>CM061350.1:169737500-174737500 GCA_030867105.1 Liasis olivaceus | reverse complement strand
AATTCCTGTTTCAGATTGTTGTTAGTTGCTTTTCCTTTGGATTTTTCTAGCTTGTGCATGTAGGAGGGGAATTCCAGGGGTGAGTAAGTCTAGACTTCCATATCAACATATTTTAGTAGGCAGCAAAGAGAAAGTATTGGCATTGTTTTTATTAAAAGAAAGCTGCAGGGTATAAACCATTGTTTTAGGAAGATGAGTAATTACCATTAATACTAACAGATATAAGGAAATTCAGATGAAGTCCAAGATAGAAGTTGGCAGGCCTCGACCAACACAACCAGAAAGTGTACATTTTTATGCCCTAAAAGTAATCTTAAGAAAGTTATTATTTAAGCAAATGGGATTATAGCCTGTCAAGCAGATGTAATCTGTCCAAAGCAGCAATAATTGTCCTCAACTAAAGAGGTGTTAGTGCATTACCTATGGGAACTGGAGGACAGTGTAGTTGTAAGGGCAAAAGATCAAGTTATTTGGGGTTAAATGTTAAGCCATTCACAGATGTATCAAAACATTAATTCCATATTTCCACTTGCCTTATTGCAATTAACCTATGTTTCTCTAGAGAATAAGCTTACCCTCATTAGAATTATCTCCAGATGTTATATGCAGTTTAGAGTCTGAAGCAGAGAACGAAGAAATAGTGGTTAAGAATTTGGAAGCTGGAAAAACAAACACTCAAGAATATCTGTCCCTAGCATGGAATATTAACTGGATCCCACTTCTTCCATATCTTTGGGTCCTGAACAAATTCCATTTGTCTTGACTTTTAAGAATAATCAAAGTCACCAGCAAACTGAGCACCATAGTAACACATGGTTGAGAAGCTGGGCTACCTAGGAGTAAAGGAACACCACGGGAGAATTAACAAATGTTAACAGAGTCTGGGATGGTGGTGCACATAGCTTTCAGGCATCTTATTAGAAACAATGTTCACAATTGTCTCCCTTATTGTTCTGTGCCTACAAACATCAGCCTTGCTTCAAGCACTCAGACTTCTTGGTCTTTGCCTCTAGTCTGACTGTGCTCTTTGCCTGACCCCTTCAAATTGGGTTGGACCTATATGTTTGATTGATGGATTAGATTCGGAATGCTTTCATGCCTAAGCATCTTTTTGTGGAATGACTATATTCTTTCAGCCTTGGATAGCCTTATTATTCTTATCTTCTTTGAGTCTGCAGGATAGGAAAAAAAAACTGCAATTGTAACAAACATTATTTTTACTCAGTATTGTTCCAGAATTGAATAGTGTGGGTTAACAATCTAAGAAGTACTAAAATAAATCAATTATTAGATAGCCCACTATCCTAGCACTTCTTCAACAATGACTGAACAGTTACCTACGGAAAGAACCATAGATAAGAACTGAATCTCAGTGCTACAGTAAACTCCATTTTTAGCCCATAATGTCACCAGAAAGGTCTGGGATTCTCTTACATCCAAGAGAGTTGTTGCTTCTCAGAATACATCACCCTTCCTATGTGATGCTCTCTGGGTCATGTTTGGATCAACCAAGTTAATTAACTTTTCATATGTTTTGAAATCAAAGATGATAATATCTTGAACAACTAATAAAACAGTTTGGCCTAACAAAAATGGCTTCAGAGAGGCTTCAATACTTAGCCTAGTGCTTGAGAATTAAGTACAAATAGCTCACTAAGGGGCTGAAATTGCAAACTCAGGGTCTGTGTACCAGAGAAGAGTAAGCTGACAACTTTCTGACAGTTACTCAACATTTGGTGACCAAATAAATCAAACGCTAAGAATACTAAGTGGTTATGGATATGGGTTCAGGTGGGCTCTATCACTAAGGGGGTATACTGTTCTTTTCCTATAAACAAATGATATAAGCTTTGTCTTGCCACTCTGTCAGTGGGCAGAACTTCATATACTGTCCCTTGAGCAGACCAGTAAACCTGGCTCAAGCATATTGTGCAGTCTCCACTCATCAATTGGGTCATGGGGAGTTTTTCCCTTCAACTTTTCTGTTCTTTGGAGAGAAGTCACTTTAACGTTGCTTAACACATACTAGTTATACCAGTTCAGGAGCTATGTGAGAAATATGAGGTATTTGTATAACTGATTAGTGTCTACCTATGGAGGAACATTGACTTGAGTTAACAATCAGTTAACTGATAGTCCTGCAGGACCTCAGTAGAATCTGAATTTGAAACCATCCTTCTATTCACAAACAAGTAATCAATATAGTTCTACTACTCTCTCTATGAAAAAAGTGCTTGGTTAAAAATTACTGTGGTACAGAGTGACAGCAGTGAATTAATAATGAATGCAGCAGAACCAGAAATCCTGTTTCATTAGAACTGGCAGTTTAGACAATGCAGAACATGGATACAAAGCATGAATGGAAGCCAATAGACTATCTGGAAGGAATTCAATCTATCAATAGGAAATAACAGCTATAAGAACTTCTGGGGAAGAAATGGCGAACTGAACAGGGTTCCTCCAAAAGCGGAGCTGACGACCATGGCAAAATGAAGAGCTGGTGAGTAAAATGGCTCTTTGTAATTCCTCTCTGGACAAGGAAAGGACTTGAGATCACCCACAAGTGCTCCATGCAGTTGCTCCTCACAAGGAGAGAGACCTCAAGACAGCAGTCTCTGGTGGGTTTAGAGCTCTGGGAAATGAGGGAAAGTCACTTTTGGAAATTGCTTGTTAACTATTTTTCAACTACTGTTAACTACTTTTCAACAATTAGGAACCTTTGGACTGACAAATTTGACAGCACCAGGTGAATTTCCTTTAATCCTTAATGAAAGAAGTTTTAATTAATTCTTTTGGAATAAACAGCAAAAGGGTGATTAGAACTTTGATTCTGGAAAGTTACAAATGGACTAAGGGTCCAGATGGATTTGAAATAAGGTTTTGGAATTAATTATAAGAATCCTTCCCATGGGAAAATGCTTTTGTTTTGAATTCTCTTAAAACATGATAGAATGAGACTTTGAAGGTTGGACACAAGAGAGAATCAGAAGGAACTAAAGATTACAATTAAAGGAGAAGAACACTTAAATTTGACTTACTAATACAGGATGGAGAAAAAAATTAACGTTGGACATATTGAAGGATATTTTTGACCAATGGATCCAGAAGTTAATTTTAAGAGTGTCTGCATCTATAGATAGACTATATTTAAAAGATGTTATGGAAGAGGAACAAGTTTTACCAGACAAGACTGAGACCGATCTGAAAATGGATTTAAAAATGATAGGCTACAAGAATTATATGGAAAAAGATGCTACGCTGGATATACAAATGAAACCAGTGGATATCTTAATAATTAAAAGGGATATACAAATAACAAACCAAAAGACTCACCTGGATAACTTTCCTATATTGGATTAACAAAAGAGACTTGTTAAAGCTTTGAAGAATTTTGTGAGAAGGGACAAAGAAAAATGAAAGAAATCAAGTTCTAGGACATTGTTAAAAGTAAAAGGAAGGAATATAAATTTGGTTTATTTGATCAAGGTTAAAATAGATAATGATGTTATCTCTGGTAATCCTTAATGGACTTTTGCTGACATCAGGACTGAAATGATGAGGTTTTAAGGATTTGTTTATAGATAAGAGATGGGATATGGGAAGAAGAGATCATTTGTTGTATTTTAAAAGAAGGTGATAAATTACTAAAATTGTTTATACTTGTTGTGATGAAGGGGGAAGTCATTTATTTATTTATTTTCTTTTTCTTTATTCTTATTTTTTCTTTCTTTTCTATTTTTCTATTTTTCTTTTCTGCACTTTCTATTTTTTATTGTTTTATTTTTTAGTTTGTATTGGCTTTTATATTTTTAATTGCAATTTTTAATAAAATTACTATATATATATAAAGGAAAATAACACCTATATTAGGCATATCTATTGTGAGCACTTATGGTATTCACTGGTTGATCTGGGAAAAACTGCTGGGGCTTCCTTTTCCATGAAAAAGCCTACCACAGTTGCAGTTTATACCAAGACAATGTTGGAGCAATGTTACAACTGAATGTTATAATGTGTTGAATGACTCTGGGTAATTCCAAATCTGAGAAGGATGCTTTGAAAGATTAGAGGTGAGGTTCCAGCTATTGAAGGAAGTTCCTTGCTGAATGTATATTGTTGCCCCCCTACCACCCTGTGTCTCGAAATCAGCCATTATAACTGAAACAAAAAAGTATGCAGCAAGTTTGGGGGAACCTCTAATGGTGTCATGTGGTTCCCATCAAATAAACAACATGGCTCATACATAGATTATGACTTGAGCCTATAAAGACAGCTAAAGAGGCTTGACTCAATACTATTGGCCAAGGCACAGCCAGTATTTATTTAAAACACACGAAGAGCACTTTTGTTTCAAAACCTACCTATTCTAGGGTCTGTTTCTTACAAATACTTCCATGAAATACAGGACAAAGGCAATATCTGTTTCCTACCTTTGTTCTCCTGCAATATGCTACCTCTGAACCTGACCGTTGTGAAGTAAGCTATTCACAGCATTATCCTCCATATCCCCCCCCAAAATCTAAATTCCACAATCGCTTGAAGAAAAAACTCCCATTGTTTGTGCACAATTTTCTTTATTTTGTTTATCCTGAATTCCTTATTCAGCATCCTTGTATGACACAGCTCCTCTTTGGAGAAAGGGAACACTTTAGAAGAGTCGCCCAGAGTTCCCCCATTGGGGGGAGATGGGCAGGGGAGAAATTTGATAAATAAATAGAAACTTTTTTTTCTCCTTTTGTTTATTTTATTTCCTTTCTTCATGCTCAGTGACAATAATACACATTTTCCTATATAATATCTTCTCTTTCATGTAAGCCAGGTATAAAAAATGAAACTTTTGCTGGATCAGGCTTCATATATATTAAGTCCAGCTTGTGGGAAGTCTATAGCTATAATGCAAAGTAAACAGAGCGCTTCAGTTTTTCCTTCCTAGCAGTTGTTATTTAGAATGATAGTGTTGTTGGTGCTGAAATTTGCAAGGAACCATCATCAAGTGGAAACTAATTTTCCACAGGCTATAGGAGCTTGTCCTAACCAGTGCCCTCCAGTTGTGTTAAGAGAACATGGAGACAGCATCCTTTGACAGCTGCCCAGAATTGTTCTCAGGATGAAGTTGTGATCAATGATGATTTCATTAAAATATTTACTGATATTTTCTAATCCCCTTCTCTTTATTCATCTCTCTAGTTATAGCTCTTGGAGAAGATGTGGCCCTCAAACATTAGTTTTTGGGTTCCCTAGAGCCCCCCCTCTAAAATTGTGACATTTCAGCTAATTGCTACAAAATGATGGTGTGATTTTATCCTACTTTTCTTGCAAAACCCTCCCAATAACCATTTTTTAAATGTGCCCAAATGTGCAGGACAAACAAACAAAACCCCTAAATTCCCCAATATCAAATATTTCATAGAGTGGCATCCTAGCCACTGTGGTCCTTGAGTGCCACCTCAAAATGAAATAGTAAACCCTGCAGCCACTAAAAGTTTGCCTGCACCTGTTACAAAGGCTTGGAAAAGAAATTCAGCAAGGAAGCTAGAGCAGTTGCTTTAGTGTGCTATCCTTTTTATTGCCTTGCATGAGCTCCCTCAATGCATTTCTCATCGTCTATTTTGTCAGGTAAGGGTCCTGCTCAGAATCTGCACAGCTACAGGGCAAAATAGTACATATTCATGAACTTGGTGGCATTTATAGCTCTAATAATATTTATGCATTGTCTGCTGAATGGTATTTGACAGGGTAAATATTTACACACAATATTGCTGACACTCTTGCTACCCACAAGCAGCATTATCTTAGGAAGAATCAATACCCTGCTTCATCTCCAGCATCCTGGTAGTGCATCTGAAACTATGCAACATAGAGAACAAATCCCCAACCAAAACTTCTTTGATAAGGTAGTTGTGCACTGAAGAAGATGCCTTCAAGCTTGGATGATTCTGCTTTAGATAATGTGGCCCAGTGTTGATTGTCACGATAAAATTACACAAGGGGCAGGGGCGGAGGGAGTCCTGAGAAAACGAGCATCTCTAGATCAAATTCTCCCACTGTGTCTAGAAAAGATGTATCTTGTGTTTTCTTCGCAGTATTAGCCTGTTTTATTTCGTTGACTCTTCTGATGGCAGCCAATGATCTAGAGCTAAAGTGAGGAAGTGCAAAGGTGGGTTTATGATGTCTGCTTCATGCTAGAAAATGCTAGAGAGAAATGGAATCTAACTCTGAACATACAAACAAAGCAGAGACTTGTTCAGCTCAGCTTCATAGTACATACTTTAAATTCAAATACTGAAAGCTGAATTCTCAATCTCAAAATGTAGATTCTGAAATGGGGATAGAAATTTGAATCTCAGCAAGAAAAAACCTCTTCCCAAATCCCTTCCAGCTCAAACACATGCTCTGAATAAAGCCTATGATAGGATGACAAGAAACTAGATGACAGTAATATATTTTCCACAAATTTTGCCTCTGTCACATGACAGAAATGAAGGCAATGTTACTTGCAGTTATGAGTAAAGGAAATGGAAGTCTCTGGGGGACAAAAGCTATAGCACATCTCAGCACCTTGAGACAATGTGAACAAAAGACTTGGGCACACTTTCCACCATTGGGATGAATTGCATTGTTGCATCACCATGGAAACAAGGCAAATACAGTATCTTGAACGTCTTCAAGACAGACAGTATCAAGCATTTAACAAGCTAGATCTATGAATCTTTGACACCTGCATGGCTATGTTTGATCTGTGAATAGTGAAGGGAAACAGTTTAAGGACCAGATCTATTCCTGGCTTGCCAATTCATCACTGTTGTTTTATACAGCTAACACAGTGCTTAGTGCTTTTGAAGATGGGTTCTCTCCCTTGATACTAAAAGAGTGAGAGAGGAAAAAGGAAGTATAGGAAAGTAATTCAAATGAACTTGTGGCAAATGCAGGCCTCTATTGAGCAGCTGAGAAACATATACAAAATAATGACCTTCTCAGGAACTGGACCTGCAGATCATCAAGCAGCTGATCAAAGCAGGGTATATCTTTCTACATGGTTATTTCTTTCTGAAGAACAATTTTAATCAGCTGCTTTTGTACAGGAGCTTTGTTGAAAGTTAATTAATCCATATGCGGATTACTAGATCTGGGCTGCAAAAATCCAGAGGACCACTAGATGGGAGCAAAGAATTAAGAGTTTTCTGTATTTTGCCTAGATTTTTGTAGTCTAAATCCCATAATCCTAATCTGTATCCTTAATATACTGATCTCATATTGGCCAATTCTCTAAACTGGTGTAAAATACCTTTTAGGACAAGGGTTAGAGAAGCTATTTTCTGTGGTGAACTGCATTCTCTAGGGTCCCAGGCCAGCATGGGGCACAAGAGCCACAATGTCTGCATCTCTTTTTGTTTTTTTCTCTCTCTCTTGCTCGTTCTTTTGCTTTCCACATTTTCCTCCACATGTAGAACAGAGGAGGCAGAAACTGTTCATCCTAGAAACCTGAATTAATTGCATGCACCTGCTTTAAAAAGCTAGGTCAATGCCAGCAATTAGGCCCACATATTTGTTGCCAAAATGGATGCAGCCCTTCTCAAAATCACTATTTTGTGTTTCTATTTTTCTTTTTTTGATCAGAGACACAAACCTGTTTTACATAGTCTGCTAAGCTGAAATGTGATGATTTTTACTTATTGGGTTGTATGAACACAACCAATTGTTTATTCATTAAGGCTTGGTTAAACAAAACATGGCTTAATATGATGTTTGTGAATCCAATAATGTTCTTTTAATAAGCTGTTTTAACAAGAAGCAGATCTTTTGTGAAGTAAAGATGTTGCTTTGGATGACAAAACTGCAACCAGTTTTTTGCTTTCTGTCTCCAGTTCTGTGCACAATCATATATCTATTCTGAATATGCATATATTTAGCCAATTCTTTGGATCCTAGCTGGCTAATATATTAATTGTATGGTTCTAAAATTATAAAAATGTTCAAAGCTTCCTAGCCAATGATATTTTTTTTCAGCTTTGTCCTCACTGTTCATCAAGAAACCTCATATTATTGGAAGGAATTATTTCCATCTCTTCCACCTGGTGTAAGTCAAATTTCTCATTGATTTCTACTGAGTTGTGTTGATTTCATTGCTATGCAGCTTGATTCAATAAAGCAACCTTTGTGAAGAGAATTGTTTCGCACTGAACTACTTGTTCATTTGACGTTTTATGGAATATAGATCTGTTTCCCTTACAGCCTTGCTGACTCCAAGGAAAGTGATCTTTAACAGTCCCCTGACAGATGTATTTTTCCTCCTGCAACCAATTAAATTTATTTATTTTTATTTATTTATCCAATTTATATGGCTGCCCATCTCAGCAAGTGACTCTGGACAGCAAACAAAGTTGAAATAAAATAAAAACAATTATAAACATTACAAAAGTTAAAATACACATCAGCTGGGCAATATAGAATTTCTTCCTCTCTGTGTGTGCATTAGACATAATTTTAATTCCAGAATGTCAATGAAAGGTCCTCCTTCCATATTGCCTATATAGCTCTACATCAGGGTTCCTCAACCTTGGCAACTTTAAGATGGGTGGACTTCAACTCCCAGAATTCCCCAGCCAGCTCTCTGGGGAATTCTGGGAGTTGAAGTCCACCCATCTTAAAGTTGCCAGGGTTGAGGAACCCTGCTCTATATGGTAAAGGAATGTAGAGACAACCTTGGAATGGAGGACCTGTTAAGGGAGGTGAAATGGCAACTCAGTTCTGGGAAAGTGGAAAGCATGAGAAAGAAATTCAACATAGCTCCACCTTGATCTCTTCAATAAAAGATGGGGCAGTGAGAAACTGATAGGCTTTCAAGATTCTGTTACTCCACTCTATAACAATAAAGACCTCCTTGCCTTGGAGTGTTATATCCCAGCGGCAATCTGGGAAGCTCATTGTCAAGCTTTATGTGAAGGGGAGAATTTACAAGATACTGAGACTGATTTAGGAGAACAGCCTGTGCCAGAGTGGCCTCCAATTTTAGCTGCTGAAGTACATAAACTAATTAAGCAATTCAAACCCAGAAAAGCCCTAGATCTGGATTTAATTCCCCCTGATTTCGATACGAAACTATCCTGAGTGGTAGACTCCAGCTTTGGCTTCTATTTTCACTCACATTGTAATACAAGCTCCATCTCTAGAGGCTAGGCATAGCCATAATTATTCTCACCTGGAAGAAGGGAAGGAAAAACAGTCCAGCCAATTATGACCCAGGGAGTCTGCTTAGCATAATTAGTAAGATCTATGCTAGACACCTTTATTGGAGGCTCCTAGATTGGCTGGAAGAAGAAAACCTCCTAGTGCAGGGACAGGCTGCTCTGTATGTGATCAATGATTGATACTCTCCCATTTGCCTGAAAAATATACTCCATTACCTAAATTAGCCCTTTTTGTCTTGTTTATAGATCATAAGCAGGCCCTTGACTCCATTTCTAGAGCAACTCCTTGTAGGAAACTCAAAGCATCTGCAATTGACAGTTACTCACCCTATTATATGCAGTTTGCAAGAATACCAGTTTGAAAGTGGAACGCACTATAGCCATGCACCTCTCAAATGTAGTGCCAACTAGCACAGGGGTTAAACAAGAGTGCATTTTGGTCCTGCTACTTTTTAATTACTATGTTAATGTGATGGTAAGATTCCTTAAGCAAGGAAGAGTTTCATCCCCCAAAACTGGCTACGAGACCTATATCTATACTGCCTTATGCAGATGAAGCTGTCATACTATTGCACATATCATTAAGTCTTAGAAAAACCATAGGAGCGCTAGTCCATTTCTGTAGGGAACACTCATTATAAATTAACTATGAGAAAACAAAGGTCGTGTATTTTGCAAGGGGCTTCAAAAGGTTTTTCTGGACCCTCAAAGGACACATAATGGAACAAGTTCCTTGTTTTAAGTATCTGGGATTTGTGTTACATTGTTTAGAGAAGTGACATATCCATATGTCTCAGATTGCATTGAACACTCAGAGGAATTCAGGAGCAATCCTCTCTCCCATTTTCCCCCTTGGATGTACCCAATATGTATCAGCTGCTTTGAAGCTTTTTAAAGCCAAGATGATGGCACAGCTCCTCCATAGAGCACAGTTAAATCCAGGTGTTAGCTATGGGAAACTGGAGAGAGTTCAAATAGGCTTCCTAAAAAAGTTATTTTAGGTAGCAAAACGTGTGCCTAATGTTGCTCTACATTTGGAGGCAGGATTTATAACAATTGAAACAAAGATGGGGCTATGTATGCTTAAATACATATATACAAGGTTTGGTATATCTTATACTGTCAGGTAATCATTCTTCTTCTTGGAAACTCCAAATAAATAACAAATTACATAAATTGGGGTTTTCTAGGGAGATGCTGATGAACCTGGGACAAGATCAAGCAATGGTAGTTCCTAAAGAATTCTTGATATAGAATTACAGACAGAATATACCAAGATGTCACTTAGAAGCAATGTCACTTAGAAGCACAGATTTCATTTTAAACCAGCATATCTGGACAAATTTACAAATAAACTTTGGACAGCTTTTATACTATTGTTGTTTAATATCTTACCATCAGCAGTGTTGGAAGGTAAATCCCTATGCTGAAAGGCTTTGTCCCTGCAAAGATGGGAGTGCTGAATCATGGGATTATATCCTGCTGTACTGCAATTTTGACTAAGACACCCACAATGAGTTACTAACTCCTCTTCTTAGCCCATTTCCAAGACAGCCAGGATAATTATATGTGCAGCTTCTTTTGGTAGATAAACATCCCAAGATAATCTTGCTGTTACAAAGTTTATACATGTAGCCTGTAGAATTCATGCTCTGTGACAGCAAAGTAGGCTATGCATGACTACAGGTCTTTTTCATTATGCATTGCAATTTGTACTACATACTGAATTTTCTTTTTTTTTTTTAATGAAGTCTGGGTCAGTGACCCACAATAAAATTTGACTGAATTTCGGCTAACAATAAAGTAGCATTCCTGGATGCCTTGTGGTATCTGTTCCCTGACTTAGCCCATCTCAAATGGCTGACATGTAATTAATGTAAGGAAGGTAGCAGAAGCAATAAACTGCTACTTATTTTCTTTATTCAGTAGTCTGTATTTTAGAGACTTCTATATTTTGAAAGACAGTAGGCATAAAGGTTCTATTATTTCAAGTATATACATATAGTACACATCTATGTATGCATACTGAGAATAAGACTTGTTGAGTTCAGTGGTCCTTGATTATGTGCCATCAAGTTAGTGTTGACTCTCAGTGACCAGATAAGTAGATTTTTTCCATGATGATCTGTCCCTAACCTGATCTTTCAGGTCTTCCAATGGTATACTCATCATCACTGTAACTGAGTCCATCCACCTTGGATGTAGTTGCCCTCTTCTTCTCTTTCCTTTTCCCAGCATTAGAGCCTTCTCCACAGAACTAGGTCTTTGCATAATGTGTACAAAGTAGGATAATTTGTGCCTCAAGTGCTGTATTGTAGCTTTCTGACCTGTATATAACTTTTGTATGAGGACAATGAGATGTTCTGGGATTCCCATTTTTCTAAGCATGTTCCACAGCTTGATGTGATTGATGCTATTGATCAGTGATGGACACATACATCTTTGGAGGAGGAAATTCTGATCGCTACTACATTTACTGGATTTCAATACCCATTATTCCAAGTCTCTTCATTTACAAAGCTTTCTTGCATGTTAAGTATGGCACAGCTCTGGCTATCTAAACCAGAACCTGCCTCTGTCTCAAGACACTTGCTGTTACTGATAATTATCTAACTTCTTGACCAGGTTGCAGTCAGTAGGGACACAGTCACTGTTGAGTCAACTAAAATTTTACAAGAGGATTTGTCAAAGGGCTATAGTAGCCCCCTAAATACCCACTTTATACTGCATCAGAAGGTAAATGAGGGCGACATGGGGCACAGAGTAACTACAGTAATAAAACAGCATTACAGGCTAAAGTACAGTCACATATAACCATGATCTGATACTGCTGGAAAATATTGAGGATATGAAGAAGAGGAAATGAGACATTAAAATAAAATTCCCTGCTATTTTTTAAATCTATCTGTTTACTTTATAAGCACAGACTGATAATACAGGAGGCAAAACAGCTGAAAAGCAATTGAGGTAAAAACAAAAACCAAACTGTCAGTGATAGAATGAAAAAAAATATTTTTTTTCCTTCCAGTCTGTAATGGAGAAGCATCCTTGCCCAGTGTTTAATTTATAATGCATAGGTTATGTTCATACAATGTGCAATTGACTATGGTTTTCTTGACTATGGTTTCTTCCTAGAGTACATAAAGTAATTATAGTGGTAGGGTTTGCAAATAGCCAATAATGTTTTAGGCTAGGGTGTTTTGTGAACCCAGACACTATTGTTCCCTAAAAAAACTTAATGCAAAACTCAAGCTGCCACACCTTTTTCAGAACAATTCCCCTCAGAGCAAAGGTAAAAGCAAAGCAGAAAAGCTGATGATGAAACATTGGGGCCTTATTTTTAGTTTGGTGCCTGGTTTTATCATGCATTTTTCATGGTTTCAGAATTCATATGTCTTTCATCCTCAAGTGTTATTGTGTGAGCATGGGGGAAGGGAAGGAACCATACTATTAAATGCAAGTGCATTTAAGTTTTCTAAATTACATATCAGGGAGTGACAGCTCATTCAACTTTCTTTTTGGTTCCACTTTTATCCTTTTATGAATATGATTTTAAAAACAAAACAAGTTATTCTTTCTGAAGTGATTTTAGACTAGGCAACTGGGATACATAGAGTCATTTATAGGGAATGGCAAGTCTGTTATGCGACTCACAATGCAATGCAGAGGGAAAAAAGGCATTTCATTAAGGAGCATAGCAATAGCAAATAAGTGATCCAAAATTTTGCTGAAGAAGCAAACAAAAAATCCTAAATGGTGATTCAGGGCTTACATATGTTTAGTGAAGGACCTGCAAGGAAGCTGAAGCCTCGGATACAGCCTCCAGAAGTCCATCATAAGTTGCCACCAAATTGTAATATTTTATATGACAGAAAAAAAATGCAATACATGGAAGGGGGAGTTAATCATATTATCTGCACTTACTTTAATATAATTCACTTTAAATTAAATCAAATGTTTTTGTTCTAGCCCTGCCTACTTTTTGGAGTACAGCCCCCAAGTAACTGTGGCCATTGTCCCCCCACCCCTCCAAAGCTGTGAATCTGGATATTAGTAAATCCCACAGACTTCAGTGTAATGTATGGACAGAGTATGCACATCTCAAGGTGCTGAATTATTTGTTACAGGAGAGCATCAATATCTATTTTTCATCTTGTCATTTCCTGGACAGCAAACTCCTCACAAACAGAATAGGATTTTCCTTTATCTAACACACACTTTCTCTCTCACACACACAATGAAAAAGAGCTCATAATTTTCATTAGGTTTTAAAAATCCTCAAGATTTGGATATCTAGCCTTCCAGGCTTCATGACATCCAAAATAAGCCAGCTAGATTTTGTCACTTGATTGTGTGCATTTTATCTGAAGCTGGCTTTATAAGGCTTGAAGTTTTGTTGCCTAGGAAGAAAGCACAAGAGAAACATCTGCCAGCCTCAATTAAATTTTTAGTCTGGCTATGGTCTTTACAGTTGCCCTGTCTTTGCAGTAAATTGTCACAATCTCTTTGAATGATCCATGCCCTCAAATTGATTTGCAAGAGAGCTGCTTGTATGGACTAGTATCTGTCTTCTTGAGGATGTTAAATTAAGACAGGGGAGACCTGGGTACAAATTCCAGTTCAGCCATTGCATTGTGCGGTGACTGTGGGGCAATCAGCCTAATCTATTTTGTAATGTTGTTTTGAGGATAAATAGGATGAGTTATTTAATGAAAAGGCAAGATCCAAATGGGTCAAATAAAGTGTATCTGCGCATGTAATCAGATGCCCAGAATGAAATTATAGAGATCTATACTTAAGCATGCATGTTTAAATGAGTTTATGAAAAAAACATAGCTCTGAGCACAAGTTGTACATTCAGAAGTTCCCAGGTTCAGTTTCAGCATCTTTATATAGAGGTTAAAAAGTCCTGCCTGAAACTCTGGTGAATCTCTTTTGCTCATTGTCAACATGAACTGAATTCAGTTACAAAGCAGCTTCTTTTGATGTGCAGCTGTACCAGAACCTAAGAAGATGCAGCCTCAATTAATTTACAGAGTGTCACTAGTACTGACCTGTAATCTGTGTCATGCTCCTGGCTTAATTGAGCAACGCAGTCCTTACAAACATCTCACTTAGGAACATAATATTTATTTTTTGCTATCATTTTGGGATTAAGAAAATAGAAAAGCTCAAAAGTAGTACTTTAGCATCCTATGTAGAGCTATATCAGTGGCAAATAAGGGCACAATGCCAAATATTAATGTCAGTGGTCTGAAGTATTTGATGGAAGACTGATGAAACCAGGAAGGGAGGAATTAACAAGGCTAGTCTACTTGGAATATGAAATCAGGAGGCAGAAAAATGCGGAGAATTAAATTTAGGAGGTGGTTTGGTAAAGAAAACTCTGGGAAGCATGGAATGGGCTCAGATAAGAGGGGGAATCAATAAAGAACAAACCATCCAGGAGGGTAATGGGAAGCACGGAGAAAAAATTAAATGTTACCTGGTGGTTATGATGGCCAGCAAGTAAAGCATTAAAAAAAATAGGGCAAGTGGGACTAGCAAGGAAAAAATGCTAATTAAAGGAACAGAAGGCAGAACCAGGGTATAAAAGATACAGGAGGAATTGAGATTTGGCAGAAAGCTTACAGGGTTGCAGTGAAGGGAGAGGGTGTCAGGGTGATAACAAGATCCCAGGCTGAGAATGGAAAGGCTCAAAAAATAATGAAGACATGTTTTCAGGTACATGCAGAGTAAAAAAATATTGAAAGAACCAGGAGGCTACATCAGATGAAAGAGAGAGAGAGAGAACTTATTGGTAGTAAAAGAGATTGTGGCACAGCTGAAATAAGCAATGCATTGTAGCTGCCTATCTTTTGATAGAATAAATTTACACAGACCCAAATGCATGAACAACGACAATATGGCTAACTTCTGAAAACTGACAAGTTGAGAAATGCTATTTTTAATTTCATCTTGGGCTTTAATTGCACAAAGCCCACAAACTCTATGTCTGCTGGGAAACTGGAAGCAGGGCTGAGTCTATTATATATTCAGTGGTCCTCATTCATATCAGTGATCCTTCCCATATTAAGTGTTCATTCTGCTATCTTGATCTTACAAGTTAAGGGCTTGGCGAGTACAAGCAATGTGATAGTGTCACAGGTCCTTTTTAAACTGTACCCAGTTTGATTGACTCATAAAACATCCACCAAAATGGTTTGACCCTAAACACTTGGATTTTTGTATCTCCCTATAAGGGTTCGGGGGATGTTTCATTTTGAAAAAACTATCCAAGGTCTAAAAGTGAAATATACAAACATTTGGTGCTTTCTTTCTATGGCGATTATCTTATCCTACACTCTATTTCTATTACTAATGGAACTGTGAGGAAAATAAGTTTTTTAATGAATGGGACTGGTTAAATCAAATGGAAACATAAGGAATTTGCAATAACCTTGGAGCTGGTTTAGTATCTAGTTCACACCAGCCTATTGTAAATCTTATCAGAACATTTCCATGGCAACCCATGAATCTGTCCTGGCATTTGGCATCCTAAATTGCCCCCTCTTTTCAATCTGTTTCGTCTAAGACAATTGTTTTCTTTGGAGATAGCAGATGGGCAGGAAGTAACCCAAGACCTATTACTTATGTATGCCTGCATCGTCATATGAATATGTATACCTTCATCATTTTTCCTTTTCTGAAATGTATATCAGTGCATCTCTTTTGTTTGCAGGGGTGTCTCTCACTGTCCTTTTGGTGGGTCACCTCTAGTACCTACTTTCTATATAATAAACACTGCAGTGAGCCTTGATTATTTGCTTTGGGTCCTGTATTTTGATTCCACAATATTATACAATATTCTGCATATTATATTCTACTTCTATGCTACACTATATTACTATTACACTACTACTATTGCTAGTATACAAGTGATTTATTTCTATAGACCCTGGTCTGTCTTTAAATCCTCTCTCTCTCTCTGGGATTTCTTCTTTTTTTTTCTTTTTCTTTATTAATGGACAACATGTAAAGCACTTACACCTTCCCAACGTTGTGCTTGGCTTGGCCTCTTCTTTTTCCTCTGGACCTTTCAATCTCTGTGAAGGCAAACTGCCTTCTTTCATTTGGCTGCTCTCTCCATTGCTGCTACAGAGCTTCCAAAATACGAGCATCTCCCCCACACCTGTGTCAAGGTTGCAGCTTTATTGGCAACTCTGCAGCCAAGAGGAGGGGAGGAAGGCAGCACAGGTGCCTGCATTTTTTCTAAGCAGCCTGCTCTTTCACAGAGAGCAGGCAAAGTGGGAGGCAAGAGGAGAAAATAAGTGTACTTCTGCCACTTTTCTTATAAAAATGACCTCTTTCCAAATCTCTTTTTTTGTAGAAGAAGCACCATTTGAATATGTACATTTACATATCTGAAATCTGTTTGACAGACACAAACAACTGGATGTAGCACAGCAGTAGGTTGAACATGCCAAACTGTCTGCTGGCTTTAATTTGGCCCTTTTTAAGCAAATCACTAAAACTCGTTGTCAAGAGGAAAGTTGCCCTTGCAAAAATACCAGTTTTTGTAAATATAACTTAAAAGGGGGTGGGGGTGGGGGTGAACTGGATGTATTTAAAGCCCATCAGCCATGGTGGAATCCCATTTAAATTAATCATCTGCCTCTGTGTTCAGAGAGGAATATGGGAAACAGATGCCTGCAAGAAGATACATATCCCGAAGGGCAAAATCAGAAATGCAAGAAGAATTCTGTGCCAAGCAGAAACAGGTGATCAAGTAATTAGACTTTCTCCCACATGACAAAATTAAATTAAGCAGAATTTCTTTAAGCCAAGAAGAATTTGTAGAGACCCAGAGTGTCATGTGCAGTAACAATAGTACCAAAAGGGAACATTTAGCTACAATTCCAGTGTCCTCGTAATTCTCCCTCAGTACCATTGGGTACCACACCACTCAGTCCTAAGTATCTTCTGTTTATTTAGAAATAGGTCCTGTTGTGCCTGGTGAAGGCTTTAGTTGTGCATAATTGGAGATAACCTGAACAATACAGCAGAAGGTTGTATCAATGAATTTCAAATACCAGCATGCAAATCCCACCAGGACTGTCACAAGCTGCTTTTTAGAGTCCACTTTTCATTTGTACATAAGAATAGTAATGCTCTAATTACTGTGATGGGACTGAAATAAAGATACACAAAACCAATGATTACCATTAAAAAAAAATTGCCATTATTTAATTAAACAAAACAATACAATATATATATATATATATATATATATATATATATATATATATATAGCTAATTTTAAGAGTTTCACATATAATGCCATAAAACATATTTCCTTTGCAGAAAGTATAGTAATCCACTGTTTTATGCATATCCTCTAACTCGGCCCTTTTCATATGATTGATTGATATATATATATATATATATATATATATATATATATATATATATATGCACTGAGAAATGGAGACAACAGTGTAAGGTTCTTCATTAGGTGGGAAAAGGTCTCTGTACATACAGTGTGTAACAGACTCCTAGGAGTTAAATATATGCAGTACAATCCCATACTTTGTAGCCTTTATATCCTGTCTTAAAAAGGATTAGTTCATATATCTGATTATGGCAGAAACCTATAAGGAAAATATAGTGAGAAACACATAGAGATTTTGAAAAAATTGATCTTTATAAAATCTGATTTGAAACAACCTACTTTGCACTTCACATTAATTTGTAACTTGCATGCTATGGTCTTCCTATTTAAAGGAATGCAGAAAGGGGAATAGGAAACTTTAAAGAGATACCATAAGGACAAGTTGAATAAAAGGATTAATAGCATAATGGCTTTTACAAAGCCTTAGATGCTCCTATCTAGTTTTTGGATTAAGAAGAATGCAAGGGAGGTGGAAGGCATGTGTACCTCAGTAGAGTGTCAGAAAGTAAAAGTGAATGAACTATAAACAGAGGAGCTTGTAACACCTTAAAACAGGAAGTTCAGTTCATGCTTATTCATTTGACAAGGTCAGCCCTGATAAATTGCCTTGCTGTCTAGAGTAACTTCCATTATTCTTAATTCATGCAGTTCTCTCATGGCTGATATTGCTAAACCAAGTTGCTTTCTATGTTCTTTGGATATCCTTAGAACGAAGCATTTGCTAGCATGATTCTGAGGGCCTCCTCAGACTGATGGAGGAGTGCCTCGTGGGTTGGCCTGCTGGGTTGAGAGGTAGTGTTGTTGTTACCAAGGAAAAGGTGTTAAAAATTAAATATGTGGGGTGAATTGGAATTCCTCATCCTGCCTTAAGGAAGAGAGCCCCTTGAACTATACCATTTCTTCAGACAGAAAAACTTGTATCCGATGCTATCATTTTAAATGGAACCCAAAATGTTGTACTTCAGAATTGTTACTATGAACTACTTTATGTTCAAATTAAAAATTAAAATGCAATGTATAGATACTGTTTCTGGAATGAAGATTCTTGAAGAATGCTACTACATTTTAAATAATACCTTAAAACTAGTATGTCATGTGTGGTGATCGAATACTATTTTACATAAAAGACAGCAGAAATGCTGCCCAATTAAGATCATGGTATGAAGCCACTAATAATTTTAGTGAGCTTTACAGTGTTAACATTGCTGTCTTAGCACATAAGCCACACAGTACTTTAGTTGCAGTGGTGGAGATATAAACTGGCATTTTTGGCACAATCATCACATGTTTAGAATCCTCTAACATGAGTAACTCATTCTTTAAATGTTTGCATGGAGTATGGATGTAAAAAAAATCTGCCACAGAATTTGATGGGTATGAAATAAGGCAATCTGCCAAAACAGACTGGGGCACAGACAGGCAGCAACAAATACAGTTCCACAGCATCTATTAATGTCAAAATTAGCATAAACTATTGATTTGGGAAAGGTATACCAAGACAAGATACCTATAATAGATGCATGTTAAGGATAAACAATGTTTTATAAAGCATGAATATATCTTTCAAGTACTTATTAGGGTGGTTATGTTTAAAAAAAACCCTACATTCAAGAAACTGCATATATAATTGTACATATTAAGGAAATGACAATAAAGGCAGATATGCTGTTTATGTATTACTCTGGGTACTTAAAAAAAAAAACCAACCCCAAATTAAGGATGCAAATTGGGAAGCTGTCGACACAAGTAGTGCCATTCATTAAAAGGAGATGCAGGCCTGTCAAGAATGAAATGCTATTCTGAAAATGTTGCTGCCAAAAGCATCTGTCTGCACATTTCTCATCATTTCTGTCTTTGTATTTCTTGTGCCACATGTCATGCTTGATACATCAGTAAAGTTACTATCAGTCAGTTTTTATCATGTGTCTTCTGACAAATCAGGTGAAAGCCACATATTTAAAAAGATTATTATTTTAATTTCTATTTACTTTTGCATTTCCAACTGATACTGAACCAACTGTCTGTAAGGTGGTTGTGGTTTGCTTTTAGTTCAGTTGTATCCACAGATGGAGGCTATAGGGTTACCCGAGTGAATTAAGGCTGATAAATTATTAGGCATACAGAGCCATGAAATGAAGCCTGCTGCTCTTCAGATGTTTTGGACTTCAATTCTTATCAGGCCCAGACGCTAAGTAGCAAGGTACTGGGGGATATATGCACTAATCTATGCTGATTTAATCAGTAGCCTTATCAAACAGAGGTCACAATCGCCTATGCTTTCTAATCTTATAGGGGAGATAAATCCATTTAGGCAATGCAGCTCCACATGATGGTTAGCCATTTCTGCTCAATGGCTCTGTCTTTTTGATTGGATGATTTTCAAATGCCAGTGGAAACCGAGCATTATTCTGGTCTTCGGAATACTTGCTTATTCATTACACTTATATCCCATCTTTCCAAGTTGCTATAAATGGTTTTTCAAAGTACCAGAAGTGATTCCTAGTCCAACCTTTCAATAAACCCATATAGCAGTTTAGGCTGGGGGAAAGACTCCTCACTAGCTAGCAACTGAGTTTCATGACTAAATACTGAAGCTGCTCTCTTTTATTCAGGTGCTTTTAAATCAGTGTTGTCCAAACTTGGCCACTTTAAGATGAGTGGACTTCAACTCCCAGAATTCCCCAGCCAGCCATGCTAGCTGGGGAATTCTGGGAGTTGAAGTCCACTCATCTTAAAGTGGCCAAATTTGGACAACACTGATTTAAATAAAACAGTGACCCTCTGCCAGATATCTGTGCTGTGACTTCCACTCCAGTTCAACAGTTCTATCTCATAGAACAGTTCCTTTGCGTAAACCAGCTTGCTAAATGGAGTTATCCCTACAAGGCTTGTTTTAAATTACAGTGATTAGGTAGCTAGGACCTCCGTCAAACACTCACATGCAGATTAGCATTTCCTTTGTTTGATCTAGTTAATAAACAGCAGGCGACCACCCAGGATGGTAAGACACTTTTCTTATAAGAGCAATTCTAGTACAGCACTACTAAAACAATAATAAAACCCAGGCAAAATCCTTATTGATCAGTCTTTCAGGGCATATTCAAGGAAATATTGACACATAAAGTGTCTTGAAACATACATTTTCCTGGCAAATGTGACACGTATAAACCAAATTCTATATCCTGTTTTATTTCCTGGGCTCTCAAGAGGGCTTTTCCTGCTTTTTTTGAGGGCTTAGGAGTTCTGCATAGCTGCTTCATCCTGCAAGATGGAGGGGAAAGGAGGGGGCATATTATCCTCTAGCCTTTCCTCTTTGTGCTTCTGATGGTTGAAAACACTAAACTTTTCCTTTCCAACAATACTGATAACATTAACATGATTGTTTCTGACTGCTTATATCGTTCTTCCTTTTCTCATCCTGCAAGTGGATCTTTATCTTTTTTAAAGTTGTCAAGCAGTTGCCAGTTTCGAGTGGATGCCCAACCAAATGAATGAGCCATCTGAGAGCATTATTTACTCTACTGACTAAGAATAATGCTGTCTTTTGTTAGCTAATTCTTTGCAGCTAATCCATGGCCTGGGGCCACCTGGAAAAGATTTTGGTTGTGACTCATCAGTTACTTATTCTTTGGAAGGATTTAGGGATTTTCCTAGGTCCCAGACAGATTTAAATATGCTGCTTGCCATAATTCACTGCATGCAATCCTCTAAATGGACCCTCCATTGTTTTGAAAACTATGGTTCAAGTTAAGGACATTTTCTTATGATTGTGATCCCAAATCCCAAGACAGATTCCTCAGAGTAATATCCAAGTCTGCAGGAGCACTGAGGTACTAGGTAGAGAGTCAAAGGACTTGAGAGGCACAGGAGCATGGGATTATAAGGTAAACTTTGCTTGGGAATCAGCATCGCTCCCAAACAGTCTTGAAATCTCAGATACGCTATATGCATATGAACCAGATATGGATATTTTATATAAACCGTTCTGAAATGTCATTTCTATTCATGATCACTGGGTGCTAAGGAGGTTATAGACTGGACATGGCTTGGAAAGCTAAACAAAATGGTATTAAATCTATGAGGACAGATTATGTGATACAGATAATAAATATCTGAGACAAATAATTGGACTTTGAATTAATTTGTGATTAGACTTTGTGTCTGAGTCATAGACAATAGAGGGCATTGCCTAGAGGTCAACCATTCTCCCAGAAACTAGAAATGATTTACAGCTTTCTCTATCTGAGCCAGTTTGGTGTAGCAGTTAAAGGTGCTGGACTAGTAGCTGGGAGACTGTGAATTGTACTCCTTAGGCTCAGAAGCAATGGATGACTTTGGGTTGGTCGCCTTCTCTCAGCCTGAGACTGGGAAATCAGAAAATTTCTGTCTACCAACCTGCACTGGACCAGTATGGTAGATTATGATCCATAACCTTCAATGAATAGGCCGTCTTTCTGTAGTACAGTGTTTTTAAAACTCGGCAACTTTAAGATGTGTGGACTTCAACTCCCAGAATTCCCCAGTCAACATGTAAAGATCAATTAAGTTTTATAAGCATAAAATGTAGAAAACAAGAAAGGCAAGAAATATACAATTGTTAAATGAGACTTCAAAACCTAATAATCGGCATTTCTGCCTAGTCATTTTATTTGTATTAACTGTTTTCATTGACTTAAAGAATGTAATTAATTTCATGATATTTCTGTATATATGTTGCTTCTTATAAATTAATCTTTCAAGTTCCATTTTTTTAATATCAACATGAGAAATACAAGATTGCTTTCTTCATTAGAATATGAAGAAAAAAATCATAAACAAACTTCCTCCCTTAACTTAAATCCAGAGTATTTGGTTGAAGATTAAGTAATATTATGAGATGCTCATCTGGAATTCAAATATATTTGACAGCATTCCACTGAAATATGACAAATTACTCACCAAGATTGGTGTTTTAGGTATGAATCCCTCAATCTTCCTTGCCCACTAGATGAAGAGGCTAAACTGCTGTAGTATTCCTTAAGAGACCTAGTTTTACCTACAAAAAACAAAAATAGAATCTATTACCATAGAGTATAATCAAAGATGTTGTGATCTATAGGCACCTGTTGTGTATAAATTTAAAAATATTTTCATTTGACATTGTTGGAATGAATTTACAAGGATAGAATAATTGATCTCTTTACCTGAACAAGGCAACCTATACCTTTTGAACAAGACTAAGGTTTCCTAAATTTCCTATCGCTGGAGTATAGAAGTTTTTTTTTTTTTCAGAACCAGTAATTTTTTTTAAAAACAAGGACTGATAGCAGACCAGCCACTGACTTGGTTCCAGAAGGATACCAATTTCAGAATCCACAGATAGTATTTGACTTTACAGCTATTTAGATTTAGTGTTGTTCATCAAGTGGGAAAAAAGAACTTTGGGGCTGACTTTTGTTGTCACAATGGTAAAGAAACAGAGGGACCATCACCCACTAGTCAGCTGAGTGTGCACCTTGACCATTTAAAGGGGGAGATATGTAGGAGGTAATATGGAACAAAGGGGAAACAATGTTGTCTCCTTTTCTTTTAAAACCATCTTACTTTTCCATGTGGTGTGTAGTAGCTGGCACGGTCAGGCATAAAATAGCAGTGTGAAGAGCATTCAGATTAGTGAAGAACAGGAGAAGAAGAGAAGGTGTGAGCTAGTGGAAAAAAAGATTTGGCAATGGCTTGAGGAGGCTGCAGAAGCAGTGTGGAGGCAAGAAGGGAGAGAAAGGCTAAATGAAACACAGTGGCTGGATGGGGAAGGGGTGAAAAAGCCCGGGGAAATATCAGCAACACCTCCTTCCTTTGATCAGTGACCACCACAGCAATGAAGCCAGTCTGATCAAGCCAGCAGAGCCAGCCCAGCTGAGCCGGTAAAGTCAGCTGTACCAGTCCACCTAAGGTCAGGGCAGTGCATAAACTCAGCAGCAAAAGGGACAGAACCAGCCCAGCACTCTCCACCCATGACCACTAAATAAGTACAGTAGCAGAGCAGTCCCAGTAGCAGGCAGAAATGCAAGTCATGTAACCTGAAATGCCGGTGACCGTAAGTGACTGCAGTGACAGAAAAGGTCCGAAAAAGGGCAATCAAAGATAAGGTGGCTGAAAGCATCTGAGAGTTGGGCAGGGAGGGAAAAAACTCAGTTCCTCCCCATCCACGCAGACATAAGTGTATAGGAAAAGAATGAAATATATAATACAAGTATGAATATATATGGATTGAACAAATAGGTATACAGACAGAATAATAGGCTTAAGAAAATAAGAACAGGAACCAAGAAGCATAGGTTTAGAAATAGAAAGGCAGGGTTCAAGAAGGATAGCAATAAACATGTAGGATAACAATAAGAAATAATGAAATAAGGATAGAAAAGAAATAACTCTGGAAAATAAAGGCTGTTTAGAGTAAGTACAAGCATACTGTGTGTGCATTATGTCATCCACAAAAGAATTGGTGATGCAGGCATTTGGGACTGTAGCTGCTTGTTCCTTGGGCTGTTTGGATGTTAACTTCCAGTTCTATTTTTAATTGGCATTTATTTTGAATTTTACTTTAAAGTTTTATGGAGACTATAGCACTGCTTTATTTCAATATTTTTAAGGATTGTGAATTGCCCAGAGTCTTTTAATTGGGCAGAATATACATTTATTAAATAAACAAATAAAATATTGTGAGGTGCATCTGGATTGCCTAAAATTCTATAGGACTTTTAAAGAGATTTAAAAACTGTTACTAAAGTTGATGATTGATTATGTGTATGAACTTTGGAATAAAGAGTTGGAATACACATATTACCAATTCATTGGTTAAGAATCTTAAAGGACGTTGTGTCTCTTATGACTAATTCAGTAAAGGATGCATTTCAGGTTTATTGTATTGGAGATCACAGATAATATTTGGAAAGGGCACCTGTCAACCACATTATGCTGACAGTGTAAAATGAAGAGGGGACACTTATACATACATTTATTTTGTTAGGATTTTTTTTAACTATACTTATAGACTGCTATACTCTAACCACATTCCTGGCAGTTTACAATATTTCAATTAAAATCAAAACCAAGTACATAAAACAAATACAGCTGAAGCATGAAATGCCTCAAATACATAGAGTCATAAGGCCACATTTCCTTGGTATCTGTCCTCCAGCAACAGAGTTAAGGATGCAAAGTGATACAAAACAGTTCAGTCTTGCCTGCTTTCCTGAATGTGAGGAGAAAGGACACTACATGAATCACCAAGGAAAGGCTGTTTCAAAAGGATGCAGCCATCATCATCATCATCATCATCATCATAATGAAAAAAAAAACCTCACCTAACCAAAGGGAGAATAGAAATACACATACACCCACATATGCAGATGCAATACATATGCTAGACCCGAATAGATATACTCATTTTTTAAAAAATAAACCCAGTCATGACGTACGCATACATTCTGTTTAGTCTATAGATGCCTCCTTTGGCTACTGTTCTAAAGGTGGTGGGTGCCATCTTGATGAGTCTACTCACTCTGCAAAGGTCAGAAATGGTGACAAGCCTCAGCTATATGGATAATGATCTGACCACAGCATAATCACGCCCCATCTTTAGATGAGTTTGTCCTGCTATTCTCCTGTTTTGGTTTAATATTCCTTGTTAATATGTGTTGGAAAGAGGTATGGAGTTTAAAGATGTTCATGCTTTTGTAATTTTGGTGGTATGCAAACGGAAAATAAATAAAATGTGATGTCAAATTATATATCAAACATTTGGAAATTATCAATATATGAAGAACATTGGCTTTATTGACCATAGCATAGAAGACCGTTTTGTTATGATAGCAAAGACAATGCTACCCCAGACATTCAATCTCACACTGACAATATGTGTTCATTCTTTGATTACAGACTGGCTCCCTATTGATATAATGGAAAGACTGACAAATATTACTCAGGATGGTTTGATTTTAATGCCTGAGATGTTTTCTACATACCTGATTAAACACAGCAAAACAAAAAATCTGGGCTACAAAAATCTGGATGACCATTAGATGGCAGTAAAAAGAGGGTTCAGATTTTTCCAGCCCAAATAGGATAGTCCAAGAGAGAGAAAGCAGACTGACCTATGCCCTTTTTGATGAAATTGTTGAAGTGCAAGTTCAGTGTGTCAGTCTGATAATCAAGGACCCTGCCTCCCAATTATTTCAGACTATTCTCTGGAGGGTAATATTTTAAAATGAAAGAGGGATGAGAGGAGCAAAGGGCAAACTTCCCCACAACAGTGAGATGCTTGTAGCTAATACATTGATTAGGTACATTTATTTTGTATTCAGCCTTGTTAGAGATGTATTATAAACGCAATACAATATTAGAATCCCATTACAAAGGTACCCAAATGTGCCTCCACTGTCTGAATATACAGACAAGGAGTGGAGAAGGAGATGCAGGTTTAAAATGGCCATGCGACCTACTTTTCAGTGATGGTCATCTAGTATGTGAAACATCCACTATTTGTCCAGTCTGGTTTAAACTAAGGAACTGTAAGATGGGACAACAGAATGCTTAAAGGGGACAATAAACTGGGAATTCATGAAAAATAGACTTGCTGGGTCAGTTTTCCTGCTGTGGGAAAAAGTATAATATTTATATCTTAATAACTGTAATAATAATAGTTTCTATATGTGTATCAGTAACAGGGTGGGCTATCTGAGGCCTTAGGACCAATCAGAGCCTTCATGTTATCCTGCAGATGGACAGAGTGAGTTCTGAGCCTTTGTACATCATTCCATTCCAACATTCTGTTAGCAGCAGCTCAGAATATTGCTGACTGCTCCATTCTGAGCCCCCTTTTTCTCTTCTTCCCAGTCATATGACCCAGCATCAACTATATACTGTACAGTCCACCCTGTACTTCCCAGTAACACATACAGACAAAAGCACACTGCTGCAATGTAAGAGGAGAGTAGAAACACACACAGAGAGGCAACACATATGCACCTGCCCTGATTAGATCTTCATAAACACTCATACAAACACAGAAATCGCGTATGTACAAATTCAGATTAGTATATATAGTAGATGCCTCCTATAGTGACTGCTGGTAAAAGTTGGAAAGAATTCCAGAAGCCACGTTCGGCATGCTTTCCCTACTTTCTTACAGACATGAGAATCTCTTCCAACCACAATTGAAGCTTTGGCATGAAGTCCCTCATTCTGAGATGAAAACTATACAAATTGGGTACTGTGAGAGTTCTTTGCTTTCCAAGGACTGGATGCACCACAGCATAGCAATTCGGCATAGCATAGCAAAATAAAAATGTTTTATTGCAGCACACACCTTCCCCAACAACAGACTATTGCTGTCCACTCATCTAGCTCTTGCAAGGTGATGTTGCCATGCAAATATGACTTTAATACTCAGTCCTTTAATACTCAGTTCAAGCAAAAGTCTATAAGTCTGTAAAGTGGCATACACCCTTTCCCTCCTTCCAAATATTCTTACTGTAGTTGGGATGAGGTGCTGCTTCAGTGTGGTTGTTCTTCTAATAGCTACTGAACTCCTGGCAAAGCTCCAAGCTCCAGGCAGGACTCCCACCAGGATATGTTGCTCACCATAACTTGTGGTCCTGGCAGTTGAATAATAGTTCTGCTGCCAACTTGTAATAGCTGCCAATCTCCGGACATCGCCTCTGCTTCCCTGTCTGTATGCTGTTTGCTTATCACCTTTTCTTTTACACGAACACCTTCCTCACTCTGTCGCAGCATCTGCTTTTCTAAACTAAGGGCCTGGGTGGGGTGAGGCTGCCTCTGAATGTTGACACATTCTTGAAAATGCCAGGATGTGGCTCAATTATTACAGGCAGCTGGAACACCAGCTTGGATGCTTGTGAGTAAAGTTGTGAGTTAATGAATGAATGTATGAGGGAAATGGGGTGAGAAGCATTTCTGCCTGGCTGCAGCTACTTTTCCCAAACTCAGACAGCAATCCCAACTTCACTCCCTCACAGGTACCCCAGGTTCAACTTGGTTAAAAAATAAAAAAATAAAGTACCCTCATCCACTACCACCCCCCAAAAAATCCTGGCCTCACATATCCTGCATAATTGCCCCACCACAATCCTCATCTTCTCCTCCCAGAAATTTAGATGTGGTTCACTGCCACCAAAAGGTTGTCTGTGCAAGATTTATACATCCACTCCAGTAGACTCTGGGCAGCTGTACAAACTATAGAGGATGGCCTTGACAGAGAGAAGGAAGATCATTACCAAGGCAGTGAACAGATAAAGAATTAAATGTGGCTATATGAAGATAGAGATTTATGAGAATGCCTAAGCCAGGTGCCCCCTAATTCACATGAAGATAAAAGAGGGAGCAGGGGAAGTACATTCAGACTTGCAAGATTCTGTTATTATAGCCATTCTAATACAAGTTTTAGGCCTACATGGCATCTGCTTCTCGATCTATTCTACTTGTAGGGCTGACAGTGGCTTACAAAATCCAAAAAATTATTAAAAATAGTTAAAAACACAAAACAAAACAAAGGCCCAGACTAAAAACAGCCATAGAGGTAACAGTAAACCAAGACAGGGTCTCCACAAACACATTAATCCCAAGTCTGGGACCAGAGCCAGGTCTTAAGGCTTTCTGAAGGGCTTTCTTCAGGAGAGTGGATGCCATTCGTATCTCTGGTGGGATGCTATTCCAGTGGGTGGGGCCGCAACAGGAACAACTCTGTCTCCATTGTCACTTGAGGTATCATTTCTATTGCTTCATCACCTTGAAGAACCAGGAAGTTGCTGGGATTAGTGACTGGGAAGAGGCCTCACAGGAGCAGTCTTATCCAGCACACTCTTCACTCTGAATTCCAGACAGTGACCAGTAACGTAGTAGATCTGCCTGCCAAATTGTGGGGAAATTTTCCAAATGCCTCTGGAAACCCTCCATAATGGGGTGGTTCATTCTAAGTGATCCTGCACCCTCACAGAAATCCAGGGTGTCCATAATCCACAGTTTGACCAGAAAGGGATCTGACCACAGGCAAGGACAGATGTCAGTGTCCTCTATATTCAGATCACATCTCATCTGCTCAGAAGAAAATTTTTTTAATGCACTGCCATTCCTTGTAACAGTGCAGTGCAGTCTTCATATCAAGATCATATTGAGCCTAACCATGGGAATGCTTTCTTTTTTAAAATGTAATTGCTATAAGACTTTATTGATAGGTAATGTAAATATTTAATAAAATAAACAAATAAATCAACCACAAAAAAGACTGTTCATTGTGCTTTTAGCATGTGAACCTTTTTATGCTATAGAAATAATCAGACTGATGTTAATTTCTGCTATTAAAAGCCCCTTTCAAAAGCATATCATAAAGCTTATGATAGACAATCTAGTGCTTTCTAGAAATTTTGAACTTCAATTTCCATCACTTCCAGTTATGATAATCAAAGTGAAAAATTGTGGATGTGTGTCCAAAATATCCGGAAGGCACCAGATTGCCTCTTCCTCACATAGATCTTTCTGTTTTTCTAATACCCCCATTCAATAATTACTGATTATAGCTGGCTCTAAACAGTTCCATTTTTTTTCGATGACATTTAAAATTTGAGTTTTCTATGCATGCACATTCACAAGCCCTTAACAATGACAGGCAAACGAGAATCTTTCAGATATCCTGGATCACCTTTACCACAGTCTCTGCCATTGGCCATGCTGGTTGAGGCCTCCAAATTAGTCTGAGGTGACCTAGGCTGATATCTGAATGATTAAATCAAGTTATGCTGTCAGTACACACTCTTTTTTCTTTATAAAATTATGAAGTTCTAGAACTGAGTTCACATCAAAAGATTTCTCACTTATTTATCAAACTGGTACAATGGCTTGATACACTTTTCATGTAAAATCAATAATATCAGCAAAAGCTCTAGTCTAATTGATAGCCTAATCCTATATAAGTTAGTCATAACTAAATACAATTGATTTCCATCAGACTTTCCCCTTAATATGTGTAAATGCATTCTCATTTGAATCTGTTTCTTTATACTTTCTGGATTAGTTAATAAGACTACACTGTGTTTATGAAACCTGTGATTGTGTTTTTCTTTTTAAAACTATGCTCATTACAGTGTTGTACCACAAGCACTTATAGTCTGGGGGGAGAAACATTCAGTCTAATTTATCTTTAGTTCACAGTGATTTTATTTAGCATTCCTTTCCTTTTTTTATTTCTAGCTCAGTATTTGAATTTTCCAATCTAAGTAGAACTTTCTCTAACTTCTGTTGTGTATTATTCAGTAGTTGTGATCATATAAGGAGTTCTGAACTTTGTGGAACTAAAAAAAGATTCTTACTATGTTTGCTGGGCGCTGCCTGAATTCCTTTTACATCATTCTCTCTCTCATTTTGGGTTAAGCACAGGCAATTGTAAATACAAGTACAAGAGCCATTGATGGCTCTTCTACGCTAAAAAACCACACTTGTGTTGGAAAGACATTTTTATGGTCAGCAAGTTTATTGGTAGTATGTTATTTAGTTACGTTATTGTTAGGGTCATCTGGTGGGGGAATGAGCCAGGGACAGCTTGTAGAACTGCTTTCCATTCACCACACTGGCTAGAGTAGTTTGGAATTGAAAATAAGGTCCACAACATCTGGCAGGTGACAAATTCTCCATTCTTGGGTTACATCTCTTTAGTTTTCCCTTTTCATTCCAGCAGGGAGCATAAGACCACAAACAACACATTTTTTCTGCCTTTTCAACATGCTTTGTAACAAATAGTTGTACACATCAGCAACAGAAATAATGATAATTTCCCAAATTAATTAAAGAAAACATGACACTACTGCCAAAAGTTCAAAGGATGTATTGCTATTATGTTAAAAAAAAGAAAGAGAAAAAGCCAAGTAAGTGGAAGCAGTGAGTAGGAAAACAATTGCCATAAATGCCCTCTAGCATTTTCTGTAAGTGTGATAACATGAATTTTATGCCAGTCAGATCCATTATGGAAGAACTCAGTGATATTTTTCCATCAGTGCAAAGCTGTAATATTAATTAACTGTTGCATCCATCACAATTAAAATCACATTAGCGCTTTATGAACATCCTATTATGCTATGGAATCTTCCATAGAAACCTCATATCATGAATAAAATGGAAGCAAAGAAAATAACTTCTCACTTTCATTACATAATTGAAATTTAGTCCAGAATGTCTCATTCTCCTTCCCTAACCCCATCTTCATTTTGGAGATAAGCATGATTGTTGACAGGTCCAGAAGGGATGCTGTCCTATCAACAATAATAAGTGGAAAGATTTGCTCAGTTTCAGCCAGGAATTACTACTGCCAATTAAGGTATTTTAATGGAATGTGAGAAAGACCTTGAGAAATGGGGTGAAGAGATGCTGCCTAGGGAATGGTCAGATAAGAGAGGCTATAGCCTGCAGCTGCATAATGGGTGGAGAAAGAGGCTCAGAAGGGACTCTCCCTAACTTCTCAGGTTGTAAAGGAGATGGTGGGAGATTTGTACTTTCAGACTTGCAAGATTCTGTTAATGTAGCCTTACAATAAGTAGAATTAGCTCATCTGGTTGTGTTTCCTGTCTGGTCTACCTGGGAAGGCTGACATCAGTCTTGCAAACCTGAAAATACAAATCTTCAACCATCTCCTTTACAGCCTGAGAAGCTAGGGAGGTTCCTTTCTGAGCGTCTTTCTCCACCCACTATGTAGCTGCAGGCTATGCCCTCTCTTATCTGACCATTCCCTAGGCAGCACCTCTTTACCCCGTTTCTCAAGATCTTTATCACATACCATTACAGATATGGAATGTCTTTCACAAACTGATGCCAGATTCCAAACTTGGAGTCTTTTATATTTTGCCATAAACCAGAAACATCTAGAGGATGTCTGAAGAAACAAATATTCTAAGCATAGAAAGAATAACCTTGCTTCACCTTATCCCAATTTCTGTAAACAAAGGTGAGGGATGCCAAGGGTTGCAGTTTAGTACCATCTATAGAGCCTGTGTTATCCATATCTGAATTAGAGGATGCTTTCAAATAATGGTTTGTTCTATGTAAAGTAATACATGTGCCCTTTCTACTTGTAAGACACATATACCAGCACATAATCCATTGAAGATCTCCAGAGGCCCCTAGCCTCTTCCTCACCCTTTGTGTTGTTTCTGCCCATAGCAACTGTATGAGCAGCAAAAGTAAAGAGGAACACCATGTAATTTGCTTTCCCATTGTAATGAAAATTGAACATAGAAGGAGAAGTCAATAAATGGGCAATGATTGTAGGAGCCAGGAGATGGACTCACCAAGATACTACCTGCAAAAATATACTGAGAAGGAAGGACTTTCAGGATACCAAGGAAACGATGAGAGTTGTCTTTTCTCTTTCAGGAAATTAAATTCTGATTTTTAAAAATTCTGATAAGTAATTTATGCATGAGTTGAAACTGAGATTATCCAGCAGCTATTGGACTACCTGGAAAAATATGTTCTTGGAGGACATTTTAGGTAAAAAAACTCAATCAGATTGTATTTTGAGGTATATGTTTTTTAAAAAAACAAACTTCCCAAAGCATGTATTTAAGTGTGCATTTTCACATTGGTTATAAAAATAGATTAGTGTGGGAGAAAGAAATAGTGTAGCCGAAGCTTATGGATGAACAAATTCATAAATGACAAGGACTAGATATGTTCCTCCTAAGCTTCCCTTCACACACAAAAGCATCTGCTATATAGCTTTTTCCTATTCTCCCTTCATAGCCTCTTAAATACTGCCAAATATTTCAAAAACATCATGGCAAACAGGACCAGGATGATCAGCCAACTGGGACAGATTAGATATCTGCAGCCTATCCACTGAAAGTACTGGATAAACTTTGGTAGTGACATTAGGTCTATTAACTCTGGTTGAGTATTAATAGCTGGCAGCTGCACAACAGAATGAAGGCACGAGTGCCTTGCATTGAAAGAAGTAATTCATTTACTCTACAGTTTGTATTAGTTCCAGTCAAGAAACTTGAGGTGAGCTGCAAAGAGATTTCTGCTGACTATAAAAATAGGTATGTGTTTTTCAATCCAATTAGTTCTCTGGGGAGCAAACCCAATTTCCCCATGGAATCCAGAGAGCTTTCAACAATTTGCCTTGTTGAAATTTAATAGGGAAGGGGAAGGGAAAAGTGGGGGACAAAGATTCAACACACACACACACACAAAAAGGAAATTGCACTGGTATGCTTTTTATTTTTTTGAATGTATCCAAGCAAAATAGTAAGATAGTAAAGCCTGCAGTAGAACTGCATTCCTCAATCACATAGGCTGCATTCTGAGAATCTAAGGCACTACAAGCTGGAGACACGTGTTAATGCCTTGGGATTTATGGGACTAATTCCTCTTTAGAGAATCTCCCACTGAATTCCTAATCAAACTACCTACGTAGGTCATTTGGCTGAACTTGAAAAACTAAACAGGTTAGTATTTGGATGGGAGGCCCCAATGAAATATCAGGGCTATAAATTAGATTGGGAAATAAAAGAAAAACAATCCCAGAAGAAAACAATGTCAAACCATTTCTGTGATATTTCCAAGAAAACTACATAGATGTATTCATAAAATTATCAGGAGTTTTCAGCTTGAAAGACACTTTTCATATACCTCTAGTCCACAGTGACAAAGAAATTGAAGGATCTATAGAGTCAAGCTGAACATCTAACTCTGTAGTTCATGTCTTCAGAACTACAAATCTTAGATTTCCTTGGGGAAAAAGGAAAGACTGGTAAAACAGTTTAACTCTGTATGGTAGATAACAAGCAGATTTGCAAGATGAAATGGACAACATTTGTTGGACTATACTGCTATGATATAGCCACATATGAAGGTTCAGAAGCAGTTTGCCAAATGGCTTCAGGGCTATTGGATTGCAGAGCAGACCAGCTAAGAAGGAACATTTGTTTGTTTTAACTGGATTCATACTCTACCTTTCAGCCAACAAATGATGCTCAGAGCAGCTTTGGAATGAATACTGATTGCTCTTGCTATCACACTCCAAACATCTTCTCCTTTCACAGTCTGTACCTTTGTCAGTAGATAATTATTATTTTTTTCAATGAAGGCACTAAAATCCAGTATTCCTACTCTTTTCCTATTAGAAGAGTCCCAATTTCTCCAAACTCCACAAGTGGAGAGTGTACGAATAAGGAACTGCTTCCAATCAGAAGAGAAACAAATTCAGCTCAGACAAGGATTTTTCAACTCACCAAAGTGCATACGCAGTGGGTAAATCCTATAGAGAGCCACCATAAATGCAAAAAACTACCTGCTAATTTTTTTTTATGAGAGAGCCACAAAGAGAAGAGGGGTGGGTCATACCTGTCCCAAATTTAACACTGGAGGTAAGTGGTTTCACTCTATTTATCTCTGGGCTTAATTGTCAACTTCATGTGAAGTTTCATTTTTAAATAACCAGGCCCAGTCTAGTAAGCAGGTGGATGTTTTATTCATTCGCTAAATCTCTTCAGAGTCTTTGGTTCCATGCTCCTTGCCACCCTCGCCCCTCTAATTCTAGAATCATAGGCAGGGGGCTGACATGAGAAGGCTGACATTTCTGGTTGAGCAATTTGCTGTGGAATTTTCAATGGAGTCAGTTTGGCCCATGTAGTACTGTGACATTAATTGTTGTTAAATATTCTTATCTGTTACATACAGGTCTGTTTCAATAAAGGTCAGTGGCTGTGTCCATGACAAGTCTTGTTGTCGCTGTGCAGTAGAACTAATCAGTCACTCCATGGTTTGTTTGGAGTCCTTCTTTTCCCCCTCATTAATTTCAGCTCGGCAGCTAGATTTTAAAAATGCAAAACATCTCAGCTGCTCAGATGGGTATTAGGATATGAAATTATTAGCTCAGCCAGCATTGGAAAGATGGTTAATATCGCCTGTGTGTCTTGAGCTATAACACCTCATTAAGGGGCCATGTGGCTGCCCACGGAAAAAAAAATTATATATTTCTTTAATTAAAAAGTTGGTGCTGTTGGTGGGGATGAAAGCTAAGATCTGTCGGTGGAGTTTGCACAAGGTAGCTTCTTCTCTCATGCCTACTGGTAATGGGGAAACATTAAGCTTGATTATATTCATATGTCGTAAAACTTCTGTTTCTTAAAAAAATCAAATAATAATGCAAAATGCTCTTAAAGAACAACAGCAAAAAAGGCGTCATAGCCACTGCATAGCAGCAATGCAAACCATAGACGCTGCCTTCTTGGCAATAATAATAAAGGATGGCTCCAGAGATACAGCTTCTTCTTTTCTATTGTAGTAAGTTTGTGAAAACAATTAGCTGCCAGTGCAGATTTTATAACAGTGGTGTGATATGAGAGTATACTAGATGCTCCTCAGAAATAACTCTTCTCAAGAATAACTCCTCAGCTATGAACCTTAGCTTTTTAGGAGAAACAATCCCTTCTATAATTATTTGAACTGTAATCTCCTTGTCAGCTTCCTGCTGACTTTTGTCTTGCCTGGATTTAATTTCATTATGTTCACCCTCATCCAGCCCATTGTTGGATCCAGGCAATGTTCATGGATATTGACAACTTTATTACTTGGAATTAAGTAGCAAAGAGCAATAGAGCTGAGCATCCTCATGGCATCTCATTCCAAAATTTCAGAGAACAATTCCCAGCAGTAGAGAATAGTATAACATCCTTTGAGACATTAAAGACCAAACAGGGACCCACTATCTTACAAATCTAATTCAGCTTTTGAGGGGTCCCAATTCAGCCAGCTGTGTTTCTCTCTCATTCATGTCCTCTTCCCATGCCCCCTATCTCTGTCACCTTCATTTGTGTGCTATACAGAGAGAGAGAGAATCACCTTATCAACACGCAACATGGAAAGTCAGTTGTCCATGGAAGAAATTACGGATCTTTTCTAATACGGATCATTGTGTTTCTTTCATACTGTGGAAGGAAAACAAGAGAGCCTACAGACTTAGTTTTGGTTCTGGCCATGCTACCTAGCCTCACCTGCATTTTGGAGTGTGGGATCCAATATCAAAGTTGCATACACCAGGGCTTGGGATTCTGCCTTTGTTTTCATTTAGTCTTCCTTCATTAGATTGAAACCTGGCCCACCTATTTTTCCTGCAATGGTCAGATTGGAATCTTCCTAGAGGTAGATGTACAAGAACAGAATCACTACTTCCAGAAGGAATAGTCAAACGTTTAGGAGTTAAGCATATTTTTTGAGTTGGTACAGTGGTACCATGTGGTAATATTTAGCTATGTGGTAATATTTAGCAAATACGTTTTTAGTTTATTAGGCATGAAATCATTAATTTATTTTATTATTATTTGATTATTTGACTTGATTGTGTAATGCCCCTATAGTGTTTAAGCTGTGTCCTATAAATATTTGCTGCAGTAAAATGACCCAGAATTCAAGGGGTCAGTGTACTTTGCTATTTTAAAACCCAGGGCTTGCATTATATGCTTGTATTAAGCTGATGTGTGTTGGCATAAGATTGTCTGACTGCATCCTCCCCTGGGATTGCTTCTCAAAGGTCACATCTCAGGCATGCTCATTGTTTTGCCTCCAGCAGCTCAGCAACACATTTATATTTATGTATCTGAAAGTAGATACATGTTTATTTCAGACAGACACACATTTATCCATTATTGGTAGATCTTTTTTAAAAAATGCATGGCACTAATAGACTACACAACAAGCAGAAGTTTGAAAAGAGCTATGATCCAGCCCAAGAAACGCCACGCATGTGGTGCTGCAATTTGAGAAATGCAAACTGAAAAGCCGCTTGAGCACACTGAACAAGTTATATGGCTCTTTAAAATGTGGGTATATCATCTATAAATAGGAAGTATCATGCTGGGTTAGGCAAATGGTCTATCCAGCTCAGCGTTCAGTTTATTACGGAACTGTGTACATTTCTCTTCTGAGAATCATGATATAGGATATTGGATGGACATTTGGCACAAGTACTTAAGGTCCAACAGAATCTTGATGTTATTTTTTTATGTTAGTGCTCTGGATTTTATTTCGGCATCTGATGTTGGACATTGACTGAGCTGATGCTTTTGAAAATTAAGTAATTTTCTGTATTTGGCAACATATTCAGTTTTGTTTTAGTAAATCTCGGGGGGAGATGGGCAGCGTATAAATTTAATAATAAAAAAATAAAAAAATAAATGTTGCATTTGTATTGTACTATTGTTTTAATCAAGAAGGAAACAGTTCAAATAGATTATGATGATGGTGATATGAAGTTTGGACATTTAAGGAATATAAAAATATCTAATTTTTTAAAGCAAAAAACCCCCATGGATTATAAAGTTATTGTTTTAATGACTGTATTTCTCACAAAGGTCTATGCATTTGCATAGATGTCTGTGACCCTTCTTTTTAAAAAATCATTCCTATAGAAAGCAATGGGGATAGTTCTTTTAGGCTGAAGCTGTGACTGTGTATGAGGTTCTGGTGCTTTGGATTCCCTGGATCAAGATCTTCAATGAGTTACCTTCTGGAGTACTAATACTGTCATGTGAAGTAAGAAAAAATGAGATTTCTCCACTGTCTGTCTTCAGATTTTGAAGACTGGTCTGAGATTGGAGTGTAGATGGTAAGGCCGTCATGCATTCTTCACTAATAATGTTGAACCTGGACTTGGAACATCCAAAGCTAAGTCCATTCTCAGTCATGGAAGCTCCCTAGGTGACTTTGGGCCAGTCTTAATTTCTCATCCTCTTACCTTACAGAATTGTTATGGGGAAAAATTGGGGAAGAGAGGAATATGGATGCTAAGGTATTGCTCTTGGAGGATATAAACCTAATAAATTTTAAAAAAATACAGTAACTGAATCTTACATCAAAAGCCCACAGGAGAGAGTCATGGACACTTTACATTCCATTTTCCTGTACAGCTTAGCAGCAAACCCAAATTTGTCACTGTGGATATACCTGACGGAGATCCCAGCACTTCCTAGCTCTCTGATGAATTGATTTTCATGAAAGATGCATTTTCTGTAATCTGGTTGTCACATTCATATTTTTAGATGATTAGGCTTACATTTAAAAATGCCAAATGAATACCTCAAAGAATTAATGACTTTGATTTTAAGAAATGAAAACAGAATGAGGCTAGCAGAAGGAGACTTTTACATTCTTTCTGACTGAATCCAGTTGCTTGATCTCAAAAAGCTTCTCCAAATTCCAAGGGCTGCAAAGAAAGGGGGGGGGGATCATCCAAACTTTGATATAAGGACTTTGTGTGTGTGTGTGTGGGGGGGGAAGCTTTGATTACACACAATGTCATTGGACAGAAGCTGGAGTGCATATAAGCTGGACTGATTCCTTCATCAGAACAATGCCACAGCCAGTCTGCAAAGTGATGCTGGGGCCAAGGTTGCATCTGAATAACTCTGCACTTAGGAGCAGGATACTGGTCTAACATTTGGCTAAATCTGACACAGGTGGACAGGGAGACAAAAACACAGCAAAGGGCACCAGACACACAAGGAGAAGTACAACTTGAATAAAAAGATGCATTTCTTTAGCCAAAGATGTTCCAGGAAGTGTGAGTAAAAAGTTATCACACATGCTGTGTTCATGACTGACAGACTCTCACCAGCTGCACACAACAGGGATCAGATTTCCCCTTTCAAAGCAAAAGGACTTCCTCCTTGCCTTGACTCACCCAAACCCAATGACTTTTAATTATTTTTAGCCCCAGGATAAAATGGAAGAATATCCATGAAAATGAGAAGTGACAGTGGGTGAAAATCAATTATTCTGGATGATTTGCCTTACCAAGAGTACTGGTCTGGAGCATCCTGAAATAGTCTGGTTACTTAGCAATGGCTCTTTTGACCTGACTGATATGTTCCCTTTTTAAATGTTACAGTGTTAAAATAATATAACAGAAGATTCAGCAACTTGGAGCCTCCAGATATTTCAAATTGCACCCCCATAATCCTTTACCATAGGCAATGTTGGCTGATGATGATGGGGTATGAAGTCCATAACATCCAGAAGGCACCTACAATTATGTAGCATGACATTTTCTAGATGAAAAGAGACTGCTACTCCAAGATCACTCTGTGGGCTCACCCACATAACCACTTTAAACTGGTTTCCTCTTGTCCTTCAGTTGGGAGGAAAGTGTATTGACATAAACTGAGTTGCTACCACTGCCTACCTTTACCATGCCTCAGCCATAAGTCCATGTAGCATTGCTGCCCTCACAAAATGTAATGCAGCATAGTTTCAGGGCAATGATTAACAGGATTCTCTGCCGTCCTTTCTTCACTCACACAGCAAAAGAAACAATGACCAATCACTCTTGTGAACTTGTGATGGGGTGGGGTTGGGAGCCTCCACCATCCTTCCAAGGTGCAGAAATCATGGAAACTTTCTAAAGAAGTTGAAGACGTGGGAATACAGTTCTTTAAGTCTCCTGGAAGATATGTAAGTGACAGATTGGTAGCTCTTTCTATTGCAAATCTTCCACTTCAGTTAGTTATTTATTGAGGGACAGGGGATTCAAACTCATTAAATATTTTTTTAAACAAAGCACCAGCAGCTTTTCAGAGGCCAAATTCCTCCCAGAGGTTAGGCATTTTCCTTTTTGTTGAAAGTGAGTTTAGATTGCCAGGTAGCTCACCCTGAGTAAGATATAAATCTACACATTGTAGGAGAACATGATGGTGGATCAAGCAGTTCAGTTGCTGGAGAGACACTGGTCCATACCTTTGTGCAATGTCCTGATTGACTTGTACTCTTCTTCATCCCTTCCTTTGCCTTATCTGGCCAGCTCCCCCTCCTAACAACAGCCTTTCACCTGCCTGAACTCAAACATTCAAAGCATACATTTTTTTTGGAGGGGGGTAATGAGGGCATTCCATTTATGCTCAGCTAGACTCCTGATTTACAACCCATCCCTGAAAGAAATGGATTGTTCCCTACCATTCTACTGCCACTTTGTTGCTTTGAGAGCGGCACCCTTGCCTCTCTTTTACTGTAATTTGCTTTTTGAAAACTTTCAGATTCTAACTCTCCTTCCAAATAAGCATTTATTCCTTCAATTTTTATTTTAAAAAACAAGATACCGCAGTGAAAAAGGGTCTGTGAATTTTAAATGGACTGTTATACTTCTTAAACATGATTGGTTTTACCATGACAAGAGTGTGTGGCCCCAGGACCATATCCTTAAGGTAGTTTATTTGAATCAAGCACATTAATTAAGCAGAATCACTCCTGCAAGCAACAGATATTTACATACCTGCACATGCAGTGATGCTGCAAGAACTGGACTATGCAGCATATGGCCAAGATTCCTACAACCCAAAGTGCCCCCCAAATCACTCTTACACGGCCATTTGTTAATTTAATTCAGCAGAGGTTCTATCCTCCACGATCTTCTCAAACCTCCAGCAATATCTTACCTTCTTTTATAATTCTTGAGATCTGAACTTATTGTTTGCATACTAAGGAATATACAGGCAGCATGGGACATTTTAATTAAAATATGCAAACAAAACCAGAAAAAAAATGGTAGCATATAGTTTCAGAAATCGGAGAGTTGTTGGGAATCAGGCGGTATACACATTTAAATAATAATAAAAATTCTTGAGATTCTTAGTTTCCAACCAAAATGTCATACAAGCTTTTCAAATTGTTGGGCATAAGTAGACCACCAGAAAATCATAGGGACTGACTAGATTGGAAAGTCAAAAGAAAAAAAAAAATCTTAATAGCTATCCACTTACAAACTGTTGCCAAGAAAACAAGATCTTAGCTCATCTGAGATGAGCTAAACCTGAGGCTGACTTTATCTTTAAGGATCATAAGACTGAAAGAACAGCCCTGCTGGACCACAGATGTATTTGTTCCAGCATTCTGTTTCTACAATGGTCACTCAAATGCCCCTGTAAGAAGCCCACAGACTGGCCCTCTCCTGCTGCTACTTACTAGGAACTGGTATCTACACACATCTCCCTATATAGCTCTCCTTTTCTTCCATGGGCTGTCCTTTCACTTTTGCTTCTTTCCCCAATCCAAAATACATGTTGCTCCACCAACCATCCCAGGCCCAGACCACAAATTCTGCTCTAATCTGAACAAACTAGGGAAATGAATGGTGCAGTTTTGATTGCCTAATCTCATTTCTATGAATTTCAGAATGTTTTTGTTTTAACAGAGTTGAACTACAAACTTTTGTCAGTTGCTGATGAGAAAGTGCCATAACACAGCAATTTGAAAGTGGCCTAATGAGTCTGAATGAAATCCATTTGCAGGTTTTCAGAATGATACACACTGCATGTCTTGGATGACATAGGATTAGCATGAAGGCCAGCTATGTTTTAACAGGTAAACCCTTCAAAGCCAATATTTAGGACAATAGTTATTCTGTCTAGGTGTTATACTAACTGCTACTGGCTTCATCACTCCTGATGTCTATATTGTAGATGTTCTTGCCTTACTGTTTTTCTTGCTGTGTTTGGTTCTTCACAGATACTTTAAATAAACTAGGATTACCAGTCCCAGGCAGTATCCACCCTGCAAGCCCAGCATGAATTCTGGGGTAATTTTGGCATAGGCACTGTAATGCTTGTTACTACAACCTGTTGTCATCATCATCATCATCATCATCATCATCATCATCATCATCAGGTGTATATAGTTAGATATGCATACATACATCCACACACATTCTACTAATAACTAATTGATAACTAATGATATTGATTTCCAAGTAATTGATGTAGGTATTCAAAGGGATTGTTTTTTTCTTAGACCATTAAATCTTTAACTGCCTATCTGCACCACTGAAAAAACGCCTATTGCAGTGAACATCTCTAAATCTGGCGGTGGATAAGGGGGAAGTATTTGAATAGCTAGCTGTCTTCAGAAAGCCCTGTTTCTAAAGTGCAGCCAACTAACCCAATTAGGATTGTTTAACTGTTTGCAGGTCCTGGTAACTATTTCTAGGGGCACAGTAGCCCCAGTGAAATGACAGCATAGCCCCTTCTCTGTTGCTTAGGAGTGCAAAGCACCAGCCTGCTTGGTTTTTTTGCCTGAAGAAACTACCTCGAAATGGGAAAAAATGGAGTAGATTAAATGGAGAAAAGAAGATAGATTACAGCTTATCATAACCACAAGCTTCAGAGCTATAACATTTGATCATCCGGGGATCAGTTCACTTAATAAACAGAATTGTATCCCTATCTTTTTGGGCTGCTAGGAGTGTATATAGACTCAACCAGACATTCCAAGCCATATACAACTTGCTACAGCAGAGACCAAACCCATCTGAGGAGTTTTCTGCCTTTGTCCTGGATCCTTTCCAAATAATTCAGAAGCCGTCAGGTTTCTTTTAGCTCTATACTTAGGCTTTCCTGAGCCAATGCCAACAGTGTGATATTCCATACCCAGATAATGGGTGGTGCTGAAAGGAATATTCGCTCTACCCTTTTTAAGAAACGATACTAGGACACAGATGCATCCTAGGGCTGATTCTAAGTGTATACTGTCTGTCCTCAAAGATTTAAATTTCCTTATTTAAAACACCCCTCCCCATAAAATGAAATTAACAGTTATTTTGTTAAGTGTTAGTTGAGCACATTTTGATAATAGAAGGGATTAAGCATTCATATACATTATTTGAAAAGTTTCCAGATAAGAAAAGTGAGCTGAGACTCAAAGTCACCTACTTGTCTCACATATGTCTGGACAGCATATTTCTCCTTTTGACTTTGCTAAAACAATGTGGCTGATGTGCAGAGGCCCTAGGTTTTCTGTCATGGTGGTGCACCTTAACTGAACTTTACAATTCTTCTTGGAGCCTGACCGTTAAAAATCAGATTAAACAAGGTTTATACAGTATATTTGTACTATGGAAAGACAGGTGCTACAAGTATTTCTCTATTATGTTTTTCCCCTGCTTCTGATTGACAGTAATTGCTAAAAGCAAAGTCATGTAATTTACAGCAGTAGAATGAGGTGATTGTGGAAGAGAGGAAAACACGGGCACCACTCCTCTCAGGCACTGCAGTCGTTCCCACTGAGGCAGCCCTCAGGCTGGTTTGAAGGGGGCCTAGGTCAAATTTCAAAACCTCTGTGCAAAAGATCCAATATGTTTAGATCCAGTAAGGGCTATGTGTTCCTTCCCTGCAGCCTGCTGTTTGGGAGTGAGTATCAGAAAGAGAAAAGGAATGTATGTAAGAGCTACTCCTGCCAGGGGCAGAGGCAAACACCCTGAAACCAACTAGTCTGTTACCATAACAAGGAACAGATGGAAACCATCCCTCTCAATCCAAAGACAGAATTCTTTCACCTATCACACAAGGAGAAAACCTTTCAAGAATATGAACCTTGATCTCATAAAGAAAGTTAATATGTGATACATAGCAGTCAGTGGAATTATTTCCTAATGGTTTCGTTGGCTTTTGCAATAAACTTACTAGAGATCTGAAGGAGTCTGGTAATACCTTTTCCAACTAACATTTTATTAAAAGGCATAAGCTTATGTTTTTTAATAAAGTTTGTTTGGTGGGAAAGATGCTAACAGATTCATCCTGAATTTTGCTATCATAGACTAACACAGCTCTACCCCTATGTCTTATTAGAGATGTATGTCCTTTAAATATGGAGAATCCTTTTCCTCCTGATTCCCCTGGACAGAATTGCACCAACTGCATCATTTCCCCCACTATCCTTATATCACTATAAATAGGGCTTGCATTTAACACATAGCAGGCACTGTAATTCTTTCATAAACAGCTTCATTACATTTTGTAATAAACATATCTCAAGATCCTTGCCTGCCCCACTTCCAGTTCTAAGATTTGCTCAGAGAAGTCTGACAGGGTGCCAGAGAAAGAATTAGGGCCTCGCCCACTTTTGGCTTTGACTCCACCTACAGTCCTCTGACTGATTACCCCAGACAAATTACTATTGATGGAAAAAAGTTTGCTTTCTCACATATACAGATAGAGGACCATCACTCTGAGATATATAATAAGCAAAAACGACTTCAAATTTGATATTTTTGACATACTCAAATTTGGATACTAATTAATTCCTTGTCAGATATCCACCACTGAGCTCAACTAAAAAGTATAAGAGTACAGGACTTTTTAAATAAAGCCCTTGGGATCAGTAATGAAATTTGTCCAAGTCTCTTTTCCAAGGAGCACCTGTTCTGCTGTATTTAATAAGATTGAATATCATGAGCTGCTTGCCAGCAGGTGTTGGGAAAGCAGCAACTGTGCCAGGGAACAGACTGCATTGTGCTCAGTGTTGTGGGGATGAAGAAAAACTATGCAAAACATCAATGTTCTAAAGAGAGGAGCTTGTATTTCAAGAAAAGTATTGTCACCTCTTCCCAGTTACCTAGCTGTTTTGAGAACCATTGACTACAAAGCAAGAGTTTAATTTGCAAGATAAAAAAATATTTGTTCCTTCCTGTTCATTATCACTAAAGCATTTAATGCTGCACATATTGATTTTTGTCTATGCCTTCTTTCTTCCCAGTTACCTACTCAACCAAGGCCCATCGACCACAAAGCTGGCTTAATTATTTGTTTGGTTTCTATGTCACTGAGCAATAGATGATCTGAATGCTTTACAAAATAAAGGGGACATCTCTCTCTATATATACACATGCATCTACATCTGATACATACATATGAATATAATAAGGCAAGCACAACGTTTAAAAGAAATTAAAGTAGCCACATATAAAACCAGCCATAATTTCTAAGACACATGGAGAGTTTCTGTTAGTTAGCTGACTCAGGATTGGCAGCAGATGTGGCAACTCTTTTTTCCTTCCCTTCCACCCTCCTTCTATCAAGGCCACTCTTTTATTGTAGCTCTTAATAGGGCCCCAGATTTGGTCTGCCATAGAAAGGTCTGAACTGCAAGAATCCAGATGACTGCTAGACATGGCTGCCAAGATACAGCAAACATTGACTTTCTGCTGCCATCTAGTGGTCATCCAGAAGTTTTACAGGCCAGATATAATAGCCTTACTCTATACAATCAGGTTTGTTGAAAGTAAGGGGCAAGGTATGAGTGTCATGGACTAAACTGTTGGGTTCCCTTTTGCTGTGGGCTCCATGGTGGCTGTCTTCCTCACTAGAGGTATGGAACTTTCCACACCATTTCATTTTCTGAAGTTATCTAAACTGTGATCACATGAAGAAGGGCTTTCAAAATGTTGTAATGTTCTACTGAACAAATTATGGGGATGATAGTCCCTTTTGGGTAGGGAAGGATATAGAATTTAAAATTACTACCATCATGGTGGAAATCAGAACTGTAGATACTATCCCTGCTCCTCTCTTCTGTACATTCAGTTTATGCATGTATGCATTCTCCTTTTCAAAGATGCACATACTCTGGAAGCTCAGGCTTTCCACTTCACATAAACAGTTCTGTAATTTTTTTCCCCCATAGAATTGTAATTGTTCAACAGGAGCTGTTAAGATCTAAGATTCCATGGTTACCTATGCCTCCCAAAAGCTCGGATGTGGCCTCCTAAACAACTCCTTCCCAAAGTTGCCACCAAATTGCAATGTTTAATGTGGTAGAAGAGGAAAACATTAAATTTATGGGAAGAACCAGGTCTGTGGTCTAGACTGGGAAGTTGAAGAAACATCCTGAAAAGAACCAATGGCAAATCGCTTCTGTATTTCCAAGAAAACTATATGGATGCATCCATGTAGTCACCAGGAGTTGTCAGCCATATAATCATCAGCAATCAAACCAAGGGAGTTTTTACCTCTTTCATAATATTAACATTAATTAATTAATTACATTTCATAGATGTAAACTACATTTCATTTTTGTTCTTGCTTCAGCAACTATCTTGTCCTGGCCCCACCTGTTTCTTGGAGTACAGACCCTGGCATTCTACTCAAAGGCCAAATACGGCTCTTCAGAGTGATGTACTTTGAGGTATCGGATGGAATCTCTCTCTATATTAAGAGGAATGTATTGGAATCTCAATTTGCATACAAACTTGTTTCCTCTTTCAGGATAGTCAGTGATGTAAGATCTAAAAGGCACTTAAGCGTAACCCAGACAGTGCACAGCCATAACAATCCTTATAGTTGTGGAGGCTGGGGAAAAAACTACTGAGATTCCAGACCCGTAGGAAAAAATGGTTAAGTACATTTGTTAGTATCAGGCCTGGTACAGACTAGTTTCCCTTGTTAATTACTTGTGGGTTATTTGTTTTTCTCAAAAGTTATATGAAATGGTCTAATATATGATGTTGCCTTGAAAAAAAAATACATGCCGTATTGGGGATTAAGGGTTTGGCATCGTCATCAATTTAGTTCCTGTACTGTCTGCCTGAACAGCATCCCAGAAATACAGAGATAACACTATGATTTGTGGCATGTGCTAGCACAGCTATTGGAACCCATTCAAAGCATCAGTGTTTTATGTAACAGATTTTCAGAGACATCCATATCATTCTCTATTCCTGGGTAATTCTAGTACCATAAATCTATTTGCTGGGTGGAAGGAATCAGGGGAAGGATCTCTGAGTATTTTCAACACCACTGTTTTCAAAACCAACAGGCCTCGACAGCAAACATCTGGATGACCACTAGATGATAGCCAAGAGTTAGACATTTCTATACTTCTTTGCTACCCTATAGTGATCATCCAGATTTGTGCAGTTCACATAGGGTAAGTCCTGAACACCACCAAATCATAATTCTTGGGATGGATAAAGCTGGAGCATTATAGAGGAGGATCTTCTATTTAAAAAGCTGTCACTCCATGTCTGATTGAAAAGGACTGACTGTAGCTCGATGGTAGATTTCATGCTTTGCATTTAGATGCAATATCTTGTATCTCCAGTTGGACACTAAATTCACCTGAAGGAGTAAGCTCAAAAAAATCTTGAATTTTAAAACCCTGAAAAAATTATTTTCAAAGAACTTAGATGTGGTTGCTCCAAATATCAAGTACATTCCAATATCCAGGTACCTGCAAGCTGGCTGGTTGCCTTCTTACTGAAAATTGGCTCTGAATAAAGTCTTTTTTTTTTAGTGGCCAAGCCAGAATGGATATATATTTCATAGTATAGATGAGAAGAGCCCATTCCTCTTGGTCAAAAGGTCATTCTAATTTGCTGGGCTGAGATCTATCATATTTCACTTCCTTCTCCCCTTGCCAATCACTTGCGAATCTTGCTATGCATTTTCTGACTATTACAAATGGGAAAATTGTGAACAATATAACTTTGATCTCAGTTCTGCTTGAACTCTGAGATTTGTTCTAAAAGCCAGAAGCAGTTACATTTTTATTGGAGTCAAAGCTCTTCTTTCCAACCATATTTTGTTCAGTGATCTACACTTAAGATTAAAATGCACTGCGTAAAACCTCTTAGGTCAATTTTGGGAGGTTTGTCTAACATCAATAAAAGCAAAAGCAGGAAATAACCAACTTAAGCATCATCAGGCAGCAGAAGGCGAACTAATACCGGTAGCAGCATCCACCTGCAGATAGCTTGTCACTCGTTTACTAACCAAGAAATGGTCTATTGATTCTTCCTATCAGCAGTGATACAGTACCCATTTTTAAAAGCACTCTAGCCACAGCCTGACCAGGAGGAAATTGTTTGTTATAGCAGGACACAAACTATGCACCATGAAACAGATTCTGTAGTCTGTGATGGGAACTGATGCACTACCATGCCTGAGTGACACTTTCTATTAATACAAGAGGGAGATTTTTTCTTTTTTTCTTTTTGGTTTGGGCAATGTTGTTTGCTTTAAAGTTCCTCCTGCAGAAATTGGGCGGCTCTCCATCTCCTGTGCCCATCACTCTTCATTTAAACAGGTGAACCCATAAAACTTAGCTCTGTGGTACTTGGAGAGATACCCCCCTTTAAAAACTCCATTTACAGTTTTGATCCAACCTAAACGGAACTCCAAGATGCCCTAAGGAATTCAAGCTGACAGGTAGTTCTGTTCAAGGAGCTGAGCAAAGTCCAATCTGAATTAATTTACTGTTTTTGTACAACTTTGAATGGTTATTATAATGGCCACCAACTCAGGGCCAGAAAAAAGAAAATATTTCCAAAGGCCGGTATAAAATTTAGATTTGCAGATGTTATACCTAAAGCAAATTTAGAAGTACTTACTTTAATTAAAATAGAAATGCTGTGATTTCACAAACAGAGGGAACATGGAGATGTGAATACCCAGTCAGTCTTTTGTCCAGCTGCTAACTATGCTATCAAACACTCTGAATTTTCTCTTATTGTATGTGTGTGTGTTTTTTTTTTTAATCTTTATAGGGAAATAGAAAGGTGCCTTATGCTGTGTCAAAACTTTGGTTCATCTAGCTTAGCATCATTAACAGTGATCAGCAACAGCTTTCCAAGTTTTTAGGCAGGCATTGTTTGGCACATCTCCAGGTTTGTAGGCAGAGGTCTACCTGAACCTTTAAACTTGAGGTGCCAGGAATTTAACCAGGGATCTTCTGCATCCAGAATACACATTTTACTATTAACTCATTGATTTTTTGCTGCAATTTCCCCCAAAGCCACTGTCCACATAGATATGATGATCCAATCAATAGCCTATGTTTGAACTTTCCCAAACCCTTTGATAAACTCAGCAGTCATGAGATTAAAAATCAGGTTCTCTCATGGACTAGAAACCAGCTAAAGAATAGGAAACAGAGAGTAGGAATAAACGATACTCAAAATGGGTCTGGGTCTGGGTATTGATACCCTTTATTGTTTATAAAATTAGAGATGAACAGTGTGGTAGTTAGCATTGTTGATGACGTGTTCAGGTTAGTAAAATCAAAAAGCAATTGCAAAATCTCCAATCTGGATAAATGGACATCAAAACAGCAACTGGGGTTCAGCGTAAAAACTTTCAGAATGCTGTACAGTGGCATGAAAAAATTCAATATTATATATACATTAATGGGATTTGAACTGGCTGTAGTAACTGATCATGAAAGAGGTTTTGGAATCATGACAGATAGCATAATAAAAGTGTCAATCCAGTATGCATTTACTGTAAGAAACCCAGATTTCGTATTTGGAATCATTAGGAAGATAATTGAAAATAAAACTGTCAATATAGTACTGCCCCAGTATAAATCCATGGTGAGACCTCACTTGGAATATTTTGTACAATTCTGGTAACCACACCTGAAAAATGATATTCTAAAATTAAAATTACCACAATAAATGTCATCCTCTAATGATTAGCATGCTATTAGAAGAACCTCCTATGATATTCTTCCTGATTTAAAAAAAAATCTGGAATCTCTGAAAACATCTAATAACGATAGCTTGATTAAAGAAAATGTCTAGTGGTTGATCCTAAGTCCAGAGAAGCCTGTTTCCTTCCAATTTACTATCACAACATTCCACATGGCCTCTCCAGAGCATTAGATTCCTTTTGTTCTCAACTGCTCCAAGGGCGCAATCTAAAACCATCAGTCAGGCTTCTGTCAGTTGAAACTTTATCCCCTAGAGAATCCTTGCAAAATCCTGGTCAAGATCATGGGAAGCCTGGATTCAGATTTGTGAAGCTGAGCTTTAGGTAAACCAGTTTCTTTTAGTCTTATCTCTCTCAGGATGTTCTGCAAGAGTAAAATGAAGTAACTCCATGCACCCCACCTTGAATTACTTTGGAGAAATGATACAAATATGAAAACTTTACTTCTATTTTTTGCCAGCAATGACTGGTCTAGTGTAAGTTCCTACATAATACGCTGAATTCATACAACATGCTACATCAAAATGTGGGTTTATTTCTTTGGAATTTACTGTATGGACAAACCAAGCCACTGAAGCTTGTAAACTATTTGTTTTGCCTTAGTATGTTGTGCAAACCCAGTGAATTTGGCTGAGTAGTATGAGGTTAAATAAACTCTAATTTAGTGTGTTGAACAAATACAGCCATACTTTACCTCTGCAGGAGCCAGGCAGAAATCTATGTAGCAAAGATTCGGCCATCTGAACTTAATTTCAAGTAAGTAGCTTAATATAATTTTCTCTAAGTTTTCAAGGGAAAAATTAAATCCAACCATCCTTTTGCTTACTTACAAAAGGGATTTGTACCTTTTTGGTACAAAAGGATTACCATTTCAAATTACATACATTTTAAGCAGCATATTGCTTTTAGTTGGGAGTAGAATCTGTTTTTTCCATAAAGCCCAGCTTTATAACTGCCCTATTAATCAAGAGGGTTGGAGGAGGTATGAGGTTCATTAAGAACTTTGCCTTCTTTTAGAAGCTGTCTGTAAGCAATCAGTTCAGCTTTCTGTCATGAATGAATTGTCCTATTCTGGCAGCCTGTTCAGCATGATTGGCTCTATCATTAGATGAAATAAACTGTGGGCTGGAATAGATGGAGAACTAGTAATAGAGGAGTATGGAGATGGCCTTGAAGAAAGAATTCAACATTATGTTGAATTCAATGTTACATTATGTAAGCATCAGCTTATCCCGATGGGCAGTAGGGGGTGAGGAAAAAAACTCAGGATTACTCCACCTTGATTCTCTTTAGTACTCTTTAACAATAGAATTCAATTAGTTCTTCTGGTGTCTATTTCCTGACTAGGTCTGCTTCAAAGGGCTGACAACTTGAGATACAGGTAGTCCTCACTCACCGGCTGCCTCATTTAGAAACTGTTTGAAATTACACCAGTGTAAAAATAATAGCTTTGCAACCAATCCTCACATTTACGACTGTCACAACATCCCACAGTCACGTGATTGCCATTTGGGCGTTTCACAACAAGCGTGCATTTATGAATGTTGCAGCTTCCCACAGTGACATGATTGCCATTCATGTTCTTTGCAACTGGCTTGTGTCAAGCAGTGTTAACAGAGAAGGCGGAAGTAAAATCGTAAGTTGTACTCATGCGATGTTTCACTTAGCAACCACAGTGTTTCATTTAATGACTGAGGGGTTATAAGCCTGTTGTAGTGGTGTGATTTTCTGCTTAGTGACCATTTAAGCGATCGAGTTGCCAGTCCCAGTTGTAATCACTAAGCGAGGACTACCTGTAGGTCCCTGCCTAATGTTGTTTTGGCCATTGACTGCAGCAGCTGCTTTCTTGTTTCTACAAGGTTGCTTGTGGGGGGAGAGGGACTACAGAGCCCTGTGCTGTGGAATGCAGCTGGCGTGGCTGCCCATCATTGCCTATTTCTGAAGCCACCCCTCAATACATCATTCAAAGACACTTCAGAGCAACAGCTACTAGCTGAGTGATAGTGTTATGAGCATGGAAGTCAGCCTGTACAGGAAGCATGTGGGAAAACAAATGGGATACGAGAAACTGAGAAATGGATCTCCTTGGACCAATGTGGGTGCTGAGCAAGTTGGGAGAGGAGAAAAAAGGAAAGAGGAGATGGAGAATTCAGATTCATTAAGTAATAGTTTTTATAACCTATACAAAATGCTAAAGGAGCATTCACCTTTTCACACTGCATGTTCAGCAATAATATCTTTACATTCGGGGTACTTTGCCTGAACTGTATTTCTTAAACTAACTTACAGTATGCACATGTTAATACTAGTTATTGGCTTTGTGGAAGTCTATGGATGCCATTCAAAATGCACTGAACTTCTTTTCATATGGGCATTTCTTCGTAAAAGTGATTCACTGAGCAGTTTTTAGCATCTTTTTTGATTATGTGTAAATGCATTTAAAATAACATTGTTTCCTGAGGATCTGTATTGTGTGATTAACTTCTAATGGCATTTTTAAAATGACAGATTGGATAACTTTTTCAATCAGTTATAAGTTCTTTTTGTTGTGAATTGCATTGGGCAGTATTTCTGGGAACAAAGGATAGAAACTAAGGGATTTTCTACCCCATTTTCCAGGCTTAGGACCATTTCAGCTGGCACAAAATGATAGCTATCTGTATTTCTGCTTAAGCAGCATCGCATCTACATGCTAGTATTCCCTATGACATGAACATCTCTGTGTATATATCTTTGACTGGGTTCACATATTGTGTTAAACCTGGTGAATCCAACCAGGTTTAGCACTGCAGATATCTCTCTTAGTTCCTGCTAGATTCCCTTGACTTATTTACAGTAAAAAAAAAAAAAAAAACTTTTTAAAAAGGGGAAGAAATAGAAAAAAGGAAAGAGAGAGAGAGGGAAAGAAAGACACCTCTAGAAACATTTTTATATCCAAGAATGTTTCTGAGATCCAAATGCTTTCTTAAAAAACAAAAATGATGTGGATCTGTAGCTTAGTTTTGTTTGGAAGTGGATCCATCCATCAGGAAACAAGGCAAAAGTAAGCAGGGACCAAAGTGGCAAAGTTGGGAAGGGGGGATTGAAAATTTTCTGGCAAATCAGCACCATTTTGTGAATGGGTACCTCCCCTCACTTGGCAGCAGTGATTTTGCAAGAACCCTCACCACACATTCCTAAAATTGCAAATGGAAATTGTGCAAAGCCATAAATCATAGTTTATATACTCTAATGTGGGAGAAAAGATACTAGAATGCCTATAACCCATCCTGACTTTTCTGGAGCTCTAAAAATGTTGCATGAGATGTTCAGCAGCTCTGTGCTAGATTAAGTGCATACAACCTTCCTACAGAGCAGCAACACGTTATTGCAAATTATCATCAAATTTGGACCAGACTGTCTTTGGAAAGCAATGGCCTGATACTAACTAAGACCATCAAATGGTTCTGGAACCTTTTATCTGCCCTTCACATACCATTCAGGCTATTAAAAAAAACAGAACTGGAAGATTACTGAAAAACTGTGTCCTGGATCCTTAGAAGTGAATGAATAGTGGAGTCCTTGGGGTTCTCTGAGCTTGGTTGTTTTCTTGCAAACACCTTCGTTACCCAGCTAGGTAACATCTTCAGTGCTAGAAGGGAGTGGGGTTTGCTATCTGTTTATATACAGTGGCTTGCCCTGCCAGTGGGGGTGGTGTTTCTTTTTTTCTTTCTCCTGGTAGTTCCTTGATTAGGGTACTGGTCATCACCCAGATAAGCAGGGATTAACACCAAGATTATTACCAAGCAATCAAGCAGTAAACAACACCCTAATCAAGGAACTACCAGGAGGGGGGAAAAAAAATACCCCCACCCCCACCAGCACTGGCAGGGCAAGCTACTGTATATAAACAGAGAGCAAACCCCATCCCATTCTAGCACAGAAGATGTTATCTAGCTGGGTAACGAAATGTTTACAAGAAAACAACGAAGCTCAGAGAACCCCAGGACTCCACAGTTCAACCCTGAGCTACATATATTCTCTTCTATTCCTGAATGAATAGCTGATACCAAAGCATGTTGGTGTAGCATCACATCCAATCAAGTGAGTGGAAACAAAATAATTGTAACAAAAATGATTGCTCCTGAGAATTGCATGAAATGTTCCTGTCTCAGAATGACAGTCAAGCTTTAATTTATTGCTGTTATTAATTATTGTCAGATCATAAGCTTGCCTGGGCAGATGGAGGTTCTTCCATTCTAAAACCAATAGATTTTTCTTAGCTATATAAACTGCCACAAAGGGTCAACAAAAGAGGGGGGCAGAAGGATTTAGAGATTGAATTTTATGTCATGGCTTTAAAATATGCTGTTTCTTGGGGAGGATTCAATCAATGGAATTTCTCATATTCACCACCTGACTGGCCGCTAATCTCAGCTAGTGAAAGCAATTTTTGTCCAGATCTGATAGAATAGATTGTTTATTTTTCCTTGCAACCTCAGATTTTACCATTTTGTTGTTCTTTCTATTGCTGTTTACTTTTCAGGAATTGTTATATAACATGCAGAATTCAGCTGTATTTATTCTTCTTTCTAACAAGTTGCATTGCAAACAAAAAGTAGAAAAACAAAGTTGTGGTATCTTCTCTGCAGAGAAATTGGTTGCACTGAGCTCTCTTTCTGCAATTGTCACCAAGCTGGTATGTGCATCATTTTCATCACACTTCTCTAGGAGATTTTTGTTTCAGATGCCTTAAATAAACAATATTAAATATGTTTCCGGGAACATAGACCACAATGATGCTAAAATGATGCAACATCACAAGACATGCCCCATCCTTTTGTACTTGCATTGCAACACACATTTAGTCACTTGCTCCCCCCCCCCCCCAGATGCCCACATTCCAAAGCAGCAGCAAAACAATTAGGAGTTTTGTGGCATATTAAAAACTAACAAAATTATTGAATAGGTTTTAATGGTTGTGATCTATGATAGCGAATAAGAATACAGTACACGCACAAACACACATACGTATAAAGCTTGCTTTACAGAAAGGCTACACTGAATAACCAGAGGTCCATTATCTCAGACTTAGGCCAAGATCCAGGTCATATGAAGGAGAAAGGAACACCAGAAGGTGGCATTTCTCCTTAATACTTGAGTAATAAAATATTTGTAGCAAAGGGGACAACTTATGAGGAGACTTCAGGTTATCGTATTTTGAAAAATGCAATGAAACCAATGTTATTTTGTCATATTTCTATCTCAACTATAAGTGCAATTAGGATTTCAGCCCCTAATGTAGGTGGGAACCTTTGTTAGTTATCATTATATGTATTTGTCATCTCTAGACTGGATAATTACAACTCACAGAACATAAATCCATAAGAAAGAAAATCTGCATAAATTTTCATCAGTTTCCTAACCCAGCAAGCAGCTATCAAAGATGTCAAGGGCCTATATAGAATTTGACAGTAATGCTACTGCTCCGTTTTTACAGCAAGAAGAAATGTGTCCCTATTGGAGCTTAAACCAAAAGGGCCCAGTCTGAAAACAGCTGTTCAGACTTCTTAAATCCTGAATACCTAATGCAAGTGGTCCCCAATTCATTATATATATATGGCATATGTGATGCAAAGTTTTAAGTTTTCTAAGTTTTCTACTGCTTTGGAAATGGCTGAACTATTATCTGGGCGTATAGCAGCACCTGGCGATCTTTGGGCACAGAAGAGGAGAGATTTGGGTCTAATTAATACTTGACCTCAAGAACTATAGGCTAGACTTGAAAGAAAAAACAAAGGAAGACAGACAGGCAGGCAGACAGACAGACTACACAGACATGTCTATAAAGTGAGCAGGATTTGAGCTCAACTTTAAGGAAACTGTATCTAATTGCAGTCGTACAGAAAAAAAAAATACCGATCCATATTTATTTGAAACCATCATTTGCATGAACTAGACATCAGCCTCTGGACTACCAATCATATTTTATGAGGTGCTTTTGACTAAAATAAAATAATGATGAAACATCTTGATGGTACAAAAGCCAAAGAAATCCTGCCGCCAAGGCATTTTAGTAGTGACTGACAGCTTCTAGTAGAAACTTGGACTTGCAAGGGTGGGCACATTCATTTAATGGAATGCTGTCTGTATTGTAACTGACCCAACAGGCCCATGAGCTCTGTTAGAAACCGACCTATTATTCTACAGAATAAGACATTTCAGAAGTAGCTTGCAAAACAGCTGGCAGGGGGCAACAATTTCAGAGTATGATGATAACAGCTTCCCACCAGTCCAGAGGAATGGTTCTTTCACTGGCTCCAGGCAACTGGTGGAGAAAATAGCAGATAAACATCCCATGTCAGTTGATGGAGGGCTTCTTGGAAATGCATATTTCAGATATATAAAAAAGACCATTTGATTTGCAGATGAATTGGTAGGCTGCAGATCTAAGCACAGTTAACAATAACAACAAAATCCACAAAAGGAGCTTGCTTATTTTTGAGTAGGCATGCTTTGGACAATTTGGTTTGTTATCTGCTTGAGTTAATTAGGCAATAGAATCAACTTTTTCAGGGGAAGAAAACTTTTCAAATATCGGAGGACAGATTTCAACAGTATTAGTCAGAACAATTATTTTTATTTTTTCATTAGATTTGTATTCCATTCTAGGAGTTCAGAGTGGTGAACACAGCAGTCCCTCCACCAATTTTCCCCACAACCACCACCTTATGAGGAACAAAATATAACTGACTGAATGTCACTCAGTGAGCTTCCATGGCTAAGGGGAGATTTGAATGGAGGTCTTCCCACTTCTAGTCCAACTAACACCTTAATCACTGCTCTGGAGTCTTGAAGGGTTTTGCATTCATGTGTAAATATCAAGCCTAATCCATAATTCTGCTTTCTGCTTTCTTCTGTCTGCCTGTTGTTTTAAAGCAAAACCCTGTGTAGAGGTGCTTGTATTTCCATTTCATGAAGACTTTCAAAGACAATATAATGCATATTTGAATGCTAAATGGACCACACTAATTATGTAAATAAGAAACATGAAGAGACAAGATGAAAGCTGGGATACAAGGGCTTGCAAGATAAATGTTAGAAACTAGAGACTTGGGCTCCTGTCATCTTTAGCTAATTCTACATTATTTCTTGGGGAAAATTGCATTTTATCCTTGTGAAACAGTTCCAGCTCATGTGAAGCTCTCTCTTCACAATTCCTGGTTTAAAACATATCTTGAAAATCTTTTCTTTCTTTCTTTCTTTCTTTCTTTCTTTCTTTCTTTCTTTCTTTCTTTCTTTCTTTCTTTCTTTCTTTCTTTCTCCTCTTTCCCTCTCTCTTTCAAATCCACACACTGGAAAGCCCCTTTAATGTTCTGTTCAGTGTTGGATACAAATGGCCTTTTTAAATTGTCTATCACTTTTCCAGACACAGAAATTGGGGAGATGACTTCTCTAGGTTTCAGCATGGGAAAGATAATTTGGTTCCTAGTTTCTCCAGGACAGGACCCTCTCTCAGTGATGAAGAAAGCACCATTACTGCAGGGAAAGAGTTCCCTTATGATGCCTTCCCATGAGATTTAATAGAGTTATGGGAAGTGCAGTGAAAGACAGGACACTGACATGCATCCCTTGGTCACTCCATCAACCACATAAATGCAAGAACACCAAATTCCACTGTGACATTTTCTCTGAGAGTCTCTTGTTCTCCAAAATAATATCTAAAGCAAATTTTCTTTCATTACTGGTAAATAAAAATCTTTGCTTACCATTGACTCTGCTAAATACATACTCTATGTGGTACACCAACAGCGCTTAGGACTTCTAAGTCCTGCTGAGTTCACTACAATTTATTTTCCAAATGAAAGTTCACAGAAATTCAGCTAAGGTCCCCATAAAATTGAAGAGCACAACAAACATTTAATGACAACAAATAGCCTGGATTTGTAAAAAGAGGGTCAGAAAAACTAAAGCTCTTAATGAATTGATGTTAGGAAAGGATGCTAAGAATAGCAAAACAGTTTCTTCAGGTATGTTCAAAAGAAAAGAAAACAGGAACAGTATATCAGCAGCTCAGTGAAGATGGCCAAGTGATATTAAATTCTTCTCTGAGAAAAGACTATACATTCTATTGGGCACTTGTGAAGAGCTGATTAAAGGTGCAAGTTTACAGTTTGAGCTTGAGACATAATCAGGGGAAACCTTTTGCCCTTGAATGAGTTCAGATCTTCAGGACAATGGGTTGTATCATACAGAACTGAAAGAATTGCTGACTTTCTGGCTGAACCTCTGTCCATTATATCTGAGAAATTCTGGAAAGTCAGTGAAGTACAAGATCCTGGGAGAAGCTAAAAAAGAAAGACAGACCCAGGAAACTAAGGCCAATTAGTCTGAAATTGATATCTGGGAGGATTGTAGAGCAGATAATAAATCAATCAATCCATAAGCATCTTGAAATCAATATAGTGATTACTAGAAGTCAGCACTGCCTTGTCAGTAACAAGTCCTGTCAGACTAATCTTATTTTATTTTACTTTATTTTTTTGTTTGCTAACTTCCTTAAAATATTTTTGGGCAATATGTCTTGATTTCAGCAAAACATTTGATAAAATACTCAGAATATTCTGATTAGTAGGTAGTTAAGTATGTAGTGGATGGTGTATATATTATGTAGATCCACAGCTGACTTGAACATTGTACTCAAAATGTGTTCATCAAAAGTTCTTAATTAAATTAGAGTGAGATATATCAAACGGGGTATTACAGGGTTCTGTCCTGGATCCAGTATTGTTCAATAGTTTTATTAATGACTTGGATGAAAAGATGGAGGGGATACTAGTCATGTAGGAGGGTGAACAAAACTATTAGGACAGCTAATATTCCAACAGGCAAAAAGAAAAAGAAAAAAGAAATGCAGAATTCATCACTTAGGTCAGGGTTCCTCAACCATAGCAACTTTAAGACGGGTGGACTTTGGGAGTTGAAGTCCACCCATCTTAAAGTTGCTGAGGTTGAGGAACCCTGACTTAGGTGAAAGAAACAAAAAGCATAGATATAAGATAGGAGAATACCAGATTTGTAAAAAGTACATGCAAAAAGTCCAGTAGTAATGTATGGCTGTGAGAGCTGGACCATAAAGAAGGCTGAGCGCCGAAGAATTGATGCCTTTGAACTGTGGTGCTGGAGAAGACTCTTAAGAGTCCCCTGGACTGCTAGGAGGTCAAACCAGTCAATCTTAAAGGAAATCAACCCTGATTGCTCATTGGAAGGATTGATAATGAAGCTCAAGCTCAGATACTTTGGTCACCTAATGCGAAGAGAGGACTCTTTGGAAAAGACCCTGATGCTGGGAAAGATTGAAGGCAAAAGGAGAAGGGGGTGGCAGAGGATGAGATGGCTAGATAGCATCACTGAAGCAATGAGCATGAAACTGAGCAAACTCAGGGAGGCAGTGAAGGACAGGAAGGCCTGGCGCAATATGGTTCGTGGGGTCACGAAGAGTCGGACATGACTTAACGACTGAACAACAACAACAACAACATGCAAAAAGAACCTTGGAATTATAATTCATCAAAAAGAATGCAATTTCATGTTGCATTAATAGATATCTTGATTTTTTGAAATACGTTGTATCCATGTGGTTTGCCCGCCCACCTCCTTGCCCATTTATTTGTTGTATATTTATTCTTACATTTCTTCTTTTTGCCTGAATACTCTTTTAGAAACAACAGAACCATAATAGTCTGGGGCTGAGGCAGACTTCACAGTCTCTTCCTTAATCCCGCCTAGGTAAGAAGACTGAGTTTCAGGCAGCAGGACAAAAAAATTATTTCCACTGCTCTTTTCTGTTAACTGTGCAGTCTCAGAGGAATATTTTTCAGCAGGAGCAAAAAAAACAGGCACAAGTGCTTATCCCCAGAGCAATTAAAAAGCAACTCCTATATGCAAACAAATTTGAAACCTTTCTTTCTCTGACAGAGTAGTTGCAGCCAAAAGTCTTCTAGAGGCTTGATTTTCATTCAGGCAACATTTGTAGCAGAATTGCAAATCAGATATCCCATGGCTGTCACAGGGTGATCTGTTAATATTGTATAGGCAGTTAAATCCAAATTGTTCAATGCACCTGTTTCCCATGGAAAAACATGTTTTTTTGCCTTGCTGCAGGGATGGACAACATCATCAGGGGTGAGGATCATTCTTGTCTTTTGACTGACATGTCAGGGGCTACACTCTAAAAGTTAGAATTAAACTGATTATATTCAAGTAAGAGGACATTGCCTCAAGTATTGAGTGCTTCCTGTCATGTTAACTGAATTTGGAACAACTTTTGGGGGGTTTGAGGTGAGATCCAAGACTTTTGGGGATTATAAGCCCTGGGACTTGCATCTCTTACATTGCTACAGAGCTGGCGGGGAACTTGTCTTACAATGTTGTGGAGCTACAACTCCTATTATCCTTGACCATTGGCTATGCTGGCTAATAGGATAAGATTTGGGATGCAACCACTTGTGGAGAACCACCAGTTCTGCAACTTAACATTGCTGATGTTACTGTCTACTTTTTATAGAATTTTCTTTCCAAAGAAAAACCTAAAAAAGGGTCTCTTCCTATCTAATTTATGAGGACCAACATAACCATCAATGGCTGGTTGCAAATTAGGAGGAGAGCAAGGAAATTTTAATGTTTTATTTTCCATGGATTTTTCAAAATGCCTTTTCTGAAGGTGTCCAAGACAGTGGCCACTGCATTTTGCATTTTGTGATTCTGGATTCCACAGTGAATGTACATTTCCTCAGTTCTGTCCTAATCATCATCTCCTCCTCCTCCTCTCCTTCTTCCAAGGTAACTCTTTATCTTTAATGGAAGATAAAATTATATTTTATGATTGTAAAGAAATAATTTAAAACCAAGAACAATAAAAATGACTTAAAATGATTAACAATTAAAAACCTAGGCAAAGAGGTGTAACCATGAGACAAGCTTGCAGGAACTATATATTATGTGCCTCAAACGATATATTACTTTTGACCCAAAAGTAGGGGAAGTGGAAACATATAAAAGAAGGTACAGTAGTCTGTCAGGCATTTTTGACCCAGCCCCCATAAGGCTTTAACAATAGTAATCAATACGTTATGTCTCTTCTAATAACAAACTGGAGACCAATTCACTTTGACTGAAAGGTGCTGGATTCCAATATCATGAGAGATGGAAAAAAGTCATTCTCTATACTATATATGTCCATCATGTTCTCCATTAAAAAAAGTAAAGTCTACCCTCAAGTCAAGCATCATTATGGACATATCCATGAAGTTTTCTTAACAATAGAAGTTTGCTATTGCCTTTTTCTGGATTTTTTTAAACTGACCCATCTAGGCTGTAGCCTGGAGTTCCCAGATGGTTCTCCGTCCAAGTTCTAACCAGGACTAACTTTGCTTGACTGCTGAGATCAGACAAGGTTAGCTGGTAATGCTACCTAACTAAGGATTCTCTTTTACCGGTCTTTTCTTTTAACCCCCAAGCCCCAAACTTTGCAATCTTCCCTCATAGTCTAGATTTCATTTGGGGGGGTGCGTATACTTTTTAATAAATAACATACTTTTAATAAATAAATAATTTTAAATAAATCAAAGATAAATTTAATAAATAAAAAATAAATTTAATAATTTTAATAAATACAGTGGAACCTCGGTTCACGAATTTAATTCATTCCGCGACTCTGGTCGCGACCTGAAATGGTCGCGGCCGGAATCAAATTTTCCCATAAGGTTCAATGTAAATACAGTTAATCCGTTCCGACCCCAAATTTGGTCGCCAACCGATTTCTGGTCACGACCCGAGTCAAATTTCCCCATAAGGTTCAATGTAAATACGGTTAATCCGTTCTGAACCATGTTTTTTTTTTAAAAAACCGCAAAAATATGACACAAAGTACAGTATGAAGAGAGAGAAAGCTAACCTTGCTCGGGAGGGAAAATGGCCGTGCTTCCTGCTTGGAGGGAGAGTCCCCTCCCTACAGGAAGTCGCGACCACGTAACACGGGAGGGAAAATGGCTGCGCTTCCTGCTTGGAGGGAGAGTCCCCTCCCTACAGGAAGTCGCAACCACGTGACACGGGAGGGAAAATGGCCACGCTTCCTGCTTGGAGGGAGAGTCCCCTCCCTACAGGAAGTCGCGACCACATGACATGGGAGGGAAAATGGCCGCGCTTCCTGCTTGGAGGGAGAGTCCCCTCCCTACAGGAAGTCGTGACCACGTGACACGGGAGAGAAAATGGCCGCGCTTCCTGCTTGGAGGGAGAGTCCCCTCCCTACAGGAAGTCGCGACCATGTGACATGGGAGGGAAAATGGCCGCGGATCCTGTTCGTCACCTGATCCAGCGTTTGCGACCGGAGGTAAATTTTTGCGGCCTGAGCTGGTCGTGACCCGAATTGTTCGTGAACAGATGCATTCGTGAACCGAGGTTCCACTGTAAATATTTTAATAAATAAATAATGTTTATAAATAACTTTTTCGTATGCAGTGCCCAGAACTGAAAACACTATTTTGTTTGTAGGTGTGGTTGCATTATAAAAGTGGCAGCTCTCTTATTAATCCTATTCCAGGGGTATTCAAGTAGGCATTTGTCATCATCAGAGGAACTAGCTTTTATAACGAGTTATCTGCCACCAGCCCAAGAACTTATTCCTCATCGAAAACACCAGCTCAAACTCCACCGTTGTATATGTAAAATTACAATTTTTTTGTACCAGTGCACTTTTCCTTATTGTTAATTACACTGAGCCACACTTGAAGCTTAATTCCCACTCTCCCAGTTTGGAAATATTCTGTGAGAGTTTATCATAGTCCTTTTTTGTTTTTAGTATCCCAGCATCACGTATTAGCAATCTCTAATTATGTGTGTCCTCACTTAATCCTCTTCCTGAAAAGAAGCTTGTTCTCCTTTTAAAAGTATTCCTGGGAATTAAGAAACAATTATCCAGTTCATTGATATAGCCCCTTTTTATTGCAAAAGGAAAATTGGCTACAAGTCACATTTCAGCAGCCACCATTACTTTGCACACAGACCAATAAATGATTCAGCATCAGAAGCCAACCAGCAGATGGCTGTGCAATCTGCCCAAGACTCTCTATAGAATGAAGGGCTTGAATTTCCCTTCATCATCATCACTGTCCCAGTACAGAATATGTCAGTATTGTCCATTTATCTCACAGTGGTGGGGACTCCATGGCTCCCTAAATGTTGATAGACTACAAACCCTAGCAATCAATGGACATTGGTGAGAGATGCTGGGAGTTTTTTTCCACAACACTGGAGGACCCTAGCTCTCTGGAGAAATAGCTTCTATCAAGACCAAGATAGATCTTATCTCTATACAGTTTGCTTTCCATGTGGAGTTACTAACACATTTAAATTGACATGGGATGAATGGGTTAAGCATCCTCTCTCAAGCCATTTTTGTCTCTGATCTGTGGCAGTTGTAGCATTCTCTGATCAAGTTGCTTATATTCACTTGGAGTTGGATGGTAATATCTTGTGAAGTTCAGGAGAGAGAATGGGAGGTGGCAAATGTCACTCTGAGAGATGGAGTGATACCTGTTGCCTTTCAGAAAACAGTGATATGCCATCTTTTAAACAGGTTATCTCTCAACCCCACAGTGTTAGACAACTTCTGCCTAAGCTTTAATCTTCCTTTTTATGAAAGGTCTTTGATAGAATGATGAGACTTCAGCTGCAAAGGATCCCGGATGAAGCTGATTATCTCAACCCTGTCATTTAGGATTCGGACCTGAGTGTGTGACAGAAAAAACATTGGTCATTTTTGTGGGTGACCTTTACCAGGACTTGGATAGTGGGAGTGCAGTTCTCCTTGTCTTATTAGATCTTTCAAATGCTTTTACTACCATCAATCATTATATCCTTCTGGGCCATCTACAACAGTTCTGAGTTATATTATAGTGTTTCTGCTATTTCCTGAGTGGGCAGTACAAGTCAGTAGTAGTGGGGAATGAATGGTTGAGATATTGGCCCTTTTTAAATGGGACCTGATTCTCTCTCGCTGATTAACATGGATGGAGCCATTGAGGGAAATTATCTGTCAGTTTGAAATGAGGTATCATCAATACGCTGATGATACCTAGTTATGCATTTCCACCTAGAACCAGACAGGAAAGGTCCTTACTTGAAATCTGAAGGCTATATAGGTCTGGATGGGCCAAAACAAATTGAAGTTGAATCCCAAAAAGATGGAGTGGCATTTTGTTCAGAAACCACATGGTAGTTGAGTGGCTCTACCACTGGCTTTGGAGGGAGGGGGGCATTCTTCCTTAATGAGCAGATCCACAACTTGGAGGATGCTCCTGGATTCACCACTCCACCTGGACCAATAGGTTGAAATTATAGCTGAGGTGCCTTTGCCCAGCTCTGGTTGGCATATCAGTTGCAGTGGTTTTTAGAACCTACCTGTTAAGACCTGGCTTTTTCCCCAGGCATTTGGGGCCAGTTGAGTGAAGTCCCCTTCTACTTGTTTTTATTAGGGTGCTGGTGACCATTTTATATTCTGTATTTCATATTCATATTGATATATTGTGTATGTTTTAATGTTATGTGGTTCTTTTATGGTTTATTTTTTTGTTGTTGTCCACCATCCAGAATCACATTGTTGATAAATAAATAAATAAATACCCTTGTAATCTCTAGATTGGACTATTGTAATGTGCTGTACCTGGGGCTACCCTTGAAGACTACCCAGAAACTGTTAGTGCAGAATGCAGCTTCCTGCATGCTGACTGGTATGAGCCAGTTCAGCAGCATAACACTTATACTACGGGTGCTTCATTGGTTTTCACTCGGTTTCCAAGTTCAGTTCAAGGTGCTGGTTTTAACCTATAAACCCCTGCAAAATAGGGACCCAAGATACCTACAGGACGTCCTGTCTCTAGCTAGTCTGATTAGTTTGTGTGCAGATGCTTCAGGTACTCTAGTCCAGTCCAGGAGGTGAAGTGTAGAAGATCCAAAGCAGTGTTTCTCCATTACAGCCCAAATCCTCTGGAACAAAGTCTCTCCCCGCCCCCCCCCCCCAAGATCTGATTGGCTGTATTTTAGTCCACTTTCAAAAAGCAGCTAAAATATAGCTCTTCTGATCTGCTCTTTGCCTGCTTTTTGATTGGTAGTGCATTATCTTAAATTTGCATTGTTTTAATGAATGTTATGGTGTGGTTTTATCAGTTTTGCTATTTTAGGACTTGAGTCATGAGTGGTTTACAGATGTCTCATTGTGGTGGTACCAGTAAATAAAGAAATAAAGAAATAAGGAAGTACACAAATATACAGTATTCTTCACAGCAGCCTTTGGGATGCTTGAGAGCAAAACAAAACCCCGCTGCGAACTACCAATCAGGAATGAGTCTAGGCTGGCTTTCACTCAGAGGAAGCTGAAGGTGAAATGATAAGGAGAAGCCAGGGGAAAGTGCAGGTTGCCTGATATTTTCTGAGTCTCTGGCCATTGTTGCATTTTAGAAGTATATCCTGTAGGAGACTATGAGTTCTAGTACTGCATTAGGCATAACGCCAGCTTCCAAAAATGTTACCAAGAAAACTTCAGGGACTAGTCTAGGGCAGTTACCAGGAGTCAAGACTGACTCAAAGGGGCCCTTCCCCCCCACCCCCCACCCCCACATCCAAATACTAGGCAGAGTGCCACTCCTTTGCATATCAAGCCACGTGTAAACTTCATAGAATTCACAAATGTATTCCCTTATATGTACAGAATTACATTATAACCTCCTCCTATCCCCACCCTTGCCATATGTCTAAGACTGTAATTCTTTACATGCGTCCTTTTGAATTCAGTGAAGGCTACTGCTTGAAAACTAGGTACCTTAATTTCTCAAGCTACTGCTTCTTCAGGAGAACTTTCAACATACCCTGTCCCATGTACATGTCCTTAGGTAACCATGAGCTCTCAAAGAGTTTATATTTCAGTTCAGATCTATTTAAGAGTATAATAGGATAGATGATGATGATGATGATGATGATGATGATGATGATGATGATAATAATAATAATAATAATAATAATATAATTGCTTTATGCTAAGACTCCTTCAAAGAAATGCCCTTCAAATGTATGGAGACTACATTTCCTAGAATTCTCAGCTATTATTCAAACTATTCTGAAAGTTGTTTTTCTAAGACCTGGAAGCATCAGACTGGAAAAGCTATTTATTCTCTAGCTCTGCTCAGCATCTATTAATTTCAGTGGAATTTGCAGAGGTGAAATTCAAGATAGATTGTAACCATCTAGCCTTTATTCTGAGTTAAATCAAGGTTGTAAATAGCTCCCAATTATTTTGGACATTTATTCTTTCTGGTCAACTAATCTTAGACCATGGAAATACAAACATATTTGGGAATGTAGTAGCAATTTCATAGTGTGGGGGTGCAATCCTTTTGCTGTGATATTCCAAAACATCTTTATGTACTGGGGATGAAATGGATTAATTTATTGTAAGGCGGGATCAGTGCTCTAATAACTAGACCCAAACTGAAAACATTTCCCACTTGACTCAGCTAAGTCATATGATTCAAATTATTTTCCCAGGTACATTTGCAACCTATTGGGGAATGAAGTCAGTTTTGATTAATTTTCTAAAGGCCTACCATGTTGCTATTTCAAACATGTCATGGTTTGTTTTAGAGCCATATACACAAATACCTTGGAGAATCTTTGGTTTATGTTTTGTACTCTTATTGAAAAGGCCTACATGAGATGGATCATAATAAATAAGTATACAGCTAAACAAGTTCCTACAGATATGTTAAAAGCAATCTGAGCTCTAAATGGGAAAAATATATACTTGTATTTTTAAAACACTGTCCATAAAATATGCTGTTTTAGTTAATGATCCAAAATAGTTCTAAAATGTATAAACATATATAGTCTTGATCAAGAATATATGTGTAATGTGTGGGTAATGTGGTATCCATGGACATCACACTGATAAACAGTTTCCTTTGCATTTGTCAGTCTTGTGCTACTTGTCTTTAATTTTGTTTTAGATTTTTAAATGAATGCATATATACAAAGCAAAATGCGTTACAAACCCCATGCACATACATAGAAAATGAGGAAGTGTCCACTTGTCCAGAAGAAAGATAAAGACAAACTGGGGTAGACTAGGTTGGGGAGACTAAGGTAGTTAGTATATTATTGCTTTTGGACAAATAGATACTTTGCCATTGGCCATGACAACCGTTATCAATGCCCTCAAAAGCAGCTTTTTAATGAAAATATCCATAAAATTCCACATACACTCACCAATTTTCTAGGTGGTCAACCCTTAATCTAGAATCATGTTTCACTATTGCTGGAACCCTAGGCCTGCACAATTGGAATTAAGTGTTCAGAGATACAGGATTTACAATTATTTTACACATTAGGAAGGTTGACTAATGTGGAGAACTTTGAACAATTACTTCAACCTATGATGCTTGTGATAAGGGTATTGAAGATGAAGCAGTCTGCTTTTGGTCTATGTCACTGATGGAGATGTGTTCATTCATAAATTAATTCAAATTGATTCAACCCTCTCTCCCCCCATAATCTGCATTTAAATACAAATCCATATTTAATTTTAACACATGCATATTTAAACACACTTCATCCTGTTTGCTAAGAAATGTAAAGAAGTATAGAAAAATACAAAGTATGAAAGAGATTTGTGTTCAGATCTGCACATTAATCTAAGAGGTATAGAGCAAGTCTGCTCATACTGGAATTGTCAAAGAACTAATTATTCACACATCCCTAGGTCATGAAATTTTCTTAATTTTCCTATAATTTTCACATTTTTGAGTTGCAAACTGAACTGCAAAGTTTGAAAAACTGTTCATATATATATAGATATAAACTGAATGAATTGTGGACTCATAAGTGGTCCTGTCCATGTTGAAAAGAACTGCATCTATTAAATTTAACTGGTGCAGATGAGTTTTACACAGTTTCAGTTTGTTTTCTGAAAAAACTTACCATACTATATTACCAAAATACATTTCTCCATCATCAATATTGGAAGAATTTGAGATTTAACACACAAACATAGAGAGCATATCCACACTGCACCATTAAACTGCTTCTGGCCAGCTGTCATGTTGACTGGACTAAAGCTGACTTAAGAAAATTAATTACTATTTTACTTCTCCTTAGCTACCTACTTTCCCACTGGTGATTTTTTTAAAAAAAATAAGTCCAGTGGTATATGGTTTTATTCCTTTTACCTTAAATGACTAGGTTGAAACCTCTTTATCTTAAGTAAAACATTAAGGGAATGGAGCAGTTGTGAAATAATATGCTGTTGAATTTATTATTTATTTATTTTTAATCATGTCATTTATTTAATTATTATTTTATTTTAAAAAGAAAGGTAGCTCAGGGAAAAAAATTAAGTAAAAAATGTTTGTGTTAGGTTTTGAATCAGCAACCCTCTATATGCCAAGTAAATATTACAACCATTAAACTACTTTGGCTCCAGAAGATTTTAGAGACCATTGCAACTGCTGACCTAGCTGAGGAGGCATTCAAAGTGCAAGTATTGGTGAAGGAGAAAATAATGTGCCACAAACAAAACAGACCATGGCAGGAAAACCGTACTTTGAAAGTGGAGCAGGAAGAATCCTGGAGGCCTCTTTTACAATGGGTTAGGGGTGAGTAAGGAACCACTTCATCCATTCCTACCCTCTAAAGATGGTTGCTGGCTATGCTGGTGACAGAGCAATTGACAGTGTAATATAAGCCCACATACAATATTCAGCTGTGGGACAAAAACCAACTAATAACTATATCTAACCCTGCACAGCACTCACACAAAGCTTCACTATGAAGTTTGTATTATGGATTTTGTGTTCACTACATTCAACCGGACAGAAATTTCTTATCAACTTGTTGTATATGAAAGGAACACATACATACACACACATACTAGTTTAAAATCATCTGGCAACATGGGGGTGAGGTATCATCAGTATGCTGATAATACCCAACTATACATATCCATCCCAGATACCCTAAGTGATGCTGTGACTGCCCTCTCGCAGTGCCTGGAGGCTGTGGGGGCCTGGATGGGGGACAACAGGCTTCAGCTGAACCCTGGTAAGATGGAGTGGCTGTGGATATGGGGAGCCTCAAGATCTAGGACTTTGTCATCTTTGGTTCTTGATGGGGTTGCACTACCCCAGACAGACCCGGTGTGTAATCTGGGGGTTCTCCTAGACTCATGACTCCTGCTCGAAGAGCAGGTGGCAGTCGTGGCTAGGAGGGCCTTTGCACGACTTCGTGTGGTGCGGCAGTTACGCCCCTTCCTGGATCGGGGGGACCTCCGCACGGTCACTCATGCCCTGGTCACCTCTGGGTTGGACTACTGTAATGCGCTCTACATGGGGTTACCCTTGAAGAGTATCCGGAAGCTACAGCTGGTGCAGAATGCGGCGGCGCAGACAGTTCTTAATGCCCCTAGGAGGGCACATATAACACCGCTGTTGCGTGAGCTGCATTGGTTACCGGTTTGTTTCCGGGTCCAGTTCAAGGTGTTGGTTATTACCTTTAAAGCCCTTTATGGCATGGGACCAGGTTATCTGAGGAACCGCCTCGCCCTGGTCACTTTAGCCCGTCCCACTCGGTCCAGCAGAAGGGGCAGGTTGCAGTCCCCACCAGTCGGGGAATTTCGATTGGTGGGGTCTAGGCACAGAGCCTTTTCTGTTGTAGCGCCCGCCCTATGGAACATCCTGCCTCCTGAGGTCCGGTGTGCCCCCTCCCTCATGGCCTTCAGGAAAGGTATTAAATCCTGGCTCTGCCAGAAGGCCTGGGGCCAGAGGGGGGCCCGCACCTGTGGAGATGGCTGGTGGGATGATGGGTTGTCCCCCCCCCCAGCATCTTACAGGTTTCTTAGGGCCAAAAATCAGAGGAGGTTTTTTAGGGCATTTTTAATGTTTTTAATTATTTATAGATTATTATAGATTATTTATAGATTTTAACCATCTTTGGAGAAAACTGTGTTTTTTATTGTGAGCCGCCCAGAGTCACCCGTTGGGGGAGATGGGCGGCATACAAGCCGAATAAATAAATAAATAAATAAATAAATACTAAATACTAAATACTAAATACTAAATACTAAACAGACAAAATAGCACTTTGAAAGGACAATACCTTTGTTGAACCATTGATATGTATGGACAGCCAAATTCAGTTAAATGTATTCAGAATAGCCAATTCCCTTTGCAGATGATCTCAGAAGAAAAGTCCTATGAAAATGACAAGAAGTCTTTCAACTGGATAATAAAACACTTCAGAAGGGCCTAGTGGCATAAATGTCCACTTTTCTATCTTATTGTTAAATGCTACTCAGTGGTGTAAAGGCAGTCCAAGCAAATTCTACATGCACCTTCAAGAAATTAATTTGGTTATAAGTTTAACACACGCAGCCAATTTCATGCTGCTGAATTTTTATTGCCTGTTTCTGTATGGGTGCTGTTTACATTAGGAGAAGAAAAGGGGCAGAGTACTCGAGTGTATGTAGGCTCTCCTTTTTACTAATGCAGGGAAAGAGATCAAATGTAGACCTTATTAGAACAGCAAAGAAAAACAGGCCTTTGGTATAACCATTGATAAAGAGACAATGGAAAGAATAACGATAAATTAAAAGGAGGCAAATTCTGCAGCTTCGTGCCAGTTTCAGTAAACTCCAGTATCTCACTGTTACTATTGAATGAGAACAGTGTGGCATGCCTAATCCTGAAAACTTAGTTTATTATCTCTATTTTTTTGCAGTTCGGGTCCCTACATTTTTGTGGTTTTAATCGCACCCCTCTCTCTGTCTCCACACAGACATAAATATCAGGTTCCTTTGGGCTATTTTTCCTTCTCCTTTTTCTCTGTCACTTGTCCTTTATTTCAGCTTACTGAATTAGGTGCCAAAAATGCCTTTGGAGACTTAAGCAGCTTATTACTATAGCCCCATAAACAGCCAACTGTCCTGCCCTGGGTACGGACTCAAGCTTTATATTACTGGCAGCTTGGGACACTTAACCCTGCTGTCCTGGCAGGAATCTGCTGAGTTTTATTTCACTGTCCATTAGCTGAATTATTGCCAGGGGAGAACATTCATGACTGCTGAAGGCTGAATGCATTTCACTCATGGAAGTGCTCAGCTGGAGCTGCTTGTTAGAATACATCCACCACCGGCTGACTTCGGCATGATTTCCTCTAACAAAGGATTTTAGGCTCCCATTTGACAGAGATCCCCCCCCAGAAGAAAAGAGAAGTACCATTTGTTTAGCAAGTTTGATAGCCAAAGCTTCTAAGTTGTAATAACACTTGTCTTGAGTATCTAGGTAGCTATCCCAAGGGCCACTCTTAATACCTGTGCCCTACAAAGTCCCAATGAAACTTAAACAGGATTCCTTTCACAATTAAATCCACAGACAAAAGTTAGACCCACTATTAGCTTGCCACCAAGAAAAAAAAAAAGACTTCCTAGATCTACTCTTTATCTTCCCTATCAGATCCTATAATGTGGAATCTAGTTTTTGCTAGTTTCCCCACTAGAGGTTGTGCAACCTACAAGTAATTCTGGGCCTGCTTTTATAAAAACATCACTTCTATTTTTTGGAGCTGTCATAAATTATGGACAGGTGTATTTATCCTGTGTCTGATTCTAAATTGTTATTCTTTTAAAAATATTGGGCTACTTTACAAAACATCTGATGAGTTTTTGAGAGTCTCTGTCTTCAAAAATTAATTTGGACATCTGTAGCTTTAATGCATATCACTGGGGCAGAACAGGGACCTGCAAGCACTGAAATTAAGCATTGTTCCCAACATTTATGGGACTTTCACTGATATTAGACTTCCTCTGAACATTAATTGGAGGGAACTCAGAATATCAGAGTTCCCTTTGCTGCTGTGCCACATATGCATTATTATCTAGGGACCTTATATTTCTGGCTGTATTTCAGTAGGGCTAGCCCTACCATTAAGTAGAAGGAGGCAATTGATACTGAGATATACATAGTAGTAAGTTTCATAGAATCTACCATTCATTTCCAAACATAAGCTATCTTCAACTGCCCTAGTGTGGTTACCCTGAGAAGTTGTGAAAGCTGAGATGTGCCATTTTGGTTTTCACCTCAGATAGTAAAAGGTCTCAGGCTGGACCATCTCTTCTGTTTAGATGAGACTCTGGAGGGACATTAGTATTATTTAAAACTGATTAGGGAATAGACACCTAACATTTAGTCTGGAACCATTCATTCATTCATTCATTCATTCATTCATTCATTCATTCATTCTCTCTCTCTTCATTCCTGTTACTCCAAAACAACAACAACAACAACCCCAAAGGCAATTTATTAAATGTAGGGTAAACATTTGTGGATTTATAGATTTTACCATGCTATCATATCTACTAGTTTCAGTTTTAACAACTCCTTTGAAGAATAAACTTGAGAGGCGCCTTAAGGGGCTCTATAAAATGCAAGATAACTTGTTTTGGATTTATTGGGCATAAACATACTGCTTAAAAAATACACTTTTCAGGATGGCAGAATATGAAATTATCAAGAATAAAGTATAAGGAAAAGGAATCTGTACAGGGGGAAAAAAGGAAACCACATTGAAAAGATTATTCAGCAAAAAAGGAGAAAAATAAAACAAGTGCAAAGCTAGTTCAGACAGGAGCACTCAGTTTGCTACTTGAGGCAAAGGACCAGATATTCTTTATCCATTCCCCATCCAAAACTAATAGATCAGCCATTGAATCTATTGGTTTTGGATTCTATTAAGCACCAGCAAACACTTCCCATCACTAGGAAGGCTTGCATAGGAGACTCCAGTATTTTACCATCACTCCACATTGTCTACTTGCATTTTGAGATAACCTCCTAATTTGGTTTAATAACCCTGATAAAGTTTGCAAAATTTCTTTCATTATTCAAACAAAGAAAAAGTCATTCAGTCATGCCAAGGATTCTTTGGAATGAGCCCTGGAAAAGAAATTGCCAAGCTGAGCTAGATAAGTTGCCAAACCATTTCTCTTCACAGCATCAAGAATGTTAGAGATTCACAAGAAAAAGCGCCTTCAGTGTAGCTGACGTTTTGCAGCTTTGAAGCTCAGGTAAGGAAAAGATTTATGACACCAGAACTAAGGGAGGGATCTAGCCAGAGCTGACACAATCACATTTGACACACCACCTCAGGCAAGGCTGGGATACCAAGAAAACTTTGACACTCCTCAAAATTTGCGATGGATTAAGATGTCTTTCTGCTACTTTGCACCACCGGGGTCTTGTTTTGCCTCTAGTGCCTCAATTTACAATGTGAAAAATATAATGTAAATCTTGTCCCATTGCTAACCTGGCACAGACCCTATCTGCTGTTACACTACATTTTGTTGTTGTTGTTGTTATTTCTCTGATCAATTTGAACTAAGGGCAGAAAATAAAAGACGATGGTTTGGATGACAGGCATTTCCGTGCTTTTTCGTACTGATGGAATTCAGGATGCACTGTTGCAGTAGCATCTTCTCCACCCATTCTCTCTCCAGTGATGAAAGTACTGGCTATTAAATAGCTGAGGTTCTGCATACGCTTTGCCACCAAGTTATTCTGGTGATAGGCCCATACTGATCAATTTCTAATTAAGTATTAGAACACCTGGCACGCCAATCGTAAAGTCAGCAGAAGATGGTTTTCTGGAGAGAATATTTGGTGGCCTTTTGCCAACCTTTCAAGTGCACCTGTGGACAGTACTATGGATTTATGCACCTCATTGCCTATCCTTTTGTGCCCTGGAGAAAGTAAGTCTTTAACTGAATTATCACAAAAAAAAATCAGTGGCAGATCAAATCTCTATGAAATTATAAGAGCTTTAATGATCTGCAGGCTGGAAAACATGGAAGAAGGGAAAGGAGGGCAACACCCTCCCACATACCAATCACACTGTTCATCTCAGGGTCAGTCCTTCTCTGAAGCAATGTTCCTCAACTTTGACCATTTTAAGATGTGTGGACTTCAACTCCCAGCATGCTGGCTGGGGAATTCTGGGAGTTGAAGTCCACACATCTTAAAATGGCTAAGGTTGAGAAATATTGCTCTGGAGGGAGAATTAGAACCTTGTAATTATGCATTAATTTAGTTTTCTATTATTTATCTTTTAAAATGTGTGCTTGCTTGCTTGCTTGCTTGCTTTTCCTTCCTTCCTTCCTTCCTTCCTTCCTTCCTTCCTTCCTTCCTTCCTTCCTTCCTTCCTTCCATTGATTAACATAACAGTAGTGTTGACTTCTGAGTTCTGAAAAGCTTGATGGTTTATCAAAGGAAGAGGTCACAGCAGTCCTGAATTTTAAACCTACCGTAAGTAGCTGCCATTTTGGTTAAAATATACTAACAGGAAATAAACCAGGACAGATTCATAAGCCTTTATGACTCATCTAAAATGAGTTATCAGCTTTTTAGTCTTAAACCACTTAGGTATAATGAGCCTACACTGACTCTCATTAGAACTGATATTTTAACATGCTTATATAAAAACACAATATAACGCAACCACAATGCCACATGCTCTACAACATCTGCGGTTATTTCAAACTCAAAATTGGCAGCAGAATATAAGTATGGAGAATTCAGCTGTGATAAGGCACTTTTTCAGTCTGTAAAATATATGGTAATTAATAATAAAAAAGCAGAGCACCCAGTCTTCCTCTCTGATAAATCATATCTGAACAGAACAGCTCAGGAACCCATGCAGCGGCCTCTTCCCAGGGCAATAAACATTTCAGGACTGATTTTGACACATTATTTATTATGCAGAATGATAACATAAGATTAGTATTCCCTCGACTGGACTGCAGTGTTAGAATAGGCAACAATGATATATTCTCAGTGGTGGGATTTTGATTTTTTTTTCAGCTTATAGATCTCAAGGATGTGGGCAGGATATGTGAAAAGATAAGCAACTATCACCTGCTTATTCATCACTTGCCTCTCCTGGCCCAATAAATTGTTCAGGACTGACCCCAAGGTTAAAGGAAGTGCTATTGTCTCCTTGTGGTAGGGATGTGTTCCCCTACCTTAAATGCAATATTTATTGCTCTGGGAAGAGGCTTCTATTTTTCTACTTCATTCATAGGCTGTTAGAATTCTTTGAATTTCATTTGATGGTGTTTTGAGTAAGGATTATGTTTTCTGTTAGATATTGCTCTATCACTGTATAGCTTTCTAGTCTGAAAAAATCACTATGGAAGGAATTCCTTCCTGAAGGCTTGCTTGGGATTGAATTAAAGCATGAGAACCAGGCTGCAGATTATCAGTGAAAGGCAGAACACTCACACATACCCTTTGGGCCTTTTAAAGTCATGATCACTGCAGAAATAATATAACTTACTGATGAGAATTTCACATAAAATTTCTTCTTATTTAAAAACAAAAATCAAAAGCAATTTCTTTCCAGCACATTACTAACATAAATATCTTTTGTTGTTTACCATCCTGAGTCTCAAGGGATTTGGGCAGCCTACAAATATTTTAAAATAAATAAATACATACTCAGCTCCAGAGAGAAAGAGGATTTCGGAGAAACAAACAACCTTACTTTTGTCGGCATACTCTTAATGAGTTCAGTTCTATCAAAGTAGCACTAATGAAGAACAGAGAGGAACCAGGTATGGTTGCATCTATTCTCTTCCATAAAAAAGATCTTAAGCCTTAGCTGGCATAATAAGTATAGTATCTACTATTTAATTCCACTATGCTATTTCTTAGCTACTGATAACAACACTTCCAGAAGCTTTTGATAGGATTATTTTTCTACACAAAAGCAACCTTTCTTTTCTCCCCTTCTTGCTTTATATCTAATTTGCTCACTCATTTCAAGATTTTTGAGAGCAATGGCTCAGTATTAAAACACAATTTTGTATGCCAAAGTTCACAAATTCAATCTTCAACCATCTCTATAGAGGTCTGGAAGAGTTTCTCCCTGGAGCAGTGCTGCTAGACAGTGTCTGACAGTATTGGATGAAATGAACTAATGCCATTATAAAACAGTTTCTATGTTCTATGGCTTGTTCTTGAGGACAGATGCACTGTTGCTAATCCAGATTATGAATTTTGTTTAAAATTATTGTGTTAATTATAATTAATAGTAACTCTTCATATTTTGCATTGACTCTGTTCAATATTACTTCTGCCATTCTGACTTTTCAGGCCTCCATTAAATTTAATTGCCTAATTAAAGAGGATATTCAACTGATAATCTGTTTCTCCAAGATAGTTGCTGAAGCTAAGTTGGGTCTTCCAACAGCTGCTTTGAATTCAGTATGTTCACCTTGTAGTTCCCAACTGTTGTTAAATGTCAACATTTTATCCTCCTACCAATTATAGCTACAAAAGGGTAACCACCAAGAATTACAAATACTTGCCAATTTCTAGAAATTCCAAAGAATGAGAGAACTGCAGCTGTTCACAATAAAAGTAACCAATATATTACATTTCAAAGTGTATGCTAAAAACAACTACAGTGTGTATGCAATAATTTTACAGTTAAACTGCAACTAAGCAAATTTCAAAATACTGATGAAATGAGATCTTGTGAACTATTCTTGGGCTTTTTCTTTGATATCCTGAACAATGTCTGTTTTGAATGTTTATGGTGAATATTTTCCAAATAATTCTTGGAAAGGAAATGTTTCCAGAATATTTGCTAATTGATACCTAATTAAATTTGGGTTTAATTGTTAGGATCAGACAGTCTTTTCCAAATTTGATAGCTGGCATGCTGCAAAATGGTGTTTTGCATTTAATGTCAGTTATAATAGCTGTGCATTGGTATAATCGGAGACTTCCTATGGGAAGCCAAGTAGCAAGACATCAATGTAATAATGCCTGGCAACTGGCCTTAAGTGTCTGAGATATTAGAGATAAAAATATATAACCATAATGGCTGTGAGAAGCTTCAAATGGGTGATTTGATGCAATCAATCAATCAATCAATCAATCTCAGTTAAATCACCCCATCAAAGCAAATTTGCAAATCAAAATGGGGACCTGCTTTGAAGCAAAAAACTAAACCGGGCACTATGAAGCCTTCAGAAACACATTTGAGATGTAATGGCTTTTCCACTGTTTCTGGGACTCTAACAAACAATACACAATGTTGCAACTTCAATTCCTACTCAGCAGTGCTCTTTTGAGGTGCAAAGTTAATATTATTTTGATTTTCATTCACTATTTCAGCTCTTGGCTTCTTTCATATTTCAGCCACAAGCTTTTAGCGTGCTCTCTCTTGCATTAATGGAATGTTATGCTTCCATGCTGGTCCTGCTGAAACAACCGGGGGCTCAGTAAATGGTTCATACACTGAATATAGGTTAAAGGCTGACCTTACTTTTAAATTCTGCACAATAGGGCAGGTTTAAGTGCCATGACAATAGGTCAGTCCAGAGTTCTGCTCTAAGATGGCAGCCATATAAATCTTTTAAATAAAATAAAATAAATAAAATAAAATAAGTCAGCGCCATGCTAACACAGATAGAAACCGTCCCAAACTTCTGCTACTCTGAAATGGGACAATGGTGGCAAGGCTACAGATGCCACTTTCTCTGGTCCAGCCTCTTTCTCTGTAGCAGTGTATCTCCTGCTGCTGCTTCTCCTAACTAGTTAACACAGAGTATTGCCAACAAGCCACAACTGATCCCTGCCAGTAATGAGGTGGTTCTTTCCAAAGGAAGGACCAAGCGTGCCAAATCCTCATGGCATGCCAGAAAACCCAGTGATCAGAGGCAGCAGAGTCCCCCCCCCCCCCCCAAAACAGAGTCCATTTTCATTCTTCTGAGTCTTGCTCAGAAGAGGTCAAGCTTTGGAGTCCTTGGTGCTCTCTGAGGTTGTTTGCTTGCTTGCAGACGTTTCATTACCTGACTAGGTAACAAGTAAGCAAACTCAGAGAGCACCAAGGACTCCACAGTTCAACCCTGAGCTACGTATATGCTCTTCTATTGGAGATCAAGCTTTGTCAACATGCCCTGCCTGGCTTGGCACCCCATGGAGGCTAATGATAAGGGAATCCTTCCCAGGATGGGCCAAGCTTGCAAACCAGCTCTGTCAGCCCTTCTGGCCCCTGAAAATTAGTGATCAGAAACAGCAAAGGACAAATTCATGGTACCCTAAAAAAGCAAATGGAAAGGTAAGAGCTGATTTTAAAAAAAGTTGGAGGCTTGTATTTTTAATTGAGGATAGGACACTTTCTACTTTGATTCAGCCAACTTTGTGTTGCTAGACAATTTGGAGGTTGCTGTAGTGTCCTTCCTTTATCTCTTCTATCTCTGCCATAAGAGGGGTGCAGAGGGGGACATTTAATAATGCATTGCAGTAAAACTTTTGAAAATATCCAATTGAAATTCAGAGGCATTACTGTTCTCTAAAGAATGTTATTTTCTACCCATTCTACCCAAAATGCCAGTTTCGGGCATTTTGAAGTTTTTCCATTATAGCCTATGGACAAATATTTTTTTTTCAAACTGAATTTTGAATCTCAAGGTGGCTTGAATAGAACTGGGTAGCCACAGTTACAAAACTGAACTGAATCATGCCCTCTTCAGTTCTTGAATTTCCAGTTTGAATTGAATCAGGGCTGATTCACACAGCCCTAATAGCAATCATGACACAAAATGTGCCTACTTCTGTCTTATACACAAACTCTTTTCTCATACTAGCCCTCTTCACAAACCTATCTCCATGTATTGGCTAAATGTGTGAAAAAAACATCCCCCAAGAGAGGATTCAGACAACTCTCTGCTTGGTCCAACTAAGCATATTTCTAGAGATGTTGGGGCAAGCAGGAAAGCTTCTAATGTAAATCTCAGTAGGCACACAGATCATATGGCACAAGAACCTTCTTCAGATATTCTGATTCAGACCTATAACCTACCCAGTATTCTCTTTCATGTCGTTCTGTGCATAGATGTGATATGTGAGAAATAAAGAGGTTTTTTCCCTCTCATAATGCTAGAACCAGGATTGTCCAATGAAGAGAAACAATAGACACACAGGCTGGAACTATATGAAAAGCCATTTAAAACAAGCAACCAGTACACATTGTAATTCTTTTATTTTAGAAGAATTGTTCTTGACTGACATCTGACTGGTATCTGTAGGTTCAGACTGCAGTGTTAGATTTGGACATAATGCCTCAGTCATTCCCCTTCCTCTTTTTTGTTGCCGTCATCATCAGAGGCAGAGAAATAGGTGAGTAGAGACTGTTACTATTTATTACTTGCTTAATGAGAGGAAAAGTGAACAAGTAGCTACAGACAGGAGGAGAAGACAGGAGAGGAACAGCAAAGTTGTTTACAGTTGTTAACAGTTTGCCCCTTTTGAAGGTGTGGGCATTGGCAAAAGCCTAACAATATACAAAAGACAACCACATATGGACTGCAAAACGCCAGGGGACTAATAGATGGCAGCAAAGAGATACAATACAATATCTCTTTGCTGCCATCCGGTGGTCAACTGGAGTTCTGCAGTCCAGATATGTAGAAATCTAATCTACAGGAAAATTCATAACAGTCAGTGAGGCACTTCCTATTAGCTTCAGGGTATCATCTAAAGGCCTTGGGTGACTGGATTAGCTCAGTTCAAGAGCACTGAAGACATTAAAGAAAATGAATTAAGTAGTAAAATCAGAGAAATACCACTTAACAGCAGAAGGCTGTCATGGACTGTATATGCACGAAGAATTGTGACCTGCTGAGATCTTTAATAACTACTTTAAAAAACTCATGTAATGTGACCTGAAATTACATGAAAACAATTCTGTAATGTGGACTACTACAAGAACAACAAAAAGCTTTCCCACTAATTACCATATACTCCAGAAATGTACCAGAATCAGAAGCCAGAAAGCGTCATTTAATAAATAAGTAAGCCTTGTGTACGGAAACTGAAATTATTTCCCTAACTGTAGAATGAGCAGAGCTGCCATATGATGCTGTCTGGGAGAAAATAGATTTTAGATGTCACCAAGGGTGGCATTTAGATGCAGAGAAGGTTGACACTGGAGTTTTATTAAGATATTCATTAGGTCAGGATGGCCAAGAAAGTAATTTAAAGTCATGTTCAGTATATATTTGCTAGGCATACACCTCATTCTTTGCCCATGCATTTCTCCCAGTGGCTCCTCTTCAAGATTCTTCAAATGTTACGTACACACTCTGCCAGCCACAGAACCTCCAGATTGTGCTGAGAGTTGCTGAGGGGAGAAGGAGAAAGAAGAGATGGCATGGGCCAGCCTTCCTTTACCTGTTGTTCCTAGGGGTTAAGTAAACCCTCAGTTAAATCGACCATTGGCTTTTCAGGACAACCCCCTCCCCCCCCATTAGTCCTTTAAATCAAGGTTTCACTGCACTGCCATTTGCAATCTTACACAATTCAAATTCCTTTTGCAATCACTCATCTGGTTTAAGAACGCAATAGGCCAGACTAAAGTATTAGTATACCAACTTGCCCATGCCTGAAAAAACAGAACACAAAACCCTTCAGTTTTTAAATTAAGATTGTCCAAGAATGTAAAATTATCTTGCAAATAAGAGTTGACATTTTACTTCTGTCCCAGTATCTTCTGAATGTACCTTGCAATCTTTAGTGCAGGAAATACCATAGAACTATTGCTAAAAAGGGAGCCAGGCTCTGCCATGACATCAGAGGGATCACAGAGACAAATTAAAGTAAAAGTCAGAAAAATGTAAAAAATGTAAAAACTCCAGCATCATTTGATACCCACAATTTATGCAAAGAAAATCTGAGGATTTGTGCTTTCCATTAAAAATGTATTACTATTTCACAATCTGCTTAAAATAACTTAAAGGTGTGAGCACAGGAATACCGCCAAGTAAATATATTAATCTTAAAATAATATTTCTTTTTACATTTATCTTCCCCCATAAGTTCACAGGTATGTGAATCTAGCAAACAGCAGTTCTATCAATGTCAATATAGTACACACACAAGGAACTAATTGGAATATTTAATTCCTCCAAACAAGCAAGTAGGCCCTATTCAGCAGAAAGGTGTTGGGGGGGGGGGGATTTTTTTGTGTGGGATGCGTGAAATGTTCTAATCTTAAAACAAGGCTAATTTTAAAAGCAAAGGAATGAAAACTCTGTCAAAACTTCAACAAAATTTATTTGAAATAGAATGGGATTAGGGCAGTCATATTGCCTCAGAGGCAGGCAGACAACCAGATGTTTGTTACCAGTCACCACAACTTCAGCAGCATCAGTTCAGCTCTGAGACCAAAGGTCCTGCAGGAATTTGTTTTGCTGGGGCTCCCTCTCCAGTCAGTCTTTCTCTGGTGACATGTTGATCTAGAATGGCTCCCTCTGTGACATGACCTCCTTAAATGCCTACTGCTCCACTCCAGAATCATGTCCAGAACTCCACCCAGATACCCTAAGCCAATAACTATAGCGACATGATTGTTCCTGTTCGTATACTGGCCCAGGCAGGTTACCAGTGCAAAATATAATATAGCAATTACAAGAAACAAGACAATTTCCAATCAGAGCAGCTAGAAAAGAACAACCTTTAAAACATTTCTATCAGGAACAATCATGTTTCAGTCCATACCCTAAAACAGTGTTTTTCAAACTTGGCAACTTTAAGATGTGTGGACTTCAACTCCCAGAATTCCTCAGCCAGTATGTTGAAGTCCACACATCTTAAAGTTGCCAAGTTTGAAAAACATTGTCCTAAAACAAAATAGCCCCATTTCGGTCTCCTGACCTGAACAAAATATCCAAAATATGGAAAACAGGCTATCGAAATACAGCCATTCCATGCACAGAATGGTTTGTATGTAGAACATTTTGCATCTCCTTAGTTAGGAGAATTATATCTTGTTGACAATCTCAGGTAACCAAATTACCATAAGCATGGGAAACTCCTATGTTGGTCTATGACTATAATAAAGATTTGATTTGACAGGAAACTCCAGACATAGAAGGAGGAGACCCGTGGTGGCTTGTGGTGGCAAAAAATCAGGAGTCTAGTAGCACCTTCTCCAACTAATGAGTTTTATTCAAAGGGATAAGCTTTCAAAATTTCCCTGATACTTCTTAACATCAAATTAGAAGACATACACTTTTATAGTACAGTATATGTAGGAGGTAGAGTAGGTGTCAGATATAACTGCCATTGGTAATCAAAGTTTATGAATTGAGAGTAGGAAAATGGGAGAAGAGTTCAGATGAGTGCACTGACGGCTGGCAAGCAATATACATTATGAACCTTGCAGATGGTATGTCTAGAAAGCATATCTGTAAATGTGACTAGAGCTAGATACAAGATGTTGTGAGATTTAAATTGGAATCATTGAACCAGCACTAAACTAACTGCAAAATGAATGTTTTGATTTGGCAACAGTCTTTTGATCGGCTTTCCAACATCAGACTTTAAAGTTCCAATTCTGAACTTTTCAGAGAATTGATTAATTTCTACTTAAAATTCAAGATGGGAGACTAAACTCTGGAACTTTTAAGCTATAAAATGTGTAAAAATTCTTGTCTTAAGTCTCACTATTTCATTTCTGATCTAATACCAGCAGAAGTGATTGCAACTGACTGAAAGTGCTATTTGCTTCTCAGAGTAGAAAAAGAGAATGATAGAGCATGAAAAAGAAGCAGAAACAGCAAAAGACATGCTATCAAAGAGTATGGCAGCTATAATATTGTATACTTCCTATGCTTTAGCCTCAGTCTGTTGTGCTTTTTGCAAAGAAGACAAATATAAGGAATCCTAAGAACCGTCACTGATATCTTAGTATGGAAAGGCTTCTCCACAGAAGGAAAGAACGTGGCTCAACTTCCAGGCCAACATTTCTCAGGCATTTACTCTAATTCCTGTCTTTTCTGGTTGATTGATTGATTTAAACAATTTATATGGCCATCTATCTCACAAAAGTGACTTTGGGTAGCATGCAAGGATTAAAAACAACAACTTTTAAGAAATGAGTCAATAGAAGGAAGGAAAATAGAAAGATTTCTCCCCTCTGCCCCTTGGTTAGGACACTTGTATAGGATTTTAAAGGAAGTGATTTCTTTTTTAGCCCACTGTATTTTATTGTGCTGGGGCTCACTTCAAAGGAGCAAGTGGGGAAGAGACTTGGCAGTAAGACACTGGTGTGGTGATACATACAAGGGACATTCAACAGAGTGTGCAATCTCCTGAGCCATAGAAGACTACAGACCACCCTTTACTCCAGGGGCAATCTCAGGGTGGGGTATGTGTGTGTGTGTATCAAAAAAGTTAATATGGTAACCATGACCCTGTGATCAAAGGCCCTCCACTTTTTTACATGCATTGCATCACCATGTAGATTCAAGAAATTAAATATTGATTTAAGGGGGCAACCTTTTTACCCGTTCTGCTCTGAACAATGGGGAAAGATTATTTGTCAATCTTATGTTTTATAGGTAAGTGTGGAGAAAAGCAGATAGGGAAAAGAACAAATATTGTTATGGTGGCTGTGTTTCCTGAGACTTGCTGCTCAGGACTATGGACAAGATGCAGTTTATTTCTGGAGCTTAACCAGCTTATCTGTCTGGAGCAGTTTAGTTGGAATGGGGCAACATAGGAAGACCTCCCTTTCTGTATTAAAAGAATAGTGTTAAGAATAGGTGTTCACAGGTCCATAATACTACATTTCTATAGTACCTAAGGGAATAGTTGAGAGTGGGAAACATGAAGGATGTACCTGTATACATACCTACTGATGCTGTAAGTGTGGAATAAAATTCATGCTGCCAACTCCATTGACAATCTTGGATGGACACACTAAATTAATGACCCAGCCCTAAGTCTGTACAGCAATGCATACTTTAGTCTATAATTGGGACCCTGAGGCCTATCAGGATGCCATATTAGGAGAAGCCCATTGCACATATGGGGCTGGTTTTTATTTAATTAATGCCTCTGGAGTCCCACATGTCTAGCAGGCATGATTGTCTTGTCTTCATGCCTTTGGTATATGTATAGCAGGATATATCTGCAAAAAATAAGGAACAGGAGAGGTTTGATACCAAGGTTCTATGTCAATGGCAGAAAAAAGGGGAAAAGATAAAGTGAAAGCAATTGCAGGATTGAGGACTTTGGGCCTGAGTATAAGGTTGATCTGAGATCTAGATCATGACTGGGTAATCTATGGATCACACCTGACAGACCATTTGTAACCCCTGGAACTTCCTCAGAGTGAGCAAGCCCACATGCTTCAGAGTGCTGAATGCATAATTTTCTTGAATACTTGGGTTGGGTGGAGGGGGATCACAAAAGAGGTATTGCAGATTAATCTCTTTATAAACTGGGAAGCAAGGTTTATGTGACCTACAGTCAGAACTTCCTGGCAAAGAAGCTGATATAGAAAAGGTCCCCAAAGTGTCAAAACTCTATAGGCCCTTCCACATCACCACCATTTAAGTCCCCAATGCTTCTGAAGAAGGTCATAGCCAACCTCTGATAATCCTCATCTGTGATGGAATGATTTGATGAAGGCCGCGCTTGGGGAGATAAGCATTGCCTTAGCCCCCAGCAGCAGCATGGGAAGGTTAAGAGGATGAGACTGGCACCACCCTAAGGAATTCGCGATGTTTTGCTTGCTGGCTTGGGAAGTTTAGGTTCAGTCTGGAAAGATTCTGTCTTGTGGCTGAAAGCTAATAAAAGCTATCAGACTAGACCTGTACTGTCTTGTGGAGTTCTTTGGGCTGAACCTGACATCAGTCTCTCCAGACTGAACCTAAACTTCCCAAGCAGCAAGCAAAACACTGCGAATTCCTTAGGGTGGTGCCAGTCTCATCCTCTTAACCTTCCCATGCTGCTGCTGGGGGCTAAGGCAATGCTTATCTCCCCGAGCGCGGCCTTCATCAAACCATTCCATCACATCATCTCTGCTATTCTCAAACTGCTGAGAATATGCAGAGATCACAATAAGCCAGTTAGAACTCACTCAAGCTGACCAATAGGAGAGAAATGGAATGGCATCCAATTAATAACCCATCCTCTCAAAAATCCCCTCACCAGCACTCCACACAAACAAGGAATAAAACAAATCAACAGCAGTCCACTTGAAGGAAATCAGGAGAAAAACATCTAAACTGGCCATCTATTCCTCTGCTACATTTAAATCCCTCCAAAACTGAAATGATGGCATATTGGCAAGAGAGGGAGAGAACCCAGGAGCCCAGAAGTGGGATGAGTCAAGCATTCCTGCCAATAGGAAAAAGGACTGTCTTTATACTCTGCAGAATAACCGTACTGCAAAGAAAACACCAGCTTTCTTCTGCTTTCGCACAGATTGCAGTGGAGCTACAACAAATCTGACTCCGTTCTCAAAACTACCCAATTGTGATGTTGTGAAATTGCACTGGTCTAGAGCTGGTCCCAAACCAGCCACAGCCCTTCTCTGGAGATGCCCTTAGGGCTTCATGCTTGATGCTTAAACTACCATTGAATATGCATGGACATGGTAAATTCATATTACCGTGTTAATAAAATTCATATTACCTTGCCATGACTCTGCTTTTATACTAATATCAATGTATTTTCTAATGCCTTAATATATTTGAGAAACATAATCCTTGGATTCTTATTTAGTTTTTTTTCTACAATGATTTTCATGTAAAGAAGAATAAAGACCCCAGGCTTCAAATGTTTGCCCAATCGTAAAAGAAAGAAGGTATAAAAAGGTCCAATGACTTTCACAATCAGGAACTTTTGAAAGCACACAAAGCAGAGCAAATGCTAAAATTCTAGAGCAGTTAGTAGTGGCTAAGTCCTTCATCTTCAAGCTTCCTCCAAATTTACATAAAAGTAATGAAGTCCTAGATGGACAGAGAGAAATGAATTATCTTGAAGTGCTAACTTCATCCTTGTTAATCTCTAGGGGCACTTACTGTTATAGAATTGGTCAGATTCCCTTGTCCTGATTGAAGGAGACAGTTATTCTGGCTTTTCATCAAATGCTTAGTACAGACTTTAGCAAAAACACTGAGAAGCAAGCATTTTATGTTCTCTCTTTAGTGCCAATGTACTATTTGGATTTTCTATTTCATATGCAACGCTAGTTAATGTTGGGAAAATTATATAATGATTCTAAAATTTTTGTATCGCATTGAACAAGCATGCTGTGAATTTCCAGCCATATTTCATCCTTCATTTTAGTAGTTGGGTAGAAACAGGATATAGAATTTGAGATTGTAATCCAATATGCTGTTGGATTACAATCCCAATCAGTCCCAGATAGCATCGGGGATGATGAGAGTAGTTCAACTAAAACTGGAAAATCAAAACGATACATTTGCTTAAGATCACTGTATAGGAATGGGATCTTATAATAGACCATTCTCTCTATGATTACACAGAAGAACTGCTAAACAGTTATTATTTAAAAACCTAAAACACTGCAATTGCAATTTGTTTTAAAAAGCCATTAATTGTTTGGAAATGTGCAGCTCTCTGCAGCCAGAAAGAGCAAGAATTCAAATTAATTGAACAGCTGTTCCCAATTCCATCTTTTCAGACATGCAACAGATTTTTTTAAAATCCCACTAATTTCCTGCCTGCAAACCCCTTCTCTCCATGAGATTTTGTAGCAAAGTACCAACTTTATTTTTTAGAAATTATCTTATTACCATCATTAATAATATTGAATGAACGAAAGATCAAGATTTTTTTTCTCTCTCTCTCTCTCCCTTTCTTTGGCTTCTGTTTTCTTCTTTTCTCAGCTGTGTACTTCTGTGGCACTTAAAAAGCAGACATGGCTGCCATAGCTTCACTTCTAGGTAGACTTTGTCTCTACCCTTCCCCAAAGATATACTAAAACCATACCTAGCAGCAAGAAATGTAGTATAAGACTGAAGCCCATTGTACTCACTCAGCTGTAGTCACTCAAAAGAATTGTCATAACGGTTGTCTAAAAACAAAAGGAAATATTAATGGAAATTGCCATTGGGGAAAATGGGTTGGGATATACTTTGTATATCTCTTGAATGAACCAAATGTCACAATGAAAGGATGAACTGCTTATGTACATTGGCTTATGGCTCACTATTAGTTATTATGCATTGATTGGTTGCTTCTATGCATTCAGCTTTTTTCATTAAGAGAAAAGGTCTTCAACTGGCTTTGTTCTCACCCATTTTAGAATGCCGCCAGGAAGACCTAGCCTTACATTGTCTTTTTATTTCACTCGTCCCATCTATTTACCTTAGTCAATCAATCTGGCTCAATCTTCTATTTGTCCTTCTGTAGCTAAGTATTGATTCTCTACCTTTACAAATAGTTGGTTGTTCATGCTGTAACTACTGATGAAGTTGAAATTTGATTTATCTGAAGGCAAGATCAGATGCACATTTTGTTGACTATATAGATATACAGGTGACCACATCTGGAATCCAAACAGATGTTGGATTTTCTGACCCTCTACATTCTTTGAAGCTGAGATGAGATAGGGTAATAGTAACTCATATACAGGAGGTGTACAGTTAACATTTACAGGCAGGAAATATTAGAAAGCCATGAGAACTAAAAAACCTTTAAAAAAAGAGGGGGGGGGGAATGTGAGAAAACTAGGTGATGTTTTCGGCTGGTAGCAAGGCACAGATGCATTTATTGTTTTTTGTATGGCAAAGCTAATGCAATGAGACATTTTTTAAAATCCTGGCTACACACCACCAATTAATCTTTCATCAAGAATGTTCATTGTTACTGCCTGAAGTACGTGGCAACATTACTGGATTTCACCTGTCTGCACTCTCCCTTTAGGGCTGCCTTTTTTAGAGTATTCCTTATGGAGACAGCATGATAATTCGTTGAGTTTTGCTTCTTCTTTGTACAGCAGACAAACTGTCAATGTGAGTCTTCATAAAGCAAATAATACATATCTGACCTATATCTGAGTGCACAGATGCATAGTTTTATGCAACAGAATGAATTTTCTGTTCCATCTATTGTTCCATGGAGGTAAATAAGTGTGTGCATGTGTGTGTGTAGGTGTAAAGCATTTACTGACACTTACTTTTCCAATGCCAAAATGTGTTTGTTTCACCATTGCCCACTTAAATGTAGGTCTCTTCATAGGAACAATAGGTTTACCATAGATTTAATCCCTGACTTTTCAAGATAGGGCTAGATAAAACCCCATTTTCAAAGTCTGGAAAGCTACTGCCAACCATAACAACAGAATACTGTGCTAGACCAATAAAAATGGAAATATCTGCTTCTTCACCAGTTGATACTAGGAAGCACAGCCAGCCAGGTGCACTTGGTGTGTTGTTGCAAGGCATTGTGTTAATGAGATGCTCCAGAATATTCCTCAAACTCTCCAGAGTATTTTGGAAAAGGACAGTCATGACCTCCTGTTTCTCTTATTGGCAGCTATTCAACTAATAGAAGATTGGTGTTGGATTCTGTCTTACATGTTTTTAATTTTATGAGATTTAACTCTGAAAAAAATATGGTATGAAGGAGAAAAAAAGAGGAAGATACGGGGGGGGGGGGGGGGGGGAGGAATCAGAATCTTTCCTGAGTCCTTTTTTCTTCTTTTTCCTTATTATTTACGAGGGAAATCCAACAGAATTTACTGCCTTCTGGTGGTCATCTGGACTTTTGCAGATTTAGTAGCTTTTATGTAACACAAAATAGTAATTTTGGATTAAGATTCTGAACTTATATTTTATTACCAACATTATTAGTTTTTTATTTCCTCCCCAAGAACTCTGATTGATCTCTTCTGTTATGGCTGTAGCAGATTTTTTAAATATTCTCTAAGCTGTTTATCAATCTTATTTCTCCCCCTGTTTTACATTTTGATGCTACTATTTTTACTATGTTTGTATATTCATTTCATTTTTAACATTTAATTGAAAGTTGCATTTTATATGCTTGTTGTAAGAGGTGCAATTGATATATATATTAAATATAAGTTATTTATCACTATCACTTGGCTTTAATGCTTGGCAAGAATAACTTGCAGGTGGCTCTGCTATTACAGTGTGCATTTCTCTGTCTTACTCATACCCACAACCATCTGGAATATGGTATGATTGCAGTTTAATTCACATTGTGCTCATAACAATAAGGGAAGTAGTTCCAGGTGCTCCGGCTAATGTAATAAAAATGATAAGTTATTATATAATTTTTTCCAGGATCTCTGCAGATCTAGATTTCTTTCTGGGGCTATTTTCAAGAAGATTTGGGGGAAACGTCTTAGAGACATATGTATACTGCTAGTATTCTAATCACTCTAGATAAAATGACTGTTGAGATCCCATCCAAATCTGAATCAACAGAAATAGCTTAGCCAGTTAAAATCAGTTGTAATAAAATGACAATTTCATTAAAATGCAGTCATTTGGTGCAGTAATTGTAGGATCCACTGGGTGAATCTAATGAATGTCATCAAAAGTGGAACCAGCTGTAATTTTGTATTTTTCCAAGAATCATATATTGGCTAGATATTGGAATGGCATTATCACAAATTCTGACTTCAATGACATAAAAGTATTTTGTGAATCTATTTATGAGAAGTCCAGTCTCGATGGTGTACTTTAAGCAGGTGCCACACATTTCACTGTGATAAAGAAATCTTGCCATGTACATCTTTCTTGAATATCCAGCACTAGCAATGTTTCCATCTACTTTGAAATGTTACTCTACTGAGTCTTCACTCATTTGTCATGCAGTTAATACAGCTTTGGAAGACAGAGCTTTTGCACATGTACAATATAGCTTCATGCAAAAAGCAAAGCATTTGTACACTGGGACCTGCCAACTCATCTGTATATTTTGAGACTTGCCTTATCTGGATAGCTTTGCTTCCTGATTTTATTATTTTATTTTTTTGTCACACTAGTTTGCAGGAGTTTTGATGCAGCTAGTGAGAGCAGAGAGGAAAAATCTCTTTCCTGCACGTAGAAAGCCTTAAAGTCTTGTGGAGAAGTAAACAGCAGGAGTGAAAGAACACTGTAATTTATATTTAGTGATGAAAACAGCCCTATCTGTGAGTGTACAGAGCCTGTGCTCAGGGAAAGAAAAGCAAATTTGAGGTACATTTTATAACACCTGCTGACAGAACAAGGCGGAAGGACTGTAAGAGATGATCAATGTTGCAAAGTGATGTGGCCAGGCAAAGAAAATAAACAAGCAACCAGGACCACGAAGAGTAGATAAAACTGCATTTTCTTCTCCTAAGCAACTATAACAATTATGGGATAAGCTTGTAGGTTTGTTATGGCTTGTATCTACTATGCATTCTGGTGGCTACCCATGAAACCTGGAAAGGCTGCTATCTGTCCAAAAGTTTTTATTGCAAACCATCTTGACTTACAGTGTGCTCAGAACAGCCATTGATAAATGGGAAACCACTGCCTACTTCTTGGCAAGACTTCCTGTAGTTGCTACTCAAGCACAACTACATGGATACTGGTGCCTCTTTTGTTCTTGGGCAAATTGTTCACTAAAGCTGCCATATCTGAATTGTTTGCAGAAAATGTCTGCAAATGGGAAAGATCCCAGTCCATGCATCTCTAAAGAAGAAAACTGAAGTTTCCTTAGAGAAAATCCATTTATTCCATTTACTTCAGCAGCTGTTGGTCTCCAGAAACTCAGGCAAAAATGTTTTATGAGATTTAACAAAAATGTTTTGAAATCTAACATCCTGTTAATTAGAGAAACCAACAATTGACCCTACATGCAGATAAGGATGAGAAAGAAATTACTTTGGTTCACCTCTTAAAAATAAAGACTTCATTTGGGATTCTCCAACAAATTTATGAACTGGAGTACAAGTATACTTAAATATATACAGTAGAAAGAAATGAGCACAGACATGCATATACTTGGAGAAAGAAGACCAAGCATGTGCTTCAAAAACTTCTGAAGCCAAAACTGAAACAAAGAGATGCACCCATCATTACATGCCATGTGCCTTCTACTGCATGGTTATAGCCTTTCAATGTAGTTGTCTATGGAAATATAAATATAGTACTTGGTATAGTTATTTTTTTATTTATTTACCATATTTATAAACTACTCCAATTGGTTGAAACTCTGGGTGATGTACAACAAAGTTGAGTAAGACTACTAGAAATAAATAAAAAATATAAAATAATATTTTATAACACAGTAGCTGACATAATGGTTCCCTGCTGTCTCTCAAGAGAACCAATCTGGTGTAGTGGTTAAAGACATCAGGCTAGAAGCCAGGAGAATATGAGCCCTAGGCTTATCTTAGGCATGAAGCCAGCAGGGTGACCTTGGGCCAGTCCCTCTCTCTCAGCCCTAGGAAGTAGGCAATGGCAAACCACTCCTTGCTGTCAAGTGTTCTCCTTCTGTAGCCGAATGAAAGGTATTAATGAATTCAAAATTAATTATTAATTCTAATTTATAAATGTGTAATTATAATTCATAAAATTATGAATTTTGGATAATGAATAATCCTGCAATTGCAAATAACACACACTTCTGGCTTGTTGCACAATTACAAGGTATGTGTCTTTTGCCCATATTCTAAACAGAGCACATATTTTATTATAGCATGCCATTATGATACCCCACCTATGAAAGGGGTTCCAATTTAGATGCAGCCTTAAAAATCAATTCCTAATTTCAGGTAAGTGACAATGGGACAATTTCTGTTTGGCATCTCTGTTTTCTTTAACCATTTTGTTTCTACCTAGTTCATAATGGACTCTTACTTCTTTCCATATTTAAGGATTCACTTAGTTTGTGGACATAGTCTATGATCTGTGATCCTATATTCAGTTTGTATTAATGTTGTGGCTTTTATGACTGTATAAAGTTATATTCAATGTGAAACACAGGGTTGGGGATATTGGGACCTTCTTCTGCCCTCCCCCTAACCAATTTCAGCTCAAATATCAAATATCTTTCTGTACCTGCATTTAGAAGCTATAACTATTCTGTTAGTTTACAATATCTTACAGAATGACTTTTACAAGTTTATTGGTGTCCTGAATAACCTAGCAATATTTATTTATAGTACATTAAAAAGATCAAGCAACCTTTTCTTGCATATAAAAAATGTTAATTCCAATTTAAGATTAAACAATAAAACTCACTTCTGATGTTGCTGCAGTGGCAATTATTATTTTTCATATACTTTTGATGTTTTGCAATAGAATATTCATGCAGAAGCCATTTCAGTGGATTGTTATTACGTCTTTGCTTTCATCTGATGCAGAAATATACAGTAGGATACTTGCTAACAAATTGAATTTAATTGCCCCTGATCTTTTTGGAAAAGAGAAAAGTTAAATTCTTAGTTTCTCCACAGGGTAGGTATTGATTCTAAGGGTGATGGCATGCAAAATTTGTAAGGTAAACCCCTGTTTTCCTATTAAAACATATTTCTTAAATATCAATAGTTGGTAGGTTCAGGAGGCAATAGCACAGTTTCAAAAGGATTTGCACACAGTGCTATCTGTTTGTCAGGGTTAAGTGCACTTAGCAAACTATTGTTGAGGGAGTTACATTTTTTCTCCTTTTGCAAGTCTTTTTATAAAGTCATACTGGCATGTCACGTTGTACTTTTGGATTGCTAGTTTTCTGCTCTAATCATAGTAATTAGTACTAGGGGAGTTGTGTCTACATCAGTTTTGCCTGCTTGACACATCATAGCCTTGAACATACTCATGTACCCACACAAATACACAAACTATAACTTGGACAGCCTAAGATAACTCTTATTTTATCCAGGTTTCAGACCCAGGCACCTTGATATCCAGTTCAGAAGACTGCAGGGAAATGCCCCTCCTTTTTCTAAACAGAACATATCAAGCCTGAAAAGCTGGATTCAAAACCCTTTAGTAGAATCTGTGATCAAGCAGAATATAGCATAGTGATATTTTATTATACAGAGCTTATATATTCAGCCATATAATTTTAGCCCAGTTGAACAGTTAACTGGCCTCTTCTTTCAAACTTAGAATTCACAAGGAATGACTGCATCAATGAATTCTTCCCCCCTTTCCCATCGAAAGTATCTTCCTTTGTTGCGCAGAGTGCAGCAAAAAGGTCCAAAAAATCCTGCTCTCAGGTAACTTACACATCAGCATGAGAGCTTGCAAAATGCAATATCCATAGTTAGCTTTCCAAAGAAAATCCAGTCAGAAAATATAAACTAACTGGTCTTTATTGATAAAAATGCAAAACTTCATAAAATACAAGTTGCATACAAAATATAGGATATAACAAAGACTTCTTCTCACCTTAGCTTCCAAGACTTAACCACAACAAAGTCTCTAGCTAAAAAACACTCTCAGAGAAGAGGTACACTACTTGGTTACTAGTTAAGACTACATAACCCATAAAAATCTACATGGTTAACTTTACAAGACAAACTGACTGAACAGGCTGGGCATTTAACCCTCCCATTATATTGCCAGCATGTACACCCCCACTGAATAACTAACATACACATTACAGTAGATGGCAGTAAAAATCATAACAGAATCACAAGATACTTTGTTTACATTAGCTTCATAGAATAATCTCGACACCTGTTTTTGTATAGGGAACGGGATGACCTTCTTCCCATGAGAAAATCCTGATACCCCTCTCAGCCCGTTCACGACACAACAACACGTGTTACAAGTAGTAGAAACAACTGATTACAGCAATACATAAACAATTTACATTTGTTCTACTCCAAGGTTTGCTAACATTGCTTCATGTTGTACAATAGGCAATGGTTTGGTAAATACATCTGCAAGATTTGTTTCAGATGCACGATACACAAGATCAATGAAATTTTCTAACATAGCTTGTCTCACATTTTTATACTTTACATCAGCATACTTTGTACGAGCTCTAATGTTTTCTGTTTTAGCTAACCCTATACAGGCTTGGGAATCTTCATACACTGTATAAGGCAATGACACTTGAATGTTTAAATCAGTGAATAATTGATGAAACCATCTTAATTCACAGATTGCTTCTGATAAAGCTACGAATTCAGCTTCTGCAGTAGATAAGGCAATGGAGGTTTGCTTCCTTGCTTTCCATGCAACTGTAGATTCACCAAATTTACAAACAAACCCAGTTATGGACTTTCTGTCACTTTCTTCTGCAAATGAACTATCAACAAAAATTAGAGGCTTTTCTAACCCATTAGTTGACATTTTAAGACAAAAATCTATTGTACCTTTTAAATATCTCATTAATCTTTTCAATCCTAGCCAGTCATGTTCTGTAGGATTAGCCACCTTACGGCTCAAAATCCCAACAACATAAGATACATCTGGACGTGTCCATTGTGCTAGGTGCAGTACAGAACCAATCACAGAATGATACATTGCAGGTGTTTCACACGACTTTTAACATGTTTCATTTTTCAAAAAATCACAAGTCATTGGAGTTTTTACAGGTTTTGCATCTAACATTCCCATGTGTGTTAACAACTGTTCTATCTTTTTGTTTTGACTTAGATAGATTTCTCCATTTTCAGCTCTATGCACTTCAATCCCAAGGTAGTATTTTAACATACCTAGATCTTTCAATTTAAAACATTGCTCCATTTGCTTGGCAAACTCTTTTACCAAGTTTAAAGAACTAGTAGCAAGACAGAAATCATCAACATAAGTGAGAAGTACTGTATAATCTTTTCCAGTTCCTTTGGTATATACACATTGATCAGCTATTGATTTCTTGAAACCAATTTCCAACAAAGCTTTATCTAAGCATGGTGCCAACATCTCCCAGCTTGTTTCAATCCATACAGTGCTTTACGCAATCTGTATACTTTCTGGGAATCCTCACATGTGTAACCTGGAGGTTGCTTCATATACACAGTTTCATGAAGCTCAGCATTTAAATAAGCTGTATCTACATCAAAATGATGTACAACCATATTTCTTTGTGCAGCTAAGGCCAACATTACACGTAATGATTCAGGCCTAACTGTAGGTGCAAATGTAAGATTATAATTCACAAACTGTTCTTGTGAATAACCTTGTGCAACCAGTCTAGCTTTATACTGAACAGTATTATCAGGTAAAAGCTTTTTTCTAAACACCCATCTGGAACCTATGGCTTTTTCTGATGCAGGTAAATCAACAATTTCAGAAACATTCTTATTTACTAATGCATTGAGCTCAGTATCCATAGCTTCATTCCATTTATCTTGTTCATCAATTGGCAAGGATAACATTTCCTGAAAATTTTGTGGTTCACAAGTTATTTGACATACCTGACTTGTTGAATAACAAATCTTTCTGGTGGAACACCTTTTGTTATTTGTGTTGACCTACTAGGAATCTCAAAACTTTCTTGTATTTCCTCTACTTTCTCCTCTTTCTTTTCTACTTCAGCTAAAGCCTCTGCTTCTTGCTTTATCTGTGGAGAGGAGGGTGCAACGAGCGGTGTTTGCTCTCTAGCTAAATCTGTCTGTGACTCCAAAAAAACCTCTGAATTTGCATTCAGCCTTTGCCATTCAGAAGGCTCTTCAAAATTAGCATTTCTACAGATAATTACCTGGTTTCGGCCCAGATAAAACTGATAACCCTTTGACTCCTGAGAATAACCAACAAATCTCAGACGCTGTGTTTTTGGTTGGTTTTTCCTTCTTTGAGACTTAGGAATTTGTACATAAGCAAAAGTTCCAAATGTATGCAAATGCTTTAAACACGGATGTTTACCATACAGCAAAAAATAAAGAACTTCATTCACAGCTGAATTCCAGTGTCTGTTAGTAAGAAATACTGCTGTTAAAATAGCTTCACCCCAAAATCTGGCTGGCAATTGAACATCAATAAGTAAACTATCCTTAATTACTTTCAAAACGCCGATCTTGTGCTCAGCAATCCCATTCTCAGCGGACATGCCCACATTTGTTAATCTGTGGAAAATGCCTTTCTTACGTAGCCAATTTCTAAACTCAAGACTCATAAATTCACCCCCTCTGTCAGTCTGCAAACTCCCTACTTTATATCCATGTCTTTTTTCAACCGTAGATACAAATTCTTTGAAACGAGAGAATGCTTCAGACTTCTGTTTCAACAAATAACAAAATGTGAAACGTGTTTTATCATCCACTAAAACAAACATGAATCTTGCTCCCCCTTCACTTGGAGGAAATGGACCAGATAAGTCAGCATGCACAAGAGCAAATGGTCTTGTAGAAATCCTGCTGCTTTTTCTGGCAACAGGGGCAAATTTTATCTTAGATTGTTTACACACAATACAATCAAGAAACTTAGAACACTTCTTGAATCTCAGTTCTGGATACACTTTGGCCATTTGTGACAAACACTTCCATCCAGGATGACCTAATACTCTATGATAATAATGAATGCATTTATCATGGAAAGGAACATTACCTGCACAACTTCCAATTAATACATCTTGTTTAGGAAGCATTTCATACAATTGATTAACCATTTTCCCTCTTGCTCATTCAGCCCCCTCTTTTGTAACATAGCATTCAGAACCTTGGAACATAACAGAATACCCAATGCTAGTTAATACAGGGACACTGAGAAGAGAAAAATCAAGTGTAGGAACACAGAGTACATCAGAAACCACTTCTCCCAAACAAGGTATGAACACTTCACCTTGCATGGTTACTTTAGCTACAGAACCATCAGCCAAATTAACCTGTTGAATTTTAGGTTTACATTTAGTCAATAATAACTACTCATTGTTTACAATGATTTCACTACAACCAGAGTCCAATAACCACTTATCAGCATAACGTTTGTCTCTGTTAGAAATCAAAGCAGACACCAGTCTAGTACTCCCTTGTTTCTTAACTGTTGCCTTTCCACGATGGACAAACCTTCTGGAACTCTCAGCAGGCTGATTTTTCATAGGACAGTCTTTTATAAGGTGCTTGGTAGAATTACAACGAAAACATTTTCTCACCAAATATGCACATTCTGTGCCAGCAGGAGAAGGTTGCTGCTTTACGTTATCAAGTCTTTTCTTAGAATTAGTCTGCATATCACGTGTGCATTGAATTTCTTGCAACCTATTTGTTAAATACTCAACTGTCAGGTCTGCAATTGGTAGCGACTGTACGGCCTCTACTAATATGTCAAACGACTCATCCAGACTCGAAAGAATTATACATGCTTTTTGTTGCTCGGGAATGATCAGATTACGATCTACCAACTCAGCAAACAAAGTTTTCATCTTATTCAGGTGCTCAATTACTTTAGCTCCTGGCTCCAATTTAAGGTTATAGAACTGCTTTGTCAAACTTACGATAGCAGATGAAGTTTGCCTCGCATAGATCCCACGCAAAGCCACCGAGCATGCGTTAGCAGTTTCCAAACCATGAACATGCACCAATTCTGAAGACTTAAGTCCCAAAATCAAATTACCATATGCACGGTCCATCAAAGCTTGCTCTTCATTCGTGGGTGCCATCGGGGGTGCGTTGTCTACATAACGCCAAAGCCCCTCTCTCATGAAAAAAGATTTTATCTTTATATTCCATGTTTGGTAATTCTTTGAATTCAACCTTTCAAATGGAAGGCTCACTGCTGCATGTGGAGCTGCTGCCATATTTCACTTAAAACAAGCACTCAACCACAGAGAAAAAATCCAAACCTCAAACGAAACAGTCACAGGCAGGGTAATAAATCCATAAATCACCCGTCACTCAGGAATTTCAGTCCTTGCTTCCAGCGCTCCTGGATTCACGCCTTGGACATCATTCCTGGAACCTCACGCCTGGAATCCTGTTCCGGAACCACTGACCTCAATCCTCAGTCCTGGGCACTTGGTCCTGATTCTGGATACTGGGTCCCCTCTGGACTCGGAAACTTAGCCCTGAGCCCTGGGCCCGTAACCTGTTGTGCAGAGTGCAGCAAAAAGATCCCAAAAATCCTGCTCTCAGGTAACTTACACATCAGCATGAGAGCTTGCAAAATGCAATATCCATAGTTAGCTTTCCAAAGAAAATCCAGTCAGAAAATATAAACTAACTGGTCTTTATTGATAAAAATGCAAAACTTCATAAAATACAAGTTGCATACAAAATATAGGATATAACAAAGACTTCTTCTCACCTTAGCTTCCAAGACTTAACCACAACAAAGTCTCTAGCTAAAAAACACTCTCAGAGAAGAGGTACACTACTTGGTTACTAGTTAAGACTACATAACCCATAAAAATCTACATGGTTAACTTTACAAGACAAACTGATTGAACAGGCTGGGCATTTAACCCTCCCATTATATTGCCAGCATGTACACCCCCACTGAATAACTAACATACACATTACAGTAGGTGGCAGTAAAAATCATAACAGAATCACAAGATACTTTGTTTACATTAGCTTCATAGAATAATCTCGACACCTGTTTTTGTATAGGGAACGGGATGACCTTCTTCCCATGAGAAAATCCTGATATCCTTCAGTGTCTCTCTAACTAAACAAACATCTTTTTTCTAGTCGGGCATCATTCAAGGATAAAAGGAATATGAATATCCTTCCTCCCATCATGTTGTGCAGAACCAGAAAACACAGCTTTACTTTCTAGCTTAAGGGGTAGGGAAGGAACCAACTACATAAAATCTATCATGTAGCAAGTGGCCATAATTTTGCTATTAAAAAGTATCAAATATTGTACATAGAACCTACCAACTGAGTTTTGCCTAAGTCCACTTCTTTTTCAAAGAATATCCCAGTTGCAAGATTTATTGATTAAACTGGGATGGAGGAGAAGATAAGGACAGTGGTTTTGAAAACATTTAAAATATTGATGGATGGCACTTGTGTTAAGTAGGCAGAATTAAACAAATTCAGTCCTTATCTACTTAGAAACTAAAAGATCTGCAGAACTGACTAGAAGTAGATGGATAGTATAAGTACTTTTTTATTGATCAGTTCTACAAGCGAGTAAAATCACCTATGCTGACTCAAAATCCTGGGAATGGTAATCCCTCCACATCTGGAAGGCATCAGACAAGAGAGGTTGCAGTGATGGTGAACATTTTGAGCTTGGCATGTCAAATATTCGGAAAATGCCTAACCTGACTCTGCTGGCGTGTCACTCCAGCGGTGCTGTGTATTATATAAAGAAACGTCAAATAATTACAAAATGATTTACAAAAATGAAATACGAGTAAAACAAACTCAGTTTCTTTGGTAAGTCAAACAGGGAGAATAGTTGTTGTTGGGTGGTGGTTAACACTGGTGTGTCACCCAAAACATTGTGGCATGTCATCTTCGATGCGCATGTCATAGGTTCGCCATCACTGCTTTAAGTTGTACCAATACCCCTAGCAAATGTTTATAACAGTGGCGTATTTTTATATATATGTGTATATACAGAATGATACATATAGTTTTTTTCTTATATAAGATTGCCAATTACAGCTCCCATCATCTTTTTATATAGTGTCAGAAATAGATCATATTTGCAGTGTAGTATTACGATGGAATACAATGAGTAGCTCCAACTTTGGGGTTGGATAGGGAGCAAATAAAATAAAGAGGCTAAAAGGAAGAAAACAAGTAGTGTGATTCTGGAAGTTGTACAGAGATGTAAGTGCTTCTACTTCAGTAATATGAAACTACAGTACATATTATGAGTGAAAAAGATCAGTGACGAAGTTCCACAGCTCCCTCCAAAATATGTATGTAATTCAGTGTTCTGCACATCTTGATGTCACTACACTAAACATACTGGGAACAGAACATGATGTAAGTTGTGCTACTTATTATGGTGGGCCAAGCATGGAGGGCCATGATACACAACCCAAGGCTCCCCAAAACCTTGAATGTAGCTCCCAGAGATCTCCAAAAACTGTTAACTGAATTACAATTTTTAATGTGACAGGAGTAGACAATAATTAACTATATGACTTTGGAGTAATCCCATTAACAATATTTAATCATCTTTAAATGAAATCTAATCCAATTATTATTTTTTGGCATGACGTCTCTAGCATGCCATTCAGAGGCATCTTGAGCCTAAGCTGTGAAAATGAAGTTAATGGATTTTGGAGCCTGAATTTGCTGGGGAATGTCATCCTGTTTGCTCAGACTGCTGGATGACATTTCCCCCCCTCACTGTGTAATAAACTGTTGACAAAAATGTTGCAAGTCTTTAGTGTCACCTCCTTCCCCCAAAGATTCTCAGTGTACAAAGGTTCCTTTGAACATCCCATGATGTGAAAAAGGGAAAATGTTGATAATGAGGATGTGTTTTGGCACACATCCCACATTGCTTTGTGTTATATATCTCTGAACTGAATTATCAGCAGTGCATAACCTCCTGGCTACAGGAACGTTCCAGTGTCTAAACATTATTTACCACCCCATGTAGCTACATCAATGCTGAGCTACTGCCAGGACTGAGGTAGTTCTGAATCTTGCATAACACTGGAATATGCCAATTAGAATTTCATTGCTGTGTTCTGTACTGTCCTTTTTCAACTGGTTCTCCTTTATGCACTGACGTTTAGCACAAAAAAGGCAGATTTTATAGCCTTTTACTAGCCATTGAAATCTACCAAATAGAGGTCTTCCTGAAGCTCTATACTGTATTTACAGGCATATTCATTCAGGGATGGGCAACCTGAAGTGGTGTTTTCTACCAGTTGGAGGCAGGAAGCACACAAACATTATAATGTAGGCCTTAAAACAGGCTTCAGAATACCAAAGAAACATCCTCAAAACAGAAACAGAGAAACCCTAGCACCACCCATAAGCACATCACAGTCCTGCTCCATTTGATTTTAGCTCTGCCCACTGCAGTGCTTTGCATTTCAAAAAGCATTAAATACAGTCCTCAGCTATCAAAATGATATCCACTCATTTTAGGCTGAGAGATTCAGTCTGCTCATTCCAGAGACTTCAAGTTGAATTCCCGCTATCTGCAGGGCTTGAACAAATTGAGTATTCTGAGAGAAAAGATAACCATTCTCTGTCTTTCTGAGATTGTCCTGCTATACCCGCTCACTATCCCTAAAATTCCGGCACTTGATAGTTCATTGAGATTCTGTTTAGCATGTTTCTCCTGAATTTCAGGCATTTGCCTTTGCAGTTCCCTTGGGTGCATAATTAGTGTTCTTCTTTTGGGGAAGAAATTGTCGAGAAGACATTTTGCAATGGAACTAAGAGGCCTGGAAGCTGTTTTCAGTGGAAATGACAGTTGCAGAAGATCATTAGATTGCTATCAAGAAGGGTTCCTTTAACAAGGAAGGAGATAAGTGTGTCAATAAAATCAGTAGTGAAAGTATTTGCTTGTTGCAGTTTTGAGGCTACAGCCAAGTGGTAAAAGGAAAAGAACAACTTGAATTCCTTTTATCTTCCTGGACAGATAAATTCATTATTCATTATCATTCTTTACAGTTGTCATTCCTTAAGAGGGGCAAAAATACAAAATGACTAAGCTGGAATCATTAAGCAGAGGAACTGATTCTGTACACTTTTCCTCCAAATAAATTTCACTTTACTGAGTATGAATTAATTCTAGATAGGTTTGCATATAATTTCAGATTTATTTTCTCATAACTGTTATGGATCAATTAAACATTTCCTTAGAAACAATTTATTTACAGTTGATCATGGTTTAAAGAACAGCCCGAGAGAGAAAATGGCACAGGGGAAGATTATATTTGTATTACTTATTTATAAGATTTTTATACTGCTTTAATCCAACAGAACTTTAATTGGTACATACTGTAATAAAGCAAGAAATAATAATCAAGAATGGTAAAATAATATGACAATAATTGCCACTTGCTAACTATGTCTTCATGCTCTGGTGCCAGTTCCACTTAAACTGATCCATCTCCAAAGGCCTTCCAGAAAAGCCAAGTCTTGACAAGTCTCTTGAAGGCCATGAGAGCAACTGCCATTCTCAGGAGTGAGCTGACCAGAATGTCCCACCAAGAATGTCCATCTCTGCACCCTTTCCTGTTGCATTTCTTATAGGTGGGGCCCTTCAGGAGACTTTCTTTATTTGCCAGGCAGAATTTACTTGGTACAAGTGGTCTAGAAGTTACCTAGCCCCCAAACCATACAGAGTTTGTAGGGAACAATGAGAACCCTGAATTGTACTTGGAAACAGACTGGTAACCAATGTAACTCTTGTAGCAATAGCAATATTGAGACTGACTAGTAAGCTCATGGACAGCTGTATTTTGCACCAGCTAAATTTCCCAGGTAGTCTTCAAGGGCAGCTCTATGTAGAGAGAAATTACAGGAATCTGTAATCCAGGTGAGAGGAGAGCAGAGCATGATGGCCATCCTTAGTGCATTTTCTAGGAAAGTTTTCTAAGAAAGGCTGCAATTGTCACACCAACTAAAGCTGGGAAAACACCCTCCTGGCCAAGGTCTCCATCTGCTTCTCCAGCAGGAAGGGTCCAGGGGGACCTGCAGATTGCAGAGCTGCTTTCTGATGGGAACACAACCCTATTAACACAGTGCAGTGATAAGAATCAAAGAAACTTTCATTCTTAAATGCAAGGTTCTTCTCCATGCCAATCTCTCATTATACCTTTTTATAAAATATCATGATCTGTAATCAACAATGCCTCTGCCAGTTGAATATGTTGAAAATGACCTTGACATATGGTTCCACTACACTGTTACTGTACTGTGAAGTCCAGCCAGTCATACAGCTGTATTGTTGCATGAAAAACCTCAACAACTTCCTGTGGCTCCCTAGAATGGGCTGAGAAGGTATGCGCTATAGAAATGCTTGATTAAATGGACTGCTTGTGGCAACATTTGGACAAGCTACACTTTCCAATCTGAAAGAAAGCTGGCTGACTAACTTTGGGCCTGCCACTCTCTCTCAGCCCAACTCACCTCAGAGGGCTGTTGTTTTGAGGAAAATAGGAGGCAAGTTTGTTCGCTGCCTTGAGTTGACCCAACATATGTACTAAAAAAAAAGTGCGAGCATAACAACAACAACAACAACAATCCATCAATGGAGAGAATGCAATGAACCAGTCAACACTTGACAAAGAAGAAACAGTGAAGTTCTGGGCACAGCTATGGGACAACCCAAAGAAATACAACAGGAAAGCAGCTTGGATAAAGGAGATAGATAAGAATAAAAAAGAAGCTGAAGTGAAAGAACTTGTAATAACTGCAGAAATGATGGAGAAACAGGCAAGGAAGATCAAGAATTGGTCAGCACCAGGTGAAGATGAACTGCATGATTTTTCGCTGAAACATCTGACTGCTCTGCACCCACTCATTGCCAAACAGTTTAACAACATACTGCAAGGAGATGAAATTGAAGATTGGCTAACATCTGGCAAAACCTACCTGATAATGAAAGATCCAGCAAAAGGGGCAGCACCAGGCAACTACAGGCCAATTACCTGCTTGCCAACGACTTTCAAATTGCTAACTGGTGTGGTAGCTGATGCAGTCCAACAGCACCTGGTTGAAAACAAGCTCTTTCCATCTGAGCAGAAAGGAAACCACCCAAACAGCAGAAGAACAAAATATCAGCTCCTAATTGACAAGATGATTTTGAAAACTATAAAAGAAGGAAGACCAACTTGAATGTAGCTTGGATTGATTACAAGAAGGCATTCAACTCTGTACCACATGACTTGATAATCAAGTGCCTAGAAATAACAGGAGTCAGTAGAAACATCAGAAGCTTTGTGCAAAGTTCAATGGCACAGTGGAAGACACAGTTGCTGGTCAATGGCAATAGACTGGGAGAGGTTAACATCAAGAGAAGAATCTTTCAAGGAGATTAACTATCACACTTCTGTTTCTCATTGCATTGATTCTTCTGTCAGCAATACTGAACAAGTCAGGACATGGCTATCAAACATCAAAAACATCTGCCAGGCTATCCCATCTCCTTTACATGGACGATCTGAAGCTGCATGGAAAAACACCATCTGAGATGGAATCACTGCTCAACACTGTCCAAACATACAGCCAAGATATTGCAATGGAGTTTGGACTGGACAAATGTGCCACCCTGACCATCAACGGGGAAAAATAGTGAAAACTGAAAGAATCAAGGTGCCCAATGGAAATAACATCAAGAGTCTGAATTAAGAAGATCACTACAAATACCTGGGCATCCTTCAGGCTGACAGCATTAAGCACACTGAAGTCATGAAGAAGGTTAGCAGTGAATACATGAGAAGAGTGAAGAAGATCTTAAGTCCAAACTCGATGGCAGAAATACCATCAAGGCAATTAACACCTGAGCAATTCCAGTCATTAGATATACAGCTGGAATAGTGGACTGGACTCAAGCTGAACTAAAAGCCATGGATAGGAAGATGAGAAAAATAATGACAATGAATCATGCCCTTCTTCCATGCAGCAATGTTGACAGACTCTGCTTACCAAGAAGCATAGGTGGGTGTGGAATGTTACAAGTACAAAAGAAAGTTGAAGAAGAAAAAGGGACATTGGAAGAATATCTGAAGGACAGTGAAGAAAATGCACTGAAGCTAGTATACCATGAAGGCTTACTCAATACCAAAGAAAACAAACTGGCCTATAAAAAAGACCAAATGAAGAATGGTAAAGATACATGGCAAGGCAAAGTATTACATGGCCAGTACAAAAAAACAAAAACAAAAACAACTATCGGGCAAAGCAGATAGCAACAAGACCTGGCAATGGCTAAGAGCAGGAAAGTTGAAGAAAGAGACAGAGGGGCTAATTCTGGCTGCACAAGACCAAGCCTTAAGAACAAATGCATATAAAGCCAGAATCGAGAAGACAGCAACAGACAGCAAATGCCGCCTCTGCAAAGAAGCTGAAGACACAGCGGACCACCTAGTTAGCTGCTGCAAGAAGATCACACAGACTGACTACAAACAATGGCATGACAAAGTAGCAACAATGGTGCATTGGTATATCTGCAAAAAATACTGTTTGCTTGCAAGCAAGAACTGGTGGGACCACAAAACAGACAAAGTAATTGAAAATGAAAAAGCTAAAGTGCTCTGGGACTTTAAAATTCAAACAGACAAGCGCCTGCCACATAACACTCCAGACTTAACAACTGTTGATAAGAAAGACAAAAAAGTCTAGATAATGGACATATCTGCTGCCTGGAGGCAGCAGAATAGAAGAGAAAGAACTGGAGAAAATCACAAGATACAAAGACCTGCAAATAGAAGTAGAACAACTAAAGCAAGATAGTTATCAGCATGTTAGGTGCAATCCCAAAACACCTGGAGCATCACTTGAAGACCATCGGCATTGACAAAATCATCATCAGTCAATTGCAAAAGACAGCTGTACTTGGAACAACTTACATCCTGCGACGATACCTTTAACATCATCAAACAACATCTGCCTATCCCCGGTTCTTGGGAAGGACTTGAAAGGTGGAAAAAAATGCCAAATCCAGTCTAAACATCTGGCTGACTGTGTGACCAACAACAACAACAATAATAATAATACCTTCCTATGAGGAACAATTTTTTCCTTATGGGTTTAATTGAAGTATGGGCTGCTGATGATCTCACACGTAACACTAGGTAGGGACAACGGCGGGGGCCCAGAGCAGCACTTCTCAGTCCCACCTCACTCTTCCTCCTCAGTTCTAAAAGACAGAAGGGAGAGATCTTGCCTGGACAGTGGGCAGCGACATGTCTGCCAGTGGCAATCAAAAGCTAAGATGGCCATTAAGGTACCATAGGAGAGAAAGACATGACTAAACGAAGGGTCATGATGAGAAGTGTGTTTACAACTAAACACACTTCTGGCTACAAACACTGTTGCCACCACCTGTAGCAAGAAAGCATAAGGTTAGATGAATTCATTGAACCTACACAGCTTCCTGACAATGTTTATGCCCTTTCCTGGCACTCTCTAACAGCTTTCTGTTGTCTAGCAAAATGCTGCAGAGCATTCTTTCCTTTGCTGCTCATGCCTACATCATAGTGACATGGTGCAGAGTGCTTTCTACTCTTTGTTACAATGTGTGTTCTATTGAATGTTCTGAATGTAATGAAGTCTTTCGTTTTGGCATTTTGGATAAGTTAACCTGTGCTATTTCTAGCAAAAATTGCCCCGGGGTCTCTGGGCAAAATGCTACAATGCACCTCTCTCTTTTCATTCAATCACAGTAAGCTGCACATTATTCTCTGGCAAACTATTCTCTGCTTCTTTTCTTCTCACTCTCACGTATACATATAAACATGAGTTTTGAGTTGTTGTTGCTGTTGTTTTAAACTAATGCTACCAGATTTGGGCTGCAAAAATCTGGACAACTTAGAAACGTCTATATGTCTCTGTTGCCATTTAATAATCTAGAGTGGAGCCCACATCTGGTAGCTGGAGCCTTCAATTCATGTCCCATCTGAGACATTGGGAGAAGCGATTCTCCATGTCCTGGGCTTCAAGAGACATATAGTCCTGCAGGCTGGCAAGAGAACAACGCACCTCCTCCATGTCCCTTGGTAATGCCCAACTGCTGAGCAGAGTAGTGAACCGTGATGATGCTAAAATGAGAATATCCATGCAATGATGTCATGATGGTGTCCATATGTACTGGGTCTGTGTGTATTGGGTCATTACACATATGTCATCACTTGCTCCCCTGTGCCCTCTGCATTCCCTCATGGAGCACAGCACTTTTCTCTCTGTCTCTGCAGCAGCCAGCATTGCCATCATTGCTTGCACACCCTGCCCTGCTCCTCTCTCATTGCCTGCTTGGTTTCATGCATTCACAAGTACAGCACGTGCAGTTGCTAGCTGAACCAGGAAGAGAACAACGGGACAAGTGCAGCACAAGAGATTGGCAGAGAAGCAGCAGGCAGGAGATAGTTGTGGTGGAGGGCTGAGGGTGAGAAGAGGCGAAATGATGGGAGGAGAGGCTATGCTTGGGGGGGTACTTTTTTGGTGCCCACTCCAACTGCTTAAATTGAGACTCCCTTGAAATAGACCTGGACAAAGTTAATAAAGGCAAAATAGGGTTTGGTTTGAAGGCAGCAAATATCATGTTGATACAGCATTCTGCAAACTCAAGGATGGATAGAGTACACTTTAACTCAGTTGTGGGAAAAGAATGCCTCACATATTCATATCTTACTAGCCTTTTGCTTGTCCCTGAGGAAATAAGTTGGTGTTGCTCACTATGTGTCAAGTATGATAAAACTGGCTGTAATTCCAGTACAGCTGTAGGGAGAATCATAGAATAAGCAGGATGCTTGACAATCTGCATTAGTGAGTACTGCTCTCAGTGCGACATGCATTTTGGACTTTTAATTCGTAAAATCTCTTGTGCCACTTTTCTACCATGCAATCCTATTTAAGGGAACTCATTAATTAAAAGTGATCCATACAGTGGTATTGTACTCCATAGATGTTAGAGAATTCAGTGTGTTTCCTCTCTGATGTGTTCAAGTGGGTGCAAATATCTGATGTGATCAAGTGGGTGCAAATATCTGATGTGATCAGGTAAGATCAAGATCAATGTTTCTTGATCTTAAACAGTCTGGCACCAGGCCTCTCAAAATTCACAGACTATATATAACTTCATGAAAATGTGGGCCACAGTGAGTAATCACTGATATCAGTTGAGATATGCCAGTGAATCCCTGCTTTTTTCTTTCTTCTGGAAAGGAGTTCAGTAATTAGGCATGCAAAGATCTTCCACTGAAATGAAACCACCTGGTAGTGTGCCAACTTGGGTGCCTTGTAAACAAGCCTCATTTGGAGAAGTGCTGTAATAGCTACAGATCAGTGTTTCTCTGCCTCAGCAATTTTAAGATGTGTGGACTTCAAGTCCCAGGATTCCCCAGCCAGCATGTTGAAGTCCACACATCTTAAAATTGCTGAGGTTGAGAAACAATGGCTATAGATGGGTAGGAATATGTTAGTAGGCATGGAAGACTTTAGAACAGTGTTTTTCAAACTTGGCCACTTGAAGATGTGTGGACATCAACTCCCAGAATTCTCCAACCAGCATGCTGGCTGGGGAATTCTGGGTGTTGAAATCCATACTTCTTCAAGTGGCCAAGCTTGAAAAACACTGCCATAATTCAATACCAACAACTGAAATATGTGCTTTTAGCTTCCAGATGAGGCTGGATCATCCTTGTCTTTATGACTGCCAAAAAACAAAGAAACAAACCAACCTTAGAGAAGAGGAAACATGCATTCTACAAATAAAGAATTGAAGGGGGATTACACTAATTACTGACAAACTCCTTAAAAGGTATCAAAAAAGGGACAAAAATGACACTACCATATAGAAGAAACAGTGGTGCTAAACTATGCTCAAATCATTTTTTCCACCTTTTTTAAATATCCTTTTTGTATCCTATCCTATCCTATCCTATCCTATCCTATCCTATCCTATCCTATCCTATCCTATCCTATCCTATCCTATCCTATCCATTTTTGGATCCTTTTGTATCCTATCCTCCATTGCATCTACCTACAAGTTGGGGGATGGAGGCAACAGTAGTTGGCTTCCATGATGGTCTCTAGATTACAGACCGTACTTTGTTTAGAATAGCATAAACATTTACTTATTTATTATCCATCTATCAACTTTATAGATGACTCTAATACTCAGAGGCAATGAAAATAAATAATAATTTCAAAAATGAAAATACCCACACTGATGCTAACATATATTGAAATAATTTAGCTCAACTTTAAATGGAACAACAGACAAGAAACATAAATAATAACTATAAAAAGCATCATTCCAACTTAGCCCTCAAATGCCCTCAGGAGAGTTCTGTCTTCACCAACTTTCAGAAGGCTACTAAGGAGGGGCTTAATCTACCTTCTACTGGGAGGCTGTTCCAGAGCATTAAGCCATATAGAACTGCAGTAAAACTGCACTTTGATTGGGCTTGTGGCACACTGGCTGAAGTATGCCAAAACTAACTGCTACTTCTTTTCAATTTGCAGGGCATGTTGCATGTGGCACAGGTATGACTAAGTCTAGTAACCTAATCTGTGTGTGTCTGTGTATGCATGCCCTTGAGTCATTGTTCACTCCTGGCAACTGCTTGGACAAGTCCCTGCAGTTTTCTTGGCAAGGTTTTGGAAGTGGTTTGGCATAGCCTCCTTCCTAGGACTGAGAGAGAGTGACTGGCCCATGGTCACCCAACTGGCTTCATGCCTAAGGCAGGACTAGAACTCATGGTTTTTGCCTGGTGCCTTAAACCACTACACCAAACCTAATCTAACCCTTCATTATTGTACTATATTAAAAAAGCATTACATGAAAGTCTCAGTTGACCAAAACCATGATAAATGATGGAAGTCAATATCTATGGGCCCATCTGGTCACACCTATGGCTTATAGAAGATTGCAACTTGGAATGTAAGAGGAGTAACTGGTAAAAAGCATGAATGAACAAATAAAAGGAAAGGGGAAATAGATATGTTGTTGGTCTGTGAAATTAACAGCAAGGAGAAGGACGTCATAGATCTGAATGAAGCCTATGGCATAAAGTTGAATGGACCCGGGGAAGTGAAACTGTAGGTTTAATTATGAATGAAAAGCTAAAATGTCTACCATAAAGTATGTACTGGCATCATCTATATGTTTGTGGATCCATATGAATATAGGAATACATTGGTTGGTGCTAGCTGCATGTTACATATTGGAGATAATAGAAGATCCAGATATGAGTTTGGGGGGAAATTGTGTATCTTTCTAAATGAATGTAATCCAGGAGAAAAAGTAATTCTGTTAGGTGACATGAGTAGATGATGTGGGAAAGAATGAATGAGAATGATGACTAGTGAGCATCTGCTTAGATAAAAGTCTGTTTCTTTCAAATATGTGGTTTAAGTCTATTCATATGTACAGATGGCAAAGGAATATGGATCAAAAAGCATGACTGATTTGATTATGATGAATGACTGAGGGAGTCAGTGAAGGATATAAAGGTGATGAAAGGCTCTGAATATGGGACATATTCATGAATAATGGATCTTGTGAAAAACACACCCCATTAACCATGTTTAGAAGTCTTCCAGATCTACCTATGTTCAGAAACAGGCCAAATGGCAGGATATTTCTGGATCTCTAGATCACCTTTGCACTGGCCACCTGCCACTCACTGAAAGGTGGCCAATGCCTTTGTCTCAGGCACCTAGCCATTCTTACCAAATCACATTTACCATACCACACTTTAAGGAGATGATTGAAGATTGTTTCTTTCCCCACTGGCTACTGATGCTGGGTGGGAAGGGAAACAAAGCCAGGGAAGTCTACCAATCATTGTTTTTGCACTGTCTTGCAATACAGCTTAAGGACAAATCAAATTGCAAGCTTTGTTATTGATGTAGATTATAGCTGAGCCATGAGGGCAGCATAAATTATGCCAGCATACTTTCTGTCCACACAAGAAATGGAGGAAAGCACATTAATGTGGCCATGAGGAAGAGCCCAATGAAAAAGAAAGAAGTGAAAGAAACTAGAGTGAAAGTGGGAGGACTGCAGAAAAGAAAATACAAACCTTTTATGAAAAAGTATTAGAAGATAGATTAAATAAGGATGTGGAAGCTGCTTACAGCAGAGTGAAAAGCAGTATGTTACAGAGTGCCATCAAAGTGTGTGGCATTATACTAATGGGAAATATGAAGCAGGATGCATAGTGAAATAATGAAATAAAAAAGGTATTGTTGTTTTGTTGTTGTTTAGTCGTTAAGTCGTGTCCGACTCTTCGTGACCCCATGAACCATATTGCGCCAGGCCTTCCTATCTTTCACTGCCTCCCTGAGTTTGCTCAATTTCATGCTCATTGCTTCAGTGATGCTATCTAGCCATCTCATCCTCTGCCGTCCTCTTCTCCTTTTGCCTTCCATCTTTCCCAGCATCAGGGTCTTTTCCAAAGAGTCCTCTCTTCGCATTAGGTGACCAAAGTATCTGAGCTTGAGCTTCATTATCAATCCTTCCAATGAGCAATCAGAGTTGATTTCCTTTAAGATTGACTGGTTTGACCTCCTAGCAGTCCAGGGGACTCTTAAGAGTCTTCTCCAGCACCACAGTTCAAAGGCATCAATTCTTCGGCGTTCAGCCTTCTTTATGGTCCAGCTCTCACAGCCATACATTACTACTGGAAAAACCATAGCTTTGACTATGCGGATCTTTGTCGGCAAGGTGACGTCTCTGCTTTTTAATATGCTATCTAGGTTTGCCATAGCTTTCCTCCCAAGGAGCAAGCGTCTTTTAATTTCATGGCTGCAGTCTCCGTCTGCGGTGATCTTGGAGCCCAAATAAATGAAGTCTGTTACTGCTTCCATTTCTACCCCTTCTATTTGCCAGGGATTGATGGGTCCAGATGCCATGATCTTAGTTTTTTTAATGTTGAGTTTCAAGCCAGCTTTCGCACTCTCCTCTTTCACCCTCATCAAGAGGCTCTTTAGTTCTTCTTCACTTTCTGCCATGAGGGTGGTATCGTCTGCATATCTGAGGTTATTGATGTTTCTCCCTGCAATCTTAATTCCGGCTTGTGATTCTTCCAGCCTGGCATTTCTCATGATGTACTCTGCATATAGGTTAAATAAGCAGGGTGACAGGATACAGCCTTGTCGTACTCCTTTCCCTATTTTGAACCAATCGGTTGTTCCATGACCGGTTCTAACTGTTGCTTCTTGGCCCGCATACAGATTTCTCAGGAGACAGGTAAGGTGGTCTGGTATCCCCATCTCTTTAAGAATTTGCCACAGTTTGTTGTGATCCACACAATCAAAGGCTTTTGCATAGTCAATGAAGCAGAAGTAGATGCTTTTCTGGAACTCTCGTGCTTTCTCCATGATCCAGCGAATGTTGGCAATTTGATCTCTAGTTCCTCTGCCTCTTCGAAACCCAGCTTGTACATCTGGTAGTTCTCGGTTCACGTACTGCTGAAGCCTAGCTTGTAGGATTTTGAGCATAACCTTGCTAGCATGTGAAATGAGTGCAATTGTGCGATAGTTTGAGCATTCTTTGGCATTGCCCTTCTTTGGAATTGGAACGTAAACTGACCTTTTCCAATCCCGTGGCCACTGTTGCGTTTTCCAAACTTGCTGGCATATTGAGTGCAGCACTTTAACAGCATCGTCTTTTAGTATTTTAAATAACTCAACTGGAATACTGTCATCTCCACTAGCTTTGTTGTTAGCAATGCTTCCTAAGGCCCATTTGACTTCACTCTCTAGGATGTCTGGCTCAGGGTCAGTGACCACACCAGCATGGACATCAGGGACATTAAGATCTTTCTTGTATAGTTCTTCTGTGTATTCTTGCCATCTCTTCTTAATCTCTTCTGCTTCTGTTAGGTCCCTGCCTTTTTTGTCCTTTATCATGCCCATCTTTGCCCTAAACGTTCCTTTGATATCTCCAATTTTCTTGAAGAGATCTCTAGTCTTCCCCATTCTATTGTTTTCTTCAATTTCTTTGCACTGTTCATTTAAGAAGGCCTTCTTATCTCTCCTTGCTATTCTCTGGAAATCTGCATTCAGTTGTTTATATCTTTCCCTTTCACCCTTGCTTTTCGCATTCCTTCTTTCCACAGCTATTTGTAAAGCCTCATCAGACAGCCATTTTGCTTTCTTGCATTTCTTTTTCTTTGGGATGGTTTTAGTTGCTGCCTCTTGTACAATGTTACAGACCTCCGTCCATAGTTCTTCAGGCACTCTGTCTACGAAATCTAATCCTCTAAATCTATTCATCACCTTCACTGTGTACTCACATGGAATATGATCTAAGTCATACCTGAGTGGTCTAGTGGTTTTCCCTACATTCTTCAATTTAAGCCTAAATTTTGCAGTAAGAAGCTCATGATCTGAGCCACAGTCAGCTCCTGGTCTTGTTTTTGCCATCTGTATAGAGCTTCTCCATCTTTGGCTGCAAAGTATGTAATCAATCTGGTTTCGGTATTGACCATCTGGTGATGTCCATGTGTAGAGTCGTCTCTTGTGTTGTTGGAAAAGGGTGTTTGCTATGACTAGCTTGTTCTCTTGACAGAACTCTATTAGCCTTTGCCCTGCTTCATTTTGTACTCCAAGGCCAAACTTGCCTGTTATTCCGATTATTCCTTGACTTCCTACTTTAGCATTCCAATCCCCTATGATGAAAAGGACATCTTTTTTTGGTGCTAGTTCTAGAAGGTCTTGTAGGTCTTCATAGAACCGGTCAATTTCAGCTTCTTCGGCATCAGTGGTTGGGGCATAGACTTGGATTACCGTGATGTTAAATGGTTTTCCTTGGATACGCACTGAGATCATTCTGTCGTTTTTGAGGTTGTACCCCATTACTGCCTTTCCCACTCTCTTATTGACTATGAGTGCAACTCCATTTCTTCTAAGGGTTTCTTGCCCACAGTAGTAGATATAGTGGTCACCTGAATTAAATTCACCCATTCCCGTCCATTTCAATTCGCTGATTCCCAAGATGTCGACGTTGAAATGCATATAAGAAAATACTGCAACAACTAAAGGTGAGACAAACATGGAGAAATGTTTGTGCCTGGACAAATATTAAAATATGAATGCAGTTTACACTTGTAGGGTGGCTGTGCAACTTGCTTAATGTGTCTGGGTGAAGACCACACATAAAGGAAAAGTGAATGAGTGAATGAAAAAATCTACCGGGGGCTGAACAAAATTTGGAAATACACAGTGATTTATGCAGGGCAGGAGGTCTGCAGAGTGGATTTTTGCTGTTCTGCATGTTATTGAGTGTGCATGAATGTGAGAAATAAATGTTATTGCACATTTGTTGAGTTAGAGAGATTGTATGATAGTGAATAGGCTTGAATTATGAAATGTTTTGTGCAAATATGGAGTTGAATGTTGGTTGATGAATGTGATAAGAATGGTATGTGATGAAAGTAAACCCTGTATGAGAATAAATGGAATAGTGAATATTTCAGTATTGAGCAAGGACTAAGACAAGAATGTATGATGTTGCCTTGGATGTTTAATGTATTCATGGATAACTGCATAAGGAATGCTTGTGGTATTATTTGAGGAGTGCTGCTAGGGGATATGAATACACATGTACTTTTGTATGCAGTTAATGCTGTATGTTTGCCTGAGAACCTCATTGATTTGCAGTATATATTAGATTGATTATATAATGCAACAAGGAGTATGGATCTGAAAATTAATCTGTCAAAGACCAGGGTACTGTGTTTACTGGGAAAATATATTGAACGATCACATTTGGGCACTTTGGTAGAATGTTCACTAAAGATGGGGAAATGGATGGAGAAATGTTAAGTCGTGTATATTCTGGTAGAAATATAATAGGTAATACATGATCTGTTGCAAGTAAAGTATTTTTGTCCAAGTAAATGAAATTGGCTATGTATAAGAGTAAACTTCTGCCTTCTATGTATGTGTGTATGCCATATATATGTATGGAAGTAAGAAATGTGTATGCCAGGAAAATAAGTTGCACTCACTGGGAATTGAGTAATTAGGTACCCTAGCTTCATCGTGCTTGCCATCTCTTATCTTTAATGTTTAACTGATTTTATTGTACGTTCTTTATTTGATTGTTGAGAGCTGTCCAGAATCATTGAGAGTTGTTGTTGTTGTTGTTGTTGCTGTTATTATTATTATTATTATAAGAGATACAGTCAAGATTGACTGAGCTGGTGCACAATGAATGTAGGTTGAATACAAGTATGAGTGACCAGTACAAAATATATACGTACACACACACACACACACACACACACACACATATATATAGAGAGAGAGGGAAAGGCAGTTTGGTCATACTTATAGAGAGAATGAATGATGACTGGATTGCAAAACAAATAGATGAAAGAAGAGTGAATGGGTCAAGAGAAAGCGGCAGATCAAAGAAGTTGTGCTTGGATGTTGTTAAGATCTTTAAAAAAAAGGAAGAAAAGGCAATATATGAATTAGAGGTAAGGATGCATTGTAAGGAGAGAAAGTTATTGAAAGGCATAGTGAAAAATGTTGATCTAAACTAGTTTTAACACTATTTAACGCTATTTCTTTTTATTAACTCATGCCTTTAATTTTTTGGCTTACTATTTCTTGCTCCCTTTCTGCACTTTGCATAATGTTTACCCTGAAACAGAACAGTGTGATGGCTATGTATGTTCTGTATGCATTTAGGTAGGTATAAAATTCTCAGTAGCTAAAAGAATGTGCCCATTCTCTCCTTCAGGTACAAAATGGTTCTAATTATATACCTAACCATCCTGATATTACATCTTCATTGAGATATGGCAAGCTGTCCAAAGTGGAAAAGAATTCTTATTTAGTTCATTAATTTTCTGACAGATTACAGAGATAACATTTAAAAATATAAGATACGTTCCACAAAAAACCCTACCTATATTCAGAATGGATATAGTACTGAATGCCAGTCCTAAGAACAACCCTGGAAAGACCTTTGTTCTCATATAGAGGAGAGTAGGTGATTCCTTAACTGAATACTAAAACATTACCTTAAAACGCAACACATTTTATTTGCATACAGGTTTGTCACTTGATGGCTGCAACATCAAGTGACAGATTGTTTGTGGGAATATCACGGACAAAGCTTTCATATCACTGAATTTCAAAACCAGTACTTTTCCATGGAGATTGTGGATGCACTGAGGTGTGAGTCACAGCATGATGAGGTGGTGCAGCGTAAGATGTCACATGATGACTGAGCATCAGTGCTTCAACTCAGTGGTGAAATGAATGAGGCTGCATGCTACTGACAAGCTAAGAAGGTGATTTCAAGACAGTTTTCAGCACTCAATTAATTTACTCCTGAATGGTTCAGTAGACTGCAAATGGGCCAAAAGAACAAGCAGTTTTATGATTACAAAAGTGGGAAGTGTCAATTAATATTTTTTTTACAAAACAATTTCCTTGCTGATTATGCGAATGAGCATGTATCACTTTTGAATCTCTGCAACATATCCAGCTAAATACCAGCTTCCTAATACTTTGCCAAGGCTTGAACATGCCAAGAAGTTACTGCTTAATGAATCTTGTATTGCAATCATCCTAATCCAACGTTTTGTAAACTGAGGCAGAATTGCATTTTCTTAAGAAATTTAGCAACTGGCAATGTAATCTTCTCATTTAGCTCTATGTATTAAAGTTGAGGCCTTTGAAATTATCAGTCAATTGAACCTGTAAGAATGTTAAATAAGTGGAGGAGAGAAAATGCAACAGTGAACCATTTCATCAATCTGTGCTCTTATATAATACAGCAGTGTTTTTCAACCTGGACAACTTTAAGATGGCTGGCTGGGGAATGCTGGGAGTTGAAGTCCACCCATCTTAAAGTTGTCCAGGTTGAGAAACACCAAATAGAGAGATCAAACTAATCACAGAGGAAAACGTCTAAAAAAAGCCTATGCTTTGAATTCATTCTTGGCATTCATCTGGGCCAGTTGAAAACAGAACTTTTGTCTTCTTCAAATGCAATAGCCTAAGGGATTGGGTGGGTGGATGGGTGGGTGGGTGGGGAGCAAATAGGGAGAATGACAGGCTTGAAAACATACCTATGCCTATTAATATTTCAACATTCTTCTAAAAAGCTTCTCTCTACCATTTAACTAGGTTCTGATTATGTAGATCAGCATGAATTCAACAGATTAACTGACTCCTGTAAATACAGGATGAAAAGTGTAGGGTTAAGATTACATTTTAACTACCTTATTATAGCTTTATGAGCTAGAAGAAAATAATTATTAACCCAAGACACTTTGCCTAGCAATTTTTTTTATGAATTTAGAAGGCCTTTGAGGTAACAATATGTGCAAAAACTACATCTCTTCAGTTCATTATTTCAGACTTCCCTATTTTTCAGCTACACATGGACATCACCAGATGGTCAATACCGAAACCAGATTGATTATATACTTTGCAGCCAAAGATGGAGAAGCTCTATACAGACAGCAAAAACAAGACCAGGAGCTGACTGTGGCTCAGATCATGAGCTTCTTACTGCAAAATTTAGGCTTAAATTGAAGAGCGTAGGGAAAACTACTAGACCACTCAGGTATGACTTAGATCATATTCCTTGTGAGTACACAGTGAAGGAGATGAATAGATTTAGCGGATTAGATTTGGTAGACAGAGTGCCTGAAGAACTGTGGACAGAGGTCCGTAACATTGTACAGGAGGCAGCAACTAAAACCATCTCAAAGAAAAAGAAATGCAAGAAAGCAAAATGGCTGTCTGATGAGGCTTTACAAACAGCTGTGGAAAGAAGGAATGCAAAAAGCAAGGGTGAAAGGGAAAGATATAAGCAACTGAATGCAGATTTCCAGAGAATAGCAAGGAGAGATAAGAAGGCCTTCTTAAATGAACAATGCAAAGAAATTGAAGAAAACAATAGAATGGGGAAGACTAGAGATCTCTTCAAGAAAATTGGAGATATCAAAGGAACGTTTAGTGCAAAGATGGGCATGATAAAGGATAAAAAAGGCAGGGACCTAACAGAAGCAGAAGAAATTAAGAAGAGGTGGCAAGAATACACAGAAGAACTATACAAGAAAGATCTTAATGTCCCTGATGTCCATGCTGGGGTAATCACTGACCTTGAGCCGGACATCCTAGAGAGCGAGGTCAAGTGGGCCTTAGGAAGCATTACTAACAACAAAGCTAGCAGAGACGACAGTATTCCAGCTGAGTTATTTAAAATACTAAAAGGTGATGCTGTTAAAGTGCTGCACTCAATATGCCAGCAAGTCTGGAAAACATAGCAGTGGCCACGGGATTGGAAAAGGTCAGTTTACGTTCCAATTCCAAAGAAGGGCAATGCCAAAGAATGCTCAAACTATCGCACAATTGTGTTCATTTCACATGCTAGCAAGGTTATGCTCAAAATCCTACAAGCTAGGCTTCAGCAGTACGTGAACTGAGAACTACCAGATGTACAAGCTGGGTTTCGCAGAGCAAGGGAACTAGAGATCAAATTGCCAACATTCGCTGGATCATGGAGAAAGCACAAGAGGTCCAGAGAAAATCTACTTCTGCTTCATTGACTATGCAAAAGCCTTTGATTGTGTGGATCACAACAAACTGTGGCAAATTCTTAAAGAGATGGGGGTACCAGACCATGTTACCTGTCTCCTGAGAAATCTGTATGCGGGCCAAGAAGCAACAGTTAGAACCGGTCATGGAACAACCGATTGGTTCAAAATAGGGAAAGGAGTACGACAAGGCTATATACTGTCACCCTGCTTATTTAACCTATATGCAGAGTACATCATGAGAAATGCCAGGCTGGAAGAATCACAAGCTGGAATTAAGATTGCAGGGAGAAACATCAACAACCTCAGATATGTGGATGATACCACCCTAATGGCAGAAAGTGGAGAAGAACTAAAGAGCCTCTTGATGAGGTTGAAAGAGGAGAGTGCAAAAGCTGGCTTGAAACTCAACATTAAAAAAACTAAGATCATGGCATCTGGGCCCATTAATTCCTGGGAAATAGAAAGGGTAGAAATGGAAGCAGTAGCAGACTTCATTTATTTGGGCTCCAAGATCACCGCAAATGGAGACTGTAGCTATGAAATTAAAAGACGCTTGCTCCTTGGAAGAAAAGCTATGGTAAACCTAGACAGCATATTAAAAAGCAGAGACATCACCTTACCGACAAAGATCCACATAATCAAAGCTATGGTTTTTCCAGTAGTAATGTATGGCTGTGAGAGCTGGACCATAAAGAAGGCTGAGCGCCAAAGAATTGATGCCTTTGAACTGTGGTGCTGGAGAAGACTCTTAAGAGTCCCCTGGACTGCTAGGAGGTCAAACCAGTCAATCTTAAAGGAACTCAACCCTGACTGCTCATTGGAAGTATTGATAATGAAGCTCAAGCTCAGATACTTTGGTCACCTAATGCAAAGACAGGACTCTTTGGAAAAGACCCTGATGCTGGGAAAGATTGAAGGCAAAAGGGGAAGGGGACAGCAGAGGATTAGATAGCATCACTGAAGCAATGAGCATGAAACTGAGCAAACTCAGGGAGGCAGTGAAGGACAGGAAGGCCTGGCACAATATGGTTCATGGGGTCACGAAGAGTCGGACACAACGACTGAACAACAACAACAAATTTTTCAGCTTCCTTTTCACTGTTAGCATATACTGCTTTGTTACTTAAATGCATCTGTTCCAGCCCTATACTCTTTCCAAGCAACTCATGTGATTTTCTGATGGTTGGCCAATGAAATGAAATGTGGACCTGCAGATTGTATTTCAGCCCATTTAAAAAAGAAATTATTAATTTCTTAGCCTGTCCCCTTACATGGGCCTATGGCACAAGCATAGACTGGCAACATCTTTTTTCTGCTTGTGTTCCCTGACTTCACTCTCATCTAATCCTCAGCCCTTGAGTGAGAAAGGTTTAAGTCATCCTTCAGTACATCAGGGTTAAAACAGTGTTTTCTCCTTAACTCTAACCCCACCCAAGGGCAGTCTCAAGATGTGTAAAATCTCTTAAGTTTTATAATATTTTATCTTAGAAGAAAGTCAGGCAATGACTCAAAAGAGAAGCCACAGACAAAGGAGAGGAATTGGCAATAGGAATAGCAAATTACATGCTGGTTATACTTTTTTGTCTACTTAGGGATGGGTGAAAAGCATTTTAATTCAGTGGTGGGAAAGCTAAATTATGGGAAAACTCCTGCCCACCTCAGGTTGCTTCTTGAGAGTGAAAATGGAGAAACACTACTGAGGCACCTATAATTCAAATCTGAATTTTGCTACTGCAACTGGAATGAAGCCTGCCAAATAGATAACCATAAAAATGTCACAAAATTATATCTGTCCTTTGTTCAGGTTTCATAGACTCTTGTGAAATTTTCCCATTGTCACAGGTAAAAATTATATGGTCGTGTACATGCACTGTATTAAGCCATAAAGTGATTGGTTTGGTTTTGGTTTAGTATGATCCATAAGCCCAGCCAACTGTTTGTCAACTATGTTTCACAGCTTAATGTATTGTATGAATTCAACCAATTGTGGCTATGTAAACAAACCCCATTTAGTACAAATTAGAATCCCAGCCTATGTTTGCGATGATATTTTACTAGGTTTAATTCTAAACAGAGTTGCCTCCCATTTTAGGATTTGGAGCCATCATTAACCACATTCAAAGGAAAAGAAGCTCTTCATTTCTGCCCCCACCTCTCATAGGCCACATACACTATCTGCCCGTCTCATCCTGTGTCTGATAATAGGGGAAATAATAGAATAATATTGGTCTACTCGACAAGAACATTGCATATCTTGAAAAGTTTCTACTCATCAAGGAATTACTGTGATTTTATATCCAAATACTGTACTGTTCTCATTGACTTGATTTTTAAATTTAGTTCAAAGTTTGAATTTTCCATTGTGGTAAATAAATAAAAACTTTTATTGAGTGAATTGGTAACAGAGCAATTCAAAGGCTCTCTTATTGGCATTATTTTTCTTTTTTAAAGGACCAAGTCACAGCACTTTTTTTTCCTGTCAAATAAAGTGATCTTCTCTATCAAAAGTATTAATTTTCCCTTCACAGTCTTTGAGGGACATTAGAGGGCTGCAACTTAGGTTTTGGATGAAAAATGTAATGTACGTACATGGGCCCACACCATCCTAGTCCCCTTCCCTTCTATCATCAGCTAGGGAAAATCTCCCTCCCTCCCTCCCTCCCTCCCTCCCTCATTCATTCATTCATTCTTCCCTTCCATGCTTCACATATACTTGGTCTACTTCCTGACACATTTCCTGTTGTTAGCAAATCTTTCCAGCCAGCAGCTCTACATAGGATAAAATATCCTAAACATCTCTGCCTGTTATCACTCTTTTCAAGAGGCTGTCTTTATTAGACTAACTCTCTTTATTTTGTCAGTCCCGTAAAATCTGTCTACAACTTTATCTTGACATGTAGATCATCAGCTGGCATTCTGCTAGAAAGCAGAAGACCATTAGGCTAAGCCATGTGACTCTTGGAGAAATGCTTTCCATTCTAACCAAGCCCAATTCTTTCTCTGCAACAACAGAAATCTATAAACATGAATACCAGTGACAAGTCACTGCTGAGAGCAGATAGCTCTTTACATCTTATAAACACTTCTTAATAAGGATGATCTGATCAAAGTTGCTAAAAATAAGCTCCCTAGATTTCAGCAGGGTGATGTGCCATGCACTTACCTCTTCCCACTAAAATCAATGGAAATTAAAAGTGCTGAGCATCAACTGTCTTGTGCCAACACATTTTATTCATTTGTTGCAGTAAAAATATTTCAGAAGATTTTTTTACAAAAAAATAAAAAATAAAATAACTCTAGCTCCTACTCTAAGAAACAGAAGAGCAGAAACAACCACCTAAAAAAGCTGAATCAAACACAACAGCAGAATCAATGCAGCTAAACAGAAAGCCACAATTTCATGGCATCTCCTGCATGTCCCAGCTTGTAAACTAGTTGAAGTGTGGGCCATAGTTTCATTGAGCTATTTTGCTGAATGGGTGTAATGTACTTAAATCTGGCCCTGAAGGCTGTCATTTCCCCATCAGCAGAGTCATGCTTGACAAACCTGGCATATTTAAAAATGGGAACATAAGCCCATCAGCCTTTCATACATTGTTTGGTCCAAGAGTTCATGCCAGAAATGCTCTACCTTTTTCTGTATACTGCCTTTTCCATAGATACCCTTGGCATATTTATGGGATTTTAGATGGCAAATTAATTAAAAAGCCTGTTCCTTTATTATGAAATCATGCTGGAGAACCCCAGGTTTTGAAGTGCAAGTAAAGCAATGCTCTATTATAGTCCAGTTCTGAAAAGGTAGTTGTCAGATGAAAGCTTTTGCCAGGTTGAGATAGCACCCAAAGCAGCCTTGCATTGTTTCTATCTATGAGACAGCAACATTATGGTGTTCTAACTTGCTATAGGAATACTTATATGAATCCTATCCAATACATACTATATGTGTGTCTAACTTTACAGTGGAACTTAAGAATTGTGTAAGGCTGGAGTGCTGGTTTGACTGATTCATGTTCAGATATGCAGCAGGCTATGAAGTGTCTTGGGACAAGTCACTATTTCAGCTTGATCTATATCACAAAGTTGTTGTGAGGCTAAAATTATTCTGAATTCCTTAGAAGGAATAAACTTAATGTTTTAGTAGTAAAGCTCATGTTCTATAGTGTTAAATGGATACACTGTTTTGGAAAGATCATATATTCCAGATTCAAATGTGCAAGCTGCATTTGATTGTGTAGATCTACAATACATGAACCTGTTGCAATTAGTAAGCCACACATTTCTGAGAAACAAGATGAAACCTCCACACAAAAGACCAGTGAAGTAATTATTACAGTGCTTGATTAGATGCAAGAGAACAATGTTCATGTATCAATGCAGTTCACTCTATAACCTTGGGGCAAGGTGCTAATACTCAGTTGCATCATCTCTGCACCTAATGAAGGTTTCTGCAAAGGTGGTAGATAAATACAACACTTTTTTAAAAAATAGTACTAAATAAGTAAAGAAATCTTTCCTTTCAAAATAAATTAGGGTAACGAAACAGATTACCGAAAAAGACCACAGGCCAGTAACTAAATGTAGGCATAGTATGCAGAACATCTTAGGACCAACCACTGGCACTTCATGTTCAAATGAGTGATAGGAAAGGAGATAGGAAGCATTGCCAATCACAGCAGAGAATGCTAGGCTAAATGTAAAAGGAGTTCAACCTGCATAACTTTGCATGCAGGCAGCTTCTGATGTTCCTATGTCAAGCATGAGCTGCTTATTTATTCTTAGCATTTATGCCTTTAAACACAGTTCACAGACCCAGAAATCAGATCATTCAGGGAGTATTCTGGTAGTACTGGCACAAGAACGATCTAGACTTAGAAATCTTAATAGGCTGCATCTTAAAATTCTAATAAGGTGTTGGGAGGAGCTTATTTCATAGCAGTAGTACGAAATACTCCCAATTGCATCCATAAAGCTGTAAGGTACCAGAGGTAAGTCCACAAGCCATCTATTACACAAATAAGTCAACACACCATCAAATGCATTTTAGTATTGATACAAATGCATCACGTGTTGTGAGTTTTTTTTATTATTATATTATTCAGTTTGGTGCTTCTCTTATACATAAACTGGTTTATTGCTCTACTTTGGTGTCTCCAAGAGTCAGTAGAAAACTTTCCCCCCTTCAGCCTCCTGCCTATTTTCTTTTGGCACTTCTATTCTCTTTGCCCCTTCCGTGGGACTTAAAACAGGTGGAAAGTATGGACTTGCAACATTAATGTAAACATATTTGAAATCCAATTTGCAGGGAGCAATTTAAAAAAAGGACAGGGAAAAATATTTATTTTCTGAGAAACGCCTCCAATTTCTTTACAAAAATCAGTCCAAGAAACTGCAATGATCATTTGGTAGATACAAGAACTAAAAGACTTTAATGACAAAGCAAGGAACAAAAAATGAAAAAGTTCAAAGACAAAGGAAAGCCACACATATAAGTCAAACATTTGAAGAGGAGAAAAATACGGGTGTTTAAAATATAGCAGAGGGATAAGACAAGCTTTAAAAACAGCACATCATTTTAAAGGGAGAAAAACAGAATAAGATTAAGCAAAGGAAAAATTAGTTGGGAGGTGGATGCCCAAAAAAGAGGTAAGATCAGTTGCTTGATTCCACACTGCAAGCAGAGCAAACAAACCAAAAAGGAGGGAAAAAGCTAGTCTCTCTTTAAATAAAAAAAAAAAGCCAGAACCAACACAACAAAAAAATAATTAATATTTTCTGGGTCACTGAAAAAAGTAAACGGAGGAAAAGCAGTTGCAGAAAGAAGGAAAAAAAATACTCACCAAGCAAGAAAATTTTCAGAAGTAAAAATGTCAAAGAAGAAGTGAGTGAAAGACAGGGAAGGAGGGAAGAGGAAGAGAGCCACCAAGACAGACAGTAACAGCCCCGCAGCAGCCCAAGCCACCGCTCTTTCCCCGCGTAAGCAGCAACGGCCACCTCCGCCAAGCTGCGAGCACACTGGCAGGCTTCGACTCCTGGCGCTAAGATGCCTTTCAGCAGAACGCACCATTCCTAGGGCCGGGAGGGGGGTCGGAGGGACGCAGACCTCCGCAGCTTCTTGGCTTCTTCGCCGAGAGAAACTCCGTAAACGAAGCCCGTGAAGAACTCTTCAAAACGATGGGGGGGAATTTGCTAGAAGGAACAGGGGGGCGTCGTAGGCGGGCATCAAAGGCCCTGACTCTGCAAAACGCCCCAACTTCCCCCTCTGCATAATTTTGAAAAAGTCCGCTCCTGGAGGTACTCGGCTGTAGGAAGGGAACCGGGCGGGGAAAAGGAGGCGGAGATTGACTGGCGGAGCGCGGCTTGATGCGATTCCTCGGATTAAGCGGCGGTGGAATCGCAGTTCCGACGGCTTGGTGCTGCTGGTTCCTGCGCTGTCCCTTTCCTGTGACACGGGAATTGGTGAAGCCTCGGACCTGGAAGCGGGCGCAGCTGGGCGCCTGACGAGCGGGGAGCGAAAGGCTGCGATGCCCTCGCCCTGCGAACGCGGACCGGGTCTTTCGGAGGCGGGGAGCGATGTCGAACTCCCCGACGTTGTAAAGAGAGCATTTTAAGTAGTGCTGTGCAAAACGACCCCCCCCCCCAGCAAAAACTACCCTACGTTTTCCGACCGGTCCTGATTCAGGGCTGGGAAAGAGAAATTGCTTTTTGAAATTTGGGTGAAATTCTCAGAGGTGGTATCCTTGCAGTTACCATTTAGTTATGAGCTGGCAAGAAGGAAACCCAGGTTGATTCCAAAGTGACAAAATATGTGTTGTGGCACCACAGCATAAGCGCCAACGTTGTGTTCTTGTGTAACCAGGGTGGCTGCTGACATACGAGGCGCCCTTGCACGGAATTCCACTTAGTGCCCTCTCCCTAACATTTTTTAATATTCAAGATGTATTAAATATGATTACATAACAAAAATTTTTGGAGGGTTTGCTGGGTCATGGGTATAGTTTCCATTACTGGTCCTGATTGCCAAGTCCACACATACGAAGTTTGCCAGCCTGTGTTGTTGGTATTGTCTTTCTCTCTTTTAATTTGTAATAGGCACCCCACCCCCATGTGGCATCCTTATGAAATGCACAATTTGCACACTAGGTTGCCATGACGTGTCACAACGTCACAGATCAGTACATGAGGGCAGAGTTTGTGCAGCTTTCATCACTGCACTCCTTAAGTTCATGTTTTGTTTTCCATAATAAAATCCACTGCAGTTGGGCGGCTAATAAATTTAAATTAATAATAATAACAATACCAATAATTACAGGCACCTTAGGTACAATCCCAAAACATCTGGCACACCACTTGAAGACCATCGGCATCAGCAAAATTATCATCAGTCAGTTGCAAAAGGCAGCTGTACTTGGAACAGCTTACATCCTGCGACGATACCTTTAACACCATCAAACAACATCTGCCTATCCCAGGTCCTTGGGAAGGACTCGATAGGTGGATAAAAATGCCAAATCCAGTCTAAACAGCTGGCTGTCTGTGCAACCAACCATAATAATTCAATTCTGTCTGGTGGTCTGTAATCTACCTGGCTTCCTGCACTTCCATTAACTCTCAAGGAAAGACATTGTGAGGAAAGACTTCTCACGGAGTATTTTTGGACTGGGAACTATAGGCAGCCAAGAGACTTTCAGAGGGATGGAAGATATGTAACAGAAAACTCCAGCAGTAGCACCTTTTGCCACTTTCAACCACAACAACAACAACAAAGCTCAGAAAGAGCACAAGAAAAAGACATTCTCAAGCACTCGGAGAATAAGGTAGAAAAAAGAAATGGAAACTTGTCTGCAGCAGAAGAAAACATTTGAGGAATTTCAAGGTAGATTTTGGCACATAATTACTATTAACTTTGAAGAAAATCGATGGATTCAGAACAAGATAGAGGTCTCAGAACATCAGAAACAGATAAATTTACAATGTTTGGCTGGGCTGGATATTTGGCGTTTACGGCATTGTGGGTATCTTGGATGAACAGATTCTTCATCTGAAGAAGGGCTTCCAAAAGTCATTTGTGTCTAATAGGGACACAAATGACTGGGAATAGAATTCAGAATTCTGTACTCCTTAACAACTAGACCAGACTGGCTCTCCCAGGTTCTGTGTGTGTGTGTGTGTGTGTGTGTGCGTGTTTCAAAATACAGACTTCAAAGTCCAAATGTTGTTCACCTGTGGCTTGCTTATTTTCTGCCAGAAAAGCAGACAAAAATATGGTAAATTTCCCTACTAATTAGAATCTGTAAAAGTTCTGCATGTTAGATAGTAGACTTATATCACTAAATAGGGTACAAGCAAATGTGCATTTAATAGAACTGAATTCCACTGAATTTGGTGAGGCTTATTTCAGACTGCATTGCATTGCTAAGGATCACTTTAGGATGCCTGACATTGGTTTTCCCCAACCTGGTGATTCCAGATGTATTTCACTGCAATATTTATCATACTATCGCCTATACTCACCATGGATGGTGGGAGTTATGAGGAACCAGTTCAGGAAGGCTGGTTTATAAATTGTAAAAGCCACCGTTTGTCTGTAATTCTAGATTTATTTACATGTCAATAAGCACTACTGGAATCAGGAGTTCTTACTTCAGAATACCTAAAGTGGTGTAACTCAGGGTCAGATAGGAAATTTGGATGGCATTTTGATTTCTTGTCATTTTTTGTTAAGCTCCCCACTTTTTTTTAGAACATTGAAGATTGAAAAGTAAATCAAAACAAACATTTTTTTTAATCCTAAAAATATTTGGGGCTTCAGTCCCTCTTTTCTTTATCTTTGGTGACACAACAAAGAGGTACCATGTTGAAGAAATCCCTTCTCCTTTCCTTTTAGTGAATTTTTTACTTTCTTCAGGTGCAGAAAGAATAACAATACACCAAACCTTGTCAAAGAAGAAAAATTCATTCGCAAATGTTACATAGCAGCAGATTTGCTACAACAATAAGTTCTACCATATATATATATATTCATATTCCAGTAAAGAGATTTTTTTATTTTTTTTTTACTTCTAATACATATCACAATTATTTGTACTTCACAAACAGTGAAGTCACTCTGGGGAGTGAATAAATAAGGATTGTTCTGCATATGTGGCTTTTCTAATAAAACTGGAAAGAAAAATGTTGTGGGGTACAGTGAAAAAGATAAGGATTGGCTTCCAGCATAACAGAATGCCTTACAGAACCATAATGAAGCATTGATTTCCATTCCAGAACAGTGAATTGGAATCTCCCAGAAGGCACACAAGTGGTTTTTGCCAGCTATGGGTACTATTTTAATGCTTAACCAATGAGTTTGCACCCAATGATATATTTGTGCTCCATGTTTAGATAACTATTGGCAAACAAATTAATAAAAGTACACTGTCCAACCTTACATTTTCTTGTTGTTAAATGTGCATTAAACATTTATATGGCACAATAATAAAATGGGCCTCAGCTTCAGAAAAAAAACTGCTATTGTGTGAATGCTGTCCTAGTATAATACATGATGGATAAAGTAAGCAAATGTGGGAAATTACCAGGCAATTATCTTGTTGCATTGGCTTGTTGAGAACCATGGATTACAGCGTATTATATATCAAACATACTGTATTAATATCCTGAAATAATTCTCTATGAAACGAGTCAGAATTAGCAACTAAGATTATCAGATGATTGTGTACCCTCATGAGACTTTACACATGTTTAACAATACAACTATGCAAGCAATTTCTAAATATTCTAATTACTTGAACCCCAAATGTGAATGGCTCCCAGTCCCAGTATAATGGGATAATCTCAAGATTCCACAACTTCTGTGATCAGGCATCAGGCTTAGTTTAACTGAAATCGTCTCCTCAGAAAACTGTTGCTAAGTGTGAGGGTGGAAGCTACAGACCTCTAAAGAATATTCTCAGCACCTTCTCCAAGTGATGCCTCCCTGTATTTCTTGGGGTAAGCCATGCCAGTTGAATGACTATGAGATCTCATTTTTCTTTTGGACACTACTATTTGACCTTTCATTGGAAGGAGCAACAAACATGATTTTAAAGGAAACAATGAAAGTTTGGGAAAAAGATGTAGTTTATCCTTTGCTTTAATGTCTAGGCTAGATTATGGATCCATTTAGCTTGGTTTAAAACGATTCTATCTCCATAGGGAACTATAGTTGTGTGTATCTATATAGCTACAAACCATGCTTCTTGGGTTCCTTGGCTAAGCTGCTACGTAAACACTGGCTGTGACTCCACTTTCATTCCCCCTCCCCATGTCCCCATGATGTTGTCTTCATCTCATATCCAGCCCATGGATAAGAAAGGGTTAAGTCATGCTTGGTTCTATTGATATTAAAGTAGTGTTTTCCCTTAAAATGCAATATCCAATGACAGTTGCAAGTGTGTTATGCTTCTCCATCAATATAAAGTCAGGTGACCAGCAATGGATGGAATCAACAAGGCAGTTACTAGTGTTGCAGGCTGATGAAGCACACCCCTCCACTCCATTTCCTGGATCAGTCTCCTGGCTGCTTTTCTGTTGCTGTCCCCCTAAAGAACTGGAGCTAACAGTGCTGTGCCAGGAGAGTATCAGAATTGCACAATAGTGCTAGACTGCTCAGCGGACAGTACTATATATGCTTTAACTGTATGGCTCTTTCTGCTGTAGTACAAGGATGAAGTTGTGTAACAGTTTAACAATGGGACCAGCCTTCTACCCATTGATTCTCAAACACAGCACAGAGGAATCTGGAACTTTCATTTGTTGCCCATATAAAGAAAGGAAAGGAAAGGGAGAAAAGTCATAAGTAGTATTTGTGAATCTGATCTCTCTGTTTTAAACTTTGTTGAACTCAGGTTATAATAGATTGGCTGTAGGAGGGGGGGCACAAGAAGGAGCCTTTACATAGCAGACAAAGTCTTGCAGCCAGGGCTGTCCGATTATCTGTTGTAGTAATGTGATTGGCAGACATGGATGATGTGCAAAAGAGGGAGGACTGCTAAGCCAGAGGATTCAATCAATTGCAGTGCCTATCATGTATTGTACATTTAAAATCAGTGGACATAATTGAATTTTACCTACTTTGGAAGGCAACAGAAAGAGGACAGGAATCAGCAACAGGGAAAACAAATTTCAAGGCTCTGGTTTTCTGTTGACTTAAGGATTGGTCATAAGCACTTCAACTTGGAAGTGGGGAAGGACCATCTTTCTTTACCCTTCTTGACTAAACTTAGCTAAACTTAATTTGGAAGGATCAACAAACACAGAAGATACGAATGAGACCTTTGAAAGAGGGATGCCATGTAACTACAAACGGAGTAAGTGAAACCTCTGCAGAGATCAGGATGCCCAGGACAGGTCCTTGTTTTGCCTCTACATCAACTTTTTTCAACTTGATGCTCTCTAGGATTTCATTGGCCACGCTGGCTGGAAATTCTAGGAATTGTAGCCCCAACATACCTAGAAAACACCAGAGTTGAGGGAATGCTGCTCCACATTTACAGAGATGCATTAAATTAAAGTAGCCACTTGTAAGGAGGATAATGTTTAACAGTAAGTGGGAAAAAAATCAGGAAATCTACACTTTCATCCTGCTACAAGTTTTTCTAAGATAGATAGATTGTGTGTGTGTGTGTGTGTGTGTATGTATATGCATGTGTGTATACACACACACACACACACACATGTATATACCCACACCCATACACAACCATAAATAAAATCATCCCTGATCTGGCCAATTGAGAATAATTCTTGCCATACTTTCCATTTGTGCTTCATAATGAGCTTTCATAGAAATAAACAAAACAGCATCACCAGCAAGAACAAAAATGGGGTGGCTTGGAATTGGAAGAAAGCAGCATCCATTAACTGTGGGATGGTTTAGAAACTAGCGCCGATTTCTTGAGGAAACCAGGGCTGCTGCTTACACAAACATTTGTCAGTGACCCTTTAGCCTCCTCATTAGGTGCACAGCTGCAACCAGATTTACGCGCTTTAATTAAAACTGACTTTACGAACTCGCTTGCTCAAGCAGGAAAACATTAGAAGGAATAAACATGCGAAGGGGGAGGATTACAACTGTGACATTTATTCTAATGAGCAAGCAGTCCCCAGTGCTGCTCCCCCTCCTCACAGGTAAATGAAAGTAACTTAACCATGCGCATAGCAATTAAAATCTCAATCTGCCAAATGAAACAGTTTCTTAAGGTTTCATGTGCGTCAGCATGTGCTAGAGAAAATGGTGCCTGTGTGGTTGCCTCAAAGGAAGCCTCAGAAACTGCTGTCCTCTCAATTCTTGCATTGCTGGAGAAGAGGGAGGAAAACATAAACAGAGGAATACAGTCGCTCTGTCGAGACATGATGAAAAACACACAACTTCTTAAAGAAGGACATATTGCGATTGCATTTGGAGTTTTTCCCAAGCCACTAGAAACCTCTCTTACAAGAGAATGGCGAGAAAATAAGAATCACCTTGTGTGTTGATGGAAGTTGGAATATTGTCTTTGGAAGCAAGTTCCTCGATAATAAGTAAAAAATTAAAGCAGCTGCAGCAGCAACAATGGAAAGAGGAATGCACAGAATAAGGGAGTTCTGGTAACCCCACAAATCATAGTGGAGAGAGGAAGGAAAAGAAAAGAGAGGAAAATATGAGATGTTCCGTTCTTTGTTTGTACCTGCATGGGGTATAAATATTATTACCCGCAGTTCAGTTGGATGGGACCTGGCCTTTCCTTGGGTTGGTCTTCTTTCACTACTGTCAATGTGCAGTAGCTTACATTATACCATACAAGAGTAAGATATAAATGTTCCTTGCTTCTTGCTGGTTTATTAGTAAACTCCAATTGCCCCTCCCCTGTGTCCAGAGGAGGATTTCAACTTTGGATGAGTGGATTTCAACTTTGGAGGAGGAAGAGGAGATTCTTTGTGAGGATCAAACCTGAATATAGGTTTAAGGGCCTTTGGCTAAGAAAACATTTATATGTGAGGAATTCCCCAAAAGATTTGCTTATATTTCCTGATTATGTTTCAATGTGTATGGTGTGCTCGTGCACGTGCATGAGAACATGCCTTTGCTAGGAAAATGAAGTAAACATAAAAGACATCTTAGGAAACAAGCCCATAGAATGATAGAAAGGTCAGTATCAGGATTTGGGTGGAAGAGATCTTCATGTTTATTTATTTACTATGGTTCTGTACTACAGAATTTAAATGACTCACAATGGTTTATTAAGCAATAGTCATGAAAGATACAGTCACAACAGCAAAAGCAACATCCCAGGAGAAACATATACAATAATATAATATCACAGAGTAAAATAATTAGCGCCAACAACTTCTAACCAAGGAAACTCTGACTTTTTTTTTAGATTTTTTTATCCTGCCTTATTATTTTTATAAATAATTCAAGGCAGTGAACATACCTAATACTCCTCCCTCCTCCTATTTTCTCCACAACAACTACCCTGTGAAGTGAGTTGGGTTGAGAGAGAGTGACTGGCCCAAAGTCACCTAGCCAGCTTTCATGCCTAAGGCGGGACTAGTGCTCACCGTCTCCTGCTTTTTAGCCTGGTACCTTAATCACTAGACCAAACTGATGCTAACTTTTGAAGGCCCTGCAAGGGTTCTGTTACGACAGTGTTGTCCAAACTTGGCCACTTTAAGATGAGTGGATTTCAACTCCCAGAATTCCCCAGCCAGCCATGCTGGCTGAGGAATTCTGGGAGTTGAAGTCCACTCATCTTAAAGTGGCCAAGTTTGGACAACACTGTGTTACACCAACATTGTGGAATTGTGCCAAGACAGGCATAGATGCCTCTGGGCCCCTGAACTTCTTGTATGTGGGGAACAAAAAGCATCCCTAACCAGACAAGCATACAGGATGGTCCACCTCTACATGTAGGAGGCTGTCCTGAAGACAACCATGTAGGCTTTTATAGATTAAATCCATGGCTTTGAATCATACCCCCAAACTTCCTGGTAACCAATATAATACATGTAAAGTGGTTCCCACTTGATTAGGGTATTGTTTTCTGCTTGATTGTTTGTCTAGTGTTAATCCCTGCTTATCTGGATGTTGCCTGCTGGAGACAATGTGTTCTGTTTTTTTGGTTTCCTTCTTAGCTTTTTTATTGTCTCTTTTGAATGGTGTGTAAATATTTTGTTTGGATACATTTTGTTTCAAAATTTGTCTAATGAAAAAGCACACCCATCCAAAACACCTTCTAATTTATAGTTCCTTAATATGTGGAACACACCTATTTCTCTCTTGTTCTCTTGGTGCATCGAGCACAAAGAATCCACAATCCAGAACAGTAAAGTACATTCATGTCCCAATGAAATTAATAATGTTTATCAGTACAGGTAGTCCTTGTTTAGCAACCATAACTGGGACCAGCAATTTGGTCAATAAACAAAGCAGTTGATAAGTGAAACTGCGACTGTGCTTATGAACTTACTTCAGCTTTCCTTTGTTTCACATAACTGAAGGTTGTAAATGTGAGGATTGGTCGTAAAGTTACTTTTTCATCATTGCTGTAACTGCGAATGGTTGCTAAATGAGGCAATCCCTAAATGAGGACTATTTGTACTTAATTGTGCAATAGCATTTAGGCATTAAAAGAAGAATAAGAAAACTGATGGTTGCATATCTTTACTTCATAACATGTGGAACTGCTCTGAATTCTTCTCCAAAGCAGATGCCTAGGACTCAGAATCTAATTTTCTCTCTGGCATCACATAGCATCCTTGATCTTCCCACAGATTCAAAATAACATGTCACAAGCATATAGCTAAGTTCTTTCTAATAGTCCCAACGTGCATAAAACTGCTCAAGGAGAAAGCATTTCTTCTACATCCAGTCTGTGAAGTCAGCTGGCTCTGGAAGAATGAGCAAATAGACCTGTTACACTTGAAAGTGGGCCTGACGAGCAAACAGAATGTTGCATATTAAATGCCTCAGGTGCCCTCTGTTCAGCAGCACCTAAGCATACCTAGGTGCATCTAAGATACTGACAATTTCATAATTATTTGTGATATTTCTGGCATTGACTAGCATTTTTCAAATATGCTTGGTGCTTGATTTCTGAAAATTGAGCATTTCTCATCACAGGGGCAATTGGAACCTCAGTTTCTGGAAATGAAGTAAATCTTGTAATGCTCTTCTAATGTGGTACCTAGCTTAGTGATAATTTCCAATAAATTCATATATTAAAAGCTTGACAATGGCTGTCTGACTTGTCTGTCAGCAGGGCAAGAAAGGACAGTCTAAGTAAGAGAGCACAACACAGTTGAATCTGATGCAAACGTAGGTAAAATTTGTCAACCTCAGTGTTTGTAGAGGGCTCGTTTTGAGTCTAAAAGTAGAGTTAGGGATCAGTTTCCAGTGTAAGGGAAATTTTAATAAGTGATTTCTCAAAATTGGCACAAGAGATGTGCTGAAAAACATCTACCAGTGATGTTTGGTTGAGGGCAATTTGATGGTTTGGGTGTCTTACATTTCTTTGTTTTTAAGCATTTTTTCTAAAATGTTTTGTTATTAAAACTGCCCTGGCCCTTACCCCCTGCTGGATTTCACTGCAGAGAAAGATATGTATGGATTTTTAAGGGGGAGGGCTAGAAAACTATCAGTAGGAAAATGTACCTCTCCATTTCCTCTCCAGCTTCAAATAAAAAAATAGACTAATTCAACAAAAATAAATTCTACCTTAATAGTGGTGGTGGTGGAGTGGGCGGCTGTATTAAAGCTAAGTAATAGTAGTATTAAATATAATCCTCTTCTCTAGATTGCTTTTGATGAAATTCTCAACAGTAGAAACCAGAAAAGAGGAGAAGGAGAGTACAGGAGAAGCAAGGATAGCAAACAAGTAATGAATGGAGAATGGAATAAATAGGAATACATACAATTACAAATATCTAGGATTCCCTTCAGTCTAACCATTAGAACAAATGAATTTTTTTAAGTGCCTGTGAAAAGGATTTAAAAGAAAAGGTAGATGAAGGATCATATAGATATTTAGGGGAAATGTTCCTAGTCTAAGAATCAACAAAATGACTTGTTAGAAACCTTTGCTAGCTGAGAAAATAGGCTAGGAAAAAAATATCCAGAAGATATATATTCATTATTACTGATACCACTTGTAGCCCACATTTCATAAAAACAGTAACAATGTAATCCTAAGACAAACAATAAGAAAACATCATAGCATCAGATATAAGAGGATACTGGGGAAAATAACAAAAAGACACTATTTGCAAAATGGCCATTAATCTTTCACAAATGTCCAATAAAACAAATAACCAGGCACTCAAATGTTAAAGAAGTTGATGCTCAATGCAATGTTTGAAGGAGAACATTCCAAATTTGAGAGGTCATCATGGAGAAACACCTCTTGGAGGGAAAGCCTTCTGGAACAGTAAGATAGGTCTCCCCAAAGTATCAATGGCAGGAGTAGAAGAAAGGCATTCATTAAGTGGTATCCAGAAATAAAGATAGAATGCTAGAAACTTAGAGTTGGAAAAAAGCCATTTAAACCATTGAATCTACACTGTACTGTACTGTACTGCACTGTACTGTACTCTAGTAATCTAAATTAGAACATCATTAAGAAAAGCCTACCCTGGGAATACCAGATGTGGGCTGCAAAACTTCAAAAACCCAACAGCATAAGATTGCCTTTTTTTACACATGATACACATTTGAAAAAGAGGTGGGGCTTTGGTTGCATGGTGGCAGCCAGCATCTTGACTTTTTGAACCCCCCTCCCCCACCCCGGATATCCCTGTGGGTGCAATAAGAAGTTCCCATGATTCACTGATCCATTTATTTTGCTTCTTAAAAACATTTGGAAAAAGCATCTGTCATGAACAGCTGCTTTGGAAGACAGTAGCCATTGAACAAATTGTACTGCGAAATCTAGTTCAATACAGAAGGAAGTTTGAGGATGCAGGCCAGGGCAATTAAAAAGGAGTGCTTTTAATTCTTGAAGAAATGTCATCTAAGACATAGTAACAAGGAGAATGCCCACACTAGTGGTTTAAAGCACAATCCAGCCATTGCTAGGGTGATGTAAAGTCTGTGTGTGCTATCCAAGCTATACAAAAGTTAATGTGGAAAGTCAAAGCTATACAAAGTTAATGTGGAAATGATCAAGGGCAGCCAGATCCTTTTTGGGAAATAGGCTTCCACCTGATATTTCAGAAATGTTCTTCACAGAAGAATCTGAAGGGTATCAAACTTCTCATTCAAATTTCTAAAAGGCAATCTGAAAAATAATCCCATACCAAACCTTCACCAAGTAGAATCAATAGGGAAATCACAGCAGGGGCTTTTACAGCAATAAATAGTAAATAGTAAAAACAGTGTTTGCACTATGGAAGCAGTCTTCCGTAAGCCCAGCTGAAAGGAATTGAACCCAGGAATGAGACAGATTGAAAAGGTGTCCTTCCTGCCACTACAAATAATAGCAGGAGGTTGTATACAGTATCACATCCAGTAATTGGCTTCCACTCTTCCAGATGTGGCAAGCTTCCAGCCACCATAAAAACAGCAGCAGGATAATAAATGCTTTCCTCTCTCTTTCTCCATTCCCCACAACTGCTTGGAAGAGGCCAAATGTGTGATTCATCAGTCCTTTCTGAGCAGACATTGCCAGTCAAGAGAGAAAGAAAGTTGGAAAAAGAGGGTAAACATCTGTTTTAGGACTATCATAGCTTGGTTGTAAAAATCCAGAGAGTCACTAGATAGCAGCAAAAAAGACAGAAAATGCCAACTCTTTGTCAACATCTGGTGGTTGTCAGCATTTTTGTGGCTGCGATATGACAGATGTACCTTTTTTTTTTTTGCTTTAAATAGCCTGACCTGACCCATGTTTACTGAGAAGTAAGTTCAGTCCCAAAGACTATCCATAGATTTGAAGTCTTAGATTTCCATTCTCAAGAACTGAGAGCTATCTGAGGCCTTAATTCTTCGCTTCTTGGTCTCCCCATCTCCTAGACAGAAATAAAAGAAAGGTAGTGATCAAACATAGAATTAGGAAGGCTGTTCTACTATAGTTTCTTTCTTTCAATCCTACACATTAAAGTTAACTAAAAAAATCTTCTCACACCTACAGCTTATATCTATATCTTTGCTTCAGCCACTGCTTTTGCTAAAGACCCTCCCCAGCAGAGAAGTGGAGGATGAGTTAAGTTGAATAGAGTGGAATGGGGTATTTAAAGAGTATGTATGGAAAAAGGGTAAGAGATAGTCTAAAAAATAAATGGGTGCTACAGGCATCAGTAGGGAGAACATGGGAGGGAAGGGGACAAGGAATATGCATGTCATACCATTATGACACAAATGTTACAGATTACATACTGTGCATTATTTGTGTCAAGACATCATGATGTGACCAACACAAATTACACAATTCACATCATTTCTACAATTTAATCATGAGAGATGTGATGTCATCATGGCTTCTAGTGGGTGCTGAATGAATGTAGACTTAATACAAAACTAAGTGATGAATATGAAAAGAAGTATGTTGAGATGGTTTGGTCATATAGGGAGAATGAATGAGATCCAGATGGCAAATGAAAGTATGAAGGAAATATATATGAAGGCAGAAGGAATGGGTCAAGAAGAAGACCTAGAAAGCCAGATTTGGATGGAGTTGCTGAAATTTTCAATAGAAGATGAAAAGTTTAAACAACAAGGCAATGCATATATGTATATGGAGGAGGTAGAAGCAAGGATGGTACGCAAAGATAGAAAAAATGGAGAGGTATGGTGAAAAGCGTTAGTAGCATGAACTAGATTTTGCTATGTTTCCTTTTCTTTTTCTTTTTCATGCCTGCCTTTAATTTTTTTTGACAACTATTTCAACTTCATTTCTGTACCCTGCATAATGTTGCAAATGCCAGCATGGAATAGTATGATGGCGATGTACTGTATGTAAGCAATCCCAGACACATTAGCTCTTTTTAGATTCCTAACTGGGTGGAGCATTCAGAGTATAAAAAATGGATCTGTCTTGGAAATGCCACAATGTATATTATTGTGATTGATGATTGCCACAATGTATATTATTGATTGATGATTGCCACAATGTTTATTATTGATTGATGATTGCACATCATCAATCAACCAATCAATCAAAGGTGCTAGGCTATGCAGTGAAACTGGACCAGTGGGAACAATGCCTAGGGTTACTGCAGATGCAGCCACTAAGCCATGATGTGAATCATGTTGGTCCTACCCCTTGCATGGATACAGATGGTGGGGTAGTATGATTTGTGTAGCAATGCTGGCCAGCTATGCTGCCCACCCAGTTTGGGCCCAGAGCTCCAGCTTGTTTACCAGGTGAGCGCTAAGTGTAAGAACATGGAAACTTGGAGAAAGGCCTGCAGTAAGGGCAAAGTATAAATATACACGCATGTAAAAGAGTCAGCCATTGAATGAATGAACACAGACACACACAGGATTTTAAAAAGATATGTCCCTTTTCACCAATACAATAAACAATAGCTTTTCCCATGTATGTCTGGCTTCTAAGCAGTAATTATTTAATTTGGCATTTCTTACAGTTTTGGAAACACTTATTCCATCTGGCTATGAATTATTCCTGCTTGTCTATAAACAAAGGCCTTATTATACTCACATATGTGCTTGCTTCTATTTATATTTCAGTTCTGTATTAATATTTAAGGGCCCAGCATAGAACACCTGAATTTGCTACACAGCTGTCTGCTGTTTCAGATTATGTTAATGTTGTTCCCCTTATTTGTAAAGAATTAGCATGCATGCCATTTTAGACATCTTTTTTATATGAAAACAAAAACAAAAAACCATGTTCCATCTTTTCACTCTCCTCTTTTTTCATTTTTCACATACCTTTTTCATTTTGTGCTTTGCGTTGCTAGCATGCATTGCCAGTCATAAGTAAGCAAACTGTCTCTGGATTTACAATGTGTAAATATTACCCCTAGATTGTCTCTTTGTGCTTGAGTTCCATTCTTGATAACAACATGGAGACTTTTATGCAGTTTTCCTGGCAGAAGTACAGAAGTGGTTTGCCATTACCTTCCTCTGGATGTTTTCCTAATGTAGCCAACGGTCCTTGTCCCCCATCCAAATAAGTTCAGGACTGACTGTGCCTAGCTTAAGAGTTCAGCCACGATCAGCTTGGTGCTGCTACCTGCTTAGGTAGGCATCTTTCCTCCTCAAAATTATGCTTTCAGGGAGAAAAGCAGCCTTACTTTGAACTGCAGCACTGATCCATCTAGACAAGTGGTTGAGGAGAGAGCTGTATTGCGACAAAATGGCACTTCCTAGGCAAATTTAAAGCATCTGTTACCTGCTGAAAGCTAATACAATTTCAGTGCCTAGTTCTCTCATTTACATCTCTGAATATGCCTCTGCAATGGTAAAGTTAAGTCTACAGAGAAAGTGTTGATTTCTACAAAAACTAAAGCTGGGCACATATGAGCTTTCAAATTCTCCACCAAATCTGTGGCAAAGAAATTGGGTTGACCACTTTCTGAATTTCTGTAGATGAAGGAGAAATTCAACAATGATTTTGCAGTGAAGGAGAGGACACTCACATACGTCTGCTAAGAAAGTAAGTGCAAGAACACCATATTTGAATGAGAATTTCATTGAAATTGATTGAAGACTGGTAGGAAAAAAAGTTGGAGAATTTATCTGCTCATCATTAGGAAGAACTTAACTAGAATAAATGGCCTTAAATTTCATACCAAACATACCTCTGAAGCATGAACCTTTTACCCAAGGGTAAGCTGATCTTATCTCCTTACGCATGGAATGTCTCTTATTTCTTTATAGCTGAATTGTGAGGCCCTAAAAATTATTCTTCTCATATATTTAGTATCAGTAGAGACTGTAAGTGTGCAACAAAGAGGGAATGTAGGAGAAACTGAGAAAGAGGGGGAAAAAACTATGCGTACAGTCAGATTTAACCTTCTAAACAGGCATTTATTATGACCCTTTATAATGGTTTAAGGAAGGATGAAAATGAAGCAAAAATGAGATATCATCAAAGTACCATTGAAGCCAATTAAGGGCAAATTAAATTAAACTAATGTGTACAAATACTTCAGCCAATCTAAAGGAAAATATTCCACTGATACCATATTATTTATCCTGCCATCATCTTTTTTGATCCCCGTGCCAACCCCAGTGATTTCTTGGAAAGAAGAAGGAAGAGAGAATGACACCAAAGCTGATGAAATAATTCTCATTTATATGATAATTTCCCTGTACTGTGCTTAATAGTCTGAGAATAACATCATATATATATATATATATATATATATATATATAATATATTCACCCATTCTTGAAGAAGCTTCACTACCCTAATTGAAATTAAATTACACACTTTTATTTGGTGTTCAGTTACTTGGGAAATATTTCATACTGATATTATCACTGATAAATATATGCCATATAGCAGACATACAGACTAGCCACAAGTGCTTTGGAATCCCACAGTCACATGGGAACCACGATGAGGAGGCAAAGAAGAGAGCAACATCCAAGTACAGGTCCTGAAGAGCCAGCTCAATGGGAAGAACAAGATCCACGCCATCAACACCTATGCCCTGCTAGTCATCAGATACCCTGCTGGTATAGTGAGCTGGTCAAAGGAGGACATGGAAGCTGCTGATATGAAGACCTGGAAGCTCCTCAGAATGTACGGAGGTTTCCACCCCAAGTCCAACACCCAGAGACTGTACACCAGCTGGAAAGAGGGCAGGCAGGGTCTGGTGACTGTCAAAGCCATTGTCCTGGATGAAACCCAGAGCATTCAGGAGTACATCAGTAAGATGGCATCCCAAGATGGGCTGCTAAGAGAATGCCCGAGGCAGCAGCAGACCTGGGAGGAAGTTCAAGCAGAGGAACTGTCATGGCAAGACAAGACCTGCATGGGTTGTACTATCAACAGATAGCTGAGGTGGCTGACACTGGGAAATCCTACCAGTGGCTGGAAAGGGCTGGACTAAAAGACAGCACTGAGGCACTGATCATAGCACTTCAAGAACAGGCACTAAGCACCAGTTCCATAGAAGCAGGGTCAACCACACTAGACAGGACCCAAGGTGCAGACTGTGCAGAGAGGCCTCAGAAACAGTCCAACACATAGTGTCAGGGTGTAACATGCAATCAGGAGCAACATAGACTGAACAGCACAACCAAGTAGCTGGCATTGTATACAGGAACATCTGCACAGTGTATGGGCTAGACCATCCCAAGTCCAGATGGGAGATTCTACAGAAGGGTGTGGAGGACAATAGGGCTAAGATCCTGTAGGACTTCCAGATCCAGATGGACAGGCAGGTAGTGGCCAATCAACCAGACATTATGGTAGTAGACAAGGACCAGAAGACAGCAGTGGTGATATATATAGGGGTGCCAAGTAACAGCAACATCAAGAAGAAGGAGTATGAGAAGCTGGAGAAGTACCAGGGCCTGAAGGAGGAACTAGAGAGGATGTGGAAAGTAAAGGCCAAAGTGGTCCTGGTGATGGTAGGAGCACTTGGGGATGTGACTCCTAAGCTGGGAGAGAGGCTCCAACAGATCGCAGGAACAACATCAGAGCTCTCTGTCCAGAAGAGTGCGATGCTAGGAACAGCTAAGATACTGTGCAGAACCCTCAAATTCCCAGGCCTCTGGTAGAGGACCCGAGATTGAGGAGTGTCTATGGAGAGGTGATGTGATGGACTACAGTAATGCAGCAGGTTCTCAGGAAGGAGGGAGCACATTCCAGGAAGGGTGTGTGTGTGTGTGAGACAAGAGACCGCACAGTCCGGAGCAGGAGTGTGGGAAAAGGAAGAGATTTAGGATAGCCACTCCTTAGAATCTCCCAGGGTATATCCACTAGGTTAGAGTAATGCAGATTTAGTCTGGCAAGATTTTGTCTATATGGTGTAAACAATACAAGAACTGAACTTGGCTGGACTGTTTCTCTGTTGTTCTTGGGCTGGGCCTGACAGGAAGACACATACCACCCATAGGGGTGAGAGAGGATTTTTTTTTTAAATCATCCATTCTTGAAGAAGCTTCACTACACTAACTGAAATTAAATTACACACTTTTATTTGGTGTTCATTTACTTGGGAAATATATGTCTTTTTGTCCAAAGCACATTAACCCATACACACACACATATGCCCATACCCTTTTGCATTTAACTGTCACCCTTTTGTCAGGTTCAGCCCAAGAATCACATTGAGACAGTCCAGACCTAGCTCAGCTTCTTTATTAGCTTGCACCTAATAGACAGAATCTTGCCAAACTAACTCTAATCCCCAACGACAGTAACTATAACCATGATGCCCTTAGGGAGGGGCCAGCCTCTTTCTCTTGACTTTCACACAGTCTGGCTGGGGGCTGAGGAGATCCTTTCCTTGGAATGCCTCTCCCCATCCCTGTAACCTTGAAGCTCCATTCCAGAGTCCTCCCTGCTCATGCCTTCCATCCCACTTCTACTCATGTGGTAGCTGCCTATCCTTAATTTTTCCCAGATTGTCTGCAACCATTACCTATGAGAGTAAAAACAAGAGCTAGCTCTGCTAGTATGAACATTTTGAAAGCAATAAGTGTGTGAATTGAGTCTTATTCCATTCATCAAATCAGTTCAGTAATTTCAAAACAGATATAACCAATCTAATAATCTTCTGGATTATTTGATTTAAGAAGTAACTGGACATGCAATCAGAAGGAGCTAATAAATAAGCTTCTGCCTTTTCTGTTGGGGCACCTGCCCTATGGAATAACTTAGCCCCCACCCCCTGCAAGAGTGGGATGACTCTGACCCTTCTGGCCTTTTGCCCAGCCACTGGGCCAGAAAAGTGGATGAGCCAATGTGAAATGATTTGATATGGAACAATTATGGGCTGCCTCGATTCTGTCATGGCTTTGTTCTGCATATTAGCTTTGTGTTGGCTTTAATCTTTTGTGAGTCACCCAGGGTAGCAATTTGAGAGTTGGGCAGCCATATAAATTGAGTACATAAAGAAATAACATTCTGAGAAAACGTATATAGGACAATACTGGTCGAATCGTTAATATATTTGACTTATGCTGTGTGTGTGTGTGTGTGTGTGACAGGCTTGCTATCTTTAGCAAACATCGCAGCATCTCTTTTTTTTGGCTGTGTCTACATGACGACTTCATCTCATCCCCTTGAATGTAACGGGTTCCAGTTACTCTTATTTTCCTTCCCTGTCTGATACCATCCAAGTATATAAAATCTGTTAGGCTTCGTCACCATAATCTTGGAAGGAAAACAGGCAATGGAGGCAGGATAGCAATCAACTTTGGAAACAGCACATTTTATGCCAGTATTGTTTTCTGCTGACTCCAAGACAGATGAGGAACTTTGCAACTAAGCAGCAGGAAAGGCCCAAAATACAAGCCTCCATCGTCATCGTCATGATCATCATCATCGTCGTCGTCATCATCATCATCATCATCATCAGTTCACTGACTTTATTAGTTGTCCTTATATCTCGGCTTCTATTATGTAGATAGCAAACATTTTGAATATAATTTTATTAAGAATTTTAATTACAATGATAAAAACTAATTTATGTACTACTAACATAACATCTTTCAACTTTATTGATTTAGTCTATTGACCATATCAAGTATAAAGGAAATAAGATAAAATAAAATAAATGCCATTGTAAACATACAAGTAAGAATTAATAAAAATATAAATATAACTAAAACTATAATACAAGTTCATGTCAAGCCATCACCCCTGCAGTCAACACCAATCTGATCTAAATAATCTGCCTTCTTTATAACTGCCTTTGATATAAAGAGTGCAGTCTTACTGGTGATACGCAGGTTCTTGCCTTGTAAAAAGTAGGAAAGTTTCTGCTGGCTGTTCCAGTATTTTTTATTTTTTACATATAAATCTAAATGGTCAGTCCTTTCTACTGAATATAATCTACAATCAAACAGGATGTGTGCAGTATCTTCAATAGCTGGGGCGCCACAAATACATAGTCTTTCTTCATATGGGACTCCTTGAAATCTCCCATATCTTACCATAGAGTCTAACTGGTCAAAATGAGCTCTAGTGGAAGCTCTTCTAAGATATTGGGGTAAACGAGTTGTTAGATACTTTTCTAATTGGAAGACTGATTTGTGTTGGGCCAGCCACTTCAAGGACTTGAGATGTTTAAGGTGTGCTATATCCTCTTGGGCAGCCATGTCCAAAACCCTTTGTTTAAAACTTTTTTTGGCCTTCATGTCTGATTGTACTGAGAAGTGGGTTGAAAATCCATATTGGGAAATTGTATTGGTAAGTCGGGCTGCCCAAGCACAAGGCGGCTTATTGTGCAACTGTTCTTCAAAACAAAGCTTTGGTAATCTTTCTGAGTTCATAGATAGGATCTTCAGCCAGTAATTGAATACTTTTGTTACCAAATGACTTTGTATGGGGGGAATGCCTAGCTCTGCTCTTACAGCTCAGGTTGGGGTGGACTTATCCACCCCCAAAATTCATTTCAGAAATGAAGACTGTATCTGTTCAAACAAGGGGACATTTGAGCTTCCCCACAGTTCTGCCCCATGGGATGATTTTACTGTTATAAACCTTTATAATTGGAGTTAACGATCCTGGGTAACTGTGGTTAGTTAACTGCCTTAAGGCATTGGCACAGGCTGTAGCTTTTATGGAACTTCTCTTGTAGTGGGGGAGCCATGAACTTGCTTCAGTAAAAACGAGCCCTGGGTATAAATGGGACTTAACCTGTTCTATAAGTTCCCCATTCAGGGTCCAATTATATCTGATCCTCCTTTTCCCGAAGATGACTACCTTGGTCTTAGATTTGTTAATAGACAGGTAGTTACATGTGCAATATGTACTAATCTTACGTAGCAGCCTTCTCATTCCTACTTGGGTGTGTGACATCAATACCATATCGTCTGTGTAGAACAGTATATTTACGTGTTTGTTTTTAATTTTGGGCATGTGTGTGTCTATTGAATATAAAAACTTTGGGATGTCACTTATATATAGATTGAACAAAATAGGGGCCAATATGCATCCTTGTCTGACCCCTTTGTAAGTATTAATGGTCCCTGTTAGGGCACCATTTGCTCCAGTACGTACCCTTAGGCAGGAGTTTGAATATGATGCCTTGATTAATAAAAGGAATCTGGATTCCATGTTCATATCTGTTAGTTTCTTCCAAAGGAGGTCCCTATTTATTGAGTCAAATGCTGCCCTAAGATCGATGAAGGTAGTATACAGTTGATTCCCATTAGCTGAATATTTGTCTACTAGGTGACATAGAGTAAAACAGTTGTCAATGGTTGAGCGTCCATGTCTAAAACCAGACTGCACTTCAGGTAGCAGGTCTTTTTCATTCACCCAATCCTCAATCTTATATGAGATATTTTGCATAGTCTATTAAACTAATTAGTCGGTAATTTGAGGGGTCACCCTTGTCCCCCTTTTTATAGATGAGGATCACAATAGAGAGCTCCCAACCAGCTGGAATTTGGCAGGAGTTATTTATGTGAGTGATAAGCCTGCAGGTAGGGGTGCCCACCAATTAGTGTGTCCTTTAAATAATTCAGGTGGAAAGAGATCTTCACCAGGGGTCTTCTTAGGCTTCAGAGTCTGTATAAATCCTCTAATCTCCCGTTCGGTCACTGGGGGCCAGAGTGGAGGAGAACTACAATCCTTCTGTGCTGCATTTTGTGTATCTACCATTCCGTTATCACTTGGGACTGTGAAAAGTTGGCTATAATATTCCTCCCAAGTGGTGGTGGATATTGGTATATCCAAGGCAAACCTGCGTTCCTTCAGTATTCCTGTGACCGAATGCCAGAAAAAGACTGGGTTTGTATTTTTAGCAGCTAATTCTAGATTTAGCCAAAGTGAGGCTAGATAGAGAGATTTTTAGCGCTTAATAGTTTTCTTGTAGTTTTGTCTAAGCGCTAGCATGACAGTTTGATTATTCTTTGAGGGTTGAGTCCATGCAATCTGCATTGTTTGCCTTAATCTTTTTCTCTGTGCACTACTAAAACTCTCATTGTGTTTTATCTGTTGCTGTTTATACCCTCAAGTTAGTCCAAATGGTGCATTATACCACAACAGTTTTTGAATCAAGGTACCTAAAATCCACTAACTTAAAGAATGCATAAAAAATCTAGGACCCATTACTCCTATGGAATTTAAATTTCCATGATGTTCAGACCAATTTTATTTGCAAAGTTGTGGCTGTTGCAGCATCCCTGTGGTCATGTGATCATGATTTCCAATGCTTCCTGCCAGCTTCCCACAAGCAAAGACAATGGGGAAGCCAGCAGGAAGTCAGAAGTCACTCCTGCTTCTCCTGCTTTTTTGCCCGCCTGTGGTCATTCTGTTTGTTTGTTTATTTATTTATTTATTAATTATTAAATTTGTATGCCGCCCATCTCCCCCAATGGGTGACTCTGGGCAGCTCACAATTAAAAAAAGCCTATAAACAATTAAAATACCCTCCAAATAATTAAATACTCAATCCATTAAAATCCACTATAAAACAAACCCTATACATAAATACTAAAGACATTCAAGATGACGGGGGTGTGTGTGTGAAATCAATTACCACACAAGCCACTTCCACTGATGCAAGCCCCCATCCAGCCTCAGGCCTTCTGGCATAGCCAGAATTTCACACCTTTCCTAAAGGCCATGAGAGTGGGGGCACACCGCACCTCGGGAGGTAGAATGTTCCATAGACCAGGGGCCACAGCAGAAAAGGCCCTCTTCCTAGATCCCACCAGTCAAAATTCCTTGACTGGTGGGGTCTGTAACATGCCCCTTCTGCCGGACCAAGTGGGGTGGGCTGAAATAACAAGGGCGAGACGGCTCCTTAGATAACCTGGTCCTGTGCCATGAAGGGCTTTAAAGGTGATGACCAACACCTTGAATTGGGCCCAGAAGCAAACTGGCAACCAATGCAGCTTATGTAACAGTGGTGTTATATGTGCCCTCCTAGGGGCATTCAGAACTGTCCGCACTGCTGTGTTCTGCACCAGCTGTAGCTTCCAGATACTCTTCAAGGGTAGCCTCATGTACAGCCCATTACAGTAATCCAACTGGGAGGTGACCAGGGCATGAGTGACCATGTGGAGGGCCTCCTGACTGAGGAAGAGGCGTAACTGCTGCACAACACCAAGTTGCGCAAAGGGCCTCCTAGTCATGACTGCTACCTGCTCTTCGAATAGGAGTTGTGAGTCCAGGAGGACCCCCAGGTCTGTTTGGGGTAGTATGACTCTGTCAAGAATCAAAGATGATAAACTCCTAGATCTTGAGGCTCCCCATACCCACAGCCACTCTGTCTTACCAGGGTTCAGTTGAAGGCTGTTGTCCCCCATCCAGGCCCCTATAGCCTCCAGGCACCACAGAAGGATAGCCACAGCATCACTTTGGTCCCCTGGGATGGAAATATATAGTTGAGTATCATCAACATACTGATGATACCTCATCCCATGGTGCCAGATATCTCATCCAACGGTTTCATGTAGATGTTAAATAGGAGCGGCAAAAGCACTGAACCCTGAGGCATCCCACAGAGTAGGGGCCGTGGGTTGGACCTCTCACTCCCTATCAACACCGATTGGGTTTGGCCTTGGAGAAAGATGCTGAACCAGCACAGCACTGTGCCACCCAGCCCCAACTCCTGCAGCCGACCCAAAAGGATACCATGGTTGATGGTATCGAAAGCCACCGAGAGGTCAAGAAGAGCAAGGATGGATGCACTACTCCATCCCACTCTCACCAGAGATCATCCAAAAGTGTGACCAATGCTGTTTCTGTCCCATAACTGGGCCTGAACCCTGACTGATAGGGGTCCAGATAATCCGTTTCCTCCAGGATCCTCTGAAGCTACCATGCAACCACCTTTTCCACCACCTTTCCTAAAAAGGGAAGGTGGGAGACTGGACAAAAATTGTCCAGAAGGGTGGAATGTAGCGATGGCTTCTTGAGGAGGGGGGCAGACCAAAACCTCCTTGAAAGGCTTTGGGAACACCCCTTCCTGCAAGGATGAATTGACCACCACCAGTACCCACCCTAAAGTCACCTCCGTGGTGGCTTTAAGTAACCAGGAGGGACAAGGATCTAGAATACAGGTAGCTGCACTAACAGCCCCAAGGACCCTGTCCGCTTCCTCAGGGCCAACAGGGTCAAACTGTTCCCAGATAACTGGGTAAGAACGCTCCCCAGGCAACTCCACTGGACCCGCCTCACGCATGGCCTCCAACTGAGAACGGATCTGAGTGATTTTATCCATCAGGTGTTCAGCAAATTTCTCTCCACAGCCCTGTAGATAGTCCTCTGTCTTTTCCCTACCCAGGAGGGACCAAGTGACCCCAAATAGGGCTACCAGCGACACTCCGAGGATGCAATAAGAGTGGAGAAATACTGACATTTCACCACCCTTACCACCACTAGGTAGGCCTTAATAGCGGCTCTAACTCGTGTTCGGTCGGACTCGTCTTTAGTTTTCCGCCAGCGGCGCTCTAGATGTCTCTTAGCTCTTTTCAGCTCCCTTAACTCCTCCGTAAACCATGGGGAGTGCTGGGGGCAATGGGCCAAGAGAGGCCACATAGGTGCAATCCTGTCCAAGGCCCCAGCCACCTCCTTATTCCAGGCTGCAGCCAAGGCCTCTGCTGGACTGTGCAGCAAGGCCTCAGGAACAACCCTCAACTCCCTTTGGAACCCTTGCGGGTCCATCAGTTGCCGGGGGCAAACCGTTCAAATAGGTCCCACCTCCCTGCATAGGGGGGCAGCATAGGAGAATCTGACGGCCACCAGGGAGTGATCTGACTATGACAGATGGGATCATATGAAATCTCCCACCAGATCACTCTGCCACTGCTCCTACAAGACAACCATGTCTGGAGTGTGACCACTGTTCCGAGTCGGGCCATGGATGACCTGGGATAGGCCTATGGCTGCCATGGTAGCCATGAACTCCCGAGCCACCTCTGAGGCCAGTCCCAGGGATGGAAGATTAAAGTGTCCCAAGACCATAAGCCTGGGGAACTCTACTGCCAACCCCAAGATGGCCTCCAGTAGCTCAGGCAGGGAGCTTGCTATGTAGCTGGGAGGCTGGTACAAAAGCAACACGCCCAACTGATCCCATGTGCCCAACCTCAGGAACAGGGTCTCACATCCAGGGTCTCACATCCAGCTTGTGGAGCAGAGCCCCTGAAGGCCAACAGAGATTCCTGGATGACCACTGTCACACCCCCTCTCATACTCTGGGGTCTTGGCTGGTGCCAACCCTAAACCCGGCTGGACACAGTTCCAAAAGGGCAACACCCCCTTCTGGTGTCAGCCAGGTCTCAGTAATGCATGCCTGGTCAGTCTGCCTGGCATTCATCAGCAGCAGCCGAAAGCCTGGGCCTCTATAGGCCTGCTGACCAGGGCCTGGGCTTGAGCCCAGAGGGTCGGAACATGCCACCAGTATAATGCATCGGGGGTGTCTTCCCCTGAAACGGCCTGCCCTCTGACTCCCGTCATAACGCCCCATGCCCATCACCACCTGAATACCTGCCCTGAACCACCCAAGGTGCTCCTCTCCCCACCCTCCTGGCCTCCGACTTAAGGGGCCTGCCACACCATAAACCATACAGGCAAGCGGAAAAAAGGGGGGGTGGAGAAATGAGCCCCTGTGGCACTTCAGCTATCTGCTCTCAGTGCCAACAGGGGTCAGTCACCCCAATTCCTCAACTTCTCAAACACGCTCCCTCTCTCAACTGACCTCTCTCACTGGCTGGAGAGAAGAGGGCCACATTCACTCCTACCCTCTCCCCATCTCCCACCCAGGCAGAGAGTAGCACATTCATCTCACAACCACACACCATCCACCCACACACCCCACAACTGCTCAAGTCCCCCCGGCCTCTTCTCTAGGGGTACAGGAAGCCCCTTGCCACGTAGGGGCTAAAACCCACACCTCCCAAAGTCCCAATGTCTCTGTGGGTCTAGGTACTGTGGGCCCCCGGACTCTGGCCACCGCTCCACCATCACCATCGAGTCCGCCTCAGCCTCGCCCCTGGTGCTCTTGTCACCACTGTCCCTGGTGCTTTCACTGCCGGTGCTGCTACCGCCAAAACTAATGGCATTGGGCTTGGGCCCCAGCTCTGCCAACATTCTCAGCCCAGCTGGACTCACTCTCAGTTCCAGCGTCACTGCACTTGAGCCTGGGCGTTGCTCCCAGCCCAGATGGAGTGGCCCCAGCAGCCGCCACCAACACTCTCCCACTGCCACCACCGCAGCCATCACAGCCTCCATCATCTCCCCCGGGCCCAAGTGCTGTCCACCGCTACACTCGCCCCGCTGCCCACATCCTCTCCTCTCTGTCCTTGGCATCTTCCACGTCCTTGTCCCAGCTCTGCCATAGCAACTCTCCTTCCCACTGCGACAGCCCTCATCGGACAGAGGTAACGCTGGGGGTTCTCTCCATTCATCCCACATTCCCCTATAAATTCGCCACCTCCAACTCTCCATACCCCCATATTGGCTATAGTCAAAAGTTGGTAAATTCATGGTTATGGCTAGGAGCTACGCACTGGGCATCCACTCCCTGCTGCCATCTTGAATTTATCTGTTTAGGTAAGTAAATATTGACTTATTATTGAAGTTTATTTGCCACTAGAATTATTTTTCTACTTATGATATATACTCTTCTTAAATGATCATGGGACCGTCCAACATTGGGGTAAAAAAATACAGTCAGCCTAAAATTTAATGTTCATTCTAGTTACATCAGACTGCATTACCTTTCTCTCAAAGGATGACCCAATGGGTCACAGGGTTGTCCAGTACAAACTAAACTTAGAGAAAGAGAAGAGAATGTAAAGGAAGAATAAAAAGTGCAGGAAAAAAGAAAGAGAAAGAATATAATAAAGAAAAGAAAAAAGAAATATATAATGAAATGACTTCCAACCTTCATCACAACGAATATAAACAAATTTGATAACTCTTCACCCCTATAAGGTTAAACAGATGTCTCTTCATCCCATATCCCATTCCTTAACTATAAGTAAATCCATAAAACATCAAGTTTTCAATCCTGGCTTCAGCAAAAAATCCATAAAGGGTTTCCAGAGCATTGCAAAAAAAAAAAAAAAAAAGCCTTATTTTAACCTTGATCAAATAAACCAACTTTATATTCCTGCCTTTTAGTTCTAATAAACTTTAATTCAATCAAATATTGTAGGATTTGATTTCTCTTCAATTCTTCTTTATCCCATCACACAGATTTCTTCAAGGCTTTAACAAGCCTCTTTTGTAGATCCAATAAAAAACATTTTCCAGGTCATTCTCTTGATTTATCATTACCCTTTTAATTTTTAAAATGTCAGCCAGTTTCTTTTTTATATGCAGTAAAACATCCTTTCCAAATCATTCTCTTGGCCTGTCATTAGCAGTTCCACTTTATGTACTTTCTCTGACTTGTCAGTTAAAATTTGTTCCACATTGTTATTCCTTCACTATATCTTTTAGATTGACTCTATCCATAGAAGCAGACATCATGACTGGCAGTGTTGATATTGTAATTACTAATTTCTGGCTCCATTCTTCAAAGATCTCCTTAAGTATTTCCACTGTTATAACATTTTGTAAGACCCAGTATTAACTGACATCAAGAACAGGTTTGTATTTTTTTTCTTCTGCTTAAAATCTTTAGTCCCCTTCTAGTGTTGAGTTTCTAAAATCATTATTTATCTTTTGTTATAAATTGCAATTAATTGTTGTACACCACCCAGAGTCACCTTGTGTGAGGTGGGAAGATAGATAGATAGATAGATAGATAGATAGATAGATAGATAGATAGCCAGGATAGTCAAAATAAGTCTGTTTCCCATGAGAAATTGTTTATTTTTTATAGTTAATTCCAAAATCTTATAGTAAAAGTCTATATTACCAATTTATCTGGACCCTCAATCCATTTATAACATTCTTAGATCAAAATCTTATTTAGTTTTTTGCTGTTTATTTCAAATTCTTTAAGTTCTTAAGCTTATAATTAATTTTTCGTTTGTTCAGAGTCGAAGATAAACTCAGCCGATGAACTTTTCAAACTTGTCATTCCAAAAGTCTCTAATAGCTTTAAAATGGTTAATAGGCAACTTCTGAAAGTGATTAGAAAGTGAGGTTTGCAAATGTAGTGTCCTTTAAAAGGCTCTGCTGTGGTTGCGAGCAAGATGGCTGATCCTGTCACTTTCTGGTACTCAAACCCACAGAAAGCTGCTGTCCTGAGGTTTCCTCACAAGAAGCAGCCATCTGGAACACATGTAAACAATTTCCCATTGTGTCCTTAGCCAGAGAGATTTGAAGGAACCGGTCTACTTACCGGTTCCTTTGTTTTTGACGTGGTTTTTGACTCTACTTTTGCAGAGCCATTTTCAGTTCGCCATACCTTCCCCGGAAGTCCCAGATAGCAAACTTTTTGAATGGGGAGCTTTCAGAATAATGTTGTGTTGTTCACTGGACCAGATTACATGGACAAGCTGTCTATGTCTGCTTAACTTTCTTTAAGAGAAAAGAGATAAAAAGTATGGAGGAAATTATTCCGATTAGTACTGAGCAAATCACTTCTAGATTTGTAATGGGAAGGGGTTTAGAAATTTTTCAAATAAATAAATAATTGAAAAAGTATTTTTGGAGCCTTGAAGTTATTTATTTCCTGTATAAATATCCATTGTGAATGAATGCAAGTAATTGGAAAATTCATGCAGAGGTTGCTTTCTGTTAGTATGGATGAATTCATTATTATTATTTCTCTCTCTGAGCTTCTGTGTCTAATTATATGGTAGAGACATGCAAGCTTGCAGTAACATATAAAATCTTGTTAAATGCTATATTATTACATTCTATTATTTGCCAGCAATACTGACAAGCCTCCGATGCTTAAAACTGCACCCCCAATTAAGTTAAGGTAATTAACTCATTTGGATAATATGCATGTAGTTAATTTTTATGTCAAGCAATGTTCTTAATACAATACTGAATACAATTTGCATTTTAATAGCACTCCTAATACAATAAAAATTAGATTTTCTTGTCAAACATTTCATACGACTCTAAATCAATCTGTTCTGCCCCTCATGTGTCCCATTATGTGTTACTAAACTCAAGAAACATTTTCTCAAATTGGGTGCCCTCAGTTCCCAGAATTCTCAGCAATGGCCATGTTAGCTAGACAATTCTAGGAACTGAAACCTGCACATTAGGAAGGCAATCAGGTTGAGGATGGCTGCTGTAGGTTCACTCAGTGTATTCTAATTCCCCACCTCTGATTTCTAAAACTCTTATTATTATGGAACTTTATCGGTGAACTGATTTCTTATTTGGCTGGTGCACTGTATGGTTGGCTGTGAGTGTTCCTCTGCAAAAATTAGTTTGCAGATGTGCAAACAAGGACTTTCTGAAACATTTGCATTTGAAATAGCTTGAAGAGTTTAGAAAGCTTTCCCAACATTCCTGTCTTCAACCCTACTCCCCTCATTGGATTTAAGAAGGATTGGCTAAACTATGGGACATAAGGGAACTGAATTTGATTCAGGTGGAGCCAAAGTACAGAGGGTCTTATCCTACCTGGCCTTCTCTTTACCTTGGGATGGAGGCTTTTCGATTCATAAGGTTTAGGGTTATGGAGAGAACAAAAGATTGTTGCACATGTCCCAAATGCAGACATGGTTTTTAATAAAGAAAAACAGAGAAAAAGCAGTGGGAGAAAAGAACACAAAATAAAACCTGCAGGGAAATATTAAAATACCAAAAATAAATAATTTGTAAAAGTTAAAAAAGAGGCAACACCAAGGCATAATTCCATGGGTTCCATATATTAATCCACTAGTACATAAATTGGGAAAAGGGGGGGGGGGGGATGGATTGATAGCTGAGATTGCAGTTTTGCCTATTTTATTGTTTTCAGTATTAACCATTATTAGCAAAAGACTTTATTGGAGGAAAATCCCCTTCAAAACATTTCCTGAGTGAAAGAAAAAGGAGAAATGACCTGTTTTAGCAGTTATTTCCAGTTTTGCACATCCCATCAATTTTAAAAATACAAGTCATTGTTTTCAACAAAGTGAAAAATGAGTATCTTCCTCATTTAATAAAAGAAGATGAGCCAAGAGCACTACAAGAACAACATGGACTTCTGTCAAAATCTTTCAATTAAATGTGAAGATAACCAAAACATACTATTCCATATTTTCTTCTCTATCTTCCCTTGAGCCCTCTGTTCTCTCATATGCACTGTCAATGGTAGATAGCTTATATCTGCTGTGGTTGTGATTATAGTGTGTGTGTCAACACTGTTTTCTTTAGCCAGATGTTCATATAAATACACTTTTTAAATATTTCATTGTACTGCATCTACAAATCAGCAGTTATGGCCCAGATTTTGAGAAACAAAATGCACCTAAAAATGCACCTAAAAAATCAGGTTTGGCTTATCCATGGATGGGCTTGTCCGTCAGTATATATGGTAATACTTTTTTAAAGTACCTGTACCTCCCATATATCCTTGTGTATAAGCCTACCCTTGAATTTTAATCAAAATACCATGAAAAATGCAGGTCGCCTTATCCACAGGTGACACATAATAGCTTGACATACAGAACACCATTCGTAAAAGATGTGCCAGATGGGATCAAATGCCTATTTAGTCGAGCAATCCCTCCAAACAATAACCAAGAGTAAAAAAAGTACATTCACTCTCTCCTCCTCATATTCCCCAACAAGTAACATTCAGATGTACAGCTTTTAACACTGGACATAATATGCAGACATTCACACAATGTTACTACCAATTGTTGATCTGACCACCGTTCTTCTTGGAATTATATTCTTGCCCACATGTCTGTCCTGAAATGCCCTGTGCTTCAATTTGCTCTAGATTCTGTCCTGCTTCCAACATAAGGTTCAGACTGATGACCATATCTTCTGCCTCTTAAGAACACAGGCCTCTCTAGCAAGCCACAAAGACAGAAAAATGATGACAAGGGTACAGTGATGTCACAATGCAACTCCATCCTTACATATTTGCATTCCTCCCCATGATGCATAAGTCATATTATTTCTGTCCTGATATCACCACATGCCATCTCTTGTCCGATCTTGCCTCCCATGGCAGATACCTAAGGGTATGAAATACCACCTTAACGTGTTTCTTAAAGCAGCTACATTTTGTTTTCAGGATCACAATGAAGTCTTAAAACATTTGTGCAGAGAGGTCTTGGATTTGGGCTTGCATAATAATTATGCAAGCCCTAATAATTATCCTATTCTGCTTGTGCCTCAACCCACAAAGCCAGATGCATTGTGGACACAATAAGTTCAGTTTCTATCAAAACCTGAAGCTAATGCAGAGGAGAATAAATTAATAGAAATAAGACTCCAGTTCATGGAAGACAAAGAGATTCTCCATTCCCATTCATGCTCACTGATTATGTTTGTGAGTGGGAAGGTTTACTTGCTCTGGAAATAAAGTCAGCAATTGACACTATTTTATTTTCTTTTTTCCATAGCAACTTAGGGAAAAAAAAAAAAAGACAGCTACCAATAGAGGACCAGAGACCTCTCTTTTTTGGGAGGGAGAGCCTCCTCCTCCTCCTCCTCCTCCTCCTCCTCTGCTGTGGAACAGCACAGCACCTGAGCATGTTATGTTCTTTGGGAATGTGGCAATATAAAAATATAGTTAAAATATAAAAAGAGAATGTCATCAACCACAAATAGCTCTAGGATGTGCTCAAACATCCCAGAAGAAGGAAACAGCAAACCACTGTTATATTGTTCTCAAGAAAACAGTGTGGATGTTTCCGTGAAGTCCAGGAATCAAGCTGAGCTCAAATGAAACTTTATTTTCACCTAAAATCCGCTGTTGATATGTGGTCTATTGTTTTTACTACTATTGGCAATGATGAAAAAAAGTTCCAGGGGTTCCTAAACCTTTTTGCTATCCCAGCTCCCTTTAGTATGATCTTAATGTATACACCTCCCCTAAAAATTCAAACACCGAAATGAACACAAATGAAAAATGAAAACAATACAATGAAACTTTAGGAAAAGGTGGATTTTGTGTAACAGTGTAACTAAAAAGTTCTTTGCACCTACCCTGGACTCTGCACCTTCCCAACACCTCACAGTTTGGGAACCCCTGAGTTAAACCTTATAAAAATGAAAATTGTACCAAAGGGAACTTGAGATATGGCAATGATCTAATGAAATGCCTGGGGATTTCAGCAAATAGAATCCAGAATCAAACAACAAAATCTTACCAAGGGGAGGGGGCTCCAGAAATTAGAATTATTTTAAGGATCTCTGGTTTACAAAAAAAAAAAAAGGATGTCTGTGACAGGTAGTAACTGCAGAGATTGTGCATGCAAGCATAGTACAGTTTTCTTTCCAGCCAAGCTCACCTATATATGCTTATTGCAGCCAGATGAAGACCCTGTCATTGCCTGCTGCCTCCCCAGGCTTCTGGCAACTGCTTGTCATATTACAAGAAGAGATCCTGATGCAGATCCCGAACTCTTCTCAGATCCCAAAGCAAAGAAAACTGTTGGCATAGCTCCATGGTATTATAAACTTTTGACAGATTTCCTAATTGCCATTGTTTTCTCAGATACATCTAAAATCACTTGTTTGATTTAATGCACAATTTCTTCTTGATGCTATTTCTCAAAGCATTTGTGGAAATTGGCAATTATAGTTTAATTTAGCTCTCACAAAGAATGAAGTGATTAGGTGAAAGTGCATATGGTCAAGTTTTTCCCTTATGAATGAATAGAAGATACACGTCCTAATTTTATTCTGCTAAAGTCAAAGAGAATTAAAAACTATTGAAACTGATGTTTTCACAATTAGGGTATGGTGATCACTCTAAACCCAATCTATTTTATATTTGCATATACCCAATCATATATGATCTAAGTTAGACACACACCCACACCCACACACATACATGAACACTTTCAAGTTTCTATACACGTTTCTGTAAGATAAATATTTTTGAACATATTTTTTAATATACATATGTTTTATATTTAATGTGCCTTAATGCACTTCTGAAATATTGTTTCAAGCTAAGAATTATACTGTAAAAGGTAGAGAAGTGCAGAATTTAAAGAATAATTGTGTTCTGTACAGAGAATTATAGTACATAGAATTAGAATGTAGAATTAGATCAGTTCATTTAAAAACGGGTTCAAGCAAAATTCTCCAATATTAGCATTTCTTCATTAAATTTCTCTAGGTTACTTTTAAATGTCAAACTGGAGAAAGAGGGAAACACTTCAAATATTGCAGCTGAAGCTATAATTAAGGATCAACTTTATGCAGGGCAAAGGTGTGTCTTTTCAGTTAGAATGTATATTCCAACTGCAGCTTTCATTAAAATGCAAACAGTAGATAAAAGCAGAGGTCAGTCAGATTTACTCAATAATATTTGCAAGACTGTAAATGAACATTGTTGTGGAATGAAATGCTTTGGAGATATTATTATATATGATAAAAAGAGCATGCTACTGAAAGCAGTATACAGTGAAGGTGATGAATAGATTTAGAGGATTAGATTTGGTAGACAGAGTGCCTGAAGAACTATGGACGGAGGTCTGTAACATTGTACAAGAGGCAGCAACTAAAACCATCCCAAAGAAAAAGAAATGCAAGAAAGCAAAATGGCTGTCTGACGAGGCTTTACAAATAGCTGTGGAAAGAAGGAATGCGAAAAGCAAGGGTGAAAGGGAAAGATATAAGCAACTGAATGCAGATTTCCAGAGAATAGCAAGGAGAGATAAGAAGGCCTTCTTAAATGAACAATGCAAAGAAATTGAAGAAAACAATAGAATGGGGAAGACTAGAGATCTCTTCAAGAAAATTGGAGATATCAAAGGAACGTTTAGTGCAAAGATGGGCATGATAAAGGACAAAAAAGGCAGGGACCTAACAGAAGCAGAAGAGATTAAGAAGAGGTGGCAGGATGCACAGAACTATACAAGAAAGATCTTAATGTCCCTGATGTCCATGCTGCTGTGGTCACTGACCCTGAGCCAGACATCCTAGAGAGTGAAGTCAAGTGGGCCTTAGGAAGCATTGCTAACAACAAAGCTAGTGGAGATGACAGTATTCCAGCTGAGTTATTTAAAATACTAAAAGACGATGCTGTTAAAGTGCTGCACTCAGTATGCCAGCAAGTTTGGAAAACGCAACAGTGGCCACGGGATTGGAAAAGGTCAGTTTACGTTCCAATTCCAAAGAAGGGCAATGCCAAAGAATGCTCAAACTATTGCACAATTGCACTCATTTCACATGCTAGCAAGGTTATGCTCAAAATCCTACAAGCTAGGATTCAGCAATACGTGAACCGAGAACTACCAGATGTACAAGCTGGGTTTCGAAGAGGCAGAGGAACTAGAGATCAAATTGCCAACATTCGCTGGATCATGGAGAAAGCATGAGAGTTCCAGAAAAGCATCTACTTCTGCTTCATTGACTATGCAAAAGCCTTTGATTGTGTGGATCACAACAAACTGTGGGAAATTCTGAAAGAGATGGGGATACCAGACCACCTTACCTGTCTCCTGAGAAATCTGTATGCGGGCCAAGAAGCAACAGTTAGAACCGGTCATGGAACAACCGATTGGTTCAAAATAGGGAAAGGAGTACGACAAGGCTGTATACTGTCACCCTGCTTATTTAACCTATATGCAGAGTACATCATGAGAAATGCCAGGCTGGAAGAATCACAAGCCGGAATTAAGATTGCAGGGAGAAACATCAACAACCTCAGATATGCAGACGATACCACCCTAATGGCAGAAAGTGAAGAAGAACTAAAGAGCCTCTTGATGAGGGTGAAAGAGGAGAGTGCGAAAGCTGGCTTGAAACTCAACATTAAAAAAACTAAGATCATGGCATCTGGACCCATCAATCCCTGGCAAATAGAAGGGGTAGAAATGGAAGCAGTAACAGACTTCATTTATTTGGGCTCCAAGATCACCGCAGACGGAGACTGCAGCCATGAAATTAAAAGACGCTTGCTCCTTGGGAGGAAAGCTATGGCAAACCTAGATAGCATATTAAAAAGCAGAGACATCACCTTGCCGACAAAGATCCGCATAGTCAAAGCTATGGTTTTTCCAGTAGTAATGTATGGCTGTGAGAGCTGGACCATAAAGAAGGCTGAACGCCGAAGAATTGATGCCTTTGAACTGTGGTGCTGGAGAAGACTCTTAAGAGTCCCCTGGACTGCTAGGAGGTCAAACCAGTCAATCTTAAAGGAAATCAACTCTGATTGCTCATTGGAAGGATTGATAATGAAGCTCAAGCTCAGATACTTTGGTCACCTAATGCGAAGAGAGGACTCTTTGGAAAAGACCCTGATGCTGGGAAAGATGGAAGGCAAAAGGAGAAGAGGACAGCAGAGGATGAGATGGCTAGATAGCATCACTGAAGCAATGAGCATGAAATTGAGCAAACTCAGGGAGGCAGTGAAAGATAGGAAGGCCTGGCGCAATATGGTTCATGGGGTCACGAAGAGTCGGACACGACTTAATGACTGAACAACAACAACAACAACAACTGAAAGCAGGTGTGAGAAAGAAACAAAGACACAGTTCACAAACAGGTTAAAGAGGAATAAAATTTTCATTTCTTTTTAATTCACCCACAGGAAAGGATATGAGGTGAGGGAATTGTTGAGTTCTTGGCGTTCTTTGAGCTTGCTTTTCTTCTTGCAGACCTTTCATTGCCAGGCTAGGTAACATCATCAGTGCATGAGGAAGTGGAGGTTGTTGGCTGCTTATAAGTTGTAGCTTGTCCTACTAGTCTTGATTGGGCACTGCTTCTTCCTTGATTGATCCTGCTTACCTGGGTGTGATGAGGAAGGATGTCTTTAGGGCTGTTTTCCCCTTTCTTTGACCTTTGGTGGCTTCCTTTTTTGAATGGCTTATAGATGGAGCTTATTTCAGTGTATCTGTTAATAGCTGATTTGCCAAGCCTCTATGAATTCTCTTGCATTTTTGGATCTGGAGTGGTCTAAAATGTCTAGTTTTCCAACTGAACTTGTGTTTGAATTTATCAATGTTATAGGTGGACTAGAATCTTGGGTCTCCCCACTCCTTGTCCAACACCTTAGCCACTACACCACAGCAGATCTCGCTAACAGTGATAGCAAAACCAACAAAAAGTCATAATTGAAATTCATAGAACAGTAAAATAAAACAGACTGTTAAAAATAACAATTGAAATGTAACATCACCTTACATTTAAAACCTGGGAAACTTAAAAGAGTCTTTCCTCTTTTGCTCCACTCTGGATGGTGGTGGGGAAGCAACTGAACTGGATATATAGTGTGCCTAACTCATTATGAACTAATTCTAGTGCCACCCATCCACTCTTTTCCCCAGCCGCAACTTCCAAACATCACTAGCACAGCAATGTACTTTCTCTCCGATGAAGTTTCACCTGTGCCATTGGAGTGGTGTTCCTATGTTTGAGGTGCAATTTTCTGAATACTGTGTGGACACTATTCCATGCAACAAGTTGCTTCTGCATCAGTGTCAGTGTCAATTTTACTGTGAACCCTAAACAAAAAGAGTTTGTATCAATGTTCCTTGCTCACATGTGTCTCTGTGTGTCAGGGGTAGGATTATACATTATCTTGTGGCAGACCAATCCTGATAAGTACATTAGGCTATCAATCATTTATTTGATTTGTAGGATTTAATCTCAACAAGGCATTCATTTTTCTAAGGTAGGAATTTAGATCCTTGCTTTCAGAGGCATACAGAGCTCTGTTCTTCTGTTGATTTTAATCAATAGATTTAGATACCTGTAGATATTGGATTCAGCTGTTGTGAAGGGACACATGGTACAGCTTTCATAGGATTACACCACTTCAGAAAGCACCTTTGATACCTTCTGATCCTCAGACTTGTCAGCTAACTTTAACAAGTGGTGTATACAGTTGGTATAAACTGCATCATCTAGTTTAATATCATCTAGTTCAGTATTGTCTGTTCCAGCTTTCTCCAGCATGGTTTTTAGGCAAGACAGTTGAGAAATCTGGAAGCTAAGTCCCAGCACACATCTTGACAATGTCCAATTCAGGAAGGGTCACTGTTATAATGCTACACTGATGACCAACTTCAGGCAATATTGTTCCATATTGTTCCTAGTGTTACTAAGTAGTTATCACATATATTGGTGTATAGCTTTTTGGTTCACCCACATACATGTAGGTATGCATATGTGTGTGCAATGCATTTGTGCAATGTATTTGGGTAAATATATAAATGCACATATATGAAACCCTCACAAAAGTGTCCATAGAAGCAAAAGGGTTTGTTCTGGAAAATTTTAGCTTATGAACATGTGGGAAATACCAGAATGGAGACCTCTTAGAAAATTGAACAAGGTATAGTTCTCTAAACATGTCCTCAAAACCAGATATAATTCTCATATGTATTGGAGGAGGCAACAACACTCAAGTGGAAAACTAGTAGGAGCCTTGAGGAATGTTATAAAAGTTGATGGGAACTGTACTACTTTGGAATGATTACATTTGGCCACCTGATTTGATTTTTCTGGAACTGAAACCTAGCTTAAAAGACTAATGCTGGGAAAGGTGGAAGGAAAGAGAAGAGGATGATCAGCAGCAAGGTAGATGGACTCAGAGCGGCAATGAGTGCATTGTTGGAAGACCTGAAAGATCAGGTTAGGGACAGGTCATCATGGAGGAAATCTATCAATGTGATTACTAGGAGCCAAAAACAACTTGATGGCACAAAATCAACATAATCATCAAACCTAGCTTGGTCAGCTAGACTTTGGGAATTGGGAGATACATATGGATATATGGATGAGAGAAAGAGTGAATGAAGTTTTTATTTAGAAAGTGATCAAGATAAACTGCAAATCTGTGTTTGTTTCTCAGTTGCTGAGTCTTTGGATAAAGAAAAATAGAAACAGATAAAGAAAAACAGCACTGGAGATGTTATAAAATTTTTTATGACCCTTCATGAGACATAACTGACGTGGTCCATATGTGCTGGAACAAATTAAGGCAGTAAAAATATTCAAGTTTAAAGAGCGATCGAGGCATTGCAAAGTCCTGTGAAGGGTGGAAAATGTCCCAAATGGTCTATGCAAGATCCTAGGACAAAACAAACAAGCAGATTTTGTTGGTAAGGAGCTTAGCTAAGACGAACAACTTACAACTGGAAAAAATGGTAGATAACTTAGCAGGCTCTAATTGGGAGATGCTGATCCCTGGTTTATGACAAAAATCAAGTCTAAATAAAGGTTTTCAGAAAACTGTGCTCAATCATTCTTGAAATTTGAATTGGCTGAGCAATGTCAGTTTCTCTTGTCTTCTGTATAAATTCTGTTTCATCAAATTTCTGGATTGGTCTACAGTATGTATGATATGGGTAGTGATTTGAGGCAGTGAGGGAGAAACCATTTTCACTGATTTTTATATGCAGCTTCCTCTAATATAAATGTTTTTATACCAAGTTTCTTAAGATATTCCTTCTAATATTATATTCCCTAATATCATAGTTGCAATTATATACCATTTTTAAATAAAAAACTGCATTGCAAAATTTAAAACAGTGCATAATTTGAAATGTAACACTCTTCTGATACATGTATTTGCTTAAGAAGTATACATTGGGCTCCTTTGCAAACAAAAGTATTCCCCATTTTCAAGATTTTAATCATCTCCAATATACAGGTGAAACTCGAAAAATTAGAATATCGTGCAAATGTTCATTTATGTCAGTATGGCAACTCAAAAGGTGAAACCAATATATGAGATAGACGCATTACATGCAAAGCGAGATATGTCAAGCCTTACTTTGGTATAATTGTGATGATTATGGCGTACAGCTTATGAAAACCCCAAATTTACAATCTCAGAAAATTAGAATAGTGTGAAAAGGTTCAATATTCTAGGCTCAAAGTGTCCCCCTCTAATCAGCTAATGAATCCATAACACCTGCAAAGGGTTCCTGAGCCTTTCAATGGTCTCTCAGGCTGGTTCTGTAGGAATCACAAGCATGGGAAAGACTGCTGACCTGACAGTTGTGCAGAAAACCATAATTGACACCCTCCATAAGGAGGGAAAGCCCCAAAAGGTAATTGCAAAAGAAGTTGGATGTTCCCAAAGTGCTGTATCAAAGCACATCAATAGAAGGTTATGTGGAAGGGAAAAGTGTGGTAGAAAAAGGTGCACAAGCAGCAGGGATGACCACAGCCTGGAGAGGATTGTCAGGAAAAGGCCATTCAAAAGTGTTGGGGACTTTCACAAGGAGTGGACTGAGGCTGGAGTTAGTGCATCAAGAGCCACCACACACAGACGGATCCTGGACATGGGCTTCAAATGTCGTATTCCTCTTGTCAAGCCGCTCCTGAACAACAAACAACATCAGAAGCGTCTTACCTGGGCTACAGAAAAAAAGAACTGGTCTGTTGCCCAGTGGTCCACAGTCCTCTTTTCTGATGAGAGCAACTTTTGCATCTCATTTGGGAACCAAGGACCCAGAGTCTGGAGGAAGAATGGAGAGGCACACAATGCATGATGCTTGAAGTCCAGTGTGAAGTTTCCACAGTCTGTGTTGATTTGGGAAGCCATGTCATCTGCTGGTGTTGGTCCACTGTGCTTCATTAAGTCCAGGGTCAACGCAGCCGTCTACCAGGAGATTTTGGAGCACTTCATGCTTCCTTCCGCAGACAAGCTTTATGGGGATGCTGACTTCATTTTCCAGCAGGACTTGGCACCTGCCCACACTGCCAAAAGTACCAAAACCTGGTTCAATGACCATGGGATTACTGTGCTTGATTGGCCAGCAAACTCGCCTGACCTGAACCCCATAGAGAATCTATGGGGCATTGCCAAGAGAAAGATGAGGGACATGAGACCGAACAATGCAGCGGAGCTGAAGGCCTCTATTGAAGCATCCTGGTCTTCCGTAACACCTCAGCAGTGCCACAGGCTGATAGCATCCATGCCACATCGCATTGCGGCAGTCATTGCTGCAAAAGGGGCCCAAACCAAGTACTGAGTACATATGCATGTTTATACTTTGCAGAGGTCCGATATTGTTCTATTTCCAATCCTTGTGTTATTGATATCATGTAATATTCTAATTTTCTGAGATTGTGAATTTGGGGTTTTCATAAGCTGTACGCTATAATCATCACAATTATACCAAAGTAAGGCTTGACATATCTCGCTTTGCATGTAATGCATCTATTTCATATATTGGTTTCACCTTTTGAGTTGCCATACTGACATAAATGAACATTTGCACGATATTCTAATTTTTCGAGTTTCACCTGTAACTTTCAGCCTCAAATGAGTCCACTAGGATTAATAACAATTTCAGAGGAAACTGCAATCAAGCACACAGGATAGAAGCAGGGAGGTTCAAGTGAAGAAATGTGTGTTGTGATATTACAATATAAACTCCACCTTTTAATGAGTGTGAAGATTGTGTTATGTCATCACAACACACATTTTGTCATTTTGATGTCATCAGAGTTAGGAATGGTCCCCTTTGAAATCAGGTAAATTGCTTGTGTAGGAATTGTTCACATATTGCCACACCTTGACATAAAGAGCTAATCGAACCCAAGGTCCGCTTTGAAAATAAAAACTGTTGCTAAATTAAAACACATACTTCTCTTATAACACATAGCTTGACTTTTAAATAAGCATTTTTTTCTGATACAGTTAGTTAGGGTCATGAGTATATGTGGAAAACTGCTACTTATATTAATGTTGTCTCTCACCTTGATGAGTAATAAAAATAAAATTGCAATTTGTTGTGCTTCATTTTTGAAGTGCCAATTTGAGAGGCTTTCGTTTCCTAATAGCAAGCTACTCTGCTTTTATGTATACCCAAATGTGTTTATCCTATTGTGAGGAAAGATACACATTCTTGACACACAAGACACATAATGCAACTGTGTTCATAAATTGTTGCTGCATTCAGCTCCACTTTAATAATGTGTATGTGTATGCATTTGTAGTGTAGGAAATACAGGTATTTCTCATGGTTCTTGGACCACAGTTGGGCAACCTGTGGTTATAGAGCTACATCTGACCTAATTTCCAAATACTATGCAAGAGATCAGCTCAAACTTCTGATATCTTTAGCTACCCTTTCTCTGGGTAGGAGAGAGATAAAAGGAAAGAAAAGGAATCAGGGAGAGGTAAGATGTCCCCAGCCCTTTTCTCTTTGCATTGCTTATTGCAGCCCATCCACCATGAGATTCCCAACAGAATAGTCCCCAGGGAATGTGGGTTTTAGCAGATTAATGGGAGAGATCATCAGCCTGTGTGGGCTGAACCAATGGAAGATAGTTCTTTGGTGAAAGAATTGTGTCCTATGCTTCCTATGTTATGCTAGTAAAAATAATCTGAATGCAAATTCCCCAAGGATGGGGAGACTATGTTTGGTGAAATGTATCCCTAGTTCCTAAAAATACACACTTAATAGACTTTACAAGACTCTATGGATAGGTACTAAATGAGAATTCATAATTTGGAACAATAGCAATGATTATTTTGAACAGAAATAGGAAGCCATTTATACTCAATAAATTTGCTTCAAGAGGCATTTAAGAAAACAAAACCAAAATGCTCCAGTCTCTTGACCCTGAGGAAGTCCCAAGAATTGCTGTTAACAATCTAAGCAGACCACTGATTTCTTTCTTTTTAGGAGGTCTTCTGAACAATTTATATAATTTGAAATCTATTTGGGATGTTTTGTATAGAATATCCTGGGTTTTACCTGATCAGGAAGATTTAAAACTCCAAACCACTTTCCTTAATGTTTCATTAATTCTGGCAAACCTGTTAATTTCTTCCAAGCACCTGGGCCACAAACCATCAAAGTGTCCATGAAATGGCTTGCAAATTTCAGCCACAGCTTTGATGAAAATTGGTAGTTTTCAAGTGTGTAATGAAACCCTAAACGAACCAAGTTTCATTTGGTTGCAAATCTTTCTTCCTGCTCTGATCAAAGGTGTACTCAGAAAGGATGAGGCTTTGATACTGCAGGAAACACATCTCTTGCAATGTTCAAAGTAAAACCCTGGGATTTGGTTGAGGCATTCCTATTGGGAATACTGCAGCTAAACTTAGCAAAGCTTAGCAAAAGGGGATTGGAAGTGGAGGTCACAGGAAAATTATCATATATTTAGACCCTTCTGTGTTTTTTCCAGGGGCAGCTTTTTAATTCCTTCACATCAATGTTCAAAATGCAGACTGAACCAAAACATATTGGAAAACGAAATAGCTGCCTGTCTTACAGCTCTCTCTCTCTCTCTCTCTCTCTCATTCTTTCTCTCTCTCTCTCTCTCCCTCCCTCCCTCCTCCTCCTTTCTGTAGTTATAGTACTAAGCAGTGTAACTAAATTTATTGCTCTGCTCCTTCAAAATGCATTTTAAGCAAATGAAAAAAATGACAGTATGTTCAGAGAGAGAGAGAAAGTTCTCTTTCTAAAATTAGTTTCTGACCCACATTTCAACTATCAGAGTCAGTGAATTTGCAGCATATGTAAGAGCATCAACCATAACTTGAAATAACTATTGTCTTCTGCTGTTTATTCCAACATGGGGTATAGGTTCTTCCAACCTAATACCAGCCAGAAGAGTTGGATTTTCTACTCTCTCATTGTGCTGGCTGAGTGATTCAGTGGAACTGAAGGCCAAATATTTAGAAGGCATCAAACTGGGAAAAGCTGATCTAGTACTTGAAGGCATACCGCTCCCGATTGCAAGAGTACAAGTTTTCTGTTTGCAGTTTCTGCACATGTTTATCATTATCTATGTTAGGCATCAGAACAAGGATCAAAGTTCAGATAAATGTTCTTATTGCACAAAGGAGAGTTTACTGTTTCCATTCATAATTATGCACTTCCAAATGTTTTTCGCACACTGCCTTGGTTGACTAAAAAGAAAAACATAATATAACCATCACAGCCATTCAAAACCACATGTTTCTTCTGAAATGTGGATCAGACAGAGAAGTAATTATTGTGCTAAATTTGGATCATCAGGCCCATTTCCATAGCAACAGACAGTAATATTACTAACAGGATTATGGTCCCATTTAGCCAGAAAATGTGTTCTGATAATGGGAAAAAGTACATATCAGAATTATACTTCATAAATCTCTCAGAATGACACAAAGTTCATTGAGAAGCAATCATCTTATTGACTTTGTCTTCTTTATATGTTTGCTTGTTTATCTTCTGGAAACTCTTCAGACTTACAGCCTCAAGCAAAGCCGTCTGTTTCCTTACATCAGCTGCCATGGGCAGATTTGCTGACCCTCAACAAACAGCCTCATTAAGCCTTTCACTAACCCTGGTTATTATCCATTAGTAGCATGGTGATTCTTCCCAGGGACAACTTCACAATTACTGCAAAACAACTGATTCTTTTTATCTGCTCTACATTTACAAATATGGGAGCTGCAAGTTGTGCAGTCTTAATTAGTTTGCCCCTGTGCACTTCTGGAGTCCAATATATTGCTAAGAAGAAGACATTCTATTCTTCTATCAACCTGTAGGTACAAAATTCAATATTCCCCAGTTTATCTACAAATACAAAGCAGGTGGACAGCCTGTACTACCCTGGCCTTCCTCTTTGGATCCTTCATCAACAAGCTGATCGCCCTGCTGAATAAGTCTGCAGCATGGTTTCCCTTCTTTTGACGTGGGTAACATGTGGGAAAAAATATGGTAAGGCTTTAAACCCTTTAAACAGTGAAGAACCAGAAAAAAGAAAAGCCCGTAAATCCCATCCCTGGCCCCATGGGTGAGAGAATTTTGTGCACACAACATCACTGCCTCCCCCTGGCCCACCGAGGGAAGAATTCTGCACTAAAAACCAACACGTACCTTCAACCATGTAAAAACTAGTCCAGAATGAATGACACTGTTTTTTATTCTTGATTAATGTTACACATATGTTTTGCTTTATTTGTGTTTGAAGGCATGATAGTTATACTACAAACAGAATATATTTCCCCCCTTCAACATACGTGCCCAGAGTAAATAACATTATAAATTGATGTATGGCTAGTTCCTCTGTCAACAGAAGGCAATTTTTAATGGAATGGTGAAGGGATTGATTTTCAGCAACTCTTCCTCCTCTCTGTCCCCGTCCCCATGCTCTGTCCAAATTTGCTCTAGAAATTTGTGGAATTCTTTGGATCAGATTTTGAGGAGCAAAAGTTACAGTGGAAATGGGTAATTATAATCTGTCTCCTAGTTCACAGATTGGTGATTTGGATATCACCCAGTGTTCTAACTAATTGGTTACCATCTAGTTGGAATATTATTCAGTATAATAGTTGGATTTCATCCAGTATTATAACATAAGCAATGGACAAGCATTTATTAGCAATGTTTTTATTCTATGTTTCCTACTTAAAATTATTGTGGAAGATGAGGATTGTTTATTTAGAAATACACTGAATTCCTTCAAATAAGTATTACTTTTACAGTAGTTTTAACTCATTATTTAAATGTATTTCTTAATTTGGGTTTGAGAAATCTGTTCCCACAGTGCCACACACTGTTTCAGCCCCAGTTTCTAATGTCATGTTGTAATACTCATTATATACTTACTGTTACTTTTCTATATGTATGACTGTGGTATATGCGTGGGTGACTGCACACCTGGATGCATGTATGTATGTGTATGTATATAGGTATTGTGTGTGTGTGTGTATCTTCTCTACCTCTTTAATAAATTGAAATCTTGGTCATCCTTCTTTCCTTTCTCCTCAACCACTTGGTCCTCCTCAATCACTCTATCTTTCTCTCCTTGATGCTCCCCTTGGATTATATTCTATTTTTTTCAATCGATCAATTAGTCAATCAATATTCTAGTTTCTTTTGCAATACATTTCATCTAATAAAATGAAGTTTATTACAGTTTATTTTATCTATTTATTTTATTAATCAAATTTATATGCCACCCATCTCACTGTACAAGGGATTCTAGGTGGTTTACAAGTAAAAAAGCAATAAAAAAATGTAAAAATCTGTACAAAATATACAAAGTTAAAAGGTGGAGAGAGTGTCTTCAAGCCACCAACCACCCCCGGTGCTGCGAACTCCCATGTGAATCCCAAGCTAGTTGGCAGAGCCAGGTCTTAACGCTCTTCCAGAAGGCCAAAAGAGCGGGGGCCAATCTCACGTCAGGGGGCAAGATGTTTCACAGGGTGGGGGCAATGGCAGAAAAGGCTCTCCTCCTAGACCCCACCAGTCAAAATTCTTTAGCCGACAGGGTCCGTAACATGCCCTTCCTGTCAGAGCAGGTGGGATGAGTCAATGTAACTGGGACAAGATGGCTCCTCAGGTAACCTGGGCCTGTGCCATGAAGGGCTTTAAGGTCATAACCAACACCTTGAATTGGACTCAGAAGCAAACCAGCACCCAGTGCAGCTCACACAGCAGAGGTGTTACAGTTAGCAGAATTATTGGCAGAAGATGCAGAATTAAACAACAGTTCTCAGTCCATCATCTTTGCAGGCAAGGAAATTATTCATTTGGTTGAGAGGAGGACTTTTCTTCAGACATCACAACATGCTTGCCCTTGCACCTAATTTATATCAGGTTGTTGTCAGGTAAGAACAGAAATATCCCACAAACATTGCAGATCACTACTTCAGAATCCTCTCTGTTAATCTTTAGTTTTATTTCTTAAGATAGCATCAGTAGAAGAGTTTTATTTCTTCTTGTTGCCTTCTTGGCCTCTCAAGTGCTGCTGACTTGGTGGGAACAATTGTTACAGACTTCCACTTAAATTCTCCCATCAAATTTCTTGGACAAATTCCTGTTTGCTCTTCCTATTCACTGTCTCAATGAACTCATTTCTGGAAGATAATAATACCTTGTCATACTGCTTAATATTGCAACTGCCATTTATGCCATAAAGGACCAGTATTAGGGATGGAAATTGAGATATTTTGGTTCTTCTTTCAAATTACATATCCTTTTTTCTCAGGTGTGCTGTATCTCTGAAAGTTGTGAGACAGAGAAAACAGCCACAGTGTTGTTCTTAAAACAGTAATTCTCAGACTATGGGTTGCAGACCATTATGGTCTGTAGAATTCCACCAGGTGCTTTGGGGATTCCCTCTGGCCAGAACCTGCTCACTGCCCCAACTCACCCTGCAAGTCAACTGATCAAAGCCTGTTCACAACCTTAGCCCTTCCCTTTCCACATTCACTCTAGTCAACTGCCAGACCCTTTGATCTCTCGTGGCTCCTGGCCTGTGCCTTAAACGTTTTATCATCAAACCAGATAACAATCTACTGGCACAAGAGTAGAAACCACATCTTCCCTCTCACTGGTATGAAATATGTTGTACTAGAAGATTTCTCCTGAAAAATGTTCTTGATCAGCAAGTTTGTGCTAAGAGCTTTATTATATAGCATTGGGTACATACAATAATTTGAGTGGTAAATAAATTTGTTCTACATTTTAGTACAAAATTTAATTTTAAAAATCCTTTAAAAATGGAGAGGATAGGAAAGCATACACAAAATGCAAGTGTAAACATTGCCTTATTTGCCAAATGTTCTTAAAGAAGAAAATGTAGGGAGGGTAGTCCCCACATTGTCTAAATGTTTATTTAGTGATCCGTGATTGCAGAAAATTTCACAAACACTGCCTTGAACTATATAACTATACAAGAGCATCTCTTCAACATGTGTGAAAAACATGACTTTGAATCTACTTGCAAATTTTACCATTCTTCCATATGGTAGCTATGCCTGTAGCCATCCTGTATATTCAATAATCTACTTATTTTAATTTTCCCCTTCAGCTGAGACATACAGTCCCATCTCATACAGTTTCTCATACATATATGCTATTCTGTTTTAGGTAAGCAACATTATGCAAAGCACAGGAAGTGAATAAGAAATAGCAGGTGGAAAAAAATTAAAGTCATGAGATAAGAAAAGGAAATGTAGCTAAACCTAGTTTACACCAACACCATTCACTACTCCTGGCCATATATTTCTATGCTTGCAAATCATCTTTGCTTCTATCATATCCATACACTGTTTAATAAAGTACACTGCATTCTGATCTTTTAAGTATTTCTTTTTTAGATTCATATCACCTTTATCCAGACACAGCTTTCTCAGTCTTCCCTTGCTTGTGATCCATTCACTCTGCCTTCATATATTTGAAAGCATACAAATTTAATAAATAAATAAATAAATTTGTGTTGTGATTTGCTATTCATTTATTTGTTCTCTAGGCCAAACCACCTCAACTTTTTCTCTTGTACTGGTCACTCACTTTTGTATTCAGTCCGCATTCATTCAATGCCTGTTCATTCTTGACCTTCCGCTCACATTTAAGTGCCTCATTCCTACTGCATTTAATTTACTTTTATGTTTATCCTGACATAACCAACTCTAACTTCCATACAAAGTGGGGAGAAGTACGCTGTTATATACAGTCATATTTGCTGTATTTTCAGAACCATGCATTCCTCACAAGTAGGTCACATAGTATGTACATTCTTTCTACTGACATTTTGAAATTTCTCAATTCATTTCCCCATCTTTAGTAAATGTTCTGCCAAGGTACACATCTACTTCCCCTATCCACAAACTCAAGGGTATTTTCATCTGTACTATCTTTCTACATCCCTTTTCATTTGGATGATAGAATTTGAAATATTCATTTCTACTAAAATATATATTTTCTAGGAATGAATATCCCAAGATATTTAATTGAATCCCCACAAAATATATGCCCTAATTTTTTACCTACCTCAACAACCACCTTGTTAACCATTGGCATGATATTAGACTTATTCCAATTTACCCTCATTAGTGGTTAAGAAGACTTTAGAGTTCTAGTAGGCGTGTCTCATGGCCAGGCAAACAGGAGTTCTAAATGGGGAATAATTCAGCTGCAAAATATCAAAAGGGGCTCAAGATATGGTCTCTCCATCTCTCTCTCCATCAGCAGGATAATTCTCTAAAAAATGAGCATGAGGGGACTATGGTGATGTGGTGAGAAAAGCCAGAAAAAGAATGTTTGGACTTGAAAATAGGCCAGATCTGACTAGAAGCTGAACAGAAAAAAAATTCCCAATGCCCACCAATGGGTGTAGCAGCTCAGAATATTGCTGACTGCTCCTTTCTACCACACCCCCCTTGCTGTTCCTGTGATCCAAGCTGGCATGCACGTAGCCTGCCCCATGCTTCCCAGGGCACACATATAAATACAGATGCCCCACAAGGGGAGAGCAGAACCACACACATAGATTCAACATGTTACTTTGTTCCACAGAAGAAAATATAGTGGCCTCCTATGGCCATTGCAGGTAAAGGAGTTGGAAAGAAATCCAGGAGCCATGCTCTGCTTGCTATAATTGGATATTAAACAAAGATAAGATTCACACCTGAAACACCTCTCATGTTCCAGCAAAGTTCCAAGAGAACATAAATCTTGAAATTCGAAAGTTTTTCTACTCCTGTATCATGATAATTTTCCAACAACGCAAGAGACGACTCTACACATGGACATCACCAGATGACCAATACCGAAACCAGATTGATTACATACTTTGCAGCCAAAGATGGAGAAGCTCTATACAGACGGCAAAAACAAGACCAGGAGCTGACTGTGGCTCAGATCATGAGCTTCTTACTGCAAAATTTAGGCTTAAATTGAAGAATGTAGGGAAAACCACTAGACCACTCAGGTATGACTTAGATCATATTCCATGTGAGTACACAGTGAAGGTGATGAATAGATTTAGAGGATTAGATTTGGAAGACAGAGTGCCTGAAGAACTATGTACGGAGGTCTGTAACATTGTACAAGAGGCAGCAACTAAAATCATCCCAAAGAAAAAGAAATGCAAGAAAGCAAAATGGCTGTCTGACGAGGCTTTACAAATAGCTGTGGAAAGAAGGAATGCGAAAAACTATTGCACAATTGCACTCATTTCACATGCTAGCAAGGTTATGCTCAAAATCCTACAAGCTAGGCTTCAGCAGTACGTGAACCGAGAACTACCGGATGTACAAGCTGGGTTTCGAAGAGGCAGAGGAATTAGAGATCAAATTGCCAACATTCGCTGGATCATGGAGAAAGCATGAGAGTTCCAGAAAAGCATCTACTTCTGCTTCATTGACTATGCAAAAGCCTTTGATTGTGTGGATCACAACAAACTGTGGCAAATTCTGAAAGAGATGGGGATACCAGACCATCTTACCTGTCTCCTGAGAAATCTGTATGCGGGCCAAGAAGCAACAGTTAGAACCGGTCATGGAACAACCGATTGGTTCAAAATAGGGAAAGGAGTACGACAAGGCTGTATACTGTCACCCTGCTTATTTAACCTATATGCAGAGTACATCATGAGAAATGCCAGGCTGGAAGAATCACAAGCCGGAATTAAGATTGCAGGGAGAAACATCAACAACCTCAGATATGCAGATGATACCACCCTAATGGCAGAAAGTGAAGAAGAACTAAAGAGCCTCTTGATGAGGGTGAAAGAGGAGAGTGCGAAAGCTGGCTTGAAACTCAACATTAAAAAAACTAAGATCATGGCATCTGGACCCATCAATCCCTGGCAAATAGAAGGGGTAGAAATGGAAGCAGTAACAGACTTCATTTATTTGGGTTTCCAAGATCACTGCAGACGGAGACTGCAGCCATGAAATTAAAAGACGCTTGCTCCTTGGGAGGAAAGCTATGGCAAACCTAGATAGCATATTAAAAAGCAGAGACGTCACCTTGCCGACAAAGATCCGCATAGTCAAAGCTATGGTTTTTCCAGTAGTAATGTATGGCTGTGAGAGCTGGACCATAAAGAAGGCTGAACACCGAAGAATTGATGCCTTTGAACTGTGGTGCTGGAGAAGACTCTTAAGAGTCCCCTGGACTGCTAGGAGGTCAAACCAGTCAATCTTAAAGGAAATCAACTCTGATTGCTCATTGGAAGGATTGATAATGAAGCTCAAGGTCAGATACTTTGGTCACCTAATGCGAAGAGAGGACTCTTTGGAAAAGACCCTGATGCTGGGAAAGATGGAAGGCAAAAGGAGAAGAGGACGGCAGAGGATGAGATGGCTAGATAGCATCACTGAAGCAATGAGCGTGAAATTGAGCAAACTCAGGGAGGCAGTGAAAGATAGGAAGGCCTGGCGCAATATGGTTCATGGGGTCACGAAGAGTCAGACACGACTTAACGACTGAACAACAACAACAACAACAACAACAACAAATCATGATAATACTAATTTATATGAAAGAGAGACAGATATGGGCTCTGTTTATCTGTGATTCAATTGTGTACATTGACACATAGGTAATACTCACTAGCCTTACTCTTGACATGTTGGCCAGGTTTACACAACATGCTTGACTAAGATAACATGAGGATGGGTGAATGTGTGTATTCAACCCAGCCACTGGCTTAACAAATTGTATGCACTATGCCATCATATTAAGCTAGAATACTATTTCTTTGGCCATAGCATAATATGCCAACACAGTAAGTATTATCTATTTAATTTATAGGTCGCCTGACTCCTAAATGACTCTGGGCCATTTACAACTAAAAAACTGTACTGCTAACCAAGATGCAGAGTTTAATGTGTTGTGGAAATCCAGCTAACAGAAGGATGCTTTTGCACAGAAACAGCCTTTCATCACCTTCAGGTTGATTAATGGTTCCAGGAGGTTTTAAGTTTATGCCTGTGGAAGGGGGACAGAATCTCCAAGTAGAGTAATAAGTGCAACATCATTTTCCAGGGCTTTAGAAAAGCCCATGGAGTACTCATCCCTCAAAGGGCCTGGCATTGCAATGGCAGCCAAGAAGGAAGAGCACAGCATCATCAGGGAGAATAACTTCCTTTTAATGTTTCCCTTTCTGCATTTTCCCTTCCATTGTCACTTGTCCCTGTACTGGGTATGTCTGTCCAGCTGTCTGCAAGGGTGGCACTATGGGGAAGAGGGAATAGGATGCCAATTCCGGGGGGTGGGGGGGTGGGCTAGAAGGCACATTACTTAAAGCACCTTTCAATTTATGCCAGTTCTCTTGCCTTGGAATCCTAGAATACTGCCTTGAGTTTCATCATATTAAAAACTGGGGTTATAAATATGATAAAACAATAAAATTAACTAACTTGATCTGATCACTGGATCTTACTTATCTCTGGGGTATCTACTTCTCTCTTTAAAAAAAGAAGCATTAAATGGTTAACCCATGATTAGGCCACCCTTTTGGGGTTGATGGGCACATTAGAGTATTATGTGACCACTCTTACAAAACAGTGGGCATCGCTGAGCATTCAAGTATGGAAAATGAACCAATGAGATTCTTTCTCTTCATTCACAAGATGCTTCCTAGTACCTCAGCTTAATTTTCTGTTTCTCTGTGTTTACAGTGGGCTGAAATCACCCAACCATTTTGGCTGTAACTTTGTTTTGGGACTTCCCATTTCTTAAAATTAAGAGAACCTTTTAAAAAATTAGAATCAGGTAGGGCAGGGAGCATGTGGGTGCCAAGGGAAGGGTCTATCCCTAGATTAGTCCAACCATCCTAGTAAAAGAGAAGGAAAAAAGGGAAAAAGAAGCACATAATCTTTCTCATAGCAGAAAATCATTTTTAAAATTTTTCATAGCTGTGGGACAGAAAACAATTTCACCTAAGGCTCCATTAGTATGCCCTGGGATGTGATGCTTGTAGAACCAATTATTCAAAGTTGAAAATGGTTGATTTTTAAATTAAATCTGTAGTTCAAGGAAAATGACCTCATCTGCTCTGTAAGATCTTAGATATGCTGCTTAAATGAAATGTGTGACAATTAGTTGACAAAATGCTTGTGTTTCTTGGATTCTTGGTGACAATAACTGATATAACTAAGGCATTTTGAACAAATTGTGTGTGTTTGTGTATCTATCTTTCTGTCTCCAAAGTCACTGTTGCAAACAATGAATACACACTTCAGTTCACTCATCAATGTTATCAATGTTTAATGTTTATTTAGGCAGCATTTCTTATAATAAAAAAATAGCAACAAAATGAATTGGGTAAATTTGCTTGGTCTCATCTATGTCTCAGCGTGTAAGTAGCTGTGAATAAACTTCATGGCATAAAAACAAGCAAGTTTTTAGTAATTCTGGATCAGAGATGCAATCCCTGAACTGCTTCCCTACTTTGAAGTGGGCTGCATATGAAGAACATTTTCCCCCATTTGGAACAAAAACAATTTCTGTATTCCAATCTGCTCTGTTGCCCTACAGCTCCTGATGGCGCCCATATCTATCTGTCCAATCTAATGACCTTCAAACATTTGCAGAAATGAGCTCACTTTGCCATATAAATTAAACAGGACTTTATGGTAATGTATTTTTTTAAAAAAACACAGTCGCTTGTTTCATCTGTTTAAACCCTGTTCAGATTTTTTTGCTTCCTCTAGCTTCCTTGTGAATCCAATGAAAATCAGATTGATTGCTTCTATAGCATCTCTCTTATGCTGCCCTGAAAGTCTGGCAGTGAGTTGTGCTGTGTGTGGTGACATCACTGTGATAGATTACACATGCACATGTGGTATGCTATATTTTTCAAGGTCTCTTGACAGCCTTCTTTGCACTTGGTCCATTAATCCAGTTCAGTGAGCATCTTCCAACAGGAAGTATTTTTTAAAAGTGCTGTGTGAAAGAATTGTAATCCTCCTTCCACCAAACATGAAATTCTCTTCCCCTTAAAAATGATCCTGAGCAATGCACCAGGAGGGCCAGTAATTTCAAACATCATTTTGGATCTTAGCCATTCTAGGAAAGATTTGGGGTTACTGTTCCTTTACTGGATTCCCACTTGGATGAAGGGAATGGATATGTAATTTCCCTTAGCCGCTGAATGTACAGGTGAAACTTGAAAAATTAGAATATCGTGCAAATGTTCATTTATGTCAGTATGGCAACTCAAAAGGTGAAACCAATATATGAGATAGACGCATTACATGCAAAGCGAGATATGTCAAGCCTTACTTTGGTATAATTGTGATGATTATGGCGTACAGCTTATGAAAACCCCAAATTCACAATCTCAGAAAATTAGAATATTACATTATATCAATAACACAAGGATTGGATATAGAACAATATCGGACCTCTGCAAAGTAGAAGCATGCATATGTACTCAGTACTTGGTTTGGGCCCCTTTTGCAGCAATGACTGCCACAATGCAGCGTGGCATGGATGCTATCAGCCTGTGGCACTGCTGAGGTGTTACGGAAGACCAGGATGCTTCAATAGAGGCCTTCAGCTCCACTGCATTGTTCGGTCTCATGTCCCTCATCTTTCTCTTGGCAATGCCCCATAGATTCTCTATGGGGTTCAGGTCAGGCGAGTTTGCTGGCCAATCAAGCACAGTAATCCCATGGTCACTGAACCAGGTTTTGGTACTTTTGGCAGTGTGGGCAGGTGCCAAGTCCTGCTGGAAAATGAAGTCAGCATCCCCATAAAGCTTGTCTGTGGAAGGAAGCATGAAGTGCTCCAAAATCTCCTGGTAGACGGCTGCGTTGACCCTGGACTTAATGAAGCACAGTGGACCAACACCAGCAGATGACATGGCTCCCCAAATCAACACAGACTGTGGAAACTTCACACTGGACTTCAAGCATCGTGCATTGTGTGCCTCTCCATTCTTCCTCCAGACTCTGGGTCCTTGGTTCCCAAATGAGATGCAAAAGTTGCTCTCATCAGAAAAGAGGACTGTGGACCACTGGGCAACAGACCAGTTCTTTTTTTCTGTAGCCCAGGTAAGACGCTTCTGACGTTGTTTGTTGTTCAGGAGCGGCTTGACAAGAGGAATACGACATTTGAAGCCCATGTCCAGGATCCGTCTGTGTGTGGTGGCTCTTGATGCACTAACTCCAGCCTCAGTCCACTCCTTGTGAAAGTCCCCAACACTTTTGAATGGCCTTTTCCTGACAATCCTCTTCAGGCTGTGGTCATCCCTGCTGCTTGTGCACCTTTTTCTACCACACTTTTCCCTTCCACATAACCTTCTATTGATGTGCTTTGATACAGCACTTTGTGAACATCCAGCTTCTTTTGCAATTACCTTTTGGGGCTTTCCCTCCTTATGGAGGGTGTCAGTGATGGTTTTCTGCACAACTGTCAGGTCAGCAGTCTTTCCCATGCTTGTGATTCCTACTGAACCAGCCTGAGAGACCATTGAAAGGCTCAGGAACCCTTTGCAGGTGTTATGGATTCATTAGCTGCTTAGAGGGGGACACTTTGAGCCTAGAATATTGAACCTTTTCACACTATTCTAATTTTCCGAGATTGTGAATTTGGGGTTTTCATAAGCTGTATGCCATAATCATCACAATTATACCAAAGTAAGGCTTGACATATCTCGCTTTGCATGTAATGCGTCTATCTCATATCTTGGTTTCACCTTTTGAGTTGCCATGCTGACATAAATGAACATTTGCACGATATTCTAATTTTTCGAGTTTCCCCTGTAATTCTTTTATGTAAAATCCATACTTAAATTTATAACTAATTCCCCCGCTATTGTTTTAAGACATTCAGCTTAAAAGTTGGACCCAACTTTTTTACATGGGCATTTGAACTGAGTCGGTGGTGACTGGGCAGCCATGCTTGGCTATGTTATGCTGGTGTGAGAGAAATGAGTTTTACTTTGCTTTGTTATTGTATGTTTTATTGTTAACCACCCAGAGTCAATTGATAGGGCCAGCATAACAACTGAGTAAATAAATGGCCCAATGGGAGAAGTTTCTTCATGCTGTTATCCATTGGAATTTAATTGAAGCATAGAGAGCCACGGGGACTGCAAACAGCTGGAAAGATAATTGTATCATTTGTCCATCTCATCAGTAAATAAGTGCAAGAACACATGTCACCCATGAGAATATTTCACTAATGTTCTCTTCTCCTTTGAATGAAAACTTGAAAGCAAATTCATTTTCCTTAAACTGGTACATTGATAAATGAATGCATTATTTTTATACTGTATTTCACTTCTTGTTGTATTATTATATTTTAATGGTTTTGCAGTAAACTGCTTAGAGAGTTGCAATAATCAGGATGCGTATACGGAAGGGAAGGCGGGAGGGAGGAAGGAGCCATTATATCTCCTCTTTGTTTACAGTTCTGAATATCTTTCAGGTAATTCAAAATCCTACAATTTTTTTGAAGAAAGATGACGACATACAGAAAATAATGAATAGTGTATGAGAAAAAATCAATTATATAGCCTTCAAGTTGCCAGAAAACCTGAATCTGTTTTGTTGTTCTTTCTGTATTTCAGAGTCTTGGTGCAAATATAGCCACTATTATAGGGGCTAAACTGCTGTGAAAATTGCAGGAATCAGTTTGAATTATTTTTCCACATTAACTATAAAGTAAACTAATGCAGTGCTAAAATCTGCCTTGCGATTCTACAAAAGTTTACTTGACATGAAAGAGGCTTCCTCTTCTTCCTCCTCCTCCTCTTCTTTTATTCATGTTCACTAAGTGCTTGAGGACTTTTTAAATATTTTTCTTGCTGTTCTCCCATTCCCATTATTATTGGAAGGAGCAGAAGGCACTCCTGGTGCATTACTGTTTTCTGTAACACATCTTTCCATCACTCTGAAACCTCCCTAGCCACCCACAATGTCAAATATGAAAAAGCTCAATGAGAGGAATTCCCTCCTAATGTTTTCCTTGGGATTTAATTGAAGCACAGAAAGTCAGAGATGCTGCAGAACACCACAGAGATGACCCTATTATGAAAAATAGGAATTTCATATACATTGCTTAGCCACTTTACAGTATTACTAAATAAGTACAAGAGAACCACACTTTTCCTTTCAGAGAAAAACAAAAGTCAATTTCTCTTTCATTTGACTGAAAGAAAATAGGTGGGGGTGGCGGAAATAGTGCAGTATAATAAAGTAAGTTTATTAAGTAAGTTAAGCTTATTAAGTAAGTTAACAACACCCACCCCCACTAACACTGACAGGGCAAGCTACTGTATATAAACAGAGAGCAAACCCTATTCCCTTCTACCACTGAAGATATTAACCTAGACAGGTAATGAAACATCTGCAAGAAAACAACCAAGCTCAGGGAACCCCAAGGACTCTAAAGTAAGTTTAGCTTCAGAGCACATCGTTTGCCCCAATATCTAAAATCTCTTTCCAGAATAGGAAGGAGAGCGATTTGACCTTACCCATTTTTTATAGCTGTAAGGAATTATTGCCTTCCCCTTAATGGCTGCCTGTGTTACAAGGAGCACCTTGTAGAGTACTGACCTTGTAGCTCAACTAACCTTATAATTGAGTAATTATTACAAATGAGCTTGCATGGATAGAGCAATTTGTTGAGATGCAGGAGTGCTGAACTCAAAAAGAAAACAAAATGCCATTTTTCTACATTTCTCCACCTGTCCTGTGTTAATCTTCCCCATTTTTTGTGCCTTTGTTTAAAATGCTCAAGAACACACTGGCTTCTGCTTTTGGTGAGGAAAGGAGAGAATTCACCAACAATTTTGGGGATGCAGAAACTGGGCTGCAAAAATCTAGATGGCAATTAGAATAGCAAATGAATAGACTTTTCTGTATCTCTTTGGTGCCATGAAGTGCTCATATGGATTTTTGCAGCCCAGGTATTGTATTACTAAACAACATAGCCAGGCACTAACGGTGGCACAGATGTTTGGCAATAGTTTTGCTGATAAGCCAAATCTACTTTATTTTGTCCCTTTCTTTCTTCCCCAGAATGCCCATCCAGGTACCGAATGTCTATTATAAAGCTAGAAATTGATTTGGGAAATGGCTAATTCCTAAGTATAGTTGGCTGAGGACCCCCCCCCCTTTTTTTTTAATGGCAAGCTTAAATGCCTATCTGCCTAGCAGCTAAAGCATTCAAGGAAAAAATGTACCTAACGTTTTATCAAATAGGAGAACATTGAATATAGTTGAGCACAGCAAGAAAATATTTACAGAGTGATGAATTACATTTGCAAGCGTTGACAATGAGCACTGATAATTAAAATAGTTCACATGCTTAGTTTTCAAATTCTGAAGACTCAGATAGTGGAGACTGGAGCTAATGATGAGCTTCTACCCATTGTTAAATAAAAGTTCTATCCACAACCTTAAGCCAGGAGAAAACTACAGCAATATAAAATTTGCAGTCCCCATTTGCCAATCCCTAACCTGCCTTTTTTTCAGGTCACTCCTGTCACTTGACTTCCCTCCAAAGGAAACCTTTGGTGATAAAACCTGATGGATTTTACACACTTTGAGATCTTGGGCACTATTAGAATAAGGGGGTCAATATTAATTTAACACCAGTACAGCTAAGGACAACACACTTACAGGCTAGGAAGGAGATGAGACAAATTATGGGATCTGGCAGAAAAATGTTGCCAGGGCATGTTATCCATGGCTAGATACCAATGGGGACATGACCATAAGTCTAAGTTGAAGGGTAATCCCTTTAAAGACAAGAGAGCTGCAGGTGGTTATAAAGTTAAGAACTTATTTGAAGACTTGCAGAGTCTAGGACATTTAACAGATGATAACATCATTCAGGCCTCAGAGTCTTCCCTCCAGAGATATATGGGCCACATGGAACAGCAGATGGATTTGGGGATGGCTGCTCATAAAAATACCAACTCACAGAAGCAGCCCATTGTTGATGTGCACATCTTATCCATCGGTCTATAGAACTAGCAATACATGAATTATATATCCTATATTTGTCATTTGACATATGGACCTTCTGCCACATGAGGAGAGGCTCCATGATAACTTGCCAAAAACCACCAATAATATGCAGAGACTCCCTCTGAATACATGATACTCAACCATGATTTGTCAACTTACTCATGCTAATAAAATCAAGCAAATCCTTGCTTGTCCAACTTGCTCCTCCTTGCCTGGTAAATCCATTTCTGTGGTACTTCTTCCCACCCCCAAAAGTTTCTTAAAAAGTAGTTTAATCAGGCCAGAACCTCATGAAGAGATGGGGTCTTCAACATGCCTTCCTTAAATGTCTGTACCAGACACACTGATTATGTTATGGCCTGATATAAGCTGAAGCTGTGCCCTAAAAAACTTTCTAGGTTATTTTATTTATTTATTTTTGTACTGGGCCTCATATGATGTTCCTATCCAGCAGGACTCTAAGCAGCTAATGACCAGCACTTTGAACAAGGCCCAGGAGCATACTGGTAGACAATGCAGCAGCTTCAAAGTTGGTGTTATTCTGCACTGATGGGCCAACCACATTATAGTCTTGGTGCTGCATTCTGCATTGTTTGCAGCATCTGGGTTGTCTCCAAGGGCAGTCCTGTGTCCAACATGTTACAGTACTGTAATCAGGTGGTGATCAGTAAATAATTTTGCCAAGGTATCCTGGTCAAGGTAGGGTCATAAATGAAGCACCAGCTGAAATAGGTGAACCCCCCCCCCGCCACATACACACACTACAGCTTTCATCTGCTTTTTCAGCAGGAGCCAAAAGTCCAGAACCCCCCCCAAGTCATGAACCAACTCTTTCAGGGGAATACATCAAGAGTGACTACCAAGAGTCATGTTATTGGATTGCCCAGATGTTTACTGTCAAACAGGAAGGATGAAGGAAAGATTTACTCTGAGCTTGTTTTGCCCCATCCAGACTTTCACATCCTCCAGGCACTGATTCAGGTGATGTATAACAGGGTGTCATCTGCATACTGATGATTCTTCACCCCAAATCAATGAATAGCTTCCTCCAGTAGTTTAAAGTAGATGTTCAGCACCATAGTGAGAGGAGCAAACCCTGGAGAGCCCCACATTGGTACCCCCAGAGGTTCAACTGCTGCCCTTCCATGACTACCAACTGGACCTGCTTACAGGTTGTAGCCCACCTCCTAAATAATGCCTCTGGTCCAGAGGATACCATGATAGTTGATACTGAGTACCTCTGAGATGTCTGATCAAGAGAGATGCATTCACCCCATCTATATTCAGATGTCAGTCATCTACCACAGCTACCAATGCCATTTCATCACCATAGAATGTCCAATTGGCATCCAGATCATAGTGGATACAAGTAGATTTATCTGCTAAGAAATCTGAAAATCCATCCAGTGTGCCTGTAGGAGCTTTGTTCCACCCACCCTTCCTTAAAAGGGTTTGGGTTTATCTAAACAGGGTCACCAGATGGGACCTGCAGTGCAATAAGGACAGAGAAGAGCTGACGTTTAGCCTCATTCATTACCACTGTGTAGGCTTGAACCAGAGCTTTTACTGGTGCTTGGTCACATCCAGTCCTAGTTTTTTGTCCCTGTCACTCTATGTGTCTTTTCAGTTGTTTCATTTCCTTCATTTCCTCAGTAACTCAAGATGCCTCTCAGGATCAGCAACTGGACAAAGGTTATACTTCAGCAATCTCATCCAGTGCTCTGGCTACCTCAATATTCCACAGATTGGCCAGGTGCAAGATGGAACTGGCCATCAAATTGTTGGGGAACTCCCCAGGCACTCTCTGGAAAAACTCTGGTTCCATTAAATGCCTGAGGTGGACTATCTGAATGGGTCTCCATGATCCATAGTTTAACAAGGAAATGATCTGACCATGACAAATGTCTCCATTTTCAAATCAGTGTCTCCTCCCACAGGTATTGGAACTACAATTGCTTGTGACAAGCCCATGGTTGCTATGGAGGCCACTTGTGAGATGGTGTTGGAGTTGCCAAGATTTTAGTCTTGGGTGGCTTCAGTCTTCTTGCTCTGGGGTAGATGTCTATATAGCTCATGGCTATATGCCTAGTATAAGACTGCATATCAGTGCATCTATGCCTATGGAAATAGTGCTTGCAATGCAAAGCTGTGACCAAAATAAACAAGGATGTAGAGACAGAAATCTGCCATGAGTGGTGATAAATTTTGGAAAGAGACATCCAAAAAGTATAGATGTTTAGGAAAGTATATTCCATAATGTATATCAGAGTTTGTTGAGTTAAAAAACAGCAGCTCCATATTTGTGACAAACGCACAGAAGAAGTCCCATATCAAGGAAAGATTTGCACAGTAATGAATGCGGATTTTTCTTGTGGTTTTTTTTAATGTTTAATATGATAATCTAATAATATAATCAGAAAAACTTGATAACAGAATTACATCGATATATATGATTCTGATGCCAATCAACTTTAGATTGATTTGTACATCCCTAGAGTTGTACAACAATACATAAATGAATGTGATTAAAATGTACCACAATGTGATCAATGCTGTTGCCCTGAGGAAAGCAAAACTCTTTCATAGCTCAAACAAGTTTTGCATATTCCTTTCTGGCCTCATTAACTAGTGACGAACCACAATCCAAAGCAATGTAATGAAACCTAATTTAGGTATTTGTTAGTTACTAGAATCCCTGGTAAACCAAAATGTACTCCCTGTCCTCGCAGATTTCCCATCCCCATAGCTTTGTCTTAATTGCTATGTAAGAATCTGCCAAACTCAATCCCCAATAAAAGTAAATCTCAGTGAACCTTAGAATAGATTCAAAGAAGAATTTCTTTATTGAGAAGCAGTCTACAGTTCTAAGTTATTGCCGAGACTAAAAGCCCGCGCACACCCAAACCCTTTTTCTTTCCCTTGCATTCACCCCCCTTTTCCCTGTCCATCCCTTTCATGTTGATGATCTCAGCTCCTCTTGGGTCTCAGGCTGGTACGACCTTGGTTGTCTCTGAACCTGATAACATTCCACCTGCACCTAATGGTTCTTTCTCCCTCTTCCCCTTTTCCAAAATGGCAGAAATGAAGCAAGCAAGCTGATTAACTATTTAACTGATTGTGAGGCTTCTGACAGCTATTTCACTGCCTTCCATACTGCCAATTCCTGAACCTTCTTAAGTTGCTTCATTCCTCCCACACTCCCATGATCTATGAAGTTCATAGCTCTCCTCTTCTCCTTTTTCGTGATGTATATTCATGTGACCTATCTGAAAATATGCCTGAAGATGTTACCACATCTCTTTTTTCAGGCTCATCCCTTTTTTCAGCATTTCACAACTGTTGCCTGATTCTTTGCTGTGGTTTGACAATGATCTCAAACACAGTGACCATTTTCAAAGAGATAACATAGGTGACATGGCCCAGTTCTGAGCTTCCTAGGGGGTGGTGAATTGTTGAATGAGCTTTGCTTCTTTTTGGATGGGCAGGATAGGCAGAATGGCACATTTCTAGCTTTGGTGAGTGGGAAGAGGCACCAGCATAGCAAGGCTTGAGGAGCAAACCTGAGCAATTCTGCCCACTGGAACCTGTACCCTATTACTGAAGGGAATAACTTTGATTGATTGATTGATTTGATTTGATTTAGGGATTGGCCAACTCCCAAAAAACTCTGGGGCCTTATAATACATACATACATACATACATACATACATACATACATACTAAATAAATAAATAAATAAATGTGCATCTGGAAGAGTAAAACAACCAAATGTACCACAAAGCAACAAAAACTAACACAGGTTGTAGAAGTCAATGAGGGCAATGCATGGGCCAGGTTCTGTTTTATGGCCTGGATAGGGTGAAGATTTTTGCTCAGGTCCATCAAGTTACCACACCCCCAGTAGCTGATAGGCTGCAGAGATGAAGCTTCATCTCACAAACCCCAATCCTGCCACCAGATAATCAGTTAGAAGCTCAGAGATTAAGTCAAATATTAAGCACTCAAGGAGGCTCAAAATTCCAAAGGGATTTTGCTGCTGTATTACCTAGAGAAATTGTACCAAAATAAATGGGAAGAATAAGGCATTTTGTTTCTTTATAGTTATCATTACCATCAGTATTAGCTAGGAGAATAATGATAATACATCTTATTTCTGATCACAAGCAGCTACATAGAGCTAGTAATAAAATTTTACAATTTAATTTATTCTTTATCCTCATTTAATTCTTAGTTTGGTGTTTCTATAAAAAAGGGATACAAAGGAGATGTCAGTTGGTTGTCTGCACTGGATAATGGGTTTTTGGAGAGGAAGATTTGTTTACATTGTAACTGAATTACAATAGGATTCTTAACTCTGGACTGATTCATGCATTTCTTAATTCCTGCAAAGAAGGCACACTCAAGCAGGAAGTAAGGAGCCTTTTGGGAGAACCTTATGTGATGGTTCATTTGGTAGGGAGGCACTGAGAAGATATAATCAACTCTGGTTTTGAACCACACGAACATGCTGCAAAGACTTTTTATCTCAAATATGACTACTGTATATGATAAAGCTATGTGTCACCTTGGTGCAGAAGGGAGTGATTTGGACTTTGTCAGAATATGGGTAACTTTTCCTGTCCCTGATTCAGAAACCACCATCCATGAGGTTTGGAGGCTCAGTGTGCAAGATGCAAAAGAAGGTCCTTCACATCATTTTGGGCCTTTCCTTTGCCCCCAATGCAGCAACTTTTGTCACAGATATTCTAACTAGATTTTTTTCCCTTCAAAACAAAACAAACATAAAAGGGTATGTTAAAGTTCAAGGTTTATTTATTTACAATCACAGACCCAAATAAGGACACTTTAAAGAACAGTTTTCAAAGACATACAATCTGGAGATGTCAGCATAGTATGGTCAAAAAGTCAAGATGGCAGCCACAGACAGAACATCGATTGCATCTGGCCACCATCTTGTCTTTTTTTACCATAACCTGTGGGCACCCCTGACATAACCTCAAACCTGCAAATGTCTGAAATTTTCATGTTTCCTTATTGATCATGTTGCAATTTGTGTTGGAGTTTCATCCTGTTGTAATAAAAGGCAAACATGTATCCATTCTTTCTCCCATGTTAGATAAGGGTGGGTAAAGCTCAGAATTTTTTTCCTATTTGTGTTCCACATTTCAAGGTTAGGATGAGTCATCTTCCAGGGCAACATAAGGCAGACTACACTTCTTTCTGAGCTGAAGATCCGGTCTTGAAGGAGGTCAGGTGGTCCTTGACCAGCCTTAAACCATAACTATCTCTATGGGGGCTCCTACTTAATTGTTGCATGGAAGTTTTGTAAAGTTTATGTGTGAGGCCATCAATCTTTAGAAAAGTAGATTAGAGTCTAATTATGGGATAGATGACTCTTCAGGCAAATACACCCTGTACCACTTATTTATACACACACACTTACATACAGACACAAATACTGTGTGGGTGATCACACTGACTAATTAGATAGATCCTATATTTTATGAGTTTGCCGAATAAAAGGAGGAAACTATATTGCCCAGAAACTGTGTGCAGTGGTGCCTGAGATAAGGGGTCTGGGTTCCAATCAATCTCTATTGTAAAATACAGTGGTACCTCAAGATACGAACGCCCCACCTTACGAAAATTTCGAGATGCGACCAGCTCCGGCCGCAAAAATTTACCTCAACATGCGAACTCCGCCTCAAGCTAAGAACCGGGTCCGTGGCCATTTGCCCTGCTGCCACGTGGTCACGGCTTCCAAGAGGAAGTGCTAATGAAATCTGAGCGCGAGGACAAAAGCCCAAGGAAAGCAATGCAGAAAGAGGAAGTGCTAATGAAATCTGAGAACACGGGGTGGGGGTGGGGAAGCTCCCGCTCCCGGCTGTGCGCGCGCGCGACATAAGCCTTTCCCCCCAGTGCGCTGATATTGCTTTCACTGTGCTTTTGTCGCTCTGGAGAAAGGAAAGAGCACGGAGGAATCAGTGGGGAGGGGGAACTCCCGCTCCACTGTGTGCGCTACATAAGCCTTCCCCCCCCCATTGCTTTCACTGTGCTTTTGTCGCGCGCGCCAGGGGCTATGCACAAAGGAAAGAGCGCGGAATTAAGAGGAATCAGCGCGGGGGTGGGGTAGCTCCCGCTCCGCTGTGCGCACTACATAAGCCTTCCCCCCCATTGCTTTCACTGTGCTTTTGTCACACGCGCCAAGGGCTATGCACAAAGGAAAGAGCACGGAATTAAGAGGAATCAGCGCGGGGGTGGGGAAGCTCCCACACCGCTGTGCGCGCTACATAAGCCTTCCCCCCCATTGCTTTCACTGTGCTTTTGTCGTGCACACGCCAAAGGCTATGCACAAAGGAAAGAGCGCGGAATTAAGAGGAATCAGCGCGGGGGGTGGGGGGGAAGCTCCCGCTCCCGGCTGTGCGCGCGGGAGCCTTTCTCAGATTTCATTAGCACTTCCTTTTTCTGCGCTAGGGCTGACTAAAGCGCACCTGGGGAATTTCCTAGCCGTGCAACGCCAGCTGACACATTGAACCTTATGGGGACATGTGCTTCAGGATGCGACCAAATTCAGAGGGTGGAATGGATTAACCGTATTTACATTGAACCCTATGGGAAAACGTGCTTCAGGATGTGACCAATTCAACTTGCGATCAGAGTCACGGAAAGGATTAAATTCGTATCTTGAGGTACCACTGTACTAATATTACAAAATAATATCTTAAAAGTCATGATCCTTGCCTGTGACCTCCAGTCAGAAAATACAGTGGAACCTCGGTTCACGAACGCATCTGTTCACGAACAATTCAGGTCACGACCAGCTAAGGCCGCAAAAATTTACCTCCAGTCGCAAACGCCAGATTGGGTGACGAACAGGATCCGCGGCCATTTTCCCTCCCGTGTCACATGGTTGCGACTTCCTGTAGGGAGGGGACTCCCCCTCCAAGCAGGAAGTGTGGCCATTTTCCCTCTTGTGTCACGTGGTCGCGACTTCCTATAGGGAGGGGACTCTCCCTCCGAGCAGGAAGTGCGGCCATTTTCCCTCCCGTGTCACGTGGTCGCGACTTCCTGTAGGGAGGGGGCTCTCCCTCCAAGCAGGAAGCGTGGCCATTTTCCCTCCTGTGTCACGTGGTCACGACTTCCTGTAGGGAGGGGGCTCTCCCTCAGAGCAGGAAGCGCAGCCATTTTCCCTCCCGTGTCACATGGTCGTGACTTCCTGTAGGGAGGGGGCTCTCCCTCCGAGCAGGAAGCATGGCCATTTTCCCTCCTGAGCAAGGTTAGCTTTCTCTCTCTTCATACTGTACTTTGTGTCATATTTTTGCGGTTTTTTAAAAAAAAAAACATGGTTCAGAACGGATTAACCGTATTTACATTGAACCTTATGGGAAAATTTGATTCCGGTCACGACCATTTCGGGTCGCGACCAGAGTCGCAGAACGAATTAAATTCGTGAACCGAGGTACCACTGTATCCTTAAAAGTAATATATGACTTAGTCTAACACAGAAGATTTTTTTTTTTCAAATTCTTTAATAACTAATAATGACCTGGAAGAAACCAAAGTGGATGACCTGCCACCACTTTTTGTTCACTAATTGAAAAATGCCACACTGTTTGATACTCATTCTGGCCCAGATTTTCTCAGTGCTGTTTTGGGAAATGTTTCACAGGGCCAATCTCTCTGGTAGAGGGAGTGAATTGGCCTCATCAGTCAGCTGATTGGATCTGACATGAAGGAGAAGCAAATTCTGTTACTTAATTTATAGTTATTGTATTTTTACTACCAAGGAGTGGGGACTCACTGTTATTTATTTCAGGTTCCAGAATAACTTGGCTGGTGTTGGAATATCTTGGGCCAGCCCTGACTTTCTCTCCAGAACCGCACTGAAAAAAGAACAGGAAATGGCTCATGCTAAAAATCATTGCTGCAGGATTTGCATCTGTAGCAGAGCAGATGACAGTTATAGTAATTAGGTAATTTGGCAGCAAAGAATGCATAATTAAATTTTGCCACATCACTTATTTTCCTGTATAATTATAAAATATTTCATGTATTACAGATGTTTGTCGTAAATCTTTTCTTCTTATGTATTCACCACTGATTATATTTAGAAAGCTTGTCAAATTTACAAGAGAAAAAATCTGTTACAGTTACTTGGGTGGAATTGCACTTAGTTTCTCATAGAATGCTATAAAAGGTTTACAAATTAGGACTGTGTATGCTTCAAAAATGATTCAGAAGAAGTACCTCAGAACTCATGTAAAACAAACAGAGCACCTCTCAGCTGTTCCTTAAAGCAGTGTTTCTCAACCTCAGCAACTTTAAGATGTGTGGACTTCAGCTGCTGGCTGGGGGAATTCTGGGAGTTGAAGTCCACGCATCTTAAAGTTGCTGAGGTTGAGAAATACTGCCTTAAAGAAATTTCACCCTGTACTTCCACACAAGCCTGAAAAAATGAGATGATGTTGCCAGGCATAGTCACTCAGCACCAGCATGATTATTTCCTTGAAGCACTAGCTGAGAATGGAGATTGCTGATTAGATGGCTCCCTCCTGCTTCATCCCACACCCCTCCTCTGTGCCTGAGACCCTGATTGGGAGGATCACAGGTATGGTGGAGGGACATGTGTTGAAGGGAGGATCACAGGTATGGTGGAGGGACATGTTTTACTCGCCTAACAAATTCCATATATCTTCCAGGGGGAGATACACAGATACATGTATGATTGTGTGGTACTGCAAATAATAATTTTGCAGAGGGGGGTAATTTGAACTATGAACTATTTCAAGTGTTGGAAAATTAGTATGGGTCATTTTTAGTTGAGTTAGCACCCAGCATGTGCCTGTCAATCTCTGTATCTACATCAGAGCAAACACACATGCCACTCAGTTTTGCTAGCAAAAATATAACTTGATATTTATTTATTAAACGTCAATAAAGATAAAAAACAGTAAACTGGCAAAAATGAGGCAAAAGACAGGCAAAAACAGGGAAAGAGAAAGAGGTATGAACAACAGGCAAGAATTTATATTCTCCCAAAAGGCACAGAACTTGTCAGAGCTACTGGAAACCTTACTGGCATGGACAGTCTCAAGAGGAGTGACTTTTATTATTCCAGCTTTAAACTTCTTGTGTATATAACAGCAGCAAAACAAGAACAGAAAGTATGACACGAGGTGATCCCTCTGCCATTTTACACCACTAAAGAAATTAAGAAGCTCTTTTAACAGCCAAGTCCCTAAATGGACATGGGCACCTGCAGCTACTTTAAAGGCTTATGTAGAAGGAGAGAGAGAATCCTAGTTTGTCCTTAGTCCAGCTAGGATGAGGAACCTCCATCACCACTACTGAGGCTTCCCAAGCTCCATAAAGAAGGAGGTAGAGAATGATGGCTCAAAGTGTTTTGCTTGAACTGCCTTACTCCAGGGAGAATGAGGTGGTGTGACATCACTCCCCTCCTGAAAAGACCCCAAAATGGATAACTTCACGAAGTTCAATAAACACTCTATTCACATTGTTTTCAAAATGGCTTTGCATGCAATTCAAAAACATTGAATTAGGTATTTGTAAGAGATTTATACATCTCCTTTGTGGTTTTTATTCACCAACCTTAAAAAACGGCATTCTCAAATCTGCCTCTGAAGGAAGATCGCTGGAGATTACTCAGAAATGCAAAGGTGCCACCAAATGTAATTTTAAAAAACTTCAAGGGAAATGTGAAGATTACTTCTCAGGAAAAAGTTCAAGAGAAACAGGAAGAGTTTTATCAAACATACAGACATACCCATCCCTCTATTCTCTTTCAGGTTAAGCAACACTGCAAAGCACAGAAGCTGAATAACAAACAGTAGTCAAAAATTAAAAACGTGAGAGAAGAAAAGAAAATATAGAGCGCACCAGATGGGTCCAGAGATATTGACCTCAGCTGCCCATGGCTTTGGTCAATCTATACTTTCACCTAACCCTTTTTTGTAAAATAGAGAAGATCTAGACTGGGTTATCAGCCTCAGTCATACATCTGCCACACACACCATTCCCTGCTAATAATATCACTACTGGTCAGTCTGCAAATAATTGGGCCATGTGCTACAAGTGTAACTAAAGTGCTCATATTATTCTATGTAAGCTAGGATCTCTAATTCAGAGACTACCTTGCAAGCAAATATACAGTTGCCCACATCTAACAAATGTGGATAAAAAGTTTGGCCAAAAAAGAAAGGAAGGCTATTAACCAGGCACCAAAATTGCCTTTGAAGAAGATGCAGCCATTGTATCTCCTGAGACAGAAAGTTCTTTATCTATTTATATTTCAAATTTAGTCACCGCCCATCTCACTCAAAAATTGACTTCATTCTATAACTCATTCTGAATTATAGAATAACAATGTCCTTCTCTGCATTCTGGCTCACCAAATTACAGATTGGGACTTGAAAGTTGGTGTGGTTCAGTTGGTGACTGGAGCAGCCATGCTAACTGATGTAGGAAAAGGACATCCTTCAGGTAACCTCCAAAGCTAGCCTCATAACTTTTTATACACTTCACACGCTAAGCTTCCAGAAACTTTTTTTCCTTTTCTTTCCCTATAATGTTTGATAAAACAAGGTGCAGATCTTCAGAGTACATTTCATGAAGGTGTGTCACTCAATTTTATGTATTACAGTGACATTCGTCATCCACATCCATTTAACTTTCCTTTATAAGCTCAGGTACCCTATTCCAACCTTTCATACAAAAGTTGTTGACTTTTGTACCTGCTCAGTATTTTTTTCAGTAATATAAGCACTTGGGGTGGGGGTGGGGTTGGGGGGTAGCCCATGCATCTGTATACAATTTTGGAAGGAATACACTTATTTTCATCAATGTTTACAATGTGCATTCAGGGCAGTTGATTGAGGACTGATTCTTTTTAAAAAAAGAATCTATTTTTAAATGGCTGAAACACAAGCGGCACGTACTGAAGCAGCGTGCCAGAAAGCAAGATTTGGCATAATTCTCTTCCTGAGATGCTAGTTTATTACATGTAATGATTTTTATTTGTCAGGAACATTCAGACTAGCAATTCCCACCAGTTTATCCCCATTTGTATCATCATTAGTTCCGTATTTCTTAGCTTTTATAAACATGTGTGAGGGAATTTTGTTTCTTGGTTGTGGCCTCTGTTGAGATGGGTCCTGCAAATTGGCGTTTGAAAGCCTGACTAAATTAGAAGCATCCATGTTTAAACAGTACTGTTTCTATATATTTCTGTTACATGTTTATAAAAAGTTACACTCTACTCTCCCTCCTGTTGCCAGATAAGAACGTAGAGTCTGGAAAGTACACTTGTTACTAAGGAATCTACAGGGGTGGAAAAATTGATTTGTAGCTGAACTTAATATTGAAACAATTGGGGTGGGGGTGCAGGACTATTGTTAATTTTTTCTCTATAAACTTTTATTAACTGTGTTAAAAACCTTGATACATGCTGTGAGAAGGGAAGAGATAATGCTAGGAACTTGGAGGAGGTTAACAAAATTAAACTGGATGGTGTGAACTGTTCCTTTTCTGGCAAAGCATCACTGTCAGATAGCAGCCAGGACTCTTTTGAATTAACCTTGATGGTCCAAAATCAACAGCTGCCTGAGAGTTCAAATCCCAAAGGACAATCCACAGAAAGCAAAGAAGGGCTGGAACCAAGTAGAGCCTGTGAAGGAGAGGTCTCTGAAAAGCAATCTACTCTTTCAAGGAAATAAAAAATGCTGAAAAATCTGCTCACATAGTGAGGAATCTTGACATGTGCTTTGTCTCTCAGACTTCAGCCTTCCCTCCAGCAGGATATCCTAGTTTCCTACACCTTTCATAGTTCTCATCTCAATGGATGGGGAGCTTGACAGCCAGAACTCTCTTTATACCTGACACTGAAGTACATTACTTCATAGACCTTGTTATTTTCATCATTCTTGAGTAGGAACTGCTAGGCAGAAAATTCAGTATCTGAACAATGGCTAGGTAAATAGAAACCATTCTTATAAGGAATTGTGCCTTTCTGGGGAGAATGAGTTGAAGAAGAGGGAATTCATAGTCCCCACAAAAGACTATGAGATGGAGATACACATAAGCTTCAAGCATTCAGATTTCAGCATAGATTGGACTTCATAAACTGAGCTGTGGGGACAAGGCAAGCCCACACTTGGTGTTAGAGGATCTATTGCAGTTTTGCTCAGTTATCAGTGCCCGCTCTGGCATTGCATTACAATAATCTAAGGCAAGAGAACTCAGGCAGCCCATCCCTCCAGTGACAACTTAGATTCATCCAAGTATCACTGAAATAAATACACTATGTGGAGGGAGGGTGTGAATATATGAATATTGATGTCACTTCTCAATTTGTCAATCTAAGTTAATCTTTTGTGTTCACCCTCTCCTCTGCTAATATGAGCATGCATCCCCCTTAGAACAGGAGGGCAACAAGACATTTCCCTAGTAGAACTAATTAAGACACATACTGTACCTTCCTCTTTACCCCTTTGAGGAAACAGTGTGATTGACTCTGGATATCTCTGGGCAATTTGTGCTGAAATTAAAGAGTGCACTAAAGGGGCAGGTGTACTGTAACTAGGAATCACTACCTATGTAATAGCTGTTGAACACATTCTATTGACTTCTGAGGTTGGTGTGCTCACTACAGACACAGATCCAAAAACAGACTGAGAGCTGACAGGTCCCACAGCCTCAAAGGGCTTTCTCAAAGAATTCAGCAATATCAAACTCTAAATAGAACTCTCCCGTCCTTCAGCTGCTATCATCTATTTACCATCTGTATTTACTCCCATCCCAAATATAAGACCCATGATGAAAAGTTGTGGTGGCAGAAATTTGATCTTTAAATGATGATATCCTCAGTTCAGTATAGTCCCCAAAGAAGGAGATGGGTCATAACTTAATGCTTTGGTTATAAAAGGTCCCAGGTTCAATCTGTAGTATTGCTATATATAGCTGAGAAAGACCTCTAACTGAAACTTGGGAGAGCTGTTGCTCTACACAACTCTCAGAGTCAAAGTACACAATACTGAGCTAGATCAAGGATGGAGAACCTATGGCCTGCAAGAGCTAAAATTGCCCATTGCACCCAGTAAACTCCCATTTCTATTTTTGTAGAATTGTCACAGCCCCATTGTATACATAGCGCTGCCCTGCTCACTCCATAACATTATACCATCTTCACCTACATCTTTTGTGTCCTCAGGTAGAACAGAAAATCATAGTGTGATCCTGAAGCTGAAAAAAGTTGACCACTCTTCAGCTAGATGAACAACTAGTCTATTTGACATAAACCAATGTTTGTTTAGAGATATCCGCTGCTATTGGAATGCCTGAAAAATTTTTGAGGCACCTCTCCAAGCTAGAACAAAATTAGTATTAGATGGAGGGAGTCATATTAGAGATTCTTCTCATGTCTCATTTGGGTCTTCAGTTGTGTCTGAAATTGTACAAGGAGCTATAGTGGCTTGACTCTCATATCCAAAGGATAACATCAAAATATGCACACACTCACAGTATTATACTTTTCCTGTGTTTGCTTCAGTGGTGCAAAAGCATATTTCCTGACCAGTAATCCATGATTTTTGTAGTCCTGCAGAACACGGTTTGAAATATTGGGGAGTGGGTGGTATTTTTCCTAGGGAACATGAGAACCTTGCTCATCCAATTCATGGGACCTCTAGGATTTACCTTCTTGCTTATTTCACGACAAAATATGTAGTCACTGCTAGTATGAAGATGACTTGGATTTCTATGTATTTTCTGCTTGCAAAAAGATACTTGCAACTGCAGATTAGAAATTAGGTGTGTAATTTTTGGAAACTACTTTTAAGGGTATGGACAAAGTTAATGTTTTATTCAGAAAAAAGCTATTTTCTATGTGAACTGTACTTTGTCATATATATTTTATGTCATTGCCTTATAATGTTCAGGTAGAACATCTCATCCTTCAGTTCTTCATGTTTTTTTCCCTTCAACAAATAACCTTAGTGAGATCATGTCGGTTACACCTGAATAAATGTTTCTGGTAGTAGATGGCAACTAAATCTGCCATGCAATACGTTTCATGGAAGAAAATGGGATTGGTGAGTCTGAGTATACATTTTTAGGTTTGTGCTTTAAAGTTAAAACTGGATCTTCCTGGAATGTTCACCAGATAAACCAAAGATTGTTTAATAATCCATTTAAATAACTGTATCTAATGCATTCATCTCTAAATAGATGCAGGGAAGAACCGTGTTGGCAGGCAACAAAAGGGAGCATAAAGAATATGCAAAATACTGGATGTTAGGACTTGACATTTACTATCATTTTTATAAAGATATCTAGTAAGTTATAAGCAGCTGTAAATGTCATACTCCTAAGCACCTTCTTGCTCCCTTATAGTAAATGTTTACAAATGCATACATAAAATACTAGCCACTATGAATCATGAAATAAGCTGAAAGAAAAGATAATAGTACCGTGACTGTCACCATGGGCACTTGATGGCAAGAGCAGAGCCCTGGGGGAAGTTAAGTTGAGATGAGATTGAGGCCTTCACTTGAAAAACAAAGTGAGTGTTGGGTAATCTGGTGACTAGGTTACTAGGGTTTTTCTTTTAACTGTCACATGCCAGTTAGGAATTAAATCAGAATAGTCTTTTCCACCATCCTTAGAATGCTGTACCTGTTGAATTTTTGCTTCGGGAAAAAAAAAAGCAAACGTTCTGGCATAACATTAGATGCTACTAAGACATAACATTGAGGGAATTATCATTAGTAATAGTCATACCAGGAGATATATCAGCATTGACTCTAAAATGGTATCAGATATTACAGGTTTGTTTGATTTAAAACCTGAACATTGGAAAGCTGTTGTCAAAATGCTAAGTAGAAAACACTTCATTGATTTCATTGCACTACCTGGATTGCTTCAAGGGAAACTTAACTTAACATTAACTGTTGCCAAAAATAGTCAGAATCCTGTTTATTGTTGGGAGGAGAGGAATTATTGTTTCCACACTGAGAAGATAGGGTTGCAAGAACAGTGCTTCTTCTCAATATATAGTAGGAAAACAGAGACGTTTGTGTTTGCTTAGAGTTAAGCACCATTATGGACACAGAGAGTATAGGCCTGGCACATATCACAATAGAGATAAGAAACCGCTTAGGGCATATTTGTCTGAAATGTAATACGCACGCTTATCTTACCATTGCTTCATCTGCATCTGTATATGGAGTTGCTTGACACCTGCCTTGTAACCAATCATTTCTTTGTAATTTGATTCTCTTTGTTTCTGTAAAGTAGATATAGCTTAGGGTTGGTGATGGGAGGGGGGCTTTCACCTTGGGAGTGTTGCTAATGTGTCCTTTGTGTGACTATCTGGGGAATGAACATTGGTTTTGTATTTGACTGAGTAGACGAATGGACTGAGATGAACTGCTCTGTATTACAGTCGAGAAGGGAGAGAGGAGTTGCAGATTACTCACAAGTTTTCTCTCCAACTTGTATGTATGTATATTTGCACGTACATATGTATATGTTTGTGTGTGTGTATACATACACACACACATACATAGAATGAGGGAGAGAGAAAAATAACAGAAAATACATATGAGGAAAGAGTCAACATGTGTCTGGTAACTTGGTATAATTAAGCAGAGAATTTTTTTAAGGCTCTGAGAGGACTGTGATTAGAAAGTTAATTTGAGCATACACATATGCACGTACACACACCCTTTCTTTCCTGTATCAGTGCAATTTTCCCTCCTTATTTCTGGCCCACTGAAATCAGCTACCTATAATCCATGTGGTGTGTGGAAACTTGAAACACTGAAAAAATGATTTGCATTGTATTTTAGCAGATCACTTTTGCTGCCTTGGATAAAACACTATTGATCTATCTAATCCTTTTGGACACTGAAGTGTACATCAGTGGCCACTTCATGTGTGGGGCCTGGAGCTGTTGTCCCCCTGACTCCTTAAAGCAGCGTTCCTCAACCTTAGCAACTTTAAGACATATGGACTTCAACTCCCAGAATTCCCCAGCCAGCATGGCTGGCTGGGGAATTCTGAGAGTTGCTGGGGAATTCTGGGAGTTGAAGTCCACATGTCTTAAAATTGCTAAGGTTGAGGAACACTGTCTTAAAAGATCCTGCTCAAGTTGCTTGAATTCTAGCCCAGATGAATGAAGAAAGATATTATACTAAGGACCAACAGATTGGGCTTTTGGGTCCATCCATATTTGACTCCATTGTCTGCAATATTTCCACCAATGCTATCTCTGCTCCTGACCAGCAGTGGCTCTGGATTTGTGGCATAAGACAGGCCTCCTCCTTCTCACTGCTCTACAACTGCATTTTCAGTTGTCTTTTTCCTGGGGCCATACCAAGGGAGATAGGAATAGGGAAGCTACTGCTATTTCTCTTTACTCCTGACCATATTTGTCTTCAGGGAATGGCAGCAAGGCACATAGAGGTTGGCATTATTTCCTTTTAAACTGTGGGCCTTGGCAAGTGTCCAACAGTGCCAAGCCCTGATGCTAGTTCTGTTGCCTGGTGTTGGCCTGAACATCTTCACAGACATTCATTGTGGCTTTTGGTAGTCCGTAGGCTGCAAATGGGAAGCAGCTAGAGGAAGCTGGTTCTAGAGGAAGCTGGTCCTAGCAGTCAAGTATGTGCAGTAGAGATGTCCTGGCTTAAATATGGTCCTAAAAATAGAACAGGTGACTCATGGGATGAATGGGAAAGGTATGAGAATTCCTCATCCACAAAACTTAAAAATCCTCAGATTGGAGGAAAAATTTCCATTAACTACCAGAACTGTATATCTCCTTCCAGAATACAAACTGCATAACATTTCTGTATCACTGCTTTTCCTTACTATCACTATCCTGTAAATTATACAAGGAAAGGCAAAAACCGGTTGTTGAGGTTTAATTCAAAGATTTGTTACTATGCCTTAGAAATAGATCATATATTCTGTTAAAATATTGTGTATTAAAAAGCTTGCATTTTAGTGCTGTGACCCTGGAATGGAGACAGATAACATAAACCAGACAGCTGTCCATCCTCAGAATGTGAATGGAATTTTGTAAAAGGATACGGACACCATAAACAATGCTGTTTATTGTACATACTGATATTATCTAAAAGGATTCTATTACAGGTAGTCTTCAGCTTACGTCCATTCATTTAATGACTGTTCCAAGTTATACTGGAACTGAAAAAAATGAATGTATGACCAGTCCTCAAAGTTTCAGTCATCGGAGCACCCCCACGGTCATATGATTGTGATCTGGGCACTTGGGTGCCCAGTTCGCAATTATGACATCACAGGAAGCTGCAGTCTCGTGATTGCCATTTGCAACCTTCCCTGCCAGCTTCCCACAAGCAAAGTCAATGGAGAAGCTAGCAGGAAGGTTGCAAGTCACTCCGGTAAGTCGCTCCCATCCACAGCATACCCCTGCCCATGTGCAGCTTCTGCTGGCCCTCCCAGGCCACCCCCAACTCATGGGCCCCCTATGCCGGGCCTCCCAAGCCCTCCCCCTGCCTCCCTTGATTTGCACATGACTTACACCAGGCCTCCCAAGCCCTCCCTGGCCTCCTCCACCCCCTATGGTACTCCTGCGCACCTTACCTGGGATTCCCACTGCTTCCTGCTTAACAACCTGCACATCTTGGGCTTATGACAACAACTGGGACTGCCAGGATTGTTGTTGCTAAGTGATGTGGTCACGTGATGTCCCACTTTACGACCGCATCACTTAGCAATGGCAATCCTGGTCCCAATTGCCGATATAACCCAAGGACTACCTGTAATGTGAAAAGTAACAGGTCATTCCCATAGTTTATCAAAAGCATTTTGGTGTAAGGGTCATATTGTAATTGTAATGTTTCTTTTATCTTACTTTCTATACTGTAACAAACCAAATGTATATAATCTGTAGAGCTGCTTTATTCAGGGATCTGATTCCTGCAATCTGTTGTCAAGGAGCATCCATCTGCAATCACTTTGGTTTGTTATTTAGGTGAGCATTTTCTCAACACTGTTAATAAAATGTAGCTGTGTGTGGTCTCTACCTTATTTTTGTATTCATGAAATTTACTTTTCCTTTCTGCTTGTATTGTTAATTAACAAATTTGTTAAAAACAGTGTTCATTAGGGTTTTGAGCTCTACATTGTTCATAATAACATTTTGTTTGAGCCTTTTAGAAATTAAAATATATTTAAATTTTGCAAAAAGCTAACAACTTATTTAGTATTATTGAAAATATCTAATGATCAGAAATGAAATTCCCACTCATGCCTAAACTCCAGTTAATTGTTAGCTACATGAATATGTCTAATTTTATATGGTCCTTCTGTTCTACAAAGCAGATTTTAAATCTGAGTATAATTTTGACATAGCAAAAAATAAAGTAAAACAAAAAGAAAAATGAAGTATTTTTTAAAAGCTAACTTATGAACAAGAGATATGCTTCTTTGATCTTATTTTAATTGGAATTTATGTTTTAGGTACAATCTGTACAACATGTAGAAATAGATTGAATGCCAATACTCTGAGCAAAATAAACTTGTGAGATCATTACTGAATCAAAAAATGAGAGGGAATATATTCCAAGAATGAATTGAAGACACATGGAGAACACTAATATGAAAACTCTGGCTATATCTTCAATTAATTAATTAAAATTAATTAATTTTATTAATTAAATTAACTTTATTAAATTAAAATAAAATTAATTTTCACTGGGCTTTTTTTTTAAAGTTCACAAATTATTTTTCCAGTTCCTTGAAATAGAAGGATTACATACCCACCCCTACCTGGGCTATTTGGGAATTGGCGAGAAACCTTCTAGTTCAAGGGACTGGAAAAACAATGAAACAATTAATTAATTAATTAATTCAATTAATCCACTGGCTCCAAGATCTTAAACTCATCTTAAACTCCAGGTAAAAATGCCAAAAGTTTGTTTCTCTGTTTGTGTTTGTGTGTGTACTCACCCACTCATCTTTCACTGAGGATTGCTTAAATAAGACTTCAATTGTACTGAAGGGACTTTACTGAGACCTGGTTGGCCAAAGAGGGGAGAGTGTCTTTCTCTGAAATGTGCCCAGAGGGGTTTCAAGTTTCAAGCAGTGAGAGAATGGGCCAAACGCAGTTCCTCAGGAAAGATGTACCATAGCTTAGGACTAGTGCAGGAGAAGGCCTTCTAGGTACGTATCTATTTCCTAGCATATGGAACATTTCTGGAGTCCTCTTTACTGAAATTTAAAAGTTAAATACTCATGCTCATATGTATATAAACTGCAGAATAATATTCAAAATTCATTCTTAAAAGTCGTTCTTAACTCTTTTTTTCCTAGCAGACATTTCATTCTTGACATGTCCTAACTTAAGGTGACTCAAGAATAATAACTATCTAGTTGTTGTGCAGAGTGCAGCAATGCTCCCAAAAAATGTGCTCAGGAAAAATACACATCAGCATGAGAGCTTTACAAAATGCAATGTCCATATTTTGTTCTCCAAAGAAATCCAGCCAGAAAATATATACTATCTGGTTTTTATTGATAAAAAAATGCAAAACTCCATAAAATACAAGTTGCATATAAAATATAGAAAACAACACTTCTTCTCATAAATTTAGCATCCAAGACTTATCCACTACAAAGTCTCTAGCCAAAAACTCTCAGAGAAGAGGCACACTACTTGGTTATTAGTTACAACTACATAACCCATAAAACCTAACTGCATGGTGGCTAAAATGCTACTGCGAGGCTGGGCATAATAGCAGTATACGTGCACAACACACAATCACAAGTTGTTTACATGATCCATGTAGCCATAATATTGTTGTACAGATAACGAGCTGCACTTCTTCCCATGAGAAACTTCTGACACTAGTTCCTTGTCAGACACACATTTCCTGCTCTGCTCTGAACCATATCATATATTTTTGGAGCTACTGTATTCTAGGACATTGGTCATTGAGTTCTGGAGCCCTGATAGTGTATTTAGAATGTGCACAAGTGGAACAGATCCCCCCTGAATAATTCATCAGATAAGTATCACATATCAGCAATCACCCTGAAAGTTGCTTCTTCATTTCCAACTCATAGTCACATTATGCCTTCACAAGTCAAGACAAGTCAAGCAAGCAAGCAAACAAGCCAGAGCCAGCTAGAGAAGCAAGCTTCTGCCTCTTACTGAAAGCAATTTTTAAAAGAGAGATCAGATTGAAAAGGAGCTCTTAAGTCAGCTTTAATGATCTGCCTGTAGATGCCTCCAGGGCCCCAGAGAAGTGAGTTGCATGAATAAAACTAACATGATACATTCTCCTGGCATGGCATCTGAGCTACAAGGACAAATGGGAAAGGCATGGCACCAGTTGCTGCAAATTGTAGAGCCAGAGTTCCACTATGAATGACAGAAAGGGGGAACAAATTAATTAAGGACTACGGAAGGTGCAAAAATTTAAAAACCCTTTTCATCTACGCCACAGTCTTGGTCTAGCTTGTTCATTTTTCTGCCTTGCACACAACATGATGGTGAGTAGTAAAGATGCTTTCAAGTCTAACTGGACTCCTGCTGTAGGCAGCCATGCAATTTTCTTGCTGCACTATAGAAGTGGTTTGTCATTGCTTCCTCTAGGATTATATTTTAAGGTGTAGTCTAGTTTGCAGCCAAGACTTTCTTGATAGTCTCTTGTACAAGTACTAACTATGGCCAACCCTGCTTAGCTTCTGAAATCACCCAGTGTCAGCTAGGTGCTACCATCTGCTGAGGCAGCATGATGACTATTTATTAAATACAAAAAGGCCAAAACAAAGCCAAACTACATAATTCCCTTTGGTTTGCTTGTTAGGAGAACAAGATTGCTCTGCACTCTTCCTACACAGGAAAGTGTCAAAACCAACCTTTTTCCAAATAACTTAAGCCAGGCTTATTTATCCTAATCACAGCCTATTAGCTACATTTGTGACTTGCCAATAGCTGACTTCTTTGTTGGCCACAAACCCCACACTCACTAACACTGATAACGTTACCCAGTTAGGTAATGAAACATCTGCAAGCAAACAACCAAGCTCAGAGAGCACCAAGAACCTCACAACCTAGAGTTGCCCCAGGCTTCTTGAAATGCAAAAAATGAAGAGGTGTTTCATTTGGGGGAGAAAGGGCCTTTTTCAAAATCTGGATAAAGTATGCAGTTTTATCATCAGGTGGAAAATAATGCTCCCAAAGGATTTGAACTTTACCTAGGTCTGACTGTTGTAGGCATGACAAACATTTGATCATACTTGTTCCTTTGCATAATGCCACTTGAAATAGATCAATCATATCTCCTTCTCTGGATGTGAATCTTGACATCTTCAGGTTTCCACTGTATTATCTTGACAATCTCTGTCCAGTTTTATTGCTGCATTTTAACTTTATTCTTTGAATCTAACCTTTTGAGGCTATGACCAATAATAGAGGGGATATAAGAAGCAGGGAAAGGCACAGAGAATTCCTTTGAAAATATATGCAGTTAATTTTATCTCCTGGCTCAGATGCATTCCCTCTTTTCTATGAGCTTATAACACACTTGTGGTATATTCCTTCTTAATAATACTTCAGTGCTTAGCCCTGCAGGAAAACAAATGTTAAAATAATGTCCTTCCTTCCTTCCTTCCTTCCTTCCCTCCCTCCCTCCCTTTTACAGTAATAATAACAGTGTGGGCAGATATGGTTCCAGGACTCTATTGGCAAACAATCCAACTAGGGGGAATAGTTATTGGTATTAAAAGTTTCCCAATAGCTATTCCCAGCAGTGCATTGTCTTTGGTAAGGAATTTAAGACTGGACATGAGCTATACTCCTTTAGAAGAAGGGAGATATTTGGAAAAACGGGAGGGGGGGGGAGTCTCACTCTAATGTCTTTTGCAGTACTGACCTGCTTTCCTATTGCATCTAACAGTATTGCTGGAATGCAGCACATAATGGAGACAGTGGTGCTTTGCATGCCCCCTGCCAGCAGTACTGTTCATGACAGATAATGAAGTCATCTTCATACACTGCATATTGTTTCAATTTCCTCACTGCACTGCAGCATCATATGAGCACCAGTAGTCATGGTATCTTCTCCTGTCTCACCACACTTAGCTCCCCACTACTTTCCCTGTCCTAAAAGATATCGTATTGTTGCTACCCTTAGGATTCAGAGGCCCCACGAAAGTTATCCTTAAGGGGATGTGGTTTGTCATTGTCACTGGTATTCTGTCCTAGAAGACAGTATGCAAGGCAAAAGGAAGATTCTGCTCATCTTTTACTCCTGTTGCTGCCTGTGTATTTGGAGAGGGAAGTAACAGTTGGGTTAGCAAGGACAAGGATGAAAGCCTTGGCAGCAGGTCTCCAGTAGGAGTGTGATCCTCAACCTCAGCCTGACACTGATTTCTGATCCTGATTTATTTTATAGGAAGAGTAAGTTTTTCACTGTAGCTCCTGTCCAGAAGTTTGAGTCTGCAAATCTCATCAATTCCAGCCTGCATATTAATGGTCAGAAATTACAATAGTTCTAGCCCAAAACTTCTGAAATTAATTAGACTGCCTATGCTTGCCTTAAAGGATGCTGAAAGAATGTGTAGTTGGTAATAGAACTCTATTACTTATGGCAGTGGTTCTGAAACTTTGTGGTGCCATGACCCCTTAAAATAATAAAATAATATTTGTGAGTCTTCTCTTAAATAAAATGGTCAGACTACTCTCTAACAGGCCTCCCACTCTTAAGTGTGGTCTGGTCACAAACCAGCTCGGCATGTACAAAGCAGGCTTGTAGACTCAAAGCTGGATTGTAGTCAGGCCCGGCTCCTAAGCTGGGCTCTCCATTTATGTCTGTGTACTTCTAGCACCAGCTTCTGCAACAGCCCCAACCCATTCCTGGGTGCTGTTCAAAGGGGACCTGGCTAAGATTGAGGTATTCCTGTCTAATCTCACCTTTGCCTCTTCAAAGGGCAGCTTTTCCTCTGCTTCTTCCTGAGGGGGTCACATTGGATTCTGGCCCTGAGATTGCATACCAGCTTTAGGCAGCCTAAGTGCTGTCTCTTGTCACAATGGCATCTTGCAGTGGAAAGCCAACATGCTAAGGCTGTCTGAATGCATCCTAGTGCTTTTTGCATCTGCATCTTTGACTTATCAATCAGTGTATTTCTGAACTGGACTTGTGCTTCTTCTTAAAGAACAATAAAGCTGTGTCAAAAAATCTCTCAGCTGACAGGTGGCAGGCACAGAGGCAGGGCACAAGCTGATGTGGGTGAGGAAGGTAAGGAAAGCACGTAGATAGATCCAGATATAATCAACTTAGGCAATTAGTACCAATAACCTTATGTCCTCAGAAGAAAAGGACAACACAGTTATGGGATGCAAACAATAGTCAGATTTTTCTCTGTGATCATTCTTTGTGTTTAAGCCACTGCTTTATTTGTCTTACCACATAAATCTTCAGAATGACTGAATCAATGGAGAACAAAAGGGGAACCGCTCAGTTTCTGAAGTAAATCAAGAAGGAATCAAATCTATTTCCCTTACCATAAAGGCTGCCTTGCCTAAGGCTTGAATTTGTGTGGGTTTAATAAATGTAGATGTAATGGTTGTCAAAAGCAAGTGACCACTGCTTAGTGTGCTTTTACTCCAAAAAGCAGCGCTGGATGTAGGCCTTGCTGTCATACAAACAACCTGTTTAACAAAAGCAGGAGGTCACAGGCAAGATCCCCGCTAGTGGCTTAATAGTGTCTTCTAGCGTCTTCCATCCACTGTTGAATATGCTGAAATGATAGTCATGAAGAGAGGTTTTTATCGCTTCATTCATCTATCACCTTGTAAACTCTGTATAGCATACATTGTATTGGCTGGATGATTCTATAAGTCATTAGTGGGGAAATAGCTGAAGGCTACAGGATAGCTGCAACATCGGAGTGTCCTGATAGGTTTCATGGACATGAACACACATACACATGTAGCCTTTTTGTTATTTCTCTACTTTTTTGTAGGAGAGGGTAGTTGGATATAAGTCATATGACAAGGTTATTTTGTTAGACAATCTGGCAAATGCCAATGACAGGAATATAATTAAGCGCCAGAACATGCAGCTAACACAATTACGGTGCTGTTATTACACTACATGATGGCCTAAAGAAGCTTATAAAACTGTTGTGAAGAATATAAATCAAGGGGCATGTATACAATTGGGGAGGAAAAAAAAACCCCTTTCTCCCATTTAGAATTGACATCCAAGAAAGAAACGATAACTTTAATGAAAAATAGTCTTTTTGCATTCAGTCTCTGAGCGTAAGAATTATATTTCATCTTTAGTATTGCAACATTCAAAAAATGAAAGAATTGCATATTCTTCCCCAGCCTCTTTCTTCCATATCCTTTTTGCGTCTTAGTTTAACTTCAAAATATAGTTCTTCTCTGAATACTACTTTGCAATTCTATGATCTCAAAAGTGAAGTCAATGTGAGGTGACTTTTTACTGATGTTTCTGTGTGATAAGATTTCAGAGAAATCTTCTGAAGGTACCTTCACACTGTAAGGCCTTATATATCTTATATAGGATGTTCTATATTTTACTTTCATGGTTTAAATATTATCATTTCAGATATGTCAGTGCAATATATCTATTGAATTACAGTGCATTGTATTATACATGATTAAAAATGTAGAAGAACAGTATTATTTAAAATATAAAGCTAAGCAGATTTCAGGAGACTTGTAGGTATACATAACAAATCTCCTCCTTCTGCTGTTCACATTGTCCTCTTCAGCGGTTATTCTTCCTCATGCCGCATCCATTTGCTTAATGTCAATACATGCATATTGATCTATATTTAAGAAGATTATCCATCTATCACCCTCTAGACTCTGTGTAACATAAAACTGGTATCCAAGTAAATAAATAATTTGAGATAAGTGCTGTGCCATGTGAAATTTTAAGTTGATAAGTACTTTTTAATATCATATGGTTGCAAAGTTTTGAAAGGCAGTGATGTTAAATTGATGCTTATATTTCACCTCACTGTTGTAGTATGATTAACTATGTAGCTCTGACTGAAAGCCCACCATATTGCTATGATTTTTTTTTATGCCATTCAAATTTGTAGGTATAAAGAGAGTTACAAAAGCAACTGGGCACGTCTGGGGCAAATTTTTGAACGGCCAAAAGTCCAACTCAGATGTGGAAGGGGAATTGGAAAGTTATGGTTACTGTAGGGAAAAAATGACCAGATTCCTGCAATCTTATTCAGGACATCTCTTCCATAATGAGAACTGCCTTTTTTTTTTTTTTTTTTTTTGGTGGCAACTAGTTTTTTCCTCCCAAATTGAAAGTCAGAGTAGAACTTAATGGGAAAATTAAAATGGCAGATTCTAGCCTGATGACACATTCAATTTATATTTATTCGTCTTAAAAAATAATAATAATAACTACTCAGAAATCAATGACCTCAGTTTCAGAATAAGGGAGGGAAAACACAGAATGTTGGATGACATTTTGTCCAGACCTTCAGTTTTTTTGTTTTTTTGTTTCTTTGTTTTTTTACATACCACACCACAATACAAAACATACATATACTTTGTTATTAGCATGATCCCCAGAATTTCATCCATGAAACTATACTTTTTCCAGCAACTATGTGATTAAAGACCTTTGATATAATTTAATGTCTTGGTTCTGAGATATCATCCAACCATACTCTCCAGCCCTGTTTCAGCTCTGAGTGATACTGTAGATATGGTAGAATCATATTAATCATTCTGTAGCAAAGGAAAAATGGGACAGAATGAAGTCAAGGTTAGTAAAAGTCCAGACATATTTGGAATCAGTTAAAACTGATCAGGAGCCTGGCAAGAGAGCCCTGAGTGATGGCATTTTGTGTACAAAAGGAGAAACTGTTGCTTTAGTAGAGTACAACAACCTCCTAAGTAATTATAAACTAGTAGTGATAAAAATTCATTGTAATAATCTAAAAGGTAAAGATTTGCTAAAGGTAAGCTCACTCCAGGTAAGTACATGGACATGTTTTCTTGGCAACAATAGAGAAGTAGTTTACCACTGCTTTCTTTCACCTGCTGTGACCTAGTAAGCTACTTGGATTTTAAAACAGGTTATTAGTCCTTAAAATAGTGAGAGTGAAAATGTGAGCTGCATCTGATCAGCCAAGTAAGGTTGTATCTTCAGCTCTAGAAGGGTGGGGTAAAAGGGACAGAAAGATCTCATCCAGGTCATCCTCAGATTTGGAAGAAAGTTTAAGCCTGTTGAACATGATTAATTAATATTTAGTAAAATGGATGCTATTCTAAAAGTGATGATCAGCTAAATGTTCCTTGTGGTGAGTTTGTCCAATTTTTAAGTCTCATGTCTTTGCAAATGTTTGTATAAATTAGGCATGCTGGAAAGTAAAGCCAGTGTTTTTAGATAACAGAAACTATTACTTATGATAATGCAAATGTGCTTGAAACTAGTTGAGCTATTACTCACTTCATATATTACTCTAATGTAAGACTGTAATTAGTACATCTAGGATTTTTTCAGATCCCAATTATGGTTTTGTTATTGTAATCCAACACAATAAGCAGGTGTAAACTAACAAAAGATTATTTAAAAAATAACTTCAAAGAATAGATAGGAAAAAGAATTAAAGTTGTGGCTCAGTGAAAACCTTAATCCAACATGCAGCTTCTCAAAAACATAGAAATGTCATTAGGACTCCTTTATACAAATATATGGTATAATTCTGTTCACTGCTTCTCAAGAAGAATAATCCTATTAATACAAGAAAAGGTGCAGAGAAGGACAACCTAAATGAGGCGATTCCTTTAATAATTGCATTTTAATTCTGAGAAATCTGCACTTTTTGAATTTCTGACGTTGTACCACTAAAGACAATGAACCTTGACTGAGAAACAAATGGAAAGAGTATAGTTCAGAAACTGAGCACAGAAACTGGATGCAGGGTGTTCTTAGGATATATCCCTGTATTTCCATTACAAAGGATCTAGTAGAGGAAACTTGAAAGGCCTCTTCCAGAAATTTTGTGGACCTGCTGTGGCCATTCAAAATAGAAAATATCAGTATCAATGCCAGTAGTATCAAGCAGTTTCCTTTGTTCCATTTAGGGACAAATTAATCAGTAACATTCACATCTATTCTTTCATATCTCAGATTTATCCTATATCCTCTATTAATTAGCATTTTTGTAAAGATCTATATAAAAACTGCATTAAAATGCATATTCAAATATTACATTTTAAATGTATTTTTTCTAAAAGAAGAAAAAGAGAACCCAACCATCCAACATTCACAAATTTTCCCACACAAGAGAATTCTTGGGGAATTGGGCGGGGACAAGTTTAATCAATCAATCAATCAATCAATCAATCAATCAATCTCTTGGAACACATAGGAAACACAGGTTGACTTTTCTGATCAGCTTGTGAATTGGGGGGTAGACAGCATGGAAGTTCATATCAGAATTTACCCTCTGTAATAATAGACTACAGAAGGGCTAGTGTGAAAGTCTGTCATATGACGACATGACCCTTTTTAGTGTACAAATGCAAATCAAATGAAATCAGGGAAAAGTAAAAGCTGTGGAGTCCTTGGGGTTCTCTGAGCTTGGTTGTAAAAATAAAAATGTAAAAGTAAAAGCCTGCCAAACTATTTATCACTGATTCTTTTTAAAATATGCTTGATTCTCTATAAGAAAAAGATAAAGTAGCTTGATATTTCAATCAACTCACCCCTACTCCTCTTTCCTGGTTTATAAGAGTCACTTTTATGTGAGATGGGCGGCTATATAAATATGATAAATAAATATGAAAAGTAAATAAATAAATAAATAAATAACTTCAGATGAAGTGACACACTGACCTGTAACTATAGACAAAGATCTTGTACATCAAATGATCATGCTTGGAGGTATCACCACTCATTCAGTATATCACATGGCAGTAATTGTAAAAAAAAAAAATTAAAAATGAAGATATGACCTTGCATTTAAGTGACATTTTGAAACCATTCTGCCCATGTTAATGAATTCACATCCTCAATTAGAGTTTTTTAAGACATTGCAATTGTGACCTGATAAACATTTCATTTTTTTTTTTTGGTCTGTGCTCAGTCATTACTGACCCTGCAGTGACTGCCTGGACGAGTCCTTGCCTGGACGAATCCTTGCCTGGACAAATCCTGGCAAGTTTTCAAGGCAATTGTTTTGGAAGTGGTTTGCCAGAGCCTCCTTCCTAGAGCAGAGCCCAGCTGGCAAGCGCAGGAGGCGGGATTTCCGTTGCTTCGTGCCCTTTTCGGGCGAGCGCGGTTTCATGCTTACCGGCAGCTGATCCCGTCTCTCTGTGCAAGGCGCTGCCAGCATTTTTCCTCCCACCGGAGTGAGAGTCCCCATTTATCTACTCACGTAAGTTTTCGACCTGTTGGGTTGACAGGAGCTGGGGAGGAAACAAGAGCTCACCTTGTTAATGGTGAAGGCTGGACTCAAACCGCCGAAGCGTCAGCCATTTCTGGCCGGCAACTTTCAGTGTCATTAAGCCGCTGCGCCACCGTGTCCCAAACATTTCATAAATCAAGGCAAAATTCTTGAAGTTTCCCTGAGAAAGGGTGGGTCTTTTAAAAAAAACACTGGGAAAATGTGTGATTATGTTGATATTTTTGTATCATGTGTTGCAGAACATTGTGGCTTTGCAGCCGGCTTTAAAGTCTATTGAAAGATAAAATACAAAAGGGTCCTCTTAGTCACCAATTAGTAATACACAGAGGTGGATACATAGCCCATATGTGATCGTATTATGCATGCCACTTTTGAACAAGTTTAGATAAAGTATAGTGTGTATGAGTCTGTAACTAAATCTTGGGGTTGTTGGAATATCAAATCTGGGTGCTTATAAAAAAAAAGTAAATCAAGCTAAAGGTTCCTACTCTAAAGAATGGATTAATACACTTTGTTTCATGTGATGTGGAAAAGCAGAGTTTCAGTCCCAACCCACAAGACTTATTTAGTGAGATAAGGCAGCATCCAGACAGGATAAAGCCCACCTAAGGAAAGTGATATGCTTCTGAGAGGCTACCATGCATCGGAGCAAACAAAGGGACAGGAGGCTAAGACTATGAATGGCTACTAATCTTGCTTGCTCTTTACTTCCTTCTCAGTCCCAGGCAGCATATCTTAAATGTCACATGCAGGAGAGCTTCCAGAATGCATCTGGTTGGCCACTGTGTGATAAAGAATGTTGGAATAGATTGGCCATTGGTCTGATCCAGCAAGTTCTTATGGACTTTCATAATCAATACTAACACAAATTTTATCTTGCCTGAACTTGGAAGTAACATGTCCATTGCTGAGTGAGGCCTTGTTCAGCTGCTGGTTGACCAGGTGTATGTATATATATATATATATATATATATATATATATATATATATATATGCTGTCACTTTTCCCAGCATGTGGAATGAGCACATGGATACCACCAATAACCTATCACAGGTTATTTTTTTAAAGATTTTTTTAAATTAATGAAATTAAAGAACAACGTATTCATCCTTTCCTTTCCCATCCTATGTATCAAATCAAATGTTGACTATACAAGCCCTCTGAGCCAGAAATCTATTCTCTCCTATTTTGTGAAGCTCCATAAACATTCATGGATGGTGCTATACAAATGATGATAATGGTGATGGTGACTTTTTGTCCATCTCCAATTCAGGTTTTCCCCAATTATTGCAATACTTTTTAAAACAGATATTACATATCTATTACACAACTACAGATTTAAACATTAGTTAAAAGTTTAAGCTTCTTAAAAGTGGAAACAGATGGGAGTAAGTTTACAAATGAAAAAACTGACAAGAGACAGATAAAGACAATTTATCTGTTTTTAATTTAGACTGAATAACCCCTCTCCTTCAAATTAGGGATATTGTCAGCCTAACATTCCAATAACATTTGTAACATAAATGTCAGTATAACATTTGAATTGTGTTTGGGCTTATGATCTGGGTGAAAAGGAACATTCAGACATGAAAGTGGGGGAAGATCAGCAAATGTGATTTCTACATGTTATTCATGTTGTTATTTGTTATTTGTTGTTATTTGTTATACAGATGGGAGGGAGAATCATCTATTGGAAAGAAATGTTTAAAAAATGACTAGTACCACTTCTGTATACATAACAATAATATTAGCTAACTGTATTCGCCCCCCCCCCACTTTCACTCTCACCTCGCAAAAATTTAATCATGAAAAATAGGAGACCTTGTGAAAAAGTATACTATCTGAGGGGCGTATTCCACCTTAGAAATGTTCAAGAGTTCTACATTTCCTGCCACCAGCTGAATCACCAAAGATACTTGTGTTCCTTTAATTGTCTAATATAAAAAAGAATGACATAAGCAATGCCAGTGAGAATCAGAGTCTGGATTTCCTTCCAAAAATAATGTTCAAGGTACCAAATGTCTGACAACAGACTTTAAAATAATTGGGAAAAAAAACAGCTGACATTTTCGAACCTTTCCACAATTTTTCATAAGCTGTGGCCATTACCAAAGGGTAATTTCATGTTGTTGTTTAGTCGTTAAGTCGTGTCCGACTCTTCGTGACCCCATGAACCATATTGCGCCAGGCCTTCCTGTCTTTCACTGCCTCCCTGAGTTTGCTCAATTTCATGCTCATTGCTTCAGTGATGCTATCTAGCCATCTCATCCTCTGCCGTCCTCTTCTCCTTTTGCCTTCCATCTTTCCCAGCATCAGGGTCTTTTCCAAAGAGTCCTCTCTTCGCATTAGGTGACCAAAGTATCTGAGCTTGAGCTTCATTATCAATCCTTCCAATGAGCAATCAGAGTTGATTTCCTTTAAGATTGACTGGTTTGACCTCCTAGCAGTCCAGGGGACTCTTAAGAGTCTTCTCCAGCACCACAGTTCAAAGGCATCAATTCTTCGGCGTTCAGCCTTCTTTATGGTCCAGCTCTCACAGCCATACATTACTACTGGAAAAACCATAGCTTTGACTATGCGGATCTTTGTCGGCAAGGTGACGTCTCTGCTTTTTAATATGCTATCTAGGTTTGCCATAGCTTTCCTCCCAAGGAGCAAGCGTCTTTTAATTTCATGGCTGCAGTCTCCGTCTGCGGTGATCTTGGAGCCCAAATAAATGAAGTCTGTTACTGCTTCCATTTCTACCCCTTCTATTTGCCAGGGATTGATGGGTCCAGATGCCATGATCTTAGTTTTTTTAATGTTGAGTTTCAAGCCAGCTTTCGCACTCTCCTCTTTCACCCTCATCAAGAGGCTCTTTAGTTCTTCTTCACTTTCTGCCATGAGGGTGGTATCGTCTGCATATCTGAGGTTATTGATGTTTCTCCCTGCAATCTTAATTCCGGCTTGTGATTCTTCCAGCCTGGCATTTCTCATGATGTACTCTGCATATAGGTTAAATAAGCAGGGGGACAGTATACAGCCTTGTCGTACTCCTTTCCCTATTTTGAACCAATCGGTTGGGTTTATATATCACACTAAGCCATGGTTTATTTTTTATTGTGGATTGTTGGACAAACTATAGTGGCCTTGTTCATATATTAATTCATAAAACACATTTTATAAACCACAATGGTTGTTTGCTTATTACACTAAGTCTAAAACAAGCAAATCAAAATATGGCTTTGTGTGATGTATGAATCCAGTCAATATGGCAACGTTGGACTAAGCACTGGTAATCTGTTTCGAAACTTAGATTTATTGGCATCAATCTATAATAGTCTACGGTATATTGAATGGGTCATAGGGCAGTGCAGTTTTCCATTTTCCATTTCTTACATCTTTGCCAATTTCTGTGGCTAGCTGGTTCATTTTAAGTTTGGGAAATCCTGTCCTAAATTGTAATAGGAATTGAAGAAAAAAATCTGTGTATCCATGGGAGAGGAGAGGAGAGGAGAGGAGAGGAGAGGAGAGGAGAGGAGAGGAGAGGAGAGGAGAGGAGAGGAGAGGAGAGGAGAGGAGAGGAGAATCTGCCCTTTCCTATTTTTGCCCTCTGCCGGAAGCTTAGATCTATGTTGGTCTAATAAGCTCTTTGTGTTTAGATCCTTGACTCTGGAAGTAGTCCAAGGTGGCCTGTGTCAATCTGGAACATGGTAGCTGGCCTTGATTTATTCCTGATTCTGGATCAGGAGATAAAAAAGGCAGAGTTGTATTGTCTCATTATGTAGAATGGGGAAACATTTAGCTGGGTTAGTATTTTTTTATTTTTATCAGGATGATATAAAATGTTCAGGAAGGGTAAAACATTGATTGGGAATGAGGCATTTGAAGAAATTACTGCAGGGCTTTTCCAATTTCACTCAGCACCCATTCATTCTTAATCCCATATCCTTTTGTTTTACCACACAGTTCATGAGTAGCCCATTCCCACCACATTCAGTTTTCTGTTATGTTTCTCCTGACATACCCAGCTCTCAATTTCCTATCATAAAGTTGGCAGAAGCAACCCTTAATAACAGCCATTTTTATTTCTTCCAACAAACAATCATTCCACAGAACAGACCACTTATTACCCACTATCTTTTTACCAGCATTTGCATGTGTTAAAATGTTGGCTTATAGTCACATTTCTTAGCTAGAATCCATTATTTGTGCTTTGTGTGATGACTTTATTTCTCTTACCACACACATTTGGAATGAATGAATATATGGGGAATCAAGGGTTAAGCCACTCAAGTTTTGAAACAGATCAAGGCAGCATCAAATAGAATTTGAAATGTTGCCTTGCCGGAAGCTTAGATCTATGTTGGTCTAATAAGCTCTCTCCACCCCACTTTAGATGTAGTGGTTGTTAAAAATAATTAAGCACTTCTTATTCCCAGAAGAAGTTCCGGATATGGACCTTGTTGTCATACAATATCTGGTTAGCAAAAGCATAACACCAATGCAGGAAGCTGTATTCTCCTGGAGTGTCCTCACAGATGTCAAATAATTCATTTTTGAGCTCTCTGAGGACATTGCCTAATAAACTAACATGCGCTCCCACCCATGCACATGTGCAAGCACAAGGACTCACACATTCCTCTCAGTGAGGCAGAAAGGAATGGGAAAAATGCTGCTTACCAAGACAAAAGGCAGGAGTAAGACAAACATTTGCCTGTATTATGTAGGGCTGTACACAATAAATATGGAAACTAATTAGGCCATCCTTTGGAGGAGGAATAAATGAATGGGGACAAAGGGCTAAATTAAAACTAGCACAACTGAGAAATTGCACTAGTTTATTTAAGCAAAATACAAGATTGGAATATAATACCTATTGTGAAAGGAAGGAAGGGATAGACCAAGAGAGGAATGGAATGTCAGATAAACAAATTAAGCAAAAGAATGGCGAGAGGGAAGATGAATTGAAAAAAAATCAGTTATTATGAGAGAGAAGGCACTGTCATATAAACAATCTGTCCAAATTAAAAAAGATCTGGACAACAAGCAAGTGTGTTTATAATGGCAGTCAATATACAGATCTGTCTGTCTTTGTCTCTCATTGTCTTGCCTCCTGGAAGCAGTTTTCGATACTGAGATCACTCTGATTTGGGAATGGACCTTTCTATCCATTAACCCAATGCTGTTATTTTATATCCATATTTTTTTAAAGCACCCACAGTTTTTGTAAAACCCTTTTTTTTCTAAAGAGCATCACCCTCCACTTTGAGTTCTCAAACCATGTATTAGAGAAAAGATCACAGAATGTTTTGACTGGAAGATAGGATGACTGAGAGACCTCTGTCCTGACTTTCAATAAGTTAAAAACCATTCCAAATTGCCCCATTTCTTGCTTAGTTGAGACTTCATGCCAAGCTAAAGCAGAGCCCTAATTAGAGTCAACTTAGTTTGTTCTTGGTCTCATCATGTTTTCACTTATTTTAAATAGATGGGCTTTATTACTAGTACTTTTAAATAAAGATATAAATTGCGATGACAGACTTTTCCAACACATGGGAAAAAAAGAGAAGTATGCCATTTGTCTACCTTTCCTGCTGTTCATACCATATTCATCTGATTCCACCTCAGCATTATTATATCCAGTCAGTCTCAAATCCTGACTTAGTGCTATGAGCATGAAATAGTGCTGCTTCTGCTTCTCCTTTGGATATTATAAGCAGATTTCTGTATTATGAAGGAAGGCTGTACTGTATGGTCATTTCACTTTTGGCTTAATATTTGTTTTAGTCATTCAAGGATCAGCCACTAGTTAATATAATATTTTTCTGCTATTTTCTCTGTCTTATTTTACTAATTGTTTATTCTGATAAGAACATTGCACTTAGGGTTTGTTGTATTTCACTGAACAGGAAATATAAGAAACCCTTTAAATAAAAATATGGTTTCTTTGCTCAGACTAAGTAGCTGATACTCTGAAATCTTGATCTTTCAAGTAAATGACAAAATAATCTAACACCAGTCACAGTCTTGACAGTCTTCTTGGCTTTGACTAATAACACACTTTCAGTGGACTTATCATTTGAGAAGGGGAGTGTTAAATACAAATACAGCATGGAAGTATTAAAGGTAACTTGCAGAGGTATTCAGAAGAAGACACTGTACAAAAGCATGGAGATGTTGTGACATTATTACAAGGTTATCTATTCCTTTCCTTATATATGCTTCTGTTCTGACATCTCATGCTGCTAAAATTTCTGCATGCAAATCTTATTTTCTTATGTGTTACTTATACCTCCCCCCATGGCAATATCTAAGAGAAATATGGCACACTGGTTTAGAAACTTGGGGCAGCCTCAAACCAAAGACTCAAACCAAATCAGAGTAACCCAATTCACTGAGAACAATATTCATTCATTCCATTCATTCATTCATTCATTCATTCATTCATTCATTCATTCATTCAGTGTATATAGCTGCCCATCTCACATAAGTGACTCTGGATGGCTCACCAAATTATAAACCACAGCAACATATAACCAACAAAATACAAATAAACCATAAAACCATACTAAAACAAGATTAAACCCATAAAAACATAATCAGTGGCATTTACAATCTGTATATCACAAACAGTGCAACCATCTAGCAGGCTGTACACCACAACTAGATCCCCCACCACAATAGCAAAACCATGCCTTCAGTGCTTTCTGGAAGGAAGGTAGGGTTAGGCCAATCTAACTCTGGAAGGATGATATTCCAAAGGGAATGTATTTTGAAAATACATGTAATGCCAATTTAAATTTATATATATAAATGAAATGTTTCATGCTGCTTTCCTTATAAAGAAAGATAGATGTGGAAATGGCATAATATGTACTTATAAGTAGATATACATAAAATGCTACAGAGTAAAAATATACTAATTGACCTATTTGAAGAAAATGTCAAATGTCCTTATTCAGATTTTTTGTGCCTGTTTCATTATTCATTTCCACATTAATGTTATTAGGTGGACCATCAGAACTGTTTGTTCCAATTTCACTTAATACTCTCTCTCATCAGCTAATAGATGAAATCTGTTTTCTTATATTAACACATATATTATATTCAGACTCATTATGTAAATTGCAATTTTTTAAATGTTTATATTAGACATGAGGTAAAGCTACTCAGAATATTTGAGTATTTTCAGCAGTGAGAAGAGGAAAAACACCTTTTACTTTTGATTGATGATTCTTCATGTTCATTTATCATATCAACCACCCAGAATCGCTCTGCAGTGAGATGGGCAGTGACAAATTTGAAATATAAATAAATATAAATAAATAAATTTATACTTAATGACATCATTGTGTTGGTAGACTTGATTGACTGCAGTTTACTGTGATTTTATATGATTCATCACTGGACTGCATATTGTATATTCTCATCCAATATGACTAATTCAGGAAGAAAGAAGAACTGTTGAAGATGGAAAACATGATAGCAAAGCAATAACAATTAAAAAAACAACAACAGTAACACCGAATTATAGTTGTTTATAGCATTTTTACCATACTGTTTAACCAAAACAGCTTACATAAACTTTACTTTCAGATGCTTCCAACTTACTCTGATGCCTATTTCCAACCTAAAATCTGAAATGGAAAACTATTTTAATGCAGAGGCAAATTTGATTGCCTTTAGGCAACAAATCAACTTTTTGTTTTGTAAAAGCCCAATATTTTACAAATTCAAATCTCCTGCTTCCCCCCGCCCCACAAAAAGAAAAGAAATACAAGAAAAAGGAGAGAAGGGATACATCTGTGGTGTAATTGATAGGAAGTGTCTTCCCTTGGTCTCTTCTTTTTACTTCCAATCGCAGTGTTTTAGAAGAAACGTAAGAAAAAACTCTGATGCCATTTCAGGGTTTTCACTATTTTATTGTGAGTGACAGAAGAGGCAGCAGTAAAATTCAGGGCTTTCCAGTGCAACCACTTTGGGGTCCCACTCAATACATTAAACTAAGTTTCACTGAATCCACTTAATATGAATAAATGTCCCCTTCTATTTTTTCCTCCTGTCTGCTGGTATAGTAAGGATGTTTCTGCTAAAAATGATGGTGGCCTTCAAATGGAGGAAATTTATAGTAGGACCTACATCTGGTCTTCAGGTAGCCAAGAAGTGAAGTTAGGCAGAGAGGAAGAACTAGTTGTGTCTTGTCCAAATAAATTCAATTCAAGTCTTTAAGTTGAACTCAACTTCTGGTGATTTCAAGGGCATATCCATGATGGGTTTTATGACATCAATACAAAAGTGATTTTTCCAGGATACATTTACCTTACCTTTTATCTACTAGGATTTTTCCCTGATGGTTTCTCATTAAAGAACTAACCAGGCTTGATCCTGCTTCGTTTCCAAGCCCATACACTGCCACCTGTCAAGACTATCTCTGACAGCTCAATGTCAAACCACAGTGATGAACCAGCATATTGGATTCCCTTAGTTTTAATGAGACATCCTGTAATATCTGAGAAATGATGTAATGAAGTTTTCAGTTTAATCAGAAAACTTCCCCTTAGATTGCCCTAAGTGAATCTCCCCCCAAAATCCAAATACTGAATCATTTTAGAGTTATATAGGAGAAAAAGTCTTCATATTAAAAGAGACCCAGAATTATTATGGAACAGCTTTCCTTACTCTCTATTCCCCCTTGTAAATGTGACCTTTTGCTCAGGATTAATACCTATAGGGATAAGACTTCCATTGCGGGGAGATGGAGGGAACACATAGCATCCTGCTATAAGGTTGATTGGAGCAGCACCTGGTATAGCTAGGCAGCTTCACTTGACCAGCATATCAAACAAAGGAGTAGTACTCCATTACCCATCTTCTGAGCTGCTCTGAGTCCCTACCTCCACAAGAACCATGTCTTCAGGAAGTCAAGAAGAGCACTGAGCAGGCCCAACCAAAAAGACTTAGTGAGCCACTACCGATTATCTGTAATGCATGTTATTTTCACAATAACGTCACGATAATTATTTTGACACAACTATAGCTTCTAACAGACCCCTGTGGTTGCAGCAGACGGTTCCTTAATTTGTTAGAGTAATAAAGGAAATACAGAAGTATGCGTTACACATATGCAAGTATAGTAAAAGTAATTACTTTCTGCAGGGAAAAAAATTGTTTCAAGAGATGTATGGGAGACAGAGTAGAGAAAGTGCAGGAGGCTAAAATTCATGTTTTTTCCACCTGGAACCTTTCTATTATCCCCTCCTCAAGTATCTTTGCCTCTCAGACCATATATTTGGATTCTAACAATAAGGAGGCACTTAGGATATGGCTAGGCTCTAAGTATGTTTGGTAGTACAGCCGTCCTACTTTAAATATTAGTTCATAAATGGCAGGAATGAAAATGAGCCTGTTCGTATTATAAAAACATCCATTTAAACCTGGAGGATTATGGTTTGAGAGCTCACAAATATATACAGGAATTCTCCCCAGCATTGCCATCATCATCATCATCATCATCATCATCATCATCATCATCATCGTTATTCAAAGCTTCTGTCTTGCTGGGAGAAACATCAAGAACCTCAGATATACTTATGATACTACTTAGATGGCAAGAAGCAAAGAGGTCTTGAGGAATGTATTGTTGAAGGTGATCTGCTGCCTAATATTAAAAAAATGACAACCTAAGATTATGGCAACAGACAATGCCAACCCGCTGTGTGTAGGCAGAGAAGAAACTGAAGTGGTTAGAGATGTTATCTTCCTAGGCTCACAACTTCACAAGGATGGTGACTGTAGCCATGAAATACTTGGGAAAATGTCTATGACAGATATAGATAAAATATAAAAATGCAGAAACAACTCACTGACAACAAAAGTACATATTGTCAAGGCTATGGTTTCTCCAGTGTAACATATGGCTGTGAAGGCTGGATCTTAAGAAAGACTGAACAAAGAAAAAAAATGATGCCTCTAAAGTGCCAAATATAGAAGAAATAATTCAATTCCAGTTGAAATTAAACTAGACTGTTTACTAGAAGCACTGATAGTGAAGCTAAAGCTTACATAGTTTGGACACATAATGTGAAAGCAAGAATCACTGGAAAATACTGGAAAAACTGAAGGCAACCAAAACAAGCTGACAGAAGACAAGGTGACTAAATACTATAATTGATGACACAAGCATGAATTTACAAGAACTCTAGGAAGCAATTTCTGATAGGCAATCCTGCTGAAATGGTATCCGTCAGATCATGGATAGTTGGAAATGACCAAACAACACTGGTGGGGCTTAGAAACTGTGGAACACAGGGTAAGTCACTGAAATGTTAATGAAGTCTTAAAAATGTACCATCAATGGTAAATATAATAGCAATGTTCTTGTAAACAATGTCCTTCTTGAAAAAAAATGGAATTTTTGTTTCTGCCACATTGGGACCTAGGTTCCTTAATAGCACAACTGATGGATTTAAGTTATAGCTATCAGATCTGGGCTGCAAAAATCTAGAAAGCCACTAGATGGAAGAAAAGAAAAATATGTCCAGGAGACACACTGTTTTCTTGGCAAAATGACAACCTAGCAGCCTTGCAATTCTTTGCTCTTCTGTTTCTAAACTTAACATGAAAACCTGCCTCTGATGCCCTTACTTTTCCTTGAAATTTCTACACCACCATATTTGCAGCTCTGCAAAGCTTCATTGAAGCCTCGAATGGAAGAGAATGCATTTATTTGCTGTGCTTCATGAAATGAAAATCTATTCTGATTTACCAACCCACCACACCTTCAGAATCTGAGCTGGCTACAACTAATGCACAGCCGGTTTGGTGTAGTGGTTAAGGCATCAGGCTAGAAACCGGGAGACTGAGTTCTCTTCCCACCTAGGCACAAAGCCAGCTGGGTGACCTTGAGCCAGTCACTTTCTCTCAACCCTAGGAAGGAGGCAATGGTGAACCACTTCTGAAAAACCTTGCCAAGAAAACTTCAGGGACTTGTCCAGGCAGTCTCCAAGAACTGGATATGATTGAACGGATTTAAAAAACAAAACAAAAAGCCTAACACAAGTCTTTAAATTGCATACTAGACATATATTAAATAATACTCATGCTATGAAGGCTATACTGAAATGGAATGAAATCTTATGAGAAACATGCATTATGAATTTCTGGGGAGTTTTCCAAACTCTGGCTATTACTCTTAGCATATGTTTATTAGGGATGGCCTAATAGAGTTGAGGATGTCAATATCCTGTGTAGTACATGTGGATGCTTTACTGGAATCAATCACCCAGTAATTTAAATTCCCTTGCTGTCTGGATAAACCCATAGACAGCTTACCTAGCTAAAGCATGTGACTTGTAAACTTGCCTTCCTCTCCTCAGCTCTCCTTTACAATGAAAGCCTAAGAAATATTTTAATGATAACTAAGTGTAATGAGAAGTAACAAAAGTGCTTTAATCACAACCTAAAATGCATTTAGTCATATGCACTTAGTGCATTTAATCACAAACAAGAAAGGAATAAGAGTCACTTTTGTTACTTTTTCATTACTTCCTTGTTTGCAGTTAAATTATGCTTGGACTCTTATTTCTCCCATATGCATTCAGTCAGATAGGTTTAATGACGGAAGACAGAAAATACCAGATACTCTACGAAAGTTTCAACTTCTTTCACTTAAGTAAACAAGCAAAGCCAGGTAAGGGGTCCAGTGCCAAATACACCATAGCTCCCACAAGTTCTAATATCATAAAAAGTTACTCTGTACCCACAGTGGCCAGCAGAGAAACTTACATAGAAAACAGAGAAATGCTTGCAGAGGCTGGCTGGAATCAGCAGCAGTGAACACAAAGACCCTTTCAAAATCTTCAGCCATAAGTCCAGAATTTTTATCCCCTTAGAGGTCCAGGCTGCTATGTCCATCACACTTGTGACCATTCACCTTTATGCCATCATCCAATATTCCTAGGTTCTAAATGATCGTTCTCAGGAATTCTGGAGGTTGTTGCTTTACCAGCACATGATTTGCAGGTCCAGCTGCCTTATTGTTCCAGTCCCCATGCCCTCTGGTCCATCTGCCCATTTTATGTGGTAGATCAGAACCGTTTTTGCCACTCCTATAGTAAATATGTTGCCTATTGCACAGCCATATATAGTCCACTAACGTACTGCTTGCAAACATGTATTTTGAGCCAAGTTGCATAGTGAGGCCTGAACCAAAGTGCCTTCATTTTCCCCCTCACACAATCTATACAGCAAGACTGTCCTGCATGTATCACCTGGTGGTTATGGCATAATATTTCTGTACTGACCTGTGCATCAATGCAACTGCCTTTATTTACCTAGCTGATTTTTCCTGTAACATGCAACGCACAATTGCACTAAGTGAAGGAGATATTGCTGGCTCCATCTGTTCTTGATTGCAGCAGTGGGAGAGATGTTTTCTTAGATGTGTATCATGCCTAAGATCAGATGATTCGCAGGATGTTCTTTCTCCCTAGAATAAACTTGACCAAAAAACCCTCCTCTTTTTACTAGCTTACAAAAAGGCAAGAACTGGTGATTATAATCTGTGCCTAGCAACTGAAATGTCCTCCATGCCTTTGAATTCTTTCTATTGAATCAGCAGGGTCTTTGTGAGGTCAAATGTGAGCAAGCTGCGCTATGGTTAGCTTTTATAAACTATTGGAATGTTTTTAGGGTTGTTTGTTTGTTTGTTTGTTTCCTGGTCATTTTTATTCTTTCCAAGTTACCCTGTGTTCCATTAACTTGGAGTTAAACTGTTGGAGAGAACAATAAAATGTATCAAGTTGACTATGGAAGCTATATATATATTTCATGCAGTTTTAAGCGGTCCACAGAAACTGTGATAAACAGTGTCTATCTTTAGCCCTACTTCAGTTTTTCATATAAGAATAGAATCAAAATCACATGGGACTCTCTGGTTCTCTCTCCACTTTTATAATGCTCCTCCATCCTTGCAAGATGCCAAAGAGAACAGTGATACTGCGCATTCAGACAGAATGGGCTTGCTTTTAAAAAGTGTTGACAGCTGAGATGCTCATGTTTGCAAGGTCTTTTTCTAAATTGTGATGTCAGCAAGTTCAAAGCCACAAGGAAATGTATGTGAAAAACAACACACAAACTTTGTTGAGTTACAACCTTTCTTTTGCCCTAGGCCATCGATTTCCTGATTTTGTTTTCGTTGTTTTTGAAATTTGTTGCTGTTCCTTGAATTAGTCATTATGAACCTTGCACCTAGCATTTTAAAAGTTCCTTCTGGGATTAGTAAACAAACCCAAAGCAAGTTTAAATATGGAGTGTAAAAATCACAGGCAGTTTCTTCAACATGTATGAAAAGTCCAAATATGCACATATGGAACAACTGAGAGTTGAATCAATAAGCAAAATTTTCAGGTGAATTCTTCAGAAGCAGAACTCAAAGCTTCACTAAACAAGAAAATCATGTTGTCATTGGTTGCTGGTAGAGGACAGCAGATCCTTTGGGTAATGATAGCAAGATCAGAGGATTGTAAGCTACATACTCTTGGGCAGTGGAGAAGCAGAAGAAATAATGTTAAAGTGAGGTTCTCATTTTAATAGGAAAAACAGCTATATTTTTCTTGCTGTTAGATTTTGGAGGTATGTTTAATCAAGTTTAAATAAGTAAATGACTTATTTCTTCACTTGACTTCATGACTTCTTCATGAAGACTAAAGACCTTTGGTTTAGAGATAACATTTGGAGAAACTACAGTATGTACAACTATGATACAATTTTCCACTTCTCTCCTTTCAGTTACATTTTATAGGTTCCTTATGACAGTCTGGTTCTATGTATGTACAGCTCCTTTTCTGTTTAGGCAGTTACTTAGTTCTATGGATTTTTGTAGCAAGAAACCATGATAGGTCCCAATATAATTTAAGGGGATGGGTAACACATCCCTCTAATCAGCAATTTTGGGGGAACCTCCAGAGTCACTTGAAGGCACCAAAACAAATAAAAAAAAAAGACCTTTAGAAAAGTCTTAATACCTGCCTAGCATTTAATATGAAATTAGAATTCTGATAGGAATCTAGTAAATCACTGCAATGTTTATGGATGCTTTTATGGATCAGTGTCCTAGAGGTCTGCTCTCACTTCTGAGCCTCTTTGTTCCTTTCTTCACTCCCTCCTCCCTTTGAAACATTCTCCAATAAGGTTGTATTAGTTATCTCTCACTCACATTAACTAATCCTTATTAAAATTTGTTCTGAGCTTCAATTCTCCAAGCAAAATGCAGTTGGCTTCTTGGTATACTATCAGTTTCGTAGATACAGAATATGCAACATTTTAGAGATAGCAAAGGAGTTTGAAACAGTGTAACTTTGTACTCTGGCAGCCCTCCACTGGTGCAGTGTCCCTCGATCACATTCAGTTTCGACTGGAGTAAACTAGAACAGCCTTGGCAGGCACATGTACTAAACACACCATGAGGTCAGGAAATTAGATCCCACTGCTATAAAGTGTCTGGAATATTAGCAGTCTGAACCTCATAATATGTTTGCTATGTAAGTCAGTATATGATCCACAGTTAGAAGCAACAACATAGTAATAGGGGTAGCTTAAAGATTTTCTGCATTGCCCCTACAAAATATCCATTTTGCTCTTGAATCAAATCCTTCCCACTGTAGTCAGTAAAATTATTTTACTACTAAAGCACCAGGTGGCAAAACCTGGTAATTGGTATAGAGCTTAGATGATATAATAAGAGGGTGGCTGAGGCCTCAGATTGGGTTGTGCCTATGCGACCCCTCCCTTATCATGGATCCCACCATTTTCTGTGGTTCATGGAAGAGTTGTGGAAGATAAGACATCTAGAGTGCCACTGGTGTTCAACAAGGGACAAACTCGACCAAACATGGGTTAGAGCTGTTATCAAAGCCTACCTTGTGGCAGTAAGGGCAGCGAAGTGACAATACTTCTCCACCCTTATTGCGTCTGTGGATAGCCATCCCATGGCCCTGTTTTGGATGACATGTGCCCTCTTGGGTAGAGGGGGCTTGGAAATCCCCTTGCAGGGTCATGAGGATGAGTTTGCTCAGCATCTGTCAGACAAAGTCGCTTGAATTTTTTCTCAGCTAGATGCGTGAGTGAGTTCTAGTGGTGGTGAACTTTTCCTTGAGTGAGGGGGTTGTTCTTTCACCCCTTAAGGAGACCTTGGTTCACCCTTTCCTCAAGAAGCCATCACTGGATACCAGCTTCATCATCCCCACTGAGGTGAGGTTGGCCACATCCCTATTAATTTTCCATGTTCCTCAAGATTTGGTTGTGTCATCAGGCCAGGGGGTTTCAAGGGAATGGTGAGTTAATGAGATGGCTCCATTGATTGTAAGATCTGATGCTTCCTCCTTGCCTTTAAAATTAGTGCTTTTAATTGTTGATTGTTTTTATATTCTTATCTTATAGATTTTATTGTAAGCCACCCAGAGTCACAGTCTGTGAGATGGACAACTGTATAAACATGATAAATAAATGAAATATATTCAGAAATATAAAACTGCTACAGGAATACCTTCAGTTCTATTGCAGATTTTTTAAAAAAAAAAAAACCATTATCCTGTATCTTTGACAAAGGATACAAAGATGGATATGTCCTATCATTATCATACTGGGCCCTATCTCTCAATGAAATGATATATTCTTGTATGGCATACCACATTACAAATGCTGGAGAGTGTGACTATATTTATTTATTGTATAGAAGAACTTTCAGTTGTTGGGGGGGCAAGGAGGACTTTTGTAGTATGAAGCAATACAATTCAGATAAAATTTATCACTTATAGGAGACCATGACCCAAATAATCTTTTCTAACTGGTGAGAGATGAGGTTTCTCAGTATCTGATATATATGTACCTAACTTTTGTTTCCTGAAAAACTTTCAAACAATCCCAGCTATTGTGGATCAGAAAGAATACATCAATTCTTTCAGGTGCCTATGGGAGAGATTCCCCTCCCGTTGCTTTTCTATAGGCAGCTTACAGATGGTGCAGTGGTTAAGGTGTTGGAGTAGGAGGTGGGAGACCCGGGCTCTGGTCTACCCTCAGCATGGAAACTTATTGAGTGACTTTGAACCACTTGTTCTCTCTCAGCCCAGCCTATCTCAAAGGATTATTGTTGTGGGAATAAAATGAAGAGTGATCCTGATATAAGATATACATCTAGCAAATAAAGAAGCATCTAGACCAGTGTTTCTCAGTCTTAGCAACTTCAAGACATGTGGACTTCAATTCCCAGAATTTCCCAAAAATAATATTATTGTTTGATCCATATCTTTCTGACTTTTTAATATCCACTGAAACCAGTTTCCAATAAGATCTGTTCTTTGGATAGTAAAAACATTGGGTTAAGTTGAGAAGGTAAGAGCATGCTAATTTTCATTCATGCTTCAAAAATTGAGGAAATAGGGAAATAAGCCGCATTAAAAGGCACAACATATTTGCTAAGCCTCATATGCTGTAATGGGTTGAGAAATCATGATCCTTGCAACTACAGAGTGAATTGGTCTTTTAGGTCACCCTGGAGCTAGGTCTCAGTGTTTTTATTACTATTATTATTATTATTATTATTATTATTATTATTATTATTTGAGAATTTTACATAAAGTAAAAAGCTAATCTAAGAAAAAAGATAGAAAAAAATAAAAAAGAACTGCAAGAAAAGAAAAAAAGAGAAAGAAAAAAACCCTAAAGTTTTGAAGTATAATGACTTCCAATCTTCTCTTCAACAGATGTTAACAATCCTATTGTCTCCCCTTCCTCTTAACTCTTCCAGAAATCCCTTCAACTTCTTATTTAATTCTCATCTGTTTCAATAATTAAATCCATAAACTATCATTTTACTTTTTTCTTCTTTTAGCAAAAAGTCCATAAAAGGTTTCCAGTCTTTTAAAAAAGGTTTCTCCCTTACTAAATAGGTCAGTTTTGCCATTTCTGCTAGTTCTGACATTTTTATGACCCATTCCTCCATTGTGGGAATTTTAATATTCTTCCATCTTTGTGCATATAATAATCTTGCTACCACCCTGGAGCTAGGAAAGATGCACCCAAGCAAACAATGAGGAGACACGGTTTCCCCATCACTTGACAGAGATCATTCTGATGAAATTATGCTTAAAAGTACCAAATATGACATACAAGTAGACAGTGTTTTGGGTATGATGTAAAGAGTTTCTAACTTAAGAATTGGTTGTATTATTTTAAATACTGAAATCCAGCAAGAGCAGCTTGCAAATACAGGGAGTCCCTGGTTAAGAAAGCCCAGGTTACAGACAACCCATAGTTAAGAATGGAACCTATTATAGCATAATTTGAGTCAAATACACAATGGTTCGAGTTAAATACACAATGGTTCAAGTTCATTACACAATACTACTTATACAGTATTATAGAATAGTACTGTCCCAGCTTACATACAAATTTGACTTAAGGACAGACCTTGGGAACTTGTTCTTAAACTGGGGACTACCTACACAACAAAATGTATTAATAAAGCAATAAGAAGCTAATGTTCACCTATGAAATAGCACTAACATGGCACATAAGGGCAGAAAATTCTATACATAGAAAGAAGGTAGTCCAATTAAAAAAGGAAAAGATTTCAAAATTTAATAAACATTTTTTTAAAAAGCCAATGTAATAAATATTTTGGTTCAGTTCTTTTGTTCAGTTCCAGTATAGTCAAATTATTTTTATCAGTTGCATTAATGGAATATTCTTTCCCCCAGCAATAAAGCATGCTAGAAAGTTCATTAAGTTTATTGCCAAGCACCAAAACCCACTGTACCCCAGACACTGAATTTTTGCACCCGCTGTTCTCCAATAATCAGGGACAATTTATCTCCAAAAACTCAGCTACAAATATTAACCCACCACTAAGTGTATGGGCAGTGTGGCTACCATTTTATATTCTTTACAGCTTGCAGGACGAGGCATCATTTGGTGTTTATGTGAACAGCTATCACAAAAATGGAGGGGAAATGTTAAGAAACTATTAGTAATTTTTTAAAGGAAATAATAGTAAGAGTAATAGTAATAATAATAATAAATTAAATTTATATGCTGCCCATCTCCCAGCAACTTAGTTGACTCAGCTCTTTATGTTGATGAACATATATTACCACCACCCCCGCCCTTCAAATGTTGAAGGAGAAAAAATGTTGAAGGAGAAAACAATGAAGTATTTAATTAAAAAAACAACACCCAGTAACTCAATATTTCTATATTACACTAGACCAAACATATGCCCTGAACTGCAAAGAAAGACCAAGCTTCAATCTAAAGGGAATGAGTTTTTATGAAAATAGAATTTGTACTATTGTAAACACACACACACACACACACACACACACACAAATATTAATGCATGGTATTTCACCATGAAATCCATCTTTTTCATAATTTTGCTCTGCAGTGTGGAACTCAAAATGATATATACATTAGAATATTTACTTAATTATTTAATTATATTATTTATATACCATTGAATTGACCAACTGTGTTAACCATATGTAACTGAATTAATAAACTAAGAATCAGCATATTAATTATTGTTCCTAGCATATAATATAATTGTTTTAACTTACAATACTAATCACTATAGAATGCCATGATATAATGCCATATTATATTTGTGTGTATTGACACTAATTTGTATATTTGTATAAATGATCATGTATGAAAATGGAACATGTGAGGAACATAGCTTATTTGAGTTATTTGGGAGCCGGGAGTGAAACCCTTCTAAATTAGGTGGCTAGAAAAATGATGACATCAATGGTCTTTTTAAAAAAATTACAGGGAAAAGGAAGAAGTTCAGGGAAGGACAATACTAATTAAAAAGACATATTTTGAATCAGCAACCTTCTACTTACAAAGGAACTGCTATAACGATTATTCATGGGAAAAATGCAGGTCTGAAAGGTATTAAGACATGGTTAGCAGTGACTTAGTTAAAAGGGCATTCCTGCCTCTGTAAAATAGCCAATGAAATGCTGGAGTTAGCCTATGACAAACTGAAGAAGATGGAAGCCTTGAGGCAACGGAACATGGATCACTGTACTTCAGAAATGGAGCAGAAAAATGAACCTTGTGGTTGCTTTGCCGTAAATGTGAGATTTAGAGGGTGATGTCATCTCTTTCTGTCCTCTAGAAATGGTTGTCAACCCATTCTGGCAATGGGAAATCAGGCAGTGCAGATAAGGCCTTAGTTAACATATAGGTTTGTGGTGAGGAAATTGGTGAGGGAAGATTATTAGTTCCTGTGTGCAGTTACCTCCTGGGACGAAGGGTGAGACCAAAAATAATAAAAAATATCTGTTACTATTACATACGATACCATTATACTTTACTATGCATTTGCTTTATTCTTGCAATAAAACTGAGGTTGCTTAGCATTTTTATGCCCTTGAATATGTGCTCTAAGCAAGTTGTTTAAAGAAGGATATTTTCCCTAGACACTTTTTTGATGAGATAGCCTGCAGATTACAGGCAAAAAAATATGGATGTCTCATTTCTCAGTTGGTACCATTTCCTTGAAAAATATCTCTGTGTGAAGAATGCTGCTTTGTTAAACGTTGACAACTCTTTTGTGACATGGAAAGTTTCTACTGTCTGTGATATCCCAGCATATTATCTTGGAAGTGTCCCATTTAGTGTCAGTGTTCTCCTTGTAATGGAACTGTCATGTTCAGAGACCACTGCAAGTAACAAAGGCTTAATACACACAGTTTATCTGCATGAAAGGAAGAGAATTAACTGAATACATGCATGAAAATCATGAAAAATATGGGAGAAATTAAAGCTAGTTTAAAACTGATGGGAAGTCGCAATTCTATGATTGGCAGCTACTGTTGTGATCAAAAGTGTCATAGATTGAGGTATCTCAAAGACCAGAAATTGACATTATTCCTTCTTGCACTTTCAGGTTAGTTTACATATGAAATTGTAATCCCTGCATTAAATTTTCCCTGTAGTAATGTGCACTTCTAGATTCATTTCTCAAATAGTCAGATGTTTCCTTATTCACATGATGCAAAATTAGCAGGAAATTTATATCTATCCATCCCATAAAATTGAATACTGTGCTAACATTTGAAAGTTTTCTTCGGTAAAACTGGTTTCCATTTTTCTAGCTTAGTTTTAGAGTATATTAGATAGTCATTATGATTGCAATGGTGATTTTGAATTTACTGTTACTATCGGATTTACTTATAAGGTGGCAGAAACCACTTTTTTCTTCACTGATGTTGTTCTACACCCTCTGCCCAAGATTCTTCACCTGAAAAAGCCCCATAGGAGGAGTTCCTTCTGACATCTTCCCTTGGGATTGAATTAAAATTCAGGTAACCCAGAGTTCTCACTCGAGGTACAAATGACCAGGCTCAAATTATTTTACTTCGGACACATTATGCGAAGGCCTAGCTCTCTGGGGAAGACTTTAATGCTGGGATAGGTGGAAGGAAAGAGAAGAAGAGGATGACCAGCATCAAGGTGGATGGACTCAATTACAGTGGTGATGACTGCACCATTGGAAGACTTGAAAGACCAGGTTAGGGATAGATTGTCATAGAGAAAATCTATCTATGTGGTTGCTAAGAGCTGACAATGATCTGATGACACATAATCAATCAATCAATGAAGCCAAGGGTGCTATGGCCTATTAGAGAGATGATTCTTACACACACACACACACACACACACACACATAGAGAAAACTGGTTTTGTTTAGTAGAAAGTTGTGCTAGAAATTTAATGTTGCATGTTGCAATGCTTCAGGTGTCAAAAATAAATATATTTAATCATTTAAAATAAGTATTTTTGAATTATACATTTTTATATTTTAATCAATTTTAATAAAAATATTCCACATTTCATGCAATCTCATGGAAGAATACAGAACTCTTGCAAAATCTGACAGTCTCATGAGATTTTAGTACACAAATAAGCACCCACATACATACAGAAATCATCTAGTGGAGTTGCAGACAATGGTTTGGCAAGTATCTGAAATGCTGGAACCCCAAACAGACTACAGTCTTAATCATACATATGTGTGGATGAAGGAGGCTTTTTCAGACCTTATGTTAATAATGAGTGGAGGTCGGTGTGCATAACTCAGTTCCTGATTTCATGTGCTCAGATAGCAGTAGTGAAAGTGAGGATAATAATGAAGTATTATTTATGGGTTGATAGAGATATCATGGGATTTACATTTCTTCTGCATTATTTCTAGTAAACAAGTGTTGTGGGGAGAATCTATTGTTCTAGAAATTTGGGAAATCAATATGTTCAAAATTAATGCAGATTTCTTTAGTCTGATGTTCTCCAAATATGTTTGGGCTGGATGAGAAACATAACAACAACAGCAACAACAACAACTATCCTATGTGTAATGGTTCCTCTGTCCTATTAGCTTCACCTTCTAAGCTATTGTCAAATGGAGAGATCCTTGCCTATGTTTCAGATACTTCTGTTTGATTATGCTTAGAACACTCCAGTGTTTGGGCTGAAAAACCACCTAACAAGCTAACAAGTAAAGAATGAAAATAAGAAAATGTTGAATGCAGAAATAATAAATGTCTGTCTTTTTGAGTGACTATAGTTAAAGGCATGAAGTACATGAACACATGAAAACTAATGGCATTGTTTGAATATTTTATCATTTGTTCCAGCTGTTCAAATAACAAATTTGAAGCTGCTCAAGGATTGTTATCAAATGAAATGGCTAATCCAAAAGGTCCATGTCCTATCATCTCAAAAAGGTAGATAAGATGAAGCACTATCTAAGGTTGCTTCTAGGGCAATATAATAACATCACTCATCTATCTATGGGATATAGTCTTTGTACCTAGTAGCATGTTGTTGAACTTACCTTCAGAAACACAAATCACAATGATTGACCATTCTTCTATTGTTGATTAGCATGAGCAACACTTAATTTCTATGCCAAGATCTCCTGGGAATATTTGATCAATTCCATTTTGGGCTTTCCATTTGCATTACCTAATCCTGCAATAAGTAATTTGACAGATATTCTGCAATTGCCTACACTTTGGCCAATTTAAAAAGGCTGAGAACAAGGAGCAAAAATAACTGTCCTCCTCCAGATGACTGTAAAACCTGCAGCAACCAAACAAAACCACCCACTTCAATGTGCAGAGTTGAAACATACTAGATATATTGAATAATGGACAGATACAGTATGTTCTTGAAATGATGTGTGTAAATATCACCATGTTGCATCTTGGGGGAATTTTGATTTGCTTGGTTCTGATGTGACCATTTACTATTCCTTTTAATGCTCCATTACCAACAATATTTTCAGTCTCCTTCTTTCCAGTGCGTAATTGATTTAATCTTCTATTCACTCTTAGCTTCCATTAGAGTCGTCTAGGCAGCTATAACCACTGCCCATTCTGACCTCACCAATAGTTGAATGCCATGAACAAGAAAACTATCCAAAGCTGATCTATTCATCCCATGCCATTGTGAATATTGTTCAAATGCACATATGAGAATTTTAGCCTGGAGAATTCCAAGCAGCGGTCCCCCAAACAGTGAATTTTATTATTCTTTCCCATCTTGCTTCAAATGCACAGGGAAGCTTGGCATCACAACAGCCATCAAAAATAAATTCAAATCCATTAAAGCATTAATGGAGGCCTGCATTAATGGATAGTTTCATTTTAAACTTGCTTCCAAATAGCCTACTGGTTATTAACTGAGACTCCACTGTATGCCATTGTTTTGTTGGTGTCCTTTTAAATACCGTGCTGGTGGAATACAATGGTAGTAGAGGAAAACAATGAATCCTTCTGTTGGTATGACTGCAACTTGGGCTATTAATGAATAGATTGCTCTAACTTGGGATATACCTGGGTGTGTGTGTGTGTGTGTTTCATCAAGCTATCCAATTATCTGAGAAAAGGACAGAAAGAATGGAGATTTTTTTCCCCTTGTATAGCACTAGGTGAGCAGGATTAAGTTGACTATCCCTCTTTCCTTTTTATATTTGGTGTGGTCTATGTATGTAATGGGACACGGTGGCGCAGCGGCTTAATGACGCTGAAAGTTGCCGGCCAGCAATGGCTGACACTTCGGCGGTTCGAGTCCAGCCTTTCGCATTAACAGGGTGAGCTCCTGTTTCCTCCCCAGCTCCTGTCAACCCAACAGATCGAAAACTTATGTGAGTAGATAAATGGGTACTCTCACTCCGGTGGGAGGAAAAATGCTGGCAGCGCCTTGCACAGAGAGACGGGACCAGTTGCCGGTAAGCGCGAAACCGCACTCGCCCAAAAAGGGTGCGAAGCAACGGAAACCCGCCTCCTGCGCTCGCCAGCTGGGCTCTGCTCTAGGAAGGAGGCTCTGGCAAACCACTTCCGAAAAACAATTGCCTTGAAAACTGCAAGGATTTGTCCAGGCAGTCACTGCAGGGTCAGTAATGACTGAGCGCAGACAAAAAAAAAATATGTATGTAATAGTAAAAAAGGACAGCACATAGCACTCATTTTATATGGGGGAGGCCATATTTTTCACCTCTTTCTTAAAACTTCAGACAAACAAAAATCATATGTCTGTGCTCTCAATATTTGTTTTCTTCATCATGGTCATGTTTGTCTTTATTTTTGGTTTATTAACTCTGTATGATTAGTTTTGTCTTAACATGTGTTTGTTCAATAAAAAAGCAAAAAAAAAAAAAAGATCATGGTAGGTTTTCTTATTGTGCCAGTTTTCTATTTGTAAGGAGGCTTAAAAAACCTGGAGGAACATTTAAAGTAATATGGCTGAGGTAGATTCTGAATGGGTAGTGTTCATCTACAACTCAGCATACTCCTGCCTCTTTTGGTCTCAGGTTGATACAACCATTCTTTCTACTGAAGGCTTGCAAAAGTAAGAACCAAATAGTCTAAATGGGAGTAAATATGACCCCTCCTCAAAATAGAAATGTACAGAGCAGTCCCTGAACTATGGCTCCTCCCTCAAAGATAACTGTTAGATGTTTGTGAGAACAAGGTCTTTCCTTCAAATCAAAAGCAGAGTGCTTTCTAAGCACAGGAGCTCTTCACACAAGTGGTAAGTTTATCTGATGGTACATGCAGGACTAAAATGTGCATAGCATTGTAGTCTCCTCCCCATATTAGTGCATTACATGCAAGGAGCCACATAAACACATATGATAAAAGTAGATTTTAAAAAATAAGAGAAAAGTTGGTTTTTAAAGAGAATGTTAGTTTGTGGATATCCACTCAGCAGACTAAGCCAGAAAGTTGAATTAACAAATAAGCTGGCATCACCATCTTACCTTCCGTTACATGTAGCTCATTAACCAGCATTAGGCTTAATTTGTTATTGGATGCTGCAGAAGCTGCCATTTTGGGTTTATGGAAATCAGAATGTACAGCATGACTTGGTTTCAAATTCTTGTTTCAGTAAATCCAAAATGGTGGTCATTTCAAGTTGCATAACACCATAACAGAAGATTTGGTTTTAAAAAAAACCCTACATTATCAGAAGTGTGGGTAAAGTGAGGGTGTGTGCATCTGTTAACCAGACTTTTGGCTTAGGGTGTCATGTGAATGCAGCTTATGTGTGCTGATCTGATTTTGGTCTTCCCTATGATTCTACTTAAAGTTTTAAAAAAAATCACAGGGTTTCTGATATTAAGATAGGCTGCTGTCACTTCGCAACTTATTTTCACACTATGAAAAGATGTACAATTTTTAGTACTATTAAAACATCAAATAGTCAGCAGGTAAGGACTTGTTTAATTTCAAAACTGGAACAGTAACAAGGATTTTCACATTATTCTCTGGGTCTCAAGTTTTGTTATCTCCATTTCCATTGCATGGTAGAGGATATTTATATTGCTTTCCCTGGGGTTTTTCAGTCAGAACATTACTTTCGTTCATCAACCATTTCTTCCGATTTGCAGTTTGAGGCAGATATCTCCATTTCTGCTCATCACAGTGGCCATGTGTTCTTGGAGGCCAAGTCCCATCAAGCATTCATTTCTCTCCATACCTACCCTTTTAAGATCGAGTCTTAGTAACAATTATAGTTGGCATTTCTTTCTGCAGGCAGATATGTTTCATAATGCATGCTCATTAGTATGTTTATACTAGTAAAGTATAGTTTATTAATTCTGTTTTTTGTATATCCCTGTTTGCATTTTTTTTCTTCTTTCTCAGAGGTGCCTTGCTGGGAAATGTGGCTGCAGGCCAACAGAGATGAAAGTAACCTAGCCTGTGACAATGCTGTGAATGCAGGGCATGAAAAGCAGAAGCAGTGATCAGTCTTACATCTAAAGCTGCTCCTTAAAAATATTCAAAAAGTTTGATATGATATCCAAACTGGTCTTGCTGCTAGGGAATTAACAAATCCTTTACAGTAGCTTTAATTTTTGTTTAAAAAAAATGTCTCCATGTTATATCCATAAAATATAGTGTACTTGTAGGCATTACTCTTTATTTATAGACTTTGACCAATAGCAAGAAATGAATTAAGCAAAAGGTTGTCATGCCAAGACATTTCTGCTGCAAGACTTTTTATCAGTAGGCAGGTACTTATACTTGTTTTATTCCCCAGAAACAAAAGCAATTTTAAGTCTCCAAACATTAAATACTTTTATGGTTCCAAACAATTCACAATTTGCAATAAGTGGACCACTTTCTGCAAGTTCTTATTCCAATACACCACTTGATTGATTGATTGATTGATTATGTGCCATCAAGTTGTTTTAGACTTTTAGCGACCACATAGATACATTTTGTCCACAATGATCTGTCCCTAACCTCATCCATCAGGTCTTCCAATGATGCACCCACTGCCACTGTAACTGAGTCCATCCACCTTGCTGCTGGTCATCCACTCTCCTCTCTCCTTCCATCTTTCCCAGCATTACAGCCTTCTCTAGAGAGCTAGGTCTTTGCAAAATGTATCAAAAGAAGGATAATTTGAGCCTGGTCATTTGTACCTCAAATGAGAATGAATTAAACCCTAGGGTATCAGAGATATACTTCAGGGATCATGATCCCTGTACTGTTTTCTTTCACAATGAATTAAACCTGTACTATCACTTTATTTCTACTAGATGACTATTTATTGTTTTTTACACAAAACTGCCCTCTAGTTAAAGCATTCTGTATTTGAAGGGTTGTTCAATCTAAATCTGGTTTAGAGATAACTTATGATGGGAGAACAGCAGAGGTTGTTACAAGAAGTAATGATTGGAAATCAGATTGAGCAGTCACACATCTGATTAGTATTGGATGTGATGTCCTGTGTTCAAGCTTATTTTGTGATCAAGATATCTCCCCTGCCAGGTAAGTAGTTTCTGAATGTGTGCATTAATTTATTGGCCCTCTTTTGCCCTTTTTATTGGGATGATGATGAAGCAGTTAATATTTCTGGACAATGCATATTCAACATCCTAGATGACTAGCACAGAAGACAGGGAAGGTTTTGCCAATACTGTGGGGGTGATTCTGCATCTAGTTTTCATGCACAGGCTGTTGTTGAGATTGTACTCCATAACTTAATCTTCACATATGGGATTTATTTGTTTGTTTTGTAATTTTAGGAATGAATCATCCTCCCACACAAACTGGGTTGCAGAAAGCATAATGATGAATACATGACAACTTTCCCAATACAAATATTTGACCAAGAATGTGTTAATTTTTGTTACTTTCAGTGTGTATTAATAGCTGTTTTACATCAATCCCAGCTTCTATTAGTTTAGGATTCACATCTCCAATGATAAAAATCAAGGTTTGTCTAGACCTGTGTTTTTCAAACTTAGCAATTTTAAGATGTTAAAATAGCATGCTGGCTGAGGAATTCTAGGAGTTGAAGTCCACATATCTTAAAATTGCTAAGTTTGAAAAACACTGGTCTAGAATAAAGCATCTTTAATTGAGGCACGTTTATTTTATCTTTGAAGGTGAATTGACAGATTCAAAGAACCACACAAAACTTAATTCAATTTAAAGGTAGAATTTTTATTAATTTGCTGTTATTTTTTATACAGCTCCCCATAAAATATAACAATTCTATAGAATTGGCATGTTTCAAAATGCTGCTTGCTACCTACAGTGATGTGTCCAGCCATGGTCTACTAAGTCCTAACCTTGTGTACTTCAAAGCCTAATGAGGCTTTGTGAAGGAGTGAAGGTGGGGTTGCTCTCTGAGTTTGGGAAAAGTAGCTGCAGCCAGGCAGAAATGCTTCTCACCCCATTTCCCCCATACATTTCCCCTTCTCACCCCATTTCCCTCATACATTCATTCATTAACTGACAACTTTACTCACAAGCATCCAAGCTGGCATTCCAGCTGCCTGTAATAATTGAGCAACACCCTGGCGTTTTCAAGGAAGTGCCAACATCCAGAGGCAGCCTCACCCCACCCAGGCCCTTAGCTTAGAAAAGCAAATGCTGCAACAGAGTGAGGAAGGTGTGTGTGTAAGAGGAAAGGTGATAAGCAGATGGCATACAGACGGAGAAGTGGAGGTGATGTCTGGAGATTGGCAGCTATTACAAGTCGGCAAGAGGACTATCATTCAACTGCCAGGGCCACAAGTTATGGTGAACAGCATATCCTGGTGGGAGTCCTGCCTGGAACTTGGAGCTTTGTCGGGAGCTCAGTAGCAATTAGAAGAACAACCACACTGAAGCAGCACCTCATCCCAACTAGAGTAAGAACATTTGGAAAAAGGTAAAGAGTGTATGCAGCTTTATAGACTTTGAGACTTTTGTTGGAACTGAGTATAAAGGGCAGAGTATTAAAGACATATTTATGTGGCAACAGCAACTTGCAAGTCCTAGATGGGTGGAGTTGACCCAGAGCAATAGCCTGTTGTTGGGGAAGGTGTGTGCTGCTATGAAGTATTGTGTACAGATTTGCAATGCTGTGGTGTGTCCAGTCCTTGGAAAGCAAAGAACCCTCACAGGCTTGCAACTGATATTATGAAGAAGACAAACTGTTATATGTTCATGGTAAATAAAAAGGCCAATAAACTGCTGTTTCACCTAATTAATCAGAACTGAATGGGATATTTCACTAGTACTGGAATGTATGTTTAATGGGAACCAACTATCATAGACATCATGTTTAGCATGTTCTAAGCTGCCAAACCTTGCCTTTGTTTCATAGAAATGACATGTTCTGATATTCCTGTTATAAAAAATAACAAAGGCTAAATAAATAATCAAAAAGTCACATTTGTACATTAACAGGAAGCATCCAGTTTTGTAGGGTAACTCTGTAAGTTCTCCAGGCAGTAAACAAGACCCTAATCAAGGAACTGCCAGGGGGAAAAAATAAAACAAAATAAAACCCCGACCCCCACCAACACTGGCTGGGCATGCCACAGTATACAGTATAAACAGAGATCAAACCCATTCCATTCTAGCACTGAAGATGTTACCTAGCTGGGTAACAAAACGTTTGCAAGAAAGCAACCAAGCTCAGAGAACCCCAAGGACTCCAAAGAAGTGCTTTCTTTGACTTGGCTCTGTAATAAATTGGAAGCTTCCAAAACTCCCAAATATTTGTAGACTTATTCTGGTGCTACTGCCTTTATCAAATCTTCATTGTGAAGCTGTATTCCATCATCTTCAACAATTTTGCCTGCCTGTATAGCTATAATTGTACACTTGTTGATGCCAAATTGCATTCCAATAACTTTGCTGAATTCTTTTGTGCTTTTTAACAAGGAATCCAGATTAGCCTTTGTTTTTCCAAATAGATTTAAATCATCCATATAGGGTAAATGGGCAAGTTTTATTCTTTTTTTAGCCAATTCATATCCAGTTTGTCTTGTTCAAATTTTTGTAATGGGACCGTTGATAGTATAAAGAGTAAAGGTGATAATGAATCACCTTGAAAAATTCCACATTTAATTTCATCTTCTCCTAACTTTTCCATCTTAGCCATCAGCTTCATTCACCAAAAGTTCATTGAAGTATTCATAAATTGCTGAATGTTTCTGTTGATTCCAAAAATTTTGAGACATTTCTTAATCTAGCTCTGTGGAACAGAATCAAATGCTTTTTTTATAGTCTATCCAAGCCATAAACAAATTTGTTCTTCCTTTTTTCGAATTCTTCAAAACCAACTTGTCAATCAATAACTGGTCTTTTGTTCCCCTTGAGTTTTTGCAGCACCTTTTTTGTTCTACAGGGAGTAAATCATTCCTTTTCAGATAGGTATATATTGTTGTTGTTGTTGTTGTTATTATTATTATGGTTGCACAGTCAGCCAGATGTTTAGACTGGACTTGGCATTTTTATCCACCTATCGAGTCATTCCCAAGGGCTGGAGATAGGCAGATGTTGTTTGATGTTGCTAAAGGTATTGTCGTGGGATATAAGCTGTTCCAAGTAAAGCTGCTTTTTACAATTGACTGGTGGCGATTTTGTCAATGCTGATGCTGTTCAGATGGTGCTCCAGATGTTTTGGGATTGCACCTAAGGTGCCTGTAAATATTGGTACTATCTTTGCTTTCTTTTGCCATAGTTGTTCTAATTCTATTTGCAGGTCTTTATATTGTATGATTTTCTCTAGTTCTTTCTCTTCTATTCTGCTGTCTCCAGGTATTGCAATATCCACTATCCAGACTTTTTTGTCTTTCTTATCAACAATTGTTAAGTCTGGGGTCTTGTGTGGCAGGTACTTGTCTGTTTGAATTGGAAAGTCCCAGAGCACTTTAGCTTCTTCATTTTCAATTACTTTGTTTGTCCTGTGGTCCCACCAGTTCTTGCTTGCAAGCAAATGGTATTTCTTGCAGCTATTCCAATGCACCATTGCTGCTACTTTGTCATGTCATTGTTTGTAGTCAGTCTGTGTGATCTCCTTGCAGCAGCTAGCTAGGTGGTCCACTGTTTCTTCAGCTTCTTTGCAGAGGTGGCATTTGCTGTCTGTTGCTGTCTTCTCAATTCTGGCTTTGTATCCATTTGTTCTTAAGGCTTGCTCTTCCCTAGCCAGAATTAGCCCCTCTGTCTCTTTCTTCAACTTCCCTGCTGTTAGCCATTGCAAAGTCTTGTTGTTATCTGCTTTGCCTACCAGTTTTTTTGTGTACTGGCCATGTAATACTTTGCCTTGCCATGTCTCTTTTCTATTCTTCATTTAGTCTTTCTTATAAGCCAATTTGGCTTCTTTGCTATTCAGTAAGCCTTCATGGTGTACTAGCTTCAGTGCATCTTCTTCACTGTCCTTCAGATACTCGTCCAGTGCTCTTTTTCTTCTTCAGCTGTGTTTTGTACTTGTAACATTCCACACCCACCTATGCTCCTTGGTAAGTAGAGGCTGTCAACATTGCTGTGTGGATGAAGGGTATGATTCGTTGTCATTATTTTTCTGGTCTTCCGATCCAAGGCTTTTAGTTCAGCTTGAGTCCAGTCCGCTATTCCAGCTGTATATCTAATGACTGGAATTGCCTAGGAGTGAATCGCCTTGATGGTATTTCCACCACTGAGTTTGGACTTTAAGATCTTCTTCACTCTTCTGATGTGTTCACTACTAACCTTCTTCTAGACTTCAGTGTGCTTGATGTTGTCAGCCTGAAGGATGCCCAGGTATTTGTAGTGATCTTCTTCATCCAGACTCTTGATGTTGTTTCCCTTGGGCATCTTGATTCCTTCAGTTTTCACTATTTTTCCCCTGTTGATGGTCAGGGTGGTACATTTGTCCAGTCCAAACTCCATTGCAATATCTTGGCTCTATATTTGGACAGTGTTGAGCAGCAATTCCATTTCAGATGATGTTTTTCCATAAAGCTTCAGATTGTCCATGTAAAGGAGGTGGGATAACCTGGCAGATGTTTTTCAAGTTTGATAGCCATGGCCTTTTGAGATGCCTGCCCTTCCTACAGGTCAGAAATAGAATTATTATTGATGTCCCACTTTTATATAATCCAGAGGCTAATAGAAGATAAAAGAAAATGCATTTAAAATACTTTTTAAAAAAATCATTAAATAAATTGAAAAGACCTGATTGAACAGGTGAGTTTCTCTTTTCTCAAGATGGAGAGGAAGGAATATGGGCACCTGCAGCTCTGTCTGTTTTCATCAAAATTATGAAAGAGGTGATAAGCTGTCATGGGGCAAGCCCCATCCCTTTGGGACATGATGTGAAGTCATAGTGCACATACAAAAGGGGGCAGGGCTTGCATTGTGACATCATCTTTGAGGTGGCCTCTTCTGTTGAATGGAAAGCAATCCACTTCTTTGGACTATAGCAAACTTCTTTCTTCTTCTTGATGCTGTTGTGAAAGCAATTAAATTAATGTTGAACTCTTGTAACAGCAGTGAGCTGAAATAGGTCATGATTCTTCTCAGTGAAAAGGCAGCCACATGCAGGTGACAAATAATTGGGATGTAGTTGATCTGGGACATTGTGTACATGGTGGGTGAGGACGGCAACTATAAATATGGTACTGTGTAGCAGATCACCCTATCCATTAGGAAGAACATAATCATATGAAAATATGTTGCAATTGTTCATTAAATGAAACATTATTTCCTTTCCTTTTGTTAAGGCTAGTCACATCTGGTATGGGTTTGCAGGTCAGATTAATCAGTTTCCTGCTCTCCTATTCCCATTATCTAGGTTCAGCATTCGGCTAATATCAGAAAAATGTGCTATTAGAAGAATGATAATGTAACTATCACCAGATGCTGTAGTATAACTGCCCCACCTTTCTGTTAATCAGTATGCAAAACACGCAAAGCTGACTTCAAACCAATCTTTCCTTTATTCATACAAAAATGCTAAAATCAAACCAAGAATTGGTAGAAAGTATCTTCTGAGAAAATAAACTGTCTTCCAAATAGTTGAAACTGCTTTACATATTTTCCACCACAGGAGAAAAAGGGGTATCGTAGAGGAGACATTTTACCAGACAAATAATAGTAGGATAAAAGATTAAGAAAATACTCTTATCACTTCTAGTTTTTATGCCCTGAACACGCTTTCATAAATAATTACCAGCTAAAGAAATCAGTCAATATGCAATAATATAATATAAATTATCTCATCAGATACTTTAGATCATATAAAAAAGTAGAAAAGTCTTCATCCAAAATTGTAAATATTTTATTTCTTCACCATCCTGCTAGCTATGAATGTACCTTATCTCCTATCTACATGAAGAAAAGATTTCAACTAGCTAGTCCCTGAGTGTGTACAGAGTTTTTTTCCCCACTGTGTTTGCTTAAGATTGATAGTATGCTGCAATGCAATTTTATTTAAATAGGTTACACTGGAAGACATAATGTTATATCCAAACATTCAGACTTTACTGAAACCTTTTCTCCCACTATACAAACAAGTCAATATATTGAAAGACTGATATTCATACAGAACAGCAGTATAGTTCAGTATGATTGAACTAAATTCTATTAGAACTAAGACCTGATGCTTTATAATTGATTTTGATTATGTGCCATCAAGAAAGTGTCAACTTTTAGCAACTACATAAATAGATTTTCTCTATGACAATCTGTCCCTAACCTGTTCTTTCAAGTCTTACAATGGTGCAACCATTACTACTGTAACTGAATCCATCTACCTTGCCTTATGACAAAATATTCATCTCCTCCTCCTCCTCCTCCTCCTCCTCCCCCCTAATTATCATTCTTTCTTTACAAAAAGGTTGAGCTTTTTAGCTAGTTCTCTCTGTCATAGGACCTTCTTGACAAGGCAGGTGTGTGTAGGTGGCCTAGAAGGAGAGAACTGAGTGACAGTGGCAAAGAAAAGGCTTTGGTACAGTTGGTGTGGCTGGAGAGTAAATACTTGAGAGCAGATCAGACTGAAATGGGTATTTTGAAGACTGGCAAAATAGAGGAAGCCCTGTGGTCACTTTTGCTGCTATTGCTGTTGTTTCACATTTTAGGTTTGGTTGAGAAGAGCTAATAAGGGAAGGCTGCTGCCCTCTGGGTGAAATGTGGGGAGTGAAGGATGGTGCCTCCCTCCAGAGTGAAAGTAGAGGCCACCTCCCTCAGAGAAGCACCCCAATGGGAGTAGGGTCCTGGGGGTGGGAAACCAAGATCTGGAAGTTTTATAGTTTGGGTAGCTTGTGGAGGTTACCTACAGTAGATGTAGCAATGAGGGCAACAGTTCTAGTCTACTATCCCATTGGGTTGTGAGGTATGGTGCTATATGGGATGGCTCCATTGGAGATAGAGGGGAGAAGACTCAGGGCAATGAGAATGCCAGGAGGATAACGTCTACAGCAGTGTTGTCCAAACTTGGCCACTTTAAGATGAGTTGAAGTCCACTCATCTTAAAGTGGCCAAGTTTGGACAACACTGGTGTACAGCGACTGGTGCATATAATGGGAGATGTGGAGATGGCCATTTCAGGAGAAGGAATGACAATAATTTGGCACAGATCCTTACTTCTAGCCACCAGCTTCTGTCCAATGACCATCAGGCATGATTGCTGGGCACCAAGTCTCGGTCTGCTCCTGCCAGAACTATGCCTCATAAGACTGCATAATAAGTCTGTATCCATTCACTAACTGATGATAGCTGAATATACAGACTGATTTACATCACAGAAATTTGATTGGGTGGGCACAGAGATATTACCCTTTCTAAGATCTGTCCTCCTGGATATCAAGTATTTCAGCAGCTATAACAGTGAGTTCAAATAGAGGGCACAGTGGCAATCATTTGAGAGATACTGGTAGTAACCAGATATGTTGCTCCACAGGTAACCTGATGTGAATACCTGCATATAAAGTAGGGCTATAAGGTCAAACAAAGGGTACTACTGCTGTACCAACTACCCTCCTGCAGCCCTGCCTGAACTTTTGGATGTCTTAGCTAGGCTGCTGTGGAGTCCCCCAGGCTTTTAGTACTTGGGTCTGGGATCTGTAGGGGTTCATAGTTTCAAGTCCTGTACAGAAATGATGGGCTTGCCCTGGATAATCTGTGGCCTGATGCATATAGGCAGTCATATGTTAAACCCAGTTGGGAAATGGAGCCACAGCATTTCAAAATAAAACCAACTAGCTTTGCTGAGGTTTCAACTTCACAGCAGTGGAGCCAAAAATAAATTGGCTCAGTTCTTCAGCATTAGATGTCTGGAACTACTTTCAAATTGGCACAGAATCCTTGAGTAAAAGTGTCCTTATCCTTGTACATGAGGACAGCCTGTGTCCATTTTTATCCTCTTGGTGCCTTTTTTTCCCTGGAACTGATCTTTAAAGGAAAACCGAAAGAAATAGAAATTACCTTTTGATTACTGCAGCTGATTATAGGATTTTCCAGTTAAATTAATTAATGATTTACCTTTATCCTCCAGTCATTAATTTAATTAAAATTGCTGGAAACAAATTGTGAATTTAGTTGAATTCAAAAGTCCTCTAATCTTTTAACTTTTAGGTACATATTACACTATGTGATTTTTTTTTTTAAATAACTTATGCACTTAGCTACAGAGGATTGGATATACTAATAAAAAGGGAGTTCTGGATAAGTCCATAGGTCTGGGTGTATGTGTGCATGTGTGTGTGTGTCTCTCTCTGTGTGTAGATTTTACTCTCTCCCTCTCTTATTTCATCCATTTTTCTTTTCAAGGATAATAATATTTTTTTTCCTTACAGATAATGTCAGAAAAAAGAATTCTGAAACTTTAAACAATTCTCCAATTTTAACTGAAATACTCCAAATCAAGAATGTTTAAAGACTGAAAATGTGGACAAGTAAGGTCTGTCCTCTGCTTTGGAGGGTTGGTGGCCATTTTGGTGGATTTCCACAGACAACCAATGCAATAAAAAGCTAAACATGCTGTCAGGTCAAGCCCAATTCCTGGTGACTATATCCATAGACTATATCTCTGGAAAAAGCTCTAATACTGGGAAAGGTGGAAGGAAAGAGAAGAGGATGACCAAGAGCAAGGTGGATGGACTCAATGGGTGCACCACTGGAAGACCTGAAAGACCAGGTTAGGGATCATCATGGAGAAAATCTATCTATGCTGTTGCTAAGAATCTACACTGACCTGTTGGCACATAATCAATCAATCAATATCCACAGAAGAATTGTAGGAATGGTTTGTCACTGTCTTTCTTTTGGGCTGTGGTTTCAACCTCCCAGTCTAGCTAACAGACTTGCAATTCCCAAGAGATGCCCCATCCAAGTACACACCAGAATCAACCCTGCTTCATTCCTGAGATAGCCAAGTCAAGTTCATACAAGTAATGCTTCTGAGCACACCTATAGGGGTGTACTTGGAAAAAAGGAAAGGCTATGCAAGGAAAGTCTTGCTTTTATGGTTCATTCCAATGCTCGTCTCTAGAAAAGAAATGCACTCGAACTTCCTTTTATTCATTATTTTATTTTTGTTCTAAATAACTCTCCTAAGACTCTTGTCATAACTCCATGCTACCATTCTGGCTACCTGAGGAATTGCACATGTCTTTGAACGTCTACAAATAGATGCCATCAACAAGGAATGCCTTTTTTTCAGCTCATAACATTCTAACTGATGGCTGAGTGGATGGCTAGCCGCACAGATTTTGAAATGCTGATGGAATGACTAAGGGCGTATGCTGACAATGCTTCAGTGCTGAAAATAATTGTCTCATTTCTGACAAACTTCTCCAGAACCCTGAGCCCATTTCATTTAGGGCCTTCATACATGCTTAATCTCCTTTAGGTTATATAGGATTTTTATGCTATGTAAAATGACTATGAGAAATAGAGTTCAGTATAAATCTATTTTTAAATCTCTTTGTACATAATGTCTTCTCTTTGTACTGAACTACTCTCTTTCATACACACACACACACGCACACATGTAGAAATGAAATTTAAATGCCAAATACTAATCTGTGAATTCTGAATTCTATGTAAATTGACATTTTTTTCAGGCATGGTTTAGCTTTTGAATATATCACTATTCAAATCTTCATGAGTTATCACATCAAATATTGGTAGGTAGCCTATTGCTGAAGTCTAATTCCTTAAAGAAAAGTCACATCATAGAAATTTCTGAATGTAAGGTAACAGGAAATTAACATTAAGGTTCTAATCCTATTCTTATTTTGCAGTAAATCCCAATGGACTCAGTGGGACTTACTTCTGATTATACATGAGGAGCAATTGAACTCTGAAGTTAAATCCTTAGTGGAGGGAATAAGGTCTCAACAAAAATGAAAAATTGGACACAGAAATTTTGCATATTGTCATTTCAGGATCTTTATTTTAGAGAGCTTGACACTTGTTGAATATAAGTGGATGTTTCTTCCAGCTCTTAATAAACATTCCTAATCTTCTGTTCCATATTACAAGGTACTAGAAAAATGGCACAGTCTGACACAACAAATAGTTGCAGTAGTTATGCTGACCCCCCTCCTCCCTTTGCAAAAGCCAGACAGCCATTGGAGACCTGGTTATGGATCAAAATGTCCTGCTTATACAAACAAGATGCTTAATCTTCCTTTTTAATCTTGATTTTGACTTTCAGTATAAATTACTTAGTCTCAGGTGTCACCTTAAATTGATTTGTTATGCTAAATACCTGCCAAATAAATAATAAACTCCTGAATTAGTCTATAAGCAATAAGACAAGAAGTGAGTTATTTCTAACAATTCCTTTTATCAGGTGAGGATTAAATTATTTTTATGCTATGACGCTTAGGGCTGGGTCCCCTCTGGAAATCTGCTGGAGATACTTAACAATTCAAGCTTTTCCTGAACACATTTTCTGTTATGAAATGTCACTCACTTCAGCATTTTATCATGTTAGTGTAGCTGCCTAAGCTAGAATAATATACATCAAGAGAGACAAAAGAAATCCAATTATGGGCAGAGAGTTCTCTCCTGGTGTTTCTTTACATTCATTTACGTGCTCTGAGATGACACCATACAGACTATGAGAAACTTCTTTTTTCTCTCCTTCTCATAAGGCAAGAACTCAGGGTTTCCCAATGAAATATATGGATAGTAGGACATCAAGAGAATAGACTACTTTTTAAACAGCGTGTAGTTACATTTTGGAACTGTTAACATAAAATGGCATGCTGGCTATTGGTTTAAATGGGTGATTCATGAAGGATGGGTCTGTTAATGCCTATTTACAAGACAAAAATAATAATGCTGTCTGTGAGCACTTATTTAACTATTTATTTATTTATTTATTTATTTTCAAAATGTAGAGACCACCTGAACGTTTGATGACTCTGGACAGCTTACAAATAAAAAACACAACATAGGGAGATACAAGTAAAAAAGAACCCTGGCTGACCAGGAAAACAATTCAGCAGACATAACAAACGTAACAAAATGAAAAGCCTTCCCCCCAAACCACCCTATCCCAAGGCCTGGGGAACAAAAGCAGGCTTTTAACAGCTTCAGAAATGTCACAAGGGTGGGAACTGCACAAATCTCTGTGGGGACGTTGTTCTACAGGGTAGGCGCTGGATCAGACAAGGCATGCCTCCTGGGTCCCACAAGATGACACTGCTTAACCAATGGGACCTGGAGCACACCCATTCTGCTTGATTGTATTGGATGGGCGGAAACAATTGGAGATGGGCGATCCCTCAGAAAACCAGCCCATAAAAGTGATAACTAGCAACTTAAATTGTACCTGGGAGCCAGCTGGCAACCAGTGCAGCTCACAAAGCAACGGAGTCAAGTAAGTGTAATACAATGCTTCCCACACTGCCTGGCTGCCACATTCTGGGCCTGCTACAGTTTCCATATGGTCTTCAAGGGCATCCCCATGTAGAGTGCATGACAGTAACTCAATTGTAAGATGACCAGGATAATTGAGAGACAACCCCCCCCCCCCCGCTCCCATTTAGGCAGTTAAATAAAGTAATAACAGTGTATTTAAGTTTGGCTATTGTTTGTGGCAGATAAGCACAGTTCAGAGTGGAAATTGTGTTGCTACCGCTATATCTGAATGTTCAGATAGCCTCTGAAGAGCTGTGTCAAAGGCATTGTCAAAGGGTGAGAGCTAAAGAACTCCCAGCAACCAGGAGACGGTTACCCAAGACTTCTTGTGAAATATAAGAAATAGTTCACTTCTTAACAGATAATATGCAAATAAAGAAAATGAACTTCTTTACAGAAGGCTGAAAAGAAACTTTAAAATGCCATGTAAGATCTATTCAAACTAAAGAAACAACAGACTGCCTCTTTAAAGGAAACTGTTAGAAAATTTAAATACAAATCTGAATGAGTCATACATATTAAGGAGAATGCTAAGTTATGACACTAGTTCCCAGTACAGGTAGTCCTCATTCAGTGACCACTTGTTCAGTGACTGTTTGAAGTTATGATGGTCTGGCACGAGGGGATTTATGACCATTCCTCATTGTTGTGGCTGTTGCAGTGTCCCCAGGGTCACGTGATCACAGTTCAGGTGCCTGGCAACTGGCTTGCACTTAAGAGGGTTGCAGCGTCCTGCAGTCACATGATCACCATTTGTGACCTTCACTGCTGGCTTCTGAAAGCAAAGTCAATGGGGAATCCAGCAGGAGGTTGCAAATGGCGATCAGGTGACCGCGGGACACTGCGACCCTGCAGGATTTGCCTAACGATGGCAACTGGGACTGCTGGAATGGCTGTTGTAAGTTGGCACAGTCACATGATGTTGCACTTTATGACCACATCACTTAGTGACAGAGTAGCCGATCCCAATTATCATAGTTAAGTGAAGACTACCTTTCTTGCATTGCTGTCTTGCACATCTGAATTATTTTGTAGACCTCTGCAGTGGAACCCTATATGCATAGAACTTTTCAAATGTAAGCTATTCTCCTGCAGGCAATCCAGTCATAATCACTGAACTTCGTTATTAGACAAAGGCTTTCAATCCATGAATCTAATTTGCTAGCTCAGTCACAGGGGCAGGAAGGGATTTAAGATACAGTGGTACCTCAAGATACGAATTTAATCCGTTCCGTGACTCTGATCGCAAGTCGAATTGGTCGCATCCTGAAGCACATTTTCCCATAGGGTTCAATGTAAATACGGTTAATCCGTTCCACCCTCTGAATTTGGTCACATCCTGAAGCAAATTTCCCCATAAGGTTCAATGTAAATACGGCTAATCCGCCCTCCGAATTTGGTCGCATCCTGAAGCACATGTCCCCATAAGGTTCAATGTGTCAGCCGGCGTTGCACGGCTACGAAATTCCCCAGGCGCGCTTTAGTCAGCCCTAGCGCAGAAAAAGGAAGTGCTAATGAAATCTGAGAAAGGCTCCCGCGCGCACAGCCAGGAGCGGGAGCTTCCCCCCCACTCCCCGTGCTGATTCTTCTTAATTCTGCACTCTTTCCTCTGTGCATAGCCCTTGGCGCCCGCGACAAAAGCACAGTGAAAGGAATGGGGGGGAAGGCTTATGTCGCGCGCACAGCGGAGCGGGAGCTTCCCCACCCCCGTGCTGATTCTTCTTAATTCCGCGCTCTTTCCTCTGTGCATAGCCCTTGGCGAGCGCGACAAAAGCACAGTGAAAGCAATGAGGGGAGAGGCTTATGTCGCGCACACGCACAGCCAGGAGTGGGAGCTTCCCCCCCCCACTGATTCCTCCGCGCTCTTTCCTTTCTCCATAGCGACAAAAGCACAGTGAAAGCAATCAGTGCGCTGGGGGAAAAGGCTTATGTCGCACGTACGCACAGCGGAGCGGGAGCTTCCCCCCCCCCCGATTCCTCCGCACTCTTTCCTTTCTCCATAGCGACAAAAGCACAGTGAAAGCAATCACCAGGCCAAGGGCTATGGCCAAAGGAAAGAGCAAATTTCCCCATAACATTCAATGTAAATACAAACAGTTCTGAAACATATGCATTTTATTTTTAAACCACAAAAACATGAAAAAAAGCACAGTATGAAGAGGGAGAATGGGGTGGGGAGGCAGTTATTGTTTGGAGGGAGAGTCCCCCTCCAAAGGGACTTCGGGGAGATCTCCTTCAGGGGTTTCCTCTCTTCTTTGCCTCTTAGCTGCAAAGCCTTATTCTTGCCACGCCCGCTCTGCATTTTCTTTGGAGCCATGCTGACAAGCACACCAAAAACCTTCCAAACGCCACAAAACACACCACAAGCCTCACCGAACGCCTCCTTGCTACCGCGATCTTGCCCACAGGAAGCTGCGACCACGTGGCAGCAGGGCAAATGGCTTTTCCTTTTCCTTTTTCCTTTCTCCATAGCGACAAAAGCACAGTGAAAGCAATATCAGCGCGTAGGGACAGCCGGGAGTGGGAGCTTCCCCCCCCCCCGCGTGCTCCGATTTCATTAGCACTTCCTCTTTCTGCATTGCTTTCCTTGGGCTTTTGTCCTCGCGCTCAGATTTCATTAGCACTTCCTCTTGGAAGCCGTGACCACGTGGCAGCAGGGCAAATGGCCGCGGATCCGGTTCGTAGCTTGAGGCGGAGTTCGCATGTTGAGGTAAATTTTTGCAGCCGGAGCTGGTCGTATCTTGAAATTTTCGTAAGATGGGGCGTTCGTATCTTGAGGTACCACTGTATATTAGAAAATATATGAGGTATCCACTTTGTGCATGCCAGTCTTTTCCCAGGGAGGGAGGGAGGAAGGAAGGAAGGGCCTGTAGGTTACCACATGTCTCGCCCAAGAAAAGACAGTTTCTTTAAGGTGTTAAGCATGTACCCATGCCTGTTCGAAACAACATCTTGCCCTTGAAATCAGGATCTCTGCACAGCTACACCCCATATCTTTGAATACTAAAGTCAAATACCAACTTTTAGTTGCAGAAAGCAGATAATAGCTGAATTTCATTCTGGCTAATTTTCATCTTTTCTGGAATCCAGTTTTATGTCAGGATTATAGGCAACTTCAAATTACCTATGCCAACAAACCTGCCAGTCTAGGAAAAGAAAAATGGTCAGAGTGTGGTAGGTTCTTAGATCTTTAGTTTACTTTAAACAGTTTTGGAAAGTTTCTGTTTTAATCTGGAGTAGGAAACTGGTACCATTCAACTTTTCTATGAGTTTACTAGATAATTTGGAGGCTGCTGCGTTGTATCTTCCTCATCCCTGCAATTTCTATTTTTAAAAAAGTGAAGAGAAATATTTCAGAATCCTTGAAGATATCTTGCCGAAATTTCTCAGGGTTAATCTCCTCTAACGAATCTATTTACCATTCCAATTCTTGCATGCCATTATGGCAAATATGCTTCTCTGTTATATCCACATCCACACAATTTGTCCAATCCAATCTCAATGTAGTTCCAATAAAATCTTGTTACTTTTGAACCTCAAATTCTGATTAAATCCTGCTGTCTTTGAATTTCAAATTTGAACTGAATCTTTGATGATTCTCACACCTGTATTAATTATAACAATATCTAAAATTGCTGTTCAGAGCTGGAAAAATATCTCTAAAAAGGACTGAAGCAAGTTTTATTTGCCGATGGTCCAAATTGTAATTGCTCCATACATATTTCAGTGCATCATTAATAGAGCATAAATAGATCCATGCTAAAGAGTACTATGCTGCAATTTAAAGTGGTAGTTTTAACCTATAAAACCCACTATGGCTTGGTACTAGGCTACCTGCAGGATGGCACCTCCCTGAGTCAGCCTGACCACTTTGAAGTTGGTATGCTGGCCGAAGGAGCCGGTTGTTCCTCCTTTTGGGGAGGGGGGGGGGTGGCAAAGCCCGAAAGTGCTATTTTTCTGTAATGGGGCTGGCCCTCTGGAATGGTCTCCATTGGAGGTCCACTTCTGTCTAACATTATCGGCCTTCTGGAAAAAGTTGAGAGCTTTCCTGGAGGGCTTTTGGGTTCTGACACCATGATTTGTTCTGGGATGTTTTAATTTTTATTTATATTTCAAATTTGGACACCACCTATCTCACTTATATTTCAAATCTATATTTCTATTTCTCACTAGGAAGTGACTCTGGGCAGTTTACAATAAAAAAAAATTAATTCAAATACAATAAAAATACAATAAAAACCATATTCATACGTGAATAATATTTTTTATGTTTTAATGCATGTGTAAAATTTTTGTTTGATTGATTATCGTGCTTTGCTTATTATTGCGAACCTCCAAGAATCTTCTATGATTGCAATGGGATATAAATTGGATAAAGAATAAATAAAGCAAACCTGCTCCCTCATAAAGAAGAAATCTTACATTTCATTAACAGAGATGATAGTAGAAATTTAGGCAGAGAAATAGTATGCTCATAATACTTGCTGTACAAGGGCTGTAAGAAATTATTAGGATCACCATAGACCAAAAAAAGTTTCTCAGTGAATTTTAAATGAAACTTGAATGAGCCTTGTCTAAGTGTTACATTCCCACATCTATCATGCACAATTTCTCTTGACTGACAATTGTAATTTTTTTAATCAAAAAATTTATGAAGAAAATATTTAAACTTTCTTCTAAGCTATTCATCCTTTATCCTGAGGCATAACATTGTTCAGACCAGATAAATATATGAATTCTGAAATTTTAAGCCTAATAGAAATATTATTGTACTGTTTAATCAAAGGCAGCTAGCAAAGCTCTATATTCCTTGATGAAATAGAAAAAGGGAAACCAAAGGGCTATTTTCCATTTGCTTCCTTCGGTTTTTTAAAATTTGGAATCTATTGAAAACGTATCTTCCAAATGTGTCAATTTGATAGATGTGATTTTTAAAAATGTTAGAGATATAACTAAGTTAATGAGTAGGTCTCTGAATGTAAGAAATGTTCAGATCAGCCTCAGAAGGATTAGGGGAGAAGCTGGCTTATTTTCCTTGTTTCCACAGTGCTGATCCTAGAAGTTTGAAGAAACTTTCTGAACTTGTCCCAACATGGCCATTAATTTGCACATGTTCAGAATACATATGATTATGTACAGTCAGTCTTATATTTTCTTTATGTAAATGATATTACCTCATTTTTTATCTATTACCAGAATGGGTTACAAATAGAAGAGAGAATCCCTGCCTTTAGGGTTATGACCTAAAATACATAACATGAAAGGAGAAGGGTTGGGAAGGGAAATGGGGGGGGGGGTAGCTCAGGAACTGTGGTATTTTACAAGATATAGGGACAGAAAAGTCAAAATGGTGGTCACGGCTGCACAATCAAAGCACCACACCCTTGCTACCTTTGTCAATGTCACACATGTGTACAAAGAGATGAGGCTTTGGTCACACTTCTGTGACTGTCATCTTGATTTATTTTACTCCCTCTACTGACACTGCTCAGAGCCAACTCCTGAAATTTCAGTTCTTAGTATAACCAGGTGGGATGAAAGCAACGCAACTCATATGATGGACAGAAGAAGCTTCCTTCTCAGCAGAAGCCCAGTGGCACTAATATGGAAAAAACTGGGTGCTGTTGCTGCACATGTGATCCTGCCTGGTGTACCGAGGGGAGATGGACAGAGGGCAAATTATGTAGTGGACTCCATCAGATGTTGCATTTAGTTTCCACTCCATCTTTATGAACCCAATGTCTTGAATTTTTAAAGGAATTTTTAAAACCGTTTTAGCTGTATTTTAATCATGTGTTAATAGATGTGCTATTTTTCATTCATTCTTTTTCATTTGTGCATTTTGTGAGTGTGTGTATTTTATGCCATCTTGTTAATCTAGTTTGGTGGAAAGGCAGGATATAAATAGAGTAACAGTAACTGAATGACTGACTAGGCAAGTGCGAAAGTTCATGGTTCTTCCAACCTGCTCCTTGAGCACCTACTTCCAGTCCCCCAATGGGACTTTTATTCCCTCATAGCTTTCATGATTAAAGTGGAAAAAGACCCTTAAATTAAAGTGTGTGAACTTCACGACATTCCAAATAAAGAATGTCTCAGAGAAGGTTTGTTGGTTTGTTTTCCTGTATAGAGAATGTCAGTTTGGAAGAGATGTCATCTTGTAAATAATAACAGTAATAATAAATGTGCAAAAGGCTAGAGAGAAAAATGAACCTTTTCTTTTTTCTTTTCTGTTACCATAGATGGGACTTGAGAACAGGTGTCAGTGGGTGAGAAAGACTTTTGGTTGCCTAAATGAGTAGGCTGCTTTTCAGTTTGTGTTATCCTGAAGCCCGAGGCCAGGCCAGCTGTGTGTACCCAGTTTGCTCTGACTCTCAGAACACTTGATTAGGTTGTGCTAATTATGGCACTGGGATGAGGCAGAGTCACAGTTAAGCTGCTGTATTTAAATATCACAGCATCCACCTTCTGCTCTAAAATTCCCAATATACTTATAAAGCATTAACTGAACTTTACCATTTGCTGAAGGACTAACTACCCATCTTAGAGGCATCCATGTAAGTTTCCAAGAGACTGGAAAAGTACAGACATGGTGCTGTTTCATATATTAAGCAGTAGGAATACTTGTTTTGTTGTGAGATATAAACTGAATCTATTGTCTATGACAAGTATACCTGTATTTGTTGGCACAGGTGGCATAAAAATACTTTCCATTTTTAAAACTCAGGATTGCAACAGATTTTTAAAAATGTATTGAAAGTATTTTATGTACCACCTGTCATTTGTGCTCTCACCTGTTTCACCGTGTTTTTCTTGGAATCAAAACTGAAGCATTGCACTCCTAAAACATATGAACTGATTGTGTAATGAGCAGTATTGTTTAATCAAAATATGTAAGGGTGAAATTAACCAAACAGAAATCATACTGATTTAGAAACAACTGAAGTCCATCCATATTTATGGTGCAATTTGCCTATTTTTAAAACTATTCATGGAAGGCGATGAAATTGCTGGAGATGCCTTTATCTGTTCCTTCCTGTCCTTGCCTTATCCTTTGTTACTCTTTCCTCTCTTGATTTGCAAATTATCTTGAGTCTTATTTACTACAGCAAGCTAGGGAACAAAGACATCTTGAAAGAATTTTTGGAATATAATCAGGTAACCCAACTGTATCAGAATATATGAAAACTTTACTTTTTTAAAAAAACTCTTCTCCCCACCCTTTAGCCCCAAAGGCTCCAGAACAATTTACAAATATCAATAGTGAGACAATCCTTCCCTTCAGGCTTACAGGTTAAAATACATAATGTAAAAGGAGGAGGAAAAACAAGATAGCTCAGACACTAGTTTTTAAAGTTACAGTACAGTTATACTGAAAATCAGCTGAGATAGAAACAATTCAGGATGCATGCTGGAATGACTGACACCTAGCTGGAGAGAGAATAGCTGATTGGAATGGCCTGCTCCTCTTTTCTCTCACTGCTATACAATCTGTTGGAATGGTTGTCACTGAGTGTCAGACAAATTTTGGGGGCAGGTATCAATACCTGGGCAGCTTCCAAAAAGCCCTCTATTGGTACAGGATCCACCACTGATACTTGCTCCAGTCTCCTCTTAATATTTTTTTTCCAATCTAGATGTTTTTATTTAAGCTTTACAACACACACACATGGAATATATAGCACTGAGTAGAACAATGCTGCTGCTATTGTGATGCTGCTCTCTATTTCCTTCCAGATAATACACTTTCTAGGTAAATCCTTCAGGGGCCACTGATGGAGAAGGCCCCAGAGAGGCAATTTGCCTACATTCTCTTCTGATTTAAAGCCAGCCATATATACATGATGTAGGCTATCACTTATGAAGTTCAGAATAAATTGTATGTCTCAGCGCAGAGGACCTGTATCTTCTAGATCTTGTTTTATTATAATTTCTACTATCTATTATTTGGTGTAGGAAAGTCCAGTTCAGCAATATCAGGGTGAACCCAGGCTCTTCATTATCTAGTTAAAGAAGCAAGGAACAGTTAAGAGGAAAAGAGGCAGAGAAATGCAGAGCAACTGTGATGGAAATGAAAAATGGTTTCAGGAGTGGGGGAAGAGAATGAAACAAGGTGCCTCCAGCAGAGGGGATGGGATTAAAAATAAAAGTGGTGAAATAATTTGGAATGAAACTGGTGAGGGAATGCTGGAAGGAGTATTTTTGAGATTAATATGGGAATGATAGTGACATGTTAAAGAGTAAAATAGAAATGAATGCTATAAATATTAGTGTACAGGGAATATGATAAAAAGGAAGTCATAAATGCTATGAGAATATTGGGGAATGACAAGATATGAGTACAGATGGTGCAATTGGAGAAATTCTAAAATATATATGTGGCTTATTTATGCAATGGCTGTGTAATTTGTAATGTATGTGAAGACAGCATACTGTCTGATGTAGAAGAATACGATTATTCATTGCCCTTATAAAATTTTTGATTGAAAGGATACAAGAGGTGACAGTGGACAAAAATTGGTAAGTGTGGTGTGGTTTTAAGTTGTGCACATTGTTGTTCAGGGATGTGAAGATACTTGCTCTTCAGCAGATCATTAAGCATTGTATAAATGTGAGAAAGTAAGTTTATTCTGCATTTGTTGATTTAGAGAAAGTGGATGATGAAGTGGATCATCATTTCATAGTGCATAGGAGAAGGGAATGGAAAGCCATATATATATATATATATATATATATATATATATATATATATTCATATATATAAATCTAATAATAATGATACTAACCACTGATGCAGAAGAAGAGGAAGTTGATGAGTGTTATGATCAAATTCAATTTGAAATTGACAGAATATCCAAGCAAGATGTGCAGCTTCCAGTTGGAGACTGGAATGCCAAAGTTGGAAATAATAAGGAGGAATATATAGTTTCCTATAGCCTAGAAAACAGAAATAAAGCAGGAGAATGACTTATCAGTTTCTGCAATTCAACGATTTCTTCACTGCTAATGCAGTCTTCAAACAACCAAAATGACATCTATATACATGGACATCACCTGATGGAGTACAAAAAAATCAAACTAACTATATTATTGGCACAAGGAATTGGAAGAACTCAGTTATAATAGCAAAGATGTGGCCAGGGATGGCTGTGGAATACATAACAATCTGCTCATGTGCAAGTTTTAAGTCAAGCTAAAGTGGAAGAACAAAGCCAAGCAGTTTCCATTATATGCTCTTGAGCATTTTCAAGGATAACATCAAGAAGTGCTTTGAAGTCTTGAACCTCATTAATACAGAACCAGAGGAACTGTGGAATGAATTCAAAGAAGTTGTTAAGGATGAATGTGAAAAGAGATTGCCAAAGATCAAGAAACAGAAGAAAGTAAATTGGATGTCAGAACAAATGGTGGAAATTGCCAAATAGAAAAGAGAAGCCAAAGCCAAGAAAGACAAAGATCTCAGGAAGAAACTTAACAAAGAATTTTGGAGAGCTGTTAGAAGACACAAGTAGCAGTATTACAACAGCATCTACAGTATAAAGACATCAAAGATAGAAATAGACATGGAAAACCAAGGAAAATCTTTCAAATATCTCTGAATTCAGAAGAAGATCCCAACCTAAAACTGGTATGCTAAAGGAGACCAATGGACAGATAGTAACTGATTCAAAGGTCAAACAAAGGTAGGAGTATACTGAAATTCTGTATGGTAGAGATGTCGAGATCCAAGATACCTTAGAACAGAGGTTCCTAAACTTTTTGCCATCATACCTACTTTTAGTGTAATCTTAATATATTTTTGTTGTTCAGTCATTAAGTCGTGTCCGACTCTTCGTGACCCCATGAACCATATTGCGCCAGGCCTTCCTATCTTTCACTGCCTCCCTGAGTTTGCTCAATTTCATGCTCATTGCTTCAGTGATGCTATCTAGCCATCTCATCCTCTGCCGTCCTCTTCTCCTTTTGCCTTCCATCTTTCCCAGCATCAGGGTCTTTTCCAAAGAGTCCTCTCTTCGCATTAGGTGACCAAAGTATCTGAGCTTGAGCTTCATTATCAATCCTTCCAATGAGCAATCAGAGTTGATTTCCTTTAAGATTGACTGGTTTGACCTCCTAGCAGTCCAGGGGACTCTTAAGAGTCTTCTCCAGCACTACAGTTCAAAGGCATCAATTCTTTGGCATTCAGCCTTCTTTATGGTCCAGCTCTCCCAGCCATACATTACTACTGGAAAAACCATAGCTTTGACTATGCGGATCTTTGTCGGCAAGGTGACGTCTCTGCTTTTTAATATGCTATCTAGGTTTGCCATAGCTTTCCTCCCAAGGAGCAAGGGTCTTTTAATTTCATGGCTGCAGTCTCCGTCTGCGGTGATCTTGGAGCCCAAATAAATGAAGTCTGTTACTGCTTCCATTTCTACCCCTTCTATTTGCCAGGGATTGATGGGTCCAGATGCCATGATCTTAGTTTTTTTAATGTTGAGTTTCAAGCCAGCTTTCGCACTCTCCTCTTTCACCCTCATCAAGAGGCTCTTTAGTTCTTCTTCACTTCCTGCCATTAGGGTGGTATCGTCTGCATATCTGAGGTTATTGATGTTTCTCCCTGCAATCTTAATTCTGGCTTGTGATTCTTCCAGCCTGGCATTTCTCATGATGTACTCTGCATATAGGTTAAATAAGCAGGGTGACAGTATACAGCCTTGTCGTACTCCTTTCCCTATTTTGAACCAATCGGTTGTTCCATGACCGGTTCTAACTGTTGCTTCTTGGCCCGCATACAGATTTCTCAGGAGACAGGTAAGGTGGTCTGGTATCCCCATCTCTTTCAGAATTTGCCACAGTTTGTTGTGATCCACACAATCAAAGGCTTTTGTATAGTCAATGAAGCAGAAGTAGATGCTTTTCTGGAACTCTCGTGCTTTCTCCATGATCCAGTGAATGTTGGCAATTTGATCTCTAGTTCCTCTGCCTCTTCGAAACCCAGCTTGTACATCCGGTAGTTCTCGGTTCACGTACTGCTGAAGCCTAGCTTGTAGGATTTTGAGCATAACCTTGCTAGCATGTGAAATGAGTGCAATTGTGCAATAGTTTGAGCATTCTTTGGCATTGCCCTTCTTTGGAATTGGAACATAAACTGACCTTTTCCAGTCCCGTGGCCACTGTTGCGTTTTCCAAACTTGCTGGCATACTGAGTGCAGCACTTTAACAGCATCGTCTTTTAGTATTTTAAATAACTCAGCTGGAATACTGTCATCTCCACTAACTTTGTTGTTAGCAATGCTTCTTAAGGCCCACTTGACTTCACTCTCTAGGATGTCTGGCTCAGGGTCAGTGACCACACCAGCATGGACATCAGGGACATTAAGATCTTTCTTGTAGAGTTCTGTGTATTCTTGCCACCTCTTCTTAATTTCTTCTGCTTCTGTTAGGTCCCTGCCTTTTTTGTCCTTTATCATGCCCATCTTTGCACTAAATGTTCCTTTGATATCTCCAATTTTCTTGAAGAGATCTCTAGTCTTCCCCATTCTATTATTTTCTTCAATTTCTTTGCATTGTTCATTTAAGAAGGCATTATCTCTCCTTGCTATTCTCTGGAAATCTGCATTCAGTTGCTTATATCTTTCCCTTTCACCCTTGCTTTTTGCATTCCTTCTTTCCACAGCTATTTGTAAAGCCTCATCAGACAGCCATTTTGCTTTCTTGCATTTCTTTTTCTTTGGGATGGTTTTAGTTGCTGCCTCTTGTACAATGTTACAGACCTCCGTCCATAGTTCTTCAGGCACTCTGTCTACCAAATCTAATCCTCTAAATCTATTCATCACCTTCACTGTGTACTCACATGGAATATGATCTAAGTCATACCTGAGTGGTCTAGTGGTTTTCCCTACATTCTTCAATTTAAGCCTAAATTTTGCAGTAAGAAGCTCATGATCTGAGCCACAGTCAGTTCCTGGTCTTGTTTTTGCCATCTGTATAGAGCTTCTCCATCTTTGGCTGCAAAGTATGTAATCAATCTGGTTTCGGTATTGACCATCTGATGATGGCCATGTGTAGAGTCGTCTCTTGTGTTGTTGGAAAAGAATGTTTGCTATGACTAGCTTGTTCTCTTGACAGAACTCTATTAGCCTTTGCCCTGCTTCATTTTGTACTCCAAGGCCAAACTTGCCTGTTATTCCGATTACTCCTTGACTTCCTACTTTAGCATTCCAATCCCCTATGATGAAAAGGACATCTTTTTTTGGTGCTAGTTCTAGAAGGTGTTGTAGGTCTTCACAGAACCGGTCAACTTCAGCTTCTTCGGCATCAGTGGTTGGGGCATAGACTTGGATTACCGTGATGTTGACTGGTTTTCCTTGGATACGCACTGAGATCATTCTGTCGTTTTTGAGGTTGTACCCCATTACTGCCTTTCCCACTCTCTTATTGACTATGAGTGCAACTCCATTTCTTCTAGGGGTTTCTTGCCCACAGTAGTAGATATAATGGTCACCTGAATTAAATTCACCCATTCCCGTCCATTTCAATTTGCTGATTCCCAAGATGTTGATGTTCAATCTTGTCATCTCATGTTTGACCACATCCAGCTTGCCTTGGTTCATGGATCTCACATTCCACGTACCTATACAATATTGTTCTTTACAGCATCGGACCTTCTTTTAGCTTCCAGATACATCCACAGCTGAACGTCCTTTCGGCTTTGGCCCAGCCGCTTCACTCTTTCTGGAGCTACTTGGAATTGCCCTCCGCTCTTCCCCAGTAGCATATTGGACACCTTCCGACCTGAGGGGCTCATCTTCCAGCGTCATATCTTTTGGCCTTTTAACATTGTCCATGGGGTTTTCTTGGCAAGGATACTGGAGTGGGTTGCCATTTCCTTCTCCAGTGGACCACATTTTGTCAGAACTCTCTGTCATGACCTGTCCGTCTTGGGTGGCCCTGCACGGTATAGCTCATGGCTTCACTGAGTTACACAAGCCCCTTCGCCACGACAAGGCAGTGATCCATGAAGGGGATCTTAATATATACACCTCACCAAAAAATCCAAACACCAAAATGAACCAATAGAAGAGAATATATGTAGCTCAGGGTTGAACTGTGGAGTCCTTGGGGTTCTCTTGGTTACCCTAACTAAGGAACTACCAGGAGAAGGAAAAAAAATGCCCCCACCCCAACACTGAAAGGGCAAGCCATGTATATAAACAGAGAGCAAACCCCACTCCCTTCTAGCACTGAAGATGTTACCTAGCTGGGTAATGAAACACTTGCAAGAAAACAACCAAGCTCAGCAAACCCCAAGGACTCCACCAAAATGAACACAAATGAACAGTGAGAACAATACATTGAAACTTTGGGAAAGGTGGATTTATTGTAACAATGTAACTAAAAGGTTCTTGGACCCTGTGTGCACCTCCCCAAGAGAGGTACAACTCACAGTTTGGGAAACCCTGCCTTAGAAGTTCTTGAAAAGAACTTCTAGTAGTAGAAGATGAAGTTAGACCAACACTCCATATTATCAAGTTGAAAAGCTACAGGAATTGATGCAGTATCTATGGATATAAGGCAATAAGCAGCAAAAGAAGAATTAGTAAAGGTTCTAACCAAACTATGCCAGCCAATTTGGAGAATGACATAGTGGCCAACAAATTGGAAGAGGTCAGCATATATACCAGTACCAGAGAAAGGAGACTTAAGAGAATGTGCAAACTATCATACAGTATCCTTATTTTCACATGCTAACAATATAATGCTTAGGTCATCCAATGCAGATTAGAGCCTTACATGGAAAGGGAGATGCCAGATGTTCAAACTGATTTTAGAAAAGCCAGAAAAAAGCAAATCATTATTGCTCATGCACACTAGGTAATTGAGAAATCCAAAGAATACTAAAAAGGTCAACATCTGCTTTATTGACTATAGAAAGGCCTTCAATTGTATTGACCATATCAAGCTGTGAAATGTCCTTAAGGAAAATGGGAATCCCAGAACATCTCATTGTCCTCATGGGAAACCTATACATAGGATAGGAAGTTACAGTCCAGATGGAATATGGTGAAATAGATAGCTTAGGCAGTTCAAACAATAAAGGGCAAGATCCAGAATAAATGAATGTGAGAATTACAGTAACTGCTCACACTGATAAAAAGAACTATTATCAAAACAGTGGAAACAAAAGGAAGAAGCTGTCCAGCCCTTTATGTAGATAAAGTAGGAGAAAATGGACAAGAATTTTGCCACCCTAAATTTCCCATATACAGATGTCTCATTTGAAAGTAGAGTACCCATCTGAATTCTTGTGTTTTACCTTTCTTCTTAAAAATGCAAATTAGCCAGCATTCTGGTTTCTCATTCCTTGAATTGACTGTTTCCAGTCCAGAATGCAAGAAAGAGTATACAGAGGAAGAAGAAGGGAAAGTTGTGGTTGGATGGAGCTGATAAGATTTATTCTCAAAAAGAGAGAGGTGACAAGTTTAAAGGATAGACGATATGGAAAGCTACAGTGAATTATGTTGGAGTAAACTAGCATTTGCTGTTTTCTTTTTTTGTTGTTGTTAACACATGCCTTTAATTTTTTTGACTTGCCATTTCTTCTTCTTTTTCTGTATTCTGCCTAATAATCCTTACACTGAAAGGGATGGGTTAAGACTTAATACAAATCATGATAGGCAACCCGTAGCAGTCGATATGTTACTGAACTGCAACTCACAGCTTCCTTAGGAAGGACGACACGAAAACAGAAAGATGCTTGGAGATATTATTTAGCAATATCTGAAGTGCCTTCAGTTCCCTGACTCTGATGTGCAATGTCATTACATGCTGTAAGGGAGACTAGTGGATAAGTCAAGAAAACGTCCAATCCAGAATTCTGGTTTAATGTAAAACTTAATTAGAAAAAAGACATTGATTCACAAGAGTGAAACTTAAAATAGGCAAATTTTACAACTATTAATTGGTTTCTTCAGGGCTGGACAAATATTTTTTTAGCTTTTTAGTTTTAGCTATTAGAATTTCAGCTCCTGCTTAGGTTGGAACATTACTAAGCTACCAACACAAAAAGGTGAGAATGAAAGGTAGAAAAAATACATGGTGCCAAGGATAGCAGGGAACTGAACTTGATTAGAAAATAAGGTTTGAAAAAGCCCTAAATAAAAAGTACCCTTTACTAAACTACAGGTTAAAGACCAGTTAGAATATTTGTGATCCTATCCCGCAAAGGATAGGAGCATTCAACATAATTGAACAAAGTATAATGTTTATGAAAGATTTTCAAGTGGAAAAGAAGAAACTATGAAGGTATCATCCAGAATTTTTGACATTTTGAGATAGTAATGGAAGTTGGTATCATTTTCTTTTTTAAAGGGTAACACATTTAAATAGATTGAAAATGGCATTTTTGTGTCATGTGTGTTGTGTTTCAAGATTTATTTAACTGTTAAGGGCTCGCTTTGCTTTCAGTGCCTTATGAAGTCCTTAGATAAAGGGGTTTCCCAGGTCTGCCCCAACAATCAGGATCACCTAGTTACTGTATTTGCTGATGCCACCTTCCTTTCTTTCTTGTAACTAGAGTTATCAGAATAATGCCAGAAGAAAGAAAACACCTTTCCTTTTCTGCTAACTGAAAAAGACAAGGGCACACTGAGCCAATATATGATACCCAATCTGCATGGGCCTATAGCTTTCGAGGCACATTGCCAGATTACAATCCCCTAAAACACAAATGGATATATGTTCAAAATAGTAATTAGAATTCATTAAGAAAACACTGTTGTGGGGAGGGAACCAAGGAAGGCTGTTAGATTTAAAGATTAAAGTTTAGGCTTCAAAAAAGAAGCATGAACAAAGGAATGATGGGTAGGCTCATCTAAGATGGCAAATACACCTCAGGGAAATAATAGCTTTGACAAAAACTGGGTGGTTCATTGAGCAGATACAAAATAAATCTAAGCTCTAGTACCACTCTATATAGTCACTCATTGTTCCTAGAAGTCTGTGTGGGTTAAATTCCTTCCTGTACCCCACAATGTGGTGGAGGATGGGTGGGTGGGCCGTTGCCTTTGATTCCTTTATTTTTTTTCTCTTTAGCCAGTTGCTGCTCCAAGTAGAAATTCAACACAAAAAGCCTCCAGCAAACTCCTCCCTTGCTATTTAACCTCAAGAAAGGGGGAGCTGTTTTTGTTCAGCAGTTTAACCAGCCACCTCCCCAACCGAATTTACCTGACTAGAGATTGAAGAGATTGGCCTATAGGCCAACTGTGGATGGATTAGAAAAAAGATATTAAAGATAAGCTCTTCCTCAAGGCAAGTTCAATTCCTAGTGGCTAGATGGAAATACCCATGTTGTTTCTTTGGAACAATAGAGACTGTTTTTTTACTTCTCAATCCAAACAACAGCTCTGGAATTTCCTTGTCTGCTTTCCAACCAGATCTCAGTTATGTTTTAAATACTATTTATAATGGAATACAAATAATACTTAAAACTTAAAATATTTAAAAATAATATTTAAAACAGAATATAAATAATATTTAAAATATTTAAATTTAAAAATAATATTTAAAATATAAATAAATTATCTTCTATTGATGCTAACCAGATCTCAGTTACATTTTAAATATTATTTATAATGGAATACATGTACTTAAAAGACATGTATTATGTAAGGAGAACAAAGTATCAGTTAAGACAAAAAATTAAAACTATTAAAAATAGCTCCCTTAATCTAAATGATTCTATAAGATTGTAGAATACAGATTGCATTGCTTCGAGTTTTAAAAGCAAAAGGATTTGAACAGCTAGATTTAATAAGGAGTTTAGATATGACACCACACCTAGTCTACAGTGACCATATCTGGGTACTTCATACTAATATTAATATTAAAGCCAGTTAATACATCTCAAATAACTTCTCTGTATTAATAACATTTATTTATTTATTTATTTGATTGATTGATTGATTGATTGATTGATTGATATGGCTGCCCATCTTGTAGATGCGATTCTGGGTGGCTAACAACACATTAAAAGCAATAAAAGCAACAATATCTACAAAATATTAAAATAAACCACCCTACAGTGGTTGCCAGGAAGAAAGCCAATAAATGCTCAGCAGAATGACATCTCATGGGCCATCTAACCTCCCAACTCCATCCCATCCATGGGATCATGACTGTACATGTCTGAATCTCCTTTAAACATAATGACACATCAGTTTTATCCTACTGTTGAAGTATTGTTGCACTAGTAATCCTACTCACTACAAGTGGAACTGCAGGTTCAGACCTTTGGTGTACGTGCTTGGCTGAGGAATCAATAGGGCAAAGCTACCAGTGGGGCAAAAATTGATGTGATTACTATCTTAATATTTAATAGTTAATAATGTCAAAGTAAAACCACACTCACCAATGCTTTAAAACAAATATTCTGTTTAAGACCTTATTCAAATTGTTGTGTAACACCCAGGGTTGTAATAGCATCCTCACTCCCTGAGACCTGAGTTCCATTTTAAAGCTTGTTCGTGCACCTCCTTGACTGTAGTGTTTTTGTTTTGGAAGGCAAGTATTTGTACTTTTTCTGTAGTTTCACATAAATCAACCAGACCTTTAATTTTAATTGCTTGAAGATGTTTAAGTTGTTTTATGCTCACAATGTGTTGAGAGCTTTGGTGATGTATTAGGAGCTTAAAAGGAGACTCCCAGCAATAAGACATTCCTCTTTCTCACAAGGCTGCTGTGGACAGTTTGAAGACTTTCCTGCACTGAAGCATGTTCTGCAGATATCTTGAAATATCTCCATGTGAGCTCCTCAGGATGTTAATAGTAATACTATATCATAATACCCAAGATGTGCCCAATGAAGGGCTTTTAATATTCTCTTTTTTAATTGAAAACATATGATTTTGGCAATTACGTGTTCCTGTAGGAAATAAGTTTTCCTTCTGTAGGAAATAAGCAATCTACTCCTCTAATTGTCCCTCAGCTGTAGTCTAACTAGAGAACCAGGTTCAGAATGAGTGCTGTGCATGCTTATTGTTTATTAGTATACCCAAGAAGATACATAGACACATATAAACAGTACAAATCACAACACTTTTATTAACTGTATGCTGATGAACAATAAAACATATGCTAAGGTGTTATGCTGTACACAGCATAATACCCATGTTCCCCTGTTACAGATAGTCAAAGACAGAAGACACACACCTCATATGCATCAGGACAGCTCCTCCAGTTCAGGACCCAAGTTCAAGGGAAATTATATGAATCCAAATTTTATACCCACTTGATTGAATCATATAATCACTTCCTTGGACAGAGCTGGTGTGCAATTTGAGGATCCTCTTGGACCCATGGCGGCTCTGGCTAGGGGGCCTTTGCACAGATTCACCTTGTGCACCAATTGTACCACTGAGTCTTTACCATAGCCCTTGCCCTGTGGAACTTGACTTGAGGGAGATTTGAACCTCAATATAAATACTTGTATGGACCCACAATTGACCTATAGGCCAACTTCTTCTATCTCTGGTCAGGTAAGTTGGGTTGGGGAGGCAGCTACCTGTGTACTAAAATGAGAAAACTAAGCAATGGATTCTTACATATGAGATCAACAAGCCAGGGAGGTCTCCAAAAGTACAGTCTGGGACCATTGTACAGTGTTATAAGTGAAGGCAATGGAGAAGAGAAGGGACTGCTGACAGAAATGAGGCAATCTGCGCTGCAAGGTTGCTCTGTTGTGAAAATGGGCTATCAGCTAGTTAAATCAGTCACTTGAGAGTAACAGGTTTTTCAAGAGCCCCAACTTCTGTTCACTGAATGTAGTTATTGATAAATCAGGAAAGACAGAGAGATGGATAGATCTGGCCAATCACGGTCCATTTGAATCTCACAATCCACTGATTTTTATTTTTATTTTTTTTTTGCCCTGTACTTTATGAGCTGCCAAGATGGTGAATTCTTTATTATTCAAGAGGCGCATGTCATATACATTTCAAGCAAAGCTCCATAGTATGGTAAATATACAGTCTATATTATTGCTCTCATGCAATGATTGGAGAAATTATCTGAAGCAGTTCTGGCAGTTCTTTTGCTCAGGATTCTGAATATGCTGACTCCAACCTGCTCATTTATCCCCATCCATCATTTTCTCTTTCCCTGCTGCTTTTGTCTCTGATATTGCACAGCCCAAGTAATGCAGACTCTTACAGAGGCTACAGATTCCCCCTTCTTAGCTATCTCCCAAAATGGGTGATAGAGGTGTGCATGTAAAAATACCGTGTGGAATGTTCCAGAAAAAGAAAAGAAAAGGTTACCTTTAATGCTCATTGGCCAGTCTAAAGGACAGCCCATTGTTATATGAGAGGAACTGAATGGAAAAGGCAACGTCTGAAGTGAAAGGGGAAGATGCCCACTTAGAGTATTTTTAAAATTAGAATGTAATTATTTTTATTGCCTATGAATAGAAGTAAGTTAGCCAGAGCAACAATTTTTTTTTTGTCTGCGCTTAGTCATTACTGACCCTGCAGTGACTGCCTGGACGTGTCCTTGCATTTTTCATGCTTGGACGAGTCCTTGCAGTTTTCAAGGCAATTGTTTTTCGGAAGTGGTTTGCCAGAGCCTCCTTCCTAGAGCAGAGCCCAGCTGGCGAGCGCAGGAGGCGGGATTTCCGTTGCTTCGCGCCCTTTTCGGGCGAGCGCGGTTTCGCGCTTACCAGCAACTGGTCCTGTCTCTCTGTGCAAGGTGCTGCCAGCATTTTTCCTCCCACCGGAGTGAGAGTCCCCATTTATCTACTCACGTGCGTTTTCGACCTGTTGGGTTGACAGGAGCTGGGGAGGAAACAGGAGCTCACCCTGTTAACGTGAAGGCTGGACTCGAACCGCCGAAGCGTCAGCCATTTCTGGCTGGCAACTTTCAGCGTCATTAAGTCGCCCAGAGCAACAATTAAGTAAACCAAATAAATGAAAAGAGACAAGATCAATAGCAGAAGTCCGGAATAGACAGAACATGCACTATGAAGAGACCAAATCAAATTTTCTCTGAATATTTGAATTTTGAGTGTGTGATAATTATAAGGGCATATGTAGCAAAGTATCCCAGAGAATTGAGTGCTGTAACTGACTGATGGATCTGTGGATGTTCTAATAAGCTTTTTCAGCATCTTCTATTTCCCTTGGAGAAGGACATGTGCCTAGTATTGTCTGTGCACCTTTCACTGAAAGCAGCTGTAACAAACTAGTATCCCTTCTCCCTTGCTAGACCATTACTGAAATCAAAGGGAATGTCCAGATACAGTTGTATGAATGTACATCTTAGAATCACTCCGTATTGCTTAACCCTATACTAAACAGACACAATAGGAATCACTTACGAAATATCTGATCAGATCACCCAAGCTATTAATTAGTCAATTTGAATGTCCTGTTTGGAAGATATTCTTTTTAGGTGAAATTCCCATTATTACAAACTTGGTTTGTCTTCAAGTGGCTGGGGCAGGGAAGAATTGGAAACTCGAGTTGATTCAGTCTTTTGATGTAAACTGGGAAATGATTTTCCCTATCTCCAATTATTTGGAATTTACCTAGTTCTTAAATGATTAATGGAAAGTTCTTGAAAAAGGACAAATACTTCTCTAGAGATACCTTATACTCCTGGATAGTTCAGGGTAAGGATGATTAATTGCTATTAAACATATGAAGGAAGGTGGCATACCCATTTCTAAAATAAACAAAGGTTGCTGGGCAGCCAATAGAATTAGAGGAACAGACTCCCTATTTCTCAAGGGTCCCAAATTGCTAAAGCATTTATAGGATGAATGTTCAAAAGCCTATAGATATTTGAATGCCTCATTTCCTAAGAGATGCCCCAAGAGTTTATTTTTTATCTGCCAAGTTCTGTTCAGGAGTAATGCAGTTACAAATTTGCCTGGAAGCAGACCACACTAATAAAATTTAGATCTTATTAATAAATCGAAGAGAAGAAAAGAGAACAGAAGAGAAACTGTGCTATTTCCAGATAGCAAAGATATATTTCATTGTGGCTTTGTCAAACATTTTCCTTTTCTATGCAACTAAACAGTTCTGTGTTAAAAACTTTGGCAAATAAGCTCTTCCAAAGAGACAGAGAGAGCAAAGCTCCGTAATTAAAATTGCAACTGAGGAGCTGAATATGTTGATAGTCCAAAATTTGAGGCTTAAATATCATTTGTCCAAGAGTCAAAGCCAGCAGTGTAAATTAGGGAAATTCCATATAATGACTCTGGGCTTAGCTGCATTCTGCAGTTGTCCTATTGCCAGAACAGAATAGCAACCATTTTTGGGTGGCAGAAACAGACAACATAACTGTAATCACTCACTCCTGTTATAAATGTGGCCTCTGAGTGCATTTTTGTCCTGTGGGTTTAAATTAGTTTTACCTTCCCTGAAACTGGACAAAAGGTATTACACTTGTGTGATAAGTAGAAGGTTATCATTTTGAAGTCTGGGAGATTTTTTTTAATTGTTGTTTTTCTTTTCCTGAGCTAGCTACTTTTCCCTGGGCTTTTTTTTTTTTTAAGTAAGTCCAGAAGTGCACTCGTTCATCATTTTCCTGGTCATTGAGCTCATTCACACTGCCAAGTTGCCCTGTCACCAGAACAGGACAGCAGCAGGGTCAAGGCAAAAGCAGACAATGTAATGTTTTACTCATGTCTCTCCCAGTGCAGATTTGATTTCAGGTATGCTTTTCTGCTGTAGTTTTCCTCTTATGGTAATTTGAGTGCTGTTACCATAAGTGTTAATGTTCTAGTGGGGTCCAGAAAGTGGGCCTTCTCTGCTGTAGCCCCCACCCTTTGGAATATCTTGCCCCTGGAGGTGAGACAGGCCCCCTCACTCCCGGCCTTTCGGAGGGATTTGAAGACCTGGCTCTGCCATCTGGTCTGGGGCGGGGAGGGAGGTCATCAGAAATGGGGTTGGCTAGCCCCCTAGAGGCCTGGTGTTGCTTCCATCGGCCTCTTGGATTTTTTCTCTTCCTTCCATTTTGTGTAAATGTGTTTTTCTTTTTATAAATTTTAATTATGTATTTATTTGTTTTAATTTCTTGTAAACTGCCCAGAGTCCCCCATTGGGGGGAGATGGGTGGGGATAAGTCTGCTAAACAAACAAACAAATAAATAAATAATGTTAAAGTGCTAATGTTTGAACATTATTCAAACGAGCACAAACACATTGCAGCAACCCAGAACAGCAGAAAAAGGAAACAGACCACCTATACATCTTCCAACAAAATGGATATCCACGCAATTTTATCAAAAAGTGCCTGACCACTCAACCTACTACAGCACAACCAACACAAGCTATGAAAAGGATAACACTGCCACACATCAGAAACATCTCAGAACCTACCAACAGACTATTATAACCTCATGGCATCTCCATAGCACACAAACCAACTAAAACCCTCCAAAACCAAAAGACCCAGTAGCCCACGAAGAAAAAACAGGAGTCATCTACAACGTACAGTGTAAGAACTGTAACAACCACTATGTAGGACAGACAGGCAGAAGGCTTGCAGAGCGCATCCATGAACACCAACTAGTAGCCAGAAGACTTGATGAAAACTCCTTAATCTCACAACACATGGACAGACTTAACCATAGTTTCAACTCAGAAACTGTCAGCATCTTAGACCAAGCTAAATCCAAAAATGCAAGGGAATTCTTTGAAGCTTGGTATTCAGACAAAGCAGCCATCAACAGCCACATAAACAACATCTACACACTATTCAAAAGAAACAATAGAAAGGAAAACCAAAGACCAGACCATCTCCTCACCAGCAATCATCACCCAGATAAGCAGAGATTAACAACAAGTTTATCACCAGACATACAATCAAGCAGTAAACAATACCCTAATCAAGGAACTACCAGAGGGAAAAAATAAAACAAAATAAAACCCACACCCCCACCAACACTGGCAGGGCATATCACAGTATATAAACAGAGAGTAAACCCATTCCATTCTGGCACTGAAGATGTTACCTAGCCAGGTAATGAAACGTTTGCAAGAAAACAACACAGCTCAGAGAACCCCAAGGACTCCACAGCTGAGTGCTCTTGTCCATTTCTTCTGGACAGCATTACTTGCTTAAGCTAAATTCAGCAATTCATTAGCTAATTTGCAGAGGAAGCAATGCCCTTTCAAGTTAGGCAATAGTTGCTTTGATCGAAGGGCTTATAAAACACTGCCTTTATGGTTAGTATTAAAATAGCAGGGTATTGTCTAATATACAAGGGATTGCTGGATTGAAATCCTTCAGAAGCCTAGCTAGCTAGCTTTCCCAAGGTAGTTGAGAGGGTTTGTTTTTTTTTTTAAGTACAGGGTTTCAGCATTTCATCATTTCTCCATCTTTTTCTGAAATAAAAGGGTTAAAGTGATCCTTCTTGACTCAAAGCTCCTGCTCTAGGAGCAGGTGAAAGCTGTGACAAAGAAGGTCTTTGCACAACTCCTTGCTCACTTCTAGTTTGGACTATTGTGATGCATTTTACACAGGCTGTCCTTGAAGATCATTAAGAAGATATGGCTAGTTCAGAATGCATCACAAAGTAACTCAGGTAACTATGGATTCATCTATATAAAACATCTCTAAGGCAAAAGCTGCACTGGTGATCAGTTTGCTTCTGGGGGCAGATGTGGGTTTGTTTGGAACTACCTTCTTACAATTGTTGCTACCCATTCAGTAAGATCTGGAAGAAAAGATATCCTTCAGGTCCCTTAACTCAGGAAATGGCACCTTCAGAGACCTTGGAGATGTGCCTTTGTAATTTCTGATGGAGGTTTTAATGCAAATATCCCAATACTACTTCAGAGGAGTATAAATAATGTAAATTTAAAAAAAATCTAAGGTATTACTACATCCTGGAAAAGTGTAGATGTGTAAAAGTCTGGATACAGGACAGAAATGCAAAATCTGTAGCCAATAAGTTGACCTTAAAACAGATGGGTGTGGTTTCCATAGCACAGCAAAAAGTTAGCACTGAATTGCAATTTATAACATGACAAAATAAATAAAATTATTAAATTTATGGGAAGTAATCATATGTTCTGGAAAGTTATAGTGGGTAATTTCCAGATTAATTTGCACCCAGCACACTCGAAGTCAATTCCAATACCCAAATCAGAGCAAGCGTACACAATACTCAATTCAATTAGCAAAAAGAAAGAAAAAGCCTAAAGTTTATTTATTAAATGTCAATATTAAAAATAGTTAACTGGCAAAACACACAAAAAAACAGCTAAAAGCAGGGACAGACAAAGAGGGACAAGGATCACAGGCAAGAGTAAAAAGTGCAGAGGAATTAATGTAGATGGTTGATATATCTATATATAGATCTATAGCTATATCAAAAAGAACAGAACTTTCCAGAGCTTCTGGAAACCATACTGTGGGTAATTAACGTGGATATTCCCACAGACTATAGCTTTTGGCTATTCCAGCTCTAGCTCTTTTATTTACACAGCAGCAAAACAGAAGTGGAAACTGATCCCTTCTCTACTCTGCACCATGAAGGAAATATTTTTTTATGGATGGGGATGATGTATTCCAGCAATAAAAATGAGCTTTATGTCATTACATTTTAAATAAAGTATATTAGATTAGATTAGCTATATAGCAGTGCTTAATTGACTTGGCTGGTCTCATAACTGTAACCAAGGATAAACCTGGTTAGTTCTTGATGGGAACCCCCCACAAAATTCTAAAGCAGTAGGCTACACTGGCAAGCAATGTCTGTCTGTCTGTCTGTCTGTCTGTCTCCTGGAAGATGATAATAACAAACACACTCTGAGCTTGACTCAAAGGAAGCTCTTCATTTTCACATTTAAATAATAATAAATCAAATTTAAGTTTTTGTCCTGGTACTACCTACATTTTGGACCATGGCTCCCAATAGCCATAGAAGGATCAGTTGCAGCCTAACTCCCTTCCCCTAATTCAAACTGCTGGTATAAGACATTGGAATATCCTACTGGAGTATTGGAAGCTTGTTTAATAATTTTTGTGAGATCCAGTTTCACAAATGAATCACAACTCACAATGATCTTGGGCATGCTGCAATTTATTTCTATAAGGAAACTATATGTACACCATCCTTTGAGGCTTTCCATTGTTTAATCATATCTGCTAATGTATAAAAATAACTATAAATCCAAGGCCTTTCTCTGAACTCAAAACTTTGAAAAAACACTTTATCAATGTGCTTTTAAACTCGGCTAGATTTTTTTCCCTAGACAAGCAAAATTATCAATTTTCTGAGGCTATGCCTGACTACAGTCCTTTAAGAAATAACCCCATTTGTTCAACATATAATGTTATAGAGTTAAAATAAGAAAATGGTTTATTAAAGTTACAAATCTTCATGGTCTTGATATCCTTAATAAAACATATATCTGTTAATAATGGATGCTGTTTCTACTGGTACTTGCAATGGGCTCGGTAGGAAGTGGAGGAAATTACCACTAAAAAGCTACTGATGGGAGCTATTACATTCTTCCCCCTACAACCTCCCCCCCCTCCAATCCAAAATTGACACAGAAATATAATTATACTGGTACATTGTTTATCACGGAGAAAGGTTTTAAAAAAATTAACATGTTTAAGAAGTTTAGCCTTCAAGGCATGCAGCCAGAAAAAGTAATCTCATGAGACCATGAAGGGATATATTATAACTTCCTAGCATGTTGCCTATGTAAATAGTGAAGTTCTGCTCATATGAAACCGTTTGTATAACAACGAGATTCACACATCTTCTTACCCACACGTATGCATACAGACATCAGTATAATCTTGATTTTTAATGTATATTATGCCAGGACACCATAGGGCAGATGCAGTTTTAATATTTGATAGCAGAAATGATCCTAACAGAACAATAATAAGGTACTATGGATAGACAACAGCATTAAAAACCTATGCAAAATGATTCAGATCACTGTGAAATTATAGGGTGGTTGTACAGAAACAATTCTCATCCTCATGCCTGAAACATATGGTAACTGCAGATGCCTCCAAAGTATCTTTTCCACTCTGCAATCAAAATCAGCAGTATAAAAACAGTGCCAGCAACATCCTCCACTTTTCATTATGGGATTACTTTTCTTATTATGGTTGGGAGCCTTGAATATGTTTTGGAAGGAAATGCCGTTTTGTAACCAAGTTTCCTTTTTGTGGTTGTTTGCTGCAGTTTCCAGCTAAGGAGCTGAACTTTTTATTTCTGGACAGCCCTGGGACTCTGGGGTGGGGGGTGATGGGGTGGGAGCCAAACAGCAAAGAGAAATAAACACATAAAAACAAACCCCGCAAGCATGGTAAATTTCTTTTAAAGCCACTGTGATGTCCTCCATCAGTTTGGGCCAAAGGAACAAGAGAATAATTTTGTTTAAAACCGCTTGGAAAGCTAGGAGGGTAAAAACTGCTCATACCACCAGGGAAAGAGAATTGATTACATAAAGCAGAGGCAACTTCTGAGAAGGTTTGCTGCCTTGTCCTTACACCATGGAACTTACAAGAAGGGACTCTCTCAACAGGTCTTCCCATGATGTCCAAACCTGATGAGCAGATTCTATTCTGGCACCATCAACAACTGATGGAAGTTGGTACTATGTTGTGTAAGCAAAGAGATCTCCAAAGTAAAAGTCACAAGGCTTTGCACTGGCAGTATCAGTGAACTGGGAAGAGTGCTAGGGAAGGCAATTACGGAGAACCGTCATATTTTCTTCAGATGAAGATGATGGATAGTTAGGCCCCTTTATTAATTATAGCCAAAAAAGTATTTATATTTAAAAGCTGGGATGAATCAAAATGAAGTCTGTGAATCTCTGATCCATCTACATCTGACACTGAGTACTTGGCTGATTTGGTTCTATGGCTTCCTGAAGATCCTATTGACCACTTCCTCTGGGCATAATGGAAACTGGCCCTCCCTCATTGAGGATCCCTGTATCCCATGACTGAAGAAGAACTTCTCTGTACGTTGTCTGTGATTTCCAATTATTGTATAAGAGGAAGCAAGTTTGGAATGTTAGACTGCACACTGCAACCATAAAGTCTTTTACCCTAAAAAAAAATTACTAATACTGAAGTATTCCAGAACAAGTTTTTTATTTTTTTTTTATTTTTTTTTTTATTTTTTTTTATCTGCTTAACAGTCATTACTGACCCTGCAGTGACCGCCCCCTAGCGGTTTTCAAGGCAATTGCATCTTTCTAGTTTCGGAATTAGACTTTGCCAGAGCCTAATTCCTAGAGCGTCAGCCCAGCTGGCAGCACAGGAGGCGGGATTTCCGTTGCTTCGCGCCCCTTTTTCGGACGAGCGCGGTTTTCGCGCTTTTACCGGCAACTTGTCCCGTCTCTCTCTGTTGAGCCGCTGCCAGCATTTTTCCTCCACCGGAGTGAGAGTCCTCATTTATCTACTCACGTATGTTTTCGATCTGCTGAGTTGGCAGAAGCTGCGGGTATAGAAACAAGAGCTCACCTTGTTAACGCGAGGCTGGACTCGAACCGCTGAAGCTTTCAGCCATTTCTGGCCGGCACTTTCAGCGTCATTAAGCCGCTGCGCCACCGCGTCCCGCTCCAGAACAAGTAGTTTATTTATAATAAGCCTTGCAACAAAAGGAGGAAAAAAGAAAATTGTTCATTATTAAATGAATGCGGCATTTAATGCAGGTTTTTTCCTCCAAAATTCAGATTTTAGGTTATCACAATCAAAGGAAAATCAGGTCCAAGTGCACTCATCTAAATGAACTAATTAGTAGGCAATAGCAGCTCTGCTATGCTTTTGGAGCTATTAATTAATTAATTGCTCAGACTTCTATGCTGCATCAGTTGCAGCCATGACATATACTCCAGTGTTACAGGACTCACTTTTTTCCACACATTGCTTTGTGGAAGATTTATTCTGGTTACATAAAGGGAACCTGCAGCAATTTTGCTACATCATATTCTGAACTAAGACATTATGTCCCAGAGTTATTATGTTTTGCTGTTACTCAGAAGGACCAAATGCAAATGTAATTTTGATCCTTTCTTTCTCTCAACTATTGCATTTACATTTTGTTATTCACTCTCTTAGCTAGTAATGTTAAGTAGCATGATGATTTAAATGGACACCAGCTACATAACATTATCCCCATTGCATGGCTGGATTATTGCAATGCCTGGGGCTGCCTTTGAAGAACACTTGGAAGCTGCAGCTGGTGCAAAACAAGGTGGCTAGAGTGCTAGTTGAGGAACCCCAGTATGGCAGAATAATGTCCATCTTGAGTTTACTATGCTGGCTCCCAGTAGGCTTCCAGACCCAATTCAAAGTGCTGGTTATCAATTATAAAAGTCTATATGGTGAGGCATCAGGATATATCAGGGACCAATTTTCCAGGCAAGATTCTTCCCATACAGTCTGAACAGCTAAAATTCCTATCTCCATGTGACATTAAGGTGGCTTGGTCCAGAAGGCAGATTTTCATAGGAATAACCCCCACCTTATGAAAGATGCTGCTTCCAGAACTGTAACTGGGTGCTAATGTACTTCTGTTCAGAAAGACCCTTAAAACCATATTGTTTCAACAGCCCTTAAAAAGAGCACAAGGTGATTGTAGCCAGTCATCTATTGTTATTTATAATTATGATTTTTTATTACTGTAGTTGCTTTGAGATTTCTGTTTATATTATTTTGTCTGATGTTTGTTTTATTTTTATACTCTCCTCCCTCCCAGAATGGTTTACAAGATAACAGAAGTTTTTTTTTTAAACCAAATCATCAGAAGAAAATCACAAATACTTAAAAACACATCTTCTTTCTCTTTTTCTAATTTGGTTTTAGAACTTCTTGCCTGTATAATTAGACATCCTGAACATTCTGAAAATATCAAGGAAGGTTTTTTTATATGTTGATATTTTATGTTTTAGAGATAACCCAAATATTTCAACTCCTATACTTATTGTATTAATGTGTGAGGTAGAATCTTACCCCATTATTCTATAAACTGACATAAACTGGGCTTGATGTAGATAGGTTATAGCAATAATCTAGAAGAATATAAGTATTAGATTTTCAGTAATATTCTGACTTCTTTGGCTGTTGTGGCATAAGAATTTCCACGTAGTCTTTTCAACTGTTAACTTAAAACTATTTCCTTGTTTTGAAGCAGTTGGAAGAAATTCCAGACAAAGTCAGGGCATCCATAGCAAGCTGAGATTATGTCATAATGTTGACCCACACTCAGTGGCATCGTGACACAAATCTCATATTTGTATCCTAACATCTGAAGCAAGTATGTGACTTGTAGGGTTTGAATCATGAAAACATGACGCCTATTTCATCAGTTGTCCCTACTTTTCCTCCAGATGTCCATGCAGAAGGTCTAGAACTCCTTTGAGTATTTTCAGCAAAATAAATGATTAAGTTGGATATACATCCAAGTTTGGTTTATATTTTGAAAGTCCTTCCCACATTTATTCCATCACATTATTTTAAATGAATTTAATGTTGAATAAGTAGCTTTGGCAAGGATATCATATGAGATTGTCACTGCATATATTACAATTATGTGTTGAGAAAAATTCTTTCAGGTTATCAATGGGCAGTTATCCTAGGTTTGGTAACAGCCTAGAATAAAGAACTTCAAAATGCATCTCCCCTTTGGGCTCAACTTGAGAGTTATGATCCTACTGAAATAATGCAAATATATGGGATCCCTGTTTCTGTGGGGACACCTGTACTTAATACTGCAGATCATAAATTGGTTTGCAGATATGCATCTGACCCATCTACCCACCTGGCTTGAAACTCAACATTAAAAAAACTAAGATCATGGCATCTGGACCCATCAATCCCTGGCAAATAGAAGGGGTAGAAATGGAAGCAGTAACAGACTTCATTTATTTGGGCTCCAAGATCACCGCAGACGGAGACTGCAGCCATGAAATTAAAAGACGCTTGCTCCTTGGGAGGAAAGCTATGGCAAACCTAGATAGCATATTAAAAAGCAGAGACGTCACCTTGCCGACAAAGATCCGCATAGTCAAAGCTATGGTTTTTCCAGTAGTAATGTATGGCTGTGAGAGCTGGACCATAAAGAAGGCTGAACGCCGAAGAATTGATGCCTTTGAACTGTGGTGCTGGAGAAGACTCTTAAGAGTCCCCTGGACTGCTAGGAGGTCAAACCAGTCAATCTTAAAGGAAATCAACTCTGATTGCTCATTGGAAGGATTGATAATGAAGCTCAAGCTCAGATACTTTGGTCACCTAATGCGAAGAGAGGACTCTTTGGAAAAGACCCTGATGCTGGGAAAGATGGAAGGCAAAAGGAGAAGAGGACGGCAGAGGATGAGATGGCTAGATAGCATCACTGAAGCAATGAGCATGAAATTGAGCAAACTCAGGGAGGCAGTGAAAGATAGGAAGGCCTGGCGCAATATGGTTCATGGGGTCACGAAGAGTCAGACACGACTTAACGACTAAACAACAACAACAACAACATCTACCCACAAAAAGCTCACATTATGGCATCATCACAATTTAAAAATAGGACCTAAAATTGAAATTTTTGTTTAAAAATTTTACAGAATTTAAAAAAAATGATTTCTGTAGGGTGCTTCTTGATACTATATGCAATTTAAAAGATTTGTGTTTTGGTTTATTCAGTTGCAATGGATGCTTCTGAAGTTCCATAGTGGTTAAAGGTTAGTGGATAGAAGCTAGTAACCCTTCTTCATAGGAAGTTGAAAGTAGTTGATGAAATTGATAGCAGTTATTTAAATCCCTTTTGAAATACCAAGCTTGAACATTCTGTGCTGGTAAACCAATGGAGAGTATTATTAAACAATATTTTGATTCCAAATTCTCTTAAAATGAAGTCAATACAACAACACAAAATTATTTTGTGTATATTGGATGCTTTGCAGAATGTTCAGTGAGAGTTGGTTATGATCACCCTACTTCTGGAGATGTAAATCAGAAGTTGGAATATTATTGTGTTTATAGGCTCAAGATCAATCACTGTATGATAAGGATGTATTATATTCCTCTTGGCAATATTCCCAGTATTTACAATCTATTAAGTTATCAAGAACTATAGATTTGGGGAGCATGGGAACTGGCTAAAGCAATTATTATATAACTCTGTAAGAAGAAATCCATAGTTGATTTGCAGCAATGGATTGTTGATGTATGTGGCTCATCAACATTTGCATTATTTTTTTTTCAAGCAAAGGAAAGGGACAAAAATAAAACTTTGAGCAATACCATCAAAGTTTTTTTTGAGGGGGGGTTGTTTGTTGTTTTTTTGCTTGTTTTCCTCCCTTTTTTTATTGCTAGGCTTGTTAATTTTACAGTTGTGATCTTTTAATGCTGTTGTATGCATTTTTACTTTTTAGTCAACTAGTTTAGCATAATTAATTTACATAATTTTAGGTTTTTTTAAAAAAAAGTTCACTTAAGAGACTGAAAAGCAAAATAAATAACAAGAAGCTTAAAAGCAATCTTAAAGACAGACTAGAATTTCTACTTCATAAATGTTTTCATTTTTTGTGACTTAATGGAAACATGAGCAGCTGAGATAGCTGCAGAGCACTGGAGTAATGATTGTACAATGAAAATGAGAAGTTCACACACCACTTAGCCATCTCATAACTCAGTACAGGTAATCCTTGGTTAATGACCACTCACTCAATGACTGTTCAAATTTATGATGGTGCTGATGAAGTGGTACTTACAACCGGTCCTCAAAGTTGCGGCCATTGCAGCACTGCCACAGTCACATGATTGCAATTCAGGCACTTGGCAACTGGCTCACACTTATGTTAGTTACAGCATCCCGCTGTCACTTGATCACCATTTACGACCTTCCCTGCCAGCTTCCCACAAGCAAAGTCAATGGGAAAGCCAGCAGGTAAGGTTGCAAGTCACTCCCACTCCTGTCACTTTTTCTCCTGAGGAGCCCCAATATGGAGTACAAGATCCCAGGGATCTCATACTCTGTAGTGCATGCCCACCCACAGCACCCACAGCATCCTGCCCACACTCCATAGTGCAGGCACACATGCCCACCCACACTCATGCTGGGTCTCAGCACCCACCCCCCACTCACCTGCCCAATGGCCTGCTTGCAAGCTGCCTAAGGAAAGGCTTGTTGTGACTAGGACTTGCAACTTTCTGCCTGCTTTCCCATTGACTTTGCTTGTTGGAAGCTGGCAGGAAGTTGCAAGTCACAGTCATGTGAGGTCCTTGCTTAACAACCTGTGATCTTCACTTAATGATGGCAACAGAGACTGCCAGGATTGCTGTCACTAAGCAATGTGGTCATATGACTTTGCGTTTTTTGACCACATCACTTAGCAACAGAGATTCCAGTCCCAACTACCATCGTCAAGAAGGTTTAACTGTATGGTGTGAGAAGTTGTGGCTCAAACCTGTCAAAAATTACATGTTTTGGACTGGTACGTATCAACTTTTAATTCACAGTAAAGGAGAAGAACCAACAATACTTGCTGAATCTTGGGTGAGGTGCTGCCTGACCACACCTGGCTTTTTCTTCTCTGCCTTCAGGCAATACAAACTAGCTATCCTAGGGGCAAGGGAATAAAATTAGCCAGGCACTTGCTGAGCCAATATCACAAGTTATTTTAAAAAATTGGGCTCATTCTAGTCTCAGTTCACAAGGACCAGCAAATGTTTGTTCTAATGTGTCCCAGGATTGGAACTTAGATTATTAAGCAGTGGAAGACACATAATACTAAAAATTAAACTATAGTTTATAAACCTGAATGCCAAGAGTTATACCTTGTTCTGAACCAAAACTGAAGAAGCCACATTGTAGCTTAGTAGAAATGTGTGATAGACATTTCTACTAAGGTACAAGACAAATAAATGCTCCTTCATCTGAAAATCATACATCTGGTAAAAACAAATCCCAGTTGCTGCAGATTTTCTCTTTCTCCGCCACTGTTTCCTGAGGGGAGACCTCTACATTGCTTTGTTTGAAAGCTATTATGTCATAATGTAGTGTCATTCCAGACTACATTATGACATGGTAGTGACTATGCTCTGGAATGTTATTACATTCTGATGCAGGGTTAAAACATAAGCATTGTGGAAAGCTATACTGGGCTTAGGGTCAACACTTGCATGTTCATCACTGCAACAACCAGCAGTGGCAATTAAGTCCTCTATTAAGAAGTTCAATAAAGTCTTCACATAAACCATATCAAGTCTGTCCTAACCTCAACTTTGGGGCATTGCTGTCTGAGCAATGCTGGTATGTAGATGCCAACTGTCTGCAGACTTAGTACCTATAGCCCTACAGCTTTATATATAAAGATTTCCATATGAACAGGAACTGTAAGAATGGCTCTTTCTCAACAGACATTCACATTGTAGACATCCACATTATGAATGGAAGGTTCCACCACTTGGGTTATGTTAGGGATGCAGAGCCATTTGCTGCTGCTCAGATGTTGACTTTGCACCTCTTCCATTATGCCTAAATAGCCAGTTTGGTGTAGTGGCTAAGGTGCTGGGACAAAAACCATGAGACTGTGTATTCCAGTTCACCCTCAGCCATGGAGACTACTGGGTGACTTTGGCCAGTCACTCTCTCTCAGCCCAATCCACCAACAGGATTGTTCTTGTGGGGAAAATAGGAGGCAGGAACATTAAATATGTACACTGCCCTGAGTTGACCAAATAAAAAATCTGGGATAAAAATCTAATGAAAAATAAATAGCATTTCCCCTGAAAAATTATAGCCATTGCTTAACATAGTATAGTATCCTTCCTATCTCCAGCCTTGTGAAAATGTTGGATTTTTTTTTTCTTCTACCCTGCTGCAACTCATAATTTTTATATAGTGTGAAAATATGGAGAAGATTAAAAAAAGCCCAAACTTAAATTCTTTGTCCCTTCACAATATCTGAGCCTACATGACATATTATTCATTACTCCTGAATCAAAATAATATCCAGGGTATCCATTGCAAGGAAGCTTGTTACAGAAAATTAGTTTCACAGCCAGTTCAGTCTATTGGATGAACTTTGATTAGAGGGACTTGGGTTCAGTCAGATTTTGGGGAGAATTTTCCCTTACACACAATCCCCTATTTTTTAGAGGTGCTTGAGAGGATAAAACGGAACTACCTAATCTATGTCATTGTTAATGCCTTGGAAACAGGGCAGAATACCAACAAGATAAATAACAAAAAAGCTTTGATGATAAAAGCATCTATCATAGAATAAATAGATTATGCATCTAGCATACAAGTACAACAGTAAAAACAAGTACTTGCATAGACTGGTTTTATGTTTGAAAAGGAACAGAAGAAAAGTTTCCAGACAGCAAATTTACAATACACAAGGTTTACTTGGAAAAGCCTTAAACCTCCACTGAATTATTCAATTTCTAAATTTAATTCTTGCAGGGTTAAATAGAAATATGTATAAGTGATTGTACAGTACTTGTTGCCAATAATTTAGATGCATACCAATTTTTCACCTACAGTTATAGAAACTGGCATGTAAATAGACAATACTATTAGACGACATTTATTAGAGGACATTTTCCAGTATAATCTTACATAGGCCAAGACTTCTTTTCTATGGTAGTCTCCATGATAGGCCCTTAGCTCTGTTCCTGTTTTAGTTGAAAACTCTTAATTTCCTGCTACTTCACAAAGTGATGGGTGTTACATTTCCACAAAAGTTCAGTCCTGTAGGTTTTTGGTTATGCAAAAGAGACAAATGCAAATAGGAAATGAAGGACAGAGATTGGGGATATAGAGCAAATAATTTTGGCTACCCTTGCACCTGCAACTATTATATATATAATAAACTAATAATAACAATAACAACAACATGAATGTATATATATATATATAGTAAACTAACAACAACAAGAAGAATGCAGCTTGGATAAAGGAAGTAGATAAGAATAAAAAAGAAGCTGAAATGAAAGAACTTGTAATAACAGCAGAAATGATGGAGAAAAGGGCAAGGAAGATCACGAATTGGTCAGCACCAGGTGAAGATGAACTGCATGATTTTTCGCTGAAACATCTGACTGCTCTGCACCCACTCATTGCCAAACAGTTTAACAACATACTGCAAGGAGGTGAAATTGAAGATTGGTTAACAACTGGCAAAACCTACCTGATAATAAAAGATCCAGCAAAAGGGGCAGCACCAGGCAACTACAGGCCAATTACCTGCTTGCCAACAGCTTTCTAATTGCTAGCTGGTGTGGTAGCTGATGCAGTCCAACAGCATTTAATTGAAAACAAGCTCTTTCCATCTGAGCAGAAAGGAAACTGCCCAAACAGCAGAGGGACAAAAGATCAGCTCCTAATTGACAAGATGATTTCAGAAAACTGAAAGAGAAGGAAGACCAACTTGAATGTAGCTTGGATTGATTACAAGAAGGCATTTGACTCCCTGCCACATGACTGGATAATCAAGTGCCTAGAAATAACAGGAGTCAGTAGAAACATCAGAAGCTTTGTGCAAAGATCAATGGCACAATGGAAGACACAGTGGTCAATGGTGATAGACTGGGAGAGGTTAAAATCAAGAGAGCAATCTTTAAAGGAGACTCACTGTCACCACTACTGTTTGTCATTGCATTGATTCCTCTGTCATCAATACTGAACAAGTCAGGACATCAAAACATCAAAAACATCTGCCAGATTATCCCACCTCCTTTACATGGACAATCTGAAGCTGTATGGAAAAACACCATCTGAGATGGAATCACTGCTCAACACTGTCCAAATATACAGCCAGGATATTGCAATGGAGTCTGGACTGGACAAATGTGCCACCCTGACCATCAACAAGGGAAAAATAGTGAACACTGAACTAATCAAGATGCCCAAGGGAAATAACATCAAGAGTCTGGATGAAGAAGATCACTACAAATACCTGGGCATCCTTCAGGCTGACAACATCAAGCACACTGAAGTCTAGAAGAAGGTTAGTAGTGAACACATCAGAAGAGTGAAGAAGATCTTAAAGTCCAAACTCAGTGGCGGAAATACCATCAAGGCGATTAACTCCTGGGCAATTCCAGTCATTAGATATACAGCTGGAATAGCGGACTGGACTCAAGCTGAACTAAAAGCCCTGGATCGGAAGACCAGAAAAATAATGACAACGAATCATACCCTTCATCCACACAGCAATGTTGACAGCCTCTACTTACCAAGGAGCATAGGTGGATGTGGAATGTTACAAGTACAAAACACAGCTGAAGAAGAAAAAAGAGCACTGGACGAGTATCTGAAGGACAGTGAAGAAGATGCACTGAAGCTAGTACACCATGAAGGCTTACTGAATAGCAAAGAAGCCAAATTGGCTTATAAGAAAGACCAAATGAAGAATAGAAAAGAGACATGACAAGGCAAAGTATTACATGGCCAGTACACAAAAAAAACTGGTAGGCAAAGCAGATAACAGCAAGACTTTGCAATGGCTAACAGCAGGGAAGTTGAAGAAAGAGACAGAGGGGCTAATTCTGGCTAGGGAAGACCAAGCCTTAAGAACAAATGGATACAAAGCCAGAATTGAGAAGACAGCAACAGACAGCAAATGCCACCTCTGCAAAGAAGCTGAAGAAACAGTGGACCACCTAGCTAGCTGCTGCAAGGAGATCACACAGACTGACTACAAACAATGACATGACAAAGTAGCAGCAATGGTGCATTGGAATAGCTGCAAGAAATACCATTTGCTTGCAAGCAAGAACTGGTGGGACCACAAAACAAACAAAGTAATTGAAAATGAAGAAGCTAAAGTGCTCTGGGACAAACAGACAAGTACCTGCCACACAAGACCCCAGACTTAACAATTGTTGATAAGAAAGACAAAAAAGTCTGGATAGCAGATATTGAAATATCTGGAGACAGCAGAATAGAAGAGAAAGAAAACACTTTGTTGAGATAATGAAGATGTAAATAAATATTTTGTACTGCCCTCACTGCTGTGGAGTAGACCTTAAAATGAGTTCTAGCCTGTGTTCACTTATGTGTTAACTACTTGTTTCCTTTGGTTTTGTCCTCCCTTTCTCTCCGCTTGTCTTCTGCTCGGATCCTCCACTGTTCAAACCTTCTATAAAGTCGATAAACCCATCTGTTGTGTTCCAAGCAGAGCCCATTCAGTAGTTATTATTATTAACTGCTTGAGTTATCTTTCCTTTCCACTGATCAGTTATTGAATTGTCATTTCAGATGGTGAGAAATTCCTTTATAGTTTTCAGGAATCCATTAAGATCCACCAGTCTCCAAGGATCAACTAAGTAGAAAACAAAATCCTTTGCTTTATTTATCCTTTACTTTATTGGTTGACTTAAGTGATAAAACTAAAGTCAAGTATTTCTAGTATCATTTAGATTAAGGCTGTTGGGGTTTTTTGTGTGTTTTTGGGTTTGTTTTTGTTTGTTGCTTTGTTTTGCTTTATTTAGTAGAACAAAAAGAGGAAAAAAAGAGAAAATTAAAAAGAGAAAAAAACAAGGGAAATACAAGATAAATTGTATATGTATGGTCTTTTCATGCATGTGTGTGTATATGAATTTTTTACATAACAGTTTCAATAAAAAATAACTGTATATCATTGTAATTGTTCAATGCGTAATCTGTGTGTATAGCCAACTTGTTCATAGGACACAAGTAACAACAGATCTTCAATCCACTGGATAACTGGGATCACAAATTTGCATTTCTCATGTTGAAGAACCAATTTCTTGGCAATAATAAGGGTACAGAGAATCCATTACTATTTTCCAGCTGTCATTTTCCATATGGCAGGTATACAGTTCAAAAGAATATGTGCATCTGAAAATATTAAACTGTGTCTGAAAATGAAATTAATATATGTAATTACTTCTTTCCAGAAGACAGTAATTTTTGAACATTGCAAAAGCATATGTTTTAATGAAGAATTATTCTGGTTGCATCTCCAGCAACACAATGATTTACTCGTTCCTTTTCTGTACAAATGCAATGGAGTCACAAATATTAGGCTAAAGTGACTTGTAAGTCTCTTAATGCATAATTACAGCTTGTACTGCTATGCTTTTGCTGAATTCTGTAACTTGTATAATTGCATAAATATTGGATATTGATAGGATTTATCCTAAGCAGTTTTATTCTGTTGTTGGTACTAATTTGCAAACTGGGCAATTTGCAATGGCTACCGTTTTGCATAATTTGCCATCACTGGTGATCTTCAAAACTCTTACCCTTTTGGAGTTCATGAAATTACCAGGACATTTTGAAGCAAAAATTAGATCTAGAAACTTGTTTTAAATCAGAAACAAAGTTAAGATTCTTAGGCAGCTGAACTTTTCCAAAAAAGGAGCTTCTGGTTTTCTTGCCCTCTTCAGAGTTGTTATATATACATATACCTAAACTTGTGCCAGATTTATAATTAAATCCAGTTTAATAGGATTGACCACCTGTTTCATGATCAGCACTGCATTATATTGTTAATTTTTTATTTACTTCCTATCATTATTTTTCTACTACAGCTCATAAGGGCTGATGCTTTAGTATTAAATAATAAAACTCTCCATCCTCTAGAGAGAGAAAAGATATAAAGGGAACAAACAAGCAACTGTGGAAGCCAGGAAAAACAACAACAATATATAAAAAAACAATCATATAAATACTTATGAGGGAGAACTTTTACTTCAAAGTGTTGCAAGTGTAGCTTATTTTAAAACTTTATTTCCTCCAGGGAATTTGGACTTCTTTCCAGCAATCAGCTAAAGATGTTGATGCCAAGATTGAATTAAATATCTACCTGCATTTTGTTGAAATTGCCTTAAATGAGATTCCCCATCCTATCTCCATATTTTCTCAGGCTGATCTGTGTTGGGTGGAATAAAATAAAACAAAGCAGAACAAAGAGCTCAGCTCAAACATAAGCATCTGTCTGTCTAGCAACTGTTGTAATAGCTGTCACATCCCAGTGCAGACTGAAAAGTAAATGTCCTTGAGCAAACAGTTTCCTTCTACTGGCATGAATGTAGTCCAGGACGGTTTCCAAAGCTGAGTCTCTCCTAAGCAGCTGCTACCTGAGGCCCCTGATCATATCATGGCTTGGTCTTTGGGTGGGAGGAGAGAGAAGGGGCTTGTCCCATTTTTTTGTTATTTTTCGGCTGCATATGTTAGGGTTCCCCCCCACCAAATGTTTACAAAGTGAGGTAGCAGTGGCCCTCAGGGTAGCATACAATAACACTAGCTTTAAGATTTGTAAAAAAAATAAAAAACAAATCAACCAGCACTATAAAGGAATAATTAAAAATCTGTTGCCACTCAATAAACAACAGAGGTTAAAACGGCACAAATAAAACTGTTGTTGTCCTGCAATTGTTCTACTTTCACTCTAGTTTCTTTCTCTTCTTTCTTTTCCTTCTATGTCCACTTTTCTGAAGGTTCTCTCTTGACACTACCAAAAAGTGGCATGTCTCACATTCAAAAGCTCATCATCCTTTTATTCTTCACCAAATTTGTCAGTCTTTTAGTTGCTAACTAAATATTTCTGATGCTAAGCAGATACATGCTTGGTAGTTGTGTTTGTAGCCACACTATTCTGAGCAAGCCAGGATCTCTAATCTAGAGATAGCCTTGCAAGTCAATGTACTGTTGCCCAACGTACTAGAAGTTACATGCAGTTTACTGAGACATTCTGAATGCTACTTATCTTTATATGGTAAACCATTATGATCAAACTTCAATGGTTTGACCACATTCCTTCATACCAGGAACAAAAGAAGGCTATGACAAAACAGTCCATTTTCTCAACTCACAACTCCATCAGTTCATGTGCTGGCTTCTTCAGGACTTCTATCTGCTGCTTGCCATAGAACCAAGTAAACAAAATTCTAAAGCTTTGGATTCAGAGCAAACACAATGTGTTTTTTGGCAGCAGGCTCTGCTTTTGTGCCCTCACACTCTCTAACACAGAATACTGTTCAGGACTAGCAATTGGTTATTCTCCTAAATAAATGACAACAGTTCTATAAACAGGATGCCAAAAATAGCAGAACATGGATATGCTTTTTATTTTGTACCCTAAAGGTTTCCAATAAAATCACCTATCTGCCTCCCAATTGAGACTTTATATCTAGCTCATAGTTGGCACAGCCTTCTGTTGAAACCTTTCTGAAAAGTCCTAATAAGTACAGCATAGTCTCCCCTTCTACTTTGTAACATGTCCCTTGCTGTTGTATTCAATCCCACTTTTCCAAAGCAAGCTTTCACAAGACGTCTGTTGTGCAATATGAATAGGACCCACCTGTGTTCAAATTCTACTGGAAGCCAGATGTTTTAACTGTGGCATTGAAAGCCCATCATGTGAATCACTATTGATAATTCATTTTCTGTGATCTACTCAAAATGAGAATGCAGAAACTTTCATTTGGCACTTGATGGCCCAGAATCTGACAAATAGGAATTCACTGCTATGATATTTCAACATGTGAATCCTCCCATCTTATTCTTTTGCATACTATGACAAATTCAGTGGATTGACTGTACTGGAAACTAAAAAGAAATACATAATGCCTACATTGGCTGATAGTACTTCTCCTAGTTTTTGCAAATATGTGGATTTATTGCATTTTCAGTCTAAGAGCTGTGTGTGTTAACCTATGGTAGAATAACAAGGAAAGCAATAAATCATAAAAAGTGCACCATCATTTCTCTTTCATTCAGTGTGAGACAGGTTTTCTTCATACCAATGAATGTGGCTGTAGCATTTCACCAATTCCCATTACAAAATAGGGATTGCACTTTTGAATGATTCATGGGTTTTTGCTTTTGTTTTTTAAACTCGCTGCACTCAGAAAGCTAGCATAGCAGGGATCATTGCAAGCCTTTTTCAATTTTTTTTGTGTATATTAATAGTTATTTATAATGGAAAAAACTTGTTGATGGAGGGGAGTCTTTGGTCATAATCATTATCATGCTATTCTATATGGACAAGCTGAAGATACAGGTAGTCCTCAACTTATGATCACAATTGGGACTGTAATTTCTGTTGCTAAGTCATTAAGTGAATTGCACCCAATTTTACAACCTTTTTTCCAAAGTAGTTCCATGTAGAGCATATTGCAAGTGATCAGGACTCATGTCATTGTTGCAAGTCCTAATGCTCCAGGTAGACTTGGAGCAGGTACACAAACTGAAGCTGGGCAAAGGACCTCCTGACCACAGCCTTCACTTGCCGATCCAGCAATATTCATGAGTCCTCTACTCCCTTAGCAGTACTGACTTCCCTGCAAGAGATAACTCCAGAGTCAATAAAGAATCACAATGGGCAAACAGCAGTTTTGTCTTGCTAGAGTTCAATTTCAGCCTCTTTCGTCCCATTCAGGTCTTCACAGCCACCAGACCCTGGGACAAGACTCAAATGGTACCAACAATCTGGCCAGGGTGGTGTTGTACAGTTGGATATCATCTGTATACTGATGATATCACACTCTGAAACAATGGATGACCCCTCTATAACCAGTGGCTGGAACCACCCACTAAAGAAGGAATAGAACTACTGCAAAACTGTGTCCCCAGTTCCCAGCCCTTCCAGGTAGTTCAGAAGGATGCCATGATTGATGGCATCTGTGATATGCCTACTATATGATGACATCACATATCCATACTTTCAGGCAGATACCCAAACAGAAGCTTTGTGCTAGGTTTTCTAATAAGATCAGTGAGAACTTGAGCACTAGTGGAGCAGTGTATTATAAATCAGCTGTAATACTCAAAGAGTCCTGGGAAAAATGTTATTGTTTTGGCTATCTAACCTGAGATAAAGGCAGAAAGCTTCTATTGGTTTAAGTATGTTGACATTGTGAAATGTCTGCATTACCTTCATCTTCACTTGGAAACACCTTGAATCCCTACTTTATGTATGGGACTGAAAAGCCAACTACTGTAACCCTTTCTCAAAGGCAAGACCATTTAACCTCTAGCTTACAAATTTCAGCTAATGCCAACCAGTTCACAAGAAGAACCAGGGAGGTATGCAAAATAGCATCTACCGCAGTGCTAGTAGCTTCAGATGATTTATGCTAGTTAGTCAAGTCACATGCTTCATGCATAGGCTAGGATTAGCTACTTGGAATGTTGCCATTGACACAACAGTGTCTACGCCATCAGAGCTAAGCCCAAGTGCTGGCTCTGATATATGTAGTTGATTCAAACAATCAAAGAAAAGCAAGCAAATATTCTAAATGCAGATTGTTGTCTGGGGGTCTTAGAAGAAACTCCAAAATCTGAACTAAAGCAAGTTGCTGACAGTTAGCTCTAAAGGCACCCCAGTAATTGCATTTTATTGCATTACAGGCACTTTGATAATGGGCCAGGGCTGGTGCCACAAATTGCTAATTAATTCTTCTGTAGTCAAATGTGTTGCTTAATTAAAGGGTGCACTGATTTATAAGTACATGTCCCAAAATATTATTCATTCTGCATCTGGTGGGGGAGAAAAGCAGATTGCTGCTGGGTTGCAACATTTCTCTTGAAATTATTTCATTACACCCTGCCACGCTCCTTCGGCACTGATTGTGACAGATTTGAGAATTATGAAGTCATAAATACAAAAAGTATGTCTGGAAAAATGCAGCTAATGGGAAATGTTCACAGAACCTGCAGGGAAAAAAAAAGTATTTCTGATTATAGCCAAAGCAAGAAGAGAGGAGGAGAACAAACCATAAAGAAATAGATTTATGTGCCATCTATAAGAAATACAGCAAGTGCTACTAGTTACCAAGGATTTGTTAAGAACAAATCAGGTCAGTCCAAACTAAACCTGTTCCTTGAGTTATATTTTGATTTATGTAAGGTTATTCATACTGATGCCTATAATATGCTTGTAGATAGGAAAATGTGAACCAAAAGATGAAATCATGTTTAGAAAATTACATACAAAGAATACTGTTTAAAAGATCAGTATAAGACTGGAAGGAGATGCAGTACAGAGACGTGTCCTGATTTCTACATAGTTCCAGTGGTTATAGGAATTAAAGCTATAAACAGTTATATAATCTGATACTGCATCTAAATTCTAATACATTTTGATAGAATACAAATTTCCATAGAAATAATGGCATATTTTTGGTATTGAGATTTCCATCCCTCACTTTCAAAGTGATTTTGATGCAATTAATTGTACAAATAAAAATGTTTTGGGAACTGAGTCATACTTTATTTAATATGTTTTTACAAGATTGGTACCTTCAATTCAGATTAGGGATGCTACTTTGATCCACTTTTATATTAAGGCACAAGTTATCATTTACTGATCCACTGGCTTTCAAACTTCCCAAAACATCCAGCCATAATTCGGGGGGGGGGGGGGGGAATCAAAATATATTTAGAAATGTATATTCTGGGCGGGGGGGGGGGGGGAGGAATGCACCAATTAGTATGCATCTTAATGCAGAAAAGTGATGAAATGGCCTTATGATTGAACTTCTGCAGAAGTGGCAAGGATTCTCTCACCTCTAAAGCAGATATGATGGCTTGGGTGCAGGTGATGTTTGGCATATTTTTTACAAGATGCTGCAACCCTGTAGCTCAAATATTTCCCAGATCCATGACAAGCCTTTTAATCTGCATTTTATATTATACTACTTAGCTTATATGATGGCAAAAGATATTATTGCAAATGTCCTACCATCATAAGAAAAACCAAATGATTCCATCTTTCCATGCATGCATGCATAAATGATTTATTTCAAGGAAATGTTTTTAGAAAATGTTGAAATCCTAATTTGACATTTTTGGTACATCAATAAATACATTAATTCTATTAATGCTGTGAGCATTAATTTAACAATAAAATCAGGCTAAGCAAAAGGCCAGATATGTATACATGTATGCATGTATGTATGTATGTATTTTTGCTGAAATATCTCCCATGTAAATTAGCTTTCTACCCAGTCACGAAATCTTTGCTATATTATATTAACAGATAAAATGCTTCTCAACTCCCCAGATCCAAGGGCCATAACCTTGTATTATAACTACAGTATAAGCAAAAGTAGTAAGAAGATGTCCCTCTGTGGGTGAGTATGTATTTTTAAGTAAAAGATTTGGTATTTATGTCATATCAGCTAGAAATCCAGAATTGGTATTTGGGCTTCTTATATTTTAAAAAATGTGAAAGACTCAACTTGCTTCAACTGGCATGGGACATTCAGTCCATCTGATACTGAACTTAAACAGTGCATAACAATGAATCTGCAATGATCTGATATATACTTGGCATTCTCCTCATCCAGTTCCAGAAGGAGTCGATCAATAAAAAAACAACTTAGAACTTGATAGTATATTATGTACCTTTCTACTGAGATATATTTTTCCTGACAACAATTGCACCTTCTGTTATAATTGTGTTAAGGACATTGTGTTTGTATTTGTATGTGTGTGGGTGTGTTTAGGTGTTGCTGAAGTAGTGTGGCACTGAATTATCAACGTGAAAGTTCCTTGTGGTTGGAGGGCTTGGTCCCCAAAACAATGCAATACTCTGAGTGGCTTGTTAACAAGCAATGTTTCTTGACGACCTCTTGTTTTCTGCAAAATGTATTTGTCACAATCAAAGGGATTTCTAGCTGTAATATGAGCAACAGAAAAATTAGGGGATTCTAATATTCAGTCTGTATTTGACAACAAGTACTAAATCCCCTGACTCCAAGTCCAGAAGAATTAGATCAGGAACATCTCTAATGGAGATCAGAGTGGGTTAAGGAGCTTCATTAATGGCTTCCTACCTATGATCGGCAGACCTCTGCTGGCCCCCAAGTCTACTGCAGTTGTTCCCTGAGGGTTAGGGAAGATAATACAGATAAAGGTATTTAAGAAGAGCAATACATTTATGAATGAGCCTAATATGATATAACTGCATTTTTAATATCTTCTGAGACATAGTCCAAGTTAAAAAGATTTAAAAGGTGAATTTATGTGATAATCCACAGAAGCTTTTGATGGCAATGCAGTGGTCTGAATAAAGGAAAAAATCAGGAACCGCTGAACTGGCCTTTTGGGATATGATTAAGTATTCCATTTGGATTATTGCCATAAGGGCTTGGAATCTGTTCTTTTTTACAATTCTTTAGATTACAAAAAGTGTATGCTTTTCCAGTGAGAGACTCAGAACTGTAGGCTTGAAGATGCAATTTGATCAGGGCATTACCTCCCATTGCTCAGATTTTATTTCCTGGCTCAGATAGCAGCTTGTATTGCTGGCAGTCTGCACCACTGAGCACTGCTGAGCGATAACGTGACTGTTCATGTACAATACTAAAGGCATCCATGATAAAGCTGGCTTTTGAGCACTTTGGAGCTACATGCATGCTGTATGAATCCTGATGCAAACACACACACATATACACTGAGGACAGATGCCCCTCAGCAACTGTGTGCTTGAGTCTCCACTGTGTCTATTAGCACACTGTGATGCCTACAGGGGAGTAACAAATTTGGTCAATGAGAATGTTGGATTCATAGTCCATTTCAGCATTATAAAAATTGAAACCTCTGCTTTTCAAATTCTGAGACAGAGACAGAAGTTGAAACTTAAAATGTCTATATTTGTGATGGAATGGAATTATGGAGGCCAGACTCAGGGAGGAAAACATGTTCTTTCATCTCCTGAGGAGCGGGGGAGAGATAAGAGGATGAGGCTGGCACCTCCCTGAGGAATTCACTATGTTGTGACTGGCGTTACTTGGGAGCTGGGTTTCAGTCTGGGAAGATTCTTGCTGGAGGTTGTGGCTAATAAACATTGCTGGACTGAATTTACATGGTCTCCTGGAGTTCCTTGGGCTAGGCCTGACAATATTAGAGAAAATATACACCAAAACGTGTGCATAGAGACTTGTATGCACAAATATACTTTTTCCAATGGGGGAAAATGCTTGGAAAGAAGTGTACGAAATATTCATGGAAACGCTGGCAAATTTCTGTGTGAAACTTACCTATTTAATTAATTAATATCATAGCAGGTTTGAACAGAACTCTCCATTGATAAGATGAGAAATTTGGAGCAAATGAAGTTGCTTGCTTTAACTGCTCTCCAGTAAAGGCATCCTTTTCCACCATCCAGTTCTCCAGTGCTCAGTGATAAAAGTAGATAATCCATTAATAATATATTGTATGAACCATTGCTGTTCCTTTCTTAACTTAGCATATAACCTGAAATGCCATAAATATTATGGAAACTCAGGTTGACTTAAGACAGGTACAGTAATACCTTGGTTCATGAATGCTTCTGTTCACGAACAATTTGGTTCACGAACAGCAGCGTTCGCAAAATTTTGCTTGTGTTTGCAAACTCTGCATTGGGTGATGAACACGACCCATGGCCATCTTCCCTGCTCTGACACGTGGTTGTGGCTTCCTGTAGGCAAGATCATGGTCACAGACAGACACTGGCTATGAAGCTTTTTGGTGTGCTTTTTAGCATGGCTCCAAAGAAAGTGCAGAGCAAGCATGGTGGTAAAAAGCAAGTGCAGAGCAAGAATGGTAAGAATAAGGTTTTGAAGAAAATAACCATTGAATTGAAGAAGGAAATTGTAGAAAAACATGAGTGTGGTATTCGTGTGACTGATCTGGCCTGATCTGGAGTACAAGATGACAAAGTCGATAATCTCGACTATCTTGAAGAATAATGATGCCATCAAAGGAGCTGATGTAGCAAAAGGAGTAATGATGTTAACCAAGCAGAGGACACAAGTGCTGGAAGAGGTGGAAAAACTTTTGTTAGTGTGGTTGAATGAGAAACAGCTGGCAGGTGACAGCGTTAGCGAAGCTATGATCTGTGAAAAAGCCAGGAAATTGCACAGTGATTTACTGCAAAAAAAAAAAAAAACTGTCTACAAGTGCAACAAGTGAAGAATTTAAAGCCAGTAGAGGCTGGTTTGATAAATTCCACAAGAGAAGTGGCATCCACAGTGTGACAAGACATGGTGAGGCTTCCAGTTCTGACAAGGCCGCTGCAGAAGCCTACAAGAAAGAATTTGTGGAATTCATGAAGGTGGAAGGATATGTAACTCAACAACTGTTCAACTGCGATGAAACAGGGCTTTTCTGGAAGAAGATGCCGAACAGAACCTATATCACACAGGAGGAAAAAGCACTGCCGGGGCACAAGTCCATGAAGGACAGATTGACCCTTTTGCTGTGTGCGAACGCAAGCGCCGAGCTGAAGATTAAGCCACTACTGGTCTTTCATTTCCAGAGGGTTATGCAGTGCAGGAAAAAACAAGTGACATTAGACAGATTTTTCGCCAAAACTCAGCCTGCAGCTAAGAGACAAAGAAGAGAGGAAACCACTGAAGGAGATCTCTCCGATGTTCTTTTGGAGGGGGACTCTCCCTCCAAACAATAACCACCTCCCCACCCCCCTTCCTGTCCTCCACACCAGAAGTCGCCTCAAGCAAGTTTAGTGTTCTCTCTCTTCATACTGTACTGTACTGTACTTTGTTTCATATTTTTGTGGTTAAAAAAAGAAAATACATATGGTTCAGAACGGACTAACTTTATTTACACTGAACCTTATGGGAAAATTTGATTCGGTTGGCGACCAAAATTGGTTGGCGACCAGAATCGTGGAATGAATTAAGTTCGTGAACCGAGGTACCACTCTATCCTGCTGGAGAGACCCCTTCCAAATATATTGCAGTGGTAGTTTTCAGACATTCTGATCTGGCTGCTAAGGCTCTGGAGTGCAAGTTTTCACTGTGCAAAGAACAAGAGTTTAGTAGTAACTGGTCCCTTTATATTTGTGTTCTATGGCACATACCCTATCCTCTATTGTTGCCTCCAGGAGCATTATGGCATTTCATACATCATTTTGACCTTGTTCTTTTGCCACCACCCTGTGAACACATGCCATTAGGCTAAGAAGCAAGTTGAGAAGAGAAGGGGAAAGGCAGAGGGAAAAATGATAGATTTTTGCTACAGCTTAATAGCCAAACTTTAAGGTTTAATCAAGGTAATGTTGGGAGATTGGTTAAATGTGCTACACATTCAGAACAAAGGACTCATTTTAAAAATTAAAATAATGAATTTAATGACATAAGTCTAGAAGTGGAGGAATCAAGTCTTTTTCTAGCACAATATGTCACTTGAGCTACATGTTTTGTTCAATTTCCACATCAATCTATAATTTTTAAAATGGCATGATGAACAAGTTTTAATTTGTACATCTCCTTATTCTATGTGTTTTCTTTTAACTTATGCATTTCGTTTGATTCATTTAAAATGCAGACAACAGGAAATTGTTTCCTATTACTAGATAAAAAGAGTAACTTTGTTAGAGAGGGCATTTGCAGTGGGTAGATGGTAAGTTATTATATATGATCAGCTGGGGATATTCTAATCAAAATTACAAACAGTTCTGATGTCCAGGAAAGTACAGAATGTCATTCATGGAAGAAGCTTTGTGAGGATGGGAAACATACACAACATCTTAAAATGTCAGCTTTTCATGCTACAGAAACACAATCAGATCAAAGTTCACCTTCTGTGGTCTATTTCTCCACAGGGCCATCTTATGTGAACTATTTCTCTTCAGATTGGCACAATTAAAGTACACAATTTTACCTGGCTAATGAAGATAAGCAAGAGAATGACATAATCAGCATGACCTCCAATTTCACTTCTGTCCAAGAAATTAGATCTTCATTTAATAAAATGTTACACTAGAGATAGCTAGATGTTTTGAAATTATTTGTAATGGGAAGAGGCATTTCCTCCCATCATTTATCCTGTTTATTTTTCTACTGTTTAACTCTGATGCTGCTATCTGTCCCTAAATCCACTCCAAACCATTGGGTCTTATACCATGGATCAGTTTGTAGACCAAATCATAATGCCTGTCCCCAGGAAAACCCTATGTAAATTTCAGGTGACAAACTCACAATTAATTGACAGATCTCACTATCAAGAACAAAGCCCCCATTCTATGTGTTCCAGTGAGCATCAGTCTCTAGTTATCAGTTTCAAAAGAGTTCTCATTACCTAACCAGTATGCATTCTAATTTAGTGCAGTATTATTGACTAATGCAATAAGTACTGAATATTTCTTTTACACCTTTAATGCGATAACTGAAACTGCTTTGAAATCCATAACCTTGTTAATAGTCCATCTGCATAAGAAAATGTATTTGTAGTTAATGTTTCCCAAGGGACTTGTCAGTTTTCTGTAGGAAGCTTTCTTTATCTTTGTTTATATTTGTTGATATTGATACTTCAGATCCTGTATGGCTCTATGTATGTATATGTGTATATGTGTGTATACATGTACATATACATATACATAATGCCTTATTCTTTGGAATTCATACTTGGAATACCAATAAACTTTTGTGAACATTTTGAACAGAATTGGTCATACAGTCCAGAAGATTTTTCTGTAAAACAGTTTTGCTGTTTGTTTATCAGTATTGCATGCAAATATTCATTAACAATTAACACAATCTTAAATAGTGAAAAAAAATAGATCCATGAGCTAAATATTTCTGAGGGAGCTCTTCTCTGCAACAGTACATTTATCAGAGAAAGCAAGAGACAGAGTCAGTGGTAGATTATGGCTGTGTAATTACTTTTTTTTTTTTTTTTTTAATGAAGAGTATATTTAACCTTAGTGCAAAATAAACTAGATCATGCTGGCAGGCTATATTGCTGAACTAGAGAATACAGATTCCTTTTTTCTACATGAAGTTATCAGACTTATATCATCACAATTCCTCTGTTTAAACCTGGCTTAAATTTCAAGTCTCTTTCTTTTCAAAGCAGCCTTTTCTCAGATGTTTTGGGCCCTAAGATCCCTAGCTGAAGGGAAAAGTCATCCACATACTCTGAAGGGATTTGAGTTGGGGAGGGTAAGACCTCCATCAGGGCAGATGACTTGTAAGTCAGATGTGTGGGCTGTACAATAAGGGTAAGCAGCCTATAAAAAGCCTAGCTGGTAACTGAGTGGCAAGATACTGTACTGAAGAACCAAGACAGAGGTAACCGTTTTGCACAGTTTTGCGACAACCTTATTTCTAGCAACTCTCATTTAAATTGATGAAAGGTAATTTGTCTTAGGAAATCTTTCACAGAGAACACAGAAATATTTATTGGTGGAGTGTGACATTCTTGTTTTGAGGTAGCCAAAGTTTTCATCTGTCGGTAGCATCTCTGACTTTCCACACATCCATTAAATCCCAAAGAAAGATACTACCAGAAGACATCTGGAGAATTGTGTATGTGTGTGTGTGTATGTATATTCACTGTAGATCCATGTTAGGTGGATCAGTAAGTTGATGTCTTGTTCACTCTTAGCATACAACTTGATGTCATCCATATAGAGGAAGTGGCTGATGGTAGTTCCACTCTTGAACTTGTATCTGTATCCAGCCCTTGTGATTATCTGGTCAAGGGGGTTCAAGCCTATGCAGAACAGCAGCGGGGACAATACATCACCTTGGTATATGCCACACTTGATGACCATCTGTGCAAGCTGTCTTGAGTTGACTTCCAGTGTTCTCCTCCACAGTCCCACTGAGTTCTTGAGGAAGGTCCTTAGTGTCCTGTTGACTATGTACAGTGCCAGGCATTCACAGATCCATGTGTGTGGCATTGAGTCGTAGTCTTTCCTGTAGTCAATCCAGGCTGTGCTCAGATTGGTCTGCCTAGACCTTGAGTCTCGGGCAACTGCTCTATCTATGAACAACTGACGTTTTGAGCCTCTGGTGTTGTTCCCAATGCCCTTCTGAGCTGTGCTCATGTACTGGCCCATATGGTCCTGTAGCTTGGCAGTTATGATGCCTGATGGGACTTTCCATGTTGTGGGGAGGCAGGTTATTGGCTGGCAGCTGGATGGTGCTGTTCCCTTGTGGGGGTCTTTCATGATCAGCACTGTCCTTCCTTGTGGTAGCCAGTCTGGGTGGGAGCCTGCTACTAGCAGCTGGTTCATCTGTGCCACTAAGCATTCATGCACTGCTGTTAGTTTCTTTAACCAGTAGGTGCGGATCACGTCTGGGCCAGGTGCTATCAAGTTCTTCATGTTCTTGACCCGCTGTCGGATGTCTGCTACTGTGACGGTGACTGGTTCCTGTTCTGGGAGATTGCTATGGTCTGCTTTCAGGTCCTGCAGCCACTTTGCACTGCTGTTATGTGTCTTCTCTTTCTCCCATAAGTTCTTTCAGTACTGTTCAGTTTCTGCTGTTGGTGGCTCTGCTATTACTGTGTTGTTGCACTGCAAATGGGAGTATACCTTGGATGGTCCTTTGGAGAACAGAATATTTATCTTCTTGGCCTCTACTTCTCTAGTGTATTTCCTCAGCCTGGCAGCCAGTGCTGTAAGCCTTTGTTTAGCAGTCTCTAGGGCTTCAGATGGAGTCAGGTCCTTGTATTTTTTTCAGTAGCCGAGTTTTATCCTTAATCTCCACACCCTTTTGTAGTACCACTGGCTGACTAATTTCTCTCCGAGTTGCCTTGATCTTAGCCTCCAACCTCATTTTCCAGGAGAGGTATGTACTGCTGTTCTTCTTGATCATGTAGCCAAGCATCTCCAGGATTACAGTGGCTGTAGCATATACCAGTTCATTGGTTTGAGTTATGGTGGTAGTAGGGATTGTCGTGAGGGCTCTGCTGGCATCTTCTAGCATACTATCCAATGGTACTTCTCCACTGAGTCTTGGCAATCAGTCTTGAGGGTTGACTGTAGCTAGTTGTGATGGAATGGACTTATGAAGGCCATGCTCAGGGAGATAAGCGTGTTCTTAGCCCCCAACAGGAGCATGGGAAGTTCAGGAAGATGAGGCTGGCACCTGCCTAAGGAATTCACGGTGTTGTGGCTGGCTGGCTTGGGAACTTGGGTTCAGTCTGGTGAGATTCTGTCTTGAGGTGGAAGCTAATAAACGCAACAGAACTGTATTTGCATTGTCTTTTGGAGTTCTTTGGGCTGAACCTGACACTAGTTTATCCATGATCTTATGCCTCATATCAGCTGCTATGCTCTGTAATGGAGCGAGTGGCAGTGACATTCCAGCTTCAGGTATTGGCTGCACATCCAGTTGTTCTTCCAGGTCTTCTTGAGTCTGGAATGTAATGTGTAGTTGGTCTATCTCAACTACACATTAGCAGGTGTTGTGAGAGCAGCTTCCTCTTCACTATGTTGAAGTGTTGGGTAGCTAGCTGTTTCTCAGTTAGTGTGGATGTAAGTCTTCTGTCCATCCATAGTTCCCTCATACATTTCATATATTCCCTCTCATTAGGTCTACTGTTGTAGTAGCATTCCATCAATTCCAGGTTCTCTTGTCTTGTCCATGTATGGTGTGTGTGTGTCTGTGTGTGTGTATAAATAATATGCTTAGCTTTAACAGCCTATGAAGATGCTACCACATAGGACAATTGTTGAAGGCTCTGGATCTAACAGTTGCTAATATTAATAATATAATCACTACTAATAGGGTAACTATGAGTGGGCAGTCATGAGGGAGCATCTCTCAAGCAATCTGCAGTAGATGAAATTAACAATTTTCTACACCATGCACATAGTGATGCTGAATCTCTCCACCAGAATTCAAAAAATCCTTTTAGCCTCTTGAGATAATTGATGATCCATCAAAGATGAATGTTTAAAAATTTTTTTTTTTTCATGAATAATTTTTGCCTAGTTTGTTCAAGTCACGTGAAATTCAGCATTCAATGTACACCTTATTTTCTTACCTCCATTATCTATTCTAAAGGCTTTCTTATTTGCAGTAACATATCATGTGTCCTCCCTTTCCATGAATACCAACATCTCTCCTATCCAAGCAAATAATTGAGTAATATTTATTAATGGCTGAGCTGAATAAGTGTCAAAAAAAGTGGCATGTTATCTATATCATTTGAAGGAACATTGAGTTTCTTCAATAATCATGCTTTCCGATAGACTTGGGACACATCCAAGGACTATTGCTAACCTAAGAGGGCTTGGTTCTGCTTTTCTTTCATGGAAAATATTTTGTGGATTATCACATACAAAAAGACAATTACATTATAACTCCCATCTATGCCATTTTGATGTTGGGATGGAAGATTTAAGTGACCCATCTGTGGTGGTAAGATACAGTAAGACAACTGCACTACAACCTTATCTTCTCTTACCGGTCACCCTCTGGGGGAGATGGGCGGCATACAAATTTAATAATAAAAATCAATCAATAAATAAATAAATAAATACCTAGAAGTTAACATTGTTGAGCTCAATGAGTTTGACTTCTGAATAGACATAAATAGGATCATACTGCTAGTAGTCAGCCTCTCAGTACTGATGATACCTTGGTTATGGTCATACCAAAGACACAAATGCCCTCTGTGGAAACAGTATGTTGGACTTAACGAGCCATTAGCTTAGTCTAGGAAATATGTGTAAAGATAGCTCAAAATCTGTGCACAAGCAGCTATTTTCATCCTGCCTAATAGTTCCTATCAGCTTTTCCCCTCCCTTTTGGTCTGGCAAGAAAATCCCCTTAAATTCTTCCCTCCATTTATCTCTGCTGAAAGCACATGTCATACAGTGGGGTTCTTATCCCAGTAGGGTTTTTATCTTCACATAAATCAACTGCCATTTTTTCAATGTTAATTTGGTAGATGTAAGGAAAACAGGAGCATGCACCCATATCAATAACCTGAAATGCCTCAGGGTAAGTAGTTAGCCATATCTTTGTCTATTTTTCTCAAGAGACTGTTTTGGTCACTCTTTGTAGATGAATAAGCATATCATTTTAGGTAACTCTTTCAATATTCTTCAGTCAAATGCGCAGCTGCTTATACAATGTATTAAATCTATGAAGTTCAATCATTTTTAACTCTATACTGAACTGTGAACCTTTAGCTCCTCAAATAAACTGGCAGATTGATTTAATGATATAATGATGTAATAGAGCACATACTTGTGCACACATGCACAGGGATGTGGTGGGTTGGCTCTGGCTTCCTCAAAAGGAGTCCCTATCTTCCCCCACAATGTCTACTGATATATTAATGGACTACAGAGTTCAGATCACAAGAAGTAATTGTCCCACTCTACTCTGCTTTGGTCAGGCCCCATTTGGAATATTGTGTGTAGTTTTTGATAATATACACAATAAACTAGAGCAACTTGGGAGGACAGCTATCAAGATGGTGAAGGGACTGGAAATCAAATCCTATGAGGAACAGTTATAGGAACTGGGGATGTTTACCTTGCAGAAGAGAAGACTGAAGAGATATATGACAGTCTTCAGATATCTAAAAGTTTGTCTTATATAGGACAGTATCTTCTCTGTTGCCCTAGAAGGTAAGACCAGAATCAGCATGTAGAAACTACAGGGAATTAGATTCAAGTTTAGATAGTAGGAGGAATTTCTTTACTGTTCAGCTATTCCACTGAATAGGCTGCCTCATGAAGTGGCATGTTTGTCTTCACTGGAAGTCTTCAAAGAGACATGGATAGCCATCTGTCTTTTCTGACCACTTTGAAAAAGGGAATGCTAAATTAGATAGCTCTATGTGGAGTCCTTGTGGTTCTCTGAGCTGGGTTGTTTTCTTGCAGACGTTTCGTTATCCGGCTAGGTAACATTTCAGTGCTAGCAATTTATAATGAAACATCTACAGGAAAACAACCAAGCTCAGAGAACCCCAAGGACTCCACAGTGCAACCCTGAGCTATACATATTTGCTTCTATTGATAGCTCTATGTCCTGATTCAGCAGTGTTCTTAAGTTCAGAATTACCAATCTGTTTTCAGTTCCTGTCAACTAGATGGTAGTAGAACAGAAACACAACCTCTCCCAAGGTACAGTATTAAGATACCAGTTGAATATAAGGCTGAAGAGAAAATTATAATTCACCATACATAATATATTAGTAAATTTTCTGTCCATTATTTAAAATTATTTCTGCTATTTTCAAATAGTGATTATTTCATACTGCTGCTCTGTTTGCATCCCACTAGTAGCATGAGTCGATGTGAGAGTATGGGCGGAGAACGGCCGGGCAAGAGGGATCAAGAATGTACTTTCATCCCCCGAACAGTGAGGGAGAGATAAGAGGATGAGACTGGCACCTCCCTGAGGAATGCTAGTGATGTTTATGGATTGACCCTGGGAACTACTCTCAGTCTGGGAAGATTCTCTGTAAAGGGTGAAGCCAAATAAATCTTGCTGGATTGAATCTGTATGGTTTCCTGGAGTTTCCTGGGCTAAACCTGACAGTCAGTGAAGTAAAAAGCTGGAAGAAAGGGGATATTGAATGCTATCAAATGCTTTCACACTTAATATGGTGTTTCTCATATAACTTTCACCTATGATACTCATAAATACTTTACTGTTACACTGTACTGCTGCATATGAATCTTAAGCAATTATTTATTATTATGGTTGGCCACACAGTCAGCCAGATGTTTAGACTGGATTTGGTATTTTTATCCACCTATCAAGTCCTTCCCAAGGACCTACAATATGCAGATGTTGTTCCAGTAGAAGAGGATCTGTGTAAGAACATTATTCAAATGAGCACAAATTCATTGCAGCAACCCAGAACAGCAGAAAAAGGAAACAGACCTCCTATAAAACTTCTTCCAACAAAATGAATATCCACGCAACTTTATCAAAAACTGCCTGACCACTCAACCTACTACAACACAACCAACACAAGCTATGAAAAGGATAACCCTGCCATACATCAGATACATCTCAGAAACTACCAACAGACTATTACAACCACATGGCATCTCCATAGCACACAAACCAACAAAAGCCCTCCAAAACATCTTAGGCAAACCAAAAGACCCAGTAGCCCAAGAAGAAAAAAAAGAAGTCATCTACAACATACAGTGTAAGGACTGTAACAACCACTGTGTAGGACAGGCAGGCAGAAGGCCAGCAGAACGCATCCATGAACACCAACTAGCAGTCAGAAGACACGATGAAAACTCTGGAGTCCTTGGGGATGAAAACTCCTTAATCTCACAACACGTGGACAGACTTAACCATAGTTTCAACTCGGAAACTGTCAGTGTTTTAGACCAAGCTAAATCCAAAAATGCAAGGGAATTCCTGGAAGCTTGGTATTCAGACAAGGCAGCCATCAACAGGCACATAGAGATAAACAACATCTACACACTATTCAAAAGAGACAATAAAAAGGAAACCAAAAGACCAGAACATCTCCTCACCAGCAATCATCACCCAGATAAGCAGAGATTAACACGAAGATTATCACCAAACATACACTCAAGCAGTAAACGAGACCCTAATCAAGGAACTACCAGAGGGAAAAAAACAGAACAAAACAAAACCCCCACCCCCACCAACCCTGGCAGGGCATGCCACTATATAAAAGCAGAGAGTAAACCCATTCCATTCTAGCACTGAAGATGTTACCTAGCCAGGTAACGAAACATTTGCAAGAAAACAACCAAGCTCAGGATTCCACAGATGTTGTTGTTTGATGGTGTTAAAGGTAGTGTCACAGGATACTTATTTATTTATTTATTTAATTTGTCCCCGCCCATCTCCCCCCAGTGGGGGACTCTGAGTGGCTCACAACTCATTAAAAACAATAAATAGATATGCAGTTAAAAGCCTATATACACAGTTACAAAAGATGAAGGAAAACAAATCCAGGAGGCCGATGGTTCAGGGCAGCAACGCCAGGCCTCTAAGGGGCTAGCCAACCCCATGCTTGATGACTTCCCTCCCCGCCCCAGGCCAGATGGCAGAGCCAGGTCTTCAAATCCCTCTGAAAGGCCAGGAGTGAGGGGGCCAATCTCACCTCTGGGGGCAAGATATTCCAAAGGGCGGGGGCTACAGCAAAGAAGGCCTGCCTTCCGGGCCCTGCTAGTTGGAGCTCTTTTGCCGAGGGGGTCCAGAGCATGCCCTCTCTGTGTCATCAGGTGGGACGGGTTGAAGTCGTGGGGAAGAGGCAATACCTCAGGTAACCTGGTCCCATGCAATTATATAAATGCAATATACTATTTGCAAGTCTTTATATTTTGTGATTTTCTCCAGTTCTTTCTATTCTATTCTGCTGTCTCCAGGTATTGCAATGTCCACTATCCAGAGTTTTTTGTCTTTCTTATCAACAAATGTTAAGTCTGGGGTGTTGTGTGGCAGATGCTTGTCTGATTGCTGCTGTTGTTGTTATTACTATTAAAATTTATTGGCTGCCCAACTCCAGTGGACTCTGGGCAGCATAAAAAACATAAAAACAGTTAAAAACATTGAATCACACAGACAGCCCAGACTAAAATAATCTAATGGACAGCAAAAACAAAACAAAACAAAACAAAACAAAAACAAACAAACAAAAAATGGGCCATTGAACAAATGATAAACATCAATCCCAGGCCTGGGATCAAAGCTTTGCAGAATCCCAGGGGATTGAGGTCCCACAAGTTGGCTTCCTAGGTCCCACAAGACCGCAATATTTAATGGAGGGGACCTGGAGTGCACCCACTCTTCTGGAACATACTGGGCAGGCAAAAACAGTTGGAGATAAGCAGCCCTCAGATATCCAGGCCCTATGCCATACACGGCTTTATAGGTAATAACTAGCACCTTGAATCACACTTGGAAGCCAGCTGGCAGCCAATGCAGCTTGCATAGCAGTGGTGACACATGGGCACACTGAGAGGTGCCTGTTACTGCTCATGCTGCTGCTTTTTGAACCAGCTGCAGTTTCTGGATGGTCTTCAAGGCAGCCCCATGTAGAGTGCATTGCAAGAATCTAATCATGATGTGACCAGAGCATGAGTGACTGAAGGGCCTCCCGATCGAGGAAAGGGTGCAACTGGCACACAAGATGAACCTGTGTAAAGGCCCTCCTGGCCGCAGCTGCTCCAGAAGGACCCCTACGGTGTGCACCAGTCTTGCTCACTAGGACTTGCCCAACTCCAAACAAAGTGATGTGATATATCATAACAAGTTGTTTTTAATAGCAAATTGTAGGTTTTTTTTTTTTTTCATAAATCATTTTCAGGCACCAAATACTTTGTGTTTAAAATTGTCTAGTAGAATGTTGCCCTAAGTAAAATACAGTATGCTTGATATATCAAATCAGGAATAGGATGAATGATAAAAGAGCTTATAGAAATATGAAACATCTGCTTCCTTTCACAATGCCAGGATTTTGCTTGGTGTAACCCCTGGTTGTTTTTGGTTCATCTGGAAAACTGATTAATTCATTGGGAGCCACATTTACCAGAGCATGCTTAAGATGAATCAAGTCTATAGAGACAGATGCCTGAGGTCCAAAAGGGGATGTAAAGTTTACTGAAAATTATGTGCCCTGAGTCTTCCATCTTCTAAAAAGAGGAAAGGAAAAGGAAAAAAAAAAAAAAGTAAGCATCCTACTCTTCCTGTAGGAAGCTGGCTGAAGGTAAAAGCCTAAGAGGATTTTCCAGTATGTTCCAGAAGCCTCATTTGTGTGCTGATGGTATGATGCACGAGGCAACACCTGCCCATCACTGTTCACTTGCAGATGCCCAAGGGGAGTCTCTGCTTTATAGTTTCTACTCCTAATTATATTATTGATCAATAGGATAAAAGATAGAATCATTTATGCTTCTGGGGCTGTCCCTCTAATACTTCTAAAGCTTTGAGAAAGAAAACCTGTATTGCTATGAGTTGTATAATAGAATTAGTATAAGAAAGTAATAGTAGTTATCCCACTGGAGATATATCTGCAAAGAACTTCTTGGAATTGCTATATATTAGATGTAACTGACCTTCTGAAGTTGACATACAAGAGGAAGCTATTAGATGTTTCAGGATGCCTAGAATTAATGATCAACTTTACATCCTTGAAAGAGGATTTGATAAATAGCTTTTTTGTGCTCTTTATCCAAAGTTAAAGCAGTCATCTTACCAGACCCTTTTAGATCTTTAGACACAAAGGGTAATCTGAGAACTTAAGAGTCTGCAATGTCACTAACTAAGGAAATCTACATCTTTCCTTAGTTTAGGATAAGCAAAATCCTTGCTTGGTTTATGAAACCTCTGAGCCTATTGAGTGTTCCTGGGGCATGTTGATAAAGGCATTAGTCTTAGCTTCTAGTTAGCGATCCAATGTTTGGCCTTAGATTGAGGGTTTGTCTGGATTTGTAGCTTCTCTTGTAACAGGAGGTAGAAACTGTGGCCTAGACAGGCTTTGCCTAGCTGTGGATGATGCATCAAATACAGCCATTTCCAGAACAAGATACTCTGGCAACTCTGACTCATAACCTCACCATCTCACAATTGCTTTGCTGTAATATGCTTTATTTGTGGTTGTCTTTGAAGACTTCTCAGAAACTAGAATTGGTCCAAATGCTATTGGCCAGCTGCTGATGTGCCAGTTCTGTGCTTCCATTGTCACATCTGATACAAGTATTGAGCTACTAGTGTCATGACACAACCCTTATGACTGGGTTGCTTCTATGGAAGGAAAGAGTTTGCATTTTTATAGTTGGTTTGCACAAATACCTTTGGTTTGATACAGACAGAAACATACACCTAAAGAGATCATCCAGTTATTAGCAGCATAGGACAGACACAGAAAAAGAATTAGCCCAAACCTATTGCCCTTTGTTTCAATTTTAAATACTTCTTATTTGATAGGTATTTAATATAATACTTACTGTATATTTATTTCATGAAGGTGACTGTAAAAAAAAAGACCAATGGAGATAATAAGTGAAATACTTAATTATTAATAAAAATTCCAGATTCTTTCTTTAGAATGTCAGAATCACTTCACTAGATTCAATATCTCCAAAATTGTTCTAAAGGGATTACAAAAACAAGATGGAATATTCAGACTTGACTGAATGTGAAAAATGTATAATGCAAAATTCAGAACATTTATTGGGGCTTATTTACAAGTTGCTGGTGAAATCTGATTCAAAAACTGCACTAGTTAAAGAATCTATGATTAATAGATGTAGAATTTTCAATTATTAACCTGCAACAATGAGAATATCAATGGAAGAAAAATATTAAATTTACCATGAATATTACACTTAGAGAAAACTGATATAAGAGGTCTTACTGGGGATATTACTCCAGTTTGGATTGCTAAAATAGGCAACTCACTTTCTAAAAATGGTTGACAATGCAATAATCAGGTAGGATCATTCTTTTGTATTTGGTGGCAATGTTGTAAAGCCCTAGAAGATTATTTATTATAGAATTAAACAGATACTAAAGATTGAATACTCTTCCAATCACCCATTTTTCTGTTAAGTATTACTATACCTGAAATTCTCACAAAGTATACTGGGTTGGCTTTGCATGTGGTAAACGTTGCAAGGACAATGCTTTTCATTGGGAATCATGTATAATTTCCCTCCATTGAAAAATAGCAAATTAAGTTGTGGGAGTATTCACTGATGGCAAAAATAACCTCATATGTGAAAAATAAAACTAATACTGAATTCAACTCAATTTGGAAGCCAATAATGGACTATAATTCTACATATACAATAGGCTCGTACGGTACCTGAAGTTTGGGTTTCTCTTAACATAAGGCTTTGACATCTAAGCTTTTGTTTGATTTGCTGAATAAAGATAGAATTCTTAAATCAGGCAGACATTTTTCATTCTCATTTTGACTTATGATTCATATTATACTGGCAATTGTAGTTAATTATTGCATATTAACTTTATGTTAATAAAGTTCTGGAATTCTCCATTGATGCACCTCCTTTAATATGCAACACTAATGTTATTTTACAATTTATGTCAGTCTTACAATGTCTACAGATCTCTGTTCTAATTTTGTGTTTTCCTTTCTTTACTTTCTATTTTTCTTCTTGAATGTGTTTTTCAATATCTTTTATAAAATAAAATAAAAATTAATAAAATAAGATTAATTATTATTACTACTAATAATAATGCATTTAAAAACAAGATTTTCAGAATAAGTTTATCTAGTTGGTTTAACCTTGTGTTTGAAATGCAGAAGTGTTATTTCAAAAATGAGGAATATTACATCAGAAAGCTTATGCACTTTTGTTGTGAGGATAGGGCTCGGCTCTCACAAAGAGGCTGTATTATTAGAATTATGAGTATTTAAATACTTGTGAAACTTGGGTCAGGGACAAGGAAATAGCATGACTATATTTTTCATGTCTCATCTGGGCAAAGTTTGTCTTTAGGCAACTTGCCTACTTTGATCCTTGTCCTGTCTTTGCCTTCTTTTCTTGTAAAGTTCATTCATATGCATTTGGATTATTCAAAAACAAACACAACACAACACAGAGAGATGAAAACATAGCAATTACTATTCCTTGAAGAGTTTTCAGGCTTCTGCTTTGATTTTCTGGTGCTTCTTGATGCTGCTGGGGATAGTCAAGTTATACTGAGGGTATATGCATATTTGTGTGTGTGTGTGTATGTGAGTATGTTCATTCTATTATGAAAAGCTATTTGATAACAAATGTAAGCCTTTGGATGTCTGTCATCAAATAAGGCCTCAATGTCCCTCAATGTCCAGTCATCTTGGATATACCACCACATATAGGGATATATCATGTATTAGTTTACAGTTTAGTGGACAGCAATTCATAAATAATCAAAATAGGAAATGTGTTATTATTAATTGTCATTATAGATTGAACGTGAAAGTTTCAATTATCTTTAGAAAAGAGTATATCCAGCTCAGATTCAGCACTCTTATGACCAAATTTCAGTCAGTGAGAATAATTACATGGTTAATCCTGCTGCTAATACAGTTAAAACAAAATGTTTAAAAATCTATAAAATGTATTGAATTGGATACATATGCGAACTGTTTTCTACAGTATTTTATTTTAATTATTGATACTTACAATGGGTATATTTTAAGATGGAGTGTCTGTTCAGAAATCATCTGGCTCCTTAGAAGTTCCATCTTTAGTTCTAGATGGTATTGTTTCTCAGAAGAAACAGGATTGTGATCTGGGTTTTTCTTGAACTCATGGCTCCTCCTGGAACTGCAGGTGTTGCTATGGTCAAGAGAACCTTTTCCCAGTTTTAGCTGATGCACCAGATGTCATCATTCTTAGAACCAGATGCACTAGCTTGAGTCATTCATGCTGTCATCACCTCACGCTTGGAGTACTATAATGCATTCCTCTGCCTTTTAAGCCTATTTAGAAACATCAGCTGTTACAGGAACTCATGTTGATTGGCACAAACTGGCTCAGCAGGGCAACACCTCTTCTCTAACCTGTACTGGTTATCCCTAGGTTTCTGGCTATAATTCAAAGTGCTGATTATCTTCTATAAAGTCCTTCTTGGCTCAGGTCCTGGTTACTTTAAGGACCATCTGCTCCAGGTGGATTCTCTCTATTCTAAATATCTGTATTGGCACAGTATACTGTGTGTTCCCACTCACTGTGAGGCTAAAGAAAAACCGCCCTTTCAGATGTTACTTCAGACTAGTGCAGTGTTGTCCAAACTTGGCCACTTTAAGATGAGTGGACTTCAACTCTCATGGCTGGCTGGGGTATTCTGGGAGTTGAAGTCCACTCATCTTAAAGTGGCCAAGTTTGGACAACACTGTACTAGTGGAATAGCCTGCCTACTTGGGTAAGAATGGCCCCTCCCTGATGACATTTATGAGGAAATTTATAACCATTCTCCTCCAACTTGCTTTTGGATCTTGATTTATTTAGAGTTCTTGCTATTATATTTAATGGCCAATGTTATTAATTTTATTCCTTTATTATAATTTTTTTAACCCAAAGTTGTATGAGTGGGGTGGCATATAATCATAGATTTGGATGGGACCACTAAGGTAATCCACTCCAAATTCCTGCTCAGTGTGTAGAATCTGCTAAAGAATTTCAGACATGTCCTACTTCATGAGGCAGCTTACTCCACTGTACAGGAAAAGTAACATCTCTTGATCTCTTGACATCTCTTACAGTCAGGAGATCCCTCCTAATGTCTAACTTGAATCTACTTCCCTGTAGTTTCTATCGATTCTGGTCTTGCCCTCCAAGGTGACAAAGGACAAGTCCACTCCCTCCTCTCTTTGACAACCCTTTAGATATCTGAAGACTATGAGGAGAGAATGAGGGAACTGGTTATATTTAGTTCTGAGAAAGTCAGCTAAAGAAAGATATGAGAATATTTTTCAAACATGTGAAGGAATGTTGCATAGAAGAAGGTCAAAACCTTTCTCTATCATCCCACAGTGCAGGACAGGGAATAACTGTCTTAAATTACAGGAAAGAGACAGTATGAGCAATTCAACTGCGGAATCAATTATGAAGGGAGATGGTGAGTTCTTCTTCCCTGGAAGTTGTCAAGCAGAGGTTGGATAGTCACTTGTCCAGGTTGTTTTAATTTGGATTATTGTACTGATCTCTGGCCTGAATGACCCTTCTTTATGGTTCTGTCATTCTAAGAAAATGCAGCCAATTTAGACTTTTTTATTGCATGAACAGTAACACTATCAGTTTTTGTGAAATTACATGCTCTGTCTCACTTTGGTAAGTCCATTAGAATGGGGTTTGACTTTTATCCAGTGATTGTTTTTAACTCTTCAAGAAATGATTTTTTTCTTCTTTTCCTATCACATGGTTTTCCTATAAACCTAGTTATAACAATTTTGGAGGAATTCATCAAAATTTTATTTTCAAATGAAATAATTTGATCTGATAAAATGGAATCTGTAAGGCCAGGGGTAGAGGGGAGGGAGAGCTACTAGCATCTATCTCAAAGTATTTGTCAGCATAAATGAATGAATGAATGAATACATACGTACGTACGTATGTACGTACATACATACATATTTAGCAAGGGCTCATACAAAAATTTTTATAATGGTGGAAGTTGTGTGAAATCTGCTCATTTGTGGAAAGTTGCCCAGCTATACAAAAATCCATATATATCAGGTTTTGTGATGGAACATATCTATGAAAAGGAAGGTGATGTGGGGGATTGCAGGACAGCAAGGCTATTAGGAAGGAGGGGGTGCATTCCAGGATAGCCACTCCCTAGAATCTCCCAGGGTATATCCACTAGTTGCAGTAGTATAGACTTAGTCTGGCAAGATTCTGTCTATACGGTATAAGCAATAAAAGGTCTGAATTTGGATGAACTGTTTCCTTGCTGTTCTTGGACTGAGCCTGACAGGTTTTCATTATTAACTAGAAATTCCTACAGTGGGGATGCAGAGAATGTAAACAGGCAACTGCCACTTGCAAGTGTATGTAAGAAACAAAAGTCTAGATTATCATTACACAGAGAGATATGAGGAAAGAGAGAACACTAGATTTGGACCTAATGAAGAAATCAACCTAAATGGTTCATTGCCTGGGTATTGATGATAATGACAATGTTCTTGAATTATGAAAAAGATTTAGTCCTTACCATTTCATGTTGAATCCCTGGGAAGCTTTAGGAAACTTTGTGCCTGGCTTGGAGGAGCCTAACAATATATTTGGGGATGTTATTTACAGGAATACATATTTAGGAAAAGTTGCAAATGAAAGCATATGCAAATTTCCCTGCTCTTTAATAGAACACATACAGAGAAACATGTAGATCATTAATTGAATGGACTAACAATTAAATACATGTAATTCTGACAGGACCAGATATGGACCGAGCCTAATTATTAATATTAGCAAGAAATCTCCCTCTTTCTGATAACTTCAGTATCCTTCATTATTTTAACTCATAATATAGATCCCTCTTTTTTAAATAGTTAAAAGTTGCTGATTTTTCAGAGGTGTGCTATTAGTATTCAGGCTATGCATCATATTTTTCCCATTTATAATTTACCAGTGCCAAAGGGTTATTTTCATCAAATGTAAAAAATGGCCATTATAAAAATGCATAGGTTTTAAATTGCTCAACAGTTGGAATAGCTATAAGAACTAGTCAGGGGAATAAATTACGTTTCTAACATACCCTTTCCCCGTACAAGTTAAAACCAAATGCAATTCATTTAGGCTCCTGTTCCATGAGACTGTTTTTCTTCTCCATATTTAAGTTTCAATCTCTCTCTCTCTCGCTTTATCATCCTTATTAAAGTGAAGTGACTCAGTAGGTACCCCTACTTGGATATGTTAGGCTTAACCATTTGCTATGGTTTGCTGACATTAATTTTCACTTCCTTGCAAGTGGAAACTGAATCTTGTTTTCTTTGGTAATGAGTAACAATGCCCTGAAAACATAGTTGCAGTGTCAATTCATATTGATACTAACTGTTTTGCCAGTCTACTAGGAATCTGACTTCTCCAAGCAGAAAAGAAATTAGTTGTTTAAACCTTAACCCACTTCACTTTTAAAACTGAAATCCTAGAAGGGTTTCTTATGTTCTTTTAAATTCTGACTAGAAGCACTGATACACAGAAGGGGACACAATACCTCTCAAGAATTGAATTGTCTTCATAGACTGCTCAAAATCCCACTTGTTCTGCCTTAGGACTTTTCCGCACTACAGTCTTAATCTGCTTCACTCTCATGCAAGCAGCTGAAAATAAAGTCAGTTTAAAAAAAAGCCCTTTCTGGTTTTCAATCTAATATTCTGCTTTGGCCACAGGGATGGCCTAATGTTCTGCTGGACCATGTTTACCAAAGCCTCTGATAGGTGAATTCCCTTGCTTCTTTACTTCTCCCATCCATATCAGGAAAACAAGCACTAGTAGCTTTCCTTTCATGGGAGGGTTTTCAGAACATGTGTTTTTTACTGATAGACCTTTTGTATGAGCTCCCCTCCACTGACTCACCTTTGTACCTGACATTTTCACTATCATTTATTGATTTTCCTGTCACTTGGATCTGAAAGGGAAAGGAACAGAACTCGTTACTTTCACCTGGCCAGGGCTCTTTGATACTGTACTGGATACCTCGCCTTCAAACTCAAGTGGAGCCATTAATGAGTATTCCATGGGTGTTGGTTATTCAGCCAACTGTGAGACCATAAGTATCATCTAGCCCATATTTTACCATTTTATGAAGGAGAATATCATGAGGCACTCTATCAAAGACTTCGCTAAGGTCTACAGATACTATGTCTACAGCATTCTCCTGATGTACTGTTAGCAACTCTGTCAAAGGAGGAATTAAGGTTAGTCTGGCACAATTCATTTGTGATAAACCTATGCTGGTTCCTGTTAATTTATAGCATGCTTTTCTAACTGCTCACAAACATGCTGCTTGATAATCTGTTCAAAGGCCTTGCCAAGTTCAGATATCAAGTCTGTAGATTCCTGGATCTTTCTCCCTCCCTTTTTAAAGATAGGAATGACAATTGTTCTCTCCATCTTTTGGGATCTCACAGGATTTCTCAAAAATTACTGAGAGTGGTTCTGTGATCACCTCCACTACTTACTTCAGTATTTGGCATGTAATCCATCTGGCCCAAGGGACTGAAGTTTTTAAAATTAGCTAAATTCTCACTCACCATCTCCATGTCTAAATTAAGATGTAGCTCCTTCCTTTCCCCAAGGGCATAACCATATTAATCTGTGGTGCCATTTTCCTTCTGGGAGAAGACAAACAAAAACTAAAGTTCTGCTTTCTCGCCATCACCCATTACCACTTCATCACTTCCTCCTTGCAGTCTACCTACCCATTCTTTGCCTTCCATTTTATTTTTAACATACTTAAATAATTTGGGGGGGGGGGTTGTTGTTATTATCTTGTTATGTCTTGCAAGTGTTGTTTATTCTGAACTACAAGTTTTCTGACAGAGTTCTTATGATTTCTGGAGACTACCTTGTATTCTTCTTTGGTTATATTCCATTTTTCCACTTTTTATACATCCGTTTTAATCTCTAACATTTTAGGGAGCACTGCATATATTTATGCTGGCCTGTTTAGATTTCTGCCATTGTTCATTTTTGTGGATATTGTCTGCAATTTTGCCCTGACTATCTCATTTCATTGAATTTCCTACTTTTCCTTGAGATTTTTCTCATTAAGGATTTCAGGCCATAGCTTCCAACCTACCTTCCCTCAGAGTTAATGAAAATTTGCTCTTCTGATATACAATATGTTCCAGTTCCTTTCCTTTGGATATTATGAAATCCAGGATAACTTGATCTCTTTCCACCAAGGTGTCAGTCATCTTCACTTCTTTAACCAATTCCTCCCCATTGGTGGGGATTAGGTCCAGGATAGCAGATCCCCTTGTTCTTTCTTCTACCTTCTGACAAATGGAGTTGTCAGCAAGAGGGGACAAAAATTGTTGGACTTCTACTCTTGGCTGAATTGGATTCCCAGTAGATGTCATGTTAACTGGAATTCCTATTACTGCTATGCATGTCTTCTTGGAAGACTGGTTATCTGATGCAGAAAGACCTCATCTGTCTCTTTGGCCTGCTCAGGTGGTTTATAATAAAATCCCACAATGACATCACTTTTGTTTGCCCTTTTATTCTTACCCAAATACTTTCAACAGGGTTTCCATGCTCTGATTACCAGATTTCTGGGCAAATATGTATTATTGTTTGCATACATTGCAATACCTCCACTGTTTCTATTGATTCTGTTCCTTGTAGCCTTTCCAATGCTGTGAGCCAATTATGAGAATCATCCATCCTGATCTTCTTGCTTCTTTGGATCACCTTCTTCCATGCATTTAACTCTGCCAAACGATTTCCTCCTTGGTGAAGAGAACACCAAAGAACAGGGGGGGAAATAGAGTCAAATTGTGTGGAAGAAAATGACCCAAAGAAGCAAAAATAGCAAGGCACTCCAAATTAGTGGAACTGAGGAACTGATACCAGGTTCTCCCTTTAGGGGATAATTGACAGCTATCTGACAAAGTATGCCATTCAAAATTGTAGAAGACACTTAGAATCCCATGGATTTAAGAAATTCTCTGAGACACTCTGAGAAAGAAGAGGTGTGGAATTGCAATGTAGTAAAATTTGCTTCTCCTCCCTGGGGCCATTGCCTTGTATTAGTAGTGTTTTTTATGTGCTCTTGTTTGTTGGTTTTCTTCCTTTTAATCCTCTGTAAGTTTCACAGAATTGGTATTGGAGAAAACTCCTGAGAATACCATGGAAAGCCAAGAAAACAAACCATTGGATCATTGAACAAGTGAAGCCAGAGTTCTCACTCAAGGCACAAATGACCAGACTCAAATTATCCTACTTCAGCATATTACAAGTAGTCCCCAGTTTAGGAACAAGTTCCATTCCCAAGGTCTGTCCTTAAGTTGAACTTGTATGTAAGCCAGAATGAACAATATTATTGTATAATACTATATATGTAGTATTGTGTAATTAACTTGAACCATTGTGTATTTAACTCGAATTTTCCTACAATAGGCTCCGTTCTTAAATATGGATCATCCTTAAAGCAGGTGTTCTTAACCCGGGGACTACCTGTATGTGAAGACCTTCACTTTTCTTCCACCTTTCCCAGCTTTATAGACTTCTCAAGACAACTAGGTCTTCACATAATGTGTCCAAAATATGATAATTTGTGCCAGGTGATTTGTGCTTCAAATGACAACTCTGATTGCTTTGTTCTGTTTTCTTGGCTACCCTGGTATTCTCAGCAAAGTTCAAAAGCGTCAATACTCTTTCTCTTCTGTTCTTCAAAGTCAAACTTACACTTCCATAGAGAAAATGTTATAGGAAAAACCATTGCATGTACAGTTCTGATCTTTGTAGTCATGCCATGGCATTTTAATTGTTTTTCCCAAGGCCTTTATTGCTACCCTACCAAGTGCTAGCCTGCAGTATATTTTTTGATTGCTGGTTTCTTTACTTTACTATTATTATTACTATTATGATAGTTAATCCTAAAAGGCAGAAGCTATCCAATAACTTCATTGTCAATTCTAAGGTTGGTTACTATACCTTCTGTCATTAGTTTGGTCTTTTTTATATTTAGTCTTAGTTGCATTTTTTCAATGCGCTGTTTGATCCTCATTACTGGAGCTTACAGGTCATTTACATTTTCAGCTATCAGAATAGTTTCATCAGCATAGTGCAGATTATTGAGATTTCCTCCTCCAATTTAAAAATACACTCATCTTATTCCAATCCAATTTAAACATCTGGCACCTCCCTTTTCATGTAGGACTCTAATCTGTGTTGGATGATTTGAAGTATTATTTTGCTAGCATATAAAATTAAGAATATTGTTTGCTAATTTGCACATTCTGTTAAGTCCTTTTCTTTGGCACTGTGATGTAAGCTGATCTCTTCCAATCTCTTGGCCACTGTGTCCTTCTCCAGATTTGTTGTAATAGATTGGCTAGAACCTTTACTGGTGTAGAGAGCGAGAGAGGTAGCCTTGAAGCAAATATTCCAAAATTGTTACATAAGCAGCAAGGACAAAGCATTCCTTAAGTCTTGAACAGAAACAGTATTAAGAAGAGACTCAGGCTGGCCTATCGCTGACTCACTGAAGTATAAGAGGGAAGAGAGGAAAAGCACAGTCAGATACTGTTACTATAATCTACCAATAAAGAATAGTTCTAGTCTTCTTGTGGGATTGTTTTTCAGGTCTGGTCTACCTTGTGGGGCCAAAACTGGTTCTTCTTCAATTGCTAACTTTATTTTTACAGATATCCCATCAGTTCCTGTAGCCTTATGATTTGGTAATCATCAGAGTGCTGATTTAACTTCATCTTCTAGTACTAGAGGTTTTTGTAAATAGGGAATATAATTTAAAATATCTTGGATGTTGACATCCCTACTGTACAAAATTTCAGTATCTTCCTTCCATCTTTCCTTCCAGTCTCTTAAGCATTATATGTTTAACACTTAACTCTGAGCTCCCTAGAAAATTTTTCTCTTTTACCAAAATTACCTTGAAAAGATCAAGCATAATCAGTGACCTGACTAATTCAGTAGGTAGGACCTGTTGGAAAATGTGGGGTTTCAACCAAGCCTGTCTCACACGAGCACAAAGGGAGGGGTGGCTTCGCTGTAGCCTAGCTTTGCTGCTTTGTGTGGGAGGGGCTTGGATCCCACCTTTTTTCCTGTTTCCCTCATTTTCCGTCTCTTCTCCTCATGGTTCTCCATGAGGTAGGAATGAATCCTCTCTCCTCCTCATGGTTTTTGAACTAACATTTCACAACCCCAGCAGGACCCACAACTACTATTGATACTCTGAATTATAAAATGGTACTTTTTAGGCATATGGGTGGGTAATTCTACTGAATCAGACTAATCCAGTACAGTATCATCTAAATCTATTCCTCTAGACACATTGGTACTTCAGCTTCCATAATTCCAGGGAATTATGGGAATTGTGATCCAACTCATTTTGAAAGCATTAGGTTAAGTAAGACTGGTCTGTACCTTTCTAGGCAGGAATATTCCCAAACCTAATTGGAAATGCCTTAAACAAAACCTGCAATCTATGGGTTTTGTCCCTGTGTAACAACTGTTCTTTATTCTAATGAGCACTGCACTCAAATTATCATGGCTACAGCTAAATCTGTAAAAACGTGTACAAACAGTATGTTATTTCAAACTTTGCTTCTTGTATGGTAGTGTAGGAGTTTGTCCAATGATATATTTGCCAGCATCCAACACTGAGATGGAGTAAATATTATCTCCATTATCTGTGTCTCTCATTTTTCAGTCAGCTATATAGGATTATGAAGATGGAATGTAGAAAAAGACAACCATGCCAGATTCTATGGAACTATCATGCTTTTAAAAAAAACCTACCGAACTGACAAGGAATAAGGGGCACATCTAGCACTGCTATCAAAGTTTGTATCATCCTGGGCTGCCTTAATTGATACGGTGATGTTCAGTGAATGTCTTTACCTCCATTAAAATATTCTACCTCATGTCTCAAGCATCTAATGTATGGGGTGGACTTCTTTATAAACTATAAGAGTTAAACAGCCACATTCACCTAGACCTAAATCTGTCAAACTGGCTTGGGAAAAAAGTACCCTAAGAGAATTAATGAGCCTGGATTCAGGCCTAATTAGCTGCTCTGACACCATTTGAATTAATAATTATAAATATACATTAGACCCACTCACAATATTATGAATATTTATCATGATCAGAAACCAAAAAAGGCAAAAATTTAGCACAAAAGCAGATGATGACAGCCATATCTTCTCTTCCTCAATTCATTTATTGTAATTAGCCCTTCAAATCACATCTCATAGGATTTATGTATGTTCCCCATTTTGCATAGGACGTTATTTTCTACATGCCAACTTTTCTTCTGTCTTTGTTAAATGTTATACTCTTCTGATTTTCAGCAAATAATTAAATCTTAGCAAAACAACCTAAAAATGCTATTTCAGGTCAGTTCCTAGGTGAGGGTCAGAGAAAATAATTTAGGGAGGGAGCTGCACCTTTTTTTTTTTTTTGTAATTTGTTTGACCACTGTCTTTCACTTTGGTGGAGAACAATTTGCTTTCAAAAATTGTTTTAAAAAAGGAGAAAATTTCAGTGAAAAAAATGAAATAAAAATATTATTAGTAATACATAAAATGGTCATCTGTAACCATATATGCTTCATAACTATATGGGGGGGGGGAAGTAAAAGAGGTGGTTCAGAGATCAGTATTTGCTATGGTGGTTGTTGGGATACTCAAGGCTGACATCAGGTATATCTGCTTTCCCCTATTAAGTACCACTCTGGTGGTTTGTTCCTCATTCAAGCTGTGGAGTTCTGGACTTGGGACCTGAGATCCAGCCACTGCATATGAGATCAAAAGTCTGGGACATGTAGGCATTGTCCTTTACACAAACCACTTCACTCCAAAAAGACTTGGAAAAAAGACCCGTCTAACTCAGAACTCCTGTCTCTCCAATTGCCAGAGTAGATCCATATAGGTTTCTGGATAGAATAGGAAGGCAATAACTCAAGTGATGTTCCACAGAAATAAGCACATGATAAAACAATAGAATATGATCCATAGGATTAGATCTAGATTCAATACAAGGAAAAACTCAACATCTTCTGCCACCAACTCCATCTTCCCATGTGGTCTCCTGTCTAAGTATTAAAGATCAGCCAACATCATTTTATCTTAAACAGCAGTGAAAAGGACTTTTACTTATATCAGGGTTAAAACCTTAGGAAAAGACCAACAGTTATTTTCTTGCGTTCTTCTTCAGGAAATGATAACAGCTTCTTCCTCAGGGTAAATTATGCTTCCTTTCACTTAGTAAAGATGGTGAAACTAGTAAAATAAACTTTCAAAATCAAGCTATTACTGTGCTTTTGCATCACCCAGCAGATGTTGTTCTTACCCAAAGAGAAGCTGTTTCAATTATTAATGGTTTCCAACAGCTCAGCTTGAAACAATTTACCATTTGAAAGAGAAAAGTCACTTTCATTATTCAAATGGCAGAAACATTTTGGTTATTAAAAGTATTTTCCCTTTTAAAAAAAATCTGTACAATTTATCTTTTTCTTCAGATACCAGCAAGAGAATAAGAGTAGGAGAAAGCTGTGTACTTGCTGGAGGTTAACTGATAACATATAGGAGGGATAAGCCTGCAAGAGATTTTAAACTCAAGATCTGCTCATGGGCTCCAACAGTGTTTACAAGGCATTTAACATTTGCAATGGAGCATTGCTTAATTAGCCCTGAAGTGTGAGACTACAGCTGGTCAGATTTTTCATAGTGAATGAATTTTTACATTAAGGTAACACACCAGCAAGATTTGGTCTGGATTTTCCCAGTGGTGGTTGGATCACTGGAAAAATCCTATTGGCATGAGGGAATATAGCCACACCTCAATTTCACACAGGAGCAATTTCAGTTAAGCTAACTGCTCAGGAGAGGAGAGATGCTGGCAAGTATTAAAATTCTTCTCCATAATACCAATGGTCCATTGCCACTACACAGAAACTTCTATTGGTAAACATATATTAAGCAATGAAGTATTAAAATGTGACATGTTCCTCTCTATCTTTTTTGTTTTGCTGTGTTGTTGGGCTTAAAGTTGGGTTTTTGTCATCACTATTATTTCTTTTCCCAGTCATGCAGCTCTTCTTTCCCCTGCTTATAATTTTCTAGCAATCACAACTTCTTTTCACTGTTACTGGTCTGGGTTTGTTTTTAAATTTAAAAAAACTAGGTATAGATGAAGTCATGAGGTTGCATTATCATCTATACAGCACACTTCCATAAGTTCAGTTTGTTAATTTTGAGAACATAAACTTTATCTTCTGGATGTCCTTTTGCCATAGTTTTTGAATGAAAGGGTGGTCACTGGATATTCTGGGACAATTATATAGCAAGCATACCAAGAATGTTATCTAAATTAGGTAACAACTGGTTCCAAGATCAGTTCCAGCTTCTCTTCTTTCCCTCCCCTGTCTTCTTTGCAATGAAACTACGCTACTTCACTTAAGTGAGCATCTACAGAACTCATTAAACCTGTTCTGTCTCTCACACCCACCTCAAGCACAGAAGACTAGCTCTAAACTTATTCCTTTCAGCCCATGTGCTACACATTACAAAGGGAGAAAGCTCCTTTGGCATCTAATAAAACCATTATTACTCAAAGTTGCACAGTATGTTAGTCTCCCCTCCCGTCATTGTAGGAAGTACAAGGCATAGGGCTTGGGATGCCTACAGAAGGCACACAGGATTAATTCATTTACATGTTGCTCTTTTAAAGAGAAAAAAAGCAACCTGGGGTATGATTAGCAGAGGCATATAAAATATTATTAATACAGATAAGTTTCCATCTTTAATGAGAAAAGACCCAGTGATTTTATGTGCTATAATTGACCCAAAGCTCCTGGTTGCAAGTAAGAGCCCTATAAATTACAACTGTATGCTTAAGGGAAACATTTTCATGCCCTAGTTGTGAACTGAGTACTGAAATGTCTGGCTGTCTGCTCATAGAAAGAGACAACTGGACTAAATGTACTTGGTCTGATTCATTTGGACTTTTAAGATCCTCCCAGGTTGTGTAGGACAAATCACATTCTAGGTGGTCAACTGTAGTCATGAGATTCTTCCCTGCTCTACGCTGAACTCCACACTGAATGGAAATTTCTATCTGTGACTCATTAATGATACTTGCTATGAATATCACTACACCTAGCACAAGAAAGATTTGCTTTTTCCATAGATTTATCTATTTGTTTTATGTTGCAACCAATCAAGTAGTCATTTTTATTTACATTTTACAGCTCTATATAGCTGTAAATGTTCTGATCATTTATTAGGCTGGATGTTAAAGTGGTGGATATGCTACACTAGTTGGTCAAGCTCTGCTACTTACTTTAACCAACCAAACAAGATTACAAGTTATATCTTGTATGAAGTAAGGGGTATATTGTCACCTGCTTGTACATCACAAAATTAACTAAGAGGAGCTGAGCCAGATAATCTGTCAATAATTAAGATAACTAACAGCAGGTGTTGGGAAAACTAGACGCTGAGCTGCAGGATGCTGCTTTCGGGTGGAAACATTTAGTGGAGGTTGATTGGATTTTATATCAGTTGATGCTATAGTAAAGAGGGCACATCTGCAGCTGGCCTGACTGCTTTTGTATTAGCAATACAAAGGTTTGCAGTTCAACCGTATTGGTGTTTTGAAAGTTGTGTTGTTCTTAATTGATTGATCAGCTCCTAGACCCTCTTACCTTTCTTATTTCAGTAAAAGCCAGCATTTAAATATGTATGTATAGTCATGGTTTGGTTCTTGTTGATATCAAATTTAAATCCTATATCCTCTTCAAAAATGACTTAGAAAATGAGCAGGCTGGTGTCTTAATGTGAATAGACCTTTTTAACTTAAGAGTGTATTTGAACCCAGGATTGTACTTCTGCAACAGTACCAGTTGAATTTTGGGATCACGTGGTTTTCTGCTGATTTATCAGAAGCAATCTTTATAGCATATGCACTCTTTCTAACTTTGCATGCTTTGAGACATGAATTAAGCTCTTTATGTTATTTACCTGTTTGCATTTATAGTGTACTTCATGAATCTCTCGAAACAATCGAGCACTAAATCCACAGAATACGCTCAAGTGTTAGTTGGGTATATGTTCTTATATATGACAGTATTTTTAAAAAAACTTTCTTTGAATTTATCTTACATTATGCCTTTAGAACCTCTTTCAGTTAATTTCATCATTTTTTAAAAAATCAAACTCTACCGTTACTTCATACATGAGGCAAATAAAATATTTATTATTACCATTATCAGTGTTTAATAAAGAGAAATGTACTTCTGTCCTTGGGTTGCTTATCAGTGTTTCTGAATCAAGAACAATTTCTATGGACAGTTGCAATAGACATTCAAACACAATATGGAAAACAAGGAATATCAACATCTCTTTTCATCAGAAAGGTCATTGGCCTTGTCTGGTGCTTAGAAAGGCCAATTCATCTTCCAGAGAAAATGCAGATCTATTCCTCAACTTAATCCTTAACATTATCTCCTTCAGTATGTTTTATTTCAGTGTTGCCAATGGGAAAATGCCCTAGCTAAAGCATATTTTACTTAACCTTGCCTTGTCTTGCTGTCCTTTATTTATTCATTCATTCTTAAAAACTATCTTGCCTTCTCTGAAGGCTCTCAAAGTGGCTTTCAGTTAACCACTACAATGAGATTAAAGACAAGAAGAGGAATTAGAATGGTATGGTTAATTTACATTTGAAAATGTAGACCTATATTGCAAAGCTTAATTGCAAGTGTTTAGAATCACAAGAGAGAGAAAGTTAACAAATACTTGTTGGACCCATTTTCTCTGTTGGGCTCCATTGACCTCCATTCATTGCAGGAGTCAATTTTGCATTGGGCTAGGTAAATGTGCTTGTGCGATCTATGGATGTGGAAACAGCAATCTTCAGATCACCTATAAGCAGACCCAGCCAGCACTGGGAGTTCTGGCTCAACCAGAACTTGGGAAGATAGTTTTCTATTCTTGGTATAAGCCCTCCATATAATTCAGGAGAGCAGTCTCAAACTCCATGGGGTGCATGAAACCCTCCAGCACATTTTGTGTAACCTGCACTTCACTCACACACAATAAGACAAAAGTAGGCAGCAACTTCATGACTCTCAGGCTGAAAAGAAAGTGAAGCACACAGTTCCATGCCCTTGGAGCTAGCTAAAGAGCAGCTGCCTTCTTAACCCTGCCTGAAGGAATCCAACAAAACTAGAGTTGGGATCTGCTCCTATTCCAGCTATTCTCCTACAGAGAAACATAACTGTGCATTTAGGTGGTGAGAGACTAGGAGTGAAGATGCACCTCTGCCTGGTCTGACAAGTTATGGAGTCATTCATCTCAAGCCATAGCAAGCATGACCTGTGGTGGCAGTGGAGGCAGCAGCCTGACCTATGATGACATTGCTCCCTTTGTACTCCCAGGACATCTCAGATAGTGGACAGTTGTGTGCTTGCTGCATTCTCTCCAGTACCTCCGGTCTAAGCTGCTCCTGCTCTTCCACTTGCCATTTGGGACCAACCATGTATCCCCTCACCCCCTCCTCCTTGCCTGACACATTTGCTGTTCTAACCGTCATCCACATAAGAGCCATCCACCATCCATCCAGCTTCAATGTCAATAGAAATCCCCAGCTGTCTTGCACAGCCATCCCTTGGCTACTTAGCTTAACTATTGTGCATGTGTGGCCCTTAGGCTAATAAATTAGTCCCCATGCCATTATGACAATTTGAGTTTGAGACCCCTGATTTAGAAGTTCTTCTTCATTTTCTTCCAAGAGAAAACTTTGTCATTTGTTCATTTCTATATCTGTGACCAGCCTTTATGTAATGTATAAAGAATACTGCCTGAAGGACAATGGAACCAAGGAACACCATGGAAAGACAAGATCAACAAACCTGCTCTGGTCTCCCTATCATGTGATTCTAATCAATAAACATGGGAATGCTATGCCAAAATATTTCTTCCATTTCCAGAAAGCTTTCTATCCCTGGAAATAAAACTTCTGTTTCCCTACCAAAAAACAAAACAGAAGTTATTTTGGTACTCCTGAAGGATGATTTGACCAAAGAATCTAGTTATGTACCACTGCCTGATGTCTAGTTATAACTCGGCATTCAGTGTTGCTCTTTGGGAATAGATTGTTTTCCTCAAGGCTTGAATGCTGAGTTTCATACACATAGTATATACTGTATACCTAATTTTGTAAAGAAAAGAGCTCTGAATGCCAATATATTATTTTACTCAAATATAAAGTTATTATAAGTCAGTTCAATGGCAATACTTCAGTGACAGGGCTTACAGCAATAATAAACTTGAAGAAGAGCAAAAGTACTTAATGCTGCTTAGTGCAAAGGCCAGCAATTCTACCCACTATTACACATTAAGGAATATTGAGTTAGTATGGTTCAGTTTTTCCACTGAGAAAAATTTGAGCTTTTTTCTTTTTTGTCTATATAGGAACAACATTTTCTTCCAAGAGAAAACTCAGCAGCACATGGGTCTATATAGTTTTTTGAACTTGTAACTAATAGTGATTTCTATACTTTAACAGTTTTATGAAATACAGCTGTCATATACAATATTGATAATATAGAATATACAATATTGAGCACTTTTTAATTTCTATCAGAGCAACACCCCAGTTAGGATGCATAAAAGCAGTACAAAAAGGTTCTAGGGGTGCATCATGGCATGTTGAAGTATGTTAAAGATGTTATAGAAGGATTTTTTAAAGATGCTGACTTAGCACAGAGGTGAAAATTTATTTCTAACCTCTTTGTGAACTGGGGACATGTGCTTTGTCAGCTATTCTTTCAAACCAATTGGGCAAAATTTATTACTATAGTCCTATACAAGCTATAAGTGACCTGCCACCTAAAACAACAACAACCTTTTCTGGCCTCCTGATAATACCTAGTTCAAAATATGCACCCATCAGCAGTACTGAGTCAGCCTTGCTGCATGGCTGATCAAAGGCACCAGATATATTTATTCCTCAGCCATAAGTTCTAACTGAATTTAAATAGGGTTAATTAAACCTTCAAAAATTGTAGGTTGCCTGTACTTCTAAAAATTAACTCTTAAGTCATGTCTAGGAATAGATTGTCCATGACATCCCTACTTCCTGACTCAAAGAAGTTCCATCAAGTCCAGCCAAAAAATGTAATGTAGTCATACGTGTGGTTGCTGCATACCAGGTAGAAGCTGGCAGCAAAAGTTGCTGATATGGGTGGATCCAAGCATGCACAAATATTCTTTTGGTGACCACTGTAGTCATCATCTGTAAATAATGCCTTCTCTTGGTTTATGGTTCTTTACTGTCTAGTCACAGAGTTTATAGTGATGTAAAGCAGGAGCCTATAATTCTAACTATCCTGTACCTTAAATATACCCAGGAATTGGAATAAACGATGGAAAAAGCAAAGAAATCGTATTCAGCTTCACTGACTGTTTTCATTATAATTTTACAAGCATTTTCATTCCCAGCCTTCTCCTTGCTCTTGCTTTAATTTCATTGGTGAGATGTCACAGAAGTTTAAAACTCTTATTTAAAAAGTGTGAGACTGTAACTTCAGCAAGAACATTATGAAAAGCCTACTTGTTATCATCTACTCATAAAGTTAGCTGCTGTGGCAAGCTTCATCACATTGGCCTTAAGAATGACTCTTTGGCTCACCATCTCCACAGATTGCACTGGCTCCTGCTGGGCTCCCACTGAAATCGCTGCCTCTCTCTCTGCCTCCATCCCCACTGACACTCAGCTGGGCTTCTAGGGTTCCAGAGCTTCCAGAGCTTCCAAGGTGTTGGTAAATACCATACTGGCAACTCCTTGCCCCTCTCCCTGCTGGCAAAATGACCACACCATTGGATCAACAACTAAGAAACTGATTCAAACAGCTTGAGCCACACCAAACTGAGGCAGCTCAGGAGTTCATTTTGCGCCAGCTGAAGCTTCCAGATACTCTTCAAGGGCACCCCTGTGTACAGTGTGCTACAGTGGTCCATTCAGGAAGTGACTAGGGCATAAGAGACTGAGAGTAGAGCCTCGTGATCCAGGAATGGGTGCAACTGGTATGTCAACATGACATCAATCTTCTGTGAGTGACACTGGATGCTAGTTGGCTTCTGGGTACAGTTCAAGGTGCTGGTTACCACCTTTAAAGCCCTTCATGGCATAAGTCCTGGTTATATGAGGGACTGCCTATTTCTAATAGTTTCTTCCTGCCCTGTTGTCAGCCTCCCAAATAGACCAGACAGGAAACATGACCAGATAAGCTAATTCTACTTTATTGTTAGGCTATATTAATAGACTCTTGCAAGTCTGAAAGTACAAATCTCCCACTGTCTCTTTTTACCACCTGATCAATTAGGGGGGATCCTTTCTAAGTTTCTTTCTCTGCCTGTTAGTTGCATGCTCCTCCCCATTTTATCTGATCATTCCCTAAGCAGCATCTCTTCCCCCCATCTTCCAAGGTCATTCTCACATTCCATTACACCTATAGAATCAGGCATAGTGTCGGTGCTCCAGGTCCCTTCAATTAAAAAATGTGATCTATTCGGACCTTGAAAGTGTACCTTCTCGGTTGTAGTACTTGCCCTCTGGAACAACTTCTCCCCTGAGATTCATATGGCTTGCACCTGATGCTCCCCTGGCCTTAGGCCAGAGTGGGTGGGTGCTGAGCCCTTGTAGAATTTTATCTGATTAAGTATTTGTTCTTTTTTGTATGCAAATGGTCCATGTTTGTATTGTTTTATTATTTTTCTGTAATACTGTTGTAGGCTGCCCAGTCTTATGGAACTGGGCAGTCTCTAAATCACATAAACAAACAATTAAATGTGCTGCATAAGCAGCATATAATGTACCATTCTCCAAAGAAGATAACCTTGCCAATGAGCCATATCAACCAGGCTGCTAACCTAGAACAGAAGGTGATCAGAGGGTAATAGATTTTTCAATCTTTTGTATGAGCTAAAGTTTGAAGGTTTTTGTTTTTAAGTTGGACACTTTCTGCATTGGTCCTACCCAAGAGAAACAAAGAAGATATGAAACAATATACACTATTGTGGATGGTATAGGAGTTCTTATGCTCTTTCAAGATTTAGGCCTATAAATTTAAGAATTTCTGGAGGTATCTTCAACAACCTCCTAGCTGAGGGGGAAAATGGTTCCTTATCTTTCAAAATATTTGGCAAGTGATGCTTTTCCCCATTTCAGTTTGCTAAAGAAATATTTGTCAAAAGTTTAGAAACAAGATTACAGGTAGTCCTTGCTTAACAACCACAACTGGGACTGGCAATTCCATTGCTAAGCAATGCAGTCATTAAGCAAGACATCACATGACTGTGACAGACTTACAACCTCACTTCTGCCAAGGTCGTTAAGTGAATTACTGTGGTCATTAAGTGAGACATCATGTGACCATGACTTGCAATTTTACTTCTGGATTCAACATTGAATCTGCTTGTTGGAAGCCAGCTGTGAAGCATGCAAATGGTGGTTATGTGGGACAATGCAATGATCGTAAATGCCTGCCGTTTGCAAAATGCCCAGATTTTAATCATGTGACCATGGGGACACCGTGATGGTTAAGTTACTTTTTCTGCTCTGTCATAACTTCAGACAGACACTAAACAGGGCAGTTGTTAAGTGAGGACTACCTGTAATTGGAAGACAGCCCAAGACAGTTGATCTAGTTTAACATTCCTATCATCCCATCATGTAGTAATAAATAATATTACATTGTTACTCTGGAAAATTGAAATAAACAGTAATTATGGATAATCTATCCATTGGTTTTAATCAATATTAGGTCTGTACAGAGCAGGTTTAATCTGTGCTTCTAGCATCAACAACAATGTAATGCACCTCAACATTCAGTGTGAGGCCTCCGAGGCGGTGTGCTCTGTTTCATAATGTGAGACAGGAACAGTTTGCTTTGACCAGAATCTTTACTTGGAAACAAGTGGCTTCCACATACACACATACATTGTGCATTGCCAAAAAAAACTACTGAAAAATTAGAGAAGCGGCTGAAGTGGAGCAGTTCAGTTGTTTCAATCTGTATATAAAAATGTCGCTTCATACATCAGGGTGATTCCATCAAATCACTTTTGAGTTTAATTACCTCATCAAAGTTTTGCACTGCCCTAGTCAATATATTTCAGCAACTGTCAGAATACAGGCACCACAGCTACTTCGGGTTCTGTTATTGGAATGCACCAAGGATTCAGAAAGTGCATTATAAGTAAGGGATAAACCATGGGAAGGTCACACTGAAAGTTTCATGCAGACTTTGAAATTTTAGGTTTCATTTTGATGGCTGCTTTCTCTGTACATTGGGTACAATCACTTCATTTGCCCCATGTACCCAAATGAAAGCAATGGAGTGCTGCAACAGAACCTCCTTGTAGAGATGGGTGTTTGAATTACGTTTGACAGATAAAGTTTAATGGTTCTCTGACTCCTGCTAGATTTATAGAGCTCCATTCCAGGCCTCCCAAACTATTGTTTCTGTATAATTACTCTCTCACTATACCCTTGAAAAGAAGGATTCTTTATCTGTAGAGTGGCAGATGTCCCAATTTTCCCCATTCTGCCCAATCAACTATACTCTGGTGGCTGCTGTTTGCCTGGCATACCTCTGTAAATGTGAACTTGTGCTAGTCATTCAAAGTGGCAGTGGATAGTGTGTGCTTCTCAAGAGGGTTGCCTGCAGATACTCTCTATGAATTGGCATTCAATCCATTACTCTAAAGGAGTAATACTGTCAGTGCTTTGGAGATTAAGTTACAGAACATTATTCTTTGCCAGTGGTGTGCAGAATTTCCCCAGGCTGAAGACAAACATAAAATAAAAAGACCAGGTGTTCACAGCTTGTTCACACCTGCCTTCTGAGCCTAACCTCACAACAAAATTGTCAAATGAGCCCTTCAGTCTAATCTTCCCCTGCCTATTCACTCATTCTTGTTTCCACTGCTTCCTCATCCTCTGCTACCTGGGGAAATCTGACAAAGCATACCATCACTGATTTCCGAATATGGGAAGAAGATATGTTGCTTTCCCACCTGCAAGGGATTTCATTCATCCATGTCAGTGGAGAAAAAGTACTGATTGAATGAGACTTTGGCTGGCAAGCTTTTTATTTTGGTTCAGTAGTGACACCAGACTGAAAAATATGCAGTGAACCTTCTTTTTATATGTACATCAATCTTCAACCCTTACATGCTTCTGGAGTGAGTCAGTCACCCTGTGATTTGTATAAGGCTGCCCATATAGAATGTAATTTTGCAATCTCTTGTAGCAGTAGTTGCAATCTATGGGGCACTTAAAACTATCCCCATTAGATTGATTCCATCATTCCCCCTCTATTAAAAAGAATAACAGTACAAAAGCTCCTTCCTCTTTCTTGATTTCTTCCTAGCCTATAAGAAAAATAATTTGTTCAGAATCTTGATTCTTATGAGAGTATGCAATGCACAAGTTGTTCTATAAAATTCAGCATCTCTCCTGGCTCCAGCCACACAATTAAGCTAGCTGAGACAACTGAATCCTGTAGAACAAAAGGCACTTCATAATGATTTAATGGCAAGAAGTTGTTACGGAATGGTAATATTTTTTCAAAAAATATATGAAGTGTGGGAATATCACAGTGTCATATATGTATATAAGATAATATTATATATACTGGTGATCTGAGATAGGAAGAACTTCAATTATGTAGTAAAAAACAAATGAAAGTTACTGCAGTTGCAGGAATTCTGAAAGTTAATATTAGCATGAAATAGAAAATGACACGAGTTTCTTCCTAAATACCTGATTACACAATTCTCTAGGTGCTCAGTTCTAAGAAGAAGCATGGTCTTTCTTCTCCATCATCAATAGTTGTCTTTGTTAACAAGCCATCCTTATAGAGTATACTTTTCCCCACTGCTATCACATCAGGGAGAAGAGAGGGATAAGTTGATTCACTCAGTCCCCTCCATTGTATTCTATTAATACTTTCATTCTCTTCAATGGGTTGAAAGATTCTAGTCATAAAATTCCATGCATGATTTAGAATCCCAGAAGACTAGGCTTGTAAATTGTGTAGAGGGTGGGTGGGACAAGGGGACTATTAGGAAAGGGACTGAGAAAAGGGCATTGGGACACAAGGACCAGAAGTAATCCAATGAAACTTATTGGAAGCAGATTTAGAGCAGACAAAAGAAAGTGCAAAATTATTATAAGGCATGATGATGGCTACTAACCATATATTCTTACGATAGTTTGGCCCAGGCCTCAAGTTCCAAAGGAAACCTCAGAGCTAGACACTTGTTATTTGTTTTTATTTTTTAAATATTCAAACTGCATCTCACTCATTTTTGAGACCTTATTCTGTTTTTATGTGTCTTGTTTTATTATGGCAAAAACAGAAAGGAGCTTAATTATGGACAGGAATCCCTAGATTTCTTAGAGATCAGGTGGTTTATCAAACAGAACCAAAGAGAGTGTTACATATTTTATTGCTTGGATTGATTTCCTGCATACACCCTTTCATAGACTCCAAAACTTAATGTGGCTCTGACAGTGTAAAAGTCCTTCTCTGTAATAATTATCATGAAGCCGGGCTACATCTCAAACCAGCCTGCCTCAGATTAGTGCATGAAGGTACATTAATGAATGAGCAAATAAACAAGCAAGCCACTATTCTGAGAGAAGTCAAATAGGATGTCTATTATTCAGAAACTAAACATATATGTATGCAGTTCCTTCCCTGAACATCACCAAAGGACATTGCATTGAGATCAGGTTCATGCTACTTAGTACCTGAGCTAGCAACAGATTATCATTATTTTTCTATCATTATTCTACTGTAGTCTCATTTATACACACATACTTATTTACACACACATGAATGTGCACATACACATGTAATTGAAATTGGTGGTTCTCAGCCTTTTCCTTATGCAGACCATTACACTGTCATTAAAAGCTTTTACGGATCACTGCTAAGGTAAGGTTTACCAATGTGATGCTTGAAGGCACCAACAGTGTGTGTAAATCTCTTTTCCAATGGCATCTAATATATATAAAACTAAAAATTGAAGCAATTTTGTTGTTCTTATCTGATATCGTACAATCTGGGGTGAAAACACTCAAATTTCAGGATATCTGGTGATTTTGCAAGATGTCCACCATACGTTACAATTATTTTAGTGTCTACATTATGGACAGACTTGAATATTATAATGTACTATCAGTGGTCTGTGGATTTCAAATAAAGAGCCAGTTAATAGTCTTGTTTTGGGAGCTTTTTAGTAGGGTAACAAGGGAAGGACATTTGATTATGTTCGTTTCATTTCAGTGATCTATAAACACTGAATGAATGAATGAATGAATGAATGAATGAATGAATGAATGAATGAATGAATGAATGTCATCCTCTACCATGATCTGGTGCAGATATTTCTTTCTATATACATCATTATAACTATATGATTCCTCCATGTTCCATTCCTCCATGAAACAGCAATATGGTGATAAACTGTATAAGGCAGCTTCCAGTAATTTGGACTGATCTCATATTTGAGAAGGATAAATTATTCATTAAGACTAAATTATAGAAAAAAATCCTGAAAGGACACAATAAGAACCTATATAGTCCACCCCTACCTTTAAGTCTTGAATGCACTTTTCTCTCAATCTTAGCATTTTTCCAGCTTAGTTTTTCACCTGAGATGTCAGAAAGAAAACCTAAATAAATATAGGTAGTGAGTGCCTAAGGACTGTGTTCAGTTTGCATTTTTAACTGAACCAGCCTGATGTGTACATCCAGATCACGGGAGCGCCACTGTCCTTTATGCTTTTACCTGTCCAAATTTGGGCTAACTGAAAATGTAGAGCATGAATATAAAATACATATTTTCAATATTTGACCAATGCATTTTGAGGATAAAATGCATGTAGAAAGTATACCTTTGTGGAACAAAAGTATTTGAAGCCATACTAATATTCAAGCTAATTTTTAAAAATTGCATCAAACAATTTGGTGCACAAACTGGACCAGACTTATAAAGAGATACTTATGAAACTGACATGGAACAGAAATAGTGATTCATCCATTATTAGGGTCTAGCTAATAATCATCTTTAGAATATTATTTATGACAATTTTGTAATCTGCAATGCATTATCTATGAGTATTCTAGCATCCCTTTAGAAAGTTTCTGAATATTGTTTTTAATCTTGCACATCCAGTAAGAATCATAAGACAGGAGGGAAAGAGCAAGAGAGACAGAGCAAATAATATACATTCGTCCTCTTTCTTGACAGTGTTGGTAGAAACAATAATAAACACCACAAAATTTCTATAACTGCACATGCTAAAATATTGATTTCCTCTTGAAGATTTGACAAACACCATTTTGAAGGAACAACTTTGGTTTCTTGACGATTCTTTAGAATTATGACCCAATTTATGCTTTCTGTAATAATCAGCACAACAGAGCAGTAAAGCTGTCTTTGCTGAGTATAACAGATTTATATTATATCACTGCAATATAATCGATACAATAAGAAACTAATAATACACAAACATACTGCCCCCCAAACCAATTGCATAAGGTAGAGGACTTAGGAGACATCACCTACTCAATGTATTTGTTGGGATCTGCAGCTCCTTATGCTGGTTTTAGAGAAGGTTTATGTACACATCAGCCATTCTTACTACCACTCTATGATGCTGGCTCTCCATTTCCATTACAACTTGAAATATCAGCCACTATGCTGTGCAGTAATCAAAAAGCATTTTCCTTACCAGCACTTTTATAGCCAGGGGAAAAAGGATTTTAAGTAAATAAAGAAAACTTTTTTTTACCTGACCTCACAAAGGAATTGAGAAGTAAATTTATGACTGAATATTATTTTACTAATTTACTTTCTTGAACATTAGATCAATAATAACTAATTCTGAAAGGATGTGAGCATCTGTACCTTAAAGATAATGCCTCTTTGGATGATTTCCTTATAGGATGCATGAATGAGAGATAGATGGCATTTTTTTTAATCTACTTTCCAGTTTCAAAGACTGGATAAGAAAAATCTTATCTTCTTACTTTTTTTTCAGGTGGGATTTGACTTTAGACACTGAAAGAGCGTTCTTCATGGTAATATACATGAGACTACAGAGTAGTTAAAAAAGGAGATGAAATGTTCTTCCTCAAATGGTTCTTGTTTTCTCCTAAAAAAGCAACAGAGGCCTGCTTTATTTATTTATTTTTATTTTATTTTATTATTTTGGGGTTGGGCATTGCTGGTTTTTTGCACCCAGCTAGGTGGAAGCACATAGCTAATCTTGACTATCTCAGAAGTTTAAGCAGGATTGGACTGATTACTACTTGGATTGGAGACTTCCAAGTTGTAGGCTAGACTTGGAAAAAAAAGTTTCAGATGATGTCAGTGGCTAACTACTTCTTTATTCTTGCCAAGAAAACTGCATCATTGTGTCCCTGAACCACTAGGAGTTGAATTCAACTTGAAGGGACTTTAGACTTGTTGGTCTGAAGCAGTATCTCTCAACCTCAGCAACTGGCTGGGGAATTCTGGGAGTTGAAGTCCATACACCTTAAAATATCTGATGTTGAGAAACACTAGTCTAGAGGAGGGAAGGATACAAAATCCATAGAGGTTATACATTTATTAGACCAACTAACATTTTACAAAATCTCAGCAAGCATTTAGGTGCCAAGCATTTTCATCAGGCAAATTGTTCAAGGAAAAAAGGGATGTATAGCTCATTTTAGAATACATTTGCACCAATTTACTCTGTTAAATGGAGTCCATCTAATGGAATCCATCAACTAATACAGGTATGGTTCCAAAGTCAGACACATTTTTTTTCCTTCTCCCCAGCCTCCCCCCCCCCCCCCAAATATATTTTAAGAATTGCCTTTGGTGATATTTCAGTCTGCCTTATGATAGTGAGGTGGCTGGAGGTACTGTTGTTTCTTTTATTTGTCCATCTCTTTGCAATTTTCCTGGCTGCCCTCAGTTCCTAATGTAACAAAAGTTCAGCATGAGTTCTTTTGTGATATCTTTCTCTTGGATTTAACTGAAATAAGGCCGGGGTGGGGGGGAATCACACACTGCAAGGGAGATGATTATACCATGAAAGACAGGTAACAACTAATTAAGTTCTTGAGTTGGTCATTTCACAGTTAAAACAAACGAAAGAATCCTGCACCATACCTAAGATTATTTCATCAACATTTTAATTCACTTCCTAATTAATTCATTTATACTTCATTATTATTTATAAATAACCCATTCATGATTTAAAGGAGGACCGTGTTAAAATTGCACTTTGAAATAAAGGTTAGTGCTGTGACTCTGGAGTCCAGACATATAACAGAAACCAAACAACTGTCCTTCCTTTAAGTGTGAACAGAATGGTGTGAAAGGAGGAAGTATGTAGATATAATAATTGCTATAGAACAGGACCTAGCAGGATAGAATCCTTATAGTGTGAAGGAATGCAGAGGCACCATAATAAGGTCACCCTCCAATCTTTTATCAAAGGCATTCCAGTATAAGGGTCACACTGTAATTTACAATAGTTCCTTTATCTTTCCTATGTAGGGTAACAACCAGATGTATATAATCTGTAATCTTGCTTTGTTTGCAGCTCTTCTGCAGTTCCTTGGTGAGGAGCCAGTGATCACTGTAGTTTGTGCATGACAATAACATATACTTTCTCCACTTGCTTTGGTTCCTAATTTAAGTGGGCATTTTTCCTACAACACTGAATAAATAAATGCCATTACTTTTCCATGAAATTAAATAAAAATGGTAAAAACAGTGCAGAAGAATAAATAAATAAATATTTGTTTTACTCTGTATGGTGGTGGGTATGATGCTTTGAAGACAGCAGAAGAAACCAATGCAACTACACACACACGCACACACACACACAAACCCCACATGAAAATCGGAGAACAACAACAAAGAGGTCACATAAAGGAAATGGAAAGAAGTCCAGTTTATTAAAGAAGATTGCAGGCATATGAGGTGAGGTTAGTGAAGAATGCTAAGAATAAAAAAATAAAGCTTTGTTAGATATGTTCAGAATAAAAAGAAATAGCATATCAGAGGTGCTCAGTGAAGATGGCAAAATGATTACAGTAACATATATGGTAACAAAGAAAAGTCAGAACTACTTAACTTTTGCTTCAGTCTTCTCCAATTAAAAAAAAGGTATATATCCCACCAAGAATGTGTGAAAAGCAGGGTGAAGGAGTGGGATTGAGACTTCGCATAGACAGAAACATGGTCAGGGAATACCTATTTACTCTGAATGAGTTAAAATCTCCAGGACCAAAGGAATCACATCATAGGTATTAAAGGCACTAGCTGATAGTCTGAACTAGCTATGTATTCTCTTTGAGAAATCCTGGAGAAGTGTTGAAGTTCCTGATGACTGGAGGAGAACAAATGTTGTTTGTTATCTTCCAAAGAGAATAAAAAGATGTAGCAAGCTGTGGACCATTCAGTACAGCAGATCATAAAGAGATGAACCTGTAAGCACTTTGACAAATGGACAGCGTGGATTTGTCAAGAACAAATCATGCCAAATGTATCTTAACTCATATTCTAGTTCAGATAAGTTGTTTAATAGAATATGGAAATGCTGTAGACATCATGTATCATCATGACTAGCAAAGAATTTGAGAAAGTACCTAGATAAGAGTGAGCCGGATGGCATGAAAGATAAGAGTGAGTCGGTTGGCATGAAAACTAAGTGAATATATAGTAGGCTGAAAAGGCATATTCAGAGTGCTCATCAATAGATACTCATCAAATTGGAAAGAAGTAGCAAGTGTAGTGCCACAAGGAACAGTCATGAGACTTCTATTTTCCAATATTATATTAATGACGTGGATGAAGAGATGGAAGGAATGTTTATCAAGTCAAAGATGTTGATGGAGGTGTGTCAGAACTTAAAGAATTAATCCTTTCCAATTTTTACTCACTTACTTACTTAAAAGATTTATATGGCTGCCCATCTTGTGGAGCACAACTCTGTGCAGCTAACAATAATAATAAAATCACAACCAGGCACCTAAAACAAGGCATCTAATCCATCATCTGCATCCATTCATCCCTGGGCTCCAAACTTATAGCATTTTACAGCTTTCCGGAAGGCTAAGAGGGTGGGCACCTGCCAGGGGAAGGGTGTTCCACAGAGCAGGGACTGCTGTGGAAAAGGCACGCTTCCTAGGTCCCACTGGATGGCAACAGTTAAGGGAAGGACCTGGAGCAGGCCCATGCTATCTGATCTGGTGGAATGGGCAGATACCCTCAGGGAGAGGCGGTCCCACAAATAACCTGACCCTGCACCATATAAGGCTTTAAAGGTGGCAACCAGTATATTGGTATTGGTATTGTTATTATTAAAATTTGTACAATGCCTGATTCCCAGGGACTCTGGGTGGTTCACGAAGTAAAAGAAAAACCCAGAAAAAAATAAAAACCATGTAACAATAAAAACAAAGGAGCAAAAAGATGGCAAAACCGGGCAACAACGAAAACCTACACGCACTAGTCAGAAGGGGCTTTAAGCATCCTAATCAAAACCTGAGATGTCACCTTAGTTTTGCCAAACCATTTTCAGGCCCTGAAGCTAAGTCTGAATTTTCAGTGAAGCTGTCTATAGATTAAAAATATTGAAAAAAAATGCTGAAGGTATACCATAAAAGTGAAGGAATGGTTTGGAATCTGTTCCTTTTGTAACAAATCAGTGTGATGCTACTTGTAGTAAGAGAGATCAAACTTGAGTCCTGAGAACTGCCATGTCTTCTTTAAATGCTTTAAAAATAATATTTCAAAGCTAGCTAGTTGTGCTATTTTTCCCCGGAGCTGAAAATATTAAGGATTTTTATATGTCTTTCAAAATAACAGTGGGCTAATGAGGCTAGCCTTGATTTCTCAGTGTTACTTTCAATCACACTTTTAAGCCATTCGCGCAAAATAACCCCAACATTTCCATTCAACATTAATTAAAATGTGAGACTTATTTAAACATGCATGATACAATTCAGTCCACCAGCCAAGGGGAAAGGAGAGGCCATTTTTCTACGATTCACAAAAGAGTAACATAGAAGTGGATTTTAGCTTAGCTGCAGTGCCGTGGCATTTACCTGGAGGACAGGGGTGCCAAGTGACAGCACACATATCCTGACATCATCAGCCAAATGCCATCATGATATTCATGGCAACATGGTGGCTGGTACCAGATCCCTAGAGCATCATACAAACTTTTCAGATGGAAGAAGCCAGTTTCTTCAGATAATGCTTTCTGGTTCACATTATATTTACAGGCCTTTTCCCATAAGCCATTTCCATCTTAATTGAAATGTTAAGTTTAAATTATTTGCTCTCAAAATGAACAATTCTAAATGCATTTTTTCTTTGCATTTTATATCTTTTTGGTACAGGAATACTTGGGAAGTGGTGGCTGGGAGTCTGGGGAGCAGTACTTCAACATTTCTAGGTAGCACTAGCTTAGGAATGTAAATTGATTGTTTCCCTCCAAATCTGTAGCATTAAAGCTACTCTAACTGAACTGCATGTGGTAACCTTGGTAGTGAGAGGTGATGCAATGCAGTTGAAATACCCAGTAAGAAGGAAGGAGATAAGTTACAAAACATAGAGATCTTAAGTTCAACAAGCAAAAGAAAAAGATAACTTTATCTGATTCACCTCTAATAGCCATTTCACTTTTCCTACAGCAAATGTAGGGATTTTGTTATTTCACCGTTGTGTCGGTGTCCTTTTGCTCGCCCTTCAATATAATGAGCAACAAAGACAACTGACGAAATGGTGTTCATAGCTCACTGAAAACTAAGTATGATATGCAGCAGTATCTTGGAGATACTGTTCTGCCTCTGTTTCTTTTGCAGAGAGTTGCTGCTCTCTCAGACTTCAGAGAATGTTGGAGAAAGGCCAACCCTGCTGTGCCATAAGATAAAATGATGTGCTTCAGGCAATACAACAAGCAGGGCAAGGCACGAAAGCAAGGTTTGGTAACTGAACAGTGGAATACTTTTTGAAGTATTGGTCCTAGCAAGGAGACACAGGTGGGGCTTTTGGAGAGCACAATGTTCCACTTATTGCACTTGCTTTAAAAGAGATCAATAGTTCATAAGTTGTTAGTATTACATATTATTATAATTACATAACAATTCTAACAGGGACATCTGTCGTTTGACTTGCTAGCAAACAGATGAGATAAGAGCAGGCTATACTGAATATTTTCCCTTGTTATAAGGAATTGTGTTTTTATTGTATTTTATGTGAAAGGGGGAAATTTCTAGAGAGGGAATGCCTTCTTTCAAGTTCACCCCCAGCTTATATAGACCGAAAGCCACATTGCTGCCAAGAACAAGGGAAGAAAATAGCTGACCTGGAAAATATGGCCATATCAATAATGAGACAATTGTCTTCTTCCAACCAGCCACAACAGCCTTATCAGGACTGCTTATCTTTCTAAATATTGAATTGCATTCTTGCATTGCTGTCCATTGTATCAAGGTTGGATTTTTATGTATATTGGCATTTGAAACCCATGGAAGCAGGATTGATTCATCAAGGATACAGAACAAGGAATGCCAGAAGCATGCAATTGCTTCTGTAATCCCTACCTGTGAATAACATACTAGCAAAAGATAGTAAGGCAATGCCTTGGAGGTTTTTGATTGACCCAGTAGATTTCTCCCCACACCCAAATTCATTAGAACTTCTGAAATGGAGGCTTTATAATGCTAAAAGGAATCAAAACATCAACCTCATGCCTTGAATTGTTTGCTTCCATTTTCACAGAAGGGTCTCTAAAAATTTATTCTGCTTTTGTTTTCAATCATTCTCACACAATTTGTCAGAAAAAAATGCTTTTAAACAAATAAAAAGGAAAAAAAATGCATCGATTTCACGCTTGGTTCATCTGCTTATCTTAATTAGGCAGTGTGTATGTGTCGTTTCTTTTAATATGCAATCATATCCCCGGCAATCTTCAGACTCTGCAACCTCCCCAGCTTTCCCAGCTTGAATTAGAATGCAAAGGAGGAATAATCATATGACTCCTTGCCTGGGTCTTTTCCATATCTGAAAACAATGATAACCAGAAAGGCTGAAGGGTGGTGGGAAGCTGTGTAATAAAAAGGAAGAAGTGGACCTCCTGAATACCTCCTAATAACAAAGTAAAGTTAAAAAATAACCCAAGAAATGTGAAAGCTCCCTGAGAATATGGAAGGAAACAAAAGACTCTTGTGGAGAGAATCAATTTTTGTGACACTCAAGGACAGACTTTAGCACCTTCCTTTCCTTTGACTTGATGAAAATAAAGCAAGAAAACAAAATATTCCATGTTAATGTTTACTTTTAATCTGATTATATTTCAACATAAGTAAAAACTATAATCCAATAGAATTGTCTTGCATTAAGATTGATAACATCTTTCCATGCATTTTGACTGGGGTGGAGGTGGGCCTTGAATCAATATCTTGACTCCTGGAGACTTCATGGACAGGTCCATGTACTGTAGCTTTCTTAGCAATATTTTCAGAAGGGGACTGCCAGTGCCTTCTTCCATGGAGTTTTTGTGATTTCCCAGTCTAGGACTGAGAGAGAGTAACTGATCAAAAGTCACTCAGTGGGCTTCCATGCCTAAGGAAGGATTAGAATTTAGGTATCCCCATTCCCAATCCATCTTCTTAGTACACCATACTGGCTGTCATGCATAAATAATCACATTAAATCAAGTTCTGCTTTTCTTCTCCTAGACAGTTGATTGGCACAAATCTAGACATTTTTGCTTTAATTTGGCCTCACATAAGCAGTACCATGCAATTTCCTTTGCTCTGTGGTAAAACAGTAAACTCTTCTCAGTTAACCAGCTAAATACACTGATCATCTGAATGGCAGCAGAAAGGAGGATTGTTCACCTCTGTTCTAGCTGGATTGGGACTGTGTATATATTTTGAATGTAGCCACTTATATCTTCTTCCTAAGCATTATCTAAAAGTCCTTTGATCTGAACTTAAATTTCAAGTTTATTCATTTATAAAGTCCAGTTTTTATTAATATCATAGACAGACATCCATAGGGGGACAAGGAGGGCAGTGTAGCCATGCAAATTCCACCTCTTATGTACTTGGAGACATCTCAGTGCAAGTTTGAAAGAGTGGCACTTGCACAGTAATGTCACAGTTCAAATTTTGTCATCTGGTGTGTAATCATGGTTAGAAAATAGATGCCTATGATTGTATGTCTGTATGTATATACATATACACACATATGTATATACACACACACACACCCAGAGAAAAGCCACATCTACTTCCAACTAGCTAATTCAGTTCTTACAAAGTTCACCTTAAGTTCCAACAATCTGCTGAGGAAAAATCAGTAGAAAAAAGAAATGGAATACCATAGAAGCTAATTTAGGAAACCTGTTTTTAAAGAATCAGATAAGAAGATCCATCCCTGTCAAAAGAAGTAAGATGGTGGGGTTTGTTTATCTAAACAATAGAAAGGAGAAGGAAAGCCATCTACAGTATTCAAATAACCAAATCTCCTGTCCCAAATTCACCAACAATCTGATTTTTTTTTACAGCGAAGCCAAACCTGTGTAACAATAAACTAGATAATTTTCTAGAGACCCCCTTCAGGCCTTTGTTAAATGAAAATGAGCCATTTATGCCCGTTTTCTTAAATAAAGTACAAATTAGACAAAACAATGCAACTACTTCCTTAAAGGTCTCTAAACAAAAGGTCATGGATTTGTACTGTTCATCTAATAACCGGTATCTCTCTCTCTCTCTCTCCCTCTCTCCTTGTACTAACAGATTGAACTGAGAAGGTTCCTAATTGCTAAGAGATAAGGTAATTGAGTGGCCTCTAGGGTTTCATTCAGTGCAACAAACTTCAATATAGTTGACAAACGTCGATCCATACCACAGGATTAATAAGGTTGTGCTTGGCTTCCTCTTTAGCCATCCATTTGCTCTTTGGGTCTAAGTAACACTTTGATTGCTTGGAGAGAACTGACAAAGCTTTGCAGTTAATGAGGCTGTCCAGTAATTTGTCAAATGGGGAAAGAAGGTTACGTGCAAGTTAGGAAAGCCTCTGGTCTACCTAACTACTCTGAACTAGAAAATGTACCTCATGTATAGCTTCTGAGTTCAAGAAGCTTCTTCTCCTGGGGATTGTTCAGCAGCATTCTTTCAACTTCTACCTAATTCACTTTAAATAAGCATATGTTGGTTCTTCAGTCAGCATCCCCTCATTCAATTTGAACCTCTAGTTATGACAAGAGAAGGACAGTTTTACTTCAATACTTGCATTAAAAGAAATCCAGTAATCAAACAGATATAAAGACAATATGACACAGCTACAAGAGTTAAACAATACTGTAGTAGCAACTGAATTCATTGCAAACAAATTCTTCTGTGTGCCTAGAGAGACTAGTTAAGAGGAAGCACACATATTCTCTCTCCCACTTCTCCAAATCCAAATACACAATAGATGTTTAGACCAATAATCCTCCATCCTATGGTCCTTGCTAGCCTCTTTATCCATTTTTATTTTATTTAAAATAGTGTTTTTCAACCTTGGCAACTTTAAGATGTGTGGACTTCAGTTCTCAGAATTCTGAGGGTTGAAGTCCAAACATCTTAAATTTGCCAAGGTTGAAAAACACTGATTTAAAACATTTGTATAACCACCCATCTTCAACCAAATTCTGGGTGGCTTACAACCAAAGTAAAACCACATATACATAATAAGAACTGAAAACAATAAAGCCAATAACCCAAAAACAGAAAAACCTGGCACCATAGCCACACTTCCCGGATGCAACCCACACATTCTCTCCCACTCTAAACTTACCCTATCCCAATGCTTGGGGGACAAGCCAGGTCTTAAGTGCTCTCCTGAAAATTAAAAGGCCTGTTGGATCCTGGGGGGAGGATATTCCATAGGGCAGAAGCTGCAACGGAAAAGGCACGCTTCTGAAGACCCACAAGATGGCAACGTTTAAGGGAAGGACTTGGAGCATGCTGGCTGACTGCAGAAATATGTTGGCTGAGTACAACAACCAATCCAAATTCTTTGTACCTCCTTTAAACTGCCTCTTCCTCTAGTAGCTCCAGAGGGCCCAATGCTGCTGAAAGAAATGTTTCATACCACTCACAAGTTGTCCCTTTGTCTCCCCTTGTTTCAAAGCTTTGAGTTTATCTCCTTCGATCTCTTCCACTTCATTATATCCCTTCCTTTTTCCTATTCATTACTTATAACTTCTACTTCTCTCCTTTCTCTATCCCCTTCTACACATCTGTATGTCTATGTCTGTCTATCTAGATCTGAGATTTGTACCCACGGCTTTTTAAAACACCTTTCCCAAATGACAAGCTTCATTTCTTCCCTCTCTACTACAGGTAGTCCTTGTTGTCGACTACCACAGATAGCGACCATTTGCAAATACGCTGGTAATAAACAGTAGTAAATGGTAGTAAAAAAAAAAATCATTTTCTGACCATTGCACACACTTATGCCCAAATTTCTGTGCCTGACAACAACTCATGCTGAAGTGAGAGTAACACTGGTATTGCTGCATGAGAGAACTACATGATACAGCAGCAACCAGTGATCTTCTCAGTCTCTCTGTCATGTGTTTTGTTCAGCAACCATTTTGCCAGAACTCATTGTGGTTGCTAAAGAGGACTACCTGCATTTGGAACAGGGGTCTCCATTTCTGATTTTTTTGAAAGTTTCAAGCTGTCTGTCAGCAGCTCCTTATCTCTTCCCTCCATTTTCTACCTTTATTCCATCTATTTTACCTTAGTATTTCCAAGAACCCTGTTTCCTGTTGTTGACTCTATCCAGTTATAGACTTGCACAAACACCCAAATTAGCTTCCTTGCTTTTCATAGCAACTCTCCTGCCAGCTTGCCTATCTATTCCCCAGTTTTGCTGTAACCTTGTTTGTTATTAGAATTATTCCACATCTTCCTTCAAGGAGCTCGACCCTGTATACATGGCTATTGTCCATTTTTCCCACAGCCCCATGAGATAGGTTGGGCTGGGAATTAGCAGTCCAAAGTCACCCAATGAGCTTCTTTTGTGGTGGGTGAACTTCACCTTGGCTTCTCTGCTCCTCAAGCAACACCTAGCCACTAAACCAATTCTTGCCAATCCCGATAGAAATGTTTTTAGCTGTTTTAAATTTTGAATACATAACTTATGAAAATATTTCTTTAACAACTTTCTTTCCTTAAAAGGTCCCGCAAGCTTTCCAAAAACAACATTACAAAATATCCATTTTTGTATGTTTATCCAAAACGCATACCATGCTTACATTAATCTATGACTTAAGGAACAAAAAAAAAAAAAACTGCACAGACACATACATTTAAATACATATGTGGTATTATTTTCTTTGGAAAGATATATTTCTAAATATATTCCCATGTAAAATAAGTCTTTTATAATATATTTTGCGGTTAGCATTCAGAATTGTTAGTATGTCTGAATAAAAAGACTAAATCAAATGAATTAAGAACAGACCAAATTTTATTTGGTTAAGGAATCAAATGGAACTAAAACAAATGCGATAGAGTCAAATAATGACATAAAAAAGCAGTATATTGGTAACAATTATGCAAAAAAGAATATTTAATAGAAAATAAATGTGTGCAAATCAATATGAATGTTTTGGTATTTTACATTCTCAGATTTACGTGGATATGGAATGAATTTATTATTAAAGATATGTGTAATTGCATTATCCTTCCCACATCCAGAAGGCAATTGCATTTAATTTAGCTTTAGGTAAATGTTGAGATAACATTGCCTTTTTCTGCATTCCAGAACTATCTGTTGGCCAATATAAACATTTTCATAAGCCAGGGATAAGCAGAAGATGGATTAGGGTCAGATGGCATATTTTGAGTGATTTGCAACAGATTAGCAAGAGTTATTGAAATATTTATATTTGCTATAATTTGTATGCTGCCTACTTATAATGACTCTAGGAAACATACATGCATAAAAATAATAAAACAACCATTAAAATCACAACAAAAACAGCATTAAACCATTTTATCCCCAGCTTCCCACAGTTGCGGCCAATTAAGAGGTAACTCCTTCTCAGAAGGCTCTTTGGAAAACACACCCTTAAAACCATTCCAGAGCAGTAAAGAGGAAGGGGATATTCTAACCTTAGGGATCAGTCTACTTCAGGGCAAGAGGGCTACTACCAAGAAGACCTGCTTCCATCTTATTTTGACCCCCCACTCCCTAACAGGGAACAGTTAAAACAAGGCTGCTGGATGATAATCCACAAATATAATAACCATGGAGAAGAACTGATGCTATACCATTGTTACAGTGGTAACACTGTGTAGGCTCAAACACATGTTTAGCCAGATTTGCTACTGAAGTTCCCCAAGCATTGTTTTAGGCATTGTTTCTGATGTTTCATGTCAGGGAGCTCCTCAGTGAACCAAGGGGTAATCCTGATTAGTAATTTAATTGTTTCCAAAAAATTAACTAGGCACCCACTGAACTGCTGCCAGATTGTTGGTAAACTCTCCAAATGGCCACTGGGAACCCAAAGTAAGCCAAAGGTTCCTGGGGAGGACCATCATAAAGTAGCCTGTTTAAATGAATGTAACTTAGAAATCTTGGAGTGGAATCATGTATGAAATATTCTGAGATCAGATCTGCTGTTGAAAATTCTTGAACCACCACTTGGCATCAGGATGGTAAAATTCAAGGTTCTTGTAAAATAATGTAAAAATTACCTCAGCCACAAACCTTGCTTCTGCTCAGCAATTGATCAGAGCGCTTAGCACTGTAAACATTACACTGTATAAATTCATAAGAGGTTCAAGTTTTAATGCATCTGCTCTCTGCAGTAGCCCATTATAAAAATCTAATTCTTTCCAGAACAAAATTAAATAGTGAGAATCTCAGATGGCAGTAAGATGGCAGTTTCATGGACAAGTCAGAGATTAATTTCATTGCCATTGTTGTTTTTTGTTGTATTTTTCATTTAAAATAAAAGGAATATGGGGTGTTTGTAAGCTACTCTGTGCTTTATAAAAGGGACCATGTCTTCCTGGAGCATTGAATTATACATTACACATCTGACTGATGGTCAAATGTATCCATAAATCTCTACTTCAGGTTGGGGATTAGAAAATTGCTAGTTTTATCCATTCAATTTAAACTACTCATCCAACTACAAGTCCAGAAATACAGCTTCCTCCTTTGAAACAGATTTATGAATTCTATAAAATAAAGAAAGAAATTCCTATCTCACAATTACCTGCTAAAAGTTGGGGAGGGGTTGTAAGGTATTGAGGGGGGTGAAGCCGTCTAGGCAAGAGTCATGTTATTCATAGGAAAGAGATGGTAGGTCACTTCTCAGTGTTCAGATAACACCATCAGATGCCTTGTGCTTTTTATTTAAAAGTTCTGGTAGATTACCATGTGGCCACCTGCCATCAACAAATCCAAAGATGGGAACTGGGATATAATAGTATATATGCTGAGATTATATTAAGTTTAACATGGCAAGATGAAACAAATGTACAGATTATTTTGCCATTCCTTACTAGACTATACATTACAGATACATGAAGCAGCTAAATATGAATACATTATTCCACAACCTTTATGATGGACTGTAGTTCTCCATCAGAAAAAGCTGCATAGGAGGAGTTCCTTCATGATATTTTCCTTTGGGAGTTAACTGATACATTGGCAACTAAAAATGCTGCAGATCACAGAAGAGGAATATCAGACCAAAGTACGTCAGCCCCATTTTACAGTTCATTTTTAGGGAGAGATTTCCAATCTACCAAATTCTGTTTTTCTCCAAATTTTAAATTTACAGTCCAGATAAATTGGCCAGGCTGAGATGGAGGCAGACAGTTAAATTTCTGAAATGGAAGAAAGGCCCTTTTCATCTTTTTTTTTTTCCAGGTAAAAGAAAGTATAATTTATTTATTTAAGCAATTTATATGGCTGCCCAAAACACTCATGGTGACTCCAGGTGGCTTAGAGGAATATAAATCTCAAATACAAAACCCACTACCCCCCCCCCCCCCGCATAATAGCTAAAAATCATTCTGCTTAGTCCATCTATCCCAGGATCCACTAGAAATGAAATGCTCAAATTTGCTTCCACCAGGATTCTGGGAAGAATTTGTTTTAATCCATACTGTTAAGGTGTCAGTGCTAGTCCAGACCACCTTTCCAAATTCTGTTTTGCTTGGGAGGGCATAAAAATTGGATGGAATTTTTTCAGGGAAAAGAGAAGAGGAAGGGAAGGGAAGGGAAGGGAAGGGAAGGGAAGGGAAGGGAAGGGAAGGGAAGGGAAGGGAAGGGAAGGGAAGGGAAGGGAAGAACAACTTCCCAGTCACAGAACTCACCTTTAGTGCTGATGGTAGGACAAGAACTGGAAAAGCCCCATGGAGGGTTTATTTATGATGTCTTCTCTCAGGATTGAATTAGAGCAAAGGAAGTCAGGAAGACTACAAACCTCTGGACTTATTATTATAGGGTTAAATATCTAAATTGGAAAAATCTGAATGACCATTAAATAGAACCAAATAATTTTTGTATCTGTTTGCTGTAATTTAGTGGTCATTCAGATTTTCGCAGCTCAGATGTAGCAGGCCTAGATAATAAAAGAGAAGATATTCTCTCATATCTCTTGACCATCTCATGCTCTGCCCATGAGAATTTTACTGAACTTCTTTGAAAGAAAAATTTGAAAATAAATTATCTTGTATCAAACTAAATAAGAACTGGTATGAAAAAAAAAAAAGCAGGAAAATTTTTCTATCTGACACTAATATCACTTCTCATTACTTCATTAAAAAATAAGATACACTCAAAATCCTCACTTCAAGAGATTTCATCAAGGTTTTCTTTTCCTTTGGAGGGAAAAAAAAGTGAAAGCAGTTTTTCACCAAGCTGAAGGAGAATGGCAAAAAACCAAACCCAAACTCTACAGACAATTTCTTTTCATAGCAGCATTATCTCAGACTGTGGCTGTAGTCATAAATTCTTGGATGCTCTAGCATTGTCTTTTCTATTCCAGTGGAATCCAACTCATCAAGGTTTTAAGGAGAGGTCTTTCCCCATCTAGTGCTAAAAGGCTATTTCTTCCTTTGGGTTTGGCACCTGAATTTTTTTTCTCAGGATTTCTTACTTCACTCTGTTACTATGAAATAGTGGTGAGTAGTAGTTTAGAGCAGCCTTCCCGACCTGGCACTTCCCAGATCTATGGCGACTATAGCTTCCAGAATTCAGAATTGCCACTTGTGCTCTTTCCTTGATCAGGAGGTTCTTCAGACAGTTACTCATGGGCTGGTCACCTCATGGCTGGATTATTGCAATGCACTCTGCATGGGGCTGCCCCTGAAGACCACCCAGAATCTACAGCTGGTTCAAAATGCAGTGATGCAAGCGAGCTGCACTGGTTGCCAGTCAGCTTCCGAGTGCAATTCAAGGTGCTGACTATTACCCATAAAGCCCTGTATGGCATAGGGCCTGGATATCTGAGGGACCACTTATTTCAATTGTTTCTGCCTGCCCGGTATGTTCCAGCAGAGTGGGTCTACTCCAGGTCCCCTCTATTAAATATTGTCGTCTTGTGGGACCAAGGAAGTGTGACTTCTCTGTTGCGGCCACCACACTCTGGAACAGCATCCTCCCAGAGTTCAGGACAAGGCCCTCAGAAAGATCTGAAAACCTGGTTTTGGTCCCAGGCCTGGGGTTAATGTATTGTTGCATTTTGGCAGCCCTGTTTTGTTTTGTTTTGTTTTGTTTTGTTTTGTTTTGTTTCATTTGTGTCACTTTTAGATCATTTTAGTCTGGGATGTCTATGTCATTTTATGTTTCATCTGTTTTTATGGAATTTTTGGGTTTTGTACACTGTCTAGAGTCCATCGGATTTGGGATGCTATAATAAATTTTAATCATCATCATCATCATAAATAAATAAATAAATAAATCATCAGGAGCAACTGATTTGGAATTCTGGGAATTGCAGTTCTAACCACATATGGAAGCCCTGGTTGGGAAAGCTGGCCTATTTTGTCTCACAGAATTGTTGGGAAAATAAAACTGAGGGGGGCAAGAACATTTATAGGAATGTTAGGATATAAATGCAGTTAATATGAATGACATATTTTTCCTGCCTAATTCATTTAGCAGTAAAAATTGCAGTTGCAGCTGCAGATATTTGTAACATATCTATCTTATCTGTTGATATTGATTGTAAAAGCCACCATTCAGTTTCAATTTAACCTTATATAACTGGCTTAGACAAATGTAGGATTGTTGACTTTGTGACTAATTGTAGAATAATTTTATTTGAATGTAATTATAGTTGGAACCACCAATAATATGTGTGATGTTTTTCTCCATGACTGGGTGTTTATGATGTAATTATCCTGTATTGTTCTAATAGCCAATTAACTGAGCAATAAACTTGAAAGTTAGCTTGGCATGTTATCTAATGCTCTTTTAACTGGACTAGCTGTCACATTATGAACAGCAAAGAAATACGCCCAATGTTCCTGATAGATAATCCAGCCTTGATCCTAATATACATTCCACCAGACCTCTTTATATAAGCATAAATAACACGTGCATACAATATGCAACTATAGTCCACAAAATATTACAGTATTCAGTTTTGGTAGGACATAATAAAATAAAAAGGCTGAGAGGCAGTCTGGTAGCCTGCAAATCAAGAGAATCCACAGGGGACGTAAAAATAAAACATCAAAATGGCAGTCATGACTGCACAGTTGCAGTCCTGACTCTTTTGTATGTGTGTTGACATCACACATATGTACAAAAGGGGTGTGGCTTCAATTGCATAGTCACGACTGCCATCTTGTTATCTGTCTTGTTTTGCTTTTTTAACTCCTCAGACTGCTGCTGTGGATTGTCTGCTATCAGACTAGAAACAAATCAACATTGTAAAAAGCAGATTCTTCTGTTCTTAGAGAAAGCAATGGCAGCTCAAATCGGGGCTGGGGCTGACATAAAGGCACCCGACGGTGAGTTTAACATGATTAGAATTAGGCAGCAATTCTTGAAGTCACCAGATTCAGCAAAGACATACAGAATTGCTCCCAACTAGTGTCTTTAGATTCCTGCAGCCCAGATATGCTAACACTGGTTTATTTACTGCAGTCATTCCTTATACACAAAGAAGCAAATCATATACACAGATACACAGAGCCATAATGAGGCTATTATCCCATAAATCTTAAAGTTGCCAGAATCTATCACTATTTAGTTAAGGCTTAATTTATCAGATTTCTTGCTCTATGTCTCCTTCTGGGAGTTACTTAACTACAGTTTTATAGAAATAGTGGCCCTACCAAATTTGGCCATTCTGTATAATCAGGAAATGTATCCATCAGTGTCAATAAAATCCATTCTTCATGAAGTATTCCTAATATTGGGTACAATTTACAAAGGAAGGAATTCTACTGTAAAGAGGAGAATACAAAAAGGTGTTTTCCACTGTCATAATCTCTCTGTTAACACAAGGGCCAAAACACCACTTATAAGGAATTTTCAAAGATTTCAAATATTTTCTTGGTAGCACTTCCAACAGCAAGTCATTAAATCTTGCCAAAGATGCCCAGCATGATTTCAGAGATATTAAATTAGTAGGCAACTGAGATAACACTCCTGCTACCCTTTAAAGGAGGAATTCAACAATTACTCAACTTCTCTGAAACTTAAAATTCCAGATTTGTTCTGATATAAACTCTGGAATGCTATACAGCTTCTAACTGATTTACCATTCTGTTACTCACTATATTCAAAAGTAAAAAAAGTAAACTCTAAAAGTAGCATCTTTTGAAAGGTTGAAGAAAGTCTATTATGGCTAAAACACTGAACACTTGAAGCAGACTCAAATGAAGTACAAATCTTATGATAACCTTAAACGTACACAAAGATTTCATATCTGTAAGAAAAGTAAGAAAAAAGGAACTGGTACACAAAAGCACAAAAAATCCTTAAAATATCCTAGTGCTCATCAATAAAGCATCTCAAGATTGCCTTTGCTAGATCACCTAAATGGAATGTACCTCACAGAGATTTCTGTTCAAACCTGTGGACTGGATAATATATTATTGTAACTTTCTTTATCACAGTGACAAAACTTTGCACAATACCTTTTCTGAATGAAAAGCAGATGAGCACTGACAGCAACCTGTTTTGTCCTGTTTTCCTTCATTATTATTCTCTCCTTTTTCATTAGAGATAAAGTTCCCAAGCAGATAAACTACAGAATATAACTCCAGTGATTGAAACTGACTTCAGCCACCAATATCCTTAATAAATATGCATTGCAAATGCAGTTTGCTTTTTTCTTCCCCATCAGGAACTTTTAACTTTGCTATTATATGGATTCATATTTCTGAAGTTCCCATCTGCAATTATAAAGCTGGAGTGGGGGAGAAACAGGGAAGAACATTTGCAATTCATGCCATGGCTCTCTGTCAGGAAACCCTCCCCCCTTTTCCAAATTCATTTTAAAATTATGAAGTGTATGTTAAGTTACAGGCAAAGTTTTGAAGTTGTTGACATGGGAGCTGATAGTTCTCTAAAATGCTGTTTACTAGGCATCATCCCAAAATAAACTGTTATTCTCTATATCAAACCATAGGTTGGAGTTTGTACTCAAGTAAAGAGAATTATCTGTAAAGTAACTTTGAAACTTATGGACAAGTAGTCTGAAATTGGGATCAAAACTTTCCAACTGTTCATTCCTGCTTCTCTGTAAATATGTGTGGAAATAATGCAGAGATGGCAATGAGAAAGGGAGGGAAGCAGAAGAGAAAGGCTTAGTCAAAATAGGATTGGAACTTCCCTAGAAATCACATTATCTTTTTATATAATGTTCATTGTTTCATTTAGTTTCATTAACTAAACTTAAGGAAAGAAAAGAGAAGGAGTCTAAATGAAAGTCTTTACTCCAGAGTAAAAAGTGCAAGGAAAAAGAAGAGAGAAGAAAGAGAAAAGTAAGAATATAATAAAGAAGGAGAAAAGAGATATATAAAGAAGTGATTTCCAACCTTCATCACAACAAGAATAAACAAATTTAGTGACTCTTCACTCCCTCTAAGGTTACAAACATTTATCTCTTCATCCCATATCCCATCTCTTATCTATAAACAAATTCATAAAACATCATCTTTTCAGTCCTAGTGTCAGCATGAAGTCCATAAAGTGTTGCCAAAAGTAACAACATACCTTGTTTTAACCTTGATCAAATAAGCCAACCTTATATTCCTTCCTTTTACTTCTAACAGTCTTAATCTTTAGTTCATTAAAATATTGTTGTAGCATTTGATTTCTCTTCATTTCTTCTTTGTCCCATTGCACAGAGTTCTTCTAGGCTTTAACAAGCCTCTTTTGTAAATCCAATAGGAAAATATTATCCAGGTCACTCTCTTAGATTGTCATTTGTATTTCCCTTTTGAATTTTAAAACCGCAGCCAGTTTCCTTTGTAGATCCAGTGAAACATCCTTTTCTAAGTCATTCTATTGGCTTGTTAGTTGTAAATCCACTTTCTATACCATCTCTATCTTGTCAGATAAAATTTGTTCTACTTCTGTCATTTCTTCAATAATATCTTTGGATGTAGTCTATCCATAGAAGTAGACATCATTACTGACATTGTTGATATTGTGGCTACTATTTTCTGATCCCATTCTTCAAAAGTCTGCTTCAGTATTTCTATTGTTATAACATTTTGCATCATTTTATAGGTTTATATATCTTTCCTCTACACAAATCTTTTTTCCCCTCTAATGTCCAGTTTTTGAAATCATAAAATTGTTTTACTTTGTTATGTCTTATAAAAACCATAACAGGATTTATTTCCCATGGGAAGCTGTTTCTTTTTTATAATTAATTCCAAAATCTCTTTGTAAAAGTTTCAATATTCCAATTTTATCTGGACCCTTGGTCCATTTATAACTTTCTAAGATTAAATTTTTATTTAGCTTTTTGCTGTTTATTTCAGATTCTTTACATTCTTAAGCATATGATTAAAATTTCCTTTCATTCAGGATTGAAGGCAGACTCACCCGGTGTCTTCAAACTTGTCATTCTGAAGGTCTCTAATAGCTTAGAAGTAGTCAACGAGCAATTTCCAAAAGTGACTAGAAAGTGAGGTTTACGAATTTAGTGTCCTTTAAAGGTGTCTGCTGTGGTTGAGAGTAAGATGGCTAATCCTGTTGTCTCCCACTGCTCAAACCTGTGGAAAACCACTGACCTTTGGTCTTGTGAGGAGCAGCCATCTGAAGCAATGTGGTCAATCTCCCATCCTCTCCTTATCTGGAGAGGTTCCAAGGAACTGATCTACTTCCTTGGTCTTTACCACAGTTGTCGGCTCTGCTTTCATGCAGCTGTCCTCAGTTTGCCATACTTGCCCCAAAAGTGCCCTAGAAATCACATTAATCTGGCAAAGATGCTGTTGTGATGTTGTGGGGATATTGGGAGAAATTGCTGTGGTTTTGAAGCTTTCTCACTGCTATGGAATCTGACCCAAAACACTATTGGTTTCCCTGCATTCACTGTAAGGATGCTCAACATTTCTAAGCTATATATTGTATAAGATATTTCTTGGAGTTTTAATAGCCCCCTCAGAAATTACTTGAACAACTAGAATGTATTATGATCTTGAACCAAAAAGAAAGAGCAGCAATTGATTCTAACAATGTTTCAAACTATCCCAAATCTGCATGAAGTGTATGACAATCATGCTTAAATAGTAACTATATTACGAAAGGACTCCCACCTCATTTACTGAGATCTTCCAATCTCCTTCCCCATTCCTCCAGCTTTCCGCTATCTTTAGCCTCTTATCCTGCTGCAAAATGTCGTTGTCTTCTCTATTTGTTCTCCTAGTTATGCAGTGGTCTCATCAATTTTCAATCTGCATTTCCCACCACTTTGTCTAGTTGTCATGTTGCTTCAGTCCTAACTTGGATATCAACTGTTCCCACAAAAGGTCACCTGTTAGATGATCAATACATGCTATAATCCCAAACTTTGTCTTCTTCTAATTCACTTTGCTGAATTTTCTACCAAAATTGACTATAAAGCCTAATTCTCTTCAGGAATCTTTGGTTTCCAGGAATCTGTCTCTCTCTTTCTATCTTTTACTATTATATATTGATTTTTCTCTTGTTGGTTTTATCTTTCAGCTGCTGGAACCAGGGGGGAAAAGGGAAGCAGCTGGTGTTTGAGTATTTTGCAGGCTCTTGATTAGGATGAACAATTAAGATTCATCAGGGAAAAAGATAAAAAAAGGACATATACTTGCACAAGAATTGCCCCTGCTGAATTATGCAACTAGATGCGACCTTGAAAACAGTAACAGTTAATTAAATAGAAACACAACTTGCCAAAATGAGTATGTTAACTGTGACCAGTTGACTGCTAAGCACTCACTTTAATATGTTTAAAAAGTAACAATGCCCCAGCTTATAAACAGAGAGGATAATTTTTTAAAACTCTTTCTGCTCACTATGTATTTATATGTGGTGTAGCTTTGTGGAACTGGTTTTATCCTGTCCTTTAAAATCTTCCCCTTTCTTTCTAGCCTGCCTTGATGTATTCCCTCAACGTTTGACCCTTCTATGAAATACTGTTGCTTTGGGGGATCCTTCTCTGAAGGCTGGGAGTCTCAGAGGTTAAAATTGTGTGAACTGTAGCAAAATGGGGAAACAATAAGTCTTATTAGAGGTTTATTTAAGTTCAGGAGAAACACTTATTTGTAGAAGTATTCTGGTTAACAAGAGAAAAAGGAGAAAAAATTACTGCTTTGATGAACTTTCTTCCTATGTGTGATGAAATGTCTAACAGACCTTGCAAACACAGAGGAGGAAGCAAGACAGGTAAGGGAGGAAACTGGACATTATAGAAGCAATTCTTGAGATCAGGGAGGGAATAAACATGAGAGAGTAACTCTGCCTTAATTACACTAGTTATAAATTGTGCAGGATCATCATGGAGAAAAATCTTTGTGGCCACTAAGAGTTAACAGTAACTTGATGGCACATAACCAATCAAGTTGTGGAGAAGCATTATTTTGGTTGGCTTTCAAGATACTTTTACTTTACCCTACTAACAATAAAGATCCTTTCAAGTGGTTCTTATTTCCTGAGTCTCCCACCCTTGCAGGGCTTGACAATAATCTTGAAAGCTTCCTCCATGTTCCTAAGGTCTCTTAGGCATTCCATCACACTATGATAACAGTAATTAATAAGATTAATTGTAAACAGTTTGACACTTGAGGAGTGAAAGTTTGGAATGGTGAGGCTTAAGAGACAGTGAAAAAAGAGGTCCTTGTTTCTCAGGATTATATTTAATTTGTTTGTTGTTCACTGTCTTGATGTTTCTGGAAGGTGGTATAAGAAGACCATAAATAAATTAATATTATAACAATATTTAGTTGATAGCATTGTCTCCTCATTAAATCTCATCTACAGTAGGATCTAAATAAGATAGATGACTATGAGAGGTTTATTGTAGGAATGGAGAATTTACACCAGCATGATCTTGGAGTAGATTATCTTCAACATGATTTTATAATTCTAAATGTAACTAATATGTAGTTCAGCAAATCCACTTCAAGTTCCTGACAGGAATTGAACAATTGAAAATTACTGCATTCAGTGCTACTGGGAACAAATACACTTCTTCAACAATTCATCCAACACATTTCAGTTTGACTGTTTATAGAGAGCACTGCTGTAACAAAGTAGAACAAACAGAATATATGATGACAATATACTCATTCATATCTCTTAGTTTATTATTTCCTTTCTTTACTATTGAGTAGACAGTACCATTTGTGCCATTCCCATATTCCTACAATTAAGGTAGAAACCATTTGATCAAGTTATATGGGAGTGAGATCCCTTTAAATTTCTACCATTTGTCAGCTAGTCTTCAGCCAAAAAATTCATAGTCCAATGATGTGAGGAAGTAGCAACTTTGGTGTAACTGCATGTGTTACACCAAAGTACTACATATTAGTGAACTACATATTAGTTACATTTAGAATTATAAAATCATATAAAGTCTCAGAACCTTTTTCAGAAGATGGTCAAGATGTGCAGCATTAATCTGCAACTGGCAGACAGTATTAAATATCTGGATTGACAAATCTGCCAATGTGGAGCGGTAGGTAAGGTACTAGACTGGCATTGGGGAGACTGAGATTCCCTCAATGTGCAGGTTTACTGGGTGACTTTGGGCCTGTCACTCTCAGCCCAGCCTACCACTTAGTGCTGTGGTTGTGCAAAAAATGGGAAGAAAGAAAACCAGATATGCTGCCTGGAGCTTCTAGAGGAAAGGCAGGCTAGTTAGTTATTTAGGTATTGATCTTACACGTACAGCTTTGTATCCCAAAGCATTTCAAGGCAGTTTACAGCAATAAAACACAGGATAAAACATTATTTAAAACAATATAAAACAATATTCAATGGAAAAGATTCCTTAAAAACATGGGGGAAAAGAGAAAAAAAAAATCTTCCAACATTCATTCCAGGAAGGCTTAGGGGAAGATGTATGCTTTCAGTAGTCCCTAAAGATAATCTAGTAGGCATCTCCAGAATTTCAAGAGGAAGAACATTCCACATCATGGGTCCCATCATACAGAAGACCTTCCCACAAACAGCCACCAGATGGCATTCAGCAGTTTTCAGTACACATAACAGGATATCCCCTTATGATCTCAGTGACCAACCAAATCTGCAACAGTGAAGGTGATATTAATGACAGATATCCAGGTCCCAAGTTAGGGCTTATATCTTATAGCAAAACTTTAAACCTGATTCAGCAGCTAACTGGCAACCAGTGCAGTTGCTTCAATAAAAGTGTAACATCTACACAGCCATGTGTCCTACTCAGTTGGGATTGTGCATCAGCTGTAGTTTCTGGACCAAGCAGAAAGACAGCCCTGCCAGACATGACAATGGATGTCAGCTCTCCAGAAACTCAGCCATACATTCAGTAATAGCAAAGACTTCTCAGTCTCAGCAAGGCTAGATAAATGCTTTATTACAGACAAGAAAGAAGTAATATATACACAGATCTACTGAACAGAGGAATCAAGCCCTACATATATAACAGTCCAGTGTTTAAATCCTCAGCCTTTCCCTCCTCTGCTTTTGAGTCAATTACCATTGCAATACAACTGTAGATAGGCTGTTCTTATCCAGGAAAGAGCATAGGTGGTACACTAGTCAAAACTAGCAATGGGCCTTCCAAGCCAAGAGGTTCATAGCCTTCCAATGACAATGCTTTTTAATTTTTCAAAATTATTTTATTTTCTACAGATATGAGGGAAAAAAATTAAAGGAGAAAGAAAAACCAAAGTGAGGCAAAATGTCACAGCATATGTATAGAGTATTACAACATGTTCACTTCTTTTAACAGCAAATTAACCACATGGAATCAAATGGGTCAGTCTTTCCATTGTGTCTATAAAGGGCCAATTCAAAAGCTGAAAGTGAACTATGTACCTTTTCTTTCCAAGAGAGTGCAATCCTATTAGGTGTAAATCAAATAAATAAGGGTTTGGATTTTGGCATTTTGCTCAGTGTTATTTACAATTTGGGTAAAGCTGTCATGTCATCTTGAATCTTTTATTCATAGAGTCGGTAACAGTATACTCACTTTTGATGGGAGAAATAAGAATTTCATACCAAATATTATTTCCAAATGTGCTGCGATTATAACTCCCAGAATTTCCAATCAGATAGTTCAACATGAATTTCAGATAAATCTAAAATCTAGATTTGAAACAAGCCACTTAGGAATATGGATTAGATTCTACTGTAGATCCTGCTGGGAACAAATTTGCCTGCTCACTGCTAGTGGGTTTAATTGGGATGAATACCAGCAGGAATGACATCTGTATAGTATTTGTCCTTCCCCAGGAAAAGCAAAGGTTAAGATTATAAAATATATGAGATGGTTAAGGCCTGATCTGCTTACAAGAGCAGTGGGTTCTTTGAAGAACAGGGTTTTTTCCCCCAGCCCTACTTCAGACACAATATGTAATGACACAATATTGTATATTCATGAAGTCATTCCAGAAAATGCCAGAGAAAGAAAATGCCTTTCTATAAAGAGCCAAGTGCTACTTCATGGATCAAACTTTCTACAAGTTGAAGAAAGAGCCAATGTGTACACTCTAGAAAATAAGGAGTAGGCAAATTGGTCTTGATTATATTTGGATCATTTATTCAATTCAGATTGTTGAATTGATTTGGATTGGATTATTGAGCTAGTTTGAATTGTCTGAATCAGTACCTAGCTGGTACAGGAAAGGATGCTCCCCCATATATTTATGATGCTACAGAGAGCTTATGTTACACCCACCAAACTCTTGTTGCAACACTCAATTTTAAAAGAGTGTCTTCAGACATACACATCAACAACAGCCTTTTTATTGTTTTGTTGGACACTGAGCAACCCACATCCTCCTGCTTTGAGTTTACACCAATTCTTGGTGGTGTGATTGTTCAAAATGTCCTACCCCACCATTTTAAGGCAAGAAAGATAAAAACTGCAAAGTAAATTTTAAGACAGGTTTAATGCAGTTAAGACACACAAAGAAAAAAAAAACTTTCCATAAAAAGGTAATCCCAGCCAGGCCTACTTGCATCAACACCCAAAGTTGTAAAGCATAGCCTCAAGCACCAAAAGATTACCCACTCCTGCCCCAGCAGTTTTCTTACTTTACCCCAGACCTTTGCCTTTCTTCTTAAAGGGACTCCAGAGGTTTGTGTGCAGAAAAAGATACAAATATAATGAACGTGGGTATCATGCTAGTATTCATGAAGTAGAAGTGGCTATAAAAGTGGAATGAATCCTTTCATTCTTGGACAGCTGTGTCATTCATCAAGGATCAACACTAAAACACTCAGTTCTAACATAATCAAATTATCCATTCCTTGCTGTATTAATAGGTAGCCATGGAGAAAAAGTCAGCATAATGGCCTTTGCAGAAGTTTTATACAAAGTACTAGTCCTGATGTCTTGGAAAGCCATTCTTAAATAAATAGCAGGCAATGAGATTTTGGTCATGTTGCTGAAGATTCCAGAATTTAATACTTAAAAAATCTGATGTTGCAGCAGAAAATAGAGCTGTATCTGGTCTTGCCCTGCTGTCCTCCACATCCTTCTAGCCACTGTGAGGAGGAACTGGAATTGCGTTTGCTTCAGCAGATGGGTGAGGAATCATCTTCCACAGTTTATAATCTTCAAAGAGAAGCACAAAATTTCAAGGTAGGCCTGAGCAAAAGCAATTCTACTCCCATGCAGATCTGATGTTACAAAATCCCGGGTATATACAGGTACTATATGAACTTATTCTGTAAAACTGTGATTGATTTACCTACATGAAATGTGTACGCAATAGTGCACATACCTGTGCATTTGTATACAATGCCAGATGAAACATTTGTAACCTACTATGGATATGTCTGTTGGCTCCCTCCAGGATCTCCCACTTGACTTTTTTGTTTTGTGACCTGCGTCCACAATATGTTCTTCAGTTTCCAGATGTGCTCACCAGCCAAAGAAGCTCAGGACCTCCAATCTATATAATGGAAACCTCCAATACTTATGGTGTCTCTGTATGTAGTGGAAGACATTGGAAAATGAGGATCCTCAATTACGCAGGTAGCTTCCACGGACAGAGGAAGCTTAAACATTATCAAGCTGCAGTCTAGTCCTGTAACATCTAAAGAGTTACCCTAGAATATGAAAACAGAATATGAGAACAGAAAAAAAGTATTCCTTTATCATTCCGTCTTTCTCTATTGAATGTGTCTATGTTCTATAGGATTTTTTTCTGCATTTGCTGTTTCCCCTTGAATGGATCATTTAGTTATTATTGATCATTTAGATATTATGGAAAATACAGATGGTGTTGTTGTTAAATCACTGCATTCCAGTGTTATGTTCTCCTGTTTATGGCAGTCTTTCTGATTTTCAGTGAAATTTTGTTGCCAGCCTCTCTAGTGCAGTTTGGAAAGTTCTATTTATGAATCTGGCAGGAAGAGAAGTCCATTAGACATTTGGAGATATGGTTGGCAGTGACCCATTTTACAGGATTTCTTGCTATTAGGATTTTAATAGAAATGGTTTAGATCCTGATTTGTGGTCTGATCCTGATTTGAAGATTCAGAAAATGCTTCATTTGTTCCCTCATATTTGTTATGAAGACAGAATCTGAAACTGTAGTTGTCATTAACTATTTTGAGAAAGCAACAAATGGCTATAACTATTGTCCATTAATAATCTCTCATGAATGAATATATTGGACCAAATTGCAGAGAAATAAATATATTTTTCTTAGGCATATTTTAGATTTTTTTGCTTGCACATTTGAGAGAAACCTTCATTTCTTGGCAGAATTTTATGAATTTTTTAAGGAAATGCTGAGTTTTCTGAGGATATAAAAGTGATGACTTTCATCTGCATATTTTTAGGTAGGTTATGCAAGAAAAATACTTCCTGTTAGAGGGTTTCTAAGATTATGTCTCTGTGTGAGTGTGTGTGTGAGAAAGAGAAAGAGAAAGAGAGAATGTAAATGGGCATATGAATAAGCAACTGTTACTAAACTGACAAAGAAAATATTAGGGATGATTTTTTCCCCTTTCTTCTGTATTATGCTTGCTTATTTATTTAGCAAATTGTATGTAGTTTGCGTCAATGATAAAACAAAATAAAGCAAAAAACCCTAAACCCTTAAATTATCAGATGGCTAGGGAAGAGATTAAGGAAGGAATGAAAAATAAATTAAAATGAATTAAAAACAATTTAACTTTATGTATTGTGCTCAGCTGACTACAGAATAACTGCAACCAAGATAGGTCAAGGGTGACTGATGCAAATTTTGAGCAAACACAGTGGTAAAAGCAGAGGTTTCTAAGCATCCAGCATTTTGCAAGTAAGCACAAATGGGTAATCCTTTTAGAACCCAGAGATAACATCATAACTCTTTTAATATTTTTGCTGCTGTGAGACAAACATAGTGATTGAAGACACCTCTTTTGATCCTACATCCTCTTCTTACCCTCCTTATCTTATAGGAGAGCTTGTAAAATATGTACATCCTGGCTATTTAGGGATAAAATTATATGACATTCCTGTCTTTAGTGGAGATAGACTCTGCCAAATTTCAAAGAGACAAATGTAGAGGTTCATTAATTATTCAATTATTTTGATTAGAATCTTCCTGTTCAGTCATTCTATTCTAATTTTCTTCCTTCTCCATGACAGGTGCATGTAAACTCTTTTATACACATGTTTTCTGTATTTCTCTAGTATCTCAAATTGCTTGACAGTTACAGTTTGGTTTAGGCCAGTTTGTAAGGCTCCCACATGGAGCTACGAAATCAGCTGAAGCAGTATGATTCAGTTTGAAATCCAGCTGAACCTAATGCATGCCCCTAGTTCAGTGATCACTACGTGTAAGTGTGTGCGTGCTTTCATGCACACTTGCAGGCACATGGATGCGTGGCTTTTTTACTGCAACTTGGAAAGGGAATTATAGACCCGACTGCGTAAACCTTGAATCTGAACTCACTAGAATGTCATCACAGCAGACCATTCATAATATATCCATGATAGTAAGAGCAATTATACAGGCACTCTCCCACTTTTCTATCCTCTACCTGCTGTTCTAGATGTTCCAACACCATCACCAGCTTGGTTGTTCTGATAAAAGTAAATGGCAGTGAGACAGTTTAATCACCCAGGCAGAAAGAAGAAATTGTATAATTTGAATCTTTCACGGTTGGGAGTAATACAAAAGTAAATTGTAATAAATAGAAAGGCAAGACTCAGCAGGATGAGGGTTTTGAAACATGCAGTGCCAAATGTCAAGCATTCTGAGATTCCTGAAACCCTGACTTCAAACTTGTTAATTGGCATTGAGACTTTTTTGGGATAAGGCTGTCTTCACAATGACTATTGTGCAGCCTCATTTTTTAGTTTATATTCTTTTTCAGTGATGCAGCTTGTGTTGTCATACTTGCATTCATTCTCCCAAGATCTAGCACCAGTTTCTTTCTTTAGATAGATGATAAAAGAAAATCAGACATAAAAAGTAATGTTGATTATATCATTTTGTATAGAAAGGATTTTAAGGCATTTCCCCCCCAAAAATTAAGAACACTTTTCACTTTGGAAAAGGTCAATAATGATGCTAATGTGGAGCAGAATTCTGAAAATGACAAACTTTATACTGAACACCTCCAATTTGTAAAGGCCTAGTTAATTTCTAGATAGAAATGCCAATACCGGGAAAAGTATCAAAGCACCCATTCCAAGAGTAAAGTTTTAAAGCCTTATGTGCTTTGGACAAGGCCATATGAAGGTTGTTTTTATTCCTATATTCTTGTATACATATTATGGTTCTTTCACTGTTTCTTCAGGAATGTCCTCAATTAAACTCTGTTGGTAGATTTCTCTGAGAGTGTTAAGCATATAAATGAAAGTGACCCATACTTACAACATACTTGGATTCAGATCTCAGAGAAATTATAACTTGATCTATATGAAAAACAAATATCTGACAGCTTTTAACACTTGCATAAAATTTGAATACACAGGAATGCCTTTTGGCTTATCATTAAGTTCCTCGGTCTTCATGATACATATGAATCATATCTTTTATGACATGTTGGTAAAAATCTGATAGTTTATATGGATGACTTGCTAATTTATTCTGAGGATCCAACTATCCACATGACACAGGTTCAGATTGTACTACAGCAACTTCATCAATACAAGCTAGAAAAACGTGCCTTGGATTTATTTATTTTGGTTTATTTGGGATACTACATTTCTCCCAAGGTCATCCAGAAGGATCTTACTAAAGTAGAATCCATTCTGTCCCATCCCAGCTCTCTCTCTCTCTCTCTCTCTACCCCCCACTCCCAATTTGGAGTCTTAAGGACATATAATGTTATCTGGGATTTGCGAGTCTTTGTCATTACTTTCTTCCTTGCACAAAGGCTGTCACCCAAGAAAGGAGTTCTTTTGAAGTATGATTCTGATGCTCAACAGGCTTTTCCCTCATTCAGACAGACTTTTGTTTCACAGCCCTTTCTCCCCTCCAAACCCACTAGATCCCTCACACCCCTTTGCTATTCAAATGAATACATTTGATTTTGCATTAGGAACTGCTTTCTTACAGATAGTTAAGCACTTGGGAAATAGCTTATTGCTCTTGCCTTTTTTTCAAGACAACTCCTGCCAGCTGAAAAGAACGATGATGTTTTTAACAAGATGCTAGTGATCAGAGACACATTTCAATATTAGCACCCTCTCCTGAAGGAGCTTTGCATCCTATCAAAATTTGAACAGCCTACAAGAGTTTGGAACACCTGCAGATTTCTCACAAGCTCACACAGTACCACATCAGGTGGGTACTTTTTTTTTTCTTTCATTTTAACTTTCACATTGCCTATATTCCTAACTCAAAGAATAAGCAGGCTGATACTTGATCATACTTTCCTAATATTTCCTCCTACAATTTCCCCTTACCTCCTGTGACCTGAAAACTTTCTCCCTGCCACTTCCATCAGTACAATATGTGAAACTCTCTACACTGGAAGGCATATTCCTTCCCTCACATAGCAAATTTGCATCCAACAGCAGCATGACATAGATGTCACCCTGGGAAATACCATCATTGTTATGTAACTACAAGCAAGACAACTGGCTTGAACTTTTGCTTATAGCTGAGTTCACCTATAATAGCTCAGCCTATTCTTTTGGCTTCTGTCTCAGTCTCTTCTCCTTCTCCTTCTCCTTCTCCTTCTGCATGTTAGTGTTTCAGACTTCAAGCAAGCCTGAATGTACAATCTACATCTGTTTCTTAACCCTTCTCCACTCTCCTCCACTTCTGAGGCCTCTCACATTCTCTAGGAAGTCCAAGCAGCCTAGCAACTCCTAGGAACAATTAGATCTTGTTAAGCCATCCTAGAAATGGGCTACTGATCAACATTGCCAGGAAGCTCTGTCCTCATTGCTATTGGAGACCATGTTTGGCTTTCTACTAGATTCTTCCCTTTCATTTGAGCATCAAAAACCTGGATTCCAAGTTTCCAAATAAAAAGCTGGACTGCTCCTATTTGGCTTTTTCTCCTATTCCCTCCTGGCTTTAGAATGCCCTCAAGCTTTAGATTCGGCTTGCCCTCTGCTTTATACCTTGTACTGACCTCAATAGAACTTTATTGTGTCAATGGTCATTCATAGCTCCCATTATTTTTATATTTTTCCAGTAGATATTCTTTTTCTCTCCCTCTAAGATAAGCCACCATGAGATCAAGACTATTACTAGGCAAATGTGTTGCCTATTTCTTGTTCATTCCACTTCACCTAGCCAAGGAGAGTAACATGCACAGCAAGATGATCACAAGAATACTCTACTAGCACTAATCAGATATTCCATGATCTGGCTCATGATCTGTCCCACAAAAGGGAAAGAATGCAAAAAACACAAGCCACTTGTTCACAACAAGTTCCCCTGCTATCAGAACCTGCATCAATCAAATGTTAATCACAGGAGGACTGACATAATACCTATAGTAGCCAATAGGAATTTGCTTGCTTTGATTCTGCCATTTGTAACAAGGGGGGAGACAGTAGCTAATAGGTGTGCTTCGGGTATTGCTTTGATATTGATAATTGCTTACTTTGATATGGGCATTTGTAACAAGGCATGAAAGCAGACAAAACCGGTGGTGGCCTGAAGGCCAGGAAGAACTGTGTTACCAGGGAGAGGAATTTGCAAGGCCACAAATCCGTGAGAAAGAAATCAGGTGCCAAAATAGAAGCGGGGGGGGGGGGGGGGGGCAAGAAGGGAAAAGTAGAGGGAAATTTATGCGGGCTTTAGTTTTAGCAATGCTTTGCTTCGAGCTCCATGTACCAACCAATAAAGGAGCATTTATCTGAACCAGGCCTGGTTTCATGAGAATTCTTCTGGTTTGGGGTTTGGACTTTGTGGACTTGACACCTGCTAATATTCCCTGATCTACTTTTCATCTGAAGCAACAGTCACATAACACCTTGCAAGCACCTATCCTGAGTATATATGAGAGCTACTCATAACTGTCATCCAGTTAGAACTAAATGCTTGGGTGAGAGACAGCACTAGAAGGAAAGCAAAATAAATGAGGGGAAAAGTAGAATCAGACACAAGCCTCATAATCTATTATAAGACAGCACATGTCTATTCTATCAGCCATGATTTTGGATTTGTCCTGGACAAGTTAATGAGTTGGAGATCCTGAGTCCTGCAAATGCCACAACTCAAATATATATCATCTAGTGTACTCAGGCTGCACACATATTTGGACATTCATCCAATGTGAGGGTTACAGAACCTTGAATAATTCCATCTTAACTGGAGATGGGAAATAAACAGTTGATGTTTATAATTATATTAAAAATATGCATGATTCTTTGCTTTGCTTTGCTTTGATCTGCAAATCTCAGCTCTTAAACAAATGAATTGACCATAACAGTTAAAGCCAGTTCTGTAGTATCAAATATATTAGGAAATATTGGCATAAAAGGAAATGAGGCAAAGATTAACTCCCTATTTAATAACAGCAAAACAAAAACAGAACCTATAACAGCAAAGAGAGAGAGATTAGGCAGAAATGAAAGCTAAACTTGTAAATCCAAGAGATTTGCAAAGTATGGAAAAGGTGTCACAGTTTGCTCCAATGATGATGGGGATTTGGAACTCAACACAATTTTTTTCAGTTTGTAAAAAAGCAGAGCCCTTGCATCTATTAGGCATCCAAGACTGATGAAAAACACAAAGATGATTAGATTTTCCCCCATGAAAATTGCATTTGACAGAAATTGCAGAAATGGCAAAATTAACTTGCTTGATCAGGGAGAAGACCACAAGCACATTAGTCACTGGAAGTCCTTTATGGACCTTTTGCTGAAAATGGGAAAAAATGAACTGGTGACTTACGGATTTGATGATTAGAAAGGATAAAATATGAGAAGAAGGGAATGATGATGAAAGAGGGAGGACAGATGATAAATTATTTGTAACTGCTATAAAGAAGATTGGAAGGCAATTCTTTATATATTTCCTTTCCTTTCTTTTCTTTTGTTTTGTTTTCTTTCTTTTTTCTATTTACTTTTTCTGTTTATTCATTTGTTCTACATTTTTCTTTATTATTTTTCTTTTTTTAAGTCTGTAGGTTTGTTTTTTATTACTGTATAACATCCTTTAATCAAAATTACAAAAAACAGAAAACAAAATTGCAGTCTTAAATAACCAGCAGCATCATTTTCTCAGATGAACTTATACTGCAATGGGTCAGGAGCAAAGGTTGCTCTAGTAGGATCTGCATGAGATGTACCACTATTTTGTTTTATAATTAAGTGTTTGTAAAGTTATAGAGTTGGGAGGCTATATTTGAACCATGAATCCAAAGCAGGAATACAGATGAAAGCATCTGTGAAAAAGGTTATCTGGTGTTCATTTGAACACTTCACAAAGGAAGAATAAGGAAGTCCACCATCTCTCTGGAGTTTGTGAAAGTATACATACCTGATCGGGGCATGCAATTACTGACCTTGAGTTAAGTGACTAAGAACACCAGAAGGACATTGTGTTTTACAGTTAGCAAAAAGCTCGAAAATAAAGAGATAGAAACCAAATATATGGCTTTCCTAGAGACTGAAGGAGCTGATTAAACTAATATTTGGGACTGCAATGAAATGCACAGTTAAACAGCAGGCAAAGGAAAAGAAAGGTAAAAATAAAGGTAAGAATGTTTGATTTCCAGAAATGAAAATGGGAAAAGAAAGGAAAAGGAAAAGGAAAAGGAAAAGGAAAAGTGGAATGGTTAGGACCTGGCAGCATAAATAGAAACTAAGGTATATAAGGGAAACTTGAAATGATTTGCAAGGATAGGTAGATCAGTATAAACTCTGTGTGCGATGATAGCACATGTATTTACTTATTATTCCATTCCAAATGTTCTGTGATAAAACCTGAACACACAGACACAGACACACATGTATGGTTATACACAGCTTTCCATAACATGTCATTTTATACAGGTAGTCCTCGCTTAATGACCACAACTGGGACCAAAATTTAGGTCACTAAGTGATGTGGTCATTAAGCGAATCATCACATGATTGTTTCACTTAGTGACTGCAATCCGGGCTGCCTTCATTAAGTGAGAATCACAGGTCGTTAAGACAGTCCCAGGTAAGGAAAATGGAGATGCCTTGGTGGGGTGGGGGAAGCCCTGGGAGGCCTGGTACAGGCCACATATGAGTTCAGGGAGTGCTGCAACGTGGCACAAAGCTGCAGCCACCTCTGGAAGCCTCAGCCACCCCAACCTGGCCCAGCAGTGCTTATGACTTCAGGGGCACTGCAACTTCCCTGACCTGCCTTCACCACCTCACACCATTCCCTAAGCCGCGTGTCTCATTCCTTCCCCAAGCCAGCGTCCCATTCCTTCTCCAAGCCGCACATCCCATACCTTCTGCAATCTGGCATCCCATTCCTTCCCCAAGTCATGTATCCTGTTCCTTCCCCAAGCCATGCCTCTCATTCCTTCCCCAAGCCAGCGTCCCGTTCCTTCCCCTAGCCACGCATCCTATACCTTCTGCAAGCCAGAATTCCATTCTCGCAAAACTTGGGGAAGACCAGAAGGTTTCTGAAGGGTCATGAGAATGAGACACTGGCTTGCAAAAGAATGAGATGTGCTGGCTTGGGGAAGGAATAGGACACTGGCTTGGGGAAAGAATCAGAGGTGTGGCTTGGAGGACAGCATGAGGTGGTGAAGGCCAGAGGTGTGGGGCTTGAGGTGGCATTTCTCAGTGGCAGCAGCAGCACTGGGGCTGAGGTTGAGGCCTGGGGACAGTGGCAGCTGGTTGAGACTGCTGAAGACCTCAGGCCTTTACTTCAGCCCCAGCCCCAGTGCTGTCGCTGATGAGTGCCACTGTACAGGATGGCCCAAAGAGCATAGATGGGGGTGGAGATAGATGGGTGGGGGGACGTGCAGCACCCCTGTGGTTGTAATTGAGAGTGGGCTGCCAAAGGCCCGAATTTTGATCATGTGACCGCAAGAGTGCTGCAACATCTATATCTTCAGGCATGGGTTGTAAGTCCATTTTTTCAGACTGTCATAATTTCAAACTGTCACTGAATTAATGGTCGTTAAGGGAGGACTACCTGTATGTAGCTTTTTAACAGACTGGATATAATATATGCTATATATATGGTGTTCTTGATGGCAATTTCCCAATCAGTATACATATTTTATTTTGTTTTCTACAAACATTTGAACCAAGAACAGTGGATGGAATTTTGGATACCACCAATGGCCGAAATTACAATTAAATCTATATTGGTGGATGACACCATTTTTTTCATCTACAAGCAAGTAGTAGTGCAGACTGAAGGATTGACAGCAGAAACAATAGGAAAAAAATGAGAAAGAAAAAAATAACATGATAAAATTTGGAATGTGATAGTTCCAAATTCAGGAATTGCTCTTTGCAGTAATGGTACATTCTAAGACTACTTGTTGAGAAGCTGTGATGAGAAAACATAAATCTATCATTTACTAGGAGACCTAGCTATAGCAGTACCTAAATAAAAAAGAAGTGCAAAGGAAGAAATTAATGTAACATAGAGCAAGTCTCCTGCTTTTTTTTTTTTTTTTGGTCATTTGAACTGATGGAATATAATTTGCTTTTGAAATTTTAATAAAAAATACCAGATTTTTGGTGAAATTTCATTGCACAAAATGGAAATTATGTTTGTTTTAGGCATTTATATGAATAATTGTGGATCTTCTAAATATACAGTAGAACATAAGCATTCACATAGGCATACACTTTCCAAAATCAATAGAAGCAAATATGTGTAGCTCAGAGTTGAACTGTGGAGTCCTTGGGGTTCTCTGAGCTTGGTTGTTTTCTTGCAAACATTTCGTTACCCAGCTAGGTAACATCTTCAGTGCACTGAAGATATTATCTAGCCGGGTAACGAAACGTTTGCAAGAAAACAACCAAGCTCAGAGAACCCCAAGGACTTCACTTTCCAAAATATTAAAAGCTAGTTTGCAACTAGAAAAAAGCATGTGTGAGCATTTTACTGTTGAAAAATACTTGCAAAAAGTGTGCAATCTAGGAAAAGGGCACATATAAAATTGTATATTTGCCAAAATGTAAACAAAAAGTCATATTAATAATTATGTAGGCTTTTTCTACCAAACAAATGAGGTCAAAGAGAATGTGCATTTGGTAAAGGAAAATTTCAACAAAAATGAAAATGACCGAATCACCCCTCCTTACTTTTTCCCTACCAGGTATATTACATAGGATTTCAAACTAAGAATTAGAGATGGAATCCCAGTTGTGCATTGAATGCTTTAAGGAGAGAACAAAATTGGCTTCACACAGATAATGGCTAGAAATTCCTTATTATTGGGGGAAAAAGTTTCCATGTAGGAGGAATATGGTCCAAGATATAAATCACTATCATTGGTCTTGCCACATACGTAATGAGTTCGGAGAACAAATGCTGTACACCTCAGATTAAAAAAAAGAATTTTTTACTTCAGTCAACAACAATGCAATCTGTTTGGCTTAGTGGCAATTACTGAAAACCATTTAGTTGACATTATACATATTTGCTCTGCAGACTCAAAGGCAACCTAAAAGCAGGAGCTTCACGTTTTGGCTGCCACTTGTTTTTAATTGTGGACTGGATTCATTTTATTGCTGTGGTTTCTAAAGTGTGAAGCAGGCAGACTGCCCTAATGAGGTTGGGACGCTTGCCAAGAAGATACAAAATTCTCACTAATCTTTCTCAGTGAATTTCTTTTTTGTGTCAGACTCATGCATGAAGTTAGCAAACAAAGTAAGGGTTGCTGGAGTGAATGCGCAATGGTCCTAATGCAATACAGAGTAAATCAGTCTTAATGCTATTAGCTGGGCCTGGACTTTAGGATAACATACCTCAAAAAACAACTTACCTCTACAATGTGCCTGGAGATGTCTCTCATTCATTCATTCAAATTTTTTTTAATATAAAAAGAAGAAAAAATACATAAATGTGGTTTAACAAAAAAGTGAAAGAAAAATACAACAAAGAGAAAAAAAGTTAATATTATATATATTGTTATATATCATTATAACAATAAACAATTTCAATTCCATGTATGCTTATCTAATACAAATATTATTCAAGTACATATATATTTCTAATAGATTTATATGACTATCATGTTTTTTTTTAACCTACCGTATTTTGTATAAATGAGTCCTATATTTCACTATACTTGTCCATACAAAGTCTATGTCTATGGGCATTCCAGTCATAAGTGGCAAGCGCAATCAGGTCTTCAATCCATTGTATAAATGGGGCCATACATTTATCTTTCCAATGCTGCAATATCAGTATTTTGGCCATAGTAAGGGCATGGACAATCCATTTACATTGTCCAGATGTCAAGTTCCATGTACTAGGTATATAGTTCAAAAGAATATTATCCTCTGAAAATGTTAGCTTTTGTCACACAATCATATTTATATAGTCCACTACTTTCTCCCCAAACCTAATAAGTATAGGACATTGTAAAAACATATGTTTTAAAGAGGCATTGTCCTTATTACATCTCCAACTAAATGCTGTTTTTGACAATCCTTTCCTATACAGGTGTAGTGGAGCCCAATCAATTCTAAATATTATTTTTGTTGTATAAGTTGTAGTTTAAGGTCCATTGACACTCTTGCTACAGAAGTTAAGACACTCTTCCATGGTCTAGGCTGGAGACGTCTGTCTTGATACTGCCCAAGCTCACTGCTCCACCTGACAATTAATTATTTTTTTTTTAATCATAGTAAACCATAATGGGGAGAGGCATGTGACTCATTTTTCATTGCAAGCATGCATCCAAGCTCTGTGAAAGCCCCATGGGCCTTATTAGAAAAGAAAAATGATGAATGAGTGTAGTCCATTTATTTATTTATTAATTTATTTATTGTGGATTCTTTGCAGCTTTATCCCACCTGTTCTATCTGAGCGTGTGTGTGTGTGTGTGAGGAGAGGGGGCTGTCTCTCCTAATTTTATCCCCAAACAGCATGCTTTGAAGTAAGAGAATGACTGCTTGAAGTCCCCCAGTGAGCTTTGTGGTTGCAAGGGGGTGCTAGAACCTGGATTTTCCCATTCTAAATCCTAGTTCTTCTCCACCAGACTAGACTGAGCTCAGCTACCCAGCAAAAAGACAACTAGCTATGGGTAGTACAAAACATCCTGAGGTTAGGAAGGTGTCATGGAACAATCTCCCCAATTTGCCTTCCAATTATGTGTGTGTGTGTGACTGGCCATGCCGCTGATGACAGCCATTTTATCAGTTGGCATGCAACTCATGATAGCTATTTTGTAACAATACCTACAACATTTTTGGAACATTGTCCCTGGCATAACACAGAAGGCTAATTATGGCCATCAGCACCAATCAATTGTATATTCTGTTTTAACTGTATTAATAGCAATTCACGAGTTAAAGCAGAAGAGGCCATTTTAAAGCTGGAAAGACAAAATGGTTGAAAACTGCATTATTCTCATCAGTGTTATGAAAATCCAATTTGCCTTCCATGTTCCCATTTTCAGCAAATCCTTCTTTGTCCCTGTAGGTCTTCAGCTCTGAAAACAAAGCCACACTGAATGGAAGCTTTCTTTACCAGGCCTTCTATACACTGTCTTCAGTACAGTCACACTGATTTGTCAATTTGGGGGACCTGACTCCAACATCTGTCCATACTTTATAGCATGTTCTAAAATGCCTGAGAACCGGATGGCTTTAAGTCCTTCACTTGTCAGCATTAATCAAGCATAAAAGCAAGTGACAAGCAGATTTTGCTGATTTAATGAATAATTCCAGCTCATTTGGTCCATCTAATTCAAACTATTACAATTGAATATGAACTGACTACTGACTGTCCCAGCTCATCTTTGTCAATATATCTAGATACAGGTCAGTGCAGGTAATCAGGTTTAGAGAAGTTCACAATGTTGCTGAGCCTTTCATACATCTATGGATGCATACATTGTATATTTCGCTTCACATTTTGCCCTTGTCATTATTGCGAAGCAGCTCTGTTGGACAACAAACCTTTCATCCCTACTGGCTGTGCATAAAAGCAATTCTTTTGTCATTTTTATGCTACCTTCAGTAGACATCAGGTCACTGAAGGGAATGCATTCACAATAAACCATTTAATAAGCAAAAACAACCATATCGATCTAGTTTGAAATGGCCTTCCAACTGATCCTATTCAATGTACTTATTTCCTGGAAGTTAGAAATTATTATCACAGACCTTTGCAAGCAATAGAGAGATAAGACCTTAAGTCTTGCAAATGCTACACTTTTACAAACAAACAAATGGGCATCACATGTGAAGGATAGGAAGTGAAAAATTATAGTCCTTGCCACAGGATTTAATTTATCAACAGAAAGGCACTTAAAGGTTATCAATCTTTCCCAACCTCAGAGATAATTGTCCCTGAAAATTAAATACATTGAATAACTCAGGAAGGAGGAAATTGGAAGTTGAAATTTCTGAATATGGTATATCCAATAAACAGAAGCAAATATGATAAGAAACAGCCTTGAAGGTTGATTATTGTTTTTGTCCAGAACAACAAATGTTTATTGCCACTATAAATTATCTGAATGGAATACACAGCCTCAAAGAGTTACTGTGGACATGATTAGGCCATCATTTATGCTCTGACTGATTTTCATGTAAAGTGAGAAAAAACAGGTACAAAGGTCAAGTGAAAGGAGAGATGAACCATCTCTTGTCCCATGCTTTACTTTCCTGCCGCTGGTACTTCTAAGTCAGGGGTAAGCAACCTCAGTTCTGAGGCCCCCTAACATATTTGATGTGTGGGGGGGAGCTCTGGAGCAACTACTTGGCCACAATTGCTAAAAATTGGTTGGTGTAGTTTTCTTCCATTTTGATGTGGAAACATTAAGAAATGATTATATAAGTCACAAGATAGCTTAGCCACTTTTAAAAAAAAAAGATTTTCCCCAAACTTCAATTGAAAGGACTCAAAAATCCTTGTCTTGCCTGCTCTGCATAATACTTCCCCTTCACACACTCACACACTGGGATCCTTGGACAGAAGGCCTGTGGGAGGAAGCTTAGATCTACTTTGACAAACAGCTACACATGTGGAGGCAAAGCTGCAAAAAGGCAAAGTGATTTGCCTCAATTAAGTATATTAATTGCCTCCAATCCTTCCTGTTGTCTCTTAATATCTATCACTTGCAAAAACCAGAAGAGGCTTCTAATGTACACATACTCTGGTAAACACCTTTGTCCTCTTCACAGTATCTTTCATATATTCACAGGTCACATGTAAAAGAATTTAGAAACGGCCTTGGGGATAGAGAAGGAATGAACGAGCTTGCTTCATTCTAGAGATTAATCAAGCTTTTTTTACAAGCATAAACTCACACAGCACAGAACTTGCTGCTTAAATATTCTTCATGATGTAATTTCTTAAAAGTCAGAATTATTATGGTGGTTGTGGATTTTAAAAGTCAGAATTATTATGGAGGTTGTGGATTTTAAATACTGATGTTACTTCTTGGCTTTAGCTTAAAGCATTTTATTGATGTGAGATTTTGATATTCTGCTTTTTATATGCACTGTCATGATTGCGGGCATGAGCTAAATGTGACATCTCACCTCAAGCATGGGCATGCACTGGCAGGCCTGAAAAGCATGTAAAAGGATGCTAGTTGGAGGGATGGTGGCTGAAGGATTTCTTTCCTTCTGACAGGAAAGGATCAGTGAAGAGACAGCTTAACAAAGCCAACCAACTTTCACAAGGCTAAACTGACTGGCAAATAACATTATTATAAGTACTATCTTTTTCTTTCTGTCTCTCTCTCTTGCACACCAAATTGTCCTGCTTTGCACCCTCAGTAAGGCATTCCTTTCAATGATGATGATGATGATAATGATCAAAACCTTACCCTGAATGTATGCAGGGAAGCTGTCAAGACATCTCTTTCCTTCTTTGCCCAATCTCCAGGCAACTGTTCAGGACTGACAAGACTGACTGAGCAAAATTGTACAGCCCATGAATATGTTTTGCCACATAAATCTGATTAAGGCACTCTGGAAGAGAGAGGGAGAGAGAGATGACAGTTTTGACATTAAGAGGTGAAGATGGCTTAATCTCCATCTGTGTTACAGTTCTTGATGCTTTTCTGTTATTCCAAGTATTCCAGATCACCTGGAACATTCATTCTTTCATGGTTGCTATTCTGAAGATTCAGGAAGCTTTTATAAAGTGATACTATATTGTATTCAATGGTAGAAAGGATTTGTGCTCACCCAAGAGGGCATATGCAGTTTTTCCAATCCCACTACTGTAAGGTTCTGTACCGTACTCTGTATGAGTCTGAGCAACCTTCAGTTTTCACAAGAAACTTTTTAAAGGACACTTAAATAACCTGTAGAACATTATGGGTTGGAAATGTGGCATCTGTGCATGCCAAAATGCCTGTGTATCTCTAGTTGGTATCTGTAGAGCCCCCAAATTAAATTAACTTAAAAAAGAATAACCCAGATCTCATGAGGTCATCAAATTGCAGCAGAGTTTTGTATTGTCATGTGAGATCTTACAAGATCTCAAGAGTAAGATACAATTTTATGCATTTAATTTTTAATTTCGTTTCTTTTGTACCTGGCATCTGAAAAGATTGCCATTTCCTGACCTAGATGGAAATGGAATGAATTCATCACTATCGGCATGAAAGAAATAGGATAAAAATTAATATGAAAAAAAGTGATACCTAGCTGGAAAGTAAAATAAAGCTTGATGAATCTCTAGAATGATGCAGTCTTCAGATTTTGAAGTCCTTTTAAAAGGTAGAGGATAGTTGGTTACGTTGTTCATTTGTTTTTACCACTACCAATGGGCATTGTCATTTTTTTATGCTTAATTTTGAAAAAAAGAAATCCTTGCTGTATGAAAATATTTTGGGCAGTTTTAGTTCAATGAAGTCTCCATTAAATAAGAGATTTGATTAAGTTGATTAGGCTGCTAGTGGCCTGGATCTTCACAGTCTGATATGATCTGTGTACATCCCTCAAGTGAATATAGGATTGCAGGCTAAATCTCCTATCAGCTGTAAGATCACAAAGATTCTATGACATATCATCTCAATAGTGCACCCCAACAGAGAACCAGTTTGGTGTAGTGATTAAGGCATCAGGCTAGAAACCAGAAGACTGTGAGTTCTAGTCCTGCCTTAGAAATGAAGTCAGCTCAGTGATCTTGGGCTCTCAGCCCTGGGAAGAAGGCAATGGCAAATCCCTTCCAAAGATTTTGCCAAGAAAACTGCAGGAACTAGTCCAGACAGTCACCAGGAGTCAACACTGACTTGATGGCACAAAAATATACACAAAAATTTACCCAGATAATGTAAGTGTGATAAACTCCCTTACTGGCCCAAATACATCCAGTATTTAGTGGGGATTTGAACCTGGCCTCTGTAGTCCCAGTTTGTCATGTACACTAAAGTTGGTTTTATCAGAAATTTTGGTCTTACTGAAACCAAGGTAATTGTGTTTGGATCAGGTGATGATCAGTGAGGGATACTATTTTATTCCCGAAACTACAGAGTTGTAATGTTAGCATGCACATCACATGCCTGATTGTAGCTTCTCAGCTTTTATTGAGAGAAAGAGCCTGAAAAGGCAAACTGGTTTATTTGATCTTGTACCTGTATGCCAGCTGGAATTGCCTTGAAAACAACATTGAGCTACCATCTGAAGGAAAGGAAAAAAGGAGGAAGATCTGAAAAGTGTTCTTTCTCTTTTTGATCTCTCTTATTCCTTGAAAAAGAGGGTTTGTCAGCATGTTAAAGAAATGAAAGTGAGCAAAAAATAGTTCCATCAGGAGGGTCGTCTTAGACGCCAAGAAACATGAAGCCCAACAGAATCCAAACTGAAATTAGATCTTTAAGCAATATAGGTCTGGGACTGAGGGAAAGCCTACAGCAAGTACAAAGAAATCCAACTTTTTCATCAAGTATATGAGAGCTGATTTTGCAGTCACCCATAATGCAAATAATACTATTCACTGTCTTATTGTTTGTCTTTGAAGGATGTGCCAATCAGAGTAAATATTAGTTTTACATAAGCTATAAGACAAAATGGTAAAGTTCTAAGATAATAGAGTAGATGAGATCACTTCAGAAGCCAGTTGGGAGACATCATCTTTAATCCAGCCCTCATTAAGTAACACTCATCCTTCCCCCGTTGTGCTGACTTCCCAGTTACAGAGATTAATATATGTATGTATGTATGTATGTATGTATGTATGTATGTATGTATGTATATGTATAGTGAGGGATTCTATTAGTGACGCAGAACTTTAAGTTGGACACCAATGCTTTCAAAATCTTCCACCGGATCTATGGACACAGAAATAAGGTCTATGGATAAGGTGTCTGAATTCCCCCATGCTAAAGAGAAATTCCCCACGCTAAGGAGAAATGTTCTTAAGGACAAGCTTCTGCCATGGGGCAATCACTGAAAAAGACAAATGGGAAGGATTTCCTCATGATGCTTTCCTCTGTGTTTTAGATGACATGTGAGCAGCCAGGGAGGCAATGGAACCATGGAGTGAATGCATTTTATTTGTAATTAAATTATAGGAATTATTTATTAAAGTATATGTATGCTGCTGCATTTCCATATGCAAATTTTGTATACAGTATATCTGTGTCTTTTTTTGGAGGGGGGGTATCTTACCTAGCCTACCATTCTTTAGAATGAGAGCACCTAAATAAACTCAGCCAGAATTTTTCTTGCCTACCTTTACTTTATAGGCCCCCCTCCCTCTGTAATATTAGGCAGATTTACATGGTCCTTGCAATATTTTATAGCCATCATCACTATAAAGTTCCTTCCTGTATTGCAATGTATGTTTTTATATTTCACTTTTTAAACTTCTCTTCCTTGCTTAGCATTTGGAGACACCAAAATGAGAAAATAAAACTCTTTCTCAGCTAAATCTAAATAAAACATTACTGAACCACCATTTTTTGTGATAATGGAAAGGCTTTTTTGTGATTAATTACCAGGTTATTTCACAAATATGACCAAATTATATTAGCTGATTCCTTCAGCCAAATACCAGAACAAATGCCTTTATTTTGCAAACTAATCAGTTCTATTTAAAAGGCCCATTCAACACACAACATCATGGATATGGCAGTTTCCTAGTTATCAAGATTAAAAAGAATCTGTGGTTGTTAAGAAGACCTTGGAAAGAGTTTGCAGTGCTGATGGACTCCTTTCAGACTGTGATATTTGATTAATGATATCTGGTTAAGTATCTTATCACAGCATTTCTTTATTGATTCTGACAACCAATTTCAATACGTAGGATAATACCTACACCTAAATTTAGAAAATGTGATGCAAACCAATGTTTAATTGATTGGTGAGAAATGTTGTTAACACATATATCAACAACTGTGTACCTGGGTTGTCAGAAACTATTTACAAATATGAATGATGCATTCAAGAGGTTTTAGCCCTGCTAGAATTGCTTATGTCATGATATCACCAGCATGACAAGTTTAGCAGAGAACGGGTTCATCACTGAGGATATTGGGGAAACTGTCCATTGATTTATTTTCAACAGAAATGATTCTGTCTGCCAAAGCAAAATTTGTCATAGTACAAATGGACACATAATTTGTGGAGCCCATGCCTATCTAGAAGTATTCCATGGGTCCAAAATGAGGTGGAAAATGAACTTATGTTTTTAAAGAAACCATACATTTGAGATATTTAGCTAGGTAGCTAGGTATTTGGGAATGTTACATAAAGAAAGCATATTAGGGACTATTACCTATAGAGAAGCATGTATTGGAAAAAAAATTAGTACAAGTTAATACTTTAAGGGAAAAGGACAGAAGAAAAGAATATATACTCATGCAACACTGTTATGGATAAGATATACACAAATCAGTACATCCTTACTATGGTCAGACATAAATCACAGGTACACTATCTATAGCAGTGTTTCTCAACTTTGGCAACTTTAGCATGTGTGGACTTCAACTCTCAGAATTCCCCAGCCAGCCTTCTGGGGTCTCAGCACCTCTGGAGGGTATGAGGTTGGGGATGATTTATAGATGCATTCCATGTAAACACAGAATAAATTATCTCTAATTCTAGCTCTTTGCATATTTCATTTCAGGTAACTTATCCTTTGGGAAATAGTTAACTCAGGGAGTCAGTGAAAGATAGGAAGGCCTGGCGCAATATGGTTCATGGGGTCACGAAGAGTCGGACACGACTTAACGACTGAACAACAACAACTTTAGGTATACTGCAGATGCAGTTAAAACTTGTTATTGACTTTTGAGGCTAACAAACTATTTGAGAAATCACAGAATGTTCTCAATGTCAATTTAATTTGATTCCCAAAAATATTCTTCTTAGATTCCTTTTCAGTATTTATTTCCTTTTTTGTATTCTTCACAGACTTTACTGCCCTGAAGTGTGAATGAACTGAACATGTTCATATTATTAATTAGAATGAAGGGGCATAGTCTGATTTGGACATGGTTAGTAATTTGACTTGTTGAGATGGCCTTGCCTTGTTACTGAATTTGCACACTTGTCAGTGGCACCTAGTGAGTTTAGCAAGACTGCTGGGACCATATGATTTTTCTTGATCACTTCTACAAGGCAGAAAAGATAGAACAAGTCACACCAATTACTCTTCCTGACTTTAAACTATCCAAATTTATGAGCAGCTGTCAGATACTATGGTTTAATTTTTTTCCTACGAAAAAGGATAAACTGTTCTCCTTTTATATACACTGGGTACATCAATCATATGGAAATCCTGTCTCCCCACCCAAGCTTGCACAAATTACTGTGCCTATTTATTCATTTATTATATTTCTAATCTGCCTAATAATATGAATGTGTATGCGAGACAAAAAGAATGAGAGTGATGTCATAAAGGGCTCTTTTACATGCAGATAATACAATTAAATATAGCAGATTCATGTGGCAGTTCTGGAGTCACCCATGTATCTTAGTATAAAAAACCCTGCTTCAAAACTTTTATTAAAAAGGTATGTGGGAAAGAAAAAAAAAATCTATTAAAATAACCTAGGTAATGACAAAGCCATCTGGCAATTTTTAAAGATCAGCTGAAAGAAATTGGGATAATCACAAAATAATACAATCCTACAAACTGACTTGGAGCAATGAATTCAGTTGTGCTGGCTTCAGTGGATACATCTATGGCAGTGTTGTCCAAACTTGGCCACTTTAAGATGAGTGAACTTCAACCCCCAGAATTCCCCAGCTGAATTCCCAGAATTCTGGGAGTTGAAGTCCACTCATCTTAAAGTGGCCAAGTTTGGACAACACTGATCTATGGGATTGTACTGTAATGGTTATAATATAGCAGTATTTTCCACAGGAACTTCTCAGGGGCCCGCCAAATCAAAATTATTTGCCAGATATTGAGGATATTTGCAAAAATTGAAAACAATGTCATTCTTCTCATTATTATTTTTATTTGTTAAAATATAGGGGTTTTCCTAAAAAATATTTTATTTATGTTAATATCTAATGAGTTTAATGTTATTATTTTTGCATGATTCAATAAATAAATATTCTACAAATGCATCATTTTTCATTTTTTTTTTTGTAACACATACAAACAAAAGCTCTTTTGTCCTCCATAATTTTTTAAAGTGGGAAGGTGTCCTGAGAGCAAAAAGTTTAAGAAACACTTCAGTATAGCAAACTGCCAACCCTTGCCTGCTTTCAAATGTTATATTCCTAAAATCAAATGAGATTAGATCAAAATATATTCAAACTCTAGACATTGAATTAAAAAAAAACCTGAATTCATGGATATAGTCCACCTTCCTTGTAAATTTTGATGATATATTAAGCAGAGAATATGCTGAGGTCTTAAATTTACCCTTTTCATCTTTATATTAAAAACTCATCACACATTTATCGTAGGTACTAAATGAATGTGGACATGGGCAATGGGACTATGGCAGCAAATCCCAATTATGAGGTATTCTTATATCTGAATCATTTGGAGGCCTAACTCAAAGTGCAAAATAGGACCTTTTAAGACCTAAAAGGTTTGCAAAGGAGATACCTGTAAAAGACTGTCTTCTCAGTTGGATCTACTTGCTTATTAAGGTAATCTGTGAAAGTTTATTGAGGAACAGCTAAATTGTAACTGGTTGGGAAATGAAGCAGTATCTTTTCTACAATAGGGTATAGTATAGGTTTTGTAACTCCATGTTCTGCCTCAGAATTATTTGATTTTCAGAGTAGTAGGGTCATCCTTGCAAGCGTACGCCCAACTGGAAACAAGACAAGACAAGACAAGAAAAGAAGCAGCAGAGTAGCTAAACACTCTCAGTTATAAGTAAAGTCATATTGCTGATCAGATACAATAAAGGTGAAAAGTTAAGAAGACTCAATTCAAGGAAAGTTTTTTTACCCCAGAAACATTCAAGTGGTCAAAAGATGAAGATGCATCTGCCAGAAACAGGCAGAGATCAGAATTCAGGCATCATTTTAAAACTGGCTGCTAAGAACTGAACGCTTATCAAACCAGACTTCCTGAATTCAACTGCCAGCATCTACACTAGTGTTTCTCAACTTCAGCAACTTTAAGATGTGTAAACTTCCATTCCCAGAATTCTAATGTGGGGACTCCCAGAAGTCCACACATTTTAAATTTGCTGAGGTTGAGAAATACTGATCTAGACCATCCAGAAGTCACTCCTTTTTGTGAATAGAGACTTTCTTATTGTAGTGGATGCCTGTGGCCCTTAGGGGAGAAGGCTAAAAGTCCCAAATGTACCGTAATGGTATTTTCATTGTCTTGATACTTTGGAAGTCACACTGAGCATGCTAATACAAAGGTAGAGTAAAAGTATTTCAGAAGATGAGTTAAATGAATACCGAATGGAGATGTTTATCTCAAAACATTCTTAAGCCTAAAAGTATGCTTTCAAAGTTCTAGTTTTCTGTTGCAATTCATTACAATTGTTGTTTTCAATGTGAAATGTTTATTACAATCAATCTGAATTCCCCTCTCACAACCCATCTATGACATGCCATTATTTCTTCTTAAGAGATAGGTGCCAGAAAGTAAGAGCAGCTTGCCAAAGCTTCATTGTTAAGCTTGATGGATCTAGCTTTTTCTTTACATTTTCATATTTATATTAGATCATTCTACATCCATTAACCTTCCTGGAGGTTACAGCAGAAAACAACCCTAAGGCCCAAGGTTTGTTTTCCATTCCAGAATACTTTCAGCCCCAAGTGTCAGAAATGCTAATTTGAAATGGCAGCACTGTCTAAATGCCTCAGTTAATCTTCATGCACCATGCAAAATATCAGCTCTGCCACCTCTCCTTGTAACACCACAGCATCTTGACAGTTAATGAGCTACACACAGGCTTTAAACCAGCAAGTTGTACTGAATAAATATGATAAACAACCTGTTTCCAGATGGCTTTTTATGTAAAACAGTTTATATAACATTGATAGATGGGAAATTTTGTGCCAATAAATCCTTGTATTTTTATAACATTTGCCTTCTTAATTGGTCAGTTTACACATAAAATATGTTTCTGTGCATTGCTTTAAGTCAAAAATGTGACATGGAAATGTCATTAGGGTAAGCAGGCATCGCATGCATCATGGACCACCTGTCAGAATTCACAGATGCAAGGAAGGACGAGGCTCTTCTCCTGTGGAATGTATTCTGTAGGAAAGGTAGTCTGGAAAAAATACTGCTTACTGTTTTTAGAATCAGTTCATATCAATTTGTGTCTGTGGTTCTTTGGCAGACTTTTCCTAAACCACTACCCTCTAGAGTTGTTGACAATAGTTCCCAACATTCCTAGTGATGAATTTGGTGGCTGTGAGTTGTGAGTGATGGCTGCAAAAGGCCAAGTATTACCACCTCACATCTGATGGGAGGTGTTGCAGAAAATATAACTGAATGACTTTTCACATTGCCATAAGGTTTCTAAAAGAAAAAGTGAAGGGTGGTGGAATGTCTTATAAAGTTAGTATTATAAATATTGGGTAAAGTATGCATTCACACTCAATTCACTAATACAGAAATTGGACTGAAAGTCATTCCACCTCACACACTGATATTTATGTCCTTAGTCTGATGGAAAATTAAGAGGAACTTATGCCAGATCATCTCCGTTTTGACAATTCTCTTTTTGTTTCCCCATTTCTATCTTCCTAACCTATTATTATCCCAAAGAGGGTAATACCTTAGCTTTCTTCAGGTATGTTGGATTGATGGTCACAAGGACTTTTAAAAAACTGTGGTTTTCGAGCTAGCTATTGACATACTAATGCATGTGCCCTTTGTACTATGGTTTTCCCAAGAGAACCAATTATTTGACTATAAGATTTTTTTTTTAATCTGCAAGGAGTTCAAGACCCACTTGAGACTACATTAAAATGGATTTGTTTAACTTTTGGTCTGCAGTGTGATGGTCCCTGTAGAACAGTAGTGGAAGGCATCAAGTGCCATTCAGTTGCCAAGGCAACATGAGGACATGCTGCCAAACTTCTGATGGTCTGCTTCAAGAGCAGGCAATGTCCCTGCCACAGCATGACATATATATATATATGTATATGAATATGTATATGTATATGTATATTCCTGCTTTTCTTCAGCTTCCAGGCAATTCTTTTAATGTTACATTGTGGAAGCTTCCAGTGTTGTGCAATCTAGCCATTTTAGATCCTTGAATCAGTGGTCTAAAACTAACGCTATGCTGCAGCCTGTTATACAAGTCAAATGTTTCCTACCGCTGCAGAACAGACTTCTGCTTTTCTACCATATTTGCAGAACACTTGAGAATTTCTTTTGAATTTCTCTTTTTGGTATTCTTGATCTTTATAGTTAGAGATGGCAGAGGATGGTTCCACTGGCACCGTTTTCTATTACATACCTTCTCATCACTTGACAGCCTCCTTGGCTGCCCACCTTTTTCAGTCTGGAAAAAAAAACATGGGAGGAATTCTTGTATGATGTCTTCCCTCAGGACTGAATTGAAGCATGAGAAGCCAGGGAGGCTGCAGACCACTGAAAAAATGCTTTTAAAATGAAATACATACATTCACGTGTACATTTTGGCCAGCTCTAGGAAGGAAAGAAGGAACTCTTTGCCCATCCTGATTCTGAAAATGTGAATATTCACATTTTAAATCAGCACCATCATGACAATGGGCATAAATGGAATTTGTTTGCTTATAAATATATTTTTCCAATTAAATCAATCAATCAATCAATCAGTCAGTCAGTCAAATTTACTGTATATAGCTACCAAGCTACCCAAGGAACTCTGGGCATGAACTGAAATAAAAAACAAACTATGCAAATGTATTTTTAAAAAAATCTTAGGGTCAAGATCCCTAAAAATCACATAATTAACTCATCAAACAAACCACACCCATGCCAGAGCACCATCAACATCCTGGCTCCTACGCCCAGGGGAACAGTCAGGTCTTCACAGCCTTCCGGAAGGCCAAGAGGATCAGGGCTGTCCATATCTCAGACATTTGTCTCTTCCGAAAGACAGGTGTTGTGAGAGAGAAAGCATGCTTCCTAGGGACCACCAGATGACTTGTCATGTAATAAGAAAAAAAATATTAATCTAAAAATCTAAATATAGATTGTACTGGCAGCTCAAATGCTGAAGGTGGGCCCTGAATTATTTGTTCCAGACTACAGAATGGAGTCTGAATTTCAATTTCTAAATCCTATTTCTCCAGCACTGATTGTTTTTGCTACTGAAAAGGACTTTTATAGTCTCACTATTATTATTGGTCGCACAGTCAGCCAGATGTTTAGACTGGATTTGGCATTTTTATTCACCTGCCAAGTCCTTCCCAAGGACCTGGGATAGGCAGATGTTGTAATTTGATGGTGTTAAAGGTATCGTCACAGGATATAAGCTGTTCCAAGTAAAGCTGCCTTTTGCAATTGACTAATGGTGATTTTGTAAATGCAGATGGTGTTCAAGTGGTGCTCCAGATGTTTTGGGATTGCACCTAAGATGCCTATTACTATTGATACTATCTTTGCTTTCTTTTGCCATAGTTGTTCTATTTCTATTTGCAGGTCTTTGTATCTTGTGATTTTCTCTTCTATTCTGCTGTCTCCAGGTATTGTAATGTCCACTATCCAGACTTTTTTGTCTCTCTTATCAACAGTTGTTAAATCTGGGGTGTTGTGTGGCAGGTGCTTGTCTGTTTGAATTCTAAAGTCTCAGAACACTTTAGCTTCTTCATTTTCTATTACTTTGTCTGTTTTGTCGTCCCACCAGTTCTTGCTCACAGGAAAATGGTATTTCTTGCAGATATTCCAATGTACCATTGGTAAATTTTTTCTGTATTTACTGATTACATCTCCAGATGTGCTTGGGTTGATATTATGTCAACAGTAGCAGGGAACAAAGGTCCTTGATATGTGAGCATGTGCAAACCTCTGAATTTTGGTCTTCTGTGGCAAAGCCAGAATTAGAGAGTTCGCATTTCTGGCCTACTTCCAAAGATCTCAACTAACAGGGGGTCCATTTGGGATCTCCCAAGCCAGCAGCTATTCCCATCTCTACTGCTATCTCTTTAGACTCCAATTTCCTTGCCCTTATCTTCTGGATGGTGTTATTGATTGGGTCCCAAGGGTATGCAGATAGGCAGTGCTGAGAGTAGTGAAGAGAAGGACCCATTACAAGACTGGGGGCAATGAAAGGCATCATGCTCAGAGGCCCATCAGGCTTGTATAAAATGCTTAACATTACTCCCTAAGGCATGAAACATGAGCTAAATTGCTATTGCAGTTGGAAAGACATCCTATGTCTTCCAGGAAAGGGCCATGAAACTGGAATTCAAAACTGTAGATAACTCACCCACAAATTTACAGCAGGAAATAGGTATTAGATTATTAGTAACACTGTTCTAATTGTGGATGGCAGGGAGAAAGAGAATGATTGCATTCTATTAAACATAGCACCTATAATATAATCATAGTTTATTCCTTTTTCACACGTTACTGGCCATTTGTTCTAATAAGCTGTATCATGTGCAACATTAACATAAATTAATACCATGGAGATTTATTCATTTCAACATGCTTAGTCATTTAGGAGTTGAGCTACAAACTAAGTAGGTTGTACAGTACACAATGTATTTTATTTAGCTTTTAACTCATGGATCAGATGTTTATAGAAATGACTGCCCCAAATAACTAAACTAGTGGTCTTCACACATACCACAAATATATACTTTCGGCAGTTTTACCTGGTATTTTTCTCTGTTCAATGCAATATTTATTTCACCTGACTTTTCAAAGAGCTGAACCAAGCTTATTGAGCACAGAACTGCCAGTTGTTATCATATTAAAATATTAGAGTTCCTTTCTTTCATATTAGACCAAAACAGATTTTCCCAGTTTGCTTAATTATCACATTCAGTCACTTTATCTGGAGATTATTGGGAGAGCAAAAGAAGAACCAAGTTGTTGATTTTTTGTAACGTTAACAGCCAGTCTATTTAAAAGCCTTAGTAACCGGTACTAATATGGTGAAATACTTTATTGTGATCATTAACAATCACAAAATATAATAACCAGTACTAAATATAATAACTGCTCCATTAGGATATAATATAGAGCTGCCTGATATAAGGTCAGTAATTTAGTTACCTAAGAAGTATTATCTTTCAGCTTTCTCCAACCTGTGCCCCCTGTTTGTTCTCCTTGATTATCAAAGAGAATTGGGTCCTGCTGAGAGCTACACTCATGTTCAATCAAATATAAGTATTATTAAATCTGGGCATAAAGTGAAACTTCAATGTTCTCCAACAAATTCTGTGGACAGAGGAATCTGTTCGACTATTTCTTTTAACTTCTTCAAGGAAAGAAGAAATTCTCCATACAGTGGTACCTCAGGTTATGAACTTAATCCGTTCCGTGACTCGGATCGCAACTCGAGTTGGTCGCACCACGAGGCAAATTTTCCCATAAGGTTCAATGTAAATATGGTTAATCCGTTCTGCCCTCCAAATTTGGTCGCACCATGAGGCAAATTTCCCCATGAGGTTCAGTGTAAATACAGCTAATCTGCCCTCCGAATTTGGTCGCACCACGAGGCAAATTTCCCCATAAGGTTCAATGTAAATACATACGGCTCTGCATTTTCTTTGGAGCCATGCTGACAAGCACACCAAAAACCTTCCAAACGCCACAAAACACACCACGAGCCTCACCGAATGTCTCCTTGCTACCGTGATCTCACCCACAGGAAGCCGCGACCACGTGGCAGCAGGGCAAATGGCCGCGGATCCGGTTTGTAGCTCGAGGCGGAGCTCGCATGTCGAGGTAAATTTTTGGGGCCAGAGCTGATCGTATCTCGAAAAATTCGTAAGGAGGGGCGTTCGTAACCCGAGGTACCACTGTAGTTTCTCAAGGACAGGATTTCTCTTCAGTGCTATCAGTAGAGCTACTACTAAAAAGGCTCATGGAAGGAGCACCCCTCACAGTGTCTTTCCTTGTGTTTAATGGAATTAATAGGAAGTCAGAGAAGCTGCAGGCCACTGGCTGGCTGACCTCACAATGAAAAAAGGGACATTTACATGCATTCCCTGGATGTATTGTAACTAAAGAAGTACAAAAACACCACATTTCATGAATGCAATTTTCTGCAAAATTTTCCTGAACAATTTCTCAAATACCTATTTCTGAGCAAACTTTTCTGAGAGTTCTCTTAACTTCCTGTCTTCTTCATGTGGAAAGTTGTGTTTCAGACAGTAAATATATGATGCTAGCACCTGACTTGGCCTGGTAGCTGGCTTGTCCTCATATTGCACTTACCCTGTAGAAAAGCAGACTTCTATTTTTTATTTTATTTTTTAGGAGCCTTTTGTTGATCCCCAGTAGTGAGCATTTATCATTCCCTTTCTTTTTCAATCTGGTCCAAATCCTATTAGCTCTGATACTCTATGCGATTCAAGAAACACACCTGGGCATTGCCTGAACCCTTGTTGCTTGTTTTTCTGGCCTGTTAGCACCATATCCAACTAGGTGCAGCATCTCTTTGTTTTATCAATATTAATTGTTTCGCATACACTTAGGTGCTTTGGGGAACATCTTAAATTTCCCCAGAGAATTTGTATTCATTCTTGCTGCCCTGTTATTGTTCATTTTGTTTCTTCTCCAATAGGACTTGTCATCCCACTTATTTTCTTTCCAATCCAATCTGCCTTCAGGTTTTTGTCATCAGGTTGCAATCCACTTCATGTCATTGTTTATCAGCAATGAATTAGCCATGCCTGCAGACAGACTTTTAGAGGAAATTTGCATAATACTTTCTGTATTGATTTAACATTTACTTTCTGGCTCACCTTCTTCCAGATTTGTACAAGTGTGTTTAGATGTTTAATATTCATATGTGAGAAAAACATGCGGGCAATTCTGGCAGATTCTAATAACAATTCTGCCCAGGAGTTTCACCACTTGGATCACCATATGTACCCTAGAGGTATGAAGAACAGCATATTGACAGGTTGCCCCAATTTAGATGAACAGCAACAAACTGTGATGACTGGGCCATACAATCACCCCACGATGGTAATGTAATTAGAAGCATAAACACCTGGTCATCTAGAAATAAAGGCAGGAGAGCATCCAGTCCTGTCAGTGGATAATGACAATAACTTCATAATATACAACTGACTTCTGAACATATCAAATAGTTTTTGAAGGGAAAATCAAGAATTCCTGTAAGATATATTCAGTATGGGCATTAATGAATAAGAATCAAATAAAAACTTGAAGTGTTCCTGCTCAAATTCTTTTTGAACAAAAGGCATTGGACACAGGAGGGTATTTGTTATGTTTTGGCCTTATTGTTTTAATCTATTTAGTGAAATATGGAGTATATGCCACTCAGAGTCATACTGAATGGAGCAGTGTATAAGTCCTGGTAATAAACAAAAATAATAAAAATTAAAGGAAAGTGTGACAACCCCCTGGTTTTGGTATGGCATAATAAGCATATCAAGCATCTGATAAACTGACCTCATGCTAAAAAATGAGCCTCTGTCATCAAATGCCATTTATACAACTGCATAACTAGTAAAAACCAGACTGTGCCACTATAATCTACCAATGGTTATTACTAGAAAGGTGGGTTTAGGCCCTACAGAATTTCTGATTTTGTAGCTAGGCCAGGAAATGATACATGGAGAACTATTCTTGAGTGGGTAATGGTTTAGTCAATCTCGTGAAAGAGGCTGGCTTTCATTTAATCCTCTACATTCTATAAAACTGAGGATAAAAGTTCAGCAGAATGAAGGAGGAAAAGGAACAAGAAAGGCTTGCCTACAAATACCCAAACAGTTTGTAATTCCTCTCCACAACAAGGAAGATCTTACTCAAGGAAGCAATATGTGACCAGTTCAGCTTGGCTGATTGTATTGATTTTGTTTGGAAGTCTGCCTCTGTAATGGTTGTCTTTCCTCATTTTTTCTGAATTTCCTTTTCCCCAAGAAACTTTTTTTAATATCTAAAGACTTTGGTTTCATTGTTTTTAAAAGGAATTTCTTATTACAACTCTTCTCATATGCAACACCCACTGTTATAATTAACTCTGGCATTTCAGGATTGGCATCAGATTTCTTAAGTTCCATATGTCTGTGCTCAGAACAGGAAGGTCCAAAGCTCCTTCTGCTGAAGGTAGAAAGGCTTAGAGCTCTTAGGTGGTGGATAAACTAGTAGGAATCAAGAGGTTCAGACTGACCACTAATGGTCAAGATGGGGTGTCAAGTGGTTCAGCCAAACATCAGTATGTTTTACAGGGGAAGAAGTCTATCACTGCTAAGGAGATTTTAAATTATCCCTCCCCCAGTTTGTGGCAGATTGAAATATATAATTCTATTCTTGATTTACATCTGCTGCCTCACCATATAAGAACCTGGAGGCAATAGTATTTATATGCCAATGGAGTAAATTTGTGTCCTGTTACTTCCTAATTGTGTTAGCATTTACCTTACAGATGACTAGATTCACTCAATTCCACTCCACAGCTCTTCCAAGATTCCAGCATCCCACTGAGGACTGTGAAGGAAATATAACTATTGGAAAGTTGCTGCTGGTGCTAGAAGCATTTTCTCTCCTGTGTATCACACAAAGAAGTTAAATGATGTATTGTCTACCTTATCCTCCTTGGTCTTGAAGTTGAATATCACTGAGGATGCTACTTTCATAACAAAAATAGGCACTTTGATTATATTTTTAAAATCAAAGCAGGGATATACAACTTTTTTTTTATTTAGGGGATCTTAATTTTGAGGACTTGGGGAGCATGTCTAGGAATGAAGTGTCATAAGCAGTGGAGGCTTAACATTTTCAGCCCTTTTAGTTTAGCTCTGGGAATACTTTATTATTGCCTTCTTCGAGGATATTTTTTAATTTAAAATACAAATTTAATAATAAAAATAAATAAATAATTTTTTTCAATGGCTGGTGTGGGTCTTCCAGGCTGTGTGGCCATGTTCTGGAACTTCTAGAACATAGCCACACAGCCCGGAAGACTCACACCAGCCATCGTATTCTGGCCGTGAAAGCCTTCAACAATACATTAATTTTTTTCAGTTTCCCAGTCTTACACTACAATTGTCAGGCCCAGCCCAAGAACAACAATGAAACAGTCCAGTCTAGTACAGTTCCTTTATTTGCTTACACCTTATAGACAGAACCTTGCCAAACTGAATCTATACTACAGCAACTAGGGGATATACCCTGGGAGATTCTAGGGAGTGGCTACCCTGAATCTCTTTCTCTTCTCACGCTCCCCCTGCAGACTGTGCTGCCTCTTGCCTCCTCCCCCACCCTGGAATGCACCCCCTCCTTCCTGACAGCCTTGATCTCCCACTTCACGCTCCTCCTCATAGATACATTCCATCACAACAACCCTGGAAGTTTAGTTTAGTCTCCCATCCAAATACCAATCAGGCCCAGCCCTCCTTAGCTTCCTAACCCATCCAAGTTCGGGCAGGTGCAGCAAATATATTTGCATGCACACAAATGAAATCTTCCCCTAAAGGGAGAATCACAATACTGATTGGTGAATTGTTACAAAGTATATATTGTTGCACTGCAAGCGTTAATTCCTCTTAGCTACAGTATACCCAGCAGCTTACCAATCATCAAATTAATAACTATCACAATTGGGAAAAGAGCTCTCTCACAACAGTCAACCACTCTAACTGCTTGCCAATTGGTTGAGGTAGTATGAAGTTGTTCGCACCATAAATCATAGCCCCACTCCCTACCCCAATCTGCAAATTTCCACTCTTGAATTATATCGAACCATATTAGCTACTAGTTTTAAACAACAGAGTTAAAAACCAGATGCAAGCAACTGTAGGACCCAGGAACCTAAAATAAATCCCAAAACCTTGATAACTTGTGGTGAATGTATAGGATCACATGGAAGATATATTTATCAATATATTTGATTGTATCAAATTGTGTAGTCCCATATAAATATATCTATCTGAGAATAAGAAACATGTTGCTTTTAAAAGCAACTCCCCAAAGAATAGAAAACTGATAGAATTCTCTTGGGTAGCATATGGATTGCTTGCACTTCCCTTAATTAAGGAGTTGGCCAAAGACCACGTGTGAATTTCCTATCTTTCAGTGTATGATCATCTCTCTAAGATCTGCAACTTCTCTGGCTTCCTTCATTTCAGTTAAAGCCTGAAAAACCCTCAGAAACTGAAGGCAGCTGAAGCGGCTGCAAATGACAGAAAGACCTGTAATAGAAGAGGAGGAGAGGAGGAAGGAATGTCACAGCATGTTTCATCAACTGATAACAAAAGATAAGGCAAAAGGTACCAGCAAAAGAAAATTTGAAAGAAATTCTAAAGTATTCGGAAGTAGAATCTCTTGGGCAATGGAAGAAAACTTTCAAGAAATCCGAGAACAGATTTCACCAAAGCATTATCTTGTGTGATGTGTCATGGCCTTTCTTGCTTATTACAACTGAAAAGTTAAATTAATTCTGATGGCCTATCATTTGAACTACAGCCTGTTTTCATTTCTAGAAATACCAAGTATAACAAACAACACTGTTTTCCCTTCACACTGCCATGAAACAAATGTCTTCATTTTGGCCTCTGTTGCTTCATTCCATTCCTTCTCTCTTTCCTTCTGTTCAGTTCTTTGGGTTTATCTTATACTTTTAAAATGGATGCTACCTTTAAAAATCCACTGTATAGATTAACCATTTTTCAAAAGAATGCACTTGACACTACAAGAGGAGAAATTTCTGGAGGAATATATATAACTATAATCATAGCAGCAACAAAAATGATTCTTCCAGAGAATTCCTCACAGATCACTAAGAAAAAAAAGCTAAACTACTGAATCATAAATTCTCTGTTTAATTATGGACATACAGAGTTATGATAGCAGAAAGATGATGCCACCATCATACAGATTCCAGAGAGCATTATTTTTAGATGAGAACATTAGCTTAAGAAGTAATTCCTGAAGCAAATTACAAAGTAAAAAAATGTAGCAGCAAGCTTTTGTAAGCTTAATATCCAAGCCCCATTTTGACCTGAAGGACCTAAGATTTTAAAAGTTTACCAAAAAAAGGGAAGGGAAGGGAAGGGAAGGGAAGGGAAGGGAAGGGAAGGGAAGGGAAGGGAAGGGAAGGGAAGGGAAGGGAAGGGAAGGGAAGGGAAGGGAAGGGAAGATGTTGATTTTGAACAGAGATCATGATAATATTATTGTGACAGATATGAAATGGCATTTCTTCTTTTATGGATGAGGAAGGAAAATTAGTTATTTCAAATAGTTGGCATGCCATCCTTCAAATCCTCAGTTTCCTCAGGACGTTTACAATACAGTAACATCACTATTATCTACATAAATATGGTAAGCAACAGAAGAAGATTCTAACCAAACTATACCAGCTAATTTGGAAAATGAAACAGTGGTCAATTGTTTGGAAGATATCAGTCTACATACCAATAGCAAAAAAAGGACACTTAAGAAACCATGCAAACTATCATATATCCTTAATTTCACATGCTAGCAAAATAATGCTTAGAATCATCCAATGCAGATTGCAGTCCTAATTGGAAAGAGAGATGCCAGATGTTCAAGCTGGCTTAAGAAAAGGCTGAGCAACAAGAGGTGCTATTGCTGATGCATGTGGATAATTGAAAAATCCAAAGAGTAAAAAAAAACCAAAAAAAAGTCAATATCTGCTTCATTGATTATTGAAAGGCCTTGCCAAGCTGTGGAATATCCTTAGGAAAATGAGAATCCCAGTACATCTCAGTGACCTCATGCAAAACCTATACACAGGTCAGGAAGCCACAGTCTGGATGGAACATGGTGAAACAGATTGCCTCCAAGTTGGTAAAGGAGTGAGACAAGGCTGTATACTCTCCCTTATTCATTCAAACTATATGCTCAATATATATTAAGGGAAGCTGGATTGGAAGATTAGCATGGTTTTAAAATTGGAGCCAATAACCCACACTATGATTTTTTAAATATAATTTTATTGAAAATTTTAAAAACAAAAGTAAAAATTAACACAAGCTAAAATAAAGTAAGAAGGAAAAAAAGAAAAAGGAAGAAATAAAAGAGAAAGCTAAAGTGCAAAAAAAAAAAAGGTAGAAGAAAAATAGAAAAAAAGAAAAAGAAAAAGGATATAAAATGGCTTCAAAACTTCTTTACAGAAGTTATAAGTATAATTATAGATTTACCTCTTTCTTTAAAATTACATTGTGACTCGCTTTCTATAATCTATCCTATCTAATTGTCAAAACCATAGATCATAAGTTCATTTTTTTCTGTTTTATGCAAAAAGTCCATAAGGGGTTTCCAGTCAGCAGTAAACATAGATATTGTCTTTTCTTTAATCAAACAGGTTAATTTGGCCATCTCAGCAAGTTCTATCATCTTCACTAACCATTCCTCCATTGTAGGTATTGCCAGATCTTTTCATCTTTGCGCATACAATAATCTTGCTGCAATTATCATATATAGTATCACATTATGTTGATGATACTACTCTGATAGCTGAAAATGCAAATGATCTGCAAGCTCCGGAAATGAAAGTCAAGGACCACAATGAAAAAATAGAACTAAGATTAAATGTAAAGAAAACCAAACTAATGACAGTTGGTACAGCAACCAACCTTAAAATTGACAGTGAAGATATTGGAGTGGTGGATAGCTTCTGCTTTTCAGGACTGATCATCAACAGTAAAGAAACCAGCAGTCAAGAAATACACCACAAACTATCACTTGTTAGAGTAGCAATGGAAAATATATTTAGATATCATGGTGTGTCAGTACCAACAAAGATCAGAATCATGCAGGCAATGGTTTTCCCTGTGATATTCTAAAGAAGTGAAAGTTGGACTTTGAAGAAGCAGGATAGAAAGAGTGTTGCTGTTTCTGAACTTTGGTGTTGGAGAACACGCTGGAGAATACCATGGACAGCCGAGAAAACAAATGAATCATAGAGCAAATAAATTCAAAGTTCTTACTTGAAGCACAAATGACCAGGCTCACATTTTCATATTTTGGACACATTATGTGAAAATTTTGCTCTTTTGGGACATCTATGATTGTAGGAAAGGTAGAAGGAAAGAGAAGAGGAAGACCAACAGCAAGTGGATGGACTAAATTACAGAAGTGATGGGTGTACTGTTAAAAGACCTGAAGGATCAGGTTTGGGACAGATCCTCCTAGAAAAAATCTATGTGGTTGCTAAGAGTCAACACATGTTACATAATCAATCATAACATTGCTATGTGGTAATCCAAATCTTAGAATTTAATTTGTTTTTATTTATTATATGGAAAATTTGGATGGAAGCTGAGATGTATACTTCAAGATACATACACAGAGATGCGCACACACACACTCAATTAGTACATAAAAACAATGAATTTTTATCATTCTTTGCTCTGAAGGATAAATATTACTTGCCTAATATAGCTCAATAGCAGGATTTACAATTGCAACATCTATTGACATCTCAATTTGGACCTGTGTAATTTTCAGCCTCAGAAACACTTAATCTACTACAAGCGATTATTAAATTCTATGACACAAAAAAGCCTACAATTTAGTCTTTATAAAATTCTGTTGATGATAATCAATTTGACATGCAAGCTTTAAAGGTTGAATGGAATGAAGAATTAGAGGTTCCTATTTTGCCTAGATGATGAGATGAAATGTTAACATTAATACCCAAAATGTCAATAGATCTTAGATTATATCTTATTCAACAAAAAATAAAATTTGGCATTTATTGGACTTCATTTCACTTACTGTATATAGAAAAAGCTTGAGTAAACTGTCATGCTGCTGAAGTTGTAATGAGATCAATGTTTCATTTAAACATAATTTTGTTCAATGTCCTATAATTGTTCCTTTTCAGGAGGTATTACATATACTAACTCAACTGTGAGACAAGATTTAATATTCTCAGATGTTCATATTCTTTTGAACTGTATCCCTATCAAATGGAAATTGACATCTGAACAAAGAAAGTAGATTCTTTGTGCCATACTTATACTGAAAAGATTTATTCTTCAATACTGGAAAGTCAAATATATGGCTGCAACTTCTCAATGGTTTTCAGAGTTAAAGTTATTAGCAACTTAAAAATGGATCACTTCAATATAGATTAGCTATGGATGATTGTACTGTGAAATGACTACCATTTATTGAAATGTTTATGTAAAATTTTTACATAGATGATATAGATACAGATATAGATATAAATATAGATATAGATATATACACACACATATATGTATGTGTGTATGTATATATTTATCTGTGGATATATACTCACTCCCTCCCTTTTCTTTTTTTCATTATTTTGTATATGCTTATTTTTTCTTTTTCTTCTATTTAATTAATTAAAAAAAACTGAAAACAGCATCACAATTTTGAATTTTAAATTAAACCAGATAAAAATGCCAGTGCATTAAAAAAAAAAAAACTTAAGTGCAGACAGCAGGTTAAAAGTGTACCTTTTTTTTTTACTCCGATTTCCCAGATATACCCTTCTGTTTACGTACTTTTTTCAAACACTCAATCACTTCGAGACAGTTGAAAAATATTGAAGAGACTTATGTTTTATGACATAAATAAATGCATACCTAAATGTATGTTTGTAGCTTCCCCAAATGCACATTTCAGTCCAAAAGAACAGCAGTTAAAGATGTTACTGCATGACAAAAAGTTGATTAGCAGGCATGGACCTTGCATTCTAGTTCTAGCGAGCTCGTGCTCGCCAGTTTAGGCAATAGTTCAACCAAGTGATAAATCAGAAGAAAAGTGGGATGAGGAAAAACCATTTAGGGCATAAATAATCCTGCACAAAGGGGCAGGATTTAAAATGATCATGCAGTACCCTTCATAACATTATTCAGCAAAGAACAGTTTCATATAATATGCGAAGTGCCGTTATTCATTTGTAGAACTGACTCATGAATCTAGTGGCTATGCTTACTTGTAACCAGCCAAAGAGAAACAACAAAACAGTGGAAATACATGATGGAAAGTATGCATGTGTTCCTGACTGAAAGTGTGTCATCAGATACCACCCCTCCTAAAAAAAAAAAAAGAAGCATCACCAGCTTAGTGCAGCCACCTGACTACCACTGAACTATGTTTCATGCTACTGATGTTCTTTGACCCATTGTTCTCCTAAGGATAGCATGTTGGCTTTATGCCTCCTACTCTCTTCTAATCATACTAGGAGACTTGTCTATGCTGGCAATAGACATTTAATGGAAGATGGCAAGAATACTCATTGGTAGAGTATGCACGTTTTGGATTTAGGAGGTCCAATCCCTGCCATCTCCTTAGAGCATGCTGGCTGGAGAATTCTGGGAGTTGAAGTCCACACATCTTCAAGCTGCCAAGATTGAGAAACACTGCCTTAGAGAGTCACTACTAGCTAATGCAACTACTGAGTGAGATGGATCAATGGTCTGGCTTGTTGTAAGGCAGTTCCTATTACATATAAAATTGATGTTTTCAGCAGCCTCTCAACTTTGGTAAATTTCTTTTCATTGTTTTCATATACCATGAGTTATTCTGGAAAGGATTTTTTCTCCTATTCTTTTTATCAGTTTCATTCATATATTTTTAGATTCTTAATATGAAGAATATTTTTATTGAAATACCAATCCTCTGATTTATATTTCCTTACACTGCTTTCACCAACCTGACCCCCTCCCCACTTCCATATTCTTTTTCAAAAAAGTGGATGTTGGGATGCTTGTCATGGTGATGGGAAGGTCCTTTTAACCATCCTCTGAATGATTAACATTTCTCTCTCCTCAAAGCCCAGTAAATTCATTAAGATTGCCTGTCAGCAATCATATCTTGAGCTACACTGATTTGGTTAAATGCATTAGAAATAAGTAGCTCTTTTCTATTAGAAGCACACATTTGAAAGGTACTCAGTTCCACAGTATCCGGAGCTTGTACAAATCAGGTAAAGCTGACTTCACAAATGTACATTGCCTTTAACAGTCCTACCTTGGGTATTCTTGATGGCTATAATATTCCACTGCACAAGCTGAACAGACGTTCTGTTTCTAGATTAATGGAGCACAACCAGAAGTCTGTAGATAAATCACTCAGGATTATTAAGTGTTAGCTACATATGAACTGTTCCTCTGTTAATGGTTGCCTTCCTGTTTGCAACCACAATTTGGCTGGGGAAATATCAGGTGGGATGATAGAGATATAAAGAAACATCTCATTACCTAGAGATGTAAGAAACAAATTAGATTTTCACAAAGATCTGTGAATGAACATTAACCCCATGGACCATATTTCCTTGTAACAATTGTTTGTGTGTGTGTGTGTGTGTGTGTGTGTGTGTATTTCATCCTTCCTTTTCCCTGTTTCTTATGAGGTAGATTAAGCTAAAATAGAACTTTGCATAAGGCCATCAGTGCATCATATGGAGTGGGGAAGATTTTGGCCTGTACTTCCGTTATGTATTTATCCACTTATCCTTTGGTACTTAAGCTTCTTAGAATTTTACGATGCAGATATTTAATTTTAAAATGTGTATTTAAATGAATGCATTAGGGAAATGAACACATAAATATGTGTACTGGGGAAAATGTGTATAGGAAATGATAACAATATTCAGCATATAAAAATATGCATGAATGATTATACAAAAAACAGTACAGTACATAAAATATTTAAAAAGCAGTGGTACAATAGATAGGAGATAGCAACCAGGAAAGGTATTGATACATACTTTGAATGGGTAATAGACTGATTAGAACTAATGAATTAAGTTTAATATAGAGAAATTAGAGGTTGTTGTGGTCAGGACAAGGATTATTCTTGGAATGGAAAATACACTGAAAAAATCTAAAAGTCTGATGAACATATACTTTTATGTTTCTGGAGCTCTTGCATAAAAACATAATTTGCTTCCACTGCTTCAGGCAAAGTGGACTCAAAGAAAATAAACTCTCACAGAATACTCAGCTGGCAAATGAGAGAAGGAAGTGTTAGAAGGAAAAATAGCATATGGTTATATAGATATGAAACGGATAATGCCAATATGTAAAGGGCTTTAGTCTTTTAGTTCAGCTTCACTGCATTATAAGCATTAGCATGACCCCTATTGACCAGCAGAGAGAAATGGATTGAAAGAGTCTGAAACAGATGGCATAAAGCAAAACTCCTCTGCTACTACCTGGATTAAGGCATTAGCTTAAAAGCTAATTTCAAAGATGAATATGGAGAAAGGACCTATTCTTGAAAGCCCAGCATGTTCCACTCTTTGCTATAAAAAGAAGAGCAAGGATCCAGTTTATCAAGTAAAGTGGTTTCTTGGGGTTTTTTCCCCCACAAAACCATCCTTGTTACTAAGTACCAAATTGATAATCTACTGGTAGGCATCATTTAGAGTAGCCTTATGCAGCCTGAATGCTCTCTAGATATGTGGACTTCTGGAATTCTCAGAAATAGTCCTGCTGCCTGGAGAATTCTGAGAGTTGAAAACCATATATAGTATTGAAAGATGACCAGTCTGGGAAAGGTTGATTTAGAGCGATAAATAATTATTTTTTAATTTTGGTTTATGAATGTTGTCCCATTACAGGATACATCCTTCTATTACCTACACAGGATTCCTACATTTTTCAGATAATTCTGGAGATTATTCTAACATACATGCCTTATTCAAAACTGATATTAGCCTCTAGAACTCTAATGCAGTCAGTTCTCACCAATGTCTAGTAGTTACAGACTGTAGACATAGCAATATCTTTGTCAGAGAAATGTTTATATAGAATCCATAGGCAGCATTACCTAACCATTATGACCTCAAAATGTGTGTCATGACATCACAGTGTAAATTCCACCCTTTTATACTTGCATTGCAATATTGAATTCAAGTACAGTACATAAAGGGTGGAGTTTATATCGTAATGTCATTAAATACATTTTGTTACTAATCCCTCCTGCTCCCCCTTCCACAGACACCAGTGAAGGAATCCCATAAAGACCTTTCCAGTCAATTAGCAAAAAGTTGACTATGCCTAAAAGCAATGTTTCTGGATATCTCTTTCCACCAAGAAAGGTTGCCTGTTGATTAACCCAGTACACACTACAAACATGCTTTAAACCGTAAGTAAGAGATAATGAAGAACATGCAGATATGCAACCACCTTCCTGAATCAAAACTCAAACAGTGGAAATATAATACAAAGACCTGCTGTTTGCAGTTGCAATAGGTAAGCGACTATCAATATGAGCTTCAAAGGACTCATTTTTGATTAAATTTGTAGTGGTGCTTCTCAGTGGAAGACAAGGCTCTGTTATTTTCCATCTTAGGTTTCCCCCAATGCAATAAACAACCTATAGATGACATTAAGCATTACATTTGTAGCAATCTACAAATCATTTCCCATTCAGAAGTATCACTGCCTGCCACTGCAACCACTATCTCCCAAATAAGTTTACTTCATTTTAGATTAACTCAAGTTGAGTGCCTGACATCAGGACTGTGTTTGGAATTATCTAACACATTAGATGGCTTGTACTGGACTGAGCAGTAGCTGAGCTCCTATTCCAAAATATCACTGTTGCATATGGGGAAGAAGTCACTGGTTCCCAAGGTGAAATCAGTCTATAGCACCCGGTAGGCCAGACAATAACAATCAGGAGTTGGGGGGATAGTCCTGTTAACTATGGCAAAAGCAATGGCACTATTCTGCAGAGGAGACATTACTGGTATTTGTCCAAGGGCTTCTTGACATTTAGCACTGACACTGACAAAATATCTGTGCAATATATTGATATTAAGTTAGTTGGTAGTTGATAAGAAAATGTAAGTTACTATATACTGCACCAGATCAGGTAATCAGATTATATCTAAATCTATAGCTATATCTATGTTTACATATGACAACATGCAAAATGTAGGTAATAAAAATACACACTTTTATCTATGCCCACTAATCTAGCATCTTTATTTATTTATTTATTAACTGCCTGGACTAGATCCTGCAACCTTTTCTTGGCAAGGTTTTTTGGAAGTGGTTTGCCATTGTCTCCTTCCTAGGGCTGAGAGACAATGACTGGCCCAAGGTCACCCATCTGGCTTTGTGTCTAAGGCAGGGCAAAAACTCATGGTCTCCCAGTTTCTAGCCTGATGCCTTAAACATTACACCAAACTGGCTGTCAGCCTCTTAATAGCGTAAATAAACTATAATAGTGGGAATTAAGCATCAGCACTATTTCTATTCTTCCGTGATTTTTATTGCTCCGATTTTTTTGTTTTGTTTTTTTTACTTAACAAAAATCAGTACATAATGCTTTAGCCATGGTAGATGATTTTTTTTTTTTTTTGGTGAGAGAAACGCACACTTTGTTTTGAAAATCACAATATACTATTCAGTCTTTTATTACTAGGATGGATGGCTGTCATTGTCTATTATTAGACATTGAAAAGCTAGATGCAAGTGCCCTTGAATGTGTGCGGCAATGAATTTTCCATCCTTAATTGGAGGATCTTCCATTCTAAGAACTAGTTTATATATTATTTTCTGCTATTTTTCCCCATTAAAAGAACAAGGACACTTTTAGATAATGCCAAAAGTTAACCTAATCTAGCGCTTGGTTTCCTAGAATGGTCTGATGGGAAGCTCCAGAACTGGATTGGCCTTTTTTTAATGAGGCAAAATGAAGATTTGCTTTGCATGATGGGCTGCCTGAAAGGGCAGTTGGTACTATGGCTCCATCAACTGCACTCCCAACCCATTGTCTCAAGCAGCCACTTCATTGCACCCAATCATACAGTTCTCCAGAGCCCTGTCTGGCAGGCATAGAAGCATTGCTCTGATACAAGCCATTGACAAGAGAGCACACTGAGGATTTTTCTGAGTGATACCTCTAGGGCTGCTAGCTGCTCAGCTGACTGAAAATAATGGTCAGTACTGCTACTGCCCCTATGTGGAGTGGCAAGTGTTCCTCCTACATAACTAAGACAGGTTCTGTAGGCCCATTTGTGGCAAAAAGCAGAACAAGGGTTTATCAGTTTTCTCCTGCTATTATTCCCAGAAATTAACAACAATATATGGCCTCTGGTCCTGGGGTTACTGCATAGTAACTACTGTCTATACATATACATATACATATACATATACATATACATATTTATATATATAATGTATATGTATACACTCTACATGGGGCTACCCTTGAAAAGTATCCAGAAGCTTCAGCTGGTTCAAAATGCAGCCGCGCAGGCACTTTTAGGTGTCCCAAGGAGGGCACATGTTACACCGTTACTACATGAGCTGCACTGGGTCCCAGTTTGCTTCCGGGTCCAATTCAAGGTGTTGGTTATCACCTTTAAAGCCCTACATGGCATGGGACCGGGTTACCTGAGGGACCATCTCACCCCCATTATATCTACCCGTCCCACCTGGTCAGGCAGGGAGGGTATGCTGTGGATCCTGTCGATGAAAGAATGTTGACTGGCGGGGTCCAGAAAGAGAGCCTTCTCTGCCATGGGCCCCGCCCTACAGAATACTCTCCCCCCAGAGGTGAGGGAGGCCCCAGCTCTCTTGTCCTTCCAGAAAGCAGTCAAGACCTGGCTCTGCCAACTGGCATGGGGCAGAAAAAAGGGCAACCAACCCTGGGGGTGGCTAGCACCTTGAAGATGCTCCCATATGCTAACATCTTACTGACCATCAACATCTGGGAAGATATTATTTGTGAATGTGTTTGGTTTTTATTCTATTTTTATTGTATTTTATATTGTTTTATTGTATTTTAATATTTATTGCTGTTTTATTATGAACCGCCCAAAGTCACTTTTTGTGAGATGGGCAGTATCTAAATTTGATACATAAAATAAATAAATAAATAAATAAATATAAATGTGTATCCTTCATTAATTAATTTAATCTCCTAAAATCATTTAATCAGGAGCCATCACCATATTTTTCTGCCACCAAAAAACAAAACAAAACAACCTATTCACACAATTTAGCTATAGCAACTATCATGCCTGCTGTCATCCCCAGAAGGTAGACCAGACCAAGAAACAGACTCCATGGAAGCCTAAAATTGCTTTCATTAAGATTGGCCACAATAACAGAATCTTGCAAGTCTGATTGTGCTTCTTCTCCTCCCTCTTTTATATTCATGTGAATTAAGGGGGTGTCTGTCTGAGATGTTTCTGTAATCCTCTCTCATCCTTTGGACCTAAGCAATGCTTCCCCTCTCATTGCGTTGATCTTGCTTCTGTCCAACAAGGTCATCTCCTTTACTGTCCACACCTGCACATCCACATCATTTGATGGCCTTTAGGAGTGGTCATACACATGGGCAAAGGGGTAGGTCTTTGATCAAACAGGCATGACCAGCATTTTAATGTTTTTAACCCCCTCTGCACATGCCACTGACTCTTACCATGATTCCCAGGCAGATCTGACCCTTTTGACTTAGAGTTGCTGCCCTCACATTTGAGAGGGCTCAGCAATTTGCTTCCTCTGGAAACTAGGTCAGCAAAACCATATGGCCCTTTCCATTCTCGACCTTGCCTCCATCTTCAAGTAATTTCCTCTCTCTTCTCTCTTGGGTTTTCTTTTTGCCTAATATCCTCCCAGGTGATCTCTTTTCTTTACCTCATCAAATGTTTGAAACAGCAAGGGCAGAGCTGAGGAGATCCTGGGCAGGAATGGACTCCTTTGCCTACCCATGTGTTTTCACCCATTTCACCCACAAATGAGATGCCTTACTCTCTTGCTTCAATGGAGATGTTGATTCCACATCTGGGAATCAGCTCTCAATCTGGTGATGGCTGGAAGCAAATTAGTCAATGGGGGTGTCAGCCTTGCGAGGTAGTCCAGACAAGCAGCATACCCAGAAGAACTAGCTCTACTTTATTGTAAGGTTAATTAACAGAATCTTGCAAGTCTGAAAGTAAATTTCTCCCCCACCACCTTTGCATCCCAATAAACCAGGGAGGATCCCTTCTGAGATGTTTGTCACAACCACATTCTTTCTGCAGGCTAAGCTGCTTCTTATCTGACTGTTCCCCTAGCTGTGATTCTTCCCCCTGTCTCCCAAGGTCATTCCCATGTACCATTACAGGAGAAGAATTACCCTGACATATTTGGGCCTGCTTGTCCAGTCACTAAAATGATACTTTATCTTTAATTAATCATCATTTAATCAGTGAAATCACTTCTGGTTAAATCAAGGATGATGGCTGCCAGAAAATGCAAAGGCTTTGTATTGTACAAGCTGGATCTTCCTACCAACTGTAAACATTTCTTCACAAGCAAAAGTTCTGCATACACCTCCTCTGATGGCATCATTGTATTAGTATCACGCAACCTGTTTAGAGAGGGGAGAGGATTTTAATGAAAAAGAAAGAAAGAAAGAAAGAAAGAAAGAAAGAAAGAAAGAGAGAGAGAGAGAGAGAGAGAGAGAGAGAGAGAAAGAAAGAAAGAAAGAAAGAAAGAAAGAAAGAAAGAAAGAAAGAAAGAAAGAAGAAGAATTGTATTTAGTTCATTTTTTCAGTTATTTATTAAGATTGGAACAGTTGTTCATAAATAGGATAGAAAGAACTTGAGATTTTAAGAAAAACATTGATGTGGGCAAAAGCAAAATTCTCATTAAATGCCTGTGTATTCGATTACGCGTATAGAGAATTATTTATGGTTGATTGAAAAATGATTCAATTGTAGCATGAACTGACATTTGATTCATAGGATCCACCAGGATCTCCTATAATTTTCTCACATATTTAAAAATAATTTGCAGAATTATGAGGAAATACAGTGGATACATTTAATGCTCCAATACATTTGATGCTGCAACAAACTAGATATCCAGATTCAAAGGGAAAAAGGTGATTTGGAGCACATGCAGCATAATAAAACATCTGCCAGCAGTGCCTTAAATGAGATGTGTCTTTTCCTAGGATTACACTGCAGCTTGCAAGCCCAGGAAAAGATGCATTTTCTTTAAGAAGTTGCTGACAGGTGCTATAGGTGCACATCTGTGAGCTCCAAATCATCTTCTTCCCTTCAAATTTGCATCTCTGCACAGCCCTGCTAGATACTAACTGATCCATACAACTGTAGTGATTGCCATCATTTTTCTGTCAGGGCTTTCATCTCTAACAGTTACATGTCAGGCAAGTGTGAAACATGCTGTCTACGTAATTGACCAGAACAGATGGGTAAGAATTTTGTTTCTTTTGTTTACTTTAAAAAATTACCAAAGTGGAAAGGATGAGATGTTTAAAACAGAAATGTGGACAGATAGTGAAACTGACAGATTCATGCATCCCTAGTCCTGCTTGAAATTGCTAGTTTTGACTAGAAATCAAAAAGGGGAAATAATCACTGCGGACCTCTTGTCCTCACATGGAGACTGTAGTCATCACACATCTACATAACCTGTTTTAGTTCAGCAGGAGGAGGCTTCTAGATACACCCCTTACATCGCAATATTCCTCCCATTGCCCTGTAATTGGAGAAGTAACAGGAGAAATGTATCAGCAGATTCATAGAACTCCTCCAGCACTTGATTAAACTGTCTATATAAATGTATATTAATATTAGCAAAATGATTTATGCATCTTTACCACATTATCTTTAAGTGGTTACACATAAAAATCTAATACTTTGTAGGGAAGAGAAAGCATGGTCTATCACAGGAACATGGTGCTTTTCCAGGCATTTGACATAACCGTCTTAGGGTAGATCAATCTGTTAGGAATATTGTCAGACCATTAATCCATCTAGCCCAGAACTGTTAAGGTTGACCAGCAGCTCTTCGTCAGGGCTTCACACAGTTTTTCCAGCTTTACCTGAAGATGGCATGGAAACCATTTTCCATGAACCAGGAGTTCTGATATTATTCTCTCTGATAAACAATGATGTAATTGGCAGCAGAGTGAGTAAGGTGTTACTTTCTTCTTCACTGTCTAATGCTGCTTCTAGCTTTTTGACATCTTTTCTACTCTACTGGTTGGGACATGACTACCCACTCTCTGATGTTATAAGTGGACAGCCTTTGCTGGACAAAGCAAAAATCTTTGAGGCCAGTGCTTACTATAGCAGATATTTAGTACATTATTGGAGACACAACACCAGAAGAAGGTGTTGTAATTCTAAAACAGAAAAGGTCCAGTAAATATTTGGCCCTATTTTTTTTTTTAGTTTTCTTATTTTCTCTTCTTTTTTCTGTATTATTATTGTTGTTATTCTTTAGCTGAAATGAAAAAGAAACAAGGAAGTCAACTTCCATATACTTAACACTGAATGCAGTAATATCACCAGCACAACTTCATGTGTGTTGGAGGGTAGGAAAAAGGGACAGGAATTTTCCAAATGCCCAGACACTGTTATCTAAGTTATAGTGTTTATTGTTGTGCTACTTTTAGATAGATTACTTGTGCATATTTCCAATAGATAAAATGGCCTTTGTATAACAAACTATACCATAGTTCTGTATAGTTCTACATAGGCAATTCCAAATGGAGTCTTTTAGAATTTCTTAACTATTTCACTTTCTCCCTCCCTTCCTGCCTCATTGACACTCTTAGTACTTGGGGTACTGGGGGAGGGGGCAGGGGATGAGAAGAAAGAAATGTAAATCTTTCCTGGGCTTCTTGGATTCTGGCACATTTGTCAAGTTATTGCTGATGTCCTCCAAAAGTTGCAGTTCCTTCCATCAGCCATTCCACTCTGCAGATCTCTCTCTTGGTCCAGTTCACTTCTGCTGGGTCTTCAATTCAGATTCCTCCTCCACCTGTTCTTTGATGCACACAGTATCTCCAGGCCATGCTATACAAAGACAATGCCAGGAATGTCCAACAACCTCCTCTCCTATTCCTTAACACCTCTGCTTGTTATATATATTTTAGCGGTAAAGGCAGACATGCCTGCATCCAAATGTTTTCATTTGGTGCAAAGCTTCTTGATGTCTATATGACCCTGAGTCTAGTTTTGAAATACAGAATGAATGAATGAATGAATGAATGAATAAATAAATAAATAAATAAATAACCTTGAGACCATGAGGGTACCTTATCCTGCCACAATATAAATTACGCCTTCAATTAGTTATAAATAAAATCTTTAACAGAGAAAATATGGCCTTGTCTTCATAGATTGTCAGGCTATATTGTCTTTAAGGAAAAGATCAGGAAGCACATTTTCTGAAATTATCTCATCTATAATCTGATATTTGTGTAACTCTGTGAGGGAGGACATTATGGATCATCAAGTGAAATTAAGAATTCTTTTTAAAAAAAACACAAATGTAATTTATATAAATTCATATGCAAAGCTTTTGCATTTCTAACTTTAAAAAAAAAAAATACAATTTTTCATATTTTTTTAATTAAATACTTCTGAAACTACCCATCAGTGATTGGGAGAGGGGAAGTGGGAAACTTCTTTGTTAATCTCATTTTCCAAGACCCTTTTTCACAGAAAAAAAAGACAAATTAATAACTTGACTACCAGCAATTACACAGAACTATTCCCCAACGACAATTGCAATTACTGATAGCAAAAGGGTAGTTTTGAAGACCATGATTCCATTACAATGCAGTAAATCAAATGCTTGTGAAGGAAGAAAAGCCATTTCAGAAGTTATTTAAATGAAGAAACTGTAACTGAGAAAGACAATGACTATTTTTCTTATATTGGGATTTGCTTACAGAAAGATTTGCACATAGAATCCAATTGGATTTGTAGTTTTTGAAAAGAATTAGACCTGAAGAACATGGAGAATCCAGAGAGCTTTGCTTATTAAATACAGTAAGCCTATTGGTATCTTCCTACCTCTCTTTGTAACATAAACCAAAGCACTCTTCAGATACTCAGAGGGTATCCCCTGCTTGTCTGAAGCATCCTGGCACTCAGTTATTTGTTTGTTTCCTTATTAAATGAATTGATTATATGCCATCAAGTCATAGCGACCACATAGATCAATTTTCTCCATGACAATCTGTCCCTAATCAGGTCTTTCAGGTCTCCCAATGGTGTACTCATCACCACTGTAACTAAGGCCACCCACCTTGTTGCTGGTTGTCCTCTTCCTTCTCTTTCCTTCCACCTTTCCCAGCATCAGAACCTTCTCTAGAGAGCTAATGTGTCCAAAGTAGCATAATTTGAGTCTGTATTAAATAAATAGCCATCCAATATCCAAACTTCTCTGGGCAGTTTACATTTATTTTTCAATTATATAGCCGATACATAATTTTTCAATGAATGAAATAATAAAAAAGAGTATTATATATAGTCCATACCATTACTTTTGTAGTGATATTTCCAGGGATTTGTGAGCAAGGGGTGTATGTGTTTGTCAAAATGTCAAGATGGTAGCTGCAAATGCATGATCAAAAGCCCACCCCTTTTTTATGTTATACCTGCCATACATTTATTTATACCATTGAGGACTAGGAAGAGGTATCAGTTATTTCTTGTAGCATATTGAAGATGTTACATTTTGACATAGTTGGATGAGGGGAACCCATAACTCAAAACAAGCACATGTCTTACATGTGGAAAGTCCTGGATATCTTCCATTAAAGAAAGGTCAGGTATGAAATCAAAATCTTCTGCCAGAGCATCGACAGAGCCTTTGCAAAGTTTGTAGGACTAGGATAGATGGATAAATAGGCTGACCTGGTATAAAACAGCCACATTTGTATCTGACCACTCTGTAAGCCTGGAATTGGCCAACCAGAGTAATTTAAATATAAGCCAGTAGATTTTTCAACATCACAAGACATTAAATGTCTTAAGTGAAACTCATGTTCTAGTCCAGAGCAAGTAACTCTGTTGAGGATGGGAAACACACTTTTTTAACCTTATTTTTTTCTCATATGAGAAGAGCCATGGAATAAGACAATCATGTAATGATGTCACTGAAGGGATCAGGCCCAGAGTTTTAAACTCCATTTTCATTGAGTTGTAGGGCTTTAAAAACATAACATAAACCACACTCATTCTAGTTTTGCCAATATATTTTGTAATCTTGGAGTATATTCTATACTTTTAAAGCTATGATAGTCATATAAATCTATTGGAAATATATATGTACTTGAATAACATTTGTATTAGATAAATATATATAGAATTAAAATTGTTTATTGCTATAATGATAAATTAACACTTTTTTCCCTGTTTGTTGTATTTTTTTCACTTTTTTGTTAAACCACATTTATGTATTTTTTTTCTTCTTTTTGTAATCAATTTAAAAAAAAAAAATAAAAAGCTATTCGTGAAGAAGTTACTATTGGGTGCACAAACACACATACACAGAATCACAAACAGGGGTATCCTCTGGTAATCAAAAAAGTTAAGATGTTAGCCATGGCCATGTGAATGACACCCCTTCCTTTTTTTACATGTGTTGCAGGTACAATTTTTTAAAAAGTGGGAATTTGATCACATAATTATGGCTACCATCTTGAGATTTTGACACACACACACACACACACACACCTTGGGTGCCCTTGCTGACAAATCCCTAAAAATCTTGCTAGAAAAGTAATAGTATGGATTATGTGCTCTATTCCTACATTTTTCAATAACCTGTAACACAGTGTTTCTCAAACTTGACAAGTTGAAGCTGTGTGGACTTCAACTCCCAGAATTCCCCAGCCAGCATAGCTGGCTGGGGAATTCTGGAAGTTGAAGTCCACACAGCTTCAACTTGACAAGTTTGAGAAATACTGCTGTAACACAACTGACTGGAAGTCTACAGTTTATGTGATTTTCTTTGCCACAAGTACATCAACAGGCTAATGCTATTGCAATTGTAGTTTACAACACAGTGATGTAATTAATGTAATTTTTATTACAACAAATAAAGAGGCATCAATTTTTTCAGGGGATTCTTTCTTCACTTTTATAACTGTTCTGTTAAAGCCAATGATTTACTAGGTAACCTGAAGTGAAATTATTGGAAATTACTGAAAACTTCCTAATTGTGCCTCATCTGATTGATGGCATAATTGAAGAATGATTATTATGTATATCTTAGGTGTGGGGAAGTACTTGCTGTGTATTTTAAAGTGGCTACCTAATGGGACCATTTTTCCTCCCATTGTTATACTATACCATGAAAAAAAAAAAGCCAGTTCCAGAAAAGACTAACTGAAGCCTCACTTAAAGAAGGCAATTTTGAAATTAGAATTACCATCAAATGTCATCTAAAATAAATGAAGATGGATTGAGAGATTTCCTTCATGAAAATCATACAAGAAGTTTGAACGGAAGCAAAAGGAACATCAACAATTAGGTAAATTGAACTTACTTACTTGAGCCTTCATGAAATAAAAATGCAAGGTTATTCATCAAATTTACCATGAAGGTGTCGGACACATTCATCTGCCTCTCATCAGCACTAGAGTTGTATCTAGCAGCCACCTCTGGCAAGGAAATTCTGAATAGGTTGAGAAAAACTCTCCAAACATATCAGTAAGATTATAGTCATAATCACTCATTTGTTTCTTGACATAATCAAAAAAAGTTGGCCATTATCTTTAAAAACCTAAATAGACTAAGAAGAGGATGCCAAAATAATTGTGAGCCTGCACTTAAGTGCTTCTGTAGAGATCCTTTTCTGCATCCTTCCAACAGCTGACTTGCAGTTAGGACAGGAGTAGGGCTAATCCTTTTGACAGTAATCTCTTTAGGCTACCCCTCCCCAATACAATAAAAGCTTCTTAAGACTTTCATTTCACTTGACATGCTTTTTCTGTCCTGAGATGAAAGATTATTTTAATGTATACCATAACTTTATTGGAGCCAGTAACTAGTCACATGAGACAAAGACATAAAAGAAGATAAATAGCATTTTCTACATAGTTATACCACCCTAAAATTAAGACAAAATATTTTTAATGACATATTTCTCTGTCCTGTCCCTATGTTTAAATCAATTTATTTAAATTTTATATATTTCAGTGGGCACCTTGGAAGTAGCCTTTCTAGCTTAGGTCATCCATTGATAACCAACCTTCCTTCCTTCCTTCCTTCCTTCCTTCCTTCCTTCCTTCCTTCCTTCCTTCCTTCCTTCCTTCCTTCCTTCCTTCCTTCCTTCCTTCCTTCCTTGTCTTCTCTGTCACAGCACCTGCCCTCTGGAATGAGGTTCCCCCTGAAATTTGGGTGACCTCCACCCTGATGGTGTTCCAGAGGACCTTGAAGACCTGGCTTTTCTTGCAGGCCTTGGGCTAGGGTGGTTAGAGATCCTTGTGGATTTTGTGTTCTTTGGATTCATCACCTTGTTTTTTTAATCTGCTTCTTATTTATTTTGTTGGGGGTTTTTTGAATTGTTGTGTTTTATCTTTTTGTCACATTGTGAGCCGCCCAGAGTCATTTGGAATCAAGCAGTGCATAAATTGAATTAATTTAATTTAATTCCTATGGTTTTACCCATAAATATTTTTCAGCTCTAACTGGAATGATCAGAGATCAAAGCTGAGACATTCCACCTGGGAAGCAGAGGTTGTACATCCTATATGGCCCTTCAATATGTTGTAGGTTTTTGTGAACATTTTTATAAACAAAAAAAGTACTTTGGAAGAAATATATATACACATACATACACACAGAGAAACACAGAGAGAGATACATACATACATATGAATGAATTAGGCCAGAAGAAGCAGGGCACTCGTGGGTGTTCCCAGGAACAGCAAGGGGACAAGTGATGAAATGTGCATGATGACATTATGCAAGTATCACAACTGTCATGCTTGTATCAGATGTCAGAATGAAAGTGTATAAGAGCAGGATTTGTATCATGCTGTCCCTGCACTTGGGTCATTTTTGCACCATTGTGGCCTGCTGTAGATGCTGGTGTTACAACTGGAAGGGGATAGTTGCATTTTTCCCCAGAACATTCAAAGGCACACAGTAACCATGGTGACTCCCATCTTGTACTAACATTTCTCCCAGTCTACATGAAGTTATCCTAGTGATAAAAAGAATCCAAAGGCCTTGTCCATTCTGGCTTAGCTAAATAAGCCCTCTTCAAGTTCAAAAGCATCCTTAAATACTTGGGTTATACTGCAATGGCAGGTTAGGCCGGGCACATTTAGAATTTTGAGAATATGTGGTGGATGCGTTCACAAAATGGCTGCCAATGGAGTTTTACCTATTCACAATGTGGCTAGGCATCTCTTTACCAAAAGGTAAACTAGTGATGTATGTCATGCAGTGATGTTAACAGAATCCTTCTCTCCATGAATATGGTGCAATTTTCTGTAATGGAGAGTCTTCCTATGCAGATTTGTGCAAATCTGTGAAGATTTGTCTTTCATTTCAGGATTCTACCTCATAGTATGACTGTGTAGAGGAGAAGGGCTACTGAATGCTGTTTGGGAGCTGTACCTTCCTTTAAGCATTACTGGCAAAATTAATCCCAGTCATGCAAGCATTTTTCTTTGCAGCTGCTTGCATTTTCACTCCTGTGCTACTTTAGGAACTACAGCTCCTCTAGTCATTTTTGCGCTAATTTCTATTACAAACCTTTGCAAGTCCTAAACTTGCCATTAACATGCCCCTTGGTTCTTGATATATTCTATTTTCATAGCTGACAGAAGTCATTCAGATAATAACCCCATCTTATGTAAGAAATGAATGGCATGAGCACAGCAGAACTGTACAGTGTCCTTCAAACTGTAAGGCTGAACTTTCGTCGTGGCACATCTGAGTGCAAGCATTTCCATTGACTGCAAAAGTGCAGTGTGGTACAGTAATACGGATTAGGACAAACTCATAAAAAGTAAATATCAGATATAGTAGCCAATATTGAGGAGGGAGGGGAGAGGAAGAACTACGGATAACAAGTTATTTTTTGGGTATTTTGTTTGCCTTTGCAAGCTCACTGAGACCTTATCAATTTATATTCACTGAGCCTCTGCTAACTTCATCGTACTATTCCAGAAGTTGGCCTAAAGTGAATTGTTAAACTCTAAAATCTCAAGGAGGAGCAAAGATTATTGATTGGACACATTGTTGCATTGACCTCTCTGAAATGCATGGAGTCCCTCAGCCAGGGTTTACTTTTCACTCTGCCATAATGGAAGTGGGTTGTTAAAGAGCTATTTTTATGACACTCACAGCTTTTCTTTTCTTCCTTTTTCTTTTTCTTTTTCTTTTAGTGTTCCTCTGTATTGGAAGGAACAACCAGGCAACTCAATTTGCTATAGAATGGGGGTCTGCAAAGGCCACTTCAGTTTTCACAAACAAATAGAAGACAGTTTGGAGTCCCATCTCCGTGCAAAATGGCATCTATAGGTGCCAGAGCATCTGTTATCCCCAAACCAACAAATTCACACACACTCATCCCATGACATTAAAATTAAATAATGTTAATAGAAGAAAAATGGCTATTGCAAGATTCTACATGTGATTTTATGTAAGATCTTATATAAGGTAAGGAGGAACTCACTACATCTTTAGTAACTAATTCTAGTATCAAACTGTTCTTACTGTTAGGAATTTTTTCCCCCTCATATTCAGCTGGAATATGACTTTATCTTAGTGCGATTATTCTACATTCTGACCTCTAAGATGATAAAGAATAGATGTTGGCTTCCTGGGGCTTCTGGGTGGGGACTATGATAAACTAAGATGTCTCTGAGGGAGCAGAGATGATGCTGGGGTGCAAACTGGTGGCCAGGTGACAAGTCCAGGCCAGCAGGGCCTCTCCAGACAAGGAGAGACCAAGACATCGCCCACCTGCACTCTGGAGAGCTGCTCCTTGTGAGGAGACCACAGGATTTGAAGGTACTTGTGGTCAACTTGTGAGTCAAGCAGCTGGGAGATAAGGAGATAAGATTAAATTTGAAACATTAGCATTTTGGTGAAAATGCTTTTGGCCAATACTAATTAAATACATAAACCATACCTTTGTAGGAATGTTGATTGTTTAGAATTACAGTGAAAAGACAATTGGTGGGTTTTGCAAAATAAAGAGATAAAGGAAATTTGAGGCAGACTATGTGATCAGAACTATGGAGTATCAGAAAGGACTAAAGCCTTAAGAATACAGAAAAGGCAAGAGAGAAGAGAGGGAGAGGGAGAGGGAGAGGGAGAGGGAGAGGGAGAGGGAGAGGGAGAGGGAGAGGCAGAGGGAGAGGGAGAGGGAGAGGGAGAGGGAGAGGGAGAGGGAGAGAAGCCTTCCTTTTACTTTCACCTTTGTAATTGATTCACTTTTGCTTTCTGGATTACAAATAAAAGAATGGCAACTACTAGGAAAGCAGCAGAACTTGGGGAAGAGAGATGAAGATCATTAGAGCAACCAACAGAAAAGGGGATTACTCCAGAAATATTACCAAAAAAACAAAAAAAGTGTGAAGAATTAGGGAAGAATTTATCTGAATCTCACAATAAAGATTTGACTGCATTTGAAGAGAGAATGGAAGAAAGATTTGTAAAGATGAAAGAGGAAATGAAAGAAGAGGTTAAAAAAATTGAAGAGTCTTGTGAAATTTGCCAGCCCCTCTCTCTCTTTTTCCATGCCCATGTTGGCCAAGTATGTCAATTGATGTCCTATCCTTTGCATTTTCTCAAGCTGATCCTTTCCTCTTATTAGTTGCAGAGAGTGGAATCCAAGCTAGGCAAAGTGCTGCAGGGAGAAAAGACTCATGTTCCCCCATCCTTATACTGTTTCTTTCTAAGGTGGCTTCTCCCTTTTCCTCTTTTTCTTAGCCATGCCTCTATACTAAACTTCTTCTGCTCCTCTTCTTTCTATCCCATGCATGAACTGTCTCCACAGGAACAAGATGGGTTGCATTTTGTTAATTCCATTTGTCTTTTTTTCAGACAAATTATTATTCTGACTCACGCTCAAGATCTTTTTTGTAAATATTATAACCAACCCATGTATCTCCCATCCTATACCTATACATCTGATTTCTATTTTCTAACTGAAGAATTGTACATTTCTCTCTGTTTTTTTGGTCTGGTTATTTTCAGTCCATTTTTCTGACATATCAACAGATTTTCTCAATTTTAATTTATTCCTTTCTTGTAGGGTATCTACTATCCCACCCAATTTTGTAGCATCTGCAAATTTGATAAGCTGGCTTCCCACTTCAACCAAGTAATTAATAAAAATGTTGAACAGTACAGGGCCAGGAACCCCTCATGGTACCTACTCAATACTCCTTCCAGTTTGATGAAGCATCTTTGATGAGCACTGTTTGAGTTTGATTGCAGGGTCAGCTATGTATCCACCTAATTGTTATATCATGAAGCTCACATGTTACTAGCTTGCTGATCAGAGCATCATGGGATACTTTGTGAAGTGTTTTGCTTTATGTCTACAATATTCTCACATGCTATTAAGAAAGTAACCCAATCAAAAATGAAATAAGGTTAATCTTCCTGCTGATCTTTTGTAATTACCATGTTGTTTTCAAAATGTTATCTATATAAGACTGTAGTTTTTTGGACCATCCTTTTCCTCCTTTTTGAAAACATTCATCTGCTGCTGCAACCATTCTTCAGGATTTCTTAAAGTTAATAAATAGAGGTTCAGCCTGTCATCAGGTTTCTTCAGTGCCCTTGGAGATAATTTATCTGGCCCTTGAGATTGAAATTCAGAGTAAATAACTATTCTCTGACCATGTTTCTGTCAATCTCAAACTTCAGTCCTGTTCTGTTCAATCTTCTTGTTCAAATTTTCCTGGGGAAATATATATTCCTTTGCTGAAGAAGAATGTGTCAAAGTAGGAATGGAGTAGTTCTGCCTTTTCTTTGTTTCTTGTTACTATTTTGCCATCTCTATTGAACAGCTAGCATATTGATTTTTTTTCTTTTTATTTGAATGTATGCCTTTTCTTTCACCAAACTTAGCTCATTCTGAACATTCTGAACTCTAATCTATCTCTGTTCATTTATATGTGTATTAATTGAGTTAGTAACAACAACAACAACAACAACAAAATCACCATCAGTCAATTGCAAAAGGCAGCTGTACTTGGAACAGCTTACATCCTGCAATGATACCTTTAACACCATTAAACAACAACATCTGCCTATCCCAGATCCTTGGGGAGGACCCAACAGGTGGATAAAAATGCCAAATCCAATCTAAACATCTGGCTGACTGTGCGACCAACAGCAACAATAATAGCAATAGCTAATAATAGCTTTAAAATCTTAAGCCAATTCCTGTAAGATTATTTTTGCCATCTGCTACATGGCAAAAAAAGAACTCTAAGTTGCCTGATGTTATGGACATAAATAATTCTGATCAGCACTAGTATTTATGATCTCTCTGATGGTAACATCTGAGGAAGGGAAACTATTTACAATGTCAAAGATCTGAAGTCAATGTCAGAAAGTTACACATTTAACTTCTTGCAACAAGAGGACTTTAGAGATAAGAAGAGCAAAACATGATGGGAATTAAATTTATTTAAGGTGAATTCTGAAAATCTTCTGAAACGGTGAATTTAGTAATAGTTAGCCAAATGTTGTTCCAGAAAGCATTGCGACAAACTAAGCTCTTGCTGAAAGTGATCACAGTATTCTTCTGTGCAATTCCCCAAATGTCTCTTCAACTACTGTACACAACAGTCACTCCCATCTAGGTCTTCATACACATCATTCACTGTTGCTAATGATATCTTGAGGTACAATTTGCTTTCTCAGTAGAAATGCTATCGAATTTCACAATCTGATTTTTACAGAATGGAGGACAGAGGTATTATTCTAGAACAGAAACTCTTCTGTTGACCATGTTGCCTTGGAATTCTGGGATTTGCAGTCCTAACATGTTTGGAAGGCACCAGTTTTGGGATGCCAATTCTACAGATATTCCAGTTACAAGTTCTTTAAGTGAAGTAATCAAGAAAACATAGCACTCTGTTACATGTATCATTTATATAAGCAATTGTATATTAAGTATTATGTGGAAGATACTTTCAGTTTCCATCACTGATTAATTCCTTGTCCTTTCAAGTATTGTTTAGCTTTTAATACCTGCCAGCTATAAGAAAATGTCATAGATTAAGAGTTTCATGTTAAAAGGCCTGTATGCCCTCTACTGCACATCCTAGCTGTCTCATCCCTTTTTTGCTTATCCAATTTATTTAGATAGGTGGAAACATACAGTATTTGTTAATCAACAAACAGGAAATGCTCCCAGTGTGAGGTATAATAAAAACACAAAATACAATGAACACAAAAGCATTAAAAAATTAAATGAATAGCAACATTTAAAAGCAGAGGTCAAATATAGTATTGGGATAGAAACACATTAAAATCTAACAGAACAGCAGAAATGCAAAAAAATAAAAAGGGCTAAAGGATGCCTGGAGGCTATACATAGATGAAGGGGAGATGGATATTATTGAAAAGACCTGTTCCTAAGTAGCCATTGCAACAAGACCTGGACTTCCCCTGTGTCTTTCCCAGCAAAAGTCATATTACAGATGAACAAGACAGTTTCAGGGCCAAGACAAGCCTTACACTGAAGTGAACCGGGTTGAATTTTTTCTGATTACTTCAGCAACTGAGGTGTGAATTCCCATCCTCATTCTTTCATGCAGATAAAGAATACAATGGAGAAGAAGCATCTAGTCAGGATGTAGGTAGAGCTCTGTGGGCTACAAGCAACTCTCTCAAATACTTCTCCCCCTCCTCCTCCCCACCTCAGTCTTCAGTAAAAGAGCTGGTGGTTACGTTTGAGTGAGTAGGCATGTTCTGGTACCCAGAGTTCACACACACACAAGCTGTTCTCAGAGAGAAACATCTGTGACTTGAGATGCTCTTTTGGGGATGGGATGACTCCAGCAGATTGTACCAGTACTATGCCTATCTGATCTGGGCTGCAAAAATACAGATGACCTGTAGATGGTTGCAAAGAGTTCTGGGGTTTTGTATCTCATTTCTTCCATCTTGTGGTCAGTACTCACTGACCACTTCTGCTTGCCATTCCACTGCCCAGTCCTTAAGCTGCCCTAGGCAAATGCCTTGGTTCTTCTATGGATGCACACTGACCCTGCAGGAGACCATGACCAGCTTGGCTTGTTTTAAGACTAAAGACCCAGCCTGGGCCTACTTAGCTTGTGGGCTTCAAAGTGGCCATTTCCCTTGCCTTGACTATATCTATGCCACTGTTGCTAGTTGAATTCAGTGACCACACAAGTCTTCTGCCAGAAATAGACCTCTGCCTAGATACTATTTGCCCTTAAATATGTCATTTATAATAAACAGCACTTTGACTGCAAATAGAATAGTAGATTGCATCCTGTAATATTTGCTGTTTAGCACATAATAGTTACCTCTCTCCTGAAAAGCATCTTAAAGAGTAGATCATGAAATACTCTTATTACTGGCAGTGTTTACAATTGTTGACAAAGGAGGAATGAGGGTTTCATATAAAGCAGGACTAAATTACACACCATATTATAGTAGGGCTACTGGGTCTTGGTTGCAAAAACTCAGATGACCCCAACAGATAGTAGCAAACAGAGTTCTCTTTATGTTTCTGCTGCCATGAAATGGTTGTCTGGATTTTTGCAGTTTGGATCTGGCAGCTGTTACAAATAAATGACTATTCACACTGGGGAATAATAGTTTATTGCCTGGTGTTCTACCAACTAGTATCTACTTATCTATCTCGATAAACATTTTGGCATTTCAGAAAATACATATAATGATGGGTATTGCTTTTATTTGCTTTCTACTAATGCTGTCTGTATGTCTCAATTACATGTATGGTAGCTTACAATGAACATTTACCAAGTAAAAGCAGGCCCTGTTACCAGAATCACACAAATGAAATCTGAAATTTTCAGATAAGAAAATGGTAAGAATAAGAGTCATCCTTTACCCTTAAAAAAAGTATGAGCATCTTTGAAATTGTCATTAAATGCTTTTATCAGCACCCCAGCAGTGACAATAAATCCTACATTTTAGGGGTAATTCATGTATCAGTCTGGAAAAGTACCATATTGCATTTGAGCAACTGTCATAGCCAAACTGAAGGTCTGTCATATGCCCTATTTTCAATGCCAGAAGAACCCCACAGAAGTTCAATAATCCACAGGTTTACTAAAGTGTCTAGGCTAATCCAGAAGGATGTAAGCATAATATGGTTCCCATTCTAGAATATTCCTATGATGTATTCTAAAGCTATTGCACCAGGGTTGGGAAGAACCTCTTTTGACATCCTGAGTGTTTCACTCAAGTTTCTTGTAGCAGCCAGGAATATATGCACACAGCTGCAAGTTCCTCTTGGTTCAATGAAACCTTTTTCCCAGTAACTATCAACGGGAGTCTAGTTAGGAAATAAAATTGATTCAGGAAGTCCACATGCTACATTTATTATTATTTCATTTATTAAATGTGTAAGTTGCCCAGCTCTGTTACAATTTGGGGTAGCATACAATATACACAATTTAATATAAAACCATCCATGCAATACAATAATACAAAAAGAAAAGAACACCATCTCACAGAACAGACAACATCCAAGGGGACCATTTTTGATAATGGAAATACCATACTTGATCACTTCTTTAAAAAAGTAAAGTTCTATTGGGCTACTTGTTCATTGTATTATTTTAGGTTTTATTATGATCAGTGATTAAATTAGTATGCAGTTGAATCACTCAGATTCCCAGCAGCTTACAAGATACAATAAAATGGGTGTAGTAAGACAGATTTAAAATTTAACCCATAAGGCTAATAACATCAATAGTTAACCCATTAACCCATAAGGCTAATAACTTCAAAACCCCAAAACAACTCATAGAATCAAAACCAATACTAGCTTTTGGAAAACCATTATGAAAAGGGATATTCTAACAGAGAAAGATTGTTCAAAAGCATAAATACCATGATTGATAAACAACACCTTCCAGCCTCAGCTCCCCTCACTTCAGAAAAAAATGGGACATCACTAGCCACTTTTCCTGGGATGACCTCCTTGGACCTCTTTACAAGTACCTTCAAAGGCAGCCTCATGTAGGCCTGAATTCTGAGTGGAAAGGATCCAGATAATGCATTTTATCTAGGGTGCTCTACAGCTGGATCCTCACCATGAGCTCAACAATTTTCCTCAAGAAATGACACTAGGCAATAGCTGCTAAACAACACTGGATTCAAGGAGAGCCTGTTAAAAAGGGGATGAATTACTTTCTATTTTAGATCCAAAGTAATTAATTCCTAACTATCATAAGTAAATGAATAAACCAACAAACAACATTGCTTGAAAATAGTTTGCCATTTTTCAACCAAATTTATTTTCACATTAGTTGACAAAATATGAAGAATATCTTATATGTGACAAGGCTAATAGAATTATATCTACAGCTACTTGGTCCCTCTTTTTTCATTTTTATGGTTGTGTCTCTATTTTAAGGACACCAATCTTAGCATATAGACTTTTTAAGGGATAGTAACCATATGTTCCTTTTTTCATGGCTGCAAGAAAAAAATAATACTGACAAATGGTGCAATGAGAGAAAAAGGATCTTTGAGTATAGGGGAAAACTTAAAGCACAGTAAACATGCTCCTTATTTCTAGCAAGTCTAGTTACTCTAATTACTGAGAATAGAACTGCAGCTATCTGCATAGCCTCAGCTTTTCAAGTGCATAATTTTATCTTCGATTTTTTTATTTAGCAGCCACTGAGTTTTTAAACTGTTATGTTGGCTGAGTCTCTGTGCTTTGAGATTGGGAAGGGAGGAAGGAAGGAAGGAAGGAAGGAAGGAAGGAAGGAAGGAAGGAAGGAAGGAAGGAAGGAAGGAAGGAAGGAAGGAAGGAAGGAAGGAAAGATAAACATCCCAGCCTATCCTTCTTCCTCCATATATTTTCCTCCTGGAACAATTATTTTCTAGACTGAAGCATTTGCAACAAAATATTTATTTATTAATCAAATTTATATGGTCACCCATCTCATGAAAAGTGACTCTGGGCAACACACAATAATCAAATAAAAACAACACATATATAAAACAGTCATTATAAAGATATAAAATCAGTATTAAAATTAAATATTATTAAAAACAAAATATACAAACCCCAGAGAGAGTGAGTATATATCCACCTCAATAGTGGAGCCATCTAGACATGTTTCTGGTTCCCTGGGACCCCCAGGTCTGGTGATATAACCAGGTCTTGAGGGACTTCCATAACATCAAAAGGGATGGATCTAACCTAAATTTGGGGGAGAGAATGTTCCATAAGGCAGGTGCCATGGCAGAGAAGGCCTGTCACCTGGGACCCACCAAATGTAAGTCCCTGGCAGATGATATCGACAGCATGGCTTCTCTGCCAGATCTAGTGGGGTGGGCTGAGGTAATCAGGGAGAGGCAGTCCCTCAGATAACCTGTCCCATGCCATGAAGGGCATTAAAGGTTAAAACCAGCACCTTGAATTGGACATGGAAGCAAACTGGCAACCAATGCAGCTCACAGAGCAGAGGAGTAACATGGGATGTTCTGGGAGCTCAAATAAGTGCCCACACCACTGTATTCTGTACCAGCTGAAGCTTCCAGATATTCTTCAAGGGTAGTCACATGTAGAGCACATTACAATAGTCTAATCTGGAGGTGACTACAGCATGAGTGACTGTGAGTACAGCCTGCCAATCCAGGAATGGGTGCAACTGGTGTACAACAAAGCTGTGCAAAGGTCCTCCTAGCCATGACTGCTACCTGCTCTTCAAGCAGGAGTCATGAGTCTAGAAGGACCCCCATATTGCAAACCCATCCAGTACCAAAGATAGCATAGTCCTGGAACCAGTAGGCCCCAAAACCCAGAGCCGCTCAGTCTTGCCAGGGTTGAACTGAAGCCTGTTGTTCCCCATCCAGACTCTCACAGTCTCCAGGCATCAGGATAAGACATTCACAGCATTGCTTAATTCGCCAGGGGCAGAGATATATAATTGGATATCATCAGCGTACTGATGATACCTCACCCCACGGCAACAGATGAGCTCACCCAGCAGCCTCATGTAGATACTAAAGAGGAGAGGAGAGAGTACTGAATCCTGAGGTGCCCCACATAGTAGGTAGGGGCCAAGGTCAGGACCTCTCCTCCCCAATAATCACCAACTAGAATCAAACCTGAAGAAAAGAGGTGAACCAGGATAACATCATGCCACCCCCACCCCCCCCCAATCCTCTGAGCTGATCCAGAAGGATACCATGGTTGATGGTACTGAAAGCCACAGAAAGGTCAGGTAGGGCAAGGATGGATGCGCAACCCCCATTCCGCCCATGCCAGAGATCATCCAAAAGTGCAACCAATGCTCTTTCTGTCCTATACCTGGGTCTGAATCCTGACTGGAAAGGATCCAGATAATCCACTTCCTCCAAGGCCCTCTGAAGCTGTTGTGAAACCACCTTCTTCACCACCTTCCCCAAGAAAGGGAAGTGGGATACTGGATGAAAAATGTCCAGTATGGTGGGGTCCAGTGATGGCTTCATCAGGATGGGGCAAACCGAGGCCTCTTTAAGAGATAAAGGAACAACCCCCTCACTCAAAGAAGAATTAACCACTGCTAGAACCCACTCACACAACACTCCCCTGAGCCACTTTAACAAGCCAGGAGGGGCATGGATCTAAAGACCAGGTGGCTGAGCTCATAGTCATAAGGACCCTGTCCATTCCTCAGGTCCAAACTATGACATCGAAATGACATGTGCATATTAATGTAATTACATAAATGTTGCAATTATATACAGGTACTTGCATCAGGACATATGATGTTGTACATCATTCATGGAATTTCATGATTACATCATCACACACCAGTCATTAAACACCCTCCCCCACCCAACTGCCCCAGCACATGTTTCTAGATGTAACAAAGAATCAGTATTGTTGCATTAATTTTCATGAATTACAATCCATTTCATTAAGTTCTTGCAACAAAAACCATGCATCTCATGGACTGTGAGCTACAATATTACATTGTAAATTTGCTAATATTTTTGAGGCCACAAGATCCTGTGTTGTTTTTGCTATAAAATGCTAGCACACTACTTCTCTTGGATCCGTGTTTTTATTAACATAAACCATTTAACTGGCCATTTTTTAAGGCCTCCAACCACTGAGATTCAATGCAGGGAATCCTATGTTTCCTATTCCAGAAAAAATGATGTGATTCATTTCTGATGTATTTATTTTATTTTTAAAACAAAAAACAAAACAAAAACTCATAACTTTAAAAAAGAAGTATGAGATGAATATAATCCAGGATTAGTTAAATATATTGTTTTAGAAAAATATACTTAACTTCAATATCATATCACAAACTGTTTTCAGAAAGGTTGGATATACTTTTATGAATACTTTATCACCAGAATCTGAGATATGGCAAAAAGTTGTAGATAACAGAAATGCATAATGTGTCAATTTTCACTGGCAACAAACTGATTTTGTTTACTAATAATTTGATTTAAAGTACATTATTGTGTTACTGATGATGTTACCTAGTTGGGTAATGAAACATCTGCATGCAAGCAAGCAAGCATCCAAGCTCAGAGAGCACCTAGGACTTCACAGTTGAGCCCTGAGCTACATATATTCTCTTCTGTTGTGTTATTGCTCACACATTGATCGCTCACTGAGTGATATTGTTAGAGACAGATAAAGTTTTCATGAAGAAATAGATTGTTTGTCATTCCCTCCCAAATGTAAATCTCTGTTCCATGTTGCCTATATGCATTCCAGTCTTTTTTCTCTCTCTCTCGCTCTCCTTCTGTGGCCTATATTGGTGTTTTCATAAGCCATCACTATTTGTATAAATCCTTGTATTCCTTTTCAAAAAGATCTGCAACAAAGGTTGCAGTGCAAGTGTTCCTGTTCAAGGCTTCTATCAGCTTTTTTCTTTCAACAAACTCTATTTTCCAAAGAACCTTGCATTATCATTACATATTTCCTCTGTATGTAATGGCCTGAAAGACTGTAGAACATGACAACTGCACTATATGAAATTAATCTAGATCTAGTAATAACACAGGAATGGCTGGCGAGAGGGAAATTTGGCCACTCTATATTCCTTTCCTGTATTATGTGCATGGAATGGGATTGCTTGAGAATTGGGAGTGGGACAGCTCTCCTGGAACTGTCACCAAGGTTAATTGTGCTACTTGGTCCAGCACCAAGAATCCATGAATGGCCGGCTGAAATGGAAAACTATGCACTGAAGCACATGCTGGTTTTTTCCCCCCCATTCTAGATTACTATTTGTGGTAACCTAGAGCAAGATTTGTCTGATACCAGGAGCACAGTTATATGCACCTTTTGAGTTATATGTTGCACCTTTCATGTGAATTACATTTAAAGGAAGATTGCAAGTTCCCTTCATTCTTATTTGTGAGACTTTGAAACCAAGTCTGCTAGTGTCTGTCATTCTCCATTAAAGGGGAGGGAGGGAGGGAAAGAGAGAGAGAGAGGGGGGATAACTGGGTTTTTATAAGCATATATTAGAGAAGGTTGTGCATAAAAACAATTGCTTCATTTTGGAAGATTTTATTAAGGTATAAAAATGGATCGATGGCATAATGCATGAACATCTGGGACACTGATACATATGTCTGCTAATCAATAACTTCCTTATTGATTCATTAAATTTTGCTTTCCTGGCTGCAGCAAAATCTAAGCATTTATGCTGATATATAAAGATAACAACATTGATTTTAATTTCTGCTGTAGATTTGATTCTCACCAAGGAGCCAAAGCCTTGCTGATGTTGTTTCATTTCAGCACCGCACCTTCTCTGCTGCTTTTCCTAATTGCATTTTCTGCTGAGAGAAGCAATTTGAAGAATTTTGAGAGGATGCAGGTGAGTTCCCAAGAGGCTCTTCACAGCTCATTAAAACTTGGTAACTCACAATTATTGTGATTTCAGACAGATTGCATATCGCCACTTGTACAAATCCATGACTTTCTGCAAAACAAAACAAAATTATGAACACCAATTCCTGAATCACATTTTGGAGCTTTTTGGAATATACACAGATATGCTTCATGTGTCAGGGTTTGCTTGCTTGCTTGCCTGCTTGTTTGCTTATTTATTTATTTATTTAAATTTGTATGCCACCCATCTCACTGTATTGGTGACTCTAAGCAGCTTAGATGTAAAAAAGCTATAAAAAGTGATAAAAATCTTTACAAAAATATACATAGTTAAAAGACAGAGAGTATATGCTCAGGCCCCCGACCACCCCCGGGGCTGCGAGCCCCCATTGGATCCCCATGCTCATTGGCAGCGCCAGATCTTAATGCTGTTCTGGAAGACTTTACCCTTCTCATATAGCACAAAGGAATAATTGAAGAGTTTGGTTAAAATGGTAAGCATTTCAGTGTAAGTTCATCTATTTTCTTTTCCCTGAAATAAGTAAGTAAATAAATAAATAAATAAATAAATTTCAATCAATCACCAGATTTCATTAATCACTCTGAGCCTTAGTTTTCTTTCAATCATAACTTCCTGAACATGTTATACAAGTAATCTTCATTTAGTGACTGCCTCATTTAGCAATTGTTTGCAGTCATGATGGTGATGAAAAAGTAACTTTATGACCAGTCCTCACATTTACAACCTTTGCAGGTCTGCAAAGCAAAGGAAAGCTGAAGTAAGATCATGGGCACAATTGTGGTTTCACTTAGCAACCACTTCGCTTAACAGCTGAGTTGCTGGTCCCAGTTGTGGTCACTAAATAAGGACTACCTTTAGTGACCTAGCTCATATATAATGCTAAATTATAATGTAACTTCTTTGGTTTTAATTTAAAATGATGTAGAAAGCAAGGTTTATGGCTTAGTCATAAGGAAGTCTCATGCACCTGCTCCAGAGGCTATCTGCCCATGTCCTTGTATACATACAACCACCAACAAAGCAAAGCAGCTGAGCACGCACATACACTTTGCAAAGCAACACTTGTGAATTGTTTGCACAACCCTATTAAATATACTGTTGCACAAGCCTATTGAATGCTCTAGAAGTGATTGTTCAATGAGAAGCTCTTGATACAGATTCCTACTACACAGCATCACACTGCAATCTCCGACTCTTTGGGCTGTGTGTGTGCCATCATGATGCATATAGAAAAGAGCTGGAGGCTTGGGTCATGACACCTCCTTGCCACCTTCTCCCAGTTTTAGTCACTGTAGTCAGTTGTAACTTAGTCGTCAGCTGGAAAAGGGATAGAGAAATATCTAGATAGGTTTGAATTACAGCCCACTGGACAATGTGGCAAACATGGGATATCTCCAACTTTGCAATTAAGAAAATAAATAAATTGCATAGGGGGACAGTTGGTCTTGTGGTTAAGGTGTTGGAGTGGAGAGATCTGAGACCTAGGTATACCTTGATAGGCATGATAGCCAGCTGAGGGAATTTGGGCCAGTCTATCCCTCTCAACCCTAGGAAGAAGGCAAGACCAAACAATTTCCAAAAATGCTCCTGAGGAAACTGCATGGACTTGTCAGGAGTCAAGTCTGATTTGAAGGCAAACAAACAAACCTCGCATTAAAAACAGCCAGCCACTAAGACCTAATGGGCATTCTTAGAAAATAAAAAATGGTGTATGGATATAGCTCAGTCCTTTGCATGTAAAGGTTTCCACTTGTCCAGAAAAAACAAAGAGTGTGTTGTTGATTGATTTAGGAGCATCTGTGGTGGCTAGAGAACATAGTAAGGAGCAACTTCAGTAGTTGCCTTTTGGTAAATTGATGTTTTAAGACAAGAAGTTATGGGCTGCACAACTCAGCACAACCACTAGATGGCAGGAAGGGGTCAGGAATTTTCTGTATTCCATTGCTGCCATCTAGTGGCCATTCCCATTTTTGTAACCAAGATCTGGTAGCTGCCTTATATTTTATCATTGACCAAACCTTTATAACAGTCATTTTGTTATTGCTATACTCCCTCCCCACTGACAGTAATTGTATATAAGTGTCCACAGCATGCTACTTGCTTACTTTTGACTTATATTTCTGATTTCTGACCAGTACTATTTCCAGAAGCTTCTGGACAGCCATAGATTCCCAGCCAGTTTCCTGGGAAACAACTCAAAGAATTTTGTCCAGTTTCTAAAGCAAGTCATCTTCTAATTAAGAAACTTATACATGTTTGACCTAGTGAGACAGCATGTTAATCACCACTGAAGCCATGGAAATTCTTTATTTTCTTTTATAAGCAGCTGTGTTAATCAATCAAGTTTTGGGATGCACATAGTTGTTATTTTAACATTGTTCTTTTAATTAACAATTTAACATTGTTCTTTTAATTAACCAGCAAACAAATTTGTCAGATTCTGCTATGATTTAATCCACTCTTGGCAACCTCCAGATTGACAAACTGCTGTTTTGGAAAAAGAAAAAAAAGGGGGGGGTATGTTTTGCATTTTCCTTAAAAGCGATTTTAGAAGCTTCAATAAAAATTGAGAATACATGTTGTCCAGAAGGAACCATTTATTTAGACCATATTGGTTCATGTGTTCTAGTTCTGTCTCCGATGTCTGTCTTTGTGCCAGGTTTGCTCTCTAGGTATCCAATCTCCGAGGTTAAAAAGGGAGATCAAAAGGGAATTTCTATGTGTTTAAAGCGTGGGAATGACTTTATGCATTTCTTGCATATTTTATGCAAAAAAATATGCATGCAGAGAGAAATAAATTGAGAGCATATCTGGTGTTTATCATTTTAATTTTTTTATCTTTTCTAGTCCCCACTGAACAGATGTATCTAGTTTAATGACGCCTTCTGCCTTTGAAGGCTTGCTAAAACAAGAAAAAATTTCATTGCATTCCAAATGGTCCTGAAGGTACCAGCTACTCACACCAAGTTCCATCATGAAGTCCACTCTGTTCCTTTTGTAATGATAGCCTACCCATTTCCTACTCCTTCATGGACATCACTTCCTATGCTTACACTAGTGACAATAAAACAACTCACCAGCCGCTTCTTACTTATTCAACCAATCCACCTAGTCATTCAACTTACTTTACTCTCCTACAAATATAATATTCATCATCATTACACCCAGTCTTCCCATTATTTTAATCCATTGCTCCATTATCTCTCCTCCTTCCCTCTGCCATCATCCTCTTTCCATTTCCTTCTTCTTCATCCTACCTTCTCCATTCACCCTGTTTTTCCATCTACTGTCAACGTTTTCACACCAACTCCTTCTGTCCACATTATTTCTTCAGCTCTCCTTTCAAAGTTCACTGTCTTGCCTTTCTCTATCAGCTCCCCAGAATCTATACTCTTCACATTCCTCCCATATGTTCTGCTAAATCTTATCTTTCCATACAATCAGCTCCTGAAATTACCCTGAATAGTCAAGGGTCAGTCTCCAAAGACTCTAGATGTTTTCTGACCTGTGCTTAAAACTAAACCACTACAGCATCACCACAACAGATTAGTTTAATTAATATCTGAAAGATCTTGAGGAGCTTCTAGCCAATAATAGGATCAGGCCACCATTATCGATAGATAGATAGATAGATAGATAGATAGATAGATAGATAGATAGATGACAGAGATAGACTGTGCAAACAGTTCTATTTGCATTTAATAAACAGATGTAGAAGCCTTCTCCAGATCTTTTTTCTCAATATAAGAAAGTTAGAGGTACTAATGGTATGATCTATTTGAGGGCACTGGTAGAAATGTAATTTAAGAAGTCCTCTAGAATCTCCCTCAGGAATATTTCTTGATGCAGAATTGCCTAGAAAATTGAATTTATCTGGATAGGTTGCATAGAAAATATTATATTTTAGGGATAATTTTTGCAAACAAAAATATACATATCAGGATATATTACATGTGTATATGTTCATACTGGTATGCACTATGCATATGGCTACACTTGGTGCTCTTTGAGATGTGGTTTGCATGGGGCAATGGCTTTACCTCAGCGGCAGCAGTCCTGGAGCTCATTCTCTGACTAGCTGGGTGAGTTTGAGAAAGGTGCTAGAAAAGACAAGGGCAGAACTGAAATGTGCAAATCTGACAGCACTTTTGGTAAATGGAAAGCAACTGTGGAAGAATACAATTCCAGGGAGAAAAAAAGAGCACAGTTGGCAAATCTGAGAATACAACAAGAAGAGGAAATAAGTCACCATAAGAAAGAAATAGAGTGTCTGTGGAAAGAAAGTGAATTTTGTAAGTAGAAAAGTAAGAAGCTTGATTATGCTCATGATGATGTCACTGCTGTTATTATGTGATGGATAGCTAGCAATGTTTTAAAAATGGTCTTTGAAGATCTAAGACTCTGTTCTTTTCATAGTGTGAAATAAATAATTCACTCTCAAAAACATGGGGAGATCTGGATACCTATGGGACCATTTTTCTCCTGTTATCTTGCCTAGTCAGTACAATCTGGCAGAATTGGTGCACTTCAGATCCCATCTGTGAAACAATACCATTTGTAGGACCTGGATGATGAATCTTCCCTATAGCTGTATTTTCAGATGAAAAGAATGAATATGCCTGATATGCTCCCATTTCATCCCTTTGCTAATTTCTACTTGTTTGGTGGTCTACCAAAGCCAGTTTGGTATAGTGTTTCAAGGCCCCAGGCTAGAAACCAGGAGACCATGAGTTCTAGTCCCACCTTAAGCACAAAGCCAGCTGGGTGACCTTGGGCCAGTCACTCTCTCTCAGCCTTAGGAAGAAGGCAGTGGCAAATCACTTACAAAAACCTTCAGGGAGCAGTCCAGGCAGTCACGAGGATTGACTTGAAGGCACAAAAAAGAAAAGAAAAAGAAAAAAAGGTGGACTACCAGGATCAATGCCTATGGCACAAATCAAATTAAGTGCTGTAGAACCAAAATGCTTGTGCTAGTTGGCTATTTAGCAGAGATTATTCAGGTTCCCATTTGACAGCAACACAATTTTTCGTTTGATCCAGGCTGCATTTCAAAAGTTTAATATCTGCCTTCATTTATTTCAATGAAACTAAAATGAAGTTTGCTTACACTGCAATATACACATTCAGTAAGGCTTGCTCTCAAGAAAGTATACTCTGAGGCTCATAGAAGTCAGGCATACTTCTGCTAGCTAGAAATGATGGGAATTGAGGTTCAAAACCTCTTGAGGGTACTAGTATAGTACTAGGTGTCAGGTTTAGCCCAGGAAACTCCAGGAGACAATACAGATTCAATCCAGCAAGGTTTAGTTGGCTTCACACTATACAAAGAATCTTCCCAGACTGAGAGGAGTTCCCAGGGTCAATCTATAAACATCACTAGCATTCCTCAGGGAGGGGCCAGTCTCATCCTCTTATCTCTCCCTCGCTCTTCAGGGGATGAGAGTACATTCTTTATACCTCTTGCCCTTACTCTCACACTAGGTGGGAGAAAGCTAATGTGAATTGTTGAATTTTTATTGGTAAGTAAACTCTATTGTGTGAGAGGTTAAAGTCAAAACTACTTCCTCAACAAAAATATTGGTAAAACTACTGGTACTTCTGAACATAGTTATTCCATTAAGAATCCTTTTAAATGAAACATTTAGGCAATGTTCAGTTAGAGTTGTCTGAAAAGCAATACATATTTGTGCAGTTGTATGATTTAAATAAGTAAGCAGCACCACTGGAAATCTCAAAAGTGTTTTTGTCAGTTGTCAATGTAAGTAATGTCTTCTACTTGTTCTCAATAGCCAGCTACCATTGTGGAAGTCATATATTCAACTCAAATAACAGTTTGATATCAGGACTGCATTTTGATGACACTGTCCTTGATCATTAGGAGTGAAAAGACTATAAGAAGAATGATGTCAGTGGTAAGCAGATGCATATAACAACCAAGAGACTGTGGGTTTTAGGCCTCCCTTAGGCATGAAAGCTGGCTAGATGACTTTGGGCCACCTAGTCACTCTCTCTCACCTAGTCACCTAGTCACTCTCTCTCTCAGCCCAACCCACATTACAAGGTTGTTGATCTGGGGAAAATAGGAGGAGGAAGGTGGGATGAAATAATAACAACAACAACAACTTCAAGCTGAAGCTAAAAAAAAAACATTTAGGAATATTTATAGTTCCATAATGTGATGGGGAGAAGGAATAACCTTGAGGAACAACCAAGACAACAGACAGATAAAAGAAATCTGAGTCTGGGGCAAAAATGTAATCTGGGTAAGCATCTCAGGCAAAACCCTCCCTAGTTTTCTTGAAGACAGAGGTGAGAAGGGGGAAAGTGCATTCAGACTTGCAAGATTCAGTTACTATAACCTTATAATAAAAGTAGATTAGCTTACAGGTCTTTAGATTCCAAGTTTGGTCTACCTTAGAGGGATGACTCATGGATCTCTTGTGCTATTCAGTAAATCCCATAGTCCTAATACATTTCCCAAACTGAATGCTGACCTTACTGTCTCAATGCAACATAAAGCATCTATCATAACTTGTGATGGAATGTATCTATGAAGGGGGTGGTGATGTGATGGAATGCAGTAGAGAACCAGGTTCACAGGAAGGAGGGAGTGCATTTCAGGAGGGGAGCGGGGGAGGAAAGAGGCAACACAGTCCAGAGCAGGAATGTGGGAAGAGTAAGAGACTTAGAATAGCCACTCTGTAGAATCTCCCAGGGTATATCCATTAGGTTAGCTTAGTACAGATTTAGTCTGGCAAGATTCTGCCTATATGGTATAAACAATAAAGAACTGAACTTGGCTGGATTGTATCCCTGTTGTTCTTGGGCTGGGCCTGATGTCACTCCTATGGAGGGCAATGATACTTGCTCTTTAACAAGTGTTATAACATTGGCTGCAGATTTTGTAAAACGATGTCACTGAAGCAAGGGTGGCCAATGGCTGCATTTCCCCGCCCCACCTCTATTTTTGGGAGTGTCTGAAAACAGGATGATGAAATCATCCAAGTGGGTAGACCAGGGTTTACAGCATGATTTTTAAGGAGATTTGGAGTCTGTGGGTTTTAAAAGATGTATTAAACTTTTTAAAAGGCATGGAATAAGATTGCTGTTTTTTTCTATGTCCTTTACCAGTATGATTTCTGGGGACCACAAAAAGGAGGTATGGACTGGATACCGACTATAGGCTCTGAGCTGTGGCTTCTTCATGTACTATAGGATGAACCAAACAAGCTATATTTAAAACTGGCCAACTTTATTGTAAATGATATTTTATTTACAATATAAGATAATTACATTTCTGCTAGATTTCAACATTCTTCTTTTACTGCAGGGGTTCCCTAAATTTGATTCCATTCATCTACTCTTAGAAGAAATGCTTTGGTTCATATTATCATTGTAAATCTCCATACTGTCTCTTCACTTATATGTTTTGTGGGACATAAAACCAACTATGAGGAGAGAATACATATTGTATGTATGACAGGTGAGAATAGAGTCAAGGCTAATTTATTTCTGATTTTATAGAGAGCTCAAGCTAATGAGTCTTCAGCTAGGTGTCTGCAAAAGCATTCTAACAGGCAGATTATTGAAACAGGCTTAGCAAGAAATATAACAGATTCTCCTGTACTGGCAGACCCTAAGAGCAATTATTGTGATAGATGATAGATGAGAGAGAGAGAGAGAGAGAGAGAGAGAGTCCCATTTGAAAATTGCAGCCCCATCTAATAAAGGAGACTACATAAGCACCTTCTGCTATAGGGGATGAACTTTCAGCTTACAGCTCTGCTTGTTCAGACAAATGAAGCAGAAGATACATGAGATTCTCTTGCAATGAGGGGCAACAATTAGTCCACAATTAGGTTTAGCAAGTTGGGAAGATTTGCAAGTGATCTCTCCAAATTTGTTATATGTGTTGTACTGAAATCAGTCTGAATTAAACAAAAATTAAAAGTCCTCAATATGCAAGCAGTGTGTTTAATACCTTTAGGCCCTCATTTATTTACCCTTCTACTCAGCTTGTTGTTATGTTCCAGTAAGTCATAGTCAATTTCTGTGACTCTATGAATAAAAGTTTCTATACTGTCCTATTTTTCACCACATTATGCAATTGTTTCAGGTATATTCCCATAGTTCCCAGTACTCTGACTAGCCACCTCATATGCTGTTGGCTTCTTTGCCTTTTGTCCACCTTTGCCCAGCGTTATTATCTTTTCCATAGATGTATCAGCCCTTATGAAGTATCCAAAGTATGATAGATTTTGTTTCATAATCCTTGCTTATAATGAGCATTTAGGCTTGATTTCCTCTAGTACTGAACGGTTGGTGCTCTTGGCTGTCCAAAGAATGCAAAGCATTTTCCTCCAGCACCATATTTCAATGGAGTCAATCTTTTTTCCTCTTGTACCTGCACAGAGTCCATCCCTCATATTTGTATATCATAACAGGAAAAACCAGCAAGTGAACCATTCTAAATTTTGTCTTTACTGAAATGTCACAATTTTTCATGAGCTTTTGTAAGTATCCCATTAACATTTTGTAGAGGGAATAGGGAATGGCCTTGAAAGACAAGAGGAAGAGCCATGACCAAGGCAGTGGTCAGATAAGTGGGGCTTGAGCCAGGGCCAAGAAATTGAGAAAACATCTCAGACAAGCCCTTCCTTAGTTCACATAAAGATAAAGGCAGGGGGAGGCGCATTCAGACTTCCAAGATTCTGTTACTATAGCTCTTACAATAAAAGTAGTCCTGACCTATATGGCATTGATTTCTTGGTCTGGTCTCCCTTGTAGGGCTGACACTTTTTGGCCTTCATTATTCTTCTCTGAATCTCTTTTGCATGCCCACCATCTTTATTAATTCTGGAGCCTAGAAAATTGAAACTATCAACCACTTCTGTCATCTCATTTTTTTTATTTTAACTTAACCCTAAGATGATGGGTTGTAAAGAAGGGTTTGCTGTGGATGAGAAGAGAAGGCTTTTCTAGAGATGTGACAATCATTGTGTCAATACTGCATGTACTCACATCTTTCTCTGATCCAGAACCTTTTGTTCAGCCATCTAATTTTCTGTGGTTCTTTTTGTATAGTTTTAAGCATGTAGTTCCTCAGTACACATTTGCACACAACTTTCAGAACTACCCATAAGTTATGCTTTTTTACATGTATTCATTTTTCTATACAACGTCCTAAAATGTCTCTTATTTAAATACAACTAGCTTACATACTCAAATATGTAGATCAATATGTACGTGTGTGTGTGTGTGTGTGTGTGTGTGCATATTCCAAAAATGCAATTTCCCCCAATAAATATTACTTCCATGAAGTTTCCCATAGCACAGGATCACAGACTACAGTGCACTTTGTTTTCTGCTGCCATCTATTCCACTGCAAATTTTGCTTCCTTGTAAGATTATCATCTATGGCTCATTTTCATCTTACCATATTTGAAGAGTACAGTATGATATACCTTGATTCCTATTGTCTCATAACAATTCTCAGATGTAGGCTGAGCTTTCCTGTAAGCATGTAGGTCTCTCCAACCTCAGACCAACAACTGCTAGACCCAAACTTATATTAATGAATCTCAGCCAAGAGCTGCATTTTTGCCTGTCCTTATCCTGAATTGCTGTGTGCGCAGACCACATAGAAATAGCCACCATGGAATGACATTTATAGCAGCCTCCTTTTGATAGTTACAGTGTGAGGTCCTCATAGGATTATCAAGACCCTGGGGATGTAAATTTGCCCCTGGATTCAGCCTTTTATGAAACTGAAAGCAAACATGAATTGCTTCCTTCTTGGTTAAAAACTCAATTCATTTCAGGTTATGTTTTTGCAACATGAGTTCATCTCAATACAAGCTTCTAGGCCTGTAGATGTCCAGGCAGTAATCCTGAAACTAACACTGTTGCTGATTCAGCTGAATACCATATGGAAGTCATGTCTCTTAGGGGTTGTTTAAGCTACTTATGCCCCAGTATGTCCCTAACAATGAGGAATGTACTCTCTGCAATGGTTTTTCAATTTGAAAAATCCATTCTCATTTTAGAAATCATCTAGCGCAGAGTTCACACATTTGTCATCTGTTACAAGTCAGAAGTAGGTTTCTAGCTTGCACTGCAAGTGGGAAAGAAAAGGCTGGTAGAAAATCACTAAATGAACATGGTGGCATGAGACAGCAGAGGATATGTTTCTTTCCATCAGTTCAGAGCAAAAGTGGCTGCTTTTTTCCAAAAAGATCAATGTTCAGAGCAGTGGCTCTAGGTGTTGTTGTTCAGTTGCTAAGTCGTGTCAGACTCTTTGTGACCCCATGAACCATATCGCGCCAGGCCTTCCTGTCCTTCACTGCCTCCCTGAGTTTGCTCAGTTTCATGCTCATTGCTTCAGTGATGCTATCTAACCATCTCATCCTCTGCCGTCCCCTTCTCCTTTTGCCTTCAATCTTTCCCAGCGTCAGGATCTTTTCCAAAGAGTCCTCTCTTCGCATTAGGTGACCAAAGTATCTGAGCTTGAGCTTCATTATCAATCCTTCCAATGAGCAGTCAGGGTTGATTTCCTTTAAGATTGACTGGTTTGACCTCCTAGCAGTCCAGGGGACTCTTAAGAGTCTTCTCCAGCACCACAGTTCAAAGGCATCAATTTTTCGGTGCTCAGCCTTCTTTATGGTCCAGCTCTCACAGCCATACATTACTACTGGAAAAACCATAGCTTTGATTATGCGGATCTTTGTCGGCAAGGTGATGTCTCTGCTTTTTAATATGCTGCTAGGTTTGCCGTAGTTTTCCTCCCAAGGAGCAAGCGTCTTTTAATTTCATGGCTGCAGTCTCCGTCTGCGGTGATCTTGGAGCCCAAATAAATGAAGTCTGTTACTGCTTCCATTTCTACCCCTTCTATTTGCCAGGAATTGATGGGTCCAGATGCCATGATCTTAGTTTTTTTAATGTTGAGTTTCAAGCCAGCTTTTGCACTCTCCTCTTTCACCCTCATCAAGAGGCTCTTTAGTTCTTCTTCCCTTTCTGCCATTAGGGTGGTATCATCTGCATATCTGAGGTTGTTGATGTTTCTCCCTGCAATCTTAATTCCGGCTTGTGATTCTTCCAGCCTGGCATTTCTCATGATGTACTCTGCATATAAGTTAAATAAGCAGGGTGACAGTATACAGCCTTGTTGTACTCCTTTCCCTATTTTGAACCAATTGGTTGTTCCATGACCAGTTCTAACTGTTGCTTCTTGGCCCGCATACAGATTTCTCAGGAGACAGGTAAGATGGTCTGGTACCCCATCTCTTTAAGAATTTGCCACAGTTTTTTGTGATCCACACAATCAAAGGCTTTTGCATAGTCAATGAAGCAGAAGTAGATGTTTTTTCTGGAACTCTTGTGCTTTCTCCATGATCCAGTGAATGTTGGCAATTTGATCTCTAGTTCCTCTGCCTCTTTGAAACCCAGCTTGTACATCCGGTAGTTCTCGGTTCACGTACTGCTGAAGCCTAGCTTGTAGGATTTTGAGCATAACCTTGCTAGCATGTGAAATGAGTGCAATTGTGCGACAGTTTGAGCATTCTTTGGCATTGCCCTTCTTTGGAATTGGAACGTAAACTGACCTTTTCCAATCCCGTGGCCACTGTTGTGTTTTTCAAGCTTGCTGGCATATTGTGTACAGCACTTTAACAGCATCATCTTTTAGTATTTTAAATAACTCAGCTGGAATACTGTCATCTCCACTAGCTTTGTTGTTAGTAATGCTTCCTAAGGCCCACTTGACTTCACTCTCTAGGATGTCTGGCTCAAGGTCAGTGACCACACCAGCATGGACATCAGGGACATTAAGATCTTTCTTATATAGTTCTTCTGTGTATTCTTGCCACCTCTTCTTAATCTCTTCTGCTTCTGTTAGGTCCCTGCCTTTTTTGTCCTTTATCATGCCCATCTTTGCACTAAACGTTCCTTTGATATCTCCAATTTTCTTGAAGAGATCTCTAGTCTTCCCCATTCTATTGTTTCCTCGATTTCTTTGCATTGTTCATTTAAGAAGGCCTTCTTATCTCTCCTTGCTATTCTCTGGAAATCTGCATTCAGTTGCTTATATCTTTCCCTTTCACCCTTGGTTTTCGCATTCCTTCTTTCCACAGCTATTTGTAAAGCCTCATCAGACAGCCATTTTGCTTTCTTGCATTCTTTTTCTTTGGGATGGTTTTAGTTGCTGCCTCTTGTACAATGTTACAGACCTCCGTCCATAGTTCTTCAGGCACTCTGTCTACCAAATCTAATCCTCTAAATCTATTCATCACCTTCACTGTGTACTCACATGGAATATGATCTAAGTCATACCTGAGTGGTCTAGTGGTTTTCCCTACGTTCTTCAATTTAAGCCTAAATTTTGCAGTAAGAAGCTCATGATCTGAGCCATAGTCAGCTCCTGGTCTTGTTTTTGCCGTCTGTATAGAGCTTCTCCATCTTTGGCTGCAAAGTATGTAATCAATCTGGTTTCGGTATTGACCATCTGGTGATGTCCATGTGTAGAGTCGTCTCTTGTGTTGTTGGAAAAGAGTGTTTGCTATGACTAGGTTGTTCTCTTGACAGAACTCTATTAGCCTTTGCCCTGCTTCATTTTGTACTCCAAGGCCAAACTTGCCTGTTATTCCGATTACTCCTTGACTTCCTACTTTAGCATTCCAATCCCCTATGATGAAAAGGACATCTTTTTTTGGTGCTAGTTCTAGAAGGTCTTGTAGGTCTTCATAGAACTGGTCAACTTCAGCTTCTTCGGCATCAGTGGTTGGGGCATAGACTTGGATTACTGTGATGTTGAATGGTTTGCCTTGGATTTGCACTGAGATCATTCTGTCATTTTTGAGGTTGTACTCCATTACTGCCTTTCCCACTCACTTATTGACTATGAGTGCTACTCCATTTCTTCTAGGGGTTTCTTGCCCACAGTAGTAGATATAATGGTCACCTGAATTAAATTCACCCATTCCCGTCCATTTCAATTCACTGATTCCCAAGATATCGATGTTCAATCTTGTAATCTCATGTTTGACCACATCCAGCTTGCCTTGGTTCATAGATCTTACATTCCAGGTACCTATACAATATTGTTCTTTATAGCATCAGACCTTCTTTTCGCTTCCAGATACATCCACAGCTGAATGTCCTTTCGGCTTTGGCCCAGCCGCTTCACTCTTTCTGGAGCTACTTGGAATTGCCCTCCGCTCTTCCCCAGTAGCATATTGGACACCTTCTGAAATATTGAGGGTGGCTTTTTAATGAAAGGGCAGTTTCTTCATTAAAAAAATCTTTGAAATATTCATCTTAGCCTGATGAATCAAAGGCATCCAGTGTAGCAACTTATAGATGTCATTGCATTCTTTACTTATTTATTCCATTTCTAACTCAAACAGAGTAGGAACAAATTCAGAGATATCCTTCAATGATGTTATTTAACTATTTTGCGAAATTTGACTGATTATAAGTATGCATCTTCATGGCCAGGTTGAGAAGAATTTTATTCTGACTTGTATTATCTATACAATGGTAGAATCCAAGGCTTCCCATGATGCCCCATTAGGTTCCTCTTCTAGGTTTCCTCAGGCAACAACCACATCATCAAACTGCAGCAGAGGGATACAAAATCAGAAATACAGCTGATCTCTATCGTCCTGCTGAAAGACAGGCACTATCAGCCTTCTCTCCCTAAACCAGTGTTTCTCAACCTTGGCAGCTTTAAGAAGTGTGGACTTCAACTCCCAGAATTCATGCTGGCTGGGGAATTCTGGGAGTTGAAGTCCACACATCTTAAAGTTGCCAAGGTTGAGAAACACTGCCCTAAACTATTGCATTTGGCCAGCATACAGAAAATACTCTAATAATTGATATGAGTTCCTTTGTTTTCCTCTTCTTTCTGTATTCCTTTCTCTTTTTGTGTCATGAATTTCAAACTGTTGCCTTGATTTCACTGATGAAACATAAGCTATGTTGGGGAGTGAGATAAAACATAATGCATTTGACCACTGCCTGCACTTAAAGTCCTGTTCATCCCTTCATTGCTCCATGAGCTCCATGTGTCCTCTTCAAGCAATAGCTTGAGGTTATTTATTCTTGGAGTTTACTCTGTGCTAAACGTGTTAGATAATTAATGTCAAATCCCTCTTTGTTAAGACCTAAAACAGACCTTTACCTTTAAAATTGAGAAACAGTTAAGAAACCATGGATCTTGTCATGGTAAAAACTTTGGTCATCTATGGTATATCTGGAGTCTTTTACCTTTGCCCACATTTTTTTCTAATTGAATTTACAAACTGATTAATATACTCAGCAAAACAGAAAACTATTGGCTCAGGCATTTGGGTGGTAAGATTCTCCCACAAAAAAATTTTGATTGACTTATCTACCCTTCTGGGATTTGTAAATTGAATTAAAGTTGTCTTCTGCTGATCTTTGACTGCTTGATTGGAAATATCTGCTGGTTATTTGTACCTTGAACAATGAAGTATAGGATGTCTTGTCAAGGAATCCAAGACAGATGATGAATCACCTGTCATTGTGCTAACATGCTTACAAGGTACTGCAGCACTGGACTTTCCAGATTACAGCAGCAAATAAAAGAGAATTGTAGTCAAAAGCCCCTCCAGGTTCTTTCCTCTCCTTGTGGTAATCAGTGATCGCTTTCATTTATAAACACATAATGTCCACATAATATCAGCCATGCATGGGACTAAAAGCCATTTATTAGTTCGTTTTTATAATGGGGACTCTTTTTTCTGGAACAATTTATTTACAAATCAAAAGTGTGCATAAGTTGCTATAATGCTTCTGAAGAACTGGTTTAATTTACCATAACAGTAAAATATAAGTTGCGTCAGTCATATAGAAAAAGCAATGCTTTCTTCCCCCTGCCATAACATCTACTTGGTCTCCTGCTGATCATATTATTTTCCTTTGAATCTATCTGTTAGTACTGTGTGTTTGTGTGTGTGGTGCATAAGAAATGGCAAACATGATTTATTCATATGTATGTGATTTACATTACTCCCCAGTGGAATATAGGTTTGAGTGCCTAATATTTCATATTGCTTTTAATATGTGAAAAGAAGTGCCTGTTGGGATTTGGATTAGGGTAGATATTGCTATTGCCCACGCTGTTAAATACCATTGATATACCGAGTGAGATGTTAATCTGGCATTTTATAAAGGAGCATTGAAAACTAAACATTTTCTTTGCACCACCAAAAAAGTGAACAAAATATTTACTTTATGGCATCGGGAAAGTCCAACCTTCATTGGAAGTGAACTTAGGGATCCGATAGCATAAGGCATACATTTACCCTCGGGAACTTCACACTTAAAATATCATGCAAATTATCACTTTCTGAGCATTATGGGGCTGGCTGGGGAATTCTGGGAGTTGAAGTCCACTCATCTTAAAGTGGCCAAGTTTGGACAACACTGTCCTATGGGAAAAGAAGCTCCACCACTGCTGACCCAAGTTAGCTTTCTTCAACGTGAAGGACCAGATGAATGATTACAAGGTAGCAATGGGGATGGGGATTTTCTGGGAATCCTTTAGGCTACATTATAGGAGTGCACAGTTGTTAGTAGGGTACAAAAAGCTCTGACCCATATATCAGGGGGAAGCACTGAAAATGTAGCAGATCTATGTAAAAAGATTTTTTAAATGGGTGGGGTGAAGATGAAATTTAATTCATTAAATGTTCATATCATTACCCCTAAAAATTTAATTACAGCAAAACCTCAATTCAATACACTAACTGGCTGGAGAAGTGTCCGTCACTCTCAAATGTCCATTAAATCATAAATCACGTCATTTGCAGCTATTTATTGCATTTGCATAATCATGTCATTATGCAAATAACATAAATTGATGCAAATGATACAATTATTTACATTTTAACATAAATCTAACTGCCTCATCCAGAGTACTTGAGATGCAACAGATTTTTTTCTAATTTTAAGGGGATGTCCAGACAAAAATGGGGCCTGTTGCATCTGAAGTCTGCTAAACCGGAGTCTCTTAAATTGAGGTTACAGTGGGAGACTTATAAACTGTTAAATTTCAACTCACACACTTACATGGTGAGCCTTCTGCATTCAGGGTGCTCATCTATGGTTTGCAAGCATTTTCCTGGGAAAGGTGTAAAAGACCATTTTGGAGCAAGGACAAGAATAATCAGGGAAGGTAGTATTTAGGACTATCATGTAGAACTTTGGGAGAGATGAGGAGCAAAGGACTTAATGCATTTGGAGGGCTGAGGGCTACAGGTATATAAGTATAGACATCATGGGTGGTGTGTTTTGTTTTTTGTTTGTTTTCATTTTGTTTTTCAGTGTGATCTATCTACTGTAGAACCTATACAGATAGTCCCCTACTTGCGAACTTTTGCATTGCAAACTTTCACCGATACAAACAAGATGGACCTGGAAGTTGGGCCAGAAGTCAGAACCGGAAGACAGGAGAAGGCGAGAAAGGGTTAGTTTGCAGCGCATTGGAAACTAACTCTTTTCCACCTTCTCCCGCTTTCCGGGAGATTTGCATTGGAGTTGGAGTTCCCAGAAAGGGTTAGTTTATGCAGTGCACTCCATTGCTGGGTGAGGCAGGAGAGGGGGCAGTGGCAGAGGACGGGGGAGAGGGGGCGGAGGTCTCCTGCCTTGCCTGATAACAGAGCATGTCGTGCCCCGCCAGCTCATCCTTCGCTCCCCTCTCCTCTGCTACCACCCCCTCTCCTGTCTCATCTGGAGATGCATTGGCAGCAGAAGATAGGGCTCCTCTGCCCACACCGCTGCCCTGCCTCCTCCTCTTTTTTTAACTTTTTACTTGATTGGACTTATGAACAAAACGGACTTACAAACAGCCTCTTGGAATGTAACCTGTTTGTAAGTAGGGGACTATCTGTACAGCAGCATTCATACATTTCCCATCCAAACACTCTGATGTCCATTTTCAGTTTTCATACTCAGAGGGGCTCCAATGACTGCAAAATGAAAGCTTGAGGGGCTGCAGAATGGCCACCTCTGAAGTACTGATATAAAAATCAACTAATGGATTGCCTAATTTGTCCCTTTTTTCACTATGAGCTGAGTCAGCAATACTAAAATTCCTACAGTCCCTTCTCATTATCCATGTTAACTAGAGTTGATGAGAACTGAAGCCCCAAACCTCCAGAGAACACCAGGATCTCCCAAAAAAAGTCTTCTACAGAAGATCCCCTACATCTGAACCTTCAAGTTGCAAACTTTGGCTGATACAAACAAGATGGACCCAGAAGTTGGAACTGGAAGTTGGGCTGGAAGTCAGGAGAAAGCTCACTGAAAACTAGCCCTTTCCCACCATCTCCTGACATCTGGTGCTGACTTCTGGTGCTGACTTCTTGCATGGTCGGTTGTGTTTGGTGTGTGGCGACTGCAAACTGCTTAACTGCAAATGTCTACAAATAAGTGCAAGAGTCCCGAAGGGGAGGGTGGTAGCATGAAGAAGTGGCAATCCGCTATGATGCTCATGAAGATGGAGATAGTGAAGAAAATGGGGGGGGGGGGGAAGAAGATGGCAAATGTGGTACGTTCCTACAGCATGAATCATTCCACTATCAGAACAATCATTAAGAACAAAGACAAGATCATGGAACATGTGAAAAGTTCAGTGCCTATGCAATCCACAATAACATGCCAGAGGAGAGGAAAAGTAATGGAAGAGATGGAGGCGCTGCTCAGCATGTGGATTGAAGACCAGCATCAGTGACATGTGCCGCTTAGCCTAATGATGATCCAGGAGAAGGCTAAGAGCTTATTCCATGACTTACAACAGAAGGCTGGTGAAGGTGCTGCTGAAGAGGTGTTTGCTGCAAGCCATGGGTGGTTCCACCGCTTTAAGGCTCATATGAATCTTCTTAACGTGAAAGTCAGTGGAGAGGCAGCAAGTGCAGACGAGGCTGCAGCCAAGGATATCCCAGAAACCCTCAGGGAGATCATCAAGGAAGATGTTTATTTGCCTCAGCAAATATTCAATGTGGATGAAACGGGGCTTTATTGGAAGAAAATGCCAGACAGAACATACATCAGCAAGGAGGAGAAGACCATGCCAGGCTTCAAAGCTGTGAAGGATAGGCTAACTGTGCTGCTAGGTGGCAATGCTTATGGTGACCTGAGCCTAAAACCACTGCTAGTCTACCACTCTGAGAATCCACAAGCTCTCAAGAACATCTCAAAAAGCTCACTTCCTGTAGTGTGGAAGGCTAACAAGAAAGCTTGGGTCACCCTTGTCATCTTTAAGGACTGGTTTTTCCACCATTTCATCCCAGAAGTGGAGAGGTACTGCCACGCGAAAAAACATCGAGTTCAAGATTCTGCTGATATTGGATAATGCCCTGGGTCATCCTCCTTACATGGATGATTTCCATCCAAATGTGAAGGTATCTGACTCCCAACACCACCTCCCTCCTGCAGCTGATGGACCAGGGAGTGATAGCAACCTTCAAAAAATACTATCTTCAGCGCACATTTAGGCAGGCAGTCCAGGCAACCGAAGTGGACTCACAGATGATTTTGCACCAGTTTTGGAAGTCCTATGACATCTACAAGGCCATCAAGAACATCGATGCAGCCTGGCATGAGGTTACCCCTGTGAACATGAACAGGGTGTGGAAATGTTTTTGCCCTCAATTCATTCAAGACTCTCGCGGGCTTGAGGTGGCAGAAAGGGAGTCGCAGGCTGTTATCAGCAACTTGGTTGCCCTCAGCAAGAAGCTTCAGTTCAACCTGGAGGAGGGGGACTTTCATGAGCTGCTAAGTGCATAGACAGACGACCTCTCCAATGAAGACCACATGGAGTTGGAGGAGTAGCAAAAACAAGAGGAAGAGGAAGAGACCAAACCACCGAAGTGGCTCCAGACCAAGCTGATGGTGGGGGGATTCAGCTTGATTGAGAAAGCACTATCACTGTTTGAGATGCAGGACCCTAACGTGGAGCTCTTCACCAAGGTGTCTGCAGCTGTCCATGATGCAATCCAGTACTACAGCATCATTTATGAGGAGAAGAGGAAGACCACCTCCCAAAGTTCACTGGACCACTTTTTCAGGAAGGTGGAAAAAAGTACAGAGTATGAGCCTACTCCATCTCTGTAAGTGCCTATGTCAACACTGCCACTTATGTAAGGTGTGAACTGCACGTTTTTTTTTTTGCTTGTTGGATTTACGAACAAAACAGACTTACGAACAGCCTCTCAGAATGTAACCCATTTGTAAGTAGGGGGCTGTCTGTATTAATTTCAGCCCAAGTGATCTGGCCCATAGTGTTACTCTGCACTGTCCTGGTTCTATGTGGAAAACATAGGACTGCTTTCTCTTTCACATTTTTTTCTTCCCTTTTTGAAGGCTCACTTTGAGGCTGAACTTTTGCCAGTCTCCAAGAGGGAGTTCTAAAGGCACACCAACCTGGGCTCCCTCAGCAGCATTCAGATGCTTTAAGAAACATGCAACTTTTTCTTGTTAACACAGGCTAGATTCACCCTAGCCATTGTCTGTCTGTGGGCCACCATTGCTTAATCCCTAATTAGAGTGAAGAAGCAAAATTGGATATGTCCAATAATGGCTATCAAGAGCTCTCAGAAATTACTGAAAAATTGGTACAACTTCTTTCTTTTTTCTCTCTTATCTTTCAGGTCAAGGCCATTATCAATGCCATTGGTTTCAATTCTACCAACTTTCTTTGGGTTTTTGGTTTTTTTAATCCCACTCCCCACCTCCCAAGCCAACAAAGTTTACAGTTGGCAGTTGTGAAAAAGTGAGCTGTTTGTGTTCCTCCTTAAGTCCCAGGTAATGACTTTATTTCTTTCAGCTGTTAACTCCATACTCAAATAATGCCACATGCTAATAAGCTCAAATGTTAAGTACAATTTCCGCTTTAAAAAACAATTACAACTTTCTGTTAACTCCTTCATAATGTAGCTAGAAGAGGTAATAAACCTATGGCTCTATTGATGACTCAATATGACTCTGGTCAGGGAATGGGTAAGAACTAGGTTACATTTAGCTCCTTTTCTGATAGGAGCTAACTAATGTTCATGCATTTTTTCATAATTAGAATGGAAAGAACATGGAATTTAAAATAGTTCCATCTATCCATTTTTTAAAATTATTTTTCAGCATTTAGTCTGAGTCTTTGTGAATTTAACCAAGTATGTGCTGTTTAATTTGTTACCTCTTCATTCTCATAGCTCTACCGCATGCTAGTAGAGTATGGAAGTTTGCCAATGCTGGGAATAACTCTATCTATTAAATGCAGCTGATACAAATAGATGAATATTTCATTTTTCTCATTTTCTTTTTATAAGAATTAACCAAAATCTACATTTTATTCTTAACAGACTGGGGAAAATGTAAAATTGTAAATAATTCAAATGTAGGCAAAAGTAACCCAGTGTTCCATCACTGATCTAGATGATTATTTTTTTCACATGTTGTGTAGAAGAATCATTTTCTAATTATCTGAGAATGAACTGAAAATGCATAGTACAGTTATGCTGTTGAAAGTAAGTAGGTGTAGGCTGGTCCTGAATGGGAAATCATATAGGAAGCAGATGGATGCTAATTTCTTCTATGGAGGAAAGAAAAATGAAATACAGTTTTGCATGTGACGTAATCCCAATTAGGCCATCAGATGAGCAAATCAAGGTCTTCCAACTGGGTAAAGAACAAGGCCTGCCCCTATTTTTTCTAACATCCATATTTTCAGCCAGAGATCTGGAGGAGAGCTCTACTTATATTTGCCATGATTGTAAGTATAGCTGCCTGTGTGATACAGGATCTTGTTTTACTCATATTCCAGATTTTATGGAAAGCCATAATTATATCTCAAGCTAGCACATGTACAAATCCACTTCAGATTTTCCAGCTGAATATGTAGAAGTTGGAAAAAGTAGTAGACCAGGCTACAGGGCCTGCCCCTTTCCCTACTGTGAAGTTTCTTGTAGCTAATTATCACCAGGAAGACTAGATTCTCATAGTCTTATAAACCAGAGTTATTGAAAGGACAGGGAATAGGGATTAGATTACAGAATTTTGGAAACTGGATATGGATATCTTACCCTTTATGGATAATTTTACTCCATTTATCAGTAAGGTTGTTAGGGTGGTGCATCTTTGATCTTCTTGCTAACCATCTCTTAAAGCCAAGGAAAGTTTGCTACTCCCTTCCCTGATGTGGGAACAATTTGTAAATGTTTCAACCAGGTAATATTTTGCCAGTTATCACCATCCCCTTTCACAGAGTCTGAGAAGTCTACTACATCTGCAGTTCATGCCTTCCATGTGCTCAACTGAGTGCTTGAACAAACTGTAGGTCCATGATGATGTCATTAATTAACTGAGTCAATTAATGACAGAGGTACTGTGTGGTTTTTCTGATTGAATAACAGACTAAGAATTAATTGTTAAGGTCCTTGAGCCAAATTCTCTAGTATGTTCCACTGTTATATCACATCAGAAATAATCAAAAACATAACGTCAGAACAACAAACTCAGAACACCACCAAAGGATATTGTAAAGCCAGTCTCAAAGACATTCTGAGAATAAGATGCTAAAAGAGAAACCTTCTCTAAGATTCTGTGAAGTAGCTTAGATTCACTTCAACGAGGAGCTTTGTATCAAGGCAGCAACCCAATCTCTTTACCATATGGAAGAGGTGATGTGATTTGTTTTGACATAGAGAATCATGTTGCTTTGCCTGCTGAAGTTGGAAGAAGCTTATTATAATCTGAAGTGCTGCTCAAGGTAGCCAAGTCAAAGCCACAGGACTGCTCTGCTTTGCTTTTGGAGGCAAGAGGTCTGCGTTGTATTTCAAGGCACCTCTGAGGCTGTTTTTTTACTTTCATTTACATGAAAAGCCCTCTTAAAGAGCTTCACAAGTGATGGGGGAAGAAAACTTTCAAGTACAGTATTACAAACACCAAGACGGTATCATAAGGACACAGAGGGAAGTGGCCTCAGAGCTGTGGAACATGTCTTTGGGAGTCTCTCATTCAACCTCTTGGGTGCCAAGGTTAGAGCTGACTATTTACCCCAACATTCAGTGTAACACGTAGAAACCAAATATTTGATACAACAAGCTGTACGGTTAGGATAATTTTACTATACACTTGATTTTCCTAATTGCTAACTGGCATTAGTGGTGTAATACCATTTTCTTGCCCATTACAATCAAAAGAGGATGATCAATTCTGATAAATTAGGAGTGTGTAACTAATTAAGTCCTACTTTTTGAATGAGGAAGCACCACCCTTGAAAAGTATGTTGCAAGTGTGCCTTCAAGTCAGTTTTTGACTCCTGGCAACTGCCTGAACTAGTCCCTGCAGTTTACTTGGCAAGGTTTTTCAGAAGTGGCTTGCTATTGCCTGCTTCCTAGGACTGAAAGAAAGTGACTGGCCCAAGGTCACCCAGTTGGTTTTGTGCCTAAGGCAGGACTAGAACTCACAGTCTCTCCTTTTCTAGCCTGGTGCCTTAACCACTACAGCAAACTGGCACCCATGATATTCTAAAAATTCCAAATGCTTTTTGCTTCCTCAGACTTTTTCCAGCTTCTTGGAGCCTTTTTTTTTAGTTTTAAGAATCCTGTTTCTTAATGCCAGTACTTAGCTTCTTGCTTCTCCCATTTTGGAAGAAGCAGTTTTGAAAAGAACAGAAGCCCTTCCAGCTGGAGATAGAGGGATTGTGGGAAAATCTCTCCTTTTGCTATTTGCTAAAGTAATTATCTCTCCCTCACTGATGAATACTAGGGAAGTCTGCAGGCAGCCTGGCATGCAGCTGAAAATGTGGAATACTGTAAATGCAAGTTGGCCTCACAACATCCTCTTATCTGATCTTTCTTTCAGCCAGAGAGGAGGATTGCTTTAGAGTCACCTTCTCCTCTGGACTGAATGCATCATTTAGACACTATCTCAATCCATAAGAAGATATCTATCATTCATATTAAATCATGGGCCAAACTGAGCATGCGTCACCAAGGCCTAGATGCTACAAATGGCCAGGTGAATCATCTCAGCTTTATCTACCTGGATAAGCAGTGGGCTAGAGGGATGGACAAGAGCTGTTGCTATCATCTGTAAGGAATCAACAGGGGACATAGTGTCATAGTTTTGAGTACTGGTACCTAGTGTCCAGGCTCTAATGTCATCTAAATCAGATGTGAGGTGCTTTAATCTGAACTCAGTAATAGGTTGAATGAGGATCAATAATCTGAAGATGAAAACTGAAAAAAGTGAAGACACTTGGCCTAAGTGCTTTCTGCATGCAGCACAGGAAGATAGTGTAGACCCTGTTCTGAATAGAGTTGCACTTTGTCTTCAAGTGCTCCTTGATTCCACTTCCCCAATAAAAGCCTGTGGCCTTGGTGGGTAATTTTTACCAGTTTTGTCTGATTATTAGTTGAAGTTTTTTTGTTAGATAGGAATAGCCAGTCCACAGTGATCTGCTTTTTGCTAACATCCAGACAGAATTATTGTAACATGTTATAACTTGGCATGTCTTTGGAAAGAAGTCAAGAATTTCAACTTGTTTACAATCTGGCAAACAGAATTCCAACTACCATACTAAATGGAATCATATAGCACCAAATCTTGGCCCTGCATTCATTTATTTTCACCTTAAATTCCTGGTGCCTTGGGGTCCAAATACCTTAAGAAGCATGGTATCTCTACTGTATTTCCACCCATATTACCCTGTTTGAATATTAACATATTTAGTGAAAGTGCTTCCCTGATAATCAATGAGAGTATATTGTGCATTTCCTAAAGTGGTCTTTTTCAATGTAGCAACCCAACTTGGCAATTCCTCTTCTGTGTAGATTTCTTTTTGCCTACTTGACGATTAGATAAGTGTACCTGCAATGCTGATATGTGGGTAAGAAACACAGAGAGAAACATATCTCAGAAGTAGAGCTGCTGTTGCATGTATATTTGCAAGAATCCATGCTGTATGGTTTTTATTTAGGGAACATTTTGCTAGATATTTCTCTTAGTCTAAAACAATGGCCATGCATAAGTCCAATAGGCAAGTATACCAATAAAACTAGTTTTTGGCTAGCCAAAAAAAGAAAGTAAAATAGTTCCTGAAATAGATATCTTATGTGGTGACAAGAATCTTACCCAATCCTGGGAGTGGCTGGTGCCTTGATGTCGTTCCCCGAGTTACTGCCAATTTTAACATCTACCCTTGGATTATATTTATTTTCTATTTATTTAGGATTATTTTATATTGTAATTTTAATTGATTTTAACTGCTTTGTAGACCTCCCAGAGTTGTTTTAACAAGATGGATGGTGACAAATTTGATAAATAAATGAATAAAATAACTTATCTGTATCGTCCAACTGAATATATTTATTAAAGAGCTGGATTTCTTTAATAAATATATTCTCTGAATATGCAGAGGGAAGTAAAGAAAAGTCACTTGTTTTTAAACTAAAATGAAACATAGGTTTAGCAATCTATTAAGTACTAGAATTTGCATCCTGATTAATAATTCACCAACATGACATGCAAAGCTACTTCTGTGGCTACAGAATAGGTCTAGGGTTTGATCTTCGTTGGTACCCAGACAAATGAAGATTTCACAAAACAATTTTATTTCTAGAAGGGTTGGGACATTTTCAGAAGGAAATTCAAATTGATAAATATTTGAAATAGCTTGGTCACCCAGGTGATTCCTACAATCCTTGTTTAAAACAGAGCCAGGCCATGCAGGAAAGTCAACTTTAGATGTGCCTGAACATATTCCTTCTTTAGAGATATGTTTTAGTGCAGACATACAGGAAGGAAAAGCTGGCTCCATCATACTTAGGCATGTTTAAATGCTTCCAAGGGATTAATTTGTTAATTACAGTTCCTGTGGTTTTTCATTTTTTTAACTTCATGCATACTATACTGGATGTGGATGAGGGGTAATGTATGTATTGTTTAAAATAATAGATAAAATAAATACAAAGTACAACAAATTGATTTTTCTCCTCAGTTTGTATGGCAAACTTCACATGCAACTAATTTGTTTAACTAATCTTAGAGGCTCGGCAATAATTTTCTACTAGAGTAGCAAATTGAGAAGGGCAACCCAAGTGAATGTCTAGGTCACAGGATGATAAGGAAAAGTTGAAAAGTTCAGTATGGAGATGAGAAGCGAAAAGTTCCTATGAAATCAGCATTCTCTGCAATATGCATGAAAGAAGAATTATACAGGAGGTGAAAAAGAAAATCTATAACCTTGATAAAGAGACAATAAAACTGCTATATGCATACATCTGTAGTCTGCACTAATTAAAAAAATATGGTAATATATCTAAGGAACAAGATTAATAATCATGGAATATGTTATAGAACAGAATCCCATACAATGTACTGTGCCTTTTTTCATCTGACAGAGGCAACATAAACTCTATCTCTTTGGTTGCTGAATTTTCACTGAAAGATAAGTTTGTATGTGTCCTGAATTTTTTCCTTATTCAGGGTGGTGGTTTCCCCCCCCCCCCACCTCCAGGAAGGGAATCAGCAACCCGCAACATAGATGGCATACCAATCCTGCTGCTTACAATGGATTCTTTTTAAATGCCATGAAGCATACATTGTTATAGTTCTCTGGGAGATAGAAGACAGGAAGCAAGCAAGTGAAAAGAGACAACAGATAGGATTTATCATACATTAAATAATATTTATTGTCTATTTCCTCTAAGCTATTTAAGTATTACTGAGCTACATAAGCTTTAGAAGTGGTCCAAACTGAAGGAGGAATTCTCCAAGCCAAATCAGTTCTGGATAATGACCCTCTGGAAGCTGTGTTAGTGATTAAGAAATTTGTGTCCTTATCATGAGCAGGGACCGCTGCATCTGGCATGGATATGGCTAAGGCTGGTAACCTAACCCACGCTTGCTTATCTTACCAAAAAAGCTCCAGCTGACCAAAACCTTAATAGATAGTGGAACTCAATATCCATGGTCCCATTGGCGGACAACCATGGCGTCCGAAAGGTTGTGGCTTGGAATATAAGAAGCATATATGATAAAGAACATAATGAATGGAAGGAAAGGAATAAAAATGTGCTTTATTTGTGAAAGTAAGAGAAAGGGGAAGGATGTAATAAGTAGAAGATTATCGTGTGGAGTAGACTGATAAATCCATGCATGAAAAGGACTAACATGTATGCCAGAAAATATGAAGTGGTGTAATTAAGTGGCCGCCCTTATTAGGACCAGCTTTATTCTAAGGCCAAGTAGGCACTGGCCTAGGGCACCAAAGCTTAAGGGGCATCAGTGCCGCCCCTCCTTCTGAATCATTCTAAAAATCCAAATCTTCACAGTGGTGGGAATTTGTGCCATCAGTCAATGTGGCCTATGGGTGCCATACACCCTTGAGCCAGCACTGGCCCCTATATACAAAAAGAGAAGTTCACAGGGAACACTAGGTGCATTTGCACTTCATTGAATGGTGATGATGAAAGAACCAAGGATGAGTTTGGAACAAAGTTAATAAATGCAATCGAGGGCGGGGGGGGGGGGGGATATTTTATTAAGTGACAAAAATTGATAGGTGGGAATAAGACAAGTGATTGGGCCATTTGGAGACTAAAGATTGAGTGAGATTGGATGCAGTAGAACTCTACAAGGATAGCAAAGTTTGGAAAAGCATATTGAATAGTATAGGAGTAAATTAGATTTAGTTGGGATTTCCTTTTCTTTGATCTTAACTCCTGACTTTTCTTTTTGTTTGCCACTTATATTCTTTTCTGCACTTTGCATCGCATTACTTACCCAGAAGAAAATAGTGTGACAGGTATGTATGTTATATATGTTTAAAATTAAAACATATTTAAAAACAAAATTAAGACAATTGCTTCTCCCACATTTGATTTTACGTTGGTTCTCCTTACCCCATTGTGACTTACTCTTATCTTCACTCCTCCCTTTTTGACCTTACCAACAAGGGTGACCCTACCAAGACCTCACATTCCCAACAACCTCTCTTTCGGGGTAATTGAACTACTGAGCCCTCCTACCATGCCAAGGTGGTAATCCCATGGGTGAGCAATTCCTGAGTATATAGGTAGTCCCCAGGTTAAGAATGCCCAGTTTAAGGATGACCCATAGTTAAGAACAGAGCCTGTTGTAGCCATATTCAAGTTAAATACACAACGATTCAAGTTAAATATACAATCATTTGAGTTCATTACACAATGATACTTATACAGAATTATACAATAATACTGTTCCAGCTTACATACAAATTTGATTTAAGGACAGACCTTGGGAACGGAACTTGTTCTTAAACTGGGGACTACCTGTATTTTGTTCTTCAGTCGTTAAGTCGTGTCCGACTCTTCATAACCCCATGTACCATATCATGCCAGGCCTTTCTGTCCTTCACTGCCTCCCTGAGTTTGCTCAGTTTCATGCTCATTGCTTCAGTGATGCTATCTAGCCATCTCATCCTCTGCCACCCCCTTCTCCTTTTGCCTTCAATCTTTCCCAGCATCAGGGTCTTTTCCAAAGAGTCCTCTCTTCGCATTAGGTGACCAAAGTATCTGAGCTTGAGCTTCATTATCAATCCTTCCAATGAGCAGTCAGGGTTGATTTGAGAAGGGAGTTTGTTGGGATGATCATGGCATTCAACCAAACTTTAAACAGTTTTATGTTTTGTAAGGGCTGAACAATTTTTCATTTGCTGAAAGAACAGTGGTTTAAACGTGGACACTCTTCAGACAGATTTGGCACTGTTCCTGCAGCAACATTGTACCTCTTGGCTGCAACCCTACTGTCCTCCTTTGTGGCTGAGCTAATTTTCTTCCATTTCATTTGCAGAAAATCTCGAATTGCAAAATTCCTGCCTTGCATTTGGAGACCCTTGAGATGTGCAGGGCTTAGGGCTGGCAGCTTTCCCATTAGTGGGAACTCATGCCAGTGCCAATTCCTGGCTCCATGGCTCTCTCCTCCCCCCTAGCAGCAGTGCCTCCAGAGTATCCCAGTGGCCTTGCACTGCAGTCTGAGGCTTTCTGCAGTTCTTTCCTTGCTTTTTTCCCAGTGCCATGATCTAATGTGGTAGCGACTACAGCCAATGTTCATGCTGCCTTAAAGGTCATCTGGCACAAGTCATCTCTGGCTATTCTCATAATGATGTTAATGAGTATAATCATGGATTGTTGCAAAAAGTCTCTGAGAGTTTGTGAAGTGTTAGGGAGATGGCAACACTGGGCACATGAAAGTGTTCTGAGACACTGACTGAAATAAATATTATCTATCTAATACTGGCAATTTTAAAAGTCACCAGGCACCTCTTAATCCAATAAGCCTTTAGCACAAGAATTAGCCGCTTTTTCTGAAACTCCTGTCCTTTACAAAAGTCAAAAATTTGCAAGATTGCCAAGTGCTTGAGAAATTTGCCAGATTAATTCTAAGGGCTCATCATTCTCCTTGTGATCCTGCTGAAAATTCATGAGAATTTGGCCATTTTTATTTTTATTTCTTTATATGTATTTTAATACTTTAAAGCAGTGTTTCTCAAACTTGGCAATTTTAAGATGTGTGGGCTTCAACTCCCAGAATTTCCCAGTCTTGCAAACATTCTTTTGCTTCCAAGCATAGCAGCTCTGAAATTTCTGAATCTGACAAATGCACTCAATTCCAGTCAGAAAATGGCAGGTTGATACTGCAACGAAGCTGCTTTGGCAAATGTATTTTAATTACCTCTTTGCAGCCCTTGTGACTCAGGGACTAGCAAAAGGAACATTATTAATTATACAACAGCTGTGCCAAAGGTATCTTGCCTGGTTTGCCACGCCAAGGGACAACAAAAGTATTGATTGTGCCAGACATTCGTCCCACCTTTAAGGGACTGGTAATTTTAACAAGCCACACAAAGACTGCATTGGCTTTGTCACAGTTTCCTGCTTTGTTTGTAAGCAGAGCTAAAACAGATTAGTGGAAAAGCACGTTCACCAAGGAAGGAGAAGCAGTGGAAAACAAAACTGTCTCTCCAAATCCCCATTAAAGCTCCATGAGCTTTTATCCAACATTTGCTTGGCTGGAACTTCCTCACTTGGTGCTGTTTCATTTAATTGATGCCAAAAAGCCCCTCAGAAGCTGTAACTATTTTGGGGCACCAAACAGATTTTCACTCTTCAGGAGTGCAAGAGGCTGAGAAAGGAATTCAATGACAACTTTAAAGCCTAAAGCAAAACAGTATTAGGGGTAGTGGGATATCCCCCAGTTCCAGGTTTACACTTTCCTCCTTCTCCTCCTCTGACCCCATTCTCAGCACAGTATATTTCTGGAATCAGCATCGCTTGCTTTGCTTGCTTGCTTGCTTGCTTGTTGGATTTATAACCTGTTGCCGTCCTAAGACTTTTAGAAATTTATAGTAAGGAAACATTTAAAAATACAACATCCACAATGAAAATTAATATTATGCAAGTGTACAATCATAAAACCAAGTTACAAATATAAAGATTTTTTTATGCTGCTACCATAAATCGGATATCAAAAAGATGAATGGTTTGAGGTGAAACATCACATCATAGTCTGGTTTACAAACTACACTGAGCCATGGTTTGGTTAATCATTGTTTAATGAACCAGCTACAATGGACTGGGTTTGCACTAACAAAAAGGGCAAATCTTATTGTAAAAAGAGAATATGCATGAGTTGGAGGAAACAAGGTCTCAAGTAGTTTAGAAATGAAGGGATGTGACTAGCTATGAAGATAAGTTGACCGAACAAGCTGGAAGATCATTCAAGATAGTGGATGCTGTTAAACAGCTATGTAACTGTAATGGGAAGTAGGAATAGCCTTGAGGAACAGGAGGAAGAGCCACAAACAAGGCAATGGTCAGATAAACAAGTCTGAGTCTGGAGCAGAAATGTAATTTGAGCAAATGTCTCAGACATGACCCTCCCTAGTTAACATGAAGTTAAAGGCAGGGAGGGGATCAGCACATTCAGATTTGCAAGACTGATGTCAGCTCTTCAAGACAGACCAGACTAGGATGCCAGCATTATGAATGCTAATACTACTTTTATTATAAGGTTACAGTAACAGAATCTTGCAAGTCTGAACCCCTCTCCAAAGTAACCAGAGAAATCTTCCTCCCATTATTCCATTCATGCTGTCTAACAAAAGAATGGAAGGATGGAAGGAAGATTTCTCTGGTTGCTTTGATCTTCTTCCAACTCACTCTGGCTTATCCAGCAATGGGTACTGCAGGATAGGTCTGTCTCCAGTTTCTTTATTCTTCTTAGAAACAAAATCAATCCAGAAGCTATTTCAACAATGGCAGATACAATGAACATCAAAGCATTTGTGAATAGTTGATGGTGTTTTTTTCAAATAATTTTATTAAAAATTATAAATGAAAAGAATAAAGGCCAATACAGGCTGCAAAAAATCCAACAGAAAAATACGAAGAAAAGAAAAAAGTGTGGAAAAGGAAAAAAAATAGAAAAGAAAGAAGAAAGAAGCAACTTCCCCCTTCATCCCAGCAAATAAAGACAATCTTAATATCTTATCACTATCTCTAAATACAACATCATCTCTCTTCACCCCATATGTTACCTATTGAATTTAAAAAAAAAAATGCTTCGTCAACTGTTCTTTATCAGCAAAAGTCCAGTAAAGGCAACCAGATATAACTATTTTTCTTCTTTAGCCCTGGTTGAATAAGCCAGCCTTGTATTCCTTCCCTGTGTGAGAGGAAAATTATTAGTAGCTTTCTATATGTTTTAATGTAAGTTTTAAATTCATTTAATAAAGCCAGGATAGCTGAAATGTGACCTGTATGGCAATGACAGGAAATAAGAGGAACTTGCAAAGTGAAGGAAATTGCAAATTTGTTGATGAGAACAGAAGTGCCAGGGACAGGGCACCAGAACGTGTTGAAATTTGTTCTGGGAATGATCTGATAGTCATGATTGTGGTTTGTGGTTTAAAGGGATAAAAAGGATGGCATCCAAGTAAATGACGCATCTTGGTCAAGCTGTCAATTTGACAGCTCGGACAAGCAGGTTGACATTGCAATGTGTTTCTAAGTAAGTACCTTGTATGTTTTGATTGCATTTTACTTTCATGCTGAACTTATTTTCAATAAAGCTTTTAGTAGAACTTAGAACTTTGAAGTGACTTGTTTTATGGTATGTCTGCCTCCCGTGTTTAACATGGTTTTTCCCCTGACACCTGAGTTTTTTAAAAATATCTTTTAACCCCTTCAAAAAGAGTCCCAGAGCTAATTTTCTGTTCATTTGTGTTTCAAGCCAAATATCTTTCAGAACTTTAGCAGATTTCTTTTGTATATCCAACAAGTAAAGTTTGTCCTTTTGTTTGTCATTTCTAACAAAGTCCTTCAAAACCTTAACAGAGCTCTTTTGTATATCCAGTAAAAAAAAATTTATCCAAGTCAGTTTCTTGGTTCAATATTTGTACATCTCCTTTTGGGAGCAAGTCATCCATCAGTTCCATTTATAGGCCCATATCTTTCTCCATATCTTTCTCATTGCCTGTACATTTAAGTCCCCCTTCAAAGTAATTTCAAAATCATCCATTGCAACTTGTTTTTGTTCTATAATTTCCTTACAACATTTTTGTCAATTTTTGTCAAGACGTTTATCAATTCTGTCAAAAAACGTGACAGACAGATATTCCCAAACTTGCATTATAGATTTCTGCTCCATTTTCTTTATCCTCTAAGTCCCTCTAGTGTCCATCCTTCAAAGTCCCCTTATCATAAAAGAACTCAAAACACTTGCCATTTTCTCAAGGGAAAATTTCTTCTAGTTAATTCAAACCTCTTTGTGAGCATTTAAAATTATAATTTCAAGTCCATCTACGCCCTTAATCTGTTGTTAAACTTTCTAAAGTCCATATTCTGATCTCTCTTTTGCTGTTTAATCCAAGAAGTAATATTTTTCAAAAGCTTTTAAAAATCACATTTAAAAGTTCTTTCTTTAAGGAGAAGGCAACTCATCTAGTGAATACAGTATAACTTGCTGTTCAGAAGGGTCTTAATCCTTTTAAGGCAGCAAAAAAATAAAATAAAATAAAATAAAATAAAATAAAATAAAATAAAATAAAATAAAAATCCAAAGTGATTAAGAAATGAGGCTTGGTCGAGCTTATTGTCCTTTAAAAGGCTGTGTTAATGACTGTGAACAAAGATGGCTCCTCCCTTGACTCCTGGCCACTCTACGCATAGGCAAACCGTGAAATGATGGTTCCTGTGGTTTATTCACAAGGAGTGGCTGAGCAGAGTAGATGAGAACATTTAAGAGAGCATTTCAGCAGCCAGGATCCTGCATCCAGAGCTGATCTCCATCATAATGATGTCCCTTTACAAAGGGACACTTAGCTCACCATGGCTCTCAGCTGGAAATCCCTCAAATAGTTGAAGGTGTTATTGATGTTCTTACCACTAGCTGTGTTCCCAGAATGCCACCTCAGGTGAATGGTTGTTGTTTTTTGCTCCTGTGTGGTCTTTGGTTATCTTTTGGGAGCTCCAAATCATTATATATTCCTGCAGGGTTCCTGCAGGACTGTCTTTCCCATTTAATCTGAACCCATCCTATCTGTACATCTCAGGAATGAATGTTGCAGGTTCCAACCCTACATGAGTGAAGAAATTGAGAACCTTATGAATGCTATCCCTGCTTTGAAAAATTTGTTTCTGGGAAGTATTTGGCCCTCGACACTTTTAGGAAGAGCTTAAGACCATTAAGTTACATAAGCATATAGGCAATAATGGTGGTAGAGCAGAATTATGGATAGGTTTATTATGAAATTCATATTTGCTGGTTTTAGTTTATATACTTGTATAATTTTCATTTGTGGAATTGTAAATCATCTTGAGTATTCAAAGTCTGTGGCATACAAATGTTTGTTTCAATAAATTGTTTGGCCCCGGACTTTGGGCCCAAGCTCTAGGGAAAAATATACCAGTGATAATGAGCTTTTGGGTTTTATTATAGTTTGCAGCACATTAGCAAAAAGGGAGACAGGGAAGGAGAAATTAATCAAATAGAGAAACATAAAAAACATGAGAAACACCAAAGGCCTGCCATTTATGCATCTAGGGATCTCTTTAAACAAAGGGAAATTGGTACAAGATGTTTTTTTTTTCTTTTTATGGTGGTTCAATTGAAGCTGAAATACCTCACAAGTTACTTGCTTCAGTTGCAAAACTGTCTGATATTCCTTCATGATTGCAGATATTTTTCTTTCAATTACATTGCATGGTCTGAATCTTCAGTACATCTATCTATATACCATTAAAACTCTATTTGTGCTTATATGTTTGTCTGTTTGTACCCTCACGTTAGCCCAAATGGTGCATTATACTGCAACAACTTTTGAATCAAGGTACCTAAAATCCGCTAACTTAAAGAATGTGTAAAAAAATCCGGGACCCATTATTCCTGTGGAATTGAAATCTCCATGAAAAGACTTGATAACGTAAAGCAGCAACCTTCTCCTGCTGGCACAGAATGTGCATATTCGGTGAGAAAATGTTTTCATTGTAATTCTACCAAGCATCTTATAAAAGACTGTCCTATGAAAGACCATTTGCTCTTGTGCATGCTGACTTAGCTGGTCCGTTTCCTCCAAGTGAAGGGGGAGCAAGATTCATGTTTGTTTTAGTGGATGATAAAACACGTTTCACATTTTGTTATTTGTTGAAACAGAAGTCTGAAGCATTCTCTTGTTTCAAAGAATTTGTGTCTATGGTTGAAAAAAGACATGGATATAAAGTAGGGAGTTTGCAGACTGACAGAGGGGGTGAATTTATGAGTCTTGAGTTTAAAAATTGGCTACGTAAGAAAGGCATTTTCCACAGATTAACAAATGTGGGCATGTCTGCTGAGAATGGGATTGCTGAGCGCAAGATCAGTGTTTTGAAAGTAATTAAGGATAGTTTACTTATTGATGTTCAATTGCCAGCCAGATTTTGGGGTGAAGCTATTTTAACAGCAGTATTTCTTACTAATAGACACTGGAATTCAGCTGTGAATGAAGTTCCTTATTTTTTGCTGTATGGTAAACATCCGTGCTTAAAGCATTTGCGTACATTTGGAACTTTTGCTTATGTACAGATTCCTAAGTCTCAAAGAAGGAAAAACCAACCAAAAACACAGCGTCTGAGATTTGTTGGTTATTCTCAGGAGTCAAAAGGTTATCGGTTTTATCTAGGCCGAAACCCAGTTGTTATCTCTAGAAATGTGAATTTTGAAGAGCCGTCTGAATGGCAAAGGCTACATGCAAATTCAGAGGTTTTTTTGGAGTCACACACAGATTTAGCTAGAGAGCAAACACCACATGTTGCACCCTCCTCTCCACAGATAAAGCAAGAAGCAGAGGCTTTAGCTGAAGTAGAAAAGAAAGAGGAGAAAGTAGAGGAAATACAAGAAAGTTTTGAGATTCCTCGTAGGTCAACACGAATAACAAAAGGTGTTCCACCAGAAAGATTTGTTATTCAACAAGTCAGGGTGTGTCAAATAACTTGTGAGCCACAAAATTTTCAGGAAATGTTATCATTGCCAAGTGATGAACAAGATAAATGGAATGAAGCTATGGATACTGAGTTCAATGCATTAGTAAATAAGAATGTTTTTGAGATTGTTGATTTACCTGAATCAGAAAAAGCCATAGGTTCCAGATGGGTGTTTAGAAAAAAGCTTTTACCTGATAATACTGTTCAGTATAAAGCTAGACTGGTTGCACAAGGTTATTCACAAGAACAGTTTGTGAATTATAATCTTACATTTGCACCTACAGTTAGGCCTGAATCATTGCGTGTAATGTTGGCCTTAGCTGCACAAAGAAATATGGTTGTTCATCATTTTGATGTAGATACAGCTTATTTAAATGCTGAGCTTCATGAAACTGTGTATATGAAGCAACCTCCAGGTTACACATGTGAGGATTCCCAGAAAGTATACAGATTGCGTAAAGCACTGTATGGATTGAAACAAGCTGGGAGATGTTGGCACCATGCTTAGATAAAGCTTTGTTGGAAATTGGTTTCAAGAAATCAATAGCTGATCAATGTGTATATACCAAAGGAACTGGAAAAGATTATACAGTACTTCTCACTTATGTTGATGATTTCTGTCTTGCTACTAGTTCTTTAAACTTGGTAAAAGAGTTTGCCAAGCAAATGGAGCAATATTTTAAATTGAAAGATCTAGGTATGTTAAAATACTACCTTGGGATTGAAGTGCAGAGAGCTGAAAATGGAGAAATCTATCTAAGTCAAAACAAAAAGATAGAACAGTTGTTAACACACATGGGAATGTTAGATGCAAAACCTGTAAAAACTCCAATGACTTGTGATTTTTTGAAAAATGAAACATGTTAAAAGTTGTGTGAAACACCTGCAATGTATCATTCTGTGATTGGTTCTGTACTGCACCTAGCACAATGGACACGTCCAGATGTATCTTATGCTGTTGGGATTTTGAGCCGTAAGGTGGCTAATCCTACAGAACATGACTGGCTAGGATTGAAAAGATTAATGAGATATTTAAAAGGTACAATAGATTTTTGTCTTAAAATGTCAACTAATGGGTTAGAAAAGCCTCTAATTTTTGTTGATAGTTCATTTGCAGAAGAAAGTGACAGAAAGTCCATAACTGGGTTTGTTTGTAAATTTGGTGAATCTACAGTTGCATGGAAAGCAAGGAAGCAAACCTCCATTGCCTTATCTACTGCAGAAGCTGAATTCGCAGCTTTATCAGAAGCAATCTGTGAATTAAGATGGTTTTATCAGTTATTCACTGATTTAAACATTCAAGTGTCATTGCCTTATACAGTGTATGAAGATTCTCAAGCCTGTATAGGGTTAGCTAAAACAGAAAACATTAGAGCTTGTACAAAGTATGTTGATGTAAAGTATAAAAATGTGAGACAAGCTATGTTAGAAAATTTCATTGATCTTGTGTATTGTGCATCTGAAACAAATCTTGCAGATGTATTTACCAAACCATTGCCTATTGTACAACATGAAGCAATGTTAGCAAACCTTGGATTAGAACAAATGTAAATTGTTATTGTATTGCTGTAATAAGTTGTTTATACTATCTGTAACACGTGTTATTGTGTCGTGAACGGGCTGAGAGGGGTATCAGGATTTTCTCATGGGAAGAACGTCATCCCGTTCCCTATACAAAAACAGGTGTTGAGATTACAAAGTATCTTGTGATTCTGTTATGATTTTTACTGCCATCTACTGTAATGTGTATGTTAGTTACTCAGTGGGGGTGTACATGCTGGCAATATAACAGGAGGGCTAAGTGCCCAGCCTGTTCAGTTAGGTCAGTTTTTCTTGTAAAGTTAACCATGTAGGTTTTATAGGGTATGTAGTCCTAACTAGTAACCAAGTAGTGTACCTCTTCTCTGAGAGTGTTTTTTTTTAGCTAGAGGCTTTGTTGTGATAAGTCTTGGAAGCTAAGATGAGAAGAAGTCTTTGTTATATCCTATATTTTGTATGCAACTTGTATTTTATGAAGTTTTTGCATTTTTATCAATAAAGACCAGTTAGTTTATATTTTCTGACTGGATTTTCTTTGGAGAACAAAATATGGACATTGCTACTTGCAAGCTCTCATGCTGATGGGTAAAATTCCTGAGAGTAGGATTTTTGGGATCTTTTGCTGCACTCTGTGCAACAGTTCAGACCAGTTTTATTCACAAAGTTGTAGCCATTGCAATGTCCCTGTGGTCACGTGATCATAATTTCTGATGCTTCCTGCCAGCTTCCAACAAGCAAAGTCAATGGGGAAGCCAGCAGGAAGTTGGAAGTTACTCCCATCCCACAACATTTTTGCCTTGCCCATGGTCATTCTATTTATCTGTTTAGGTAAGTAAATATTGACTTATAATTGAAGTTCGTTTGCCACTTCATTCAGTTCATGCCAATTATTTTTTATTTAGGATATATACTCTTCTTAGATGATCACAGGATCGTCCAGCATTTGGGTAAAAAAAATATGGTCAGCCTAAAATTTAATGTTCATTCTGGTCACATCACACTGTACTACCTTTCTGTCAAAAGATGACCCAATGGATCATAGGGTTATCCAGTGCCCATTAAAGACCTTGTAGTAACCAAAACCTTACCAAAGACTATATGATTTAATTTTAACATGCAAGAAGTTTGATTTTTTTTTTTTTCAGAACTAAATCTCAGAAAGCTATGAGAGCCTTTGCATCTAAGTAGTCAGGGTATCATGGTGATGCACCATACCACATTTTCCAAAAGGAATTTTCAGTACTAGATCATCTCTTTCTTTGAATGAATTAGAAAAAAGCATTCCCAGGGCACACAAGGGGAGAAGTTTAAAAAATTCTGAATAGTTTTGAAAAGAGAATCTGGGCATTGGAAAATGCAAAAGTGTTAAGAGTACTCTAATGTAACTTCAAATTGAGAAAGGATTACTGGTGGAAGTGTATACCCCTTGTTATAAATATAAGTCATACTAGCCAAAATGCTAATATTGGTTATATTAGATTAGCTGTCAATTGACATGGATCTCTCGTGAATACTGAAGTATTTTTCTCACTGTCCAGAGATTGCCATTCCAGTGACTGCCATCAACTATTTTTGTCAGTTATGGCATTCGTAAAATTTATTAAACAGGTAATAGTAGTCAATTTCCTTTTCATGTGTTTAAGAACAATGCACAGAAACATGAAATCCTTTCCATTTAAACCACAAACATAGTGTGTCAAATATTATTGTTAAAAATACTATAATCATTTGGAAAGACCACAGGAGACAGATACTGATCACTTTTGTTAAATCACAGTCATGAAAAATGTTCCAGCTGACCTATCTGAAAAGGCTATTTGAATGAATCTGTTCAATTTATTACAGGCTAAAGGAATAGTGCAATATTGAATATACTGCTTAAAAAAAATCACACAAAAGGTTTATTATGACAAGAACTTTAAGGAATGTAAAGTCATTGAAGAGGGAACATAGATCAGCAGTAAAGCTTATGCATTCAGGCCCTCCTCAATGCAATCTTCAGACAGAAGATGATGAAACAGGCCTCTACCAGAGAATCACTACCAATCAGAGGCTAGATAGAAAAATATCCAGAACTTGGAAATGCCAGATTCCTATATGAATGGATCTCAAAAGACAAAAGTCAGTGGGGCAAAATAAACTTTTTCCTCTAGAGTTTGGGACGTTATGCTACACAGCTTTTCAACATTTTTTTTATAGGAAAGAGAGGTAGAAAAAGTAAAATAAGATAATACAGTAATTTTTCATGAAGTAAACAGAGAACCAAATCCCCTTCCTAGACTTGCTGTCAAAAGTGTTCTGATTTTTTTTTTCTGAAGTCATTCTTTGTCCTCCTGTCAGAAGGAGGGTGTGTCAGAGGATACCTATGGCTCCTGAGTCCTGCTAATGAGAAACCCTGAAGCTCTTATGTTGATGGAAAGACAGCAAGTGTCAAAACTGTTGCTGAGCTTTTCTAATTTTCTTGCCTCCAATAGACAGAATCAAATAGCAGCACAGCTTTTGTAAACATCTCTCTTCTAAGAGTTCCGCTTTTCTTTCAACTTATATACCTAGCATTTTGGTTTCCCATAAAGCAATCTTTTTTGTTTTCTTTGCTTCTTCAACTACTTTTGGATTGATGCAATATGAAAGTTATGGGATATGGAGAAAACAATCCTTTTTTTTAGCTTTCAAGACAGAGGTGAAATAAGTCATACTTTCAGCAGGAGCCAACTAACACATCTTGAATCTTTCCTAACTATAGTTACATGTTGATTTCTTCTTTCTGAGAATGAGCTGCTGAAAATGTTATAAATGCTAAACACCCCCAATCAATATAGGCAAAAGTGAAATCCAGCTGCCACAAAAAGCATTTGGCCCAAACTGTAAAACAGGCTCAGTGACAACTTAGATTTGTCTTGCTTTATACTTGTGATAGGCTTTTATTCTGCCTCGGTGATTTCATAGCCAACTGAAGACTTCTAGGTAAGCAGGATAAATTTTGTACCTACTTCCAATAAATAGAAATCACTGTTTAGAATAGGAGGTTTGAAGTAAGTGATCACACACACACAACGCACACATACACACATTATTAGCAGAGAAAATAAGGTATATAGGGCCTTCTCCAAACCTCTCATTTTTCATGGGATGCTCACCTTTTGCTGGGCTGAGGGCCACACTTCACCTTTCACTGCTTTTCTGGGGGCAACACTCCAAAATGGTGGCTGGGGTCAGATCAAATTTAATATATGCTTAATTACAATTAAATATAGTTAATATGATTTGTCTCCATATATGTGTTTCATTATTTCCCCTCAAAACTATGTAATTAGGTAACATTCAGTATCACAGTTTGGTAGCAATGTTTAGAAGTGTGTAAATCTTGAAAGACTCAAGTCTTTGAGGATTTACATAAAGCCCTGATATTTCAGTCTTCTACCTCTACATTATCCTTAACGCATAGCATGCTGCTGCAATCTCTCACTTAATTGGAGCAATGAGATTACAGCACACATGGGAAGGAAGAGGTTATTCCTTTTTTATTTAGTCATCAGCCACCTAAAGTTATTTGGGGCCCAATATATGGCTGGTGTATTTATTTTAATAAAATAAGGATTATTATTATTAATTAATGGCACATCTGAGAACATTTTTACCATGCCCGTAGCTAAGTTGGAAGGACTTGTGAGAAAAGTCATGGTGGGAGCAATCATTACATATTATGCATACTGTAGAACCTGTTGTTTTTCTATTAAACAAAAGCTTTAATGTATTGCTAGAAGCAGAATATACATTATACATTCTTTGCCAACATTTGCTTCCAGCTCTGGAGGATGACAAAACTCCATAACTTTCCAGGTAGATACCCTCAGTATCTTTCTTACTGGCCAACCAAGCAGCTTTAAATAGCCTAGTGAAATATGGATTCAGTTCAATAAGTTCTGTAAATCTGCAGGTCCATCATTTTTTTAACAGTTTTAGTCAGTGCTAGTTTCCAGCTATTTATGACATTGAACACCAACCTACTTCCAGGTGGAATGATATAATGAAATACTGTGTTAATATGCTTTGTGAGTTCTACAACTTTGCTAAATGCCAGAGAATATTCAGGCTCACCTCGGTTCAGCCTAGCCGCTTTATATCTCTGATTCAAATCCCAAGGCTGGTTCAGAGTTTTGCCAAGCCAGCTGCGTGCTGAGCACCTTGTATTTCCTGAAGTCTTTAGTATACTCTTTGTTTTTGCTTGGGTGCCTTCCTGTTCAGCCAGATTTGTGCTGCCCAAAGTTTCAGAAAGTAAGTGAATTAGCTATCTTTCTTCACATGTTGTGTTGGACAGAGAGTGAATACAAAATCAAAACAAAGTACAAGAACTGAGACTACGGGTTGCGATGGAAACAGAGGAAAGAAGTGCTAGAAGAAATCATCTGAAATAATCCTAATCTGTATTTTGGAAGCAGGTTGTTATGTAATGTTATTGGAAAGCTCCATTCTACCTGGTGATCTGCTTGGAATTAATTTTATTTATTGTCTATTATTATGTTGGAAAGAAATCTTACCAAGTTTATTTCCGAGCCAGGAATAAAAATGTGCAAGAAGTTGCTTGAAACAGAGATGAAGGTTATTTCTGAGAACGTGACATATAGAATCAGCTGTTGGATGAGGCCACAGTGAGCCTTCCTCTTTAAGCCCTTAATATAGAGAAAGCCTTGCTACTGTTCCTTAAAAGCACACCCTTCAGGAATTCTGAGAAAACGCACTTAGCCGGCATTCCAAGAAGGAACCCTCTGTAGTTAGGCACCCTGCTGAGTTGCGGTTTTCCACTTGTTTAATATTTGTTGATTGAAATGGTAATCTCCTAAGGGGAAAGGATCCTTCCTTATCTGATCAAAGAGATCTCCTGTTAAACCTCAGCTAGGAAGGAATGTTATTAGCTTGGCATCTCTTGCTGCATTTTAATCTATGTATTTGGCCCATTCTAATTGTAGTTTCTTATCTTTTGCTTTGATCACAGTGGGAAGACTACATGGTGGGAAGGAAGATTTCCTTCTCACAATTATATATGTTACAATTTTTTAACCTGACCCAATCCATACACTTTGGAGGACATGAAACAGAGTAAAAATGAATAATTCAAGAGAAAACTACGAAAAAGAATATGAGAAAACGAATGCACACCCATGGTGAGTACCATGAAACAACCAACAAAATTGCTTTTGCTACCTTATAGAACACTAAGAAGGAGGGTGCTGCATGAACCCCCAGAGGTAATGAATTCCACAATATTGAGACCATAACCGAAAAACCTGCCTCCTTGCTCATGTCCCCATAACCTCATGTGAAGGGAGGATTTGAAGCAGGTTCACTCAAGACGTTTTTATTGGATGGGTAGATTCACTTCAGGCAAGGCAAGGCCTGATATAATGTCTTTTATCATCTCCTGCTATAGGCTTTTAGAACAGTGTTTCTCAGCCTTGACAACTTTAAGATGTGCAGACTTCCACTCCCAGAATTCTCCAGCCAGCATGCTGGTTGGAAAATTCTGGGAGTTGAAGTTCACCCATCTTAAAGTTGCCAAGGTTGAGAAACACTGTTCTAGAATATTGATACAAGATAAGCATTCCAGGACTGTGTGATGCCAGCATGAAATAAATATTCTAGATGTGTAAGTAGGAACAGATGTAATAGACAATACGAAAGCATTATTTGCACTTTAAGGATTCCATGGATGCATCTAAAGTGTGTCCTACTTACCAGTTTAAAATATTTAGCATATAATTCTTTTGCACTATGTGCAATACCTATGTGCAATGTGTAATCACATAGTGTAATTATATCATGTAATTACATAGTGTAATTACACTATGTATAATATACATGTGTAATGCACTATGTGTAATACACAGTGGGAAAATCTCCTTAAGAATCAATGGAACTAAGTCCAAGAACATGTTCAAAGCAAGTATACAATAACATGCATTGCTATGGTAATCATTTATAAAGTCCCTATGAACCTCTCACATGTGATTTCCTTACTCCCACTGCTCTTTAGGGGCCCTTACACATAGACTGATCATAAAAATGAACTCATGAGAATTCTGGAATATAATTTTGGAATTCTAGCCACTACAGAGGATAGAACCATGCCCTTATTTTTACTTTAATTAATTCCCTAAAATATTTTTTCCAGCTGTTGAAACAGCTTGTCGTTTGAGCATAGTCATGATATCCTCTAACAAACCTATATTTTTTCCCCAAAGTCCTACAGAACATATGCTCAGAAACTAATATTCAAATATATAGATTTTTTTTTGCAATATAAGTCCTATATAGCTTCGGTTGAAAACAAAAAGAGTATAAACACACTCAGAAATCTCCTTTAATTGTATCTTAAGTGATATTCTTATATTTATCATACCTGAGAAATCAACTGCATTACTCAGCAAAGCTCAAAGCATCCAGCAATTATGACAAAATTGGATGGAATGGAAGCAGATGTCTAAGCAAAAGTTTACATTAAAATCAGAAGCAAGTGAGGAAAACAGACTGTTCCCTATATTCCTCACTGTCCATTTTTTCTGTTACCTTTTGCCCAGGCTTGATTGCATCTCATATTGTAGCCAGGCTGGAGAGAACATGCCATGGTCAGCAGAGCAGGAAAGAAGGACATGAAGCAAGTGGAACAGGATCAACTCTCCTCATCCATGCAGTATTCCATCATTTGAACAAAAACATTCATCACATCAAGTTTAACTCCTAGCTTAATTAGTAGTTCATAACTATCTGGAGGGACAGCTATAGTAGCTAGCATATCTTACACTCTTTATAGATGGCCCAAGGCACAATCTCTGACCTCTTTAGGAAGAGGTGAGAGATATCCCATCTGAAATCATGGAGAGCTGTTCATGGTCACTGTCAACAGTACTGGGATAAATTAATCAGTGATCTCACTCAGCTATAAGGTAGCTGGCCATGCTGCCAACATAAACAATGCTGTGTATATTGGTACAATATATGGTTATAATCCTAATAATCTGTCAGCACTATCAAGTAGACCAAACTAAGAAACAAATATTGTGCCAATCTAAGCTACTTTTATTAGAACAACTATAGTCACAGAATCTTACAAGTCTGAACGTGCTTCCCTTCCTTCCTCTTTTATCTTCATGAGAATTAGGGAGAGGCATGTCTGAGGCATTTTCTTGGTCTGGGCTCAAGTTTCTGATTGTTGCCTTAGTAATGGATCTTCCCTCTGTTCTTCAAGGCCAAACTCTTTATCCACTACATAATCTAACAGAGGGATAAAAAGACAGCCAGTGTGGCATAATAATAAAGGTCTTGAATTAGAAGTAGGAGGACCCAGGTTCTAGTCTACTTTTAGCCACGGAAGCTCACTGAAAGACTTTGGGCCAATCATTCTTTCTCAGCCCAAGCACCTCTCCGAGGTTATTGTTGTGAGAAAAAAACAGGAAGAGGGAGCATTGTGTACACTGCCTTGAGCCCCTGAATGAAAGGCAATACATAAATAAATAACAAGGCTATGTTATTCTTGGAGCAGGCACTCTAAGTGATTTTAAGGCTAGCCTAGAAAAAAATAGTAGACGAATATTTTTCTAAACAGAAAATGAATGAAACCAATCATATAAAAAAAAGAATGACCAGTACTGCTGTGCCTTTTGGTCAAAAAAGTCATTGTAAGCTGTTAAATCTTCAGAACTTGCCATGCATGGTTTTTCTAATTGCCCCGGAAACAATGAGTGTTTGAACTCACAATCATATGGGGTGAATGTTTAAAACTTTATCTCTTAACAGTGTTTGTTTTCCTGATACAACATTCTTATCCAGGTCAAGTAAAGATCAAATAAATGCATTCACACAGCAGGCTAAATTTGATAAGTATTAATTAGAGCAAATAGGAAATGCTAAAACTATATAGATCTCACACACCCCTGACCACAACTCAGCAGTATATCACAGACCTGACTTTCCATTTAATTTGTGAGCAATTACATTTTCAGAGTTTAATTGTTCATCATGCCATGTCTACCATGCATGGTTTTTTCCAATTAAGCCTCTTTCATTCCAGCCTACATCCTTAGCTAGCAACTGAAATTCAGTAGCATATTCCCACACCAAAAGCTTATCCTGTTGAAGGCAGCAAATTTTCTGGTTAGCAGTCACTTGGTTGACTGAATCATGGAAGTTGACTCTCTGATTTGCCTCAGAATTAATGTGTTTGTCCAAATCCAGGCTGGCTGGAATCAGAAGTGGGACTGCCTGCTCTATAGCTCCCTGAGTCAGTGGGTAATTGTAAATCCTAGATGGGCTTGGTTGATGGGGAAGTCATCTGGACTTAGGGACATATATCGTTCATATTAAGTGAAGAAGCCAGTATATTTGCTTGGATTCCCATTATATTTTTCTGCATTGGATAGCTACAGTGGCTGCTGCTGATACCAATTCTTGTGTCCTGTGACTGACCTGCATTTTTTAATTAACTCCTGGAAGAGAAGCTGCTTAGACAAGCTAGCTCTTCCTATTTACTCTCATGAGCTGTGAGGTAACAAACTTTCAGCTCTAACCCCAGTTAGACAATTATTTTCCTCTTTTGCCTTAGCAGGTACCCCGTATACCTGCTAGATGCTTAATCTTCATGAATATGTTACTTTCCCTTGCTGATGCCTAAACTAAGCAACTTGATGAGTAGATGGGGAGAAAAGGACTATAAAACTTGCCCAACAAAAGCAACCCCTTTGTGAGTCAAACTCTGGAGACCTTCCCTGCCTCTTGGGCTCACCACAGAAGATTGGGGAAGGACCACTGGCACTGTGAGTATATTCAGGGATATTTCTTTAATAAGCTTTCTTGTTGCCAACTTGGCATCTCCCTTAGTGTTCTCATTCCTTGGTATCTATTCTGCAAATTCCAAATTAAGCGTTGATGCACAAATTAGCAGCAGCAACTCATGACACTTGATTTTATCCCACTTGCTGGGCTAGCTGATTAATTGTCTGGGGTAGCCAGATCCTCTCTTTGACATAACAGGCAAGCATGAAACCATTCAAAGCAGTTGTTTCCCTACTGCCAGTTAAAGGTGCAAGTGATTCTGATATGCACAGAGGTTCAAAGTACTTCTTCCTGTCATTCCCATTAATTCTCAGCTTACTTTTCACAAAGGATATTTTTCCACATGATTAGTTTTGTTGCTGGACTGGTACATTTTCTCAGTTGCACAAGACAATAATGATACTCTTCCAACTCTCAGGCACAGATACAATCTTTGTGCACATATTTTAAAAATTGCATAGCCATTCCATAAACAACCACGTATTTTAATATTTCTCCAGTTGCACCATCTATGTTTGCAGCTTTACCATTTTTTCAACAATCTCACAGTATTTGTGACTTCCTTTTCATCACTTTTTCTTGGACATTAACATTCATAGCATTTGTTTCAGTACCAATCTTTGACATAGCATTGTCATTCCTATACAAATTTCTAAAATATTCCTTCCAGCAAGCATTCCCTCACATCAGTTCCATCTCAAATCATGTCATCATTTGTATTTCTAATTTTATTTTAATTCAATTCATACTGCTGAAAAAATCATTTTGCAGTTTTGCTTAGCTGCATTTAAAACTGTATCCGTTTAATATAGACAATATTGGACCTGACATCTGATTAGGAATAAATCAGATTTTGATTAAACATGTCTTGCCTGGGTATAAGTTAAGGAATCAATGATAACGTTGGTTACAAAAATAGAGGGGTTTACCTGAAATGCTTTCCAGTTTAGTGTCAGTTTCATGTTTTTCTGTTCAGCTAAGGGGAATCAAAAACTTCTGCACAGAAGCAGAAGAAGAATTGATTTTGAATTTCTTTTGAATTGGTTGTAGTCAATACCTGGTTTACTTGAGAATTTGCTGAACTTTGACACCATTCCCACTCCTGCCTATTTCATCTGAAATATGGCTTTGCAGTTCCTCTGCACAGTAACCAGTTTATTTTCATTTTGTTCACCACAGAAGAAAGTACAGCGAGGGAAGAGAAAAGGTGGGAGACAGGGCCCTTTTTCACTTTATTTATATTGGATAGCTGGAGGAAGCACTAGACTACTCAGAAAGTAGACAAAGGTGTTTGCAATTACAAGGGCTCAGAAAGCAGAAATTGTAGCTGTGTAAAAGTGCCCTAAATCTGATGTAAAGCCAATATACACATAATAAATATGACTTGCCTTCGCCTGACCAAACCATAATTGTAAGGGGGGGGGGGGGGGAGATAAGATTTGAACCTGTTTCTTATTATTCCATTCATTTTAGTAATTCAACCTTGTAATATGCTGTCTTTGTCTATCATAGAGCCTGTCAGCTGCTTTTTGGACTGGCTGACAGACCCCAGCAGGGCAACATTTTACCTTCCAGTTCATCCATCTGTGGAATTAAAGGTCTGGTGGGTAAACAGCCATCTTTCCCCACTTCTCCTGCCATCTTTATTGGGCAGCTTCTACCACCCATGGATCACAAGTGTGGTGAGGCTTAAAGGCAGTACCTGCTATGTCACCCTTGGTGTCTTGATTGGGTGGAACAGGCTTGATGGTGAGCAGTCTCACAGTTCCCTTAGAATTTAAATAAAGGATTGGAAACCAAGGAGACTGCCAATCACTGGAGTGATGATCAGGGTGCTTTCTCCCAAACACATTGGCTACATTGTAACTTTTAAAAAAGCTTTGAAATCAATTTCAAAAGCAATTCCTTCTTCATGAAATTGAAGGAAATGATACACAAATAAATAAAAACAATTAAAAGAAAGAATAATGTTTTGGCACTGTACTACTGAACCCTTGCAACATCAAAACCAGCCTGAATTAATCTTTGGGAAGTTGTTTAAACATCACTTTTTCAAGCTGAAGAGACACCAGTGAAATACCAAATAAAGCCCAGAAGATAATGTGGTTTTGAAAAATTGTGGTTTTGGCAATTTTATCTTAAATACCAGGTACATTCCAGTGAAGGGATTAGTGTGAGTGACTTTCTACCAAGTATCTACTTGATAGAGTAATTTGTATTAAGAGATTGCTTTCACTCTATTGAACCAAGAAGCTGAGATGTTATAAAATGTAAATTTCACAGCTGTTGATTAATAATATAAATATTAGGTAGGCCTAAGGGCCAAATGGAGCTGACTGTGGGAAGGGAGAAAAAAGGGAGCAAAATAATTATTATGATAATAAAATACTCAATAATCTAAACATCTTGACATAGCAAAATGGCTCAACATAGTTCTGACAGCTCATGTTGGTGAGGAGGAAGTGAACAATAACAGGAATTTTATAGTGAATAAGCACTAAAATTGAAAACAGCGTTGATTTTTAAGAAGAGGGGTTCAATATTTTGAAAGAAAAAAACTAGAGGTGTGCTTCAGAAGAAGAACAGAGTAAAAAAGCTACCTATTCATTGCTGGATATATGTCTGCTAATTAGATCTCCTGCTCTAGCAGTTATATGTTTAATGATCTAGTTCCAAAAATTCATCATGCTTAACTCATCAGCGGGAAGGATGAAATCTCCCTGGAGCCCAAAAGTAAAATGCAGCAGCCATTGGACCTTTAAAGAGGATTCGTTTTCAGGGTAACAAACCCAAGGCAGTTGTGGTCTGAAGGCATAGTTTTCTAAGCATCAGGAAATACAGGCTGCATATTCTATCAAAACTCCCAATTTTGACATAGGTGTCATTATTGAACTGTGTCATCTTAGAGCTATTTCATACTATTTTGCTGATGAATCTATTTTTAGATGTGGATGTGCCATGCACATGTTTTAAAGGGAGAAAAATACAGAAATGTATAAAATAGTTGATACTTGCTATTAAAGTTTTTTCAAAGGCAAAGGCAATGGTATGAACACATAATTTTATCTCCAAGAATCTGAAAATGCCTATTAGATGTTTCATAGATTTAACACCTAGTAATTTAGGATGAAATTCATATATGCATGTTTATCACCATGCAGGTACAAGAATGAATTGGCACTTAACCATTCAAGCTACTGAATTTACATCAGAATGAGAAATTCATGAATTGTAGGCTATATGTGCCCCCACTCACAAGACACTACCCCAAGTCTACTACTAGGGACTTTTTTACTTTAAAAAAAGAATCAAAATAGGTGGGTTAAACCTTTATTTACTGCACCTATATGACCTTTAAATACTTCTTCAGTATTTAACATCCTCAAAAGGGAGCAGAAAAAGTTTGTCTTGTCCCCTCCAAAGAATTGTGTTCCTGTCTTGCCCCTTTCGGTCTCAGAATCTGAATTTTTAAAAAATCAATGGCTGGCCATAAAAAGATGACCCTTCCCCACTTTAAATAGTTTCTATATTAACAGTCACTTGTACATTTGTACTTTTTTGCTTCTTAGAAGTTTCATATGCTCAGACTCATAAATATAATCAGAAGAAAGGAGGACAAGCTGCTTAATAAGATATGAAAATATAGCTTCTCATATAAAATAGGACCGAGCTATGTTGTTTCTCAGGTTAAATGTAAATTGGGAAAACTGGATTAAGAGATAATATTGTGTTTCTTAGTTGCTCAGCTGTTAATGAGCAATGTGACCCATTTTTGTTGCTTTACTTTTTTCTATGCTTAAGATATTTAAGACAATATTTTTAGAACAACTGAAAATGAAAGTATTGGGGAACCTGCCCAGAGAAGGCAGCAGTAATATGTATTTTTAGTTCCTGTATGTTATACACGCAGAGAGAAATGCACACAGACACAGAGGATGTTAAATTAAAAACCTTTTTAGGCCTTAATCAAACATGATCAAGGAGAGCACAGAAGAGGACAGCGAAGTAATCCAGACCCATGGCATCACCTTCCTTCTGCAGAGGATGAATCTTTGTAGTAGAGAACATTCTCCACCCTTGGGACTAAAAAGGGAAAGACTAGCATACCTATTGTAATTTATTGTATTTAGTATCAGGGAGAAAAAAAAACACCTGCATTCCCACCCCCAAAGTGTCACAGAAGAATGCCTTCTCACTTCTCTGGTTGGTGGATACACTTGTGAAAGTAGAAAATCATTTTCAGCCCAGAAGTATTAATTTGTGTATTAAGGAATGTTGTGTTTCTTGGCAAGTTGAACACTGACAATTCTAAAGCTCTATTCTGCAAGGGAATAACCACCATTTCTTCTTCCTGTTATCTCTCTATTCATGAATAGAGAAGAAGCTTTTAGAATATCCGCATCTAATACATATGCCCTGTTCAACAGGTTTCTCAATATGCTCATTCCTGCACTTTAAGAAAATCTTCCTATCCCATCCCCATTGAATTGTTGGTAAAACAAAGATTCCTTTTTCCCTCCAATTTTAGTGAACAAAGGGTTCATAGACAGGGATAAAATAAATCAATATATTTTGAGTGCTGGGCAAAGATACTCTTCTACATTTTTCTTAGAGATTCTCACTGTATTTGGCTACTGAATTAACCTAGGTCCTAGGTTCACACAAATAGTGAACCATAAACTAACCAAACAGGCTGGGTTTATACAAGATGTTAAAGGAAACTACAAAAATAGTAAAGGTTGAAACTAACCACACTTGACATATCGTGCAAAGACATCAGCTAGATTTTTTCATAATTTGGTTAAGCATGTGTTCTATGACCACAACCTCTTTGACCTAAACTTTTCTTTCAAAGCAGAAGAGAATTTCAGTGTATGTGAAATTCACTGGAGGAATGTGATGTTCTTTCATTTATTTAGTTAAGTAGGCAAGGGTTATGTTGATGTCCTAACTTTCACTATGCAATATACTATCTAGCAGTATGTAGTCTCTCTGGCTCCCCATGTTTCAATGAAATCCCAAGGGAAGACATCATAAGGAAACTTCTCCCACTTTTTTTCAGTAGTGGTTGTACTACCATTGCTAATGGGAACTTCTGCCTTTTTTTTTTTTTTTTTAGGATTTTGTTGTTGGTGTTATTGTTCTTAGATTTATATCCCAGCTTTCCTCTAGGAGCTACATAACATTCACTCCTTTAATTTTCAGCTTAAGGTATACATTTTAAGGCATACATAACAGTTCTCCTTCAAATTTTCTCTACATCAAGAATCTTGCATGGTAAATTGGACTAAGAGAAAATAACTGGCCAAAAATCTCTCATTGAGCTTCCATAGCTGAGAATGGACCTGAACCTGGGTCTCCAAGTTCTAGTCAAACCTCTTAACTACACACCACATTGATTCTCACTGTGCTGATTGAAGTATTGTTCAAGACTTTCTGCTGCTTATTAGGAAATTCAGATAAACCACCCACTCAATTTATGCACCCACAAATCTAAGCATAATTATGAAAGGCCACTTTTGATCAATTGTAACTTTGTTTGCCATAGTTCCCCAAACTTAACATTCTCAGAATCTGCTAGAAGCTAACAAAGTTTATGTTGTTGTTGTTGTTCAGTCGTTAAGTCGTGTCCGACTCTTCGTGACCCCATGAACCATATTGCGCCAGGCCTTCCTGTCCTTCACTGCCTCCCTGAGTTTGCTCAGTTTCATGCTCATTGCTTCAGTGATGCTATCTAACCATCTCATCCTCTGCCGTCCTCTTCTCCTTTTGCCTTCCATCTTTCCCAGCATCAGGGTCTTTTCCCAAATAGAACATACAGCCTTGTAAGATCTTATTAAACCACCTCCAGCCTCTTCCAAAAAAATTTAGTGTTATGAACTAAGATAATGGATAATTTAAGCCTCATTATCAGACCTCTCTTCCAAGTATTCCTCAATAAAAGTGAATTATGATAGGCTGCCATTAGTCAGACTGAACTCCTGACATGACCTACTCTGACAGTCGGGGAGTCCTTAGCCTTTTCATCAATAATGTTTCCCTATAGCCCAGATCTAGAATATATGGAAAGAAAGATGCTTTGGACTTCCTGCCCAAAGCCCTTACATTCAGAACTTCATAAAGCCTTGTGAGTGAGAGATAGCTGCCTCATAGTGCACTCTTGCATGAGAATAAGTTTAATTAGAAATTCTATTTTCAGCTGATGAAACCAATCCTCTAGATATTTAAAAAAGCTTTTTAGGATTGTGTAATTTAGGAACAAAACAATGCAGGGAGGATATGTGAACACACCCTGTTTGGGGAGACTGATGCTTTGCCCAGTCAAACAAAATATTTAAACTATTATGGGTTTAGCCAGCAAATCCGGAAATTACCTAGCAACTGAACTATCATCCTAACTTCTATGCCATTGAATAATACATATATCAATTTTTACCTGTTATGCCATATTCTAAAATGGATTATCTGGAAGATGCTTTTGGGGAACCAGAAATGAATCCTGTCCAATCAGACCTTTCAGCAAAGGGTCAATGTACCAGATGCTTTAGGGAAACTATAGTACTGTATCAAAACACAGAATCTGTCACATACAGACATGTACTTATTAAGTACAGGACAGCATATGAAAGTAGTGATAATACTGCACAAGCATTAAAATAGTGAAAAAATAATAAATAGGAATAAGAAACACATGAAGAGGACAAGGCATAGCAGCTGCAGCAACATAAGATCAGTGAAGGTCAGTTGAAAGTGTTTTTGTTTTTAAAAACAAGGGAAATTACCCCCTTTCTTTGCATAAACGTGTTTTTTTTTAAATATCTGTGATGTTCCTTCACCTATCTGATGGCTCATTTAATTAATGCCTGGTAACAAAATTACATTTTAGAGGACATGTTGGATTTGAACAACTCTGCAGTAACATCTGCTCAGGTTTTTCTTTGCAGAGCTGGAAAGTCTGAGATAACAACTGCAGTAACATGTGCCAGAGACTGCATTTGCAACTGCCTTATCATTTTATGGGTTCAAATCACAGATGTCTGGTAAAAACCATAATGCTAACAGATGCAGTTTCATTGAGAGACAGAGGGCACAATCCACAATATTGGGCTGGATTTTTTCCTTAGTAGATTTGGTTCAATTTACCTTGTCTCCTAATGGCTCTACTATAAATACCGAAGCTGGAAGCTTCCTCAGTATAGATCAAACACACATGTCCTGATTGAGATGTGATTTACATACATGGGAACCGTTTGGGAATAAGTGCTTTGCCATCACAGAATTGTCAACAGAGAAGTGAACATGAAAAGACAGTTATGTGAGAAGGGAAGCAATTACTAGTGTGTTATGAATTTGTGCAAGCTTTATACTAACTTAGACAACACTCTTTTTAAGACCGCAGTCCTATATACAAGAGATTAGCAACATGGTATTTGTAAATACCAAACATCTGGAATACCTCAAGTTGATTTTCTCTAAAAAGCACAATTTCCATTCAAACCTGGCCAAAATCTTGCAACGTTCTCAAATCTCATGGGATGTTTACGTTCACACAGAACTCGAAAGATTTCCCTTGCCTTCTCTGTTCTGGCATCTGCCCCATGGAACAGCATCCCCCCGAGATCTGGATGGCCCCAATCCCATAAACCTTCTGGACAGCCTTGAACATCTGGCTTTTCCCTCAGGCACTGGGGGCCAGGTTGCTAGCTGAGCCCAGCATGGATGGGTGTTAACTGTGAGGTTTTTAAGGGCCTTGGTTACAATGTAATATTGGATTTATGGCCCTTGCGTTTTTCGGTTTCTGCATTGTGAGCTGCCTCATAATTTTGAGATGGGCAGTCATAGACATTCAATAAATAAATAAAAACACTTCAAGGGGGGATGCCAAAATCTCACAAGATACCAGGCAAGAACAAATGGAGATGTCAGAGTTTCCACATGATTCCTGGGATTTCAGCAGATGCCAAGCACCTGAAAGTTCACCAAGTCCTACTATATACTTGCATGGAAGAAGTAATCACTGTTAAGCACAATGAGTTTTATTTCTTCATAGAACATTATAGGACTTCATAAGATAGGTGAGTCGACAGGAGGGCATGGGAGGGTCAGACTGGCATCAGGAGCATTTCAGCATTGTGATGCAAACTCTGCCGCTTTTCTACATGCATCGCAATGTCACACTCATGTCCAAAATGAGTGGAGCATGTGGTATGCTATCATGATGCTGCTTTCATTATTCTGGCAAAGGCAGAAAGTTCCTGTGGAATCTGCTGGTATGAAGAATGTTGCATTGAAATGAATAGCTCTTACTTTTGAGTAAACATGAATATGATTGTGCTGTGAGTTGAAGGAGTGAGAAAATGCTTGTTAGTTTAAATTAGAGCAGAAATTCATTTTTCTTGTCCCTATCCTCCTCTAAATATTTAACATCCAATACTGACAAATATCAAATGCCAGAGTTTGATATCCAGTTATAAATGAGACTTGTGCTTAATGCTTGACAGTATTTTATTGGTAGGACTCTACATTATTGTTAATTTTTAATCGTTCACACAGGATCATTATCTGTAGACAATATTGGGCTTCTGATATTCATCTTCTAATATTTGATTTGGCATTTGAGGGTCAGTTCCTATTTGCTCTTCTATAAATTATATTTCAACTGCTATTCACTAGTTGCTCATTATTTAAGAACGAATATACTATTATTAATTGTATAAAGATTAATGCTGGGGAGAAAATCAATGCAAACAATGTTAGGTAGCAGGTCTTTCAAAGATATTGTGCTCTTCCTGGGCTGGTTTCATATTTGAGAAAGTCCTTGTCAGCCCCACTAGGTAGACTACACCATGAAATCAACTCCACAGGAAAGTAAAATGACTTTTATTGAGATTGGTTATAATAGAATCTTGCAAATCTGATTGTGCTGAACCTCTTCCCCTTCTTATACTCCAGTGAATCAGGACAGCATCTGCCTGAGTTGCTTCCAAACATTATCTTGTACTTAAAGATAAGTACCTGGACTTGAAAAATGCTTTAGCCCCTTTTGCTTAGGTAACACTTCCTGCATATCTCTGTCAAGACCATCTCCCTTACTCTCTATGGTCCTCAGTATAATGCCTTCTATTATGAGTTTGCCCCAGTAGTGGTGTAAGTATGAACCACGGAGGGAGTCTGGATCAAAGCTCTGCAAAATCCTAGAGCAAGTTACACTAAATAATCTTATATTTTCTTTCAAACTGGGCTGTTAACTTTCAACATTTTTTTACTGAAGAGTTGAGAAAGCTTTCTGAGATTCTTACAGCATTAATTGTTCAGTCTGTCCAGGCATCTCATTCAATCAGTTTGCAAAACATATCCTGCTAATGAGATCTACAGTGCCACTTGCCATAACATCCCCATGCTGAATTCTTTCTTTACATGGTTTATGTGCACATTTTCTGAATCCTTTGACTACAGGTTGGAAACTTTTGGGAAGGCTTTTAATTTTGGAGGAGGTGGAAGAGCCACAGTGGACAAAGTAGTGTTGATGCAAAGGCTTTTTCCCTTGGAAGTTTTGAGAACATATAAAGCATAAGAAAGGGCCTGCAGGATGAGGCCATAGAACCATGAAGTCCATTTTCTGTCACACAGTGGCCATCTTTGCAAGCCTGGATAGAAGGGCAGCAACCTCTTTCCACTGTTGTTTCCCAGCAACCAGTGTTTCAGGCATGCTGCCCATGGTTTACAAGGTGATAAACAGCCATAAATAAGTCAATATAGATGTATAATTTAATTCCTGATGTGGTTTCACCATAAATGAGTATAATTATAGTTATATAATTATAGTTGTAACAGTAGTTTTATTTTTCAACTCCCTTCCAAGAATGGAATTTGCCTTTTTTTACAGTAGATAAACACTAGGACAACTTTTGCATTGAGCAAAATGTGCCTCCATGATACCTTCCCTGATAAGTCATTGCCAACTTGTAATTTATTAATGTATTAATGTATAGGTGAAGCTTAGAACTGTGGCAACATAATGAATCACCTTACATTTGTTTGCACTAAACTATGGTAGCCGTTTGGAAGCCTTTTCAGTCAGTTAAGAGAGATCTCTTTGGCATTCTTCACACTCCCTTTTTCAATTTGGCCACCTTTTGTATCATCAGCAACTATGGCCACCTCAGTGCTCAACCCACATCATTTGCCTGCAAGTTAAAAAGCACCATTCCAAGCACTGATCCCTGGGGGTTCCCACCTGGCATTTATTTGCATTCTCTATTTGTATACATTTACTTGTATTCTCTATTTTCCCTTTCTTAACTCGTTGCCAATCCATGAAAGTACCTCTCTTCTTACCCCATGGCAACTGAATTTTCTCAGGATAGATAAAGGGCTTTGTCAAAGGGTTTTTGAAAGTTCAAGAAATATGCAATATTTATTGGGTTATCCATGTTAGGTACTTGCTGACACATTCAAGAAATTCTAAAGGACAGTGAATCAAGACTTACCTTGTGGAAGTCATGTTGGTTCCTTTTAAGCAACAATGGCTCTACTATATGTTTGCTCATTTTCTTTAATTCTTTCATCCATTTTCCCCTGAACAGATTTTAAACTAATGTCTTGATTGGCCTTTAAATAGGCTCACATTGGCTATTTTCAAATGTAAACAGAAGCTGTATATTTTTGTTCCAAAAAACAAAAACCAATTTCACATTTAAGTTCTTAAACATAGTCTTCAGTTCACTACAGTTGTTCTGATGATGATAGGATTCTGGTTAGCCATTCCTGGTACCAAACGTGTAGAGCAGCCCTACTCTGCCTTGTATACTGTAGATCTTATGTAGAGAGGCCGCTGTTCTACCTTGAGCCTTCACGTCATGAAGACTGCCACACCAATTCAGCACCTTGACTCAAAAAGTGAAGTGCTTCAATTTGACTGAGTCAGCTTGATCCAACCTGCTGCTCTGTGTGCACAGAAGCTCCTCTTGGTGTCCAGATTGAAGCTGAACAGCCTCTCCAACCTGGCATTTCAAAGGAAAAATCGAGTTTGATGCCCAGTGCTATTTTGAAGGGCTTTCCAATCAAATCTTTCTCAAAGTGAAGTGTCACTTTGAAGCTTTCCACAACCAAAATATTTCAGTTTAGTTCACTGCAGTCACTGTCATTTCCAAGGAAGAGTAAATAACCTTTATAACACTTTATAACACTGCAGGAGTTCCTGTTTTGGATCAGTGAACACATATGGAATGTTCAGAGCACGCTATGGAAATGCTCACAAAATTGCTGTCTTGGCGAGCAGGAGCAATGCAGACACTCACTGAATGTAAGGCAAACAGAGGAGGCTGATTCCCTGGATATGCTTTCCCCTTCTCAATATATCTTGGTTCCCCTGCCCCCACCCCCAAGGCAGATAGGATTTTTTCCAAACAAAACCCTGAGTTGCAGCCCCCACTGCACCCAAATAATTTTGATTCTGTAAGAATACTTCAGGAATCCAGAAACGTCTTGGAAATTCATTGTGCTGAGGCTGGCATTTGGCTTTGTAGCATACTACCCTACCATTTATTTCTTATTAATTTAAAATAATCTTTTAAAAAAGTGAATAAGCTAGGCTATGCAACCTGGTATTCACCAAAGGAGCTGTCCATAGACACAATGGCATACCCTGACTCCCCACTTGCAGAGTAATAATGCTGTTATTCTGCAGCATTATTCACCTTTCTTCTGACTATATCATATTTTGAAAATATTTCAGAAGAAAGGAAATACAGCATAATGCACCTGGTGTTTCCCTATCTTGGCAGGAGGGTGTAATTTTTCATTAGGATACATCCATAATGTGTGTGTGTGTGTGTGTGTGAGAGAGAGAGAGAGAGAGAGAGAGAGAGAGAGATTTCAATCAGTTATGTCAACTTTGTAAAAAAAAAAATGTTCCTAAAAGATCCATTGAGCAGGCTGATAAAAGCATTGGGAATAGTGGAGTCCTTGGGGTGTTGTTGCAGACATCTCGTTAAGCAACTAGATAACATCTTCAGTGCTGGAAGGGAGTGGGGTTTGCTCTCTGTTTATATACAGTAGCTTGCCCTGTCAGTGTTGGTGGGGGAGTTGTTTTCTCCTTGGTAGTTCCTAGAGTAGGCTGTTGTTTACTGCTTGTCTGGTGTTACTCTGTTTGTCTGGGTGTTGATTGCTGGTGAGGAGGTGTTCTGATCTTTTTTCAGTAGAGGAAGTGACAGCAAATTAGAAACACGAGTCTATCAAAAAACAACTCACATTAACCAAGTGCTCCATTACCAAAGTAACAACCTGACTTCCCATAAGAGAAGCTGTGTAAAAACATTATTCAGACAAGCATAAACTCATTGCAGCAACCCAGAACAGCAGAAAAAGGAAACAGACCAGCAATTCAACATCTTCCAACAAAATGGAGACTTCCAGTGGCAGGCATGGCAGTTTGATAGTCTTTGTGATCGAAAAGATGGCATCTTAGCTGTTTAGCACTCAGCAGGTACCGCAGGCTACTTTAACATCCTCCAGACAAAGGAGGAAGCTTGAAATCAACCTATTTGATCTCTGGACGGTCATTCCTCATGAGTAAATTGCAAAAACAGAGGTTTTTGCAAGAGGCCATGAGTGGGGCAGCTGTGAAGCAAGGATTACATCTCTATTCATGGCTGAGGTGCAGCCTGTATAAGGACGTTGGAATCAGCTGAACCCATTTCTGCAGCACTTTTGGATTATATCTATTCTTCAGTTTAAGAGATACTTCTTTTTACAACAGATAAGTATTTCCCTTGGTGCTTTTCTCATTTTTTGGTGGGACTATAAATATTGGGAAGATCTGGAGATTTAAAGTAATTAAATTTTTGATACCTTCACAAAAAGAGGATAATTAAAATGCTATAAGAAAGTTAACAATGGAGAAAGGGGAAGATTTTCTTTTAATCTTTTTTTTCAATTTTATTTTTCAGGAATCTGTATTGTTAAAACTATAACTGCTTTAGCAGGACTCTGTTCTTATGTGGGAATGCTTTTGTTTTCTTTTAACTACCTGACAATTGGCTGGGATCATATATCAAAATAACATAGTAATCAGTCTAGCCTTTTTTTTTTTTTTTGGTAGCAGAGCTTACTTTTAGTGGAGACACTTTCTTTTTCTCTTTCTCGTTTTAGCTTTCTCTCTGGAGCTTTTATAATGGCAACACATAGAACCCGACTGGATGTTAGAAGAGCCTCTATGGAGCAGCCATCAGAAAGGGAAGATCTTTAAGAGAATATAAGTCAATCTCGCTAATTTAATTAAATCAATGTTTGATGAATTAGGATCTAAACTGGCTCAGTCATTGGATGTTAAATTGGATGTTAAATTTATAACTTTTGAAAAAAAAGATGGAAAAAGATTGGACAAGATGGATATTTTTGTAGAACAAATGTCTACAGATATGAAACAAATGTCTGGAGAAATAAAACAAAGACACAATAGAATGGAAATTTTGGAGAATAAGTCAGGCATTAGAGATATAGAATTTGAAAGAGGAGTGGGTAATTTCGCTTTGTTGGAATTGAGAGAGAAAGAATTTTGTTTAAGATTTAGAGCCACTCCAGAGACTCCAAATGAAAATATTAAGAGAAAGATGGTTCGGGCATTGTTGGATTTTTTAGACTGGAAGGAAGAAGAGACAGGAGAGGAGACTGACAAAATGTATCAGATTAATTCACGTTTTGCTACAGTAAGACACGTACCAAGAGATGTTTTAGTGCATTTTGTAAGAAAAAGTACAAGAGATCAAGTTCTGCAACATTTTAAATCAAGATTGAACATTGTTAATTGTTAATATAATTATTTTAAAATAAATCCCTATTAGAATTTTACATAAAAGGTTTTGTTTTTTTTACTGATATATTGAAGCAGAAGAAGATTCCCAACATTCTGTTGGGAGAAATTAGAGGGTGTAAGTTTTACTTTTCAACAGAGGAGATTTTGATTGAATACTGTTCAGTCAAGGAACTATCAGCTCAGACAAACAATCAAGAGGTAAATAACAGCCTAATCTAGGAACTACCAAGGAAAAAACAACACCCCCACCAACACTGACAGGGCAAGCTACTGTATATAAACAGAGAGGAAACCCCACTCCCTTCTAGCACTGAACATGTTACCTAGATGGGTAATGAAACATCTGCAAGAAAACAACCAAGCTCAGAGAACCCCAAGGACTCCACAGCTCAACCCTGTGCTACATATATTCTCTTCCCTTGGCATTGGGGATAGGATCAAAGCACTGGTAATGTCTATCTGTGACATTATATCTCTGTTAGCATTAGGCCATCTGTACAGACCATTGACTGGGCAGATATGTGTTGGACAAGTTGGCTAATCAAACATTCAGCATCTTTAATTCCTTTATACATGCCTATGGGCCAACAGTATCATACATTGGTCTAAATCTGTTTGATAAATTCTGATGAAAATTCTGTATGGACTGGAAATTAAGGCTTTCTCACACTGTAGCCTTAAACTGCTTGATTTCTGTGCATAAACAGGCTGGAAATGAAGCCGACTTTTAAAATCCCTTTTTGGATTTCACCCCTTTCTTCCATTTATTTGTTCATTCAAATTAGAATCTGTTGACTCCTAATGACCCTGGGCAGCTTACAATTTAAAAAGTGAGAACAACATTATTTAAAAAAAAGAAAATGAAAAAAATCCATAAGTAGCCTGAAGACAGACATATAAACAAAAACCCTATCCAACAGGGTCTCCATTATCACCCTGCCCCAAGGCCTGGGAGAATGGCCAGGTCTTCAACTTCCTAAATGTCATTAGTGAACCATGGTGATAGCCTGGTACTCTGTCTGGATCCCTGAATCCCCTGCCTCTTTATCCATCCCACTGGTTCTGGGAAAGGAAGCACTAATCTTTCTGGCACTTCCATTAATAGATCTTTTATATGAGGCCTCCTCCATTGGTACCCCTCTTGTATTTGATACCTTCTCACCTGATGAATCCAAAAGAAAAGGACAATACCAGTTTTCTATTATTTCTTTCATCTGGACTAGAAGTGAAAGCTAGTATAACTCTTGCCAATTTCCCTTGGTTAAAAAAACAGTCCATCTGTGAACTTGTAAATTTCAACTACAAGCACACAGGCAAGACAGAAGACATCCTTTTGCCATCCTATGAGCAAACTTTTTCTTTGTTTGATTGATTGATTGATTGATTGATTGACTGACTGACTGATTTTTGATGCTGTCTAACTCCAACTGACTCTGGGGAGCTCATAAAAACAAAATGGCAAACCAGACAACACAACAATCTGAAACAGGGGGGTGCATCCACTGTACCCCAAAGCCTGGGTGTATAGTCAGGTTTTCAAGACCTTCCAGAACACCATTAGGGTGGGAACTTGGAGCAGAAGGAAACAGAGAAGGTGAAGGAAGTCACAATTTTACCATTACTGCTATCACTTGAGTTTTCAGGGGAAAATGCCAAAATTTTTCTTAGTTTTCATAGTCCAGCAGCCCAGAGCGAAATGGCTATAGAGAGCAGCAACCCAGTGACCAAGGGGGTGGGACATTTCTTCCACAATGCCAAGTAGCCCATTGTAGTGGAGGGGTTTGCCTGCAATGAAATGAAGTGCAGCAGGCAAATGAGGCAGCACAAGCCAGCACAAGTCAGAAAGCACTACTTTTTATGTATAATAGAATGTAGAAGTTGATTTTCTAGTGGGCTGGGGGGCAAATAAAGCATGACTTTATGTGCTCCTGCCATGGAGAAATGGTTAGTGGCTATGCTTGTATTGGGGTAATCTGGTCACACGGATCAGCCTTAAATCCTAGAAGGAGTGATTGAGAGAACAGAATATGTGTAGCCTTGAGAAGAGAAGATTGAGGTGGTGGGTGAATGTGATTGCATCTCCAAACACATGAAGGGCTATTACATAGAAGAAGTCCATAACCTGTTTACTATTGTCCCAGAGTGTATAACTATCCAAAAATTAGAGGAAGAAAAAATACATTCTTGGAGCCGGGGGCGGGGGGAACTTCCTCACAATAAGCAATATGGAAGTTCCTTACTGTGTGATGGGAGCTGACAGACATGAATTCACAGGGGAAAGGGGGGCTGGGTTCAAGCAGAGGCTGAATAACTGTCAAGAATGCTTTATTCTGGATTCCTCCATTGAAGAAGTCTTGAATAACATTGTATCCATACACATGTATACTAGGCTGCAATATTCCTGGCAAAATAGTTTTTGGAGTGGATTTTATTTCAGTGCATGCATACATTAAGCTCTTTTCAGTCTTTCAGCAGCTCCTCCAAGCTGCAACCCATGAATATGGTATTCAGTGGATCTATAATCTCCCTGAATAAAAGTCTTCACAGCTGAGGAAAACATAACATTATACAAATTGAGCAATCTTACAGCAGTTGAACCACAAATTCTTATTTTCTATTACAACACAGCTTCATTGCTCCCTTGCTTTAGCTGTCTGCTCAAATCTTAAACACCCACTTAACACTTATCAGCACTTAATGGCACATCAGTGCTCACAAGTTGGTGCTAAACTATTACAAGACTAGTCTTCTGTGCCAATGAAATGCTGCTTAGAGTTCTCTCAGAGTCAAACAAGCTTGTTGCAGACTTCACATCTTACATCTCTTTTATCTGCCACTAAAACTGGCAAGCTGTTCAGAGATTGTGGCATTGATATTACAGCAGCGATTTCAGTCTAAACTGGTGAGTTTCTGTAATGTTATCACCCACAGTTTATTTGCCAGGGCTGTTAGAGAACTGTGCTGTTATTTTTCTGCATTCTGACTTGTGATTTGTTATGTCCATTGTGCCCTTTATTTTTAACAGAAATAAATTTAGTTCTGTTTTCCATTTTATTTCATTTATCCTTTTTTTCCATTTTATGTTTATAACAACCCTATGAGACATATTAGCCTTAGCAATTGATTCAAAATTGTCCAGTGAGGTTTGAATATAAAAGAAGTTAACCATAATGTATTGTAAGAGTGGATTGCACAAGGCAACATTCTTTATGCATCCAGTCCCCACCACCACAGAAAAAAACAAACAACCCCCCCCCCCTCAAAATAACATTGATGTATGGCATGCATGAACAAGGCATATATGGGAATGAGCAATACCAAAAGAAAAAAGAAAATCCCTACATATTGGGATCTTTTCATAGAGATCCCATAAAGCACATAACATAACACACACATTAGAAAAGCTACAATACACTGGGGAAATTTCCATGAAAAACCCATATATATTAGAAGTTTAATTATATTGGAAAAGTTTTGAACAATAAACAGGCATCGTTTTTTTGTCACAGGTTATTTTAAAATCTGATAAAAATAACAATGGAACATAATAACCCACACTCATACAGAAGAATTATATATTGATCTCCTTTGCTTATGGTGAGTGGAAATTCAGAGCTGTGTCTTCCTAAGCCAACACTCTGATTATGTATCGCTGGCTTTCTTGATGCTTATCTCTCTCTCCAAAATCTACTTTTCCTCTCTTCTTCTCCTGTTAGAAGAATATAATAGGCACAATTGACATTTTCTGTATTCTCATCCTATGCTTGTTTTTGTTTTTTGGTGTAGAGTCAAAACAGGCTGTATGTGTCCCCGGTAAAAGATTGCAACCTGAAATATATGTATTGATAGAGGAAGATTTCCTGAATTAGATCAATAATTCTTCTAGGCTGAGTCTCTCTTCCCTCACAACTGGGAATAAATACATCAATTCCCACATTGTGTGAAGAGGCTGGTGAAGAAATTTTAAAAGGAAATTTTGGAGGAAACATCAAAGAGGATAGGCTCCTTTTCTAGGGGTTTACATATCCCACCCCTTGAATGTTTTCAGCCATGGCATCCTGGATTGCTTATCTATATCACCAACTATAATGTTGCACATTAAATTTCAGTCAATGCTGATGGTTTGGAAGAATGTATAAAAATAGGAAGGTTAATCTGGTTTCATCCTGTAACATACATAGTACAATGATTAATTTGGCCTGAATTTGATTTCTTTCTTTTCTTTTTTCTTTTAATCCAGAAAGGGTCACTAGATATTTCCATATTAATTTTGGCCTGTTGCTTCTGGGAACAGAACCTCACCCCAAATATATTTTTCTCTTTTCTCTTCTCTTTTCTCTTTTCTCTTTGAGAAATTAGCAGTAGCTGCTGACAATTATCTGACATTGTCACCATCTGGCCACCATCATGTTTGTCCTAAATTAATGCATAGAATGCTTTTATGGAGTTAAAAAAAATAACGTGGCATCAGGATTTCCCACTGTTTGCTGGCAATTAAGTTTGTCACAATCTCAACAAAGCTAGGAACAATGGAAAGGAAAAAAGACAGGAAAGAGGGAGGTAAAGATATAATAACTGTCTCTCCTCAGTGGTTTCACTCTGATTCTTTTATAATAGAAGTGATTAAAAGAAATAATAGTCTTCCCAAGGCATTCCATTGCTCATTTCTATTTCTGATGTAAATTAAACCTAACAAATTGTAAGTGATTATTTTATAAGGTCAGGTAGTGACATTCCAATGGGCTGCATGCCAAACTGCATGCCAAGCAGAGAGAGATTAATAATTCATATTAATTCAGATTGTGTTTCCAATGGTTTCCATTTCCTTTTTTTTTTTTTAAGTAGCTGGAGGAAAAAAAAGAAGTTAGTACTGTTTAACATCAATATGTCTTCTTGGATAATAAATGGTACATTTTCACTTAGTTTTTACTAGTTTGTAATGATATACATACAGATCTGTTTTGTTCTGTTTTTAATTTCACCTTTCCTAAACCTCTGACTGTAAGAAGTCTACCAAAACATTGCATATTGGGAACAAAATGTGCAAGCTGGGTCTCCTGTTTTTTTCATCCAGAAGGAGCACTGAAATACAGGATGAATGTGACTGTGTGCAGAATAATTGCTTCAAAAAGGGCTGATCATAAAACTTATTATTATGAGTCTTCAAGATTTAACAGGTAAAAAATCTTCACCTTCGCTATGCTTTAGCAGATGGCCTCATATTAGCTTTTAGCCCAGGTAGAAAAAGAAGCAATAACCAAGCTGGACAAGCAATAATCCAGACATATGCATGTTTCTTACATGGGCAAGTTTCTTTCAAAAGCATATCTTTAGTCTAGACAACAAAGTTTCTTCCTATTTTCTTTTTGTGTTTGAAACATGCATACGTCTGGATTATTGCTTGTCCAGCTTGGTTACTGCCTTCTCACAAAAAGAAAAAAGGAAGAAACTTTGTTCTCTAGACTAAAGATATGTTTTTAAAAGAAATTTGCCCACGTAAAGAACTCATATGGTGCTTAATGTCTACAAAAGGAAAGTACTCTTTTCATTTCTATGAAATGCCTCAAAACAAGATTTGAGTGATATGGCATTTCCCCCCTTTTGTCTTTTGCCTTCTTGTAACAAAGCGAAGAGTGATTTTGGTCTTCCTGGTTTACTGATCAAGAGGAAATGCTTAAAGATGAAAAGTCCAGTTTCAAGCCAAGCTATAATAGTGACATAGATGTACCTATTCATTACTTCACAATAGATAGTGGGGAAAGCAAAAGGAACCATCTCAGTCAACAGGGAATTTGTTTGTAGAATCCATCACTCCAGAATGTTCTGATGGCCTGTGGCATAAGAAGAATGGAATGAAGAATAGTTCTATCCATGGCTCAAAACAGACACTTTTTTCTGCAGTGAGGGCTCCTCTTATGGCTAAAAGATGGGCACACTCAAGAAAGGATGCTTGTTAGTTCTGCATCCTCTTCAACCAAATCCCTGGAGCAATTCTTGGAGAAAAAAGCTGGACAAGGTGGTTCTTAATCCAGTGAAATTTATGATGCATCTCAATCAAACTTTTAAAGCAATTTCCATTAGTCTGAAAAAACACTTTGCTTTTCCCCAATAGCATTAAATGCATCGTACTGAATCACTTTCACTTTTAACAAGCAGTTTGTTTCCCTCCTGTCAATTTCTTCATGTATAAAGAGTAACCCCAAAGAATAATCAATATTTATCCTATTTTGAACCAGAGTATCAAATAGCTTAAGACATCAGAACAGGGAGCACAAATCTACTGTTATTGTGTTCCTTTCAAGTGGGGTTGGTTATCCATGTTGCATATATCAATGTATTGTTACTTAGACTTGAGCAAGATTAACTATGGATGAAAAATAGTCGTACTGTTACTTAGCACATTTAATTACCACAGAGTTCACATGGATTCACTCCCAATTAATAGTAGGTATGACTGCCATTAGCTATTACCCACATTAGCTTCAAGTTCAGATGTCTCTATATATTGGAAAGCAAATAGTGCTGGGGTGCTCTGTACATAGGTTTCATGGAAGCATCCTGCTCTTATGAGGTTGTTGAACTAGAAAACCTGATTTTTCAGGGAACTTTTTGTGTTCCTAAGGCTATAAATCAGTATATCTAGGAGATAATCAATTATCTCAATATTTCATAGCATCTCTGCCTTCTGTGACAATGATGGAACTAAAAGAATCTTAGAGTTGTGACTTTGATCTTTTAAAAATAGTGCAATTACTTCCATAGAATGCTGAAAACCACTCAGCTAGGCAGAAGAATCATCTATCACCATCATATCCATCTTGCCAGGACTGACTGGCTATCATCTGGTCCATTTCTGCACCAAAACGTTGATTTAGAAAACCACTACTTCATGTGGATTAGTTGAAAAACCCGCGGAACTCCATAACACAAATGCCAAAAGACAAAAACAAAAAACAAAAAAAAACCCCACCTCCAATATCCAATTCTGAATCAGACATCCAGTAAGTAGCAGAAGGAACCCAATGCAACATTCCACATTTCAGATCAGATAGCCCATACAGAAGGATATCAACAGGGTCATTCTCTTCCATCACAGATTGCCCCCATTGGGCAACCAAGGCAATCTCCATTTAACAATCAATCCAAAGGATTTTTTTTTTTAGATCTCCACAATCTGTAAACATTTTCTCTTACACAGAAATCTCTATACTTTATCTGAAATGTGGAAGGATGAGCATCCCAGCCTTAAAATTTCATATAATTCTGCCAAGGGAAAGAAAGGGGAGAGAGGGAGGGAGGGGAAGGGAGGGGAGGGAAGGTAGGTAGGAAGGAAGGAAGATTTAAAGTCTACTTTCACAAACAGCCACATCTCTTCATCTGTATTTTGGCAGATTTTTATCTATTTAAATGAGAGTAGTATGCCAGTAGCTATCATCAAGCTCTGTCAAAATGAGAACATTTCACAGCTATTCGTTGCATGTCCTGTGATAGGATTCCTTAAAGCAAGGGCCTGATTCAGACCTAATTGAATTGGGCAGCCTCTGAAGCAGCCCAAGATGAACTAGGCTGCTTTCCAAATTGCCTAAACTGTTTCCAAATCAAATCTTGTGATTAACACACATCCTAATTCATTAGTACAGTGTTATTCTTCTACAGCTCCCAGACTCACAACTGTGCCTGGAAATGTAATTTATGGGAGAGTTTAACTTTGGGCTATGTAGCTTTCCCAAGTCTGTATTTGTGTCACTTGTTACCTATGTTCATCTTTGACAGTGGGGACTTGCAAAATTTTACATTCATTTAAAAACCACAACTTCTTTGATCAGAAATGACATTATATGCCATGGAAGTTATGGCTTTTGTGAACAATATCCAACTTTCTTAAGAACAATACTTAACTGTGGGCTTTGAAAATGTGCAGGACTAGCCCTTGGATTCCTACTTTCCTGAATACCTGCATCCTAGATACCACCAATTCATACTTTCTGACATACATTTTAATTCTTCCATTTATAATTAACTCTAAGTCTTCACTTTCAGGCACTCCTGGTACTCATGAACTCCACTCCACAAAATCAGTCACCTACATTTATTGATGCATTTTGTTCATGTCTGTACTGATTGTTCAGCTATATTCTGAATCAAACAACCAAGCTCGGAGAGCACCAAGGACTCCACAGTTCAACCCTGAGCTACATATATTCTCTTCTATGAATACTTTCAATCAACAGGCCAACCTATAGCAGGTAACCACAGACAAATAATACACATTAAAGCCAAATAAAAATCACACAGTGTAATCTACAACCATTATAAAAGTATCAAAATTTTAAATGAACAAGAAGTTATTACAATAAATAAAAAGGCAGTAGAACATTCAAGTAAGAATACAAATAAAATACACAAACTGCATAACATCAGTAATAAAAATAAGCAATAAATAGGCAGGAAGGGAAAGCACAGTAATAAAAGTGCATTTTTAGACTCTTCTTAGGATAAAGAAGAGGCCAAGAGAACAGATGGAACAGACTGCAAATCACAGCTCCCGGATAGCCGTACATGAAGAGAGCTGTTCCTTGTAGTAGAACAGGCCTGAGCCATATAGGGATTTATATGGGATAGCAAGCACCTTGAATGTGGCACAAAAGACAACTGAATGCTAATGAAGCGCAGCCAATACAGGTATTATATTTATTTTATATTTATTTATATTTCAGATTTGTCACATTTATATGTTCCCACCAGAATGCCAAAATGAATCTAACTGCTGCATTTTGAACCTGCTGCAATTTTCATACCTCCTTCAAGAACATCCCACTGAGAAACCATTTCACTGGTCTAATCAGAAGGTAACCAATGCATGGATAATGGTGGCCAGGTTAACTCTCATCAAAAAGGGGTGCAGTAGTTAAATCTTCTGCAGATGGTAACAAGGACTCCTAGCCACTCTAGGACAAATTGTGGGAGAATGTGAGACTGTCTTGTGGTGAGAATATCTTCCTCCAATTGACTGAGAGTTGCTTGAGCTGTGAAAACCTCCAATTTCTCCGGTTTCAGTTTAAATCTGTTAAAAATATCATCCTGCAATCAGTCCTGATAGGAATGAGCAAGCTTGCCACCTCAAACAAGGAAGGGAAGGGAGAAAACACAGAAATGGCATCCAGCCCTACCACCTTTGTCAGTTGTACCCAACAACCTCATCAAAGGTTAAATAGCAAGGTAAAAACAAGCTCAAATCCTGTGAAACACCACATCCTGACAACCACCAAGCAGAGGAAAAACACACCAGTACTACTTTATGAAACTTATAGGAATGGAACCTCAACAACCCTGGGCCCCCAATCCCTATTTCCCAATGGTGGTTAAGAAACATTCCATGGCCAATTATATTAAAAGCAACTGAGATAACCAGGAGCAAATACAGGGACGACTTACCCCTAAGTGCTCCCTTATCAAATGGTCCTTCAGGATGACTATTTGTGTTCTATCTCTGGCAAGAAACCAGTCTGAAACAGATCTACAAAACCAGTTTCCTCCATAGTGTTTGGAGTTGATCTGCCACCAGTCTTTCAAATACGTGGCCAGGAATGGAAGATTTGAAACTGCCCTAAATTCCTTTAAAAAGAAAGAATCTAAAGTTTCTATGGCAGATCTACCAATACTTCCTGTAAGGCTGACACTACCTTCCCCTTGCAGAGGGAGGAGCTAGTCATCACAAGCCTCTCCCTCAGCTGATCCCTCTCTGTCCGTACCAGCCAAATTTCCCCTTCAAATGCTTTGCTCAGCCTACTAAGTCCCACCTTTGAAAGAAATTTCAAGTGAAGTTTCCCTTTCATCAGATTGAATGGGAATGATAGAAAAAAATGGAGGGAGAAACATTGAGGCCAGCTGTACACTAGCTCCAAATTTATTTGGAAAGTTATGCTTATACAGTAAATATTTGTATTTCTGACACTTTTATCATAGTTTCACTATTTTATATTGCTCACCTTACACTGAGTTGGTTACATTTGGGAAACATGATCCATTAACTAGCTCACTGGTTACTTTTTTTTTCAGCATTTGTCTTATGAACTGGAATACATGTATAAAGTTTAACCCTATGACTCACTGATAATTTAATATTAATTTCTCTTTGGACCACTGCATTCTCTACTTATTTATACTAAAGGCAGAGATTCTGTGCTGAATATAGAAGCAAGTTATCAATCAGCAAATTTAGACAGTTCACTGTGTTTTATTTATATAGGGTGTTCTGGAGAATAGGGGGGGAAAAAAACATTTGCCAGCTGTCAAAGGGGTTGAAAGGATCATTGTTATTGTACGCACCTAGAGAATTTTAGTCCATATGTTTTATGGCTTGAATTAAAACTAAAATAAATCCAGAATTTTTTAATTTATATTTTAGATATAGAGATTTCGGTTCACAATATGAATAGACTTGCTTGTAAAGTCACATTGGCACTTACTAAATTTTTTAATGCTGCCTTAAAAATGGTCCTAAATATACAGAGATCACTCAAAAATTGTATCTTTGAGTAACCTGGATATTGTCTTTAAGTGAAGCTATATTAAGTGTGAGCAAATCTTACTGACAGCTTGCTCAGAATATGCCTCTGACACATTGCTAGTACACAATTGATGGAAATATTTATTTTGTTTATGCATGACTTCCTAGCTCCAGAAATGATTATTTGTTCTCCTAGGAAAAAAACACAATCCTTTACTAAATGGTGAAGACATGCATCAAAACCCCAACCCCACTGACATAAATCTTACTTAGTCTCCAACTGTTTTGAATTGGCAATAGCCATGGCAAGTGGAAGTGGTACCTCTAGAGGGTCATGAATGGATACTTCTTTTGGAATATTTACACTTGTCATTTCTAATATTGCTTTAGGAGTCAAAAGTAAATAGTGGGCCTGGGCTTAGGGGACCAGCATGTTTCAAGATGATGGAAGGAAGTGTGCCACCGCGGGAGCATGCAACCTTTTCGTGGCTGAGGGCAGCACTTCATCCCTGAATAGCATGCCAGGGGACTGCACTCCAAAAAGTAGACATGGACAGGATAAATAAGTGAGAGAGATCAAGACAAAAAGTAGATTTAAGTCACATTTAATTAAGTTTAGTTAAATGCACATAATTTGATTGTTTCCCACTTATTTAATAATTTTCTCACTCAGTTACTTTAACAAGTAGACTTTGGTGGCATTTGGAAAATTTCTAAGGACCCAAGGTTTTTGAGGACCAAAGATTGTGTAGCCCTGCCCTACATAAGAACAAGGAAAAAGTAAGCATAAGTTGAATATATGACAAAATAATAATAGGCACAAATAATTAGCTAAAGAGAAGAAGAAGAAGAATGCCGTACCAGAGGTTTGGTCCACTCCACTGGTAAAGCACATGCTTTGCATCAAAGGGACCAAGTTTCAATTCCTGGCATGTCCAGATAAACTGAAAAAGAGTGTCTGAAATTTAGAGGAGTCACTGATATTGACCATACAGTGGACTTCCCTGCAGTGACTTGGTGACCATGGTACTAAGTCCCAGCACCTGTGAGGATTCCTTGGTTGTTCTCTACTTATTACAAAAGTCTTGTTTTAAATGGGTGATTTTGCTCACCTTTGATGAAATTAAGATGCAGCTATTTGGTGCCATTGTATCTGCAACACTTTTTCAAAATTTCAAATATTCCAATAAAGCTTTAAAAATAATCTCTGCTTTAAACCATGTTGAGGCCAATGGATTGCCTTATGGTTTGTTTGTTTGTTTTTAATCTCCTAAGATGGCCAAGTCCAAGGCAAATAGCAAGGGACATTAGTATGCCATTAACAAACTATAAGAAAGTGTCTACAAAAAAAGATGATTATCTTTATCAGCATGGAATCTCTCATTGCTCTAACCATGCCCTCAAATCAAACTTAAATGGGGGCAAGTTCTTTTGCTGCATTTCTCTGAAGACAAAAAATGATTGGATGCAAAGGCAGAGTAAAAGTGAGGACTCCATTTTGGGGCTCTGGGTGAGTTACCAGAGTTACTGCTTTTTTCTAAGCAGAAAGCATAGCCAAAACAGTGACTTAAACAAACACATGATGAATAGGCTTTCCTGCAGATTAATCCACAAGAACAGAAGAAGAGCCGTGCTGGATCACATCAAAGTCCAACATTGTTTCCCACAGTGGCCAATTGGAAAACTCTAAGAAACCCAAAGACCAACACCAAGTCTCACTGATATTTACTCTGGTCATGATTGTTACCCTTATTCTCTTATTTGCTATTAATTTATCATGTCTCCTTGTATGCCATCTAAATTGGAAGCCATGCTCACAGATTACAGCAGCAAATTCAATTATCTGTGAACTGTATGAAGAAGAGCTTCCTATGATCTGTCCCAAATCTCCCACCTCTGATCTTCATTGGAACATGCCATATTTTAATACTCTTGCTTTTCTAACTGTCCTATATTCCAAAAGCAAACCAAATTATACCTCCAATTTTAACTTATAAGAAAATATTATCTACCAGAATGGTGAGAACATGCAGTGCCAGTGGCAGACTGCACATTGTAGTAGGTAGTCCAATTTTAGGGTTACAAAATTGTTTATAATGTCTTTCTTAAATTTACTTTTAAAATACTTACAAACGAGGGTACTTTAATAATAAAACACTTGTGTGTCTTCCAACTAGCCCTAAAGGGCTCTTGCTTTAGATCAGCTTCACAGCCTGCACTCTTTCCAGATAACGTTCAAAGTGCATTCCCTGAGGTCCTTTTTCTTTGCATTATAAAATGCAACCAATTTGGGGCTGCCTCAAAACAACAGCAATAATTTTCAGCCTCTTCTTTTTTTCTAGATTTTAACCTTATTATCTGAGAAGGGTTTTAACAAAATCAAAAGTTTACAACTATTATAAAATGTTGGTTGGCTAAATAAAGGTATTACCACTATAGGAAGTTGTATAATCTGATGTACTATAAAATATACAGTACTTTAAAGATACCCTCAAACTGAGCTCAACTCAAGATGAGTAAACAAATATAACCATGCAGTTCGTTTGGCTTCAGTATGGAAGAGGTTTGCCATTGCCCTTCTAGGATGCTTTTAGACTTTCTAATCTAGCCTACAGCTCTGGATTCCCTGATGGTCTCCCATCCAAGTACTAACCAGGCCTGATAGACCAGAGATACGCTGTTATGAACTGTTGTGAATGAAGGGTGAAGATTCTGTAGCCCTCCAGATGTTACTGAACTACAGCTCCCACATGCCTCTGCATTAGTTGGGGCTGCTGGGAGTTATAGTTCATCAATATCTGAAATATCCAAAACCTGCAATAGACCTTTGCGGAAGGCTTTAATCCAATCACAAGCTGTTATTCACATGTTAACACAATTGCTTAGTGCCATTATTTTAAATAGACTAGAATTCTCTAAATATTCTATCAGTGAGAATTATTCCTCTGGGCGGAGGCACTGTGAGCAAATAACTTGTTCTTTTCCATGCCCTCATGCTTAGTAATTAAAAATCACCCCAGAAGCTCTCCTGGGTGAGGTGAACCATTAAATTGGAGAGGTGGGCCTAAACCTTTTAGACTGGGTGGAGTTTGTTCATGTGGAAATTTCCTACTGCATCCTTCACTGGACACATTTCAGGTGTAATAAAGGTGAATGAGCAGCCACTTTATGGCAATGACTAAAAAATGTTTCCTTTCCATGGCTGACTGCAAATGAGTTCTTGTTTATTTACTCCCAGCTCTGGTCCTTGAAATAACTAAATTCAGTGTCCCTTCTGCCAAATCTGTTATCTTTCCCTGGAACTGATCCGAAGAGGCCCCAAACTTATGAACAAAAGAAAGGAAATTTCCTTAGATCAAGAGAAGACTCTAGCCCTTAAATCCTGTCATTGTCAGTCGTTCTCCTAACAATTTAACAAGGATTCTGCAAGAGTATTTGCCATCAATGCTGCTAGAGATTTTTCTTCTATGTCAGGCCTAACACTATAAAACTTGTGGTTTTCACATGTGCAATTAACAGGAAGATTTACTATAGATAAAAAAGCACCAGGAATAGAACATTATAAAATGCAATTTGAAATTGAATTATATACAAATGATGAACACGCAAATGCCAAAATGTATAAAGATTTGTTGAGATTTGAAATGGAAGAACAAGTTAAAGAGTGTATGATAAATTGGGCTAAGAACTTTGGTTACAACATTCAAATGGATCAATGGGAGAAAATGTGATTAAAAGGTTTGAAATTTATATTGTCTTATAATTTAAAAGAGAATGTTTATAAAATGATGTACCTTTGGTATATGTCACTAGAGAAATTGTCTAAGATGTATAAAGGTATTCTAATTATTGTTGGAAATGTGAAAAGCAGGAAGGGGCATTTTATCATGCGTGGTGGACATGTGAAAAAGTGCTGGACATAAGTACATACCATGATGCAACAAATTTTAAAAATGAATATTCAGATGAAACCAGATTTTATTTTTAATTAGGTCTTATGGCTACTCTATTAGAAAGGTCTGATGGACGATTGGTCTTATATATGGTAACTGCAGCCAAACTACTATGTGCACAAAGATGGGGTCCATAACATACTTTCTCTGCCTGACCAGGTGGGACAGACCGACATAATGGGGATGAGATGATCCCTCAGGTAGCCCACAATGGAGGAGTGGACTGTGAAGATGGCAGAACTTGCAGAAATGGCAAAATTGACTTGTTTGATTAGAAACAAAACAGTAAGTACTTTTATAAACAATTGGAAACCTTTTATGGACTTTTTGCTGAAAATGGACAAAAATGAGCTAGTGATTTCTGGATTTCCTGATTAAAAAGGGTGGAATATAGGAAGAAAGGAACTATATAATGTAATTCTAAAGGGGGAGAAATGGTAAAAGTTTGTTTATAACTGCTGTAAAGATCAGAAGCCACTTCTTTAACTTTCTTTTTCCTTTTCTCTTTTTCTTTATCTGTCTTGTTTCTAGCACTTTTTCTTTTATCTTTTTTCTTCTACTTTTTTATATATATTTTCTTGTTTATATTTTAATTATAACTTTCAATAACATTATACAAAGAAAACCACTTTCAAACTTGTATTTGTGGACAAATACACTTTCAAAAACTGTGGCCATGGAAAAATTACTATTATTCTTGTATTAATTCAACAATCAATTGCCATGGTGCTCATGGTCAGAAGTTCTCCTAGCTGTAATCCCAAAGTGATATATTTGGAGTTCATCCACCAAATGGGGACAGAACAATAAACATAATAGAGCAAATCCTTTTTAAAAAAATAGTCCTCACCTACAATTTACAATCTAAAAATCTCTCCTTTTAAAAAGAATTCACTTTATTCAATTTCACGCTAATATAATTCTGGCAACAATCCCCAACATTGTAAAAGATAAATGTTCATCCCTAATCTCTATTGCAAATATGAATTGATGAATGGTAAAAGTGCTCTCTTGTTCTCTCTGTATGAATATGATAAACAGCTGTGGGCTGCAAGAATCAGGAAAACCACTAGGTGACAGTAAAGAGGTCCAAAACCCCAAACCCTTTGCTGCTGTCTAGTAGAAGCCTGACATTTTTCAGTCCAAATCTGGTAGTTCTCATACATGTTCAAGTACATCTAATAAATATATAGTTCAGCAGCTGTAAGTAGTGAGCAAGTCCAACCACGTTTTCCACGCATTGGTAGCTAAAACTACATCAGAACATACACTGTTAACACAACTGCACTTAATTAGAATAAAGCACAACCTCTTACACTTTCCTGTTAGGGAAGCTGGCTTCCATCCTTCCCAGTCTCCGTATCAGTTATTTTCATGAAATTACAGTATAGCTTAGAGTCACCTAATGGCTGAAATCCGCAATTTCAGACAGAGGCTACTAAAACAGAAAGAAGACAAATAATGGGAACATCACTGAGCACAGCTGTATAAAATGATATAAATGGTGAAAAGGTTTAGCCCTTGTAGCAATCACCCAGGATTCAAATTCCTTAGAAAGAGTTTGCTGAAAGCTAATGCAGTTTATTTAATCATATACAAAGTAATAGACTGAGATTCATAATATTATCATTCTAGCATTGCCTATAGAGAGCAATATTATCTCTCTGCCTCCTTTTCAGATGTAGTTCCAGTAGGCTAACGTAGCTAGAGATAGGGGAGAGAGAGAGATCTAGGGTTTTTTTTAATGCCTAATGAGCAAAACAATATAAATGCCTATTCAAAACCTTACTAATTATCACTGCCTTTTGTCAGACTTAAAAGGAGCTCAGTGCACACAGTAATAGTATTTCTCATAGAAACGTTTGTCTTAACAAGTCCAGTTGGAAGCCACTCAGAAGCTTTTGTACTGCAGCTTAAGCGGCTTCTCTCCCACACTGCTCTTAAGTCAACTCCAGAAACTCCAGTCCAGATTGCAGGGGGTCGGCAACTGGGACAGGCTGGTGCTCAGTCTGGACCATGGGCACCACAAGACCTGAGCAGTTGATCCCCTGCTTCTGGCCCTTCCCATCCGTTCAGGGAAGGCAAGCCATGTTGGCTGGCTCCTTTCTGAAGCAATCTGCTAGGACCTGCCTTTTCCCTTTGTGGATTGTCCTCTCCTCACTAGGCCCTGGGCCTTTCATTTGCTTTCCCAGATGTGTGCACCCATGGATGCCTTCACACCCCCTTTCCCCATTATCTGCTTTGATACTTTACACTCCCCCCCCCCCCCCCCCAGCATCCTAGTTCTGGTACTACCTAATCCAAGAAATAGGAAACAGATTCTTCTTCATTCCTAGTTCCTCTATAAGACCGTGAAAGCTTTGTAGGAAGGAAGAATGGATATTTCGGCTTCATAGCAGCAACATTCCTAGTTCCAAATTTAAAAATGTTTTTAACAAAAAAGGGAAACTTTGCAGTACTGTGGGCAGGGGTAAGAAAGCAATGCTGGGCAGCCTGGGCAGAAACTGAAAGGGTTCCCACTGGGAAATGTACAGGTTGAATTGAATGTGAGCTTCAGAACTTGGGGATCATTCCTTTACTTAATGAGACATTGTTGATCAGGCCCAAGTTTCTAAAACAACAGTAAATCTCAGGCATCAGAGAATATAGCCAAAATGACTGCTGGGGGCAGAGATTAGCTACCAGTGGGGGAGGGGGAGGGAGCGGGGTATGCCACCAATTCAGCCAATAGATACTGGGGCTATGTAATGGTATGTGTGACTAGTATGGAATAAAGTGCTGGAGAGTATCTCATCTGAAGCACTTAAGACAGTTCAAGTTGGAAAGCAGAAGTTTTAAATCAAAGCAGGAAGACCTGGATGCGGGAGGCATTTGCAATAGCTGGGAGTGTAAGGAGGATGAGATCAGCTATTCTTGCACTAGAGGAAGTCTAGACTGGCAATGGACTGGATCAGGTTGCAAGTACAGATCTGCCCAGAGTCAGTTTCAGTTGCAGCAGCCTCAGTAAACAAATACATGGACTGGACTGGACTGGAATCTACAGTGAGTAGAGACATCTTGACTGGTCCCCATTCCTTTGTATCAACTGCCAAATCATTTCTAAGAATGATAGGCAGAACATTGATGCAATATGCTAATGAAATCAACATGTTTTATTTCACTCTTGCCAATTTAATTACTACTCTGACAAGAAAGATAATTTCAGCATGATTTATTTTTTGAAAAATCCATATGCACTGCTGTAAATATAGCTTATTTTTAAATGGATGCTCATAGGCAGTTTGGTTTATAATTTGTCTAATAACCCTTCTAGGACCCACAATTATTATCTGATTTCTGATGCCTTCCTTAACCCGCACAGCCTTATTAACAATGTCTTGCAGGCCATGACTGTAGTAGCAGGAACTCTAAGCCCCTTAAAGAGAGTTGAAATGCAGCTCATTGTTGGACAAGTAGGGATTGACTGGGATCTGAATCCATCGGAGGAAAGCTGCCAGGTCTACTTAACATGGCAGTAGCTCTCCTGATCCTCAGTAAATTATTCGTTCCAGTCACCAAAATTATCCTGCATTTTTTTCTACCAGTTCTCATTTGGTTTAATGAAAGAGAATTTATGTAAGTTTTTTCTGTATGTAGACTATTGTGCCCTTGCACTGATTTAATGAAGAGACTGCCAAAGCATTTCTGTGAAAGTATTTTTTTAATTTGACCATTATGTCTCTAGCTTTCCTGGATTCCCATATTTCAACTAAATCCAAACCATAGAGATCCCATGGAGATTCTTCCCACTGTGCTTTTTCCAATAGCAGTGCTACTGCCACTAATAAGGAAGAACCCTGGACTTCAGAAATTGTTCAGGAATTTCTGTCTCCACACAAAGGAGGAGGAGAAGGGGAAGGGGAAGGGGAAGGGGAAGGGGAAGGGGAAGGGGAAGGGGAAGGGGAAGGGGAAGGGGAAGGGGAAGGGGAAATTGTCCATTCAATTTTTCTGTCCAAAGCTTGGTGGAGAATTTCAATAAACCATTTTTACCTTGCTCTCGTAGTTTTAGATTCAGCACTATTTGATCTTTTAAACAGAAAGTGAGAGGCATTGAATTTGGTATCTTTGACGGAAAAAGGCTCGAAATGCAAGGTTCCACCATTAGATAAGGCCAAGGAACAGGGAATGCTGCACCTGTTGGCTCACCCAATTCCCCTTCCAGGTTAGGGGTGGACAGATCAATCAAGGTCAGCTTCACCCAATTTCTCAATGCAGAGTTTGTGTCTTCTATTTTTCATGAGATGAGGAGGAGGAGGAGGAGGAAGAGGAGGATTATTTTAAAAGCTAGCATGAAATTTGGGGACTTAGTGAAGTTTCTGGTATTTTTAAAATTGTTTTTAGTTTTTTGTATGACTATCTCCTGGAAAGATTTTGACCTTGTCTTATTTTATGGCCTTTCAGGTCCACATTTCCTTAATATATTGCTTTGTATGTTTTTTTAAAAAATATTATTATGTGGGAGCTACATCACAACATTCAGTAACATGTAAATCTAATATACAACTGCATCTAGTTTGTGCATTGGTTTGTGAAGTGTAAAATATTCGTTCCCATTAAAATGCAAGCTAAACCAATTTGTCCCACATCTCTAATCCAAGCATACATACATGCATTAAAGGTGACATATATGTTCCTGTGATTGTATTGCTCCTTGTTGAATACTGTCCAACCAGATGAAGCACTTTTAATTGCTATTGATTTTAGTGATTGGGCACAATAATGTGAAGTCATCATGACAGAATATGGGCTGTCTCTGGACGTATTAATTAAAAAAGGACACAGTGTTGTTAGGAAATTAATAAAGAACATGAAATACCATCAGTATGATGGTCAAGATAGGCTTCCCCAGTCTGGGCATCCTCCAGCTATGGAGACTTCAATTCTCCAGCCAGCATGGCCATTTTTTAGAATCCTAGGCATTAAGTCTACACATCTAGAGTGTTAGGGTATCAAAATGATGACTGGGAAGACCTAGGTTCAAATTCCTAAGCAACTATGAAACTCTTTGGGTGCCTTGTCTCATGGCTGGAATCAGCAAGGAATCACAAGTTGGAGAACTAGGTAATATCAGAATAGTAATTAAGCAAAACCAAGTCAAAAGTTAAGAAAACAAGAAAAATCATCCATCATGCCATAGGATTAAACACAAAAGATCCAGTAAATAGTTTAAGATCACAACAAACGGGCCCAATCAATAAATTCAGCGAAGTTATATGCAACTGAGCAAGACAGATGGCAGTTATTAGCAACACTGAGAGGCTGTGACATGTATATTTAAATGCCAGAATATATAGGGATATGTTTCCAGAGACTGAAACGCTGCTAATCTCTTCAGATAGTAAGTCCTTTATAGCATAAGGCCTCTGTTTCAGATGCTCACTACTTCTTGTCCCTTGTACCTTCATTCATCAATGTTCTCTAAACCTAGGGGAAGAGGACAGGAAAGTCAAGCAATTTGTTGTTAACCTTATTTTCAGGGACATTGTTTGGTCTAGTGGTGAACCTACCAGTTTGTCCTGCCCTGATCCACCTTCTATTTCTCTGAGGATTCTTCTGAGGTAAGTACTGACACTGGATGATCTTGGGCTACTCATTCTAACCCACCTCATGAATTTGGTAGTAGCTCTATTTGTGCAACATGCTTACCCCACTCAGCTACTAACCCACATTTCCTTGCCTCTGGTTCTGGTAATGCAAATCATAATAACACTGAGCCAGAAGTAACCATTCCCCGCACATTTTCTCCAGGAAAGTGTGTTAGAACAGTGCTGCAAGGCTTCATGACATGACTAACCCTGCTTCCCTCTGCCAGGCAGGCAACAGTAACTGTTGCTGGGCTGTTGCAATCAATCATGGTTTAAAAAGGGTTTTCTCTGCTTCCAGGCATGGCCAGTGAGGTAACAGGGCAATTGACTAGATTCGGTGTTCCTACAACACAGATGAACAAATGGGCTAATTTAACTCTAAGCAAGATTGGAATTTAGCATTTATTCCTTGAGGATAGTTGACTGGGTCTGTTGAACCCTTTTTTATATTCCCAAGACACATTAATCCCCTTCCCACTGACCTAATAAAGGGTTTCATAGAAATAGGGCCAACGCATGGCACTTGGAGCTCCTTCAAGAAAAGGTAGGATAAAAAGAGAATATATATATTAATATGGCCAATCTGTGCCTTTTTTTCAGATATACTATATATAAAAATACTTAAAATGTGCACAAACTGTAGTTTTGTGATATATATTCTGTTCTCAGACAATTGCCTTTATAGCTATACACTTTTAGTGGATGCCATAACTTACTGGCAAGGACAGTTTTGGAAAATATTGCCAGACAAACAAAAAAGTTTATGGTTTTGAACTCTGTAAGACTGAATTTGAAATGGAATTATGTACAAATGATGAACATGTAATTACCAGTCGAAGAGAGTAGTAAACAATACCCTAATCAAGGAACTACCAAGGGGTGGGGAACCCCACCCCCACCAACACTGGCAGGGCAAGCCACTGTATATAAACAAAGAGCAAACCCCACTCTGTTCTAGCACTGAAGATGTTACCTAGCCGGGTAATGAAACGTTTACAAGAAAACAACCAAGCTCAGAGAACCCCAAGGACTCCATAGAACATGTAATTGCTAAAATGTATAAACTTCTATTGAAATTTGAAACAGAAGAACAAGTGAAAGAATGTATGAGAAAGTGGGCTAAAGGTTTTGGTTATAATATACAGATGGAACAATGGGAAAATATGTCATTGAAAGGATTGAAATTTACACTACGTTATAATCTTAAAGAGAATTTTTACAAAATGATGTACTGCATTGTCTAGAATGTCTTCAAATACACATTGGAAATGTAAACAACAAAAAGAAACTTTTTATCATGTTTGGTGGAGGCGTAAAAAAGCTAGAAAATTTTGGATTCATATAGATACACTGATTCAGAGGATTTTAAAGATTAATATACAATTGAGACCAGAGATCTTTCTTTTGGGACTGATGGACAAATAGTTGGAAAAAAGTCATGGATCTTTGTTTTTGTACATGATAACTGCAGTAACATTATTGTATGCACAAAGATGGAAAGATTCACCACTACCAATAATGGAGGAATGGTTGGCAAAGATGATGGAACTCGCTGAGATGGCCAGATTGACTTCTTTGATTAGAGAAAAGATAATATCTATGTTTATTGCTGACTGGAAACCTCTTATGGACCTTTGGTGGAAAACAGAAAAAAATGATCTTATGATTTATGGTGTTAATGATTAGACGGGATAGATTATAGAAAGGAGACATGTTGTAACTTTAGAGAAAGAGGTAACATTTATAATTGTACTTATAACTGCTGTAAAGAAGCAACTTCTTTGTAACTTTTTTCTTTTATTTTTTCCCCCCTTTCTTGCACTTTTAGCTTTCTCTTTGATTTCTTTCTTTTTTCTTTCTTATTTCTTATTAGTTTGCATTAGTTTTTATCTTCTTTTTTAAAAAAAATTAATAAAATTATTTTTTATAAAAGGAAAATGTTGTCAGATGAATGTCTATATGGATATGCTTGGAATCATGGAAGACACTGTCTGTTGTTACTATAATTCTATCTTTGTATGCTGCTCCAAGAGGGGGAAAGTAATCAGACCTGAACCCTTGCTAGGAAGGCTTCCAGCAATTATTTTGAGATGCTGTACTTCTACTTTTTGTCAGCAGAACAGAGAGGCTTGTAACTTACAACATTGCTTTGTATGCTGTCGTTGCACAGAAAGCTATAATTGTGTGCTGAAAAATGTATCATTCAACAGTATACAGATATAGAAATTTGCCATTTCTACTCCAGTAGAATTCATCTAATGGCTTAGAGTTATTTTTAAAATATCAGAACAGAAAGCATCACATCAAATAGAGAGAAGATTAAACTACTTGGAAATATGCATTTGAATTCATGAAACCCTAATGTAAATATTAATTCATATACAGATTTTCCCCACTAAATGTGGCATAGCTGTAAAGAGTCATATAAATAATGAATGTCTTAGAATAATTTATGTGGACTAAGGCTCTCTTTTCCATGTCATGATTACTATTATAGATACACTTCTATGAATTATTCAAATTTAGATAATAAATAGTATTAAAATTAATTTGTCACTAGTAAATATATGGATAGTTGAATTCAAATAGATATTTAATCTAGTGAGCACATGGCATCTTTGGAAGAGTTTTTGTTTTTCTCAACAAGAGAAATAGTATTTCTTCTGAGTCACCAGCAGATGCATGGAGACTAAAATTATATATAGTGCTATCCAAAGACCCTTTCAAAAAAAGTATGGCAAAAGTAATAGTATTGCTAGATATTATCTTTACAGTCTATTGCCTTCACATTCCTGTGAAGTAAGAAGACAGAGAGGGAATAAATTTCCCAAATGGGAATAACAGCAGTTCAGCTATAGATTGTATATACAAAGAACCTTGCTGGATGAGACCAAAGATCGATCCAGGCTGGCATTTGACCAATCAGTTGTATGCACATAGGAAAATCACAGAGAAAATGTGAAAGCATTTCCAAGTGCTGCTTTGACGGAGTCTAAAGGTACAGCAGGACTAGATTGGAGACACAGTATTGTTTCCTTACACTCCCTCTACAGGAGGCTCTTAAGAATTATATTAACCAGTCCTGCATTCCACATGATACCCTTGCTTTTTGTTTTATAATTATCCTCCATGGATAGAGATTATTTTGGATTTAGTGTGGGAAGTTTCCGATCACAGGTTTTTTGTTTATTCGTTTTTTGCCTTCTCAGTATGATTCCATTGGATATAAATATAATAATGACTGGGGCACATGGGATACATGGCATGAGTTGAGCACCCAGAGATGGAAGACATTTCTTGCTACATAGCAGTGAGACCTCAAGATACTAATGAAACCTGCTTGGGGATTAAATAAATGATACATTTAGAGTTGTGGGATTCAGGATGCTGAATCTATATCTTAGCTGGAGAAGTACCAAGACCTGTAGGAGGAAATAGAGAGGATGTGGAAAGTAAAGGCCAAAGTGGTCCCAGTGGTGGTAGGAGCACTTGGGCTGTGACTCCTAAAGTGGGAGAGTGGCTCCAACGGATCCCAGGAACAGCATCAGAGCTCTCTATCCAGAAGAGTGCAGTGCTAGGAACAGCTAAGATACTGCATAGAACCCTCAAACTCCCAAGTCTCTGGTAGAGGACCCAAGATTGAGGAAGACACATACCACCCATAGGGGTGAGAGGGGAATTTTTCATGTAAGAAGTTTTTCGACAGAATAAAAACAATTCAGATTTTAAGTTAAAGTTAAGAGGAATACAGAGAAGTAATTGAAAAGTGAAAAAAGAAATAAAGAAAAAGAGATAGAAAAGAAGGAAAAAGAAAAAAAGAAAGAATAATAAAGAAGTAGCTTCCAATCTTCTTAACAGATGTTATAAGTACATTTATATTTTACTCTTTCTGTCTAAAGTTACATCAAACTTTCCTTCTTTTCATAATCTACCCTTTCTAATCATAAAATCCATAAATTGTTTTTCTTTTTTCAGCAAAAAGTCCATAAGAGGTTTCCAGTCACTAATAAATGTAGTAGTTGAACTTTCTCTACACAAACAAGTTAATTTTGCTATCTCTGCTAGTTCCATCATCACAATTCCTCCATTGTGGGTATTTCAGAATCTTTCCATTTTTTGCACATATAGTTGTCTTGCAGCAGTGATCATATATAAAAATAATCTTCCATGACTTTTTTCTAGTTGTCTGTTCATTAATCCCAACTTAAAAAGTTCTGGTTTCTGTTGAATCTTAGTCTTTAAAATTCTTTGTACCAGTATATGTATTTGAATCCAAAATTTTCTGGCCTTTTTACAAGTCCACCAAACATGATAAAATGTCCACTTTTCCAACAAAAATTGAGGTACCTTTATACATTCTAGATAATTTTTCTGGAGTCATATACCAATGGTACATCATTTTGCAAAAATTCTCTTTTAGATTATAACATAATGAGAATTTCAGCCCTTTCAACCACATGTTTTCCCACTGTTCCAACAATATGTTATGCCCAGAATTCTTAGCCCATTTTATCATACACTCTTTCACTTGTTCATCCTCCATTTCAAATTTCAGCAGGAGTTTATACATTTTGGCAATTATGTGGTCATCATTTGTACATAATTCAACTTCAAATTCTGCCTTTTGTTGCTCAGTTCCAAATGCCCTGTTATCTACCTTGGATCTTTCTCTTAGCTGTGCATATGAAAACCATTGAAAACTAAATCGCTCTGCAGCCAATTGTTCTCTTGATTTCATGTTATATTCTCCATGTTCTTGTTCTAACTCTCAATAGGTTAACCATTTCTCTTTACCTGCTGTTTCTTTCCTATAAAATACTTCTTGTGCTGAGACCCATAAAGGCATTTTTGGGCACAGTCTGGTTTTATATCTATTCCATATTCTCACATTTGATATAATGATTTTTTAAAAACTACATTAACCTTAACTTTATCATACCATAGAAAACCATGCCATCCGAACCTCAGATTGTGCTCTTCTAATTCTAAAATTCTTTTATTTCTTGGCAGCACCCACTCTTTCATCCAAACCAAACAGCTGGCTGCAAAATACAGTTTTAACTCAGGTAATCCCAAACCTCCTTGTTCCTTTGCATCTTGGAGAACTTTATATTTAACCCTTGGCTTTTTCCCTTGCCAAACAAACCTAGATATATCTTTCTGCCATTGCTTAAATGGTACATCTATTGTCAATATAGATATTATTTGAAACAAAAACATCATTCTAGGCAGTACATTCATTTTTATAATGGAAATTCTCCCCAACAGTGACAATTGTACTTTCTCTCATTTTAACATGTCCTTCTTAATTTCATTCCATGTCTTAAGATAACTGTTCTCAAATAATATACAATTCATATTGGTCATAGCAATACCCAGGTATTTCACTTTTTTCTCAACCTTAAAATGAGTTTTTTCCAACAGTTTCATTGGTTTTCTGTTTTCATATTTTTTGCTAACATCTTGGTCTTTTGGTTGTTAATTTTAAAACAAGCTAATGCACCAAATTTATTTCAAAATTATCAGCAAATCATCATATATTTCCCTTTTCATCCTCACTCTAGCAATTCTCTCATCTTATCTTGTCTCTGTTCAATACTTCCAAAGCTAATATGAATAACAATGGTGCCAGGGGACATCCTTGTCTTGTCCCTTTCTGTATCTCACAATGTTTTCTTAATTCTCCGTTTACAAATATCTGTGGCTTTTTTGAGATATAAATCGATTTTATCTATTTAATAAAATTCTCACCAAAGTCTATATCTTCCAAAATTTTAAACAAGAAAGTCCAGTTCAAATTGTCAAAGGCCTTTTTTGCATCTAGAAAGATCAATGCATCTTGTTTTTCATTATGTTGTTCTAGGTATTTCAAAATGTTCAATACATTTCTAATATTATCTCTCAATTGTCTTTTGGGTAAAAAATCCACATTGATCTTCATGAATAAAGTCCTATAAAACCATTTTCATCCTCTTGGTTAAAATCATTGTAAATAACTTATAATCATTAATCAATAATAATATTGGGCAGTAATTTTTTTGTTGAAGTCAAATCTTGACCTTTAGGTATTCATGCTATATTAGCCTCTATCCAACTGCCTGGTATCTTTCCAGTCTGTAAAATAGAATTCATCATTTTTTGTAATGTTGTAATAAGTCATATTCAAAATATTTATAACAAGAGGCTGGTAAACTATTTGGTACAGGTGCTTTCCCTATTTTTGCCTTTTTTTATGACTTCACAAACTTCCCTTATTGTTATAGGTCCATTCATTAATTCTTTCTGTTTTTCTGTAATCTTCACTAAGTTTTGTTTCTTTAAGTATTTGTCAGCTTTTGCCAGGGAAACTTCTCCTTTATATAATTTAGAATAATTATTGATGAAATGTTTTTTGCATCTTTGAATTGTCTGTTATTATGGTGTTTCCATCTTGTAATTTTAATATTATTCTTTTCTCTTTTTCTTTCCTCAGTTTATATGCCAACCACTTCCCTGGCTTGTTTGAAAATTCAAAATTCTTTTGTTTTGTATAGTTTATTTTTACTTCCATTTCTCTTACTGTTAACATGGACAATTGCCATTGTAAGAGTTTAATTTGTTGTGAAATAGTTTTGTTTTCTGGGGATTTCTTTAATTCTTCTTCTTTCATTTTTATCTCATCTAAAATTGTTTGCATTTTCTCTTATCTCTTTTTTTTAGCCTGCTACTATGTTGTATAAAATGTCCCTTCATAAAGTTTACTTGCAACCCAAACCATCCTTATGTCTGTACCTTTATTAAGATTGTTGTCAAAAAATTATTTCAACTTCTTTTTGCAATCTTCCATTACTGTTTCTTACTGCAACAATGTTTCATTTAACCTCCATCTGAAGGAACTGATTTTCCTTTTAAATGCTAAGGTCACCGGGTTGTGGTCTGAAAAGGTCTTTGGCAGTATCTTCACTTTGTGAACACTAGTAACCAAATTCTTAGATATCCAGGAAGCTATATCTCAAGAAAACCAAATATGAGGACCATTAAGTTGCCCTGATCAGTTAGTATTCCTAGGTCCAAACCTTGGCAGAAAAATAATCCATGTTTCTGCAGTGGAGTTGTAGCAGGTAACTCCTGTGGCTGCTTTCCAGCATCTTCCATCTAGAACCTATGTAAGCCATCCTTTTGAGTTGTTGAAGTACAAAACTCTGTTCAGTGAGACTATGTAGGATAAACAAGGATTTTTGCTTAATGTCTATAACTTTTCCATAGGTATTTCCAAGATGGGAAAGTTTATTCTGCTGGTGAAGAGCTCTCTGAAAATGTGAGAGGTGTGTGTGTGTTTGTTTGTTTGTTTGTTTATTAAATTTCTCTCCACCCATCTCCCCCCAATGGGGGACTCTGGGCAGTTCACACAAAACATTAAAACCATAAATACATATAAATACATAAAACATAAAAATTTAAAAACATTACTAAAAAAAGAGAGAGTCCAAGAAGATGAAGGATCTGGGGCTGAAGACAGCAGGCGATTATAAGGCTAGCCATCCCCATGCTTGAAGCATTCCTTCCCCACCCCAGGCCAAGTGGCAGAACCAGGTCTTCAAAGCCCTCCGGAAGGCCAGGAGTGAGGGAGCCAATCTCACCTCTGGGGGCAGAATATTCCAGAGAGTGGGGGCTACCGCAGAGAAGGCCCACCTTCTGGACCCCACTAATCGAAGTTTTTTACTGCGGGGGTCCGAAGCATGCCCTCTGTGTGTGATCAAGTGGGATGGGTTGAAGTCATGGGGAAGAGGCAGTCCCTTAGGTAACCTGGTCCCATGCCATGTAGGGCTTTAAAAGTGATAACCAACACCTTATTTACTGGGATTTCTAAGCTACTGCCTTTTCACAGTTCTTCCATTCAGCCAGTCTTTCTGTGGCAAAAGCTTAGAGTAACTGATCATTTTTCCTCCACATGATGTGTCTATTAGGTTCTTCTATGTTCTGAAGAACACTTCTGTCAAATATCTGTCAAATACATAGATTAATCAGTAAGAAACCTAGAACATAGATATTCCACCATTAACAACTAGAGGAAAATCCAATACATGCATACATACATACATACATACATACATACATGCTTTCCATGCATATCAGTTGAGAAAATCTTCATCTGACAGTATAATCACAGGTTAAGTTTTTATTAGCTGGATTCAGGCTACAATGCTGATTCCCCCATCCCCAATTAATCTGGGTGATTCTAGTGTGCCTTTTTCAAACAAAATCTTGCCTAGTGGCACTTTCAATCTTGTACTGTTGGATTAGGAATAAAAGAAGTTCAATTAATAAGTTATACCAACAAGGATCTGTTAAATCATACCAAAATCATATATGATTCATAGATCCTTATACTTACCCTTTGCCACCCATTTGTATTACACTCATAATATATCAAAATAAATGGTGTGCATATGTATGTCTTGCTTTTTGGATGATTTACCTAGGCCAGGGATCCCAAAACTCCTCAGTTCATCGACCCCTTCATGATACGTCAAATTGTTCATCGACCCCCAAACATTTATTCTATGAAAATAATTTAATAAATACTACTTTAACTAATAGTACTGTGAATAGTAATAATAATAACAACCACCACCACCACAACAATAACGGATAGTCCCATCAACCCTTGGGGGTCAATATTGATCACTTTGGAGAACCCCAACCTAGGTGGTATTACATTACATGTATGCTTTATTTTCAAATTATGCCCCTAGTCCATGAAAACCTTTTAATGCTAACATAGTTTCAGGTTTATAGGACATTCTTAGATGTAATGCTGTTGCTAAAATCAAACTGAGATTAAATACAAAAACTTGGTTCAAATCTTATTCACTTACTGACTCTATTCCATTTCTGATCAGAAAACTAGAACAGGAAAGTTAAGCCTAATAAAAATCTTGCACATTCCAGAATAATATGTAAATAAACACTGCTTTGTTGAATTTGATTCTTAGTTCCCAAAAGGCCATAATATGGAGTTAATGATGCTGGCTCATTATAATTATGATTAATTTTGTTATGAAGAATCTGAAGTCTCAGATACCCAAACACAGGAAAAGAATTACTAAGTGCTTAATTTTAATTTATTTTTAATTGCTCAATGGATTTGCAATTTAAAACAACATTTCCACCACTCACAACAACCCAACGATATTTATATCATTGGCCAAACAATTATACTTCTGTGGTTCTCATCATTCAAACTTAAAATGTTTTGCTGCAGGTTACTGGCACATATTTTGGACATTTCTTGATCACTTCCCCTGTTATATCAAGTTATGTATAGAGATCTATTAAAATAAACTTCAGCCTTTGTTCTGGTCCCTTCTTACCTCTTTTACGTCTACCTTCAATGGACCATCACAGAATGATCGCAATAAGTCAGCCTGAATTCTTCCTTTTTTCTAAATAGAAAGGATTGTGTGTCTCCCAGACAATCTTGGAGTTTCTTGGAGTGGACAAGATTTCTTTACCTTTAGTCCTTTTATGTGAAGTGTTCTGTCTCAGTAGGAGATGGCTCTATCCATTAGAATGTCTTGCTTTTACTGGATTAACTAGATAAATCATCTGATGCATTATATGTTTCATTTATGCTTCTAGAGATTAAAGGCTTCAGCAGCACAATCTGAACTTCAGATAGCAATGCTCTAAACTCCGTGGCAGTGTAATCCAGGGGTTTCAAAGCATCAGTCTGCTGAAGCTAGAATAGTTATACAGCTTTAGCAGGGATCAGACTCCAGGCTGTATGGTTTTGGGAGAACCCAGGGTGGCACTTGCTGTCAGGTTTAACAGAATCAAGTAGATATAGAAAATGTCAAAAAAAAAAAAAGTGAGGCAAAGATATGGTCTAAACAGTGTTTCTCAACCTCAGCAATTTCCCAACTCCCAGAATTCCCCAGCTAGCATGTTGTCGACTGGGGCAGAATCCATAAAAAATCCCTCAATGCACCCTTATGGGAGAGGAAGCTGGGCACCATCTTGGAATGCAGCCAACTGCTCCATTCTAAGCCCCCTCCCTCCAGATCACTTGTGCCAGAAGCCACATGCAGATTTTTCCCTACTTTCAGTGCAGGAAGAGAAGCTTCAGCATTCCCTTCTTCAGCCAAAATGCTGTCAATAATGAAGTGAGGCTTTTTTCTAAGCCCTGTTGTGCCTGGTGGGAGATCCTTAGTAAAATTAGGGCTGGGGAGGAAAAGATTAGCAACGAATCAGTGGGGTTACAAAAAACAGGTTCCAGGCCAGGTAGAATTTTGTGCGCATCAATACATCAATACCCCCACCCCACCCCACCCCACCTTTTTTTAATGAGAATGAATCTGAAGAGCCAGGTTTTATTTACTTACCGCCACCCCCACTGGTTCCTGGTTATTTTAAGTAAACTTTGTTTTAGCCTATGCTTACTTATTTATTATAAATCACATACAGGTAGTCCTCGTTTAGCGACAATTCAGACCAGCAATTTGTCCGTTAAGTGAAGCGGTTGCTAAGTGAAACCACAACTGTGCTTTTGATCTTACTTCAGTTTTCCTTTGCCTTATGAACCTGCAAAGGTTGCAAACGCGAGGATCAGTTGTAAAGTTATTTTTTCATCACCCTTGTAATTGCAAATGGTCACTTAATGAGATAGTCACTAAACGAGAACTACCTGTACATCTATCAGTAGATCCTGATCTACAGTGCTTTCATCACAGTGCAGTTGTGCCTCCCCTAACTTGGCAGAGAAAAGCATTAGTAACACAGAAGATATGGTACTGGAAAAGTCCATTTGTGGGAAGTTCATCAATAGCCCAAGATCCCCATAAGTATTATTCCATAGTATGGTATCTAAGAATCAGAACTGAAAGGCTTTAATTCACAGCCCATCTTTCTGATGAACTCACTGGATCTCTTTATGAACGCCTTATTCCCTTTACTTCAAACATACTGAACCATCTGAGATATGGGGAGAACAGCATTGTCATAAAGGGCTATTGAAAAATTACTGAAAAATCTTGTGAACTGCTACAATTTCACATGAAATGTTCATGTAAAAGCTAAGTATTATTAATATTTCATTGCATACTACTCTACCCTCAAGCTAAGCACTTTGTCATAGAAATTACAAGGAAGCTGGATGTTTTTAGAAACAGAAATGCATCCTTGCTATGGATTACTCTGGAATGAAATTTATCAAGACAGCTCATAAGCTAAATTTTAGGCAGCATTTTCAATAGAAAATTTGTTAAGCCAAAAATAAATCATATTTCTTTGCAAAAGTCATGCCTTCCCCAATCTCTCGTCTATGTTTGGAAGATAAGGCATTATTATTTGGCACACACTGCATATATAATGAATTTTCAAGCATGCTTGTTTGATCTATGGCTCTGGAAATAATTAGTAAGCTTGTTAAACTAATGGAAAACTTTAATGGTTTAGATCACTGATTCTGTTTTAGTGGAGGAAAATAAGTTACATGAAATTGAAAGTGAAAGCAACATGATGATGAACTGTTGCCTAAAGTTGCAGTGATTTCCTGATGCAAACATTAAATAATATGATTTCAATAAGGATTGCAATGATGCTGGAAGTTACAGGCTGGGAAAACATCTGAACCTTTAAGATTTACTTAGAGGGTAATTTCAAAGCCAGACAAAAACCAGTTCAGAGGCCATTAAGTGTCAGTTAAATGCTACTAATTCTATTCAGAAAGACAGACTTGATGTAGATCCCTTCCTGGTGCACCCATGAAAAACTCTACATATTCTCCCAAATAGTCACAGCAGTAGAGGATACAAGATCTGCATCCTTTTAATATCTCCAATGTGATTTTAAGAAGAATCCTTAAGTACACCAGAGTTAATATAGTTAATTCCTTTACACGTAATGGAAGTTGGAAGAGAGAGTTATTTATTTATTCAATTTATATGGCTGTCTATCTCTAATTCATAACACTGGGTGGCTAACAATAATTAAAAACAATATACAAAATATAAAACTATTTTATATTTGTTATATTTATATATGTAAAACTATTTGTATTTATAACATACGCATTAAAAAATGCAGCTGAGGTAAAAACTACAATGCAAGTCAGCACAACCATTGCATGAGCTCAGATAGACACCCAGATTCCCAGGCCCAGTGACAGAACCATGTCTTTAAGGCCTTGTGAAAGTCTGACAGTCGGGGTCAATCTAATCTCTGGGGGGACAATGTTCCAAAGGTCAGTGCCATGACAGAAAAGGTTGTCTTCCTGGGCCCTGCTAGATGGCACTTCTTAATAGATGGGACCTGGAACATGCCATTCCTGCCAAACCTAATGGATGGTTAGATGTGATTGTGGAGAGGCTGTCCCTCAAATAACATGGCTCCATGCCACGTAGGACTTTAAAGGTCAAAATCAGCACCTTGAATTGGACCTGGAAGCACACTGGCAACTGATACAGCTCATAAAACAGAGGTGCAACGTGCACTAACTGAGGAATGCACATAAGTGTCCTCAAAAAAGATGCAAGTAAGTATGATGAAGCCAGTCTATCTTTTCCCTGGGGTATTCATAACAAAACTATCCCAAACTTATTCTAAAACTTAGCATCTTGAAACGATAAATAAGAAAATGCTAATTTTATATAGTATACAAATATCAAATAGGAAACAAGCTCTCAGATCGATTTATCCCCGTATTTTATCTCCCCATGGTCCTGTTTCCACAATTTGCTCAACTCACTCAACTACTAATTCATGCAAATCCCAGTTCTGCCAGCACATGATTATAGTAATTTGGTCAAAAGTTACTAGTTTTAAAATACAGAATCCCTGCTCATTTTCTTCAGGAACTGCCTGGTATTCCAAGAAGGCTTCATTACATCACCAACCTTTCCCCATTAGCCAGGCGAGCAGCAGCAGCTGGGTCACTGCAACCAATCCATATTTAGGGAGTATGTTCCTTGTTTCGGAGCCACGGTAGTGAGGTTTGTCATAGAAAGGTTTGATTTTTCAGCTACTTTTTCCTTGCATCTCTTTCTCTCAGAAGACTGAGTAGACAAAACAGAGTAGACTGACTAACTTCAAGTGTTCCTATGACATAGATGACTGGGTAGTTAGTTTAAATGTGTGCCTGGGCGTGTTTTGGGTTTTAAGAGTGAATCTGCACCCTAGTAAGAATAAAGGTAACTGTTATGTAAATATTGCCCAGTTGAAAGCCACCTCACATTCCCCAAAGTGACAGGCTACATTCCCTTCCATGGGGGAAAAAGGAAAGAAAAACAGGAGAAACAGAGTTAGATGTAAACTGATTTGAATAACATAAATTAGATTCACATCTGAAAGGAAAGATACTGTCTGGAATTCTTGTGCTGTCACTTCCTCTTTGTTTATTAAATCTGAGCTCCAAGAGATTTGTTTCCTTGGTTGGTTGTTTCTCCATTTAGTTTCTGGTTATAAAGTTCTGATATAGGATAAATTAAGTCACTGGGGTTCAGTTGGATCAAATGATCCCTTTCTGATGTTGCCACCTTGCAGTAATTTCCCCATCCCCACTCCTCATTCTCCCAGGGTCCCAGTATTGGCAGCAGGGACCAATATACAGTTTGTGATAATATTTAGATAAGCTGAGTCAAATTAAAGTACTTTTCATGAGCAGGTTTTTGATTTGCAAAAGTGTCTCCTGGCAACACCTGGGCTCCTGATGTCATCATGTCACCAAATCTAATTGGCCTTGGAAAAGATATTCAGATGCCATGATTTGGCTATACTTACAAGGGTCAGAATCATGCAAGCAATGGTATTCCCTATGACCCTCTATGGAAATAAAAGTTGGACTTTGAAGAAGCAGGGTAAGAAGAGCACTGACATTTTTGAACTTTGGCATTGGAAAAGGCCCTTGAGAATACTGTGGACAGCTAAGAAAACAAACCAATGGATCATAAAACAAATCAATCCTGAGTTCTCACTTGAGGCACAAACAAGCAGGCTCAAATTATCTTACTTCGGACACATTATGTGAAGACCTACCTCTCTGGAGTAAGCTCTAATTCTGGGAAAGGTGGAAGGAAAAAGAAGATGACCAGCAACAAGGTGGATGGACATAGCGGCGATGGGTACACCATTGGAAGACCTGAAAGACCAGGTTAAGAACCAATTGTCATGGAAGAAATCTAAGTCTAAGCTAAGAGTCAATACTGTCTTGATGGTGCATAATCAATCAATCAATCAATCAATTGGATATATTGTGTCAGCTATATTTCCTATGCGTTCATGTGCACGTGCAAGAAAATACCAAAACACTTCACAAAAAACATGTCCAAACAAATAGCAAATTGGGAAAAGGACAACCATGAATAAGCATGAAATAGTTTGGTAACATGAGGAGAGAAGTGTGATTCAAGAATGTATCTTTTCCAAACCCTTCCTTCACTTTGCAATGATCCACATGCAAAGCAGGCTTTAAAAAAAACCAAACATATAGATGCAAAGAAGTTACTATCACCAATAAAGACTATAATAGGCTTCATATCTTATGATTGGCCTACTGTAATTATTATAAAGTTTTCCAATTTGTACCATATTCATGGCTTTTTTAAAGTGTTGACATTTATAACATTTGCTATGTTATTTATACATTTCTGACTACTACAATGATTATAGGAATACAACATAATATTTAAAAGGTATTGTAATATAATAATCAAAAATAAAAAGAGCTATCTATCAGGGTGTATCTCTTAGCCCACTATGGTTTCATATGGCTTTAAATCTACATCATGATGAATGAAACCATTATAATTCACCTCATAGCAAACGATGCAAAATATAGCTATAAATTAAAAGGCAAAAATCAACTTGCTTTTATTAGTAGCTTAGCATATTACAGATCAGATAATTTTGCTTGTCTGTCCCCTGTCCTAATTCAGTTAGGTCTTGGTGAGCAGTAGGATCAAATGTAGGAGGTATGTCAGATAAACAGTCCTTTGGGAATGAGACTAGGGAGCTACATGGACCTGGTTAGGATCCACAGCTGGAAGTTTTCCATCCTTAAATTAGGAGAAATTACTTTCCTGTAATCCATAAAACTTGGGAATCCTGATACATGCAAATCTAATGTAAAGATTAGATTAATGAAGGATATTTATTTGATAGGAAATGTGATCTAATCCTGAAGTGCCCTCACCTCAAGGCAGAGCGGTTCAAATGAGTACCTGGCTTCTCTAGGGGTACTATTTGTTTTACCTCTACTTTATTGGCTCTCAGAAGCTTGAATTTATAACACTTAGCCAGCCTTCACTCATTTATACAGCTAGGAATCTAAAGGAAGATGCTACTTTTCGCCTGAGTAACATTTTTATACTTTGTTCAATCTCTCCCTGAATCCACCCAAATGTACCCAATTACCTCCAATTACCCTTCCTCCAATTACCCTTTCCCTGGTTTCAGTCTCCCAGTGCAGTTTTTGGTTATGAAACTTTGCTGAATGGCTCCAGGATTTGTCTGGAGTTTGTCTGGCCAATTCTTCATGTCCTTCTTCCTGGTCCTACTCTGAATTCAGCTCATTGGATGCCTTCAGACTATTTTCAGGCCACTTGAGCTATGATATCATAGAGGATGGCTGGTATCTCTTTCAATATGAGGTGCCTCCAAACAATAACTCAAAAGTACTGAAAGAGGATTTTTGAGAGTCACAAAGTTATTAAGTTTTATTTTCTAAAACTACTTCTGAAACTTTCAAACTGGCAGGATGAATCCAATGGGTTCACTCTAAATAACATGAAAATTTTTAGTGCAAGGTTATAACTGTCACAGATGAAAATAAGATATTTATGTCCTGTTGTAATCCATTTACTAATTTATGGAGCTTCGATGCTCTGAGAAAGGTTGCAAATCTATGTGATGTCCCTATGAGCCAGGATTTTTGCATTGAATCTGCTCTTAGCTAAAGGATATTTAAAATTATATGAAGATGGACTGTTCCCTGTTGTCCATGCCTCTATCCGGGCTCAAGAACTGGCTTTATTTCACCTTGAGCATGGAATAAATTGTCAGCAACTCTCAGACAGTGGAAAGAGTGTATTTATTGGCCAGAAGTTACTTATTTGTAGCTAGATCAAAGAAAAGTGAGTTACAACATTATTGGAATGGGCACTGATGTGTGGAAAGCCCATTTTGGCCAGTTTGGTCTCATGACCTTCTAACTATTAAGGAAGGCTATAAATAAAAGATGGACAGAGATGGGGGGTGCATATGCACGGGTGAGTGTGTGTATGTGTATGTAATACAGTCAAAGAATCCGTTCAGCATCAATCATGTAAGTTTCCTGAAAGACCTCAGAAAGATATTGCTCTGCTTCAAATTAATGTATGCTTAAAACAGCCCATTTAGAGTCCAATTTATATGAACGTCTTCCATATTTCAGGACTTATGTCATGTTTTGATAAACTAAATTCCATCAGCAGTTTTCAGCAGGCATCTTGCAAGATCATAATTGATGTACGTATCTCAGGAGATTTTTCCAATGAAGCATCTATTCTGAGTAGCTGAATATTTACCAAAAGTATTCTATTATGAAATTTCTCACAAACACATTCATTCCAAACAATACTTTTTCCTTTCTTTTATTGAATTGGTGGATTCTGAACAGCAAAAGAAGGGCAGAGAAGTGTTCCTTCTTTATTTCATCTCTCCCTCCCCGTCCCCACAGCCATCTATTGTGCCATCCAAATGTTAGTCTTACAATTTTTGCTTAGAATGCTGAAATAATGTCTCTGTGATATGCTACATTCCATTGCGAAGTGAAATGCCATTCAAATTAGATCTTAAAGAGAAATAGAGGAGTCAATATTTCTGCCATTGCTACTGTGGTATGTTAGCAGTGGATAAGGGAAAGAGGTCTTTGAGGATAGTATGTTTTGGGGGAGATAAGAACAGTGGCAGATATGGCACTGAGTCCAGGAGAGCCAGGTTCAACTTGCTACTTGATCATGGAACTCACTTGGGTGACTTCAGGTTAATAATTTCATAATTTACTTGTGTAGAGGTATACGAGAGGCAGTAAGTTCCTTTAAGTCCCAAAGGAAAGGCAAAACTGAAATGGAAGGAGGAGGATATCAATAACTTTTTGGTGTACTTTAATTATTTCCAGTTTTTTTCTGAGTTTTCAGTTCTGTTGATCTTTTGGGTTTCACACTTTGAATTTTGCAGCGCAGCTCTCCAATTAAGAATAATTGAGAATAAAGATCTATTAAAAAGTTATGCACCCATGATCTTGCTCCATGTGCAGAGTCTGGCAGTTTCTCTCCAAAGTTGCAGATGAGAAGGCAGTTTTTCCTAATTCTACTTAAAGATGCCAGGCACTAAACAAGGAACCATCTGCATGCAGCGTGTGTCTTGTGTTATAGATTCTCAGAATGAAGTAGGGTTCTTTGTGTCTCCAAAAAACTGCTTTAAGTGCACATGGAAAGGTGTAATTCAAAGACAGAAAGCAAGTCAAAATTACTGAAGATCTACATGTTTCCAGTGGATTTCATTTATCCAGGACTGGGTCTAGTGCGGCTGATTTGGGGTTGTTGTAAAAGGGCAATAAATTGATATCGATAGTTAGTTCATATATGATTATTATGGGGCTGAGGAGAGGTTTTCATGGAATTTTCTACCATAGATTTCATAACTAAGTACCTTGATTTCGGTAGGTAGAGGTGCCACTTTCTTTTGTGCTTCGGGCAACAAAACAGCTGGTTGGAGATGTCACAATAGCAAGTGACCCTGCACCCATTTCAACTGCACTACTGTTTGTGCTCTGATTGCACCTTCACCTTTGCAGCTAACCTCAAGTGTTATGCAGGAGCTCTTGCGATCATTGTGGCTTTTCAGCCTGTGCTCTGCTGCCCGTTCTTATTTCGTTACATATAAATTGCCCACCATTCCTAAATATATCAGGATATTTTTTAAAAAATACTTCTGCTCTATGGGTTGCTCTTGAATGCTTTACCAAAGGGATCTTAAAACAAACAGAAGCCATAAGCGATACTCTCACTAGGTTAGAATCTCTCAGCAGCTCTACTTTTTTTTTTTTTTTGGCTTTTTTTTCTTCTGTAAGTATATTTCTCAAGTGATCCCATTCGGATTACATCTGAGCCATCAAAAATAAACATTCATCATATGATTTTATGAAGTGCAATATAATAAAAGGGAAATGTAATACAATATCAATCCTCCCCTCCAATGTTGACATGGAAACACTGTTAAGTTGGAAGGACACATACAATTAATTATATTAATAATTGGGGCTTTTGAATTCAAAAGTATACTAAGCACAGGTTGCACATGTCAACAAATTGCTTAATGTATCATATCTAAACATTAAGTAGTAATACAAAATGATTTATACTTTCCTTTACAATGCATTGGATTATTTATTACAAATATAACACATACAATAGCTATTTATGCCACTTAATAAAATGGTTGCTCTATGTGATATAGATATTAAACACATACCTATACTTAAGTGTAAAATGCCATCCATTCTTTTTCTACTCAGTTTAATTTAGGATGGCAAGAGAGTGGTGAATGGTGGATGAACGTATCTTAGCCATGGATTATTTGTGTATTTCCAAATGTAACTAATTTCATTTGCCACTTTTCCATTATGATTTAATGAACTCTTATTATTCTTGTGAGGTTTAATTGATCAAACTGATTATGTCTATTTAAGTCTGCATATAATTAAAGCAAGACTTCTGTAGGCAGATTCCCCTATTTTTATGAAACATGCATCATTTCACCATGTACCCTGGAGAAAGCCCATAGCTTTGTAGAAGAGCACATGCTTCCTTAACAAACAATATAAATGAATCTTTTAGCAAGACAGACAGGGGATTCTCAGAAAACACCAAACTTGCCTAACTGAGATGGACAAAAAGGTACTCAAATATGTAGAAAAGAAATGTACAGAGACAATAAGGGTTTTTTAAAAAAAACTTTGAGGAGTGTACATTACATCTGAGTAAAATCATGGAGATTCTGTGAAGTAGCTAGACCAAAACTGAGGTAATTCTTCAAAACTACCAGTTAGATTTAGTGACTGGAAAACATTTTATACTGTAGCAAACTCATCATAGTCTTAAAGGACCAGAATCCTATTAGTACAGTATTTGATTTTTTTCCCCTGTATTATCTGTATTTTTAACCAGATTTGTCTGTTATTTTGTTTGTTTTTTTCAGACTGATGGAAAAGAAATTGCCTTCATTTTTTTTCCAAAGGAGAAGCAAATGTCATGGGTGAAATGATAGTGAATTTTCATGAGTAAGTTAATAATTATTTGCATTTACCTTAGTTACTTAGTAATTGTGTAGTGAAAGATAGGATACTTAGTTACTTAGTTACTTAGTAATTGTAGTAATTACAATTAGTTACTTAGTAATTGTAGTAATTGTGTAGTGAAAGACAAGATGCTCGCTCACACACTTGGTGTATGAACGAGTATCCTGTCTTTCACTACACAGTGAACTATATCAATACTTCTCATGTTCTCATTAAATCCTAAGGGGAGGCCTAACAAAGAAACTCCTTAATAGGAATTTTTCAGATCAGGGAGGACAGGCAGTGTTAGCTCTGCAAAGTAGACCAGACTAAGAAACCAATATCATATAGGTCAGGACTACTTTTATTATAACAGCTATAGTAACAGAATTTTGCAAGTCTGAATGTGCTTCCCCTCTCCCTCATTTTATGTTTGTGTGAACTAGGGAGGGCCTTGTCTGAGATGTTTTCTCAAATTAGTTTCTTGGAACAGGCTCAGGCCCTGCTTATCTAAAAGTTGCCTTGGTAGCAGCTCTTCTTCCTGTCCTTCAAGGCCTTTCCCTATGCCTCTACAGGCAGTCAGAGAGGCTACAAAGTGATGGAGACATGCAACAGAAAACAACAGTAAAGTAGGCTGAAAAACTCTCCAAAGAAATTTAAAGGAAATTCCAAAGGCCTTGAGGTTGAGAAAACCAGAGAGGCTTAGAGACCTTTGGGGGAACTAAACAGCATGTAAATTGCAGTGATAAATAAAGAAAAGTATTTCCCAACAAAAGAAAACTTTCAGGGATTTGGCAGGTAAAGCCTGGCATAGTGTTAATCTCCATAAAGGGAACAGCTTGAAGTTACAGCTCCATGGTGACAGTCTGCCTTTTATGCTGACTTCAACAAGAGACACCCAAGAGATTGAGTAAGGGAAAATTAGCATGAGCAGTGACTTCCTTCCAGATATATCTAAAGAAGAAGAAATGCCTGTAATGTTTGATTTCAAAACCATACTCAGCAGGGGCATCTGCAAGACATGTCAGAAAGTCAAGAGGGTAACTGTGACTGCATAATTGAAGCCCCACCCCTTGTTTACATGGGTCACAATGCATCTTTTTAAAAGGTGGGGCTTCAATGACACCATTGTGCCCCATTTTAATTTTTTGCCCCTCCCCATGAATGCCCCGACACTCTACCCAATCATACATAAAGTGTGTTTGGTTTGGTTTGGTTTCTTGAAACAGACGCTATGCTTCTTACAACTATGTGAAGGCAGATATTCAAGATGTGTTGCTTCTCTGGAATAGTGATGCAATTATGAAAAAATTCTATGCTTACTGTGATTTCACTTATCATCAGGGTGTTAATTACTACTACATGATTGAAGCTCCCTTTTGGGTGGCATGGGTCCACTTTTCTTGCTGCCCAGTTTTTGCCATCTTTTATCCTTGTTCATTAAGGTATTGTTCTATTGTTTTTTTATGTGTTACTTGCCTATTTCTGAATCACAAGATACTTCCATGTACAAGCTGACTTTTTATGATTAAGTCTAAGAATGAAAAAGATTAATACCAGCATGATCCAAAGCAGAGTTGTGAGCCATTCTGGACCCCTTCAGTCTAATTTTAGGTGTCCCTCTGCCTAATTCTAAACATCCTCACTTGGGAAGTAATTCAGAACTCTGTTAACAGTGATCAGTCCTTCCCCTGGCAGCCTGCTGTTTTGGAAAAAGAAAAGAGAAAGAAAGGGAAGTGACAGAAAAGGGAATATCAGAAAGACAAAAAAGAATAAATATATAACCCCATCCAATTTTGGCTCTGGCCCTATTCACATTTTGGCCCAGTTCTATCTGTTATTTGTATAAGATCCCTAACAAATAACCTCATGGAAATGTGACAGCAGTGAAGTTTTCCCACTCCAAATTTAGAGCAATTTACAGTATAAATATTTGTTGAGTAGACGTTAATGAAGTTAATTATTATTGAATAAATTAAATATTTAATTAAATATTGAAATATTAAATAAAACTGAATTCTATTTATGTTCAGTAAGTAAAGACTTGAAGCATTGGTAAAAAAAATATGTTACCCTGAAAATCTGTAAAGAGCTCTTATGTCTGTTTTTCCCTCTCTCCAAATAATGTTTTTCAATAAATTGTGCTCTTTATAGTTACAATGAGGGGATTCATGTAATAGTCATGTTTTTTGTAATACGTGATTTGTTCTGAAATCATTGTTCACACTACTTCAAACTGATTGAATCACCAGTTCAAGTAGTATGGTGGAGTCTAAGAACTGGTGACAAAGCCCTTTTTAGATTGCAGAACTGAAGTTTTTAGGGACTCAACATGATGATCTCCATCATCTTGTCTTGTTTTTGTTTGTGTTTTACTTTGAAATAAGTCAAACGGAGTGTCTCTTCCTTCAAAAGCACTATGTGTTGTAAAGTGTTTCCAGAACTTCTCCAAAATGTGGTTTGTATGCGTGTTAAAGAAAGTGAGAGGTAGAATTTGTGAAACAAGCTTGCTATCAGCAGTATCCATGGTCAAAAAAATTAAGATGGCATTCATGGCTACCACTACTCCCTCTCTACCTATATCAATCTTGCATGCACATACAAAGGGGCAGGACTTCAACTGAGCTGCCACAAACATCATCTTATGTTTTTTGATACACACACGCACACATGCTACTGGTTGCTATACAATACCAGTTACTGGGTACCCTAAAGTAATCACTTCTTTGGTTTACAGAAGATGTCAACTTCAGACAGGATAACAAAGTGTCAGAAGAATTACCTTAACAATCTCATATACACTTTTCTGGGAGTAGTCTTATTAAACTCAATATAATGCACACGTATAGTATTGCAATGAAGGTTGTACAGTGTAATCCAGCATTAGATGCTAATGAATGCTCTAGTAGATATATAAGCATCATAATGGGATTGGATCAGAACAGTGTGGTTTCATATTCATGTTTGGAAATTCCTTGGAGACACTAGCAGTCTGACAGGTAGCAATGCTGTTCTGGAGAATAGTGACAGCTTCACAAGATGACAATAGAAGTGAGATTTTTTAATTTGTAAAAAAAAAGGATGTTTTGTGAACAAAATCTACATGTGAATGGGTAAGATAAAATAAATGGATTTTCCTTCATGTTTCAATGTCTTCCAGACTTCCTGGCCTGCAAGACCATTCTCTGTGAGACTCCAACATTCAGGCTATTTCTAGAACTCTGTATGCATGTATTTGAATTTATATGGCTGCCCATCTCATCATAGCAACTCTGGGCAGTTAACAACAGATAAAAGCACTATACAAAATATAAACAAAAAACAACCAGTCTACAAAACCTATAATTGCCACCAAGATAAAAGTAAACCTAATAAATTAAGAACTTCCCATGGGCTCCAGCTAACCTCCCAAGTAGGAGTAGAAATGCATACAAAGACATGAGGAACATCTGGCTCAGCTGCAGATGTAAGAGTTCTTCTAGGTGAGGTGCAGAAGCATCTGAGGTGGAATAAGTGCCTTGATTTAATGCTACATTCCAGCAGGATACTAGCACCTCAACAGAATTGAAAAAATAATAATAATATGCTATATTGCACATTGGACAAAACCTAAGATGATATTTTCACAGTAACATTGTCAAGTCCAGCATCCCTGGAACAGACCAGGCCATCATACATTACATTTTGAAGCCAATGAAGACACCCTGAGAATTCATGACAAGAACAGAATTCAATCTGTAACTTCAGATGAAGCCTTCCACCTTATTATCAGTCTGTTCATTTTTCCACCTCTGCCTTGAAACAACGGATTTCATAATTGTAACACACTTTTGACTTTCACATGAGGTATACATTTCTCTGCAGAAGTGACCCTGTTATGAAACTGAATGTGCAGTCAAGGAGAAGCTAAATTGTTTTTTCAGAGATCACAATTAAGTTCTTTAAAATAAAAATGTGGTTGGAAAGCAAATCTATAATATTGTTGGCAGTAAAAGGAAACTGCTATTAACAGGAGGAAAACATAGTGGGTAAATGTGGTGTTTTTGTTGTTGAAACGTAATTAATGTGCGTCCTATGCAGTGAGCAAAGGGGAAAATACAGTTCTTGCACCAGTTAGAATGCATCTCATTAGCACCAAAGCCACTGTGTATCAAAATACATTATGTTCTACTAAAAAATGTGTAATTGAATTCCCATCAAAGCATAGTTCATCTAAATCAAATCAGACTGCACTCAGCTCATTTGAGCTATGGTTGGAAATTAGGATTCATTAAAATACCTTCTAGTAATTTGAGTAAATACAAAGGCAGGTTTGAAGTTGAAGGAGGGAAGAAAAAATAAGGAAGGGAATTAGAAGTTTGTGGTTGGATCTAGTGCAAGGCTACAAGGTAGCTGGATATCTGTACTGCAATTTTGATAGACTATAATATAAATCCACTGGGAAGACACTGAGTTCTGTGGAAGACTCTGGAAGGAAAACTAGTTGACAGTGAATAGACCTGTGGGAACATTTCTCATTTTCACAACTCTGATTTGTCTGGACCCATCATTCAACACTTAACCATATATATAAAAATTCCCCTCTCACCCCTATGGGTGGTACGTGCCTTCCTCAATCTTGGATCCTCTACCAGAGGCCTGGGAATTTGAGGGTTCTGCGCAGTATCTTAGCTGTTCCTAGCACTGCACTCTTCTGGACAGAGAGCTCTGATGTTGTTCCTGGGATCTGTTGGAGCCATTCTCCCAGCTTAGGAGTCATGGCCCTGAGTGCTCCTACCACTACTGGGACCACTTTGGCCTTGACTTTCCACATCCTCTCTAGTTCCTCCTTCAGGTCCTGGTATTTCTCCAGCTTCTCATGCTCCTTCTTCCTGATGTTGCTATCACTTCGCACTGCTACATCTATCACTACTGCTGACTTCTGGTCTTTGTCTACTACCATGATGTCTGGTTGATTGGCCAGTACCTGCCTGTCCGTCTGGATCTGGAAGTCCCACAGGATCTTAGCCCTGTTATTCTCCATGACCTTCTGTGGAATCTCCCGTCTGGACTTGTGGGGGGGGGGGGGTCTAGCCCATACACTGTGAAGAGCTACTTGGTTGTGCCGTTCAGTATATGCTGTTCCTGCCTGCATCTTACACCCTGCCACTATGTGTTGGACTGTTTCTGAGGCCTCTTTGCACAATCTGCACCTTGGGTCCTGTCTAGTGTGGTGGACCCCTGCTTCTATGGATCTGGTGCTTAGTGCCTGTTCTTGTGCTGCTATGATCAGTGCCTCAGTGCTGTCTTTTAGTCCAGCCCTTTCCAGGCACTGATAGGATTTCCCAATGTCAGCCACCTCAGCTATCTGTCGATGGTACATCCCATGCAGGGGCTTGTCTTGCCATGGTATTTCCTCCACTTAAACATCCTCCCATGTCTGCTGCTGCCTGAGGCATTCTCTCAGCAGCTCATCTTTCGGTGCCATCCTACTGATTTACTTCTGGATGCTCCAGGTTTCATCCAGGACAGTGGCTTTGACACTCATCAGACCCCACTCACCCTCTTTGTGGCTGGTGTACAATCTCTGGGTGTTGGACTTGGGGTGGAAACCTCCGTACATTGTGAGGAGCTTCTGGGTCTTCCTTTGGCCAGCTCACTATACCAGCAGGGTATCTGATGACTGGCAGGGTGTACATGTTGATGGCATGGATCTTGTTCTTCCCATTGAGCTGGATCTTCAGGACCTGTCTTATCCTTTGGTGGTACTTGGATGTTGCTGTCTTCCTTGCCTCCTCCTCATGGTTCCCATGTGACTGTGGGATGCCAAGGTATTTATAGCTGGTCTCTATGTCTGCTATGTGGCCCACTGGTAGTTCCACTCCATCGGTCTTAACTACCTTCCCTCTCTTTACTATCATCCTGCCACACTTCTCCAGTCCGAATGACATCCCAATGTCCTTGCTGTAGATCCGTGTCAGGTGGATCAGTGAGTCAATGTCTCGTTCACTCTTAGCATACAGCTTGATGTCGTCCATGTAAAGGAGGTGGCTGATGGTGATTCCACTCTTGAACTTGTACCCATATCCAGTCCTTGCGATTATCTGGCTGAGGGGGTTTAAGCCTATGCAGAACAGCAGTGGGGACAGTGCATCACCTTGGTATATGCCGCACTTGATGGTCACTTGTGTGAGCTGTCTTGAGTTGACTTCCAGTGTTGTCTTCCACAGTCCCATTGAGTTCTTGAGGAAGGTCCTTAGTGGCCTGTTGACTTTGTATAGTGCCAGGCATTCACAGATCCATATGTGTGGCATTGAGTCATAGGCTTTCCTGTAGTCAATCCAGGCTGTGCTCAGATTGGTCTGCCTAGACCTTGAGTCTCAGGCAACTGCTCTATCTATGAACAACTGAAGTTTTGAGCCTCTGGTGTTGTTCCCAATGCCCTTCTGAGCTGTGCTCATGTACTGGCCCGTATGGTCCTGTAGCTTGGCAGCTATGATGCCTGATAGAACTTTCCATGTTGTGGGGAGGCAGGTTATTGGCCGGTAGTTGGATGGTGCTGTTCCCTTGTGAGGGTCTTTCATGATCAGCACTGTCCTTCCTTGTGTTAGCCAGTCTGGGTGGGAGCCTGCTGCTAGCAGTTGGTTCATCTATGCTGCTAGGCGTTCATGCACTGCTGTTAGTTTCTTTAGCCAGTAGGTATGGATCATGTCCAGGCCAGGTGCTGTCCAGCTTTTCATGTTCTTGACTTGCTGTTGGATGTCTGCTACTGTGATGGTGACTGGTTCCTGTTCTGAGAGATTGCTGTGGTCTGTGTTCAGGTCCTGCAGCCACTTTGCACTGGTGTTATGTGTCTTCTTTTTCTCCCATATGTTCTTCCAGTACTGTTCAGTTTCCACTGCTAGTGGCTCAGCTGTTACTGTGTGGTTACACTTTGGATGATTCTTTGGAGAACAGGCATTTAACTTCTTGGCCTCTGCTTCTCTAGTGTATCTCCTTAGCCTGGCAGCCAGTGCTGTGAGCCTTTGTTTAGCAGTCTCTAGGGCTTCAGATGGAGTCAGGCCCATATATTTTTTCAGTAGCCAAGTCTTATCCTTAATCTCCACACCCTTCTGTAGTTCCATCAGCTGACTGACTTCTCTCCGAGTTGCCTTGATCTTAGCCTCCAATATCATTTTCCAGGGTAGGAATGTACTGCTGTTCTTCTTGACTATGTAGCCAAGCATTTCCAGGATTACAGCAGCTGTAGCATATACCAATTCATTGGTTTCCATTATGGTGGTAGTAGGGATTGTCTGGAGGGCTCTTTTGGCATCTCCTAGCATACCATCTGATGGTACTTCTCCACTGAGCCTTGGTAATTGGACTCGAGGGTTGACTGTAGCTAGTTTATCCATGATCTTATGCCTCATATCAGCTGCTGTGCTCTGTAATGGAAGGGGTGGCAGTGACATTCCAGCTTCAGTTGTTGGCTGCACACCCACTTGTTCTTCCAGGTCTGCTTGAGTCCAGGCTGTAATGTGGAGTTGGTCTATCTCAAGTTGTGAGAGCAGCATCCTCTTCGCTATGTTGAAGTGCTGGGTAACTAGTTGTTTCTCAGTTAGTGCGGATGTAGGCCTTCTGTCTATCCAATAGTTCCCTTATATGTTTCATATATCCCCTCTCATTAGGTCTGCTGTTGTAGTAGCATTCCATCAATTCCAAGCTCTCTTGTGTTGTCCATGCATAGCTTGTTCCAGTAGCCCACTTATTGTTAGATTGTCCTGGTTCCCCAACATCTGACACGGACCTTGTTAATCCGGGCGACGTCCAAGCCAGCATGACTCTCTTAGTTCATGTCACTCTCATATTTGAGGTAGGCAGGTGAAGCGTTAGGGGGTCTTTGCCCAAGGACCCCTACTGGCAAGGAAGGTACCAGCTGGGATTTGAACCCCAGTCTCCTGCATCAAAGGCAGTGTTCTATCCACTATGCTATCCAGCCGAGAGAGAGAGAGAGAGAGAATATGCTGTTGCTATATACCATTCACTATTTTCATCTCATCATGAAGGATGCTCTAAATACGAAGAGGCTGAATTAGAACTTGTCTGAGGTCTGATAAACCGGAATGAAAGCAACGTTCCAAATAAATGTGAGAGGGCCTATTTTCCTTTTGATTTATGCCATCTGTAGTACTTGAGCTTTCTCTGCTATATGACAATAGGACAGAATTCTTGCCTTTCTCAAGAGTTTTCTACTCTTTGAAGCTTCTTTCCAAGCAATTTTGTACTCAGCCAGCATCACTGTTATCAGCCCAGAGGCACCAGCCTTGTTCCTTCCACAACCAGTGGGGAAAGAACAATATCACCTTATTAAATGTTGGTTAGAAAAGGATTGTCCATGACACTGTGATATGCCTGAGAAAGGATTGTATTATACTGACAGAGAGCCTTCAGCAAACCTTGGGACATGATCTTAATTAGCAACACTGAGCAGGAAAAGACTGTCAAAGGATGGAGAGGGGATCTCTCATAAGCATTGCAATTGGTATTTTTGTGTCAGCCTCTGATGTTTAACATTTTGATCATTTGATCACTTATTTGTCTTAAAGATGTGAAAAACTCCCCTATGAAGTTTTGCTAATCTCATAGAAGGTCTTGAGCTCTTCCAATCTATCATTTGCTGCCTGCACTTCACCAAAACGTTAAGAGAATCCTAGCTGATTTTCTTGCCAAATCTAAAGATCTCTTATTTTATCCTTATTACCTTTGACAGCAACATCAAAGGGGCATATAAGAATCTGGATCATGCTTTCCACTGTTCTTTAAAATCAAAGCATTAAAATTATTTTTTCTTCTGTCTGCAGAATTAGGTGAAATTTGCAGATGTATATCCTTATAAGAGAATGGGCCAAATTCAGCCATTTAGATGCGATCATTTTTTTTTTCTTAGTGCCTTTAGAAATATTTTTCTTCTTCCAAAAAGAAATGGAAGATAGTTCTTTCTTTCTTGGAAGAACTGAAATAAATACTTTCAGGGTCCATCCAACAATTCTTATAGATACCTGGCTAAATTCTTTAGCCAGCTATCACACTGATATCCTGCCACAATCAGTACAACTCTCAGCAGTTTATAAGATATAACAAAACAGCTTAACACGTCCATGGTTTTTTTGTTGTTGTTCAGTTGTTAAGTCGTGTCCAACTCTTCGTGACCCCATGAACCATATCGCGCCAGGCCTTCCTGTCCTTCACTGCCTCCCTGAGCTGGCTCAGTTTCATGCTCATTGCTTCAGTGATGCTATCTAACCATCTCATCCTCTGCCATCCTCTTCTCCTTTTGCCTTCAATCTTTCCCAGCATCAGGGTCTTTTCCAAGGAGTCCTCTCTTCGCAATAGGTGACCAAAGTATCTTGAGCTTCATTATCAATCCTTCCAATGAGCAGTCAGGGTTGATTTCCTTTAAGATTGACTGGTTTGACCTCCTAGCAGTCCAAGGGACTCTTAAGAGTCTTCTCCAGCACCACAGTGCAAAGGCCTCAATTCTTCGGCACTCAGCCTTCTTTATGGTCCAGCTGTCACAGCCATACATTACTACTGGAAAAACCATAGCTTTGACTATGCGGGTCTTTGTCGGCAAGGTGACGTCTCTGCTTTTTAATATGCTATCTAGGTTTGCCATAGCTTTCCTCCCAAGGAACAAGCATCTTTTAATTTCATGGTTGCAGTCTCCGTCTGCGGTGATCTTGGAGCCCAAATAAATGAAGTCTGTTACTGCTTCCATTTCTACCCCTTCTATTTGCCAGGAATTGATGGGTCCAGATGCCATGATCTTAGTTTTTTTAACGTTGAGTTTCAAGCCAGCTTTCGCACTCTCCTCTTTCACCCTCATCAAGAGGCTGTTTAGTTCTTCTTCACTTTCTGCCATTAGGGTGGTATCATCTGCATATCTGAGGTTGTTGATGTTTCTCCCTGCAATCTTAATTCCAGCTTGCGATTCTTCCAGCCTGGCATTTCTCATGATGTACTCTGCATTTAGGTTAAATAAGCACGGTGACAGTATACAGCCTTGTCGTACTCCTTTCCCTATTTTGGTCCATCCATGGTTAGCATAAACATAAACATAAAATCAAACATAAAATCAAATCTCAGTTACAATCAAAATAACAACTAAAAAAATAAAGCAATTAAAACATAGAACAATAAAAGAAAAAGTGACCCAGTCTGGTTAGAACATTCTCAGGAAAACTTGCTTTTCAGCATATATCTGACTGAAATCCGGGTGGCAGTCAGTCTGATTTCCACAAGGAGACTGTTCCAGAGAACCAGTGCTGCTACTGAGAAGTAACATTTCTTGGTCTCGGCTTTCTTTACTTCTCAAAAGTGGGACAGTAGGAGTAGTTTCTCCTTTGATGACCTAATAGGGTGAGATTATACTGGTTGGGGCACGCAGTCCTTCATCTACCCAGATAACAAATGATAAAGGGTTTTATAAGTCAAACCCAGCACTTTAAATTGTACCTAAATTTAAAGCCTAGGCAGAACCCATAACATAAGTGTTCTCAGTAGTGGATGCCAGCTACTTCATGAGCTGTGGCATCCTAGAGTAACTGCAACTTCTGAGGGTTTAAAGGCAGCACCTTGTAAAGCACATTGCAATAATCTAACCACATGGTAATGAAAGCAGGAGTTATTGTAGTAAAGTTCTTTTGCACCAGGTAAGGCTGCAACTGGTACATCAGCTGAACCTGGGCAAATGGCCCTCTAGCTATAGCTTCCACTTGCTGTACTAGTAGGAACTGTGAGTCCAGAAGTACTTTCAGACTGTGAACCTACTGTTTCAGAGGTATCCATCCAGAAACAACACTGGTATTGATGGAATGCTTTCGTGAACAAATAGTATCTCCATCTTGTTTGAATTGAGCCTCAACCTGTTCTGTCCCATCCAGGCTGTAACAGCCTCCAAGCACCAGGATAAGACATCAGTACTTTGCCTGGGGTGGCAAAGTACATCTAAACTACTGGATGACCTCATCCATCAGTTTCATATAGCTATTAAAAAGTAGAAAAGAGAGAACTGATTCCTGTGCTGGGACAGGTGTCACCAAGCCAACTGCTTCTCCCCCCCAAAGCTGATTAAACCTGTCTGCTGGGGAAGGAGTGTGCCATTGAAGATAGTGCCTCCAAACCCCAACCCTTTAAGGTAATCTACCAAGATGCCTTGACTGATGGTTTCAAAAGCCTTTGAGTGATCTAACCTTAATTTAAGGGGCTTCATAATCGATCCAGCAGCACCAACTCAACAGCCTTTCCTAAAAGGGAAGGTTGGAAAGTATGCAATAGTGATTAAAATCTTTGGATCCTTATAACAATTAACAGTTCCATATATATTTTCTATATATACTTATCTAATGTAAATAGTATTCAAATATATATACATACATATATATACAGTACTGTGCATACGTTTTAGGCAGGTGTGAAAAAATGCTGTAAAGTAAGAATGCTTTCAAAAATATATATTGTAATTGTTCATGTTTATCAATTTGCAAAATGCAAAGTGAGCAAACAGAAGACAAATCCAAATCAAATCAATATTTGGTGTGACCACCCTTCACCTTCAAAACATGATCAATTCTTCTAGGTATACTTGCACACAGTGTTTGAAGGAGTTCGGCAGGTAGGTTGTTCCAAACATCTTGGAGAACCAACCACAGATCTCCTGTGGATGTAGGCTGCCTCAAATCCTTCTGTCTCTTCATGTAATCCCAGACAGACTCAATGATGTTGAGATCAGGGCTCTGTGGGGGCCAAACCATCACTTCCAGGACTCCTGGTTCTTCGGTATGCTGAAGATAGTTCTTAATGACATTGGTTGTATGTTTGGGGTCACTGTCCTGCTGCAGAATAAATTTGGGGCCAATCACACGCCTCCCTGATGGTATAGCATGATGGATAAGTATCTGCCTGTATTTCTCAGCATTGAGGACACCATTGATCCTGGCCAAATCTCCAACTCCATTTGCAGAAATGCAGCCCCAGACTTGCAAGGGAACTCCACCATGCTTCACTGTTGCCTGCAGACACTCATTCTTGTACTGCTTTCCAGCCCTTCGGCAAACAAACTGCCTCCTGCTACAGCCAAATATTTCAAATGTTGACTCATCAGTCCAGAGCACCTGCTGCCATTTTTCTGCACCCTAGTTCCTATGTTTTTGTGCATAGTTGAGTCACTTAGCCTTGTTTCCACATCAGAGGTATGGCTTTTTGGCCGCAATTCTTCATTGAAGACCACTTCTGGCCAGACTTCTCCAGGCAGTAGATGGGTGTACCTGGGTCCCACTGGTTTCCACCAGTTCTGTGCTGATGGCACTGCTGGACATCTTCTGATGTCGAAGGGAAGTAAGCATGATGTGTCTTTCATCTGCTGCATTAAGTTTCCTTGGCCGACCACTGCGTCTCTGGTCCTCAACATTGCCCATTTCATTGTGCTTCTTCAAAAGAGCTTGAACAGCATGTCTTGAAACCCCAGTCTGCTTTGAAAGTTTTGCCTGGGAGAGACCTTGCTGATGCAGTCTAACTCCCTTGTGTCTTGTTGCTGTGCTTAGTCTTGCCATGGTGTATGACCTGTGACATGAAACTGTCTTCCACAACCTCATCTTAGTAGCAGAGTTAGGCTGTTCCTCACCCAGTTTTAAGCCTCCTACACAGCTTTTCTGTTTCAGTTAATGACTGTGTTTCAACCTACATATGAAATTGATGATCATTAGCACCTGCTTGGTATAATTGGTTAATCATACACCTGACTCTAATTCTACAAGATCCCTGACTTTGTGCAAGGGTACAAAGTGTGCAAGTGTAAGAATTGATGTTGGTTTGAAGCCAAAGGGTAGTCACACCAAATATTGATTTGATTTAGATTTCTCTTCTGTTCGCTCACTTTGCATTTTGTAAATTGATAAACATAAACAATTACAATATATATTTTTGAAAGCATTCTTACTTTACAGCATTTTTTCACACCTGCCTAAAACATTTGCACAGTACTGTATATATTTCTAATACATTTATATAACTCTATCTCTCTTTTTTTTTAATCTACTGTATTTTATATAAATTAGTTCTGTATTTCATTATACTTGTCCATACAAAGTCTACGCCTATAGGCAATCTACTCATAGGTGGCAAGTGTAATCAGGTTTTCAATCCATTGAGTGAATGGGGCCATACTTTTATCTTTCCAATGTTGTGATATCAGTCTTTTTCTTTTCACTTCTTTTTAAAGCACTTTTTATATGTAGGATCTTTTTCTTTGAAAATTTATGTATTTGCATTATAATTATGTTTGTGTTTTCTTTTTCTTTTTCTGTCATTATTTTAAAAGCGATAGATAGATAGATAGATAGATAGATAGATAGATAGATAGATAGATAGATAGACAGACCTTTGAATCCAAGGACCTTCTGTTCAGGAAAGGACAATATATTACCTCTTTACTGTAATTTTTTGTTTGAGTTCTCTTGTTATCCTCAAACATTCTATTTTCCATGTTCTACTCTTTTAATTTGGTTTTACTTTCTCTTATCATAGGAACTTGCCTTACATCACCTCAGAAAATTGAACATCAAGCTCTGAATTGTCTTTACCTTTGTCTATGCATCCTGGAAGACAATTCAAAAGTTTTACTTTCAGTTTTACAGTTTCCTTTTTCATCCATACTAGGGCTCATGGTTGAAGATTGACTATAATTGGTTCCAAAATCATCTTGGGTTATAAATGGGACTGGTTAAAACTGACTGTAAGTAATACAAACCATTAATCAGTTCAGAAGCACCAGAGCCACTGCAAACATGCTCCTCCATATCAAAGAATATTTTAGTGTGACGTGCAAACATGGTCTCTGGCAAGAAAATTTCAGTTTATAAATATTTATAACAGATATATATATGTATGTATGTATGTATGTAATTTTTAGAAGATAAATAATTGCTGCCTGTAGCATCAAAAGATATTGGACAGCTTACTATTTAATAGTATGAATATTTCAGAAATAACTGATAAATGATTAAATATAATCATTGTTTAATTATTCTAAACTATGTTTCAGCATGTTGTGAAGTCCTGCATTAACTCATTTGATGTTTTTGGTGTACAAGGGCTCTATATTAAGTGCAAATCTACTTCTAATACATATTAGAAAAAAACATACACACAAGGGTTAGCACATTCTGTAATGATTAATGAATGCCAGGATATTTCTTTGATTAATGCATTCTCATGTAAGATTCTGACCTCATTTACAGTATTGCCCAATGTTATATGGAACTACAAGGAGTAGGTATTCTCAGATTAACTCAAGGGTTGTCATGGGCTTTTCTTCTCCACTTGCATTTTAAGAGAGGTTTCCTTCATCAGAAGTTTTGATAAAGTTTGTACTGTCTAATAGCATGAAAGGAAATAGAAAATGTTTCCTATAGAGAAAAGTGGGACATGCACAAACATGGAATGATAAGCTGGAACTATAAAAATAATAATTTAAAAAGCTAATCCAAATTATTCTTCTTTACAATTTTTTGTGGTTATTGTGATGACTTCATTATTCTTATCATTTTCTTTATGCTCAAAAGTGAATTCAAAGAAGGCTCCGTGGTCCCAGATCTTGAGCTCTCAAATTCAGAATCCCTGAGCAGTGCTAATTCCAAGGAGTAGGAAGCTCCATCCTCAGCCCATCTCAAACATAGAAACTCCAGACCTAATAGACTCTTCTGAAGGTCAAGGGAAGTCTGCTGACTTTGCCTTGGCCAAGATCTTGCAGCTTTAAGTCTCATCAGTTTGAAAGAGCCAATGGCTGTACCAAAGAATATAGCTTGCTATTACTAAAGGTCTTACTAGTCTTGTTCTGCCCTCAGTCATTGAACTGCTATAGTTTGAGCTCCCTTTCTCCTGTCCAAGGTCCTGACTTCCTAGAATTATGAAATTATGTTAGACAATCTAGTGCTTCTTTCTACCATCTCTTTAAATCTATTATGTCTTCTTGTTGAGGGAAATCACTATGAATCAAGACAGTTAGTGAGGATAGGTATAAGAATGTAGGAAGCTGTCTTCTGCCAGTTCAAATCATTATTTTCTCTAGTACAGTGGTCTAGTGAGTATTGCCTATCATGACTATCTATGGCACTTTATGATCTTCGAAAACCCTTTCCTTTTTTTCTCTCATCTGATTCTTTTAACTACATATAGTAGGAATTCAAGAAAATAAGTGCTATGCTACATACTTGTATCCTGTTATTATCTTACATATGCATGTCAGTCTAATAATTGCATTCCACAGTGATAAAAAATCTTATTAACAGCATGTAGAGCTATGGACCTAGTCTGGAAGAACCTTTATTGGTTCAGTTAGGCTGTGTAAACCCTTTAGAAGAGCTGTTTTAGAATAAGGAAGAGCATCACACAAACCTCCTCTGTTTAAATGACTATAGTAGCCATATCAATTCCCAAGCTCACATAGAAGTTAATTTTGGTTGCCTTCACATGTGAAGTAGCTGCACAACTCTGAAGAAAAAAATGCATATAAAGCACTCCCATGTTTTCTGAGATAACTAAATGATTTGCCCAGCCCTATTTTTTAATTCTTCTTGGCAGTCATAGTAGGAAATTGTGTCATGCACAAGTTTACAGAACTGAGGTCTGGAATGCCTTTCCTTCTTAAATGCAGCTTTGCAACAACAAAGATCAGAGGTTTAAATTGTTTCCTTTAATTGCTGAATTTTGGCCACAGTATTTCCCAAGGAGAAATCTTCTGGAGAATTTGCTTTCCAGAATTTGTGGAAGTGATATGGATGTAGTGAAACTAGAATATCTGATGTTTACCAAAGCTTTGGGGAAGCTCAAGAACATCACAAGCCCCATACATTCATCCAGTTTCTGACTTCTTAGTATTAAATATGTTTACATATTTATTCCTCTCCTCTGCACTGCTGACCGTGCTCCCTGCAAAGCCTGTCACAATTCATTATTTCCACGATTCAAATCCCATTATCCAGATCTACTGAAAAAACAAATTTAATTAACTAAATTAAACATTTATTGGAATCAGAATTTTAAATACAGATTAATTTGAATTTACTGAAAGAAGCCTCCTGAATCCATAAATATCCATTTGTCTGTGCAAAGCATGCAAAACTACTTGACTTGGGATGCACAAATTGGTGCTAAATATGGGAATCTGTGTCTTAAGCAGAGCCGAATGGGTTTTTAACATGTATTTATTATTTATTTATTAAATTTATTTATATGGTTGCCCATCTCACAAATGTGACTTTGGATAGCTAACATCACATTTAAAACAATACACAAAAATAATGTCAACAAAAGCATAAAAACCTACAATGGTTGCTGAGAACAAACCCCATAAACATGCGTATATGTATATGCACATGTATGTGTATGTGTATATGTGTGTGCATGCATTTGAGTCAGTTTTTGACTCCTGGTGATTGCCTGGATGATTGCATCATATGGCAAAAGGAAATACTCTTTGGATTGTGAGGAAACATTGTCTACTTTTATTCAGATGCCTTAGTAAATCAATTTGCTACATATTCTTCTATCATTAAGCTGCTCAATGAACGTCCGCTTCAGAAATGGAAGTGGATTTCCTAGGTTAGTTTATAATATTTTAATATAATAATGGATTAACTCATCCATTGTAAGCCTGCAATTAGGGGACCAGAACTGAATGTAATGTTAAAGCTAAAGTCAATTTTTAAAAAAGCATATCCTGGTGAATTTAGATCCATCTGCCATTGGGTTTTTCTTTGCCTGCCCCATGCAGCTACTGCCTTCTTCCTGGTGAAGAAAATGAGGGGGGACAGGTCCATTTAGCTGAAAATCCATTTCCCATTGCATCCTCATCAAGCTATATGTGGTCACTTCAGTGGAACCCATTCACAATTTCTGCTGCTCTGTCACTTCTCAAAGCCCTTTCTAAGTCTTTAATCACATGGATTAAACATGTGGAAGTTTCTTAAGGGCTATACAAACTCAGACCCCAATGTGCTGCATTCTTTAGAAGAGCAAACTTTCCCATGGACAGAGCTGCTGCATGTGCCTAAAGCAAGGAGTTTGTTCTTAAGCAAGGAGTTTTAATATACTTACACAGGTCAAAATGTAGGCCTAACCAGCATAATGCATATTCTTTTATGTTTGGCCTGTGTGTGAGTCACATCTGAAACGATCAAATGGTGAGAAATCATGTTAAACGCAGATCATCACCTGTGATGCATCAGTACACCTAGAGACATGTGGAGGTAATTCAATAACTAGTTTTATTATGTATGAACTTTCCTCACTCTAAGTAAGTGCAGTCCCCTTGTGACAAGAGACTTACACAATCACTTTCTTATTTGCCCTGGGGAAGAGAAGCCAAAAATACTCTACTTCTGTATGGTACACCTAGTACTCTAGGAAACCATGCTGTTAATTTTCTCCATTTGCATGGTTTTTAAAAATTTTGGACTGTCATCCAATTCAGTCTTGTTTAACAATAGCCTAATTTAAACCTTGTTAGCTTTAGGGGGGGCTAATAGTCATTATTTTGGGGTCACATTAGCCTCAAGGTAAACACAAGGCTTCATGAAGCCTCTGTATAACATCTTGGGGAGTGCTGAGTTCTTGCAAATAAATAGGTAAGATGGAAAGTGCAAATTGTGTGACTGAATCCTGCAATTAAGCAGCGTAAGTAGTAGATCAACAGGGGTCAAATCAAGGGCAAAATTCTCCTCAAATTTGTTCCACAAATAGCTATAGAAGAATCTGATCAGGAAGCCAAAGGCAAAACTGCAAAAAAGCAAAATATTGAGTGCAAGGTAAGTCAAATAAAAAAGACCCCAAAGTTTTAAATGGAGACAAGTGCAGTAAAGCTGTGAAGTCAACATCTTATGAAAAACTGAACAAAATACCATTCTATTATTTGATTTTTGACCTATAATGAAGAAAATAGAACTACTAGAATAATAAGGGAGCTGGAAATCAAACTCTTTCAGAAATAGTTAAAGATGGATATTTTTAGTTTGCAAAAGAGAAGATGAAGAAATGTGATAGTACTCTACAAATATCTAACAAGCAGTTGTGTAAGAGAAGAAGCCTATTCTCACTAGAAACTGAGAGCAGGACAAGGACTAACAAGATAGATTCAGACTGATAGCCACTTGTCAGGAATGGTATAGTAGATTGCTATACTGTGCAGAGGATTGAACTAGATGATCTATGAGGTCCTTCTAACTTGTATACTATATTTCTATTTTTTTCTAAATTTATTGTGCATATGTTACTGTACATATCTAGGCCCATCAAATAATGCCAATAGAAAACCAGCAGTAACAGTGAAAAACTTCAGTTCCTGGCCAAAAAAACCAGTTAGTTAACTCTTTTCCCCTTCTTGCCCCAAAATCAGATGTAATTTCAATATATTTTATCTTGTTTAAGGCTATCTTTTTTTCCTCACATTGGAGACTATCTTCCTACTTCTCCTCTACCAGTTCATGTTTCACTCATTAAGCTCAGCCTGAGGGAAAAACCCTACAATGGAGTTTTGATCATTTAGATATTATTGCCATACTTCAGGATTTGCTTCAGAGGGACCGCTGATCTGGCATCATGATGAAAGGATGGCTTTAGACGCTCCTTTGCATTTTAGTGATAGTTTCTAATCTTAACTGTCTCTTGAAACTGGCCCCATGACAAACTATAAGAAGGAACAGTTTTGCCACCAATCAAAGGCCCCAAAATACAAGTGCACTATGTCTGGTTTGTTGTGGGGATGGGGGGGGGGAGGGCAGGAGGCTAGCAACTTTTTTCTAGCTTATGAAGAAAGAGGGGAGAGAAGAGGTTATTTTCTCATTGAGTGTTGGAAGCTGGGTGGCACTCAAGGTAGAGAATGGCAAACTGAAGTGAGGAAAGAGGATGTGAATTAGTTGTTGGCTAGTTTGGCTTAATGATGGTTGGCTGAAAGTTCAGTGTATGAGCTCCAGGCTCACAAGCATATAAACAATAAACAAATTGAATCTTTGATCAACTGATAGATAAGACAGAGTGGGAAAATGTCTTGGTCTTTGTTTAATCCATAAGAAATTAAATCTTCTAATGAATTCTAACTCCACTGCTTCATGCTAAAGTCAGTCTTGGTAATTCTTCATGATAATTCTCCCTTAATATTTCTGGTGATGTTATTCAGTTCTATAATAATGTTGCCAGAATAGATATCTAGACAGAGTTGTCACTGGGGTCTCCCCCCTCCCCTCCAGATTTTATATCCTATGTCTCTGTTGCTGTGACATGGCTTGTTTTTGTCTGTTGGCAGCTGTCCTTGTTTAAGTAGCTATCTGTTGTGAACATGCTCAAATTTACAAGACTGTGAAGAGGAAGTGCCATGGTTCAGAATGGGTTGTAGAACATCAGTGGCTTGTTTTAGTAGTTTTAGCTAAGAGCCTTGATGAGAAGTGGTATTCTGTTGTTTTCTCATCTGGGCCTGTCTTACTGAGTGGGTATTGCAATTTGAGAAATACAATAGATGCAATGAAGATTTTTTAAAAATCAGATTCCGTTGATAAGCAAGCTGTGTCCCTGCTTGAAAGAGAAAGACCTGGCTTCAGTGACTCATGCTGTGCTAATCTCAGGTTTGGATAATTGTAATGTACTTTTTCATAGGGTAACCCTTGAAGGACTGGAAATTGCAATTGCATGGTGACTAGTGTCTCTCAGTCCATGTGAACATAGCTGTTGAAAAGCTTCATTGGTTGTAGGTTGCCTTCTAAAACCAAATCATGATGCATGTTACACCTGATAAAGTATTACACAGCCTAGGCTCACTACTAAGGGCTGACAATTTTTGTATGCATTACCCTTAAGTCATCAAGAGGTTCCTTGCAGATTCTCCATTAGATACATTTGACATCCACTGTTAATTCTCCTTTCCTGGAGGTAGGTTCTTGTGATAGTATAAATTGCTCCTGGAGTTGAAGCAATTCTCACCCTCAAAACCATTTGGGAGGGGGCTAAAATCATATTTATTCACCCAGGGCTTTACTATTTTAGGGTTTGAAATTTAAGAGTTTATTGTTTCAGTCTTTAGTGCTTTATATTTCTTATTTTAAATAATATTTTTATTATTGTTTTTATGGTATTTTTAAAAGACACCCAGAGCTGATAAGGATGTGGGACCATGGATGGATGGATGATAGATACACACACACACACACACACACACACACACACACCCTCCCTCATATGGTCACCTCAGCACAAATAGCTGAATATTACAAGCATATCACATGGATGAAAGAAATCAACAGTGCCAGAATTATTATACTTCCTACCAATGCTGAGGACTGAAATGCATCTTAGGTGAGGATTTTCTTCTCTCTTTATCCTTCCTAATGGGAATGTCAGGGAAGAAGAGATGATGCCAGCAGATTTAATCGTACATGTTGTCATTGAAACACAGTCTCCTCTAAAACTGTAGCTAATTAGTTGAGTAATAGTCAAATGTTATTAATTCCACAGTTCCTTAAGTAGCAATCATCCATTTATTTATAATAGCATTTCCACTGTAATTACAAGCATCGTAATGAATGTATGTGGGGGGGGAGGCTAATGGGAATGAGATATTTATATCCCTCAGGAATTCCATATGACAACCACCCTGCTTAATGTGAAGATTTTATTGTTTTTAATTTGCAATGCCTTGTTCATTAATTTGGTTTCTGCCTTTCCATGCATGGCATCTTTTGGCAACTGGCTTCCACAAACACTTTATATGCATTCTCCACTTGCGAAATAAGTCATTTAGCTAGAGGATGAGCCAGTTCTGATTTGGGACTAAGTACTCTTTTTTGACTCATTCATTTCAAACCAGATCATTGCTGGTTAAGAGTTTTGGCAAAAATTAAACCATGATGCCACTTCTCAGTTTGATCATACAGTTTGATTCACCATAAGTTACCCTAAAAATAACAGGTTAAAGAGAAATGTGGTGAGTTCAACCTCTTTTTTAAAAATCAGAAATAATATTATTTGGAAAAAAAGAGATACTACAGTAAAATCTAGAAGGCAAGAGGAAAATAACATTTTTAATCTGTTAAGGTCTGACTGTAATCCAAAGATAACAAAACTTCAGCAGTTGCTTTCATTAGGGCCGGAGTGACAGACCGCCTGTATCATTTTAAAACAATGGGCAGGGATTAAGGGTGACCAGAGAGATAGAGCGCATTACACAGGTGAGTGGGCCTTTGGGAACCCTGTTTTAAGGCTGACATTAAAATTTCATATTTTTACAGATTCAAATGGCAAGAAATATTCAAAGAGTTCTGAGGTTACAAAAAAGAGACTTGCGGTTTCTATGCAGCCCAATTCTATGTCAAGGCAAAACAACTTAAGAAGGGCCACTTTGGAACAGAAGATTTCCCACAATAACATGCTTTTTTCCAGCAGCCAAACCATCACCGCTTTTTCCATTATAAAGTTCCCAGGAAAAGTTAGCCAAGGGACTGAGGAGAAAAGGTGGATATTGAAATAGTCGACAGGGAAGGGATTCCAAATGGAACCACAACATAGTGGGGAAAAGGCAACATGCAGACACACAGACGGACACAGAGTTTCCACATGCTCCAGATCCGGTTCTTTCACACTTGCTCTGGCCTTAAAAATAATCAAAAACAATAAGGTTAAAAGCATGAATGAAAATGGCCCTGTAGGCAAGATACCATTGTGCAATTCAGAATGGTATGAATGGATTTTTAAAAGTAAATAGCAGGGATGCAGCAGTCTGGTGAGGATCTTGGTCTAGGGCAGGGTGCACAACTTTCATCAGGCCATGCCAGCTTTTGAACAGCATGTTGAGAAGTGTTTATGGCAGCGGAGGCAGGGTTGTAACACGAAGGGGCAGGCACACATCAGCATTATTTAAAATTGGGTGTGTGGTGGAACAAGGCAAGAGGAAAGAACAAAGGGTGGTGGTGTGATGGCTTGTCACTACAGAGGAAGATAAGAAGATGTTGCTGTATCAAACATTGGGGATGGGATTCTGCAAAGAGGCAATGGCAGCAGACCAAGGTAGAGAGTGAGAAAGGGCAAAGAGATTTGATAGAGGGATCGAGGCTACTGAAATGTGTTGGCAGAAACTCAGGGAATTTGGGGAGCCTCACCTGAACCCTGGTGAGATGCATGCAACCCCACAAGTGGTACATACCTTTGGAAAGGTCATAACTTCCATCCATAAAAGGGCTACACTGGAGTTTGTGGGGTATATTGAGGACCACACTCCAAAAATGGCAGGCCCAAGATCTATTTTGAGGGGTGAAATGGGCCCCTTAAATATCTGTGAGGAATAAGACACCTTTTGGCCCCTTAAGACTGATTCCAAAAAATGCAAAAAGTATCCCAACATTTTGGCCCCATTTGTTCCAGGGAGCTCTGGAGGCCACAAAAAAGAATCATATCTGGTGGGATACTTACAGAACTGAATCGCTCTTTCTGCATTCTTGACTTTGCATATGGCATGTTTTAAGCTTCTGCTCCAGTCATTGGTATCTTGATGCAGAATAGGATCCTAAACTTACTATTACCACTGGAAAGAACACTTCCTTACCCCAATGAAAGCTTTTCCTTCAAGGCAAATTGAAGTTAAACAGTATCAGTTTGGTCAGATCCTCAGTAGGAGTAAATTTCAATCTTTTTTTCCTTTATCTAGAAGCCAGGTTTAGCTCAATCTACCATCACAGTGCTTGTTGCTCACTCCAGTCATACTCTTGATGCAAACTCTACATGCATACAGTCAAACACCAGAATGAAGAATGTTTCACAGAGATAACGGCTACACAAAGCACATTAAGAACTATTAGGAAACAGGTAATTTTAACTTATAAATGGAAAGATTTATAGCTTAATTTCTTAGCTTAATTCTCAATAAACAGGAGGAAATGCAATGAAGGATTGAACAACTTGAACAAACATTATTTCAAAAGGTAATGGAGGGAAAACACTTACTTACTTTACATAAGAGAAAACTGGCTTGATTAGTATGTCCACTAACGCATAAAGAAAATGAAGAAAGGTGGTTATGAGGTAATGCTCACCAATTTTGCAATGGATAGATTGACTTCTGTAAAATCCAGGAAAATGATTGGAGAACATGGCAAGATGGTGACAGATGAGAGAAGGTTTAACTGTTTAAATCCTGCTTTGGATATGTTTTTCACAAAAGGAAAAAGATCAAATTAGGTAAGGAATTGGTGAGAGAAGTGGAGAGAGAGACCTAGTTGCTATGAATAAATTCAAGTCTCTTGGGCCAGATGGATTACATCTCAGGGTGTTAAAGGAACTTGACTGAAATGTTTAAGAAATCGTGGAGCACAAGGGAAGTGCTAGAAGGCTGGGGAAGAATCAATGCTATCCTAATATTTTTAAAAAGGGAAAAAGTGGACCCAGGAAACTACAGTCCAATAAGCTTGACATTGATACCTAGGGAAATCCTAGAAAAAATAATCAAGCAGTAGGTTTGCAAATACCTAGTAATGAACAGGGTGATTGTCAGAAGCCAGCATGGATTTGTTAAAAACAGGTTGTGCCAGACAACTGTTACTGCTTTCTTTAACAATGTGACTAGATTAGTGAACCAAGGAAATGCTTTGGATGTAGTATACTTAGACTTCAGTAAGGCACTTAATAAAATCAATCACAGTCCCCTTCTTCATAAATTGGAACAATGTTGGAAGCATGGACCCATTACCATATATATTCTGGTAGCCAAATGCATGGTCCTTATTTGGTCTATGTCCACATGGAGGGAGGTATGCAGTTGGGTACCTCAGGGATCAGTCCTGGGTCCAGTTCTCTTCAATACCTTCATAAGTTACCTAGATGAGGAAATAGAAGGGATGCTCACAAAATTGGCAGAAGAAACAAAGCTGGAGGGGGATTGATCTGGAGGCTCAAGATTTCGAACAGTCTTGATAGACTTGAACATAGGGTTCTACCCAACAAAATGTTGTTCAATGGTGAAAAATGTAAGGTTCTGCACTTAGACAAGAAAAGCCACATGCACAGACACAGTAGTACTTGCAAGAAAGATCTGGGTGTTTTGGTAGACCACAGATTAAACATGAGCCTTAGCTGACAAAAGAGCCAATGCAGTTTTGGGCTGCATCAACAGAGGCATAGTGTCAAGATCACAGGAAGTGATAGTACCACTGTATGCTGCACTGGTCAGACCGGTCAGACCACAGCTGGAATACTGTGTCTAGTTCTGATCATCATAATATAAAAAGTATGCTGAGGAACTGGAGAGTTATTAAGCAATGAACAGCCTGCCTCTGAAGTCATAGGTGTTCTATCACTGAAAGTTTTCAAGAAAAGATTGGACAGCCTTTTGCTTGGGATTATATGAGGATTCTTGCACTGGGCAGGAAGTTGGCTAGAAGATTTCCAAATATTAATTTAGGCATTCCATAGTGTCATCTCAAATTCTAATTTTCTGAATTATAGCCTATTGCAATGCCATCTACTTTTATTTTGTTACTGAGATAGGAATTATGAAGAAACAGCTATGCTAATCTAGTATGAGAGGACAACATACTCATCATCTTATACTATGGCACAATAAAAATTATATATTTTAATCTGAATCTTTCTTGGTGAGCTAATTTTCCTACTTTGTCAGAGTACAATTCATAATTCATTGTGTGTGTGAGGTGGGTACAGATGACAGAGTTAAATACAATACCTTTGGTTCTTTTGAAAAAATGCTCGGTGTTTCTAGGTAGTGTGAGCATACTTATAGACATGCAGGTCACATGCATGTATAAATAAAGATGATACAGGTTAACAGCCCTTTCTCTGCCTTCCATGAGGCTGTTTTTCCACTGTCTTCTTTTGTACTGGTAGTATTTCTACTTCTAATTTGCAAAGCAGAAGCTGCAGCCTGGATATTAAATCTGTCTTAATTAGTTTGTACTGCTGTGTACCATTCTATTGCCAAAGACAGTTTTTATTCTGCTGTGTTGTGTTTGCCTCATACATAATGCCCACTGTAAGCCCAGTCTGTTGAAATCAATGTTGTAACCCATCTCAGTTCAGCTCCTTTCAGCGAGCAGATTAAACTTGTGGGGGGAGGGGGCGTATGCAAACATGCATCAATAAATGATCAAGAAAATGTAGCACAATTCATAATGGAGCTGAGAATGAAATTAAACCCTAGGATCAATTTACAATGTAGTCTTAAGAGTCTTTGGTGGGAATGTCAACTCTGGGAGGAGGCTTGAAAAAAAGAAAAGGAAGGTGAACCACATCCCTATAAAAAGCAGGAAAAATTAACCCAGAGGTGCTTTAAAATATTTATATTATACAAACATTCTCTCTTTTTAAAAAATGATTAAGGAAATGAACCTTAAAGGAACTGAAATAAAACTTGCGTCTAGCTAATTGTTCACTTAACCTTAAAGAGTTGGTTCTTCCCCCAGGGACTGGGCTCAGGATGATAGGATGGAGCTCTGGCATGGGTACATATGATTACAGCAGCAGTTTTGTGGTTTTACTGAGCCTCGATATGGTTTTATTGGAATTTTTGGTTTTTTGGTTGTTTTTTGGTTTAACAGAATTCTTTGTTTTTATCTTGCTTGCTCCCCAGAGTTAATTGAATAGATGGTGGCCATATAAATTGAATAAAGATAGATAGACAGATAGGCAAATAGACAGACATACATATGTTACCCATATAATGGAACCTTTTTCCAAGAAACTGGACGATGTTTCATAACTTATAAAAAGTTTCCTAAGCATCATGTTGGTGATCATTTTTAAATAAAAATGTATTGCCAGTTTTTAGAAATTACTTTACAAGAAAAGTAAGTAAAAAACAGAAAAATAGTAAAGCCTCATATTCAATCTTAATCAGCAAAAGTCCATTAAAAGTTACCAGAAATAACAAAATATTAGCCTTAAACAAGTAAAGCAATTTCATATTCCTTTACTTTACTTTACTTTACTTTACTTTACTTTACTTTACTTTACTTTACTTTACTTTACTTTACTCAGTAACTTATCATTTTCTGTAAAACTACAAAAACAAAAACCTCTTCTTCCCATATCTTATCTGTAAACAAATATTTTAAAGCCTCATCATTCAGTCCTGCTCAAGAAAAACTCATTAAAAGCTACTAGAAAAAAAATCATATATATTTTAACCTTGGTCGAATAAGCCAACTTTATAACCTAACTTTATTTTTGCTTTTAAAAGTCTTGATGTTTATTCCTTTTAAGTAGTAGTGTCCCAAAAGCTGGTTTCTTTTCATTCTCTCTTTATCTTTTCTCAGGAACTTTTGCATCTCTTTTGTAAGTCCAAAATAAGAAAGTTATCCAAGTCACTCTTCTGATTTATTATTTGTGCGTCTCTTTTAGCTATTAAAACATCAGCCGGTTTCATTTGTAATCCAATGTAACATCTTTGTCAATATCATTCTTGTATCCTGTCATTTTTAAATCCATATCCAAAACAGCCTGATTCTCAGATGTATCCTCTTCTATCTCCTCTTTTAAACCCATTTTTATAGTAGCAGACAATCTTAAGAGAAAGTTCTACAACAAATGCAGGTAGAGACCTCATAATTTTTTATTTGAATTCAGAATCATCAAGTGCCTGAATTTTTGAATGGGAAGCATATAAAGCATACATCTGAGGTAGAATTATTGCTTATGCATCATACAAAGCTAAGATTAAAAATAAAAGGGAAAATAATTTGAAAGTTGAATTGAAACATTCATGGGCATAGATGGTTAGATGCCCATCTACAGATTTGTACAGAGAAATACAGAAAAAGAAATATGATTTAACTACTATAATAGCACAGAGAATTTATGCTAACATGCTTATGACAGAGATACTGGGAGAATGATAAAAGACCTGGTAAGATCTTGGCAAATTGCTTAAAGCAAAAGAAAGATAAGGCAGTGATTCCAATTATTAGAGGTGAAAGAGATGAAATGTATAAAACTTCAATGGATATAAATTGTCAATTTTTAAAATTTATTCAGAATTATATAGTAAATCAGAGGATGTATTGAATGAAGATATTGAACGTATTGAATGAGGCCCTTTTAAATAAAATTAACTTGCCACATTTAGATGACACACAAAAACAACTCTTAATTGCTCCACTATCTGAGCTAGAGATTAAACAAATAATTTTAAAAATGACAAGTAGTAAAACACCAGGATTAGACAGATTCCCTATCGAGAGGTACAAACATTTATAGGTCTTTTGGTGCCAAAACTTTATCAAGTATATGAAGAGATATTTGATAAGGGAATTTTATCACTGGCATTTAATCAAGCTTATGTTGCAGTTATACCAAAAGCAGGTAAGGATCACACTCAATGTACTAATTATTGTCCAATCTGATTGATTAATGTCGACACAAAGATTTTAACAGCAGTGTTAGCAAAGAGATTACAGCAAGTGATATCATTCGTTATTAAGAATGATCAAGCGGGGTTTATAAAAACTAGGCAAGCAGCAGACAACATTAGATTATTTGTAGTTCTGTTGTTGTTGTTGTTCAGTCGTTGTGTCCGACTCTTCATGACCCCATGAACCATATCACACTAGGCCTGTCTGTCCTTCACTGCCTCCCTGAGTTTGCTCAGTTTCATGCTCATTGCTTCAGTGATGCTATCTAACCATCTCATCCTCTGCCATCCCCTTCTCCTTTTGCCTTCAATCTTTCCCAGCATCAGGGTCTTTTCCAAAGAGTCCTCTCTTCGCATTAGGTGACCAAAGTATCTGAGCTTAAGCTTCATTATCAATCCTTCCAATGAGCAGTCAGGGTTGATTTCCTTTAAGATTGACTGGTTTGACCTCCTAGCAGTCCAGGGGACTCTTAAGAGTCTTCTCCAGCACCACAGTGCAAAGGCATCAATTCTTCGGCGCTCAGCCTTCTTTATGGTCCAGCTCTCACAGCCATACATTACTACCGGAAAAACCATAGCTTTGACTATGCGGATCTTTGTCGGCAAGGTGATGTCTCTGCTTTTTAATATGCTATCTAGGTTTGCCATAGCTTTCCTCCCAAAGAGCAAGCATCTTTTAATTTCATGGCTGCAGTCTCCATCTGTGGTGATCTTGGAGCCCAAATAAATGAATGAAGTCTAATATTATTAATTATTAATAATATTAATTATTAATATTAATATTATTAGAATGTAGTTCTAATAGACTTGAATAAAAATAAAGATCAATTTGTAATTTTATCATTAGATGCTGAAAAAGCCTTTGACAAAATACATAAACAGTATATGTTTGCCATATTAAATAGATTTGGATTTATAAAATGGATTAAGATATTACATGAGTCGCCCACAGCTAAAATAAAGGTTAATGGCATGTTTTCTCCTACTTTTCCACTATTTAGAGGAACTAGGCAAGGATGTCCACTTTCACCCCTGCTTTTTAACATTTGCATGGAACCCTTGGCTTGTGCTATTAGACAACATAGGGAGATCTACGGAGTAGTACACAACTCAGTTGAAGACAAATTGGTTTTATTTGCAGACAATATGCTTTTATTTTTAAACCTCATACTACTGTTCCAGGACTGATGCAAAAGATAGATGCCTTTAGTAAAATAGCAGGATACTCTATTAACTGGTTCAAATTGGAATTGATGCCAATAGGTGAAAAATTGGTTACCCTTCTATTTAAGGAATTTCAATTCCGTATTTGTACCAAATCCATTAAATATCTAGGTATGTTTATACCAAAGGATATAACTCAGTAACATGTAATATAAGTAAAATATATAGAGAGGTTTCTTCAGATATGGATAGATGGGAGTCATTAAATCTCACCCTCTGGGGAAAGGTGAACATTCTCAAAGTGAATATTATTCCCAGATTAATTTATTGTATATTCTGAGAGGAAATCCAGTTTTTCACAAAATCCATATTTTCACAAAATAATTCTTCATTTAGAAAATATCTATGGGGTTCTTCAATTCCAAGAATATCTTTACAGAAAATGCAATTACCAATTAATGAGGGAGGATTCGGTTTTCTGAATCTGGAGTTATATCATCATACTTACCTACTGTCAAATATTAAATACTGGAAGCCAACAATTGGTGTTAATTTTCTGATATGGGCAACTTTGGAGTATACATATATAGCACCCTTGGTTCGATGGACAGTATTAGGATATAAATATACTAAAACTCTAATATCTCTGGAAACAATTTCATCAGTTAGAAAACTATGGAATGTAATGTCTAATAAAAAAAGATTTGACCCTTTTTCCCATGCCAAATTGACTTTGTGGGGAAATCCAACTTTAAAAATTGGGGAAAAGATGGTGATATGGAAAAATTGGATGGAAACGGAGATATTGACTTTGGACCAATTGATAGATGATGAAGATGAATTTTTAACATATTCCATGTTAAATATCATCTATCAGATGTAACCCAATGGCAATATTTACAGTTACAACATTTGTTAACAACATTGTTTGGAGCAGTAGCATTTTCAGCTTCTGAGATACCTGAGATATTAGGACAAATTGTTAAATCCTTTTAAAGTAAAAAAAAAACTACTATTGGTTTTTATAGATATTTGCTATCAATAAATCAATCTGATATGCAGATGCTAAGAAATGAGTGGAATAAAGAATTAGAGGTTCCTATATTGCCTAGACAATGGGAGAGTGTCTTAACTTCTATAGCAAGAGTGTCAGTGGACCTCAAATTACAACTTATACAACAAAAAATAATATTTAGAATTTATTAGACTCCATTACATTTGTATAGAAAAGGTTTGTCAAAAACAGCATTTAGTTGGAGATGTACTAAGGATAATGCTTCTTTAAAACATGTTTTTACAATGTCCTATACTTATTAGGTTTTGGGAGAAAGTAGTGGACTATATAAATATGATTGTGCAACAAAAGCTAAAATTTTCAGAGGATAATATTCTTTTGAACTATATACCTAGTACTTGGAACTTGACAACCAGACAACATAAATGGATTCTGCATGCCCTTACTATGGCCAAAAGACTGATACTGCAGCACTGGAAAGACAGATGTATGGCCCCATTTATTCAATGGATTAAAGACCTGATTGCAGTTGCCACTTATAAGCAGATTGCCTATAGACATAGACTTTGTATGGACAAGTATAATGAAATACAGGACTCGTTTATACAAAATACAGTAGGTTAAAAAAAATGATAGTCATATAAATGTATTAGAAATATATATGTATTTGAATAATATTTCAATTAGATAAGTATATATAGAATTGTAATTGTTCATTGTTATTAACATGCTTTTTTCTTTGTTGTGTTTCTTTCACCTTTTTGTTAAAGCACTTTCTATGTGTGTGTTTTTCTTCTTCTCAATAATAAAAAATAAATGTAAAAAAAGAGAAAGTTCTGAGTATATTGTTGCCAAATAACCTTGCATTCTTCCAGTGTTAAAATACTTTTCTCCATTCTGTATTGATGTGTCTTCTCCTTAAATTATAATCTTTAGTTCTTTCTGGTTGCCTCTAGTAACCAGCCTTCAAGATCTCCTTTTATCATGTTTTTCTCTAATCCACAACATTTTCCCATGGAACGATTTCTTACAGTTAGATTCAAAATCTTCATATATTTTTAATAGGATTTTAAACAAGCCACAGAAAGGATTCTTATAATTAGTTTCAAAATCTTATTTCCAGTCAATCTGGCCCCTTAGTCTATTTATAACTTTCCAAAATCAACGTTCTAATCACCCTTTTGCTGCTTATTTCCAAAAAAAAATTTCTGTAAGTTCTTAAACTTACATGAAACTCCTTTCACTGAGGATTGAAGGAGAATCACCCAGTATAGTAAGACTTGTCCTTCTGAAGTTTCTTAGTATCCAAAAAGCAATTTACAAGCATGATTTCCAGAAGTGATTAAGAGAGGAAGTGGATGAACCCAGTGTCCCTTTGAAGGCTCCAAACCGTGGCTTGGGCAAAGCTGAATCTCCTAGCTCCCAGAGCTCTGAAACCCACTGGAGACTGCTGTTTTGCGGTCTCGTTGTGGGGAGCATCTGTATGTAGCACTGTGGTGATCCCAGGTCCTCCCCTTTATCTGGACAGGAATTTTGAGGTGCCAATCTGTTCATCAGCTCCTCATTCTGCCTGATCGTCGGCTCCACTAAAAGTGAAGCCATCTTCACTCTATCATTGCTTCCCCCGAAGTCTGTGATTTTACTTCTCTAAATTCACACTTTTATAATCAGCTCCAAAATCCACACTTGAATTAAAGGAGATAAATACTTCTCCAATATTCAGATAGGGTTGTCCAAGATTTTCATACAAAATAACACAACTGATTGCTATTGAATATCTTATTAGAGTTCCCACCCCCCCTATTTTGGAAAGTCAGGTTGGTAAAACAAAATGACCCAGTTCTTTTAAAAACTTAATACTTAATTGACTCAGCCATCCCTCTTGTTTTACAAAAATAGAATGCTTTAATAACTTGCAAAATAAATCAGGTTGCTGCCCAATCAGACATTTATATTTCAAATGAGACTTACCATAATTTACTGAAAGTTTTCCTTAGAAAATAGCCTATTTCACAGTTGAGATGTTGCATGTAAAAAACCAGCAGAACTTCAATCACACTGTCATGGCTACCATCTTAACTTTTTTCACCACACCTCTGCAGACACCTCTGCTTGTGTTCAAGATGTGGCTGAGGAGAGAGAGAGAGAGAGAGAGAGAAACCTGTTTTTATGGCAAGAAAGACCTGTTTTAGAATAAATAAGTTTAAGAATAAGTCAGTCCTCAGAGTCACTCATTGCTCTACTCTGAGTTAATCAGAGTGGCAGGAAGTTCTAAGAAGGAAGGACTGGTAACAGCAATTTGCAGGATGGATGTACCCAGCAAGGCTATACCCAACATGTAAGCAGATCAGAATATTCAGAGCTCTACCAATTCTTAATAGCTCTCTATCAATTGTTAAACTAGGAAAAATATTCTCAGTCACCATCAATCTCAGCATCTTGTAAGCAGCGATGTTTTAAAGAAGAAACAATAATTGTTAATGTCTCAAGGAACAACATAACTCATTGTTATTTTATTTGCTTCTAAGTGACCTGCAAATAAAATGGCAATGCTTTCTATGTGCTTCTAAGTCAGTGCAATTGATGCAGCCTGTTCAAGCTTTATGGGTTTGACACATAATGCAGTTGTGGCCTTAGACTGAGCAGAAGGCCTGAGAGAAAATACTTGCCAAAACATATAAAAAGGTTAAAACGTTCAGCTTAAGAAGACTGCTACATTCACCTTCAAGGTGTTATTGAAAGAGATTTTAAAAATTGCCTTGCCATTTTTGGTGGTGGTGGTGGTGGAAATATTTCTATGGTAGTTGGGAAGCACCAACATGTACCAGTAAACCTAAATACCACTATGGAAACCACATGTATAAAGCTATTATGAGAACAGGTTTTCTATATCATATTTGCTATAATTGATATCCATTGTTTATTTAAATGTGATTGTAGATTTGGGTCTTATAGTTCCCCAGCATTTTTCCATTTTATCTAACAAAACCATCACATCAGTAATTCTATGATAACATGAGCAAAGGTATGGAACAATCATACTGTAACTCATAGAAATGACCCTGGTGAGATATGCAGAAAAAGATTTAGTGTTATGTTTTGCAAGGAATGAAAGCAAAAAAGCAGAGTCAGTATGATATAGCCATTAAAAAGAGGGACTAGGACCAGAGAATACCAGGTTCAAGTTCACCTTCAGCCAATCCGTACATTCACTCTCACTTTCTCACTTTCTCAGCAAAACTGGCTTATAGAGTTGTTGCTGTGGGGATAAAATGAAGAGAGGACCCCTTATAAGCCACCTTGAGCTCCTGGAGAAAAGGCAGGTGATAAATCTAATTTTAAAAAAGGTCCCAACAAAATGTCACAATGAATACCTTACCTGCAGAAGGCCCTTCTTTCTGTTTTTGGTATTTCCAGGTACAGCAATGGTGGTATCTTTGGAAAGGTTGTGAGTTGATTTCATTTAAACCATTTTGTGAGATATTAATAATGGGAATGAGCATGGGAAACCCATTATAACTGACATTTTATCTCGCCCCAGCCCCTCAAAACTGCCCCCCAAACATATTACTGAAATTGGCCATTTTGCTGTTGAATTTTAGCAGTACAATCTTGGGGAGCTAAAAGGATACAAATGAGGTACTCTGAGCTGCAGAAAATCTGAAAGTTGCCCACCCTTGAGTTAAAGGGTCTCATGGAGATGGTTGGAAAAGAACGTCTCAAATTTGGAGAACCACTGTTAATCAGAAAAGGTAATATTGGACTACATCAACTAATGATCTTAAAGAGGCATCTTCACATGTTCATTTTTCCCAGTTTATAGATGGGAAAAATACTTCTGCTAAGCCCAAGTCAAACTTTTCAGGAGTCATATCTGAACTGGTTTCCTTTATTTAGTCAGATAATTCCAAAGCTATGTGGAGAAACCAAGAAACCTTCATTATGATTTCATTTTTATTTTTACTATTTGGGAAATTTTAAGTTTAGCTAATCAGAAAGATGGAATGAAACAGGTGCCCCTATTTAATTTTGTTCAGCTGATTTATCACAAAAGTATTTCCTGAGCAATATGTCTTAAACAAAGGAAAAATACATTATGTATTATCTTTTTTTTTTTCCCTTGAGGTATAGAGAGGTGTCCTAGGTATGGTGATGATGGTGATATAGAGATCTCTATAAGTATTGCTAAGACCATCATATACATTATTTTTATTTAAGATGAACATTGCACTCTGGACTTCAAAGAAGTCATCTTTTCCCATATCCTTACTTTTATGACAAAGCTGGCTTGCCTTAATCTTGATCTTGTTCTGCAAGTTCCAGATGACATTCTAACAATCACAGAAACAAATGAATTCCATGTGTGCATAATTTTAAACTTGCTCTGAGTGGCTGCTCTGAGATTTTGAGCACCCATTCCAAGTGCCCAGTCTTGGATGAGCATTCTTCTCTTATCCCACCAGAAAGTTAAATGCAAGTAGTATCATACCTGGATTTTGTTCTCTGAATATTCTGAATGTTGTTTTTTCCAAAGGAATCTTGCATAAGACACCTCAGTGTGAGCTTCTTATCTCTGGTTACTATTTAAAAACTCAGATGCTTGAAGGCTTTTGTTGTTATCTGTTAAGCCTCTCCTTTTTGAAAAAAAAAAAACTTATTACATTTTACTCAAATGTCATCCCTTGCAAATGTCAGACATCTTGTTTATTGGTGACATTTCAGGGGTGTCTGTCACAGCTGCTTCAGTGGGTGTCTTAAGGCAATGTTTATTATTTTCATATCTCTGTGGTTGGGGAATGTCTTCCATAATGTCAAAATTCACATACATGCTATTCCTTTCATAGTACGTTTGTACAAATGCTACATATCTTTATGGGCCTCAGGTTCTCTGCTATCTATGAAAGAGACTCTTGCCCATCATTTTTTCTCAGGGGGATCTGCATATATGCCTCCCAGAGGCCACTGGAGTTGGTCAGCTAATAAATTTAAATAAATCAATTAAAATAACTAAATAAAATGCTACTTTGCCTTAATGTAGTTGTAACTATAGTAATTACAAATTAAGATCATCTAAAAAAAGCTATTAATGTAGAAGTCTTAGCTATTACAACTGATGCTTCAACTAAGCAGAATTGGCTTCATCTCTAGCAATACGGAATTTCCTCCCAAAGAAAGATCCCATGTGTTTTTACCTCCTAGTTGTTGAGATACAGACATTAGTATGTTGGCTTGCAAGCTAGAGATTCTAGGTTGCACAGACCAGTGTAAACATGCTTGGGGTAAAACTGGACTTGGGTTGCACTTCTGGCATACTGTCCAAAATGTTCTAGAACTTAGTACCTTTATTGTTAGCATGTTGCACAGATAAGGTTAAGGATTGTTCATACTTTCTCTATCTTATTAAAATAAATGTATGTGAAAGCTTTAATTAACCAAAACCATGATGGGTAATGGAGCTCAATATCGATCAGCCCATTTGGTGACAACCATAGCCTGTGGAAGATTGTGACTTGGAAAGTAAGAGAAGTAAATGATAAAAAGCATGACTTCACAAATGAATTAAATAAAAATAGATATGTTGTAAAATAAACAAAAAGAAATTGAAAACAAAAAAAAATAAAATAAAAAGGAAAGTTGTAATAGATCTGAATAGTGTAATCCTGTGAAGTGGAACTGATGAATACATACAGAGAAGAAAAGATATGGGTTTACTTATTAATGAAATAAATAAAATATATGTCAGAAAAACATGGACAGTGTCATCTAGGTTGTAGATACATAAGAAAGCAGGAATCCATAGGTTGGTGATAGTTGCATGTTAGACTCCAGTGAACTGTATTTATGGCGAGGGGGGGAAACAGAGATGGGTTCTGGGAAAATGTTCTAAATGAATGCATTCCAATGCCAAAATATTATTCTGCTAGGTGATATGAATGAATGAGTCGAAACAAGATAAGAGAGTACAGAAAAAGTATTTGGACCATTTGGAGATCCAAGAATAAATTACAGTGATGACTAATGAATACCTGTTTAGAGAAAGATCTAGTTGTTTAGAACATGTGATTTAAGCATAAGTCAATTCATACTTACATGTGGCACAGAAAATTTAATGAAATATTGAGAGAATTAGTGCAAGATACAAGACCGATGAAAGGGCTCAAATGTGGGACAGAACTTAGACTGTTTTTCTATAGTGTCAAGAGTGGATCTGGAGAAAAATGGGTATGAAAGAAAAGGAACAAAGTTGAAGAAATGAGAGTGAGTGTAAAATGACTTCAGGAAGAGGAAATATTAATTCTGTACAGGGAGAAAAATAAAATATAGTTTAATTTCCCAACAGGATGAATAGTAAGTGGATATAAGAAAGAGAATGCAGAAGCTGTTTGAAAAGAATTAAATTACAGAATGCCAAAGAAGTGTGGGGAGTCATTTAAGATGAAACTGATGTCAGGGAATGCTGGAAGGAGATTTGCATGGAATATGTTAAAGAGTGAAATTGGAAAAAATGATATAAATGTCAGTAACCAACAAGATATTAATGAAAATGAAATCATACATGTTATGAGAATGGTAAAAAATGGTAAAAAATGTATAAGTAATAAAATGTAAAGAGCCAGTTTGGTGTAGTGGCTAAGGTGCTGGTTAGAAACTAGGAGACAGAGTTCTAGTCCTCCCTTAGGCATGAAAGCCAGCTGGGTGACTATGGGCCAATCACTTTCTCTCAGCCCAACCCACCTCACAGGGTTGATGTTGTGGAGAAAATAGGAGGTGGTAGCATTTGGTACATATGCTGCCTTGAGTTGACCAAAAATAAAGGCAGAATAAAAAATGAATGAATGAATGAATGAATGAATGAATGAATGAATGAATGAAATATTAAAATATGGATATGGTTTGCTTATGCAGTGGCTGTGCAATTTGTTTAACATGTGTATGATGACTGCATTTGTGCCTGCTGATTGAAATAATGCTATTATTTTCCTTGTGTAGGAGGAGAAAAAGAGCAAGAGAAAAACTACAGAGGAATTGGTTTGTTAGGTGATCCCTGGAGAATATTTGGCAGAGTTCTGATCAAGGTGACAGAATTTTGCGAAGTGCAGTGCAGCTTTATGTCAGGCAAGCAGTGTTCAGATCAGAAAGTTGTGCTTTAGCATGTCATTGGAAACATATATATCTCAGAAATAAACTTTATTGTACATTTGTTGATTTAGCAAATGGTTCAGAGAGTAAGACAAGGATATATAGTGTCCCCTTGGTTCTTTAATATATTTATGAATAAATATTTCAGGAATGCTAGTGCTGATGTTACAGATGAATTGGTTGTGGATGTAAATGTATATGTACTTTTGTACATATATGATGCTGTGCTGTTGGCTGAGAATCCAAATGATTTGCAATGTGTGTTAGACATAAGAATGTAAGATATAAGAATTGTTGGAATTGGCTCGTGGGATAATCGATACTGCTCCCCCCATCTTCTTGAATTGTATATAGTCTTTTTATATAGAATTGTTATTAGTTAATTTTAATATGGATATTTTTGTTTTATTGTTTTTACTATTTTGGATTTTAATTGTGAGCCACCCAGAGTTGCCCTCTGGGGAGATGGGCAGCATATAAATTGAATGAATGAATGAATGAGAAGCTTGGATGTGAAAATGAATATATTCGATTGGGGTAGTTGTGTTTCACAGGGAAAATGGATGTTTGTAAAAAAAAATGCCCATCCATAAAAGCATAATTCTGCCCATTTTGTTATGTGAAAATGAGAGTTGTGTATATCAGGTTAGACATAAAAGTATGTTGAATGTGGTAGGAGTGGGACACTCAAGAAGCATGTTGGGGAGACAAGAAGATATAGGATCAAGCGTGAATCCATGCTGATTGCTGAATGTGGATTGAATGCAAAATTTAGTGACCAGTAAAAAAGAATTACATTGAGATGGCTTGATCATACAGAGAGAATGAACGAGGCTCCAACTGCAAACAAATATATGAAGAAAGAGTGAATGAGAAGAAGGAAAATGTCATAGTTGGATGAAATTGATGAGATCCTCATATGAAGAGGTGAAATTTTTTAAAAATAAAACTGCAGAGTATGAAGCAGTTTTTAGGCAGTTTGGTGCAGTGATTAAGGCACCAGGCTAGAAACCAGGAGACCATGAGTTCTAGTCCCACCTTATGCAACAGCCAGGTGGGGCTTGGGCCACTTACTCTCTCTCAGCTCTAGGAAGCAAGCAATGGCTAACCACTTCCAAAATCTTGCCAAGAAAACTGCAGGGATTTGTCCAGGCAGTCGCCAAGAATCAAGACTGACTCAAAAGTACAAAAGGAGGAGGAGGAGGAGGATATGAATGTGGTATGAAGAGGTAAAGTGAAAGATGTTGGTTTTAGCTAGTTTTAGCTACATTTCTTATACTTTTAATTAATTCAACACTAATTGGGACCAGAAACTGTGTCATTAAGTGATGCAGTCATGAGTTGAAAAACAATGTGACTGTGCTGCTTAGCAATGACAGTTCTAGCAGTCCTGGTTGCCATTGTTAAACATGGACTGCGCAGGTCATTAAGTAAGGATCTCACATGACCACAATTTCTGACTTCCTGCCAGCTTCCCCATTGGCTTTGTTTGTGGGAGGCCAGCAGGGAAGGTTGCAAATCATGATCACATGACAGTGGGAAGCTGCAACAGCCATAAGTACAAGATCCAGTTGTAACTATTACTCATTCAGTGCCCTCCTAAGTTTGAATGGTTGCTGAATGAGTAGTTGCTAAACAATGACCACTTGTAGTATGATCGGTATGTATGCATCCAGAAAATGAAGACTGCTTCTCAGTTCATTTTTTCCCTCAGGTCCCCAATCATTCCATATATGTGCATGTTAATTATTTCTTTAGAATATTTGTTGCAAATTTTTCCATGCTAGGTTGGCATGATTATGGTAAGGATTGAGGCTGCTGAGGTAAGCACCCCTGATTTTCATGCCAGAGAAAGACATTTGCTAAACAAAGGACAATTGGCAGACAGCTTCAACATTAGGAAAATGTTGCCAAAAACAGCTGCCAAAAGGCTGTTGGCTTGCAAAGACAGAAGGAAGAAGCAAAGAATTTGAATCATGGGTCTGATAGGAAGAGAGATAGAGAGAGATGTTGCCTGTGTGCTGCTATATGCATAACTTAGAGTCATAGCATTATAGGGTTGGAAGGGACTTGGAGGTCTTCTAGTCTAACCTCTGTCCAGTGCAGGGATCCTCACACCATTCTGGTCAAATAGCTGTCCAGTCTTCTCTTGAAAACCTCCAGCGATGGACCACCCACAACTTCAGAAAGCAAGCTGTTCCATTGCTTAATACTTCTCACACTCAGGAAATTCCTCCTTAGTTCAATTTTGGATCTCTCACTGTAAAGCTTCCACCCACTGGTTCAGGTGCTAGGGAGAATAAATCTACACCCTCTGCCCTGGGACATCCCTTCATGTATTAGAAGACTGTTATCATGTCTCCCCTCGTCTTTTGTTCTTTAAGCTAAACCTACCAACTTTCTTCATAGGATTTAGCCTCCAAGTGCCTTACCATCTTTGTTGCTGTTCTCTGCAATCCAACTTCTTTGAATATAAGCTTTCCTAATTTTCTACAATAAAACTACTTATCTAATGTTTGAGAGCCTTGCCTACCAGTAAGCTTTGGCAATTACAATATGAAAGTGGTAAATAATGGTATTAAACAGCATTCTGTGATGATAGCAGATTAACTTGTCCACTCTTCTCCTTAAGCTTTCCCATCATAAGAAAGATTGAAGCAAAAAACGAAAAATGAAAAGTGTCAGCAATGAGATGGTAAGTGGATATATTAAAACTCTTGTAGGCAGTCGTGCAAAGGATTGTATTGTGGAATGGAATGTCAAAATATTCTGGGTAGTCAATGTCAGCTACAAACCACCAAAATTCAGAAGAGGAGAGGAGAGGAGAGGAGAGGAGAGGAGAGGAGAGGAGAGGAGAGGAGAGGAGAGGAGATCTGTAGCTCAGGGTTGAACTGTGGAGTCCTTGGTGCCCTCTGAGCTGCAAGCAACAAAGAACCAAGCTCAGAGAGCACTAAGGGCTCCTAAGAGAATAATTAACTGTTTTCCTGTAGGCTAACAGCCCCGATTAGCTCCTTATCACACAATGGAGTCATACCTGGCAGATGGTTTATCTCCCTTTGGCGCAAGATTATGAAAATCATTGTAAATCTTTTTCCCCCTTATAATGAGCACATTTTAAATGGAAATCACATCTGGTTAATATATCAAAGTTCATTTTAATTAAGAAAATATGAATGACAACCAGAACAAATAAACACCCAAGCTAAATCTTTCCCTTTCCCCTGACAAAGAAATTGGCATATTAACATACTCCTTGAGAGCAAAAAAAGGTGCCTAATTTGAATTTTTATTTTTAAGCAAACATATTGATTAGACAAAATGAAGTTGTCCTCAAGGCATGCATACATCTGGATAGAAACTTTTATATTATAAAATAATTCAATGCATTTTGCAATTGTCTATCAATGCAACTTTAATTACATAATTCAAGCAACCTTATGTTTATTACCATTTTAGAAATTATATGCAACATTAATATAAACTTTTTTTCTTATCTTTAAAGGTTCATCTTAACTAAACTATCATAGTGTTAACAATTTCTACTTTATATTGTATAAATACTACTATGCCCAGCTAATACTTGTTCTGTAATGAATTATTCACATTTTATAATGAAATAAAACATTATTGTAAAAGCTTTCCAGCAAACATAATTTTTTCCAGTTCATCAGTAGCAGGTTATTCTTACTTTCAAAATAAATTATATGAGAATTTTGTCCAGTGCTAGAACTGAAGGAGGTAAAAATGTATATGTACATGCATATACATTTGGATGTGTCTGCATGTGTTTCTACTGTTTTAATTAGTTCAAATACTAGATAGATATATGGAAAATTCTCAGTAGAAATCACTTACTTTGCTTGAGATTATGAATAGCATTGGCCACTGTGTGGTACATAATGTTGGATTAGTTATTTGGCCTAATCTATCATGCCTATTGGAAGGAAGTCTTGGGTTGGTATGATAGGAAGTGTCTCTAAACACCAGATTCTACCTAGGAAAAATCTTATTTATTGAAATAACTCTACAATAATTTATTTAGAGTTATTTAAAGCTTTGAGAACAAAGCAATTTATAAAAAAGGAAGAAAGGTAAACATTTCTACTGCCTTAGAATGTTTTTATAATTATATTTTGCAACCATCCAATAATTTTCATAACAGATCTCTGAGTAGATTTAGAGAGTATGTGGCTAACAACTAGATAAATATCATAAATATCATAACATAGGATGAGGCAATACTGAATGAGAATGTTTTGGTAATTGCAGATATGTCCCACAAATGCATAAAACTACCCCCAGCATCCCATCTTCATATCTTTGAAAAAGCCATGAGTTAAAAATAACTGTTTCAAGACACAGAACTCTTTAACACTTGTAGTGGTGGATGTGTTAAGGAAGAATTTGAATATGTTGCATAATTATGCTTTTTTCCCCAAAAAAAACCTTTCTACTTTATAGCAATGTTCTTCTATTAAAAGGAAAACCTAGTTACTGGATATTTCTTGATGATTAAACTAAAAGGACGATATGCTCCTGAAGCTGATGGAACAAGTCAGTCCTGACTAACAAGTCCAGTTTTGATTGAATTGTGCCATATAATATTTCAAATAATGTATTTTAAACATACACAATCTTTTTAAATTAAAAAAAAAGTATTAACACTATCTGAAATTAGAAGAAAGAATACCCTCATGGCAGTAATATTTCTTAGACAAAGTCAAATATTTTCAAATCTCATGAACCCCAATGGAGGATATCAATATCTTCAATGGAAAAATATTCTCAAAACAAACAATGGGATTTAAAAGTGTTACATTTTGGCTAGAGCAAGACTTAGAAGACCAACTGGGCAAGGTTATTTAAGGAGAACAAAGAACTTTTTTTCATCAGGAAAAAAAGCATCAGAACGTGCTAAGATGGGATAGATATATCAAGTTTGTTTCATTGCCTGGGATAAAATAAAAGATCAACACTGTTTTTCATTGGAATTCCATTTTTAGTACATATTAAAAAAAACTAGCGGGATGTAACACTATCTAACTACAATCAAGCTCTATACTGTATCACAGACATCTGAGTAGAAATATTATTAAAACAACAGTAGAATAGGAAGGGATAAAGAAGGGCAGGGTTTGATCTCCTTCATTTATGCTCTCTTTTGGAGGAAAAAACACCCAGGCCTCCCCACTTTATATGGAATTGATAGAAGTATTTAAAAAATAATTAATTTGTCCAGATGACAAATAGATTTTAACGTACAGGAGTTACCAAGCAAAACAAAACTAAGACACAGACACACACACATTTCTCTACCCTCTGCAGAAGATCAATGTATTGCATCATTTCATTACTTCCCCATTTCCAGCCTAGAACACAGGTCCTCTGTGAAAACCCTGAGACTCCCCGCCCCCCGGCCTGCCCGCCCGCACGCACCATTATGCTTCCTTTCAGCCAGAGAGGAATCCAGAGCAGTACTTTAATTAGAAATGTATATCACCACTTTCTTTGTGAAGCCCTTTGTCTGTATGCTACAGATTTATTCCTATTCTTCTTCAGTTAATAGAGATAAAAGAGGTGTTGAATTTAGCTTGTTAAAGAAAGAATGGTGCACAGATAAACAAGGACATGGAATGCAACCATTGTCACTCCATCAGGAGAAATGTTCCAATTAAACAGCTCATCTTGAAGTATCAGTACAGGCTAAATGCCAAGGCCTCAGCCAAAGAACATGCAAATTAATACCTGGCTTGCAGTTTTTAGAGTAGCCGTTTTTATTTTATTATAATCTTATTTAACATAATTATTCATTGGGGACTTTGTACATACTTAAACAGGAAGTAATATCAAATGCATTAAATAAATAATAAAATAAGACAGGCACCCATAGAATGACCCTTGTAATGTCAGTGATGATACTGCACACATTTTAATTCCAACCTGCCAAATTTAAAGGGTTTTAAAAGATTTAATTTGCTTTTTGTTTAGTTTTTTCTTCTTCTACTGAATGATTATTCATCAGCATAAACCCCCATCCAAGAAAATTCTGCTAAGCAAACAAGGGATGATGTTAGAACAATGAACAAAATAAATTTGTTTCCAAGCATGAGGTATTGCTTCCCAAAGTTTGGGATATTACTCATTTCTTCTGCCCACATATGAGTTCATTCTGTTTAAGGAAGTGCTTTCCATCCAACCAAGAATCCCACTGATATATGGGGGAAGATTTCCCCACCCATCCTCTTACTAGTCCCCCACCCAGTTCTGGTGGGTCGCCTCAATCCACTTTTTGGAATTTCAGTAGATGCAAAAAAAAGAGAGAGAGAGAGAGAATAAGCCAGCAGGAATATCTGTGAATTCTTTTCATCTTAAAAAACTGCAGAGAATGTCTTAGGTTGAGGGGAAGCCCATTGGGAAAAATGGTTGGATAATTCTTTCCCTGTATATCACTTGTCTTCCGCTCATCCCAGAATTGCCCAACCTTACAACTGCTTTACAAAATAAACTCTCAAACCATCATGGAGCAGAATTATGTGTAAAAGGTAGTGGTACTTTAAACCTACTTTTATCTTCATCAGAATAATACTTTGGGGTAACCAACCTTAATGAAACACAAAGCTAGCTAACTAGCTAGTTAGTTAATTAGTTAGTTAGTTAGTGATGGGCAAAGGAGCTGGGGAGATCCTGCCAGGAGACCTCATGGGAGCCAGTTCCTCAAACTCAGGACTGTGTCTGTGTTAAAACAGTAGCTATATATCTTAAGTCAGAAATGAATGCCTCTCAGGTCAGTGGAATTAACTCTCTGATAAATGGGGATTATTCTATATTAAGCAGAGGGAGGTTGCCCTCTTAGGTTCCAACTGAGGTCCACATTTCCACTGATTGTCCCCTTAACTGCTGCACAAGGATGCCGATCCCCCCTGATATCTCACTTGAGCAGCTTTGCCCTCCAATACCTTGTTCTGCAGAATCCTCAGAGATTAATGCTCCAAGGCAACCAGATGTTCTGGAGACCTGCACCCAAGCCAGAGCAAGACTCTAAATCTGAATGTGTATCTATGAGCCCTGTGAGCCCACCTTTGCTGCAGGGTATAAAACAGCTGCCGTAGCTCCTCAGACCATATGCCAAATTCAAATGTTGAACTCTGAGTAAGTCCTAGGAAGTTAGAAGCAGTGGCAGTGGCACACCTGGCAGGTGAGTAGGACCAAACAAGAGTGCCATTGCCCATTACTTTCTTGCCTATTTTAAGGATTGTCAAGCATGCTGCAATGTTAAGTGTGCGGCCAATAAGTACCAAAGGGGGAAAAAAATCAGATTCCTCTTTAAAGCAAATAAACTAGAAAGCACACATTCGGTTCAAATGCATGTCTCCACAGAAATGTTAATTGAGGCGTGCCCCTAGATTCTGACTCAAGAGAATAGCATCACCTAAGGAGACATTAATGAATGGGAACAAAACACTCCACAACACAACGTTTTCATCTGCTTGAGCAAAATGTGGGAAGAAGAAAGGCGTTAAGGCTATATGGAGGCAGGATTTAAGAACCAACATTGTTAGAACCATTAGAAAGGGATACAGCAACTCCCCTGTTTGTTTTTTCAGTAAAAGTGTCACCTCCAGTTTAAATTGCATTAAATTCAGTGCTACACAGAGGGTCAGTATGTACATTTGAATCTAAAGCACTTCCGTTGAAATGTATTTTTCTTTATTTTGTAAGCAGGCAGGAAAATAAATAATATGGGAAGTGGCAAAGCACAATCAGGTTAGCACACATAATAAACTTCATGCTAAGATTAGAAGCAAATTAAAGCCCATTAAGCGTGACAGAGAATATAGAAGTATATTATATATAAAACCAGAGGGAGCTTAGATTTATAGGTTGCCTTATATAAGGGCTCAGAGCGAATTACATTTACATTTACACATTTTAAATGGTGGATTGTTTATTTTTCTAGAAGGAAACCAATGCCTTAGACTTTACCACTAACTTCCATTCTTTTTACAGCCCAGTTCTCTCTGCTTAGTGTCAGCCTTGCACTCTGAAAGTCCCTAATTTTGGTTGTACTCCCCTATTTAAACAATGTTAAAAAGGACACATAGGATCAAGCTAAATGCTTGTTGGTTTGTTATTTATATGGCCACCCACTTGAAAAGTGAATCTGGACACCTCACATTTCATTTTAAAATCACACAAACCAAATACTAAAAACAAGGAAAAACAATCAAGGAAAACCAGTAACTAACCTGTTTGGGTTCAACTAAGTTCTCATCCCCCATCCCTGGAAAAACAATTATGTGTATGATTAGGAGCCAAGTTTGGATTTTTTAAAAGATACAATAAAAGGAGACATAGGGTTTATAGCATAATCCTTGGCCTTCTGTACTGTGATCCCAATAAAAATTAGTCTCCACACTATATGTAATGATGATTGATTGAGCACCATCAAGTCAACATCAAGTGTTCATCTTAGTGACACATGGATTTTTTTCAGAATGTGCTGAATCCAGAATGTATCTTTCCTCCTCCTGCCCCATCACTGAATCCAGAATGGACCTCTTCTCTACCTCCCATTAGAATATATGCACGTGCATGCACACAGCATTCTCACACGCCACTCAGACCATCCACTCAGCCACCTGAAAATCTTTTGCTGCAAAAAATGCAGATAACCATCACATGCAGCAAAGAGGTAGAATTTTTCTAGTGGATGCCCAGAGTTTTACAGCCCAGATATGGCATGCAATTTCTCTCCCCTCATTCCTTTGCAAGCCATCTTGTGGTCATCTGGATTTTTCCAACTCAAACATGGAAGCCACACCCTATACACTCAGGTTTGTTGAAGTTATAGGGAAGGAGTAGTCAGCAAGGAAAAGCCCTACAGGCCCCAAGGAAGCTATCTCTCTGGTCTTCACTATGTTTACACCAGGGCTGAAGAAATTCTGTAGTATCTAGAGGATGAAACAGAAAAACAGAAGTCTCTTTCACAGAAGAAAACTTGGAGACAGTTGCAGAAGGAATTTCAGGACAGTATTAGAATAGATATGTAGTAAGAACTATTTTTATGAACCTAAACCCTGATAAAAGTATTGTCAGGTTTATAGGAGCTCTGGTTAGAGTCTGGCTAATGGTTCACTCAAGCAATTCTTTGCCCAGGCATCCCACTTTGATATACATCCTGCTAGTATCTCATTATCACAAAGCAACCTAATGAGATAGAAGGAGAACAAGCTCTGAATGAACACCTGTTCCCCTGTTGGGGTGCTCTTTCTTGTGAACCAATTTCTCTGATTAGCATTCAGCCCTGGCAAATTTAGCTTAGGTCCTGCTGCATTTTGCTCACCCCTCTGGCAAATGTCACATTCCTACAGCACCCAGTTTTTCAGTATCATCATGAAGAAGTGACTGGAAAAAGAAAGCCTCGTCATATTTTACAGCTCTAAGCTATTTCTGACACCACATAGTGTTCAGCTGGAAGGATCAAATGGCTTCTGCCAATTGTATGTGGCAAAACTGTGTTTGGACAGATGGCTGGCAAATGGGCTTTTTTACCTACAAGCCATTGCCAAATTCAAGGCACTGTGAGAAAGACAACAACATGTTGCCAGACTGATTTTGTCTTTGCAATGGGGGATGCGTATGAACCCTTATACTAAGCTGGGGGTTTGTACTCCATCTAGTCCGGTATTATCTCTTTTGACTGGTGGTAAGAAGAGCTCTCTTTTTGCTACCTGAGATATTGTTTTTTTTTAATAATATATATTTTTAAGTTTATAGATGCAAGGATAAAAAACTAATGCAAACTAAGAAAAACATAAAAAGAAAAAATAAATGGGTAGTCAACTTGTCCAGCCGCCCACTATCCACTGCAGAACACAATATCCTCCAGAAAGGCCTCGACTATAACACAGACGATGCTATTCAGTTAGAATTCTTTGGAGCCTTAGAAGCAGCATTTAAAACCACAGGACTTGCCACAGAGACCCAAGACAACATAAGGCAGACAATCATACCACAGGCCAAAAGAACACAGAAGCAGAACCAACTCAAAGCAGAGGTCAGAGCAGCCTTCAAAAACCTAAAGAAGGATCAAACCATCATCATCCTCCCAGCAGACAAAGGCTGAACCACGGTTATCATGGAAAGAACACAATACATACAAAAAGCCAAAGAATTATTGGAGGACAAAGAAACCTACATCCCTGTAAACACCAACCCAATACAGAGACTGGACAGCCTGATCAAGAAAACCTTTAATGACTTAACCAAGAAAAGTCAAATCACAAAAGAAGAACAGTGGTGGATGAAAAGCAGTGGACCCATCCTCCCATGCTTCTATGGATGCCCAAAAATACACAAGCCTGACATACCTCTTCATCCAATTGTATCTTTACCAGGGACTCCAACATATAACACAGCAAAAGAACTTACAAAAGAGCTTGGACATCTCACAGAGGGGAGCAAATATTCTATCAACTCCCCACTACAGTGCCTCCAGGAAATCGAAGACCCAAAAATAGATGAAGATGAAATTATGATTTCATTCAATGTCACATCACTCTTTACATCCATAGACCTAAAACTAGCTAAGGAATCCATAGCAGCAGTACTACACAACACACCTGACCTAACCGAATACACTAACATCGAAATACCCAGAATCATGGACTTCATCAAACTCTGCCTCATTACCTACTTTCAGTTTGATGGACAAATATACCAACAAATCAGAGGAACACCCATGGGATCACCACTCTCAGGACTCATAGCACAGACTGTAATGCAGCGTATAGAAACTATAGCACTCCCATGCATACAACCAAAAGTATGGATCTGATATGTAGATGACACCTTTGTCATAATAAAAAGGAACAACTAGAGAAGACGCATGAAACAATTAGCAACGTCTCAAAGGAATAAAATTTACAAAGGAAAAAGAAAACAACAACACACTACTCTTCCTGGATATGCTCATCAGCAGAGGAAATGATGACAAATTAGAAACACAAGTGTATCAAAAAGAACCCACACTAACCAAGTGCTCCATTACCAAAGTAACAACCCAACCTCCCACCAGAGGAGCTGTGTAATAACATTATTCAGACAAGCACGAATGCACTGCAGCAACTCAGAACACCAGAAAAAGGAAACACTTTATGTTCCTTTATTTTTAACACAGTAACATCACTTTCTCTAAAAATACAGCAGATCTTATCTCTTATCTCATCTCTTATCTATAAGCAAATCTTTAAATTGTTGTCTTTTGGTCCTAATCAAGAAAAGTCCATTAAGAGCTACCAGAAACAACATATATATTTTAACCTTGATCAAATAAACCAACTTTGTATTCCTTCCATTTACGTTTAAGAATCTTGATCTTTAATCCCTTTAGTGTCCCAAAAGTTGATTTCTTGTCATTTTCTCTTTGTCTCTTCTTAGAAACTCCTTCATAAGTTTAACATGTCTCTTTTGTAAATCCAAGATAAGAAAGTTATCCAAGTCAGTCTTCTGATTTATTTGTATGTCCCCTTTAATTCTTTCTGAGTATTTTCCACTATTAGCTAATCCCTGTAATGATATCGTGGTTGTCAGTAATGTCTCAACAAGAAACCAGTTGCACAATTTAGAAACTAACTCTTTGATTAGATATCCCTATCTTTCAGGAATATCAGACAGACACCATGACCTCAGATTCTAGCATCCTATCTGGCCTTCACAGAAAAGGATGGAAGTTTGCTTGGGCTTTTTCAGGAAGCAAATGATGCAAACAGTGTATATGTATAGCTGATGTTCAGCTCTAGTTCATCTGAATTGTGAAGTACAGGCAGAAGGGCATAATTTTCTTCCCACTGGACATAAACTGGTAGCCTACAACCCGTGAACCTAATGCAGTACTCAAAAAACTTAATTTGATTTACTATTATGATTACTTTCTTAATTAGAGTAAGGGGCAGCAGATTTTGGAAGACATCAAAAGAATAAACAGGATCAGGCCTGGTTAGTGCTTGGATGAGAGACTACCATGGCAGTAGGCTAGACTGAGAAGTTGAAAAAAAAATGCCAGAAGCAATCAGCAACAAACCATTTTTATATTGTTGGTAAGAAAATTACATGGACATGTCCACAAAGTGATCAAAATTGAGCTTGAAGGACATAATTTGTTCAAAAGAAATATGGAAGAATCACATTATACATAAAGAATTACTACATCTGTATGGAAATTTATGATACTATTGTGACCAAAGCCTGACTCTCCTAAAGCAACCAAATCACCTTGAAGATACAACATAAAGTTATTAGCATGAATACAATGAACCTGTGTACACTGAGCTCCCAACAAAGCATGAGCAGCTTGCTGAGCAGCCCTTAGCAAAAGCAGAACCATAGCTCATATATCCTTGGCCTACTACATTGCAAAGGTAAGACAAAGAAAAAGGGAGACACCATGAAAATTATAGCATGACATTGGAATGTTTTTGATAAATCCATCTGGTTGATCTTCTAATTATTTATCCCTTCCTACTAGGTCAGCATGATAGCTACACTATCTCTGAGATATGGTCAGTGAATGTAAACAGTTTGGTTACTGGGCCACAGGTTCCTGACTGATTTTTCCCCCTGTCCCTACTCAGGGCCACTTCAGCTTACTGTGAATGCTTTTTTACAAGTGCGCTTTAAGCAGTTCACATGTATGGAGGGATATCTCATAGGTTTGGCAATGAATGTAGCTCATGTGTATTGGGGGTGAGGAGGGACCTTTTACCACCACAGGCACCAAGGGTGAAAATCCTATCAAAACTGTCTGGTTGAAAATTATGGGGAAAAGAACAAAAATAACACTGTTGAGAATATGTAGTACAGGCCACCTAACCAAGCAGAAGATACAGATGAAATCTTTGCAAATCAGATGGCTAAGATATCTAGGAAACACACCACTGTGGTAATGGAGGATTTCAACTACCCCAACATCAACTGGAAATCAATTTCTGTAGCAAATAAGGAGAAGATTCCTGACCATGAGAACTATTAAGTGATGAAAAGGCTGCCTCCTGGGGTCATGGTTGCTTCATCACTGGAGGTTTTCCAGAAAAATTGGATATCCATTTGTCTGGGATTATATAAGAATTCTTCCCTGAAAATATGTTTGGACTAGAAGACTTCCAGGATCTCTTCCAAACCTATAATTCTATGAATTTAAACCCTAACTTTCTATCCATATAGCATTCAGAATACATCATAAATAAAAATTACATGTATCCAGGACTCCCATCACTACCAATTTATCACATTGCCACCACCACAGCAACTGTTTCCATCCCTATTCCATTCTTGCGCCTAATATCACTAGGGCCAGAACAATTGCTATTAGAAATCTGGAAACAATTATTTAATTACCATTTCCTCCCATGCTTCCAGCAACCCTAATCAAGGTTCCTATTTCCTTCTATTATTATTGCAGAAAACAGATATGCTAATCAGGACAAGAATGAGTTCAGTATATATATATATATATATATATATATATATATATATATATATCTGGCATTGTGTATAGGAACATCTGCACAGCATATGGGCTAGACCCCCCCAAGTCCAGATGGGAGATTCCACAGAAGGTCGTGGAGAATAACAGAGCTAAGATCCTGTGGGACTTCCAGATCCAGACCGACAGGCAGGTACTGGCTAATCAACCAGACATCGTGGTAGTAGACAAAGACCAGAAGACAGTGGTAGTGATAGATGTAGCAGTGCCAAGTGACAGCAACATCAGGAAGAAGGAGCATGAGAAGCTGGAGAAGTACCAGGGCCTGAAGGAGGAAATCGAGAGGATGTGGAAAGTCAAGGCCAAAGTGGTCCCAGTGGTGGTAGGAGCACTCGGGGCCGTGACTCCTAAGCTGGGAGAGTGGCTCCAACAGATCCCAGGAAGAACATCCGAGCTCTCTGTCCAGAAGACTGCAATGCTAGGAACAGCTAAGATACTGCGCAGAACCCTCAAACTCCCAGGCCTCTGGTAGAGGACCCGAGATTGAGGAAGACACATACCACCCATAGGGGTGAGAGGGGAATTTTATATATATATATATGTTTCTGTTTTTTATGCTTGTTAGCTACCCAGAGATATATGATTAGGGTGCACATCCATATAAATTGATATAATAAATAAATAAATAAAAATGTTTCTATGCATGGGGAAGGGTGTCAGTGTTAGAAAGCTACTGCCATTCAATATAAACAATATTGAGCTAGCTGGACTAATTCTCTGATGCAATGTAAGGCAGCTTCTTAAGTAGCAGATCTTTTCCTGAAATGTATGACTTCAAGTTGCAAATTGTATTTTCACCTATATTCCTTGACATGTTACTTTTCTAAGGGGAATGAGGCTTTTTTTAAAAAAAAAATGGAGTTCATTCAAGCATGCCACAGGCCACATATCTGCAGCCTATGGCATGTGGATGATATAAATTGTTCCTTGCTCAAGGAAAAGAAAAGAAGTAGCTCTTTTCTTCCATGGCAAAATGTGCCCTGATTTGATGTCCCAAACAAGTTATAGTCTGGTATGGTTTGGTATACTATTATCTTGTTTCATAGTATGCTGCTTTTCCTATAGTTTCTGTCTCTAATATCCGCAATGACCCCCATGGAGAGAATTCATGTTGAGATTGATAAAACTGCTGTGGTGTCCTCATTTGCATGCCGACTTCTGTTTGTTTCAGAAGTCATCTCTTTCCTTAGTGTTATTCTACAGCAGATTGTAAAATAATTTGGGCAGCCAACATATAATCCAAACCTTTCCTGAGGATAATTAGTGAATCAAATGACCATAAGAAGCAGGTAATTTTTATCTTCCTTGGAGAATTCATTGCAACAGACATTTTATTACACTCCGAGCCCTACTCATTAACCAGACGAATTGTCCCTTAGACAATAGCAAAGCCATTGGCTGGCCACAGTCCATCAGTTACCTATCATAAACTTTTTCCTTAAGTCACTCTAAATCTTTGTACACATAAACATTTGCTGGCGTGTTTGTGAATTTCAACTTCTTTTACCCTTCTTCTTCCCACTTTCAAGATCTACAAAACAAAAATATACCAAGGGATAAACAATTTTTGGGGTTTGGAGCTCTGTTTGGAAATTTGAGAGCATAGGGTGGATGAATCCACAAAGGAGGTGCAATAGGGAAGGGGGTCTGCAGGGGGGTCCAAAAAAATTACGGTGGCACCTATGACTGCGCAGTCAGAACACCACCTCTTTTGCACATACGTAAGAAACAAGGCTTTATTCATGTGGTTATGGCTACCATCTTGACTTTTTTTATGCACACCCCCACAAATGCCCCTGACAATGGAAGATTTGCCTGTTGAGAAAATAGCTGGTATAATTGGGTTACCAGGTGAACTAGCCCTACAGGATTCCTCTAGTGGGAGCTTGAAAGAACTCAAAGTCATTGCTCAGAGTAAACATGCATCACGTGGTGTTTTCTTTTATAGCATGCCAGTTTCTTATTTAGTTTAGGTGGTTGTAGGGTTTTTTTTAAAAAAAATCTATTATTATTATTATTATTTTTTTGCATTTCATTTCATTTTATTCTATTTTATTAGCAATATCAGGTAACTACATTAACATAAATCCAAGATACATATAAAGAAAAAAAAAGGTATAGAAAATACAAAAAAGATCTATTGCAATAGGAATAAAGAGACAGGTACTATACATGTGAAAAATTACCATATATAAAGAATACACCAAATTATAATCTATTACTATTAAAGTAAACCATAAATCCCAAGAAAATTTTATAAAATTGTGGTTCCTGCTTGTGAAGTCTCATTACTTTATCTGTGATTTTTTTCTAATGTGGCAATTGAAAAGGCCTTGCTAATCCACAACTCAATCTAGAGTTTTCCAGCGCTGCACAATTATTGTTTATTGTTTTGGTTGCTAAAATTAAATAGATAATCAGTTCTTTATTTTTAGGCTTATGGTTTGGTCCTGTAAACAAATGCAATAAGCTGAACTCTGGAGAGCATTCAATTCTTTGTTTAGTGATAATACTTATGTCTCCAAACTTTTTCACCAAAAGGGTATAACTTTGTCACATGACCACCACAAATGAAAAAAATTACCTTTTTTGACAACCTCTCCAGCATTCGGAGGAATAATTTTAATATATATGTACCAATCTAACAGGAGTCCAATTCCAATTATGTATATATAATCTTCCACTGCAATTATTGCATTGAAACTGAGGTGAATCCACCCAGTTTCCATAACTTCTGCCAATTTGTCTCTTGTAGGGGATTACCAAAATCAGTATCCAAAGCTTCCTTTAATCCATATGGGTTTGGGGTTTTTTAGACTAAAAAAAACCTCCTTCAAAAGTCATGGGGGAGATACCAAGGTAGGCTGTGCAATATAACTCTTCCCTTGAGGGTCTCAAAAAACTTTACAAAAATTAACATAGTAAGAGAGCACTTTTATACAGGCATTAAGAAAATGCCAGGAAGCTGGTACAGCAATGATCTCATTCTCACCTGGTTAGGCCCACAAGCACAGGCAGATGAAGCAGGAACTTGATCTTGGCAGAAACTCCTACGTCACTGACATGGTTGAAAAAAATTGACTGGATCTGTTCTTGGGAGAAATGAGGCACTAAAAGGCTCTATGAAATCAATTAAGAGCCGGGTGTGTAGTGTCATGTTTAATGTATTGGACCTGGATAAGAAACAGCCAGGTTCCAATCTCTGTTCAGCCACAGAATTTACTAAGTGATTTTGGCTCAGTTACTCTTTCTCAGCTGTACCTATTTCACATATTTGTTTTTGGAAGGATAATATTACAGAAGATCATTATGTAAGCTGCCTTAAGTTCTCAGACAAAAGCTGGGATAAAAATGCAATAAATAAATAAATGGATACTGCCTTCTGCTGTCTCATGCAGTTTTTTGTATTTTTTCACAGCCAATGTTTTGTTTTTCTGGAAAGGCCTCTTCCACATCATATTCCCAACTAGCCAAGGATCATGCCAAGCCAATTACATTTGTTAATCAGAGAACTTCACAGGTTATTCGTTTACAAAAATGTGAGTGCCTAGATTTTAGGCAGTATACAAAATGTTGTACATAAATAAACAATGGGTAAATTGTGATTGTAGCTTGCTCACTTTAAAGCTAGCTAGAAGATCTGCAGTATATTTATTTTATTCTATATTCTGCTTCTTTTTTCTTTCATTCCTTCCTCATGTTTATAAATAGAAAGTTTGCAGTTAAGAATTTAGTTACTAGTCTCCAATCCTTGAAAATACATGTCACTGTGAGCAAAGCTGCTTGGGTTACATGGTCTAATTGTGGCAAAGAGAGAAGCAGAAGAGAATGGATGAATGAACATCAGGGCTCAAATACTCATCCCTTAAGACACCCACTCTTGGTCTGGTGCCTTAAGCTTTGCAGATACATAACCTAGTTCATCTTTAAATCCCTTTGTATTTGGTATAAAATATAAGTGTCTGCAAGCTTAGAGCATCCACTTCATCCTTTTATTTTTCCAGTCCCATCCACCAATTCACCAGTCCGATGTCTGGCTGCTCACACTGGTCTAGGCACGCAACTAGCAATTTCCCATTTTCCAGGTTGCTATGTATAAAGGTGACAGGGTTCCTTACTCCTAACAAGTTGATGGGCTTCTTTATAAACCAAAAAAAAAAAGTTTAAAAATTAGAACCATGTTTTGCACTATGTACACCTTGCAAATTTGGTTTGCACAGAAAGGACCTAGCCCAGCTTGTCAATGGACCTTCAGTGGAAAGGTTGCATACCTTGTGAGAACAGAAGAAACTGGAAGATTAGAGCGCACAAAGACATACTCCTCAATCAGGTATCAGAACTCTATCTGATCACTTGCTTTTTCCAAACCATGTTAAGGTTTTGAAACAGAAAACTCCAAAGCCATGTGAAATTTCAGCTGAGAAAATGTGAGTGGAGTATCATTTGGCCTGTTCAAATCAGAAAGTAAAAATTTCATTCTTGCTGTGTAAATGTTAATAAACAATTAAAATAAATAACAAGCATAAAGGATACCACTGCTTGCAAAAATTGCAAAAATGAATAAACAATTTCCCCAGTACAGAATACACTGTCAACTATAAGAGCAAAGGGATGTGTAGAATCTTAAAGACTAATACATTTATTATAGTTAAATTTCATGGGCCACAGCCTACTTCACCATGAAGTTATATGACTAGTTATGAATTTACAGTGGTACCTCGGTTCACGAACTTAATTCGTTCCACAATTCTGGTCGCGAACCGAATTGGTCGTGAACTGAATCAAATTTCCCCATAAGGTTCAATGTAAATAAGGTTAATCCGTTCTGACCCCTATGAACATGGTCGCCCACCGAATTGGTCGCCAGCTGAATCAAATTTTCCCATAATGTAAAGGTTAATCCATTCTGAACCATATGTATTTTTTTTTAACCACAAAAATATGAAACAAAGTACAGTACAGTACAATATGAAGAGAGAGAACACTAACCTTGCTTGAGGTGACACCAAAAAGCTTCACAGCAAGTGTCTGTCTGCGACCGCAATCTCGCCTAGAGGAAGCCACAACCATGTGTCAGAGCAGGGAAGATGGCCGTGGGTCGTGTTCGTCACCCGATGCAGAGTTCACGAAAGGAAGCAAAATTTTGCAAATGCTGCTGTTCGCAAACCAAATTGTTCGTAAACAGAAGCATTCGTGAACCAAGGTATTACTGTAAATGCGTGTGAATGTGCATGTATATACACATAAACACATATCAAGGGCAAGGTTTAAATAGGAAAGCCAGGGACAATTGAAATTAAATGTAGGTAATTGTGTTCTGCATTTTATCTCTCTTTGACCCCACTTGTACCTCAACATTATGCTTCAATATATTGCAGCCCTGAAAGCTTATGCCGTAATAAATATGTTCATTTGTTTAAAATTTCAGAAGACATTCTGCTGATTTTAATGCAATGAATTAACTCAGGTATCCCCTCTGGAAATTGTCAGATCTAACAAGATTACATTCATTCACCACTAACCGGTAGCAGGATTAACCAATCCATTCAGAACTGTTCTATTTCAAAAGTAGTTTTGATCCAGTTCTTGCGAGAAATTATTACACTGTATACTGAGATAAGTATTATAACAGATCAAAACAGGTCACAACCAACTAGGCAGAATTCTGGTGAATAGCAACAACACAACAACAACAACAACAAAACCCTTAAAACAGCTACTACAATAGATGTCACAGTTCTTCTAATATGTAACACTGAGGAAAATGCTGTAAAAGAAAGAATAAATACAAAGATCTAATTCTGGGGAGACAGACACTTAACAGAGAAATTGAAGAATGCACCAATCATACTACTAGAAGTACTGTCAGAAGCTGTTGCCTATACTTGGAAACAAAGTTTAAGGAGAATATATAAGTCATCATGCAGTGACCTGGAATAAAGATGAAACATGCACTGAGGTCTTGCTTCTCCCTTCCTTCAGCTCCTCACATTCCTCAAAACTCTGCTGTGCAGTGTAGGGAAGGGGTAAGCAGCCACCTACACATATTTCATCCCTATGGATTCCCGACCACTCCTTCCACAATCAGAATATTTTCTCCTATTTACAGGAAGACATTTCTGGATTCAACCTAGCAAGATAAACAATTATTGTTCAGATTGCCACATAGCCAGGTAAATACTGGACAACCAGAGATGCTCTTTACAGGATTAGGTATAAGAGCTGTGCCTGAGCAAACAGCAAATCAGTTGGCGAGGAGAGAACCACCCTTGTGCTCTGTAATGCAGTTCCACAGAAATCTATCAATATCCTTTCAAAATACCTAAAACTATTGAGGAACCAGAGATATAGGGTATATTGGTATCAGCATGTCAGTGACCCCCTCTCAACTGCACTATTTCTTAGGCATATCACATCTGCCCTAACATCTGGATGACCACTAGAAGGATATAAAGAGTTGTCTATATCTCTTCTGTATCTCTGTACAGGTTTTCTGTTGTCAGCCAAGTGTACTAAAGTAATGATTATCATGGATGATCATTAGTAAAGGATTGTGGGTTCCCCCCCCCCACCTTATCAAGAAAGATAGAGGATAGTGATGTTGCAAGAAAACAGAGTTTATGGTGGTTGGATGGAAGAAAGACAGGAACAGGAGCAACTCAGGTAATTTTTTAACAGTTCCCAATGAGAGAAAGGATGATGATTAATTCTCCATGAGTTGCAAACCAGAAAGGAAAGGGGAAAGAGATTTCTTGTTTTCCTCAGTGTGGAGGGACACCCAAACTAAAACAGGTAGTAGCAACCTATCTAAGAAGGCATAGGCACATAGCGTGGGAAAAAGGAGTATCAGTCTGCTAAAAGTTTTGCCACCCATGCTGTAATGATTGGTTCACAGACTGATAAAAATTCAGGAGACCATTGTGTAAACAGCAGCTTGCAAGCTCCTTTGTTACCAGTGAAAAGATCTGCCAGTTCACCCATTCACAGGAAGGCAGCTAAAAATAAAATAATCACCACCCTAACGTACTTTGGGGATAAATTGGTTTTAGATGAGAAAAAGTTCCATTAACTTGACTTTTTGTGATGTCATACCTTCTCAATAAATCCTGCTAAGCAAAGTCTGTGAGAATTGTGTTTGGAAAAGAATGACTTTTACTTTCAGGTAGAAGCCAAAGAGTCAGACATATGCAAAACTTATTTACCCAGTTTCTGTATTTATAGATTTGAAATCGTTTTATAGTATTGCTTTTACTACTACCTCAGTTGATTTTGGCTTGTAATCATAGGGCTGCCATATCTGGGGTACGAAGATCCAGATGACTACTAGCTGACAGCAAAGAGCCACTGAAAACTTTATTTGCTGCCATTTTTAGAGGTTTCACACTGAAGTTGAGTTTACATGAAACAGAAATTCAGGGACAAAACAATTCTTAATTTAACCTGGAGCAGCAGATACACAGATCATGCCATCTGCCCTAAATCAGGTAAAAAGACCAAATGGATGAACAGTTTGCAAAAGTTGAATGCTAGAAACTATATACTGTAGCTGTAGAAATATTTGCTATTAGCTGAAAGAATATCCTGGTGGGGCAGATTAAAATTCCCTTTTGCCTTTCCCATTGTTGAATCAAGTTTGTTTTCTGCTCTCTCTCTCTTGAATTCAGGAGAAGGGAAAAATGATTTTAATTAACAGAGATGACTGGTGAATTTCTCTCCTATAATGAGACATGTTTAAAACATTAGCATCTAATTCATGAAAATGTAATGTCCTTTAAAGAGACATTGAAAACACTTTAGAGTTCCAGATATTGCAAGGAGATGCCAAGAACATTCTACAATGAGCAGGGTCAAGCTCAAATGTTGTAGTCACTTTCTAAGTAGGTACCACTAACAGGATTACATCTAGATGACACCAGACAAACAGCTTAATTCACGGATGTATTCTCTGGAATCACCACTCTTTGTTCACTTGTTTTAAGGACATCAACATGGCATTATCCTCAAATGGTTCTTCTCAAGTGTGTCTCTATGCTTCTTCTGTATCTTTTGAGACCTCACAAAACATCTGACAGGAGGAAAAATAGCACAGATCATCTTAGTTTAAACTCTGCTTACACACCTTGGTCATCATTAGAGGCTGTCCTTGAGTTTTCCTATCAAGTGAGGTGAGGGAAGTGGTCCAAGAGAGGAGGTCTTCTTGATTTGGAGCATCCTCATTAAGGGGCACCCATGGTCCATCTGGTACCCCTCTGATGTTCTTGTTCCAGCACTAGGCAAAAGCATTCCACTACTTCCAGATATTTTAATAACTCTGAACTCATTTTGACTAAGTGCCTACTGTGCATTGGAACACTGGGATAGATAGGTAGATAGATGATAGATAGATAGATAGATAGATAGATAGATAGATAGATAGATAATATTCTTTTATATTAATTATATTATTATATATTATATATTTTCTATTTTATTGGTGTTTCAATTTTTTTACTCCTTTTTTTAAAAATGTTTTTACAAACATGTTTCAACTAACTTTCTAATCCATCCAAAGAGTGTCAGGTTTTGGGTAGATTAGAAATATGAGCAAAATAAATAAATGGCATTCTGATGAAGCATTTCAGTACTAAATATGGATTTTAAAACATACTGCTAAAATAGTTTGGTTTGTCATTTCCCTAGTTACACAGTTATGTCATATTCATAAATGTAGCAGGGAACAGAGTAAGATCAAGAGTGGTAACAACAATAATGTGCCCTTCTGGGACATGGTGAGTGATTGCAATGCCACCTAGGGCCTATAGGAAACAGGCAATACCTGGTAGCAGTAAATGCCACCCAATTATGAAGGGAGCCTAAAAATACCTGCAAAAGAATTCATGGGTTAACTGTGATGTGTGAACTAGGTTTTGCCTTGAACCCTGAACTGGAACTTTATGATGCTCTTGTGTATCAATTTTTCTGTAAATATTTGTACAGGTAGTCCTCAGGTTACAACCTCTTCTTCAACAACCATTCATAGTTATGATGGTGCTGAACAAAGGGGACTTATGACTAGTATGTGAAGTTGCAAACATTGCAGTGTCCCTGCAGTCATGCGATTGTGATTCAGGCACTTGGCAACCAGCTTGCTGCGTCCCACGGTCATATGATTGCCATTTGCAACCTTTCCTGCTGGCTTCCCACAAGCAAACTCAATGGGGAAACCAGCAGGAGGTCACAAATCACTCCTGCTCCTGCTGCTTTTTCGCCTGCCTGCCCACCTTCAGCACCCACCCAGACGTGCTTTGTAGGGCCTACCCATGGCACCTGTCTGCCTGTTGCACCTGCCCGCCTGCCCGCTGTATCCTTGCATCTCCCTGCGCTCCATAGCACCAGCCTGAGGCATCCACCTGCCTGCTCGTAGCTCTCACCCACAGCTCTCACCTGCTAGCCTGCTTGCCTGGGAATCCTGCCTCTTCACGCTTAACGACCCATGCAGTCCTGGGGTTACAACAGCAACTGGGACTGCCAGGCTTGCTGTTGCTAAGCAATACGGTCACATGATGTCAGACTTTATGACCGCATCACTTAGTAACAGAAATTCTGGTCCCAATTGCCATCATAATCCAAAGACTACCTGTACTGGCTTTTGAACCAGGATTGTGTGATTATATCTCTTGCACTACTGTGTGAAACCCATAACAGGACAGTCTGTCATCTACTAAGCTGCATGTATTCAAGACTGGTCATCCAATGGCAAGGACATGTTTTATCTTGAATGTACATGTAATATGGGAGTAAGAGAGATAAACTAGGAAAAAGATTTACCTTCTCACAGGTTAAAGTTTTCCCTTTCATGGACATTCAGTAGGGTTTCTTCACATTTACTATGACCATAAACCAAATACAAAGTATAGAGTCGAAGTGATTTAGTTTGAACTAACTCTTTCTTGCTTCACTGACAAAGAGGATAGTGTGATGTTCTCTCTGCCTCCCAAAACCTCATAAAGGCTCTCAGAACTGCCATATGTAATGCATTGCTATACAGTGCAATATAATGTAACAGCAGTTGGGATTTCCAAACTTTTACTATAAACACAGTGTCCGAGGAATGCAAGCCTTTCTCAGACAAGACTCAAAGAAGCATCACAAATCCTTATTTTTGCACATGAGAAACATGTCTAATAACTTATGCTTGCCATCCCATATGCTCCATAATCCAAGCTGGGGGAAAAAAATACATACAGACCAGTTCTGTGGATTAACCAGAAGTTCCTTCTGTCATTCTGCTTGTCAAAAGATTTATGGAGACCAAATTCCACAGGAATTGCTCAGAAGTTTACCCTGTCAAAAACCTTAATTGCCTTTCAACAGCACTTTATTTACTGTTATAAATAAAAACATACCCCAAAGGCTACATTATCGTGGGGATGAACTTTCTACTGAGAAAAGCCTTACATTCACATCAATGTTCAGATAATTAACTGATGCCTATAATAACACAGTCTTGTGCTAGAGATACACAGGCAAAATCCCAGGTCTAAAGTGAGGGACTCTGAAATTTAGCTGGGAGAAGAGTGACATCTGTAGGTGATTTACTGTTGGTGCAGGTATATCTATCTATATGCTACCCAAACCTTCAACTGGGCAAAACGGTGCATCACGGGGCAACAATTTTTGAACCAAGGTACCTCAAATGGGCTAACATACAGAATGCATCCAAAATCTGAAACCCCTGACTCCCGTGGGATTGAAATTTAGAGAATTTGTGGCTACTTCAGCATTGCGGTGCTCCTATGCTGCCACGGTCAGCCCAGGTCACATGATCATCATGGGCATATCCCCAACCTCTTTCCCACCTCCCTCTGTCCCCTGCACACAATCATCTGGCAGCAAGGCCCATTGGGTGAGTGGCAATTGGCTGATTTGAAATCTCCTAATGGCTGTGGGCATTGACGGAAGGATGAGGGAGTGACTTGGATGCCTGCTGGTGAGGTAGGGCTGGCTGGGGGGCACTAGCGGTTGACAGGTGAGCCCTCTTCCTCCCTTGAGGGAGGAGTCCCTTGGGGACACGCCAGAATGGGGAGCAGGGGTGCAGTTTTCCTCATGGTCAATGGCTCCCTTTGTTCCACCTCCCACCAGCAAAGTGGCAGGCAGTTCTGCTGGTCAGCTGAGGAGGAGGCAGCAGCGGCAGCTTCAGCGGGGCTCTCCTGAGGGTTGTGAGGAGAGGGCAAATGGCACAAGCCTATATTACATGTGGAAAGGGAAGGAGGGAGGGAGGGAGGGAGGGAGGGAGGGAGGGAGGGAGGGAGGCAGGCAGGCAGGCAGGCAGGCTGGCTGGCTGGCTGGCTTCTGGTGCTCCCTAGCAAAGTCAATGGGATAGCTGGCAGCAAGTCTCAAAAGTCACTCACACTCCCACTGCTTTTTTGCCCTTAATCATTCTGTTTTTCTGTTTAGGTAAGAAAATATCTCTGAAACGATGATCCAGTGGGTCACGGGTTGTCTAGTTTGACATTAAAAAGGTAAAGATGCCCTGAAGTCAAGCTGGACTCGATTACCTGGATATAATTATGCATGATTTTTATTTTTTGTAACTGTATAGAAGTAGTTTGTCGTCGCCTTCTGCTAGAGTGTTTCTTGACTATCTAGTATAGCCTAAAATCTTGGCATTCCCTGACAGTGTCCATAAAAGTTCAAAGCCTGACCCTGCTTAGGGATGGTAAGATTGGTAAGATTCTGCTACACATCGAAGCTCTCTTTGTACATTTGGGTGTCAAAAATGCAACGTATTACATGTACAGTATAACACATTTGCATCTTGTCTTGAGACTCCTACCTGGAACCAGGACACTTTGCAATAAAATTCATCCTTCCAGGTAGCAGATGCCCAACAGAACATGAGAATAGTCCTTTCTCCCCTTTGTTATGCCCAAATAGTATTTGGAGGAATGCTACCTCCAATGCTTAAAATGGGTAATCTATCATATGCAGCTAACTTTGCTAGCCTTACTTCTCATGAGCTTGTCTAATACCCTCTTGAAGATGATCCAGGATTATGACAATCACAATATCAAATTCCATAATTAGAGATTGTGGGGAAAAGGATTTTCCTTAAATATCCAAAGTTCCTTACTAGAGAGCCAGTTTGGTCTAGTGGTTAAGGCTCCAGGCTAGAAAGCAGGAGACTATGTGTTCCAGTCCTGCCTTAGGCATGAAAGTGGCTGGGTGACTTTGGGTCAGTCACTCTCTCTCAGCCCATGACATCAGGCTCGGGCGACAAGCCAGTCAGGCAATTCCTGTCGCAACCAATGGATCAACATTCAGTTGATATGAAAAAGAAAAAGAAAAAAGCAGACCGTGCACCTGTGGGAAAAATGATAAGAAAAAAAGATCCATATTTCCTTACTATCTCCGGCTTTACTAGATGACCCCATGTTCAAGAATTACGATGAGGGGAAGGTTTTCCTATATCCATATTTTTTATAGCACAGGAACAGACTAAAGGACAAATTGACTTTTGAGTAGTAAACTGGCTGAGCAGGGGTACACTCTAAAACAAGGCAGGCCCAGGATCAAAAACAAAATTAAGCATCAATTAAATTAATAATTGCTCATTAAAATCAACTGATTTTTCTACACATATGTACTGCTTTCATATAAAAATGGATTTCCCATCCCTACTGGTAAAATACATCACCCTATCTGTTGAATGTCTTCCTCAGTACTTAATAAATAGCTACCTAATTAATCACTGAAAAAAAGTTCTTCCTAAATTTCATTTACAGAATTGTGGAGGAACAGGAATAAAAAATAAAGATTCCCCCTCTCCTGCCCCATCAAATTAATCTACTTAGAGATCATAGCCATCCCACAATAGAAAGTTTTGCCTAGGAAATCACTGGTGTATGAGAAGGCTATTTCATCCCTCTCCCCAAATGATCCCAAATGAATCTGAAGGCTAGTGCAGGTGTGAGAATGAATGATGAAAGATGTAGAATAAGACAAAGATCAGATGAGGTAAAGGAAGCAGCTGGAGAGGAAAGGGGCAGGAAAGGTAAAGAAAGTGAAGGAATGTATGGAAGAGGCTGAAACAGGTAGAAAGAAGGGATGGGAGGTGGGAGGGAGGGAGGGAGGGAGGGCTCCAAGAATGGGAAAGATCCCATGATATGGAAGACATGGGAGGAGAAGGAAAGATGGCAGCAGAATGGGCAAGACTTGATCCCTAAAGGAAAAAAAATATCAGTGCCTGTCAGGGGACAGTGATTACTATACTTTCTCCATAAAGCTGAAGACTAAGACCTTCTTACAGGAGTGGTGTGGGAGGAAGTGCTGATGGAGCCAGTGGTGATTATATACAACCAGGAACAGGATGACATGGGATTTTCAACACTGATTCTTGCGCAGCAGACAGACCACATATACAAAACATGCGGCTTGATTGTCTTTTAGAGCATATAATTCCTTTATTACCCATCAAAACTGCAGTGCAAAATAGTTGTAGACCATGGCAAGAATCATGCAAATGATGTATAAAGGATGTACAACTCCAAGTCACAACTACTACACATGCCTCATAATGTTTGATAAACAGTAATATGCTCTATTTAATTATAATATGCTACAGCAAAAAATAAATAAATAAATAGCGTAAACCTGGGAAACCTGTCTTTCTTAAATAACCCATGTTAAGTAATTTTAACAAAATTAAAAATCAATACATTATCTATTTCTCCCCACCCATCTTCCACTGTCAAGGTGGAATTTTATTTGAAACGATGCAAGTTTGCCACCTAGTGTTCAAAAACAGTATTTCACAACTACAGTCTGAATTAAGGAATTCGTTTATTTTCTTAAAGCGCTAATCTATTTGCCACCTCTCAAAGAACCCAGAGCAGCAGGTATGGAGATAATCCCTTTAAAATTGTCGTACCTTAACATGCATTTTTAAGCCATGTTCTCTTTCTTGGATCTGGACAATAATTAAGACTGATTTTCAATGGATCCTGAAATACAATTTCACATGTATTCTCTAAAATACTCCCCGCCCCCCCCTTGGCCAAATGAGATAAACCCAAGCTCAGAAAAAACACTGCTCAAATTGAAAGGGAGAAAATGAAGTGCTCAGGACATACTGTCAGTTCTAGGAGTGTTTCTAAGCAGCAAGCAAAATCTAGAGTGGTATATGTACTTTAAAGACAATGGAACTGATTGTAAGAGACCAACCTTGAGGATATTGGTACAGTGGCATTGTTCAGTTAGGGAGTATTGAAAAAAAGATATTAAGAATAACTTGGGTTTTTCTCTTAATATAACATATTAATCTCTCATATAGATAGTATATCTGAGGGCAGTGGCGTTTACAATTTTTTTAACATATGTAAAAATCTACACATAATATTAAAGTCATGAATCTACATATTCTATTATCCAATTGTTAACACTCATGAAAAATATTTGGTAATCATTTTTGGTTGATAGTAGCTAGACAAGGGGGAAGGGGGGAATCTCTATGCACTTCTACTGTACAATTTGTTTCTTAGAAACTAAGCAGATCTATCCCATTAACAAATTAGGAGTCGCTTAGAGAAACAGGCAAGTTCATGGTGAATTTAAATACTTATTTAGTGTAGTGATTAGAAAGATGTGGGGTTGCATGGTAGCAAAATCATGAATAGCTCAAAATTGGAAGAATCCTCTGAACTCTGTAAAAGTTAGAAGCATACACAAGCAAAGGGATTGATTTATTTAAAAGGGGAGCTGTTACTTATACAAAACTGATATGTGTATAAAACTATTTATATAAATTAATGTGTAACAGATTAAAGGATAAAATATTAGTTACCTTCCTCATCTAGAATAAAACATAACATGCGTTTAATCTGTGAATATATGCATGGCTAGTTAGATTGTGGAAGGCAGGTCACAGAGAAAAGTCTGGATGATGTGAATCCTTCCCATTTATTTTTGAAGGAGTATGGTTGTGAGAGAACAGCGCTTTTCCCTCTCTTCTGCTGTTTTTTGGGGGAAGAGGGGTGGGGGGCCAGCAGAAAGCTTCTAAAAGGAGCAAGTCCTTTCCTCCTCCTTTCTCCTTCATTAAACTACATGGCCATCCAAGAAGCACCATGAATCTCCTTTCTCCGTCTCCTAGCTCCTGTGTTAAAAGGAGCTCCAGCAAAAGCAGGAAGGGGTGGAAAGTACTGCTAGCGCTGGTGTTTAGGTGCGTATTTCAAGGTCACAAGCCTGGGTTTGGGGGAAGAAAGAAGAAAGAAGAAAAAAGAATCAAGCCATGGTGAAGAAGACAGGAACAACAAGGAGCAACTGGCACATTGGGGGGAAAAGAGGAAGAGGCAGTTATAGACAGTCCAGTTAAAGGAAAAACAACCCATTTTTAACAGTAAAAGAAGGAACAGAAAAACAACAGCCCATGGAATTGAAGCTTGCCAATAAGTGAATCCTTTAGCATGTACAAGAAAGCATCAGATCCAGGGCACAGATTGATAGAACAGGCTGTAGGGAAAAGGGAGAGAATCTGAATGCTAACAGAGTGGCTGAAGTCAACTTAGCAACATATAAAGAGACAGTCACCAATTTTGCAGAGACTGTGTGACAGCTTGCTTCATAACCAGCTTATGCTTCCAATATGCTCCCTGGTAAAGGGAAAAAGTAAGAAGGAAAAATATGGTTGTGGGAAGAGCTATGAAAACTACATCTATGTGTCATTCTCGGATTTATTCCATGGAAGCACAGAATAATAACCAATTATATCAATTACAATACTTATAGATCTGGGATTCATAAAAAATCTCACACAGACTCTGTAACTAATTTTTTCAGACTTTTCATTCAGGGCCTGCAATAAGATGATAATCTTGAATGACAAAGTGATAATTATAGTAAATATATCAGAGAAAAAGAACCAAAGAATCAGCCATTGAAAATGTGTAACTCAGCACCATATTACAGCTACCCTCAATGCCATTATATCAAGACAACCATACAAAATTGCAGCTACTTTGAAACCCAAAAGACATATCTTAGTAACTTTTATTTTGCCTTCACCATGTGGTGCAAGTATATGGAGAGAAGAAGTACATCAATATAATAGTACATAATCTTCTTTCCTGAGAAAATGGGTTCATAATCCTGAGAACCAGAACAGCGAAGAATGGGGGGGGGGGGGACCCATGGAGATGAATATGGAGAAACAAGGGACATACAGTACTCAAATGCAATTGTGAAAAGGATGGTATGCAGACATCTCTTTAGCAATACCAAGAATGAAAGTAATCTGTTTTAGGGTTTTTAAAAATTGTATCCTCCTTCCGATAAAAACAAAGGAATGTTGTACTTCTGTTTCTACATATCAGAATATAAAGTTAAATTATAGCTTGGTAAAGTTTTCCAGTGTGGGTTGTGGCATACTAGAGAACAAAGAAACTGGCATGATTGGCCAGCATTAGGATTAAGTATGATGCTTTGGGATTTGGTATCACTTTGGTAAAGACTAAACTCTTTTATGATATGTACGTGAACACTTATTCAGTTTCATATAAAGATGACATAACTGTAAAACATACAGTAGTGTGCAAAGTTTTAGGCAGGTGTGAAAAAATGCTGTAAAGTAAGAATGCTTTCAAAAATATATATTGTAATTGTTTATGTTTATCAATTTACAAAATGCAGTGAGCGAACAGAAGAGAAATCCAAATCAAATCAATATTTGGTGTAACCACCCTTCACCTTCAAAACAGCATCAATTCTTCTAGGTACACTTGCACACAGTTTTTGAAGGAATTCGGCAGGTAGGTTGTTCCAGACATCTTGGAGAACCAACCACAGATCTCCTGTGGATGTAGGCTGCCTCAAATCCTTCTGCCTCTTCACGTAATCCCAGACAGACTCGATGATGTTGAGATTAGGGCTCTGTGGAGACCTAACCATCACTTCCAGGACTCCTTGTTCTTCTTTATGCTGAAGAGTTCTTAATAACATTGGCTGTATGTTTGGAATCATTGTCCTGCTGCAGAATAAATTTATTTATTTTTATTTGACTTGTCCCCGCCCATCTCCCCACAACGGGGGACTCTGGGTGGCTTACAACAAACTAAAATCAGAAATACATAATTAAAAGTTATAAAAACCAGAGTTACAAAGATAAAGACAAAAAGGCTAAAAAATCCGAGGCCGATAGAGGCCACACCAGGCCGCTAAGGGGCCAGCCAACCTCACTTCTGATATCCTCCCTCCCCACCCCAGGCCAGATGGCAGAGCCAGGTCTTCAAATCCCTCCGAAAGGCCTGGAGTGAGGGGGCCTGTCTCACCCCCAGGGGCAAGATGTTCCAAAGGGCGGGAGCTACAGCAGAGAAGGCCCACCTTCTGGACCCCGCTAATCAAAGTTCTTTTACCGCGGGGATCCAGAGCATGCCCTCTCTGTGAGATCAGGTGTGGGGCCAATCACACGTCTCCCTGATGGTATGGCATGATGGATAAGTATCTGCCTGTATTTCTTAGCATTGAGGACACCATTGATCCTAAATCTCCAATTCCATTTGCAGAAATGCAGCCCCAAACTTGCAAGGAACCTCTACCTGTTGCCTGCAGACACTCTTTCTTGTACCGCTCTCCAGCCCTTCCACGAACAAACTGCCTCCTGCCCCAGCCAAATATTTTGAATGTTGACTCATCAGTCCAGAGCACCTGCTGCCATTTTTCTGCACCCTAGTTCCTATGTTTTCATGCATAGTTGAGTTGCTTAGCCTTGTTTCCACATCAGAGGTATGGCCTTTTGGCCACAATTCTTCCATGAAGACCATTTCTGGCCAGACTTCTCTGGACAGTAGATGGGTGTACCTGGGTCCCACTGGTTTCTGCCAGTTCTGTGCTGATGGCACTGCTGGACACCTTCTGATGTTGAAGGGAAGTAAGCATGATGTGTCTTTCATCTGCTGCATTGTTTCCTTGGCCGACCACTGCATTTCCAGTCCTCAACATTGCCCATTTCTTCGTGCTTCTTCAAAAGAGCTTGAACAGCACATCTTGAAACCCCAGTCTGCTTTGAAATTTTTGCCTGGGACAGACCTTGCTGATGCAGTCTACCTACCTTGTGTCTTGTTGCTGTGCTCAGTCTTGCCATGGTATATGACCTGTGACATGAAATTATCTTCTACAACCTCACATTAGCAGAATTTGGCTGTTCCTCACCCAGTTTTAAGCCTCCTACACAGCTGCTTCTGTTTCAGTTAATGACTGTGTTTCAACCTACATATGAAATTGATGATCATTAGCACCTGCTTGGTATAATTGGTTATTCATACACCTGACTCTAATCCTACAAGATCCCTGACTTTGTGCAAGTGTAAGAATTGATGCTGGTTTGAAGCCAAAGGGTAGTCACACCAAATACTGATTTGATTTAGATTTCTGTTCACTCACTTTGCATTTTGTAAATTGATAAACATAAACAATTACAATGTATATTTTTGAAAGCATTCTTACTTTACAGCATTTTTTCACACCTGCCTAAAACTTTTGCACAGTACTGTATGTATATACAAACTGAAAAAAAATATTTTTTTCTCATTAGTGTTATTATCAAGGAATTGTTTTTGATACAGCACCAATTTTCTCTTTAGACCTAGTTATGAAATCTCACATAGAAAGTAAGTTCAAAAGGTAGATAGGCAGATATTGTAAACTATCCAGAACACTTGAATCTCAAGACATTTCCAGCAATTCTGCTTAATTTTAAAACATATTTGTTTCTAGCCCATTCTCTCTGAAGAACAAAAAACAAAGAAAACCAAAGTAGTTCGTGGGGAGATGCTTGGAATATCGATATTTCTATATCAAAGGTAGATTCTGAGAGAATGATGAGAACAACCAAGAAACAAACTGCAAGAATATCCAACAGGTTTTCCAAAGTTTTGTAATATAAACACAAATGAACACATCAGACAGTATGAAAATCAATCAAATTATTTAATACAGTGCATCCATATTTAAAATAAATGTATGTTTGTTTCTGCATGGGTTATTGGTTGTCACAAATAGCAGTTAACATCCAAGTGCTATATAGAAAAATGTACAGCTAGAACAGAAGTGTAAATTTAATCTACTTCCATAATAAAATAATTTATCATTCCAAATCCACTTCACCAATTAAAATGGGGAAAGTGACCAAGTTCAGTGTAGTGATGAGAGGCATTTCAATGCTGCCAATATAAATAAAGACCTTAAAGTACTAAAAGCCTAATGCATTTGTACATCTAAACATAGTAAGCCAATAATGGCTTATGACTTTTTATTCTGTAATGCTTTACAAGACTTCTAAAAATATTTCATTCAACTTAAGTTACCACTTTCACATCCCAAGTCTCAACATGGTCAGAATTCTGAAAGATGAGGATCCAGCAGTGGCACTACCAAAGTCCAGAAGCTGAATACTGGAATTTTGCCAATAACATTTATTATTTAAAGGAATTCAACATTCTAAATTACAGGCACCTTCCTTGGAAACTTTTGCTTACTTTGTTCAGACCATGCTCTGTAGAATGTAATTTTCAGTTTTGGCCTTAAAGAAATAAAAGACCTTGCACTTAATGATGTCTCCCACGTATACATGCACCTTTAGCAACAGGTGACCGGTCCCAATTGTTTCTCCAGTTCACTACTGGTGCAGTTACATGTTTTCAGCCCAGGCTTCAAGCTCTTTCATGTCATCATCCTCTTCCTCTTCTTTTTTCTTAGCTAGAAGTAGGACACAGTAGTACAGAATTAAGCATTTCATTTTCAATACTGATTTAATTACCACATAGAGTGCAAGATATAAAATCCTCTGTAAGTTAGAAAATTCATGAGACAGACTGCTATGCTGAATGAAATGACAAATTTATGCAAAAACTGGTGTTAAAATTAAGCGAAAATGTAATATGAAATTACACACATTGAGGAGAAAAAACCTGACAGGTGGAAATACTAGGAGGTCTTGCTACTTGTACTATAATAAACCTTTTATAAACCAGATATCACATCTAAGTTTAAGGTTGTCCTATTTTAAATATTATTCTTCCCCTCTCATAATTCTATGAGGAAGACTATCTGATACATCTTTAGACTAAACCTCCTCCCACTCCCATTTTAAGAACCATAGCATGGCACAAATGCTACGCTGTCTATGGAGAGTTTATATTCCAAGAACCATTTAATGGTATATACCTATCTTTTTGTTATGTACCAGTCACAATTAGTAAGCTTGTCCTAATCTAGAATTTCCATGATGTGGTTTATAACACTAATACGTATTTTTATTGTTCTATAAAGTTGTGATTGGAAAAGAGATCAGAAATTCCTACAAAATAAGCAAATTCTAAATGTATGTACTGCAAGATTTAAAAAAAAAAAAATTATGCAAAATAGAGTATATATTAATATGTTTGTGCAGCAACCACATTTGTCATAAGACATCACTTTCCAACATTTACCAGGCTTTGAAGGTATAGCTATAGAGGGCACATTGGGTAATGGAACTGTCTCTGGACCACTGATTTCCAACAGGTTTTTATCCAATTCTTCTTGCTCTAGCTCCTCTAATTCAGCCATCAGTTCATCCTGTAATGGAAGGAGTAAGAAAAATTTATGAATGCTTGTGTTAGTATCTGTAATCACACTTACTAATATTATGGGAAAAATAGTTTTGATGTATCTATCAACCATTGGGTGCAACTGGGTTTTCTCAGAATCTCACCATTTTATTGATTGGTTGATTTGGGCCCAACTCCAGAGTAACTCAGGGCAACTCCCAATATAAAACAATATTTTAACAACTGTGGCTCTTAACAGTTGATCACATCATCCAGCCCAAAGTTTTCTAAACCTTCATAATGGACAACTCATGAATTAATACTCTGTCAATATTTTAAGTCACTGTGCTTCCTAACCACTATATGTCTGAAATAAAATTTAATTATTTTTAGTTGTTTATTCTTACCTCATCAAATTCTTCACCAATTCCTACAGGCTTGGAGATAGCAGTTGAAATTTCATCAGCTAACTCTTGCTGTTCTGCAATATCTTGCATGAGTTCATCTACTTTGTCAATATCCCTGTAAGAGACCAATTTGATAAGTTTCATCCACTCAAGTAACAACCTTGGAGATCAATAGAAATTACTAGGCAATTTTGTAAATATTAAGAAAAGGTATACTGAATAATTGCAACACTGATTTAAATTAAGTGTCTCTTAATATTAGACTTAACGTTTCATGAGGATGAGTTAATATATTTGTTTGCAACAAAATAAGGGATTAGTAAATATTGAACAAAATTATCCTATTGAGTAATGCTGCATGTTAATAATTTCACAGTGCATTATAGTACTCAGGCACTAAGGGGATATCTGAATTCTAAGACTTGTGATCTGTTTTTCCTGAATTAAATATGAAATTAAAAAAAACTGATATAGAACATATGATTTCTTATTTATAACAACTTGGATAATTGGATAATTCCAATGGTCACTGTTTTCCAGACAATGGTAAAAATAGCTTCCACTAAGAACTTCTGTTATGGAACATGTGTGCTAAAAAAAAAAAAAGAGCATATATAAATATGCAACTGTCTGTGTGTTTGTGTATGGGTGTGTGTATCAGCCTTGTTCCAATCACCTTCCAGATGAATTGGGATTATTATACTTGGCACTCCATCCTAGGTAGGAATTTCAGTTGCAGTCCCTTTACTTTCAGATAACATAACCTGGAAATCAGTCATAAATTCTCACACTATCATTCATAAACTCATCAATTTAAAATATCTGACTCACAAGGCAGCATTTAAAACAAGAATTCAACTATTGTAAAAATAACAACACATGAAATAACTGGCAGATTCTAATAGTATTTCTGTTTTCTAAAATCCAGTTCATAAGGGTTAGCAGTTTATTCTTTCCAGCCAAAAGGAATATTGGAAAGAAATTATATGAAAGTCATATTATATATATATAGCACACACACACATATATATATGTGTGTGTGTGTGTGTAAAATGGGGTAGGAGGGAATGGGATAGGATTTCGTCCCATTGTCTGACCATCATCATAACTCTCCAAGAAGTAAACCAAAAAGGATCAAATTAGGATGGCAGGGGAAAGAGAAGCTGGCAAAAGAACAATAGAGTTCAAAAGCAGATCAGGCTGCGGAGGGAAAAAAAAATGAAAAATTCCCCAAATTCCTTCCTATAGAAGAAGTAATTGGGCAGCAGCTCAGAATAAGTCCCAGTTACACAATTCAAAGCAGACTGCATGCAGCCCATGCAGTATATTTGCACAGCACACACATACACACACAAAGCCGGCTGGGTGACTTTGGGCCACTCACTCTGTCTCAGCACAACCCATTTCACAGGCTTGTGGTTGTGGGGAAAACAGGAGGCAGGAGTATTAGGTAAGTTGGCCATCGTGAGTTATATATATATTAAAAGGGTGGGATAAAAGTATAATAACAACAACAACAAGCCAAATCCAGTCTAAACATCTGGCTGACTGTGTGACCAACCATCCTCATAATAATAATACAGACATATGTGACACACACATAAAAAAAATATGTCTCTTCCTCGTCCCCCACCCCCAGCTACTCTTGGTAAAGAGGTTGGAATTAATTTCAGAAGGCATGGTATGCATGTGTTCCCTGCCTTGTTTTGTTTAACAAGATTTCAAATTTGAAATAAATGATTCAGATGTCAAACTAGCTTTTTCAAAGTAAAGTTACAGTATTATCTATGTGGAAGAAAGATCCTCCTCACACTTGCTCCACCGTAAAAAACATAATTACACTTCACTGTTTCCTTTATAAATTAACCCAGAAACATTATAACCCCAAACCCTTGCTTTGCACTCATCCATCCAGAAAACCAATGGGAAAGGACATCTTACATGTTATCATGAGCAGCTTTCATTGCTTTTGCAGCAAAGCCCATATTCTTGAGCACTTCAGTGTTGGTGTTAGCATTTTCCAAGGCTTCCCTCTGGAATTCAATTGTGGATAGTGTGCCATCTATTTGAGCAAGCTGCTTCTCATATCTCTTCTTTCGTTTTAGGGCTTGGAGTGCAGCTGGATAAAAATAACACAAAGCATGATTGATATATGATGTGCATCTACGACTGACTCTGCTAGAATGCTACCCAGAATATAAAACCACTTTAAATTTGTGCTCACAATTATTCCTATTTATTTTGTTTCAATCTTCAAAATTAACATGCGCTACCAACAGGTATCCTTTCCTAAGCAAATAAATATTATTGTAGCAAAGCACTTTATTTCTAAATCTAACTCCAGGATGACAACCCACCAGATCAGATATATAGCACTGACAGCCTGATATATTCAGTCCATTTTTTTCAAGAAGATCTGTAAACTACCAGCTGGTGAAAAGGAAGAAAACTTATTTAACATATATAAGAATGTTAAGGATAATAACTCTCTTCTAATGCACAACATTGGTATGATTTGGTTTCTTTCCCTCTCTATGAAAAAAAAAGATAAATTATATGTCAATCAAATGAAAACATGGAAAGCTGTGGGAGAGGAGACCTAGGTCAACTCAAATACCTTGAGTGACCAAGCTGCAATGTAATCTGTTTCCAGAGGAAATCACAAAGAAAAAGCAAGGTAATGAAGTTCTCTCACTGCTTAAAACTGAGCCAGAACATGGGGAGGAAGAGAGAAATTTGTAGAAAGGTGTTTCATCACTGTGCATTTTCAGAGGCTACTACTACAGTGGTACCTCAGTTCACGAACGCTTCTGTTCACGAACAATTCGGTTCACGAACAGCTCCAGTCGCAAAATTTTGCCTCCATTCGCAAACTCCGCATCGGGTTACGAACAGGATCCGCGGCCATTTTCCCTCCCGTGACACGTGGTCGCAGCTTCCTGTAGGGAGGGGGACTCTCCCTCCAAGCAGTAACCGCCTCCCCACCCGCCTTCCTCTCCTCCACGCCAGAAGTCGCGTCGAGCAAGGTTAGCATTCTCTCTCTTCGTACTGTACTTTGTGTCATATTTTTGCGGTTTAAAAAAAAACACACATATGGTTCAGAATAGATTAACCGTAATTACATTGAACCTTATGGGGAAATTTGATTTGGGACGCGATCAAAAATCGGTTGGCGACCAAATTCGTAGGGGTCAGAACGGATTAACTGTATTTACATTGAACCTTATGTAAAATTTGATTCGGTTCACGACCAATTCGGTTCGCGACCAGAGTTGCGGAACGAATTAAGTTCGTGAACCGAGGTACCACTGTACTTCCATTACCCATTCAGGAAGCACTATATCATTGTGCATATCCTATAAGCCTAATTGGTTAAGAAGTAGCCACATGACCAGTCTATGCCCTCTACGAAGCTATATAATTTTTCGGGTTGGATTTGCTGTACCAGAAAAATTGTGTGATCAATTACCATGACAGTCACAATTTGAACTGGCATCTCCAATTTCAATAGCTATATAAACAGGACAAAGAACTTACTTGGCCCATTAAATCACACTTTTATCTTACCAGCAATTTATTACATACCTGCTGCATTTTGATTATGTGCCATTGAGTTGTTTTTGACTCCTAGCAACCACATAGATTTTCTCCATGACTTAGTACATTCTAAAGTATGTATTATACAACCCTTTGCATCTCAGCTATAGAAGCTATGATAAAATTAATCTTTAACTTTATGACATGCAAGTGGGAATAATTAGTGACGGACATGGAAGGATGACTGAAAGAGTTCAACGCTAGTATATAAAATTAAGCTAAAATAAAATCATGTATTGCATTTCCTTTTGGAGTGATTAATATCTCCTTTAGGTCAAGCTTGACACCTGGTAGCTTCATGGACATGTTTATGCAGTTTTTTTGGCAGCAATACAGAAGTAGTTTATCACTGCCTTCTTGTACTTGTAGTTTTGAGATTTGCAGAGCTTGTAAGAATTAAATTCCTACAGAAATAGAAATTACATCAAACAAAGTTCAAAGTCCTAAATAAAAATGAATGAAATTTAATAGCAATATAATTTTAACTACTTCTTGTAAAATATTTCAAGAAGTAAAATCAAAACCTATCCAAGCTTCTACAAACCTCCACTCACCACAATGGGAGGGCCCCACAGACCCCTCCCAAAACTATCCAACCACGTGCTCAGTCAAGATGAAGAGTCCATTCTTTCATGAGGCCTATCATTTTGCCCCACTAAACCTACACAAAATATACAACTCTGTGTTTTTTTCACCACCCGAGACTTAAGGAGTACCTTCAAGGCAAGAAACAAGACATACAGGTGAAACTTGAAAAATTAGAATATCGCGCAAATGTTCATTTATGTCAGTATGGCAACTCAAAAGGTGAAACCAATATATGAGATAGACGCATTACATGCAAAGCGAGATATGTCAAGCCTTACTTTGGTATAATTGTGATGATTATGGCGTACAGCTTATGAAAACCCCAAATTCACAATCTCAGAAAATTAGAATAGTGTGAAAATTCTAGGCTCAAAGTGTCCCCCTCTAATCAGCTAATGAATCCATAACACCTGCAAAGGGTTCCTGAGCCTTTCAATGGTCTCTCAGGCTGGTTCAGTAGGAATCACAAGCATGGGAAAGACTTCTGACCTGACAGTTGTGCAGAAAACCATAATTGATACCCTCCATAAGGAGGGAAAGCCCCAAAAGGTAATTGCAAAAGAAGTTGGATGTTCCCAAAGTGCTGTATCAAAGCACATCAATAGAAGGTTATGTGGAAGGGAAAAGTGTGGTAGAAAAAGGTGCACAAGCAGCAGGGATGACCGCAGCCTGGAGAGGATTGTCAGGAAAAGGCCATTCAAAAGTGTTGGGGACTTTCACAAGGAGTAGACTCAGGCTGGAGTTAGTGCATCAAGAGCCACCACACACAGATGGATCCTGGACATGGGCTTCAAATTCCTCTTGTCAAGCCGCTCCTGAACAACAAACGACGTCAGAAGCGTCTTACCTGGGCTACAGAAAAAAAGAACTGGTCTGTTGCCCAGTGGTCCAAAGTCCTCTTTTCTGATGAGAGCAACTTTTGCATCTCATTTGGGAACCAAGGACCCAGAGTCTGGAGGAAGAATGGAGAGGCACACAATGCACGATACTTGAAGTCCAGTGTGAAGTTTCCACAGTCTGTGTTGATTTGGGGAGCCATGTCATCTGCTGGTGTTGGTCCACTGTGCTTCATTAAGTCCAAGGTCAACGCAGCTGTCTACCAGGAGATTTTGGAGCACTTCATGCTTCCTTCCGCAGACGAGCTTTATGGGGATGCTGACTTCATTTTCCAGCAGGACTTGGCACCTGCCCACACTGCCAAAAGTACCAAAACCTGGTTCAATGACCATGGGATTACTGTGCTTGATTGGCCAGCAAACTCGCCTGACCTGAACCCCATAGAGAATCTATGGGGCATTGCCAAGAGAAAGGTGAGGGACATGAGACCGAACAATGCAGCGGAGCTGAAGGCCGCTATTGAAGCATCCTGGTCTTCCATAACACCTCAGCAGTGCCACAGGCTGATAGCAACCATGCCACGCCGCATTGCTGCAGTCATTGCTGCAAAAGGGGCCCAAACCAAGTACTGAGTACATATGCATGCTTATACTTTGCAGAGGTCTGATACTGTTCTATTTCCAATCCTTGTGTTATTGATGTCATGTAATATTCTAATTTTCTGAGATTGTGAATTTGGGGTTTTCATAAGTTGTACGCCATAATCATCACAATTATACCAAAGTAAGGCTTGACATATCTCACTTTGCATGTAATGCATCTATCTCATATATTGGTTTCACCTTTTGAGTTGCCATACTGACATAAATGAACATTTGCACGATATTCTAATTTTTCAAGTTTCACCTGTAGATATACAACCATCATGAATTCAATACATCCTGGAGCAACACACAAATACAGATCACACCAAATCTCAAATACATATTAAAAATACTGCCTGGATGTAACATTAAATTGGATTTCTACACTGAATGCTTACGACAAGCTCAAGCCACAATCATCAGTTAAAAAAAAACAAAACTCCCCTTATGCAACAATCTCAGCAGGACAGAACTTGATGCTCCAAGATCTCCAGAACTATAATGACATTATAATCAAGCAAGCTAAGAAAAGTTATAAGGTGGATTATGTCATAGAAGCCCAGGAGAAGCAACTCTCCAATACCACATTCTACTAACTTCTATCCTCAGATCCCACAGCAACATACAAGAAAGAACTACACAATCTAATGAAAGAATTTCCTTGTATACCCTAAGGATATACAAGACTATATCCATACAGAAACAACCCAGAAACCCCAGCTAGGCATTTCTACCTAATTCTCAAAATACATAAACCAGGCAATCTGGGTAATCCCACTGTCGCAAGCACTGGAACTATCACAGCTGCAATATCAGATATCATGAACTCTGTATTTAGACCTTATGCCAGCAGCACTCCTGGCCATATAAGAGGCATCACAGACTTACTAAAAGGCTGAAATTCATTGGCGACCTCCCTAACCCCATTTTAGCTTCCATGGACATTGAGTCATTATATACAACATCCCCTATAAATATGGACTTCAACATCAGGAACATAATCAATGATGTCAATAAAGCACATCTTGCCATTAGACTGTATGACTTTGTACTCACCCACAACATAACCTATATCTGTAAATCAGTGGCACACACATGGCTTCACAATATGCCAACTTCACAGCTGACCTAGAACAATGCTTTCTCAGATTTTACACCCTGAAGCCTCTGCTTTACTTGGGATATTCTGATGGGATATTCATCTGGACCCATGGAAAAGAACCTCTCCAAATTCTATAAAAATCTTAACAATTTCCACCCCACCATCAACCTTTTGTTGTTGTTCAGTCGTTAAGTCGTGTCCGACTCTTCGTGACCCCATGAACCATATTGCGCCAGGCCTTCCTATCTTTCACTGCCTCCCTGAGTTTGCTCAATTTCATGCTTATTGCTTCAGTGATGCTATCTAGCCATCTCATCCTCTGCCGTCCTCTTCTCCTTTTGCCTTCCATCTTTCCCAGCATCAGGGTCTTTTCCAAAGAGTCCTCTCTTCGCAACCATCAACCTTAGTCTTCACCTATTTACAGAACAAGTCCACTTCCTTGACATCACAGCAAAGCTACACAATGGACACACAAACACCATGTTATTCAGGAAACCTATACATTGTCACGCATAGCTACATGCTTCCAGCTTCCATCCAGAAAACACCACCAAGTATTGTCTATAACTAGAATCTATGCTACAAATGCATAGATTCTAGTTATAGACCGCTGACCTACTTGACAGAGATGCTCAACTGATGGAATTAAACCAGGCTTTCAGGAGACTGAACTAGCCAATGAAATCAATAAGCAAATCAATAAAGTCAAATCAATTCCCAGGGAAGACATATTAAAAGACAGAGCAAAAAACCAGAACAGAACATCATTGGTTGTCACTGCAGCTCACAGCTAAAGCCACTCAAATACATTATTAATAAACTACAACTCATACTGGATAATGATACTGCACTTTCTCAGGCACTGGGTGACAGCCCGTACTTGCATACAAGCAACCACCTAACCTGAAGTAGATTCTCACAACAAACAACAAAACAATGATATTAAACATGGAAACCAGACCCTGCAACAAATCCAATGTCTACTTTGTCCCTCTATCATAGATCATAGAGTGGAAGGGATCTTATGTCCAACCCCCTGCACACTGCAGGATTCACTATACCATCCCCTGTAGATGACTATCCAGCCTATATGAAAACCTCCAATGAAGGGGAAGAAACAACTCCATGCAGTAACCTATTCCACTGATTGACAGCTCTTACTGTCAAGAAGTTCTTCCTAATGTCTAATTTGTATCTACAGTACATCCTTGAAGTTTCATCCTATTAGTTCTAGTCTTACCCTCTGGAGCAAGTGAGATTAAGTCTGAACCCTCTACAATGTGACAGCCCTTCAAATATTTGAATACAGACATGATGTCCCTTCTCAACCTTCTCTTCTGCAAGCTAAACATATCTGGATCTTTTAACCATTCCTTGTAGGACTTGGCTTCCAGTTCCAGTCCTTTCACCATCCTGGTAGTCCAATTTATCAATGTCTTTTTTAAACTGGAATGTGCAGAACTGAATACAGTACTCCAGTAAGGTCTGACCAAGGCAGAGTAGGATGGGCATAATTACTTCCTGCAATACTTTGCCTTACACCAACACACTATCACAAGTCCAAACAACTTCATACACACGGCACCTTCACATGCTCTTCCTCTAATGTAATATATGTTATGATCTTCAAACAATACCCCTCTCAATTCTATGTAGAACGAACAAACCAGTTTTTATGTGAAAGAATTAATGGACACAAGTTTGACTTAGAACTCAAAACAAGGACAAAATAATGTCAAGGCACCTGACACCTACACTGCAGGTTCGTTGTTTTGAAACTTTACTGGCACAATTGAGATTGCTGAACATCAAAAAGATTCAGGCCATCTCAGAACGCCTCAACAAAAACAATGGGTTTTTAACACATTACAACTATTAACTGATAAGGTATTCATGATCTCTCTAACATATAACCTATACAGTATTGCAAAACCACTCCATTTTCCTTGCCCCTCATCCCAATATAAATCGTACATCAGTTCAGCCACACCATCCATTTGACAAAATGAACTGTAGTTTTATTGTCTTCTAATACACTTTGTAAGTCTGAAAAGATACCAGACTCTTGATTCATGTACAAACAGTAGGCAAAATGATGAAGTGGTTAAGGTGGTGTACTAGGCCTGGGGAAATCCAAGTCAAGTTCACCTTCAGTTATGGGAGTTCACTGGGTGATTTGAGCCACTTGCTATGTCTCAAGCCTAGCCTACTTCACAGGATTGTTGGTATAGGAAAAAATGGAAGAGGAAGTGCTGTGTCTGCTGCCTTGAGCTCCTGGAGAAAAGGTAGAATTTATAAATTTAACAAATTATGAAGTACAATTATATGTCTTATTCTAAGCCCAATAAGTAATATTTAATAACAGGTAACTTTCATTATTTTCAGATTTACTTAAGTGAAAACATTATATGTTGTAGCACTTTACCATCAAGTGTGTGTGTGTGTGTGTGTGTGTGTGTGTGTAAATACAGATACAGATATAGATACACACACACACACAATCTCTCTCTCTCTCTCTGTGTGTGTGTGTGTGTGTGTGTGTGTGTGTGTGTATATATATATATAAATATAATCTATATATTCGCACACACGTACAGGTAGTCCCCAGTTTAAGAAAAGACCCCAAGGCCTGTTCTTAGGTCAAATTTGTATATAAGCCAGAACAGTATTACTGTACAATACTGTATAAGTAGAATTGTGCAATGAACTCAAATCATTGAGTATTTAACTCGAGTTTTGCTACAATAGGCTCCATTCTTAACTATGGGTCATCTGTAACCCAGGCAACCCAGGTACTACCTGGATATAGTTTTCGAAAAGCTTAGTTATTATATATTTACATGTATTTTAAATATAATTGTACCTGATAATTGCACATCTGATAATTGGAATAATATTTCTACTATCCAACTGTAGTCAATATAATCTGTTACAATGTAGTATAACTGCGATGTATACTAAAATGTTTTCATACCTTTCATTTCCAAAGCCTGTATAATACAATTGTTCTTGTCCTATACATTACAGTTGAGCTACCAACTCCTGGCGTTTATTAATAAACTGTTTCACAGCATTTTCCATGCAAAGAATAAATTCTAACAATATAAGTCTGTGACGGAAATCTAGGGTTGTGAGAAATAACCATCTTTGTGCATATTTCCCCGTTCTCAATAGTAGGTGGAAAAACCTCCTCTTTCAGACTTCGATGCGATGTGGATAAAGCATTCATCGCCCATCTTTGTTATTAGATAGCTATAAGCCTCTGTGTTAGATGAGGGTGTGGGAGGAGCCCCAGTTTGTATCCCAAACTGTAACTACTGTAAAGTCTGTTTAGTTCATCAGGGTGGGATGCTAAATTGTTTACACCTGTGGAGAAGGGTGGAGTCTGAGTCTGAAAGGGTATTTAAGATTAGCCCTGGAGGAGGATGGGAGGCGCTGGAGAAGCAAAGGTTGGTTATGCTATTGCTGTATCACAACAGACTTTGGAGAAAGCTGTGATTTGGAGTTTGCTTCAGCTGCAGGAGAGGGGATTTGCTTGTTTCTTCCTCTCGCTGTCAAGACACATTCACGTAAGGCTACTCAGGCAAAGAGGGCTTACACTTCTGCCTTTAACCTTTATATTGACTGTTGGTCCATATGGAAGGACTTTTTATCTGCAGCTTATTTTATCAAACCCTTTTGGAGCAGTGAGTAAAGCCTTGCTTGAGAATTTACTGCTTGCCTCTCGAGTTATTTTGTCATTGCACCTGCACATAACCAGAAAGAAAAGAACCCAGAGAGAAAAACCGGGGGAAATCTGTCATATGGTGGCTAGCTGTGCGGGATAAACCTGGTTTGTGCAGTGCAAATAAGATGGCACGTAAAAAGGAGAGAAAGCAGGAGCTGTTATTAACGCAGCTTTCACAAAGAGACAAGATGGATCTTGAGAGTGAGTTGGAGAAACAAATGGAGAGTATTGCGGGTAGTGAGAAGCCCATGGGAAGTATGGACTTTAAAGAAGATAGAGAAGAAGATCAGGAGGAAGAGAGGGGAGTGGTGAGAAGGCCGACGACAGGGAGAGGCAGGATGTTAAACCCGGTGATGAGGGCCACTCAGAAACCCAAGTTCCCCACATATCAGGATGATCAAGATATCAACACGTATTTCAGGGTATTTGAAGTTTCGTGTCTTGATTATGATATACCAGACCAGGAAAAAATGAAACACCTGAGAAGTGTGGCATCAGGAAAGCTGTTGCAGCTACTTTCTGAAGTCCCGATTGAGCAAGCCCGTGACTCCCCAGCCTTCAAGAGACTGGCATTGAGAATGTTTGGGAAAACTGAAGACCAGGTGAGGAGGGAATGGAAGGCGGAGGAAAGAAAAGCCGGTGAATCTTGGGTGGCGTTTGTAAACAGACTGGACAGGTTGTTGGGACTATTATTTAGTAAAGCTGAAGTCTGCTCTGTGGAAGGAGCAAAACACCTCATGCTGAAAGAAAAAATTCTATCATATTTGCCCGAAGAAGTGATGAAATTAGTACATGCTAGAAATGTGGATAATGCCTCAGAAATTGCTGAGTTTGCTGACAGGTTGGATGAATGGAAAGATCAGGAACCTCAGCATGAACAGAGAAAGGCGAGGGAAAAAGGGAAGAGTTGGCAACCTAGAAGCAGCTTCTACTACAAGCAAGATGAGGAGGAAAGGAAGTGGAAGAAGAGAGAAGAGAAGGATCTGGGAGAAAGGAGGGTGAAGTCACCTGTGGAGCGTAGGAGGAGCGGCGCGCCCAAGCCCCAGAGACTAATTTTCTCCAAATCAGCGACGCCTAAGTTAACGTGCTACCGGTGTGGTGAAGAGGGCCACACGAAGAGGGAATGTAAGGGGTTGCTGCAGGGTGATAAGTTGGCGCAGCAAAGGATGGTCCTACACACCGATGATAGCAGGTCCTCCAGTGTGAGTGAAGGATATAGTTCTTCCAGCTCGGATGATGCCCCACGATTGCCCATTAGGCGAGTGGGCTGTAATGCGCTATGGCCAAGGGAAGGGAGAGGTCGACCCGAGGTGAAAAGGGAGGTAGGCGGAAGAAAGCCATTATTAACATACAAGGATATCTCCTCAAAAGAACAAAGGGAGTGGATCAGGGAACTTTGTTGTGGGGAGGTAATCCTGGATGGGAAATACAAAATAAGAGCCCTAGCAGATTCGGGGGCCGACATTAGCTCCCTACATGAGGATTGGTTAAACAAGGTTCCTCATGAATTGGTTGGGTACATTGAAATCGTGCCCTATGAGGCCAGACCAAGGGTTAAGAAATTGGTGAAGGTGCATGTTGAGTATCAAGGGTGGGACGGAATTCTGTGCTGTTTAATCCACAAGGGAGACGATGCTCAATTTATTATTGGGGCTGACTTGGAATATAAGACCTCCATGAGAATGGTAACTACTAGATCTAAGGCTAGTGAGGCAAAAAGCAGGGAAAGAGAGCAGAGTGCTTCCCCGGTAGAAATTGAAGGGAAAGGTAAAATGGAACTTTGGGATAGATGGGAGTTTAAGGAGGCGGTAAGGCAGTGTGAAACGTTACAAGCTTATAGGGAAAGGGCAGACCAGGTGGAAAATATCTCTGAGAATAACCTAGTTAGATTCATATGGGACAATGGGCTGCTTTATAGAGAGCATGTGGAAAAGGGTAATGATATTGGTTGGGCCCCTTTAAGGCAGCTTGTGGTCCCTAGGAGGTTCAGGGAACAAGTCTTGCTAGTAGCCCATGACGCTCCACTAGCGGGACATTTGGGATTTAGGAAAACGCTTGCAAAGGTGCAAAGGGAGTTTTACTGGCCAGATATGGCAAAGGGTATAAAAGCTTATTGCCAATCGTGTAATACATGTCAGTTTAACAGTTACCCTCAGGATAAGACCAGGGCAAGGTTAAATCCGATTCCCGCCTTGGAGAATGGGATCCTGCAAGAATGGGCTATGGATATACTTGGTCCCGTGAGTAGGACCACCTCAGGGAAACAATATGTGCTGATAATTGTGGATATAGCATCTAGGTACCCTATGGCAGTGGCCTTAAGCAGTATTACTGCAGAGAAGGTAGCCAATGCCCTAACAGAGCTTGCCCTCACATATGGTTGGCCCAAAAGGCTAATATCAGATCAAGGGACGAACTTCATGAGTCAGTTGGTAGAACACATGTGCAAGCTGGGGGGGGGGTGCAACACACGCCTATTTTGGCACACCACCAATCTGCCAATATATCAGAGCGTTATGTGCAGACGCTGGGGAAAATGTTGCGGAGCCTTATCCATGATAATAAGGGTAGCTGGGATAAGCTCCTCCCCTTTTGTTTGGCTGCTTTTCGCGATGCTCCGCATGAATCAACTGGATTTTCGCCCAATGAGTTGATTTTTGGGAAGCAAACCAACAGTATGTTACAGCTTATGAGGGCAGATTGGGAGGGGATACAACAAGAGGTTTCAGCGAAAGGGGTAGCCGAGTACTTGGTTGATCTGCAAGGTAAATTACAACAAGTACATAAATCAGCTTGGAACCACTTGCAAAAAGCGCAGGCAAGGCAGAAGGCTAATTACGATCGCCATGCTAGGCATAGAGAATTTAAGGAAGGACAGGAGGTCCTGTTGCTGAAAACGGACTATACAAGGAAGTTTGAGGTGGCATGGGAGGGGCCCAGGAAAATCTTGAAAGAAAAGGGCCTGAATAACTATGTTATTACTGGCACAGAACTGGAGGGCAAACCTCAGGTTGTGCATGCAAACAGGCTAAAACCCTATTATTCCAGGGAGGGGTTAATGATACAGATTCAAGCCAGTGGGGAAGAGGGGGTGGAGAACTCCTCCCAAGTGGAAATTAACCCTGACTTGTCTAAAGATAGGAAAGAGGATTTTGTAGTGCAACACATTAAGGGAAAAGACAACTTAGTTGCAGATGCCTTATCACGTTTGGGAATGGCTCATCCGCAGGGGATTGGATCCATTCGTGGTGGGGGGGTGTGACGGAAATCTAGGGTTGTGAGAAATAACCATCTTTGTGCATATTTCCCCGTTCTCAATAGTAGGTGGAGAAGGGTGGAGGCTGAGTCTGAAAGGGTATTTAAGATTAGCCCTGGAGGAGGATGGGAGACGCCAGAGAAGCAAAGGTTGGCTATGCTATTGCTATATCACAACAGACTTTGGAGAAAGCTGTGATTTGGAGTTTGCTTCGGCTGCAGGAGAGGGGACTTGCTTGTTTCTTCCTCTCGCTGTCAAGACATGTTCACGTAAGACTACTCAGGCAAAGAGGGCTTACACTTCTGCCTTTAACCTTTATATTGACTGTTGGTCCATATGGAAGGACTTTTTATCTGCAGCTTATTTTATCAAACCCTTTTGGAGCAGTGAGTAAAGCCTTGCTTGAGAATTTACTGCTTGCCTCTCGAGTTATTTTGTCATCGCACCTGCACATAACCAGAAAGAAAAGAACCCAGAGAGAAAAACCGGGGGAAATCTGTCATAAAGTCATATAATTCAGCTTGTTTGTCACAGATCAGTAAGCAGTAAAAACAAAAGCCTAATTATATATTAATTTATGCTGTTATTTTAAACCTTGTATCAGAGATGGTAGTTATACTCTTTAGCAGCAAAAAAATAATTTTAATATCCAATAATTATGAACTTCTGATTTCGTATAACAACTAAGAATTGCTTTTTAAAAACTGCATGCAGACTCTGTGGAAATCTTAAGATGAGATAGAAAATTTATCTGCAGGAAGTCTACTGCAGTAATGATGGAAATATTGAAAACTTTAGAGCAGTTCAATTCATTCTGAAAAGATGCAGACAAATTTCCATCACGTCATGAAAAAAATCACCCTTGAAAAATTAAAATTTGATTTTAAGCTGAGCAATGCTGCATTGGACTTGATGGTCTGAATAGACCATTCCAACTTTATGATTATATGATTGCTTTAAGTTCTTGAGAGGTTTTGTCTTGCTGATCTTATCCATGCCTGAAACACATGTATATCAGTTTCATACAAGAAGATGTCTGCCTTATTTCTGCTCTCCAGCCTAGTCATCTGTATTTCTATAATCTTTTTATTGACCTTTCAATCCTTCATAAATTACCCAAAGTCACAGGCAAGTGAGGAATATTTAAAAACTGATTAAACGGTTCAATAAATAAAATATGAATTAATGGTAGTTTAGATTTACACTGTGTTCCTTTGGTACTTGACTCACTTACTTATTTCTACTCACTGAACTTTTTAGATCCAGAAATATTCCACTAGTGGAAAGGACAGCGATTTCAACCGAAATCCCCATTTTCCTGCTACCACATTACATCTTAATCCACAGTTTCACATAATCCACCAACCACTACAGTACCTTTTTAGAGGATACAACAGACTGCGAGGTCAGAAAAAAGTCTCAGCTGACCAATGAGATTCAAAAGTAATTCTTGATTTATAGTTCAATTTCTTAACTGTCAATAAATCAATTACAGAATAAAATGTAATGTAAAAAACTGAAGCTACAATGCCAAACCATTTTTCCAGATTAATAAACCAAATAATTCTAAATTATTCACTAATTAATCAAATAATACTATGATCTGAGAACAGCATTTTCCTAACGTCACAGATGTAAATGTTGGTCATGGAAACAGTGTAAAAATATAAAGAAATTGTAAAGAATGTAAACAGATCATAGATATAGAAATGCAAAGATACATGTTTTGATATCACTATAAAGAGACACTATTTCTTAAGTACCATGCAGAAGGAAGTAACACAAATTATTAGTACCAAACAGCCCCAGCCAACATAATAGCTGATCTTTGATTTATACCTTTACTCTATACCTCAAACATAATGACCTTTAACAGGTAGTTAACCTGGAACATGGCCTCAATGAGGAAATACAATGTCTGGATTGGATATACAGGTAGTCCCCAGTTTAAGAATGAGTTCTATTCCCAAGGTCTGTCCTTAAGTTGAATTTGTATGTAAGCCGGAACAGTATTATTGTATAATATTGTATAAGTAACATTGTGTAATTAACCTGAACCACCGTGTATTTAACTCAAATTTTGTACAATAGGCTCCGTTCTTAACTATGGGTTGTCCTTAAACCGGCCATTCTTAACCTGGGGACTACCTGTAGACATAATACTGGACAACCGATCATAACTAACTGAAATATGTTGATTTCAATTTCACCAGTATGATTGGACTCAACTAATCAATGTGAAATTAACTTGCAGGTCATTCTTACTAAGCCACAGAATCCATGTAGGCCTCAAATAGGAACAAGGAGGCAACCTAAGTTGAGCAGAGACATAGAAAATATATGATTTTACATGAATCCAAAGCATTTCCTTAGTATCCCACTCAGGCTACTCCAGCACCTGATCTCAATATCATAGCATAAGTTAGTTTGGGAGAGACAGGAGGGAGAGATATAAGTTGTTATGGGCAAGAATTGGAATAGGCAAATTAATAACTTAAATTTGCATGTACACTTAAGAATTAATATGATCAAAAAATGAGATGTCACCAATGCTAACAGAAGAGGCAATCACTAGAAAGCATTATAAAATGGTTTATTACATATATCTGAAAGATTCTGAAAATCCAAAGTGTTTTTTTAAGTATACTAGTAAACCCATAACTCCACACAATACTCCCCAGATACCTGTGGTGCCTTGGATGCTACTGGAGGGGAGGGGAGAAAAGGAGGTCCCTTCAAGATTCTTTGGACACCCAACACTCAAGATGCTATTGAGATGGGAACCAAGGAACCATTCCAAGCAGGGTACTTTTCATTAAGAGAGATGTCCCTTGCAACCAAGCATCTTAAGGGCTGCCCCCTCAATCATGGATTTCAGACACAAAATAGAAACTTGTCTCAAACATTTTGCTCTTCTGTGCTGATGTGTGTACATTTTACTACTTTGGCAATCTTCCTCAATTGCACCCATTCCCTCACATAACTTTTGAGACCAAAGGGGAAGGGGGAGCTGAAGAAAGCCCACCATGTCCGCAATTCTGGATCTACCTACAGATGCACAGGATTACTCCCGAGTAGATACGCAGCATGCTACTGATTAAGGTCCACCTTTACTATCCGCTCGCTTGCAAGTCCAAGGAGCATCTTTCCCACCTCGAGCTCATCTCATCCGAGTCCACCCACAACCACGAGGTGGGATTGCCCCGTCGCCCCGACCAGCCGGACTGAGCCCCGCTCACCGCGCTTATTCTTGGTGCCGTGTTTGCGGGCCGCCAGCAGCTCCTGCTCGATCTTCTTTTCCAGGAATTCCTGCTTCTTACTCAGCAAGTCCTCGGTCTCTTTAAGCCGCTGGATGGCCTCCTGGGGAGAAGGCCCCTTCCCCCCGCCTTTCTCCCCCGGGCCCATCCCGAACAACTTCCCCAGCAGCCCGGACATGGCTGGACCTTGCGCGAGGAGAGCAACCACCCGCGAACCCCAGCCGGGACGAAGTAAGGAAAAGGGGAAGGGGAGTCTCCGGAAGACGTTGGCTGCTCCCGAGCTGCTGAGGTAGAAGCGGCGGCGAAAGGTGGATCCTGCGGTCCCCTCCCGCTCGTGAACCGTCAGCCGGGTTAGTTGCCCGCACAGGCCCGAGCCCCGACACTGACCACTCCCTTACACGAGCCCCCGGCTGCGCGTCAGCCCGAGCTGCCCACTGACTGACTCACGGCCCGGAGTAGAACTGCCCACGATCCCAGTACGTCACTCCTGGAGCTATGGCAACAGAGGTAGCCCCGCCCACCTCCGTCTTCCCCTCGGCTCAGTGGGTGTATATAACTCGCAAAGGGTGCCGGGAGTTGTAGTGTTGCTGGAGGAGGGACGTTCTTGCCCAAATGTGGGTAAACATGCTCTCGTCTTGTCGGTTCCTGGGGGAGTTGTTGCAGTATTTTCATCTGCAGAAATCACTGATTAGTAACCTGTTTTTTATGTATAAATTTTGAAACCCTCAATTCATGCAGCATCCAGATTTCACAACAACATAAATAGCGTGCTTTAAAGAGTTTTTTAAAAGGTGTTTGTTTCAAAGACCTGTGTCATTTTTCTGAGGCTTGAATATCATTTTAAAAAGAAAGAAAACTGATGCTTATGTCTTGGTGCCCTTGCTTACTGTGCATCTTTTCTAGGCCGTTTCATTGGCTTTAATGCAACTGTTTCAAAACATGCGATCTTGCCCATTCCATTGGACTATCACATGGCTTGTCAGAATTATGTATCTTTTTAATCTTTTAGTTTGGAATCAACAAAGGACCTTTGTGTTGGCCTGTTGTAATGTTCTGCCATCAACTCTGCTTCAGACTTAGAGATCCTTCGTTGAGTTTACATCCCTATGTGGTTCAGCTGAAATAAAAAACAATAACCCACTGACTGAAGAAACACATGTTATCCAATGCTATCTATTCTGTGGTCTGATGAGTTTTATGTATGTTTTTATGTATCTATTTTTTGTTGTTGTTGTTCTGTCAAACCATATGCCAGTGGAAAATTAGCTATGTTTTGAGCTATTCCTTCTACAACTCATCAAATGATTAAACAATCAAATTGCTAGTTATGTTGTGTTTTGTATTATTGATGTTTGCAGAATAGCTTGCTGATTTTAAGTTATTTTGCCTATATTCTCTATATCTCTTTTTTGTCTACATCTACATTCTCTACATCTCTTTTTGTGCCAACCTAAAGCCAAGAAAGTCAAATCAGGTCATGAGAACTTCATCACCATTATTGACCTTACCACCAGACAAATGCAGCAGATTTATCCTTCATATTACTTCAAATGCTTTCCAGTTGATTTTTGTCTCTTTCTCTGTATGTTTTTTTGGGAGAGAGATGGAATTTAGAAGAAATTCTTGTAGACATTGGGTAGAAACGGGATACTTGAAGTCTTGAATATGAAAAACATCCTTCTTCAGCCTGGCATCCTCCAGTTATGTTGGCACTGCTCCTCCCAGAATCCCCAGTCAGATAACTAGAAATGTAGAGGGCACAGGGTTAGAGAAACCTGTGGTAGACAACCTTCCAGGTTCGCTTCTATTCCTACTCCAAGCACCATCAAGGCAGAATAATGTCTTAGTTCATATTAATGACATATATACAGATCAAAATGCCATCTATCACAGCATTTTACTTCCCATATCTGGCACTGTCAACTACATGCCTTCAAGTACAGTAGTTCATAAGCAAATCATGAAGACAGTACTCCTCCCTTCCTAAGACATTGCAGCAGTTGATATTCAGCGACATAAAGATCTGATTCACACATTGAACTAAGCCTTAAGTTTACAATGGTTTACTGATAATATACAAAACCATAAACCATGATTTATAAACCACAACTAAGTTTTCATATGATACCAGGCCAAAAACAAAATTTGCACATTCAATTGCCTCTAATCTCAAACTTGGTATCAAAACTATAACTGAAAAATAGTTATTGTAACATTACTTATTCCTAGTAGCTGTAAGACAGAGGTAGTTGTGAAAGAGAAAAATGACCCCAAATGCCCTCTGCTAACTTCCTAGTGCCCCAGCTGATGGTAGTTTCCTTACAAATCCAAAAGGCAGAGGTGCCACGGCCATGGGCTAAGTTGGCAAGATGTAACCCACTATTTTCCAGATCTTTGAATCAACTCTCACAATCACTTGTAACTAGCATGCTGGTTAATATTAAAGTCCAAAACATATGGAAAACACTAGTGTAAGTTGTTTCTACTAGGCAATGGACTACCTACCACAAGGCCAAAAATAGGGCCAGATTCATCTTACCCACAGCAAGGTTGAAATAGCTCATGGGCCTGTTCTTTTCAGTGTCAGGAAAAGGAAAAAATTGACCCAAATGGGACTGGTTCTTTCCTTCTCAAGTTGATTAAGGGGAATGATATAAAGGATCAAGTACTGAAATACCCATTATGGTGCAGTATATAATTGTATTTTAAAACATTTTAAACTATAATGTAATGCATTTTAAAAATTCATTTTACAAAAGAGGATTGGGTATAATCTGATACTAGTAATAACTCAGGCTGAATGTGTTTGGTCTTCAACCTCCATCTGGGGGCTTTGACTTGTAGACCTCATACTCATAGCTTAAACATTTGATTTGATTTTGGACCTCTTGTTCCTCCCCAATCCCATTTTTGTAAGATTGCATCTGGAGAACTCAAAAGTACGCACACTTCTTTGTGTCATTTTGGTCAGTCCTAATAACAGTATTGCCAACTATGGATGTTAAAATAGTGAGGAGGATTGGAGTATCTGTCCAATAACAAGATGTAGCTGGGACTTTTGGGGGGGATTATTAATATAGCATATGATGGAGGGTGTCTATAATATGGAGAAAACAAATAGAGAAAAATATTCTAATAGCTTTTTCAAAAGATTGGAAGACTTGAGGAATGGATTTGCAATCCATTTCAGAGGAACAGATGTAATGCTTCCCCCAAAGCAGACATTGCCACAAGACTTACCAATCACTGCTAGTTTACATGGTTTTAATTCCAAGAGATTGTATCTCTGTATATCTTGGATGACCAGATGTTGTAGATACAAATAACAGGGGAGATTTGCACTTACTATTTCCTTAGGCTGATGAACAGCTACCCTATCATGATAAAGGATTGAAAATGCCACTTCAAAAAGACCTAAAGTAAAAAAAGAATGCTCCGTGGCCAGCTAGACTAGCCTTGCTTTCCACAAATAACTTCATCAGAAGACAACTGCAATGAAACAACAGGATTATGATAACCACAAAATTATACTGTTAATGTTAGCAAGGTAATCAAGAAAAAATATATAAAGTTCTTTTTCTGTCACTATGGAATAGCAACCAGCAAATGTCAAACTTACCAGGGGGAAAAAAAAGTAGAAAAACATTTTCATTAAAGAAGCCCCAGTGAACTGCACGACTGACAAGAATTATGCAATTTCGGAGAATCTGTAATCTTGGGAGATAATTTAGTGAATTAGCTAGTTTTCATTCTGTGACATAATGAATTTTGTTGCACAAGAAGGTGACATGATTTGAACCATACCTGGAAAGTGAATAAAACTTTTTAATGACTGGATTAAATTACTGGAGAGTTGCATGAAAATGTAAAATAATGTTCTATTGACAGAATATAGACTAAGCTTTTGATGAATGTATTTTCAAATCAGGAGTAGCTTTCAATTTTAGGTAGGTATCTGCCAAACAAAGTTTAAAAATCTATTTAAAACACTGGCTTCACAATTTCACATAGTAAATAATACTATATTTAAGCTATACATGGAGGGGGGGAGGTGTTTCTTATCAGAAAAGTACACAAACACACAACCCCCACCCTCAAAGTGTAACTCAATCCTATTGCTGCTGCTCCTGCACCATTAACTTAGAAAACAAATTTCTGTTGTGTGCTTGGGGGAGAGGAATTAACAAGTTAGGTATCCAAATCATGTGTTAAATGTTGTATTTGAAAGCAGGCCTCCACCAGCAATGACGACATGGACTACATTATCACTACCATGTGGCCGGGCCCTATACCAACTTTTGGAGATCCTCTCCTTGGGCAATATGCTGTCAGAACCCCTCCCCCCATACCAAACTGAGGCTACTTTCTTCTGGCCAGTCATAACTACCCATTCATTTGCTTTTGCTCTGTTGATCCAATTTGCCAGGTGGAAGGTAAGTGAAGGCTACTGCTTTTCCTCCATTGGCACTGTAATTCCTAAACCAGTGACAACAAGGAAGAAATAGTGGGATGGATAAGTCTTTGAGAATTAGCAATATATCTTCCACTGAAGAGTAGATCTAGGGTGGTGTCCAACCAATTATTCAAGCCTGCGCTCTCTGTTACCTATCCAACATACATGCACACAGCTATATTGAAAAAAGGAAGATGCGTGATTAGCTTCAATACAGAATTTATAAAAGCAAAGACGACCGTTCATCTCCCAACCAGGTGACCTCCAGATGTTTTGAATTTCTTCTCTCTACATTGGAGATTATACTTTGGACACATTATGCAAAGACTTAGCTCTCTTGAGAAGTCTAAATGCTGCTCAAGTTGGAAGGAAAGAGAAAATGACTAGGAGCAAGGTGGATGGACTCAATTACAGCAGCAATGGGTACATTGTGAAAGACCTGAAAGACTAGGTCAAGGACAAATCATCCTGGATAAAATGTATGTGGTCACTAGGAGTCAACACTAACTTGATGGCACATAATAAATTGAGAAATCAACATTGGAAAAAGCTGGAACACAATTTTACCACATGGTTTCTGTTGAGCTTTTTCAGAATTAATGTGCAACAATGTGAAGAAACCTGGATTTAAGCAGTTTAGGGCTCTTCTAAGAAGGAAGATACATTGGGTTTAACATGCACTTTTCAGTCCTTCCCTAATCATATTAGCATTTGTTCTTGAAAAATAAGGATATTGCTTGCAATACAGATTGGCTTTATCACTTATGCTGGGAGTACCACCTTGGTTTTAGGAGAAATCCACAGGCAAACTACTGCAGCTAAAACTTTGCAACACATTGGCAATTTATGTCACTTCTCTGTATTATCGTCACAGACACTGTGAAAACCAGTGAAGATGCTTTCTCCTTATCTTGTTAGTATACTAATGGGCAATGATAATTGGAAATAAGGATTCACTTTCAACAAACTGATATGGAACACTCTTGAAATGTTTAACACATGTGTCTTATAGTCAATGTGACACAAAGATTGGGGATCAGGTCTGCATCTGCATTAAATTTGCTTACTTCAGAGTAGACATATAAGCGGGGCCCACACATCACACTAAGTTACGTACCATATAGTAGATTGTTTTGTTTTGGCTTAGTGTGTTGTATAAGCTAGCTAGTTGTACAGGTAGTCCTCATTTAGCAACCGTAATTGGGACCCGCAACTCAGTCATTAAACAAAGTGGTCACTAAGTGAAAAATCATGTGACTGTGACTGTGTTTAAAATTTTACCAGGACAATGCATACCAAGTGAGTGTAATGGTGGATACATGGCTGAGAGAAAGACACTGTGAAGGTTGTAAATGTGGGCATTAGTTGCAAAGTTACTTTTTCAGTACCACTGTAACTGTGAATGGTCATTGTCCAAGCCAGTTGCTAAGCAAGGACTACCTGCAGTTTGATACATTACTTAAACAAACCAGTTTAGCACTATATATAAAAGCTGTGCAAAACCTTTGAAAGATGTGTTTCAGAATGTGCATAAGTGTGCATGAACCATCTATTTTTGAATCATTAAAGCAAATGTGTCTTTTTCCAGCACACATGGCTTCTCTGGAAACTGCTCCCAACTGTCTCCACACATGTAGAATATATGTACACATATACAGAAAGAGCTAGGAGCAACACTAATGGAGCTATGCAAATTGAAAAAGCTATAGCTGCTGAAACAAGAGGTCCTTCATACATGCCCATGTTTTGAGTCACCTCTTCAGAAGGATTTGGATGGCCCTGCAATGTATGAACCAAGTCAAACAGAAGTGTACTGCAAATGGACCTATGCAAATCAAGTTCTCTCATTTCCTGCAGATATCGTACAGAACTGAGTATAAATGTAACATAACAGCAACTGTAGAGTTTCAGATAAAAAGAAGTACACAAAATGCTAGAAATTCTGACTGAAGGATTTAACAACCTGTAGTATCTCAGAATGCATTTGTTTCCCAGAAGCCTATGGATAGCATACACTCAGGAACAGTTGGATTTGGATAGCATGATAACTGCAGCACATCTTGGAAAAAAAAATAACATAAAATGTAACATCAGTACTACAAGTAGCCCACTGGTACCAATACAATACTCTCATTGATTAAATTAGTATCATTCATACTTCTTAATGTATCAGTTGGTCTTTAATAAACCCAGAGCAACTACTTATTCAGGTTCAGGAAGATGGTCTTCATCTAGGAGACTATCCTTCACTACCAATTGTTTCCCTCTATCAAATAAGTGGTCTTGAGGCACAAGCAGATCAAGCTACAGTGGCTCCACAAGTGAATTGTCAATCTGAGCCCACTGGTGATGTACCTTAGAGCAGCGTTTCTTAACCTCAACAACTTTGGGTGGATTTCAACTCCCAGAATTCCCCAGCCAGCATGAGGTTGAGAAACACTGCCTTAGAAAACTCTCTTCTTAAACGTAATGAATAACTGTGGTGTTACAAACAATTAGGGATGGATGGAAAAGAGTATGAACACACTTACTGTCCACACTGGTCTTTCCTTCCTTCTTAATCCTCCCTTTCCCAGTTCTTTCTTAGCATGTGCATATTTAGTTATCCTCCACTCTTGAAAGTTTCCCATTTCTCTTTGCAGCCCAGATGCCTGTGATATTTCCACATTTCAAAATCATATTCTCAGGTGTGTTTCCTTCCAAAGCTGCTGCTCTTTATCAGCAAATCTGAGAAAGTTCAGGGGGGAAAGCTGGAGCTTCAACTTGTCTACTGTGTCTGGATACAATTTCCCTTTCCAATATACCCTGAGACAGGGAAAAGGTAGAAGATACATTTATGAGAAAGTTTGTGAAGTTCCCAAAGGATCACATTATGAATAAACTTTCATCTTGAAAGTGGACAGGGCAATATAGAGTTTAGGACAGAATGATAAATGAGGTCATAAGAGTGCACAGGAGAGCAAATAACAACATATGGGTGATGACATCATCATGCAAATGCCACAACTTACATACTTGTGTCAGAGATCAGGATGCAAGTATGTAATGGCAACATTTGCACAGTAACGTCTTCTTGCACACTTTGTCACTCTGGTGTCATTACTGTTTGCTGCAAGTGCTCCTGAATAGACTCTACTAGAAACAATAAAATTAAATCAAATAAAGATATGTGAAAAATGTTGCAGTGGATCTAGATTCTGGTTTTGAGTTCAAGAACTTGAGTGAATATTTAAGCACTGAGTATCTTTAAATGAAAAGAATATAACTATCCCCATTTGTTTTCAACAGTTTCTTCAGATAAATTCTTCCAGATAAGGAGAGGAGTAACTTCACTTTGTAACACGTATCTTTAAGAATGTTATTCTTGCATCATTGAAGCCAAACATTTATGCACATACATCACCATTCATTTCTCACTCTCTGCAGCAGTTCTTTTGTATCGGTAAACACAGGAACTTTCCCTCCTACTAAATGGACACAGAGTGGCATTAGTCAATTAGTCAGTAGCCTGGATGTAAACAGGGACTGCCAACATGGCACATGGATTCTCTGAGCCAGGCTGCAATTCTGTCAGAGCAAGGTTGGATGAGATGCCAGTACGCTGGCCAGAGTTGCCACTGTCTGAATTTGCTGCTGACCTGCCAACCACAATGGATAGAACAGTGTCAGGTTCAGAAAATTGTTCTTTATTAGGACCATTTTTTTGAGGGCTCTCTCCACCTGTAGTGTCTTTGAGTTCTGTTAAAGCCAACTGAGCTGAAAGAGCAAGTCCCACTTTCCGCCCACGTGCCCCCCACTTCTTCTGAGATTTTCTGACCGGTAACTCTTTATCCTTTGATGAGTTCAGCCTACATTTGTGGTCCTTCATGTACTTCTGGCGGGTAAAACCTTTGCTACATGTAGTACAACGGTACTTATAGTTGCCAGTGTGAGAACGTTGATGTTCTATCATGTGAGCTCGCCGGCTGAAGGCTTTGTTACAATACTGGCACTTGTGGATCTTCATACCTAAAAAAGGAAGAATGCAACAAACGGCTTAGATGTAAAGAGTTCCTATAAGCCTCATCTAAACCCAATTAATAATTTTGTGAGTGAAGTGAGATTTGAACCTAAAAGTTCATGGCATACTTTCTTAGCCACTCTACATCAATTCTATATAAAACTATATAATTACACGGTACAACTGGTGATATAGACAACATTTTGCAGAGGAAGCCGTGAAAACTCAGCTACTCTGAACAGATATAATATATTGAGGGTTTTGCTATCTTTGGCTTTCATGAATAGATTCCAGCATAACAATTCAATGTGGAATGGTTAATTCAGTCCCAATGGTAGATAGAATTAGATTAATCTTATTCAAAGATCAAAAGGGAAAAAATATTTCCTCAAGGCTGCTTCTACTCTTCACTGAAGTTGAGAAACAAAATCCAAGTGCTTTATTAATATTCAATACATTAATTACAATGACTTCCAGCACTGATCAGAATCAAAGCAGTAATTCCATATACCTGAATGGGACAAAATATGAGCTTTCAATTTGTCCGGCCTGTTGAACTCCTTACTGCAGCCTGTATGATTTCTGCAACAACAAAATAAAAATAAGCAATGCAGAGAGGAACTTCTAAGATTATTTATTTATTAAAAGATTTGTACAGCCACCCATCTTAGAACACATAATTCCGTTTCACTGACACAGTGATATTCATCTTAGCAGGAGCAACTTGCAAGTTAAATTATCAAACTTCTTGCTATAGCAAGAAAGAAGTACTGAGTTCTTGGTGCTCTCTGAGCTTGTTTTCTTACACATGTTTTATTACCAGGCTATGCAACATCATCAGTGAAAGGGAGAGTGGGATTTGCTGGCTGTTTTATTTATACAGGTAGTCCTCGTTTAGCAGTTGTCTATGAAGCTAGTGCTGCAGTGGGCCATCTGATACTTACGAGAATGGGCATTTATATTTCTTGAAAGGCTCATGGATCAGCATATGCCGTTTGAGTTTATCTTTCCTGTTGAAGGCTGAGTCGCACACTGAACATTTAAAAGGCTTTTCACCTGCACAGGAAAGAGACACAAATTCAGCAGTGAAAGTGTACACTGAGTTTGGTTAAAAAGTATTCTAAGAAGTCATTTTCTGTTCCTGGATTATAGAAACATGATTCATCAGAATTGGGATCAGTTCCCCAAGATTCTTCCTGTCTCTGATGTAATGTATTGGTTCTAGTAGATGCTTGTATGCTTAACATATATTCAAAAGGCCCGGTTCCAATCAAAGCAGTGATCCATCAGACAGAAATTAAGAAGACTGCTAAGTGAACACAATTATTCAAACAGGGATGTAAAATCCAAGGAATGTAAGGTATCAACCACCACTGAAGATGATGACAGGAGAACCCTTAGAACATGAATAGGTTCAACAGATTGGAAACAAGTTTCTGCCACTTCTTACCTGAATGAATGTGAGCATGTAGTTTGAGGTAGTGTTCTCGGCGGAAGAATTTTTTGCAGATCTGGCACTTGAATTTGCCTCCTCCTCCATGTGTAGGGAGATGCCTTCGCAAGTACCTCTCACAGGGAAACACCTGCAAAAAGAAGCAATGTCACTAAATCGTTGGGTAAGAGCAAGGTCAGTTAGAGGGGTAGTAACTCTGTCAGGGAGACCAGGAGGGGCCACTATTTTCTAGCTACACGCTGCACTTAATATTTTTTGAGAGGATGAGGCTAAAAAGTGAATGGGGGTCACATCTCCTATGTGGGCAGGGCTGAATTTTGGGAAGTTTCAGGATTCTCTTCACTTTTCAACGTGAAAAGCTTTATTTTAGGGCTTATTTTACAGTTTTCATCTATTTCTCGGCTCAGGAAATAGATACCAATACATAGCATGATACCATCATCACTTTTCAGCAATAATGGTTAGATGGTAGCTCTGAGGTCCACAAGGGCTCTACCTGGTCCAATGTCCACAAGTTATTCACTCCTTCCCTTAGGAAATGCATATGTACAACAAATCTATGCAGTAAAACTCGCAAGTGGATGAGACAAAGACTTTACTAACAGATCAAGTGGGCTTTTTTGGAGGGGGGGGAACCCTGCATGGATAGTTTCTGCATCAGGGAACAAGCCACAGGACAGACCATACATATGTTGTAAATGGGAGAGAATAACTGTGAGAACTCAGGTGGTAACACTCCAATAGCACCCTCTGAGGTGCATCCACTATACAAATGTGTCATTATATAAGCAGTCTTGGGCAACTCTCCATCTTCTTGGTCTAAAGCCTCTCAGAGCAAACTATGAAATAAACATGAATGAATAAACGGATAAAAATTTGCTGTACTAGGTGATAAAATCACACTTCTCTCTCCAGAAAGTCAATTTACTATTAAGACTATCTGCCTACCTTCTGACAATGAGGACAGGGGAAGTTGTGTGTTGCTGTCTGTAAGTGATGCTCCAGGGCTTCTGGTGTGGAATATTTATTTACACATTTGACACATCTAAAGAAAGAAAGAAAAAGAAAGAAAAAAGAAAGCATTAGCATGGCTGAAGTCTGCAGGCTAGCCTTTAGTTTCCTTACACATATGTATTTGCAAGAAATATTGTCAAAGAGGAAACACTTAGTGATCCTTGAAGGAAATACGGGCTTAAAAATAAATAACTACATAACTGCCTGGAAACTATAGTTCCAAGTTGCCTAATTTACCTGCATTTCTCTTAAAAAGAATGAAAGTTTATGGAATAGATTATGAGGAGGGATAAAAACTTGTTCACCTTATACCCCAAGTATGCCATGAATATAAAAGATACTCCCTACATAAATATGAAGTGGTTTACCATTAGCCCAGAAACTTCAAGACCTAACATCCAAGCTGTATGTAATGGTATGAGGGAATGACCTTGGGAGACAGGAGGGAGACCCACAGACTGGACAACCAGTGTGTCAAAGATAGCCCACAGAAGGAGGGAAGGCATGGAAAAAGTTTCAGAAGAGACCCTCCCTCTCCCTTTTGGAGTATAAAAGGAAAGGAGGGGAGAAATACTTTGTCTTGCAAAATTCTGTTAGTGTAACCTTACAATAAACACAGAGCCAGTACTTCAGTTTGTGCTTTTTGTCTGGACTACTTCAAAGGGCTGACACTGTAGCACCAACATTTTACTGATTAATTAATTGACTGATTTATTGGATATTGAGGCCACTTGCCCAGGACTGGGAACAGAGCTAGGTCTTCAGAAACCTATGGAACATTTGAAGGGTGCTCAGACAAATCAATGGAATCCCAGTCAACATATTATACTTTTCTGCTTCTACCTTGTACAAAACTGTAATTCTGACATATTTTCTTAACTCATATATGCTCTCATAGTAGGGTCTGATTTTCTTTGTTACTTTTTTTTTAACCCAAAAAAAGGTAAATGAACACTAAGTACCAAATCATTCAACAGCAAATCCACAACACTGACTGCTCTCCCAACTACAGTTTAAATTATTGCCCTGATGATATTAATAACATCAAGTTTGAATCATATTGTTTTTCATTCTTTTTCCCCAATTACAGGCTAGAGGAATTACTCTTTGCAATGCTACCATACTTGTAAACTGCCATGTCCTTCTTGGGGCTGTGTTGAGGGAGCAAGCTGTGGGAATATTGGTGGACACCCAATTCATATAAAGAAGGGTAGTCCTTGCTGCAGAGGTGGCAGCGATAGCTCAGCTCTTCCTGGTGGTTCTTGATGTGCTCTAAGAAGGAGTCCAGCTTTTGAAATGTCTGTGCACAACTTTTCACAACACATTTGTAAACCTGCACATTAATGGTAAGAAAAGAGAATTTAGATCAGCCTTATTCTGTGCCACCAAAAGCAAACAAACTGTATTGTACTATCAGAATTAAATTTATAAAAGTAATTAACGACTCTTGTGAGATTGATATACCCACCCACAGAGAAGGCTGTTTGCTATGTCCCTAGACAATGAATTACTCTTAACTTCTCTTCTTCCAATCAGCTTCTCCTAGAAGTTAACAATGGACCATTCAATCATTCCTTAGGCAGAAAAAATGCAAAACTACGTCCCTGCAGAGGTTACACATTGTATCACTGCATGAGTTACTACTCTAGATTTGCCTCCTTCCAGTAAGGAACATAGGAAGATCCCTGATATGGGCTGATACCATCTAACTCAGAATATAGTCTACACTAACAATGGCTCTCTAGAATTTTGAGCAGACTTTTTTTTTTCTCTCTCTCCCCTTAGAAATTCCAAGAATGAAAACTAGAATGTTCTGCAAGCAAAGCATACATTCTGAACTCTGACTTACTGAATATGCCCAGAATAGTGATTCATGCACACACAAAAAAGAACTGTACGGTTCTTTCACAGTGGAAAAACAAAACAAAACATCAAGGTAGTGTAACTGAAAAATATATCTCAACTATCAGGGATCTGTGAATTAGATTCTGTTGAATTGCTTATATTGTTATCTAGAACACGTGTTGTTATCTAGTCAGCACATATTTCTACTGATGAATGAAAATATGCACAGGAGCATATTCTTATGCTGGATCCAAAGATCAGTGTGTTAAAAACATACAGTTTGCATATATAGTATCACAACATCAGAAAGCCTTTGTCGATCAGTGAGTAGTCAGCTAAATTAAACAGAAAATTACCCTGTCATAGAGCATAATTTTATGTTCTAAGCTATGCTAAAGAAAAAGAAAAGTTAGCAAAATAGCCAACATTTTGCATCTGAGTTTTGTAATCTATATAGATTGTGCAAATTGGGAAGTATGCCTGCATTGTTCTGCAATCGTGGAAAAGTGGTAAAGAGTTCAGTATAGCAGAAGGAAGCCATCTCATGACGAACCATCTACCTGTTCATGTTTATGCTGAGTCATGTGTGATTTTAGCTGGAAATATGTATTAAACTTGCTAGGACAGAACTGGCACTGATAAGAACTGTCTATCAAGACCACTTGCTTGGCTTCCAACTTCGCAGCATCATGTTCTTCCCCAGGAGGCATGGCTTCAGGCTGTGGAGGACTGCTTCTTGGAGCCTGGTTTAAGCCTAAAGGAAAAGATACAGAACACAGGAATGTTAGTTTAAGTTTCAAGCATTCCGAGGGAAAGAAGCGTTTTGAACAGATTACAAACAAGATCAGCAAAACAGAATTGCTCTTCTCAAATTATAAGCCATTTTTCTAAGATGCAAAGCTTTGGAAATTAGATTTCCTTCTTTGTGTGCCTTTGCATTTCATTCATTTTTATCATGACTGAAGATAAAACTTATGCTTTTTTCACTTTCACTTTAAGTGAGAGGAACTCCTATCATGAATGTTACATAGTATCTCCAGTATTGGAGGGATATGTTTGACAATACCAGCTGCTACAGAACATGAGGGGAGGACTTTACTGCACTTGTGAACTCCTTTCAGGTGGCCCATTGGTATTTATTTCATCACTGTGGGAATAAACTGTGGGCTAGATGATCTGATTTTAAAGCGCTCCTCTCATATTCTCAAGCAATCAGCAGCCTAGTCCTTGGTGAAGTAGTACAGTTGGTATGTGGGCACAGGAGAGTAAACTAGGGCCAAATATTCTCCACCAGCTAAGTTCATTCTGCACGTTCAGGCTTGTAGCTTAAAACAGTTTTCTAAAATGGGCATGCACTTCCCAATCTTCTCACTGCCTATCAAGTAGTCGATATGTACAACTCAGGAAACAGTCTTAGCCCAAGCAGTCATATTCACACAATATACAAAAGGCTTGGTGTTGCATGGATCATCATCCATAATTTCTTATGATCATCTACAGGCAACAGCAGAGATATTTAGGAAGTTAGTGATATCACACACCCAAATACTAGATGCATAGGTTCTGTTTCAGGAATATATCTAAACGGGCTTTCCAAACTGATGCTCTCCAGACTCCAATTCCCATAATTACTAGCCAGCATCAGCTTCAGTTGGGGAAGGCCTGTCTAATGCAAAGCAATTATATTTGAAGGGTTATTCAGATAATGCAGAGTTACAATATCCCTTCACCTACTGTCTTGCTGAGGATGGATGATAGAATTTCAATATACATCTAATTTTAAGTTTAGTCCATAGAGGGGGGAAAATCAGTATTGTAGTTTCCACGAGTGGAGAAAATTTTGAAAAAGGATTAAGAGTAACAAGAGTATGGAAGAATATTGAATGAAAGGCTATGACTGAACAGGATCACAGCAGCTGTATATCTGATTTATACATTCATATGCTAATACATGCTTAGGCCAACAGTATACCAAAGTGATTTTTCTAACCCTTCTCGTATTAAGATCTATGAAACAGAAAGACAGGCAGAAGCTCTATTATTCAGAGGTTGGGTGAAGCAGGTCCATGACTGGCCATCCAAGCAGTTAATAATGCACCTGCATTTTCCTCATCCTCCTGCTGGTTGGGGTTGAGTTGCATGACTTGCACAGTGACAGAACTCCGAGAGATGGTACACCCAATTCCTGGTGGCCACACCTTATGTGTCTGCATGTGCTTCTTCACGTTGGATTTTTGCGCAAAAGCCCGACCACATACAATGCACTGGAATGGCTTCTCCCCGGTATGACTGAAGGAAAAATAGACACTACATCAGAGAATAGGAATTAGAATATCTCAACAGAGGGGAAAACATATTACTAGTGCACTCAACTGCAATCTACACTGTTGTGGCCTCAGTCTGTTTTAGGATGTTTCCTCTCTCAGCATTCAGGAATGAGACAGCAACTTCTAAATGAACAAGTTAATCCATCATTTATGTATTTCATTTACTTTAACACTCTTTATGCTGTGCTTTAATACTGAACAATTTTCCAGCTGGCTCATAACTACTTGCCAATGAAGTTGCATTCCAAACTGCACATAGATAGGAATTTGCATTATTGGAATGCTGCTTCAAAGCAAATTTCCTTACACTTAAAAAACCTACCACTTCAGGAAAGGTAGATAAAAGGTGTTTTTTTGAGATATATTTTTTCATGTGATAGGAATCTGCATGGAGAAACATGAAATCATATGAAGTCTCATCTGTAGCCTAAAGTGGTACAACCCAGTCACTCTCCTATTGTAGTTTAGAGCTAAGGGTCAATCAGGCCACAATGGGTTGTCCAATAATAATAAAACAAATCCTGCCTTAACATTATGTGCAAAATTTTGTTATGTTAAGGCTCTGGAAGACCTGGTGGTTCAGCAATCAGGACCAAGATTAGGTTTCACACAAACACCATACAGAGACCAGTGTTCAATATTTGGGGGATCACACTGACCAAGCAGAGAGATGGCTTTATTTTCCATAGCTCTTGCCAGCAAGTAAGAATGGCTCCAATTGTTGCTCAGAATATCCAATCAAGTCCTTGGCCTGTCCAACTAGACACTGCTTCTGTCCGATTTTGAAAGCTCAACACTACCTCCTGATATGTTGCTGCAGATCAAAATTCTTGGTGAAGGCTTTATCACAGTATGTACATTTCAATTTTGGTGACTTGGGCTTTCCTGAAATGCAAACAGCAAAAAACAAGCATGAATTTATGTCAAAAAGACCACCCTGCCATGGATTCTTGTTTGTCCACCCTCCATCAAACTAGAATGAAGTTTGAGGAATGGAACTGCAGCAGGAGTCTTGAGTACATTGCTTTATTGGAAGAACAGAATGAAAATGATGGAAAAATCCAACAAAATGAGCTTACATGGGAGGAATGTAAACCCATTATTTGCATCACGGGACTTCCTGCTTTACCTCTCATTCTTATTTCACATTAATTCAGATTTTGTTAATCCTGGCAAGGAAAGGAGCTGCAACATTGGCTTCTCTACCTACACTGGGTTTCTCACATCTTCTGATGTCATGGGAAGGAATGGCACCGCAACATTTCCTACAACATCAGAATAACAGCTCAGCTTTGGTGGGTTACACTGTCACAGTAATCCATTTTAGTGGATCACAACGAACACATCTGGCTTCCTGAAAAGGTTAATAAAGAACCAATGTTCCAATACTGTGTGATATGAACTGACAATGACAAACATACAAACAACTGTGGAGTCCCTGGGGTTCCCTGAGCTTGGTTGTTTTCTTGCAAACGTTTCGTTACCCAGCTAGGTGTACACTAGGTGCACAGTGCACTGAAGATGTTATCTAGCTGGGTAATGAAAATGTTTGCAAGAAAACAACTAAGCTCAGAGAACCCCAAGGATTCCACAGTTCAGCCCTGAGCTACACATATTCTCTTCTATTGATACAAACAACTTCCTTGAGGTTTAAATGTGGCTTCCTAGGTAAGGACACAGATTTCTATTTTGTAAATGTACAGCAACATCTATTCAACCCTATTTGTTAACCAAAAAGGAAAACACAAAACCAATCCTAAAAATAACCTGAATAGCCACAGAAGGTTTCTGAACTTTATGGAATACATAACAAACCATATTCCTGTATCATCTAAAAATATTATTTTACATATTTTATTACATCTTCCAAATAAAGACAGTTTGTGCATTACCTAGAAGCTAAAGCTATTTCACATGTTTCAGAGCTGTATAGGAAATAATACATTAGCAATTTAATATAGTTTTAAAATGAATGAGTTCTCAGGATTCTAATAGCCAATATTTGGGTTATATGCCCTTCTAGATGTTTTTGGACTACATGTCTATCATCCTTGGTTATTATTCGCCATGTTGGCTTTGGTGTACAAGAGTCACAGTCCAGGAATATCTGGAGAATCATGGATTTCCCTTTACAATATGCTACCCAAGTCTTCCAGTGTCATGGACTTTAGTGCTCCACACACTGTTATTCCAATGTAGACAGACCACAACAAGAACTAGTAGCAAGAAGACCTACCTTCAAGCAAGTTATTGTCTGGTTTGGAACGACGGTTCTTGGAAGCAGAATCAAAATTGGTCAAAGTTCCTCCGCATGTATTATTCAAGGAAGCAGCAGTATTAGCACTTTTAGACTTAAAGCTTTGCTTGCTTGGACTATATACTGGAGGGGAGGGGTACACTGGGCTTTCCACGCATTGGCTGGGCACCTAAAACAGAAATCAATGATAATAACATATATGAAAGTGATAGAACAATATAAATAATCCAAAGCTCCATCATTACTCATTCAGTATTCAGACAACTATGACTTTCAAACTGGCACACAGAAGAAAAATGGGTTATCTTTACTTTTATTGTCAGCTCAAAGTTGGGAAGTAGGAAGCAAATCAAAGTCCTGCTGCTTACAGATGAAAACTACAAACACTTGCATTGCTTACACATTTGCATCATTTTTTGGTATGGCCTTGAAGAGAATCTGGTGCTATTTCTGTTTTTAACTGACCATAATTTGCTGTGTTGGATAAACACTGACAAACTGTGGTTAGCCTTAAATACAGTTAGTTAAAACAAGTCAGTATCAGTTGATTATTAAGGTTAACTACAATTAGGTTTCAGATAATAAGCTAAACCATTCTTCCCAAATGTGGAAACCTTCCAGATATGTGGACATCAACTTTCAGACATCACCATGGCTGTTGCTGAGAATTGAACTGAAAATCCAGATATCTAGAGGGTATATGGTCAGGTAAAGGATGGACTAAGCTATAGCTAATCTAAAATAGAAGTGGAAACCTGATGATTTCCTTGTAGCTGTATCAAAGGAGTAGAGAGAAGCAAATGGGTCCAGAGAGGTGAGGCTCATTTTCATAAAGCTTTGCCTTAGTTTAGCATTATGTTGCCACTGAATGTTGTCCCTAGATGTGTTCACACATCATGCTAAGACTAAACCAAACTACACTGTTCATTAATGCAATTATAAAGCATTATAATTATAGACTTTAAAATGTTACAAATTTAATATGAAATGTGTTTGCTCAAGCCTATGTGATTCACAACAGAAATTTAGTTGTGAGAAAACAGACCCATCAATATAGAGACTGCAGTGTGAATGCTATTTAAATTTCCACTTATAAAGCGGAATTAACTGACTACAGAGGCATGCACAAACAACATCAAGTTTTATCCTAGTACATTAGAACATAAGCAGTGGCCTGCTGGACCGAACTTTGGCTCATCTAGTCTAGCAGTCTGCTCTTACAATGGCCAACTAATTGCACAAGGAAGCCCACTAGTCTCCCAGCAATGGCCTTCAGAGGTAATCACACTGCCATCATGGCTAATAGCCACTGATCTCCATGACTTCCATTCATTGGTTCAACCCTTTTTTGAAGCCAGCCAAGCTGGCAGGCAGCACCACGTCACATGGTAGTGAATTCCAAAAATGAATTACGTTGTGTTGTCCTGATTCTTCCAGGATTCAGTTTCATTGGGTAGGCAAATTAGAACAACTTTAGCCATTCAAGAATCTGTCCAAAACCAAACAAAAATATTTAGCGATGCTGATTCTCTGATTCGAGGAGATATTCCTAGAGATAGCTTGAAAGCTGCTCTCTGAGTTAGCAGTAGGCTATAATCAAATAAAGGCATATATGTTTAAGATCAGAGAGTATTTCTGAAAAGCAGTTTGCACAAGCCAAGCTAATCCTTATGGGATGTTTTTCATTTCAGGTGCACCCCTCTAAAACTAAAGGCAAGGTTTTGCTACTTGTTTTTTCACTGGAAAGGATCCAGTGGTGCTTTGCCCATTTGAATGGTTTCCGTCATATTCTTATTTTCCTCCCCACTAACAGCTTTGTCCTAAAATAAATGTGACCTCTGAAAACAGTCTCAGCGTGGTTATGGTCACTAAAATACGATTTCTGAGTAACAGCCTTCTGAAATGTCTTATTCAGTCTCAATACTGAGACTGTACAATAAATCTATAAACTCTATCTCTTGGTAGCCAGATTCTCTAACACCTAACTTAGCTTTGGCATTTTAGGATGCTTTATTTAATTTATTTGTATTAAATACTTTTATCTTACTTTTCTATTTAACAAGTACTCAAAGTGGCCATGGACAAATTTCTACCACACCTAGAGACCACTATATGATGTTTCTCCTTTTGATCATATTTGGCCCAGCAGATTATATTTAAATATTATTAATCTCTCAACTTAGACAATCTGTATAGAATATAAATAAATTTCCTTCTCTCAGAAACTGGGAACTATTTGACACCTTTGGGATCACCATTTTCCTTAAGAAAATTATCATTCATTATAATACAACCTTGTGCATTTAGCTGTGCCCTTCTTTGAAAACCAACAAACAAATGGTATTTTGAGGCTGAGGAGAATCAGAGCCAGCACCATTTTACAAAGGTCAGTGAGACCATGTAATTCTCACAAGCGAGACTATAATCACTCAGACAGGCAGCCACTTTTACCTCCAAAGGTGGGTAGGGCTGCATCCCCAAATTCTGTATTTCTACCGTCCCATTCACAGGCATGGAAGCTGATGCACTGTAGACTTCTGCCACTCCACTGCTACCTGCATTGGCCTGGCCTGGCACTCCAAGGGTTCGAGGCGGTGGAGGGGGAGGCTGAGGGGGTGGAGGGGGTGGTGGGGGCTGAGAGAGGTATCCTGCTCCAGGGTGCATATTCAAGCTGCTCTAAAAACACAGAATTAAAAATTAGTCCCTCCCTCCCTTCCTTCCTTCCTTCCTCCCTCCCTCCCCTTCCTTCCCTGCCTCCCTCCCCTCCCCTCCCCTCCCCCTCCCCCTCTTTGGTCCATGAATAGGAACAATATTTGCAATAAGGTTCTAACCTTTGTTCTTAAACCAAGATAAATTTCAATACTCATGTTTTTCTGCGTACTTGTGAGAGATATAGCAAGGGCAGTGAAACATGTACTCTCATCACCAGAGGAGCGGGGGAGAGAGTACATGTTTCACTGCCCTTGCTATCTCTCTCACAATACTAGTGAAATAAATCTGTCACGATCAAGTCCATATATGATTGCATATGCAAATCACAGTATTAGCTTCATCCAGTTTTAATAATATAGGGATCTTTTCCAAGAAGTAAACATATCAGCTTATTTTTTCAACATAATAATATTATTACATCAAAGAAACTGAACTATGGACCACAGAAGGTAAAAACTGCTTCAACTCAAGGTCAACCCTTGGTGATTCCATACAAATATCCATATAGATTTCTTGGCAACACTATGGAAACAGTGCTGCAAAATCCTGGAAATATATATATATTTGGTTTACGGTATTTCCAACCCATTTTATGTGTGTGCCAACCCTGTCTCCAAACTACATTTTGCCCAGCCCTACTACACAATATTATGCATACAGTATGTGGTCATTAGACAGTAAAACATTCTTTTCCAACATATGCTTATTATTTTTTGTTTTTACAGCACATACCATTTGTCAGAGCTTGTGTGTGTTTTAAATGGCAGGGAAAAAATATCTACCTGCACAGTGGGTTGTACTGTGGACATTGGCTGGTCCAGAGTTGTGAATGCAGACATGGCTGACATCAAAACCTCATCACTCACTAAGATATTCCCTTGGACTAGTGTCTGGATCAAAGGAGAGGGTGGGACAGTAATATATGTAGAGATCTGTTGGGCAAAATGGGTAAAACAAAATCTTACACTGGATATCAGGCAGAAATTTTTCAGAAAATTCTTGAGGACCTCATAGAAACAAACTAAAACAAGCTATTATTCAGTGCAACTGCTCCCTGATGGAAATGATGTAGTAAAAATCAAAATTTTGTAAACAAACTAATTCAGTATTAATTATGTAGCATGACATGACGGATAAAACATTGTTCAGCTGACAAATAGTCATTAAACAGGAGGAAATCCTGTGTCTTATTTCAGATACACTACAGTAGCCTTCCCAAACTTAACCTAACTAACCCCACCCATTCTAAAAGCTACACCACCATGAAATCAGCTGTCTCCACTGCCAATCCTCATCTTGATTCTACTGCCTCTGTTTCACATCACTGCAGTCACCTAACTTCCCTCCAAGGTAATGGATGACAACCGCTAACAGGTTTTACACATACTGAAGCTGACCTTGGAATGTAAGAGAAAACACTAGTATGTTTAGTACGGAGCTATGCTTAGGTGCAACTGGCGACCCAGCCACAGAGAGCTCCAAGCATTCAGCATCTCTACCTGACGATTGGTGGTCTGAGCCTGCTGCACTGAGGTAATGGATGGGGTATATACACTGTTAGTAGCCAGGGAGACTGTAGCCAGTGAGGGGGCACTGCCTTGGCACTGTTCCCGCTTATGAGTCATGAATGCTGGCAACGAGTTGAACTGCTTCTTACATTTCCCACAGAGAAACACATCTTCATCATCTGAAATCAGGGAAAGAAAAATTATTTATTTAACCTGAAAGACTTCCTCTCAAGGAGATGCAGAGTTTCAGCAGAACAAAGCAGTAAGAAATTATTAACTGAAGAACTGTCAAGCTGTAGTTAGGAGAATGCTTAGCTTTCTCACAGCAAGTCCCATTTGAAACAAAATTTATGCTTCACAGGATAACTGCATTTTTCTGCCTATACTAATGAAAGAAACATAAACAGAGAAGGCCTTTTACCACTTGCATTTATCCATAGCCCAGACATGCCTCTGCAACCTTTTCTCCTTCCATATTCCATGAAATTGCCTTCATCTCATTCCCAACCCACATGTGAGGTAGCCGTAAGTCATTCTTAGCTATTCTCCTATTAAAATAGAGCTTTCCCATTTAAGCAGGCAACAAATCACAGCAATTTTACCATGGGTACAATCTGATGTACCTTACTGATCATTCAGTGACCAATCTGGAAAGAGAATGAGGGGACACATTGGCTATTTTAAGTTGATGCAGTCACAACACCTCCACTCCAGTCTCCAGATACTGCCCTTCAAGTCCATTCTAGTTTGGGCAGAGAGAGAATTTGGATCTCTCATAATGGCCTCACCTTGTACACACCAGGTCTTGGAGCTGTTCCCTGGTTCAGAGACTTGGGTTTCAAAAAGAGATCAGTCCAAATATCAGGTGTCAAGCACTGGAAGAGAGGCTATACATGCAGCAGGAGGGAGACTCCCACTGCACCAGAAACTCTTCCTCCTAGCTGTCACCTAGACTTTTTAAAAACATGGTTTATCACCCAAAGAATGCTAAATCAATATTTAAAACAACCTGACATGTGGGCAGACAGCTTGCATAAGGAAGTGGGAGGAGGATCTCCTGCAACCCCCCACGCCCACCCCATCTGTTGCTCATTAGCCAGGACAAGTGGACCTCTCAGCAGCTTTGGTATAGACCATGGTATCCTCCTAGACAGGCTGTCTAGTTAGATGATGATATAACAGCTGATGGTTTCACCCATACATGGATGGCCATCTTTAGACAGTGGTACTAGGAGATTTTTGCTCAGCCCCAAAGCATTTTGTTCTATATTATCCACCATGATGTTTAAGTTCTATGTGAAACTGCTGACTGAAATCATCCAGAGATTTACCATTGATCATTTGAGGACAGTTCCCTCTCCTTTTTATCAAATCCAGGTGATGTAGTGGAAATACTGTCATAATGGGTTAGATGAGGGCCAAGAAACTGAAGCTTACTCTTAGTGGATGGTCTTTCAGTCCAGGATACTGATATCTGGTCTGTTTTGGAAGGGTCACACTCTCCTTAAAGCACAGATATGTGAATATGTTCTGCTTGAGAGCTGTACTTCAAAAGTGGAGGGACCACTTTTTATTTTTTTTTAAGAAGGTTTAATGTAGCTTTATTATTTTTTACTTTAAAAGTAATTATTGGGAGGGGATTATAAAAGTAAACTCCCAAAGAAAGAGAATGAGGAAGCAGCAGCCTTTTAGCTGGTGCAGGAAGAAAAGGGAGGGACGAAGAAACACACCACGAAGAGGTTGGAGACAGCAGATGGGTGGTAAGAATCAACCTGTTTCAGAAAAGGCTATGTTCCCCTAAATGATCAAATCTGTAGACTGGAGATGTTTCTAGATCCATCTCTATAACCACAGGCTCAGGTGCACAAAATGCCTTCCATTGGCCAAAGCTGGGACAATAGCTTTGATCCTGCTAAAATACAGTCTCATATCAATAGTCCATGCTCTGTAATCTCTCATCTCGATTGCCATAACCCATTATACATTGGGTTGCCACTGAAAACCATCCAGAACCTTTAGTCATCACAAAATTCAGTAGCAAGAGTATTGACTGGAACTGGATGTTATAACCAAATTATGCCAGTTTTATGCCATCTTCACTTGGTCTCAGTTTATTTCTGATTCCAGTTCAAGAGGTAAATAAATATTAACCTCTAAGATCCTGCAAGGTATAAGACTACAGTATCTGAACAGAACTCCAACTGGTATGATTCTATATAGGATGCCTGAGTGTGGCATGTAGATTCTCAGGCGTGGGCCTTCTCAATAGTAACCCTCCAACTCTGGAATGCTCTGGAGCATATTTATTGTCTTCTTGACACTAGGCAATGACCTTTTTATTGTTGCATATAGTCTTTACTATACCCACGTTAGTATTTGTATTACTATAAACTGCTCAGAGCCTTTTTGGAATTGAGTAACATATAAATTGCAGGAATAAATAAATAAATTTGAATTGGATGTGCTACAGTAATGTATTTGTCATTATGGTTGATTTATATACTGTCTTTGTTTTAGTGTGCATTTGTTTTTAAAATATCATCTTAATGTATTGCAAACTGCCCTGGGAAAAGTTTGTTCTGAGGCAGCATATGTGCCTGTTAAAAAATAAAGATATAGGGAGAACGAAACCAAGTAAAGAGTGTTATCTTATGCTAAATGAATTTATGTTAAGGGCAGCAAATCACAATTACATTGCAAATTCACTGGCCTAATACCACTTTTTGAAGAGCTAACGAATATAAAGTGGTGTTTGAATACTGTTTCCAGGATCATATAACTGTTTGAATGCATGGGTTACAAGAACAAAGAATACACACACACACACACACACACACATTCACAAAGGTATCAAGTATTATGTGACTGCACAACACAAGGACAAACAACAAAGCAGAAGTCCCAATGAAAGACTCACCCATGGACTGAATGGAGGAAGATGTGTTGACTGTCTGTGATGATGGATCTGTAACACCTCCTTGGCCATCTAACAAGGACTGAACAGCTAGCACTGTCTGATTATCCATTCCTAAGGGGGATAGAAACGGCAGAAAATCTGTATTCCTTCCAGGGACAAAAATGTGAACAAGACTGACTGTAATACATCTATTTCAGCATATTAACTTCCATGTTATTTCCAGTTTTCTTACACTGAAGGGCTCTTTACTTACTCAAATACTTATTCAAACCAGAACAGAGTTCAAACTATTGGTTATGTTTACAACTGTCTGGTCACACACACATACACACACAAGTACTTCTCTACCTTTCTTCTCCCTCAAAACTGCCTGTTCTTTACATTCCATTAGGCAGGTTCTTCTTTCTCTTCCTCATTCCAGGGTGGCAATCTCCAGACTCTGGGCTTTCAGGAACCTGGCCTTGCAACTCTGGAATCAGCTCTCTTTTTCTTTACCTCTGTGAAAGTTTGATGACCTTTAAAAGGGGTTTAAAGACTTTTTTGACTAGTGGGTTAGTTCAAGGCCCAATTATTTTACCCTACTCTCATTTTATCTTGTATTTGTTTAACATTAATTATGGATATATGTGTGCTCTTTAGTATTGCAGGACTTTTCTTTAAATATATATGGTGGTTGTGTCTGATCTGCTGTACTTGCAAACATCTTTACTGGTTGGTTGTTAAGCTATGAATTAATTTTATCAGATGTAATTTTATAATTGTTTTGTTCTTCTTTTGATCTGTACCATATCATGTTAAAAGTGCTTAATAAATGAATCATACCCACTCATGTAACATTCTCATTTCAGTTTTCAAATATCAACCCTCTATTGTATCAATGGTTTTAACATACCAACCAGAGTAAAACATTCTCATGAAGATTCCATCAATAGACATGGGAAGATTACTGTTAGAGAAGCAGGTTAAATATGTTGTTTTTTTTAAAGGTGATTAAAGGTAGGGCAGTCTATAATGTGATTAATTTTAAGAACCAAAAGAAAATATCAAAATCCCATTATCTTCCCCTTTATGTGGATTTAGCCACTATTCAAAGATAAGATTTAAGCATCTTTATTTCCTGTTCCTATATACATTTAATTGCAAAACAGTAGGTTCCTGATAACAGTGTTCAGGAAGGCAATCTTCACTTTCTCCAAATAATTAACTTTAGGTTTCCTGTTACAAATATTACCAAACCATTTTTGCAAATGTTTTGACTCTTTAACTTGCTTGCCAATTACTTTTGCAGGATAAAAAGACAGAATCTTCTTTAATATTCTACTCCCTAAATCAAAACCCATTAAAAAGGGTTCATAGGCCAGATTCCAGTCAAAACTTAACAACTACAGTTCTCTATGCTTCAGTAATGGAAGAGTTTCTATGACATTTATTAGTATACTCTGTTTACTGTGCGCCAGAAATCTGTTAGAATGGATACTTTCATTTGTGATTAGTACATTAATATTATACATTCCCATATTCTCCAGCTCTTATAACTAATGTTCATTGAAAAATGAAGGAACTGTAGGCCAACACATTTGGAGAGAACCAAGCTGACAACACAATATACTAAATTGTAGATCCTTCTCAACAATACTTTTACTCTGTAATCACCTTGCATTGTTCATGGAATGGGAAGAAATGTGTTCCACATATCTTTCAATGGAAATAAACACAGGTTTATCCAATACAACTTTCATAATATTTATTACTATAGAAAATCAATTCAGGAGGAAAACAAAGAGGAGCTGCAGGAGCTTGTATTTTGTTTCTAGCTTGAGAAGCGTCTATAAGAAGAGTCAATTTCGAAGTACCCTATGTCATGATTTATCTAGATGAAAAGATCAATATTACCTTTACCAGCAAGCTCCAAAAATAATGGAATATCAGCTAATGTAGAACTTAACCAGAATATCTCTTCAAAGGGTAATCAGTACAATATACAAATATGAATACAATTCTGCATTAAATAAAAATAGCTTGATATTCATAAACAACTAAACAAAGAAAAATTACTACAATAAGACAGTCTTGGTCTTCCCTCTTACATCCTCCATCTCTTTCTAAAAGTGCTAGCCTGATAGGTCTGATATCACAGAGGGCAAAGGGTCATAGGGGAGCTGAAACTGTTTACTGTACAGTAGTTTTCCTAGAGTTCCAATGTATGGAGGCTAGTTACCTACATTCAGAAGGCTTTGTTTAGATACTATAAAATGAATAAATTAGAAACTAATTTCATATTCTTCTATTAGCGCAAAGGTTGGCAGGTACTAACTCTACAGATTGATTACGTTAAGCATGTGTCATTGGATCAGGGTACAGTATATACAAAAGAAGAACAGAGTAAATGTTATACTATCTACAGGACTGCTGTTGAAAATAACATCCTTATGGCAGATACTCCTTCTCACCATAGCATTTGGGAACATTCAGTGTATGACTCAGTATCATTACACAGCATGTTTTCCAATTCCTACAGCACCACCATGTAAATATGGTTTGCCACATCATGAGCATACTGAAATGATTACAAGGGGGACAACTCTCCAAAGGGATTCAGTTTTGATACCCTATCTAATAATGGGTATTAGAATCCTTTCAGCAGATCATTTCCAACATTCTGCACATATGGATCTACTTACAGAAACAGAAAGCACTACTTTAAATAAATATAAATTACTTTCTGCCTGTCCTTGCTATGAAGAGTGAAATACCATTATGTAATTGGTGGAGCGGCTGCTATCACCATTCTAGCCTCCTTGTCAAAAAGATTAGGAAGCTAGAAAAGGGCAAATAACAACAACAACAACAACATAAAGATACAAATCTAATTGTCAACCATTTCTCCTAGGTAAATATATATAGGATTATAATCTCAAATTATTAAATGTTTTGTGCATCATTAAAAGAAAATCTTTAAAAAAAAAACAGGAAGGATGACCAAGGAGGAAAATGAAATGAATACTTGTAAAGCAGGCTTTTTCCCCTTCTGCAATAATCTTAAAACTATAGAACCTACATTTAATGATGTTGATCGGCAGTAACTCCAGGTCTTTCTTCATACAATGGACGGTTTTACATACAATGGACAGTTACACTAAGACATGGTTTATGAAGCAAGCTACAGTGGTTGGCTTTATACATCATACTGAGCCAAAGTTAAACAAACAGCAATATTACTTAACACAATATTACTTACCACAAGGTGAGAACCTAATAACATAATTAACAAGTAGAATGCCAAGATATGAAAATATCTAATGGCTTTTAAAATGAATTAAACCAATCTTCCCCAGTATATCCTCCCTGATTATCCCTAGTCAGTCTTCATTACATTGCTGGAGATAAAAGAAATTCCAGTATATCAAGATGACACTAAGAGATTAGGAAAGGCTGGATTAGATCAAACTAGAAAGTCATGTTCAAATACATACTTCTTTTTACAATGAGGTAGGGATGGCTATTGTTTCACTGTCTGCTTATGAGCCAATAGGCATTGATCATGAGTGTCCACAGATGGGACAAATGACAAAATGTGACCATGTTGTTACACAAAAGCTGCAATTTATTTCATAATTATAGTTTGCCATGGACACCACTGGCAGCTGTAACTAAAAGCAGAATGTGGAGCTTGACAGAATTTCTTCTTATCCAGCAAGGGAATCACAATGTTTTGGTTTTCATTTTTATTAAGATCAAATTCATTGATAAAATAAGCCAGCTAAGAACCATTATTTTTTCAGTCTTTGGGTCAATTGAAAACTTAAATGCATTTAAGTCACTACTGTAATATATATTGAAACTGCAAATTAGCCAGTAAGATCACACTTCAAGATAAATACAGGAAAGGACAGCAGTACTAATCCCAGATTCCATTCCTTCCTCCCTCCTCCTCCTCCACCTTCATAATCTGTAGTAATTCTCCATACACAAGGCAAAATAAACTATCTGTCTAGGCATGTAGGCTGTTTCTCACCACCTCCAATAAAAACATCTTGATCACAGCGTTAGTACAAATGTTACGTATGCATTTGAATTACACTAAATGGTTTTCCAGAATGAAACTGTATTTGGGTTAACTAAAGTAGCAAAGGAACTGTAAATTCATATGTAAGTCATATGTGATATATGCAAGTTTTCAAGTGAGTTGTCACAGTACTTTACAAATCGCTTGAAGTACATGTGATTTACTCAGTTTTTCTAAAACTTAAAATATACCAAACATATCATTATCAGTTATTTGTGACCCCTAAACAAAAGGTGAAGACTCTGAAAACAAGGAACCTCAGTTATTTTCCTCTCTACCAAATAAAGAGCTTTGTGCAAACATCATACATATGTATTATATCTTAGTGCCATATAGAAAAGTTCTGTGTTTTTTCCACCAATTGGCCTTCAATTTGATCAAAGGGAATTTACCACCGACATTTCTTTTAAAAGAGGAGATGGTTGGTGGAAGCTGGTGGAAACAGCAATCTTTGCTAACTCAAACAACAAAGTAAACTCAGAGGAAGAAAATCAAAATAAACCCTCAGGTATCCTGAGAATTAGGTAGAAAAAAATCCCAGAAACCTCTTTTAAAAGGAAGAATTTTTTTAAGAAATCATAAGGCAGATTTTGAAACAGCTTGAGGATATCTTGTGCCCACTATCATTATTAGGGCTATGCTAATCCTCAAAGATGCATCTGGCACTTACTGAAGACACAAGATTTCCAATAAAGTGAAGCAGCACATTTCAATTCTTAGATTGGAGGTGTCGAGGTAACACGTCTTGCTTTTTCAATTTGAGGCAGGCCTCAAATCAAATTGTTACTTCAGTAAAGCTCTGAGCAGGTCTACAAAACAAGACTGCTTTGCATAGGCCTAATCATTGTTTGGTAAGTAGGTATTGATTTATTCTTTGGTATTAATTTAATCAATGGTCTGTGTCAGGTTTCGCTATGCAGAACATGGAACAAACAACTTCCAAACCTAAATGCAACAAGGAGTTTCCATAGGCCAGAGTATGGGAACCAGTAATTATTTCTAAGACAGTGCTGAAGGGCTTTCAGTTTGGCACACTTTTCTGAAAGACTTGTGATATGACAGCTCACCAACAACTGTTTCACTATTGTGATATCACATACCATATCAAGCTATAAAAAACACAGGCCAATGGCTGAGTTCACTTGTCACACCAGACTAAATATTTATCTGGCTTATGTTTTAATGGTCTGGGCATTATGGCCTAGTAAACAAACAATAATGAAAGGAAATCACTGTTTAGCACAACATACAAAGTTTCTTCCAGGTAAACATCATACAACTGCTGTTTTAGCGTACTTTCACAGGATAGAATACGTTTCATAAATTATGCTAAACTGTAGATGCCACTGTGGTCAAGTTCACTATGGCACAAACTTCAGTGGCTGCATTCACAGAACAATGGAAACTGAACCTAAACTAACCACATTAGTGGTTACTGAGATGTGTAAACCAAGCCACCATCAATGGACCTTCTTTTAAATTAAATAACATGTATGAGTAGGCAGGGTGCTACACTAAATAGATTGCTGATCTAATTCATCACGGATTTTTCTTCTTAAACATTCGTTTTTTACAAGAGCAGGTCTCGGAGTTTGAGACGAACAAATGGACAAGAATTCATCAGTTACAGGGAGATGTAATTTGCAACCAGTGAACACTCTCAATTTGAGCCGCCACTGCAGGTAACTGCATCTGCATTTGTAAAAAATAAATAACCTTAGCGGCAGCGCTACGCAAATCTACGTGCCCAGACTTTAATGTCACACCAATAAGTACGATGCAATTTTAATTCTTCCAGGGAATGGTGGCGATGTTACACAAGCTGCATTCTTCAAGAACTCAGAAAGGCACCCTTAGAGGTAAACGGGACTCTTACGGAGAAGAAATTTAAGCAACAATTGCCCTTTGAGAGGAGCTTGCAGAAGCGGAGGTAGCAATGACCAAGCCACCCTCCCCTCTCGGTTTGGGAACAATCTTCCAGCAGGACCCGAGCCGCCTGCCTGCTTTCCGCCCCCTGCCAAGATTTGGCTCCTCCAGAGCTTATCGGGCGAAAAAAACCCGCGCCTGCAGACCGCCGGACGGTGCGGCTACTCCTCCAAGACAGACACCTAACCAGCGGCTGTTCCAGGAACCCTCCCTCAGCCCCAGAGATGGCTTAGGGCGGCCCCGACGCCTTCTCAGCCCCCGTCCCATCCGCAGCGGCGGGAGGGAGGCACCCAGCGTGGAACAGCCGCGCCTTTTTTTTTTTAATAGACTTTCCCCGACGCGAGGCCTCAACCCGCCGGCTCCCCGAGATATACCTTCCAGCGCCTCGAATATCGCCTGCGCCATCTTGGAGCTGAGGCAGCCACGGCAGAGCAACCTAAACGGGCATTGTGGGAAGACGAGGGAGGGTCGCTCCGCCGCCAGAGGGAGCGCGAGGCGACGAGGTGGGGAGGGGAGGCTGGCTCAGGGAATAGCCTTGCTGTGAGGCAGCCGGTGCCTAGCTGGAAGGGGCGGAGCCTCCCGGCCGTATCTTAGAGAGGTGTGTTTTTGGTGGGGTATCCTGCTTTGTCACTCGGTTTGGGAGTGAGGGAGGAAAGAACCGAAATTATCTTTTAATTCGACTAGTAGAAATCCCAGAGTTTCTTCAGGAACTCGTGAGATTTGCCTATGGCAAAAAGAGTAGAGGGAAAACAATGTACTTTGAGAGCTGAGTTTGGGGACAACCTTGTTCTTTGCCCCTGTTTGCAAGAGAAAAAGTTGCATCTGCGATATTGCCCACCAACATCAAACTTCATTTCAGACTGACTTTGAACAGCAGATCTCAGGTCTGGACCATCTGTTCAGATTTTGGGGACTTCTGTGACTCTCCATCCATCTCTCCTTTTTGCAACATCATGCCTGACCCATACATTTGGAGAACCTGAATGTTTCCGTGATGCTTTGTTGTCCGCCGCCCGGAGTCCCCTGTGGTGAGATGGGCGGCTATATAAATTGGTTTAATAAATAAATGTTTTGTGCCTTTTTTATTGGTCCCAATAAAGGCATTATCCAACTATGGATTCGGAAGTGCATTCAGCTGGACTTATGTGCAGCCTAAAGGCTATTCCAGCAGAAGATAATATAAGGCACTTGTGTGTTTTGTTAATTAATGTTCAGATTTAGCCACCAAAGGCAGGTGTGGGATAATGAAGTTGTGCTGCCACTTTCTGCCTGACTTTTGCCTTTTAAGGAATCAGACTCCCCTGACATTAAGCCCCAACCAAAACCAATGAGACTTTAATTATGGGAGTAATTTTCTGAGAGCACCCAGAACATGTTCTCAAAATATCAGATATGATCACCATCCCCCCAAAATTGCCTGCTTCTCAGTTATGGAGCCCATGATGTGACAGAACTGCTTTAGGAAAATGTTCCACATGAAGAATGTTAATAATACGATATGCAACCTCTACAGTGGCATCTGTAGGAAGGGAGCCTGCTTTGAAAAGAAATCCAAGTATTAAGGAGCAACGGAGAAACCACCTCTGCAAATAACACTGATGAAAATCAGAAGGCAGGCTGAGTCCCTCCCAGAAATGGAAATACATCCTATAGAAGCAAAGACTATATTTTGATGTTGCAGCTGGTATACTAGATCAAGACGTATTGAGCCAGCAGGAACTGTTAACAAATACTCTTGTGATCTTTCAGAGGACAGGCACGATCATTTCTCTTCACTTAAATCCATAAGGTAATTCAGCCTTATGACCAAGAGACCCTATGAAGTTCAGTGAAACCATCTACGCTTTACAAACAAAAATCCTTGGCCATAGAATTCTGAGATAAAAATATGATAGGGGTGTGTATATATATGTAGTTAAGTAGTTAAGATAGTTAAGACCAATGGAGTGGAATTACCAGTGGGCCACATAGCAGACATAGAGACCAGCTATAAATACCTTGGTGTCCCACAGTCACATGGGAACCATGAGGAGGAGGCAAGGAAGACAGCAACATCCAAGTACCACCAAAGGATAAGACAGGTCCTGAAGAGCCAGCTCAATGGGAAGAACAAGATCCATGCCATCAACACCTATGCCTTGCCAGTCATCAGATACCCTGCTGGTATAGTGAGCTGGCCAAAGGAAGACATGGAGGCTGCCGATGTGAAGACCCGGAAGCTCCTCACAATGTACGGAGGTTTCCACCCCAAGTCCAACACCCAGAGACTGTACACCAGCCGCAAAGAGGGCGGGCGGGGCCTGATGAGTGTCAAAGCCACTGTCCTGGATGAAACCCGGAGTATCCAGGAGTACATCAGTAAGATGGCACCCAAAGATGAGCTACTGAGAGAATGCCTCAGGCAGCAGCAGACATGGGAGGAAGTTCAAGCGGAGGAAATACCATGGCAAGACAAGCCCCTGCACGGGATGTACCATCGACAGATAGCTGAGGTGGCTGACATTGGGAAATCCTATCAGTGGCTGGAAAGGGCCGGACTAAAAGACAGCACTGAGGCACTGATCATAGCAGCACAAGAACAGGCACTAAGCACCAGATCCATAGAAGCAGGGGTCTACCACACTAGACAGGACCCAAGGTGCAGATTGTGCAAAGAGGCCTCAGAGACAGTCCAACACATAGTGGCAGGGTGTAAGATGCAGGCAGGAACAGCGTACACTGAACGGCACAACCAAGTAGCTGGCATTGTGTACAGAAACATCTGCACAGTGTATGGGCTAGACCGCCCCAAGTCCAGATGGGAGATTCCACAGAAGGTCGTGGAGAATAACAGGGCTAAGATCCTGTGGGACTTCCAGATCCAGACGGACAGGCAGGTACTGGCCAATCAACCAGACATCGTGGTAGTAGACAAAGACCAGGAGACGGTGGTAGTGATAGATGTAGCAGTGCCAAGTGACAGCAACATCAGGAAGAAGGAGCATGAGAAGCTGGAGAAGTACCAGGGCCTGAAGGAGGAAATAGAGAGGATGTGGAAAGTCAAGGCCAAAGTGGTCCCAGTGGTGGTAGGAGCACTCGGGGCCGTGACTCCTAAGCTGGGAGAGTGGCTCCAACAGATCCCAGGAACAACATCAGAGCTCTCTGTGCAGAAGAGTGCAGTGCTAGGAACAGCTAAGATACTGCGCAGAACCCTCAAACTCCCAGGCCTCTGGTAGAGGACCCGAGATTGAGGAAGACACATACCACCTATAGGGGTGAGAGGGAATTTTTATTTATTTATTTATATATATATATATATATATATATATATATATATATATATATAAATCGACTCTGCAGTGACTGCTTTTGGATGAGTCCTTTGCAGTTTTCAAGGCAAGGTGTTTCGGAAGTGGTTTGCCAATGCCTCCTTCCTAGAGCAGAGCCCAGCTGGCAAGCGCAGGAGGCGGGGTTTCCGTTGCTTTGTGCCTTTTTCGGGCGAGCGCGGTTTTGCGCTATCGGCAACTGCTCCCAACTCCCTTTTGCAAGGCGCCACCAGCATTTTTCCTCCCACCGGAGTGAGAGTACCCATTTATCTACTCACATGAGTTTTCGAACTGTTGGGTTGACAGGAACTGGGGGAGGAAGCAGGAGCTCACTCTGCTACACGAAGGCTGGGCTCGAACCGCTGAAGTGTCGACCATTTCTGGCCGGCAGCTTTCAGCATCATTAAGCCGCTGCGCCACCGCGTCCCCCTTGTGCATATATATATATATATATATATATATATATATATATATATATATATATAAATTATCATTTATTACTTTGATTTATATGCTGCCTACTCTCTCAATTCTAGTCATGTCAGAGCCATCAGAACTTGGACTGCTAGGTCTGTTCTGCCATGACTGGGTCATCTTCCATTTTGTCCAGTCTACGCTCCCTTCATTTTTTTTCCTCCAGCCTTTCTATTCTGTTTCTCTTCACCATCCCCAATTGTAAGACAAGATGGTGAGGGGAGATTCTATTCTTGGTAATCTTCAGTAAAGCACAAAATGGCTTAAATAGTTAGAACCACTTGCATCAGTGATGCGGTGTTGTTGAAAGCAATATGGAAAAAGAGGTAACCAACCCTTTTGTTCATATTGAAACCCAATGTCCAAGAAAGCTGTGTGTCAGATAGAAGAATAGTGAAAGTAGCTCACCCCCTCAGCATATTTCCATTATAGCACTAGCACAGTTGCATGCAAAAGTTTAGGCACCCCTGGTCAAATGGTGCAGGGCCATCAAGGAGGGGTCAAAAAAGTCAAGATGGCAGTTGTGACCTTGTGATTGAAGCCTTGCCTCTTTTTTACATACATACACAATAGGAATTTTCCATCTGGAACTACTAGGATGATGTGATTGGTTCTCCTTAAGGCTTGGCCATTGACCTCATAACTTTCTTACTCATAATGTTGATGTTAGATACTAGATACCAATTTTGTACTTTGTGCAATATATCAAAACAGATTAAAGTTAAGTACTTAGAGTTTACATACTTTGCACTTAAAATCAACAGAAAATGGAAACTAGTTAAGTGACCAACTTCAGTATCATCTCTTCAACTCTTTAGGCTTTAGCATTATTTTCCTCTGATGTTCTCTGATGTCTGTATTGGAGATTCAAAATAAGTATCTGAAAATTACTGTATTTGTATAGTGGTAGGGCTATGTCTAGAAATGAAAGAGCAATGCCTTTGCAATATCAAAAGATTTAACTGGGGCATGGACCACCACTGGAAATAAGGTATGTATAAATTTCCATTTAAAATATAACTGACATCCTTCATGCATATCTATCAATGGATTTATATCTGACTTGAATCATAACTTACTCCAAAGTAAATTTGGCTTATTTCAATTGGACTTCATTGAAAAGTATAAACAACACATTCTTGACTTCTTTTATTGGACAGCTTCACTCATTCTGCTAAGTCATGGTTTGTTTTACTATGGTTATTGAATAAACAATGCTTGACTATGTTCACAGATCATTCCAAGCCCAAACTAAGCAAACTGTGTTATGGCTCAGCATGATGTATAAACCCAACCTAGATATTCTACTTGCGGTTTTGTACAAACTGTATCTCTTAACATTGGAGTTCATGTCCCAGTCTGGCTATTAACACTTTTCATAGTTTTCTGTCAGAGATAGTGTTAAACTTTGAAACTTAATTATTTTGATATGAGATATTGTGATAATGAAACAATTTCAAATTTTATAACATTTAAATATACATGTAAACGTGAACACTTGCATTATAGGATACTAGAAGTAGAAAGTTGCCGTTCTCAAAAATACTAGACAGAACACATAAAAGCATACTCACCATTAATACTTCTCATCTTCACTGTCATAAAACTTACATATCTATTCTGTCAGTGATTGATGATCTCCTGAATCAGAACATTTAAACATTTTCTTTCCATACCTCTATAAAGAACTTTGTGCAATTCCTCTGCCTCATCCATTGAATTTTAGGCAAGATCTAAATAATGTCTTGAAATTGTAACCCTTTTATATTTTCACATCACTTCCTCTGTTTTATCAGAAAGCAAGGAATAGCTGAATAATGCCTTTTGACTGATAGTCAAGACTGCTAAAAGACTTTTTATCAGACTGACAAACTTATAAACTAATAGTGATTAATCCACTTGAGGGCACTCCAAACCTGGAAGGGATTTAGGGGCTCACTCTACCCTCTGTTAGAACACATTTTGCTTGAAAGTCTTTCTCAAGCCAGCATTAAAGACTTGCACTTGTTCTTGTTCCACTCAGAGAAGCTGTTTCGGCTTGAATAGCCGGGAGAGGAGAGAGTTATAATTACGGTACATTTTTCTTTCTCTGTGACTTAAGTCCTCTCGCGCGTTTATCAAACTAGAGCGGAACCAACGTTCACGGGTTGGCTTTCCGCCGGGACATTGTTTCCTGAAGCTCTGTTTCCATGCTTTTTGTGTTCCAGGCAAATCGTTTCTTCGGGTTGAGCGGCTGCTAGGATCGCGAGTGTCAACTTTGAGGCCATGGGTGACGAGACGATACTCAAGACGTTGCTCTATACCGTCAATTCCCTCTTGCAGCAGCGGAGATACCAGGCTGCGCTGGCGGTGCTCAAGGGCTTCCGCAACGGAGCGGTGTAAGTTTGGGCTGGGGACCCTGTTTCTTCCGCGTTTCTGCCCCGAAACTAGCGCCGAACAGTCCTCTTGGCGACCACGGGCGAGCATTTGCGTGAAGCTGAGCGGGCATTTTACTAGGAATTTGGTGGGAGGAAACAGATTTGCGCTTGACCGCTCTCGGCTGGGGCCTTTCTGACTTTCTTTACAGCTCCCGCTTTGGGGGGTGCTGCAATAGATTGCCTCGTAGTGTCTGCTTGGTGAGAGAATAATAGCAGCTGAACCCTTTTTGCTGGTTTGTTTTGTTTTATTGGTGTAAGTGGCGTTCTGAGTGTACGGTCATAAGATCTCAGTCTAATGACAAGTTCTCCCACTCTTCTGGAAATAGCAGCTTTTCAAATTGTAGATGCAACTAGGTTGAATGACAGATCAGACTGTCAGCCCTGGCTGGTTCTGATTACTAAGCCCTATTTAGGTATCAATAAGTTTGCTTATGTTTGATCTGCATTTCCCTTGAGGTGGTACCAAAATTCTTATGGTTGTCCTCAAAGAAGTATTACTGAAGAAGCAATAATATGTCTGCTACTAGATTGAGTTTCCATTTCTTTTTAGAATATCAATACAGGACAGTATATGTTCAGCATATACTGTATTACGCTAAAACACTTTATGTAAAACCATACATAAGCCTACAGAACAGCGGTGGGCTTAGCTAATGCCTTCTAATGTCTGGGTATGCCTGGATTTCATTTTTAATCATTTAGACTTGATGCTTGCTGCTAAATCCGTTTTTGTTTTCCCCTTGTGGATATCTCCAAAATCCATTCATTCAGCTGTCCATATATAATAAAGCCATTGTTATTCTATACATTGTTTAGTAGTTACCTATCTCAGCTCCTGCAGCATTTTGGCTAGATATTTTAAAATCATCTCTGGTGTTAAAATAAGTTTTCTTTTCTACTACTGGGTACTTCTAAACAAACTAGTCTTACTCTGTAGTTCTCTTATGGACTGTTCTTGCCACTCTCATATTTGCAAAATATTAGGTATCATTTTCCCAATGATAATAATAAATGAATATTCAAAGCTGTGAAAAGTGAGCAAGAGGTTTCAGAACATCAAGAATGTTGTAATAGTGATACTTTAAAGCTGAGTGTTCAGATTTGTGTACCATGTTAGGCAAACATGATAATCCTCTAAGTGCAGAACAAACCCAACTGATTTATACAACTTATATCCCTGTGTACATGGCAGAGGAGTTGAGAAAGATACTGATTTGTCATCCAAGAACTGTATCCCCATATTCTGCTGTTTTCAACTTACATAAATCAATAATTGCATTCAAAAGCATATTAAAACATTATTTTACAGACCTTTGTATAAATTTTATTCTTTATTTTTGGCAGTTATGGAGTGAAAATCCGTGCCCCTCATGCTTTGGTAATGACATTTCTCTTCAAAAGTGGAAGGTAAATTTCTCAGAGTGTCTCTCTTTGTCACTTATAAAATAAAGCCATAGGAGTTCAAGAAGCCTACCTTTTTGTGTATGCTTTTTTTAAAAAAAAGTATTTTGAGCATGTTGTGATTTCTTCTCTGCATCCTTACTATTTCTTTGTGTATGTTTTTCACTGAATTAAATATATTAGAATAGAGGGAGAGCTGAAAAGGAGGTTGTCTTGTATTAGATTAATAATATTCTTTTCCCTTTTTTACTTAAATAAAACTACCAATAATATGCTGTTTTATGGATATTTACTCGTAGAGACAAAATTTTGTAGGAACTGAAGGTGGGATTATGATAGCAATACAACAACATAATTCTGCATATGTATTCACAAGCAAGTCCCACTATGTCCAGTGCAATTTAGGCAGCCAACCTATGCGCTAACCTATCTTAACATAGAAGTAACATCGCAATCCTATCCATTGTTTAATGTGGCTGTGTAGTTGAAGACTCATTAATTTAGAGGTGTTCTCCTGATTAAATATACATAGGATTCAGCTAGTAGATATCAGTAGAATTACCTTCTTTGGGATTTTTAATTATGAAAAAGCAGGATGAAAATGCTGATAAAGAAATGCATACATCAGCCAAAATATTGCAAAATAAATGGACAACAGGGCAGTATTCAGAAACCAACAAAAATACCCTTTAATTTCTTAAGTCACATTTAAAATGGCTATCTCTGAAAATAAGAAACTTTAAAAGGAGTTTCAGAATGCAATCACTGATTTACAACTTAAAAATAAATGTAGTTCTATTACCTGTGGCCTGAACTGAGCCAGTTTGGTATATTAATTAAGGTGCTTGTCTAAAAACCAGGAGACTATGAGTTCTAGGCCTCCCTTAGGCATGAAACATGGCTGGCTGACCTTGGGCCAGTCTCTCTCTCAGCCCAACCAACCTCACAGAGTGGTTGTTATGGGGAAAATAGGAGGCAAGTGTATTAAGCATGTTTGCCGGTTGAGTTGACCAAAAAATATATATGTAAAAAAAAAAGTGGGATAAAAATATAACAGCAGCAGCAGCAGTTATGTAGCTTACCAATGTGAGGATGTTTTATTATTCCCAACAGTGCTTTGTGAATACAGTGGTACCTCGGTTCACAAACTTAATTCGTTCCGCGACTCTAGTCGCGAACCGAATTGGTCGTGAACCGAATCAAATTTTCCCATAAGGTTCAATGTAAATACGGTTAATCCGTTCTGACCCCGAATTTGGTCGCCAACCGATTTTTGGTCGCAACCCGAGTCAAATTTCCCCATAAGGTTCAATGTAAATACGGTTAATCCGTTCTGAACCATATCTTTTTTTTAAAAAAACCCGCAAAAATATGACACAAAGTACAGTACGAAGAGAGACAAAGCTAACCTTGCTCAACGCAACTTCTGGCGTGGAGGACAGGAAGGTGGGTGGGGAGGCGGTTACTGCTTGGAGGGAGAGTCCCCCTCCCTACAGGAAGCCGCAACCACGTGTCACGGGAGGGAAAATGGCCACAGATCCTGTTCGTAACCCGATCAGGTGTTCGCGAACGGAGGCAAATTTTTGTGACTGGAGCTGTTCGTGAACCGAATTGTTCGTGAACAGAAGCGTTCGTGAACCAAGGTACCACTGTAATTTTAACAACACACTCGTGTAAGATTTAACATAACTGCCACTCTTTGCATTTTAATTCCCCACTCCACACAGAACTATAAATGTTTTTAAAAGTGCCACAAACTACAGAATTTATGAACATTTGACTATATCTCTACATTGATTAGAAAACATATTCATGCCCACATCAGTGTCATTAGAAACAGTTTGGGTTGTATGGCTTTAGATCACTGCTACTTTCTAAAGCACATCAGAAGCAATGACCAATAAAATATAACTGCATTATAATATTTTAAGGGAAATAATATTATGTGTAATAATTGTTGTTTCTTCTCTTCAGCCTAATGGAGAAATTGAAAGCAATTGTTCAAGCCACCTACATTCATTCCAAAAATCTGGCCTGTTTTGTATTCACTTATAAGGGTTTGATGGCTGTGCAGTCACGAATGCAGGGAAAGAAGATTCCATTTCAGTCTTTCCTGGCAGCCTGCATTGCAGGCTGGTTGTTGTTTGGGGAAAATAATAATATTAACAGCCAGGTAAGCAACTGTGTTGTTTGTGTTAGATGTATGGTTCTATTTGATCTAATGAAAAGTAAGTTAAGTAAATTAGGGAACCAAATTGTTCCATCGCATTCTTCCATTATTAATTTCTTTATACATACCTCAGGTACAACAAATGGGGTAGTAAATTTAACTGCAACACAATTCTTCTGCATCTTTCTTTCACTCTAGCAAACTATAAGAAAGGGATTAATAATAATAATAATAATAATAATTATTATTATTATTATTATTATTATTATTATTATTATTATTATTTATTAAACTTGTATGCTACCCAACTCTCAACTACTCTGGGCAGCTCACAGCAATCAAATTACAATAAAATCAGTAAAACATAAAAGATAAAGATAAAAGGCAGCAACTGGAATGAAGCAAGGGGTCTCACTCTCCCTTGCCAAAAGCCCACGTGAAGAGCCAGGTCTTCACAGCTCTTCAAAACAATAGCAGAGTGTGGGCCATCCGGATCTCAGGGAGAACCCTGCTCCAGAGGGCAGGCACTGCTACAGAGAATCTTGCTACTATACTATCTATTTGCTCACTATCACTCAAGGAAGCTTTTAATAAAATATAAGTATTGTTATTCAAATGGGAAACCCATCTAGATAAGCATATTTCTTCCAGGATTAAAAACTTTTCTTTGAAAAGTTACAACTGATGTTTCACAGTGGTAGATAATTGTGGCAGAAGAATGCCTATTCGTGTTGATTTTTCACTGTAGAATGAAAAAAAAAATAGGACATTCCAGGTATAATTTGGATGCTCTTTAGGAGATGTACTTTGTGTGCAGATGCACCTGTTTTGAAATCAGTCTTCTTGAACTGGGATAGTTGCATTTACAGCTGATTTTTCTAGCACTAGATTTAGGAATAGATGTAAATTGTTGCTCAACCAAATTAAAATCCAAGGAAGCTGGTTAAAATTAGAGTGATTTTGGTATGAAAGAACTTGATGATCTCCTAAACTGCCCTCTCCTAAACTGAGTTGTTTCAAGTAATCTTGTTTCTTGATATGTTTATTGCCTAACTTTAATTCAGATTTTTTTTTTCCTGTACAGATAAATATGTATTTATTATCTCGTATCCTGTTTGGCTTGTCTCGATTGGCAGTGGAGAAAGGTTATATCCCACAGCCCAAACAAGATCCCTTCCCATTTTTTGCTGCTGTGGTTTGGGGGATTGTTCTTTGGCTCTTTGAGTATCACCAACACACTCTACAACCATCACTACAATCATCCATGACCTACCTGTATGATGACAGTAATGTTTGGCATGATATTTCTGACTTCCTTGTATATAACAAAAGACCTATTACCAAATAATCCTGACAACGATTTGGATAATGACACATTCCAATGGTAGTTAAAAAGACGTATATCTGGACATCCTTTACTGAATGTTTACTTGTATTAACATTGGATATGAATGTCTACTTGAAGTCTATCCACAATGTTTGGTGTAGATTGCTTATTTCTACTGATTAGAGCTTGAAAAGGGGGCATTTTATAAGCAAAATGGTTTGTTCCTCTTTTCTGCAACACACCCAATTTCCCTTTCTATGCTAACAGCTGAGGAAAATATAAAAATGTAAATGCATTGCTTTAAAATCAAGAAAAATACATTGAATATATAAAGTTAAAGTATCAGATGATATGAGTAACTTTTCTGCAACTTATGTGCACAAAGTCACCTACAATTTCCTTAGTAAGCAACAAATGAAATAACTAAATTCTCTGCATGGTGGATATCATTTGACAATGATCTTGGTCTGCAAATATGGTACTTCCATTTTGTTTATCCATACCTCTTTCCTAGATTATAAGGGCAGATAACAGCATCAAGCCAATTTTAAAGGTGTTTTTTTTTAATTAATAGGCTCGTTTTAATCCAATTACATAAATATGACACAGGGATTGGTGTTTTTTTTTTAAGTACACCAACTTACAAAACACTTAAGATTTGGTAACTTACAAACAGATGAAAGTAAGGTATTGTTTCTTGGGATCATAAAACAAAAGAAGAAAGTAGATAGCAGGGTGAACATAGGAGTGGGGTCAAATAGGTTAATCTTGTAATATCCTGCATTATGGTGGGGGGAAGAAAGGGGTAAATACCAAAAAAAGCTTTTCCTTGATTGAAACTCTTCCAGATGGAAAATAACGCAACCATACATAGCTAGAACTATTGTTGCAGTTGTCATGGTCTGATCATACAGCCAACAGGTAGACTTTTGTTTAGCAATCTACCAAAAGTGCCAAATGGACTACTAGATTTTATCTCATTGTTTTATTAATGAATGCAGATAACTGTGGATTGCATTTTTTGAAATATTTATAATCTAATCATGTGGACTGGCTAAAACAGGTTTTCCTTGGTCCAGTGTTGTACAGATGTACAGAAAAAGAAATGTGGATTTCTTATTTTAAAACAAGAAGAAATGGGACTTATAGATGAAACGGAGGATCTTGCAAAATTAATTTTCATAGAAAACATAGATCTTCCTAAAATGTTAATTTTATTTTATTTTTTTGTAATTTCATCTTTTTGTATCAGTGTGAATACTACACTGGGTGACCTCATGCATACTAACACACACACACTACTGCTACTACTACTACTAAAGAGGTATGATTTATGAATTAAAATGTCTGTTATCCTAATCTCATTTTACAATAGTCTTTTTCAATACAATGAATCTATAATGAACAATCTGTGTCTAAACACAAATACTTGAAGCAGTTCTTTTTAATTGGAGGAAACAAATGTACTTTTGTATGTGCTGGAGAATTGAAACAAGATGGTTAATAGGAAAACTGGTTAAAAACAAAACAAATAAGACTGATCATAAAGCACTTAAAATTTTAGTGTATTGGTTAGGCTGTTGTCACTGAATTCCAATTTATCATCGTAAACTTGCTAATGGTGATTAATATAATATAATATTTGAGAGCCAATGAAGTTTCGTATTTAATTTATAGGACTATAACATTGCTGTGGTTTGGTAATTGTTTTATCATATCTGTATTTAGTTTGCTTGTTTGATATATATATTATCTTGTACCAAGTGTCTGTTCTCATCAGCTTATCAGTGGAAATCTGTTTCATTTTCTCCTTTCTGAATTCCTCCTATACAAATATTTGAAAGCCATCATGGCCACCATACCAAAGTCGCTGTCACATCATGTTCTGTGTTCAAAGGAATAAATACTAATCAGCTTCTGAACATTATTGATATTTTAGGCAACATCTGTCCTAAGCTTTTATTGGTTCTCTTCTCATATGATTGCTTTCATGCAGTGACACCTCCTGCTGCCTTCTCCCTAAACAATAGGCAGTATTTCTTCTAAAAGTTGAAGAATCTGCATATTTTTAACTAGTACTGCGAATATATTTTTGGGTTTTCTGTGTTTCTTTTGGGCTCCAGTCATCAAGCTGTAATATTAAGCTTTTATTTTTTTTTAGCATAGTGTCTGAACTCACAAAGCACAGGACTGTAAAACAAATCATATGTGATCACTCCACTGTTCCTATAGCTTACAGATGAGGTCGAATCCCTTCTGCCACTAATGTGACTGAACAATGCTGGTGTGTGCTAGGGAAGTGAACTAGAAGTAATGGGTCGGTCCAAAGACTCTTGGATACATAAGTTCCATTCCTCACTCTTTCAAATTGTATTGTTTAGCAAGCTAAGTATTCTGTTTGGTTTTCATGCTAATAAGAAAGAAACACAAAAAGAATAAGGCGACCGTTTGAAAATCCAGCTCCCAGGCAGCCGGTCCCATCAAAATTAACCAAGTACCAACTATCTCAGCCCTTAAGATCAAAACAGATGTATATGTGAATTGTGTTAAAAGCAGCTCAGCAGAGGCTTTACACTGAGAACTTTTTAACAGATCTTGATTCCTGATCTGAGAAAATAGTCATCCTTACTTACTATGCCATGACTTTCTCTACTGTATATATACTATATAAATTGAATATATTATCTATGCTATATAACTGAATGAAATAAATAAATCTAGAAATGCTGTAGAGGCAACTTTTTAAAAAATAACGGAGGAAATGAGGAAGATTGAAATAAGTCACTCCCAATTTCAATAGGAAAATACAATGACTTACATAATTCAAAGGTAGTCCACAATAAGGCTTTCCCCTATCAATTTTTACCCTTAATTATTTATAAACACTGCTTAACATAAGCTTCTTAACAGGTTTGTGAATCTTGACGGATGATCCACAATATCTCAAATAGCATTAACTAATGGAACAAATCATTTAACAGAACGAAGAACTTATGAGTGCTTTTTGTTAATACAGGAACTTTCATATGGATGAACTTTTTCCTTATAGTTTGTTCTTTTTCAAACCCTTCACATTGGCAACAGAAAATGGCCATTTCACACATATTCCTGAATTTAGAGACATTTTGGAAAATATCCATGGTTTTTTTATGGTAACTGGAAACCTCTCTGTTCTATTTTTGCTCCCTGGCCTCATATGGGTAAGCTATCATATGCAAAATTACTTTTAAAAAATAATTTCCAATACAGGTGTTTATTTTTTAGACTGTTGTAAACTAACAACATTTTTGTGCATTAGAAATATTAATGGCAACTAGACAACCCTGTGACCCATTGGGTCATCCTTTGAGAGAAAGGTAGTGCAATCTGATGTGACCAGAATGAACATTAACTTTTGGGCTGACCATATTTTTTTTTACCCCAGTGCTGGATGATCCTGTGATCATCTAAGAGTGTATATCATAAATAGAAAAATAATTCTAGTGGCAAATGAACTTCAATAATAAGTCAATATTTACTTACCTAAACAGATAAACAGAATGACCACGGGCGGGCAAAAAAGCAGTGGGAGCGGGAGCGACTTCTGACTTCCTGCTGGCTTCCCGATTGACTTTGCTTGTGGGAAGCTGGCAGGGAGCATCGGAAATCCCAGTCGCGTGACTGCGGGGACATTGCAACAGCCACAACTTTGTGAATAAAACTGATCTGAACATTGTGGAAATTTCAGTTCCACAGAAGTAATGGGTCTTGGATTTTTTACGCATTCTTTAAGTTAGCGGATTTTAGTACCTTGATTCAAAAATTGTTGCAATATAATGCACCATTTGGGCTAACTTGAGGGTACAAACAGATAAACACAATGAGAGTTTTAGTAACATATAGACCCGGTAACTGCCTATCCTTAAATGGTTTACAGAACAGATTATCTTTTTGAAGTATGTGAGATATCTGTGGTGTTACATAGTTCTCTGCCTACCTTGCAGTAAAACAGACTGATCATATTTTATGCTCAAATGCATTTAAAAAAAAAATTGGCTGTAAAAAGATACTCACTGATTATGAGTCCTGGCTGAACTCTTTTCTCTCAAGCCAAACCTTTTTAAAGCTGTAGAGGTCATCTAAATGATTCATCCTTAAGCAGTAATGCCATGGGCACCACACACCCATATGGAAATGTAACAGCATTCATTTGGCTTGCTGAGTTCATGCAGTCAAGCTCATTTTGATAGTTTAACTGAAATCCTATTATTTGGAAACGTGTGGGCTTTTACATAAAAGATGATGAATATCTGGAGAAACAGAAGTTTCGGAAGGTAATAGAATTAGCAACTGCAGCAGACTGAAAATCTGACAATTGGGGGGGAGCAATCCTTGATTTACTAAAACATATATTTAAAATAACATTTAATGTTATATTCATGCATCATGCTATATAAAATGTGGCTTGTTTGGTTTTGGTTTAGTGCAGTGTGAACCTGGCACATGGTCTAATGCAATGTGTAAACCAGCTAGTGACTTGCTCAGTTTACTTAAGAAGAAAGACTTAATGTACTTTTAACCAATGTAATAGAACAATAAGTAATAATTAAATAGGTACCTTTATTTGATATCAGAGCAGTGTAAATTAAATATAATTTATTTAAGTTTTTTTCTGTACAATCCATGTTTATTGCTATATTTTAACTGTTATTTTATAGTATGAACAACCTGCAGTTTACAGATTCATGTAAGAAGCTTGAAAGCAATACACATTATGTACCACATTATGGTATAGGAGTTTGCAAATGTAGAAAACCAGCTCAGGTTGAATCTCTGCAACCTGATTTTCAAAAAAACGTTTGAGAGTTGAACAGAAAAGGAGATTTCAAAAAAGATTAGATTCATTTTTAAAATGAAGTTTTTTGGTGACATATGAAAATTCTACAATACCTTAAACTTTTTACATTAAAGACACTTGAACAAGATCCTTATTGTGTAATTTTGTAATGTGAATATCAGTTGTGATTTAGCATCTGCTGCCTTCATTAAAATGATATAAAGAGCAGTTAAATGTCCACATTAGAAGCAGCTGTCCTGCCTACAACTCTGCTTGTAATACAGCCTCCCACACTGGCCATATTATCTACCTCTGTTCTAAATGACTGAAGCTGTCAATTATATTTGCTTTAATGTACAATTTTATACACTGTTTTTCTCCTAGCATTCAAGGCAAACATAGCACACTAAGATAACATCAAGAATGGAAATATGAAATATAAAAATACAAAGAAAACCTGCTAATTAGCTAAAGGCAGTCCTGTCACCATTAGTGTACGAAGACATGTTGTGAAGCCCCCACCTCCATTCAATTGGGGTAGGGATCCTTGACATACATTCCCTAAAATAATGCAGGGGGTGGGGGGTAATTTTGTCAGAACAGATGATCCTGTAATTACTCAGGAGTTGACTGTGGTTTCCAAATAGTCTCCAAAGGCAGCCCTATGTAGAGCATATTGCAGTGGTCTATTTTAGAGGTGTAAAGGCATAGGCAACTGTTCCCTGGGCCTCCCATTCTGAAAAGTCCCTAAATGGATATGCCAGTCAAAGCAATACTGTGAGTCTAACAGGGCATCCAAATCATAGACCTGCTTCTTTAGGGAAAGTATGGTCCACATTCAGACCCAAGACTGGAACAGGGATTGAGTTAGGTCTATCACCAAATGAATACCAATTCTTGTCTTTGCAGAGATTTAATCTGAACTGGTTTTGACCCATCCAGGCTCCATGAATGAAGTCAGAACTTCCATAATATTCCAAATTCAGCCTCAACGTAGTGATGTACAGCTAAATACCATAAGCATACTGATGATACCTCACTCCAACTACCACCACCCTCTCCAAAAAGAGAGTTACAAATTGGTCTGTAGACATCCAAGGTAACTAGATTTAGTCACAGTCTTTTTTTAAGTGAGTCCGCCACCATCTTCTTTAAAGCAGATGGCACCAACCCTTTTCAAATCCAACCACATATACTGTTTAGCTGCTTGGCATGAATCTAGCTTACAGGTGGCAGAGTTTATGCCATAGAGGGTCTTATCCACAACCTTGGTCTTCACAATCTCAAAAGAGCCCCAGATGGTGTCTTGAGACTTTGCCTGAGTCACCAACTTGGAGCATATGTGAGCAATTTTATCTGCAAAGTACTTTACAAATATGGCACAGCAGTCTGCAGGGGGTCTTCACCCTCATCCCTCTCCAAAAGAGCAAGTAATCTTGAAAAGATTTGTTGGATGCAAGTCTGCAGATGCAATAAACACAGAGAGCTGTACAAACTTCACATTTTTACTGCCATGGTATACTCCCAAACATGGATACTCAGCCATATTTGGTCACATTTCACTCTTGGTTTTCCTTGACCACCATCCTAGGTATCTCTTTACTTGCTTCATTTCCAACAGCTCTTCAATAAATCAGAGAACCTGCTGGGATCTGCAAGGGGGAAGAGGCTACATGGGACACTCTTGCCCAATATCTTTGCTGCCTCTGCATTCAGAGATCTGCAAGATGTTCACATGATTGTTGTGAAATTCCCCAAGCTCCCTCAGAAAAACGAGTCCATCAGGTGCCTGTCTGGCACAGCTCTAATGTGCTGACAAACTGCATGTGAAACAAAAAGTGATCTGATAATGTCCTTCAGCTTAAGATCATGTTGCATCTGCTTCTAGATTAACACCAGTCCAGCATGTGGCTACCTATATAGGTTAGGCTTACCATCTCTTGGGATAATGCCATGATCACCTTGGAGGCCGTGAATTCCCAAGACCATCCAGATCTCATCCTTGGGGCATGGAGGTTTAAGTCCCCCAGTGCCCAAATCCTAGTGGATTCTACTACCAGCCCTGCAATGTGATCCAGAAGCTTGGGAAGGGCTGTTGTGGGGTAATAGGGTAGTTGGTACACACGAATCAGCCCTAGCCTGTCCCTACACATACAGACATTCACACCCAACCACCCCCTGATCACTATCAGAGTCTCACACACCATCATTGCCATGTCTCCTCTCCAGCCACGGCATCAAGATTGCTGGAGCACATTAAAACTAGTGGACAGGTTTTAGAGAGGGCTATATTATCATCCCTTCCCAACCAGGTCTCCATCATGTGGATCAGATTCTTATGTTTGTCTACCACTATATTATGTATGATCATGGTCTGGCTCATGGATCAGCCATTTATCAATAGCAGCCCGAGATCATGGTGTCCAACAATCATATAACCCAGCTCAAGGAATGAGACTGAAGGGTCAGGAGTGGGGACATGCATGAAACAGCACAGCTTTGCTCCCCTGTAAAGGTCGCCCAATGAGACCTATCATACCCACCATCACTGTGAAAGTACACCACCATATGGTATAGGAATTCTGAAGCTCCCATACTGTTCCACATTATTCCACTTGGAATAACTCCAAAGCAGCACTCCACATCCATACCTGTAAAGCAGCCATCTGGTTGCTCTCTCCTGCTGTTAATACATACAGTCACACCTATATATCCCCCTCACATGCCTCCCTACCCACCCACCCCAAAAATACTGCTACCACTCTATCCCCAAGGTCCTTTTCCCACTGAGACCTAGAGCAATGGAAGTAAATACTGGCCTGTATTCTTACTTCAACAGGGGCCGCCTCTCCTGCCTCATGTCTCTCTCTTGCAAAGGGGTCTTATTCCTTTCAATCTGCTCTTGAACTATGTAACAGCCAACAGGCTGTCCCCAGTACAGAAGGTGGGGGGAATGGTAGCATCCCTAGGCGATGACACCTGTTCAATAGTTCTCCCAACACTTCTGTGGGGATCTGCCCTTCCCAGATGTTGCTGTTTCCAAGTGTCTCCTGATAAGATGAGAAACAGCACACAGTAGCTGCCAAACCAGCTAACTCACCACTTTGGCTGGATCCATAGGGTCCTCCAACAACTTGTGTCTCTGCTGAGGCCACCCTCATTTAGCCAATTTTCCTCTGAGCAGTCCTCTAATGACAGTCACTACACCACAGAGCCACCTGCATTGCTTGAAACTGCAGCAACACTGGAGTTCTCACTTTCAACTGCCATTTCTCACTTGCTGCCTTTACCACTCACTAGCTCCTTGCCCATTTTCGTGTGTTGCTAGGCCAGCTTTTCCAATTATGATGTTCTTTTCCACCTTCTCTGTCTCCGTCTCCCTCCTTCATTAAGCTTTCCAGTATTCCTGGCTTAATCTTCCTAAGCACTTTACCTTCCCCAACACTGTCAAACATTTCTCTTCCTGACCTACCTAACACCTTCTTGGTCCAACTAAAGATAAAATCCCCGAAGCCCCCCACCCTCATTCTAATGGTGCACTTCCTTGGGTGCCGTCTTAAAAAAAAATAATTCAAAACTGAATTAAACTGATCTTTAATTATATGCACATTCCTAACAGGAGGGAAAAAATAAATCATACAAAATGATAGCTTATCTTACAATAGAAAAGAAGACAAGTACAAGCAGTCATGTAAGCACAAAGGCAATGCAAATATCTTGCTGCTTGCTACTCTTTGGCTATGTTGTCTCCAGACAAACCCTTAAAAGATTTTGTAAATAAAAATATTAAACTTTTTTTTTTTAATGTCATGTAGAACTTTTTTTTTTAAGGAAAATCATGAATGCCTCCTCCCTCATGTTTCAACGCTGTGTAGAAAATGTAAACCAAAATATATATGCTTTTCATACTAGAGCTGTATGGAGTACATGTATCTGCCATCAAAGGGGCAGCCCTTGATTTCTACTGAATTTCTTAAATGTAAAGGCCAAATTGAGTAGTTATACCTAGAGACATCTCTGATATGTTCCTCATTTTGTTTGTTCGTTTGACAAAGGCATTTTTTTGTGGTGATAATAGGGGAACAGTTGTGTGTGTCTATTTAAAATAATTTCCCTGACTTTATCCCCATGGCAAGAAATATTTTGTTGTTCATGTGGGAAAAAAGGGATAATTTGTGTGATTTTAAGTAGAACAGTAGCAGAGGAAAAATTTAAGCAGCTCTGCTGCTGCTTGCTTAAGACTGTAACTTCCCAAGGCTATTTGCCAATTAAAGTTGCTCTCCTTTATAAAATATTCTTGCATTATGCACATAATGTACACATTCTCAAGTACATTCTTTTTATATTCTTTACATATAAAAAGCTTCAAAATAAGGATTACATAATAAAAATTCTGTACATTTGAGATGAAAGACATTGACTCTTCTTTTAGTTATTTCAAGGGCAATGAATTGATAAAGAGCTTGGGGAAAAAAACAGGATACAATGAATGAAAAACAACTTCAGCCTTTTAAATAGTTATTTTTGGCTCCGTTGGCATCAAAGTCATTTTATGACTTTATTAATATGTTGTCTGTGGATTCTAAATCTTGCTTGTGTATACAATCTACCACACAACCACAAAGTTCTTAGTTTTCTACAAATGAAGGAAATTCAAATAATACTCTCAAAATGCAGAGAAGTATTCTCTGTATTATGGTGCAGAGTCTAGTGAAACATGGAGCATAACAAGTAATGCTAAATTTGATATGCATTCTATCTATACAGTTAGGCCAAATTTTGGTGGGGGAGGGAGTGAATGTGATGTAAAAATAAGTGCTAGATAATAATAATAAGTTGCTAGATAAAAAATCTAATACATACAGTAACGTAAGATAACAGAATATGGTGAATAAATGTTATTAAATGAATGTTTAAGAAATAGAGACTTTTGATTAGAAAAAGACATAAGAAAAAATGAAAAGGATTTAGAAAAGTGTGGTAGCAATAAGGAAAGAAATTGGTTTGGGTAGTGGCAAAAAAAGAAGAAATACATGCAAAATTTTCCACACAACTCTTTTTTACCTTTCTGCTTGGAAAAGCATAAAACAGTATGGAAACAAGTTGATACATTTCTAACTTGTCAATTACCAAACTACATATCCTGACTCCCTTCCCTGCATTCTGCCATTTTCCTTTTATAGATTTCTGAAAAGAAATATATTCATTGGGAACACACTATTTGCCTTTCTTTTGCCTCAAAATCATTTATGAAGCTTTGGAAAGACTTGGTGGAATTTAAATTCTGCTTTGGATGAATCTTTCCAAGTCTTCTCAGTACAGCTCTGGGTTATCTCAAACCACCGCCTTTGAAATTGACAGAACGATGAAATATTCACTGAAAAAAGACCTCAAACCCTGCTTTCCTGGAAGGAATGGCACTGGCCTGCCTGTCTGCCTATCCTGGACATAGTTAAGCAGACTCATTAACCCTGAATAAATGTACTCTGTGAATTTGTAATTAAAACTTTTTAATTCCATTGGGGGTTTCTGAGCAACTTGCCAGTGGGGTCTGCCTTCTCCCCCATCCACCGAAAAATGACAGCTTTTGTGACAGTAGGAGGAACAGCTGGTGCAGCAGCTGTGTCTAAAAACTGCATAGTAAGAGACTTGCAGAGATGAGGAAAGGGAAGAAGAACTATCACAAAACTCTGCTGTAATTTCTCACAGGGGAGAAAAACCAAGGTATAGACTGAGTCCATCTGGTCAAACTGCTCTTCATTTTGCAATACTGTACAAGCAATGGTTAGCCTCCGAGACAGCATTTGTATACATTGCCCATGTGACTTTCTGCTAAAATGAAACTGAATGCTCATCTCAAAATATACTTTGCTATAAACATAAAACCAGCCAAGCTTTCTTTCTCTATTATTCAGAGAAAGAATTCAGTAGTCACATGGTCTTTTGGTCCAGCGTCAGCAAAACTGAGACCCTTTTAAGCGTAACTAGTGTTAAGGCAACTGTCTCCTAATAGCATGATTCTTTATTGAGCTATAATCTGTGTGTGAATGATTTAATCAAGGTGGGGGGAGGGGACAATACTTTGTAGCCCCATCTATATGGTTATGGGATCATGCTACATGGATGCAGCTCAGCATGAAAAAGGCCATTCATTCATTCATTCATTCATTCATTCATTCTAGTCCCCTTTAGTTGATCTTGACTCCTAGTGACTGCCTGGACAAGTCCCTGCAGTTTCCCTGGTAAGATTTTGGAAGTGGTATGCCAGTGATTGCTTCTTAGGGTTGAGAGAGAGTGACTGGCCCAGCTCGCTTCATACCTAAGGTGGGACTAGAACAACTCATAGTCTCCTGATTTCTAGTCTGATGCCTTAACCAAACTGGTTCTCATATTAAATATAAATGGGAAACAGACATGGTTGAAAAAGTAAGTGCTGAAATAGTAAATAATTAAATAATCCCTCAGTATGAAAACTAAGAGCGGGCTTCCATGTTACACTGAACCATAATATGGTTGCTCCTAATGTGACATCTCCATCTGAACTGTAATGTTTCTTATCTGAACCATGGCTCTGTGCAACATCAAAAACCAGAAAGAGGAGTAATTTATGGTGAACTCCATCTTCCAACTATTAGAAGAGAGTCTAATGATATGAACCACTCCACTTGTAGTTGCCATTACTGTTCCCATCACTATGTTTACCACTTGCATATTATACAGAGCTGAAATGGAGACAGAAATAGGTTGAGGGGGAGGCTCAACTTTTCCCCATTCTAACCATGACAGCTCTCCCCTAGATTGGACTATTACATAATTGTTTAAAGAAAATAAATGCAGATTGAAAGTTACCACAAAGAAGGCTCAGATACAATCCAATACTGAGACTGACTATTAACCAAGGATGGCTACAGTTTGTTGAGTTGTCTGGTATGGCATATATAGGTAAGAACCTTTCCCATGTTCAACTAACTATTGTACATTATTTGCTTCTTGCTAAAGGGGGATTGTTTACTCAATAAACAAAGGGAGTCGTTATGTAGAGAAGCTATCCAATTCTTACAGACACCAGGAAATTGTCCTAAAGTCATTATTTGGAGAAAGTTGCCAACAAAGATAAAGGAAAGACTTAGAAATACCACTCTTCTACTTAAGTTTTTAACATCTTTTTGAAATTGGCCCTTTTATCCAATGATGGGAAGGAACGAAACACAGCAAACTGAAGGCTGAAGGGCATAAAACATTTGTCATGAAATAGAAAGCAAGTTGTAATTACAGGTTCCTTTCCCAAGGCCAGAGAGAGTTAAATTACATTTATTTTGACAAATTATATCCTGCCTTGTTTTTAAAGTAACAATTAAAAATCTTATAAAAGAGTTAAAGTTGCTCTTAAACCAAATCATACAGAAAAGTCTTGGCTGAAGAGTAATTTTTCAGGATCGTTTCAGTTGGAGGGTTAGAGCAACTTCAAAGAGAGAACATTTCAGAGTTTGGGAGCCTACTGGAGAAAACTTGTCTTGTATCCAACAAAAGGACCCCAGACAGGGAGAGCATTATGAAGAGGGTGTTGCCTGCTGACCTTAATCACCAGATAGGTTTCTCTGATAGTAGAGGTTTTGATTTTTTTGTTTTTATGCCTTTGAGTCAGTCTTGATTCCTGGCGACTGCCTGGTCAAGTCCCTGCAGTTTTCTTGGCAAGATTTCAGAAGTGGTTTGCCATTGCCTCCTCCTAGGGCTGAGAGTGACTGTCCCAGGATCACCCAGCTGGCTTTGTGCCTAAAGTGGGACTAGAAATCATGGTCTCCCAGTTTCTAGCCTGGTGCCCTGACCAATACTCCAAATTGGCTCTCATAGGAGTAAAGATATTCCTTAAATAAATACATGCTATGCCTTTTAGGGTGTTAACAGTTAAAATCAGCACAAAACCCTGGAAAACCAGCAACTAGCACAGGTCTTTCAATAGAGGCCTAGGTTTTCTACTATTGCAGATCTCTTAGCTGTCAAACTGCTGCCTTTTACAACTATGGTTAACACTTTGCATAACTGCCTCCATCTGACTATGATACTTCTTACAAAGATCATGATCATATTATTTATTAATATTACTTCTTGTCTGTATGTCTTCAGAGTCCGTCTTGACTCTCAGTGGACAAGTCCATGCAGTTTGTGGGGCAACATTTTCAGAAGTGGTTTACCATTGTCTTCTAGGGCTAAGAAAAAGTGACTGGCTGAAAGTCACCCAGTTGACTTTTCCTAATGCAGGACTAGAACTTAAATTTCCCTGCTCCTAGTCCTCAACCACCAAACCAAACTGTCTCTCTTAATATGACTTTAAGGACTTTTTAAATCATATTTATTGCAGAACAAAAGGCTAGTTACTCATTATTTTGCATATCCTCATAATAGTTGCTCAGATAGTTTGAAAATACCCATCATACTTTTTACCTGAGGCTCTTTCTATAACTAAGGGCCTAGAATACTTAGGGTAGGAATGGGCAACTGTTTGGTATCCAAGGGATGAATTTGCCATTACACTATAGGACAAAGGCCCTGTATAGGGCAATAATACAAAGTGGGCAGGACCATGCCATGTTCATAAGGAGAACTAAGATCTTGTATTTTTTCCTGGATATTTGAAGGGAATTCGTGGTTTTCATTTTTTAAAACTGCATTAATTTTGGGCTTGTATGACTTTTTATGTTTATTTCCTTAAAGGGGTGGGAAATACTGTTGCAAATTTTCAGCAGTAGTGATGAGAGGAGGCTCCAAGGAAAGGGAGAAATGGGCTTGGACTGTTGTTCAGTTGCATCATTCTCATGAACTGATGGACATCATTTTGCAAGGACTGTCTGCCAGTATCTGCTTGAGTCCTTACAGTTTAGGCTTATGTTCTAGTCATCTTATCCTCTGCCAGCTTATCTTTCAATTCCCTTCCAAACATCAAGATCTTCACTAATGATTTTGAAAATAAGCTTTAACTTCATTATTAGTGCTTCTAGCCAGAGTCCAGTTTCACTTCATCTAATATTGATTTCTTCTTGCAGTCCAAGACACTCTCAACATTTTTTCCAGCAAAAGAATTCAAAACCATCAATGTTTTTTTCATTCAGAATTTCTAATGATCCAGCTTTCACAGCCATATGGTACAGCTGGGAAAACTATGGCCTTCACAATTGTCAGTGTGTTGTCTGTACTTTCATATTTTGTTTAGATTTATCATAGTCTTTCTCCCAATTCACCATCCCTATGAATTTTTGAGCCAAAGATAAAAGTCTGTAACTACTTCAACTTCTTCTCCACCTATCTGCATTAAATTGCCTGTTTATTTTTTTAATAATGAGCAGCTGACCAGCTTTTGCATTGTTCAACTTCAACAAGAGATTCTTTATGTCTTCCTGGCTTCCATCAGCATATCTAGGGGCAGTGGTATTTCTCCCTGAAATTTTAATTCCAATTTATATTTCTTCTAATCCAGCATTTCTTCTCTTGATATAGTCTATACATAAATTAAATAAATTAAGGTGAAAGTATATCATCTTGGCACATTCCATTCCCAATTTTGAACTACTTAGTTCATCTTCTAGTCTAACTGTTGCTTTTGGTCATCATACAAACAGGCAGATGAGGTAGCTTAGTATACCCATATTTTTGAAAGCTACCCACAATTTCTTCTAATCTGTACATTCAAAAGCCTTTATATAATAAATAAAGCAAAAATAGACATCTTTTTGAACTCCCTTGCCTTTTTTATTATCTATTGTATGTTAGTAGTCTCAGTTGCCCCTATCTCTTCTGAATTCATTTTGTACCTCAGTTTTTTTTCCATGCACTGTTGAAATCTGCATTGCACAATCTTCAGCATTATTTTACTAGCCTGTTAGATAAGGATAATTGTTTGATAGTTTGAGCATTCTTCAGCATTACCCATTTTTGGTACTAAAATATGTATATTGATATTTGCCAGACTCTTGGCCACTCCTTTGCTTGCTATACAAGCTTACAAACTGTGTTTGCATCATTCCTTTCCATCTCCTTTCTCTTTACTCTTCTTACCTTTTATTGTGCCCATCTTCGCATAAAATTTCCCTTGATTTTTGCAATTTTCTCAAATGTATCTCTGAACCATTCAGTTTGATTGCATTGGTTATTTAAATGTTTCTCCTTGTCTCTTCTTGCTTTTCTCTGGAATTCAGCAAGTAGTTGGACAATATTTTCTATTTCTTTTGCCTTTTGTTTTCTGCCTTTCTTCAGCTATTTTGAATGTATCCAAAGACAGCCACTTTGCCTTCATTTGCTCTTTGCATTTTGGAATATTTTTGTTGGCTTCATCTTTGATGATGCACAAATTTCAATCCAGGGTACTTCAAGCACTCTAACCAAAATTAATCTATTAAGTGTGTTTTTCAATTTCACCATATAATCATATGGAATACTGCTGAGGTCATTACTTGTTGGTCTGATAATTTTGCTTGCATTAGTTTAAGTTGTAATTCTGCAAGAAAGTTTCAGGATCTGAGCCACAGTCAGCCCCAGGTTTTGCTTTGCTGAATGAACAGAGCTTCTTCATTTTTCCTTGCAGAGTATGTGTATTGTGTATTTAATTTTGATGTTATCCATGCAGTGATGTCCTTTTGTAGAGTTTTCTTTTAGGTTGCAGAGAGCAAGAGAGCTATTCAGGGCACATTCTATGCAATTAATAGTGTTTACCCATTAAATGTTATACTGTCTAGAGGGTTTCCTTTCCTTGGTGAAATAGAGTCTATGTCCTGGTTCATTTTATATGCTGAAGCAGATGGGCTACCAAGTCTGAGCTGCAAGATGCTGGACAATCACAAGATATTAGCAAAGAATTTCAGTTTTCTGTATCTCTTTGCTGTCATCTAGTGCCCATCTGGATTTTTACAGCCCAAAGACAGCTCTAGTTTGGAGTTCCCCAATTCTGAGTTACAATATAATATGATTTCTTATTCATCTTCTATTTTCTGTTTATAGTAGAAAATAACAGGTTCTAAATTGGCTTCTGCTGATAGAATACCAATACAGGTCTAGACTTCCAATTTTTATATGACACACATGGAGGTCTACAAGTAAACCAGAAATACTCGTTCATTAAATATAACCAGAGTCAGTAAAACCTGTTTTTGTTGTTTTTAAAGTTGTCAGTTCATCTATTAGACTTTTTCAAACAACAGAACCCTGCTATATTATATTGTTGGTGAATATTTATAAAATTGAACCATGGGAAACGTTTAATAAGCTTCAGTTTGGTTTGCATGTTTATCAGCAGCACAATAACCCCACTGCAATATTAAAACATGATTAGGAATAATGTTATAGATAAATATCTACATTTCAAGTATGAACATAAGACTAATACTTGCATCTGCTTTCAAAGGATGGACAACAATTAAAAGTATCATATAATGTGATCTCTCTACTGAAGATTGAAGTATTAGAAAAAAAGTGGCTTTTCAAAAATGGATATTTGTACTAAGCATAGTAGGAAAATAGCTGAAGCATTTTTTCCAGTTTTGATTCTTCTGAATAATACTAACAAAGGGAATTGCTAGTACTTACTTGAATTCTAACTTTTTAGCAGGTTGTTTATATCTGTAACAAATAAGGAATACAATAGATAAAACATTTCCATTGGTCTGACTTTCTCTGGAATAAAGTTGACATTTCAGTCCATCACATAGTTATTAAATACACAAGTATCTCAGCTCATACATCTTTTTTCTCACATTCACTTTGTTCAAAATGCACATCATTATAGGCATGGTTTATAGTGGCAAGTTTGTATTTCATGCAGCATCTTGAAAGCATCTCATGGAAGGTAGGGCTGTTCTACAACAACAATGCAAGTGAACCACACTAATTCCCTTCAACAAAGCAGGATGTTAAAACCCTTTCATCTTATTAACCAGACTGATGTACTACTAGAAGAAAAAATATGGAACAAAGTGTGGTACACTGCAGTGCAATGACCTTTTTCTCTCAGAAGCATTTAGCCAATGTAACCTGGACAAAGTCTTTCCCAACTTCAGATACGGCAAATAGATCCCCTGCATAAAAGCAAAATGTATCTACCAAAATATCTCAATAGGAAATTGCTTTAGGGTACTGTCAGAATGCCATTTCACCATTTAGAATCTTGGAGATATTTTTTTAAAAAATTGTTGAGTCTAATATAGGTTATCAACCTAATGCACATTAGAAAGTACATGAAGTAACTTCATAATCTTGACCATATTTTCTGGGTGAAGCCCATTTGAAGCCAAATGTTTATTTCCAGATAGGAATATGCTATTATCTTTTCTTTCTCTCTCTTAAACTTTAGCTTGCTTTTGATTTTTTTTGTTTTTTGTCACGTGCATCAGGAACTTAGTTTTTGCTAAGAGCCACTGTATCCAGTGGGATTTCATCTCAAATTAACAAGTTTGAGATTCCAGCCATACGGATTACTCTCTTGAAATACAGTAAAAGCATGATGATAAGAATCTATTTTTCCCATCATCTTACTGAATGTCCAATACAGTTTTGATCATAGGAATGAGATGTGAAAAGGACATTAATGGGAATTAATCCAATGCAACAATAAGAAACATTATTGCAACTGCATAATATTACAGTGCAGTCACAAAGAGAACTTAAGGAACATATAATGTGTACATTCTAATTCATGCATGTCTGAATTAGAGAGGGCATACCTCTCTGACAGAGTGTATGTTTGATTAGTAAAAAATCCAAAAGTCCTCAATCTGGCATCTCAATGTAAGGCTGGCGAAACCGTCTGAACCCTACTGCTTGTCAGTGCAAACTGTAAAATATGATTGAATGGTCTGGCCAATAATAAGATTGCTGCCTACATACTATTCATATACATTACTTGATATTTATACACACTCTGGTTTGTAATAGTCTCTTGAATGTGTGAATTAAACCTACTGAAAAACATATTTAAACTTACTTTGGAAACAGAAAACACTGATCTATAATGGGCAGTCTGCATTTCCCATACAAGGCATATATTTCAAGGAAACAGCAATAGAGACTTAACTTCAACACGAAATAAAAATCCCAGGAAACAGAGGCCCAGTAGAGCTAATCACCAGACTTACTGTCCCTGGCAATAAGCTTGTTTGCAAATACAAATGACAGTTGTGTGCATGCTCACGTTTACCATGCTGATTAAAGTTTGTTTTGAATTGATCTGATGACTTCAGGATATGCTTATGTAGTTTTCCTGACAACAATAAAGAGCTGCTTCTTTCTTATTATTAATTTCCCAGTGCAGCCTACAGATCCTGCGAATATCCTTTCTAAACACTAACCTGGTCTGATCTTCCTTAGTTTTAGAGGTCAGCCAAGGTTGGCATGGTGCTGCCACCTACCTGGGCTACACGGTGTATGCAGGGAGAGAGGGAACAGAACCGAAGTGAGTGGAACAAGAATGCAAAAATGTTTAAGTCCAAATTTATCTATTCACGATCCATCAGCGAGGGCGTTATACAGTAGAATTCTTTGCAATAAAAATAGCTGCCTTAAAAAAAAAAGGATAAAATGGCATTGACGCTCTTTCAATATCACAAGCAATTAGAAAAGCAAAGAGATAACACGAAATGAGGTGTCGGGCATAACCCCCACCCACACTTAAAGCTCCACTAAACAAAATGGGACTTATTTCGGCACGGCAAGGATTTACAGTAAACGACAATGTTTTGCGTCTCCGTTTAAGAGTAAATCTTACTGAACCCGAGTGGGAGGATTACTTTTGTTTAAACGTACCCTGGGCTCGGTAAAAAAAAAAAAAAATCAGCCGGCTAATAAGTAAATCACCGCTTCCACAGCGCGAGAGATACAAAAGCGCGCCCCTGCGAGATCTCCCACGCCACAATAACGCCTCCTTTCCCACATGCTCTCTGCGGCGCCGCTCCGCGTCTTTCCTGCGATTGGCCAGCCTCCTTCCCCTCTTCCGCAACCCGGGCCGTTGTCATTGGAAGGCTGTCAGAACCTTTGAGCCGTCACCGCTGCGCTCCGGCGGCCGCCCGATCGTAACCAACGAAACGGCGGCGTAAGGTATCAATCTTGGAGCGACGGCCAATGAAGCGGCGACTCTCCTCTGAAGCCGAATGTTGATGTGGCTGACTCAGCCAATGGGAGCGACGATACCCTGCTCGTGCTGCTTTCGCGGCAAAAAGGATTTGGCGCGCAAACGTGTGCGAGGCCGGGACCAGCTGGGAACAATAACAGTGCCTGAGTTGAGAGCGCGCGGATCCGAGGGGGTCGGCTGAACTCGCTGGTGGAAAGACGCGCGGGAAAAAGCTACAGCCGGATTTGGGGGGGTTGGGAATCTCGGAGAGACCCGAGCGGAGAGAGGCTGGGCAGCTAGGAAGTCGGCACTGGCCCGGAGAGCGTGGGTGGAAGAGTGCCCTGCAATGTGCTGCTGTCTGTAACCCCCACCCTTCCCTTCCCTTCCCTTCCGAGCGGCGCCCAGAGAGGACTCGCCGATGTCCTGCACAGCCGCCCTGCTGCCCTCCCGCCTCGTTCTCGCCTCTCATCTTACGGCCCTGGCTGGCTGCGACTCCGCTGGACACCATTTCCCGGGCCTCTGCTCTTAAAGAGGATGGGGCGTGTTCCATCCTACCAGCCTCTGCCATCCGGTGTCTCTCTCCACCGCAGCGGCCGGGACGATGGCATTAGTCCGCTGATGCGACTTTGATTCCTGGGTGGGGGGCTCAGGACGGGGGACAGAGTTTTGATTTCCTGCGGTGTGTGGAGGGGGCAAACCCAGGCTCCCCCCACCCCCACCCTGCTTTCCTCCAAGTTCTCGGGCATGTGAGTCCCAGCGCTTTGTGCCATGTCTCTAGAGGGGCTGGAAGTAACTCAGAATGTGGCAGACCTGGAAGCCTTGCTGAGAGGAGCAGAGGCCATCCATGTGATGGAACAGCAGATCGTGATCATTTCCACTCCAGACCAGCTCCCCGCGCCCGAAGGAGAAAACGACACCGAGCTGCTGCTCTTTGCCACTCCACAGTCCGCCCGACTGGAGACCGTAACGCAGAGGCCTGCTCTAGAACGGCCACCGGTAATGCCACCGCTTTTTCCTGTAGCTGGCTTCCAGGAAACCAGGCGCTTTGCCAGCAGCGAAGCGTGCTGCTTAACGTGCAAAATGTGTCACGCGTGTAGCATTTAGCGTGTTTATTAATGTGTGCTGTGATGCCAGAGGGGGCTTCTTTTCATGCTAGCTAAATAATCTATAGGCCGTTTGTTTAGCGCTGGGTGGTATCTGATCCTGGAGCATTTCTTGAGCAAGCTGCAGGAAGGCAATGGTGCTGGGTGCAGAAATGTATAAATTGCTGTATCAGGAAAGAAAAACTGTATTGGACTAGGGATAATGGACGTTCAGTTTTAATAAACATGAGGATTGTGATTACTTTTAAGGCGTACGTTGAGAATCAAGTGGTCATAATCTCTCCTCTCTTGCTAAGTGTAAGATTCAGCTTGTTAATTCTATGTGAATTTGAGCAATGAGGGAACAAGGGCCATTATATTAGGCAGATTTCTTTCTGGCTTTCAAAGTTAAGAGAACAGCAGGACTTGCTAGCAGTCGTATCTATGAGCTGATAGAATTGTTTTTAAAAACCCATATGGCTTTGTCAAGACTTTCTCGATGGCTATAATTATAGGAGGAATGTAAGACGAGTTTTCAAACGTGTGACTGAAATAGTGCTGCTTAAACGTGGCATATGTAGCAAACTTGCAGGAAGGGCAGAGTGCTCATGAAAACATGCAAAGAAATTATTAACTAAAAGGCCCAAGCCTCAAAACAAATTGTAGAACTGAATCCTGCGAGATTTTCCTCGCTAACCTACAGAGTTAATATGTTTTTTAGTCTGATAGTTAAATTTCTTCTTATTTATAATTCTTTGCAAGCTGGCTGGATTGCAGTTGGCCTCTTCTTTCTTTACAGAGCAATAGCCTGCAAATGTTGTTAATGAGGCAGCTTCACTTCCTGTTACAGGATGTTAAGGGCCGAGTTCTGTGCAATTTGTTCTTGCAGTAACAAAAGCAAATGTTTGGCTTTGGTTGTGCTATATGTTGCTTTCTGCAGAGAGACATACTGCCTGATGTTATACAAAAGAGAAGGGAAATCCAAAAGCAATAAGCTTGTCTTGGCATGCAGAGGAAGCAAGTGGCTTCAGCAATGCAACTCTCACTTCTGTCCGGGGGTTAAAGTCTTTAAGCAAGAAAAAAGTCTAATGATGTTTCAGTATTATTCACATACAAAGGTATATATTTATACAAACACATATATGTACAGAAATAATGTTAACATTAACTTTTGTCTAATAGCTTTATCCATGACTAATGGTGCTGTGCATTTCTTTCTTTAAAATGCTTTGGAAAAATAGAAATAAAAACCCTGAAAAACATAAGATTTAAGAATATTGATGCATAATATTGTACACATAATATCCATTCAAAGAAATAAGCAGGTCTTTCAAAGGTCCTGGAGGGAGAAAGATTTTTTTATATATATGTAATCATAACACAGGAGTAAGTGCCATCTGGATTTTAGACTTCTGTACCACAGATTGTCTAAATTTAAATGTGTGGATCCTTAGGATACAACTTCTGAGAAGGTAGACTAAACATTTATGTTTTACTGGACCAATACTTGCTGTATGTATTTAAAGCAAAGAACACCCTCCTGCAGTTATGTCTGTAACATGCTTCGGCTGTGGCCCAATGGTAGAGTGTCTCGTTTGCATGCAGAATGGGTCAGAGTTTAGGAAAGGAAGGAAGAAGCTGCTGCTTGGAATCTTCCTGAAAGAGCCAGTAATTTGACTTGGAATGAGGGAACTTCTTTGTTCCTACTTGGTATTGACCACCTATGCTACTGGGGGGATTTCTGTGACCCCTTTGTTGAAATGATTAGGACTATATTGTAAGCATACTGTAGTCAAAGATGCTGGTGAGGAGTGAGAGGTCTTGTTTGTAACTGAAATGAACAAATGATGTGAAAAAAAGTGCTTGGCCCTGAAGTTGCCTACACTTGTTTTCAAAATGTTATCAGGCAAACTAGCTCATCTCAGCCATATTCTTTAACATATTGTAGTAATGGAGCATGGCATTGTGTGCACTAATTCTGTCTTTAGTAGCCACATGCTTAGTATGATGTTTGTGATGGGGGAGTCAGCTCTGTGCATGTGCAAACATGACACTAAATGTGTGATGTCAGGTATGAAATTAGGACTTCTGATAACATGGAAGCAATATAAGTGTACATAGGTAGGCGCCTTTCCCAGACACTACTGTATGCTGAATGTGGAATGCAGTCCCTTGAGAATTACGTTGGACCCTACTGTCTCTGCCTTTAGAATAGCAGCTAAGGCACATCATTTTTACCAGCCTTTTAATTTTAGGATTAGTTTTAGACTTTTTTATTTTGTATTCTGTGTTTTATTTCCTGTTATTATTGAGTAGAAAGGTGGGATGTACCTTGAATGTATAAATTCATGTGCAGCGTGAGACTGGCAGAATGCCACCTCCCTTGTTATTTTCCCCTTTTCCTAAAAGAATGTCACAGCTTCCAAGTGCCTCATTATAGACATTCAGTGTAAGTAGTATTGCTTCTGTTTCCATGTTTCTGTATTAAGAAGTGCTGCTCCTGTTGAATTTCTGCCCATTATGTAGATGTTAAAATGACATTATCTTTCTGAAGAAACTGGCAGTTCTCGTGTAGTCCCTTTCCCTGCCTTCTCAATCAAGCTATTTTATTTAACATTACATAAATGGGATTTGACTTGCAGTCTTTGTTCTGTGAGAACCGTCATTTGCCATATTGCTTGGGATTCTCCTTCTAACGGTCCACTGCTGGGGAATTCAAGCTGCTGAAGTTTCCTGATGCAAGAGGTTTGATGGACCAGTGTAGCAAACATTGTTGCTCTTTCTCAGCAGGCAGAACAAGGGAGGTGATGCTCACAATGCTTTTTTGCTAGCTTGACATCCTCCTCCCACAGAGGCCCATTCTGTCAAGGAGCCTACAGTAGACGGCAGCTTTACAGTTGATTCTTTGTTTTAACTGTGGGGTCTGCTGTTTGGGTCAAGAATCTGTAATGAACTTTCACTCTGTGTTGTCTCATGGGGTGCCTGTTATTCAGAGAAGGATTGAAAATATCTGATTTACCCATCATGTAAGCCATTGAGTGGTGGGCTTGAGGGCTTGACCTATAAGGAATGGAGGAGGCCAGTGTCCTAAAACATTATTTACTTGACTCTCTGGCTGACAAGGAGTCATATGGAGAATAAGGAAGGAAGTTTTCTTTAAAAAATAAATAAATAAAAGTATTTCTGAATTAAATCTTGAAAAATATTTCTTATTGTAAAGTATTGGCTTTAAGTTTTTGAAAGTTAGCATCAGCTTTTTAGATAAAGCATGTTCCTGTTCTTGGATGCCTTCTTTACATTTATAGAAATCCAGATATATAGTAAAAATCTCACTGATACTCATATTTCTCTTTTACAATGGGCTTGCAATAGAGTTCAGCATAATTTTACAGATAGTTTGACATAGTTTTCTGCTACCTTTTTTCTCCATGTGCTTATCATGGCTCAAAAACTGGAGTTGCCAGGATGTGTAACAGGCATAGCCAAATGTACACTGAACCCTCTCAAGTCCAGATTCTACCTGAATCTTTATTATTCAGATGACCCTTGATGCTTTCAATCAATTTAGTAATGTGTAATCACTCATTCATGTAATCTAAGAACTAAGGGACATTCAACTAGAAGCACCCCATCAAACACCCACCCAGCAGCTCTTTCCTTGCGGAGGGATAAATAGAGCTATAGTTCTACATTCAAGACTCTTACCTGAGATTAAGGATAGATGTCTCCTGACTTGCTGAATGGATGTTCATTAGGTGAAAAAATCCTCTTCAGCAAGGCTGGCCACCATGTAATTGTGCATGAGATTATTCTCCTAGTCTTGCATGAAGCTCACGAGCCCATGTATTTGTGGCCACTGTAATGCCTACAAAATGAAATATTGATATCTTTTTTATATTTCTCATTTCTTTGCAGTGATGATGCAGTGCTTGTATTTTTCACACAGATCTACTATTTATTTGTGTGTGTGTGTGTGTGTGCTGGTAGAAATGCCATGCCTCTTGCAAGCTAGAAAGAGAGAGGCAGGATGCAACATTTTATGACATAAATGTGACAGGAACAGGAAAACTCACGGACGGAACAGATTGTTCACATTAAATAGCAATATTTCTCATGACTGAATTAAAAAGTATTGTCTTATCCATTATATAGTTCATTAACCATATTCACTAGTTTCAAGCCTCACCCCCATTCAAAAGGCATTCTTGGCATTAGTTTTGAAGTATCCATATCTATTCTGCAGATCCAAACTGGTTTAATTACTGCAGCTTTTCACCCAGGGCCTCTAGAAATTCTGGTTTTATGATGATGCGAAGTGTTTTTAATTTATGCTGGGTTCACGATTCCTTTTATTGTGGGAACTGCCTGTTTTCTAAGGTTTCATTCGGACATTTGTATAATTACTCCCTGAAGTATTTTTGACATACTTTGAGATCTTCCGCAATAATTATAATGCGTTCTGAAGAATATTTACCAGCCTGCTGAATAAGAATGCATTTTATTAATTAATTTTAAGCCAACCCAATTTTCCCAGTCTATTAACTGTTGTCTCTTATTTTACCTGCCTGAAACTTCTTTGACTTTGCCAGGGTTCCAGGTGTTCTACACAGAGAGTAAGCGCAGTATAGATACCCAAGGGCTGAAGGCTGTCCTCACAGGTGGAATGGGTGACATTTGCTTTCATTACTTACCTCTGTTATTAACAGACTTCTGTAATACCTGAGATTGTAAAATGGAGCCAATTTTACAATCTAAAATTGTAGAAACTGAGTTCAATCCCAGCAATACCAATGAGGTTACATCCAGGGAAACAATTACATCTTTGTTTCTTAGCACATGTTTTAAGAATATGATGTTTAAAAATAGGGGGGGAAATGGATGGTTGGAACTTCTTTAGAAAATTGGCAGTATCTGCAGACAGGGCAAAAGGCAATGACACTTTATTTTAAAATTCTGGAATTGGGAGAAGGCAACTTTCCCTTTACTTTGCTATATCCTTAAGACATTAGGACAATGCAAGCAAAGGAGAAGAAATTATAGAAACAATGGCAGAGTGAACATTTTGATGGGCTTCATTGGTCAAGAGACTCAGCAGTAATAAAGAATTGTGCTTACTCAATGTTAAGTGTCATAGGCACTTAACAAGCCTTGAGAACTGTAAATAGGAAGAAATTCAAACAATGCACGCTTGTGACCAAGTGGAGTCAGTCTTAGCGGAGCTCCATCTGAGAGACTTAATCTCTTCAGTGTGTCTTAAGTGGCAGGGAAAGATCCAGTGAAGTTGAGGATGCATTGGAATAACAGTTGAAAAGCAGAGAGGGAAATTCAAGGGAAAAAGAACAAAAAGGAAGAAAAATATGGAATTAGGTTTGTCCTTTTCTAAACCCAGAGGTGGCCATGAGTATAGCAAGGGAAAATGAAAAGGGATTTTTCTTCTTAAAGTTACAAAAGCAAGAATAGCATGTAACAAAATGTAACACAGTACATAGAAATACAAAATGTCTATAACAGAATCTGTACTGCGTTTCAATCATAATAATCTTTTAGAACATCTTATTGTCTGGCTGGGCTTGTTAAATCTCCATACCTGTTCTACACAGTGAGTGAATGAGTGCCTGAGAGAGAGATTTGCCTTCCTATAGAAGCACAGGTGTCTTCAGAGAACAGTATCTCCAGCTGATGATTGCTTTGCTGGCCATGTGTTCTGGTTATTGTGAATACTGGCTTACAATATACTTACATAGTTCAGTGATTCAGAAGAAAGCCTATTTGAAGAGACCAGAGTGGGAAATTACATAAACAAGATAAACATAAGATAATTTGGAAGTATGAAGTGATAATTTGTGCCTAAAGGCATCAAACTCTCATTCCATTTCTAATATACCAGGTTATCAACAATTTGCTACTTTCCTGAATTGTCCTTGTCTTGGGTCTGCCTTCTACCTGCTTCTACTACGTGGATCAAGGATTTCTTCCCCCCCCCCCCATTATGCTACATGTCTATTAAATATTATCCATTTCTAATTATGTTAACTAGTAATTTCTTGTAATTATCTTAGGAAAACATAAGTATCTTGCAACAATATTGTAATTATGGAAACTAAATGCCTGAAGACTTAACAGGAAAGAATAAGATGACTGCATCATAAGCTATTATTTTCATTGAATAAACTTCAATTAGTTGAGCTAATGCCTTGCAATAAGTCAGAAACTATGTTTTACAAACCACAGTGATTGGGTTCATACAATACACTAAGCCAAATCAAATCACATTATGGCTTAATGTGATGCCTAGGTATTAGTTTTGTCACTTCATTTTATCTTGGATCTTCAGTCCTCTTTCAACAGCATATAACATAGATTCAACCTTTTTACCTCATTAAAACCACCCAAAGGGGATTCCTGAGCTAAACAAAAAGTGAAAGGCCCAACAGCCGTGAAACAGGCACTGCCCACTTCTCAAGAAATCAGGCCTGTATCCAACTGATATGAATAACTGCCATCCAGTCTCCAACCTCTCCCTCTTGAGCCACGTTATCAAAAAGGTAGTGGGACTGCAATTACAGAGGGCTTGGGAGAAAATGGTTTATTTGGACCCATAGCAATTTGGCTTCAGATCTGGACATAGGACAGAAACTATTAGTTGCTCTCATTTGGAAGGAGGGAGTGTGACCATCCTTGTCCTCCTTGACTTTTCAGCAGCTTTAGAAACTAACTGACCATAGTATCCTTCTAAAGCATCTATTAGGATTAGGAGTTGGGAGCACAAGGCTGTGTTGATTCTACTCCTATCTGCACTGACTGTTTCAGCTGGTGGTGGTAATGGAGGAATGGTTTAGGCCCTCAGTCCTTTCCCCATCCTGTTTAATATCTGTATGAATTTATCTGGGAATGGTTTGAACCTGTTGGACATGAGGAAGTGGACAGGGTCCTTAGGGCTGTGAGCTCACCCACCTGCTATTTAGATCCATGCCCCTCCTGGCTGATTAAAGTGGCCTGGGGAATGTTGTGTGAGTGTGTTCCAGCGGTGGTTAATGCTTCCTTGAGTGAGTGGGTTGTTCCTTCACCTCTTAAGGAGGCTTTGGTTCGCCCCCTCCTCAAGACGCCATCACTGGACCCCACTATACTGGACGATTTTTGTCCAGTATCTAACCTCCCCTTTTTGGGGAAGGTGATTGAGAAGGTGGTTGCACAGCAGCTTCAGAGGACCTTGGATGAAGCAGATTATCTGGATCCCTTTCAGTTGGAATTCGGGCCTGGGTATGGGACTGAAACAGCATTGGTCGTGCTTTTGGGTGATCTCTAGTGAGGGTGGGATGGGGTCTGTGCATCCATCCTTGCCCTACTCAACCTCTCTGTGGCTTTTGATACCACTGAACATGGTATCCTTTTGGATCAGCTCAAGGGTTGGGGGTGGGCGGCACAGTGTTGTACTGGTTCACCTCCTTTCTCCAGGGCTGATTCCAGTCCCCGATTCCAGGTAGTCAGGGAGGAGAGAGCCTTCCCTCAGCCCCTACTGTGTGGGGTGCTGCAGGGTTTGGTACTCTCCCCTCTCCTATTTAACATCTACATGAGGCCGCTGGATGAGCTCATGTATCATCAGTGTGCTGATGATATCCAATTATACATCTCTGCCCCTGGTGAATTAAGTGATGCTGTGAATGTCTTATCCCAATGCCTGGAGGCTGTGAGGTTCTGGATGGGGAACAACAGGCTTCAGCTGAACCCTGGCAAGACTGAGTGGCTTTGGGTTTTGGGGTCTTCCAATTCTAGGACTATGCCATCTTTGGTGCTAGATAGGGTGGCACTGCCACAGACCTAATGTGCAATCTGGGGGTCTTCCTGGATTCACAACTCCTGCTCAAAGAGCAGGTGGCAGTTGTAGCTAGGAGGATCTTTGCACAGCTTGAGCTTGTGCGCCAGTTGTGTCCATTCCTGGATCGGGGGGCTCTGCTCACCGTCTCTGATACCCTAGTCACCTCCCATTTGGACTTCTGTAATACACTGTACATGGGACTGCCCTTGAAGAGTATCTGGAAACTTCAGCTTGTGCAAAATGCAGTGGCATGGGCAGTTATATGTGTTCCTGGAAGGGTAGATGTTACGCCTCTGCTCTGTGAGCTGCACTGGTTGCCAGTTTGCTTCTGGGTCCAATTCAAGGTGCTGGTTTTGACCTTTAAAGTCTTTCATGGCATGGGGCTGGGTAATATGAGGGACCCCCCTCTACATCTTCCTGTCCCATCAGGTCTGGCAGAGAAGGCATGCTGTGGGTCCCACCTCTCAGGGAATTACATTTGGCAGGTCCCAGGAGGCAAGCCTTCTCTGCCATAACACCTCCCTTGTGGAATCTTCTCTCCCCAGAAGTGAGGTTAGCCCGTCCCTCTTAACATTCTGCAAGTCCCTTAAGACCTGGCTATGTGATCAGGCCTGGGGATCCCAGGGGACCAGGGAGATTTTGTGAGGGCTCCCTTACTACAGTTAATATCATCCTCTCCTGTTTTGTGTGTTTTTTATAGTTTTTATAGTTTTAATGATCGTTTTATATGCATTTATTGGTTTTTTAATTGAGTGTTGTACACCACCACCAGACAGAGTTACTGTATGATGAATGAATGAATGAATGAATGAATGAATGAATGAATGAATGAATGACACTGCTGTGAGAGATCATCTGTTAGTTTGGGGTGGCATATTAATATGCTGAATATCCGCACCTAGACCCCCATGGGAGATGAGGTATATGTCCAACCCAATGCCTGGAGGCTGACAGGGTCTAGATGGGGAAAAACAGGCTCAGATTCAACTCAAGCAAGAAAGAGTAGCTGCTAATTCTTCCAAGCCTTCTGATTTCAGGATTGAATCATTTCCAACTCCTGATGCAGTTGTGCTTCCACAGAAAGAGCTGGTTCACAATCTGGGAGTCCTCCTGGGGTCCTGGCTCCTGCTCAAGAAGCTGGTAGAAGCCCTGACCAGGAGAGTCTTTGCCCAGCTTCAGCTGGTATGCCAATTGCAATCTTAACTTGGACAGAATGTTCTAAGGACAGTCATACCCATATTATTTCCAGATTACTGTAGTTTGCTCTACATAGGGCTACATTTCAAGACCACCTAGAAAGTTTAACCACCCCAGAATGCAGTGGCCCTCTTGTTTCCTGGCCAGTCACAGTTCTGCAGCACTCATTGCTGGTTTGTTTCCAAGTGCAATTCAAAATGTTGGTTACTACCTTTAAAGCCCAACTGCCTTCCACCCTCATTATCTAAGTGATTGACTTTCCTATATAGATTCTGCCCATCTGACCTGGATGGCTACAGACTGCCTACCAAGAGTACCCACTTTCCAGAATGTGTTTGGGAGGTGGTTTGATGATAGATATTCTTGGTGGCAGCTCCCCTTCTATGGAACATCCTTCCCCCTAAGATGAGAATGACCCAGTGGCATACTAGGTTGGGGTGATAGAAATTATCTGTCCCAGATGGATACAGTAAAGGGGTGCTAAGAGAGGAGGTTATCCAGAGGTCGGCAGCTGGTATAGAGTTGGGTCACTGCTGCCGGTGTGCTGGTCAGGTGTTTGGCAGTCAGTGGTGTGGTGCAGTGACAGAGATGGGGTCAGCAGCACTTCCAAGGTCTCATGGTACAATTTGGTGAGTGGAGGCAGTCGCTCTGGGTGTCAGATGTGCTAAATACACCACTGGAATGGCCCCCACTCTCTTGGCCTTCTGGAGGCTATTAAAGTGACTGAATAATATCAGTTAAACTTCACAGATAATCCTTTAATATGGCAGTTATCCAAGTTCATGCTCCAACCACTGATGCAGAAGAGGGGTTACGGTCAGAGTTTTATGGTCAAGTTCAATCTGAAACTGAGAGAACATGCAAACAAGATGTACTGCTTGTTAGTTGGAGACTGGAAAACCAAAATTGTTGCTGTTTTTTGCACTTACTTATTTTAAAATTGAGGAAATGAGGATTATTTTAAATGTGTTTGTCAAAAATGTAACAGTTAATTCAACTAATTAAATGTAATAATATTAATTTTCCCCCAACACCCATTTTTAAATATTTTATCTAATCCCATATTTTTTGCAGTGTGACTCTCATCATACCATTTAAAGGCTGGTGTAGCCTTTACTCAATAAAAGTTGTGTACCTCTGCAGTAGATATGTTCCTAGTTTTACAGGATTGTTTCTTGTTTCACTAGAGTTTAAATGGTGCAGTTCTTTACAAATCTCACTTCTTTTCCAGGTAAAACGGAAACTGAACTTGGAGACTGACCATCAGTACATTGCAGAGAATGTGCAGGTGGCCCGAGGAAAAGCAAAAAACCCTATAAAAGGTATTAGTATGCAGATGGGAACTCTGGTGCTTTAATTTGTGCAGTTATTTCAAGAGTCCTTGTCCTAGTGGCTAAATAATGCCAGATTCTCAATAAAACTGTTGAGGTAATCTGAACCTGAAGCAGGAAAATCTTAGAAATGACTGCTACTGCTGGGACAGTGGGGTGTTGATATTTCTTCAGGCTGTCTTGTTTTTGAATCCATGAGGGAAATGGTTTTTGTGGCTTTCTAAAATGACATATATTGTGCAAAGTTGCTTTTTTGGGTTTCAGAATTTAACACCCTAAAAATCTGAGCTTTTGTTTAAAAAAAAAGATTCATTTTCCTGAAACAGAGGCGTTTGTTTTAATTTATGCTGCAATTTATAGTAGGTGAAAGTTTCATCTCAGTTCACAGTTGGGTTTGACAAATAATGCTATTTTAGTCCCCCATATCCATCCAAAATATCTAACTGGATTCAATAACTTTGGTGGTACAATCCATTTTTAATATCCCCCAATGTATCTTCGCAACACACTTGGTCAGTTGTGGGAAAGATAAGTGGTGTTTCTTCCTCCCTTTCAAGACAGATGAGACAGAATGACAAAAACTCAGCTTAAACTCTGAGGCAGAGGACACCTGTCCCTGACAACATTACTTGCTTTCTTGTCAAATTAATAGTGCAAGCTGAGCAAATTGATATTCTGATTTGGAATTTAGTTAAGAATTGTGGCTGCTTTGCCAGTTATAATTAAGCCCTGATTCATCTCCAGGGTTAAAGTCTCCTGGAGAGAAATCCCGCTATGAAACATCTCTCAACCTGACCACCAAGCGCTTCTTGGAGCTATTGAGTCAATCTCCTGATGGTGTTGTGGATCTCAACTGGGCTGCTGAAGTACTGAAAGTGCAGAAGAGGCGTATCTATGACATCACAAATGTCCTGGAGGGCATCCAGCTCATCACCAAGAAATCCAAGAACCATATTCAATGGCTGTGAGTAGCATGTCATCTGTCTGTCTCTAAGCTTTTAGTACTTTTGATTATGATAAATGTTTGTTTAGCCCCATTAGATTGTCCTGTTTCTTAAATTGTTCTCAGCCTTAGACAAATAACAAAGTTGCATGTGTTAACTATACAAAACTTGTTTGGCTATCCTTTGAAGTATGTCTTTCTTCCTATTGTATGAAAAGGAGGTTGGTGTGGATGAGGCTTTCTACGCTGGACTCAGTGAATTTATAATACAGAAATTATTGGCAAAAGCCAACTAGAGAATACAAACTATAATAGACTTACTACAAATTATGTTGTTATAGTTTCCATTTACAGGTATTGGTTTACATGTGATTTTATGAGTAGGGTTATAGGCTCTGTGTATGTCTGTGCCTCTGTGTGTTTTCAGCCAAGAGAACTAGAACATGATATTCTGAATTGTCCCAAGTCAAAATTACATAGAGTTGCATGTATGCATAAGATTACTCTGTTATAACCTTGGTGGATACTTCTGTGCATTTGTGCATTTTCTGGAAGTAAATGTAAAACACCAAATATGTGGTATTCCAGATGTGGTCCAGCCCCCAAATGGGCCAAAACTTAATCAAAAGGATATTTATCATTTGTCTTTGAATTTACTTTAAAGCAATACTGCAGGAAAGAAATTTACTGCAGGGAAGAAATAACATTAATAATATTAAGCCAATGAAAATATCATGAATAAAGATTCAGTAATCAGGATTAGATAAAGAATTATATTTGCCAAGTGCTCAGTTTAGTTAAAAGTGAGACAATCAATGTACAGGTAGTCCCCAGTTTAAGAACGAGTTTCATTCCCAAGGTCCTTAAGTTGAATTTGTATGTAAGCTGGAACATTATTATTGTATAACACTGTATATGTAGTATTTTATAATTAACTCAAACCATTGTGTATTTAAGTCAAATCATTGTGTATTTAACTTGAATTTTGCTACAATAGGCTCCATTCTTATGGGTCGTCTGTAAACCAGGTGTTCTTAACCCAGGGACTACCTGTATATGGAAATTTGATCAGTTGAGTAAATAATTATAACCCATCAATTCTTTTCCATTAGCATATAATTCCCAGGCATTTCTCACAGAAAGGTCCCTAAGCAGGTCCACTACAAAGGTCAGTTTGGTATATTTGAGGGACACTCCAGCAAGTCAACACTGAAATAGACTTGGAAGCAAATGGATAGCCATAGTGTCTCTAATAAGACTATGACTTTGTATGACAATCAGTTACCAAGTGGTTGAATTCTAAACTTGCTAGTTTCTGAACAGGTTTCAAAGGCAGTCCCATAAAAACTGAATTACAGTCATTCAAACATGAGGTTATTAAAACAAGGATCACTTGATGCAGAAAGAATTAGATGCTTTTAGCTAGTATGGCACTTGAGCCTTCAGTTACAAAATGCATTGCTTGGAGTTACTCCTTAATCCATCTGCCTCTTTGAGGAAGTTCAATATTATCTAGAAGTACCTGTCTTCCTAATTCTTAAGCTGGAACTCCCTATCAACAACACCTCTGTCTTGTTAGGATTCAGTCACAGTTTTATTGGTCCTCATCCAGCCAATTATTGGAATAGTCCCTGCATAGTCTCATTTGCATATACAGGTGAAACTCGAAAAATTAGAATATCGTGCAAATGTTCATTTATGTCAGTATGGCAACTCAAAAGGTGAAACCAATATATGAGGTAGACGCATTACATGCAAAGCGAGATATGTCAAGCCTTACTTTGGTATAATTGTGATGATTATGGTGTACAGCTTATGAAAACCCCAAATTCACAATCTCAGAAAATTAGAATATTACATGACATCAATAACACAAGGATTGGAAATAGAACAATATCGGACCTCTGCAAAGTATAAGCATGCATATGTACTGAGTACTTGGTTTGGGCCCCTTTTGCAGCAATGACTGCCACAATGCGGCGTGGCATGGATGCTATCAGCCTGTGGCACTGCTGAGGTGTTATGGAAGACCAGGATGCTTCAATAGCGGCCTTCAGCTCCGCTGCATTGTTCGGTCTCATGTCCCTCATCTTTCTCTTGGCAATGCCCCATAGATTCTCTATGGGGTTCAGGTCAGGCGAGTTTGCTGGCCAATCAAGCACAGTAATCCCATGGTCATTGAACCAGGTTTTGGTACTTTTGGCAGTGTGGGCAGGTGCCAAGTCCTGCTGGAAAATGAAGTCAGCATCCCCATAAAGCTCGTCTGCGGAAGGAAGCATGAAGTGCTCCAAAATCTCCTGGTAGACGGCTGCATTGACCCTGGACTTAATGAAGCACAGTGGACCAACACCAGCAGATGACATGGCTCCCCAAATCAACACAGACTGTGGAAACTTCACACTGGACTTCAAGCATTGTGCATTGTGTGCCTCTCCATTCTTCCTCCAGACTCTGGGTGCTTGGTTCCCAAATGAGATGCAAAAGTTGCTCTCATCAGAAAAGAGGACTTTGGACCACTGGGCAACAGACCAGTTCTTTTTTTCTGTAGCCCAGGTAAGACGCTTCTGACGTTGTTTGTTGTTCAGGAGCGGCTTGACAAGAGGAATACGACATTTGAAGCCCATGTCCAGGATCCGTCTGTGTGTGGTGGCTCTTGATGCACTAATTCCAGCCTCAGTCCACTCCTTGTGAAAGTCCCCAACACTTTTGAATGGCCCTTTCGTGACAATCCTCTCCAGGCTGCGGTCATCCCTGCTGCTTGTGCACCTTTTTCTACCACACTTTTCCCTTCCACATAACCTTCTATTGATGTGCTTTGATACAGCACTTTGGGAACATCCAACTTCTTTTGCAATTACCTTTTGGGGCTTTCCCTTCTTATGGAGGGTGTCAATGATGGTTTTCTGCACAACTGTCAGGTCAGCAGTCTTTCCCATGCTTGTGATTCCTACTGAACCAGCCTGAGAGACCATTGAAAGGCTCAGGAACCCTTTGCAGGTGTTATGGATTCATTAGCTGATTAGAGGGGGACACTTTGAGCCTAGAATATTGAACCTTTTCACACATTTCTAATTTTCTGAGATTGTGAATTTGGGGTTTTCATAAACTGTACGCCATAATCCTCACAATTATACCAAAGTAAGGCTTGACATATCTCGCTTTGCATGTAATGCATCTATCTCATATATTGGTTTCACCTTTTGAGTTGCCATACTGACATAAATGAACTTTTGCACGATATTCTAATTTTTCGAGTTTCACCTGTAGATGATACCTTGCTCTAAATCTCAGAATGATTTCACCTAATGGCTTTATATAGATATTAAAGATAATAGGGGACAACATGGAATACTATAGCAGGCATAGGATTAGAATACTGTGGGGCAAGAAGATATACCCAATGTAATTTGTCAAAGCTTCCCTTTAAAAAAATATCTAATTTACCTAATCGAGCATTCATCAGTCCTCTGTTGTGTTATTCCAACAATATGGAAGCACACAAAATACGATTTGCTTCTTTTATATGTCTACCTTAATGCTAAGACTCACCAAGTTACTGGTCATAGCGTATTCCATCTTGCCTTACTTTGTTTCCTAGGGGGAGCCGGTCTCCTGTGGGGGGCACCAGCAAGAGCCAAGAGTTAATGAAGGAACTCCAGAATCTTCAGGCAGCAGAACAGCATCTGGACAGCCTCATCCAGATGTGTACTACTCAATTCAAGATCCTCACTGAGGAGCCTGAAAACAAGCAATATCCTTCAAGATAGAAGGGGATTGGGTGGCTTTATCCAATCACAGAGTACAAAACAGGTTCATAGCAGCAAATCTTCTGCATTAGCCAGTAGCAGTGAAGTACCATATCCCAAAGAGGCAACTGCACTCCTGACATTCCTGGATTGGGTGTTGGTACTTTAATTTGTACTTCCACACCCTGTGAGCTAATGGAAAATCCCTACCTAGCTGTTGGCTAAGGCTTTGAATTGTCAGTGAGGTGGAGGTGTATATGTGTGTGTATATCTGAGAAAGAAAGCAAAAGAAGGGTGGTGGTGAACCAGTCAGATGTTTCTTGTTGATTTTTGCCTGGAAGCTCTGTAGCTGAACCTGTTCTTGATAATGAAATCTACAGTCCCCCCTTTCTGGCAGATGAACAGCCTTAAGTGTGCATGTGAGAGAAAACTTCAGCTGTCATATTTTGTTTCATTTTTTTCTTTTGCAGTAGTGTTCCAGTAAAATAGGTTTGCAGGCTACATATCACATGTGAGATATGTGTGGTAATGTCTTAAGTGTACTTAATGAAATTGGTTAGATTAATATCTTCAACACTCATTTCCCCAGGATTAAATTAATGAGTATGCTCATAATTTTAAATTCTTCAAATCAATTTTCTGACACTCCAAATTTGTGGAGAATTCCACAGATCTCAGAATTGCAAGCCAGAAGAGTAGGATTAACAGTTAACAAGGAACTGTTTTCCAACAAAAAGTATGTGTCATGAAGAGATTATTTATTATATAGGAATTGTGGAGGGAAATGATTAAGATTTGAGCTGCTTTGAAGTAGACTGGCATAAAAACACTAAAAAGTAAGAAACAAGCAAACAAACATGGTTATTTTGAATGAGATTAAATCTTTATGGCCAGATTAATTGCATCCTAAAGTACTGAAGGAAGCAGCTGGTCTGCCTGGAGCTTTAGTTGTTATCTTTGAGAAATCCTAGAGAATGGTGAGTGCCAGGTGACTGGAGAAGAGGAAATATATCTATATTTGGAAAGGAGAAAATGGAAGATCCAGTGAACTATAGATCAGTTAGTTTGACATGGATACTGGGTTAGAGTCTAGAGCAAATCATAAGGAGATTGATCTGTAAGCATCTTGAAAATAATGCAGTTGTGTCAGCCCCACTAGATAGATCAGACTAAGAAAGCAACTCCATAGGAAGACTAAAACTACTTTCATGGGGGGGGGGGGGGGGAGATGGGGGGTGCGTGCCTTTTGGTCAGTTTTTGACTCAGTTTTTGATTCTGGTGATTGCCTGAACTAGTCCCTGCAGTTTTCTTGACAAGGTTTTTCAGAAGTGATTTGCCATTGCCTCCTTCCTAGGCCTGAGAGAGACTGGCCCAAAGTTACCTAGTTGGATTCTTGACTAAGGCAGGACTAGAACTCACAGTCTCCTGGTTTCTAGCCTGATGCCTTAACCTCTACACCAAACTGGCTCTCCCACTTTTATTGAGATTGGCTATAATAATAGAATCTTGCAAGTCTAATTGTGTTGTACCTCCTTCCCTTTTTATAGTTCAGTGAATTAGGGAGGTGTCTGTCTGAGCCACTTTCAAACATTATCTGGACACTCTGGACTCAAAACACGTTTTGACCCTTGTCACCTTACATCTCTGTCATCTCCATCAAGGCTATCTTCCTTACTGTCTACTAGTAATTACCAGAAATCAACACAGATTTGTCAAGAGCACATCTTGCTACACTAATGTTACCTCATTTTTTGATTGGATAAGTTCCTTAATAGATTGTAAGAATATCTAGACATAATATATCTTGACTTCAGCAAAGCATTTGACAAGTACCTCATTACACTGCTGATTAGCAAGCTAGTTTAATGTGGGCTTCATGGAATCACATATGGATACCTAGCTGGCTTGAAAATCATACATCATATTGGGGAGACATATTAAGTGGCTGCCACAAGGTTCAGATCTTGGTCTTTACTCTTCAATATTTTTATTAACAACTTGATGAAGAGGTAGAACAATTGTTCATCAGATCTGTGGATGACAGCAGATTAAGTGGATACCTTAAACCCTAGAAGACAAAAATAAAATTCAAAGCAATCTTGATAGGTCAGAGAAATTAACAGAATGGAATTTGAGAGAGATAGGTGCCAATATAGACTTAGTCTATATTCAGGCAATTTTCTTCTTCTTCCCAGTATTACAAGTGTTTGCTGTGTGGTAAAGCTGTATGTCCCATGTGGGAATAAGCATATGCTGCTCTTGGATGAGTAGTGTTGGAGATCAGTATGTCTGTTTCCCAACAGGTAATGATTTGAGCCTGACAGTTACATATTGCTATTGTAGTTTTGTGTCTTGACACATACCCTGTGATACTTCTGACAAAACTTGACTGACCATACTTCAGCTTATGTGACTTGCCAAGATCTACGCAGCATTGCAGACCCCTCAGAGCAGCTGGTGATGGTGATCAAAGCCCCCCCAGAGACACAGATGCAAGTCTCTGACCCTGCAGAGGTAACCTTTCTATTTCCAAGAATTACAGTGGCCATTTAGGGCTGTTCATGAAATACTTACACACTTAGTTTTCAGAATCCAAATCCTGTTTGCTATGTTGATCCTCCCCACTCCTCATTAGGTGGGAAAAGTTTATGCAAGTCAGTCCAAGTGTAGTCCACCTTGAAACAATGTTGTGACTGAGAAGTCTTGCCACCAATATGATAGAATCAGATGAGTTTGGCTTTTAAATGCAAGATTCTGTATATGTGATTGCTGCATATTGATCTCAGCCTCTTTGCGTACAATTTAGCTGTATTTTATTGGGCTGCACACACTGTGCAACATTTTACAATAGTCAGCTGCCACAAGGTTTTATATCCTGGATAAGTTAAATGGTGGCTAAGAATCATATCCCATCCACTTGCTGAGCTGTCCTGTAAGAAAACATTTGTCCTTTTCTAGGATAAGCCATCCAAGCCAATGTTTTGTGCCTAATTTACCAAATGTAATTGGAGAGCTAAAGGAAGAGATCCATTGACATAGTGAGGAGAGTCTATTGCATGTGCAGTTAAGACTACCCATCTTGGGTTAGTCTAATAGAATAGGTTATTGCCTACTTAGAGCCAAAGATGGTCAACAGAATAGAGGCCTTTGCAGCCCATTGTCACCTAAGCCTTTAACTTCTAGATAGATGCAATGTCTTGTTAACTCATCAATGGCCATGTTAAAGCCATCTGTAACAAAATAGATTAGAATGCTCCAAATGGAACTTTTCCTTTCTCATTTTACTCTGTTTTGAATTAATACATCTTCTCTACAGAGCATTAAAACAGTAACAGAAGATATAAAAAATTGAAATCTTTTCACTCATTGACTTCTCAAAGATTTCCTTGCAGAATCCAGGAACTGTCTACTGTTAGGTGTCCCAAGCAGTGAAACAAATCAAAAGAGGCAGAGGTTATCAGCTTTTTGTCAGTTTTTTGTCAGTTTTTTTGCCATACAGTTCCTAAGTGATAAGCTACTGAAAATTGCAAAGTTGATGTTCCCAGAATGATGTTCCCAAAATGTTCTTCATAGAAAAAGACTACGGAGGATTACCACTGCTACCTCCACAACAAAAATTTATGCGGTCTTCTATATGTCTCCTCAAAAGTTCTTTTCTACATCTCTTATAGGCTTTCCAGATTGCTGTGAAAAGTACTCAGGGCCCTGTTGATGTGTTCCTATGCCCAGAAGAGAGCTCTGGTGTCTGCAGTCCTACCAAGAGTCCATTAAAAGTGGCTACTGAGGAACCTTCTCCAGAACATTCACAAACAGCAGCCTCTGTGCTTCTACACTCTTCCCAGGATACAAATTTGCCATTGCTGAGTGGAGACCAAGGTATGTGAATTATTGCCTTAGGAATTGGCATCCAAGAATAGCATTGGCCAACAAGCCTTATCAGTCAGATAACGCTACGTCAAGCTTGTATTTTGACTGTAATAGCTATATATTTCTTAGTGTGGCCTTTCAGCAGAGAATGTGTAAAGGTAGTCCTCGACTTACAATTGTTCATTTAACTACCACTCAAAGTTACAGTGGTGCTGAAAAAAGGGACTTATGACTAGTCCTTGCACTTATGACCATCGCAGCATCCCCATGGTTACGTGATCAAAATTTGGGCACTTGGCAACCGGCATGTATTTATGAGGGTTGCAGCATCCTGGGGTCATGTGATCATCATTTACAACCTTCCCAGGGGGCTTCCTTTCTCAAAAGGGTACTGAGATGTACTGGGATTCCCATTTTCCTAAAGATATTCCACAGGTTGGCATGGCCAACACAATCAAAGGCCTTTTTATAATCAGTGAAGCACATATTGACTTCTTTTTGGTACTCTTTAGCTTTCTCAATTATCCAGCATGCATCAGCAATAATGTCTCTTGTTCCCGAGTCTTTCCTAAAACTAGCTTAAATGGCTGTTATCTCCCTTTCCATGTAGGGTTCTAATATGCACTGGATGATCCTAAGCATTATTTGCTAGGATGTGAAATTAAGGATATTGCCAACAGTTTGTGTACTCTGCTAAGTCTCCTTTTTTTGGTGTTGGTATTTAGACTGACCTCTTTCAATCTGTTGTTACTCTGTCATTCTGTTTTTTGTAATAATTTTATTAAAGTTTATAAATACAAAGATAAAAGAGTAATACAAACTAAGAGAAATATAGAAAGTGAGGAAAAGAAAAAAGTGCAAAGAGAGGAAAGAAAGGAAGGAAGAAAAGAAGAAAAGAAGAAAAAAGAAAAGAAATATAAAGGTGACTCCCCACTCCCTCCAGACAAGTATAAACAACTCCTGTAACTTAACACCTTCTCTAGTATTTCTATGATAAAAAAAGATCTCTTCTTCTCACAATTCATCTCTTATCAGTAAACAAATTATAAAAAACTCATAATTCAGTTCCATGCAGCAAAAGTCCATTACCAGAAATAATAATATATATATATTAACCTTAATGAAATAAATCCATTTTGTGCTCCAATTTATCACTTTCTCTAAGAGATAAAGCAAAAGAAATCTCTTCCCAGTTGTAAACAAATCTTTAAAGCATCGTCATTCAGTCCTGGTCATAAAGAAATTCCATTAACAGCTACCAGAAATGATAATATATTTTAACCCTGATCAAATAAGTTCACTTCATAATCCTTTTGTTTACTTTTAAAAAGCTTGGCCTTTAATCCCAACAAATCGTATCCCACCAGTTGATTTCTTATCTTTTTCTCTTTGTCTTTTCTCAGGAACAGCTTCAGTAGTTGAACAGGTGATTTTTGTAAGTCCAAAATGAAAAAGCTATGCAAGTCACTCTTCTGATTTATTATTTGTATGTCCCCTTTAGTTATTAAAACATCAGCCAGTTTCATTTGTAAATCCACTGTGGTATCTTTTTCCATGTCACTCTTATAGTCTGTCATTTTTAAATCCATGTTCAAATCCACATCATCTTCTTCCATATCACTGTTGTAGTCTCATTTTTTTTTAAAACCCATTTTCAAATTCACATTCCAATCAGCCTCAGTCTCTATTTTATCCTGTAAAGTCTACTACTCTTCTGTAACCTCTGTTGTATCCATTTCTATAGTGGCAGACAATCTTGAAAGTAATTTCTGAGTACATTGTTCCCAGACAGCTTTAATTTCTTCTATAGTCAAATAATATTATTCCATTGTATTAATAGGTCTCTTCTCCTTTAATTGTAATCTTTAGTTCTCTCTGGTTCCCTCTAGTCAAGCTTCAAAGTCCCCTCTTATTATATGTCTATTCTCCAGTCAGCAAAACTTTCCCACTAGAGGATGTCTTACAGTTAATTTCAAAATCTTCATATATACTTTTATAAAAATGTTAATCAACCCACAGGAAATATTCTTTCAAGTCCATCTGGCACCTTAACTTTCCAAAATCAACATTCTAAATGCTCTTTTGCTGTTTCTCAAAAATTAATTTTTTTCTATTTAATCTTTAAACTTATATAAAACTTCTTTAATCCATAATAGAAGGAAACTCTCCCAGTGTGATGAAACTTGCCTTTCAGAAGGTTCTTAACATCCAAAAAGTCAATAATAAGTAATTTCCTAAAGTAGTTAAAAGAGAATGTGGGCAAACCCAGTGTCCACCGAACCACAGCTTAGGCAAGAAGATTTTCCCCTGGCTCCCAGATCTCTCAAACCCAGCAGAGATTGCTATTTTGGGTGAGCCTCTGCATGGAGCAAACTTGTGGGTGATCCTAATCCTTTCCTTGATCCGGAGAGGGTTCTAAGGAGCTGATCCCTTCACCAGTTCCTCTTTCTGCCGCAGCCATCAGCTCCACTAATGCGGAGCCATCTTCAATCTGCCATTGCTTCCCTGGAAGCCTTCTGGCATAGTTTGGTTCAGGTTGCGATTACACTGCCAAAATGGAGCTGGAAATGAGTGTGCTAAGCCTCTGTTAGGCAAAACAAATTCAGCCTTTAAATCTGTCCAACTTCCAAAACAAAGAATGTTGCTCAATAGCAATTCTGGAGGACAAATTGTACCCCCAGGCTGAAGAATAATGCCTATTTTTGTCTTAAGGGAAAGGAATTCTGGTATCAAGATTTTAATTGTAAGCCACCCAGAGTCACCCTCTGGGGGAGATGGGTGGCATATAAATTTAATAATAAAATAAATAAAACATAAAACATAAAATCAAGATGCCATAAGGGAGGACGTTCTGTCTTATGTTTTTATTTCATAACATTTCTAATATACAGAATATAGAATATACAGAAAGGCTTCCATAGCTGATCTTAAAATATGAGCAAGAGCAAGCCAGATTTTCAGATATCCTGGCTCTGAAGCAAATACATCCTTATTGCAATGTATGTGAGTTGTTAGTCTTGCATTGTTGGTTCTGTACTTCTGTGGAGATAATTATTCTGAATCTTTTTGACAAAGATATGAGATAATGAGAGGAGGCATGGAAATATATGGCACCAGGGGAGATCATATATAAACTGAGACTTGGGAAACCAAATAGGAAACAATGAGAGGGGAGACTTACATGCTTGAACTATCATTCAGTTTCATTCTGGTTTTTAAGTCATAGGACATACTGTTAGTTCTACTTTGACCAAAAGAAAACTAATACCAATATAGTGGGACAGAGCAGCAGGGGGAAAGGTGACAAAAGCTGTGTTTTTGCTAAGGTACTTCTACAAGGATCTACATTAGAAAGGCTTGATGGAAAAAACTTATACAACAGTTGGGAAACACAAATAAGATTCAAGAAAGAAAGGCAATGCATGCATTTTTTTTCTGTACCAAGTGAATCTTTTAAGAGTTTTTCAAAGAGAAGGTTTTTACCGTTTTTTATACTTTTCCTAATGGAAAAATCATTGTATACAGCTCAATATGTTTTCATGTCCTTGAGGTTGATTTCTGCTATTAGTTTTAAAAGATAACCATGGAAGCCATGTTGTTCTCTGACTTGATTCTAAGCTAGGAGTGAAAAATCTATGGATATCTTAATGTTTTTTTGGACTACAGTATATTTTGTTTAATTTCCAACTTTTGGTCATGCTGGTTTGAACTTGATGGGAAGTGGAATCCAACAACATCTGAAGAGATTTCCTCTCACAAAGGAAATGATCATAATAAATGGCAGGTAAAGTAGCTAAGAAGTTCACAGTTCCTTGGATAAATGCATCGATCCACAAATGGCCCAAGGTTGAGAGCAGAAATAGCTACTTCACTGGATACATACAAGACTGTGTCCTTAATCAGATTAGGCAGGCAGATGTCAACAAAGCACTTCGTTTTGTATGTTTAGAGAAGGCTTAACTCAGGATATCATGGTGGTTACTAAGTCTCCCCTTTATCTCTTGGCAGAACCTTTGTTATCTGGAGAGACTGCGCTGCCTTTGAAGTGTCCGGGGGATGATGTAAACCTCTCACCACTGGCTTCTGTGGATGCCTTGCTTCTGCAGGGCAAGGATGACTTCTCAAGTTTTCTGCCCTCTGAATTCATTGCACTTTCACCACCCCAGACTCAGGACTACCATTTTGGGCTCGAGGAGGGTGAAGGCATCAGTGAGCTCTTTGACTGTGACTTTGGAGACTTCACTTCCTTGGATTTCTGAGTATCCTCGGGTTGGGGGAGAGGGGAGCACCCCAACTCTACCCCACTGTGGGGGATTTTTTTTGGAGCTGACATCTGAATATAATTCCAAGGCTAGCTGTGGCCTTCAGGGCCAATGTGCTGGAAATCAGATGCCGGGGAAGGAAAATGGCGGCTGCGGTGGGGCATCAATGACAGTGAGAGCACTCAGCTCCTGGAAAGGCTGCCTCTTGCTGGCCATCTCCCTGTAATTAAGGGAGATGGCTGTGAAGCTAATTGCTGCTGTGAATGTTGCAAGCTTGTTTTTGTGACCTGATTGAGAGTCAGCAGGCATCACCTCAAGCCTGCTGTGCCCAGGCCCAGAGTAGTAGTAATACTTAGGAATGGGTGAGTAGTGTCACCTTGATTCTCTGGTGCCATGTTTGGAATCTGTAGGGATAGCTCTAGTGATGCTGTTACAGCAGCCTAGTTATTCTTGTTGAACCACTCCTTTTCCTGAAGTTCACTTTAGATCATACTTAGCTGTGGGCAGGCCCCTTTTTTATCAGGTGCTTATTTTTCTATGTTTTGAGCAATTTCTCATCTTGCCTTAGAAAAACATGGTGGTCAGAAGCTATCCTTAGAACAGGGGCCTTTCCATTCCTTTCTCAGCAAACTGTTTGGGTTGTGCAGCAGAAGCACTGTGCACATTATTGTGAGGGACACCTTTCTGCCAGACAGCTGTGGGAGAAGGTGACCAGAATGGTACTTCTCAGAGCAATCAGTGATCCCCTATCCTCCTACAATCCATCACTTTCTGATTGGTTGGCATTTTTAACTTGTGATCCAGGGCTGGGAAAATCTTTTTGCTGGCAAATTGTAAACCAGAGATTTGTAACCCAGTAGTCTAGTACGGCCATGTGGAGGAAAGAAAGCCAGCTGGATGGATAGGATGGGTTATATGATGGGAGCCTTTTGTTAAACAGGCTGCTCAAACTAGTGAAACATAATGGGTAACTGGATGTGTTAGAAAAGTGGGTGGCTTTTTTCTTTTTTCCTTTTTTAAAAAAGTTCTGGTTGAAAAGGAGAAACTGGCTTTCAAATATGAGGCACCAAGGATGGTGGGGTGAATTGTTTCTGGATGCTAATGCAGGCATAATTTTTTTTCTTTTCCCCTGTGAGCCTCACTATAAAGCTTTAAGGAGGGTCCTGTACAGATTATTTATTTATTTTGGGTGTTCCTCACCTACCACCATGGATATTGTTTTGTGGAAAGCCCATTCCTGGTAGAATGTATATATATATCTGGGGATGGGATGGGTTTTTATTATGATGATTATTTTTTTTAATAGTGAGAGAGGTGGTTATCCTGCTCAGCTGTCTTTAGTTCTAGAGCAGACAGCCAACAAGGCAGAGGGGACACTGCTTGTGGTAGGAAATGAAGTTGCTGGAACATTTTGCTTCAGCAGGAGGAAGGGAGGGTTGCTCGCTATTCTCCATGACAGTAAGGGAGGCTAACCCTACATAGTATTGAGAGACAGCAAGCAACTAATACCTTTGTTTGACCCTTTCCTGTAAAGTGAAGGGAAAAACACTGACTCTGTCTCCTCATTATCCCCAACCCCCATGCTAAGCATAGTGTGTGTCCAGAAATCATGAATTCATATTATTTATTTATTATTTATGTGGCTCCATCCAGTGTTCCTGGAAGATAAAGGATAGTATCTGAGGAATATGGGTGCATGAAGTAGAACTCAACATGTCCAGGTGTGTGGAAAGAGGCCCTTATGGTATCTTGTTAGAATTGCTGACCTAGCAAGTGGCAGCAGAGAACATGATAGTCACTACAAGTAGGTTGTAGTCAGAGAGCCTTGAATAGCGAGGAGATTGAATGTCTCATCAATATGTTGAGAGAGTACGACTGGTCAGGACTAGTGAACTGAAATGCTATTTATTCATAGAGGATGGACAGCAGGTTCATCTTGTAGAGCAGTGTTTCTCAAACTCAGCAACTTTAAGATGTATGGACTTCTACTCTCAGAATTCCCCAGCCAACATGCTAGCTGGGGAATTCTGGAAGTTGAAGTCCACACACCTTAAAGTTGCTGAGGTTGAAAAACACTGTTGTAGAGAAATATTTTGGTATGTTGAAAGGGAGGGTGGGGGAGGGAAACACACACCGTGCTAGGATATGAGTTTGGGGAAGGAATGGTTTTATTCCAGGTTTATCCATTTTGAGAAGTAGCTTTAGTTGAAGGAATGGGGCTTTAGCAGCAGGTATAGATGCCATCAGCTTGACTAGGAGTTTAGCCTAGTGCATCACAAAGCAGTAATTGGTGCTGTCCCTGAGGTGCCTTCTTAGTTCTTTAAGTATTATTTCAGTTACTGGAACTCACCAAAGTGTGCTCCTGCATGTTAGGAGCATCTTTTGCTTTATGGAAAGGTAACCATGACTCTGTGTGGCTTTGGGGGGGATGGGCGAGGGTTGTTTAGTAGTATACTTAACAATTGAGAGAACTACTACTCATGTAATGCATTGTGGCACCTAGTCCTAAATAATTTAAACTGCACTGGAGCTTCTTTTGGACAAGAATGAATGAAAGCACCTCTAAGTGGGTCTTTTTTGGCCAACACATATAACACGCCTCCTCAAATTAAACTTCATCAGGCAGCAGGTGGTTGTATAAACATGTAGGTACATAACATGATTCCTGTCCTCTCTCCTCACCTTTCATCCCTTTTTCAGGTTGCTAGATCCTAAAGCTGAATCAAGTTAAAAATTATCTCCCTGTTGCTAGGCTCTGCATAAGAAGAAACAGTTAACTCTTCCCAAACACTGCATATTGCAAGCTGGACATTTGCAAGTAGACTGCCCTAAAGAAACTGTTCATGCTGTGTTCTCTTAGCCTGCACTGCTTCAGAATAATAGCTGGCAAAATATGTTCTCTGCCTCTCTATCTAAGGTACACCTTATTTTTTGTTTCAGATACAAACAGGAAAACAATTTGATCATGTTCACATTAATTGCTGACCTCTAGGTGAGCCTTATCTTATCTGAGTGCCTTCTGGATTTCCTATAATCTCAAGTGTTATCCAGGCTGGCTGGGGCTGATGGGAGTTGTAATTCAACTCATCTAGAGAGCACCAGGGTTACAAACCTGGATTGCATTTCTGTACATAGGTCATCTCCCCTTTCCGACAGGTTTATCTTTGGATACCTCCAAAGGAGTGGATGTTAGTTCTGGGGCAGCAAAGAGAGTCACAAGTTATTCCAAAGGACTCACTGACGAATTTATTTCTCTTGGTATGTCCGTTCTGTGCATATCTTGCTTTCCCAAGGGAGAGACAAGTGCTGCTCTGGCCAATCTCTTTCTGACGCAGCTCACACAAAAGTTGCTGTGATGTGCCAGATATTTTTTCTCATTAGCTTATCAAATGCAGGCTACTTAGTTAATTAGCCCCCCCCTTCAGAAAAAAAAGTCTGGTTGCTATAGGAAAAGGGAACAAAGATTCAGAAAAGATTGTGTTGATATCTGCCTAGTAGAGTGTTCCGATACTTTCCTGACTTGATGTTCCACTCTCATTGGTTGGGAACAATAATGCTATGATGCCGGGACCCCATTTCCTGGATATGTCAAAGCAATAAACCATGCTGTATTCTTTATATTTTAGATAATTCTTGAATGGATTTCCTTTTTGATGGATACCTAGAATGTAAGGAGTACTGCATAGATCTGTGGTAGGATGGCAAACACCTCATAATTGTTACTAAAATTTTGTCCTGTAAAAGTCCCTGAAAAGACTCCAGCAAAATGTAGTACACAATATGGTTCAATAAGCTGAACCCCATTTTAATAATAAGAAGGCAGGATTTCACCCTGTTCTGCTGCCTGCTTGGGATTGGGGGGGAAAGTGTGCATGCTTGCATGAGAACTTTCTATGGGCCCCTCAAGTTCCTTGTGGAAAACAGCAAGCTGTTCTTCCCCCCAAGTTCAACAGACAAGATGGCCACTCTCTTCCCTGAGGATTTCAATTTTCAATTCTGCATTAACATTTTGTGTAATGTTTTCAGCCTTCAACTTCAGCATCACCAGCAGAAAGCTATCCAATAATTTTTCAAGTCATGTACTTCACATCTCATGCCTTCTCGCCCTGTCTGTGTGGGTAACCCTCATGGCTGAGATATCAGGATTTTGCTTGAAAGAAAGAAGACCTTCATTCTATTTGAGGAACTCCAGCCCCTCTATTTAAAGCACTCCCTCTGAACAGCAGTGGATTGGAGGATCCCAGTTGTCAGATAAACTGATCAGATCATTGATAGCTGAGAAAATGGCCAATGGTCAAAGCTTCAATATTCAGAGAAAAGCAATCTAGAATTTTTTTTAAAGACAACTGAGTTCAGGATGGAATGGAATGGAATGGTATGGTATGGTATGTTACAGGCAGCCTATGACAAGAGCATGAGTTGTGCAAGTTGGCCTTGCATAGCAGAATTGAACATTCTGTAATGGCTCTTTGATTGGAATGGTGACCTGCAGATGTTTAGCAAGAATTTCCAAGCACTTGAGAGAGAAGATCTGAGGTCACTTGCTCTTGTGATTAAAATGACTTTTGGAGAATCAGGTAAATATATGAACAAGAATGCCTGTTGCACCAGAAGCCTAGTATAAGAAAACCCATCCTCCCTGCCCCCCCCCTTTCCTTTTCTGGTGTAACAAGTATCTTGACTTTGAGCATGGGTGACCATATGCACCTGTAGAAAATTTTGCTGCTATCAACCTAAGAACCAGGGAGGATTGGAGCCAGAGCACTCTGGTATCTTAATCCGAATGGGAAGCACTTAATATAGCTCATAATGCAAATAGTTTTGCAAAGCCTTAAAATCTATTGGATCAAAGAAATATGCCTAGAGTGCATGTGATTCTCCTTCCAGCAGTCTTCTAGTGAGGAGCATGAGAAGTCCAGTTGGGCAAGTTCTTTTATTAAAATTGAAAGCACAGCAGAGGAGAAGGTATTGTACCTGTACCCCAGCAAGGAAACTAGAGTGTCCTGTGTAAGTGATGTGGAATCAAAGCATTATTTGGAAAAGTAGTGGGTTCTTGTGAGGTGGCTAAAGGTTGCTGAGATATTGTGATCATTCTTAAGGGTTGCACCTTCTTTGGTAAGTTTCCAGAACAGACACCCAGGATTCTTTGGCAATGGAGCAGCCAAATGTGTTGCAAAACCTGCAGCACTTTCCAGGTGCCTGAACATTGAGGGAAGTGCACATTTGTGTCTGTGCCTTTTTTTTAATAACAAGCCTTGTTCATGATTTGTGCCTTTAGTTTTAATAAACATTTCTAATTAATTTCCTCTTGACTTTTAAATATTTCTTCTTTAAATAGTGGGTAAGTACTTTGGACTGGTTGGTATTAAATAAGCATGTCCTGAGATGAAACTTCTGCATTCCCCTCTGTGCAGATGACTATTTGACTATTGGTTGCCTGGCAGTCAGGCAGCTTACACATCAAATGAGTAATAATAACAGCAACAAAGAGAGCAAACAGTTATCTAAGGAAGATCAAGGGTACAGCAAGTGTTCTGCTGGAGTAGACCAAAAATGCACACAATCCATCAATGTTTCTCAAATTGGCTTCTAGGAAACCCACATAGAGCATGGCTCTCTGTGGATCTGCTATAAGGAATGGAATGACAGATGCAAATATGATTTGCATAATTATCCTTTTGGGACAGGTTTCATGAGATGTGGAGTCAAAACGAATGAAACATGATTGGGCATCTTAGCCCCCAAAGCACTAAGACCATGCTGCCAAAATTTAGTGATTTTTGGGCAGTGCAATTTTTGCAGGCAAGATAGGCAGTTTTAAGCATCTACCATCTTAGCCCCCCCCCCCCGCCCCGCACCATGCTTCCAGGTGGAAGAATCCTGCCAATTTCAGTATTAAATCCCCCAAGATAGGAAAACATGGATCAACAAATGTTGGTTCTGACCTTTTAGTGTCACCAGAAAGATTTATACAATCTAATAGGCCTGGAGATTAAGTAGTGGGCCCCAACACTGAAGAACTCTTCTTACAATAAGCTTGCTATATTGGGATACAATGGGGAGGATTGTGGAGAAAACATGAAAGCTTCACAGAAAGACATTTCTATGTTTTTAAATAGGCATTACTGCATCCCAAACCCAACCCATTCAGTTCTCTATCTTTTCTACTCCTCAGCTGTCCTTTGTTGAAAAAGATTTCTGATAACAATATTTGCAAAAGGGCAAAGATTTCTGTCAAAGATGCAAAGCCAATGCAACTGATAGGGGTTCTGGATGTCTTCGGGGAAAAGAATGAGGTACTAAACAAAATATTTCTTAATTGGATAGTATGCTCCCCAAAACATACAATGGAAGACTGGGCTAATTAGGTGCTAATTATCTGAACAAACTGTCCACGAAAGACTTTCCTGGATGCTTGATTGAGATTAATATTCTAAAATACAAATAAGGCCCGCAATGTAATCTTACTATGTGGACTCTGCACAGAGTTCTACTTGTAGGCAGAAATGGGAGGATCTGTCTCAAGTTTGAGCCCTCGTGGGTCCAGGTGATTGCCTGAAAGTGGCTACAGTGGTCCCTGAAGATGGTTAAATGAGGGCTGAAAATTATAATTTAGTGGTCTGCTTAAGCAGCTATATTTAATAATTCTAATTAATAATAGCTTAAAGGGAATTCCCAATATGTTTAACATTTTAATAAACTGGATAAGTGTGTACATGGAATATTAATCAAATTTACAAATGTCACAAAGCTGGAAGGGGTAATTGACATAATAGATGACTGAATCAAGATTCAAGGTCTTGACAAGGCCAAAATGAAGCAAAATTCAAAAGAGGAAATATAGAATTTTGCATTTTAAAAAAGGAGACCAAACATACAAAAAAAAGGGGGGGGGGATCTGGCTTGAAAGGCTGGTGTTCTAGTGGAACAAAGCCACATAAGAACCACAGTGTAATGTGGCTGTTCTTAAACAAAATAATACAAATTTGCCTGCATTAACAAATACAGATCATAGGTCACTGAAATAATAGGAGGCTTTGCCATTATGATGCCTCAGGTTAGATTTGAAGTTTACTATTCAGCTCAGAGTTCCAAATACTAAGAATGATATTCCCTGGATTAACTTATTGCACAAAGCCATAACTTAGAAGAATGGTTTCTTGACTAAGCCATAATGGCTTAGAAACCCCTATGAATTTATTCACACCCTGTGTTATACCAAATAGAACAATTATAGCTGTAGCATCTCTACACAAAATAACCAGTGTAGTGGGGTGACTGGAAATCAAATGCTACCGTATGAGAAACCACCAAAAGAACTAAGCATGTATAACTTAGAGAAGTGAAATATAAAGGAAAGGAGGAAACTGATACTCAAATATCTGAAAAGCTGTTATGGGGAAGGTGGAGGAGAGTTCCCTGTTTTAGTGATGGAGCAGAGAATAGCAGAACTTGGCTGCAGATTAAGGAAAGGCAATTCAAAGTAGACTCACTGGAGTTAGGTGGACAGTTGCTTGCGGGGAATACTGCAGAAGTAAGCAGGAAGTGAGACTGAATGATCTTCAGGGTCCTGCAAAGAATACACCTTTAATATTAATGTATTGAGATTTTATTGCATGAACTATTTTCAGGAGAAATATACAGTATTTATTATACCCTTTTAAGATAGACCAACGGTAAAGGCATCAGCATGCATAGGCTATGCTGAATTTATAAACTAGAGCCTCTCCGAAAGCACTAGCTGACTGGCTGACCTTGAAAAGCAAAGCAGGATTGGACCCATTCAGGATTTGGACTGAACATCATCAGGAAATAACAGAGCAATAGGCTAGGCTAGCAAGTCAAATAAGCATCCCTGAAAAAAGCAAAGTTTAATGGATGTGTCTCTGAATCGTGAGCAGTGGAGCTTGATCTGAAGAAGACTTGGTCTTACTAGTTTTCCCAAACAGATCAAGGCATTTTTCTGATCCCAGTTCTGGTGAGAAGAGAGGGAATTGCATCCTCAGCATTGTGTCTCCATCAAAGTGCCTGTCAGTTGAAAGGAAATTTAATTAATTAATTAATTATTTTAATTGATTAAAATAAATACTTTTAATACCCCTTTCATAAAAGGCTAGGTATGTAGTCAAACCGCTTCCTGGATGGAGAGTTAAAAGTTCTGTTGCCTCTAAGGATGCAGTCTAGCTGTAAAGAGAGAAGATCATTGGAGGCAGATCTGCTTCTCCCTTTATGAGAAAAAAGTGGTCTTTGTCCAGTGAGCAAATGGTGCAAGCTGAAATCTTAACGCATCTTCTTTTCATTCAGGTTTTGAGGATCATCTAGAAGTAGCGAAGGAATTAGTGGTTGTCTCCTAAATCAATCTCATATTAAGAATATGTACAGTCTGGTTAATCAAGACTAAAAACAAGAGAAGGTTGGGACTGTCTAGAGCTTTTGTATTTTGTGTAGAACATTTATAGGTACTCCTTCATGAGCTGTAATTTAGGGAGGCTCAACATGCAAATTAGAAACAAAAAAATGGATACATATAAGTAAAAAATCATTAAAAAAGCAATGAAGTAACACAAAGATAGGGTATGCTATATAACAAAATAAAATAATTGCAAATATATGCCAGGTGTAATTAAAATGTATTGAAGGACACAGCTTTTTGCATAATTCCTAAAATATATGACTAAAGACCAGTCACTCTTTTTAAATGAAAAAAGGTCATTTTGCTAACCATCAACTGTAAGACTCAGTGACGGTGGTAATGTCTAATGTTATTGTGGCATTACAGGAGGACTAATCTGGTATCCTTCAGTTGGGTTGAACCATAGTTTCCCTAAACCTCAGACATTATGGTCAGTCTTTAAGGATTGCGGGAGGCATGAGTGTCTGCAGGGAGGAGGGATCAAAAAAGTAAAGTTACCTCTGGCTGAGGAATTCTGGGAATTGAAGTCCACACATCTTAAAGTGGCCAAGGTTGAGTAACACTGCTTTAGTATTTCAACATTATAATACATGTATGCTATTATCAGAAAAAGTGGGGAAGGGGGAAGAGACACACCGAGCAAATAGTCATAATGTTGACTAAGTGTCCACATTTTTTTCTTTTTTCAGAAGGATCAACAATAGATTTTTTCTCTCTCAGTAAAGTACAGGATGTATTTATTTAAAGAAAAGAAAGTGCAGGATAAGTGTCATTCCAGCAGGTGGCAGAAGAAGGAAAAGTTTTTCAAGAACGAGAACAAAGTAACCTAACCCTAACCCCAACATTTGCAAAGTGGATTCAAAGTTCTGCTTTAATGTTTCAGCGTTTTTAACATGATCCCCTAATGCAACCTTCCTGTGCTAATCTTGAAATGTAAGTCAGCTCACCTATTTAGCTCTGTGTTATTATTTACTCTAGCAGTGGCTGTCCAGGCCTCTGAGAGAAATCTTCCCTCTCTCCAACCAACTGGTTCTTTGATCTAAGCATGTAAAAAGCAATATAATCTAGTGAGGTGTTTTTCAAACTTGGCAGCTTTAAGATGTGTGGACTTTATGCTGGCTGGGGAATTCTCAGAGTTGAAGTCCACACATCTTGAAGTTGCCAAGTTTGAAAAACACTGAACTAGTACTTTTCGTGTGCACTACAAAATGCATCAACAGTTCAGGGTGGGGAGTCTGCCTGCAGAAGGCAGGAATTTTCTGTGATTCAAATAAGGAATGTATGTTTTGAGGGCTCAGTGCCCACTACCATTTGAAATCACAACATAATTTGGCTCTGTTGAATCTCTGCAGGGAACATACATGCATATCACTGGCAAGACTACAATTTTTATATCAAAGGCCATTTCGAAGAGGACAGATGACCTAGAATAGATTGTGGTTAACTGTAGGGGTGACAATTTATTATGAATATTTCCTACTGTTTTCTCTGTATTGGTTTTATAGTTTTTTGATATGGTATAGTAAGGCCTGCATGCCAGAATTACTCTAGCTCTGTGACTGTAAGGACTGTTAACATTTCCCTCTTTCTGCCCCCTTCCTAGTCAGAAGCTGGTGAGCATAACTACTGGTAAGAAAAAGATTGGAGGCTGCTAGGTTTTATGTCTTCAAAGCTAGGGGAAATCATCATTTCTTTGGCCCCACAATAGGTGAAACCTGACAACAATTGCATCTAATGCCAACAAATGCATTTAGTTTGTCAACACCAACTTTAGAATGAATCTGAGCCAGAGAGCAGGTAGCTGCAACACCAAATTCATTTTTGCATTGTTTTCTTTCCCATTTCCTGATGTTTCTAAAATCTTGCCTGATTATGTGTTCTAGAGAACTCAGATTCCACAAGCTCTTTTGTGTAGTTTTAGTTGATCCTAATGTTGCTCCTGAATCCTTTGAACTAAACATGCCAAGATTGATACAGCTGCAAAACATACCTTTTACCACCAAGCTATAGTTCTTCCTTGCCTACATTTGCAGTCATGCAATCATTTACTAATTTGCAGTCATTCAACTATTTAATAACACATCTAGTTATCAAACTACGGCCTTCTCAATTAATTTCTCCCCATTTCTTTGAAACCTCAAAAAAAGAAAAATAAATTAGTGTAATACTGCTTAGTATGGAGATGCAGAGATGAATATAGCTTTACTTATTCCATAGCTATTAATCCAATGGTTCATTATTGTTATTGTGTTATTGGCAAATCAGTTTTCTTGCTATCTTCTGGCATACAATTATGGAACATAAATTCATCTATTCGCTGTTTACTAAAGATGGCAGATGGAATGGAGAAATTTTAAGATATGCAAATGCTGGTAGAAAGGTAGAAAGTAGGACATGATATGTTGTAATGAAAATGGTTTTGAAAGAAGCAAAAATAACTACATAAAGGCATACTTCTGTCCACATTGTTGTATGGAAACGAGAGTTGGGTATGTCAGACAAAACATCAAAGAAAGTTGAATAGGAGTGGGATACTTAGAAATATATGTGGTAAAACAAAAAGAGGTAAGTTCAGGAATGAATAGGTGCTGAATGGATGCAGACTGAATATAAAAATGAGCAATCAGAAAGTGAACAATCAATATAAAAAGAAGTAGTTCACGATGGTTTGGTCATGTAGAGAGAATGAGTAAAGATCAAATTGCAAAACAAACGTATGAAGGAAGAGTGGGTCAATAGAAAAAAACAAGAAGTTGTCCTTGGATGGTGATGATGGGATCCTCAAAGGAAAAGGTGAGAAGTAATGTATGAGGTGATATATGGATGTGGTAGATGGTTTGCAAAGACGGAAAAGCATGGAGAGGCATAGTGAATGATGCTGGTGTAAAGTAGGTTCAGTTATATTTCCTTTTCTTAACTCATGCCTTTAGTTTTTTTGGCTTATTTTTGTTACTTCATTTTAGTAAAGTTCTTCATGTAAAGCTACATGAACAGCATGATGAGTATATATGTATAGAATCAGCTGAATTTCAAACTGGATGATTAATTGTGGGGGGAGAAAGCCCTCATCTTGCTAGGTGAGCATAAGACTATCAAATCTATGCTGCAAAAATCCACATGACCACTAATATGCCCTCCTATTGTCTAAATGATCTTGTATCTCTTTGCTGCCATCTAGTGGTTCTCCACCTTTTTGCAGCCCACATCTGGTAGCTTTAGTGTTACAGCAGCCCACGTATTTTGGAGTACATTTTTTGGAGCTAAGAGCCACATTTAGTCTTTGATTGGCAAATATAAATAAGAGAATGTGGCCAGAATAATGAAATGCATTTTGCCACTAATTCAGTCAAATTACCTAAACCCAGTTATGCGCTTCTCATGTATTTAGGACTGCTTTCCTTCTCTCATATTAAAATTGTTTAATATAATCTTGTAATTATTATTTTGTGATTCTTAGAATTATAAATTATTAAGTTTCAGCTGGAGTTGAATTGATGGAGTACCATTTTTATATTCAGGTTTATTTATTGCCCATGAAATTCTATGCCAAGACACGCCTTTCGTCACATAATCAGAAGGAAATCAGTTATTTATATTTTTGCTTGCACCAATTAACTTTTATAGTGGTAATCTCCTCTAAGGTTAACTCTAACTTTACATTTCTCTTTCTCTTCCTCAGCAAACCAAGGCCTGTGGGAAAATCATTTCCTATGCTTTGTGCAATGACTTTTACAGAAAGATCCTGTGGTATGTTCAAAAGATGCACTATGAAATGCAATCATAAATAATGAACGCTAAGAGACAGCTGAGATGATGAATAAACCACGAGTACTTTGTGATGTACATTATTTGCTTCACTGCTCTCTCTGATATGCAGAATTTGGAGGGGGGGGAAGTTCTCCATGGTGAACATGTAGATAGTTTCAAAGGATCTGGAAATATTTAACTTTGCATAGGAATGGGCTCATTTTACTAGATGTATAATTTAGAACTGAAGACATTTATGATTTCTCTGGGCACAGTCACAAAGTGGTTGGGTTCATACATTGCACTGAGTCATGGTTTCTTGAGTATGCTGTAGTGATCTGGTTCATATATAACATTAGGTCATAAACTCAAGGTTACGAACCATAACAGCTACCTTTATAACATGCAAAAGCCACCAATATACATTATGACTTAATATAAGTGTTAACTCAAACTGTGCACAGTAACAGCTAAAAATCAAGCTTGATGAATTAATCTACATTCTTCCTTTCCTGACATATGCATTTGACTGAAGAAAGATTGCTGAATAAATATTATTTTCTTCTCTAGGAAAAACTCAAGCTTAGTAGTAGCCAGTAAAATAATTTTAAGACAGAAACTCTTGACTCATGTTTTAGCTAAAGGCTAAGAAATGTTTTAGGCAAGTTGCTAGAGTGGTGGAACTAGAGTAAAACTGTCCTCACTTGCAGAGAAAAGATACTTGCATACCACCATTGATTCCACACAAACTGTAAAGAATGTAGACAGAGAAGCTGGAAGGTGGGTAAGAGTTCCCACCATAGAGGGAATGGAATGCCCAGAAGTTCTGCAGATTTCAGTACTTTAAAAAAAATGACTAGCTTTGCTGCAATTTTACATAATTTCAGCAGGGCTACTAATTGATTCAGCTCTGAGATTCTTCCAACACTGTGAGAACAGGCCATTCAGGAGCAAACTGTAAACTCCAGATTCCGAGGTCCACTGGCCCTTCGGTACATTGGCCCTTCGGTACATTTCATAATATTAGACTTGGCCTAAATCAATTTCTGCCCTGATTTCACAGCCATATACTAAGTTATCAGTTTTGCTATTATAGCCTTGCCAAACTGGCTGACTCTCATTCGTGACTGATAAGTATTGTAGCCATATAAAATAAATCATTTTCTACTCTCTTCCAGGGAGGGAAGAACTTCAAGAAAAGTTCAGCTAGATTTGCTGTTCTTCCAACCTGCAAAAGACAATGCCTCTTTGCTAGACAGTGAAGAATTGCATACAAAGTAGAGGACAGGGTTTGACTTACCTGTTCTTGTTGGATCTGTATACCACCACTTTACCCAGAGGGCACTCAAGGAGACCTACAATAAATTAAATCAAATTTTTGTCATGATCCACCCAATTTTTGGAGAGGATCCCTTTGCTCTGCAGCTGTCAGCATGGGAATTTTGTCTGAGTTAGGTGCAGAAAGAAGATCTTCACCTTCACTGCATGTATGGATGTGTTTCATTCAACTTGTACTTTGGAATGCTGAAGAGACTAGGGCTTCATCACAGGCATCTGAGTTCCCTCTGCCATCTAATTCCACCAGACAAATAAGAAGCAGCCAACCTTGGCAAGCAGAAGACTCTATGGCTAGAATAAAAGTTTTCATGCCAATGGAATGCAAACATAAGCATGGATCTGCTGGCCTTACCTCAGATGCTGTGGATTGATCTAATGTTTTACACATGCAGGGCTTTCTCTTGTGTGTAGGGCAAGGAGGTAGGCACAATCCAGCTTTGAAGTGATCCAGTCGATGGATTCCGTTAAACTTTATTGTAGTCATTGACCAGAAATGATACATTGATCTTTTTCATTCCATGCTGTAAAATTAATCAGTTCAGAGTTAATCCTGGAATGATTTCAGTATTGTCAGTTGCCCTACGCACTGGGCCATGGATCTTGGTGAACAACAAGAAGGTCCAGTCTAACAGGTAAAATGTAAAAGGGAACAAATAGGTATTTGAAAATGCCTGTGTTATACAGTTATGCATTTGTTGCTATATAATGTTCCAGGATCCGTACATTTTGTCTTTCTTAGTAGCCAAAGCAAAATGGATGGTTGTCAGAAAATCAGGAACAAAGTCAGGAACAATTCCTTGTTACCCTTCCCAGGGAGAAATAATCAGAAGAGCTCAATAGCATAGTGCAAGAGAGACCACTATTTTTCGCTCTCTTCACGTTCACATCCAGAAGAGTAGAAATTGTTACTCATAGTGAGGAGAGAGGAAAGACTTGACATGGGCAGTGATATTGTGGACAGTTAGCAATGCAATGTGTAAAATGCTCCAAGCTGCAAATGCCTTTGATCAGATGCTGCTGCCCACACTTCCCTACCCTGAAGGATATCTGCCTTCTTTTTGTGCTCATCTTTCTCTGTTGCTAAACTACAAAGCCTATAGCATGACGCTTTTCACTGGTGCTCAGTTCATTTAATTTCAGTTACCACTATGTGTCTTGATTTTTCCAGCAAGTTGGCACAGTTGACAGAATCTGGTCTGTTCTGTTCAGGCTTACCATATAATGAAAATATGTATCAAACGGGGTTGAGCATTCGCTCAGCATTATGAGTAAGCAACAGAGGGGCAGCCTATCACCACAAGCAAAGATGATACCGAATTTTACTCTGGGCTTTTAGTGGTGATTATGTGGAAGGGTTTCCTTCCTTCTCCATCATGTGAAACCAGTTACATTTGTCACAAAGACTCTTGAACCTCTTAGGCCAGTCCCCAGAACTCTAACACAATTCAAAAAACTTAGCAGGGTGGTTTTGCATCATTTTTTTTTCCTATTTAATTAATCTTTATTTTAGAAAAATACAAAATGTAAGCAAAACACCAAGATACACTAAAACAAAATGAAACAAAAAAAAAAACAATCCTTAAATATCATTTGAAGTGGAAAGCACCCTAACCCTAAGCTCAGAGATATAATTAACACAGGTAAATATTTAAAAGCATTTCCAGGCATTACTGTTTCCATCTCCAGTCTCTTCAAACTATTTTGAAGCCCCTGCAATATGTGATCAGCTGCACTCTTGGAGACCTTGAAATCCAAGCAACAGGCAGGAAGCCAAACAATGCTCTCCTAGTAATATAAGAGTGCAATGTCATTCTCTCAGTGACCAACCCCAAGCTACAGTAGGTTAAGGAAAAATAAAAGCTCCCTCACTTCCCATTCCATGCAAAAAGGAAAATAAATTACTCAGATTTTTAGGGCAAGTTATGGATGTTTGGTCATTTGCTAAGCAAGCAAGCAAGCAAGCAAGCAAGCAAGCAAGCAAGCAATAAATAAATAAATAAATAAATAAATAAAACTGAGTGTAATGCAACTGTTGTTGTGTGGAAAATACAGGTGAAACTCGAAAAATTAGAATATCGTGCAAATGTTCATTTATGTCAGTATCGCAACTCAAAAGGTGAAACCAATATATGAGATAGACGCATTACATGCAAAGCGAGATATGTCAAGCCTTACTTTGGTATAATTGTGATGATTATGGTGTACAGCTTATGAAAACCCCAAATTCACAATCTCAGAAAATTAGAATATTATATGACATCAATAACACAAGGATTGGAAATAGAACAATATCGGACCTCTGCAAAGTATAAGCATCCATATGTACTGAGTACTTGGTTTGGGCCCCTTTCGCAGCAATGACTGCCACAATGCGGCGTGGCATGGATGCTATCAGCCTGTGGCACTGCTGAGGTGTTATGGAAGACCAGGATGCTTCAATAGCGGCCTTCAGCTCCACTGCATTGTTCGGTCTCATGTCCCTCATCTTTCTCTTGGCAATGCCCCATAGATTCTCTATGGGGTTCAGGTCAGGCAAGTTTGCTGGCCAATCAAGCACAGTAATCCCATGGTCATTGAACCAGGTTTTGGTACTTTTGGCAGTGTGGGCAGGTGCCAAGTCCTGCGGGAAAATGAAGTCAGCATCCCCATAAAGCTCGTCTGCGGAAGGAAGCATGAAGTGCTCCAAAATCTCCTGGTAGACGGCTGCATTGACCCTGGACTTAATGAAGCACAGTGGACCAACACCAGCAGATGACATGGCTCCCCAAATCAACAAAGACTGTGGAAACTTCACACTGGACTTCAAGCATCGTGCATTGTGTGCCTCTCCATTCTTCCTCCAGACTCTGGGTCCTTGGTTCCCAAATGAGATGCAAAAGTTGCTCTCATCAGAAAAGAGGACTTTGGACCACTGGGCAACAGACCAGTTCTTTTTTTCTGTAGCCCAGGTAAGACGCTTCTGACGTTGTTTGTTGTTCAGGAGCGGCTTGACAAGAGGAATACGACATTTGAAGCCCATGTCCAGAATCCGTCTGTGTGTGGTGGCTCTTGATGCACTAACTCCAGCCTCAGTCCACTCCTTGTGAAAGTCCCCAACACTTTTGAATGGCCTTTTCCTGACAATCCACTCCAGGCTGCGGTCATCCCTGCTGCTTGTGCACCTTCTTCTACCACACTTTTCCCTTCCACAGAACCTTCTATTGATGTGCTTTGATACAGCACTTTGGGAACATCCAACTTCTTTTGCAATTACCTTTTGGGGCTTTCCCTCCTTATGGATGGTGTCAGTGATGGTTTTCTGCACAACTGTCAGGTCAGCAGTCTTTCCCATGCTTGTGATTCCTACTGAACCAGCCTGAGAGACCATTGAAAGGCTCAGGAACCCTTTGCAGGTGTTACGGATTCATTAGCTGATTAGAGGGGGACACTTTGAGCCTAGAATATTGAACCTTTTCACACATTTCTAATTTTCTGAGATTGTGAATTTGGGGTTTTCATAAGCTGTACGCCATAATCATCACAATTATACCAAAGTAAGGCTTGACATATCTCACTTTGCATGTAATGCGTCTATCTCATATATTGGTTTCACCTTTTGAGTTGCCATACTGACATAAATGAACATTTGCACGATATTCTAATTTTTTGAGTTTCACCTGTATATGGCACATTTAAAGTAATCTCTTTCCCTCTTCCTAGCTCCTCTTTTGACTCAGAGGAGGCCCAACTTCTGGTTTCTGGGAATCAGCTGGAGATTATATTGACCAGGAGAAAGGTAATATCTGGCCGATTTGGCCCAGTTTGTGCAAATCCATTGTTAATTTTTTTTTTTTTTCAGTTCTTCCTGGGCTTCTTTTTGAGGGAGGTCACCCTGGATCTTGGCGCTGAATCTGCATACCTGCTCCAGGCAGCCTGAACACCATACATCCTCCAACTCTACTATTTCCTGCAGAGGGACTTTGTGATGGGAGACCAGTGTGTGGTGCAGCTTGAAATAATCTCATTTTTACTGGGTTGCAAAGGAGCTTTCAGTCATCTTATACTTAAGTGTGGAAAGTGGGAGTGGAGAGAATGAGCGCCATAACTGGTCCTTATGGCATGGAGTAGGGTAAGGAACAGGAGCAGATGGATGAGTTATTATTGGAACTAGTTGTTGCCTATTTTAGATAACCCAACTGGGAAAGGAACTTCTCAGGTCTGGTGCCTTTCTTTTTCAAACGTCTTGTCTAAGAAAACCAAGGATCTTGCCATTTCAGTCACAATGATAAAAGCAGTGTTGCAGCTTTGTGATGCAAGTTCTGTCCCTTTAGGTGTGCATGTAACACACCTGTAAAGCTTGCATTGTGATGCCGTGACACTACGTTCATTAATCTGACCTCCCCTTGTACCCCCATGTGGATGCAACTGGTTGTCTGATACTTGCCAAATTTAGGTGTTTCAGTTTTATTTACCTGTCATTAGTATTCCTGATTTAAAACAACATTGCTGTTTGGCTACTACCATATATATTTGCAGGCAATCCAAGAATTTTAGGACTAAATCGCACCCAAAAAATCAGGTTTGCCTATCTATGGACGGGCTTATTCACAAGTATACATGGCAATATTCTTTTAAAGTACCCATATTTCCCATATATACTTGTGTATAAGCTCGTCCACGGATAAGCAGACCCTTGAATTTTTAACCAAAATACAATGAAAACTGTGGGTCGGCTTATTTGCAGGTGACACATTTTTCATGGTATTCTGGTTAAAAAATCAAGGGCCGACTTATCCATGGATGGTCTTATATGTGAATATATACTGTACATCATTTTAATTTAACTATTTTTTTTTATTATGTTGTAAATTGTGTCTCAAGCACCTTTTTAAATCAAATAAATCAGTGTTTCTCAACCTTGGCTGCTTTAAGCTGTATGGACTTCAATTCCTAGAATTCCCCAGCCAGTCATGCTGGCTGTGGAATTCTGGAAGTTGAAGTCCATACATCTTAAAATTGCCAAGGCTGAGAAACACTGGAATAAATAGGATATACTCTTTTTAAATAAATACATAGTTTTGTAAGCCTATTTTGCATCTGAAATTGTTGGTTTCAGGGTGGAGGGGGTTAACCATTGATGGTGATCTAAGTTGGGGCATCAACGTTCTCCCTTTATTGTTTCAGTGTCTCATGATATTACAGCAAAGAATTGGCTATGTAATGAAGCATTTCATTTTTTAAAAAATAAGTAAATAGACCTACATCATTATAAGCAGAAACTTTCTCAAATAATATTATTCCCTATCAACATCTACTATAAATCAAATATTTAAACTGTCAAGGTATGTTTTGTTGAATGTTTCCTGGGCTCTACCAGAGACATGTACAACTGAATTTTGCATTGCCGTATGAAGGAAGTCAATCTTAACTTTTCAATAATAAACATGTTATGAAGAGTATTAATAGTAGACTGCACCAAGCAGCAGGTTGGATTGGATGATCTTTGAGGTCACTCCCAGTGCTATGATTTGAGGTTTCTCTGTTGATAATGATGCTTAATTGTAACTGGAATTGGACATGTTTTAAAGCTGAGTCATTCCTCTCCCATTGTGCGGATAAATTGCAAAGAAAACAGATGTGTCAATGTATGCCTATTAGAAAGTTTCTTTTGTGGGTGTGACATCCATTGCAACCATCCTTGAGTCACAGCAATATTGGAGGTTGCTGCCACCTTTCATCAAGAATTGCATAGATCATTTCTATCTCGCTCTATCTGAAGAGCTGAACATTTCATATTGATTGATTGAGAGAGAAAGAGAAATATGAGCTAGAACCTTCCCAGAATGCTAGATTTCTAGCTGCAGAGAGATTTTTTATAAAAATATATGGAACAGCTTCCATACCCCCCCACCACTTTTTTTTTTCTTTGTCACTGTCTCTCTCTGAAGTGGTAACAGATTTAAGTTCTTCCTGCTGATAGTGGTCCTATTTATGATCAGCACACTTGGTCAAGTCTGCTATAAAATAAACCTCAATTTTGTTTCCCATTATGGACACTATACAAAGTGACCAAGAGAATGTTCAGCACTATGCAGTTAACCAAATGTATCCAAAAGAGACAGCTTCAAGGGAATGATGGGATGATTCTTAGGGAATTTGCCTACATGCAGTATCTATGATGTACAAGTGTTTCAGCTGAACATAGTGTAAATGTATCTACTAAGCCTTTCTGTCCTTGCAGATATATTATTTCAGATTAACTTTATACAGGTAGTCCTCACTTACCAACCACTCGTTCAGCAACCGTTTGAAGTTGCGATGGTGCTGAACAAATGGTACTTATGACTGGTCCTTGAAGTTCTGGCCGTTGCAGTCCCCCCCACGGTCACGTGATCACAATTTGGGCACTTGGCAACTGGCTTGCACTTCTGACAGTTGCAGTGTCCTGCAGTCACATGATTACCATTTGTGACCTTCCCTGCTGGCATGTGGCTTCCCACAAGTAAAGTCAATGGAGAAGCCAGCAGGGAAGGTTGCAAGTTGCTCTGGTAAGTCCCTCCAGCCTTCCTCCGCTCATACCGCACATGCCATCCACCCACCCAGCCTCCCTGCACTTGTGCTATGCTGCACCACCCACCCCCAGGCCTTTCTATGCTCACATGGAGAAGAATGTTGCAAAGGCAGGGGCCATTACCAAAAAGGCATGCTGCCTAGATCCTGCTAGATGGCAACATTTAAGGGAAGGGATGTGGAGTACACCCATCCTATTGGATCTGGTGGAGTGGGCAGATACACTCAGAGAGATGCAATCCCACAAATCTTCTGGCCTCATGCCATTCTGGACTTTATAGGTGATAACCAGCACCTTGAATTGCACCTGGAAAGAAACTGGAAGCCAGTGCAACTTGGGCAGCAGCAGTGTAATGTGGGCAAAGTTCAGGGTGCCCAAAACTGCAAGTGCTGCTGCATTTTGGGCCAGTTGTAATTTCCAGATGCTCTTCAAGGGCAGCCCCATGTAGATCATTGTACTAATCCAACAGAAAGTGACTGCAGTGTGAGTGACCATGAGCAAGGCTTCCCAGTCCAGGAATGACTACAATTGGTGCACAAGATGAATCTGTGCAAAGTCCCCCCTAGGCTTGGCCACCACCTGCTCCTCTGCCAGGAGAATGCAACCCCAGCAAGAGCCATAGATGGTACCTCACCATACCCAGGGGGACCAAGCCCCAGAGCTGCTCTGGACTGAGTCAAAGCTGATTCCTCCCCATCCAAACCCTTACAGCCTCCAGGCACTGGGCCAACACTGGGACAGTGTCAGTCAGCCAGGGATGGAGATGTATAACTGGGTATCAGCAGCATACTGATGATACCACACCCCATGCCATCAGATGACCTCTCCAAGCAGCTTCATGTAGATGTTGAAGAGGAGGGGTGAAAGACCCAAGCCCCACTTGCACAGGCCTAGGGCTAGACTTCTCCCTCCCTACCAACTTTAACTGGAACCTACTGCAGAGGAAGGAGGAGAACCACTCTAAAATAGTGCCTTCCACTCCCAACCCTTGGAGCCAGTCCAGGAGGATACCATGGTCAGTGGTATCAAATGCACTGAGACATCCAAGAGGGCCAGGATGGATGCACCACTCCTGTCCTGAGTCCTCCACAGGTAATCCACAAGCACAATCAATACTGTGTCACTGCTGTAACCCAGTACCCACCCTGAACCCTGACTGAAATGAGTCTAGATAATCCTCTGAAGCTGAGTGCCCTAAAATCTTCAAAAGATTTTTAGAATCTTTTCTAAAAAGGGGAGGTTGGAAACCAAAAGAAAATTGTCTAATGATTTGGTTCTTGAGAAGGGGGTGCACCACTGCCTCCTTTAAGACAGGCAGCACCACCCCTTCCTGCAATCAGGCATTAACTTGGACTCAACCTTATGCTATCTAACCAATGAGGGAGGGCATACGTGCAGTACACATATGGCAGAAGTCACAACCCAAGGACCTGTCCACTTCCTCAGAAGTACAGGTAGTTCTTGGGTTACAACCACTCATTCAGCAACCATTCAAAGTTATGACAGTGCTGAATAAGGGGGACTTACAACCAGTCCTCAGAATTCTGGCTGTGTCAGCCTTACCAGGTAGACCAGATAGAAAACACAACCAGATGAACTAATTCTACTTTACTGTAAAGCTACATCTTGCAAGTCTGAAAGTACAATTCTCCCACTATCACCTTTACAGCCAAAAACTTCAGAAGGGTCCCTTCTGAGCCTCTTGCTCCACCTACTATGCAGCTGCAGGCTATGCTGTCTCTTATCTGACTATTTCCTAGGCAGCATCTCTTTGCCCCATGTCCCAAGGTCTTTCTCACATACCATTAGAGGCTGCTGCAGCATCCCTGCAGTCATGTGGTTGTGATCCGGGTGCTCAGGTGCCCAGATTGTGATTATGATGTCACAGTGAGCCATGGTCACATGATCACCAAAAGCCAGCAGGGAAGGTTGAAAGTTGCTCCCATAAGTCACTCCCACTGCTTTTTCTCCTGAGGAACCCCACTACAGAGTATGAGATCCCAGGAACCTTGTACTCCATAGCACCTTTTGCCCACCTGCATTCCGTAGCAGCCTCTGCTGGCCCGCCCATGCTCCATAGCACACACTTGCGGTCCCCGTCAGCTCCCCTGCACTCAGTAGCACCCATCTGGAGCGCTCACCCACCTGCCCACAGCTCTTGCCCACCAGCCTGCTTGCCTAGGGCTTCGGTCACATGAGGTCCTCTCTTAATGACCCATGTGATCTCTGGGTTACAACAGCAACCAGGACTGCTGGGATTGCCATTGCTAATTGATGCAGCCACATGGCATTGTGCTTTATGACCACATCACTTAGTGACAGAAATTGCTGTCATAACCTGAGGACTACCTGTAACCAGCTCAAACTCTTCCCAGATAACAGAGCCCTGTCATTTCCATAGGACCTGCTCAGCCAGGTCCAACACTGAGTGAAGTCAGGTGACTTTATCTGACAGATGCTGCAAATATTCCTCACAGTGGCCCAACAAGAGCCCCCCAGGCTCTCCAGGCCCCTCCATCCCCAGAAGGGACCTGGTCACCCTAAACAGGGCCAACCTCACAAGGAGAGTCTGTCATCTGGTTATGTCTAGGGCAGTGACATAAGGCTACCAAAGACTCCCAAAACCCAGGAGGGAACATTTCTGAGAGGGGGAAACCTGGTCCCCCCATGCCCAACCACGTTTTGGCCCTCTCATCCACCATCAAATCAAAGATGAGGTGATCTTTACTGGGTTTCTTGGCACTGAATGTCAAATCAAGTCACCTTATGCTCAGAAAGAATCACCAAAGGTTCCAAATGTCACTCCAAACACATTGCTTAAGTAAGTAGGCTGGAGTCCAGCCAATGCCCAGATGAGAATTCCAAAATGGAAGACAGGTGATACACCTATTATTTGATAGGTGTATCAATTAATATATGTCTCTAATTGTTTTTATAGGTGGTAAACGTAAGTACATGTAGCTTTTCAGAATCTGTAATCAGTGTCTTATATTAGTGAGCATCTGCCTTCCATTTTTATGCAATATAAAACATTATTTCAGAATAGGACTCTCAGACAAGGGCTGTGAAAATCTGGACAACTGCTAAATGACGGCAAAGAGTTGCCGTTTTCTGTTTTGTTTTGGTTTTTTGTTTTTTGCTTCATCCAGTCATCTGGATTTCTTGCAGACTATATCCGGTAGCTCTATTCCACTATATCTATTATGTGAAAATGGCCTGCTATTAGGAACATATGGCAAGGCATATGTTCCATCAATGACTAATTTATCACAGGTATTAGCTTTCATACAATAGGACATTGCATCCTTGTACACATGCTGGACTTGGACAAAAGTGGAATTCAGACAGAAGGTGCTCTAGTTTCAGGTTCCAAATGTATTGTTGTGGATCTCTTTTGGATAGTCTGTGTTCTACCAAGGTATAAAGCATAGTTTATTCAGCATGCTATTTTAGACCCCTATCCCTTAATCTCAGACGAAAAAACTACTAAAGATACTAGAGACCATTGATCAACACCTGTTAATGACCACTCATTTAGTGTTCTTAAGAATATACTTCAAGAACACACGAAGGTGTGAAAGGAAGCCCCAAATTACTCATGAAAGAATGAATTATCCTGCTCTTAAAAAGAGGAAGAAGAGGAAGAGGAAGAGGAAGAGGAAGAGGAAGAGGAAGAGGAAGAGGAAGAAGAAGAAGAAGAAGAAGAAGAAGAAGAAGAAGAAGAAGAAGAAGAAGAAGAAGAAGAAGAAGAAGAAGAAGAAGAAGAAGAAGAAGGGTAAGATCCCTCCCTTTTTTCAGAGGAGGGCAATTCATTCTTTCATAAATCATTTGGGGCTCCCCTTCACTCCTTTGTGTGAGAATTAACTAAGGTTTATTTTAGATCAGAATTAACTAGGAGCACAGAAGGTGAAATCCATTATCAGCCATGGAACTAACTAATCTCCCTTTCTAGCCATATCTGCCCCGTAGGGTTGTTGTAAGGACACATGCATTGTCCTGATCTCCTTGAAGAAAGGCAGAGATAGAAATGTGATCTATAATATTAATTGACCCTGGGTAGTTGTGTTTATTCTTCAGCTAGTGGAATGGTCTGATAATATAAACTCAAAAACTGAAAACAATGTCATGCTGCACCAACTTTTTAATTCCTGTGGTCTGGGCTACATTTGTTGCATTAAGCCTGAACCAATGTTCTCAATACTGTTTCCCAGTATTTAACTCTTCTACTCCAACTTGCTGTGCCAAGGTAGGGCAACATGGGAAGAGCTTTGCAGTTAATAACCAACTGACTGGGTCTGTTATAGAATACTATGGATGTATTCTATAGCATATTACTGTCCTGCAGCTACTGAACAATGAGAAGGAACTATGAATGATCCTTAATGTGTTAAAGATTTTGCAGATAGCTTAGTTACCCAGGACAGAAATATTTAGTTCCTTTTCAGCTTGTCAGCACAGGCAGGATTTCAGAGATATTTTTCAGGCCTTACTTCCAAAAGCAAAATGATTTCTTTTACATAGATAAAATCTATGTAAATTCAGCCAAAAACACTTGGTAAATGCATGTCTAGACTTAATGAAATTGATATTATGCTTCTTTTTTGCATTGTGCTAGGTGGAAAGAGCTCTTCTGTCTTATCATGATATCTTATCAAAGAATTGTACTTATAATATTACTGGATTTACAGCAAATATTTATTATACTATTTATCCCTCTTAAACCTGAGTGTGCAGATTATTGTTTATGTTATTTGTCTAGGAAAAACAACTCTGCAAGGAAACTACCCTCACAAGAAACCTAATAATACAAAGTTCTAGGCATGTACTTGTTGTCCAGAGGAAATTCCATGAGCCAGCCTTCCCTAATCTGGTATCATCCAGTTGCATTGTGCTTAGTTCTCATTTCGGTCACTCTTAGCATATTACCATATAATACTCCCATTTTTCCTTAGACCTTAGTTTATTCCATCCCAACCTCAGCCATAGCAAGAATCATCTTCCATTAATTCCATTAAGTTTTTGTTAACAAAGCTTTGTAGTCAATGCTTTGACATAAATTGTCCTATTCAACATGGGGTGAAAAGCAGGGAAGGGTGTCTCCCGATGGATAAGGAAAATAAGGCCAACTCAGAGCAGAGGAAAAGCAATGAGAATAGTCAGGATCCAGACTGAATGGCAGAAACAGCAGTGACTGTCCTGTACAGACATAGAGGGCAGTCAAAGGGCAGTCTGAAGTCCAGGTGAGCAAGACAGGTCAGAGTCTAGGTGCCAAGAAAAAGATTATCTCAGAGGTTCCCTAATTCCTTTAAACTTGCATGCCTCCCCACTCAACGTCTGTTTAAGCTGCCTGCCATTTGGCATTTGTGTAAAAAGATATGTTGGGCCTCCAGTCCTCATCTACTGCCTATGTTCCTGCCAGCCCTGATCTTCCTGTTCTACACCCTTGAATAGGGGCATCCATGGAGAGGTCAAAAAGTCAAGATAGCAGCCGCAACCACACAATAAAAGCCCTGCCTCTTTTTATTGTGAGTTGTCCTGCAACACCCCTGCCCTTGAACTTCTCATTCAACTTTGTGATATTTCTCTCCTTCTCTTCATTAATCCATCCACCCATCTATCTTCTCAGTCCAAGAGATCTTCATTTGACAATTACTAAATTTTTAATGCTGATGAATTTTCTAAAAAATGCACATCCTTGTGCCCTCCTTGGAATTTCAGATCAGAATAACTTCATTATAGTCAATCACCAGGGCAAAAGAAAAAGAGAAAGAGAAAATTCAGCAAAATATCTATCTACTGTACATATACATAAATGAAAAGTAGGTAATTTAAGACAGCATGAAAAATTACAGTGGTTCACGAACTTAATTCGTTCCACGATTCTAGTCACGAACCAAATTGGTCGCAAACCGAATCAAATTTCCCCATAAGGTTGAATGTAAAGAAGGTTAATCCGTTCTGACCCCTACGAATGTGATCGCCAACCGAATTGGTCGCCAACCGAATCAAATTTTCCCATATGGTTCAATGTAAATAAGGTTAATCCATTCTGAACCATATGTATTTTTTTTTTAAACCACAGAAATATGAAACAAAGTATAGTACAGTACAGTATGAAGAGAGAGAACACTAACCTTGCTTGAGGCGACTTCTGGCATGGAGGACAGGAAGGTGGGTGGGGAGGCAGCTATTGTTTGGAAGGAGAGTCCCCCTCGCCTACAGGAAGCCACAACCACGTGTCAGAGCAGGGAAGATGGCCATGGGTCGTATTCGTCACCTGATGCGGAGTTCGCGAACGGAAGCAAAATTTTGAACGGTGCTGTTCGTGAACCGAATTGTTTGTGAACAGAAGTGTTCGTGAACCGAGGTATTACTGTATAGGCATAAAACCTGTAAATCTGTTGAGCTGATCTAGTTAACTAAGCCTATAAAAACTTTTCTCTGTAAAACTTGTCTGTTTTACTTGCTACTTTACAATCCTTGGCAGATAAGAATAAGTGAGAGAAAATGAAGTGGAAGAAGTAAATAATTTTATGGCATACAATATTAAAGTGGGAAGAAATGTAGAATTTTGCCTTGGTAAGCCCGCTGATTTTTCTTATCCGTAAGGACTTATGCTTTTCTATGGCTTCAGAGGAAAATCTCTCAATTTGTGCTGAAATAATTGGACTTGTACCCTTCAGCAATAGATGAAGGTAAAATTCTGTGGACCACCCTTTAAATCTTTTAATAAGTGGAGTTACCCTTTGTGTCTGGCTTGCTCACAGAAGGGGCAACTTAGAAAAAGATGACCCTTGGAATTTCTTCATTCTCTCTTCCTCCAAGTTGAGCATTCCTGAACTAGCTGGTGTTGTCTTCACTATCTGACATCCTTCTGTCTCAGGGTTTTACGGAGAAGCTGCTGCTGATTCTACCCAAGCTTAACCCATGTTCATGAACTTTTCAGGAAGCAAGGTCTGCTTAGAAAAAGAATCTGTCTCAAAAACCTGTTCTCCCAAGGAACCCAGCCTAGGTCTTGCATTTCTGCACTGTTCCAGCAGTGCTGTTCTCATGAGCTTGGGGTTTGTGGAATATTTTTAGAAATGGATGGTGGGGGGTGAGGGTGGGAGTGCAAGTACCAGGAAGGTGAAAGGAAGTGGTTCTGTCTCTAAATGCCCAGGTGGAGTCTGAGGCCTCAGGTCACTGAGTCACTGAAAAGGTCAGGGCAGGAACTTTGAAATTCTAGAGATGTTCCTGCTAGGGGTGCTTTTAGATTGTAAATCAGTTCATCTGGAACAGCAAAACAAAGTGATTTTCATTCTCAAGACTAATATGTGAAATAGAACATAGAATTTGTTCTGTGCCTTTCTCTGATTTTTGCAATATAGCCCTCAGTATCACAATGTGTATAAAATTATCCATCTGGGGCTAAAATGTAATTTAAAATAATTTGAGTTATTTGGGCTTTTTAAAAAAACTCTCAGATTGATGAAAAATGTGACAAAACAAACTAATGAATGGACCCAGAATTGACAGAGACTAAGAAAAAGATTGAAATCTGTTTACCTCCATTCCCTGCTGATATTTTCAAAACTACCAAGGATATTCAAATTGAGGCAATGACATTCATCTCCTTCCATTTGTAGATAAAATTATTTATCATGAACTGTGCAAAAATGCTTGAACGCAAATCATAGATAGCAGCAGTTTCATTGCCTAATCACTACTTGATGCTCAGCATTTAAATAGGTTTCATCCTGTCCTATTAATCTGCTTAATCTGTTGACTTCATCAGGGGCAGAATTTCTTGGATAAAAATTGGGCAAAGATGCAACAGTATAAAATCTGGAATCCAATTCTTTATTACAGCATGAAAAAATATAACCTGAGGATTCAGTGTTTTATTTATATCCTGCCTTTCTTTTGAAAGCTCAAGATGGCACACATGGAGTTGCCCCTTATTTTATCCTCATGCAAAATACGTTTGGAGAAGTGATAGTCAGTGGTTCAAAAATCACTTAGGGCAGGGGGCAATGTCAATGAAGTCTTTCTGATCCCATCCAGCAATTTAACCACTAGGTTACACTGGCTTGTTATGATAGCAAACACAAAGAAGCATCTCATACATCTTCTGTCCCATCAATGTGCTTTGCAGCTTAGCAAATTAGGCAAAACCAACCAGCCAATTGTGCTTAAGCAAGCCATGGTTTAGAAGGATATGCAAAACCATTCACTCTTTCTTTGGATACTTCCACATAGGCATCAGCCTCACCTTTCTTATCTTTGCAGCAGCTTCCCAGCATTGGAGCCAACAGTCTTCACTGAGGAGATTCCCCCCTCCTCCCCTTATGTTGCTGGATATTGCTCCTCCAGTTGGCTAATGGGAGCATGCAAAACATGGCAGCCAGCCTAATCTTTTCCTAATCATGTTTTCCTTCTGTGACAAGAAAAAAAAATGTGAAATCTGCCCAGCCATTGTGTAAGGGGAGTGGCAAAGCTACCCTTCAGTGTGACTGTGGCAGATGGAGGCAAATCATGATGGCACTTTGCCTCTTGGAGGGAGGGGGGAAATCCCAGGAAGGGGAAGGCAGGGTTCTCATTGAAGGGAAAACTCTTGTCCTGTGGCTGCAGCTCCTACAGAACTGTTGCAAAACTGTTAATCAGCTTTGCTTTCTAAGCCCCTCAGAAGCCCTACAATATCTGGACATAAGGGGTAAGGACAGTCTCAACTGACACAGCTCCTGTGTCTTCCTTCTGAGAAGCACAAATTTGCTCTGCACATGGAATTGGTGTCACAGAGAAATTGACCTTATGTTTGCTTTGTAATTATCAAGCAGATGTAGAAGAATTTGTAGGACCACATTCTTTAAGATGTCTGGAGGAAGCTACAGAGAAAGGTTGCCCAGAGACACACTTGTGGGAGAGGTGGGAAAGAAACCTTCTCACCCACTAATCTGCCAATTTCACTCTGGAGTTGCATTATACACCCTGCCTTTACATTAATACGTAATTTCCCCTGACAACCTTCACTGAAAGACATTCCATATTCTGCCATAGAGGAAGAGTCATCATATCTTGGAAGTCTATATACAGCCTGCATTTGCTTTCATGTTAAAGAATAACAATCTGCCCATTGCATGGCACAATGCACAAGCATGACTGTCTATCTGTCTACCATGTGTGTTTAAGGTGAGCTGCACTAAAACTCCAAGAATTCCCTAGACTTACTGGGTTCCAGTTGAGAAAGGCTAACAGGAAACACCATTGCTACCTGCTGTAATATTACAATTCTTGTGCTTTTTGTTGCATATATTTCACCTTCCTTCAGGGGTGCCCACAGGGTATGGTAAAAAAAAGTCGAGATGGCAGCCACAATGGTGCAAGTGAAATTCGGCTGGTATTTTATGTGCAGGCAGCATATACAGTAGTCCCTCTGAAATTTTTTTTTTTTTTTATTATTATTTCCAGAGGAAGAAATGGTGAACTGAAGATGGCTCCACAAAAAGCGGATCCAACAACCCCATTATAGAATGAAGAGCCAGTGAGTGGGGCAGCTCTTTGAACCTCGCCGGACAAGGAGAGGACTTGAGGTCACCCACAAGTGCTCCAGACAGCTGCTCCTCACAAGGAAACCACAAGATAGTGGTCTCCGGCGGGTTCAGAGCTCTGGGAGATGAGGGAATAGCCATCTCGCTCAAACCTCAATAAGGTATAATACACTAGAAGTTTACATTACTAACCTTAAAGTGTAGATTTGGTTTATTTAACCACATATGTGACAAAGTTAAATCTGAGCATGCAAGTACACCTGTATAGCACCTGTGATACCATTTGTCTCCTAATAGCTTCAGCTCCAGAGACGAATTTTGCAACCTTATAGGTAGTGTCTGGGTTTGGACCTGATGAAAGGAGGTTAACATAAAAGATATCTGGCCTACCTGGGTATTTGCTTAGAAGAGGTGTTGTAAGTAAGAGTCAGGAACCCTCATTTAAAAAAAAAACCAGTGTAATAATAAACATGCCACAGACTCAGCAGAGCCAGAAAGGCACAGACCTAGGGGTTTATCATGTGGGACACCAGCAGATCTACTTAGCAGACTTGCAGAGGATAAAGCATTTAAATAGGCCAAAGAAAAGGCACACCAGTACTTGGGGAAAGATCACTAAAAAGGTAAGAAGGTAGAGTGAAAATTTTAGTTGCATTTCCAACTGCAGAGCAACAGCTGATTCTGCTAAGGTCACATTGTTTTTGATAGCCCCTAGACAGCACCCATCGTACTCCACCTGGATTTTTATCCTTGCAATTGTACCGTTCGGCAGGTCAAAACGGAGAGGTAGTGACTGGCCCAAAGTCAGCCAATCAGTTTCATGGCTAACTGGGGAATGATCCTGGATCTTTTACAGCCCAGTCTGTCATTCTCACAACCACACTGTCTTGACTCTTCAAAGCTCAGCATCAATTGGCAATGGGGTTTTTCACTGCCTTTTTCTGCATTAACTTTCTAAGCAAAAATATTACCTCATTGAAAGAGGACATGCGTGTAAAAATTCTCCCCTCCCCTTCCTGCACCAGTTTAAAGCTCCAGGACATACAACTTGAATAATTCCCCCTCTTCTTCTCCCTGAAATTGCTACATTTCACAGTTTCGCTTATATTGGATGCTAACTCTTAGCCATCCAGAATCATTAATTTGAGAAGTCGGCATGTAAATTGAAATAATAAACAAACAAACAAGCTGGGTACGCTCAGTCAAGTGGAGGAGGAAGCTGAACTGAAGCAAGATTAGCTTGCAATTCTTCTGCAGACAGGTCTCTATAGATGTATAGATTTCAAACATGCAGTTCCCCTGCATGTTTGAAACATGCAGTTTCAAACCTGCAGTTTTCCACTTACTGGAAAAAGTGCTGCAAATTCTTGCCTTCATTAGGAGAGAGATCTGAAAATGTCTAGCATTTCTGGGAATTGAAGTCCACGCAGCTTAAAGCGGCCAAGGTTGAGAAACACTCATTCAGGGTATACATGGCCGTGGTGGGTAAGGGCAAAACACAGTATGTCCAGCTGCGCCTATCTCAAAACCATAATTCAATTAGCCTGTCTCCCATTGCTTCTTTTCTTTCTCCTTCTCTCTTTAACTTCCCCCATTCTTTCTCTTCTCTTCTCTGAACGCTTTCCCATGTCAGCCCAACCCTCCCCCCACCATGCAATAATAAAGGTTGTTAAAAAGTTTTTATTGGCACAATGGAAGCTTTTTATAAATATCTTATCCCACAAATATGATTGGGTGGTTGATTGTGGGGGTGGAAGGAGAGTCACAGCATGTGATGTGGAGAGGATGAATCCCCAGTTTCCCTCCCAGCTTCTGAAAAACGATATTGTGTGGGAATTTATCTTGTAATCCTCCTTCCATGTTGTGATCTTGCTCCCCCCAAATCCTCCAATCAGTTATGCGGGTTAGAAATGGACTTTATTGTCCACTCTGGCTTTAAGGCTGCATCACGTCTTTACAGAAGCAATAAATATGCCAGGCTAATTATGTTTTTGTGAACAACTGTGTATCGTAAAGCTGTCTGGAAGTTGAAACAAATCTAAGGTAATGTCCTTTTATGACAAGAAGTGTTTTTTTATTTTTTCTCAGGATCCATTCTGGGAAATTTCTCCAGGAAAATAAGAATTTATGCAGTTTCAGAATGTGCAGCCGTAATACCTCTTGCAGATGCGTTTGCACTGCAAACGCATCAGATTTGAAAGCCCCGAGATATATTCTGTAGAGATATATTTTGGCTAATGCCACAGCAAATGCTGTTAGTCATAGCAATCAGAGAGGGTGATTGGATTTCACTGCATAATAGAGCAATGTCACACAGCACAGTACTCTGTGATGGGTTAAAGTACATATACCACCTTCCTTAAAATAGCATTTCGGTTCTCTTGTTCTTTCATCACTTGTTTTTTATCCTGCCACTTTTAGCTGCCATTTCGCTTTACCTTCTGTTGCATAAAATCTTCAGAACGCAGAGTTCCCGTCCTCAGAACTTTGCTGTCAGAACAACCAGACTGCAACACTTCACTACAAAGGTGAGGGAAGGGTCCAACAGGCCTTCTGGCTTACTGAAAACTATCCATCTTGTCATCACCCATGCGGAATATAGAGGGTGGGTGGAGTTCACTGAAGAAAATGGGTAAATAAGAGAATGAATCCTCTTTCTCCAATATTGTGATCCCATCTCCAGCATCTCCCTGCATCTTATTTTTAAACAGTGGGAGAGCTTAATCCCTTAAGAGATATAAGGGACAAAAAGTAATGAAGTGTTTTTTCCCCTTCTCTGTATCTTCCTTCCAGATTCCTTTGGATCACAAATCAAGTATATTAACATTTTTCTTAGCTGCAAAACTGTGCTGCAGTAAAAACTGAGCATCTAGGTCAACAACATTACTTTGGGGGATACTGAACAGACCATTAAATGAAAGGATTTCATTTATGAAGTAGTACAATCTGCACCAAAGTCTCATTTACACAATACATTTCCCTCACTGACTTATACAGGCTGCAGCAATCGAAGATGACTGGAACTATTTCACTATAACTTCAGCATGATTGTAAGCTCTTTGGGCTTTTAAAATTACTTTGCAAAGTACCAGATATACTGATGGAGATTATCAAGATGATTATGAATATTAACCAGGAGCTATTTATTTATACATTTTCTCACTCTGGCTTGTGCATGTAACAGCTCCTACAAATGGCTCATTTGCATGAAGCAGGTTTTCAACTGTTGGGAATGATTGTTTTAGATTATCAAATTTTATTATTGTTTGGTATACAGACCCATGGAATATAACTATTCATGGGCAATATGTATGAATGTTTGCATACATATGTAAATATGTTATGAAAATAGTAAATAAATATCTTTGTAATGTTAGTAGCTCAGCTCCTAGCACTATGGCCAAGGGACATGTGTGCATTTCTGCTCATGTAGCCTTCATGAAAGATCGGTTACATTCCCGTGAGTTCCAGCTTGTTATTCTACATTCTTCACATCAGCAAAGAATTAAGGTGAACAGAGACTTACAGAAAAGTGATAAAAACTTAGTGCATACTGAAAATATTATATAGAGTAGATGTTTGCTGTCATTCGACCCGTCTTGGGACAAAATTAAGATGGGTTAATTAAAAAGTAGCTCAGTGACAGAACATTTGGTTTCTCCAGTTATCTGAGTAGATAGCATTTAGCTGGATGGACATAGGTACTAACATGGTCAGGCAATTTGCCTGGAAGACTGTTTCCTGTGCGTGCAATTCCCAGAAGGGACAGCGAAGGTGAGTCTAAAGGAGCAACCGCTCTTGCTATTACGCTGTTTGCATGATGAGCTACTATATCTCTGGGAATGATACAAAGAGAGCCAACCAAAGACATTTCTAATAATTCAAAGATGTCTTTCTAAAAAGTTGTGCTAAGAAAATGCATTGCAGCAACATGGAAAGTAGATTAGACATTCTCAGTGAGTGTTGAGCAATCTGCTCCTGAAGCTGCCTGGTAGACTTTGCCTAAATAATCTGGATGTTGTGGACTCTGATCGCTCTCCCAAAGAGAGTTCTTGTCAGCAATATGCATTGATTCTTCTGGAAGTAATCACAAATGGTTACCAGTTGGTGTTTTATAAAAAAGTTATGGCAGTAAGCACATTTTGTCAGGGCGAGTTGTTTTCTTGGATAAGTGTCTATGGGAAAAATGGGTCAGCTCAGCTCTCCTGGCAAGACTTCAACTTTAGATGAAGAGGATGCAGCCATTTCTTGTGCCCCAAATATTTTTAGCACTGTTATACATAAGAAAGCATGGCTTTTCTAGTGAATTGTTTCCAGGACATTTAGAGTAAATCAGAGGACTCAGGTGGAGATCGTTCACAGGTTGGTCAATTGTATATGCAGGAGCCACCCACATATCATTTAAGCTAGAGCCAAGGGGTATCTGCATGGGGGTCAAAAACCTCAGGGTGGCAGCCACAACTGCACCATCAAAGCCCTTTCCCCTTTTTGTGCAGATAAAAACATGGGAATATGTTCTGCACATCCAATTTTCATAATAAACATGAGTCTACTGTTAAAGATGGTGAAGCACTAACTGCTTTGCCCTGAATTTCATTCCTAACAGCCAGGTTTTTTTAATCAACTGCAATCCATAATCTGTTCCTTATTGTTAAAGATACACTAGAAAATACATTACTGTCCTAAAATAGGCTGCCACCTGGTCAAAATCTATTTCAGCAGCTCCCAGGGGCTCTGTAGCAATTTACCACATAATGTCTACTTTGGTGCAGGCAGTCTTTCTTCACTGATGATCCTGAGCAGAACCTGCTCTTCCTTTTGCAACAGAAGATGCTGCCAGCATAATGATGAATTGCCCTGACTCTCTTCGACCCTCTCTTGAGTTTTGCAATGCAGAAAAGAGCAAGATAAGGGTGTTTCAATCATGGCCTAGATGAGATAAGGCAAACATCATGGGGAGAATTGAGCTTGCCAAGTCACTTTGGTGTCCTATAAAACCCTTGTGAAAGAGTATCAGATTTACTCCGGTTTATATCCTGCCTTTCTTCCAGGAATTAGAGGCAGTATACATAGCATTCTCTCCACTAAATCTTTCCCACACAACAAACCTGTAGGTACATTGGATTGAAAGTGACAGATGCAAAGTCACTTAGTGACTGAGGGTGGACTTGAACCTGGGTATTCCTGCATATCATGAGCCTCCTCTGCTAGCACACATAAGGTGACAGAGAATTAACAGAGAGATTTTGGAGAGAGAGCTCATCCCTGAGTAGTAAAAATGTTACTATTGCCTTCCCCAGCCTGTGCTTAATTCCAAAGAATTAAGATGGTTGAAATTCAAAACATCTGGAGGGTACCAGATGGACTGCTGTACCAAGTCTGTCTGAATAGGTTAACAAAGCATGACATTCCCAAAGAGCACAATGCAGGTCACATAAGGATAATTATTCATTCTGGACAGTACTAAAAACTGGGGAAACTTCAGTACCCCATTCCATTTTGGAAGTAACTTCAGACTTGTCAGCTGATTTGCAGTTTGTTTAAAATCAGAGCAAATCAGGTGTGTCCCCCCCCCCCACACCCCGAAGTTTTGCCTCTCTATTGAGCTTGTGGGAGGTCTGTTTCTCGTTAATGGGAAACTATAACTCAGCCTCTCCCAGCTCCTGGACTTTCTCCCACCCCAAGATATCATTTCACATTGACAGTCTTTTCAAGATAGCAGAAGAATGGTATCAAGGTAGCTTTGATTGTCTTTCCTTCCCTCCTTCCTTCTGATAGCTTCCATCACAGTAATATGGGCAGATCACGAAGTAGCAATTAATGTTCTAGTCAGTTTGCATGGAGTGCAGTTGAGGGGAGTTTTATTGCTGGGGGACCTGCAGTTGTTCAGAGGATGGGATACTAGCTGGACACCATTTTTGGCACCCTTCTGTTAGTCAGCAGGTGGACACACTGATTACTTATGTACATCGGCTCAGTGTTTTAAAGCTAGTTGTAGTCAAGATGATTAGAGAACAAACCGTTTCATGAAAGTTTGGAGAGGGAAATACTATGCTATGGAAGTGTTCTGGTATTATTACCAGAGAATAGGGACTGCTGATGGTATAGATTTGGTCTTGTCCTTTAGCCCAAGCATTGAAGGGACCCAGTCAGTTGTTATTTTGTAGCAGACTCTCTTTTCCATCTCTTGGGGCCTGCAATGAACTATTCCCACTCCATATGGCAGCAACCAGGTCATCAAACTAAGACTGCTATTTTTCCTGCTACAATACACTAGTTTGGTTCACTAAGCTGTAATGTATTTGGTTTGGTTTTGGCTTAGCATTTTGTGTGAACTTAGCCATTTATGGCTTTGTGCTGTGCAGGCCTAGAAGCCTGTACTCTTTTCAATATGTCATGGCTACACAAACTGTGGTTTAATGCAATGTATACATGCAATCACTGGTCTCATCTATTTACTGTGCTTAACATTGCAACAGACATTTTGGCCAACTTCCTAGAAAATTTGTGTAAAAACAATACATGGATCACACAGACACCGAAACATTAGTGGCAATAGCACAGATTTGCTTTAGATTACAGAATTCTTTATTTTGGTCAATTAACCAAAAGATGTTATTTTCAGTCTTTAGCTCTTTTAAATTCATCCTGGGAGTTGCTGGGAGGCAGGCAGCATATAAATTTAAGAAATTATTATTATTATTACTAATAATCATTAAATATATGAGCAACAAATAAAAACTGCTACTGTGATCTCTGCAGCCTTGAGCAATGTTTCAGAGAGAGCTCCATTGCCACTGTTTATCCACTTTTACTATCTTGAAATTGAATCAAGACAGGTTGAAGTCAATGGTGCCGTTTTGCTACTGGTCAACCATTAAAGAACAAACGCAACCTACCACATAATGGTTCAATTGTGTCTCTGATAACGTACATGCACCTGCTGACTGCATGACACTGATTACTAACAAAAGTCATTGCACTGCAGGCTTCTCAAACTCTGCTTCTTACCCCACCCCTAGTTTGGTGGTGGATGACACTCTTATATTAGTGAGTTCAAGTTATATTTGTAAGCATTTTGTTCCATTGGAGGGACTATCTGCTATGCCCCAACTTGTGTTTCACCCAAGTTTTCAAATGCAATTTAGGTACCATGAATGTTGTGCCTATGCAATATTCTCAGGATGTACTAACAAATTTTCCCTGCAACAATTATTTAGTGCCATGCAGAGGTGAAGGCATTTTAGGCTTCGCTGCGTACTTGTTTTTGCTTCATCTCTTCTAACCACCTTGTAAAAGCCTACCAAGTTTTCCAAACCAACAAATGTTGCCAAATTATATATCTGCATACGTGTGAGAGAAAGGGAACTAGAAACTTATTTGATCTCTTTTTGAAGAGGAAGAGGAGATGGCTATTTGTTAGCTTGTGGGTATCCCAGAAGAAATAATCTCAGCAACTGGCAAGTTTAAAGGAGAGAGAATGAGTGTTCATTGATTGGTATACTCTATGCTCATGCTCAGAAATGATTGGTTGATGGTGCTCTCTGTGAACTCCAAAACTACCAGCATATGGATAAGAAAATCTTAGCAGCAGGAAACAATACCTTAATCAAGGAACTACCAAGGAGACAAACAAGCAGGCAGACAGACAAGCAAGCAGAAAACAATACCCTAATCAAGGAACTACCAAGAGGAAAACCACATCCCTACCAACACCGGCAAGGCAAGCTACTGTATATAAACAAGAAGCAAACCCCACACACACTAGCACTGATGTTGTTACCTAGTTGGGTAATGAAATGTCTGCAAGCAAACAACCAAGTTCAGAGAGCAGCATGGACTCCACAGTTCAATACTGAGCTACATATATTCTCTTCTGTTGGATAAGAAAGTACTGAAAGCATTCAGTTTGCAGATGATGAGGACACAATGGAGGAATAGCAAATTGATTTTAAAGGTGGTAATTTTTAATAGGGTGACCTGGGTGATGAATGATCCAGATAGGTTTCTGTAAATTAGATCTCACCATATTGTTTATGGGAGTGACACTCTTTGTCTGGCTCCTCTGCTGAGACCTGTCCAGTATGGTTGAACCTCTGCCATAGCTCTCATCCTCCCTGGAGCACTCAAGCCCCACAACCATGTCAAGGTAGCGCTTCACTGGGGTTAATAAATGTATATGCCACCTAACTCCCAGTGACACTGGGCAGTTAAATTAACACACACACACACACACACACACATGACTAATCCAGGTTTATTTTTATTTCAGAAAAATTAAGAGCTATTTTACTTTGTGCTTCACTTGAAAGCATCTTTTTGACTTGTCTTTCCCCATTTCTCTTTGACAGTGTTAAATTCCGTAAAGACTGGGTGGGGAGATTGGACCACGTTCCCCATAATAAAGAAATCCTCCCAAAGTATACTAGAGTATTTGAAGCGGTCAGATGGATTCACATTTTTATTAATAAGATCAACAAGTTAAAATGTAACCCAAGAGTTACTTTGAAATTTCCATACATACCCCCCATTACATTGCCTTTCGTGTACAAAAAAAAAGAGGGGGGGGGGAACACGTTGATACAGGCTGGAGGGAGAGGAGTGTACAATGGTGGAGTGTTCAAATAAACATTCTGCTTCACGGTCTCTTTAACATTTTGAGAGATTTTAAAGCCACTGGTTCCAAGCTGAATATTCTAAGAGTTGCTTCCCAAACCGGTAGAGCAAAGAGTCCACTATGCATACTTCCATGTTATCAATGAAGAGGCTGCCTTCTCGATAGTTCATTAGAAAATTATTAAAAAGAGAATCAGAAAATCTCTACCCAGGGCTGCTGCAGGCATACAAGATGACCCTGTGCAGAACCCCAGTTAGCCCTTTCCCTCCAAAGAACAATTTTTCCTGATGTTCAAAATGTTCTCTCTTTCTTGGACTGTCTCTTCCTTTATAGCCATGCTGCGTGGCTTTTTATTCATTTCCTTTTTAACTTGAAGTGGGCCCTCCCTGTGCAGTGCCCTTGCGTGGCACGCAGTTTGCATGCTGGATTGTGGTAACCCTGACTCTATTCTACTGTACATGGGGATTTTTTGTTTGCTTTTGTTCCTTGTCGGTCTTAACATCAGGCGACTACATGGACAAGTCCGTGCAATTTTCTAGCAGCATTTTTTCAAGTGCTTTGCCCTTGCCTTCTTCCTAGGGCTGAGAGGAGTGACTGGCCCAAATTTACCCAGCTGGCTTCATGCCTAAGGCAGGACTAGAACTCATGGTCTCCCAGTTTCTCACCCGGTGCCTTAACCACTAGACCGAACTGGTTCCCAATTGGAAATAGTTAAGCTGCTGGAATTCTTGTAGACCCATTCCATCCATCTCAAAGAATCGTGCTAAAGAAAACTCTGTGATAATCATGCAAGGAAAAGAATCACTTTTAGTTCAGGCAGCTGCAAAGAACTAAACAATATCAAACCATCTTAAAAAAAAAAAAAGACATATGGATTTTACCTAAAAAGGTTTCCTGATAAGATAAATACATGGACTATGGAAGAGGAAATCCTGGAAATCATTTGCTCCTTTCAGGCAGTTTTGACAGTTTCCAGATTTTCCATTCTGGGGAAGAGTGACTGAACTTGTACATGGATACAACTAAAAGCGTGGGAGAGAAGGTTTCCTTAACATCTTTTTTTGGAGAGCTTCTACAGCCTTCTGCAAAGACTTCTTAGTTCAGCCAGCTCTAGAAATAGTAGATAGCAAGGTGCATTGGCTTAACTTTTCTTAAGCCTACAGGACATAGAACTTTACAAAACTTCATGAAATATCTTAAAATGCAAGACGTAATGCAGCATAAATGAAATTTCAGTGTTTCAGAGTTATTATTTTTATAACATGTGAAATCAATCCTTGCATTTAAAAATATTTCAAAAAGATAAGGCAACAGAATGCATATTTGCAACTAAAAATCAATATTGTCAGGTTAACTTAGCTAGCTTAGTTTTTTATGTTTAGCTAGTTAGCTTAGTTTTTTAAATATCTGGGTTTCAAAGCATACACAAAGAAATTAGGTTTGTGGAGACCTAACTTAAGTCTGGTTAGATGCTTCCAGAAATACGAAATATTGAATATTCCATTTTTATTGGAATTTGAAACAAGTAACAGTAGGCCATCTGGTGGAGAAAGACTGTTATTTTCTCCAGTGGTGAAATAATCACAATCTCTGGTGTCAGTGCATTCGTTGTTCAGTCAAAAATATACTTAAACTTGTTTAACCCACCTTCATGACTTTGACTTACATCATAAGAAAACTGCCTATATCTGACTAATTGAGGCATTGTAAAAAGAGAAAGGGGGAGAGAGAAATGAATGTACATTGAGGAATATCTGTCTGTTGTGGAGTTCAGGCAGACTCAGGACATTGCACATACTTAAGAGAGTACTATTGATCTGCTTCGAAGATAGGAATTTCTTAAAGATAACCCTAACATCACAGAATCATAGAATTGGAAGAGGTCATAGAAGTCATTGAGTCCAACCCATGTTTCCATGCAGGAATTGAAATAAAACAGTCCTGATGCTATTAAGCCTCCACTTTCCAGAGGACAGCCACCATCTCACTAGGGCAGTGTTTCTCAACCTTAACAACTTTAAGATATGTGGACTTCAACTCCCAGAATTCCCCAGCCACCATGGCTGGCTGGGGAATTCTGGGAGTTGAAGTCCACATATCTTAAAGTTGCTAAGACTGAGAAACACTGCACTAGGGACTTGGTTCAACTGTGGAACTGCATTTACAATTGCAGTTTTATTGCAGATTGAAATAAAATCTGCATTTCTGGTCATGACTGGCTTCGATCCTAATTTTATATAATAAAAATATTTCTTCTCAGTTATGAATCTGGAGAAAGAACAAAAAAGAAGACAACAACTGCACAATTATCTCATATACTTAGATGACCAAAAGAACTTTGACAATATTTCAGAAGTTGTTGTCTCCAACCATGAACTTCAGAGCTCACCCAGAAGCAAAGGTTTGCTTATAAGGGCAGCTTCCTGGCAAACACAAAGGCTCATACTCCCCAAGGTTTTTGCAACTTCATAGGCTATAATTTTTAGGCTGTTTTCCTTCTGGCATTATTGCTGGAAATGGCCTTATCTCTGTGGCAGAACATGAAGTTTGCCAAATTCTGTGTTAACTGATTCACTAACCCTTCAAAGATTCAGTCATCCGGGGGAACAGCACTGAGTACACGACTGGTTAGACTTGGGGCTATTGTCATAATAAAAGCAAGGGCTTTATTCTGGGTGCAAGATAAAGCAAGCACACATTAGGGAAACAATGTCCATGATTGTCTGAACCCAGTCGATGTGTTTGCTGTTGTTACAAAGCGTGCCGGAAGAATTATGAAAAATGTGAAGTGTTTATGAAAATTCTCTGCTACACCAAAAACAATTTGTTCACAGAGCAAAGCATTTTATCTTTATTTCTTTACATGCTAGATACAGTTATCCCAGGAGGGGTATATAACACAGAGCAAAAGGATTTCCCATTTCTAAGTACATTTGAAGGACTATTTTTATCTTACTTATAGTACTGATCTTGGGAATTTTCCAAGACAGTTTAACCATTTGTGGGTTCTCCCCTGATTAAGAGATCCCTTTCTTACTATTCTTGTGATTAAAATAGGATGCATATGTGTGTATGTGTGTGTGTGTACACACATATGTACTCATAACACTGTTCTTTTTATTCAGAGTAAAAAACAGTATGCAAACTGTAAAAATGGCCCCAAAATATAATAAACCAACGAAATTCGACACATGAGATTGGAGAAAAGAAAAAGGAAACATCACCAGATGGATATAAATATTGAACACACACACACACACACACACACCACTGTTCCTCATGGGTTTGGTCAATTGAAGTGTTCACATTATGCTTTTTAAAATAGAAAAGGGGTAGCTTAGGTTACCCACCTTAATCTTGCCTACATTTCATCAAAAGATAACACACACTCAGGATAGGACTATAAGCCCTGAGATTGCCTTGAGAACTTATCCTGGACAGGGATACCCACCTGCATTTGGTCATTGAGTGATGTGCTGGGACTGGGGGGAAATAATACAGCAGGTGGGTGGGCCAAAAGAAGAAATGGGTGGAACTGGAACAAAAAAGCTAAATTAAATTAAAAGCTAAACAAATATAATAAATGTGATTATTATTATTTCCTATGAATTCTATATTTTCCCCCTTCTTTTATATTAAAAACAGCAATTTGGTGACAGTTTTGGGAATCTCTGTAGGAGATGCCCAAGGCTTTAGGGGTCATAGGTGGCCCCATGACTCCCAATTATCATCCCTAACCTAGGACTTAAAACAATCTTCCTCAACCTGGTGCTCTCAATATAACTCCTGGTAACAATGCTGTTTAGAAATCACGGGAGTTTCAATTCACTATACCTGGAGGTCAGCGAGTTAAGGATGGCTGTGGCCTTCCTAACTTCTCTGTGGCCTTTGTTCATTTCTATTTGAAATATTTCTTTTTCTCATAGTACAAAACACTGGCTAGCAAACTAACAGCTCATCCACACCTAAGAACAGTTTATGTAGAACACTGGGTATAAACAAAAGCTTACTGAACTGCATTTATGTTTGGGAGTCTGAGTAAGGAGTCTTTTATTCATGAAGTCCTGAGCTCTTTCCTATAGTAATATGTGGAAAGCTTGATACACATGTAAGAAGGCCATATGTTGAGTGGGCTCAGCCAGCACTACCTTGCTCCAGCAATTATCCAGCTGCATAAGTTGACCTTTGCACAAATAGCCTTGTCAGAGATATCAGTTCATGATGTAGCAATTAGCGACATCAACACAACTGGTTGCGCATCTGTTATTTCCCCTTCCCCACTTCTTGCTTTTGTTATCCTTTTGTATCTGTGATACTGTCGGTGCAGCACCCTTAATTTTCTTTCATGCCCAGATCATTCAGTCTTTCCTCTTTTATCTAACATGTTTGTCCCCACCATACAAATTGTTCTTCTATTAATCCTTTCTTCTTCAATACTCTTCCAGCTGAGTGGTGTAAATGGGCATAGGTACATTGCAGCAAACAGAAGCTCAGCCTGTAAATCCTTAAACAAAACCTTCCTCTCTCTAAGGAGGAATCTCTTGCTGAGTCTGCTGCTCCAGAGTGATGATGAGATTCTAAGAGGAAACTTGCCCGTCAGAAAACCTGACCAATCAGTGCAATCTAGGGGAGGGGAATTAAGCACACACTGAAAGTTGCCTGGAGGCTGGCAAGAGCATCTCTTCAGTGTTCAGTTAGTTGCTGTTTCCAGCTCTAGCACAGCAGCCTCAGCAGCTAACCATCACTGAATCCAGGGCAGCCAGTGGGGCAGGCAACTTTTTGGAGGGGGAGGGAAATCAGAAAGCCAGTGTTGGTGTGAAAGAGTTGACGAATCTCTAGCACGAAGATGATGGCATGTACAGAGATGCTGACAATGTGCTTGCTCTCTGCTAAGCATGCTTACAGCATGAAATCCACAGAGACCCCGCAGCACTATGGCAAGGGATTAGCAATCTTCCACGATGTAAGTAGCTGCATAGTGCATGCTTTCCATGTTTTGTTAATAGAGTGGTTTTGAGAGATGTGGGGTAATCTGGACTGTCAACAATATATGCATATTTGTATATCTGACCTGCAATTCTTCTCCCCAGTAATTCCCATTCAAGCTTTCTGAAATTCTGTATGCATAGAAGTCTGATTCTTTTTTTAAAAAAACTTACTAAGCATCAAGAAAGAAAACAAATAGAACTCCATATGTTTCTGCCTAGAAACGGTCCAGTCTGTACTTTTGCCGAGAAATGTGTATCTGTAGACACAGGACAGAGATTACAAGCCAGGAAGGTCAGAAATGCAATATTAGAAAAGGAGGTAAAAGAGCTTAGTTCACAACCTTCCTATAAATATAATCTATGATTTTGAGTAACTGGTGGTTGATAGTAGGGTTCCTATCTCTAAAATGGGAATGCGAGTGCACTGCGTCTTCTAGGTCTAGCCTCCTGTAATATTTCAGCTCCATTCATTTTTGCCCCTCATAGCCTTGCAATTTATTTATATTTCTTTCTCACCCTACTTTTAAAGCAGAAATTCTAAAGAAAATCAAATTTATGCACTTTCACTTATGCTGTACTAATAAATGTGTTTAATAAGAGAAAATGGGTGGACCTTATAGAAAGTCATGAAGTACTCAGGTTTCATTTTGACTACTGAGATTACAATTGCAATGACCAAATATGTAAGTAAATAAAGCGTTATATATGTTTATGTAAGAGCTAGAAAATCTGGCGCTGTCCAGATGTTTTGGAGAACTCCCATCATCTGCTTGCAATGGTCATGTTGGCTGGAGCTGATGAGTTGAAGTCCAAAATCTATCAAGGACATCAGGTTGCCACCAGGTATCTGCATTACACAAGATATCTGTCCAAAGAAATCATGGCATGATCCCTTCCTTTAGGCATAGCCAAGTTGCAGCAAAGAATCTTGAAGCACTTTGAAGAATAATACATTTTCCACGGACACATAATATAAATGTGTTCTTATTATACACCTGACATGAACTGCTATGAATTGAGATGTATTTTTTAACCTAGTAGTTTGTATCACCTAAATGAAGGACACTTTTTTCAGGAGAAAAATAGGAAGAAGAAGCACCAATTATAAAATTATACAATTATCAGTAGCAAATTGTTTGTATGTTGGGAGGCCACTGAATGCACCCGAAGACTAAATTATATGTTATATGAATGAAGGATGAAGGAAGAGACTGGTAGGATTCAGACTGTATCAGAAGTGAGCGAGGCAGGGAGTTTAGGCAGAAGTCTAAGGTGCCACTCCACATGGCTCCCTGCCTTCATTGAAAGAAGGGCCTTTCTAAGGGCTGACATACCAAAATTTTGGACCATTTAACTATTTAAGGGAGAGGGAGTACTATAAGACCATGATCTCCAAGATTAGAATTATCTCAGCCACTGCAGGTAATTAATACATTAAAATTCCTTTCTTTCTGGAAGCCCGTGTCACCTTGAGGTTCCATCTCAGATGTTGCCCAGTTTTCTTCTTGCCCACTGATCATTTCTGTGAGTTCTCCATCCTCGAACTGCTGGCCCCGCAAAGGCAATAAGGACTTTGTAAAGCTTTGAAAATGTTCTAAGTGCTTTATTTGAAATAACTGACATACTTTATTCATAGTGTTTGTAGACCACTTTTTTGGTTAAAAAAATGCCAATGTAGGTTTATAATGTCAAGCTAGGGAAAGCTTGCAGAGTATTCTGGAATTCCAGAGCTTCTTGAATTCTTTCCAACATCTTTACCTTCAGTGGCCATAGGAGGTGTTGGAATTTGTGAGAGTGTGTTTTTGCTCTACCCCCATACTGTGTCTGTGCATGTTGTGTATAAGTGTGCACTGGGAAGGACAGGGCAGGCTGTCTACACTTCACTCTAAGTCATGTGACTAAGAGGGAGAGGGGAGATAGCAGCAGCAGTTGAAGCTGCTGCCCCACTTCTATGGGATGCATGGAGAATGTTTTTCTCTACAACCACCAGCCTGATCCTGACCATTTTCAGAGACCATATTTTTTTTGCTGACTTAACTCCCTCTGAAATTTGGTTCCAGTTTTTTTAAGAGTTACCCTGCTGATGGGCAGACAGATGAACACAGTCCCAAGCTCTTTTCCATAATTTCTTTCCAACATTCCAATGGTTTGGAAAGAATAAAAACATACATTCTGATAAACATAAAAACTAAACAACTAAAAATTACAAAGTAATAATGATGTAGTTCTGTATGATGCTTTCAACTCTGAAGTATTATTTGGGAAAATAATGTAATGTGTTTTAGTTATGTGCTCTTTATATCGTCGTTGTCATCGTCGTCGTTGTTATTTTCTATGCTTGTATGCTGCCCAGAGTCTACAAGTTACAAAACTGTAAAATAAATACAGAAATAATACTTGTCATGTATGATAAAATGAACACTGACATAAAAGAATTTTACGCAGTTGATAAATTTGCTCTGTAACAGTGTAAAAATGGCTTCTTTTCCTAGCCCATCAATAAAATACAGAGGAGTCTACATATATTTTCCCAAACTTTTCTCCTAGCCTGTTCTATCCCTGACATTCATGATTGAGTAGAAATTTCTTAAAAGATCAACTTTTAAAATTTGCCTGAATTCATTTACAATTCCACCCAGAATCAGAAATCCATAATTGTTTGGATCTTCAGTCACTCCTGGTAAGAATTTCATTGCAGGACTTTAATGGGAAAGTATCACAAATGGATCATTTGGAAGAGGGACCCTCTATGGTGGGAAGAACATTGTGGCACCCTCCATTTTCTCTTCTTTTAGAATGTCAAAATGTAACTTTGGATAGGAGTTAATGTGTTAAAATAAGAGCTCATTTCCTTCATCAGTCAGTGATAAATATTAGTTGAACTCCTGGTAAGCTCTGCCTGGGATGAAAAAATGTTTTTTGCTAGGTGTTTGACTTTAAGCTCCTAATAAGATAAAACATAGAAACTTTAAAATTCTTCTGCAATCATATTTAAAATAATGACATGGGTAACATTTGACAAATACCTTTGCATCTAAGTTGTTCAGTTTCTCACTGATTTTCATGTATTGTTAAATCATTATGTTTAATACACTTAAGAAATAAAAATAATTCTATATAATAAATGTAGGGTTGAAATGTGGTCCATATTTACCTTGGGGTTAGTCTTACTCAGAGGAATTGCTTCCAAGGGAATAGAGCCAGGATTAAATTTTTAGAAGGATAAGAATGCAGTGATTCAGACAGCTCCAAACTTCTGTTAGTATCTTCCCCACTTGTGAGTACAAGGAAGAATCAATCTTTTGTGTTTGATTCCATGAGCACAGATATTAACTAAAAGCCTTCTGGCTAACTGCACAAATGCAAAGCTCATAAAATTTTGAGAAGTCAGACATTTTACCCTAGTTGTGTCAATGCTGTGAAGAATTACGAGTTTTATTTTAGAATCTCTCTCTCTTTTGGAAACTGGTTTAACTTTACAGTGAAGAAGTATCAGCTGCAAAAATGATGCTACCTGTTTATCAGCATTTTTATCAGGTTTTGGTATTTGAGGGAAATTAAATACAGAATTCTCCTGGAAAATTCATAGAATAATTTCTTCTATCATATAAATGATAAATAAATCTTGGGTACCATCTATTGGAAATAATTCAAGAAATGGCTGGATTTTAAAAAGAAAATAATTTTAAGGAAGCAGGCAAAAATTTATAACAAATTATTAGGAACTATATACACCTACACACAAAAGAGGCAACAATCCAATAAGCTACTTAATAATTATTATTTGACCAAGTATCATTCAATTGCAACAAAATTCAAGTTAAACATGTGTTTAGAGGTATAACAGACGGTCCCTATTGACAGATTTCAAATTCTAGAAATTTCAGGGCTGGAAAACAAGCTTGTAATTCTATATAAACTTATCTGGAAGTAAGTTTCTGAATACATAGACAGAGTCCTGTAAAATGCATTAAATTTCCTTACTTGGCTAGAAATACTAGCACAGTAGTTGTTATTAATAGCAGAAGCTATAGTAATCACAGTAACATTTAGAGATGCACGGCATTGAAAGAAATTTAAAGGAATTTAAAGATGCACATCTTTTAAAGAATAAATTAGTTAATGATATTTAACTATCTTTTCAAATATGAAATTTCAATATCTCAAATTTATATTCTCTAAGGAAGATAAAGATCTAGCAAAAGCCATAATATGAACTAAACTAACAGAAAGTTCATGTAAAAATTAAAATAATAAGAAATCATTAATAAATAAAATTAACAAAACATATTTAAATATCAGTGAAGAAGAAAGGCATGCTATTGAGTCAAATGGAAAAAAACTGATTTTTTTTTTAATGGAAGACAATTTCTAATTGTACTAAGCCATAATGAGATTTATTTGGGGTTGGCTTAGCATGTAATATGAACCAAGTTAATTTTTCTTATTTAGAAAACCATGGTTTAACACAATGTATGAAGATAATATAAATTCTGTTGGGATCTTTCTGGGTTTCAGTCCAATATATCAACAGGGGGTTAGGCTTGTTTATTATCTAAAACTGAAGAGATAGTAATGGCTATCAGAGGGTTATTGTCTCTTGAATTAGGACTAATTAATTCATTCTCTCCATGAAGATGCTTGTAAGACCACAGGATAATTATGATAATGATAATGAGGTTATATACAGCCTCTTCCTGTATGCAAAAGTATAAGAGGGATGAAAGTTAATAGAATAGCAGAAAGTCTAAGAAGATCTTAGGGCTTACAAGGGTTGTACTTCCAAATTTTGAGAGTCTTCTACACAGAGGTTATGTAGAAGGGGAATATCACTAGCTGTGAATTTTCCTTGGAATGGGAAAACTTTATTTTGTGGAAAATTTGCTTTTGAAAAGGTCCAGAAGCTACTTCAGCAGCTACTGTATGTTACCACAAGGAAAACTCAAATGCTGCTGATTTCATGTCCATCTCCACAGTGTTTTCTTGGCAATAAGACAGATATGATTTGCTAGTGCTTCCTTCCAGAATGTCTTCTTGATTTCCAACTCTAGTCTACAGCTCTGAAATGTCTTATGCTCCCTATCTAAGTACAAAACAAGTCCAAGCACACTTAATTTTTTGAGATCAGCTGAGATTGTTAGGTGCTACAAACTAGCTGGGAACATGCTTCAAAGATGACATCCTCTCCTAATGCATCTTCACTAAGTCATCTTAGCTATTTAACAAGAATTGAAAGTGTGTCTTGGTGAATTAAGCCATTTGACACACATACCTCACATCTCTTACAATTAAGTTATTTTATGGATTTTAGCACATTAAATAAATATATTCAAGTAACTTCTTTGGGAAACAGTTTCTAATTTTTTTAAATTGGAAAGATCAATAAACTATTTCAAAATAACAGGTAAAATGCAAATTAAACAAACCACAGAAATAAGCAGTGCAAAACACAAACAGAAGAAAGCATTTAAGCATTGGCTAGGGCGAGGAGCTTAAATGCCCTTCGTGTTTTTAAGGGTTTGTTTTTTTAATTTTGTTTTTCCTATCATGAGTAGAGAGAAGAGTTTGCTAGAGAAAGACTGGGTTTGTGCAAAACTGAGGGGACACAGAAGGTTTTTTGAATTAGGGTAAAGTAGAGAAAAAGCTCTAAAAGGGATTCTTGAAGACTGTGGAGATTTATCTCCTGCTGTTATACAACAATTGGGGGAAAAAAGTCAACAACAGAAAAAGAGATAAATGCATGCACTGATTCTTGACAAGGAAACTGGCTTGAATGTATAGGGAACCTTCAGTTCAGAGACAGACATTCTTCTAGAGACAGAAGAACAGTTCAAAAGATTAGTTTTCCTAAGGGTCTTGTTCAACCAGCTTTTTGAAGCACTATCTGGCTCTATGTAGTCTCTGCAACTACTAAGACTCCCACAAAAGGGCATTTTTGTGGCTTCTTTCACTAGGCTTTCTCTGGGAAGCTGGAAGAAAGTGGAAAGCAGAGCTATGATCTATGGGGCATCCACTTCTGCTTATCTAGGAAGATGGATTTGCCCAAAGAGAGTCAGTAGACGAATGTCCAAACTGCTGGACTTGAGCGACGGCAGCTATAGAACTCACAGCAAATTGCAGCACAAATTGACTGGCTTCAGTCCACCACAATAATATGCTAAAATAATGATGTCAGTGTCAGGGAAAACAATATTAGTTAGAGATACTTGATTGACCCATTAACCAAGTATTCCACTTTTGATCAAATTAACACATACCCAATTATATTGAGAAAAATGACCTGGTGGGGCTCAGGCCCATGACCTTCCTTAGAAGTATATTTGTCACACAGATACTCAGCCCAGAGAAACTATTGCTGAAGGAATATTTTAAAGTATCTTCTGAAATCAAGATTAGAGGGTAAGACACTTTACACAATGCATAGCTCTTATCTTTCAGGATTCAGATAGTCACCTGTACATATTTTTACTTCCTTTTGCAGACTCAGGATGAGGGCAGGATTATTTTTAAAACTGCATATAGTTTTATATGCATATATAATGTAACCGTCATAAACTGAGTATTCAGTGACAGCTGGCAAGTTTGGGACTGTGTTTTGTTTTAAACATACTGGTCTTCGTATTATGATAAATGCATTTCTTTTTCTTTTAAAGTGTATTCAAACTCACAATTTAAATTTTTTATATTAAAAAAGCAGCTAAAAAATCCCAATCAAGATTATAATGTTATCTGGGAACTTGTCTCCCACAGAAAGACCCTCAAGTGTTAATTGGAAACAGCAGATTTGGGGCAAAGAGTAGGTCATGAGAGCAGATTTTGGAAAGAAATAATTGTGAGGTTGTAGCCTATATCCCCTCCCCTCTTTTTATCACAGCAAGTAGCATGGCCCTCAGGCTGGAGCTAATATCTAACTTCATACCTGTGAGTGGGGGAAATGGCTGAAGGTGAGTAGAGTTGAATCTGGCAGAGGAACAATCCTATGGGGTTTGTAAGAAAAAGGAGCTTTAAAAATGATGTTTCTGTGCACTCTCCTACAAGACAGCCCAACATAACTCTACCATAGCCTTTGCTCTCAGCTCTCAACAGGACTTTTACCTGTTAAGGATAATATGTATACAGGGAGATAAAAGAAACAGGAGCAGATGAGCGTCGGTTAAGTCCCAGCTTTAAGGGAATGGCCTGTTTGCCCATATTACAGCACACGATACAACGGTGCATTAGCATGGCCAGCCTAGATGCAGCTGGAGGGGGAAGGATAGAAGAGTTGACAGGAAGAATGAATGCCAGCACTATCCAATTGCACCAGTGTGCATCAGCTTGACTCAGGCCTAGTTAATGAAGCTTGTACAATGGAAGCACATTACTTTGTTGCAATTAATCAGTCTACATAATTATCTTGCTAATTAGCGCTGAACATCTTGAATTTTGGCTAACACCCTGCTATAATGCAAATTATATTTGCTTCTTAAGCAGATAGATTCTAGGAGAGTAAACTCTGCCTTTTAGATTAAATGAAGATGGGGGAGGGTCACACTCACACCTATGCATCTACACACATACATCTAATAATCATTCATAATAAGATTTTGCTGTGTGAAGTGCTTTATGGCCAAAAAAAAGCTGCAATTGTTAAAATATAGTTCATTTGCAAGAGTACCTCTGCCCAGTATCAAAACCAGAGAGCTCTGTATAAGGTTCTGGAATGAAAGGAGGATATTTTCCTACTACTACTCTATTCATGAAATTCTTAATTAAATCAGCACTGCAACTTCAGAAGACTTTAGTGCCAGAGTCAGGGGACTAACATAAAAATAAAACTTCCTAGTTTTTGCATAAAATTATTACAGTATTTACATTTGATTCTATTGATGGTAATGATCGATAGATAGCAAATTTACATTTGCTTTTATCTATGCTAACAATTTATGATATACTGAAATGGCAGGGCACAAGTAATTTTTATATAGTTGAGTCTGATTTGAAAGAGATGTAGCTGCTTGTGATGTTCATGTACATTCTTCTTCCAAGAAGTAAGTATGGTGGGCTTTTTGTATTGCTTCAAAAGTATGCAAAGCCAGTTTGGCTAGAGAAGAAAAACAATGTCATTATTACTGTGTCAGTTATTAATTCATATAGCTCTATTTAGGTACACGGTACTTGCCTTAAAAATAGTATTTGCATAGAAGAATAAATCATACATTTTCTGCATTCCAGCTTAATGTATCATTCCCATTCTTCGTCTGCATACAGATCTTCTGTGAAACAGGACTTCTGGCATGTTCTTAGGAACCACAAAATCATTTTTAGATAATGAAATAAATATAAAACAATAAGAGGTGGATAATATTTTAATCCAAACAGCAGCCCTGTAGTATATTTAGAAACGTGCCCACCTGCCAGAAAAAAAAAAAAAAAGATAAAGATAAACTGCATTGGGGGCCTAAAGGATGGAGGGGCATTGACCATATTGAATAGTCTGCCTCCTGATACAATCTGGGGCGGGGTGACTGGTGATATCTCCCATGGCAGCCATTTTGTGCAAGTACCTGTAACATACTCTTAAATTCCAATTGTGCCCACCAGCATAAAAACATTGGAACACATGCTGTTAGTCTTGGAAAGATTCACACAAGAGAAGTACTCCTACAAGTAGTGTATTGCCAAGCTATTTAAAAGTCAAAAGCCCCACTTTTTTTTTTTCAGAAGGACCCTGGGAACCAGGACCAGAACAAGACATTTTCTTAGCTGAGGTAGAAAAGCAAAAGAAACTTCTCACCAACCTAAGACAGGGTGCACTCTAGCCAAAGTCAGCCAACTTATGGATGGCATTGGGCGGAAAATCTCACAGCAGAAATCCCAACAATAAATAATTACTTGACTTCTCAAGACACCCAAATCAGTTACCTAAGATAGTTACCTCACTCTACTAAAGGTTCAGCCAGTCTTACCAAGTAATAATTAAGCTCTTACAGCATATGTTTAATGTGATTAGGACATCATGTCCTGGTAAGAAAATGGGCTGCCATATTCAAATCAAACCATTTGAGATTTTCAAGAGCTTCCAGGTGCAGAACTACTCTTATTTCATTAGATACTGGAAGATTAGTTGTAAGTGACTTGATTTTGAATTAAGTCTGCATTTAAGACTTCTAGTTGTGATTATGGAGTATGGACAACATCTTTTTTTGAACAGTAAAAATCTAAGTAGATTGGAAATTTAAGATCTACTTTTGGAAGAATGAGATCTTCAGAAGCACCTTCCAGATTAGCCTCCATTGACCCTTTGTGCCTAAAATATCATCTAAATTAATCTGTAGTTTTATCAATACAACCATAACCCTCTTTCTTTTCTTCTCTGCCTCACAAATGCTGCTTAATACTAGATACAAATTCAAATAAGTGCTAGACTTTAGCATCTTTAAGAGACTTTTTAGAATAGAGACATAGGAAGCTTCTATATACCAAGTCAAATGCTGATCCCTCTATCCTGATCTTGTCAAGTGACTGGTGGTGGCTATCAATGGTTTCAGCCGCATTTTTCCAGCTGAATCTGGAAATGCCAGGGATTGAACCTGGAACCTTCTACACCCAAAACGTGTACTCTACTAGTGAACTTGGCAGACAAATGATGGACCTGGGAAAGTCTTCCTTATTTTCAAGATCTACAGAGAAGAAAGGTTTCTATGAGGAGAAAGCAACACACAGAGATCTTTCCATCTATGAAATGGTCAAATGTGCCAGCCTTGTCTTTTTTCTTTGCAGCTGCTCCCTACCTGAACCTATGTGACCTGGCCACCTCCATGGCAACTTCTGCACTTTCCCATAGCTGTGAACATGATGCTTATTGTGCCCAGAAGGATCTGTTTGTTATCTCTAGATGTATTTTGCTTCTTTGCAGAGAACTAGGAACACTGCAAACAAAAACAGCCTTATAGCAGGCAGCAGGTGTTATTGCTAAGCAGCAGGAGGTTTTAGAGGAGGTAGCAGGGTTGCCAAGGGATAAAAGAATTGGCAGAGAGACCTATATTATTTAAATCTGTTATATCTGATGTTTGTATTGCTATTATTACCACAGCATAAAATGCATCCTGTTCTTTATGTGATGAATGGGAGCAGGTTGGGAACAGGTAAGTCAGATGTGACACGGGACTGTTCTATGGAGGAGCTACTTTGTTTTGTTTTTACAATTTCATCTTCTACTCTTAAAATTCAGTATCAGGGAAAATCAGATGTCAGAACTTCCTGTTCTTCAGAACAGTGAGACACAGTTGATTTAATATGATTGTTGATGTTTTAGTAAAAAACTCTATACCATTATACAATGGATACATTCTATTTAGCAATTGGATTATACAGAGTTCAGAGGCTTCATTGCTGAAGGGTACAAAAAGTGAAAGACAGGATAAATAGACAGCTCAGGAAATGAAAACTTACTGGGAATGGGAGAAGAAAGAGGAAACCTAGCTTTTATGGGAACCAGAATATGGAGAAAGTCAGAGAAGACCAGGCTGTAGGGCAAGGTACACTGTCATGATGCCAATGAACTTTAGCACGTCTGTGACAATTAAGATGGTCTTCATGGATCCTCAAATATAAAGTGTATTCTTAATTTAAAAAAACATTAAAAGGCTAAAATAAGAGATAGCCACATTACATGAGAATTCAGTATTCACACAGGGGATCTTGTGCAATTTCAGCCAAGAATGAAATGAAATTATGCAAGATTTTAGCATTCTGACTTGATAATGTTGTTTGAATTTGATAGATTCAAAACAACAGGCCAATTCATTATCGGTTTTCAAGTTGGTTTGATGTTGGATTTTCCCATGATTCTTACCTTACCACATTACTCAGTTTGGGTAGTGACTGGGTCATTAACAAAATTCATAACATAAAGCCACCTTCAAGTTAGAGCCGATATCCTGATAGTTTTTCTAGTAACAACTCAGAAGTGATTTGTTGTTGCCTTCTGGGATGTTTTTGAGATTTCTCAGTTTAATCTAGAGCTCTTGCTTTCCCAGTTTTCCCATTCAAGTACTAAACAGATTTTAAAAAACTGTAGAGGATAAACACTTTTTTGCTTGTGCACATGGAACAGAAAAAAATACTGTAGGAGTATAAGTTGCTTGATTTCATACTCTGATTTCATACTCTACCCTCTTTTTCATGGTTGAAGTTACACATGGTTACACTTTATTGTGTAATACAGTTCTAGGCCAACTTCCTAGTTATAAATGAATCCAGACTTTATGAGATAACATTGCTGTAGTAATTGAAAGCTCAAGCTATAAATTGGAAATATCATGTTCAAATTGTCAGCTCAAAACATGAGCTTCTTAGGTGGATTTATGCAATCCAAAATTCACTTTATGAATTTTGTTAATGACCCAGTCAGTACCCAAACTGAGCCTCCCATTGTATTGTGTTATATAGCCATATAATAATGTTGCCCAGATCTTGCAGTGGAATCAAAAGGCTTATAAAAAGCATACATGAAAATGCTTTGAGCAGCATGAAGAGGAGTTAGCAAACATTTACGGTCTTGAATGACCCCAGAATAAGAATAAATCATTTCTACATTGCTAATCTCATGTGATTTCAGGCAATCCTATGAGATTTCAGAGTTCTCACTCCTGAGAGTCATACAATTTTGTGTGAGAATGCTGAAATTTCTCAAGCTGTTACTTTAAATCTCTACAGATTTTGGAAGTTTTACTTAAATGCCAAATGGTGAAACCTATAATATTTTTTCAGAAATGAATGAATGAATGAATGAATGAATGAATGAATGAATGAATGTTTGTGGATGTCCTATACACCTATTATGGATACCATGTGGTCAAGTCCTGACCTAAGGGAAAAAAAATTCTGTGAACACTAAATATCATAAATCCCTTCAAACAAACATAAGAAAGAAACATAAGAAAGTTGTACTCTAGTTACATATATAGCAAAATAGTTACAAATGTGCTAAATCTTGTGTGCTAAAAAGTTAGCATAATGCTACTGAAATCTAGGATTCTTGCTGACAACACATTTACACTCTTAGCACTTACTACTGTAAGTTAATTTCAGACTCTGACCCTAGTGGTCTTACAATAAGCTCTTCTTTCAATGGTAGTATTATTTCATTGATTTCAAGTGTAACCTCCTCCTATATATTATGCTAAATGGGTATTCTGGAATTCCGGATTTTCCCCCCCTCTTTTCTACAAAAAAGCAGTTATGGAAGAAAAGACAGACCAGCTACACAATGTCTTTTGACTGGTAGTGCTAAACATCTTTTTATGCATATCTAAAATGCTGATATATTTTAGAAGATTGACCACCTTAATGTTCTGAGAGAAGCCTTAGTAATGTCTACCTCAGGGCAACCAGAATGGGGCTAGGTGCCTAACTCTAGCTGTGTTGGCATTTCTCGTGGAGATTTTATTGACAGAAACAAGAAGAACAAATATTGGGTGCAAGAATTTGTATGGACTTGGTGTTCTGATCATTGCTACATTGTAAGGTCAGCCTTCAAATGTCTCTGGACTTTGCTTTGAAGTTCTGAGCATCTTGGATCTTTACCAGACAAATACGAAAATTCCCATCAGAATGAATACACCACTGCTTTCTTCGAATGCTTTTAGGTTTTTCTGAAGTGTTTTGAGCTGAGAAGGCAGAGCTTTACAGCTGAAAATAATCAGTAAATAAATATCTTGCAGCAACAGAGAATGGAGCTGCCCTGTAGAGCTTGATGGGGTGAAAAAGTGACTGGAGAAAATATTGTATAGAGTCATTTTGTGCATATTCTGTGATTGAATTAGGCAAGCAGAAAAATTGGCATTGCAAAACTGATACAAAGAATTTGGCTTCTTGAAAATTTCATTAAAGAAAAATGGGTTTGACAGTTAAGGGCAGGACTTTGGGGGCTGTGAAGGTGAACCGACGTAGAGCTTCAAAAGGCACGCCCAATGTGTTTGTTTTCTTCATCCCCCATCCAGGTTCATCGGTCCTGGATGGACAGATTTAAGAAAATTAATGAGGATAAGAATAAATAAATCTGTGTCTGAGAAGCTGTCTGATAATATTCATGTAATTTTCATCTAGCATGCACAACCGTTAGGAAAAAAGATTTTTTTGTTTTGTTTTTTCTTGCTTGGAGACCAATAAATTCAGTTTATTTCATGCACAGTGTTCATGGACTTTCTAGGTAGCATTATGCTTTTTGCAAGCTATCTTTCCCATTTATTTTTCTCTGTCCCCGCCTTGATTTCCCCAAATGTGAATGAATATTTAAGGTATGAAGGATGGTTCTTAGGGGACTTGGTGCTTAGATAACTTTGGTTAGGAATTAAAAGGTCTGTGGAGGGAGAGGATATCAATGAAACTGGTGACAGGACCGATCTCAGTGGTGCCTTATGAACAGTTTTAGCTATTTAGGGAGACAATCTTTTTTTTCTTTTTTTTAATTGGTGGTGATACTGTAAAAGTAGCACTGCCCTTTATATAACCTATCACTACAAGTTAGTGGAGCTTTCCTAAAATAAAAACATATATTTCATTATTGTCTTAGCCTGTTGTTGTATCATCTTACATATATCTGTCTAGAAATCAATCACATTGTTCAGCTTACCAACTTTTGGAATAATACATTTCAGAAGATAGGGAGGGCTAGATAGATAGATAGGTAGGTAGGTAGGTAGGTAGGTAGATAGAACTTGTCCCTTGTTGACTTCCTGGACTAGTCCCTGCAGTTTTCTTGGCAACATTTTTGGAAGTGTTTTGCCATTGCCTTCTTCTTAGGGTTGAGAGTGAGTGACTGGCCAAAAATCACTAAAGCAGAACTAGAACTTACAGTCTCCAGTTTTTAGCTCAGTGTCTTTCACCACTACACCACAAGCCTGTTCCACACACACATACATACACACAGAAATATGCACAGACATAGATCTATAAATAAAATACACTGTATTCTGTATTACCACTAGCACTGTGTTTTTGTACTTTGTTGCTGTAGTTTTCTTTCTGATATTTAAGAATTGTATCTTTATTTTTAAAAAGGGTGGGGGGAGAAAACGCCTTAAGGTTAGCACCACTGCAAGTAACATTCTGCTTCCATGCTTAGTTTTGGGGGGGGAAGTTTGAGGAAACACGGTCCTTTTCCTCATTGGCTCAAGCCTATGCCACACTATGCCTCGTGCTCCTAAGATTTTTCCCCGTCTCTGTGGCGATAAGGCAGGTTGTAGCAGAAAGATGTTGTCTTGCTGGCAAGCTCAGCCTAGGAACTGAGAGTCATGCTGGGTTGCTGCTGACTCACTCGCTATTATCTGAAACAATAATTCTGCCTTTTGAGCCACTACAGTAGTGATGAAAGTTCCTGAATAAAATCCTGCTCATCATCACAGAGAGGTGTTGGATCCATGGGGAAGGAGAGACCGGGTGGAGGCCAAGAGAAGGTTAAATGAGAATCACTTTTGTGGGCCTGTCGAGCCATCCTCCTTAACCCATGAGCAAAAGATTAGCCCTGGGATAACACAGGCATTCTAAGATTTAGGAACAAACTAGAATACGTATCACAAGCTAAAACATCTACTAACGCTTTGGCAGTGGCAACAACAACAAACGACACTTTTTAAATGCAGAAGCAGCAGGGGAAGACTTGCTTAAGCCCCCCCCCTCCTGCTTTTCAACTGTTGTTCCTTCAAATTGCTCACATCAGTTGCTTCCTTCTTCCTGCAGTTCCAGATGTATGTTTTGAAGCAGTCCCATAATGAGAATCTAAAGTCCTGATGGGTCAATATAGATTGCAGAAAATGTTGGAATGGAAAACTATACTGCAGGGAAAACCATTTGGCACTCCTTCTCTTTGCCACTTCTCTCCTCAAATATGCTGCTTTTAAAAAAGAAAACCGGGGAATCCAGCAGCAGAAGGTTGCAGCTTTAAACTGTGTTATTTTCAATAGGGCTGGAAAAAACCCTGCCTGAACACTTGAAAAACTGCTGCTAGTCAGTCTCAAGCAAAGTGGGTTGAACGGACCAGCAATTTTACTACAAAGCAGCTTCTTATATTTCCTCTGTTCCTACAACCTGGAGGACATTCATTCTGCAGAGGTTTCTGCAGGTGAGGTCTGCAGCTGCAACACATGTAGAAAGAGGATGGGGCATTAATCGTGCAGTCCCTCCATGAATGCGCCTACGGTGTGGAAATGTGACATTCTTCCAGAGTTCAACTTAAAGATCGTCACTGAGATCACTGGGACTTGAGTACGCCTAGTATTTCTATCGTAGTCATGGATAAGATGAGTCACATTTTAAATTAATGGGACTAATTATGCCTTGGTTTAGATTTTTTTTCTTTCTTTAATTTCTTAGCTGAAACAAACATTCTTTAAATTGCTGTATCGAATTGTTTTATATTACTATTTTGTTTTTTAACTACCTCAAGATAAATGAAGAGGCAATTAGTAAATTTAATTGTCCTGCTGAAGAAGATCATTGCTTTCTTCTTCGTAATGTAACAAACCAAGAATAAATATTTTATCCAGAATTATTTGAGGAGGGAAGGTCATTTTGATGTGATGAAGCAAATGCCTAGGATCTGGCAAAACTAATCCTTTTCTTTATTAAGACTGATGGGCTGTTACTGCTAACGAACAGAAGTAAGTACAGGAAGAATTGGGAAGTGTTTCAAACACATAATGGGGAAATTAAAATAGGACCAACACTTGTGGGTCCATTTGATAAACACTGAATTTAATTGCTGGAGTCACGATTAGTGGCACCACTTCCTACAATCTATATGTGCAGAATCTTAAGAGTCATGGACACTGGTCCATCTAATCCAGGGGTGGTCAATCTGAGATCTCTGACTTATGCTCTTGCGTCTCCTAGACCCCTGCCTGGCTATGCTGCTACATTTCATTTCATTTCACAATCTCTGAAAATTGACAGAACAATTTCTTACCATTTGGGCATGGAAAAACCCACCAAAATTACAACAGGCTTACCATTAAAAAAGATAGAAAACCACACTACAGTACTAATCTGTTTTTCCTAAACCCCAGAAAAATTAGAAAAACCTGGCTCTGCTCGTGTTCATGATAAACATTCAATCATTTTGTATTATTGCTCCTTCCACTTTACCCTTGCTTTCCCAAAAGTTAAGGGGTGACTAAAAGGTGGGCTATCCCTGATTTAGCACAGTAGCATCTATACGTTTTGATATAATCTTTCCAATGTTTCAGGCAAGAATACTTCCAATCCTCTCTGGAGATTCAAGGTGGAATCTTTAGTAGGCAAAATATGCATTCTATGCTGAATAGTGGTCGTTCCCCCTTTTCATCCCACATATAAACTTTAGCCTGCAACATATAAGTTTTCCATTTACTTTTGTATATACTACCTTCAGCTCATCATATGTACAACTATGTGCTATTAAAGCAAGAAATTCTTTCAGTGCTGCAATGAGAAGAATCTGTATAAGTCCTAAATCTATTAATAAAGCTGTTGTGATGCCCCCCAGCAAATACAAGATTGACAGCTATTTCTTAGACATGGAATCAATGACCTTCTGTCTCAAGTAGGATCTTCTTGATTAACGTATGGATTAATGAGGTAGTCAAAAGAGCTCCAGCCCCTCCCCTTATGAAGACCGTTTTTTTGCCTTTTAAAATCCAGGCCAGAAACTGGAGACTGGGGCCAGAAAAGGAACTAAAGTGTTGTTGTTTTTGAGCCTCTAATTAAAGATTAGAACACTGCAAAAATCAGGGAGACCTAAACTTTTGGGATAGGATGCTTTCACCCTATGGGTTCAACCCTGCCACCACAGAAACTCAGAAAGTGGTTTGGCTAAAGGTGACCATCCTTCCTACGAATGAACTTTAGCTTCACTAGACAAATTAAATTACAAAACTCTTGCACACAGTTGGGATAACTCTAATTTCCATTCTTACCAGTAGATATTATGATTGGTACTTGCTAGCTAGTAGCGTGTGTGGGTGATATCTCTATATCTATCTCTATCCTCTATATTTATCTCAAAAAATCCCACAAGATACAGTATAACAAAGAAATCAGAGATGAGTCTGACTTCATTCCAGCTGCATTGTTTCCTTGCTTAGCTGTGGTATAACAAGGATGGGAGACAGCTGAGCTGGTTCTTTGTGAGTACTGAGGTGACAATGTAACAATGCTACCTATGATTGGCTACCTCCACAAATAAGTATTTCAAGAAGTCTAAAAAATCCATATAGTTTTTATTTATATTGCATTAGTGTTTAACAAAAACTTTCCATACCAACTTCCTCCTTCTCCAAATGGTTTAAATGTGGAAAGATTGACCTGGAAGGCTGATCTTGAAGATGAATATGAAGGCTTTCAGATAATTGTGAACATTGGTGATTTTTTTTTTTTTAACCTTTTTCTTCATGTCATTCATATTTAAATTCAGTGTTTCTTAATCTTGGCAACTTTAAGATATGTGGACTTCAACCCCCAGAATTCTTTGCTGGCTGGGGAATTCTGGGAGTTGAAGTCCACATATCTTAAAGTTACCAAGGTTGAGAAACACTGTTTAAATTTAATATAGAAAACAAAAAAGCCCCCAAAATGAATAACTTAATCTTTATGAAAAACATCTTCATGCACTGGGAAAAAATTAAACATGTTCTGTGAAAACTTGATTCTTGGCACCCAAAAACCAATATTTCCCCTCTCTGCAAATGCTTCACTGTTTAGCTGAGGGGCTAATACTGGTTCCTGAAGGGAGGATTCCAGCTGTCATTTAGTGACCCATTCTTACACATCAAGATGGGACTAATTGAGATAACTATTATTAAGCAGACTTTATTCTAAGGAAGGTAGTTGAGATGGGGATGGCAGGTTATAATTTTCCAGTCAGAATTTATGCCTCCATTAAGTAATGCAGTGACAGCTTCCTTCTTGTTGATTTTTCTACCTCCTTGTGACATCCAGTCCGCTATCTAGCACAACTGAAAATCAGTCAGAAGGAAAGTGGCAAAGAATGAGTCCCACACATCTCATTGCTTGTGCACTGTTGAAGCTCAGCAGGGACTAATATGCATCCCTTAAGTATTTGTGGTTCTAGTGATTCTTAGGATCTAGAAGGATTATGTTCCACTGCTGCTGAACTCATCTCTGGCTCCTATACAGTAGCAATAATATGGCAGCACTGGCACGCTAAAAAACATTCTAAAATTATGTTTCTTGAGCACAGTCCAAGAATCATAACAACAACAACAATTTTACTTTCCTATCTTTTAGGCACAGCTGGGCCACCCATAGCAACAATCTTGGATGCCAGGAAATTTGGGCTGGCCCTCCAGGTCACAGGCTCCCTGTTCTCAATTGAGGGCCTGAAATACCTCAAATTCCCAGAGTTACCCTCGTTCCTCCAACAGAGCTAGATCTCTGACTCAGAGTGAAATCCTGGCAGCAAAAAGACTGCCCATTTATGTGCTAGGCAATAGTTTCTTTTCTGGCCCCATGACTGCATGCATTCCCCCACCCATCCCCATCAGCCATGGGTGTGGTCATCAAAGTTCTCCACAAGTTTTTACCAAACTGTAAAATTAATGTGATAAAAAAGAACATGTAGAATTGAGGGCTTGAGACTACTTATGTTACTTACATTAAATTTAAATGAAAGTGAAACTAACACCATACAGTTACACATCCCTCTTTTCAGCTTAGTCTGAACAAACCAAGTTGGCTTGATTTATATATATTAAGCCATAAATCATGGTTTACACACCACAACAGACAGATTCACATATCACACTAAGCTGAAACTGAAGAAATCACATTATGCTTAGTGAAATGTATGAATCCAGTTTCCTTAGAAATAGGAATAGAGGAGCTTTTAGTCCCTTACTCATTTCCTTTTCCTAGCTCTGTGCAACCTGTGAATGAATATCAGAATCATTTTCTGTGTGGTCTCTTTCTGGAAGAGTTATAATCCCTGTAGTTAGGGAGGCAGTGCTTTTTCAAGAAGTAGCAGAGAAAGTCACAGGGCCTCTTGGCATGAGATACTCAGACGCTGATTGCAGACACAACTTATAGCCTCACTATTTCAAGGTCTATGGATCAAAAGAAAGAACAACTGCCAAGCCAATTCATATTTAATGAAATATGATAAAATAATATGTCTGTAAAGAACACATGAAAGTTTGTCAGAAAAACAGTCTCCCTGGCTCAGACAACTGCAATGCATCCTTTTTGTGTAGCAGCCCTGCTCTTAACCATCGCAGCTAGACAAGACTATGTACAACAGTGAAGTTTTTATTAGCAAATGAGGGATAAATACATCCCGCCTGCAGTTTGCACCCTACCTGTACCCACAGAGGGGATTCAAAATGCCAGCACACTGGGAGATGCTATTATAGACCTATCAACAGCTGTTCTTGCAGGGGAGAAATAAAACAACAACAACAGATGAGCAGTAATTGTACACAGGAAGAAAACAAAAATGCAGAACCCGAAACATTTTTGCCAGGAATGATTATTGTTCTCTTCTTGTCCCCCCCCCCCCCCCATTTTTTGCATTTCCTCTGTCACATGGAACTCTATTATATTTTTTTGCTGCCAGTATGGAAGTCACATCACTACTGTATTGAATCACTGAGTTTCTGCACTCAGAGATGTCTTTCTAAAGAGCCCTTCAATCATCTTACCTTGAAGTTTGGGTCACTTCAACTTCTGACCTTGTAGAAATAAACCAACAAAGGGAAGGCATGGTCAATGAATACCCAATAGTATAAGAGCTTATTAAAAGTGCTTTGGATTGAATTCTAAGACTGCAGTTCCATATATATATAATAAGGTGGGTTTAGATCCCACTGTAGCCTGTAGCAACTTATCTCCAAGTAAGCATCCATATAGTTTGTCTATACAATAAATATATATCAGTACTTTTAGTTGGCTTCCAGCAAATGGGGAAAGTGGCACATTCACAACAAGGTTTGGGATAGAATTCCAGAATACCAATTTAGCATAATGTATAGGAGGAGGTTACACTTGAAATCAATAAAATAATACTACCATTGAAAGAAGAGCTTATTGTAAGACCACTAGGGTCAGAGTCTGAAATTAACTTACAGTAGTAAGTGCTAAGAGTGTAAATGTTCCCAAAGGATGTTAGTCCATGTTTCCATGTTAGTCCTTTGCAGAAAATATCAGAGAAGATTCTTGCAGAACCTTAGAGTTCACCTAGAGAAAATACTAGCATATGTATTTTCAAATGAGAGTTTGTGGATCATGTCCACTTAAATAGAAGCGATCCATAAAGGTTAATGGGAAAATAAATTTGCTTGTATCTAAGGTGTCATGAGAGTCTTTTCTATTTTCAGGAAATTACTCTTTGAAGAAATATCGATATTACTCTTCTAGAGAACTTTCCCCATCTGCTTGCAAGCCATATATTCTGGGTTTAAATTATTTTAAAATTGAAATGGTTGAATTCTGTACTGCAGAGACACTTTAACAATTCTATACATTTATAATCAATCCAACATCTCTCTTGGGAAGCAAAATGCAAGACAACAACAACAGCTATTTACAGACAGATACAGTGAAATTGGCCATAACTTATCTCACAGTTTACCAGCTAGCTTTTAGATTTGCTACAACTGACTAATATAGAAGCCATCATACTCCCCCTGGAATTTGTTATACACATAAACACTCACAAGTATTTGGCTACATAAATTGAGTTTTAAGCCAGTATGAACCAAGCAGAAATTTGTTAATAGATCAGGAAAAGTGCTATCCAAGAGGCAATTTTAGAAGAATACATATTTAAATGAATGTGTGTATGTAAGAGAATATAAAGTTGTAAGGAACATGGAAGCAGGGGAAGATGTTAGTTGACATTAACATTTTCAGTTGGTAGGGAGAAAACTGTTACTTAGGAATCCCCAGCCAAACAATAACCCTTAAAAGCTATGGAATAGTAGACACATTTATTATCTACCCACTCACTCACACACACCAGGCACATCTGAGATGGCAAGGCACAGCTGAGCTTTTTACATAGCTTTTCACAAAAGGGAGGAATGTTTTGAAAAGATCAAACTCAATGAGAAGAATGTGCGTTGTACTCATGTTATTCTCTTCTGTTTTGCACAGCCATATTTTTTTAACATTAGAGCTGTTTCCATTTATCTCTAGCTCAACAGTAGAGAGGGAAAAACTCAACCACAATGCTTTTGCTCACAGTAACGAACAAGGTACCTATGAGAAATTCCATGAACCTTTGAGTATTGTTTAAACCCAGCATAAAAATGGCTACCAAATGCACTGCTAGGTGCTGATGTGTGCTAAGGAATAATTGTTGGCAAGAAAACAGTCTTGTAGATATCAGAAGATCAGCAGAGGAGAAATGAACCTGGAGAAGAAGCACAGGGATGGAGAAGGCTACACTGCTGGGTGGATTGCAGGGAATGAAGAAAGAATAGAGGACGATCCCTTGCATCATCCATTTGTTACTAGCACGTGTGTGGAGCTGTTGTCTGGACACAATGTTTATCTAGATTTATTAACAATGCAAAAAAGATTTATTCCCTCGACAATCATGCTGTGTAACAACATAATAATAAAACTGAAGAACTGGGGCATTCTGAATGGGCATGAAAACACACACTTACACATTTCTCTGTAATGGAATGGAAATCCATTACTGAAATGCTCCATCATAAATAGAAATAGAACCATGAAACACTTCTGTTCTCATATCGAGGAATAAAATGCAAGCACTACATACTACACATTAATGAAAACTCTAATTTATGCACTGTTTGTGGCCTCTGATTGAGATGGGTTTCAAACAAGATGAAACGTTTTCATAGAGGATGAACTATCTAGTCTTGACGGCCATATTCTATTTCTGAATCACAAGCAGCTTATCTCAAATGCCATTTGCTAGGAAGCAGCAATGGAATATGTTTATTGCCCTCAAGTACTGCTTGTGAGCTTCCAGATATTGCAGCTTGGAATGGTGGACTAGATAGGCCATTAGTCTGATCTAACAGGGCTCTTATGTTCTTCTGATGTTTTTATGCTCTTTTAATTTACTCAGAAGTACAGGGCTCATTGTCTTACCATTCGATGGAGTGAACCAATTGTCTTAAGCAGTAAATCTCTTGGCTCTTTCTCCTAACACGGCTGCTGCATGCGTTGCCATGTTTTATATTATGTTTTGTATTGTTTTTAAATATTGTAAGCCACTCAGAGTTGCTGTTGTGAGGGGGGCAACCATATAAAAAGAAGGAAGGAAGGAAGGAAGGAAGGAAGGAAGGGAGGGAGGGAGGGAGGGAGGGAGGGAGGGAGGGAGGGAGGACAAAATAAAATAAATTCCTCAGCTGTTGCCTTTTTAAAATCCCTCTACTATGGTTGAACAAACTTATTCCATCACCAGCTTTTGTTTTGCTACTTTTTGCTAATAGCAATATAGTCATATCTACAGTATCTTATCTATCTATCTATCAATCATATTTTAACACTGCACTTTGTTTGAACTGTCAGAAGAACCTTATAATGACCATATGAAATATGACAGGGGGGAAGAGCAAAACAAAAGAAGCAAAATGGCTGAAAAGTTGTTTCATAAATAAAAAAGGAGATCTGATCACATTGTTCAAAAGTCCCCTTGCTCTTCTGCCAAAAATGAACTAATTCAAAGATTGACAAAAAGCACATGTCAAAAAATCTTTCCAATATTCTATGATAATTCTTTGGCTGAATCTCATGCTCAGAGCATGCAGAACTCTTGATTTGCTTTGATAAATTCCAGATGCTGAGGATAGAAGCAAGAATACCCTATTTTTGACGATCAGTAGTCACTCAAAAGTCAAGCTGGTAATCTTGTAAATTTCAGTCCAAATTATGACAGCAGAAGGCAAACCCAAACTATATGAATGTTCTCTTGGCCTGTAACTGGCTGGGTACCTGTCAGCCTAACAAGGTAAACCAGAATAAGAAGCCAATGCCATAAAGATCAGTACTACTTTTATTGGAACAGATCTAGTAACAGAATCTTGCAAGTCTGAATGTGCTTCCCCCCTCCTCAATTTATCTTCATGTCAGCTAGGGAAAGGATTGTCTGAGACATTTTTCTTGGCCCTGGCTCAAGCCCCTTTTATCTGACTGTTGACTTGGAAGCAGCTCTTCCTTCTGTCCTTCAAGACCATTCCTATGCCCTCTACCTAAGTTTTAGGTTGTCTCAAAAAAGACCTCATGTGCATCCCCCTACTTTTTCTGGTCCTCCCCCTGAACTTTTAACTGGCAACAAGCCTAGTTATCTCATCACCAGTGTTGAAGATTCTTCTTCCAGTTACTTAAGGAAAGCTTTGTGTACGGACTGAAAGCATGTGCCAGCTTGTGCTTTGTCCCAGTCAATAATCTAACTTGAGCTAGCTTTGCAGCAAAAGACTTCCCTGCTCTCTTTTCTGAGAATTATTTTGCTATTTTGGTTAAAAATATACTAAAGAAAAATTGCTGTTCTGCAATCTCTTATTTCTGACAAGTGCATTTATAGTACATACATTACAGTCTAGAGGAAGACACTTCTTCCTAACCTCAAACCCAAGAAATTTATCTTATATAGCTTGGGGGAGAAAGCTAAGCAATAATTTATCAGGAGGGTAACACTTCAACAGAGTTACAGGTAGTTCCTCTTTTGGTGAATGCAAACTTTTACACCAATTGATTTATGATTCTCTGGGAGGCCATGACAGCATGATGTTCCATGTGTGTGATGCAATTCTTTCCCTACCTGCTATTCTCCACATTCATGACATGCATTCCCCATTACCTTAGTCAGCACACTGATGCCCATGCTGTGAGTTCTAGTTTTAACACTATCTTATCTGTGCCTTTTAATTATTTCCAAAGAGGGCTGACCTGAAACTCACCACCAGCACCACCGTTTTATGAAGAAAAAGGTGCCTTCATTACTGGTATCAAATGACAGCCCTTGGTGCTGTCAGTTGAAAGACTTTGTGCAGTGATTCTATTTTCTCTTTTTAATAAAGTTTTTTGTGCCTGTCTCTCATCCAGCTCCAGCAGGAATCACAACTGAATAAGCAATGGTAAACATGGGGAGGGGACAAATGAAAGACAGTGATGATGTGAGGTCAGTTAACAAGGAAGTATTGTGTTCTTGTAAGCGTACAGTACATTTCTCAAGAAGAAAGTATTCTGAAAAAAACATGGGGGGAAGGGGGTGGTGGGAAGAACACTAGGAATTTTTTTGTGGGGTGAGAGAGTTTTTGACTTAATCTCAAAAAATTCTCAGTTGATGATTCTTCATTTAAATGAAGAACTTTCTTAACTCTTGCTAATTAACATTTCAAAAATGTACAATTATATTTTAATACTAAGACAACATTGCTGCAGGATTCAAAGTCTGCTCCCACAGGTACCCATAACCTCACATTAGTAAGACAACCAGATTAATTTCTTACAGCAACACCAGAGATTACACAGAGGTGTTTTGTTTTGGTGGGAAAATCTGTAATTGCCCATCTACCCTGTAAGTCAAAGATGCAAAAACAGGAGGTATTTAATGACAAGCACTTTTCAAGTGTATTTATTGTGACAATGTATCTCAAACAAATAAACAAAGAAATGAATCTTAAGGAAGCCAAGGCAGTTTCATGTGTTTCTATTGTTCCCCTGTATCACAAACAGTCATTATGATGTAGAATTGTGGGAGGGGGAGGTTGAATCTTGGGAACACTTTGATTTCTCCTTCCAGCCTAAAACTACATATGGCCTTATATGTATCTTTGCTTTTTTTTAAAAAAAAGTACAATTCATAACTACTGTGGGATTATCAGTATCTAGGATTGCTGTTGGTGTACCGTCCTACCTGCTGCTTAGTGGCATCCCTATTTGAACTGTTTTCTGGCACTTGGGGATTTCAATGTATCACCTGGTGATGTTGAATCCAGGGCAACTCAGGAGTTCATGGCCTCCAAGGCAACCCTGGACCTGTCCCAACTCATCCATTGGCCACTGCATACCAGTGGCTGCATGTTAGATCTGTTTTTTGTCTGAGGGCAGTTGTGACGTGATCTGGTATTGGAGAACATTAATATCAGTCTGTTGCCATGGACAGATCACTCTAGTTACCTTCTAGCTTGCTGGTGCTCTTCTCCCTCATGGGGAGATAAGGCCTATTAAATTAGCCTATCCCAAGTGACTAATGGATCCTATTAGAATCTAGATGGAGCTTGCAGTTTTCCCTGAGGATCTGAGGGGTGGTTCGGCTGAGGCCTTGGTTGTTTTCTGGAATGGACAGGTGGCTGGGGCCTTGGACCACCTTGCCCCTTTGTGGCCCTTCAAAATGCCCCACTCCCAGGGTACACCTTGATTTACTGAGGAGTTTCAATAGATGAAGGGCCAGAAGATACACCTGAAGTGCTGTTGGAGGAAGATCTGGAGCAAGTCTGGCTGAACATGGGTAAGAGCCCAGATTAGGGACTAACCTTGTGGCAGTAAAGGCAGCAAAACGTTTATATTTCTCCAAACTTATTGCATCTGCCAATAGCTACCCAGCAACTCTGTTTAGGGTGAACTGGTCCTTGGTCCCTTTTGGGTAGGGATAGGCCACCAGATCATTTGCAGGGTCACTGTGAAGAATATTCTAGCTATTTGGTGGATAAAGTTGCTCAGATCACTCTGTGTAAGTCCAGCTGAGGTGCCTGGGGCACAATCTGGGGTGATCTGGGGTGAGTTTGAGTTGGTGATTCTCAAAGAAGTGGACAGGTTTCTCTGTGCTGTTAGCTCGGCCATATATCAGACCCAGGCTTGTTAAGGTAGCTAGATAGGTCACCTGTAATTGGGTCCATGCAGTGGTATCTGCCTCTTTGACAGAAAGGGTGGTGATGGCAGCCTTAAGGTGGTGTGCCCCTCCTCAAGAGACCATCCCTGAACTCAACTATTTCAGACAACTTCTGTCCTGTCTTCCCTTTTCCTTAAAAGGGGAAGGTTGTTGAGAAGGTGATTGGGCTGCAGTTACAGAGGATCCTGAAGGAAGCAGATTATCTACACCCATTTCAGTCAGGGTTCAGGCTTAGTATGGATACAGACTTGGGCACACTTGTTGATGACCTGTGGCAGAGTTGGGATGGGGGTGATGCTTCTGTCCTTGTGATCCTTGATCTCTCAGTGATATTTGATAGCACTGCCCATGGTATCCTTCTGGACTGACTGTGGGAGTTGAAAAATGGGGGCTTCGTTTTATGCTGGTTCTCTTCCTTCCTTCATGGTTGGTTCCAGTCAATGTTGTGAGGGAGAGAGATAATTCCCTACACCCCTCCTTTGTAGGCTGGCCAAGTGAGGCTTTCAAAATTATGTCCCAGTAGGCCTGGATGGGGAGACTGTGTAGGCCTGGATGAGGAGAAACCATCTCTGGCTCCATCCTTCTAAGACTCAGTGGCTGCAGCTGTTGGAACCACCCAATTCAGAGTTCTTCCATCTTTACTCCTGGATTGGGTTTCACTTCCTTCCTCAGTCAGGAGTAGTGTGCAACTTGGGGGTTCTCTTGGACTCACAGCTCCTGCTTGAATCCAGCTCCATCTGGTGTGCCAGTTGTACTCTTTCCTGCATCAGTCAGTCCTCCAGATAGTCACTGACATCCTTGTCACCTCATGGCTTGACTATTGCAATGCGCTGTATGTGGGGCTGCCCTTGAAGACCACTCAGAAGCTTCAACTGGTCCAGAATGCAGCAATGCAAGCAGTGATGGGCTTGCCAGTGTGCTTCCAAGTGTGATCCAAGGTGCTGGTTATCATCTATAAAGCCCTACATGGCATAAGGCCTGGCAATTTACAGGACCACATGTCTTCCATGGTTTCTGCCTGTCCAATACAATTCAGCAGAATGGGTGTGCTCTGGATCCTCTTGATTAAACAGTGTCAACTTTTGGGATCCAGGAAGTCTGCTTTTTCTGTAGTGGTGCCTGCCTTTTGGAATCAGCTGCCCCCAAGATCCATATAGCTCTCAGTCTGGTGATGTTCCTTAAAGACTTGGCTATTTACCCAGGCCTTGGGGTAGGGTAGACGGGACTCCCCTGTTTGTGAAATTTTATGTTTGCTTTGTTATTGCATTGCCATCTTGTGATCATTTTGTTGTTATATTTGTACCATTTTGTTTAATTGTTTGTATTCTGCTATTTTCATGTTATTTATCATTGTGAGCCCTCCAGAGTTGGTTGGAGTCAGGCAGCATGCATATTGAATAAAACAAACAAGAGCAAAATCTTATTTTGGTACGCAGGGATGGGAAAATTAACTTTTTTCCCCTCCTGGGGACTGTAAGGGTAAGCGGGAGAGGAAAGGATTATTTGCCTGCCTCTACTTGTTAAGATTACAATATTCATATATAATTCAATAGTAGCTATTACTTCCATTTTAAAAATGATCATACTGAATGCAAATATTATATTTCCGTAGAATGCTGTGCCTATACATTGCATGTACCTCTGGGTTGATGTTCTGTAGTTTATTGTGGGTGTATATGAAAATAGGGTCCAGAAGTTAATGAAAGCTGCATGTTACATTCCAATGAATAGCCATAATAGAAGAACCAGAGGAGAGTTTTGAGGAAAAATGTGCAACTTACTGAATGTCTGGGCCCAGAGAGGGAGAAAGAATATTCTGTTAGATGGTATGGATGGGTGAAGATGAGAGAGTACTGAAAAAGTATTTGGGCCATTTGGAAGCCCAAGGATGAATGAGAATGGTAATTGTTTGGTGAGCATTTGCCTAGAAAAAGGACTGTTTGTTTCAAATACAGGGAGTCCCCGGGTTAAAAATGTCCAGTTTACAGACAACCCATAGTTAAGAACAGAGCCTATTGTAGTAAAATTCAAGTTAAATACACAATGATTTGAGTTAAATACACAATGGTTCAAGTTAATTACACAATACTGCTTATACAGTATTATACAATAATACTGTTCTGGCTTACATACAAATTTGACTTAAGGACAGACCTTGGGAACAGAACTCATTCTTAAACTGGGGACTTAATCTGTATATGGTTTAAGTATTAATCTATTCACATGTACATACATTAAAGGAATAAATATAAATCTAAAAGCATGATTGATTTGATTGTTATGCAAAAGACTGAGATTGTAAGTGCAGGATACAAGGGGCTTTAAAATGTGGGCAAATTATGTTTGGGTAGTAGCAAGAGTGGATTTTGCAACAATGGACCTAGAAGAAAAGGAAAAAAAGTGAAAGAAATTGGGGTAAGGTATAACAACTGCAGGAACAGAAAATAGGAGTTTTATATGGAAAAGCATATAAAATAAATTAATCGCTCAACAGAATGAATGAAAAGTGGATGTATGGAAAGAGGTTAGGGAAACTGCTTGAACCAGACTGAAAAGAATTATGTTGCAAGGTGCCACAGAAGTGTGCAGAGCTGCACTCATGGGAAGTATAAAATCTGATTTTTGTAGAACACTGAAATGAAAAAGTCTCTGGATGAGTAAATGCATGTAAGAAAATGATTGCTCTAAAAGTGAGAAAGAGAGAAAGGCATTGTGTGGTGCTTATGCAGAGAAAAAGATTGTTATAAAGAATGTAATCAAAGAGAGCAAAGAACAGTTAAAAGAGGCAAAGAAAATGCAAAGTGATTTTTGAATGAAACTAAACATTGTTTGGAAGTGGATGAAGAAGGCTAAACAAGAGAGCTGAAATATCCTCCAAAAGAAAGAAGTGAGAAGTGGTACATGGATGTTCACAAAGATGGTTTGCAAGGAAAGAAAAGTATGGAAAGGCATCATGAATGGGGTTAGTATGAACTAGACGTACCAAAATTTCCTTGCCTTTTCTTATATCATGCATTTCATGTCTTTGTCTTACTATTCTTATTCCTTGTCTGCACTTTACATGCTGGTGTTTATGCAGAAACAGTATGTATGATGGCTATGTATGCAAGTAGGTATGTTGTGCCTGAGTTGTTATCAGCATTCAGCTTCCCTTATCTTCAGAAGACAATTCTCTACTGAGATGAAGCATTGCTAACATCCATGCATTGAGGCACACATTATGAACACTAAGGTGCCATATAGTATATAGTTGGTCATTTTGCACGCTGGTGAGATTAACTCTGTAATTAATTGCATGGCCAGTATATATTTCAAGTGTGTAGTACCTTTAGTCAAAAGAATTTCATTTTTGGTAAGAGAGAACAGGCAATTGCAGAAAAACCAATATAACAAATGGAGTAAGCCTTCAGCAATGTTGCTAGAGGCTTTAACATTGAACCTCTACTATGATTTGTTAGGTCTTAGAAGCCTGCCTCTTTCTTCATCTGGGAAAGAAAACTGTAGGCATTTCCACAGGGGGGTGTCAGAAAAAGTCATGATGGTGGACACACGATTGAAGCTGCCATCTTGACTTTTTTTGACACACTCCTGCAGATGCTTCTGCAAAACTATGCCACCATAGAATTGCTGATCTTTAAAATGGGGTAAGATGGTCTTCCTGATTTCATTGTAGTCAAGGAATTTATGTAGGAGTGAAATTCCATTTCTACTGTCAGATTCAGGGATTTTTTTTCCCATTTGGTAACAAAATACAGCTGTTAGTGCAGGTCAACTTTTATTATGGTACATTGAAACTAAATCTTCTTTATTTAAAGCTGCTGATAATTTAAAGTCATGGAAATAATGCAATAATGCAACGAAGATGCACTTGGTGATGTTTTTTGCTTCAAGAGGCTTCCATATATACCCTTACCTAGAATGTGTAAAACAGTGAAAGGATGTTCCTGAATGTTTTGCATGTTGCTGAAATATAGACAAATCCTCATGGGGGCCTTGTGGGTTAAAGTTTAGAAACAATTGCCTGAGTTAGCCAATGAAAATTCCTTCCAACTCTTTCCGGGCATCTTTTGTAGAATGAATTGTGCCATAAGAGACTACTCTGTAAAAACACAACTTTTGCCACTTGTCCAACCATGGCCTGGACAATCTCTTTCTTCTGCCATGTTCTCATGATATTGCCTTCCTTTCATTTACAATGAATACCTGAGGCAGCTTGAAGTTGTCCTTAGCTCTTCTGGTGTTAAAGTAGTGCTTTCCCCTTTTGGAAAACAGCAGGCAGCAGGAGTCTTCCTGGTGTAATCCTGATATAATTCACAAAGTATTTGGTTGGTGTTATAGTCAGATGATCTCAGGGGATGGGATCAGCCCAGCACTTATTGGACACTGTCACTATGTCTGGTGTAGGCATATACTTTTACCTCTAGTTCTTGGGCATTATCTTCCAGGGTTCTCTTCCAGTACATACCAGGTTTACAAGTTGATATCAAGTTTAGAGACCAGGAACAACCTAAACCACAGCTGAACACTGGTGGAACTCTGGGGGCTGCAAGATGGTGGAAGAGAGATAGCCACTCTCTCTCTGCTGCTTCATAGTGCAGCTCTCCTTATACCTGTCAAGTGTTATTCAGGCTGGTTCAGCACTCTTCTCGAACAGTGCTAAATCAGTGTCCCAAAGTAATTTGTCAATAAAGCACTTGTGTAAAAACTAGAGTGAGTTTGCATAGATGGATAAACCTATCAGCCTAGGTATATGACAAAACTCACCTCCACCCCAGCCCAGCCCAATCCCATGGTAAGGAAAGTGATTGGTGGATATTTTCTACAAGCTGCTAACATTTAGTGGGATGGGAGGGAAACAAAGTCAGGGGAATTCACCTTAATGTGGATAAATAAGGACAGTACCATTTACTGTTATTATGTCTTAGCATGAAAGAGATTGCCAGTAGAAAGCAGCACATTTTATACCAGAATAGGTTTTGCCAGCTTCAGGACTTGTGAATAGCACATTTAACTTGGCTGTGAGGAAGATCAGCACAAAACTAAACAATGCAGCATAGGAAATCCTGATCTAATATAGTATACAAACCACAGGTTGATGTTGTGAATCTGCAACTGTTCTACAGTATAGTTTGGAATTCACTACTACAGCTCCTAATTTGTAAAATGATCTATCCACTGAGATCATATAGGTTCCAAATGTGGTGCATTTCCTCCAACAACTTGTTTGTTTGTTTACTAGGATTTATATGCCACTCCAGGTGAAACTGATTCTGAGCGCCTTATACTCCACATTGCAATAATAGGATTAAAATACAAATATTCCAAATATTCCAAAAATATTCCAAAACATAACATGACCGAGGAGAGAGAGAGAGAGAGAGAGAGAGAGAGAGAGAGATTCCTTATCATAAACACAATCACCTGGCACCACCTTTTCAGGAGTGATTCAATAATTCCCACCATCTTGAAAAGCCCTCCAGAACTGCAAGATCTTAATCACCATCTGAAACACAAACAAGAAAGGGCTCTGGGTATATGCAATCCCAAAGGAGGGGGCTGTCCCAAAAAAGGCTCACCCTTGGGGTGCCTGATAGCAGCTTTCCAAAGAGTTCAGGACCCATAACAAGCTTTTCCTACTAGATCTAACCAGACAAGCAGGTTCTACTTGGAGAAGGTGGTCTTGGAGTTACCCAGTTCCTAAGCCATGAAAAACTATCAAGGTGGCAATCGCCATCTTGATTTGCACCTAGACATCACTTGGTAGCTAATGCAATTACCAAAGTATTGGTGCCACATGGGCAAACCCAGTTGAATCTGTTACCAGTCAAGCTGCTGCATTCTGGTCCATCAAGCTTCCAAATGGTATGAAGGACTGCCCTATGTAGAATGAATTGCAGTAATTCAAACAGGAGATGACAAAGGCATGTTTGTATGTTCAGCAATTTCTTTGACTACCAGTTACTCTTAATGACTGTACAGTAGTAGTAATATGCTATCATTTTGATTTTTAAAATTCCTATTTATTTGTCTTCATTTACATTTTCATTTTAGACTGCTTTGGGATTTTCAGTGCAAATGTAAAAGCGATACATATTAAATGAAATTTAATAAAAATATGAGACCTTTGATGCACATCCAGAATTGTGAGCCACCAAATACTGCTCCATTTGTTTTTATGGAGGTATCAGATTCAGAATTATCCACTTCCCTTGAAATTAATTCTTCCATATGGTGTTGTGGCACCAAAGTGCAATGAATTCCCATATTTGTGCTTACACAGATTCAGCATTAGGACACATTCACACATTTTTATTTGCAGATTTTGATGTATGATAAAGTACTTCCATCCATGAAGATCCACCCATCTGTCTATATGGAGTGTTGAAGTTAAATTCCAGAGGCTATGTGCATTGTGCAGTTGTGTGCACAAATAAATACAGTACAAAGGGCAGTCTGTCTCTTCCAGGAACACTTCCTTAATTTGCTACAGTAAAAAAAAAAAAAAAATAGGGGATACCTAATTTGGAGGTATTTAGGTGACCAAACTGACCAAAGGAACAGGAAAGACTGTGATGAGATGTTCAATGATGTGCTAAGCATTGATGAGCAACTTCAAGGCCTTACTTCTAAACTGGACTTGGACTAGACAGTCCTTAAGCTAGAGTGTAACGAACTGCCACTTGTTGATCTTAAAACCAGTAACTCTCCTTGCAACCAATATTGATTCAAAAGAAAGTTCATTTATTAAGAATAAGTGTACAGATCCAAAGCATTGCTGAGACTGAATAAAAGCGCGCCAAAAACTGCTTTTCTTTCTTTTCCCCCCCTTTCTTCTCCCTTAGTTCTTGTCTTCTGATTCCCTTGCTGGCATGGCCTTGAACATTCCAAGGCTTGTGATAAGAAACCATCTGCATCAAACGGTCTCTCCTTCCTACTCCCCCTCCCCTTTTCCAATGGCAGAACCGCAGCATGTAGAAAAAATCATTTTTTTTAAACTAGCCATATAATAATCTACTATAAAATCTTGCGAGGATTCTGACATAGAGACCAGGTTTAAAAAGGGAAGTCTCCTCTTTAAATAGGACACATGGCCTCCTAGAGATACTCCTGACTTTATATGGGCTGTGTACATTGATTGAATGGGTTTACTCTTCAGATATTATTGTATCTTTTATTTGGGTGGGGTTTGATTCATACACATGCAGAAAGTGATATACATATACAAAAGAAGGATTACCCATAAAGCTTGTTTTGAAAACATGTTTTTCTTTTCAGATTTTTCGAAGAGCTGACAAGAACGGTAAGTGAATGAGTACATGATTGTTTTTTAAGCAATGCCACGTGATTATACAGCCTTTCCTATTTCAAAGGCTAGGGATGGGCAATCAAGTCATCTAACAGAATTCTGGATACTCTAAAACATCCTTTTAAAAACAGAATAGGGGGGAAAAAATCACATTTCTATTTCAACTCTCCTCTAAAAAACTCAAGATGACAGATACAATTCTTCCTCACACCCCAATTTTCTCTCATCACAAGATTAGGCTGAAAGACAGTAACTGGCTGAAAATGATCCAGAAAATGTAATCATTTTATGGAGACCTGAATCTGCTTTTTTTTTTTAGATCCCAGATTTACATGCTGTATTGACCTTCAGCACTTCTAGGTTTTTCTCTGCAGTCTTAAGGGCTGGAAACTTTGTCATATATGTAAACTAAGATTCACAGGCTCCTAATTTTTTTATCAGATAAACAAACTCCAGTCTGTGTATGGGATGATGTAGCATACCTACAGCCTTAGCAGCCTACTTTATAACCCATGGTTGATTTTTAATTCCTAGATGTTTTTTCATGCCTTTCTCCACTGCTGCTTATCACTATGACACTTGCTTGTATCATATCCCTTATTCATAAGAATATGTTGTGTTGCCTGTCAGTCATTCTTCCTACTTCAGTCAACCCACTCATTATGTTCATCTTTCATTGCCATTCGATGTTCTGCTGTAGCCTTTAGATCCCTTATATTCAAACCCCTCTTGCTCCCAAGAAATTGTTCAGAATTTTATGACGTTTGTTGTTTTATTCAAAGTTGGTTTTGGTCAAATCCATCTGACAGTTCATTTTTGCTTCATGTTAACTATATTTTGCAAGGCTTTTCTTTTCTTTTTTCTTTTCACACAGCACTTGTCATGTTATCCCCAATTTGTAGATGGAAAACTGAGACCACCCTGATTTAACATGTCAAGGAGTAGATTTTAACCCAGGTTTCATGGTCCTATACTTTGGACATATCTATTTATTAACAGGAAGTTCCAACTTAAGGAGAAAGCAAAGGACCACACCCAAGAAAATCAGTAACAAGCCATGAGGACCTCAGAATGACAACATATCATGACATCATAATACAAATGACACAGCTTAGTACATGTGACATGACATCTGATGCAAGTACATAAATCACATCATTGGTGTGATGATATCATGATGCACATATCAACATTTGACCTACTTGCCACCCTATAGACACCTCTGGCTGTTGTTACCAAGATGTGTTTTTAAAAATTAGTGTTTACATTGATTTTATGTTATTATTAATTTAGATTTTATTTTTGCAACTCACATTTTACTTAAGGTTACCTGCCAATGCTAATGAAGTTGTAGCATTACAGGTGGGCCTCACTTAACGATTGCCCTTTTTAGCAACCATTCAAACTTATAGTGGCTCTGATAAAGTAACTTTACAATTGGTCCTCGCACTTGTGACTGTTGCAGCACCCCCATGGTCATGTGATCAACATTTGGGCACTTTGCAACCGGTGGACATTTATGACTGTCGCAGCATCCTGCAGTCATGTGATTGCTATTTTGGCACTTCACAGCCAGATTCTGACAAGCAGAGTCAATGGAGAAGCCAGCAGTAAAATCACAAGTCATAGTCATGTGATGTCTCCCTTAATGACCATGGATGATTCACTTAATGACTGCATCAGGTCATAAGTCCGTTGAAGTCAGGTGATGTTTCACTTAATGATTGCATTGCTTAGTGATGGAGTTGCTGGTCCCAGTTGTGGTCATTAAGCAAGGTCTACCTGTATCTGCAAAGAGTTCTGTTAACTCCTGGTCTCAGTGCCCTTACAGAGTATTTGTATCTTAGAACTCTGCTTCAGCAATGATCTGATTATGGGAATTCCATAAGTAGATTCAGCTAATGCATTAGCAAGCCCTTCTAGGTTTCACACTGAATGTGTGACTTTGAGTAGGCAGCTGATGATGCAGATACATGGGGAACATATATGCATGTTCCGTTTCCCCACATGTTTAGCTCAGTTAGAAAAATGAAAAATACTACATTTTTAGCTGCACGCAGCTGGTTTAGCTGCACTAAACCACTACCTACCCAGAGATAAGCTGTGAAGTTAACAATGTTTCTATTTCTGCATCAGTTTGTACAAAAATTGTGCTTCATTTTTGTAAGCATTTCTCTTAATACAGATACTTCAGGTATGCAGGAAGTATTTTCCTTCATGCACTCTTGTATGCTCAGAATTTTTTTGTTCTGAACTGCAGTGCATATATATGTAAACGTAGATATTAGCATACACTTATATTTTATCTGCATTTGTTGTAAGAACTGCATCAAAATTTTCAGAAATGTAAACATTGAAAGAGAACCCCAACCATGCTCAAGTTCATGGAGTAGTCTGAAAGTGGAAACCAAATGAATTTCTCTCCCAGTTCAACACTCTTGCCAAAGTTGTGATTCAGAACAGTAATCTAATCAATAAACATTTTGCTGTTCCATAATGTTCTCCTAGTACAGAATATGTTGAATTAAACCATATATAGCATACTAAGTAGAGGGGTCATCCTGTTCTCTCTTCAGAAAAATATAATTATTCCACGTCTTTATTTAAATGTAGATGACGGGAAGCTGTCGTTTGAAGAGTTTAAGAACTGTTGTGCTGATGGCATCCTCAGCTCTGAGGAACTGTGGGAACTGTTCAATGACATTGACAGGCGTAATTCAGGGTAAGTAATAGGACGGGTAATCTAGAAGCTAAAAAAAATGACATGTACTTAACCAAATCCCTTCATGGAAACAGCCATAGCTTAATAGCAGATCACAGATTTTTCATGCAAAAGGTTCTTGGCTTAATCATTTGCATTGCCAGATAGGATTGCAAAGATACCTATCTGAAATTCTAAAAAGTGGCCGCTATTCACAAAAAGGAAAGAGGATGTGCATTTTGTGGGTGGAATTTTTCCCTGGTTTGCTTTTAGTTGCTAGAAGAACCCTTTAGCAAAAAAAAAAAAAAAAAGGTATGTGGTTAATGGAAATACAAGCATCTTATGATGAGCTGAATGGTTTTGCATCTCATGTTTCACACAATGTTTTCATTGTATTATAGTTGGTATAGTCTTATTCCATCTTGCTTTTTTTTCAATTCTGAAATGCAGTATATATTCACTGAAATATGCTGAAGAAACTGCTTTAGGTTTGGCCTCAAGTTTTATGCTCAATGACCTTCTGTTTCCATCCAGATTTATAATGGTATGCTTTAATAATTCAGTAAAACTGTAATACATTTTGTCTAAAGAATTTATATGGCTGCTTTATGTGAAAACAAAAGCACTACAGATTTTGAAGAAGGTAGACCTGGAAATTAATGCTGTTTTAAGAATCGTCCAGGCTGATCATTATTAAAAGAGCATGTTAACTTCACAGCAGTATGCCTGAATTCCATGAATCAAAATCTGATTTGCTATTTTTGTCGAAGGGCAGATTAAAATAATATGTAAATTATCTATGGGATATGCAAGCAGTGTAATTCTACCTATCATTTCTATAGCATAACAAATGATCTAGCCAGCTTCAGTATGTCCCATACCACACATGAGGATCCTAAGATAGGGTGGATTGCCTGAACATCCTCTGAGTTCACAGCAGAAGAACTGAATTAAGATCTTTCTGATTTACAGCTCATTTACCTAGCCACTAGGCTATATCAATTTTCCAACAATATATATTACTGTATTCACTTTTATTGCAGACAGTGATTAAGAGATTTAAACAAATTTCTCTGGTAGATCAGGAGATTGAAGGCAAATTAACTGCCTCTTAGAGTTGGGCTTTTTCATGCTGTTTGGATCCCTTTCTAATGATGATTGTTTTTTTATTCCTTGTTTCTTCATCTGTGTAAAATATCTAGTCACTTTATTCCTTCCTGGACAATTTTTCTGGTTTTCAATCTCATGTCAATGTTGACAATGTATTCCTATTTTCATCTCTTAAAGTTGGATGTTGCTAAGTGCACGAAGAAAATCCTTGTGAGCTGTATATCAGAATAAGACTCCAGTCTGAAATCTAGGAATGTTATTGTCAGTTGGCATAAAGTCATCAACAATAAAGTCATCAACATAGATCAATGATGTGCTTTAGGCAACATCTTATGTTTGTAAGGCCATACAGAACATAATACGTGGCTTCCATTGGTTGATTACTACATGGAACAACTATCAATGCAGTTATTTAACTGGGTGTCCTGTGTGCAAGTCCTGATCAAATGACTGAGCCTGTTAAATGCACAAGAGGGGAAGTAGGAGCAGGGCCTCATTCCCCACCCCCAAACCCTATGGATAGACTATAGTTTAACTTTATCTTGCTATCAGAATTCCCAACAAGTGTGGGAATGGGAATTCTGGGAGTTACAGTTCTAACTTCTGTCCCCTGGAGGAAAGCAAGTTGGAGAAAAGTGCTGTAGCGGTAGCATAATACATGCTATAGTATATTACAGTATGCAAATGCTTTACCTGCAGAGGGTCTTTTGCATGATCTATACTTTTTACAGGCTGAGGGCATGTAGACAGAGTCTATGTACATTGTGTAGGTACATCATTTGTCCAAGTAAAGGCTTTTTGCACAAACTATAACTGAAGTGTGAAAATTAGGTTGTGGTGGCCTTCTGCAGTGCTCTTCTCCCTTTTGAATATATACCATGGGCAGTCATTTATTGGGGACTACAGTGCACATATCATAAGGTGCCAGAGACAGTTGCAACTGCCGTACTCTGCATCCACAGAATGGAATACATATCTTAGCAGTTATTACATATGGCAGTCTCCCTGCAAATCAGGAGTACAGTGTTAGTCTAGATGACATCCAAAGGCCAATTGAACCTTATAACTACTGTAACAGGTGTATTTTGACTGATCTCTGCCCAAGATCTCAGCTTTTGGCACTTGATGCTAAAAGAGCTGCAGATGCATTTAGATGCCAGAAGCTAATCATGTATACATATTGAATAAATGAAGACTGAAGTTACCACAGATAAAAAGAGATGAGTCGCATGGCTGTGTGGTAAATGATCATAACCTTTGTCATGAGGAATCATATAACTAGAAGACCTACAAGGTCATCTAGTCCAATCTTATCACACACGCACACACACAAATCAGTGAGTGCAGCTTTTATACAACATTCCTTATAAGTGACTATGCATTCTCTGCTTACAAATCTCTAGGACAGTCTAATCTCCCCTAACGTCTACTATGCTGTCTTCCTCTGTCCATTTTATAACTTAGACAAGGAATTGATTTCACTGTCTGCTAGGTCACATAGTTCATGTGAGCTTCTCTCAGGTTATCCTTGACAAATGTACCCATTTTCATGCCCATATAAATGAGGTGTTTACTAAGAAAACAGCACTGCTTGAGCAAGTTGTTTTAGTATTGTGACTGTATTTGCATATAATACAAAGCCAGGATTTGTTTTAACCAATGTTTAAGAGAGTTAAAAATACTTTTGCTGAAGCAGTGCACATGGGCCTCCAGCAGAAGGAACAGGCTCTGGTTTCTGAGCCATAATCAAGTGAGCAGGCAGTAGAGGAACATTAGAAGCTATGGCATATTCATTCATTCATTCATTCATTCATTCATTCATTCATCATATTTATATAGCCGCCCATCTCACAATCAAGTGACTCTGGGCAGTGTACAGCAAAGTATATTAGTGTAACACATTTATGTCAGTGCAACACAGGCACATGCCTGCAAGGTGGTAAGTAACAAGTGGTGAGGTAAATCACTGATTCCAGTAATCTGTACCTCTGCAACAGGTACACAACGGTATACTGTAGAGCCATTCAGAGGCCCCTTGTCCATGTTTGCAAGTCATACTGGGAGAGGCCTCGGCAACACTTCAGTACATAAATGAAAAGCTAGTGATCATCAATGCAGGAACAAAAAAGAAGTAGGCTGCCTATGGCAGCAAAGCAGTAGCCACTTTTGAGGAAAAAAAAAACACCTTTGCAACATGAAATGTATATTTATTTTTAAGTAATTAATACAGGAACAGTCAAACTCTCATCAAGGGAATTGCCTTGTTGTGCATGCTCCTCTCTTTTCCTTAATTTTTTCCTGCTGTTGTTTGGTTCATTTATAACTGGATATATTGCCAGGCCATCATCATTTCAAAATGAGAGCAGTTGCTGTACCAAATTTACATCTCATGCTAGTGTAGCAGTTCACAGCCAGATTATACATTAGTTTAATGATATGGCAATCTTCCCATTTGCTAGGATTGGAACAAAATGAAAAAGCATGCCCTCTCGCTCCTTTTTGCATGTGTGAGAGAGGTCCTTGCTCTACTCCTGTTCCTCCTCACAGCCTATTATAAAATGGTTGGGTATGATGGGGTTGTAGTCCAACAAAGATGGACAGCACAGGTTGGTTTAGGGTAACCTTGGAGATTTTCTTCCCTTATTTTTTACAATCACTCTCAAGCTGTAGCTTCACACTTTTGTTGTCTCTGATCAGATAGGTTGCAGATTTTTTAAAAAGCCTTCAGAGGCTTCTTTCTGCAAAGAAAAGAAATGGATGAGTATAATTACCAAAAGCAGAGATGTCTCATATTCCAAGATCTGAAAAATTACAGCCTGACTAGAATACAAAGGTCTGTTTTTAATATCTAAAGATTTTGGTGCTACAGCAATTCCCCCCTTCCCCTCCCACATTTATTTATTCATTGGATGTTTAAGGCTGTACAACTCTGAAAAGACTTTCTTTTTTTAATTTTATCACTTATCAAGCAGCTTCTCCAAAATGTCATTTGTTGGATGAAACCACAATAATTAAATCCTGCAGAGTTAGTATAAAGCTGGCCTTTAGGATAGGATATACTGCTATCCCCACATAGATCTCCATCTAGGTGACAGGGAAATGCTCAGATTCAGTGTGAAATCAGCCATCTGTCTCCTTGATGTGAACCTTCCTGGCTGCTATAATGTTATAACAAGCAGTTTTGTCTCTTGGGTCTCTGTTGTTGTGGAAAGCCCATCCGCGGGATTGATTCTTTTAACTCTGGTGTCTATACATTGCAAACATTATTAGGAATCAGCCTGTTAGCTGTTACTGCCTTGGGAGCAGAAATTGCTAGTGCTTCTGGAGAGAGCAGTTGTTTTGCTGAACAATCATATATGACATTAACTAATGCCTACAAACATAAATGCTTGTAGTTTAAGCCTGGGAAGAAAAACTCTGCCTTTGGCTCAGGGAACAGAAGTCTTTCTGAGATGCCTTTATTCAATATATACCAGAAAATTTATTTATTCTTTCTTATTGAATCATACTGTAACTCAGCTTGGAAATAAGAATCAGTAAACACTGCCCATCCCAAGTCAGGCCAAAACATCAAATAAGGAGAACCGTCTTGGATCAGGCCAAAGTCCAATATAGTCCTGGACTGCATGGCCAGCCAGATGTTCACATGTAGGCAACCAGGGCATTATAACTCTCCTTCATGTGATTCCCAGCAATGTGTCTCATACCAGAGGTCATATTAAACCATTATGACTAGTAGACGTTAAAAGATCAATACAGTCGTGTCTACACTGACTGGCAGCAGCTCTCTTGGGTTTAGGAAGCTAATTTCAAATTGTAACATTAAGGCTGGAACTCTGTCTCTAAGTTGCAGTGACTTTCCTCGTTACCAAGGGGTAGGATTAATAGATTTGGGCTGCAAAAGGGGTCAATTCCAGAATATTTGAAGTAAACATAGCAGCACTCTTCTTCAATTAAATAAATGCTCATAGGCTAATTGTATAGTTCTAGTGTAATAGAATTTTAGTAATTGGTTGATTCATCAATCAACTGCAGGCAAACATTTGTATATAAAAAGGAACAGTTGTTTCAACACAAAAAATTAAGTATATTTGTTGATATGTAGCAGAGACAAAAGATGCATTCTTGGTTTCTCAAAGAAAGGAATGCCTCTTTTAAGATGGTATCGGCCACCTGCAGGATATTTAAACAAGTGTACTAAAAACAGCTTATAGTAATCCTTGATGAATTATGCTTGCTTCTCTCGTAGTTGTTTTCAAAGAAAATGAAATATTAGGAAGAGGTTATAGAATATGTAGTTTTACAGACTGCTCATGTTTTGGTGAGCAATGTTTAAATACCAAAGCATATAAAATGTGGAAAATAAATAATTACAAGCTATTCAAATGCTTTAAAATCTGCCGACCAATGGATTACAGGCACTTTTTTAGCCTTTCAGAATGTTGGTAAGATACGGAAGCTTTCTAAGTAATAATTGCCATTTGAAAAGTATTGTTCTGTTATCTCAGGAAGCGAACCAAGTATGTCACGTTTGGATTCAATCTGTATTAAGGACTCAAGCAATCTTGTGCCATGGAAGTCCTATCATCCCCAGCAGCAATGCAAGGGAGCCTGCTATCGAGGGATTTCAGACCAGCTACTCTGATAACAAACAGGCAGGCCCTGGCAAGTCTCAGTTCGAAATGAAGTGCTTAGCAAACATTCACTCTCTAGTTTGATCATGCAATAATTAGCAGGATAGTCATTAGAAGGAAAAGCTACTTTCCTGTGTATCGGATATAAGCCATATTATTTTTAGATATTGTTGCTCTACAGCATCATCTTTTTTGTATCTTTTCAGTGTTTCAGTGTTTCCATCTTTTATGATTCCTGTAGTTTAAAAGAAAAAAATCCTTAGAATTTAATGAAATTCCTATTGGGAAAGGACGTTTAAGGAATCTATGTAATGTGAAAGAAATTACAAGAGGTGTGATTTGAGTTACTCATAGCTTATAAAATTAATATTGAAATAACTGAGAGGATGGCATGGAAAACGATGAGGGGATGTGAAATGGTGTAGTCCTGGTACCTGACAGGAATAGCAAAATCTATTATCTGAGTATAGAAAGAATATATGGCATTATCCATGCACAAGATAGAGATATCAACAGGTATGCAAGAACCTGAAAGCTTTAAGATGTATTAAAAAAAAAAAGAAGAAGAAGGAGAAGAGGGGGTCCATAAACAGCCCAGTGTTAATGCTAAATGGCTACCAGAAATGCCAATCTCCTGATGGGAAGTGGAATAGAAAACTAGATAGGAGGAGAAAGGAAAAGGAGTACCTTGGAGGACAGCATGACTCTTTTGTGAAATACCGAACAGGAGCATTCCGTACCACAACTTGTTGTTGATGACCTCATTTACAGCAAAGGTAGTGTTTTTAGACCAGGGAGGAGGAACTTATAAACCCTGGTTAAATGCAGCTCCCCAATCCCTTTTTGTGGCCCCTGAACCTCCACCAATTGGACCACTAAATTTTATCTACATGATTTCCAAAATTTCATAACCTAGTTTCCTGCCACTCTGAATTGGGAAAGTTACAAATTCATCAGTAAACTCCAAAATAAGCTTAACTTGGTTAAATATACTCACACACACACACACATGCAAAATCCACGATTTTTAAAAATATCTTAACCTCAGCTTGTGTCATCTCCCACCCACTGCACCCTCCTCCCAAAGCACATGTCGTGCAGAGCTATCATCTCTGTTTAAAAGAGAGACAACTTATAGGGCTACAGTCACAAATAATTGTACAGCTATTGCATCTTTCTCTTTTTGGTGGCTTTTTGGGTGAATATATACAGTATATGATAAGAAGAAGAAAGAAGAAAAAAACTCAAGACGATTATAGGTCAAAGATGATACAGCTGTGCCCACCCCCTTTTTTAAAAATCATCTGGAAGTACCTTAGAATATCCTGAACTCAGAAAAGCAAAAGATTTGGAGAAAAAGAGTGACAGAAGAACTGGAGAGAAGCTGAATGATGGGGCAGAAATATACCTGCCTGTCATTATGCAGATCTAAATTTAGCTGGCATAACAGCACCTAGGAGGAATTTACTTTTGCAGGTGAATAGAAAAAGGAAATAGACATCTCTAAAGGTTCACCATCTATTTAACAGCTCATGAAGATGGGGATGTTTCATCATAGTGCTAGTGAACCTTTAGAGAGGCATGAAAGCCGACTGGGTGACTTTGGGCCAATCACTGTCTCTCAACCCCCGACATCAGGCTCAGGCAACAAGCTGTCCGGTCAATTCTTGTCACAACTAACAGATCAACATTTGGTTTATTGGGGTGGGGGCGTGGGGGGGAAGGTGGACCCTGCACATGCAGGAAAAACACTAGGATGAAAAAAAAAAGATGGGGATGTTTCAAAACAGCGCATTATGTTCCATGCATACCTGAAAGCTGGATTTTTCTGTCACTGGTGTCAACACCAATATAATGTGCTTTATCGTCTGGAACATTGCACCCCAGAGAGCAGTAGTATAGCTTCCCCTTAATGATTCCTTAAGCTTGGCCTGGAGCAATTTTTGCAAAATTGATTAAATTAACCTTAATTAATCCCTAGCAACAAGTGGTGGTCATCTGAAAAATAAATAAAGATACATACCAGCTCCAGGATGGAGTTGCTAAAGGCAATCCAAGGAGGTAAAGAGCATACAATTATCTTAGTATAACAAAGATAGTTTCCAAAGAGTGACTGGAGCTGGCAGGCTGCTGTTTTCCCTAGAAAAGAAAGTGACTGAGCAGCTGAGTGACTTTTTACTATTGTTGCCACTAGAGAGCTGTACAAAGCAGAATGAAAAGTGTCTCTTATGGGGGAATCTATCTGATGCTGGGGCAGGTGAAAGTTGCTTTCGTGACTAGATAGACTACAGAATTAATTTAGTTAAGTCTAATGGAAGTCATCTCCTGTGTCTAGAATATCGGCCATCGACATTCTTCTGATGTTAATTTCTCCAGGAAAGTAAAGACAAAGTTGCTTATAAATTATGAATTAATGAATGAAAAGAAAGGAAAACAGATATATTGCATGTCTGTAAAATTCAGAGAAAGGGGAAAGTTGAAATAAATATGAATGGAAGTAATCTGATATTGTGGAGATAAATACATGCCAGAAAGTAAAAGCTTATGTTTAATTATGAATGAAAGGGCTGCAATGTATGTCAGTAAGTATATGAAAGTACAATTCTATATGTTGGGGGTAGTTACATGTTATGCTGTAGTGAATTACAATAATGGAAGAACCTGGGATTAATTTGGGGGGAAATTGTATAATATTCTGAATTAATATAATCCAGAGGAAAAATGAATGTATTAGATTCCATGAACAGATGAGTGGAAATGGGACAAAATAGTACAGAAGAAATAATTGGACCATTCAGAGATCTAAGAATGAATGAGAATGGTGATTGGTGAGTATCTGCTTAGAAAAAGATCTGTTCTGAATATGTGGTTGATGCATAAGTCTATCCATATGTACAAAAGTCAAAGGAATGAATTTAAGTTTAAAAGCATGAATGGTCTGATTGTTCATGATGAAAGACTGAGAGAATTAGGGAAGAATACGCGGGTGATGAGAGGTTGAATGAGGGACAGATCTGTTTTGGGTAGTGTCAAGAGTGGATTATGGGGGGAAATGGACATGAAAGAAAAGGAAAAAGAAAGAAATGCAACTGAGAGTAGACCTACTAGAAGAGAAAGTATGAGTCTTGAATGAAAATGTATTAGTAGTTTAATCTCCCAGTAAAATGAACAGAAAGTGGACATAAAAAGAGCATCTGAAAGCTGCTTGAAATAGATTGAAGAGAATTATATTATAGAGATTACTGTATTATGTTAATGGAACTATGAAAAAGGACCCTTGGTAGAATGATGTAGTGAAAGAGGGTCAAAAATGAAGTTGAGAGAAAGATACTTTTTAATGTATATAGACAGAAAAGGATGTAGTCAATGAAAGCAAGGAATGGTTAAAATTAAAAGAGGCAAAGAAAATACAGAGTGATTTTGACAAAAACAAACACTTCTTTTGGTAGTGGGTAAAAAGGACTAAACAAGGAGCCTTCAGCAGAGTGGATGGAATTGAAAATAAATGCAGTAAAATGATTTGGAATTAAATTGAAATAGAATTCTGGAAGGAAAAAAATAGAGATTTGTGTGGGAATGATAGTGGTAAGTTGAACAGTGGAATGTTAATGTAAAACACATACACATGCGTGCGCACACACACACACACACACACACATCCCAACCCAAGCCTTTTGATGAAAATAAAGTCCTAAACACTGAGAATATTGAAAAATGGAATGGGTGCACTTGTAGATGGTGTAACTGGAGAAATACAGAGTGGTGGTATGATTTTCTTATGTGTCTACCATGAGGATACTGTTATTGTTCCATATACAAAGTGAGCGATAGCAATGGTGAATACAAAAAGTATAGGGGAATTAGTTTAACTATGCCCAGGCAGAGGTTGGTAGAATTCTACCAAGAATTCTACCATACCTCTATACAAGTGGTGAAAAGTATTGAACTTTAGGAAAGGCATGGCAGCTTTATGCTGGGCCGGGTTGTACAGACCAAATTTTTGCTCTTTTGCTAGACACTGAAAATGTATGAAAGTGAGAAGGTTTACTGTATAATTCTTGATTTAGAGAATGCATATTATAAAATGAATGGGTTTGAATTATGGAAGATTTTGCACAAATATAGACTTGAAGGTTAATTGCTAAATGTGATACGGCAGTTTATGATTAATGTAAAACATGCATGAGAAGAAGTGGAAAGCATAGCAAATGGCTCAACACTAAGCATTGTATAAGCCGTGGATGTAGAATGTCTATTTGTGGATAAAAATATAAAAATGCTTGTGGTGACATTGGTTGGGGACATGAAAGTATGCATACTTTTCTATGCAAATGATTCTTGGTTGTTGACTAAGAACCTTAATAATTCTCAATGAGTGTTAGATTGTATGATGCAATGAGGAATATGGAACTGAACATTAATTTATCAAAGACCCAGGTAGTTGTGTTTGATAGTCAAAATAGAATAAATAATTGGAAGTTATACATAAATGGCAAAAAACCAAGAAAAGTAGATGGCTTGTGTACCTTGATAGAAAGTTTACTAAGTATGGAAAAATTGAGATATTTTAAGATGTACAAATCCTAGTGCAAAAATTGTAAGGAATGAATGTGAAAAGAAGCAAAAATGGCTATGTGTAAGAGTGTGCTTCTGCCCACTTTATAATATGGAAGTGAGAGTTAGGCACATCAGGAGAAACATAAAAGTTGAACACAGTGGGACATGGATACTTAAGAAGTGTGTTTGGTAAAACAAGAAGAGACAGGATCAATAATGAATGGGTCCTGAATGAATGTGGGCTGCATACAAAAGAATGTGCTCAGTATGAAAAAAGTTCATTGAAATGGTTTGGTCAAATAGAAAGAATGGATTACAGTCAAATTCAAAGGAATACATGAAGGAAGAGTGAATGGGCTAAGAGGAAGGGTAAGACAGAGAAAGTCATGACTGAATGGAATTGATGAAATCCTGAAAAAGAGAAGTGAGAATTTAGAGATGTTTGTCTCATCTCATGGCTTCCATTTCTTTGCTTATTATTTCGCACTCCTTTTCTGCCTTGTACATCATATTGCTTACCCCGAAAAGGAACAGAGTGATCAGTATGTATGTAATTTATATTTCATTTTTCATATTAAGAAAATGCATTCTTAACTCTAAAAGCAGAGTCTGTAGAATAGAACACATGGCCGTTCTAATTTTAGTATTAATTCATAGTTTAATGCAAAGAGATTTTCATTATTATGATTTATATAGTATGAATGAAAAATAAGAAAAGAACATGCTGGTTTCATTTTCTCTAGGAGATTGGCTTTCAAGAAATACCAACTGCTGATTTGTTTTGAGACATAGCAAGAACCTTGGCTAAACAATGGAATGCAAAGAGTAATTGTGACACACAGATTATTATGGAAAGGCTGAGGCTCATACTTTCCAGTGTGTTTCCAATCCTTTGGGAAAAGGGCTGACATCTGGGAAGATAAATATTTTAGACTGCCTATTCATAATATTTCCTTCCATTCATGCCCCCGCAGAGACGCACACCTTCCATCTTTGCTTTAATCCCACAGTGATGATTGCTGACTGAATATTCTAAGTAAATAGATTTTATCAAGTAGAAAAATATGCCAGTTTATATTCTGAAACTGCCCCCAGAATTTGCTTCTGATTCTATTTGTTTGTTAAAGCATGTCCTATAAAGTATGTCCTTGAGCACCTTAGAATCTGAGTGCTTTAGTGGTCATTGCATCAGACTAGAGCTGAAGAGATATACTCTTTAGTTCTACTTAATCTTGAAGCTCTGGCAACATGTTACCAGGGGCACCAATGTGTGTAGGTATAGCTTCCTTTATATTTATTTGTTATTACTTATTAATTAATCAAATTTGTATGCCGACAAAATCCCAAGGACTCTGGGTGGCTCACAACAACTGAAACAAGGAAAATACAATAATAACCAGTTTTAAATACTAATCATCATAGATGGTGAGAATGACAGACCAGACAAGAAGAAAGCAAAGGGTGTTTACTCTCTTTGCCAAAGTCCTGGGTGAAGAGCCAGGTCTTCAAGGCCATTCTAAACAGCAGGATGGGGACCTCCTGAACCTCAGGGGGAACATCATTCCAGAGGGCAGGTGCTGATACAGAGAAGGCACGCTTCTGATAAATAACATTATTTAATCAGAGGAACCTGGAATGTGCCAGTCCTGCAGGATTGAATCACCTAGGTAGATACTATAGGAGATGGGGATCCCTCAAGTAACCTAGCCCTATTGTCATGTAGGGTTTTCTAGGTAACCTCCAGCAACTTGAATCACACCCAGAAGCAAACTGGCAACCAGTGCAGCTCATAAAGCAGAGGTGTTACATGGACATACTGAGGCATGCCCATGACTGCTCATGCCACCGCATTCTGGACCAGTTAAAGATTCTGGGTAGTTTTCAAAGGCTGACCCATGTAAAATGCACTACAGTAGTCAAGCCATGAAACCAGGGCATGACTGACAGTCTGAAGGGACCCTCAATCTAGGAGAGGGAGCAAATGGTGCACCAGATGAAGTTGTGCTAAATCTTGCTTGCCACAGCTTTGTCAGCCCTCCCAGGTAAACAGGGAGGACAGGAAACACAACTAGATGAGCTAATTATACTTTATTGTAAGGTCACACTAACAGGCTCTTGCAAGTCTGAAAGTATAAATCTCATGCCCTCCCTATTTACCACCTGAGTAGTTAGGGCAGGTCCTTCCTAAGTTTCTTTCTCTGTCTGTTACTCTGTTGCAGACCCCTTTCTCTTTTATCTGATCATTCCCTAGGTGGCACCTCTTCCCCCATCTTCCAAGATCACCCTCACATTCCATCACATCTTTCAGCTTCACTTCAAGGAGGAGCTGCAAATCTGCAAATCCAGGAAGACTCCTAGAGTGCACGTACACCATTGAAATGTGACCCCATTCAAGGTCAAAGATGCAATAACCCCAGATCTGGGGAGCCCACCCACAGCCACTCAGTTTTGGTAGGATTGAGTCAGAGATGGTTCCTCTCCATCCAAACCTGCATAACCTCCAGGCACTGGGACAGAATGTGATAGCCTAACTTGGCAAGCCCAGGGTAGAAACATATAATTGGGTATTATCAGCATACTGATGATACCAAACCCCAAACCAGCAGATGACCTCACCCAGTGATTTCATGTAGTTGTTGAAAAGGAGGGGAGAGAGAGTAGAACTGTGCATCACCCCACAAAGGAGGGGCCTAGGGAGCTACTTCTCCCCACCAACCAATACCAACTGAAACCAGTCCTGTAGAAAGGAAGATAACCACAGTAAAATGGTGCCCCCAATCCTCAGCCCATGGAGCCAGCTCAGAAGGATACCATGGTTGACAGTATCTAAAACCACTGAGAGATCAAGGAGCACAAGGATGGATGTACTACCTCTATCCCAGCTCCACCACAGGTCATACCAAGCATGACCAAGGCTGTCTCAGTACTAAATTCCTCCCTGAAACCATACTAGTTTATCTGTTTCCTCCAGGGTTCTCATCAACTGCAGACAGACCACCTTCTCAACAACCTTCCCCAAAACGGGAATGGTAGAGACTAGTCAACAGTTATCCAAGATCATTGGGTCCAAGGACAGCCTCTTGAGGAGGGGTTGCATCACCTTCTCTTTCAGGGCAGGAGGTATCATCCCCTCCATCAAGAAGGCCAACACCATTGCACAGACCCAACCATGGGTCACTCCCCTGGTTGCTTTTATGATCCAGGAAGGGGCTAGATCCCATAAACAGATGGCCAAGCTGACAGCACAGAAAACCCTCACTCCTGGCCTCAGAGTTACCAGCTCAAACTCATCACAGATCATACCACCAAATCATGCCCCTGACACCTTGGCCTGCACTGCCCAGTCAGAGTCCAAGTCCAAGCAGGCCTGAGCAACTTTATCTGCCAGTCAGCCTAAATAATACTCACAGCAGCCCAACAGATGGTTCAAGTGTCCCCCCCCCCCCAATAGGGACTGGGTCACCCTGAACAAGGCCACTAGACAGAGGATGCAATAAGGATAGAGATATATTGACATTTCACTACCCTTATTAAGACTTGCTTCAAGTCTTCCTTCAATGGCATTCCAGGTATCTCTTCTATCACTTCACCTCCTGGAGCTTCTTGGTAAACCAGGTGTAACTTGGTATCAGTGTACAACGAGAGGCCACATAGGAGCAATACTGTCCAAGACCCCCGCCACCTGCTCATTCCAGGCAGCAACAAGGGCCTCAGCTGAACTGCCCATCAGATCCTCAGGAAAAACCCCAAGCTCTCTCTGAAAGCCCATTGGGTCCATCAATAATATGCACCAGGTTTTCTCCACCTGACTTAATTTTTTAAATTATTTTAATTAAAAATAAATATATAAGAAGATGGTATCCTGCAAAGCAAAATTACAGCTTCTAGCATCATCTTTATTTATAAGAATCTCTTGGGCCTACTTATGTTTTATAGGCATTTGTATAAACAATGTTTTCTTCTAGAAGTGTGTCCACTTGCCCAGCAATTAGATCTCTGTCTTTTGGGCAGTTTGCTGGTAAATATATGTTTTGTAGTTAACCACAGACACCATGGTAATCAATTCATGAACAAGAAGGTCCTATCCTGTGGCAACTATTTTCTGAGATTATTTACAGTATACTTTCTCACTATCATATGCTCATTGAGAAGATAAGTTGCAGGGACAGACAATCATACCTTCTTCGCTTCCTTGGAGGGAGCATGGGAGTTAAATGAAATAAGTACAACAATGATTCCTATGTTACTAATTTGATGTACAAATCACAAAATAAACTAATTGAATTTCTGAATCCTACTGTCCTGTTCTGATTATCTCTCTGCAGCATACATAGATAATGGATAATTTTCATCCAGTCTCCCACCTCCCCTTTATGGGAAAGATGGTTAAGAAGGTGGTGGCACTGCAGCTTCAGAGGATTTTGGATGAAATGGATTATCTGGACTCTTTTCAGTCAGGTTTCAGGCCCGGATATGGAACAGAAACAGCATTGGTCGCATTTATGGATGATCTCTGGCGGGAGCGGGATGGAGGTGGTGCATCCATCGTGGCCCTCCTTGACCTCTCAGTGGCTTTCAATACCATTGACCATGGTATCCTTCTGGACCAACTCAGGGAGTTGGGGGTGGGCGGCGTAGTCTTGCACTGGTTCGCCTCCTTCTTCCAGGGCCGGTCCCAGTCGGTGTTGATAGGGGAGGAGAGATTGGGCCCGCGACCCCTCCTTTATGGGGTGCCACAGGGCTCGATACTCTCTCTCTCTCCTTTTTAGCATCTACATGAAACCACTGGGTGAGATCATCCATCTCCACAGGGTGAGGTATCATCAGTATGTCAATGATACTCAGTTGTACATCTCCATCCCGGGGGAAGTAAGTGATGCTGTGGCTACCCTTTCCAGGTGCCTGGAAGCTGTGGGGGTCTGGATGGGGAACAATAGGCTTCAGCTAAACCCTGGCAAGATGGAGTGGCTGTGGGTTAATGGCCCCTCAGCCCCTAGGAATTTGCCATCTTTGGTTCTGGATGGGGTTGCTGTGCCCCAGACAGACCTGTTATGTAACTTGGGGGTCCTCTTGGACTCATGACTCCTGCTCAAAGAGCAGGTGGCAGTCGTGGCCAAGAGGGCCTTTGCGCAACTTCATGTTGTCTGCCAGTTACAACCTTTCCTGGACCAAGAGGCCTTTCGAATGGTCACTCATGCCCTGGTCATCTCCCATATAGACTATTGTAATGTGCTCTACATGGGGCTACTCTTGAAGAGTATCCGAAAGCTTCAGCTGGTCCAGAATGCGGCCGCACGGGCGATCTTAGGTACATCAAGATCAGCACATATAACACCTTTGCTGCGTGAGCTGCATTACGTGCCAATTTGCTTCCAGGTCCAATTCAAGGTGTTGGTTATCACCTTTAAAGCCCTACATGGCATGGGTCCAGGGTACCTGAAGGACCGTCTCATCCCCATTACATCAACCCATCCCACCAGGTCATGCAGAGAGGGCATGCTACGGACACCGTCTGTAAGAGAATTTCATCTGATGGGGTCCAGGAGGCGAGCCTTCTCTGCAGCAGCCCCTGCCCTTTGGAACACTCTTCCCCCAGAAGGGACATTGGCCCCCTCCCTTTTAGACTTCAGAAAAAAACTTAAGACCTGGTTCTGCCATTACGCATGGGGTGGGGATGGCAATAGTCAGTTTTGGGGTTGGCTGGTTCCCTAGTCTTATCTTTGACTGATATTATCTGGTCACAGGCTGAAATAATATCACCATCTCTTGGATTTTATTGTATTTAATACTTGTATTTTATATTTGTATTATTTATGTTTTTATTGATTTTAAATTGTTTTGTTGTGAACCGCCCAGAGCCCCTCCTTTTGGAAAATGTTTCAAATTAGACTTACCACTAAAAAGTATTTCCTCAAGCCCCAGCAAAAAAAAAAAAAAAAAGGGAGAGAGAGAGAGAGAGAACATTTATCATAATGAGAAGTTCTCCCATTCTGTTGTGCCTGAACTGGCCATTTTCCTATAAAAACAAAACAGAAGAAAGAAGCTATACAATGTGGGACCCATGGGGGGAACCTCTGTTGTGGAAAGATGTTGTTGGTGTTACTTTTGCCTGCCTCACGGTCTCATTTCTGGAATCCTTCCAGGTCCCTTGATGGTAGGTGCCCTACAGGGGCAGATGGCAAGGGGAATATATACCACTGCTAATCCTACAAATCAGGAGCCCATGACTCACATCTCACCCTGGCTCACAATGAACTTATCCAATCAATGTTTTTCAGTCTTACAGCCTTCCATCTGTAATACAGGAATAAAGTGAAGAACTTCTTTATTAAGTTTTGTAAACAATACAATAACATTTTCTTGAAGAGTTTTGAGCACCATACTCTATGGATGCTAAATTACCATCCTCATCATAATGATGCTTACTATCATTATCCCACTTTTTATTGCCATGCCTTCAAGAGGTTGAAAGAAGCACAATTTGATGTTGGCAAAACAACTTGAAAATGACTGGTGCCATTATACATTCTTTTGGTGCTTGTTCCTAGAGTTGCCCAAGGAAAATTTGGCTGGAGAGAATTAATGCACCATAAAACGTAGTAATATACAAGGAATATACTACTGTAATCTATTACTCAGAGAACAATTAAAGCATAATATTTCTGTTCTACAATCTAGGCAGTCAGCATTCCATTTTATAGCATCTTAGCAGCCTGGTTTTTCTTCCTCGGCAATAAATTATTCAGCATTTTAATTATTAATTGGTTAGTGTTTGTTACAAATTCAGAAGATAAAAAGGGCCCAGTAAGTATGAAATGCAGTGGAAGCAATATATTCTTATGGAAGCAGGAAGCAATATGTTCTTATGCAGTGTGGTCATTCATACACATACATATCTTTAGCTGTAAAGAAGCTATCAAACACCTTAAATGCTTTTATTAAAATGCTGTAATAAATCCTGAAAGCTTAGCATCTAAGGTTAAAAACTAATAGTGTATTCAGGAGGCAAATATTGCCATATATGAAAAACCATCCAGAAAATGATTAATTAGCAGACCCTACTTCAATCTCTGTCTACCACTACCTGCTTTAAAGCAGCTAATTTCCTTAATCATACTGGCTTTCCATATTCTGATGCATTAATCAAACTAAGCATAACATTACAATTGAATTGATCCTCCTTAGCATTCACCACAGTGTTCAAAGGAGCTTACTCTCAGGTAATTGTACATAGGATTGTAGCCATGGCCTGTGACTAGTCTATTTCCAGTGTGTATCATGTAAAGACTGTATATGAGGGCACAATTGTGGTTGTTTTTGCTACTGGCATCGAAATATAATTCCTCTCTAATGTTCTTTTTCACCATTTTCCTTTTTAAAAATTGTTGGTCTAAGAGAAGCATCTATTTTCACTGAAACAGATGGCACAATATTATTACTGAGATGGAAAGCCAAAAACTGCACTGTGGGAAACTTACAATATGGCCATAGGAAACTTAGAAAAGAGTTGTCTTGCGTAACAGAGCTCTGCAACGGTAGGCAAAGTCAGAAAAAGAGAATATGGAATCCTCTGTTTACTTACCTAGCAAAACACCTCACAGAACTCAATGTACTTTCTTTTGAGTAACTATTTCTCCAACTCTCATGTGAGAAGTGCTTCAACAGAGTAGGTGTTTTACAGGCAGTTTCCTATCATGACAAGGCTGAGAAAAATCTTTCCTATTTGTTTAGAAGAGGGAATTTCAGTGTGACAGTCAGTCTCATTTGTTCTGTTTCCTCCATATCCCCCACTCTATCTACTGACCCATCTTATTTATACAGAAATGGGGCAGGATTGGTAATGGAAGTGGATACAAAAATCATGAACATTAGGGCAAGGTGGCCTGAAGGCTGTGGGCCACACAACGCCTGTTCCTTCTATTAAAGAGGCAGGACCTCTGCCCATGTTTTCCTCTGTCCCCTCCCCTCTCAGAATTCTGGAGAATGGCTCTGATTGGCAGCGACAATGTTGAGTCAGAGGGGCCATGATAACAGATCTTCCCTCAGGGCCCACTCAGACTTACCATATTTTATAGTACAGTATGATAACTGGAAGATACATTATCTGAATAGTATCCTCATAAGACCTTGAAGTCCAATGTTTAAAATTATATACTGCAAAACTTTATGGATTTAAACAGACCAATGCTTGGGCCTACCGTATGACATATTTTGAAATACTTCAAAGAGTACTAGTTTGTGTAATATTTGAAATGAAGATTTAGTCAGCAACCTTAATTGACAGTTGCCACTTTGCTTCTTCCAGCAACTATTTCCCTCAAGCCCCAATTCATCATCTCATACAAATATTTTTTTTTCCTTCTCTCTATGTGTCTTCTACAGCAATTTAGAGACCGAGAAGTTGTGTGGTAAGTAGCTCAATAATTTCCCTTGCTATGGAATATATACTTCCTAACTTTCCCTGATATATTTGGTTTTTTGCCCCTTCTTAGATGTGGTCTATTTTTCCTCCCAGGATACTACAGTGGACAAAAGCTTGTTCCCGCCTCCAGTATGGTGCCCTAGAGATGTGCTTGGACCATGGCTGCCAAAATTCCCAGCAGCTTGGCCAAAGTTATTCTAGGAGTTTCAGTTGTAACACATCCAAAAAGTGCCATGTTGAGGAACCTGCACTGTACTATTCTGTAATGCCACGGGCAATTGATAGTGATGATGAAGTACAGATTATATGATAATAGAGGCTACTTTTCTTTTAAGAATTGCTTGAAAAACCACCTGAGGATAAAATGGCATGTTGCTTTTGAATTAATGAGCCCTTCTGCATGACAATTTTTATTATATACGCCCTGCTGGTTGTATACTGTTGACAGCCAACCAGTTTGGTAACGCACTGCAAAGTCTGAAACAGTCTCCCTCCTAACTATGCTGTAAAAACCAGAGATTCCTCCCACCCCCACCCCATGCTTTAGTTCCTGATGAAACTTTTATTCCAACCAGGTCACCCTGTGTTTGTCAGCTTCTGCTTTCTCACTGGATGGACTACAGACTGTCTGCCTCCCAGCTGTGTTTCAGTCAGCCCAGCTTAAGGAAAAGTCCTTGAATGCATCTGTAGCACTAGCAGGATTTGTTGGGCAAATACACTTCATACAGTGTGCTAAATTTATGCTACGCTGAACAGAAGGCTTCTTGGCTTCTTTTTTCATGATGGGAGATGGGTTGTTTGTTAATTCACGGAGCCTTGGGAAAATCTCACAAGGCGGAAGTAAGCTCAGCAAGTGGCAAGTCTGAAGCCAAATGAGCAGTGGTTGGCTGCCATTTCTCAGAGCTCAGCTATTGGCTAACTTGAGCATTGCAATGATTGCCTGAAGGTGCTCCCTGAAAGCTCCAAATTTTCTTGAGATGGGAGGATGGAGTAGGAAAATTGCAGATTGTATTTGAAGTACTTTAAGAAGGATTTGCAAATGGAACAGGTGGTTGTGTGGCAGAATACAATAACAAATGCATTTTCCTCCTTTCTGCTGCAGAGTATTTCTCAGAACACCTTGGAGAATACAAACATGTTTTGTCTGCTCTGGAGCAGCTCAACACCGCTGTCCTGTCAGCTATGGATAAAACCAAACTGGTAAGCGTGAGTTCATTTCCAATATTGTTTTTATGGACGGCTTTAATTAGCTTCCATTGCCACAATTTACCTACTTTTGAATATACTTGATGCAATGGAATGGAAGTCCAGCTAAGGTACATTCCAAGCATCTATGGCGCTCATGGGAAAGGAGTGTGCACTTCAGAGATCACTTAAGGGAATCATTAGTTTAATCTGTTCCAAACTGGGGCAGGGCTTCCCAGAGGCAATTAGTTAAGCACCTTTGGGTCATCTACAATATCCAAGGTTTTATGAGTATATAAAATGGGTCAGTTTTCTATATTTAATTGCTGTCATACCAATAAGGTCCAGGTTTCTTTCTGCAGTCCTAAATACATCTACTAAGGTATAGGTTTATTTCAGAAAACATGAACTGAATCATATTATGAATGATCCACCACAAATTCTCCTTCCCTGTTCTTTTATCATTATCATCTCTTGTTAGGTTTGTAGGAATGGCAGCAAGGAGGCCAATGGAGGAACAAGGCAGCTGAAATTAGGGTTGCATTTATCTCCAGCAGAGCTTGGAACTTGCAAAGAAACAGAAGTTACTAGATTTGTTTATAGCACCACTGGCAGTACTTTGAAAGTTTAGTCATTTATATGAACAAACAGCATTTTGAACTTTTGATTCTGTCTAACTAACTAGTGAAACCTGCTATTATTGTTGAATCTGGTGTCTGTGACGAAACTTAAGTGAATAATTAACAAGAAACCTTCTAGAAAAAGATTGTATCACAAATATGTAAAAAAATTAATTTTTAAAAAAGTATTTTTATTAGACATGTTAGAGAAAATATATAAACAAGGAAGAAAAAAATAACAAAAGAAAGGGATAGAACAGTTGGATACAAATAAATAAACAAGAGGTTTACAACTGTCATGGAGATTATAATTTTCCAGTATATCATTAATTGATTATAAATAACTAAATGTTAAATAATTTTAAACACTTGAAAATCTCTATTAAGTTGTAAACAAAGTATAGATATCAAAAATCATGGCCAGCACAATGTAAATCATAAAATAAAATTATGAACTGCAATAAATTATGTCTATACTAATAAAAATCTATTCTATTTTAGAATCCTATAAAATTAAAATACAGACTTTATTTCTATACAGAGAAAAACCTGGATTTTGGATGTGGTACAATTTTACTTTTGTACTTAAGTGCTTATTCTGAGAATAGTGGGGAGAGATTCATAGAATTTGGTTATTATGATTTAGCACAGAGCAGATTAATATCTCAATTATTTATGAACTAAGATTGGACCAAATATTTGCCAATTTGTTTCCAATTATTTAATTTCAATTATCAGAGGAACATTTGTTATTTTTGTTATGTAATGACTTTGAAATATTTTCTTCATTCAGTTCAGTATATACCTGTTCCCTGCCTGAGCTACCAATGTTTGTCTCATCTGAAACGGCTTCATATGCTAGTTTGGGTAGGAGTCATTTTTCACTGAGCATGAAGGGTGTCTGTGAAGGGTGACACCAGGTTCTTATGTAACCAATCAAATCTGAAGCTAATTTAGAGCAATTCCTCAGTGTCCTCACTCTGAATGTGTATGCGCCTCTTAAAAATATCAAAACAAAAAAATTACTAATGGAAAGAAAATGTAAAGTTTAAAGGCTTGGACAAATGGGAATATTTACCTTGGTATGTCAAAGATAAAATCAGTGTCAGATTTTTCTTAGGAACTGAGTCATTATATGTGCTTTAGCAATACACTGTACTAAGGGTGCAGAAATCAAACAACAATAAATTAAGAAGGAAAGTTAGACAAATGCAGTTTTCTTCTCACGATTCTACTCCCTATGAAAAGCATTTAATTTAAGTCATCAGTGAAATTAAAAGATTCCGATTAAGGCTGCTGATTTCTTCTGAAGTAGGTTCTTAATAAAAAAAAGGACAATGGGCAAATATTCAACAGATGCAGGTCTTCCAGTATAAATGGTTTTTAAACAAACATATCAATAGGCAAAGTTTGGTTCAACTTCAGATTGCTTAGCAGAATTTTCATTGGACAGCAGAAGATGAGAGAATGGCTTTCAGAAAGCTGAGCTGTAGAGGGTTACTGCTGATGAAAAGGATTGATGTATAGATTCCAGAAAGTTTCTGTTCTCTGGAAAAAAATAATGTGGGCTCAATAAGACAGCAATAACACATATAGTTATGGGATCCAAATGGAGAGTTATTGTAGAATGTTAGCCTGCCACAAGTTTGATTTTTCAGATGGACCTGGAACAGGAATGTACCACCTATGAACTCAGAGCTCTACGTGGTTTCCAAACCCATTGTTATAAGTTCCATAATTCCTCTAAAGGTTGCCACTGAATCATAGTTTATAATGTAATAGAAGAAAGAAATTCTTAGATATATGAGTAGTAATTATGTTGACAGTTTTCAGTTACACTGATTTTATTTAAATTAAATCAGTTTTAGGTTTTGGCCCTACCCAGATTTGCTTTTTGCTTTTTTTCTTGGCCCTTGCCATATTTTGTGCTGCAGACACTGACACACAGTTCAAAGCCTGAATGCAGTCCTTGTCCACAAAAAGCATGCTAGGAAGAAGAAGAAGAAGAAGAAGAAGAAGAAGAAGAAGAAGAAGAAGAAGAAGAAGAAGAAGAAGAAGAAGAAGAAGAAGAAGAAGAAGAAGAAGAAGAAGAAGAAGAAGAAGAAGAAGAAGAAGAAGAAGAAGAAGAAGAAGAAGAAGAAGAAGAAGAAGAAGATTGTAGAATATGAAATACCTGTCTTTTTCTCCATTGCCAATAGCAGTTTCCAGAGGGTTGGTTTTTTACTTGGTAAATGGAGTAGGAAAAATGTTCATAATTTATATCAGGGTATATAACATCTGTGGTAATGGATCACACTAGGCTTTGCACAGTATGCTGAGGGTTGTGTTCCCAAAGCAGATGGGGCCAAGACCTCAATTTTCTAGGTTTCTTTTTCCAGGCATCTTAAGAGGTCAAATGGCAAGATTTAAAGTACCTGTTTTAATCCTTAAACTAATACTACCTCCACCCCCCAAAAAACAAAAATAACACAAGTTCAAAAGCCATCTGCCAGAGGAACTTCTGGGGATTGAAAAAGGGTGTCAGTGGGCCTACCTTAAAGAACCAATTCAACAGCATTTGTTTTCTGCTCCAAAAATGACAGTGAGATATCCAAACTTTGGTCATGTGGAAAATTAACCCTGATTATTTGAAATGCTTAACATGCTTTCTGTTCTCTGGATCACAGACCATCTCCAAAGAAAGATGAAACAATTCCAAATCTAATAATACTGTTTCAGATAGTCTCAAAATATATTGGAGAGGAAAGAATTATAACAGATTCTTGATGTTTCTTGTGATTAAATTCCTCTGTACAACAGGCATGACACAAAAGTCGTATCTGAGTACAGACCTTCCTATTTGAGTGGGATAACCATTTATTTGACCTGATTAAGGCGTATGTGTATGAGACTGGCATTCTGTTTTTCTGAAAAGCAAACTTTTGAATCGACTTGTAAATAGAATGAATCAGAAAGACACAGATGGCTCTAAAACAGTGTTTCCCAAACACTGGTATACAGTAAATAATAGCTAGATATTATGGGAATTGTAATCCAACATATCTGGATTGCAGTAGCTGAATATTGCTGCTCTGGAGCCTAAACATATAATAATAAGAAATATTTAAATGAAGCTAAATCTAAATCCTATGTCAGAGCTTTCTACTTAGATATTTCAACAAAAGTATTCTCCACACTTGTATATTTCAGGATTTACATTCCAACCTTCCTCCCTCACTGCTGTTGCCCTGCAAAATGGCACATGGAGTAAAGTTGCCAGAGGCAACACTGAATCTCAAGACTAATAACCTATCACAGACCTATCATCCATCCACCCATTTATTTATTTAATTAGTTATTTATCAGATTTCTTTATTTCATTTATATAGTGCCTTTTTTAATAGGAGCTCAAGGTGTTGTACATAGTACTGCCTCCTATTTTTTCTGACAAACCAACCCTGGGAGGTAGGTTAGGCTGAGAGAGACTGACTAGCCCAAAGTCACCCAGGGAGTTTCTGTGGCTGAGAATGGACAAGAACCCTTGTCTTTCTACTCTTAGTCCCACACCTTAACCATTACCAAATCTTCCTTAAAATCCATTTAATTTAGCAGTCATCGCCCTCTTTTGTGGAAATGAATTCCACAAGCTAATTATGTGCTTTGTAAAGAAGTACTTATTTTTCTGTGTTTTAAATCTTCCAATCAGCTTCGCTGGAGAATTCCTGGTCCTAGCAATTTGAGAGAGGAAGAAAAACTTTTCCCATTACCTTCTTCATGCCATGCATGATTTGATATACCTCAATTATGCCCCTTCCCCCCAGGTCCTGTTGTGCTGCCTCATTGTGGTGGAAGGGGGCAGGTGTCCCTGGGAGGGATGAGTGAAGAACTCTGGAAGTGTATGCCAAGAATATATGCTTCCAGTAGGGTCATCCAAGGCATAAAGGTCATCCCAGCTAAAGCACATAAGCACCTATATTGAGCAACAGCAATATAGGAAGATGCTGGAAGCAGATAATCTCTCATGACAGCCACAAAGGCATCATTTCATACTGTGTAGGAGAGGGCAATGGTAAACCATTCCTGTATTTTTCAGCAAGAAATCACATGGATAAAAAATACAAAATGATTGATGATATACTGTCAATATAGTCATGCTATATTGTCTGACTGTAGAACAGATCATGAACTACACATATGCAAGTTCCAAATTAAGCTAAAGAAGAAGAAAGCCAACCAGTTTCCACAATATGATCTTGAGCATATACCCACCATTTTCAAGGAGAACATCAGGAACTGTTTTGAAATCCTGAACCTCATTGACAGAGAACCAGAGGAAGAGTGTAATAAACTTAAAGAAGTGGTTAAGGATGAATGCAAGAAGAGACTACCAAAGATGAAGAAACAGGAAGCAAACTGGATTTCAGAATAAACTGTGGAAATTGCCAAGAAGAGAAGAGAACCCAAAGCTAAGAAAGACAAAAATCTCAGGAAGAAACTTTACCAAGAGTTTCAGAGAGCTGCTAGAAGAGACAAAAAGCAGCATTACAACAACATCTGTAAAGACATGGAAAAATAAGGAAAGTAAAAAGAAGGAAACTCTTCCAAAAGATCTCAGAACTTAGAACAAAGTTGCAAGCTTGCATTGGTATGCTAAAGGATGCCAACTGACAGGTAGTAACTGATTTAAAGAAGATCAAAGATGGAAGAAGTATACTGAAATATGGAACAGTAGAGATACCAACAGATACCTTGGAAGATATTTCTAACTTACAAGAACCTCTAGAACTAGAAAATAAAGTTAGATCAGCACTCTGATCATTGCCAAATTGGAAGGCTACAGGAATTGATGGAATACCCACAGAAATATGGCAAGCCACAGAAGAATTCTAGGGTCTAACCAAACTATGCCAGCAAATCTGGAGAACAACATAGTGGCCACCAGATTGGAAGAGGTCAGTCTACATTCCAATACCACAAAAAGGAGAATCAACAGTGTGTGCAAACTATCATACAATATCCTTAATTTCACATGCTAACAAAATAATTCTTAGGATCATCCAACACAGATTAGAGTCCTACATTGAAAAAGAGATGCCAGATGTTCAAGCTGACTTTAGAAAAGACCAAAGAACATGAGACATTATTGCTGATGCATGCTGGATAATTGAGAAAGCTAAAGAATACCAAAAATAAGTCACTTTGTGTTTCATTGATTTTAGAAAGGTCTTTTATTGTGTCAGTCATGTCAAACTGTGGAATGTGCTTAGAAAAATGAGAACTCTAGAACATCTCATTTTCCTCATGCAAAACCTATATACAGGTCAGGAAACCACAGTATAGGCAGAACATGTGAAAACAGACTGGCTCCAGGTTGCCAAAGGAATGAGACAAGGCTATATATTCTCCCCCTATTTATTCAACCTATGTGCTGAATATATATATTAAGAGAAGCTGGAATGGAAGATGAGTGTGGAGGAAGAAACATCAATGACAAATTTGATATATAAAAAAAATATATATAAACAAATAAATAACCTACACAATGCTGATGACACTATTCTGATACCTGAAAATGCAAAGGATCTGAAAGCCCTAGTAATAAAAGTCAAGAAGCACAAATGGGACTAGGATTAAATATAAAGAAGATTAAATTATTGACAACAGGTACAACAACTGTAACTTTAGAATTGACAATGAAAATATTGAAGTGGTAGATAGCATCTGAGTTTTAGGATCAACCAAGAAATATACTGCAGACTACCACTTGGTACAGCAGCCATGAAGGCCTTGAAAATATATTCAGATGCTGTGATGTGTCTATACCTACAAAAATCAGAATAGTGCGGGTAACTGTTGGATTTGAAGAAGTTGAATAAGAAGAGTATTGACACTTTTGAACTTTGGTGTTGGAGAAGACTTCTGAGAATACCACGGACAGCCAAGAAAACAAACAAATGGATCATTGAACAAATCTATGCAGAGTTCTCACTCAAAACACAAATGACAAAATCTATCTAAGTGGTCACTAATAGCCAACACCAACTTGAAGCACATAATCAATGTCCCCCTTCAGTCACCTTTTTTGCAAGCTAAATTGTCCCAGACATTCTAGTCCTTTCTCACTGCACAGGTGTTGAAGCCCCCTGATCATTTTGATTGTCTTCTTTTGTACTTTTTCCAATTCTATTATACCCATTTTCAGTTGTGGCAATCAGATGCAGACATAACTGCTGCCATACACTGAGTTGACATCTTATTTGAGCTAACCATTATAACTCCAAGATCTTTAGAAGAGAATATGTGTAGCTCAGGGTTGACCTGTGGAGTCCTAGGGGTTCTCTGAGCTTGGTTGTTTCCTTACAAACATTTCATTACCTGGCTAGGTAAACGTTTGCAAGAAAACAACCAAGCTCAGAGAACCCCAAAGACTCCACAGTCCAAGATCTTTTTCCTGGATAGTTACAGATGAATCAGATCCACTCAATGTGTATGAGAAATTGGGGGGGGGGGGGGGGAGTTGTTCACTTTACACTTATTGTATTTGGCATTTCTTTTGCCATTTGCCCAGTTTAAAGTGATCCTTTTAGAACTTCTTACTATCACTTTTTGTTTCCAACTTCCTGAATAGTTTAGTATCATCTACAAACTTGGCCAGTTCACTGGTTAGTCCTAGGTTGAGTTCAATTATAAATAAGTTTAAAAGCACTAATTTCAACACAGATCCTTGAGGGATTTCATTTCTCACTTCTCTTCATTGAGACTATTGCTCATCTATTCCTACTCTCTGCTTTTTGTTTTTTAACCAGTTAGCCATAAAAAGACAGGTCCTCTTATTCCATGACCATTAGATTTACTCAAGAACCTTTGATGGGGAACTTTGCCAAATTTATTTTGAAAATCCAAGTATAGAATATCAACAGGGTCACTATCTTTTAACACTCTAAACAAATTCCACTGTCCCATTCTGGAAAAAAAGTACTTATAAGCACAATAATTGCTGATTATTACATTTCATATACATAAGCTCAAACATTTATTAGGGTCAGGATTAACTGTAGGATAGCTTTTTTTGAGAAATTGCTTTTAAAATCTACTAAAATGTACAGTATGGCCTTATGTGGTATTTGAAGCAATCTAAATATTATGCATGTAAAGGATTATTGCTTTTTATGGTGGATTTATGTTAGTTCTATACCAATTTATGATTTCACGTAATTCTACTGATTTTTTTCTTGTTGAAATAATAAAAATGTGCTATAAATAATATAATTTAATATTTTGTATTTACACTGTTTTGTACCTGAGCAGCCACCATTCAAGTATGAATCTAGTTAAGGGTTTTCTCTTACAAGGAATATAGGCCTTCCCTGCTATTATGAAAGATGAGTATATTCAGGCAGTGTCTGTGTTAATAGTTTGTTGCTTGCAGGATACTTCTTGTTCAGCTTTCAGAAAACAGTTATGAAAATATAGTGTAATGATCTAGCTTGGTTATAGAGTATATTAACACAGTAATGTTGCAATGGATTATACTTCTCTGAATATTCACAGCATGGAAGTTACTTTTGTTGATTTTTCTCTTCTCATATTTACCTTGGGATTGTCAAAGAGATTGAATACAATCAAGCACTAGTGAAGCATTTTAACTCCCACTTTTAAAGAGAGTTAAGAACTGAAATCAATAGAATTTCAGCTGGATAGAAAAAAACAGTCAGAAGTAGAAAGCAAACTGTGCTGTCTTTCTCTTCCCCATTAATGTCTTGCCTTAGCTCCATTTTAATGGATGGGATGATAGTCTATTTTGTCATTGAGACATATCTTTACCTACTTAAATTTCTTGTGCACATATGCTGCTCCATACTCTTGATAGTCTTGTTTTCTCATCCACAAACTTTGGAAAGAGCTGAGTGAGGCTGCCAAAGAACCCCCAAGCCAAACTGCTATACTTCTTTTGGGGGAAGCCAGAATTTTAATAAAGTATTCTCTACCATGGAATAAAGCATTCAGTTCCAAGCACATCCTCTCTGGAAAACCAGGAAACAATGAGGAACCTCCTGATAACACAACATTATTAATGACTTCTCCTTTGAACTCATCTGGAACCTTCTGCAGACTTTGGAAAACCAAATGATGAAGCCCTGGAGAGCTCTGGCTGAGCAGATGTGGTTTGAACAGTGGCTCTGGGCAGCAAAAGCGTTCTTTGTCTATAGTTAACAAGTGCCCATCAGGGGTCTCAATGCTCACAGGTTTCTGGCAAGTTTTCTCCTGGAGATCCCTTTTGTAGTCCATGGATACATAGCAGTATTTTTTCTTAAGCTGTGTTACCATCTTTTTGTTCAGGGTCCTAAGAAGACATAAATCGTTAGAGCTGTTCAGCAACAAGTTATGCATGTATTTGCAGAGACCCTTTCCAGCCACATCCAGTCGATGGATGCCTTCCATACAGGTTTGTCCAGAGTATATTGGAGTGACGTGGGAAATCCCTGCCCCAGCTTCTACAGCCAGTCCAGTGATTCTACCACAGTAGCAGAGTGAGAGGAACCCTGTATTGGCCACATACAAAGCTGGGACACTAAAGCCTTCAAAAAATACCTCTGCTATCTTCTCTCTATTTGTGGTGGGACAGGAAGGGGAGTCACTTGTCAATATGGGATGGTCCTCAGTGGAAATTCGCAACCCACAGTAGAAGAGATGGCTCCATAAGTTTTCCATAGCTTGCCAATCTATTATAATGCCATGCTTAAGTGGCTGAGTTTGCAATTTTTCACCACTGAGAGAACAGACAGGATGATAGATAGGAGGAAGATATGTAGTTTTCATGACAATTCTTGGTTTTTCTTCTCCTGCAAAGCCAGATCGACAGAAGCTGCTGCCATTGTCTACTACAACTGCAACTTTCTCCATAATGTTTCACTATATCTCTTTGATTTCATGGATGATGAAATGTCTGGGAAATAAAAGAAGGGGAAAAGAAACCAAACTTTTAAAAATGTATTTATCTTCTCGAGGACTAATAACTGCTATGCTTTTAAACACTATTTGGTCAAGGAAGAGACTCAGGATATCTGATCAATCCTACAGAAGTAATATTCAACATTCAACACTGAAGAAAAAAAGGAAAGTTGTTTATAGGAGTAAGTCCCCATTGGGGACTTTTATGTGTGGTTAGATATACGAAGTAGAACCTGCTTTGGAAATACTTTTGCTGGAAAATAAGGTAAAAATTGTATAAATAAAAGAATAGTAAAATATGTTATTTCAGGACAAAATATAATGGCATAAAATGTTCTTTAATGCAAAGTGATATGTTTCTTCATGGACCAAAGAAACACTAATTGACACAATATTGACAGAATTGCTAATAATGTACAATATTCTCATTACAGTTTAGAGATCAATAATTCTAAGTATTAGTACAACGATGGGGGAGAGGGGCTTTTTTGTTTGTTTGTTTGTTTTTTGTGCCTTCAGGTCAGTTTTTTGACTCCTGGCAACTACCTGGACTAGTTTCTACAGATTTATTGGCAAGGTTTTTCAAAAGTAGTTTGCCATTGCCTGCTTCCTAGGGCTGAGAGAGAGTAACTGGCCCAAGGTCACCCAACTGGCTTCATGCCTAAGGCAGGTCTAGAACTCATGATCTCCTGGTTTCTAGCCTGATGCCTTAACCACTAAACCAAACTGGCTCTAACTGATGATGAATGCTGAGAGAGAAAAAGAGATTCCAAGATACAAACTGGGATGAATTAAAAAAGGATACTCAAATCTCTGCTTGAAAATATATTTCATATTTCAAATTCCCAAGTAAATTTACCTTCAGAGTAAATTACAGCAGTGATACAATTATTTTTATAAGTTACCGATATAACACCTAAAGCTATATGAGTGAGGGACATGTCACAGAAGCCTTTGTAATGCTGCAAGGAATCCAGAGAAATGTGTTCTCACTTTGCAGCCATGACATAATGTCACTAAAATCCATGGCATAGTCCCTAAGACTCTTAGAAAGTATTACAGTTTGCAGAGAATATGCAGGGAAACCCATGACAAGATCCCTGCATGCTACTTTCCACATGTCCAGGAGATCTGCAGAAATGTAGATTGCATCCTGCCTATGAGCCTTGCATCCTGATATTCCCATCCAGATATTTTAGTGAGACTTAAAAGAACCCTTGTGTTATTTTTGGAAGTCATCTGTATGGAAAAGTACAGTATCCTATGATGGTGCCACAGCATACCATCATAATTGCTCCGTTCTGTCACAATCACCTCAGAGTCTGAGAAAGCAGAGTCTATGAGGCCTCTTTTACTTAGGTTCTGGCTTTAGCATGGGGCTTGAATAATCCCACCTCAGCTGCTGAATCCTCATGGATGTTACTGCCATCATATAGAGGAGAAGCAAGCTGAACAGTTCAGGAAAGCTAGATTATGAAGCCAGGCTGCTTGGCAGTGATAGCCTCCTCAAGCCAGGGAAGGGCTGATGAGCAACAGCTGAGTTTAGGAGAGATTCAACCACCGGAATGTACAAGTAGACACAACAGACTGCTAAGATCACAATTTTTGTGATTACCCATCCTACCTGACCTCCAGAAATCTCAGCCTTAACTTGCTTGCAGAGATTCCTCAAAACTTGCTCGCATCTGTTGTATTGCTGCTTTTGAGACATGAATAGAATGTTATTGTACCTTTTTATAGCATCCTTATTTGAACAGATTTATATACTCACACTCTCAGCCAACTTAATTACTGTCACTCTCTCTCTTAATTTTGTTGAGTTGTTCAAGTTCCCAACAACTTTTCACAGCATTAGTAATGTAGTAATTGATAAGAGATGGAATCTGTTCTGTCCCATGTTCCTCCTCATTAATCTTTAACAACACCTCCTGGAAACCTCTAAAGAAAAGAACCTTAGGAGAGATGCTTGCCAAACAGAATCAGTGGTTGATGGAAGAAGACATTTAAGCTTGCTAGGAATTCTTAGATTCCACTGAAATTCTTTTTCCAAGAAGAATTCACTTCTTTTATGATATCATCAGATTCTATCATGCTTCTTTCCCCTATTCTCAGATCTATTTCAAAAAGTATTAGTTCTGTTTGATGTCTGACTCAACAATGTTGGTTATTTTTATCCAATTGGTTTGCTCCCCATCTTTCTCCACAAAGCTCAGAACTCTTTTCATAGGATTTCCAGGTAGACTTCTATTCAGAAGCTATCAAGAACCAGAGTGATATAGTAGCTAGACTAGGACAGGGGAGACCTAGATTCAAGTTCATCCTCAGGCACAGAATTCACTTTGTGACATTTGGCCAGTCCTCTATCTCAGTCCAACTTATTCCACAGGCTTCTTGTTGTAGGAAAAAATGCAAAAGAGATCTGGTATTTATGCCAACTTGAGTCCTGATGGAAAGCTTGGATGTAAATCAAATAAATAAATAAATAATCCATTTTTTTTAGTTCCAATCTTAACATTTCATAATGAATGTTCAGGGTTTTTTTATTTTTTTAAAAACTGGGTATAATATAATTATTCAGTCACATTGTGATTAGAAACAGCAGCTACAATATCAATATGATCTAGATAATAAGATTAAAACCAGTTACAAAATAATGAAATGCCTCAGCAAGTAAGGAGAAAAGGCCTCCATGTATTACTAAAAGGATATCATAGTGGAGCATTCCATGTCTCCACTACTGAAAAATCTTTCTTATTTACCTCCACCTACTCATAAATTGTATAGGGACAGCCCATAGTGCAGTGAACTTCAGCCAGAAAAAACAACTTGAAAATTGTGTTTCATTTTTGGAGAGAGGTTAATGTATGAATTGGAAGGGATCTTATAGGTCTTCCTGTCCAACCTCTTAGTGCAAAGAATTCATTCAGTCATTGCTAATACATGGTTCTTTAACTCTTGCTTAAAAACCTCCAGCAAGGAAGAGCCTACTACCTTTTCAGGAAGATGATTCCATCGCTTAACATGTCTTACTGTGAGGAAATTTTACTAAATCTTCAGCCAGAATCTCCTTTCTGTTATTTTTAACTTCTTGTTCTTTGTCCTGGTTTTGGTTTCCACAGAAAATAGGTCCACCACCATTTGCACATGACAGCCTTTGTGTATTTGTAGATCAGTATCAGATCTCCTCTTAGTCTCATCTTTTGCAAATGAAACGTGCCCAATGCTCCTTTAACTATTCCTCAAGGCTTGTTTTCCATATCCCTTGTCATTAGTGCTTTCTTTGGAACCCACTGTAGCCTGTCCATGTCCCTTTTAAAGTGTGGTGCTAGACATTGTGCTCCACATGAGGTTTCACCAATGAAAAATACAGTGGAACTATTAGCTCATGTGATCCAAACACAGTGCTTCACAATGCAGTCCAAGAGTATATTGGACATTGTAGTTGTTGCCTCCTATACCTAGCCCATGTTCAACTGATGGTTCACTAAGTCTCCTTACAGCCTTCCAGTATGCCCTGCCACCAAGCCAGGTCTCCACAATCCTATCCAAAAGCAAGACATTGCATTTCATTGTCACCATTGAACATCATCCTGATGGATTTGGTCCAGCATTCAAGCCTGCTAGAATCATTTGGAATCAAGATTTTGCCTTCTAAATTACTAGCTGATCACCTTACTGTACTTTAATGTCAACTGTAAATATAATAAGCATCCATTCTATTCTATTTCATCTTTATAATTTATAAAGAAGTTGACTAGCACAGGCTGACAATGCAGCCCTGCAGTTGATATTTCTCTCCAGGGTGATGCAGCACCATTAACAAGCACAATTATTCAAACAGTTGCAAATCTTCTGGACCACAATACTCTTTAGCTCATTCTATCCACACAAAAATATCATCAGAGACCTTGTCAAATGCTTTAGTGGCCCAGCCTCCCTGTGCCAGTCCTTGCCAACTGCCAGGTGAGATCAAGGTACGTTGCATCTGCAGCTATATGTCTTGAGAATTTTATGGCAGAGGTAGGCACATTTTTTGGCTGAGGAGCCCTGTTGATGGTTGGCTGGTAAAGTGAATGGGAACAAAGGAAGGCACAAATAGGTTCAGCGGTACATTGGGTCAGGCAAACTTACTGTTACCCTTTATATATGTTACCCATATATGCATTTCTGTTCTGAAATATATATTCTTCCCTTCTGGCAGAGACACTGACATCTTTTTCCCTCAGCACATACACACATATCTTTCCTTCTTCCTGCAAAAATGCACACAGATAAGTTCATGTTGCATATATGCGATTTTTCCCTCATTCTCTCTTCACAGCAGAGCTTCTGCAGAATGGTTTCCTCACAACCATGTTCTTTTTGGTCTGTCCTTTCACTGTAGATGTGAGGAAATTTCTAGAAAAAAGAGTGGTGTTTGTAAAATTGGCATTAGATGCAAACCAGTTACAAATGGATAGGGAAGCTCAGGAGTTCAGCAGACCTCAAGCAGGCCCGGTTTTACTATTAGGCAGAGTGAAGCAGTCACCTCAGATGGCAGATATTAAATGTCATGGAAAGGAAGCAAATTGTTATCTACAATACTTTTTTTAGTAATGAGGGTTTTACTGGTAGAAATGGAAAGTTGATATTTTGGGGGGAGGGTTCCCATGCGTGCCTAATTTGGGCTCATGAGCATCTTAACTTGGATGAGTATAGGATGCCATTTTCCACTGTGCCTCAGGCAGCAGAATGTCTTGGTTGAGCCACGGCCACAGAAAAAATCCCTGTGAGTCGGATGGAACCTACTGGCTATTGTTTAGCCCATGGGCTTTATGAAAAAGGACCATACCTCAGTGATCCTGAAGCCTATGCTGGCATCTTCAGATTCAGTTCCTAATGTATAAAATTAAGAGTGTTATGTAAGAGCTGTTGTGAAAGAATTGTGCTCGAGACTTGATATCCCTGAGACAGATTAACTAGCTGGTATAAAATGCTTTGGATTCCAAGATTTCAAGTAAGGTGCAGTCTCTTAACCATCATCTGTTGTTTGTCCCTAACAACTAGCAAATTACAGATCCAGAATATATAAATTTACAAGCCAATTTCCATTGCTTAGCTGTTCGGGCAAAAACTGGAATAAAATGTAAGAATTTTCCAGTCACAAAGTGTGTTGAAATGTGAATTTTTGTGTTAGCTAGTTTAGATGTGTACTGAAATGAGAGATGTCTGTATTAACATAATTCAGTTTCTAACCAGATGGGTTGTTTTTCAGTGAATGCTGTAGTCTAAATAGTTACTCTGGGGATATGGGAAAGAAAATTTAAGTGTCTGCTAGAACTAGGAAGCTGTAATCACTGAAATTCTTGGGGGATAAGACCCACAAGGAAAGTATGGTACTCCATACAGGATTTCTATATGGAATCTGCAGGAGGTCCTATAGTGACTCTCAATAGGCCTATACAAATCCTTCAAAAGAGGTGTTTCAAAACATATTGGGGTACACATGAAAGGCCTCACTCTTTGAATTATTAAAGCAACTGCATCTTTTTCTAGGCTCCTGTAATTGACTCAGAAGCTGCTTCTGATTATTTATTTTCCACCTTTCTATCTTGCTGTAATCCAGAGGCTTTTAGCAACTTGCATAAAGTATAAAATCAAATAAAACATACACAATATAACAACTGTATAAATAATAAAACACTACTACCCAAACAGAAAACTACAAACAAAAATAGACAAAGTATAGATGACATAATAAAATCAAGAGAAAGCTCTCTGGAACAACTCTGTCTTTAAAAGCTTCTGAAATATCAACAAGGAGGAGGCTAGTCTGATTTCAGATGGGAACCTGTTCCACTGCATCAATGTTGCCACGGAAAAGCAGTACCTCCTTGCTTCAACCCCCCACCCCAAGAATTCCCCAAAATCAGTAATGGTTTCTCTCTGTTTGATCTAATTGGTCAGACCAGTACTGGTTGGAGCAGGCAGTCCTGCAGCTATCTTTATGCTTGCTTGTGTATATGCAGCCTTTTCTCTCTGCATTTTTCCCAAACATATGAGCCTGGAAAGACATAGCTATCTTAACGATTAAAAAAGGGATTTCATAAACACACCTATTCTTTCTGAAACACTCAAGGTTTTGTACAGCCCCCATCCCCAAATGCCACAGAATAGATCTTTGTCAATCCTCTAAGACCTGGTTTTGAGATCACTAACATCTGATTATCCCATGAAACAATATAAACCCAATATGAAGGAACCCAAAGGAAGTAAAATGCTCAAAAGTCTTGAAGCTTTTGCCATCTACTGTTTATATCTAAGAGTGTTAACTGAACTGTCTCCAATCACCATTATGTGAGACTACAACACATACTAGAACTACAGCATCTAGGCAGCTTTTTCTGATAAAACTTGAATGTACTTCACTTTTTCTCTTTTGGATTTTTGAGATATTGTATTGATCTTTCCTAGAGGAATATTGTCTGTACATGACCAGGTAGCTGCAATAAGAGATTCAATTGTCCCCTTTCAATTTTTGTTTGTTATGTTGCAGTGACCACGATTAATTTTATGTCACCTTACCCTTACTGTAAACAACATACAGGAGTTTATGCATATGAGAAGAAACCCATGTGTTCCCCCACCCCACCCCTTTAAGAGCACACAAAAAGTGACAAGACTTTTGAGATGCTTAAGTTGGTTTATTGCCTTCCCATGTTCTGGAGGTTTTCATTTCCAGCCACTGATTTGGCAGCATCAGCTGTTCACAGGCCAGGTTGTCCCCTCATGCCTATTGGATGTATGGTGTACCAATGCTTGATTTTATTCTTGGCAATCGCTGAATCTCCGTCTGCGGTTGATTTCTCCGCCTCAACCAAGAAAAACAAAGTGAGTATTCTACGCATCTTCCGCATTTCACCATCTCCACCTCCTCGCTGTGCTGCTGAGGGAAATGGCAATGAGGGGCTGGTTTTATCTCCACGGCATCCCCTCAGCTCTGGTCGGCTGTAAATATTTACCCTGTTTCCCAGGGGAAAGGTGAACAGGGGGAGGACTTTTGAGCCATGAGACAGTTTTCCAAGAGGAGGCAGCAACACTACCTTGACCTGAAAGCAAAACAGAATCTTCCTAATAAATGGTACCCTTCTTTTCTCAGACATCATCAGTCTCTCCCTGATCCTGTTCTACAGCTTAGGCTGGGCTCTTTTTTGAACTACATAGAGTCAGATCTGTTTTTTTCTAACAGATCTTTTCACATTGTTGGCTTCCCTTGCTGTGATTAACATCTGGCAGAAATAGAAGATCTATCACAGAGGTAGACAGAATGTAGATTAGAATCTACTGTTAGATCTGAATTCTGATTGTTTTACCAAAAAAGTTTCCTTATTTACACATGCATCATATTAAAAACAAAAAACAAAAACATTAGGGTGTTTTCCATAATCTGCAGTATCATAGATGTGAATTTATGCATATACATGGCTCATCTCAGTAGATGAGTTGGTGAAGTAAGAAATAGTTGCTGCTGCACAAGATTTCATACAATATTTAATTCCTTCCTAAAGCCGCTATTTTTCACTATAATCTGATCCTGGAAATTGGGGCTATAGTAGAGACATGTTTATATCTCATCTAGCATATTTTTACCAGTAACCTGGATCTAGGTTTTATTGTACATAGAGTAAAAAGGTGAAAATTCCCTTAAATTGAGCTTAACTCTTAGTGACTTGGTGTTTTATCCAGATAGTTTTCTTGGTAGATTTATGGAAGTGATTTATCACTGCTTTCCTTTTGGATTTTTTTGTTTACTGCTTAGTTAGTGTGCAGCCATGGGATTTCCTTGTAATCTCCATGACCCAGGTCCAACTCTAAGTTTTTTGGGAATTAGCCAAGGTAGGCTAAGTGCTGCCACTTGCTGTGATTCAGAGAAAATTAGGGAGTGCTGAGGTGAGGAATGTATGTGGTTAGAGTAATTGGAGTAGCTCTATAAAGGAAGAGTGAAATAATGTATAGGAAGTATAAAGCAGTGGAGATACAGGATGACAGAACCTGTAATGCAAATCTGGATGAACCTGTGGTTATGGGAAGTCTAGGTAGAGAGCCTATAGGCCTAACTTGCAGGAAAATAAGAACATAATCCAAGCAAAAAATGGGTTTCAGACACTGGTAAAAATGTGATTTGTATAGCATGAGTTTGATTGATATCTCATCAAGTTGTTTTTGATTTCTAGTGACTAGATAGAGACAGACAGACAATCTATCCCTAACCTGTTCTTTCAGGTCTCCATAGCATGAGTACAATGTGTTAAAATGTCACTTAGCTATTCCTGTAGATGAACTTATAGATCAGATCTAGATGGGCATTATATCAAAGAGTTGTACCCATAGAATAGAACTCATGCTGTAGCCCATCCTCCAGACATTATTTTCTATTAAACTTCTGCTTTTCTCCTTTACTGCTTTCATTGTGGCTTGGGGGACGGGCATTTGTGGTTTTGGGATGCTTCTGAGCAAATACGTTTCTAAGCTGCAATTCTATCATTTATACATTTGGGAAACTTCTATGGAAAGATGCACATTAAATCAAGCTGGAGAGTTTTCTATTAAGGTTATTCATTTGCATATGAAATTGACAAAAGCAGGCAAAGCATGAAGGGTTAATGGAAGAGTGGAGCACCTGAGCTCAACTTTCTCCACCTTGTTGGTGAACTGGAAACTAAAATCAGACAAATTAAGGAATGATTTGAATTTGTGCAGAAAAAAATAAACATCTGAGTAGTAGAATCAGATTATTGCAGTTTCACCACTATTTGATTATCAAACCATGAGGCCTTTCAGGCATCTTCAGTTTTGTCCATACATAGGAGATGTACACCCTGAGTTCATGTTACAGATATAGTTTATGTTCTTCTATACTGTTTGCCATGTGTTTGCTGAGCAGCCACTGTGTTTTAGAAAATTATACAGCCTTTCACACACTTTAATCCTGCCAGAATCTTTTCAGCTTATTTGTAAGATCATTTGATCTATTCGCTATCCATGAAAACAGACTGTGCGACAGTGAAAAAGACAGGTAAGTCTTGCCGCATGAATTGTAATGTTTTAAGTGTGTTAAACATTGTATTTTCTACAATAGTGTTCAAGCTAGAAACACCCTTGTATACTTTTTCAGGCCAATTCACCTTTTAAATCCCTTCTCCAATACCATTTTTCTATAAACCTTCTGAATAAATATAGCTTCCTCTTTGTTTCTTGACTTCCAATAATCAATATTTTTCCATCTTCAGTATTCTTCCTTCTTAGTTATCTTGTCTAGATTGTGTTTCTTAGATTTTAAATATTCAAACTGGTACCTATTCATTTGCTACATGATATACTTGTGATACTGTTTCAAAGTTCTTTCTAGAACTGGCTTACAGAAGCTTTGTTTTGTGGGCAGAGGATGAAATGTTAAGTAATGATATTGAATGATACTGAAAATTGAAACATATTGGTAACAGCTGCTATTTAGAAACTGCCATTTTTTTACATGTTGGAAGAGACATAGGCAAAAGAGAATTCTAAAAGATGAAAGAAGCTTCTATGATATTAAGGGAATAGGCTGGCTGCATTCTGGGAAGGCTTGCATTGTAGAATATGCTGCATTGTTCACGCAAAACCCTCCTTTTTAAAGATGCTTCACCAGCAATATGCTTCTCTGTTTGACAGCAAAGTGACCACATTGCTTCATTTGGAGACTTTCTCTAGCAGTTCCAATAATGAAAAGAGACTTTGCTGTATGTGTTATACAAGCAGAGGAGAGTCCTCTCTTGCTTCCAGGCAGATACTGAAAATCCAGACATGGTGTTAAGGTAACATAAGCAGCCATATTGCTTCTTTGTTCTATCAAGGAGAATCTTGTTGCCTTGTTGCCTTGGCAAGGGTGAATTGCATTGCCTCCATGTCACAAAGTGCCTTGATCAAGACAAAGATAAGTTGTTTTACAGAAGTTACAGTATAGATGCTTTGTTTGGCTGAAAATGATCTGGGCCTGTCTCATTTTCTGAACAGCAGAAATAAACATCTTTATTATTTATTTTATATCTCCTGTCCTTCAGCTGAAACTTCCAAAGGAAAAATCAATCTCAAAAAGTTAAATATAGATAAGAGTCATGAAATGCAAAAGGCAACAAAATCTTACAAGTCAAGTGAAAACAATCAGAAAGGTTAAAATTCAGTCCAAACCAGGACCACTAGATATGGGCTGCAAAGTTCTGGATAACAGCTAGATGGCAGCACAGACTTTTCTGTATTTCTGTTGCATCAATTGGTCATAGGGATTTATGCAGCTCAGATCTTGTAGCATAGTCTAAATGGCTTGTAAAAAATGTTATTTCCCTGTGCAACAAAGTGTACGTCTGATGGAGATTTTTGGTCATCATTAAGAAGTCCTCACCCATGGTAACCACACACATCACCTCTAACAGCAGTGATAATTCTCTTTCTGTCTAGGCCAATGTTACAATTCTTTCCCAATGTGCATGACTCCAGAAATGAAGACTTCACCTTTCAGAATTCCCAGTACAAACATGTTGGTTGATGAATTCTGGGAATTGAAATCCATGTATCTGAAATGTAGGGCATACTGGTGAAGCCTCTCTTGTGAGGAGAGAAGATGTGTGGTACTTGGCTATGGAAAACTATAGAAATAAGATGTCTGAGGAACACTGGATAAGTAGGTCAGCTAGTACTTACAGTGGCCTGGTCTTTTTTCAGGAGGATGACAAGCCCCCCTTTCTCTTTGTTTTTTTCTTGGTCTATGATCTTTTCACACTTAGTTTTTTTAATATTTCTGTGGGAGGTGTTATTTCCCATTATGCCACCAAACTAGTGGCCTTTCCTCCTTGGGAAGCAGTTGTAACAATGTTGGTACCAACTCTACCTGAAGCTGGTGCACTAACACCAGGAACAATTATGATGTCATCCAACTTCACTAGATGATCTTACAATGGTTGAGATATATACCACTAAGCCCTTTAAGGCTATAACCATAGCTAAACTGTACTAAGTGGCCTTCCCAACGTGATGCTCTTGATTGGGGTCCCAACACATCTGGATGCTGAGGAAGATTCCTTTTTGTTGAACAATAGCAACCAGGAAACCTGGATAATTTAGAAAAACAGCATCAAGCCAAATTAAAATAGGGAACAGTGTTTCATTCCAAGGTTCACTTCTAAACTTCATCTTCCCAGCAGCTGAAAGCTCTGTTCCTATACAATGTTTTTAACTGTTCTGCAATAGCCTGGCCTTCACTAATTTAAAAGGCAAATGCAATGACATTTAATTTATTGTTAGGCTTAGTGTTGGGAAAAACTATCCCTATCAAAAAGTTTAAGTCTGAAATATACATCAGCTGCTGATGTGTAGAAAACATCACACTGTGCATAGTTAATTAGTTAAGATGATTTAAATGTTTTTATTGGAGGTCAACTGTTTTTATATATGAGGGTATTTTTTGTTTGTTTCTTTACTGTTAGTTGTGTGGAATATAAATTGAATAATAACATTATGCATTATGGTGCATTAGCATTCATACTTTTAGATCTTTGGAAATCCTGGGGAGGAGATTTTTCATTTTTCTTTCACTGAAATAAAGCTAAGGGAGTTACACAAAGCCCCAGCTCTTGACTCTCCCCAAATTTATTCTAATCATGATAGTCCCCATTGCTTCATAAAACAATGTTGAATGTTTAGCTTCTTGTCACTCTAATAATTCACTAAGATTAGCTATATCTGGGCTGCAAAAATATGGACAGCCACTAGGTAATAGCAGAGAATCAGGGCTTTTGTCTCTCTGTGCTGCACATAATGTCTTTCAATGTTATCTGAATGGTTTTTGAATCTGAGGAACTTGAGAAAGTGAACAGAATTCTCTATGGTCTTAGCTGTACCACTTTTGCACTGGCCTCTGTCCCACCTGGCTGGTTAAAGCAGGCTGGAAATTGGAATCAGGCAATAATCAATGCTTCTTTGAGGGAAGAAGAGGTTTGGGGAGCCTAGGAACATGCTCTGGTCCATCCAGCTTAGATCCAATGGAACTGGATAACTTCCATGCTACTTCCCTTTTGGGAGGAAGGTTGTTGAGATAATAGTGGGGCTTCAGTTAGAGGACTCTGAAGGATACAGATTATCGAGATCAATGGCAGTCTGGTTTCAGACCCAGTCATGGGACAGACTCAATATTGGTTACTTTGATAGATGACCTCAGGAGGGACTTAGAGTGAGGGAGGGAGCACAACCATCATTGTTATCCTAGATTTCTTGGCACCTTTGATATTGTCAACCTGGTATCCTTCTGGACCATCTGAGAGGTTTAGGAATTTGGAGGCAAAATTTTATGGTGGTTCTACTCTTCCTGAGTGGGTGGGTTCAGCCAGGGATAGTATGGAAGGAAAGCTCAGGCCTGCAATCACTTTGCCATGGAGTAAACCAAGGATCAGTCCTTTCTCAACGAAGCCATTAGAAGAGGTCATCCATCAGTTCAGCATTCATCAGTATCATAACTAGACTGATGATACTCAATTGTACATCTTTACCCTAGGCCCAATGAGAAATACTGTGGAGGTTGTGACTTGGTGCCTGGAGGCTGTCAGAGTCTGCATGGGGAAAAACAGGTTCAGATTTAACACAAACGATGCAGAGTATCTGTTAATTCAGAAGCCTACAGGTTCCTGGTAGCAGCTCTAATTTTTGATGGGGTTGAGTTCTACCCAAGACAGCAGACTTGAAATTGGGGGCCTTGGCTTCTGGATTCTCAGATCCAAGAGGACTTTTGCCCAGCTTCAACTTGTGTGCCAGTTGTGGCCTATCTAGAATAGGGCACTCAGAGGACTGTTACTCACATTTTTGTCTTCTTAAGGTTTGGTTACTGTAATTCACTCTACACATTGCTGACTTTGAAGACTACCTTGACATTTCTGGAAGCTGGTCCAGAATGCAATGGCCCATGTGCTTATGGGGCAGGCATGATACCATTGTATTACACCATAACTGCCAAAGTTGCACTGGTCGGTGGTATGTTTCCAAATGCAATTCAAAGTGCTGGCCACTAGCTTTATGGCTTAGACCAGAGTATCTAAGAGTCTGGCTTTCCCGGATACTTTCTTCCCACTTAATGCAAACCAGGCATGAAATACTCATCAAGGGTTCCTGCCTACTAGGACATGAATCAGGAGGGGGTTTGGCAACAGGCCTTCTCCGTGGGAGCTCCTCCCCATGGCAAGACAAGGGTGACCTAGAAACTGGTAAAAAAAGCCTGGCTTTTCTGGAGAACCTACAAGGATAAGTCAATTTATCAATGTGTTAATTAATGCATTAATAGAATTTGTAATTTATAACTGTTTTTATTATAATTTATTATTATTGTTTTTACTAAGTTTTTTAATATCAGTAAACCACTGAGAGTCGATTTAAATTGAGGTGGGATAAGTTCATAAATAAAGGAATCTATCTAGTAGTCATCTGGATTTTTGCAGGCTGGATATGATAGCCCTTAAAGCTGAACCTGAATGGGAAGCCTTATCAGCTGTACCAGAAAGCATGCCAAACAAGAAATATTACTAATTATAACTGACTGATAACAGAAAACTGGAGTTCATTTTAATGAATAGGCACAGTTGCTATGTCAAGGCTTAGAACAGCACACATATAAACAATGACAGGTTTTTTCTATTAAGTCCATTTCTGAGAGAGAGAGAAACAGACAGACAAACTGACTGACTGACTGCTTTTGGCTTGATGGCATGGATCACATATACTAGAAGTGGGCAAGCCATAAATCTCAAGATATTGCAGCACATCAGTACATTCCAGTCAACCTGGCCCAATGCTAAAGAATGCTTGGGACTGCAGCTTAAAGTAAATACGCACATGCACAAGTGTTCATTTCTTGTAATATTAATAGTTTGGTAATGTGGCACCTTGACATCCCCAGATGGGGTGGTTGCCTGTCAAATATTTAAAAGTGAGATTTTAGACATTTGTAATGATTTTTTTATTATTATTTGTATTTTTTGGTGGTACTCACATATCATGCAAAATTGCATGATGGAATCTGTAAACTTGATTTAGGTTACTATACAATGCCTATCTAGATATATAGTGCAGGTAGTCCTCAGGTTACGACCACTCGTTCAACGACCATTGAAAGATGCGATGGCACTGAACAAGGGGGATTTATGATTGGGTTTCAAAGTTCCAGCTTTCGCAGCATCCCCACTGTCACGTGATTGCAATCTGGGCACTCAGTGCTTGTCTCATGGTGACAACACTGCAGTGAGCCATGGTCCCATGATTGCAATTTCCAGTTATCCACAAGCAAAGTCAATGAGGAAGCCAGCAGGAAGTCAGAAATTGCTCCCGCTCCTGCTGCTTTGTTGCCTGCCTGCACTCCATAGCACCTGCCCGCAGCACCCCCACAGCACCCACGCACCCGCCCACAGTCTGGAGCACTTGCCCATAGCTCTCACCTGAAACTCCCACCCACATGGCCTGCTTGCCCAGGACTCCAGCCTCTTCCCGCTTAACAATCTGCACGGTCCTGGGGTTACAGTGGCAACTGGGACTTCAGGATCTCTGTCGCTAAGCAATGCAATCATGTGACATTGCACTTCACAACTTCATCGCTTAGTGACAGAAATTCCGGTCCCAATTGCCACCATAACTCGAGGACTACCTGTATACTAGCAAGTATACTGCTTAACTGATATTAAATATCTAAGAAAAATACCACTTTTCCAGACACTCACATTCTGCACATGTATTCACATAACATTTCCTGTGTTGCTTGATTTTTCATTAGCTTCCCTGGCCTTCTCTTCATTTCTATACCACCAGTAACAAAAAAAAAAAAAAAAGCTGCAACTTCATAAATGCTTCTGTGAGTTAAGATTGCTATGTATCCACTGTTGGAAAGTATATTTATCATATTTCCAACAAATAGAATTCTGAAAGCTGGAAGAATGTGGAAGAAAGGATCAATTAGCATATTTATAAGGCTAAAAATAGCAGGACGGAAAGCTCCTGTGGTCACAGTTGATGTGCGCTGGAGCTAGCCTTTTGCTGTGTGGCAGGGCACTGGCTTTGAATACATCAGAAGACATCTTCCTCCTCCGTCTCTCCTTTTCCCACTGAATATGGAGGGGTTCAGAACAATTAACAGGTGAATGCTAATGACTGATGAAATTCTTCAGACAAATTGTGTGGAGCCAAACTTCTTTGGGGAAATGCCTCCTTTTTTTCTTTTAGAAATTCATTATGAGTGCCTTGGCATTTTCTCCATTCCTTAACTCAGGATGCATTTTGGTATCTCATAATTCATCTGGTCCTTGCCTTCTTCAGTAATTGACTTCCTGTGCAGATATATTGCTTCCTATATTTGACTTTCTGATGATTCCTATAATCAACTTTTCTTTTGCTTTCAGTACACAGAATAAAACATAGTTTTTTAGATTTGGTTTCAGATCTTGGGCTTGCTTATAGTTAATCAATTAACCATCGCAAACAAGTACTCTAAAATGTATTGTCGAAGGCTTTCACGGCCGGAATACGATGGCTGGTGTGGGTCTTCCGGGCTGTGTGGCTGTGTTCTGGAAGTTTTGTTTCCTAACGTTTCGCCAGCATATGTGACCGGCATCTTCGCTCCTGCCCTCTGAAGATGCCGGTCACAGATGCTGGCGAAACATTAGGAAATAAAACTTCTGGAACACGGCCACACAGCCCGGAAGACCCACACCAGCCAAAGTATTCTAAAACTTTGACTAGGTGACTGATTTTCAGGGAATGCTTAATTCTAACTACAGTACATTGTCCATGTTACATTAATTGTTGCTGTCTTGCCACTATTTATTCTTAAACTTAATACAATGCTCTTGATTTATGGCATCTTAAATAATTAAGAATGGCTATTGTGGTAGAGGGAAACAGATCAGTGGTAGAATCCCTATTTTGCCTGAATAAAATCTCAGATTTGGTCTTCTGCACTGGCAGTTATGACTGGAAAAGCCTGCATCTGGAACTTCCTTTGTTTCTATTAGATTCAGCTGTTATTTCCATTTTATCATTATCATCCTCAACAGTGGTCTTTTCTAAAATTCCTGGCCATCAGTCATGAGTGGCAGCCAAGAAATTAGGAGGGAGCCAATTTGCATAGCCAACTGCTTTGACGCAGACATTTGTGTAGGCTGATGGCATGATCAATATGTTTCAGTCTCAGTCTGCCATTGAGACCTGATATAGTATGGTGGCTAAAAGTCTTGATGAAAACTTAAGAAATACCTGCTTCATATTTCACATCTGTCAATGAATCAAATGGGTACTGGCTTTAAGCAAGCTGTTTTCAGCCTCAAGCCACCCCCACCCCCCAATCTGGAATATGGGGATCATAACACTGAAATATATTATATAATTTTTGAAATGTTTTAAACTGCATGGCTAATTTTATTTTCTCAACAAACATGCTGTGCAATGACTGGACTTTTTCTTCTTCCTTCTCCAATAATGATAGCAATTAGTAATAATTGTATTAATAATATCTTCTGTGAAGATGTAGAGTTGGACCATTTCCTCCATTATTATTGTCTGTTGATTGAACGAGTACCATGGCCTTTAGACTAGGTATTCCCCAGTGATTTGGGTTCTAACCAAAAGCCTAGGAATCATGGAAGTATCACTGTAATATGTTGAAGGTACAAGCAAGATGATTTTTTTGTAAAGTCAGTAGCGACAAGTCCAGTAAGTTTAAAACTTCCAGATATTTGGTGAATCCCTTTGGTATGTCTCCAAGAGCTCCAATTATTATTGGCATTATAGTGAACTCTTTCTTCCCATGTCTTTCAACTTCATTTTGCAAATCCCGATATTCTATTACTTTTTCCATTTGTTTTTCATCAATTTGACTATCTCTTGGTATGGCTATGAAGGATCATACTTTTTTCTCTTCAGTAATAGTAATGTCTGATGTGTTGGGTGTCAGGCATCTCTCAATCTGTACAACTCCCACATTTTCTAAAACTTCTTCAGGTGTGTGATCCCAGTAGTTGTTCTTAACAGTAAAGCCAAACTTTTAAAATAAATTTCAATGCATGATTTTTGCAATTTTACCACGGCATTGCTTACACACAGTTTGGACAATTTTGCTAGGTCACTAATGAGATGATTGACAGCTTCAGCTCTGATCTTACATAGTCAGCCCTGCCTGACAATACAGCATTATTTGAAATATGTTCAATTTTGCCTTTGATTACGTTGTGGCAAAAGAAATTGAAGGTTGGTTCTTAGGACACTTTCTCTGACTTTGTAAATGTGACAGGGACCAGGTTGAGTTCTCCACTTTACATAATCCTGACAGACCCAAAGGAACTATTCCTGCCCTTAAAGAAAGCCCCCTTAATCCTTTTGAGCTGAAAAGAAAGATATTACTCATACCAACACAAGTGGGATGAAATTGACAAAAGCAGCAGAGTTTCCACCCATGCAATTGCCTGAGGCAAGCTTCATTAGGGGAAAAGGCAACAGTGTAATAAGGCAAAACTGCAGAGATTCCAGTCAATTAAGGTCATGCACCTAATCCTGTCAGTGTTCCACTGCTCCTTAGGTGTGTGTTTCCAGCACCATGGCCTCCTTGGAAAAGTGCAGTTCTTGTAAACAATCAAATGGCTCTGTTTGTACAGACTAAGAATAGCCTTATTTCTTTCCTATGGTCCCAAGATCTTAAAAAGCAGGTAAAATCAGGACCAGATGAATCTTGGGGGAAATGTTCTTCCAAAGGGCAGGAGCAGCAACAGAGAAGGCATGTCTTCTGGGTCCCACCATATGACATTGCCCAAGCAATGGCATCTGGACAATGCTGACCCTGTCAGATCTTACTGGTTGGGGACAACTGATTGGAGATAAATTGTCCTACAAGTAGTCCAGCCCTGCACCATAAAGGGCTTTATTGGTAAGAACCACCACCTTGAATTGCATTGAAAGCAAACTAATAACCAGTGCAGCTCACAAAGTAAAAGCATTATATGGGCATACCTAGGTAACTACCTGTGCTTCTGCATTCTGGACCAGCTGATGCTTCCAAGTGGTTACCAAGAACAAACCTATGTAGAGCGTATTGCAGTTATCAATTCACAAGATGACTAAAACATGAGTGACCATGCAAGTGACCTTGCAATCTTGTCTTGCAAGGTTCTATTAATGTAACCTTACAATAAAGTAGAATTAGTCCATCTGGTTGTGCTTCCTGTCTGGACTACCTTGCTAGGCTGATATCAGTCTTGCAAGTCTGAAAGTACATATTTCCCCCACCACCTTTACAGCCCAAGAAACTAGGGAGGGTCCCTTCTGAGATGTTTTCCATGCCCACATTCCTTTTGTGGACTAAGCTGCCTCTTGTCCAACTGTTCCCCTGGCTGTGGCTCTTCCCCCTGTCTCCCAAGGTCATGACCACATACCATTATACTCCCAATCTAAGAGCAGGCACAACTGGCACATAATATTCAAAGAACCTCCACATCACAACTGCCACTACTCTTCAACCAGGAGCTCTCAACCTAGGAAGATCCCCAAATTGTGCACAGGGCCTACCTGGGGCAGTGCTACCCTATCCAAAACCAATTATGAAAAATCTCTGAACCTAGTGGCCCTACAATCCACAGCCACTTGGTCTTACAGGGGTTGAGTGTGAGCCTGTTCTTCCCCATCCAGACCTCTACAGCCTCCAGATACAAAAATAGAATCTCAATAGCATAACATGAAGAGGTTGAGGTTGAGATGTACAATTTAGTATCATCAGTAATATATAATATCTAATAAAAATAATGACAATATCTTACCCTGTGCTGAGAGAGGACTCATCCAGTGGTCTCATAAAGATGTTAAGCAGTAGTGGGGAGAGACTGAACCCTGAAATATTTCCCAAAGCAAGGGACTTAGGCAGCTTATCTCCCTGTTTCCCTTTAACACTGATTGAAACCAGCCCTGGAGGAAAAAGGAGAACCACCAGAACACCATGCCTCCTACTCCCAACCCTCTGAGCCAGTTCAGAAAGATACCATGGTTGATGGGATCAAAGACCACAGAGATATCAAGGAGGACCAGGATAGATGCACCACCTCCATTCCAGTCATGCCACAAGTAATTGACAAGTGTGTCCAATGCCATCTCCATACTATGACCAGATTTGAAACCTGACTGAAAGGGATCCAAATAATTCACTTCATCCAGGGCCGTTTGAAGCTGTGGTTTGATCACCTTCTCGATAACCTTCCCAAGAAAAAGGATGTTAGAGACAAATATCTTGAAAAACAGTGGCCCTACAAGTGATCTTCCAACCCAGCCTTCCCTAGCAAGGACCAAGTCACCTTAAAAAGGGTTGCTGGACTGCAGTCCCTGGATGCAACAAGAGCAGCAAAATAATTCCATTTTGCTGTCCTTATCACAATGGTTATTACCCATTCAGTTGAATTCACTCTTCATTTTTCTCCAGCATCTGTCTAAGTGCCTCTTCTGCTGTTTCATCTCCTGGAGCTCCTCTGATAACCAGGAAACCCTCCAGGATCCACAAACAGAGAGAGGCAACACAGATGCAATCTGGTCTATGGCCATTACCAACCTCTCATTCCAACCTGTAACTACGGCCTTGGCTGAATTGTGCATCAGATCTTTGGGAATTCCACCAAATGCCCTCTGAAACCAGCTGGCTCCATCAGGTACCTGGGACAGCAGATGAATGGGCCTTACCTGCCAGGAGTGGAGAGCAGATAGAGAAAACTGCAAAGCAATCAAAAAGTGATCAGTCCATATCAAAGAACGAAGAGAAACATCCCCCAACTCCAGATTATGTTTCCACTGTTTTGAGACAAAAAACAGATCAAATATATGAACCCCACTGTATATCAAGTCCTCAATGACTTAGATCGGGTCCATAGTTACCATGGTGACCATGAACTACCAAGCCACTCCAGTTTCTGCCCAAAAGCGACAGAATAAGCCAGGAAATTCCACCTCAAGTAGCCCAGGCAGGGAGGTTGCTACTCAGCAGAGGCTGGTGCAGAAGCAGCAATTCCATCTGTTCCCTGGAGCCCAACTTCACATCCAGTTATCGGGGGGACAACACTAACGAAAGTCACCAGAGTTTCCCAGATAATAATAGCCACTTCCCCGTCCCTGCCCTGAGATTGTGGCTGGTGCCACACCTGAAAACCAGGAGGGCACATTTCCAAAAGGAGGAGCCCCCCTTCCATGCCCACCTAGGCTTCAGTAATACAAGCCAATCCACTTCTGTGGCAAAATAAGAGTTTGCATGAGGAGAGCCTTACTGCAAGCCAACGTGGCATTGAGAAGCAGCAGCCTGAGATAAGCCCACCATGGATCCAATGACCAAGTCTTGGGGTTGAGAACAAAGAGCCAGAAGGCGGAATCAGTACAAGACAATGAGGACGCCTTAACTGTGAGTGGTCTGCTCCCTCTCTCCCATCACATCTCAGTCTGCCCATCACAACCGCAATGCTACTATACACTCTTGCCCTCCCCCTTCAAAATACTCTCCTCCGAACCCTGCCAGCTCTTGCCTAGGATGTAGGATACCATCATTCACCCAGATAATGCCAACCATCCCAGGTCAGGCTGCCTGGCAGGGTTCTAGGCACTTTTCCATAGGTACATTTTGGTCTGATTTTCTGGCATTAATTCAGCTTTCAGTTCCTTCCTTTTTGTAATCTTTTGCTTCGTTAGTATTTTTTCTTTACAAAATTCTACCAGTAGTGGTTCCTTGCTGTGCCTGATATAGTAATTCAAGCTATGTTTCTCTTCTTCCACATTTTGTTTTACTCAAAATAATCCCCTCCCCCCCTTTACTTCTGGCAAAGTAGACTCTCAACATCATTTCTTGGGTGGAAACCATGATTTATGGTCATTAATTTTCTTGTTTCTTATAATTTCAGTTAACACGCTGTGCATTGACTGGACTTTCTGTTCCTCCTTCTCCTTTTCTGCAATGATGAAAATTAGTAGCAGTAATATTAATAATATCCTCTGTAAAGATGCAGTATTGGACCATTTCCTCTTTTCCATTTTTATTTTTATTAATTTTTATCAATTATTATTGTTGGTTGCACTGTCAGCCAGATGCTTAGACTGGATTTGGCATTTTTATCCACCTATCAAGTCCTTCCCAAGGACCTGGGATAGGCAGATGTTGTTAGATGATGATGATGATGATGATGATGATGATGATTGTATAGCCTGACTTGTTCTTAAGTGCAAGCAACAGCCATTCTGCAGTTTTGTACTAGAAACTAAGCACACATATCTCCCTGAATCTTGACCAAATTACAAGTGTAGAATATGCCTCATAGTTCATGACTAACCCAAGGCAAAATATACAGTACAGTATGCCAGAGATAAAATTGAAGACTAAGTTTCCTGGGTGACAGTCTCATTTTTTCTCAACTGACTTGTAACAGCTCATCATTATCTCAGTATCTTTTTCCAGAACATAGTTGTTAATATCAGTTTAAGATTAATGCATTGTGGTCTTCTATAGATGAATTAATTTATTTGTTAAGAGCCCGTCCTTTGATTTATGGTTTCTTGCCATGTTCTGTGTCTTACATAATATAACTCTTTAAAATTCAGAGCATATGGCAAATTTCTATTAATATGTATTCCATTTAATAAATGAAAATAATTGCTGTTCTTATTTAATTAGAAATTAGAATTCATATTATTTTTTCATGAATAAAAAAGGACAAAAAGTTTAACCATCTAGAAAAAAAATACAATTGGGTATACTGCTACCTTTATTTATTATTTATTAAAATGTTCATGAATTAGGAGTGATAAAACAAAATGTCAAAAGATTTATTCCTGAATTAGATTCCTAAAATAGAAATGTAAACAATTAATCTGTAGATTAATCAATGAATGTGATCCATTTTAATTAACAAACCAATTCCAAGAGTAAATTAAGAGCACATCCATCTATTTTTGGATATTATCTCTGGTTTTAGTTCCTGAAATTAGCATTCTCCAACCTGACTGGGAATTATGGAAGTTTCAAATGAGATTTTGACTGGTTTGGAATGAGATTGGCCTTGTACATGCTATGTTTTTATTTTTGCTGTTTTAGAAAGTTTTAACCTGAATGTAGCCACTCAAAGTTGCAGATAGATAAATAGATAGACAGACAGATGGGACTCCAAAACATGTGGAGATTCTTGGGATAGGAAACACTATTATAAATGTTCTAGAAAGTTTTTTTCTTCTGAGAATAAGTGGTAGCCTTTCTTTCTTGAATTTTGAACAAACTTGCAAGTCCTTCATTTAGTTTGTAGTAACTGACAGCTATTATTAAATTGTGTGTATTTTCTTTTACCTGTCTTGCAATAGGAATGCAAATTGAAATGTAGGTCAATGTAGGCCAATGTAGATGTTTTTAGAACATGTGATTACCACTAAATAGTAGTGGTACTACTACCACTAAAGTTCAGAAAATCTTATTAAATTGGAAAACCAAGGAGATGTTTGCCTGTACATGAAGTCCTGAGCCTTTTCACTACATTTACACAAACCTCCAATAAAGCAGCTTCTCATTTTATCCAAACTGAGAAATCCATACTTACTCCCAGGCTTTGGACCAAGTGAGGATATATAACCGTATTTTAAACTTTGGTTAACATCATGACTTGTTCTGAAGCAGATAACCCTATTTTCTTTGTACAGATGAAAAACAAACCAGAATTAAAAGAGAAGTGTCCTTTTTGAATTGTTTGCATTGCAAAGATAGAAAGAAATATGCAGTATAATATAAGCCAAAGCCTTGTTCATATATCTAATTATCAAGCCAAAAATGAAGAAGAGTTGGAGCTGGGCCAAAGTGTCTGCGTGGATAATAGAGGATTTCATGTGGATTAGTGGGGATTGCTACTCCTAATGGTACCTTGCATTTCTCCCTCTTAACAATTAACCAGAATTCAAAAGTGAAGTTAACCTGTCAAGGTGAAAGGTAGTTGTGGGAACACAATTTGAGAGAAGAAGGTAGAAGTGGGGAGAGATCTTAGCAACATGTTCACTTGCATCTTCTAAGATATTCTAGTAACGAAAGGATTATATTGCTATATTTTATTAGACACATAGCTAGATTATATGGATGGTTTCAGGACAGAAACAGTAATGCTAGATAAATGAATCCATAGTTATATAATGAGGTCAAGTCCGATAGGTATAAGCTCATGATAGTAATTTATCTGGATGGATGAAAACTGAAATAGCTGTTTTATATGGATCATCCTTGTTGCTGATTCATTATGGAGAAAAGCAGCTCAGGAGAAAAGCTTCCCAGTATTACTGTATATTATCGCCTGGGCTGTGGTTGCATGATTAATAAAGACCTTTTGTTTCAATCTTCATGAAAGTAAAGGCTCTATACTTATAGCATAACTCAGTGATAAAGTACTTTTATGTATTCCATTTCATTGCAATAGAAAACTTCAGATGAAAGTCAGTATAACAAACTGCCAAATGATATTTAACTGCTTTATAGTATGGGCCCAGTTTATAGGATGCAAAATCTCCATGTAAGTTTATTTCAAAAGGTTTCAAAGATGGAGTATGTTAGTCTTTTGCAACAAAGCCAACAAAAAGTGTTGTAGTATTTTAAGAGTAACGGCTGGTCCTTTGTTGAGTGGAATAAAATGGCCCAATTTAGAGTAGGTTTAAAAAAAACAACAGTGGAACTTAAATTATTTATGTTTTTATAGTTAACTGTATATATAAATAAATCTAGATCAAATCTAATTATTTTTTAAAAGAAAAAACCTTTATTTTAAGCTAATAAACATGTATAGAACTGTGCTGGCTAAATATATAAAGGCATTTAAAAAAAGGAAATTTCATTAAATCAGATCTAGACTAAATTATATGAAGCGTAGACCTTATAAAAATGTCAAGTAAATTTCTCTTACTCCCAAGTGGAGGTATATAGGACTGCATCCTTAATGCAGTATATTTACACAATGGCTGGCAATGATTCAGATGCAATAAGTACTTCTGAGCATGCAAGGATATGAAAATAACTCCTGTCTGCAACTCTTTAAAGCAGACACATCTTTTCACAGGATTGCGTAACAGCTGCAAACAGTTGACTGGCTATCATTTTTAAACCTTGTTTTTTTTTTCCTATTAATGTAATATAGACAGTTGCTTCTTATTCTGGATTATGATAGCTATATATTACAGACAGCTGTAAGATTTTCCAAGATAAGGAAAAAAGGCATTATAGCTTTGTTTGGAAAAAAAATAGGAGAGAAATATTATAATATATGTCAAGGTTTTCCAATGTGCCTTGCTTTAAAAAAAAAAAGGCTAGAATTTTTGTGTAGAGTCAGATGCACTGGTCATAGACATTCAACATAGTGCCAATGGGCACCAATACACCTACAAATATTTCTGCACAAGCCACCAAATAGTCCTGTTCCACCTGCTTGTTTTGGGGGTGCTTTTAAAAGACTACATTTTTAAAAAATGAGAAGAAACATGTTACAAAGCAAAACACCAAGTTCTAGCATCGTCTTTATTTCCAAGAATGTCTGTGGGTTCCCCAAAGATTAAAAAATAAAAATAGTGGTGGCTGCAGCCCAATCCATTGAAAACAAGCTGGGGTTGGTCTAGTGGGCACATTGGAAGACTAGAAGAGCTGGCAGCATGCAATATCACTAGTTTGCTTTCTAGAAATTGGGTGTTTTGGGAGTGGCCACCATCATTTTGGCAGGCAGCTGTCTTGTGATTACCCTCCCTTGGCATGGTAGCCATTTTGTGACAATACCAATTATATGTATTAAAAATCTGAATTGTTCCCACTGGCCTAAAATATTCTTTTTCCCTACTCTATCAGCTCTGGGAGAAATTAGTATCAGTACCCAACTGCTTCTTTAACTCCTACAGGTATATGAGAGCTCCTCCAAGATGGAACAGTTTGTGACCCGCTTCCTTCTGCGGGAGACAATGAACCAACTACAGTCTCTGCAAGTCTCCCTCGAGTGTGCTGCAGACACTATTGAAGAACAGGCTGGCCGAGAAAGGTAAAACAACCACCTGGGCTATCTAACAGAGGCAAAAGAGAAGTCAAAAACTTAAGGGTGGGGTTGAACTCAGTTTCTATCCTTTTCTAAGTCTCCTCATCTCATCTATAAAGATTGGTTCTACCATACCTACAGCTTTGGTGTTGTTGTCCCTTCCCCACGTTTGTTTGTTTGTTTGTTTATTTGTGTGTGGCTCCTTCTCTACTCACAAAATAGGCAGGCACGATGTGGATGTGGTCTATGCAATCTGCATCCAGCTACCACATTGTAGCAAAGAATCTGTACATAGTTCCTGTGTTTCCAGCTGTATGTTTGGTGCAGTTCTCAGGCCATTTCCCCACTACTGACTTATAACATCTTTGTATCACCCAACCACTGCTGAAGATATAAAGTCTGTTCTCACTATAGTTATATTGACTCAATAGTGGTAGGATTACACTAGAAGATGCTGTAAGTCACCAGTAGGAATCCTGCCTTGTTAATTATACAACTTGTTAACTGTAGCTGCTGAGAAACTGGTAAGTAGAATATTATTGGTATTGGACCTTAGTATTTCTGGCCAATGAAAGAGAGTCTCAGTTGGCAAATTTTCTGCAGTGAAGTTTTGCATTATTGGTGAATTAAATAGTTAAGAACAAAGCAAAATAAATGAAAGGCCACATATTTTAGCTCATATGTACAGGTGAAACTCGAAAAATTAGAATATCGTGCAAATGTTCATTTATGTCAGTATGGCAACACAAAAGGTGAAACCAATATATGAGATAGACGCATTACATGCAAAGTGAGAGATGTCAAGCCTTACTTTAGTATAGTTGTGATGATTATGGCATACAGCTTATGAAAACCCCAAATTCACAATCTCAGAAAATTAGAATATTACATGACATCAATAACACAAGGATTGGAAAGAGAACAATATCGGACCTCTGCAAAGTATAAGCATGCATATGTACTGAGAACTTGGTTTGGGCCCCTTTTGCAGCAATGACTGCCGCAGTGCGGCGTGGCATGGATGCTATCAGTCTGTGGCACTGCTGAGGTGTTATGGAAGACCAGGATGCTTCAACAGCGGCCTTCAGCTCCACTGCATTGTTCGGTCTCATGTCCCTCATCTTTCTCTTGGCAATGCCCCATAGATTCTCTATGGGGTTCAGGTCAGGTGAGTTTGCTGGCCAATCAAGCACAGTAATCCCATGGTCACTGAACCAGGTTTTGGTACTTTTGGCAGTGTGGGCAGGTGCCAAGTCCTGCTGGAAAATGAAGTCAGCATCCCCATAAAGCTCGTCTGTGGAAGGAAGCATGAAGTGCTCCAAAATCTCCTGGTAGACGGCTGCGTTGACCCTGGACTTAATGAAGCACAGTGGACCAACACCAGCAGATGACATGGCTCCCCAAATCAACACAGACTGTGGAAACTTCACACTGGACTTCAAGCATCATGCATTGTGTGCCTCTCCATTCTTCCTCCAGACTCTGGGTCCTTGGTTCCCAAATGAGATGCAAAAGTTGCTCTCATCAGAAAAGAGGACTTTGGACCACTGGGCAACAGACCAGTTCTTTTTTTCTGTAGCCCAGGTAAGACGCTTCTGACGTTGTTTGTTGTTCAGGAGCAGCTTGACAAGAGGAATACGACATTTGAAGCCCATGTCCAGGATCCATCTGTGTGTGGTGGCTCTTGATGCACTAACTCCAGCCTCAGTCCACTCCTTGTGAAAGTCCCCAACACCTTTGAATGGCCTTTTCCTGACAATCCTCTCCAGGCTGCGGTCATCCCTGCTGCTTGTGCACCTTTTTCTACCACACGTTTCCCTTCCACATAACCTTCTACTGATGTGCTTTGATACAGCACTTTGGGAACATCCAACTTCTTTTGCAATTACCTTTTGGGGCTTTCCCTCCTTATGGAGGGTGTCAATTATGGTTTTCTGCATAACTGTCAGGTCAGCAGTCTTTCCCATGCTTGTGATTCCTACTGAACCAGCCTGAGAGACCATTGAAAGGCTCAGGAACCCTTTGCAGGTGTTATGGATTCATTAGCTGCTTAGAGTGGCACACTTTGAGCCTAGAATATTCAACCTTTTCACACTATTCTAATTTTCTGAGATTGTGAATTTGGGGTTTTCATAAGCTGTACGCCATAATCATCACAATTATACCAAAGTAAGGCTTGACATATCTCACTTTGCATGTAATGTGTCTATCTCATATATTGGTTTCACCTTTTGAGTTGCCATACTGACATAAATGAACACTTGCACGATATTCTAATTTTTCGAGTTTCACCTGTATGTTTAGGTTATGTCATTTATTTCTTACTTTGTATTCTTATCATGAAAAATGAGGAATCGTGCGAGCAGAATCTCAGAGGCAAGCTAGTGATTATTCCTAGGATATGTACTGTACTGACATTATGCTTTTTAGGAATAATATGAACAAATCAGAAGCTTTGACTGGCCAACGCGCTACAAAAAGATGTGGTCGAAGAATTCAGAAGAACCTTTGCTTTTCTCCTACAGATCCTTATTCTGGAATGCTGACCACAGGTATTGACAGATTTCACCATTCCTATTACCTGGATTTGCATTAGTATGAGAGTACTTTGCTGCAGAGAATTATCTGTAAAAAACAGGCACAGTAATGTCTGAATAGAGAAAACAGTAACTTAACAATTTACACAAATTATTTAATCAACATCATAGGCTATTTTGCATAGCAATAAGCATCACAGAGCAGCCATCCTTTTCAAGGCTGAAGGGTGTTTTTAATGGTTGGAAAGTGAAGGCATGGTGGGTGAGGAGACGATGCAAAAAAATGAGAAGGATTATATCATGCATATTTCATGAGAATAGGGTGTTCTGTGTTTTTTCTCCCAAGTTTCTTTGGTAGAATGGGGTCATTTTATTGTGGAGTCCTTGGGGTTCTCTGAGCTTGGCTGTTTTCTTGCAAACGTTTCATTACCCAGCTAGATAACATCTTCTGTGCTAGAATGGGATGGGGTTTGCTCTCTGTTTATATACTGTGGCATGCCCTGCCAGGGTTGGTGGGGGTGGGGGTTTTGTTTTGTTCTATTTTTTCCTCTGGTAGTTCCTTGATTAAGGTATTCTTTACTGCTTGTATGTCTGGTGGTAATCTTGGTGTTAATCTCTGCTTATCTGGGTGATGATTGCTGGTGAGGAGATGTTCTGGTCTTTTGTTTTCCTTTCTATTGTCTCTTTTGAATAGTGTGTAGATGTTGTTTATCTCTATGTGCCTGTTGATGGCTGCCTTGTCTGAGTACCAGGCTTCCAAGAATTCCCTTGCATTTTTGGATTTAGCTTGGTCTAAGATGCTGACAGTTTCCCAGCTGAAACTATGGTTAAGTTTGTCCATGTGTTGCGAGATTAAGGAGTTTTCATCATGTCTTCTGACTGCTAGCTGGTGTTCATGGATGTGCTGTGCAAGCCTTCTACCTGTCTGTCCTACATAGTGGTTATTACAGTCCTTACACTGTATGTTGTAGATGACGCCTGTTTTTTCTTCTTGGGCTACTGGGTCTTTTGGTTTGCTTAAGATGTTTTGGAGGGCTTTATTTGGTTTGTGGGCTACGGAGATGCCATGTGGTTGTAATAGTCTGTCAGTAGTTTCTGAGACATTTCTGATGTATGGCAGTGTTATCCTTTTCATAGCTTATGTTGGTTGTGTTGTAGTAGATTGAATGGTCAGGCACTTTTTGATAAAGTTGTGTGGGTATCCATTTTGTTGGAAGATGTTGTATAGGTGATCTGTTTCCTTTTTCTGCTGTTCTGGATTGCATCCTTAATGACACCAGACGTACAAGCAGTAAAGAATACCTTAATCAAGGAACTACCAGAGGAAAAAATAGAACAAAACAAAACCCCCACCCCCACCAACCCTGGCAGGGCATGCCACAGTATATAAACAGAGAGCAAACCCCATCCCATTCTAGCACAGAAGATGTTATCTAGCTGGGTAATGAAACGTTTGCAAGAAAACAACCAAGCTCAGAGAACCCCAAGGACTCCACAGTTCAACCCTGAGCTACACATATTTGCTTCTATTGGTATCATTTTATTGTTTCTTTTAAATTATGTTTCATCAATTTCAAGTTTATGGCTTGAAATGTGCATCATGCCTCAAAATGGCAGAAAACTGCCATTTGGCAGTGTAGTTGGGAGATAGGGAGCTATAAAAAGGATTACTCATTGTTGATGTCTCGTTAATTACTGAAAGAGTTGGTAACTCAGTGTGAACTGACTTTTTAAAAGCTGTTTTAAAGTTATGTGAAAGTTCTGAGTCTGAGACTTAATCTCTAATGGTTTATCCCTGCAACTTACCATAATATGATGGAGCTAGAAAATACAGTATGTATACAAATCAACTAAGCACCTTCATCATGAGACATATTGTGCCTTTCTTTCAAATGAATTGCTACATTGCAAATACAAATCTAAAAATTTTTTAAAATGCAAAGAGAGCCAGTTTGGTCTAGTGGTTAAGGCACCAGGCTAGAAACCAGGAGACTTTTGAGTTCTAGTCCTGCTGAAAAGCTGGCTGGGTGACTTTGGGCCAGTGACTGTCTCTCAGCCCAACTTATCTCACAGGGTTGTTGTTGTGGGGAAAATAGGAGGAGGAAGAAGTATTAGATATGTTCACTGCCTTGAGTTATTTATAAAAATAATAAAGGCAGGATTAAAAGAAATCTTTAAAAAATTAATTCTTAACTAGATATTATCATGGAAACTTATGGCTTCTCCAATCCACATCTCCCTAATGTCATGAGATTTGACCCATTTTGCAATCTGGCTGGGGACTATGGGTGAGAAGTTGCCATGCTCTGTAGGAATAGCATTTCAACCTCCATAAAAATGTCCAAAGTGGGACAGCTAAAGGATATCTTTATCTAGCATTGGGTAAATAAGATATGTTGGGGATACTGTTGGGGTATCAATCTGTCTGTCCAAGGTGGAGGAGGTAGTCTCTATTGTGGCAGTGGAGAGCTCCAGGATAATCCTAGAGGATTTCACATTCATGATGATATTGCCTTAATAGAGCCATCCCAGGATTTCATGACCTCCATAACAGCCCTAGGTTTATTTCAAATTGCTATTGAACCAGGACATAGGGTAGGGCATATATTTGATTTAGGTTTTTGCCTCAGTACATGTGGAGGTGACCTGGAAACTAGGTTGTCATGTTCAAACCACTATCTGGTGAAGTTTGGTCTCACGGCATCACTGTCCTGCAGAGGTAGATGATTCATTAAATTGGTCTGCCTCCAGAAACTGATGATTGGACAAATTTTTGAATGCTCTGGAGAAATTTGAAGAAGCCAGAAACTATCAGAGCTTGACATTGTTGGTGCCCTCGGGAAAACTGAACAGGTCATTTGCAGAATTGCCCCTAAATGTTTTATATAATACTGTAGAGCTCAGGCTCCTCACTGGTTTTCTGCTGAACTGCATGGGATGAAACAAGACAGAAAACAACTAAAGCACAAGGCTGATTCAACGAATATTTGTACACAGTCATGTCTACTGTATGCCAGTGAAGATTGCAAAGAAGTTTCCAGACCATTGATATTCAAACTTTTAAAAGAATGTTTAAAGATTCATCTACCCCAGAAAATCCAATATTGGCACTCCAAAGATCTGCTGTAGCAATTTTGCAAGATACTTAAAAGATAAAATATCTAGTCTTCATCTAGATTTAAATGCAGCTTTTAATACAGTTCAGACTGAGACATACAGTGCACCATCTGGCCCAAATGTATGGGATCTCCTTCAGTTTTTCAGGACATGGGCAATATTCTTGTACTATCCAGACTATTACATGCTCTCTTGAGCTAACTGAGATGTCTTGGCTTGCTAGAGCTAACTGAAGGAGATTGATTGGACAGATCCAGGAACTGGTGAATGCATTTTTGCAAGACAGATTGTTGCTGCCAGCCTTGAAGGAAGTAATAATCCCTCCACTCCTGAAAAAGTATTTCTTCTCACCCCGGTTACTTCAGCCCGCCCCACTTGGTCCAGCAGAAGGGGCATGTTGCAGACCCCACCGGTCAAGGAATTTCACCTGGTGGGGTCTAGGCAGAGGGCCTTTTCTGTGGCCCCCACCCTACGGAACAATCTGCCTCCCAAGGTCCAGTGTGCCCCCACTCTCATGGCCTTCAGGAAAGGGGTGAAATCCTGTCTGTGCCAGAAGGCCTGGGGGCCGGATGGGGGCTTGCACCAGTGGAGGTGGCTTGTGGGGTGATTGACCTTGCCCCCCCCCCCCCATCATCTTGAATGTTTTTAGTATGTATGTACAGGGTTTGTTGTTTAGATCTGATTTTTAATGGATTATTTATTTTAACTATTTATGGGGGATTTTTAATTGTTGATGGGGTTTTTGATTTTAACTGTGAGCCGCCCAGAGTCACCCACTGGGGGGAGATGGGTGGCATACAAATTTAATAATAAATAAATAAATAAAATAAATTCAAGCTACCCCCTAGTTTCAAATACCCCTTTTTTGGATTGTGCTTAAGAAAATGGTGTCTGTGCAGATGCAGATATTCTGGAGAATGCCAATTATCTCAACAATTTTCAGTCTAGGTTCAGACTTGATTTGGAAACAGAATCCATCATTATCACTCTGACAGACACCCTACAGACAGCAAAAGTGTGACTTTTGATCCTGCTAGACCTCTTAGTTGCTTTTGATGCCATCAATCATAGTATTCTCTTGACTGTCTCTATCTGCATAAGATTGGGGCCATTGTGTTACAGTGGTTTCTCTCCTGCATGTGGAGATCGTCTAATACAACAGTATTGGCTCACTGTCCCTTTGCAACCTCACAGCTGTGAGGAAGTTTGAGGCCAGGTGTCAATATACTAATGATTGTCAATGCTATTTCTCCCTAATATCTGAGTCAGTAGAGACAGGTAACATATTTTAAACCAGTAGTAAATATTGGGGGGAAGGCAATAATTGAGATTAAATCCTGGAAAGGCTGGAACCTTATGGGTGGTGGTTCCTAGACAGAGAAACCAGGAAATCTGCCTGTTCTGAACAGGGCTGTACATGAACAATAAATATATAGCTTTGGGGCACTCCTAGGATCATCACTGTCACTGGAGGCCTAAGTGAGCTCTGTAACCAGGAACACCTTGTACTAGCTGTGATTGGTATACAACTTATATTCTTTCCTGGAAAGGGCCAGCCTAGCTGCTACTATTTATGCATTGGTAATGTCATGTTTAGACTATCAAAATGTGCTCTGTGTGGCGCTGCCTTTGTGTTTCATCTGGAAACTGGAGCTGGTAGCAGAGTGGGATAGCAGGGCTTAGCCATGCTTCACCATTGTTGAAGCAATTGTACTGGCTGCCACCAGCTGAAAGGGTTTGCTTGTGACATAGAAGGCTCTAAGCAACCTAGGACCAGGATAACTGATAGATTATCCTCATCACTTGATCATTAAGATCATCAGGGAAGGTCCTGCTGCATGTGTCAAGATTGCCTGAGTGCCATCTTGTGGTTAATAGTGGCCAGGCCTTCTCTGTGGTTGACCTGAACTCTGGAAAGTTCCCTCTGATATTTGTAAGGTGCCTATTTGTTTTCCTCCTTCTCACATACATTTTATTTATGCATGCGTGCATGCATGCCTTCAAGTCAGTCTTAATTCCTGGTGACTGCTCGGAGTATGTTTTCAGCTACCAAATGTTTGAGCTAGACGTTTTTGGCTGTTCACTAGTGTGGCTTGATTTTATTGTTATTTTGTTGTATGGGGTTTTATTATGCATTGTGGTGTGTAAATTGGAAGTGATTCACTTCCATAAAGTATTTTCATTATATTGAGTCACTGATATTGAAGCTGGTTAAATTAACTCAGTCTTACTCTTTGTGGTGAAGGACTGCCCCACTTCAACAAGGCACTTCAGGGGATCCCTTTCACTGAAGCTTTATTGAAGGAAATGTTCTTTTGACGTTTTGCGCAGCTGTAATTATGTAAGACCCCTTAGGCTTTTGCTCTTAAAGGCAGGTGGGATGTTTTTTAAACAAATAAATGTGGTGTCTCTTATCAAGGAGATACACTAAGGGAGATCCGTCAGTTGATTAACCACTTGCTCCCCATCACATCTAACCACTCAGACTTAATTATAACTGTGTTTTTGAGAACCGCTTGAAAGAGCAGCATTTCTGATTTGTGAATAGGCAACGTGCCAAGGCTTTCCCATGTTACAGTTTTCATCACAAGAGTGGCATGGGGAAGGATGCTCACTAATGATAGTATAACCTCTATAATGGTTTAGCAATTTCCAGTCTAAGTTTTGGTCTCTGTTATGGGAAGGAGGAAATTATTTTATATTTGTTGTTTTAAAGAAACTATGAGAGAAATTGGTGCATCATGTTCCTTTGTGGGGTGGAGTGGACAGGGAGTTGAAGAGGAGTAAAATATAGATACATCTGTGTCAAAAAGAAAGTGTGAAGGTTTGTCATGTCTGATGCCTGGCTTTCAATCCTATTGAATTCTTTTCCCCCCCATATGCTACTTGGCTGTGGTAAGGTATTTGTAATTTTGGCTGAGTCTTCTCTCTGTTTGCATTATATTCAGGTGTTTGTGTGGAAACTGTCAGCCAGTGGCCATCTGAAATTACCCAGCTACAACAGTTCATTGGCAAACTGGAATGTAAGGTGGGCCAGGAAATGAAACTGAAAAATTGATAAAATTGAGAACTTCATCTTGAAGCATTTTCCCATGACATTTATAATTGTTTAAAGTATTTGGAATCTGGTCAAAACACAACTCAAGAACTCAACACACAGTTTATATGTAATTCACTTCTTTTTCCAGTCCTGGTTTTCTTTTGATATACCCTTTGAGCATCAAATGTAGTAATTAGGTTGCCTCTGGTAACCCACACCTAGCTTCATGTCACAAATTTTCCTACTACTGGAACCTAAAAACTCCTCAGAGATGCTTGAAAGGTTGATTAGTTTTTGTACTTAGTTTCTGTTCTTAACTAGAATTTAAAGTCATATTTGGATCAACTTTTAAGAATTACCATCTTCAGTCAAGAAATCCTGGGAAATGCCTATAATAAAATATCAAGGCTAGGTCACAAAGAAATGTTCATGAAACCAATTTTTAAAATAGCCGATAGGCTCAGAAGCAACCAGAATTAACCAGGCAAGTTTCAAACATCTATGGATGGCCAGTATGTTCAGACATAATCTCTGAGACATGCAGGAGATATGCATAAAGAATGCCCACCTAAGAGGTGAAGTACTGCATATTTTAAGGAGAACTGGGAGTGAAATTTTAAATCAGGTTGTATCAAAATGGTTTTGATTGCAAATCCCAGGATTGTCCATGGGTGAAGAAGTCTTGCAGTGTACGGAATTATTTATGCAGCTATATGTCTCTAGTAATGTATAAACAATACATTATATTCAATGTGAAATAAGGGATGAATGATTCTTACAATGCCAGTTAAGGTTTACACTGGTTTACATGCAAGGTGTTTATCCTGATACAGATTTCCATAACTAGGAAGGGATGCATACTAACACTGGTCAGGCTGGAACAACAACAACAACAAAATCAACAAAATAATTCCTTTCTCTATCCCTTTTCTCTCCTCTTATTATTTCTACCTCCCATTTCATTTCATTTCATTTCATTTCATTTCATTTCATTTTTGTTTTGTTTTCTTTCACTCTCTTTTCCTTTCCCCCCTCCCTGCCTACTAGGCTAACAACTTAGAATCAAATGCCTCTTAATAAAGTTACCATGAGATAACTAAGACTGCATGTGGCTGCTGGTTACTCTCCCCACCATATATTCTTTGACTTGCCTCTAAGATCTCACTTTATAGTTATCCTGGTATCTTAGAGCTAATTCACCTGCACAAATATCCCATTTGCAAATAGATGAATATATCAACTACCTCCTTTGAAAACAATTGTATTTGATGTGCATAAGTTCTGCTTGTGATGTTTAGTAATTTTGTGTCTGTATCATTTAATCTTGCCTTCACCAGATAAGAATATATATGTGTTGTGTAATTCATTCTCAGACAGAGAACATATAACCCCAAAATACCTGCTAAAATAATAGCTCTTTTATCACTGGACGCTAGTCAAATATCTAGCTTTACCTTTAGCAGTGATCAAAAGTAGAGAATCTCCATGGGAATAGTGTTCCAATCTTATGCTTTGGGTTTATTATTATATAACCAAGTAATTTTTCCAGAGTTCTTTACTCCAACATATTTTTATAGTCTTATAGTCAGACCTCTTCCAGACGACCATATTTTCTTTCACCTAGCCCTTCTTAATTCAGTTTAAAACATTTGAGATCATCTAAGCTCTTCTCATAATTTGCAGATTTTTTAGACATCATGAGACCATGAGCATGTTTATATGTTTGCAAATTGAAAGTTTGCAAAAAAACAACAACAGCCAGTTAATGTTTTCCTTTTTCAGCCAATAGCTGGCAAAGAGAACTGCCCATCCATAGTGCTCACTTGCTGTCTTTATAAGCCAGTGTTGTCCAAACTTGGCCACTTTAAGATGAGTGGACTGGCTGGGGAATTCTGGGAGTTGAAATCCACTCATCTTAAAGTGGCCAAGTTTGGACAACACTGTTATAAGCAGACTAATAACCGAGAGCCTAGTCCCACCCACTCAGGTTTCACCAGGTCTGTGCCTAAACATTCTCCACTTCTTATTAGCATATTAGCATAGCTTATTATACATATATAGATACATATCCCCCTCTCCTATGCCTCATGTGCTTTTCTGCATATATTTGTGAACATTTGTCTCTTTTTTTGCAAAAAAAATCCCAAAAACCATTTGATAGGAACCTGGGCAAGAAAATGTGGCTTTTCAAATAAAGAAATAAATGAATTTCCTTAAAACCTTCCTACTTGCCATGACAGCAAAGTTATCCTGCCTTTCAAATTCCTAATGCTGGTGTACTAGCAATTCTGCATTTGGATTCCTTTTTCTAACCATGGCTAGACTGTGATACTAGGAGCTGGGAATCAACGCAAGCCATGTCAGCCCATCAGTGGCCACAGAGTCTGCTTCTTCAAGCACATGACAAAAATAGGTTGCCATTTATGTAGTGGCATTCACTGCCCTGAAATACATTCAGACTCAGAGCTTTAATGCTGCTGTCACAAAGATATATCTAAATTTCTTACAATTACAAAGCCCTGGTTACAATGTTATATGGTCAAGGGTTCATCTCATCTCATTACTGGACTGTAGCTTCATCTGGAAAGGTTCTTGGGAATAGGGGTGATGGTTATTAGATGCAACCTCATCTAAGCCCCAAGATGTATGATCTCTTATGTATTAAGCAAAACTAAAACTTCATTAAAACTAAAAACATTTAAATCAGTTTACTTAGCAATAGAAAACAGGGAAATTAAACATATAAAAGCAGCCTAAATTTCTAAACAGTCCTCAAGATAGGACTGTAGTAAAATCCTTGTTCAAATATAGAAAAAGTGAGTTCTTTAGACAACTGAATAATTGATAAAGAATGGATGATCTTCCAGCCATATAGTATCATTCTTCCCAAATAAAAAAACATGCTATACGCAGTTTGGTCATCTTCCTGTTTGTTTCTATGTACTGTAAGATAATAGAATCTATACAAAAAACAACAGCTCTTCCAGAACAATAATATAGCACATGACTACAATGAATGAATCAGTGTTGCATTTTGAGCACTGTTTCTTCAATATTTAGCTGAATCCATCTATTTCTTCCTAAAAACGACCTACAGGTATCTAATAAATGTGGGAAAAAACAAATTTTGATTAATTTGTTATAATTTAAAATCAATAGAAATGTGACAAATAGGTGGCAGACGACTTGGAGGATCGCTTAGCCTTTCCCAAGCTGGTGTTCCCCAGATGTGAAAAGACTGTGACTCCTAGACTACTTAGCCAGCATGGCCAGGCTATTGGAAGGGCAACAAGATGAGTGAGGCTACTCTGAAATGACTGTGAATGCCTAGTGAAGAGGACAGTTGTGTGAAATCAGTTATATACCTCAACCATGCTCTTCAACTTATTTCCTTTGGTAGTAATTCTGTATTTTTGTCCATCCAGAGTCCAAGGCTGGAACCTTTGAAATATAATACAGTCTGCAAAGGAACAGATTCTGTAAGTTTCTGGATCCTGCTTTTTGTTATCTGATTGTGCACTGAGGTAGCACTACAAACAAGGCAATTCCAAATGTAATGTGAGAAATAATTCATATATTAGTGGCCATAAAAGAAAAAGATTCAGCAACCTTAAGGAATAAAAGACAAGGCTACTATAGATTAGATCAATACAGAGCAGGTGGTTTAGAAGCTGAAGCTTTTATATAACAGTTCGGCAAAGATGGGAAAATGTGTATGCACTCTGTCCCAGCTTTCAAAACTGTAGCCACTTTGTCCAAGAGTCCTGATCCTGATGCCTTTTCACAGCATTTCCTTTGGAATTGCAGGGCAAATGGTTCCCACCTTGGTCCTATGTCCCGTTCCTGCAATTTCTTCCCTCTCTCCGGAAATAAAAGCCCTAGGTGTCTTAGTGCTTCCCCCCTCCCCATCTTTCCTGATCAATTCTCGTAGCAGTTCTGTTATTTCCAAAGTGGATAACTCTGCCCCCACCCCACCCCCATTGAGACAATGCAGTAGACTGGGCGAAGGGGGAGAGTTCTAGATGGGACTCCCATTTTGGGAGTCTTCCATTGGAATCTGAGGAGAGGCGGGAATAGCTGGCCAATATGGCAGCCAGAGATGATCCTAGTAAAATACGATTGTGAGGGTGGGTGGAGATCAAGAACATTTGCTTTTAGTGGGTGTGTAGAAGTGCCTTTAGTGTTATCTCTGACTTGCAAAACATTTCTAAATCTATATTAATAGAAGTTGCAAAGTTTCTCCCCTTTTACTATCTCTTTCCCATTTTCGCAGCACATCTTGGTGGCACAGAGACAGATCTCAGTGGCAGAAAGTGGATTACTGGCATTCTGCCAAATTCTCCAAACCTACACAGAAATCACAGCTGGACAAAGCAGCTGCCTACAGTAAGTCTTCAAGACATTGATTTTTATAGGTTGTTTTGATGAGATATGTGTTTAAGAAAGGGAAGCAAGATTTCTGTTGGACTCTCTTTCTTCAGCATTATGAACCTCACTTTTCTCTCAATAATCAGAAAGAGGTTTATGCAGTGTTGTTTTATAACCTAACCCTGATATCCATGAACTTCACTTTCCAACAAACAGCACCATAAAGTAGATAGATACTGAAATATAAGAGGCAGACTCTTTACAAATACCCTTGCTTCTTTTTCTGTATAGATGAAACAGAAACTCAGAAAACAAATGTAATGGTTCATAATGCTGTGCTCATGTGACTTTGAGTTCAGTCCCATCCTGCTCTTCCTAGTGCTATCATTATACCAGCTATTCAAAAGTATTCTTGGTAATTGAAACATGCTAGTAACTGCCTGAAATGTAGCTGCAAATTATTGAAATAGAGTGTCTTTACAGGAAGAGCAAGAAAGAATCAAATTAATTAATGCTTCATTTGGTACCATTAAAAAAAAACACTTTGAAAGGGAGGAAATAAAATTGTTTTCAAGTTGGAATAATAACCCACCTTTATAGTTTATTGGAATATGTAAAAATGCAAAGCTAGATAAATTAAGGCAGCCCTTTCCAATCTGGTTTCACTAAACATGTTCAGACTACAAGTAGCCAACTACAGGACCAAACAAATTCTGGAACTCAGAGTCTCTACACATTTTGAAGGAACTAAATTAAATGCTGAATTCAGGCATACTGTAGGAAAATGATGAGATCCCAAGTTCATTTATGCATCATCACTGATAAACCAGAGATCAGCATACTGAATGAAATTATGTTATGTTTGCTTTGTTGTTGAATTGTTATCTTGTGATTATTTTGTAGTTATTTTTATACCTGTTTTGGTTAATTTTGTGTATGCTGTGAGCTGCCCAGAGTCGGCTGGAGTCAGGTAGCACCCAAACAGAATAAATAAATAAAATGTATAACTTCTGTTGCAAAATTATATCTGTACTCAACATCAAGCTACCACACAAAACACCAGTTCGGCATTACGTTCTGTTCCTTCAGCCCTTTCCCATGTTCAGGTACATTGACCAGTCTCCTGGGACATCAAACTCTGTGTTTCTCCAAATCACTGACTGCCACTCTCCAGGAAACAATAAGACAAATGACTAAACATTATCAGGAGACGGGGGGCAACTTGAGGGCTAGCATTTTTAGCAATAGTCTTGTGACAAGTATAACTACTCTGACATGCTAGTTTAATGGGTTGTACTAAGTTAAGTTTCAGGATAATCGACTCCTGTTAATGAAGAATGGTATTATGTCTACTCCTTTTCTTAGGGTTCAAGTGAAGTGCAGCCTATCAGATAAAAATTCTGTTATACCTCCCTACGTAGCATTTGCAGCACCTTTGTATCAGTTTCATGCCCCTGTGATTCCGTGCCATCCTGCACTGATTTAGTTCTGGCTCAGTTGTGGCAAAACGGAAACTGCCCCAGTGAGAATTTTCAAGCAGAATAATTGGAGCTCAGTGTTCCAAGGTCAACTGCAGTGAGGACAAACATGGGCTGTATGGATTTGATTCCGAGGGTTTGGAGCAAAACGATGGTGGTGTGGAAGGGACCTCTGTTGTACGTAGACTGAGTAATTAACACGATTACCATAACATACTAAATGTTCCTTTAAAAAGAAATAATGAAAATAATAATGAAATATAATTAAAAAATAATGAACAATAAAAATAGTGAAAATAATTATCTTTTATTTGAGAAGAGTACAGTAAAAAAATTCATTCATGAATCACTGAGGAGGGGGAGTTACAATGGAAGAGTCAGTCTGGTTATAGCCACTGGCATCTTATCTACATGTGCAGCAGAGTTTCTGAAATATAGAAATATTTTTTCCTCATGTCTTCCCTTTTTTGCCTGCAGCGTGTCTGCCCACAAACTGGCGAGTGACACCTGCTTCATCCTCTATGAATTCTGGCAAGATGTAGTTTCTTGGAGAAGGTGATTCCTTAAAATTATCTACAATTTACATCAAGGCTAAGTAAAATTCCACAACGCTTATTTACATAATCATTTTTGATTGAGCAAAAAGAGGCATCTGCATGGGAAAGATTCCTACTAGATTAAGCAAAATCTAGACCAGGGTTGTCCAAACTTGGGCACTTTAAGATGAGTGGACTTCAACTCCCAGAATTCCCCAGCCAGCTGGCTAGGGAATTCTGGAGTTGAAGTCCACTCATCTTAAAGTGGCCAAGTTTGGACAACACTGGTCTAGACATTCAACTATACAGAACCTGCTACTTGTTGCCCTTAGATATGCAGAGTGCCCAAGTCACATGAACACTCTGTTCTCATTTTTTTCTTTTTTTCTTTTTAGCCATCTACACTCAGATAATAGTAAGAAGTTCCAGCATGCCATCACTGATCTTTTGGATGCTCCAGAGCTCTTGACCACTATGTTGTTCCCAGGTAAGATAATGCTTAGTGATTCATTGATTATGCGCCATCAAGTCCATGTTGACTGTTAGTGACCACATAGATAGATTTTCTCCATGAAATGCTTAGTAGACAATTGATTTTCTGTTTCTTCTGGTGAGCAAAAGACAAACATTGACATTGTAACAACTCTCAGTTTGATAGCCATATCTTAAGAATTAACAACGTTTTCAGATTATGGTCACAATTGTTCAGTTTCATACCACAGGGCTGGTATCAACCCAACCCCCCACCCCATCACCAAAAAAATAAAAATCTTCAAGCCAGAATTTTTAGCTGTGATATGTTGAAAAAGCTATACAGGCTTGATTTGTACATGTAATATTAAACCACAGTGGAGGGCTACCCTAAGCCATGGTTGTACAAGGACTGCTTAACCAATATCAAAACCAGATCCTCAGTTTGGAAATGTCAGCCTTTCAAGATAGGCCAGGTCAGGAAACAGATACTATAAGAACTCAATGGAACTCTATTGAAAACCTGACAGAGTTTCTCTCTCCCTCCCTCTTATACCAAAGAGTCAAAATAAATCAATCTTGAGTTTCTTTGTCATCCCCACCGATCTTTCTGGGCTAAGCTGATGTTTTTGTAATGGCTGCTGCAATACTTCTTCAAGGCTGTCTCTGTACTCCTCTACAGAAAAGTGGTTTGATCCACCTTGTTTTACCCTGGGGGTAGCTCATCCTAACTCATCTGAATTTCAGAGTAGTCACTGGAAAAAAGGAGTCTTGGATTCCCATTTATTTAGAGTGAAAAAAAAATCAACATAAATGGCTATAACATTTTTGCTTTCAATCAGACTAGAATAAAATTTGTAATAAATTTAAAATATTATAAGTATAGTAACTATATTTAATCAATGCAATGGCATTTGTTGCACTTCTTTAAAATTCGTGTTTCTTTTAGTATATGTAATATTTTGTGTTTTTAGAGTGAAAATAATGAGAATTCTACCAAACGAATCTTATCATAAGCAATACAGGTGGCAAATTACAAACCAATTGATTAAAGGCTTCTTGTGCGTGTATGTGCAGAGAGAAAGGGATATAGCAAGAAATAATAATGTCACTTCATAAACTGATTGGAAGTAACTGTTAGGAATAAAGAGTGGGGAAAAGTATACGAGATTAAAATGTTCGTCTTTTCTATATCAGAAATATAGTCCTTAAGCTAGTCAGGTAAGTAAAATAGATATGAAACATCTAACATCATTAAAAGGAGGGAAATAAGAAACTAAGAGGGGAGCAAATGGTTAAACAAGGGTTTTCTATTAAATTCCTTCCTCTCCACTTCTAAGATGTTATGATTGAACTTGCTGATGGTAGACTGGTTGCAAAAGTGACTTTGATTTAAGGACTGACCTATTAGTCAGTCACTGAATCCAATATTATTCCCTCTCCCATTCCCACCAAGGTGTTTTAGAACAGTAGGAGGTGTCGAAATATAATATTCTAAAAATGTCATACTTTTTATGGCATATACTGACCGCTCTGTGCAGCATGCTGAGCTCCCGAACTGCATAGGCAGACTTTTATGGAAGACTCTGAATCAGAGATAAAGCAATTTAGACATACACATTCCACTTAGAAGAAATAAAAAAGCTCTGACATTGTCCCTATTCCACTATGGATTTAGGGTCTGTGCTACTATACAGCCCAGCTGTAAGCCATAATCAAATATGGCTTAGCACATTGTATCGATGTGGAATAAGGCTTATTTTAAGTCTAAAACCTGTGGATTATGAGGTCAGAACTCATGTTTTATAATACAGTATAATCTGTATTGCCTCTTTAACGTTTGTAAATATTTTCATTTCTTTCTTTAGCTTCCTGGTGGATTATGAACAATAACTGATCTCTCCATAATATTATCTCAGTCCAACCAGCATGTGATGGATCATCTTTCCAATACAGCCTTCCTTCCAGAGGTGCCCATTCTCATCCGATCCTCCGCAATGTTGTTTTCCTTTTGTGTATTAATGTGGAATGCTTCCTTTCCTCTGCAGCCATGCGAACAAGATGGGCCTTGCCATCTTTCCTGAACATGACTTATACCTTTCTTTTGTTCTGATGTACAATTTTCATTCAGAAATGTATTATAGCCTTGTTAGCCTTTTTGGCTATAAGAAGAGACTATCCCTGAAGCATGATGGACAGTGATACAACAATTGATTGGCCATAAGTACTGGTGCACAAAGGGAACAAAATTAGAACATTTGGGCACAGTAATTGTGAAGGTTGAAGGAGGAAGTCTTCCCCTGGGCATACATCAATATGTGTTTTTTGGCACCATGAGAAGATATAGCAGGGTCTACTTCCCACATCACTGAATTTCATTAGTCATCAATTAATATAGTGCCTAGAATTTTTCCAGATCTCTTCTTACCAGATTTATACACTAGATCAGTGTTGTCCAAACTTGGCCACTTTAAGATGAGTGGACTTCAACTCCCAGAATTCCCCAGCCAAGAATGTTTGCTCACAGAAACAGAAAGGTCTATTAACAAAACAGACAGCATGCTGGCTGGGGAATTCTGGGAGTTGAAGTCCATTCATCTTAAAGTGGCCAAGTTTGGACAACACTGCACTAGATGATGTGGTTGGGTTTATACAAGCTCCAAAATTCAGAATTCAGATTTGAATTTGGAAATGTGTATGAATTCAGAAGCAATGCAGATAATGAGTTTCAATATGATGTTTGAAAGTAGGTTCCCTGGTGCAGTATTGGTTTGGACATTTTGCAGTCCAGATGTGAATTCTAGCCCATTATTTGAAATATTTTCCATTGTTTCGTTTTACCTTTAAAAGCAAAAGCAATCATTTGAACAAAATGTAGGCTGAATGTAGGAATGCTTTCATTATACCACTGCTGAACAGCCTGCCTGAGCATATTAAGCAGAATGGTATTACATTATACTTTTTTTTTTTTTTGTCTTCATAAATATTCCAAATATTGGCTCAGAAATACAAAATTGGAAATTTAAAGAAATATAATTTGAATTATAAATTTGAAGGAGTAAACAGGTGGTGGTAAGAATTTCATAAGCAAGCAGCCTAGCACAGATTAAAACTGTTTCAATTTATGCCCTTTCCTAAGAACTGTAACTTTTTGAGAGGAAAGTTGTGAGTCTCCAACAGATTATCCAGCACCTTCTTTAAATTTCAATTCCCAGGAAATGTTGGGAAAAAACAGGTTAATTTTGTGGATATCCCTATGATCTCATGTTTCCAGGCAGTCTCTAGCTGACTGATCTTTGGCAAGGTGCAATCAAGTACCACCTGTACTATTATAAATAAAATGGAGGTAAAAGTAAGAAATTTGCATGCTATTTGAAAAAAAGGAATTGATTTCTCTGAAATGGTACTTGGATGCTGTGCCATTTGTATATGGTTTTATATTTTATGAGTGCTTCCCCTATAAGAAATGGGAAAATTGTTCATTTTCAAAACAAAATGAGAAAGAAGTTACAGTCCAAGGACATAAAACAGCATTATTAATTTCACAAATGCCTGATTATTTAACATTATTTTTGTGTATATGTGATCAGTAATCAAAACATGGTTGTATCCTCCACTTTCCTTGTCTCTTAATAAACAATTCTGTACTCCTGCTATAGACTGGTTAAATTTTAGTCTGTTCCTTCTGATTAATTTTCCCAAATTTCTTCATGTGAATAATAGCAGCTAGAGAAAGTCTAATTTTCCTAATGCAATTTCTTTTGAAAAATGCCATTTCGTATTCTGTAATAAATGCTGATGTGCTTGAGGGTTTGTTTAATTTTATTTTTTGTAAACTATTTCTCTTGAAAACATTTGTTTACCTAACTATGGAGCAAGAAGAGAGATGGGCAAACTCTTGGTGTCTAAGACCTGCGCTAAACATTTTCATTCCAGCCAGCCTTCAATATTTAAGATAGTTCGTTGATAAGCTGAGTAGGTGCTGTCTGCTTTGTTAATAGACCTTTCTGTTTCTGTGAGCAAACATTCTTTCAACTGTCTTCACCTCTCTGATTTCCCACACACCGATTAAATCCAAGGGAAGTGATCATGACAGTTTTCTCCCATTAGGGAACAACAGGAGTGCTCTCCACCAGCTCCAACAATAATAAGTTAAAAAACTCCACCAAGAGTAACTCAAAAGATGTTCTCAAACATCCTGGGATTAGGTAGAAGAACTGAAGCTTCTTACAAAAGATTTTTTACAAAGTGGATTTCAACACACCATTAGTACATGATGCAAAATTTACTAGGGAACTTAGAAAAGCATATCCCCTTTTTTGGCACTAACATTCCCTCACTGACAAATGATTCTTCTTTTCAACCACAGTGAATCAGTTGTTCCACAACTTAATAGCACTAATGTTTGCAATTAAATATCACCTGAGTCTTATATTTTCAAAAGATGTACTATCTGTTCTGTGTCCTAGTTCCAAGACAGGCAGAAAAATCAATGGCTATTAAATTAACATCCATCATCTGTCCTCTATGATCAGCCTGATTATACCAGGATGCAACTGTGCAGTCATCCTTCATGAGATAAGGCAGCCAAACAATGCCTTATTCTTCAGCTCTCAAGTGCTATACACAGAGTCAGACAGGTTGTCCGGTATCAGCACATCCTGATATTTTTCCAGAACTCACATGCCAACTGTAGAAAAGGGATCTTTTTTCTTTTGCAAGAAAAATCAACCCATATCTATTTGCAAAATTGCTGCAAGAAAATGTAGTTGTGTTGATAAACTGACAGTGGTCTAATAGCACATGTGAAAGCTCAGATTTTGAATGTTTCTAAACTCAGAGAATCCCAGGTGGAAGAAACTTTGGGACTCAATGACTCCAATGTATTACTCAGTGCCAGACTGGCAATAGAAAGTGCTTATGCAGCAGATTTCCCAACCTAACTCCCTCCAGGTATGTTGGAATTGCACTCCCATTATCTAGCACATAAAATCAGAATAGCTGGGAATAACAATCCCAAAACATCTGAAGGTGAGAGGCTATTGTGATGAAGAATTGGTTACCTACCTGGAATAGCAGTTCTTCAATATGTGAATTCAACATGGGTTATTATTGCCCCATTGAAAATATTCTAGAACTTGCAGAATTAGTTGTGGGCAACCCTCTTCCCCCAGCACACCATGTGACTAGGTACAGCTGCTGTAGAACTTCTTCAGATCCTAAGACTAACATGGAGTATCTGCGGCTGCACTGAAGTTGTGTGAGACCTAGCATAGTAGGAAGGTGAAGTCACAGATAAGCACTAGAAAAAATTACAGCTACAGGGAAGGACCCAGTTCTTTCTTGTGGTTTGTTATTTACACATATGGGTGAGCAGCAAGCTTCTTAACTGTAAGACAGTCTGGTTATTTTTAAGGTGACTAAAGACAAATCATCCAATGTTTGCTTTTTTCTATGAGTGTGGTGCAATCAATAGTCTTAGATGAAGGTAGATGGCTGACTCCACATTGTTATTCAGTATAACTCCAGAAATGGAATACTCTGGAGTGAGCGTGGATAAGAAGGCCCCTTTGTTTTGACCAGTCCATAATTAAGTCTGATGGTTTCCATTTGGAGAAATACTGGGAGGAAAGACCATGCTTCTACATAGGCCTTGAGCAAGATCGAGCAGCAGGGAAACCATAGCTGCCAAAATTACTAAGATGTAATGAGACTGCAATTGGTTGATTCCCTCTTAATCCTTGCCAGGACTCTAGTCAAGTGGGAAAGGCAGAAAAACAGCTTTATTCCAAGAAAAAAAAAAGGACAGTGTCACTGAGCAGCCATGATCTGCCCCTTCTCACCTGTAAAAGGTTAGGTATCTACTGCCTGTTATTCTGTGATGCACAGGAGTTAACTGGCATTGTATGTGTGTATAGGTTTGCAGAGGCATTGGAGCTCTAGAAGAACAGCAAAAGACCACATAATGTCACAGTTCCAAGATCTGTGGTGGCTTGGGTGGAGACACAAATAGGAGAAATACCAAGAGTCTCCAGGCTGGCCAGGGAACATCAGCCCTAGTGGATATCAGAAGATTGAGACTCTGGCTTTAGACCATTGTGGGGGTTGCTTGAGCAGAGATCAGTGGGGGAGCTGGCAGAGCCTGCCAATCTGGTGCACAGATCAGCTGTGTGGCAATGAAAACAGCAAAGATCAGCTGTTTGGTAAAGGTGATGGTGAGCTTACCAGGCTCATTGTGGTGGTGATGACATTTGGTGGTACAGCAGTGGCAAAGGCAATCCAGGTGTGCCTGATCTCCACATAGCAGAAAGCACTTGTGACTAGGTACCAGGAAAGAGTGGGAGCTAGATTGGGCTTGTATTAGGGTTAAGAACTAACCTGAATCATGCCTTGATGACTTCTAATTTGATTTATTGCAATGCACTCTATTTTGGGCTGCCCTTGAAGATAACTCAGAAGCTACTGCTAGACCAAAATGCAGCAGATTGGGTAATTATGGGTGCACTTCAGTATGCCCATGTAACACTGCTACTTTGTAAGCTGCAGTAGTTGCTAGGGAGTTTCCAGACAGAAATCAAGGCACTGGTTATCACCTACAAAGCCCTTTGTAGCATAGGGCTGAGATATTTGAGAGACTGTCTCTGCCCACCCCAAAAGATCAGAGAATCAGCATACTCCAGATACTGTTTATTACACAGTAACATTTGGTGGGACCCAGCAAGTGTGCTTTCTCTGTCACTGTCCTCCCCTGTGGAACAGCACTCCCCCAGATGGCTCTGTTGACCTTTAAGAAGGTTCAAAACACTTGGCTCTTCCTTTGGGCATTGGGCTAGGATGTTGCATGACCCATCAATATGTATTAATATACACGAGGTGAATTTTGACCCCAGCACTGTAAGCCTGTTTATGTGTTTTCTTGTACTATTTTTTAAATTTGTATTCATTTTATTGTTTTTAATGTTCTTATGCACCCAGAGTCACTTGGAATACTAACTGAATAAAACAACCAAACCTTTGGGTTGTCTCAGTGGGGTTTGATGAGGACCATTGTTGATAAATGCAGTTTTCCTTCATGGATGGCTGTTTTTTGTACAGCTGAGTGGATGCCCTTCAGAAGCAGAATGGACAGAAGGTGATCAATTACTATCTCAGTAACTGATTTATGCCCCGCCTTTTGTATAGGAGCTCAGGTTGGCCTATGTAGTACTTTCTCCTCCTGTTTTCCCCCCTCAGCAATAGCCCTATAAGATAGATGGGGATGAAATACAGTGACTGGTCCAACGTCACTGAGTGAGCATCATGTGGCTAAAGGTAATCTAGAAGTGGGTCTCCCTGCTCCTACTCCAACACCTTAATCGCTTACACCACAGTGCAACAGAGATTTCAGCATCTTTTGTGGATGATGTAGAATTTGATTGTTCTTTCAAAGAGATAAGGATGCTGCCAGAGAGTTTGGGGCACATGATAGAAATCTTGAAAAATGAAAAAGGTTTTACATAAGCTTCAGAGTCTTCTACGCAAAAAGCTTACTCTCAGAGATTGGTTTGCAAATGAGAACAGTAATTGCAACAAGCCTGCTCAGTAAGCACCAACACTTGCAAGTGTTAACTGCTTGTCCTTCACTAAGGCAAAAAACAAAAACAAAAAAACACTGTTTATACCTAAGGGGGAAGTTTGCTCCTGAATCTCTGGCACTGATGAAATTAAGACCTTAAGTTTGAAGGCTGGAAATCTGTGACCAGCAAAAATGTTGTCTTTTCAAAGAAGAGGAGGGAAGAGTAAAGAAAATAAGAAAATAAAGCTTTTTGATAAAGCAAAAAGACAATCACCTCAGGGACAAATGTGCTAATGCTGTACTGTTCCAAAACAAATTGAAAGGGATTAGCAAGATTGTGCCTAGTCACTCGGTAAGTGTGGGGAGACAAGGTCCTTCACAAAGTAATCCTGTAAGCTCCAGAAGGTTCCAAACAGAGCTCTGTGCAGCTGCATAATCCATGTATATGAATCACAGGAACCAAGATGAACTTTGTCTATGAAAGTTCTCTGTACAATTGAGGATCCTGATTTTCCAGTGCTTGCATTCATATGGAAAGCCCTCAGCAACAGAGGATGCTTATCGCTACAGACACTCAACCTTCCTTCATGTGGAAGAACAAGACTAAAAAGAGTATCCTCACACTTCCTAAATGCAATTATTCTGTTTGAGCCATTCTAATTGAGTCCAAATGCAATTTGGACTCAATTATATGGCTCCTACAACTGGACTAATAAGAATTAGTAGTTGTCTTTCTTTTTAACTTTACTATTTTCATTCATTGTATACTAACTCATAATTAGGTTTGCATCCCCACTTCTATTCAGGCACCTCAAATCATAGCTAGCTCCAACACAAATGTAAAAGAATCCAGTAACAAATAATTGTATTAGAATTGATCTGGAGTCTTCCACTGATTTCTGCTTCCCAGAGTGCATCAAAAGCTATGACGGCAGAGAAATGTTCATATGAGTATGACTGCCAAGGAAGACCCACCCACTCATGGAACCTCCCGCACCCCACCCCACTGATTATCAAGGGTTTTGGAAAGGGTTCTGGGTCAGACTCCCAATTCCTGTAGTAGTTCTGAATAGGCCAGTGAAGTCTCACTATTGCTTCTTGTGACCTTAGACTACACCTTATAACCTTATCAGTCTTTTAGAGAAAGAAAATTAGTAATAGTCAATGAACTGACTTACAGAGAGGAGTGCCAAGTATTCCTACTTTCTCACCACAAAGACATTTTTGATAAACTTACTCAGCACTCCAGTTAATGGCCCCTTTCTTTCAGCATAGCAGCTCTGATTCCCTTATATACTGAATTACAAACTAGGCAGCCACATTTTAGCCTGTTGTGTTGTGTGAACCTATCTCATGTGGTTTTATTGTGCAAACCCTGGCAATTCAGATAATGAGTAAGTTAGGATTACTAATAGGTAAGCATCCCTCCTATAGAATAGGTTTTCCTCTTATTGTATAACTAGATCATCAACAGTACCTGGCATTATTGTTTCAGTAGATCAAGGATTTCATATGTCAATCTGCTACCTTATCTGGTGATTTAGCTAATTCTTTTCCAACTCTGAGAAGACTCCTCCTTTGGGCCTTTACTGGCACCATGTTTGCATAAATATACACATCTCTTTCTTTAAATCCCCTGGTTTCTGACCCTATGGCTAAACAAGGTTAGCACAGACTGCACAGACCCTCACAGCAGGGAGCCTGATTCAGCAGGGAGACTGAGGAAACCAAAGTAAAGAAAGTCCTACTGTTTCTCTGTGCTGTGAGTTCAACCCTTATTTCTCCACCCAACAATCTTGTTAAGTCCTTTGAATAATGAATAAACCAAGCCTTCTACCTGAGAGTGATAGGGAGCTGCTCTTTATTCCCCCTCAGCATAACAGTAGGGCAAGATGTCAATTCAGAGATGATGGGGAAAATGTCTGGCATGTTTAATAAGCAACACATGTCACTGTGCTTACCAAACTGGGTTAGTGCATTCATGGTGAAGTTAAACAACACTGGGAACTGAACTGCCATTAAGCCCTGGCACTAATCCAACCATTAGATGAACACAGTCTAGAACTCACATACCCAACACAGAAGGAGTTGGTGATATTATAGTGGCAACAGATTTGAGATATGAGAGCCAGTTTGGTGTAGTGGTTCAGGTGCTAGTCTAGAAACCTGGAGGCTGTAAATCTGAGGCCTCCTTTAGGCATGAAAGCCAGCTGGGTGACTTTGGGCCAGTCACTCTGTCTCACCCGACCCACCTCACAGGGTGGTTGTCATAGGGAAACCAGAGGCAGGAGTATTAGGTAAGTTTGCCACCTTGAGATAGGTAGGTAGGTAGGTAGGTAGGTAGGTAGGTAGGTAGGTAGGTAGATAGATAGATAGATAGACAGACAGACAGACAGACAGACAGACAGACAGACAGGATATAAAGTGGGATAAAAATCTAATAACAACAACAGATTTGGCTTTTAGACTTGTAATTAAAGAGGCTAGTGGATCATTATCAATAATCATAATCACCACCACCATTCAAAGTGAAGATAGCATTTCGTATGCAAATTTATACATATAGATGCATGTATAGAAAGAGGCGTAATGTAGGAATATGAAAGTTTCCATGATCAAACCGGAACAAGGAGACTGAGTGGACTCACACTGCATCTGACAATCATTTGGAGTTTTTCAACCTACAGATTTCATGTTGCCACACAACCAGGTGTTATGGCTAAAGCACAACCATCCCTAGAAAGATCCACTCCAGGAACATTCAGACCACTAATTTAAATACGACTGTATAACTTTCAGTATTCAGGTTGGTGTGAACTTTTGTACATTGCTTACTTGACTTGTTTTCTTTATATGTAAAACCTCAATGACAAGATAATCATTTCATACAAGAACTAGCCACTTTAGAGTCATCTCTCCCACCAAGAGGTGAAGGTCTCAGTTTTTGCATATCTGGGAATCCTGTAAACAATGTATCAAGATATACTGGAAATGCAGTGACAACAGTCTGCATTAAAAGCCTTAACTTTCTAAAGATTAGAAGCTGAAAAATGACAATGTATTAAGAGTTATAATCTAATTAATAACATGAATTATGATCTCTTTTCATGTTCTTTGACTACTGGATGCTGTTGATGATGCAGTTCCATTGGATTGATCACACTGAAATCACCAGGCCACCCTACAAAAGAAAAGTCATAGATATTTGTGTAATCTTCTGGCATACCATGTTTCACCCCAATGACATACATGGAAACTTGATTAACACATTTCTAAGAGAAGGAAGTGATTGTTCTTGACATACATTATGCATGTCAAGAACAATCACTTCCTTCTCTTAGAAATGTGTTATGCCTGTAACACCAAGATGACTTCTTCTCCATCAATGGAAGATAACAGCTATGAGTGTCTACATCTGAGCTTACCTCAGAAAGAGCAATGCTGGGTTTTGTCCATTTGATATTTAAAACAGAAGGCAATGCAATTCCTTTGCAAAGCATGCCTAAAAGACAAAATAATCAGTTTTCAGTATGGACTGGGTTTTACTTAGCTAAGCAGCCTGTAAATATGCTAAAAATTATATTGAAATCCTTGAGATGTTTGTGGAGGTTAAACCAAATTAGGAAAACCCATGTGTAATTTCTTAAACTGAGACTTGTATGAATTTCCTGGTTTCATTTATGTCCTTAAGAAGTTTTACGGTATGAAATGAGTGGATGGTCACACTTGATCTTGTGGAACATGTCAGGAGGCACATGGGGAAAGTGAGTATGAGGTGGAAGATAAATCTGTCCTCTGATCTATGAAATAAATTGATTTCCATTTAGTCCATTTTCTACAGTGTATTAAATACATTGAAATATACCCAATATTGCCACTCTGACCAGTTAAAGAAATGGAAACCCTGCTATTAAAGAAAAGACTTAAGTCCAAACTAAGACTCAGCCACAAGCTTATTTTTATTATGTTTGTCCTCCTGTATATATTTTCTTATTTCATTTATAATACAATGAATTTACTTTATGAAATAAATGGTATAGATATAAAATGGAGCTGTACATCATCATTCAGAATGGTGTCTCGATCCAGACTCTCATAGCAATCTCCCTGGAAGCAATAACTTGGCTCAGAAAATTGAGTTGCTCCACCTGAATTACCTTGAATAAAAGTGGAAAACTGAATTGATTTATATATTTTTGAGAGCTATATCCCGTCTTTCCCTCAGGACTTCACAGTGGCATACATAGTGCTTCCTTCTCTTATCCCCCCCTCCCCCACAACAACTCTGTGATATAGGCTGAGTTGACAAAGTATGGCCCAAAGTCACTCAATAAGCTTCAGTGACTGAGGGGAGTCTTAAGCCTGGCTCTCCCTGGTTCTAGTCCAGCATCATACCACACCTGATTTGGTGAGCTACTTTGCTCTACCGGCAAAGAGCCACATGTGCAAAAGGCCCTTTTATCATCTGGACTCAAGCAGGGTGGCTGCTTCAAATTGATCCTTTGACAAGAAGTATTGTTTTTGGGGGGGCATGAGGGGACATGCCTGCAAAGCACCACTTTGGCATTCTTCACAGCCCTATAGAAAACCTGATCACCATTATAAGAACCTGAGACAGAATGATGTAATTGGAGCAGGCTGAAGAAACACCCTTCTTGGGGAGACAGACTCAGAAATGTGATTCTGTGTTAATCTAATTTGCAACAGTCATGGGCTTTTATCTAGATGTATTTTTCCTGTAATGTAAACATTAATGAGAGCTCTCTCAAATGAAGTTACCTTTTTCACCTTCACCTTCACCTTTTCTTACCATTCATAGCTGGTAGAAGGCTGTTTGTGTGAATATCACTGATGTACTCATAGAGCTTCTGGGCCTGGAATGTATGATAGTTTCTACTGAGACTCAGAAATAGAGAGGAATCCCACATTTAAGGAAAAGTATACAGGAGCTAGGTGGTAGCAGGGTTGGACCTGTTAATACTTTCATGGCCAACAAATAGGAAATCCCAGGATTATAGACTACACTGAGACAGAAAAATGTGGTGGTGGGCCATTTCCATATTACTGCCCAGAAAACAATATTCCCGTGGTGACTAGGAGTCAATTCACACATTGATTACTGATTTACATAACAGCTAAATGCATTCAGCTTTAGTTCTTGCATTAAAACCACAGTGCTGCTTCTGAACCAAATAGAGATAAGCAGGTACACAATGATGGAAACAAGAAGCCATGTAAAGAAAGATAAAGGATGAAACAGAGATTAAAATCTCTTCATCTAGATCAGTGTTTCTCAACCTTGACAAGTTTAAGATGCATGGACTTCAACTCCCAAAATCCCCAAGCCAGCATGTGTTGGCTGGGGAATTCTGGGTGTTGAAGTCCACACATCTTAAACTTGCCAAGGTTGAGAAACACTGATCTAGAGCAACCTTCCCCATCCTAGTGTCCTTCAGTTGTGCTGGAACCACAATTTTCAGAATTTTCAGTCAGCACAGTATTGGCAGCCCCAAAATAACTCAGTGGCACCAGAGTGGGGATGAGAGTGTAAAAGTTGCAGTCAGAGTACCCAAGTCCTTTTGATCAGATTCTCAGTTTCCATGATCTAAGTATTATGTTAGGATGCCATGCAAGGTACATCATATCATGAATCAAGTTTCATGTAAAACAATTTGATTTGCCTATGACATAACTCAAGGAGAGACTTACATTGGTAGAGCCAACAGATGAAGACGCTTGAACAATGTCAAAGCTGTAGGGGAAAAAATCGGTTGCATCCAATTAGGGGAAGATGCATGCTATGAATTGACTGAAAGTGGAGAAGAGAAGCAGCCCGGTAGCTGCACCAGTTCCCAGATCTGCCAAGCTACTTCAGCCATGATGTTGATAATTCTTTTATCTTGATCCCATCTGCTAAAAATAGGTGCATTGTTCTCCAGATTTTCAGAAATACAGTTCTCAGCATCTTTATCAAGGGAAGCTAGAAGTTACAATTCAGCAACATCTGGAGGAAAACCAGTTTTCTACTACTACCTTAAAAGCCAATATACAGTGAAAGGGTGCATTTTTCCTCCTATCTAGTTATAGCTTCAATGTTGGAAATCTTTCTTATTTATTTATTTATTTATTTGAACAGCCCAACAAAGCAATGTGTTTTGTATTTAATTTAATATTTATATTTTATATATATTATTTATATTTATCAATTATTATAATTATTTTATTATTATTATAAATTATTATAATAATAAATAATCTATATTTAAGCAGCCCAATAAAACAATAGAAATATAAAACTAGGCAGCTGCAAGGCAGTCATTCAAAAACTAAAACAATATGAATTAAAATACAATTAAAACACAATTAAAAGCCAGTTAGAAATCCTGGGAAAATAGAAAGGTCTTCACATGTACCAAAATTGTGCTAGCGTTGAGCCTCTCTGGAGGAGGACCTCACTGAATAATCTTAAAGTCCAGGTTGGCACATGCTGGAGAAAGTTTGCTTCAGGTTACCTGGTCCTGAACCACTTAGGTCTTTAAAGGTAAAAACCAGAAAAGGACCAGCAGTTAGTGTAGATGGTGAAGAAGTGACATAATATGTTTAAATCAGCCAGTCCCAGAGAGCAGTAGAGCTACTCTGTTTTAATGAAGCTCCCAGACCATTCCAGGCTGTTTTTTTCTAGTCTGCTTCCAGACTATATTACATGTACCCTTCTACGTGTTTAGAAAATAAAAAGGGAGGGGGGACAGAAAGAACTCCAACCCAGACAAATTTGCATCATTTATGTGTGACAATATTGTGGTCTTGTACCATCTTCTTAATTGGAAATGGTACTCTAACCTTCCTTTTCAATTCCAGTGTGGAATATCATAAGAAAAGCCATGATAATCAGATTCAAATCCTGTCTAGTCCAAGAATTCTGTGCACAGTGACTAATCAAGTGATCTATTCATGCAGACTCAAGTGGAAGTCTGCACCCTTCCATTCATTTTTTCCAGCAATTGCTATTGAGAGATATACTACTGCAGAAATTGGAGGTAATATATGTAATATATTTGTAATACTTGAATTTTATAAGCCTCCCAGAATCTAATGGACAGCCATAACAAATGTAATAAATTAAATTAATATATAAACCTGAAAGGTTTCTCTTTCACAAATGTTTTAGTCTGTTTCTAAAGGTCTAGAAAAAGATTAAAGCAATCTGGTTCCCTCATGTTTTGGATCAACTCCCATTAGATTAAGAATTAATTCAGCTTCTAAGCAGTCTTCCTATTTTAGATCGTTATTAACTCCTACATCATTAAATTGTACAACTGCTTACCCATGTCGTTTCCTACTTCTGACGAATTTATTGTCTACTTGGAGCTCTATTCTAACAGCTACCCTGACATAGTTAATAATGCTGCTGATGTTCTGGATTTTGTGGTAGCTATCCTAACCCTGGTTTTGAGCAACCTAAAAATTTCTGGAGAAATTGGCCCTCCCAACTTTCTTTTTCAACTTCAATTCTCTATTTTTTTTTAAGTTCTTTCTGACCACTACTTAACTTCCTTTCAATGTCCACAAATATATACATTAAAGTTATTGGCACTATGGTACCTTCTAACTAATTCATAATATCTCTTGCAGTGGATACCACCTCAGTCCAGAATTGCATATTCTCTGGTATAATGAGTACAATTACAGAAAGCAAGGCTAGATTCATGGCTGGAAATTTCAGACAGACACATGCTGGCAGATATTAGAAGAAAAACTGCTTTGGGAGGTGATGGGCTTTGCTTTACCAGAAGTATTTAAGCAGAAGCTGAGTGGCTTTCTATCAGAGATATTGCATTTGCATCCCACATTGTTGGCGATACACTGAGGAAGAGGAGGTTGTGCACTTCCAAATTCTCCTCAACTTTATAATCGGATATAGATTAATTCATGCTGCTCTCAGCGGGGATGAAGGAGAGCTGAAACTGGAAATCTCCTTTATATTCCAAAATAACTTTAATGAATGCTTGAATTAACTCCCACTGATTCTAAATAACAAGCCATATTTTCTAGTTCTAATATTTACCACTGCTAGCTGTTTACAATACCTTATTGCTCCAAGATAGATTTCCCTGATATTAATAGAAGACAAAACTAGGAGAAATACCAGTACCTGTTTTGTGACAAAGAGATGAATAGCTTGCCATTAGAAGCTGAAAGCTTTGCTTGGAAGATGATGCTCTACAATGAAAAAGGGAAAATTATTTCAAGGATTTAAATGCTGTGTTGTTAATGATGCCATTAGCTTTGTGGCACATCTTATAGTAAGATAATACCATGGAAGAAAATCTAGAATCTGCTGCCACCATAGTGGCATAGATTAGTCTATGTTTTAGAAAAAAATCAGGCTGTGATATGACCAAATCAGTGTCCAGGCACATGGAATCAAATAATACACAGAGACAGTCCTTTTTAACTGAGGTGTTTCTATTCTAGTCAAGAACAATTAGCCAATGAATTATAGGCAATAATCTCAATAAGAAATTCAATGGTCTGTATCAAATTAATGTTTTCTGCTGCCGTAAAACTCTTGCATTCAGCAAAGGCTTTCATTAGCAGAATAAGGAAAAATCCTTATAGCAACTCCCCCAAAACTACTCTAGAGGTTTGAAAAATTGTTCAGAATAACAGGGAAAGGTAGCCCAGGGCCTGTAAAGAAGAATTACCAAACATTGCCTTCATAAGAACAGAAGCCACCTGGTTAAGAGCCTATCTAGTCCATTCTGTGTCACACAGTGGCCAATCAATTGCATTTGGGAAGTACCCTCCTACCATGGATAGTAGGGGGATACTGTTGCTCCCCAGGAGCTGGTATGTAAGATATTGTAATGGATGGCATGAGCGGGGAAGATTCTGGAATGGAGGTTCAAGGTTGTCAGGAGGGAGGGGAGAGATTCCAGAGCAAGTGCCTCCTCAGCCCGCAACAAGAGTGTGGGAAGACGAAGAGGAGAGGCTGGCCCCTCCCTAGAGCCTCACGGGGTATATCCACTAGTTGCTTTAGCATAGGTTTAGTCTGGCAAGATTCTGTGTATTAGGTGCAAGCTAATAAAGAAGCTATTCTGGACTGGACTGTCTCTTTGCTGTTCTTGGGCTGGGCCTGACAGATATGCTGCCTATGACTGTGGAAGTAGTAAATATACATCAAGATTAGTAGCCACTTATTGCCTAGTTTTCCATAAGTGTCCAGTCCCCTTTAAAAATGTTCACCATCACCATATCTGATGGCAGCAAACACCATAGTTTAGTTACTGGTTAACTTTCTCGTTCTTATCTCACTAGCTGAAATTCTACTGAATTAAACAGCTTTGGATCAGTAGACAGATATCTATTGGATACAGCCAAAATATATGTTGATAAGTATATATACTTATATGTACATGCATGTATCTGAGATGTGTGTTAGAAAGTTAATTAAGGTGAACATCTAAATTCATGCAAAAGTCAACACTAACATACTGTAGGTATATGAATGCCATGCCAATTTTAAACACGATGAAAACTGATCAAAGCAGCCTAGTGGCAATTAATTAATTAATTAATTAATTAATTAATTAATTAAATATATATATATATATATATATATATATATATATATATATATATATATATATATTGTTTGAAGCAGGATCATTCAAACTAAAAATCTCCAGAAAAATAATAGACTTTGGTACTAAATTACTGCAGTGAACCAAGGAATGAACATGATGGGTCAAAATAATGTCGTGATGGCTTCACAAGTAATTGGGCTATTGGCAGAGATCATGACTAGTAGAGATCAACATTTGGTGTACTTACAACTTCCAAGTGTAGAACAGGCTGACCATGTACAAGCACATCAGTGAAAAGACCTTGTTTCACTTTAATGTTCTGACTATCCATAGAAACAAGTGGAAATGTTGAGCCTCTTGTCTGAATTACAAGAGGCTGTGGAGCTGGAAAATGCTCAGACATCTGCAAAGAAAACATGGGTCCACTTATAAAAAGGGTTTGCACTTTACCAGGATAACATAATAAATGTATTGTATTTTATTCTCTTGCAACTAATGAGATACAGTTTTTATTTTGTGCATCTAGTGTCCTTACCATAACATAAGAATTTATGTGAAATGAATGAATAAATAAATAAATAAATTTGGGACCTCCTACTTTGTTTTCTATAGATTCTATAATTTTATATAGATTATATTAAAAAGGCATTACATCAGGACTTGCTCATGGATAACTTAAGAAAGAATTACAATGGACTCAGAATCAGGTCACATAGTCACATAATCATATTTTGCCAATGGTGAATTGATTGCATTATCATAACTGCACACCATGTCATTCTATTGATGTTTTGAAGGTTTTGTAGTGGCTGTATGAATTTGTCCTTGAAAGTGAATTTCTTCATTCTACCTCCCTACAATTAAGCAAATTATTGAACTATATTTCTCCTTCTTACCTGTAGGAACAGAATCATATTTCCAGAAATATTAACCTAAAAATATCCTCATGGGATGAGGTTAGGTGTGCAGGCTCAGTAGTTGTTGATGCTGATAAAAGGGCTGTGATTATGAATAATCTATATTCGACAGTATTCAAATCTGACAAGTGAATTTGCAGGCATACAACATGTTAATGCAAGTCCAAATATGTCAGTGCATATAAGCAGCTAATTATTTAAAACTAATATGTAGCAACAGCCACTGGATGCTGACTTTATTCATGCAAATTTGTATCAGTTTTATTTTCTTGTAAGCAAACAAAACTCGGTTTAGAAATGTTGGACTCAAAGGAGTTCAACTTTCCAATCTTAGGTATATCTATACTGTATAAGCCCCATCAAATTCAGTGGAACTTAACTACCATGTGTAGAAATGCACTGTTACATAGTGAAGATAAAACAGTTGATTTAGACTGCATACTGGAATAGCATAAAAAGAAAATTCACTGACCTTCGGAATTGCACTTGTCAATACAGTTGTCATGAGCTGTTTCTCCTGTCAAAGAGTATTAATAAGTGAATTAACTTTGAACATCTGTAACTTGAATAATTTCTGAAATGCCTTCACTGATTTGCCTATATTTAATTTCTGTTTTAACTGCTGTTGATTTTAACTGTCTAGGTTGAACAGACAAGAATTGCCCTTGTGGCACCTACAGTATATCTTGATTATCTAGCAGTAAACATCCTATGTACATCAAGGGGAGAAGAAACATAGGATGTCTCTATGAAAGATAGTTAGAAGTCTTTTCCAGTGTCAGAAGCCTCCCAAACAAATGAGATCAATGGATCCAGAAGAGAAGTAAGAGTAATATTCAGCAAAACCAGATCCAAAATCCATATGGTCTATCATCCTTTTTTCCAGAATGGCCAGTCAGATGACCTTAGGAAAATCACAAGCAATACATGAAATTCTTTTCCTATTGCTGATTCCTAACACTTTGTGCTAAGAAATTTACTGGTCCTGAAACTTGGAATTGCAAGATCAGGTGAATCACCAGCCTTGTGTCTTTGAACAACATGGAAGCTCAAATACTAGTTGCGATCATGACCTTACCCCTGCTTCTTTGTTAAGTGTGGTACTGCTTCCACCAGTCATAGCAGCAATCCCATTGCTGATAAAATCCTTGCTCAAGGCCAAGTGCAGGTTAGTTCCAGGATGTGGCAGTACATGGAATGGTGTGGTGGTGGGTGGTCTTCCTGGTAGAGAAAGCTTAAATGTTGCCTGATGAGAATTACATGGGAAAATACAGGAGTATTCATTAAACTTTAGAGGCAGGATCAGTGATGCTATCCTCTCCCAATGATTTTAATTAAGTCTGTTGACTGCTCTGAAAATTTTCAGACCTTTCCTTCCCATCTTTTGGCTTTTAACACTGAAACACTCAGCTCAGCTCTGTGCTTTTTGGTTGCTTTGAAATCAGTAAGCTTGTAGATGTTAGGGCATGATTTTAGCCATATATGTGGGCTTACATTTCAGTGTGTTGAAACAGTTCATATTCAGCCAAAACACCACTGAAGGATAGGGAGAAAGCCAAGCTTTCCCTTGCAGATCTCTGCTGACCCTGCTTTGCTTTGATGGAAAAAGGTGGGAGCACAGCAAAGCTCTGAGACATGCACCTTAGAGTAGTAGGAGCACTTTTGAGATGGTGGGTCTTGGGGAAAAGGACAAAGGGGAAAGTGCTATGGAGAAAGGGCCTTATTAAGGACAACAAAGATAAAGGGAAGCATGGAAGGCCAAGTATTCCGTCTTTGAATATGTACTTATATATAAGCATATTATGTGAGATCTAATCTAAAATGTAGGCTTTACCCTGCTCTGGCTGGTGCATACCATCTAGAATGAACTGATGTATAGTCTAGTCACACAGAATGGGCAAAGACATTATAGCCAACTGCATGAGATCAGTCTCACAGAGATAAAAAGATCAGAAGAACAGGGACTTTACTGGACTATAGCTGACTTCTACAATTAAATAAATCAATGTATCAATAGATCAGTGGCAAGGATGAACAAGCCAGATCAGTTAGAGTCTCATTTGCCTAGCAACTTCTATCTCTCAATACATGGATGGACAACTTTTGCGATTCCAAGCATCACATTAGGGATAATTGTTGGGACTGTCAAGCCTTCTACCATAGGACATGACCAAGGAAGCAAGAATCAACAAGTAGTTTTAATGCAAGATTTAGGAGTAAAGTATAGAATCTTGGAGACAGATATAGCAGTCTCTAGCCCCAGTTTATGAATGAGTCTATTCAGGCAGAACGTTTTGAATCTCTTCTTCCTGGGCTTTTTGCAGCCTGGACTTTAAACATAAATTCAGCCCTTTTGATAGCTTATTGCAGGAATGGAAACAAAAAGGATATCAGAATTATGTTTAAACAGCAGACTTTCTTAATAATAAAGGCAGAAAAGAAGCTTATAGAAATTCAAGACATGAAGCTTAACAGTAATTTCATAACACAGCCTGTTCTTATCAGATTCTGAACCCAAAGCCAAAAGCAATACCTGCCTGATAAGGGATCAGGAAATGTTTTTCAGTTACAGTGGGGGAACCTGTTAGATCATACTGGATGGCCTCAAAAGTTCCAACTGGAGCTGCAGCTGAGAGACATTAAGAGAAATCTTTGACTTAAGTATGAGTGTCTACGATCTTGGCAATTTATGGCAGAATGGCCACTTATGCATTTCCCAAAAACTAGCACAAAAGGTGACACACATTTGTGCAAAAACTGTCTGTGTTAGTTTTTATAGAGAGAAAGTGTTTTAGAAAGAACTATAATTAATGGATTGCATTCTACCCAGAGCAGGTCATTGTAATCAGCTGTATTCCTGCACCATCTGCTGATCAGAGGTTAATTGATGTCAAACAACTTCACGAGCTTTGCTCCACTTTCTTCCAGCTCTTTATTTTTAAGCAAGATTTAGACTGGAACAGCCCTTCAAATTCGGGATGCCTTCAGGCAAAAGACTGCCCTCCATGAAGTGGGATACATATCCACTTTGTATGTAGCTAATGAAACCTGAGCCATCTTTTTTAATGCAATAAGGCAATTGCTATTTGTTACTGAAAGCTGTGCTGTTCAAGGGTTTAAGCAGAAGCAATTCCTAGGAGCAGGGGATGTTCCAGAACAAATACAATTTTGAGTTATCTTTAGCAAAACCTTGTGAAATTACTACTAACTGTCCAGCTTTGGGCTTACAGCCCTTGGATAATCAGCTGATTTCCCTTCCCAGGCACGTTTATCTTTTAGCCCCACTATGCGGAAAGCTTTTCCTCATCAGAAGCATAATGATGATGGTGGTTAAGAGTATATCATCTGCAACTTACAAGCGAGCATGCTTAGCAATGACACGTTAAGAAGATCAGCCACCAGCTGAGTGCACTGATTGATCTTAAAGAAAGAGAAAGACGGGATCAAAATAAAATAAATAAAATGAAGCTGACTTATATTCAGAAGATACCTGAAAATCAAGGAGAGGTGCTTGTTATATGGAAACTTCTGTAACTACTCTGCACTTGTAAATCAAAAGCAAGGGGGAAAAAACATTGTGTATCTAAATGGCAAAAAAAGTCTTGCAAGGCATTACTAACCTTTCTTATATTGCTGTTTAATTTTGGAGTGATTAAGTCTCATTCAAGTACTCTATATAGATATCAATTAAAACTTACCCCTTTAGTTTAATATAAATTGGCCTTCTCTACTGGGGTGTCATCCAGATGTTTTGGAAATATTGCTTCCAGAATTGCTAACCAGCATGACAGGGTTATAGCACTTCTGGAGCATACCAGAGTGGGGAAAACTGGTACAAATTGAAAGCTGCTGCTTTACAATAAAATAAGATACATTCTGTATTCAATACCTATTGCCCAGCTTTCAAACCTGTGCTGAGGCACCACTAATCACTTTAATTACAGTAAAAACTTTAACATTTTTGTGTACTTTGTCTGGTGACACATTGGCAACTTACCACATCGATCAAAATTGTCCAGAGCATAAACTGCATGTTCTTCTTAGCCAGATCAGCCACACTGAGCAAGATAAATTATTATTGATTGTGATTGTGTTATTATACATGTAAGACCTTTAATGTTGAAATAAATGTTTGGTCCTTATATTACAATCTGAGGCTTAAGCCTAAATCGGCTAAAGTAGGATTAGGTGAGACAAGGATTGTCTAGGCATTGTCATCTCTTTTATCCCTTTGGCTGTGTCATTGGCTTAATGGAAAGTTCTTCTAACTATGAAAATCTATCCTGGTGAAAAGAACTTGGACCTCAGAGCTAAAACTACTTTGATTGAGATTGGCTGTTAGCACAGAACCTTGCAAGCCTGATTATGCTGAACATCCTCCCCTTTCTTACTCTTGTGAATTAGGGAAGCGTCTGAGCTGTTTGCCAATGCTATCTGCCTGCTGTAGACTTAAGGTGTATTTTTCCTCTTGTCGTTTTAGTAATGGAGCTCACATATCCCTGTCAAGGTTATCTTCCTTACTCCCTACAAGTGCATAAGAGAGCCATGATTGGGCCACCTCCTATATTGCTATCATTACTTTCATTAATTTTAATACCTTGCCTGGAAGCAGAACTTTCTGGACATACATCCTTGTCAAGCAGTCTATGAATGATAGTCACCACTCACCTTTTTTGCTGTTTGACTTGGATTTCATTGATAGAAATTTTGGAAACTTCAGTGATGAATATTTGATCTTTGGAAGGTTCCCAGAGAAGCTTAGCTATTATATCTACCTTGACTTTCACTGATGCTGCAAAGAAACCATTCTCAGTGCTAAACCCCAAGAATAGAGGAAAAGGAAACAAATATTAGCTACAGGGATTGTGGATTTTGGCAGAAAATGAACTTGTCACTGAATGCACCTACTTTCGTCTGAAAGCCATCACAACCCCATCCTGACATTAATAACATTATTTTTCCTTGGGTTTTCACTTCAGTATAATTAGATCTGAATCACGGCCAAGCCTGCAGACCATTAGGAATGGAACAATCTGTGTATGTCTGGTCCAAGTCATTTTCAAATGTTTCAATCCATAATTCTACTCTGTTCCATATCTATATTTATTTGCCATTTTACATACATATTTAAATGTGTGCTTTGTCTCAAAGTAATATGTCTCAAAGTATACATGTTAACAAAAATTACTGTATGCTTATGGATATTTATTTCTGGGTACTATGTTGCAACATTTGAAAAAAAAATGTGTAGGGCAGCCAGCCAATGGCAAATATTATTTGGATGATGAACTAAACACGTAACTGTAACCACTGTATGAGATTTGGCCACTTTTAGACCACAGTACTATTTTCATTTTCCAAAAATAAAGTCCCACTAAACTCAGTGGACCTTACTCCTAAATAAAAGTAGAAGAGCTTGTATTCATAAAAAGCCTAAGTGACAACAGAACATTTAATCAAACCTTAATTTTATTGGAAATCAAAATCGTTAACTTGGACTGACTCTTCCCCTGGAAACATGTACTTCTCATAACTGTTTAGATGCATTTGCTGTTATTAGAAGACAGATATTCCCTTTGTGGATAGAAGTGAGTTACTGGTAATTTGTTGCACTGAATTCCCTGACTCAATAGATACAAATGGAAGAGCGCTCTCCGCATTAACCAAAGGAAAGCTTCAGTTACAGAGATTAGACACAAAGTACTCATACTAAAGGATTAAATCCTGCTGCTGACAGAACAATATTGTCCAAATAGACTATTCAAAATGAATGTGAAAATGCCTTTGATGGTAGCCTAGTGTAAACTGTGCCTTTCTTTTTGTCTAGCCACTATCTTTGGATACCTACTTTTTTCCTTCTATGTCAATTTCAACTGGGAGAGAAAGGTGGACCACGTCATCAGGTGAAAATCTCATCAACGTTGGAAGAAATATAATTCTTGCAATGTCCAAACTGGGAGAAAAAAGCAAGAGAGACAGTGAAAAGAGGGAGGCATGCAGATTTCTTACAACAAAAGCCTTTGCTGGGTTCTTCTATCCAGAAAAAAGAGTAAATTCAAGTATCGGTCAGTTCTTTACAATCTGAAATGCAAGCTATTGTTCATTGTTATATCTACCAGTTGGTTTTATCTGTTATTAGCATTCTTGTCAGTGCTAATGTTGTAGTCCAGAACAAGTAGAAGGTGCAAAGTTGGGGACAGCTGTTCCAGAAATGCAAGTACACAACAAAAATATTTTGAAAGGCTGGGATCATTGCAACATACTTAACTTGGTCAGTTGAAGACCTACTTAATTTAGTAACAAGTGCTGTGTTAACCATGAATTTTAACATTAACTAAAATCATACTGTGCCCTTCCAGGCTTTGCACGTGAGCAGTCTCAAGATGGATATACTTACTGTGTCATACTTTGTATCAGTTTGAGCATATCATTGTTGTCAATCTTGTTTTTCAAGTGTCCATTTATATTTGGATCTTCTCTACCTTTTAAAAGCTTGTTTATGTCTTTGATTGTCTTAGGTAGAGACTTCATTAAGTCCAGTGGCAACAGCTGCTTGATTACCTCTGACAGTAAGTCTTGGATATCTAAAAATGGGTGATGTATTAACAGTAAGGAAATCAAACAAGGTACTCTAGACCAGTACTGTCAATTTCAAAGACTCAGATATGATTCATCAAAGTTAATAACTTGACACATTTCCAAAGACACAGCTGAACATGATTTGAGGCATCTGTTACTTTTCTTAAACAGTCTCTTTGCAAAAAAAAAAAAAAAAAGAGGTATGGATAAAGCAGGAGATGAGCAGCTGTTGTACTTCATATTTTCTCCTACACTATTGTTTTCAAAAAGCTGTTGGAATAGAGGACAGATACCTGCTCAGTCTTTTGGCAAAAGATCCTAGATCCAAAATCTAGGACAGTGGAAATAATTAGCATGTAAAACAAGGACATTCTCTTCTTTTCTGCACTTTTTGCTAAATTGATAACACATGGGAAGGGAGAATTACGGTAACATGGATTAAGAGGAAGGGCTTTTCTTCACAGTTGAGTTGAAGTGGTATCTACCAGTCCTTGAGTGGGCAGAAAGCTATACCAATGTAAAAAGTGTTCCTTCCATTGGCAATTCCTATTGCACTAAAGTCACAGTGTCAGTAAATGGTGTTGTCCTTTTTTACAGTGTACAGGGCATGTTCAAAAATGGTCTGGTGGATTCTCCTGGCCTTACTTCTCTCCTATTCCACAAAAGGTCATCAGCCAACAGGAAAACATCCACCAATCATGCTTCTTTAATGTGGAATGGAAGTAGGGCTGGAGAGGGAGGTGAGTTTTGACAGATGGCTAGATTGGCAGTATACCTTGCTGTCAAAACTTCCTGATTTGGCACTAGTTTTTCTGGAACAGTTCTAAACTGATATCCAGAAAAAACCTGGTGATCAGCTGCTATCACTTGATTATTGGAACCCCTTTGAACATATCCATACAAAACATTTGTGCCACACCTGATGATACAGTCCACTTTCTCTCTCAGCTCTCTTTTTGGACATGGGTTTAGCACTATTTCGGCAAACCCCTAACTCTGTGTTCCAAGCAGCCCAAACAGCAGTTGATACGTGTGGGAGAATGCCAAAGAACAGCTATGAGACCTAGAGAGTTTGAAAGAATCAGTGTCCCCATTCTGCCAAAACCAGAATGGCTCTGGAAGGTAGTGCTCAGAGGCAGGAAGAGTCCTGCAGTGTGCAGGAGGTTGGACTTGATGACCTCTTAAATCCCTTCCAGCTCTATGATTCTAAGAGGGCCATGCCCATACTGGGGTTAATGGTACTAGGCTGATCCAACTACTGGCTGAATGATTAGTCAAGCATTTCAGATTGCACCAGTGGCTTGTTGCCTGCTTAAAGAGAAAATGAGAATAGCTAAGGATGACTTTAAGCTGCCTCAGAAATGGGCTGGGGATGAAAGGAAGGTGACATTATGAGGACATGGCTGATAAAAAAAAGATTGTCAGAGAATATTTATGCTGTAGTCAGATGCAAGTGGGGAAAGGCACTAAAAGTGCATCTTCATTAGTTCACAGAAGCATTGGGATAGCTTGGTAACCCCAATTTTATCTCTTGTCCCCATGAGACGGTCTTGTCTCATCCCCAGGTTGTGATTTATTCAGTCTTATCCCACTATTTTCCAGAAATCCAGAGGGGAATCAAGACAGCTCAACTGTGTCATTGTAACTGTCTATTAGCACAGCAATGTAAATAGGAAGGCTAGCGAGTAAGCAAAGGCTCTGACACAATGAAATCTTGTAAATCACCAGCATTTTAACACCTTAGAGCAGCTTTAACATGTCTGAGCAACATTTTTAAGACAGTTCTCTGTGAGTGTTCTTTGAGCACTAACGGTGGGGCTTTATTTAATATGAATGCTGATAGCTGGAAACTTAAGAAGTTCTGCCATATTTACATTTATTTACAAATATACTGTTTATTAATAAATAAATAAATATACTATACTACTGTATACTATTTGAGCATAGACAAAGTTTCACAGCCTTTTCAACTCCAGCAGACATTACTTTCCAATCAGATTTGAGGGAGACAGATGAGACTGCACATAACCAGCTTCAAAGAAATCCCAAACTTGGAGTCTTTCTTCAAAGTGTCCCAGCTGCAGTTTCCAAAACTGCAAACACTCTGCACAGTATCTAAATGTTAGGAGCAGGGGTGGGGAGACAAGAGGAGGTGGCATCCCACGGAGATAGCTGTTGTTTGTTAGGACCCATCGGCATACTAATTTAATCAGTAAAATGGGCTTAAGTGAAATCTCCGAGACACCTATAATCTCTTCCAGAATTGATAACCATTGACTGGGAAGGCAGCTTTCTTGACCTGACCCTCCCAGTCTCTCAGCAGTAATTCTTGGGCTCTGAAATGTCTCTGTAGGAGAAGAAAAACTCAAGGAAAATACTATCTCTGCTAGGGCAGGGATTAGGCATTAGGTGAAGAAATCTATTTTATTCACACCAGAAAAGAGATCATCCTGATTTGGTCCAGTTGTCTTGTATGGGGGATCAACAAATGGGACCTTGCTCCAACTGATTCTGAAAACAGGATTTTTCAAATGTCTTAAATGAAACAAGCCAATAAAACAAACACATAGACAATTGTAATTAAATATTACTTCCAGTTTTGGAGGTAATATGCGTTTTCATATTAGTTATTATTGTGACCAGTGCATGAACAGAATGCTGAATTATCTGGACTTTTTATCTGATCCTGCACAGCTTGTCCTAAGGGGTTAAACCTAGGGAGCTACAATTCTATAATCAGGTGGATAAGCAGTAATCACAGACAGCTGCTTATCACAATCGCTTATTGAATGTGGCGTTGTAAAATATAGTGATGGTAGTCATTCACTTAGATGGGCTGAAATAGGATTAAATAAATTCCATCAATGGCTATTAACTGAAACCTCTATTTATGAGATAACAGTTTACCTTGAACACTAGAACTATAAGAAAACAGTAGAAACAGAAGTATTTCTCTCACATGCTTTTTTATGGCCATATAAACTGCCAGAAAGCAGGATTAAGTGAACACTGGCTTGCTCCATCAAGGCAATTCATGTTCTCATTTTTGTACATGCTCACGGTATGCAAAGAATAACTTTATTTTTGGAGGGGGGGGGGAATGGCTGTAAGAAAGAAATGTCTGAGAAAAAGATTTCCCAAGGAAGGTTTGCTATCCTCCTCCCATCCATCCATCCATCCATCCAAAAGAGGCTTTCTGATAGAACTGTTCCATTACCTGGTACAGTGTGAAGTACTGTATGTTGTGCTGTTTACTTACAGGCATTTAATGTGGTATCACTGATGCCAACAGTGACAGAGGCACAAAGTGCTCCACTTGAAGATCCACCTTGGCTCTTTGCAGCTCTGATGGACCTCACCCCTTGACTTTCTAGTACATGGGCTGTATTTCCAAACAGACTGACTTCCTGTTCTGTCCTGCTGATCAGATCCATTCTGCTGCCTCTGCTTTTGCAGAAAAAGAAGATCAGAACCAGATACAAGAGCCTTGGCATCCTTAGCCCTGAAGACCTTTACAAAGAGAGAATCAAAATGAAGAATGATGAAATCCCAAAATGCTTTCAATATCTTGAAAACTCAAGAAAAATCAACATATCAAGAGGCACATTCAAATGTCATTTTCAGATGCTGCAAAGATGCCGTTTGAATATGAAACCATTCCTTTCTTTACCAATTCATTGTGAAATTGCAGCGACTTTTAGCCATCTTTTATCAAAGTGGCAAATAGAGAAAGCAAGAAAGTGGCTCTAGAACAATGCCTAGAAAAAGAAAGGGGTCATAAGATACTGAATTCTGTTTTGTGCTATGCTGTGTTCACTTCTTGGAGGGTATTACCCGGCATGCTGCTCACAGGCCAAATGTAGCCTTCAGGTTCTGCCCCAAGAGGTGTTTTGCCCCCATATGCCCCTTTGTCTAGATCAGTGTTGTCCAAACTTGGCCACTTTAAGATGAGTGGACTTCAACTCGCAGAATTCCCCAGCCAGCAAGTTTGGACAACACTGGTCTAGATGTTACCTCAGGCCCTCCAACCTATCAGCCCAATGTAGATTGCCCTGTTTATGTTAATGCCTGGAACCACTCACTGCTCTGCCACTAAAATTCTAAAACCTTCTGGAGATTTGCAAGCCTGGCAGCAACTTAATCAGGTGCTCTGCATGGACTAGCCATGCTAACATCGTCCAATTATTGAGATATGACTGCTTTCTTTCTATTTCTCTCCTTTCTCTTTCATTTCTTTATTCTTTTCTCACCACTTTTCTTCTGCTTTCCTTGATTTTCTTTTTCTTTAAATGTTTTTATTCTGTAAAAATTTCCTTAATAAAAATTAATTAAAAAAAAGAGATATAACTGCCAGGAATCAACAGGTACCTGCACCAGCTAAGCCACAACTTCTTTTTACCTTATCATTTATTGCCATTTTACCATCTTTGTTAGTCTCCTCATCTGAAGCAACCTGCAACTGTGAACTGAGATTTTCATTTCTACTCTTGTGTGAATCAAAATACCTCTCATCTGTTTCTTTTGACCAGTAAAGCCTATCCTGGACTTTAAGAAAAAATTGGAACAATATATGTTTAATGCTGTTTGGTAAGTGACATTTCATATCTGTATCCACATAGTTGTCCAGCTTTCTGGGAAGGCAAATGCACATACAGAACCAACCACAGGATTTTATTTTATTTTATCTTTTGCTGGGTTCCCACATCATCCAAGAACATAAGATGTTCATTTGGTTCTGGCTTTGTGTGATGTCTAAACCAAATTTTGTATTTTGTAAACCCAGCTAAGACTATAATGAAAATAAAGATGAAAATCTGTGAAAGACATAAGGAAGTTTCAAAATTCAACAAGCTAAGAAAGTATATAAATTAATTCTATATTTTTTTAAAAATGTCCTACTGAGCTCCAGTCTCTATGGTTGCCCAGCTAAGTGGCAGTATCTAACTGATGTTGACTCATCTTGAAAGCTAAGCTTTGTTAATACTTGGATGGGAGATCTCCAGGGAATATTTGAGTTGAAAGCTAGACCAAGAAACAAATAAAAAAGAATTCCTGTAAGGAGACAGCAGTAAACCATTTTCATATTGTTGTCAAGAAAACTATATGGATGTATCCATGAAGTCACCAGGAGTCAAGCTTGACTAGAAGAAGGAAAGTTTACCTTTATCCAAAATGGCTTGCTCTACTCTGTAGAGAAGTTTCCTTGTATCAGTTCATTTGAAGATTCTCCCAAAAGACCTCCTCGCTGCTTGCCTTTTCACAACCTTATCATTGTCCTTATCCTCTATTATGTAGATTAATTCTTTTATCAGTGCCCTCCTGGCTTGCTTTCCTTTTCTTTCTTAAGAATTTGGTGATACTGTTTGTAGCAACATTCCCAACTCCATATAGTTCTTGAATACAAATTCAGCCCTTGGTTGTTCCTTCTATGCACACTTTTCACAGATGAGTTAAAGATAATGAAGCAATAGTATGGCAAATTAAGGATTATGAATAGTACAGAAAAGAAAGGACTGGGATCACATTGTGATTCAGCAGGCTTCACATTCTTAAGAAATCTGTTCCTGAACACCCTATCCTCAATAACTTCATGATAGGTAGCTCTTACCTGGAGGCAAGTTCTCAGCAGTGGGTCTCAAGCTTCCTTTATCATCTGTTCTTAGTGCTATATATTAAATGAATCACATCATATTTTAATGAAGGGGTTGCAAACCCAGATAATTGAGGGTAAGCAAATCCATGTTCCTACAAACCTTCCAAGGTAAATAATTGCAGAAAACACAATATTTTGACTGTGGGTTTACTTGCTTCCTGAATTCCTTTGGATACTGGTGCTGATAAGCCAAAGAACAGATATTGAAAGGAACAGGAAGAATGAATGCAGACCACACACATATCTCTAATGTTTACTTTTTCCAGATACCATTTCATAAGACCCAGGCAGAACTTGGTTTTCTGAAGAAATCTAAGGCACATTAGGGCTGGGTTCATAATGCACAATACATTATTCTTTGACTTAGGATTACTGGAAAAACCATAATGGGCTACCTTCCTACACTATGATAACTGAGTTCAAATATTGCACTAAGCCATAGAGAAATGTTGAGTGAACCCAGATATTACATTATGGTTTGAAAACCATGCTTGATGACTTAGTTTAAGGGTAGGCAATGTTTTAGAGTTGGGGAGCATACTCACACAATGGCTGCCATGGAAGACTGATCTTTTCATAAAATGGTTTCTAGTCACAAAATGTCCATTTACCAAAAGGCTGCAAATAAAACTGATGCCAAATTCTGGTTCTGCACTCTATGGCATGCCAATTTCATATCTACTTTTTATTTTTAAAAGATTCTTTTAAAAAATCAAGGGACAGAGAACCTAGTGAACACCAGGAAAGGGTCTGAGGACACCCTGGAGCCCATGGGGACAACTTTCCTACCCTTGACTTAGTATGTTGTGCCTGTCCAGCCATTGTGGTTTGTAAACCATTCTTCATGGGTAAATGTAGTACATGAGCCACCATTAGCTGTGTTTTCACAACAAACTATGCTATTGTTTGCATAACCATCATTTACTGTCTAAAGTAGAGTTGGTTGGATTTGCACAGTATGCCAAACAATAAATCAGAATTTATAACCACAATTACTGAGGTTACTGTATGTGTGTATGTGCCTTTGAATCAGTGTTGACTCCTGGTGACTGTCTGGACAAGTTCCTGCAGTTTTTGTGGCAAGACTTTGGAAATGGTTTGCCTTCTTCCCAGGGCTGAGAGAGAGTGACTGGCCCAAGGTTACCCAGCTGGCTTTGCGCCTAAGGTGGGACTAGAACTCACAGTTTCTCGGTTTCTAGCCTGATGTCTTAACCACTACACCAAACTGGCTCTCACTGGGATTAATTCTAAGCCACAAACAAAAAGAAAAAAGTACATTAAGACTTAGCATCTTGTACAAATATGATCACTGTAACCGTAGCAAACCAATGTTTGAACAAACTATGGCTTAACATATTATATGACTCCCCAAGCAGTCAAAAACGATGTTTTCTGCATTTTAATGTAAGCCAAAGCTTAACAATTCCTATCATGACTTAGCACAATGAATCCAGCTTAAGTGTCCCCAGCCAGATCTCGAGATATCTTAACATGTCCAATGAGCACTGTTGATATGCATGAGTGATTTGTCTGACAGAGTTAAGAATAACTAATTTGCTGTATGTGTTCAGAGAGTGGATGAGGATTGCTTACATCTTACACATTGTTTTAGTGTATGCAGACTTAAACCATATGAAAAGGCCGAAAAAGCCCCACTTTCTTTTCCAAAATCCATTTGTGGATTTCCCGTTTTTTAACATTTATTTATTTAATTTATTTCATTTATATGGCTGCCCATCTCAATTCCATGACTCTGGCTGGCTAACAACAAAAACATAGAACAATATGAAAAACAACACAAATACAGTCAGCAGCTAAGGTAAAAAGTACCACCACTAACAAGTTAACACAACCACTGCACAGACTCTGCCACACATCCAGATCCCCGAGCCTGGTACAAAACCATGTTTTTAAGGCCTTCCAAAAAGTTAGCAGGGTTGGGGCCAATCTAATCTTGGGGGGGGGGGGGGGGGGGAGGGGAATGATGTTCCATTACATAACTTCAATGCCAATAATTCATATACTGATTGTATGCACACATTGCACTAAGGCTCAGGATTGTTTGACTGTTTATGGCTGAGCCAAAAATAGCCATAATGGCCCATAAATTCTGACTTACAGCTTTGTGTGTTGTACGATCCCAGCTCAGTCAACAGACTATGGTGTGGGAACCAATCCATCCACTGTTTTGAATTACAGTGGGGAATCTTCCTTAAAATTGGTTCAGAAAGAAATAAAAAAATATTGCACTTTTATTTGGAGATCCTGTATGCATTTAACAAACCCTTAGGGAATTAGCTTTGATTACATTTCCTTTTAACTTGCAGATTATCTTTTAATTAGCAATCATATCACTGATTTTCAGCAACCCCTCTTGTTTCTTTTATCTGACTCAGAAAGCTGGTTGTTTGAGGGAGTTATTTTTAAGATATTAAGAGGACATTAGATATGACAATACATTGACAGAAATGTCTGATCACTAACACAGTGAAAATAAATTCAGCCCACATACTAACCCATGATGAACTGATTGTTTACTGAATTAACCAGTATCATAACATACTGACCCATAAACTAGCTAGTTACATTTTAGCCTAATGTGCTGTTTGAACCCAGCCTTTCAATATAAGCCAGCTAGATGTGTTGGACTTTAACTCCTACCATCTCCAGCCTACATGTTCTAACAGTTAACCTCCATCACATTATGAAGGCACTAGGCTGGGGAAAGGCTATGTCATGCTCTGTTTCACAGAATCGTCAACAGACTCACTAATAACATGCATTGTTTTTGAGCCATCTGCTTTCTGTGCTGTGCCAGAGTTGAGAGAGGAAAACTCCTTAAAAATAATTCTGAAAAATACTAGCTGAGATCCTAAATTTGCTCCTGCCAGAAATGGAATGGGATGTGGGGAAAGCAACTTTAACCAAATTCTCCCTGGAGTCCTTTGTTCCCCCAAAATCTGCTCTGGAAGGTTTGGAAGCCATCTGCATCAAAGCTGCAGAGGAGCAGGAATTCAATTCAGGTAGGCCTCGATTTATGACCATTCCTTTAATGACCATTCCAAGTTATGATGGCACTAAAAAAAGTAACTTATGAATAGTCCTCGCACTTATGACCATTGCAGTGTCCTCACAGTCACGTGATCAAAATTTGAGCACTTGGCATGTATTTACAACAGTTGCAGTGTCCTGGGGTCACATGATCACCATTTGTGACCTTCCCAGGGGGCTTCCGACAAGCAAAGTCAGCGGAGGAAGCCAGTTTCACTTAACAACCACATGATTCACTTAAGAATTGCAGCAAAAAAGGTTGTAAAATTGGGCATGACTCACTTAACTGCATTGCTTAGCAACAGAAATTCCAGTCCCCAATTTTGGTCATAAATCAAGGACTACCTATAAAAAGCACCTTAGCAGAATTATTCTCTGAATCTTAGCCCAAGTAAGAAGACATTCAAGACATTGTTTTCATCCAGCCATAAATAGATAGATATCAGCCTTTTATATTCTATAACTACCATGAATTCAGGGAGTGATTGGGGAAAGTTAGATATATTTTGCCTAAAGATACAATTAATAGCACAAAAAATGAGTTCCTGTGAACTGCAGGTCTCCTGCTGGTTTTACGTGCTTTTTTTGGTCTGGCATATGGACCTGTTTGTGGAAATGCACCTTATTTGTTGGCATTATCAGGATTCTGAAATTAGCCTCTAGAATCATAGAAGAGATAATTTTCAGACCTAGACCCCAACCTAGAACATGTGAGACAGTTTTTATTATAGGAGGAAAATATACACAAATCATTTTTTATATTGCCCTCCTTTAAAAAACAACATCTCTTTAAGAAAAGACAGAAAAATTATGATGGGGCTACTTACAAAATAATGTCACCTTTATCAAGCTACCAACTGAAGATCAAACAGTTTCCTAAATATTTCAGTAAGATTTCAGAAACACTAAATTCATCCTACAGGCAAAAGAGAAAATGGGTAAGTTCCTACTAAGCCAGTGGCTTGTTCAAACATGCTTTTTGACTAAACCACAGTTACCTGGATTCACACATACTAAGCCAAAACCAAACAAATCACAGTATGATGTAAGCACTGCCATGTATGAACCTAGTAATAATGATCACTCTTTCATTTTTAGTGACAAATACTCATAGCAGGGGGTGATCTCATTTGGACTATGGCATCAAGGAAGGGGCAACCTAAGGACTTCTTCAAGTGTGGCTTTTCCAATAAAAAAAATCTCTCTCCCAGATGGCTGCTTATTGCCCTCTTAAGGGCAATGTCTGTGAATGTGGGAGTGTGGAGCAGAGGTGTGAAACATGGACTCTCATCCCCAGAGGAGCGGACAAGAGATAAGAGAATGAGACTGGCCCCTCCCTGAGGAATGCTAAGGATGTTTGTAGTCTGATCCTGGGAATTGCTCTCAGTCTGAGAAGATTCTGTAACGGGAGTGAAGCCAATAAACCTTGCTGGATCGAATCTGTATTGTCTCCTGGAGTTTCCTGGGCTAAACCTGACAGTGAATGCACATTGTGTACACCTGTTTGTCTCTTAATGCTTTCAGAAGAAGAGCAAGATCCCCAATAAATCTTTAAACTGGATTGCCAGCACAGGCTCAGGTATACTCTGCTACTTTGCTGAACTATTTTTGACACCTCTATGAGGGTTGCAGTCATGGTTTTTTTAATTCAGAGAAAACCAAAACTCATAGGAAATGTCAGAAAGGAAAAACAGATGCTGGGGAGATCAATCAAGAGTTATAATTTTATGACACTACTGTCAGACACCGATATGATTTCACTCAATATACAATTCAATGGACCTATCAACCAACACAATGCTGTGTGGGAAGTCTGTGAACCTCTGGAGAGTGGCTGTGGGTGGGGAGTCTGTCAAAAAACAATAGCCAAGCCATGTATTTCTCTAAACCTGAAAAATTCTAAGAGATTTCATCCCACACTTGCTATGTATATCTGTCCCATGAGAAATATGAAGAATGGAGCATAGACAGATATTCTTCCTGGATAAGGAACATCTTTACTGGCATTGACTCTTGGCTCTGATCCTTCATCTTTTGGTCCTTTTTTCTATATTCTACTCATAGCTGTCTATGGTCTAGATTTATTCCACCCTACCCTATACAGTAGCTTGCTTTAGCAGAGTTTGTTGAACAAACCATAGTGACCTGGCTTATAGGTAACACTAAGACATAAATCATGGTTTATACATCACAATTGTTGGGTTCACACATCACATTAAGCTAAAACTAAACAATCCATGTTAGAGCTTAGATTGGCATTAGGTGCGTAATGTGTCAGATGTGCATTTGCTAGTTCTCTGGCAAATAAGGCATGTAGGCATCTTAACCAGTGGTTATAGCATCAGTGTATATTTGCTTTAACCATTACACTTCACACTGCTGCTATTGATACAGAACCATTCTTGGAACAGTAAGAAGAAGTGAGATCAAGATATTGAAAACAACTTTTGGCAGCTGTGAGGGCACATGTATCATTTTGGGGGATGATCAAGGACACAATAGATAGGATTATGATGCAGAATAAGCTGGATCAGGTCACAAACAGGTCAGACCAAGCTTTATCTTTAAACCCTAGGGTTTTATGTTAGGGAAGTGTTGGGACTCCCGATCCCATCCCTTTTCCTAACAATACTAAACCTATTTAGGATTTATACAGAGTTACTGGGATATCAGGTTCCCATTTTCAATAATTTTGATGTAGGGCTGGCAGCAACAAAAGGCTTTTAGGGCTTAGGTTGCACACCCCTGTTTTATTTGTTCACATATAACATAATAAATTTAATAATAAACTGCCCAGACTGCTGGGAGTCAGGCAGCATATACATTTAATAAATTATTACTAGGTGGAATTAGCTCTATTCATTTCAGCTAGTTTAAGCATACCTAGGTTGCATGGGTACCATATCTGGGCTGCAAAAATCCACATGACCAATCAATTTAACTCTTTGCTAGTAATCTAGATTTTTCAACCCAGTTCTGGTAACTCTGGCATAGAATCTGGACAAATAAGTGACTTTAAGTTACTTTTGGTCATTGTTTTTATAAGAAGAGTACTAACAGTTTTAACTTGGTGATTTCTATACTTTGATAGTTATTTTAGCTCTCATCTTTTGGAGAAGAAAAACTATATTTACTTCTCTCTCTCTCATTTCTCTCTCTCATCTCTCTCTCTCTTCTATTTATCTATCATCTCCCTCTGGGAGCTGACATTCATGGAGCTAGGAGGTCTTCTCAAAACCCTTGAATTCATTGATCAAAACATTTTCCTCAGGGGATAAGCAGCCAACTTCAGTTTGGAATATTTGACCTGCAATGTAGTAAAAAATAATGCAAGAAACTCATTTGAAGTGAGTCAAACTATGGCTGGAAGAATGGGCTGCATTATGATGAAGTTGTTTCCATGGAATTTTGAATTGGCTAATTGAGTGAAACAGGCCTTGAAGAAGCTGCTCAAACACTCCCGGGCAGATGACCTGTTCAGGACCCCCAAATCATAAATCTGTTCCTTCAGGATTAGTACTTTCCATTTTGAGACAATGCTGGAACTGATGGATAGCCCCAGTGCACAAACAGCAACCTTGTTCTGCTTGGGTTTAATTTGGATCTTTTTCATCCCATCCAGATCTTGACAGTCTCCAGACATTGCGTATCTCCAACCTGGCCTGGGGTACTAATGTATAACTGAGTATCATTAGCATACTGATAGCACCACATCCTGAAATTATGGATGACCGTTCCAATGGTTTAATGTAACTGTTATTCATTAGGGAGAAAAGGTCCAGCATCCAGGGCATAGAGATTGAGGTCCTCCAGCAGTAGCAGGCAGGGGAACTCCAAAACCAGCCCAGAGACCATGTTCAAGAGTCCAGGGAGGAGTAATCAGTTTATCAGCAGGATACCCAAATTTTCCCCACAGCCCATCAACTTGAGACAACCAGGATCTAGCTGTCATTTCTTCTGTCCTTGAGTCAGGTCCACTACCAAGAAACACTCCATTCAAGGCTACTACCTCACAGCCTTTTCTCCAAACACTCCAGCTGACTTACAACTACCTTAGCACTACATAAACTCTCCTTAATGCAGCAATCCCATTCAAATTGCACAGAAGCCCACACAGCCATTGGGTTCCCTCTCATTAACTCCTAGAAGCCCAAGCCTTACCACACACTTATTCTCTTACTAGGCCCCATTTCCCAGCTACTTCACTTCTCATCTGAAGCAGTTGGCTGCAACTAAGCACTCCAGCTGGAGTCTTCTGAACCACCCCAATCTATTGGAACTGAGGTAATATGGACACTGTAGAGTATGTTGATTGTTGTTGGAGGTGTTTTATACCTGGGCTGCAGACAGTGTTGTATGTTATATTGTATTGTTTTTCATAGTGTTTATAATTGCTGTAAGCCATCCAGAGCCATGTATTTGAGATGGGCGGCTGTACAAATTGAAATAAGAAACAAACAAGCCAAAGCTCTTTCATCAACAAGGCCCCTCAATTCAACCAGTAATGGAGCAGAACCTTTGAAAACCAGGCTACTTGCTCAGCCACCAACCCTGTACTGGGCACCCTGGCCTAAAGTAAAGTTTTTCTGTGTGTCCTTCACTCCAACCAACACAGCCAACCATACAACCAAATGCCCCACATGACCAGCTGGGTAAGGGGATGCTGATGACTTTTGCCTCCATCTCTCAGCTTATCCTCTGTCCAGGCCAGAAGGACCCAACTCTGCCATGTGTATTGCAGATATAAAGTCCTTCCGTCTGTGGCTCAGGCAGCATTTCCACCAGAGTTGCTGTTTCACAAACCTCTTCCTTGAACCAAACTCTTCTCAAAAGCTGTGAGACTGGCAATCAAATCAGTGAAAGTTGTATCTGAGGCTTACATCCTCCAAAGATTTCCACCAAACAGCAACTCCTGATTCAGTTCTGCACTGATCATTCTGCCAAATACTCCACTGGTCTACAGAAAATGACAACCATCACGTTATTCCGGAAGATCTTAGCTGCCACCACTTTGCTGCCTAATATTGTTCCACAAGCTGCCACTGGGTCAGATCTCCTGGACAAAGCATTTCCCAGCACTCTTCAAATTGAAGTCAGACTCACTCCATCAGGGGCGGGTGGAACTCCTTGACTGCCATCTACTGACAAACCAGTGCTAATCTCTTTCAACTCCTTCTACACTTTTTTCATTTGTTAGTCCATTTCTCTCAACTAGATCTTTCAAAATCCACATTCTGTCAACATACAGTACTGTGCAAAAGTTTTAGGCAGGTGTGAAGAAATGCTGTAAAGTAAGAATGCTTTCAAAAATATATATTGTAATTGTTTATGTTTATCAATTTACAAAATGCAAAGTGAGCAAACAGAAGAGAAACCCAACTCAAATCAATATTTGGTGTGACCACCCTTTGCCTTCAAAACAGCATAAATTCTTCTAGGTACACTTGCACACAGTTTTTGAAGGAACTTGGCGGGTAGGTTGTTCCAAACATCTTGGAGAACTAACCACAGATCTCCTGTGGATTTAGGCTGCCTTAAATCCTTCTGTCTCTTCATGTAATCCCAGACAGACTCGATGATGTTGAGATCAGGGCTCTGTGGGGGCCAAACCATCACTTCCAGGACTCCTTGTTCTTCTTTACGCTGAAGATAGTTCTTAATGACATTGGCTGCATGTTTGGGGTCATTGTCCTGCAGCAGAATAAATTTGGGGCCAATCACACGCCTCCCTGATGGTATGGCATGATGGATAAGTATCTGCCTGTATTTCTCAGCATTGAGGACACCATTAATCCTGACAAAATCTCCAACTCCATTTGCAGAAATGCAGTCCCAAACTTGCAAGGAACCTCCACCATGCTTCACTGTTGCCTACAGACACTCATTATTGTACCGCTCTCCAGCCCTTTGGCAAACAAACTGCTTCCTGCTACAGCCAAATCTTTCAAATTTGGACTCATCAGTCCAGAGCACCTGCTGCCATTTTTCTGCACCCCAGTTCCTATGTTTTTGTGTATAGTTGAGTCACTTAGCCTTGTTTCCACGTCAGAGGTATGGCTTTTTGGCCGCAATTCTTCCATGAAGACCACTTCTGGCCAGACCTCTCTGGACAGTAGATGGGTATACCTGGGTCCCACAGGTTTCCACCAGTTCTGTGCTGATGGCACTGCTAGACATCTTCCGATGTCGAAGGGAAGTAAGCATGATGTGTCTTTCATCTGCTGCATTAAGTTTCCTTGGCCAACCACTGCATCTCCTGTCCTCAATGTTGCCGGTTTCTTTGTGCTTCTTCAAAAGAGCTTGAACAGCACATCTTGAAACCCCAAGTCTGTTTTGAAATTTTTACCTGGGAGAGACCTTGCTGATGCAGTATAACTACCTTGTGCCTTCTTGCTGTGCTCAGTCTTGCCATGGTGTATGACCTGTGACATGAAACTGTCTTCCACAACCTCACCTTAGTAGCAGAGTTTGGCTGTTCCTCACCCAGTTTTAAGCCTCCTAGACAGCTGTTTCTGTTTCAGTTAATGACTGTGTTTCAACGTACATATGAAACTGATGATCATTAGCATCTGCTTGCTATAATTGGTTAATCATACACCTGACTCTAATCCCACAAGATTCCTGACTTTGTGCAAGTGTACAAAGTGTGCAAGTGTAAGAATTGATGCTGGTTTGAAGCCAAAGGGTAGTCACACCAAATATTGATTTGATTTAGATTTCTCTTCTGTTCGCTCACTTTGCATTTTGTAAATTGATAACATAAACAATTACAATATATATTTTTGAAAGCATTACTTTACAGCATTTTTTCACCTGCCTAAAACTTTTGCACAGTACTGTACATATAAATGTGATAAATAAATAAATAATAAATAAATAGTACATAAACCTCAAGTAAATCTTAAGGTAATCCCCCTTCCTTTACTATCACTCAACCCAGGGTTCTGCAACCAACTAAAATCAGCATTGCTAAAACATTCATAGATAAAATGTCTTACCAGGTAGTAGCTCACTACTCAGTGCCATCCTGGAGTCGCTCTAATGCTCATTATTCCTATTCTGAAAAAAGGTTTTGAAGCCAAAATCTTATTTTCTTCCTCTATTATCACCGGTATTTTATGTAATAACTATAACACCCCAAAGGGGGCAATCCTCTTATCTATGTTGTTTCATATAAGAAGCAAGATGGGAAGAGTATTGATGCTTTTGAATTTGGTGTTGAAGACTCATGAGAATACTGTAGACAGCCAAGAAAACAAACTGATGGATCATTGAACAAATCAACCCAGAGTTCTCACTCAAAGGACAAATGACCAGGCTGAAATTATCCTACTTCAGACACATTGTGCAAAGGCTCATCTCCCTGAAGAAGGGTCTAATGCTGGGAAAGGTAGAAGGAAAGAGAAGAAGAGAATGACCAGCAGCAAGATGGATGGACTCAGTTACAATGGCAATGGGGGCACTGTTGGAAGAGCTGAAGCTCCAGGTTAGGGGCAGATCATCATGGAGAAAATCTATTGATTGTGGTCACTAAGAGTTGATGGCATGTAATCAGTTGTAATCAGTCATTTTACTTTTCAGCACTGTATTAGCATATTGCACTAAGCTGTGCTGGGGTTGGTTTGGGTTGTCTTGTGTCATGTGAACCTACTTATTGTGGGTTAGAAGCCAGGGTTTTGGCTTAGTGAAATATGTTAACCAGGTATGGCTTAGTCTACAAGTCATGATTAAGCAAACCACAGATTAATGGGATGTGCAATCTCAGCTTGTCAGTGAAGTTTCTATAATTTATTGGATGGGCCTGACAAGTTTTAACCTTCATTATTTAAATATATTAAAATAACAATAATTCCTCAATTTCTCAAGCTTTTAAGATGTTATTAAGAGAAAATAGCGGAGAACTGAGTATTCTATAATTGCTCTTCTTTTTAAACTTTGCTGTGCTGAACACAATATGAGATCACTAGAACAAAAGTTTTAATCGCAATTTGCTAACCATCTATCTTAATCTGCAATTTAAAACTATGGAAAGCTTGGATCTCTTTGAGTGGTCTCTAGGCTCTACTGAAATTCTACTAATTAACAGTAATAATGAATATTTAGCAATCAGCAAATTAATGAATAGTCATTAACAAAATGCATGCTTAAGGGGTTGCAGTTTATTGAGGAAACGAAGCCAGCAGTTTATTGAATCTCTATAGTTTTTACCAGGAAAGTTTTCTGAAAAATCTCCAATGGCAACAAAAGCTTTTAAAAATGAAATGAGATGAGAATGCATACTTCAGAGATGATACTCTGCTTAGTGTTTTAATTAGGCTCCCTGCTTTTTATTGAAAAAGAGCTGATTTTTACATTTTTTAATGGAACTTTTCATGCTATTCTTTAAAATCCATTGGTTTCTTCCTGCTGTAGAAATCTTCTAGAATGAGCTATATCTGTGTACAAATATAGAGATCATTATTAAATTAGTAATATTTCAACTTCTAAAAATTTTAACTTCTAAATACATAGTCTGCTGTGTGTGAAGTTCTACATTTCACAATGCAAGTTTTCGATGCTGAAAACAATTCTTTATGTCATTTTGGCTTTTGTCTGAGCTATCAAGAATTACGGGAATTAAGCACACACCCAGAGAGAAAGAGAAATAATTACCTAACAAAGAAAAGCCCTAAGGTTTCCTCCAAGATGGACTGCAGATGCCACACTGTGGTACAAATGGGATATGATATTAAATGATTATGACTTTGAGGTGAACAAAGGTTTTCTTTAAGTTTTTTAGGAACCTCATCTTCATGGAGCAAAAACAAATCCACTAGACAGACAGAAGAGGGGCTCAAGTGGAAAGCCAGAGTCTGTCTGGATTTTGCTGTGTTATAAATGCAAAGTGCTTTCAGATGATGCTGAGAACCTAAATATTGTTATAGTATTAGGTATTTTGTTCAGCATAGACAGTTATCCCTTTCAATAATTATGGGAAGGAACTTTCTGGATCAGACCAAGGATTAAGCTATTCTGACTCCTGATTCTGACTGTGGTGATCCAGATGTTTCTAAAAATCAGACAGTATACAGGTAATAGTGGCCTTAATCATAGTCATCTGATCCTAACCACAATGATGAAATGCGTGTTGCGATTCATTACTCAAGCTTTACCCTTTTGTATTTATGTTACATCGCTCACAGGTTTATTGGGGGGGGGGGCTGTATCATATTTTTTTTACTTGCCCCTTGTGCAGATGCCTGTCGCCTTAATTCATTATGGGACTCTTTTCCTGCCCCATCTTATATGTCAGAGCGTGCATCTCTGAAACACAAAACTTCCATTTATGGTTAAAACCAGTTGTAAGCACATTCTATGAGAAATGGCCATGAATATGCTTTTAAAGCTATCTTAGACAAACAAACAAACAAAAGCAGGTTTGCCAAAACATTTTCAGCTGATGACAACAGCAGTGATGTATGTGTATATTTGCATATGTGGAATGATTTATCTATCCATCTATAACATTCTGAATTCTGTAAGACTTCTTTGCCATCTATGCATTTACAAACCTTAGTCACTTCGTTGTGCCTTTTCTTTTTCACTTAAGTCTGGACAATTGCTTTACCTTTCCATGGATTGAAGATACTGAATTCCTTCATCAGTTATTTGCTCTTTTCTGAGCAGTTTAATGTACCTTATGGAACGGCATATTCTGGACTATATACAGTACAGTATATGCAGCTGCATTCCAACAATGGTAATTTTATTTTCAGTCTTTTTTCTACTAATCTCAAACATTACTCATGGGATATTGGAGATTGCCAGTGAGATTTTCCCTGTCTTCTGGAGTTTGGTGCCATGCAGAAGTGCTGGGACTTCAATTCCCAGAATTCACAGGAGGTAATACAAGAAATTATGAATTCTGGGAATTGCACTGCTGCCTGGTAATTTTGAAAGCTAAATCCCCAACACTTCTGGAAGGTTTCCACAGCTGGGACCATATAATACGTTGCTCCAATGCCACTGCTTATTGCTCAAGACCAAAGGGATTCTGGGTCTTCCTACCGTTCAGTCTAGGATAAGGATACCTACATGGTTTCCAGGGTACTAATATGCCCACAGTCACTTCCCCTGGCACTGTGATCCATTGGCCACTCAAGTTATTAAAACAAAAACGTATTGAAACAAAAATTACATGGGAGCTGTATGTTGCAAATGAATAGGGATAGGGATAGGGATAGGGATAGGGATAGGGATAGGGATAGGGATAGGGATAGGGATAGGGATAGGGATAGGGATAGGGATAGGGATAGGATAGGATAGGATAGGATAGGATAGGATAGGATAGGATAGAACAGAATAGAATAGAATAGAATAGAATAGAATAGAATAGAATAGAATAGAATAGAATAGAATAGAATAGAATAGAATATAGGCTTTACTGTCATTCCACTATACACTATACACCAAGTGCATAATAAAATGAAATTCCGTTGCAGTTGGCTCAACTTTACCTGTCTTTGTCTCAATCTGGATTTGCTTTGGTACCATAACCACCTATGCAGAAAAGAACAAAGTAAACTGAGATGGTAGAAGTTAGAAGGGGTGGCTGACAATAATCTGTTTGTCTTCCATTAACAAGGGTTCTCTCACTGAACATATGCACAATAGCTGTTTTGTAAAAGCACCCATAATAGCTTTCCAAATTTCAAATGTGCCACTGGATCAAAAAAGTTGCCTAATTCTGAGCTTTTATCAGATTACTTTAAGACTTCTTAAATAATCTTGGATTGCTAAATTATGCAAATCAATGTTAAATCAGGCAATTTATATGTTTCCTTTCCTATCCATGCCCACTTAAAGATTCATTCCTGAAAAATTGTCAAATAAAATGTGCAATAAAACATTTTATTCGTACTGAAGGCATACCATAACACTAAGGCAATTAAATCATATAGGGTCTATCCATGATGAAGCCATAACATCAAGATTCAATTAATATGAGGTTTCTGGGAATAAGAATGAATAAAACGTCTACTCAAATATATGCAGCTATTATTTAGCTTAGGCTATTGATTTACATATCTATTATTTTAGAATCAGTATTAGAGTTATCTAAAATTGTTCCAATGCTAATTTCTTAATTATGAATCTATTCAAAATGTCTGTAATCAGTTATAGACATAAATCAGGGGATATTCTAGACAGAGTTATATTTCAGCTTTAAAACAATACATTAAATACAGTTCCATCTCTCATATATCTTAGTCTGCTACTTTTCGCATTTTACTGAGGGTTTGTTACACAGTGTTTAAATTCTGTCTCTCAGTGGATATTTCCACTGTTTTTCTTCCTGATTTATCGAGACACCATACTGTATCCTTTCAAACATGGCTTGGAAAGCATAACAGCAATTTAGCTTGCTTTCAGACATTAAATGTAATGTCAGACTGACTTCTGTCTGCAGTACAGTCATACTCTGCATTTTCTGCACACAGAATCGTATATTAGTTGTCATGAGTTGGGTTCAGATTGTACTGAATACATATTTTTTTAATCCTGATTTGTTGAATCCTTTGGGGCTTAGTTCACACAATTTGCTAAGCCCTAAGCATGGTTAACAAAGCACAGTGACTGGATTCATTCGACATGCTGATCCAAAACCAAGCCGTATCTACTGCTTAAGAAGTGCCAGTGTGGCATAGTGATTAAGGTGTTGGAATAATATCAGAGAGACTCAAGTTCAAATTCAGCTTCAACGATGGAAACTGACTGAGAGACTTTAGGCCATCCTCTGCTCAATCTACCTTATTTATGAGGATGAAACAAAAGAAGATCCTCATGTAACTTACCTTGATCTCCTAGAGAAAATGTGGGATATAATCTAAATAATAATGATGTGTCAACCCAGCCTTTAGCTGAAATTGTATTATATAAGACAAGGTATTATAAGGTGAATATAGTCTTTATTGACTACTGTGAGTAGAACAAACTAAATACATCTGTAACAGTTTGGGTTCTTTTATACAGTACATTAAATAAGTTATGCACATGAAATTGGTAACAAAAATTCCTAATATAGAATCAAATGACAAAAATATATAGAAAACAGAATCCACAAAGTATCCCCATAGTAGCATTTCACATCTTTCATTTCCATTTTCAAAAATCATTTTAAAATTATGACTGATAATATGTAACCTATGTACATTAATGTATTTTTCACTTAATACACAGCAAGCCATTGTAGTTGCATGTTAAATTATGGAAGACTGTCTATTTACATATAATCTTAGAATGCCAATGTATGTTTTCTCTCTCACACATATAGTCTCTCTCAGACACGCACACAAACATTCATACTTTTCTTTGGAGCTGATCTTGTATCATTCTGTTCTATGGAGAGAATGGCGGCAATTCAGTTTAGAAACAAGTAATGTTAGCACCACAGCTTTAATTTGTATCTTCACATTCGCTGCAAAACCTTGGGAACAGTTCAGAGATCAAACTTGATAGTTCCTTGGAGCACTACAAACCTTTTCTTAAAATGAACACTAAAATGTATCTATGCACATGAGTAAAATCATGACCTTGGATTTTCATTCTTATTAAACAGTGTGAATTTAAAACATCCCTCTTTGGTAAATCATCACTAAAGGATGAGTTCCAGGTGTAAATCAAGTATTTTTCTCCAAGCAATGTGCATGAATTAATGGAAATATGCAACACAGGAATCTGCAAAAATCAAAGCAGCACCAAGTAATACTTTAGAATATCTAATACACCCTGAAAACTATTTTGCTATAATGAGTTAGTTCAGACATAACACTAAACCATGGAATTTTGGCATCATATGAATAAAGCCTTTACTTACATATAAATGCCTTTTTCCTCTGAACTTTCTATTAACTCTCTCAATTTAACAGCAAGACACACTACCATATCTGAATAAGGCAAAACAGATGTTTGTGGTATACCACAAGTAGGATTAGAAGTCAGAGTACTAGATTTGTTCTTACAACAACGAAGCTGAATAAATTCTGATAACCTTTCAAAAGTAAAGCCTTTATATGAAGCCACTCCTTTGACATTTGAACTAGATGCATAAATATATCTCCCAATGATTTTTGCTATTAGTGCTGGCAAAAAGCAGCTGTGTTTATTAGGGATAATGATTTGGACTGCAAGAGGATAACCCTTTTCAACCATCCCCATATTCCCTCAACTCCAGCTTTCTAGGAACTTGCTTCTTAAAGCTACCAAAACTCAGTTTCTATCTGGGGTTGGAGCTGCCTACTGTCTAACCTTGATCTGGTCTTTATGACCAATAAAGATCAATCTGGTATGTTTAAGATGGAAAATCACAAAAAAAATCCCTTCTTAAATTCAGCAAAAGAACTAGATTCAATGTAAAAACACAGTGGGTAGATCTTGGAACTTTGGAACCTATAGACTTAGTGAAATGTTTTGGAAACATGCCATGATACTTTATTTAACATATGAAATCCTTAGCTAGAGTCAACAATTTTAAAACTATACATTGCTTACAGAAAAATAGAATGAATTTCATTAGCCCTGGCTGTTCATGAAAGTTATATTATGTATGACCTGAACCTTCTTCAATTTAACTAACATGTTCTGAGATAATAGCCTTATCTTCTCCAACACAACACCCTCCGCAGGTATTGGACTTCAAGTCCCATAAATCCCACAGGCATTTAAGTCACTGGCTATCTAGTCTGGGAATTTATGGGAACTGAAAACCAATGTACCTGGAGGACACCAGATCATGAAAGCCTGGACTAAGCTACAACTGAGATGTTTGAATCATGTGTGATGTGTGCCAGTTAATTTATTCACTAACTCACCTTAAAAACAAAATATGTAAAGCCGATAACATTGATGCAGAGAAGATGAGAGAATGTGACAGAGTTGGAGTAACAAAATTAACCAATCTGATTTGAGAAAAGAGCCAATATGATGTTTTGCAAAAATCTCTGGACAGAACATTTCAATCTATTTAGGTCCACAGACCAATTCATAAACAGTCTGCTCTATATCCATAAGATACCAAAACTGGTCAAGTGAAAAGGCCGATGAGTCATTATATGAAGCAGTTTTAGATCCTCCTTTTATAACCCAAGAATAGCATTTTTCTGTCTCACCCTCATATGTCCATTTCAGGAATGAGGGAAAACATGAAAATGAGAACAAAAAAGTCTTAGATGTTAGAGGAGGAAGGGTGAAAGTAACAACCAAACTACTGCTTGTGTTATATTTACATAGTTTTGCCTGAGAATGATTCTAAAAATGGTCTACTTACTCTGTCACAATATGTAAAAAGCCCAGAGGTACTCGAAGAGCAATGGATGGTGGTGGTGGAAACCCAACTGTTCAGATTATACAGAGGAAAAATGGGAATATTAAACTGAGAGAAAAGGCTTTCCAAGCAGCTCTGCTTTATGATAAAAAGAGAGAACAATCTCCTAGTTAGAAGTTTAAAATGATAACAATATAGAGTATCTTTTGAGAAAATTCAGTTAAAACAAAGTCCTCTGCATTCCAGGAAACCAAGGAGACCATTCTGAAATCCCAAGATGGAAGGGCTAACAGATTTCTAAAGATGTCATTGTAATGATATGGAAAATACCCCTCTCTTCAACAAATAGCTTAAATGCCAAAGTGCTGGAATACAAATTTTTGATAATGTATTGAGGTTTCTGTTTTCCAATGTAAAAAAAAAAATAACAAAAATGTATTGAATGCAGTATTCCCTTTTAGAGTGCGTTTGCATCTACTGCTGTTACAGAGGCTGGAGTAGAGGATCGAGAAGTGGTTGCGGATGTTTTTTCCAAAGCTGGACTTGCGATTCCATCAACTACGTTGAGGGTGGCTGCTGAAGACCGACCAGCTGATAAGGACACTGGCTTAACTTGGCTGTGCAGGCCTTGCCCACAGATTCGATGGTGTCTCTCCCAATCTTTGTGCTGGCAGAAGGAGCCACAATAACGAGCAATGTTACATCCACTGCATGTCTCACTGGCTTTGCGGCCACAATTCCAGCAGCTCTGAAAAAATAAAGAACAAACTTCTCTTTTAAGTATACTGCCCAATAAACAGTTTGAAGTTGGTATATTATTTCAAGCAGGAAAAGGCCTTTAGAGAGGTGCTACTGAGATAGTGCTTCAATACTGCTGGTAAGAAAACTCCTTTCATAATGAAATTCAAATGTTATCCACAGTAACATGGAACAGCTTGCCAAATTCTATCAAATGGCAGCCTAGCTATAATTACATCAGCCATAACCATCATAATAGGATACATTCATAGATCTATGAATTTACAATTCTATGAAGGTGTTCATAGCAATCCATACAAGGCTTCTCTTGGCACAAATATAAGAGCAATAACTTAATTAGCAACTCTTAAACAGTGAGCCATGTAACAGGCTCAAATAGCATGCTTTTGAAGAGCAGGTTTTCCTTTATCAGGTGGAATTCAACAATGGTAAATGAATGGAATCATTCAGGGTGCAAAGAAATAACTGCTGGAATTCTATTTACTTAAACTGGCTTTGAGACTGTAATCTTCCCAAAATGTGATACATTTGTTATGTACAGCTACAGACAGCAAAAGGCCCAGCCCAGAATACTCCAATAGCTGGGCGCAGATACAAGGCAAGAAGGTTCGTCTGCTATATCTTTGTATACATGACAGAAAACTAATATAAGGCATGTGAGTGTGGGGAGAGAAGTCTGCTGTGACAAAGTATCTCCAACTGTTGCTGTTCTGTGATGCCAATTGCATAGCCAGCTTCTGATAACAAACAGTATTTCTTGCAATAGTAGATCTTGCACCAAAGTAACTTTTTTTTTTTTTTGCTGGAAAATGTGCTCTGAGATGTTGCAGAACTATTCTTAAATGGTGTAAGATGAATAAATCAGGATATTATCTAAGTAAAGTATGACAAATTGGGTCATAACATGTCATTAACCATATCCTGGAATATTATGAGGCATTGCATAACCCAAATGGCATTACTGCATATTTAAAATAGCTGTCCCATTTTGCAGGTGCAAAAAACAGTTTTCCATTCATTGTCTTCTTGGATCTGTCCAAGTTGTAGGCTCCTCTGAGACTGAGTTTTGTAATAATTCAGATCTTCCTCAGACATTTGTAGGCTCCTCTGAGACTGAGTTTTGTAATAATTCAGATCTTCCTCAGACATTCCAAGAGTTCTGAGATCAAGGGCAGAGGGTACTGATTTCAGATAGAAATCTGCTTGAGACCTGGTAATTGTTGCAAAGCCTGGACAAAAATACAGTAATGGCTATGGATGAAGTGGAAAGATGAATGAATCCCCTTGCAGAACCTGCAAAGTCAGTTTCTGAAAGTGAGTGAATATGCCCCACTGGGATTTTGGTTCCAGGGACCAGATCAAAAGGACAGCTACAGAGATGATGTGATGGCAGCTGATCCTGTTCAGTGAAAACATCTGCATACATATCTGGAAGGATGATCACATTCTTATTCTCTACTTTGGTTGCTAGATCTTCAAAAATGATTAGATGGGAAATGCTTCTCACACTTGGGCATATTAAAACATATTATTTCTTTTGACCAAATGATTAGAGGGTCATGGTGATGGAGCTGTGGAACACTCAATTACTGGGAAATGAGGGGCAGAGGCCACGGAGAATTCTAGTTGCTCTGTGAGCTTTTCTAACATCACTGAATCAGTAGTCTAGGCCACAGGTCCAGATAGCAGGTCTTCCATCAATTATTTTTAGAAGCACACAAGGCTGACAGAACATCTGGAAATCTTGTCAGCCTCTGCAAATTGGCTCCAAAATCAATAATAGCCTGTGTCTGTGGAGTTAGATGACCAAAAAACTGGATTTTTACAGGCTAGATCAAGTGCTGGCTAGCCACTGTAGTGGGCACTGAGGCTAGCTGAGTGGTTGTAGTTCTCCAATCTCAGAGCCCTTCTAGATTGGGTATGGCCAGCTTGGGGTGTTTGTAATTTCTTGACTTGGCATGCTACAAACCTTGGCTCCCACAGTATAAACATGCCCCTGTGCTCATTTAGCCTTTTCTTCTGACGGTGAATGAAGTCTGGTTCAACCTATTTGCATGGAATCTGCAGACTAAAGAAATAGGACTGTAGGTCTCTGCATTTGGGATATCAAGGGAGGTTGTACCCAAGTTGTGGCTGGATGGAACCAGCGTCAACAGTTTTTAAAGATATCCATCGATATGTAGGCATGGACGGATCAGGTTTTGCAGGGAGAAAGGGCATTCTGCTTAGGCCATCTCATCCAGGGCTCCATCTACAACTCCTTCCTGGAACTGATCCATCAAAGCCACATCATTTCACTCTAGATCTTACTTTCATTTTACCAGCAACCAACATTCCATTGTGAAGATCTTTAGGCAATGCCTGGCAGAACTGAGAATCTCTCCAAGGTCATTATTGACATTGATTCATGTGCAACTTATCCCATGCAATGTAGATCAGCAAGATAGAAGGCTGATACAGTATATGCTATAAGTTACCAGTGCTTTCCAAACTTTTTCCTTCATTACCTAAAACCATTTATCAGAAAGTCCTTTTTACTTAAGTCAATTTAAATGTCCCAGTTGTGACGGGTAATGGGTTTGTGTGTCATTACCCAAAGAAAAACCACTTTTACCCAATTTTGGGTAATTTACCTAGGTTTGGGAAGCACTGAGTTAGACAAAGAATATACAACTTTTGATCTCTGGCAGCCACATTTACAAGGGGAGGACTTTGCAATCAGTGGGCTACATCATGCACGTAGATGATACTTAAGTTCTCCCCTAAATATATTGGGAGGCGCTTTCAGGTTCTTTTCAAATTCTAACCTGATTACATTTTCCCCAGTGTTTTCTGCTCTAAAACAGAAGGAAATCATGTCATCATACCCACCCCCAAAAGTGAGCCGGGGAAGGTTCAAGGACTATAGGTTGCTCCCTCCTTCCTCCAACTCAATAGCAGTTAACCTGAATTAATTGCTTGGTGAGAAGACTTCAAAAACATTGCTTTGACTACAGAAGGTAATAAACAACTGAGTTTAATCTGTAACAAAAAAAGAGTGATGGAATTCTAAAAAAACCCAATCAACCCCCCAAAAACCAACAAAATGGTACTTCATCTTTAAGATGATGCCCAGGAGTTTACCTATATCCTCCAAAGCATCAGATATTTCAGCTTAGCTCCTCACCTCTGTAGATTCTTCTTGCTCATTAATCACTAGGAAAGCATCTTCAGTAGCCTGGCGTTTTGCATCTGCAATGGTCTGTTCCATTCTAGCCCTTTCTGAAGCAATCATTTCAAACGCCTTCTGCTCAGCTTCTGCTACTGCTTTTTGGACTTCAGACATTGCCTGGCGTTTCACTTCATTCACAGCTTCTTCTGAAAGAAAATGAAGTTTGTATCAAACAGCTTCATAAAAGTATAATCTGTGAAGACACTTCCAGTTATTTGTGTAATAAAGGGCCAAGTTTACATATAATTTTAGTTTTTCTTGAAGTACTCCTGAAATTAAGGATAATCTTTATTCTGCTATTTAGAATATTTGGGAACTGAAGCAAAAACCTTTTACCTCAGGTTACTGGAAAACAAGTAAAACAGGGCAGGTTTTTTTGTAAGGCAGGTAGGAAATGTAGGAAGCTCAGGGAACAATAAAAAAGTTCTACTGAGGACTGAACCAGTTCTGTTTGCAAGCCAAATAATCATAGAATTATTGTGGTTTTACAGTACTTATGGTAAAAAGACAGGTTTAAAAATGGTAAGCGCTGACTCAGTTGAAGGGGAATTCATTCTTTCTTCTGCAAAGTAGCCGATGAACCGCTGGGTTTACCTGCAACAGATGGAAGCATGCTATACCAAATGAACAGAGCACTCAAGGTGACATGGAAGTGCACTTTGGAAGTGAAGCAGAAAAAGACACCCTGAGATCATTTTGACCAGGAGTGGGGGATGACTAGAGGGCAACATCATCCTGCAAGAACAGCTGCCAGCCTCTTCTGATGACAAGACAACCAGGCAATGCAGGTAAGGTCTTAGCTAGCATCTTCCCAGAGCTGCAAAATCTGCAAGCTACACCGCATTTATACATGAGTTTTTACCCCAAACTAGTTAGAGCAAATGCCTAAAACATGAACTGGGAGAGGAGAGGAGTCAGTTCACTTGTCAGAGAGGGTAGGAATGGGAAGACAGTTACAAATAAATGAACTAATGCATAAAACTTCATCCTAGTCTTACAAAAAGCTTGGAAATTAATCTTGTCTGAAGCTGAATTGTCCAAAGCTATCCAAAAATCTTTGTAGAAACTGAAACTCTACAAAGTAGAAATTCTATGCTCCTACTACTTCTTGGCATCAATATCCTGGTTCTCCTTCCCTTACAGGGTTGATAACTACATTATCTATGTTACAGTTTTCATTTTACCATCACTGCCCAGGAGAGAGGTACTTGGAGGTCTGTGCACCTTCACTTCTACTGAGCTTTGTTTTATTTAAAGACTTAGTTGTTATTACATATACCTTTAGCTACTTCTCCCAAAAGATAAGGGCAGTCCAGTCACACATAGACATCATATCATTTTAGTCTGCATTTTTATCTTATTAGTTGTGAAGCTATTAATTATATATTTTACAGCCAAGTTTCCCTAACTAAACACTTATCCATAACTAGATACCTTACTGCCGGGACAGAATGCTGTAAACACTTCAAATTAAAAAAAAAAAAATAGAAAAATTACACCTTTAATGTAAAACAAGAAATAATAGGATTCTGTGATTATTATTTTCAGTCTGCCCTCTCTCCTTTGCCCCATTTTACTTCAAGGCAAAACTGCTTCCTTTTTTACTTGCTTCCTCACAATTCTGTTATGCCTTGTCTGAAAAAGAGTTGCCCAGATAATCTCTGGTCTAAATATGTTAGGGTAGATCTTGGATCTCATGCCAGCTTCTCAGAGCAGCTGCTTGCCTGTTTCGTTCTAATTCAAGTCCACCTCAGTCACTTACTTGGAGTTTTTGATTTACTTTGACTCTCCGGGTATGTTCTCTTTAGGTCAGTGATAAGAATCTGTGACCCTCCAGATGTTTCTTAACAAAAGTATCTCCCATAACACCCCATAGCAATCTACTGAAACAGGCTTCCTTACTTACCAGCCTTTTTCCATATCTCTTCTGTGACATAACCAGCTGTTCCAGGCCTGCTACTGAACTCCCGCTGAGATTCTGCAGGAGGAAGAATGATGGCAACAGTTTTAAACATGGAAATGTAGCCCTGCCAAGCTAAAAAAAAAAATGTATATGCAACATCTGTGTAGCAAGAGAGCAGGATGGGTTAATTGCTAAAACCAAACCAAGAGATATCTGCAGTTAAAAAATGTTCAACAATGTCAAAATAATAAATGACCACTTTTAATTTAATGACCTGCATAATTTATTGCATAGCATAATTCATTTCCATCTTTAAATTCTGCAGCATCACAGGCTACATATTAACCCTTGCTAATGGTACCCTGTATTTCCAATAACTTCAGACAGCTATATTTTCAAGAGTCAGATGAAAAATGAAAGATTCACAATGCTTCATACAGATTATATTCTCACTCCAAAATAACATGGTAGTTAGATGTGCAATTTGCATAATTTTAAGATGAAAATAATGCTTTTGTTTTACCCAGATTTAGGCATACTTCACCTACTACTTTATCTCCCATGTTTCTTGTCACTGAGATTCCTTACACTACAATAAGGTAGAATACAAGCTTGAAAGTCCCAGCTTCAGAAATAGTGTAAAGTAAAGAGAGTGTTGGGGAGTTTTTTGTGTGTAACTCAAAATATTAAATTCAACGCCAATCAATCCTTATTAGCCAAAATAGGAGAAAAGAAACTTATTCAGAAACAACATACATTACTAAATGCTATGAGGGTTATGACAATCAAAAGGGGCATTTGGCTAGTCAGTGTTGTAGAAAGAATGGAATGGATTTTAAAGCATTTTAAAAGTTCACTCAAACCTATGCATTCTGCTCAAGGACTGCACAGATGCTATGGAGAGAAAATCTGGCCTCCGGATTACCATTCATCAATACAGAATGCATTCAATATGTATACTAATAGCAAACTCATTTTCTGAGTGTGGATTTTTACACAGCCAAAATGTTTAAATGTTCAGAGAAACCTCCAAGCCTGCACTGACCAAACTCAATGCTAGCAAAATTACGATCAAGTACTGGCAGGGTGGAGAGACAGAAACACAGGGGAAATGGAATGGAGCATCTTGAAAATGGTTGTAGCTAATTGTTTGGAAACCTGAACACAAGCCCGATGCAAAACATTATATTGCAAGCCCGACTTGGTTAATTATTTATTTATTCAATGTATACCCTACCTTTCTGCTCTGAGGAGTATTCAAGGCAGCTAACAAAATTAAGTACCATTACAAACACACAGGAAAAATAATAGGATTTTCATTTCTATCATTGCAAAATTTACTCTGAATCTAAGCCAAGAAGTAGCTTGGAATATAAAACACACTTTTTCTTCTCTCTCCCCACCCTACCAAAAAAAAAAAAAAAATCTGGCTGCAACATGCAAGTTCAGCACCAATACTTAAACTAAATACTCAACCTAAAGAAATGACCAGCTGGAAACAATTCAGGGAGGGAAGGAATTCAATGAAGCCAGTCTCCCAGTAAGGTTGATGGATGAGAGCTGCTTCCCATTACAACTTCCTCTGAGGCTACCTGTTTCCCTCCCCTGCTGCATCTTGTCTTTTAGATGATTAGCCCTCTAGCACTGAGTGTGCACAAGTCACTTTGAAAACCTTTAAGTATCAGAAGATTTTTGTAGATGTCAGTTTTGGATTTAGTCCCCTGGGCTAATTTGCATTTGCATTTGGGAAAGTCAGACTGAAGCCAAACTTTGCACCAATATCATGAGAACATTAATGATTTAATTCATAGCAAGGTGGAGCAAATCAATGGGGAAGATTACAAAACACCGTTATGCTTAAAATGCTACTGAAATAGCAGTAGCAAGAGTGCAGAGCATTTCACTCTACTTCAAAATGCTGAAGGAATTTAGAATCACAACTGATTCATTATTTTTGCATGAAGTTTTGTGACATTAGCTTGAGTTCTGCTCTTTAATCTTAAGAAATATAATCCAGAAAGGGGGCCCAAAGATACTTTATAATACCATTTTTATTGGTAAGATAATAGTGCACTCTTTAACCCCCTTAAGTACGTTTAAGTTTACAGATGGAGCAGTGTAAAGCAATGAAAATTATTTTTTTCCTCATTCTTGTTGTCCAAAATTCCATTTTCAGACAAAAACCTAGAGTATAAGAATACAAAGCCACTGCGTTAAATGCAGGGCCCCAGAGCATACCGCTGCTGATTGAATCTGAGCTCCCCGGGCTATGCTGCCGCGCAGTTAAATCACTCCCTCCTTTCCGTGGCTCAGTGGGCTCACTGCATCGCCTTTTCCAGTAATTGAGCTCTTCCCTATCAGCCTCTTGACAACGGCGGAGGACAGCCATGGAACGCCTGGTCTTTTCTACCATTTCCATAATGCAATTCAGCGCCTTCAAGAGGGAAAAGTATAGCTTGTTTTGAAACATAGGCTTCACAAAGGACAGTAGGTAGAGTTTTCCTGCATAGTTGCCTATGTAAGAGTTTTTCTTACACGTTTCTGTAACAGATCTATCCCACAGAAACAGATTCTGAAATACCTGATGAGCTATTTCTTTCCCAATAATTAGTTTACAATTTGTATAAAAATAAGTGGTGCTAAAAATGAGGATCTTGTCTATAAAATAGATATACAGTATGCAGGTACCTTCAAAATACAGGCATGGTAATATCTAGGACAGTATTTCTTAAACTTGTTTCTCTCAGGACTCCTTCCCAATTATTAAAAATTGTGGAGGACCCCAAAAGAGCTTTTGTTTTTATGCATTATATTTATTGATATTTACCGTATTAAAAATTAAAATTGATGCATTTGCTGCCGCTACTGCTTCTTATGATTGTTTGATGGGATTTTAATATTGTATTATTTTTCAACATAAAATGGCATATAATTTTGATTTTTCAGACTGCTGAGAGGGTCTTGGGGGACCCCCAGGAGTTCCAGGACCACCTTTTAAGAAACACTGATCTAGGAATTCTAGCATGCAGCCTTTGAACTCAAAAACTACAGAAGCAGGTGAAAGCTTCACATGGATACTGATTAGATGTATATTCTTTTAGCACTAGGTGTCTGTTTTTGCATGAAGGCTACATGTGCTGAATAGTAGGGACATTGCATGTTCCTACTTGTATACATAAACACAAAACCTCTCCAGGCTTCTACAGATTATCCGAGTAACGCTAAGGTAGTTTAGTCTGAGCTTACAATTTTTACCCAAAATAGAATAACTATTTAAAGAAACAATTTTAAAAATAGTTTACTGGGCAAAATATTGTTTATTTTATCTCTTAGGCTCATTTCCCTTACAACTTTTCCCAAATTCAACAGTGAAATCAAGTCTCTTGCTCCAACCATGTTTGAAGTTGTTGCCCTCTGTGTAACACCATTCCCTGTAGAAAACAGTAAGCAAACTTGGCAAAGAAAATCACATACATGAAGCATCTTTATAACCAAGCCAAACAAATTATTCATCAAATCCACTACTATCTACTTAACTGGGAGTGGCCCTCCCAAGGTTTCAGGAAGGCATGTGAATGTGTTTTCCCCCTGCACAGCTACATAGCATGCTAGGAGTCAAATTTGGAAGCATGTGTGTGCCCAGCACATGCTCTACTACTATGTTAAATCCTCTCTAGACTAAACCATCACCTACTCGTACAGACATGTATTTGGCTGTGTGCATACACATACTGCCACAACTCAGTGACACAACACATGCTTTTTATGCCAAAATTCCAGATTTAACTCCTGGATTCTCCAAATGAAAGGGTCAAATAGAAAGTGATAAGGTGAACCTCTGCCCAAGATGTTGAAGAGCTGCTGCCAGAAACTATCAAGCTACACAGACAAACACCCTGTTATAATATTGCTTCCTATGTACATAATTTCAGTTTAACAGAATATATTATGAAGTCCATGCTTAGAAGAGGAGCAGGAGAGCCATATTTTTACACTGCTTTTTTCATCCCAGGCTCTTACGTGATCAAGATGCTTCCATTCATCAGCCCATTCCCTCTCTGTTAGGCGATGATCCACTAGTTCATCCTGGTAGCCTCCATTTAATCCTGTTATGAAAAGTAAGAAAACACCATAATCTGAAAATTTATACTATAGAAGACTGACAGTGTGATACAAAAAAGGGAGGAAGGGGTGGAAGTAATTATTTCTATCAGCACATATTGATATTTACAATATATAAATACATATTGGATTTACAAAGCTTTAGGCATCTATAAGACCAGTAAAAGTAGTCAGCAAATGAGAAAGAACATAAAATTTTGCTATGAAATAACAGAAAGTACCATACAATGTTGAGTTCTTTACCCTGCTCAGCCTCTGCTCAAATGTGTCAAATTAGTATTAGAGTAGGAAATGCATTTGAAAATACAGGCACAGCTGTGTCACAGGACATTGCCTCATTACCTATACTATGTCTTTCTCGCAAATCTCTGTGTTCCAACATCTTGCTTGGATCTCTATACAAATGGGATGTTGCAATGTCTTCTAGGGTGTAATGCTGGAGTGGGGGAGGTGTAGGATGAAATTGCCCAGCTGGGTTTATGACAGGCAACATAAGGGATGGACTGTGCCGAGGTGCTGGACTAATAGTGCAAACCCTTTTGGCAGGAGGCTCTGATGGGATCGGCTCTCTGTCAAAGTTATTTTCTTCCCTTCTGTAAGCAAGGCAAGAAAGAAAGATGTCCATTAGCATTCAGGGAATTATTAAATTATTCTATCCATTTGGAGAGGTTCATATATTGCCTATGACACAAGCAAGAAAATGAATAACAAGGCATGAGATCAGGAAAAAAGGAAAGAAAACAGGTTCCCACATATCGATGACATATATGAAAAATCCTGCTACAAATATAGCTTTATTTATTTGGGCACTCTAGTACAGTGTTTTTCAAACTTGGCCACTTTAAGATGTGGGGACTTCAACTCCCAGAACTCCCCAGCCAGCATGCTGGTTGGGGAATTCTGGGAGTTGAAGTCCCCAAATTTAAATGGCCATGTTTGAAAAACACTGCTTTAGCAGTATCATGATAGCATACAAACAATAAGAGTCAAGTGTGTTCAGCATTTTCAATCATTCTTAAGGTGTGTAAAACCAACGCAAAGCCCAAGTACTTCATTTTTATGTACTTTCTTGCTGTAATCGGGAGGGTGGTAAATTATGAAGTACAGTTTTGTTTCATCTTACAGAATTGACTTCACTCTGCTGTTGAAATTCAGTTCCCACAGAATAGCATTTGCTGATTGCCAGCACTTTTTTTCCCTAGAATCACCTGAATAGCCTCTTCATTATCAACTATGCAAAGATCAAAAGCATTAAATGTGTGTGTGTGGGGGGGGGGGGAATACCAAGCAAAAACCCTTGCCATCAAACAACCTTTCTAGAGGCTTGCCTGAAAAAAAATGTGCAAGCTCCTCCAATATTACTATAAAGCCTCTTTTGCTGTCCCTTATTTGCCCAATTCCTTCCAAACATGTGATTAAAAAAGGGAGTGAAAAAAAGTCCCAAGGGCCAGTGATGAAAAACTTCATGCATCAAGCCCAACAAGTTTCATATAAGACAGCCTTTTCAAGAACATAATACAGAACAAAATATATTGTAACAACGGGATGGCTGTTATACAACAAACAGGTTAAAATTATCAACTCAGTTGCTACTTGGTTACGACGACTTACAGTAAAAAACAAAACAGAAAAATACCAGTTTTGATATTATAGGTATCAAAAACCTTATAAACCATTAAAATGTATTGCTTGTTTTGGTATTTCAAAAACTCCAAAAAAAGATCTATAGTCTCAGGAAAATACTAATACATATTCCTGCTGTCAACAATAAAAGTGAAACACTAAAATACACTCATTTGCCCATCAATTAAAACCACTTAAAATACTTTATGGTTTGACATACAAAAGCAGTGAAAATGTACTTGTATGGCTTAGTTTAATTCTAAAGGTCTAAAACAGATTTTTTGGTTTCATAATATATATGGGCCTATGTTTATATTGATGAAAAAATCCTCTTGTCAGAGCAGTAGGTGATAAAATGCTTATATAGAAAGTTTTGTGTTCTCAAAACAACATGGAATCTTGTAGACATGGGCATTTCCTTAATTTAGCTTAAAAAAGGTACCTATCTAAAACACGTTGGGCCTGATAAACAAAACTTTTCCTCACTGGCACTTGGATATCTCTGTCTCTATTTTTGCTCTATGTGTTTTAATGCATGTCTTCTGAATACACACTCATTTCCACCTTTCCCATCTTATAAAACCCATTCTCTCACTGGAACATTTGGTTTATCCCCAGATCTTCATTCCCAACTCTTATTACGCTTTAAGCATTTTTTTTCTTCCCACTATTTTTCCTTCCTTACTCCTTCCTATTGCCTGGCAAAAGTAACAGAAAGGAGTGCAGGATAGTTGGTCTGAGTCCCTCTCAGGCAAGTACTGGGTTTCTAAACATACAGCCACAAACTTTAAGATAGGACATGGAACAAACTTTCCAAAGAAAGCATAAGGACAATGTCACAGAGATACTTCTATATCACAAGTGGCAGATGTCTGAGCTCTTTGAACCTTCTTACCTGTCTGGACTATGCCTCTTTCCATTTCCATTTACTTCCATTAGCAACTCCGAAGAGTCCGCTGGGGATGCCGTGTTTGTATTGAGCAGAATATGCTCATGTTGGGCCAGGTACTGGGAAGGGGTTTGCTTGGCTGCTCGAGCACAGTGCAGCAATTCCCTCTGGAGAAGTGGAAGGTTGGCCTACAAAACAATGTTACAGTTACCCATTTAGGTTTGGACACTGTGGAGGAGTTGATGTTGCTCTTTATGTAAAGTAGCAGACCAAGTGCTTGAAACAGAGGTTCTCGCCATACAAATACCTGCAAATACCTTCCTAAGAGCTAATATGACAAAATAATGTGGCCTCCACTTGCACAGATAACACTTGTCATCAACTAAGTGATAACTAGCAGTTGTCCTGCTCTAGACATCACCATTTTGGAGAAAGAGGCTAAACCCCACATAGCTCTATAGAAAAATAAATAAGATGTTCTGTCCCTCTGAGAGAGGAGACAGATGACAGAACAGGCTCCAATCATATTTTAAACTTGGAATTAACAAACCAGGATTTTTCAAATCAATTGACTTTGGAAACAAAAGTGGAAACTTGACTCATATTGACTTCCTGGTTACATTGATACTGACTTCCAGGTTATATTTTCTAATGAGTTTTTCTGGGGATGTGAGAGTTCTCACTTCTTTCACTATCAGGTTTTTTTAAAAAATTAACCTTTATCCAATTTCTGCAGGTGCTTGTTCTGTAACACTAGTTTTTATGACACATTAGAACAAATGAAGATTATGATTTATAGCAGTTTAACACATTTAGCTTACAGCTTCTAGTGTAATCATCCTCCCAATGATTTTGACTAAGCTAAACAAAATCAGGCTCAGAGCAAAAAGCACTTTTCTATCATTTTAGCAGCAATGGATATCCAGAGGACATATTTTCTTTTGGTTTTTGTTGTATAAAATTGCAGCAAACAGAATAATAATTCTTTTTAATATCTCTGCAATTTCAAATCTTCTCAAGTCAAGCAACAACAAAGCTTAGGGGAACACTAAATTCAACCATAACAACATATATAAGGTATTACAATATAAATTATTGAGCTTATGTTTTGATTTGCTACCAACAAATTAGTTCTCATGAACATTTTTTTTCTTGTTAAAACAAATTTTGTCTAAGACAGTAAGATTGGGTGTGTGTGTCTGTGTGTGTGTCTGTGTGTGTGTGTGTTATCTATGTACTCAATTCCCATCTTCTGAAGAGGGAAGAGATAAGAGAGGAAATATCCACAAGCACAGTGCAAGATACTACTGTACATGAATATCCTTTGGAAGATATTATAAAACCATTATAATGTGGCATGAAGTCTTTTTCTTCTTATTAGCTCAAAGAAATAAAACAATCTTATCAAGAGAGTGCAATAATCACCTTTAAGAATGGAATTACAAATGGACGCAAAGGAAAATTAGTTGCCTCCTGAAGCTTGCAATGAAATTCCTCTATTGTCACTGTTGAATTCTGCAAAAAGAAAGGAAATTTATCAGGATTTTCCTTCCATATAATTGAAATTTTTTACTACAAGTAGTCCTCGCTTAACGACAATTGGGACTGGCAACTCTGTCGTTAAGCAATGCAGCCATTAAGTGAAACATCACGTGACCATGATGGATTTATGACCTCACTCCTGCTGTGGTAGTTAAGGAAGATATCACATGACCGCGACTTGCAATTTTACTGCCAGCTTCTCCATTGACCCTGCTTGTTGGAAGCCGGCAGTGAAGCATGCAAATAGTGATCACATGACCACGGGATGCTGTGATGGTTATAAATGCCCGCCAGTTGTGAAGCACCCTAATCTTGATCATGTGATAACAGGGATGCTGCAACAGTTGTAAATGTTAGGACTGGTCATAAAGTTACTTTTTCAGTGTCATCATAACTCCAGACAATTGCTAAACAGGACGGTTGTTAAGTGTTTTTTATTTATTTTCCTGAACAACCTGAAGCTGGCTTTACATATTCCATGGAAGAACTAATAATCTTTCTCACCCACACCACTGTTCAGTAACAAATCATACTTAAACTTGGAATTAACAAACCAGGATTTTTCAAATCAATTGACTTTGGAAACAAAAGTGGGAACTAAAGATAGAATCATAGAGCTGGGAAGTACTTTATGGGGGGCCTCTAGACCAACTCACTTCTCAATACAGGTAGTCCCCAGTTTAAGAATGAGTTCTGTTCCCCAGGTCTGTCCTTAAGATGACGCTGTATGTAAATCCGAACAGTATTATTGTATAATACTGTATAAGTAGTATTGTGTAATGAACTCGAGCCATTGTGAATTTAACTCAAATCACTGTGTATTTAACTCAAATTTTGCTACAATAGGCTCTGTTCTTAACTATGGGTTGCCTGTAACTCAAGTGTTCTTAACCTGGGAACTACCTGTATAGGATACAACCACAGTATTCCCTGACAAATGGATCAGCCTGACCTCTGCCTTTACTACTTCCCACTAATGGAAGCTTGCTATTCTGCAAACTAGTCTATTCCTTAATAAACAGATTTTACCATTAAAAAAAAGTTCCAATGTTTAACTAAAATCTGCCTCCATGCCATTTCTAAACCTGTCCTCTGGAGTGTCAGAGAACAAAACAAGTCTGTTCCATTTTTGTCCTTTACATATTTTTAACTGCTACCAAATTTCTCCTTAATCTTCTCTCTTCCAGGTCAAATATACCTAGATCTTTCTACCACTCTTGTAGGTCTTGTTTTCCAGTTTGCTCTCAATCCTGGTTATCATTTTCTAGACATACTCTAGGTTGTTAATGTCTATCTTTAAACATGACACCCTGAACTATGATTAGTTATAGTAATCTGGATCACTGGGATCCAGATGCAACAGCCTGCCCAACACAGTACAGATCTGGACATTATGATTCTTGAATACAGGCCATGAGTGCATTAGCACTTTTAAGCAGTCAGATCCCACTGCTGGTGCTATATTGCTACAAACCCAGATTTTACCATGCTCTAAATGATAATGATATTGAAAACTGAACATCTCAAAACTGCAATAAAAGAGCAAACTTGGTGATATCAATAAGCAACAATACTCTCCTACCAACCATAATGCCATAACACAGTGTTTATCAATCTCAGCTACTTTAAGATGTGTGGACTTCAACTTCCAGAATTCCCCAGTTAGCCTACTGGCTGGGGAATTCTGGGACTTAAAATCCACACATCTTAAAGTAGCTGAGGTTAACAAAAACTGTGATAACCAAATGTAAAATTCTCTTCTCCAGTTTTGGCTGACTTTGTTGTTTTAATACTCACCACTAATGCCAGAACGAGAGTCCGGACCTTTTCTCCAATTTCTGGTGAAATGTCATTGCCAAACTGCTGAAGGGTGGTAAGGAAGCGTTTCAGTTTGCTTAGCTGACGAGCCCCACAGGTAGCTGGGAGCTGTTGATTAGTCAGTGAAGATGAGGAAGATGATGCAGGACCATTGCTGAACCTCTGAGGGGGCGAGGGGGCTCCATTCAAAGTAGGGGGAGAATGATTCATTCCATTAGGTACTACAGTGGGGAAATAAAGACACAGAATGAAGAGATATGCTTTATTCACCAATAAGCTGCAAAAAGCTTCTGAAATGGAGACAGTACTGTATTGTTAGGAACACAATCTGGGGGGGGGGGGTCAGTTTTAAGATTTTAAAAGAGACCTTTTAGATAGGATACCTTAGCTCAATAATGGTAGGAGCATATGCAAGTCCAGGATTTAATTCTAAGATCTCTAATTACGAATAAGCCCAATGGAAGAAAAATTTCCAAGACCTGGAGAACATCAAGTACTTAGGATTAACAGTGCCTGACTATATGAACCAATGCACATTTACTTTAAATATATAAATTTAATTTAAGGAAGTCAAACACGTAGAGAGTTACTGTACTGCATTCCAGTGTTGGATTTTTACTATTGGACTCTTAATGTCACTGGTAATTATGAGTTCAGCCCTCCAAAAATAACTCTAGTGTCTCACATCTCAATGTCACCTATTTGATAGAAAAGCACTGATCTTCTCACTGTCCCTTTCTCCAGGCAGTAGGTATGACAAAATCACACAAGACAAAAACTTTCTCTAAACAACTAGTTTGAATGGAAAACCTACCTTAAATTTCACCCCATTATATTATTCAAAGGAATTTATGCAGACAGTGAGGGATCTTTCCAGGATTTTGTGTTTCCTCAGCATGCTAATGTCACTATAATGTCACTTATCCTAAATGATTAGGATAATCATTTGTGAAGAACTCATGAGTTACTATACTTCACCACTGATCACTGGGGGAACTTTAAGCTCCTCTTCAACAGTGTCATCATAGGTGTCATCATAGGTGTGTCTTGCTGTAGAAAGCTGCATGTACACAATGGAAGATTGGTACTAACAGCTAAGAATACAACATTAACACCACTACTGATCATTCCTTTGAAAAAGTTGAAGAAATTATTCCACTGGGAAAAAATGCTTCTACACAAAGTAGACTGGTTAAAAATAAAAAGACAACTATATTTCAGAAAGCTCTTTTCAACTTCTGGCCAGCAGCATACGTGGTGGGGGAGGCCAACATCTGCAAGAATGGCAGTCATGTACAAAGAGGCGGGGTATGGATCGCAACACTGCATCCGTCATCATGCAGTTTTTGACATTTGACAGTTGTTGGCATTAAAATGAGAAGGCCTGCACTAAGTTTTTAAAATGTTTAATTTTCCCATAAAAAAACACAAGACATTCAGGAAAGAAAATGAAATGGCTATCTCAATAATAGGCTCAAATCCAAACGTACGACTTTCTTACATGCTGTTGGGGTAAATGAAACAGGCCGGGGGCCACTGGGGTTGACAGGTGGTAACGGAGGCATACTGGATGGAGAAGATCTTGACTGTATCTTGACTTCCACGGGGGATCCTGGCATTACTGATATTCTCTTCTCACCAGCAACTAAAATGGAATGTGAAAAAAACCAAGAATACAGTAAAAAACTCTGCCTGAAATTGATATTCTGGTGAGTCTTGCCAAAAAATACAAAAGTAGGGCAGAGAGAAAAAAGCAAGTCTGGATAATATTTTATCTTTTACATAGTGCTTCAGAGTGTTCAAAACACTTATATACATTATATCTCAGTAATCCTTACACAACAACTCTTTGAGGAATCTTATCTCCATGCTGGTGTGTCTATATGTAAGAGAGAGAGAATAAAGAAAAAGAGAGAGAGAGACAAAGTTCAACTAAGAAGTTCAGGTCAAACACAGAATAGAATGGAAGACTGGAAGGGATACTGAAGCTCATTTAGTCCACTCCCCTGCTCAGTACAGGATCCACCAGCCATGAATCTCTCACCTAGTGGAATATATAGACAGACCAACTTGATGAAGATTAAAATTCACCTGATGGAAATGAATGACTGAAATTAGTCTGCAGTTAGACAGCATCCAACAAATCCACCACCTCTAATATATCTATGTGCAAGGATCTTAACAACATAATTATATGCAAGTCTGTTAAAAAAAACATGTCCCAATAAGTTCAAAAGACAGTAATCTATTTCCCTCTATTAACCAAATAGTAAAACATCATAAATGTTGTTTCAGGGAACAACTGACTTAACAAAGATACTAGCGATCAGCAATATTTCCATGGGTCCAGGCTACCAACAATAATGTTAACTTGGAACATTCCCAAATCAATATTGTATTAGAGCTATTGAGGCAGAGAAAAGAAGGGAGCTACTTGCAGGTGGATATGAAAAGCCATAACATGCTGGCAAAGGAGCATTTATCTATAAAATTTCCTTTAGGAAACACAGAAGAGAATACTGGTATTTTTATACTTACAAAAAAAAAAAGGAATCTAGAATTACATTTGAAGCTGTCAAGAGTCCAACTGAAACATTTTACTAAAATGACAAAAGGACTTAACATCTATTGCTATCTTCAGCATGCCAAATCCATTGTGCTAACCAACCTGTTGCAAGAAAATTTCTTATAATGTTGCCTATCAAAATGTATGCTTCTTATCTGCTTGAACAACACACCCACCACTTATTTGTTCAATAAATAGATGGTTGTCTGTCTCATTTAATTACTTCCCAAGCAATCTGGGACTCTGCTGCAGCATTTCCTTCATAAATATATTGACAGGTTTCCAACATATCCATCTGTGTTCAATCTTCTCTGCCCCCTGCCTGTTCTCCCATTGTTAAGTGGGGAACTAGGGATGGACAGAACTGACGGTTGTCTTTCACTTCTGCATGTTGTGCATAGAGTGTGAAACCCCAGAGGGAGCCCTCACTTCAAACCACCTGCTTTTTCAGCAATGGGTGTGAAAAGGCCCAGAGGAAATCTTAGCAGTTAGTCAAATTGCAACCAACCTTCAACACTTGGCACAATGTTGGAATTCAGCAACGCTCACTAGCAGGCAGGCTGAAATGCCCACTCAGAAGTTTAGACATAAAGTTCTAGATTCTATTTCTTGTCAATAGTAACTGTCACCCAAGCTTCAACCGAAAGTGAAATAGTTTTCTACACAACAATCTGCAGAGAAACTAAGAATAAGAGACTATCAAAAGAAATTGGACACAAAGAGAGAGGTTTGCTTACATTTTAGTATGAGTGGAAATTGCAGTAGTTATTGGTATACAAATAAGTTATTTACTTTTTCTATACAGAAAAATACATTTCTTCCTAGAACACTTCATAGAATTTGCTACTAATTCTAGTTTAATTAGAGTAAGATAATGATACACTATAGGCCATAACTCTTCTGCAGTAAAACTTACTTTATGGTGTATGACTCAATCTTTTGCCATGTATGTTTCAATACAGCTTTCTTGCACATGGATAGAGTTGTAGGCTTGTTTTATTAATTTAAATATGATCCATGAGTATTAGAAAGAATTTCATTTCCCGTCTACTCATGATCTTGGGAAGTTTCTCCCATAGCCATACATACACACACTATTTGTGCTGAAAGAAATCCTAGCCTGATGCAAATTAAAGTAAGGTAAAGAAATGTTTGCATGTAGTAGGCAACATCTTAGTTTTTACATCTTTCTGCAGCACTACCAAATGATCCAATGTTTGTGCAAGATTGTTGACTGACTCAATTTGTTTTAAAAACAGTATCCCAGCCTGTTTGAGCTCTTTAACACAGTATTACAAAATCACAACAAAAATAATTAATCATTAGATTCACACAAAAGTCCAGAACAGATTATTCAGTGAGAGAGTTTAAATCACTGCTATGTCCATTTCCGAAGTTTTTACTTAAAAAATCAACAGGCTCTTGTTCCATTTTTGCCCAGCACTAGGGTTATAATCTCATGTCTGAAAAGTTTTTATCTGCCACGGAGGTAATTGATTAGTGCAATATCCTTGCTATGCGATTACACCGTAGATACAAAACATCTGTGGAGATAAATGTTAACCATCAATCAGTAACCACAATGTTTTGCGGCTTTACTAGAAGCTTCCGTACAACTGGTCCAGTCAGGAAAAACGTTGATATGAACATGTTCTTGCCCTTGTGTTATTAATTTAGGCTTAAAGGACAATGTTATCTAGAGCATGAAGTCATCCCAGAATCATGAACTAACATAATTTTAAGAATGGGCAATGCAGTAAAAGCACTGCTTTCTACTAAGGTTGGCATTTCCAGCAACCTGAGATATTTTGGTTGCTATATCAGGAAAATTTCTCCAGAGGAAGTAAGAACTGGTGAGCCAGGAAAACAGAAGACCCAACGTCAAATGAAATGGAATCTCAGGATTTCAATGAATGACCAAAAAGCAAATAAAAGAAGTGCTGTGTTACAACTTCTGTTGGCAGTCTGTTCATTCGGGTTTGGGGAAGTAGGAAGACCTGCCAATGTGTGAAAATAGGTGAGGAGCTTAACTAGCACAAGCACTCTTCTGTACACAGGGCTGACTTTACTGTCCTTCACCTAAAATCCCTGTGGAAATTCAGAACACCTGTTTAAGTCACACATTCTGCCAGAGTTGGCAGACCCTATTTCTGGGTAGAAAAAAACCCAAACCAAAACAGACAGCAAGGCAATGAAAAAAATGGTTTGGGTTCTCTCCAATAATAATATTCATGACAGCAGTTCCTCATTAAAAGTTTTGTCATATAGCAGACAAAAGATATGAAGCAACCTGTTATTTACAAAACTGCAGTGGAAAGGGCCTGTTTTACAACACACTAGGAAGATGCTCAACCCATTGACTGTGGGCCACATGCAATCCCCCATCACTTTATTACAGCTCTTGAAGCAGTATCAGGGTGCTGAAATTCTGCAAAATAACTGCTGAATTTTGACAGTGGGATGTTCAAGTCTAAAAAGAGGTTAAAATAAGAGTGGAAACAGCAGTAGGAATAGAAAAATGTTTCTATTTCCATTTGTAAAATCCTCTAAATCATGAACAAATGGGCGAATTTTTTAAACCCCACACTTTCCAGTGATGACCACAGCCCACCAACTGTAGTTGCGGCCTCCAAGCCAGAAAAATCTATCTTCCCCTGTACACTGTGTGCACAATTATTAGGCAAGTGAGTATTTTGACCATATCATTTTTATGCATATTTTCCACCTCCAAGCTGTATAAACATGAATGCTTATTGGATATAAGCATATCAGGTGATGTGTATTTGTGTAATGAGGGAGGGTGTGGCCTAAGGAGATCAACACCCTATATCAAGGTGTGCATAATTATTAGGCAGCTTCTTTTCCTCAGGCAAAATGGGCCAAAAAAGAGATTTAACTGACTCTGAAAAGGCAAAAATTGTAAAAAGTCTTTCAGAGGGATGCAGCACTCTTGAAATTGCTAAGATATTGGGGCGTGACCACAGAACCATCAAATGTTTTGTTGCAAATAGTCAACAGGGTCGCAAGAAACGTGTTGAGAAAAAAAGATGCAAATTAACTGCCAAAGATTTGAGAAGCATCAAATGTGAAGCTACCAGGAACCCATTATCCTCCAGTGCTGTCATATTCCAGAACTGCAACCTACCTGGAGTGCCCAGAAGTACATGGTGTTCAGTGCTCAGAGACATGGCCAAGGTAAGGAAGGCTGAAACTCAACTACCACTGAACAAGACACATAAGTTGAAATGGCAAGACTGGGCCAAGAAATATCTGAAGACAGATTTTTCAAAGGTTTTATGGACTGATGAGATGAGAGTGACTCTTGACAGACCAGATGGATGGGCCTGTGGCTGGATCAGTAACGGTCACAGAGCTCCACTTCGACTCAGACACAAGGTGGAGGTGGGGTACTGGTATGGGCTGGTATTATTACAGATGAGCTAGTTGGACCTTTTCAGGTTGAAGATGGACTCAAAATCAACTCCCAAACCTACTGCCAGTTTTTAGAAGAGACTTTCTTCAAACAGTGGTACAGGAAAAAGTCTGCATCTTTCAAGAAGACCATGATGTTTATGCAAGACAATGCTCCGTCACATGCATCGAAGTACTCCACTGTGTGGCTAGCCAGTAAAGGCCTCAAAGATGAAAGAATGACATGGCCCCCTTCCTCACCTGACCTAAGCCCTACTGAGAACTTGTGGGCCCTTCTCAAACAGGAGATTTACGGTGAAGGAAAACAGTACACCTCTCTGAACAGTGCCTGGGAGGCTGTGGTTTCTGCTGCACAAAAAGTTGATCGTCAACAAATCAAGAAACTGACAGACTCTATGAATGGAAGGCTTATGACTGTTATTGCAAGGAAGGGTGGCTATATTGGTCACTGATTTTTTGTTTGAAATGTCAGAAATGTTTATTTGTAAATTTTGAGTGTAAAGTGAGTTATTCTCACTTTAACAGATGAAAATAAACAAGTGAGATAGGGGAATTTTCATTCTTCATTTAGTTGCATAATAATTCTGCACACTAATAGTTGCCCAATAATTGTGCACACAAAGATATGCTCCTAAGAAAGCCAAAACCTCACTTTTACTTTCTTAAATATTCAGGTTTGAGGTTTATTAACATTTTGGATTGACCGAGAGCACTGTAGTTGTTCAATAATGAAATTCATCCTCAAAAATACAACTTGCCTAATAATTGTGCACGCAGTGTATTAGATACCAACTACATTTTCTGCTTAGCATTATGATCTATTCATGAAGAACTTGAACTTCAGGAAACAGTGAACTCAGGACCAGCCTTTCCAAAGTGAGTACCCACCACATACATTGGAGTACAACTCCCATCATTCCATTCAACACAGAAAAATTCATTTTATTAATGTGGATGAACCTACCTTCAAGAGCTACTACACAGCTCCTTAAAAAAAGGTACTTGTGGCATAATGGACTTGAGAATGCATACTGAAAAAAAAACACTGACCATATAAATCCCATTGCTGCACTCTGGGTGACCTTGTAACTGCTTCTGTTCCTTGCTTTTTAAACTAAGTACTGTCTTTTCTTAAAGATAAATTTAAAAGAAGCTATTTAACCACAACTGCAGGGCACTTTAAAGACAGTTTTAAAAAATCCCAACAAGCAAAAACGAAAAATATTAATTGTCTGTTTTTCCAGTGCAGTGTAAAATTATTATTATTAGGCTGAATCATGTCTAGTAATATCTCAAAAGGGCTTAGCATGGTGTGAGTTACCACATTAATTTGTAAATCTTGGGGGGACAAAACAGCATATTTATATTTATTTTCTACAGTGATAATTATGTCAATCTCTTGAAATAAAATCAACAGTCTGGGGTTATCTTAAACCCTAAAAAACGCATTATTCATGGAAAGTAATTATTTTTGTGGGCTGTAAATGTCATAAATTATTGCAGTAAGAAATGTGTTAGTATTCTATGTGCCACAACTCATTCTTGTTTACCTAGACAACCACTAATGGTATGACATCATCTACTAGTGAAGCCCTATGAACATTTATTTAAAAAAGCAGAGTTGATAATTACAATACACAGTAGACATTTAAAAAGGGAATATCATGAAGTAAGGGGTAGACTGTTTCATCCTCCCAGGAAATTCCAATTTTGAATGCAATGTTGCTATATTTAAAACAGCTTCATATGTCCATGACGGAGAGGGAAGAGAACCAATGTTGTACTGGTTTGAGATATTCAAAGTGTAATTATATATGTCCCTTTGCAGTGCTTGCATATTTGAACCCTGTCAGATTATAGAAGCTTCTACTATATTCAGAGAATTTACTAACATGCCAAATGGAAGAAAGTTTTGATGTTCTGTTCTCTCTGCATCTTAAACATCAGAAGGTACTCATTCAAAATACTTCAAAAGTCAGAGTGGAAGGCATCGCTATCAGAAACTGAAATTCTTCCACAAATTTGATACAACATTCCTCAATAAATCACCGCTAAAGAAGTAGATTGGGAATAACGTCTTTGCTCCTTGGCCTATTCTAAAGGCACGCTGAAATCTGGCAAGTTCCTTTCCATGCAGGGCTCTAATCCTAAACAATTTTTGCTGAACATGTAGTGTTCTAGTAATCCAGGATATGGGATTATTAACCTTTTCAGGATATTCTGTACAACATGCATGCACCCCTGTTCTCATCTCAGTCCAAGCCTTAATATATTTAGTGGTGCCATGGTTTTTGTTTCTGCTACTGCTATTATCTGGGTGAGATTTATGTTCTGTAGGTACATATACAGCTGTGAAACAGAATTTTGACATACAATTCTATACATTTAAATGATTCCAATGCAGATTGCAGCACCTAGCAGACCTTCTTTGCCTGGATACAAAAACTAAACAAGGCCAGACTTCGTTAACAATTAGCTGGGGAACCACCAGGGAGTCCCAGGATTGTGTGTTATGTGTTTTATGTGTTCTATGGTTTTTATATTTTTAAAGCTGCACTGGAGTGGCATTTAATTTCGTTGTACAAGTAGTACAATGACATAAAAGATTTCTATTCTATTGTAGCCTGGAATGGAAAGTCAAATCAAATCAAACCCAGAAGCAACAATGGCAAAACTCATATCACTGCCAAGAAAGCTGCATGGATGCAGACAAGTACAGGTAATGTTCGCTTATCACTTGTCCAGAGACCGTTCAAAGTTGCGATGATGCTGAAAAAGGAGATTTATGACCGCTCCTCAAAGTTGAGACCATCACTGTATCCCTGCAGTCACATGATCATGATTCAGACGTTTGGCAACAGGCATGCATTTACAATAGTTGCAGCATTCTGAGGTTACATGATTGCCATTTGCAACTTTCATAGCTGGCTTCCAGCTAGCAAAGACAATGGGGAAGGCAACAGAAGTTGCAACTTGCAGCCATGTGATATTGCACTTAACGACCACAGCCAGAACTGACATCATAAGTCGGCAGAGTCATGTGACATTTCACTTTATGACTGCACCACTTAGCAAGAGAGTTGCGGGTCTCAATTGTGATTGGTAAGTGAGGACTATCTTAGAAGCTGAGCTCAACTTCGGGACTTATTTATTTCAAGTACTTGGGAAAGAAGTATAGTTCATTCTTACATATATAAAGTAGGGCAGGAAAACGGTAGATCTTTCTCTTACTACAATGCAAGCAAGGGAAGCCTATTTTGTCCAGGGAGCAAAAGACAAGTTAAGGTTGATAAGTTTCTATAAATATTAGATTGGTAAACTAATCATCCATTGCTTCCAGGCCCTTATTCCTTTCTTGAGGTTGACAGATTACATTGATGACTGAAACCAATGGGAAGGATATCCTACCACCTAGGCTCTGTACGTAGAAATCTTATGCTCCATGGCTTACTCCAACTTATTTCCTGTTGCCTGCCTGATGTGTAACTGCCACCATAAATCTGTCTTTATTACACATGTGCAAACTCTTTTGAAACTTGAAATTTCATTCCTCACCTAGGAAATCCAGCATCTGCTGCTTCTTCCCCCATCTTTCGTCCCCAAGATTTGTTTTTATGTTATTGTCACTGGATAGCCATGGAAGTTGTATTTCTCAGTAGTAAATATTTCTCAGCGTTGTTACCTCAACCAATGGAAAATGAACTTCTATTTATGGTGTTTAGTTTACCCTAACTAAAGATACTGAGAACAGCAGGTTTTTGAAGAAAAACTTGATTCCCTTAAGATTTTCAGAAGGCTAGTAAATCTCTACAAGCCTAACCTCCCTGTTTAAGCTTTTGCCAGTTATAATCTACACCCTTAAATGCATGGCTGGGATCAGGGCAAGAAGATTTATAAGTGAAGTCAGAGGGAAATGGACTGCAGGATGAATAATTAGATTAATAGTCGCCTTTCACAAAATAATTGTTGGAAGGTAACATGCCATTCTTGCATTAGTGAACTGATTAACACCTACTCTGTTATCAAGCCACAATGAAAAGCTCAATAACTTTCTTATACTAATCCAGAGTAAATGAATTACTGAAACAGTTTTAAGTCTACCTTTATTGAGCTTTATTTACTAATAGATATACAATATGGAAACATGCTCTGGAAAGCAATTTCTAAATCTGTATTCTAAGAGAGAATACTTAAACCGGGGGGGGGGGGGGGGGGGAATCTCAAATGAATCTGAAAATGACTCCAAAAAACAAACTTACTCAGTGATTTCACAGAACATGAATTCTCACATTTTTATGCAGGTCTACTGGTCCATATTATGTAGATTCTATGTTCTCACGTTTCTAATTGCACTGCTTTACTCCACTTCTAATAAGACAGAACACAGGGACATTTCTTATGGTAGTGATCAGTGGGGACTGTGCTTCACTACAGAAACAAAAGAAAACTCACATGTATTGGAATGCTGAAATTTAAAGCAATCTGACAAAGATCTACCTTGAACTCCAAAGAGAAATTTTCTTCCTAACCTACTGTCACCAGTACCATTTTTTAAGAAGGTTTTTTTTAAAAATAAAAAGCATGCATCCACCCTGATATGATAAAGTACCTTTTAGGGCAAGATACTCCAGAAGGGCAATTTAGAAAAAGAGAACAAAAGAAAGGATTCACTTAAATCCTGAAAAAAAACTAGATATTTGTGCTGCTTTTTGATCAATGTTATAAGGAGCCCTTCATACCACAACATCAATCTGTTGTGTTTCCCAGGTAGTTGGTGTGTTAAGTATTTTAAAACAGCTAAAAGAATATTACTGCAAGTGGATAAGAAAGTAAATATGGCTTGTCACCTCCCCAGCCTAAATGCTTATTTTGAACAACACACTTATCTACTTCAGCTGCTCACCATCTGTTTTCAGTTTCCATCAAGCTATTTTTTTTCACATTGGAAAGGGGAAGAATTATCTTGCAAGAGAAATAATACATATAGGTTAGTTCTTTAACCTAGTTCTTTCTCTCAAAGAAAATGGACGTTTGCCAGTAAGTTTCTGATTTAAATAAAATAGCAGCTCCCAAATTGTGGCATATGGATCCCTGAAGAACCAGAGTTATTGCAAGATGTCCCTGATACACATGAAACATGGAAAATCAAACCAAATAATCCCCTCACATAGCTGACCAAGAAAGGTAGTTCACTGCCTGAGGTGATGTCAGAGGATAAGAAATACAGGGCTAGCTTAGGAAGGAAATGGAAAGGAACAGCACCAGCCACTCATACCCCATAACCAGCCTCATACCAAGCAATGTTACTTTTCTCTACTTGGCCCTTCTCTGCTCATCAGGGGCCCCAGATCTACCCAGCTATTCTATCAAGCCCCCCTCCAGGCATCAAACCTCCTGGAATCCCCTTTTTATATCTCCTTTAACTCCCAGGGATAGTGCCAACAGCTTCCTGAGCACCCTTCTTCACTAGCAAGGCTGAACAGCAGCTATGCTGCAGAAGTCCCCTTCAACTCCACCAACACCATTTCCACAGCTGAAGGTTTTATTGCCTATCCAGTGGCCACAACATAAACTCACTCACCTGAGGAGCAAACACAAAGGCCCTTGGGAGCCCCAGCCTTGCCTACACCCACCTGTGAGAAGCCAAGGGCCAGTGGTACTCAGGCTAAACCTGGCAGTCGTATAAGTACTTGACAACAGCTGAGTTCAAGCCTGCCAAATGCTAAACAGTGTGTTAATTAGTGGGAAGAAAAAGCTATGGGTTTGAGTCACCATAGGTATAAGGGGTACTTACATAATCAAATGTTTCTATGGCTTCCTTCTTGCCTGCAATAATGATTTTTATTTAGCCAGGCTGGGCAAATAAAACTTCTGCTGTCCTAGAATTCAGCTGTGGAAAGTCAGGAGTTCTGTAATTTACTACCAAGTCCTTGAATGGGTGACCTGACACCACTTTGCCTGATATGGTCTGTCATTCTGATAACAAAATAGGGTGGGTATAGTTGTTTCTTTAACCATGCACAATGGGCTTCCTCACTTAAACAGAAAATAATTACATATGAGGGTTATATCCTATATTTTGTATGCAACTTGTATTTTATAAAGTTTTGCATTTTCATCAATAAAGACCAGTTAGTTTATATTTTCTGACTGGATTTTCTTTGGAAAGCTAACTATGGATATTGCATTTTGCAAGCTCTCATGCTGATGTGTAAGTTACCTGAGAGCAGGATTTTTTGGGGCCTTTTTGCTGCACTCTGCGCAACAATTACTTGCAAGGCTTGATGAGGCTGAGGAGGAAATGACGAAAACAAACTGCAACATGAAGAAAACATCCCTCACTGTTCTCAAATCTAAGTAGTGAGACAAAGCAATTGGATGGTTTGCCCAATCCGTGCCTCTAGAATTAGATTGACTGGGTTTATACAGAGACAGAATACACCAGGGAGAGGGATACCTTGCTCATAGTTGGTAAGATGAGTTGGACTGGTGCCTGTCACTCGGGATGGGCAGAAGACAGATTTAGATTTAAAATCTGTTGATAGGTATTTTATATTATTAAACAGTATGATAAACTTGGAAAAATTACATGCAGCAGTTTGGAAACAGGCCCCTTTACTGAAACAATCTTAATATCTACAATTTTATTTTCTTACTAAATAGTCATATTGCTGTTTTCTTCTGTGCTCCTCTCAGAAAGCCATAAAAGAAGTGGATATCAGAGCACTGATGGAAACCTATCCTGTGGCATTCAAATGTTGCAGGATGTAGTGGGAGGGGAAGGGATTTAACACCTCTTGTGAGCTCTCAGCAGCTTGTAGCATTCAACCCTTGAAGCATGGAGATACTAGATAATTCGAAAATAAATACACATCTCTCCCACACACAGCTGCTTCATTTTATATTCAATTCAGCAATAAAAATAAGTGCAAAAGGTTGATATAGCAGAGTATTCCACTATTTAAAAATAAATTAGATATAACATTATAAAAGGGAAAAATACCTAGCTTTTCCATACTGCAAAGAAGAATGTATAACTGTCGTAGAAGTTGATTTAAAGTCAATATTACATGCATGTGTAATTATGAGTTCAGACCCATAACCTGAAATATATGTTATTTTCCCATCTATCATTCTTATCATATATTTAATTTAGAAAATACAACTATAGGTTCTGGTGGTTTTCTCCTACAAAACGACCAGCTTCAAAACAATGCTAAACTCAAGTTCAGCAACTTAGAAGCAGAAGTTTAGTGCAAGAGTAGGCAGTTGTTTTGAGTCAGTGGCCACATGTTGACTTCTGAGAGTACATATGCTACATGCACATGGTCACCCTTATGGACATATTCAATCACAAAAATCCATTTACAGTATGAGGAAGAAAATTAGTGAGATTGTGCCTGCCACCATTTTAAATGCCCCAAGTACTTTTCATTATCCCAGTTTATATTTGACTCTTTTCAGGCCACGTAGGCACATTTCTAAACGAACAAGCTGCAGCTACTCATGGTTTCATTTTCTAAGAAAAAAACTTGTGGATTTACACAGGGCCCAGAGGTATTCTTGGAAATAAAGATGAAGCCACAATCTAGTGCTTTGCTTTGTGGCATACTAGAAAAATAATTACTATGAGATGGGACAGATACTGTCTATCCCTCTCTGCAGTCCAACTACGGCTCATGGCTTGTTGTTTTAAGCAACCAGGAACTGGAAACCAATAGCATACCATTTATGAACAGTAATTTACAGTTTTCTGGAATTCTGGTTAATTGTTTAAGTTGACCAGCTACCTTGAAAAAGGTTCTACTGTACATATATAAATGGCAATTTGCTAAGTAGCCTGTGGCAAAACAGACACAAGGTAGATAAGCTTTTAAGAATTGGAAGACAGTTGCGATCTCATACACAGAGAAACCTTTCCTGCTGCCAGTATACCACAGCAAATATAATGTGTTGATAAATGGTCTTGTAAAAATACAAGAAAAGAGAATGGTTGGTATACTTAATTGAAAATTATAGTCAAGAATTTCAGTGGGTACCTGAAATCCTGGGATACAACTGCAAGACACAGCAAAGAGGGCTTTCTGTATCTATAAAAATAGTATCTTTCAATAATATTGGAGAAACGTCACATGTCAATAAATTCTATCTTTAAGAATGGCTTGTTATCCCATCTTTTCCATAAGAACAACAAAATGTTCAGATATGGAAGCAATCAACAAGCAAAGCAATCTACTTGTCATTACACAAGAATTTCTGCAACAGAGTGATGGAAAAATTCTGAGATTTTAGACTCCTGCTACAAGAGCATCTTTTCAGCAAAATTCTGCACTGATTATAGCTTTATCTGCAAGTTTGTATCAATTGTACCAAAATTGTGGTCTCATCAACTTTCTTCTAAGCATATAATCCATCGATCTATTACCTCCTGAGTAACCAATCTATATAACCTAAAATAGAGTCTAATCCTCTTCCAGCTCCAAATATCATGCAAGCTAGGATTGAACATGAGGGATAGAAAACAGGGAAAGTAAGATAACACAATGGTATGTTTCAGTTATATATGCTGCTTAACCTTTGTTGCCTGATTAAATTAAGATAGGGAATGAGAGCTAACAAGTTATGCCAAAGACTTCATGGAAAGTGAGAGGTTGGAGAGGGATTTGAATAAAGTCACAAAAATAATACTGCAAAGTGTTCTGGAAGTATACAGGGAAGCAAAAATAAAAAAGTAAATTTTTTTTTGTTTTCAAAGGAATACAGCAAATCTTTGAGCAACTGAAAATGGTAGAAGAAAGATCATAGGCAGTAATGTATTGAGTTATAAAATCAAACACATAGCAAGTTTGCAGAAGATCAGGAAATGGACATGATGCCAGTGTGGGGATTTCACGTGATCACAGAGGGATGAATTACTTTGGGAGCAGAGTGCTGGATTGATATGAAGGGAGCAAGGTGACATAAAATAATGCCAAAGAAGATTGAAGGCAAGAGATGACCAAGAAGTGAGCCAGAGTTTTTCAAGGTAACGACATTATTTGCTTATTTCATACTAATGTAATGCTTGGTCACAAGTGGATATATTATGAGAAGCCTCACTCTCTTACAGAAACCCTAAAAGAGAAGCTACTACTATCCCAAAATTAAAGGCTCTTGTAAAAGCCAAGCTAAGAGAATCACAGCCTTGTTAAAAGCTACATGAGTTCATGATTGTGGCAAAGTATACCAAGGATTCACTTGGTCACAGCTAAGTCTCATAATCACAATACTTATCCAATAATTGATTCTTAGTACAGTTACTTATACATATATTTTATAGAAAACACACATAATCCAATGGTATAGAACAGAGATCTTCAATAAACTGCACTAACCCAGCAATCCAAAAAATCATTACCCAGAAGAAATGGCTGCTAAAATTCATATGAGCTTATTGCAAAGTAGTTATATAGAGGACTGTTAATAGTATTTCAAAAATTTCTACAAATCTAACAAAAAGTGCATTAATCTCCATCCCTGGGCTTTAAATATTGACTAAAGTTAAACATGGCAAAAGTTTAATAATGTGGCAGATAAGTTTTATGTATTGAGCAAAACACAGTCCAAGGCTTGTTTTTTCATCCAGCATTCTCTGCTACAATTTAAACTATTTTACTTCAGCAATGAAGCCCAGCACAAACATTCCAGATGTGAACATCTGTTTCTCATATGCTTCAGCCAAGAAAGCATAAGAAAGATTAATGACTCCAAGCACAGAACTGGTCAGTCATAACAAGGAAAACTTAAGAATACTCTGGAGTGATAGTTGCTATTACTAAGTCTCTCTTAAATTCCAGACCCAAGACTATCTTCTGATCCATCAACATGAAATATGTATTTATCCTTATTTTAAAGCAAAATCTAATTTTGCCGACTTTGAAACATAGGGTGAGGAGCAAAGTTTTTCACATGTAGTTTTTAGAACTCAGGATCTATAAGAATTGCAAGGGCCACCCAGAACTTAAAGATTTGGCAAACAAGTAAACCCTAAGCTCTGTGATTATTAGAATCATCTGAAGTGGAAGTTTGGACACAGCCCCACATTGCCTCATTTTCAGATTTTTGTAACATTTTACAACTATCATTCAAAAGTAAGGACATGATATTTACCTCATAAGCATTTTCTCCAGCCCAGAAGCCAAACTCTGAATAGGAACATATGTTGGGCTGTAAGAGTTCACACTTGAGGAGTGAGGCATGGGTTGCCTCTCGGTAACAATTAGGAAAGTTTGCAGAGGGCATGCTCAGCTTCTGGGCAAGTATGTGCTGGCTTTCCCTACTCTGGGCCTCTCCTAATGCGTTGGATTAAATCTCCCAGGATTCACAGCCACTCTGCTGGGGAGTACCATGGCGTGGAAGGTCATGTATTAAAAATCCATCACCAAATGTAAAGGAAAACCTTTGTACTGTACCAACTGAAGTGGCACTGTGCCTGCCAACAAAATTTAAACAAATTTATTAGAGAAATTCTTCTTGCAGTCTGAGATGATTACCAGATCACACTATTCCCTGTTGCATCCTTGAAAGGCCATAAATATGGGTTGCAGAGAAATGCACCCACTCCCATAGCACAGGGCTGTCAGACAGCATGCATCAGAAATAGATAGTGATCTACTGAAACAATACAACAATTTTGAGAGTTTTTGAGAGCAGTGGTATTTGGTCCTAGCTCAGTGCTAAGCTCAGTGCTCGGCACAAAATGACCTGCTGTGCTGCTTCACAGTTCACTTGACTCAGTGCATGCTTAGCATGAGGTCTTCAGGTTTGATCACTTAAAGGTGGGAAGCCTAGGAAAGGCCTTAGTCTGAGCCTTGGAGCACCAATGCCAGTGAGAATAAATTGAGAGACAGGCAACCTGCACATTCAACCTAAATTTCATGCTACCCACAACCAAATTTCAATACTCCTCCAGCAAGCAGCCAGTTCAGATTCCTGGCTAGAGTGATCTGGTCTGCACTGTTTTGAGAAAGTACAGAGGAGAATGGCAGAAAAATCAAGGATCTGCCTACTTCATGATCTATACCCATTGAAGGCTTCAGCCTTTCTATGTGGCTGGTGGATATTGGGGAACACAGTCTTGAAGAGAAAAGAGGTTCACTAACTCTGCAACACAAAATACTCATCTTGCTGTATTATGAATTCATACAGCAACTGAGCCTGTATATTGTTTCACTTGAGCAGCAACTAATGCATATGATCAGGATAAAAAATTCATATAGAGGTAGTCCTTGCCCTAAAACCATTTGTTCAGTGACCATTTGAAGTTACGACAGTGCTGAATGAATGGTGGTTACAACTGGTCCTCAGAGTTCTGGATGTCCCAGCACCCACCCAGTCATGTGATTGTGATCTGGGCACTTGGAAACCAGTTACAGCGCCCCATGCAGCGCCATTTGCAGTCAATGGGGAAGCCAGCAGGGAAGGTCTTAAGTTGCTGGGGTAAATCTCCCCACCTGCACACCTTCTTCCAGCCCCTCTGCACTTGCGCTGTGCCCTCTCGTGAATCCCCACACACCCTCACTGCACCCTCATGCTCCCTCCCTGAACTGTGCCACACCTCCCCTGCATCACCCCACACCTCCTCGCTCCCTCTCCCACCCAGCAGCAGCCACTTACCTGCCTGCTGGCCTGGGACTTCCAACTTCCTACCGGCTTCCCCACTGACTTAGGTTGTGGGAAGCCAGCAAGAAGCTGCCTTGCTAACGGCAATTGGGACTGCAGAGATTGCCATCACTAAACAATGAGGCTGCACTTTACAACTGCATTAACAATGGAAATTCCAGTCCCAATTGCTATTGTTAACCGAATCCCACAGTTAACAATCACTCATTCAGCAAATGTTCAAAGTTATAACAGCGCTTGACAACCAGCTTACAATTACAACATTGCAGCACCCCACAGTCACATGATCACTATCTGCAACCTTCACTGCTGGCTTCTGACAAGCAAAGTCAATCGGGAAGCCAGCAAGAGCTCGCAAATGGCGACCATGTGACTGCAGGATGCTGCAATCCCATGGGATTTGCCTAATAATGACTACTGGGATTGCTGGAACTACCATTGTAAATTGGTGTGGTCATGTGACATTGTGTTTAAATGAGGACTACCTGTAATTGGAATAAAAAGAGGAATGAAATACGACTAAATCAATATACCAACCATTAGGGCTGTGCAAATCCTTTGGAATGAGGGACCACCTGTCTCCCATAGTATCTGCCCAACTGGTTCGACCTGACAGGGTTGGTGCACACCAGGTTCCATCAATTAAACAATGCCACCTATAGGGACCCCAGAAGCATGCCTTCTCTGCAGCAGCACCTGCCCTCTGGAATGAAGTTCCCTCCCAAAATTTGAACAGCTCCCACCTTACTGGTAAGGTGCCATCCAGTAGTAATGTATGGCTGTGAGAGCTGGACCATAAAGAAGGCTGAACGCCGAAGAATTGATGCCTTTGAACTGTGGTGCTGGAGAAGACTCTTAAGAGTCCCCTGGACTGCTAGGAGGTCAAACCAGTCAATCTTAAAGGAAATCAACTCTGATTGCTCATTGGAAGGATTGATAATGAAGCTCAAGCTCAGATACTTTGGTCACCTAATGCGAAGAGAGGACTCTTTGGAAAAGACCCTGATGCTGGGAAAGATGGAAGGCAAAAGGAGAAGAGGACGGCAGAGGATGAGATGGCTAGATAGCATCACTGAAGCAATGAGCATGAAATTGAGCAAACTCAGGGAGGCAGTGAAAGATAGGAAGGCCTGGCGCAATATGGTTCATGGGGTCACGAAGAGTCGGACACGACTTAACGACTGAACAACAACAACAACAACAACACCTTACTGGGATTTTGAAGGGCCTTAAACACCTGGCTCTTCACCCAGGCCTTTGGAAAGGATGATTGATGCTCCTTTCTTCCTTTTTGTTCCACTTTGCCATTGTTGTCCCTTTGTCTTGGCCTGTTTTTATATTTTCTGGGTTGTTTGTTTTTAAAAAAAAATGTTTTAACAATTGTAAACCACCCAGAACCACTTTATTATAAGCATGGGAGATGCTCAGAAAAATGCAAAGTAGCTCTACATACAAACTGGGAGCAGCTTCCAAATGATGTGAGCCTGAAAATAGATGCGGACAAGAGCCAGATCTCACAAGGTCACAAGTGAACAGTCTGAAACTAGGTTAGACTGTCACCCAAACAACAGACAGGTGGAAACAATTTCTCTGCCCAAATCAGAGTGGCTTCAAGACTGTTATACCATGCAGACAGGAAAAGAGGACAAGAATCTGAACTCTGATTTCACTAGAAATAGTGCTTGCATTTGCTACAGAGCACTAGTTGGAATTCTTCTGGAATGACTCCATAGCCTTTCTACAATAAATCTCCATAAATCTCTAAATCTAATCAAATCTTTATTATGGCCATAGACCAGCATAAGGAAGGTGGGGTACAGTCATTAAAGAAGCATAAAAGATACATAAAAATAAAAATCTAAAAAATTATGAAAGGCTAGAAGATATATGATCATCACTCATAGTTAATGGGGCAAGGCCAAGGGGGGAAAAAATCAGAGCCAATAGTTGACATATGAATTCAAAACTAACAGTATATATAAAAAGCAAGAATCTACAAGAACAGGTAGAAACATGGGTGTAGGGGAGAAGGGGCATGAGATGGGTGTAGGGGAGCACAAAATGTTAGCATGTGGAAGACTATATCAACTTACAAAGCACTCTAATAGGGTGAACTAGGTGCTCATTAAATCTAGTTTATAGGACAGGTCATCATCCAACGAATTTTGAGCACTGCTGCACAGAAGCTAGCAACATTGTATGTTGTAGCAGTGTTGGTATCTGAAAGCAGCAGGGTTGTGTAAAATCGTCCTGTATGCCCTGGGTATTTATGCAGTAATGGTGAGATGAGGCTACAGGTAGACCTCACTTAATGGTCTTGGAAAAAGTGCTTTATGACCTGTACTCGCACTTATGACCATTGCAAATCATTGTACCACCCCTTGCGGTCATGTAGTTGCGATTAGCAACTTTTTTTACGGGCATTAAGCAAATCACCAAGGTTAAGTGAATCACATGGTCATTAAGCAAATCACATGGTTGTTAAGTGAATTCTGGCAAAAAAGTCCATTGGGAAGCTGGATTCACTTAACAACCATGGTGATTCGCTTAACAGCCATCATAAAAATAGTCATAAAATCAGGCGTGGTCACATGGCAACTCACTTAATGACTGCCCTGCTTAACAACCAATTTTCTGTTCCCTGTTGTGGTCGTTAAGTGAGGACTACCTGCAGTACCAATGTCTCTGTAGGACAGGTACTGGAGAAGCACATGATCTGTTGTTTCTGTGTCCAGAGTCACAGGGGCATTTTCTCTTTAGGTAAGGAATCTTCCTATATTGGCTTTCAAGGACAGCTGAGGGGAGAGGATGACATCATGTCAGAGTAAAGGCCCTTCAATGTTTAGGTACTTGAGTTTAGTTAGATATACCATGGAAGAGGCAAAGTACCTGTCGGGATTCATTGCCAATAAAGTTTAGGGTCCTCGCCAGATCCATTTGGTGCTCTGTGTCTGCTTTTTAATGAGTGCTTTGGCCTGATCATATCCCATGCTGAGTAGAAGACCTAGAGAGAAGCCCAATGATGAGATTTAGTTGCCACTGCCTGTTTCCATGTGGATTGAAAATCATCACTCATAGTTAATGGGGCAAGGCTGCGGGGGAAAAAAGATTTGAGCCAATAGTTGAGTATGGTCACCCACATTCTAGTCTCCACTTTCATGAATTCTGTCTCTAGTTGCAGGGTGGCATTAAAGACACAATTAGGGTCTTGAAGGGCTGGATTTAAAAAATTGGATTGTACAAGTTCTAATGGTGCAAAATTGGAGAATAGGTCTAGTTGGACACCACAGAGAAGTTGTGTTATTGGCTTGGCTTTGAACAATTTGACAGCTGCAAGTATGATCATAAATACCAGTATCTTGCCTGGTTGGTCAAAAGAAGCCTGGGTTTATATAGGCTCCCACACATTTCAGAGCACTACTTTCAAACAATCAGCCCAGTCCTAGTGGCCTTGATCTCCTATCACCAAGACTGAATTTCACTAGGAGAATGAAGCTGGGTTCAATCATCACGCTACTTACTGTGTTTTGTTTGGTTATGGCTTCAAACATGTGAACCCAGACATTATGATTTGTAAACCATGGCTTATGGCTTACTGTTATATGTGAACCTGGCAACTATGGTGTGTTCAACAAGCTATAGTTAAAACTAGCCATGGCACACTGAACAATGCATTTCCAATGTAAAATGGTTTCTAAAGTACATGCTAGTTTAATTCAACGTGTGGGAAGTCTCATCTGCTTAATTCAAAAAATGCCACAAATCCAACACGCCAAATTATTAAAGGGAGGATGGGGATGTGTGATTCTAACAAATGCAAAAATAAAAATGAAGTCTTTTACTCCTAGAAATATATTGCAAATTGCAGCACATATTGATAACTTCAATTCCAGGCATACATTTTTACACATCACATATTTTTATACACATTCCAGAAAGAACTTTTTTTTTTTTCCATTTAGTTGAAGAGTTCTCAAAGTGTGATGATTTCAAATTAATTGAATTGAGGGCTTCCATGTGACTTATCAAACAGACTCAAAGAGCTAAGATAGCTTTTCCCTTCCATTGTTCAAGAATCTTGATCTTGTAGCCAAGCTCCACCTCATTCCTGCCAAGGGAAGCAGTCAGCCAATTTCTTTCAGCTAACCTTGCAAGTTCAAGCACACTGTATTATCATATGTTAACTACTGATAGTCTCATAGGTCATTATACCTTCAACCCAACATTGGAAAGTTCTAGTTCTTCCAGTGCTTAATGTTCTTACACATGCTCAGGAGGGCCAACAAGAATTCCATTAACTTCACAATATTTTCATTACCAGTCCACCTTTTCTTCTTCAAACGATATAATCTCATGCTTGTAGAATCAAGGCTCCACTTGCCAATCAGTACATTTTATTATATCTTCCAATCAGTATGTACGCTTGTTAGAACATAAGAACTTAAACAGTGCCCTGAATCAGACCACTGGCCTACCTAGTCTAGCAATCTGTTCTCACAGCGGCCAACCAATTGCACAAGGAAACCAACTAGTCTCCCAGGATATGGACTCAGAAGCAGTCATGTTTCCATCAAGGCTAACAGCCACTGGTTCCTATGACTTTTATGAATTGGTCCATTCCTTTTTTGAAGCCAGCTAAGCTGGTAGTCAGCACCACATTGCATGGTAGTGAATTCCAAAGTTTTAATACATGCTGTATTAAAAAAAAAAAAATCCTCTTGTCTGTCCTGATTCTTCCAGGATTCAATTTCATTGGGTAACCTCCGATTCTAGTATTTTGAGAAGGGGAAAATAGCTTCTCCTTGTCTGCTTTATGCACACAATGCATAATTTTGTACACCTCAATCATGTCCCCATCCATTCACTACCTTTCTAGACTAAAGCACCCCAATTGTCACAATCTTTCCTCATAGGGAAGCTGATAGAGCCCCTTGACCATCTTAGTTGCCCTCCTCTGAACCTTCTCTAGCTCCACTATACCCTTTCTGAAGTGTGGTGAAATTCAGGAAAAGTTCAGGAAATGCAAGATGCAAAATAGGATAAAATAATGTAAATCACTCCTTTTTCATCATTGATGATTTGAGCCATTATTTAAAATCAATTGTTTATATTACCCTAAATTTTGCTGCTTCCAATCAAAAAAAGATTAGCTGTATTATAGCCTACTAAAATTAATGGGTCAATTTTATGCAAAGACCAATGTAACTACTACCAATTTCAATGGAAATCAAGTTCAATTAAATTTCTTCAAACTGAGGATATTTTATTGCTTCTTACAACCTTCCATTTTGTGACTTAACAAGCCTTCCAAAATGGTGATAGGTAGAAATTTTTTTGTGTGTAATCTCTTATTTATATTCTTTTAATTCAGTTTAATTTATCCAAGGACAGTGATAAAACCGTTTTCATGATTATTTTTAATTGAATTTAGGGACAAGTAGTGGATCAGTTTTCTATTTTTATTTTTGTTTTATTTGGCTAGGATTAAGGGTTTGTTAAAAGCAAGTATTATTTTCTACTGCTACCAGGGAGACTGGAGAGAAACAAAAGTTATGAAAAAATGAACTGGGATATAAAAATGAAGATGTTATTAAATGTCTTAGAGGTAGAACTATTTACAACTAACAGGGGAAGATAAAATGGAATTGAAGACAATGTCCTTTCCATTTGAACAATATTAATTATTTAAAAATATTAACCAGAAAAACATTGCTAGCCATTTAAAAGAAACCTGCAGAAAAAAAAGTCTGATAAAGTATGTGGTAGAAGACCAATAAGGACTAGAATAAGTGATTTGTGATTTGGAGTCAAGACTAAGAAAGTGCTTGGGTAATAACAGGAATCAATTTATCAATTTATAATGTTTCAGACATTACAGGGATTATTACAAGAAAAAAATAATTAAAGCAGATTAAAGTAGTTTGAAAAAAGTTGATTTCAGATACCTTTTCTCCAGCAGACGCTGGTAATATACAATGTAATTCACTTGCCTCTGATACCATCTCAAGAGAAGGCATGAATGAAAAGGAAGAAAGAAATGGGGATATGGGGGAAAATGCAACTGTATTATTGGTAGGAATCCATTCATCTCTCAAAGCATTGAGTCAGCTTCCAATGCTGACCTCAAGCTGATATAGAGAGTAAAGATGAACTAATATATAAGGATCCTCATTTTTCAAGTGGCCTAAAAGATCATTTGGTAAAGAGTTTTAGTCCTTCTGAAAACTGAACACATAAAACTCAACCAGTTTCCTAAATGGACCAAATGGAGAATTACAGTTAGGGTCTTCCTGATGTAACTAATTAGCACAAAAGATTGTTTACTGTGGGCCAACGCTTTTTTATACTTTGGTTGCTATCATTAGTTCATCTCCTGTTTAGTATAATCAATCAAAAATGTCAATTAAAACAGCCAAATTTCAAATTTCTATTCCATTCCCCGCAACAAGGGAAATGTCATTATTTCTGGATTTGATGGTATCTTTGTATAACAAAATTGTTTGTTTGTTTTTAAAGCATGTGGGATTTTTTTCACTTGAGTCTTCCTGATTGTGAACAGAACTAATGAAAATCACATTTGGGGGGTGGGGGAATGTTTTATTTAAAACAGGTATTTTAAAATTTAAACCAGATGTTAAGTCTTTTCTTATGATCACAAATGTAATTTCTATTTCTATTTTATTCTATTTGCTAATACGGAGGAGAGATAAGAGACCTGATAATTGACCTCTCTCTAAAAAAGCAAAGATAAAGAAGGCAAGCAGAACATTCTGAGGTGATGGAATAGTAAAATTTATATGATGCTGATGGTTGTTCTGCAAGTATCTAATTGCAAAACTATTTTCCAGATAATTGAACTGCAGCTGGTTTTCCTCTGAATGATAAGTATCTACTTGCTTCGTTCGCAGATAATCATTCCTGTTTTTTCAAGAAAAATAAATAATAATTGTTTTATATGGAATCTACCTTCTAAAAATAAAACCTACACCTGCCTCTGAGTACTGTAGAACATACATTCAGGGAAAATGCACTTTTGTTAGTAAGGATGATAGGGTCTTCCTGACTAATGAGTAAACTGTGATTTAAATCGTTCAATTAAATCTTTCTCACTATTGATTTAAATAAATTTGATTTAAATCAAATTCATCCTGTTGTGATCATTTTAGATCATAGATTATTGAACTATTTGGTGTTCAATAAATTGATGGGGGGTGTGGTTTTCCATCAAAATAAGCTGTGAAAATGGCTTCTTGTTCCTTAGTACTGCTCAATTCCATTATCAGTTGATAAGGTAACACATAAAAAAATATAAAATATAGAATAAGCTCTTGGGCCATACATAGTATCTCATCCTGATCTATTTTCTAAAGTTCTTAAGAAAATAAAACTGGAAGAAAGGAGGGAAGCTATTTGGAAGAGGATTAGAAAAAAAGTTCATTATAGTTTGTGTGTAATTATGATATAGTTTTAGATATGTAATGTCATTATTGTTTCTCTTTTATAGACTGGGCTGACAGAAGGAGTGGTATGTAAAAAAGCTAAAACACAACCATTTCTCTAAGTTTCTGAGTTTGAGGTGAAGCTAAGATTTTAAATAAAATCCTTACTGTCTTCTGCTTAAAGCATTATCTTATTTTCTTCTTAATCCTAAATTTAGATACTATTTTAGTCTTATTTAAGATCAGAAATTCCCTTTTAAGAGCTGCCTGTAGGATCAATCCCTACAGAAAATGAAGGGTCAGGAGAGACTATGGTGTTTAAATCCAGCTTCATACAAATGTAAGTTGTAGTATCAGGTTTCTATAATTTTCTCTTAACACAGACACAGGAAGTGTCAAAATGACTTCCTCATCAACAAACTGAGTTTAATAAGACCCCTTTCTCACATGTAAGTGGCAAGCTTACCCAAGAGGCTTAATTAAAGCATACTTATAAAAGAACTTTATAACCTTTTCCCAGATATGTAGGTGGTCCTCCCCTAGGCAAGCATCTTTAGCCACAATTACCTCAATCCAAATATCCTTTCCATTTGCAGAATCTCTAATACTTAGGGAATCACTTAATTGAGAGCCAGGTATGAAAATGGCCACACAGATTGGCTTCTTCTGCTAAAAGAAATGCAAAGCCCCGAGACTTCCATTTCATGAAGCACATCTCGAGATTACAGAGTGTGCAGTACTGAAAATGTCAATCTCCTTACATTACTGTGCTCATCCTAGACATTTATTAATATTCAGCATTTTTGGACAGCATGGATTCATTTAATCAAATTGGGGTCCAGATCTTGAATGTCTTTCCTAACAGGAAACCAATTCAAAAAAGACAATACAAGCATAAAACTAGGAAAGGGATATTGTAATTAAAAGCCAAAGCCACAAATAAAGATTTATTCCTCTTCATGTTTTTATTTGCGACATGTATGTTTTAAAAATGTCTAAAGCATTTTGAAAGTACAGCATAGAATCATAGCATCATAGGGTTGGAAGGGACCTTGGAGGTCTTCTAGTCTAACCCCTGTCCAGTGCAGGATCCTCTCACCATTCTGGACAAATGGTTGTCCAGTCTTCTTTTGAAAACCTCCAGTGATGGAGCACCCACAACTTCAGCAGGCTGTTCCATTGCTTAATACTACTCACATTCAGAAAATTCCTCCTTAGTTCAAGTCGGGATCTCTCACTCAAGAATCGCCCACTGATTCTTGTCTCACCTTCAGGTGTTAGGGAAAATAAATCTACTCCCTCTTCCCTGTGACATCCATTTGTACTGGAAGACTGCTATCATGTCTCTCCTAGCCTTTTCTTCTTTAAACTAAACCTACCAACTTCCTTTAACTGTTCTCTATAGAATTCAGCCTCCAAGTCCATCACGATCTTTGTTGCTATTCTCTGCACTCTTTCCCATACCTCAGCATCCTTTTTGTATTTTGGTGACCAGAACTTGGCACAGTATTCCAGGTGTGTTCTGACCAGTGCAGCAGAGAGCAGTACTATGGAATACTGTGCCAGTTTTGGTCTATACAATACAAAAAGGATGCTGAGGAACAGGAAAGAGTACAGAGAAGACCAACAGAGATGGTGATGAACTTGGAAGCTTTTAATCTATGAAGAACTGTTAAAATAACTATGTATGTTTAGCCCAAAGTAGAGAAGGCTATAGGGAGACATGATAGCAATCTTCCAATACTTGAAAGGCTATCACAGGGAAAAGGATGTGAATATATTTACGGTAGTGCCTGAGGACAGGACAAGAACTGAAGGGTAGAGACTTCAGAGACAGAACCAAACTCAAAATAAAAAGAAATTACTTAACTGGGATAGCTATTAAGCATTGGAACAGCCTGCCTCCTGGAGTCATGGGCCCTCCATCAGTCAAGATTTTTAAACAAAGATTGGTTAGCCATTTGCCTAGGATGGTCTGAGGACTCCTGTGCAAGGCACTAGATTGGACTACCAAGACTTCTTCTGATTCTATGTCTCCATGAAAATCAGTACCACTATGGACCTCTCTTGCTCACAGTTCCATCCACTTCATACCTATCCTGAAGCAGCTGATACTGCGGCAGTAATGCTTTTAACAACTACTTTTCACCCTTTAAACAATATGCCAACATCCTTATAGATTACTCAGAACAACATGTCCACTCCTGCCACTCAAAAATGCTGACTTTTCCTGAGATACTTCAATGATATACAGACAAGAAGCTTTAGTGAAATGCTATCAAGACTTTAACCACATACCCAAATATCAGTTGAAGATTTGACCAATCTATGCAACAGATTAAATTTCTGAACATCTCTGGGAAACTGCACAACAGTTATATAAGACTGTCCTATAAAAGAAGCCAACTAAATTCTACAGGTCCAGTTTATATCACTCATTAAAGAAAATAAATAAAATATGACAATCACTAAAGGTAATATTATAGTATTTCACAATACTCCAAAAAGTAGGGATTAGAAGACTTGCAATCACATGAAAAATATTCAAGTTCTGGAATATTTAAACAGGTTTGCAAACAGAAAGAGAGGTAAATAAGAAAACAATGTATGCAAGATTAACCTTTCACTACAGCCAGCAAGTGAGCAATTCCTCATGCAGAAATTCTGAAGACCAAACACCAAGGTCCTATCCACTCCAGCAACTAAAAAGGTATTTGCTTAATTACCATACATGTCATTTATTAATGAGTAATGAAACCATTACAGATAAAACCCTTCATCTGAATCTGAAGAAGTCAAGATTCAACCTTTGTAAAAGCCTTTGTGATTAGTAACTGGTAAACTTTTATTTTTAGGAAAGGAGGAAAATTGTGTTCATCAAGGTGAGCAGTCTGCCACCCCCATGCCCCCCAAAATCTTTTTTTGTGGCTTCCAAAGCTCACGTTCCAATCGCACCACTGAATTCTAGCTTCCAGCTGAGGAAGACAATACCGAAAAACTGTGCCACATGACTAACATAAGCTTAACATAACTTTTGAACAAAGAAAAGCAGCTATCCTTGAGCAACAGAAAACTCATCTTGGCACTTCCCATGAGCATTATTCTATTCTTTTCACTTTGCATCAATACATCACACAATCCAGCCTTCACACACCAAAAACCTTTACGTTTATTGTCCATCCCTTCTCTCAAAATGGCCAAGCTATACAAACAAGATCTAGATATCATCTATTGTTCTGGCTATTGAAAGCTGTGAAGTAATGCAAAGAAAAGATGTGCATATTTAAAAGTTAAAGACAAAAAGCAGAACAAAATGGTAAACGGCCCACTCTTGAATAAGCCAGGTTTAATTAACCAGAGAACACGCTACAGACAAAGTGACTGGCACAACTACTGGTATCAAAATGAAGCTGCATTGCAGTCAGTTTGTTTGTTTGTTTACAGGAGCCAATAGAAAGTCACTAAGCATAAAGGAAAATTAGCCCTTTGAAAATCTCAGATGCAAACCAGAGCCCTGTTTCCAAGATATTGGCTGAGCCACTGAGAACTTCACTATGAAAAAGACACAGGGAAACATGAAGACAAAAAGAATTTAACTCAGGAGTCCCATTAATAATGAACTCAAGTGATTAATACAGGCTACTCAGAAACCCAAAGGAGATATCTATATGGGCCGGGGACCCTAAGATTTGCAGATATACTAGTTGTCACTGCAATTTTTTAAAACCCTACGGAGAACTCAGCCAGCCATCAAAAACACATTCCAGCAAGGATAGAATCTGTTGGGCATCCATGAAATGCAGCATTTGGGAAAAGAGAATAGAAAATGGGATGAAAGGTAAGATTGGGTTTTTAAAGCTCATACTATAATGGTTTAGAGGATGACACATTACAATGTGATATATTTATTACTACTCTATGCTCAAAACCCCACTTCAAGCCATGCAAAGATAAAGACAACAAAGGGCAGTCTCTATGCTTGTTAGCATTTGAGAATCAGAACTCACTGATGATGTATTGCAAATCTCAGGAGATTGACCAACAGACCCTAAGCAATTCTGCTCATCCACAAATGATGGAAGATATTATAACTGACCATTTGTAAGCAGCACCTTGCAAGACATAGGTTTTATGGAGCAACAGTTATGAAGCAACCAGTTTTGAAGTATTTTTATTTATTTATTTTGGAAAAAAAGGCAATTATTGTGAAATGCACAAAATTTGACAAATGGTCAGTGCATGCTCAACTTTCAACACATGTTAAACCATATCTCCCGTTCATCTGAAAACACCCTGAGGGATGTACCATTTGTTTTGCCCTCAATTTCAAGGATGCCTCACTGGAGAGGGAGCACTTTACATTTTCCTCAGACAGGCATTCTTCAAGTTTTTGTTTTTTTTTTAAACAGAAGACAGACTTGGACTGATGATAACAATTACATTTGAATCAGATCCTCTCCTATTTCAACTGAGTTACCCCACAGTGATCTGGCTATGATCGAGAACTACAACCTGCAAATATGTGTGCTATGCAAATCCCAGAAAATAAACACTATTTTTGTAACTGAGAACTGGAACTAAATACTGTAGGAATAAGCTGTCATGTCAAATTGACTAGCTTTATTGTACTTGAAAAATGAAAATAGACCAATTAATTAGTTTACCCAAAAAAATTCTGTTTACAGCTTAATAGATTGTGGCTCATGCACATAAACTTATTTTTCATGTTTGTTTACATGCCTAACTAATATTTGGGAATAAGCAATTTTGACTGCACATTTCTTACATTGGTAATTATTTTATTAACATTTTAATAAAACCACAAAAATAGATACAACACACTCCTATGGAAAATAGCTCTTAAAAGCCGCAGCCACAAATGCCAGACAAAAAGCAATAAACGTTCCTCATTTTTCAAACAGACAGTTGGTAACATGGGGCTGGTAAACTTCTGTTAACAAAGCAGATGGAGCCATATCAGAGCTCCAGCACAGGTGAGCTTCCACACAATTACTTAGGACAGAAAGTCTTTCAATTACATTCACAAGGCCATTAAGCAAATTGGGTTTGCACAGGCGAAGGTAAGCAGCATAAGAGAGAGGCTTTAAGAAAAATAGATACAATATGTCCATGAATTATGCAAGCAGATGCTGGAAATTATTTTCCTGCTCAAAGCTGGACTCTCTTCATGCCAGTTACTCTGGAGCAAACCGCCCAAGCAACAAGTTTAAGCTTCTACTAAACCATTAATTTACCCAGTATCCTATGCTTTATGGTGTAACAAACTTCACACATAAGCAAATCAATGACAGAACGCTTCATATAAAATTAAAATGTTGACAAAATGAAATATGTGAACACAGTGAAATCTGCAATTGTCTATGACTGTTTAAAAGGAGAACTTCATAAATAAGTAGAGAATTGTGGTGATGATATTATGTAGTGACACATAAGTTATTGTTCAGACCTGTACAGTACTAAGGTGGTAAATGAGCATGAAGGCTTGAATGCAACCAACTTATTAAGCCTAGGCAAATCCTTCAGAGGGGCACCATGATCACAGCATCCCTACCTTATGCTTTACTGTTAATCCTGGTGGAAACCATCTCCTGTGCATGTACGCATAGCTTTCTGGGAAGTCCTGAAAGCAGCCACACCAAACTTTCAGGAGGAGCAGTCATCTCAGCAGTTTGAGCAGTGCTTCATCTGTGACAACGGAGTAAAAGATTTGCCCAGCTGTAAACATTATGTCTAGGGTGATGTCATCATACAGGACACTGGACCGGCAACAGGCACAACATGAGGTTTGCTGCAGGACAATGCTAACGCAGCCACAGACCACACTACTGCATGGCAAACATGCATCAAGGTACAGGAATAACATTTAAACCCTGCATCCACTCACAATTTCAGAGGCTACTTAGCTATGTTTCTGTAATTCCTTTGTAATTGTTAATTTAACAAGGGAGAATGGCAGTCTCCTGATTTGTACTTAGCTTTCTGGTTTTATAAAAATTATACAACATTTATAAAATAGAAATACATATTTTATGTTTTTATTTTTCAAAATAGAAATATATAAACATATTTCTAGTAAGGGTACAGGTGAAACTCGAAAAATTAGAATATCGTGCAAATGTTCATTTATGTCAGTATGGCAACTCAAAAGGTGAAACCAAGATATGAGATAGACGCATTACATGCAAAGCGAGATATGTCAAGCCTTACTTTGGTATAATTGTGATGATTATGGCGTACAGCTTATGAAAACCCCAAATTCACAATCTCAGAAAATTAGAATAGTGTGAAAAGGTTCAATATTCTAGGCTCAAAGTGTCCCACTCTAAGCAGCTAATGAATCCATAACACCTGCAAAGGGTTCCTGAGCCTTTCAATGGTCTCTCAGGCTGGTTCAGTAGGAATCACAAGCATGGGAAAGACTGCTGACCTGACAGTTGTGCAGAAAACCATCATTGACACCCTCCATAAGGAGGGAAAGCCCCAAAAGGTAATTGCAAAAGAAGTTGGATGTTCCCAAAGTGCTGTATCAAAGCACATCAGTAGAAGGTTATGTGGAAGGGAAACGTGTGGTAGAAAAAGGTGCACAAGCAGCAGGGATGACCGCAGCCTGGAGAGGATTGTCAGGAAAAGGCCATTCAAAAGTGTTGGGGACTTTCACAAGGAGTGGACTGAGGCTGGAGTTAGTGCATCAAGAGCCACCACACACAGATGGATCCTGGACATGGGCTTCAAATGTCGTATTCCTCTTGTCAAGCTGCTCCTGAACAACAAACAACGTCAGAAGCGTCTTACCTGGGCTACAGAAAAAAAGAACTGGTCTGTTGCCCAGTGGTCCAAAGTCCTCTTTTCTGATGAGAGCAACTTTTGCATCTCATTTGGGAACCAAGGACCCAGAGTCTGGAGGAAGAATGGAGAGGCACACAATGTACGATGCTTGAAGTCCAGTGTGAAGTTTCCACAGTCTGTGTTGATTTGGGGAGCCATGTCATCTGCTGGTGTTGGTCCACTGTGCTTCATTAAGTCCAGGGTCAACGCAACCGTCTACCAGGAGATTTTGGAGCACTTCATGCTTCCTTCCGCAGACGAGCTTTATGGGGATGCTGACTTCATTTTCCAGCAGGACTTGGCACCTGCCCACACTGCCAAAAGTACCAAAACCTGGTTCAGTGACCATGGGATTACTGTGCTTGATTGGCCAGCAAACTCACCTGACCTGAACCCCGTAGAGAATCTATGGGGCATTGCCAAGAGAAAGATGAGGGACATGAGACCGAACAATGCAGTGGAGCTGAAGGCCGCTATTGAAGCATCCTGGTCTTCCATAACACCTCAGCAGTGCCACAGGCTGATAGCATCCGTGCCACGCCGCATTGTGGCAGTCATTGCTGCAAAAGGGGCCCAAACCAAGTACTGAGTACATATGCATGCTTATACTTTGCAGAGGTCCGATATTGTTCTATTTCCAATCCTTGTGTTATTGATGTCATGTAATATTCTAATTTTCTGAGATTGTGAATTTGGGGTTTTCATAAGCTGTACGCCATAATCATCACAATTATACCAAAGTAAGGCTTGACATATCTCGCTTTGCATGTAATGTGTCTATCTCATATATTGGTTTCACCTTTTGAGTTGCCATACTGACATAAATGAACATTTGCACGATATTCTAATTTTTCGAGTTTCACCTGTATATTCAAAACACTTCTGTTTTGTTTGGGGTTTTGTTTCGAGCACTTCCTACAAAGAAAACACACAAAACACCAGAAGTGGGCAACAACACTTTAGGACATTACCCATGAACTGAACTCTGCTCTGAACTTCCCTATAATTACAGAAGTTAGAAGGTGATGTAAGCTTGGTAGTACTACTTAGGAAGCCAAGCTCAGCCTTCTTCTTATGTCCAAGGAGGTCTTCTTCCTCACTCCACTCCTCTCCAGCCAAGAGCAGCAAGAGTTAAGCCAGTGCCCACAGTTTTACTGTCTGCCAGGATTCACACCAAGACCTCTGGGGAAGAAATGGCGAACTGAAGACAACTCTGCTAAAAGAGGAGCTGATGACCACAGCAGAATGAAGAGCCAGAGAGTAGACCGGCTCTTCCTAATTCCTCTCTGGACAGGAGAGGACTTGAGATTGCCCACAAGTGTTCCATACAGATGCTCCTTGGGAGGATACCACAAGACAGCAGTCTATGGCAGGTTTAGAGCTCTGGGAAAGCCATCTTTGCTCAAACCATGGTCGGCACCTTTCAAAAGTACACTGGTTCGCATACTTCCTTTCTAATCACTTTTGGAAATTGCCTGTTAACTGCTTTTCAGCTATTAGGAACCTTTGGATCAACACATTGTATAGCACCAGGTGAATTTCCTTCAATCCTTAGCAAAAGAAATTTTAAATACAAATTTAAGGATTTAAAAAAAATTATCTTTTGGAATAAACAGCAAAAGGGTGATTAGAATCTTGATTTTGGAAAATTACAAACAGACTAAGGGTCCAGATGGATTTGAAATAAGATTTTGGAATTAATTATAAGAATCCTTCCCATGGAAAAACGCTTTTGTTTTGAATTCTCTTTTTTAAAAAAATAAGATGAGATTTTGAAGGTTGGACACTAGAAGGAATCAGAAGGAACTAAAGATTACAATTAATGGAGAAGAACACTTAAATTTGACTTATTAATACAGAATGGAGCAAAATATTTTATTGAAGGCTATTTTTGAGCAATGGACCCAGAAGTTAATTTTAAGAGTTTCTGCCATTATAGATAGACTATATTTAAAAGATGTTATGGAATAGGAACAAGTTTCACCGGACAAGACTGAGACTGATATGAAAGTGGATTTAAAAATGACAAGTCACAAGAATGATATGGAAAAAGATGCTACACTGGACATACAAATGAAACCAGTTGATATCTTGATAACAAATGAAACCAGTTGATATCTTGATAATTAAAAGTGATATACAAATAACAAATCAAAAGAGTGACCTGGATAATTTTCCTATACTGGATTTACAAAGGACTGCTGCGAAAGTTTTGAAGAATTTTGTGAGACGAGACAAAGAAAAGAAATGAAAAGAAATCAAGTTCTAGGACATTATTTGAAGGGGTCTAAAGATCAAGATTGTTAAAAGTAAAAGGAAGGAATATAAAATTAGTTTATTTGATCAAGGTTCTTGTAGATATGTTGTCATCTCTGGTAACCCTTAATGGATTTTTGCTGATCAGGACTGAACGATGAGGCTTTAAGGATTTGTTTATAGATAAGAGATGGGACATGGGAAGAAAAAATCATTTCTTGTATTTTAAGAGAAGGTGATCAGTTACTAAAATTGTTTATACTTGTGGATGAAGGGGAAATATATTCTTTATATATTTCTTTTCTTTTTCTTTACTATATTCTTCTTTCTTTTCTATTTTTTTCTTTTTTGCACTTTTTTTTCTTTTCTTTTTTAGTTTGTATTAGTTTGTATCTTCTTAATTGTAATTTTTAATAAAATTACTATTAAAAAAAAGGATTCACACCATGATTACTTAGAAAACTCAGCTCTCCAGACACTTATCCCCTTATTCTCGAATTGGCTTACTTGGCAGAAGGCTCTCAGGCATAACTTGGCTAGGCAAGAATGAAGCCAAATATTCACAGAAGATTTGCCCACCGCAGTACACAGAAATCATCTATCTCATTTGTTAATTGACTGAATCATACATTCTGGATAGTAATATATAGATGTGTCTGTCTCTCTCTTTTGCTCTACATTTTCTGAGTCAATAGGTATTTGAACATTCTTTTCATGGCCTTGGAAGGCACCTGACCTATGTTAACATAATAGTTCTCTCTAGCCTGTGAACTGCTGGTTCCTACTTTGGCAGCTTCATTTTTTACACTGACTAATGCTGAAGGATTTAGAAAATCAAGCTGGTCATGATTCAGAAAAAAATCGCTCAAAATTCTCAGAATACAGGTGTTTTGTTACAAGCTTAGCTTACTCAGTCTGAGTTCAGAATGTTTTGCATGTCTCTTAATTTCTGCAAAATCACCTTCACATTTCCCATTAAACACTAGAGTTTTGAAGGCCTAGATTAAAAAAATCCCCATTTTTTCCCTGATTTTTAAAAATATACTTTTGCAGGTGGGGTGGGAAAAGAAATTGGAAAAAAAGTGTTATAATTTCTTAATATTTTATTTGAAATAAAATGCATATCTTTTACTACCTTTTACTGGATTTCTTTTGTTTTCAGTGTTAATTTTTGCCCCACCACCACCACCAGATGGGCAACATCGAAAGGCTCCTACATTCCTTAGCATTCACAAGCTTGTCACCGTATTTCCAACTAATTAAAATATTTTAAAATAAATTCTATCAATATTTGTCTCAATAAACTATTAAGTTATATATCAGAATACTTTTATAGACAAATAAAATTATGCAGAATACATTTCATGCCACAACTATGAAGCAAAGTGACTTCATGCTGTAAACAGGGAAAAAATAACTAGTGCCTATACTTTATTTCAATTTTTCTCTAGATTTCCACTTTTTCCAACCTTCTTCCCTTTATGGAGAAAAGGGGGTTTTTTTGTTTTTGTTTTTTGCTTTATCATTGTTTCCAAAATTTCTAAAAATTGTACATTTCTAGCAATCACCATTCGTTTGAAATCATTTTAGGTAGAAATAAAAGTTTATTTACTTCCCTGCTTTATAGGGACATTTGCTCTTAAGAAATGTCTATATTTGTAATTGAAGTTTCAAGGGATAAAAAATAACTATGATGAAAAAGAAGTTTTAGCATTCCATACATTATGAGCTGAAATACAAATACAAAATCATCTTTCTCATACCAACATTGGGAAAAAATCAGATACTTGATAGAAGATATCATGAGCACCCTTGTACCTGGTTAAGAACACTGTCTGTGGGAAAATTCAGATATTACAACATGACATAACACGTAAGAGATTTGTACTTTCTGTGAACATGATGATAAAACTGAGTATCTCTTCTGCAGTTACTACTCTGGTATCCTAGACATATGTTTGCTTACATGTTACAGAAGTAGCACAAAAGGCAGAAATAAAGTCACCTGCAAATTCTCTTTTGACAGTCTTTTGAATCCTAAGATTCTCTGTGGTTACTCCTCAAACGAAAGAAGTTTCTGCAGTTTTTTAGTTAGATAATTGTGTCAGCAGTTGGAAGCAAACAACTTTCTCAATTACCACCAGATAGGAGGTTTGCCCTGTTAATTTCAAAATTAGGAAAAATTAACTTTGTCCTACTCACACATTCACCAACAATGGCTAGAACCCTGAATCTGTCCCCCCCCCCCCCCCCACAGAATCAGACATAAGCAAAAGAGAAAATGTTATTTTTCTCCTGATAGGAAAATGAAAAAAAACACACAAAGAGAAACCTAAAGTATTGGAAGATTCGGTGTATGGAAATGTTGAACAGTAGACCTAATGCAATTAACTGCACTAGTTAAATTCCAAGATCTTGAGGGACCCAAATAACTCTCTTTAGCTCTAATTCAGGAGAGGTTATGGGAAAGATAAAATTAGAATGTGATCTGTTAGAAACTGGTGGGAAACCAAGGTATTAATTGCCCAAACCCCTATAAGCTGGCAGCAGGAACTAACAGTGCTTGACAGGCTGGGCAAACTGAGTAATTATACTGTAGGATTTACCAAAGCTTATAGAAAAATGAGTGCTATTTTGTGGCAATACAATGCCTTTATTTTATCTCACAGCCAGGTTAACCAGCAGGCAATAATATTATATTAATATAAAGTTGCTATGTGTTCAAAACACAAAAACCACCTAGTTTCTCTAAGAGGCTACTATACCATATAATACACTCTTAAACACAGTTCGCAAGAAATAGGTTGCTAAGCACTACAGTATGTGAGAAAACTGAGGATCTGTACATTCGATTTTTGATGAGCATTTTGAAGAATTATGGTTGAACAATATAATGGTTGTGTTCTATATCAATGTTTCTCAACACTGGCTGGGGAATTCTGATAGTTGAAGTCCACACATTTTAAAGTTACTGAGGTTGAGAAACACTAATATGACTGTAGTCTGCTGCCTCTTCCATCTACTGTGTGTGCACCACACTCAAGCATTTAAACTTCAGTAATTATTGCCCACTTCCCCATAAGAGTGCAAGGAACAATTCATTTATGTAAAGATAGGTACATACTCTACATACCTATTCAGGAACTTAGCCTCCAAAATGAACTATGATAGTGCGGGGGGGGGGGGGGCAAAATTATAGATTAGGAAGGTCCTCAAACCCCATCTTTGCCATCTTATTACACCTAAAGACCCAGCTGATTCTTGGCAGGCTTTCCCAGAATCTCGAGCCAAATGATTTGCTGCTGTGCTTACTTGCTAATTTGGAAATAGTAAGTCATGCTGGCTAAGAATTCTGAGGGTTTTGGCTCCAACATTCTGGAGGGTTTGCTGGCTGAGCTACATCATAACTACATCAAGTCTGTTTAGGGTAAGAATGGTGACTCCATTTTTAAACTTAACCAGTGGTAACAGAGCAAGTCTGACATCGAAGAGGTTTGTAGTATAGTAGCTTCTTTATATACTGTTTGCAGGGCACAACTGGTTCTGGACTTCATCTCATTTATTAGTTTGCCCACAGTCATGTCCATCAGATGTCCCAAATAACTACTTCATTACCAACAGCCAGCATAGCTATCTATGTAGTAGAGCACTGGGTCCATACATTTTGCTTAAAATACGGACTATATATTATCACCTCTTTTGACAGATTGTAAATAATATATTGTTAGCTACACTGGGTACTTTCTAAAGCAGTGAAGTGAAAGCTGACTCCAACTTATTTATTATCAGGCAACATTCATATTGTTTCATTTTCTTTTGAAATTCTATATATTTTGTAAACTAATAGTCTCCTTTTATGGAAAAAAACCCTAGAACATGAATCAATATATATATATTGATTCATGTTCAATCATGGTTCAAACCATACATGGACGAGACAAGAAAACTTGGAATTGATGGAATGCTACTACAACAGACGACCTAATGAGAGGGGATATATGAAATGTATGAGGGAACTATGGATAGACAGAAGGCCTACATCCACACTAACTGAGAAACAACTAGTTACCCAGCACTTCAACATAGTAAAGAGGAAGCTGCTCTCACAACTCGAGATAGACCAACTCTACATTACAACCCGGACTCAAGCAGACCTGGAAGAACAAGCAGTTGTGCAGCCAACACCTGAAGCTGGAATGTCACTGCCACCCCTTCCATTACAGAGCACAGCAGCTGATATGAGGCATAAGATCATGGATAAACTAGCTATAGTCAACCCTCGAGTCCGATTACCAAGGCTCAGTGGAGAAGTACCATCAGATAGTATGCTAGAAGATGCCAAAAGAGCCCTCCAGACAATCCCTACTACCACCATAACTGAAACCAATGAATTGGTATATGCTACAGCCACGGTAATCCTGGAACTGCTTGGCTACACGATCAAGAAGAACAGCAGTACATACCCACCCTGGAAAATGAGATTGGAGGCTAAGATCAAGGCAAGTCGGAGAGAAGTCAGTCAGCTGGTGGAACTACAGAAGCGTGTGTAGATTAAGGATAAGACTCGGCTACTGAAAAAATACATGGGCCTGACTCCATCTGAAGCCCTAGTGACTGCTAAACAAAGGCTCACAGCACTGGCTACCAGGCTAAGGAGATACACTAGAGAAGCAGAGGCCAAGAAGATAAATGCCCTGTTCTCCAAAGAACCATCCAAAGTGTACTCCCAACTGCAGTGCAACCACAGAGTAGCAGCTGAGCCACCAGCAGCAGAAACTGAACAGTACTGGAAGAACATATGGGAGAAAAAGAAGACACATAACACCAGTGCAAAGTGGCTGCAGGACCTGAAAGCAGACCACAGCAATCTCCCAGAACAGGAACCAGTCACCATCACAGTAGCAGACATCCAACAGCTAGTCAAGAACATGAAAAGCTGGACAGCACCTGGCCCAGACATGATCCACACCTACTGGCTAAAGAAACTAACAGCAGTGCATGAACGCCTAGCAGCACAGATGAACCAACTGCTAGCAGCAGGCTCCCACCCAGACTGGCTAACACAAGGAAGGACAGTGCTGATCATGAAAGACCCTCACAAAGGAACAGCACCATCCAACTACCAGCCAATAACCTGCCTCCCCACAACATGGAAAGTTCTATCAGGCATCCTAGCTGCCAAGCTACAAGACCATATGGGCCAGTACATGAGCACAGCTCAGAAGGGCATTGGGAACAACACCAGAGGCTCAAAACACCAGTTACTCATAGATAGAGCAGTCACCCGAGATTCAAGGTCTAGGCAGACCAATCTGAGCACAGCCTGGATTGACTACAGGAAAGCCTATAACTCAATGCCGCACACATGGATCTGTGAATGCCTGGCGCTATACAAAATCAACAGGACACTAAGGACCTTCCTCAAGAACTCAATGGGACTGTGGAAGACAACACTGGAAGTGAACTCAAGACAGCTCGCACAAGTGGCCATCAAGTGCAGCATATACCAAGGTGATGCACTGTCCCCACTGCTGTTCTGCATAGGCTTAAACCCCCTCAGCCAGATAATCACAAGGTCTGGGTATGGGTACAAGCTCAAGAGTGGAGTCACCATCAGCCACCTCCTCTACATGGATGACATCAAGCTGTATGCTAAGAGTGAACGAGACATCGACTCACTGATCCACCTGACACGGATCTACAGTGAGGACATTGGGATGTCATTCAGACTGGAGAAGTGTGGCAGGATGATAGTAAAGAGAGGGAAGGTAGTTAAGACCAATGGAGTGGAACTACCAGTGGGCCACATAGCAGACATAGAGACCAGCTATAAATACCTTGGCATCCCACAAACACATGGGAACCATGAGGAGAAGGCAAGAAAGACAGCAACATCCAAGTACCACCAAAGGATAAGACAGGTCCTGAAGAGCCAGCTCAATGGGAAGAACAAGATCCATGCCATCAACATGTATGCCCTGCCAGTCATCAGATACCCTGCCGGTATAGTGAGCTGGCCAAAGGAAGACATGGAGGCTGCCGATGTGAAGACCCGGAAGCTCCTCACAATGTACGGAGGTTTCCACCCCAAGTCCAACACCCAGAGACTGTACACCAGCCGCAAAGAGGGCGGGCGGGGTCTGATGAGTGTCAAAACCACTGTCCTGGATGAAACCCGGAGTATCCAGGAATACATCAGTAAGATGGCACCCAAAGATGAGCTGCTGAGAGAATGCCTCAGGCAGCAGCAGACATGGGAGGAAGTTCAAGCGGAGGAAATACCATGGCAAGACAAGCCCCTGCATGGGATGTACCATCGACAGATAGCTGAGGTGGCTGACACTGGGAAATCCTATCAGTGGCTGGAAAGGGCCGGACTAAAAGACAGCACTGAGGCACTGATCATAGCAGCACAAGAACAGGCACTAAGCACCAGATCCATAGAAGCAGGGGTCTACCACACTAGACAGGACCCAAGGTGCAGATTGTGCAAAGAGGCCTCAGAGGCAGTCCAACACATAGTGGCAGGGTGTAAGATGCAGGCAGGAACAGCGTACACTGAACGGCACAACCAAGTAGCTGGCATTGTGTACAGGAATATCTGCACAATATATGAGCTAGACCCCCCCAAGTCCAGATGGGAGATTCCACAGAAGGTCGTGGAGAATAACAGGGCTAAGATCCTGTGGGACTTCCAGATCCAGATGGACAGGCAGGTACTGGCTAATCAACCAGACATCGTGGTAGTAGACAAAGACCAGAAGACAGTGGTAGTGATAGAAGTAGCAGTGCCAAGTGACAGCAACATCAGGAAGAAGGCGCATGAGAAGTACCAGGGCCTGAAGGAGGAAATCAAGAGGATGTGGAAAGTCAAGGCCAAAGTGGTCCCAGTGGTGGTAGGAGCACTCGGGGCCGTGACTCCTAAGCTGGGAGAGTGGCTCCAACAGATCCCAGGAACAATATCAGAGCTCTCTGTGCAGAAGAGTGCAGTGCTAGGAACAGCTAAGATACTGTGCAGAACCCTCAAACTCCCAGGCCTCTGGTAGAGGACCCGAGATTGAGGAAGACACATACCACCCGTAGGGGTGAGAGGGAATTTTTTTTTATATACATACATACATACATACATACATACATACATATTTCTTTTTGTATGTATGTGCATGTCTGTGTCTCTCTGTGTGTGTATATATATACACACGCACACATACACACACAAAAGAACACCTGCATTACAATACCATTGACCAAATCAAATATATTCCCATGAATTCCCTAAGAATGATGTGATACAATACAATATTGAAGCAGTTCTCTTTCCTTTTATGAGGATGTACTTTCTAGAAAGGAATACTCATCCATTTTCATTCATCTGTGACCCCATTATGGGGCTCCATGTGAGAAACTGAAAAACACTAGCTGTCATAAAAGCAGCTTCATATTTTTTCCTTCTGCATGGAGACAATTCGAGTGGAAACTTTTGGCCCACTGGAGTCACATTGTGAGAATTTAGGATTTTTTTTTAAACTACAAAGATTAAGTCAATAATGAGCATTATAAATTCCTATTGCGAGATTCCCAAACCACTGAATACAATTGAGAAATAGCTGTCCCAGTATGACTACTCTTATGTGGGCTTAAATATTCTTCTTGTCTCCATTGCAGAAAAAATCCTTGCACAATAAAAATAATCCATTTCTTAGAATTTATTGGATTTTGGTTTAGAGAAAATTGCAATGCAGATATCATTGCAGAAAATTGCATAGTTGCCATCAAAATAACAGCACAGTATTAAAGCAAGAATGCTTCCAAGATTTTAATACAGTATTGTAAGAACACAATAAAAATAAAAGAGGGATTTTACTCATTACTTCATGGCACTTTGTGGGGTATAGCCCAGCAATCACAGCATCTCCTAAGATGGAAACATGGTGCTGAAGAGATATGTAACTACTCAGAAGTCCTGGCTGGCTCTACAAATAATTAAACACACATAAGTGGTATTCCATATTACTTCCTTAATACACACAACCAAAACCACTCTGAATTGGTGGGTATCAATTTTTTTTCTTCTGAATGAAAAAGCATGTTGAACTTGCTTATTATTCTGAAATAAGTAGTAAAGACACATTACATGTATATAATTTATACTGCTACATGGCAACTAACAGGAAGACACCATAAAGGCAGTTAGCAATATTTCCATTAATCAACTCCAGTCAGTTTGTAAACACTGGAATAAAAATACACATACAAGGAGCTACTACATTCATGTATATTTCAAACAGACCACTTATGTAGGGACGTTATTTTCCATTTGGAAGCCTGGGAAGGTGCTACAAGCTGTCACCCTCCCTTCCCTCTCTCCATTAGTTACTAGATTCTTATTTTCTCCTTTCTTGTTTGTGTAAGCCATATTTTGCCAACTGCAAGCACAGCTTTGCTCAAGACATGGAAATAAGCAAATCAGAGGAATGAAATGGGTCAAAAAAAAAAAGAAGGGCAGGGTTGAGAACAGTATGCTTAAAACCAGCTTTTGGATCAAGGACAGATTTTATGCTAAAATTGCCAGTATGGCAAAATATTTTGAAGGGGTACTGCAAGAAGTACTTGAAAGTTATGGAATAGGAACAAATTTTACCGGATAAGACTCTACTTCTACTTGAAGACAACCCTGTCTTCTGGAAGAGTTGAAAGAACTACTTCAAGGACTTTCCCAAGTTGTTTTCATGTGTAAGTGCAAATGCAAGAGCAAGCATGGCTACTTAACTTTTCTGGCAGTCTCAATGAGAGCACTTACGCATGCCTGTACACATGCACTAAACTTGGGAACCCCTCCCAGCAGCTGGGCTGAGATTTCTAAAGGATGCAACTGCCTCATCACTCTGGGGAGTGCTTTACTCACACCAATGCACTTCATAACCTACCTCTTCAAATGCTTTGCCCAACCCTAGAAAACTTACATGTCTTTAGGTCAAAATCACAACTGACAACACTTAACGTACTACATTTATTAAATGCAAGTCTCCTAATGGATCCAGAAACAAAACTGAATTCCATGAAACAATCTCCTATCTCACCATATCATCCCCCTGAGCTTAGCTTCTTATTTTACATTACTTTTATATCATTTTATGTTCTGTAGTATGCTATCTCTCAAGTAATAATATGTATTTATGACATATTAAGCAAACAGATAGCCATAAATCAATGGGGGAAAGTATTCTGTCCAGAAGCTAACATATAAGCTCTCCCTGGAGAGTTCTGGCTATTTAAATCATGTAGTTCTGGCAACTTAAATCATCTAGCCATGCTGGCTGGGGAATTCTGGGAGTTGAAGTCCACACACTTTAAAGGTGCCAAGGTTGAGAAACACTGTGCTAGCACATGTAAGATAGCAACCCATTAATCTCATAGCATATACAGTTCCATAGCAGAAAAAAGTCTTAAAGCCTGGTATGAATTAAACAATGTAGCAACTTTGATAAAAGCTAGCCAGATCTGAGATTGGGCAGGGCCTGAATGTGATAAAATCTGGGACCTCCTATCCTACATGTGCCAATTAAGCTCATTAATCACATTAAATATGCAATCACACATTTTAAAATAATTTAAGATAATGGCTGTATTCTCTACAAAAACCAAGATAATTACATAGCAATATAGCAATCTATTAATATGCATATATATTTCAGAATTCACAGTGTGAATGATTTTAACTGGGAAACTTTATTTAAAATCCATCTTTCATGGCAATTTAAATTATGCTATGCAGACTTCAGCAATCTTGATTTAAATGAATATTCTCAGGAATGTATTTCAAAGTGCCCTTGACCTGAAATGCTACTTGTGCTGAATAAATTTAGGGTACCAAAAACTTAGACCTTTCTGTTTCCTTGAATTTTTTTTAAAAAAAGGAGAACCATTCAAAAATATGACCTTACACATTTATTCCTAAAAAGCACATCAAGGATTCTACTTTCTCCTCTGCCTAATACAGTGGTACCTCGGTTCACAAACTTAATTCGTTCCGCGACTCTGCTCGCGAACCGAATTGGTCGTGAACTGAATCAAATTTTCCCATAAGGTTCAATGTAAATACGGTTAATCTGTTCTGAACCCGAATTTGGTCGCCAACCGATTTTTGGTCACGACCCGAGTCAAATTTCCCCATAAGGTTCAATGTAAATACGGTTAATCCGTTCTGAACCATATGCTTTTTTTTTAAAACCGCAAAAATATGACACAAAGTACAGTACGAAGAGAGAGAAAGCTAACCTTGCTCGACGCGACTTCTGGCGTGGAGGACAGGAAGGCGGGTGGGGAGGCAGTTACTGCTTGGAGGGAGAGTCCCCCTCCCTACAGGAAGCCACGACCACGTGTCATGGGAGGGAAAATGGCCACGGATCCTGTTCGTAACCCGATCCGGCGTTCGAGAACGGAGGCAAATTTTTGCAACCGGAGCTGTTCGTGAACCAAATTGTTCATGAACAGAAGTGTTCGTGAACCGAGGTACCACTGTATTAGACAGCCTTGAGGAAATGCACCAAGACATATATGGTAGTTGTGCCCCAATTATGAAAGCCACTTCTGAAGATGCAATAACATCTTTGGTGAAGCACCTTTCATGAGTCTTGCAAAAGTTTATTGTTTCTTCAAGTTTAGCTTTGAAAAGTAGAACTGTTACATTTACTTACAATGCACAAAGCATCAAGTTCAATTCCATATTTCTAGGACAGGTAAGAATCTAAACTTTACCAGGAAGTTTAGAAAATGCTAAGATGGATCCATTGATCTACTTTTCTAGGAATAGTTAAGTCTCTAAAAATTTGTAGGTGAAATGATACTTTATCTTATTTAGTGGGAGAACACTGTTTTATTTGTCCCAAGCTTGTGGAATAAGACAAACTGGTTTATTTATATTTATAGGAAAATCAACTTCTATACATAGATCAAATACATAGCAAGTTATATAATTTACAATGTACTGCCCTAAAAAATAAGTTAATTATTAAACACCTCAAAACAATTTCACTAGTGCCAGTAAAGCCTAATGAAAGGGTAGGCGACCTGTGGGATGCATGCAGTCCAGAGAACCTTTTTAGGGACCCCATAGGCCATCAGGGTTATGCTTCTTAAATTCAACAGCAATCTGGTAAGTAACAACAGCATAATTTTCTGCAGATTTGGGGTGAAAGTGTTGACATACCTATAAGGGAAAGAAATTGGGCCAAAATCCTAGCTCTGTATCCAATTACTTCATTACATTACTCCACTCATATGGCCTCAAGCCACCATTATTTTAAGAAAAACAGCCTCTGGCCACAAAAGTTTGCCTACCCCTGTCCAAAACCAATAGCATTATCTTGTTCAGATTATATTGCCTGTCTTGTAGCCTTTTAAAAATAGTTATTTAAAACAGTATGTATTTCCACCAGCTTAGAAATGTTTAGCTAGAAATATACAAATACCCCATTTTTCTGCTTATGCTTTAGTAACATTCACAGAAAGAAATTAAATCACAGTCAACAAGTTCTTCTGCAAAAACTACAGAGAAGTAATACTATGCTACCATTCATTTAAACAGTACTTGTACAGGAGAACATTTGGTTAGAGTTTCTAAGTCTAAAAGAAAAACTGTATTCTTCCTTCTAATAAATTCTTCCAGTATTCAACCAGTTTTAGCAAACTAATGTGCAACATGTTACCACTTTTCTCTTGTGGCATCATTCTGTTCATCTCATTTATAGGAGTGGTTCAACTGGATTAAGACTTCATTGACTAAATATTTTCCACTAGAGATCACTGAAATGCTGGCAGACTCTTTCAAGCCAGCAAGAATCCTCACAGAACATTATTTCAGAGCTTTCATTCACTAACCAATTTTATTACCCATTTGGGAAGAAAAAAAGACAAGAAGAGGGTATAATTAGCTTCACTTGTAAAGGATTCACTATAGTTATAATATGGACTGATAGAAAGCCTATGGGGTAGTCTAATTGATTTCAGGATATTGTTCTTTGTAGTTAGAAAAATGTATGTGTTGCAGGTTGGAGTAACTGGTAAGGGGATACTACAAGCCCATATGGAAGTAATCAAGTGCAAGAGTAGCAGCTGGGGCCAATAACAATCACCTGCAGTTGAGGGACATGGAGGTTTAGGATTGGTTTTTAATGCTAATTTCCCCTCCAAAACAATGCACTAGGAAGAGCAGAGAAACAGACGAGACGGGATGAATAGAGACCTACCAGAACAATGGCTGCACCTGGCGTTAGGAGCAGAGGAACAGAGCTGGCACGCGTTAACAGCATAGGGCACATCTGTTACCCTCTCGAAGTTACCCATCCCCCTTTCCTTCTCCACCAGCCATATAAGATCTTTAAACATTCACAGCTTGTGTTCTTCAGCAACAAGTTTGAGTTCTCTGAAAGCTCTTGTAGCCTGCTCCAGCTCCTTAGGAGCTGAAGCTGTCACAATCAGTCTCACAGAACAGGAAAATATCCTGGTGAAACCATGAAGGACAGTTAATAAAAGGGCCCCAAAGTCTGCAAATGAAGATGCTACTGGTATTTGGGACAGATGGGCATTTTAGTACTGTGCAGGTTCTATCTTGCTCTCTCCCTGAACCAAAATGGTGCTGTCACCCAAGTGAGACATAGCTATCAGACCCTATCAGAACAGAGTCTTAGAAAATAACACATGTTGATTCAACCAAAAGGCATTATCTTCCTTATCCATAAATCAATCTTATCATGAAACAAGATGAAATGATGTACTTCAGGCAGCAGATTTTAGAAAAGGCACCCTCTTATTAAGAAATAGGACAAAATGGGACACAGAAGCAAGCATTCTTTGTGGTGGCTGCCCTCTTGTGAACTACTTACCCTCTAAAGCAAGAGTGACCCACTTCCAGAGATAAGTTATGACCTGGCTCTTCTGGAGGCTTTTGAAAACTTAACAGCTGAAGTGAGATTGGTGCCAAATATGAAGCTGTTGTTGTGTCATGGCTTTATTTCTTATATTATATTGGACACCATTTAAAGCTCTTTTTGAGTGAAGTAGTTTTAAAAATCTTATAAATAAATAATATTTTATTTCACTCCGTGTTTGTCAATATCTTATTTAGGAAATTAAATGCAGTTCAGAGCAGAGGGTTTCTCTGTCTTTGGATTCTGATACCAAAATATCTAAGGCTGACACCCGCACCCATCTGGCACATACAGCCAGTAGCATATCAAAAACTGGTGACATTTCTCAAAAGAAATTCTTAATTCAGTTGTATTAGCATTGAGAGGAAAAAATGAATTTGTGAGTAGCAGCATCAAATTCTAAGCACCAATGCATCAGGGAACTGGAAGTTTTCCAAGTCTACGGCTGTACGGTTTCAAAATGTCTTACTTTGACAGCTATGATAACAATATCAAAACAGAATTCAACCTATTACTCCATGTTTATCCTCTCATTTTCCCAAATGGTTCAGAACATTCTGAAAACTAATGCATGAAATGCCTTGAATTAAAAATAGATTCACACCAATGAAAATGTCTAATAAGCAACTAGTTGGTTAAATAAGTTTATGATCAGAATATATCTTTTGCTTTTTAGATGCTAACTTTATAAAATATAATTACATTAAATATGATGAATGTTTATTATAAGTGGCCTTTGGAGTCATTAAACAGATTCTGAAAGCATCTAGGTCATGGAAACACATTCTAAATATGTAGCTGAAAATGATCAGAATAGATTTACCTCAGACTTGAGATTTTATAGGATCTCTGGTGATCAACAAGGTGTTCCATGTAAGTCACAATTGAACTCCTCTATGCCACTCAGCTATGTACAAAGAATACAACTCATTAGAAAAGATCCAGATTAGTTTTCTAAGAACTTTATTAACAAACCTAGAGTCTCCCAGAGCACTCCCATGCAGTGCTACACATGGAGGTTGAATAAGGATGAACTGAGGCTTAACCTAGATGGTTCACTTTTAAATTCTGGTTAAAACCATTACTATTTCTAGTGGAGTTACTACCCATAATTCTACAGAATAAGTGTCAGTGCTCTTGGAGGAGGACCTTGAAGAGTAGCTTTGTAGCCTATGGGGTTTGCCCCAGAAATAATGACTTTAAGGAGATAATACAAACCTAAGGGAGTAGTCAGACAAATCTGGGATATCACTTTTCAAAAAGAGGTTAAAGATGTCTAATTATTATACTTTTTGAGGCTTCATTAACAGGCATAATCCAGCAAATTACCTTTCATATCTCACAGTCCCTAACAGATGAAGGCTTTCACTATGGTCACCTCATTGTCTCTAATCAGAAGAAAGCTTTCAATATGGCCCATGGACCTAGTTGTCTTATGTATTTTTACAATATTCTCAATATATGAATTCTCCTTTCAGAATTTATTGCTCCTCTCTTAATGTGCCTGAGATTGCATGTAACATTATTGGATCCTATTTCCCATCAGGTTATTATTCAAAAAGGACACTGATAGTAGCTATGTTTTGCACTAGAGCTGCCTTATTTGTAAAATAAAGGTCATATCAATCTAAACTGTTTACTATGTATGTTAAGTCAAAATGAATAGGATCTTTTTTATCAATGATGTTAATGAAATGAAATCAAAATTAAAGATTCAAACTGTGCAGCTCTTATGATAAATAAAACATCCAGTGATCTACAACATCAGATGCAAGAAATTCCTTTAGATAACATTTCTGGTTTATTTTACATACTGTTCAGTAAAATACTAACCAAAACACTTTTTCCACATTATTTCTATATAGCCCTAGCAAATACACACATTTGAATAGCATTTTAAAAAAATATTGCTATTCAGTGGCCCATAAAAGAAAGGTGAAAGAAAACAAGTGCATTTGAAGAGTACTTCTGAAGATCTGAAATTATAGGACCTTGTGTACACTAACTGATTTTGTATTCCACAACTATATGGACACATGAAAAAAAGGTTACTCTCCATGTGTTCAGCACTACCCACCACAGAGGAATGGTTGGTGAAATTGATGGAAATTGCTAAGATGGCCAAACTGATTTCTTTAATTAGAGAAAGGTAATTACTGACATTCATCAATGACTGGAAACCCTTATGGACTTTTTGCATAAAAAAGAAAATGATTTTGTGACTTCTGGCTTTGATGATTAGAAAGAATAGGTTATAGAAAGAAGGGAATTATGATGTAATCTAAGAGAAAGAAGTTTGATTAGAATTGTATATGTAACTGCTGAGAGGAATATTGGAAGCCATTTCATTATATTTCTTTTCATGTTATCTGTTTTTATTTCCTCTTTCTTTTTTCTATCTCTTTTTCTTTTTCTTTTCCCCCCTTATTATATTTTTTTCTTTAGATGTACTTATTATTACATATGTCAAATCTTTTAATAAAGCTATTTCTTTTTTTTTAAAAAGGCCACTCTCTAGAGCTTGTTATATTTACCCCCTCCAAATAGGCTGCTATGCTAGCCATGGCCCTAAACTGGTAAAGAACACTTTGACTAACACCAATTTCCTCACCAAAGATGAGGAAAGGTCCCAAATTGCATACTTGATTCTTAAAATTGTATCCAGAATAGCTTTTTCTGCCCATATCCCATTGAAGACAACCTATAAGAATCAATGGAACTGCTTAAATGTTCTCTATGAATAAGATGCAAGAGAAAGCAAAAAAAGAAAAAAGAAACTTTCATCACAACCTTTGAGTAACTGAATTGTCTTTAATCATGTATAACAAATAACAGCTAAAACATTAAACATCTGGTTATTCCCCACATTTCCTGAATTTTTTATAAATTCTTTTTCATCCTACCTGTTTGCGTATCTTAAGAGATATTTGTTCCCTGAGCGCAATGGGACATACTTTGTACTCTTAGCAGGACTGCTAGCTGAGGTCTTGTGTTGACACTTGTCTTTTACTTAGTATTTTGTAGTTTATCTTATAATATACCACAAAAGCATTGCTTATTTAATAAGCCTGTACCTTTCTATTTACATAGAATACAGTAATATTCCATATATTGAATATAGGTTGGTATATTCATGGAGGCATCATTATATAGTGGTAATTTCCTTTTATTATACATGTTCATTCTGTGTTAACTTGTTTTTTCAAATTTGCACAGCCCATCACTCTGGAAACGCTGAAGCTTGGGGGGGGGGAATGTGTGTATATACATGTTTGCTATGACTTTAGCCAGGGAGCACTGCTGACCAATATCACAATTAGATAACAACCCCCTCTCGCTACGCCCAGCCTATCACTTGTCTCCAGGGCTAGCTTTATCATTCATCATAGCAATTCATGCTCAAATCCCCCTTTCAAATTCAGCAGATATTGTAGTTTGTTGCTGCTTTTTTGTTGCTCCTTAGAAATCAAACTTTTCTTTTCTTGTGCTCTGTAGAAGGATATGTGAAGAAGGCCTTACATTCTCTCTCAACATTCTACAGTTATCAATCTTGTGATATTAAATTAATGATAGTTCCCCCTTCTTAGATTTTTCCCTTCTGTCCTCATCTGCTTCTACTTCTTCCTATTCTCTTTATCCAGTCTCACATAAACTACTTCTTCTTTGCAGTATCTCAAACTTGGAAATCCTAATTTTTCAAAGCATATAATGTACATGATTATATATGGCTGCTCCCAAGTCTGTAGTTGTTTATTTGCTTTCATCTTTGATATTTTCTTTTTTAATAAAACAAAATAAACAAGCTTAACTGCATTGTTAACCACTGCATTATATAGAATTCAAAAACTGAGTAGAGATTCTTGCAACGCTCAAGAAGGGGTATACACTAGTATATGATGTAATTTTTATAATGGCATACAAACTGACAACTTGAGGGGGAAAATAACTGCTTTTGTCTGGACCACTTAGGAGAAATAATAATACCCAGTTGTTGCAATTATTTCTCATCAGCATGCTACTACAGATTGAAAAAGACACTCCCCTCCCCCCAAAGGATAAGGGACAGAGGATATACACACAGGTGGAATAATCTCTGAATAACTGTAACTAAGGTGAGGGTAACACTTGCACAATCCAAATGTTTTCGGTTCAGGAAAGCAAACACTAATCTAGGTTTTTAATGAAGACAATATGTTACTATAATATGTTTCAGATTGAGAAAATTAACCATAAACAGCTAAAAAAAAACCACAGAGCCTGCAAGTTATCATTTTTCATCTAAGGGAAGCCTCATCATTTTGCTAGAACAAAACACCGAGAAGAATGAAACAGAGAATAAACTTGCCTTGGCCTAAGAGTCCCAAGAAATGCCTATCCATTTTGCAAGAACAGAAAATTGAAAAACAAAAAGCTACAGTTACTCAGGAGTGTAATCCTGGACTATTTTGTTAGATTCCATAATTTGGGGAGATTAAAAGCATATACTCACTGAAAGTTCAAAGCAGACCCTAAGATTCTTCAGAGACTCAGTTTGGGGAAAGGATATTCCTCAACAATTAAGACTCAGAGGTACACTGGTGCACCACAAATACCACTCTATCAGTTGCCTTTTACAGTCCAATATACACACATTCAGACATAAACAGAACAACCTGCACAGTGAAAATACTAAGTTACAATTGTTTTTAATAAAAGACAACTCACACTGGATTTCAGGGTTATTACAGCATGTGAGCCATCATTACACATATATGAAAATGATCACCTCTTATTGTGAAAAATATATATATATATATATATATACACATATATATATGACATCACAAAATGATCAGGCTCTTTCAAATGCAATTAGAGTCTGGAAAGCTAGCATTCCTCCAAGCTATACTAAAAAAAAAAAAAAGATGGACCTTCAGTGCTGTTAGATATTTTTGGAGCCGCAAAAATTCCATGTAAGCAATCAGCTCTTCTAATGAAGTTTTGACACACCAAGCAGCACTGCAGTCAAACTGATGGTCGTTAAAAAGAGAAGAGGAAGAAGTACCAAAGCATATCGTCTGTTAACATTTTCCTTTTTGCCTACACAGGCACACAGTCACACAATCACATCACATCAAGAAAATTATGCTTCTGGGGGCATTTAGCCATAAAACATTTAAGCACACACATGCACACACCCAGCAATTGGATATCTACAACCTTTAGATAAATATCCAGGAGTTTGCTTACCGTATATACCCAAATGCTAAAACAAATCAGGCTGCTGTTGGAAAAGGCTTCTTTAAAATATGAATAAAAATGGTCCCTCTTTTGTGGCTCTTAATCTTCAAGCTGAGTCTGCAACCAGCTTTCCTTCTCTTTTCATTAACTGGACATGTGTCAGCTCCCTCACATCTGCGATTTTTCACTGGCTAGAGCTGCCTGTCCGATTACAGAGAAACACAGATGGATCCCAGATGGGAAGGTCCTGCCAAACAGACCAGCTCTTTACCTTGCCAGAATTTCTAGATATGTGTATCTATGTAGACATATACATACACACAAACACAAACATACATACGTATACACGCACGCGCGCACACACACACACCCTTTCTATCTAGCTCTCTCTTGCTTCCCCACTGCTTGCTCTCTGTTACCAGGGCACTTTGCCAGCTGATGTCACTAAATCCACACCTACCAGCGGCTTTCAGTTAGTCTGACATTAATGTGTTAAAGACACGTAATTTGTTTATGGCCAACAGTACAAATGATATTGTCCTAGAACTATTCAGCATCCCGAGTGAGCAAGAGCTTCAAAGACTAGGACAGCATCTCAGGGACAATGGACTGCCCCTTTCCAAAAGCCCTGTGTTTATTGTTTTTTTGCTTTGGGGGAGGGCATATTCTGAGAGTATTGTAAATAAACAGCAACTTTCATAAAACCCTCTTAACCAAAAAACCCACAAAGAGCCCTGGCAACCTGACAAACGTGGGATATGTTTCATATCATAACACTTCATGAACCTTACCCCACAAATATATAAATATATATATATGTATATGTAGTATTTAATGGGCAAATATAGATGGTGCATGTTTGTTAGATTTGTTTCTTTATTCCAGCCTCCCTTTTCTTCTGGAGTTCAAGATGACATACGGAGCGCTCTCTCCTTGCACTTTTCCCACAACAACCCTCCTGTGAGGTAGGTCAGGCTGAGGGAGAATGAGGCAGATGGAAGACTTGAACGTGGGTCTCCATAGTGCCAATCTGACTGCCAACTTGTTATGGCTGTTATGCTTTTAGCAAAGTGATGCCCAAGTGGTGCAACAGAAAGAGCCCATCAAATGATTTCAGAGCCCAATCCATCAAAGTGGTATAGCTCACTCCCAGCCAGAAGCCATAAATGGGCACAGCAACATGAGTACTATGTACAAATGATTAAAAGAGGGGAAAGTGCTTTTGCAATATACTTCCACACTCTATGGAATCCAAATCCGTGAGTTTTAAAGCTTTCTTTCTTCATTTGATTTGCCAGCTTTGTAAGCCAAACTTGTCACCATAATTTATGCTGAAATCACTTCCATGTTTGATTCCCATAATATCCTGTCCTTGAAAAGTATTCAGAAACTTCCCTTGCGAATCTTCAGTAGTAAGACCATATTAATGTGCTCTTATACCCTCCATTTTCACGTTGGTGTCTCAAGAGGCCATCTGTGACTGAAGGTGCTCTCCCGTGTGCTCGATTCATCAGGATTATCTGCTCCAATTACCTCCATCAAATACTCTTTTAAGAGCAGGGCCCCTTGTAATGATCCCAACACTATAAAATAAGAGGTAGGCAACTTTTGGGTGACTAAGGCCACACTTACTAGTGAGAGGGAGGAGAGCCTGAGAGCTATTTTTTGTTATTATTGAGTTTATTCTTATTAAGATGGATGATTTATGAAAGAATTTAAACCTATGGATTTTTAGCTTTTATGGACTGTAGTAAAACAGAAAATAAATACCCCTGCTAATAGCAGTAGACCAATATGGAAGCTCTCTGAAACTGTCACCAGATCTGGTGGAACAGTTTTGTAAGTTAGCACATTCGTTCTCGGAAGACATCCAAGAGCATGTACATCTTTCCTGAAAAATTGCCTCTCCTATCTTGGCCACAAGATCTGCAACAATTCAAATGTGACATATGTAAGCAATTAGCAGCAGGGTGTGGGGAAGGGGAAGGAATGATAGGCTTTTGATGTTAGGGGAGAAATACTAAACACAGGAATTGCATGCTTACAGAAGACCCCCCTCCCAGATAGGAAGTCCCAGTGGTTTGAGTTAAGGAAATATGCTTCAGACCATAGCCATGTATTAATGGCTTAGTACTTCTGGGATTTTTGAGCCATTGCAGCAAACACAGCATAAATTAAGAAGGCTTGGCTCCCATTAATTATACATCTAAAGATGGGTGCCAATGATTAAAGCAGGCTTTTAAAATTCCTGGAGTCAAAATCACACCATTGTGCTCCCAAGACAGTTCCAATAAACTTCTTAAAAACCATGTGCTTAACAATAATGGATGAAGGCAACACGATTCAAAGTTCAACAAGGTAATGGGTATCTCCACATTCCTGAACTTTTTAGATTCCCATGTCTAGAAAGATTATACATCTGGAGACTGAAACTCTGGGTGTTTAAACCTCATCAAAATCAGTGGGACATACACATAAGTACAAATGACAGAAATCATGTTCCAATTTTTACCTGATGAGAATATCCCGCTAATAACTAACACCATTTAAATCCAGTCTATTCAGAACAACACATTCTAAGTAGCATAACTGTTAAATCACTTTTGTCATAGTGGTTTTCATGTGAATTAAAAAAATGTAGAAAAATTGTTCCAGCAATGGGAAATACACTCATTTCCTGACAAAAGGACAGAAGTTTCAAATAAAACACAGAGGCTGGGCAATAGAATGGTTTGCTTGGTTTGGCCAAGAAACCAGTTTATAGCTTAGCATAACGCAACAATTTTTTGTCAATCTTACATTGTTAGGATTAACCCATTGGCCTAGAAACCAGAAGATTGTGAGTTCTAGGCCTCCCTTAGGTATGAAAGTCAACTGGATGACTTTGGGCCAGTTATTCTTTCTCAGCCCAGCTCATGTCACAGGGTTGTTGTTGTGGGGAAAATAAGAGGCAGGAATATTAAGCATGTTCATCACCTTGAGTTGACCAAAAATATAAAGAAGTGGGATAAAACTATAATAATAACAGTAACAATAACAATAATAATAATAGCAGCTAAATCATGGTCTGTTTAATCATAATTTAATGACTGGATTTAGACAGCATACCATGGTCTTCACACAGTAATCCAAAACCAAATAAACCACATTATGGTTTAGTCTATCATGTGAATCCAGCCAACAGGAGGATTAGGCCACAGAACCAGTATAATCAACCTCCCATTGCTGCTCAGCCACTTCCTTCACAAGTAACCATTTTCTCTTTAGTGCAGTTTCATTGTAGCAGCCTAGAAACTAGTGCCATGTTTTCCTATCACAAACTTTCCTGAAATAGTCATGCATTTTACAAGCTGTTAGGCGTATCCTATAGTGTATTATTCTTCCAAGTGAATAATGGAAAAATTAACAGTCAAACCACATTGAATACTGCACAGAATATACACAGTTTCTATTCTCTCAGAAAGTAGGAAATCCCACTAATATTAATGCAGTGTTTACTCATACTTGAGAAGTCACATCTTATCACAATGCAAGAAAAATACAACAGATTAGAAGAATTAGAACAATCTTTCAGAAACTAGAGCTAAATTCATTCTCTTTCCTAAAGGCTTAATCTGTCATCTACCAAGTCTCAGCTAGCAAGGCAAGCTCCATCTGCAACAGTTCTTTCAACAGATGCCTTCTACACTAACATGAGGACTAGTATTTTTTAGCACATATCTCCTGAAAATAGTATTACTTACTTTGATTGGTCTTCACTCCTAAATTTATATAATGTAATATTCAGTTCACAAGATCTAAACAAAACATGTTTACAACACCTGAATAAACTGCTGGAAACACCATAAGCCTCAGTATATATGCTTAATTATTTTATTAGTTGCCATAAAATAACAAATCTGGTATGCAGAAAATAGACTCTGTTACAGCCTCAGCCTGCCAAGCCAGTAATAAGGAGAGCTGGTAGCTCAAATTCATTAATTCATGGGAGAAGCACAAGTTACCTACCCTTGCAGTATTTGGAGGTTATGTTTTCTCTCATGCGATCGTCAGGATTATTGCATGTTTTTGGTTTCTTGACAGCATGGCAAATTCCATTTTGTCCATTTAAGGACTGAAGGGCAGTTATTTCTCCACCCCTCCATCCGCCCTCCCCCAAATAGCTCTCAAATTGCTCTGGAGTGCTGGGGAACCCTCTGGAACATATTCTTAGAAAAGGCACATTATGTAAGCTGTTGAGTGCAGCCCATAAATTCCAAGGTAGGAGGTATGGGTAATCTTCTTCCCAACAGAGATTGTGTGTAGAAATCCAAGAGATGTCACTTTCCCCCAGCAATAAAGCACTTTGATCTGCTGCATGTCTGCCTGTCATGCAGCTGTCAAAAGGCTCTTGAGGTCTAACAGAAGGAAATGACAACTGCCATGATAGCAATCTTCAAATGTAGCTTTTCAAAAGTACATGCAAGCTATTTCTGATTAGTGAATGAATTCTAAATTCTCACACACAACTACAAACCCATGTACAAAATCATAGAAATGAGACATTTGTATCATCTAGTCCAACTGCTGGCTCAGCACAAGAACCAACATTAAACATGCCAGATAGATGGACATCCAGCTTGAAGCCATCCTCTTAATTAATCTGGGGTAATCATGTGCCAAGCTATCTAACTGCAAGCTGAGTAATGTGATAAACGATTTACAGTCAGTAGGTTAGTTAACCTTGCTTTTAAATATTTGCATAAATTCAATTACCTCACTCTTTTCAGGAATATCACCTTCGTCTATGACAATTTGGTGGCCTCAGCCTCAGTACTCCTAGTCTGTAAAATGGTAATAGTGTTTGCTTATCTTCTATGGAAACTGATTGTAAAATCCGTGATCTGTAATAAGCTAAGGCTACCATATCTGAAAGGACCACTAGGTGGCGGCAAAGAGCTAGTTTTTCCATGTCTCTTTGCTGCCATCTAGTGCTTGTCCAGATTTATGCAGTTCAGAGACAGTTGTCTTAAGTAAGTTATAGTGCATTTTCACTCATATAGAACATTCTTACTACTATTTAGTTTCCCAAGTATAGGAAATAATTGTGAGTAGCTCCCTGCCTTCCAATATTCCATTTCTTCCCTTCAGTTATCTGACTTGTCACTATCAATTAAAAGGAGGGAAAAAAATGATCCAACCAATTGCTGCCTATTTAGGTTTGCCCCATGCAACTATCCACAAAATCATACAGAAAATAATAAATAATAAAGATAATAAATGGTTTGTGTCAAAAATGGCATAATACAATAAATTTGGCGCATAAATAAATACATAAATGCAAGCCAGCTCAGTGAATACATCAGCCACTGCTAGCAATTTTGTAATCCCGACAGCAAAATTCTATGGAAATAAATAGTACTGCCTCAAATGAGTAGGAAAATCACTTGAAACTGGTTTTCGCTTTTTTCACACACTTTCCAAGTAGCGTACTAGGAAACCAATATTTGAGGACAGAAGGCTATTCATACCTGTACTTTAATGAGGCTTATAAGGAAAAACAAGCAAATCTGGAAAAATACTGTATATCAAGTTTTGAGCCAGAATTTCTGTACCTATGATAGTCCATTTCCTGAGCTGTGACAAAGCTGAACTTGTACTGATTTGTATTAATGCTCATGATGTGACACCATTAGGTTTGCTTTCAGATTCCCTCCTCCACCAAAAAAAAAAAACAAACTGATTATTTAAGGCAACCATAGGCTTGGCATACCTTCATGAAGCTTTTAGAAAACTAGAAGTACACACTTCCCTAAGTCTAATCCCAGCTGAATGTTGCTTCCCTGATCACTTCCAGAGGGAACAAGAGAAGCTGCAAGAACTTTCTGCCACATTTATGATCATACAGCGGTACTTGAAAAGGCTACAGTACATATATAAGTAGTTTCAACAGGATCACAATTTACAGTTGACTCTGCAACAAAAGCGTTGATGCTCACAAACCTTAATCTTTCTGGAAATTTCTTGTCCACGTTTGGAATTGCCAACAAAGATGTTGGGTCACCTAATATGCTCAAAAATCATGAAAACAGTAACTCTGTGAAACCACTGGGATTAGTGTTTTGCAGCATGAGTTTTCCAAAACAAATGGAGTGAGCAAACTATATCAAAACCAGCTAATTTTCATGCTTATTTTCTTATATTCTTTCGATGAGATTTGGAGCCTGAAATGAAACAAATTTGCAGAGACATTCAGTAAAACTGACTATTCATCCTGCTCCCAATAAAGTGGGGAGTGCTTTCACAGCAGCAAATTCAATATTATGATGAGAAGAAAAATCAGTTTGGAAATAAAAGTACCAGCCAATAACTGGTGTGGGTCTTCCGGGCTGTGTGGCCGTGTTCTGGAAGTTTTGTTTCCTAACGTTTCGCCAGCATCTGTGACCGGCATCTTCAGAGGGCAGGAGCACAGACAGGAGCAGTTCTCTCTGTGCCCTCTGCTCCTGTCTGTGCTCCTGCCCTCTGAAGATGCCGGTCACAGATGCTGGTGAAACGTTAGGAAACAAAACTTCCAGAACACGGCCACACAGCCCGGAAGACCCACACCAGCCATCGTATTCCGGCCGTGAAAGCCTTTGACAATACATACCAGCCAATACTTTTTTTTTTTTTTAAAGGAAGGGTACAGTCTGTCTTTTCACACAACAAGGATCCCCAAGCATAAAATCCATCATCAATTAAATATGTAAGATCTAGCAAAGTAAAAAAGCAACAGACCAAGCAAAACAAAACACAATTGGCCCATAAAAATTAAGGAGAAATATACAATCATGACTAGCACCAGACATTATGCAAAATGGCAGTGTTTTTACTTAATGTCCGGTGTCAAGCGCAGGAGAAAACCAGAGAGCTTCCTGGGGGGTACATTTCGGGGCATTGGCAGAGTATATAAAAAGAATCCTAACTTTAGATTCCAGGAGGACGCCTAACAGCTCCTCTTTTGATGACCCAAGAAAGCAGGCTGGTGTTTTGGAGAACATGTACTTCTATGCAAATATTCCTATGTCAATGAACAAATCTTTTGCATCAAAAGCAGTAGAACTTATAGTATTAGGTAAACAATATATGACACCATGCTGGCTTCAAATCAGGTCAAAGGATAGAATTGTCCTCAAATTCAGCCAACCCTTCTATGGCTCTCAGCATACCCAAACACATCATGAGGCATTGGTGATGCAAATCTGTCTTATATCCCCAAAGAGGAAACAGAAGTTCTGAAAAGGAATAGGGCCATTTGAGCCATAGTGAACAGAATGGATTCCTGAAAGCAGCTTATATCCTTCTACTGCAGAGCACTTTTCATTTTATTCTCTGCATACTCAGTTATCCCACTCTGACTCTCTGCTTCTTTTATCTCCTGGAGAGCATAACAGAAGAATTTTGAAGGCTTTAACCTTTCAATCAAGGTGAGGATATTAGTAATGAGTGAGAGGCTCCAAAGACAATGACTCCAATATAGTAATTTGCAATGCATGACAATACTATTTTCACTCTTTTTTAAATTGCAAAATAACCAGCAACAGCAGCTCTTTAAGTAGTTGCTGGCATGAGGTAGGGATTTCATTTATGTTAAATAATAAACTTGTAAGTTTCATGCCTGCCTATGTAAGACAGATGGGCTTGTTTGGTAATTAGCAATAGTCTTGGTCTAAAACAACACATTTTTAAGTTTAGCCAAGTTTTCACTCCCAATAAGAAAAGTCCAATCTTTCCATAGTATTTGTGTGCCTGAGAAGGAGGTACACACACATACGTATATTTTAATGATTTTATATAGCTCCCTTAAATATTTATATAGATTTCCCCTTGTAGTCAGTACTGCATGACTGCAGACACCACAACAATATTTATTTCCTTCTCTTTCTTCCTCCTAACTCATCATAGTATATAGTTTATATAAAGTCTAAAAGATGAATGCATGTGCACACTTATATATGTTTTCTCAACAGTATTAACATTTGCTCATATCATCGATTGGTTTATTAGTGTGGAGAAAAACACAGCCAGGATCAGAAAAAAGACAGACTTTGTGCCTGCCCTAACATTCCAAGCTCCCTGCTCCTGGCTCCACAAAGTCTGATTCAGCGGCAACGCTGGAAGCGATTAGTTTATGAAAAGACCAGCACGCCCACCCAAGCACAGACGGACTGAGAGGGTCTCCTCTTACACCATCACCATGTGCCTTTCATTCTGTGCTAGAGAAACCCGAAAGGTTGTGGTTTTCACTTAAGACAGGAAACCAATAAAAAAAAAAGAATAGTCAGGAGAGAAGAGTGTAGAAGTCAAAAGAACTATAAGATCTCTTCCAGACTGGCCCAGGAAATATTAATTGATGTACAATTTATTGGACAGTTTTGGTACATTACTATCCATTACCCATTCAATGGGGACTAATGTGTTCTTTCCATTTCATCCTTCCCTTCCTGCTTTCATTCCACTTCTCCCTCTTTTCCTTTCCTCTTGTTCCTTTCCTCATAGAAAACATGTACTGCTAAATACATTTCAAAATATCTCCATGTTTCTTCCTTTCCTATTTTTTAGAACTTTAGGCAAATTCTGAATGGAATGTATGTGAAACTATCTACTAAAAGAACTGTATCCCCTAAGAAATGGATTTCCCTTCCCTTGCTATCCCCCATGTCATTCCAGTTCTACCCTGAAAGGTTAGGTGATTCTCCAAGGCAAATTTGAGGGGATGAGCTTCAGGGGGAGGAAAAACTCTGTTCTATAAACAAACAACATTGGGTAGAAACCACCAAGAGACCTGTGGTTGGTAGAATGCCGTATAAAATAGATACTGGCATGAATGGTTATCTACTGACAGATAGAACAGATCATGCAATCATCTGCAGAAGTAAGTGCCTTGACTACTGTGTTTTAAACACAGAAGCAGAATATAAGTACTGTTCAGTATCAAACTCAAAACTGAAGTCATATCACAGAATAGCAATTCAAGTTACTATATACTGATCCCTAGCAGCATTCTTCAAGAAAGCCCCATGACAAGGTATACATTTTGGTGTCTGCCTTAATAGAAAAAACTGAGTAGTGTGTTTAAGTTGTGCTAAAATTATTGTGCTTCTTCCTGCTCTTTCTCTTCTGAAAGTACTGAAAATATAGATTTAAAATGTACCTCATCTTAACTAATCAAAACAAATTGTAAACACTTCTATTATACTGCCTATAAAGGAATCATTTGCATTTTTGTGCATGACAATGTCCAATGCTCAATTGGCAAAGCCACAATGACTTAATCCAAGGATGGGGAATTAACTACTCTCTAAATGTTGCTGAATTATGATTTCCAGGATCCCTCAAGATTATTCATGTTAGCTAAGACTGCTGATCTGATCATTTACTCAACAACATTTAGAGTTCCCCAAATTTCCCATCATATTTGTGGTGTCAATATATTCCAAGCAGTAACACCTCACTAATCCTACCTAAATTCAGAAGTTAAACAGGGGTAGTCCTGATTAGACTTCAGTAGGAGACACTCATAGAATACCAGTTATATGCTACACTATGAAGTTAAAAAATATCTGGAAAGACAATGGCAAAACACTTCCATATTGTTGCCAAGAAAACTGCATCATTTTGTCCATCCAGGCAACAGGAGCCAAGCTTGATTTGAGGGAGACTATCCTTTTTATACCCAAATAACTATGCAGGACTGCATCATTTGGCTGTACTTCTATAAACACTTATTTCAAAATTGCAAGCCAATTAACTCAGTGGGAATTACTTCTCTGCAGGTTGCAGAGTATGTCTGTGTGTACAAATACAGGACCTACAAATAGACAACCTATACAAAGTGGGCATGCTTGCAGCACAGTCATGAAAAAGAAAAGGATAAATTGTTTAAAAACAATTCAGTATATATATTATTTCTCTTCTACTGATATATTTATGCATCCAACCTGAACAGACAGGATTGAAAAATGGACTGAGAGGCTAAGACTGTACCCTTGAAGATTCTGGGATTCTCAATATTGAAAGATGTATTTTACATTACTTTAATTCCATCTTGATAAGAACATCTCACTTGTTGATTTTCCTTAACTATGACCAGGTGAATTTTGCTTGCTATATTAAATGCCTCCATCTGCTCTACAGCTGCTACAGTTCTAGGCAAACACCTGGTCTTTCCCATTTGCACAGTGAGGATTTAAAAAAGATGAAGAGTTAACACAAATCCAGACAGCTTTGTAAGTTGTCTTACAAACAGGCAACTTGTCTGCTTGTAAGTTGTCTTACAAACAGACAACAGTGGTATGTAACAACTGATCAGAAAGTAGGAAGATATGCCCTGCTTTAATATTTAGCATTTTAGCCATTATTTAATTCCATCACTGCAGAATTTTCTGTATGGAAAAAATGACACCAACACAAAGACTATTTCTACTACACTAATTTGTATTGTTTCTGATGTCAACCATATTCTTGGTAGTTTCAATGAATTGTGACATAACCTATTATCAGCAATTCCAAAACTGAAGAGACATGAGACATGAATGTCTTAAATAAGAGAAATCAATGACCATGAAGCCCTATGCTGGGCCTAACCTTAGCTAAGTCACTGAAACAAATACATGAATCATTGAACAAATCAACCCAGAGTTCTCTCCTGAAGCACAAATGACCATACTCAAATCATCATATTTTAGCATCATTATGTGAATACCCAGCATCACACTAAGCTAAAACAAACTAACCCACATTACTGAGTAAATGAATTCTTTTAAGTAAGCCTCTCATCACAAGCACATACTCAAAAGAGTAGAAGAATCTTCTTGTAAAGCATTCTTCAATCATTTCAATCATAAACACAGAAAAACAGTTAAAGTCTAAGAGTGATTTTGCATTCAAAAGGTCCCAGGTTTAATCCTTGGCATTTCAAGGTAGTCCTGAGAAAGATTCCAATCTTAAAACCTGAAAAACCACAGGCAGGCACTGTAAACAAAATAATGGCCTGGCTCGGTACAAGGAACCATCTGTGTTCTTTATACATTCAGGCCTGAGACTCTCATACATATACATACATATGTGACCATTCAGATAGGATTAAAGTTGCTTACTTGCTTGTTTCCTTCCTCCCTTCCCCCATAAACTCCACACTTTTATATTGGCTTAATAGGCAGCAGTCCAAAAGTTCAGCTTCTTTCAGCAATGACCCAAAACAAAAACAACACCTATTGTATTTCTGCTCATTATAGAGTATTTAAAGCAAAGAGCCTTAATACTAGGATGGGGCACTTCTTTATCAACATCTGATTGCCTTCTTTCTGAAATCAAGTGGTAATTATTTCCCAGTAAACCATGCTATTGCAACCTTTCTATTTATTAGTAATGGCTAGCCAAATATACAACACAAAGAACAATTATGAGGCTACAGAACGGGGGGGGGGGGGGGGGGACCAATACAGGGCACGACCTGTAGAGAGTGAGACCAGCTGCCTTTGGCTCTCCCCAACTGTCCCCTAACCAATAGTCATTTTATAGGCTGAACAGTAGCAGCAGAAGAAAAAGGTTATTCCACTATTTCTGTTGAATATTAGTTAGCTTAGGATCCCTAACTACCACTTAGACATTTCCATCCTTGTTGATCACAAAAACTGTAAAAATTGGGGCCTCAGTTTTTCTCTTCACTTTTTTTTTTGTTATGTTGCATAATAACTTTTGCAGTATAACCATGATGGCAAATTCCATGTGATCTGTAAACCATTCTGGTGGCCAATTGTGTGTGATCCACTAACTAGTACCCTTCCTGGATCACCATTGTCCAAACTCATCTGCAATGAACTCTATATTGGTTACTGAAGATGACTTAGAAGCAGCAGCTAAACCAGAATTCAGAAGCAATCCTGAAACCTGGAACACTCTTTCAAGATCCTATGAAATGTTGATCTGAAAACAACCACATTGGCTGCTCATACCCAGTTTAACTTCACTATTTTATGACATTTATGACATTTAATGCCTTTAACAGTTTAGGGCTAGATACTGAGGGAGCATTTTCTCCCAATTTGTATTTGTCTGAGCATGACGATCTGGGACATGGGGACTTCTTGGCATCCCCCGGCTTGGAGAGGTGCATTACCCAGAAATGCATGAGTGGGCCTTCTCTGTTGTGGTACTCCATCTTTGGAATGTCTTTCCCTGGAGGCTAGCAACACACTGATATTATTTGGTTTGTGGTACCATGGCTTTTATCTCCAGATTGAATTAGCATCTACAACCTGACCCTGCTTTTTGTTCCATAATTGTCGATCAATGTTTCTAGGAATATTATTTAGTTTTAATGTATTAACTATTCCTTGTTTTTGCTATCTTATCTTGCTTTGACTCCATAAGTAGACTCCATAAGTAGACTTAGGACTATTACTAACTCACAGCTTCAGCCCTCTGTTTACAATATGGGGATAACACTAACCTACTTCTCACAGCTCATGTTAAGGATTACCATAATGGGTTCACACATCATGCTAAACCATAGTAATAATTCCCTATACTGGCCAGAGGATTGGACTAGATAATGTCTGAGGTATGTGCCAATTCAATGACTGCATGATAATATGGTTTGTTTGGTTTTTAATTAATATATTGTATAAGCCCAGCTACTGGACTGCTAGGAGGTCAAACCAGTCAATCTTAAAGGAAATCAACTCTGATTGCTCATTGGAAGGATTGATAATGAAGCTCAAGCTCAGATACTTTGGTCACCTAATGCGAAGAGAGGACTCTTTGGAAAAGACCCTGATGCTGGGAAAGATGGAAGGCAAAAGGAGAAGAGGATGGCAGAGGATGAGATGGCTAGATAGCATCACTGAAGCAATGAGCATGAAATTGAGCAAACTCAGGGAGGCAGTGAAAGATAGGAAGGCCTGGAGCAATATGGTTCATGGGGTCATGAAGAGTCGGACATGACTTAACGACTGAACAACAACAACAACAACTGTAATCAGGTAAACCATGATTACTGACTTAGACAATTTCAGCTTATTTAATAAGACATGTTAAACAAATCTGGTTTAATATGCTGAATGACTCCTTTCCACACAAACATTCCAGAAGAGTAGCATTACTGTTTTTATTTTTTTGTACCTATAAAAGTCAAAAATTTACACAGCTCAACTTCAGATTATCTAGAAATATGCATATATCACATATTATGCTTTACTAGCTTCTTTTCTATTAAGAGTTACAATTACTATCTTTACTATTAAGGGTTATGGAACTCTTAATAATACAGACATCTGGTACAAGCCATAATGACAAAAATTACAAAACATGCATAACAACATCAGAATGCAAATCCTGGCCTTTTATAGTTTACTCTGACATCAGCTGCAAGTAAAATGGTTTGTGTTGCAATAGTGCATCACATATTTCATTGTTTGCCCTCCTTCCCCTACCCCCACAGAAAACTATGCTCAATAGAAACTCAAGTCTGTGGTACCCATCACAGTTTTAGTAGCACATCCAATGTCTAGCTACAGTTTTCTCCTACACATACTCTCTAAACAAAACAGTAACACAAACAACATGCCCCAGGGCCACTGGACTTGTTAGGACTGAAACACTGCTCAGCACAAATGGACAAAACATGGGGAAGGGGATAAAAAAAATCTCAAATACTCAGACAAGCCATGATTTTCTAAAGTTACTTGTAAATTCAATCCTGTATAACAAAACAATAGAACTGGATATAGGTTATATTTTTCCACATAATGCCCTTAAGAAGCATCTTGTCTAATAGGATTTCAAAACCATCTTTCTGAGACTACAAAATGTTTGCAAACAAGACACTCAATTTGGTCACAAGAAAAGAATTCAACCAGGCAAGCAGATGAACTATAGAAAAATTCATCTTTATTTTTAAGGTCACATATAAGTGAGAGTGTGCACAAACCTTTGGAATAATTTATAAGATCTTTACTGTTTCTTAGACACCTTAGAATGAGAATCTTAAACAGAGGCAGTGCTACAGTTGAGAAAGAGCTGTACCTCAACAAACTTTAGGAGTAGGCATTGCCACCATGTTAAAAATTCTGATATGGTTACACAGAAGAATCAACTATGGCACAACACTTGTCCAATAGGAAATGGACTAAAACCACCATTCATTTCATACAGACCAACAAACAGCTGACAGATGATAACTTCATCAGTGCCAACCTAGAATGCAGCTGATCTAATGACCTCCAAACAAAAGACTCCATATGCCATTTCTAATTCGTGATAAGCTGTTTAGGTTTTGCAAAGAATTAGTTGAGCTCTTCCTATTTTTTTTTCACAAAATTAGAATTTAAATACAGTGAAAAACAAGTAGCAACTTACTGATTCATTACTATAGAAGAGTAGCATTGCCCTAATTAAAAGGCATTGCACCCAGGGGGAGCCAGATCTACAGCAGTGCACAGAAAGAAATGGGGAAGAAAAGAGAGCTATGATGCTGGAATTGCCATTAATGTGCTTGATTCATCACTTCTATTTTCACTATAAAGTTAATAAATTGGTGCGCTAAAAATCTAGGTCAAAAATCCCAGCTGGCTAAGGGAGACAGGCTTCCATAATCTTTTTCATCTAGTGAACACTTTTACTTTTTGTATTACTTATCTAAAAGAAAAGCCCCCTATTTCTCTTGCCTCCCCCTGCAAATATATGTGTATGTTCCGATACAGCACTATCTTTACAAAAGGAACACTTAAAAAGGGAAGAAGACCTGAATCTATACAGATATGTACCTTTTTCAATATGACTCATAATTTTTAATGCTATTTTAAAAGGCAAACTTGCTCCCCAAGAAAATGTACATCCAAATAAAGCCTACTTTCTATCGGTGTATTTAATTTCTTTCCTTGAAGCCACTAACAATCAAACATTTTCATTAATTGTAACTTGCTGAATTTAGCTTGGCAGTAGAATCAAGAGGAGGAGGGTAGATCATCATGTGTGAATGCTGCTGATTCTCATTGTTTGCCTGGCTCAGTACACTTCCAGACTTTCTGGATAAAAGCAGTGACTTCTGCATGGCCTTGTTAAAAACTTAAAAACTGACACATGCTGAGTGTGTTAGCCGGTATGTCAGGAGAACATGTGGCAGCTCCAGGCGGCCTGAGGCAAAGCCGACTGCCTACAAAGAAGTTCAACAGCTTGATCTCATCTTCCTCCCTACAGTTCCCAACAAAAGATGGTTAGCATTTAGCTATATTAATGCTGATGTTTCTGTACCTCCAGAGGAAACTGGGTGCAGCAGGAGCTTTTTTACCCTTCCATAAAGGCCCTGGGGTTTTCAGATATAGCAGACTTAAACAAAGATAGTAAGGCTTTGTTAGAGATTTGTCTTAAAGAGTATTAGTTCTACTGCATATTTGATGACATGATTATAACCCCAAATATGAGGATTAAAAGAGGCATTTGTTTTTCTTTCAGCCTAGTAACTGATCCCCCACAATGAAGAGAATTAGATTTCTCTGTATCAAAAACTGCCATACCTGGTCTGTAAAACTCCGGACATCCACTAGAAGCCAGGAGAATTTCCCTTTCATTAGTCCTGCATTAAATCTGTGAAAATAGCACCAATCACCAACCTTATTCCAAAAGCAGAACAAGATGCAGCAATGAGGCCTGTACTTTGCATCAGAATTAGGGATATCGTATTTGTACTGCAAAAAATCCAATGACCATACATAGCAGCAAAGGGTTTGACTTTTGTGTGTCTCTTTCCTGCCTCTTTCAGTGGTTGTCTGGAGTTTTGTACCCTATATCATAGAGGTGGAAACAGTAAGACAAACCTTTCATCTGAACCAAAGTCAAAGTGATTCTATACCAAGTTACAGAATGGTAAAAGCAAGCGATGAAGCTATGTGGACCTGGCTTTAGAGCAGAGATATCTGGAGCCACATATATGATGACTAAACATTTTTGGGATATATAGCTGTGAAGTGTAGCCTACAGCATCATGTCACCCAATGCAGCAGGGCAGTTTTTTCTAGGAGTAGGCAGAACTACATCTATCAAATAGCTCTAGAATTTTTGAAATACCAAACTGAACATACACTGTATGACATACTTGCATCATATGCTAATGTTAGGAATGCTATGGTGCACAGCCATCCAAACACAGCTTAAGGAACAGCCTCCTATACAGTAGTTGACATGAACATCTTACAGGCCCTAAATTCAAGCTTCCACAAGTATCTATTATAAGCCTTTTAAAAACTCATAATTCTGAAAACTCTCAAACACTGATCTTTAAAAGTGTTATTTCAATGGCAAGTAAATTTCACTGGTAAGCAGGCAACAGGACTTATTACATAATTTCTGTTTTGCTACACCCATCCCTCTAATACTGGAGGATCTGCCAATAAAAATAATTATAATAAAATACATTTCAGACATTATTTAAGATTTAAGAAATATTCCAAACACAGAACACATGGCCCCACGAGAAATAAAGATGTTTTCAACTGGTGGCATAGTTTTAATGTTGTGACCTAAGCTTAAATTAGTATTTTATCTACTGAAGATCATTCAAATTAAATATGTTTAGGATTAGGCAATTTTGACATTTCCCAAGCCAACTCTTCCCACACCAATCCTTCCACACTCAAATTCTATGGCATCAGACTCTGACAGCAGATCAAAGACTATAAAACAACTTATGCTAGCAAATCCAATATTAAAAAAGTATACAATGCTCCAACTATCATGTACAGAGTGGGAAAGATCTGCAGATGCCTTGCCAGATAATGGTGCATTCCAACTTCCCCTTCCTCCTAATGTGCTGGGGGAGGGAGGAGCCCTGGAAAGCCCCCCTCCTTGCCCCCCCAAAGAAAAAACATGGTTGTGTCATTAAGTGTCAGGCTGCAGCTTGCAGTTATTTTCAGCAAAGAAGCTTTATTTCCCCTAGTGAACTTTTACTAACTGTTCAGGTGAAATTCATTATAGCATCAAAACTGTCTACCTTTGAACTGTGCAATTTAATCTTTCTCTAAGATAGTCTTCTGACAAGTCAAAGAGCTGGACTGACAAAGGTGTCCCTCCAAGGAACCCAGGGAGGTATGCAGTTCCTCCAGCAAGTGACACTACAGTTTATGAAACCCACTTTATCAGAGTCTGACTGCTTCATAAAACAGGATTTGTCTTTTACATTTCCTTCATGGTCTATGCCATGCACAATTCACTTTGTTTCTTAAGGAGTCTGGTGAACAAATATATATACACAATGAACAAAGATCATTTTTTGCTTAGGACAAATTTGCTGTTCAACACATGGCCAAACTGACACAATAAATTAACTGTTTGGCAGCCACTGAGCTAGTGCTGGAGCCAAACCAATTAAGGCTTTAATGTGATCCCAATTTCCTTTTTCTGAGAAAAAGAGAAAGGAAAAGAAAGGGGAGGGGGTCACTAAGTAAATCCCTCTTTGCTTTATAAATCCTTGCCAATCATCCCAGATAAACCTATCACCCACAGTTTTCAGATCTACATTCACACTTCTAAGCTCAAAGATGAGGCTACAGCTGAATACACATGGTGTTCAGTGTGTCTGACTCCTGCCATGTGTTTTCTATAGCTTCGACATTCAATCATTTAAAAAATATTTACAAAGCTTTGCCTTTAATCAAAAAAACATGGCCAGAGATAAAGCAAGCTTAGTGCAAGTTACTGTTTCTGTTACTGAAATGCCAGAAAAGCCAGTGATGTCAGCAGATAAATTTAGTTTCCAACCCTGGAAAGTTTTATATGCCTTATGCTCTGTATTAACAACTGAAGAGGAGGACAAGATTCTTAGGACTCAAAGTGCAGGAAACACAGAAAATAACAGCCAAATATTAATGTTAATATTAATGTAATTTCTTTAAGAGTGATGAAAAAATGAAAGGATAGAGGAAAAACTAACACAATTGCTTGTTCTTCCTTTTTTAAAAACAAAAGCATAATTCAGTTTGGATGAGAGGGCACAATCATTTCTAAGAGCTAAGAAGGCTTAATTTAGCTTTAATAATGTTATATTATTAAGTATTGAAAGACTGTTTGCTTGGATACTTAAAGAACTGTACATAATAAAGAATGAAGTCAATGGCTTAGAAAAAGGAGTTATCTAGGATATTCCATACTGATCAATCATCTTTCTCTCATAAAGGAGGCAAGCTTTCTTGTTGTAAAAATAAGTTTAAATAGCTAGATGCAGTGACTTGAGTATTAGTTTTTGCTCAGTTTCCTTAGTTTCATAAGTCACCAGCTATGTGGAGACTGATGGAAGAAATACAAGACAGATATGTGACTGTAGCTCTTTTAATCACCCTGTCTTTTAGTGAAGTTTAATAAGCAGTCCCATAACTCAGATAATAACAGCAAGAAAAACAAACTATGTCATATCAATTCACATATCAACAATGGGAAAATGTGACTCTCCATGCATAAATCTCCATATATGGAGATGGTATGACTCAAAACTTAGTTCAAATATCACAGCTTGTCACAGTGTAGTTATTATATTTTGGAACAGTCTGTTGTAGGTTGTAAACCATGGTTTATGACAGCATGTTGCTTGAACCTAGCCAACTGCAGCTGGTACAACAAACCATGGTTCAGCCATACTTAGCAAGTGTATCAAAAATAGCTACATCAACAGAAACATCTTGTGAGGTACATCAGCTACAAATGAGAAATGGGCTTGCTCTTAAGAGCATGAGCAGAAGGAAAGAGCAGAAAGAAACATTAATGATTTATAAATGTGTCAGCACACATATGTAGCTTAAATGAAGTCCAAACTTTAAATGATTCTGCTGAGATCATAACTGACATTTAAACTACTAACATGATTCTTCTGCAGTGTTATTTCAAATGAATGAAAGATTAAGTATAAAGTAAAGGACACTAAATATTTACTTTAGTTAGCTACTTCTGAAGGAATCATCAGAGCAATGGAAAATATTAAAATTCTAAACCATTTCTTGGATTTTAGGTCTGACATCCTATGAGATGATCTTATGATGGCAATCACTAATTTCAAAAACAGAACAACTGTTCCTCATCAAGCCCTTTCTGAAAGTTCACCTCTAGCCACAGCTTTTTAATGGGGGTGGGAACAGCAAGTAAACTATATTCAAGGAAAAATCAACAACATTCTTCAGTTCTGGATTAGGAATTTTCTGAATTCAAATAGCAGAGTTCAATAGCAGAAGTGTCTACAAAAATAAGTAGTCAAATTAGCAAAAAGAAACAAGATGAGCAGGATTGTTAACTGAGAGAAAAAAACTCAACTATAGATGCAAGGGCAATTTCGACATTACATTACCTATAAGCAAAACAGGTTTCAGACGACACCTAAAACTAGTTGCTCTCCCTAGAGAAACAAGAACATAATAGCAACTTTTCTGGATAAAATCAAAAGCTCATCTGATAAGGTATCCAGTTTCTCAGTGGCCAGTTGTTTTCACTGTAGCCACTAGTCCACAGGCAGGATACAAGGCAATAACTTTCTTTCGCTGATGATTCTTAAGACCTGGCTTTGGAATTAAATCTATGTCTGATCCTGGATGTGGCATACAGACATTATGACTAGTGTGCATTGATACCCTTATCCTCCTTGAGAGTGTTGAGCAAAAATCCACAGCCAAACTACACAAAATACACAAATCTGTTTCCCAAGTAGTACTAGAAATTGGAAGATTAGATCCACTTCTCACTCCTTTCTCATGCTACCTCCCATATCTTTTATTTTGTGCTGAATAAGGTATTTTAGAAGAAATAAACTTGATTCTGCAAGTTAAGAGCAGACTGCAGTTTCCAAGGAAATCATACAATTTACCAGGCTCTTAACAATGAACAAAAATTTGTTCTCATAGATAGGGCAACATATGTGTGTGTGTGTGTGTGTGTGTGTACACACACACACACACACACACACACAAATAATGGGTACATAAAATTAAAGACTAGATAGCCAATGATTCAAATTATATTAATGAAAGTCAAAGAATGTAAAATATTAAGGATAGTAAAATGTTTTCAAATGCTTGGATGCCTAATCTTTTGCCTCACGACTGAAGTTAGTTACAAAGGTGACTAGTGTGCATGTCATTTAAGTATCACTACTAAAATGCCTACTCCTTTGTAGGTATGAATCTCACTTCTAATTGAGGTGATACCTGAAGAAGGATGTCAGGTAATGTTTTAAATCCACAGGCAACACAGTATAGGAGAAGGCACCCCTTCAGATTGAATCCCAATATGCTTATGAGTTGTAAGGTAAGCAGCTACGTAATAGGTTAAACTGTAAAATAAAATGAATCACAACTGAAACTGTACCATTTAGAAAAGGGACCCATGTTTAAAGGATATACAGGGCACATAACAACCTTAGTTTGGGTTTTCAGCTGTACAAAAAATATGAATTACAACTTACCAAAAATTATATCATTATTTGAGATTTCCACAAGGGGTTTCAAATTCTAAATTCCTTTTTGCTATTTATAACTTAACATAGTAGATAGTATTTTGAGCATTCAGATTAATATTATTTATTTAAATATAAATAAACAATACATTTAATGATAGTTCACCATATGAAAATCTTAATGCTTTTATTACTGGGTGCTATGGTTCCCTTCTCACACTAGGTGTTGGCTAAGGTTTTGCATGGTTTGAAAATTATTTGGGAGAAGTCATTAAAATAGTTTACCTAGAATGTGGCTTATTAAAGCAGTCGTGTCTTTTTTCAGACCCCCTAAGTGAATATTTTAGCACTCATAGAACATAATATTGTTCCACATTCAGTTCAAAAAGTAAGTTTACATTCTGCACTTCAAGACATAAACTAGGACTTGACTAAAGAAAGACAACCAAAGAAATCAGTGGAGAAAAAGACAACTGATGGCTACTAGTCATAATCACTAAGTATTACTTCTGAGGGGCAACCTAGCAAGAAATCTAAAGAGGAGGATGCCATTGCTTTCATATTTTGATATGGACTTCTCATAGGCTTATCTAGCTATCCATCCAATTTATATGGTCACCCATCTATCCAAGAAGCTCTGGGTGTGAAGGATTACACTGAAAAAAAAAAAAAACTAAACCTGCATCAAGGCTCAGTAAAACCACAAACTATAAGACATACACACCCATGCTAGAGCTCCAACTAACAACTGGCCCCCATTGTCTGGAAGAACTGAATATTGGATTAGTCCTGTCTTTGGTCTGAGCAAGGATGCCTTTCTGTATGTACAGGTGAAACTTGAAAAATTAGAATATCATGCAAATGTTCATTTATGTCAGTATGGCAACTCAAAAGGTGAAACCAATATATGAGATAGACGCATTACATGCAAAGCGAGATATGTCAAGCCTTACTTTGGTATAATTGTGATGATTATGGCGTACAGCTTATGAAAACCCCAAATTCACAATCTCAGAAAATTAGAATATTACATGACATCAATAACACAAGGATTGGAAATAGAACAATATCGGACCTCTGCAAAGTATAAGCATGCATATGTACTCAGTATTTGGTTTGGGCCCCTTTTGCAGCAATGACTGCCGCAATGCGGCGTGGCACGGATGCTATCAGCCTGTGGCACTGCTGAGGTGTTATGGAAGACCAGGATGCTTCAATAGCGGCCTTCAGCTCCACTGCATTGTTCGGTCTCATGTCCCTCATCTTTCTCTTGGCAATGCCCCATAGATTCTCTATGGGGTTCAGGTCAGGCGAGTTTGCTGGCCAATCAAGCACAGTAATCCCATGGTCATTGAACCAGGTTTTGGTACTTTTGGCAGTGTGGGCAGGTGCCAGGTCCTGCTGGAAAATGAAGTCAGCATCCCCATAAAGCTCGTCTGCGGAAGGAAGCATGAAGTGCTCCAAAATCTCCTGGTAGACGGCTGCATTGACCCTGGACTTAATGAAGCACAGTGGACCAACACCAGCAGATGACATGGCTCCCCAAATCAACACAGACTGTGGAAACTTCACACTGGACTTCAAGCATCGTGCATTGTGTGCCTCTCCATTCGTCCTCCAGACTCTGGGTCCTTGGTTCCCAAATGAGATGCAAAAGTTGCTCTCATCAGAAAAGAGGACTTTGGACCACTGGGCAACAGACCAGTTCTTTTTTTCTGTAGCCCAGGTAAGACGCTTCTGATGTTGTTTGTTGTTCAGGAGCGGCTTGACAAGAGGAATACAACATTTGAAGCCCATGTCCAGGATCCGTCTGTGTGTGGTGGCTCTTGATGCACTAACTCCAGCCTCAGTCCACTCCTTGTGAAAGTCCCCAACACTTTTGAATGGCCTTTTCCTGACAGTCCTCTCCAGGCTGCGGTCATCCCTGCTGCTTGTGCACCTTCTTCTACCACACTTTTCCCTTCCACATAACCTTCTATTGATGTGCTTTGATACAGCACTTTGGGAACATCCAGCTTCTTTTGCAATTACCTTTTGGGGCTTTCCCTCCTTATGGAGGGTGTCAATGATGGTTTTCTGCACAACTGTCAGGTCAGCAGTCTTTCCCAAGCTTGTGATTCCTACTGAACCAGCCTGAGAGACCATTGAAAGGCTCAGGAACCCTTTGCAGGTGTTATGGATTCATTAGCTGATTAGAGTGGGACACTTTGAGCCTAGAATATTGAACCTTTTCACACTATTCTAATTTTCTGAGATTGTGAATTTGGGGTTTTCATAAGCTGTACACCATAATCATCACAATTATACCAAAGTAAGGCTTGACATATCTCACTTTGCATGTAATGCGTCTATCTCATATATTGGTTTCACCTTTTGAGTTGCCATACTGACATAAATGAACATTTGCACAATATTCTAATTTTTCAAGTTTCACCTGTATTTCTGCTCTTACATCACAGATTATATCCCTAATTTACAGAATTTATTATGCCAACATATGGCTATAGCCATCAGCTTAGTCAACTTTCAAAATAATATTGAGCAAAATTTATAAAGGACAGGATATATTAGTACAGTGTATTGTACTTGCAATACAAAAGGTATTGCAAATTTATTGGTGGAGGCGACTACCTCGTGGGGTCTTAGTAGGTGGAAGCCTCTTGATGAACTTGGCTGGGCTTGGGAGCTAAGTAGGGTCAAGCCAACTCAGAACCCGTGTGCTGTGTGTTAAACCAGGGATTTAAGCCTAAACTAGGAAATCAAAACACATTCCAGAAGAAAACAATGACACACTTCTATACTGCCGCCAAGAAAACTACATGGGTGTATCCATGAAATCATAAAGAGTCAAACTTGCCTAGAACGAGATTTTAATTTCATTTTAAATGCACAGCTTTCCCTAACATCCACTTTAATTTTATTTCCACCTGTTTCTTTACTAACATACTGTGTTGCTCATTTTTTCTTATTACAAATAATAACCTGAAAAGATCAGAATAACAGGGTTTTGTGGTATCCCCATTTAATCTCACAATCTGAATATTTACCAAATTGTTGAACCAATTGTTGAACTAAGTTAGGCAATGAAGTAGAATAATTATCCAATATTGCCTAAATATTAGAAGCACATAAAATAATGTGTACTCCTTCAGTGTAACACCAGTAATATCATGAGATAACCTATTTGCTAATGGCTTGAGTATTAATCAAACAGTAACTAAAAAAGTGGATAACCCTGATTGGTTTCACAGTAGAACTCAATTCACCCATAAATTAACCAATTTGTCATTATTCTTGCAGTTGGTTACAAATAGTAAATTGCAATCCATTTAATAAAAGCAGGCAAAATCCATACCTACACGTGACTTGCTTTATAAAGTTAATCTGAACTATGTCAAAAGCCTTTTCAGCATCCAAAGATATTAAAACAGCATAATCCAATCTATCTTGAGCTGTATTAGTAATGTATATTATCTCATAGTTATCTGTTTTTAATAGCTGTGGTATCTTAAAGACTAACATACTTATTTTCACATAAGCTTTCACAGATTAGAAGCATGGAGTACAGTCCTGGGATGGGGATATTTTATATATGTAAACATCTGTTGGGGGAAGATTCGCACAGCTGTGTCAAATCTCTTCCACAGTGTTGCCAAGAAAACAACTTGGACATGTCCATGAAGTCATCAGCAGTCGGGCTCAGCTCAAAGGAGATTTACTATTTATTACCTACTGTGAATATCCAGAGGCATTTGGCTGGCTGCTGTTGGAAACAAAGAGCAGGGTTAAATGGACTTTGGTCTGATCCAGCAAAGCAAATTATGTGTTGTTAAGAGCTGTCTGGCAGCACTCACAAATGGATAATTATGTCAGAACTAATACTAACAAAGCCTCATTTCCAGGAACAGGAAGGTACCACTGGGATGCATCACTATGAATCTTGATGCCCCCAGGATGGTAATGAAATAAGGATACTGAGTTTTTCTCTCTGTATTTCCCTGCACTAGTCCAGCAATCACCATTACAGTTTCACAACCTGAGATATTCATAGGCACAGAAAAAGATTAAATACAGCATATGAATATTAAAAACATGCAAGTGTTCTTTTTGTTTTTATGCTCAAACAACTGAGTAAAAGAATCTTAGTATTAGCCTTTAACAAGGGAACAGAGAACTTAGCAGAACTCAAGAATCTAAACTAAATTCTTATTCAATTGGCAGACAAACAGACTTTGCACAACCATCACAAAAGAAACACTTTTTATTTACTCTCATTGGGTCATTTATGAAAAGTAGGTTTCTTAGGTTGATTTCAAGCCCAGAGGCAGTATCTTTTTAGGTGCTAACTGTACTACATGATTATTCACCATAATGAATATTCAAGTTTTAAAAAGATCTCCTAAAGGAAAGCTACTTAAATGCTCTTGAACCTTTCCTTATTGTCATCTTTAAAGAGGACCTTTCTTTGTATATTTATGGACTATCAAAAATAAGTTCCTAAAGCAGCCAACGTGGTGCAGAGAACAGAATGCTGGATCTAGATTTGAGCAACCAGCTTTTATTTACTGCACAGACCAGAAACCCATTTGGTGACTTTGTGTCTGTCATATTTTTTTTCTTAATTGATTACAGTTGAGGTCAACTGTGAATCTAGGATTCTCAAAGGAAGATTATAATACAAATAAAATAATTTTTTCATTAGAATCTAATAAAATCCACTATTCCATCCCCCATGGGAGCACATTCCATTTATGAAGGATTTACAGCATCATACTACTGCTGATCATAATTAGCAAAATCACTTCACAATAGTCAGTTGTCTGAGATCAGGACTAGGGAGTTAGACAAGCTTAAAATGACTTGCCTCTTTTAATGCTACATGTCCAAAAAGCACTTCTGCAGTTACCATAACAGAGGTGGAGCTAACATTTAGGAAATGGAAAGTGTTTCAAGTCCACTATCTTGTTTCCAACAGAAACCAACACTTCTTCAGGAGTCAAATTACTGACCACAAAAATATTATTTAATCAGATCTTTCCTAGGTTTCACATCAGCGAATCATGAAAAAGGGAGAGAACAGTTTAAAACAGAAAATAAAGCTACTGTGAAAAATATAGCTGTAACAGGAAAACTATACAGAAATAGTTGGAAGATTACTTTAAAGAATCCTTGGGGGGGGGGCAACTGGACTATTGGACAAAGAAGGAACACTCTTACAATGACACAAGCAACAACAGGAATGGAAAGGTTTCTACGGATATTGGGAGAGCCTAAGAAAAGAGAGTGAGAAACAGATGTGGCTTCATTTAAGAGAAAGTAGGTTACAGAAAGCCAAGATGTTGTGTTTTGAACTTTCAGGAATGTATACAAGAATTTCCAGAGGGAGAGCTGTGTTAATTTACTGCATCAAACAAAGAATTTAGTACATCCCAAATGCAAACAGATTTGTTGAGGCATTCATGGAATAAAGCATATTTTATGAAATGCATGACATGTTACAAGCAACTGGCAGATTGTGATAAATCAGATATGCATGAATGATGCGGGTGAGGAGGGGGAGAGAGAATTAAACAATAGGGGCAAATTTCCCTAAAATGCATGGAATTGTGTTTAACAATACTATGTAGCACTTAAATGTACAAAAAGGCAAACACAGTGCTCATTCAAAACAGCAGTAACAGACAACACAATCTTAGTTTTTCTATACTTATTAACATCTGTAGTGGGGAAAGACAGTCTCAATGGATGTCTAAGTGAACGGAATCATACCTGCTAATAAATTCTAGTTCAGCAATTTCATGTCAAAAAGAAGAGAAATATAACTGATACTGAATCCTACTAATGGGATATTACGTAGTTTCAAGTCTTGATGAAATGCCTATCCTTTACAGAGTTTTGGCCATAGCAAAGAAAAACTTACAGAATGTCTATCCCTCAGTAGTGTGTGAAAGGGTCAAATTTGAAGTTTCAAGCAAAAAACATTCAATTTCATATTCAAAACAGTTGCCTCTAGTTCAAAATAGGTTGTTTGGACCTTTCTGGAAGTGTTTCAAACTCAAAACCAAGTTGTTTTTGAAACACTTTCAGAATGGTCAGGACAGCAAATTCAAAGGATTTTGCACATGCTTTCCCATTAAGTTCTCCAGAGTATTACAAGTCTCTGTACTCTGAAGTTTTTAGAACAGATGGGAGCCTACTACAATGGAGGGGTGAGCTGTTCTTCAGCACAACGGTTCATATAATCATGACTTAAGTGACTGTTGCATTGAAGAATCTGAAAAATTGTGTCCCCTAAAGGAAGACTACTACTACAACTGACTTGCAAGTTAAGGAAAAACCAAAACCAAAACAAACAAAAAAAACAAATCACTAATACTTAGGAAGTGGATCCTAAGAATATACAGAGAAGTTAACTCTGCCTGAATTGCTATGTTCAGGAAGTGAATCAAGGTAAATAGTGATAATGCAATGATAATTAGAATGATTATAGGATAGCATTTTTCTGAGAGCTTTTCTCAAATTAAAATGTAATATTCCTGATTATCTAATAAAAGATCAATTTGTCTTCCTTACTAAACAACTAGGGAAAATAGCTAATGTAACACTAGTTTTTAAAACTAGGTTAAATACATATAACTGGATTAGATTAACATGTATTCTGGGAAAACTAGGAAAAGTGTATTATAGAGAAAATTATCAATACCCACAAAGATAACCTTTGCTGAAGAATGTAATGTGGAAAAAAACATGGTTTTGCAAATGTACGTCTCATTTGATTAAGCTTTTAGATTCTCATCAAGTACAATACATTTTTGGGATCATCCAAAAGACTTGGGCTTTTAAAGACTTTTGATAAAGACTCCCACACCCTAAGCAAATTTAGCACCATGGGAAATAACTAGGAGGTTTGATGGATCAATAATTGGTCCATAAACAAAGCGCAGGTATAATGATTACAGGAAGCAGAGAGTAGGATTACTGATTAAACTGGAACAGGAATTAGGTCTGAGCAAAGCAATTCCTAAAGAGTGGTGAAAAGTGTAACAAAAAGTCTCCACGAATTCAGCAACTGGGAAAATGAGCATCACTGTAGGAAGCATGGTTCAATATATGCCCATGTAAAATGGCATGCATGAAAGCATGCATGCATATGTTAATGGATATTGACATATGACATTGACAATGAAAGGGATCATAGGATACAATGGGCAGGATACTGAACATGTAGCCCCAATATATGCCTATTCCAAACTGGCAGACATATATGGGACATCAATAGGAAATTATATTTTTTAAAAACCACCAGTATCATCATGCTTTTATTTAAATTCAATTAACAGCATTTGGATACCATTACAATTTTGGTCACATCAAAAAGAATAGAGCTGCTAAACATGCTGAATGCTTCATGTTAAAATAAAGCAAATATTAAAAAATATTAAGCACATAATTAAAATGTGGAATGTAACATGGTCATCCATTTCAACACCTTTAAAAGATTAAATAAATCTATGAAAGACAGTGCTAGTAATTACTACTAATTAATAGCTCTATACAATTTATATTACTGAATGCACTGTGCTTTTCAATGTAGCAACTAGAATGCTATTCCTCCCATATTTTACTTATGTATTACTCAAAAACAAGTGGTTGGCCACTGTGTAAACAGAATGCTGAACTGTACAGGCTTTTGGTTTGATCTAGCAAGGCTTCTCTAATGTTGCCTGGATGACATATACCTTGGTTTACTTCTTGATTATTGTGCTGCAACATAGGTATTGCTGTCTTTTAAAACCTTCCAGAAAACGCAAGCAATAGTGTGAACCCAGCTATAGCATGCCAACTATACTGATTATGTATTTATGCATGTCTTTCCAGGCCAAGTTTAGATTTCTGAAATTAACTTTCTATACATCACAGGGCCAAGTAATGAGAGGACTTGCTATATCCAAGCTCTTCAGTTCTTGAGGCAATCTTTCTATCAAGATGATTAGATTGATAGGCACAAGAGAAAGAGAGAGAGAAAGCCAATATCCCCCATATATGAGGAATAAGCATGGGGCTATTCTGCTGACACTTACAGCTGACTAGTTTTTAATGAGTACATTCAGAACTGTTTCAAACGTCATAGTGTTTTAACTTATATTGCAGGGTTACTAACACTTGATGTATTATGACTTTGTTTTAAGCTGCCTTAAGAGTTTTGCCCTAAACTGCAGCGTACAAATGTCTGAAATGAACAAATAAAATTAGCAAAATGGTCCTCTGTCTTGACTCACTAATTTGCATAAACAAAAATTGCTGTCTCAAGGCTCCATTAACAACAATTAATTATGACACTATATATGTTTGGAAGATCAAAGCTTTGGTATAAATTATTTTCTTCCAGTCAGGCATCCTTCAGCAATCTTAGGCTACAAAACCCATCATCCTCAGCCAGTTGGCAATATTGTCTGGAGATGAAAAGCATTGAACTCTGAATGATTCCAGGTTGTAATGCTGGAATAAACCACATTATGGAACAATGATGACTAATGTATACATTTCACGATAACTTGAGCATAATACTGTTAACATTACTGAATATAAAACAATCAGATGTTTAAACGGTTCGTTTTTAAAATAACATCAAAACCACATGGGTTGATGGAACAGTACAATAGTACACATACTCTCCTCCCTCCAAAAATGTATTAATTTTTCTTTCTACCATGGTTTCACTGCAGTAACATGCTGATTCTAATCTAGGTTACTAATAAAGAATTGTTAACAACTTGACTTCAGTTGGATTTATATACAGTCCAACTTAAAATATGGTAATTTTCTCATGATTTGTTTTCCATACTTAAAAGAAGGTATGAAAATTCAGTAACTTCCTTCCACTGAGAAAGCAGCATGGAAGAAGATGAACTTGAAATATATATACTGCACAATTCCAATATTTAAGAGAAAACACATAAATCTAAATCTGAGAACAGGCAATATTGTTTGAAGCTTCAATGTATCATTCTCAAAAAAACAAGATGAGCATATTTAAGATCACATTTACCTGAGCGGTTCAAAAACAGTAACACTGGACCCAACAGCAAGATTCCTCTAGTGGGGATGGAGAATTTCTAATTTTTCAAGACATTTCTAATAGTGATCTGTTCCAAAAGTAATTCAAGACTGTAATGCTAATACAAATGTTTCTTACATTACATATTTATTTAACAAAGATGATTATACCACAAGACAGGCATCCTTTATTATTTGAGTATTATTGAGGAGAAACAATTGTATAGTTATTTAACTGGGTCAGAGTGAAAAATGCAGGGTCAAATACCGAGTTTATATTTTAGCTAATCATTTCTAATGCCCTAGTTTCTTCCTGATTTCCCAATGCCGTCACAGATACATGTACCAGCACAATCCAACATATTAGACAACCCAATCTGTAGACTTTTTTACAGAAAAAAAGACTTCCACAAAAACTGCTTTTGCTGAAAAAATGAAGGAGGAAAGGGCCCTCAGATGAGGAGCACCAAAAAAGCAGTAGGCAAAAACCTAAATGGGTTTGCAGAAAATAAGAAACTACCGAATAGGAAAGAGAAGGTGCTGCTTACCTGATACAAACTGAGTCCTACAGACCAGTCTTCCCTAACTAAGTAGCCCCCAGATGTGTTGACTACAAGGCCCATCATCCTCATAGCTGCCAGCTGAGGATGAAGGGAAGTATAGTGCACACCTCCATAGGCCATCAAGTTGGGAAAGACTGGTATAAATGAATATGAGAACTATTCAGAAGGGAGAGGAGGGAAAAAGTAACAAGAGAACGGAGGACGGCGAAAAGAAGGTCCGGGAGTAAGAAAGGACGCGTAACGTTATTCCAGTCAGAAAGAGGGAGAAAAGGAGCAGAGGAAGAGTAGGAAAAACGGTGACATCAAAGGCGGGGTACGAGCGGAGTAGAGGAGCAAAGGAGTGCGCACGTGGCCTGGGGAATGACAGAGGGAGAGGAGCACCCCACCTGCCGCAGCCACGTCTACGGAGAATTAAGCCCCTTTCTGAGGCTGCAGCCTTCAAAGCCTCCACAGAGCTCGCCGTCGGTCGGGCTTGTGGTCCTAAGGGCGTGGGAAGCGCTAAGTGAGAGGAAAACCAGGGGAGGTGGAAGGGAAGGGTCAAGCAGGGAGGCAGCGTCGGTATTGGCGCGGAAGAGGATCTTACACTGGGAAGCTCCCGGAATGCCCACCATCGCTGATCCGGCACGGACGCCTTCCCTTTGTTTCGTCCTCTGCAACCGAGCCGACGGACACGAGCTCCAGCAAGCAAGCAAGCAAGCAAGCAGCAACGCTCCCGGCCCCGCGCTAGGCCTTTGCCTAGACCCCACCCCCTCCCAAGACGTCACCAGCTCCTCCCACTCGGTCTGTCTCGCGGGTGGGCGGGTGGGGTTCCGCTGTGGCAGTTTTAGGCGGGGGGAGGCGGTGGCAGGGGCCGAAGTGGGGAGGAATCCACGTCGCTGGACCTGCATTTTGTTTTGAGGAGTTTGCCTCGCTGAGTTCAGTGGAACTTTTTCCCCAAGCAGGATTACAGCGCTGTAGCACGAACTTCAGGCATTTTAGTCGAAATCAAGTCCTAATGAAACGTATTGCTGGGTAAACGCACGCGCTCGGCTAGGCGGCACCACCTAGGCTACCTTAGGTGATCTTGAACAGCTAAATGTTTAATGTTTTAATGCTTTTTAATTTATATTTTATTTATTTATATTTCAAATTTGTCACCGGCCGTCTCACTGCGGAGCGACTCTGGGCGGTTTATTTCATTTATTTATTTATTTATTATTAAATTTGTATGCTGCCCATCTCCCCCCAACGGGTGACTGGGCGGCTCACAGTTAAAATCAGAAACCCCATCAACAATTAAAAATCCCCCCATAAATAGTTAAATAAATAATCCATTAAAAATCAAATCTAAACAATAAACTCTGTACATAAATACTAAAACCATTCAGGTTTACAGTAAAAAAGAATAAATATTAGTTAAAATAGAATAAATATGAATTAAAATACATTGCAAAAAGACTTCCTATATAAATAATATTTTGTTATGATTTTTATTATTTATTGTACTGTTGTTTTTAACTTTTGTCACATACATGAGATGGGCAGCTATATAAATTTGCCAAATAAATAAATAAATACAACAGGTTAGTACTTGGACAGGAGACCACAAAGAAATATCGGCTTGTGGGCTAGACTGGAAAACGGGGAAACAACTGGATGAAGGCAGTGACAATAAAACTTCAAGGACAGGTCCACAAAGTCAACAGAAATCAGCTTGACTCAAAGAAGACTACTTTTACTCATTTTTGTGTTATTTCTGCTTCTGTTCCTCTACTGATCTACCATTTCACTGGTTTTTCATTATTACAAATAAAAATCTAGAAAGTTAGGTTTACCTTTAAGATATATTACAGGACTTTGTCATAAAAGTTAACATTTATTATCACAAGCTTTTGCAGATGACAGGCCATGAGATGCCTGGAACAGAGTCCTGGGAAAGGAATATATAAACAGCTGCTGTTATGTGGAAAAGGTTTCCCCCCCTCCTCTTAATTCCCAGTAGTGGGGAATTATGGAAATTCAACCCTTCTTTAAATTGATCAGTTTTCCTAATAATAATAGAATTCTGTTTTATTATGGCTACTTACAGTATGCAGTATAGCATAGTTTTAAAAATATGACAAGGATAAATACTTACTGGGTATGAAATTGGTATTCATATGTGGGTATATAAAGTATTACGGAGAAATGCTATGGATTTTTAATTAGGAAAAGTCCCACTGCCTTCAGCAAAACTTCCAGGGAAATCTGTATGATAATTGATACCTTACTGTGTTAAAACAGTTCATGCTTTGCTAAATGATATGACTTCTGTCTCTTTAAATTAAAAAATGCTGAAGCATGTTGGTATATATGAGATAATTTTGAAGCATGCTTATTTTCTTATTTTGTATCAACAATAATAGAAATACTGTATTCGAATGCATGAAGAATTTGGTTTAGAAGCTAGGAAGATTAGCCTGTAATTTGCATGGTATCTTCGGAGTACTTACAATGGAATTCCAAGGAAACACTGATAGATTGGCAAATACCTCCTCCTACCCACTCTTTATAACAAGTTCTTTTTCACTTATCCTTAATCCTAATGGAAGAAGCACTTGGACTAGCAACTCAAGAATTGTCTGGCTGGGACTTGCTTTCAGAAATAGCTTAAAATTCTTAACAGTCTTCAGTCAACAAATGGTTGACTCAGTTTTACATTGTCCTGGATAAAATGAAAAGGTTTAAACAGGAAAGAGCTTTGTGGTACCTTAAACAAAAATTTTAAGGCATACAGTATTAAAATTTAAAGAGTAAGCTTCTCCATTAGCTATCAACAAAGATTTGATTATGTACTATCAGGTCTGTGTCAAATCTTAGCAACCACATAAATAGATTTTCTCCATGATGATCTGTCCCTAGCCTGCTCTTTCAGGTCTTCTAACAGTGTACTCATCACCACTGTAGCTGAGTCTATCCATCTTGCTGCTGGTCATCTTCTTCTCTTCTACCTTTTCCAGCATTAGAGCCTTCTCTAGAGAGCTAGGTCTTCACATAATGTGTCTGAAGTAGGATAATTTGAGCCTGGTCATTTGTGCCTCAAGTGAGAACAACTCTGGATTGATTTGTTAGATAATCCATTTGTTTTCTTGCCTGTCCACAGTGTTCTCAGGAGTTTCCTCCAGCACCAAAGTTCAAAGGCATCAATACTCAACACAGAAAGATTGTTTAATTAGAACATGGCCATGAACTTAGACGGTAGCTTGAAAAGCCATCAACAGTCGATCTGAGCTTCCTGATCTCCACTAGAGATAAGGATACTGACCTATCTCAGAGAGATGGATTTTGGAAACACTTTAGAAATGTTTATGGTCACTGTAATTACATGATGGGGTAAATTGGGATGGACCTGAGGATTAGTAAGATTTTCATTCTGCCTGATTAATTTCCTATCTTTCCTAAATGAAAGTTTGTTGTTGTATTAATAAAAGAAGGCATAGTGCTGAAAAGTGAGCATGAAGGAATGAAAACGGATGTACGTCTCTAGATCATGTTCAGATATGTTTTCTTAACTGTCCTTTTCCCATGTGATGAGATCATGGGGTTCTGGACAGGTTGAACCCCAGGCATCCTGGCTTCAAAAGTTATAGGTTGAGTGCAGATACTTCTGTTGCCAAAACTGATCATTGTTGCACAAAAGGGGAATATTAGCTGCCTTGGAAAAATCCCAAGGGTTGTATAAAAAGAAAAGAAACAAAAAGTTGACAGGCTGCTACCAGAATATAATACTGAACATTCTTTACCATAGATTTCAGATTCTTATAATGTTATACTATCCTTAAAAAAAGAAAAAAAATCTGGTCTTTTGGATGAATGGGAGAGCTTTTTCAATGCATTCTTCCAAATCACATCTGTAATTGTTCCTAAAGGGCTGTTATGTGACATATACTTTAGACTGGCAGTAGGCAATATTTTCTTGCATTCCCTGAGGGATAAGCCTTTTGGAGCTCCCACCCCACCAGCAAAAATAGACAGGGTTGCCCATCTCTTTCTTCTGCAGAGTGATTTTGTAATTAGGCTGAGATCTACTGCTTGTCTTACCCTGCTCTATCTCCTGGACTTCTGGAACACTTCTCTGTAGTGTTCCATATAGTTTACCTTCTGAAGAAATTACAAATATGAGCCATATTCCCTGAGCTATGCTAGACTGGTACTACTGGCAGGTCAAGACCCCACTTAGCAAAATGAGCAGGAGGATCCTCAAGTGTAGCAAGGCTGGTTTGCTACATTTTGAAGTATGTGAAACAATACACACAAATGTGTGTGTGTAGGGAATGATTTTTGTAGTGAATCCAAAAGCCTAAAATTACCATATCTCTGGTAGCATTCTCTCAATTTTCTTTGTTTTGCAAAAGAACACCATCCATCCAAATGCCAATCATGAATATGAAATCTATTTATGAACAAGATTTTAATTTTCACATTTCATTCTGGCAGCAAAAAGAAAAAAATCAGGCAAGCCCCTGTTTGTAAAGAGGTTTATGAGCCACCATTTTTTAAAAAATCAGCAGTATAAAAGATAATGCAGAATAGTAGCAAGAGTAGGAATAAAAATATTTTTAAAACTTTTGTCTGCTTAATGCCAGATAACTCAAATCTAGAAGAGCATTTCAGAGCTGGGAAGACGCAACTATGGGGGGAAAAAATCTCTTGTTCAACAAGTGACAGGGTCCCTGATATGTTCTGGTTTTCCCCTGTAAGCTCACTGTGAAGGATATACTTTCTTACTAGACAGAGAGGCTTCAAGAAGTATGATGATGGGAGACCAATCTCATTTTGTGTCACAAGGTGGAAAAAGGAGGAGAGGGGAGGCATACCTTCCTGGACAGAGAAGCCTGAAATCTGGATCCAGCCCACAGGACAGAATTCCCCACATGAACTGCCTTAAGGCATGGTCAAGGGGCCAAATACATTCACACAAACATATATACTAATTGGCTGAAATTTTGCAAGATCCCCAAATCTCCCCAGAAAATTTGGGAGATCTTATGGGAGACGTGAAACTTCATGTCATTTTAGCTATTTTTACAATATTTTACTCTTTTAAAAATGTTTTGTTAATTTTACATTTTTAACTACACCCTGGAGGGAGATCTTGACACCCATGAAGTTTGTGTTGCCAGCCCTGGCTTTAAGACTTCCTGTGTGGGAGTAAGGTGTCGGGCTAGATGACTTCAGAGACCCTCCAGCCAGGATCATGCTGATGACTTTTTTTTCAAGAACATCAAGCAAAAGTTCAAAGGGCAACAGTTTCCAAAATAAGTTGGCTTATTTTCCCCTATTGCAATAGCTAATATTAGGGCAACATTTTGCTATACATACAGTATATAGACCACTACAGTAACTTTAATTCTAGACATGTTTCTCTATTTTATATATATGTATATTTATATGTACATATATGATATTTTAAAAAATATTTAAAGTACATTCCTTTCCTGTACTTTGCATAATGTTGCTTGCCCCAAAAGGAAGTACAGTAGAGAGATTGGTAGACTGGTATGTTTTAAAGCAATCAAACCAAAATAAAATAATTGACCAAAATAATTATTGTTACACCATCATGAAGAACAGCCAGTAATATTTTAACCACTTTCAAATATCCTGCTGAGTGAAAATGTATTCATTGCGCTTTTTAAAATAGCTTGCTTGAAGAGTTTCCTTGAGGAAAGTGTTTCATAGACCAAGCCCAAGGAAGAAGAAATAGTGGTAACTGTCTGCATGACTTTAAAATGATTTGGACACTTCTAAAAGGTTTGCCTAAAGGATCTGAGTAAGCATATTATAATTCTCCCTGAATTCAAGAAGGACAACAGAATAGCTGGAGAAGCTTACATTTTTGGTCAGCTTGAAACATGACATTGCAGTATATCTTGAACAGACATATAAACCAAAGTAGGCAAAGTCTCTGTCCTAACTGATGTTTTTATTTCTAGCATCATTAATATGCAGCCCTGGCCTGCCTAAAATGCATAGCTTCCCAAAGCTGGATTGTGAAAACATTGGTAGAGTTGATAAGAACTAATAAAATATGCACATAGACCATCTTGATTTTTATCCTCCCAAACAAATTAAGACAATACCTTTCAAGAAAAGCATGGAAAAAAGTGTGTGTGTGTGTGTGTGTGTGTACACATACATACACACGCACACACAGACTGTAGTCATGTAAAGTTGAATCCCAAAGGCTGGTGTAGGGTGATGATTTTGCTTACAGCCAATATTTAGAAGTCAGTCTCAGGATACAATTTGCCTTTAACTTCTCTTACAGTGTCCCAATCAGGAGTTTTCAGGTATCCTTCCTCACATTTATATATTGTTCAAAAGCCTTTCTGTTCTGTATTTTACAAGCCTCTCACTTTCTCGCTTGCAGAATGGCAGTAACCTATCTCAGTGCCTAGCCTAGCAGACTGCCTGCCATCTGCCATTAGCAAAACAACATACAGTAAAATGTTAAATACACAGCAATGCCATGTGACACCTAGAAAAAGGCAATGGCTTAAAGCTATATGTGCTTTGTTACGTAAACAGCATCCTGAAATTAGTATTTGCTTTTTGAAAAGTAAATAGACATTGGGAGCATTCTGCCTAGCAGATGCTAGGAACAACAGCTCTTTCCTGAGGGGAAATTTGCTTGATGACCCTGGGGGGAACTGAAGTCCCACTGTGCTCCAGATTGGGGTCCATAGACAATTTGTTTCATTAATCAGGTGATGAGTTTATATATTCTTAACATCTTTGCTTGCTGGCTGATACTTTCAAAGAGCAATCAGGGAGTGTGGCTGAAGAATTAGCCTAGTATGCAAGACATAAAATCAGCAAATCAGTGAAGAAAATAGCTCCTTACCAATGTTTAAAATGTGTAATTCAAGGTCAAAATAAATTTGGCAAACCAATTCTATAAATGCAGTATAATAATCCAGCAGTATTTATCTCTTTAATTCTATCAAAATGTGTTTCTGAAATACAGCTGGAGAATGCTAAATCAGTCAGTTATGCTGGTGCTTATGAAATTATGTGATCGTATTGATTAGTAAATAGACCAGTTATATTTTTTTTTACCATAAACACTGACACTACAGTCCTAAAAATATGCATAGTCGACATTACATATCTTGTTTCAATCTGTATCTTCAAATAGATCAAGTCCATTACAGGTTGTTACTATATGTTGGTTATGGACTTTTTCACTGATACCCGATAGGCATTGGTGCATAATTGGACTATCTGTTGGTCCTTTCTGTTGCTCCTTTCTGTGTCATGTAATATTTTGAATTTGTAATTATCCCACTCCATCCTGATGTATTAGTACTGGTCCTTGCCATTATGTTTCAGAGGGATTAGTCCTCTTTGCAAAGTGTCTTTCCAGTTGTTTTTGACTGCAAGAACAAAGGGTTAATCAAACAAATTCATTTTTAGATTCAGAGGTATATCTGACTTTTCTCTTCTAGGTGGAGATATTCAATGTGTCTATTAAAACAGCATAACATTACAATAAGCATGCTCATTCATTCGTAACTTTTATTAAGATCAATGGGCTTATTATCAGATAAAGGACTGCAACTAAAAACATCCAATCCATAACATGCCATTTTCCTTTTGTGGTTAGATTTTGTGTTGTAAAATCGATTATTTGTAATAGTCTTGTGTTTTCAAGTGGAGTGCATGCCATATATAGCCTAAGAATCTTTAGGTCAATATCAGTATGTTAATACTGAAATCATCAACCTGGCATTCTTGGCTTTATTTTTCCTTTTAAAATTATTTATATTTTAGGAATGAGTTTATGGCCTAAAGCCTGCCTGTTCTAAGTAGATTTGTTGTAGATCTAATTTTTATCTAAATGGTTCTGGAAACTAACATCTTTGGCAGTTGAGTAATAATGAGCACAAAAATGGGAAATGTTAAGAGAAAAAGATTGACTGAAATCATAACACTTTTTTAATCAAAACCTGAAAACAAGATAAAAATTTAAAACCTGAATTATCAACAAGAAAATTTGGGTAGTTTATTTCATCTGCAGATAGTAATTTGATTACTTCTACATTCTTATTTCATTCTTCTACTGTTTCTTTAGGAGTGAAAATTGAAACACTTTCTCTCCTTGTCCACTCAAAGCCTGCCAATATGAGCTTAGACTCTAACATTTACAGCAAGGGATTCCAGCATATAATTTGCAATTTTCAACTCATTATTTTATTCCCAAACTTCTTTCTTTTTCAATAAAGAGTGAGAAACAACATATCAGGAAATTAGAGCAAAAAAAGTTGGTAACAGGTGAAACACCAAAGAACTTATTTGGGGGTAAAGATTGGTTAATAGTAGATCTTGGGGGGGCGGGGGATATGCATATGAAACAGAATAAATAGACTTGGCATGAATCCAGAGTCTGATGTCACATGATGCTTAATCCATCAATACAGGACATGGTGAACTCCTGAGTAACCTTCTCCTCTCCTAGGCTGCCCCCTCCCACTTCTCCCCAGTGACTGCTAGGCTGCCACCTGCTCTTTCAAACCTACCACACAGCTGCTGGTTTAGAATAACAAATTAACACCCACTTGCCAAGACCATTACCTTCTAGGCATGATAAAGTAAACCCATTAACCTAGGAGCGGGTATGTGGGCTGGAAGGCTGAGGGGAAAGGGAAGCCAACAAGAAGTGGACAATTTTGGTAGCTGCTCTCTCCCACTATAACCCAGTATGGCAAAGGAGAGTTGGGTAGGGCCCACAAGGAAAGAAGGCAATGGGAAAATAGTGTGGAATTTCATGTCTCTGTAAGGCAAAAGAGGAAGGCTGTAGCTTGGTTCTGAGGATGGAGAAGAAAAAGAAGCATTTCTCATGGCAAAATGCAGGCAGTCCAGCCCAGCCCATTCAGGGACAAAGCTAGTTGCCATCAAGAGATTTTCTGCGGGCAAGCAACCCAAATCAAAAAAGAGCTTGATTTGGTAGGAGGAACTCAGCCCTTATAATTTTTTAACTTTTCAAAAATGAAAAAGAATAGTTTTTGTGGCAAGTTCCACTCTTACTTAGTGAATTCCACTGGGCTGAATTGGGGAAGAGAAATCTCAGCTCTCCAACTCATTTTTATGGTTCCAGAATGACCCAGGGATCTGTCACCATATTAACAGGAAAAGTATCCTGTTTTTAAACAATTTATGTTAAGACATAAATACATTAGTCTCCAGGAGGCTTAGCACATCTATTTTTGATTAGGATCCTTCCCTTGCCCACCCCACAAAACCCACCCTACTAAAACAAATGAAAAATGGACTGAAGATTTCAGCATGTCACTCAACAGTCCTTGGAGACCCATTTAGATGCATGGCTCTGGGAGGAAAAAAGGTGACATCCCTTCACTAATTGCTGCAGGTAACCTGGACTAGTAGCCCAAGTCAATAAGAAGGTGCGATGGTAATTCAAAAATGGTATAAATCACACTTGAAACTGCACAGCATGCATCAATCGGGGTCAGAGGCATCAGCACAAAAATGGTAGAAGGTGCAAACTAATGAAAACACTTTTTAACAACTTGAGAATTTTGTCCATCTTGCTGTTTTGAGAGGCATCATCTGCCCATGTCAAAATAGTTTTTAATGCTGTGGTAATCAATGGCTCCTTCAAAATCTAGGTATCTGAAAATGTACTCACTAAGATTGAAAGGGTTAGTGCTGTATTTTGATAGCTCCTCTCTAGAATTTCCACAATAAAAATGCTTTTATTAGGTATCTTTCCACCCAAGATTTTAGTTTTCCAAGGAATATCTCATCCTCTAATTTTACACTGATAGATTCTAAAGGCTGACCTCCAACTCCAGATTACATGAACCTTGTGCATACACACAGCTGAGAAATTCTCCAGAACTGCATTGGATTAGAAAAATTTATCAGATATGCTGTTGTGAACAGTAAGCTTCATGATGATTTTACAATGTTCAACTAACCCAAGCTATATTCAGTGAAAACAGTTAACCCAGCTGCTCCATAATTTTTATTTGCCATCCCCAGTTCATTTCATTCAGAAGTGCCATCTGTATATAGCTCTCCTCAGAAATTATTCCTCCATGCCTAAAGCCAGTATTTGTGTACCTCTTGGCATTCACAAAGATGTGCTTCTTCTCATTTAAAGTTTTGACAAATTCCCCAAGTTAAGTGGAAATATTTCAAAGCAAAACTGTGTCCTCCAGCCACCATTTAGATGGCTTTGTGTAGACCCATGCAGACGCTGCCAAGAAAAGATGACAGGTGCAGGTAGACATAATTCAGTATGCCCAGCCACCCAATACAGCAAAGGTTGTGCCAAGGAGGTGGGGAAGCCATAGCTGTGGAGAGTCATGCACAGAGGCAAGGGTGGACTTTAGAAAGAAAGGGGGAAAGGAAACAGCAGAAAGAGAAAAAGCAAATAGCCAGAAAGTCAGTATACAGTGCAGGAAGAAGGCAAGGAGGGGAGGGAGGGAGGGAGAACGTTGAATACCACAGGTGAATAATACTGCAAATCTGTTCATGCCAAGCTTATTGGCCTTACCATTGTTTGACGTGTTTTGAGAATATACTGCCAGAGAACATGATCAATAGAACAGTACATTGTGCAGAATATTGGCAGGGTAAGGAAAATGTCTTCATTATTATTGATCTTTTCATAGAGTAGCCTTTGATAAGAATCCAAGAAACCCCAGGGTTTCCAGAACATTGTTTGGTATATCACTAAATTCAGTGGAAAATCACAACTGCTACAGACTGAGTTCCAGCTTTTCTCTTCAGGAAGAGGAAGCAGAAAGAACTTCAGCCATGGTGGACACAGGGACTGGGTGCTGGTGAAGATGCCAAACAACAAGGCAACAATTCCACTAATCTGTGTTCTCTCCTGGTTCCTGGCAGTTGTCAGAGTACATGTTCCAGGTTCTCCCCTCTGGGGGGTGGGGGGGGCAGGAGGAGCTACAGATGGTGGACTCAGGGTCAGGGTGCTGGTGATTATTATGCCAACCCCATAGCAGCAGCCCTTCTGTCAATTTGCAGTATTTCTGCTCCTGGCAGTGGATGAAACAGTCCAGGTTCTTTCCTCATACGGGAGTAGGCAGAAGGAGTTGCAGATGGCTGGCTGATGGTAAAGATGCCAACCTACAGAAGCAGACATTCTGTCAATCTGCAGAGATTCTTTGGATCTGGACCAGTACGATTAGGGTCATAGTTTCAGCCACCCTGCCCTCTTAGTTAGCATTTAAAGTGATAAATACATGAAGGCTAGATAGTATTATTATGTGCCTTCTAGCCTCAAACATAGACAGGACCCTGCCTCCTGGAAACAGAAAATGAGGAAATATTAAAAATAGAACACAACTATGAAACAACCCATTCTGTGTTTTTATCTTCATTGTTTATTCCCTCTTCTTAATTGCCTGTTTAGATTTGGGGAAAGATACAGCTGCTTCAGAGTACTGCAGATAGGGGCTACATTTGCACTTCCATGCACTTTGAGATCAAATAAACAGGGCTTGAGTGCATTATTTTGGTCAAGAGGATTCCAAATAACATGAAACAATTCTTAAAAAAATAAGTTACCTATAAGTATACCTATTGTTATTTCTGTACTTGGCTATTTCTAGATACCTCAGTGCCATTCTTTTCCCTTAACTTACGTACACATCTTCAAGAATGTTTCCCTCTTTCATCACAGGAAAAAACATCACTACCAAATAAGACAAGACAGCTGGCTAGTATATGTGATGGGGTGTGACATCTATACACAAATAGTATTTCAAGGAGCCACAGGTAAGAGCTGTATGTTGGAATGGGTCCAGATTCAATTAAATTACATGTGCAGAGGACAGCCCTATAGACAAATATCCTGCTAGCCAATAAGGAATTTACAAACAACCAGGAAGGCATCTGTAAAACATGCAGCCACCATAACAATATGTTCTGTCCCTGAAAGCCTTCATAGAATTGAATTCCATAACTTGTGTATGTATTTGAAAGAAAAGGAAGGATTGTAACCTATATGTGATAGATGAGTCATTGAAATTTCCCTCAGTTGGGAGTTACCATGGCTCAAATCTCTTCATCAGTACTATACTGGTGGCAAGGAGAAGATAATATTAGGGTAACTCAACATATAATAAATAGGATATGGGGTGCCATTGTGCTGTCCCTCAAAGCATCATGTTCCTCAACCCTTAGCTTCATGGGGAGAAAACTGATACTGTGAAAGTGGAACAGAGAAAAAAAATAGACCACTTGTTTTCCCAATACCCCAGTCCTGATCCAATATGGATCTCAGACAGACAGACAGAGACCATGCTTAGTTTGCCCCTTAGGAATTAGCTTTATTATGTAAGCATGCAAGCAGAAACAGAGCTACGTTAAATAGACATGCCCTGATATTGCAAACCTGATGTACATCTCCCTATGATGTCTGCATATCAAGTTGCATCCATGGAGGCTTCCATATCAGCTGGCAACTATGTTACTGAATTTCCTGTTTTCATGGAAATGTGTACCATTGCATACACAAAACTTCCCTGGCACATGCGAATGTCTAGGGAATGGGTACATCATCTTCACAATACTGGAAGTAGGGATGCTCAGTACAATCCCATCACTATCCATGTGCTTAATAAACACTTGGAATGGTGCTTGAATGGAATTACTTCAAAACAGTCTTGAAGTGTAAATATGTTTGTCATTTAAATTCTAAAGTAGTCATCCTGAATCCAAACAGTGTTTGCAATCAAGTTTTCTTTGGAATCTTCCCTAGCCTATCTGAAGGATTCTGAGGAATAGCATGGTCAATATTGCTCCTACTTGCAATATTAGTCTGTAATACATTACTCAGTGCAGTATGTCCAGTGTCAGTCAGTGAAATTTAAGCTGATTGAAGATCTTCTAGCGTATCAGTCAGATGATCCATGACATCCACCTTGATACTTTTCTGGAAGGCGTTGAAGATGTTTTGTCAGCAGACCTGGGGATCCCAGACTGATACAGAGCCAATCAAATGGTTAGTCTGAGTGTGTTTCTTGTCGCCAAGGGGGTGGGGTGGGTTTGTATTATGGGTTTTCATTCTGTAAGCCATCCGGAGTCACTGTGAGTTGGGCAGCCATATAAATTTGTTTAACAGATAAATAATAAAATCTCTTTTAATACAATGGAACATCTGTAATGTCTGACATTTAAAAATGGGGGGGGGGGGGAAGAATAAGAAGGGGAAGTTTTCATTCTGAATACCTGAATGTACCAAAAATAAAAACAACCCTGATTTCATTGCTGATGCAACTGTTTCCCAAAATGCACTTCATTCAGGTTGGAGTCATGCAAACTAGACAAATGGCTACTTCAGATACCATCTGGCTTCTGACAGGCTGACAGCAGATTCCATTGGCTCTCATGCTGATGACACCCTCTGCATGACAGTCTGAATTAGAGCAGTTTGGAAAACATACAAACCACAACCAAACAAAATTGAAGAATGCACCATTCTGTAGCTGTAGAGGAAACTAGGGCAATAAAAACTCAAATGGCAGAACACTTAGGTTCATTCATTGCAAATTAAAAAGTAGGCTTTGAGACTGAGACTGATGATCTCCTATGACAAGCTGTTCAGTAGTGGTAATGCTGCAAATCTTGCTTGAAGCAAAAAGCAACAAAGCTCAGTTCTCTAGTTGGAAAGGACCTTAGGGAGAAGAGCTGAACAAGGTGACAGACTTTGGAAACTGCCACATAGAATAGACAATACATACAGACCACAATGCCTAGGTTCACACATTACTCTAAGCCAAAACCACATGATAAATTAACCCATACATGTGATGTTTTTCCTCATTTTGCAGGACACTCAAAAGTTGAGGTGAGAGTTTCTTTGGAGGCTGGGAAAGCAATGGAAAGGAAAGTTGACATAAGCAATAAAGAGATAGAAGGCAAATCTATTGGCAGCTTATCTTATAAATGGCAATTGAGCCAGGTGGCAAAAAAAGACGAAGAATAAGCTTTTCAAATAATTTGAAGAGAGACTCTGCCTTAATGAACTTACTATAAATGAAGGTTGGAAATTCCTCTTGCAGTTTCCAAGATTCTATATTTTCCTCAAGACTATCATTAAAGAAACCTTACTGAAATCTGTGTAGTTCTTACTTCCTTGATTTTATCCAGCTGTTTGGGGTTTAGCAGCGATCTTCAGGCATTTGAAGGACATATAACCCATAATTACCATCCATATGTAGGAGTTAGATAGCTGTAGGGTACAGCATTCTCTGTTCATGGATGCTCTCTCAATTTCATTTAGATTTTCTGGAGTTCTAAATCATGCATAGACTTTCCATGGACAGAAGAGATGAGAGGTAGGAAACATTTGGGGGAAAGTACATAGGGGCACTTCTAAAATGTTGAGAGCATATGATAAATGCACTACCCAGGGTCATGGGAGATTTGCTGCTATGATTAATTTCATAATTTCACAAGTCACAAAACATGTATTTACAGAAGTTAAGCTAGCCCATCCATCTTTACCACGCCAAGGAACTTCTGTATGAGGCAAATGCATTCTTATAACTGATGCTACAATTTGTCCTTTGCAGGATCCCAGCTTATTAATTCTTTTTATTATTATTATTATTAAAATAAACTTTCTGAATCAGTCAGGAGAACCAGTGAACCTGGGGGCACCAAAGGAGGAATCTAGGGGCACAAGGGTGCCCAAAGACATAGATTGTCTACCCTGGAAGAGGCTGTTTGCTACAGAAAGATGCTATAAATGGAGCACAGCACCAGAGAAAAGACAAAAATGGCACACTCATCTCCTGCCCCATTTCCATCTATTAAATAGTTAGAATGCTAAAAAAGAGCTAAAAGCAAGGAAGGTGGTTTATTCAAGTCTCCTCTGTGGCTGGATCCTTGGGGGTGGGGCTATTAAATCGCACCATTTTCCTACAAATCTCTGTGTTAATTTAATACTTCAATGAATTAATATCCTACAGTAAGAGTCTTAAAACCCTCTTCAGTAATTAGCTTTGGAGTTGGCTGGCATCAAAAATCAAATAAATCAATAAATAAACTTTGTAAATCAATATATAAGCTACCCCAGAAGAGGACAGCATCCAAATTTTAAAAATAAAGTAAATATATAAATTGTGAATTTGTAATGTTGACTGCTTGGGGTCTGCTATTTTAGAGCATTTGGACTAGAGCAATCTGAAAGAACCTGTTTGAAAGCAATCTGAAATAAAGTGTCTATGACTTTGACACTTATTACTATGGGAACATTTTGCTAGGGTTACCTGATTTGGGCTGCAAAAATCCAGAGGAACACCAGATGGCAGCAAAGAGAAGCAGAAAACTCTTAACTTTTTGCTAGTAGTGGTCTAGTAGCGGTCCAGAGTTCTACAGCCAGGATCTTGTAAGATTACATTTGCACATGAAGTACTATGCAGAACAAAAATAATAGAGGCACTAATAAAATCATTTCTTTCTATTTTTCCAAAAAGGAAGCTGGTAGATTTAGGTGCAAGACGCAGAGTCCTGCTTGAGACTCTGGTCATAGATAGGTCTTGTTAGGTGTTAAAGATGCAGTTATATCCAGTGGGATCCTAATTTTGTATGTTCTTTTCAGTCCAATCTGTCTCCCAATTGCCATATTCCTTGCACTTTGAAAACTTGGCATGCTGAAACTCCTCAGGCTCTCAGCAGAAGCTTATGGCTCAGAAAATCATCTGGCATTTACTTGCTATTCTAAGAAGCAGTTAAACATCCTTCCTTCAGCAAGAAGCCAGTGAATATCTGGATATAATAAGAGCTCTGCTTTTCTTTTCCCCCTCCTTGAATTCTTGCCCAGATTGGTTGCATTCCTAATCCTATACAACTCACAGATACTGATGGGGTAATTACCCTCATGTTTAGGATGGGGTCCTGTTTATATTAGCTTTGAGAATGGCTGGATATTATTTTATACACAATGATCTTTAATGGCTGATGTATGATACCATTTTACTAAATTTACAGAAAAGTTCTGATGATTACAGCTTACTTCCTACTGTATGAAATACAGTAACAGACGGGATAAACAAAGATGAGAGAATATCTTTTTTAAAAATCCAGCATCAAAAAAATCAGAAATTATTTCCTGACAAACAGTGTGGCTTATTGTCTATTCTCTTCCATAAACTACTCCATACCAACCATCTGATACCCATTATTACCATTGCAAACAACTACTAGCTCCCCAGCTGGTCAGCTCTCTCTCAACATTGCAATAACCATTCAAGGCTGCCATATGGTCCAAGAGTTTCCTACTCAGTTGTCACTCATCTTTATACATTTCTGAATCCACTTCCTTCTGGAGGTTTTGTAATATGTCATTTATAGACTGCCTCTCCCCCACCCTAAGTTGAAAATTTGATTTGATGGTTGATCTGTAATTGTACATCACCCAAGTCACAATGATATTTTTAAAAAGATAAAACCAAAGGTACTGAGGCCACACTAAAACACATTAAGCCTGCAGTTCTGTATACACAATTTCCAGGGAGTAAATTTTACTGCTTGCAAAGAGATTAACATTCAAATAAACATACACAGGATGGCTCTGAATGATATATAAATAGTATAATTTTAAAGTATGACCATCTAGAATTGTGTGAAATATTGCAACAAATAATTAAGTCTCACATTTATTAAATTAATATCCCATCTTTCTGTTTATTCAGTGGAGAATGGAGAATCTGGCCATTTTGTGCATGACTGCCCTACTCTCCCTACTTCTGAAGCATCAACTAAGTACAATACTTATAGTGAAGGAAAGGTAGCAAACATGCTCTACAACTGGTGTTTTTGGAAACTAGGTAATCTCAGCTCCCAAGGGATCAAGTACTGCATCACCCAGAAATTAATTAGATCCCAGACATGCAGTGTGATGCACCACCACTTAGTCATTCCTGTTACATTATAGACCCAAACAGGCTTTGAAACAGAGCTGTAGTCTGTAGCAGATTCACTGAATCTTCCACAGGTCTGACATACCTGACAGTACCCTTGTTGAAGCTATAACTATTGATGGCTAGCGTTTATGCTCAGTTCCCAGATTTGAGCATACTGATCTTTTCTGTCCTGCTATCAATAATCATCAGGAGTCTCTGCAACCTTATTTAGCTTCTCTGGTTACAGTTTCCAATGGTCTGGCTTCAGACTCATGAGCTGCATATTCATGCAACCAGGAGGTCTTAGCCTCAGATTATCTGGCCTGTACAGCTCATAGCCCCCAGGCCTCATGTTCCCCCAACACCCCACTTAAGAAATCCTTACTGTCTTGCCTACCAAATATGAAGACTTTGTTTATATGTTTGGAAACAGGGAAGTACAATCTCTACTCCACATTAGTTTTGTGACTCTATTCTTAATCTCATTCCTAGAGTTCTGATTTCCACAAAACACCACCACCCAATGTTAAAGACAGAGTTGGCTTGCCTAATAGGATTTATCAAGGAGAACTTGGAGAAAGGCTTTATCTGCCCATCCTCCTCCCCTATAAGTACTCCTATCTTTTTTGTTTGCTCTTTAGTTGTACTCCATGATTACCAGCAACTGAACTCTGTAACTATTAGGAATCACTATTCTCTTCCCATAATTTCTGAAATCTTCAAATGTCTACAGACACATATGTTATCAGGTTGCATCTCAAAGAAGCCTACCCTCAAATTGGCATGAAAGAAGAACATGAATATTTAGTTCCCAATTGTTTTTATTATGACAAGTCCATTCTGCACCTAAATGGAGAGAATGGAGAAAACTGGATTCCAATGTCTGGCTTCCTTCATCCTTGAGAAAAGAAGTCTTGCAGTTCTGCCATGACAGACATTTTGGAGTATATTAAATGACTCTCCTCTGCTGTGACTTTTGGTAGCCTTGCATTAGACCAGATGTCAAGGCCTACTGTATGTCACCATATCAAGCCTTCCATCAAGAAGCTAGTTGGATTGTTGCATTCAATCCACTCCCCGCACAGGTCCTCAGGACACAACTGCCTTGATTTTTTCTTACTAACCTATCAGGTGTCTATGCCATTCTAGTATAATGGATATTTTCTTTAAGAAGTTTCATTACATTTTCTGTCATGGCCTCATTCTACTCCTAAGACAACCTGCCTGTTTATTCAACAAGTTTTCTGCACCCAAAGGTTGTCCAATTATCACATTTATGATCTAGGCCCACAATTCACTGCACATTTTTGAACGCTCTGTTTCAACAACTGAATGTGAAGCTCCACCTGCCTTCTCCATCTCCCCTTCCTCAACATCTTAATGGAGGAAATGCTGAACTTTATGCCCCTGTTCTGTGTAGTTAAAATGAGGTAGAGAAGTAAGTCCTCTATGCTGTATCCACTGCCATGGAATGGCATTTCAAATGGGTCTAAAAGAGGATCCCACTCCATATTCACTCCAATTCATAATTACAGTTCCTCCATTTGTATTCCAGTCCTGAACCTATCTGCTTAATTCCTCGCAGTTCCCTGGTAAACAAATGTGCCAAATGAGATCTGTGAGAGGGAGATTGCTTAAGAGCAATAGTATCAACTCCAAGATAATTCAGCAGATGAGCCAATGCTTAAACAATATTGCTGACAAAAAAGGCAGCAATGCATTCAAGAAACTGTCCAAATACTTCAAGCACCTGGATCAGACCAGTTCAATTTACTTCTGCTGAGGTTTAAGCAGCCACCAGCTAAACTGACTATAAAGTTGCCCATCCAAGACAACACTTACAACCAGCTCCTCCACTTTCCATTCACTAGTTCCAGCTGGACAGAATACCAAATCCAGTGTATGCTCTGTTGCATCCATGGGGCTAGATCCATAGTTGTCGTGGCGAAATCCTGAGCCATTCCTAACTGGGCAACCTTGGCACAGACACTGAAATCACAAAGAACAACAAGTCTAAGGTAGTCCATCAGAGATTACCCTAGCAAGGTCAGGAAAAGAGACCATTGTGTGGTGGGGTGGATAGAACATGAATAGTATCTCTGCACTGTTCTGGACATCCAAAAATAGCAGCAAACACTGAAAATTGGCAGACTACCAGATAGAATATCTGGTCAGTGTGATGGAATTCCTATAGACTATGACCACACAGCCTGCCCTAGCCTGCTACATCAGTTGTTGTTGTTGTTGTTTAGTCGTTAAGTCGTGTCCGACTCTTCGTGACCCCATGAACCATATTGCGCCAGGCCTTCCTATCTTTCACTGCCTCCCTGAGTTTGCTCAATTTCATGCTCATTGCTTCAGTGATGCTATCTAGCCATCTCATCCTCTGCCGTCCTCTTCTCCTTTTGCCTTCCATCTTTCCCAGCATCAGGGTCTTTTCCAAAGAGTCCTCTCTTCGCATTAGGTGACCAAAGTATCTGAGCTTGAGCTTCAGTATCAATCCTTCCAATGAGCAATCAGAGTTGATTTCCTTTAAGATTGACTGGTTTGACCTCCTAGCAGTCCAGGGGACTCTTAAGAGTCTTCTCCAGCACCACAGTTCAAAGGCATCAATTCTTCGGCGTTCAGCCTTCTTTATGGTCCAGCTCTCACAGCCATACATTACTACTGGAAAAACCATAGCTTTGACTATGCGGATCTTTGTCGGCAAGGTGACATCTCTGCTTTTTAATATGCTATCTAGGTTTGCCATAGCTTTCCTCCCAAGGAGCAAGCGTCTTTTAATTTCACGGCTGCAGTCTCCGTCTGCGGTGATCTTGGAGCCCAAATAAATGAAGTCTGTTACTGCTTCCATTTCTACCCCTTCTATTTGCCAGGGATTGATGGGTCCAGATGCCATGATCTTAGTTTTTTTAATGTTGAGTTTCAAGCCAGCTTTCGCACTCTCCTCTTTCACCCTCATCAAGAGGCTCTTTAGTTCTTCTTCACTTTCTGCCATTAGGGTGGTATCGTCTGCATATCTGAGGTTATTGATGTTTCTCCCTGCAATCTTAATTCCGGCTTGTGATTCTTCCAGCCTGGCATTTCTCATGATGTACTCTGCATATAGGTTAAATAAGCAGGGTGACAGTATACAGCCTTGTCGTACTCCTTTCCCTATTTTGAACCAATCGGTTGTTCCATGACCGGTTCTAACTGTTGCTTCTTGACCCACATACAGATTTCTCAGGAGACAGGTAAGGTGGTCTGGTATCCCCATCTCTTTCAGAATTTGCCACAGTTTGTTGTGATCCACACAATCAAAGGCTTTTGCATAGTCAATGAAGCAGAAGTAGATGCTTTTCTGGAACTCTTGTGCTTTCTCCATGATCCAGCGAATGTTGGCAATTTGATCTCTAGTTCCTCTGCCTCTTCGAAACCCAGCTTGTACATCCGGTAGTTCTCGGTTCACGTACTGCTGAAGCCTAGCTTGTAGGATTTTGAGCATAACCTTGCTAGCATGTGAAATGAGTGCAATTGTGCGATAGTTTGAGCATTCTTTGGCATTGCCCTTCTTTGGAATTGGAACGTAAACTGACCTTTTCCAATCCCGTGGCCACTGTTGCGTTTTCCAAACTTGCTGGCATATTGAGTGCAGCACTTTAACAGCATCGTCTTTTAGTATTTTAAATAACTCAGCTGGAATACTGTCATCTCCACTAGCTTTGTTGTTAGCAATGCTTCCTAAGGCCCACTTGACTTCACTCTCTAGGATGTCTGGCTCAGGGTCAGTGACCACATCAGCATGGACATCAGGGACATTAAGATCTTTCTTGTATAGTTCTTCTGTGTATTCTTGCCACCTCTTCTTAATCTCTTCTGCTTCTGTTAGGTCCCTGCCTTTTTTGTCCTTTATCATGCCCATCTTTGCCCTAAACGTTCCTTTGATATCTCCAATTTTCTTGAAGAGATCTCTAGTCTGCCCCATTCTATTGTTTTCTTCCATGTCTTTGCATTGTTCATTTAAGAAGGCCTTCTTATCTCTCCTTGCTATTCTCTGGAAATCTGCATTCAGTTGCTTATATCTTTCCCTTTCACCCTTGGTTTTCGCATTCCTTCTTTCCACAGCTATTTGTAAAGCCTCATCAGACAGCCATTTTGCTTTCTTGCATTTCTTTTTCTTTGGGATGGTTTTAGTTGCTGCCTCTTGTACAATGTTACAGACCTCCGTCCATAGTTCTTCAGGCACTCTGTCTACCAAATCTAATCCTCTAAATCTATTCATCACCTTCACTGTGTACTCACATGGAATATGATCTAAATCATACCTGAGTGGTCTAGTGGTTTTCCCTACATTCTTCAATTTAAGCCTAAATTTTGCAGTAAGAAGCTCATGATCTGAGCCACAGTCAGCTCCTGGTCTTGTTTTTGCCGTCTGTATAGAGCTTCTCCATCTTTGGCTGCAAAGTATGTAATCAATCTGGTTTCGGTATTGACCATCTGGTGATGTCCATGTGTAGAGTCGTCTCTTGTGTTGTTGGAAAAGAGTGTTTGCTATGACTAGCTTGTTATCTTGACAGAACTCTATTAGCCTTTGCCCTGCTTCATTTTGTACTCCAAGGCCAAACTTGCCTGTTATTCCGATTACTCCTTGACTTCCTACTTTAGCATTCCAATCCCCTATGATGAAAAGGACATCTTTTTTTGGTGCTAGTTCTAGAAGGTCTTGTAGGTCTTCATAGAACCGGTCAACTGCAGCTTCTTCGGCATCAGTGGTTGGGGCATAGACTTGGATTACCGTGATGTTGAATGGTTTTCCTTGGATATGCACTGAGATCATTCTGTCGTTTTTGAGGTTGTACCCCATTACTGCCTTTCCCACTCTCTTATTGACTATGAGTGCAACTCCATTTCTTCTAAGGGTTTCTTGCCCACAGTAGTAGATATAATGGTCACCTGAATTAAATTCACCCATTCCCGTCCATTTCAATTCGCTGATTCCCAAGATGTCGACATTCAATCTTGTCATCTCATGTTTGACCACATCCAGCTTGCCTTGGTTCATGGATCTTACATTCCACGTACCTATACAATATTGTTCTTTACAGCATCGGACCTTCTTTTCGCTTCCAGATACATCCACAGCTGAACGTCCTTTCGGCTTTGGCCCAGCCGCTTCACTCTTTCTGGAGTTACTTGGAATTGCCCTCCGCTCTTCCCCAGTAGCATATTGGACACCTTCCGACCTGAGGGGCTCATCTTCCGGCATCATATCTTTTAGCCTTTTAACACTGTCCATGGGGTTTTCTTGGCAAGGATACTGGAGTGGGTTGCCATTTCCTTCTCCAGTGGACCACATTTTGTCAGAACTCTCTGTCATGACCTGTCCATCTTGGGTGGCCCTGCACGGTATAGCTCATGGCTTCACTGAGTTACACAAGCCCCTTCGCCACGACAAGGCAGTGATCCATGAAGGGGCTACATCAGAGAGTAGCCCAAAAAACAGAACTGGGAGAAATGAACTCATCTCTCAGCCAGGCCTCTATAATACGTGTCAAATCAACACTTTCATCTAGCTAAATATTTTGCAGCTAACTGACCTGGCATTAGAAACCAAGACTTTTAGACTGGAGGCTCACCTTTGCTATCACCTCGATCTCCTTGGTGAGACTGCAGCTGGAATGAAGGAAAGCCAGCCAGCACTGTTCTGTCCTGCCTTCCTTTATCTGTAACAGACAGGTTGCAGCTTCCTATCATTTCTCCCTTCCAAATGCTACAATATTTGCTCCCAGGCCATGCTGTGTTCCCCACTCTAGATGATGCAGGTTATCTGGACACAAGATGGCAAATTTCAGACTACAGGTCAGATGCAGTTCATAAAACTTCTTCAGTTGACCAACAGAGCTTCCCCTACTGCAGTAGTTGCTTTTCATTACTATCATTTACTATGCTGGAGTGATTTTTGTGATTGCAACTGGTAAGAGATTATTAACCCTTTCTTTTCCACATGCTGCAGTCTTAGTGCCAAAAATCCTCTCCTTGTATTCCAGTTAGGCTAGGAGAAAATCTCTCATTGGTCTAGTGGGAAGCTTTCTTCAAGTCCAGTTATTTCAATAAGGGTGGCAATATTCATGTGGATCACAAACTGAACTAAGCAACATTTTATTTTAACTGTTGTTTGCAGATCAAACCATGGTAGCTTGATTTACACATAAAATTAAGTAATGTCTGTAATTTGTAATCAGTCTGATTTTAAAGGCCCATTCCATTCTAGAACAGTGAACTTCATATAATTTATATTTTTCTGTGCTATTTATTGATTGCATTTGTGTTTTTTTTAATTTGTTTTAGAAAATTGTTCTAACTTGGTAGCCTTTGGTTATTGGGTAGATTAGAAATACAATAAGCAAGACATAGTTTACAAAGTGCAATGGCTTGGTTCACATTTCACGCTAAGTCAGTGGTTCTCAGACTTTGTGATGCCACGATCTCCTAAAACAATTAATGCATTTGTGTGACTATTCCCATAAGAATAAAATAATCAGACTGTATTCATACTGAGCTCTCATGGTCTCTTGGCTGTTGGCTTTTCCAAGTAGAGTGGGTGTGCAGTCTGCCAATGACCCAGATATGCATGTGCAAGTCAGGCTTGCACACCCAAAACTGGGTTACTGTCAGAACTCATTCTCAGGGCTAGGGATCTCCAACAGTCTTTGCACCCATAGCTCCTGCAACAGACTAAATTTGATCCTAAGGGCCTCCTAAGGTAGCCTGACCAGGATTAAGGCATTCTTGCCTAGTGAGAGTCACTTTCCCCATCTTCCCGAGGTGATTCTTCCTAGGCTTCTTCCTTGCAAGGTATCATGTTGGGCACTGGCATTGAATTTGCCTCTCTTCTCCAGGTAGCCTCAATGTGCCTTGTATATTGCAAGGTATTGTTCCCTACATGAAGTAGGAAAGGCACAACATAGGGGCCAAGCCATACCCTCCAGGATAAAGGCCAGGAAGGATTGCTCTTGGAGAAGGGGAAGGTGAGATTTGGCAAAAGTGCTTTGATCTTAGCCAGGTTGCCTTGGGCAGCACTTAGGAATAAACTGAGACTGTTGCATGGAGTGCAAAATCTGTTGAAAATGAATCTTAGCACTTGGAACACACATATGGCCAGAGCAAGAGCCAGCAGTTCAGCAAAAGGTTAACTATAACAAGTGCAACCCCCTTCAAATCTGCTTATGATCCTCCAAGGAGATCACAAGCCACAGTTTGAAAATGCTGTGCTAAGCCAAAATGAAACAAACCGCATTATGGCTTAATGCATCTCTCCACAACCTGGTCCACTGCAGATACGTTGGACTAAAATCCCTACCCTGATAGATAGGTGGTGAATCTGAACACAGCTGGGGAGCACCAGGTTTATGAAAGGTAGCTCAGTGTGATTTGAACAATCCTATACATGTATACAAATGAAGGTACCTGCATGCTATGTGCAGGCTAATACAGAACCCACAGTTCAAAAACCTTACAGGGTCCTAGTTTGTCACTCATGTTATTTTATATCTTTATGACACTCCTGGGGGAGGTTTTCTAATGCGCGCACGAGAGAGAGAGAGGTCTGCCTTTAAAAGCATCTTTGTTCTTGCTGCAACAGCCACCTCTAGAAATCACTCTTCAGGAAGGGAATTCCAAGATAATGATTTCTGTTCACATGAATAGTTTTTGAGAGTTTCAGCAGCATCAAAGAGAAAAAGTTAAAGTTAAAAAGTTAAAGATTGTATATAATCATACTGAGACACACATCATCCATCTAACCTATTTTTATCACCCGTTTTATTTTTAGATTTTTATCTGCCTTTTTATTTTTACACATATATGTGCGTGTACGTGTGTGTCTCAAGTCAAGGTGGTGAATATACCTAATGCTCCTGCCTCCTATTTTCCCCAGAACAACAACCCTGTGAGGGAGGTTGGGCTGAGAGAGAGTGACTGGCCCAAAGTCACCCATCCAGCTTTAATGCAGAGGCTTTTTAAACTGGAGATGCCAAAAAGTGAGTTTGGGACTTTCTGCCTGTAAGGACTTGCTTTACTTCTGAGCCATGGGCTGCTCCCGAAACAGTGAATCCTTTATGAAGATCAAAGTACTGGATTATTTAATAGTTGATACACTTCTGCCTGTAGCATTCTGTTACTGAAGCATTGCACTTATGATTGCATTTTGTCTGGCAACAATACTTGATTTTTGAAGCTCAGATACTGAATCCCTTAAGATATGAGAAGGCAATGCATTCCTATCTGAGATAGTGCTATTACTAAAAGCTCAAAGATATGGAGGGTGCTTTCTGATATACTCCTATACAGATGGCCTTCAGTTCAGCTCGTGTCATTTGAATACTGGAGAGAGAGTTGGAAGAAGTTAAATGCATCCTGTTTACTCCATTCCTTACATTGTTCCATGTGGGATACAGCTGCTAGCTCATCTTTTTTGTCTTTTCCTTGAGATGCACAGCTGGTATCCCTGTGGTGGAATGCAATACGTATGAAGCTGGAAGAGCTTTTAAAAAAGTCCAATCTTCTGTCCCTCCATCTGGTCCCAATGCCCAACTTGATGAGTGAATGCTGTAAAATCACCCAACACAGCTCTCAACCAGTGCCCAACATATTTTAACAGCAGGATCTCTATCTAAGAGGCCTTTGAAGAAGGCCTGGAAATGCAGAGAGGACAAAACATAACTGTTATGCTAGTAATTGGGACCAGCCAGAGTAAAGAGAACTCAGTGGTTTAAATTGTTCTGCTGGGCAGACCAAATTTAATTCCTTTTAAAACCATACTTGGCTCGAAATTTGGAACCTAAGGAAATGTCCTATCTGCTAACTTATCCTATCCTACTGTTGGAATATTTTCCTTATATGTTTACAATAAGTTTAAATTAAGGATTGATGAAAGATTGTATAGACAGTAGTAATGCCATTTTAGGCTGGCTCCTGCCATTATAGATAAATGAGCACATCACATAACAAAACCTACCTAAAGGAAGACATATATCTTATGTATAGGAAGACATGTGGAAAGATAAAATTCCCATTTATATAGACATTGTGGTTAACTATAGATAAGGAAACATCTTTTTAAACAGAATTGCAATAAGCTAACACATTCCATTCTATCGATAATGATTGGCTAAATCTTTAAACTAAAAATCTATAAGAAGGGAGACAGAGGAGCAGTCCATCATGGCCACCACCCAACATGACTTGACAACCTTGGGTTGAATAAATATATTTTCTTTGATCTCCACTGATCGTCTGGTGTGTTTTATTGGATTCCTGGCTTGGGCACGAACCACAGGAAAGAAGGTGTCTGATCCTTCTGACACTACTTTATTTGAAGGCAGAAGATAATCTGTTTTAAGGCATCCATTATTTGAAGGACTACAGAGAATTACGAAGTAATGCAAGTGATCTTGTAGTCAGAGGATTAAGTTGTTTAATAATAATACACATTTAAATTGCCCTTCTAAATGGATCAAACTGTAATCCTTACAACATCCTGTATGATAAATCAAATATTTCAGGTAAAGGCCTAATAGAGAAAAAGTCTGGCAAAAGGCCACTTAAATGAACGAATAGCAAAGGCAAGATGTAAATGGAGAACTGGATTCCTAGCTCGCTCTCTTTGGTCATTATCCCTTTAACTGCTTATACTTTGGAATTTATACTGGGACAAGAGATGCAGTCAGGCTATTTATCCATCTAATCCACTTCTTTTTAGTTGGTTTCCAAACAAAGGACTTTCCACTGCTTGTCCTATATTTTTGTCTGGGGATGCTAGCAGTTAAACCAGGAATCTTCTGTGGCAAAGCCCATGTTTTTCCTATGAGTCAAAGTCTGTCCCTAATTTGCTTTAGCACATATGTGAGATTGGCAAATGGGCATTTAAATAAGACTGGCAAACAGATACCTTTTCCTTAGGCATTGTATTACTTTTGGGAACTAAGGACCGAGATAGAAGCAATGTGGAATTGGACCCAACGTGCAGGAGAGGAAATGAGTATGGATTTGAAGCTTGAGAGTGGATGTTGGATTCCTGTTCAGAAAACAACTGCAATAAATTTGCAACCACAAAAAGATACAGATTGAGTTTTTTAAAAAATTGTCCTCTCTTATTCTGGAGAATTACAAATGCAACAGGGAAGTCATCTGAATAACAAAAGTGCTCCACATTTAACAGGTGCTAATTGGCTAGGTCTCCTGAAGGTCAAGAGACAAGGCAGGTGCACAGATTTCAGAAAGAGAGAGATGTTGAAGAAATGCCAGCTGCAGGCACAGCAGTCTTCAGAACGTGTGTTCAAGTAGAATCTATTTATTGATGCACAAATTGTTCTTGTGGCAAGAAATTATTCCTTCTCACTTTGAAATAATATGATAAAAATAATCAGAAAAGCAGTTGCAGTGCAGGCTGTGCTATTTTCCTCACACAAATTAGAAACACTTTTGTGGAGACTTTGGTTAGGTGTCTGAAATGGCTGGGATGTCTATAGCGTTGACTGGATAACCTTCTAGGTGAGTTACTGTACCTTGTGGCACTGGAAACAAGGATATTGCAAACTAATTAGATAAAAGAAATGTCCTTCTAGAGGCTTATCTATATGAATACATGCATCACCAAACATAAAAAAGGCAGATTTGCATATGCAAGTATACATGTACATGTGTGTACTAAAAATAATTACAGATTAAACAGGAGTACACCATGACTATTCTTGCTCATGTTGATAAACATGGTGTTCTTCCCTAAGTCTATCCTCACAAGAAGCTATGAACTCATTTGGGCTGAAGCACACAACTTACTAAAAGTCACTGAGTCTTTCTTGCTAAGGTTATTTGTCAGCTTCTTTATAGTGTTCACATTTGCACTTATACAAAGTTTAATACATTGGAACCTGTCCAGTCCCAGTTTATATAATTTTTATTAACGGTTTTTTAAAAGGAAGAGAAAAACTAATACAAACTAATATAAAGTAAGAAAAAAAGAAAAGAAAAGAAAAAGAAAGAAAGAAATCAAAGAGAAAGCTAAAAGTGCAAGAAAGGGAAAAAAGTAAAAGAAAAATAGAAAAGAAATAAAAAAGATACAAAGAAGTAGCTTCTGATATTCTTTACAGCAGTTGTAAGTACAATTATAAATCTACCTCTTACCCTATGGTTACCACATAACTCTCTTCTTTTTATAATCTATCCTGTCTAATCATCAGAACCATAAAATCATAGGTTCATTTTTTTCTGTTTTATGCAAAAAGTCCGAAAGGGGTTTCCTAATAGCAACAAATGTAAATATTGTCTTTTCTCTGATCAAAGAAGTCATTAGCCATCTCAGCAAGTTCCATTATCTTCACCAACTATTCCTCCATTATTGGTAGTGCTGAATCTTTCCATCTTGGTGCATGCAATAATCTCGCTGTAGTTATCATGTACAAAAACAAAGTCCCACGACTTTTTTTCCAACTGTTTGTCCATCAATCCTAAAAGAAAAACCTCTGGTCTAGTTGAATATTAATTTTTAAAATCCTCTGAATCAGTGTGTGTATTTGAATCCAAAATTTCCTAGCTTTTTTACACATCCACCAAACATGACAAAATGTCCCTTCTTGTTGTCCACATTTCCAACATAAATTTGAAGTGCCTTTATACATTCTAGACAATTTCTCTGGTGACATATACCAACGGTACATCATTTTATAAAAATTCTCTTTAAGATTATAATAAAGTATAAATTTCAGTCCTTTCAACCACATATTTTCCCATTGCTCCATCTGTATATTATAACCAAAATGTTTAGCCCATTTTACCATAAATTCTTTCACTTCTTCTTCTGTTTCAAATTTCAAGAAAAGTTTATACATTTTAGCAATTACATGTTCATCATTTGTACACAATTCTATTTCAAATTCAGTCTTAAAATGTTCAGAACCATAATTTTTTTGTCTACTTTAAATATTTCTAGTAACTGTAAATAAGAGGACCATTGACAACTATATCCCTCTGCCACCAGTTCTTCTCTTGATTTTATTTTACATTTCCTTGACAAAATTCTAGTATCTCATTATAAGTTAACCATTTGCGCTTGCCCATTATTTCTCGTCTATAAAATGCTTCTTGTGTGGAGAGCCACAAAGGTGTTTTCAGGCACAACCTGGGTTCGTATCTATTCCATATTCTCAATATGGCATGTCTAACATAATGATTTTTAAAATCCGCATTAACATTGACTTTGTCATACCATCCATGCCACCCAAATCTCAGGTCGTGTCCTTCTAACTCCAAGAGCCTTCTGTTTCTCAGCAGCACCCACTCTTTCATCCAAACCAAACAGCAAGCTGCAAAATACAATTTCAAATTGGGTAGACCCAATCCTCCTCTTTCCTTTGCATCTTGTAACACCTTATATTTAACTTGTGTTTTTTTCTCCTGCCACACAAAATTAGATATTTTATTTATTTATTTATTTATTTATTAAACTTGTATGCCGCCCATCTCCCCCAACGGGTGACTCTGGGCGGCTCACAATAATAAAAAAGGAAAAAAACATGAGTCCCTCCAACAATGGGGTAAAATCTATAAATAATTAAAAAGAAACATATATTAAAAATGTCCTAAGAACCTCCTATGATTTTTTTAGCCCTAAAAACCTGCAAGATGCTGGGCGGGGGGGTGAACCCATCACCCCACCAGCCATCTCCACAGGTGCGGGCCCCCATCCAGCCCCCAGGCCTTCTGGCAAAGCCAGGATTTAATCCCTTTTCTGAAGGCCATGAGGGAGGGGGCACACCGGACCTCAGGAGGCAAGGTGTTCCATAGGGCGGGAGCTGCAGCAGAAAAGGCTCTCTGCCTAGACCCCACCAATTGAAATTCCTTGACTGGTGGGGTCTGCAACCTGCCCCTTCTGCTGGACTGAGTGGGGCGGACTAAATTACCAGGGCAAGGTGGTTCCTCAGATAACCTGGTCCGGTGCCATGAAGGGCTTTGAAGGTGATGACCAACACCTTGAATTGGACCCGGAAACAAACTGGTAACCAATGCAGCTCACGCAACAGCGGTGTTATACGTGTCCTCCTAGGGGCATTGAGAACTGTCCGTGCCGCCGCATTCTGCACCAGCTGTAGCTTCTGGATACTCTTCAAGGGTAGCCCCATGTAGAGTGCGTTACAGTAGTCCAACCCGGAGGTGACCAAGGCATGAGTGACCGTGTGGAGGTCCTCCTGATCCAGGAAGGGGCGTAACTGCCGCACAACATGAAGTTGTGCAAAGGCCCTCCTAGCCACGACTGCCACCTGCTCTTCGAGCAGGAGTCGTGAGTCCAGGAGAACCCCCAGATTACGCACCGGGTCTGTCTGGGGTAGTGCAACCCCGTCAAGAACCAAAGATGACAAGCTCCTAGATCTTGAGGCTCCCCATATCCACAGCCACTCCGTCTTACCAGGGTTCAGTTGAAGCCTGTTGTCCCCCATCCAGGCCCCCACAACCTCCAGGCACCGCGAGAGGGCAGTCACAGCGTCACTTAAGGCACCTGGGATGGAGATGTATAATTGGGTATCATCAGCATACTGGTGGTGGACCAGACCCTGTCCACTTCCTCAGGGGCAACAGGACAATATATCCTCCCACCACTGTTTAAATGACAACCATCAGTTGTCAAACTAGGCATTGTCTGAAACAAAAACATCATTCTAGGTAAGACATTCATTTTTATCACAGAAATTCTCCCCAGCAATGACAGTTATAGTTTCTCCCATCTTAACATGTCTTTTTTTAAACTTCATTCTATGTTATTTTGAAATAACATATGGTTCATATTTGTCATAGTGATATCCAGATATTTTACCTTCTTCTCAATCTTAAAACCCGTTTTAGTCATCAATTCTGTTTGCTCTTCTGTTTTCATATTTTTGTTAACATCTTCGTCTTTTTATTAATCTTGAAACTTACTAATGCACCAAATTATTTTAATTTGCCCATTAATATTTCAATTCCCTTTAAAGGATCTTCCAGAACCAACACCAAGTCATCTGCAGAAGCCCTTAACTTATAAATTTCTTTTTTAATTTTCACTCACACAATCCTCTCATCTTGTCTTACAGGTGAAACTCGAAAAATTAGAATATCGTGCAAATGTTCATTTATGTCAGTATGGCAACTCAAAAGGTGAAACCAATATATGAGATAGACGCATTACATGCAAAGCGAGATATGTCAAGCCTTACTTTGGTATAATTGTGATGATTATGGCGTACAGCTTATGAAAACCCCAAATTCACAATCTCAGAAAATTAGAATAGTGTGAAAAGGTTCAATATTCTAGGCTCAAAGTGTCCCACTCTAAGCAGCTAATGAATCCATAACACCTGCAAAGGGTTCCTGAGCCTTTCAATGGTCTCTCAGGCTGGTTCAGTAGGAATCACAAGCATGGGAAAGACTGCTGACCTGACAGTTGTGCAGAAAACCATCATTGACACCCTCCATAAGGAGGGAAAGCCCCAAAAGGTAATTGCAAAAGAAGCTGGATGTTCCCAAAGTGCTGTATCAAAGCACATCAATAGAAGGTTATGTGGAAGGGAAAAGTGTGGTAGAAGAAGGTGCACAAGCAGCAGGGATGACCGCAGCCTGGAGAGGACTGTCAGGAAAAGGCCATTCAAAAGTGTTGGGGACTTTCACAAGAAGTGGACTGAGGCTGGAGTTAGTACATCAAGAGCCACCACACACAGACGGATCCTGGACATGGGCTTCAAATGTCGTATTCCTCTTGTCAAGCCGCTCCTGAACAACAAACAACGTCAGAAGCGTCTTACCTGGGCTACAGACAAAAAGAACTGGTCTGTTGCCCAGTGGTCCAAAGTCCTCTTTTCTGATGAGAGCAACTTTTGCATCTCATTTGGGAACCAAGGACCCAGAGTCTGGAGGAAGAATGGAGAGGCACACAATGCACGATGCTTGAAGTCCAGTGTGAAGTTTCCACAGTCTGTGTTGATTTGGGGAGCCATGTCATCTGCTAGTGTTGGTCCACTGTGCTTCATTAAGTCCAGGGTCAACGCAACCGTCTACCAGGAGATTTTGGAGCACTTAATGCTTCCTTCCGCAGACGAGCTTTATGGGGATGCTGACTTCATTTTCCCGCAGGACGTGGCACCTGCCCACACTGCCAAAAGTACCAAAACCTGGTTCAGTGACCATGGGATTACTGTGCTTGATTGGCCAGCAAACTCGCCTGACCTGAACCCCATAGAGAATCTATGGGGCATTGCCAAGAGAAAGATGAGGGACATGAGACCGAACAATGCAGCGGAGCTGAAGGCCGCTATTGAAGCATCCTGGTCTTCCATAACACCTCAGCAGTGCCACAGGCTGATAGCATCCATGCCACGCCGCACTGCGGCAGTCATTGCTGCAAAAGGGGCCCAAACCAAGTTCTCAGTACATATGCATGCTTATACTTTGCAGAGGTCCGATATTGTTCTATTTCCAATCCTTGTGTTATTGATGTCATGTAATATTCTAATTTTCTGAGATTGTGAATTTGGGGTTTTCATAAGCTGTACGCCATAATCATCACAATTATACCAAAGTAAGGCTTGACATATCTCACTTTGCATGTAATGCGTCTATCTCATATATTGGTTTCACCTTTTGAGTTGCCATACTGACATAAATGAACATTTGCACAATATTCTAATTTTTCGAGTTTCACCTGTATATCTCTGTTCAGTATTTCAAGAACCAGAAAAAACAAAATTCATATCTTCCAAAATCTTGAATAAGAAAGCCCAGTTTAAATTAGCAAAGGCCTTCTCTGCATCTAAGCAAATCAGTGTGGCTTGTTTTTCATTATATTGCTCCAGATATTCCAAAATGCCCAATACAGTTCTAACACTGTCCTTTAACTGTCTGTTAGGTAAAAACCCACATTGATCCTAATGAATAAATTCTTGAAAAATTATTTTCAGTCTATCAGCTAGAATCATTGTGAACAACTTGTAGTCATTATTTAATAATGATATCGGCCTATAGTTTCTTGTTGAAGTCAAATCTTTTCCCTCTTTAGATATTAGTGCTACATTGGCCCCTTTCCAACTCTCTGGCATCTATCGTCTCTGTAAGATAGAATTCATCGTGTTTTGTAAAGATGGTAAAAGTTCATTCTCAAAACATTTATAATAAGAACCTGATAATCCATCTGCTCTCTGCACCTTTCCTGGTTTAAGTGTCTCAAACAAGGGAAAGAGAAAAGGCAACCCCCCCTTTTTTTTTCTTTTCCTATTTTGTCTTCTGTGACCTTAATACTTTTGTCTCAAATGGCACTCCATAGTTACAGTCAGCATCACAGTCTGGCTCATATTACTTTATCCTTTGTTTTGTAAAATCCACCAGTTTTCTGCACTCTTCAATAGTAAACAAAAAACATTCCCATGAAGGCCTAGTTTGTGTGTCTATTTTAATTCCAATTTATTCAACAGCACTTTCACCAAAAAATATTTCAAAATAACTATCCCCTTTATCCATTTTAAATTTTCTTACATTCACTCCTTGTTAAGCTTTTTGCTAAATGTTTTTAAGTCTTTAAAACCTTTTTTTTTCATTCCTTTGTAATCTAGAAAGAATGATGACTAACCAAGTGGAATTTTTATCCTGCAACTCAGAAAATGTCTCTTTAGCTTAAATTAGTTACATGTGAAAGTGGTTAAGAAATGAGGCTCATGTGAACCTTATGTCCAAATAGGCTGCATTATGGCTGTGAGCTTGATTAAAATCCCTCTTCTCCCAGCTGCTCAACTCATGAGCTGACCACAAAAACATCAGTTCCTGCAGTCTACTCACAAGGAGCTGCTTTCCAGAGTGCAAGTGGGTGATCTCACAATCTCTCCTTTTCCCAAAAAGATGTGCCAGCCAGAATTCACTGTCCGGCCGCCAATCTCCACTGTAATGCCATCCCTGCTCCTTCAGGGATGTCTAGATCACCATGAATCCTCACCAGAAGCTCCTCCTGTCTCAGTTTATAAAAGCTATCCTTGCAGTTTCAAGCTGTATCAAGAATGCTGCCTTACCATGATAGACAGGTTTGGTTTATGTGATTGCCAGAGCCTGGTACTATCTCATTAGCCAGCAGTGAGATGGGTGGTGACACATTTGAAATTTAAATAAATAAAATTAATTAATTTCTGGTTAAATTTAATTTTTTCCCTCTGTGGGTCTGACTCCACTGGTTCTCAGAGACCATTTTAAATCAACCTGTCTAACAAGAGCCAATAGCAAATTCCAGTCTTTGGAGAGCCTCTGCCCATTAGGGTTTGAAAATGCCGGGAGTCATCTTAAGCAGCATATATGGGATCTTGATTTCCAAACCAGTCTAACCCTAGTATCCAAGCCCACAGTCCATGGATTTTTTCAAATGGGCATGTGCCATCATCCTATCTGTCTTCCTTTCTAACTCTGAATTTTTTCCAGGCCTTCACCTTGGCCAGGTTGGATGCAGGACCCTCCACATTCCTGCGGGGGCATATAAAAACATCCCTCTTTAGCAACGTATATGCCATGTGGAGACAGCTCTGTGGAATCTGTAAGCAGCATGCTCCTTTGTTGCTCCCTTTACAGGAAATCTCAGATGATGTCCATCTATCTAATTTTAAAGAAATACCCTGGCAGAGAGTATGATGCTTATTCGTCTCTTCTTCTTTCCAACCAAGATTCTGACGTATCTTCCCGGTTGCCTGATTCTGTCCCTCCATTTGTTCTATTAGTCCCATCAACAGCTGAAGATTAGTGTCAATCTTAGTAATTGCCACTATTATGTGTATTGTTTTTATTATATAAATATTATTGTTAGGTTCTGTTATTATATTTTATGCCTACTTTTTAATTAAATCTATAATTTTAGGTCTGTGTGTTTCTATGTAGAGTTCTCTGCCCTAAAGGCTGTAATAAAAGTTTGTTGTTGTATCTGAAGCAGCTTCTGCCTAGTCCAAGTGTAAAAGCTTAACAGTTTTAAGGCTTAACCACTACACTATATTAGCTCTCCATACTTTTCCCAGTAGCAGGATAGGCTATGAACAGGTTACTTGTCTGTCAGTCTAAGTCTGCATGCTAACTGTTGATGGATGGCTTGAAGGGATCTGCTCTGTCTTCTACAGTTCTTTATTTTTCAACCAAACTTGGTCTGGATAGATTTTTAATTGAAAATTATTCTGTGTAACCGAGATGCCACATTTGTCTTTTTTGCCAAACTGTTGGAATTAAAAGAAAAGGGTGATGACCCCAAACAAATCAGGAACAGTGGATCAAAATGAAAGCAAAGCGTTCCCTCCCCTCTTCGCAAGAAAAAAAATGAGAATCACAGGATCAGACCAAAGCCTGATTGTATTTTTTGTACAGCGTTGCCAGTCAATGAAGGAGTTAGTTATATCAAAGCAAAATGTTGGATCTGAAAATGTATTCTATTTTTCAGTTTCCAATTTTGGAATCATTTGAGGCTGTTAAGAAAAGGAAAACATGGATATGTTGCTTGAAACAATATCAAAAACAGAGAGCAAGAAACAAAACAATGCTTGAAAGAATGCCTTTAATGATTCTGGTGCAAAAGAAAACTATTTCTAAAGTTATGGCAAATACTGTAAATCTGAAGATTATAAAGTGGAGAGATAAATTACTAGCTAATTAAAATTAAGTGCTAGAGTAGGAGTGGAGAATTCAATTTGTCTGTGTAGCTGGATGGCACAAAGAGGCAGGGTTTATGGGATGGAGGTCCTCCCCCTTCAGCAAAAGCTCTCATCCTTGACATCATCCACTTTTCTTTGCAGAAGATGAGAGTCTTCTTCTGCAAGGAAAAGAGACCTGTGTTCAGCACCATGCTCAAATGAAGTGGGCAGTCAACTATTTTCTTCTTTGCTCTGCATGCATTACCAGCTATCCCATACCTTCTGCCTTATCGTTGCAAGGGCAGCTCTGTTTGATTCCGGGCATCCAAGGCCAATCTAGGCTATGTCGTGTTGTCCCTCTTCAGAGGAGTGCAGGTTGTCCAAGAAGGAGCTGCACATGCAAGCATTCCAACTGGTGTGCCTACAAGTGATCCTTCAGCCAACTAGGACCTTGTCTCTTTGGGGAAGGCTTAGAACAGCTGAGATGAACTCATTCTTGTAGGGGCTCCAGCTGGAGGATATGGGGTAGAATTTTGGGGAAAACCCTTTAAGAGCAGCAGATGAGATGGGCCAGCCTGGCAGCTGTCTTCTACAGCTTCTACATTCCCATGCCAGAGCATATCTGTGGGCTGTCTGGTGATTTCTTTAATACATATTCACCATTCAGAGTAATTTTATTCTCATACTAATGTATCTTGTATTTTTAACAGCAGTTTAAAATAGCTTTTTGCATTATTAAAAATACCCATTGAATGTACTTTTCCCACCCTATGTATAAACTATTTTTAAGAGCAATGGTATGGTAGATGACATGGCATAGTTGCAAAGTGACTTTACAACTCTCCACATATTGAATTCAGATTGTTTCCTTATCTGGCAGCTTCTACATTCCCATTTTCTACATTCAATATATACAAGGACATTTGTAGGAAAAGCAGACTCTTTCCTAGGCACTTATCTATTTTTATTTCTGAAGTCATAATCCCTTACCTGTGACACATAGTTCATTGCTATAGACCTCACCAAGGTATCACACAGAAAGGATTAGTTACTGGGGTAAAACAGACAGCGGATAACTATTCAGAAACAGACCCTGTGATACCATGTAAAGATCTCTGGTAAGTATAAATAAAGGAAACAAAAATACCCTGTAGAAATTTACACTCTTTCAAGTGTCCTATGAGATGCGATGGTTCCCAAACATTCTAGAATGCTTTGTTGTGTTTATTAACTCTTTTCTCTCAGGCATTCAAGATTTCTATTTCTTCCCACAGTAAAGGAGAAATGCTATTGTTACTAACTTGACTCAAGATGCGCATCATTCATAAGTATATGTTGATTGCAGATCCATTTGGACTCTAATTAATCCTGGAAACAGTGTCAGGAATGATTTTTGTACCCCAGCTATTCCAAAGAAGCCGGGCAGAATTATGTTTCTGAACAGTTGCAGCAGAATGGCAGTGGCAGGTAAAATACCTCCCTGATTTTGCCAAGAAAACTGCACAGATGTGTCCATGTAGTACTAGAAATCAAGAGCAGTGTTAACTTTTTACAACTACATAAAAGAATAACTTGGATTATCTGAAAAATAGAGCATCATTTTTATGAGGAAGCACATAGAAATTTAGAAGATACATTTTAAAATACAGGCTCTGTAAAATTATGAATTAAACACAAGAATGTAAGGCCCTCGTGGATCAGGCCAAGGTCCCCCTAATCCAGCATTCTGTGTCTGGCAGTGGCCAACCAGATGCATTTGAGGAAGTTCACAAACATGTATAGGAAAGTTATTGCCCTTTTCCACTATTGCTCTCTAGCAGCTGGGGTTGTATGAAGGGGAAGGAATACTGAATAGCTAGAACCTAAGCCGAACAAGTGTGTGATTAAACCAGGCTAAACAGCCTCCTAGAAGACTGTTGTGGGAATAAAAAAGGAGGGAGAATTACATTGCCTGAAGCTCTTTGGAGGCAAAGCAGGCTGCATAAATGTAAAGCTACATCCAATAGTACATAACCACATTTTCCCTTGCTTTCTTCCTCACTACACCACTACCTCCCTCCAATCTGCTCTTGATAGACCTCCAATTCCCTGGAGAAGTATAAAGTGTAGTAGCTACAAAGAGGAGGGGAAGATCTATTTCACCAGCAATTTTCTTTCTGGTGGTGAATGACTGCCACAGGATACAACCTCTAATAAAGCAAAGCTCAGATCACTATGTGAGATTCAGTCTTCTTACTCCTTAATTACTCTTCTCTTCTTTATGCCCCCTTCATGTTACAAGATCTCAGTACTGGTGCAACAGTACAAATAAGAAAAAAATTCCCTGTCATGTTCTAGGCTCAATTTTCAGTGAATAGATTGCAAAAGTAAAACTCTCATTTGGACATGATGTATCTTACAGATTCATCTAATAAAATATAGGTTCATAATATATAAAGCAAATGTGGCTAGAAGCCAAGGCAGACATGGCTTCTCTGTAAGAGCTGCACAGAAAATAAATGGTTTAGTAAATGCAACTGTTCTTACTCATCATACCTACATATCTTTATCCATAAATTATTAAAGGTATCAAGGATACAGGAGTCTTTTGTTTATAGCCACTCTATTAGATGTGTTAAAAGTAAAAGTAAAAAATATGACTCATGGGGACCAACTATGGCAATTAAAGAAAATGGCTCCAACCTAAGCAAAGTAATTAAATATTTAGGTTTCAGTGTGCTTACCTATGGCTATCTGAACTGATGTTACCTAAATTAACTCAATCTGGGAGAGGGTTGTGCAACACAATAAGCCACAACTAATCTCATGAGCCAGGTTCCCACAATACCCTGGGTTAAAATATTGTTGACTAGGTTTTGGCTCAGTGTGTTTCCAGGCCTATTTATGGTTATCGCAATCAAGGTTTCTCAGTTAACTCAATTTTCACAAAGGTATTGAGTCATAAACTAGCCACAGTCTGGCTCTGCATAACATACTAGGCCAGGCTGTTTAGTTTATGGTTCAGTGTGTTGTACAAATTCAGAAAACTGAGTAAAATCAATAAATAATCCATTAATAACAGGATAGTATGGTGTAAGAATTCAGCTGGTAGGTATTATGAATTCAGAATTTGCATTCCAATTCAGGTGTCTGAGAGAATGCTTTGCCCAAAGTTAGCATGCAGGCCATTTTAAGAATGATTTGTTTGAGGCCCAATTGAACCTATAATTAACAGTCAATTCTTGTCATTTGTGGATTCTGTATTTGCAAATTCACCGACTTGCTAAAATTGATTTGTAACCACAAAATCAATACTTCTGGCACTTTCGTAGTCATTCATGGACACGCAGAGTAGCAAAAACTTTGAATTGCCTAATGAGCAGGTTCCCAGCTGAGGTTTCAGTATTTGCTAATTCAGAGTTCATGGTGACTTTATAGAATGTAACTACTGTGAATAACGAGAATCCTCTGTACTTCCATTCCAAAAGTAGATAGCGCTTATTTTGAAGTTTTATCTTAGCTACAATGGAAAGGCCTTCAGCAACGGAAGCACTGCTTGCAATATTTCAGCCAGAAAAACATATTTACATATATAATAAAACCATGAATATTTTCATTCTCTAAATATTCTCCAAAAACTCCATTGGAGTTTTCCAATGCCACAGCTCTCCAAGGGAGGAAGGATCTAACAGATGCTCTGAATTTCCCAAAACTCAGGCAGCAAGTTCTGAGGAGTGTTTGGTGAGCCAGTGGAATAAGCAGCTGACAGGGATGCTTCACAGGATGGCTGCAGATCCTGTGGCCTCTCCTGCCAACCCAGGGAACGTACTACGTACTGAGGAGCTCCAGGAGATGAAAAGTGACACTGATGTAAGATGGAGAATGAATTAAATCAAGCATAGATAAGAGCTCAAATTCAATCCTACACTGTGGCTGCCTGGGGAATTCTGGGAGTTGAAGTCCAGACCTCTTAAAATGGCCAAGGTTGAGAAACAGTGGCACCAATGTAGGCCTGCTTGTCTATTCTTATTCCATCTGCAGATAGCCACCCAGCAGCCTTATTTAAAGTTACTCAACCTGTGCCAGGGAATTATAGGCCAGAAGATCTGCTGGGCTGGAAAAGAAAACCGCTCACATTCTCTCAGAAAGACACAGCTGGGCAAGGCCAGCTAAGATAACAGAAGCCTAATCTTGTGTGATTATCTGGGTTCAGTTTGAACATGTGGATCCTGAGGAAGTAGACAGGATTTCTCTGTGTTGTCAATCCAGCCACCTGTGGATTAGATCCCTGCCTTACCTGGCTAGTGAAAACTCTCAGGGATATGATGGCACAAGGCAGGGTTCCGGTGGTGGTAAATATATCCTTCACTCTGAAAGAGGCAGTGGTATCTCCCCTTCCATTGTTTTACCCAGTTAGGTTAATTAATTGTCAACCAGTCTCCAACCTTCCCTTTTGGGGAAAGTTGTTCAGAAGGTGGTTGGTTTACAGCTACAGAAGAACCTGCATGAACTGAATTATTTGGAACCTTATTGGTCAAGATTTAGGCCTGGGTACAGGATGGAAACTGTATTGGTTGCCCGGGCAAATTACCTTTGGTGAGACTAGCATTGGGGGAGTATAACCCTTGTGGTCTTTCTGGATCTCTCAGCAGACTTCAATACCACTGACCATAAAATCATTCTGGACCAGCTGCAAGGAGTGGAAAGCATTCTGTTGCAGTGGTTCTCCTTCCTGAATGATTGGTTCCAGTCAATGGTGCTGATGGAGGGAAGAGGAAGAGATTAAGCACCTCGACTGTTCAAGTGTGGGGTGCTGCAATGGTCAGCCCATCCCCCCTTGCTGTTTACACAAAGCCACTGGGTGAGGGAGGCACTGTCAATATATAGATGCTATCCAGCTATACATTTCCACTCCAGATTGGACTGGAAATCTGTTGGAAGTCCTGACCTGATGCCTAGAGTCTTTTAGGATTTGGATGGGGAACAACAGGCTTGGGCTGAACCCTAGCAAGATAGAGCAGCTGTGGATTTGAAGACCAAGTGACTCTGAGGATAGTCGTCTTCACCTCTGGATAGGTTCATACTTCATACTCCCATGAACAGTGTTGGCTTGCATGTTTGGGGTCTTCCGGGCCTCACAGCTCCTGCTTAAACTACAGGCAAAGGTTATGGTTAGAAGGCCTTTGCATAATTACATATTATGCTGCCATTCCTAGATCAGGAGGTGCTATGCATGGTCACTCATAACCTTGTTAACCTGTGCTTGGACTACTGCAAATTACTCTATATGGGGCTGCCCTTGAAAAGCTTCAGCTGGTACAGTATGTAGTGCTAGTCATGGGTATATCAAGTTTCACCAATGTAACATCACTACTATGGGAGCTACACTAGCTGCCAGTAAGCTTCTGAATACAATTCAACGTGCTGTTGTCATCTTTAAAGTCCAACAGGATTCAGGGCTTAGATACTTTGAAGACTACCTTTTCTAGTTTGAGTCTGCCTATCCAGTAAGAGCTGGGGAAGAAGGGCTGTTAAGGATCCATCCGCAGAAGGAATGCCATCTCCTGGGACCCCAGAAGAGTCAACTCTTCTGTTAAACAGCTTGCCTTTGGGTATCCAGCTGCACTCTTTTTGGCTTCCAAAGAATTTTGAAAACTTCCGACTCTTCAGAAAAACATTTGGGGTCAATTAAACTACCCCATTGGGTGGTACAGCTGGTGGATGTCTATCATTATATTGTGATTATTACTATTTTTAACTGTTTGTTATTGCTAGATGTAATCTGCTCAGTGCCTTTGGGAGCTGAGCATCATAGAAGCCACAATACATTTTACAAGATGGATGAAAAGAATATTGCCTCTAACTAGTTCATCATGTCATTTTTTTTTTTCAGAAGAGCAGCACTCTTGCTCATATTGCTGGGCTCACCCAGCATACTAAGCCATTATGCAGTTTGTTTAGTTTTGGTGCAGAGTGCTGTGAAGACTCAGCCAACTGTTGTTTTTTTCAATAAACTATTGTTAAATCATGTGTAAAACCCAACCATCTTTTCAAGAGTCAGGTTAGGAAGAAGGCACCCATTGTCCCCTTCATCCCTCTGTTCTTCACTATTATTTGCACTCCACTCTATCACTACTTCACCTGTCTTTCTTGCTAAGCTGTCACACAAGAATTGAACAAAGCAGCCCTCAGTGACAAGCTGACTTCTGCACCCTGACAAAGGAAGACTGACACTCCTTCCATCTGACTGTCTTGGCAACTCAAAGTTGGATGATTCTGTCAACCAGTGGAGGATAACTTTAGCTTAGCTTTCATGAATAACATAATTACCCAAATCATTAAAATGTAGTGGCATGAATAGTAATCATGATAGCAGTACACACTAGGTACTTCATAAAGAATTAAGAAGACGGATCTCTGCACTGAGAGGATTACAGTTGAGAAACAGCAGGGAAAGAGAAGATAAGGCAAGAAATGGAGGCAGACAAGCAGTTTGTTCAACCTACTAACCAAATTATATTTTACTGAGTTAACCAAATTACTGGGGCTCCCACAATATACTGAAACACTACACTGGCTAATACTGAGCCACAAAGTAGTTAATCACATTGGAGCTTAGGGTGATATTGGAACCTAGTCTGTTGATGATGATTTGCAGTGATTTACAATATCCAATCTCATTAAAAATACAGGCAGTCCTTGCTTAAAGACAGTAATTGGGACCAGAATTTCCATCACTAAGCGAAGCAGTTGTAAAGCGCAACGCCATGTGACTGCATCACTTAGCAATGGCGGTTCTGGCAGTTCCCGGTTACTGTCATTAAGTGAATCACTGCAGGTCATTAAGTGAAGACCTTACATGATCGCAACTTCAGACTTCCTGCCAGCTTCCCCATTGACTTTGCTTGTGGAAAGCTGGCAGGGAAGGTTGCAAATCACAATCACATGATCACGGGACACTGCAATGGTTGGAAATGCAGGCCGGTTGTTGAGCATCTGGATTGCAATCATGTGACCACAGGGGTTGCTGTGATGGCCAGAACTTCAAGGACCGGTCATAAGTACCACTTGTTCAGCACCATCATAAATTTGAATGGTCGCTGAATGAATGCTTATTAACTGAGGACCACCTGTACATGAAAACAAAAGTTAAAAGTCACCAGCTGAACTCAATATCCACAATCTTTACAAATTAAAAGTGCTGTAGAACAGCTTCCACCTTTCAGAATACCAGCAGGGAAGGTGCCATCCATGTCTCCCAGGGAATTTCTACTATTCCAAAGTAGTAAAGCAACAACAGAAATCCCTTATCTTCTGTTTACTGTACACCCACCACCACCACCAAAAAACCCCCCTTCATGTATCCTCAGTGTCCCAGATTGGTACTAGAGACTTGATGGAACAGTTCTACTTGAAGGAAACCTCCCTTGATTTAGGCTTAATAAAATAACCAGGTATAGTATCTGGACAATAGGGACCCATATTCCCAAGAGCCACTCTACTTCTAAAGGTTGCTCTGCTATTAGATGGAGCCACCCCTTGGCTGATCCTGAAAAAGGCAATAGCAAAGCACTTCTGTACTGCTGCCAAGAAAACAACATGGAGATGTAGTCCCCAGCAGCTGAGCTACATTTGAAGGAATCTTTCCTATAGTCATATAAATATGGATGGAAGTGCATACAAGTTCAGCACAGCTCCGCTTTTCAACATTGCCTCCAAATTTCCTTGATTTTATTTACAATGTTCACATGTGTTGGGGACCTGTGAAGTACAAATTCAGTGTCTGAAGAGGTACATGGTTCCCTAGTTATTTGCAACCTTTCCTGACCTGATCAAGCGTATCTCCTTCCTATTGGGAGAAACACATTATTCAGTATTTGCAGGAGAGTGACCTTCTGATGAAAGTAGCATTTGTGGGGTGGGGAATTTAATACACAGTATAATTAAACTTTCATGTTTCTAATTCATTAAGAACCAGGTGTAGTTTCTTAACTATGTTTTCAAAGGAAATTACATAAACATTTAATTGGCTGGAGGGAAAAAAAATTGTTTTTAAGTATAATTCAGTACATCTCCCATCATTTTGGATGAACAGGGCTGATGCGCATTACGATGGTAGGGCTGGCAATTCTCCATGGAAAGGTGCAGTGCATCTTGCAATTCCATTCATGAAACGAAAATAAACTTTATGCTGGACCTGCTGAGCAAGAAGGGAAGGGTGAGTATTCTTATACACCAACTGCCAAGTCAAGTCTGAAGTGCTGGTGAGCCTGGGGGCCCCAACAGAAGCTCTATAAGGGTGCACTGCCATTCAGATCTCTGGCAAGCTGCACAAGTAGACAATAAGAGCTACTAATACCTACCAGGTCATTACAGAAAAGTGTACATGCATGGCATCAGGGTTGTACAACAGAGTTACTATTGAAACAGACAATTACATAAATATCCTGCTTCTACTTCAAAAGCCTATGCATGGGCCACCCTCCCTTACATTAACTTCCCCAGCTACCTGTGAGGTAGACTACACCGGGAAATTATGACTGGTGAAAAACCACCCAGTCAACTTCTTGGAGGAGGGGGCTTGGATCTGAACCTGAACTTCAGCCATACCGTCTTGCCACTCTGCCACCCCCAAGTTTCCCCCACAGAGGATGGCATGCAACAGAATTACAGGAAGACAAACCAGCAGCAAGCTCATGTGAACAGCCCTGTCTAGCTAAGGGAATGCAAGGCACATCAAGTGTCAATGATAAATCTCTGTCTTTGTGGAGTGATGGGTGACGTTTGTTGGGAACCTTTGCAGAGTCAATACCGCAACTGGGGCTCTTTGAGTCTCCTGTCCCCAGCAGTTGCCTTCAACAGCAGGGCAGATTGAAGGAAGGGTGTAGTTTGCATTATGCTGCTAGACTTAATATCATTTTCATAGAGGGCACCAGGTCTCAAACAAACAAGGGATCATTGACCAGATGGGGCAACATGTCTGTGTAATCATGTGATCCAGGGCCCTATTAATCATGACAAAGGAGGGTGCCTTCTGAACAGCTGGCCCCAAGAAAGAGGTTAAAGAGACATGTGTTGGGGCAAGGCACACAGGAAAAAAGGTGATAGGGTGACCAGGCCCTTTGTCTCTGGGGTCATTTGCCATCTGACTAGAGGAGCAGGTGGGGGGAAAGCTGTTCCCTGGATGATCCTCTCAATAGCTCCATAAGATACTAGAAGCTGCCACAGCCAGCAGAGATATGGGACAGACAAGATTCAATCAAAACTCTGAAAATAAAAGAGATGGGGGAAAAGATAGTCTCAGGGGTGATGAGGATGTCTGGACAATCATGTTCTGCAAATGCACCACCTTTGTTCCCTGGGTAGATAATTAATACATTTGGGTTAAAAAGTAGAATCTTTCCACTTATGTGAACTCCAAATGACAGTGTCTTTTTCCAGACCACAATGGCCAAGGGTACTCAGTCCAAGTGAGCAGCAGGGGGGTGGGGAGCACATCCATTAAAATCAATAGCCACAAGACACATCTTTCCCAAAGCTCTCTTTCTAAATCCCCCAAAGGAGCATGGAGAAGAAGGACACCATTTAGTCCAACCAGACACCAGGACTATTCAAAATGATCATGAATTTTTCAAAAAGGGGGCCTTCAACAAATACAATAGGTCTTTGGCTGCAATTTGAAAAGGAGGTTTAAAAAAAAAATCAGCAAATCTATATCAGTGAAGACTAATGAGAGCCATTCTGTATCATTGCCATTGATCTTGGGGAAACATGGTGATATATACTGGCCTAATTCTCAAGTGACTGTGTAATTCAGACATCATTAGACAGTTCTGTTGTTTGTTTTCACCTACAGCTATCTGCGCTTACCTAGATTGTCAGGTTCTCTAAGATTGGACCTTAGTAATGTTCTACTATGAATACCCCATAGTGGGACTCTTTATACTAATTGGAAGGATGGCATCCAGATTAGGGCTATTAGGGTTAGGTTAAAACCCAATGCTGTACAAAACCACTGCCATCTAATGATTGTCTGGGTTTTTGTACCCCAGTTATGATAACCGTAATCTAGTTGCAAATTATTGAAGTGGCTGGGTAGGGAAGCAAGTCTTGGTCTCCACCATTACTGGGTTTTTACAGCAAGTGTATGGAATCTGTGGCTTTCTAGACGTTGCCAAACTATAACTCCCAGAAATTTCAGCCAGCACAGTCATAGGCAAGGGATACTGAGAATAGTAGTTCAGTCATGAGGTTTATTCAAAAACATCTGATTCTTGTCCTTACTTACTTGGCAGAGAAAACAAAACAAAATTCTACAGCTATTGTATGAACAAAAGCCTCCCACACCACAAAAAAACTGGCATGAAGATCAAATACATAAGACTGGGTGGCACTTGTCATCTCCAGCAGCAAGGCCATACATGACAGTTTTCAAGTTGAGATGGCTTGATGTTGCACAAGAAACAGCTTGCCGAAGAGGCTGCAGTCCATCCTAGGAATATCCCAAATTTTACAACCTTTGTCTTCACATAATACAGTAATCCCACAGTTACAGAATTAATCTAATTAGCTAGGTTCACATAACACCATAAGACAACTGCTCTGGCTGGGTGTATACAATATACTGAGCCACCAACTAGCCAACTCTGTTATAGTCTAGTATCTTGTGCAAATCCAGATTCTGTGGTTAAATTAAGGTTCAGCGTGTCATGTTGCCTAAACTGCAGACTTGAGAAAATCATGGTTTAACTAACCATGGATAAATATGTTGTGAGAAGCCAACCAGTGTATTTTGTAAGTCATGGTTTAAAGTTTAATGTGTTATCTGTGACCCTAGCCAATTATGCTATGCAGTTATGATTAACTCAACCAATCATAATTAACCTAACTACAGCTTAGTGGGAATCACATATTTCTATTTAATTTGATAGCTGGAATTTAAAGGAGACATAGCTGTATAAATAACCAAATGCCCTGTGTCAAACTTTAAACAAGCTCAGATTTAACATAGCTGTGCACATTGCAACTTTTCTGCTTTTACATTTCCTAAGCCTGAACAAATGCCTTAGTGCCATTATAAACTGAAAAAGAAAATCAAAAGTGCACTTTAAAACAAGGATATTTCCTTTTCACGTGCATCATTATTTAAGGCAGCCTTGTTCTTTTTGGAAATGCAGTTCTCACGTATTGCAAATCCCTTATGCCGAGACCTTTCCTTTCTTTTGCCTGGCACAAAAGCAGAAATACAGGCTTTTCTCTCTACCATAAAAAAGCAATCTTAAAAAGAACTTCTTCATGAAATAGAGGCAGGATACCTTCCCAATCCAAGGCATAATCTTTTCCAAGGCTGCACTGCATGAATGGGAGCTTAGTGCGTGTTTGCAGACAGCCTCATTATCTGGACCAGGCCTTGACTTTCAGAGCCTATAAATCTCTCTTTAGCAAAGACAGCAGTGAGCTAATTTCAATTAGCTGCTTGGTGCCATATGAATTCTATTAATATCAAAGTAATGAGGTAATTACTGTGATTTGAAGAAATTACTAGGGAATTGCTTTGGATGAAATCTAGTGAGCAGCAAATGAAAACATCTGTTTTCAAAGGAATAAAAGGATATTTTAAGAGGGATTTTTCTCCTTTTTTTCCTCCTCTGCCCACTTTTTCTTTAAAAAAAAATCATGCGTTCAATCTCTCTGTTATTTTATCTGCATAGCATGGCATATTCTGAGGGAAGATGAATTACACTCTGGGAGCTGTTACATTACGTGCAGTGCTTCTGGGCATGGTCGCCCCAAACTGTGAGATGCTGCAGGATGTACCATAAGCAACTGAAACTTGGCTTGCATATCACACAAAGCTATGGTTTGGTTAACCAGAGTTTGTTGACTGAACCACAGTTGCCACTTCTGCCCAATGTACTCAGCTATTAAACCATGGTTTACAAACCACATTGGCTGTGTTCACACAACCCACTCAGCTGCAAGCCACATTATAGTGTAGTATGGGAATCTAGTGAATTGGGCACAAGAACTCAGAAGGTTAAGAAAAAAAGAACACTGTTTTTTCTGGTGAGAACCAAACAGCACCAATAGGTTTCTGATTTAGAGCAGCCGCTTATGTGTGGCTCCCAAAAGAAGAAACAGTAATAAGTGAAAAAGAAAAGTGGATGTGCTAGAAAGTTGAAAAAACAAAACAAAACAGAAATCTCATCATAGCAAGAACAGTACCCAGGTTACATGCATGCCTGCTATAAGGTATAAACAAGGCCGTTTTTTCTGGAAAATTTAAATCCCATAATTTCTTGGAAAGTTTGCTCATGTGTTATAGGTTAGAGGAACTATTTACAAATCTACCTGTGTGATTTTTTTTATTCAGGACATTTGAAGAAGAAATGAAATCCCAGGTTTACATTATGAGCCTGAATTCACTTCCAGAGGAACAGGCCCCTACCTTTCCTTTGCTCACCGCACAGCTCTTGGCTGACCCCTGCTGGCGGCCTTTAATTGTGCATCTGTTTGTGTGTCTCCCCCCCCCCCCCCAAAAGAAACCCTGTACAAGATAAAAGGTAATGTTTTGAAATTAAATTCTGGATAACTTCATGAACCCATCCATGTGGTTTTCTTGACAAAGATATTGAAGTTGTTGCCACTGCTTTCTTTGGGGACTTTTTTAAAAAACTTTCTAATCTGGCCTACAGTCCAGGTATTTCCTAGTGGTCTCCCATCCAAGTACCAATCAGGTCCAACTCTAATTAATTTTCTGGGATCAGCCAAGGTGGCTGCCACTTAGCAAGGCATGATGTGCAAGATAGTTCTATTCTGTTGCATGCACACAATACATGGTCTGTGGGAAGGGAACAGAGAAGGAGAAAAGAGTTGTGCATAATGGGAGAGGTGGCCAGCAGGAATGCAAAGCCCTCAAAGCTTCTGTGGCTGCCATCTTATATACCATAGGCCAGGGTTCCTCAACCTCAGCAACTTTAAGATGGGTCTTTTTGATTCTAGGCAATGCGTAAAGGAAGGCTGCATATCAAGTGGTTCTAAGATTTAATTTAGCATTTCATAAGAAGCAAATGTGACAAATAAAGCTTGAAATATAACTGGAAATGAAATAAAAGTTCAAAGTAAATTTAAAATATTTTATTTTAAAATGTATTTTTACCGTTTAAAAAATCCCAGCAATTTAATTCAGAAATTTGAAGAATTCTTAGAATTTGCTTTTGAATTTAGAATACTCTAAGTTCAAACTGCTCAAAGCAAAATGGAAGGGAAAAATTGAGAATAATTTCTCCTAATAATATTTTTGCCCTAGTTTGTAATTACCCTGATCCACAACCCTCTTTTTATATTGGTGTATATTTTGTAATTTATGCATTTTGATTTAGGCTTTCCAGAATTCAGCACAACTAGAAATAGCTGAATCCTATTTAAGCAAAAGCTTCTGTGGCTGCCATCTTATATACCATAGGCCAGGGTTCCTCAACCTCAGCAACTTTAAGATGGGTGGACTTCAACTCCCAGAATTCCCCAGCCAGCCATGCTGGCTGGGGAATTCTGGGAGTTGAAGTCCACCCATCTTAAAGTTGCTGTGGTTGAGGAACCCTGCCATAGACCTTAAATATATACAGTGAAAGTATACTATTTAATGGTTTTAGGAACCAGAAGACAATGTTTTTATATATGTAACTGGTTTGGGATAAGTGCTGATGGTGTGAGAATATATTTTTAAAAACAGTACCTATCCCATGGAAGAGAAACCTTTTTCTCTAGAGCAAGATTAGTTTCGCAAGAGGCTTGGATAGTTTGCAAAGACACTTCAAAATCATGCTGGTCATGGATTGGCCTCTTCTATTTTAACAGGATTATTGACCCTCATCTTTGCTGTATTTTTGCCTTTCTACTGAACTGCTAAGTATTATTGACAGCATATAATATGACCATCCTATTTTATTATTTCTCTGTTTCATAAAAAATGCAGCTTTAAATTTTAGCAATACCTGGATAACAAATTCTCTCAAAGAAAAATTATGAATATAATTTTAATATATCTAAGATTAATAAATAACAAAACTCAGAGAAGAATAATTTTCAGCATTTTGAATGAAATTTAAATGAAAAGTTTCCCAACATTTAAACTATTTTCTCTGAATAACTTGGCAGCCTTAGGCTCCCATCTGAAGACATACTGCTGAAGTTAAGCAGGCCTAGCACTGGACAGGGCACATGTAGGAGATCCCAGATGACTCATTTTAAATTTCATGCTTGAAAAAAATGTAATTATAAATATATTTCCTGGTTTAATTGGTTCCTTCCCCCACATAAGGAGACAGTTCTTCTTTTCCTACCCTAAGCATAGTTAGAAGATTCCTTCTCCAACTTCGCAAACCTTGGGGGATCCCCGAATAGATGATCTGGTCCTGATTCTGAATATCAATAAAAGAATTGCACTCAGCCTGTATGGGGGAAATGATCTTCTAACTTAATAAGCTAGAGAATGTCCAGTTAATCCTATGACATCTCTTGCATTCTGAACGGCAACTCTAAAGGGTAATTATGCCCAGCAGTCATCTCAAAAGAGAGGGAACAAATTACACATGTGTGATTAACTGTGTACATTAACTGGAAGAGAAATTGTTCACATCACTGGATTGGTTATGGCATAAATATCTACCACACTTTTCTTTTTTTAAAATAGTATTTTATTGAAATTTTAAGATTACAAAGTTAAAAGTTAGAAATGAAAAAGAAAATTGAAAATACAAATTATAAAGAAAAAGAAAAGAAAAGAAAAAGTGAGATAAAGTAAAAGAAAAAGAAAAAAGACATGAAAAATAGATAGCTTCCAATCTATCTCTGGTCTTAGGAATAATATGAGTGTCGTAAGTGCTAGTTTTTAATGCATTAAATAAGAATAATTCTTTGTCAAAACATATCCCATTACATTTATAATCTAATCTTCAAATCCCCATGTAAGCTTCGCCCCACCTGCATTTTGCAAATAGTCCATCAATGGTTTCCATTCTTTAAGGTAATAATTATTTTAATTTTCTTTTAATAAACAAGTCAGTTTATCATTTTCTGCCATTTCCATCAGTTAATATCTACCACACTTTTCAATGCAGCTCCAGTTAGAGAAACCTGGAAACAAGCTTTACCTCTACTCATGAAATCCTGAATGACATTAAATAATTTATAATTTGTAAAATGGGTATAATTCAGACCATGTTGAATGAACCAGGAATATCATGAATCTCACCAGTAATTTATTGAAATCACAGTCTTCCACCAGGGACGTACAGCTAGGATCATCCCATTTTATGATCACAGCAATTCTATATGGTAGACTAGGAGGTGGCTGTATGTACAACAGTAAGCCTCATGTGGATTGAGATTTGCGGATAGCTTGGTCCCATTCAGTCAGTTGCAACATTCAGATCCACCGATTAAAAACGCTGGATGCAAAATGATATGAATAAAATGATCACTTACACATACATTCTGAAAACTTATGAAAGTAACTTATTATGCAGGACAGCATTTGCTTAGTTATGGTCTTCCATGAGAATCAGCTATGATGGCTAATTATTTTTAACTTCTACTCCGAACATTGTACTTTGGGCCAGTAGAGGGAGCCAAAAGGCTACACCGAAACTTTGTGTAGAAAAATTTTCAAACCTTAACTCTAAAGTTATGTTTTCTAGAATGATGCATGGAGCTCCCAGACTTCTCCTCGATAAATAAGTATTACATGTAAATAACTATTTAGCAAGTTTTAATGTTGGTAAAGTGGTACAATTAAATTCACAAAGGGGGTAGTTATCAAACAAATAGTAAGTAGCTTAATTTTCATTTTATATTATGATAAGTCACTTTATTTAATTATCGTGATTTTTCTTGCCCATTCCATCCTCCTCTTCATTTACTAATGCCAACCTGCATTACTTTCAGATGAAAATTGTAGATGTAGAAAATGCCCACTCAAAAAATTAATTTGAGTGATCATTTTGATACCAAGCTGGTTGTGAAGTCAGTACAAGACACTGTGTCTCTGTGTATTGCATATTCTGACAAAATTTTCACATAAAGTGAATTTACATCAAAATTCCTTATACAGAAGAAGAATAAAATGCATGTGCCTGTATAGGAATGGGTAGGTGCATTGTATAAGTATTGAGGACTGTCCATGACCTAAAAAGAAGAGAAAGATTGTTATGGCATGAAAAGTCTTGCTAGACAGTGGAAGTTCTAGCATTCTGTTCCACAGGGGTCAAAGAGATGTTTATGAAAACGTACTCATTCATGGCATTCAGTATAAAAACAGTATTAATATCAGCAAGTTTTAAAAAAATAAACCTGAATGTTTGCAATCATTATCAAGTTCCAGTTGACCTAATTTATGAACCTTGGGGTTTGACTTTCTAATTAGGTTGGCATCTTCTTCAAATTCAGCCACTCCCATTCCAAATGATTAGGTTGCAAAGCAATGATATACTGCTTCTGCTGTTTGTACTATTTGCTTTCTGTTAACAAGACATCCATTCATAAGAGGATCTTTCCCAACCTGGTGTTCTCCAGATGTTCTGGACTTCAGCTCCCTGAATTCCTAGATATCACTATGGTGAATTCTGTGAGTCTGGGAGCTGAAATTCCAACACATAGAGAGATTACCAAGTTGGTGAGGTTGTCTTATCTACATTTGATCAGGAAGTTTTGATGAGGGATTTTAACAAAAGTCTTTTAAAAATCCATGTAATCCATCTCTAACAGATTATGCCCATTCAAATATTCAAATAAATAAATATAAATAAATAAACATTCAAATAAATATTGGCCTGGGGTGGGGAGGGAACAGCTCAAGCAGGGAGATGGCTAGCCCCATAGTGGCCGGCTGTCCCCGCCCTGATTTTCCATCTTGGATTTTTTGTTTTTAGTATTGTTTTAATTGTATATATGGGGTGCATTTTATGTATATTTATAGTTTTATTCTCTCTGTAACCCGCCCAGAGTCCCCTACTGTACGGGAGATGGGTGGGAGAGAAATCTAATAAATAAATAAAATAAAATAAAATAAAATAAGATGGCATTCTTAAAAAACTTAAAAGAGTAGTGAAGCAGAACTCACGTTGATTGTCGCTTAGCAAGGTTTGCTGTTTTGTGTGCTTGACCATTTAAGTATAATAATGCTTTCTGCTGATGTACTTAGAACAAATATAAAGCTTATTATATGCTTAATATTTCTGGATCTTCCTCCACTCCCAATTCCAAATTATGGTTCTGCTGATAACTTTCCAGTCCTCTGGCATGGGACCAATATTCTTCTACTTTCCTTATAAGACTAGCTTGAATTCTAAAATCTTTTGGATGGATATCATCTGGTTATGTGTTGGTATAATTTATCAATATGATTTAGAATAGGGGGGTTTCAATGTTTAGGATCCAGTGGCCATGTCTGGAATTTTGAGAGCCAGTCATTTAGATTTTGTGACAATTTTATGACAATTAATTAATATGACAATTATGTAAGTTATCTGCAACCACAAATGCAGAAGAGGAGATGAACACATTTTATAGTCAATCTATATAATGTCTATATACAATGATTATATAATGTCTATATAAAATGATTATTGATGTTCTCCTTGAAAATGGTGGTTATATGCTCAAGAACATATTGTGGAAACTTTGACTTTCTTCTGCTTTAGCTTGACTTGGAACTTGCACATGAACAATTTGTGATCTGTTCCACAGTCAGCCCCTGGCACTGATTTTTGCCGTTATAACTGAGGTCTTTCACCTCCTTGTACCAATAATACAGTTTATTTTATTTCTGTGTACTCCATCTGGTGATGTCCATGAATATAGGCATTGTCTGAAGACTCTGTTAACAATGAAGAAATTATTAGATTGGCAGAAATCGATACATCATTTTCCTGATTCATTTCAGTTTCTTAGGCCATACAGTCCAACTATATTTTCCTCCTTAATATTTCCAACTTTGGCATTCCACAACAACAACAAGAAGCAGTACATTTTGCTTGCATGTTCTATCAATTTCAAATTGAACTTGATCATAAAACCCATCAACCTCTTCTTCTGCATCAGTGGTTGGAGCATAAACATAGATAATTGTCATATTAAAGAGTTGTCCACAAAGTCTAATTTGTTATTCAGGCATTGACTGCATTGTGGACAAGTACTGTCCTTGCTACACCCTTCTTAACTATGAAAGCAACACTGTCTTTTACATGCCCTGAGTAGTAAACAGTGTGATTGTAACGAACTGCCACCTGTTGATCTCAAATCCAGTAACTTTCCTTGCAACCAATATTGATTCAAAAGAAAGTTCATTTATTAAGAATAAGTGTACAGATCCAAAGCATTGCTGAGACTGAGCAAAAGCGCACCAAAAACTGCTTTTCTTACTTTTCCCCCCCCTTACATCGCCCTTCTTACTTTCCCCCCCCTTACATCGCCCTTAGTTCTTGGTCTTCTGATTCCCTCGCTGGCATGGCCTTGAACATTCCAGAGCCTGTGATAAGGAGCCATCTGCTTCAAACGGTCTCTCCTTCCTACTCCCCCTCCCCTTTTACAATGGCAGAACCGCAGCATGTAAAAAAGCCATTTTTTAAACTAGCCATATAATAATCTATTATAAAATATTGCGAGGATTCTGACATCCTGCCCCTCCACAAAAGAGGATGTCAGTCAGATGATTCCTCTTCTTCACTCTAAAAAGAAAAAGCAAAGAGAAACATAATACAATAACCATTCTAATTATTAAGGCTTTGTAGGATAAGTATCATAAAATTTTTTAACTAAATGTGGAGCCTTTACATGTTTCTTGTCAACCCATTCAGCCATTGATTTGGGAAAATGTTTCCACTGAATTAAAAATTGAAATCCCCCCCCCCCCCCGTGCTTTCTACTGTCCAGTATTTCTTTAACTTCAAAATGTTGTTCTCCTTCAACCATCAATGGTTTAGGAGGTACTGGGGAGGGATGCCACCGAGATGACTCCTTATAGGATTTAAGCAGGTCACAGTGGAATACTGGATGGATTCTTTTAAAGGTAGCAGGCATCTGTAATCGTAGTGAAACTGGATTAATTACTTTATCGATAACAAAAGGCCCTACGAATCTTGGAACGAGCTTTCTGGAAGGTTGTAATGATTTAAGATGCTTGGTAGATAAAAGAACCTTATCTCCTACTTTCCAGTCTTTTTCTGGGGTTCTCTTAGCATCTGCAAATTTCTTGTATGTAGCTCTGGCCTCCTCCAACGAGGCAGCAATCTGAGGCCACACTTGTGTCATTTGTTGGACCCATTCATCAACTGAAGCGACTTGAGTGGTTTGTTTAGGCAGTTCTGGGATGGGTACAAAGTCTTGTCCTGTAGCTATTTTAAAAGGGGTGAGACCAGTGCTTTGGTGCACTGCATTATTATAAGCTACTTCAGCAAATGGTAACAGTTCATCCCAATTGTCTTGTTGGTAGTTAATGAAACATCTCAAATATTGTTCCAACACTGAGTTCAGACGTTCACATGATCCTGCCGTCTGGGGGTGGTACCCCGAACTCAAGCCTTGCGATGCCCCCAGTAGTTTTAGGAACGCCCTCCAGAACTTGGCAGTAAACTGGACCCCGCGATCCGAAATTATTCGTTCTGGGACCCCATGAGCTTGGTAGACGTGTTGTATAAATAACTTAGCCAGTTTGGGTGCTGATGGAATGGCTTGGCATGCCACAAAATGTGCTTGTTTGGAAAAAAGGTCTGTAACTACCCAAATAACTGTCTTTTTGTTGCTTTCAGGCAGGTCTACAATAAAGTCCATGCATATTTGCTTCCAAGGAGCTCCAGGGTTTGCTACTGTCTGTAGAAGCCCCATTGGTTTGCCCCCTCTCTTTTTGGCCATTGCACACGTGGGGCATGTAGCTACATATTCCCCTACATCTTTTCTCATTGTTGGCCACCAAAATTGACGTCTGAGTAGATGTAATGTTTTCACAAAACCAAAGTGCCCAGCTGTTTTGCTGTCATGACTTCTTTGCAAAACCCACTTTCTAGCATCTGCAGGAACATATAGCTTGTCTTGCCACCACCATGCCCCTTGTTTGTTCACTAGCAACTGGCTGTTGCTTTTAAACCACTCATCCTGAGCAATCTGGGCATTCAATTTTTTCAATAACTCTCCTTCTGGTTGTTCTTCACCCCTTTTTTTCTGAGCTCTAGTGACCACTCTTAGGGCTGCTTGGGTACATGGAATTACTGGAGTGACTACTTCCTCCCGCTTGCTATTGTGTTGAGGTAATCGAGACAGAGCATCTGCCAGAAAATTTTTCCCCCCAGGAATATACTTCAGGGAGAAGTTAAATCGATGAAAATATTGTGCCCATCTCATTTGCTTTGGTGACAGCTTCCTCGGTGCAGTCAAAGCTTCTAGATTCTTGTGATCAGTCCAAATTTCAAAGGGATGGGGTGACCCCTCTAACAAGTGCCTCCAGCAAACTAACGCCCAGCGTACTGCGAACGCTTCCTTTTCCCACACCAACCAGCGTCTCTCAGTCTCTGAAAATTTCCGGGATATGTACGCACATGGAAACAGTTCCCCCCCTGCCCCCTTCTGTAACAACACAGCTCCCACTGCTACATCCGAAGCGTCTGCCTGTATGACAAATGGCTGTTCTGGATCAGGGTGTTTTAAGATCGGTTCAGCCGTAAACAGACGCTTTAAACTTTGAAACGCTTCCTGGCACTCCTTAGTCCAGGCCAAGGGGGCTCCAGGTTTTGATGCCTTCGCTTTGTCCCTGCCCTTGGTTTTCAACAAATCGGTGAGTGGGAGTGCTACTTGGGCAAAGTTGGGTATGAATTGCCGATAGAAGTTAGCAAAGCCCAGGAAACTTTGAAGCTGACGCCTGGTTTTGGGAGCCTCCCAACCTGTAACGTCCCTCACCTTTGCCGGGTCCATTTCAATTCCCTGATGCAAAATTCTATATCCTAAATAGTCAATTTGCTGTTTATGAAATTCACATTTGGAGAGCTTGGCATACAATTGAGCTTCCAGTAGCTTTTTTAGCACCTTCCTGACCAATTGCACATGTTGCTCCATGGTCTCAGTGTAAATCAGGATATCGTCCAGATAAACCAACACCCCCTGGTATAAATACTCTTGTAACACCTCATTTATAAGTTGCATAAACACCCCCGCCACTCCTTTTAATCTGAACGGCATTATTTCATAACGGAAGCACCCCAGGGGCGTGTTAAAGGCGGATTTCCATTGATCTCCTTCCCGGATTCGCACCCTGAAGTACGCCTCCCTTAAATCCAGCTTTGTGAAAATTTTCCCTTTGGATAAATGGGCCAACAGGTCTTTCATCAAGGGGAGTGGATACCGGTTGTCAGCAGAAATGGCATTTAGCCCTCTATAATCCGTGCACAAACGTAGGGAGCCATCCTTCTTTTCCCTAAATAGCACCGGTGCAGCAATTTGAGAATGCGTAGGTACAATAAAGCCCCTCTTTAGATTCTTGTCAATGAACTCCCGCAATGCTTCCAACTCTTTGGGTGTTATTGGATACATTTTCTTCCTTGGAAATTTAGCCCCAGGCTCAATCTCTATGGTACAGTCACTGGCACGATGGGGGGGTAGCTGATCTGACTCCCTTTTGCTAAACACCTCCTGCAGGTCGTGGTATTGCTTGGGAATCTGGGTTGCAACCTCCACTGCCTTTTCCCCACACACAGCGCCCATCTCTCCATCTGACAACGTTTGGGTAATCCCTTCAACTTCCACTCCCCCCTCCTTCGGGAAACGTAAGATCTTCTCCTCCCAGTTCACTTCTGGGTTCTTCCTTTTTAACCAGTTCATGCCCAGAAGCACTGGGTTGCATGCCATGGGAGTCACTAGGAATTTAATAGTCTCTCTATGGTCCCCCATAGTTAGTTCAAGCTCTTCTGTACGATATTCCACCGGCCCTCCCCCCGCTGGGGATCCGTCCAGCTGGGTAAAAATCACAGGGGTTTTGAGTCTCTTTAAGCGCAGTCCCAAACCCCAGGCAAGGGCGGGGTTAATCAGATTTCAGGAGCAGCCAGAGTTTATCAGCGCCCGTATCTCTGCCCTCCGATTAGTCCTCACCACCCTTAGTTCCACCCAAATTTTAATGGGACTCACCCCCATCTCTTCGCTCTCTGAGTCCTCCTGTGAGCTGCTTTCCTTCTCTGGAAGAGCAGCCGCCTGTCGGAGAGAGAGCAGAGCTAACAACTTCCGGGTTTTGCCACGGCCGCGTGTTGCCTCTCTAGCTCCCGTCTCGCTGCCTGCTGCCGCTGACTCCTTCCTGCCGGGCTTTGAAGACTTCGGCCCCTTCCGCTCCATCTTCTTGCCTCCCTGCTCCGTCTTCGCTTTAGGGCACGCAGCGGCAAAGTGCCCTGGCTCCCCGCAGTTGAAACAGACGCGCCGGCTCCCACTACTTTTCAGAGCGCTGGTCTTCGCCTTGGGCGACACCTTCTTTGCACCAGGTAAGGGCGGAAGTCAGGTTCTTGCTTCAATCGTGCGCCATTGCTCCTCCACTTCGCCGGCCATAGCGACCCATCCATTAAAGGTTTTGGGGAAACCCCAGCACACCACACGCTGCAGCAATTCAGGTTGCAAGCCTCTCTGGAAGAACTCAATCAGGAGCTCCTCCAGCACGTGAGGCAGCCTTTGAGCCAATCCCCGAAATTCGTAGGCGTACTCTGATACCGACTTGGACCCCTGCTTCAGCCTTTCCAGGTCGCGTCATGCTTTAAGCGCCATGCACGGGTCTTCAAAGCGCACGCAGAGAGCCGCCATGAAATCCTCCAATTTTCTTAAAGCCCAGTCCTTCGCCCTATGCAGGCCAACCACCCATTCCGCAGCCGTACCTTCAAAAAAACTGGATACATAGGAAACCTTCTCCTCCTCGCTGCGGAACAGACCCCCATAGCCCTCCATGTAGATCCGAACCTGGGTGATAAAGCAAGCCAGCTGCTCAGCATCGCCCCCGAATTTCATGGAGATGCCTCGCTGCTGCATCGGGCTCTTCTTGGCTCTGCTAGGTGTAAGATCCTCCTCCTCCTCCTCACTGGAGGTTTCACCTTCGGCTGACTGCTCTGCCGCCTCCGTTCCTCCCGGTGTGGCTGCCGACTCTTGCGTGGGAGGCATAAATCCCCTTCCAAGCAGTTGGTCCACTGCTGCCTTTAGCGCTCGCATATCATCGGATAGGGACCCCATCTGCCCTTCCAATTTCCCCATGCAATCTTTCAACGAAGGAGCCCGTCCCTTTGTTGCCGTTGCTTTCACCCCTGTCCGGTCTGGGCGTGATGATTGTACCGGCTCCCCCTGGGTTATCACCTTCACTTCCAATGGAGGAGGGACTGGTCTTTCTTCTTCTTCCTCAATTACATCGTCAGCCATCCAGCTGCTCGGTTGGTCCCGGTCAACGTGAGGCTTGGGACTCCCCTCAGGGCAATCTCCCTGGTAGAAGTCTACACTGGGAGTCTCAGCAAAATGTAATGAACTGCCACCTGTTGATCTCAAATCCAGTAACTTTCCTTAACCAATATTGATTAAAAAGAAAGTTCATTTATTAAGAATAAGTGTACAGATCCAAAGCATTGCTGAGACTGAGCAAAAGTGCGCCAAAAACTGCTTTTCTTACTTTCCCCCCCTTACATCGCCCTTAGTTCTTGGTCTTCTGATTCCCTCGCTGGCATGGCCTTGAACATTCCAGAGCCTGTGATAAGGAGCCATCTGCTTCAAACGGTCTCTCCTTCCTACTCCCCCTCCCCTTTTACAATGGCAGAACCGCAGCATGTAAAAAAGCCATTTTTTAAACTAGCCATATAATAATCTATTATAAAATATTGCGAGGATTCTGACAGTGATTTTCTGACTGAAGGTGTCCAATTCCAGTCCATCTCAATTTGCCGATGCCTAAGATGTCAATGTTGGTTTCGCTGTACTGAGCTTTCCCATGTGTTTGGGTTTTCTTTTCCGGAATGGCAACTCAGAACTAGACACCCCAAAGAATTTAATCTAGTCATGTCATAAATGCTATTAGTATTTTGACCAGACTTCAGCTCTTCCTCAGTAACATGTTGAGTGCCATTTGATCTGAGGGGGCTACCATCCAGCACTATATTGTCAGTCATTTGATTTTCTATCCATGTGGTTTCCTTGGTAAAATACAGGAGTAGTTTACCATTACCTTCTTCTGCCCAGCATGAAATTACCCCTTTGACTTTGCCACCAAAGTGATCTTCTGCCTCCAGCATTTTCCTACATCACTGCTGCCCAAAACAGGTCCCTGCTTGCTTTAGATGGGCAGCTGGGATGATCTTCACAGCTTGGGTGACCCTGCTGAGATGATATACTCCTAGCATTTTTTGCTCATCCCTCTCAAGAAACCTCCCTCCCCACACCCCCAATGAGACCACACAGCAGGACCTGGGGGGGGGGGATACAAATATACAAACAAAAATCTTGTACAATGCTCAATTTTCCTATTATGTCAGCCTGGGCTGTCGATTTCATTTGAAAGCAATCTTAGAGATTTCCCCCTGACACACAGAGACAATAAATGTGCTTGTGATACACACATGCATGTTCATGCATTTATATCTACGTACATATATATTCATACTTTTTTTGTGTGCATGAATACACACGCTTTTAAAGCTACACTAAAAAGAAAAGGGGCAGGTTTAGGACAATAACATTGTATTTTAATTGAATTAACCATTAATTAAAATTATTTCCCTGTGAAATAAAGCATCTATTGCAAAGTGGGAGGGAGGAAACTTTAACACTTCCTGAAAGATCCTTTATTCCAAGAGTTATTCAATAAAAGTTACTTACGATGGGCTGCTACCAGTTGAGCTAAACCTCTTGATACAGCTAGTCTTTTCTGCTGAGAAGTTCTTAGTCCTTCTGCCTAAAGCTTTTCCCTTCAGGCCATCTTTAGGAAAACTACTATAGAAAGGAAGATGTATTGGATCTTCCCATCCAAAGGCCAGAATTCCAGAATTGAACAAACCTTGTCCCAGTCCTGAAACTCAAGGTATAGCCAAAGGCAGTCTGGCATGTAAGGAAGATTTTAATGAGAAATTCCTTTCTATGAGGTCAAATCACTACATATAAAACATTTATTGGGATAAAGGAAGTATAACTAACACAAGGAGAGGCAAATGTAGTAGCATGGCTAACCTTGAACTCCCTGAGTCTACACAACCAGGTCCTGCTTCCTTGCTTTAGTTAGCAGTCTGGTACTTCTGACTCCCATCACCTAACTTCCAGAGAGCACATCCCCTGACATCCTCCCCCAACCCCAGCGTGTGAGTGAAATAGGGTTCTTACCACCTGTATTGCCTCCCTGAAATGAATAAATAAATGAATATTACAATAGATTCCCTTTGCTTTGTAGCATATGTGCATGGAACTACTAGTTTCAGCTTTTTCTTCTCTCTTTTGGGAGTTAGGCCAATCTCATAAGAGATAAACAAAAAACTTTTCTTTTTAAATATATTTAACCTTTAAACTTTAAATACAAACTTTCAATATTGAAAGAGGTAGATAAAAAAGATAAAAGTGACAATGTAATGTTCTGTGTAGACCACAAGGTGGCACTGCCCTGTTATTGTTGTTAAACTATAACATTTCATCTGGAATGTGCCTTATATAGGTTTCAAGACTTGAAGTCCAGCATGCAGGTCCAACTCTTGTCAGTCCCTCCTCCTTTGGATATAAGATGATCACTTTCCACCAAAGTGCTGGTCATCTTCAGTTCTTCAACCAATTCCTCCCTTTTTGTGAGGAGTAGGTCCAGGATAGCAGACTCTCTTGTTCTTCCTTCCACCTCTGACAATTGAAGCTATTAGCAAGAGAGAACAATAATTTGTTGGACCTCTGTTTCTTGGCAGAGTTAGATTTCCAGCAGATGTCAGGATAATCAATCAGGTCTCCTGCTTAGATGTTTCTAGGCAGGCCCTCCATACTCTTTTGTCTTCCCCCTTCTTTATCTCTCTCTCCTAAACACTTCTCCTCTGGTGTGGGTTTTTGTTTTTTGCTTACCTAACAAAGAAGAAAGAGAGAGAGAGGAAAAAAGAACAAATACAAAAAGAACTAAGCAAAAACATTACTGTATTGCATAGAGTTCAAGCCTTACTTTTAAACAAATCATTAAACCTTGACCACACAAAATAATATTATCAGTCCTTCTGTTATGAAAAGCCCACTCGTAACAAAAAGTGAGCACATATCTGTAATCCAAGATTGTGCATCTGGGATGGCCCTATCCTTCCAGCACTGAACAGTTAGCTGTTTTGCTATCCCAGGCTTGATCAGTCTGTAATTCTTTTTATAATGGTAAGTTCCAAATGTTTGGAGTATAACTCAGAAGTATATTCACAACTTTAAAATGTCATGAACTTTTTATCACCATTTTTAACAATCTTATTGTCTGGCATCTCCTAACAAGCCAGACAAAAAGAAGGCACAGCAAGGCATTCAAGGACACAATGTTCTGCTAAGTAGGTTTATTTTTAAAAAAAGAGCTGATTAAGCTGTTACAAAAGAATTTCAGTGCTATTTATCATATTTGAGCATTTTTATAAAAAATGGTTCAAATTCTAGCACCTTTTTCTCTTGCTTCACATGGTATAACAGGCTTGAAGCCACTCTTGATTGGGAGGGAAGACTTCCACCTGTCCTTGATTTGGTAACAGACTAGCCTGGTTTCAGTCATTTTGCTTTTCACTTTGTAAAAACTAGCAATTACGCTGATGGTTATCAAACCCAAATGGAACATTCACAGCCCATTTTATATGAATATTTCCTCATCTATTTTACCCCTCAACACAATAAAGCTAATATTGTCTGTTTTAAACATTCTCTAGAAAATACTCTGTTTTATGGAATGTATGTGTGTTGGGTGGTGGTGGTGGTGGTGGTGGTGGGGAGATAAATCTTTTGCTTTGCCTAATGAAGGACATGCTCCATCTATGATGTCCTGGCTATATAAAAATCAGAAATTATCTAGGGCTAAACCTTCTTTCCTAACAACTCTTGGTGGAATGATAAAAGTGCAGTTTTGAATAAAGGGAGAGGCTCTTTTGGGAATTTGGACTACTGCAATGCACTCTGCATAGGGCTGCCCTTCAAGCACATGCGGAAGCTTCAGGTGGTCCAGAGTGCAGCGGCACCTGCAGTTTTTGATGCACCAAAATATGCCCATGTAACACCACTGCTTCCAGGGGCAATTCAAGGTGCTGGCTGCCACCTTTAAAGTTGTACATGGCATGGGACCAGGTTACTGGTAGGACCACCTATTCCTGATGGTTTCCCCCATCCTATCAATTCTGGCAGAATGGGCATGTTCCAGGTTATTAGTGAAGCAGTATCCTCTCTCTGGTTGTAGAAATCATGTCTTCTGTCTCACAGCACCTGCCTTATAGAACAGCCTCCCCCTAAGATACTTTACTGGTCTTTCAAAAAGCCGTGAGAACCTTGATCCTCCCCCAGGCATTGGGGCCAGGATGTTAGTTACTGGAGCTCTGGCATGGCTGTATGTGATATGGGAGAGCTGAGATTTTTATAGTTTTTATATGGATTCTTTTTTGTGCTTTGAATGAATTGGTTATGTTTTTATTTGTTCACTGCCCAGAATTTAATTGATTAGATAGGCAGCCATATAAATTGGATATATAAATAGATAAGTAAGCAAGGTGAATTCCATCTATTCAGGCCTTTCAACATGGGGTCAATTCATCAGACTCTTTGCCATAAAAACCTAGAGGTCTGTTATAGTACCTCATCCATCAAATTAATTGATCTCTCACACTTGAAGAAAAACCATTCTCTTAATAATAATAATAATTTTTCCTTTCCTCTTTCCAGTAGAAACAGTAAAAAGAGGAGGAAAGACAGCAAAATGGAGATGGAAAGAGTAGCAGAGCTGGGAAAGAAAATGGTGGAGATGAGGCAAGTCCAGGTGGTAGCTGGACAAGGGAAGATATAGAATAGAGAAACCCTTTTTAGGCATTACAAAAGGGTTAAAATCACTAGGTAATCAATCCTGTCCCAACCACCAAATAATCTTCAAGCTAATCTTCAAAGGCAGACTAATATTAAAAGTTTGCAGCAATGATTTGGGTGGCAGGCAGACTACTTAGGACAGTACTTCTGGCTGCAGTCACATATGCCCATTGTAACTTTGGGTGTCCAGAGCGCCTCTGGAAAGCAAAGATGGCAGCAGTGTGGTGCCTACTGAAGAATCTTCTCTGTGCACTCTACCTGCACCCAGTAAATGTATGCTTTGTTTTCCAAAGGAAAATTGTCACTGGGGCTCACGTGGGAACCCTCTGGGTCATCCTTGCCCAGCTTATGCCCTCAGATGAGTTGAATGTCAAGTCCCAGTTTTTTCCAACCACTGTGGACATTGGGAAACATGAAAGTTGAACTCCAATACATCTGGAGAGCACCATATTGGGGAAGACTACTGTGGATAGCAGATACCTTCTGGCTGAAGTCTAGGGTGAACAGCATCAATAATCAAAATTATTTATTCCATTTGTCAGCTATTTCTCAGACCCTATCTGAACTGTAAGCATCAGTATATTAATGTTTCCTGACAGCCCTACATTTTTCAAAGAGAATCAAATCTTTAACATCTAAAGAATATGCATAAAATCACCATAGTAATAAACCTTTCCAGTTCTCTTGGTCCTTTAAACCATTTTTGCTGACAACTATGTGAAGAAGAGAAGGGTTGCAGGATTAGATTTTCAAAGGAGATTGTTGCTTAGACTTTCAAGATCACCTCCACTGAAGGCAGAGTTTCAAAAAAGCTTTTTATACATTCCATTGTTTCACACTGCACCAGCTGCCTCCATGCCCAAGTCTTCCAGAAAAGAACATCTTTAAAAATGACACCTAAAAGCATGTTGACAGTTTCTACACTATTGGATCAAAAGAAAGAAGCTGAGAAACAGAACCTCGTTTGAAGTGCGAAACAAAACTTTTTGATTCCTATTTTGGAGATGCAGTTACATAAATCTGTGATGGCATTTAGACCAAGGAAAAATAAGTAAGTGAGTGTATGCTTTTTGCATGCACGAACAAGGGACTTGTTTTTGGAAATCTGAATATGAAAGGTAACAGACTGCTTAAACTGTGGTCCACCACAACACCCAGATCCTTCTCAAAAATCCTACTACTGAGAGCCAGTACCACCTATCCTGTACCTGTGCATGTATGTTTTCTTACCTACATGCAGAACCTTACATTTCTTGCCACTGAACAGCACTTTGTTGGATAGAGCCCAATGTTTAAGTCTATCAACATGCACTTGAACCTGTCTTCTGAGTTGTTAGCAATCCCATACCCCCTTCCCTGTTTTGCATCATCTTCAAGGCTTAATAACCTGTTTCAAGTTTTAATACTCCCCAGCCATAGAAAGCACAGGAAAAGAGAGAAACATTTTCAGTCCTGGTTCCTGATGATATCACTGCATTATTGCTACACCCTCTGTAGTTTTCTGGAATTATGGGCCACATGTAAAAAACCCCGTTCATCCCACAGTTGCATCTGTTTGCCAAAGAGCAACTCTGGACATGTATGACTCAAATAGTGGAAGTGATGAATGTATGTGTATATGAGTGTGCATGTGTTGGGACTAGGGGGGATGGCTAACTTGGCATGGTTCTGATCCAGATTGCTATCCATATATGCTGGAATGCCCCCAAAGCCATTTAATCTAGAGTCTTAAATCACTGCACTGCACAATAATAGCAAATATCTCTACAGCTGACATTCTGCTGTGACAATATTTCTATCATTATTCTGTCAAACATTGCTAAAAGGATAATGTTTCAATATTTCATTGATTAGTTTGAAGTAACTGAATATGCTATTACCATTTTAAAAAATACAAATCATTACTGCACCAAGACTATTACATGCACAACGCTGGAGAAATACTGAAATACCCACAATGGAGGAATGGATTGTGAAGATGGCAGAATTTGCAGAAATGGCAAAATTAACCTGTCTGATCAAGGATAAAACAATAAGTGCTTTTATAAAAGACTATAAACCTTTTATGGACTTTTTGCTGAAAATGGAAAAAATGAAATGGTGATTTTTGGATTTGCTGACTAAAAAGGGTTGAATATGGGATAGAGGGGAACTATGTAATGTAATCCTATCGAGGAGGAAGGATAATAAGTTTGTTTGTAACTGCTGTAAAGAAGATCAGAAGTCACTTCTTTAATTATCTTTTTTTCTTTCTTTATCTGTATTGTCTCCCACACTTTTTCTTTTATCTTTTATCTTTTTCTTAACTTTCCTTTATATATGTTTTCATGTTTATATTTTACTCATGTCAAAATCTTCAATAAAAATTATATTAAAAAAATACAAATCATCGTTAAAATCCAAGTAATATATGAATATCAACAGCAGTAGTCAGCACAGTACAAAACATAAAATGAGACTAAGACCTGCAGTCATTTCTATCTGAGCAATTAAAGACTTTATATTAAGAGAAACCCAAATTTTAGAAGATGGATCTCCAGGGCATGGAACTTAGCTGGTTTTGTGTTAATGAAACTGTGTGAGTTTCCTAGGTGATTTACTGCATGCTCCTGCAATGGAGTCTCCCAAGACGACTCTATCACAATCCAGACTGCATCAGGAATTTTGAAGCGGGAATGGTAGGTGTGAGCTCCGTTGCTTTGCTAAACTGTTACAACAAAACAATGTTTTTTTACCACAGAAATAGATTGGGAAATTTACATTTTAATTAATTCGTATATATTCTGTACTATTTTGAGGCTCCTCTCCCTATCCTTTAAAAATAACGCTGCTCAGTGTTTCTTTCTGACAGTGCCATAGAACCTGTTTTATCATTAATTTATATCTTACTGCAGAGAAGCCTTCTTTCCTGGTACTCTCTAGATGTGTTCGACTGTAATTCCCATCACCTCTAACCAGTACAGTATGGGAATGATGGAAAATACAGTCTGACATATCTGGAGGACATCACAATGGAAAAAAATTGCATAAAACCAGTTTCCAAATTCACCAAATGCCAGCTTTCTTCCTCTACTGTTGTGCTGATCAACTTTACTATCACATCTGAAGCCTAGTGTGTGGTACACTGAAAAACCTACCAGTGTGATATCTTATAAATGAATTGTATTTTAAGCCTTAGATCCTGAAATTTTGATCACCTCTTCATCCAATATGCTCCAAACATGATCCTCCCCTGCCCCCAACCTTTGTCCTGAGAACAACCCTGCATAATAGAGATTCCAACAGAAGAGAATATATGTAGCTCAGGGTTGAACTGTGAAGTCCTTGGTGCTCTCTGAGCTTGGTTGCTTGGTTGCTTACTTGCAGATGTTTCATTACCCAGCTTGGTAACACCATCAGTGCTGAATGTGAACTCAGATCTCCCCCATCACTGCACTTTACAGCATTCAAGGAGTATTATTTTTACATTCTTTCTCTTATATCTTTATATAAATGGCAACAAAAGTACATGTTGAAGTTCAGAAATTCTTCAGCAGGGTGTGCCACTCATAGGACTTAGTGGAAGGAGCTTGCTCTTGACGCTTGCTAATTGTGGCTCAGGGGAGAGCTACTTTTATAGTTACGCATATAAAACAACCGTACCTATTTTAATCTGGCCAGTCTCCAAAGGGTGTTCTTCCCAAGCAGTACTTCTAAGAAAAGAAAAAGTGGGGGGGGGGGGGGGGGAGACCAGAGACTCTATACTGTAATAGGACAATGCTGCTGTGTTGTTCACCGTATGCATACAGTCAACACAAAGTTCAAAAGAAGGTGAAGCAGAATCAACATAAAATAGCAACAATAGTCCTGAAGTCTAAAAATCAGGAAATGCTGTTTCTCAAACTAAAAAGCCTAGAGGAATGAAAATAGTTCACCCACACAAAAAAGACCACTGGGGAACCTTCTCCAGACAATATATTTGGTAAACAGGTGCACAGTAAAAAGGTCCTTTCCATAATATCCCCCCTCACTTCACTTACTAGGGTCAGCTAAAGAGTGCTAAAGCTCTTTTTTCAGAATACAGGCGCATATACATTGGAACTGTGATCCATTACATTACCTGTTATTTAGATTTTAAATATTAATATCACTAGAATTCAACCTGAATTGTGCCTAGACACTGAGTAAAAGACAGTACTGATCACAAGCACTGTGGAATACTACAGCTACTTCAACCAGTTTTCAAACTCTGGTTTACAGAATTTTCACAAGGAAATCTATGCAGCAGGCTAATCCTTTCCCAATTTGAAAAAGCAGTATGGGTGCTATGGTCAAGGGGAACCTTGGATAACATGCCATCCAGACACACATTTGCAGACATGAAACTGACAGGCACTCTGCTACATCAAAATCCCAGGCTCAACTGTATTTTCTTTTTGAGACTCGGTTCAAGCTCTTCTGTAAGTTTAAATGAAGAGGAAAATGGTACCGCTCTGGTTTTGCCACTGACTAATAAAGAGTGGAAAGCATAACAATGGGTTTTGGAAAGAAACACACTGTAGGCACAGCCCCACTACTGTGGAAACTCATCAGGGTGGAAACTTCACCTGCTAAACTTCGGCCTTCCCTAATAGTGGAGCCCTGTCGCTAAAGAAATGTGGCACCCCCAGTTTCCTGAGACGAGACGAGACAGTACGGCTGGCAACGGCAGCTGTAGAGGACGGCGACTTAACGCCTGGCAAGGTCTTGCTGACGATCTATGAAGAGATGAAGGCAAGGCCCACCGCTCGCGCTGCCCTTCTGCCCGACCATGCAAGCAACAACGCTCCGGCAGTCACTTGGCCTACGAGAAAATAAGCCTGGGGTATTTCGCCAGACGGGGCGTCACACACAGCTCCCGAGCGCCCCCGTGCCGGCGAGCCCCCTCCCGGGGTTGGAGAGGAGGGTCCAAAGGCGGCTCCTTGGGCGGGGAAGCGCCGCCGGGGACGGCCGGCTGACTCGGCACTCAGCTGGCCGCCCGGTCGATTCGGTACCTCCTCGCTGCACGCACGTCCCGATTGCGAACAAGCAGGAGGAGGCGTAGAAGTGGCGGCGGCGGCGGCGGCGGCGGCTATCCGAGGAATGCGCTGAAGATGGCGGCGGGCCGGAGAGCACCCAAGAGCGGCTTGCTGGAGCTCCGAGCGCCGGGCGAGCAGTGGCTGCGCGTCTTGGTGACTCTTTCGGAGGACTTCTTGAGCTTCATCCCCAGCACCAAGGGCTCGGAGGAGCCGCTGCAGCCGCCACCCAGCCCGGTGCAGCTGAACGGTGCCGAGGCGTGTGCCCTCGTCCCAGACTCGCTGACCAATGTCAAGCGCGCGGTGCGGATCGTGAAGCAGGACGTGGGGGGGCTCGGCATCAGCATCAAAGGTAAGCAGGCGGGCGAGGCGCACCGGGGACGCTGCCCGCTCGCCTCCATTGTTCCCCCTGGCAACTTTTATCACACTTTTTTGCTTTTCCTCCGCCGACCCACCCGCGACCCTGCTTTCAACCTTCCGCCTCTTGACACTAGAAGCCGCTTTGGGCCAAGCCTACTTTATTCCCTCCGTAGCAGAGCTGTCTGTCTCCTTCGCCCCCAGACTTCGGGATTGGCTATTTTTGGGCAGCCGAGGTCTAGCGCGGCATAGCCCTGCAGCGGGGATGATAACCTTTCCAGAGTTAGAGTTCGGCTACCACCTTTTATTAGCCGCTTTTTTCCCTTGGTCCCTTGCAATAATGGCCTTTGAAATCAGTTTCATCCCCCCCCCCTTAAAAAAAAGAAAGAAAGAACTCCAGAGGACTGTGGAAGGGAGGGGAGGAAAGTCCCAACTGAAGTTGACACGAAATTAAGGAATTTATTAATTGCAGTCACAGCTCCTCCACCCCTAAGGAACTGGAACTGTATTAAAGTTTGAAAGTAGCAACTTGGAAGGAATGCTGCATTCTTCTCTTAGCTTGATCCTGGCATCTGTGAAGTGTATATTTGCAGACTAAGAATCCGATCTGAGGAAGTATTCAACAATCCCATGGAAGAATGGAGGGTGTTAGCAACTGACACTCTCTCTCCCTGAATGTTTTCCTACTGGATGAAGACAGCTATCTCATCCTAATGGTACTTTGTCTTGAGTTTTTTAAAAGCATAGTTATCATCCTTGGACATTATGTAGATTTTGTTCTGCAGGACATGATGTTTAGCTTCTGTTTTTTTATAACATAATGATTTATAAGATGAGGGCTTTCAGACTGAATTTTCTGGCTGGATTTGGGCATTGTGGTGAACCAGATACTAGTTTGTTTGCTTTTGGCTTAATATGCTGTGTGAATCCAGCAAATTATGTTTTATTCAACAAGCAAGAGCTAGGCATATCATGATTTACCACAATGTGTGAACCAAGGTTCTGCTTCAGTGCCACACAGGTGAAAGTCCAGGGCTGAGTGCTGTTTACAAGTGGTCAGGTATGGCCACCTGTATTTCCCCAGATTCTGGGTCCATCAGCAAACACTTATGCTGCTGCCACTGCCTCTCTCTTAGGAATAAGTAACTCCTCACTCTGTGTGTGTGTGTGTGTGAATGAGAGGGGGAGGGAACTTGCTCACAGATTTCTGAACATGGAAATTAGTGTTGTGAAGAGATGGGGATCACAATAAATGTGCTGTGTGTGTGCATGTGTTAAAATTTAACAGTTTACTAATTAAGCTAGTTGCATGTAATAATAGTATTTAATTTCATTTTCATCTTCCCCACTTTAAAATCTTTCTGTATGGCCTTGCTCCATTTGCAGTGCTTCCCCTGACATAAAGTTCAAAGCTCAGTCCAACCATGCTATGCAGGAGCTTTTTAAATATAGGAAGAACTTTTTAGGGTGGAACAGTATTAACAGTGCAAATCCTATACCTGCCTATACCCAGGTAAGAGTACACAGGGCTACGTATTAAAACTCTTAAGAACAGTTAGTTTATTTTGCACAGCAAAGAAACAAATGCAAATTGTTTGTCTAATTAATTGCAGATGAAATATGGGAATGAAGGAAAATGTTAAGTGTCCTTAATCAAGAGTTAAATTACAAATTTATACACACTTGCCTGGAAATATTCCTTTAAATTCAGTAGGACTGGCTCCTGGGTAGTCATATAGATTTGCATTGCTGAAAGAGGATCTCAAAAAAAAAAAAAAAACAACCTCTGACACTATGTGTGTGTGATGTCTTTAAAATTGGAAATGCAGAAACTTCTGAAATTATCATATGTACTACATAGCTTTGGCCATGCTGGCTGGGAATTATGATAGTAGTGGACCAATACATTTGGAGAGCAACCAGATTAGGGGAGGTTGGCCTAATGCTTTAGATACCACTTCTCAAAACCATTGCTTGGAAGAGCTTTTTGCCATCCTGGGAAAAGAGAAGGCCACACACTTCATTAGGATCCAGCATGGCTCTTACATTCTTACTTCTTGTGACTGCTCATGTGGTCTAGAAAGCAGAAGAGGATAAAATCAGATATCCAATGAATGTTTCTTTCATTTGAAAGGAAAATGTCAGAAATGCAAGAGACACCACATTTCTCCATGAGAATTGCACAGATATAAAAGAGAGATGGCCTTGTCTATGGGTTAACAGGTGATCTATCGTAGAATAACTGTGGAGAATCAGATCTTCTCAGACAATGCTTTTTAAAGCATTCTAATGCCATGTTGTCTTTGACCTTCAAATTGAGAAGAGACAGCACACCTTGCAGAGAAAAGGGGTCTTCATTTGCATTCAAGCATTATGGGAATTGTAGAAAACAAAGTTATCACCACATCTATAAATAATACTCAGTTTGATCTGCAAGTATGAATGGAAAGTGAAGGAGTCAGCCTTTTGCTGCTTCGTACATCTAGGGAAGCTGGCTTCAGTCCATAAATACTTGCATTGCAATAAATTTGCTGCTCATGAAGGTGCTACAAGGATTCGGGGTGGGGGGGGGAAGCATCTAATCTTGCTTCTTCCTTGTGTAATCTTATTATTCCAGGATTTAAAGATTGTGTAGGAAGAATCAACTAATGAAATCAAATTATCTGGGCTTTCTAGTTAGAGGAATATTGAACATACAGACAAACTCTCTTAATTACGCAGATACTTTCAGGTAAGAGCTAAAAATAGTGTATTTACATCAAATTCCAGACATGCTGTTATCTAATATTTTTAGATCAATCTTGCCCTTTAAAAACCCACTTGGGTTTAGAGCTATCTTTCTCTCTGTGAAAAGTTTTGTTTTTGCTTTTTTTAAAAAAACAAGGGAATATACTTTGGATCACTGGATTTGTCTATGTGTTCAGCCACTACAGAAGTCAGGATGGGCAACTATATTTAAACTCATTATCAATGATGACATCAAGTCATTTTTGACTCCTAGCAACCACGCAGATAAATTTTCTCCATGATGCTCTATCCCTAACCTGGTCCTTCATGTCTCCCAATGGTGTACTCATCATCACTGTAACTGAGTCCATCCATCTTGCTGCTGGTCATCCTCTTCTCTTCCCTTCCACCTTTCCCAGCACTAGAGCCTTTTCCAGAGAGCTGGGTCTTAAACTCATTATACTAAGGTTTAAATTGTATGTACAAGATGTTTTGTGTGTAATACCTATGGCACAAAACTTCTGGTTCTGAACTAAGTATATCCCTGAATGTTGGGTTCTAGAAAGATGCAGCTGAGTGTCAAAGCCCTGGAAGGAATGTAAATAAATAGATGTAAATAAAGAGTCTTTTTTCAACAATAAAAGATCACAACAAATAAAAAATAAAATAAAAGCCAGTACAGGTATGTTTAATCCCACAATATATACATATGGTATACATTGTCGGGTTAAGGTCAATTAATCAAAATATAATAATATATCTTTCATATGTTAAAATATAATATTTGTCAAGTAAATCATGTCAGATAAAACTTATCTATAATATTGTATCTGGAATGCGAATATGTATTTTTATGCATTACTTAGGTCAACATTTATTTTGCATAATTACTTCATCAGAAAAAATGCTGTTTTGCATGTATCTCTATTTTCACAGCTGGGCCATTTTATAAAAACTGCTCTTGCTCGGATCATATCTTTTTTTCCCCTATAACAGCTTTCTCTTAGGACTCCAGAAATGCAACTGAGTCTCTCTTTAATTACCACCATTGCAAAGAGCAAACCAAACCAAAAAAGGTACAAAAAGTCAGGGAAGGTTTGCGTAGCATGAATCTTCTGTTAAGTTGTATACTGCTTTCTTTTATATGTTTGCACAAACATCCTCTTTAGTGGCTTTTATTTGGGTTTTATTTCCAGGTGGTCGGGAAAATAAAATGCCCATCCTCATATCCAAGATTTTTAAGGGGCTGGCTGCAGACCAGACAGAAGCGTTGTTTGTAGGGGACGCCATCCTTTCCGTCAATGGCGCTGACCTCTCTGATGCATCACATGATGAGGCAGTGCAAGCTCTGAAGAAGACTGGCAAGGAAGTGGTCCTGGAAGGTAAGCAGGCTGTTTTAAGATAGCTGAGAGAAGCTAAGGAACTCTCCCCTTCCACTTCTGACATCACCCAGTATTATGCTCTGGTTACTTTGATCTAGTATCACCAACAGGATTTTCCACTTTTTATTATTTCTATGCAGTGTATGTATGAAATAGCATTGGGTGGAGGTTTTTTTCCCCCCTATAGTTCTCATTCATTTGGATGAAAGAGAGTGCTTTAGAAAATCTTTCAAAGGGAAAAAAAGGAATTTCACTGAATTTTTCACAATTAAAGTATGGTGTTGCACACTTAGTTACAATGTGGTTGAGTCATGAAGTGTCTCTGATTGTCCAGTGTGTACACTTCTCTCTCTTCAGGTGGCCACATGTTCTCCCTGCAGCCTCCCTGGCTTCTTACATGTCAGTTAAATCTCAAGGGAGGAACATCTCTTTCTTTTTTTTTTCAGTAATAATTCTAATGTCACCAAAAATGGGAAAAAATTGTTGCAGAATTACATCTCCTCACCCCTAAAAATATCCCAAAAAACATCCACTCAGTTTCTCTGCTTACCAGTTTGATAGATAACTTCATAAGGTCATTTGTACCCAGTTCTAATATTAATGCTATTCTTAGCTTCCTTTCTACAAGTTGGAAGAAGCAAAGGTCCTCTGATCCTTTAATTATTGATAAAGATGCATGAGGAATAGTATTTAAAGCAAGATGATTACAGAGACAAGAGTGCTGCAGCTTAAAATATGCCAGATATAGTAGTCAAATCCAATCTGTCCAGTCAAAACTGTAAGGTCCTATATTGTGACTGCCTGTCTGACTGTTGCTGTGTATTTTGCTGTAGGGTTTTATGTATCACTTCAGTTGTAACACAAATGCAGTTAGGAGAACCCAGCTTTTTCGACAAATAGTCTGTATGGGCAGTTGCTAGCAGCCTCATGAATTAGAGCTGTGCAGTGTTTTGGATTTGAAGAACCTCTGGAAAAGGTCTGAGTGTCTTACCTGCAGTGTCTTAAAGCAGACGCATCTTCCCATTGGATCACAGAAGATAGTGCAGCCTCAGCGCAATCTTGGGAAAAGATGTATTTCATTTAAGGAGTTGCAGGCAGATGCTACATGAATGCCCTGCACAACCCAAAGCACTTTTTTTCTTTGAATCCAAAGTGCTCTACAGCCCTAGAAGGATGGATCTTACCTGCCTTTGGATTTGTAAACTGGTTCATTGATGTTTGTATATGGCAATAGTAACTCACATGCTCATCAGTTCTAGAATAGTCTACTGTAATGCACTCTACATGGGTCTACCTTTGAAAGCTAGCTGCAATTGATACAGAATGTACTGGCCAGCCTTTTAGAGGGTGAGAGCCATTATAACTACAGTATGTAACACTGATTCTACAGGCAATGCATTAACTTCCAATAGGTACAAATAAACAGGTGGGTTTTAACTTATAAAATCCTTTATACTCAGCACCTACGCATCTCCAGCATCTTCTCCTTCAAACAGAACCATCTACCTGGTCCACCTATCTCATGTTGGGATGTTGAGGGTTCCTCCCTCCTCCATGCACGTGGTTCAGGAGACAGAAGACAGTGTTTTTCCATTGTTGCTCCATCCCTGTGGAACAGCTTGCTGCCCCTGGGAATCTGGATAGTGCCTCTCTTATAATGCTTAGAGAGGCAGTCAAGGCAATGCTTTTTCACAGAACTTTCAATTTTTAAAAATTGCTTCTGAATAATGGAAACTGGTTTTATCAGTTTTATCAGTTATGCCTATATTTTATTGATTTTACCTGGTTATATTGTAAACCACCAGGAATGTTTATGGAGTGTGGTAATAAATATAATAAAAGAAGCAGGTAAACAAATAAATGACCCCCATCTGCTCTTTCCTAGAAATGTGTGCTTCTATTTCCTGAAACAGTTTAATTGCAGATTTGATCTGAGATCTCTCATCTTCTATGGAAACAAAATATGCCAACTCAACATCTATGCAAGAGAAAGAATAACTATAGGTTTTGTCCTTATTCTTAAGTCAACTTGAACTGTAGCCTTTGTTATATATGGAACACCAAATTTAGCTGAAGAGTCACCTGGCTGCAGCAGAAACTTTCCTTTTTTTCACTGTAGTAATTAAGATCACCATCCTATAGTTGCATTCTGTGACAGTGCACACTGTTCTAGCCTTGCACAGCTCATTGGCTTCCCGGCTTCACCCAGGCAATTATTCAAACACAAAAGACTAGCGGGCAGAAATTCAGGGACACAACTCTGATAGTTTTATTACAGAAAAGCAATAATTAGCAGAAAACCAGCAACTATTAACTGTAAGCCTCAAGCCATATATAAACACCAGTCCCAAGACTTGTTTTTTCCTACCTCTGTACTCCAAGAAGCTGAGAGCCTATTGTTTCTCAGCAGCAGATGTGGTTGACATCTCTGTACAGGTAGTTCTCGCTTACTGACTGCCTTGTTCAGTGACCTTTCAAAGTTATGATGGTGCTGAAAAAATAACTTTATGACCAATGCCAGCTTTTACGACCTTTGAAGTGTCCCTCAGTCATGTGATCATCATTATAGTCAGTACGTGTTGTCCTGTGCCTGACCTGTGGTTTTGCTTTTTTTCCTCCCTTGCAGAGCAGAGAGATAGGAGAGGAAGGGATTACAAGAGAGTAAACAGGTACACAATGGGGAATACACACTAAAAGCAATGCACTGATTCCAGTAGCCTGGAGTGTGCTATGCAAACAGCCAGTATACTCCCCATTGTGTGCCCACCTACTCTCTTGTAATCCCTCCCTCTCCAATCTCTCCACTCTACAAGAGGGGGGAGGGAAGAAAAAAAATAAGCTATTTCTGTAGGCAGTCTGTCCTGTGTCTTACCCATTTTTTTGTCCCCTTACCCATTTTTTTGTCCCCAGTACCAGGACATTGCTTTTGATGTGTATTCCCCATTGTGTGCCTGCTTACTCTCTTGTAATCCCTTTCTCTCCAATGAATGTAAATACAACAATTCCCTTCTTGCTAATTATCGCAGAACCAGGGTGAGCATTCCGAAGGGCAGGGGAGTGGGGAAAAAGGAAAGCACAGTCACGGTCATGTGATTTCCCATTTAGCAACTGCTTCACTTAGCAACCAAGTTGCTGGTCCCAATTTTGATCATTAAATGAGGACTACCTGTACTGTTATTGCAATAGATCTGTTTGGTTTCAGGCTCTTGACATCAGTCCTTAGTCCATCTATAGTAACCTCACAATATGAGGCCTAACAGATATTAAGCTTTTTTAAAATTGTTATTGAGAGCCTGTTTGGTGTCATGGTTAAGACACCAGGCTAGAAACTGGGAGACAATGAGTTCTAGTCCCATCTTAGGCACAAAGCCAGCTGGGTGGCCTTGGGCCAGTCACTCTGTCTCAGCCCTAGGAAGGAGGCAATGGCAAACCACTTCCAAAAAATCTTACCAAGAAAATTACAGGAACTTGTCCAGGCAGTCGTCAGGAGTCAATGCTGACTTGAAGGCACCCCCCACCACACACAAAAGTTATTAATGTTTTATTGGTGAGATATAGCAAAGTACAACAATAACAACATTTACTCATTATTATATAGTATAAATACATATTATATATAAATATATATATTATTATATATAAATATTATAGTATAAATACATATTATATATAAATATTATATAGTATAGCTGGAAGAATCACAAGCCGGAATTAAGATTGCAGGGAGAAACATCAATAACCTCAGATATGCAGACGATACCACCCTAATGGCAGAAAGTGAAGAAGAACTAAAGAGCCTCTTGATGAGGGTGAAAGAGGAGAGTGCGAAAGCTGGCTTGAAACTCAACATTAAAAAAACTAAGATCATGGCATCTGGACCCATCAATCCCTGGCAAATAGAAGGGATAGAAATGGAAGCAGTAACAGACTTCATTTATTTGGGCTCCAAGATCACCGCAGACGGAGACTGCAGCCATGAAATTAAAAGACGCTTGCTCCTTGGGAGGAAAGCTATGGCAAACCTAGATAGCATATTAAAAAGCAGAGACGTCACCTTGCCGACAAAGATCCGCATAGTCAAAGCTATGGTTTTTCCAGTAGTAATGTATGGCTGTGAGAGCTGGACCATAAAGAAGGCTGAACGCCGAAGAATTGATGCCTTTGAACTGTGGTGCTGGAGAAGACTCTTAAGAGTCCCCTGGACTGCTAGGAGGTCAAACCAGTCAATCTTAAAGGAAATCAACCCTGATTGCTCATTGGAAGGATTGATAATGAAGCTCAAGCTCAGATACTTTGGTCACCTAATGCAAAGAGAGGACTCTTTGGAAAAGACCCTGATGCTGGGAAAGATGGAAGGCAAAAGGAGAAGAGGACGGCAGAGGATGAGATGGCTAGATAGCATCACTGAAGCAATGAGCATGAAATTGAGCAAACTCAGGGAGGCAGTGAAAGATAGGAAGGCCTGGCGCAATATGGTTCATGGGGTCACGAAGAGTTGGACACGACTTAACGACTAAACAACAACAATATAGTATAAAAACCTACATATATTGTGACTGAAGTAAGCTTTACATTAGAAAACCTAGTATGTATAAAAAATCCATCTAGTAACAATTTGGTATCAATATGGAATTAATTCAGTCCTTATTATTAATCTAGAGTAGATAGATATCACTCTAGATTCTCATTTTTGGTATCTAAAGACATTTCAAGACTAGATAGCAAGCACATCTTTGACTCTATTCTTTAACATCAGGAAGATCCTCCCCTTTTACATTAGATTATCTTCTTTGCTACCCTCCAGGATTGATAAAGCTAAAATTCTTCGTAAAACAACTATATCTTGGGAATATAATTTATCATCACATTTACATCTTAAACTGTTATATTTCTTTCCAAAATCCAGTCAACATTTGAAAACAAAATGGAACTGTGGCTGGATAGGATCCTAGATGTGCAGATACCTCTGAAGCTGCTAAGGCGCTGTATCTGGGCCATGCTGTTTTCTTAATACATGTTTCAATATTGCCAAGCAGAAGCTATGTGTAAGTTGTAGTCAGAATGTAATATCTCAGAATCTTTAAAATAACCATGGTAAATCAATTAATTTAAGGTATTTATCCCTACTTGGCCCAGGCTTTTCCATAAAGCATTTTCTCCATTATCTTCAAATTTGGATTATTCCATAGTATCAATGTGTTATGTGATTCTGAACCAAAATTTAATCACTTACCTATCCATAACTAAATGTATCCAACACTTTCAAGGCTGGAAAAGAAAATCTTTTTTTTACTATGTGTTGATTCTAAAACTTGCTAAGATTTCAAAGGCATCACACACACACGCTCTAATTGGGCCTTAAAGGCAGCATTTTGAAAAGTTCTCATTCCACAGAAATATAGATGTTAAAATGAAAGCGCAGTGGTAAAACTGAAAATCTGGTAGATTAAAACCTGCATCATCATAAAGCAACCTCAGTTTGATGAAATATATTGGATGGGTTTTGGCCTGCCATAAATTTTTTCTCAGTAATGTACATTTATATTAGGAATTTAACATTTGAATCCCTCTTAAAATATACATTAGTTTCAATATAATATTCATTTTTATTATGTTGATCTTATCCTACAAACTCAGTGGAAGCCTTAACCATGGGTTTGTATCTATTGGAATGGTATCTGTACATTTGGATTCAATTCAACATACTGTGATATATTTCAAGAAAAATATAATCCCAAGTATTTTACAGAGTCTGTACGAAGTTTAAAGCTCAATATTTATAGTTGATAGATATTTTGGATTGTGAGGAAGTAGATTGGACTATTTCCATTTGATAACCAGAGTATAAACTATATTGCTGCACAGTCTAATGAGCTTTGATAATACCACCAAATAATTATCCAAAATAGCTACAATGTCATCTGCCTATAGGAAGAGTTTGTATTCAATATCAACAGCTATCCTTAATATCATGAGATTGGTTAATGGAAGAAGCTAAAGATTCAAAAGTTAAGCTAAAGAATAGAGGAGACAGAGGGCATCTTTGATAGGTGCCACAATGTAGCTTAATGGGTTGAAAAACAAATCCATTTGTAGTGACTCTAGCCATAGGATAAAGATTTTTTTTTTAATCCGTTCAATCATGTCCAGTTCAAATTGTAATTCAGTGGACAAAAGATCATGGAATACCATATCTTAGAACATACTTCATCAATTCAGTCTGGACCATATCAAAAGTCTATATTGCATGATGCCTATCTATTTTTTATAAATCCAGAATGAGATGGATGAATTATAGATGGTATTCCTTTCTATAATCAGTGGAGTTAATAAACTCTGAAAATAGCATATGATGGTTGAATTATCATTTCTGAATAGATGTTGTTAAATAGTAATTAATGCTTACAATAATAAATAGATTAAATTAGCAATCAGATCAAGAATAATTGCCCAGTAATAGCCAAATTTATTGTTTCTAGATATTTGGACATGACTAGGACTACTGGATTGTTCGGAGTATATGTAATTGACTACTGGAAATATATTTTACAGAGACTTAAGTTTAATAATCCCTACAATTTGAGCGGGACGGGGGAATATAGATTGGCTTCTTTTGTCAAGCAGAAGGTTGTGTCTGCTGAAAATTACCTGTGATTTTGGGGAATTGCAAGCTATTACAAATAATTGCACTTATCTGGGGAAAAGAATCTAGTATTTCCTGATATATTTAGGCCACTACCTCTCCTCCTCCTTCAAATACCTGGATAATCACAATACACTGGACTTGCCCTTCCATTTATATTTATATCACGCAATCAACTTGATTCAATACTTGAGTAACTGAAAAAAATCATGAAAACACTGAACACATCCAAGCTTTTTCAAAATCTTTGTTTGTATAATCCCAAAAATCTTGATAGAAGTAATCTTTACTCTCTCTCCTTTCTCCTAACCTCCAAGAAACAGAAAGGGAAGGGAAGGGAAGGGAAGAAGGGAAGGGAAGCGAGGGAGGGAGAAGCTGTGTGTCACAAAGGCAGAGGAGGTTCCTTTTGCTATGGAGTTGGGACTGGGTCTACAAGTATCAACATTTTTTGTAGAACCTGACATGAACAGTATTATTTTATCAGTGGAGTTGCTGGGATTTATAATTTCAGCTCTAGGAAGAATGGATGTCCTCCTGCAATTGGAGACAGATTCCAGTGCCATAGTTTGTCTTAAATTACTCCATGTGCCGCAAAATGACTAAAGGAGAAGGAGAAGGTGGTGGCAAGTTCCTAAGGTCTGAATCTAGTAGAGTGTTTTTGATGTGAACCTTCTTGAAAGGAATCAACATCCTTACAACATCCCTAGCTTATGTCTTTTTATCCTATCTGGGCGAAATAAGACAAATAGATTTGATTTTAAAAGGATTTGGATCTCTCCCATGTTTAAAAAAGTTTGCAATGCCATTTTGTAAAATTGTGCAGCTAACCCAGTACCTCTTGACTCTGAGGTCCAATCCTTCTTCTGAAATAATATTGCTCACTTGCATCTTCTTTTAGTTTGGCAGATATGGTATAGACTTATTTAACTTACTTGTCCGTATCACTATCTATGAATAATGATGTGATGGTTCCTATTCTACAGACTGAGATAAGAAACTCAACATTTCAAGAGAGAGAGTAGAAATCTGTTTATAATGTTAAAGAATGGTATTGTTTGCTTAGCAACTCTTGTTTTCTAATCTGTGTATTATATACATGACCCTTAGTTTACAATTTCTTTGTTATAAAACTCCAAATTTTAAGATGGTTAGTTTACTATTACTATGGTAACCAGATTTGCAATTGTATAATAGTTTTCTCCAGTTTAAAATAAATGCTGGCTCTCATTTGCTTGCGGAATACATCTGAATCTTTATAAGAGAAAATTGTCATCCAGTAACTTCCTGCTAAATTGGGGTGTGGAACTTGAACATCCAAGGAAAGACAGCTAGTTGAGGAGTTAAAGTTCTTGCTTGGCCATAAAGGTCATTGGTTGATAACCAGCGTTATCTATTGTATAATGTTTTTGTGAAGGCATATGGGAACTGGGACAATGTCTGCATCAGCTTTTCCCAACTCACCAGAATTCCTCAGTGCTGCCATTTGGAAGGAAGACTGCTTTAAACCACCTTGATCCTGTGAAGATTATAGGCAGAATAACAATAAAGGAAATTTTGCTCATTCCATCACCATCAATAAAACCTTTAGAAATCTGTACTGTTAAAGCATGGTGGAGAACATTAACTGTTGATTGAAAGTTGATGGGAATTGTCATTCCCACCCCACATGGGAAAGACAGATAAAGCAATCTACTTCTGCTACCTGAAATCATCCGGGAGAGAACCTGAACTTCATTGTACTGTTGTGAGTTTAGCCATTTCAGTTTTTGTGAGCAAGCAATTGGTGGTTGTCCATGAACTTGAATGAAATGTCAGAAATACTCCATGATTGAACTGAATCTCTCTCAAGTATTTGAAATGTGATTGGCTGTAGAATTTGAAAGAGGATTCCAGAGAAATAATTTTGAGGCAGTTTTGCTATCTGAATTTAGAGTTGGGGGAAGAATAAAGAATCTGAACCACAAAAGTTTTGTGCATTTTAAAAGATTATCACATTTATAATCATATTAGTTTTCAAGAATCACCTTATATTCAGTTGAAGGTGTAGACACCTGGGTTTTAGCTTATTTGTGGGAGAGGGTTACAACAAGGGTGCTAAATTAATAAAGCACTGTGCAGGTTTAGAAAATTCTACTGAACTTTTCCCTAGATCATGTACTGAACAAGGAACCCCACTTACACTGAAGAAGGTGGATGGAAGATGCACCTTAGTTTTTGGCCCCTGTACGAGGCATGAGATTATCCAAGTTTCTAGTTCACATTATGTATTAACTCACTACATGTATTAGTCCACTGTATGCAATACTTGTAGAAAGATGCTTCAGGGCCATATCTCTGCCCCATTTCTTACAATGCGTGGCTTCCAATCAAATCTATCTACGTAGTCGCTAGGAGTCGGTAGCATTTGGTAACAATCAATCAATGGCTCCCAATAACTGTATGAAATGGGACAGCCTATGCCTAAGGAAGTTTATGTTCATAAACAATCCAGTCACAAAAGTCCATGATAACTTGGAGCATCTATCAGCCATCAAGAAAACTATAGGCTCTTTCTACATATTTAGCGCTTCATACAAAAAAATTGAGAAAAGGAATTTCTTTAAGTGAAACCAATTTCATATTCAGGACTGGAGTGATTCAGTTAATCCATTCTTATAGGCTTAGCAAATTCTTTCTGTGGAGTTCAGATCTCTTGTTGTCTCTTGTTGAGACTTATAAAAAATTAATAAAAAATTGCTATTTTATAACAACACAGATTGTTTACAAAAAGGTCAGAGTTGAATTTTTGATCTCCGTGAAGGATGTTGATCCTTCTGTGGCTTCAGTTAGAATTGATCTGCTGAAAAATATCATGATATGGCTTGGAAAGTTTTTAACAACTTAAAGCTTAAACTTCGTTGGATCAGAGCAATGGTTTGCCAAGTCCAGCATCTACGTATACATGCACACAAATAAATCGAAGTCACAAAGAAAACACAGTAGCTGCTAGCTTTTTATAAATAGTAGGCTTATTCCCGATACCTTTTGGACACTAATCTGTAGTCAAGGAACAATAAAAACAAAAATGGGGAAAATAACTGTACCGTATTAATTTTACTGTTAATTTATAAACAGCAATCTATCAATATTAAAATGTAACTCTGTGAGACCATATTTAAAGATGAACCCCTGCAAAGTCCACAGCAGAGATTGCATTTGTAAAGTAGGTAAACTTGAGAACTTGCCTTTTCTTGTTTTGCTTTTTGCTCTATAACGAAGAGACTGAAGACACAATACTTTAATGGATGTTCATGGATTTTTTATACCTTGGGTTGTATAACTCAACAGTATCCTGCAGAAGGGTCTGCAGAGTCTGATGCTTTCATCAAAATGACAAATGTGTGTACAGAAGGGGCAGAGTTTGCATTGTGATGGTACAGTGCTGTTTTCATCATTTGCCCCCTTGACTGCCCCTTGGATGCCTCTGTGGGATTCTATTCAAGTTATCTTTGTTTTACTAGAATAGCATATGTATCTTGATGCAGACTAGAGCTGAATGAATAAACTCTTAGGGATAAAACAACCTCCCATGCTCTTGCGTTCAGCAGAAACTGAATGCGTACCTCATACTTCATTGTAGATGTTGGGTTGACTTTTGAGCAGGCAGAGAGAGGAACCTGGACTACCCTCGGATGGCTTAAAGCTGGAGAAAAGGAATGCCTATTAACAATGTTGTATTGATATTAAGGAATTAGTCAGTACCGCTGAATATATCATGAGCTGCTGCATGTATTTAAAGACATTTGCAAAATGTGTATCACTTTCACAGTTGTGGCCGTTCTTCTAATTACAGATGATTGGCATGTTGCTTTCATTGGTATTATTACAGCTGTTCTCCAAATAGAGGCTTTCAAACACATCATTGCAACCTGGAGGTCTAATTTGTAAAACTGCCATACGCTTAAAGCAATCTTAGTTGATTTAAGATTCATTTGATTGGTTGAATATGCAGTTCACTTCAGTAGTATATTAAGATAGCACACAGCCCTGTGTATGTGTACTACATATGCACATTGTTTGCCTACTAGATGACAAGGGAGTAAAACTGCAGTAGCAGCATTTGGCTAACCTTGTCTAGAGATTAACCTTGGAAGCTAAGAAGGGTTGGGCCTAGTTACTATCTGGATGTGGGAGACCTCCAAGGATTATTAGAGCTGTGGGATAGGCTGAGAAGTCAAAAACATAATGGGAGAAAGCAATAGCAAACTACATGTTGTTGCCAATAAAACTGTATAGTTGTGTCCGAATTTGGCTCAAGGGCATATTTATCTTTTGTTGAAGAAGGTAAACAAGATTCTAGATAATTATTTCTTTTCCTTCTTTATTGTGGAAGATTTACAGCAGATATCTGTGCCTGAATAATATTTTCAGGAAGGTAATCTGAGAAACAGAGGCAAATAATAGCAATACAGTGTGTTGACCAGATGTCTCTATCAAGTTAGGTCACCTCAGTTCAGATTTCACAGTTTAAGATAGAAATTGCTATTTCAGTTTCTGAGCATACAAGAGACAGACTATGGATTAATGTCTCTCACCTAATTTGATTTCCCTGCTCACTTTATCCAGTTTCTTAAGTTCCTAAATGTATTCCCATCTTCCCAGTACAGCAGCCTCCAGAGGCCACGTAGCAGCCAAGCAACCTAGTGAAGCATTGATATTACCAGATGTTATTGTACCCTATTAGTAATTATTGCTGTACATGTCCCAAATTCCTGGGAACAGGACCTTTCCAAAGTATGCCAGACTGTAGAACCATTTTTTACTAGCATCTTGCCTCTAGTTGGCAGGAGAATGGCAAGACAAGGAAGAATCCTAGATAATTTGGGATAGTTTGTCTGTATGGAGAATTTGATGCTTTTTATGTATATGATTGGGTAGAAGTGAAAAACAGTATAATGAAAAATATGGGGTGTAGTCAGTGGGAGCAAAGTGCCCATTGACATTCCTTTCTCCTGTATCCATCTGTCAGATTTCACACCAGATATAGCAGTAAATGACTTTTCAGGAACTCAATCCTAGTTTTCTTTCCCCAGCCTTGAGAATTGCCCACATCTCTTCCTTAAGTAATTACTTTGGCCAAAGACCTAATATTTCTTGCCTTGTCAGCTCCAGCTTTTATACTACCATGTCCATTATTATTATTTTTTAATTTAATTTAGAAAGGAAATTTAGTATAAAATGCTAGCCTGTAGTATACTCTTTATTTCCAAGAATGTTTCTTGGGCTGCTTTATGCAAGCCAACTTTATCTTCAGATGGCTACCCTCCAGTGTTGAAAATGTTGAATTCATTTCAGCTTTGTTTTTGGACCAGAAACTCACTTTTTAAAAAAGTTTAGACTCAAATCCTTTTTTTTTTCCTACCAAGAAAAAAAACAAAGTATTGCATTCAGCTATCAGCCTGAAGAAGCAGTGATCACAGGACTGAAGAGAAAGAGGGTTTGTTTTCCCTTTTTGGTTATGAAATTGAACATGACCAAGAGGGGAGAGCTGTACATTCTGCACAATGATATATGGCAGTCCTGACTTTTGGGGAAGCAAAAGAAAGGGGGAAAAGACAGGATGGGAGAGGACCTTATTAGCTGAAGTGGCTGAACACAGCTATACTTGGACTGGATTAAGCAGGGTCTCAAAAGGGAGTGTTGAAGCCAACTAGGGAGAGGGAAAAATAGACAAGAGAGGCTGTGGAGTTAATGTGTTTAGAAGAAGCTATAATGTATCTCAGAACAGAGCCTTTTTGAAGGGTTATGATAAATCAAGGCAGAACTTTGTGAACATTTCCATATTCATCTCAGAAATAATCAATGCCTTTGTGAACGTTCCCTTCAAAAGTTTTGAAAAAGTCTAAATGAATAACCTGCTTAGAAGGGGAAGCTACTACAAGGAGTAGCTTTTGCAGGAGAAAGTTCTCCCCAACACTAATTTACCTAGGACAAGCCCCTCAGATCATCTGTATTTCAACTGATGGGGTATGGAAAATGGAAAACTGTAGACCTGGGGTTGGGTCCATATAGTTAGCATCTCTCTCACCATTAGGTAAGCAGACTGGGGATGTTGAGAATTAAAATGTGACAAGCTCTGTGGGATCACAAATTGCTTTCTGCTGAGCTAGAAGAACCTTTTAAATCAAATGGGATTTATCTGTATGCTAAAGATCTAAATTAGATCTAAATCAAGTTAGTCTTCACTCAGGCTTCACAACAGCTATCTTTTAATTACCTGGGTAGTTAATGCTGACATTTTTCCTTTTTCTGGCAATACTCACACTGTAATCAAAAAGGAACTCTGCATTTTTTGTTCTTTTGAGTGGCAAGTTTAAAAAGACACATATAATTACTGTTTTTCGGCCCAAGCACAACACTGATACAATGAGTATATTCCTCTATTTAATTTGTGACTGATCTCAAGGGACTTGCAAATCATGCTGGATTCCAAAATTTAAATGAAATAGAATAAGATTTTGATCCAATCTGATTTGATCTGATCCAGTGCTGCTATATAGTCCAGATTTTGTCTTTACAGTAGCAGCTGTCTATGGGAATTTCACAAGTAGGATCTGGCTGCAATAGCACCCTCCACCTCACGTTCCCATACAGCTTGACTGCCATTCTTTGTATCCTTTCCAGTTTCCTTTTTTGACATGTCATGATCAGAACTATGCTATATGCTGAGTGTGGTCACACCATGCTTTCTATAAATATGCAGTGATAACAACAGTTTTATTTTCATTTACTTTCCCTAGCATGAAGGCGCTTTGTACGCTCTCCTGCACACTGCAGAGCTCTTCCTTCTAAAAATTTGCATAGCCGTATTTTTATCTTTGTTAGAAGATCAGCCTTTGAGATCTTTTAAGATTTCTTGGTTATCACCCATCTACTCTTACAATATATAGTAACTTGAACATGATTCTGAATGTATTTTCAACTGTTTCATTTAGGAAAAGTTGCAGGAATAATATCATTGTTAGATTTAGTACTAGAGGGTATCTGCTCTAGGAAGAATCTAGGCAATTCTCCTCTAGCCTGATTTTTTATTAAAAAATGAGGATTCTTCCATATATACTCTCCACTCATAGATAAAACTACAGTAGCAAAATCTGTGGGTAATGTTATTTGGCACTAATCAAGTCAAGTCATGTGACCATGATTGCCTGCAAAATCCTGCTATCTATTGATATTCCCAGTCCAGATCTGTTGGGTGGAAGCTGGTTTCATGTTCCATGTGAGAATAATGAGAATGTAATTCCTTGTTCTAAAAAAAGAATTGAGACAGATGCAACTCCAGAATTTGGGTTTTCCCCTAGAATTGGCTCAAGAAGGTTGTGACCTGGCTAGGTTGAAATGATCTGAAAGTAAAAAATAAATCAACTTATTCAGTCTGTCATTCTTCATGCTTTTTAAATGAAGCATTTTAAATGCCTTGTATTTATTTATTTTTTAAGTTGACATTTGTGAGAATGTTTCAGTTGGGCTGCTCAGAGTTACCTTCAGAGTAATCCTTTCTGAGTGTAATGGGGTTTACTCAAGATAAAGTATACAGGATTGCACCCTAGAATGGACAAGAGGCTGCCTATCTTAGAACTCTTCCTCACTTAGAACCCTCAAAGCAGTTTCAATAGCATATTTTGAAGTTTACGGTTTTGAATCATTTGTTTTCTCCATATTCTATTTTAATGGTTATCGTATAAAATCTGAAATAGGTAGATGAGGTGGCTCAGTACACCCATACTTTAAGGACTATCTACAACTATTTGTGCAGTCTGCACAACTTGTATAACTGCATAATCAGTAACCCAAACCAGACATTTTTGAAGCTCTCTTGCCTTTCCATCATCCATAGGATATTAGCAATGTGATCTTGTGGATCTTTATAATGTTTTTATTTCTCTTAAAATTACTCTTTTTTCTTTTCTCTCTCTCTTTCATTTATTTTTTGTTTCCTTTTGATTTTTCTTTTTAAATTATTTGTCTTCATGTTCATTTTAATTAAAAAAAAAAGCTATTAGAGCCCCTTCAGGATTAGGTTGAAAAGGTTATATTCATGTTCCGTGGAAAATCCAGGTTGTAGTTTTTAAGAAGCTTTTGAAATGCAAAATGGGAAAGGTTAGGAAAAGATAATTCCTCGTTCAAAAACGAGCCCATCTGCTCATTAAAATGCTTCTCTTTTGAAGTACTTTATGAACCCTGGAAGAAATCATTTTCAGTTGATGATTGATAGTGGACAGACACAGATTAATGTTGTGAGTATTTAGAGTGAAATTGCCCTTGCATAGTAACAAGTTACTACTGATTCATTGTGTCATTTGCACACACAGCACAAAATTAGTATTGCACTGAATGAAGAGAGACTTCATCTTGTAAGAAAGCTGAAGTAGCAAAGAAAAGCTTCACTTCCATAGTATTGACACTTGTTGCTTGCACCATGGTTGCCACTGGTCTAAGGTTTGTCAGTGAGTAGTCAACGAACAACCATTTATTGGGAAGCAAATTGCTTAGGTTGTATGATAGGAGCTTGCTAGGATGCTCTCGGTCATTCCAGGTTCCCTCCACGATAGCCATTTTGTGAGAACATCTACAAGCTCCTGAAACTCCAAATATGTCCACTGAACTAAACATTTTGCCTATCCTGATTTGGACCTGTATTCATTTTAAAAAGTCGATATTCATATAATTCATTCTGTGCTGTGATGTGTAGTTCCATGTTACTCAGATATAGCTCCTTAAACTTTGCTTCAAGCAGGCTTCTGTGTCAACTGCATATTTTTTCAATTAGCTCAAAAGTTTTCCAGATGCATCAGAGACCTCAGCATGCCCAGAATGAAATTTACCAAGAAAGAGGGTGCTGAGTCAGCCCTCCCTGCAATGGTAATTATGTCAGCCACACACCATGTGGGCTGACCTCTAAAATCTATATCTTTGCCTGTCGCAAATCCTACCCACTATTATATCATCAACTCTAGCATCAGTCACTCACAAGTCCACACACACCATTAGATCCTGTCATCCCACTAATGCTTTTAAAAATGTCTGCAGCCATAGCCATCCTTATTATGTTGAAACTAAAAACAAGCATACCCTGGTCCAGCCAGGTTGAAAACCACAGACTAAGATGAATCATGAAGAGAAGACTTTCAGTAACAAATCGGGGTGATGTTTGAGTTACAGAGCAACCCTGCAATTAATTCAGAGCAATGCTAGAATGGGAATATCACACTTCTGGCTCCAGTTCTCAACAGAGCATTGTCTGTCATTTCTTCCTGGAGAAGCCTTTGGTGAAGTAAGAGAAATGGAGGCCAGGAGGCGTTTTTCAGGAAAAGCCTCCCCTTAGAATTAAGGCTTTCTCTATCCCTTCTAACATTCTGGAAGCTACTTAAGATGGAAGTCTTCTGAAGAACATTTGTTGCATGTAAATGAATTAGGATAGGCAAGATGTAATCTGTCAAAGAAGCTTGCAAAAATGTCCTTGGGCAAGCTTCTCCTCTTGCTTGCTTTCTCATATCCACTTGATTTTTCCATGTGGGAAAAAGTTTTAGTGCAGTGCCACTGGCATGAATAATTGTGGCAAGAAATAAGAACTCTGTCATTGAGGGAAGCTGTTCTGATTATAGGATATCACATAACAAAACCAGTATTTTAAAAAATGAAAAGCGTTGTAGGCTCCTTCGTTTTGGTTTTCTTGGTCGCATAACTGAAACTGATCTATATTCCAGCTATTTGGGGGAATTTCTAAAAACTTTGCTGCAGGGAGTCCAGTTTAAGTGAATCCATGTGCAGCTTGCTAATAAAATGCTGGCAGCTGTAATCCACAAACCAGTTCTTGATGTTCCAGGATCTTAAGCTGAAGATATATTCATATGGAGTGATTGTTCAGTTTAATAGCTAAAAGTGTCGTTTTCCAGCTTGTTGCCAGAATCTAAAAATGCTAGAAAGTATGTTTCTCATAAATGCAGTTATACTCTAGGATGAGCACTATTTATTTATGTAGTTGATTTGTATGGCTGTGCAACTCATCACAATGACTCTAAGCAGCATATACAAACTTTAAAAATAAATATAGGCAATGATATGTGCAATCCTGGATCCTTAATATGTATATCTAAATGGCTGCCAACAACAATACCCACAACAACCAAAACTACAACATGTCATGGACAGAAACTAACCTTCTGACCCCCACATCTGGGAACACAACCAAGTCTTTAAGGCTTTCTGAAAAGTTGGCATGGTCAGCACAAGTCAAATCTCAGGAAGTTGGCATTACAACCAAGAAGGTCCACTTTCTGAGTCCCACTAGGTGACAATCTTTGATTGATGGAACCCCTAGTGTGCCTCTACTGTTGGATCTCATGTGTCTGGTAGAAGCAATTGGAGAGAGGTGGTCCCACAAATTAAAAAAAAATAGTGATGCAATACAAGATGGAGCAGAAATATCTTCCTTCACCTGCTCCTTTTCCATTTTTTCATTTATACATGTACAAATGTGTGCGCACACACACTTCTCTTGCAATTTATTCCGTTTTACTTGTTATGGAAATGTTGCCACAAGACCCTGTACAGCCTCTAGTTGGGCAGAGAAGGGAAGGAAGAGAATGTAACTCTCACTCTGCTTGACATAGAAGCAATCGTGCATTCTAAGGAAAATTCTTCTTGACATCAATGGAAACCACTACCAGTATGTCCATCGGGGCTTGGGAGGAATATTTTTGTGAAGGTTGTGGCAGAGAATTGTCTCTGTCTCCATTCCTTGTCATGCCAAGGCTTCTTGGCTTTGTCTGTAACTGCTATTTACCTAGCAAAAAAGTTTGCTGAATTATAAATAGTGTTTCAAGTCAAGGTGAACATAAAAATTTAATACCTGGCTTGTTGATCAGTTATAGATCCATCTATTTCACCTGCCTTTGTACACTTGATTGTGGAGAGCATATATATGGGTATTCTCCCCTTGGCAAGGTATACTGCCATTTGGAAATGAGATACTCTGAGCTTTGGCACTGAGAGTGAAGAAACTGGCCCTAAAATAGAATAGAAAATAATTCATGAAGCTCAGTGCATGCTACCTCAGCCACTGTCCTGTAAGACTATTCTATTTGTCTTAATTGAATGATCTAAAAAATTGCTCTCCTGTGCAGGGTTCTTTCTGATATTCTTGGAAGCTGTATCTCAAATTCGGTAGTAAGCAGTTTAAAATAACATCTGTTGCTCAGCCCTCTGAAGTTATTCCAATTTTAATTTCCTATGTTAAATGTGCTTATGCTTTCCTTTCCTTAATCAATTGTCAGGCCTAATTCTTATTGGATACTGTTACTTTTAGAACAAACCAGACACCATTTTCAGTAACCTAAGATCACAGTCAAGAAACAATTTAAGGAGGCTATTTCTCCTCCTATTCTTGATTAATTACTTGTGAATATGTAAACCCTTTTTGGTGTCAAATGAAATTCCATTACCAACATGCTGCTGTAGACAAGAGCACATCTTTGGAATCCATGAACCACTTGGTTTTATTGGCAAGATTGTAACTGCTGAATAAGCAGGACACTTGAAGATTTCACTGAATCCTATAATTGTCTTATTTCATTTTACACAGAGACTTTGAAATTTCATACAGATACTTCATCTTTTTTCGTTTCATTTCTTTTTTTTTCTTTTTTGTTATCTAGGGTTGCTGTTTTTTTTCCTCTTTTTTCTCTCTTAAGAAGTTGAGTATAGAGGGTTTTTTTCTTTTGTCCCCTTTTCTTTCACCAAATAGTTTTCTATATAATAGCTTAGGTTTCTTCTTTAAAGTATATAGTCTTATTTATTCTTAGAAGTGTTGTAGTATTTAATACAATAGTAATATAGTTATTTAGTTTATAGATAATATCACATATTAAAATATTTTTTGGATGAAATGTTAATTGTAATGTTTTTAATGCTTAATAAAATTAAATTTAAAAAACCAGATACTTTACTTTTTCTGCTCTTTAGTAAGTTTTATTCAGGTATGGTTCAGATGGAACGTTGTCAGTCTCACAATGATTGGGAATAGACTTCTCCATCTCCCTTTTAACCACTGTCAAACTTCATATAGGCACTGAGTATTAAATAGTAGTTAAGTCTAAGTATTCTCTTGAAATCTTGAGAGTTTTTAGCAAATGCAACCCATTAAAATGAACTGTAAGTATCTGCTGATTTTCAGGAACATGTTTGCTAGTGTTGCATGTCTAAAGCTATCTTGTCAAAGCTAAGCAGATCTGAACTTAGTCAGAAAGTAGTAACAGTAAATATCTCTGTGTATGAGTATCCTGTTGACAGGAAAGCAAGTTGTACATTGAAATGATAATAACAGCAACAACAATTTATGTGCAGAAGCAGTGCTGAATAAGGTAAAAATGGCATCATAGTAGCTAAAACATTTTTTTTTTGTCAGGAAATAATTTTCTTTCTGTATGCCACCTCAAAGTGGCCCAGTACTCTTTTTGAACAGGAAATTGGTCAATAGAATATTTGAGGTAGCCCTAGAACCCCACTAGTTTTAAACAGCATTAACATTGGTCTAGGATGCGTGACAGGGAGTGAATTTAATTTTATAGAGCAATTTGATTAAGGAGAGGAAATCTGTTAATCTCTGTTCATTCTCTCTCTGCTATTTAAGAATACATTTTGCCCCTTTTATAGCCTCCTGAAAAGTTGTGGGACATTCATGTAAACTGTCCAAGAGCTGAGTAACAATAAACTAATTGTGGGCATGCTAACTTTAAAATAAATCAGATCAGGAAACACTTTTTTTCAAGATCTTACCTATGAAAATTCCAATAAAGTTCATTATTCATATGCTGTGGAGTAGCTCAGAACTAAAGTTTTCTAGCTAACAGCCAGTAAACTAAGCATGAAAATGACATAAGTAGAGATAAAAATACCTAGATGATTTAGAATTTATGTACCACATACTATAAATAGAACCTGTAAACTAATTTTTCAGAACTAAGAATTGTGTTATCAGGCCACCAAGAATAGTGTTATCAGGCATGTACACATATGATCTATAGTATTTACTCGTTTTAGCAAAAATGCAAGGATGTTACTGTGTCGGGACAGATGGATGTGATCCCAGTTGTTCATTTGAATACAGTTGTGAATGCATTTTGGCCTAGGATGCGTGACTCTGTTAATTGAGCTTCTCTTTCCTAGCCTGTGATCTATGGATGATGAGGCATTCTGAAGGCTTTGAGGTCACTGGAAGCTCTTAAACCTGCTGGAGTGTGAAGGTGTTTGCATGGCATGATGGCCATTTGAACAGGCATTGCCTCCTTGATGAACTTTAGTTCCCTGAAGTACCACATATATTAGGTAAAGCAGAAACAGCCATGAGGAAAAAACAGATCATAGTACTTTCAGCTCTCTGCAGTACAAGTAGAGGGAGAACTGATTTTCCATCGCCTTGCAATAGAAAATGTTATATTGGTAAAGATTTGCATATCATACTAGCAACAGATAGTAAGATTTCCAAGGCTATGTTTCATTTTCCAGATTGTTAAAGGGAAATAATAGCAACAGGCATGAAGAGATGCCCGATTTGACATTGCACAGTTGAAGGAGAGGGAATGATTTCTTTAGAGATACACCAGCTTCTCTGACTTTGGAACATTTCTTTTCTGTTTTGCATTACATCTTTTGCAGAAATCTAAAGGGAAATGTGCAAGCGGCATTCAACTCATCATCCTGCAAAGAAATGGGAAGTCCTGGGGCAACAATATTTTAAAAGGCATCCCCCCCAGCATTATTTTTGCTTTGTTGATTTCCAAACAATTGGGGGGGGGGATAATATGAAATATTTCCTTATATTTTTGTACTACATGAGACAGAAAATGGTTAACGAGGTTCTGGTCCTGGTTTGGAAGTACTTGTATCAGATTAAGAAATAAATGAATATATGAAAGCTTGTTTCATATACAGCTAAAACTTCAGTTTTCAAAAATCAGTGTAAGATTTGGCTTGTTTCAATATTTGGTCTTAGTTATAGTTTGTGCTGAAAATTCAGTTTCACAAGGAAAGTGAAGGAAACATTAATAGACCGTTCAGTGCCTTTTCACTTAAAAACTCACATTCTGCCCATGGATTTTGGTTCCAAACTCCTCAAGGGAATTTTTTTCAGTTATTTCCATGAAACATTTGAGATATTCAAAAACAAAATTTAATGTGGATCTTTAAACAAATGTGGAGGTCATTCTGCCTTATTTTCACAATACTATCTGGAGAATACATGCAAAAGTATGCTTTTATCCATCCCAGATATATATATGGATCGGCATTGTCATGAGTAGAATGTACCAAGTAAGCAAGGGAAAGTCAAGAAATTTCTCACTGAAAGCTTCTACTACTGTTGTATTGACTGAGGGTACCCTCAACCACAATTTCCTTTGAACCCTGCAGTTTTTCCATTATTCAGTTTTGTTTACATCTAGTGCAGTTGTTCAATTAAAGAAATCCTTGTTGATATGTTTGAGTTAAGTTTTAAATTTGTCAGTTCGTTGATTTTTTAAAAAACTGCATGTGGAAAAATAGTTCTACAGAAAAGACCAGATTATTTTTATTTATGGATGATGAATGTGTCATTTCAGACACCTTTGACACAGCCTCCTTTGCCTGAAAAACTACAGAGAGAGTGCCTCTTCTAAACTGATGCTTGTTTCTTGCAGCCAATAAAATGCTTGTATCAAAATATTTCTAATTTAAGTCTCATCATCTTTTTAGTTGAACATGTTATTTTAAATGGATTAATCTGACAATCCAATCCAATGATGCTTATTCAGAATTACATCCCTCTGAGTTCAGTGGACTTTACTTCCAGACTGCAGGCTAAGTATAGTGCCAACAGAAACATATCTCTTGCTTTAAGAACATACTAGACACATACCAAGATGTAGTAATGGCTGCCAACTGCAACAGCCTTAATGGTGGTTATTTATCATATACAGTTTCAGCATTCACACGCTTCTTAATGCTAGTTACCAAGAAATGTGATGAAATGACGCTACTACACTCATGTCCTCCTCATGCGCTTACTGCAGGCATGGGAAAGAGAATGCTAGACAAGTAGACCTTTGGCTGATCTCACAGAGTGCTTATATACTTCTGATTAGACATATTAAGACGAGGGCATAAAATACCAATCCAGGTTTCCTCCCAATCCTGGGTTTGGATTAGTGTTTTATCCTGTGATATAGAACCACAGCTTTCAGTCATTTTTTCCCATGTTGGAAGTCTAGCAACTGAATGAATAAAAGCATGAGATCCAAAGAAAACGATATGTGGCAACTTCATCATATGGAATCCTTGATGCTCTCTGAGCTTGGTTGTTTGCTTGCAGATACTTTATTACCTGACTCGGTAACATCATCAGTGCTGGTGAGTGTGGGGTTTGCTTCCTGTTTATATACAATAGCTTGCCCTGCCAGTGTTGGGGTTCTTCTTGGTAGGTCTTTTTGTTTCCTTCTTAGTTTTTTTTTTTAATTGTCTCTATTGAATGATGTGTAAATGTGGTTTATCTCTATGGTGTTTCCCAGTTGAAACTATGGTTGAGTTTGTCCATGTGTTGTGAGATTAAGTCATTTTCATTGTGCATTCATGAACACCAAACTAGCAGTCAGAAGTCACAATGAAAACTCCTTAATTTCACAACACACGGACAAAGTTTCAACTGGGAAAATATGAGCATCCTAGATCAAGCTAAATTCAAAAACACTAAGGAATTCCTGGAAGCTTGGCATTCAGACAAATCAGCCATCAATAGATACATAGAGATAAACCCAATTACACACCATTCAAAAGAGACAATTAAAAAGCTAAGAAGGAAACAAAAAGAAGAGAACAGATCCTCTCCAGCATCCAACCCCCAGATAAGCAGGGATTAATATCAGATAAAGAATCAAACAGAAAACAGTACCCTAATCAAGGAACTACCAAGCGGAAAACCACATCCCCACCAACAGTGGCAGGACAAGTTACTGTATATAAACAGGGAGCAAACCCCACAGTCACCAGCACTGATGATGTTACCTAGTCAGGTAATGAAATGTCTGCAAGCAAACAACCAAGCTCAGAGAGCACCAAGGACTCCACAGTTCAACCCTGAGCTACATATATTCTTTTCTATTGGAACTTCATCATATGGCCACCCTAACTTAATCTTTGAGAGAAAATTTATCTTACTCATCACCATCTCTAGAACCGTCTTTGCTTGCTAGATTAAGAGTTGGGTTTACAGGCTTAGCTGGATTGAAGATATGCCTATAATCAGAAAATCAGAGATAACATTTTATGTCTGAATGCTCCAAATGCTTGTTTAGGGCTGAGGATTATTCTAGCTTTGGATTTAAGAGACTGTTACATGATATGCAACATATTTTTTCCTACTCTTAAAGCCCCAAATAAAAGAAGGGGGAGGAGGAATGAATGAGCACAAACCCATCCCTGAAATCTTGATAATGACCCATTTTGTTGTTTGTGTACAAAGCTGAATTTAAACATTCATATCAATTGTAGCAAAATCCTTGGTGAAATAGTAAGTTGCAGTTCAAGCATCACGGACCATGAATTTTAATGCTGGATGCTTTCATATTATGGAATGCCCTGGAAAATGACACTTCAGTGCTACAGAGAGATTAATAAAACCCAAATCCCTTATCTTGTATTGACAGTCTCATTGCACTCTATATAGGCTTCCAGCTGTTCTCCAGATGTGACTGATTGGACTGGAAGTCTTTTTTTGGTTATTATATTTTGTAAAATATAAAGCTCTTTAACAAATGCAGTGTGTTCTAAATATATAGCTAAGTAATTAAATTTGATACGTTCTCACTTGAAGAAAGGATTTATTTTCAACCATCAAATGATAAATAAAATAGTTTGAGAATATTTTTCATAGGGATTAAAGTAGTTTATTTCTAAATGTTTTGATATTAGCATTCTCCAGCAAAATGTCTAAGAAAATAGGAAATGGAGATCGTCACTTTGGGAAATATGCTGATTTAATTTTTCTCTGCATTTCCATGGAGGAAACCTGATTACTGTGTCTCTATCATAACATATCAACTTACTTTCTCTAATTTCAGTGAGTAAATTTTGTCAGACAAAAGTATTTAGGCCACTAAGGTGATGACTTCTGTGGTACCTTAACATTCATCACAAACATTCCCTTAGGATGTATGAAAGAGAATGGGCAACACTGGCTGCATTGACATACTAAGCCATGGTTCGCTTGACTGTTATTTGTTAAATAAGACACTCAACTGAGTTCACGTATCATGCTAAGCTCTAAACCATGATGTAGTGGATAAGGCATTGGACTAAGATGACACAGGGTTTAGTCCACCCTCAGCTATGGAAGCTCACTGTATAACTTTGATCAGATACTTTCTCTCAGCCCATCTGTCACACAGGGTTGTTTTGGGGAAAAATTGAGGGAGGGCATGCTATGCACACTGCCTTCAACTCCTGGAGGAAAGGTGCCATATATATTTATTTATAATAAAATAAATAATCAGACATATTTCTTGCAATATGTGGACCTAGTCATGACATTTAGTCTACAGAGCTCAGGACAATAGATGTGGCTTAAAAAGCGTTGGAGATAGAGAATTTATTCTGATTATTCTGATTATTTATAGTTTAGCCTCAATATTCACAGTATGAATTCTCTCTGAATACTAATTAAATTGAATCCACTTTCTGGATTTAATGATACTCAGCAGCAGTGAGGCTGTACTTGAATATTTTAATGTTTGTATAAATAATAACTCTGTTCAAATAGTATGCAAGTTCACTGCAAGAATAATTAGCAAGGCTTAAATAAATGTGCCTCAAAGTAGAGATCTAATGCCTTCCATTTTGATTCTTCAAAAAGAAAACCTGGTCTTTTGCCCATCTGAGCAGATGGTTTTGGCACAAGACTTTTGACTTTATAAATTGATGGCTCTGTTCCATCCACAGCCAGGTATAACAAGTTGTGAATGTGCCTTTTAATCCATAATTTGTAATGAGAAGTCTGCATATTCTGTGTATCTGACCCTGGGTGTGGCCAAGTATGTAAATCTAAATGTAAATCCACATCGGTAATTAATCCTGATTTATAAAAGCAATTTTCCATCTGAAGGAAAATTCATGTAGAAGCCTGCTTCCCACCTGGATTTTGGTAGTTGTTTTTGTTGGATCAGTGTCTTTTTCAGACATTTTTACTGGATTTCTGTGGATTCCAATCCACAGAGTCTGTCACCCATTAAAAATTCCAGATTAAGGTGCTGCACTCAGATATATTGAGGCATAGCATCCCAACTTGTCCAGTAAGCTGAAAGTGAGCATTGGGGTGACTTCTATCTGTCTTCTGCCTTTGTTCACTGAATCTGTTATCTATTAACTTTAAAACCACTTTGTCCAAAACAGGAAATTGTGGTTAAATGTCATCTTACTGACTGGGCTGCTTAAGCCATGTTCAAACTGTTAACTAGATGTAGGTCACTATTCCCCATTTCTGACTTAACAGAGTCTTATAGATTCCCAGGATTGCCATATGTGGGTGAAAGTGGAGGCAAGAATAAAAACAATGCATTAACATTACATAAAAACTTATTTATTAAAAGAAGAAGTAAATAATAATAATAATAAAAAAACCCAGAACCATTCACTGGACATTCTTGCAGGGAAGGTCTGGGTGAAGAAAAATGTTTTCATAGGTGCCCAAAGATGTCACAGTAGCTCATAGCTGCTTCTTAAATTTCAGAGTGGAGCATTGGCTTCCATAGAGAAAGCCTGCCTGTGAGTAACAGCAAGACAATAGCCTGTCATTCTTGATACTAGCAGCAGGACCTCCCTTAATAAGCTTGGTGATCAACTAGTCTGTAACAGCAAAGTCAACAGACATACCAAATTGTTGAAGACAATTATATGTCATAAGCAAAACCTGGAAACTGGCTTGACCTCTGGCGTAAGCAGAAGTGTAATGTGTACATGGCCAGGTGTTCCAACCAGCAATCTGGTTACCCCCATTCCGCACCAGCTGTAATCTCTAGCCCCATACAGAGCTAGAAAAGGCATAGTTCATACACCAACCAAAGTTGGCAATAGGCCCTTCTAGAAGAGAATATGTGTAGCTCAGGGTTGAACTGTGGAGTCCTTGGGGTTCTCTGAGCTTGGTTGTTTTCTTGCAAACGTTTCGTTACCCAGCTAGGTAACATCTTCAATGCTAGAATGGAATGGGGTTTGCTCTCTGAAAGCAAACCCCATTCCATTCTAGCACTGAAGATGTTACCTAGCCGGGTAATGAAACGTTTGCAAGAAAGCAACCAAGCTCAGAGAACCCCCAAGGACTCCATAGGCCCTTCTGGCCACAGTAGTCACTTGGGCTTCCAATGAGAATCAAGACCCTAGGAGCCCGCATAACAGCAAACTTCCTTCACTCCATGGGATGACTTAGTGTGGGAAAGTGTGACTGTGCAGATGCTGTTCAGTTCCAACTCACATCATTCTTCAGTAAAGATTTTGCTTTTGGGGGCTGCTAAGAATTTAGTTAGCATCACCTAACTAAAGGCCACTGGTCCCCACCCTTATTTTAAGGAGTTGTCCCTGTGTTGTAACATTACTGGAAACATTACTCCTGAAACATAGGAATGTGGATGAAACAAAATCAACTTTAATTGAAATGGAGAGTTTGTCCAAGTTTACTAATCACTTTCCATAGTGAAAGCACATATAATAAATGATTTAGTCTCAATCAGTTCTCTCTATATAACAAGCTATATGCTTCCAGAATCTTTTGGTTTATCTGTCTTGAGATGTTAAAAATGATAGTTTTTATTTAACACTCTTAAATTGTTTTATGTCATTACTTTTAATGCCAGAACATTGTTTCTACTTAGCACTGACCCTGATTTCTTTCTCTTTTCCCCCCTCCCCTCCCTTCCCCTCCCCTTCTTCCTTCTTTCTCATGCTACTTCTAATAAATTCCAGTTTCGTTTGCCAGAAAGTCCCTTTGCTATTGCTTTCAACATACAGGTGAAACTCGAAAAATTAGAATATCGTGCAAATGTTCATTTATGTCGGTATGGCAACTCAAAAGGTGAAACCAATATATGAGATAGACGCATTACATGCAAAGCGAGATATGTCAAGCCTTACTTTGGTATAATTGTGATGATTATGGCGTACAGCTTATGAAAACCCCAAATTCACAATCTCAGAAAATTAGAATAGTGTGAAAAGGTTCAATATTCTAGGCTCAAAGTGTCCCCCTCTAATCAGCTAATGAATCCATAACACCTGCAAAGGGCTCCTGAGCCTTTCAATGGTCTCTCAGGCTGGTTCAGTAGGAATCACAAGCATGGGAAAGACTGCTGACCTGACAGTTGTGCAGAAAACCATCATTGACACCCTCCATAAGGAGGGAAAGCCCCAAAAGGTAATTGCAAAAGAAGCTGGATGTTCACAAAGTGCTGTATCAAAGCACATCAATAGAAGGTTATGTGGAAGGGAAAAGTGTGGTAGAAAAAGGTGCACAAGCAGCAGGGATGACCGCAGCCTGGAGAGGATTGTCAGGAAAGGGCCATTCAAAAGTGTTGGGGACTTTCACAAGGAGTGGGCTGAGGCTGGAGTTAGTGCATCAAGAGCCACCACACACAGACGGATCCTGGACACGGGCTTCAAATGTCGTATTCCTCTTGTCAAGCCGCTCCTGAACAACAAACAACGTCAGAAGCGTCTTACCTGGGCTACAGAAAAAAAGAACTGGTCTGTTGCCCAGTGGTCCAAAGTCCTCTTTTCTGATGAGAGCAACTTTTGCATCTCATTTGGGAACCAAGGACCCAGAGTCTGGAGGAAGAATGGAGAGGCACACAATGCATGATGCTTGAAGTCCAGTGTGAAGTTTCCACAGTCTGTGTTGATTTGGGGAGCCATGTCATCTGCTGGTGTTGGTCCACTGTGCTTCATTAAGTCCAGGGTCAACGCAGCCGTCTACCAGGAGATTTTGGAGCACTTCATGCTTTCTTCCATAGACGAGCTTTATGGGGATGCTGACTTCATTTTCCGGCAAGACTTGGCACCTGCCCACACTGCCAAAAGTACCAAAACCTGGTTCAATGACCATGGGATTACTATGCTTGATTGGCCAGCAAACTCGCCTGACCTGAACCCCATAGAGAATCTATGGGGCATTGCCAAGAGAAAGATGAGGGACATGAGACTGAACAATGCAGCGGAGCTGAAGGCCACTATTGAAGCATCCTGGTCTTCCGTAACACCTCAGCAGTGCTACAGGCTGATAGCATCCATGCCACGGCGCATTGCGGCAGTCATTGCTGCAAAAGGGGCCCAAACCAAGTACTGAGTACATATGCATACTTTGCAGAGGTCTGATATTGTTCTATTTCCAATCCTTGTGTTATTGATGTCATGTAATATTCTAATTTTCTGAGATTGTGAATTTGGGGTTTTCATAAGCTGTACGCCATAATCATCACAATTATACCAAAGTAAGGCTTGACATATCTCGCTTTGCATGTAACGCGTCTATCTCATATATTGGTTTCACCTTTTGAGTTGCCATACCGACATAAATGAACATTTGCACGATATTCTAATTTTTCGAGTTTCACCTGTATACCCTGTCTCTCATTCCTTTACAGTGCCAAACCAACTCAGTATTTATATACAGGTAGTCCCCAGTTTAAGAATGAGTTCCATTCCCAAAATCTGTCCTTAAGTCAAATTTGTATGTAAGCCAGAATAGTATTATTGTATAATACTGTATAAGTAGTATTGGGTAATGAACACAAACCATTGTGTATTTTACTTGAATTTTGCTACAGTAGGCTCCATTCCTAACTATGGGTCATTTGTAAACTGGGTGTTCTTAACCCAAGGACTACCTGTATGTCACTTTTCATTGCCTTCTATTAATTCTTCTTGGTTTTTTTGTGAGATTCTTTTTGTGTTTCAGTAAATCCTGCCATTGAATGAAAGTTATCTTCCCCATTGCTTATATCAATGCCACATGCATATGGTCTTAAGAATACCTGAATGGCTCTTATTTCTCCAGTGGGTAGCTTGCTACTTATAGAGATATCATACTTACTCTCTGTACAGCTCATGTAGCAATTTTTTATCCAGGACAGTCTCAATTAGCTTTTCAATTAAGATTTCATAAAACATTGTATTGAATGCTTCACTGAAATCCAATTACACTGTAGTCTGCCATCAACTCTTGTCCATTAATCCCTTAATTCCTTCAGAATTTATTTGACTATAGGCAGCCAGAGAGCAACTTCACTGACTTCCTATGGCCTGTAGGTATGTTCTAGGGATAGGTGTTGGGTCTCCTTGGAATCCATCTATGCAAACCCAACAGGTTTAATAGGCACAACAGGAGATCCAGGAGGACTTTTCATTCTTTGTCTAGGGTGCCGAATGGGAGGAAGAGCAGAGATTTTTGCATCTGAGGCTCTGAAAAACCTTAGCTTACCTACTGTACCTGTTTTCCTAAACTGTTTTTCAGTGCCTTCTGTCCAAACTCAATGTTTTGCCAAAAACAAAAGGAAAAGTTTGGCTGATAAAAAGAGCAAAATCTATTACAGGTAGTCCTTGCTTAATGACCATTCATTTAGTGACTGTTTGAAGTTACAACAGCACTGAAAAAAGTGACTTACATCTGGTCCTCGCACTTACAATAGTTGCAGTGACTCCTGGTCACATGATTGCAATTTCAGTGCTTGTCAACCATCATCCATTTACGATGGTCTCAGTGTCCTGGGGTTACATGATCGCCATTTACGAGCTTCCCAGCTGGCTTCCAACAAAGTCAATGGGGAAACCGGCAGGAGGTCATAAGTTATAGTCATGTGATGTCTTGCTTAATGATCACAGGTAATTCGCTTAACAACTGCAACTGGGACTGCCATAACTGCTGTCACTAAGCGGGGTGGTCATGTGGTGTTTTGCTTAATGACCGTGGGTGATTCTCTTAACAACTGCAGCCAGGACTGTTGTAACTGCTGTCACTAAGCAGGGCAGTCACGTGATGTTTCATTTAATGACTGCTTTGCTTAGTGACAGAGTTGCCAGTCCCAGTTAGGATTGTTAAGTGAGGACTACCAGTATACTGTAGTTGATAGGCATTGGCCTAGCTTTCCCACAAATCAACTGAAGTCAAAGTTGTGATTTCTTATTGTGTTCACATGCAAAATGCACATGCCACTACATGTGGATAACAGGAGAAACAAAAGGCAGGGCCTTGTTGATATTTTAAGCTTCTTATCCAGAATAGAGCTTTGTAGCTTTTAGTCAGTGGGAATGGTACAGATGGCACCTGTCACCAAAGACTCTCAAACTCAAGAAAAGCAATTGTGGCCTAGGCCATTAAGAAAAAGGATCCCAAATTTATAGAGGTAATATATTAGGCCAAACAATGTTACAGAAACTTGCTGCAAGCTTTTAAGTTCTGAGAGCTGTTCATTAGACAGTTTGGTTACCAGACAATTTGGTTACCAGATGAAATTGTTAAATGGAGTAATAGAGTCACTGTAGTGTGTTTATGATCATGGAAAGCCATGTATTTTGTGTCTCTCAAAATCTTATAAGGTATGACTCTCCCTACATATGCACACATACACAAGCTGGCATGCAAGTTTCAATTTCATAAGATATTCATCATAAGAGTAGAAAGAAATACGATAGAAATAAGGGAAATGTAGTACATCTTACTACTTCAAACAGGAGTAGCCATCTGATACATTCTGTATGTTTTGGACTGCAGCTTCTAGGATTCTTGTCCATTGACTGTCCTGCTAAGGCTCATGGCAGTTAAGCTCTAAATATCTGGAGAGCCACCAGTTGCTCATTTCTGCTCTAAATATAGAAGCATGTTTCTAGCTGTAATGGAATAGGAAGGACATATGAAATACTATGACCGAAATATTGAGATTGCTATCACAGTTAAAACTTGGTCATACTATAATGATGTAATGGCTTATTGGTCCTTTAAAATTGTCTCTCTTCTATCAAAGCAAGACAGGAAAAATATGTCCATGCATTGCTACTCTTTTTTCAGGTTCAAATAAATTCTAGCCTGTATACATCCTTCTTTTTGTAATTATCTCTTTCTGTACTGCAAAACTTTCCAGTGTCAAAACTGCAGCATGGCCAAATACAATCCTTCTAAAATTTTGATTTGTATTTCCTAGTGTCCATTAATATCACAAGTTTGTACTTTTAAATGGGAAAACACACACACACACACATACACTCATGGATAAGTATATATTTATATATGTATGTATGTATATATGTATGTGTACATATATAATATACACATTATAGATAAATAGGGAAGCACATTATCAATATAATTAAATGAGGATTTTCAAATTAGTCTGTAACAAATCTTATTGATTCATCATACAGTGCTGCAGTTACATGCTTGAATTAAAATACGTGGGTTAATGGCTCCTCTGTATCCGGGACTTTGTCATCGTTGGTGCTGGATGGGGTGGCACTGCCCCAGACAGACCCAGTGCGTAATTTGGGGGTCCTCCTGGACTCACGGCTTCTGCTTAAAGAGCAGGTGGCAGCCGTGGCCAGGAGGGCCTTCGCACAGCTTCGGGTTGTGCATCAGTTACGCCCTTTCCTGGATTGGGATGCCCTTCGAACGGTCACTCATGCCCTTGTTATCTCCCAGATAGACTACTGCAATGCACTCTGCATGGGGCTACCCTTGAAGAATATCTGGAAGCTACAGCTGGTCCAGAATGCAGATGTGTGGGCTATTTTTGGAGCCCCAAGAAGGGCCCATGTAACGCTGTTGCTCCACAAACTGCATTGGGTACCAGTTTGCTTCCGGGTCCAATTCAAGGTGTTGGTTATCACTTTTAAAGCCCTACATGGCATGGGACCAGGTTACCTGAGGGACTGTCTCTTCCTCATGACTTCAACCCATCCCACCTGATCACACAGAGAGGGCATGCTTCGGACCCCCTCAGTAAAAGAGCTCCGACTAGCAGGGTCCAGAAGGCGGGCCTTCTCTGCTGTAACCCCCGTCCTTTGGAACATCTTGCCCCCAGAGGTGAGATTGGCCCCCTCACTCCTGGCCTTCTGGAGGGATTTGAAGCCATCTGGCCAGGGGTGGGGAGGAAAGACATCAAGTGTGGGGTTGGCTAGCCCCTTAGAGGCCTGGCATTTGCTGCTCTGAACCATCGGCCTCCTGGACTCTTTCCTTCTTTTTTAGTAATCGTGTGTATAGGTTTTTAATTGAATATTTATTTATTGTTTTTAACAAGCTGTGAGCCGCCCAGAGTCCCCCATTGGGGGAGATGGGCGGGGATAAACTCAACAAACAAACAAACAAACAAACAAATAAATAAATAAATAAAATATGATGCAAGTACTTAAATTGTGGCATTTGCATGATGACCTCATCATGCACACGTCATCGTTTCCCCCTTTGCCAGCACTGTGGGCACCCATGGTTCTATATTTACCCCATTCTTCTATGCTCAGAAGCAAATCCAATTGAGTTTAATGGCTCTTATTCCCAAATGCATAGATTGCAAGGTAAGATAATTTAAGATGACCTGAGCCCATTTCTAGGGAGGTAGTTTTCATGGACTAGAACCTGCTTTATTAAAAGCCTGAAGTATATCCCTAGTGTGTATGCACACATGCACACACATACAATCTTTTCATAGGAACAAACTATAAATCTCAGAATGATTTTCTGCTAGCTGGGAAGCACACGTTCTGTACTTCTGATGAAGTCTATTATATCCAAAATCCCATATACTTCAGTCAAGGTGACCCGAGGTCACTTAGCTCTGCTGTAGGACTCAACACTCAGAGGTGGATCTAGCAAGTGGGTAGGTATGTGCAAGTGAAGACTGCCTGCTAAAAGTAACTTCTTTTCTGAACATTTCCTCCTGCATCAGTTTCAAAGAACCACATGAGATCCCAATATTAAAAAAAAAAAAAAGTTAATTAACCTTGGCAGTGATGGATCTTCAGTTCCAGCCCTAAAGAGTTAACCCCTGGAATTCTGGACATACCTTTGGCAAACAATCTCTTCTGTACAATAAAGGTACTGAGTACTGGTCTTTCTTTTCACTGCCTGTTTATCTCCTCTTACAGAGTCTACTAGTATGTATTTGCGAGATCTTTCCATTGCCAGCCAATGAGAAGAAGAATGATTAAAGACAATCTTGGGGAAAAACTGAATCAGTTTATATCTGTGATTTCCAGTGGAACTTTTAAAAATGCTATGATTGGCCATTTACGCAAAATGAAAATAAATGTATATCATCATAGGCTTTGCAGCATATTTTTCTGTGGGTGGAGAAGTAAATCCATAACACTGACAATAGTGTTTCCATTCAGTTGCTTATAAAAGTATGTTTTTATAGCCTATTTTAAATCTTTGGCATCTGGTGTTAAGGAAGCCCACGCTTTTTGTTTAATAATATCCAATATCAATGGATGTTGCTAAGCTCTTTGCTAGTGGTAAAGCTCATTGCAGACCAGTCAGTGAATAATTAAGGTCCTTCTTTAGCTTTGTTAGGGACTGCAATTCCCAATACTTCAGGAGGATGACAGACTGGGAAAAGGCTAGATTAAGAATTGAACAGTGATGTTAATTTTAACTTACTTTTGAAAAAGCTTCTGAGAAATGCTTTGAGTTTTCAGATAAAATATTAATGAATGGGAAGGTAGAAATTCATATTTGTATTGCAATTCAGTTTAGTGTATAAGACATCAGGCCACATTCTGAATTTCAATGTTGGTTTTCTCTTACAGCCTTATTTTTAAATATTGATCATGGATAGTCCAAAGATTTGATGCCATTGTTCTATAAATCAGGAGTGGGCCCAGTTTCCTGTTCATATTAAAAGTGGAATGTCCAGATAGACTGAGATAGTTTATGACTTGAAGCCCACCATTCTAGCTTAGAATAATTTTTGGGGTGCTGCTGAATTCCATGTGTGTGTCCTTGGAAGCAGTCATAACAGCACAAATTTAAATAAAAATCATTTTAAAATATTAAAACTGGCTAAAATTGGCCAAGGCTGACTAATCTGCTGAGAATTTGGCGATCAGGTGAGAACTCATGAGGTTTGGGAGTTTACGCATAAGACCTGAGACTGACATGATATTTCAAGTGATTATTGGGGGTGAGATAGGGATGGAGTATCCAAAGCATCTCATGAGAACTGAAGAAGTTGCTGATTCCTGAGGTGCAGCAGTATTTGGGGAAAATGTAGTAGAAACTCTCAGACTTCCTGGACAAAGTGATTAATGACACAGTGTCTCTGCTTTCAAAAATATTGGGCCTCTAAGCAATGGAAGACATTCATCACCTTCATTGCTTGCTAGTGATTTTCTGTGCATTTGGTTGGTTATAGTTACAAATAAACTGCTGGGGGATCCAGCAATACTTCTTAAGTTCTCACTCTGGTTTCAGCCTGTCTCTATCCAATGATTTCTCTAGATCCCCTGATTTAGGTAGGTAGGATATGTAGGCAAAAGTCCAGGGAAGCCATTGTGACATTTGCATTCACTGTCCTAATAGTATAGCTTGGTTGGAATATTGTATTCTGCCTCTCCTGTTTTCTCCCTTAATGGACTTTTGCATGAAAAATTGGATCTTGTTACCTGATTTTGCTAGTGTATTGTTGTTTGGACTCTGATTTATGAGGTATTCATCTAGGTCATTTTTTACTTCTTGAATAATTTATTTGAAAAGATGTAACATTTTAGTGCGTGAGTCTAACCCTGTTCTGTAATTTTTACTAGTGTGTGTGTGTGTATACAGTATATATAAACCAGTTACTTTATGAGTACTATAATAGTCATTGACAAGCCCTGTCTGTTTAGATTAATGACTTGGGAAGAAATCAGAGGAAAGCTCAAATGTCTAAAAGAGGGAGGGTGCTATTTATAGTTAATGGCACAGGACGTGAGGATCTCTTGCTCACCCACCCATGGTTTTTCCCCTCCCAAGCTCTGGTCCCACCCAGGCACCAGGACCAGAGGCTTCATTTGTGAAACTCAATACAGCAGCAGCTGCAGCTTTCTGCAAACAGCGGCATTATCCTTTTATAGAAGGTTACATTCTCTGATTAAGTGCATGAACTTCGTCTGCTGTTCTCCTTTCCAAAGGTGGCTTGCAGGCCAGTATGCCTGGACCCCCAAAGAATCTCTAGAATCATCGAGAGAAAGGTTCTGCCTGCAAGAAACCCATAAATGAAGGAAATAAATTCTTCATGGCTTGCTTTGTATTGATTTGTTGTGTTTTATCCTTTCTTTCTTACTGTTGTCTTCTTAGAGGGGCCTGCATAAGTCAAAGAGAGACAGGCTCTGCCCTCAGGCTGACACAAACTAAAAAACTAAGGTAGAGAAGAGGAGAGGAATGAGCCAAAGAGATTGAACTTGAATGCCAGAATATATTGGCAAGAGGTAAACCAACTTTTATATTCATTTTGGATCAAACTAATCTTCCTTTCTTGAATGGCAGTTGAAGGTCCTTGGTCATGTTACTGAAGGATGAGACCAGATTGTACTGTTCTTGCTCTTTCCAGGCCCAGGGTTTCCTGCGATTTGGCAAGGAAGGGCAAAGCATACATTCTTTGTCCAATGTAATAGGTCAGGCTGGCTTCCCCTTGATGGTATTCCTTGGAGGAAGTGGATTCAGTGTCCCTGCAGCTCTTGATCCTCTGCCTGATGCATGAGACAAGACTGTGCCACTCTTTTATCTTTCTAGCCCCAGGTAACTGTTAGTAAAATCACAAGCACAGCTTTATAAATAAGCACAAAAAGTTAGCATATATGTACAAATATAATATCTGTCTAACTGAATGAGACTAGGAAGCCAGTAGAAGAGGGACAGAGTGACCTTCCTCTTTTCTATCAAGTTGTTTCATTGACAAGCAAGATGTTCAGTCTAAGACTGTTCTAGAAAACAGAAAAGCTTCAGTTGATTTTAGAGTTAGATTGCCAAGAACTCTAGGAACAGCTTGATCTTCCAAAATCAGTAGGTGAAGCTTTTCTGAGGAGGGAGGCAAGTGCTTCCAACTGTTAATGCCTGTTGATCAAACTCTTGTTGAATGCACAACAGAAAGGATAATTGAATAAGTGTGCAACTGTATTTATACCCTGGCTTTCCTTCATAGCCAGTGGGTTGTGAATCCCATGTTTAACAAAGTCCATGTTTAATGAAACTTCTTCAAGGAATTTCTGAAGACAGGATGAAGGTGATTGAGTGATATAAATCAACCTTGAATGAGGCAAAGGTGAAATACAGGACAGTAAGATCAGGATTGGGATGAGTGGCATTTAATTAATTGTTGCCTCAGGATAAGCCAATAATTGCTTTTCATGCCTAAGAGTGCCAAAAGATGAAACAGTGTGGTACAGCTAAGGAATGCAAGGGTTACGCTTAACAGAGTTTCACATTGCACATCAAATGAGCAAGTTCCTTGTTAATGCAAATTCCCCACAGAGCACCTTCAACTTTGAAGTGGAGACATATGTTGATACAACCTTGAAATGAGCACTCATTGGGAACAGATGTATATGAGACCTATAGTTTTATAGGCAGAAGTATATCTTCCAAATGGTTTGCAGTTACAGTGTTCACTAGATGGTATGAGTTAGCTTCATCACTGTCTTTAAGCAAAATGTTCTCTGACCTTGCAGTGAGCTGTGTTAGCAGTCGCAACTTTAAGAACATCATTATTTATCTCCACTGATTTGATACAATCTGCATGACCACTCAGGGAAAAAAAAAATCTGAGCAAAGGCTGCTGCTTTTCACACTTTCTTCTGCCTGTTTAAGACCTCTCATTCAGCTGGATGAAAAAGAAATTCACTTCACTTCTCAGCAGAGAAGACCATTTCAATGAAAGCCTCATTGGGGAAATGTTGGGCTGATCTGCTTAACATTAGTTACAAGGAAGAAAAGGGGTGTGTTTTGTGTTATGTATTTGTGCAGTCATCTCTCTAGTGGTCCACAGCCTTCCTTGCTGTTCATGCTTCAATTATATCCCATGAAACACCCCCCAAGGGGGGCTTCTTCAGATTCAGAAGTACAGGCAGCCAGGAAGACTCAGGAATGATAGGGAAATCACAGTTAAAAGCACAGCAATACTCCTTATTGTATCATCATCATAATATAAACTCAATACACCACCAAAACAAATTATAAAGCACTCTGAGAATGAAATAGAAGAAACGAAGCTCTTTTTCATAGTGGTAGAAAACCTTGGGAAATTAGAAGACAGGTATTCTTTCACACCACAGGCTGATTCTTTCAAGAAAGGGTAAGTCATTTAACAGCAACTGAAACGAAGCAGTACCAGGGCGATCTTCCTTCTCCTCCTCTTGTTCTCATTCCTCCTTTTGCTGCCTTTTTTTCTTCTTTAAAGGCCACAGGAAATGTGCTTAGTGATAACGTGGTGCCACTGAAGTGCGCATGGCCAAGATATTTGGTTTGGGGATGGTGAGTTAAGGGATATAACACATGCCTTAAGTCCTGCCGAAACTTGAAATGTTCAATTTTAACCTTAGTCTCACCAATGGGAAAAATTGGCCCAATTTGGGGAGATTTTAAGTCTTCTTAAGGAAAGATAATGGGTCCTTCTAATATGGCTGTCAACTTTAATTATCCATCCTCTTCATATGCATCTCTATCATCCTAGAATATAGGGCAATAATAATTTTCTGAAGATATAGCAAGGCAGATTTTGATTGACTATTAAGAAAAAGAATCATAAGAGTAAATTTGACAGCAAACTCAATTATCCATGGAGATGGTAAGCTCATCTTAGCTGGATGTTTTCAAGCAGTGGCTGGACAGCCAAGTTTGGTTTGGATTCCAGCACAGAGGGAGATGGTGGCCTGAATGGCCCCTCTCAACTCCATGATTTTTATGTCTGTTTTAACAAAGCTCTGTATGCAGTTGGAAACAATCATTCTATATGCACAAGGGTTTTTTAAAAAGTGAGTAATAGTGGGACTTACAAACCTGTTTGGGGAGGAATATTTTGATATTCCAGCAGAGTGATGCTGCTCAGCAGATTTTGAAAAGGAATTACAAGTAACTTTTGCCAAGTTCTAGTGAACAATTCTTCAGTATGTATGAGAGACATGGCTTGAGGGGGAAGGAATAAAATTATTATTGGCAAGTTGCTTCTGAACATGACAGCAGTATACCAAAGAAGAATGTTCTGCTGGGAACACAGTCCAAAATGCTGTGTGTATGTTTCCATCCAGAAAAAGTTTATACACTTAAAAAAAGTGAGATTAAATTAGTCCTCCAACTAATAAAGAAGTCGTTACTTTTTCCAAAGATCCCCCACAGCCCTGGAGCATCTGTTTTTTGGGATATTTCTGACATCACTGGTGCATCTTGACTGTAATTAAGTTCACATTTCAGGAACTGAAAGATTGATGATCAGTTGCAATAGTCTTATTCATACATGCAGTAGGAACTTCATACACATCTCTGAATAAAAGCAATTCCAAATGATGGGCATTAACCAAGGACAAGTCCTGTATAAGAGATCCCAAAGGGTTCTGACCCCAAGGCCAGTAGATTCCAAACTCTGTTTGTTTGTTTTAAAAAGATCATACATTTCCATGTGTATTTCTTTTCTGTTAAACATTTGAATGGACATGAATAGCATATAAGGTTGCAACATAGCTTTTAATAATTTTTTTCTTCTAATTTGATCATTGTCAGTGGCATGGTATCTGTATTTATTCTTTCTCAGGGCACACAGTAACCTGAGTTCTAGAGAGACCCAAAGTCATTTTGGTACATGAAGCAGAGCACAGATGACACACCGTCTTCCAAAGTAAAAGACAGTATGAAGTGGATCAAGTTATTCTGCCACCCTCTGTAAAAGCCACAGTTCTTAAGTGCCCCTTTCCTTCTCAGACAGTAAAATAAGACATTTACAATTAAGTAACTAATAGCTTGTTATTGTTTCAGAGCAACTTTCAGAGCAATTGTGTTGTGCATCAGTTGTGCCTGTTCCTGGACTGGGAGGTCCTGCTTATAGTCACTCATGCCCTTGTGACCTCTTGATTGGACTACTGCAACATGCTCTACTTGGGGCTGCCTTTGAAGAGCATTTAGAAGCTTCAACTGGTGCAAAATATGGCTGCATGGGCAGTTAATGGCACCTGTTATTTGCTGTCTGTGACACTGCTGCTTTGTGAGCTCCATTGGTTACCAGTTTGCTTCTGGGTGCAATTCAAGGTACTGGTTGTCACCTTTAAAGCCCTACCTGGCTTGGGTCCAGGTTACTTGCAGGACTGTCTCTTTCTGGTTGTTTCTGCCCATCCTATCCAATCTGGCAGGAGGAGCATGCTGCGGGTACTGTTGGCCAAGGAATGTCAGCTGGCAGGGCCCAGAAAGAGAGCCTTTTCTGCTGTGGCATCCGTCCTCTGGAACATCATCCCTCCAGAGATTAGGTTGGCCCCCATGCTGCTGGCCTTCTGCAAGGCCTTGAAGATCTGATTCTGTGCTTGAGCCTGGGGCCCTGGGTATGTGACGGAGCCTGTTTCCTGGCTATGCAGAGGGATTTTAACAATTTTTCCAGCTGCTCTGTGTTTCATTTCGCCTTTTATTTTGTATTTGTATATGCAGTATTTGTATTTGTTTTAATGTTGTGAGCTGCCAAGAGTCGTGTACTGAGATGGGCGGCTATATGGATTGATTAAATAAATAAATAAATAGACAAACTGCCTATTCGCCCCAGTCTGCCAATTGCAGGGGTGGGCAAACTTTCTGTTTTCACTGGGAACTTCATTATTTTAATTAGTATTATTTTTTCCTCTGGTTTCTCCATGGACCAATGATGTGACAGAGATGCAGAGATGTCACTGGAAGGGATGGGGCTGAAAATGTTGACACCTGTGTCTGTTGTGTGCTTAATGTCCTTTTCTGTGTACAGAAGAAGAAGACCAAAACGCAGCAGCCTGATCTCCAAGCACATTGGACTTGGGGGCAGGGGGGAGAGACTATTGGCATTAGAGAAGCTTTGCATCTCTAAAGGAAATACCAACACATGGAAGCATTTGAGTTAATTGGAGGAAAGCCTGAGTCATTGGCCAGAGACCGACCACTACAGAAATGGATATTATTACTTAGTTAAAGCCGGCCAAATCCCCCTTCCCCACAGAGAGGTGCTGTGGCCTGGTTCCTTTGCCACTAGAAACTTCAGAGCTCCAGGCAGGCTGGCTGTGCTGCAGATGGACCATTGTTTCCATTCTCATTTGGGGCATCTGGTGGCATTTTTGTTTGTTTGCATTTCATTTTAGTTACTATTATTATTTTGTTAAAGAATATTTTCATTAATAACAAAAAGTCTCCTTGAAGTACAAAGTGCAGGGCCATATGACTTGGGAGACAGAGACATGAAAATACACAAAACAGCAACAATGAATCAGTCCTACTGTAATCTTGAAAAGGAATACAGGTTACAAAATAATTTACAAAATGAATACTAGTCTTAGGATCCAAAACTGATATAAACAATAACTTATTTTCCAATGTTCACATATTTTATGTTTATTGAGCAAATGGCTTACATTTTCTGAAGACTTCTATGTAGGGACTTGAATGTAGATTCTTCTCTTTGAGAAAAAACAAGCCTGAATGAAATGTTCATAATTTATTGCATATTTTGGATTTAATTATTTAGTATCTGCTGCAATGAAATAATTTCAATTTATGAAATAAACCCCATGTCATTTGCCTTGCTGATGGACAGTGAGTTTTCTGCGCCTCATACCTTTGCCTGTAATCTTTTCACTGTAATTTAGAACAGCTATAAATGTGCATCGGTAGGAAAGAATCATGGATGCAGCCAACCCTGGGTTTTCTTTTTTGAAGTTCACTGCTGACAAGGCAAGTCAGAGTTCTCACCTTGGCTTAAAGCTCACCTTCCCTCTTCAGCCTTTGGAGAAGCTTCTGAAAAAATTCTTGGGAACTCTGTTAAGGCAGCTGGTGGAGTATCAGTTTTCAATATATGGATGCTCTGTCACGTAAGCCCTACCTGAAACACACATCACATTGATTTATCTTACTCTTGTATTTCCATATGCTGTAAGTCTTGTAATCATAACTTTAAACCTGTCCCTGAAGAACTGCACATAACAGTAATAATTATAATCACATCATTTATCCAGCAGAATGTTCAAATCACATTGTATATTTTTTCCTTGATATTTTTATTAGCTGAATGAGTATTTTCACCCTTGGTGCAGAAAGTACCAGGAGAATGTAGCTTCTCTATAGCCAACTCATTTCTTCCAGAGCACAGTTTCCATCAGCTGGATTATTACAGAGATTATTATAGAGCTGGAAGGTGCCTCTTAGTTCACCAAGTCCAACTCCATCAAAGTTCAGAAACTGAAATGAATCTGCTTTCCTAAAACATAAGATCCTTATTCTAGAACAGCGTTTCTCAACCTTAGCAATTTTAAGATGTGTGGACTTCAACTCTCAGGCTGGTTGGGGAATTCTGGGCGTTAAAGTCCACTCATCTTAAAATTGCCAAGGTTAAGAAACACTGTTCTAGAACAACAGAGAAACAGTGCAGCATTCTTTTGCATAATATCTCTTTGTGAGTGCTCCAGTCAGTCTTCTTTTCTCAAGGTAATTCCCTCCACTGCTCCTTGAAAGTCTTTGATTCCAGAACATTCTCATTGTTCTTTGATTTCTTGTCTGTCAGCTAATCTCTTAGGCAGTATACAACAAGTTTCATTCCTGCAAGTGCTTGATGGATAGTTTTCTTTGCATATCCCATTTCTGCTGAATAATAAGTATAGAAGTATGTAGCTTTGCATACATAAGCTATTTTTCACTCCTTTATATTAGCTGATCAGCTGTCCATTGCAATGACAGAGGTTCCCATAAGGCTGCACTCAGTGTGATGTTGGCTGGCATCCCAGTGTCTTTCCACTGCCTGCTGGCTAGCAGTCAGAAAACAGCTTGTGTAGGTGGGGACTTTTATCCATCATGCTGGGAACATGTGTAAAAAATGTGATCTGGTTAGCATACTGTCAGATTTTGGCCAGTTTCTCTGCTACACTCAATCACGTTAAGTGGCTACTGGAGGGTGCACCTATCACAAAATAGTATGTTGAGGATGAGGACTCAGCTTCAAGGTCCAACCTCACACAAGATCTGGAACCCTAATCCTACTTGAAATAGTTTTCATTGAAACAATTTCCTGTTCCCATCCCTCCTGTCACAAAAATAACACCCACAAAACATGCTACATATCTACTTAGCTCAAAGAACATGTTAATACAAAAGGGTGTGTTGAAGCCTTGTGAACTGAATAGTGTATCACACATATGTATAGGAAATGCATATGCCTGGTGCATAAGCACACTGGCAATTTAAGGAAAAGAAAATCCTTTTTAAAACACATCAGAAGGATATCTAATAAGAAGGGTGACTATTCTGAAGAGGATGTTACCAATTAGAAAGGGAAAGAAACTAGGCTGAATACATTTAATTAAGTGTTTCCAGTAGAAGCAGCAACTTGGGACACAAGTTTATTTTATTTTATTTTTTGTATCAATATTGGTTTTGGCCTAAAGTGAAAGAGAAAGGCTTGGGGTTAGTTACCATCTGGTGTATTTGCATAACGATACTGGCATTTTGAGAATGTGGGTTTGAGTAGATCTGTGCTGAGTGTTTTTTGGCATGTGATAAACTCATGGCGTGATTGATTCACTGTACATGCTGCTACTAGAAAAGTCACTTTGCAATAATCAGGCCACCACAGGGCTGCAAAAAGTTTGTTGCTAAGTGCAGGCTTATTTGTTAATGCTTGAGTTAAACCTGGAAAGAATGGAATCTATACCTACTGTGTCAGTTCAGGCAGCAGTCATCCACACCCACTTTGGATTCTTTACTTCTTTCTGTGTTATATTTGGATCTCTCTTCAGAAAGAATTCAGAAAGTTCAATTAGTCCAGTATGGGGCTGCCAAGTGCTGTGTCTCAACAGGAGAAACAAGACTGAATTTCTTAAAGCTCTCCACTGATTGCCAGTTTGTTATTTGGACAATCCAATATGTTCTTGACAGCTTACTCTTTCAACCTCCCAGAATCGCTGGAAGTCGGGAGGCATATAAATGTAATAAATTATTACTACTACCACTACTACTACTACTACCACTAGTACCAGATTCTAAAGGACTGATCGTTCCTCAATGAGATTTCCCATCATCTGAGATTAGCAGAGGCTTGTGGCCTTTGGAAGTTAGATGGCTGGCAACCAGGGGAAACTCTCCTTTTGCCTGAACTTTTAGTAGCCATTGAGAAATTTTTATAGCTTCTGTTAGCAAAAAGTATATGTGTATATTTTTTCTATACAAATCTTCAAAAATTATGTGTTCCAAGTATTTCTTGACTGTTTTGAGGTTTGAATTATGTGTTCTGGCCCCCCGTCTATCTGATAAAATATCATTTAAAAAAAACCAAATTAATTTGTTTTACTATTTCAGGCCAATTATATCCTTATTAGAAGGAAAACCTTGCATGTTAGATTTTGGAATCAGATTTACACCACAAAAGTTATCATTTTTTTTTATTGCTGTTCATGTCTACACATGCTTAGGATACACCTATCTTTGTATTTCTCTCCTTATTACTTATTTTTTCTTACTATTTTTATTTCATTCTCTAAGACTAAAAGTGGTTTATATACATATGACTTTTTTTCCTTTTTTTTTTTTTTTTTTTGGTGCCAGTCTTGACTCTGGTGACTGCTTGGACTGGTTCCTACAGTTTTCTTGGCAAGGAAGTGGTCTACCGTTATCTGCTTTCTAGGGTTCAGAGAAGTGACTGGCCCGAGGTCACCCAGCTGGCTTCGTGCCTAAGGCAGGACTAGAACTCACCATCTCCCAGTTTCTAGTCTGATGCCTTAACCACTACACCAAACCGGCTCTGTATATGCATGACTAGAATATATTTACCTGCAGTTTCAAATGTATTATCAAACTGCAGCCATCGGTGGTGATTGTTGTATCTATCTCATCAAAAACACAAGTGACCATAGTTTGTACATTTGGAAAGAGTGAGAGACATGGGTTATTTAAAGGCTCATGAATAATCCAAAGAAGTAGCTCAAGGAAAGCTTGTGATGAATTTTTCACTTACATTTGCCATGTCTATGGCGATCACAATGTTTGTTTTTCCCACTACCTGTGAGCTCAGCTTTTGTTAATGGCTGCTTTAATGTATGTGTAGAGCATCAGATAGGATGATCACTAATGTGCCATGAAAAAGAAAAAAATAATCTTGCAAGTAGAAGACCTTTGCATACTTTTATACTGATTTATAAAAAAACATATACATAATATATAAAATGCAGTTCATCTCACCATAATGGGGAGGATTAGGACCAGGTTAGCTTCCTGTGTATATGCGTAGTTTGCTGTCTAGGTATTAAATGTTATAGAGGAGTTGCCTGTTTGTGGTTCACTGATCTTCAAGTAGGACTTGGATTTAACAAGTTGCATATTGAATGTTATATGTTGTTTTTCTCTATTCCAGTCAAATACATGAAGGAAATCTCTCCTTATTTTAAGAATTCCTCAACTGGTGCAACTGTAAGTTGGGATTCTTCACCAGGCTTTCAGAAACAAGCTTCTCCAACTCTTTCCCTACAAGACCTCAAGGAAGGGAAGAATGTCCCCTTAAAAATGTGCTATATATCAAGGAAGTGTCTTCCAAATGACCCAGAAAGCAGGTAACCAATGATCACTCAGGGCATTATGCCTGAAGTCACTATCTGTTGGGGAAAGTATGTGAATGGTATTACAAGGATAGTGGTGGACTCAAACTCCCATCAATCCCAGCCAGCAGAATTAATGATCAGAAATGATGCGGTCTGATTCTGACATGTAATTATACAGCATTAATGCAATCAACAGTCAAAAGAAGGCAAAGAAGGATTTGAAATGATCATTAGAATTACACTCTTGCAAGCAGCTAAGATTAGGCCAGTCATACAGAGCAAAGCTCACAACTAGCCTTCTGAAAGCTTGGGTGCCTCTTTCCATATCTAAACCTCATATAGCATAATGTCTTGATTACAACTGACATTTCTCACTATCCCATACATTAGAGTTAAAGCATACATCAACAGTTGAATGTATGCATACAAGGGTATGTGGATTTGCATATTCACACAACTCAGAATGCACTAGACAGATTATACATTATAAAAAATGTATCCTTGGTAGTAAACTATAGTCACAGTATTATCCTAATACTAAGGCAACCACCACTAAGCATCTCTGGTGAAAAGGTGAACAATGTAATTATAGAAATTCATAATTCAAAAGTATGGATGGTATGGATGGAGAGTATGGTATGGATACTCTCTATAGTACCAACACAAATGGGCTAAATATGAATCCTAACAGATACTGGGATTGAGCCCTAGATAGATTGTCAGCCCCACTAGGTAGACCACACCAGGAAATCAACTCCACAGGAAGACTAGACCTACTTTTATTAAGATTGGCTATAACAACAGAATCTTGCAAGTCTGATTGTACTGTACTGCCCTTCCTCCTTATATCCCAAGTAGATCAGGGAGACATCTACCTTAGAAACTTCTTAATATTACCTTGTTTCTCAGGACTTAAAAAAAGGTTCAGCCTCTTTTGCCAAGACAACGGTTCTTGCATGTTTTCAACAAGGTCATCTTCCTTACTCTCTACTTAGATCTATTTTATTTACTTGTTTTACTCTGCTTACAGGCCACTCTAGTCACAAAAAACTTCGAACAGCGTACATCCAAACATTTGCAAATATACAATCAGATAAAAAAGCACCAGGAATATTAATCAGATAAACCAAGAAAATTCACTGTTAGAGAGAACAACATCGCAACATTCTGACAGCTAAGACCTGCTGGAATAGCCACATTTAATGGCCTTTCTGAACCCCACAACCAAGCAGGGGCCATCTGGCTATCTGGAGGAATGCTGTTCCATAAAAATGGGGTGATAGACACCCATAATCACTGCAGATGCATTCCCTGAACAAAGGAATATGAAGACAGCTTACTGGGAGTGAGCAGTCCTCCTGATACGAAGGCCTGAGCCATAAGGAGCTTTAAAAGTGACAGACAACACCTTGAATTAAACCCAGAAGCCAACCACCTCTCAAAGTAGTGACGTTATGTAGACAAATCAGAAGGCACCCATGACTATTCAAATTGCTGCATTCTGATCCACTCTTTTGAATACTCTTTAGGGGCAGCTGTATGAAGAGTGCATTGTAAATAGTCCAGTTGAGAAGTGACTAAGGAATGACTGACTGTAAAGGAGATCTTTTCCATTCCAGCAGGGTCATAGCTGGCACACAACAAGGAGCTGTGCAAAGTGCCTCCTAGCTACAGCTCTAATATGCTCACTGGGCAGGAACTGTGAGTCTATGAGGCCCCCCAGTTATGTGCCAATTCCATATAGGGGAGTGTTCCCTGTCCAGAACTAAAGGTGGCATTTTTTTGGAATCAGATGGTTTCCAAACCCATAACCATTCCAGCTTGCTGGGATTGAGCCTAAAACAGATATAGATGTACTGCATCAAAACCACAGACTTTAGAAAGCAAAGGCTCTGAAGCTGTGGTGTGCTATAGGAAGGTGATCTGATCCTCTGCTTCCCCAAGAAGTAAGGGGGGCATGTGGGTGAGATCACTGATATACCTAAAATTATGAGCCTGTCTGAGCATGAACTATCTACACAAAGGCTCTGCAACTGGAAATGCAGACAAAGTGCTGGGCATTTGTCATGACAACAGCTTGCATTTTGGCTCCCCACATTTCAATCTTGTATTAAGGAAAATTCATCTTGCAGGTACCTAGAAGTGTGCTCAGCAGATGGACGGATCCCCTTGTTCCTTCGAGCAAAAGAGGAAGCATCTGCCCAGGCTTGGTTCAATGCTATTCATAGCAATATTAGCATTCTGTTGCCAAGAGTCAAAGAGGAGCTGAAGGCCTTACAATCAGGAATTGGCATTGCAGGAAACAGAGACATCAAGCACATTGGCTGGCTCACAGAACAGGTAAGATTGGGCTTCCTAGTTTGATTTGCACTGATTCCCATGAGAAAAAGACATTTGCCACTATTCACTATTCAGGGAAGACAAAACCATCCCAAAGTCAGGGGTGAGCAACCTGAAGCTTGCATGCAAATCCCCTTTTTGTAGCTACTAGACCCTCTCCAACCCCAGTTGCTGATAGCACAGTTTCTGTTCATGTGAAGGTGGGAACATATGGACATTGATTAGTGATGATAAGCCGGGATTGTTCTCACTGGAGTGTGTCTCATTATTATAGTATATATTTTGCATGCCTCTGAGTCTCATGTTCACTTCCTAGCATTTGAGGTATAGCTGAGAAAGGCCTTTGTATGAAACATGAGAGCATTTTTCCTTTTGTATAGATGTTATTAGGCCAGATGGACTGACTCAGTAGTTTTCTGTGTTTCTAGAAAGATCTCATAACAAAAATGTAACCATGTGGATAGAAGAATAATAGAAACAGGAGAATTCCATGCCAACTCCATGAATTCCTTTCACCATGTTGTCATGCAGTTCTGGTACTTGTCATTCAAACATACCTAGTGGTGTGCTATATTCAAATATACTTTTTACAAGATGCCAGCAAGAACAACACCTCCATTCTTAGTGTGCATTTTCCAGTGGAGTATGTCAGTTTGGCTACCATTCTGACAGCTGCACGTTTTATGTTCTTATTTGCAGCTCCCAGGCGATGGGACAAAGAATATCCTCGCCATTCTCACAGAGAAGGAGCTTCTTTTCTACAGCACTCTCCCCCAAAACAGAGATGCTCTGAACAAGCCAACCCACAGATTCCCTCTTATAGCTACCAGGTAACTACAAATGACAACAGTTTGGCTTAGAAGTGCTGCTCTCTTTCCTTCCAGAAAAGGTATTTTGGAAAAGTTACTTTTTGAGTAGTTGGGTTACACTATCTTAGCTCCAGGGAATCTTCCCTCTTAAATGAGATGCTGTCTTCTGCCCAGTCTCTCTGATCCTCACATTGCAGCCGCTTTAGAGGTGGAGCACAGTGAAAGAGGGAGGTTGTGTAGTAAAATTTTCTCTGTTAAAATACACTTGGGGTCAGAAAATCATGAAAGGTTAGTCTTTTGCAACTTCATGTAAAAGCATTCTGGCTGACATCTATCTCTCTGTCTCTATCTGCTGTAACCTGAAGCTTTTGGAGACTCTCCATATGAGTGTTATCCTCAGTTTCTGTGCAGGCAATCAGTGCAAAAGTTACTTTCCTTCCTATGCTATTGTAAACCATTCATTCTGTAGGACTGGGATGTTCCAATAAAGAGAGAACATACCCAGTGCATAACAGACCAGGATGGGCCACATGGTACTTATGGGCATAAATGCCTCCACGAATGCTTCCTTTGGCAGTTACCAGCTTCCCTGCCTCACTTGATTTTATATTTATTTATTTTAGTTTTTTTTTTTTTTTATTGAGAAAATGGAAGCTAAAGTGCTTCCAAAAATACCATTTGGCCGTACAGGCATTCTTAAATCTCTCAATAGTTTAAGAAAATTTTAAATGGTGGATAGCTACAGTCCAGCATTTTGTTTGGAAACATGTCCAGGCATTCGGAACAATAAAAAAGAGAGACAAAGATAACCTGCAGCACTGTTGTGAGTGACAGAGAGGAGCATCACTGTTTGCTCTACCCCAGCAACTATTTTGTGAAACTGCTCCCAATGTGTGGGCAAAATTTCATATGTGTCCATCAGCCCAAATATGTACTTAGTGGGAAGCTGCAAGAAGCACAGCTGCTTGACAATTATTTACACTCACAGGTTCAGTTTATCTATCTTGAACATTCATTCCACCAAGACTGATCTCTGGAATCTTCAGGTAAGGCTGGAAGACCTTCGGCCCTTGTAAGCCACAGCCAGCCAGTATCACCTATACCGGCTAGAGGCCTCAAAGGATAGTTGGTGTTAGTCAGTGTTCCTATGCTTCATGTTTGTAAATTATTCAAAGCAATAAGCCATTTTAATGGGTCAATGTATACAATGACCAGTAACTAAACAGTTGCAGGTCTAGGTAAATAAGTAACAAGGATAGGTGGGGAAAGCTGGTTTCTCAAAAGTTTGTATTGGAAATAGCACAGAAATCTTCTTTGGAAGAGGTATGGTCAGTGTGTCCTGCTGCCTTGAGGCATTTCTAAGATTTTACTGCCCCCTTGTGCCATAAAAGTAAATAAAATAGAAAGGGAATGTAACTTGTCAACCTAAATAGGAAGCTAAATAAATGACACATCTCCCCAAGCCCACATGTGTAAGAAAAGCCTGTACATATGTGGGATTTCATTATCTTGAGATTCCAGTAAAATTTTTATTTGAAGCTGAGAATTCCCTTGGCTCTCCTCAAATAATTGGGAATACCTATAAGTGTTTATGTTGCTACTGAAGTTCAGAGAGAATATTTTTGGTTCTTGTAACTAGTCCTTTCTATTAGTCCTTTGCTCCTTGGATTTGCATAATGCCCTTTTCCTATATCTGGAAGACAGAGACCCTGGCCTTTTGTTCACACCTGCATTTCTCTTGCTGGAAACAATTTCACCAGGCACTTAAGGGCCTTATTCATATGCACGGCCCCTCCCAGTCCATTAATCTGATTTCTAAATGTGATCCAGTCTCTTCCTTTGTTGATTTTTTCAAAAAGGAATTGCCTAGAGTCATTTCAATAACTTCCAAGAGCCAGTCTTTTATTGCTAGAGTAAGACTGGATCTGCAACTTTAAAGCACTGCATATCACAGTAAAGTTATTAATTAATTAATTAATTGCTACTCTGTGTTTCTGCATGAATGAAAAAGAGAGCCAGAAAAGGAAAAAGAGATCTAATTAATACTACTAATATTATTATTTGTCTTGTATAGAGTTCCAGTGCAAGAGAGGGAGCTGATGGAGCTACAACAATGGCACAAGAGTGTCCTCTAGTGGCCGATATCACACATGATTGGTCAATAACAGAAACTCAAACATGATTTTTTTTTTTTTTTCTGGAGGCTGCAACACACTTCATCTAACAATAAGCCTGTCTTTGTACTTGATAAAAAGCCATATCCAGTCCCAGTTGATGATCTTTATATCTAAAACTCTCTTTTTCCCCTCTGATCCATCTAGGCTTGTGCACTCTGGCCCATCAAAAGGTTCTTTACTGTACGACTCGGAACTCTCATTCGCTTTGCGGACTGGAACTAAGAAAGGTGTGGAAACACATCTGTTTAGTGTGGAGACACACCGGGACCTAGCCACATGGACAAGAATGTTGGTGGATGGTTGCCACAATGCAGCTGAGTGTGTCCAGGAAGTGTCAACAGGTGAGGAAGCAGATGAGCTTTATGCCTGGGGCTTGCCATAGAAACTTTAATGCACTGGGATGACGGCATGGATCTGCCTGCTTGGAACATTTTTCCTTTCTGCTTGTGAATTCTGCATTGTAACACCAATATGCATGACAGGGCAACTCTTTACAAGAGAGGCTAGTCCTGGCAACAGAGTTAGCTAACTCAGTACATCATGAAATATGCTGTAGATTAGTTGCTACCAGTATTTTCTGTATCATTTATGACTCCCAAGTAGTGAATAATAGTACTTTAGACTGAAGTCCTTTCTTTCTTTCTTTCTTTTTTTTTTTTGGTCCCTTTGGTGTTTGTATTATTGAAGTAGAAAATAATTTAGTACACGGGGAAGTAATCATATTCATGGTAATTTGATTTATAATTTGAATTACATTTAAACTCAATTAACATTTAGTTTTTATCCTCTCAGCTTGAAAATATTACCGCCTCCTGCCCTAACAAGTAGATTCATTTTTTTTTTTTTCTGGTTTTTCCACAGCCTGCACATGGAACGGGAGGGACTGCACCCTGTCCATCCACATTGATAAGGGTTTCACCATCTCCACCCTGGAGCCAGGCCTCACCAATGTTGTTCTGCTACAGCAGCCTTTTGAGAGGCTACAGATGTCCTCAGATGATGGGGCCAAGATGCTTCACTTGGATTTTGGCAGCTCAGAAGGAGAGATTGTGGGTTCTCTTTTTTGTTTTATTTATTATATGTGTATGTGTATGTATTTGTGTGTATGTGTATGTATGTACGTATCCTGTATTCTGAGGGTTCAAGATAATTTAAGTGGAAATTGTCACTAATTTTCTCTCCACTGTAAGCACTCTTTGGGGCAGGTTGGGCTGAGAGGGTGACTCACCTAAAGTCATCCCATGAGCTCTGTATTCAAATGGGGATGAACTTTAGTCTCACTGTTCCTAATCCACCACTTAACAACCACAAACTAGGATTTATTTCCTTTTTCTGTTCTTTCAATATGTTTGCAGGGAAGTGATATGGAGTTCCATATCTCCAAATACATATCTAAAGAGATGTATCTTTGTTAGACCTGTGCAAGCAAGCAACATGATTCTCCTTGGCCATGTGCTTTATCTTGTCTCAAATCTTCCTCCAGCAGTCCCAATAGCTGGAAGAGGCCTCAGAAATAATATGAAGTGATATAATGTGGCTACTTTGCTTTTAGAAACAAGAGCACTGTGTTACTTCATGAAACAGCTTTCTTAAAGCAAAGTACCCTATAATCATTATTGTAGTGGTAGGCGACTGGATATTTCGAATTCCAACTATTTGCATAGCCGATGACAAGAGATTGTGGAAATTGGAGGGCGCCAAGCTGACTACAGGATGATGTGCCAAAGTTGTTGCAGCCCTTGGGAAAAGTTCCTCAGCCCCTGGAACTATGGCAGAGGCAGGAAAGCAGGCAAGACGCTTAACCTTGCTTAGGAATTTGAGAGACATTTCTTATCTTCCCTTGTTGTGGTCTCCCAACTGCAACATTTGCAGTCACAAAAGAAAGTAATAGAAGGTGCATTGAAAAACTGTTTTCTATAGTTTCCTAAATTGTGCTCCAAAGGGAGAAGGCTTTTCTGAAGGAATCTGATATAGTCCCTTTTGCTTAGTACCTCAGATGTCTGACCAAAACCCCTCACAGGCTTGCTACTTTGTGAGAGCAACAGGGATGTAGTGAAAGTGATGAATAGGCCAGCCTTTTCCAACCCAGGAGGCCTTCAGATATGTGGACTTCAGTTCCTAAAATTGTTGGCCATTGTAGAGAATTTTGGGAGTTGAATTTCATACACCTGGAGGGGGTAAACATTAGGGAATGCTACTATAGGCCCAGAAAAGCCATGTACGATTCTGAATTCCAAACCAGAATTTTACATTTAGATAAGCAAGGCAATAATTCATTTAGAAGCATGCTTTCCAAAAAAAAGGGGGGGGGGGAACCTGTCAAAGGTAAGTCTGGCTCTGTACATTGTGCTGATGCATAATTTTTAGTTATTGTGCAATTAGAGGCTTTATGTGGTGCATTAGAAAATGTCTTTCTCAATTCTTATAATGATAAGGAGAAATAGCAACCAAGAGGTTTCAATGAATAATATTCAGCACCTTGGATAGCTCCTCAAACACCTTTAGGGGTGCTCTCCTCAGCTGCTCTGGCCCCAACCCAATCATCAGGACTTCTCCTTTCCCTCCACTACTTTTTAAGAATAAACATAAAGTATGATAGCAAAATGGATTATGCACAGGGGAGAGATGTAAATACCCTCACATTCATATAACAGTCCATGTAGAGATTTAAAACTGTAGATGGGGGCATGTTTTGTTCATATTTATTTATTTATTTATTTATATTTCAAATTGAGTCACCATCCATCTCACTCAAAGAGGTGCACTAGAAAGAATGCCTGGAGTAAATCAAACTGAACACAGGGACTATGTTCTTATGTTTTTGGTCTATAATTATCATTATCTACAAGACCCAGTGGAAAATTGGCCTGTAATATGCTCATGTTGTGAGTTTCTCATATACCAATGAATACATTAGAACTGAACATTGGGTTCAGCTACTTCTTTTCTGGAGATATTCGGGAAGCAATGAATTTTATAGACACTTCTATTTTTGCTAGTTGCTAGCTATTACCCAGCTACCTGGCATAGAGCAGTTTTCTAGGAAATGCAAGGAAATGAAATGTTTTGTACAGCTCACTCATCAATATCCATATTTCCCTTCCCTGCAGCAACTAGATCTTCATTCCTGTCCCAAAACTATTGTCTTCATCATCCACTCATTCCTTTCTGCCAAAGTGACCCGGCTCGGGTTGTTGGCATAGGGATGCAAAGCAAACTCTGGAGAGAAGCAAGACTTCATGCAATCTATGCAGTACAATTCTACCTTCATGGTGGAAATAAAGGGTTAAAATGTCAGACTGGAGCAAGAACAACATGGTGCAAAGCATCCACAGCAGAAAGGAACTGTTAAACTTCCAGGACAATTGATAGATTAATGGAAGCAAATGGATTGACAGCTGTCCAGGAATCTCCTTCCTAAGACTTGACAACTGATACAAAAAGACAGCATATGATATCCCCACCCCACCCCCAGCATCAGAAGCTTGGAAGATACGATCCTGGTGAAAATGTCATACCAATCCAGTTTAGCCATCACATTAGTGCCTTGAAGATGATATTTTATAAATACATAAATATATACATCAAATCTGTTTGTATCAAGGTTTTATATTTATATATAGCTCAGTTACTGTCTTGGTGGCTTTTACTCTAGAGTTTCAACACTATTTTAGACCCAAGCTAGTATGCTGTACCGGCCTATCTGGGATTAATCCATTGAACCCAGAAGGATTTACTTTTAAGTGAATATGCATTGGGTTGAACTAAAAATTCAGTCAAAGTGCATAAGATTTAGCATATAATAAAGCCATTTCTTTTACATACAGCAGACACACATTAACTGTCTAAAATTGACCTTTTTGATTTATTTAAAATTTGGAGATAGCTAGAGAAGTCTTTTTTTAAGGAAACAGCAAGAAAATAACTTTAGTTTTGCTTAATCTTAGCCCCATAGTTTTTGTCTGTCAAATATAACTGGAGGTGCTTTTGACAGGGGAAACAATTACTTTTATGAGCTAAAATCATGCATGAAATTTGTTTTCATTTTTGTCAAAATAAATATAGATTGCTGAAGATGACTAAAGCAAACCTTTTCCAATTTATCTTGAAAATAATATTTGGAATTACTCATTGAGCTTGAAATTTACCAATTTTTGACACAACAGTGGCTGTCTCATCTCAATTTAATTTTAATTGGAGTGGCTTTCTAGCTGCCAACTGCTGCCATGGTTGTTATCAATCTAATCAGGGTCCTGTTGTTCAATATTTTTAACTATATTGAAACTGCCTACACAACTTTTCACATTTTGCTCTTCTAATATGTTTTAATTTATATACTAGTCAAATAAGATTTGGGGTGGGGGGACTGTAATTGATATATATATTCCAAATATATATTCTAAACACAGCATGACTGTACACTAACAAAGAGAAACATTTTAAATATCAACTATTTATCTTGCATATACACAGAAATTTTAAGTTGTCATTACAGTGGTCCTTGGGTAACTTCCAGGATCCAGAGGGTTGGGTAAATTGTTCCCTCAGAAACTAAAAACAGACCCAACCAACCCAATCACATTACACCGATGCTGCTTTTGTGTGTGTGTGTGTGTGAGATGGAACTACGTGTTGGGCCCCTTCAATCTCAGAAAAAGCCATATTTGATTTAAACAACTTTTCTCTTTCAGTTCCATGAACCTGCACAATTGAACCTGCCATTTCCTCACTATTAACACTATATGCAGGTGACAAAGGGGTAAATCTCTCTCCTTCCCAGGACTATAGTGATGGTGTAATGAACAAACAAAAATAGCATGCCATTTGGTCTTGAGAGAGGTTTCTTAAGGGAGAGGCAAGAATGGTACCTGGGATTTTATGGGCATAAAGTACATGCAGTGGAATTGGGTGATTTTATGTACATAAATCTCCAACTATATCACTATCTTTATGCCATTAGTATTCACCAGACCACAAAACAACACTGCAAGAAATAGATTGTTGTTGCTAAACAAACAATGATTAGATTATATTGCACTTGTAACAATAACTTCAGCTGATGGGGATAATAGAAATGAGTTATGAAGACATCCCCTATGTATATATAAATGAGCAGAAGAGAGAAATATATAAACTCTGGGAAAGATACACAGATCCTACAGCTGTGAAGAAGAAAAAGTCTTCACCTCAGGTGTGTGGCACTAAGAGCAGGCATACTGTGAGTTTTCAAAATCATAGTTATTGTCTTAATCTGCCTCTTAGCTGGTACCAGAGGATCCAGCTGTTTCCGTGACTGACCCCAGATTTCCTAAGAAAGGGGACTTTGGAAAACTTGCAGAGTAGAATGATCTATTCAGAGGTTGATGAGTCCATTTTAGAAGGGTAAACCATCTTTTATATAGTGTGCCAGACATGGGCTGGTTTGCCCCCCTGATTCTTCTCTGTACTTTTGGCCACAACATAGGGAAAGGTTTTGTGTATGTGTATGGCCTGGAAGATTGTTGTACTGTCTATTCTGCTGGGCTTTGTTTTGTTTCACGTCTTAAGAACATCGTGGCAATATCAAGAGAGGCTTCACATACCCTTTCGGAGGCTTTTTTATTTTTAAAAAAATCATACTACGGAAATTTCTTATTTTCTGTTGAATTTCAGCAGCATGATGTTTGGAACTTTGAGGGTTACATACACCCACTAAATAGGTTGGCTTCTCACCCCTTTTAGCCAAAAAAAAAAAAAAACCCTCCCCAGAAGCAACTATAGGCAATGAGATGAAATATTCCTGGCTGTCAATCTTCCAACTACATACAGGTGAAACTCGAAAAATTAGAATATCGTGCAAATGTTCATTTATGTCAGTATGGCAACTCAAAAGGTGAAACCAATATATGAGATAGATTTTTCTTTGTGCTTAAGCAAAACTGCAGTGGTACTTGTAACTGCAATTGTGGATTTATATTCAATATATCAGGTACTTTATGTTCACATGAGATAACTCCCCCTTCTTTCCAAACTGCCAAAGTTAAGACAGTATATATACCTTACAAAATTTAATGCAGACCAAGCAATTCCTCTTTCTGTAGGAAACACCAAAGTTTTCATGCAGATGCTCTACTTGTACATTGAACTCTTTCTGGTTCAGTTCCATTTGCAGAACTTGGACACTGAAAAAGTAAACACAATGGAACATTATTCTCAGATTCTTTGTAGGACAAGAGAGCATTAGTTTGAGACAGCACATTTTATTGTAAGGTATACACATCTTTGTTGGCTGCAGCTCACTTCCTCAGATGCATGGAGTACCACCTACCTATTCCCCTGGGAATCCTTCCATTACTCTACCTGACTTTTGGCTTTTTTCTTGGCAAGTGGATACACTTGCAGTGGGTACAGCCACCCACCATTTTTATTTTGTAAGGATGCTTGTCAGATCCACAGCAGAGAGGGCCAGTTTGATGTAATAGTTAAAGCACCAGGCTAGAAACCAGGAGACTGTGAGTTCTCGTCTTACCTTAGGCACAAAGCCAGCTGGGTGTCCTTGGGCCAGTCACTCTCTCTCAGCCCTAGGAAGGAGGCAATGGCAAACCACTTCTGAAAATCTTGCCAAGAAACTTCAGGGACTTGTCCAGGCAGTTTCCAGGAATCAACACTGACTCAAAGGGACAAAACACACACACACACACACACACACACAAACCCTGGTAGTTAATTTTGTCATATGCCATTTCTCTCTCTTTTTTTTTTAAACTACAAATGATGTCAGGATGGGCAGGCAGGGGCTGAACTGAGTACTTGTGGGGACCACAGCGCCTGCCCCAAAATATGCAGAACATTAGTTCAAAGTTTGTATGTTTTTGGTTTCTCCAAAACTCTTTATCAGGTAAGTTGTTTAAAAAAATGGAAGAAAATCCACCATTAGGCCAAATCAGGAGCAACCATGCAGGGGGACGGCGGGGATGGTTAAAACAGTCAAGATGGCAGTTTTGGAGAAAATATGGTGATGATTAGGACAAACAAAACTTCCCCCTCCTGTAATTTCCTTTCCGGGGGCTTGGAAAACAGCCCTGTCAGCTCAGCCATAAAATACTTAAAAGGCCCAGCAAAGTTGGGAGAAGACACGAAGCAAGCAAAGGCCCTGAGAAGCAAGGTCAGTATAATATAAACCTATAAAGGTAATTCCTCAGAAATAACTATTATTTAGACTACAGTGTTTCACAACCTTGGCAGCTTGAAGATGTGTGGACTTCAACTCCCACAATCCCCCAGCCAGCATAACCACCATACTGGTTAATCATATGTATATTCTAATTTGTATAACTCTATATAAAGGGGCTTAATCCCTGCCCCTTTTTAGGTTTGCTTTTTCTGCCTCTGGCACAGTACTAAACAATTGATGCTTCAATACTGGTCTTCAGTTTAAATGAATTCTTGGGGTGATTTATGAGAGAGATTTCTCCTACAGCAGCTGTGATCACACAAATGACGCCCTCAATACATCTTTTAAAAGGGGCGGGACTTTGTACAGCCATGACCGCCATCTTGATTTTTTAACACCCCCCACCCCCCCAAACCTGGCTCCTCATTGTCTAGTATTGCTTATTTCTAAATATAATTGCTCAGTATTTAAGGGTATATTTTTCTGAATGGCAAATTCTTAAACTTCATAAACATTTGCTTCCATTTTATGATACTATAATACTGATATTAACAGAAATCCAATATGGTAATCTATGGAATATCACAGACCTATAATTAGCTATAAGAATTCAGCCAGAAAATAAACCTTTCTATTATTTGTTAAAATAACATCAGTGTAAAAGAAAACAAGGGAGTGTCTTTACATTTATTTTTAATTTTCTAAAGTTAAAAAACAAGGCAAACTGCATTTCCTACATATGCCAAGAAGATCTTCTGCTGATACAAAAGCTCTCAGCTTCCTTCATGCTGCTACGAGAGTTAAACCTATTCCACTCAAAGCCTTGATTTTCCATGCCTTTGGCTTTTTAATATTTATGTGTGAAAGAACATAGATTTGGAGAAGGAAGCAGCAACCATTAAGGAAGGAGAAACAGCAACTCAATCCTGAGAAAGTGAAAAGCGTGAGAAAGAAACTCAGAGTAATTCTGCCTTGATTTTGTTTGGCATAAGATGAGGCAAACACTGACAGGCTTTCAAGATTCTGTTATTCTACCCTACTCCAGTAAGCTGTGTTACTGGAATCCCTGCTACCTCTGGCTCTTGTCTTGCTTGCCCCAAAGGATTAACGTTATGGTACCTCAGAGTTGCACATCAGAAACTACTAGCAAACATCCAAAATGTAGCTACTCTTCACCAGTGAGAAGCATCCTGTTATAGGAGACATCTATTTCCCTCAGCATTCATGTAATCACTCTGAATAACGGAAGTATACAACTCCTTTTTCTCTCACCCAGATGTAACCCTCCCCTTCCCCTTCTCTGCTCTCTTTTTTAAAAAAATATAATTTTATTTAAAAAACATAAAAGGAAAATAAAAATGAATACCAACTAAAATAAAGTGAGAAAAAGAAAAGAAAAAGAAAGAAATCAAAGAGAAAGCTGAAAGCGCAAGAAAGGGGGAAAAAAGTAAAAGAAAATTAGAAAAGAAACAAAAAGATACAAAGAAGTGGCTTCCAATCTTCTTTACAGCATTTATAAGTACAGTTATAAATTTACCTCTTATTCTATGGTTACATGACTCTCTTCTTTCTATAATCTATCCTGTATAATCATCAAAACCATAAATCATAAGTTCATTTTTTTTGTTTTACACAAAAAGTCCATAAGAGGTTTCCAGTTAGCAGTAAATGTAGATATTGTCTTTTCTCTGATCAAAGAAGTCAATTTAGCCATCTCAGCAAGTTCCATCATCTTCACTAACCATTCCTCCATTGTGGGTAATGCTGAATCTTTCCACCTTTGTGCATACAATAATCTTGCTGCAGTTATCATACACAAAAACACAGTTTGTTCCCCCCTCCAAAAAATCTTGTCTCAATAGTATATTAATCTTTAAAATCCTCTGAATCAGGATGTGTATTTGAATGCAACATTTTCTAGATTTTTTATTCATCCACCAAACATGATAAAGTCTCCCTTCTTGTTCACATTTCCAACGTAAATTTGAAGTGTCTTTATGCATTCTAGACAATCTCTCTGGTGACTTTCTGTAGTCTCGTCAGTTGGTGCCCACCTGGCTGCTTCTCAGTTCTGCCCATAGCCAGTTTTGCTAAGTGTGCCTGCAAGGCTACGCAGCTTTCTTAAGTGTAACCTGAAACGAGGTTCCTCTGAGATCTGGATGGGTCCCACCCTGCTGGCTTTCCAGGGGGACATAAAGATCTGGCTGCCCTCCCAGATCTTGGGCTAGGGTGCCAGAATCCCCCACTGGATGCTGATGTTGGTGGGATGTTTTGGGTTCGCCATCTTGTTCTTTTCTTCTTTTCTAGTTTGGTTTTTCTTGTATGTCTGTTCTTATCATTTTGTTTTATGTTTAGTGCATTGTGAGCTGTTTAGAGTCACTTTGGAGTTGGGTAGCATCAACTCAAATAAGACCAAACCAAATCAATCAATAAACAGAGAATAGGATTGCACTTAGTGAGGTACTCAAAGCCAACAGAGTACCTCACAAAGCTTGATGTGTTTTATGCTAGTCATTCTCCATCTGGGAATACTTTTTACTTTTGTGCTGTGCTGAACATTCCTTCAGCATGTTGGGGGGTGGGGGTGGGATTGACCAATGTATTCAATGTGAATGAAAAGAAATTGTCTTTGATTTTTGTTTCCTGAAAAAAAAGAAAAAAATCAGTGCAATTTTCCTGAGTGTGCAGGATTCTATGAATGTCCAATTTTTCACAGCAACATTATTTCTGGAATGTCCTATAGCCTCCCTGGCTTCTCTAGCTTCAGTGCAATCCCAAGGGCAAACTTTGTAAGGAACTTCACCCACTGAGCTTTTCAAACTGGGAACCTGCAGAATGATGAAGAGTTGTATAACACGAGAGAGAGGGAGGGAGGGAGGGAGGGAGAGACAGACAGACAGACAGACAGCACTCTTTGTCTCTTCACAATATAATATACTCCAAAACACACCATCAAACAAAGTTCTAAAGTGCTTTGAAAAATGAGCCAGGAAAATGAAAGCCTCCTTTGCAGAGGAAGAGAATGTGCAGGCACAGAGTATTAATGCATTTGTGATTGTTTTAAAGTTCACATTGTATTAAGGACAAGAAATTACCTCTGCTTTAGATTTTGGAAACTGGCTGCCCATTAGAATAGACTATAAGGGGCTAGAAGATGGCCCATCAATCTGAGGAGATGTAAAGGTGGTGTGAAGACTACCACTCTCTTCAAGTCGCCTAATTCTGATTTACAGAAAGATGTGAGGAGGAAGTGCAAAGTGAGCCCATTTTCTCTCCCCCTGTGATGTCCCTCATATTCTGTGGGAACCCCTGAAGCAGGAGTCTCCTAGACTCTCTGTACAATATATGATCCTGAACAATCAGGCTTCTAAACAGGAAGGCAAGCTGCCATGGATTGAAGAGCACTCTCCCTTCAGACCTTTGCCCTGAGGGAGAATATAGCCATGTTCATTCATGTTCTCCCTCCTCATGAAGTATTTAAAAAGAAAAAAAAGTACTTTTTCATCTCTCTCTCATATAAGATGTACACTTTGCCTTTTTCAGTAAAACAATCCCAAGAGATAGCTAATAAGATTGTAACAACACATGTTTGCAATAGAAAGCAGAATATTCCCACTATATAGTGGCCTAGGCAAGCTCCAGTTTCTGCCTTTCTGTAAATGAATTACAGCAAGTGGGAGGAAGGGTAGCAAGAGGTCTGATACGATGGAAGAAAATGTGCTCCTGTCCTAGTGGTAGCCAAAACAGGAACAGGTTGGAGCCCCAGACATCACCCAGGGGTATGTAAAGCCCAGGAGAAGGAGAACCCTGGACTGGAGGGGAATCATTGCAGAGACCACGAGAGGGCAGCGTAATGTTTGTTGGAGCACCTCAGAGAAAGAGACAGTGCAGTCTCAGATAAGGTTGTCCCCCACACGGTTCTTGCAGCTGTACAGCATTACCCTGGCAATATCACTTGTACTTTTCATTAGTCATTTGTGACCTTTTACTTCTGTAATCAAACAAGACAACCTAACACTTAAATCTGAGCATTTAGGTCTGACATTTACAATTGGTTCTCAAGTTAGGAGGCCAAATGAAAATTTGCAGACTAGCAGACAAGCGCACTGAGGGCATGGGCGAATCCAATAATTCATTTGCTGAGTAACATGTATGCCATCCCTATTCAATCATCTGTATCTGACTGAATAATATCACTTGATATTTGTACTGGAGTGGTTGTCATTAAATAGTCAATATTCATCTGGAATTACTAGCGCTCGGAGGTATCCAAGATACCACATCTATTTCTCAGGCTGAGGAGAGGAGATTGCATCTGATTAGCATGAAGTACAACTAATATTTGGGGGAGGGAATAGCATGATATCTTTCAACAGGGCAAATTTTTTGCTTCAATTTCTGGAACCTAGAAAAGCAAAGACTTTGTTTCCTCTGACACTACGAAATGATGCTTCACAATAGAAACAGAAACAGCAATTTCCTTGACATCATTGCTTCTTTCATTTCATTCCTATTAGTGGGCAAGAATTTCTTTTCCCCAAAGAGTTAGTTTTTGGCAAGCTAATTTATAGGTTTCTGCAGCAAGGCACAGAGTTTTAGATGCAGCCCTCACCCCCCTCAACCTTCCCCCTCATTTTACTGCCCACCAGCAACACACTTCCCTAATACTGTAATGTCTTTTTCTGGATGCACCTGTGTCTCCTGTATAGGAGACTTATGTGGACAAGTATGAGGGTTGTTTTTTATGACTCCCTAATCTAATTTAAATGGGAAATCAATTAAGTTCACAATAAGAGTGAACAGGAGGTATTTATCAATAATTGCAAGTAATAATTCTCATCCAGTGTTTACATCTGTTGACGAGGCCCGACCCCTGACATGTTGTTCAAAGGCAAAAGTTGCATATCCTTACAGCAATACATAGGATTAAGTGCCAACCCTAGGGCCCTCCTCCAAGGGAAGGTACGAAACTGCCTTATGTACAGCCACGCAAGGCATCTCTGGCAGCCCTGTGCAGAGGTCCCTGCCTTGATCCATAGAAGGCATTCTCAGTCTAGATTCATGCAGTGCCCTTGGCCATGGTTTATCCTGTGCATAGTCCACCAAACCAGAACTTAAGGTCCTGGTGTCACAAACTACCCCTGAAGGCCCTGGATGAGGCCCCTAAACACTGCCAAAGTTATTATCAAATTATTTTTTTAACATATGTAATAGAAGGGGAAATTATTAAGTTCATGACTTGAAAGAAATCCTATTAAAGGTACCCAAATTTTAATTCACTATAATTTCAGTTTCTGAGCTGGCATTGCCCATTACTTTTTTGCAGTTTGGCCCCTAGCATGTCACTTAAAAATCAGGTGTGGTCCTCAACCCAGGAAAAGTTGTAAACTCTTGAACTAAGCCATATGCTAGGATTTGAAAGCTGCATTGGCTGTACCCACTCAACAACTTAAGCTTAAACCAAACAAATCACGTTATGGCTTAGAGTATTAGGTGAATCTAGCTACTATCTGACAAAAGGTAAATCTGAGTTTGCCTGGAGTTTTCTCTAGTTTGATTGGGGGAACTTAAGAGCACCCTTGGAGGCTCATAGTATCATGGATGTGACTGTAGTAATAACAAACATGGCCAGAAACATTTTTTCTTTGTACTCTGGAATTGAGGTGAGAAGGCAGAACTTCTAATTAAAAATCTACCATTTGCAGGCTGAGAATGAAGCCTTGGCTTTCTCCTCATAGAAACAGTAGCTGTGCAATGTACATGCATACCAGTTGTTTCTCATCAGCATTAACTTAAAAGAGCTGGTTCAACCTCATCCCAGGCCAGATGATTGCTGTTAAGAACCTTTTGGCGGATCTGTCAGTTGGCTGATAAGAATTCCTTAAGAAGATGCTGGCTGAGTTCACACACTGTATGGAATCATAGTATATTCAACCATGATTTACTGAATACATCATGGTTGGCTGGGTTCATTGTTCATTCTAGGCTACAACCTGTAAGTTATAAGCCAGACTGGCTGAAATAATACATACAACTGAGCCCCAAACAAATGAACTATATTGTGGCTTGGTGCAATGCCTCAATCATATCATTGTCTTTTCGTATAGCTTTGCAAGGGTTGGGCAGGCAGTCTGGGAGACATCAAGGGGGAAACTATCCAGCTGATGATTGTCTGGACAATGCCTGGCTGCTATGTGTTTTATTTTTATATTATATATTATAAATTTATATTATATTTATAAATTTTATGTATTTATTTTATTGTAAGCTACCTAGAGTCATGTAAAAGTGAGATGGGTAGATGAATGAATGAATGAATGAATGAATGAATGAATGAATGAATGAATAGTATAATTTATGTTTGGCATGCAGAACCTCTGGTATCAACAATTAAAAGGAGTGAATAACAAGGAATGTGAGAAGGCTCTGCTTCAGCTCCTAAACATTTCTGCCAGTTAGGATCAAAAATGCTGTGCTCAACAGGCAGTATAATTGGGATTCACTCCTTGTATTAAGCAGTAACAGCCTGATTCCCACCATAAAATTAATCCAATCAGATGTTAACCCAGTTACATTTCTTTACCAGTAATTCTTGGCAGGATGTAAGTGCATGAACTCGATTAAAAGTCACCAGTTTTAAAATCACATCCACTGTTTCTAGAAAGTATCTGTTATGCCATAAGCTCTTGTGCCAGGAAGGTCCTGGCAAGGCTATGTGATGACGCTAGTTCCTTTCCTATCAGGTAGGTTGACAGCAGAAGGCAGGGCTTGGCTGTTACAGCCAATTTGTGTTTAGGAGGTGTGTTTTCTGCCACTGCTAGCAAAATAATGCTTACAATCATCCAATGCAGATTAGAGCCCTACATGGAAAAAGGGATGCCAGATGTTCAAGCTGGCTTTAGAGAGGAACAGAAGACATTATTGCTGATGCATGCTGGATAATTGAGAAAGCCAAAGAATATCAAAAAGAAGTCACGATGTGCTTCATTGATGATAGAAAGGCCTTTGATTGTGTCAATCACATCAAGCTGTGGAATGTGCTCAGAAAAATGGGAATCCCAGAACATCTCATTGCCCTCATGAGAAACTTATGTACAGACTGGCTGCAGGTTGGCAAAGGAGGGAGGCAAGACTGTATACTTTCCCCTTATTTACTCATCCTATATGCTGAATAGATATTAAGGGAAGCTGGATTGGAAGAAGATGAGTGTGGTTTTAAAACTGGGGGAAGAAACATCAATAATCTCTGCTATGCTGATGACACTACTCTGATAGCTGAAAATGCAAAGGGTCTGCAAGCTGTAGTAATGAAGGTCAAGGAACACAGTGAAAAAATGGGACTAAAATTAAATATAAAGAAAACAAAACAAATGGAACAGGTAGAACAACCAGCCTTAGAACTGACAATGAAGATATTGAAGTGGTGGAGAGCTTCTGTCTTTTAGGATCAACCATCAACAGAAAAGGAACAAGCAGCCAAGAAATATGCCATGGACTAGCACTTGGTAGAGCAGCCATAAAGGCTTTGGAAAAAATATTCAAATGCCATGATGTGACTATGCCTACAAAGATCAGAACCGTGCAAGCCATGGTATTCCCTGTGAGCCCCTATGGAAGCGAAAATTGGACTTTGAAGAAGCAGGATAGGATGAGTAGTGATGCTTTTGAACTGAAAAATTGGAGAAGACTCCTGAGAATACAGCGGACAGCCCAAAAAACAAACAAATGGATCACTGAACAAATCAACCCAGAGTTCTTGAGGCACAAATGACCAGGCTCAAATTATCCTACTTTGGACACATTATGCAAAGACCTAGCTCTCTGGAGAAGGCTCTAAAGCTGGGAAAGGTAGAAGGAAAGAGAAGACAAGGACAACCAGCAACAAGGTGGATGGACTCAGTTACAGTGGTGATGAACGTACCTTTGGAAGACCTGGAAGACCAGGTCAGGAACAGATTGTCATGGAGAAAATCTATGTGGTTGCTAAGAGTTGACAATGACTTGATGGCACATAATCAATCAATAAATCAATTTCTGCCACTAGACCTTAGCAATGTAAGATACTATGGGAGACAGGTGGTCCCTCAAGTAACCAGGCCCTATGCCATGTAGGGCTTTATAAGTAGCGACCAACACCTTGAATTGAACCCAGAAGCAAATTGACAACCGGTGCAGCTTGTGAATCACAGATCTTACAAGTTACACTAGAATGTGGAACAATGGATCTATTTATGAATAAGCACTATAGCCTATCATTTTAAGTGGTGATCTCCTATTTGCAAGCAAAACTGGCTTTCTGGGATATCATACACTGTGCCAAACCATGCTTCATTTTAACTCTGGTTTGTTGAATGGCTAGATTTAGATCTAATACTAAACCATAAACCATGGTTTGCAAACCATAATGGCTGGATTCACAGACCACTTCATTGCTTAGTGCAGTATGTAAATCAGGCCTACTGTTTCTCAGTGTCTGGATTCATACATCACACTAGTCAGACTGATGCTTGTTTGCTTCCAACTTAGCCCTTTATATGAACCCAGCCACTGTAATTTGTAAATCATGGCCAATGATCATGAATAAAAAATCATGCTCCCATGTGATGTGTGAACCCAGCTATTACAGATGAAACTCGAAAAATTAGAATATCGTGCAAATGTTCATTTATGTCAGTATGGCAACTCAAAAGGTGAAACCAATATATGAGATAGACGCATTACATGCAAAGCGAGATATGTCAAGCCTTACTTTGGTATAATTGTGATGATTATGGCGTACAGCTTATGAAAACCCCAAATTCACAATCTCGGAAAATTAGAATATTACATGACATCAATAACACAAGGATTGGAAATAGAACAATATCGGACCTCTGCAAAGTATAAGCATGCATATGTACTCAGTACTTGGTTTGGGCCCCTTTTGCAGCAATGACTGCCGCAATGCGGCGTGGCATGGATGCTATCAGCCTGTAGCACTGCTGAGGTGTTACGGAAGGCCAGGATGCTTCAATAGCGGCCTTCAGCTCCGCTGCATTGTTCGGTCTCATGTCCCTCATCTTTCTCTTGGCAATGCCCCATAGATTCTCTATGGGGTTCGGGTCAGGCGAGTTTGCTGGCCAATCAAGCACAGTAATCCCATGGTCATTGAACCAGGTTTTGGTACTTTTGGCAGTGTGGGCAGGTGCCAGGTCCTGCTGGAAAATGAAGTCAGCATCCCCATAAAGCTCGTCTGCGGAATGAAGCATGAAGTGCTCCAAAATCTCCTGGTAGACGGCTGCGTTGACCCTGGACTTAAGGAAGCACAGTGGACCAACACCAGCAGATGACATGGCTCCCCAAATCAACACAGACTGTGGAAACTTCACATTGGACTTCAAGCATCATGCATTGTGTGCCTCTTGATTCGTCCTCCAGACTCTGGGTCCTTGGTTCCCAAATGAGATGCAAAAAAGAAAAGAGGACTTTGGACCACTGGGCAACAGACCAGTTCTTTTTTTCTGTAGCCCAGGTAAGACGCTTCTGACGTTGTTTGTTGTTCAGGAGCGGCTTGACAAGAGGAATACGACATTTGAAGCCCATGTCCAGGATCCGTCTGTGTGTGGTGGCTCTTGATGCACTAACTCCAGCCTCAGTCCACTCCTTGTGAAAGTCCCCAACACTTTTGAATGGCCCTTTCGTGACAATCCTCTCCAGGCTGCGGTCATCCCTGCTGCTTGTGCACCTTTTTCTACCACACTTTTCCCTTCCACATAACCTTCTATTGATGTGCTTTGATACAGCACTTTGGGAACATCCAACTTCTTTTGCAATTACCTTTTGGGGCTTTCCCTCCTTATGGAGGGTGTCAATGATGGTTTTTTGCACAACTGTCAGGTCAGCAGTCTTTCCCATGCTTGTGATTCCTACTGAACCAGCCTGAGAGACCATTGAAAGGCTCAGGAACCCTTTGCAGGTGTTATGGATTCATTAGCTGATTAGAGTGGGACACTTTGAGCCTAGAATATTGAACCTTTTCACACTATTCTAATTTTCTGAGATTGTGAATTTGGGGTTTTCATAAGCTGTACGCCATAATCATCACAATTATACCAAAGTAAGGCTTGACATATCTCGCTTTGCATGTAATGCGTCTATCTCATATCTTGGTTTCACCTTTTGAGTTGCCATACTGACATAAATGAACATTTGCACGATATTCTAATTTTTCGAGTTTCACCTGTACATGTATGATTTGTTAATGTACTTGAAAGACCAGCAAAAATGATTAAAAAAACTCTGAGATGCTAAAGCTAAAAAGAGCTGGAGCATATGATTTGTAGCTGCAGAGCAGATTGCATGCTGCAAAATGTAAATTATGCTGTATGAGGATTGCTGGGGTGCCAACTTCTCAATCAGCTGTAATAATGCCTTTAACTGCAGCAGCTAGCACGTGATCATGCATGCATCCATGCCTGTGGATTGCTAAAAACTGCTGATAGAGAAAAACAAAATTGCGATTGCTGAGCGCTTGCCCTCGCATTGGAATCCTGTGATGGACGCAAGAAAAGAATCTCTGTTGCCCTAATCCATAGGAAGAAATGTCACTCTTTCCTGAGATATATTGGATAGCTCCCAAATAATAGTTTCAGTTTTAAGGGCGCAGCCTCTGCTTGGTTGTCACTTGCCTCCATTTTCAGCTTCCTTCCTTTGCTTATGGAAAAAAAAATTTTTTTTCCTTACCCCTCACTGTACCAGGCAGCACTTGCATTAGACTTCCAACTCCCGTCTTACATGTGTGACATTTCCATGGCAACAGCTTGTGATGTGAAATTGAATGGATAGACCAAGAAATGAGTCATGAATACGCTTTTTGTCCTTTCTCTCTCCCCTCCCGTTCTCTGAACTCCCTCTCCATTGGTATTAAAGGTAAATCACGTTTTGATGAAATGCACTTTAAATGGGTGACATTGCTAAAGAGATTCTAAAACAGATACTGTGTGTGTGATGGGACTATGTCTCCTTCTAACAATAATGCCAAAAATGCTGGAGAAATCACATGACAGAAGAGCGGGTGTCACTTGAAATGCACTTTCAAATTGATGGAAGTATTATCTACTGGTAAGAAACTAATACTCGATATTAGTTTTCTTCCCCACCCCCACTCTCTTCATGATTGCTTATGACCAATTTCCTTGTCACTTAGTTTGTCTTTGCTGTCTTTTTTCTGGGTGCACAGTTTTCTCCACAGATTTTTTTTTTAAAATAAGAATATTAACTCTCCATGCAGTGAGCCAGCATAGCAGCTAAAGCCTCTGCAGACTCTTTTATACATTACCTATGGAACAAGGTCAGCATAGTAGGTCCAGAACCAAGTTACAGGCTGGCTTTGCAGACCAACCCTACTAGGTCTTCAATTATTTGACTATGGGTTATTAGCTGGGTGTGCACAGTGTTCTAAACCATATAAAATATAAAATAGAATGACTGAGTTAACACAACATACTAAACCAAAATCAAATCAAAGTATGCATGAAACAGGGGGGAAATAGTGTTGGAATAAAACAGTCCCACTTGAAATATTCCATCTAAGCATTCCAGTTGGTTGTGTTCCACTAGAACAAAAATCCAAACAGTTTAAGTTTGCTCCATATGGAACATTGGAACTCAAAACAAGCCCCCTTGTTTTGTGCAAAGGCCTTCAAAATATATGGAATAGTAATTATTACTCAGGGTTACCTACCACCCAACTTATAGAAAAATTGACCACAGGAATATTTTTTTATGTGAAGATATATTTAAAGTTTTAATAGCAAATAATGGGAGCAACAGTGAAATAACCTGCCTGCAAATGACAAAACTCAACAAAGTAACACCATTTTTGCATTTACGCAGCTCCCAAACCTAAAAACTCAGCAACATTAGGCATACTTATATTATGCACATAATGCTTACATTTTTGCTAAGCTTTTTGTTTGTTTGTTTTTGGAAAGAGATGACAAAAACTAAAGTATTTATGCAGTTTGTGGGTTTATTTACAAGTATATTATTTGTATAGATTAGGGCAGAGTTTAGCTCTCCAATTATCCCATTGGAACTCCAGAGGGAGGTATCTATATCCTAGAGTTGCATGGTGAGTAGGCAGCCATACAAATTAAAATAATTAATAAATAAAATAATGAATTGTCTTTAAAAGTTACACCTTAGGTCTTTATGTATCCGTCCCTCTCATTCTTCAAATTGCAATTCCTTGTTTGTTCTTTTTCTTAGGTAGACTTATTAACAGATTGTCAAAAACAAATTGCAAAGAATAATGCAGCTGGGCAGTTTTATTATTTTGGCTTCTTTTTTCAAACTCCTAATTCGTTTATTTTTCAACAATTTTATACCACTCACTCCAGAGACTCTGCTTCAAATCTTGGACACTGACTGCTTCATCAGATGGAGTGCTTTGATTACTTCTGAGCAGATTCTGTATAAGGAAAGTCAGTGACTACAAAGAAGACCAAAGAACATGGAGAGAAAATACACTTTCCTTATTTAGGGATTGGTGCATGGGGAAATAAACTTTTTGCTTTGCTGAATTTCTTAGACCTGCTTGGGAAAGCAAATGAGAGATAGGAATTCAAACTTGTTGAAAGGTCTTCTGCTTCTCAAATTTGCACTTGCAATTTGGGTGTATTCTTGGACACATTTCTACATATGTATGTGTATGTTTGATGGTGGCCAGGAATTAATTTGCACAGGGAAAGGTAACAAACTATGCCTAGTCTTAAACATGCAAAATTTCACCATGGCAGCTGAGCTAGATCCCAAGATGGTTCTGGTTTTAAGCAGCATGTGACTACATTATTATGGGTTTTATCCTCTTTTCCATGATTTTTATAATGTTGGTATTATATTAAATGTAGCATTTATACTATCATTTATTTAATTTAATCATATCATTTCCAAACGGTATATAATTTTACAAAGTTGCTATTTAAAAAAGCCCAATGAATCTTTCAGAACATTAACACATGAAATAACATCTGTCCAAAAGCAAGCTACTCTGGTACATGAGCACAAGAGATGAAACATGTTGCAGTTTGACATTGTGTTTCCAACAGTTGCTGAACCTGCAGTTGACATCTGGAGGCCACCAGGTTGGAGAAGGTTAGTGCAACAGAATGAACTAACATGACCGCAGTGTACTATGTCCTAGTATTGATAGAATAATTTAGATCTCAGACTAGATTGATATACAAGGTTTCCCAGCATCCATATTCATAGAGTCATAGAATCATAGGGTTAGAAGGAATCTTGGAAGTCTTCTTATCTAACCCCTGTCCAGTGCAGGGATCCTCACACCATTCTAGACAAATGGCTGTCCAGTCTTTTCTTGAAAACCTCCAGTGATGGAACACCCATAACTTCAGGAAGAAGGCTCTTCTATTGCTTAATAGCTGTCACAGTCAGGAAATTCCTCCTTAGTTCAAATTTGGATTTCTCACTGTAAAGTTTTCACCCATTGGTTCTTACCTAGCTGATATTGTTAAGCAGGTTTGATCTGGTTGGTATTTAGAAGGGAGATCTCCAGGGAGTTCCAGGACTCAAAATTAGTCTGGGAAGTTTTAAAAAAATCTCAAAAGACAGTAAACCACTTCCATAGTGTTGCAAACCAAACTACATAAATGTCTCCATGAAAGCATCCTGAAACAAGCTTGATTTGAAGGAGACCCTACCGATTTTTATTTATTACACAAACACAGCTGATAAGGAGATATTTTTAGATCAGGATGGGGAGGATAATAATCAATCCATGAAATATTGGCAGGAAACAACTGAATTCCAACAGAGAAGTTGTTTACCAAACAGAAGGCTGCTTGCTGGAGTGATGTGGCCATGTCATTTTCTGTAGTCAACAAGAATGTTCATTGAGAGTAGAAGTTTAACATTAAGTTGACTTCATAAATACCCTTACAATTTATCTGGTCTTGTGTTTTACAGAAGCCTCCTTCACACACTATACACATGAGTTGGGTTTATTATATGAGGAAGAATTGCACAACTGGCTCTGCCTTCACTATTCATGCATTTAGTGTGAACATCTGCACACAGATCTGTGATCAGAACTCCTGAGAGAATAAGGCCCCAGTTTGGGGAAAAGCTATTCACAGGTAACTGCCTCTTTGTGTAAGTCCATGCTTCATTCATGGGCATTAAAGGTAAAATACACTTGTCTAAGATTATAATGTAGAACCAATTTGGTGTAATGGTTAGGGCACCAGGCTAGGACCTGGAGCCTGTGAGTTCTAGTCCCACCTTAGGCCCAAAGCCAGCTGGGAGACTTTGGGCCAGTCACTCTCTCTCAGCCCTAGGTAGGAGGCAATGGCAAACCACTTCCAAGATCTTGCCATGAAAACTGCAGGGACTTGTCCAGGCAGTCGCCCGGAATCAATACTGAATTGAAAACACACACACACACACAACTCTAAAGTCACTAACTAAACCATCTAAATGCCTAATTGTATGCAAGAGAATTTTTTCAGAGCTAACTTTTCCTTTTACTGCGCTTGATAGAAAAGCTTCACTTGCATTTTTCCTGCTTAACACACAAAGATGTTCTGCCAGGAAATAGATGGCAAACCAAAATATGGATTTGTTCACCTCTGATAGCATAACATCTTGTAGAGACCCTCTGTAAAAAATCTGAACAACATCCTCTCTGTTTTTAGACAGCATAGTTTCTTTCATCATGTTGTTCAAAAAATGCAGCTCTCCTTTCAAAGAATTCCAATTAATACTAATCTATTTTTTAAAATAACTCCTTGGTTCTTTAATGTCCTTAAAGTGTATATATATAAACTGCAGATATTCAGCTAGCTGGCTGTTGAGAGGCCCAGTTGGTAAGTCATAAGGAAAATAAATAAAAAGCAAATATATCCACCCAACCCTCAGTGTACTTCAAAACAGATTAAGGTTTAAAAAGGCTATGGGACTAGTGGAGGCCAAGATGACAAGTGGAAGATATAAGCTGATTCTATAGCAAGGAGAGTATGAAAGCAACACAAATTGAAATTCATTTTACAACACTAATTCAAATGTCTTGAAGACTCGGGATGGGATTTGGTATATAATAGAGAGAGCAAACAAAGACAGATGAGACCTTTTGGAGGTTCTCATTTATTTATTTACATGGTTGCAGTCTCTGTGTGTATGCATATAAGAAATACTACATGTGTGCATTTGTAGAACACTTAGAATGAGTCACATTGGTTAACAAGCTTAAAGGCTCCAGCATTTCTTTGTATGAATGTTGGACTGTTGCACAGGATGATGATGTAAATATGTCAATAAAGGCAATATGGTATGTGTGCAGAATAAAAAGATGGGGGGAGGGGAGGATGGTTGAAAATAGCAGAATTTAAAACATCCACAGAGCTCCTATACCAGCCATGGGATGTAACTATGGCAACCAACAGCCTCACTGTCACAATAAAAATATATTATTCTTTTGAGAGCTCTCAAAAGAGAAATATGCATTTTGTTGAGGAGTGTGATGAAAAAATGGGGCAGAAAAGAGGAATAATGCTGAGAAGTCAGGAATATAAGCCTAGTAATTCTTCAGCTAGAGCAGCTGCTGAAGTGATGCTTGTTAGTACAGTGGCTACCAGGCTGATTAACATGGATTCAAGTCACAACACCTGAGAGCTGTTGGAAAAAAAACTTAGCCAGCATTTGCCCATCAGTTTAAGCATCAGTCTTGGAAGGATGCTTAATTGTGCAATATATGTGTGAGTGTGTGTGGAATTGCTAACTACAGTGGTACCTCAAGATACGAACGCCCCATCTTACGAAAATTTCAAGATACGACCAGCTCCGGCCGCAAAAATTTACCTCAACATGCGAACTCCGCCTCAAGCTACGAACCAGATCCGCGGCCATTTGCCCTGCTGCCACGTGGTCGCGGTTTCCTGTGGGCGAGATCGCAGTAGCAAGGAGGCGTTCGGTGAGGCTTGTGGTGTGTTTTGTGGCGTTTGGAAGGTTTTTGGTGTGCTTGTCAGCATGGCTCCAAAGAAAATGCAGAGCAGGCTTGGCAAGAATAAGGCTTTGCAGCTAAGAGGCAAAGAAGAGAGGAAACCCCTGAAGGAGATCTCCCCGAAGTCCCTTTGGAGGGGGACTCTCCCTCCAAACAATAACTGCCTCCCCACCCCATTCTCCCTCTTCATACTGTGCTTTTTTTCATGTTTTTGTGGTTTAAAAATAAAATGCGTATGTTTCAGAACTGTTTGTATTTACATTGAACCTTATGGGGAAATTTGCTCTTTCCTTTGGCCATAGCCCTTGGCCTGGTGATTGCTTTCACTGTGCTTTTGTCGCTATGGAGAAAGGAAAGAGCGCGGAGGAATGGGGGGGGGAAGCTCCTGCTCCCGGCTGTGCGTGCGCGCGACATAAGCCTTCCCCCCCATTGCTTTCAGTGTGCTTTTCTCGCGCGCGCCAAGGGCTATGCACAGAGGAAAGAGCGCGGAATTAAGCAGCAGCACGGGGGTGGGGAAGCTCCCGCTCCGCTGTGTGCGCGACATAAGCCTTCCCCCCCATTCCTTTCACTGTGCTTTTCTCGCGCGCGCCAAGGGCTATGCACAGAGGAAAGAGCGCGGAATTAAGCAGCAGCAGCACTGGGAGTGGGGGGGAAGCTCCCGTTCCCAGCTGTGTGCGCGGGAGCCTTTCTCAGATTTCATTAGCACTTCCTTTTTCTGCGCTAGGGCTGACTAAAGCGCACCTGGGGAATTTCTTAGCCGTGCAACGCCGGCTGACACATTGAACCTTATGGGGACATGTGCTTCAGGATGCGACCAAATTCGGAGGGCGGATTAGCCGTATTTACATTGAACCTTATGGGGAAATTTGCTTCAGGATGCGACCAAATTCAGAGGGTGGAACGGATTAACCGTATTTACATTGAACCCTATGGGAAAACGTGCTTCAGGATGCGACCAATTCGACTTGCGATCAGAGTCATGGAACAGATTAAATTCGTATCTTGAGGTACCACTGTACTTTGGTGCCTTTCACAGAAGCCTAATTTCTATATGCCTATATTTAATTTAGTAGTTTCCATGTTTTTGAAGCCCAATTCCCTATATCCCAAGGCAGCACTGGAGTTGCACCAGGTCAAAGAAGGCTGGTATGAACTGAACCTAAAAGTTGGAGTAGTTAATGCCATAGCAGAAATTACCATCTGCTAATGTTTATAGATAGTCATAGAATAAACATTTTAGAAATTGATAAGCCTAGTTTTGATTTCTTTGAAAGTTACTATTTTATCCAGAAAAATATTGGTTTATATGTGAACCTCATACTTAAGGGTGTTTTATGCTTTCGGACCTTGTATTTTAGAAACTAAATATTAAAAATACAGGAAAATGTTTTTTTTTTTCTCCCAACACATTTGTATCCTATGATGGATGGGCATGACTAAAACTTTGAGGTACTTGTAGATCTAGCATTCACAGGAGTGCTTAAGAGAGTTCTGAACTCCTCAACATTCAGCCATCATCATTCATGCAATCATGTGCTGTAACTCTCCAGACTGGAGTATGGTAACACAATCCTCATGGTGTCCTTAAAAATACATTTGGTTTACTTGAACCAAAATAACTTACCCAACCACATCAGGTGACATGATAATAAAGACAGATTTCAGCTAACTTGGTTTCTATTTATTCAATAGATTAGTAATAGTTAGAGGTGTGTTTTTTCATGAAACATCTACTTCTATTTTGATCAACATTTTCAAACAGGAGGCAAACTGAACTATTGTATTTGACAAGTGGGAAATCACTTTTCTAAGCCTGTCAACTGTTACATATGTTTAATTGTTTTCTGGCACAATTATATTTGAAGTCTGTCTGTCTGTCTGTCTGTCTGTCTGTCTGTCTGTCTGTCTATCTATCTATCTATCTATCTATCTATCTATCTATCTGTCTGTCTGTCTGTCTGTCTGTCTATCTAGAACTTTACTCAATTGTACTCAACCTAGACCCTAAACTCAGTTTTATGTGCTGGTTCTTTAAAGTCCTGAGTAATTTAGGGCCTGTTCCCTTTTACTGTGCCAGTTCCAACTCATTGATAAACAGTAGCAGGAAGCTTTTTTCACATTGTGGTGTCTACAGCATGTAAGATGGTTGGATATTGTTTGCTGTACCCTGCCTTGATCACTTCTGATGAAAAAAATTGTATCAGAATATTAATTTTTAAAAATCCCTCTTTAAAACATCACAGCTGGCCTAATCCAGCTATGTAGTTGTAATCCCCACTGCCATGAAATTAGCAGGGCCAAGGCCAGGAGGAGATGTTTCTGTGTAATGGCCTCTATGTTATGGAACAGCTTTCCCTTGGGAAGTGAGATTAGCCATAATGTTATTAGCTTCTGGAAGCAACTAAAAATAAAGTTCTTCTAGATGACTTTTTTAATTAGTTGAATGTATTCCATATGAACGTTTATGTTTACACTGCTCTGACTAGGTTACTGTTTTTAATTTTTGTATTATATTGTCACTATTATATTGTGGATGTTTTATATTTATATCTGTAATTATTTTTGTAGACTCCTGGGGGTCACAAAAATGCAACAGTCTAAAAATTAGATAGATATAGATATAGATGATATAGATATAGATATTCTCTTGTTTACAGTGGTCTGATCCCTGTTTCCCAGATTATTTTTTTCAAGCTGTCTAAGTACAGTTGAGTGAAAAGCATTCTTCCACAATTCCATTCAAGACAGCAATTGGGCATTCAATTATTTTAACAGATGGAGCAAATGTCCAAAGTATAGGGTATTAAACTCATTGCTATTCTGGAGTCTACAGAGCTGCATTTAACCAGCATGCTCTAAAATAAAGCTACATAACATATTTGCAAAAGGATTTGAGAAAGAAATGGTAGCTGCCAGTGAATTTTTTCCCCTTAGGATAATGAACAACCTTGCGGTGAGGGGGGTTGTGTGGAGGCAAATGACTTCAAGTGCATCATGATGTCATTGTGCAAATGGCACCAGTTATATTATCTGCATCATTTGTGTGATGACATCATGATACCTATGGCATCACTGTGGCTCATACTTATGTTCAGGATGTCCCTTTGAAATTATGCAAATATGATACTTCTGTAGCTGGGCTGAGGTGACAGAAAAAATGTAAAATTTACCATAAGGTAACCATGAGCAGTCCCTTCCATCTGTGTCACACTGTTACATCAGTGGAGAGCTGACTGTCCATGTGAACAGCACAACTTTTTGCAGGAAGGAATCAAGTGCAAAGTCTTCCATCTGAGCTCAGATCCTGACTGTGCAGGCACTGAGACTACAAAGAAATCCTTATGTCTAAAGCCATAGACCTGAAGACTTTCTCACCTCAGAATAACACGCTATACCTGTGAGCGATTTAGAGGGGTCTGCTCACTGCCTCTCACATGAGGAATTCTGTATTTGTTTATATTCCTCAGCAGAACTACAGCAATACCACAATGCAGCATAGTTTCATTTCAGGCTATTCTGAGGGCAGCAACGTTATAGCAGGCAATAGATGAGAGAATACTGGGGAGATCTTGCTTTTGCTCTTAAAATTTGTCAGGATAGGGTTTTCATGCAGCCTTTTCTTATCCTCTTTCACCTGAATTGTCAACAAATGGTATGTTCAGCCTATGAATATTTTCAGCCTATTATAATCCCCAAACATCAAAAAGTAGCAGTAGACATTTTGGAACCACCATCTCCAACCAAAGGAATCTGAAATTCATGGGATCTACTGCAAGCTTCAAATCATTGAGAACATGCTGAGCATCATTATAAGACCCTGAACTAATCAATGCTCCCTTCAGCTACCAAGAGAGTGCAAGAACTTTATTCAACCAGTGACGAACACCCTGAGACCTCACAGGTGCTTCACACAAATGAAATTAATTGCTAGCATCGCCCCCCTCCTTCATGTACGAAAGGTCATTTGTAAATGTCCAAATGATCTTGGCACTATTCCTCTGCAGTCTTAAAAAACCTCTGAATAAGAAATTATAGCATTTGGCTCAAGGGAAGAAATTCCTGGAGCCAGAAAGTGGGATGAGTCTAGAATTCCCACCTATAGAAAAACAGCTCTCTCTCAACCTCCGAAGGTCAGCAGGGTTGCAAAAGAAAATGCCAGCTTTGTTAGAGTTTCAACAGAGGCAACAGAGCTAGAAAAAAAGTCCCCCCCCCCCCCCCCCACACACAGTGCAGCTCTCAAAATTAGTTGACAATCTGCAGTTGCACAGGCCCAAGCTAATTTCAAACCAGCATGAAGTTCTTGTGTGGAAGTTCCCTTTAGTTTCACATGTACTAGAATTTGTCAGTCAGTTTTCTAGTGAATGAATAGATAAGTTGAACAAGCTGGACGAACACTTTGATTATGCTGTAAATGTGCTTGTTTTGCTACAAACCTAGCTTCCACTATACCCTGGATAACACCTGCTACAATTCTCAAAGGTGCAGAAACTTATCCAAAACAAAACTGTAGGGTCTCTGGGGTTCTCTGAGCTTGGTTCTTTTCTTGCAAACATTTCATTACCCGGCTAGGTAACATCTTCAGTGCTAAAATGGGCTGGGGTTTGCTCTCTATTTATGTGCTGTGGCCTGCCTTGCCAGTGCTGGTAAGGGTGGGGTTTTTTTGTTTTGCTTCTCTGGTAGTTCTTTGACTGGCATATGTTTGCTGCTTGATTGTGTGCCTGGTGGTAACCTTTGCTTATCTGGGTGATGATTGCTAGTGATGATTGCTGGTGAGGTGATCTTCTGATCTTTTGTCTCTTTTGAATACTATGTAGATGTCGTTAATCTCTATGTGTCTGTTAATTCTTTTAGACTTAGTCTCATGGAGAAATCTTGCTTAGCCAGGTGCCTGCTAGATATACTGCACCAATTCCTAAACTCTCTAGCTAGCATGTCCTAGGAGGAGGACAATGTGTTATTTACCTAGGATTCAAGAAGGTGTTATGCAAGATATCTGGAAAGCCCCAGACTCTTTGAGTTATTCAGATGCATTTGTCTTTAGCAATGAAATCTTGTGGTTAAAATCTTTCAGTGATGGCATGCCTGAGCAATGTAAGTGTTTCTGCTGCACGTGTCTATGCATGCATGCAAACATACACAAACCCACACAAGAGTTCTGGAAGCACACTTAAAGGTGTTGGCATGTTTCTGCCTGGAGGCACCTGCTACAAAGATTTACCAATTCTCTGACGTCTCAAAGCCCCAAAAGAGGATTCCCTTGCTTGCAAAGATTGTGTGAATAATAAACACAAGGAGATCATGCAGTTAAACATGTGGTGTCCTACTGCTCATTCTCATTCACAGCCAGATTAGAACTGCGGGAAGTTAATGACTTTAACCACTTCACACCACTTGGAACAAAGCCAGCAAGCTGAAGCCCCAGCAGGGGGAAAAAAGCAATTTTAACAGGAGATCTCCTCTCCCCCATCAAGTTCTAGGATAGCCATTAATTTTACAGCTAACTGATGATATACAGGAAGATGACCCATGATGTTACCAAGCAACCAACATTTAGAGGCTCCATATAATCCTGTACAATTTTTATCTCCGCAGATCAGTGCAGGTTTTAAAAATATGATTGTCACCATGCTTCATTTCTGCCTGAGCCACACATTCAGTATTGACCTGAAGAGATCAAAACTTTTCCTTAAGACCCAAGCAAAGCACTTGATGGGCATATAAATTACCATACTGGATTGGCCAATGGCCCATTTAGCTCAATATTCTGCCCACAGTCATACCCTATCAAATAGCGCCTTCTGTTTTTTGCTGGTGATGAACCACCTGCATCTAATTATGCACTAGTAGAGTGTTTCTCAACCTTGGCAGCTTTAAGACAGTGGACTTCAACTCCCAGAATTCCCTAGCCAGCTGGCTGGGGAATTCTAGGAACTGAAGTCCACTCGTCTTAAAGCTGCCAAGGTTGAGAAACACTGCACTAGCAGAACTTCTTCAAAATGGAACAAGCGGAAGGAAGTTCACCCACAGCCTTCCTGCTGCCTTTTTGTAGCCAAGTTTTCATTAGAAGAAAAATGACAAGAAACCAGAGAGGAAGACAAAGTGTTACTTACCTATTTGAATAATGGCACTGCTGGGGTGATTTATCCGTTTCTACACTTCATAGGAATGTCTTCCTGTTCCTCTTCCCTTTCTCCTCCTTCTTCTTCCCCCCCGAAACCCTTAGTGTGCTTTATAACAGCAGTTAACTGGGAAAGGATTGAAATGATGAAGTTGACCCAGCCTAATTGTGATCTTTTAATCACAACACTACAGTAGTAAAACCAGTATTGGTCCACAACTCTTGCTTTTTAATTTTTTTTTTTAACCATGTTCTAAGCTTAAAACATTTTTGAAACTACTACCTCACTTGTACTATAAACAGCATGTATATTTGTAACAGTCACAATTCCAAATGCTAAAGATAAATATATTTTTGCGTTTCTTGAGGAAAAGTAGAAATGTTTTCACTTCCTTAGTATAATTTTACTCCTTTTAGTTATTGTTTTTTTTTACCAGCTGAATTTTTCCCTGAGTTTGGACTTGAACAGATATAGCCCTGATTGTATAGAGAAAGCTCTGTAAGAAACATCAAGGTAAAGAGATATTTCCTTTTAGGTTGGGGAAGACAATTGGGATAATATTTTTGATTCTGTTTTGATCATATCCATGGGAATGGTCTGAGGGAGATGGGAGCAAAGAAGGAGAAAATAAGTTATGAATGGAACATGCATCTACTTAAACCACTATAAAAAAATTTTAAGCTTTCCCATGTTCCTTTCCAGTATAAACAACTCTCCTTCTAAACTTCCATGCTTGAATGGATTAGTAATTTCCTGCCTGGCTGCCTCAAGAAAAAAAGTGTGAGAGGGAAGACCTATCCCCAGTGATCTGACTAGATTTTAAGAACATAAGAGCAATCCTGTTGGATCAGACTAACAGCCCCTCTAGGCCTGGGTTTAGTTCCATGGACCAGTTGGATGCTTATGGGAAGCCCATCACTTTCTGCAAATGGAGAAACATAATCAGAATTAACTCCTACAGACCTCTGAGTCCCTACTTCCAAAGTTATCTGATTAAGTCAACACAGTACTGGAACTAGCTTCCCCTTCTCACTTTTTTTTTTTTTTTTTTTTGGTTTGTTTGTTTGCTCTGAACTTGTATGCCATGATCTCAAAACCTGAGCACTGACTCAAATGCATTGGCAGTGACGTAGCATGTAAATGTAACTTGTAAATAAATTGTCTTCCTGAAGTGGGGGAAAACATCTAAAACATCTTTCTGGGTCTAGAGTGTTACCATCTCGACTTTTTATTGTTGCAAAGGTAGAAAAACAGATTATTTTTAAAGACATGACCCTCACTCTGAAGAATGCAATATAATCAAACATGGTATTTTAATAACCTGTTGAATATGGAAACAGGAAAATTTCAGGATTTCTTCTCAATAAAATGCCTTCTGGTTTCACCCTTGTGTCTCAACATTTCTCTGCAGACTTTATCCAGTGTGAGAAATAGGAAGAATGCTCCAATCAGCACTAGGTATCTGCCATTTCCGTTTCTCACCAAGCTACTGTCCTAGCATTGCTCTTAGGCGTAGAAAGAAATGGCAACTGTCCTGCTTTGATTTGAGCACTACATGTTAGCCCTGGACCCTGATGTGGTGCTGGGCCTCCACAAGTTGTCAAAAGGTTTTCATATTCTGGAAATGTTCCACAAACATAATAAGAGTGAATTTGAATAAGATGTGCTAATAGGCACCCAACTCCTCCTCTCTGCCAGGATGAGACTAGGAGTGTTCAAAACAACTGTGTGAGAATGAAAAGTAGAAGCAGCAAGTTGAAATTGAGAATCAGTGAATAAGATAGATACTTCATCCCTGCTACCAGTTTTCCATTTTCTTTCTGAATGTAGACACACTCCTCACCAAAGAAAGGGGAAGTTGTGCATATCCTGATCCTGATTTCCAGGAATGTCTTGGATGCAACTCCAAAAATCTGTAAATGCCACCACCATCATCATCACCATCACCATCACCATCACCATCACATTTAATGAGATAGAAAGGGAAAATTATTAAATATATGACTGGAGAGTCATCCTATGAATTCTCGTTGATTTTTATTAAATGCAAATGTTTGCCTGGGTCTGCCCATAACATACTCAAAAGCAGTTGCGGCCCATGGTTAGAAGGAATTCTGTACTCTGTCCTAAAGCTTTTTTTTCTTATTTAAGCAAGCCATGGACTGTGGGTCCAGCTTGTTTAGCATTAGACTGAAATGATTTAAATAAAACAGAAAAGTCAGACAAGTTTTCTTTCAGCTCTACAGTTCCCCAGAAAAGTCTCTACATTCCTAACTAAGCTCTGTATGCATTCAGAACACTGTTGAAACTTCCTGCAATGCATTAAGGGGCCTGCAGACTAGCAGTGACTCTGATTATGCCATAACTCTATAAAGCCACTATAATCTTCCAATGAGAGGCTTGGGAGTTTGGGGCGGAGGCAGCTGGAAGTTTCTTTTTTCCCCCTGAATTGGGTTGGCTGCAGGTCCTGAGGACTGAAGCAATGGTCTCCTGACTGAGCCTGGAACTCAAGCCTTCTGCCCAAAAGTAAGACTACCAGATCTGAGCTGTAAAAATCCAGTTACCTGTTGCTGGCTTTCTACTACTACCATGCATTCCAAACAACTTGGATTGAGTTATCTTGGAAAAAGGGGACAAGGGGAGCCATTTGTTCAAAAACCAAGTTCTCTCTAGTTCTGCCTCATCAAGTTTCTAGAGAACACACAAAAGGTACTCAAGAATAGCTTAATTAACTGCACCATGCTTTCACATGAGTGGCAGTTACATGCACCAACTATTTCTGAATTCAAGTAGAGGGCATGGGAGATGGAATCCCTGGAAAGATTCTGGCAGACCCATATTAGATGTTCGTGACTGCCTTCACATTTGTAGAGAATGCACAATTGCTGTAAAGTGTGCTAGATTGTGATGGAATGAAAATACCGTATTTTTCCGACTATAAGACGATACTTTTTTCTAAAATCCTTACCCTAAAAATTGAAGGGTGTCTTATTCAAGGAAGTCAGCCGAGGAGAGAACCGCGCAGTGGCAAAACTGCCCATACTTTGTCTCTGCAGGCAGGCTTCCTCCTATTGCTAGCCTCCAATCACGAGTGAAATAGCTTGTCTCCGAAACAGACTTCCTCCAATCACGAGCCTTATGTAACTGACGTCAGCTGATGCTGAACAAACCAATTAGAGGAAGGCTGTTTGCAGAGACAAGCTATCGGCAGTTTCACTCGTGCTTGAATGTAATCAGTTATGCAAAAGAGCATGGAAACAGAGCTGCAGAGAGATGGTTTGGACCTCCTCCCACCGAGTGTGTCAGGTCAATGTTAACTAATTACTAAATAAAAATGTGTTCTGCACTATCTTTAAAATATTGATTTCTTAATTTTGGGTTGGAAAAATGGGGGTTGTCTTGTACATGGGGGTGTCTTATTGATGGAAAAATACGGTATTTGGTTCTGCAAAGGCCCATGGAAGAGACACTTGCACATGGATGCTTATTCATTGGTTAGATTTATATTCTACCTTTTCTCTAGGAGTCCAGGCCAGCACATATTAAATTCTCTGCTGCAATTTTATGATCACACCCAGTCCTGTGACATAAGTTGGGCTGAGAGATAGTAAATAGCTAAAATAACTCAATAGCTGCCAAGGCCATGGCCAGGCTTGAACCTATGTTTCTTTGAGTCCTAGTCCAGGACTCTAAACACTACATCACACTGTCTGCATTGATCTATCTGGGGGTCTTTCAAGGGCATACTATATACATCTCAATAAATCATGAACCATCCTTTAGAGGGGGATTAGAATTTTCTCGTGTTTCTTATTTTAGCGGTTTTTCACCTAACTGATGTCATTAGCAAAACTGCAGAAGGAAAAATATGCTCACTCCTTAAGCCTGCAGAACAGCTGCCATTATTTCCTAAGCTGACAAGTCAGAATATTCTTCTCTGTTATTTGAACAATCCAGAAGAAAAGAACAAGCCTGCACCCCACACCCCACCCCACCCCACCCCACCCCCATAATCACACATACCTTTTTCTGGTCTGGGGTTTGAGCAGCTTTTTTCAGGTTTTGTTTAATGGTAGTCACCACGTTTCTATTTTGCTTCCTCTGTTATAAGTGACCCCAGGTTTATATTATTCCTTTTAAGCTGATTGAACAAATGTCACCAGCACTTAGAAATCTCTCTGTTTATTCTGCCTCTTGTTTCCATCCTGTCCATCTACTGCAGTGCCAGCTCTTAAGGCCTTGAGTGCTGTCAATCTTAATTAATGCACCTCGTAGCCAGGATACCGTATTAAGTCATTAATTGTTGTCTTATGGAAGTATGCCTTTATTAATTTCCTGCGCTTGTTCTTCTGGTTGTTGAACAACAGAGCTTTTTGTAAATCAGCAGCTAAGAGCTCAGTGCTCCTTGAGATCCATTAGGTACATACCTCTGGGAGGGTATTATTCATCCAACAAACATTTACATTCATTAAAGAAAGAACAGCGCCACGTCTCTTCTTGAAATTGGCTTGTTTTTCCTCCAGATGTCTGGCACAACAATGTAGGATGGTTGTGATCTTTTAACAAAATGGAAATAGGTAGTGTAGTGTCCTTCACTGATCTCTGCCAAAGCTAGTCAAATCCAATGGTACACTTATAAGAGCTCACATTTGTAAAGTTTGATCACCATGATAGTTCTCTGCCGTCCACATACTAAAGCCAGTTCCATTCAAAGTTAATTCCTCCCTTCAACTATTCCTCCTCAGTTCTGTTGCTTGAAGGACCTTATCTCATAGCAGGCATATTCTTGATTTGAGATTATAGTCTCTACTTGTAATACAGTATAATCATGCTAAACTGGAAGCAATGTTCTTATTTTATTCCTTTCTGTCTCTTCCTAAAGTTGGAAAGACTCAGCTGTGTAAAGCTCTAACTATTCTTGGGTCTAGAACTACAAGTTCTTCTATAGCGTGAATTTAGGCTGGTTCTCACATCTAGATAAAGGCAGTCTTTCATTGACGTGCTTTAAAAAACATCCAGATCACGCTGTAATGTGTTGTATCTGAAGCTGCTTCTGAGGTGGCTTGGAAATTTCCATTCAGAATATGGAAGCTAAACAGCTAACCTAGACCAGGTGTATGAGCTCATTATGCCTATGCTTTGGAACTCAGCTAGATCTCACTCTGCTTCCAAATCCAGTTCATAGCACTGGTCTTGGTCTTTAAAAACCTTTACAGCTTAGTAGTGAGGTACCTGAAGGAGCACCTATCTCCACAGTTACCTGCTAATATTTGGCAGTCCTCATCAGGAACCCTTCAGATATTCCCTTTACCTATCAGGATGATGGCATCCCAACATCCTGATAGTTTGGCCTTTCAGTGAAGTCAATTTGCAGCTTCTTCTGTAACTGTCTTCTAGGAGGTATGTGATGTTAGCACACAATGCTGGTAGTATAAATGAATCTTGAAGGGGTGACAGTGAGGAGAGGGAAAGAACCTCCTTGTATGTCTGTGATGTATTCATTTTATAATGTACTTTTGTTTATTGAGTTTACACTTGCTCTTTCCAGAAGCAAGCTAATTTATATCTGTCCTTTCATAAAAGTCATTGTATGACAGATGAAATGTCAGCAGTAATTAAACAGAATCACTGGGGTATCTCCTGAAAGAAGCACAGAGTAGATTGCACTGGAGAAAGAGATGGAAAGATGTACACAGACTTCATGACTACACAGCCAAGACTGCTTCCTCCCTCTTTGTCTCTAACTGTTTTATCCCAGTTAACTGTGCTCTGCCTTCTCTTGGTTTGAATCAAACATTACATTTATAGTTTACATAAATATGGAGAATACAATATGTAGTATAGTGATTAAGACATAGGAACTGGACTATGGAAAGCAGGATCAATTCCATCATCGGCCATAAAAGCTCACTGGATGGCTTTGGTCTAGCCACTCTCGCTCAGCCCACCTTGCCTCCCAGGGATGCTGGTATGAAGAAAAGTTTTCAGGAAAGAAGACTGTGTACCCTAGAGCTCTTAATGGAAAGTGGGATATAAAGCTAACAAATGACTACATCTTTATAACCAAGGGAGAAGTCTGAGACTATCAGAACAAAGAAGCCACCACAGACTGGTGGTATACTGAGACTATATACTCTGATTGGCAGCAACTCTTCAAGATTTAGGGCAGCAATCTTTATGGCATCTGCTATAAGATCCCTTTAGATTCCATGTAGCATCTGAATCTCTTCCCCCTGCCTACCCCAATCATGGAGGTGGGATTCCCACACACATACCAACACATACACAGCTGTAATGTGCTTACAGGATCCCTAAATTCTAAAACATTCAGGAAAGACCCTGAAAAACCAACCCTCTCTCAAATGTCAGCTCACTCCTCACTGGATCCAGTGCTGGGAAAAAGAGGAGGGGGAGGAAAGAAGGAGGGGCAACCCTTGTTGTCAAAAAGCTGTCCACCTTTGCTTTAGAAATCATAAAATCTGGAGTCCAAACTATGCAGAGCATATAGCTGTTCCATTAATTTTTACCTTCATGGGTTAGGATTAGTGATACTGGGCAAACCATTGATTTCTTTTGTTTTCTTTTTTTTTAAGAAAAGTGCCACTGCTCAAAACAACTTAGGAACTTCTGACTTAATAGTTCCTTTGATCTTTTAGATTAAGCTGGCTGTGATAACTGAAATAATAAGACTCTTCAAATGTTCAAAGGACTCTCATCATCATCTGGGACTAGGAAGTGGTACTGAAAATATGTCATACTAATTAAAGAAAACAAGGGCCATTTGATGATAATAGTTAAATCTATCCTTAATTCTCTAATTGTAAGTAGAATGCACAGTTCACGTAATAATTTTTATTTAATACTGTATATATTTCATAATTTTAAATTCCCTGGATATTGGAAAAAAACCCAAATCTTAACCACCTATCAATTTAAGCAATTAAGTGTAAAATAAACTGAAAAAACATGATGATTTTTTAAAAGACATGTCCAGCAATGGATTTCAGGCAAATATATTTGTGTATTAGAGGCTAGTTATGGTTATAGACAGCAAAGACTGCTCAGAAGAACTTTCATACATCACAGAAGAAAAACAGTGATTGACGGTAGATATGGAGAGCCTATGGGTGAAATTCATGCCCACTTAGGCCTGGTCCAAACCCTACAGTAATATAGTAGGTAAATATATAGATAAAACTTGTCCTAAATCTTATTTCACAGATGTTCATCAAATCTGTCCTTACAAAACAAAGTGATAATGCAATTTGGGAATAGTTTTCTCATAAGTAGGGTGAGCCAAGTATAGGTCTCCAATCTATTGGTGTGAACCATGCAATTTTCCCTAGGCCATACACCCTGCTTGGGATGATTAATACTGTTTACTCCATACTGCCATGCTGTCTGCATTATTAAGGCAATATGTTGCATCAGTGAAGGAAGGAGATCTGGAGACAAAGAGCTTTTAGTCAATTTTATTATTAAAGACTAGAGCTACAGTATCTGGGCTGCAGAAGTCTGGATAACCACTAGACAGTAGTTAATTTTTCTTTCTCTTTACTGCCATCTAGTGGTCACCCTGACTGAAGAATCAGTGAACCGAAGAATCACCTCTACTTTTTAACTCTAGCCATGTCCATTCCTGGAACACAAATCACAACAGGTTTTGGCCAGAAGGTGTAGGGCTTGACAAGAAATGAGGTTCTTCATTTTGGGGTAAAATAACCAAGTTTACAGTCTTAAATATGCTGACATGAGAATAAACCCTGTCTGAATACAGTGGGAGTTTTATTACCATATAGGATATGTCCATAAAAATAGCTGTGCAGATGCTTGTTAATTCTGCTAAAATCATTCTTTAGTATGTTACCAGAATCACGCAGCTTGTTGGAGACAATTCTTACAGATCCAGCATGATTACCAGAGTCTTAATTATGACTTAAAAGTGACAGAATTTCTTGAATACGCACATTCTTTCACCATGATTAACTCCATAATGAAGCATATTTTATGTTTAGGGCCATGATGTTGTGACTTCATTGACTACAATCCAAAAGAGAGTAAAGTGAATTTCAGCCTCTTGAAATTAATAAGGTTAAGCATAACTATCTCTGTGTTGAATTGTGACCATTGTATTCCTACTGGTTGATTTTGCATTTTAGTAGTAGTTTATGATTTTTATATAAACTGTTTGTTCTGTTTTATGCCACTTTTCTCAATTTTCTTTAAAAAAAATAATCTATGGCCACTTTTCACATTAATAAATTTGAGAAACACATAAAGATTTTAGATGAACCACAAGAGGGAGACAAATACCAATGATCTCATAGTATTAGATACATTCATAGTAACACTGCTACATTTTTAATGTACATATACATCAAGCGGTGGGAAGTAAAACATCATTACAAGAATGATGTGGCTTAATCACATTGGATTACTAGAAATGGCAAAAGTTGGAAAACTAGCATTTTCTAGAAAACTGATTTCAGATTTAAATAAGTTGGTAACCCAGCATGATTGTCTGAATTTAGCACATAATAAACACATTTGAAGCCATTGGGGACTTAATTCGATTAGTCAGCATTAATTTCAAGTTTCAAATTAATCATTCAAACAAATTAATTTTGGAATTCATGCATCTCTAAGTGGTACACTTTATATTTGAATTCATACACATATAAATGCTACTATAAATTCATACTTGCTACAACATTCACAAAACCTATATGTTCTGTATTCTTGGCCTTTATAGTTTGCAATATAAAATGCATGAATTAAACTTTCTTAAACTGAACACAAGAACGTTGGGTACACAGTCCTCTCCCCCAACTAATATCTTTAACTAATATTCTCTGAAGAATCCAAGGATGCTTCACTCTGAAACAATAATGTAGTCAACAAAGTAACTGTTTACAGCATGTCCAGTAAGTGAAACCTATATTCTTGACAGATTTTTTTTTTTGCAACCTTGTTTCACTTGGTTCCCATTAATTGGTTTCTACAAAAAAAAAAAAAAGCTCCTTAAAGGACAAAAAGAACCCCAAACCCTAGTTGTCTGAACCCTACATGTTCCACACTAACACAAATGAGTGAAATGTCGCGCTAGAGATGAGTAGAACATTTCATAGATGGAATGGATATGTTACCATATCTGAATACGTGACCCAAATCTCTTTAAGATTATGAACTTTATGTTCTAATGTATGTATCTTGATGGCAATTACTCATATGATACTGGAGAGGATTGTCTTGAGAACCCACCTTCTGTTTCTTCCTTAGCAATTCAATTTTTTTATTTTTATTTTTTGCAGTTTTTGACTTCTTAATAGACCATTGCTAGCTTCATTGCTTGTAATTTCTTAAGCAAAGGTAGTGACCAGGGGAAAAGTAGCTTTCCCACATGAAAGTTGAGTATTTTCATAGATAGTTCTAATTCTGGTAAGACTGAAGAGTTGACTGTGATGCTAAAGTGAATTGAAGTAGGAGGAGGAACAAGAAGGGGGGGGGGAAGAAGGGGGAAGAAGAGGAACAAATGTAAATAATATACCCTGAGTATAAAAATATGAAAATAAATGAAAGGGTTTTTTTTTCATGTATGAAACAGTACATTTATTTTAAGGCATTATAGAGAATTTGACTATATACCTCACTTGGAAATATGAAACATTTACTTTACAGGAAGGATGTCTCAGTAGGCAGACTGGTAGATAGAACTTTCCTAAAATTGCTGGAGGAAGCAGTGGTATCACAACGTTTCCTTTAATAAATAGGAATATGTGGGGTATATGCATATGTGTATTTACATCTTTACTAATGCATATGGATCTGGAAAACCTGGAACAAACAACTGCATGGATGTAGATGTAGATTTTTGTATATTTATATGTAACACATGTGTAACTCTAGTCCTTCCTGGAGCTGTCTAATTTCAATATTTAAAATGCTACCTTGGTTGTCACCAGCCCTGTAGCTTGAACTATTTCCTAGGTCAGGGTGGAAAGCCAGCATGGTCAATAGTTAGAGAGGCTAAGTTATAATATGGGTACTAGGTCAGGGTTTCAAAAATTTGAGTGACCACTGAATGGCAGCAAAGAGATTCAGGACACTAACCATTTGCTACCATCTAGTAGCTATCTTGATTTTTGTTTAGCCTTTATATGGTAGCCCTCATTATAATTTATGACTTCCTACTTGTAAGCTACTTAGAATTGCATTAACTGAAGTGGAATAAAAGCCTTTGCAAACAAAAACAAACAAACAACCAGAAAGGAGTGAATGAAAGGGTTCAGGTCCCCCATCTATTTCCAAGGACCTTGAAGGCTGTTCTTTTAACTCTCTACAAGAGGAACGTGTTTTCTAAACATCCCTTTAAGAATTCTGTTCAGTTTTTTTAACCACTGCAGCACCTACTGTCTTCCTGTGTTCCTTTGAAACCTCTGCTTAATTAAGTTATGTGAACAGTCAACCACGACTGCTCCTGTTTTCAAATGCAGACAATTTTTGTAGCCCAAAGCCCTGATGTGGTTAGATTAGCCTCTGTACCTCCTCCAAACTCTTTCCTTCTTAATATATCACCGGAAGCCTGTGGTCTTCCTGTAATGTAATCACAGTCCTTCCCAGCATCTAAGAAAAGATATATTACATCAATAGGGGCTTCTTAAAACCATTAAAACCATTTCAGAGTTATTTTGGCTCTTTTCTTCAGCAGTCACAGGCAAGCAGCCTGGTGCTTTTCCATTTGCTCATATTCTTCATATGCTTTACAGCATTGATTATTGTGAGGAGAAGAACCTCCTCTCTCTCCCTTTCTCTCTCTCTCTCTCTCGCACACCATGCTCTAACAGCAGTTTACTTAAATTAAAAATGATTGGAAAACAGCTGATCTGTATCCTTATGTCAGTAACTTTTAAAATTTCTTATACTCAGGGCATCCTCCCCTAATTCATTTACTGTGGTGCTTACACATACTAAAACAAAAACAAAAAAAACCCTTCCACGCCACACATAATTTAATAACATCCAAATCTGCCTTCACATGAAATAGCCACAAACTAACTCAATTTACAAGGAATTTTGAAAATTCAGATTACCTCTGGTTCTATTTGTTTCTGGTGCTCTTAATATGTATTTTAATACAGTAGTTTCTGATGATGTATTTTCCATGAAATCTATAGCAGAATGATTTGGTCATTATATATTTTCTCCTAAATGTTTCTTTACTATTTAAGTACTAATGACATGTGACATTCAGAATTAGATGTTATTCTATTTCAGAAAATTGATAGAATTGATCATGATTATGATTTGGGATTTGTCATAATGGTATACAGTAATGAGGAGACTTTATGGATATTTGTATATCACACTACTGACATGTAAAACAATATTCAGAGTCATCAGTGATTGGAGTGGCCTATAGATCCAATAAATTAACTAAATATTTGAAGGAAGCAGTAACATGACAAATAATGGACTGGTTATTTGTACTGCACTATAAGCATATTGGGATAACAGATGTCATGTTTGTTGTAACACGTTATTATATTCATATAACACAAAACCAAAATGCTTCCAAATGATTTCCAAACAAATGAAACTACACATTAAATTGATAATTTTGAGAAAGATTTGTTAGTTAGTTTGTTTTAAATGGGATGAAGCAGGAGGTAAGCTGTTCCCTTTTAAGCATTGGAGCTGATACATAATGCTAAGCCATAATTTAGTATAACAAGTTCATACCTCAGCTAACCTATGTATGGTGCATTTACTCACCCCTTCCTCTAATGAGATCACAAGCAGATTAAAAGCTTCTGATTCATATTGCTTTCAGTTAAACAACAGTTTAGTGTATTGTCCCAAATTGCTAGCCTCCAGATGTTGAAGGACAGCTCCAGCATCCCGTAGTATAATTCAACAATGCCTAAAGATACACAGATTTCTTACTCCATCCTAAAGTATATGGTTTGGGTATCATTTCAATCATAAGTAGTTTGTAGGTTTTTGCAACTAACAGTAGTTAAGATTAATCATAGTTTGGCTGAATTTAGATGACATAGCAAGCTATGCTTAAATAGACAGAGGTCTGTATAACTGCTGTGTCAGAAGATAAGATCTATTGTGGCTCTCAGAATGCTAAACTATGGTTTACTGTTACATTTGCAGGAGAGATGTAATCTCTAAGATCTAGGATCTAAGAAAGGATATAATGTCCTATTTTTGGACCTAACAAAAAACTTTTAAACATTTTCATGTACAACTACATGATCACACAAAGTGTTTGTACACCAGTTACAATTTCATTGTGGCCATAGGAGACTGGGACATGTCATGATGACATGATGTGGGCAAATTACATCATTTGCACAATTATGTTATGATACCTGTGACATCTTTGTGGTTTGACCTAACAGAAAATAGATTAATTCATGGATAGAGGCAAATCTCAGGCTTGTCTGGCATCTAGTGCAATGTTTCTCAACCTTGGTTTTAAGGTTGGCTGGGGAATTCTGGGAGTCGAAGTCCAATCATCTTAAAGTTGCTAAGGTTGAGAAATGCTGATCTAGTGGCTCTGCAGAACATAGCTCTTAGCATATGAACACTATAGACTCAAACTGGTTTAATATATATCCAATCCATGCCCAGAAATATTATGATGCAACAGCCTAAGGGGCATGTAGGTGAGAAGAATTAGTTCCTATCCCTAAACAGAAATATCCCAATTAAGTGCCTTTAATTTCTTTCTGACTCTTCACGTTTCTTAGTCAGAAAACCACAGGAAGAAAACAGCAGCTTTATTTCCAGCTTAGGACTTGCAAGCTTTTCTTAGTAACATTACAATTTGGGGTTGCTTTTAGTGACAAGTACATACATAGCATAAATATGTAAGTTAAAAAAACCTGTAACCCAAGTAACATGATTTTTTAACTTATCCAATCCAGATAGAATTCAAGATAGAATATAAAAAAGCAGAGTCTCCTCTGAGTTAGATTCAACTCCTGGTGACTTTACAGATACATCTATTCAGTTTTCTTCCCAGTGATACAGAAGTGGTTTGGGTTGCATTCTTTGGGGATGTTTTCTTGATTTCCCATTCTAACTTTAAGCTGTGATATTATCTAGAGATCTCCCATCCATACAAAAACCTAATTCATCTCTTCTCCAATCTGCTACCCTTGAGATATCTTGACAAAGCAGTTCCCAAAATTCCTAGTTGAAGGGCTATGCTAGGAAATTCCAAGAGTTTCACTCCCAGCGCATGAAAGAAGGCATGAATCATTTAAATATTTGATTTTTTATTATGATATAAACATATATTGATATAATCACAAGATTCTATTAATCACTTATTTGCCGTTGCTCAAGCAATGAGAGAAGGAAGGAAGGGAGGGAGGGAGGGAGGGAGGGAGGGAGGGGAAAGGAGGAGGAGAGAAGGATATGTGTAGCGTCAGAGTTATCCAGATTTTATTTATTTATTTATTTATATTTCAAATTTGTCACCACCCATCTCACTGTGGAATGACTCTGGGCGGTGATACAGTAATACTAGTTTTTTTGGCTGCTACAGAGGTATGGAAACAGGGACTTAATGTTGCATGTTTCTAACTCAGTCTCAAAATAGTCATCCCATAAATCAGTCTTCCTCCAGGTGTATTGAGACCACAATGTCAAGGATTCACTAGCTTCTGAAAGTTGTTGACCCAAAATATTTGGAGGTCAAGAAGTTGGGGACAGCTACACAAAATATTGATAATTATTTATTCCAGAATCATTCTTTCATTGATAGAATCTGAGAATCAAACTTTCCCAACTGTTAGTATTATCTGGAAGCTATGAAATGGAAGTTCTGAGGAAACAAGGGAATCGTGCCTTTAAGGAAAATAGGCTAACAAAAGCTACTCTCTAATCTGTCTATGTGCAACAGGAATGCAGTTATATGAGGTTCTTTTCATGGACTATTTGCTGTAAATAATAAAGAGATGGGGGCATTCCTTATGGCAGCTGTTTGTGATTCAGTTTAGTGGGGTATAGTTTAACACATTTAGCACACAAACGGCAATAATACAGTAAGCAGATTTACAGGAGAATAAGATCCACTGAATGTATAGGATTATACATACTGCCGTTGTGTTGGACCACAGCTTCCAATGGTCATGCCACCTAGACATTGTTATAATTGTAGCCCAACATATCTGGAAGACCCAGGGCTGGGGAAAGCAGCATGAAAGTTTATGACCAATATATGGAGAGACAGTAAATAAAAAAAAATTCCCTTCTCACCCCTATGGGTGGTATGTGTCTTCCTCAATCTCGGGTCCTCTACCAGAGGCCTGGGAGTTTGACGGTTCTGCGCAGTATCTTAGCTGTTCCTAATACTGCACTCTTCTGCACAGAGAGCTCTGATGTTGTTCCTGGGATCTGTTGGAGCCACTCTCCCAGCTTAGGAGTCACGGCCCCAAGTGCTCCTACCACCACTGGGACCACTTTGGCCTTGACTTTCCACATCCTCTCTATTTCCTCCTTCAGGTCCTGGTACTTCTCTAGCTTCTCATGCTTCTTCTTCCTGATGTTGCTGTCACCTGGCACTGCTACATCTATCACTACCACCGTCTTCTGGTCTTTGTCTACTACCACGATGTCTGGTTGATTGGCCAGTACCTGCCTGTCCGTCTGGATCTGGAAGTCCCACAGGATCTTAGCCCTGTTATTCTCCACGACCTTCTGTGGAATCTCCCATCTGGACTTGGGGGGGGTCTAGCTCATATGCTGTGCAGATGTTCCTGTACACAATGCCAGCTACTTGGTTGTGCCATTCAGTGTACGCTGTTCCTGCCTGCATCTTACACCCTGCCACTATGTGTTGGACTGTCTCTGAGGCCTCTTTGCACAATCTGCACATTGGGTCCTGTCTAGTGTGGTAGACCCCTGCTTCTATGGATCTGGTGCTTAGTGCCTGTTCTTGTGCTGCTATGATCAGTGCCTCAGTGCTGTCTTTTAGTCTGGCCCTTTCCAGCCACTGATAGGATTTCCTAATGTCAGCCACCTCAGCTATCTGTCGATGGTACATCCCATGCAGGGGCTTGTCTTGCCATGGTATTTCCTCCGCTTGAACTTCCTCCCATGTCTGCTGCTGCCTGAAGCATTCTCTCAGCAGCTCATCTTTGGGTGCCATCTTACTGATGTACTCCTGGATACTCCGGGTTTCATCCAGGACAGTGGCTTTGACACTCATCAGACCGCGCCCGCCCTCTTTGCGGCTGGTGTACAGTCTCTGGGTGTTGGACTTGGGGTGGAAACCTCCGTACATTGTGAGGAGCTTCCGGGTCTTCACATCGGCAGCCTCCATGTCTTCCTTTGGCCAGCTCACTATACCGGCAGGGTATCTGATGACTGGCAGGGCATACATGTTGATGGCATGGATCTTGTTCTTCCCATTGAGCTGGCTCTTCAGGACCTGTCTTATCCTTTGGTGGTACTTGGATGTTGCTGTCTTTCTTGCCTTCTCCTCATGGTTCCCATGTGATTGTGGGATGCCAAGGTATTTATAGCTGGTCTCTATGTCTGCTATGTGGCCCACTGGTAGTTCCACTCCATTGGTCTTAACTACCTTCCCTCTCTTTACTATCATCCTGCCACACTTCTCCAGTCTGAATGACATCCCAATGTCCTCGCTGTAGATCCGTGTCAGGTGGATCAGTGAGTCGATGTCTCGTTCACTCTTAGCATACAGCTTGATGTCATCCATGTAGAGGAGGTGGCTGATGGTGACTCCACTCTTGAGCTTGTACCCATACCCAGACCTTGTGATTATCTGGCTGAGGGGGTTTAAGCCTATGCAGAACAGCAGTGGGGACAGTGCATCACCTTGGTATATGCCGCACTTGATGGCCACTTGTGCGAGCTGTTTTGAGTTCACTTCCAGTGTTGTCTTCCACAGTCCCATTGAGTGCTTGAGGAAGGTCCTTAGTGTCCTGTTGACTTTGTATAGCGCCAGGCATTCACAGATCCATGTGTGCGGCATTGAGTCATAGGCTTTCCTGTAGTCAATCCAGGCTGTGCTCAGATTGGTCTGCCTAGACCTTGAGTCTTGGGTGACTGCCCTATCTATGAGTAACTGGTGTTTTGAGCCTCTGGTGTTCTTCCTAATGCCCTTCTGAGCGGTGCTCATGTACTGGCCCATATGGTCATGTAGCTTGGCAGCTAGGATGCCTGATAGAACTTTCCATGTTGTGGGGAGGCAGGTTATTGGCCGGTAGTTGGATGGTGCTGTTCCTTTGTGAGGGTCTTTCATGATCAGCACTGTCCTTCCTTGTGTTAGCCAGTCTGGGTGGGAGCCTGCTGCTAGCATTTGGTTCATCTGTGCTGCTAGGCGTTCATGCACTGCTGTTAGTTTCTTTAGCCAGTAGGTGTGGATCATGCCCGGGCCAGGTGCTGTCCAGCTTTTCATGTTCTTGACCCGCTGTTGGATGTCTGCTACTGTGATGGTGACTGGTTCCTGTTCTGGGAGATTGCTGTGGTCTGCTTTCAGGTCATGCAGCCACTTTGCACTGGTGTTATGTGTCTTCTCTTTCTCCCATATGTTCTTCCAGTACTGTTCAGTTTCCGCTGCTGGTAGCTCAGCTGTCACTCTGTGGTTGCACTGCAGTTGGGAGTACACTTTGGATGGTTCTTTGGAGAACAGGGCATTTATCTTCTTGGCCTCTGCTTCTCTAGTGTATCTCCTTAGCCCAGCAGCCAGTGCTGTGAGCCTTTGTTTAGCAGTCTCTAGGGCGTCAGATGGAGTCAGGCCCATATATTTTTTCAGTAGCTGAGTCTTATCCCTAATCTCCACATGCTTCTGTAGTTCCACCAGCTGACTGACTTCTCTCCGACTTGCCTTGATCTTAGCCTCCAATCTCATTTTCCAGGGTGGGTATGTACTGCTGTTCTTCTTGATCGTGTAGCCAAGTATTTCCAGGATTACAGCGGCTGTAGCATATACCAATTCATTGGTTTCAGTTATGGTGGTAGTAGGGATTGTCTGGAGGGCTCTGTTGGCATCTTCTAGCATACTATCTGATGGTACTTCTCCACTGAGCCTTGGTAATCGGACTCAAGGGTTGACTGTAGCTAGTTTATCCATGATCTTATGCCTCATATCAGCTGCTGTGCTCTGTAATGGAAGGGGTGGCAGTGACATTCCAGCTTCAGGTGTTGGCTGCACATCTGCTTGTTCTTCTAGGTCTGCTTGAGTCTGGGTTGTAATGTGGAGTTGGTCTATCTCAAGTTGTGAGAGCGGCTTCCTCTTCACTATGTTGAAGTGCTGGGTAACTAGTTGTTTCTCAGTTAGTGTGGATGTAGGCCTTCTGTCTATCCATAGTTCCCTCATACGTTTCATATATCCCCTCTCATTAGGTCTGCTGTTGTAGTAGCATTCCATCAATTCCAAGTTCTCTTGCCTCGTCCATGTATGGTTTGTTCCAGTAGCCCACTTAATATCAGATTGTCCTGGTTCCCCAACATCTGACGTGGACCTTGTTAATCCGGGCGATGTCCAAGCTGGCATGACTCTCTTAGTTCGTGTCACTCTCATATTTGAGGTAGGCAGGTGAAGCGTTAGGGGGTCTTTGCCCAAGGACCCCTATTGGTAAGGTAGGTACCAGCCGGGATTTGAACCCCAGTCTCCTGCATCAAAGGCAGTGTTCTAACCACTATGCTATCCAGCCGCTATCCACTAAAAATATACATATATATATATATATATATATATATATACACACATATACATATACATATACATACATACATACATACATACATACATACATACAGTGGTACCTCGGGTTACGAACTTAATCCGTTCCATGACTCTGATCGCAACTCGAGTTGGTCGCAACGTGAGGTAAATTTTCCCATAAGGTTCAATGTAAATACGGTTAATCCGTTCCGCCCTCCGAATTTGGTCGCACCACGAGGCAAATTTCCCCATAAGGTGCAATGTAAATACATATGGTTAAACAGTTCTGAAACATTTTCTTTGGAGCCATGCTGACAAGCACACCAAAAACCTTTCAAACGCCACAAAACACACCACAAGCCTCACCGAACATCTCCTTGCTACCGTGATCTCGCCCACAGGAAGCCGCGACCGCGTGGCAGCAGGGCAAATGGCCGCGGATCCGGTTCATAGCTCGAGGCAGAGTTCGCATGTCGAGGTAAATTTTTGGGGCCGGAGCTGGTCGTATCTCGAAAAATTCATAAGGAGGGGCATTCGTAACCCGAGGTACCACTGTATATATATATGCACATATACACATACATACATTTTAGGCAGGTGTGAAAAAATGCTGTAGAGTAAGAATGCTTTCAAAAATATATATTGTAATTGTTTATGTTTATCAATTTACAAAATGCAAACTGAGCGAACAGAAGAAAAACTCAAATCAAATCAATATTTGGTGTGACCACCCTTTGCCTTCAAAACAGCATCAATTCTTCTAGGTACACTTGCACACAGTGTTTGAAGGAACTCGGCGGCTAGGTTGTTCCGAACATCTTGGAGGACTAACCACAGATCTCTTGTGGATGTAGGCTGCCTCAGATCCTTCTGCCTCTTCATGTAATCCCAGACAGACTTGATGATGTTGAGATCAGGGCTCTGTGGGGGCAAAACCATCACTTCCAGGACTCCTTGTTCTTTATGCTGAAGATAGTTCTTAATGACATTGGCTGTATGTTTGGGGTCATTGTCCTGCTGCAGAATAAATTTGGGGCCAATCACACACCTCCCTGACGGTATAGCATGATGGATAAGTATCTGCCTGTATTTCTCAGCATTGAGAACATCATTGATCCTGGCCAAATCTCCAACTCCATTTCCAGAAATGCAGCCCCAAACGTGCAAGGCACCTCCACCATGCTTCACTGTTGCTTGCAGACACTCATTATTGTACCGCTCTCCAGCCCTTTGGTGAACAAACTGCCTGCTGCTATAGCTAAATCTTTCAAATTTGGACTCATCAGTCCAGAGCACCTGCTGCCATTTTTCTGCACCCCAGTTCCTATGTTTTCGTGCATAGTTGAGTCACTTAGTCTTGTTTCCACATTGGAGGTATGGCTTTTTGGCCGCAATTCTTCCATGAAACCACTTCTGGCCAGACGTCTCCGGACAGTAGATGGGTGTACCTGGGTCCCACTGGTTTCTGCCAGTTCTGCCTGTGACATGAAACTGTCTTCCACAACCTCACCTTAGTAGCAGAGTTTGGCTGTTCCTCACCCAGTTTTAAGCCTCCTACACAGCTGTTTCTGTTTCAGTTAATGACTGTGTTTCAATCTACATATGAAATTGATGATCATAAGCACTTGCTTAGTATAATTGGTTAATCATACACCTGACTCTAATCCTACAAGATCCCTGACTTTGTGCAAGTGTACAAAGTGTGCAGATGTAAGAACTGATGCTGTTTTGAAGGCAAAGGGTGGTCACACCAAATATTGATTTGATTTAGATTTCTCTTCTATTTGCTCACTTTGCATTTTGTAAACTAATAAACATAAACAATTACAATATATATTTTTGAAAGCATTCTTACTTTACAGCATTTTTTTCACACCTGCCTAAAACTTTTGCACAGTACTGTATATATATATCAACAACCAACCCCGCTCTATGCACTTTTCTACTCTCTGTTGTTTTCTCTGCTACCATCAGACTACAAAACTGCACCTTAAATTATCCAGTTGCCAGGGTGAACAACCTACGATCCTCCATATATTCTGAACCACAACTTCCAGCAGCCCCAGTCAGCATGGTTGATAGGGAAGAATGCTGGGAATTATAATTCAGCACACATATACAAGGCTCCAACCACACCCCTGCATATACTATGACAATGAAATATATGCAGAAAGAAATGTGGTGATGAGTACTGCCTCTGTATGGTATTTAGAACTTGAAGTGAAAGATTGCTCATTTTTTAGTGTGCCATCAAGACTACATGCATTCAGATCATTAAAACAATGCTGCTGTTATGCCTGTGGTCTTTGTAATTATCATGACTGTTGGAAGATTATTAGTTAGAATGTATGATTAGTCAATAACTGGAACAATGTATTCAAAGGATGGCCTTGTCTTTTTGTGAGTTCTTGCTGATAGATGCATCAAGGGAAATAAAGACAATACACTCAGTATGGTGAAAGCTCCTATAATTCAATGACTTATAGCCCATTTTATTTTGAATGGTTACTTTTTTCCTATCATTTTTAATTAATCTGTAAAGCAATGAAATGTGCATGAATTATAATTTCAAAAGCATTAGAAGTGTTGCCTTTTGCTCAAGAAGCTTAGCATGTAAAATATGTTAATTGCAAAGGGCTGATGACTGTTTCTTGGGTCTTCAGTAATCTTTGGTTGTCAGCACAATCTTCCATCAACTTGGAAAACCTAGGGTCTCTGCAAGTGCTGGACCATAACTCGAAAGTAGCCTTCCCCTGTTTGTTACTTTCCAGATGTTTTGGGCCTATGGCATCTACAGTTGCCAATCAACATGGCTTAATCTTTGGAAGTTGCAGATCCACATCTGGAGGGCACCAGGTTTGGGACGTACTGTGCATATTTTAATCATTTCCTAAGTAGCAGCCACAGCAATCTAAGTTACGATGACTAAATAGAAGCCCTTGACAAAAATGGAGCATCACCATTTTTCTTAATCTTTGCGAGCATCCCAGAATCCACCAATCAACCTCTAGTATAGATGGTTGATTGGTTGGTCTCCTCAGGCTGGTGTCTTTTTTTTTTTTTATGTATTAAAAATATGTATAATTTTTTTTGCCCAGATAGGACCATAAGTTGATATACAAAAAGAGAAAACATAATTAAAACAAATTTTGAACACCGAATGTGATGAACAATAAACCATAAAATGAACATTAAATATAAAGTAGTATTGATTAAATCTGTGCAGTTGCTGGGAATTGGTCTCTATGAAGTGCTTCTGCCATGTGGGCCCTTAGCCCTACCTTGATGTAGCGAAAGGTTTTGCACAGAACTTGTTCTACCTCTGCGAAATAAAAAAAGCACAGTCTATCTACTTTTATCAGCCACTTTGTCTTATAAATAGGGCTCTGCACAGGAGCAGAAGCTTCTATTATCTGATAAAGTAAAGGAAAGCAGCATTCTGCTCTGACAAAGAGCATTGGGCTGGGATGTGTTTCTCTTATTCCACTTCTCTTCGAAGAGGAGCTTCATATGGATCCCCAGTGAACTGAAGCACCTCTTTGAAGATCCACAGCCCTAATATCGACCTCATGCTGCAAGTAGAACAAATAACTTTTCAGCCTGATGAAATCTGAGGAAGTATTTCTTCTTATTCTCTGCACAAAGGACTTATTGATGGGCTTTCCTAGGCAATTCATGGTGTTACCCTCCACAGCTTTCATAGGTTATCGACATTGTCAGATGTTGGAGGCAAGATTCATAAAACCATAGGAATTGAAAAGGACTATTGAGGTTACTGAGCCCAACTCTGGTATCCATGAACATCTGCAGAAGGTAGGCAAGGAGAGTGGCAAGTGATGAGACATGTGTTGCAGCAATGTGTGAAAGGGCAGAGCTTACATTGTGAAGTCCAATGCACACTTTGTCATTTTGGGGTCATTGTGGCTAGCTGCATATGCCTGTGCCCCTAATGAATGGATATATCCAGGAAAGGAGAGCCCACAATATAAAGGGTGGATGGATGTGGTATTCAAGGCATGGCATGACCAGTACAGAATAGAATCAAATTATTACTCTATTGCCTACAATTTACTAAGGAAATTACCCAATTAAAAATGAAACAAGGAGAGGGACGAAAGGAGGCTTTCAAGTTCCTCTTGAAAAATTCTAGTAATCACTGCACTATTTTTCAAGGTGCTTTTAGCAACAATTCTATCCACAGGATTTTAATGGAGAACTTCATTTCTCATAGGAATGTAGAAAATTCACATTTCCCAAAGCAGAAAAATAGTTACCCCTTTTTATCACAATTTACTATATACTGTGATGCGTTCCTTAGAACAAAAGAAGTATAAAATGTGTACATTAGGAGACAGTTTACATAAACATGTGTAAAGAAAACCTATGAAGCAATACAAATAAAAATTACAAAATTACCCAACATACATAAAACATGCACAAAATTACATATAACATGCAGATATATAGATAAAACACAGAAATTAATGGTAAGGAAAACTAAATTGCTAAAAGTGCATGTATGTATGCAGAAGGACCCAGTGCCTGAGCCAATTATAAGCCCAGTGCTCCTTCCTCCCCCTCCCTTCTTGGCCCGCCCCCATCATCAGGACAACCCAGCTGCCAATCAAACAGAAGTGTTGGGCAGGAGGCAAGAAGGAGGGAAGGCAAGATGGCTACCTGGGAGCTCTGCTGCCACAGGACCATGAGGAAGAGGCTGAATAAACAGAGCCAAAGCCCAGGAGCCAAATAAAGAGGCAAACTAAAAGATAGACTTGATGAGGAGAGGAAACAGGAAAGGAGGCAGCAACTGAGAAAACTAAGGGGAGAGAGGCGTTTATTTCCTTCCCTCAGACTGGCCTGAGGTAAAAGTTTTTCTACCTGGTTCCCTCAGATGGAGCCAAATTCAGAAGAGAAGAAGAGTAAAGAAGGCCAGCCAGGAACAAACAAGTAGAAAAGGCCAAGAAAAAGTAAAGACAGAACAGAAGTATTTACAACTACAACATTTGTTAACAACTTTCTTTGGACCAGCAGCATTTTCACCTTCGGAGACACCCAAGATACTGGAACAACTTGTTAAATCCTTTAAAACTAAAAAATCTACAATTAGTTTTTACTGATAATTGTTATTAATAAATTAATTTGATATGCAGATGTTAAGAAATGAGTGGAATAAAGAATTAGAGGTTCCTATACTGCCTTTCTCAACCTTTTGACCGTGAAGGAACCCTTGAAATATTTCTCAGGCCTCGGGGAACCCCTGCATATTCAGGCTCAAATATAGGCCAGAAGTTACAAAATTATTATATTTGTTTCATGTGTAGGCCTGTATATATGCATTAACAGTGTTCTTAAACTAAAAATAAAGAATGAAACTTGCCTCTTTAATGTGAAACCTCTGCTTGTTTTTGCTGCACAAATATTCAATTCTGGGCCAAACCTGAGATAAGCACACACGGATTTCATCTTCAACTGAAATAAGATAATTTCTGTCTTTCAAAATTTGTTAAATAAGAAAAACTGCAGCAAAATGTTCAGTGCCTTCCTATGAATGGCAGGCTACTCTTCTTTCACAGAAATTCAGAACTTGTCCATGGGCAGATCAGTGAATCTCATCTTGAGTGTACGATCAGACTGCAGTTCACAAAGTTCTTCCTCTTCCTTCAAAGTGAAGTTCTCAGGCTGAGCAGAAGATGCAGAGAAAGGATCCCTCACCCAGTCATACGTTTGTGTTCAAAGTATTGATCAATTTTGTTCTGCGGTATTTCCAGGTGATTTTTAATTAGATTTGAGACTTTCTGGTATCCTTCCCTACTCTCAAGCTCAAGCAGCAGTGGAAACATTTCAAAATTTCCTTTTGCAACATTATTTTTCCAAATATTCAGTTTTCTTTTAAATCTAAGAATCTTGTCACTTGAAGTCAAAACATTTTCTCCAGTGCCTTTCATCACATGAACCACAGCTGGTTCATGTCATGAAAGATGTCCAGTAAGTATGCTAGTTTCTGCAACCATTCTCCATCTTCAAAGCACTCAGCAAAATGTGGAATACTATTTTCTCGAAAATACTCTTGCAATTCTGTCGTCAGCTCAAACACCCTGTTGAGAACTCTTCCTCTGCTGAGCCACCATATTTCTGTGTGTAACAAGATACCTATGTGCTCTTTGTCCAAGTTTTCACGCAGTTTTTTAAAACATTCTTGAGTGAACTGGTCTTTGTTTAATAAAGTTAACCATTTTATAGCATCATCCAGAACTTTTTTCATCTCCAAGAGTTTTTGACACCAACACCTCTCTGTGAACAAAACAGTGTGTTGTGACAACATCAGGATTTTCTTTTCTTACAAGAGAAATGAAGCCTCTCATGAAGCCAACCATTACTGGAGCACCATCAATACAGATGCCAACACAGTTCCTCCAAGACAGACTTTTTGTTTCCAAATATGAAGACAAAACTTTAAATACATCTTGGCCTTTGTATGTTTCATGTAGTTCTTTGCAGCAGAAAAAGTTTTCTTGACTTTCACCATTATTTACAAACCTTACAAATGCCATAACATGACATTAATTGGTGAAATCTGTTGACTCATCAACTTGGATAGAAAAGCTGCTGTTCTTCAGTTTATCCTACAAAACTGCTTCTGCATCATGTGACATGTCATCAATACACCAATTTATTGTACTGTTTGACAGTGGAACCTTTTCAATTTCTTGTACTGTATCTGGTCCTAGTGTCAGAAGCCTCGCAATCAACTAATTAGTTAACCTGCTTGCTTGCTACGTTTCTGCCATTATGGAAAAGGGGGAGAGGGAAAGAATGTTGAACCCAGGTGGACTCTTATCAGGGTCTCACAGACAACCAAGGTCATACCAGCCTGAGAATCTTCAGAAGCTGAGGTCATCAACAACAGGACTATGGGCAAAGGGGGAGGAAAGGAGGGAGATGTGGGGGAAAAGAAAAGAGGGTTGGTGCGCACGGGCTTTTAGTCTTGGCAACAACTTAGAACTGTTAACTACTTTTCAATAAAGACCTTTCCTTTGAACTAAACTCCTTTCCTTTGAACTAAACTCTGGTTCATTGGGGTGGGTACTTGGATTGGAAATTGGGTTTGGCAGATTCTTACAGTTTTCCCACTATTATTTAACATGCTGGCATGATTACTCTCTCACTCATAGCATGACTTTTACTTTGCTGTGTAATAGGTTCTGCTACTAAATAACTTACTTCTTGGGCTATTTTATTCTGTTTGTTTTATTCTTTATTCTTTACTCTGTTCTGTGATTCCAATAGCTGTTTAAAATAATTAAAACTTTTTAAAATAATTAAAACTTTTACTTGTCATAGGGCTGTGATTTGTAGTTAAGAGTCCCCCATTAGGGGGAGATGGGCAGGGGTTAAATAAATAAATAAATAAATAAATAAATAAATAAATAAATAGTCTTTTTAATTTTGCTGGAGCCATTGCTGCATTTGTAAGTTGTTTGCCACAGATGAGGCACAACAGAATAGGACAATTTGAATCACCAGTCCATGTAAAACCCACTGATGAATAGCTTTCATTCTAAAGATGGACTCTTTTTTTGAGTCCACTGATGTACCAGTGCAGGGGAATGGCTGAGAAGATTTAAATTCTTCATTACCTTTATCATCATTAAACTTATTGATATTGCCCAACTGAGAATCCTCCTCTTCTCTCTCACGCCTCTTCAAAAATCACCACATTGGACCCTCAGACATGACTGAATAAACGTGTACAAAATTTATTTAAAATAACAGGATAAAATAACTACAGGAAAACCACAGGGAAAAGATGCAGGAGGGGGAGACTGACATCACAGACTAAGTTGAATGAGTCCATTAATTTATTGAAAAATGCACTCCCTCCCTTCCTGCAGTACACTCTGTGCACAATTATTAGGCAAGTGAGTATTTTGACCATATCATTTTTATGCATATTTTCCACCTCCAAGCTGTATAAACCTGAATGCTTATTGGATATAAGCATATCAGGTGATGTGTATTTGTGTAATGAGGGAGGGCGTGGCCTAAGGAGATCAACATCCTATATCAAGGTGTGCATAATTATTAGGCAGCTTCTTTTCCTCAGGCAAAATGGGCCAAAAAAGAGATTTAACTGACTCTGAAAAGTCAAAAATTATAAAAAGTCTTTCAGAAGGATGCGGCACTCTTGATATTGCTAAGATATTGGGGCGTGACCACAGAACCATCAAACGTTTTGTTGCAAATAGGCAACAGGGTCGCAAGAAACGTGTTCAGAAAAAAAGATGCAAATTAACTGCCAAAGATTTGAGAAGAATCAAATGTGAAGCTACCGGGAACTCATTATCTTCCAGTGCTGTCATATTCCAGAACTGCAACCTATCTGGAGTGCCCAGAAGTACAAGGTGTTCAGTGCTCAGAGATGTGGCCAAGGTAAGGAAGGCTGAAACTCGACCACCACTGAACAAGACACATAAGTTGAAACGGCAAGACTGGGCCAAGAAATATCTGAAGACAGATTTTTCGAAGGTTTTATGGACTGATAAGAGTGACTCTTGATGGACCAGATGGATGGGCCCATGTCCGGATCAGTAATGGGCACAGAGCTCCACTTCGAGTCAGACACCAGCAAGGTGGAGGTGGGGTACTGGTACGGGCTGGTATGATAGATGAGCTAGTTGGACCTTTTCGGGTTGAAGATGGACTCAAAATCAACTCCCAAACCTACTGCCAGTTTTTAGAAGACACTTTCTTCAAGCAGTGGTACAGGAAAAAGTCTGCATCTTTCAAGAAGACCATGATGTTTATGCAAGACAATGCTCCGTCACATGCATCGAAGTACTCCACTGTGTGGCTAGCCAGTAAAGGCCTCAAAGATGAAAGAATAATGACATGGCCCCCTTCCTCACCTGACCTAAGCCCTATTGAGAACTTGTGGGCTCTTCTCAAATGGGAGATTTACAGTGAAGGACAACAGTACACCTCTCTGAACAATGTCTGGGAGGCTGTGGTTGCTGCTGCACAAAAAGTTGATCGTCAACAGATTAAGAAACTGACAGACTCCATGAATGGAAGGCTTATGACTGTTTTTGCAAGGAAGGGTGGCTATATTGGTCACTGATTTTTTGTTTGAAATGTCAGAAATGTTTATTTGTAAATTTTGAGTTGTTTATTATTCTCACTTTAACAGATGAAAATAAACGAGTGAGATAGGGGAATTTTCGTTTTTAATTTAGTTGCATAATAATTCTGCACACTAATAGTTGCCCAATAATTGTGCTCACATAGATATGCTCCTAAGAAAGCCAAAACCTCAGTTTTACTTTCTTAAATATTCAAGTTTGAGGTTTATTAACATTTTGGATTAACTGAGAGCACTGTAGTTGTTCAATAATGAAATTCATCCTCAAAAATACAACTTGCCTAATAATTGTGCACGCAGTGTATATTCCACCCTTCCTGCAATATAGCACTCACCTGTTATCAATAGTCTCCCCATCTCATGTCAAAATTTAAGAACAGATTCAATTAAATAAACATAGTCCTATAGTGCTTTACCAGAGAGCACAGAAAGAGTTGTAACTAGATTTTTGTTCGGTCTCTGCCCATCACTACAAGAGCGCATTGTCCGAATTTGTAATAATTTTTTAAATAAATCATGATCTCCCAGGGAACTGCTAGTGACCTCTCGTGGAACCCTGGTTGAGAAATCCTGGTCTAGATAATGGGAGAATGTCTTAACTTCTATAGCAGGAGTGTCAGTGGACCTTAAATTAAGACTTATACAATATTTATTTATTTATTTATTTATTTATTTATTTATTTATTTATTTATGATTTATTGGACACCATTACGTTGGAACAGAAAAGGTCTAAGTCAGCATTTTGTTGGAGATCTAACAAGGATAATGCTTCTTTAAAACATATGTTTTTACAATGTCCTACACTTACTAAATTCTGGGAGAAAGTACTGGATTACATAAATATGACTGTGCGACAAAAATTAAATTTTTCAAAAGATAATATTTTTTTGAATTACATACCTATTACATGGAAACTGACAACTGGACAATGTACATGGATTCTGCGTGCCTTTACTATGGCCAAAAGACTGATATTGCAGGGTTGGAAAGATAAATGTATGGCTCCCTTTACTCAATGGATTGAAGACCTGATTGCATTTGCTACCTATGAATGGATTGTCTATAGACGTAGACTTTGTATGGACAAGTATAATGAAGTATGGGACTCATTTCTATAAAATACAGTAGGTTAAAGACAAATGATAGTTATATACATGTATTAAAAATAAATATATATGTACTTGAATTATATTTATACTATATAAATATATATAGAATTATAACAGTTGTAATGATACATTATATACTTTTTTTCCTTTTCTCAGCCTTTTTTTAAAGCACTCTTTATGTGTTGCTTCTTTGTTTGAGAATATATATATTTGCATTATAATTATTTTTGTGGAGTTTTTTTGTTTTCCTTGTTTGTTATTATTTTAAAATAAAAAAATCAATTAAAAACAGAAGTAAAAAAAACAGAAACCAAAAAAGATAAAAGTCACATTGAACTCTGTAGAAAAAGGACTATAGCTCAATAGAGTTATACATGGATTAAGAAATAGGTCAGCAATAAATATATATTTTTTTTTTTTTTTTTTTTTTTTATCTGCTTAACAGTCATTACTGACCCTGCAGTGACCGCCCCCTAGCGGTTTTCAAGGCAATTGCATCTTTCTAGTTTCGGAATTAGACTTTGCCAGAGCCTAATTCCTAGAGCGTCAGCCCAGCTGGCAGCACAGGAGGCGGGATTTCCGTTGCTTCGCGCCCCCTTTTTTTCGGACGAGCGCGGTTTTCGCGCTTTTACCGGCAACTTGTCCCGTCTCTCTCTGTTGAGCCGCTGCCAGCATTTTTCCTCCCACCGAAGTGAGAGTCCTCATTTATCTACTCACGTACGTTTTCGATCTGCTGAGTTGGCAGAAGCTGCGGGTATAGAAACAAGAGCTCACCTTGTTAACGCGAGGCTGGACTCGAACCGCTGAAGCTTTCAGCCATTTCTGGCCGGCACTTTCAGAGATACAGAATAGAAAGATATGAACATATAGTGAAATTGGACTTTAAAGAAAATAGTGTAGATAAAGAGCTTATAGAAAATAGTTAAAATAGAAAATAGTCTTATTATTAAGATTAATTTCTGAACTACCTGAAAACATTAATTAATTTACCATTTTGGGTTTTTTGTAAGCTTTCCTTTTTAAAAAATAAAAGTCTCCCCCCACACATTGAAGGGAGATGCAAAAAACCAACCAATTGTCCCAGTTTCTAGTGCTTTGTGTCTATTGAGTTTGGGTCAATCTGGTTATTGGTGGTTCAGAAAGAAAAGAAAAGAAGAAAAGAAAAGAAAAGAAAAGAAAAGAAAAGAAAAGAAAAGAAAAGAACCCATAACAATGTATCAAAAATTGGAACCAATATACTAAAAAGTCATACAAGATACTATTATATTGCAAAAATTGTTAGCAAAAATGTATTTATTAAGCAATTCTGTATACGAAAATATGCTTATTAGGAAAAAAGCCGATACACAAATGCATCTGGGTATTTCTGAGTTTAAAAAAGATATCATGCAGAAAATAAATGGAACAAACTCAAAACTAGTTACTGGGAAAATAGATAAAACCCCAGATTGACAGATTTCTCTGAGTCTTCTTGAAGTTGGGTGTTAAAGAACAGTAACAGTATCTTATGATTTAGTGGTTGAACCCATGCAGCTGGAAGGTGCAGAACTCCACTATCTACTAAAGAAAGTTGCACTGATACACACAAGGCCTATGTGTATATTGTGGGGAACTTGGCTATTTCACATGAGAGTGCCTTGCTAAGACCACCGCTACCTCTTCCAAATCATCAGTTGTTCTACTTGTATGAAATGGGAGCATTTTGCAAGTATTCAAGATTAAACTCTCTGAATCTGGCTTCTTTGGTAGTAGTAGTAGTTGTTGTTTTTTCCGGAACTTTGAACCATTTAGCACTTCCCTAAGGGTTAGCTGGATTGTGCCAATCCTGCTGCTAGAGTTCCACTGACCAACATCAACAAGAAGGTTCCTCCCCACATCTCTGTTAGAGATCACATCTGTCTTTCTACTAGATTTTGCCCCTGCACATAACTATGTAAGAAGTTGGATGCCAAGTTTATTGGACCATTCCCTGTAATTGTACAGATGAAATCTGCAACTTCCAACTATACTGATACTCACTGTGAATGATTTGTCCTTTCATATTAGTCTTATCACAGAGAAATATTTCCACCTAAAAATGATTGTATGGATTAACATATTTTCTTTCAAACCATTCCTTGGAGCCTTTTGTGATAGCCAGCTTCCAGATAGTCAGAATTTGTTATATGAAGCTCCTTGTTTTTTAGTTCTGTTTGCACAGTATTTTTACTATGGCTTGTCAAGATAATTTTCGATTCCATTCCATCACTGTCAGAATAATAGCATAAGGATAACAAATACTAAATACTCTGCTATCAAGAAAGTTTATTTGGTTGCAAGTTCCAATCAGGTTCGGTAATAAGGGTAAAAGCATAGAAGTGAATTCTGAATAGTATAAGAATTAAAGAAAAAGAGTCAGTAATGTTTGTGGAAAATGAAGCTGTAAAGAAAAAGTGGACATGATAAAAGAATTATGGAATAGACCAGTTTCCTGAAACTTGGCATTACCTTTATCCAACAGCCAGCCAATATGATTGAGATAGATAGATAGATAGATAGATAGATAGATAGATAGATAGATGATAGAATACTTTATTGGCCAAGTATGAGACATACAAGGAATTTGACTTTGGTGCAAAAAACTCTCAGTGTGTTTGCATAGTATCAGGAAATAAGGAATAATAAAAAGTAATAACATTATATACTAAAACTATGCAATCAGAAGAGAATTGGAGGAAGAATAATACTACGGCTATTGACCAACGTATATTCATTTTTAAAAGGAGAAGCTATTGTCTAGCATATATTCACATTTAACAGAGCATTATCAGTCACGTCTTGGCAGTCATATCTTATCATGCAATGTCAATACAATGTTCATGTATTATGGGAATATAGCCTGGATGATATAATTGGGGATGATGAAATCAATAGCCTCTTAGCATTTTTGAAAACAATTTTCATCATTGTATGGGTATTTTTTAAAATGAGAATTAGATTAAACCCTAATTTCAGAAAAGGAGAAAGGAGGACCCAAGGAACATCAGTTAGTCTGATATCAACACTTGGGAAGATCTAGAGCTGTCATGGATTATTTGAAAGCATCTTGAAAACAATGCATTGATTGCTGGAAGTCAGCATGGATTTTGTCAAGAAAAAATCTTGTCAGGCTGAATGTATTTCAATTTTTGATTGGTAACTCCCTTAGTTAAGTGAAAATGCTGTGGACATAACAAATCTTGATTTCCTATCCATTATGGATGACATGATCTATTAAGTAGAGCTACATGTGGCTCGAAAACTAGATTCCAGAAGTACTCATCAACAGTTGTTTACTTAACTAGAGTGAGGTATCAAGCAGTGCCACAGGGTGTGGTACTGTGTTCAGTATTCTTCAACATTTTCATTAGTGATTTGGATGAAAGTGTAAAAATAATACTTACCAAAACTGTTATAGACACAACATTGGGTATAATAACTAATATTCCAGAAGAAAGAAATGAAATTAAAATGATCTTGATAGGTTATAGAAATGAGACGAAAATAATAGACTAATACTGACAAAAGAGAAATTCTTCTCTAAAGTAAAAGAAATGAAATACACAGGAAAAGGAAATGCAGTAATAGTTCATCAGGGCCCAGTAGTGTGAAATGATTTAGAGACACAATTGCCATTTTAATTCTTTTCTGGAATTAAATTTTTTCTTATACTTCCAGCCCAAAGCCAGCCTTAGTTAAATATAACAGTTTTTAAACCAAGATTACATAGCAGATATACCTAAAAGTGCAGATCAGGATCAGCAGTTTACATATGACTATGACCTGAATCCAGTGAATCCAGCTTTTTCAGTAGCAATGCTACTGCCAGCACTAAAGGCTGTTTTACTCTAGCCCCACTTATCCAGAGAACAGAAAAGTGGTGGGCACACCTTCTCTGGACATACTAAAATAGAGGCTGGAAAGTCATCAAGCAGGGATGCTTTATCTTGAATTACTGCAATGAGCAGAGATGAAGTAGGATTGGTGTTGTTGGCCTTAACTGACCCTTCCTATTCTATCCTTTTATTCTTCTAAATCAGTGGTTCTTACACTGGCATATGTTAGGGGTAATTGGTAATTGTTTGTGAGTTGAGGATCCAATTTGGGACAGTCGCTGTTGAGACACTTGCGTAAAACAATGTAATTTGTGTTTTTTTGTAAGGGTAATGACATTATTCAAGACTGGAAAAAGGGTCAGTTTAAGAACCCCTGTTCTAGGTCACTATAGCCAAGGGTCATGTAAAAATGATGCTGTTATCCAAGAGATCAAGTGTCTGAGATGATTCTAATGCTGTTTATACTAACAGGTAAGTTTCACTGGATCAATAGGTCTGAATGGTGCCAGGTTGAAGAAAAATAGCTTAGCAAAGTAATAATTAGGGGTGCAGAAATTAGCAAGTCCAATTAGCAATGCAGATGTTCACAGAACTGCCATTACCAGTGGCAATTCCACTGGGTGGCATCGGGACCAGAAGTGAGATAATGGAGTATTTCCTTCATTCCATCATAGGCCTGGCTAGGACTTCATCACACGTGGCTCCTTCCTCCAAGAGCTGTCCCAATTGGTGACCATTATAGAAGTTGTTTTTCCCCCTCATCTATCACATCCATTAAATTGTTAACTAAAACACTGTAAACTGTAAACGTTGTTGAACAATGAGTTATATTGAGTGCAGTGGCAGAAAGCATATAAATATTCTCTGCTAGGAAGCAAATAGCTACACACATGAACTGTCACATGTGACCTAACAAATAATGATAGAATGAGCTTTGTGTTCCCTGGGCTTTTGGAATGTCCAAAGCTGGAATGTTCATTTGAGCTGCTCCCCTCAAACTTTCTTTCATAGCATTTTAATCTGTTTTTTTCCCATTTTTTTGGTCCACTGAAGTGAAAAACTTTATACATTAATAGGAATGTGTGCAGAAATCCAGAATAATTGAAGTAACACTTTGAATTTTATCAATACATCTAATAGCTTCAAATATTGAGCTGTTTTTGAATGGGATCTCCTCCATGTATAGGGTCCAGGACAATTGCCCCCTTCAGCTCTGTAAAGAAAAGGATCTATGTTTGTTATGAGCCATCCCATCAATGCAGTTCTGCATGTGATAATCCTATGGGTTTTGTACCTTAACCAGTGCTGGAATTATCCCAAGCACCCAATTTCAAGGATGCTGATATTAACCTTTGATTCCTCTACCCCAGTGTTGGTTATTCTTGTTTATATGTAGAGCCATCCTTTCTCACCAGATATGAAGTTATCCTTCTCTTCATTCTTGCATTTAAAAACAGGATTGCTTGGAAAGAGAGCACCAGGTTCCAATAAGGTGTTCTTTTTTGCTCAGCAGCAGTGATATGATGAGTAATGAGAAGCCCAACAATTCAGTGTTACAGTGATGTGAATAGTTATTGCAGTAGAGCCAGCAACAGGAGTTTCTAAATCCTGTAAGGCATTTACCTTAATTCCACAATATAATTAATTAACTCTCCATAATCCAAACACAATTAGCAAGATCTCTAACTGAGGCTCTTAATTGTCCTCTGTGCTATTAACCAAATGATTATAAGTACTGCTTTTTAGCACAGTTTTGTGTTAGGCAGAAACCCATAGTATAGCCTTGCTTGGATATTTATTTTGTATATGGAGTCCTATCCTAAGCCTACCAATGTCAAAGGGAGTCTTTCTGAGTCAAGGCCTTTCCCACTATCAATATATAGTGCTATCCACCAGTCCTTGAGATAGCAGAAAACTATAAATTTACTGTCCCCCTTTCCATTCCCAATACTTCCTCTATGGCCTCTGTTCCTAGTTATTGCCAGTCACATGGCTGCTCTCCAAGTTAATGGGTGACAAAGCCTAGCAGATTTTATACAACTTGAGGCTGTCTTTGGGTGATATCAAAATAAGGGGGAAAGTATTACTTCAACACCAGAACAGCTAAGGTTTATTTAAGTCTGTCTCATTCAGCCTACGGGCTGGGGATGAGATGAACACAATGTAATGAGGAAATGGCAAAAAAATGTTGCCAGGGCATGTTTGTGCCATGATTAGAAACAACTGCAAACATTTTTGTTCTGCTGTTAGATACAAGTGGGTAAATGCCCTAAGAGCATTTCCAGATGACCAGTCCTTTATCTCCCCCAACACTTCTGAATAATCTAGTTCAAACTGTACCCAAGATCCAGTCTGTTTGACTATTTTCAGATCAGCATATTTACATGTTTGCAAAAAAACCTTCTGTCAGCTAACTGGGGCTCACTCGCTGGCCAGTAACTGAGAACCTTGTCCCTCAGATCGATGCCTAAATTCACATAACTTCCCCCTCTGCACAAATTCAAAAAATAATACATTGCTAGTGCTTCTTTGTGTTTCCATGTATGTCATGTAGCAAATCTCCATTGCCTTCAAAATTCCTAATGCTGGTATATTGACAATTCTGCATTTTTGAACCCTTTCGTAATCATGCTGGCATGTTCTTATGACAAGATCCCAAGAGGTAGGAGGCAGGATGTACCAAGAATTTGCATTATGACTGCACAGGCCACCTGTTCAAGCACCAGGCAGCGATATATTGCTCTTTCTAAAGCGGCATGCACTGCTAGAAATGGCATTTCCTGTCCATAGATGCAAGGCCACTGACGCAAGGATGTACCAAAATGGTTTGAGGGTGGAAACCTTGGTTATGGTATCATGTATACTTTCACTGAAGAAAAACCTCTAGACAGAAGGTTCTGCATATGGTAAGAACATCTTTCTGTACATGCACTTAGAAGCTAATCTTCAACATTCTCTTACACATTCACAGATGGTAAAATTGCAAATCAAGCAGCGATTTCAGCAATTTTCAGTAAGGATTAACAAAATATGTTGACTCTGGGTCACATGAAATTAGATCATATTGCAAACTAGCCTTTCTCAATTTGGTACCTTCCAGATGTGCTGGATTGGAACCATAGCTCCCATACATCTGGATGATCTCAAGTTGTCCGAGGCTGTTTTAAGCCTTCTCCCAATACACTTCCTAATTATTTGGCATGTAACAGGTTAAAAATCATTTTCTTGAACTAAAATTATGTGAAATGCAATAATGTACCCATGTAAATGGAAAATAATAGCTTTCTTTAACAAAACAGTTGATCTGGAGGTAAAGTATACCCACAAGATCAGCTACTAATAATCTGGCATATAGAAAAGTAAAGTACTTCAAATGGTTTTATGGTGAAATTTAATAATAACAAAAAATACTGGTCCATAAGTTCCCTCCTCCACCCCCACCCCCCCAAAAAGGGAAGAAAATGCAGAAGTTATTTAATGAGAGAAAATTTCAAAATGTGTTTGTGAGCCAATGTGTCTATATGAATCTTGTAGAACAGAATTCAGATAGAAAGATGAATCTGTGAACATACAGGTTGCTAGTTGCTGTCAAGATTTCCTCTAAATAGTCTTAAGAAAGTAGCTGCTAGTTTACCAGGAAAAGAACTGAACCAAGTCAAGCTATTTGAAGACAGTGGTCTTCAATTCTTATTTATATCTCAGAATGAACCATGCACATTTCCTCTGTAAGAAACTTAAAACGGTTTCCATAGATCTGTTTGCATGACAACAGTTTAACAACACACATTAAATGGGTTTATAATACAGAACTGTTGATATTCTTATCCAAAACATTATTTTCCTTGGAAAAGAGGTCTCACATCTCAGAAGGAACAAGTATTACTTTTTCCATTACAGAATAGCAAATAATAATGCTTTGTGTCTCTTAAGTAGAAATGGAGAAATAAATTCAGGAAACTCATTCAGTGTCATGATATCCTATTAGTTGGGAAATAATAAATTTAAGTTGTTCCAGCCATTTCTGGAGGGAAGTATCAAAAAGTTATGCTGAGACTGTGAACTTCCTCATGGCTTATAAATGCCATAAGTTTTGATCTTCTCTACTATTCTAACATCTGTATTAAACTGATTGGTAAAGATATAAAAAAGCATGGGCCTGAGATATTGCCCAATTCTATCCCTCAATTTCATCAAATCCAAGGGACAGCAAAATGATGTCATTGGTTTGAAAACTGAAAATATGGGAGGGAAAAAGCCATAAAATATTAGAGAGAAAATTGGGACTTGTCTAAGGGACCAATAAATATGATTATACGTAGGCTGTATTGGAAGTAGTTGCACTGTACATTAAGATCAACTCGGTGATTTGAAGACCAGAAGATGTTGGACGCTGTTTTCAGATGTCCAAGTGGCATTAGTGACTGGCTTTAAGGATTTTTACTAGCTTTAGTTGGTTAGCTGAAGTATGGTAGGCATTGACAAAGAGCAGGGCCTTTTTAGTAATGGCATCAGCTTTATGGAACTTCTATAAAGCTGAATTTTTATACAGCTGTTTTAGAAGTCTAGTGAGATAGTCTTTTTTTTTTTTTTTAATAGTAATGGGCTGCTTTTGCTGACTTCATGCCACAGCCAGACTTTCCACTGTTGACAAGCAACATGCCAATTTTACTCACTGACTTTTCTTTAATCCTTCACTGAGGCTATTTTGACAAGCAGATCACAATCCATCCATTTTTTTTTTTTCTAAAAAGGAATAATTGCGACCAAGCAGGATTGTTCATCCAATCCTCCATATATAGCAAAGACACTGCATATTACTTTAGGTGTGTAACAAAAGTACTGGTATGTAAGTGCTACTCAAGCATATAAATATAGGAAATGCCAAACTCACAGTCTTATCAGTTAAATGGTCTGGTTGGAGTAAGTCATGTTTGGGGACAAAAGCTTTACTGACAAACCTGTGTATTCATTATTTAAAAAAGGACAGGACTAGACTCAGATCCCTGTCATCAGGGCTGGCTCTAGGCTAAGGCTGAGTAGGTACCAGCCTAGGGTTGCCAAATTTTAATGGGCACCAAAATTGAAAAGGCTTCCGAAAAACACAATAAAAAAGAAAAAAAGCAATAATGGCACACTGTGAGCCGGCACACCCTAGGGTTAAATATGATTTTGCAGTGTAAAGAGAGTGAAAATGTCCCAGAAAAAGCGGGGGGGGGGGAGGGGGAATGTCTGGGGCAGAAATCATAAAGCTCAAAAACTCAAAAGGAAAAAAAAAAAAAGAGGGCACCTTTTTGAAATTCCTAACAAAATCAGAAGATGAGCCAAACCATAGGGGACGCCAGAATATGACTTTGCCTAGGGCGCCAAAATGTCTAGAGCCAGCCATGCCTGCCATGCTGAATGAAGTTGAAAGACATGAACAAGCAAATAGAAGGCTGGTGTGGATCTTCCGGGCTGTGTGGCCGTGTTCTGGGAGTTCTGTTTCCTAATGTTTCGCCAGCATCTGTGACTGGCATCTTCAGAGTGCAGGAGCACAGACAGGAGCAGTTCTCTCTGTGCCCAGGATGGTGTGACCCTTTTATGGGTATTTATAGAGATCTGAAGGGGGGGGATGGGGGGGGATGGGGGGTTAATGAGTGGCTGCTTGTTTTGGTATCAGAATATCTGTGTATCTTCCTGTGGGTTAGGCAGGGTTTTTTCTTCTATTGAGTTAACGAGTGGCTGCTGAGGGTGATTAGCATGTTCATACCTTTGATGTAGGGCAGGGTCACAGATCGCTTGGGAAAACTGATGGAAAAACACAATTTCCAAACAAACTTCAGACCCACCAGAAAAATACAACAAGTGCTAAAATCAGCAAAAGACAAAAGGGATCCCCTCACCACCGCAGGAGTATACTGCATACCATGCAGCTGCAGGCAAGTATACATTGGGACCACAAAACGCAGCATCCAATACCAGGATAAAAGAACACGAAAGACACTGCAGACTACAGCAACCAGAAAAATCTGCAGTAGCTGAACATGCTCTCAGGCACACTGGATACAAAATCCTATTTGAAAACAGAGATACTGGACAACACCAACAGCCACTATACCAGGCTATACCGGGAAGCCATTGAGATTCACAAACACCAGCACAGTTTCAATAAAAAAGAGGAGAGTCTAAAAATCAACAAAACCTGGCTACCAATCCTGGAAAATACAGCCTGCAAAAGGTCAACGAACTCAGCTCAACCACCAGGACATGCGAACAGCTCACACAATGAACATGCTAATCACTCTCAGCAGCCACTTGTTAACAACTCAATAGAAGAAAAAACCCTGCCTAGCCCACAGGAAGATACACAGATATTCTGATACCAAAACAAGTAGCCACTCATTAACCCCCCCAACCCCTCCAATCCCCCCCCTTCAGATCTTTATAAATACCCACAAAAGGGTCACACCATCCTGGGCACAGAGAGAACTGCCCCTGTCTGTGCTCCTGCACTCTGAAGACGCCGGTCACAGATGCTGGCGAAACGTTAGGAACAGAACTTCCAGAACACGGCCACACAGCCCGGAAGATCCACACCAGCCTTCGTATGCTGGCCGTGAAAGCCTTTGACAATACAAGCAAATAGAACTTTTTAAAGAACTGCGGAAAATAGTACTCATCCAGTTCCCTAACAGCAACCCTCCCCCAACCCCAATACTGTTATCCTCTTTTCTTAAAAAGGAAAATGGAATTGTCTGGAGAACTGACATAAAGGGCTGCTGTACAAAAACTTCTGCAGAAGTATTATTCTTGTGTCAAAAGCTTGAGAAGAAAAACATTGATTTTATGTCAGGATGAGAACACACTCTGAGCCATTAATGAATAAAAATAGCTCAAACCTAATGTCGTATCTAAGGCTACATTTGTATATTTGCTTACCTGGAAGTAAGTCCAACAAACTTGATGGGATTTGCTTCTGTGTGTCAGTCCACATCTACGACATGACTATCAAAAGCAGTTTTCACACAGATGTAGATAAATATGTCTATGGATAGATAATAGAACTTACTTTCTTCTTGAAGTCTGCACCAGCACTCCCAAATGTGAGATCAAAGATCAAGCCATTGTCAAAAGCATGATGTGTTGTATTTTGGATTCCCTTATCTAGAATTTAGTTTCTCCATGGACCTGCCCATATGCAAAAACACCAGGTTCCCAGCAAGATTATTATATGCACAATGATGGAGGGTCATGGAAATTCCCACAATGAAGGAATGGATTGCAAACATGTCAGAATTGGCAGAAATGGCAAAACTGACCTGTTTGGTCAGGGATAATACAAGAAGCATTTTTATAAAAGACTAGAAAACTTCTATTGACTTCTTGCTGAAAATGGAAAAAAGTGATAATTTATTGTTTTGTTGATTGAAAAAGGAATAAATAAAGGTTTGAAGAGATTTTTGTAATACCAAGAGGGAGGAGGGATAATGAGTTTGTTTATAACTGTGGAAAAGAAGGTCAGAATTCACATTTTTTTGTTTCTTTAACCATTTTTCTTTCTTATTCTGCTTTGTTTTTTGCACTTTTTTCTTCTTTATCTTTCTCTTTTTTCTTCATATTTTTCTTTACATTTGTTTTTTATTTATGTATAAATTCTTAATAAAAATTACACACACACACACACACACACACACACACACACACAACAAAAGCACTAGGCTCCCCGATTCCATCACCTCTTTCAGAAAAGCTAAGAGCTTTAGTGCTGGAGAGTATTCTTGCAGAAGTGTATCACGGGTCCAAGAGTTATGTATATCAATTAATTAAAATGGCGACCATAACTTAGCCAAAGTTCATGCATTAAAGGGTGCTTAACTCTTCATTAAAGCCTATAGTTACTGTCCAGAGCCTTACGCATGACACACACAAGAATTCCTGATTAAGCAGATACATCTCGGTGGACAGATTCTAGCCCATGAAAACTTATGCTAGAGTAAATGTATTAGCATTTAAGATGCTCTGGGCTCTTTGGTTTTTGTGTTGAAGCAGGTTCCCCTGTGTATTTTGAAACAAAGAGCAGTTCTGTACATGCATTCCCTCAGTGTGTTCTAAATCCTCCATTAAAGTGAAGAAAATATGCTTTACGAGCAAAGAAACTCCATGTGTGCATAGACACTCCCATAACCATTGAACTGCTGCAAAGAATATAGGTCCCTTCTGCTGGAAGCACATGTCACAGTACTTTTCATTGGTGAGAAATGGCTGCACAGAGTAATACCTTTGTATGCCCCACAAAAGAATGTGACGCCTTTGATTCTACTTTTCTTATGTTTTATTATAAAGAAAGGTAAGATAAGCATTGTGAGTCAAAATGTGCAGGTACTGTAAAAACAGCACCACAAAGAAAATAAAAAATAATAATTAAAAAAAACCCATGGAAAACGCACTTTTCATAAACTGTAATTCTGATTTCTAATTTTTTCATAAATAGACAAAAATCCTTGTCAGCAATTTTAAATAGATGGACATATGGCTGAAAAAAATATAATAATGCCATATAACATGGATATAAATTGTCCATTTCTTGCTGTACAAATAATAGAAACGAGTTTGGCAGGTTTTTTTTTCATTTGTTTTTTTATACACATCTCCATTCTATGTATAACTAAAAAAATGTGCTACAATTAATATAAAATGCTTTACTATAAAGTAAACTACTATTTTTTCCACAAAAGAATCTTAAAGATGTCTTTAGCACAGTTCTAAAACATTTAATTAAGCTACTTACAACTATCCAACAAATTATATTTTTCATGGTCTTTTTTTCACATTGTTTCCTTCTCATATTTGCACTTCTGCTTCCCAGCTACTCTGTCCACCCATCCTCCAAACAATAGGTTTGCTTTTACTTTGAATTTTAATTCTTTGCCAGACATTCAAGGCCTTTTGCATGTACAATATTCACACAGACTTCACATTGGTCTTGCACAAAGTTTAGTGCCATTTAGCAAGTCATCAAAAGAGCGTCTCCTCCTGCTGAGCCAAGCCTAATGCCTTTGAGTGCTGTGCCATAGTCTGTGCTGAATCTAAAAAGCAGTTCGCTAGGAAAATGGTCCTTAGCTAAGCTGGTAGCAAGCGAGAAAGTTGCGTGCGGGATGGGGTGATCCTTTGTAAATTTTGCTCTTTTATGATCTATGCATGGTTGGCTTCCACATACAGCAGACTTCTGAGAAGAAGGAAGGAAGGGAGGGAGGGAGGGAGGGAGGGAGGGAGGGATAGAAAAAAAAAGAAAGGGACAGGCTGCTCTCAGAATCAAGATATGAAGCCATGCTCTCTTCCATGTGACTTGCTTGATGCCCACCTGGTAGCCTGTATCACAGACTCACTTAAGTGTCCTTCCTGTTCACCTTTGCAGAATGGAGATATCAGGGCTTAAGTGAGGTAGAGTGACTTGTCCCTTGGCAGCATGCTGTAAGAGGAAGAAAAAAAAGAGGGGATGTGAGAGTGTGGCAGGCCACTAAAAAAACAGCATAGCAACCATCAGGCTAGCAGGCACCCATGTGTTGTACCTGTGCAATTGTGAGGCCCAGACTGTAAAGAGATCAGTAGGGAAATTAAAAAACACAACTTGCCTTTCTCTGCTTGAAATTCACCCATATGTTAACACCCCAAATTATAACCCCACATATATATATCTAACAAAGCAGACACTATGACAGTAAGCAAGTCTGTGGCTCTGCATGGTGTATTGTACTGCTCCTGAATGTTAGGCAACGGCACTATGGGAACCGTCTCATAAGGAACAAGCAGAACAACTGCTTACAGGTAAGATTAGCTCATTAGCCTATCTGGAGGCAGCTGGCTCAGTTGGAAGCACTGAAACTGGAAAGCGCCCAAGCCCTGTGTGCTATTCAGACATTACAGCACTGATGCTGCCCATTTCCACAGATATAAGACCAATTATAATTCCATCGTCAATCTTAATCATAGCTGGGCATGGGCTATGACTGGGAATGAAAAATATGACTGGCCACCCAAGTAACAGTCAGCCTTCACCTTTTTGAGCAGTAGCACAGGACAGTGGAGGATATTGCTTCTGTTCTAATGCCCAAATGGCACCTCAGATATCAAGGCATTTGCAGCTGTTGCTTTTAGCAGCCTGTTGGACCAGCCAGAGCACATAAGTGGCATTCCTGGTGAATTGCCATCCCTATTTTAAACTGTTAACCAGACTTGGTTATTTTTGATTTGTTTCACAACAGGGCCTTTATACACCATCTGACTGGAAATACAATTTTAGGTAGTGCATCATTCTTTGGGTGTTAATCCTCAAAAATTATAGCCCAAAGATAGCAGATCAGTGATAGGGTATGTACTTTACATGCATAAGGTTCCAGGCTGAATTCCTGGCATTTACAGAGAGAAGGTGGGGGGTGTGTGTGTGTGTCTTTTTAAACTTGGAAAGTTGCTGTCAATCAGGTAGTCAATACTGGGCTAAATTGAGTGACTTGAAATGTGCAAGTCTTACATTCCATCAATAATAAAACATTGTTTTCAATGTCTAGAGTCTGGCAGTACCTATTCTTATAGTTGACATCACTGGCCCAGCTAATGGTCATATGCAAACTGTGGATGTGCACTTTTAGCTACTATATTGCACTCTGTTATATAACCTGTCTAAATAATTCACTGTTGTTATACTTAACTGAGACTGGCATTGGGCTGTAACTTTAGAGAAAAAATTAATATGGTGATTATACCTCTAAATCCACTCCAAACTCTGGACTCTGATGGGCTGCTATACCTCCTAGTCATGTGTTGAAATGAAATGACAGACAGAGCTTAGTATCAGAGTTGTAAGGGGCCATTTAGTAAAGATGATCACCACCCTTGATAATCTGGTCCACTTTCAAACTGCTCTTCCATTCCTAATACTCAGTTGGAATCTGCCTTAACTTGAAATCATTATTCTGTTTTCTGCATCATATCCTCCCTTAATCATTCTCTTTCAAGGATACCTATGCACAGTTCCCTCTGTCTCTTTTCGTAGGATTCAGGTTCCACTCCCCAGATCATCCTCCCTATTCTTTGTCCCTATTCAATTCCTTTTTAAAGTATGGCACTCAGCTCTGGATGGTAGTACTCAAGGTAGAAGCTGACCAACGTACAACAGAGTGATTTGGGAAGTATAGTTGTACTAGTTCAGACCAAAATTGGCTTCCTTTTTTGTAGCCATTGTGCTGTTCCTCTTAGTGACAATTATGAGAAAGTTACAGTGAAGGATCAATTACTCTGCTCCTCTTCCCCCACCCCCCTAAGTTTGGTACACTTAGCAGTGTTGTCTCAGTTTGCCTGTTCTTCTTAATAGCAACTATTTTCCCTCCCTTCTTTCAGTTTCCGCAAGTTCTAGGACCAAAAGTGTAGTCTGCTATCTTAGCCATCTTAAGTTTGACTAGGACAAAGACTATTTCTGATTATTCTTTTAATAAAAGAGGTGATGAATGGTTCCACCATTTTGGCCTGAAAATATCTTATGCTTGCTGAATGCTAATAGAGATGGATTTGCTTTATAACATAGGTTCATAGAAACAAGCTGCTGCAAATAGGCTTCTGAAGTCTCCTTCTCGTTCCACAAAAAAAAGAAAGATGCTAATGCTAATCTAATGTTACATGTTACCAAAGATTTCTGTAAAATCAGCTAAACTCTTAAATACCTTACCAGATTAAAACCTGTTAACTGGTTCCCCCATCTAAGAGCTTTATGGAAGCATTTCAGCTAATAAAACTGTGCAGCTTCCAAGTAGTTTTTTCTTTTTAAAAAAACCCACAAACCCATTCACAATTTTCCAAATGAAAAATTGCTATCATTGTATTTCATAAATAAACGAATAATTTTGCCCTGTTGGGATCTAGAAAGAAAAGGATTGATCATAGTGGGAATCTGAGTCGAAGCTAATTTTTGTTCAGCATCATGACAGGTATGCCTTAAACACATACAAAGCAGGCTAGAGCCTTGCGTTTTAGTGGGAAAAAAGCACATATATGTGGGGATGTTAAACATTTCACCATCAACTTATTTTGATGGACTCTCCCAGCCCAAAAATGCTTTTTTCCAGAACTAAGACTTTATGCCGAAAGTAGACTATAAGGAGAAAAGTGACTACAGAGAAGTAAGAGATGAAAGCGGTAGCCTCATCTGTTATATTGCTGCCCAGAGTCACTGGTGGAGATCGGTGGCTATAGAAATGAAATACAAACAAACAAACATTCTTTTCCCATTAAAAACTGGGCGGCTCTACTCCTTTCTATGTGCCTGTAGCAGGTCCGTATTTAAATGAATAGATCAATGACCATTATGAATTTCAGCCCTCTGTTGTGGAATGAAGATACACTAAAGCATTTGACTGATGCACCTGTTTGTCAAAGGTTTCAGCAATCTATGGTATCCATCACTCTCTCTCTCATAATTCATTTATCTGTCCTTTTTATAGTCTGCACTCAGCATGTTCTATCTTCCTACCCTTAGCAACCATGAACAGCAACCTTCCTACCATGAACATGGATTGCAAGGTCCTCTAGTACTAAAACTTCATTAATTTTACAAACTACTCTCCCAAACACATTATGGATATTGTTATAAATAATTGAATCTCAACTAAGTGCATTTTTTATGTTTTATATTTGCTGTCCCCCCCACCCCCCCAAGATATTTCTTCACTTACTCAAGTGATTTGGAAGATTATATAATTTGGAGTGCATCTTCTAGTCTCCAACATGAATTAGTATGGTCTGTTTTGGTTTGGACAAACTGACTCTGTGCAAGTCAGCAAATATGTGTGGTTTGCTTCACAGCCTTAACACACAGTTCAGGCTATTTATTCCAGAGTGCTTTCATGGCTGCTCTGCACTCAAATGTCAGCCCTTCAAGTAGCCAGGCCAAGAAACAGACACAGCAGAGATTCCAGGAATGCTTTTTATTGTTGTAGGGTAGAATAATAGAAACCTGACAGCCTGTCAGAGTTTCTTCTACCCCATGTTATATCAAAGAGAATCAAGGTGGGATTATTTTGAGTTTCTATCTCACACATTCCTCTTTGTTGGGACTGAGTAATCTTTTTTCAAACTTCCCCTTTAACGGTTCACTCATTCCTTCCCCATTCCCAAGGCCAGGCCTACATTTCTTGTACATAGAGGGTTTAAGAAATATTGCCTAATTTGCAAAGTTGTATTAAAATACCCAGCCAGTGGTTCTTGAACATTGGCAAGAAGCCTAATATCTTTTAAACCAAGATGAAGAGCACTGAAAACACAGCAATAGCTTTAACTAGAGAAAATCAGTCACAAGTATGATTCCAGTGAACAACATCTTAGCAAAATAGCAATTCATAGTGTTCTCCAATTCAGATTTGTCCAAGGGCCTAAGATTGCTGGAATTCTGGCAAGAAACAAGATAGCAAAGGGAAGCTACATCATGATGCAAAGAATGACATTAAACATCATCACTGCCCGTGCATTCAGAAGACTCTGCAAAGCAAAGCTTTGCCTCACCTTTCAGAGCCAAAAAGGCTGCTTGTGAAGCTGGCAAAATCCAGACAGTTTCCTAGGCCTGGACTGCCTCAGTTTCCAACAAATACAGAGTTGTGTCATTTATGTTTGTGTGCAAAAAGTTAAGATGATGGCTGCAACCACACCATCAAAGCCCCTCCTCTTTTTATGTGTGGGGCAGGGCTATAACTGCACAGTTGCTGTCACCATCTTTACTTTTTATCCTCCCTATGCAGAAGCCCTTGACCAGGTGGACTAGAATAGCCTATATTTGCCTTATTAAGTGCTGCACTGCATTTTGCTGAGTTTAGAAAACCCCCTTTCCCCCCCAAAAATCTCATGGTAAGTAAAAAGAACATTATGATGGCTACAGTGGAATGAATTGAATGATTTAAAGCAGGCATTGCAAAGATATGCACAAGAGCACATCTAGATATTATTGTTGTTGCTGACTTCCCCACATTTGGCCGCATGTAATGATGCCATTATGTCATGCATTGCCCCACTTTGTTTGCAAATGGCAATTATGCTGATCAGTGGTGGGAAAATTAAATCAATTTCCATCTTCTTTCCCTGATTCAGATTTGTCTACTGCCTGAAACCAGAGGGACTCTAGGCAGCTTATAGAATCCATTCATGTTGTTGAATGGGTCACCTTGCCTGGAACGTTATACTGTAAATGAAAGTGCAATCAGTTGCTGAGCAAAGTTTCTCTTTTGGCATTAAATACCCTAAACAACTGGGTATAAAGAGACCTGACAGACTGCCTTTGTGGAAGGGCAAATCTTTGTCCATGGACTCAGTAGATTTACTTACGGATGGGCTTTCTTTGAAAAGGTACATTCACTCTACAAGGTTGTCCCCCCTAAATTCATCAGGTGCCTACTAAAAATATACTTTATGAATGTATTGAAGATTGCCTCTTTACCTTGGTCTTCCCTGGGTATAAGGGATGAATTACTGTGTTTTCCTTTTCTTTTCTGTTTTCTAATGAATATGTTTTTATATTGTTGTTTATTGCACTTTTGTCATTGCATTGTACTCTCTTAATAATAATTCAATAATAATTTATTAAACTTGTAGGTCACCAGACTCTCGACAACTCTGGGCAGTTCATAACAGTCAAACAAAGAAATTACATTACTCTTAGCTAAGTACATAGGAAGCAGGGTAAAGATATATTAAATAAACAAAATGGGCAAGAGGGGCAGAATACTGTTTGTATATACGTGAATGCCATGTGTGTATAAATATCCTGTGGCAACTACCATGTAAAGTTTACCTCTAATTTTCACAAAAACCAACAGCAGGTAAGCATACAGTTGGCCCTTTAAATGTTATTGAGCACTTTGGTTCATACAAAATGGAGCAGCCAATCCAGGGTTGCCAGTAAACTGCTGCTGAGAGTTCTGGCTCCAAATGTTCCCGTGCAAAATACAGATTAGCAAACATGTGTTGGTCACATTCAACTGTTACATTTGTAAGTGCTGATTCACTCTTTAGGTCTGTGTATTAAAAAAAAAAAAATGAACGTGTAGTGTTACCTTAAGTATCTGTCCCTGCAAACTAAGTAAACATATGCAACAAAACACAAAAACTGACTTATTTTGGAAGCAGATAGAGTCATTAACTTTAGCAACATGGTGTAACCTAGCTGAAGACACTAAAGAGGAAACAAGAGCTAAGCTGTCATTGATAACAATCATTTCTTGAGCAGCAATATATTATCTACAATTATTGAATTAAACTACATTGTACAAAGGCAATACTTTTCCCAGAATTCCTACCCAAGATATTCTATTTCCATGTATCTTGATAACTAAGGTCTAACACATCTGTCTGTATGCAATGAGTTCGACAATCAGTGAATTCAAATAAATAAATAAATAAATACTGGATGTGTCCAGGGAAAATATTTGATCAGATCAAACATGCACAACTTTTTCTGGGTTTTGGGTTACACTTGAATTACGAACTGAGTACTGCACTCCAAAAATGAGCAGGTGGGGGCCCTGGCAAAAGCTAAATTTGATTTCATTGCATTACCATTTAAAATTAATTACAATAAAATAAAATGTATATGATGCATTTAATAATTTCCCCCTTCCATTACTATTAAAACTTACAATATGGTAACAATTTCTGGAGGTCTCTAGAGGCTATACTAAGATTTCAGCATCCCTGGTTTCTCAGATTGGGCACTTTTGATACAGGCTACTAGAGATGGAATCAAGGCAAGAATTATGCAACCTGCTAGACTCTTGCTGGCTTTTTTTTTTTAAATTACTACATGAGCTATAGAACTTCTATAACTTAATATATTAATTTTCTGTCATTCTCTGCATAATCTGCATGATTTAAATATAATCTTGGAATATGTGATAAAATCAAGGCAACTGACATTTTCACTGTGCCAAAGACATGGAATGTGAGACTTCTGATCATGAATGGCAAGAGCCACTTTGCAAACAAACTAACTTGTTGCTTGACTACTAGAAATCTGATTTTGGTTGAGCTTTCCCAAAACAAGGGAACAGCCACAGCGGCTGGAAATTATGGGAATTACAGTGCAACAGGTTAGGAACATCTGCTTTATCTCCTTACATTTCTATTGCCTATTGCATTTGTATTTCACTGGTATATTCCAACATTCTTTAGTATTCCAAGTTGTTTAAATATTGCAATGTTATAACAGAGTTTTTATTCTTTTTATATTAAATTACATAGTGAAACTATGCTGAAGCAAGGATTCTGACTGACATAATCTCCATTCCAGGTGATTTATTATTCCAAACCTGGATTCTGGAGACATATTTCTGGGCCTATTATGCAACAGTTTAAAATCAGTCTGTTTTACTGCAGACCAAAATACAGATAAGAAAATGAGATTACGTACAATGGAAATGGCAACAGTCACTAATATATTATTTGAAATTCTTTAATTGTTCTTTATTAAAAAAAGAGATAAGAACTTCTGACTGCCAAAATATTATTTATTCTACAGTTAGTTCCAAATAGGTAAATGTTGCAGGAAGGATCTAGATTAGCACAAGGCCATGACCACAGAAGTTCAGCCAGTCTTAAATACTGGGTTTGCAACACATTTAATCTGGACCCCTGAATTTGCCATATTATTTTAATTTGCCAGGGTGTTTTTTTTTTTTACCATGTTAGTGGGAACATTGAAAGATGCTTGGTCTCTGTGTTGGGCATAGGTAGAAATCAGAATTTCTTACTTCTCTCTTGGAAATAAATAAAGCCTTCCCTACCACACCAGCATAATACCATATACGCTCTAACGCTGGAGATGGGAAAGCACACAAATTTAATAAAACACAAAAAAAGGAAATACAGTTACTATAATGGAATAGGAGCAACCTGGGAGAGGTTGCGTGTCTGACACAAACATGGCAGGTAAGTTATCACCGGCAGCAGCTCTAAGCAAGAGTTCTTTCCAGTAATACAACCTAAGACTCTAATTTGGGAACTTCAAAGATTAACTTGGAAAGTTAATCTTGCATATGAAGATTTAATATTAAAAAATGTTGTGAAGTGATAGGGAGAAGAGATTAAATCTGAAAAGCAATGTGCTAGATTGTAAACAAATGGCAAAACATCACAAATCTGCTCAAAGTCTACCAATTCCTCTCTGTAAGGTAACATTTGCCAAGTTTTATTTATTTCTTTTTAAAAAGGAAGCACTAATTTGATTATTTTTAAATGTTCAACATTTGAGAATGGGCACTCAGCATCTTTCTAATTCAACAGACTCAGGCCAATACCTAAACACTAGCTAACTTCAGAGAAACCTAGTTTCTCTGCAGTTCCAAGTTGTCTCAAAATACAGCCAACAAAGAAACAAATAATTTCAAAACGGACAGCAGTAATCCCAAAGTAGCTAAGACCAAAACTGCAACTTTTCAGGGTTTGCAGTTGAGTGGTCCCTGGAAAATGCATGTTTGAATTAAGAAATCTGCAAAAGGATGGTAGGAGAGCAGTGACAGATGGTTACACCCTGTGGCCACCTCTTTAACTCAGTGCCACTTCCTGAACAGCTTCTTAACTCAAACATTTTCCTGAGCCCTCGCAAACCCTGGAAAATGTATACTACCTCTAAGGAGAAGCCAAGAGGTATGGTGAGAGTGCCTACCCTAGAACCAAAGCACCCTCACCTGCCGTGTATCTGAATACTTTTACCAGCACAGAAAAAGGTGTTTTTTTCAACTTCCTTCAACTTAGTTTTAATACCAAGAATTCAAACATTAAACGACCATTTTCTTCCAATGTTCCTGCTATTTCAATTTTGTCACTAAGTCTTTCCTATTCGTTAGTATTTGGTCCTTTTGTGTCTTTCTCTACTTTCTAAAAATACTGTTAGCCAGACAAGTCACAAATTTTTGGGAAGGGCTATGCTCAGCAGAGTTAGAGTTCCCAACAGATGTCAGGCTAAAATTCCTGCACCACCATAACTTTGTTCCTCTTTCAAAGATCTGCAATTTACTTTTGGAAGATTACTTTCACTTATTTTCCTTGGCCAGACAGAGGATAGCCGATACCAACAATATTTCTTCTATTCATTTATCTACTTATTTTAACCCAGATACTGTCTACAGAACGTTAAGTGTATTCACTTACATTTTTAAGTAGGAATGGATACTTTCGATCTGCAGTGCAATTTCTTTTCCTTTTCTATTGCTTTTGTTCTTTTTGAACAAAATGTAACTTTTGACTGCTGTTCCAATCATGGAATTAATCCCATTAGGTCTCAGTTACACCTATTTAGTTGTATTCAACCTTCAATACTAAGAATTCAAACTCATTCTGATATTCCGAGCATTCATATACAAACAGCAAAAGCCATAAACTTATAGCCAAGCGGATAGCCAATATGGCTTCTGATTTTTCACTGAACGGTTTAATAGCCCCCACTGCCTCTTCTGCAGAGGAAAAAGTTTTTAACTGAGGTCCTTACTTCAGAGTTTTCCTCTCCAATCTCCACAGGATTTAATTTACAGTCCTCCTGATTAGCTTGCCATGCTTCAGGCAGACATAGCTTTAGTGAAGTGCAACCAATCTTATGCCAGACCACAGATCCAGGAATCAAATATCTGCCATCAACACTATTTATGTGGCCAGTGATTCACTAGCAGTATTCTTTTTTCCCTGTCTTTTGCTCTTGTGGATGAATGGATCCAGAGACAGTCCAAGTCCCTAGATCCAATCCAGGACCTTACTTCCTGGATTACAGCTGCTTTTGGCTGTAATCATTTGTTCCCACACAGATTAGGTGGAAGAGATAATTGCCAGTGGATCTGATAAGATTTAGAAGTTCTTCTGTCACTTCTCTAATCTATGCTCCTGATAGCGCTGAAAAATTTGGCATATTTTTTTTTGATTAATAAATAAATTAACCCATCTTCCTATTTGTCCCCTCTTGTTATTCAGCCCTGTCACTCAGCCTTCATCAGAGCATCTTCCTGTCTAGATGCACAACTAGGTACAACAGATAACTTTTTAGTAGCATAAAAGAAAGAAAGTTAAAACTAAAGTCTGAGATTTCTATTACATTAAATCTGGGTCATTTTACTCTGAAAATCAATGCAATTGTTTTGGGAACAAGATAGGTTTCTTTCTTAGAAATGCAAAATATAAATAAAAGCACTCAGGTTCAAAGGAAACATGATGTTTTGATTACTTCATTATTCTCTCTTCTTGACCTTAAATGACAAATGACGGTGTTTGTAATTGTACAAATAAATACAGTTTAGAGGCCCCCTAAACAAGCTGCAGTTTCTTATTTTGTTTACTGGCCTGCAATGGTTAATCCCACACTCTCTGCTGGAGTAATCGTTGTCCCAGTCAGTATTTCCTGGAGGATTTGATGCACCAGGTGATCGTGGTCCAACACTGTTCTGAAACTCGGATGAAATATGTGAAAAATCCTAAGTACGGAACACAAGATAGAAACGTCTGAGACCTGGAAATTGGCAGAACAATTTGGTTTTATATATAATCATTTCAAGAAAACATTCAAAATAGGGGAAAATCCCAGATGAGCCAAGTATTTAAACATGCTGATATGTGAACAACTGTGAACGTGCTCAAGAACCTTTATTTCAGATTATTTATTCTGTAAAGCAATCTGCTGCTTTTTCCCTTATTCTAGCTTTACAAACTGATGTTCTGAAAAAATGTCATCCCACGTTTACTGTCCATTATATGCATAAGAATGAATACTTTTGCCTTTATCATTTTTTTCTTTGCAATCTTTTTCCCCACATGAAATGCATCTCTCACTGCTGCAATATATTAAAATAGCTTATTATAAGAGGACATGGCAAGAAAAATCTTTACTGTATAAGCACTGTACTTTTAGCAGAAGCCATTTTCTGGTAGCTCCCCAAAACTTTTTTTTTAAATTTACTTGTTTTAATATTCATCTGAATTCTAACCAATGCAAATAACATTCATTTAAAAAAGGTAATAAATCATTGCTTTTAATGGATCAGCTTCTAAGTTTTTGATTTGTTTTCTGCCTGAAGTAGCAGAGTCTATGATGCTGTAAACATTTTCTTGCCAGTAAATCTCTTTGTGCATTGCGATTTTTTTTACTTCTGAACATAAACTTATACAATTGCATTATAACAATATTACAATGTTGACAATTACAGTGCTTTTGAATAATTCACTTTGTTCTGAATACAGGCAGTCCCCGGGTTGAGAACAAGATCCGTTCCTGATTCTGTCTTTAACTTAAATTTGTATGTAAGTTGGAACTCGTACTTATGAACAGGCTGCCCACCACCAAAAATGGTGGATGGCATTCTCCTTCCTCAAGCCGACAAACTGCTGAAGCTGCACAATGTTCTCATGAACCGCTGAAAACAGGCTGTATATTAAAAACTCATGGCTTCAGTGGTTCATGAAAACATTGCATGGCCCCCGCAGTTCATTGGCTCAAGGAAGGAGAATGCAATTCGCCATCTCCAATAATAGGCAGCCCATTCGCAAGTACGAGTTGTCCGTAAGTTGGATGTTCTTAACCTAGGGACTGACTGTATAACAAGAATGGATAAGCTGCAGCCTCAGAAGCCATCTGTGTGACTGCCTGCAAGTGCTTAACTACCCCTTGTGGTCTCCAGCAGATGATGGCAGCCATTTGATCATTTGATCATTCAGCGGCTGAGGAGTCCTATTGCAAGGAGGAAACTCCAGGGGCTAGTTGATCAAGGAGTTACTTGGGAGAACAGGGAGGAGACTGCTGAGTTCCTGAAAGTTACTGGAAGAAAAGTGGAAGCTACATTGCTTCCTTCACCATCAGAAGCTTGCTAGTTTTTCACTATCATATAGGAATAGGAACCCAGCAATCTAAAGCAAATTTGCTGATATGAAGGAGGAAGTTTCAATGCTTCCTCTTTCCTTGCAGCAAACTTTTTTGTTTGTTTGTTTTTTATTTTAAATAGACATATGTACTGTGGAGTCCTTGGGGTCCTCTGAGCTCACAGAACCCCAAGGACTCCACAGTTCAACCCTGAGCTACATATATTCTCTTCTATTGGTAACACATATGCATGTAGGCAAATACATTATAGCAGAGTGAAATGGCTTGATAGCTATATCTACTCTCTAACATGTGGACAGGCATACTGTTTCTAATAATTATAGCAGAAAAATACTGGAGATGGAGATTGGGGAAATGTTAATTTTGATTATAAATCTAAAATGCATAAAAAGCCTCAAGCTAATCAAGAACATAAGAACACTTGTATAAAACAGGTACAGCAGAAATTCAATTGAGAATCAATTATTATTAAATTACTACAGAACCACATGCAATTCAGGGGGTAAAAAGTCTTTAAATGGTAATAAAAGCATCACAGTCATTGTCTGCAAAACCCAACTTGGTAGGCATCACATTTAGGACTAAATTTGGTGTGATACACCAAAAGTGGGAGAAAGAAGCTTACCTCGTACCATGTATGGGGCCAGGATTTTTATTCAACCCTTTTCAGGGTGTTAACCCTTCTTTTGAATGAACAAGATACATGGATCATTTTACTCATGAGACAACAAAATAATTTAAGAAAAGAAAATGGGTAACTTTAGTCCTGGGAAAAGCATTAAAGTACACTGAGATCCTGACATAGTGCTAAATCAGGATGTATGACCTTGGAGACCAAGCAATTCCTGAATCAGTAGCTCCAAAAAACTTGAGAGACATCCCATGTGAAATATTGTTGCAGATATTGCCCTATCAAGCCTTCTGAAATCTGTATCCCCCAGAAGTGCCATGACTGCTGGTGACTTGGCACTCTGGGAATAGTGGTCCCAGTATATCTGGAAGCATCAAGCTGAGGAAAACTGATATACTGATAACAACTAAATATACATCCCAGCTATGCTTCTGGAGGAAAAAACAAATAAATACAATTTTTAAAAAATGGTCAATATACAACGAGGGAAACCTCAAAACAGGGCAATCGTAAGATTTAGAAAAGATGTTCTACACAAATTTAGCTTGATAAAGCCAATGATGGAAAACTTCCATCACCAAACCTCCAGTTTGAAATTCACTTACTCCAGAGAAGGTGGATTTGACTTATTCCTAATTCAGCTTCCCAGTGAGTAGTTCACAGTTAGTTTTGATTTAAATGACTACATGATAATTTGCTGCAATAATAAATAAATAATGGAAATAGGTATACAAAATAAATAAATAGCAGATATCCAATAATTCTGATATATATTTTTGCATACCAATCCTCAGCCAGTTACAAAAGGCAAGTTAGAGGCTATCACAAACACAGATCATGTTTGCAGGCAACAGTAATTATAAATTATTGTGTATACTATTCATTCTCTTACCACTGCACACCAATAACAAATCCATATTTTTGTTGGTGATTGTTTAGTATAGGGGCAGGCAATTTTATTTAGCTGGAAGGGGGATCATAATATTTAAAAACAGTTTTTCCTCCATAGAATCCAAGATGCATACGAACATTGGAACACCAACATTGTAAAGCTGGTGAGGTCATGTTTTTTACATGTTTAGGGGAGGGAAGGAGGTAGAGGGGTTTTAAAAGGAATTTGCTTAAGCTCCTGTATCTCTTACTTTAGCAAAAAACAAAACTAAACTAAGAGAAAAATCACATCACCAAATAATTGTTATCAAATTTTAGAAATGTAACATGAAGATGCTCTGGAAGCTATGGAGGCAATATGAGAAATCACAGGATTGCTACAAATGGGAAATGATATTGCCTGGAGTGCTTGTAAAATTCCATGGATGATGAAAGCCATGTCTGAAAGCACCTCGTTATACTGAGATCTGGTTAACCATGGTTTATTAATTATACAACAACTGGCTGGATTCACATGGTGCACTAAGTCAAACTGGCTCCTTTTTGGTTGGACACACAGTGTGGGCCCAGTCACTCTCTTCTAGAAGCTTTTTTCCTATAACTTTCAATGCAGAGTAGCGGGGCTGCTAAATTAACATGCCATATCAGACTCACAGATCATAGTAACACATTCAATCAAGCTATAAACATGCATGGCCTGTTTAAGAGCTGTTGCTTCATAACTCAGCCACTTACCTGCTGGCCTGGTGGTGAAGAATTCATGGGGGGCTGTACCTGTAGTGCCATAGAAGGAGACAAAATGGGTTGCTGTGGGACCTGCTGCATGCTGAGGGGCTGGTTGAGGATGGAGCTCTGCGGGTGATGCAAAGACAGTTGCTGATGGAGAGGGGGGCTAATTTGGAAAGAAGGAGGTGGTGAGGCACTGATACTGGGCAACATGGGTTTGGAATTGAGGGTCCTGGAGAGGCTGGGGTGAGGGTGACCACGGTAACTCTGCAGATCCGATGGGGACAAGAAGGAGCCCAAGCCAGGATAAGGTGATGAGGCTTGTGGTGGCATTGTATACAAGGGCTGTTTCGGTGGGATCATTTTTGAAGGTTGGCTGCTCTGAACATTTTTTGTCTCGCCTTGGTCAGCTGAACTCTGTGAGAGAAACACACATACAAACACATGGAGAGAACAAATGGCAAGTGAAAATGAGCTAAGTACAGCTTGGACATTTGGACTGATGAACAGCATTGTTTGCCTCTCTACAAAATCTTTGTCTTTGCTTCCAGTTATAATAAGAAGAGAAATCTAAGAACAAGTTTAAAATACATGACTGAATATGAACCTCATATACAGATTAAAAAAAAAATACAATGGAAACCAGTGTGACATGAAGACATGTTCATAGTAGCTTTTCTTCACTTCTTGTAACTTAAGATCATTGAAGCAAGCAGGCAACTAAATTAGTATTAATGCCTCACATTCTATATAGTTCTATGACATCTGTGGCTAATGCTATCTTCTTTTCTCTCTGATCTGTATAAACTCTGCTAGAGATTTCACAATCCTTAAGTAGTCTGGGGTAACTATTTTAGAAAAACTAACAGCTTGCTGAAATATTGGATTTCTTAAATAAGATGTATAATCATAATATCTGGACCTCTTAGGGCTGTGCCTCTTGTTTTGTTAGATACGGGAGGCATGCTGTGCCATGCTTGATAACATGTATATTGGATGAGGAGCCTAGTTCACAGAGATCCAGATAACAGAGATCAATTCTGAAAGCTTTCTCTTCATTTTTTAGGGATCTAGCCTTGGGTTTTTTCCCTTCCAGCTGTGAAGACCATAATGCATGCATCTAACGTGTGCCTTATTCCCGTGAAGGCCACTATATCTTCTGCTTTAATTGTGCAACTGAATCACAGTGTTCTAGATTTGGGATTTCACATTATTTCTCATAGTATAAACAGCGTACAATTAAGCAAAGGCCTACAGTTTTGGATGACTATTTTAGATTAAGATCAACGGGTGGCAGAAAAATATGCAACAAACTTACTGCATTTCCCAGAGCTATGTTGAATCAACTATAGAAAATATTTTGCACATCACACTGTAAGTAGTACCAGCAGCACAAACGAACTTAGACTTAATTAACATAAAATACTTCAGGGGCCACAGCTTAAACACAAAATAATGCTTTGTACCCAGAAACTCCCAGGATAAGGGTACCTAATCTTCAGAATCTCTAGTTAAAGGACCAAATAATAGGTGAGGAGCCATTGCCAATCAAAGTAGCCAATATCAGTCTAAATGAAATGCAGTTTATTATGATCATTTTTTTTCCATTCAGCTGCACTTCTTACTTATTCAATGCTTAAATCAGAGGTAGGCAGACTTTTGGGGCTCCTGAGCCCAAATTGGAATTTTGAGACCATGCTGCAAGCGCTTTCACAAAATGCCTGCCATAGTGGGTGTAGTGATAAAGTTTCCTTCAAACTGAGCTTGACTCCTGGTGACTTTGTAGATACAACTGTGTAGTTTTCTTTACAATAATAAGGAAATAATCTGCTATTTTGTTCTTCTGGCATGCCATCTTGCAATCTAGCTTATAGACTTAGGATTTCTTGGCAATCTCCCATCTAAGGACTAACCAGAAGGCAAGATGGTGATGTTGATCTCCACTAACCCCACTGTCCCTACAGTTATATTCTTTGCCAGCATCCTTGTTTATTTTCTGCCTAATGGGCAAATTCCCAGGGAAAACAATTGGGCTCTGGCTCTAATCACACTTATTTTACAAGAATGTTTACATAGCCTATATGAGAACCTCAGGCATTCTTGGAAATAAATTGATCTTGAAGCTAACACTTTGCTTTACAATCAGTCAGCTCCCCATTTATTTATTATTTTTTAAAATAAACTTTTAAAAAGTTAACTGAGATGGGAGCCTGGCAGGTGCCCATGAGCACCATGTTGCTAACCTGTCCTTATCCATCAGGATCCTTCTTTATTCTCACAGTTTTGACAAAATTGCATATATTATCTGCTGTGCCACCTGCTCACATTTTGTGGATTGCTTCAAATGCAGACAATTTCTAACAGAATTTTATTTATTTATCTCTCTAAGGCAACAGACAGATTTTTAAGGTATTTGCTAGCAAGGATAAATGGGGAAGATACGGTTTTTCTCTCCAAAATCTTCCATCCCAGATATATTTAAATATGAAAGTCATATTTTAAAATTGTCTTTTTTAAAAAAAGAATTCCATAACAGTTATCATTACTGCTTTGCTAAATGCTGTAAGATAGTGTGCCAATGAATTAAATGCAGCATGAATGGAATACCAATATCAGAATATTCAGCCTTAAACTCATTCAGTGCAGTTCTGAATTTTTTGAAACACTTAAACCAATGAAAGGGACTTAAATTATTTCCTTTTTGACCTTTTTGCCACAGCTCTTAACCTTCAAGCATGGCTCAGTTAACTCTCCAGGCAAAGTTCCTCAGTGCTCATTGCACAGCGTGAAGTGTATGATTACTTGATTTTAATTATACTAAAATTAAAATGAGGTAGGGTTTTAAAAAGTAAATTTATTTCCTTATAATATTAATGTTAAAAGCACAGACTCTGCCTGGCCACTGCATGGTTGACTTATGTAAGGAACTCTGTAATATAAATCGAATAAATAAATATAGGCAGAGAGAGAAAGAGAGAGAGAAAGAGAGATAGGGCTCTGTGTCTACAACACAAAGAACACTATCCCATCTTCTCCCACCACTGTATTTTTGCCCCAGGACCACCCTCTGGTCCACAGCCTGCTTAGTGAAATCACATTCCAATAACAAATGAGGAAGCAAATAGATGTATCATTAAAGAAAATGCCAAGTGACTCTCTGTCAGCTGATAGACCAAGCATGATCAGTAAATCAAGACCCGTTTCTTTGATCCTCACTGTGAGATATTTCTGCCCCTCTTTTAATATTATTTCATTATTTTGAAATAATGTTGAAAGCAAAGCAAACAAGCATGTAAAATGCACTACCAATTAAGAAAAAGAGGAAAAGGCCAATGTTAATTATAACATATAATAATTCTCTTACACGTAACAGCTATTGATCAAAGATGGCAATTCCAAACCCACTCAAGAATTTCTGTGGGTTATCAGGATGGATAGGCTTTAAAATATTATTACAGTCCAATGTGTTCTTTGTTTTATTAAATATTCCATTTTTTTCTTGCTTCCACAGCTATTTAATACCATCAGAGTTACTATACTATCTGAGGTTTATATTCTCTTTGTCTAAAATGCACCTCTGTGATATCATCCAAAAATAGTTGCCATAAGTTCCCCACAAACTACTCCTTCAGCACAGACTGCCATTATTATATATATGAAAAACTATAACTGCATTATTCTTTGCTTATAACTGATTATCAAGTGGCCAATGGGTCATACCGCGTATATAAAAAATGTAAATGTAAAAACAATATGCTCCCCCAGTCACCTACTAAATTAATCCTGAAACAAAATTAATTTAGTAAATCTAAATCTGATAATCCTACTCTTATTTTTTCTCTCTTTTTACTTTCTCAACTCAATTACCCATTTCCTTTACATTCTTACTGGGTAGTGTCCACTTTTCAATGCATTTACGTATACATTCTATACTTCTATCGAATTCCAAACAATTCTGCTCTGATTGATCATATATTAAAAACTATGGCTTTGTTTTCTTTTTGTCCTCTTCTACTACTGGAGGGTCATTCCCTAAATTTTCTTCCACACACCCAACCATAAAATCTTCAAACAACTGCAAATGCTCCATGGAACTGAACAGACAGTATTTTGTTCTCTCTCAGCCCACATTTGTGGTAGATGTAGCTCACAGGTAACATACATTCTTGACCTCTAATCCTATGAAAATTGAAAATTGCAGTCTAATGATTCAGTATATTACGTGTTTAGAATTTATGTTCTATGAGTAAAATATGAAAATATGAAGCATATGGCAGAAAGGAATAGCCAATTTATTCAGTGGATCCATTGTTTAAGGTGGTGTGGGAAATCCATGCTTGCCAGTTTCAAAGTACCTCAGTGATAGCATGCATTGATCAACCATGATACAATATTGCAATTATATAACTTGTGTAAATTGATCATGGATGACTGTTATGTTATAATTGGCATTCTTGTTATTTTTGCTTTCTTAAATAAGAGAACCTGATCAACTTATTTTAATAAAATATCTCTTTAAAATACCCCTTTCCTTTAGATAAAAACATAACAATGTAGTATTCTGTTTTGACAAAGGCATTTATCTTTCAAATGATCAAAAATGCCATCTCTTTCCCTGTAACATGGCTCTTCATACACACACGTGCGCGCGCGCACACACACACACACACACTTACTTTCTAATGTCTCCATATTGCAAATCTGTCAAGCTTTAAACCCAGAAGCAAAACGGCAATGCTAGAATTTTGTGTTCTTCCACAAAGCCTTGGCTGGGCTCTTCAAAGACCTTCTAAAAATTGCTGTCAAATTGTGATTTTTAAACTGGCAGTCTGGTGTAATAGTTAAGGTCTTGAAAGATTCATGTCTATTCTCAACCACAGCAGCTCAGTGGGTGATCCTGGGCTAGTTATTCTCTTTCAGCCTAACATATCACACAGATTGCTGTGGTGAGGAAACATCGAAGCACTATGTACATTACCTATATCTCCTGAAGAAAAGATAATAAAATTAATTAATAAGTAAAATTATTGAATACAGAGAACAATTTTATTAATGGTAAATTAATTATATAGTAACAGTTAAATTAAATTTAGTTTTTAGGTTACTCCTGTCCCATTCTTTGTCATAACACTGTCCACTTTTTGGAATGCTTCTCCTAGCATGCCATTCAAAGCCCAACTGTAGCCCTCAACCTGGAAAAGTTTACTCATTATTTTAACATCATCAATTGTAATAGCTTCTGCCTTTAGAAAACCTCAGTTCTACATAATAAAACAAGGCCTATAGCTACAGTGAAGCTGATGAAAATAGTAGGGCTACTATATCAAGACTGCAAAACTCTTGTTGATGGCTAGATGGCAGCAAAGAAATATAGAAAACTTTAACTCTGTATTCATCCAGAGTTTTGCAACCCAGATATGGTAGTTCTAGAAAATCGATTAGAATGATTTCATTCAAAATTTCAGTCCTTAATAGACAGACCTCTGGTGCTGTACCTATTTCTCAGGCAGTAAACCATATCACCAACTGTGTACATAGTTCAAGAAATTACGTTCAAGAACGTAAATAAGACTTGATGAAGATAATACCATCTAATGCAGACTTCTCAACTTGTTGCCTCCAGATACAGACTTAAACTCCCATCACCCACACCTACTGGCTGAGGAAGATGGGAGCCCAATACATCTGGATGGCAACACATAGCCATGTCAGTTCCTGCTATATGAATCATATTGGAAGAATAAAAAAGAGATTAAAAAAAGCTAAGGCATCAGGCATACCTACATTGGATGAATGGGACTTGAATCACTCCCTGCTCTGACTCTGCTCTTGTAGACTTTGATGTCAATCTCAACTGCCTGGTTTTGGCATCAGATCATATAAAGGCAGCATCAGAACCAGGCTATATGCAACAACATATAGGATGCTTTACTTAGGAGAAACTTACAACTTTGAGTAGGCCAACTCTTTCATTCAAGCTGACAGCTGCTGGCTGTCCTTGGGAAGAGGCTGAAAATGTCTAGTAGAAAGAACTCTATCTGAGGACAATCTGGTATGGGAACAAATTTGTGTAATACATTGATCCTATGTACTGCTAAGACATGCCAGTCTTCATTAAAACTTTTATTTCTTTGCCTGACAAAAATTTCTGATCTGTTAATGAACCCTGACCACTGTTCAAATCTTTGCACATCTCAATCCCTGAATAGACTAGGACTAACCTCTGCCTATTGATTCTTCTAAGAGCACTGTATTATTTCTGACCCAGGACATGAATGACTTTGCTAAAGCTTTTGGACCAGGATATAGACCGGGGAAGGTTGAATTAATAGGAGTTATATTTTAATGAGCTTAGAATACATGCAGAGAAGTTTTAAATTTCCCTTAATTATACTGGAGAACAAGTATTTAGGCAGACTTCCAAATCAAAATAATTGATCTAGTTGTAATATAGAATGAGCCCACAAGCCTGTCTCCAAAGATTACAAGGATACCCCAGAAAATTCAATGTTATTTTCATGCAACCAAGAAGACTAGGATTCTTACTATGTATCCTTGAGGCAAGCTGGAGTATTTTGCTTAGCTCTCGCAGAACGTAGCTAACACTTAAATTCATTTTGATAGCATGGTTATAGTGTGTTTCTTACAAACTTGCTCCTCCCCAGAGATGTCCATGAGTTGCAACTAATTTATCATCGCTACAACCATCGAGATTCACATATGAAGCATAGTCTGTTACCTTGGAAACCAAGCTGGCCCGGTAGGCTGCCAGAGCTTTTAGATATTCCTTCTTTGCTGCTTCAGTTTTCCTTTTATATGCCTGAAAAGCCGAAGAAGAGAATATTAATTAAACAAAAGGAACAGGATGATATTGCTCTGATTGCACATTTGCTTACGTCTTGCATATTGCCCAAGAGATCTATGATAAGTTTGTTATAAATCCAGTCTTCATATACAGGTGATATGAAAGTGCATTTTATATGCTTTTTCCCAAAACAGAAATTGAGGCCCAAATCAAAACCACCAGAAAACAAACAGAGGTTAAGAATAATAGCTCGGCTTATCATGAATGTTTCCTATTTGTTTTTCCATCATATTAGAACATTTATCTAGCCATTCTGATATGATCAAGATAGTTTGAACCAATTAAAATGTTATTTTAGAAGTGGCATGGAGATGTCAAATTCAGAGAGGGTTTGTTTAGAGCTCTAGAAACAAACGAATTATTCATTGCTCCTTTGATGTGGATGGGATCAAAAAAGTGATTTTTACTTTTTTATAATTATGAGTAATAGTAAGGCACCAGGACTTGATGGATTTCTTGTGGAATGGCACAAATTATTTGTTGATATATTTTATCCAAACTCTATCATTTATACACAATCAGATTTTTGAAAGTGGCATCTTGCCCTTTTCATTTAATGAAGCATATATCAAGTTATACCTGGTAAAGATCATACATTAGGTGCTAACATCCTATTTAACTGATTAATGTAGATATTAAAGTCTTAACTGCTGTTTTAGCCAACAGACATCAGCAAGTGATTGTTTCAGTGGTCGAGAATAATCAAACTTGACATGGATCAGATAATATTTGGCTGTTAATGGTTAATGTTATTGATTTGACTAAAGATGGAAAAGACAAAGCCACAATCCTATTACTTGATGCAGAAAAAGCTTTCAATAAAATCTATAGGTAGTATATACATGTTACCATAGCTAAATTACCTTAGCTATGGATTTCCCATAGGATTTATAAAATGGGTCCAGTTTCTGTATTCAGCCTCAGGTCTAATCAATGGTTGGCTTTATCTAGTTTTTCACTCGATAGAAACACTAGATAAGGATGTCCATTCTGATGTTTGATATTTATTTGGAACTCTTTGCTTGTTCTATTAGACAAGCTCATAATATCAGTTGTTGTTTTTTTGCACAGTTCATTAGCATATAAATTGGTATGATATGCTAGAGATATTTTATTGTTTGTTTCTGATCATACTTTGATTCTGGCTCTGAAACACTTGATTAATAAGTTGGGGCAAATTAAGGGATGCTCTGTTAAGTGATCAAAGATGGAGCTGATATCAATAAGCAATTATCATTTTTGTATGTGTACTGAATTTATTAATTTTTAAGTATCTGTATTCCATGTGATATTTCTTAAATGATTACATTAAATATAAATAAGATATTCCAAAAAATATTTGGATTAGGTAAGCATTCTCAAAATGAATGTAATTCCCAGGATACTTTATATTGTACATGGAAGTTCCATATACATATCTGAAAAACATTTTCAAAAACTCAGTATACTATTCGTAAATTTCTGTGGAGTTCCTCAGTTCTGGAGATGTCTTTGAAAAAGATGCAGTTGTTAGTTAAAGATGGGAGCTTTGGTTTCCTGAATCTTGAGTTATACCATTATGCATATCTTTTCACAGGTACCAAAACTAGGGTAGTTTCACTTAGTATATATTCCTCTTTTCTAGGTCCTTTTGGAATACTCACATATAGCACTTGTAGTTAATTGGACTGTTTTGAGTCCAAAATAGATTAGACACATTTCCTATTAAATTGATTCAAAAATTGTGGTATACTATTTCTGGAAAATTGCATTTTGATCCAATATTGAATGATAATGAGTTTTTATCATTTCCTATGTTAAAGCATAAAAAATTATTTGCCTATTGCCTCCTATTGGCAGTATTTATAGCTATAACTTCTATTGACATCTTGATTTGAAACAGTAGCATTTTCAGCTTCAGAGACACCTAAATCACTCAAAATGACCACTAACCTTATGAGACAAAGAAGTCCACAATTAGATTCTATAAATACTTGCTATCAATACATCAATTTGATATACAAAAATTTAAAGACTGAATGGAACTGAAAATCCCCATTTTCTCTAAATAATGGAAAACTGCCTTAACATCTGTATCAAACATTTCAATAGATTGTGGACCAAAATTTAATCAGCAAAAAATATTTCAGACTTATTGGACCTCATTGTGTATGTACAAAAAACGAATTCATGAATCATCATGTTGCTGGAGATCTGTTGAGAATAACACTTCACTAAAGCATATCTTTGTGATGTCCTAAAATTATTATATCCTGGGAAGAAGTCATAGCAATTTGATTTTGAGCAAGGGTTCAATATTTTTGGATGTCCATATTCTTTTGAATTACACAATCATTACATGGAAATTGGTGGGTAGAGAACAGAAGTGGATTCTCCACGCCCTTATCACTGTGTCCTTCAACATTGGAAAGATAAATTTATGGCCCCAACTCAGTGGACTGAAGACCTGATATTACTTGTGATTTCGGAATAAGTTGCTTACAGATGTAGATTATGTATCATTGATAATGATATTGTTATTTTTTATTGATTCTATTGTGCAGAATTGAGATTTTAAAATGTTTCCTTAAACTAGATGAAAATAAAATAAAATAAAATAAAATAAAATAAAAATAATACATCCTGCAACAATACTTTTAACACCATCAGACAACATCTGCCTATCCCAGGTCCTTGGGAAGGACTTGATAGGTGGATTAAAATGCCAAATCCCATCTAAACATCTGGCTGACTTTTCAACCATCAATAATAATGTGAGCTTAAGGCATCCATATATTTGTTGTGTTGCCACTTATGAAACTAACTATGCTAGTTCCAAGGATATATGTAGCTGGTCCAGATTAGGCCCATCAGGAAGACAGGAACAACTGTGGATCCAATGGATGGAAAGTTATCTCTGCCACAATCCTGCCTATGGAAACCACATTTCAGAGCAACCTGCCCACTACAACAGGTGGGATAACCTTTATAATCGTTTATGCAGCTATAATAGTGCACTTTATCAGAACAGATACTCCCTCCATTGAAGCATTACATCAATACAACTTCCCAAACCCCTCCATTGACATATACTAGATTAGAGTATTACACCCTTCCCAACAGGAATGTTTTAATCTGCAATGTTGTTTTTGTGCACAACGCAATGTTATTGAAATAGAGCATGGTTGCTGAGCCATTCGGCATTAATTCAGTCTGCATATGCATAAATGTTATAATGGCATTTACTTGCTTAGTCATATACATTTGGCTCTAGGAGTAAAGATACATTAAAGTGTAAAGAGTTGAGCAGTTTTTTTAAGGAGATGATTAATATACAATCTGGCACAGTAAAAAAAAAAAATCTGTATAGTATTATTAATCCTAGGCTTCTTCCTCAGGATGGCAAAAATTTAAATTATTATGGTTGGTTTCACAGTCAGCCAGATGTTTAGACTGGATGTGGCATTTTTATCCACCTATCAAGTCCTTCCTAAGGACCTGGGATAGGCAGATGTTGTTTGGTGGTGTTAAAGGTATCCTTGCCGGATGTAAGCTATTCAAGTAAAGCTGCCTTTTGCAATTGACTGATGGTGATTTTGTCAATGCCGATGGTGTTCAAGTGTTGTTCCAGATGTTTTGGGATTACACCTAAGATGCCTATTACTATTACAGGTAGTCCTCACTTAATGACTGTTTAACGATGGTCTGGAGTTATGACAGCCTTGGGAAAAGCACTTCACAACTCCCATGGTCACATGATCACAATTTGCAACCTTTTTATGATGGTCATTAAGCGAATCACTGCAGTCATTAAGTGAATTCCAGCAAAAAACGTCCATTGGAGAAGCTGGATTTGCTCAACAACCACATGATTTGCTTAACGATGGTTGCAAAATCAGCTCTGATGCACTTAACGACCAAATTACTTGGCGACCTAAATTCTAGTCCCTATTGTGGTCAGATAGTGAGGACTACCTGTACATCTATTACCACTGGTTTTCGGAACTGATGATGATGATGATGATTTCTCACAAGTCTTAGTTTGTACATTGGTCTAAAAACATAATGTGTTGCCTAAAAGGGCAGCCAAACAGATGTTTAATTCCAGTCTGTCCAACCAAATGTTTGGTTCCAAAGCAGCAGAAATTGGCTTTCATTCAACCCAGGAGGCTTTGCATCACCTTTTCTGATGGCAGCCTTCATTTCCCAAGTCAAATTCAGAGGGCACTTATGAGATGGTTTTTGAGGGGCAGCAGATGCTCTATACATGTTTGCAGAAAATACCATAGAGTTAAATCAACAGCATATTTTATGTTCAGCAAATAATATAGGGAAGTTTTTTCAATGAAAGAACAATGTTCTAAGGTAATGGCTTTGTGTCCTCAGACCAGATCCAAAACTGCTACTTTGCAATTTCACTTATAGTATACCTATTTGCAGAGACATTATAATTCCACAGGGAAAAGTACTAAAAAAGGCAAAAGACAACAACTGCTGTAAAGGTTGCTATTTTGAGCTGGGAAAAAAGGAGGCATTATTCTCCATGGAAGGACGATTATAATTTCTGACTTTTGCAAGTGGCAGCTGCCTAATCCAATGGTAGAAACATATGACATCAAGCTCTTCATTGCATAACTAACAAGAAGATTACAAATAAAACTCTGAATATTAACACTGAGTAGCTAACCAGAGTTATTATTCAATCGAAGAAACCAGACTTAAAAAAAATAAAGAAAAACCTTCTCTAGCTGCTCTGATTTTATTAGACATCCCAGCAATTGGGACACTTTCATTTGCATAAAATTACATGAGATAAAAAATAGATCTGGGCCACTTATATGTGGCTGAAATTGAAGTTTCCAAGCTTAACAGGAAAAACTGCCTTGTGGTTAATAAGTGAGACCAATATGAGATTCAAAAAACCCATCTCAATTTCTGAACAAGACTCCCAAGAGATTAGGTTTCTCAGTGAATAAATTTCTACTTCTATTTCTTTTTTAAGTTTTAGTTGCACTCAGAACAATTTAGCTCTGGAAAGCTAAATTTTGTAGATTATTTTCTTTCTCAAGGTAAGGTGTTACAAGTAACAGTTTAACCAACAACTGACTGTCTTAAATTCAAAGTGAACTGACATTTGTGTACAGTGAAATATTAAGAAAACCAATAAAATCCAGGACATTTAGTATGGAGAACACGATCTCATTGTTAATGTTTTTCCTTTCCCTTACTTGCTTGCACTTCCTTCTACAACAACAGCCTTTCCCAGTCTATTACCATCCAGTTGTGTTAAAACTACCAATTTTCCAGCAGTGCTCGGAGTTCTGGAAATTGAATCCACATGCCCACACCCAAAAGTTGAAAGGAAGTATGAATTTGATTTCAGCCAATCACAAAGTTTCTTGTTAGCTGACTTCACATTAGGGGATAGCCTTACTATATAAGCACTGATATGGATATGAATGCCCCCATACTGAAACGTTCCTTTCCATATTTAAAAAAACTTTCTGGGTAAGAATGAAAAAGAAATGATTTACCATGGCCTCTTTAAATGCTCCTAACATTCATATCAAATGTACAAATATCTCTGGAAGGTGAGTTTATTTTCTAGGATAATCTCAAAATACCAATAGCTGGCTGAGATCCTTGACATTCTTCCATGGGAAGCTGCAGTGTAGATACAACAGCATAAAGCCAGTAACTTCTGAATCCGTGATATAAAGAATATATTGTATTTATCATACAATACTTGTTTCACTTCTAATCATATATATTGACTTCACAAGAAAGGTGTGCAACTGATTTACTATTGCAGTTAAGTGTTCAATATTAACTGAGGGGGACAATTAAAAGGGGTTTTGGAGCTGGGTGTTACCAATATGCCAATGACACTGAGCCCTACTTCCCTGTAACATCTGAATCAGCAGAAACTGTGTGTGTTCTGAACCAGTGCCTAGATGCAGTGTTGGATGGTTGGGGACCAATAAACTGAGACTGAATCTTGATAAGATGGAGGCTTTGTGGATAGTGGTTCTGGAATTAGGGAGTTTACCTGCTGTAGATGGGATTGTACTCCCTTAGGAATAACAGGTTCTTCTAGAATCATCATTGTCATTGGAAGAACAGATAACCTCCAGTAGCAGGTTACCTGTTGATCTCAATAACCTACCAGATCTGACAGGTATCCTGGTCCCTTAGTATCATAATCAAATTCCCAAACCTGGCTCAGTAGCTAATTGGTAGCCTGTGCAGCTGATCTGGCACCAGGCACACCTAACTTTGGCTGGCATATGAAATACACCTTTTCCTGGTTAGGAACTGGTAACCTAATGCATATATTATGGTAATATACTCTGTGTGTGTTTTTTTTTTTAAGATCTGTTATCCCAACTTTATTATTTTTATACATAACCAAGGTGGCGAACATACCTAATACTCCTTCCTTCTCCTATTTTCCCCACAACAACCCTGTGAAGTGAGTTGGGCTCACGCTTGGTCTGGAAATTGGTAGGTCATGAGGATCAGCAAGGTCAGTCCTGTTCCTCAGGCTTTGCACCTGTTTTTGTGTCTACTTGTAGTGTAAAAATACGACTGCAAGCCATAAACCTGTCATGCAAGGTAAAATAGATTTAGCTACTGCTCTGTATATCAAATAGCACTTAAACTGGTTTTAGGGTTTGAATCCTAATGTGACCTATAAACTATATATGGAAGGTGGCTGCATGCAGCCTGAAAATAAACATAAAACTCTGTATGCTGCGACTTTTGGAAGGTTGCTGAAAATCTTTCCACTCAACACCCTACTCAAAGTGAAAGCAAGCAGGTGTGTAGCATTTATAAAAAAACTGAAGCTAGAGGATTTTTCCCCCCCACTCATTTGGTGAAAGTTGAAATAAATGTAAAAGTATCTTACCAAATCTAAACTTATAGCTTTGATAACATAAAGCATCACTTAATTGTAATGTTTCCATGGACATGTTTATGCAGTCACCAGGATTATGAGCTCAATTTGAGGAGGGCCTTAGTTTACACTTTAGATAGCATATAAAACTGTCCCATTCAACATTTGCCATTTAAAGATCAATTATTATGCCTTATTAAGCAACTTAGTTCAATGGAACTCATTGTAAGTTATGCATAATTAATATTATAGTCTTAGTTTTATACAAAGTAGTGAATATCTCCAATGTGTGAGAATTAAACTACTACGTACTGTAGCAGCCACCTACTAGTATCTATTGTCATCTGAAAAGCAGAAATGGATAAAATTTAGAAATAGAAAAACCATGCATTTTGTAATGAATGAAATGTTTTGTTAGATATAACTGTCTAAGTCACAATAGAAATGGCAAGCAGAATAACTAGATACAAAATTAAAATATGTAGGAACATTGGAAGAGGCAAGCTAAAGAGCATATAGAGAATATCTTACATAAACATTTTAAGGGAAAATGACCTCAAATCTTCATTTTACAAGGTAAAAACCTTGCTTAAAAGCACTTACTCAAAAATAAAAAAAAATACTTGTATGTTTGTTTGGTTCTTTTAGCATGTTCTCAAATGTTCATTGTTTCCTGTTGGAAAACATTTTTTAAAACCTAGGAAAACTAGAAACTCCCCATACTGTTTTTGGAATCCTCCTTTCTCCTTGTCTTCGCATTTCTAATATAGACTTGCTCATGTCATCAGCTTGTATATGGCTATCTGTATATGGCACCAGTAGCTCCTATGTTGAGGGATGCCATGAGTAATTGGCTCTTCAGAGTAGATATTCATAACTTCATTTGAACATTTCATTCAGGAGGCATCAAACAATTAAACAGGAGGGGGAGGATATATGAAACTTTTTAAGTAACCTTAGTTAGAATCCCCCTGCTTGATCACTGGATTACTTATTCAACGAAGCAAAAGTGCGTGAGTTGAACCATTAAAGGTATCTAGAGACTGATGCTTAAGGTCCGAAAGACACACATGGTTTATAGAAGTTACATGCTGTGACAAAAAGCCTGCATCTCTGAGCTTTCTGTCTTTGCAATGGAGGAAAGTTAGGAAAAGAATATTCTGTTCTTTCTATAGGAAGAGAATGTAAGTATTACAGTCAAGGGAAAGAAGAGCAGAGAACGAGAACAAAGGGAGAGTTCCTTTCTTGTTATTTCCACTCCCAATGCTTCTCGTGGTCAATAGGTTAAAAAGCTGCCTCTATAGCTGCATCTCCAACAGACAATTACTATTGTGGCATAAGGCACCTGAGATGGCTAACAATTTAAAATAGTAAGTAAGCAGGATAAACACATTTGAAATTGATATCCAATGCTTTGGGCCTGGAACTTCGTTTGACAAATTCTTGATTAAACCTCTGAGCTATTGATCCATATGCATGAATCTTCAGATGCTCACTCGCATGCAGTCAATGCAATCTCTTGCCCCATATTGCTGAGGGAGGTAGACAAGCGTGTATTTGGTTCTTGCCCTATGCTAGCACTGGCTGGCACTGTTAAAATTGATAATACAGAGTAAATGTTATGGGTTGCTGGTGAATCCCTAATCTATCAAGGCTAACTGTCCTGGGATTTCTATTCTGTGTGGATCACCTGTGCTAGATTGGTGTTTAATGCTTTATATGTCAGTTGTTGCTTTATTGTTATTATTATTTAGATTTATTATAGCTGCCCCACTCCAAAAGACTCTGGATAGGTGGAGCTACAAATAAGCAAAGGCTCAGTGTTCTTGAAGCTTTCCTCCTGGCTGCATAGATGCTCTCTTTTTCCCTTTGACTTCAATCCAACAAAACTTAAAACATATTTATTCTTCCAATTTGTATCCAAGGGTACAGGAAATATTACTTTGGGGACTCAGACAATTATATTTCCTTCAATAACCCATCCATGTGCACAGAGGCAGCTGAATCTAAGCATTGCTAAAATGAAGTAGGTGTTAATATGCCTTTTAAACCTCATTCAATTGTTCATGCAGGATGATTTTTTTAAACTGTTATTTTGATACTCACTCTGTTATGTCACTGTAACAGAATACTGAATAAAGGGTAGATTATGTCACAGTGCTGAACAGGACAGACCTATTCTCTGCTCACTACAAAATGTGTGCAGGCATATGCACATCCACATAATATAAAAGTGTATACATAATTGGCAGAGAGTACCTTTCCCCTCCTTTTCTTCCAACAATTATGTCAAGGTTATTCAGCCATCAACTGAAGATATTTAGCCAAATCCAGCTTTACAATATCAGGGTTTGGCACATGATGTGAGCTAGGATTCCTCATTATTTTTCTGTTAGAGCAGGACTTTAATATTGGTAAAGACCCCACTCCAATTTCTCCTCTTCTAGTCCATATGCAGATAGACAATATTGTGAAAGAGGACATAGCATATTTCCAAACAGCAAAACATTGAAGGTGGGCTTTTTTGACAGTGAATGCTAACTTTTCTTAATTACCCTGTTATCTCATTAGAGTTTTGCAATACATTCCTTGATAGAAAGCCAGACAGTTCAAACTGAATTGCCAGATCAGTCTCTGCAACACAAAATTGATAAAATATCTTTGTAATACTAGTATTTCATTTTATTTGGAACTGCCGTGAGAAAAAGGTGGATGTTGTCCAAGAAGCATGCAGTATTTAGAATGAATAAAGGACAACTCTCACATGACTCTTAAAGGACCAAGCAAACTTTTTAATGTACTGGAAGGTGCATTTAATTTTTTTTTTTTTTGCTGGGTGAGGATTGTAGGGGGATAGTGACAAGGAAAGGTCAGGAATTTGTGACTGTTGTTCCCAAGATTTTAGGAATAAAAATCTTGTTTGAGTGATGGGTTTTTAGTTTATCTTTGCATTAAACTCATCAGTTGTTTAATTTTAATTTGTTTCTATCATATACTGGCAGCATATTGGGGGGGGGGGTGCTCCAAGGATTCAAAAAGAGTGTCCATGAATGAAAGCTGGAGGAAAGATGACCAGCCGAATGTTGCGCAGAGTGCAGCAAAGAATCCCATAAATCCTGCTCTCAGGAAAATTACACATCAGCATGAGAGCTTGCAAAATGCAATGTCCATATTTTGTTCCTCAAAGAAAATCCAGTCAGAAAATATAAACTAACTGGTCTTTATTGATAAAAATGCAAAACTTCACAAAATACAAGTTGCATACAAAATATAGAATATAACAAAGACTTCTTCTCATATTAGCTTCCAAGACTTATCACTGCAAAGCCTCTAGCTAAAAAACACTCGAATAGGCCTGTCTGTGAGTTGTACCCTCCTTCTGGAGAATAAAGATGGTGGTTTCCACTCTGCCCTGTTTGGAGGCTTAACTATCACCCTCATCCTTATTCCCACTCCCATCCCTAACTGAGAGCCTAGTGATAAATATCCTGTTCTAGGGGTATAAGAATTAACTCTCCATACTTTCTTCTTCGTTATGTGTTGCATGAGACTGCATACATTTTATTTCATGTCATGCAGATAAAAGCTTCATTTCTTGTTAGGCTCAGGGTAATTTCCAGAGAACTTAGAATATTGCCTTTCTCTCTAATAAGAATAACAAACCCTAGCAATTACTGATATGTTATGATTGTTCTTTATCTGACTTTTTGTTTGATAGGATAGCTCCAAAAACTAGTAAATATTGCCATGATTCATAGCTATAAATGATAGGGGGTTTTCAAGATGAAAAAAAAATCAGGAGGAAAGCAGAGTGTCTACTTCTGTGTCTGTTTAATAATTGTACTAATTGACACAGAGACAAGGCTTCCATTCACTGGTGCACTGATTTAGTTTTCTACATGTTAATACGGTTTACCTGTGACCCTGTTTAGAAACCATTACGTATAGTAGCACCCACTTGGCCTTTTTCACTAAAAAGAGAAAATGTGTAACTAAAGCCTACTTGACACTTTGAAAATCTGGGGTGAAATGTGGACAGCAATTCCTAACAGGGTTTCTTAAAAGCCATTTGTGTAAAAAGGGCTTTGCTGTGAGATCCATTTAAATACTGGCAGAATTGGCCTTCTTTCTATTTCCCCAGAGCATTAACTTCAGCCATTTATCAGAGCTAAAGATTTAAAAAATATTCTACATGTTTTTCCAGATAATCTACCATGCCCGTGGGTTTATTTTTCCTATTCATTGGCAGGAGCATTCATTAATCATTAAGGGACTGGGTGGGTGTTGGGAAGGAGAGCAAACATGTGACTGATTATGGGGGAGGGGATTGGAGCTGATAGAAGCATAATCCAGAATTTCGGTCCTAATGCTTCTGCATCTTAGCAAAGAAAGTGGTAATTGTGCCATAATGAAATGCTCAGTTTTCATAAACAATAAATGAGACAAGACAGTAATTCCAAATCCTGCTGATGCACACAGAACCACTCTGTGTTAAGTAAATGACACACATGGTTCTTATTGGTAAATGTTAAATGTAACTAAAGAATAACAAACTACCTGGGTTTCTCATATTCACCTGCTATGTTACTATTGTTTGGATAAAACACGAGATGATCAGCTTCCTATCCATAATATAGTACCATAAATACTTCTATTATCTTCCTAATAACATGCATGGCCCAGTACAGACACCCTAATTTGATACTTCCCATAAGAATTTTGGGACAATTACTACTTCTGCCAAATACTTTCCAACCTGACTCCTGCATGGCCAAACACCACATGTGCCACTGGGTAGAAAAGTGGCAAGAATTAAAGCAAAAGAGCTTTCCGCACATTTCTTCTATTAACAATTTCTGTATGTGGGATGAAACTTGAGCGTTCAGAGTCTTAATTTGTTCGAAGTGAAAAAGGAGAATTGCATCTAGGTCTCAAAGTTGCAATTGCCAGATCTTTTGCAGGAAAAAGCTACTTCAAATAATATTTCCATTATTAAATGGCATTGTAATGCTTTGGGCTACAGTATTTTGGAATCACCCTGAGCTAGTCATAATAAATCTAAAGCTTGCAAATGGAAAAACAAGTATTATCAATATATACATTATAATTTAAATAATACTGATTGCTATACTTTATGAGTACCATATCTATGGTTTTAATATATCTTCAGGAGAAATTCAGAGTGCTGCACATTTCTACAGCCTTGCAAAAATTATTCTGGAAAATGAATGGACGGATGTTGTCATAGCTTGCTGGCAATGCTTTTCAATCAGTTGTACGGTGATGGAAACACTAAGATCCCTTGAAAACCAATACATGTGAAGTATTCATGTTGGTTATATTGTCTTCAGTCATTTCTTATACCAAATACCGCAGAAAAAAATGCCAATTTTATCATTACTTAGAATAGCCCTTCCCAAGTTGGTGCCCTTCGTAGTATTAGACCGTAATTCCAACAATTCCCGATAATCTCCATTGGCTATTGTAGTGAGAATGATGTATCTGCTCTAGGGGTTTCTGATTTCCACACCTGCATTCATTTAAATAAGCTGTAAGTCTTGAATATCAGTTAGGATATGGAATGAGATTCTAGCTGATATCCATGTGACTCCCACCCTTCTGGCATTCTGGACAGCCTTAAAGACCTGGCTGTTCTCTCAGGCCTTGGGATAGGGTTCGCAGGGGCCCTGTTGGATGTGTGTGATTAGCCAGATCTGCCATTGGTTCTTGTTGTTTATTCTTTTATAATTATTGTATTCTGTTTGTTTTTTTATACTTATTGTATTCTGTTTTATTCTATTGGTTTTACTGTATACTGTCTAGAGTCTGTTAGGGTCAGGCAGTGTCTAAATCAATTACATTAAATTAAATTCTTCTGGATGTTTTACTGTTCTAGCTGAGGCTGATAGGAGTTGTTTTATCAAGGTCCACAATGCCAAGGAATGTACCACTGGCATTCAAATGAACACTAGTTACAAACTCCTTTCATACCTTGCTACGGAAGAAAGAAAAAAAAAGATGAAAAAGAAAACTAAATGGAACTTGGGTAAGATCAATATGCCAGTCTGGGACAAAAATTGGACATAAAAAGCTGTCCTAAAACTGTTGGACTATTTAACTATACATCCCAGTTCTGTTTGCAGTGATTGGTACTTCTCCCAGGGCTCAGGCCAAGGTCTGTTTTAGCTGTGCTTACGTCTTTCTAATGGGAAAGGCTGGGTGCTGGGACCTAAAGCAAACAAATGATGTGCTCATTAAAGATACTGCAGATCTTGAATTGAATTAGGAGATTGTTCTTAAGTGCTTATGGAGTTTTGAAGCACATCTAAAAAGCAAAGGAAATTAACTAGCGCAATGAGAAAAATGAAACAAATGTTTAGATTTGGTGCCCTACAGGCTTCATATTACATACACATGTCATAAAGTACTGACTTTCTATGGAACGTAACCATTTGTAATTGTGAATAGAACTGTGGTTGTTGGCATGAGCCATGCTGGTCCAGAAAATTACCATCTTGGTATACCTTTGAGTAACCCCAGTTCCTCTAGATGGTGCTAATGTTAACAAAATTTAATGTTGTTGATTCTGCTTAGACACTTGGCATTAAAGAAATCCAACTCTGTTCCCATAGCAGGGCAGAATTTCCGTTGCCCAGTTAGAGGACTTTATTTCAATCTGGAGTTAAAATCTGCTATATTGTGAACTGAGGGGCAGATCTATTTTTATGATGGGAATGCTTTTTGTGAGCTTTAAAAGTTGAAGCAGCTGAAGGTAGTTTATTAGAGATACTTCCTTGGCTAATAACAATCATTAACATGTTATGTTTTAGTGAGATAAGAACTATCTGCACAGAAACAGCTGCTACATTTTTTGTAAGGTCAAAAGAATGTGTGTTTATATATGTGTATTACACACGGTGCACACACATACTCTTTAGATTCTTCTGTAAGCCTCTTAGAAAAGCCAATGTCAGCTGGCAAAGTACGTTGGTGAAAACATTTACGTTGGGAGCTTTCCCCTCCATGTGCCCTTGTGTGCACATACACATATGCATATACACATATTTCTGCACAAGGTTGATGCTTGAAAGAGTTAAGGCAAGGAAGGAAATTGTGCACATTTCTGCACAGGAGCTATACTTGAAAGGGTTAAGGCGTGGAAGAAATTGTGCAACTTGCAGAACAGGTGTCCTTGATGAAAACCCAAGGACGGAGAGATTGCTAATCCTGTATTCCACAGCATGATCAAATCACCAAGCAACAGATATAAATAAAAAAAGGCAGGAAATGAGGAATTTAGATATAAGTGTGTCAGCGAGAAAATTAAGATTCATTGTAAAAAGCTAGGGATGAGAATAGGAGAAAGGAACAATATGATAGAAGGCCCAACTGGCAAACAAAAATATTAGATTCTTTTTTTTTTTTTTTACAAAAATTCATACAAATGACAGCAATAGCAATAACTGCCTCAAACATAGCTCTGCATTATTTTTTCTGTGCATTAGTAACATAATGATTCCTTCCTCTCTCTGTTTGCCTTCCAGTGAGGAGAAAATGTATAAAAACATAAAACTGCAATGAGGAGTATGCAATCTTTACTTTGCTTACTTCATCAATGGAAAGAAAGTAAATTTGCTTTGTGGGAGTAGCAGCACCTGTTCAACAGCAGATAAATATTGCCAGCTTTGATACTTCAAGTGTACACAACTAGTGGCTTAATCCTCTATGTGATAAACAAGATACCTGCCAGATAGATGGTAGCTCATTTCAGTTAGTAGCAATGCCAAGTCTAGTGTCCATCAAATTAACACTAATCTGCCACCCAGCCAGTTATAGGAAGATATTACAGGCCTGCCTTGAGGGTTGCCATTTTGATCCTATTGTTTGGATAACTTTTCTACTGGCTGCTGTTGTGAGGGGGAAGATAACATATGGATTTTTCCATGGTCAGCACACAGGCACTGCCCTGTGTGAATAATGGTTCATTGCAGAATGAAATTGGGGAAGGCTACTTAAATATTGCTATGCCAAAAGAAAATGTGTTAATGAAAACAGTAATTATTATCAGCTGATTTTATATATACTGAATGTTGAATTCAAGAACACAGTGGCTCCAAGCCCTGAGTTCCTTATCACTTGTCCATTCCTAATTTTTTATGATAGTCATTTGAAATATGAATGCAGGAAGAACACCAGAGAAACTTAGCAGGATTCATACAAATGCTTACAGCACGCAAACTATAGTAACTCTACAAATACTCACAGTTGGCTCAAGAATTTAATCTTCAGTGTGATAACATTAAAACATTTTTCTAAAAGTTAAAATGTGTTTATAATTTTAAGCCAAACCTCAGACATTAATGCCTATCATCAATCATTTCTTAAACCAATTCATACCAAACCTGCTTAAAGCAAAGGGAAATTTGAAGAATAAGGAAAGCCAGTCCACCAGATTCCTGGATGTGCTCCTATGAAGAGAAAACTCTAACCCAAGTTACAGCCCTAGTTCAGGCAGGCATTATCTACTGGTAGTATTTCTCATTACTATTTTATTGCATTTGTTATCCCACCCTTCCATAAAGAAATACATGCATGTCTCCTTTTATTTTCATAGAAATCCTGTGGTTTGAATCTATCCTATAGACTCAAATAGTACAAGATCGCAGAGTATATTTTATGGCATGGATACAAATCTAAGGTTCAAATCAACTAAAACTTTTATTATGGCCATAAGGCCAGCAGTCAAGAAAAAACGAGGCAGGTAAAATGAAAATATATAACGTTAAAAAGAAAGAAATAAGCACCCATTTTCAGATTTGAGGAGAGGTAGGTAGTATACACTGAGGCATAGAACAGGGCAGGCTATATCTGAATGCTGATCAGACTGGAGAAATGCTAAATAAAAGTCATGCTCTCTACCAAGAAATCTTCAGGATAGGAGTCATCTGGAATTTCCTGGAGTGAGATCAAAGGGTTCATCTAAGAATCAACACTCTGGCTCTGTTCTCCCCCCCCCCCCCCCCAATCTGGTGATGCTGTGTGAAATTTGGGATCTTCTGTATGCAAAGTACATACTGTCTTTTGACTTAAGATCATATCCGTTACCTGAATTGAAGTAGTTATTCCTTATTGCTATATGATGAATGTGGTTGTTTGAATCAGGTCTAAATCAAATCAAACTCAAGAAACTTTGCTAGCAGAAGCTATTCTTATTTCCAGCATGAAAAGATCAAACAAAAGCCTTATGAATTTTATTAAAGTTTAAAAAATTTAAAAAAAAAAGCCTTATGAGTTTTACAATCCTAAAAGAGTAATTTCAGGGAAAAAGAAATCCAATGGTTCCTTGCTGTTTCAACAAATAATCGAAGCATATCCCCCAAAAGTATGAAGGTTAAGTTTCTGAGTTCTGCTGTAGGATAATGATGATGATAATGATGATGATAATAATTTTCTTCTCTCTCTCTTTCAGGAGCAGATGTACCTATTCATTAGTTCAGCAGTGATACACAAATGGGAACTTCAGATGAATATAGAACTGATGACACTGAGAAAGCTATTGAAGTCCTGGCTATTCTCCCAGGCTTTGGGCCAGAGTGAAGGTTGAGCCCTCCTAGATGGGTTTTCTGGTTTTATGTTGTTTGGTGGGAGACACTTATTATTTCTTTTGTCTATGGAAGTTTTTTTATTTTTTAACTGTAAGCTACCCAGAGTCGTTGGGAGTTTGGCAGACTATAAATTGTCTGTCTGTCTGTCTGTCTGTCTATCTTGTCCCATTCCTTTTCAGAATAACTCTATGGGAAAAGAAATGGCTGCCACATGCTCATCTTATAATAAGTATCTGTCTCCCATTCCCACTTCCGGGGAAGCAACTGTGGACTGATGACAGCCATGGTGGAAAGAGGAGCTGGTGAACGGATCGGCTCCTCAGAACCTCTCTCTGGATCAAGAAGAGGACAAGGATCACACATAGGTTTGTTCCATTCAGAGGCTCACCTGTGAAGAGACTGCAAAATAACAATCTCTGACAGGTTTGAGAGCTCTGGGAGCCAGGGGAAAATCATCCTGCCTAAACCGTGGCTTGGCGCTTTCAAATGAACACTGGGTCCACCCACTTCCTCTCTTAACTAGCTTAGCAAATGGCTTGTTATTGATCTTTTGGATGTTAAGAACCTTCTGAAGGGCAAGTTTTACTATGCTGGGAGACCTTCCTTCTACCCTGGATGAAAGAAGTTTCATGTAAGTTTAAGGATTAAAAAGAAAAAAATTAATTTTTAGAAAACAGCAAAAGAGGGACTAGAATGTTGATTTTGGAAAGTTAAGGGGCCAGATGGACTTGAAAGAATATTTCCTGTGGGTTGTTTAAAATTTTATAAAAGTATATATAAAGATTTTGAAATTAACTGTAAGAAATCCTCCCATAGGAAACAGCAAGGAACCATTGGATTGGAAAATAAGCATATGATAGGAGGGGACTTTGACGGTTGACTTGAAGGAACCAGAGAGAACTAAGGATTACAATCAAAGGAGAAGTGACCTATTAATACAATGGAGCAATATTATCTGACTAGAATAAATTAAGGCTGTCTGGAAACAATGTACTCAGATATTACTTTCAAGACTGTCTGCCACTATAAAAATGGATCTAACAGAGGCTACAGAAGAGGAACAGATTCTACTGGACAAAACAGAGACTGAGGCTGACTTGAATGTGGATTTGAAAATGGATTCTAAAAAAATGGCAGACTACAAGAGTGATATGGAAAAAGATGATATGGATTTGAAAATGGATTTAAAAATGACAGATTATAAGAAGAATATGGAAAAAGATACCACAATGGATTTACAACTGAAACTGGCTGATGTTTTAATAACTAAAGGGGACATACATATAATAAATCAGAAGAGTGACTTGGATAGCCTTCTTATCTTGGATTTACAAAAGGGATGTGTTGAACTACTGAAGCGGTTTCTGAGAGGAGACAAAGAGAAAATGATAAGAAATCAACTTGTGAGATATTATTTGACAGGATTAAAGACCAAGCTTTTTAAAAGTAAACAGAAGGACTATGAAGTGAATTTGGCTAAAATATTATATGTTAAAATATATGTTGTTTCTGGTAGCTATTAATAGATTTTTCTTTTTACCAGGACTATATGACAAGGCTTTAAAGATTTGTTCATAAATGGGGAAAGATTTCTTTTGCTTTATTTATCAGAGAAAGTGATGTTGGAATACAAAATGGAGTTACTTGATTAAGGTTAAAGTATATATGTTATTATTCTGGTAGCTTTTAATACACTTTTGCTGAATAGGACCAAATAATGAATTTTTACAATTTGATAATTGATAAGAGATGAGATATGGGAAGAAGAGATTGTTTTAAATTATCAAAATACTAGAGAAGGTGTCAACCGTCGATTACTGAAGATGTTTATAATTGTCTGGAGGGAGGGGGGAGTCAATTTTTTATATTTCTCCTTTTCTTATTTTTTTTCCCTTTTTTCCTTTCTTTTTCCTATCTCTTTCCACTTTTTTCTTTTCCTCACTTTTTATATTTCTTTTAGTTTTTATTAGTCTTTTATCTTTGTACAGTGGTACCTCGGGTTACGAACGCCCCTCCTTACAAATTTTTCAAGATACGACCAGCTCCGGCCCCAAAAATTTACCTTGACATGCGAACTCCGCCTCGAGCTACGAACCGGATCTGCGGCCATTTGCACTGCTGCCATGCGGTCGCAGCTTCCTGTGGGCGAGATCACGGTAGCAAGGAGACGTTCGGTGAGGCTTGTGGTGTGTTTTGGGGGAAATTTGCCTCGTGGTGCGACCAAATTCGGAGGGCGGATTAGCCGTATTTACATTGAACCTTATGGGGAAATTTGCCTCATGGTGCAACCAAATTCGGAGGGCGGAACGGATTAACCGTATTTACATTGAACCTTATGGGAAAATTTACCTCGCGTTGCGACCAACTCGAGTTGCGATCAGAGTCATGGAACGGATTAAGTTCGTAACCCGAGGTACCACTGTATTTGTAAACTTAAATAAAATTATTACAAAAAAAAAAAAAAAAAAAAGACTCTGTCTCCCATTCCTGCCAGATTTTGGTCAGTTTGGAAAACAATAACTATTAATTAGTTACAGTAATACCTCGGTTCATTAACGCTTCTGTTCACGAACAATTCGGTTCGTGAACAGCAGCGTTCACAAAATTTTGCTTCCGTTTGCGAACTCCACATTGGGTGACGAACATGACCCGTGGCCATCTTCCCTGCTCTGACACGTGGTTGTGGCTTCCTCTAGGCGAGATCGTGGTCGCAGACAGACACTTGCTGTGAAGCTTTTTGGTGTCACCTCAAGCAAGGTTAGTGTTCTCTCTCTTCATACTGTACTGTACTGTACTGTATTGTACTTTGTTTCATATTTTTGTGGTTAAAAAAATAATACATATGGTTCAGAACGGATTAACCTTATTTACATTGAACCATATGGGAAAATTTGATTCGGTTGGCCACCAATTCGGTTGGCGACCACATTCGTAGGGGACAGAATGGATTAACCTTATTTACATTGAACCTTATGGGGAAATTTGATTTGGTTCGCGACCAATTCGGTTCACGACCAGAATCGTGGAACAAATTAAGTTTGTGAACCGAGGTACCACTGTATTCTCGCCTAGAGTCACTTGTATAGTGAGACAGGTGGTGTATAAATTCGATAAATACATACATAAATAAATAAGTTTAATTAATTCAACTTAAGGGCACTGACTCTGGAACTGCAGTTAGGGAAAATTAAATAACAGAATCAATATGGGTAGTCTGGGGACAACTATAAAAAAAAAAAGAACTAATGGGGAAGTTATATAAAACAAAATTAATTGGCATATTTTCAGTAAAATTTAGATTTTAGTCATATTTTTAAATGTATTATTTAAATAATATGCATATATTAATAAATACACATCTAGCTGCCCCCCCCCCCCAAATTTGATGCTACATGTCCCCCTGAGGCCTCCTACTTTGCCATGAAGTGTTTTGAAGAATACAGGGGAAGCAGCCCTCTAGCATAGTTTAGACTTCCCACTGATCTCAGAATTCAAAATATACTTCTTTTTAGCTTTGCCGAATCTGGCCACAACAGAAAGTAACTCACTGAAATCTGCAATTAGACATTAAGAAAAAAAATCCTGCTAGCAAGGGAACTCCCACATCTCTCTTGCAGTTGTAAAGCTATCAAGCTTCCACTGTTACATCAGGATGTGGGGTGGGAAGGAGAGGCAACTAGAGCCAAATTGGCAGCAAGGTAATTCTACAAAAATTATCTAGACTTGGCCAAAGAATGATAGAGAATAATCAGTACTCCTTGCCAGTGAGTCACAAAAGTAAAGAAATTTTGAAAACTACATTAGTATTTTTTAAAAAAGGGGGGGGAAGCTCATTAAAATTGAATATATTCATGGTATTTGTTGCCAACACAAGACAACGTAAAATGCACAGCCATTTTCATGCACATTTTAAATTTCAAATGGTTTCTCCACCTCTTTCTCTTTTCCTAAATGTAGTTTCTTGGAACCCTTCCAGCGGGAGGATCTAGGCTGTCAGGAAATGTTTGTGTCTTAAAAAAAAATATCACCAGGCTTAATTGCATTGCAACCAGCAGAGAAGTTAAGGAGCTCTTAAGGACACAGAGTACTTTCCACTGATAGAACTGCTTCTTCCAGCAGAAATCTTCCCTCCAATTCTTTGCACAGTCTTAAAAATCTTCAGAGGCTTAAGGGATACTTTAAAACAGATTTCAAGAGGTCTAGGGAGTTGCAAGAAGAAATGAAGGAAAATTTCTGCTGCCTAGCTGAACATCCATGTGGCTCCCACCTTGTTTGCCTTCCACCAGGCATGCAAGTTCTCCCAGGCCTTGGGTTAAGGTGGATGGAGCCCCTTATTGGATGGGTTTTTGTATCAAACAACCAGATCCCCCCCATCTTGTTTTGTTTTATATTCCATATTATATTGTGAGCTGCCCAGAGTAGGTTTAAAGTTGGATGGCATCTAAATTGAAATAAATAAATAAACAAAACAAAACAAAACATTGGATTTTACCCATAGTTGATTTCTGAAAACTAAGGCTTTGAATTTACCAATACAAGATTTCCATGTTTAATGCCAATAAAATGCCTAGGGATGCTACTACCTGTATCTAGGTGAGTGAATATAAGATTTCCTGGATAATCTTATTTTAAATATATGTTTTCAAGGCTTCTTAAAACCTTAATTCAGCTACTACATAGTGAAACTAGTAAAAATTATCTCTGCAATTTAATGAAGCAATAGGAACTAAAATCAATCACCATTTTATAGAACTTCACCCCAGATTGCAGGTCATGGACTAATGGTCAACTGCAGGAAGGCAGATTCCAGTTACAAGTTAAGAAAACTTTCTAATGATAAGCCAACACTGACTGTAGAACGAATTACATAGGGAGAAGGTGTAGTTCTCTTCACAGGATATGTTCAAGCAACACTTGGACAGACATTTGTTGGGGATGCTACAATTTGGACTCTGGCATTGAGCAGGGATTTCGACTTGATGGCCGGGCCCTGAAGGTCCATCCACCTTCAGTTCTAGTTCTATGATACTCTTAAGACAGCTTATGCAACAGGGATTCTTGAAGAGAGCATGATACACATCTTTCCATCATGATGTCCCTGCCTTCACAAGTCTCCCAATCTTCACAAAACATTTTCCTGGTCTAGTACTATGTACACTTTTTATAACTTCTACTTAAGAAATCAATTTCAAAATAGCAATTTCCAAAAAGTCCACATTTAAAAGACACAGCCTTTAAGGAAGCTCAGCGGCATTATCTCAATTTGTGAGCGTATAACAAAAATAACATAGCTAAATCTTGATATACATTGTTTACCTAATAATAATAGTAATAATAACAACAACAACTATGGGATTAACAAATTTCTGCTCCATACAATACTACATGATTCCCATAACCTGCTTAAAATTGTCCTGGAAAACACTGTGTTTTTGCTACAGGGTAACACATAGACTGGTTTTGAATCTGAAGCAGACTTCTATAAAGTGCACAAAGCAACTTGTACCCCCCCCCCCCAAAAGAAATAAAAATTCAAAGGTAGCTTTGGTAACAAAAATAACAAAATGCTTCAGTGGCAACAACAGCAATCATCACCACCCGGAAGACAAGTAATGACATACTCAGTGAAAAAGTGAACTCAGGGATGGGGTGGTTTTACTAAAGTCTCCAAGCTCCTCAAAACCCCTAAGGCTTTTTTAAGCAATACTTTTACTGAAAATCCTAGCTTTAATATGATATGGAGGTATGCGGAAGAAAAGGTAATTGGTAATTTTACTGCTGCAGAAAATAGCTTACACCAGTCACAGTAAAACAACTATCGCTACCATCTTAAGAAACAGTGTGGGCATATAGTGTATCAAATAAATGAAAATAAAATATGGCATTATCAAGAAAGAAAAAGGCAGTAACTGGATGGACAAAACATTCACCTGCTTTTGTTCTTCTCCTAAACTATCCCACATAGATGCAACGATTTTTGACACATCCCCAAAGGTAGCATTGGGGTTTTGTCCTTTAATAGCTGCTTGTGTGTCTCTGAAGAAGAGGGCGTAGGCAGACACTGGCTTCTGGGGTTCATTAGGATCCTTCTTTTTCTTCTTCTTTTGGTTTTTGGGTTTCTTGCCCAGATCTGTCAAAGGTCTCTTCTCTCCAGTTGCCTATCAAAAGTCAAGAAAAAAAAATTATTTTTTCCCTCCTTCAGTTACTCTTATTTTAGAAGAAACATTCTAGCTGATTTTGAACTGGGGAGAAAAAGCCCACACAATAACTAAGAGAAGTTTAAGGACATGCACTTCAGGTAGCCTCCTCTAAAGTTAAGAACTTTGTTCCTAAAGAAATGCAATGCAAATATACCATTTTTGTTACAAATGTTCTCTTCAACAGCCTTGACTTTTGATAACTTATTGCCCCAGAACTGGTCTTTATCTGTGTAATTACACTAAAACAATTATATACACAACACACTTTTGTTGCTACCTTAAGGGAAAATTCATTCACGCACATGCACATTACTTGATTTCTCATTATTGGCCATTCAGATATCTGGAGACCTGTCCATGGATATGTGATATACAGGTAGTCCTTGGTTAACAATGGTAATTGGGACTGGAATTTCCATCACTAAACTATGTGATCATAAAGTACACTATGATATCACGGGACCGCATTGCATAGTGATGGCAATCCTGGCAGTCCCCGCTGCCATTGTTAACTGAATTCCACTGGTGATTAGGCGAGGACCCACCTCAATGCAAGCCATTCCTGGCTTGGTCCATCCCAGCCCTGAGCCTCAGTAAGGTAAGGGACTGCCTCTCTTGAACTCCCCTGCCTATCTCCCTTCAATCTCTCCCCTTTTGGCCACCTGCCTACCTGCTGCCACCAGCTGCCCCCACCGCTTAACTCTGCCCACTGGGCTTCTTTTGCTGGCATGCGCAAGACAGCCCTGGCTAGAAGGGCCCTTCTTTTGTGCAGGTGGCACTGGGGCCTTCTTTCATGTGCCGGGCTTCTTTCGCTGGTGTGTGGAAGACAGCCTTGGCTATGCTGGCACAAAAGAAGGACTCAGCTAGAAGGGTCCTTTTCTGCTGGTGCAGCCAGAGCCTTCTTTCATGTGCTGGGATTCTTTTACAAAAGAAAACCCTGGGCGGGGCACAAAGAGAGGCCCTGACTGGCACATGAATGGAGGCCATTCCTGGCATGCAAACAGAGGTCCTGGTTGGCATTCAAATGGAGGCCCTGGGCTGGGTGGAAGAGAAGGGGCTGGGTTCAAGAGAAGCTCCAGCTGCACTGGTGCAAAAGAAGGCAGCATGAAAGAAGGCCCCAGCTGGTACAGTAGTGAAGTGCAGTGAGGCCTTCCAAAGTATTGCAAGAAAGGTGTGAGCTATTTGGAGAACAGTGTGTCCAGCCTCAGGAAGAAGGCCTGGTGCAGTCAGCAACTGCCTCGAATAGGGCCAGGCCAGGCGTGCCTTGTCAGCAGTGTGAGGAAGACGGTGAAGGTCAGCTGGGCAAGGCAGGGCCTGTGGATTGCAGGGTGGCGGGGGAGGCTGGTGCTTTGCTGTGGCACTGGGGTGGCTGGCCACGATGTGGAGCCTGAGGCAGCACTCCTCAGTTGCCACCACTGAGGAGGCCAAAAGGGTAGAGATGGGGTGAGAGATAAGTGGGTGGGGGGATTTGAAGCTGCCCTGTGGTCTTAAGTGTGGGCAGGATGCCAAGTACCTGAATCTTGATCACGTGACTGTGGGAGCGCTGCAACAGCCGTAACTTTGGGGACCGGGCATAAGTACCATTTGTTCAGCGCCACCATAATTTTGAATAGTCACTGAATGAACGGTCATTAATCAAGGACTACCTGTACATTTATTCATATGTACACATGGAAAAGGAATGAACATTAATTTGAATTGAAAGCTAGACTGACTTGATTGTTTATGATGAAAGACTGAGAGAATTGGCAATGGATACAAGGATGATGAGAGGTTCTGAGTATTAGACCATTTTTTGTCAAGAGGTTATCTTGGGAAAAATGAACATAGAAGAAAAGGAAAGAAGTAAAAGAAAATAGAACAAGTACAGGAAGCAGAATGTATGAGTCCTGTATGAAAAAGTAATAGAAGATAAATTAATCTTCCAACAGAATGAACAGAAAGTGACGTAAGGAAAGAAGATATGGAAACTATTTGGAACAGACTTAAAATAATTATGTTATAGAGTGTGGCAGAACTGTGTGAAAATATCCTTATGAGAAGTATTAAAGGGATATTTAGATGAGAAAAATGCACATAAGACAATGATTGCTGCAAAAAACAAGGATTAAAAGACAATACTGTCAAAGATATATTGAGAGAAAAATATGCAATAGTTGCAAAAAAAGAGCAAGGAATAGTTAAAAGAGGCAGAAAAAATGCAAAGCAATTTCGATGGAAATAAAAAGTGGTTTTGGAAGTGAGGGGAGAGGATAAACAAGTAGTCCCAGAGTGAATGGAATTCAAATAAAACTGATGACATCATTTTGGATGTCTAATTAAACTACATTGCTGCTTATTAATTTGTATTTATTTTTAAACTCACTTGCCCACAAACAGAATCTTGAGCTGACTAGAAGTACAGACATTCATGGCTAAAATATCTGTCCTAATTTTTGAACTTTCTTGTTTCTTCCCTGTTCCTTGTTTTTTGTTTTGTAACATCTGAACTTGAAAACTTGCAGCATTTTAAGCTATTTTGGTAATTCCTAATAATGCAGTACCTAGCTATGTTATTTAGATTTTGGAAGCTTTGAAAAGGACCTGGAAGCTTCAGGTAACCCAAGGTAAGATGACTAGAATTAACCAGAATTTATCAATTAAGAAATGATTACATTATGCAGCAGTTTGTTATTTGAACTGATTGCCTGTCCTTTTTCAGGTCCAGTTCAAAGTGCTAGTTTAACTTTTAACAACTCTAAAGAGCTGGTGCAGGTTACCATCTCTCCAATATTCATCTCTCAGGACCAAAAGTCATCAAGTTGCTGTAATGAGTTTTGCTGGATGCCTATATTACAATATTTTCAATACCCAGTAAAAGTCTTTTCATTCTCACAGTCAACTTAAAATAGTTTACTAATTTTGTACGATTTTATTTTGCTCCAATTTTATCTTGATTTTATGTACTGTGTTGTTTTTACTCTTGCTACTCTTGCTACTGGTTTTATTATATAATGATTTTATAACTTCATATTGGTTATTTTATTGATGGCAGTTTTTGTGTGTTTTTACTACCCAGAGAATTTAACTTATTGGGCAGTCTGGAGATGCAACTCATAGATAGGTAAAGATATTTGTTTAGTTTAATTACAAATTTAAAAACTGAGTCTAAGCATCAAAATCACATTGTGGAAAACAAAAATAGAACACAGAGAAACATGGATATGGCAAATGTTAGATTCAGAAGCAGTTCTCAAGCCAAGGTACTATAAACGGTATTGTGTCTGTAGGCACCAATGTGTCTGTAGACACTTAGTTTAATAAAATGTTATATTACTTTAAATCATCATCATCATCATCATCATCATCAAACAACAACATCTGCTTATCTCAGGTCCTTGGGAAGGATTCGATAGGTTGATAAAAATGCCAAATCCAGTCTAAACATCTGGCTGACTGTGCAACCAACAATAATAATAAAATGAAAAACTGACTGTAACATGACTCTAGCATCATCTTTTGGTTTGTTACATCATATAGGTCCCATGGGCATTCTTAGAATATAAAAATGGCAGGTATTTGTAGCTCACTACTCAACTTGTGCAGGAAAAAAATGGCATTATAAATATTATTTGTAAGATTTATATTCTGCCTTTCCTCCAGGAGCTCAAGGCACCCCATCTATAGTACTCTTCCAATTTTTCCTAGAACCACAACCCTGTGGAGTAGATTGAATAATGATGTAATGACCTGGCCAAACTTAACCAGTGAGCTTCTGTGGCTGAAAGCAGTCCTGAAACCAGATCCCCCTAATTTGAGTTCAGTATCTTAATGTCTGTACTACACTAGCTCTACAGAGGAGACAATGGAGAACAGCTTCACCAGTCCGCTTTCTCGTAAATGGTGACTTGTCAGACACATCATGTCAGTCATTTTCTAGATAGACAAGACTCCCAATGGTAGCCATGGTATAAGAATCTCCATGACCTGTTCTAAAAATCTCAAATGTGTCCATGGCTAGTTCTACCAGATTTGGGTGAAATTATCTTGGTGACTACTAGGTGGCAGTGAAAGGTTTTCTATATTTCTTTGATACTATCTAGTGGTTGCTTGGAGTTTGCACCCCAAATCTGATAGCCCATCACTGGCCCAAAGAGTTTGTATAATCTACCCCAAAACACAATCCAGAAGTAGAGATGTTAAAGGCAGGTTCTACTAATGAATTACAAATAGATGTCTTCAAATACACTCCTGCTATATTTAGTATATGTAAAGTGAAGCATGCATATATATTTTAAAGAGAGGAGGGGAAAACTTTAAAATGATTACATGAGATCTGAACACCAATCCATTAAGGAAAAAGATAGTAAGTGAATTTGTCGGGCTATCATAGTGGTCAGGAAAGTTCTACAAGTTTGGATCTGAAAAGTAAGAAGGCAAAAGTAATAATGCTTTCTTCATATTCCGGTCTGATTAGCCTTTAATCCAATTCTTAATGAGTCAGAATAGGACATGTGTTGGGTAGGAAAATGTAAGGCACAAGCACTGGTTAGGGGAGACATGGTTTGGCAGTAAGACATGTGAAAGGGATCTGGGTGTCCTTGTTGACCATAAGTTAAACATGAGCCAGCAGTATGATGCATTGGCTAAAAACCCAAATGCTATCTTGTGGTGCATAAACAGGAACATAGAGTCCAGTTCATGAGAAGTAATCATTCCATTCTACTCTACCTTGGTCAGACTCCATCTGAAATACTGTGTCTAGTTCTGGATACCACAGTTCAAAATGGACAGTGACAAATTGGAGCAAATTCACAGAATGACTATCGGGATGATGAGATGTCTAGAAACCAAAGTCCGTGTTAAAGAAGCTGGATAATTTGCTCTACAGAAAAAATAACTAATGGGAGATGTGATAGCAGTCTTCAGATATTTGAGAGGCTATAACACAGTTCAGGGGTGGGGGAGCAGATACAAAACAACAAGAAGGGGTTTCAGGCTAGACCCGTGGACAAACTTGCTGACTATATGATTAGCCAATGCAGCAGGCTGCCATATGACGGGAATAATTTATTTTATTGATTTATAAGGCATATAGGCCACTGCAATCAGCCAACTCTGAATAGAGCTCTCTTTTGCTAGAGGTTTTCAAACAGAGGCTAGATGGTCAAACAAACAGAGGGCCAAAGTACTTAACATCTATGGACCCTCTGCACTCCATGATTCAATGACTGTCAAATAGACTGTTGCCCACTAGCGAACATACCTCTCATTCTTATCTCTTCCTCCTGCCCACGTTGAACTAGATTTTCTATTCAGTTCTTCAAAGTGAAACTTGTACCTTATCATTTGAGGATGGGAGTGAGAAGTTAATTATAACACTTTATTTTATGAAAGTTTATGTGTCATTTATAGTTTATAATCACATCTGTAAATTAAGTTGACTACAAATTAGGATCAGAGATAGTGGGTTATTTTTATAAGTAAAAATGGTTTTCAAATGATTGAAATGGATAAGAACTCACTGGAGCACTGTTTCTCAAAGTTGGCAACTTTAAGACATGTGGACTTCAACTTCCAGAATTCCCCAGCCAGTATACAATTCTGGGAGTTGAAGTCCACAAGTCTTAAAGTTGCCAATTTGAGAAACTCTGCACTGGAGGGAAGGAAGGGAAGTCAAATCTCTCTTTCCCTTTCACTACAATCTCAAAATCCTTTCTTTTTCCCACCATATTCATTCCTGGGGAAAATGAAGGTTCTTCCTCATTTCACCCCCTTCAGATGATTGCTGAAGGCAAGGATTTGCAAAATTTCCAGACAACACAAATTAACCCCTATTCCAGGCTCAATGCCAGGGCATGCCTGCTGCCAGTCACTATTATTTCCCAATTACTGAGTGAACTGACTGTGCATATGGCAACCATAATCGCTACTGGATTTGAGAGTACTTTTTTATCATTATATGTATTGCTGCAAACAAAGAATTTTCATCTTCAACAGACTCTTTGGTTACCTTGCTTTCTTCTCAATTTAAATGACCATAGCGTCTACATACATTAGCCACTGTATGTAGTTTTATTAACCACTGACAGCATTCAGAAAACTGCAGAGTTAATCTCATGTAAAAGGATGATGTTCTGGTTCATGTTTTACTTAACAAATAAATTAATGAAGGCAGGAGGACTTGGGATTTCATTGCTTCCACAGTGCCAATCTCTTTCTTAGAACATCTTCCTGCAGAGTTCATAGCTAATTATGGAACATATAAAGCACAGTGATGCCACAAAATTATGAAATTCATTATATCTGACTCTACGAGAACACCATTTACAGTCAATACACTAATCAAAGGGAAGAGGGAACCTACAATAGTTATATTGGTCATTTTCATTGCTATTATAAGAAAAGCAGGTGGTAGCCCTTTATTACAATGACCAGATGCACAAGAACATAAAAATTGGGTTTTGTGACTTAAAAGTAGCTGCACTGTACTGGAAATGTGAAAGAAATAAAAATTTATCTAGGAACATGTATTCATCTTAATGGTTACAAGACCTCATGCAAAGTGGCATCCCCTTATTATTTTTAATGCTTCTTTGCCCACATTGCCACAGGTGGCTATGAATCAGCAAAGCTATTATTTGTGCACTGTGGTTCTCTTATTATCATTCACAGGAAGGAAAAGAGTTCTATTCACATATGGATATCTGACTCTGCAGTATTTATCATGGAATATTTATTTATTAGTTAGGTTTATATCCCTTCTTTCCTCCCAGAAATCAAGGTGGTACACACACACCACCTTCTTCAATTCCCCCCCACAAGAACCTGGTAGGGTATTTTGGGCTGAGAAGACTGACTGGCCCATCAACCAGTGGGCTTTAATGGCTGCAATCAGACTTGACTATGCAGTCCTAGTCCACCAACTCAGCCACTGTACCACAGTGGCTTTCAGTGGTGTAGAGCACATTGCTTTTGGATAATTTAAGCAATATATGCAAAATGTCAGAATCAAAGAAATAAGACAAAGTAGACTCTGGTAGATTCTGCAGACAGTGGCTTGGTTTACGCAAAAGTGATGTGGTCTGTCTGCGCCTACTGTGATGTGTGAACCCACCCACAAGGTAGGTTTATGAGCAAATAAGAACACTATAGCTTGTGTCAATAAACCATAGTTAATAAAACCCAACTTAGTGTTACATAGAATTCTGCCAGTGAGCTTCACTATATACACAATTAGCCAGTGCCAATTGGCTGTAGCAAAAGAACAGATGAACCAAAGAGAGTTCACAGCTATGTTGAAAGATCAGGACATTGGTCCGTTTTTCTACTTGATTTTTTTTTTCTATTCTACCTCATCATGATAATAATAGCTTTGATTCTGACTAGCTGGAATAGAAACAAATCAAGTTTCTTCCTCTTTCATCCTCATCCCATTTTTCTTTTTTACTATGTCCTTTAAAGTTTAGGTCTATGGGGATGAATTGTCTTGCTTTAAATAAATTGTTCTGGATACCTTTTCACCAGAAGAGTAGGATAAATAGGCTGTATATAAATATATAACTCATAATAATAATAAATCTAAAGATCAAAGGGAATTTATATTATTTCTAGAGAAACAAGTTAGTATTCCTGCAATCTAGGGCGGCTGTCAATTCTTAATGTGCCTTTTTGCAGTTTTTTCCAACTCAAGAGTCCTTGTCAGATTTTTAGTTTTGTTTATATGAAAAGGTTGTGAGAATGAATAAGATTAATTCTACCCTTTTGATGATTTGCTGCACACTGGAAATACTCCTAACTGACATACTTTGAGAGTAAGGAAGATGACCTTGATGGAGATATGCAGGAACTATTACCTAGGCAAAAGGGGCTGAAGCATTTTTAAAGTCCAGAATGAGAAAGCATTCAGAAGCAGCTCAGGCAGATGTCTCCCTAATTCACTGAACTATGAGGAGGAGGAGGAGGAGGAGGAGGAGGCGGCGGGAGTGGTGAAGCACAATCAGATTTGCAAGATTCTGTTGTTATAGCCAATCTCAGTAAAAGTAGCCTTCCTGCAAAGCTGATTTCCTAGTCTGGTCTATCTAGTGTGGGTGACACATATAATCAGCTTTATATGAAAGCATTCCAATGTGGGGTTAGGGATCCTGGCCAATTAGGGATCGATTCCATCGTTATTTCCTCAAGTGCCACTGAGTTGGGTTTGACTCCTAGTAATCATGACTCCTAGTAATCACATGGATGAATGCTTGCCATCTTGACCTGACCTGACTCAGTAACAACAGCCCTGTAATTTCTTTGAACCTATTCATCCACCTTATCTGCTGTCTTCTCTCAACCTTCTCAAATACGGTTGTTGTTTTTTTCCCCTTTCTAAACTATCATCTACTCATACCGCACAGCCAAAGTATGTGTGTTTCTAATTGCTGTTTATTACCTTAAGGAAGCAGTTCAGGAGTGATTGATTCTTCCCGCAGTCCATGGTACTCTCAGTAACCATCTCCAAATCCATAATTCAAACACTATTTCTCAATTACCAATTTTCACAGCCATACATTATCATGGAAAAAACCATTACTTATACTATTTGATTTTTTTATTGTCATAGAAATATCCTTATCCTTCATTATCTTGGGTAAGATATGTTACTGCTTTTCTCCCTTGGAATATCCTCTTTACTATTGTAGCACACTGTCTGTCTTTATATATTCTTGAGCCTATACCTACATCATAAATCTCATCCCCATTTGCATTAAAGCAGACTCTATGCTGGATTTGGAGTATTGCTGGCATAAGGTTATTTTCAAAGAGAAAAAGCAAAACTAGCAATTCCTGCAGTCCCTTCACCTATTTGCAAATTGAAGGCTAATGTTAGCCACTGAAATCCTTGCTCTGAAGATGCTCAAGCTACAGTATTTGAGTAATACTGTACTTATATTTATTTTTTATAATTATATATAATATATTATAATTATAATTATTAATTTAAATTTATCTCTATCTAATATCTATATATCTATATCTTCTATAAGTATACACAATAGACCACTCGGAAATGCCTTGGGTTCTTTAAACTCCTCCCCTCTGTTATTCTGAGGATCTAGCAGTTTCATCCAACCATGACTTACTTGGACTTTCCTTGGCCCATTCATTCTTCCTTCGTGTATTTCCTTTGCAATTTGATTCTTATTCATTTTCTCAATATAACCAAACCAACTTAGTGTCCCTTTTGATACATCACTCACTTTTGTATTCAATCCACATTTATTCACCACTTATTTGTTTTTTTACTCTACCTCTTCTTGTTTTATTATTCATAAATAACCCATCCTTCCATGTAACAAATCATATAGCCACACCCATATGTTAACATTTCTCCAGTAACACCATCCCCACTTGTAGGTGTACCATTTTTCAATATTTTTACAACAGTTACTTTCTTTTTATCATTTATTTCCTGCTATTTACTAACATTTGTAGCATTTATTTCAATTCTGCTCTTTATTCTCACTTAAAATAATATTTAAACTACTCTTGGTCAGATTTCATCCTAAATCATATCATCAATTTTATATTCAAGTCCATCCATTCACTGCTGGAGTCTTCTACTTTAGCCCTGTTTGCTTGCTTCCCAAACTATTTCTTTTAAAATTTCCATCAAAATCACTTTGCATTTTCTTTGCCTATTTTATTCTTAAATGTTCCTTGCTCTTTCGCTCTGTTCTTTGCAACAATCTTTTTTTTCCTATACATGCTATATTATATCTTTCTCTCATCCTCACTTTTTGCAACAGCAGCTATTGTCTTATATGCATTTTCCCTCATTCGCAGCCTCTTTTACTTCATCAGTCCACCAAGTATCCTTTTTCATACTTCCCATTAGTATAAAACCACACACTTCTGTGACAATTTTTAGCATAATTATTTTCATTCTGTTCCAGGCAGCTTCCAAATTCTCTTTCCTTACGTCCACTTTCCAGTTATTCTATTAGGAAATTAATATATTTTCCAATACTTTTTAAAGCAGGTCTCAGGTTTTCTTTTCCTGCAGTCAATCTACTTTCTTTCACTTCTTTCCTTTTCTTCCCTAACCACTGTTTTACCAAGGCCCATTCTTGACATTATCCAAAAAAAAAAACAAAAAACCCTCTTCCACATAGCTTATCACACTTGTTTCTTTAATTAGTCCTTTAAGTGTTTCATCAGAAACAATCAAATCAAACGTATTTTTAGATTTATATTTTCATTTTTCATGTGTGCATATGAACAGACATATGCTTAAACCATGTATTTAAAAAAAAAAATCTAAGCAAATACACACCAAACAGTCACAATTCTTATTTATTCCTAGATTTCTGAATGGCCCATTATTTTTCTGTATTCTTTGCCTCATTCCCAACTATCTATGCATATCACCTAACAAAATAATTTTTCCCCTGAAGCACATTCATCCAGGATGTTGCATAATTTTTCCTAAAACTGATCCCTGCTTCTTCCATTTTCACCATTAACTGGTTGTATAACATACAACCATCGCCAACTTATGAATTCCTACTTTCATATATATCCATAACAATGTACATAACACCAATTCATGTTGTTGGACAGTCTAGCTTTTTCAAGTTAAACCTACACCTTTCCTTCTCTTATTCATCTGTTTTACTCCACAACATCAGACCAACATCATTCAATCTATTACAATTTTCCCCTTTGTCTTAATTTCTGACACATAACTTAGTTATTTTCTTTCTATTTCATTTCATTATGCTCTTTACCACTCATCACACTAATATTTCAAGTTGTAATTTTCCACACACTATGATCATTAGATGAGCCCGCAGATATTAACCTGCACTCCCCATCATGTTTAATAAGATAATGATATCAGTGATGATATTGGCACATTTTGGTTAGTATACAACAAACACAATGAAAGCCCACTTTTACTCCAACCATGCTCACACTAGGCATGCTATGATCTTTCACAGAGAGAACATTTCAAGTCAAGATACCACTGTCACATCTCATCAACTAGGAAGTACATACAGCATAAAAATATATATTCAGGACACCGCTTCCTACATAGCTTAATTTCAAAATATGTTAGCAAATAACCAGTTTGGCTCAGACATTGAAGAGAGAGAAGGAGAAGGAACAGAAGGAGAAGGGGTGGCATAAAACATAGTGAAAAGAGGGATAGCAGAAAGAAAGGAACTGCTTGCCACCAGCCCTCAATCTATTATCCCCAACAGGATGCAGGTCTCAACACATTTGGGCCATGATGATTTTCTGCCTGAGACAGAAAAATGACTGATTGCTTGAGGGAGAAGGAAGATACACCTCCGTCTCTCATGCTCCCCTTCCTTAGAAGCAGTGAGTCTGCTAGTCATGTTCTCATGGCCAGCCGGCTGTCATCTGGTATGAGCTGCATGAGGAGATTCTCCAACTGAAGAAACATGAAATGGCTGCCTCTCCTCCACAGTGAAAAGATTCTTCATCCTTTAAAAAATGCTGTAGCCCCTCTACTAAGACTTGTGTTTTTACAAAAAGGATAGGTAATATGTATATTTATTTAGCAAGACTTCTTTCAGAATCATCCAATATGACAACGCATTTATTCATACAAACTGCTGCTATGTTAACATACAAACATTCCTTACATCTGCTCAGTACCACCAACATATTCAGCATCTATTTTTCATTAACAAAGCAAAATAATAAGATTCTCCTTGCGAAGCTTAATAAGTCATCTGCTTTACTAACTTATAATTTATTATGTTTTAAAAATCCTTTCTATCTAGGTTTAAGCATAGTGAAAACATTTTCTGTTATTTCATTCTGATGATGATATGGCAAACTATTCAATTAAAATCCCAGCTGACTATCTGTGCTTTCCTATTTTCACTCTCCAAATATGAGAAGTTTGCTTCTCCAAAAAACATTTTCAACTGGTAGAATTGAATGCATGTGCGCAGTAAACCATACTTTTATTGTCACAATCTTAACCTGGAAGGACAGTACAAAATGATGTACTTAGCATTTTTAGCAAGATAGAAAATATTTAGGAAGAAAAGTTTCTTTCAGAATTTGCTGCCTTAATTGTTCTATTCATTATATGCATCAATATAGCACTTCTATGCTTGATATAATTTGTAATCCTGACATCTCTTCCAATTCTTTTGCTAAGAAATGTTCTTTTCAGATGGTCTGGGTTAAAAAAAAGTTTTTCTCTCTCTTGGTGTGTCTCTCCCTCTTGGAAAAGCGAATGTCTTTGATCTAGGTGCTGTTCATTATTTCTGCCATTGTAGGTTGCCTGCCACTGTCAAACTTTATGTCTGTCAAAACAGGCATGGCTGCACGTACCTTATAATGTGATTCTGTCTCCTCTTCCTGAGTAGAACTGGAGGGAGATGGTGTAGCAGATTTGCTTCCAGGGGGTGATGGGGAACCATGGGTAACACCGCTCCTCAAACCCATCTGAGAAATCAGTTGTGACTGGCTGAGGGCACTCATGTGACCGGTTAACATCCCTGGTCGATTGATCAGGGGAACTTGATGGTTGGACTCATAGGACGTAGCGTCTGAGTGGACCATCTCCTGGATCTGAGTTAGGAGAATATTACTTTTTAATTAAATTGTATTTATTATCTTATCAAAATTATATGATGATGCAGGCTAAGCATGGTTATTACCAGGGTATCAATCACCCTTGGGAAAAAACTTAAGTTCCATGCTGGAAAAAATTTACCCCTAATTTGTTATGGAACTGTTTTCATCATATGAAACACTTTTATGTTGGCTTTATTTTTAGCTTGCAGAACATTCAGCAATGTATTTTTAGATAAAATTGTACTATATTTTTAATATTAATATATTGCTGAGGATTTTCTCATATGCTAATATTCCCCTACAGGTAATCCTGGGCAAACTAAGGCATCCCTTGGATTCAAATGCCATAAGCAGAGCTGTTATAATGGGCTAACACTATAATCCTGTGCTAATCTGACATTAACCAGCAGTATCAGCACTTGTTTTGAACTGGGTCACACAGTATTCTGAGTTCCAGATATCAGAGTTTGGAAGTAGGGAAGGGGGAGGCATGACTGCAAAATGCAGTGGACTTACCAGTTGTGCTTTTCTTTTCAAAACAGGTACATACAGATTTTTTTGCTTATTTGACTGCATTTTCAATGAGATAGCCCCATTTTCATGATCAACAATGAAAATCATAACATGTTATCATATGATGGAAACGACAATGCAGAGATAAATTCTTGAATAATTAGCCAAATATGAAGAGATGGAAAACTACAAATCTGGGTCCAAAGGAATCTAAAATATTTTATAGTAATCAGTTATAAAAGATGACACAGTAGAACAAAGATTTTTTTTCAGTTCAGTGTTCCTAAAATAATGTTGCTAAAATTTGAAAAATAATAGTTTTTCATATGTGAAACTAGCTGTAAACCTGCAAACAAAAAATGAGCAGAGGCTGGAAAGAGCAGATAGAAGAAAATAAAAGATTCTGTTTACAGAACAGGATTTCTTATACAATGCTCAATTAAAATATTTATTTAAAGTATTATTTAAAATGAAGATAAAATCCGCTAACGTCAGTTAAAAAAAAAAGTTGAACAGCTTCACACACGTTTAGTAGTGAAATGAAGCATTCAAATCTGCATCAAAGAATTTTTTTTAAACGTTCTTTTCCAAATTTGGAATGTTGAGCTCAAATGGAGAAAATATCAATTGATGCAAATACAACTGCAATATTTAATATTTAAACAGGAACACATTTGCTTTCATGGAATGCTGGTGACAGAACACCACCAAGCTCACTAGTTTTCAAATTGCTGGAGGTCAAAAGGTTTGAAGTTAACACTTTTTAAAAAAAATATTCTCACTGGTAGAGTTTGTATGAGATAGGAGAAAAATAAAGTTACTTCTACTATTGTGCTTCAGGCAGTCTGAAGCTGGCTGGTTTGGGAATGTGTCTGCTCTATATTCAGAGTACTGTATTTCTAGTTTTTCATGCAATCTGCTTAAAATGACTGAAGCTATCCATTGTCAAAGATTGGAAACTAGACTTACTATAAAGATAGTCTCCCTGGATTTTTGCAGTAAACTCTGCTGTCCTAATCTAATCTCTCCACGTGCATTCAATTCCTGGTGATTATCTCCTCCTTCATTATATCTTCTTACTGCCATGTAAGCAATTTATCACTTTCTTATAACTCAGTATTCTCCATCCTAGCTCCCTCTAGGTGTATTGGGACTGTAATTCCCAGAATTCCAGGTGAGCATGGAAAAAAGTTTGGAATTTTGGTAATAGCAGTACCAGCAGATCTGAAGGGTGGCCATGCTGGAAAAGATTACTTTATCTTTCCTTCATTCTAACAATCACTGTTTTCCCTTTGCTTTTTTTTTAAAACTCTCAAACTACTTTTGCTTCTCCACTTACCAACCATTTCCCTTTTCTACTTTAACATGATGCTTTTTGTTGCTGTTTATAGTTTTTGATCTCAAGGTTCTCTCTGGGACCTCTGAAATATGACAGTCTTCTTGGTTCAGAGTGTTCTCAAATCATTGATAGCTGACTCATTGCCAAGTTCAAAAATCTTGTCCTTGTTCTCCTTGATCATTCTGTTTTGACTGAAATGGTTGACAAATCTTTTATTTGACTACCTTCTTTCCCAGGCTTCTATGATTTTGTTTTAGCAGGTTTTCTTCCTGTTAATATAACCCCTCATTTACAATTTCTACAGAGGAAACTTCTTTCTCTGCTTTTCCTTTTTCTGTTGGAAGGTCACCTAGTAATCTTCTCTAAATGCATTGTTCTTGGATATGTTCACCAAATCCCATGGCTTTCATTATTAAAATATTAAAAGACACTGATAAGACACTAAGGACAGAGTATATTTGGAGAAGAGTACTAAAGTTACTGGATGCTAGCAATTTTCTCCAGAACATTTGCTCTGTCTAGTCTTTCTTTCCATTACCTGCCTGGTATTTCTCACATTTAATCATTACTGAAAAATGCAACATGTCCACAACCAAATTTATCAGCTTTCTTCACAAATCCCCATCTCCACTGGTGAGCAGTATTGCCATCCACCCATTTCAATCTTCATGGATACTTAGCTATACCTATGACATTCTCCCTATTTTGCTCTGCCACTTTGCACTTTTATTTTTACTTAGCCTTTATTATTTCCCTCTAATTACTGCAACCCATTGCTCTCTGGACTTTTAAGGTCACATCCTGACTATCTTCCTACACAAAATCATTGACCATATGATGCTTCTCCTTAACTTGTTTTCCAGATCCAGCATTAACTTACCTCTGAAGTCTACATAAGATGGGTAGCTATATAAATCTTTTAAATAAATAAATAAGTAACTTCCTACAAAATGTGGCATTCTCAGTCTTGTGGATAACCAATGGCTGCAACACTGTGGACTAGAAGAGATATTGAAAGATCCAGCAAAAAGTGAGGGATCTTTGGGCAAGTTTAAACAAAACAGCAGACTGAAAGGAGTCATAGGTATCTTCCTCCTCTGGAAGAATACAAAACTATGTAACAGTTTTAACTAAAGTTAATGCAAGTCTGTAATAGTATATTGGGTAAACAGAAAGAGTGAGTTATTTCTGAGATATCCAAAGAACAAAATGTGGCCCCCAACAAGGCCTACAAGGCTCTAATGTTAATTTTCCTTCATAGGAGACAAAGTCCTGAGGAGTAGTGACTTGTCACTTTCATTCTGCCTATAACTGTTAACATTAAAAAAGAAAAAAAAAGGCTTGTTAATAAAAAGGCCAGAGCACTGAGATACAACTGCTTCTTCACTTGTTTTGGAAGTAAAATTAATCCAGATACTTAGGTACTATCAATTGAGACACAGCAGAAAGCAGCAGGAGAGAAATCAAACACTGTCTTAAGCTTTTTCCATCCCCTCCCTTCCCACTTTTTATATTAATCTGATTAATGTTAACATGAGTTTAAAGACTCAGGGCTTTATTTATTAACAATTTTCATTTCCAATAAGCCCACTGAGGTGCAATCTCTCATTAGCAGGGGACTCCTGCCAACTCCATTAGCAGCTCATAAAGTAAGAAGTGTAGGGAAGAGCTGGAAGGGCTCTGTAGGCTTCAGCAGAAATAAATCCAAACGCAGAAGCAGATTTACTGCTACAGGTCAGGAATCAAGAGCTTTTCTACAACATTAGACAGCATGTAGGGCTCAGATATTCAAAAGACACTGGGGGGCAGCTTAAGAGTGGGGAGCTGGGATGTTTTTGTAAGAGCTGCTCTTGTTAGTCCTGTTAAATAAATAAGAGAATTCAATTTACTTTTTAAAATGTGTCACATTTCCAAACCATTTCTATTTGTCCTCCAAGGAGCTGAAGGTAGCATTCTGTAGCTGAACGGCAGGCAGGCTTGTTTTACAAGGCTTGTTTACATGAATCTGTTCACATGACTTAATGATGGCAACATGAGCTGATGACTTTAATGTGTGAATGAACAACTGCAGAGAACTTTAATGCCAACTCACATTACCTAAAAAAACAATGCTTGTTGCTAAACTAGTTTCTAAAGAATCAGAGAATTATACATATATGAATCAGATTGTACATGCCAAATTCCACACAATCAACTGTTTGTATACAGAGCCTCTTATGCAGCCCTGGCAAGAAAGATCAGGATACAAAGGAAATTTTCTGGATTACTTGCAGGGATAAGCATTTGTTTCTGATTTAATAAGTTTAGCAGAAACTGCTTAAGGTCTTTTAACAGGAGCTTCTTCTCCTTCTCCTCCTTGTTTTTCACCCATATCCATCCTTGTTATAACTTGTTCCTGAGTATTAATTGATATTATTTGGTTGCTTTTGCGTACCTCTTCTGGTTTCATGCTAAGATTTCTTGTAATGCGGTAATTCAGATTCAGATTTCTATTTTTATAGTTATATCTTCTATTTTTATATGTAGTTATCCCAATTCATAAAGTGGTTCAGAAAATTACCTTCCCTCAAAGCTACAATTTTGCTTTGGTTCTGTCTTTATGTAGACACCCTGTACTTGGCTGCTGATAATGGAGTTTTAAGTTTCTAGTCTTAAAAAAGAGGAAGGGGACAGAATGTACATTTGAAAAAGGACAAATTCAAAAGTTTCAAAGAAATACAAGAGATGTTGCTATTGGTTTATATGTCCATCTAGATGCTTGGCAATATTCTCAAAGGTCAGCAAAGCCAAAGCTTCCTTTGCAGAAGACATGCTGATTGTTCCTTTTTTCTCTCTTGATTTAAAATGTTTTATACCACTCTACAAGAAGCAAAAGGAAAATTATCATATCTACTTTTCTGGCATCCAATGGAATCCTTAAAAAAAGAGAAACTAATATTATACAGTCTACTTTCTCTGGTAAGGAACGTTATTTTAATGGGCTAGCACACCTTGTTTTTATACCAGGTGGAACTATAAATTTCTCAGAGCTCTTCGGACTGCATCTGCTTCATAAATATGTTAAATGTTAAAGATGATTGGCCAGCTAGTAAGGAAAATAATGCATTCTCCTAATTTTACATTCATATTTCATAATTGTTAAAACATATAATAATGTAAGTTGTTGAGTTTTAAACAAATCTAAAAGATCATTTCCATCTACAGTTACATTAGTCTCTTGGGCAAATACTATATTAAGATTTTAAAAAATTCTTATTATGGAGCCAGTAGACCACAACACCTCCATTTATCCATTAAATATGTAATCATATTTTTTTCTTTAAAGTGCATATTATTTATGCAGCAGAGCAGAACTAGTCCAGGAATGTAATTATGGATGTGAGACCTGTGCAGAAAATTTATTATGAAAATTTGCAGAAATGAGTATGAAGTCCATCTAGCCCCCATTAATATCAGTAAAAAGATTCCATCTAACCACACGGGACTTGGATTGGGCTCCCAATATTCTTTATCCAAAATATTAACTAGGCATTGTTACCACTCCACCTTATTATACTTTAGCATCAGATTACGATTAAGCTACCACCATCATGCGCTACAGATGACAAAGTATAGTTAATTAAGTGGACACTGCATATGCACACGTACATACACTCATGTGTTTACAAGATAAATCAGCATTAAAATGGTAAGGGCTCTTTCTTCTAGACCAGTGGTTCTCAAATATTTTGGTCTCAGGACCCCTTTACATTCTTAAGAATGACTGAGGACCCCAAAGAGCTTTGGTTTATGTGGGTATATCTATTGATATTTATTGTATTAGAAATTAAAACTGAGACATTTTAAAATATCTTTTATTTGACTTCGTGGACCCCATGAAAAGGTCTCAGGAACCCTATGAAAAGGTTTTGGGGACCCCGGGGTCCCCAGACCACACTTGGAGAACTACTGTTCTAGATAGATCCAAATGAACTTTCTGTATCAAGGAAACTAAAAGCAGTGAAATGAATGGTAATGCTGATTGTAGCTTTTATCGTTGCTGCTTAACTAACAGATATATCCAGTTAAACACAGCAGTCATGGCCTTCTGTGGACCCTATACTCCACAGAGGAGGAAGATGGGTCTGGTGAGCCCACTAAATCCTGTGCATCAGATTAGCCAGGCCCAGCACAGGACTCAGGTCAGAATTAGCCTTCTCTAGCCAGGGGCACTCTGCCCAGGACTTTCACCAGTACAGTAACTTGGTCTATTTGAATAGTGCTACTGCTGGGCCCAATGAGGAGAGGCTCCAAAGTACTTACTCAGTGACAAAGGAGAATAAAGATATACTTGGAAGCACATAATAATCTATATGGCCTTGCAGCCAGAACAAGGTCCATGAAGTACCAGTTGAGAAAGGATGAGCCTCCAATATAAAAGTTCTATATTTGGGAGCAGCTCATTACTGGAAGCAATAATCTCTCATTCGTGAGGCTTGCTAATAGTGTGCCTTGAGTATTGACTGGCCTCTATGCTGTATTACTGCCTGGACCCTGACTTTTGCTTTTATCTTCTGAAACGTCAAACAGAAATTGGACTGCTTTGGCTTTGACTTCTGGACTGATGTACCAACTACTCCTCAATCTGCATGAAGTGAGGTCTTTTGGAGTCACACAACAAGGCTTTTGCATCTTCCTAATGTCCACCCAAGACAATGCCCTAGAGTCCTATCTTAAAACTCATCAGCATATTATAAGAGATTCTAATGGCAAGCATCCTTTCAAGGATTTTTTAAAATGTATTTCCCACCACTGGAATTTATGTGAAAAATCTTCCAACTATCAAAACTAAAGATGTTACAGTAGTTTGGAATAGCAGGAAATTTAAACCAAAAGAACCATAATATTACCAGAGCATCTCAGAATGATTTATTTCCTAAGCTTGTGCAGAAGTAACCCAACAACATAAAAGATGACACAGATTTTCTAAGGCAATCACTAATGTCTCCTCAACACAGTCCCTCTCTCTGAAGAAACCATCCTGATCTGTCAAGCTTGATCAACCATTTTATATTTCCGCTTCCCTAGTAAACCAAGAGCTACAGCCAACTCAAATCAGCAACTCACAGGAGCAAAAACCTCAGTGTTAACAAATTAGGAAGAAATTCTGCTATATGCCTCCTGGGATTGTAGCACAGTATATACAAAGACTTCCCTTGAAAAGCTATTTTAATTGCTATCAGAAGGAGGGGAAATATCTCAAAATAATTTCGAAGTGAAGATTCTCCATAATAGAGTAGGCTTGTGTTTAATCAGTTTATCTTAAACAGAAATGTACCACCATAATGAAATTCCTTATTTTACATAGGACAGAAAAGATATATACATACACACACAGTTCTAGCTACCATTAAATCTGTTCCTGTTTCTAAGAAACTGTCATAGTACATGTAAAATACATTGGAGAGGGGGCAATTTCTGGTGGAATTTGAGATGTCTTGTTCAGAGTAATAGCTGTCTCACACAGGTGCCCAGCTGCTATTGTAAAATCAGTAAGCATTTAATTGAAACAAATGACTATAATAATAGTACATTATCCCTGCAGGCTCATAGCCATAACCATTTTAATTATTGAGTTAAGAGTCAAACTAATTTATTCTTTAAAGTAACAGCCACCTTTTTGGTTCAACCACTCATCCTGTTATGAATATGAGTGAAGCAGTAGGGAAGGACCTAAAGAGGGAGCAATTTATTTCTGTAGGGATGCATTTATCACACAGTAGAAGCTTCTTACTGTTATAGCTTTCAATCATTGGTTCAGACACAAGCCCAACTAGACCACAGTACTGAAATGCAATGTGGTACTCTCAAATCAAAGTCTGTTCCCTGCATGGCACTGGATGCTGAACAAGAGGCAAGACAGCTAATAATAAATTCCTGCTTTAATTAATGTAGTGGTTATCACAATTTGATTTTCCCTCACAATCTTCTCATAGGATGTCTCTATGTAACATTTTAATTATGAAATCATACAGCTTTCCCCAGATGATATTGCCTACTGCTCATAAACCTGTGTTTGCTTTTTAAAATTTCTATTCACAGAATATTTGTTCAGGAGGGAAGAAATAATGGAAGATCATATTTTGGTTAGGCGCTCTGGAATCTCCAGCAGAGACCTTTTCTACTTAACGTCTATAATTTTCTACAATGAAATGCTGTATGGCATCCCAGCCTAGACAATTAAGTATAATCTCACTCATAAACAAGGTGATGCTACTTTATGTTAGAAATTTGCCTTATTTAAATTACTTACCATTAAGACACTGAACATTTTAATAGTTAGACTCCTTTCCACTTATCTCCTTCATTCCCACATTTGACACAAGTCTCTTATTTAGGAGGAGGAGGAGGAGGAGGAGCAACACTTGTACAGAAATCTGAATGTAGTGTTTTGACCAGCTCTGATCCAGTATTATGGCATGAGATTATTACTGGGGAAAGAGTCACCCAAACACAATTAACACTTCATTATAAAGATGAATCTCCACAGCCTCCATGTTAAGAAAAGCTGTCAGAAACAGAATTAAAATGATGTTTAACAAATGGGGAATGTGTTTAATATATCAGCTTTCACCCATGTTCTGCAGCCACAAAGTTAAAAAGTAGATTGCAGTTTGCTTTCACTGTGGATATTTATAAGTGGGAATACTCTTCAGGATTTTGTTGCCCAATTCTGAACAGAATCTAATTATTTCCCAGTATCTGATGTGGGAAATTATAAATCTGTTTTCTCTTTTTGTTCTATTAATACTGTACTTGGTTTTCTTTAAAAATCCAACAAAACAAAAGTCACTAAGGAATCTTAAAATTTCCCAACCTGATGCACTGGGTTACAACTATCAGAAATCTCAGCCAAAACCATGTTGACTTTTTGTGAGATACAATCCAGCTCATTTGGAAGGTGCTAAATTGAGGGAAGGACTGGGAGGCCAGGCACAGCAATAAATCGCTTCTTTCCCGAAACTCCATCCAGCATTCAGAAACAAAGTAACAGCACAAATGTGACACTAATGGGTAAGCTGCTTTATTGCAAACAAGACAGCGGTCACATGTGTGTGTATGTGTATGTGTGTACATAAATGTGTGTGTGCACACATACAGTCTGCCTACTGCAGAACACAGAAATATCTTTCTCTTTGTTTGATGTGTATATACATACACATACATACACACAGAGAGAGAGCGGAGTCCTTGGAGTCACTCACACACACACACACACACACACACACACACCCCAGGCCCAGAATTTAAATCTTAAACCTCCTCCTCATGCTCTTTAGGGTTAATAGATTTGGGGCTGTTCATTGAGATTTGAAGGTACCAGCTTTTACCAGTTTTCACAATAGTTCTGTCTGGCCTGAGCACATATTAGTTCCTATCTCACCAGATGGGAGTCCTTAGAGGTAAAGACTTACCTAGGAATAACTTGTGTTGAACTAATTTTATTTTATTTTAGCAATTTATCTCAGATATTAAATTATCAGACTCATATATCACAGTAGGCCACCATTTGCTTAAGCTTGCTTTGTTGAATAACTCACAAATGGATCAGTTCACACAATACTCTAAGCCATAAACCACTGCTTAGAAAAGACTGTGCTTGGGTTCACACAAAATAGTCAAAGCAAAATAAGCCGGACTTTACCTTCCTGCAATGTGTGAATCTAACCAACATGATTTACTTTTCATTAGACCTGTACAGGATGGTCTACTGACTTCTTAGTGCAACTTTATGGGTTTGGATGGCTGGTAGAGAGAGGGAAAAATACAAGAAATCTACTTGCATCAAATCAAATGAAATTCTGTCCTTAGTTCTTTTGAACTTTTACCTTCTTTTCTACCAAGTGCTAACCATCTAGGTCAGAGACTGTTTCCATTTGTTCTTTCTGCTGAATCATTAATTAAATGTGATATTGTAACATTATTTTATCATGTGTTTTGTCATTGTTATAACAATATTCTGAACTATTGCCTTTCTTTCTTCTGAACAACACTGAGTTGTTTATAAAAGATCAAAGCCTTAACTAAGGTTCAAAGTTTGTGTCTTGATTCTTGTGGATAATCTCTCTTTTGTTGTTCTGTTATTCTCTGTGAAGCAAAACATGAAGACAATAGAAGACTGAACTCACATGACACAATTTTGTAATAATTTAGCAGAAGATTCAATGGGCTTTAGAGAAAATCTTTTTCTCAAATGATATTTATTCAGGAATGTTTATGACATTTGACTTGCCCATTGCCTTTTGATTTTATCCCCGTTCTATTTAACAATCTTTTTCGGATATTCTTTCCCCTCTGGGCTACACAGCAATGTGACTATGCTCATAGTACATATCTAGAATGCAAAAATAAAAAAAAATTATTGGGCTTTCTTTCAACAGCCCTTTTTCCTTGTTTCATGCCTCTTATGGCTTTGCTAGTTATTTTAGATATTGTGTTCCCATAAACTAAAATGCCCACAAGTAATGGCAGACCTCTATATTTCATTGCAGGGAATATAAAATATAATGATTTTAGAACAGAAGAGGAAAAACTATAAAACCACTTAGCCCCCCCCCCACCCTGAAATCAGCATCTAGGAAAAAGCTCTGCAAATTAGTTTTAAAAGCCTGAATTCTAACCACAAAACTTGATCTAGTATTTCAAATGCAATTAAATACAACTCATCATTGACTAACCATACAGCAAAAATGTAAATAAATATTAAAACACATGCATGTATGTGTGTGTGTACACAGAGAAAGAGAGAGAGAGACAGACACAAGGGGGGTGGGGGGAGAGATTTTTCTGGTATTTTAACAGAGCAAACTATACTGCAATTGGCAATTCTCTCCTGAGGACTGGATGTTTTTCAGCACTGGATTTTCCTAATGTGATTATTAATGTGCCTGTGATAAGGCCCCATGGTTTCTCTACTCCTCTGCACTTAGAGGTGGAAGAATTGGTAGGATATGATATGGCCAAACACATCATTCTTGTATTTGAAGGATTCAGTTTTGCTCTTTTGCTTTATAGCTGAAATGCCAAGCTAGTCTGTACAAAGATTGTCCTGAAGAAACTCATCTCAAAGAAGAGGCAGAAAGGGTCCTATGGTATTTGGCCTATCATAAATTTCATACAAGGTACCTGATCAGATGCAACTTTGCTACTACAATTCTCCTTGAGTGAAAGAGGGACAGAGACATATTATTAGAGATAGTACAAGACTATCTTCAATAATACTGGGAAGAGTTTAAAACATTACCTTAATTTGTTGGATGAAAAAAAAAACCTGACTTCATTTTGAGTAGGACAACCATCTGCCAAAAAAGGAGGAAATGGATTGCTAAAAAAGAGGGCAAAAGAGGAGACAGGTCATTATCAACTATAAGTCTGTAATAAAATGATGTGTGTGCTTATTCAGTCTACTGGCCATTTGCTAGTTATTTGAATGGAGCTTCAAGGCCCTATTCTCTTACAATCCTTTTTAAACTGGACTTGGAAAAACCATCAAAGAGCAGATTGCCCTCTGTAAAGCAGGGGAGATCAAGAGCCTTTTGAGTGGATCCCAACTTGAAATAGTTCCCTACCCTTCTCCTGTCATTTCTCTGTCCAAACTGGACTAACCATCCTCCCCCAACTTTACCCAGCTAAAAGGCGGCTTAGTTTGGGAGTGGGGGATTTTCCAGCAGGAAAGATCTTGTAGATCCTTCCTTATCAGGAAAAAAAAAAAGATTCCCGTAGAACACATGGAACTTAAAATTTATAATCTTTCCTTGTTAAAAGAAAAAAAAATGTTCCACCAATGCAAAAAAACTCATTTCTTATTTCTTCTCTCTGGATTCATGGCTTTTGCTGCTCAGCAACAGCAGCCCATAGCAAGGAAGACTTCGCTCAGCTTTGTCTGGTGCAGCTGTTGTGACTGTTTTTGGAGCAAAGGATCTTGGTAACAAAAACTCATGCCCTTACTATCTTCAAACTGGATTATTGCAACTCAGTATACTTTGGATTGTCTTTCAAGATAACTTGGAAACTTTAGCTAGTACAGGAGCAGCAGCATGAATGCTGACAGGTGAGAGCTGTTTCAGCAGAATTACACCAGTATTTCAGTCACTGTGTTGGCTGCCTATTTGTTTCTGGGTCTAATTCAGTGCTGGTTATGACCTGTAAAGCCCTCTATGACTTCGGTTTAGGTTACCTTCAGGCAGGGCTGTCTCTAGACATTTTGGTGCCCTTGGCAGTCATATTCTGCCATCCCCTATGGCTCATCTTCTGATTTTGTTAGGAGTTTCAAAAAGATGCCCTGTTTCTTTTTTTTTTTCTTTGAATTTTTAAGCTTTACACTTATGATTTTCAGCCCCAGACAATTTATTTTATTTTCTCGGACATTTTCAGCCTATTTACACAGTAAGTAATTTTAATTACATCAGCACCCATTGTTGTCATATTGCAACAATTCTGTGGAATCATATTTAACCCTTGAGTGGGCGCACTGGCTCATGGAGTGTGCTGTTACTGCTTTTTGACTTTTTATTGTGTTTTTCGGAAGTCTTTTCAATTTTGGCATCCCCTAAAATCTGGCACTCCTAGGTTGGTGCCTACTTGGCCTTAGCGTAGAGCCGGCTCTGCCTTGAGGACTGTCTGCTCCAAGTAGAATCTGCCCATCTCTGCACTCGGGTCAGTAATGAATTATTTCAGTTTCTCCCTTTGGGAAGTTAGGATGGGAGTCAAGAAGCAGACCTTTTCCACGGCTGTCTTGGTCTTGTGGAATAGCTTGCTATCTAAGGTTCAGATGATTTCCTCCTTCCCAGCCTTTAGAAAAGGGACAAAGACTATACTTTTCCATTGGGTCTTTAGGATGTAAAAGTTTTATTGGCCTTCTTCTAATTCTAGTTATTTTAATTAATGTCGTTGTTGCCGTCATTTTTAGAAAATAGTAAGCCATCTAGAGTCTGTTGACTGGCAGAGCAGAAATGTTGTAGTAAACAAATAAATACATTTGTATAATTTCTAAACCACTTTTCATTGATAAAACAATACCATAAATCTCTTTTGGTATTTGGAACAGCTCACCCAAGATAATAATTAATTTGTACAAGAATAGTGGAATGCAGGATTCTTCTTTTTTTTGAAAATGCTGACCTGTGCTTAAGTGATTTAAAATGTAAGAGAGAAATGAACAGCTAAGAAGCCTGAATCAACCACTTGCCCAAATTTCCTCCTGTCCCCCATGGCAATCTCCCTCAACACTTCACTACAATTCCAGCTGGTTTTCTCCCCGGTAGGTTGCTAGAAAACCTAGCCAGTAGAAACAATGCCTCATTTTCTTTATCACTGAGACTTTGAGGAGAAAAGAAAAAATGCAAGGTAATTGCATTTTAAAAATACATTTCTTGTTAGTGTCTTTGCTTGGCTCAGTGAAAACCTATAGTTATATAATCAGCCACAACAGTTTTGGCTTCACCCTAGAGATTATAAAAAGTACAGAGGTTTTCATGCACTTTGAGATGCTTTCTTCCTGAGGTTCAACTTTAAATAGTGGAGAAGGAAAGAAAAAAAGAAATAGAGCCGCTTCTCTAAAAGCAAGGTGATTGGAGAGTTTCAATTCTCCCCAGGACACAACACTAAAAACTGTGATTTTTTTTTCTGGCTGAACTGGGCCAGCAAAACACCCCTGTAAATAATTATACAACCTTCTGAACAATAGTGAGAAGAATCACTGGGAAGGAGGAAAATGTTAGCTAAATCCTCCCTCCTATTTTGCCTTAGCATAGATAGTACCTCTTTTAATGGTCTTAAAAGCAAAAGAAAGCAAGAAATGTCTCATGGTACATCTAATTTGTTATCATTAGGGCTGCAAATACATAATGCATGTGATGATATTAGGTCATTGTCAGCCAATCATACAGGTGTCTCATCTGTGTTTCTGAACTTAAATAATTCATTCCATGATCACAGAGCTGATCTCCCAAGAATTAAATACCAGACGGTCCAATATTTGACCACATTGTCTTTTTTAAAAATTTTATTGTTAGATTATTATTATGTTGTAAATCTTAATACATTATGATACTGCGATACAATGATATTTCTATCATTACAATGATTCAACGATTCAATGATTCAATACAACAATTCAATGATACAACAAAGCATTTCTTCGATACAATGATATTTAGATAAACTGTTGAAGATAAAAGGAAGAAAGAAATATTCTATTAATATTAATTACAATTTAGGATGTCAGTGTTAATGAGCGTAAGATTATTTGGCATTTTCATGCAAAATTGAATAAAATATAAACAAACACTGCATATTGCGGCAAAATATTTGTTGTGCAATAAAGGTTTCAGTCTGAAGCTCATTACCTAGTGTTAAGGTCTCCATTGTATTGTTACTTACTGGTTTTTAGACATGGTAATAAAGAAAAAAAGAAGATACACAGAGCAAATTTGACAAGAATTAAATATCAAAAAAAACAAAGAAAAGAAAAAAGAAAAGAAAAGAAAGACTATTGTGTTTCTAACTTCCCCCTTTTTGTGTATCTGCTAATTTACCATGTTTATAAACATTTAGGCTCTCTTAGAAGCCAGACTGTAAGTGATTATATTTGCCATGCTGCATGATGTATTATATGAATGGGAACCATTCTTGCTTAAATTTAGTTAAGATCCAATTAATTTTGCCATTGCTGCATCTTCTCCAAGTTTAAGTCCCCAATCAGATATTGTCAGGATTATATCTTTCTTCCAGTATTAGGCAAAATTTATTCTTGCTGCTAAGAGCATGTATCTCATTAATCTGTGATATTTCTTGTTGATTCCCCCCCCTGAAGTTATGCCTAGTAAGAAAAGTTGTGGCTTTGTTTCATATTTAAGTTCCAAAATTTTCTGCACTGCATTATGTATATCTTTCCAGTACTTTTGAGCCCCACCACATGTAGTAAAACATTCCTTTTGTTTTGTGGCATTTCCAAAATTTATTACTGTATTTATTTGTTTCTTTTATCAAATTTGTATGGCTGCCCATCTCACACAAGGTGACTGTGTGTAGCATACAATAAAACCAAACATTAAAATCAAATATAAAAACCAATTAGAACAAATAATCAAATAAGTATGATTTGTCTATCTTAGATATTGTTGATGTAGTTGTATACCATCTATATAACATTATGGCTTGGTTTTATTGAGATTTGAGACAGGATGAACAAGTTAAAGAGTGTATGATAAAATGGGTTAAAAATTTTGGTTAATGTACAGTTGAAACAATGGGAAAACATGGCAGAAAGGATTAAAATTTACACTGTGTTAAAATCTAAAAGAGAACTTTTACAAAATGATGTATTGTTGGTATTTGTCACCAGAAAAATTATCTAAAATGTATAAAGGTAAGTCAAATGTATGTTGGAAACGCGAACAACATGAAGGGACATTTGGTGGACTTGTAAAAATGCAAAAAAAAAAAAAAATCTGGAATGAGATACACATTTATAGACAGAAGATTCTAAAGATTAACATACAATCAAAATCAGAGACTTTTCTTTTAGGTTTGATAGACAAGCATTTGGAAAAAACTTATGGAACTTTTATACACTCAGAGATGTAAGGACAAGACGCTACATATGGTGGAAGAATGGATGGCGAATTTGATGGAGTTAGCTGAGATGGCGAAACTGATGACTTTGATTTGAAATAAGACATTATGTAATTTTAATATTACTTGGAAACCTTTTTTGGACTTTTTGTGAGATTTGAAAAAAAATGAATTTTTGTGGTATGTATTTGATGATGAGAAATAATATGGATTAATAGAAATAATGGAAGTTATATTTTAATCTTAGAGTAAGAGTTGGATGTATATTGTTACTTATATCTGTTGTGAGGAGGGTCAGAAGTCAATTCTTTTTTGTCTTTCTGATTCTTTTCTTCTCTTCTTTGTCTTTCACACTTTCTAATCTTTTATCTCTCTTATTTCTGAAATTTCTTTTTTTTCTTTCTATAATCTTTTCTTAATACTAGTTTTTGTTAGTTTTTCTATTGTTCTTTTTAATTTTTTTAATAAAGTTATTACAAAAAGTTATGGCTTGGTTTTATACATAATTCTTCCCATTGTTGTGTTGTGACAATCCATTTTGTCATTCTGTTTGTTTGTTCTGTCTGTATCATATCATACTGTCTTGAGTTCTTAAAATATGCTGGTTATAAAAAAAAATGTATTATTGACTTTCCATTACTTCTTTAGCTTGTCTGATAACATAAAGCCCACAATGTTTTATATCTGAAATGCTTTGAAGGTGTTACAATTTGCTGTGGATAGTCTCATGAAAAATTAACAACAACAAACATCTGATTAATCAAGGTGAATACTGCTCCACCTGGGTCTCAGTCTCATGTGCCAAACACACAATTCCTTTTACAAAAAAATTAAGCATTTATTATACAACCATCTTTATTTTCCACTTCCTTGAAAGTCAGAAATCCCAGCACAATAATGGAAATTTATTATACTTCTAATGTTGCATACCACATCAGTATCTGGCTGTATTATTGAATAGGTACTAATGAGATAAACTAATTAAAATGCACTAAAACATGGCAAAGCAAAAGAAGATTTATTCCTCTGGCACTGTATTGAGGTAAAAAAAAAACCCAAACAAACAAAAAACCCCCACTTTTTCTCTCTACACTTTAAATTTTATAGCCAGCTGCCTATTTTAATATACCAGATGAATCTCAAAGAAAAGAGCACATATTTCAATTAAATTTCTTCAAAAGCTGCCTCTCTTTGTCTTGGTGTCTGTGACACCAAAATATTCCAGAAGGAACACTACTTTCAATGCAATATTTGCATTTTTATCCAATCAGATCTTAAGGACATGTGCCAAGTCAATGTTTATATTATAGAATAAAATCAAACATCAGCAAGATCTGATTAACCTAACGACCTGAAATTAAGCAATACCACCTGGAAGGAGTGCTCCTATATTCACTAGAATCTGAGAAGCTCTTTCAGAATCTGTATGTCTAGGACAGATGTTCTACTGCCCATCTAAAGATACACAAACGTTGAATGATTTTCCAAACTTCCCAATATTTAACAAATATTACTGCACATCGTAAGGAAGGCAATTAGGACTGAGCCTTATTTTAAAATGTAACTTGAATGTATTTTGAACACAGAAGTATATCTTTTGCGAATGGCAACAGGTTTCTAAAAACTGCTCTTAGTCATCTTTTCTAAACTGCTTGTATTGCTATTCATTGCATTTTTTTCATCCTTTAGTGGTGTCAGAGTGAGGGCAGGAAGCTCTAAGATAACCAAAGTTTAAATACAGCTTTGTACATGGAGACATACATAATGCTTACATGCATACTCATTACTCTCTTAACTTTTCAAAAAGGCAGTTATTTGGTGCAGAAACAGAGTAAAAAGTGGTAAGCAAAAGAAATGAAAGGCATGATATATTTTTTCTTTCTTACATCTTATTTATGCCAACACCATTCACTATATCTCTCTATACCTTCCTATCTCGTATTTGTTCATACACTGATTCATGTACTGCTTTTGGTGCTTTAAACTTCTCATTCTGAGGATCTCACCAATCCATCCAACCATGAGTTTCCTCTCAACCCATTCACTTCTTCATATACTTGTTTTGTAATTTGATCCTTATTTATTATCTCTAGATGACCAAATCACCTCAACATATTTTTTTCTCACTTTTGTATTCAAGCTACATTCATTCATCCCCATTCATTCTTGGCTTATCTCTTCTTGTTTCACCACCCACTTCTTAACTACCCCCTTTCTAATTGCATTCAAGTCACTTTTATATTTTTCCTGACATACACAAGTGCCCATTTAACGCAGTGGGCAGAAGCATACTCTAATACGCAGCCATTTTCACTCCCTCCAACAAATACTCATTTCTTGCAACAACACATACTACTCTGGCATTTTGCCAGTATTTGGAGAATTTAAAATTTCTCTGTCCATTATTCCATCTTTAGCAAACATTCTACCAAGGGGTGTGTTCATGTATTTGTTCTAGTTTTTCACTATTTATGTATAACACAATCATTTACTCCATTTTCAATATCAATCAGAACTATTTTGGTCTGTGATTCATTTATTTTGACATCCATACTCCTCATTGCATTATACAATATATTTAAGGTTCACTTAAAATCATTTGGGTTGTCATCCAAGAAGATTGCATTGTCTGCATACTAAAGTACACATACATGCAAGTTCCTAACCAACTTTTCTAATGTCATCAGAAGCATTCCTTCTTCCATTAAACAACCAAAAGAACACTATATATCCTTGGCTTATTCCCTGCTCAGTGTTGAATCATTCAGAAAGTATTTCATTTATTTTCAAGCATGCTTTACTCCTATTATATATCACTATTATTGCATTCAGCAATCAACCTTCTGGTCCACAAATATTCTGCAATTCAAGCCTATTCACTATATCATATACTTTCTTTAAATTAACAAACAGTACTGACATCTCAATCTGGACCAGCAACATTTTCAGCTTCAGAGACACCTATATTCTTAGAAGGGATTACTAAATCCTACAAGACCAAAAAAAACCCCTCAATTATTTTTTATCAATATATCAATTTGATATTCAAATATTAAAGACTGAATGGAACAAGGAATTGGAGATCCCCATTTTGTCTTAATAATGAGAAACATTTTAACTTCACTACCAAAAATTTAAATAGATCTTAGATTACACCTTATTCAATAACAAAAATATTTTGGGTTTACTGGATGAACTGCATTTATATAGGAAAAGAATGAGTAAATCATCATGCTGTTGGAGATGCCACAAAAAACACATTTCATTAAAACATGTTTTTGCAATGTCCTAAAGTAGTTATGTTCTGAAAATAAGTAGTTATATATATTAATTTGACTCTGAGACAAAGTTTAATATTTTTGGATGCACATATTTTTTGAGCCAGATACCCGTTACATGGAAATTGAGAACTGGACAATGGAAATAGATTGTCTGTTCCCCTCTTACTGATAAAAGAGTAATACTTCAACATTGAAAAAACACATTTATGGCTCCAGTTACTCAGTGAATTTAAGAACTGATGCTACTTGCGACTTATGAATAAGACATAAATTATGTATGGATCATTACAGTAAAAAAAGGGTCATATGTTACTGAAATTGTTATGGAGAACCTTTATATCTATAAAGTCCTGTATGTATAATTTTGTTGCTGTTGCTGCATTGTTCTTTTTCTTTCCTCTTTTTTTTTTGTTATTGTTTTATTCCTTTTTTCTTTGTTCTATTTTATTAAATAAATCTAAAAATAAAAAATAAATGAACAAATAGTACATTTTCTTACATTCATACATTTCCAAATGATCTGCTGGAGACCCAAAATCTGGTAGATACACTGACCAGCACAAAGCCACCCTGTGCTTCCCATGTTTTGCTCATAACCAAATACCTTCCAGGTGTACTACACAAACTAATTCCTCTGTAGTTTTTGTTTTGACACTTGTTGCACAAAGAAACAATAACAGCATTCTTTCATTCCTCAGGTATAGATGCAGTCTTTACAGATCCATTAAAGAAGTCGCACAGCCATTCTGCAAGCAAGCTGCATCTATATTTTAGCATTTTATCAGTTTCTCATCTACACATGCAACCTTAATTTTTTCAACATTTTTTCAACATTCATGACTTCCTTTTCATCATATTTTCTTGGATACTAAACATAACTTTCAGCTATCAGCAATCTACTTTACCATGTGCCTGTAGCAATCAAGACAACAGCATTTCTAATATACATTTAACCCTTTGATTTATTAAACTTACATCTTCACTTCCAGAAGATCAGACTTTTATTCTGATCTATTCACAAACATATGACCTGCCTTCCTGTCACGTCACGTCACGTCACTTCACGTCCTTTATTTATGCTCTTTACCATAAACTCCTCTTACATTTCAAGTCACAAGCACAACATGCTCATCAAGAAATGCATCATGAATACTGACATCCATTCTCCACTTCCAAATGGAGATTTGTCTGTCTCCAAGTTTGTCTGCCTTCCAGAAAATGCTAAAGATGGAGCTTTTCTGTAGGGTCTTTGGGTCTTGATGCTATATATTCTGTTTGTGTCTTCTTTATTTTATTCTGATGTTTTAAATACTTCATTATATTCTTGTATTTTGTTAGCTGCCAATAGTCTTGTGACTGCAGTAACATACAGATTTGATTAATAAATTAATAAGATTTTTTTAAAAAAAGAAGACTAGAATATCAGCCATAGACCTATCTATGCTACATGCAACGTTCACTGTTAATGGGACACAATATCAGTCAATTTGGGCACACTTTGCACACCATAAGCACAACCAAACCATAGTTTTATCCAAATGCGCTTACACTATTTTATGTGAACTACCATCTCTAAAGTCTTTCTTGTAAGTTATTATACTCTTCCCACATCCTATCAACTAGGAGGTATATGAAGTATACTGACACACTCAGGATAAATGGTTTTGAATGCTGTCAAATAGCCTAATTTGGCAGAAGGACAAATCAAACATCCTGCTGCACATTGATATCAAAAATGGAAAAAAAAAATTGAATATCAGGATTAGGAAAGAGTAGTGGTGTTCTAAAGCAAATTTTATTTATTGTTGCTGGATGGTTCATTACATATTTGCTAATGACTGAAGCCTAATTTCAAATCAATATTGAGCAGCCTTAGATGGATGAATGGATGGATGGATGGATGGATGGATAAACTGACTGATAGCAGGACTGGGAAGGATAAATAAGGACAAAGATGAAAAAACAAGTATGTATGCATGGGTAAAGAAGGGAGCAGTGCAAGAGAAAGAAATCTGATATCCCAGGACCCAGGTCTGATCTGGAAGCATTTAAAATCTGGCTAAGAAAGGAAGCAGTAGAATGTCCTGGGCTCAGTGGAGTTTGATTAGGGTAAGGGCAGGTACCAGTTCTGTCCTCCCCCTCCCCCATTCCATATTGGCCAGGGCGGGGGCAATGAAAGGCACCACTGGATAAAGAAGAATATTCCAACTGATCCCAATGTTGTATCTTGAAGTCTGTGTATTGGTAAAAATGTCTGAAGGGCATTTTTCTTTTAGAGCTACTGCAAACAGTACTCTGATCCAAACTAGTAGCGCATGCTCACTTAATGGACCTTTTGCTTTCGATATGATGATTTTTTTTAAATAATAAGAGATAGAATCAAATTCTGCCCACAGGCTTCCATTTAAACAAAGACAAAAATAGAAAATCAGTTTGGAGGAATAGGGTAAAGGAAGATATGGGGAAGAAAGGAAGGGATGGAAGAGGTACTATCAATAAAACATTTAAAGATAATAACAGAGACATAGAGCAAAAAACCTAAAAAGAAGCAACTAAAGATTAAAATATCACAAGAGAATATGTTGGAAAAGAAAAATGAGGAGGAAGAAGAGAACTGGCCAATTGTATATACAGTATACAGTGTGTGTGTGTGTGTGTGTGTAATGACTGACAGCCAAGGTGTGAATTAGAATAGCTAATAGCAAAAACATAGCTAGTAAATTGCATAAAAGTTTGCTGTCTCAAAACTCAAGGATCATTCTTCAAAAAATGCCAAGTTACAACTAAAAAAACTAGGAAGTGCAAAGCAAATTCAGCAGAAGGGGGGGGGAAAAATCACCTGACAGGAAAGGGTTACTTTTTAGTTTAAAATTAATGCACTCCATTCCAAATTAACATGTGGGATAATTAAAACCATCTTTCCAATGAATTTATTATAGGATATACAAAGCTAATTATAAATTCTCTGTTGCTAATCCGTTGCAGTTTGCTAATGCAGCGTTGAAATCTCTTTGGCCACACTTGTTTAAATTATTCATTAGACACAGCAACAGTTGTGAACTGTAATTTAAATTGGCATCTCATGAATATTCAATTAATACAATAAACATTGGAATGTTTTACTGCTCACTGCTCAATATTTTGCACTCTATCCGGTGTTTACATATTTTTATTAACTCTTTATAAAGGTGTTACCTATTTATGTCACCGATTACAGTGAGAATAAAATGTCCTACTCATAAATATTTGTGTCATCTTAAGAGAGAGAATGTAATTAGGCAAAGCTTCAGAAGTCATAATTAATATAGAGCTGATATCACTCTTGTACTCTTTGCTTTGAGCATGTGGCTTGGCATAATTTCAAACTGAGGGTTTACATCCAGCGCAGCTCCATCATTACAGATACCCCAAGTATGCAGGATGAAATCTGCCAATCTTCTACCACTAAAGAAAGTGTTAATTTACAATAAACTCATATTTTCCCTCCTGTCCCTCTTAAGGCCTTGTAGAACAGCATCATGCAGGTTATTTGCTGCTTTTATATAAACGATATTTTGTATTTTTCGTAGACCACACAAATATTGATTATCTTGAAGGAAGATGACAGGGAAGCCACCAGATTCTATATTGGATTATTTTATGTTTGCAATATGGTCAATGACTTTGAAATTATCTGAAATGCTGCCTTGTTCTATAACTATTAGTCATAGTTTCTAGATAGCTGTAATTAGATTAAGCTATTTAGCTATAGTTAAATAAAAATTATGAATGATTTCCTGAATTGTTAGCTCTTGGTGAGAGAAGTAAAAGACCAAGATTAGAAACATCTGATCTACAATGCACAAGGATAAGATAGCATGCTGAAAAAGAAACCATGTGTTTAGTTATCACTGATTATGCAACGTTTTTCATATTATTGGATACAAAGACATTACCTCTTAAATTGTTTCATACTGAATCTGGTGCAAGGTTGCCTTTACATGGAAACCAGCTTAATTGTATTTTTATAGGAAGAAAATATACAGTTCAAGTCTAAGGCAGGAAGGAGAGTTAATAAATTAGCATGCATCAAGAATTTCAGCTGCTTTGCATCAATGCAGCTTTAAAAAAAGTGGATGACTCCATTCTGGTTATTAACAAAGTGACCTATTAGACTGTAGTTGGAGTTCCTAGACTATACCAACTAAAAGTAATATGGATGGTTTGAAAAAAAAGTTTAATTCAGTCAGAATCTGAATTGAAGAAAAGCTAGTCAGAAATGTTCCATCATCTCATCTGGCTATGTCCTAGGAAAACTCAATTAAAACTATTATATAGATCTGAACCAAAGATCTGTAATAAGAAAAAAGTGATATTAAATATGCTCAAAGTTTAAATCATTGCTCTCTTGTGTCCTGAGGCAATGAAGGAAGAACTATTTTGACAGCACTAAATAGATGGAAAGGGGCCATCCTAAGTCATATAAAGACACCAGAAGAACAACAGTCTAACAGTTTAATAGGAACCAGTAGCTGGGCCCATTCTAGTTTTAGGCTAACACTTTGTGTTTTAGAAATTTTGCTCAATTTTGAGTCCTGGGGAAGAAATAGCAAAGTGAAGACAGCTCCTCTAAAGCTGAGCTGACAACCATGGCAGAATAAAGAGCTGGCAAGTAGACCAGCTCTTCATAATTCCTCTCTAGACAAGGAGAGGACTTCAGAATGCCCACAAGTGCTCCAGACTGTTGCTCCTTGTGAGGAAACTGCAAGACAGCAGTCTCTGGCAGGTTTAGAGCTCTGGGAGATGAGGGAATAGCCATCTTGCTCAAACCATGGTTGGTACCTTTAAGAACACTGGGTCTGCATACTTCCTTTTCTAACCACTTTTGGAAATTGCTTGTTAACTGCTTTTTAGCTATTAGGAACCTTTGGATTGACAAGTCTGAAAAAACCAGGTCAATATCCTTCAATCCTTTGTGAAAGAAATTTTAAATACAAGTTTAAGGACTTAAAAAAAAATACAGGTAGTCCTCGACTTATGACCATTCGTGTAGCGACTGTTCTAAGTTACTATGGCACTGAAAAAAGTGACTTACAACCAGTCCTTGCACTTATGACTGTCGCAGTGTCCCCACAGTCACATGATCAACATTCAGGTACTTAGCAACCAGCATGTATTTACGATTGTTGCAGCATCCTGAGATCACGTGATCACCATTTGCTACCTTCCCAGCTGGTTTCTGCCAAGCAAACTCAATGGGGAACCACATGATTCACTTAATGACATGTTTCACTTAATGAACATGATGATTTGCTTAATGACCGCTGCAAAAAATGTCATAAAATCAGGTGCGGTCATGTGATGCCTTGCTTAATGACCACACCACTTAACAATGAATTTTCTGGTCCCTACTGTGCTCATAAGTTGAGGACTACCTACATTTTGGGGGGGAATAAACAGCAAAAGAGTGATTAGAACTTTGATTTGTGAAAGTTACAAATGGACTAATGGTCCAGATGGATTTGAAATAAGATTTTGGAATTAATTATAAGAATCCTTCCCATGGGAAAATGCTTTTGTTTTGAATTCTTCTTTTTAAAAAAACATGATAGGATGAAACTTTGAAGGTTGGATGCTAGAGGGAACCAGAAGGAAGTAAAGATTACAATTAAAGGAGAACAGTTAAATTTGACTTACTAATACAGAGTGATGCAAAATACTTTAACATTGGATATATTGAAGGATAATTTTGAACAATGGACCCAAAAGTTAATTTTAAGAGTGTCTGCCTCTATAGATAGACTGTGTTTAAAAGATGTTATGAAAGAGGAACAAGTTTTACCTGACAAGATTAAGACTTATCTGAAAGTGAATTTAAAAATGATACAACAATGATATGGAAAAAAGATGCTATACTGGGCATACAAAAGAAACTGTTTAATGTCTTAATAACTAAAAAGGATATACAAATAATAAACTAAGGAAGTGACCTGGATAATTTTCCTATATTGGATTTACAAAAGAGGCTTGTTAAAGCTTTGAAGAATTTTGTGAGAAGGGACAAAGAGAAAATGAAAAGAAATCAAGTTCTAGGACATTATTTGACGGGACTAAAGATCAAGATAGTTAAAAGTAAAAGGAAGGAATATAAAGTTGGTTTATTTGATCAAGGTTAAAATAGATACACTGTTATTTCTGGTAACCCTTAATGGACTTTTGCCGGTATCAGGATTGAAATGACAAGGCTTTAAGGATTTGTTTATAGATAAGAGATGGGATATGGGGAAAAGAGATCATTTGTTGTAATTTAACAGAAGGTGATAAGCTACTAAAATTGCCTATACTTGTTGTTATGAAGGGGGAAGTCATTTCTTTATATATTTCTTTTCCTTTTTATTACTATATTCTTATTTTTTCTTTCTTTTCTATTCTTCCGTCTATTTTTCTGATTTTTTTCTTTTCTGCACCTTCTATTTTTTTCTTTTTATTCTTTTTTCTTTACCTTGTATTAGCTTTTATCTTTGCAATTGTAATTTTTAATAAAATTACTATTGAAAAAGGAAAAAAGAAAAAAAATTGCACAATTTCTCCTGAAAAATGCTAGATCGAAGTTAACAAATCTACCTGCCTTTAGGTGAACAAAATTCCAAGTCTCTGGGAAAAACTGATCCACACAGTTCAACTGAATTTGTAATCCGCAATTACTTTGGGTTTGACCCCTTACAGCTCGCTCTGCAGACAATTAGGTTAAAAAAAAAAACAGTTCTTCTGGGGCAAGATATAATTATTCCCTCCCCATTCTAAGAAACCAGTCCAGCCAAAATTAATGAACAGATACTCAGCTAATAGATATTAAGTATGCCGTGCATACTTTTTAACGGCAGAATTTAAAAGGCATCAAACTGTACATCAGTTCAGTGTAGTTTATTATGTTTATTGCATGATGGTATAAATGATCGTCTTTATTTTTCAACTATATAATATTACATCTTGTCACATGTGCAACCTCGGTGTAACTAACAGGGCAGGAGAATGCAGGCCACTTATTTATTTCAAATAGTTACCAGGCAATCTAGCAGCACACATTGTACCCATTATACCTGCATACAGTATCTAAATTGCTTTGTTTCATGACATGATATTGCTGTATACACCCAAAAGCAATATTTGATCTCAAACATTTATTTTAAGATAACAATAACAAAAGGATTCACAGACGGCTGGTAAGCAGGTACATTGCCATTTTTAAAATCACACAATGACTCCATATTTATTTTGGGCTTTCACAGAACCACTTCCTATAAATTAATAAAAATGCATTATCTGAGGATAGATTATTGCATAGCCTAAATGGCACCATTAACACATAAAGACATTCTGCAATTTTATCTAGGTATCAAAAGAGAAAGAGAGAGAAAGAAAACCTTAAGGACTGTAAAAGGGGCAAAGTCTGATGACAACTTGATGCCCATAAAAATACTGAGTGTTGGTAAGGAAGGGGAGGAGAGAAAAAAGCAATATGGGTGTGTATATGCCTTGGAAAAGGATGAAAGTTTAGTTCATACTGCAGGGTTTTGTTACATATCTTTTCTATGTATTTTCCAATATTTCCTGTGCAATGTAAGAAGCACAACAGTATAAAAAATTCCAATAGCCACTGCTAAATATCTGGATGGCAACAATGGGAACAATACCAATGGTAGCCTCTCTTCCCATTTAAATACTTTTACTCAATTACTTCACTTTAAAAAATGCAAACCAATTCAGGCACTTCCTTGGCAAGTTTATATTGCCTTTGGTAATGCCTTGCATCTGATGTTCAAGCATGCACGCCTGCTCAACTGAAATTCAGGCAGGGATTTTCAATACTGCAGGGGTTCAAGGGATGGGTCTGGTCCTTTTTTTTTTTTTTTTTTGTGGAATAAAAAAGACTTTTAAGTGTTGTACTAATTTCACTGAAGTAGATTTGGACTAATCATGCTGTCTCATTATTACAGACCTCAGATGCAATCCAGAAATGCCTGTACATCTTACAAGAGGTATTTGCATCACGGAAATATTTCCTTAAGTATGCTGTTCCCTTTGATATGGGAGCCACTTATACAAAATACCTATAACTCTCTGTTATTCTTATTTTGAAAATGTAAATTGCGAGGTGGTAAAGGTAAATGCAAAACGGGTAGCTGCCTGCTCTCCTGTATATACCTATATGTTAAAAAAAATCTTTAATAGGATGGTTAGCAAATAACTGTCTGCACGGCTAATTAGAAGATAATCAGTCTGCTTATTCCCAACTGGTATCTTAAAGCAGAAAATGTGTCTCACTGGTAAAAGCAACATCTGCCAAAATTCTCTGTATCACACAACTCTTAAAGGTGCAGAACCTTGTCCTTTGTCTACTCTTCCTGCCCAAAGGGATTATCTATCAGAGCTAGACAACACCTAACTACACAGTTCCAGGTTTATGCATTCAGAAGTAAATCCTAACAAGTTCAATGAAACTTATTCTCAGAGAATGTGAATGTGACAATAAATCTGTGGTGGTTCAGGTGTTGCTAAACTATAGCTTCCTGATGTAGCTAAACAATAGCTACCATCACCATTGCCCACAGTGGCTGCTGGTTATTGGGGTTCAGAAGCGTGTGAATCATATGCATCCATCAGCTTTCTATCACCATTTCTGAAGACAACTTGACACTGCACCATTTCATCCCAAGTATTCATTTAGCTGAGCACCCATTCAGGCTGGTTCTAACCATTCCCATTAGCAAAAGCTAAAGTTTAATTCTTATTGTAGCTCCTTTCTTAAAGCTGGAGCACAAAAGGCACTAAAAGTTATTAGGCAAATTTTCCCTCACCATTTTCAACCTAAAATATTTATGTATTTTATTTATTACCTCTAATTCAATCGTAATCACCAATTTTCACCTAATCCAATTCTGAAGTTATAACAGACAATGCATTCTTTTTAAAAAATCCATTCCTCCCAGAGATTGATCTTAAACAGGCCATTTTAATATCCGTTTTCATGAATCAACATATTCTGGAAGTTAGAAAAGCAATCCTAAATATTATCTTTAAAAATGTGTGTGTGTGTATGTGTTTACACAAACAGAGAGTCCACTGTAATTCACACCCATATTTTTGTCAAATTGCTCCTTAATAGTTGGTAGATGGCATTATTTTGATAGCTAAATAGCTGAAATCATATCATTTACTTCCTTCACCACAGTACTTACATATTTTGATATGAAGGAATTAAAATGCATGCAAATCTAGAAAGATACTCCAGTGGTTTGTTGTGACTATGATCAATGTTATTGATCACAATTCTTTCAATAAAATTACATCTTTGGTCTTCCAGCAATGGATATTTTATTCTTTCTATCCATCTCCCTAGCTTTAACACATTTCACTTATAACATTATACCAATGTCTTTTTCATATCTCTTTCCAGCATCCTGGTTGATATCTGTATTTTCCTTTTTACTGTCCCAGAAGGCTACCATTATACTTCACATCATCTAAAATCAATTGAGATTTATTTGCACAATGGGAATATGAAGGCAGGAAACTAGGAAATTTAAAGATTGAAAACTAGGACTGATGAGGTTGAATTCCTGATGAGGAATGAGGATCTCCATTCCCTTCTTACAGTAAGATTACTGACTGAATTGTTCTCCATCAACTTTTCCCATGGGATGACTCACTTATTGTATGTTATGGCACATAATCATTCAATGAATTCATCCACTCATGGATACTTTGCTTCTGGCCCACCAACTGTATGAGCAAATCCAGAAATAAAGGCATGCTGTTTTCAGTACTACTGCATTTCTAACATTATATCTTGTTTCAGTCATCATTTTTTAAAGAATAGTAACAGTTTTATTTCCACTGAAATTTGTGTTTTCAATCTACAGTTAGGCTACACATTCAGTACTTCAGATCCAGACTAAATCATACTTAGAATAGACCAAACAAAATAAATGGAACTTACCCATTGAATAGAAAACATAATCCCAATATTCAAAGGAGGAAGAGGAAGGACTCAGGAAGTTAGAAATTAGTTTAACACCCAGGTTGATCAAGATATTAAAATTCTCAAACAGCAAGTCTGTGAGCATTTAGAAAATAGTGGGTATATTAAGAACAAGTTGTGTCATAATAACTTGACTAAGATGAAGTGACCAGATTGGTAGACCAAGGAAATCCTGTGAATGTTGTGCACTTGACCTAAGTAAAGATCTCTCATTATAATCTCGTGGACAAGATGCATAAATATGAGCTAAAAGATACTGCAGTATGGTGGATCCACAACCACTGTATTCAGAGGTGCTCAAAAAATGGTTCTGTAGAAAAGTACAGGACCCAAGTTCTGTACAGCATCATTACAAATGACCGAGAATATGGATCAGAAGAGATGATTTTCACAATTGCAGTTGACATTCCAGATGTTCAAGCCGGGTTTAGAAAAGGCTGAGGAATATGACACATTATTTTTGATGCATGCTGGATAATCGAGAAACCCAAAGAATACCAACAAGAAGTCACTGTGTGCTTCATTGATTACAAAAAGGCCTTTGATTGTGTTGATCATGTCAAGCTGTGGAATGTGCTTAGAAGAATGGGAATCCTAAAACATTTCATTGCCCTCATGAAAAACCTATATACAGGTCAGGAACCCACACTATGGACAAAATGTGTTCTGTCTATACCTACAAAGATTGTAAGGTATGCCCCATTCGTCAAGAGAAACTCCCGTGACACATGTGGTTCACAAAAGAGGTTTACTCAAGCATAACACAACAGTTACAAACAAAGCCAGGACTGGCTTGGCACATTCACATTGGTTACTTTATACCTCTCCCCTTCCCGCATTTTCACCCCGCGATCGCATTACATGCTGCGCATTATCAGCGCCCCAATAATCCCCCTCAATCGTCCAGATGGCAGGTTCAGCCTGAGTCCCATTGTCCCTTGATCGACTGCCCCTCTGGCGTGGGCTGGTTCCCTTGGGGTCCTTTCAGTTGCGTGCAAAACCGGGGTTTCTGGATAGCGCAATGATCTTGCTTCACGCCTCGCAGCTCCGTTCATTGTTAGCGCACTCCACTTATCAGTGTCAATTAATTGTTTCCACTCTGCGGTTTCCCGTTGACTAGGCGCAGGTGGCCAACAATCAGCCGCGGCTTTCACTTCCTCTTTTCCCCGGCTTGCAAGCAGGCAGCGGAATTGGCTCAGCACAGCAGGCTGGCTTTCCTAGGAGCGCCGTGCCAGCTGAACCTGACAAAGATCAGATTTGTGCAAGCCATGTTATTCCCTATAACACTCTACGGAAGCAAAAGTTGGACCTTGAAGAAGCAAGATAGGAAGAAAATTAACACTTTTGAACTTTGGTGTTGAAGAAGACCCCTGAGAATACCATGGACAGCCAAAAAACCCCAAACAAATGTATCATTAAACAAATCAACCCAGAGTTCTTGCTAGAGGCACAAATGACCAGGCTCTAATGCTGGGAAAGGGAAAAGGGAAAAGAAGAAAAGGACGACCAGCAGCAAGGTGGATGGATTCTGTTACAGTGGTGATGAGTGCACTGTTGGAAGACTTGAAAGACCAGGTTAGGGACAGACCATCATGGAGAAAATCTATGTGGTTGCTAAAAGTTGACAAAAATTTGATGACACATAATCAATCATTACTCTAGATGGATTGACCAATACCTTAGAGGACAATATCACAATTCAAAAAAACCTCAACAGGCTTGAATACAGGACAAAATTCTGTAGGATGGTAATAAATAATAAATATAAGGTCTTGCATCTGGGTAGGAAAATTAAGAATCATAAGAATAGGATTAAAGGAATCTGATTTGATGGCATGTGATAAAGAACTAGGAATACCACCAGATCATATGGTAAATATGAGCAAAAGTGTGATGCGGCAACTAAAAAGGCCAACACAATGTTAGGTTGCATTAACAAAAGCATTTTATCCAGTTCATAGGAGGTAACAGTTTCACTATACACTGAACTGGTTAGATTGCACTTGGGATATCATATTCAGTTCTGGGCACTATGCCTAAAAGCGAGATGGGAAACTAAAGTGGGTTCAGAATAGAGTTACTAGAAGAATAAAGGATCCGAAAACCAAGTCCTATGAGAAATAATTAAAAGAGCTTGTCATTGTTTAGCTTTTAAAATAGAAGACTAAAAGGAGCTATGTCAGTGCTCTATAAATTATCTAAAAGGCTGTCATGTGCAAGAAGAGAACAAATGGATAAAAAAAGAAGATTCAGACAGAGGATTAGGAAGAATTTCCTGGTAATAAGAGTACTTAAGCAGTGAGCAGTCTGCCCAAGACAATGGTGGACACCCTTTTGGTGGAAATTTCAAAATGAGAATTGGATGGCCAGATGCTGGCGATAGTTTAGTGCAGTTTCTCAACCTTGGCAATTTGAAGATGTGTGGACTTCAACTCCCAGAATTGGTTCCCAGCATGCTGGCTGGGGAATTCTGGGAGTTGAAGTCCACACATCTTAAAGTTGCTAAGGTTAAGAAACACTGGTTTACTGAGTTCCTGCACTGAGCAGGGGATTTGACAAGACAGTGAGATGGGTGGCGACAAATTTGAAATATAAATAAAATATAAATAAAAATCACCTACAAGGACCTTTCCGCCTCCTACATTCTATGATTCTATGAATGTGTATCTAAATGAATCAAGATTTTGGTCTAAAATCACTTAGGCTAAATCCAGTAACTTTATTTTTTCAGCTACTTTGTAAACCTCTTGATAGATGCACCATGCACTAATTCCAAAGTTCTAAAAATGTAACATGGTGCCTTACTGAAATAAAGCTATTGTGAATGAGCTGTTTGAGATGCATGGCTGATTATAAGCAAGCCACAAATATTCAGTAATCTGTATATGATATTTATTTATCTCCTTGAGATATTACTGTACATTAAATTTAAATCCCAAAAGACCTATAAGTGATTTGACACATAGTTCTAAATAAGAGCACTTAATAAAAATACTAATTGAGAGACATTACAGAGTATGCCTTTTGGGGGTGCTGGCCTGTCCAGCACCAAGGACAGTGTGATGATTTAAACATGTGTCAACAATAATTCTAAAGATTGTTGTTGTTTAGTCGTTAAGTCGTGTCCGACTCTTCGTGACCCCATGAACCATATTGCGCCAGGCCTTCCTATCTTTCACTGCCTCCCTGAGTTTGCTCAATTTCATGCTCATTGCTTCAGTGATGCTATCTAGCCATCTCATCCTCTGCCGTCCTCTTCTCCTTTTGCCTTCCATCTTTCCCAGCATCAGGGTCTTTTCCAAAGAGTCCTCTCTTCGCATTAGGTGACCAAAGTATCTGAGCTTGAGCTTCATTATCAATCCTTCCAATGAGCAATCAGAGTTGATTTCCTTTAAGATTGACTGGTTTGACCTCCTAGCAGTCCAGGGGACTCTTAAGAGTCTTCTCCAGCACCACAGTTCAAAGGCATCAATTCTTCGGCGTTCAGCCTTCTTTATGGTCCAGCTCTCACAGCCATACATTACTACTGGAAAAACCATAGCTTTGACTATGCGGATCTTTGTCGGCAAGGTGACGTCTCTGCTTTTTAATATGCTATCTAGGTTTGCCATAGCTTTCCTCCCAAGGAGCAAGCGTCTTTTAATTTCATGGCTGCAGTCTCCGTCTGCGGTGATCTTGGAGCCCAAATAAATGAAGTCTGTTACTGCTTCCATTTCTACCCCTTCTATTTGCCAGGGATTGATGGGTCCAGATGCCATGATCTTAGTTTTTTTAATGTTGAGTTTCAAGCCAGCTTTCGCACTCTCCTCTTTCACCCTCATCAAGAGGCTCTTTAGTTCTTCTTCACTTTCTGCCATTAGGGTGGTATCGTCTGCATATCTGAGGTTATTGATGTTTCTCCCTGCAATCTTAATTCCGGCTTGTGATTCTTCCAGCCTGGCATTTCTCATGATGTACTCTGCATATAGGTTAAATAAGCAGGGTGACAGTATACAGCCTTGTCGTACTCCTTTCCCTATTTTGAACCAATCGGTTGTTCCACGACCGGTTCTAACTGTTGCTTCTTGGCCCGCATACAGATTTCTCAGGAGACAGGTAAGGTGGTCTGGTATCCCCATCTCTTTAAGAATTTGCCACAGTTTGTTGTGATCCACACAATCAAAGGCTTTTGCATAGTCAATGAAGCAGAAGTAGCTGCTTTTCTGGAACTCTCGTGCTTTCTCCATGATCCAGCGAATGTTGGCAATTTGATCTCTAGTTCCTCTGCCTCTTCGAAACCCAGCTTGTACATCCGGTAGTTCTCGGTTCACGTACTGCTGAAGCCTAGCTTGTAGGATTTTGAGCATAACCTTGCTAGCATGTGAAATGAGTGCAATTGTGCGATAGTTTGAGCATTCTTTGGCATTGCCCTTCTTTGGAATTGGAACGTAAACTGACCTTTTCCAATCCCGTGGCCACTGTTGCGTTTTCCAAACTTGCTGGCATATTGAGTGCAGCACTTTAACAGCATCGTCTTTTAGTATTTTAAATAACTCAGCTGGAATACTGTCATCTCCACTAGCTTTGTTGTTAGCAATGCTTCCTAAGGCCCACTTGACTTCACTCTCTAGGATGTCTGGCTCAGGGTCAGTGACCACACCAGCATGGACATCAGGGACATTAAGATCTTTCTTGTAGAGTTCTTCTGTGTATTCTTGCCACCTCTTCTTAATCTCTTCTGCTTCTGTTAGGTCCCTGCCTTTTTTGTCCTTTATCATGCCCATCTTTGCACTAAACGTTCCTTTGATATCTCCAATTTTCTTGAAGAGATCTCTAGTCTGCCCCATTCTATTGTTTTCTTCAATTTCTTTGCATTGTTCATTTAAGAAGGCCTTCTTATCTCTCCTTGCTATTCTCTGGAAATCTGCATTCAGTTGCTTATATCTTTCCCTTTCACCCTTGCTTTTCGCATTCCTTCTTTCCACAGCTATTTGTAAAGCCTCATCAGACAGCCATTTTGCTTTCTTGCATTTCTTTTTCTTTGGGATGGTTTTAGATGCTGCCTCTTGTACAATGTTACAGACCTCCGTCCATAGTTCTTCAGGCACTCTGTCTACCAAATCTAATCCTCTAAATCTATTCATCACCTTCACTGTGTACTCACATGGAATATGATCTAAGTCATACCTGAGTGGTCTAGTGGTTTTCCCTACATTCTTCAATTTAAGCCTAAATTTTGCAGTAAGAAGCTCATGATCTGAGCCACAGTCAGCTCCTGGTCTTGTTTTTGCCGTCTGTATAGAGCTTCTCCACCTTTGGCTGCAAAGTATGTAATCAATCTGGTTTCGGTATTGACCATCTGGTGATGTCCATGTGTAGAGTCGTCTCTTGTGTTGTTGGAAAAGAGTGTTTGCTATGACTAGCTTGTTATCTTGACAGAACTCTATTAGCCTTTGCCCTGCTTCATTTTGTACTCCAAGGCCAAACTTGCCTGTTATTCCGATTACTCCTTGACTTCCTACTTTAGCATTCCAATCCCCCATGATGAAAAGGACATCTTTTTTTGGTGCTAGTTCTAGAAGGTCTTGTAGGTCTTCATAGAACCGGTCAACTGCAGCTTCTTCGGCATCAGTGGTTGGGGCATAGACTTGGATTACTGTGATGTTGAATGGTTTTCCTTGGATACGCACTGAGATCATTCTGTCGTTTTTGAGGTTGTACCCCATTACTGCCTTTCCCACTCTCTTATTGACTATGAGTGCAACTCCATTTCTTCTAAGGGTTTCTTGCCCACAGTAGTAGATATAGTGGTCACCTGAATTAAATTCACCCATTCCCGTCCATTTCAATTCGCTGATTCCCAAGATGTCGACGTTCAATCTTGTCATCTCATGTTTGACCACATCCAGCTTGCCTTGGCTCATGGATCTTACATTCCACGTACCTATACAATATTGTTCTTTACAGCATCGGACCTTCTTTTCGCTTCCAGATACATCCACAGCTGAACGTCCTTTCGGCTTTGGCCCAGCCGCTTCACTCTTTCTGGAGCTACTTGGAATTGCCCTCCGCTCTTCCCCAGTAGCATATTGGACACCTTCCGACCTGAGGGGCTCATCTTCCGGCGTCATATCTTTTAGCCTTTTAACATTGTCCATGGGGTTTTCTTGGCAAGGATACTGGAGTGGGTTGCCATTTCCTTCTCCAGTGGACCACATTTTGTCAGAACTCTCTGTCATGACCTGTCCGTCTTGGGTGGCCCTGCACGGTATAGCTCATGGCTTCACTGAGTTACACAAGCCCCTTCGCCACGACAAGGCAGTGATCCATGAAGGGGAATTCTAAAGATTACTCTATGCCAAACTGTATAATGAAAGTAAAATTTCTGGCATCTTCTGAATGCAGCAGAATCTGCCAGAATTCTGCCAATGTATTCAAAACACTGAAGAATTTTCTCATCACTTCACTAAATACTTTGTTCCATTTCAGCAAGTATTAATATATCCTCTTTAATGCTCTTGTCAACCTCTTGAAGTTAATGCTTATTCAAAGACCTTTGTCCTTTTCCACCCAAAGTTAACAAGCAGCAATGCAATCCACAAGAATGTTGATTTCTAGATACCTGCTGGCATATTTTATTACTTCTGGTCTTGGCTCTCAGGTAAAGTTCATTGTTTCTAGTAGTTGTAACAGCAATATAAAACAGAGAACATTCTAAATACAATATTTTGGTAAACAGTGACTCACAATGTACAAGTAGGTACTATACCTTCCCATTACCAAAATATTTTCAACAACAATTTCCTTGAAAAGCTTTATAGCTGTACATAGCATTTCTCTAATGTCCATTTATAATGTAGAGGCTGTGATAATTCCTGCAGTTTTTCAGGTAACAATATTTGAGAAATTCCATCCATTCAAATTTTATAAATGTATTTATAACTGCTTGACCTAACAGAAGAAACAGAACATATATGTCTATGCATATAAGAGAGTATATAAATATGCATTTTGAGTAAACCTTCAAATAAAACCTTCATTGTATTACACAAAGTTTCTTGGAAAATTGTGCATATTAAGAATTGTGTACAAAAAACCCTACATTACCAGAAATTCACACATAAATGTGTCGAATTTTCATACACCTTTCTTGGAATATACAAAACCAGGGAAACTAAATTTTGAACCAAGTTTGACAAATTAGTCAATTCCTAGTTTTTAGCACACCTTTATAAATAATACTATCAAGTTGGACTTTTGCCATAGAAGAAACCAGAGGAATATGGTTTTTGACATTGGTTATGAACAACAGGTCTCTAGACAAAGATTCCTATAAATCAGTAGCAAAAAGGGGGGCAAACCAGCCTGACAAACCCTTCCTGGAATCTCCACCCTCAACTCAGTCTGGAATATTCTCTTTATGAGTCTTGGAAATCTGTCTGTAGCTCTTCCACCAGGTTAGGTTCCACCTGGCAGGTAGTTGCATTGCTACCACTGTTCTTGAATTCAGAGATGCTCTCCCTCACTTGGAATCTGGATGATTCAAAAACACTGTTCCTAAAGAATAAGCTTTTAAATAACTGCCTCCAGTTTTCTCCTTTTAACCAGATCCAAACAGTTCTGGAATGCATGGTGAAGGACAAAATCTCACAATGGAGTTAGAAAAAAAAGTTTATTTTAATAAAGGCAACTGCTTTACTAGTTCCAATTTTCCCTATTCTTTGGGCTTTCTCGACATCTCTGCTTCTCCTAAGGACTTCCATCCAAGACTCTTTGAGAACAAGGAAACTCCTAATATTCTCCCCCAATAAATAACACAACCTACCACCTTGCCTTTCACAGGAAGAGGACAGGGGGTGTGTTTAAAGAATACTTTAAAGTCTCCAATTAGCCATTAGGACATTCACTTAAAAATCTCCAATTATCCTGCAGGCTCTTGGATTGACTAGTGTCGTTGAGAGGTCAGGCGGCAAATAAATTTAATACATTATTATTAATTATTTCAACTACAAAATCCATTAATGTCAAAGATGAGAGTCTAGAAAATATTCAGAAGACATAGTCCTAATGGAAACACAGGCAATTTTTTTGTTCACTTTGATTTATTATTCCATATAATTCTCTCTTTCATGTCTCAAATTATGCCATTTACAGTGGTACCTCATGATACGAATTTAATCCGTTCCGTGACTCTGATCGCAAGTCGAATTGGTCGCATTCTGAAGCACGTTTTCCCATAGGATTCAATGTAAATGCGGTTAATCCGTTCCACCCTCTGAATTTGGTCGCATACTGAAGCAAATTTCCCCATAAGGTTCAATGTAAATAGGGCTAATCCGCCCTCCGAATTTGGTCGCATCCTGAAGCACATGTCCCAGGTGCAGCGGAGAAAAAGGAAGTGCTAATCAAATCTGAGAAAGGCTCCCTGCGCACAGCCGGGAGCGGGAGCTTCCCCACCTCCTCTTAATTCCGCTCTTTCCTTTGTGCATAGCCCTTGGCGCGCCCGACAAAAGCACAGTGAAAGCAATGGGGGGAAAGGCTTATGTGGCGCGCGCGCGCACGCACACCCCACTCATTCCCCCTCTTTCCTTCCGCGCACGCACGCACACCCCACTCATTCCTCCCCCTCTTTCCTTCCGCGCGCGCACGCACACCCTACACTCATTCCTCCCCTCTTTCCTTCTGCAAGCGCACGCACACTCCACTCATTCCTCCCCTCTTTCCTTCTGCAAGCGCACGCACACTCCACTCATTCCTCCCCTCTTTCCTTCCGCGCGCGCACGCACACCCCACTCATTCCTCCCCCTTTCCTTCCGCGCGCGCACACCCCACTCATTCCTCCCCTCTTCTGCAAGCGCACGCACACCCCACTCATTCCTCCCCTCTTTCCTTCTGCAAGCGCACGCACACCCCACTCATTCCTCCCCTCTTTCCTTCTGCAAGCGCACGCACACCCCACTCATTCCTCCCCTCTTTCCTTTCGCACACACACGCACACCCCACTCATTCCTCCCCGCTCTTTCCTTCGCAGTGAAAGCAATATCAGTGAAAGGAATGGGGAGGAAAGGCTTATGTAGCGCGCGCACAGCGGAGCGGGAGCTTCCCCACCCCCGTGCTGCTGCTTCTTAATTCCGCGCTCTTTCCTCTGTGCATAGCCCAAGCACACTGAAAGCAATGGGGGGGAAGGCTTATGTCGCGCGCACGCACAGCCGGGAGCGGGAGCTTCCCCCCCCCCACTGATTCCTCCGCGCTCTTTCCTTTCTCCATAGCGACAAAAGCACAGTGAAAGCAATATCAGCGCGCACGCACAGCTGGGAGCGGGAGCTTCCCCCCCCAGCGCACTCAGATTTCATTAGCACTTCCTCTTTCTGCATTGCTTTCCTTGGGCTTTTGTCCTCCTGCTCAGATTTCATTAGCACTTCCTCTTGGAAGCTGCGACCACCCACGTGGCAGCAGGGCAAATGGCCGCGGATCCGGTTCGTAGCTTGAGGCGGAGTTCGCATGTTGAGGTAAATTTTTGCGGCCGGAGCTGGTCGTATCTTGAAATTTTCGTAAGATGGGGCGTTCGTATCTTGAGGTACCACTGTATGTCTTTCCAATTCTATAATGCTGAAGTTTAACAGTAACTTCTTTTGTTGCATGGAGCCTTCAGTTTCTTGGATCTGCTTTCTGGACAATCTTGAGAATATGCCATAATACATCCAAGGTCCTCTTCTCTTTCACTTTTACTATGGTGCTGAACAAACAGCATCTATTACTATTGTGAAAAGATCTAATTACTATTCATTTTTAGGCTGTGATGAACATACTATATTTTGTAAACACGTTTAACAAAATTTAAAATTCCATAATATTTAAATTTTCTCTCCCTAAATTTGTTTGCTTATTCAGGAACCATTGCTCTGAATCTTAGTTGTCTTTCTTTGTTCAAATATAGCAAGAGACATATCTATTTGCCCATGCAGTGTTATATTGTCATTATATTTATTATATAATCCTTGAGTAGCTAATTTTAGAAGCATTGCCTTCATTATCAACTGCCTGGCATCTGGTAACCAGTAACCAACCAGTGCATGTGTGTGTGTGCGTGTGTGTGTGTGTATTGCATTATAAAATAAATGTTTATTTTTAAATGCCACTAACAAAACTGTGCCTGCCAATGCAACAGATTATCCCTATCCTCTTCCAGCTATATCCCCCAAATCTGCTCAGTAAGGGAGAAGGCTTGGAGGATGTAGGGGATCCTCTGGAGATATGATGAGCAGCATATGGGTCATGATGAATGTAGTGGTATAAAAAGAATACTCATATTTGTAGGTTATTTCCTATGTTAACATTATTTAAGATGGCATGAAATTGCACATGTATAAAGATTATACCTTGGGTGCAGAGTGAGTCACATCTTAGTATAGATCCACTGAAATCAATTGGGTTCAATTATGGCTTAATTAAGCACCACTTAATTTCAATAAATCTATCCTTAAATATGGATCCAAGTCAATATGCTTCTCATAGATAAAGTCATCTGTTTGTATTGAACAAAGATAGGGGTATGACATTTGAGCTATACACAAATATGAAGGGGGACTTCTGGTGGAGGCAGGGCAAACTAAACACGACTCCGATCGAGATAGAGATGACAACCATGGCAAAGACTGAAGAACCTCAGTTCTTTGGAACCTCTCTGGATACAGAGAGCATGGGAGATCACCCACACATGCTCTGGACAGCCGCTCCTCATGACGAGACTGCAGGACAGTGGTATCCCATGGGACTGAGAGCCGAGAAACAAAAGGATCAGCTATCATGCTCACAGCTACAGCAGAGCCTTTCAAAGGACACTGAGTTTGCAAACCTCATTTTCTAATCACTTTCAGAAATTGCTTATTTACTATTCTAAGATTATTAGAGGTCTTTGAAACTACAAGTTTGAAAAGCCACCTGGTGAGTTGACCTTTCTTCTTGAACAAAGGAAAAAATAACTATGAAATTTAAGAATTTAAAGAATTGGAAACAAATGACAAAAATCTAAATAAGATTTTGATCTAAGAAAGTTATAAACAAATTAAGGGTCCAGACAAATTTGGAACATTGAGACCTTTACTATAAGATTTTGGAAATAATTGAACAAAATAAACAGCATTTCATGGGAACCAGAATGTTTTGCCTATCTTAGGTAAAAACAGAACTTGGAGACTTTATGATTTCAGAAATTGGACATTAGAGGGGACTAAAGATTCCAGGCAGAAAAGGAAAAGGGGGGAAAAAAGTATAAATGCCTTTAGTTTTTGGTTAGTGTAGGGATTTACAAAATGACACAAAACATTATAACATTTGAAATACTTCAGGAGATTTTTGAAGAATGGGGCTCGAAGTAGCTACAATATCAGAAATATCAGCAATGATGTCTGCTTCTATGGATAGACTATGTCCAAGAGTTATTAAATCTGATGCAGAAATACTAGAACCAGAAATACTGGATAATAAAAAAAAGTGTGGATTACAAGATAGAGAAGGCAGGTAAAGTGGAATTACAAATGACAAGCCAAGAGAATGACCCTGATAAGGACTTTTTCCTATATATACAAAGGAAGCTGGTTAAAGCTTTGAAAATCAAGCTGGAAATAGAAATGACAAACCAAGACAATGACCTGGATAATGACTTTTTACTGGATTTACAAAAGAGGTGTGTTAAAGCCTTAAAGAAGCCTCTGCATGAGAAAAAGAAAAATGGAAGAGAGACCAAATCCTATGACAATATCTGAATGAATTAAAGATCAAGATTGTTAGAACTAAAAGGAAGGAATACAGAGTTGGTCTGTTTGATCAAGGTTAAAAATAAGGCATGTTTTTATAAAGCTCAGGTAACCCTTTACAGACTTTCTGCTGACACCAGGACTGAAAAGTTGATGACTTATGCATCTGTATATAGATAAGGGATGGGTTATGGGAAGAAGAAATATTTGTTTGTAACCTTATAGGGGGTGAAAAGTTATCAAATTTGTTTTTACTTTTTGTGATGAAGATTGGAACTCACTTCTTTTCATATTTTTTTATCTTTCTTCTTTTTCTTTTTGCACTTTTTTATTCTTTCTTGCTATTACTTTTTTTCTTTTTCTGAGTCTAGTTTGTATTTGCTTTTACTCCTGTCATTAAAATCTTTAATAAAAATTATGAAAACAACAAATATGAAGGGCAGAATTCTTCATTAAAATATAGGTCATAAAATAATCCTGACCTGGGTTTCAGAATTCGCTTCCTGCTTTCTTGATATGTGTACTGCCTGAAAAATCTAAACAAACAAACAAACAAACAAACAAAAAAGCTAATCATTCACAGAGGAGAAGAAAAAGCAACATGACCATCTAGTTTTCATTGTGCAGCGTCAAGCATACATCCAAAAGTTCAGAATAAGGTAGCAGAGCTGAGCTCTTGCTGACTGAGTGAATACCTTCCACCCTGTGACTTTTCTACTTCACTGAAAAAGTAAAACAAGTGAATGAGGAAAATTGTTACTTGGAAGAATTCCATTCCTATCAACCATTGCAGACAATGAAGTACAAATCTTCAGAAGGGATCTAAATTGATATTCTGATTGGTAAAGACACAGTCACATCTGTTTCCATCATACAGGAAACTAACTATTGGGTTTAAAAAAGTCTTGTGTGCATGTGTAAGAGAGCAAGCTTAGACAGTGTATGCTTCTTAGTGGCGATAAGAGTTTTCCCCCACTTGTATAGGGTCTTCCAAATCAAAACACACTATCCTATTATTGTATGGAAAACAAGCCTGAATTTAAGACAATATCTCTCTCCTGAAAGAGTAGTTAGGGAAAAAAATAATAGGTACAAATCCATGCAATGCCCATCTAAGGCTACCAACTCTAGATGAAACCAATCCAGGAGAATTTCCCATCCCTCCAAAAAAAAAAAAAAAAAAGTCTTGATTTACACAATCAGGGGAACTCAAATTTTCAATATTGTGACTCCCAAAAATTATGAATACATCTGAGGGACCTGCCTCATGAATACAACAAATGGTTTATGCAGGCAAAGCAATAGTGCTTTCAAATGTGTTCAGGCTTTGTTTCCATTTTACCTGTGCAAGCCTGCTGTGGTCTTGCCTGGGTAACATGACAGTGAGTTGTCACAATGCTCCAGCTTTGCCTGCAAACGACTTAGCAGCTTTAAAAAAAAAATGTGATGCCCTGCCCCTAAGTTGCTCTCAATTTCCTGCTAGTAACAACCCACTGCCTTAAACAAATGGTAAACTTCTCAAGCAGTGCTGGAATTTGTCAAAAATGAAGAAGGTTGTACTAGTGGCAGATGATTTCACTGAATCTATGGCTGGGTTTATACAACATGTTTAAATCATTAACCCAGATTATACCATGCTGTATGTTGTGCTCATATAACTTGTTGTGCCACTAAAACACAGTATTTTATTACATATCTTGTGGGTTTGGTTCCACAAAACATGATGAGACAATGGTCAGGTTCCTACAACACATAGAAACACAAACTTTTCCAGCCTATTTTAGTCTAGCTTCTGCCAACCCAACCTGTATTATCAATTGCCTATCTTTTACAATTTAATTACAAGGGCAGTGCAATATTTCAGTTTTGATTATAAAAATGTACAAACATACCACCTATCTGCAACTATTAAATCCAACCACTTCCTTTTCTGGGATCAGATGGCAACTGCAGAGGATAGCCATGTGATCCAAGATAAAGATGTCACTACTTTAAAGAGTTGCAGACAGGTGCTATGATCACATCCCCAAGCACCCTGAAGCACCTTCTCCAAATCATTTGCAAAGTGCTATTCAGCCCTACTAATCACCACATTTCTAATCCCATCTCCAGTTCAACCTAAGTGGTGCAATTCTTCCTAGATTAGTTACTCAAATCTGATATAATAAATATGACATCATGACCCTATACAGGTAATCAGGCAGGTATTGCTTTTGCTGTGTTTGGAGAAAGAAAATCCATTCAGAGTCAGGAGAAGGACTCCTAAATAAGCAAACATATGATCCTGCATTCATATATGCAAAAGAAAAAGAGAATTCAATAACTTAGAATTAAAGAAAAACATTTGCAAGGATGAGTGACATTCTTAAGATCAGAGAAAGTCATATGATATCAATATGATATGAAGCTGTTATGGCAAAAGTTCATATTCCACAAATATCATAAACATTCAGATTTTAAAATGAGACAACTCATTATCTTAGATTGCAATTCAACTGCACAATACATTATACTGTGTGAAAGTAAAAGGATTCAGCTATACGCCTCTTCTTTGATCATCTTCACAAAAGGTTGGTTTGCATGTAGCATGCAGATGCATGGAAGGGATGCTGTTATGGGGAACTGCTTATCTCTAAGGGCACCAAAAGTGTATGACAGCTGGCTTGAGCAGGTTGCAGGCCAGTCTCCATCTATAATGAGAAATACCCACTGCACTAAGAGATAAGTGAGAAGTATGACAGTGGCCTTGTTTATGGATGTCGAAGAATTGTAGTCATACAATTCCTCCTTTCTTGGTGACAACCCAAACAATGTCCAAGGTGTAAAAGGACGCTTAGTAATAGGATTCTGTATAAGTGAGCCACAAAATACTGTATGGCACAACATTAACCTTTATAAGCAGAAAGGCCAGAGAAGAGCATTTGGATGCATTTCATGACTGACTATTGTATGCATTGCATGTGGAACACTGTTTCTTTATCTCCAACTTTCCTACTTTTCTCTAATATCATAGTTGTTTTGCCTGGAAAGCCAACTCTTATTATTCAAGGCAGGATAACTTAGATATACATACTTTAGAAAGTACTTCATTATTCTTCTATTTTCTATTAAATGTACAGTTTAAGTTCCATAAAGTACATAAAGCAATGCAAAAAAGAGAGGAACTAAACTGTAGTGTGATTTGTATTAAAGGAAAATAGAAAGAGATTCCAAACTTTCCTACATACAAAATATATGTCAATAGCAAGGGAACTAATCAAAATAATGTGTTGACAATTATTTGCATTTGCAATTATAGAATTGAATACCCATTTCCCCTGAAAAGAAACTGGAAATACAATGCTACTGTCTTCCTAACTAACATTGATTATTATCAGCCCCCATTGATGGCCTAATCACAGATGATACTGTATCCTCCATAGAGTCAGCAACTGCATGAATAGCTTTTTTAAAAAATAAGATGTAAGTACAGGCAGTCTAAATCAACATGTTGGCAGAGGTGTTTCTTATATATGTGTGTATGTGTGTGTGTGTGTGTGGGGGGGGTACCTTTAACCCTTCTCTGAGTAGCAGTCCTGATCAGAACTAGGGCTCCTGATATGTCCCATTTTCATTTAGTTTCAATTGCCTCCCCACTCCCAAATGCAAATATAGTGGGAGTCTGGTCTGAACAAGACCACAGTCAGAGGCAAAACATTCAGCCCCCCCTTATGCACCACACCAGAGTCTTAGCATGGATTGATCTACCTAGGCCTGGAAGTTACTGTTGAAAAATAATCCATACAACTGCCAATTGCAAAAATGGTATCCATTTTAGCAACATAAATTCAAAGTGAATAACAGATGCTTTTTTGGGAAAATAACAGATGCTTTTTTGGAAACCTTTTCTTCTAGAATTGACTCTTCAGAGAATGTATATAAGTTGTTTTCAGAATGCTTTGAAATATTTACACTATAAAGAAGCATTTTACACTTTTTTATTGTAAGCAATCTCTATTATTTGCTTCTAAAATGCTTAAATTTAAATTTAAAAATACTCCTAGGTACATGCACACCTACATCTCCATAAAGTTGTCACAATCTCTATGTCTGAAACAAAGAGAAAAGAAAATTCTATTCCTTTGAGTTCTCTTATCCAACGTGCATTTTTACAGCAATAGCACTCAGACTATCTTTCCATTCTATACTATACATATACAAATACAGTGTTCCGCTTTTAAACAATGAAGATGCTTATGCAAAATGTTTTCAAAAAGCAATGTTATTTCTGCATAAATTTCCATTAAAACAAGTCTAGAAGCTGTTGAAGCAGAGCTTCTCAGCTGAAAACTAGAATTATGTATTATTTATTATTGCTATACTGTATCTAAGCTGAAGAGGTGCTAAGAGTTGGCAATGTCAAACAAAGGCATAAATAATCTTCAGCTGAAACAATTAAATACCAACCACAACATGTTTATGGGGGGGGGGGGGGATAACTCCAAAAATGAACACTTTTATCTGATTATTCAAAGGTCACTTATTCTTACAAATTGTAAAACAAAATTCACCATCTCTCCTGAGCCTATGAAGTGCTGCTGAAGGAATGCCCACTTGCAAAAATTACAAATTATAAAATACTCACTGATTTTCCTCTCCTGCATAGTTTCAGTAACAGCACATCCAGACAATTCAATGAGTCCTGTTACACTCCTCTATTTTCCCATTACAATAAAATGTTGATTCCTTTAGCATCCAATTTCCAGTTTTTAGATTCTTGAAGTCCTGAAGATATCAACATTTTACAATTTTGTGTTGCTAAAAGCATATCATCATTTGCCTTCAGTCTATAAGCAAATCTCAACAATGGAAAACTAGCATCAGATTACATATCTTCAGAAGAAAGAATATGGAAGTATAGCTCCAGTTTTGATTCCTATAATTTGAGGAGATGGACAAGAAATCCCAATTCCATGGAAGAGCCACATTGCTATCAGGTTCACTAAAATTTATAATAAATTATCAAGAGAAAGCAGAGCACAGTGTGTCTTGAAGGCCACAGGCATTGGTAATTATTAGCAGGTAAATATTATTACAAAAATGGAGAATAATTCTAATAAAAACAAAGGAAATGTTGTTTATGTGTTTCTTTTGGCAATCAAATTATGCAGTGAGGTGAAAAGAAGAAAAAACAGTAGATATATTGTATTCAAACGTCAAAATAATTAAATTGCAAATTGCTACGTTTCTTTTAAAAAGCATAAACAATACTGGGTTATTTATGTGCAGCCCTCACAAGCACCTAGCTGTCCAAAAATAGTGCAATGTTGATTTCATATACTACTAAGCATCTCTTCGGCACCGTTGGAGAAACCCGTATACACAATTGCTTTCCTTATGTCCCTACCCTTTGACAAAACATAAGGGCTGCATGTATTTCCCTACTGCATAAAACAGTTTTCTGTTCGGCATCACTAGAATTAAAAAAAAAAAAAAGCAAAGAAACCTGATCCATTGTTGGGATCCAGTTAACATCAGATGACAAATACAAAGATCCAGTATGACATAATTTCTTTACTAACCTGGCATCATGCGTAAAGGATGGGTTGCTGGGTTTGGACAAGAGTAGTTTAAATATATTCTTTCAAAAACATGTTAGAATGTTAGAATTAACATAGTCCAAACTATAACGAATGTGGCAAATGTGATTTCATTATGGATACTATATATGTCCTCTTGCCTGTCTATTTATTTATGCATGCATGCATGAATACGATTTGAGAGATGCACTGTTCTTATCTATATATTTTAACTTATATTCCACATATACTGTAGATTTCTCTATATTATATAACCTCTACTATATACATATACATGCTTTATTTTAATCAAATGACTTTCTATATGACTGCTTTCCATCTATTTTAAGCTACTCTTCTAAAGCTTCCTCATACTGTATTTTTCCTCTACTTTAGCAATTCACAGATTTTTATTTGCTACAGTATTCCTAATTTATATCATTTTTTATTTATACTGCATCCTTCTATTGAATACCATAATTGAACATAAAACCAGCATATATAAACCAGAATTGTTATCATCCTGATACAGGAAACAAAAGAAGTATGAATAAAATAAATCTTCAGGCTCTTTTTGCTAAGATTAAATAGTATTTTTCAACAGTACAATATGTAGATTAAAAAAAATAATTTTCAGAACACAATACCCAGCATACAGTTGGAACTCAGAGCCATTACAGGGAGGTATACTAGAGATGTGCCTTAACAAATTTTATTATCTTGTACCAGTTCAGTTTTCCAGGATTGCATCATGATTTCTGAGCAGATTTAGGAATGATTAAGTTTACTGTGCACAAAAGCCAGCTATTTGGCAAACTGTCAACACAGTGTAATTGATATTTTAATTATGCTACTAACATGTACATGTTTCTGTTCCCAATAAACCTCCTCATTGGTGTTAGACAAACAACTTATTTATGGCTCTGATAATTTCTCTGGATATATTTTGTATTTATAATCACTAACATTTTAAACTATCACAGATAGATAAATACACATACACCTAGAGAACAAGAGTGGATGAATGCTGCTTTGCAAATGCCTAATGTAGGAGATGCCACAGATTGCAAAATACAATGTTTATTCCACCTGATGTGTGCAGGGTAGAAGAGGCAGCAGGCTTCATTGTCTTGAACATCAAGGATGACTTATGTGTGTAAATCACATTCTGATAGCAGGCTAAAAGGCAATGATTAAGGCAAACAATAACTGGCATCCATGAACACTGTTGAACCGAAGAAGTTAACCCGCCAGTTGTAAAGTACTCCTTAGTATTGCAAAAGTGTATAACCAAATAAGAAAGGGCAAATTATGAAGAATATTCATTTTTACCATCCTGATACAGTGAATCTAATGCTGAGTGAAAGTATTTTTATTGAACCTTTTCTCAATACCCTATCAAAATATTCCCTATATTCTGTTTTCCTCTTTTTCCTTTTGCAATGGCAGATATACATCAGACTCCCAACCCAATAGCCTTCAGATTTGTTGCATGGCCTTTAGAAATTCTAGTTGCAACATGTCTGGAGGGCATCAATTTGTGAAAACTGGTATACACAATGGAATGATTGATTATGCAAACACATCATCATCATCATCATCATCATCATCATCATCATCATCATCAGTGATAAAAAGACAAAAAAGTCTGGATAGTGGACATTGCAATATCTGGAGACAGCAGAACAGAAGAGAAAGAACTGGAGAAAATCACAAAATATAAATACCTGCAAACAGAAGTAGAACAACTATGGCAAAACAAAGCAAAGATAGTACCAACAGTTATAGGCGCCTTAGGTGCAATCCCAAAACATCTGAGCACCACTTAAACACCATCATCGACAAAATCACCATCAGTCAATTGCAAAAGGCAGCTTTACATGGAACAGCTTATATCCTGCAACATACCAAAGGACTCAATAGGTGGATAAAAATGCCAAATCCAGTCTAAACATCTGGCTGACTGTGCGACCAACAACAACAACAATATACAGAGTGAGCCAGAAGCACAACTCATGTTACACAAATATATTGGTCCATACTGAAGTGCATATATCCAACTATCTATGGGTTCTATGAATATATTAACAAATAGAGATTATATTCCAAGATAATCTTGATCACTGCTGCACTTGTTTCAGGAAAGATTTTTTTGTGCGTGTCAGGACCACAATATATGACAATTCCCTACTACTGTACATCATATGATATTTCTCTGAGTCAAGCCTGTATGTATATTTAGTTGATGCTGGCAAATTGTGGGCCACGTTTTAGTCCAATTGTTAATGATTTTATAGCTAACCAGTCATTCCATGTCCGCCCTTCTAATGCAAACATAAACTTATTGTAACATCAATAGTGCATCTAACTCAGCATTAGCTTGACTAGCAGTGGCTCTCCAGAGGTTTCCCCTGTTACACGTAGGACTGATATGTTTTGTATAAAGGACTCCCAATTTCCATTCACATAAGAAAGGAAAAAAAGAAGAACTTATGAATCTGAAATAGGGAGTCTTGACTTCTCCTTAAATGAAAATGTCATCTTTAAGGTCTGGATATTACTTAGTATGTTGAGATGTATCATCTGCATGGGCAGAAACTGAAATGTTCAGTGCTAAAATTCACTATAAATTCACTAGCAAAGGATCTACCTGAGCAGTATTCTATTCTTAAATTTGGGATCAAACAAAATCCCTCATGTAGCCAGTTATCAGGTGCCTTTAACCTTTTGAGGTTGAAAGTACATGTAGAATGTTGAGAACTCGTATTCCTCCAAATTCTCTCTCTCTTGATTTGTATCTTGATGCCTTTACACATGCATTCCTTTCATGTTTCTATCTCCAGTATGATTTATTAATCCTTATTAATTTTTATGTGTCTGGCCACTGGCTCATCCTATAACATTACTTGCTACCCCTCTAGCCCACCTCCCAAAGAATTTCCCCTACTACTTGTTTATTTTTGTTCTTTTTCTGGAAAGCTGGAAACATTTTTAAATAAATTATTGGGTTGAAGTTGCTCATCATTTTTAAGAAAACCTATATGGCCCATCTGGGGCCTCAGAAATTACTGGAAATAAATATGTTACTGGAAACCAGTACTTTCCAATATGCCAGCTTCTCCTTTAAAAAAAAAAAAAAAAAAAGGTTATAGAAATATTTTTAAGAAACAGTTGGACCAGGAAGCCTGGAATTTAGAAGTACCTTCTGTGCCAAGAACTTGCCAAGAAAGCTTTGAATGACCATGGTAAACTGGACAGAAGGATTCAGTCATATGTACAATTAATGGTGAAAAGACATCATTTTATCAAGCTATTTGATGAGATATTTAAATGAAATATTTGCATTGTGTTTTCATTAAAAGCCTATCCACAGAATGTATTTGTCAAAGGTTTTGGTTAGTCAGGACAAGAGGAGGTTACAGAAATGCTGTTATTTTCTTACCACTAAGACTACCATTTTATAACTTGCAGTAAGCAACTTAACTGAAAAATGATGCATTTTCCTAAGGAGCCTTTACCAAAGAGAAGGAGAGCATTTACCAAAGAGACATCTTCTCCTAGGTTTCTGCCAAGACTACCTCTGATTGTTCTGGCACCGAAAGAAAGTTCTCTTCTGCAGAACTTAAAATCCAGAAGCTTTCTTTCAAAATATGGTCTTATTGTGCCTGACAACAGGCCAATAACCAATTAATCTATTTTATCAATGGGACAGAACAATCCCTACCCTAGGATCAGACCTGAAGCCTCCTCAATGAGCTGAGCTGAATCTTGGACAAGAATGGGATAGGTTGAAAATACCCAGTACAATAGAATTCAGATATCAGAGTGATTTCAGGAAACCATTCAAATCTACTGGCCATCTAGAGCTGATTGTCTCTACTAGTCTGCCACCCTGCAGAGACTCCACATCCCAATAAGGCTAAATCTCATCATCAGCAGAACTATTGAAATGTGCTTCATTCCCAGATCACTGTCAGCCCTGCTAAATGAGCAAAGCCAGACATTAACTGATATGCAGACCGCAATGTCCTTAGCCACTCCTGGGCAGCTTCATCATGTACACTGAAGTCTCATGACACCACAAAACATGGAGACTTCAGCATACTCCTAAGAACTTCCTTATGGCCTAGAAAACCCTATGATACATGGAATGACTATGGGTAGAAAAAAATTGTTTCTTATTTATCTCCAGTGATAATTGTGGTTCAAACTGCAAATTGCATGTACATAGAGGTTTAAATAAGAATTCTGTGGAGTTTTAAAGCCAACATTTCTCTTGAGCCAGTAAGAGATAATAAATATTTTGAATACAATCCTTAATCATTCCCCCCTTTATTGTAGATAGATCCCAAATATCACAAAACTATCTTTCATAGTTTACAGAAGTGACTTTAGACAAGTAAAAGCTGACCTAGAAGACACAAATACATTCAACCTGAATACATAACAAAGAACTAAAAAGTAGTTTCATTCAACCATTTATTTCTGCTGTTGAGAATGATATATTTTTAATGCATAAAAACAACGAGATGTCATGTTGCAAATTTCAGCTTGGAGAAAAATATTACAAGCAAGTAACTGTACACCCCTAGGTTAAAAAAAGAAAAGAAAAAGAAAAGAAAAGAGGAGGGGGTAAGGAGAGAGAGAGAGAGAGAGAGAGAGAGAGAGAGAGAGAGAGAGAGAGAAGTTTCCAAATGAATATGCCAAATTAATTACAATGAGAATATTAGTGGGGGCTGTTCAGTTAAACTGGGAAAGGAGGTGGACAACTTAAAGAGAGTTAGCAAAGGTAAAATAATGTTCATTTTAAAAAAATGAGAAAAATCCTTTGTATTCAACTTTGTACTCGTACATCATAATGTTCCAGTAAAAGCCCATTTTCCCTTGAGATAATAAAAGAATTGAATTTTTCCTTATCGGTCATCTATTTTTCTAGCTATAGCTATTACTCCCTCTCTGTGGTTGCTAGGCAACAAGAAATATTAATAGCAGCTTTTATTAGCTTAGCTTTAGCAGCAGAGTACCAGAATGAGAAAATGGAAAACATAAATGTGTTACATAAATCTTTCAACCTTTCAGGGTTTGTGTTAGTCTCTGTTTTCATAATGATTTATTGAAGTGATGGTTCATTTATGAGAAAAAGGAGTGTGAAATAAGAAAACGGAACATTACCCTGAAGGACTGTTTGAAAATAAATAATTATAGGAGGTGAAGAAAAGCTGTTTAAAACCATTTCTTTGAGTTTTATAAAATTTAAAAAGACATATTTCTTTCATTTATTGCCTCTGAGAAAAACACTAGCAGAGGATTGCCGACTGGACTCGGATTAATACGAAGAAAAGCAGCTTCAAATCTGCATTATGACTATTCCTTACTCCTGACTTATGCTTAGTTTTTAAACAGAGAAATATTAATCAGCAGAATTTCAAACACCTTATAACCAAAAAAGATAAAAATCCCACTGAAACGGAGAAGGTCTGATTCACAGAATTATAGAGAAAGTTCAGCACACTTAAAATTGTTCATTTGTTCCCATGTCAACAGTGTCTGCTGCTACATTTCATATGCTCAGTGCTCAACATTTACCTCTGTTTATTTTCGTAAGGCTGCTAATTTGGAATTCAATTTGTTTTGCAGCTTGATTTGAGTAGCTCTACACTCTGCTTTATTGCAGCCGTCACCAGCAATAGGCCTGGGAACTGTATTGCTATATTTACACGGTAATTTTTTCTCATTGCACTTTATAGTTGTTTTTAAACATTGCAACTCAGGGAAGCAACAACATTTCAGTTTCTGCATGAAGATGGGAGCTGTTGTCTATACTGCCTGCATGTTCTTTCTGAACCAGATTTAAAAAAACAAAAAACAAAACCCAGTAATAAAATAATGCCATAAGCTAAATCCCAGAAGGCACCACATAAAACTAAAATGAATGCAATCATTGTCTTCACTACTTTTTATTTCTAAAAACAACTATATGTAGCAACTGCTGTATAAAAATGGGGGAAAAAATACTGCCAGCTCACAATTTTTCAAAAATTACTAAAACAAGAGGGGAACAGATATTACTCAATGACACTGGATAATATTGAAACACTAGTTTACACATAGAAATTGTATAAAGAAGTAGTTTAAACTTCATCACAATGTCTGTATCAGTACATGCTTTACCAAGCAACAAACTATTATTATACAGTTTGCATGAATTGTGCACCACTACAATTGTCCAAAAGACAAGATTTCTAATGCAGTTGTGAAGTTGATGCTATCTGTTGCACATACATGGCCTAAAATATGATAGTGCTTCAATGTCGTGCCACTGAATGAGTTATTGGTGGGCCTCCATACCATGTATACTAAACTCTTTTTCTTAATGGTAAAAAATAAATAAATAGGTGTGGTAACATGCTATATAATATTCCTTATCATTGGAGCTCTTTTAGCCTTTGTGAAGGATGTGGACCTCACCTTGATGAGGAATGAGTATAACATTAAGGGGAGAGTTCAGAAAAGACATCTCAGTCCCTACCTTGATTTTGTTTGGTATAAGATGGAGTAGACAGGCTTTCAAGATTCTGTTATTCTACTCTACAGCAACAAACAGCATTCCTAGAATCCCTGCCATGCCTCTTTCTTGACCTTACCTACTTTGAAGGGCAACAGCCCTGGGTTGGCTGGTATGAATGACCATGAATAACCATGGCCAGGATTATTCACACAACATGCTAAACTTCAGTAAAAGAAACGCAATTGTTTGTTCATGTAACATGCCAAGCTGAAGCAAATAAATCATGTTATGGTTTAATAGTCTGGATCACCTAAATGTTAGACATCCTACTGTAATATGTTGTACAAAACTCAGCCATGGCTCTGTTTCTAAGCTGAAGCTTAGGGCACCTTTAATCATTAGAAAGAACAATGAGACCAAAGTTAAAAGCACATTCAAACCATTGTGGAAAATAATCCAGAGGAAGGATTCCTATCCTGTGAACTCAGACTGAATCTCTCAGATTCAGGATAGCCTTTCCAGTGAATCAGATATACCAAACATTTTCTCCTGCATCTCAAATCAAGAGTATACTGTACTTCATAGTCATCTTCCCTGTCCACCAGTACAAGGGGGGAGTGAAAAGAGTTTTAGAATGCAAGGGACATGGGGGCTCCTCAAGAATCAGCTGTGCCTAATGGAAGACCCAATGACTCTTCATAGAAGCAGACAATTGCAAATAAAAGATCACTGGTTAATTTGCTGGGTAACTGGGAGGAGGTCAATAAAGTTTGACTCCAGTTTTTTAGACAGACAGGTAGAAGGTAAAACCTTGGTGGAAAGCCACACCAAAACCCACTGTAATCTTAGCTCCCTCTTGCCTGTGTGTGCCTGTGGCCAACTTGTATACAACCGTTGCCAAATGTAGATGCTCCTTTGAGACTGCAGAGCAGCTTGCCTCTCGTGCAGAAAGCATAAGGAACCGTGAATGCCAGTGTTATGGAGGGCAAAATGTGGGGTGGTAGCCATAGATTGCTTGAAAGGGAGACATGCCTATGGATGAATGTACTGAGTTGTTATACGCAAATTCTACAAAAAACAAGAGTACAGACACCTAATAATAAAATGAGCTGTCTTGGTAAACAAATTGACTACCACAAAAATGATCATGTAACCCTGTTGAGGGGAAAGACCAGAAATGAAATCCATTGAAACAGAATCCCAAAGTCCCAATGGTGAAAGGAAGGGCCAAAGTAAACCATCTGGCCTTCCAGGAACAGTCTTGGCCCAGTGACAAACATGATAAGATGAAACATAATCATTGACATCTGCTGTCACTCTTGGCCACTAGAACTCTCTGAATACTCTGCAAAATTTTAAACATTCCCGCATGGTCTAGCAATTCTATTGCAATACTTATTTCCTTAAAGGAAAGGGAACATATACATGATCATTATGAAGCAACCATCCATCATTCATAACAAAAGGCAAAGAATCACTCTGGAATTCCCTGGAGGACATCCATCGGAGACCTTACATATGCATTCGGCTGCTGTTGCAATCTAATCTGATCTAGCAAATCTACTGCTTGCATCCCTGCCCCCAACCTTTCTGGAGGGTCTAATCTTTGGGGCAGAGGTAAAGTTGCTTAGTTTCAGAATTGTGCTGGTGGGGATGTATGTGGAAGACCATATTCAGGTTCACATAATTGCTCCTTCTAAGAAATCTTTCCATTGTTGGGACCCTGCAACCAACTCTATTGAAAATGTCATAGTTTCTTTCATCTGGAAGAAGCAATCTGGAATAAAAAGCAAATAGCAAGAGATCTCACACCACCCCCACCTCCAGAGCTTGGAGAAGAATGGCTCTCAATACTGTGTCTGTAAAATATCTGTAAAATAAAGGGAGGAATGGTGTCAGGATGTCTGAGCAGCAGCTGGGAAGAAAAAAGGATTTTCAAGTCCTCCAATGCTGTTTGCTCTTGAGTAGGGCTTTTGAACTTACATCCATTTTTAGAAACTGAAAAAGTGGTCTCCTGTGCTCTGCAAAATTAGAGATGAACTTTTGGTAAAAATTTGCACAGCTCAGAGAATGCTGGACATCCTTCACATTTCACATTCTGTATGATGTTGTACTTTTGTATTTGTTGTACTTCTGCAGGATCCATTTGTATGCCCTCTATATATATATAGGTAGTTCCCAGGTTAAGAATGCCTGGTTTACAGACAAACCATAGTTAAGAATGGAACCTATTATAGCAAAATTCAAGTTAAATACACAATGATTTGAGTTACATAGCAATGGTTTGAGTTAATTACACAATACTACTTTTACAGTATTATACAATACTGCTCCAGCTTACATACAAATTCAACTTAAAGTTGACAGACCTTGGGAATGGAACTCATTTTTAAACTGGGGACTATCTCTAACCCAAATAATCCAATTTAGGAAAGTCAAATGCACACTTTTTGCAGCTTAGCAAAAAAAACCTGTTTGCAGAGTCCCTAAGAGTTCCCAGCTCCAGTGTACTAAATATCAATGGAATTCAGCATGTTGCCCATAGCTGCTTCCAACAAAGAAGCACGGATATTATAAACGCCATCTAGTAGAACATCTTGTGCAGCAGGGCCAGGAAGGCTAATGTTATGGTCTTAAAAATAAACTTGAGTGGGCCCAGAATAATTCCTCTGTTGTTGTAATAGCATTCAATATCAGCAAGGCCTCAAGAAGAGAAAGAAACACATTAACATCTGTGGCTACACCTCAACTGGTAAATTTCCTCCTCACTTTGTTCCTTCATAATGAGAACTTGGTATATGCAGTGTATTTATAGAACCAAAGTTGCTTTTTTAACCAATACAGCAGGATGTGGTCAAAGGATCAGCTGCACTCCCTTTACTGTAACGAAGAGAACATTAACTTTCTTTACATCTCATAGTCACTGGGGATGAAAAGTTTCACAGGTGTATAGAAGTAGCTAAAAGATAGGATATAAATTCTTTAGTTCTCTGGAAAATTTTTGAAAGTTTCAGAAATTAAGAAGAAATTGAGAAGAAATTCACTTCCATCAAACACTCTTGCTGCACATCCTCCATTCACTTACCTGGGTTTACACAAGACTAAGTCATAGGGATAGGAATCACAAACATAATGTCTCATAGCTTGAACAAATGGGATATTTTGAACAAAGTCTGACATTTGTTCATTCATGCATAATTCCTTTTCCATACAGTGTAATTTTTTCCCACGTTGAATATGATTTTTGCTTTAATTCATGACCCTCCAGAGGCTTACATCACAATCTTCTGCGTGCCTAACACACTTGGATTAATTTTGGTCAGTTCCAAAGACTCTAACTGGGTCTACATTTTTCATTAAGCCATTGTTTGCTTAGCCATGATTTCTTGAATAAATCACAATTGGCTGAGCTCAATGCTATGCTAAACAAAATGTTTTTTAAAAAGGAACACACCAAGCCACAAACCATGAATCACATCATGCTAAACAAAACCAAATCAAACATATTATGAATCAGCACAGAAGTCAGCAACTGGTGGCCTGCTAAGTTATGTAAGTATTCATCACTAATGGCCATGTTGGTTTAGACTTCATATTTTAAAATTACATGCCATGATTTAACATTTAATGAAAGAAAACATGGTTTATATCTACTTCTCTGCTAAAAGGGCAGAAAATGAAGATGATTGGCTTGTTATTTAAATCTATTTCTATGTGTGTTGCAGCAAGTTCTGGAAATTTAGTGATGGCGGCAGCTCTGAGTGATCACTTCAAATTTCAGAAAAAAACAGTGAAACAAAGCAACATCATCAAAATTTTATTTATTCTGTTATAAACTATTAGCATTTTGTTGAGATTTATTTCTGTGTTCTCATTATTTGGAAAATTAGCTACTGTTTCCATGGATTTTAATAACACCATTATACTGTAAAAATTTAGTTCTATTTTCATGTATTTCTAATCGCTTTCAGTTTCTAGTCCCAGTGAAACTACTTGAAAAGCTCAGGAATATACTACTTATTTAGCAATCAAAAGTAATAAACTCCAACATCATAAAAAAAATGACAATCAAAACAGAGGTTAAGATCAATTCTAATACATATGGGTATGTTAATGTAAACAGCTGCACATACGCATGGAGTTAAAAACTTCATTTCTGAAAACACCATATCCTGCAAAGTTACTTTTGTGCAGTTCAGTGAACTTCAGTTGAAGGCAGAATAATGCCTTAAGCAACACAGCTGGTAGTTAGAGGAATCCATGGATCTACTCCAAGTTTTACCAGTGCATCAGTTATTCATTCATTCATTTGTTCCCAAGCCTTTCTACGTTTAGGTCAGCTAGCATGTTTCTTTACATTTCTGTCTATAAAAGAGGGACAATTATTCTGTCTTCTTATATAAGAGTTATTGTGAGAATTATTTATTCATTAGCGTGCAATGTTCTGAAGAGTCATAGGATAAGAGGCACAAATGTGCAAAGTAACTTGAATATAACGAAGTGCCAGCACTCTAGACAGCTTTTGAGATTATCTATCTATCTATCTATCTATCTATCTATCTATCTATCTATCTACCTACCTACCTACCTACCTACCTACCTACCTACCTACCTACCTGATAAGGCTGCCTAACTCAAACAATGTGACTCTGAGCAGCATACAACAACAAAAAACAAACAATAAACCAACATTAAAACATATAGAATATATAAATATAAAATAAAAACATAACAATGGTGACTAAGCACCATACCACAACATTCAACTGGCCTCTAATGCCTGGGGGAAAAGCCCAGCTTTCCTAAAGGTGAGCAGAGTTGGGCCCTTTTGTATATCAGGGAGGAGATTGTTCCAGAGAACAGGGGCAGCCACAGAAAATGCTTTCTAGGTCCCATAAGGTAGCAATGTTTAATAGAGTAAATCTGGAGCATGCCCTCCCTGTGGGAACATGTGGAGCAGGCAGATGTTTTTGGGAGAAGGCAGTCCCTCAGGTTACCTGGTCCTATGCTATGTATCCTTGAATTGCACCTGGAAGCCTACTGGGAGTCAGAATAGCAGTGTTACATGGGCATAATGAGATGGACCACCTATTGATTGATTGATTGATTGATTAAATTTATATGCCACCTGACTCCTAGGACCTCATGTGGAGCAGGTTGCAGTGGTCCAAAAGGGAAGTAACTAAGGCATGATTGACCATGAGCAGGGTCTTCTGGTCCAGGAATGGGTGCAACTAGTACACAAGGCGCAGTTGTGCAGAGACCCCATAGCTGTCACCTGCTTTTCAAGCAGGAACTGTGAGTCCAGGAGAATCCCCAGATTTCATACCAAGTCTGAAAGGGGTAGTGTCACTCCATCTAGAACCAAAGATGGAAAGCCTCCAACTCCCAGATCTGGGCACATGAAAACCCATAACCACTCAGTCTTGGCAGGGTTGAGCCACATCCTGTTCTTCTCCATCCAGCCCCTTATAGCCTCAAGACACTGGGAAAAAATCTCAACTATTTTACTTGGGCAGCCAGGGGCAGAGATGTTTAACTGCATATTGATATCTTGCCCCATACTGACAAATGACCTCCCCAGCAGCTTCATGTGGATATGGAAAAGAAGGGAGGAGGGGGTGAAGTCCTGAGACACCCCACAAAGCAGGGCCCAGGGCTCAACTTCTCCCCTCCCACCAACACCAACTGGAAACAGCCTCAGAGAAGAACCACTACAGAATGGTATCCCCCCTCCCAACCTTCTCAGCCAATCCAGAAGGATACCATAGTTGATGGTACTGAAGGGCACCAAGAGATCAAGGACAGCCAGGATGGATGCACCATCCCCATCCTGAGTTTGTTGGTCATCAACCAATGCTGTTTCCATACTATTCACCAGTCTGAATCCTAACTGGAAGATAATCCACTTCCTCCAGGGCCTTCTGAAGCTGGAGGCTGACCACCTTCTCAAACCTTTCTTAAAAAGGGAAGGTTGGAGACTGGATGAAAATGGATCTAAAGATGGCCTCTTGAGGACGGGGTGCACCACTGCCTCTTTCAGAGCCGGCAGAACCACCCCCTCTCTCAAAAATGCATTTACCACTGCATGAATCCACCCATATGCTTCCTCCCTGGCAGTCTTGACCAACCAGGAGGGGAATGGATCTAATATACAGATGGCCGCACCTACAGCTCCTTCCACTTCCTTGAGACTAATAGGCTAAAACTCTCCCCAGATAACATTACAAGACTGTGCCTCAGTCACCTCTATAGGACCTGCCCAACTGGAATCCAACTCAGAGCAAATCTGAGTGATTTTGTCTACCAGGTGTCAAGAATTATCCTCAAAGTGACCCCAGAGATACTCCACCAATCCTTCCAGAAGGTATCGGGTCACCTTGAACGGGGCTTCTAGCCGATACTTACAGGACACAATAAGGGCAGAGAAATAAGCTTCTTTTGCCACCCTTATTGTCACAAGGTAGACTCTAACATAGGTTCTCACCTGTGTCTGGTCAGATTGACTCCTAGTTTCCCACCAGTGGTGGTCTAGGCATCTATTCTGTTGCTTCATCCTCCTAAGGCTCTCTGAAAACCAGAGGGCATACCCGGGTCTGTGCCCAGAGAGAGTGTGCATAGGCACAATCCAATCTAAGGCGGCTGCTGCTACCTCATTCCAGGTGGCAACCAATATCTTAGTCAAACCATGTATCAAAACCTCAAGAAAAAACCCAAACACTCTCTGAAACCCAGTGGGTTCTATTAGGTGCCTGGGGCGGGCCAATCAAATTGGTCCTGGCTCCTTGCTGAGGGGGGCAAACTCCAGAGATACCAGGTAGTGATTTGTCTATGATAAGGGATAGATGGCAACATCCCCCAACTCCAGATCACATAGCTACCACCCCAAAACAAAACCCAGGTCCAATGTGTGCCCCCCCCCATGGATCAGCCCCACGATAAGCTGGGTAAGGTCCATGGTTGTCATGGAGGCTATGAATTCCCACATTGCCTCTGAGTCCACCCCCAAGAATGGCAGATTGAAGTCCCTCAGGACCATAATTCTGGGAAAGTCTATCACCAGCCCAGAGATGGCTTCAAGCAGAGCAGGCAGGAAGGCTGCTATGTAGCAGGAAGGCTGGTACAATAGCAAAACTCCCCACTGATCCTTCAGGCTCAGCCTCACAAGTTGGGTCTCACATTCAGTTATTTGTGAGGCACTGCACCTGACAACTTTTAGAGTCTCCTAAGAGATAATTGCAACCCCACCCCAGAAGCCATAGAGTTGCAGCTGGTGCCGCACCCAAAACCCCTTTGGGCACATTTTAGCGAAGGGCATTCCCCCCTCTTTGCCCAACCATGTCTCAATAATACACACCAGGTCAGCCCCCTCCACCAGGATCAAATCCTGGATGAGGTAAGCTTTATTAGAGGCCTACCTGACATTAAGCAGCACCAGCTGGAGTCCAAAGCCACCTAAAGTTCAAGAACCAGTAACCAGGGATGTAGGCAGAGGGCTGGAGCGTGGGATTGATATAAGACATCTCTCCCATGCTCCCTGTGTGCAGCCCATCCTCCGCCTCCTGTAACAAACTGCCACTTCCAACCCCCAATGTCAGTAACTCTCCTGCAACCCATAAAGGTTCAAAGAAAAGTTCATTTATTTAGGAAAAGTGTACAGGTCCAAAGCATTGCTAAGACTGAGCCCACACACACCAAAAAGTTACCTTTACCCCCTTTGGTTCTCATGCTCCCCCCTAAGCCTTCCAGACATTCTTACATTCACCCATTGGTAGGACCTTGAGTGTTCCTGCACTCTGATAACAGCCCATCTGCTTCTAACGACTTTCCAACTCCCCCCCCCCCCCACTTCTAATGGCAGAACCAAAGCAAGCAAGCTGGCAAGCAAAGTAGTTAATTGATTGCGAGGATTTCTTCTAGAATTCCAAGCCAGCAAACACAATAACCATGGTAGCTAGGAATTCTCAGAATAAAATTCTGAAAAGATTTGGAGGTACCAGGTTGGTGACATACCTAGCAGCATCTCCTTATAATCCCAAAAGAGGATGTAGCCCACCTCTTGTACTACAATGCTCATCAACTATTCATTGGTTATCTAAGGCAAACAAAAACTCTTCCTAGTTTTAGTAGGAAAGCAGGAGGGGAAAGACAGAGATTTGGAGTAGTGTGGCAACAGGCAGAATCCTTGGCTATATTGTTCCTCAAAGCTCCAGAACTGATAAAATCTATCAAACCTATGAAATCCTATGAAAGGAAGTACACTAAGATTTCATACAACTGAACATAGTTATATTATACTTAGCAGATACATTTATTTCAAAAACAGATTTTTGAAATAGAATAAGCTCTAAATAACAACTTATTGCACACATACATATGCAGGTATACAAATATTAACAGATCTATCTATATTTTGGACTGTGTAGTGTGCATTCATTGGTGAAAGTTAAGACACTGCTTTGGATGGCATGATGCTACCTTGCTTAGGAAATACATTTCAACATACTGAGCATTTAAACATTTTTGAGGAAAAGACCGTGATAATAAAACAATGCAAATGTATTGTGGTATTATATAACGAGGTATGGCTGCTCTTGAAAAGTGCCTGGAAACTGCAATTTCTGCAAAATGTAGCAGCCAGACTGTTGTGCTGTTATGAAAAATGTATCTCATTCCTGGGAAAGTAGAAAGTGTGAGAAAGAAACTCAAAACAGGTCTCCCTTGATTGTGGTAGGCATAATTTGAAGTAGAGAAGGGCTTTGACAGTCTTCAAAGATTCTGTTACAATATCCTAATTGCTTTAAAGTACATTCCAAGACTCTTAGTCACTCCTGTTTCCTGATCCTGCCTTCTTTGAAAGGCTGACAGTTGTTGACCAGTTTATGGTACAGGGATCATACTGTTATGCCCCTACTTAAAAGACATGCCAATTTACTAATTGTGTATCACACAATTGCTTAAGGTACTGGTGTTAACCTTTAAAGTCCTAAATGGTTTAGAGTCTGATTATCTGCACGAATGCCTCTTCATTATAAACCTGCTTCGTTATTTAGATCAGTGATGGTGATCCTTCTGAATATGTTTCTAGTCCCAGATGCTCAAGTATCAGGTAGGCAGGAATGGGCCTTTTCCTGAATGGCTCCCAGCCCAAAGAATGTGCAAAAATATGTCTGGCATTCTCCCTGTATTTAAGAAGATGCTAAATCTTTTACCAACCTTTTAATTATTAATCATTTTAATGACGGAGTTTAATTTTGATTTTAATTGTGTTAATTGTGTGTTTTTTTATACTTCATTTTTAATTGTTGTAAATGGTTTTCAGTAAAACAAATAGAAAGCCAGGGTATAAATGTAATAATAAATAGATAAAATATATATTCCATTAATGCCATTTGGAGAATTTCCAGGTACATTACTGGGAGAGATGTTACCTAGCCTACATATGGTGCAAATACTGGAAGTGAATGGCTGATTTACTGTGACACAACATTTAATCAGAGATGGAAATGTTAATGGTTTGGAAAAAGATATTTGACAGAAAGAGAGAAAAATTATTTTGGCCTTAAAATAGAAAGACAATTTTCTTCCCTAACACCCTCTCTGCAGTTGAAAACCTTAGGGATATATCAACTTTCCAAATGCACCATTTAAAATAAAACACTCTCCGCTGACAATCAGCTTGGAAACTTGGACTTCCCCAGATTTCTTTTCGATTTTCATTTTCATTACAAGGGGGAAACAAATCTTAATATCCCTATTCTATGCTTACAGCACACTAAGACCTCTTCTTATCTTCTTGCAGCTCAATCCTGATTTATTATCATGATGCTGCATTTGTAAAACAGAACCATAAAGTACAGAACATTTCCCAAGGACTATTCCAAAATAAATTATTTCATATGTGTGGAAGATGCTTAATAAATCCCATTCTCTTCATTTCTTTGGATATTTTAGAAACTTGATTTATAAGTGCAATATCTTTTCTCAAAAATGAGACAATCAACGTAGGATAAAATTATCATGTTATGAAAATAGGGGTCAGGCATTGGGTCTGCACTTTAAATTAAACTGAGAGGAAAATATCTTTCATACGAAATTGACTCTTTTGTCTCAGAAATGAATGGTTTAATCAACTCAGCTGAAGAGGAGCCTAAAGTAATGTTTGATTTCATACAAACGTATCTGTTGAGTTGGAGGTGGCCATGACAGAGTAAGTATTGGCTGAATTCCTTCAATTAAACACAAAGAAATTGAGCCTCTCAAAATGCAGGGGATTTTAGTGAAGAAGTAGGATGAGATTCTTCCAGTTCATACACTATTACTTATTGCTAATTTTTTCAAGCAATTTGTCTCTTCCTATTTTTTTTTCCAGGAACCACCTGAACACTCCCCCCCCCCCCCCACAAATAGCCTTTAATAGGTAAAGCATTTTTCAAAAATACAGTCTGTAAAGATTGTGGATGGTATGTATCTTCCTGAATCTCGGGTCCTCTACCAGAGGCCTGGGAGTTTGAGGGTTCTGCACATTATCTTAGCTGTTCCTAGCACTGCACTCTTCTGGACAGAGAGCTCTGATGTTGTTCCTGGGATCTGTTGGAGCCACTCTCCTAGCTTAGGAGTCACAAGCCCCGCGTGCTCCTACCACCACTGGGACCACTTTGGCCTTGACTTTCCACATCCTCTCTGGTTCCTCCTTTAGACCTTAGTACTTCTCCAGCTTCTCATACTTCTTTTTCCTGATGTTGCTGTCACTTGGCATTGCTACATCTATCACCACCATTGTCTTCCGGTCCTTGTCTACCACCACAATATCTGGTTGATTGGCCAGTAACTGCCTGTTTGTCTGGATCTGGAAGTCCCACAGGATCTTAGCCCTGTTATTCTCCATGACCTTCTGTGGAATCTCCCATCTGGAATTGGGAGGGTCAAGCCCATACACTGTGCAGATGTTCCTGTACACAATGCCAGCTACTTGGTTTTACTGTTTGCTGTATGCTATTCCTTCCTGCATCTTATACCTGCTGCTAGGTGTTGGACTGTCTCTGAGGCCTCTCTGCACAGTCTGCACCTTGGGTCCTGTCTAGTGTGGAAGACCCTGCTTCTATGGATCTGCTGCTTAGTGCATTGGTTTGTGTTGCTAGGATCAGTGCCTTAGTGCTGTCTTTTAATCCAGCCCTTTCCAGCCAAAATAAATAAATAAATAAAATGTATAAATAATTTGCCATTTTGATTTCAAACAGGTCAAATGTTGGATCTGCTACTCAAATATCATGATTTCTGATATGGTGAATTTGGTTACTACAATCATCTATATTTCAGCTTTGCATACTATAGTTTATTATAAACCTGAACAGCTGAACAATTCTTAAAGGTAAATTTCCCATTACCAGCGAGTAAAGCCAAAGTTTCCCATAGCATGACTAATGTGTAACTATTATACTACACTGATCAGCATATGTTTTTTTTTAGGTGGTAATTTTATTTATCATTTAACTATAAGACAGTTTAGAATTATTTTATGCAGGACTATTTTGTTATTCTATTTCTCCCCATTTCTACATTATTATTTTATTATAAATAATTAGCTTTTTTATTTATTATTAGTCACCAATAATAAGGAAGTGGAATATAAATGTTTAGAATTTAAAAAAAGTATAAAATAAAAAAAGTTAGTTAGGTTCTCAGAAGCTAATAATCAGTTTTCTGATAAACTGAAACTATAATTTCCATATTGCTTATAAAGCCATGATTGAAGTTGATATGGCATGTATTTTTTCTCACCTTAGTTCTGGACAAACTCTTTAGACAGTCCTATTCCAGATCTACCTTTTATTTATTTAACAAACTATTCCTGTGCTGCTACTTTATGCAAAAGAGTAACATCTAATCCAAAGATGTGATTTTACAGTAATCCAAACATTTTATTTTAGGCTACTTTGAACATACAATAGGCTAGCAGATTGGGGGACTAAGTTTGCTTCTTCAGCATTTCAATCACTGCCAATTTACTCTGATTCTATTTTGCATTCCCCAGCCAAAAAACTTGAGGGAAGTTGTTACAGTGAAGGGCCTGGGGGTAGGAATGAACAGATCCTGATCTGTTTTTAAGGCCTGGGTTCCATTCTGTTTTCTCAATGTTCTTCTTTTTACTATTTCTAGGCTATTCTACTGAGCTACTTCACTGATAGAAAGTGACCTTATAATACCTTATAAGAAAAGGATAGGAAAGAGAAAAAAATAAAATAAAAATTCTCTAAATTAAGTGTTTGTATGGCATTTTCCAAATATCAAGTTAATTGCCCACTATTGAGCATATCCCTTAAGCTACAGAGAAAGTTCATTTTCCTGATCGTAAAGTAACTTAGATTAATGTGATGGTATAAATATATATAATAGCCACCGTAGTGCAGTGGTTAAGGTGCTGGACTAGGAACAAGGAGACCCAAGTTCTAGTCCTGCCTTAGACATGGAAGCTGGCTGAGTGACTTTGGGCCAGTATCTCTTTCTCAACCCTAGACTAAGAAATTGAAAAACATCTATCTACCAACTAGCACTGGACCAACATGGTAGAATTCAGTCTACAACCTTCAATAGAGAGGCCTTCATCTAGGAGTGGATTGACTCATCATCATCATCGTCATCCCTATTAAATATAACATCAAAGCAGCAAACTGGGAAAAATCTCTATTTCTGCCAGTCAAACCAAAGCAGCCAAGAAGAATAACATATGAGCTTCTACCAAAAATCAATATTTATGGTATTATATACAAAGAGAACAAAATATAAACCACATGAAGGCATCTTGGCTTTTAGCAAGATTTTTGTTTTGGTGTTTGAAGGCACAAAATCACATGGAAAAGTCTATTAAGTATGATTGTGGAAATCCCTTCAAAAGAGTCATGTAGTCCCTTCAAATTATTATTATTATTTATAATTTACCTTCAATTACAATAAAACATGCTTAGTCATGATTTACTCAAAATAAGGAGGAATTTCCTGACTGTGAGAGCTATTAAGCAGTGGAATAGCCTGCTCCCTGAAATTGTGGGTGCTGTGTCACTGGAGGTTTTCAACCAAAGGTTGGATAGCCATTCATCGGGGAAAGAATGAGAATTCCTGCTCTGGATAATGTGTTGGACTAGAAGACCCTCAAGGTTCCTTCCAAACTTATGATTCTATGAATATATACATAATTTTCATACCCTCATTATGAAAATTCAAAATATTTTTTTTTATTTGTATGCATGTTGCTGATAGGTTTTGTCAGCAAAACTATATGCAATATCACATATTAACAAAAATCTCTGGGTCAGCAAAACAGAAATACTCATTTACTTAATACTGGTTTTTAAAATTTAAGATGTTCTTGACTATGACAAATGGAGATTCTTAATTCTGTGCAGAGCCCATGGCTTATTTTAAGAACATCTATCTACCAACTAGCAACAAACCCAAAGCAGATTTTTATCCTAGAAATAAGTAGAAATTTATCTCATCTCAGCTAAATTATATTCTATTATATCTGGAATCATCATATAGAATGCTAGAGGTATATAAAATAAGGCACCCCCGCCCCAAAAAAGCAATAGAAAAAATATTACTCACGGTAGGTAGCTGACTAGACAGGAGGTGCCCATCTTGATTCAACATATTAGACACCATGATAGCAGGAAGATCCATATTCTGGTAGGAATATGCTGGTATCAGGCTATTTGGAGGGAGACTGTGGCACAGTGAATGATATCCAGTTTCATGATCCACCAAGTGAAGAAGGGATGGATCTGGGAGATTAGGAGGAGTAATAGGAGGGATTTCATAATCTTCATTATTCTCATTCTGACCATTGTATGTCTAAAATAAAAATATAACAAAAGGTAGTTTGACAATTTCTCACATTTTTTTAAAAAAAACTTATGCTTGTTTCTGCAAAAGCTATTTAGTACTGGACAAAATCTACATAATTTTTTTTCCATTAAATACCATCTCGAACAATGCAGAATTTCAGTTCCTTCAAAAAAATGACTGCATATTTGAGATACATCTATAATAATGTAAGGGACTATATTATATGAGAGAATCAAAATGTGCTGTTGACTATTACTGGTCCTTAAAATATAAATTACTATATACAACAATGTACCTATTATAATTATTTCATACAATAATTATTTACTAAATAATAACACCACAATTTAAATCATTATACTCATCTTTCTGAGGAGTGAAATATATGACTGTTGATGGGGACTGTATGATTTTTAAGTAATAGTGTATTTTAAGGCTCCTTAGTCCTTTCATTCTGTCACCTAAAGCTGCTGAGGTCTAAAAAACGTTGGAGCAAAAATTCCAAACCCTTGTGATAACCAATGAGTTGTGCCATACTTCAGTTGTTCAGAGAATGATAGGGTTTTGTTTTTTACCTGAATGTGGCACTTCTTGATGCTCTGAATGAGCAGAATACTTTTGAGCTGTTTGCTGAAGAGAGATTTAATTCTGAGGGTTTTAATTCAAGTTGGAGTGGTCTTATAGAATCCAAACTAGCTTCTTGTGGTCTTTCAGATGAGTACCTCCTTACTGTGGATTACAATAAGGCCAGACATGTAGACAGAGGATAAAGGATATTGAGTAACAGTTGGAGGTGAGTAGGACAACAGCAGAACCTGGATTCACCAGGTATAATGGCAACTACCAGAAAAATGAAAACAATGGTGGGGAGGAAAGGATTACTAGAGCAACCTGCAGAGAGAGGAATTACACCAGATTTGCTTCAGAAAATGTTTGAGCAACTGGCCAGTAAGTTAGCTGAATCATTTGATACTAAATTAACAGCTTTTGGAAAAAGAATGGATGAAAGACTTGTAAAGATGAAAGAGGAGATGAAAGAAAAAGTTAAGAAGATGGAAAATTCTGTAAAACAAGTGTCTGGAGATGTAAAACAAATTAATGAAAAGTGGAAGTTCTGGAGAGTAAGACAGAAGTTATAGACAGAGAGTTGGAAAGAGAACTAGATAATTTGGCTCTATTGGAATTGAGAAAGAAGGCATTTTGTTTGAGATTTAAAGCATTCCCAGAAAATTCTGCTGAAGATATTACAGAAAAGATTATTAAAGTTTTAGCTATTTTTTTGGACTGGGATGAGGATTCAGAGGCAGAAATTGATAAAGTATATAGAATAAATACAAGATTTGTGAGAATAAGAAATGTTCCAAGAGATAGTTTGATGTACTTTGTCAGGAAGAAGACAAAGAATCAAGTTTTGCAGTAGCATTTTAATACAAGACTGAAAATTGATAATGCAGATGTAATTGTTCTTAAATAAATTCTTATTAGAATTTTGTGTAAGAAAAAAGACTGAGAGGTTAAAGCAGAAAAAGATCCCATGTTGATGGGGCAAATTGGAAAGTGTGATTTTTACTTTTAAACAGCAGAGGTTTTGATTGAATTCTGTCCAGAAGGTGAGGGAATTTCTGGAAAACTTCAAAGAGGAATTGGAGGAGATTCAAATGGAGGTGTCAGTGGAGGCTACACAAAAACTCCAACAGGTGCAACAGAAACTGAAAGGGATGATACTGAACTAGGTGCTACATGTATTGATTTTTCTAAATTTTTGGCTTGATTATGGATTACAAATGCTTAATGTGGAATATAAATGGAGCAAATGCTCCTCAAAAGGGAAAAATAATATTTCATTATTTGAAAAAATTAAAACAAGATATAATCTGTCTACAAGAAAAAAGGACATAAAATATTTGATTTATAAAAATTGGGGTGAAGAATTTATTTCAGCAGGAAAAAAAAAGGAAATGTTTTGTATATAAATCCCCAAATAAAACCAGAATTTGTACTGACTGATGAGCATGGTTGATTTGTTGGAGTGGAAATTCATTTGCATGGGACTAAGCCTTTGATACTGGGAATTTATGCCCCAAATGAGGACAAAGTATTATTTTACAATGGACTTATGGAGAGGTTAATAGGTTTCCCTTATAAAAACTGGTATTTGAAGGGGGATTGCAATGGAATGATCTCCCCACAACTGGATAGACCTTCTGAGAAAAATATTAAAAACATGCAAGGCAAATTTCCAAAAGTTTTCTTTGATCTGATGGACAGTTTAGGGCTGGTTGACATATGGAGACAGAAAAATGACAATTCAAGAGAGTATACATACTTTTCTGAAAGACATCGATCCTTTTCAAGAATAGACATGATTTGGATTTCAAGGAACTTAGCTACTAAGGTTTCTAAAGTAGAGATATTATCGAAGACATTTTTGGATCATAATCCTATGCAAACTCATAAGCCAAAAATAAAATGTAATTCTTTCAGATGAAGATTAAATGAAACGTTGCTACAGAAAGAAACAATAGTGGAGGATTGTAAAAAGAAATTAAAATAATTTTTTGAAAATAATTTAGGTAAAGGCACTGATTTAAGAATGGTTTGGGATGGAAGTGAAGCTTTTATTAGATGTTATTCTATACAAAATAATTGTGAACTCAAAAAGAAGAGTCAAGAGAAAACACAAACTATTTTGGATGAAATAAAGAGAAAAGAAGAAGAATTAAAGAAATTTCCAGGGAACATAAATATTTCTTAACAAATTAAGCTTTAAATCAGTCAAGCAGTAAACAACAGCCTAATCAAGAAACTACCAAAGAGAAAACAACACCCCCACAGACAGGGCAAGCTACTGTATATAAACAGAGAGCAAACCCCACTCTCTTCTATAACAGAAGATGTAACCTAGCTGGGTAACAAAACGTCTGCAAGAAAACAACCAAGCTCAGAGAACCCCAAGAACTCCTCAATTCAGCTTTTACAATGACAATTATCTATGTTAACATTAAGAGAAATGAAAATAAAACTGAATTAGGTAAAGCAAAAAAAAAAAGTTTCTAAACAAACCAGGCAAATGGCTAGCATATAAACTATGAAAAGAAAAAGAAAAGAAAATGAAATTATGAAAAGAAAAAGAGGGAGATATCGTATTAATGGACAATGTGTCCATACAAAAAGCATTTCATCAATATTATTCCAATTTGTATAAAGGAAATGACATCTCTCTAGAGAAAATAGATGAATATCTAAAGAAACAAAATTTACCAAGGATTACAGAGGCACAGAGAAAGATCTGTAACAATAATGGAAGCTTCTGAAGCTACAGAAGAAGATTAAACTAGGAAAGGTGCCTGGACCAGATGGATTATTAGGTTCTTATTATAAATGTTGAGGATGAACTTTTACAACCTTTACAAAACACGATGATATCTATCTTACACAGATGAAAGATGTCAGAGAGTTGGAAAGAGGCCAATATAGTATTAATACCTAAAGAGGGACAAGATTTGATTTTAACAAGGAACTATAGGCCAATATCATTATTTAATAATGACCACAAGTTGTTCACAATGATTCTAGCTGATAGACTGAAAATAGTTTTGCAAGAATTTATTCATGAGGATCAATGTGGGTTTTTACCTAGAAGACAGTTAAAGGACAATGTTAGAAATGTGTTCGACATTTTGGAATATTTGGAGCAACATAATGAAAAACAAGCTACATTGATTTTCTTAGATGCAGAGAAGGCCTTTGACAATTTGAACTGGGCTTTCCTGTTCAAGGTTTTGGAAGATAAGAATTTCGGAGAGAACTTTATAAAAAGGGTAAGATCGATTTACACTTCACAGAAAGCACAAATAATTGTTAATGGAGATCTAACAAAACCCTGTGAGATACAAAAAGGAACAAGACAGGGATGCCCACTGTCTCCTCTCTTGTTCATTTTGGTTCTTGAAATACTGAACAGAGATATAAGACAAGATGAGAAGATTGTGGGAGTAAAGATTAAAGAAGAAACTTTAAGGGCTTTTGAAGATGACTTGGTGCTGGTTCTGGAAAACCCTTTAAAGGGAATTGAAATATTGATGGGCAAATTAAAAGAATTTGATGCATTATCAGGTTTCAAGATTAATAAACAGAAGACAAAGATGTTAAAAAATATATAAAAGTAGAAGATCAAACAGAATTAATGAATAAAACGGGTTTCAAGATTGATAAGAAGGTAAAATATCTGGGTATCACTATGACAAATATGAACCGTACGTTATTTCAAAATATTATATTAAGACATGGAATGAAGTTAAAAAAGATATGTTAAGATGGGAGAAACTACACCTGTCATTGCTGGGGAGAATTTCTGTGAGAGAAATGAATGTCTTGCCTAGAATGATGTTTTTGTTTCAGACAATACCTCTTTTGACAATTGATGCACCATTTAAACAGTGGCAGAAGGATATATCTAAATTTGTGTGAAAGGGGAAAAAAACATGGATTCAATATAAGGTGTTACAAGATGCAAAGGAAAGAGGAGGATTGGGTCTACTCAATTTGAAATTGTATTTTGCAGCATGCTGTTTGGTTTGGATGAAACAGTGGGCGCTGCTGAGAAATAGAAGGCTTTTAGAGTTAGAAGAACACGACCTGAGATTTGGTTGACATGGATATTTGTGGTACGATAAAATCCATAATGTGGATTTTAAAAATCATTATGTTAGATGTGCCATATTGAGAATATGGAATAGATACAAACCCAGGATGTGCCTGAAAACATCTTTGTGGCTGTCAGCCACAAGTTAGCCATTTGTGATTGCCTATTATTTCTCGTCTATAACATGTTTATTTTATAGACGAGTAATAGACGAGAAATAATAGGCAATCACAAATGGCTAACTTATCATGAGATACTAGAATTTTGTCAAGGGGAATGTAAAATAAAATCAAAAGAAGAACTGGGGGCAGAGGGATACAGTTGTCAGTGGTTCTCTTATTTACAGTTATTAGAAATATTTAAAGTAGACAGAAGAATTTATGGTTTTGAACACTGTAAGAAAAACAAGTGAAAGAATGTATGATAAATTAGGCTAAAAATTTGGTTATAATATACAGATGGGACAATGGGAAAATACTGTATGTGGCTGAAAAGACTGAATTTTACACTATATTATAATCTTAAAGATAATTTTTATAAAATGATGTGCCGTTGGTCTATGTTACCAGAGAAATTGTCTAGAATGTATAAAGGCACTTCAAATTTATGTTGGAAATATGAACAAATAGGGACATTTTGTCATGTTTGATGAATGTGTAAAAAAGCTAGAAAATTCTGGATTGAAATATACACACTAATTCAAAGGATTTTAAGGATTAATATACAATTGAGACCAGAGGTTTTTCTTTTGGGATTGATGGACAAACAGTTGGAAAAAAGTCATGGAACTTTGTTTTTGCACATGATAACTGTAGCAAGATTACTGTATGCACAAAGATGGAAAGATTTGGCACTACCCACAATGGAGGAATGGTTGGTGAAGATGATGGAGCTTGTGAGATGGCTAAATGGACTTCTTTGATTAGAATAAAGACAATATCTACATTCATTGATGACTGGAAACCCCTTTTGGACTTTTGCATAAAACAGAAAAAAATGAAGTTATGATTAATAGTTTTGATTATTAGATAGGATAGATAATAGAAAGAAGAGAGCTATGTTGTAACTATAGAGGTAGAGGTAAATTTACGCTTGTACTTATAACTGCTGTAAAGAAGATCAGAAGCTACTTCTTTATATCTTTTTTCTTTCTTTTCTATTTTTCACTTATTTTTTTTTCCTTTCTTGCACTTATAGCTTTCTCTTTGATTTCTTTCTTTTTCTTTTCCTTGCTTTATATTAATTTGTATAAGTTTTTATCTTCCTTTTTAAAAATCTTTAATAAAAATTTTGTATACATACACACACACACACACACACGTATACATATATAAACAATGATGTAAAAGTTAATAAACATATGTGGGAGAAAGCTAAAGAAACAAAATGAATTTACAAGCCAGCACCTTTATTTTGTTCTTTTGCATAGCTGCTTTTCAATAGATACATTTATAATATTTTGTCTTTGTGGATATTGCTCCCTTTATTCAATAGGAGAAAATGTATTATGACAGAACTATTTCCATTATTAAATGTGAATGAAGAATGGAGACATATAGTATACAATGTATAAATACTAAAATAATAATAACAAGGACAGTTGTTCCACATTCTTTGGAGATTAAAAGTGATAGAATTTGTGTAGCAGGAATTGAAGGCAATAGAAATTAATACATTTATACTGTATTCAAAGAATTCAGATAATTCTTTGATAACATTGTCATCAGATATGTAGAACACTGATAAAGATCAACCAGACATGTTAGTAAAACAACTAGTTTAAGAAGATCTACACGTAACTCTGTCAATGATTGCCAAGATGGATAAATCATACAACAATAAAAGTTGGAAATGCCACACAAAGAAGGAATGTTTTATTATATGTGGTGGTTATGTAAAAAGACTCAAAGGTATTGGAAAGAAATACACCAAGACATTCAGAAAATTCTGAAAACAAAATTTGAATTAAAACCACAAATATGTTTATTAGGTATGATTTCAGAGAATACAAATGAAAAGCATCACAATGTATTAAGAGAAAGACTTTTGACAGAATTCTCAATCTTTTTTTCTGGAATAATGAATCAAAGTTCTTCTTTGCATAAAGCACTAACTAATCTAATGTACTTTGTTTCAGAAATGGGCTATTATTCAATATTCAGTTTATAAACAGTACACAGTTGCAGAGAGAGATGAGGGGAACAACACAAGTTATATCTAACAGTGCCTATTTCTACCTCCTTGAAATATCCTAAATCTCTCTTTACTAGCATCTCACCAAAAGTGACATTTTCACAAGTACTGGTGATATACATAAAAAAGCTGGTTCATCATCCTGAAGTCAGTGAGGAAACAGTTGGATCAATGAATCAGTTTATGACTCTGTACTAGTATTGGGGCTCTATGTAAAGTCTGTAATAAGCTGAAACTTGCTAGCTCTCTTCTCAAAATGGTCTTTCATTCTGTTATTTTCATCCCATTTTGCAAAAAAAAAAAAAAAGTAACTGAAGAAGTGCTCCCCCCACCAACCCCGTAGCCTATGGATTCATCTTCTATTCAAATCAAATTTTAAAGCACTTTAAATTCAATCAGTTTGCCTTAAAATCTCAAATTGAACCATGCCCATTTCTCACAGGCCTGGTGCTTAATATCTTTGATTTAAGGTAGTTGGTAGTTAATTTCCTTAATCCACTAGAACGAGAAAAACTACATGAAACATGTCTGATAGATACAAGATTTATTTTTTACATGGTATCTACAAATCTATAATAGTCAGCTCTTGAAAACTATAAAATGAAAACAGTGAAACATTTGTGAGTTTTGCTATCACTTCCTTGTTCTGATCCTATTGCCTGCAATCATAATTGTGTGGCATTAGCAAATATACAGTAGGGAGAAGAACAGATCACTGAGCACTACTATCACCACAGCAAAATGACATAGGGAATTTAGCCAAACTACTCAAAGTACTTCTAGTGGGAACAGGAATAAATTCAAAGATATCACTAGGTTGGACTTAAATGTGGAAGACACACAGGGCTGCCTTTAACCACAAACCTTTATTAAGATATTTAGGCCAGATAATACTCCACAGAAACACAAACACCTAAAATTATTGATAAGATGAAAAAGTAGCCATAAAATACAATAAGATTACATACAAATAAAATTAATGTAACAATAATACAAATAACAGTGGCGAACACCAAGATTAGTGCAAATCTTCAGTCATAGGTGGGAACAGAACAAATAGAGGCACAAAATCAGGCAGCCTGGAAAGATACATCAGAGTCCTGACTGGATAGAAGAAGTAACAGATAAGCATCATGCTCTCTACCAAGATAGTTCTTTAAAATGGGGTAAGCTGAATGTCTTCTGAGATTCCCTGTAAAGAGAGAACAAAGGAGCATGTGGCTTACAGATGCCACAGAGCCATCCCCACATGGACATCTACGCTGCTAAAGAGGGACGTTTTTATAATGCCCCCACAGGACTGTGGTGAGTGGTGCATCCAACCTGGCCAAGGTGAAGGCCCAATAAAATGTCAGAGTTAGAATGGAGGAGAGGTATGATGATGGCACATGCCAATTTGAGAACAATCTACAAACTGTGGGCTGGATACTAGGCTTAGACTGGGTTGGAAATCAATATCCCAGGTATGTTGCTTAAGATGATTCCTGGGATTTTCAAACCCTAATGGGCAAAGGCTCTCCAAAAAGAGACCTAAAGACTGGAGTTTGCGGTTAGCTCTTATTAGCCATGTTGAAAATGGTCTCTGAAAACCAGTGGAATCAAACCCACAGGGAAAAAATAATAATTTTAACCAGAAATTAATGAGATAAACCAGGCTCTGGCACCCATGGAAACTAAACCCATCTCTAAGTGTAAGGCAGCATTCTTGGTGCACCTTAGGCAGCTTCTAGGGTATTAAAAGTGCAAATCTGAACACCATAAAGAAGCTGGGAAATAACCTTAGCAAGAAAGACCTTGCAAGCTGCAGGAATAAAATGTGCCCCCTTTGAATGGAAGAATTTCCAGACAGTTGAGGGGCCATATTGGGCTCAATAAAAGAAAGGTGTGCTCCAAGATAAGGAAGCCTGGAATTGCACCCCAAGATATTTGTAACTGTGCACTTGATCTATTGGGATCCCATTAATTTGCTATTTATGCATCCTATAACTGTGTAGTGCAAAAGATAGCACATTAGTTTTTTTGATAATTTATTACAAGTTGTTCTTTTAGGCAAAAGGAAACCAATGATCTCAATACCCTTTTCATTCCCATTTGGGAGACAGACAAAATTACTATGTTGTCTGCATATAACAAAGCTGGAATTGCACAATCTGCTAACATTGGAGAGTGACAATCAAAAGATGTCAGAACCTGAATTACTGAATTAATATGCAGATTGAAAAGTAAGGGGGCTAGAATGTACCCTTGCCTTACCCCTATATGGATAGAAACAACTCCAGAAAAATACCCTCAGGGGGAATATCTGGCTGTCAATGTGGTGTTAGAATAAAGAGTCTGGATAAGAAGGAATAATCTTTTATCCATTGAGAGCCTTAGTTTTTTTCCATAGCCTCTCCCTTGGAATCAAATCAAAAGCTGATTTGAAACCCACAAGGTTGCAAAAAGGGATCCTTTGGGCTATGTATTTTTCAGCTAAATGGTGTAGGACCACATGGTCGTCTGTGACTGAAGGTTCCCACTAAATCCAATCCAATAATTTTAAATAAAGGTACTTTGTATATAGCTTGCTTATAGAATGAAGCAAGCTAATAAGTTTGTAATTGCCAGGGTTAAGTCTATTTCCTTTATTCTTATAGAGAGGGATGACTATGGCCTCATTACACTTGGATAGAAAATGTGCTGTGCTGTTAATATAAATAAGTAAGGCAGGCAGCACTGGGGCCCACCAATCTTTATTTTCCTTTAGTAACTCTGGAGGAATGAAATCACCTCTAGGAGCTTTCCGAGGTTTTGACTGCTGCTTTTAAAGACTGCCTGGAAATCACTGTTGGTCCAAAATGCAGCAGCCTGATTATTGACTGCTACAGAACAGGTAGTCCTTGCCTTACGACCATTCATTTAGTAACTGTTCAAAGTTACGACAGCACCAAAGAATATGACTTACGATGGGTCCTCACACCTACCACCATTGCAGCATCCCCACGGTCACATGATCAAAATTTGGGCGCTTGGCAACCGGCATGTATTTACAATGGTTGCAGCATTCTGGGGTCACATGATTGCCATTTGTGACCTTCCCAGCTAGCTTCCAACAAGCAAAATCAATGGGCCACCACGTGATTCACTTAACAACCATGTAATTTGCTTAATGATGGGATTCACTTAACAACCACGGTGATTTGCTTAATAAACACTGCAAAAAATGTTGTAAAATTGGGTGCAGTCATGTGATGCCTCACTTAATGACCGCACCGCTTAATGATGAATTTTCCAGTCCCTATTGTGGTCGTAAGTCAAGAACTACCTGTATGTGCATATTACACCTGTCTTGTAGGCCTTGCCAATAAGGGATATAATTCAAAGTGCTAGTCTTGTGTAATGAAGCCCTTTATGGCTTGGTGTCTTCAGAATAGCCTACTCCATCCTGAGCCAACCTGTCTGAAGAGATCCACCCAGGTAAAGCTACTAGTGGTAGGAGAGGGCTGAGGCCAGAAAGCACCATTTTTCTAACCCAACCCACTTGAACCTAGATTGCCCCTCTTGGTAATGTTATTAGTTTTTCTCCTGTGGGTTTTTATTTATTAATATTTATTGTATTCTATGTTTTCTTGTGTTGGAGAAAACTACTGAGAATACCATGGATAGCCAAGAAAACAAACATATATTTCATCAAACAAATCAACCCAGAGTTCTCATTTGAGGCACAGATGACCTGGCTCAAATTATCACATTTTGGACACATTATGAAAGACCTATATCTCTAGAAAAGTCTACACTGCTGGGAAAGTGGAAGGAAATAGAAGAAGAGAATAATCTGCAGCAAGGTGGATGGGAAAAAAGGGAGCATCAAGAATGTCCATGTCTATACCCACTGTGTCTCTCCAATGTTTTCTCCGGCCTCTAGCATATTACTCATGTGTGAATATAATCTATGATGCAAAAAAGGCTGCCCATCCTTTCTTTATACAGAGGGCTTGGAGTACACATGGGGAAGATGCAAGCTAGAGAATAGGAGGTAAGTAACTGGGTAGGAGAGAAAGAATTTAAATTATTTTTGAAAAGTACTGATATTCCAAAATATTATTATGTTAAAGATAATTTCCATTAATTTGGCTTCCACCACAGTGTCCACAATTCAATCAAGTGCCACATGAATATAAAGCCATCTAATTTACATACACAAAATACTTAATAGTTAAGATACCAATTCAAATAAACCACAATGGATTCCTAAGGAGATAATAGTAAAAAATATATAGGGCAATGCATTTTTACTTAAAATACTGAAAGCCAGCAATGGGCTAGTTTCAAGCCAGATTAAGCTTGAATCATTATGATGATTCCGTATGGGTAACCACAGGATACAAGAGGCCCTCTGCCCCTCTCTTGGCCATCTGCCAGTGTGTGTGGAACCCCGTCTACTTTTTTCCACCATCCAACTGATCAGCCGTCTGCTGGGTGGTGAAAATCATATCTGCTGTTTCCCCACTGCTAATGATTCAGAAACAACAATCTTGGTAATGATTATTGAGGGGAGGACATTTTTCTTCTCCTCCCTCCCAGCACTGTTTTAGCAGATCATAATTTCCCAGCCAACACAGTAGAGAAATAGCAAACTTGCTCATAATGGCCTAGAAGAAAGAGTTATAATCTCTATCATCTCTTTCAAAGTTCCTGAGTGTGCTTGTAGATGTATATATAAAATGAAAAAAAAAATGGATGTAGTGGATGGATTATTGGATGTACTGTACATGTATGTTGTGTGGCCTTTTCCACCTACTGGGCCCAAAAAGGTTTCAAAAACCCAAAAGAGTATCAATGTCACTTACAGGGATATCACAAGATTTCTTTTAACACTGGTCTTTCTATATACAGTAAGTGACTGTGGAAGCTCATCATACGTATATTGAAGTCCACTAGTCCACTTTTGCCAATATGGCCCTCCACACACATTAAGTTCACTTGCAAGGCCTGATTTATAGATTTGCTTTTGAGGTTAGTTAGGAGGTATAACTATCTGTGGATCCTTTTTATTGGAACTTCTAAAAGAGGTATGCTGAATTCTCTTCAGGATTTTAATGATTTACTTCAATCTGCTTTTTACTGATACAATTAGCTGATAATTTAATGAAGTACCTTTTTTTACTTCTAATGGTAGTATATTTTTTAGTTGAAATGGATTCATTTCCTGGATTTTTGTATAGACAGATGAATTAATAAATACAAACATTTTATCATTTTAATTTTAAGACAGCTTGGAAGCTTCTGTTCTGAAAGACAGCACATGTATTCTTAAATAAACAGATATAATTTTACATGCTGCCACTCCAATGTTAAAGCCAGCTTTAAAATAATAATAAAAAACATGAAACATAAAAATGCAACACAGATTCTACCATTAGTATAAAGCCATAATAACAAACCACAGATGTAATAGTTCCACTTCAAAACCTTGTTAACCTTCATCTACAAAAGCTTTTCTGAAAATATTGCTTTTAATCTTCTCTACATGGCTGCATGAATCTTTAATCTAAGCCTTATTTTGTTCAAATCTCTTGTTACACCAGCTTCAAAAGCCTTTCTGCATACTGCATATTACAGAACACAAAAATCATCAGGAATAAAGACAAACTATTAGAACCTGATTCAGGAATGCAGATCTTACAAACTTTACTGCACAGAACTGCAATTCGCAATGTGGCTTCCATGGATAACAATATGTCATTGGCACCTGCTTAGCACCTACCAGGATCCTTGCGCTACATGATTGTTTTTCCATCTCTAAATATATTGATTTGTTGCAAAGAGAAACATTAGCCTCCACATCATCAGAGAAAATAAAAAAGGAAAGCGAATGCAACGCAGCACATTGTTTGGAAGTGTCCCAACTTACCCAAGGGTGTGTGTGTGTATTTTTAACAGCTCCCTCCATTAAAAATATTTCTATCTTCTGCACAACTGTGGAGTTTCCCATAGATTAATTTACCCGGCTCAACTCTAAGTACTGGACAAAGTAGAAAACAATTAAATGTGAAATAAAATCAAGGGCTTATACATGCAAAAAAGAAGTTTTACTAAACAACATGAAAAGCAGCTGGAGATGTTGGGGGTTGTAATCCCACATAACTGGAGTTGGGAAAGACTAATATCAGAGCTTCCAATAGTGGGCAAACCACAAGGGAGAAACCACACTTATTATGCCCTTGTGCAGAAAAGGACACATGACAAGGGTCATATATGAAGTGAAGAAAGTGGATAGGTACATGTTTTTCTGCCTCTCATAATACTAGAACTTGGGATTCTTCAAGGAAACTCAAGGATGGGGAGGGATTTAGGACAGATAAAAACAAATGCTTCTTTACACAACACATCAACAAAACTATGTAATTCACAATAAGATATAGAGTTGAGCACAAGCTGAATGGATTTGAAAAGGGGGCTAGGCAAATTCATGGAGAACAACTACCAAAGTCTACCAGTTATGCTAACTCTGTAATACTTCCAGTAATGGATACCATACAACTCTCAGGGCTAGTGACTGAATGACAAGATGCTACTACACTTGTGTCCTGCCTGGGACCTTCCCAGAGAGGTCTCTAGCAAACCTCGGGTTTTATCTAGCAGTGCTCTTACGTACTTCCTGTGGAAGGAAGCAGAGCAAATAGATGGGACAGTCATCCAGAACAATACCATCCACATTTAAAACCTCTAGGCCAAACGTGGGCAATTTGCATTCCAGAGCAACATGTGGGAATTGCAAAATTACGCCTATGCCATCGTAAAGCTATGTGACCCCCTGTCCTCTTTTGCATCTGAATACTCTAATTCCAAGTTAATGTAATCTTGTACAAATCTGGCTATTCATGTCATCTCTTGCTCAATAACAATAAAAACAAATCCTTTTTTATGCCTCAATACTCCACACATGTAAAATGGGTAGTAAATGAAAAATCCTTTCAGTTCTATAGATGAGCAGTTCCATCAAGACAGACATTGTGTGCAATTGTTAATCACAAAGAACATTACTTGGCCAGGCAGGAATTCAAGAAAAATGCTCTCCTTAGAAACCTGACAAATATCAAGTGACCCCAATTCTCTGTCATGTCATGTTCACTGTGATTATCTGCTGGGATCCTGGAAGCTTCAGACAAACATTGATTCAAAGAATGTTATTCACAGTTAGAAGGATGGAGATTTTCATCATTACTGGAGGTAAATATTTGCCCTGTCAAATAACATTCAGAACAAATATAAGTTTAAGAGAGAAAGCAGCAGAGAAATTGTTTCTGGTGAACTGCAAGGAAAACAGACCAAGTAATATAAATTCATCTGTCAATGCAAAATGGAACAGGATGGATTTAACATCCCATTCTGTCTTCTCCTGGAGATAGTTACTGGCCACACAACTTTCACTGCATGATACTATAGCCGTCCTTTCAGAAATGATATTTTCTATGGGTCATACCATTAATATATCCAGTACAGTAACAGTTGACATTGGCTGAGTTCCTATATTGCAAAATTTAATGTGTTTTGTTTAGTCTTGGCTTAGCATGTTTGATTTATTGTTTAACATATTGGGAATACCCAGCCAATTGTGATGCATTCAACAAATACTAGTTAAACAAATCATGGCTTAATGAAGTATGCATTCCAAGTCACAGACTGGTAATGATTCTTCAGAGTTTTAGGCAGCGATTTTTCAGCCTTACCTTAAAATCACAGCTATTGAATCTGGTATCATTTGTATAAAGACACGTACTTGAACTCTGTACTTTCCTCCACAGAATTGGAAAGGATCACAAGGACCATAGAATACACTCTCTAGTTCAGTGCAGGAATCCATATAACATTTCTTTGACTTTACTTTGCCAATTCCATGTATCTTTTGGTGTTATACTGTCTACATCCAAACATTCCTTTGACTAATCAGCCACTACTTGACATAATTTGCATTACTGATTCCAGTATTTGGAATCTTTATTCTAAATACAATTACACTATACTGTGTAATATTTTATCTAACTTCTCAGGTTCTCTACTTTGAGGAGTCTGATTTGCTATTTCAGAAACTGCATACAGAAGATTACATTAGTTCAGATGTATATCTTTTTCTAGGTTCCCCATGAATCCTGTGGCAGCTGGTTCCTGTGAAGTCATTGATGAATGAGAATGGTCAGAGTAGCATAGTATTGTTTTTCCAGTAAGAGAATTCAGCTGGGAAGTGAGTATTCTCATTTGCTGCAAAGGACTGCAGGCCCTTATTGTTTCAATAGGTGCAAAAGAGGCAATTTTGGCAAAATCAATTTTTCTCAACCCAATATGATATGTGTTTTCCTTCACAAACTGGTTGCATAGCCTCATAGAAATAGAAACTTTTGCCTTTCAATCCTGAGAGTGATAAAGCAGCTATTTCCAGAATCATTCAAAGTGACTTTCACTAGAACTTTCATGGGAAATTTGAATTGCATATCTGGGACATGCAAGCCATAGAAAAAGATAGTAAATTGTAGGCTTTTAAACTGCTTCCCAATTCCCTCTCCTGGTCTTTCCCCCATCCCTATTTTTTTCCAGAGCTGAAATCCTGTCAAATATAGTGGATAGCATAGGACTATAACTTCTTATTATGTGTACAGCAATTTTATGAATTCAGTGGGGAATGAAATGCAATTTTGTCAGACTTGTCTGTGTTGATAATGACCAAGTCAAATTAATCATTGCGGATAATACTCCCGTGTCAGCCATTCAAGAGATTTTTTAATAGAATTTTTCTGATTCATGTCTTGCAGTACATCAGATCTGCAGTATTGCACCACTCCTAAAAATCAGGGCAATTATAGCTTCTTGTTGGCTTGTCATTTTCCTAGAATAAAAATGTCCCTCCAAAAGTCACACTGTACGTAATTCAAAATGAAAAACTAAACTATGGTTAGGCTGGATCTAAGATTTACTGTTTTTAGAGACTATTATTTACATGCAAGAGATAAAATACAGTATAACATGCAATTGTAGCAAAGGCTGCTTTAGCATAGCCATACCAACTTTATGCGAGTTACGCCAATTCTTGCCTTTTGTTGTTCCATAATAGTTATGGGATGTCATAACACAATTTGCAACCATGCATTTACAAATAAGTATCCAGAAAAATCCTGCAAAAGTCTCAAGAGAGACTTCAGGAAGCCCTTCAGTTCCAGCTTGTGATTATCACCCCAACAAAAGTACCATATTTACCGTATCCTGTGTATGACAGAAGTTATGTTACTGAATTCCAGTGATGAAAGAATCAAGAATCCTGCTGTAATTCTCAACCAGCATTTTCCATTTGGGTGTCTCAAAAATATAAACATTATGAGAGCAAAGGAAGGCCCAATGGAACAGAATCATTATAAACCATCACCTACAGTACATTTAAATTTCATATTTATCTCAAAGCTCCTTGGCCCTTTTAGACATCTTATTGGTCTCTTTGGTTGAACAAATCAAAGACAGGTGTGAAGCCTACTTATTTCCCCCTTTTCCATACTGCATGCCACCTGTAATACCATGATCCCAATTTGTTTAAATCAAAATTACATATAATATCTAAAAGAGAAAATTCCAGGAAAGCGTCAGTTTAAAATCTTAAACCAGGATTATACCATTAATATTGATTAGTAAAGTAAACTGAAGCCAGATTTCATCATTTTGGAACTAATGGGAAATAATTATTTAAACAAACCAATTTCAAAGGACTGAAAGTGGCGTAACACAGGAGTTAGAAATGCTATTTTTGAATCAGCCCATTGATTTAAAATAAGATTATAAACTATGGAGGCCCAGTGAAAGAACTGATTTTTGCCATCTTTTGATAAGAAGAATGTATAAGAATTTCTACAGAGATTTCCCATGACATGTTGAAAAAAACGAAGTTGAAGCTACTTGTGTTCTGGAAATCGTCTCACTGCTTAGAACCCAACTAAATTCACCAAGATGAAATAAGCTATTTTTAAGTACCAGTTATGAATGTTTTTTATTGCAGATGAGAGAAGTAGCTTACTAGTATTACGTTATTCGTTTAAAACCATGCCACCCTTCAAAATACAAGTTCAAGAACAACTTACCTGCAGTTTCAAAAATTTTAAAAAATATATACCTAAAAAAATTAACAAAACAGAAGCAAAATATCTATATGTTAAATTACAATATATTAAGTTACCAATGAAAGCAATTCAAACCATAAAATAGCTCATAGGTTACAAAAATAAAATTTAACACAATAAAAAAACCCAAACAGCCTAGATAAAGTGAAATATTATTGCCTGGCATAGAAAAGTCAATAAAGGGGGCATGTGAGATTTTCTAATGAAAGCATTCCAGAGGTAGGGGGCATGACTAAAAAGGCCCACTCTCAGATAGCTTACCTGCCGTATCTCTATTTGGTAGGCATCCAAACCAGAGCTTCTGAGAATAATATTAAGGGAAGGGCAGAAATATATGCAAAACGACGTCCACTCTGTTTCAAGTGAAGTAGGGCATTACTGAATAAAACTGGGAATTAGATCCCTGCTTCCCCATAAAAGAATGGCATTCCTAGGAGTTCCGTGGAATGTAAACAAAGAGTTGGAATGTTGTTAATACTCTGGGACCATGTAGAATTTAAAAAGTTCATTACATTCCATGATAGCACAGCAGCTTAGTTAAGCCGTGAGCAGAGAGTAAGAATTGTAGGCAACTACATTTATGAATATATTGCATGTTGATGATCATATATTATGGAATATAAATATTTAAGTAAATTTAAAAATAGAAAGAGAGGCAGTTGTTTTAAAAATAAGATTAACCCTACTAGTAGATGATACATTGGGCATCAGATAGTGATGTGCTTATGCTGCTGGAAAATTATGCTGGAAAATATATTAGAGCACTAACAAAATATTAATTCTCTGTCATTCACTGAGATCCAGTGACCTATGTTTTGTTGCCTGCTTATTATTGTTAAAAACTGTATCTTCTATGAATTGCTCTAGTCTTGCTTGAAATGCCAGAGCACTTGTATATGCCCAGTGAAGCCTTAATGCTCCCTATATCACAATAGCAGCTGCAGAAATGCCTTGCAGCCTGTTTCTGAAGCTCTCTCAAATTGCATGAAATAATACATGCTGTTGTGGGGGGGGGGGGTTGTGGAGTGGAGTGGCTACATACCAAGTTAGCCAAATGGTTGTCAGGATTGCAGCACATAAATGGATTGACTCTTCTTTTCATGTTCCATTGTACATGAATAATGTAGTCCCCTGCAACTAAGATACATTTTAAATGCAAAGAAGAGGGTCTTTTCCCCATCAAACAGCTGCTTGTTCTCATATATATCTTATATGAACGAAGTAGGCTCCTGTTTACTTAAAACTACTTTTTATAAAACTATGTAATACTGTGTTGATGCTGTGGGAAACATCTGCAAGTGTATTATTTTCAAAATGTGGAGGGTTTGATTTTTGTCTTTGTTTATGAATAAAGAAACAAGATACCCTGTCCTCCCACATTAGTAGCAAATCAGAAATGCAGTATTTGGGCAAACAAGGTGTTACGTATTTCCTCCCATACTTTCAGTCCTATAGGGAAAATCATCCTCAACTGAAAGTGAGGTCTGATGTTCCCAGAACTGAATGTCATCCGCGTTAGTGACTTCTGCTGATTTAAGACATTTATTTAACTATTTATGCATTTCCCTTTAATCAACAGATTTTCAAAGCAGCATACAACAGTAAGTGTTTTAAACAGGGGCTCCCATCTTTTCCTTTTATGTGGATCACTGTATCACTACTGAAAGCTTTTGCAAATCACCATCTAAGCCAGCTATTTTAAATGCATTCTCTCTTGAGCACAACAGATAAAAGCCACTGATCCATGCTCCCATGGTACAAATGCTGAATGTGCAAAGGTTAGTTCACACTGACATTACACAAAAGTGTCACTATTCAGATGCAGAGACTATTATATTACACAAAGACATTTGTGAAGCAAATTACACTGAAAATAATAATGTAACATTAAATGCAATAGATAAGAGGTACACTAGATGATTATTATTATTGTTGGTCGCACAGTCAGCCAGATGTTTAGTCTGCATTCAGCATTTTTATCCACCAATCGAGTCCTTCCCAAGGACCTGGGATAGGCAGATGTTGTTTGAAGGTTTGATGGTGTCACAGGATATAAGTTGTTCCAAATAAAGCTGCCTTTTGCATTTGACTGACGGTGATTTTGTCAATGCTGATGGTCTTCAAGTGGTGCTCCAGATGTTTTGGGACTAAACCTAAGGTGCCTATAACTACAGTACTAACTCTGCTTTCTTTTGCTTAGTCTATATTATCATCATCATCATCATCATCATCATCATCATCATCTCCTCCTCCCTCCCCACCAATCACTAGCAGTCTGTGGGTCATAAACTGAAGTCTTTTTGAAAAAGATTTATAAAACAAAAAACAAAAAAAACCCCAAAATATTTAAAAATATATTAATAAAGAAAAAGAGCAATAATTAATCTGTGCAATCATTAACAATCTAAAGAAACTGAAATGCCTCCACAGCAAGCTTAAAGATGAGTAGTCAAGGAGCTAATTCATTCTTTTGAGATGAGTGCAAAGAAAGCCCTCTCCATTATTCTCACCAACCTAATCTCATTCAGTGATGGAAGCCAGAACAGATGGGTGGATGACAAATGTCAAATTTGGGCAAGCAAGTGAAATATCCTGGTCCTAAGTCATTTATAGCTTCATGGGTAAGAAGCAGCACTTTATATCGAACAAAACAATGGCCATATTTAAATACCAAAGTAATATATTCCAAGTAACACATGGTTGTCAACTGTGCTGCAGCTGCAGTTTCTAAACATTATCAGTAGCTCTATCCAAAATGTACTGCAATAGTCTAATTAGGAGGCGACAAAGATATGGGTAAATCTTTGTCAACCAGTAGTAGTGCACTCTTGGCTATTGTCGCCATTGCAGCTTCTAGGAGCTCTGCTGGATCCAGAATTACAACCTACACTTTTGGAGGGAGGGAAATCCATATAGAACAGATCCAAGTCAGATTATTTATTTAAGTTTTCTCTGGATTGAGCTTCCACTAGTCAATCCACATGGATCCCAAACTGTACCTAATCACTGGCTCAAGATTTCCACAGTATCCTCGACATTTGTTAAAAAAGGCAGAGAGTGCTGAGTACAATTATGCCCACATTATTATGAGATCTAGCTCCAAATCTAATGATCCCTCCAAACAACAAAAGGGATAAAAATAAGGCCTGAGCCACTCTATAAATTAATGGCAAGGTTGTCTGAGCTATAAGGACCAACCTCTGGGAATGATGAACAAAACACAATTAGAACTATTACAGAGCAGTTCTCCAAATCTAAATCTAGTTAAAGAATCCAGAAAGACAACATGATCAATTGCATTGAATATCACTGAGATCCATTCACTAAAAGAACCATCAGGAACATATTCTCTTTATTTAATTCCTATTACAAATTCCATTTATTCAATTCCTATCATAGATTCTCCAACAAAATCCATTTCTACCACAAAAAATCTATTCACAACTTTTCCCCCCAAAACAGCAACATCAACAAAAGCCTGGAGTTTTGTAGCCACCATTTTTTTCAGAATAGCACTCAAAAATGTGAAAGTTACATAAGCTCTGATATGCAGAAGCATCACCTAGAACAGCTTCCTTACTTGACTCTCTTCAAATATGTTGTATTTCATCTTCTGGGATTAATATCTATCACATCTTTAACATATGGAAGCTGAAGTTGAATTCAACTTCTGCAGTTGAAATTCAACAGGTCTGCAGGGAATAAAAATCCTTTTAGATACAGTAGCCTCTAAGGTTGAACATTTTCAGTAGCTGCTCCCCCAGCCTCTTTCCTGCAGGTTGTAAGTCCAAGAAAATCTAAATTCTACCAGGCAGCAGTTTGCCATTTTTAAACGTTCACATATAAATCAATATTATTCTCAGTGACAAACAGTAAGTCAAGACTATGTCTTCTCATATGCTAGCACAAGCCTCTTTGATCCCAACTTAATTTTTTGTCCCAAACAGATCAGATACATTAATCTCATAGCCAATTTATAACACTGGAAGATATTATTCTAAAGAAATAATAGCCTTTTCAGTAAGTCATCATGGCATGTACAGCTGAATTCACCCCAGTTTCCCAGCATTTATACCATTTGCAAAGCAAGCTCTTTTTTGTCTCTCCAGAAGCAGAGAAGACAATTACAGCTTTCCTGCTCCCCACTTCCACTGTACAGGACTGCTCTCCCTTCAACATTTGATGGTGCCTGTTTAGCACAGTGTAGCAGATCTCAGAGGAAGCTTGCATAATGTGGCAGAAACTAGCACCTCCCCCAGGGTGCCCAGCTGCTGCAGAAGCAATTTCACAGCTCATCATCCATTATGAGATTAAAATAATTTTTTCCTCCCATGAAGTATTAATAAATTGTGCAGGCAGCTCAGAGTTAATGCCATTTACACAAATGGTAGTGAATCACCCACCTAGTTATTTCTTAATGGATTGTGTCTCTGCTGCTCTTTTTATCCTGTAATTTAAGAAACCAAATTTACAAACCAACACAGATTGGGTGTTTGTTTACATACGTTTCCCTGAATTACCACAAGGTGGCTTTTACTGCAGAGGGACTGTGCTGGACAGGAGTAGCGCGCACAGAGACCCACAGACAGAACAGATGATTTAGCAGAGTCCCACAGTCAGTAAATAAATCCATGGCACTTACTGTAGAACAACACCAACACATTTGTGTCAATCGATACAAGAAAGGAAGTGCACTTATAAAATGAAGTCTAACTCCATGTTCACATCCCATACAGAATTCACTTACATTACCTTCTGGGGGCAAAACTCACTGAAGCAGCACTGATATAATAGAGAGTCCTTCAAACAGACCAGGACTCTCAACACAGAGTTGTTGCTAATAACCCGTGTTGTTGTAATATTCCACAGAGCCTGTATCTTTATAGTTTGAACTTGCAAGAGTTAACGCCTCTAGTCAGAAAGAAAAGTGGGCGGGGGGGAAGGGAAAGGAAAGGTCCTTTTTAAACATATTGGCTGCCCTTGCAGCCATGAAGGATCACTTATTTTTAAAAATGCTGTTACAAAATTAGTACTCTTTTGAAGCCTTAAAAAAAGGGCATGCACAGAAAGTGGGGACAATAACATCAAGAAGCAGGGAAAGAAAACAAGATCCCAGCACTAAATGAAGAGAAATGCAACATATTTTGGTCTTTTCCAGACATTCACTTTCTCATGGGCAGTTCATGCACCCATCACTCCTTCACCCATTTCAGTTAAGTCCCTGCTACGGATAAATGATAATCTCAGCAATTTTGTTCACTATACTAGAAAGAAACAAATTCAAAACCCACAATTGGGACCAACCAAAATGACAGAAAAGAGTGTTCAGACTTTTTATGAACAAAAACAAATTTTCCTTCCTCCCTCCCTCCCTCCTTCCTTCCAATAGATAATCACGACCCCTCATACAGGGAAATACAATTATCACTGCATGTATTTCCATGTGGCTGGTGTTTGCATCAATGCCATGAATATATTACAATGTGTCAGTGACCACTACCCTGCCCCTGGGCTGTCTTAGCCATGTCATTTTAATTGCTCAGCAATATTTTGACTGGTTTCTTTTTTTCATCTCAGCTACTCTTGATCTCAAGTATACACATACACACAAACATACACACGCCTATACACAATTTTTGTTGCATTGCTTTTATTCCTTTTCTTTTTACTAGTGTTTTATTTCCCCTCCATTCTTCAGACCTTATGAAGGGCATTTTATTTACTTGTAAATATTTGCATGCTGCTTACTTGTACACTCTATGTTTATTATACTGAAAGTAGTGTATTGATTCAGCCATCAAATTATGCAATTATTAACAGAAACACAGCAACCAGGAAAATATACAGTGTATTATATATTAAGCTATTAGCAACACACAGCAACTTTTAAATTTCAAAACCACTTTCAGGATCTATTAAATCTAAGTAAATCTAGCTTTAACAAACTTTCATGTTAATATGCCTGTTAGAGAAATGTGCCCTGAGATGCACGTTGAAAACAGGATTATGAAAGAAATTGAGGAAGATGAATTTTGAGTAATATAGACCAGTTTCTTGGCGGTATATATTACAATGAGAAAATATGTCTAGAGCACTGATTCCCAACTCAATCAACCTTTTCCTTTATACAACATTGTCCTTAAAAGCTTTGGGAAAATCACCACATAAGCCAGATGGCATCTACAGGATTATTAAAAAATAATAGAATAGCCCCTCCCTCCTTTTCTCAATCTTGTATGTTATTTTTACATCTAGACCAAAGACCATCTGCAATATCACACAGAATACCAAAACAACACTCCTGGCACTACAAGTTGGGAATCGCTGCCCTATATGTATGTATGTATGTATGTGTGTGTGTGTGTGTGTGTGTGTGTCTGTATCCACAAAATTATATACCTTAAGAGCTCTTTAAATTCTACACAATTACTCTTCTTCTCCTGAGCCACAATATTTAAAGGCAAATTTGATTAATTGCCACAATGTATATTTTTTCTTTGATATATTGCTTATCACGTACAATTTTATTTCAGGAGTCTAATTATATATTTTTCTATTGACTTGTTGTTTTTCCAGAGATGCTATTTAATTGCCCAGTTGGTATTTTCCCACCTATTCAGGTGCAAAACCATATATTTATTATTGGACTTTGCATAACATGCTTACGGGGCCACGTATTTATGCAGAAAAGTATATCTTCACATATACTGAAATATACATTAAAATTGGCATTCACTGCTCCGATAAACCAAATATCCCAAATATTTTGGCAAAATAAGCATGCTTTTCACTTCTCAAGAATGTCCCAGCTGCCGAGGGTATAGCTCTTCTGCTTCTTGTGTTCCTTAAAGTTGCTCATACCTCTGACACTGAATGGTAACAGGTCCAGGAGATTTAAGGCAACATAAAAGTGATTGAAATGAGGAACAAGAGCAGCTGTCAATGCCCTACTGCAGAAATTATATGAGGCCCAGTGTATGTGACTGCATATTTATTTATTTATTAGTTTATTTACTACTTATAAGCCACTTCAATTGCCACAATCTCTAAGTGATCTACACTCTATCCATAATCAGGCTTAAAACAATGCATTAAAAATACTTAATAATCATTGCTGCAATCCTATTGCACTAAGAAAAATATAGACAATCACAAACTGCAGAAGAGCAGTTTGAGAGCTAAGGTACATTTCAACTATCAGACCCAAGCCCTATGGGCTTCCTGGAACAACCAAGTCTTAATTATCTTCCCAAATTCCCAAAGGGTGGGAGCTGCTGTATTTTGGGCAGAATTGAAAAAAAAGTTTTTGTACATGTGTAATTTACTTCTGTATATGGATAACAGGGTGGAGCTGCCAATTTTCCCATCCTGCAATACAGGTAGTCCCCAGTTTAAGAACAAGTTCCATTCCCAAGGTCTGTCCTTAAGTCAAATTTGTATGTAAGCTGGAACAGTATTGTTGTGTAATATTATAACTAGTATTGTGCAATTAATTTGAACCATTGTGTGTTTAACTCAAACCATTGTGTATTTAACTCGAATTTTGCTACAATAGGCTCCGTTCTTAACTATCAGTCATCTGTAACCCTGGCATTCTTAACCCAGGGACTAACTGTACTCCCCTCATTAACTTGAGACTGTCCCAAATTTTTGAGGTGACAATGGGAAGTACAGAACACTATTCCTACCCCTGTGCATGCATGGAAGCTATGTCTGGTTCCCCAAATCATAACATTTGGTTCTAAGATATATGTATTTTATATGAGGGTTTAGATCTTTGTAGTTTCTTTTAGACAGGCCCAAAGTAACAGTTGTAGCTTTTCTCAGAATGAAATACTTATCCCTCCCACCCTTTCCCTTTCTGATTCAAAATAGTAAAACGCAGAGAAAGTCTGTGTTAACTTAAGTCTTTCATGTGTGAATTATTAAACTTACTACTACGGATGGATGACAGAATTAGAACAGAAATGAATTTGTTTGGCTGTCATTAATTTTAACTGTTTAGCTCTCTTTTGCTCACTTTCGTTTGCTCTCAAAAAGGAACAAACAAAAAAGAAAAAAGAATAAACACACGCTTCCTTCTTTTAGCAAGCCCTGTCAGATAAGTATCACCCTCCTTTTGTATGATGAGGGACAGGATTTATCATTGCTATAGGAGCAAAAGTAAACATAGCACAGCTGTGCCTCCCAAATGGCTAGCCGAAAGCTTTACATTATTCACAAAGAAACACCTCATGCTAAATTTAATTACCATTTACAAAATCAAGATCAGCCCACATTGCTCTCACACAGAAAGTGCTCTTTGGAGTCTTGTCAGCAGTATCCCTGCACAGAGAGCATAATCCTATCTCCATGCTACACAGGCAGAGCTGCAGGGAAAATGTTCAATCTTTAATCACTGCACAAAGCTATGCTTTTGTTTATAAGCCATCTGAAATTCTTTAAATAAAGACTAATAGTTCTCCCCCCACCCTCTTTTCCCTCCCCAGCTTCACCCACTCTATAAACTTTCAGGGATATCTTTATTGTTATTTCTAATTTTGGAGAAAAGTAACATTTCCTGAGATTCAATTTCACTCATAATTGTTGGAAGGAAACTAAATTGTCCACTGTAAACAGTCTGTGTATTGTGTAAAACGAATCTTTATTATAGCCCAATGGGAATTCTAATAAAATTTCCAGTTCAAGTTCTTCCTTTATTCTTTCTCTTTTTTAAAAAGAATGTAAGCTTTTTTTTTTTCTTAGAGGGCTATTAACATCAATTCAAACATTCTACAGAACAGATCTGAGAGCTCTCCATACATATACAGATAGTCATATTTTAACAATCAATTACAACCGTTCCACCACCACCACCACCCTTTTTCTCTGGCAGCTTTCTTTCCTGGAAATTAGAATGGCTTTTCCATTTGCTTGAGTGCATGCTTAAAGTCAATGACAAAAAATACCTCATTAGTTTAGTCTGGCAAATGCAATACTGTCCAAGTACATTTCCCCCCCATTTATTCTACTGCTACAAAATGGAAGCTAACTTTCATCAGGCTAGAATGAATACTACAGCCTCTGATCCCTTTTAATTTCATGGATATTATATTTAATTCAAAATTCAAGAATCAGTTCCAAGTAATACTGCTATCATTATTTTTAAATTGTTATGTTTGAAAGTTTAATACAAAATCTTGCAGAAAGTCCTTTTTCACATTGATACTCTGTAATCTTCATAGTAATCAGATCCGTTGGTTCCCTAACAAGGGAAGCAGAAAAAGACAATTTAATATGAACTTCATTCTCCTTGCTCAGGTTTTAATTCAAGTAAAAGAACCTAAGCTATATTTTCTCTTTGCTATCAATACAAAGTTCTTTGATGATTGGTGAAAGGTTAGAGGGTAAATCCAACTGCATTTGAACTTTTTTAAAAAATAGAGAGAGCAACATTGCTAACAACTCTACAGCAGGATTTTTCAAACTGTGTTCCATGGAACCCCAAAGTAAGGTGAGAATTTGATGGGGTTCTATAAGAGACTAAGGGAGGGAAGGAGGGAAGAGAAAGTTCATTCAAATTTAGAGGGCATCCACAGCAAAAAATTTTCTAAGATATAGTGGAAAGGGTGGGGCTTGTTCTTCTGCAAAAAAGTGCACAGGTACTGAAACTGGCAGCAAAATTATCAATAGTTTTACATGGATACAAGATAGTTCATTTTCTCCTACATGTTTCCTGGACAAGTTATAAAGAATACAGAGATATAAATTCAACAAGTAGTTGGCATAGAGGTACAGGTCTACAAAATGGGCAGAGACTCCAATCTTGGTACCAATAAATAAACCCAGATTAAGGGTACAAGAAATTCTTGTACTGTTGTATCATCTTAAATGATCTGTTGAAATGTCTTTCTAAATGAATGGTGCCCAGAAAATCTAAAAAAATGAAAAGCCCTCATGAAATGAAGGCTAAATACATGGTGCTTCTAGTTCTAGGATCCTTTTTCTGATTCTTAATTTCATCTTTAAGTGGTAGTGGTAGTGATGTGGCAGAAGAGGCCATGTTCTCCTGTTATTTTTAATCCTGGGTGGGATCAAGACTGACTGCCGTGTGAACAGAAAATCTGTTTCCTTACAAGCCTCCTGTCTGTATAGAATCAGTCCTTAATATGAATCCCACAGGATTTCTTCCAAACATCTGAAAAGATAAAAGGCTAGGAAGAAAACTTTAGGGAGCTTATTTCTCCCAAAGCCATTGGTTTCCCACTCATAATTAAAGTTGAAAAATATATTTTTCTGGGGGATGGGGAACAGTTGCAAAAAAGAAAATTAGAACTGCATTCTCTTAGTCAATTTTCTTTGCTAAATCTTCTTCCTGTTTGCACAGGCCTCCATCCAAACACTAAAGTGGACAATAAGGCTTTCCTGTTTGAAGCAAATGGCTCCCAAGTAACCTCTTACAGGCTAAGCATCCTGTTGTGAAGAAGGTATAAACATAAATTTAGTTATGGTTGCATTTCAGTGAGGCAGATCTTAAAAGGAGTGAGGAAACTACTGAGAATGTAGGGTTAAAGAAAACTCAAATATATTGTTATGGCATTTTATTTCAAAGTAAAGTTAAAAAATACAAGTTTTAAAAAAAGAGGAGAGCATACCTAATGTAACAAGAGCTCTAAAAAATAAACTGATTGCTTATAGTACTTGGTATATTGTGAAGGTGCTTAATAGGATATCTAGCATAAAGTAGCTTAAAGAGAAGTTCAGAGAACACTGTTAAATGGGGTATATGTTATATAATTCCAAATACACACTTTTAAACCCGATGACAGCCCATGTAGTATGGTTGTTAAAGTGATGGACTAAGAGTGGGGAAACACAGGTCTTGACCTCCCGTAGGAATGGAAGCCAGCAGGATGTTCTTGGGCCAGTCACTCCCTCTCAGCCCAAATCAGCATCTGCAATAAGCCAGCTTAAAACCAAAACCACTCATTGCATCATGTTTTAATAAGCTTTACTATAAATACGAGGTGAGTGCAAGTGGACACTGCAACTAAGCAGGACAATTGCTAAATAGAAGAACAACTTACAGTTCTAAAATGAGGTGCCAACACTGGAATAACAGCAATGATTAACCCAACCATTTATCAGAATTAACTCAGAAATCTCATTGTGTATCTGTTCCTTGTCTATTCTTGCCAAAATATACAACAGGTACCTTTGAAAACTAGAAGTAAAAAAATAACCAACTGGTAGAAACTTCAAGGAGAGAAAAGTAATTACTTGTGTATGAAGGCTATTTTAAGTACGACGTTACAGTTGTTGTATATTCTGCCTGAAAATGACCAATTTTCAGCTATAGTGATCAAAGAGAAAGCTGTAGTGCAAAACCCTTGGGGCCACTGATCACCTATCTCTGCCTTAAGTGCTAGTTTGGAGATTGCCATGGCTGCTGTGCAACTTCTTGATGCTGTACACATTAATGTATAACACACATACACACACAAATGGAACTAAGACGTAAGCAAAAATAAAGTCACAATGTTGATCATAAAGAAGATGGAAAGAACAGAAACTTAGAAATCCACATGTAAAGACTCAGATTATTTAAAAAGAATCTTGAGAAAAACTGCCAAATGTTGACTCATTCTATAGATATTGTTGAAGCTCATTTTCATTAGATTAACGTCTTTTTCTCCTAGACAACTACATTTCTATTAAACAGAACTCATATTAGTTTCCTTCAAATTCCCCACTAATTCATAGCACAATTTTCCCCAAATATTTTACCCTGGATTTGCTGCCAATCAGCTTTTCATTTTTGCTGTATGATTTTTTTGGAAATGTAGTTGTGAAAAAATCTGATTAATTATAATATTCTGATTAATAACCTGTATTCTGTGTCTCTTTACTGCTTTTCCAGATTTTTGCAGCCCAGATTTAGTACCCCTATATTAACCATACAGATGATTTTGTTCTTCTGTATTGCTTTTTATATCCTTCCTTCTTAACATACCCGAATTAATGGAAGTCTTCAGCTACCAATGTTTCTTGTTATTCCCAAACTATGGTTACCAGTTTTGGAATGGGATAAACCAGAAGCATAACTCAACCTCAGACACAAAAGGAAACAATAGTTTATTAATGATTTGACAGATAAAGAAGGAAAAAGCCAATATGAGGCCAAAGCTTATGGGCAGGGTTTGTGCATCTCAGTTTATTAAGCTGTTATTTACTTACAAAATAGGCTGGTTGAAAAGGACTTTTTTTCAACCTATGTTGTCACAAGGCAGAGGATTTCAGGATAAGCGAGAACAGCAAATAATTTCACTGCTTTAAATTAACCATTAAGTTCAGTGTGACTATAAATAGGAGTCTTCGCCCTTTCAACTTGCTTCAGTTTTTCCTAGTTCTGCGAGCCTCTTAAACTCAGCCAGATTTCTAAGATTATGGATTTTGGTTGACCAAAGCCAATCAAAATTTGCGGACCGTGACATTTAATTTAAACAAGTCCTTTTAATGTCTGAAGAATTTAGAATCAAGGCCATCAAATATAATAGGGATCGCTATGATTTGGTTCCAGCAGGAAGTTGTGCCTTGTTCTAATCTCTCTCAGTTATAGACTGTTTCCTCCAATTGCCCCCTCAAACACACACAACAGTCCCACTTATTACTCATATGTGACTTCCCATCTAACCCAGGATGATTTTTCTTTTTTTTCAATAATATTTTTATTAGAGTATTACATAGTTAGAAGCTAATACAGAATTAGAAAAGATATACAAACAAAAAAGAAGAAACAGAATGATTTTTCAATTATTGCTTATGGCATTCGTATACGGGCCATCCTCATTTAGTGAACATAATCAGGACCGGCAATTCAGTCGTTAAGAGAAATGGTGGCTAAGTAAAACCACTACTCTGCTTAGATCTTACTTCAGCTTTCCTTTGCTTTACAGACCTGCGAAGGTTGTAAATGCAAGGATTGGTCATAAAGTTACTTTTTCATCACTGTCGTAACTGTTAATGATCGCTAAACAAGGCAGTCACTAAATAAGGACTACCTATACAAAATTCCACTTTCTGGAACCATCTATACCCAGAAACGACTTTGAGCATTATCTTTCTGCTTTTTAACTCATCCCAAACTATGTAATATGCTATTTTACTGCATCATAGTAAACACAGGAGACACAGACCTATTCATTTAGACTCCATCAACCATCATGGTAAAACAAAGACTAGTACCTGAGATATGCATGCTTTTACTACTAGGATTTTCATTACTTTCAAACTAAATTATAGTAATGCCTTCTTGGCTCAGTGCTTTAAAAAATCTTTTCTCAGATAAGAGCTCATACAAAATTCAGGTGCCTAGATCTTCCCTTCCACTCACATTCAGCTCAATATTACTCTTGTTTGAGGGGAAAATGATATATGGTGGCTCTGTATTCCATTACACTGAATATAACATTATAGTGATTATTTCAAAATGGCACATGAGAGTACTACCGTGCATCATGCTGAAAAAGGTGTTTAATATTAATCACTACATCCCTTATAGTCCATTGATACCAGTACTCCCTTGTATTTACCCTTTCAATGTTGCATATACTTTCTGTCTGTCTGTCTATCTACACACACACACATAAAACTAAAGAATTATTTAAGAAAAACTATGATCAATGAACAGGATATATTCATATATATGTACAACAGAAAGAAGGCAGGACTGCTTTCCCGTCCTTCCCTTTTGCACTTCCAGATTTAGGCTTCATTTTGCAGTACATTTAATTTTGTGTAAATATTAATGGAGAGCACTTAAATTTGATTTTCTGTCCATTCCATAATCTATAGAATTAAATGAGATTAGACAGTTTTGCAGATGATCATCATAACTTCTAACCCTGATTCAAGCTTATTTATTCATTACAGTAGTTTATTTCTCATCTTTGCCCCCAAAAGCTCAAGGCAAATGTATACTACTCCTCACTAATTTTTCCCCACAACCACCACCATATATAATACATTGGGCTGAAAGTTAAAAACTGGCTCAAAATTATCCAATGAGATTACACTATGCAAGATGGATTGCATTTCCATCTGCCCTGAAGTTCTGGGCCAGATCACTGTGTTGTTGATGGTGCTGTTATTTTCCCAATCTGGAGAAACAGCAACAAGTTCACTGAACTGTACCACTGCTCTGGGTAAGTCCATGTAAACTTTGTATCACCAGTTTCTAGACTGACACATAGATCTTTTAAGACAAAGACTACATTCACTGTCTCAAATACTCTTTTCTCATACTAATTCACTGCCCTATTTTACAATCTTTTTTAGAGAATGCTAACTTACTTTTTTTGTACATGTATTGAATTATTTTTCTTTGGAAGAATCTCCAACTGTGGGATTCTTGCAGTTAGTCTTTCTATAATTCCTTGAGAAATGGGATATATTTTCCTTCAAAATCAGGCACCCTCATCTGATTCTATAACCCAGGGAAATTGGATTAATTTCCCTTCAAAATCAGCCCTCAGGAGCTGCTTGTGATTCTTCTCCATATAACTGGTTGTGTTAATTAACGGTATAAAAGTTGACATTTGAGGATTTATTTGAAGAAATTGCTAATTTTGTGTTGATGTTGTTTAATCATTATTAACTGGCTTTTAAGTGACTTTATACAATAAAATATCCAATACAATTAAAAACTGTGCATAGCTTTAGGATAGTATATTCCACTACAACCAATTCTCATATGTTATTAGCACGTAGCACGTAGATCAGAGGGTTATGATGTAGAAAAGGCAAGTGAGATGCAAGCTGCAGATGTCATATACTGATCCAGATTAAGATGAAATAAAAGTGGGCAAACCTTTATAGTAGCCAAACATGCTATATGAAAAACACAGGAGAAATAACTAGAGAAATCACACAAAGACTTTAATCACAAGACCTGGAAATTCCAGCTGCCTTCTATTAGCCTGACTCATTTACCTGAAGTGATTGTTTTAGAATGAGAAAGGGGAGGACAAAGCTAGGAAATCATTACTCTTTCTTTCAATTTTTCTGTCTTTACAAGAATGGGTCTTCTCCCATGCTGCCCCCCACTGAATTAACTGCTATTGCCCATATTTTCCCTTTTCTGTACACAGTAACTTTTGCTAAGCTTTTTTTAATTTACCAGATATGACTCAACATAGGAACCTAAGCAATTTATTCACATAAACTGTTGTTCAGTTGAATAGCCATTTTTGAATACCCACAAACTAATATGAGAGTATATTGCTGGTTCTATTCTAGTGTATTTAATTCTAACTCATTCCTTTCTTATATGTAAATTGTATAAGAAAGTGTGGTGTTTCCTTCTCATGAATCAAGTTGCATTTATTTGAAAACAACTAACATTTGGAACATCAACAACTTAGTGCAGTGGTTAATGTGATAGACTACAGCCAGGAAGACCCACAATCAGGTTCATCCTCAGCCATGGGAGTTCACTAAATGACTCTGGTTTACTCACTGAAAGGTTATTACTGCAGAGATAAAACTGGAGGACTACATGCTATGTATGCCACCTTAAGTTATCCTCATAGGATAAAAACTAAAAAATCAATTAACAATGCCATCAGCAGTTTCTTAGGAACAAGCTCCAATGAATTCAATTGGACTTTGAAATTATAACGTTGAAAATTTCAGGTTTTTTTTTATCTATTCCTATCATAGTTGAAATGTATTTATTTCTATGGTGCAAGTTTAGTCTGATGTTCAGTCCTCAATGTATCGGGCAACTGATTGTAATTATACTGTATTCTTCTGCCTGGAGACTAGTTTTATTTTACATTAAAAACTTCTCCTGCTATCTTATTGCAATATGTATTAGATGAATTTTTACAGAGAAAGAGCATGCTTATTTAGAAGGTTTATATCACATAACCTGCAGTACTAAGGGGAATAAAACCCCTTTTCCTGACTTGCAACAAATATACCAACATTTTCCAGAATTCTCATTAAGTCCTTATTATGCTATTATTTATTTTTATGTTATAGGTTGCTTACCAACACACTTCTACTGCAATGGGCAATGCTTCATAAATAGCAAAACTATTGTGATTATAAAGCAAGCACCCCAAATGCTATTTATTAACAGATAAACCTTGTGTAACCCTGAATGAAGACATTTAGTAGCAAAAATGCTACTTCAAAATCCCATTTTAAATAAGTCACTCAGACAGCTGTGCTTTTATAAAACACATTAAGCAGCACTCAGAACCCATATGGCTCAGGGATATATACAAATTATACAATTTCTGCCATCTGATCAAATGAGAGGGACATATTGACCCTAGAAATGAGTTAAATAAGAGTTGTAATTCAGCACCCAACAGAGGACACGGTCGTAATGCATCCTGACATCTGATCAAGCAACCTGACCATTTGACCTCATCTTTAGCTCCCAAGAATGGCAAAGTATGGTTTGTCTTGCAGCTTCCTGCAGACCAAACTGCAAAGAAGATGAAACTCCGGATTCTGGAATACCCATGCTGATTTGTATGTATAAGCAATCAGCATATAAATATATACATTAATTTATTAAAAGCAGAATTATTTAATTCTCTTTCAAGGCTGTTCCAAATGGTGTACCTGTTGATGATGCCTTGATCTATGATAATGAAACTCTGCATTCCATTTCTCTGATGCCTTGAAACCATTCTGCACTAGCAGTTGCTTCAAAGTCATAGACAAGATCCTTTCTGATCAAGGTAATTCTGGGCTACCAATTTTGACCAACTTCTTTGAAATACAGGCTGCTTTTCCCCAAAACTGGCAAAGAATCTGTAAAGTATTTTCTATCCATGTGATTTTCTTGGTCAAAATATAGGAGTGGTTTACTATTGCCTTCTCACACGTAGTATGAATTGATTCCTTTGCCATAGTCCATCTGCCTAAAGTGACCATCTGCCTCCAGCATCTTCCTATATCATTGCTGTCCAATACAGGTGCCTGCTTGCTTTAGCTGGGCAGCAGGAATCGCCTTCATGCCTTGGGTGACCCTGCTGGGAATATATACGCTTGGCACATACTCCTAACATTCTTCATCACTCCCAGGAACACACACAATTACCACCACCACCATGATGAGGCGAAGACCTAACTCTTTGGAGAAGGCTTTACTGCTGGGAAAGGTGGAAGGAAAGGGAATAAGAGGATGAACAGCAGCAAGGTGGATGGACTCAGTTATAGTAGCAATGAGTGCACCATTGGAAGACCTGATGGATGAGGTTAGGGACAGAACATCATGGAGAAAATCTATCTATGTGGTCGCTAAGAGTTGACAATGACTTGATGGCACATAATCAATTAAATATTTTTCTAAATCTATTTAGGATTGATCTTACAGCTTCAGATTATAAGCTTATTTTCTCAAAAGAGGAAGCAGGCCATAATCTTGTCCTATGTTTCAAGCAGTAAAATGAATTGGGGCTAATTTTCAGTTTTGGTTTGTTTCTTTTTAAATCTGTCCTTTCTGTAAAACTCTGCTTGTGACATATAAGCTATATATGTGTTCACATTTAATCTACAGTGACAACACCAGTGCTTCACTTCTATCAGTTGTTCCACAACTAGGCTGAAATCAATAGAACATCAGCATCAAGTGAAATATATGGTTTGGGACATAGGAAGAAAAGACTCAAGCATTTCTATTTTTAAAAAAGGGTTCAAACTTAAAATTGCTACTGTAATTTTTTTTTTAAAGCTTAGTTAAAACAATCACAAAATGTTTAGTTCTTTATTTATATTTACAGTGACTTGAAAAACATAAATGTGGAAGTCCAATATAAATTGCTTGACTGCAGCTGTTAGAAAATTACTATTTAAGTTGGTCTAAAACATCTCAGATACATATACGTATACGAGTTTCAAAGTTAGTATTTCCTTGATTTCAAATTAATTCATTGCTGATGTTCTTGTAGAAAAAAGCTGTGGTTTTTGTTTATAATGGTGGATGCTATCATAAGAAGAGTATTACAACAGCCATTTGCTTCAATAGTTCTAATGAGGAAAATATTTGTTCACTATGGCAATTTCCCCTGAATGTGAGTACATTACATGATAATCTAAACAGACAGATCAAACATGCAGTCTCTGGAACAGAGAATTATTCTACTCCCTGTGGAGATCTAACCATACCACTAAATAAAGTTACCCAGGCCTAGAAAAGATGTCTGTACTTCATGTCTCATAATGATTGGTTATCTGGACCTCTGCTTTGTACCCATACACCGATTTCCTGGTCTCAGTTACTTAGCATTTTACTTAGCTCTTTATTTGTGCCTTTGGTTAATGGAACTTTTGAGACTGTTTTGTTTGACTCTTGATCTGTAGCTAAACTACATTCTCACTGCTCTGACTACTGGTGATTAGGTAATAAGGCCTGACTTAGCTAGCTTCATCCACCTACCTCTAATGGATACTCAACACAGGGCATACTTCTAAAACTAAGCTGTTCTGATCCCAACAGCTTAAACTAGCTGCACAAAAGCCTACATTCAGCCATTCAGAGAACAAGTCAACTGAATACTAGCTCCAGCTTCCAGCATTAAAATAAACTTAACGTATAAGCTAGCCTTTCCCAATTTAATATCCCCTTGCTGGCTGGGAATTCTGAAAGTTATGCCCTCTCTTGTAGATACCAAGTTAGGGAAGCCTCGTATAAATATTCATTAAATTAAATTAAGATCCATTCATAGCTAAATCTTGCTTACCAGGCTCTTTAAACTCGTATTACGTTGTCAGAATTTTGTTTCTTTCCTTTCTCATTGTTTCTTGCTTGGGGAGGGATTATTGCTGTTACACTGCATCAAATCATTTCTCCCCAAGCATTCTACCACACTGATAACTTTTAACAAACACAGAATGAAGGAACACTGGTAACAAATCTATATTGTTTAAAACCTACCACCACCACCCCTTTAAAAGAGAGAGAGAGAGAGAGAGAGAGACAGAAAGTATGCGTGAGAGAAAATTGATTAGGGTGAATAATGAAAACCTGCCTCTTTTATTAGACACAATAGATTCTTTGCTCATCTCTGGGGTCAAATGGCCATCACTGTTTGATCACATGTCAAGGCCCATTAATACCTGGGCCCCTGTTGGGGATTGCATTACGTTTTGTATTTGACTCATTGCAAGGGTCAAATGCCCTTCTGATCTGATTGAACAAGAGAAATTATTCTCATGCAGCACATTGTGCCCCTTCATGGATCACTGCCTTGTCGTGGCGAAGGGGCTTGCGTAACTCAGTGAAGCCATGAGCTATACCGTGCAGGGCCACCCAAGACGGACAGGTCATGACAGAGAGTTCTGACAAAATGTGGTCCACTGGAGAAGGAAATGGCAACCCACTCCAGTATTCTTGCCAAGAAAACCCCATGGACAATGTTAAAAGGCTAAAAGATATGACGCCGGAAGATGAGCCCCTCAGGTCGGAAGGTGTCCAATATGCTACTGGGGAAGAGCGGAGGGCAATTCCAAGTAGCTCCAGAAAGAGTGAAGCGGCTGGGCCAAAGCCGAAAGGACGTTCAGCTGTGGATGTATCTGGAAGTGAAAAGAAGGTCCGATGCTGTAAAGAACAATATTGTATAGGTACCTGGAATGTAAGATCTATGAACCAAGGCAAGCTGGATGTGGTCAAACATGAGATGACAAGATTAAACATCGACATCTTGGGAATCAGCGAATTGAAATGGACGGGAATGGGTGAATTTAATTCAGGTGACCATTATATCTACTACTGTGGGCAAGAAACCCTTAGAAGAAATGGAGTTGCACTCATAGTCAATAAGAGAGTGGGAAAGGCACTAATGGGTTACAACCTCAAAAACGACAGAATGATCTCAGTGCGTATCCAGGGCAAACCATTCAACATCACAGTAATCCAAGTCTATGCCCCAACCACTGATGCCAAAGAAGCTGAAGTTGACCAGTTCTATGAAGACCTACAACACCTTCTAGAACTAGCACCAAAAAAAGATGTCCTTTTCATCATAGGGGATTGGAATGCTAAAGTAGGAAGTCAAGGAGTAATCGGAATAACAGGCAAGTTTGGCCTTGGAGTACAAAATGAAGCAGGGCAAAGGCTAATAGAGTTCTGTCAAGAGAACAAACTAGTCATAGCAAACACTCTTTTCCAACAACACAAGAGACGACTCTACACATGGACATCACCAGACGGTCAATACCGAAACCAGATTGATTATATACTTTGCAGTCAAAGATGGAGAAGCTCTATACAGACAGCAAAAACAAGACCAGGAGCTGACTGTGGCTCAGATCATGAGCTTCTTACTGCAAAATTTAGGCTTAAATTGAAGAACGTAGGGAAAACCACTAGACCACTCAGGTATGACTTAGATCATGTTCCTTATGAGTATACAGTGAAGGTGATGAATAGATTTAGAAGATTAGATTTGGTAGACAGAGTGCCTGAAGAACTATGGACGGAGGTCCGTAACATTGTACAGGAGGCAGCAACTAAAACCATCCCAAAGAAAAAGAAATGCAAGAAAGCAAAATGGCTATCTGATGAGGCTTTACAAATAGCTGTGGAAAGAAGGAATGCGAAAAGCAAGGGTGAAAGGGAAAGATATAAGCAACTGAATGCAGATTTCCAGAGAACAGCAAGAAGAGATAAAAAGGCCTTCTTAAATGAACAATGCAAAGAAATCGAGGAAAACAATAGAATGGGAAAGACTAGAGATCTCTTCAAGAAAATTGGAGATATCAAAGGAACGTTTAATGCAAAGATGGGCATGATAAAGGACAAAAACGGCAGGGACCTAACAGAAGCAGAAGAGATTAAAAAGAGGTGGCAAGAATACACAGAAGAACTATACAAGAAAGATCTTAATGTCCCTGATGTCCATACTGGTGTGGTCACTGACCTTGAGCCGGACATCCTAGAGAGTGAAGTCAAGTGGGCCTTAGGAAGCATTGCTAACAACAAAGCTAGTGGAGATGACAGTATTCCAGCTGAGTTATTTAAAATACTAAAAGACGATGCTGTTAAAGTGCTGCACTCAATATGCCAGCAAGTTTGGAAAACGCAACAGTGGCCACAGGATTGGAAAAGGTCAGTTTACGTTCCAATTCCAAAGAAGGGCAATGCCAAAGAATGCTCAAACTATCGCACAATTGCACTCATTTCACATGCTAGCAAGGTTATGCTCAAAATCCTACAAGCTAGGCTTCAGCAGTACGTGAACCAAGAACTACCGGATGTACAAGCTGGGTTTCGAAGAGGCAGAGGAACTAGAGATCAAATTGCCAACATTCGCTGGATCATGGAGAAAGCACGAGAGTTCCAGAAAAACATCTACTTCTGCTTCATTGACTATGCAAAAGCCTTTGATTGTGTGGATCACAACAAACTGTGGCAAATTCTTAAAGAGATGGGGGTACCAGACCACCTTACCTGTCTCCTGAGAAATCTGTACGCGGGCCAAGAAGCAACAGTTAGAACCGGTCATGGAACAACCGATTGGTTCAAAATAGGGAAAGGAGTACGACAAGGCTGTATACTGTCACCCTGCTTATTTAACCTATATGGAGAGTACATCATGAGAAATGCCAGGCTGGAAGAATCAAAAGCCGGAATAAAGATTGCAGGGAGAAATATCAACAACCTCAGATATGCAGATGATACCACCCTAATGGCAGAAAGTGAAGAAGAACTAAAGAGCCTCTTGATGAGGGTGAAAGAGGAGAGTGCAAAAGCTGGCTTGAAACTCAACATTAAAAAAACTAAGATCATGGCATCTGGGCCCATCAATTCCTGGCAAATAGAAGGGGTAGAAATGGAAGCAGTAACAGACTTCATTTATTTGGGCTCGAAGATCACCGCAGATGGAGACTGCAGCCATGAAATTAAGAGACGCTTGCTCCTTGGGAGGAAAGCTATGGCAAACCTAGATAGCATATTAAAAAGCAGAGACGTCACCTTGCCGACAAAGATCCGCATAGTCAAAGCTATGGTTTTTCCAGTAGTAATGTATGGCTGTGAGAGCTGGACCATAAAGAAGGCTGAGCGCCGAAGAATTGATGCCTTTGAACTGTGGTGCTGGAGAAGACTCTTAAGAGTCCCCTGGACTGCTAGGAGGTCAAACCAGTCAATCTTAAAGGAAATCAACCCTGATTGCTCATTGGAAGGATTGATAATGAAGCTCAAGCTCAGATACTTTGGTCACCTAATGCGAAGAGACGACTCTTTGGAAAAGACCCTGATGCTGGGAAAGATTGAAGGCAAAAGGAGAAGAGGACGGCAGAGGATGAGATGGTTAGATAGCATCACTGAAGCAATGAGCATGAAATTGAGCAAACTCAGGGAGGCAGTGAAGGACAGGAAGGCCTGGCGCAATATGGTTCACGGGGTCACGAAGAGTCGGACACGACTTAACGACTGAACAACAACAAGCACATTGTGACTTAAGAGTTTTCAACGTTGTTATTATACTATATGCCAGCTCCTTTTGACAATTAAACCAGAAATGTATAAGCCACCTATTCTAAAACAATTCTAGTGGGAATGAAAGTTTTGCTGTCATTCAACCTTGCCTTCAATAAATCAATTTAAGCATAAACTGCACTTTTCAAGAAAGTATCCTGATAATATTATAGTCCTTAAATATATTTTTCCAAGTAATGTTTTCTGTCCTCAATGATTCTAATTCAAGTTTGATTTAGCAGTAGGGAATTTCTTACAATCCTATGCTGCCTACTAAAACACTCCTTGCTATGTTCAGTGTCATAGGGTGAAAGAGAGTTGCTCAAAACTAGAAGTATTTCAATCAGAATTTGCAAAGTGCATGCAATCAGGAAGAAATATAATTTATAGAAAAAGCCAAATTATGGTTGATATAAGAAAATCAACTTGCTCACTGAACTTTATCTGAATCCCCTTTTTCTCACTCATTATTCAACATCCAAGGACGTAAACTCTCTAACACATTTTAGTGGGATTTTTTATTTTATTTTTATTTATTTATATATAAAATTTGTCACCGCCCATCTTGTTAAAACAATTCTGGGCGGTTTACAGAGTTGGGATTGCTAGTGGGCAGAATGCTCCACTGTTAACTATTATGTAGCAGTTAATGTATCTTAAAATCCAATTGGAAAACATTCCAGTGTACTGTAGTCTTATATCTGTCACAATTATATCCTCTCTTTTTAGAATGAAATTTGAAGATATGTTTCTGACATTTTAATGGACTTACACAGCTTAGGCAAGGCTTAGCAAATAAACGATACCTACAGCATTCATTTTAATATAACATTTGTATCGTGGAGTCCTTGGGGTTCTCTGAGCTTGATTGTTTTCACTTGGTTGTTTTTGCTTCTACTGGAACATCTGTATCATTAGCAATGAAGTTGAAACCAATGCAATAAAAGGTTCGTTAGTAAATAAACAGCAATGTTAAAGTAAATATTAGCAAGATTACAAACTAAAGTGGGTGAGAAGAATGGAAGCCCGAAGAATTTTTATATGATATTGCTATTACAATTAAAGAAAAGTTTCTTTTTTCCTGTGGAGAAAAATGGTATGATATGTAAACAACAGCACTTTAAAAATTAAGTCACAGTTTTAATAGGAGAGAATATATGTAGCTCAGGGTTGAACTGTGGAGTTCTTGGTGCTCTCTGAGCTTGGTTGTTTGCTTACAGACGTTTCATTACCTGACTAGGTAACATTATCAGTGCTAGTGAGTGTGTGGTTTGCTCCCTGTTTATATACAGTAGCTTACCCTGTCAGTGTTGGTGGGGGGGTGTTTTCTCCTTGGTAATTCCTTGATTAGGGTATTGTCTTCTGCTTGATTGTTCATCTGGTGTTAATCCCTATTATCTGGGTGTTGGCTGCTGGAAAGGATGTGTTCTAGTCTTTTTGTTTCCTTCTTAGCTTTTTTATTATCTCTTTTGAATAGTGTGTAAATATGGTTTATTTCTGTGTGTCTGTTGATGGCTGATTTGTCTGAATGCCAAGCTTCCAGGAATTCCCTGGCATTTTTAGATTTAGCTTGGTCTAAGATGCTGACAGTTTCCCAGTTGAAACTGTGATTGAGTCTGTCCATGTGTTGTGAGATTAAGGAGTTCTCAGTGTGTCTCTTGACTGCTAGTTGGTATTCATGGATATGCTCTGCTAGTCTTCTACCTGTCTGTCCTACAGACAGTCCTTACACTGTATGTTGTAGACAAATCCTGTTTTTTCTTCTTGGGCTACTGGGTCTTTTGGTTTACTTAAAATGTTTTGGAGGGCTTTAGTTGGTTTGTGTGCTACAGTGATGCCATGTGCTTGTAATAGTCTGTGGGTTGTTTCTGATATGTTTTTGATGTATGGCAATGTTATCCTTTTCATAGTTTGTATTGGTTGTGCTGCAGTGGGTTGAGTGGTCAGGCACTTTTTGATAAAATTCTGTCCTGGTATCCATCCTGCTGGAAGATGTTGTACAGGTGGTCGGTTTCCTTTTTGTTGTGTTTCAGGTTGCTGCAGTGCATTTGTACTCATCTGAATAATGTTCTTATACAGCTCCTCTTGTGGGAGGTTGGGTTGTTATTTTGGTACTGGAGCACTTGGTTGGTGTGGGTTGTTTTTTGATGGACTTGAGTTTCTAATTTGCCATCATTTCCTCCGCTGATGAGGATATCCAGGAAGGGTAGTGTGTTGTTGTTTTCTTCTTCCCTTGTGAATTTTATTCCTTTAAAGATATCGTTGACTGTTTCATGTGTCTTCTCTAGTTGTTCCTTTTTTATTATGACGAAGGTGTCATCTACAGTACATACCAGATCCACATGTTTGGTTGTATGTGTGGGAGTGCTATAATTTCTAGATGCTGTATTAGAGTCTCTGCTATGAGTCTTGAGAGTAGTGATCCCATGGGTGTTCCTCTGACTTGTTGGTATATTTGCCCATCAAACTGAAAGCAGGTAGTGAGGCAGAGGTTGATGAGGTCCATGATTCTAGGTATTTTAATCTTAGTGTATTTGGCTAGGTCAAGTGGGTTGTGTAGCACTGCTGACATGCATTCTTTCACTAATTCTGGATCTATGGACCTAAAGAGTGCTGGGACATTGAATGAAACCATATTTTCATCTTCTATTTTTAGGTATTTGATTTCCTGGAGGCACTGTAGTGGGGAGTTGACAGAATATTTGCTCCCCTCTGTGAGATGCCCAAACTTTTTTGTATGTTCTTTGGCTATGTTGTATGTTGGGGTCCCTGGTAATGATACAATTGGATGAAGAGATATGTCAAGCTTGTGTATTTTGGGGCATCCACAGAAGCATGGGAGGACAGGTCCACTGCTTTTCATCTGCCACTGTTCTTTTTTTTTTGTGATTTGACCTTTCTTGGTTAGGTTGTTGAGGGTTCTCTTGATCAGGCTGTCCAGTTTCTGTATTGGATTGGTGTTTATGGGGGTGTAGGTTTCTTTGTCCTCCAATAATTCTTTGGCTTTTTGTATGTATTGTGTTCTTTCCATGATAACCATGGTTTGGCCTTTGTCTGCTGGGAGGAGGATGATGGCTTGGTCCTTCTTCAGGTCTTTGAGGGCTGCTCTATCCTCTGCTTTGAGTTGGTTCTCCTTTTGTGTTCTTTTGGCCTGTGGTATGATTGTCTGCCTTATGTTTTCTTGGGTCTCTGTGGAAAGTCCTGTGGTTTTAAATGCTGCTTCTAAGGGTCCAAAGAATTCTAACTGATTAGCATTGTTATGTTATAGTTAACACCTTTCTGGAGGATATTGTGTTCTGCGATGGACAGTGGGTGGCTGGACACGTTGACTACCCACTCGGGTTCAGGTACCTCTTTACTTCTGGGTTTTAGCTTGAGCAGTTTGGGTTGGAGTTTTGTTTTCCTTTTTTCAGCTTGTCTTAGAGATGTAGTCTTGATGGTGGTTGTCAGCATTTTTGTGTGTTCTGGGGTCATGGTTTGTTCCATTTGCTTCCTCAGGTATGGTGTTCTGGTACTTGTTTAGTCTGAGGTGAGCATCCATGATCATTAGCCTATCATTTTTCAGCTGTTAACAAATCAGCCATTAATAGGCACATAGAAATAAACCATGTTTACACATCATTCAAAAGAGACAATAAAAAAGCTAAGAAGGAAACAAAAAGACATCCTTTCCAGCAGCCAACACCTAGATAACAGGGATTAACACCAGGCAAACAATCAAGCAGAAAACAATCAAGGAACTACCAAGGAGAAAACCACACCCACACCAAAACTGGCAGGGCAAGCTACTGTACATAAACAGGGAGAAAACCCCCACTCACTCACACTGATGTTACCTAGTTGGGTAATGAAACATCTGCAAGCAAACAACCAAGCTCAGAGGCACCAAGGCCTCCACAGTCAGGTTTAATTAGAGGGAAAAAAATATAATGTTATAAACCAAGTTAAGAAAGAAAGGTAAGTTTTTAGAATAATTAATTCATATGATAGATCAAATAGTTGTCAGCTTATAACCTGGAGGTTTTGCTGCACTATTAATTTCTGCATTGCAGTGAATGTATGAATTAACTGTAAAATCTACAAAACTTTCAGTGGTCTTGTCATCTACCCCATCCAAATCTACTCTGCAACATATACAGGTGAAACTCGAAAAATTAGAATATCGTGCAAATGTTCATTTATGTCAGTATGGCAACTCAAAAGGTGAAACCAAGATATGAGATAGACGCATTACATGCAAAGCAAGATATGTCAAGCCTTACTTTGGTATAACAGTGATGATTATGGCGTACAGCTTATGAAAACCCCAAATTCACAATCTCAGAAAATTAGAATATTACATGACATCAATAACACAAGGATTGGAAATAGAACAATATCGGACCTCTGCAAAGTATAAGCATGCATATGTACTCACTACTTGGTTTGGGCCCCTTTTGCAGCAATGACTGCCGCAATGCGGCGTGGCATGGATGCTATCAGCCTGTGGCACTGCTGAGCTGTTATGGAAGACCAGGATGCTTCAATAGCGGCCTTCAGCTCCGCTGCATTGTTCGGTCTCATGTCCCTCATCTTTCTCTTGGCAATGGCCCATAGATTCTCTATGGGGTTCAGGTCAGGCGAGTTTGCTGGCCAATCAAGCACAGTAATCCCATGGTCATTGAACCAGGTTTTGGTACTTTTGGCAGTGTGGGCAGGTGCCAAGTCCTGCTGGAAAATGAAGTCAGCATCCCCATAAAGTTCGTCTGAGGAAGGAAGCATGAAGTGCTCCAAAATCTCCTGGTAGATGGCTGCGTTGACCCTGGACTTAATGAAGCACAGTGGACCAACACCAGCAGATGACATGGCTCCCCAAATCAACACAGACTGTGGAAACTTCACACTGGACTTCAAGCATTGTGCATTGTGTGCCTCTCTATTCTTCCTCCAGACTCTGGGTCCTTGGTTCCCAAATGAGATGCAAAAGTTGCTCTCATCAGAAAAGAGGACTGTGGACCACTGGGCAACAGACCAGTTCTTTTTTTCTGTAGCCCAGGTAAGACGCTTCTGACGTTGTTTGTTGTTCAGGAGCGGCTTGACAAGAGGAATACGACATTTGAAGCCCATGTCCAGGATCCATCTGTGTGTGGTGGCTCTTAATGAACTAACTCCAGCCTCAGTCCACTCCTTGTGAAAGTCCCCAACACTTTTGAATGGCCTTTTCCTGACAATCCTCTCCAGGCTGCGGTCATCCCTGCTGCTTGTGCACCTTTTTCTACCACACTTTTCCCTTCCACATAACCTTCTACTGATGTGCTTTGATACAGCACTTTGGGAACATCCAACTTCTTTTGCAATTACCTTTTGGGGCTTTCCCTCCTTATGGAGGGTGTCAATCATGGTTTTCTGCACAACTGTCAGGTCAGCAGTCTTTCCCATGCTTGTGATTCCTACTGAACCAGCCTGAGAGACCATTTAAAGGCTCAGGAACCCTTTGCAGGTGTTACAGATGCATTAGCTGATTAGAGGGGGACACTTTGAGCCTAGAATATTGAACCTTTTCACACTATTCTAATTTTCTGAGATTGTGAATTTGGGGTTTTCATAAGCTGTACGCCATAATCATCACAATTATACCAAAGTAAGGCTTGACATATCTCGCTTTGCATGTAATGTGTCTATCTCATATATTGGTTTCACCTTTTGAGTTGTCATACTGACATAAATGAACATTTGCACGATATTCTAATTTTTCGAGTTTCACCTGTATGGAGAGAACAGAATACACAGCTAACCTAGTATTCTAGCATCATTTTGTTTGTGTGTGTATCTAAAACACAACCCCTTCCCGCATGCAGTTCATGATCCATCCCGTTCATGCATACAAGATCAAAATAGTTTTCTATTTTAACACTGTAGTGAACTTACACTGCAAGTATTTCTGAATTCACAGCAGGAATAATACTGTTATTATTCTTGCCACGTCCCAACTCCTCTTCTCAATTTGCTGTTTTGTTTAATATAGCCTGAATAAGAGACTTATAAAGTTACCAACAGAAGAGAACTTATAAAGCTGACTAGCTGTGTTGGTTTTCTTCTTTTTATGTTTTGATTTGTTTTTCCTATTCAAATGAGCCGATATGGCCCCAAACATTTCATAAACAGACCAATTTATTTTAAATCTTTATTTTCCCATTGCAAAATGAGTTATCTCCTCAGATACTCTTACCTTTAAATCAATAGACAAAAAAAATATTCTTCATTGAACTATCTGTAGTATTCTGACTGCTAGCTTGATTAATGTTTTTACACATTTTTCCCTGCTATCAATGTGCAAAACCCCACAAAACCCCTCTAGGCAGGACTTTATTTTTATTAATTTCATTTAATAAGTAATTATTACTCCCCCCCCCCCAATATCCCTAAAAGGGATTTTTCTTTCCAAGTTCATCCAACAGAAAGAAATTTAACAGAAGCAAAAGCTTCTTCACTCAAGAAACAAAAATCATATGTTTGGATATAGGATGGGGCATACTTGACTTGGTAATGATACTTGTGAAAAAGATCTTGGAATAGTAGTTGATTGCAAACAAAATATGAGCCAGGGGACGATGCAGCTGCAAAAATGCAAATATAATTTCAGGCTTCAACAACCAAAATATAATTTCTAAACCACTAGAAGTAATCATTCCTCTTTATTCTGCTCTGGTCAGACCCCACTTCAAACACAATGTCCAGTTCTGGGCACCATACTTTAAGAAGGGTTCAGAGAAACTGAAAACAAGTTCAAAGAAGGGAAACAAGGATAATCAAGGGATTAGAAACAGCTAGATATCTTTAGCCTTGAGAACAGACAGTTGAGGGGCACACGATAGCACTCTTCAAATACCTCAAAAGATATAATATGAAAGGTTAAGACCTGTTTTTTTGTTTTTTTCATTCCAGATTGCAGGACCCATAATAATTTATCTAAGTTATGGGGAAGCAGAATCTAACCAAACTTTAGGAAAAAGAAGTCCTGACAGTAAGAGATATGAGTGTGTGTGAAATAGAAAATGTGTCTTATGGTGCAAGTAGGGCAAGCCTAAGGCACCTCACCCCTTTCTCACCTCTTCTTTTACATGGTCTGTACATCAACTGCCTAATTTTCTTTCCTTACTTCCTCTTAGCAACCACAATACTCTGCCAACACTGATAGCCGTATCTTTTTCATGTACCCTCCATCTGAAATACCTCTGCTCAGAACATGCATGTTTTTAGGTCCATGCCCAGACAAAATATGTGTGTTTTGGTCTGGACACAAATCACCCGCAATTGGCTATTCCATTCATGGAACAATTTGTGCACCTAAGAGCAGTTCGACAATGGATCTAATTACTAAGGAAGGTGATGGGTTCTCCTTCAGTGGTAATAGAAGGTAGACAGTTATTTAAACTGAATTCCTGAACTGAATCAATGGTTTAAATTGACTGCTACCAAGTAAATGATTACATGTTTATATTTCATGATTTTTATTAATATTTTTATTAAAGTTTATAGATATAAAAACTATTTCATGATTCTTGATTCAAATTTCACATGGAAAATTCTCTGAAAGATCTGTCTGACCTCTGACCAGCAGAAATCTACATGTACAGGCTCATCCCAAGGAGAAATGTAATTGGTTAATGGCATTTTGTTCTGGCTACCACCAATATGTTCCTTCTGCCTATGCATGAAGCTTTTGACCTGGCAACATCAGGTCATATAAGAATTTCTGTGGCTCCAACCAAAAGAGTTGGATTAATCACTTAAGCACAACAGCTATGTTCTATAAAAAGAATGCGCTTATGTTGGGTTCCCTAGGCCTGAGTTAACAACATACTTTCTGGTTCAAACATCATGCTAAATCACTATTTAAACCAATTTGTTGACTAAGCCTGAGATCTCAAAGCCATAGTAAAGGGTATCTTTTGTTCCATGCGTAGGCCTTCAAATGCTCCAACACAGGGCTGGCTTTTGGCTAAGGCTGAGTAAGCACTGGCCTAGGGTGCCAAAGCTTAGGGGGCACCAATGATGCTCCCTCTTCTGAATCAATCTAAAAATGAAAATTTTCACATTGGCAGGTGGTGGCATCATCAGTCAATCTGGCCTAGAGGTATCATATGACCTTGAGCTGGCACTGCTCCAATACATCCTAATTTACAAGTTCCTCAGACAGCAGAAACTAGAAATTTTTGCTTGCTTTAACTGCAGTTTAACGTGTTTTCTAAATCTGAACCTACATTTAGTAACTATAGCCAGCAGAAACAAGCCATCATACAAGACTATTCTTTGAAACTGATGTATTTCTACAAGCATAGTTAAGATTAATATCAGTTGGCCCAGGTATTCTGGACAAATTCTAGGTATCTAAAATCAGCCAAAAACTCTATAGCTCTCTGAGCAGTGACACCAGAACAGGAGGAGATGTTTAAAGGGGTGTGTGTTTGCTTTCTTTCTACTTTTCTTAAAAGAAGAAATGTTTTAAAAACTGAAAGAGTTGATATTATTAGATACATCCATTAATGTAAAATTTATATACATTATGCTCTTTGTACAGCTTGAGTTTTTCCATGTAAAGTACGTCATCATATTCTAATAGCACAAACATTACAGACAGAATAAAACATTTTGTCTATCCCCTTAGGCACTGAGAGACTGAGAATAAGAGATAAATGGGAAAAAATCAAACATCTTTATTGTGCAAAATAATCATATTACTGTAACTATGTTAACTTCATCAAACTTTTATTCATGTTATCCATAACTTATATCCTTTTTTCTCCACCAGTTATTTTTTCTCTTTGCAGTTTCTGTTCACATTACCTTAAAAATATTTTTTCACACTCACAAATTATATTACATTATCCTTTTATTAATCTTATTTTTTGACAGAGCATTTTTGCATTTCTAATTCATTGCATTCGTTACAAAACATCAAGCACAATAATATGTGTCTGTATAGCAGGAAAGAGAATCCAATTACAGAAGAGAATAAAACAAGCCATAACCTCAGCAACAGTTAGCAAGCTGTTGCTAACTTTTAACTTTGTGAGCCATCCAGAGTCACCTGTGTGAGATGGGCGGCTATATACATTGAATGAATGAATCAAATCAATCAATCAACAAGCAAGCTATAAGAATAGTCAACTGTAGTTGTCCCCCCTCCCCCCATTTTCTGGAAAACCTCTACAGTTTTGAAAATAGCACACCTCCCCTTGAGATATGACTTTTCAATGTCCAAGCTATTATATGATGAACTTAAAGCAAATCACTCACCAATTTTCCCAATATTAGTAACAATAAATTGGAAACGTTATTTCTAAATGAATTAACATATAGTTAATTTGGATCCCCAGGAACTTCTGTGAAAAACTACTATTGACAAAATGGGCTGATTCTCAATCATTAAGAAAGCAGAACATGGTCATGGAGTAATATGGATGTAAATTGCCATGGAGCACTTCAGATTCAATTTCAAAAATCTGTTTTGGAGTATCAGAGTAGCACCTGTCTGCACATTTTAAAATATCTGTTTTTTCCCAAAATCATATGGCTGCCCTCTGGAGCTTCTGTATAATTCCAGAGAAAGACTCAGCTGCTTTAAAGAGTAACAGGCAGGTTCTATTTTTGCACTGCCAACAACTCCAAAGCACCTTGCCTAACCCAAGCAGACCCACCTTTTACATGATATCCTCATTAACATAAACCGTTTAGACAAAATATGAAGTTGGTAGCTTGCTCTTGTAACGTGGCACAGTCATGATTAACCTTAAATCATGATGAGTACATAGTCTGAATGCAACCACAGATAGTAAAGCTGTTAAGAACCAAAGTCCTTGAATAGAAGGGAACTGTAGTTCCTTGGAACTCTTCCTAGTCTAGGTCAGTACCCTTGGCTTTTTTATCATGAATACAAAACTTTTAATTTCAACCCATTATACTTATTTTGCTTCAATTTTAAATTTATTTTTAAAATAACTCAGGGATTTTCATGTATCTTTGAAGATACATGTCAGTTCAGTCAAGAATTAGCCTGTTACCTGCTAGGTGGGAAAATGGCTTAAAATGAATGCAAAAAAATGTTGGTCAGGTGGGGCAAGAAGATTTATTCTGCCATCCCCAACATATGTGGTAGGTACGGTTCAAAGCACTTTTTTTAACAACTGCAGAAAGCCAAACAGACATAGTAGGATATGCATTACTACTGGATCCTTTAATCTATCTTACATTAAGTCATATACTGCTAAATAAAATAAGGAATGAATTCTTGGACAGATTGTCGCAGCATGAATCTCAGAAGTGCCTATCTAAGGAAGAATGGCTAACCAAATTATGATATACTGCTGTGCTGGCAAAATTAGCATCTTAATCAAGAGTTAAAGGAGACAGAAAATGTTTCTTGCCTTATAAGGGGAAAAACAATCAGTCAGGAATAGGCTAGATTATTATATTAGAATTATTGCTAATTGCAATAGTTTTAGAAGCAACAAATTATATCAGCTGTTAAGGATTTTTAAAACGCTGCACACACCTATAACTATCTGCTTCCTTTCATCTTTGACCAAGTAAATTTATTTTCTGTACAGCAAATAATCTTGTAGAATATTTAATTCTACAAATAGAATATTTAATTCTACAAACTGCAATTTATTAAACATTAAAATATGCCCTTTTCACTTCTGTGAACAGAAATTATCATTCCAGAAAGCACCTAGCTAATCATTGCCTTAACATCTTACTTTTTTTTCTTTTGCATAGAGGACTTGCATGAAGAAGGCTATTTGATTGAATTATAAATTAACATGCCTGTATGCCAATGGATACTACTAGTATATAGTTATAACTGGGTGATAATGAGCTTTATTTGTCTGAATGCAGAAAGGAATTTCTTATTATGGTTCTGCTCTTGTTTAAGAGAAGATGTGATTCAAGCTTCTTCATGAGTTTGTCCCCTAAGCTTTCCATGGTAACCTGTCTCATATATATACACACAGACACACACATTCACACACACAGAGGTTAGAACAATGATCAAATCTACTAACTGTGAATTACCTTTAGATAGATAACTGCACAGATTTGGAGCTGTGTGCTTCCCTTTCCCTTCTTTTACATGCTAGCAAAGGTTTTTTTAAATTGTTTTTGTGTTAGTCTAACCATACTTCTACATAATGTTCAAACAGGCTATTGGTGGTTTGCTTAAAAGCTTAGGGGACATACAAGAACAAGCTAGGATCTAAAACTATAGTTTCATTAAATACTGGGGTAAAGCTATTGAAGTATCAGTAACACTGAGAACAGTATAAAATAATGTAAATGAAACAGCATCCAAGATAAAATAATAAAAAGGAAATAATCTAGGAGAGACTATTCTAACAGTAGCATTGTACAGCCAAAGCTCATTGCAAAAACATTTTAATTTTCCTATTGAAAGCATAAGAAGAGAGCTCCGTTCATCTTTCTAGGAAAAGATGTTCTAGAGCTTTGAGGTCATCACCAGCCACATAGGACTATCCCTTACAGCCCATTTTTGTATATTTAAAAACATGTGCCCATGGAGAAGATCATGCTATTCTCCATATGAGATTATTCAGCATGATGCAACAGGCACAGCATGAGAACAAGAAATTCATTGTTTCCAGGTGTATATTTACTGCAATATATAAAGTAATCTTTAAAAAACTCTTCAGATGATTTTCCTGACTTAACCACCAACATGAACATTCCTTGTGGTAACTTGGAACTTTTCATTGCAATGTGAAAAAACAGCAGTGACTTCCATGATTCACCAGCCTAAAACTCTTGCAAGAAGTCCATGGATGCACATAGTGCCCTAATGAACCTGTACCAGGGGTACTGCATTAGACAGGAAAGGGGCAAATGAGTATGAACTGAAAAAAATGTACTCACTGTTCTCATGCTAAAACAACAGACCTTACTTGATGTGTATTTTTAAGTGAACATTCATACAAGGGAAACCCGTGGATAGAGTTTTAAAAAAGGAATAATAAGCAGCATCATTTATCAATTCAAATTTCTTTGAGCCCTACCATTCTCCACCCTGAGCCTCAGCAAGTGGCAGCACCTTGTTGACCTTCTTTGACTAATCTGGGAAACAAAGTATACTCAGACCTGGTTTGTCCTTGGGTGTGGGAACATTAGGGCTGACTAGCCTGAAAAAGCAATGGAAACTACAACAGAAAGAAAATACTTTATACAGGTAATACTTGACTTACGATGGCAGTTAGGACCAGAACTTCCGTTGCTGAGTGATGCGGTCATAAAGTGCAATTGCATTGCTTAGCAACAGCAATCTGTGCAGTCCTGGTTGCTGTTGTTAACCAAATCTCTTGGTTGTTAGGTGAGGCAACTTCCTGCTGGCTTCCCACAACTAAAGTAAGTGGGGAAGACAAAAGGAAGTTGCAAGTTGCAAGTTCCAGGTCTGGGGAGTGAGTGAGGGGATGCGTGGGGGAGGCACAGCAAAGGTCAGAGAGGGTTTGCGAGCGGGTGCGGGAAAGGTGTGGTGAGGGTCAGAGCGGGTGCGCAAGGGGGTGCACGAGAGGCGCAGGTTGGGGAACATGCACAATGGGGCAAGGGGGTGCGGGAAAGGCGCAGAACAGGTTGTGGAGGGTGAGGCGCAAGTGAGGGAGGGGGTGTGGGGTACATGAGTGGCCAGTGCAGCACAAGCACAGAGGGGCTGGGAGAGGGTGCACAGGTGGGGGAGACTTACCCCAGTGACCTGCAGTCTTCCCTGCCAGCTTCCTCACTGATTTTCTGAGGAAGCCAGCAGGGAAGGTTGCAAATAGTGATCATGTGATCACAGGGCACTGCGGAAAGTTGCAAGTGGTGTTCATATGATTGCAGTCGTAAGTGCAAATCGATTGCCAAGCACCCAGATCACAATCACATGACTGTGGTGGTGCTGGGACAGCCGGAACTCTGAGGAACAGTCATAACCACATTCATTCAGCGCTGTCATAACTTCAAATGATCATTGAACACATGGTTGTAGGTCAAGGACTACCTGTAGATGCAGTCACCAGAAGTCAAGCTCAATTCATGGGTGTCTTTATTTTTTATAGCCTACCCTATCCCTCTTACTTTGACTGATTATGCACCATCAAGTCATTTTTGACACCTAGCAACCACATAAATTTTCTCCATGACAATCTATCCCAATCTGTTCTTTCAAGTTTCCCAACTATGCATACATCGCAACTGTAAATGAGTCCATCCAATCTTGATGCTGGTCATCCTTTTCTTTCCTTTCACCTTTCCAGCATTACAGCCTTCTCCAGAGAACCAGATCTTCACATAATGTGTCCAAAACAGGATAAATACCTACCCATTTCATACTGGGTATGTAAGTAAGTAATCCTGGCTCTTGAAATGGGATGTGTGTGTGCACCCTTAAGTCAGTTTTTGACTCCTGGCAACTGCTTGGACAAGTCCCTGAAGTTTTCTTGGCAAGATTTTCGGAAGTGGGTTACCATTACCTTCTTCCTAGGGCTGAGAGGGTGTGACTGGCCCAAGGTCACCCAGCTGGCTTTGTAACTAAGGCGGAACTAGAACTCACAGTCTCCTGGATTGTAACATGATGCCTTAAACACTACGTCAAACTGGCTCTTGGAATGGGATACTCTGATTTTACTTTTTATATTAACATGTAAAATTGTCCCTTATATTTTTCCATCAAAAAATAGTCAGAGCATCTAGCTGGTCTATTAATAATGCATTTTGAATTTCATTCAGAAGCTCAGTAGTAAATTTCTGTTCCCAGACACTTAAGTAGATGAGATGCTAAAGAACTTCCATTATACGGCTTTATTCTGATGAACAACAAAACAGAGAGTTCACTAGCTGTATCCAGACCAGAGTTTAGGTATTAGATAAAAGAATGGATGTGTTTAGTATTTTGCTAAATCAGAGCTCCTGCATGGGAATAATTACAATTCTTCTAAAAGCTACATCAAAATGGGCATTGATTTTTAAGAATAATACTTCTGTAATTTTATTTTCCATCCTTGCACTTAGCCTTAATTCCACTATCAAGGAGCTTCTCTACTGTATAATAAACATCTTTAAAAAAGACTATTCTATCATCTACAAGATTACAGAAACAGACCAGAAAAAAAAAACAGGTATTGTAGCCATGTCTAAAGAATAACAGAGCTCACAGACTTTCCCTGTTCATATTCTTCCATTATTTGCAATTCTTCTCTTGGGAAACTTCTGAGGCTCCACCTCTGTTATCTTTCCACAAGCAGATTTAAGGTTTCCTTTTCTCTTTCCATTACCAAGGGCTGATACAGCAAATCAGTTTTTTCTGCTCTGCTGCCAGTTTTCTTGATTTTGTTTTGGTTATAGATTCCTTACATTTCATTATGTTATGAACTTTTATTATATGAATATTTCAGTTTTCCAATATAAACCATTTTAGAAATGTATGAATAGAAGTAGGATTTAAAAATACAGGCCACCAAGTAAAATAATATAGAAATAAATAGAATCATCATGGATGAAAACACAAAGGATCAGCAAAACCTACACAACTTTTTTATGGTGAAGACAACGGGATTCAGCATTTACATACTTTGTCAATGTATGCAGACTTGTCAGAATAGGTGTTGTAAGTTTAAGGGAAAGGACAGATGGTCCATTTGGAGAATATATGGCAATTGCTGCAAGCAACTTTTTTTAAAAAATCCAACTTTTATATATTTATTTTCCCAAAGTCAAGCAAAATTTCAGAAGTTTGCTTACGTGGGTGTGTTTGCCTTGATTAGAACTTTGTAGCAAGTTAGAATCTCAGCTGTGCATGCTTTTGCATTGCATCCAACCCCACTGTGAAATATGAAGAAAAATGTTTTTGAATATAGAGACATTCTGCAGAAGTATTTGAAGAAAATGAGGAAAAACCATGCAGTTAATAGAATTTACTTGGGGCATATCACCAAGGTATTAAGGCACTAGGCTAGAAACCAGGAAACTGAGTTCTAGTTCTGCCTTAGGCATGAGACCAGCTGGGTGACTTTGGGCCAGTCATTCTCTCTCAGCCCTGGGAAGAAGGCAATGGCAAAGCACTTCTGACAAACCTTGCCAAGAAAACTACAAGGACTAGTCCAAGCAGCAGCCAGGAGTCAAGACTGACTTGAAGGCGCATGCGCGCACACATCACCATGGAAGGAGATCTATATACACAAATAAATAGACATATCAGCTGCGCAAATTACACAGACTTCCCCCCAGTTGAACTCAACATATCCATGTAATTTTCTTGGCAACATATAGAAGTCATTTGCAGTGATTTGATTAAAACTTCGTACTCTATCTAGCTAGGGTTATTTGAGGGCCCACCTATCTTCCATCATTTCTGCCTGGCTGGGAAGATCAGGCAGAGTGGATATAGGCCAATTCCCCTTTATTAAACAATGCCACCTATCCAGACCTAGGAAGCATGAGTTCTCTATTCGGTGCCTGTCCTCTGGTTTAGTATCCCCCCAGAGATCCATATAGCTCCTACCCCAAGTCTCTGAAATCCTGGCTGTTCTCTCAGGCTTTGGGGTAGGGGGCTGCATAAATTACTAGGTTTTTTGTAGTTATGTTTGGTTTTACTTTTCTGGATGTCCATGAATGGTTTCTTAATTTTTTATTCTTGCTTTTAAAGTGTAAGCTGTCCGAAATCATTTGGAGTCAGGTATCGTCTAAGCTATATAGATAAATTGCAAGCTTTCCTTCCAATGCCTTCCTTCTTTTGTATTATTTAGTTTGTAGATTGCTGAGGAGGCTGTGCAATCAGTACCAAGTAAAAACATACTATATAGAGACACTGCCGGAGAAACATGTAAGTGAAGTCTCCAAGAGGGAGGGAGGGAGGGAGGGAGAGAGGAATATACATACACATATATACATGACAGACACCGCAAACATTCCTACAGAATTACAATCCATAGTTTTTAGTGCTCGGTAATTCCATACCAGAGATGGATAATTTACAATACAGGTGAAACTCGAAAAATTAGAATATCGTGCAAATGTTCATTTATGTCAGTATGGCAACTCAAAAGGTGAAACCAATATATGAGATAGACGCATTACATGCAAAGCGAGATATGCCAAGCCTTACTTTAGTATAGTTGTGATGATTATGGTGTACAGCTTATGAAAACCCCAAATTCACAATCTCAGAAAATTAGAATATTACATGACATCAATAACACAAGGATTGGAAATAGAACAATATCGGACCTCTGCAAAGTATAAGCATGCATATGTACTCACTACTTGGTTTGGGCCCCTTTTGCAGCAATGACTGCCGCAATGCGGCGTGGCATAGATGCTATCAGCCTGTGGCACTGCTGAGCTGTTATGGAAGACCAGGATGCTTCAATAGCGGCCTTCAGCTCCGCTGCATTGTTCGGTCTCATGTCCCTCATCTTTCTCTTGGCAATGGCCCATAGATTCTCTATGGGGTTCAGGTCAGGCGAGTTTGCTGGCCAATCAAGTACAGTAATCCCATGGTCATTGAACCAGGTTTTGGTACTTTTGGCAGTGTGGGCAGGTGCCAAGTCCTGCTGGAAAATGAAGTCAGCATCCCCATAAAGCTCGTCTGTGGAAGGAAGCATGAAGTGCTCCAAAATCTCCTGGTAAATGGCTGCGTTGACCCTGGACTTAATGAAGCACAGCGGACCAACACCAGCAGATGACATGGCTCCCCAAATCAACACAGACTGTGGAAACTTCACACTGGACTTCAAGCATCGTGCATTGTGTGCCTCTCCATTCTTCCTCCAGACTCTGGGTCCTTGGTTCCCAAATGAGATGCAAAAGTTGCTCTCATCAGAAAAGAGGACTGTGGACCTCTGGGCAACAGACCAGTTCTTTTTTTCTGTAACCCAGGTAAGACGCTTCTGACGTTGTTTGTTGTTCAGGAGCGGCTTGACAAGAGGAATATGACATTTGAAGCCCATGTCCAGGATCCATCTGTGTGTGGTGGCTCTTGATGCACTAACTCCAGCCTCAGTCCACTCCTTGTGAAAGTCCCCAACGCTTTTGAATGGCCTTTTCCTGACAATCCTCTCCAGGCTGCGGTCATCCCTGCTGCTTGTGCACCTTTTTCTACCACACTTTTCCCTTCCACATAACCTTCTACTGATGTGCTTTGATACAGCACTTTGGGAACATCCAACTTCTTTTGCAATTACCTTTTGGGGCTTTCCCTCCTTATGGAGGGTGTCAATCATGGTTTTCTGCACAACTGTCAGGTCAGCAGTCTTTCCCATGCTTGTGATTCCTACTGAACCAGCCTGAGAGACCATTTAAAGGCTCAGGAACCCTTTGCACGTGTTATGGATGCATTAGCTGATTAGAGTGGGACACTTTGAGCCTAGAATATTGAACCTTTTCACACTATTCTAATTTTCTGAGATTGTGAATTTGGGGTTTTCATAAGCTGTATGCCATAATCATCACAATTATACCAAAGTAAGGCTTGACATATCTCGCTTTGCATGTAATGCGTCTATCTCATATATTGGTTTCACCTTTTGAGTTGCCATACTGACATAAATGAACATTTGCACGATATTCTAATTTTTCGAGTTTCATCTGTATACATCAAGCACCACATTATATATAAAATGTATATTTCTGTCTTCCATCATCTTCCAGTGGAACAATTAAATCTGCTATAGAACTGATGAAAGAGATATGCAAATATCTGTCACTTACTTGCTCATTTAACAGAGATAGCTATCTGGGTAAAAGGCATACCTAAAGCCACCTAGGATAAGAGTTTCTGCTATGGCTGTACAGGTGACTCTCTGAATCTAAATAAATATTTTTTTCTGCCCACAGGACTACTTATCTTCTTATGTTCAGGAGACTAATCTTGTGGAGCTGATAATCTGTGTGTACTGTTATCCCACCTTCATTTACAGCTCTAGACTAGATTCTGTCTTCAATATTGCACAAGCTAATTATGAGGATATCCTGCACAGACACATCCTTGAAAGAGAATTAGTTTTACCTGATTTGCTGAGAGGAACTCCTGGTTATTGTCATTCATTCCCATATACATGTTCTCTCCGTCAAACTGGAATGACAGGGAAAAAAAAACAATCAAAATGCAAATATGCTAGAACCTTCAAGAAATTGCTAAATTCTATAAACAGCCGTTCTAATTGCACTTTTTATTGATTTTTTTTTTTTAACTGCTGAAAAATAAAATCCTAAATCTTAAGAAATTTGGCGCAAAATAAATCAAAATCACAGTATGGATCTTACAGAAGTTTCATGAAAACTGGCCTGCAGTTATCTAAAAAGTTATATCTCCACTCAGCGCAATGGAAAATCAGCATGGTGGAAGGTGTATAAGATTGCATGCATCAGTGCATGCACCTTTACAAAAAGCAAGCAATTAAATTTCATAACCTCTAAAGAATGGGTTGTTTGTGGAAACCATATGGAAAAGGGAGTCTGTAAGGAGGGCGATTAGGAAATAAAAAATAATAAGTTTAAGTTTAATTTAAAAAACAGGTCTAGGACACAAAGTCTCATATCACACATAGCTACTTGAATGAAGGAAATAACCTAACAGTATACAACAGGTTGCTCTCCCTACTAGTCATTATTAAGGCAAAGCTCTATTATGCAGTAGGAAAGAACTTTTATAAATAATAGATGGATCTAAATCACGTTCATTGCAGAAAATCATAGAACTGAAACTAAATAGTTTGGGACCAGATTATGTAAAGAATCATCTATTCTCATATCTGTATCTCATTTCTTCTGGGGCCCAAAATATCTTCATCTGAGACTCTTCAGGCAATCTTGGAGTGAGGCAAATACTACATGAGGAAAGGAGGGTTTTTTTTTTTTTAGAAGTGAGGTCCCATTTGCAGAATTCCTTCCCAGAGATACTCACCAAAAACCTTTGGCCCCAGGTGAGGACCTCTTCATTCTTCCAGGTCTTTAAAGCATAACTTTACTGCTGCTTTAACTTCCTTTACTGTTTTGCTGCTTCACTTACTGTGGTTTTATTTATATATCTTTACTGCAAATTATCATAGTTTTATTCTTTGTACTTCCTCTTTGTAACAGATTTGCTTGGTCACCACAGAACTCTGATTATTGGGCAACAGAGAAGAAAGGAAGGTAAATAGCAAATTTATTGTCTTCTGTCCTTTCTTACTGGCAATGAGCTTGGTCATAACAAAAAAAGGTTGGATTGCAATCTCTAATTTGGAGAATCCTTTCAAAGAACTAAAAGTGCATTTATTTTCGTTAGAATTTCTCCAGAATCAGCAGTGTTCTATCTTATGTCTATTTAGGGGAAGAAGAAAGAAGAAAACTTTAGTAAACTGACTTGTTACGGGGGAAAGTGTGTTCTAGTTGTTCTTTGTTTGTTTGTTGTTTCTTATTATTTTTAATATTGTCTGGTGTATTGTGAACCACCCAGAGTTATCTGGAGTTGGGCAGCATCAAATCAAAGCAATAAACCAATCAATAAATAAAATGAGTTCTGATGTGTACATCCACAGGACTAAGAGTGTCTATTTATTATTAATTAATCAACAGAGAGTTTTGAACTATGTTTTATAACATTGTAACTTTACAATAACTTACTTATCATACTAAACTTTTATTTGCTAATGCAGCAGGTTTTCTGCAGGTTTATATGCCCTACATGTTATTTGGACTCCTCATTCATAAATCTCGGACCACAGCTAAAAATCTGACTATCTCACCTGAATTGTAACTTTTGCTATTATTATATAACAAATGTTCTGATTATTTTACATATTTTACATAAAATATTTAAATACCATTGGTTGGCAAGCATCTACCTTTAATACCAGAATCAAATACTGAATATTAGACAGAATTCAATATAAAATCAAGAAAGGAGAATTAAGATGAATTAAATTATTCTAATGAAAAATGTGCAGCAAGCCTCTAACAAAAGTTTGTACAATGATTTAGTCATTAAAATAATTTACAATAGTGCAATCCAGTGGAAATAATATAACTAAAGTCCTTAAAAGAAGGACTGTTTACAGCAGGTGGTTTCCAACTTTTTCAGGCCACAGAACATGTTAATTAAAAACGAAAAACAATCCCAGAAACTCTATCAAGAAGCAAAGCTCTAGTGGTCAAAAAATGGCTTTTTTTTCCCCCTCACGAAACCGTTGGGGCTGTGCGAGAACAGAGGGGAAAAAATTGGTCTGCAGAATCATTCATATGGAATGAGTGTGTAAATCAGCATAAAATTTCCTTTTATTTTCCCTAAATATTTTTGGGGAGGTATACATATAACACTGTGTTTTCTTCCCCAAAATTCTTGTTTTCCTACTTTACAATAACCCCATTTTGGCTTTACAGATATAGCTCAAAATGTATATTGCAGATACTATTATAATTTACACATACATGCATACACGCACACCCACGTACCTTTCATACACACTTTTTTTTCTGTGAAATGTTTGAGGAAGGAGAAGGGGAAATTACAACTTTCATTCCATCAACAGGTGCTACTTCCATTAGCACATTATTAGATTTTTTCTAGTATTCTTACATTGCTCTTGCATTACTTTTCATTTTTTCAGACTCACAAATACTGTATTTTCTATAGTAGTTTTAAATGAAACTCCAAACAATTAGTTTTAAATGAAAGAATTATCTTAGATTTACCAAGGAAATGGTATGGAGATAGATTAATTCATTTTCCTTTGGGAAGGGTTACCTTAAACAGTCTTCTTTTTGAGTGCATATGGTATTCCCTAACTGCATGGACATGGATACATAAACACTACAGATTCTAAGCCACCATAGTTGGTTCTAGCAACTGATGAGCGACATCTAGAAATCAAACTAGAGGACTGCATCAAACACTGAACTTATTTTACTTCAGATGGAAGCTACTACACTTTTGAGCAGCAAAAGTATTGGTCTATATTTTTCAAATCATGCATGTTCATTTATCTGTTATTTTCCATCTTCAGGAGGCGGTCTAATTCCATCACTATTATTCTAGACTTCAGCAGATGTGTGTATGCCTTTCTTAACTGTGCTATTTGCTTGAAAGCCAATTCAAACTCTCCCTTTTCATAATTCCAATTTGGTAATACATACCTATTTTATTGCTTTATATACTATTCTTTCCCCTACCTCAGTAACCATAATGAAGCCTGTCTTGGAAATTACTATGCTTCTGATTGCCAAGCAGTGAAGCCGAAAATCAACTCTCAAAATTCAATGAAAACTTCAGAACTTCTTCCCTGCAGATTAGATTTTTTTAACCCCTGAAGGCAGTAAGAACAGAAAATTATTATTAAAAAAATTTGCTGCTAAGATATTTTTTTCAATTAAATGTTTGCAACTTATGCTATAGCCAGATACAGTAGATGTATGATGTGTTATCATTGTGCTGCAGAAAGCAGTTGGAGATGATCAGCTTTATAATTCCACCCTGATTTATGGTAGAAACAAAACATTTTAATATTTCCCATTTGTTAGAAAGATTTTCTCCTAGTTTTGATTAGAAGTATCTCCTCATGTATATAAAGATGCTAATCAATTTCAGGATATAAAGATAATGTATTTATCATACTCTATTTCCAACAAAAATTGATCCAATTTATCTTTAATCACCTAAGCATGGTACACAATAAAAACTGTTCTGTTAATTTGGCGGGAAAATAGTTGAGAACTATTATGTTAATTACCCTTTCCCCCATGCTACTGATTATTAAAATACATTTTCACTTTGCTTTTCTGCCTTTTGAAACAGAAAAAGCATGGTGATACCTAATCACAGTACAGCTATGTAATCTAACCATTCGAATTTAATGGGTTAATTACCTATTAATTTGTACCTATACAGTCAACAAAAAGTCAATAAGTTAATATCAAAATAGGCTAAATAATAATAATATTAAATAAATAACATGGAGACTAAATAATATTTCATACTGCAGTACCTTTACAGATCCACTTAAAAATAAATCTTGTTGGTTTTGATAATGCTTATTCTCAAATGTATATACATAAATTATATAAATGAATTTTTTTTAATTAAATAATCAATATTTTTTAAAAATAGAAATAGTTAAACCTGTTGAAGAGAGCCAGCATGGTGTAGTAGTTAAAGTACTGGACTAGGAATAGGGAGACCCAGGTTCTCTCTTACACATAGAAACCAGGTGGGTGACCTTGGACTAGCCACCCATTCTCAGTCCAAGTCAACATCAAGTTGTCCTACAAGCTGGCTGACTAACAACCCTCCCTCTTCACATCATGCACTGATGAGCATCACATTAGACAGCACAATGCAAAAACAAGTGGACACTGCACATGTGGGGCAAATGCTAAGAATATGAAGAACAGTCAAGCCTGTTGAAGACTTGAGCTTAAAACTGAGTACTGTGTCTCATAAGGAAGATTATTGCTAGTTTTATTGTACGCCACCCAGGGTCACTTCATGTGAGATAGGCGGCCATATACGTTTGCCAAACAAATAAATATTCAAGATTAAAACATACCTGGAATTAGTATTTTGCATTAAACTATTTTTGATACCCATTTCCTGAACTTCAAATGTTATAATACATGGGTCTTTCCTTTTAGCTTTTTATTTTCTATTGAACTATCTGGACTCCTACTGAAAACATACTCAAATATCTAGATGCATGAATGCTTTTCTTCCTGATTTTTATTTTGCTACTACAGTGTTCTATTTTTGTTCCTATTTGTTGGCTAATAAATGCCTAAGTGTAACATCAGGCACTATACAAAAAAAAAAAAAAAAAACTAAAGGAAAGCACGACAGTTTATAGTCATTATCTCAAAGATGATGAAAAATTCATGTAAATGGAAAGAAGACCAGGAGCAAGACGGAGCATTCCAAGTACAAGTTGTACAAATAAAAAAAAGGGGTGAGAGAGGCGGCAAACAAACTGAAAATGTGGGATTTCACAAGAAAGAGGCAAAGGTATGAAAGTGCCAGCAGAGTTTTCCAATTTGGTTCCCTCCAAATATGTTGAACTATATTTCCAATCATCCTCAGACAAATTGGAGAAGGTTGATTTACAGACAAAGAGAAAGCACTTATTCTGGGAAAACATGTGAAAACAAGAAATTTATGAAGAAAAAAGACTACAGTGATATAGAATCTGGTTTGTCTGACAGCAATGCAAAATAGGATAAGCAAGGTAAATCAGGTGAATGGTTGAAATATCAAAATAAAAAAAAACTTGCCAATATGTCCACATTGTGAATGCTGAATGTACACCAGGCTGCAGACTCATTTAATCTACATCCCAACTAGTAAGTACGGTTCTTGGTCATGTTCAGAATCTACCAGAGGAAAAAAAAAGTTTGGTTGTTTTAAAAACAGAGGCATAACTTTGGAGAAGGTTTGGAATCCTGAAACCACCAAGAAGCAGATCAAGCCAGAAATCTTGAAACAGAGGATCATTTTGCTTTAGGGAGTTTTCTATTTCTGTAGAAACAGATAAACTGGCTAGCCAGAAATACTGCACTTAGACTTCATTTGCTTTCTGTGTGTTGCTAAGTCCAATTTTCTATATCCTGTACAAGTCAGGGATTTGTTTTTATTGTACTTCAAACCGAGTTCCAGAAAAATCTGAACCTGTCCATTCAAGAGTCCATAAAGCAGTTACGGCAGGCAAAAAAGGAACAAGAACCCACCAACATTTTGGTTTAATTTAAAATGTTGCTGTATCTTTTAATCTGACTTAGTCATTACATTTTTATTTTGTTATTATTGCTTTGAGAGTTGCTTTGTATATAGCTACTTATTGAGGTGGTCCATAAGCATGCAGTGTCTATATTATATAATATTATAAATTTAATTACTAAATCCCAGGATGCAAAAGCTACTTTTTGCTGCCTCTAATGAAATTTAAAATACTGCATTATCATAGGCATGTTAAAGGAGCTGCATTATGTTGTACTACATACTTCTGCACAAAACAATTGATCAAACTTTAAGGCTCAAATGCTACCAAGGTACATAAACTTAAAAATCAAGGAAACATATCTTGTAGTTTCTATTTGAAGCCCAATGCTGCTTTTGCATGTGTTTATCACAATAAACATTCAATGAAAGAAGCCAATTTTAACATCTTACCTTAAGATAGGGTAAAGATTTAAAGATGATATTTACTTAGAAAAATAAACTACTTTTTATTAACATATGTGAGGATTTTTTTTGTACAAAGTAAGCAATAAGTTTAGTACTGTGCTATATTACATTTATGCATGGCGCAAACTGGTTTCTTAGTTAATCACAATGTTTAAAATGCTTTAAAAAAGGAAATCTCCCTCTTCTGTAGCTGTAATATTAATCTGCACACAACTTCTCTCTTTATAAGGTACAAAGGTCCCTGTTGCATGACACAAGCCAGGTGCTCAAGCTGCAGGTTTGCTACTAGAGAAAACACCTTGGAACACTGTCACATCTACTTTTTCCTATTTTGTGCCTATTTTGGTCAAGTCCCAGGGATGTGTCAAAGTTCTTACCCAGAAAGCCACCAGGGTATTTTCAGCATCAACCTCCTCTTGAGAGTATATACCTCTAAGGTTAGCCAAATCTTTTTAAACTGCAGTTTCCCATTATGGCCTTTATAAACAATCTTGCCCAATGTGATCCGCTTACTATTATTCATTTGACCAGATGAAATGCATGAATTTCCCCTGAGTTTGTCATGTCAACTAGGGTCAATGGTTCAACCACAGACTTTTTAAAAAAACACAGTGAGCTAAATAGCCACATTCCTATTTTTCCTGTTCTAAGGAGGGAGGGAGGGAGGAAGGAAGGAAGGAGCCTATAAGAAATAGATGTGTGTTGTTTTAAAATAATATTTATTGTATTTATATTTACTATTGTTCAGCTTGCTTCTAAACCCCTTGTGAAGACTGTTATCTGAAATGGGCGATAATAATTGTAAAACAATCACTTTAGGCGATCCTTAGTCTGTACTGTTTGTTGTCAAAAAAAATGCAGAATTTAGGTATACTGCTGTATACGATCATTATTATTGCTACTCTAACTTTTATTAGAAATAGTTGATACAATAATTTATACAGCATCTTCAGAAGGGTTCATATTTCTTCAAATATATCTTAAAATAACAGTGCTATATTTACAGGTGGTCCTCGTTCGACAACCACTCGTTCAGCAATCATTTGAACTTGCGACAGTGTTGAATGAGTGGTACTTACGACTGGTCCTTGGAATTCTGGCTGTTGCAGCATCCCCGCAGTCACATGGCTGTCATTTCCAATCTTCTTTGCCAGCTTCTGACAAAGAAGTCAATGGGAAAGCGGGCAAGAGATCACAAATGGCACCCACCTGACGTCCTCCCTTAACAATCCAGGCAATCCTCACATAATGACAGCAACTGGCACTGCCAGAATTGCCATTGGTAAGCAGCACAGTCACGTGACATCACACCTTATGACCACATCGCTTAGCAACAGCAATTCCGGTCCCAATTGTCATTAACTGGGTTAAGAACGCCCAGTTTATGGATGACCCATATTTAAGAACAGAGCTTACTGTAGCAAAATTTGAGTTAAATACATAATGATTTGAGTTAATATGCAATGGTTTGAGTTAATTACCGGCTTACATAAAAATTCATGTTAAGGACAGACCTTGGGAAAGGAACTCATTCTTAAACTGGGGACTACCTGTACCATGAAAATGACTTGAAACTTGAAACTTGAAAATAACTTGAAAAGTTGAAATTGAAATGTCCTGAATTTTAACCTAGTTTCTATTGTAAACACAACTATGTCCTTACTCTCACATCAAGCAGCACCCCATCTTGTTTTCCCTTTATAGTTTTCAAAATGCTGTGTACAATCACTTCTAGAGAATTTGTCATAGAATTAGAAGCAGTATGTGAAAGTAACAGAAAGTCCAAGATGTTCAATTTTAATTAAAACAAAACTATATTCTGATACAACTCAGCACTGCCCACTAGAATGCTTTGACTCTGAAACTCTGCCAGAAAAACTATTATTTATTCTAATTTTATCTGAAAATATATACCATCAATTTAAGCTTTTTTCCCCCAGAATTGTTGGTTAGGATCAAACTGTCTAGCTTATTTATAATACAAATATAAGATGGATTCAGCTTTACTAAGAGGCTGATTATTACTTAACTCAAATGCCTATAAAATAAGATTCAGTCCACACTTAAGTTCCTCTAATGGTAACAAGTTAGGTGGACAATTAGGACTTCTCTCACACCTTCCTTTCTGCAAGAAACTCCGCATATGCTCTGAAATGTAGGACTCTTCTCTGTTATACAACATAATTACTTAACTTAGATTCACTTTATTGTTTTCATTTCAAATTCTAGGTGAATGCAATTGTTGCTCTCACCTGTTAATTTTATCTTTTCCTTTTCCCAAATACATCATTATACTGGGCAATTTGCAATACTGCTTTAAAAGGAAAATTCTCACAAAAAATTCCCTTAGGCAGGAGTGTACTTTTGCAAAGTCATCCCTTGTGTTCCTAGGATGTTTCACAAGATTTTGTTAGCCTCTATGTTTCTTGAACTTTGAACAAGTGAATCCTAGAGCTAGGCAGAAGACACAGGTCTTTAGCAGAAAGACTTAGAATTCCCCAGCTGATCAGACTGAGGTATTCCAGTAAGATTTAGCATATGGTGTCAGCCATTATTAATTCACTGGAAGAATGGATTCATTGATAGGAAAAGTTATCCTCCTTCAAACTGTGGTAACTGTTAGCATGCATGTGCATGATCATTTCAAGCCTCTGTGATTGTTGTCATAGTTGTTGACCATCTTCCAAATATCCTTGGAACCTAAAAATTCCACACTCCTTACTTCCTCCACACAGCAGTAAGGCAAATCCTACAGAAACAATTGGTCAGTGCACAGATGAAAGACTACCTGGCAATTAAATCCTAAATAATCTAACCTTGAGTTCTATGACTGTCAGGTTCAGCCCAAGAACAACAATGAGGCAATCCAGTCCAGTCCAGTCCCTTTATTAGCTTGCACCTAATAGATAGAATCTCGCCAGACTAAACCTATGCTAAAGCAACTAGTGGATATACCCCGTGAGACTCTAGGGAGGGGCCAGCCTCTCCTCTTCCTCTTCCCACGATCTTGCTGGGGACTGAGAAAGCCCTGGCTCGGGAATGTTCCCCCTCCCTCCTGATAACCTTGATCCTCCATTCCAGTATCTTCCTCGCTCAAGCCTTCCATTACAATGACAGAAAAATGGCTTATAAATAAGCCTAGACCAGCTTTATAGACTCTTTTTTTAGGGCTTGAGTTGAAATGTATTCCTAATATATGCTTATTATTTTATATAAAAGTATACAGAGAAGATAGAAAGTAAGTACAAAACCAACATCAATCCTAAAGTTATCCTAAAGCAATGGTATTCTTCATTTGCAAAACTAGTTTACTTCTCCCTGACTTTAGATGCAGCTCTATGGAAAAGTAGAACCAGTTACTTTGAAAGAGCTGATGGTCAACTCGATGCACCACTGTAACTGAATGAGCTGGTTTAGAAATCTTACAAATAAATAAATTACAAACTTCACTACCATGGAGGGCAGAACTCCATACAAACTAGACAATATTCTTGACCTAATCTATCAAATCAAAGGATTATTCCATTGGATTTACTAGGATTTCTCAAAGTTAAAAGAGAAAAGTCACACCGCAGAGAAATGAATTATCCAAGAAGGAAGTAAAATAAAACATGTCAATATTACTGATTGATATCCAAAAGATGATAAGGGAGACATAAATGTTATGCCCTGCTGCAGATATATTTAAATGGCAAACAGAATATATTGTTTTAAAGTGTGTTGGCAAAGATTCAGAACAACAAAGGAAAAAGCATGGCTTACTTTTCACTCAGACAAGTAGCCCTTTCAAGCAGTATTACTGTAACTATGTTAAAATCTATGTTCTAAGAATAACTCCTGCAGTAGGCAATCAACATTTCTTCAACATATATAGCATTTATTTTGAAATTTTAAATATTTTTATAGGGTAATGAATGCTGGTTATAACAGATATAAACAGCTAAGAAATACAAGCACATTTATGGTATCCTACTGGCCACCATCAAAATAGTGTTTTTTCTTTTTGTTTTAATCACAAAGAAAGCAAAAATGCAGAAAAACTTTGATGTTCTCTTCTGGGTTTTATGTTCTTTGAATACAGGTAGTCCCCAGGTTAAGAATGCCCAGTTTACAGATGACCCATAGTTAAGAATGGAGCCTACTGTGGCAAAATTCGAGTTAAATACACAATGGTTCAAGGTTAATTACACAATACAACTTATATAATATTATACAATAATACTCTTCCAACTTACATACAAATTCAACTTAAGGACAGACCTTGGGAATGGAACTTGTTCTTAAAACTGGGGACTACCTGTACATCATTTGACAATATATCTAGTGACATACTCATTAGCAAACATTTAGGCTGAATAGAAATGTTATTAGGTGTGTCACAGCTAGACTGCAGTACTCACAGCTGCCTTCAACATTTTCTCATTAAAATGGAAAGAGATATTGAGTGGGATACTACAAGATTCAGTCCTGGATATGGTACTCTTCAATATTTGTATTACTGACTTGGATGAAGAGGTGGAATAAACAGGGATACAATTTGAAGATGACATAAAATTTAGTAGGACAGCTAGTATTCTAGAAGGCAGAAATAACTTTCAAAATGTTCTTGATAGAGTACAGAAATAAAAAATAACAATAAAATATAACAAAAACAAATTTCCTTGGGAGAAAGAAATCAAATGCTCAGATATAGAATGAGGGATACCTGGCCTGGCAATAGTACATGTGAAAAGGATCTTAAGAGTCATAATCACAATCTGAATATAACTGAAGGATACAATTTTTTCAAAAGCAACAGGAGGAATAGAAAAGGAGAAGGAGGCTAAAGAAAAATAATAGAATAATAAAGTCCACCCCTTTGCTAATTTCAGGATTCCAGATTAAAGCATCCCCATCAAATTGCTTTCTAGCCTTCGGTTAAACACATTAAATAAGGCTTGCTCACCACCTCTTGGGGGACATGATTCCATTGTTCAGCTGCTCTGCTCAAAGTATGTTTCCTAACATTCAATATTATCAACAATAGTATTGTTTTTATTCACTCACTTCCTTTAGGCCACATGCTCTCTTGAGCACCACTAAGTGCACTGACTTGGATTCCTGAACAAGAGTAGATTAACATACAGTGCATGTCATCCTTCATTTTCCTTCTGTCATTTTCTATTGCTTTGGCTTCTTCTGAACAACGTGAGTTATTTTATTCCAGTTATGGGTTTCTTCCATCAGCTCTCCATTACAGCTTTTAAGACATATTTGCCTTCCTGTACTAAGTCTTCAAGCTCATCTTGCTTATTTCCGATACTGTGAGCATTCATGTATAGACTATTAAGGTCATACATTTTATGAGCCAAGGTTCCATCTACTTTTTCAGTACCTCTCAGTTCCAAAGTGTACAAGTTTTTATCAGAGATCCTTACTTGGGGATTCTGTCTCCAACTCTACAGGATTCCCTTTAAAATCCTCCTGATCAAACTTGCCATACTTTGGCCAGATTCTTTACAACCATCTCATGCCAGCAGTACCCAATTTGTTTAACTCAGACCTTGGTCCCCAAACCCATATTCTCCTATATTGTTAGTCATTCACTTGCACTGCAGATCTCAGTTCAAGTAGTATCAAATTCTGGGCACCACATTTTAAGGAAGATTCAGATGAACTAGAACAGGTGCAAAAAGTGACAATCAAGATGATCAGAAAATAAGACTGAAGTAACTGTATATGCTCAGTTTAGGTAAAGAAGATTGACTTGTTGTACAATAACACTTTTTAAGTACTCTAAATGGCATCAGGGAAAAGAAAACCATGACATGTTCTCTATTGTCCTAAAAGGGAATAATGGGTTTAAGTTTCAGGAAACAGATTCTGAATGAATGTTAGGGAAAGAACAGTTCAATGGTAAAACCAGTAAATTAGAGAAGCAGTATACACCACTGATATCTTCATGCATAGGATGTTTAGACATTTGTCATGGATGTTTTAAATTGGATTCTTGCACTGAGAAAGGATTTGGAGTTGTTAGCTTGAGTCCTTTCAGTTCTATGGTTCTATGATTCAGTAATAAGATTTACAGTGCAATCCTGTAAGATCTGCTTGGATACAAATCCCATACATTTCAATATAGCTTAATCCCCCCCCCTCAAAAAAGCATACACTTGATTTCATGTTTAATCAGAAAGGTTTAATTTATCAATGCTACATCCATTTTTAATATGCCAAATGCATATGAGAAAGTTTTGTACCAAGAATACAAACTTTATCATATTTTGGGGTTATTTTCACTGTGAGAGTATCATTGCATAATAAAGAAATTTTGAATTAAAGTTTTTCCTTACAAAATAAGAAAATATGGACTTTTAGAAATTCATAATAAAATATTAATGTTCAACTAATGGACAGGTCTTCTACTGAGGGTGCCACATGTAGAGTGAGGACAGTCATTCAAAGAATAGTACAGTATCTGAAATGATCATATCGACCTATGCTTTTCATTCTAGACAGCAAAACCATTGAGTTAAAATCTGATCTCAAAAGTAATTTCAGTATGTTTTTCTCTACACTGTTGTTTACTGGTAGGTTAACTTCAATGAACAAAACACAGAAGAAAAAAAACACTAACAAAAGATGTAGAGGGGAAGAAGTAGAGGAAGGGCTCGTGGTTTCTCAAAGTCTTTACATCACCTGCTCTACCTTGCCCATCTTACTCTGAAATAGTATGCAAACAGCATACAGTTATGACAGTAAAACACCTTAAAAATAACAACAGTATTGGGCAGATTAGAATCCATTCCATTATATATAAGTACAAAGGCAGAAAGAAACAAAATGGAAGAATGGGGCTAAAACGTTAAACACTTCAGAAAGTATTATTTCTAACAATTCAGTTAAAGCATACAGGTGAAATGCGAAAAATTAGAATATCGTGCAAACGTTCATTTATGTCAGTATGGCAACTCAAAAGGTGAAACCAATATATGAGATAGACGCATTACATGCAAAGCGAGATATGTCAAGCCTTACTTTGGTATAATTGTGATGATTATGGCATACAGCTTATGAAAACCCCAAATTCACAATCTCAGAAAATTAGAATAGTGTGAAAAGGTTCAATATTCTAGGCTCAAAGTGTCCCCCTCTAATCAGCTAATGAATCCATAACACCTGCAAAGGGTTCCTGAGCCTTTCAATGGTCTCTCAGGCTGGTTCAGTAGGAATCACAAGCATGGGAAAGACTGCTGACCTGACAGTTGTGCAGAAAACCATGATTGACACCCTCCATAAGGAGGGAAAGCCCCAAAAGGTAATTGCAAAAGAAGTTGGATGTTCCCAAAGTGCTGTATCAAAGCACATCAATAGAAGGTTCTGTGGAAGGGAAAAGTGTGGTAGAAAAAGGTGCACAAGCAGCAGGGATGACCGCAGCCTGGAGAGGATTGTCAGGAAAGGGCCATTCAAAAGTGTTGGGGACTTTCACAAGGAGTGGACTGAGGCTGGAGTTAGTGCATCAAGAGCCACCACACACAGATGGATCCTGGACATGGGCTTCAAATGTCGTATTCCTCTTGTCAAGCCGCTCCTGAACAACAAACAACGTCAGAAGCGTCTTACCTGGGCTACAGAAAAAAAGAACTGGTCTGTTGCCCAGTGGTCCAAAGTCCTCTTTTCTGATGAGAGCAACTTTTGCATCTCATTTGGGAACCAAGGACCCAGAGTCTGGAGGAAGAATGGAGAGGCACACAATGCACGATGCTTGAAGTCCAGTGTGAAGTTTCCACAGTCTGTGTTGATTTGGGGAGCCATGTCATCTGCTGGTGTTGGTCCACTGTGCTTCATTAAGTCCAGGGTCAACGCAGCCGTCTACCAGGAGATTTTGGAGCACTTCATGCTTCCTTCCGCAGACGAGCTTTATGGGGATGCTGACTTCATTTTCCAGCAGGACTTGGCACCTGCCCACACTGCCAAAAGTACCAAAACCTGGTTCAATGACCATGAGATTACTGTGCTTGATTGGCCAGCAAACTCGCCTGACCTGAACCCCATAGAGAATCTATGGGGCATTGCCAAGAGAAAGATGAGGGACATGAGACCGAACAATGCAGCGAAGCTGAAGGCTGCTATTGAAGCATCCTGGTCTTCCATAACACCTCAGCAGTGCCACAGGCTGATAGCATCCATGCCACGCCACATTGCGGCAGTCATTGCTGCAAAAGGGGCCCAAACCAAGTACTGAGTACATATGCATGCTTATACTTTGCAGAGGTCCGATATTGTTCTATTTCCAATCCTTGTGTTATTGATGTCATGTAATATTCTCATTTTCTGAGATTGTGAATTTGGGGTTTTCATAAGCTGTACGCCATAATCATCACAATTATACCAAAGTAAGGCTTGACATATCTCGCTTTGCATGTAATGCATCTATCTCATATGTTGGTTTCACCTTTTGAGTTGCCATACTGAAATAAATGAAAATTTGCACGATATTCTAATTTTTCGAGTTTCACCTGTATGTGCAAAATAATCACAATGCTCATGAACAGTAGAAGTTAATAATATAACACAATCACCTGAGTATTGTGAAATAGATATATATACCTGTAATCAGGTGAGAAGACAATATGTTTTATTAATCCAAAATGAATATAAAATGAAACTTGGTTATTAGTTTCAACAGAACAGGAATATGCGCCATCAAATAATTGGAACTGTGATAGGGCAGGGATGGCAAAAATAGGAAGACAAAAATCAAGCTTGCCCCAAATATTACCTCTTCCTAAGTCTCTCAAACTCTATCAAAATTCTTTTAATATTATTGGTCTTGGAAGAAAAAACAGCAAAAAGTACTGGGTGCTAGGGGAGTCATATCAAATATTATATGAAAATTCTTCTCCCAAGCATTGCAACTTTAGATGTCTGATAAATCCATTCACTGAGATTAGAAGCCAACCATCTTTCTGAAACAATTTGATCTGAAAACTTTCCAAATCAGTCTTATTGGGATTCCAGATTTGGATGAACATGCACACCTCCAAAATTCAGCTAATTTACACCTTCCTTTGATGCTATAGAAGTACAACTATTTTCAGATCAGGAATATTATATCCACATCCATTTGTTGTTGTTGTTGATGATGATGATGATGATGTTAAATTGTCTTGGTTATCACTGGAATAAATTAGACACCCTTGAAGAAGAATCTTAAGACTGGTAGTGTATTGAGTCAAATATATTACCTTTACTCCATCTTTATTTGCCTTGAACTCTTTTTCATGTCTAACCTGTGACTTGACAAGCAAAATGCATCTCATTAACCATGCATTGTGAACAAATTATCATTAATAGCTCATTCATTTATATAGTTTGCTACTGCAGCAAAACAAAAGTTGCTGAGGTCCTGGCAAGTCACAATTAATTACTTGGATTTTGGTTCAGTGAGTGACACATTGTGCAGATCACAAGCTACCTCCTTTACTTTTTCCAGTAAAATATTTTTGCATGTTTTGAACACATTAACATACACACAAAATTTAGAACAAATAAGTTTAAGTGATAATGGAATGATTTCATATCCTATCTGTGCAACAACATCTGTAAATCACAGGAAATGGAGGGTACATATACATATAGAGAAAAGATGCATAGAAAAAAAATCCACAGAGATTGCCAATAGTTAACAACATTAACTGAAACCATCCAGTAACGGATCTTTTTTTCCTCTCAAAATAAAGCACTAAAATGTAAGATTATGCAAAGAGAAACTGTCTGTCAGCACTTGAATATATCATATTATTTTTTAGTGATGAGTATCAGTGAAAAAGATGCTGGAGTTGTATGTTTCTTTTAAAAAGTGTGCCTTGATTCTTCTTGTCTGCAGACAAAGCACTAGGCTCAGAGTTACCAAGTGCCAAGATATACTGGCACACAGTTGTGACTACTCTTCTTCTATCATGCGATCATTTCTGGTTCCCCTTTCTTGGCCATTGTATCATATCTTTCTCCTCTTCCTTCCTGCTTTGTAAGGACAACTGCCCATCTACCTATCTGAAGATAGTGACCTTTATGTAGCAGCTGGGCAGGAAGATGAGAGAGATCTAGGGACCAAAGACACAGCAGGAGACACACTCAAAGACCCACACAAACATAGGGTCAGCCCAATGAAGAAGTATACTGTGGCCTGTACTGTTCACTTCTGTGAAGAGTTGAAATGTACTGTTCCCAGAGGCATTTGCAGAGGGGGGCCCAAAAGGCCAAGATGATGGGCATGACCTTGTCCCTTTGCACATGGATCAATGTCACATAATTATAAAGGGTATATGTGTCTTTTACCCCCCCCGCCCCATGGACACCTGTAACTGTATCACGCCCAGACAGCCCCAGAAAGATGCAGTTAAACAGGATTCAGAGAATTCCTAGGCAATTCTAGTGGTCTCCTCTAGATACTAGTGAGAATAACAGAGAATTAATACTAATACTAATAATTTATTAAATTTATATGCTGCCCAAGCAACTCTGGGCAGTTTACAAATTGTTAAAAACATTTAAAAACAAGGAACAATACAAACAAACAGACCAACACAAAATAAAGGAACAGAAATGGCAAAGGAAAAAAAAAACCTGGATGGGAACAAAGAAAAAGAAGAAAAGGCCTAGTGAAGAGCTATGTCTTCCAGGCTCTTCAAAATACCAGTAGGGTGGGAGTCATTCAAAATGAGAATGAGAATCTCATTCCAGAGGGAAGGTGCTGCTACAGAAAAGGCGGCTTCCAAGGTCCAGATAGATAATATTCTTTAATTGGCGGAACTGGAGCCTGCCAACCCCGCCAAGTCAAACCAGCTGGGCAGAAACTATGGGAAAGAGGCTGTCTGTTAGCCTTGCAAGTTAGTCCAGACAAGAAGCATATCCAGAAGTACTAGCTCTATCTTTATTGTAGGTTACATTAACAGAATTTTGCAAGTCTGAAAGTACGTCTCTCCCCTCTCACCTTTACAGTCCAAGAAACTAGGGAGGGTCCCTTGTGGCGCCAGATTTAGGCATAAGCTATGCAAACTATAGCTTAGGGCCTCATAAATTTCAGAATATCAGTTCTCTGATTTTGCAAACAATTTCATTATTACTTATATTAATAAAAAGTTATCCTGATTGTATATATATTATTGTATCTTAAAATTATTTTAAAAATTACATTTAAATACTGTTTCCAGGGTATACTATATTGTAATCTGTGAAAGTGATCAAGCCAGCCAAATGATAAATATGTAATCAGTAAATGCATTCATCTGAAAATAATTTGTATTTTTCACTTTAAATACCTTGCTATTAAATAATTAAAAGGCACATATATGCTTTCAATTTTTTTGTGGCCACCTAAGGTCCTGTTTTGGTACACACCTTAGTGAGACCTTCTGGTGTAACTTTTTAACAAGGGGCATCCAAACTTTTTATAGCTTACAGCCTCACCAAGTCTAAATCTGGCATTGCTTCTGAGATGTTTGCCATGCCCCCATTTCCTTCTGCAGGCTCAGCTGCCTCTTATCTGACCAATGCCTAGTCTGCAGCATTTCCTCCTATCTCCCAAGGTCATTCCCACATACTATTATACGGTCCCTCAAGTAGCTAGGTCATATGCCATGCAGGGCTTTATAGGTAGAGACCAGTACCTTGAATCACACCTGGAAGCAAACTGGCAACCAGTGCAGCTCGCAAAACAGAGGTGTTACATGGGCATACCAAGGCATGCCCCTTACTGCCCATGACGCTGCATTCTGAACCAGTTGAAGCTTCTGAGGTCTTCAAGGGCAGCCCCATGTAGAGCGCATTGCAGTAGTCAAGACATGAGGTGACCAGGGCATGAGTGAAAGGGCACACCTGGTGCATCAGATGAAGCTGGGGAAAGACTTTCCTGGCCACAGCTGCCACCTACTCCTCAAGCAGGAGCTGGGAATCCAGGAAGACCCCCAAATTGCACATCACCCTTGAACGGGGAAATGCCACCACATCCAAGGTCAACGTTGGAACATCCCCAGATCTCGGTGGCTCAATCACCCACAGCTATTCAGTCTTGGTAGGACTGGGTCAGAAACAGCTCAGACAGAACCCTGACAGCCTCACTTGGCTGGCCCAAAGAAATAATTGGGTATCAACAGCAGTCTGATGATACCAAACCCCAAACTGGTGGATGACCTCATCCAGATGTTTCATGTGGATGTTGAAAAGGAGGGGAGATAATAAAACCCTGTGGCACTCCACAAAGGAGGGGCCTAGTGAACTATCTTTCCCTTCCTACCCACACCAACTGGAACTGGCCTTAGAGAAAGGAAGAGAACCACTGTAAAACGGTACCCCCAACCCTCAGAGCCAACTCAGAACAATACCATGGTCAATGGTATTGAAAGCCACCAAGAAATCAAGGAGCACAAGGATGGATGCACCACCATCATCTCAGCTCCGCCACAAGTCAACAAGCATGACCAAAGCTCTCAGGACTAAATCCCAGCCTGAAATTAGGGAGACTCAAAAGAAATAAAGTAAAAAAAAAGTTGAAAAACAAGAGATGCAAAGCACACTTAAGGAGAAAATGTATCAGCAACTTTTTCAAATTAAAATCTAAGGTCAAAATCATTAAGCACTCTATGTAGAACTGGTAGAACTAGTAGAAATGCCAACTCAACCAGTAATACTTGGCAAGTTGTATGAAATGTTCTCTAGTGCCTTGGTGGTTCAATGTTAAAACCCCAAACACTTATTTTGTTATAAAAAGGTGTGAAACTGGAAAATGACGTGTGACCATTATTCACACCTGCCTTTAAAATTAAGATATGATGTCCAATGAACCAACACTATAATCTTACTTTGATTTTTATAAGCAAAACCTCCTATAATCAAAACACAGTTGTTAAACAGAATTGTCTATCAGGCCTGGACCCTATGCTTTATAGTTTTGTTCCATATGCAGTAGCGTGCATATCTTAAAGGACAGAAAGCTTGATCTGAAAAAAAAAGCTGTCAGTAAAAGCACAGATTAAATACTGACTTTAGAATTTAGAACTTGGGGGGGGGGGTCCCTATAATGTCCATCACAAATGACAGGAAACAGAAAGACTCTGGCAAACAAAATGCAAATAAAAGAATGCACAGAGTAATACTGAAATTCTTCAATAGGTCCTACGAGAAAAGAGCTTACGTCTAAAGCTTAAAACTGATTAGAATTAGTCCATACGAATGTTGTAAAGATAGGTTCTGTAGCACTTCAAACGTGAATTATTATAGTTTGAACCTCCATATATGGGAACTTGCTTCATTCAGTATGCCTTACAAACAAAACATAGACTTTTCCTACAGTCTGTTAGGGTCCCATTCTTTTTGGCATGTTTTTATACCTGTTCTGCAATTCAACTCAGAGGTCCAGATAACTTATGCTGGCATTTTCATTACCTTATTAGCCCATACAGACTATCCACAAGAGAACTGCATACTCAAATTTAAGTGAGAGTTAGGATTAGGGTTAAGGGTGAGGCATAACACTAAAAGTGTGGTTTCTTTACCTCAGCTGTGGTTTGTTTATATGACTACCTGAGATTTTTTAGCTTGATTAAACTCAATCTGAAATACTAGCTTGAAACTGGCTTGTGAAATTTGATTTGTGCTCATTGTCACATTTATTTAGAAACACAGAGCTTCTACAACAGCTCCATTGCTAATAAGAGCAAATACCATCCCTAATATTTAAACTGTCTTCAAAAAAACAACTAAGTACTTTTCTAAGGGTGGCTCCTCCTGAAATTCTAGGGTGGCTACTGGTCTGCATGAAAGTCCTCTATTTTTCCCCCTTTATTTTGTTCAAGTAAGCTATCTTATGGATCTGTCCACAAATGGCTAATTTCTTCTGAAAGCTTATCTCTGTGTCAATTTTATTTTCATGTTTCTGTTCAGATAGATTCAATGCTTATGCAAAAGGAGGGGGGAAGAAGGACAATGCTACAATCTTCCTTAGCCCAATCAACAAGTCTTAAACAAACTTTAAAATAGGGCAATGGGTTTAAATAATGCATTGTATTTGTCTTATTCAGAAGGAACCTAAATGGAAGAGCATAGTTAACTGACTTAAACAAAGCAGTGTTAATTAGAAGCACAGTTTAATGCTGATGTTTATTAGAACAATGCTTTTATTAGACTGATGTTCCTAAGTACAGATAAGGTTGACCTGCCTAGAGAAAGGTGAAGCCTTTTGGTAAAAACTCTTGTGCTGTTTATCTTGCAAACTTTTCACCCAAAATACTTACACAAAAACAAGCTAATTTCTCCTGAAGTCGATGGTATTTGTGGGGCATTCTCATGCATATTACCTGGAATTAAGTGTGATCTATTTGCTTTCTTCAAGCAAGTGTACACTGCAGCCAAATATAATTTAATTTAATAAGAATTCCAGCTTAAATTGTTTCATAAAGACAAAAATCATGGTGCTTCATCACAGGGAGAGAGCAGTAAGTTGTAATATGCAGGCAGTCAAATTTGGTTGAAAATATCAAACAACCGTGGTATAATTTTCTACTGATTTTCAACTGTGAACGGAAGAAAAGAGAAACGTCAAACTTCAGGTAGACTTAGCATACCTAGAAAACACTTTTTTAACATTAACCTGACCCCTTTTCCCTCTGGTAACACATTATATCACTATCCTGCCAACTATGGCATGGCCACTGAAAAAAACATTTTAATACCTGAGCTGCAAAAATCCAGGTGACTAATAGATGGCAACAAGGAGACACCAAAAACTTCACAGTAGCCCTATCATTATACAGGTGAGCACCTGGCCTATTCAAAAGGTGCTGACAGCTGCCTTACAAAGAACCAGAAGACAGTTTGCATCCACAAGGATGTTAAATGGAAACATCAACATAGGTGAAACAAAGGAAGCAAAACAATATGGAGGATGAAGGAACAGTCTTGTGCAATCAGCTTAATCACATCTGGGTAAAGGACAGTTGTTAACAAAATGTGGTATTAGTAGGTATGGTAGGATTTGAAAGGTATTCTAGAATATGTGCTATTTGTCAGCGGTCAGAGAAAATTCCAGATTCATTTAAAGTTTGGGAAGTAAGAATTAACATTTTGCTTGATATCGTTGCTGACCGGACACTGGGGTATCACACAAATTAAGCAAATGGATGGTTTTGAAACCATAATGCTGGAAAGAAAAAAGGGAATCAAGATGAGGCCAAAAAAGAGCAGATTACAATGATCAAGATGAGGAGTAATCAGAATGTGAACTAGAATTTTTGTTGAAAGGGTAGAAAGGAAGGACAGTATTTTTTTAAAAAAAAATGTAATAGAAAAAAGCAACATGACTTGGAAATATGAGAAACCTGGGAACAGAAATAATAATGATTTAGCTTTATGTTGTGCTCTACTGACAGCAGAAGATAAGATTCAGTGCTAGAATGATAGTCTGCAATCCTAGATATACTTACTAGGAATAAGTCCAGTTTGACTCATGAGTTTTGTTTCTGAATAAACACATGCAGGGTTGTCCTGTCAATGTTCTGCCCCAGAATATTACATCCGCATTCAGTCCAAGCTTCTGGGCAGTGCAGATTTGCCATGTAAAAGGCTAGCTTTGCAGGAGTGATTTCACATACAGTACAGATTTGTTAATAACGTTGTGATTTGTTAATGACATCCTAAGAAATCCCTGCAAATAAGCCTGTAAAAACTACAGATCACCTACTTACATAGCGTGCTGTGACAGAAGGCAGATGACAAATAATAGCAGCCAGACTCCTGCTAACTAGAAGATAATGAAAAAGGAAGATATGAAAATGATGGTAAAGCTGGAAAGGTGTGCATAGTAGTCCCTGCTGACTGCTGCTGTCCCCCACCCACTGCACTGCTACAAAGAGTACAACATTCCCCAAGACACATCATCCTACTGGTTGAAGGTGAGCTACTTTGTTAGCATTGTGACCAGGAGCAAACTGGAAGTCAACAAGGGAAGCTTGCTGCCACCAAGGCTATCAACAGAGTGGCCTCAAGGAGAAGAGCAACTGAACCAGAAACAAGGGACAAGATCTTGGCTCCCATATACTGACTACCTGACTCAGGAGGATGCTGAGCCACAGCAGGACTAATGGGTCAAAGGCTGTTGTGGGGTAAAGCAGGAGGGATCATTGAGCCACCGTTTTAGAATGTATGGACAGTCCCCCAGGAGACGTTATGCTAGAAGCAAAGATCAAATGGCCCTGGGAATTGTAAATGGAATTAATAGAGGATTTTTTATTCCACATCCTGGGTGGCAGCTGAGGACTGCTGATGAGGGCTCGCATTCCTCTCCTGTCATAAAAAAGAAAAGAATGGGGGTTGGGATTGGGAGATTTTTGATTAGTAGGAATTCAAGCTCCCACAAATGGTTGGTTTGGAGAGAAGAGGTTAGTGTGGTCAAAAGAAAAATTACAGTTAGCAAGGGGTTGAGTGCTGTGTTAGTTTATGATTGATGAATGTCTCTGCCAGGCTAGATAACATTGGTGGTATGTAAGTTGAATGAGAACATCATGGGATGGAGAAGAGAGAAGGGTATTGATTTTTTTTCCCAGGGATACTAGACTGTGATGGGCAGAGATATGGCAAGGGACACTGGTATGCCACTGCAGGAGAAGGGGTCCCAAATGCCTCCAATTGAGCCTGTTGACGGAGTGGCACTATCCCCAAAAGATTGGCAATTTGGGGTCCCTCTTAGACTCAAAGCTACTGCTGGATGGGCAGGTGGAGGACATGTTGAGGGGGCCTTTTTATGATTGATTTATTTATTTATGTATTTATTTAACAAATTGATATAGCCACCCATCTCACGAGAAGTAACTCCTGGTATAATATTCAAATAAAAACAATACATATATAAAAACAAGCATTTAAAAATATAAAAAATCAACATTAAAAGTAAAGATTAATTAAGACTAAAATGTATACAAACCCCATGCAGAAAGAAATTACATCCATCTCAATGGTAGAGCCGTTTAGACATGTCTCTGGTTCCCTGGGACCTCCAGACATTCCAAAACATCAAAGGGATGGAGCTAACCAAATGTTTGGGGGAGAGAGAATATTCCTTAAGGCCCGCCACCTGGGACCTGCCAATTGTAGGTCCCCAGCAGATGGTATCCGCAGCATGCTGTCTCTGCTGGACCTAATGGGGCAGGCTGATATAATCGGGGAGAGGCAGTCCCTCAGATAACCCGGTTCCATGCCATGAAGGGCTTTGAAGGTTAAAACCAGCACCTTGAATTGGACCCAGAAGCAACTGGTAACCAATGCAGCTTGCAGAGCACAGGAGTAACATCTGCTGTCCTAGGAGCACACAAAACTGCCCGCACCGCTGCATTCTGCACCAGCTGAAGCTTCCAAATATTCTTCAAGGGCAGCCCAATATACAATGCATTACAATAGTCCAATCTGGAAGTAGGGTATGAGTGATTGTGAGCAGAGCTTCCCAATCCAGGAACAGGTGCAACTGGCACACAATCCAAAGCTGTGCAAAGGCCCTCCTAGCCACGGCTGCCACCTGCTCTTTGAGCAGGAGCTGTGAGTCTAGGAGGACCGCCAAATTGTGCACTGGGTCTGTCTGGGGCAGTGCAATCCCATCCAGCACCAAAGATGGCATAGTCCTAAAACCAGGAGGCCCCAAAACCCAGAGCCACTCAGTCTTGCCAGGGTTCAGCTGAAGTCTGTTTTTCCCCATAAAGACCCTCACAGGCTCCAACATTTTGTGCAGCTGTATAAATATGACTAAAATTAAAAAAAAACAAAACACCACAGCTCCCTTCTCAAACATCTTGCTACTACCAGCATCTACACCTAAGGCAGGTGTTTCACTTTTTTCTAATGGCACAGGTAGCCCTTCCTTTTAAACAAGTGGCAAAGAGTTGTAGTACAGAAAACAGAAGCAACAAGAAAGAAGTATCCTCTCTCATTCACAATGGATAGACATCTTCTTTGGGATCCTCTGCATTCTATAGGTTTAGCAGAGAGTAACTGCTGAAAGGACAGCCAGTCTGGTGTAGTGGTTAAGGAACCAGGATAGAAACTGGGAGTCCATGAGTTCTAATCTGCCTTAAGCATGAAGCCAGCTGGGTGACTTTGGGCCACTCTCTCTCAGCCTTAGGAAGAAGACAGTGGCAACTGTCTTCTGAAAATCTTGCTAAGAAAACTGCATGGATTTGTCCAGGCAATCACCAGGAGTCAACACTGTCTCAAAGGCACCAAATATATATTTGGTGAACTGAACAGCACAACCAAGTAGCTGGCATTGTGTACAAGAACATCTGCACAGTGTAACCCTAGTCCCTCCCAAGTCCAGATGGGAAATTCCACAGAAGGTCATGGGGAATAACAGGGCTAAGATCCTGTGGGACTTCCAGATCCAGACAAACAGGCAGTTACTGGCCAATCAACCAGACATCGTGGTAATAGACAAGGACCAGAAGACAGCGGTGCTGATAGATGTAGCAGTGCCAAGTGACAGCAACATCAGGAAGAAGGAGCATGAGAAGCTGGAGAAGTACCAGGGCCTGAAGGAGGAAATAGAGAGGATGTGGAAAGTAAAGGCCAAAGTGGTCCCAGTGGTGGTAGGAGCACTCGGGCCGTGACTCCTAAGCTGGGAGAATGGCTCCAAGAAGAACATCCGAGCTCTCTGTCCAGAAGACTGCAATGCTAGGAACAGCTAAGATATGGTGCAGAACCCTCAAACTCCCAGGCCTCTGGTAGAGGACCCGAGATTGAGGAAGAGACATACCACCTATAGGGGTGAGAGCGGATTTATATTTATATTTTTATTTACACACACACACGCTGCTTAAAAGGCCTTCTGTGAGGGGCTGAATAAACTGGGGAGCTACCTTGTAGACTAATATCCCCTTATTTAAATGTACAACACATTTAGAGCTCTTAAAGAGGAAAACCCCTCACTAAGTGGATTAATTTCAAATTCATTATACAGCAGTTTTCCCCTCCTTAGACACCTTCCAGATAGTTGACTTCATCTCCCAGAATTCTTTGCACTACCCATGCTGGCTGGGGAATCCTGGTTCCTGGAGACCACATACTGAAGGCATCCATGCTTGGAAAGATGGAAATATATAACCAAATGCTGAAAAAAAAAATATTCAGCATGCTGATCATTATCATAGTTAAGTACCATATTTATCTGATAGGATTTTTTTTTCATGAATAAACCTGTGAATTGGGTATGGAGAGGTCATCTTATATTAGCTGATAACAGTAAAAAATGTTGAAAACAAAAGAATGAGCAAGAGATGCAACGGCTACAGATGTTGCTGCTGTTGCAAAGTTTGGATGCTGTCATATGAAGATTAACTGCTGCTTGGGAAAGGTGCTTGTCCAGTGGATTTGATGTTTTTGTAATATCATCTCTATTTTATTCCCTATCCAGCTACAACTTCTCCACTTCTCATTTCCATCCAATTTTCTGTTTCTTTCTCTCCCAAGTAAAGTTACCCCTTCTTTTTATCCCAATTCCATTCTTTTTAAAATTCTCTTTTATAACATCTGCTGGAAGGAGTGAAGGGATTGCATGGATGTATACTACATATTTTTGTGAGTGACAGCCATCAGTGTGTAGGAGAGAAAACAGTTTGTATATAAAGATGGGAATCAATTTTGTAAATGAGGTAAATAATGTTACAGGCAATTAATTTAATTAATAGTTATTAATTCAACAATATTTAAATATTTATCATGACCCAGTCCGCAGGGGATGGGTTTCAGCAGATAGATATAGATATATATACACACACACATATACACACACACATATACATACACACACACATACACAGAGATATGTATACTTGTATGCAAATGTGTCACATGTACACATTTGTTGAGGTCTCCATATGTGGTACTAATCAGTCTCATTGCTAATGTTAAATTACTTTAAACTTATACAGTATGGGTGCTGATGATCTTTCAGATAACTTGCTCCAAAACTATCTTAGGCCTTAAAGACTGCTTATATCTTAGTAACTTTCTCCTATTTTTATGCATCAAGTTTATTCTCCTGTATTCTCATACTTCTAAAAACTTTTATTTTTTTATTAGTGAGCCTTTTGTTTTTTATTTTATGTCTTCGAGTCAGCACTGATTCCAGGTGATTGCTTGGACAAGTCCCTGCAGTTTTCTTGGCAAGGTTTTTCAAAATTGGTTTACCATTGCCTCCTTCCTAGGGTGAGAGAGAGTGACTGGCCCAAGGCCATCCAGCTGGCTTTCTGTCTAAGGTGGGACTAGAACTCACAATCTCCTGGTTTCTAGTCTGGTCCCTTAACCACTACACCAAACTGGCTCTGCAAAATTTAATTTTAGGTTTGTTATCAATTAACTCAACTGTTTCATATTGCTGCTTATTTAATTTTATGCATTTTCATATTTTAAATTTTATAAGGGCATTTGGAAGAAAGACAGGGTATAAATGCAGGAAATGAATAAATAGCTTTGGCAAAAGCTGCCCAGATTGGTAGAGGGAAACATACATTTAAAGATATTATCTGGCTTTGTGAGTCATGCAGTGACAGAATAAGGAAATGTTAACATTCAGCAGTTTCGACAGCCTGTAAAACTTTAAAATATTTGAATCTTTAAAACTTATTGTGCTTCCCTATTTGATACTCGATAAACCTTGCTTGGAACAATGAGAAATTTCAGACAGTGCATTATTATCATTACAACCAACAATAAGTTTAAAACATGTTGGTGAAACAATGTAAAAGCAGCTTTGTCACTAATGAAACAATGTAAAAGCAGCTAATTAATGGCTTAGAGGGGGAAAAACAGATTGAATCTGTGCTCATTTCAGAGAAGTTGTGTAGTTTTGCTCAGCAGTTAAAAATGGAACTGACAGCTTCAAAGATAGGAAAACACAGATAAGATAAACCTGCCCAATGCACACCTGCCTGAAGCTTTCACCAGCCTTTTCTGCAATACATCCAGCTCATTCAATTACAGTATTACTAAAGATTTACAACAAAATTACCTTTCATTGCAGTTTCTTTTAAAATGATTTGGCATTTGCTAGTATTTTCTATTATAAATCTAATTGCAGATTCCAAACAGACAAGGGCTCATTAAGCCTTAATTATGCACATGTTGTTTTCAACAAACATTTTCATTTGGACTGCTGTGAGCTGTAATTGTTCAGAAGGCACCACAGCCTCAGAATTTAATGCTCTGCTGGGATGTCAGAAGCTGCTTCAATTTTTATATTGGTTTGTTTGTTTTAAATGTAGGTAACGCAGGAGCCATAGCAGCTCTGCTCCCTTCTGCACTACCAAGGTAAAGCAACAAAGCCCACGTAGGGAAGACTGCAGTAACGTCTTCCCATTCCTAACTTATGAATTAAGGGGAAGCTACCATATGCATTCCTTTTACATATATCGGGCTTCTCATCTTATTACTTATAAGAAAATAGTGTAACTGTAACTTACAGCTCACTTTCTGCCAAGAGTAACACAAATATTTACACTGAAATAGTTCAGTGCTTTAGAATATGTAGTTTGAAATCTGTGATGTCTTATTTATTTATTATTTATAGGCAGCCCACATAACAAAAAGCAATTCAAAAAAGCAGACATCTGGAAAAATAACACATTCTCACAAACCAATGGTTACCACTAGAGGTCTGCTACCCACTCCAGGCCAAGGTCTGGGGGAACAGTCTGGTCTTAAGGGCTCATTTGTTTAAGGTCAGGGTGGGGGCCATACATATCTCTAGGGGGATATCATTCCAGAGGACTGGTGCTGCAAAAAAGACGACTTCCTGGCTCTCATCAGATGACACCGTTTAATTGATGGGACCTGGAGCACATACGTTCTGCCAGACGTAATGTGCACCAGTCCTGAACTGTGCACTAGTCCAAACTGTGCATCAGTCCTGAAGGGGGAAATGTAACCCCATTCAGGACTAAAGATGGAGCATCTTCAGATCCAAATACCCACAACCACTCAGTCTTCTCAGGGTTTTGCTTCAGCCCTGTTCCTCTTCATCCAAACCAGCATGGCTTCCAGACTTTGGGGCAAGATTTTGTCAATATCACCTCAACAGTCAGGGAACAAGATGTACAACTTGAATGTTATCAGCATACTGATGATACCTGATCCAAAATCAATGAATGACTTCACCAAGCAACCTCATGTTGATGTTAAACAGAAGGGAAAGTGTGTCAAGCCCTGAGGGACCCAGCATGACTGGACCACAGAAAAAGAAGAACCACCAAAATACTGTGTTTCCCACTCCTAAACTTTGTAGGTAATGAAAAGGATAACATGATTTATGGTGTCAAAAGATTTTTCAGCAAGCCTATGAAAGAGAATAGTCTACCAAGGTTAGTTTTGGTCTCTCTTTTAATTAAGTAGACAATGTCTTCCTATTTGCTAGTGGCAAAGAATCAGCCTTCGTACCTGATGGTGGAAAATTCTAACAGTCATGCCTTTCTTAAATGGATTTTCTGATCCCTAGAGCTCAGATACCTCATGCGATTTGTGTTGGGAAAATGTCAGTTTTCTGTCTAGTTATTCCATAAGAGGGATAAGAAATAACATATAGCAATCAGGTATAGAGATAAATGTCTACAGCAGGGATGGGGGTATTTGTGGCCCTCTAGTTGCTGAACTACAACTTCTAGCAAGCTTAGCCAGTGTGGTCCATGGTAACAAATGTTATTAGTTGTCTTTTGAGAACATATGGAGGGCCAGAGGTTTACCCTCCTCAAGGTGCAACGTCATCTAAAGTCTGAAATTACCTAATTTTATTATAACACCCCACCTTCATCCTACGTATTCACCTAGCCCTTAGGAATGTGGGGAAAAATAGTAACTCACATCAAACGTAGAACGAAATGAAGTAGAACATAGATACATTGCAACAGGAAGCAATAAACTTCCCTGAAACTTGTAAAGTAATGGCTTTCCCCTGACTGTTTGACCAAACACCTGGTAAGAGGAGTACTAAGTCTGAATATGGATTCAATAGCTATAATGCTGCATCCTGCTCAGGTTCAGAAATCAAACAGCACTTGTGCAGAATTTTGTGCTCATCTTACTTCCCAGCTGTGGGGAGTTGAGAGCTACAGAATACTAAACAGAATAAGAGTATACTGCACAGAATAATGGTGCATAGATATGTATGTTCCAGACTGAGTTTATCCATTTGAAAGGCATGTTCCGCATTAGAATTTAAACAGCACAAACTGGGGGGAAAAACCCTCCGTAAGTAGAGTTATTTCTTTCCTCTTCTATCTGTGGAAGAAAAGGGCAGAGACAAGTAACATCTACAAGGGGCAAAGAAAGCTAGAGTTCATATTCATGCATCATTCATGAAATATGCAATTAGTTCCCCAAAAAATGCTTTGATAGACACTACTTAAATATATCTGTAGAAGGTAGATCAATCAATAACTATTAGCTATGTATTACTTATTTTAAACATGGATATCTTATGTTCTATATATTTTTATATTATTTGTTACAGTAACTAAAACATCTGATCATTAAAACACTTTTGTTTTTCCTGTATTAATATAATTCTGAACTGAATTTTTTTCTCTCCTGTTAAATCTTCTTAGCATGATCTTTATAATGATACCGTTTTTATATATTTAATGTTTCTTTCTTTGAGGATTCTTATCAGCAACTGGCAAATAATAATGTTATAAATAAACTATGAATCAAATCTCTGTATTGAGAGAGAAGAGATATCTCTTCAATATATATGAAACAAATACCTGGGAGGGCTTTCTCCAACTTGCTCTTTTTCTCAAAAATACCTGGCAGGCCACTGAAGACTTAGGTTAGATGGATGCTTGGTATGACAGAACAAAGTGCTTAAGTCCTGTGTGGGCATGCTCTTATGCAATTTGTTCTCTAAAAAAAACATGCCTGGCACCAATAGTCCATCCTTCCTTCCTTTATTTTGCAGCACAAGTCTTTTATAATTTCTCCAAGCTTCTTAATGTATTTTAATGTATTAATTTATTTTTATTGTATTTATCATGTTTTTGCAAATTACCTGGAAGTATGGCTGAACATATCTCAAAAAACAAGTTATCCTAATTGTTTACTCAAATAAATATATTTTTCATTGAAAGAATGTGTCTTCTTAGAAGCTCTCTTTCAACCAATGGGGTTTACCTAGCATTAACTTATATATTTACAGCCTAACAATTGTATTCAGTACACAGCTCCCTTAATTTACATGAGGCCACAAAAAAGAAAGCAAGTGAGGGAGTAACTATTATACTAAGAAGTGAATATATTTATTTTCCTCTAAGGTTAGCCTTCAATCATATATATTTGAAATAAGCCCTAAATCATATATTTCAGACAGTGTGCTACATTCTTGAAATAAAGAAAATGTTGGGGTAAGCATAAAATCGTGTGACTTTGTCCTTGGGGGTATAAGGAGGTGAGAAAGAAAGAAGCCAACAACTTGTTTTTCTATACTTTGACTTAGAAATGTTTTCTAGGTCACTTTTACTTTGCATTCCTCTCTCTGACCTGTTAAATCTAATACAATAAAATTGCATAGTTCATTTCATCCTGTCAGTGTCAGATCATTCATAAATTTCAGATGCAATATTTACAAAACTATTCATATATTCATAAATAAGATCTTATTAAGCTTCATTTTTGAAGGAGACACATTTGCTTACTCCACACTGACTCATGCTGACCAAGAAAAATTTTAAAGCAGCTCTCTATAACTGAGCTGAAAACTTCACATTTTTCTCACACAGACATCTGCTTTACCCAAAATACACAGAGGGTTGTTTATCACTGTATTAACTTCACCAAAACCTCCCAGTTTTCTGGCTTTACTGTAGAAATCCTATTATCCAAAAAATGAGAGTGGAATTTACCACCTTTATTTATATTGGCACAAATGTATTGCTTTCAGGGCCCCTACAGTGGAAAAGTTAGCTACAGAATCAAACTTCACTGAATATATTAAACTTTTCTAAAATACAAAATTACATTTAAGTTTTTATTTAATGTTAGCATTGTCCACAACTTTGTGCATTTTTAGTATTGTTTGCTGCTGTTCCACATTTTTTTTTCCCAGTTCCAAGGACCATACAAACGTGCAGTGAAGTTACAAGGGGAGGTACCTCTTTATGTGTGTGCATTTGGGGCTTGGGAAGGCATAAAAGGAAAACTGAGTAAAGAAATCTTAATAGAGAGCGCCACAACTACTTAGTTCTCATTTTAATGACAAGAATAGGGCAAATTATATCACCCAAAACTGATGATGTCCCATCATATTTCTCAGGCATAATCTTGCATGGGCCAAAAAAAGAAAAGGAAAAAACCAACAGGACCACATTCACGTAATTCACTTAGTGCAGTGTTGTCCAAACTTGGCCACTTTAAGATGAGTGGACTTCAACTCCCAGAATTCCCCAGCCAGCATGGCTGGCCGGGGAATTCTGGGAGTTGAAGTCCACTCATCTTAAAGTGGCCAAGTTTGGACAACACTGACTTAGTGTCTTTGGCCTCCACAATGTTTCTTTTGAGAATACAGATTTCGTCTTCTGCCATTATTTTTCCATTATTAAATTTCTCCTCTTCAGCAAAAAAAATAAAGCCCCTAACTTGTCATCACTGCAATTTAAAAAATCACCAAGAAATAGTGGGCATGATAGAAAGTGTATTCAGATATCATATTAAACAAAACTATTTAAGGAACCCTAAACCCAGAGACCTTCAGGTAACACTGGACTGCAAATGTCAATATACTTGATCACTGGCTATGTCTCTACTAACTCCCATCTTGAGTAGGTGAAAGTTGGAAGGCAGTAGTTTTTCATTCCTAAATTTAGTTCTAAAATTACCAAGAGTAGATTTAGCAGATCAACTGAGCACTGAGCCCAGAGCCTCTTTGGCACATCAGTGGTGATTTATCCATACATGCCTTAATAAACACCTTAACAAACACCCAGAAAATCCTCCAGAATACCTAGAGATCTGAAGTCTAAGATAAATCAAACTTCTTACAAATATTAAATGTTTTTAAAAAGCAATCTTTGGCCCTCTTTTTCTATGGAGACTAACATAATCTATCATGTTATAGAATTTGGTGCCAAACCAAAACCTTGCTTCTTAATGCAAAAACCATTCTTTATTTTGTGGGCTTCAAGGTGCAATGCTGCCCAGTTTTTCCACTTTATTTATTAACAACAGACAATGGCATTCTGAAGTAGGGAGCCATTAGACTTTGGCTAGTCTTAAACCAAATAAGCATTTTCCTGAGATCACTTGTCAGCTGCAGAGGGAGATTTTCTGAACAGGTGCCACACCTGTACTCCAAACCGTATTTCTGCACAGCTGTACTTTCTATAGTATCTCATCTAAGAACTCGTTAATATAGTTAGTGAGTGGGTGAGTGAAGGAGGGAGGAAATGTTAATGAAAGAAGTAGTGTCACACACCTTCCACTTTTTCAGATACATTGAGCAACCATTACAATCACTGGCCAAATCAGAAACATCCAAATTAAAAATACAAGTTTCCCAATACAAACAGCTTGGGAGGGGGGAAAAAAAAATAAAAATGAAAATGCTGGGAAATAATGGACTTGAATACTTAAATGACAAGGAACACTGAGCCTACAATATTTATTAACATTTATGGCAAATTATTAAGTTTTTTTCTTAATTCTGCCAGTGCTTAGATCTGCCACCAAATTCACAGCCTGCTCTGTGCAAAATTTTTATTAGAAACATTTGGAAAAGGCTGTTCTACTTGGATTTGTATTGAATGAATTCAAAATGAAGGAATGCCAAATTAACAGATAATCCAACCTTGCAAGAGATTAAAGAATAATCTGCCAAATGTATATTTTCCAAAAATACTTTTTATCCACAGGTTATTTAAAAGTGAAGGAATACATCAAGGTATCATCTCCATTGGGGAACTCAACAATATATGCTGAGCTTCAGCTCCATGACCAAGTATGTATTTGCGAAGCAACAATGCTACAGCAGCACTGAAAGAAGCCTTTCAAGAGTAAATGAGGTTATTTTGGCAGGATGTAGCAAACAAGCAAATTTAACTGAATATGGTAAACAGAGATGGAATGATTGTAGCAAAAATAAATGTAACAGCATTCTGAGTTGCTTTGTATTGCCTCAAGTGACCACAATATCTGATAAAAGCAGTGGAAAAAAAAAGTGTTGTTTCCTCTCTCACATAATTTATTATCTTAATACAATCTGTAGCTTTTCCTTCTTTCTCTTGCACACGTACTCAGAAAGGTAAATCCCCTGAAGTTCAGTAAACCAGTAATACTAAGAGCAAAAGTAGCTGGATAGCTCTGACCTTCTGATTCAGACCTCATGACTGAAAATTATGCAACCTGACTTCCTATATAAACACCTGGCATGATTTAATTTATTTTGCTCCATATATATAAAAAAGCAGCTACATTTTTGAATTAATCGTTTTTAAGGTTAATGACTATGTTGTTTGTTGTCCCAGAGGGGGTGCTATATGATCGGCTCTCTTACGCCAGGCTTCTTCAAGGTAGTTCTTCGTAAAAGCACTATTTTCAGTTTGCCAAAGCAATCCTAGTGTACCGGTGGGATCTCATCAGCCTACTATGTTTAAAAGACCAAGCTTTGCCCCTTAATAAAATAATGTAGTTGCTGTGCAAATCCTTCAAAATAAGTTGTTTGGAACACATGGAAGCCCTTAGGAAGCATATGCTTTTGAATTGTTAAAGTAGCCATATTTTTTCTAGGGTTGTTGCAACTGTGGAAGCTGCTCCCAGCTACCTCTAAAACAGACACGCAAGTCTGGAGAAAGACCTGGCTGCTTGAATTATTTGAAAAAACATGAATCATATGCATTGTCACATGTTCCAAAACATTCCCCCCCATACACACCAAGGATATCATCACCAGCCACAAAGAACATTTGTCACTAGGACATGGGGTCTATAAATATAGCAAGCTACAGGAGCAAATAAGCGAATAAATTCCTTTCTCTCATCAAGTTAAATTTACTCATGCAAGTAAATTCTAGAATCTACTGTTGCCAAGCGTATTACATTGAGAGATTTTAATTGCTTATAGTGCAATCCTGTGCAGATCTACTTAAAAGCAAGTTTCAATTAACTAAGACTTAGAAGTCCAAATGAACTCCCATGAAAATGTCAGTGGAGTTAGAGCCCTAGCTACAGTTATTATTGAAAAAAGAACCAGAAAAAAATGTGTGTTCAAAATCACAACATCACAGTATCAGGCATTCTAAAAGCAACTTACATGTTAACATATGTTATCATTTGAAACAAACGTAACACGATTACTGAATAAAAAACAGTTTACGCAGTCTAGGTTGCAATATCATAAGAAAAATAATATTGACCTGCAACACTTTCTAGCATATTTATACAAAAACTGCTTATACTTTTATAGGCTAAGAAAGTCTGAATATGTCAATTTTGTCTCATTCAAAAGTATGTAGTAAATGGAACACTGATTCTGCTAGGAGCAAATGCAAGTCCTTCACTTGTCCTTTGCTCAAAGTAATCCATGGATAGATCTACACTTACTTTACTGTAAAAGACACAATGTGGCCAAGAGATCCCTTCCACTCTTAAAAAGCCCAACGCACTCATGGTTGGAACTCGCTATTTGGAAAGGGGGGGACATGGGGGGCTATTCTTCAGCACTTCTTACATGTCATGTGATCATATTGCCATTTCAAAAAATGCTTAATAAAAGTCTGTCTGTAAAAGTCCATACTGTTAAGTATATTATAAAGTAAGTCTAGTCTGGCAGATCACAAAAAAACTGCTGAGTCAGAAATCTGCCTGCAGTGTGGCCAGATAAATGTTTCTGATCTACCCTGGTACATTCATCTTTAATATAACTTCCTTGTATTTAACCTATGTTTCTCCAAATTGGGAGGCTTCCATTGTGTGGATTTCACTTCCCATAATTCTTATCAATGGCTGTAGTAGCTGGAGAATTCTTGCAGTTGAAACCTACTCATATGGAAGGGGCACTAATTGGGAAATCCTTCTGTCCAAAGTTTGACTTCTTCATAACTATAATAATCTTTATTACAGTCATTGACCAGTCCAAAATAAGAACATGACAAAACAAAAGAAACATTATCACAAAAAGGAAGTGGTGCAAACCAAATAAAGCTGTGAATCTAATTAGCTCATCTCTTAACCAATTTTTGAAGAATTACTTGGTGGACCCAGACATTTTCATGCATAACACATCCTTTAAACTGGAATCTAAAATGTAACCAGGGTTAGGTCAAAAACACCACTCTCCCCCACACACATGCATACTTCCATGCAGTTACACCATGATAAATTTTGCTTTCTATATACATGGTCTAACTCCAAGTACACAATTAGTAATAGTTTAGTGCCTAGTAACAACAATATTTTTAAAAATCCTTCCTGAAAAGTCCTGAATAGTGGAAACTGAATGCAACTATTCAAAATCCATAACTCTAAGGATTTTTGCAAGGTCATAAAGGCAAATAAATAAATATCCTTTGTTACAATGATTTAAGGAAGTTAGGTTGGAGTGAAAAGTCCAAAAACACATATGCTAACAATAGATTACATTTTATCTCTGTCCTAAAATCAGGTTTGAGGGCTATAATGGAAATGTAACTATTAATGGTAAAAACTGGCAACATGCTGGAATTCATTTGTACGGCAAAACCTATGATACAGTAGCTCAGATATAATTATACCAGATATAATATTTTAGATCCTTTACTGGAAAATATTAGCAGATTTAACCATGCAAAGTATGCATTCTTCTTTATATCACACTGAACCATTTCATCCTAATATTATAATAAGAGAAGCGCGCCTTCTCTGTAGGAGCGCCTGCCCTCTGGAATGAGGTTCCCCCAAGACCCAGACGGCCCCCACTCTGCTCTTGTTTAGAAGTGCCACGAAGACCTGGCTCTTCACCCAGGCCTTTGGGAAGGGAGGGTGAGACCCCCCCTCGCTTCATCGTGCTTGCCATCTCTTTTTCTTTATTTTGTGATTGTTGTGAGCTGCCCAGCGTTTCTGAGAGTTGGGCAGCATACAAGTTTAATAAATAATAATAATAATATAAGCTTCATCATGGCAGGAAAGAGTTTGGGGTTTTTTACTCTGAGTAATGAATTTGGGATATTAATGTAATTTTAAATAGCCATGATATTTTTATATTCTAATAGAACTGTCATTTTGATACATTTGTTTGAATACAGCACTTTTGCCATTTAATAACTGAAATTTATTGGGTTCATTACTGTAACAGCAATGGGTTAAGTTCAATTTTACTTTTCATCTACTTTCTATTTGTTTTGCAAAAGAACAGTCTGATGGGTGATTCCTCGTCAATGTTCACATGTATTTTACATGTGCTAACTATTGCTTATGCATATGTGTATCAGTCATAGGTTTTACACACACACACACACACACACACACACACATATATATATCAATTCAATGATCCTAAAGCATTGTAAGAAATATTTTAAAAAGAATATAAGCAAGCTAGTGAACAGGAAGAGCGAACAGGAGTTTGGCAATGGAATTCAACTGAAGAGAGGGAAAAGGCAGAAGAGCAAAGGAAGAAAAAAGGAAAAGGAAACTGTTCCGGTCACCTCCCAGGTAGACTACTGTAATGTGTTCTACATGGGACTGCCCTTGAAGAGCATCCAGAACCTTCAGCTGGTGCAAAATGCAGCGGTGCAGGCAGTTATCTGTGCCCCTAGGACAGCACACATTACACCTCTGCTCTGTGAGAACTGGTTGCCAGTTTATTTCTGGGTCCAATTCATTGTGTCTGTTTTGAGGGACTGACTCCACCCAATTACATCTACCTGTCCCATCAGGTCCAGCAGAAGAGGTATGCTGCAGATCCCATCTGCAAACAAGTTTTATCTGGCAGGACCCAGGAGATGAGCCTTTTCTGCCATGGCACTGCCCTGTGGAACATCATCTCCCCAGAGGTGCGATTGGTCCCATCCTTAATTTCCTTCTGGAAGTCCCGTAGAGAAACTGATTGCTACCTGATTGCTGCATATGGCCCACAGTGTGTGACTGACACATTGTTTGCTGCTGACCTCAATGAGGCAGCTTCAGGGGGCCTATAACAAAGCCAGCTCCCTAGAGGTCACTGAGTAAGTGAACACGGTGAACAAAGTGGAGTTTGGTGAGGAAGTCAAGGGATAGGCATTTTGTTTTTGTTCATCACAGGAACATGTACAGTATATGGAGAAAACTGCCCTTGTATCCTGTAGGGGATGTACCATGTTTGCTTTTCTTCTTGAAAATGATAAGAACTAGACATGTTAAAATACAATATGATTGTCCTCTTGGAAAAGAAGGCGAAAGAGCTAGAGGCAAAACTATCCACACATACTATCCAGCTTACCAAGGAAGATCAGGCATTCTGGAGTAGGAGACAGGAAGCATGAAAAGACAATGGCATCAAGAAGCCCCACCACCAGAAATAGAAGAAAGCCAAATAGAGTGACAAAGGAATGGAAGAATATGACATAAATACCCAAGCTGCCAATAAGAGGTCTTATGTTCTGGAGCTTCAGAATACATTCCAGGGCCCAACCACTGATGTTTATGAACCTCTGGATGAAGAACAGCTGCCACAAGTCTCACAGACTGAGGAAAAGGACAGTACAGGGTTTGCCTACTGCTGAACTGAAGAAGTGCCAGGTTTAATCAGAAACTCCCTACTGAGAGGGACTGCAAAGCAGCAATCTGATGTCCTGGCAGTTTACAAGAGAGGCATGCTGCCTTCTGAAGCACACATTTGAGACTGAAAAACTCCCAAGACTCTAAGCCCAGTGACAAATAACCCATTCTTTTCTCCATGTGGGGACAAATGATGTAGCCAAACATATTGTTGAAAATACTACAAGGGACTATCAAGTGTTAGCCAGAAGGGTGAAGGATCTAGGGATACACAAGGTATTTTCTTCAATCTTTCCTGTTGAAAGACATAGCCCAGAAGAATAATATTGGAAGTGAACAACTGGCTATACAGATGACTTGTGGGAACACTTGGGATTCCCTGTTAATGGGATGTGTTTCCCAAATGATATGCTCCTGGCAAGAGATGGACTATACCTGACAATAACTAGGAAGAATGTATTTAGAAAGTGTCTTGCAAATCTGATCTGGGTGGCTTTAAACCAAATATATGGGGAAGAAAGAAATTGCCCAACAAAGAGTGACACCAAGTAGTGGGGCTAGGACTGGGATCAGTATTGGATATGGAGGCAATAATAAGCACATAAATACAGGAAGAAATAAATCAAGTCATGTGAACTAAGGATTCCAGTGGCTCAGTAAAAAACAGAAAGAGTATGGGAAACAAAGAGGAATTCTCAATGCACCTAATTATTTAGGAGGAATTACTGAAACCTGGTGGGATGAAATTTCTGAGTAAAATGCAAGGACTGAAAGGTAAAGCTTATTCAGATAGAACAGCCTACACAAAAGGGTGCTGGTGGTATTATATGTGAAGTAAGTGCACACATGTACTGAGAACTAGGAATATGAGTGCAAGGGTCTACTTGAGAGCATCTGGGGAGAGTATAAGGAGAAACAACAAAGATATGATGCCAGGCAGAAATTGTACACAATGCACTTCTGGACCAGATTACAGAATTTTCAGGGAGGAAGGACACAGTAACAATGAGAGACTTCAATTATCTGCCCATTGGAAGGACAACTAACATGTTGCTGGAGAACTAATTCAGTTAAGAGTGCAAGGTCTCAAAAGTTATTCAATGGATTGCTGACTAATTCACTTTCCAGAAGGCTGAAAAAGAGGCAAGCGGATCAGCTCTCTTAGTTATGATCCTAACCAATAGCTAAGAACTGGCTGAAAAGATAAAAACAGTTGGAACTTCCAGAAGGAGAGACCACATGAACTTGGCTTTACAGACAGTACAAAAAGAGAAACTGGAGCATAGTTCTACATGTACACTGTATTTTGAGAGAACCAATATCAGCCAGCTTAGAGAAGTGCTAAGCAAAATTCCATGGGCAGAAATCATCAGCGCACAGGAGAGAAGCTTAGGAAATCATTGTAGATGCATAGGGAGCTTTCTGCTAAGAGTTAAGAGACATGTATAGGAAATGGAAGATGGGTGTAATCACTAAGGAGATATCCCAACAAGCAATTAAAATTTGCAGAAATAAAATTGGAATAGCTGAAGTGCAAAAAGAACATAAGCTCACAAGAGAAACTAAAGATAGCAAAATGGGCTTTTTGACTATTATCAGTGGTAAAAGGAAGAAAAAGATAGTGGTAGAGAAAGAAGTAACAGGAAGAAGGCAGAGTTCCTCAATTCTTTCTTTCCTTTAGTTTTCTCCCCAAAGGGAATATGTATTTCAATGGAATTATGCAGAACTGACAAAAAGAAGAAGTGGCAACCCAAGGTAAGTAAAGGAATGGTTAGGAAGCACCTGGATACAATGAGTAAGTTTAAGTCTCCAGAGAGAGACCAGTTGCATACAAGATGTCAGATTCCTTTTTGTGATCTTGGAGAAATTACAGAAGATGGGCACAGGGCATGCCAGAGGGCTGGAAGATGGCAAATGTTGTTCCTATCTTCAAAAAGGAAGAAAAAACAGACTTCATAACTACCGACCAGTCAGCTTGATGTTGATACCAGGCAAAACTGTGGAATAAACAATTCCTTTGTAAGCATGTAGATAAGAATGAATTGCTTGGAAGGAGCCAGAATCAACAGAAGTATAGTGTCATCATTACGAGAAGTCCTCATTCCTCTCTATTCTGCATTGGTCACATAGCATCTAAAATATTGTGTCCAGTTCCAAGTACTGTGCTTTCGGAAGGAGACTGACAAATCCCAAAGCATGTTCAGAGCAGAACAACCAAGATGAGAAGGGGCCTAGAAGGAAAAACCTATATAAAAATGGTTGGAAGCCGTGTGTACATTCAGCCTGGATGTGAGAAGATTGTGGGGAGACGTGATAGCTGTCTTCAAGCATCTGAAAGTCTGTCATGCTGAAGGTGGGACAAAATTGTTCAGAGTTGTTTCAGAAGACAGGACAAAGAAACAGGTTTGTACTGTAAGGAAGTAGAGTTAGGCTGGATTATCTGGGGGAAAAAAAATCTAACAGCAAGATCTATTGAACAATGAAACAGACTGCCTCAGAAGGGGATGTTCTCCTATCCACTGCAGTAATTTAACCAGAGACTGCTTGGCCATCTATCAGGAATGCTGTAATAATGGATTCCTGCACTGGGCAGGGAGTTGGACTACCTAATCTGCAATGTCTTCCAATCTTTATGTTCTAAAATTCTCTAAAATAAAAATCAAGCATACCCAAGTCCTGTTTAGAATCAACCAAGTACAGAGACACTGTACATAGCAACACATGTGATTAAGATTTTCTTTCCTGTACCAATTATGTGACAAAAAAGTCATTAATGAAATACGAAACTGAAACTGCATCCCTGCATGTGTGAAAATATTGTTTCTTTCAGTCTTTGTCCCCATCATTACTTCCAAAGATGGAAGACTGGTAAATAATGGTAAGACAAATACAGATGAATTTGCCATAGGTAGCTTCTTCCAAAACTCAACGTAACTGCATTAATTAAAAATGTTACATTTACATCTATTTTACTACTCACTTCTATCTTCCAAAACATACATTTCCAAAACAGCAACATGAAGAAATGAGATAAAAGCAAAAAGTTACTGAAAAATCAATAGCATTCTCATACTAGTTGGCATGACCTTTGTTTTCATCCAGTCTATTCAGGTTTGCATACTTCAGGTATTATTAAGATATACAACAAAGTGCAAGTGATTAGTAGTCCTACCCTAAAAATTCTTTTGAGGAGATGTAGGTCCTTTTGGAAACACTACCTGTTCGAGATCAGTCTGGAGGCGGAAAGCTTGCCCAGACTGCATCTCGGCCTGAACCATAGGAATTATTTGAAGACAGTGCACTGGTGGAAGAGGTATAGGAGACACAGATACAGACTGAGTCACTTGGCAGAGACCCTGACTTAGGCAAGGTCTCAAGCCCAGCAACAAGCTACAAATTACAAAAGAAAGTCTAGCTGTCTGTTTGAAAAGAAGCATGACTTAACCAACTAGTCAAATTGGTAGTCAGGATTATATTTAAAAAAAAAAAAAAAAAAGCTTTTGTGACTAGCTATTTGTGGCAAACAATGTTTTGATTTCCTATCCAGGACTCTGCCTGTATGTTAGATTACTGTAACCTTAGAAGAAAACAAGCTATTCTTGGACCTTCCTGAATTTGAGATTTGTCTCTCCAGACTCTTGCAAAAGCAAGCTCTCATGTCTCAGAAAGCTTTGAGCTTGTAGTGTGCTTCATGTTACTTTAATGAAATATTTATACTGCCTGAGTTCATTATCAGAAGCTGACTCTCTGTATGTGTAGCTGGCATCATAAAACTGGCATGGTTGGTTTGCTATTTCATCCCATTTGTAAAGAATGGTGGGCAATTCTTCCAAAAGAGGAACTGAAAGTATCCCAGAAAAATTTAGACCAAGAGAACTTTAGTATCAGGTCACCAGCAGAGAAGTGTGCTGAATTTTGATTTCATAATGCACACTTTTCTGCACAGATGACAATCAAGTTCATAAGATTTAGGAAGGTTCTGCATGAATAGAGAACAGGTTAATGGCCATAAATACTGCTGAATGAAACTATAGAAAATTTAGCAACTTACTCTTAAATGTGTTAAATGTCTTATCATTTAAACCAGGGGTCCTACATGTGGCCCACAGACTGCATGTAGCCCTTTGAGTGCTTTTGTACAGCCCACAATGGCTCATCCATCAGGTGCTGCCACCTCAGCCTCTCCGTCCATCCCTGCTATGCACAACTGGCCGTGCCTAACAGGCAATGTCTCAGTACAGTGACCATACATCCTGGTTTACCATTTGTGCCAGATTTCAAACCCTGGGAACACTTTTCCAGCTGCCTTTCCCCCCCCCCCCCCCACCGCAGAGCCAACTTCTCTCCTGTAGCTCTGGCTTGTGCAGCACTGGCTGTCCTTCTCACCCACAGGATTGGCTTGTGCAACACTGCCGTAGGAGAGAAGCGGAGCTGTGAGGGAGAGGTGAAGCCCGTTTCACATAAGCTGTGATGTAGGGAAGAAGGTGGTGGCTGACCACGGATCTCACAAGGGAGGTAACAGTGGGAAAAGGGCGTCTGGTGCTGCCTTCACTTCTCCCCTGCAGCACTGGCTTGCACACCTTCTGCTTCTGCTTCCCCTGAGCCAGCTAGTTTTTCTGCCTGTCGATGACACAAAGAACTAAAGGTGCTGCTGGAATAGAAAGTGTTGTCAGTGCAAAATGCACAAATATATACTGAATATTTAAATATTTTGATATGACTTCATTACTTATTTTAGCACCATCTACCATTCTTAGAAGTATCCCAATTTGGATGATAAAGTTATCGGTGAAAAGGAAGCATGGCTGGCTGCAGCAACAGGAACAAGATGCTGAGCACATTGAGTAATGTTACTGAGTATGTTCAAAATAAAAAATGCAGCTTTAATTCATTTTTAATATTGAATATTTACTGCATTTTTGCATGCATATAAATGCAGTCTATCAATTGGCATATTTTATATAATGTGATTCCCATATTCACTGGAGTTTTGAGACCCGATTTATACAATGTTATCTGATAGAAGCTAGGAAGTGCGCCTTCTCTGTCACAGCGCCTGCCTTCTGGAATTATATTCCTCCCAGATATATGTATGACCCCTTTGTGTGATGAATGGTTTGTCACAGATCATTTATTTTTCTACAAATACTAGTTCTTTGTATTGTTTTAAATTGTTTTAATATTGTATGCTGCCCAGAGCCATGATAGAAAGAGGCAGTCAGAAAGAAAGAAAGAAAGAAAGAAAGAAAGAAAGAAAGAAAGAAAGAAAGAAAGAAAGAAAGAAATTTAAAGGAACTTATACTTTAGAAAATATACTCAGAGTAGTGTCATACCCTTTCTCCAAAACCTGGGAAGGTGCCACTGTGGATTCTACATCAAGATCATATAATAAAATACAACAGTCTCCCAGTCCCCAAATGCCATTGATTTTCCCATTGGAGAGCCAGTCTGGTCTAGTGGTTAAGGCACCAGACTAGAAATCAGGAGATTGTGAATTCTAGTCCCACTTTAGACGTGAAGCCAGCTGGGTGACTTTGGGCCAGTCACTCTTTCTCAGCCCTAGGAAGCAGGCAATGGCAAACCACTTTTGAAATGTTGGCAAGAAAACTGCAGGGACTTGTCAAGGCAGCTGCCAGGAGTCAACACTGACCCGAAGGCATGCACATGCATTATTTATCAAGGATTTTTTTTTTTATCCTCCAAGTATTGCAGAGGTTGATGTCATCAGAATGGGCAGTGATGTAACTGCTGTCTTATATTTGGAAGAAGGGGCTGGGGGGATGAAATAGGTAGCTTAAGCCTTGTAGAGACAACATATCAATTTTAGACCTTATTTTATAACAAAACGGAGGAAAAAAGTCACATCAGCAAAAATAAAAAATCAACTACTTTGTTAACAAGTTATGATAGCCCAATCTGGGTTGCTCTGGAGGCTGCCTGCAACCAGGGATTGTTTAACCCTGATTTGAATCTTTCCTAGGGCAGATAGCTAGCAGTGAAGTGTGACAACCATTACAAAGAGAGCTCCAAATCAAATTGAAGCACAATAAGTAAATAATAATAAAAAACACTTATAAAAATTGCAATTTTTGATGGGCCCATAACATATCTTATAAAAGCACCTGAAAATACTATATCGCAAGCCCATGTATAGTCAGGCAAATACTTCAATGGGATTTACTACCAAACAATGAATATAGCCTTCCCATTCTAATTACAGAAGCAGCTAACAAAGTTTTCCTCCTACTTAAACAAAAGTTACAGGCATTGGATAGGAGTGGGAGGGGATGGAATTAAGGAAGCAGAGTAGCAACTTATCAGAGTTCAACAGAATGTATTCTTATTTTTTACCACTCTGCATTGGCAGTTTCATTCAAGGTAACACTCCAGACCATCTTAGATTACATTCCTCACACTGAATGCACAATCGCTACAGTGTAGATCTGTGCTGAAAAACCTAGGTGGCAGATGTGCTTCTTTAATGTGAGGAAATCCAATTCCCACAGGAAAACGGAGAGGTGTGTTGCTAAATGAACCTGTTTATCACAGGTGGGGTCTTTAGGATAATTCTTATAAGATAAATGAACGACTGACAATGATCACAGCCATGAGTGAGCAGCATTCCGCAATGAAGGGGAAAATCTGGCAATATTCAATCAGAATGACATAGTTTAATTAAACTGTTGCTTTTAAAATAAACACGTTTGTGAGCCAAGTTTAGAATTAAGATAGCTAATTGCAAAAAAGCTGGTAGGGAGAAGGTCCTCCATCTCTAAAGGTTTTGCAGAAAAGAGAATTTTGATAGGTGTAGCTTGCAGTTGCCTTGCATGAACAAGGTCCAGACTTGTTTCCTTGTCTTTGTCATTGGCTGTTTCAGTTACTGTTGAGAAAGCCCCCTACCTAAAACTCTTAAGCAGTCACTGCCTTTGAGTTAATTACTATCTCTCTGCCCTATCTACCACATAGGACTGTTGTAAGAAAAATGAGAGGGTATGCTGGATACCCCACTTGCACTTACGAAGAAAAGGAAGTATATAAATTTGTTTAACCAACAAATATAATGGAGCCTGGCAACCCAATCATATGCGTTAATTCATGGAGTTCAAGAGATTTATTTCAAGACATATATGCTGGGGATTGAACAGTCAGTGTACAGTTCCATTCATGTTTAGGATTCTTACCAAGTTCCCTGCACTGGTATACTTTTGAGACATATTCTTTAGAGGTTACCTTGCTATTGCAGATAAAAAATGAGCAGGTCCTGCTTATGTGTCCCAAGAGGAACAGAAATTAACTGGTATCATAAGCTTCCTCAGACCACAGTTGTACTCTAAACAGCAGCACAGATATAAACCCTTCCGCAGCCTAAATTAAAACACTTCCACTGAACTCAAGACAGATTAAAATATCATACATCTCCTCCCAATCTGCTGAGAAATAGAATTTTGACTAACTCTACAGCCAGTTGTAGTTCATCCACAGTATCATACAAACTCCTCCCAAGGAGCTCATATTTCAGATAATGAAATTATTATTACTCTTGCTTTATTCCTTTGGCATTTAAAAGCATTCAGTGATGGTAACCATACCTAAAGAAGCACTGAATTCAGAATAAAAACAAAGCAGTTTGCTATGATTTGTTTCATTACAGTTTATTTTAGATTTATAGTTTATATAAAGTATTTTAAGAAGATTTTGTAATATTTTTAAAATTCAATAAAAAGGTCAAATATTTACAAGCAAAAAAAATATTTATTTTCCACAATGTAAGAGCTCTTCACATATTACACAAGATTCTGAGCTTCATTTCTCAAATTGGGAAATATTATGATAATGTTCCTCACACAGATACAGATACATGTCATCACTTAAAGTAACACTTAAAAGTATATAAACATGTTCCTCATGTTTCCTTTTTCCCAGTGTAATATTTGAGGACTGCATATTTGGTTAAATAATTCTTCTCTCAATATTTTATACTTGCCCATGCAAATCAATAGATTTACAATATCATTAACTGCAATGTAACTAATTCATTCTGTGGGTTACAATATCCATTTCTGGTATTACTAGTTTCCTATCAGCACCTGAAATAATTTTATTATTTAACCATAATCTCAAGATACCAAGATGAACTGGTTGTTGCTGAGAAAGCAGTCATCAGCACACAGACTGTTTTTTCCAAGCTACACTGCACAATCAAAAAATGCTTTTTTTAATTAATGGTTCGTAATTTCCTTATATTTTTGCTTGATATCTATGTGTAAGACAGATGTGCATATGCGTTAAGGGAGTTCCTTTCCATACTTCAAAAGGCTTTTCTTAGATCTCACTTCCAAATGTTACTGGGATATTCTCCTTCCAATTGCTTTCAGAAATCCACTGTCCAACTGCAATTCAAGAAAGCAATCCAATCAAACTAAATGTCTATGGTCTTTATGACCAATAAACAGGAGGCATGGATTCCTTCCTCTCTCCTAATGAACAATGAATAGTCTTTATAGATGTTATCCTACCTTTTTTATCTGTATCAGGGGTGAGGAACATAAGCTGGCCTAAGGGAAGCTGGATGTTAGGGAGAGGGGTGTTAGGAAGAATATCCCTTCTCCTTTCTTGAAACCCATCAACCCTAAGCCATTATCCCCCGACATGTTCCTTTTTCATGCACAGCAAAAAAGGAACACTCTCTCACTTCTATATGAAGAGAGAAGTCTCTTCATGTGGAAGAGAGCAAATCCCAACCACCTTCTGCTATTTTAACAAAAAATATTTTTAAATAGCTTCTCCTTGCAAAAAATCCCTAAAGTTAATTGCAAGATTGCCAGCAATGACTAGTGTGGTTTCAACTGTTTTCTATATTATATCCAACCCTTTTATTCTAGCTTGTCCCTATAACCTTGGCAAACTGAATGAGAAGGAATTTTGTTAACAAGTGTTACATGGGAATTCCTGAGTTCCTCTGCTATCTCTCCATGCACCTTTGAAATAAACAGCAGCCCTACTTAAATAAGGTTAGCAACCTGTCAGAATTCCCTGCAACATGTTTACAATGAAAGCTTTGGCGGTTTTCCAGTTCTGTCACTGTGCAAATCACCTCAGCTGTTTTCAGGATAGGTTTCAGTTACTAGCAGTGTGGGCCTCTAGCATAGCCATCCTCTGACTGCTGTACCACAACAGCTAATTGGCTCACTCTATGTATAGCTAACATTTGGGCATCATATATGCTGATTGTGAAGATAGTACTAATTTCCACCAAACTCTGGAGAAGTGGCTATTAGAGTTACATTTAGGCTGCTTAGGGAGTATCATTTTGCAGTCATGCTCTGCTTAAGGTATCCTTTAGTTCCTTCCCTCATATAATTAAGAATATCACTGCACTATCAAAAATAACAAGAAACTATGAAAAGTCTAGGGCAAGGAATAGTAACAACCAGAAGCTTCATGCACAACTTTTGCAACTTTCATTTTCAATCCTTGCTTTCAACAGCTTGATAAGACACCAAAACTCTATGAACAAACATGTCTATGTTCGACAACAGGGAAACAGGATTGCTTGTTAAAATCACAGCACATGAGAAGAGGGTTTTACCTTTTTTTACCACTGCAATCCTCAAGAAATGTTATCCTCCCCCAAATGTTATTAGCCTCAGGAGGGAAATCCATTGTCATTTGTATCTATTTTCCCATTAATTTTAAATAACACAGAGGAAATGGTTGCTAATTATTTGCCAGGGTAAGCAGCCATGAGCATTCCAAATGCTACTGAACTACAATGTTTAGCATCCCTGGAAACCATGGCCAAGACGAGAGAGAAAGATGATGAGGGTTGCAGTTTGGAAAATAGCCGTAGTTGCCTGCCCATGATTTACAATAATATCTAATAGATCCCTGACCCCTGGCTTACAACCTTCCCCACTCCCACTATTCATTAACTTAGAGTGTATGTATTTAAATTACTACAAAATGAACCAAGCCAATTCAATCCAAATTCCTAAGGGCTATATTCCAGGTAGCCCCTTGCATTCCAAATGTAATATTAAGGAGGGAGGCAGGGTTGTCTAAAGTTAAAACAGGTGTATGGACTTGTATTATAGCACACTGGCTGAAATTACTGTTCTTTCCCACAAGTTTCAGTTCTTTCCTTATTGGGGACAATTGTAAATCAGTATGTCTTGGCTTCTCCAGGGAGGTGTTCCTAACGATGGGCTATGAGTGTGCACTTAGTGCATTTAAACAACGTAACAAAGATCTGGAAGTCCAACAGGACCAGTCTGCTCTATGTAAGAATGTTTTTTTGAGTAGTCAAGCCCATTTTTATAAACCAGTGACTTATATAACTGTCTCCAAATTCCAAAGGTCACTAACTCTAGCATGTTGCAATGCTCTTTGCACAGCAGTTTTGGAGGACTGATACAAAAAAGTTCCATACCAGCTGAGATTGTGTCCCTGTGGACAAGCAGCTATTGAAACTACACTCATATCCTGCTATACTGTACCTTCTATAAGGACTCACAGACCCATTTTATAACTTCCTATTAGATAAAATACCCAGGAAATTCTGATCTTTTTTATGTATAATTGTTGCTATCTGATCAGTATGATTCAGTTCCTCTGAACTTAGCTAAATTTTGTTATACTGTCTGTAAAATTAGGCAGACTTTGATTGCCCACTGATGACCCCACCATTAATATTATCATGTTTTGTTTTATTTCATTTTAATGCATTTTTATTTTACTTGTACAAATTTGTACTTTATTTGTAATTCTGGTCTGTGACCATAATAAAATATTGATTGATTGAACCAAAGATGCACATCATTACAAAATTGGACACTCAGGTTAAAAAAAAAACTTTACATTTAACATATCAAAGCTGCTTGTTATTAGGGGTGTTAATACAATGTAAGATTATTTTATGTCCCTGTGAACTCAATGATAACAGATAGGGTTTTTTTCCCCCCTACTGTTGACACTACCAGTTTATAATGAGCACAAACCCATTATCCTATGAATCTAGGTCTAAATATTACTTTATCCCTCTAGCAAGCTACTTTCATGTGGCAACTTTAGTTAACATATCCTGATATCATTTGATTTCTGGATAATCACAAAATGTACATGAAAAGTTGCAACAGATATTATACTGGGCAAAAGATACAGAATGAAAAAGATGCTTGCAGTGGGAAGAAACCCAAAGTGTAAACTGGGCCTTAAGACAATCTCAGAAAACCTTTTGAAATTTCACAAGATTTTTTAAAAAAGGATGTCACAGATACAGCTGGCTATTCACACATTACAGGGTAAATACACAATTCACAGCCACTTTTTAGATACTTACTTGCACTCCAATACAATGCATGTAGTATTGCATAGAAGAAACTGGGGGATCAATTGCACCTACCCCAATTTTTCAATATATAAATGAAAGCATCCCTGTATTTGCTTCAAGAATTGCACACATTCCAGAAGGTACAATGTTCAAACAAGAAACAGCACAATGCATTCTCTGCTGCATCCCCAGGGCAAGATAGCTTAATGAACACAGTTCCTGTCAGGTGATAAATCAGATGCCCTTTATCTTGGGTGTCACAGCTGCATACACTGTCGTACTGACAGCAACAGCAACTGTAACCAACATTTTTATTGACAAGTGATAAATCAGGTGCCCTTTAACTCATATGTATCAGTTGCAAATTTAGTTAATTAGAAATTCATGCTCACTTCTTTTTATGTATTATTTCCCAGAAGATTTACCATGAGCTGTCATATTTGACTACTTCCCAGGATTAAGGTTCTCAGATGTTTAGCAAGTACAGCCATAACAGAGTACAGCACTTCACTAGAGAGCACTAAGCCCTTGAGTATTTGCAATCTGGAGAAACTATTCCAAGAAGAGGATCAGCTGCCCTTCTGTTGTAGGTGAGGTTTACTGAAATAATTCACTAATACATAGATAGAAATGAGTAGTACCACTGCAAACAAACAGTGCACAGAGGTTAGTATTACATCTGCAGAATATAGAAAATCTATTTGGTATGGGGATAGATTAAATTCAAAGAAAAGCTCTTCATATATTTTACATTATTTTAAAACAAAGAAGATCATTTGAGACTACTTGAAAGTCTTTGAAAGTGGATAACCAGACAAATACACATAAGCCCCCCAAACCTCCTACAACTGTCATCAGAATGTCATTTTTAAAGACAGTAAACGCATAGCTGGAGACCAATAATGCTGATTATATTTTAAAATAACTTAATTTAAATATAAATGAAATCAAGTAAAAATTAATGTTTATCTTAGTTCTACACAATATTTTTCAGAATGTAGACTCTGGCCAAATCTAGGTTTTGGCCCAAAGAAGTTGCATGCCTCTCAATTCATAACTTAAGCTTAATTGGTGGTCAGAAGTACACCACTAAGATCAAACTTAAGCTACTTACGGGTTTAGAGTAAACTCTATTGAACTCAGTGTAACATTAGATAAACTTCTATAGAAATGTTCTAAGATTTGTAATTAAGTCAAATATCCCTGCTTGTTCTAGTGAGTAAAACTGCCCCCATGTTACCAGATGCAGCATGACATCAAATACCATGGTTGTACAGGAGTTTGGATTAGAAAGCAAAAAGCGCTTTAGAGCATGCAGGTATATGAATGCAGCAGTTATCTGTAACCCCCTTAAAGATGCTATATCTTTTTTTTTTTTTAAATCATGAGGCTACATTGGAGGAAAAAAATTACAAATTTATTTAAAGGATTTGCAGACAGGTGCTATGTTCATGGCTCCAAAACAAAAGAAACAGGGCAATCTTTCTGAGAGGGACCAAATTTTCAGGAAAATGATAAGATATAAAAAAGTTTTAAAATATAGTGCAATGATAAATATTATTCCCCAGTTTGTGAATCTAAAAATACACTATAGCTTTTAAAACATTCAACATTTTCAGTACTATTTCCAAGCCTCAATGTTAATTTTAATTAGAATGTCTTACAACAGCAACAAAAATTGAAACTATCTCTTATGATATCTATTACAGATGTTCAGATATGGTAGTCACATGAATACAGTATCCCATCTGAGACACAGAATACAGGCAGAAATATATATAGGGCTGTTATTGTACATCTACCTTCAGTCTACATATTGAAGATTCTACTCATATCACTTCAGGTATACTTTCATTAAAAACAACCACCATCACAAAACTGATTCCAGATTTTCAGTGTCACACAGAATGCTAGAACTGCCTACTAATTATAAGAATATCCTTATTTTTCTCCCCTGGTATATTTCAACAATTAATTATGAATGCATTTTCCATCATCAGTTGTTTTGTTTCCATGATGGTAGAAATCAATTGCCCGAAGCTTCAATTGACTGGTAACCATTTTTACTGATTACAACATGGGCTGATTTAGGGTTTTTTTGCCCCTCTCCCACCCAAATAGCACAATCCCTTTTCTTAAAACAGATGTCAAACCACAGTGTGTCCTCACAACAGGTCAGTGCTGTAGATCTCAATGCTATAAATGTCACCAAAATTAACTGGAAATTCTAATAGGTCAGTCAATGAGTTTTACAATGCACAGAGGGCAAAATCAAGCTGTCTAGCACTCATGATTAATGACACCAAAAATTACCCTGTACATAGACTTTCTGAGTTAGGCTGCAGAAAAAAAAATGAGCCTTCAGTGAATCATGCACACAGATGTCGTGTCTTCCCCTGGGAAAAGCAGTCAGATCTAGAAGATTTTAATACATTCTAATTGTAAAATATTGTAAAAACTGCAGATGGGGGAGTGAGAGAGAAAGATCTATCAGAAGGAAGCCACGGTGACAAATTTCTAGCCAAAAAGGCCAAATTACACTGTAATCATTCCTCAATACTATAATCATTCCCTCGAATAGTAAGTGCTGACAAAAATGAAACTAAGGTGAATCCACTGAGAAACAAAAGGGAGATACCAACACCTTCTCTGCTACCTTCAGGTCAAACCTTCAAACAGCCCAAACTTAACTTCCTTAGTTGCATACTAAATACTGAGTGTTCAAGGGAGGTAGACTACCTTGTATGGATATTTTACCAGTGATTGCTGGAAATGGCAACTTGGTGCTCTTCGGATGCTTTAGATTTCAACTGTCATCAGTCCTCATTGGTATGGCTAAAAGCAAGGTTCTGTGGGAACTGTAGTCCAAAACAGTTAGAGAGCACCAAGTTACCTGATACAAGAACACTCCTCTTAGGTGTCACAATATTTTAATGTACGTTCCACTCATTATATTCCAGTAGTGAACTACAGGAACCCTGTGTTAATATGATAAGGCCATAGAAGGTTGCTTCGAGTTTTAAATGAATGTACACAGTACACACATAATTAAATGCCCTCAACAACAGATATATTGAAAAAAGAAGATAAAATCTCAGCCAAAGTAAAGAAAAGCAACTATCCAGAGAAAAACATTCTTTACTGTGTAGAGTCACAATACAAGGAAAGAACAGAAAAGCAATAGCATGGAAAATAAAACAAGTCCAACTTATAAGCAGCAAACAGTCTAAATATGACGCTCACTACATTTTGATGAGATTCAGTATTGGGGTATGACTTACTATAATTATCAGGACCCAGAACGTCCTTTTTAAGTTATCTAAAGACTTGTCCAGCCCAACCTGAAAGTTCTGAGGGGAGCTTCCCTGTGAATTTAGGAAGCTGCTTTGCAGCATGATTTGTTGGGCACTTTCATAAAATCCCTGGGAGGAGACACTTCTAAATGCTACTAGGGAGAAGCTAACCAGAATACATTCTTATGAAGAAAGGTTGTAAGGAGTATGCCAACCTTCCCCAATCTAGCACTTTCCAGATGTGTTGGTCTGCAACTCCAAAACACAATTCCCAGGCAGTTCAAAACATCTGAAGGGTATCAGGTTGGGGAGGCTTGCTTAAAACAAGGTAAATTTTCCCCTGGGGCAATACCACCATATAAACAATTCTATAATACAGCACAGTTGTACTTTGTATAGATAAGTGATAAGCATCTACACATCCATTTCCTCATATGAACATCTCCCACAGTATCTTGGAAGTTTCTAGCCATATGTCAGTATATTTAAATAGATATATTTAAATGTATATGATAATAGACACATAGGCTACAAACAATTGTGTATATGGAAATTATATCCATATAGGAAATGCATACACGCTAAAGCAGAAACAAAAATAGTTTCTCAGGTGAGCTGCAGCACAAAAAAAGAAAAGGCACAGCTATTATTTCTTCCTAGTTAACCAAAATAATAATTAATAAAAATGTTCAAGGAAATAGGCAGAAATCCCTCAGGAAAACAACTGACTACCAAACCAACTCATAGAATCATAGAATCACAGGATTGGAAAGGCCCTTGGAGATCCTTATGACTGACAATTAGTTAATTTAATCTCAGTTTGTTAAAAGGTAGTCATCAGACTTGATCTCTTGAAACAACTGTCTTCAAAAACACTGAGAAAGTATCCATAAGCATTCAGGGAACACATCAAAAGCATCTTTGAATTAGTTTCCACTTTTGTAACAACTTCTTTGGATGCCCAGCAAAATCTCAAATTCTAATCTTGCTTCAACAGAACAAACTCCAACCAGAAGTTCTCTTACAGAAGCCAACCTGAAGCCTCTAGGTAGTATAATAGAAACTGTTTAATGGTCTTTCCTCCTCCTCCTCCTCCTTGCCTTCCAGTTCAGCACTGACTCCAGGCGACTGCCTGGACAAGTCCCTGAAGTTTTCTTGGCAGGATATCAGAAGTGGTTTGCCATTGCCTCCTTCCTAGGGCTGACTGACTGGCCCAAGGTCACCCAACTGGCTTTGTGCCTAAAGTGGGACTAGAATTCACAGTCTCTTGGTTTCTAGCCTGCTGCCTTAACCACTACACCAAGCTGGCTGTCTTCATTATTCATGCTGAACAATAAAAAATGAACTCCTCAGCCATCTTCAAAACAAATCTACATAATTTCTTGCAGCACACTAGCAGAAAACAACATAAAATCCGGCTGATGTGAAGAAATTGGTAACCAACACACAGTGATGACACTGATCCTGAAACAAGTCTGATGGACCATTATTGTAGCATAACACCATTTTCTTTCAGCCAAAGCACAAGGTGGTTCTCTGTATAAAGGAAAAGAACATTTCACTTCAGTGCTAACAATTGGACTGCAATATCTTCCGTGCTGTGTTCCAGCTGTATAGCATCATCCATCTGAAGACTTAATCATCATATCCACCTAAAATGCAATCAATAAATGCTACAATAAATCTAATAAAGAATAATAAGACAATTTTAATGTTGCAATAAAGAAAAGTACTTTTTATTGGTTCACAACAACATATGACCCAGATAAGAAAACTGAATTATAATTAAAGAATTCTGAAGCAGAAAACACTCAGTGGTTCCCAATTTATGATGTGTGAGGATGCTGCAAATGGACCATGATGTCTGTATTTTTTTTTTAAATGGCAGAGATATCATAAGATCATTAAATCTCGTAAGACTTTGGCATTCTCACTTCAAAGATTGCAATGCTTCAAATAAGAACATCAAAATTTCATAAGATTTGGCAACCTCATGAGATATTAGCCTTTTTTAATGTTGTTGGTTTTTATTTATCCCTGGCTTATGTCATGATTATATTGTGGTTCATATAATGAAAATGACTGGGAGCTGTTGAGTTAGTTCTTTTAGAGCCTTGCTTATTACTCACAGTATAACTTACTGATTAACTTTCGCTAAGGGTTGCAGAAAAAGGAATAAGATATTTGGACTCAGGCCTGAGACAGTAAACTGAATATTCATTCTGTCCTTTGTTTTTTTGTTCCTTTTGTAAGCCATCTCCAAACTAATGGATAGCAGAGATACCTCATAGTTGTGGCTACAAACCTGTTCAATCACATGGAAAGCAAGCTTCCATTAATGTGACAGGGCTACAAACATCTGACTTTTCCAAAACGTTCTTTTTAAAATATTTGTTTAGGATAGACAAAGCATATTTCTTCATGCAGTGCTTAACTGGCTTTGGGAACCTTTTGCCATAACATTGCCAAATAATTCACTAGCTGAGAGTTTTTTCAAAAAAGCTGAGATAATTTGACAGGGACGAAGTCTATGAATGGCTATTATCCAAGTTAGCTGAAGAACCAACCTTGCATTTTAAGGTTAATATATATCCATTTGTACAGATAAATTACCAGGGGAACAGCAATAATCATTTATTTATTTTTAATTTTTAATTTAAAAAATAATGTTTAAACAATAGTAAGTCACTTCTTTTATATACACAGAAATATATTGACAAAGAATGTAATTTAAATTTATGCACACATGTTTTGAGAATGAAAAGAACAGAATTGATAATTTGATCAGTCAAAAATACTTTATCAAGAAACCAGTCATCAATCAAATGAACAAGTATTTACAGCATCAGTTTAGTTGAATTGCAACCAAAAAACAAAGCCAAGTTAACTATTGTTAAGAATCAGTGAAGTGCTATACAAATAACAATAGTGCACTGCAAGAAACATTCAAGTGCCTGAAATGGTGTTCTTAGTTTTTCCGAGGGAAAGGTGGGGGAGTAGAAGAGAGAGGGGCTCTTATGAATATCAACTATGCACAAGATTAAGGGTACATATTCCTAAATACAGAGCTTGTATGTGCACAACTCATATATTCAGACCTTTCATGACTATGGAACCAGAAGCTCATTGGTATCATTACTTTTACATGTTTCTAGTCTTCTTAAATGCATTAATGCAGTGTTTCTCAACCTTAGCAACTTTAAGATGTTTGGATTTCAACTCCAAGAATCCTTCCAACAACATTTTTACACTTTCAATTTCAATTGTCAAACATACATGTGAACAACATGCCATTTTACAGCATAAAATACTGTTCTTCCTTTTCATTTACTGTTCCATTGTTGAATAATGTTACCTTTTTCCAAGATCTCAGGCATCTCTTGATTCCAGGAATTGTCATTTTTATTGTTGTCAAGCAATCAATAATGCCCGGTTAAGTCAAATAAAAATAAATGCAATCATATAAATTGAGTACAATAAATCAGCACATCTTCCTGCGTATTCATCCAGACAGAAATGGTTTGGGGTTTTTCCTAATAGTATGCAATTACAAAAGGTTTAGTTCATAAATGCTAACGATTAGCCAAGTGCAACAAAAGTCCATCCACAACTACACAAGTGTGCACACCCCCAAATAAAATGGTGTGATCTCTATAATGTCAGGTCAGCCAAACATACAATTTTCAGATCCTTATTGTCAAATGCTCTTTATTATAGCATACTTCAGGGTTGAAGTCAAGGAAGATCCCACTAGCAGTGAGAGGATGAACACCCAAACTTCACAGTCATACTAGTAGTCACTGAATTTTTTATCCATGTAGCAATTCAACCCCAGAGGATGAAATAAATTTAACAGTTGCTATCCCAGATAATTAACTGTGGGCTTACTAAGCAGTTCTCTCTCAAGGATTGGCAGTAATCATGCCAGATGTGAAATTAAATAGTACCATATTATATTCTTTTGGAAGTCACACTTAACATAGCACTTCAGGTACATAATTTTGGATATGTACTAGGAAGCCACAGCCAATTTTCACTACACATCCAAGTGCCAGGATCACATTTCCATGCTTGCTTTATGTGTGTATTGTAGCAAATGCAGTCAAGTACTGAGGTTCTCATGGTACCATATTAATCAAACTAAGGCTATGTCCCCCCTTGCAGTTTGCAACTATAATACCCTGACAACACAAATCTTCCCCCTTGATCACAAAATCCTGCCCTCATTGGCCCCCAGCCTGTAATTTAAACAGTCTTATATCATCACTTCCTGTGCCTCAATAAAAGCAATTTCCCTTCCCCTGCTTAACCAACACTTTCCTGACACAGCTTCAAACTGCATTACATCTATAACATTTTACTTCCCATTATTGTAGTACAGGGATTGTAAGTATGACCAGAGATAGGTCTTGGCCATTTGCAGTTGGTCTAGACATGCCACTTCTTCCATATCAATCTGCCTCCAAAGCTGCCATTTCTCCCCCACCACATCCTTTCAGAGTACTGAAAATGTCCTACACTTAAACAAATGCCAAGCATACCAAAAATACAAAGAAGAATTTATTTTTGAAGTACTGGGAATTACCATTCTTTAATACCACCAGAAAGCACAGCTAAAATCAAGTCCTGCTTACAAGTTATCTCAGGAGGATTTGTGTGGCTTCCCCCCCCCCCCATTATGTGTTCACAAGTGGGGGACAGACTTGAAGAAATTAGTTTATTATGCTGTCATTTCCTACATCCACTCCATCTTCATAAATAATATCTATTTATATGATCCACCTACCAATCCTGTTTGAGGAGAATGGCAGAAAGAAGTTCTGATTTTTTGTAAATGCATTATGACGCCTAACCACATCTGCCATCCATGAATTATAGCCCAGGTAATATATTGTTGTTGTTGTTGTTTTCCCATGTCTTGCAATGATTTGACAAGGAATGGGGAGAACAAAATTCAGAAGTGGGAAACAATCACCATTCTCAAAGCAAATGCTACAATGGAAAATATGGACAATATAATCCATCTTATTGTTATAACAGATGCTATACAGGCAGGATATGGGTTGATGATGTGGACAATATTGTGAAGGCAGTGTTTTGTGTTGACATAAGGATGGATGTATGGTCCTTTAAACCATGAGGAAATGGTCAGAATTAACCTTTCCCAACCTGATACTTTCCACATATATTGGAACTGCATGGGATGTCCATACTAGCAAGGAATTCTGGGAGTTGCAAAGAACTTATTCACAAAGCACCAGATTGAGGAAGGCTGGAACATGCAATCAAATCCCAAACACAATTTTATTTAGAGCAAACTTTTACAGCCGCAATCTCAAGCATGCTAAGAACTGCAACAGTAGAACTCAGACAACAATTGAAGCAATTGAACTTTATGGCCTTACAACCTTATCAAGTATAAGCCTGTACATAAGCAACGTTACTGCATTCATTACAATTTAGTCCAAGGAAAGCCTAGACGGGACTCAGCCTAAAGCGGGACAATATATTTTCCTGCCTTTTTGCTTAATCCTGGACGTGTACTTGTTCATATGGAAACAGGATTGATCTTTTGCAATGTAATACTGTATACTTAAAAAAGTTAAATATAGAGTATTTTTTAAAAGCCTGAACAATTGCAAAAAAAAAGGGGGGGTAGAGAAAATAACCCTAATCTACAAACAAAGCCATCAATATTTAATTACTTTATTAGGTAATAAATATGAAGTTGAGCTGTCACTCAAAAGTAAAATTTATTTGAGCAGCTGGCACAATGACAATACTTCAAGCTCCCTCATGGGAAAGCCTTGCTGGAAACTAGAGCAAAAACCTTAAGCCCCAGGCAAGCTAGGACATTACAGAGTTGATGTGTTATGGGAATGATGCCAGATGTCTCACTTTCTCCGCATTGCCACTGGCAGGTTGACAGAGCAATGCTGGTGTCACCTCTAGGAAATGGGAAACATCACAAAATCGAGTCCACTGGGAGATGTCTTAGTAACAGAACACAAAGCATCCCTCTCAGAGACAAGCTTTTACTGACATCACCGAGTAACATTATTTCCAATACAGTACCTGTGAAGGATTTTGTTTTTAGAAAGCTGGCTTTCTTAATGGCAAACAGCAGTACAAGAGCAGAAGAGAGAAAGGGTTAATAGTCTTATCTTAGGCCACCAGAAAAGCAGAATACACAATACCCAGGTTTCCTGCTTTCTATCCAATGCCCTATTTATACCACTTCTTTTACAATGCCAGTGACAGCTTTTTCCTGGTTAAAGGCACACTTCCTGCTTCTTGAACTGTGATTTCTCATATTGCTCTAATTTGCACCATCTTCTATACATTTTGTTCAAACCACTGGTTAGCCTTTTAATTATAATACATACTGTTTAAGTAGTGAGAAGGGTGAAACTAAACAGTTGCAAACAATGGAAATCAGAAACCTTACTCTTTTGCAAAAAGCCATATCCTTATCTTTTCCTGATAAAACCTGTGCCATTTTACTTGGTGGCAAACAATGAGCAGACTTTCAAAATAAAAGGCCTTTAGCAAACAAAATACTGCACAAAAGCTTTCTTTAGGCACAGAAAAACACAAAATTCATAAACTACAATACTACAATATGATCACTAACATTTTATACTAAAGCTCTGGTATTCATCAAAAGTGGTATTAAGTTCATCTTGATCTCATTTCATTTCATAATCTGGTTAGAATATTAATTTAGCATTGTAATCTCTGAGGAGGATAACAACTAGGACTACCATATTGGAGCTTCAAAAATCCAGATCAGAGTTAGGGTTTTCTGTACCTCTTTACTGCCATCCATTGTGGTCCCATTTTTTGTAGCCTAGATACAGTAGTCCTAGTTTAGATGTTGATGACTTATACTTTCCATAAAAAGAAACCAACAAATGTTATTTACAGGCCTAAACCTAGAACAAATTAAAAGCCAAAGAACAGATTATTCTGTATGTTGCTTAGTTTTGAGAAAAATGGATCTCTAAAATACAGAGTTGGAAAAGTATTTCACCTTTGCTTATTGCCAATATTTAAATTTTAGAGGCCAGATTTTTTTCTCTAATGGTGGCCTAATTCTCTGATAACATTATACCAAATTATGATATGAACATCTAATCCACAACAGGATGTAACCATAAGCATACAAGCCAAAGAAAATCTCACCCTACAACAATGGAGAAGCAAAAACAAAACAAACCAAAACTCTAATCTCTCTCTCCAAAGCCCTAACAAACACAAAGATGATAAATACATATATCTCAGAATAAAAGCATACATATACATAGCTCAAGAAACAAAATTAGCAAAACAATTCTTTATTGTTCATAGGTAAAGAATAAAGCAAACCAGGAACTGACTGAAAAGCCAAAATTACTTTGCTTTTCCATTTCTAACCATGGTTAAAACAAATTCTGTCTTAGCAGTAAGTGTGGATGGAGTCATTGTGCTTGGAAACAGACATATGAATGGATTTAGTTGCATGAGACTTTCTAGTACCTGCCTATTTTTAAACATTTTCCTTTTCAAGAGAACCTTGAAAAAGGAGGGAAATTGGGATTCATCAGAAATATCAAGCTTTCAATATAAGGAACCACTTTTGTACAGCTTTCAGGCTATTATCCACCTATCCCAGTTCACTCTACTCCAGGACTAGGCAATGTGGTGTTCATGGGTACCAGTCTGCCCACAGGAACTTTCCTTCTACCTGCCAGGCTCTCTTCTTTCAATTGACTCCCGTTCTGTAAACTCTTTTAATTAAATAAACAGAAAGCTGTCATTTCTGCAAAGCAAAGCATGTCTCCATATTTATTTTCCAAAGTGTCTCTGGAGATCATACATCTCAAGACATTCTTAGAAAATGAAAATGGTACTTTGCTGTAGCTTAGCACTTTTTGGGGAAGTGTGCCTACTTGCCCAGTGGAAAAAAAAAAGGTAAAAGAGGTGGGGAGGTTAGAAAGCATCCTAGGTATTAGACAGGGATGACGGGGAGCATCCTTGTGTCAATGGATGTTTGAGACAGACATTTTGTAAACACTGATGACATGCCCACAAAATTCTAGGCATTTTCACTGCCTACCTCTGCTCTAGCCTATCTTGGAACAGAACTCCAGGACATCTCAGATAAAGGATCCTTGGCTCTGGTACCTGAAACCCTGTAAGTGGAGTTTGCCAGGGACTCATTGTGAAGCCTCATACATGCAAATCACATGTTCTGTCACGAAACTATTATTAGGTTTCATGGCACAATACAGTGCATTTGCTGTTAGAGAAACCTTTGTAAGCACCCTCAAAACTCTCCCCTTGTGAGAACCTAAGACCTCCTGCTGGGGGTTGCTTAAGTAATTTACTTTAAACCTGTATTTCAAACATTCTACACCATTCACTTTTTATAGCAGCTTCAGCATATGCCAACGCTAGCAGAGTTAATAGTAACAGACTAATTTTAAACCCTATGATTACTGGGGCTGATTTATATAGTAGCTTCACTTCACAATACTGTGAATCATGCATGTGGTAATTGCCAACTCCAATTTTAGTTCTGTCATACTGAAGCCTTGGGTTTTTTTATGCCCAGCTGCTGCCTCCTCCATTCTACAGAGGTACGTTGATAATGCAGTGGGTTTCTGCAGCTTAATATCACAATATTATGATACGCAGTGTCAGAGCTCTGCAAGTGATGAGTCATCTGTGAACTAAATACTTCAAGAAATAAGACATATGATTGAAAAGGTATTTAGGATTTCAATTTGCTTTGCCTGTAGACAGCATACTTAAAAAATTTTAATTTAGCACTGAAATGTTGTAAACAATTGGTCTTAAGAGTGGTACAATACATTCACACGCATTCATCATGGCATGAAAGCAAGTATTCAAATACATGTTCTTGTACTAGGGTTATAAAATTCAGCAGCAAAAAGTAAATTATTTGAAATCTTCCATAGATTTATTAAAAAAATTGTTTATCTGCCCCTAAGATTTTAAGATTGTTTTATACTATACAGAGAAAAGAATATCAAGGATTCTTTTGCATATAGCCTAGAGACTTGAAAAGAGGTAAGCAACTGACATGCATTTTGAGACTTATCGTATCCAGTCCACTCTATCCCATCAAAAACACAACTTCTTTCCTGAATAGATGGGTTTTTAGAGCCATCCAACTAGTACTATGAGTTTTCTTTCTCCTTTTACAAACAAAGGAGTTGCGCTGTGGGGAAATGAAATTTGCTCCTGCCCATCAACTGTTGGATAAGAGGAGACAAGATGACAGATAAAATTATGGGGACAAAAGGGAAATATAATACAAGCCTGTCTTTTGCAAAGACAGATCTGCAAAGATTAGATTAGAGTTTGTGAAAATTAGATTTGACCCTAACGCAGCCTTCCCCACCCTGATGAAAGCCAGACTTGTTGAGATTTCAGCTCCCAGAATTCCCAGCTACTGGTGGATGGGAATTCCAGAATTCTATCTGGAGGACACTGGGTTGGGGAAGATAATTTTAGTGTGCCACCTTCTGTAATATAACTATAACATCATGAATTACCTGTTTTATTTTTCTTTTCTGCTTGTTAGCCTGTTCAGTGACATCAATGTTTTGAACAACTATATAGGTGCAAAACAATCTCCAGGAAGCAACATTACAGTTCAGGTTTATTAGATTTTGCATTGGGGTTGTTTACATTCTGATGATAGCTTATCCTGTACAAATGGAAATCAGGCCAAAATAGTTCTGTGGGTTGATTTTGTGTGTCTGTGTGTGTGTATGTGTATGTGTGTAACTTCAGCTTCCCACTTTGCTGATCATTTTTTAAAAAATGGATATAAATAACATATAGAAATTCAAATGTAGGCTATTTCTCCACTTGATAAATCTATTCTTATTATATTAAGAACTCATTTCATCTCTACATTTTATTAAGCTGATGTATGATTTTAAATATTTGTATTTAAAAAATTCTAATCCTTTATATTGTATGTCACTCTGGGCAATATCTAATTGAAAGATTATTGATAAATTCAATAAATAATCTGGGGAAAGTACTGGTCTAGCACCAACCACACAGGATTCTAATAGGACAGCCAACATATTGTCATCTTTAAAAATCAAGATCAAAATGTATTTTACTATGGTTGTTACATGGTTCATTTCTGCTTTCTGACTATTTTAAGATAACCTAAAGACAGTTGGTTTCCTTCCAATTAAAGGGTCAAAATATGGGCTATCCCATGCATGGAACTGAAATGTTTAGCTTGATCCTTAACTATTAACTACCCTAAGATGATTCAATCATATTTTTTTAGGTTAGTAGGCCAAATAAATGGGCCAAATCCTCCTGTGAATTTTGTTTTTGTTTTCATTTGCCTATGAAACAAGCCTGAAATAAGATTTTTTAAATCCTATTTTAGGAGAGCAAGGACATTTCACAATTTAAAGTACAGTGCAACTTCAGTTTAACAGACCTGCATTTAACAGACTTTGGATGCAATAAACCAAATTTTCATCAGAATACCCCCCTGAAATAACAGACATGTCCAATGCAATCAAACAAGATAGATAAATTAGCTTTCATTTTACATAATATACAGCCAATTGTAAATGATATATTTTGATGTGAATGAAGTAGTTTGCTTCTTAGGATTAGCACCAAGACAGATCTCTACGGTCAAGTGGAAAATGTGCCCTTTTAAAATTTTTTCTTGTTCCTTCCCCATCTCACTCGGTAACTCAATACAAATAAGTCTGAAAGGAAACTGTAGCCTGGTAGAGACACAAATAACTATGAATGACATAATTTGCAATTTAACAGAGATCTGGGAGTAGCAGACCTTCTTCCTCCAAACTGGCCCATTAAATTGACATTTCACAGTATTTTCCAAAAACTCTTTAAACAGTAATAGGAAGAGTCAAAAATATGATGCACACAGAAATACAAGGGCAAATTTGTCCTAAAAGTCCTTGACTCTCCAATGTTAAAATTACAAAGCCCATTGCCAAAGTTTTATCTATTGATGAAGCAACTGAGAGGGCTGCACATATAAGGAGGTGGATAGCATGACATCCAGGAAAACTGCTGGTTTCAGACATACCTGGATAATTTTAGGTACACATAAAATACATTAGCCAAGCCACTGAGGTAATATAATGTGCTACCTCCTGTTACAGAGTGAGATGGGAAGGAATAAGAAAAATAAAACAGAGGGCAACACCTTCCACTTTACCCTAGATTACCTTGATGGTAATCCTAACATCAAACTATCCATTCCCAGCATTTAATCTGATGAAGTTTTACATTTTCAGTAAATAACTAATTAGCTCTACACTCAAATAACAAGACCCCCTCCCTGCCCAGGTGCATTAAAAGCAGATTCCCTAGTACAGAAATTCACTTCTTTATTTTTTCTTGTCTAATATTATTAATATTAACAAGGATAATTGTAATAATTGTTACATTAGTTATAAAAGGATCAACACCACTGACAAAAGTGAATGAATGCACTCCTGATGATATTTTGCTCCCCTTCTATGGAAGTGCATCTATTCATAAAAGGCTTGTTTTAAAAAGATACAAAGACTACGTTAAAATCTTAAAAAGTATTTTAATGGTCTTCTAAAAGTAGCATAACAGTATTTAAGAATCTTCATACTTTGCTTTGAATTATCACAAAGATTCCATTTTTTTTTTCTTCCAAATCCTGAAATTATCTTAGGTAGGATATCCTGAATAGAAGTAATATAGCCAAAACAACTATTTCAAATTAGTTTGAAACCCAGTGTTTAAATGCAGGTTTGAATGCCTTTTTAAACCCAGTGTTCTAAATTCCCCAGAAGTTGATGCAATCAAGTTTAGTTCCAGATTTCAGCACTTGTAATTTCACACAATTTCTGGTAACTAGACTTATTCCAAATTGCACAAAAGAAAATATAACTAGACTCACTCCTAATTCTAGCAAAATTAACTACCAAACAAATTATCAGATCTATAGCCCCTAAGAGTGTAGGACGGCAACATATTAAAAGCTTACACCAGCCTGTCAGTGTTAAACTATGGAGCTTTGTAAAAATCAAACATTATCTTATAAAATAATATAAGTTATTAAGCTAAATTTTATCTTATAAGATAAAAATACAAATGGAGATTAAAGATACTGTCAGATTAAGTATGGGACAACTGGGAGATATCAAGACAAGGTATATAGGATGTACCTGATTACAGTGAACATAATTTTAACATTTTTAGTCTCTTCTGAAGCTTCAGAAGTTACATAAAAAAAGCCCATATCGACTGTCTGTTATGTACAACTTCCTTTCAAGGAAAGTGAGAAATTGAGAGAATAAGTGCAAAGGAGAAGTTTGGTGAAGAGGAGATCTAGTTAGATTTGCATCAATATAAAGAATCTGGGATGAAGGAACAAGCAGTGAAATTCAACTCCCTCCCATTGTATCCAAGGCCTTGGGCAGCCTGGATCACTGATTAATCATTCCAACATAGTTTCTTACTTTCTTCAAAACAAAAGTGAAGGTCATACTAAAAGTTACAAAATCCCCATGCAAAACAGTTTCCTGTACTGTAAGAACATGTAACTTTGAGCAATTTTCACATTCTTTCAGTCAGCTTTTAAGAAAGAAAAGTGAGTCTTTAAAATAGAGCTGGCTACCATGTCAAATGGCACCAAAGGCCTTGAGTTCTTTCTTCACAAATGTGACATCCACAAAAAAAATGTTTCTTTAATATCTATTACATTTTCTTTGCATTCTTCCTCTGAGGAACTTTGAAAAGAAACTATATTTCTTTCTCCCCTCTCCATTTCTTTCTTTCTCCCCTCTCCTGTCTCACAGCCCTGTGAGACAGATTGTGTTGAGAACAATGAGCCCAATCCCAAATACAGATTTGAATCCTTAAAACATTTTTTCATCCTGAGTAGCAGCTGAACCAGCTCTACCTTTCCAAAGTTTGTACTTCAATGAATAGCTAACAGCAGTTCCTGAAAGAAACTGAAAACACAAGATTAATCATAGCCAAGACAAATCAGTATACCATATATGACTTATGGCTTTTGTTTCTCTTTGGTCAAGTGTTATTCCTCTGATTTGTATATAAAAGAGCAGTCCTCAAATGAAAGGTTTGAGAACTCATTCAAAAGTGAGATCACAGAGCAAACACTATTTCATAAGTCATGTAATTATCTCAGAATGAAGACTAGCACATTTTTCACTAGGCTTGATCCCATCTTTTTACATCAGTTTCACACATTCAAGATTTAAATGTACTTTCAGATGCCGTATATCAGGATTCCCAAATTGGTTTCCTTCCAGATATGTAAAGACTACAGTTTCCAGAATTCATAGCCAATATGGCAAAGGCCTTAGAGAACTGAGGATTGGGGAAGGTTCTATCTCTCATCAGTCTTAGCCAGCAAGACCAATGGAGAGAGATGATGAAAGCTACAATCAAGCAATATCTGACAGCCCATCTCCCCTTCCCCCTTTCTTTCAAATTAACAGCTCTTCCTACTGAACAGGAATATTAAAAGGAAATCCAAGTTTTATGTTAAAAGATAAATCCAGGAAAAACATCACTGTTTAGAATATCGCAAGTGAAATCAATGGGATGATTCATTTTAGTAGGTCTACTCTAAACATGACTGAGTCTATGTCCGAAGTTCCAGTTAGAAGAAAACCAGAAATGACCGCTTATCAGTGGACTAAGTACTGACCAGTACAGCGTTCTTCTAAGCATACAGGAGCCACAGCTAATCAGTAAGCAACAGAGCCCTTGCTTTCAAATAAAGACAAATATTTAGAAAAGAGTCTTAGTATTGTTCATGAACCTACTGGCTGTCTTCTCAGAGTGAGGAAAGGAAGCGAAATCCAGCCATTAAGATGACAAAGATTTTTTTAAAGTTGTAGACTTGAAGCAGCTGTGAAGATTATACTTCTTTTCCTCCTCAGAGCCCATTACTAAAATGAAATATTGATTGATAATAATTCTCAGAAGGCCAACATTTCCATCTGATTTAAATTGGATCGCAAAGCCACTACATGATGCATTGCCAAGCAATGGTATACATACCCAATTTTCAAACAGATGGTCTCCCACAATTAATTTGCCACCTTGAAGTAAGAACACAGGATGTCAATTAAATTAATAGAAAATGCAGTGTTAGATGCGGCTGTCTTAAAGTAAATTGAAGATTCTTTCTTTCCCAGCATAAAAACTTGTACCATCTAGTGAAACTGCAGCTTGTTTCACTGGCACCCAGTCAATCTTGCCCTCTGTTTCAAAAAATATGTCAGATTCAAAAGTAAGTATCACTGTTATGCACTGCCAGAGAAGATTAGGTTAGAATTCAATGGCAACATGACTATTTCACTGACGAGTAACAAAATTGATTTCTTTTGATAACGTATTTGTGTATGCACTGATATGATTTGATCCTTTAAACAAAAATGCCATATTATCAGGCATTGCCATTTCTCAAAGTTTACTTTTTTCATTCTGCTAGTTAATATATTCTATGGAGGTCAGAATAACAGTATTTTTTTCTTCCTCTTCAAATGGCAGTTAGAAGTTTTCTTGAACCTTCCTAGTGTCCATAACCTGCTCGGTAAGCAGGTAAGTAGATAAATAGATAAATATCTATTTTTAAAAAGCCTTCATTTTCCCGAACGTTTAGACCAGCAAAGATAACCAGCTGAGCTTCCTTCTTTCTCTGGCAAATAGCATTTCAAAATGTTGATTATAAGAATTCCCACTTTTTTCTAGAATTTTAGGCAGAGATGTGGAATTTCCAGAAAATTGGGAATCAGAAAATGTTCCTATGGAAATAAGTATGATTCCAATTAGCACAGTCATTTCAATACCTATAGCCTGTACAAATATTTGTTTACATTATTTGGTGTGAAAAACATTACATCTAGCCTATTTTACAAGGTTTGAACAGTACATACTACCAAACCTGCCTGAAATGGAAAATTTAGTCCACGTCTCTCATTTTAGGTACCTTACCATGTAAATAGCAGGGCTATGAATGAAGATCTCCTAGGATAATGAAGGAAATCTATACTATATGAGATCACTAAATCCCAGTATAAAAATGAAAATGTCACTGACCAAATTAAAAACTTTACACTGTCTTCATTATTGTATTATTTCACCTGAGGAAAACATTTTATTTATTTCTTAAATATATTTCTATGTCATTGCAATAAAAAAAATTATCTCAGCAGCTCACATAGAAGCAAACACACACATTCTGGCAGAATTATCATGACAGTTTCTCAAGAACAATGTTTTACCAAAATCATACATGAGTGTTCCAAACAGATAAACAAGAAAAAAAGTTTCTATAACACTACTAGATTAAATCCAGTATAGTTTCACCCTGGCAGAGTAATCTTGCCTTCTTATATACTTGAAAAGATAGCAACTGCTAAAAAGAACCTTTTTGCATGTATTTATTCTTTTACCTACCTACCTACCTACCTACCTACCTACCTACCTACCTACCAAACAGCTCATTTACTTGGGCAACTATTCTACAGCGCACAGGCTTGAGGCATGCCTGATTTTGATCAGATGGCATAAAACAAGTTTGAAACACACACTTCGTTGAATTAATAATTCAATCTCAAGAGGGACCTTAAGCTAGACATATAGATTTGTTTGTTAGATTTATATCCCAATTTTCCTTTGGGAGCTTAAGGTGGCATACAGTGCTCCCTCCTCACATTTCCATCCAACAACTACCCTATGACGTAGGTTGGGCCTGCCTGTATGTCTGGCCCTAACTAACCCAGAGGGCTTCCATGGCTGAGGGTAGACTTGAACCTGGGACTCCTCAGGATGAGTCCAACACCTTAACCATGACACCACACAGGTTCTTTTTTTCTTTTTTTCTGTATCTTTCTTGACATCACTTTTCTTTCCAAAATGGATTTCATTATTCTATCTATCTCCCCCATTAAAATAAAAAAGTCTACGGCCAAGAAGAAGAAATGTCAGGTTCTGATTAGGACAGGGCTTCTAGCATCTTGAACAGTAATGCAAAATAATTAATTTGGGCAAGTACAGCTTGGCAGCTTGAGGTAAAAAATGCAGTACTGCATTTGCCATATGCAGTATTTACTCAGAAAAAAATGAAAAGAGTAGTCCTTTTTTCTACATCTAGTCACTCTTTAGGAAAAAAATGTGGTGGGAAGATCTCTTAATACAGCTCAGTAAGAACTGAGCACACTCAAAGGGAATAGAGTGGGAACAGACAGAAAGCTGGGTGAAGGACTATGCAGTGTAGTTTTCTGGGGGGAAAAGCACAATCTCCTTTATAATTAAAAACATCTTTAAAAAGCAAAACTACTTCTGAGGAGCATGAAAAAGACTGTTTCATATACACACACTTATGGTCCCAACTTCTTGCGACCATGCTATAATTAGAAGTCAAGAAGCCACCTGGTTTCCTCCGAGGAGGCTACAGGGAAATAGCTTTACAAGACTAGCCTGTACAAACCAATTTTCAAGCAATCTCTTCAGCACAGTAATTATGGGAACTGGACTGTCCCCTAGTATTTGCTACAGGTTTAATTGTATCCACAGAGCTCATTCAATGTTTTCCAGCTTTTTGTATCTATGAAGGTTATAGAACTGTCGTAATAAGAAGATACACCATGGGGAGAAACCATTCCCATCTGCAAGCATAAAGGGTATCCATCACTTTAAATACATCAAATTAACAATAAATGTGAGGATACATATAAATTAAATATTTAATAATGGCCTATAAGATGAAGCAAAAAAATCATGACTCTATCTGTCCCATCGGCCTCATTGCTTATAAAATTTTGATCACGGCTGCCATATTTTAAGAATGTCTATCCTTTTACACACACACCAACTTCTCCCAATCCTGGTGTCATCATATGTGGGATTTCAATTCTCATAATTCACGAACAGCATGAAAAACATTTCAAGACTCAGCAGATGGCAGCACCCGGCCAATCTTGTCAGGGCAGAGAAAGCGGGGTCAACCCTGATTGGTAACTGGATGGGAGACTACCAGGGACTTCCAAGGCAGGAGGTGGGCTGGATAGTTTAAAAGCATCCTGGAAAATACAATGGCAAACAACCAGGAGTCAAGCTCTTGAGGGCATCTTTATATTTTTATTGACAACTGATACAGAAGCACAGACTAGAACTGGTTTTCCCTTTGAAGAAAAATGCTTCTCTGGCAATAGTATAATGTGATGAAAACTACAGAATGTGAAAGTTGGAAGGGACATTATAGGTCATCTAGTCCATCTCCCATTTCAGCCATGATTTAGCTAAGTTAGCCAAGTCAGTCCTTCTGTTCATTCCTTACAATCCTTTCCATTGCTCATTTCTTCCACCTGAAGGTTTCATTTTAAAGGCTACCTGATACATACCTAACTGATATAAAGATGATGGAAACAACATGACTTAGTAACATAAGAATACATTTGCACAACTAACTGTTTCTTCTAACCAAGAAGGAAAGAATGATGAAGAAAAATGTTATGCAAATTATGCAGAGAACAAATTTTTCTTCTCACTTGCTATCTCAGAAGCTAGCAGTTGTTACAGACATTTCTTGATGGTTGCTGGTGCTACAAACCTACCTATTGCTTAAGGTGTCCCAATAATAGTACAGTATTCAGATTTCAGACAAACTGTACTGCAAATGTAAATGGCAGACAGTCTTAGGTACTTATAACAATCTACTAAGCAGCGTGATAATGCTAAGCAAAATTCTGAAAGGGTAATACATGTCTTCCCATACCCCTTTCTCTATTATCAATAGAAGGCTGCCCAAATATTTTATGGAAAAACAGATGTTCTCATCAATATATTGGGTAGCCATCTTTTTCTATGCAATAGGTAGGTTTGCACATATTGGCTAGTCTCTGAAAGTGTATGGCAAGTTTTACTTTAACTACTTGCTTCAATAGCAGAAGCAGCAGTAGTAATAATATAATATACAATCCATAGAGCAGTTTGTAAATCATTAATTTTAATGTTTGTACACTATGAAAAGACTGTTAAACCATGAAGATTGTTAAGATTAAAAATCTGCATGGAAACACTATTAAATAAAATAAATATAATCAACAAAGAAAAAAAGAAATGAATGCTTTCTATGGAGCAACATTTCACCAGAGATTCGGATGGCCCTGACTCTACTGGCCTTCCGTAAGGCCCTGAAAACTTGGCCTTTCCTCCAGACACTGACTAGAGCATGGGATGAACCTGTCCAGAAAATGAAAGAAATCATTTGCTGCGGTTGGTCTCATTTATTCTGCTTTGGTGTTTGCTTTGCTTTCTTTTTGATCCCTTGGGTTTTTTTTATGACTCTAACCACATGTAAGCCACCCAGAATCACTTTTGTGAGGGGTTGGGGGAACACAGAAATAAAATAAATAAAATCATATTTTTTACATTCTGTCCATCTTACATTTAGACAACAGCTGATACTTTGGATTTAGAACTCTGTGATGAATTTTTCCAAGTCCTTGCAAAATCGGCATAGTTGTACAATGTTGAATATCTTGATGATAATATTTATCAGTAGTGGCTTGAAAAGAGCACGCCATTTCATTACAAATTAGGCCTTATTCGTGTATTACTCTGAAATGAGAATGGGGTTAGCTCTATATTATAAACATCAAGAACACAATTAAAAGGCATTCTATACATAAGTATTTCCTTATGTGTATAAAATCCTTTTCCAAGCTCAGAGCATCAGGATAGAGGTAGCCTGGCCATATGACATCAAGATAAGTCAACGGCTTAGCCATATTTAAACATTTAATGTATGGCTAAGCCAAATATTTTTCTTGGCAAACCATTTCCATATTGTTGCCAAGAAAAATACAGAAACTGTCCATGAAACCACTAGGAATCAAGCTCAACTGGAAGGAGATTTTACCTCTAATTAATTGCTTGGAAGTTGACGTTCCTCTAGATAATTATTTATAGCACCATTGTTTTATATAGTAAGGGGGGTTATTACTATGTGGAAATCTGAGAGAGTTCGGAGATGATGGAAAATAGAGGCCCATTACAACTTGGAATACATCCTTCAAAATGTTTGCATTAAAAGTTGTATTCTGAATTTTAATGCAATTTTAATTGCACTAAAAGTTGTATTCTGAAATCAAACTGAAAATTAAATCTCCAGGTAGCCTATGACAAGATATGATATAAAGAGCTACATATCACTTTTGACGCTCTTTAGGGAATTCAAACTGCATAGACAAATAAATAAATAAAGCAAAAACCTTGAAAAAAAAACTGGAAATAAACTATTCATCATTGAAAAACATTCTAGAAAAACAACATTAGCAGAAAAATCTTTAATGCAGAGTGCTCAGAAAAACACAATTAAATGCTTCATTTATGCTGTACGACATAATCCAAATTCTACTAAAAAAAAAAAACATTTGGAGCTTTATTTGTTAGAAGATGAGTACAAAAGGTAAATGGCAAGAAAAACTCATTCAATGCACATTAGCCCTCCCAGTGAGTTCACAATAAAATGCTACTGTTAGAATAACCTGAATATAGATTCAAAATGGTCTCTGCACACATTTTATGCAGATTAATACAAGCACATAATAAAAGCACTGGTTGAATAAGCATGAGATCTAGATCCTACATAGATGAGTCTGTAAAAATACATGGAGGTTAATAAAAATAAATAGTGCAAAAAGAAGGCAGTATGGGTCAAAAGATTCTTCCATACATCTGTAACATTCCCCTAAATGAAAAGAAACCATGTATATGCTCTGAATTTTATAACCAACTCAGTGTCATACTTTTTATACACGAAGAGCGAAAGGTTTTGTTCCTCAGCAGTGCTTCTCAGAAGGAAAAACAAAGTGTTTTGATTTATGCAATATAGGCTGAAATGAGGATTAATACCACCAACAGCAATGTAGAGGTTTCAGCTTTAAACAACATCAAGAACTGAACTTTGTGGGTTCTGAGTTACATACATCTAGCCTAAAAGCACTTGGAAGAATGAAGTTATGTTTAAATATGTTTAGTCCTCATGATTGCAAAGACAGTACAGGATCAGAAACAAAGAAATACTCAGTGAATACACTAATTTCATTATTTATGTTTTCATTTTTTTAGTCCCATTATCAAGATTCTTCAAAAGGCAATATAGATTTTTTTATATTTGAGAATAATAACATTGCATTACTATATTTTATAAGTAGGACTGTGCAAGTGGAACATGTCCACAAATTTCATTGTCCATTAAAATCAAGACAAGAATATGTAGGTTATGTTTCTTACATAAATCCAAAATACCCAGATTAAGCTTAGCTTTCAAATGCATTCCACACGAAATAAATTGTTTTTATCCCTGTACTAAAAGTAACAGAACATGTAACAGAGCTGTACACTTACTTTGTTTAAATAGCACACATGGTTTATGCTATTTATATAAATGTAAATTTTCCCATCCTTTTTTCTGATTCATTTAAATGTATGAGCAACTTTAAATGCATCATCCTTTTAACAGAATTAATGAGAATGTGACATGGTAGCCATGTCTACCATAGTGCTCAAAACATTTTTTTTTAATTCTAAAAGTAACTAGAATAAAAACTCTTCCACATAAAGCTAGAACATTTTCTATGAATGAATGAGTATTCATTATTTAGTTCTGAATCCCTGATTTAATAAAGCCTTTGGCAAAAGAGAGCTTCAAACACTTTCTATTATGCAGATGGAATGAACACATCATCAAAGCTTATGCTGCTGGAAACAGAAATGGTGCATTAAGTGACTCAAGCCATTCTAGAATGTAAAGAATTTTAATGACAAGTTTTTATCCCACTTAACAATACTCAAAATCACACCCCAAATGAGGGCCTCAAATCAAAACTTTACAATTCTATACGATTTTCCCTGAAATATTAGTGAGAAAAAAAATTAAGTTAAAACAGAGTTAGCTAAGGAAGAGGTGTTTTGGGGAGGGGAGGAGGAGGAATTATTTTGCTTCCCAGCATGCCAAAGCAATAAAATATAGTCTGGAGGTGGCAAGTGTTTAACACTGAAATTTACTGTGCATGTAAAACTCCAAAGAAAACAAAACAAATTCCATAAAAAATTATCCATTACACTGACCCTACTTTACACATATAGGGCAAAAGTGATTTCTGATGAGTTTTGTTAAAACAACAACTATACAACAAGTGTTGATCAGATTTATCATCTACTTGAACAACAGTGAGTAAATCCTTTTTGACAATAGGAACATGTTAATTTTAGAACTGATATTAAGAAAAACAAGGTTATAAATATTAGAAGCTTTCAGTAACAATTTTTTAAAAGAATGGTTTGATAAAGGCCCTTTTACATATAATCTGGATATTCCAACATGTTTACAATATAAGGAGCACATTACAAGTTTTGAGCCCTTAGGATTTCCCTTTTTAGAAAGTTGATAACACAGGTGCAATCAAAAATCACTCCATATGAATTTATTGATTAGTGGCATTTATTATTTTGGTTTCCAACATTCTTTCAGCATGGATTTCTGAAAGTAGGAACACACAATTTGCTCTAGCCACAGCTTTCTGTTTCTTCCATATGTGGATTAAAATAATGTTTTCATCTTGCTGTTTGTAGTTATACAAATAATCACATCAACATTCCTTTTACCCAGTCTTCTAAATGAATAATTTCCCAATATTCAGTTCTCCTTCACCATTATTGGATGCATATTATTGCATGTATGCAAAAGAAAAACTGCAGTGCCTCTACAAGGGCATAGTAATATTGTTGGAATTTATGATGAAAGCTAACAGACCAAGAAGGCTTTAAATGAAGAACTTGGTGATTAACTGAAAAACAGAGTAAAATGAAAGTTACCAAAAATGCTAATTCAGTCATTCACAGAATGCCATGCCATGCCATGCCATGCCATGCCATTTTTTTTTTTTTTTACTGTGTTTGAATGTGCCAAATCACTCATGCATATGATTTAACTGGAGGGATAAAACACTCAGGTTGAGAAACACGGAATGCAATAGTAAGAGGAAGCTATATTTATACCCATTTCAAAATTAGAGAAAACTTTATGATAACAGCTGGAATACAACTAGGACAGAGCACTAAGGACAGGGAAATCTATTCACCTCTAATTAGTAGTCCATTGACACAATTTAATTGAATTAAAATAGCAATAATTTTTATTATATTTATTTTCAATATATTGAATTATCCAAAATATTTCTTACATGCAGTTTATAAACTTCCAGCAAAGAGGAATACACTGCTAAAACCTTCCTTCACTCTACCCCCAACATCTCAAAACATGTGGTTCTGGGCACTCAGGTCCAAGTAGCCCGTAAAGTAAAACAAATGCAAGCTCTTGGTTCTGCACACTTTCATAGTAGGCCTGACTAGTACTGTGGTATACTGCTTTCATGACTATGTGTAACATATCAGCTAAACTAACAACATATTCACCACACACCATTCAATATAGTTTTTTTTCACATTATCATATTTATTAGATAACCTGACCTTTGAAAATAAAGAATTAAACATCCTCATTCTACATATATAATGAGGAGTAAAGAGCCAGGTTTTACATCCAGTCGAAAACAGAGACTTTAATCTACTTTTACAAGTTTTCTCAATAAATAATTAAAGAGCAAAATACAAAGGATATGGCATTTACCATCATTCCTGGGCCTACACATCCTTACCACACAAGCATCTTGTATAGTAGAGTGCTTTTTTGCAGTGGCATCTTCTGTAGAGTGAGAGAGAGAGAGAGAGAGGAAGAGAGAAGAGCTACCCTATGAAGACTACAAAAATCCAGATGACCAACAGATGGTAGTAAAGGATATGTTGTATATCTGGTACCATCTATGGTTGCCTGGATTTTTGCAGCCCAGATCTGATGGGCCAAAGAGAGAACTAGGCCCTTCTGCTATATACAGAGACTCACATAAAGATTTGTGGGATTTTTAAAAAAGAAAATTCTAATTTTCTCCCCACCTTCTGGGCATGTAAATGTATATGCAATTTATGAAGTTTTTCTCTGTGAAAGAAATAAAAACTGAACATTAATCATTGATTGACTGATTGACTATGTGCCATCAAGGTGTTGTTGATTCTTAATGACCATATAGATAGATTTATATTATTATATATTATATTATATTATATATACCAATTTATATTACAAGTTTCAGGGGAAAGAAACAACATTTTCAGTGTATAACACATGCAAGAAAGAGAAAACCTGAAAGAAGGAAGATGCAACCATAAGCCTTAGTGATCTGGTTCTAAATATCTATTTGAAACAATAGGACCATATTTTAGCTTTATAAACCAAAATGTTTTCATACAAGACAAATTCTATGAAAAATAAGGACCACTTTACATATATTTTTCCTACATGAAGCTCATCCATATCTAGGAAACAAGCGTATAAAATGTTAGAGGCTGCCAAAATCCAGGCAACCAGTAGATGCCAACAAAGAGACACTTACAACTGTTACCTTTTGCTGTCATCCACATTTTTGGAGCCCAAATCATTATAAAAATGTATTAAATGTGGAGAAGTGATAGTACTTATTTTAAATAAAGAATAGTACTTATTTTAATTAAAGGAGAAATGTATTTCCAGTGTAGTATACAATTAAATTATTTAAAAGGATTATTAATGGCATTAATAATCTATCATTAAATAGAGACCACTAATCAGCCTCAGTACAAGAGAATAAAATTACTATAAAAATATTTGAAAGGAAGGGAAAGGAAAGAAAGTTTGGCACCAAAATACCAATGGTATTGGCAAATAGCAACTTGCCTACAGTTTTTATAACTAGTAACTCCCACTTCTATGTAGTAATACTAGGAAACTTAAAAAAAAATGTGGGTGTTCAGCTTTTCTTTCAGATATCAATATACAGACAAGCAGGCTTATAAACATTTTTGCAGACTATTCACGTGTGAACTTATTTGCATGTCCACATTCACAATGCTAAGAAGAACAACATTTATCCAGCTTAACTCAGTAATCATCACAAGAGTCCTGTAACATAGGTCAGAAATATAACTGTAACTCTACAGTGTTACAGACTGGGTGCTCAGAGAGCAAGAATAAATGCTTATCAAAAATTATCTACTGTTTATAGGATTGATACGAACTATGGCTTGTTGTGGTACACAAATGAAATGAGAAGTTTCATAAGCATATTACATTCTATAATGGCACAAAACAGTTATATCAAAATTTTGCTTCAGGATGCTTGAAACAGACTGTTTCCAGAACAAGCTGGTTCACTCACTGTATCAGAAGCATTAATTAGTCTAAGGATAACGAATGAGAATTCCTGCTATACCCTCCGCTTCAGCTATTTATATACCTTGTGTTCCACACACGTTTCCTCCTGCAGAATTTCTCTCTACCCACTCACAAAAGAAGAAAAATCACTTTCTAGAAGAAAACAAACCCCATGTGTCTGACCTTGTCTGGGCTCAAACCCTAAAGACGGTTGGAACTATATGAAATCACAAGAAAACTATATGAAATCACTAGGAGTCAAGCCTGATTTGACCGAGGCCTTACAGCTTTAAGAAAAAATACTTTCAATCTTTGAGCATGAAAATGTATGTTTTAAGTCTTTTTCATGTTTGAACTCCTAGAGAATATGAAGAAAAAGAAATTGTTAGGCCTGCCTAATCTATCTCCATCTCCTCCAAGCCAGCATTCTCATGTAATTAGAGCAAGTCAAGACTGCCCGTATTCATTCTAAAATGCAATGTAAGGAAATGCAGAGTCAGGAGCTATAAGCACAAGCCATTTTTCCCTTTTCATTCAGAGCCCATTGAAATTTATTTTATCTTGCTTAACATTCCACTGAAACATTCCTTCAGATTTTCCTATCGAAGGATACCTCTTCTTTCCTAACAAACTTCACTTCTCTATTTTCTAGATTTCTCAAATTGCAAGACCTTTGGCATGGAGCTATCTACTGATCTAGATGTGATGCATCCATCTTGAAGCAATATAGGTAGGCAACCTGTGGCCTTCAATTTCATGCAGGTAGGAAGGAAAATCCAAAAGGAAAAAAAAATGGGCAAGGGAATCAAAATAGAGCAACCAAAGGAGGTGGAAGCAAGAGGAAAGCCCTCTGCAAGTCATCAGTTCAGAACTCATGAAAAACCCATCCATCTTTCCCTTGGCAGTCTTGCAGATGAAGAGGAAGAGAAAGGAGTAGGAGAAAGAAAATGGGTAATTCATCTACTTTTGGCTCCAGCCCACCCACCATCAGCAACAACAGTACCTCTTAGATTATCTTGGAGAGAATGAAGCCCCTCAGAATGAAGCTTTCTCTGTTTTATAGGCTGTGATAACATCTTTGTAGCACACAGGGCAAGGACGAGGAAGAAAGAAGATTTTAGACTACTGCTTCAGCTAGTCCTTTTTTCGTTGTGTGCTGGAGTTTACTGTGGTAGAACTTTTTAGCATGTTCTCATTATGTAAATAAAATCTGAAAAAGTGGAATAATGGTATAATGCAGTGTGTGTGTGTGTGTGTGTGTGTGTGTGTGGTTGTTAGCTACTCATTGAGTATTTTCTCTCCTCTCTCTTGTTTTAAGATCTTGGTAACAGTGGCAACAGCAGCACCTCGTGGCAGCGGTCAGTATTTTGTATATGATCTTTTGCATCACCTCATCCAGAGTCTTATCAATCAAACTTGAACTCAGCTTTATCAGAAGAATTTTACAGCACCAAGTATGTTTCTTCAGCACTACAGGAAATGGTGATCTTTAAAAGGTGGATTAAAGGCAAATGTCTTTTATGCTAATTGCAATAAGTGCATTTCCAGCATGTGCAAGGGGATTTTAGATCTCCCAAGAATCACCTTCCATGGGGCCTACATACAGTCAAAAGTTTCTTGTGAAGTGCATCACATTCTGTCTCTTCTTTATATTAGCAATTACAATTGCAGAGGTTTATATTACAGTACAACTTATCAGGTGCACAAACATCATGGCATTATATCTGGAATCTAATGTTTCAGCTCCTAAAATACAGAAAGAATTTCAGAAGGCATGTCTTTTTCTGCAGAGATTGATATTGCATGAATTCCCAGATGTTCACTTTGTTCTTTGTGTCAGCAAGTGATCCTTTGTTAAACATTTTTTAACATTTTTAGTAAGAATAGGATACTTAATTGCGTTTCAGCAATACATGTTTAATATATAAAGAGATACATATTTGGTAAAGTTTACATTTCAGGATAATTAGATATTTTCATGGGGATGGGAGACAGCATCGAAAACCTGTTATTTTGAAGAACTCATTACACCACAGAAACAAAACAAACCCCATACTGATGCTTGACAACTTTCATTACTTTTATGAAAGCACCTGATTATCAGCAACAGCAACATATTCATGTTTAACTAAATAATCCAGAGTTTCAGCTGAATTATTTTATTAAAATGTTGCATTACTGTAATTCTCAACCTGAAATGATGGATATTCATATGAAGTATTGACACTCTGATTATGTTCACCTCTTTCTCCTCTCTGTTAAAGGGTTATTGCCTAAAGCACTATGCACTCTCAAATATCCCTGGGCAAATGTTGTTGTTTTTTTCTCTCTCTCTCTCACACACACACACACACACTAAAATACTAAAAGGCTTGTGGTAGCACACAGGCAAATCTAGGTTAGTAAAATTTTTGTGCTGTATTTTAGATTTTATGAAATATACATAAACCTGTCCTCTCAGATATATTTAACAAGAGTAATTGTGTTGTGGGGATAGGAAAAAGACGACAGAAGAGGCTGACAGGCAGGAGCCAAGAACCTGAATCCTGAGTTAGGGAAATGTTAAACATGAACATACAAATGGTTTAAGTTCTAACCAGAACATACAAAACAAAATCCAGGGTTGCAGTCTTGCCAATACGCAGATCCCTTTGAGCAAGACAGAAATTTATTCAGAAAAAGCAAAATCAACATACTCACCCTAAAGCATTTCTCCCTTAGCCTATACATTTTCCATCAAGAACCACAGACAGGCATGGAAGGAAGACACTTAAAACCAGGCAATCCACTCCTCCCCCCAACACATTTCTTCTAAAAATCCTCTATCAGGATTTTAGCTGTTGGTTTATTTTCTCTCCCACCTATAACAGTGTTTACCAAAACTAAGAGATGTGATCCGGGGTCTGAAGTGACAACGCAACTAACAATCAACGGCCTCTCTCCTCCTCCTCCTTCTCCTCCTCCTCCTTCTCCCACCACCCGCATGCATCCACCCTGAACACCCTGCTTTTGCTTCCAAGATGGGAAAGACCACTGCCTTTCAGCCTTAAACAGGCAGCCTTGGTGCTGTTAACTAAAGCAGTTTTGAAATTCCCTCCTGCAGGATGCAGCCGCTCGCTTGCCACCTTCAACACTTCGCTTCCCAGAGGAAAAGAAGTTTTCAGCGTCGTTAATGTTGGGTTGGGTTGGGTTGGGTTTGAGAGAACTGGCTTTCTTCTCCCCTGTACGTTTGGCCCTCCAGCAGCCAAGCGACCTGGGCACCGGACTTCGGGGACGGGTCCCTGCTTGCAAAAGGCTGCGCCTTCTCCCAATATTGAGACGCTGTCTTAAGCGGGGCAAAGGGCTCGGGGAAGGTCGGGCTCAGGGGTGCCATTAAACCAACTCCTTGCCCTGCCCAATCTGGGAGGGCGCGACAAGTCCCGGGCAGTGCAAAAGCGGCGAAGTGCAAACCCCTCGCCACCTCCGCCAGTGCTGGGCAAAGGGGCAGCAGTCCCGAAAGGGACTCGCGGAAGGGGGGTGTGGTGACGATGGGGCGCGGGGCGAGACTTCGTACAGACAGTACCATCCTCAGTCGCTCGCATCCTCCACCCCTGCCCAGGCGTTTGCACCCGTCCCTCTCTCCCTCCGCCCCTCGTTACCTTGTTGCAGTGGTAATAGTCCAGGGGGCCCAAGCAAGGGGGGTCGGCCCCGGGCAAAGAACCAACGGCGGTGGGGGCGGAAGGGTAAAACCTAACGTCCATGCCGGGACTGCGCGCTGAGGTGGAGAAAGAGGTGGCGGCAGCGGCAAGAGGAGGCTCCAGGGGGCATGGAACCGGCTCCTCCGGCGGCGGCTGCTCTGCCTCTGGCTCAGGGCGGGCGGGAGGAAAGGGGAGGAGAGGCGGGGAGAGGGAGAAGGGGAGGGCGCGCAGCCCAGAGCCAGCTCCTCTCGCACTCTATTGTTCCAGGCACCGAGGCAGGGGGTGGGGGAGGAGGGAGGGGGAGGGGAGAGCGCCTGGGACCTGCTCGGGCTGGGCTGGGTCAGCCTCTCCCCACAGCCTCTCGGGCCGGCGCTGGGACCGCTACAGGCCAGTTCCAAATACCCGCGCCGCGCTTGGGACTTGCCCTGCCCCGAACGCGCCAGGGCTGGCAAGCGAGCAGGAGAGGGCCCGGCGCGTAGGGCAGGTCCATAGGAAAGAGTGAGCTGGAAAGAAGAAAGTGACTGTTTTTTCTTTCCCCTGCCTGAAAGGAAGGGCTCGAAGAGCCGCCGCGCGTTCGGGGCTCGTTCTCCGTTCCGCGAGAACTGTCCCTCTGGAGAAAAGAATGGGACTTTGTGGTCCCACAAGAAAAGGGGGGGGGGGGACGTCTCTTGTTGGGGATTTGGACCGGGCTCCACTTAACTCAACATGGAAGGACGAGTCGGCGGTCAGGCTTTCACTTTGTGCGGACCTGTCCGGAGCAAAGCCTCCAAGGAAGAAGGAGCCCTCATAATTTGTTTCCATGCACCCGCAAGGGTTTCAGCTAAATTCCAAGTTAGGACTCAGGTCTTTTCCCAAGAAAGTAACTGGCAGTCCCGTATCTCAGAGAAACTAGGATTCAACTTTTCCACACGCCCCCTCCCCGCTTCCTTCCCACATATATCCCTATATCAGGGAGCAGAATCTTGTTTCGCATCACTACCGCAGACGATAAAATGGTTGGACTAAGCTTAGAGTCCTTTCTCAATACTTCAGAAAGATGTGCGACCTACTTCAGCCATGTCAAGTTAGGAGTTCCCTACCAATCCACGAGGAAGAGGGATTTGAATAGAACAGCCTGTTTTCCAGTTAAATTTTCCCACAATGCAGGATTCCTCCAGGTTTATTTAGTATACATTCTACTTTTCTTCCAAGGAGTTGAAAGCAGCATACAAAGGATTTTCCCCATGCACTCACCTACTTGCTCACCCTCTTCACAACAGGCCTATGAGAAATGAGTTATGTTGAAAGATGGCAGCTGGCCCAAAGACACCCAAAATCTTAATGGTTTTGTAGAAATCTGAACCTGGCTCTCTCCAATCCTAATCCCACATGACTGACTGGACCAGACTTAATAATCAATTGAGTAAATTACTCTTTTTTCAGGCACTCTATCCAGACATGCCAAAAAGAGTATTGTTGCAGTTTAACAACTAGCAAATCGAACCTTGAGAATTTTGCTGCAAGAAACGTATTGGCTTTTTAAAAGCCATAAGACTCCTTGTTATTTTTGTTGCAACAAACTGTCGTGGAAACTGAAGACAGAAGTGATGCATCTTCCATTTATAAGCTTGCCAGAAAAGGCAAAAAAAGTATACAAAGCTGGTCATTATGTTCCAACGCAGAGATAGTAAAGCTGGTCATCTCTTGATAATGAGCTTTTTCACAACACAGCAGTGTAATATTAAAACTGGGCCTGTATCCCAGCGTAATCCCACATTAAAGAGATATGATAATGCTGTTAGCAAAATAAATGATAAATAATCTGGGTTTGTCCCAAGTGATTCTGTTTTTAAAAAATTCAGAAGTGACAGGTAGAATGGAAAGGTTGTATAAGTTTGTGTTTTCCATTTTATATTCTGCATCAGAGGAACAATACCAGCTCAAAATGTATTGAGCACCACAATACCCATAGTTTGATGATAAGATTTTGTAGAGGAGGGATTTTATAATTTCTGGTGCTGATGAATAAATCTGCTTTTCATGTGTAAATACAGAAATTGTGTACTGTAGTACTGAGTATTTAACAAAACTAATCACTATTAGCAGATTGTTATATTATTATATTCTTTGGAATATAACATAAAGTAATCTCAAAAATTCCAAAGGGCAGGATCATGTTGGACATAGCAATCAATAGAGAAACAGTTATTTAAAGTATTTTTACCTCATTCTTTTGCCCAAAACACTCTCTGAGCATCTTATAAAAATAAAAAAAACATTCTTGAGGCTTCCAATCCAAAAGAAGTGATACAAAGAAAAGGGAATAGAGAGGGAGAAGGAAAAAAGTAAACTCAGGTACCACTTCTTAATAGTTAGAGAATTCTTATATGATCATATGGAAACATTTCAGGTAGAGAAGGAGCCAACAGGACAGAGTTAGTATTGTTTTCCAGTCCTGTCCTTGATATATATAATATTGTTACCGCTTAATAATAATGAAAGGAGAGGAAGAACCTCAGGGTTCAAATCAAAGGGACAGTAGTTAACAAATACTGTACAATCTGAAATAATAACAGGGCAATGACAGTGAGATGGGAGAGGGTGGATGGATGGAACAATTGCATGTAGAAGGTGGACTTGAACATTTCAGTACAGAAACCACTCAGTTTACAGTCTCAGAAAATTGTAGTCATACTAGGAAGTCATCAGCTAGAAATTGATTGCTATATGAAGGGAAGGAAAAAGTCATACTGAAATAAGAGGCACATTCTGCAGTTGAACAACCAACTTTACAATTGCTTTGTACAGGAAATAGTTCAGTTCTTAGTTTAGTCTTTACTTTTTCTCAAAAAATATTGTATAAACTTAGTTTGAGACAAAACCAACATAAAACAATAGAGTTTTACACTTGTGGCATGAATGAACTTGTGCTTATATTTTCATTATCATGGAAAAGATTTTACTTTCTTGCCACAAATAAGGTGTTCATATATTTAATCCATGAAGTGCATTATACCATAACTTAGATCTTCCTAGACAGCCAAGAAAAAGTAAGTTCAGTGAGGAAAAACTGCTAAAAAAAAGTAGGCAATACAAAAAAGACTTTGGGGGAGGGATAGGAATGGGTATATAAATCATGGGAAAAGAGACTACAATATTGTAGAAAAAAAAGTAAGAGAAGATATAGCTGTAAGTCTGCCAATAAAACCCCTGAAATCAGATTAGGAAAGATACCAAGGAAAGAGCACAGATGAAGTGGATGTCTATTTAAGAAAAAGAAAAAGTTTACACCATAGGAAGCATAACAGCTGCTTAGTTAATCCTTGGTACTGACTGTATCAGTTGCAGGAAACATGTACACAAGGAAGACTTGAGATTGGCTGTGGGAAGTTAACCCCAGATCAATTTTATTTGCATTTTATACTAACTTTTTACTATAACAACTGTGACGTACATAGAGATTGAGGAAATCAGTCTCAAACAATAAATCACAACATCTTTAGTCATTTGGTTTAGTCATTTAATCCTATTTGTATTAAGTGACAGATGTCATTGCATGCTTCTGGCTGCAACTAAATCTACCAAAAAAATTTACCCTCCTGCTTTAAAACATTCATAGTGCTCACAATCATTTAGAAGGCTTACAGGTAAAATCCAAAATTAAGAATCATGATTTTAAAAAAAGTGTGTGGGTATATCAATCAGAAGGATGATTGATTGATTGATTGATTGATTGATTAATAGAGCAACTAAATGAAAGTAGCAAAAGTCAGGGAAAGAAATGAAGTTTCATCTAGCATCCAAAAGCTAAAAGCAGTTCAACCAGATAAGTGTCACCCAAAGTAGAGTGAAATCTCAAGTGAATGATGTGGTCTCGCTTTGTGATTCTGCTGGATCTCTGGTAGTGTATGACAATGCTATAATGATAAACTGGCACAAATTAATGTATTCTAACAATACACCAGTACAAATTAATATATTTCTATATTTAAAATAGATACTCCCCCCTCCCATTAAAAGCTGTGGACATAAGCCAATATTAGGTAGTTCTCAACTTAATTTTAAAAGACAACCAGTTTTAAACTTTGTGCTAAATTTCTTCTGGTAGTGTCTTTCAGTTTGCTTTAGAGATGAAAGTGAAGAGAGTGTTAGCATTGATGTTATTTTCATTTGCAAATCTTCTCATCGCTGAACCATCCTTGGCTGCTCACACTTCCAGTCTGAAAAAGTCCCAGAGGAAGAATTCCCTCCTGATTTCTTCTTATGAGATTGAATTGAAACTGGGAAACTCAGGGAGTCTGATAAGATGGTTGTACAATGAATATCAGGATGTTTATGCACTCATTGACCACCTCAGTAAGTGCAAAAAACAGGTTCTATCCATAGGAAGAAGAAGAAGAAGAAGAAGAAGAAGAAGAAGAAGAAGAAGAAGAAGAAGAAGAAGAAGAAGAAGAAGAAGAATGATTCAAAGTGTAGATTGTGCAAACAAGCAGAAGAAACAGTAGAACATATACTCAGCTCATGCAAGCAGATCGCATATACTGACTATGAAAAATGACATAACACAATTGCCAAAATGATTCAATGGAACATCTGTAAAAATTATCATCTGCCAGTAATGAAAAACTGGTGGGAACATATAGTCAAAAAAATAGTCAAAAATGAGCAGGTAAAAATACTGTGGGATTTCTGAATACAAACTGATAAAGTTTTGGTGCAGAAAACACCAGGTTTAAATGTGGTTGAAAAGAAGAAAGTGTGGATAATTGATGTGGCAATACCAGGGGATAGTAGAACAGAAGACAAAGTATTGGAGAAGATCATAAAGTATCAAGATCTGAAAACTGAAGTTTAAAGATTATGGCATAAACCAGCAGTGGTGGTTCCAGTGGTTATCGGCACACTGGGTACCATACCAAAAAACCTTGGACAGCACTTAGAAAATCTGCGCATTGACAAAATTTCCACCTGTCAGTTACAAAAGGCCACACTGCTTGGATCCACACATATACTGTGCCAAAATGTTATGACATCCTAGATTCTTGGGAAGCACTCGATGCGAATGAAGCCCAACACCAGCTAAAGAACTGGCAGCTGTGGTTTCACATTGTTGTGTATACTACTACTACTACTACTACTACTACTACTACTACTACTATTATTATTATTATTATTATTATTATTATTATTATTATTATTATATGCCACCTGACTCCCAGCGACTCTCAGGAATGTATCTGAAATGCTCCTACCCTTTGAAATAATTTCTCAAAGATTGTCTTTTATTGACTTGAATGAGAGCTGTGGAAATCCAGCACTTGAAGTTTTACTGGTTTTTAAAATTCTGATCTTTCATTTCATTTTATTTGTTTTGTTTTGTTTTGTTTTGTTTGTTTGACCCTACCTTTTATTTATCTATATAGATTTTTTATTACCTATTCACCAAGTGATATCAGTCAGTATAACTGGCACAATGCTACTCATTTCAATTTAAAGCCAATCTAAAGCCTTTGCCTAATACTTGATAATTAAATACTTAAATAATTAAAATTTAACCAGTCTAATTAATTAAACAAAGTACATTTTTCTGATTTATTCTGAATTGTTTTTATGCAACATTAATTAATTAGTAATGAGCCTATCAGTCATTTGCATGATAGTGCAATATTACTGTATCGATTAAATACAATAAATGTAATGATAATAGTAAATATATCATATAGAACTACTAGGAGCTCCAAAGTTAAGAATAGGCATTTTTTTTATAGGAAACAGGATTTAATCCCTCTATAAAGAAAAGGGAGCACATAAATAGAGTATTTCCTCAACTGATAAAAACATCTTTTATAAACATTCAGTACGTTTATTTATCTACTTATGCAATTATTTGTATTCTGCCTATTCACAAGACTATAAGCATCTTACAGTAATAAAGCATAATTAAAATCACAATAAAAACCCATCATTGCTGTCCCCTTCATTCAGGTTCTCCATATCAAAGGCCTGTGGAAAAGCATAACTTTTACATCTGTCTTAAATGTCAGCCAGGTCTTTATTTCTTCCTTTAAATATGTAGAAAGTTTATTCATTCTTTTCTCTTTTTCAATAGATGGTATCCTGCATTGCCCATTTATTTCTGCTCATTAGAGCTATTCAAATTTACATAATGATAAAAGAAAATAAAAATAGGGCACAAATCACCCAGAGTAAAAGCAAATTGAATCCTTCTAAGTTTAATGAGAGAATTCAAGGCTGCTCAGTTCTCTCTAAATGAAATTAATAGAACATTAGTGTTGGCTGGATCCTATTCTTAATTTCATATTAAATCAAAGGTAGATGTCTTTGGGTAGGGCTTTACTTACTTATTTTCAGTACATGCTATGAAGAGTTTTGAATGGAGATAATGGAACTGGAATGGGCAGGGAGTGGACTTTACTCTTTATCATGACTAATGTCCCAGTTGAAATCTACTGCTCAAAACTCCACAGACTTACACATACATACTATTTGCAAAAATATGACATCAACAGTAACCCTCTTCCCATTTTGAACAGCAGGTGGAAAATAATTCCATGGTGGAACAAAGAATTAAATATGCTCCATTCCCCAGTGCTGATCTAGCTCTCCCACTCCACAACCACCAACTATTTGTTTATTTTTAAAATCAACCATCTCATCTATCTTGTTCCTGAGATGCTAAGGGACAAGGAATTGTTCTCATTTGGCTGTTGACTTTTCTAAAATCTAAACTATTAGTTCTAAAATTAATATTTCTTTTATTTAGGACTACAATTTCTTAGAAGCCTTCCCAAAATTATCTGTCTTTGTTTGCAAATCAAAGCTAATGCTTTTTAATAAGATAGAAAAGGTGTAGATTAGGTTACCAGCTTTAGTTGTACCTGTGCCACATGCAGCATTACATGCTAATGGTACATTTAATTTATTACATTTTTTAAACTGTTCAGAAGCCAAAGCCCTCTGGTAAACACAGTAATGATAAATATCATCAGTTTTTGGCACATTTTGGCCAGTATCACATAAATGCAACAGTCTGTTTTTATCCCAAGCATGTTCACATTATTCTATGCAAGTGAGGTTGTTTAATCTAGAGAATAACTTGTAAACCAACAATAATGTTCATTGAAAAAATACAATAAATACAATGAACTTTTGTTGAAAAAAGAGAAAATGGCTGTGTGTAATATAAAAGTGTGATTCTGCCCACTTTTTTATGTGGAAGTGAGAGTTGCGTATGTCAGGAGAAACATAAAAATACAAGTAGTCCTCGTTTAGTGATCACAATTGAGACTGGCAACTCAGTCATTAAGCAAAACAGTCACTAAGTGAAACCACGACTGGGCTTATTATCTTAGTTCAGTTTTCCTTTGCTTTACAGACCTGCGAAGGTCGTAAATGTGAGGATTTGTTGTAAAGTTCCTTTTTCATCACCATTGTAACTACAAACGGTGACTAAGTGAGGCAGTCACTAAACAAGGACTACTTGTAGGTTAAATGCAGTAGATATGGGCTACTTACAAAGTGTGCATGATAAAACAAAAAGAGATAAAGTCAAGAACAAATGGATACTGAATGAATGTGGATTTAACACATAAATGATGTGGTCCTGGTTATACAGACAGAATGAATGAGGACTGAAGTGCAAAACATATATATGAAGGAAGAAGAAAAGGGTTGAGAGGAATACTGACAAAGGCTGAATTGAATTGTTGAAATCCTTAGGAAGAGAGAGGTGAAAAGAACCAAAGGCAATTAATGAAGTGGTATATGGATGAAGTGAAAGCAAGAATGATTTGCAAGGGTAGAAAGATGTGGAGAGGTATAGTGAATGTTTTGCTATAAACTACATTTAAACTACATGTATTTCCTTCTTATTTATTTATTTAAAACATTTATATAGCCACCCATCTTGTACCAAACTCTGGGCAGCTCACAACCAAAAGATAAAACCACTTCTATGTACAATATTAAAACCAGAAAAAGCTGGCACCATAACTCAGCTTAGCCCACCCTATCCTAGCACTTGGGGGAAAAGCCAGGTCTTCAATGCTTTTCGGTAGGGGTCTGCCAAATTTCAGGGGAAAGGTGTTACATAGGGCAAGGACTGCCATGGAAAAGGCATACTTCCTAGGTCCGATAAGGTGGCAACATTTAAGGGAAGGAACTAGAAGTGTGCCCACCCTATCCAATCTGGTAGGATGGGCAGATGTCCTTAGAGAGAAGTGGTCCCACAAATAAACTGGTCCTGTGCCATACAGGGCTTTAAAGGTAATAACCAGCACCTTGAATTGCACTTGGAAGGAAACTGGGAGCCAGTGCAGCTCTGGCAACAGGGGTATAATGTGGGTGAACCTAGAGGCATCCATCACTGCATGTGCTGCTGCATTCTAGACTAGTTGTAATTTCTGGGTAGCCTTCAAGGGCAGCCCCATGTACAGTGTGTTGCAGTAATCCAAATGGGAAGGCATAAGTGACCGTGAGCAAGGCCTCCCAGTCTAGGAAAGGGTGCAATTGGGACACAAGACAAATCCGTGCACAAGCCCCCCTAGCCACAGCTGCCACCTGCTCAAGCAGGAGCCATGAGTCTAGGAGGACCCCCAAATTGCACACCAGCTCAGTCCGGGGGAGTGCCACCCCAACCAGAGTCACAGTTGACATATCCCCTGGGCCTGGGGGGCAAATGACCCAGAGTCACTCTGTCTTGCCAGGGTTGAGCTGAAGCCAGTTTCTCCCCATCCAGACCCTTACCACCTCCAGGCACTCAGCACCGCAACAGCATCACCTATCCAGAAAGGGGTGGAGATGTATAGCTGGGTATCATCAGCCTACTGATGATACTGCACCCCATGCTGTTAGATGACCTCCCCCATTTTTCTTATCTCATGCCTGCATTTCTTTGGCTTACTATATTCATAATGTTGCTTATCTTTTAAAGAAATAATATGGTGGGTATATATGTACAGGCTTATATATCACATCAAACAATGATTTGGTTAATATAGTTTGATGAATATATCACAATTACCTGGATTTATATATGTCAAACCAGACCAAATTAAACCATCATATTTAGGCTTAGTGCTAAGTGTGAGTTTGGTCTTTTTCTGTGTTCACTTAGGAATAGGAAGAATGAAGCAGAGGAGTTATAAATTATTTACTCTGTTTTAAAGAAAAATAAAGCAGTGGATCTTATATATTTTTTTCCAAGCAGAACACATTTAAGAGGGAACAAAGAATCAAACTGGTCTCAATCAGTCAGCATAAAGAAAGGTTTCACTTTTGCTCTATGCATGGTCTATCGTACCTCTTTAAAATAGTATACACAATAGTAAAATAAAATAGTACAGGGGATGGCAGTGGTAGAGCACCAGTTTTATGTCAGGTCCAAAGAATACAGGGAACAAAAAGGCTCTCTATGAATATTGGAGAACTACAGCAACTCAATATAGAGTACATCCGTGTTTTTCAAACTTGGCAACTTTAAGATGTGTGGGTTTCAACTCCCAGAATTCCTTAGCCAGCATGCTAAGTCTGCACATTTTAAAGTTGCCAAGTTTGAAAAACACTGGAGTAGATGGACCAGTGTTTTGGCAGTATAAGATAACTGACTACATCTGGAACCTACAGAATCCAAATCTCTATTAAAACATAACCAGTAAGATGAGATTACGTTATTTATTAATTAACCAAACATTAGACCTATCTCTTTATAGGAAATCAAAAGTTCTCAAGTTAGGGTACAGCCCAGGAATGCTAATTTTAAGAAGTTTAATCTTCATAACTTTTTCCGAATAGTGTCCTCCCACCAAAAAATATGTTCTGTTTTTAGAAATTTACAACATATTAATTTTTTAAAAGGCTGTTAAAAGATTTTCTGGGACCTAGGTGTTTATTTTACTTGGGTGTTTTGACTGTTTAATATGCTAGCCTTGGTAATTGCCAGCAATTGCTTTGCTTTTGGTTTTGCAGTAGAAATTTCCTTTCTTTGTTTAAACAGATTTTTACACAATAGGTAAGCGTCATTGTGTGTGTGTTAGATTGCTTGTGTTGTGAGATAATATGTAGACAAAATAATGTTTTTCCTGTCAAATATTGAGTAGGCATCAATGGCAAAGTGACAGGTGGTTAAATAGCTGGCATTTACAATGATTTCATGAAGATGTTTTCCTTTTTTGGACAGGCATCAAAAAACCTGATTTGAAAAGAGAAGACTGATGCAATCTGTTTTGCAGCACTGTGCAGTTTTATATTTGATTTTAACTTGGTATAAAAGGATATGAAAATACAAGAATAGATTTACTAGACCAGTTCAATGGTTTCTCTAGCATATGATTTTGCTTGTGATTTAGGATTATCTTGTTTATTTTAATATCTATGCTCATGACTTTAAAGAAAACTTTAGCACAGAGGGCAATTAATCAACATTTTTCTGATAAGAAAATGGAAAGATAGGAAAAACTTCACCTATTAAATATTTGTGTATGATTCTGCTTTGAAAGACACAGGAACAGAGCTAATAAGGAAAGAAAGCTAACAATTCTATTCTCACTGAAAATATTTTAGTATAAAAGGTGAAATCTCATGCTTGGAACAGAAATTCAAGCAGCTTCTCCTCTGGTAACTTCATATCTTTTAGCAAATAAATTATTGATTAGATTAGCCATTTATGCATAGAAGAACAATATGTGTCTTATAGCCAGAGTGTGTGAGGACACTGCATATACTTCCTAGTTGGTGGCACGTAGCAACAGTGTATTAGCTTGAAAGCTATTCTTTAGTTCAGTGTTTCTTAGACCCCTCTCAGGTGTCCTCAGAATCAAAATTATTTCCCAGACTATGTTGAAAAATAATACAATATTAAAATCCCATCAAACAATCATGAGAAGTGGTAGCGGCAGTTAATGCATCAGTTTTCATTTTTAATATGGTAAATATCATTAAATATAACCCATACCAAAAAAAGCTTTTTGGGGATCCTGCATAATTTTAAAATCTAAATTGAAATTAAATAAAGAGAAAGGGAAGAAGCAGACGACCAGCAACAAGGTGGATGGACTCAGTTACAGCAGCTATGAGTACATAGTTGGGAGACCTGAAAGAGCAGGTTAGGGATAGATTGTCACAGAGAAAGTCTATCTATGTGGTCACTAGGAGTCAAAAATGACTTGATGGCACATATCAATCAATCAATCATTTTTGAAAGTGGAAAGAAGTCCTGAGAGAAAAAAAAAGTTTAAGAAACACTGCTTTAGATTATTGGTTTTAGTTTTCATAGAATAGTGTGAAGATGCTTCAGGTAAAATCAGGCTTTGTTGTATCTGATGCTTCATGGGCCAAAGAAATAGGACTGCAGGGCCACATATGGTCTTCAAGTCATGGTTGTCAACCCTTGAAATAGGTTGTTGGAATCTGTTGTTCAGACTTGGAGAGGGCAGGAAAAACTTTCTCTGTCCATTCAATGATTGCAAGTAGGAATTTGTCCTTCCAGTTTGGGAAAATGAATATTTTTGCAATCATGAAAACATGCAAATATATTTTGTAGACAATCACTAAAGGATAAGGATGTAGTTCAAGGATATCAGAACATGCAGACAGACTTCACTTGGAAGGGTGAACATGACCACATCATATGTGATAGTGGCACAAAATTAAAATCACAGGAGCAATCTAGACATTATTGCTGTTTGTAAGAGGGAGAAAGAGGGAGAGATAATATAGCATCAAGTATGTTTTACAATTTATGTTAAATTAGCCTTGATTTCTGATCAAATGAAACAAGATATCTAAGTGTGCTTCACCATTTGGCTTGTTTGGCTGAGCATGTTGAATGTGCTTAGCCAACTGTAGTTTATTCAATAAACCATGGTTGTGTGAACCATGGAGTGTGAATCCAATCATAGACACAAGAGAATACACTACAGGTGTTTATAAAGATATTACTCCAATTCTCTATTCCACTTCTTTCTCACTGATTTCGCTTAAGCGAGGTTCCCATATTGTGCTAATGATTTTGTAAACATTGCTGTATGATTTATTGGGCTGTGAAAGGTAAGCCAACTGTTCATTATTCATAATCTACCACTTTGTAGTTAAGAAACTGAGTTTTAGCACAATACACGATCCTTTTGTTGTTCAGCAATTATATACAAAATCAGTCTTCTCCAACTGCCTCCAGACAGGACGGAATGCAATCCTCAAAATTCAGAGCCAGTTTCTGGAGGGTATCCCACCTCTAAAGACTGATATAGATATTACCTAATAATGTTGTCCAGTTCTGGTCACCTTTGCAAGGTTACTGGCAGTGAGTTCCCATTTCTTAAAAAAGAAAAAGCACAGTGTAAAGATGTCCAGCACAAAACCCCTGAACCTATCTGCCTAAAATATGACACGTTTCACCTTCTCTTAAGTATTTGCTGTAATGGCAAATGTTATCCAATTCAGTCAAACATAAAAAATGAAAGGTATAGCACTCTGTTGATTTCTAACGATAGTCTGGGGGCAGCACAGGGAATATAGAAATGATGAGGGAAAAAATGGGCAGTTTACATAATTGGGGTCTACATTGAATATTATGGCTCTTGCCTGTCCATCTGGGGAAAAATTATTCATTTCTCACACTTTACACAGAAACACCAATATTGTGAAAACTTGTGATTATTTTTCAAGACAGCAACCCAGTGACTTAGCAAAAAACTGAGTTTTGATCAACATGCATGCACATACACACATCCGTATGTGTATGTGTACACATACCTATTTGTGGATATAAAAACAGTTGCACTTAATTACTTCCAAATATCAGCACCACCATGCACAATTTCAGAAACGTCTGTTCTGTAAGGTCCTTTAAATTTGTTTTTAAATACTTAGCAGCTGCAAGAAAAGTTCTCTCTCTGATTTGTTATTTAAATGCAATGGATAGTTTTGAAAATACTACATTGTAGTTTGATCACAAATGACTTTTTCTGGGAACCTGATTTGATAATCAAAATTCAGGAAGCATCATGTAAATTGTTCGGGTAAGTCACATGGCTATTTCTTCTGCTGCTAGAACAAATGCACATGCATGTACAATCAATGTAAATATTTGCATGAGTTTTATATTTAGCTTTAGTGAATATTAATGCCAAATCTGTGAAGTTCAGTTTCTAGTTTGTGAGTAAGAGGAGCCATAGATAATTTAACCATTTATTTGGCCTTTCACATTTCACCTTATATTTCTGATATGGAAATTCTCTCAGCAAGCACTAAGATGTTAATGTAATAATAATAACAACAACAATAACACAACAACAATTACAACTACTACCCTATTACCATGTCAGCAGGCAGTTCTCCTACAACTTCTTTTCAGCTCTGATTCAATTTTCAGTCACTAATAAGCAGCCAATTTTGTTGTGCTATAATTATGAATAGGTATAACCATAGTAAAAATCCTTGTAGGATTTTCTTGATATACATATATGCCAAGCTTGACTCCTGGTAACTACATGAACATAACCATGCACTTTTCTTGGCAATCATAAGGAAACAGTTTGCCTTTTTTTAAGGATTTTTAAAAACATTTATTTATTTGTTTGTTTGTTTATTTATATTCAATTTGTATAGCTGCCCATCTCACATTTCTAGCTTACAGCCCTCAGATTCCCTCGTGGTCTTCCACTGAATGCTAACTAGGCCTGACTTTGCAATAAGGATAGGCAAGTAGCATTAGAAAAACAACTGTGTTTGTGTGTGTACATGTGGATATTTATGGAGAGAAATAAGGATAATGAAAGAATGAAAGGAGAGACTAAGAGCCTATAATATTACTTAACCCCCTCCAGGCCCCACACATGTTTGTTCATATTTGGAAGGAAAGCTGAAGCAATATTGGAAACTATGCCAAGCCGAGTAGTCCTTCAAATCTCAAATTGTGTTCAGATGTCTCCATAGTGATGTGAAAGGACTTGATTCAATTCAGTGCTTCAAATCAATAAAAAAGTCAGAGTCTTCAAAGATTTGATTTGAATGTACAATTCAATCAAGTCAAATCTCTCTTCGAAGCTTTGCACTATTTGCAAATGAAGCATGAATTCCCCATAGGATTTTGCACTTGTGAAGCACTGGAAAGTCACAGCAAAAAATCATTTCATAGTAATTCAGACAATAACTACATAACCATCATTTAATGTTTATCAATTAATAATGAAGTTTAAGGACACAAAGGGCATGATTCATCCTTAATACATTTCTATCTATTGGTCGAGTCATCCATCCATCCATCCATCCATCCATCCATCCATCCATCCATCCATATAATCAATTAATCTATGTAGTGCTTTCTGTATCAATAAAGAAAATCTCCAAGTTAAATGGAATTTAATAAAATTAATAAGCTATGTCAGATTTTGAACATACTACTGTCCATCAAATCTGGTACTGGGTATTCAGACTGCTAGCAACTCTCTGAGGTTTCAGGCAAAGTTTTTTTTCATTAGTATTATTTTTTTATCTGACCTTTTATCTGACCTTTTTTTAAAATTAAACATACAGGGACTGCACTTCAGATCTTTTGCAGACAAAGCCTGCTTTCTACCGTTGAACTATAGCCCTTCTCACACTTACTCTTTAGCTTTCCATTACTATATATTGGCTACAGTCTTCAGCTCCGGCTGTCCAGAGATGTGGCTGTCCAGAACTTCAGCTGGTCCTAACAAATACCTGTTTTTCATTTGTGATATTTCTTTTTCCAAATACTCAAAGCAGAAGTGAATTTGTATTTTATCAACACAATAGTCTGTAAGATTTAATAGGGGCAGTCCAAGTAGCACAAAGTTTAACTAGTGAACTTTATAGCTGAATGGAAATTTTCAGAGAATCTGACATTCTAACTACCACATCACAATAGGATATTATTGGTAGTAATCTATACATGAGAAACAGTTTAGTGTAGTAGTTAAAGGCACCAAGTTAGAAACAGGAGACTGTGAGTTCTAGACCCACCTTAGGGGACTAACCTCGATGACTTTGGGCCACTCTCTGTCACCCCTAGGAAGAAGGCAGTGGCAAGTCACTTCGGAAAATGTTGCTAAGAAAACTGCATGGACTACATTGTCCATGTAGTCACCAGGGGTCCACACCTGAAAGATATGAAAAAAAAAAACCAAACCTTTATATATGGCTAAAAAGAAGCTAAATCAAACTTGCTTCAAGATGAATAAGATACAGTTAAATTAGACTTGCTCCAAGATGAATAAATATACAATTGATGCCAAAATATATGACAGCTGGCAATACTCTCATTTTCCAACTTAAATAAAATGAAATCTTTATGAAACTCTCTCAGATTCTTCAGTGGAGCAAATACTAGCTTTTTAAAAACCTAGAGCCAAGAAGCATTATACACCTTTCAAAACTTATTCAGCATTGAAGAGGTTTCCAAAATCTCTTGTTTTTAATTTCAGTTATGAAAAATGTTGTTAGCTGAACTTTGGAAATTGACTCTTCTTCTTTTTTAGCAGATTTGCTTATCATTTGCTACAGTGACAAGAAAAACCATCTGTTGTGAGATTCACCAATTGATCTAGGATTAAATGTCAACATTAATTTATTTTGTAGCACAATGGCTCTAGATATTTCTGATTTCTTCCTTTTGTTGTTGTTGGTTTTTCTTTTGGAGAGGAACTGTCAATTTATTTTTCAAGTGTTATTGCCCTTTCTTTTTTAGCAATTTTGTAACATTTAGATATTAATAAGTAGAGAAGTTTACATTGATTTCAAGCCATGCCTGTACATTTATACAAACATGCATATGCGTACAAGATATTCCTCAAAAAAGAACAAATCCTCAATATACTAAACCTGTGTTTTTATCAGCATAAATTATTTAAGGATAAAGGAGATAGATCTGTCTGAACTGTAGCTGTTATTAGTATTGAATATTTCCCAAGAAAAGACCAATATAGCCTGATCTAAATCAGTGTTTCTCAACCTCAGCAACTTAAAGATGTATGGACTTGCTGGCTGGGGAATTCTGGGAACTGAAATCGACACATCTTAAAGTTGCTGAGGTTAAAAAACACTGATCTAGACAACCAAATGCCTCAGGGAAAAACCACAATCAGGGCAGAATGCAATAGCACTCACTTGGTTGCTATCCCCAGTAACAGGCATTGAGAACTATACTGTTACTGCTGCTAGTGATTATATATAACTTTTAAGCTAAAAATTTTCTACATGCCTATTATGCCTTTTCAGTGAATCTTGGCTTTTTATTTAAATAGATTTGATTAATTAATTATATGCCATCAAGTTGATGTCAACTCTTAGCAACCACATAGACCTTCTCCAGAACAAACTGTCCTCAACCTGGCACTTCAGGTGTCTCATAGGTGTAACCATTGCTGCTGGTCATCCTCTTCTCTTTCTTTCCATCTTTCCCAGCATTACTGAGTTAACAAGAGGGCTGGGTCTTTGCATAATGTGTCTAAAATGTGACAGGATGGGCTTGCCATTTGTGCCTCAAGTGAGTGCTCGGGATTGATTTCTTCAGTGACCCATTTGTTTCAGCTCTTCATTATGCATGTAATTGTCAGGAATCTCCTCCACCATAAAGCATCAACACTCTTTCTATCCAGCTTCTTTGAAGTCCAGCTTTCACTTCCACAAGGAAAACCAGTGCCTGAATGATTCTGATATTTATAGAAATGTTATGGCATCAGAATGTATTTTCCAAGGCCTGCACTGCTACTCTACCAAGTGCTGGTCTGTGGTGTATTTCTTGACTGCTGGTCCTTTTACTGTTGATAGTGGATCCTAAAAGGCAGAAGCTATCTACCACTTCTAGGACTTCATTGTCATTTCTAAGGCTAGTGCCTATACCAGTTTGATCTTTATTTTAATCAAAGTCATAATCCATTGTCTTCTACCACACAGTATGAAACAGTGCCTTTGCCATTGTCGCTAAAATGATCATCCCCCTCCAGCATCTTCTTATATCACTGCTGCCCAGTATAGGGCCTGCTTGCTTTAGCTGGGCAGCTAAGATGACCTTCACACATTGAGTGACTCTGCTGGAAGTACAGTATATACTTGTGGCCTGTGCTCCTGACATTCTTCACTTATCCCTCTCAGGAACATCCCTCCTCCCCCAAGATGAGGTAGCTTAGCAGGACTGGGGTGGGGGGGAATAAAAGACTGATTGAGTTACAGTAGTCATATTCATTTTACTACTTGAATTTCCAAGGTGGCTTACAAGGTGAGATGTAAGGTTTTATATAAAAGTTCAAACAAAACAAATGTCTCCTGAGTAAACACTTGCACTTGGATATTTGAGTTTTGTATAAATTTTCCTTTCAAAGTAGTCTGTGGTTATTTCCTTCTCATCCAAAAGGACAGTATTGGAATGTTGTCAGTCCAATATTCAGAATAAAAGGACACTTTGCTAGAACTACTAGCCAATCTGAGCTCTGAACAGCTAAGCCTCATACTATCTATACTGATAGAAAGTCAATTCATAAAAAAAAATCTATGGTCATTGACTAAATTACTCTGAGGAAACATCCAAGCACATAGACATACTTAAAATAATATAATCTGGTCTGACAGATGGTTTGGGACTATTCTTCTTAGAATTTCCAGTAAGGTTGGAGAAAATTGTTATACTCTTTGCAGGGAATAGAGGCATAATATCTAAGCAACCTAACATTAGTGATCTTATCACTGTGCTCCTTTAATTTGTTTTTAATTGTTATTGTTGTAGTTTTATTGATTGTTAACCTCTGAGAGCTACATATCAATTGGGCAGCCATATAAATCTATATATTAAACAAATAAGAAAAGGTCATGCAAATAATCAATTAACCAACCAATCAGGCAACAATCCAACTATGCAATCTTTTTTTTTTTGCATTGTAAGTGCATAGCATAATCTTCCCACTGATAATCTTCAATTATAAGTATCAGGGATTTTATATCTTTCTGTCTGTCTGTCTGTCTGTCTGTCTGTCTGTCTGTCTGTCTTTCCTTCCTTCCTTCCTTCCTTCCTTCCTTCCTTCCTTCCTTCCTTCCTTCCTTCCTTCCTTCCTTCCTCCCTCCCTCCCTCCCTCCCTCCCTCCCTCCCTCTCTCTCTCTCTTTCTTTCTTTCTTTCTTTCTTTCTCTTTCTTTCTTTCTTTCTTTTCCTGTCCTCTATTTTCTGTCTTCCTCAAAATACATCTTTGAATTTCATGTGCCCCCTGTCATGAATTTAATTGATAGAATCACAGTCTGATCAATTCTGGGTGCAATTTAGAAGCACTGAATTGCAATTCCCATAATTTCCAGCCAGAAGAACCTCTGGAAGTTATAGTCCAATTTATATGGAAGGCACAAAGTAGAACAAATTTGCCTTAGATCCTTTTCATCTCTCTGTATAGGTCCAACTGATATTAGAAGAAACATTTAAATGTTATGAACAATTCAACCTTGGAACTAATTCCCTAAAAATAATATCACATCTGTCTCAGAAGAGGTCTTCAAACAAAAACTGGATAGGCATTATTGGGGATACTGGCTTTAAGCTAAAGCTAAGTAGGCACTGGCCTTCGGTGCCATAGCTTTGGGGGCACTAACATAGCCCCTCCTTCCAAATCATTCTAAAAATGCACATCTTCACCTCGGGGGGAGTAACACCATCAGTTAAAATGGCCTGTGGGTGCCATTTACCCTTGAGCCACTACTGAATATGTACAACAGTATAATTTATGTACAGTGTGGTATTAATAGAAGAGAATATATGTAACTCAGGGTTGAATTGTAGAGTCCTTGGGGCTCTCTAGTTTAGTTATTTTTTTACAGACATTTTGTTACCCAGCTAGGTAACATCTTCAGTGCTAGAAGGGAGTGGGGTTTGCTCTATGTTTATATACAGTAGCTTGCTCTGTCAGTGTTCGTGGGGGAGTTGTTTTCTCCTTGGTGGTTCCTTGATTAGGCTGTTGTTCACTGCCTGATTGTCTGAGTTGGTAGTTCCTTGACTAGAGTATTGTTTACTGCTTGATTGTTTATCTGGTGTTAATCCTGGTGTTAATCCCTGCTTACCTGGGTGTTGATTGCTGGCAAGGAGGTGTTCTGGTCTTTTTGTTTCCTTTTTGCTATCTCTTTTTGAATAGTGTGTAAATGTTGTTTATCTCTATGTGCCCGTTGATGGCTGACTTGTCTGAATACCAAGCTTCTAGGAATTCCCTCACGTTTTTGTGTGTGGTATTAGCAAGAAGAACAAATCTTGCAGATTAACCTTATTTCATTGCTTGATCAATAACTTCTTTAATGGATTGTACACATGCTGTAGATATAATATACCTTGACTTTAGCAAAATCAAGTTACAGACTACCTTATGACATTCTGATTAGCAACCTGTGGTCCAGATAGCATGACAATTAAGTACATACAGTTGGCTCAAAGATCACACTAAAACAGTCTTCGTATTAGTCATTTTTTACTTATTGTTATGTACTGTTATCAAGAAACTGCATGATTGCATTCGTGCAATCTTAGATTCTGTAATAGTACTGCAATATATTTATCAGATTTCTCTTTAAATATATTCCTGATTTGTTGTATGTTTATATTATTCCTTTCTTAGTTGTTTCTCTACCCTATTGTTTTCTAATGCCTTCAGCAGATAAGAAAAATTCCATCCCAATTTAAATTTATGTGGAATAGAATACTTGTATAATCCTTAGTAATTAAAAATAAAAATATCAAGTATCATGGTAATATTACCCACTACTTCTGTCTATAAACTTTGCACAGCTACTTCTGTGACCTTAGTTTATTCAGTTTAGGGAATGCAATAGCTTGCCTGTTAATAACTGACAAGTTATTATTTCTACACTAACACTGTAATTTCAAAACTGACAGCCACATAAGAAAAGTATTTCACATTATTTATTCAACCAACACTTTAAATATATATATTTGAAGGTTTTCAGGGAGCTATAACAAACTGTGTAGGATATTTGTTTCTAGCTGTATGACACTGACCATCCTGTCTAATTCTGTTACGCTGTTCTGAATTCCAGCATTTCTACATGTATTGACAGATAGATGCACAGAGATCTCTATTTGACCATGATATAACATTGGAGGAGGCAAAAGCAATGTGTGTATAAACCAACAAGGTGAAGATGATTTTTTCTAAAAAATGTCCAGTGTTAACAATTAGCATTTAAGCTTTCTGAGAAATTAATACATTGTACCAAATGGATCCTTTGGATTTGTGGAAAAGACAGGACTCTGCATAAGACAATATCTCTGTGAGCTTTGCTAGTTTTGTATTCACAGGACGACTGGGAAAACTGAGAGCACACTTGAATCAAGAATGTGAAGGGATGCAGAAATCTTTAGATTTGCATATACAATATTGAGATCATGAGAATGTCAAATTTAAATGCAAAATTCACATGTCTCATGAATAAGTCATGAATGGTGGCAAGACTGATTTATTCTTTTCTTCTCAATTGTCATCACTCTCTCCATCTTCTACTCCCTCCCCTCACACCCTCCTTGAATAGACTTTAATCTGCAAAATAGGCAATTTGTGCTTTCCTTCTGCAGGAAATGGATTGATAGATATGGCTCTGTGGAAAACCATAGTTGCTCCAATGCTTAAAGATTTGCGTCTGCATCTGCATTGTTTGGCAGTGGTTACAACGTATGGATGCATTATTACACCACCACTAGCACCACTCCTGCTTTCTCTCTGGAGATACTTTAGTGCCATGGCAACAGCCTTCAACTTCCTTCATGTTGGACAGACAACTGGATTTGGGGCAACTAGCTGTGTGGTTTTTTCTAGATTTTTTTTCATCCCGCCTTTATTATTTTTATAAATCACTCAAGGCGGCAAACCTACTTAAATACTCCTTCCTATTTTGTCCTAATGTTGAGTAACCATCTGAGATTATGCCTTTCCAGTCACTTTGTTCTACTATTGTAATGAATTAACAGATGTCATAAGGTAGGGTTGACGGGTTATCAGTTCTTCCAGTGATTGGAAGTAAAACCACGTAAGTTTGTAGGAGAGTTTATTAACAAAACTGGGACCGCTATTCAGTAGACATTGTCCTGAAGCAGATTTAAGAAATGGAGTTCACTACAAGTTTTTGCAAAGGAATCATAATATTAGAGGGCATATACTTTCTAATATGTTTTATTGTCCTTACAAAAATACTACATAGTTGGCACAAGCAGTTGATGAGATCTTGTTTTCATGCCATGACTATTTATTATGTTTGAGGGGCAATGTGGAATATTTCTGCTTCCCTGATTATAATTAACATTTAAACAAATTGATTTCAGTCATCAGAAAGACTTGGCCCACGTTCCTTCATTTCAGCCGTAACAAAGGTAATTCATAATGTAATTAAGCACGGAGGCCATGGCTTCTAGAATTCTTTCCAATCCTTAATAATGGCTCCATTCTGGATCACATGACTAAGGGAAGAGGGGTGTAGAATGGAGAGGTTGGCAGCATTCCAAGTCCAACTGCCTTTCCCATAGAGATTCATTGGGTTGGTTTGTTTGTTTGATTGTTTGCCTCTCAAGCCCCCAGCCACATCTGGCCCATTTTCAAATTCAGTGTTTCTTTTCCCAGCTTCTCCCTACACCACAAAATTGGTCCTGTTCTGTTCTGTTTTCAGAGATGGACAACTAGTGGGCAGACAGATTTCAGAACCCCTGACATAATTTATTTCCCACACAATCACGTTAAGGGGGAAAAAAGGCAGAGCATGGCTCCTGGAATTCCTTCCAACCCTTTATGAGAAGTGGCCATAGGAGACATATTTATTTTCTTCTATGTAACAAAATAAGATGTCAGTTTGTGATGTGTGTTTCCACTCTCCCCTTGTGTTGTACTTCTGTGTATCTGTGTGTATGTGTGCACTAGAGAGCACAGGGTGAATTGTATATGCCCACTCTGGGTCACGTGTCCGGGAGGGAGACCGGGGGAAGTTAGAATGGAGCAGTTGGCACCATTCTGATTGGCTGCGCAACCGCCTTTCCCATAGGGATGAACTGGGGGAATTCCTGAATATTTTTCTTTGAGTCCTAATGAGGATTCAACCCATTTTCAAATTCAGTCTTTATTTTGCTGGCTTCACCTAGCTTTCCAAATTTGGTCCCATTCTATTCAATTTTCAGAGAGCTATCCTGCTGATAAAGAGACAGATGGAGAGACAGAGTCCTGAGCCACTTCACATAATTTTTTCCCAACATTCTGCTGGGTTGGAAAGAATAAAAATAAATGTATTTCAGTTGCCAATTATTATTAATAATATACTCAACTTCATGTTATATGTACATTTAGTTAGTAGGTAACAGTGTAAATATCTCTGTTTTCTGGTAAAGAAGACAAGAACAGGCAGATCTGACTCAATAACCATGTTGCAAGCAAGATTTGGAAAAACTGCATTCTCATGGCATACTAAGGGGAAAAACACCAATGTATCAAACTTTTTTTGTGTGTTTTCAAAACATATCCTATAAAGGGATAAAATTTATAGGCAAGCTTCATAAAAATCAGTGCAAAGCTTTTCAACTGAAGCTTTTTAAAAATCGAATGTTCTAAAAAGTATCTACAGGTAATCCTCACTTAACAACAGTAATTGGAACCGGAATTTCCATCACTAAGCAATGTGGTTGTAAAGTGCAACATCATACGATCACATCACTTAGTGATGGCAATCCCAGCAGTCCCCATTGCTCTCATTAAGTGATGATCCCAGGTCATTAAGCGAGGACTGCATGTGACCATGACTTGTGACTTCCTGCCAGCTTCTACAAGCAAAGTCAATGGGAAGCCAGCAGGAATTTGCAAGTCCCAGGAGGCTTGCAAGCAGGCCGGTGGGTGGCTGAGTGCTATGGAGTGCCGTGGGGGGTGCTGCAGTGCCACACAAGTGTGGGGGGGAGGAAGGGGCACTGCAGCAGGTGTGGGAAGAGGTGCCATGGCTCCGTGCGAGTGCAGGCAAGCATGGGAAGGGGCACTGTGCCACTGCCTGGGTGTGGACAAGCGGGAGAGGGGGCAGTGCAGCACCATGTGAGTGAGGGCAGGTGTGTTATGGAATGCAGGCAGGGGTGTTATAGGCAGGCATGCTATGGAGTATATACTCTGTAGCGGGCTCCTCGGGAGAAAAAGCAGTGGGAGCGACTTACAAGAGTGACTTTTGACCTTCCTTGCCAGCTTCCCCATTGACTTTGCTTGTGGGAAGCCAGCAGGGAAGGTTGCAAATGGTGCTCACGTGACCGCAACCATCGTAAGTGCGAGCCGGTTGCCAAGCACCTGGATCATGATCATGTGACCACTGGAGTGCTGGGACAGCTGTAACTTTGAGGACCAGTCATGAGGACCACTCGTTCAGCACTGTCACAACTTTGAACAGTCACTGAAGGAGCGGTTGTTAACCGAGGACTACCTGTATAACTTTGTGATTTTGAGACAAAATGTGGTGAAATTTGCAGAGACGCAAGAACTACTTTTGACAAATATTGAATAGATTTATTGCAAAAAAAGAAAAAAAAAGGTGGGGGAGGATATTCATACTGTATGTTCATGAGGAATGATGTTACCCTTTCAGAATGTGGTGGAGTGGATTATTAGGGACTTAAGTGGAAGGATAAGGGATGAAATTGCTGGTTTTTCATGTTATAAATCCATGATCTGTATCAGATAACTAATACAGCTCATGAAACATTCACGCAACTGCTCAGAACAAGAGAATGGGAACAATGAAGTACAGTGAATGATAAGACTAAGGATCTCTCCATCCTCAAGGTACTGTAATTAAAGTGACTAATAGTCTGATCACAAGGATCATTCTGATTTTAGGGCAGCCCCTCCACAAACAGAAAATGTTTGTAATATTCTAAATATTTATTTATCTTCCCCCATGGTATTTGGCTTCAACTTCAAGTTGAATTGACTCCTGGTGACTTCATGGACACATTTATATGAACATTTTAGCAGCTATATGAAGCAGCTTGCCATTATCAATTTCTGGGATGTTTATTTTTATTTTTACAATTTTCCCATCTAACCTACTGCCTTGTATTCCCTGGAAGTTTGGTATCCAAATACTAACCAGACCAGATTCACTGCTGAAGCCAAACAAGATTGGTCAGGTGCTGCCAAATGTTTACTCCTCTTTTTAGCTGCTATAGCATTATCTTTTGCAGTATCGCATTGCTCTGGGAAAATGCACCATGAACATGGAAGTTCTGAATAAGAATCAGATGGGTTCAAACACATTTGCTCTTCCTGGGAGAATGGAAATCTCTTCCAAACTGCCCCTATTTATCTATCTTTGCCAGCTTGTTGTAAAATGCCCAGAGTTGTTTCATGAGATGGGCAGTGACAAATCTGATGAATAAATAAATAAAAATAAATAGTATAAACTCTTATAATTTACCTTTCATATCTGTAATAAGTGATATACAGTGATACCTCAGGTTACGAACGCCCCTTCTTACAAATTTTTCGAGATACAACCAGCTCCGGCCCCAAAAATTTACCTCGACATGCGAACTCCGCCTTGAGCTATGAACCGGATCCGTGGCCATTTGCCCTGCTGCCACGCGGTCGCGGCTTCCTGTGGGCGAGATCGCGGTAGCAAGGAGACGTTCGGTGAGGCTTGTGGTGTGTTTTCTGGCGTTTGGAAGGTTTTTGGTGTGCTTGTCAGCATGGCTCCAAAGAAAATGCAGAGCAGGCTTGGCAAGAATAAGGCTTTATGGGGAAATGTGCCTCATGGTGCGACCAAATTCGGAGGGCGGATTAGCCGTATTTACATTGAACCTTATGGGGAAATTTGCCTCGTGGTGCGACCAAATTCGGAGGGCAGAACGGATTAATCGTATTTACATTGAACCTTATGGGAAAATTTACCTCGAGTTGTGACCAACTCGAGTTGCGATCAGAGTCACGGAACGGATTAAGTTCGTAACTCGAGGTACCACTGTACCTCACTATAGACTTTTTTCTTTATAGGCACTGTGTTAGATTTAAATATCTAATTAAAGTTTGCTTTCCCCATTCTTAAATCAGCCATGTGTGTGATCATAAAATAGCTTTTCTTTCCCTAGTAACCTATCAGTCCCATAAATTAAAAAGTCATTTTAAAATTCTTATTGATATTTACAAATAACAGTAATAATTTCTAATCGTTACTTGGGAAATGTTTTTATAATGATAATCCTTTTTATTTTACCGTGTAAAGATTAAAAGTAAGCAACTCCACACAATCACTGATATATGTCAAATAGTGCATATATTTATGGCTTTTCTGCCAATATTTATAAACCTAATCTAGTGACAATGTCTTCAGAGCAACTCAGCTCTTTTAATTCTTACAGGCTGGATTTCTGCTGGATTTTGCTTGTTGCGACTTTCAAAAACAAAATATGTGAGCATTAAAATTCATATTATAATGTCTTAAATCTCAACTGATCAAACATCAGTCATTTTCTCCAAGTTCCTGATTAAACTAGTATCAAGCATTACTTATCTTTATCTTTAGAAAAAGCATCTAACATCTGTGAAATCCTTGGATATAGACCCAGTGGCTGTCATTAGTAAACCAGATGGGTAGAATAAACAGGAATACAATCCTATTCAGAACTAAGTTTAATTAAGCATGGCAACATCTAATAAGAATACTGTACTGCAATGGTCATGCTTATACAATCATACCTTGACTTAAGAAACTAGAAATGCCTTTTGCCTGTGCAAACCCCTCCCCCAATTCCGTTGTGATGCACTTGAACAAACAGGAAAACCTAATCAGTGTTTTCCATTTTATTTAAATTGAAAAGTTATTATTATCAATTTTAGATATGAAACTGCATCTTGAACCTTTTTTGATATCTTTGTTTATTCTGATGCTGATAATCAGTGTTTTTTCATTTCAAACAGATAGCGAACAAACCTTAACAAGAAACTTACTTAATTATGACTTACCTCAGTCGAATAAAGGAATAAAGGAATTCTGTGTACATACAAATTGATATCCTGGCTAAATAGCTAAGGTGTGATCATCCAAACTTTTATTACATATGTATCTACTTTTGATAATTATTCAGGAAGAAGAATGGGCTGATCTAACCATTCTTATCTTCTCAGTTTCTCATTTTTCCATTTTTAAGTTTTGTTTGTCAATTAGTAGTTTGTCTTTTTTCTTTAAGTTTACACGAACATCTATATGTATTTTTATGGAAATTTCTCCCAAAGTATGTATTTTACTCGTAATTTTGCCTAATGTACACTTTTTTGAACAATTTCTCTGGAGACAATGCATTTGTATACAATATTTTCATGAATAATTGACTTTTCTATGAAAGGCCATTTTTAAAAAATGCCTTTAAAAATATTAGATGATCTGTACCAATAATACATTTTAATATTCATGAGGTCTTGATACGTTTTCATTAAGTTTTTGAAATGTGTTCTGTTTTACTCTATTTATTATTTAATAGCTTTCTATGGCATGAAATACCCAAGCCAGAGGTGTCCATTAAATGGTGTATTAAACTTATGTTAATACTATTTGCGTTAGGGATTTAATGTTCAATAGAGTTTAGAATTATTTCATATTGTATCTTCCTTTATATTTGATTAATCTGCATGTCAGCAAAAACATCCATAGAGTGATATATGAAAATTATTATGAGTTTTTACACAATGCAATGCTTACTTACTTCTGAGTAGACAAGTATAAGATTGTATTGTGAATTGTAGTAAAAAAAATATGAGGAAGCTGATCCAAGCATTATCTTTCAGATGCATCTAAACAAAACCAATAGGAGAAGAGAGGAATTACTTTAATGCAAAGCAATAAACAAAATAATCATATAGAAAATAGGTAAGCATGCTTCAGTTTCAGAGCTCTGAAAAAAAAGCACTAGAATATATGTCTTTAAATCCTTTTAGTGTAATGAAACAAGTTGCATATTCCAAACCCTTCAGCATAAATAATGGTGTGAATAATTTCTTATATAAAATGAAAATAATCCTGACATTTACATGAAGTATGTTTTAATATCTCCTGAAGTTTGTGATTTTATTTTTAAAAACATCTTCTAAGTCTTCATTAATTCCACATTTTTTACAATCCCATTTTAAAAGGATCTGGGATAAATTCTCCAGAGCTTAAGACAAACAGATTCCAAAGCTGATAGTCAGAGAGTTCTTTAAAAACAAACACTGAGCTGAAATAAAAAAGTCATGAAAACATTACAATGGCTGTATACTGCAGTTGGCCATCTAACAACCCTACTTGCATAAACACAATAAGGGAAAAAATAAGTCACTGTAAAGGGGAAAGGATCACTCTTTGCTAAGAACTGTAAGAGAATAGCAACTGAGTAACTGCAGGCTTCTCTTTTACCAGACAAGCACTTTACCTGTTTCTCTTAGGGCATATCCAGCCTGCCTCTAAGCCTCAGACTAGCCAACCAGCAATCTGATCTTTCATGTACTACTTGACATAAAGTCAGGCAGAGGGAGCTCTTAACAGCTCCAGACTATTCCTGCTGGTTAGTCAGTATGATCTACATCAGTTTTTCTCAGCCTTAACAACTTTAAGATGTGTGGACTTCAACTCCCATGCTAGCTGGGGAATTCTGGAAGTTAAAGTCCACACATCTTAAAGTTGCTGAGGTTGAGAAACATTGCTCTAGAGGGCTGGAGAATCAGCCCTTCCTCATCCTCAAGAACCAGACAGTGTCTCAGTTGCTTACCAGGGTAGCCCAATTTCCCCATGAAAACTTCTGACAAAGTTATATAATTTGGCAGAATCTGTGAGAAGTTTATGTTGATGTGTAATTTGTAGTTTCATTTCAGCTGCCAATTATGTATTATTGCTGTGGTGTACATTATGTTGGGTTATAACTGTTGTTAGCCTCCCAGAATCACTATGATGAGCAGGGTGGATGTCGAGATTAAAACAAAGAAACAAACAACTCTTCAACATTCTGACAGTATAACATAGATGAAAGAATTACCCACTGCCAATCACTGGTTGCACATTGTAAAAAAGGAAGGTAGGATGCCATACTGAAGACTCATCCACTCATCCTGCTTACCCCAGCATAAAGATACCCCACTAACTATTTGTAGGGGACATGTTCTCACATCACCCTCATCTCTTATCCTGTACTAAGGCCTCCAGCACAGATAATCTAGGATACGTGGAGGAGGAATGTTGGGAATAACATGATCTTGGCCATGATCAGTTCCAATTAGCCCAGCAGTTCTGCTGAGGGATAACCACCATCCTGACTGGTTGGAAATGTTGGACCTGAAATTACCTTGGTGCCAAGCCATATAGGGCTTTCTAGATTGAATTCAGCACTCTGAATACTACTCAGAAGCCTGTTGGCAACCAATGCGGGGCCATTAGCATAGGTTAACTGAAACTGCCCACCAAGGAAAGAGTAGACCAAAGCAGAAGAGTGCCTCCATTCCTCACAGATAGTCAAGAAGGATGCCATGGTTGGTGGTACTGAAAGCCACTGAAATCCAAAAAGTTTAGAAGTACTGCCTAAGTCCAAGTCCCAACAAAAGTTACCCACTACTACAACCAATATCATTTCTGCCCATGTCCAAGCCATACGCTGACTGAAAACGATCCAGATAATTCATCTCTGGTAGAATGCTTAGTAACTGTATCCCTAGTTCAATAACTTTCCCTAGAAAGGGAAGACTGAAAACTGGATGATTAATCTGCCAGCATTTTTCCCAGGGCCCTTAAGGTTAACCCTTGTGAGAAGGATGCCAGGAACCTTTGCTGTGGACTACCCCCCTCACCCTCCATCAAACCTCATGGGTCCCCAACTATTGTCACTGCTGCTGCTTGCAATCTTTCTTTTTGGCTCTGTGGCAGTGTTGCAAACAAGGTGATGAAAAATCCTAAACTTGTACCGCTACATAGTACAAGTCTGCCATTCTCATAGGCAACCTTCCTTCCAGCTGGTACCACCCAAGCACCTTCTGTCACACAAATGCTCAAAACAGGTAATTTTTCAACATTGTGTTGCAGAAGAAAGGAAAGGAAAGGAAAGGAAAGGAAAGGAAAGGAAAGGAAAGGAAAGGAAAGGAAAGGAAAGGAAAGGACAGTTTACATAATGTGCTAGAGCTGACTAAATTTTCAGAACATATGAAAAGGTCATCAGCAAGAATCTAACCTCCTGATGTATAAATCAACCTGGTGCAGTTCATTAGAGAAAATGATGCAACTGCACACATTTAAAGTGACAAATATTTCAGATAACACTTTTTCTCTCCTGGGCAAACACACTCTCAAACAATATGGCACAGACACATGCGCAATAATTTCATGTACAGCAAAACCCAAACAAACAAAAAAATAGTTTTACATTTACATTTCGTTTATTGTCTATATTAAATAGTAAGTTACAAATAGAAGTGGCCTATAACATAGCCATAATCATGATGCAGATATAGTAGCTACAGCAAGTGTTGGCAATATGCCTATAGGTGCCAGAATGTCCACCAGACCCTCAGGAGATGTAGAAGATGCTGCAATGAAATAAAATAATTATCAAATTATCAAAATCTTACACGATGTCACACCCAGTTTTATTTTAGATAGCTAGTTGTTCTGTATTCCATAGTTCTAGATAGGTAGATGATATATAAATATTGATATAGATGTAGATATGAAAAAAGAAGTAATGTCTTGATGATGGACTTCATGCATCACCTGACTGGCCACCTGTACAAAGAGAATGCAACACTAGACAAGCCTTTTGATCTGATCCAGTAGAATTCTTCTAAAATTCCTATCTTGAAATTGATTTTTACAGTAACGTACAATGTAATCTAATTTTAATTTCTTAATCCTTTGTATAATATAATGTTTAATTTGCTTACATAGGGTTATAACTATATTTTTCCTTGGTTTTTTTTTTCCTTCTTTTTCTGAAAAATAATCATTATAGCATCCTGGATGCAGCTCATTCTAAAAAAAACACATTCAGTTGGTGGACTGCATAGTCAGCAATCGAGTTCCTTCAGTTGTGCGGGACTATGATTTTCACAATCTCTGATCACTGGCCACGTGAGGTTAATAGAAGGCATTTGGTTTTCTTCTCCTAGCCAGAAGTAAACAATAAGCTATGGAATTTTCTACATGTTGCTCTGGGACCAAGGACAACTCTTTTAAATAAACCAATGATTCTGAGATGAACTATTATAATACCTGGCAAATGAACAAAGAAAGTCATGGTCTAAAGATACACAAATGAGCTATAGATATACTGAAAAGGTTGGTTGTTTTTTTCACAGCAACTCACCATGGCAACTCCATATTGCTCTGTGTTAAAAAAAGACACACTAGTTTGGGATGATGGGAATTATAGTTCAATACATGAAGATGGTATCTAGGAAAAGCTGGCTTGAAAGGTTTTTTGCAGTTTGACTGAATGCAGGAGTGGATGCAGAAAACCAACCCTTCGAGCCTCTTAGAAGTTACACTGGATCATGGCCAATGTGTATGAGAACCTTAGAAAGGCTGCTTCCAGGGTCCTTACAGGTCAGCATAATTTTCATCCTGAAAAGTCTACAAAGCTTTATCAGACATTTCACTTGTCCTTTGTTGAAAAGATAAAAGACATTGAACCATATTATTTCCTCAGGTTTGAGAGGTTGTCTGGTTTTTGTTCTTAGCCCACATAAATCTGGCAAGAGTGATTTCTCATATTTGAATGTACTTGATGTCAAGGATTTAAAGATTACCTTCAAGTCTTGGCCAACTACTGTTTGCCTTGATACTTGGCATTCATCATTTATGAAAGGTTATTTTCACTTTCTGAGCCCAGTGTTAACCCACATAGGCAATCATTCCTGGATTTTGAGCTGTTGCCAGTCAGTGTAAAATCTGCTGTGGTGACATTTTTAAGATGTTTATTAGATGATAGATAGATAGATAGATAGATAGATAGATAGATAGATAGATGATAGATAGAATCTTCATATCCATATGGAACCACTCAGCAGAGTGGCTATCACATAATATCACTTGTAAAATTGTAAAATGAACTGTATTTATTTATTTATTTATTTATTTATCAATCATTTTAATTTTGCTGCCCATCTTCATACAAGACTCTGGGCAGCTCACAAACAATTGTAAAACTGTATAAAAACTGCAAACCAATACAACAAGTAATAACAATATAAAACCATATAAAATTATAAAACAAAATTCATAGCTGAAGCATTATTAACCAAATTCACCAGAGATAAGTCAGATGCAGAGGATATTTTCATTAAAAAATGGAGGAATGGGTGAAAGGAAATCAGAATTCCAAGGCAAAACTGATGTGTACCAATATGCCAACTATCTTCTTTAATTATACATTCTTATACAAACATAGACTGGACACACATATTCTATAAAAATTAAAAGACAATAAAAAATTTTTTAAATGTACTAATGGCCATGCTGGCTGAGAATTCTGCCAGGCTAGCAAAGGAGTGTGACAAGGCTCTATACTCTCCCCTTATTTCTTCAATTTGTATGCTGAATATATGTATTAAGGGAAGCTAGATTGGAAGAAAATGAGTGTGGTTTTAAAACTGGAGGAAGAAACATCAATAACTTGCACTATGCTGATGACACTATCCTGATAGCCAAAATTGCAAAGAATCTGGAGCTCTAGTAATAAAAAATTAAGGAGCAAAGTAAAAAAAATGGGACTAAAATTAAATATAAAGAAAATGAAATTAATGACAACAGGTAAAACGACCAATCTTAGAAATAGCAATGAAGATATTGAACTGGTAGATAGCTTCTGTCTTTTAGGATCAACTATCAACAGTAAAAGAACAAACAGTCATGACTAGCACTTGGTAGAGCAGCCATGAAGGCCTTGGAAAGATATTTGAATGCAGTGATGTCTCTATACCTATAAATATCAAGATCATGCAAGCAATGGCCTTGTGAAACTCTATGGAAGTGAAAGTTGAACGTTGAAGAAGCAGGATAGGAAGAGTATTGATGCTTTTGAACTTTGGTGTTGAAGAAGACTCCTGAGAATACCATGGACAGCCAACAAAACAAAGAAATGGATCATTGAACAAATATATCCAGAGTTCTCACTAAAGGCACAAATGACCAGGTTCAAGTCATCCTACTCTGGACACATTATGAGAAGATCTAGGTCTCTGGAAAAGTCTCTAATGCTGGGAAAGGTGGAAGAAAAGGGAAGACGAGAACAAGCAGCAGCAAGGTGGATAGATTCAGTTACAGTGGCATTGAATGTACTATTGGAAGACCTGAAAGACCAGATTAGGGATAGATCATCATGGAGAACATCTATCTATGTGGTCACTAGGAGTTGAAAACATTTCACTGGCACATCATCCATCCATCCATCCATCCATCCATAAGAACAAAATGCCTCCAAGAAGCAAACCACTCCTATTGCCCTCTTAATGCCCCCGTCCTCGGCATCTTAAAACCCTGAAAACTTCCTACATACAACTTTGGCCGACTGGGAATAGTGGTTGGGGTGGCTGGGTAAGAAAGTGGTTTGCTTCTGGGAATATTTTACTTCTATTTCTACCAGTAAAAAATAAAAGGAAAATATGGACAAAATATTTTTGACTATACCCCTTCTTGGTCCCTTAAATTTTGCCCACCCTTATGGGCGCATATGACAGCTTCCAGAGTTCCTTTCCCAAGTAACCAATGGCCCTATCTCAGACGATCATGAAATCCTAAGAATTGTTTGTGATGAATATATTTATACTTAGCCAAGAATATAGTATATGGAATCAATTAACACTTTGGGTGACTTACCAGGACTAGCTCTAAGTGTTTTTAATCTCTCTTTACATTAAAGACTTCTGGTGATTTTACCTGATAATATTGGCACTGGATAGTGTGACCGGTTATAAATCTAATTGTTTTCCCGTAATGTACAAGTGGTGCATTATGGGCACTGTAGAACATTTGAAATGTTGGCTGGTATTAATCTGAAGAAAGATACCAGGCCCCACTGGAGCCTAAAATGCAACTCAGGGATGCCAGATGCTGATACCTACACTAGTTCTTCAAGTCCCAAGCCATGAATAGCTCCAAAGATAAAACTAGTAGCTTCCATTATTCCCAGAAAGAGACCAACAACCAGCTTGGCTGATGAAGCAGCTGTAAAGCTTGTATATTTGCACAAACAACAAGGATACCGCCCTAAGCATGCAGTGGATATGTAATGGGGAAACTTCCTAGAATACATTGCAAGTATTGGATATACATCTCTCTTGTACGTTTGAGAGAAATATGACTATGGCATCCATGATTATTACCGAAATCTCAAAATGACTGGTGACCCATGCTGTGCTGAGCTCCTGCCCAGTATTGTTAAGAATTGTGTCTCTGTTGCCTAGCCTAATCAAATTATTTTAAAAAAACAATGAAAGGGAATATTTTGTGGGATTAAAGAAGATCCAAGACAAGATTTACAGGATCATAAAACAAAGGAGGTTTTAGCTGAGTTTGTCCAAGACACTGAGTCACAAATGAGCCAATCATATTTTAGTCTAACACATTGTGCATACCCAGCCAGTGATTAACGATTTGTGCTTCAGTATGCCATATGAATCCAGATAACTGGGTTAGTTAAGATAATCCTGAAAGTGAACCATGCATTTGTATGAACACATTAAAAGTTAGTACTGAATCCAGTGATATAAAAAACTAGATAATTTTACTAAAATGAGCAGGCTATAAAAATCCAGAGCAATAGGACTTTGTTTAAAAAAAAGTCTTTAGAGCAGATCAGGGCAGAGTAGCTTACAGTCATGTGGTACATGCAGCAAAGAACATGCTAAACTTTTCCTTAACATCACCCAGTTACTTGGCAATGCAAGCTCCTAAAGATACCTGCATATTAGATGACCTCTGCAAGTATATTTTTAAATGACAAAGGAAGAAAAATCTTGGTTTGCTCCTTGGTGTGATCCACTACCATGACTATTCTAATCATTATAAAAGGGAAAGAAAAGGTCTTGATCAATCACAGCAGTAGAATAATGCAGCTTTATAAATAAATTAGGTAGCTCAAGGAATAGGAGTTCAGACCAGCTTCTGAAAAGGCAGTAATTCAAATTTACCTGCTACAGGACTTATGACCAGGGAAAGCAAATGGAGATATATCAAATTGTCTTTTCCTGAGTTAAAACAGTCTGATAGTGCTCTGTGAAATCTCAAATGATGTTTATCCCAAAAGCAGTAGTTGAGATTCTTTTGTTGTTGTTGTTGAAGATGCTAGGGATTGAGCCTAAGAAGACCTTGCTTGTTTTATCACTTTTTTTTTTTTTTTTTAATCTGCTTAACAGTCATTACTGACCCTGCAGTGACCGCCCCCTAGCGGTTTTCAAGGCAATTGCATCTTTCTAGTTTCGGAATTAGACTTTGCCAGAGCCTAATTCCTAGAGCGTCAGCCCAGCTGGCAGCACAGGAGGCGGGATTTCCGTTGCTTCGCGCCCCTTTTTCGGACGAGCGCGGTTTTCGCGCTTTTATCGGCAACTTGTCCCGTCTCTCTGTTGAGCCGTTGCCAGCATTTTTCCTCCCACCGGGGTGAGAGTCCTCATTTATCTACTCACGTATGTTTTCGATCTGCTGAGTTGGCAGAAGCTGCGGGTATAGAAACAAGAGCTCACCTTGTTAAAGTTTGCTTTTGTTTTGTCATTAGTTATGCCCTTTATAACTTAATAAAGCATATACTGAATAACAACAATGATATACCAGTAGATCTGGAAAAGCACTTGGCCACATTAGGAATGGACAGAATCTCAACTCATCAATTACAAAAAATTGCATTATTTGGAACAGCACATATTACAACTATATCTTTAACTATCCTAGATCCTTGGGAAGGACTTAATAGTCAAAAGTACCAAATCCAGTCAGAACTATCTGGTAAACTGTGTGTAGATAATAATAACGATAGTAGCAATAATAATTTGTGCCACAGGTGTACTTTGTTATGATTATCTCCAGCTGGACATAGATGAAAATGGCACAGTTTTAATATTAGGAGGATTTGTTTTCCCTGCAACTATCTGGAGCAGAGTGTTCTACACACTCCCCAGAAATAGTGGTTCTTGCTTTAGCATTCTTGTATTTCTAACTCTGATGTGAATAATTCCTGAGCAGTGCATCACGCTCTTCCCTAGATTATTTCACGGGCTCTTGCATTAAACAAATCTGAAGTTTCTAGGCCAATCTATGTTTTAGATATGAGGGGAAAATAGCATTAGGCAATTTAACTAAATTTAAATAATGCTTACTTCCCCTAAAACTCATTCTTCAGAAATGGCATTTTTGATTACCCACACGTATTCGTGTGGTCATCACAGAGCTTGTCTGTGTAAATTGAAGTTCATCTACACATGTCATGAGCATCTGGTAGCTACAACAAAAGTTGCCAGCTACTGTAAAATAATTCCAGTCAAGGCAAATGTTCTATAATGCTTTACTTTCAAAGAAGTGTTATGTTAAGATGTATTGCAAAACTGATACACTGAAAATAAACTGTATGGCAGAATTTACTGCCCCTTAAATTACACTCCAATATATCACATGAACCAGTATCGTCCCATACTTTATTATAATGTTAATTAGGTTAAAAAAAGAGTGGATCAGAGTGGAGTAAAAATGAAGACCACAGAGGAGATAGGTCAGAGCAATAAAATAATAAAAGCAGTCTTCTATGTGAAGCTCCCTGGCTGGGGCATCCTCAAGGAAGTGAAACAGCACAAAATGATGTGTATGATTGGGCAAATAAATTCCCACTCTTTTTTAACAAATGTTGCACACATACATTGCACACATTGCATACATGTAAAAAGGAGTGGGGCTTCTATCACCCTGGTCACACCTGCCATTTTGATACTGTTCACACAAAGAAAAGAAGTCTAGTTCCCATAACTCAACCTCCAGACAATGTCCTCACACAGACACACTCAGACACCCTGTGGGTGCTCCAGTTCTGCAGATGTGCTGAATTTCAACTTTTAGAATTCCTACTAAACACATCTGGAGAAGGCACAATTGGGAAAAATTTCCTTAAAATTAGGGCTAGGCAACTAAGCTAATCTCATCAATATTCCCAATCTGTGGCTGAGTCATGACGCCTGGATGTCATAATAAGCATTCTGCTTGGGATACTAGACATGATTTTAGGCAGAGTTGGGCTTAGTAGTTGGACAGTCCAATAATATATATTGATGGTTGCAAAACACTTGCTTCAGTGAGTACTGATATAATCCCACATGTCTGATGACTACTAGCTATTAGAGTACTTACACACATTGTCTGCCTGTTTGGATGCTGGAAAGAAATATTTTTGAAATGTACAGCTAAAATGCATCAAAGGATAACAGTTCTACCTTCTTGATATAATGGAACTAAGAAGAAATTCCAAGGCAATGCCATTTGGAGCTAAAGGAATGAAGAAATATTTTGAGAAATGCATTTAGGTCGTCATCATCATCATCATCATCATCATCATTTTAATAAGGGCAAAGTAATCCACATTGAAGCCATGCCCTCTAGCATAGAACTACTGAACCTGCCTGCAGGAATTAATTATTTCAGCTGTTTTAGCCAAAATCATAAAACTGTCATACAGACACTGTACCCTAGGAGAGGGTTAACTTTCTTCTGAATGCAAATGCCCTCATGGGAATGGAATGTGTAGTGTTTGGAAGTGGCTGTGCCCCAGAATGCTTTGAGAGTCTACTGACTACTGAATGTTAACAATCAGTATTATTAAAGAACAATTGATGGCCTGTAACAAAACTACAGAAACTAATTACTGGAAAACTTTTATTGTACTTTAATTACTGGGCCTCTTTGTCAATTAGCAGGAGAGAGAGAGAGAGAGAGAGAGAGAAAGAGACTCATTTTATAGCAACAATAAATTTCCTAGAACTACAGTCATCAGCTGCTGAAAAAGTAAGTCTATTAATGCATAATATCGAGGCATAGCCTGACTGCAGAACTAATGTGGAATTACTTGTACAAATAAAAAATCTGTGAAACAATAATAATTTCTTCTCATGCAGTACCACTGCTATCTGACACACTGGCCTTATGTTTCAATATGATTTTTGTGGCTGACGTCAAGCATACCCTCCAAACTTTTCTGTTTTTGAAACAGATGCAGTGTGCAGGGCTTTTGAAAGCCCTGTAAGAAAGTCAGCTGGTGATCTATCAGTAACTGTTTAGCTTCCATTTTACTAAATCATTGGCTCTGTAAAGTCAAGTCACCTCTGAGCAGCCATCGATCCACATAGACAAGAGAAGCTGCATGGGTTTTTGTTTTAATTTATTCTACTGAAAAAATACGTTTCCCCCCCACATTATTAATTTATGGTATATGTACCTGGTGCAATGGACACAGCTACACAGCTCAATGAAGCTAAGCACATTAAAAGTGTTGTGTCTTTTCTACTGACCAGACAAGGTGCTAGAGTGAAGAGTAGGATGTTCTGATGCATGCTTTACTGACACATCTAGAAGAACTAACTCTAGTGCATCTGCATGAATGACAGGTAGACCAAAATAACTGAACAATAAAAATTCATAATTAATTTACAATAACAATAACCCCATATAGTATACACCCTTTCCCACCAAGATAAAGATGGTTTTATGTTTACAAATCTAGCCACTGTATGTCAGCCCTTTGAGGTAGACCAGACTAGGAAACCATAGTTATGAAAGCTAATAGTACTTTTATCATAAGGTTACAGTAACAGAATCTTTCAAGTCTGAATGTGCTTCCCCTCTCCCTCCCTTTATCTTCAAGAGAACTAGGGAGGGTCAAGTCTGAGATGCTTTCTCAAATTGCATTTCTGCCTCAGGCTCAAATTTCTTTTGTCTGTTGTCTGGGTTTCTTCCTCCTGTTCCTCAAGGTGTTGCTACTGCCCATTATACTGTGGTGAATACGAATGGCACCAAGTATGCTTGGTGTGTTCAATGACATTGGCAACTATGGAGCAATTACTGTCTGTGAACCTACTTTGGGGGTTGGTACTATTGCATCTTCAAGAATTACAGTTGAATCTCCAACCACATCATTTGCAACTTCTTTCTGTATCTCTGTTTTCTTCAGCTGGCCAATGGGTCACCCTGAGCGATCATCAGGAACTCCCTTTATAGTATAAGAAAGAAATCCAAGTCTGTCTTTGATCTTGGTTAATCACTTACACTCCTCTCTATAGACTCTTGTTTGTACTGTTTATGCATTGGAGCAGCATCATACTTCAGTGTGGGAACATTGCTCAGGTTGTTTCAGTTGTTTGTCCTGAATATTTATGCTCAAATTAGACTTGAGAAGATCCAATCCTGAATGCATGGTAAGACCACACTGGATTTGATTTGTTGTAGAAACTGTGTTGCGATATCACATAACTTTAGGCAAATAGAACCAAATATGCTTTGGGAAACTAAGGTGTAGCATTCTCCTATAATACAATTTTTCCTTTGATGTGCTTGAGTGTGCCAATATCATATTTGAACACAAGCACAGCATCAGCCAATAACTTTAGCTTGCTCTCAGTAGTCTGTGTGATAGGAACCACAGCACTCAGGTTGTTGATGGAACTCCAATTCAGCAGCAGTTCCAAAGCCAGTCAGAATTCCAAATTGCTGCTCTACCTGTTTGCACAGCACGTAAGTCAAACATATTTTGCCAGTTATTATATTTTGTAGCTAAGGTATAATTCCAATTTAAGTGATCTTTTCTCAAGTATAAATGTATGTATGTATTTATGTGTGTGTGTGTGTGTATGTGTCAGTCGTACTTCTGATGGCTTTAATTTAGCATCTCTGAAATGCTGCCCCATGTTTGTGCAGTGATACAACTGATACTGCAGAATCAGTATCGAATTGCATTGGTATGCTTTGCCATTCACTTCTGGTGTGAGCTATATTGCTGGTCTGATTTCACTTTTTGTGCTGTGGATTTCCAGACTAAGTGTCCCATTTTCACTTTCATTGTCAGATTCTTAATTTATGGGATGCAGCACTGAGCTCCTTTTAAAGTAACAGTGTCATTGTTTATTTTTAGCAAAAGGTTTGTTTTTTCCTGAGCAACAGGCAGCTGCGTGGCTTCTTTGCCTTAACTCCATGTGTGCACGTGTGTATGCATGTGTGTGATCAGCCCAGTTTGGTCTTGCATAAGGCTGGGGAAAAGCAGACCCTATGCATGCCTGGGGTGAGTTTGAGATTGTTGTTACTGTAATATGAGAGAGAAGGGTAAGGACAGCCTTGGATCAAAGCTGCTGACTGGAGCATTCACTCATGGGAAACCTGGCCCATTTTTGGCTTCCTAAATATTTCTGTGCTTATATCAGTTCTATAATTAGTATTTTTAATGCTTCAGACAATGCTTACCACTTCTATTCAGACTCAGCAACTTAGATATTGAAGAGCTGCCAGCTGTACTTTCCAAAGTATTGCTAGTTATGTTCTGTGTTCTCACTGCTCAGATTGCTCTTAATGTCTTTTGCTCTGTACAGAGTCAGCTCAGAAGCCATACAACCCTTGTAAGCAGCACCATGTCTAATCATAGAGTGATAAAATCGGAAGTCATCTCAGAACTCATCTGGTCCAAGCTGCTGTTCGATGCAGGAGATCCCAAATGTTTTAGACAGATGCTATCCAGCTTCTGTTTGGAAACCTTGGGTGAAGAGATGCATATCACTGCATGAAGCAAACTGTTCCACTGGTTAACTGCTTACCACCAGGAAATTCCTCTCAGTATCTAACCTGAATCTTCCCTGTACTTTCAGCCTATTGGTTGATTCCTGCCTATATATGATAGCCTATTAGATATCTCATGATTGCTATCGTATCTCACTGCAGTCTTCTTTTTTGCAAGCTAATTATACCCTATTTCTTTAACTATTTGTTTCTTATAGGACTTTTTTCTCATCCCCTCACCATTTTGATACCCCTCACTCCAGTTTGTCTATGTCCTTTTTAAACCAAGGCAAAGTAGAACAGGACAATTATTTCCCATGAGCTGGACTCTAGGCTCCTGTAATACATCTCAAAATCACATTTGTCTTTTATGCAGATGCATCATGCTGTTGGCTTGTGTTCAGTTTGTAATCTACTAGAATAGCACCTTAACTCCTTAATTCTGGTAATTAATAAAAATGTTCAACAGCACAGAGTCCTGTAGCATTCAGTTAGATACCACTCTCCAGTCTGGTGAGGAGCCATTAGTGAGTACTCTCTTAGCATGGTCATTCAGCAGTTATGAATCCATCTAACAGTTCTATCATTTAGCCCATATTTTACCATTGTATTAAGGAGGATATTATGAGAGACTGTTTCACTGAAGTCAAGGTAAACTATGTCCACAGTGTTCCCTTACTTAATTAAGCTAGTAACTTTGTCAGAAAAAGAGATAAATTTAGTCTTGCATGACTTGCTTGAGTCAGACCCATGGTAAGCTCTTGTTAATTACTGTCTTCCTATTCAAGTGCTCACAAATATGCTGTTTAATAAACTGCTTGACAACTACCCAGCGGAGATGTCAAGCTGAGAGTTCTGTAATTTTGGAGTCCTACTTCCCTTTTTTGAAAATAGGGAAAACTCATGCTCTCCTCCAGTCTTCTGGGACTTCCCCAGTTTTCCAGGAGTTCTCAAAGGTTACAGTTAGTAGTTCTATAGTCACTTACACTAGTTCCTGCTAGGATGTATTTCATCTGACCTGGAGACTTGAATTCTTGAACCCATTTAAATTAACTAAATGTTCTTTTACTTTCTCTTTGACTGTCCTGAACTGCAGCTTCCTCCTTTTACTAGCAGCACAGTGGGAGCCAACCAGGGCTTTATTTCCATTATAAGAGAAGACAGACATAAACTATGAGTTAAGATGTTCCATTTTCTCACTATCACCTGTTACTGATTCACCCCTTTCTGCTCACAACTGACCTATCGCATCTTCGGGTCTTTCTTTTTGTTTCTGATATAAACAAAGAAGCCTTTTTAAAAATTATTTTTGGAACATTTCTCAAGGGCCTCAGCTCATTCTGAGCTTTAACGTATCAGACACAATCCTTAATATTTCTAGCAACTGCATCTCTTTCTATTTATGCATCTCTTTCTATTTCTATGTTTACGTTCCCTTTTCCTTTCATGTTAGAAAGCTCTGTGTCTATCCACACTGATTTCTTTGGTTCCCATTTTTCCTTCTTGCAGGAACTTCTTGCAATTGTGCTTTTAGTTTCTTATTTTTTTAGACTTGCCCTGAACCTTTTCTCCTTCAGAATTTCAAGCCATTGGTTCTAACATACCTTCCAAGTGAGTTCATCAAACTCTACTCTTGTGAATGCCAGTAGATCAGTCTGATTCTTCTCTATTCCTAACAATAGGAAGGGATAGTTATCAATAGATTTGAAGACAACACATCCCCTATGGCATAATACAAAGTCTGCCCTCTGCAGCCACAGTTCCACTTAGCAGGGAATCACCCATCACCACAACACACCTCTTCTTCCTCAAAATGCCCTTGGCTTTCTTTGATCCATAGGGGCCCAAATGTAATCCACCTGTTATGAGAAGCTGGAGTTGGTGAGGCTTACACAAATAGCTGTGGATTATTTTCTAAAGCAAGAGCTTGAAACAGGCCAAGTGCCTCCTGATCCTCTTGCTTCAGAGTCAAACATACTGTCACTTGCTTTTCTGGCATTCATTCACCTTTCTCTGCCCTCTTTCTCTGTCCCTCCTTTCTCCTGCCTCTCTGTCCCTCCTGAGAAGCTTCACCTGTTCCATGCAGGAACTTCTCACCTTCCCCGCTATGTTATATTGTAGAAATTCTCTCCTTATTATCTTCTTCTCCAATAATGATACAAGCTTGCATTTCCAGCAGATGTAGTTTGGATTCCTTTCTGACAGGAGGACAAACATTGCAACATACCTTTCAGATGACCACAAAGCTTCCTTCACTGTCCAGGTTGTTTGGGGTGTCCCTTATATACTTTCCTTGCTCACTCATTAAGTTTGCTCTCTGAGGAGTTGGCTTCCTTATGTGTCCTCTGAAACTGCCTCAACTAGGTCAACAGGAAGCAATGTTCCAATCGTGCACAATGGACAATTAGAGCAGTCAACAGCACAATAGTTAATCAGTAGCATTCAGGAAACAGCCAGGAGCATTCAGCAGTCTCCACTTCCTTGCTTCTTCCATTCTCTTCTTCTTTTTCTCTTTCTTCCCTCTCCTCAGTTGAACTCCATTAAACAGAGACAGAAAATCAGTGACCTATCCATGCATCTGTGTCCCAGCAGCAATAACTGATGGCTGTTTGTGTCATTTCATGTTAGGCTGCTATAATCTACTGTATTAAGCTTCAAGCCCAGAGCCAATAACTAGGTTCACACATTACACATTTGTATAGTCACAATTTGTTGATCATTCCACAGTGGCAGGATTTATACAACATGATAAGCCAAAAACCAAGCAAATGATATTATTGTCAGTACATTGGGTGCAGCCAACAGGAAGCTACCAAGGAATTGCTGCACCCAACTTCAGTTCTAGAAAGCTAGTATTCAGTTTATTCCCTTAGTATGTGGAATAGCTTTAGTTATATGAGAGATAATTATTTTGAGGAAGACTATGTTATTAAGCCATTTATATTTATTTATATTTATGCCATTTAGCATAGCAGTGGGCAACTTGTATCCCCGGGGTCACATATGGCCCTTGTGTCCTTTTTTACAGTTCTTGGAGAGACAGACATCTGCAGTGGGGAGAGGGGGGGTCAATGATGTCAACGTGGTGGGTACAACTAGCAATCATAATTGATAGGTAAAATTGCTGCCATTTTGAGATAGGATACAGATGAAAACTGTAACATAGCCTAAAATGTATGTATTTTTATTTATCAGACTTATATTTACCACAATTGGCAGGCACTTTGCAGTTCAAAGAGCAGAACCCAGACTCCATGAAAAAAAGCCCCACCACACAGGTAATATGGTTGTGCCAAAATTGCAGCCCTAGGTCTTCCCAAAATGGTCCTGAGCCATGGAAAGGATGTCTTGCCTGATATTAAGGCTTCCAGACAAGCACTGTTCATCCTTCAAATCTTTGGAGTATATGTCTGGCTCCTTTCTTTTCCTTGCTAAAATTTGCCACAAACATGTTGAAAATACCAGATCTGTTCAGAACAGCAGATAAAAGTGAAGGTAGCCCATTGGCATTAACTACTCAGTCTTGCCCCAGAGTGATCAAAGGAAATAGTAGGGAAGCAAAGAATGTTTAACATACAGTGCAGCATACTAATGACTTGAATTTCTGGTTGTACTAGGTTAAGGAAGCATATTCATTTGTCACATCTTGTCTTATTTTATACCACATGTATAAACTGGGTTTTGGGTGCTCAGGAGATTCCAGATTAGTGTCTATAGATGATTTTAATAAGAACTGTAATCTATAGTATCTTGGTATGTTCATACATATATGATGATGCACAGCAATAATGACCCCGATAAAGATCAAACTGAATAGGATAGGATGAATTTTTCATGGGCCATTGAACACACAAATGATGTGCAAATTCCTCAACCCTGAAATTGTTGTGGATTTGATTAAGAACTGATTTGTAAAAGTCTCAGCAGTGCTTGTGTGTGTGTACATACCTGTGTGTACATGTAACTATACTATCAGTTTGTTAAGATATAAATCATTATCAGCAATTTATCCAGCCTATTCATTTTTCTGGATCTATCCAATTTTCCAGAAAATTTATCCAATTTTCCAGAAAAATTCACAGTGTACAGCCAAAAGGTGGTGGGAAAAGCAATCAAATAAGAATGATTGAATTAGTATTTGACTGCCCGCAGCATTTACTACTAAAGGTTAATGAGATGCTTATAGGGAGAACATGAAAATTATGTAGGTGTGTATAGCAAGTAAGTTGGAGACATCCATGGATACATAAAATCCAAATCAAGTTTAAATGAAGCTTCTTCCTCCTATCCTTCTATGTAGCCATTTTTCTTCTTTTTCCTTAGCCAAGTTCTTGGTCGTTTGCCCTGGCCTGGTAATTTATTTAATCTATATGGAAAATATTGTTATGATGATGTTTTGGGCAATGCCTTTTAATAGGATTTCAGCCCTGTCCCTTAGATGAGGTCCTGTTTTAAATCTCTCCTACGAAGAAGGATGATTTTGTGCATTTGAGGACTGAGTAATCTTCCCCAATTGTCTTGTGACACTACCCATAGTAGAACCTTTCATTGGCTACTGGTTAGGATACAGCATGGTTCAAACTGCTCTTAGCATTTACTGTAGGACCTTGAGGTTATCCTGCCCTGGTTACTTTGAGAGTTTCTGGTGCAGTGTGAGCTTGTGTATTGCCCTGTGCTAACCATGGGCATCTGGTTAGTCCTTTTACTCAGAAATGATGTAAGCATCCATTTCCCTTATACTTAATTGATGTGATATTATTTATTCATTAGTTTTCTTCACCATCATAATCAATAACAGACTCTTGGTTAACACAATAGAAGTATTAAAACATGTAACATAAATATATAAAACTTATAAAACATAAACAGTAAAACAATAAACCAAAGATAATCATAGATGGTGTCAAAGCTCAGCATCCTACAAAGATTCTCCAGAAAAGTTCAGTTTTAACCAATTCCCAGAAGGCTGTTAGAATGGGAGCCAGTCTAGTTTCTGGAAGACTATTCCACAGAATAGCCATTCAAACCTTTTCCTTTCACTGCATAATCTGAGGCCTCTATCATGATCTCTCCTTCTGAAACCTTCCCTTTTTAATTTTCTGGTAATTGTATTGGTCATGTTCCTTATTTTTATATTGTTGCACTTATAATTAGAACTGTACTGCATTTATATAGTATTGAACTGTAGTATGGCACCCTGGTGGCAGTAGTGAAATTAAAATATATATACTTACGTGTTTTTGTATTTTGTCAAAAGAGGAAAATGGGGATGTTCTTCATCATGTGACAGAGACGCTTTAGCAGACGGCCCGAAGTGACAAGCAAGGCCTCATTCAGTTACAAAAGAACATCTCACAGGTCAGCCAAGAGCACTGTCATGGAGTGCATTACAGTGAACCAATCTGAAATTATCCTGAACAGGTATGGCTGGTAATGGTCCAGGTCAACTTGCCCTACACAATCAGCATTTCCTGAAGTTAATTCTACACTTCTTTCTTTACCACTTAGCTCACAACTAATCTGTTTGTAGTGGTATCATTGTGGATTGCACTACAAGGTGGATCTATGGGGCTCATCCACACAGCTGCTTTGCTGGACAGTGATTTGTGGTTGTTCCTGGCTGCGAATCACCAAATCTAAGAAAAGCTGCCCCCAGTCACCAAAGGGAATGTGTGCCAGAGAAGTGGTGCTTGTAAGGTCCAGGCATTCCATGCAATTTTTTTTTTCAATTTTTGTCTCAAAGGACTGTCAGCCTTTCAATCTATTGACTTAGCAAAGATGACAGAAAAGAAATGATAGCAAAGAGTTCCCCTCTCTTAAGTACAACATAGTGTTCTCTTAGATTTGTGCAGCCCAGACCTTATATTAGCTTTGCAGTCAGTATTCAAGAATGGGGTTTTGATGTGTGCGAGATGATCCATTGTGGAGTGCTTTTGGGTACATCCACAGAATTTCTCAAAAATATATTCTCTCTTGGTTGCTATCTAGTGGTCACCCAGATTTATGCAGCTGAGATGCCACCACTGGATGTATTGCTGAAAAGCGGGAGGTTGAGAAATAATTTTTCCTGATTCTTGTGTCAAATCACAGCAGTTGTTCATCTAAACATACAACAACATTCATCTAAAAGGGTAGAAGAGGAGAAAACGTGTGTATATTCATATGTATATACATATGTGGCTATATGTATCAGGTTCCATTCTATAATGGAATAAATTTATTAAAAGAACGTTCCAAGAGGAGAGGAAGTGAAGAATCATGGTTTCCTTGAGAGCAGAGGCCAATGGGAAGGGAATTCCCTGTTGCACCAGCTAAAGAAGCACAGGAGACAATTTATTTCAATTGCACTTTCAGTTGCACCTGTTAAGTTGTGAATAGGTTAGTCCATTTCAGGGCTTTCCACTCTGAAAATGGTTGACCAACCCATTTAAAAAGAAAGTGGCTGCACGCCTGCAGGCCACTTGTAACTGAACAAGTCACCAACCCTCACTGTGTCATCTCAGTCTCCGCCTCCGTGCACCATGGATTGTCCAGATGGGAGAAATTCTCACTACTCTCCTATCAGAAAAGTAGATGGCTTCAGCCTGTCTCAGCACTGGGCTGCCTACAAGATGGAGACTTTGTTATGAGGAGATATCTTCAGCAAATTTAACTGAGGCATCTTTGTACTATGGTAAGCAGACTGTGTGGATGAACCTAGAGGGAAACACAAATACCAAGTTCTAGATGGATCTCAAGCTTCTGCTAACAACCAAATGGCTATGCAAGCCGAGAATTGTGGAAGTTGAAGTCCAGCACCTCTGGAGAGGACTAGGAAGGGAATAGCTGATCTACACTGTTTCAGTCTGTCAATGGGAATGTGTGAAGCTTCCAAAAATGTAGCTATTCTTGTTGTGAACTTTCTTTTTCTGTCAGTGATATGGCTTTTTGCTCCATCAATGGTCTTTCTGGCAATTGAGTAAACACAGATATCACTGGTATACAGGCTGTGGTGGCTTTTTTTTTTTTTTTTTTGGCCACCCATGAAGTAAACAATCATCCTCCAGTTCAGCTGAATAACAGCAATGCCCTCATCGCTGCCCTCACTATCAGAATTTTTCCATTTCAGTAAAAGGAGATGTTACCATAGTGAAGTCTAACTCCCTTAAATAGAAGAAATATGTCCCCTTCCAAGTAGAGTACAATGTAGACTTCCCTTTGTGGTAAAGATCTTTAATGACTACAAGTGCTCAGACTACTACTTTTGTGTCAGATACAAAAGAGTAAAAACTATTTGGGGCAGAGGGATTCATCTGGCCTTTTGGTCCTTGTTGCCTGGTTGTAGTGTTTTCTTGTTGTTAGTTCCCCACTTTTCTCTCTCTTTTCCTCCCTTTTTGCAAGATGAATGCTTTCTTTCTCTTGTGTGCATCTTCTGCAACACCAGCCTGCCTATACAAAAACAAGAGAAATCACTTCACCCCTTCATGTTACTGTGCGGAATGTGTATGTTTCCAGGCAGAAATAGTAGCTGCAGGAGTGACCTGTTGAATTACAGAAATCAATTTTATCTTGGGTTGGTCAGAAAGAATTCCTCCTCACTCCTCCTCCCCCCCCCCCCCCTTTGCCCTTCTAAGGCTTAAAACTTGTGACTGCATGTTTGGTACCTTTGAAGGCAACATTCTGATGATTTTCTCATATGGAAGGTAGTTTAACTCTTTGACTGCCATAGACACTATTCCAGCCAGGGATTTCTCCTGCTTTTGAAATTCCCTCCCTCCCTCCCTCCCTCCCTTCCTTCCTTCCTTCCCAGTTTTTGTGAATGATTTATTATGGTTGAATCTCCATTTCAGATTACTTGAGGCTGAGAGAGCTTAGATTTTTAGCATTCAGAGATACTAGCACAGTCAGAAGCTTATTCTTTTAAGATCTTCTTTCTTATATTGTCTAACATGTCTGAGAAAAGCCCTTACTAAAGAACCTGTGAATCATTTATTACAGTGAAATGATCCCAAAAAGCAGGTGGGAGAAGGAGGAGCCAATACTTCAGAAGTCCTGGGGAAAAATTCAGAAAGAACAGGAGTTAGCGTAGGAGCAAGACTTTCTACACTAGAAAAATCAGACTAAAAGCAATTCATGTATTTAGTCGTTATTTTAAACATCTCAGGCCATTTTATAAAGGTTGAAATGTAGCTCCAAAGTCTGGCTCTAGGGGAGCTCAAAAACGAAAGTCTTGTAGGTAACTATGTTTTTAATAGTTTTTCTTCTCCTCCTTTTTTTTTTCTTGTATCTTTAAGTAACAAAATAGTGGAGACTTTGGCACTCCGTTCAGAGATTCAAACATATCTTTAAAATCTTTTTCCTTATGGTCAAAAATAACATAATGTGTTTTGTCTTTATGGTTAATTTTTCATCAATGATAACTAAGCATTAGCTATACAACTTTGGTAACTTTTTTGTCCACTTACTGATACTTTATCTCTGCATCAGGTATTTTTTCTTTTTCTTTTTACTTGTTCATTTTCTTCTTCTTTTCCTTCTTTAATAACAATAAAATATTTTTTTAAAAAACAATGAAAGGAAAAAAGAGAGAGTCTTGCAGAACCAGTGAGAAGAGAATTGGCTTTAGACTGAAGGAACCTGGATTCCAATTCCCATTCACCCATGAATCATAGAATCAGACAAAACTAGAGCTGGACACAAAAGGCCTTCATTTGTGCACAGAGAAATTGGGTGAATGTTTTATTTAAACTTATCCAGGGAAGGAATAATGCTCTAAGAATTTCTCATGTGCAAGATTCTCCCTTAGCAATGATGGCAGTGCCATTGTTGGAAAATCTCCATGGAAGGGAGGCCACAGACCACTGGAAAGCTGATGTTACAATAGATAAGACATTTGCATAGTTGACAGATTCTTTGTAACTAAATGAGAACAAGAACACCACATCACAGAGATAAGAATTTCATAGAGTTCTTTTATTTTCTGAATGAAATTTCCAAAGCAAATTCTTTTGCATCAAATAAAAAAAGAACTTTAAAAAAAGGATTTTTTTTTTTCTGCAACGTGCTAATATGCAACCTTAGCATTAATGTTCTGAAATGTTAATACAAATATAGTGGAGCTTCCTACCAATGAGGATGTAACAAAAGGTCTTCTTATTTTCACCAAACAGTGAAACAGTTGCCACTTTTTTCACTCATTGCTTATTTTATCTAATTAATATTATAATCCATGTTGTTCCACAATCTGGTTATTTTTAGGTGAGTCTCTGTAAAATCCAGGATTGAAAGCATAATGCCTAATGAAATTCTCAATTTCCCTTTGTTTTTAATATCAGTCATCAGTCTTTTTAAGCCAAAGCAATGTTGCTGAAAGAGAAATAAGCTTTCTTTTAGTATAGATGAAGGGGCTTTGCTATCATTATCATCCTCATCATCAAAATCATCCTCATCATCATTGTCATCACAGTCTTTGATATTCATAAAAAGAAACATTGGGAATAAATTTGCCTTCCTGTTCTGTAAATTCTACTGTGACTACTTGGTTAGAATATTGGCTTTGGATCTAGGGACCATTGGTGATTCCCCATACCAGAAGGCAGAAAGACTGGGGAATTACAAGCTTTGTAGAATTAAAAAACAACAATACTTCAAACAGGCAAATAAATGAAAATAAGGAAAAAATTGTTCAACTTAATGAGGACCAATGAATGTTGACTATCTGGTGCAGAACAAAAAAGAAAAAGAAAAAGAAAACAGATAGAAAGGCAATAAAATAGACTAATACACAGGAAGGCATGGCTGAGTGGCTGGAATGGCAGACAGGAACTGTTCACATTGTAAGATCTTATTTCAGATCCCGCTTGTTCTATTGAATGCGCATACTTCTGTGTCATTGATCCAAAGGTTGAATTGAGAAAGTACCCATTATTTCACAGTATTTATTTCCTAGATGTTTATTCCACTTTTATCTTTGGGATAGCAAATAGCAGGGTCTTTTTAAAATATTATGTTTATTTATTTTAGTAGTGATCAAATAGTGTCATCTTTCAGGACCCAGGAAGTGCACCTGTTCTGTCGCGATAGAACCCTCTGGAATGAGTTCCCCCTGGAGATCCAGACAGCTCCTCTCAGTGGTTTTCCAGAGCGCCTTAAAGACCTGGCTGTTCTCCCAGGCCTTGGGTCAAGGTGCATGCTTGTTAGAGGTGATTGATATTTCCTGTTTTTGTGTTGATGTGGTCTGGACTGCCATTGTGTTATTTCTCTTATTGTATTTTTTAAAAATTTACATTACTGTATCTGCTTTCTGTTTTATTTTGTAAGCTGCCCATAGTCATCCTGGAATTGGGCAAGGCCAAAGCTGAATAAGATAAAATAAAATATTTAAAAACACTACCAAGAAGAAATACAAAGGAGAGAGAAAGAGATAGAGAGAAGAGATTTACAAGTTATATAAAATTAAATTAAAAATTCAGTGTAACATTAGGTCAGTGCTGGGTATTAAAATTCTTGAATTAATTTGATACTTCAAAATTATTATTGGGAACAAATCAGTAATTAACTAAAATGGCTACTATAATAATCATAACTAACGTAACAATTAACTATTAATAATCATAAATATCTATTAAGAGAAGTTTGTATCAAGCCTAAAAATTGTATTCTTATTGAATGATTCATGCAGAAGATAATATATATAAGCCCATGTTAAGAGAAACACAAACTTATGTAGTTACAATACATAAATGTTTCCAAGTTGAATTAAAATCTATGTCAAACTTCACTTTTAGATATAAAATTATTTTTGATATTGATACATTGATCCCACAGGTTAATTTGCCATTCTTCTAAAGAGGTAACATGTGATTTCCAATAAAAAGCAGAGAGTATCATGGAAGCTGTTATTATATACAAAGCTTACTTAGTATACTTTGTAGGATTATGAAGTTTATCATCTGGATAGTGTTGAATCTAAAATGATGACTTCAACAGATACTTATATTCAATCTTTTGCTATGGGGTTCCAGTTGGGACATAGATCTTTTCGTAGTTGATCCCTCTATCTTGTAGGAGGATGGCTGAGTTATATTTAGTAAAGTTTAACAGAAAAATAGCTAGCAGGAAAGATAATTCAACCTTTAAAATATGTTTTATTCTATAATAAATCATCTTCCAGAATTGTTGTGCACTGCCACCAAATACAAAATAAAGATCCAACCTGATTTTTGCATTTTCAACCATTTTTGAAAACGAATTAACTATTTTGGCAATTAGCACTGGAGTAATATACCAGCAGTAAAACATCTTGTACCAGTTTTCTCTAAATAGTATTTATGGTGAATTTAAGTTTTTTTCCTTCCTAGCATTTTTCCCACAGGTGCAAGGCCCACTTTTTTTGGATCTATTGACCGACCGGCTTGTCACTTGAGCCTGACGTCATGGGTTGAGAGAGAGTGACTGGCCCAAAGTCACTCAGCCAGCTTTCATGACTAAGGCAGGATTAGAACTCACAGCCTCCTGGTTTCTAAGTTGATGCCTTAACCACTAGACCAAACTGTTTGTCTTCTATTGATATTCCCATTCTTACATATCACTTGCCCAATTTAAATTCTGCATACATTTAATCATACACTGTTTACTTTGTTTTGGTTTATGAGTCATACTTCAATAACATATGAAGTACGTTATTGAAGATAATTCTATATGAATCTTGATAAAAATTTGTGTACATTCATTTTCATGGAAATATTTAATATCGAGGCAAAGGGTCGGTAAGTCTGGGCTGATTCTTTTTCAATCTTTATCCCATACTTTATATACTTAGAATTTAATAATTGTTTATAGCTTGTGTATTTCTATTTGTTATCAAACCAATGATACTTTTGCAAATGCATGGGAGTTCTGCTCCCTTATAGCCCAGCCATAAGGTGATATAATCCAGTTTGGGATCCAGGTTAGACAGCTGGCTTGATAGTACAGTTTGAAATTTAGTACTTTCATTCTTTTAAGTAACAGCAGACTCCTAAGTGATCTCTCATCTATGTATGGGCAAGACGCTTCAGCAAATGTACTTTATATGTCACAGTAGTTGAAAACTCCATTTCACATTTCGAGAGCCCTGTGTTTATGTGTGCAATGTTTTATTATTACTTTTAACCTTTTTAAAATCCATCCTTTAAAAAAAAAGAGTCCAAAGCAGCTACTAACAAGAGGAAAAAAATAGTAACACAAGTAAGTATAAAAACGGAGAATGAAGATTGTGAAATACCAAATGATTTCATAAACCCAATTACAATTTATGTTAGAACTAGTAAAATTTAGATTTTCAGGTAAAACTAATTTCAAAAGCAGTGACATTTCATTTTCAAAACATGCAACTTGACAATTTGAATTTTTTCTCTACCATATCTGCTAAAGCCACAATTGTTTGCTCAGTAAACTGGGAACAAGCCTCATTGAATTAAATGGGATTTGCTTCTGGGAAGACATTTGATAGCACTGCATTGTTAATCAATTATCAAAACAAAATTTTAAGGGAAGCATGAAGTATTTAACACTTGTGGATATTCATCCTGCACAGTATGCACTACATTAAACATGGTTGCAAGCACTGTTATACTGACTGGTAGCAGAAACATGGAATTCTCATTAAACCTATTCATTAAAATAGATAGAAGGGTGATAAACCAAAGAGGGACAATGCCCCTTATATTAAGGGAGATGCAGCCATTAGAACAGCTACAGGGACATATAGAACTGAACTGTAATTTCCAGTAGGCCCAGCTAGCATGGTCAATGATGAGGGACGCTGAGAGGTAGGTTTTAGAATAATCTGGGAGCTGATCATTGATGACCCCTGAATTAAAAGATTCAGGTGTGATCATAACAACTACACTGGGTATGTCAGGGCAGGGGTACATTTTGCCTTTTAGAACTAGAAGTAATTTACAGGAGGACTAGCATTAACTTCCTATCTTTGACTATGTAATTGAGACAGTTTCCCCCCCCCAAAATTTATACATTCAGTTTCCCTGAGAATAGAAACTTTCTTAAAACCTCAGCTAATTTTTTTGTACAGTATATTGGAAAAACACAAAGATCTCCAATATTAAAAAAAATTCACTTTTATTGTAAGGCCCTCAGAATAACAGTTCATAATACAATTCTTCAATTGTAAAGGATGGGAAATCTCTCACATCTCTAATACAAAAGAATGCATTAGCTCTCATATGTTCTGCATGTTAGGATCTTTGATTCACAATGTCTCTCTTATAGTAGGCTTGTTTTTCTTTACCCATTTCTGAACTTCTCATACTTGTTCTGGCCAAGTGATCTAAATTTGGCTGGAGTTGTGCTATTTGCTGTGATGGTGCAGCTCAACCCAAACTCGACTATTTCATTTGGTTTTGTTTTTTACTCCATCCATGTAGAAGAATTGCCATATTTTGAGGGTCAGATACGTGTTTCTTGGCAATATAAATTGGGGCATGGGGTGTTTCTGGTATACTCATCTCCCTTCTCCCTTTCTCGTTCTTTCCTTCTCACCCCAGGGTGAAGGGAAGAATTTTTTCTTTAGGACACCTTCATACAGCGAGAACCCCCGCCCTTAGAGGTGTTTGCCATGCATTTACTACATTTTCCTGGCATAACACTCTTCAGAGCTGTCTGCATTTCTAAGAAGCCAATGCTGGAGCGTTTCCTCTCCCTCCGCAAGCGTTCAGCTTCAATGGACACCCATTTGTAAAGGTTCTTTACAAAGGAAATCATGATCCCTTTGGCCTTGGTTGTCATGTACATGTTGTCCCTTCGCAGCTGTTGTAAGGTCTTGGAATCATTAAGAGCGGGGGAGTTTGGTTTCCTATTATTGCTCTTTCCATGTTTTGTAACTGGCTTCCGCTTTGCCTGCCCCCCGCGCTTGAAATAACGTTTTTTCTTCATAGGCTGAATCTTCCTATTCCTATTCTTCAGCTTCTGTCTTCTTGGAATTGGAAGCCTTCTCTTCCTTCTGTATGCAGAAGACATTGTTCCAATTGTTTCTCCTTTGTGTGCCTTCCTGACTATAAGTGTCTGACGCTCCACCCAACTTATTAATATATATACTGCCAGATATGTAAATAGCAGAACATTTCTAAGCTCAATGATTGGCTAGTAGGGACAAAGCCTTTGGTAGTAACATTGTGATGGTGATTGTACAGGTCCATGTGTGTTAAAATGAAGACCAATGAAATATAGTCTCCCATCTAAAAACTAAAGGGGCTGCAACCTATTTTTCAATTGGCTGTTAGAATGATTATGACATATAGGAAGCCCTGAGAGTTTTTATGTTATGGTTAATAATTTTTAAAATTTTATTACACAAAAAAGAAAAGAAAAAGAAAATAGTATATGTACAGCTAATTCTTTGCTTCATACAGCCATCTACACAGCAATGATAATATTTTTCCTTCTGTCCTTTATATCAGTCTAAAAAGTGCTGCCTCTGCAGTCTACCTTTGCCATACTTTGTCAATGAGGCCAGTCAGTGCTGCTGCTCACAAAGAATATAATTCAGGATAGTTTCAGGGCAGCAACTAATGGGTTCCTTGCTGTCATTTCCCTTCCCAACCTATGTCACCACATTCCTTCTTCTGTACATGAGGAGGACAATTGGAAAGGTTTAGCAAGCTGATAGTCTTCATAGGTTTCTGAGATTAACTCCTTTCTGCAGCTTCACTTCACTGAAAAATGGTTTCTGTTTATCAAGTGGTGAAATGAAAACACTATCCAATGGGCTTGTTGAGCCACGTCACTAGCACTGATGCTTCTGGCTCCAAAAGTAGATGTCAAGAAGCCAGGGAAAGTTCCTTATTAATGTGGACCAAAAGGCTCTTTTAATAGACACTCCAGGATTACTGAAAGAACTGGTAGCATGTTTGCAGATTTCCATCAACAGCTACCAAGTGTCTCCCATTCTGAACCATCTCAGGTTAAATTAATACAATTAGCATACTCAGGAAAATCAAAAGTCCTTTTTTACAATAGCATACCTTCTCAAATGGCAACTGCAGCCTGTACATTGTATTCAAAAGAAAGCACTCTATAAAGTTACTTGGCATGTGTGCTTACCAATGGGAATATCAACCTCCAGGTAGACCCACACTCAGTCTTATATGAGATTGATATTCCCATTTCCAATATAGGCTGTGCAAGAGAGGTTTCCAGTCTCTCTTGCAGCCACATCCAACATGACCTTGGAAGCAAAGAGGCTAGTGATCAGTGGGAGGGGTGGTCCTACAGCAGATCTGCCAGGCTAACTGGAGCCCAACTGATTGCCAGTTCTGAAGGCTTCTCCTCTATGCACCCTAAAATGCCCACTTGGGAGGTTTTCTGCTGTAGTAGCATGGAAAACACTGCTTTCATGCCAGAACACCTTTACCCAGCTTCAGTCTGCCTCAGCTCTGCTGAGTCCACACAACTAAGAATGTTACTGGGTAACTTTGAGTCACTACCTAGGCTAATCTACCTCACAGAATTATTGTAGTGAAAATAAAAATGGATGAGTCAGTCTAATGTAAGCTGCCTTGAACTTCTAGAGAAGATGAACTATAAAGCTAATCAATAAAATAAACAATGTAGATCAGTATGTAAACATTTTTTTCCATTTTCTGAAATAACTCACTCTGAATATGGGGGTATTGACTTTGGGTCTGTAGATGTATGTGAATAGATGTGAGCATCTGGATTCCATAAGCAGCTTTGCAAGCAAATAACAATTTTTCTGTTTATTCATATAGCAATTACTTAAATGAAACAATTCTTAACCACAAACTAGGATTTCACTTGAAGCCATGTTCTTTGTCCAAATATTCTTCTAACTAGACAAAAAGATCATACCTATTCAAAATAAAGGGGTACACACTTATAAGCGAACCTTATTTATCCTTCCCTGAGAGTATGTCTCATAGGACATTGTAGTGAACAAGCCTGGATTGTATGTTAATGTAAAGAGCATAGGGAATGGCCTTGAAAGACAGGAGGAAGAGCTGCTACCAAGGTAATGATCAGATAAGCAGGGCTTGAGGCCATTCCAAGAAACTAATGTGAGAAAGCATCTCAGAGAGGCCCCTTCCTAATTCACACAAAGATAAAGTGAGGAATGGGGGGAGCACATTCAGACTTGCAAGATTATGTTACTATGGCTGTTACAATAAAATTAGTTCTGGCCTATATAGCATTAGTTTCTCAGTTTGGTCTATATTATAGGGCTGACAGATAATCTAAGTGCCTACATTTGATTTGTGTGCTTAGACTGATCCAAACTGAGTCTACAAACTGTAGCAACAGAGAAATGATGGAATTCCACTCCAGAATTATGCAAAAGTACAAAGATAAATAAGACTAAAACTGGTCAGTCTAAACCAGCAGCAGATTATGGATCTAAATCTTTATCTGTCAAGGAAGATTATTAGACTGTCAAAGGGAATCAGTATACTGGCCATGCTGGAGAATGGAGTGAAGGTGATGCTGGCACTCAACTGTGTGTCAAGCACCCTGAGTCATGAGAAGTTAGAGCAGTATGAAAATATCATAATAAATAAATAAATAAATCTGGAGACTCGTGCATTGCCTATTGTGAGCCTTAATTTTTTTTTTTTTTTACTCTGAGGATACTTGGAGATTTAATTCTAGTGCCTTCTGGTCAAAAAGGTGACATACAAACCATAAAAATGAATAATAAATAGAAAGAGTAATAACATTGTTTGGTGAATTTTTGCTAGAAGATGTCTTGCAGTGAAGCACTATCAAGGACATTAAACATAGCTGAAATAGTTTTTATTAAGAATAAATTATATGGAATATGAAACATGCATCAATATGTATTGGAAAAAACCATATTCTTTCAACACTCCTATCCCCAAAACCACACTGAGCTTTGAAAATTGTTTTTGCCTCTTCCCATTGTTTAAACAAGAGATGGATAATATATGCCTTATCCTTAGTGCAGACTGAAGACACTTCCCTGCGACCACCATTTCCATTTACCAGTCCTTCAGAAGCACTTTGAAGTCAACCCCTAATTATCTTATCTTCTGTTGACTTCAAAATATAGAGGACAAAAAGTTGGTGAATGATGGGGGGAAGAGTTAGAAAATGGGATGAGTTTAGAGCTCCCACTAACAGGGGAATGGATTGTCTGCAAACTTTGTAAAGCTTTTGAAGAGTAAAGATCAACTATGCTGCAATTTCACTTACACCACAGTAAAGCCAGGAACCCATCAACTCAACTCGTGCCTGCAGCTGAAGTCATGAGATTTTGGCAGGTCTGGAGCTGATTTTGAACTGCCACAACATCTCTCTGAGGAAATTCCCAAATGCTGAACTGTTCCCAGTTTGTTGAACTTTTTTTAAACTCAGAGTCAAAAACTCAAACCCTTTCTAAATGAGTAGAGTCTAGATTCTAGATATAATAAATTATTTATGCCTTGGAGAAGACAGAAAGTCTCTAGATTCTTCCAAATTTTAAAACTTAGGTTTAAGTTTATATTAAGCATTCATAGACCTGGCACAAATAAAATGTATTTATATCATAGTATAATATAAAAATAAATTTTAATATAATGTAAAAACTTAAAGCCAGTTTTATATAAGAATGCCACTACGGCATTCTATAAAAGGTAATAAGGGATTTTTTTTAAAAATGCATAAATTATTACCTATTAGACGAAACAAGAAAGCAAAGAAGGAATAAGAGAAGCTAATTGCTACATGTGTAAAACTAGTAATAAGAAGATGCTGAACAAACTGTAAATGAAAGTTGAAAATTAGAGGTAGCAATGTGAAACTATGTATATGTGTATGATGCAACATCAAGTTTCCTCCAACTGGCCTTATTGATTGGGTAAACATAAAAGATATTTCCATGGATATGATTCAGCACAGTATTCAAATTTATTTATTTAGCATTTATGTTTTAGCAGGGGGTTGTAGGTTAGCTTATAAAGCTGAAAAAATATCCAGGAAGAAAGCAATGGCAATACTTTTTATTGCTGCTCAGAAAACTACATAAACACTTCCTCGACATCTCCAGAAGTCAAGCTCAATTTGAGGAGGCTACTTTTAAAAAATACATAAAAAGTTTTTCTGTCTAAAAGATATCCAAAGTGATAAGCAACATTAAAGTAAAAGAGCAAAATTGAATGAAAAGAAACCAAGCGATCTTTAAAACATCAAGAAAACAGAAAAAAAAATTAGAATTCATCAAACTCTAGGCTACATAAATTATATTTGTAGCCTGCCTAAACCTAGGCAAAGATGAAACCAATGCCAAATTATTTAAGAAGGAAGTTTGTAATTGGGATGTTGTCACAGAAAAATTCCTGCTCCTGTCTCTGAATCTAACCTCACTTAATGATGTCACTGTAACAGAATTTCTGAAGAGGTGGTCATTCAAATAATCTGGACCTAGGACTTTAAAATAATTAGAACTAGAACCAAAAACGAATTGAAACCTAGCAGAAGAATGGTGCTTTGTGGTCTGTGATCTATAAATTAGACACCAAAAAGCGTGTATTTTGCCATTTCTAGCCCCTTCAGGGGCAACCCCATGTAAAATGTGTTGCAGTAATTTATACAGTAGTTGATTGTGACATGGATTACAATGGCCAAAGCTGAGGAAACATAGTCCTGGCCATGGCAACCACCTGACTCCCAGAAGAGAAATGCTGGATCCACAGCATGCCTTGTTAGGATAAGACTTTCTTTTTCTTTTTCTTTTCTTTTTTTTAGCTTTTGAGGGTGAAACTATTTGAAGATTATTGTAAAGTTTAAATCCTATTCTAAGACATCAAAATAAATGTACAAACAGTGAAAAACCACATTGCCAAATCTTGATAATATGTTGTTGATTTTCAGGGGTACAGTCAGATGGATCTCTAGGGGCCACAGCTAATGGTTTGCAGCTTGCAAGCAATCTACACGTGGTACGTTGCCAACTTTTGCCACAGATCATTTAAAAAGGCAGTTGTGGCTGTTTTGGCTACAATATTGGGCCTGAATCCAGACTGATCAAAATAATTAGCTTCTCTCCAAGAAAATGTGAAGGTTTTTGCTGCCATGTATTCTGGAGTCTTACTGGGGAAAAAAATGGATTGTGGATATCAGAAGTAATGGTTTAATGACAATTTCTTTAGTAATGTTATTATAATATATCTTGATATGCTCACAATATTATCATATGTGCAGTTAACCATCAAAAATGGCTATGAAGCTCTATTTGTAAAATGCACAGAGGCATCTGGTGGTACAGTGTGATAGACATAATAATGGACTAGACAGTTATATAAATACATAAACATGGCCCTTGTACATACATATATATCCTGTAGTAGCTAATGATTTAGCCAAGTAACATAAGTGCAGAAACATGGTTGTCATTTTATTGATCTTTTTATTGATTACTCTTATTAGTTGGATCCAGAGTTGGTAAAACAGCACCAAGTGCAATAACCAGTAGTTATTTTCTCAAAGATACCATGTTGCTTCTGCTTTCTGTAACTGAAGGAAAATATTATTAACGTAAAACAAAATACTGTCATCTGCAAAACTCCCACCTGACTCTTAAAGCTATTATTTGGGTTTATTAGCAGCAATAACAAATGTTTAATTTTAATAAAAAGGCAGAACCACAGGCAGTGGGGAAAGAGAGCTGAAACAAAACTCCAGCCTGTAGAGTTGCCCTGTTTTTGATGCTTTGTTTCATTCTTGAGCTAATGCAAGAGACAAATTCAAGTGATGTGCCACCAGATGTACCATGTTACTCAGCATGCCAAGTGCATTCTTTCTGGGAGATAACCATTCCAGCAGGTCTATTTTTAATTTAGTTCCTTGATAGAACATTTAGCTGTTTCTGTTAGAGAAGAATTTTGTAATGGGATCCTATCGTGTCTATTGGAAAGAGTTTCAGCCTCCCACTACTGAGAAGTGTAAAACTATTGGCAACATATGGCATCCCTGTGGAGCTATTTAATTGCAGAAAGCACTGCCAAGAGATTTAAAAAAAAAAAAAAGGAAAAGGAGTTCAGGAAAAAAAAAAGTTTTGTACTTTCCTCATTTTCCTATTTCAAGCTTAAGCATTAAAACAAGTGTACTATATGTTTGTGCTTTTCTCGAAGTAGAAATTAATTATGATAAATTATGTGGCATTTTGTGGAGCAAACTGAGCCCTTGAACTTTTAAGTACTGGTAGAGAGGGCTACTATTGGCAGATTCCAACTCAGATATTAGAACAATGGACAATTGTTCACTCCATCGGGGATTTAAGACACCTTCTGTGAACATTGATTTTTGTTGGTTATAATATGTTATATGAAATATAGGCTTGCATGCACAGACATATTAATGTATATAAGTACTGAGCTACATTACATAAGTGTTTAATTGATATTGCCTTTCACTTTTTTTTTAATTGACGAGAGCCAGAGTTGCAAGGAGTTGCACTGTATCAACTGGGATCTCCAGCAAGTAGATTGGAACTGAGAATGGGGGAGGGGGAGAAATAGCAGATCCAAGTTTCTACAAATTTTGTTAGCTCCTTGCAAGAGTATCGTGTTCTGAAGATACAAGATATAAATTGTACAACCTGAAGAAAAATGGACACAGTCTGAACTGAATGGAAGCTTGTGAAAGTTAGAGACTTATCCTTTGGATAACCTCTACAATCAATGGTATTTATTAATTTGTTAGATTTGATCCAGGAGCAAAACGTGGCTTACATGAGGATCTCCTTTCATTCTATACCCACAAGGCAATCCTATGAGGTAGACTGGGCTGAGAAAGTATGACTAGCCCAAAGTCACCCAGTAAGCATCCATGGCTATGGCTGTGGGTTAAAAAGTAGGCCTTTATGATTCTGGGTGGACTTCACTATGAAACTATTCTCTTTCTGAGGTTGTATTCTGAAAGTTCTAACCAACATACCTGGATGAAAGTTTGGGAAAACAGATATATCCTATTTTCTAGGCATTTTTGTTGGAATAATTGGAAATATGCATTCTTTAGTCATTAATTGCATTCATGAGCATAACAATTGGAACAGAAGGAAACTGTGCCTCACTTGCAAGGAAAGACTACCTCAAAGCCTTGTTAATTATATCCTGGAAGCCAACATGTTGAGTGCTGACCTGCAGCAATGTAACATGCAGACCTGGTTGAGTTTAATTTCCCTTAAGCACTAATTCAGGCTTTTCTGATATTCTAAGAGATCTCTGGAAGCTTGGTGGCATTTTCAGATACATAAATTAAAAAGGTTTATTGAATTAATTATGAAGATGAATAATGTAATCAGTACAACAGCTCTTGCATTTGTTGTGGCACTAAATTTAATTTCTTTTATGCACTCCCTACATTCTCCATTTTCAGCTTGCAGCAGTTTTTTGCATGGACAATGAATAGTGCTGGCATATTTTATTGTTGGGTATTTCTTGAACACTTACATTAGCTTAGGATGTGAACTTTTAATACTCTTTAACTCCTGTACTGTTCATACAAAGGATTAAAAAGAGATAAGAACTAAAAGTAGGATGTTCTTCTTACAGGAAAATAGTGCTTGATTTCTGTATTTATTAATTAGATGTATATTCTGCCTTTTCTTCAGGAGTTTAAGATGGCATACATATCTCCCTAAGGCTGTTAGATCTGGGCTGCAAAAATCTGAATGACCACTAGATAGGAGCAAAGAATTCTTATTTTCTATATCTCTGTGCTACTCTTGGGACAGGTGTGTACACAGAGTATTTGTGAACAACCCTTTAAACTAAGAAAACCAATATATTTTTCATTCTTTACATTTATTATGTGTCCACCTTATAACTTTTAAGTAACTAAGAAGAGAAGTAATGGGAAAGGTGTATGGTTTTGCAACTTATGTCAAGAACAGAAAAACAAGATTTAATCCTTAAATGTGGTTCTATATTTCTATATTTACTTTTTTACAAACACCAGACATAAGAAACCAGTTTCACACTTATATGAAAAGGTATTTTCATTTTTACAATTCAGTAAAAATCAATCAAAAAGAGTTTATCAAAATGCTTTTTTAAGGCAAAATCACTGGAAGGGTCAATTATAATTCGGTTGTAATATTCTTCATTTTGTGGTGTTAATAGCAAATGAATTCTTAATTCCCATTTTACTGGTGTCAGTTCATTTAAGCTTGACATTAGTCACCAAGAGATGGTCTTTGATTGCTGCTGAAATTCTTATTAATTCATCATATTTCTCTTATAATTCAGTTAAATGAAAATTTAAATTCTGCCTTCTTAACTTGCTTTCTCCATAAACATTTTTAAATTATTTCAATTTTTTTGTGAACCTTGAAAATATTAATACCTTGTAACTTTCAATCTTTCTCATTTAAAAGATAAAATATGTTACACAAGTAACTCACCATTTTTAACTAATTGAGCTCATGAAACTTGTTTTTAAGTTCAAATGTAACAACTTTTCCAGTGGAGGATGTTGCTTCAAGAGCAATAAAATTTCAACTTTCATCTTCAAAAGTTGCTGCAAAATGTTTCCTTTTGATAGTTATCAAAGCTCATACTGTAATAAGAAACGTTCATGTTCACTTCCTAATTCTTTGCCTAAAATGATGACAATTCTGGAATTTAAAGGATATTTTATATAATTTATACACTTCACACATTCTTGAGGAATGGAATTCCAAAGTGAGGGCATAGTGATCACAGCCAGTGTGATACCTGTGAATCTTCCAATACAGCCATGCACAGCCTGGTGCTACACTAGAACTGGTAGAAGGAGCCCCACATGAGAGCCTGCTCTTGCTTAAGCCCCATCACTACCAGGCCAACACATGTTTTCCAGTCAGTATCACTCTGAATAATAACATTATTGATTAGCTTAAAAAATTGCCAGCCACTGTTCTTGTTGGAAGTAGATTGCTAAGCAAAGGGTCTTTGGGGATGAAGATTCTGTAATCATATCTAAACAAAATATCAAATTGCCAGTGTCTGCTATAACAGTGCTTTCATCCATTTGTAATGCAAGACACTGACTTTTCTCTATTAGATATATAACCATTTTCTTAAAATTTTTGGCTATATCTTCAGTTCTACATTTCATTGAAATGTTGAATAAAGACAGCAATCCCAATGGCTTTGCTTCTTTTCTTCCATAAATGCAAGATGTAATAATGTTCAGCACAGGAAATTCTAACTTTTCACCAGCAGTACATGGATGAACTGTATCAGCTGTTAGTTTGGAAACTCTATATGAAACTAAGTTAAAGTTTTCATTGGAAGTATACATAGAAAATGTACTGTTCATTCTTGTTTAGTAAAAGATAATTCTTTTTTTTTTTTCTTATTTATGAACAAAACTGTGACTTACTTGTGCATTCTGGATACTTGTATTCCAAGGGATGTTTCAGTTTGGATGGTTTCATGTACTCACTGGGTAGTTCTGTGTGGCAGATTATATACAGTAGCAAGTAATTATAAAATTAGGAAACCACATCTCAAATTCTCATCAAAATCCTTCTGAAGTATTTAGTAATATGAAGAGGTTTTTAGCTTGTTATTCTCATGTGTACTAGATTGCATATTGTTTGAACACTTACTGTGTTTCCAGCAGCCCTGGATTGACCATTAAACAAAATAAGTAGATGTTTAGGGAGGGGAGGCACCACAGAGCTTTTTTCTCTGGCTATCATGCCCTTAATTCTTTCACTGCTACACTGGTCTTTAGTTGAGTTTTTTGTAATTGTCCTTATCTGTCGTGTTAGGCTTTAATCTGTATTGTTTAAAAAAAGTCACTGGGAGTCAGGCAGCATATAAATTTAGTAAATTATTATTATTAAAATGTTTTCTTTGGCATGGTGAGTGGCTAAAGTTTAAAAGTTTGGTTTGAAGGTGTTGTCATACATCACATTTGTTTCTATTTCATGGCATGAGTGTTTGGGGCATCAGCTGGCCTTAGACCTTGAGAGACAGAATGTGTATTTTGCAGATTGTGTTATGCCTAAAGCAGTGAGATAATCAAGTTCCTATTTCTGATTCTGAAGTGCTGGCAGACATGGTTCTTGCCCTTCTCAGGTATGTCCACCCATCAGAAAAGTCTCAGAGTCGAAAAGTCCATGATAGACTCCTTTGACTTTTCTGAACAGAAATCTTCCTTCTTACTGGCAAAATAGTATCAGGTGATTTTTGTTTTTTGTTTCTGTTTTTTCTTATTCCAGTTCAGAAGCAAGGCAGCCTTGCTGAATAATCCTTAACCCACCGATTGCTAACTTCTATTCATTTGAATATGCCATGTATTTTAAAAATGCAAAAAGAGAAAGAGGGAAAGAACATAAACTCTAAAACAGGGATTCACATACACCTCTGGTCTTAAACAGCAATAGTGAATTTCTGTAAGCAAATGATTTCTGTCTGTCTCTCCAATGAGTGAATTAAGTTCAGATGTTACAGCAGTGAGGCACTTTAGGTGATTGGTGCTCCAGCAAGCTACTGCTTTCTGAAAGTGAGAGATAGCAGTGGCTAATGAGATCATGCTGTTGCTGCATGGCAACTAAGGGGGAGGCAATACCATGTAAGTATGCCAGGATGAGTTTGCACAGAATCAGCAAAATATGCCCCATCATGTCCTTGCTGTTGTCCCTGTTACTTTTATACAAAGCTCACCAGTCAGCCTATTTTCTGGGTTCACTGGCAGCAATTGCTTCCTACCTCCACACCTACTTCTGTGGCTTAACACAGGTTACAAATGTGCCATAATGATGTTATCTGCAAATGGGCAGGTCACTGAAGCACATCTGGCACATCAGCTAAAGCAAATTTGAACTTTACTGTTCACTTTGTAATATCCATGACATACTAGATTGATACATTAAAAATACACAAATCCCACACTTTAGTAATACCTTTTGGTGGCCCAGATGTTCTGGCTGTTTATCTGGCTTTTTTGTGCTCTCTCTGAACAAATAAGCACTGACTAAAATATGAAGAAGCAACAGTCTCTTCCTCCCTTCCTCTGGGCAGTGTGATACTATGCTAGATGGAGATGTTGTGAGTTATAATCCAACACATCCAAAGGACAGCCTCCCTACTGTGGTGCCCTTGAGATGACTTGGGCTACGTTTCTCATCACATGCCTAGCCAGCACTCTTGGTGGCCATGGTGATTGGAGATGATTAGAGTTGTAGACAAGCACAGCTTGAACTTGCTAAGTGGTTAAATGACATGTTGCAGCAACAAAAAAGACATTAAGGCCATTCAAGGAATGACCCTACTGAGGGTTTCTGTCCTTCAGACTTAGAGTTGACAATTACAATATAAAGCATCTGACAGGAAGATTTTATTTTAAGGAAAATTTCTAAGAGAATATACTATTTCTTATCAATATTACTTTCCCTAGGCCTTTAGGACAGGTTGAATGGAGTCCCTGCTGGGTGAACTACAATATGTTTTAGTTTGCCATTTTACTGTTTTAGTAGATTTTAATATATTGCATTGTTTTCCATATGTTGCATTTGTTGTGGATTTTTTTTCTTGTATGCTGCCCAGAGCCATGCTCTTTGAGTTGGACAGTCATATGAACGTAATATGTAAATAAATAATAAAATTATGAACAAAAAAAATTTGATATAAGAAGGGAGCAGAATGTAAAGAGCTAGATTTCAGCAGAATCATGGAAATGCTTTCTGGGGACAAAAAAGACCTTGAGATAGATTCACAATTCAACCTTTCCTTCCTAGCCAACCTTGGCTGATCTCAAAAAGCTAACTGGGGTCAGGCTTAGAGGATAGACTGGGGTAATTAGGGGAAAAAAATTCTGGGTGAAGACAATTGGAAACCTATTTCTTGTATTTCCGCCAAGTAGAAATGTCCATGAAGACACTCCATGCAGTAGCCATAAAGTCAAGCTCAACTTCCAGGAGGCTTCACATACTTACGTCAAGTAGGAGAGGTTTTTTTCTTAGTTAGCTTAACAATAGATTATGATTGGATATATAAAATGCTGGGCTGTTAAACTTATAATGGGATGATAATATATTTGTGCCTACAATACTGCAATTCTGGGAAACAGTTCAAAGTTAGAGGTCATCAAGTGAATTGTAGGAGAAATCCTGAATGCCAGTTAGGAAGGGTGGCACATAGAAGAAGTAAAGGATCTGATTGTTCTTCTTCAGTTACTGAAGAAGATTGATATTCTTTTCAGTCTTACTGTGTTTCTACCAATAATTTGTCTCCCTGCATCTTACGCCCATCTTAGACAGAATCAAGAAACTATGTGTTTCTTTTATATTTGGATATAGATCTGGTCTAATTCCCTCAGATGAATTAATACCCCAGACAGAATGAAATACAGTATTATCCAGATACAAATTGACTGGTAATTACAAAACTAAACCACGGGGTTCTTTTTTATAAAAAGAATACTGCTCAATTGATGAGGAAGGAATGTTGAAACTGAAATCCAAACCAGATGTCAAATGGGGGTTTCAGATTGGATTCTCTCATGGGCTTTGTTTGCAGACTAGCAGCTGAAAGATGCTAAGACAAAGAAACAGTGGTTTCTTCCCAGAGTCTATTAGCTTCTGGAATCTCCCAATATTACACACGGCACATTAGAATGGAATTTTTAGGGCAGGAATAACTTTAGAACAAATTTAAAGAATAAAAGAAGAATATGTGAATTTTTTGGACTGATGGGCATATTTGGAATTTGGAAAACATGTTGTAGGCATTCACACAAAAATTCTGCTAAGGGATAGGGGCTCATGCATATTCAGGAAAGGCTGCTCGGATGGGTGTTGTCTGTTAGAAAACCCCCATTTAGCAGAAAGTATGGGGACATCCACAAGAATGGCTTAAAAAAGTCAAGATGGCAGGTGCAACCATACTATCAAAGCCCTACACCTTTTTAATGTGCATGGTGTACACATATAGTACAAAAAGACTGGGGCTTTGATCATGCAGTCACATCTGCTGTCTTGGCTTTTTTAAACCCTCTTTATAGGGTTTTGAACCTTTATAGAAGATAAAGTTAAGTTGCTTTTCCCCATCCTCTCTAGCCCTCAGGATTCTCCCTGGCACCCAAGTTTGTCTCTCTTCTGTTTCTCTGAAAAGCAGCTTACCCATGGTTTTTATTTTCTAATCAGGCCTATGTAACCTAGTGGAGCTCAATAATATTCTTGTAAATAATAGAACTAGAGGCTAACATTGGGCTTTGTAATATGACAACGTCCCATCTGATTCTTAAAAAAAAAAAAAAAGTATTCTTTAAAATATTGAAGTCAGATGGAACAGAGAACCTGGCAGACACTACAAGAGGTGTCAGTAAGCAATGTTCATGGGCCCCAGACTTCATTTTCCTCATATGAAATGTGTGTGAGCTAATTGTGTTATGTACAGATAAATGGAATTTGCCTCTCAATTTAAACATTTCATTTTACCAAACAATGAGTGATGGCCCCATTAAAACCCTAAACATCCATTACTTCATCAGGTGGGGGGGGGTGAGGGGAGGCAGAGGGGCCCTGGGAATTGTCCTTTGTGTGGTGTTCATCCAGAATGCTCAGCCCTTTGTTCAAACCATAATTCCCAGGATTCTTCAGGTACAATAACGTTCCTTAGCATCAAGATAAGCTTGTAGTGTAGATAAAGCCTTATTTAGTTTATCAACAGCAAGAGTCCTCAAGGAGTACACTAGCTGGATGGGAAATATTTTGTTACTGATTGGTGCATGGCTAAAAACGTTTCTGAAATATGAGTGACATTTTAAAGATGGCTGGGAAACATTTGTCTGGATGATTAATTACAACTTAACTAGTCCTGCTTAGATACCAATCAAGAATCCTTGTCTCACTGCATCATCATTTCTATAGCAGATTTTGCTTTTGTTTGGTAGACTTCAGCTGGTCACCTCCTCTTCTGCTTTTGAGCATTACGGCACTGCTTGATGACTTAGAAGGCAAAAATATGAATAGGATCTCAATGTCTGAATACTGGAAACTTGTCAGTTGGGTTATCCTACAGCATAGGATAGTCAAAGGTTTTGAGGCATTTGTTCACACAACAACAACTTTTTTCATGTTGGCTAAGTTATTTGAGAGAAGCATGATCTATTCCCTTGAGGAGTATGATGCAAGCTAAATGCATTTATCCCATTTAGATGCATCCTAACTCCCCAGTGTTATGTATTATTTATACAAGCTGCAAATGAGCATCTTGGTGAACTTAGAAACTTTTTAAAAAACTGTGCAAGCAAGAAAAATCTTAGTACATAGACTGCTGCCGCCACAGAACACTGAAGTTGACCAGAGATTTCTAAACAGCTTATGAAATATCTTTGATAGCCCTGAGCTGAATAGATCTAGTAATCAAAGCTTTCTTCGGTTATCCCCTATCTAAGGTTAGCTTTTTGAAAGCTGTAACAATGATTTTAGTAAGTGAAAAACAGGCTGGTGAAATCAAGCTTAAGATAACCCTGGGGGAGGGCAGAGGATGTGAATAATTTCTACAAACTACTACTTTGCTTCTGTTTCTCTGAACAGTAACAAAGAGACTTCTGTTGCATGTTCATTTTTTAAAAGTTTGATTGAATTTGATTAATAAAGAGTTGATTCTAAAATGCCTGTAAAATCAGAACATAAAATAGAGCATTATGTAGTCTGGCCAATTTAATTTAAAAATAATCAAGTGCACTTTGTTTCCCCATTAGAGCTGAATACTTAGTTTCGAGAGAGAGAGAGGGAAACAGAGATTTATATCCTTCCTTTAAAAGCATCCTCCCTGGGATGAATTCTGAGAATAATTTTGCTAACTGTCATAATCTGCCAAGTTGTATCATTTTATTGAAAATATACAATTATGGTTTGTATCTAATGACATCTGTTCACCAGTACAACCCTCCAAAGCAAAGTTGGGAAAATGAATGTGCTCAGAGGAGAGATGAGCAAAGTGGAAATCTGTTCATATAACACTGGATGTAACCATATCTGTCAAGGACCACAAACTATAAAGAAGCACAAAATGTCCTGCTTACCATTTTTTCAGCCAGATGGAATCCATTCTTATCTCTCAGAGTTATAGTAAATAGACAGGTCTGGTTGCAATGCAGCCAAAAATGAGCAGATTTAAGAAGATTATATTGATATAAATGGGATTGATGGGAATAGTCTAAGTCATAACTTCTGTAAGAACTCTTTCCTAGACAATCACCAGCACCTTAAATCACATTAACATATATTGAAACTTATTAGCCATTTTGATGGCCATTTCCACAGTTTTCAGAAATCATTTTTAATAGTCTTTACTACCCCTATTTTTAAACTATTCTTAATAATTCAGGTCCAGTTCCCTGCTCACTGCAGAAAACCTTAAAGCATCCCCAATAGATGGCTGACTGTTCAGCCTCTGCTTGAACACACATTCATTAAATAGAAGACCACCATTTTCCAGGGAACTTGGCTCCACTGTTGAATTGCTCTTCTTTACTATTTTTTCCCCCTAACATTCTGTCAGAATCTGCTTTTCAATAACATGGGTCCATTATTCTGCATCCTGCATTCTGGAATGAGAAAGGTCTTGACCTTCTTCTGTGTGACATCCTTTCAGGAATTTGACAATGCCATAGTTTCCCTTCCCTCTTCTCTACTTAAAGTGAAATATTCCCAGTTCCTTCAATCTTTATTGCCCTTCTCTGAACTTTTTCCAGTTTCTCAGAATCCTTCCAGTAATATGCTGTCTGGAGCTACACACTGCTCACCTTTCTCTGACTAATACAGAATAAACTACAAGCATTACTTTCATGCTTTGGAAATGATGCTTTTGTTGATGCAGCCTAAAATTGCATTTGCATTTTTTGCAGCTACCTCATACTGTTGACCCATATTCTATATGCAATCAGCTACTATTGTAACCTATGAATTGTCTTTCTCTCTTCCAGGGATTAGCTGTTCCACCTAATTTTGCGTTATCTGCAAATTAGTTAAGCATTCTCTTTACTCATCAAAATAATTAATAAAAATACGCTGAACGTTGTGGCATCCTGCCCAATACCTCATTCCAATTTTGTGAGAAATTTCTGATTAGTGTTTTCTGAATATGTTTTTCAAGACAGCTACAGTATATATCCATTTAATTCTCATGTCATCCACCTCACATTAAGAGGGTTATTAATTAGAATGTCATAGGGTACTTAATCAAAAGTTTTGATGAAACCAAAATATATTACATCTGCAGCTTTCCCACAATCTACTAAGGAAGTTAGCCAACTAAAAAAACAAAAATTAGGCAAGGCTCTGGAATCTTTCCAATAGTTCCCAAGGCCCTTCTTTCTCCTGTTTAAATTGAAGGGCAACAATTGCCCTCCTCCAATTATCTGATTTTTTTAAGGATTTCTCTGAGGTAATATATTGTAGATTTTCCAGAGCACCAGCAAGTTTCTTCAGTTCCCCAAATGCATTTCATATGTCCCTAGAGATTCAGGGTAAGTAAGTGTTCCCTGAATATCTTTCTCCCAGCCTTTAACTTCTATCTTGGCCTTTTATCAAGCTCTGTATAACTTTCTAGTGGAAACATATGTCTTGTTAGAAAAGAAAAAACCAAAATTTCTATTCTGTTCCTTTTATTTTGAACTAATCTAAAGAGGGCATTTTTGTTTTTCTTATTCCCTAATCTCTAATCACTAATCTCAGTTTATTCTGTGTTTTGCTTTCCTGACACGACTGTTACAATTCTGCCTACCTGTAGGTACTCCTTGCTGATCTGCACTTCTTTTTATCTCTTCTATATGTCCAGTTTTGTTTTAAGATTTTCACAAAACATCACATGTAGCCACATGAGATTTTTCTGATGTCCTTCATTTTTTTCTTTATTGGAATTATTTTCAATTGTGTTTTAGTTTCTCCTTCTTAAGGAACCCCCACCTTTCTTGAGCTCCTTTGAGCTCTTTTGCCCATTCGTTTTTCCTGCCATAGGAGCCTACTTATCATTGTTTTGAGAATATTAAAATCTGCTTTTTTTGAAGTCCAAGATAGACATTTGACTATGCACAGATTTGATTTCCATTAATATCAAGAATTCCAGCATTAACAAAGTTATTTTTCCCCAGTATTTCTGCTACTTCCATTTCCTCAGCTAGGTCTTCCCTATTGATTAGTATCAAGCCAAGATATTGATTCTCTTGTGCTTCCTCTGCCTCTGATGAAGAAGTTGCCAGAACCTTCCTCTATCCTCTGATGAAGAAATTTGTCAATAAGACAAATCAAGAACTTCCTGGAAGGATCAGTGTTTTTCTCCAAGGCAATATCAGAGTAATTAAAGTTCCCCATCACTATTGCTTCACACCTCTTTGAAAGATCTGCAATTTGTCATTGGAAGCATCATACACATCTTCTCTTTGTGAGGGGAAGTGATAATAGACAACAGCAACAGTACTGCTTTTACTTCTTCCATTCCAATTTCCTTCTGTAGGACATAAGTGTTTTCCCCTAATTTCAGGGCTTGCCTCTGCAACTCCCACAGAATTCAGTCTAAAGCCCTCCTAATCAAACCTGCCATGCTTTGGCCAAACACACTTTTACTATTCCTGTGAGGTGAAAACTATCCCATGTCAACAGCATCATACAGATAATTGAGGCCGCTGCCTCAGAAATCAAATATCTCCTGTCAACAGCAAGTATGCATCCGGTGATTTGCTTGCAGTATTCTTTCCCTTTCCAGTCTTCTTCTGTGAAGGGGAAAGATGGATGAGAAGATGTCTGAGCTCTCAGGGGAGTGTCTTGGATCTTCAAAGACCATGGTACAGTTGTAGTAGTTTTTTTCAGTATCATTAACATTAAATTGCAAACAAAACAAATCTGATACTAGAAATCATTGCAAATCTTAAACATTTTCAACAAAACTTATTAAAATTTAATAATGTCAGAATAGACACTCTTATTGCATTCATACAAAGCAAATAATCTGCTTTTGGATTGCTTAACTTGGTATGCTGTAAACAGAAAAGTAAAGGTGACCATGCAGGGAAGGATAAGATTTTAATCTACTCTCTAGTCTTTACCAAGTCTGAGAGTTGCTTGGCAGCAGCTACATATTTTTTTAATTGTATAACGTATTTCATGGTCATACTAATATTATTGTAATGGAATGTTTTATAAGTGTTTTAGCTGAACAGTTTATGCATTTTAACATATTATATACATTTGAATTATTAATTCTTCTAAACTTAGATGTTAGTGTAAGAAAACTAAATTAAGGGTGAAAATAAATCTTGGACATGTTTTCTTTCCCCTTCCCCCACCATCCTGCACCTCTTTGGCAACGTCTGCATTGGGAATGGTCCAATGTAAGCACCTGCAGAAAAAAAGAAGGTGCAAATGATGGAGTGAAGAATGTAGGATGTGTCATACCAGCCTTTCCTAGAATAGCACAAGATCAAAACAAAATTACTGCTTGCTATAATTATGGTATATTTTATCTTAAATGCTCCAAAGCAAGAAACTATTGCTGAATATGGTAATGCAGATAGCAGGTTCAGCAGTTAAATGCAGGGAAAAAAATGTATATGCAATTATTAGGTTGCTGGAGATCTTCTACTACTTCTTCTGAAAAGACATGGCCTTTTGGAAGATCAGTCGGTCATCCCTGTATGAAAAAAGATGGGAAAGAAAGTCATTTTAAATGGGCGAAATGTTTGTCCAAGAGTAGAACACTGGACACTGTAATATTTTAAAATATACAAATTATTTCTTCAACCTTGTGAAAATGATAGCCAAGAATAGCCAGAGTATGATTATAAACTAGCTAATTCCAATCACATTATTTGCCAGTTTGATCCCAGTATTGTCTATTCTGCTAGAAACAGCTTGGCAAAGCCTTTGGCAAAGATTCTTCCCATCACATGGTATCTCATTCTTTATTTAACTAGAGTTGCCAAGTAGTGAACCTATAATATACAAGTGAAGGAAGTTTCTAGTATGTACTTATGTTGTATGATGCCTCTTATCTTTTCTAAAGCTATCCAGTTTATATGTTCTTTCAGGAAACTTCTACTCCACAGCACTAGAGTGTAGGATAGTTTTTCCATTGGAAACATGGACTCTGAGCCACCCAGAGCCACCCTCTGGGGGAGATGAGCAGCATACAAATTTAATAAACAAACAAACAAACATCAGTTGAAAACTTTTCTCCCAGGTAAGCTTAGTTATCCAAAAGACGTTGAGACTTATGACAATATCATTATCTAGACTTCAACTGATTGATAACATTGTTTTTGTTGAAGAAGGTAACATTTCCAGGAAATCTCTGCATCTTAAGTAATGTTTTAGTGCATGTCAGGTTGAGAAAAAATACCCTGATCCACCTTTGAAAATGTGATTAGTTGAAAACTACACACATCTTAAAGCAGCTTTCCACAACCAATTGCTCTCCAGATGCCCAATGAAATGTAGTTCAGTGTACCTTGAGAACATCTTTTGTGGAGAGTCTGCATTAAAATATTGTTGGGTGGATCAGTGTGCCAAAATTTAAAGGAAAAAAATATGCTCACCTGTACATTGATGCAAAATTCACCTACCCCATGCCAACCTGGTGCTTATATAGTTGAAACTGATTTTTTTATAACCATATGAGGAAATTACAGGTAGTTAAGAACACCCAGTTTAAGAATGACCCAAAGTTAAGAATGGAGCCTATTGTAGCAAAATTTGATTTAATACACAATGATTCAAGCTAAATACACAATGGTTCAAGTTAATTACATAATACTACTTATACAGTATTATACAATAATGCTGTTCTGGCTTATATACAAATTTGACTTAAGGACAGACCTTGGGAACAGAACTTGTGCTTAAACTGGGGACTACCTGTACAATGTTTTATACCATGGGTCTTTTCAGTAATTTACTGCCAAGAAACATGACCTAGGGTAAGAGGGTAATCTGTAGTGCCCAGTAATAGTGCAACAAATGGAGAAGAATCAGTATGGGATGGACCTAATGCCCAAGAAATCACCTGCAGTTGCTGAGATCAGGCCTTTCCCACTGACTTTTGAATATTTAGGTGTCACTGTACTTATTCCACATACAAATGCATTCCCTTCCTAATCATATTGGTGCATTCCCTTTCTCTCTCCCCACTTATCCCACTTCCAACAAAGAAGGGATGAACCTTAAGCAGACATGTGGGAAGCAGACCCACACAGGAAGATGATTCTATCATGGGTAGAGTTCCCTTCTGAATTTTGTTAGAACATTAAATAATCTTTCTATGTTGTTAAAAGATGTCTTTTGTAAATGCCACTCCATGTCTCTTGATTTGTTTTACTTGTCCCTTTTTCATCCTGCTTTAATAGGCTCCCTGATTTTTAATAGGCTTCAGCAATTTCTTTTCTCCCTTCTGCCTATTTTGCTGATTGTGAAATGGGCTTTTCGGTGTCTCTTTTCTTTGATGCAGCAGTTGCTTAGGCTGTTTCTGCACTTCTTAAAACACATTCGGAGCTGATTTGGTTTACTGCACTGAGCTCTTCTGAAAGCTCTTTCTTTTCCTATGCTCTCAACCCTGTTATCTGAATAGCATCTTAGGTAATTAATCAGCCCACCATTGATCTGAACACAAATTCCCAGCCTTTCATAGGTACTCATTATTGGTTCTGAATGGATGTTAAAAATGGCAGGTTGATAGAATGGGTCAAGATTGGATGGGTTACTCATCAGATATGAATTCTGACTACAAATGCTGTACAAATGCTGCTTGAGAGGTGAAAGCAGCTGTGCCAGAGAAAGATGAATTCAAAGAATAGTGCAAGAAGGGCTCTTTGTCAGACTAGTAGTTCACCTGTATACACATTCTTGAACGAGGTATGAATCACTATTCAGACAATGCTGCTGTTTCAGTTTTAATTTGTCCTTTCTTGGTGGTACTATAAAACAGCATGTCAGCTTATAACTGCTCTATAGTGTTTCTTACCCTCTTTTCTCAGTTCCCCAGTTGTATTTTTCTTACAGTATTTTTGTTCAGGGGCATTTTTTCTTCTCTGAACTGTGGAAAGTTCTCTAGGCCCCAGTCCTGCAAAAGGGAATATATACAGAGTGTTATATTTCCAGTGGCAAGAGGTTCCAGGAACAATCACATTTGCTTTAATGCCTTTTCCATCAGAAAATACTGGAAAAGTATGGTATCTTCCTTTTATTGAATGATCCTCAAGCTGAGTGTAATTTCAGACAATAGCTTTTTGGCAGTCACTTTCCCTGTAAGTTTGCGCTTCAGCTGATGCCATTCAAAATATTTTCAGCTCTTATTGTCTCGATCTTAATTTTTAAATAGACATTTTAGAACAACCGAAAAGAGCATTTGTAAAATTAATAATCAGATAAAAGAGAACAAATGCGAAAGATAAGAGTGCAAATTCTTGATGATATAACATGCTTAGTTTGATATATTCAATTAATGAAATAATGAATTTTAGATGTTATGACAATTCTAAATTCTCTGTTTATTTACGAACCTTTTAGTTTCCATCCACTATGTCCTTTTTCACTTTCTTTTTTTTTCTTTTATGTAGTCATTTATTTTACTCTTTAAATGTTTTAAAATAAATACATAAATAAAAATGTAAGAGTGTGAATGTGCTGCCTCACCTGCCTGATTCACCACTGCAACTATAGTTGTGTGTAAATGATCTTTCTATCTTTTTGTAGCCAGAGAAGTTGGGCAGACCTAAGGATGGTTGCAGGGGTGGGGTGTAGGGAGTGGCAACCATTTCAACTTTTTTTTTTCCCCCTTACAGAAGGGAAATTCTCCAGGAGTTTCTCAAGAACTCGCTGTTGGTAGCAGCAGTTGCACAACTGCTTTTTGGAGAAACTGAAAATGGCAACAGCAGCAGCAGATGTGCTTGCAATCTAGTAATCCCTTTGCATCTTGGCATGCATGCAAACATCAAAGTCATGGAGAGTATTTGGAGATAAGTCTTTACAGTGGTCAACTTTTCCAACAGGAATAAGAAAAAACCTTACAAACATTTTTTTTTCAAAAAAAAGTAACCATAAAATATTTGTTTTTATTATATTCTGATACTATCAGAAAAGCAAACCATCTGAAAGCATTCTATGGATAAGTGAAATGAGAAATGAAATTAGTTTAATTAATTTTTTAAAATAACATTTTGTCTGTCTAGTATTTTTGGTACAGCAAAACTTGAGTTAAAGTTGGAGAACAGAGGTTGGTGGGGCAGGCAGGGGGCAGGGGAAGAGACAGGAGAAGAAGTCTGTAGAATCCATTCGAAGCTTTTTCATTTCTGGGATGCTAACTAAATCTATGTAAAAAAAAAATGATTAGGATATATGATTGGGAAAGCAGTATATATTCCTATACAGAGTATTTGTTCTTGATCATGGGAGCAAAAGTACTCTAAGGAGTAAAGGTAACTACACACATACAAATGCAAAGAGTAAAACTGCCAGCAAAATGGCCAAGCATGTTAAAGTTGATGATGCTGTACTTCAATCACTCATATTTAATGTAAAAAGCTATTCACAAATTTTCCTTGCAATTCATCCCCAAAACATGCAATGAGCTATTATGCTGTATAGGGCATTCTCCTGATGAAAAGTGCTTTCAAGGACTAAAGAGGAAAATACTGACAAGACACCAATGAAATAGCACTGCACATGCATTTCAATTTTCCTTGACTATAAAGGCCACTGTTGCTGTTTTTAAACCGTTTACTATATTTACCTGGCAATTATTTTTTAAGTGCCATCGCTCCACCCCACCCATCCAGCAATGTATATCACCTTAAGTTTCTTCAGACACAGAAGCAGCTGGTAAATATTTTAAGCATACTTAACATTTGATAGGATTCCATTCTATGGATAAATACCTGGAATATCAAATATTCCAAAAACAGGAATTTCTTAATGCAACTTGTTGCATTCATGCTTTAAAAAATTACTGGATCTCAGTACCTGAACAAGCATTGGTATGATGTCTATGGGCTTCCAAATCCACTTTCCATCCATGTAGAAATTCCTCCCTCAATTTGTGGCATTTATACAATGAATGCTAATGGTCCTGATGCCAAAATGGCACTACCCAACAGCATAAGAAAGAGGTAGATGTTGGAATCCCCAAGTATCACAGAAATATACTCCTTTTGTTTTTTGCTGTTTTTTAGGAAAAAAACAATCCTAGGGGAAGGGCAGAGACTGTAGAATATTAGCTGAATGTTCGGATGGTGGGTGGGAGAAGACTGAAACCCATTTCCCCTGATTGGAAGGGGAAATGGAGCAGAGAATAATCAATTGAAACAGTAAACTGCAGTATTTCATACTGCAACATTTTGTTCCTGCTGGAATGTTTCCTATTTATTATCTAGATTATATTCACGCATATAGTACATCCTAGTAATTTTGCTAGCAACAATCTCACTGCAATCATGCTGGTTGGGAGAAGTATTTTTGAGAATCATTAATTCCTTGTTGATTGAGAATATTTGCAAACACTCTCCCATCCCTACCACAGAATTCAGCTATTGTCCCCATGAGAGCATAATGAATAACACTATTTGGAAAGATCAGGATTTTCAGAAACAGAAACTAATGAGGCCAGAAGGATTACTTCAAATTCCTTAATAATCAGGGGCATGTCTTTTGTTATGGAAATTATAGGTAAATGGATAACAGAAGCGAGGAAACAGCTGGACACACTTCTGGAAGATGACAGTATTTTGCAAAAAAAAGAAAAGAAAAGAAAAGCATTTTTCCTCCTCCTTGCTTTCAGTTAAAGAGGAAATCTGCATATATGAAAGGAGCAAAGAGGGTAATTTGAAATACAACATAGAAAGAGACAACAGGCGAACTCAGAGAACAAAGAATGCACTCTTTAGGCCCTGTGGACTGCTTATTTGTATGGCTCTACTGGTCTTCTGGAAGACCTGTAGACTTGTTTTAAATATGGCAATATTTCTGAGGACCAATAAGCTTGTGTATGTGTGTTTAAAAAAAAGACTGCAAATTGTTTTAGACTGGGGAAGTGATATGGTACAGATTATGTAACAACTGAGTATATTAAGGTTTTTTTACCAGTCCTGATAAGAATGGGTTTCATGGGGCTATTATCTTACTAACTTTATTCTTTATTGGGGGTGGGGGGTGGGGGTGGCATTTGTGAGCTATTCCTGTCTTTGCTGTGTCAAGGATGGGGAAAATGCACTTTAACATGTTAGTGAACAAGTCATAAGTCTGCAGTCTCCAGCCTCCAGCATATATCAACAGGCCCTTCTATCCTTCTTGCCAAGAGAACCATCAAGATCCCTGACATTTCAGCTGCTGATCAGCAATAGTACGTGGGCTGAGATTAACACCATACTAGTAATGTGAGCAATAGTCTGCTGTTTTGGAAGATACTTCCATCACATTTCTCTCTGACCAAACACCCTTATCAAGTGTTTATCTCTGACTGTGGGCCTTTTACAGACTTGCAACAGACCTTCTAGATCTTTACTTATGTTCAGGTGTAACCACTGAGAAGACTCTTTCTCTTGCCTTCACAATTGGAGTGTGGAGAAAAGGTCTTGTCCACAGAAGTTCATTTGTGAATAACCTCAAATATTACTGATATCATAAATCCTGAGGCTGAGAAAGAACATTACAATAAATTACTATTGGTGCTATTCCATTTGGGGGAGGATCAAGTAATAACTTTACATAATTAGTACTCACTAAATAAATGATAAACTTTGACTCTAAATTAAGCTTCTTGTTTATTACTTTTCATAAATTATTATTTCAAACCACCTTGAGGAAATGTATGGTCAAATAATGGGGATATATGTTCTAAATATAAGATTAACAACTGTTTATAGAACTAACACTAGTTTGTTATTTACACTATTAAAAAAATTAAACAACTGAAGGGATAGGTATGAAATAAAATAATCTCCCCATGTTCTAATCTATTAGCTCCAATAATACATTTTATGCCAGATTTTGACATGAAAATGCGAGGTTCTGGTAACATTACATTAACTCTAAATGAATCATTATTTTCTGGATTGAATGACACTATCAATTTCAGGTGGCTGAGGTGACAGCTTGGATGTCAGATTTCACCAAGAAAAATTGATATTGATGCTTCCATCAGAATTTTGAATGGGCAATTTGGCTTCATATATCAGTTGGAAAGTCAGTTCTTGGAATGTTGGCTCTGTAGTTGCATGACTAGCTGCTGGTTGCAAAATTCACTTCAGTGCTGAGCTGGGCAAAAAAACTTGCATGGATCCAGCAGCTGCAACACAAAAAGCTGGACCACAGGAGGCTGGCTATACAGCAGTTAAAGAGCTGGCTTTTAAACAATTTCCAAATGGATTTTATAAATGATTTTATTAGCTCTGCAAGAGCTATTCTGGCTAAGGGGTGGAATAAAAGTCCAATAAATAATGAAACAAAACAATAAAGTGAAATAAAATGATACAATAACATAAAATAAAATAAAACCATAAAATAAAATATTTTTAAAATCTTGCCTTTAAGCTCCACTTTGCTTCCTTTGCAAACCATTCCAGAACCCATGACTACTTAGCAAATGAACTTGATTTTGTGCTTCATCTTGTTTGCCTTTTAACAAGTTCAGTCTAATAACTTCCCACAGATGCTTAGGCTGCAATATTATGGCTGCCATCTTAGGGTGCAATTACATGTGAACAAGGTATACTGAACAGAGAAATTTCCCTGACTCAGCAAAAATAGAGTTGCAGGGTCAGGCATATGAAATAATTAGATAAGACCCTGCCCCTTGTAACATTTTAGCTCTGCCAAGTAGTCTCCATCAAATCCACGCTCACTAAGCATCAGCGTTGCCACAGGAAAATGTATTTAGTGATATAGTTTTATTTCTCTTGTATTCCTAAGAGACAACAGTTTGGTAATGAAGGAACAACAAACCATTTCTAATCATATACAAGTCAGTTTCAGCTGTTCAGATGTGGTGTGACAAAGTTATCATCTGTATAAGAAAAGGAAAGATCAAGAATTAAGCTGGTAAGGCAGGAACCAGCAATTCCCAGGCTCGGAAGAACCATTATGTCAGTATAAATCAAGTGTCTCCCAAGTCCATCAAAAGAATGGCCAAGTATCCAATGATACCGAAGAGCAGGAAAAAAAAGCTTCTAGCACAGCTAGAAGTTCATTATTTAGAACCCTTGAAATCTTGGTGAGCACTTAATTCTAAGTATAGTTGAAACCTTACTGTATTTCCAAATTAAAGGCAGCCAGATATATTCCGAAGTTATTAGGGAAAAAAATTACTATCTGATTCTTGTTCCCTTGAGAGAGAGACCCTTTAGAATAATCTAAAAAAGAAAGCTTTTTTTAAAAAAAGATGAGCTGAAACCAGCTTATTGCTAATGTGACTTTAAGACTTCTGAGCAATAATCAAATCAAATCAAATAATAAAATAAAATAAAATAAACTTCTTAAATCCATTAAATGTCAATATATACAATTAAGCTTCTCCTCAGTTTGGACCAAGTACATTGATGGACTTGCAATGGTTTTGAATATATTAGGTTTTTTTTTTTTAAGAAGCAGAACCAGAGATTCTGTTTTATCAAGGAATTTTACAAAAAACAAATCTTGGTAACTTACAAAAAATTTGGAACAGAGAATTGGAGTTTCCAATTTAAACAAGTCAATGGAGTTTGGAATTTTTTTTGTTTAAAAAGGAGATTAATTTCATATTGTATTCAGTTATCTTTTTTACTCTTGTCTCTTTTTTTCTCTATATATTTCTTCTTTTTCTTTTCTTCTTTATTGTATTAAAGCAGTAAAATAAAAAATAAAGTAAAAAATAAAAACAAAGATATACTGTGGCTTCCCAATTGGCATAATGACAGACAATTATTTTTGTTTCAAAAAATAATATAGCTCATTTTTTAAACAACAAATTAAACCTGCTCACATGGAATCCTACTGCATTGTGAAGTTGTACTCCAACATTTTGGAATTTTATATGAAAAACATTGGCTCTACCAAGCCTGGATGGATGCAAAAAAGATTGTTATGCATTCTTGGGGAGAAAATGTATATACCTGATAACCAAAATCAATCAATTAATTTTGCATATCAGGAAAAACAGAACCTGAATCTAAAAAGGTAACCCTATTTCATTTCCCAAGATGAGTTTTGTTTGAAGGACTGCTGCACCTCCCTTTCAAGAACGCTTGAAAAGTTACAAGAAAACATTCTTTGCTGAACGATTTATGGAGATTACAAGATGGTTTAAGCAAAGAATATCATATATAGAAAGAGACGGGTGACAGTAACGGACAATTTTTAAGTTCCCATGCATCAAATTAAGAAAATATGTTGACTTGAGGCTTGTTTATAGAATAGCCATAGGGTTGCTATTTAACTGGCATGGGTTGCACAAGGGACCTTCTTGATGAGTATGACGTGCTAAGCTATATGGGATGTGATTACCAAATGTAAGCAGATAAAGGAAAAGGGCTGTAGATAATTTTTATGATTGGGGTATTGGCTTTACAAAAGGAAACAAATGCATTATTTGGAACATGTTGAGAACTTCTAAGTATTAAATAGGAGATATTCGAGAATTCCCAGGCATGCCTATCTGTTCTGCTAATATGTGAGATTAAGGCTCCATATTTAGGCCTTCTCATAGAATTATAAGGGGTGTTTCATGGGGACCCCTCTGCATATTCAGTGACCACACAGAAATACCCCGGACTCTGTGGTTAATTCCACACATTTGTTAGACATGAAGCCTTCAAAGTGCTGAGACAATATAGGGTGATGAACAGACCTCACTGCCTACTCTCCATACTTGATGTACATTCAGCCAAGAGATCTGAATGATAGTTCTGCTATTTTCACTTAAATGCAAATATAACTTTCTGAGCAATCCTGGAGCCAGATTTATTAGGGGTCAGCTCTGTACAGAATGCTGTACTCACATTCAAGCAAATATGAACACAGCCCTACTTCTTCCTCCCACTGATATGTGGAGTTCAGAGAGCATAGAACCAGCATACAAATCCTCATCCTTTACCTCACAGATCCAGGCAAAGGCATTAAAGAGGACTTTCATCTTAGAAAATGAATGTTTGCCTGGGGAGAGGAAAGAGAATCCATCAATAATCAGTGAAAATCTCGCCACATTCACTGATTGAATAGGGACAGTGTAAACCCCCTATGCTAGTGATTTTGGGAATAAGTGTGCCATGTCTACCTCAATCAGCACCCATTCAAGCACTCAATTCATTTTTTTTTTAAATCTCCAAGGCAGCTGAAATCATTTTAAGTGAAGATGTGACCTTCAGCTGCCATCTTCATCTTCTCAAAGGGTTCCATGCTCCTAGATAGGCTGTGCTAGGTAACACACTTGGCCACAATAAAATGCTGGCATGGTTGAAGCAGGAACCATGACAGGATGGAGAGATCAGCGGAGGTAATAAAAAAGACATAAAGGATGGGGAAATCAGTGTACATCTATGATAAGCCATAGAAGTAGGTAAGGAAGATATCTCACTGGAAAAAATGCTGAGAGAGAAAACAGTAGCAAACAGAAAGAAAGAAAATACAAAGATCATACACTATACACCCTGTTGTATCATCGGTGGGTGGTTAGTGTTGCGGCACAATCCGGATTTGTCTAGATCCTTCCATAGAATAATAGAAGTCTGAGAAGCTCCATACACAGTTACTTACAATTGGAAGCTCAGAAAACATTCCTACTTATTTAGCAAACTCTCTAAATCCAGGTTTTGTGGGGAAGTTGCTTTTGTTCATATTACCAGTTAAGCAGATTTGAATATATTAGAAATAGAGCGCAATTTGCAATCCTGATATTATTGTGTTAAATTTAAATGTTAAATGCAGCCTGTAGATTCCTGTGCTATTCTTATAAATCCTCTGTACTGAGGATGGGCAAACATTTTTTCAATCATGTGACAGAAGCGATGACCAATAATCACAAAATATAATCATGTAAGGGCCAAGTAAACCTGAACTGTGGCATGCAAGATTAGCATATGAGTTCTTACACAGGAATCTACTTTGTATTGAGTCAACCACCATTTATTTATTTATTTATGTATGTATGTATGTATGTATGTATTTATTTGTGTTTTTGCACTGCCCAACTCCCAGCAACTCTGGGCAGTTCACAGATAAAAACATACAGAACAATAAAATAATATCGTATTTATTATTAAATAATAATATAGTAAAGGCAAAGTACAAAAGTTGGCACAAACTGGGTAACCATCAAGCAAACCCACATTACCCAGAAAGGGACTTCAATCACTCTCACCAAAAGTCTGGGCAAAGAGCCAGGACTTCAAGGCTCTCCAAAATACCAGCATGATGTGGGGCATCCGGATCTCAAGGGGAACCTCATTCCAAGGGACAGGTGCTTTGGCAAAGAAGACACACTTCTGGGTTTCTAATAGATGGCATTGTTTAGCAGCCCACGTGGCACAAAATTGCTAGCACTGACTGGCAGCAACAATCCAGGGATGTAGGAAAGTGTTCTTTCACTTCTGTTTGTTTTCCACTTCTGCTTGTAGATGCCTGTGCTTACCACTGAGCAACAAGCAATACAGATCTGTATCACCATGCATTTGCTGAGGCTTGCTGTACAACAGGGACTTACTGCCGAATCGTAGACCTTAGTTTTGTCCCTTAGAATTCTGGCTTTGCCGTCACAGTCACAGCCTATGAGTGAACGGTAACAAGAATAGCAAAAAAGGAGCTTCCGATTGACATGGCTTCACTTTTTCTTTCTTTGGACACTGGTGCAAACTGGGTCACAGTAAGACAAGCAAATGGGTAGCAGTGACAATGGCAAATAGGAGATGGGGCAGGTAAGAAGGGGTACTGGGGACATTTGCTCCAAAATTTGGGGGCAATGCTGTTTATAAGTAAGAAGAATTAATTGCAGGTATCTTCAGATAGTAACAAAAGGCCCAAAGATAAGCTCACATTTACTCTAGAAGGGCTGCGTGGGGTAAATGCCTATTGTTATGGATCCTACTACCTTGGTGAGCCGAGGAGACACCGGTTGTATGAAACAGCACTAGAGGCAGGTAAGTCTGTAGGTCTGGCTCTACGGTAGCTTCTTCTAGCCTGGCAATCTCTAGCTGTGTTAGACTACAGATTCTTTCATCACCAGCAAACACATCCAGAAGACACCAGATCAGGAAAATTTGATCTATGCCCTAGCCAGTTTTCTTAGCCTTCCTTCTTTTTTCCATAACTCCCAAATCATCTGCTACCATTCATACCTCTTCTGCTGTAGGATGGCAATCTATGTGGAAACTATTCCTGTTGCTGGTTTGGGGCCCACTAACTTAGAATCAGTAGGACTAGGAAAATAATCTCATTAAACTGAGTTTGGGGAGGAGGAAGACAGGGGAATGAAATGTTACAATGTTTTGTGATGGTGCTTGATCACATAATTAGGCAATTAGATGTATTATAAGATGACAAACTAGCAGGCCTTAGGGAATTACATCTTTGAATACTAAAACAGAAAACAGAGAAAGGGAACAATTAATAGTACGCTTGTGGATTTTAAACATTTACTGAATGAAGAAAGAAGCAAGGTCCACAAGAGGACACTGAGCAGGTGGCTAGCATCACCCTGGCTTTTGAAAGAGGCAAATGATCACAGGCTTATAGCCATTAATCATAGCTATTGACACAATTGTTTAGAGACGGAGGTGAACAGCTATATAGGCCTAAGGCAAACATGGTGTCCCCCATACAGACTGGGTTGACACTTCATACTAAGCCAGGCTTTAAACCATAATTAGTGGAACAAACCACAACTGGCTGAGTTTATATAACAACCAAGTCATGAATCATGGTTTATAAGCCATAATGGCTGGATTTGACCCAGCCTGCTAAACTGAACAAATATCATAACCTGGTATGCTGTCTTAACTCCACCACAGAAATCAACTGGACTGCCACTGAATGGTAAGTTTACTGAGTACAAGGCAAGCAACATGTCTAATAGCCTCCCTTCATTCCCCAGTATCCACTGCAATGGACTGTTGCCTCATGAACAGTACTAAGCTTGTAAAAGATCATTGGGGAAAACAATGTATACCTGAAACATAACCAGCCTTAGGGCTTGAGTGCTGCAAAATACAGAATGGTACATACAGAAGTGCATTGATGATTGATATTGATATCGGCATTGATATTAATATTGGCAGCAATAAAATAAATAAAGTTCTCTGGAAACAGTATTGTACTTACATACAAAAATGACTATTAGCCTAGTTGCATCAGAAACATAGAAATTACATTATTTGTGGAAAGATATATTCCAGATGTGTTTTAGCTGCTGATCTGGGGATAGTGATGGGATTTTTAAAAAAAAAATCCATTTTGTAATTTGAGGGAACAGCACATGTAGCCCTCAAATGGAACTGGTCCAAACATTTGTTATTTAATTATTATTTGTTAGATTTTTATCCCACCTTTTCTCCAAGAATTCAAGATAGCTTACATGGGGATCTCCATTCACTTTATCCACAAGAGCAACCTTGTGAGGTATCTTGGGCTGAGAGAGGGAGAGAAAGAGAAAGAGAGAGAGAGAGAGAGAGAGAGAGAGAGAGAGAGAGAGAGAGAATGACTAGTCAAAGTCACCCAATGAACTTCCATGGTTGGGGGGAACTTGAACCTGACTTTCCCCCAGTGAAGTCTAACATCTTACTTACTACTTCACACTGGGCTCTTCTCATCCATAAGTAAGATCATCCCTGGCATGTTTATGGTCAAAATGTTAGACTTGAGCTGTGGGATGTTAGACGTGAATCATTAAGTGGGAGCCAGCTACTAAAAAGCCAATCCAAGGAGCCAGATTACAGTAATTTGGCCTGAAGTTTTTTTTTTTTAAATAGTATTATAATGGACGTTAAGATAACCTTTTTAATACTTGCAAATGGCCATAGTAATCCGTTGATGCTTTTTCTTTTGGCTCAAAGTTACAGTCAACAACACTTTCCAGACCAGACCTGTAAGTTCCTATCTAACTCACCTCACAGAGACGCCTCACCTACTTGAGATGATGGCCCACTTCAGCCAGGGCTCTGCCTCACTGAGCCAACCGGCTCCACCTCCGCAAAGCATCAAGGCACAGCTGATGGGCTGTGACCTTTCTTGGCATAAAGGGAAATGACACGATTGCTTCACTCTGACCTTTAGAAGCAGGCTGCTCTTCACAGGGTGGCTTCAAAGGGACACTTTGAAGAAGCTTCATCTGAGCCAAAACTCCCTTTCAAAACCTGCATCAATCACAACCCAGACATGAGGAAGGATTTTTAAAGATTACGTTGTTGTAATATAATACAGATAATACAAAGAAAGGCACTATGTACAAATAAAGTCCATACAAAGCAAGGGATAAATCAAAATGTAATACCACAATATACTGAAATGTAGAGTAGGCACATAGGTTTATAATTACATGGGGAAAAGTATGATACAATTTCCATAACACAAAGCAGGCCAGTAAGATAATGTATCAATAGCAGTGTTGGTCAAATGGATTTGATACTACATATACAATTAGTTTAACTGGTACAACCTGATACACTCCCCATTTTACAGCTACTCTTGACCAAATGAGGCATCTTCACAGCAAAAAGTTGTGTGTGATATGAAGAAGTGGGAAACAGAGAAGTCTTGGAAATGGCTATGTTCATAAATACTCCCTCTGTCTCTGTACCTTTCCCTCACGCCCCCCCCCCCTCCCCAATTCTTCTCAGAGACAGTTGCATGGCCAGGATGAGAAGATTTTGTTCCGAACACAACACTGAAGGGTAATTTAATATTTCTGATTTTATTCTGTCTCAAGGTAGTGCAGAGTACACTAGGATCTTTTCATACTTTTAATGGCTGCTGCACACCGAGCAGATGTTTATATCACCCTTTCCCACAATGACACCTGGCTTTTTCCTGAACAGTTACAGTCAATTTAGAAGCTAGTAATGTACATGAGAGTCCAAATTGTCCCTTGCCATGTGCATTATCTTGCACTTATCAGCAGTGAATTTCTTCACCATTATGCAACCCTTTTGTTCTTTCATAGGACTAACTGAAGTTGAGAATAATCATTGCTACTTGACTGTCCTATATAATTATGTGTTGTCCACACATTTCCCACCTCCCCACTCAGCCCTCCCAGGAGCTGTCCGTCTGTCACCCAATTTAATGATTTTTAGGCCTCAAACTAAAACTTTTTTAAAAAAAACAAAATCATCCTTTTTCCCCCAATTAACTCTTCCCCCTCCCTTGTTATACCACAGTTTGTATATTGTTGTTGTGGTTTTCGTCTGTGGTTTTTTAAAATATGTTTTTTGGATTTTCTTTTAGGCATGTTTTTACTGTTTACCTGTTTGCTACTTATTTACTTGAAATATTTTACCCCACTCAATTCTTGAACATTTTAAATAGTAAAACACTATAACGGAGAGGCCACCTGCAAATTATTCCAGTTCTCTAGATCAATATAACTTTCAGATGCAATAAAAAACCAGGTTTCAGTAGTTTTAAAATTCAATAGTCGAACAGGGGTATCTAACATCAGATGTAACTCTAGGAGTCCAAGAGATCTGAAGTCTCTTTACTCTGAATTTAGTAATTAATATATAAGATAAGTCTGAGTCTCCCTTACTGACATAGTCAAGCTCTTTCTTGTTTTTGCCTGAACAAGATGCACTTTCATGTGTAGCTAATGTAATATTGATCAGGTGGGGAATGGACTTTCTTTAGAGCAGCTTCCTGGAGGCCATGTACAAGCACTGGGCATGGCAAGAGCCCAGAATGGGGTGGCCATCCCACTCCATCGCATAACACTAACACTATTCACAGCTTCCCTTTTTTTCAGCATACAAGAGAGTTTTCATCTCTGGTGTGGCACCTCAGGTGAAAAGGCAAAAGCCGCCCCATAGAGGGCCTAATGTGCATGGAGATGACTTACCAAGCTGGAGAAACTTCCCTTGCTCCAAATTTCAGAAGGAAGAGTTTTTGAGCATTAACTAGTGCATTTATATTCCAAGTTAGCCAGTGTTTCTAGAGAAGAGGGTTGTTGTTTTTTTTTAGTGTAACTGAGGTACTGGGGGCCAAGGCAGGAGTTGAAATGGGACTATATCCTGCCCATGAACCAGAGGTTCCTCATGCTTGTCAGAGGGAATTTTAGAATGACATGCAAAGGAAGAAACCGGTGGCAGAGTTTTGTTGTTTGTTCAAAGGAGGATGTGATTTCATCCAAAGGTGGCTATGAGCATGGCTTCGCGGTTACAGGCATGTTGAAAGGCCATTGGTTTGGGGGTGAAAAAGGCCACACACACAGCTGAGCTGGTAATGGCTGAGATAATGCAGCTTTACTCTAGGACAAGGATATGAATTTGTTATGACAGACTAATTTTGCAAATACATGGATGTCTTCTGGCAGAATTATCAAGATATTTATTTAAAGAAAGAGCCAAAAGACTTTGAAAAAGCTTTATAATGGGAAAAGATGCTTGAGCAACGAACTCTGGCAGGTTGATTTTAAGAAGATCCCAACTTCTATTTTCCTCCTGGCTAGACTGAAAAGGCACCTTCAATCAGTGTAGGGATAAATAATTTTACTCTGAAGTTAATGGTCTCACTCAAAAAGTAGATTTTAAATTACCATAGAATAAAAACCATTACATTATGGAAAACAATAATATATTTAATCTATTTAAATTTTTAAAATTAGTATTAATTATATCTATTCTTTTAAAAAATCAAACAAGTATCTGACATTGTATACACATGCCTCCCCCCAACCAAATTGCAGTTAAGTATTTTATATATGAGAAGAAAAGAGAATGTCAGGGAGCAGTGCCAATTTTAGTGGTCTCTAGTATGTCCATGTCAATCCAGATATTGAAGTAGGACTTCTCCAGGACTGTTTGATCACTCTGGATGGTGACATGGGACCTCCTTGATCTGCTCTAGACTTATTCTTTGCTCCTTCCATCGATGCTGTGGGGAAAGATCAAAGAGATTTATGGGGCTCAAAGCATTTTTATTTAAAGTGAGTTTTGAATGCTCACATTGACCTAAGAACGGTATGAAACTACTCCAAGCTTTATCTAAAACTTCATACTTTTATTGTCTGCAAATAAATAAAAGTATGGATAAATAACTCTCTCTCTCTCTCTCACACACACACACAATTATAGTTAAAGACACTGCCTGAAGCATTTGAACTGTTAACTATTTTTCTCACCACAGATCTTCATGAGAAGATTCAAATTTCCTACCTCAAGGCCACAAGGCTGAACCTTACAGAAGGCTAAGAACTGGCTTAACCAAACGCATTTCAACAACCCATCAACTTGCAAAATCAGTACAGTACAAGTGCACTCATCTGATAGTGGAAAGAGGCAGGTGTGCAGGAGAGATTGTAGCTCAAGGCTGAATATAATAGGGATGAATATACACCAATGAAATATTTTCCCTGTGCCTCCCAAAGCCCTTGTAGCAGCTGGGTCAGAGCCAATACAAGAAAGAGCTAAGAGCTAACACCTCCCATACAGCTCTGGACTGTCATATGCCGCATTAATGCAGGAAGTGTGCATATAACAGCAGCATTTTACAAACCAGTGAATGAATGGCAGAAGTCCTAATGATCAGAGTTACTGGCATGAAGTGTTGTACTAACAGAGAGGTTTCACTGTCATGTTTATTTGTGGCAATTGGATCTTTTATCTTGTTTTCATGCTGAAGTTTTAACTGGTTCTTACATGTCTCCATTCATACGGTGTTCCTTCTAATGGTGAACTTAGGTGGCTCGTGCTACTAGGATTGTAGCCAATACAGTTCCACTGAGAAACACTGTAGGAGATTTCAGCATGCTTGGGAAATCCCTGAGTTTCTATAAATACACACAAAAAAGGCTGCATTTTACAACTCCCCCTGCTAATTACTTCAATTATGTTGCCTGAACATCATTTTAAATGGAAAAGCTGTCCCTGTGTGGATCAGTAAATGGCCCATGGGAGAAGGGAATGAGTGACTGGTCAAGGGAGTACTCCTATTAACCAGTAAGGTTACCCTGTAACATTTTGTTGCAAGACCCACTTGTACATACACAAAACAAATCCCAGATATCTCAAGAAATTGAATTTTCTTGATTCCTCGTCCCATTTTTATTTCCTGCCTTTGCTTTGAACCCCTTCTACATTCACCATGATCTAAATGGGAGAATGTGAAATACAGTCCTGGAAGGCGCAAGACCTCAATATCAGCTATGTTGGCTTCTCCTTTATATTGTCAGCAGTCATTTACACTGGGTGAGGATGCCCTTTAATTTGCTGTACTTTCCAGGAATTTGCTGAAAACGTATTTGTTCACCCAGGCTTTTAATTGAATCCGTGCAGCTGTGTCTCTTGTTCTTGTTGCTCTTGATTTTAGGATGATGTAATGTTATGATTTTATGATCTAAGATGCCATTTTGTGGGTTGATAATTTTAATCCAACTTAGTACATGCAAAGTTATAATTAGTTGGTTAATAGAGGAAGGAAGGAAGGAAGGAAGGTAGGTTGGCTTTACTTTTTATACATTCTTAAGCATTTAATTTCTTTGCAACTCCAGATCTCTTTACAGTTCCAGTACAATGTCCCTGAAACTCCTTCAGAGATTTCTCATTTGCACTGTTCTTACCAAAAGCATGTCATGCTGCTGGTATATAAACTCTTAGGGGTGCTCATTCTTTTTTTTTTTTTTTTACAAAAAGCTATGGAACAAATTGTTATCCCTACTGCCATGATGCAACTTGGGTTCATTTTTATAATATTGCTTAAACCAAATGGTTTATCCTTCCTTTCTTTCATTTTAATGCAGGTTAATATGATTTGTGAGTAACAACTGAGCTTGTTCACAGTCCATTTCCAGTGACAAGTCAGACTACTCCCCTAGTATGAGACAGTTGTTAACATCTGTTGGAAATATAGAATTGCATCAATGATGTCTTATTGTCTTGAGGTGTGATCTATTTAAGTAGTACCTGTGACTACAAGAAACAGCCACAGAGAAACACTGAGTAGAGAAGAAAACAGATAAATGATATATGCCCTAATCCAATTGAGTTTCACTTTAAAAGTTATTTCACACTTGACTAGTTGTTTCAGAAAATACAGCTGCTTGTACATGCTGATCAGTTTAACAGGATTTGAGGCAAGGTATTGCCATATCATGTTGCAGGAGTAGGCAACATATGGTCAGCTACAGCCCCTACAATGCCCTTTTGCATCTCCAGAATCTCTCTTCTTCATCCTATCAACAGAATTTTGCAACAAACTTTGTAATCAGGATTCAGCATTAGATTGCTATATTAAAGGGCTATAATGTGGGTTTGTTTGTTGTGTATGATTAAGCATATTGCTTTTCTGTTGTGTAGTAGAGGGATTTATGTTCAATTTTGTAGTGATTTATTTTCCTCACTGCATCAACATTTTCCTGGCCCCACCCTATTTTCTATCCTGATCCCACTCCATAGTAAAATGTACCTGTAGTCACAAAAGAAGCTGTCCACTTGTGTTACATTGGATAAGAATAAAGAAATCCTAAAGAAAAAAGAATCAGCACAGCACAGCTGATCTTTTAGTTTTGTGTAATCTGAGTGTCATGCAGAAATCACAGAAACAGATAGTACCAAATCAGATATAGCTTGCAATTCCATTTTCATGTATTGATATCATATACATTAGTGAAATGAGACTTTTGTTCTTCAAAGCAAGATTGTGCAACGCTGATTTCTTTTTTTTTTTTTTAAAAAACCTCTGCTGTTTTTCCAGAATTATAGAGCAGAATATGTTCTACTTTTAGATGACATTGGACCATTCTTTTAAAAACAGGTATTTTATTCTTAAGCTACATTCAGTTTCACAAGGCAGCCATTCAATTATATTTGCTGGTGATACCCTTCCCCACAACCAAAGTACCATTATTGAATATATATACTCATATATTCTATATAATATAGAATTCTGGGAGTTGAAGTCCACATATATTAAAGTCGCCAAGGTTGAGAAACAGTGTAGTAGATAGCAGCAAGTGTTTCTGTATCTCTTGCAGTCACCTCATAGTCATCTGGGTTTTTGTAGCCCAGATCTGATACCCATAAGCTTTCACAAAGTGTAAAACAATGTAAAACTGAGTATGCACCCATATGTGTTCTCTTTCAGGTAAGCAATATAATGAAAAGCACAGAAAAGGAGTAAGAAATATAGAGACTTCAGATAAGAAAAAGAAAGGCAAATACAGCCCAATTTAACATATGCCAAACACCGTTCCTACAACTCTCCATACTTTTCGATTCTATATGAACATCTATCTATCTCTACTTATCTACCATCTGTCTATCTATATCTATCATTTCACACAAATGCCTCAATTGTCTCCAGAAAGAGACTTAGGAAGCATACACACAGATTTCCTGAGATAACACAGTCAGTAGATCTGAGGCCATTACAGAAAAGAACTTGCTATGATAAATTTGAATAATTTGTGGTATGATCAGAATAAGTGGGCTGTGCAATTCCTTCAAAAGAGATGCTTCAGAATGAGCAGGAATGAACAGAAAGCACCTCTTTTTGAATAGTCTTTTCTTGGGTTACTATACCTGCTTTCAATCAGCTCATGAAAGCTCATGCCTTTTTACAAAATTTGTTAGAAAAAGTGCTACCAGACTCCTGATTTTTTGCCACTATAGACTAACATGTCTCTCCTCCTGCTACAACTGCTTTGGTAGTCCTTTCACATTTTTGGTGTTTCTTCTTTGCAGCATTCCTCGACTATGGCTTTTCCTCATAGTTGCATAATGTGCTATCCTCCAGTCGTTCAGCCAGAAGAAAATCACTGCCTTGATTAACACAGAAACTAGGCCACTGTCTGCTAGGTCAAGTTAATGAAAGTGATTGGTGGATCCCCTTTGCTTCATTTCCCTTCCATCCCCTGTTGATGAGAAAGACAGCAACCAATTGCTGTCCTTAATGTATGGTGGGGCAGGTGGGGCAAATGTAGGTCTGTGTTTGGGATGGAAGCACCCACCTATGTCTGTGACCTCTCAATAAGGTCATTTCTCAATATGAGTCTGCTGTTCATATATTGCTGGACGCATGGAGGAGGAAGTAGAGTGAAGCAAGAGGAAGGTGTTCTGGCACCATTAGGAGTACTGTCCTTCCTTCCACTTCACTCCTCACAACCCTGTAGCACTAGACAAGTTTTTTAAACATGGGTCTAGCACTCTTGAAAATCGGTTAGGCTGGAAAATTGGTCTCTTAGTTTGTAATGAAGCAGACATATGCTGGTGAAATTCAGTACTGATTTGCACTGACAGGAATGTGTATGTGTAACTGAATGTGCATTTGAACTTCTATGTTTACTCTTTGGACTACAACAAAACAGTGGCAGTGGTAACAACAAGTTGCCAAGGAGTACATTTCTGACATTATGGCCTGCAGCATCTAGAAGTAGCACAAGCCAAAATGGTCATGGAGGGCAGTGCCCAGTGACTAGAGGGGAGAGGATTTAATTGTTAGGAAAAGAAAAACATTAGCCAGATTTCGTTTCTATTAGGATTCACCTCCCATGGATCCATTGGGAGTAAAAAAAAAACCCCCAAATTTGCTTCCAGCAGGATACAGGATGGAATTTTTTGTCATCTTTGGTGAAGCAATGGTGATGATAGCACTGCCACTTTTCCTCTGGCAGAGAAGTAGCTTAGGCCTGCCCTCTCTCTGTGCATATCTCAATGAATGCAGACTCCACACACATAGGTCCTGTGTGTGCAGTCAGGGTCCTTGACTTTTGCAGGATTCCCAACTTGGTGTATAAAATTTACTGACCTAAGAATATTTCAGATCTTGAAGGGAAAGTTGAAGGTGTGAGGGGTTTTCTGCTGGAATCCCTTTTCTTCCGAATTCCTCTGCATTCCACGTATGTACAATGAACACGTGAAATAGTCTTAGAGTGCTCAGATAACAACTAAACCTTCATCTTTCTATCTGGAAGCAAAAAAAAAAAAAAAAGATGCTGTGTAAAACTTGCTACTCATACTCAGTATTGTGCAGGAAGGGGACATCTATAGAAGTATCAAGGCTGAGAAAGAAAAAAAAAACAAGTCTTCTGTTTATGAGACAGCCAGGAAAAAATATTTTGTAGGTAAATACTTCGTTCAGTTAAATAAGCTCTTAACTTTTTAGTCATCTCTAACAAGATTGTTTTACAAAAAACGTTGCTTGGAACAAAAAAAGTGATGGCACATTTAATAATTTCTCTCTGTGTTGCCAATGTCATGTTTGCAACTCAAGAAAAAAATTATCATGCTTTATTTATGTAGGCAGAAGTTATGGTATGCCCAATATCTCAAAGAGAGAGGCATCATTTTCTGGCAGGAATTACCTCCATTAGAGCTGGAGGACTACAAATCTAAATGGAGATGGTTTACAAGCACAGCAATAGTGCTAGATAATTCTGAATGGCTTTATATGGCCTCAGAAGGACGTACTGTTCCATGGAAACCTGCACATAGCAGTGAACTGAAAAAAGAGTAGCTATAACATTGCAGAAAGAACCTACCAAATCTGTCCCAGATTTAATCTGCATTTGGCCCTAACTTTCAATGTATCATTCTTTACTCCCACTGTAAGTTAGTTCATTATATAAATATGAAGAAACCAGTGCCACCCACTAGCTATATTTGCAGAAAGATAGTTTCAGGTTTAGTAGGAAGCAAGCAGAAAAGGGAAGGAAGAAGGAGGCACTTGAAAAAATGGGCAGAAAGGTTAAAGAAAGGCTAGCTGAAGACTGGTTGCAGGAGTTGCATCTGCTGCATCCTATGCAAAGGACAAATTTGGGAAAGAAGTGCATAATTTGTTTTTCTTTATTAACATCAAGTTTTAACCTCATTAAACTTACATGGAAAGCCAAAAAACTCACAGGCATTTTTCCTGGCGAAAGGGATCTCTTCTGAACTTTAGAATGTCTTCACTGACATTCTCTGCTGCTCCTTCTTTTATAATTTTCCCTTAATCTGCATTCTGGAATACATGATGCAGTTCAGAGATGGATCATTTTTGGAACTGCATCCACATTTCCATAAAGAGGAATATCTGCAGTAGAAAGGATGCTAAACCCCTAGCAATTCCAAGTTGTTAAACATGTGGGAAGCCTACATAACTAAAACAGATCCCTGCTTCAGGAATTACTTGTCAGCCATTGGAGGAAGATAGAGTCAAGGCACCAGAAGTTGATTTGGAGATCTTGCTTTGCTCTCAGGAAATTCTCATCAGTGGTTAAATTAAAAGCCAGAACAGACTAAAGTGTGCGGGGATACGGGTACAATCAGTCTAGACATGTTTTGTGCATGATAATAGCAGTTGCTAGTCAAAGACAACCATGGATATTCAAGATTATTCTTGTATTAAATAACCTGAAGACAAGGTTTCCTTTATTTTATTGATATACGGAAATGTAATTTACAAAAAAATGTATTTTTATGAGTTATACAGATTGCTTTATCTATTAATACTTGTACAGATTATAGAACTGGGGTTCATCATTCCCATTAGCTATGATAACAGGATAACAATGTTGGGCATTGGTGTCCAGTCACATCAGTAGCACCATAAAGTCCTTGTATTAATGAGTCCATTGAATAACTAACATGGTTGCATCAGTTCCCACTATTCTAAACAGTCATAGTAGAAGAAAAACAATACATTATTCCTCTTTTGCACTAAGTATCATTATAGCCTTTTCAACTGAAATGTCCAATCACCACGGCATTTCAGAGGCTCCCTGTGATAATAGATTATAGCAGACAACACAAAGTGGGGCTGTCTAAATTGTTTGCTGAATATTGTTTGATTTCTAAAAGTAAGAGAAGTCAGTGTATAGCCTGGGTTGGTTTCTGTTTTAGAAATAAAAGTGGAAGGTGGGTCTATGAATAATAGGGTACATTGTTTACCCCTAAACATGTCTTTGAATCTTTAAAGAATCTCTGGCAGTTGGTAGTAGGACTTCTTCTTGGATTCTTAAGAAAAAAGAACACTCACGAGCTGCTCATTCTATTACAGAATTTTTAATCTAGATTGATCAGTGCAGCTGGCCCCATATCAGACTCTATAGTGGCTCAATAAAAGTATAGCCCATATGAGCATTTTTTAAAAATCCATCAAATGCCCAGGGCAGTATAAATGTCTCAAACTGCCATCTAAAACTGGACAACCTGCAGGCCAGTTATAGCAACCCAGAGAAAGAGAATTATATAATCAAGGGCCTGTTACTAAAACCCTATTCCAAGTCACCTCATTGTGGTTAAGACCCACAAAACTTCCCTTCTACATTTAATGCTCCTTTAAGAAGAGCTACGAGATGTGGGTTGCAAAAATCCTGTGGATCATTAGTTGACTGCACAGAAGAGTTTTCTGCATCTCTTTGCTGCTGTCTGGATTTTGCAGCCCAGATCTGGCAGCCTTGTTTTTAAGGATTTGCCCTATAAAGTCTTTAAAGTGTATGAATGTTCTTGGTGTACATTATTTATGTCATGTACATTTAATAGCAGCATAACCTTAGATATTTAGCTGACTGTGCTTTCCTTTCTTACCATACCATAAAAAAAAAACCTGCAGAACATGCAGGCGATTGCTGCTAAAAGCCCTTCCAGCCTAACTTGACTCTGAAGAGTCCGTTTCCTAGAAAACAGTCTTCCTTTCACCCAACCTTAATTCCCAACCAAGGGTAAAATTTGCTGGGGAAGACTGAGTGGGCCTATTCCCATGGAGAATGTCTTATCTTGACCTTTTTCTCCTTGTTACCCTTCAGATATGTTCCATATTCCCTAGTAAGCCACACTTTGCTTGGGAATCCTGGGAGAAAACCAGACTGGGGGGATTACTTTAGTTGGTTTTCTTTCCTGAAAATATATATAGTATTCTGCCAAGTAGATACAACCTATACAGCCTGAGAAACAGTCTAGGTACATACAGAAACAAAACCCATAAACATACACAACAAAAGAAACTGGTTTTTAAAGCCTTTTATTCAGACTGTATATTTTAAGAGAGCAATTCTATGTACATTGCAATCCTCTGCACTGGTCTGGGAGTAAGTCTCCTGAAACTCACTTGGTCCTATTTCTAAGTAGATGTGAATAACAGTGTTGTATTCATGTTGAAACACAACAGAGAGTAATTTTGGTCTCTCTAAACAATGTTAAAAGATTACAAAGAATGATTGTTCATGATTTTTCCACTGGATTCACCAGAGAAGACGATGTTTGCTAATTAACTGATTGAACTTTTATAACCAAAAATAAAAAGGACCAAGATTCCATTTAATCCTAAATGCAAAACAGCAATATTCTTACAGAAAATGATATTGTTTGGTTTGCTCTCTTTTTTAAAATATAGCTTACCCTTTAATTTTGTAAATTGAATGGAAACTGTTAATACATTTCTAGTATCTAATAATGGACCATATTCTGAGTTATTTCCCTTAAACATAGCAGTTGATTGGGACACCGTTTAATTCTCTATTTTTTTCCCTTGGTGACTGACAGGGGTGTCTCAGAGTGTGGTCAAAAAAGTCAAGATGATGGCCACGAAGGTGCTATCAAAACTTCACTGTTTTTTTAATGTGAGATTAGCTCCGCCCCTCTTAACATTCCACTAGTCCCTTAAGACCTGGCTATGTGATCAGGCCTGGGGGTCCCAGGGGACGGGGCGATTTTGCAATGGGTCCCTTATTAATTTTATCCCCTCCTGTTTTGTGTGCTTTTATAGTTTTTTATTTGTAATTGTTTTTAAGTATTTATTCTTTTTAATTGCTGTACGCTGCCCAGAGTCACTTTGTGTGAGATGGGCAGCTATTGAAATGTGATAGATAGATAAATAAATGAATGAATGAATGTGTGACGCATTTCGACTTTTTTCTTACCATCTGTTGTGGACAGCCCTGGTGACTGAAGTCTTAGTATGTAAAGACAAGACAGGCAAATTATAAGGACAAATATTTAGAATATTAAACGCCTTGTTGTATCCCACAGCAATTTCATGTTTATGGAAAATTTATCACTATATTAGCAGTATACTGCTGGGCTGAGATGGTCATCCTAGTGGTTATTGCTAATGGGTTATTTAATATTATAATAAATAAGCAAAAATATATTTACAAGAGAAGAGTTGGGTCCTTGTAGTAAGACATAATTAGCATCATATCTTAATAGAAGCAGTTTTGACATTCTTAGGATTTACTACTAACTGGAAAAAGTTAGTGGTAATTGTGGTCCTGTAACCTCCTTTCAAAAATAGAAAACCCAATGGTAATCTGAAAAAGTGTAGTATTTCAAATAATACTACATGGTGTTATCAGCCTCATCAACCTTAAGATAGATGAGCTGCTGTGAATGTGCACAGACAATATTAAATTCTAGAGCTACAGGCTGAAATCAATATAAATAAAATGTTTGTTTAATCACATAATTTTTTACACATACATACTTATACCTCCTGGTTGCTACTGTTTAAAACCAATCCATTCATAAGACGTTTCTGTGGGAAACAAACAATTTATATTTTCTATTGTCACAAGCTCCACTGATTATCAGCATAAATAAAATTTAATCTGTCTGACATTTTGAATGGGTCATATATTTCAGGGGCAAATGACCCATGATTTCTTGTGCCTACCAATAGGCCTATAAGATGATCAATATTAAGCTAGAGTTGACACGAGTGCCACCAATGGGCATCAAAAGTTCCCCCAAAAGCAGCATCAAAAGCTGTAATTGTTGCAAGAAGCGAGACCCTGGCAACAGCATTTCTCCCACCGTGAAATTATTTCCCCAAACTTCTGTATTAGCCATGCATGGAAAGCACCACTTAGTGTACGGTAATGTAGGAATGCCATCAAGTTATGGATATATTCTGAAAGGATGAGTCCACATCATCTCGGCACCTCTGTGGCTGTGGCCATAGGAGTCAGCACAGCTAATACAGTCTCCTCTTAGAGAAATATTTGAATTTGACAAAACACTAGCGACCAAAGGAAGAAAGCTGGTCTAATGCTGAGTCAGCCCTTCAGAGTACATACTGTAGCCATGTGGCCTGATAGCTATCTTTCAATCAGTCTAAAATATGAAGAGACATGCCCATAAATATCTAAATTCAGAGATACTGATCTTTACTAAGAGAAATGACATCACAGTATACACATCAGGAACAACTGCAAGTAGCCTAATTTTCCTATCTTGTTTCTCCCGCATCTCTTCTTTATTTTTTATTCAAAAGATCACTCCAAATCGGTTTCCCTGCCCCTGTATTGTTTGTCCACTTGTAAAAAAGCAAAACCTCTTATAAATAGAAAATGACAACCACCCTTCTCTGTTGAGTTGACCTAAAGTGGCTCCTGTTTATTCATTAGATTTATATCCCACCTTTTGTACAGGAGCTCAAGGCAGATACATAATGCTCCCTTTTCTTATTTATTCCCACAAGAGCCATCCTGTAAGGTAGGTTGGGCTAAGAGTAAGCAACTGGCCATAGTTGCCCAGTGAGCTTCCATGGTTAAGGGTAGACTAGAACTTCAGGCTACCTTCTCCTAGACCTGCACCTTAACTGCTACACCACACTTTATAGATTTGCTTCTGTTCTTAGTATTGTATATCTCAGTTCATACCAATGGGCCCAGGATCACAATTCCATCAGTTTTAGGCATCATGGTCCCTGGCCAGGGAGAAAGGAATTGTAATTAAAAACCTCTGGAGGAGTGATTGTCAGCATTTCCAGCATCTTCATTCCAGAATTTCTGGAGATGCCAAATATTGCATTGGGAAAATTTAGCCTACAAAACATGTGCTCAGCTACAGAATTCTGTGCAATATTGGATCTATTTTGGCAGCATATCAGCCTTATATTCCACATCCAAGCCTTCTGTAATGAGTGATAATAGACTAAGACAAAATAATTACAGTTTGAAGGTTGGGCATTGCTGTTCTCTGTGCAGCCTAATTAAATTAGTTCTTCTTGATTAACTATTTTCTTTTAACATTTGTGGCTATGCCTGGCAAGTTATAAGTTCAAAACATGACTCAAGGTGAAAAATAAGCATGCAAATAATTTTTTCACTGATCCAATCCTTTCCTGTGCATCTCTTCTACTAACTGCTCTCATATACAAAATAGTGTCCTTTAATATCGTTACATCTAACCAACAGGCTTACCACTTTTTTACTGGCTCCGCTTGCTATGCCCTTTAGCAGCAACTTGCCATAAAGAATGAAAAAGGCAAAACTTTCCCACTGCTTATCTTTATGCCACAGGCAACCCCCTCTCACAAACCACAACACATTTAAAGGAAAGTCAGGAAGCACCCACAAAACAAACCAGGGGGGTCTTTTGTTAAAGTAAAAATTAAAGGAGACTTGCTTCCTTTACATCAACTTCCCCTTCACCACATTGCTAAGATTCTGGAAGAGGTTTGTTCAGACAAGTTCTTGCTACTATAAAACTCATTGGCTAAAAGCTTGCAAATGAAAATCTTTCTCTTGATAAAAGTGAATTAATCTGTGATGGAATCCTTGCTTCTGTTAAAGGCTAATGAAAGGATAAGAAAATAGTAGGATAAATCGCAGAATAAATATGTGTGTGTAAGTGTGTGTGCGTGTGTGTGCACACACACATGCATGTGTGTATAGCCATTGCTTTCTTTCATGGGGTAAATGTTAACTATGAGGCAGGTTGCTACAGCCATTAATACTAGGAAATCCAAGTTGAACCTCTCACACACCGTGAAAGTTCACTGAGTGACTTTAGGCAAATCATTATCTCCTGGCCTAGCTTACCTCACAATATAGTTGTGAGAATAAAAGGGCACAACACTAGGCAGGATATGGGCAGAACAAGCAAACCAGCAATGAGTCCTTGAAATTCATTGGTGGATACTGGAATGTACGTATAAGGAGAAAGAAAATGTTTTAAACCAGAGGTGCACAATGTGAGCCTACACAACAGCATACAGTCCCACAAGCCTAAGGGTCTCAACATTCCTCAGAAAGTTGCTACTGAATTGTCATTTGTAATGTGATGGAAAGGATTTTTTAAAAAATATATTAGCAGTGATCATACTAATGGTATTTAACTGACTAATTTTTATTGTTATTAAATTAAAATTAAATTAAATCAAATTAAGGTTTTATTTTGACCCCACCCACTTTTCTACCCTGGTCCACCTACTTTTTGGAATGCAGCTGATAGGACATCATTGAAATGCACATTTGGCTTCAGCTCCCTGAAAGCTGTTCAACCTTGGCTCACACAATCCCCAGGAAGTGACTCAGTTTCCTTCTCAGGAGCTTGGTAAAAGATGAAACAGGGAAAAAGTCATGTCTATGAAATGGTTTCTACATAAATTGTCAGTAATATAGTCAATATCTCTGTGTGAAGGAGCCTTTGTACCTTGCTTGAAAGGAAGCCTTGAACATGATAACAAGACCACAAAGTGTGGTATTGTCTTTAGACTTTGATTATTTCTACATTATTGTTAATGTAGTGAATAAGTGCAGTTGGTTTTCAAAGACTCCCCAACAGTGCCCAAAGTCTATATATCACAGCAGTTCAATTTGCTACTGTGTGATTTCCCACCTACCCTACATGACATGGTCATTTCATGTCTTTAAACTGTTGCTAATCCTTCTGCTTCACACCACGCTAATTCTGAATATGGAGTGATATGAGCTTTCCAATCCTAAATTCCGACAGACACTTTGGAGACAAATCCTGTCTCAAATCCTTCTCTGATAGCATTTTAATCCAGTTCAGAGTGAGGGCAATTTGAAGGGTGTGGAGAAAAGGGGAGATGTTACCAAGCAGTAGGAGCTCAGATAAAGGTAAGCAAATCTCTCCTGTAAGAAAATGATCCCTTTTGAACTTACCAAGTTTGCCAGGGCACTTTGGGCTCAGCCACTAAGAAGTGTAGGTGGAAAGTAGTTATTAATAGCTCCCCCTTATTTTATTGATTTAATATATATTCCACTCATACTCAAAAGAGCTCAGGATGGTGTACATGTTTCTCACCATTCATTCTGTCCTCACAACAAACCTTTGAATGTGGCTGGGTTAAGAAAGGGGAACTTGCCTGGGCATACCCAGTGAGCTTCATGACTGAGCAGACATTTGAACTGGTGTCTCTTGTTGTTGTAATTGAAAATGCTAATCACTACATCACACTGCCTGCTTATCTGAGCATTTACGATGGGCCTGCCTTTGATGACCCCCCCAGCCAGTTTCCTAAAGCATGTTGACCTTTCCCTTGTCACTAGTATCAGGCCTTTCCAGCTTGTTTCCATAAACTATAAAAAGCTGTAAATCATTAGCAAGCCTCAGATTAGACCTGACAGCCAAGCTTTTTCAGATGAGTCTGTTCCACTATATGTAATTAACATGTCTTGTCTTCATCATTTATATTTTATTTATATGTTCTTAGGTAGTAGGACCATCTCCAAGAGGTTTTTATTCTATGAGTTATGTTTTGTAAAACATCGACAGAGCAATTATTATCAGCTAAAGGCCCTGACTACTTTAGTCTTTCTCCCCTGTTGCAGTTGGCCACCTGTCAGTCTTAAATAAGAATCAGCTATGTGTGACAGACAGATGGACATCTCAGAGAGAAAAAGAGAGAGAAAGAGGATGAGATAAAAAATGGGAAAAGATTTCATTGCCATACTCACTGGAGTACCATCAGAAATGGAATTTCACAGGGGTGGGTGTGTTTTAATCACATACCTAAAAGACATGCTTCTGGAGCAGTTTTTACTGATATAATACTTTTGTTGCTCAGATCAGTTCCCTCTAAAGAGTGGTTCTACCAGGCTAACAGTCATGTAAGGATAATGGAAATTAACTTTAAAAAAATAAAATACTTGTTTTAACGTGTATTACTTTTGATTTTAAAAGTGAGGGACAAAAATGCATGGAAACTTAATGGATAACTTACAAAAATGAATTATTTCTTTTTCCTTGCACCCTGCTTCCTTGAAGCTACTATTCTAAATAAGCATGCTTATTTAGAAACATCATAGGAAGCTAACTTACACTCCCAGACTGTTGCTTTAACTTTCCCAACCCTATCTGGAGATGTTGATGGTAGAATTTGTATCTCATTGCTTGCAAAATTTATGGTCTACTACTGACCCAAAGCAGCTCCCTCACCACCTAATGAGAAGGAAGATATGGGCTTTTTGAAAGCTGATTCCTCTGGGTATTATAGAAGGGAATGGAGAAGGCAAATTTTGAATCAAAGAACATTCTTACCAAACTTGATCAGGCTAATCTTATCAGCAGTGGATCCCAATAGTGTAGGTAGGTAGGTAGGTAGGTAGGTAGGTAGGTAGGTAGATAGATAGATAGATAGATAGATAGATATCATTCAAGCACTGTCAGTTTGGAACTTCTGATGCATCAAGGATTTCCCAGGAGCTTCTTCAAAACTCTGGGAACCCATGGGGTTGTTTTATGCTTTCATGAATACATTAGTCATAGTCCATTTGAAGATAATCTCCCAGGGTGACTACAGAAGGCCTTCAGAAATTTGATTAAACAAGTATTAGAATAAAAAAAGAGAAATATGATGTTGGATAATATCCAAAAGCAAATGGATAATTCTCTTTGTGCCCCAAATTGATACATTCTGACATGCAACCAGCAGAAGGCAAAGTAAAGACAATATAACTGCATATCAGAATGCAGATAAAATTTCCAAGCATTCTTCAAATTATTCAAATTGAAATCACACCCTGTCATTATCTTGTAGTGACCTCATGTTATTGCTGCATTGCATGTTACTTTTTTGTAGAAACTAGTGGAGGTTAAATAACATGAAATACTTTGAAATATGTATATTGGGGTTGTTGGTTTTTATTTGCATAGATATTATACGGTATCAAGATGAGTGTATTGCATCTATCAGATTTTAGGTTATGGGAATAGGCTTGTTACATGGTTGTAAAGAGGAATGTTTTAGATATTAAATGTAGGTTTTCATATCTGCTATATTAAATAGTCTGTACAGTCCATAGACTGTAGAATTGAAGAACATATAAGGAACATTAAACTTAAAAACATGGAACAGTAAGCATTCCATTAACCGTAAGGACCAAACGACAAAGTAGACTTGGAGAATGTCAACATCCTGGCACTATGTAACAGATGTTTGTCCAACATTATTATAAATGTAATAGAAATGTATAAACAGTCCAAATAATTGAGACAGGGAGAAAGTTTATCAACTATAATTTACATGGTGGTCAGCAATTAGTTGTGGTCATTTCACTCCATTGAACACAGGCGGTAAATAAGAATGTGACATCTGTTGCCAGGTTTAATTTCAGATCTGCTCTGAAGAGGCTACCAGCATGGCTAACAAACTGTCAGCACATATTTGTTGTCTCAGACAGCATTGACCAGAAGGCATTTCAGTGAAGAATCGCATAACCTGTATATTGCATTTTACTTTGCATATGCTATATTGTGATTTGTATTGCATACCTTGTAACGTGCTTAGTTGTATATGCATAATATAATCACCATCACAATTCATATAAATTTGTTAAATCAATAAATAAATTGGTTTTATTATTGTTTTTATTTTCATGTGTGCACTGAATTGTAAGCCACTTAGAGCTTTATATGCATAGAATGGCATATAAATGGTAGTACCTGAATAACAATAATTATCACCATAAGAAAACCCCTCTTGTTGGAGAAAAGAACTCAGCAGAAATGGACTCACTTGCAGTGAAGTCATGTTTATGGCCTAAGCTGACAATAAAACACAGGAACAAGCTGAATTGTGAGACTGTAAGAAATCCAGAGTCACTAAAATAAAAAGAAACCACACAGCCCAATTCACCAAATCAAACAAAAATAAAGCAAGGGGATGTACAAATATGGTTGAAGGATCAAGAGCCAGGAGGGTCCAAGAGCCAGGCTTCTGTTTCCTGGAAAGGGGCAACAGAGCAAGTTTTATTATTTATATCTGCTACCTGATTTAAAGAGGGACCTGAGTCCTTCAGGACATTTTATCTTCTATGGAGTTGTTTGACAACAAATATCATTCTCCAGTTTGGCCAGTGAAAGTCTAAGACTCGCATGAGGGACGTTGGAGGGAAGTTGTGCAGGTAGCAAGGCATTAAAGCAAGTTTCCCAAACTTGGCAGCTTCCAGAAATCTAGAGAATTCTGGGAGTCCTGAAATTGCTAAGATTAAAAAACACTGTGTGATTGGCGAAAGTTGTCTGCGTATGAAGTAACTTATACATGCTTCAGTTATCCTTCTGTCCTCAGGTGCAGTGGAAGATGCTGCCTCAGTACTGAGGCAACACTCAGCTGATAGTCCAGTTAACTTCTGTACATGGAATTGAGCAGGCACCATCTTGTCCTCAGCTAGGACCTCCCCAACCTTTTCTGGGCTAGAAAGGCTGCTTTGGAGAAGATGATAGAACAGGGGCAAATAACCTTTTCGATTACAACATAATTTTTGAATTGCTGTCTTGACAAAGGCTATTGTTATCTCTAAGAATGCTATATTAACCCTGATCCTGCAGGAGTTCTGCAAGAAAGAGAGCTAGGTTAATTTTCCATTATTCCATGCTCAGCCTTGCTTTCTACCCCACTCAAGAACCTTGAATCCATGGAGTTTAACCACTCTTATTTCATCTGCAGAATCACAGGAGCTCTCTCGTGCACAACCCAGACTCACGACAAAGAGATTGGAAGAACCATTTTACTTAGTGGTATGGATATTCTTCTAATGGTGATTTTCAATACAAGGTTTTCCAGTACTAATAATCCACCATATCAGACAGGCATAGTCGTCTGAGAAATGTCATGCAGACTCTATCAGTTTAAACTCACACCCATTTTCTCCAGAATGTATCAACACCATTTTTTCCAGATGTAGAAGTTCAAGTAAAGCTACTATTTCCTGATGTTCCCACCACATCATACTGTGTACCACAGAGGCCCAAGGCAAAAACTCGTTGCAATACTTGCACATTGTTGCCTCTGTTGTTGATCAGCTTGAAAGAAGCACTGTCTTTTACAGCTGTATAAGATTTCGAAGGGGTGATTTGTTTCAGGGGTGGTTTCGGTAAAGCATCCTTTTGAAGTCCCTACACAAAGTACTGTGCCCAGTCCCCCACTTCTAAGAAGAAAGTGAAGCAGTTGCATTGCTTCGCTTCAAGGCTTCTTTCAGCAGTTCCAATCAGTAGAAGAGGCTTCTGGTCAGCTACCTTCTACACACACACAATCTTCTTCCAGCTAAGGGATCTTTGGAATGAGACTCTGAGGTAACACAAACACCTCATGGAGAAGAATCACTGATGCAGAGTGCCTTCCTGAAGCAAAACCAGCCTGCCACCTCAGTCTTACTATCTTTATCTGACTGTTTTGTTTTTCAAATACAGTAATGTTGCTGCGGCTTTTGTAATGATAACATGGCCTCTTACCAGATTGCATGCAGGGTCCTCTGTGGAATCCTCTGTTGTACAAAAGGTCAACAAGCATGAACAACAGAGGAAGCAGAGAAACTGGCGCTAGGAGAAGAAGAGTCAGAGCATAAAGGAAATGTATGTGCTCTCATTTGCATTTTCAGACTTGACTTTCCAATGAGGCATTTGGACAAAAGGAAAAATGGTGGGTCTGATTCAGACTGGTTTTTTGTTTTTTCCTGAGTGAAATCAGAACTTGCATCAGTCCTTGCAGGGTTCCTTTTGAACACAGAAAGCTACTCGATGCTGAGTCCAGGGCATCTGCAGGGGGTTAAAAAAAAGGCAAGATGTGTCAGCCTTGCAAGGTAGACCAGACAGGAACATGGCCAGATGAGCTAATTCTACTTTATTGTAAAATTACATTAATAGAATCTTGCAAGTCTGAAAGTATATCTCTCCCCAACTTCACCCCTGTCTCCTTTACAGCCCTGTCCACATTCCTGTTGCGGGCTAAGTTGCCTTTTATCTGACCATTTTTATCTGCATCTCTTTGCCCTGTCTCCAAAGGTCATTCCCACATACCATTACATGATGGCGGCTGCAATCATGTGACTGAAGCTCTAACACTTTCAGGTGTGATGCTGGCTGAGCCAGTCCATTGGTCCATTAACCACGTCTGCCCAGATTAGCGGAAGATCTCCAAGCTCTCAGTCCTACAATCTGATCATTTCTTTATTTTTTAAAAAAGCAACTGTTATATTAATGTGGTTTTGAACTTTTGTATGCAAAACATGTATGCTGGCACTGAATTATGATCTCTCCCTGCACATCATTTGTATTGCCCTTCCTTGAACCTGGTCTGCTGGCTACTTCTACCATTATATCAACACAAAATCCTTTAAAAAAAAAATTAGATCTTAACTTTATTAAATATAGTTTCACAAATTCACAGAATAACAAGTATCTTCTTTCAATAGTCACAAGGAATGGGAGTTTCCAGAGGGGACAATTTAGCTGATTACAGAAAAAGTAATGAAGCTGTAGTGAAGTAAACTTTTGTTCTCAATCTGTTTGTTTGTTTGTTTATATTCTACTTTATAATGGTGTCTCAAAAAGTATTATAATAAAATTGTTAAAATATAGTAAAAAAGAGAATATATTAGAAACTCTATAAATACATATGCAGACCAAAAAAACAAAATTATGCGTCCATAATTATAAAGGGAAGGCCATGGGGAAAAGATAGGTCTTCAGAAGGTCATTGTGACAAAGTTTACATTTGTTGAGAATGTACATGATAAAATGAATATGCTTGAATTATGAAATGTTTTGCATGAATCTGGAATTGAAGGTTGATTCCTGAATGCCCTGAGAGATATATGATGGAAGGAAAACATATATAAGAATAAATGGAATGCTTAGTGAATGGTTCAACATTAAGCAGGGAGTAAGGCAAAGAGACGTGATGTCTCCTTGGTTGTTTAAAGTATTTATAGATAAGTATGTACAGAATGTGTCTGGTGACATTAGAAGTGCATTGATTACAGACATGAACATAGTCAAAGTTTATTTCGAACAAAGTCTAGTACGAGGACATGAACGTATGTACTTTTGTATGAAGATGATGTGTACATGTGCTTTTGTATGAAGATGATATGAAAAATTGAATGATTTGCAGCAAATGTTGGATAGATTATATGAACCAATAAGTCATACATCTGAAAATTAAGGTATCACAAACCAAAGGGATTGTTTTGAAATGGAAAATGGAGTGATTGATTGCAAGTTCTGCGTGTATTACTTAATGAATATTTACTCAAATTGAGAAAATAGATGGAAGAATTTTAAAACGTGCAAAGCGTGTAGAAAGATAACTGGTAGTATGTGGTCTGCTGTGAGGAATGAATGCTTATTGAAAGAAATGAAAATATTAAAGATATGGGATATTAAAGATTATGGAAAAATAATTTTCCTTTCAGGAGGAAAAATCATTTTCCTAAATACAATATGCTAAGAAAAATGGTCCACAATTTTGCATATTATTAAACAGTGGCAAGATGCTTTCAGCATAATTTAGTTTTATAATTTTTATTTTACAGTATAAAGCTCAACCACAAGAAAAAAATAAAGTCAAGAAATTAGACTAGCACCTCTAGCAATTGTATTTGTCAATATATTGGCAAGCAGCTAGAAATGATGTATTTGGAACATATATGGTTCATTGCCTGATTAACTCCGAATGAAAATCATCCAAGCCTTGCACTGAAATCAGTTAGCAATACAGTATCTTCCAAAGAAAGTGCAATTACTTTTATTTTTTGCTGAATGGTTGCCAATAACTGCAACTTTCACACAAGATAAAGATCTTTTCTGCTTCATTACTTTTGAGATGGTGCATTAGGATCAAATGTACCATCCTATTAAATAAAACTCCAGGAACTCTCTATATAGCACCATCTCCAATGCAGCCTGGCAAGTGGCACTGATCAGATCAGCCCAGATGGTTGTTTACATGTTGAACGGTTAAAGTATTCTTACTGTTAAAAATGATACACAACATTTCATTTTGCATAGGGCACACAATGAAGTATGCTCAAAGTTTCATTGGCTTTATTACCGGTGAGTATTTTGGCCCATTGCAAAGAAAAATAATTACATCCTGGCTAACCCAGGAGTATGATCATTTGTTCAACACTGAGGGACAGCATAGAAACATAATCATAAAATAAAGAAGAAAGTAGCTGCGGATGGGCATATTTTAATGTGCAAACAGCTGCAGTTGGCAAATATATATATAGAGAGAGAGAGAGAGAGAGAGAGCGCAAGCACGAGCACAGCCTGTGGCTATCCACTTTTTATACATGAATTGTCGTGTTTTGTGACTTCATGCTTTCAAAATTTGTCTACCATTTATTGATGGAGTCTTCAGAGTAGCAGACCTTATCTGTCTGCTACTCTGTAGCAGGGAAGTGTCCTTAAGAAGTAGCTTCCAACCAGACCTTATCTGTCTGTACTCATGTAGGAGGGAAGTGTCCTTAAGAAGTAGTTTACAACCAGGCTACAATCACACCGATCATAATCATGCCTACAGATATTGGGAGCATGAAGCTCATTATATAATGGTGACAATCCTGTAATAATACCATGATATGGCCTGAACAGAGATCATCTATTGCATGGAAATTGTTTTTGACAACATTCTCATTGAATGTACTTCATCCTTGAAAATCCCAGAATTCTAGAGGCCTTTCTGGATGATTTTTGTATAAAGGATAAATTCCTTCCCACAGAAATCAACCTGTCTTTTTCCAAGGAAAGAGCTTCTGTTGCTAAGAAATTACATTGCTCCATAATTCAAGTGCCATATTTTGCTATGGAGACAATTAACATTTTTACTACAATGATGTTGCTCTGGTTAGACTGTGGTTGTGGAAGTGTTATAGATATCTCGATAGGTGGAAATGGGAAGGTAAAAGATTCCAGTTGCAGATTTTAAATGGCAAAGTTTGAATAAGAGTTCCAAATGTGTTACAACTTAAATACCTTAACAATATATACTATCATCAGCATGAAATACAGTGCCATTTTGGAAGTGCCAAGTATATCTTCAGGTTGGACAAAAAGACAGGTAGGAATATAATGGTGACAACAAATAAAGAGAATGCCCTGGTCCCACCCCATTTATAATGCTACAATTTAGGGTCACTGATTCAGGATTTAGGATAAAGAAAACCCACTTTTCATACAATGCATACTTAAATTACAGAGCTATCTGTATTAGGAATGCTAAAAGGTTTCTTTGGATTCTATTCTGAAACAGATGGATATGATCTATACTTTGCAAAGTAATGTTTATTTGAGAATGAAGTTGTCTTTTAGATTTCATGCTTTCAAATTTTAACTTTATACACAGATCACCACCTGCTACTGCCTTTATAGTCTATCCAGGTCCTACAAACTAATGTAGAATTCATCTAGTCTATTGATGAACCTCTCCCTTTTCTACCCTGTACTATGATGGTTTTCTATGAGTACAGTGTGACTCTGCAATGACAAAGCCTCTCCATGAAAAGCGTTATGTCTGAACACTTCAAAGGAATCCCAAATCATGTTTCAAGCTTATGTAACAACCTCTGTACATACATGCACAGGCTTCCTCACTGCAAATTACAACATCATGGAACCCACCACAGAAGGGCTACTCAACATTTGGTAACTTCTGTACTGGATTGTATCACCTGAATGAAGCTTTCGTTACTGGCAGTGCCAGTTTTGCCACCATTTTCTTCTCATGGCTACATTTTACAATTGCTGTGATTACATCAGAATTTTGACTGGCTGAATCTCAAAATGTTTCTTTTTAACAGCATTCATTTTCCTATGGTACTTTTTGATCTATGTAGTACTGGAAGCGTAGTAACTCAGAAATGCATTTCTATCCAATAAAAGTCATGAACAAACCTCTCCTGGCTTGTATAATTCCCAGGTGCCCCTTGCATAAACTATACCCTCAGTGTCTTCCTGTTAGGACTGAGCTGGAACCTCTCACAGAGTTTCAGAAACATATTTGGCAGTTTCAATGTATACTCCCTCTCTTAAGAATTTTCCAGCACTTATTATGAAAAAAATATTAATCTCTTAATTGTTAGATTGCCCACTTTGGCTTTCAGTCCCAATGGACTTCGTTGCTCTCATTCAATTTATTAAATAGCATTGTGATGTCATCATGTTCATTGTGAACCTTCATCAAATGGGATTACTCAGATGAATAATTCAGACAGCAACAATAAATAGGAAAAAAATCATTGGACTAATAGCAGGTTATAGAAATAATAGTACCAAACAAAACTGTGAATATTTCAAGTGTACAGAAAAAAAAGAATATTTGTGCAAAGACAAATATTTTAGGGAATTGTTTAAAATCACTTTCATTCTGAATAAAATATGGCAAAAAACTCTATGTCCTTTTGTTTGATAGCTCACAGTGGATCACCTTTCCATTGTAAAGATTTTGTAGTAGAGATTCCTGCTAAAAGTCAAAACTGCTGGGTAGAATTTAATAGCAGAAACTTCTTAAACCATAAAAATGAATCCTGGATGAGGGAAAGGTTTAAAGGACAGCAACTAGGAGTTAATGTACCTCAATAACATTTTTGTAGACTCATTACCTCTTTATTTACCCTTCAAGATATTTGCTTCTGCTTTATAGCACAGTATGTATTGAGGAAAGACATAAACTGGGCAGGGAGATGCCAATGAAATGAGAAAATAGAAAGTTAATGGTGAAACCAGAGTAAGCTAAATGAATTTACTGATTATATGACCATATCCCATCAGTAAGACATGAATTATTATGTTTACAATCTTCAGGTTGTTGCTTGGATCTGCTACCCTTCACTGTTTTCAATTTAAGCGGCAGTGATTGTAAAAAGGAGAGAAAATAAACCAAATGTTCCCATTCCACTTATAAATTTTATGTTTATAATCTTGTAGCCATCCATGGAAATACGCTTGTTATTCAAGGGCCTTCAACTCCCAAAGCAGAGCATAATTACTACTGATACATCTGGATGTTTCCTTTACCATCCTAGAGTTTCTTGAATTCTTTCCAGATTTGAAATATCCATTAATGTTGGAAGGATGGGAGGAAGAAAAGGAAAGTAGTTTCTCCATTTACAATTTCTTTAGGTGGTCAGATTTTTTAAGCTTTTATACCTTGCTTATCACCAAGTAAGGCTCCAAGTGGTTATCTCAGTCATCAATCATTCTGATACAGGAGTGCAGAAGGTTCCTTAGATCAGAATGGTACTATTTTTAACAACAGTGGCTTCATGGATAGAATTATATATTTTTGGCTTGCACATAGAGCACACATTACAAGCAGCAGACACATGTGATGGGGGACAATAATCAGATTGTTCATAATTCTGCTTGGAATGTACATTTGCCTCTTGCTTAAAAGCAAACTTAACTATCATCGGATTCTAATGCCCACTAAACATGCCAAGCAATGCCAACTCAGCGGTACAGTTGCTGTTATCCCAGCATAGAAAGGACTTCTGTATCTCAATGATTTACCAATAGCAACAGAAAGTTTAGGATAAGCAGACATGGATTTTGGCCCAGGAGATTTATTTTTCAACATGAATCCTAGACTCTTTGCTTCTAATTGCACGTTTTTGCAGTTATTTTCAGGTGATGGATCTCAGCTTCTCATCAGAAGGAGAGGACAAAGTAGACTGAAATCTCTCCACTTCTTGAGAAAAGAAATATAAATATTACCATCCTATGAAAAATAACCAGCCCATCACTACCACATGGGTCATTTTCTATGGCAAACATGGAAAGTAATGCTTAAATAGGTGCTCGGTTTTGATCTATAATCAGCTTTTTAAAACTGGCTTTTGAGCCTTTTATGTACAACTTTCCCTTCTTCATAATCCGCATTCTGTAACCTTCCAGATGCTTCACTTTGTTACTGTTCCCTTTTTCTGACATATAGCAATCTCAAGTGCCTGAAGCCTTATGTGGTTTTGTGGATATCATTGACTAGATGAAACAGGCATTTCCATCCATGTGCAATCTATAGATGTTTGTATTACACTTACAGAATTCACTTAGTTGTAAATTGGATTTTCAAAGATGTTCAAATGCACTGCTACAGCTCGAGAACCATTGCTCTTCCAGACTCTAAAGGTGAATTAAGTTACTAAAGAAAATCAGAGGATAGAAATATATGTCTGATTATTTCACATATTATTAAAATTCTGAAAATGATGCATGATATTTTTTTAAAAAAATGGAGTTGGTGTTTGAAAGGTTAGAGGAATCCGATCTAATTCCATTTGTTTTTTAAAAAATGCAAAAGGTGACTTCACAAAATGGCTGGAATTACAGAGCAGCCCTCTAACCTGGTGCCCCTTTGATGTCTTGGATTCCAATTTTCAGAATCTAAATTATCACAAGTAGAAATTCCCAGAATTAAATGTCAAATACTCCTGGAGAGCCCCATATTGGAGAATTTTTTTCCTAGAATTTATTTTTGCCAATTGCGGTAATATTGCTAAAAGAGAATTTGGAGCCAATTCAGGATCTGATATATCTTATTTCTAGCTCCCATAAAAATATATCGCTTGCGACCTACTTTCTATATCAATGGATCAGTTTACTGCAGATTTCATAGAAGTTAATGTTAAATTTTCCTTAGTGTCTTAAAACTATAAATAAGGTTGATTATGGAGTAATACGTTTGCTCTGGTCTACGCAGAATGAGACATAAATAGTACAAGTGATATATTTATAAAACACATATCTTACTGTCAGAGTGTACAAATATTTGACCTTCACAGAGGTTTTCCCTTGGTAGAGCTCTGTAAAACCTGAAAAGTTAAATATACTCATCAACAGAGAGTAAGTATCACATTACTTACTATGTGGATCTTTCCACCTAATCAAATTACAGCACAAAAATGTTAAACTGCTGGTATAAAATCTGAATGTTTTCCCATAAATAAATGCATATATTGAAGGCCTATTTTTTCCAGGATTCAGCTAATAGTACTTTATTGTTGAGAAATGTAATCCCTTTTCCAGGCAATGTACTCAGATCTGTGCCTGAACAAGTATCATCATCATCATCATCATCATCATCTATTTGATAATGTGATGTAGCATGTAGCAAAATATATACAGTAGATCCAACCATCTACCATTTATACCATCTTACAATTCTTCATTTTTTATTTTGTTTAGGAAACTGTGGTCCTTTACTGAAAGTAAAGCTAGTAACATTTCAAGGCAAAATCTAAAGAAGCCTATAAAATACAGTTCAATTCTACTTTATAAAAGGACTGTCAGAGGGTAGTTCTGCATTTGAAATCAGGTATCTATTAATTTTTCGGCATACAAACTTTTTCAATCCAAGGGCTGCACTTATCCTTGAAATGGTAAATTGGGATCTGCACTCCAAAAATAATTGCAGCACCAGAGGAAAAACTAACTTTGATTAAATTTAAATTTAATTAGAACTAGAATCAATTACAATTTGTATTTATTGCCTCATGCACTCTCATATATTGCAGCTTATGTGATGAGACTCAACATTTTGTTTATTAGCCAAGAAAGAATATTGTATACAAGGGCTTTGCAGAAGAAACCAGTTCAAATTTGGTTGTTATTTTACATTTGCAGTGATTGAAAGAAGCCAGGATGACTAATTTCCTAATTTGATTTCCTCTCTATTTAGTTACTAGAGATTTAGTTAATAGTTACTCTATTACCTATTCACATTTTTCAATGCTGACCCAAGTTCCGGGAAAAGTAGACTCAGGTTATACATACAAACTGTTGAGTCATGTATGATTGGAACTCTGAGGACCAAACAAAATATGAAATTAATGTCTATCTGCAGTTAACATCCAGACCTTCAAACTATGCAAATAATGTCAGCAAGAGAAGTTGTGATAATAATGATAATGGGAGAAAGCACAGAGAGGTGATTTCTACCCTTTCTTCTTTGTTTCAGTTCTAAGAGAAATCATTCCTTTGAAATCAGTACAGTATTTACATTGAGGGAAAATACTCCTATGCAAATATCAGCTTCAATGGAGGAATCTTCCTGGGGACTGTTGCAGAGAAAGAAGGATTATGTTCCCTCTCATACCTCCTCCCATCTTGAAAAGTATCATTTGTCCTCTCCACTGATGCTTTTTGCATTCTTAAAATTCAACATACAAACATGGATTTAACAACACATCTCATTTGGACTTAATGTGTAAGGAAGAATGTAAAGAAATTCTGCTACAGATTTATGGATTTTGTCCCTAGAGGAATCCATGGCTGGAAAAATGACAGGAACAAATACATTTCAAGTAGTATTTCCTCTTCCCTCAAACCAATTTTACAAAGAGCTGGATGGCTGCACTTATTTTTTAAAACATGCATAATAGCCAAGGGGTTTCTTTCAGTTTTGCTTAACCTTTAGAAAGGGCTGGGTTCTTTGTCCAGAGGCTTGCACATCCTGGAATGTTCAGGTGATCATGCAACATTCTGTGGTCTCGTGGTCATTCCAAGTTGTGCTGGGAATGAAAAAGGCTTATTTGTAAAGAATCTGGCTCTGCTGTAAACACACTTGGCTTTTTAAAGGTTAAAGAATGCCGGAATTGATTCTTTAGCCACCTTATATATTTTTTAAAAAATAAGGGCAATCTTCATCTTCCCCAGTTAGTCTGACATTTTTTTTTTGGATTTCTTTGGAAATTTTTTCTTTGGAAAACTGCACTGCCAAAACACACAATAGAAGCAGCAGATCTTAATGATGCCTACTGAAGAGATATGTATTTGGATCTGTAAGATCAGATCAATAGTACAGTAACTATTAGCAACTATTACCCATATATTGTGCTTATAAGCATCTGATGAGAAACAAAGATTTGAGCTAGATTGGCCTTCATGATTTCATGAAATATGGTCCTCCAGCAGTTCAGATTAGACACTGACATCTTGCCAGATGTTCCACACAGTACAGGTGCCCATATGCATATGTCTAATCCAGTTATGCAACCCACACACTGAAATTTGCTTCCTTGTGTGGATTTTCCTTACTGGATTTGGTGAACTACTGGCCATTTCATACAAATTTCATACCTGCCTATAACTAACTAAAATGGAAAGGGTTTTTTTTCCCCATCAAACTGTGTCATTGTCTGTAATACAGAACTTAGCAGAAGTCCTTTATTATGATTCCATTTACTGCAATCCATCCATGTCCTTTCATAGAGTTAAACAAGTCCTGAATTCCACAGATTTAAATCATCTAAATTCTAAAGGCTTACTTTCCTGCACCTCCACATCTACAGCTTAGAACATACTTCACGGAGTGTTCTGTTTGCAAGACCAACACTTACAGTCTGTATTAAGTGCCTGATATATTTCTGTGGAACCATTATTTGCTTCCAAATAGAAGGGGAAATGGCATTGCTATGATCATAGCAGTTACTTTAAAAGTGACAGAGGAGAGGGATAAGTGAGACAAATTAAATGGTGAGAGATAGTTTTCTGAGAAGCAGTCTACTATATTTGGTCAAGCAGTAAGTATAAGGCTTTTAGCCCCTAATCACGGAGTAGCAGCCGAACCAAGAGAATCAGATTTAATACATCAGGTCAGATATAAACCCCAGTTCCAAAGTTATCCTGCTAGTACAAGATTTCTTCTGATATTTAACTTTTCTGTTATCCATTTGTCTAAAAGAAAGGGACTACCATCACACTGGCTTATTCTTCACATACAGTCCAAAATGCCATAGTGCATGTGACAAAACAATGCACCATCTGAGTTATTACTCACACTGTCTTCTACTGCTTGGCTGACTATTCTTCCCCCTAGCATGGAACCATTTCAGCTTATCTTGTCATGGTGACAAAGTGATAGAAAAGTGTAACATATTTAACTGTTGCCTTCTATCAACTATTAAGGCACAGGAGTTTGCTACATAACTAAAAGCGATATTGGCAACCATCCTGTTCTTCTCTTGGTCTTAAGCGCCTTACTAAAGTTGTATATGCAACCTGAGGTCCATACATTTCAAATACAATCTCCTCCTGTAGGCTTTTTGCAATTACATTGGACTATTGAAAAGGCTGAGAATATGTGGCCCTGCCCAAGTCACTGAACTCAAAATTTCAGCATCACTTAGTGTAGCCAAGTATTCAGGAACAAAGAAGCTGTAGTCCAACAGTGTTTTAAATGCCTCAATTTTCCCATCCAAATCTATTGTTTACAATTTTTGATAATGCATTTCATGCATTGGCCAAGGGCAATATAAAGAAATTCAAGATGTAGGAGACCACACATTAGATTTAATTTTCCATATCTTGGGGCAGATGTGATGTGGTCACTAGGATGGAGATAATAGCATATGTCATGGTCAGATCACTTTCTGATTGCCTTAGAGTTCACTGGTGCTACTAGCCTCCACAGGGATGATAGGTCAATTAGAACAACCCACCCCAGGTGCCTAATTAATCCTTTGGTTTCCAAAGTGTACTTGGAGCCATGTATACAGGAGCACCAAGATGACCTTGGAAAAGGTATTCAATGGCTGTTAGAAGAACATAAGCTTAGCCCAGGAAAACGAAGTGTGGGAAAGAAACTAAAATTTGTCCTGGGTTGAACTAGTATAAGAGACAGGAAATGCTGTCAGGCTTTTAAGATTCTGTTATTATAATTTATAACAATAGAGTCCCATTATTTCTTGTGATGTCTGTTTCCTGACATGGCTTATCTCAAAGGGCTGACATCATGATGGCCTCCTGCTGAGGCTAAAGTCGTATTCTAGAATATAGAGGTGGCAGTGGCCTTGACAAGATTGCAGCTTAACAACTTCTCCCTGTTCATCGATCCAAAGGGAGAACCTTGGTTTACCAAGGAGCTCCAGGAGATGAAGCAAGAGAGGAGACACCTGGAAGGCTGCTGGTAAAAGACAAAGAGCGAACCTAAGGGAACACATGTGAAAACTCAGATTCAAGCCTATACTATGGCAATAAAAGCAGTGAAATCATTTTTCTTGGCTCTTATTGTGTTCTCAGAGAAAACCTTCTCTCAGTGGCTCTTCCTCATTGTTTGAGATCTAAGAGAGAAAATTCCCTCCAGTTCCTTACCCTTAGGAAATGTGACTTGTAAGATTCCTGGGGTCATGGCTTCTCAGTTGTTGCTTCCCCCTTTTTCTGGGACAGCTTTACCCCTGATATCAGACAGGCCCTAAGTCTGCTAGCTTTTCATAAAGCCATCCAGATCTGGCTATTTCAGCAGGCATTTGGAATCCAAGTTGTTTTTGTCTTTCCTGAGGGATGATTGTACATATGGTCTATGGTTTTTCCTCAGTACTGAGTAAGTTCCACTTCTGTGTTAGTTCTTAATCTTTTTACTGTTTGGGTGATCTATAAGCCACTGAGAATCAGTTATGATTGAAGTGGCACTAAACCTAGTAAAATAAATGAATAGATCACAGATGGCTCAAGTTTGGCATCAGGGCATGGCATGATCAGCAAATGCTGGGACCTATACTCCATCAATGCAGACAGGCGGACAGTTGGGTCAACACTGAGAGAGAAGCACCATTACCTTTATAGCCTATGAGGAAAAGCACCATTTCATTACCTCTATGGCCTAAAGAAGATGATTGTGCCCATTTCCTCATACTAAGCTGGGGAATTTACAGCAATCTCATCTTTGTTACTGCCCCCTCAGCTACCTATCCCAAATTTGGCTATGGTGTTAGCTTTAGGTAAACTTACTCCAAATGTTCCACGTCTGGCCCTTCCTCTGCTCATTACACAGTACAGGTCAAACCTCAGGATTTTTGGAAGTAGTTTTCCTAAAACCTTAACAGAATATATATCCCCATACTATCTATCTTATGACAGAGGTAATATTTCTGTTACCAAAAAACTGAGCTTTCTATGAAACCTGTAATCTCTTTTTAAAAACAACTCCATAGTTTTATTTTTCAATAAGGAATTCACTTTAAACAGATTATAAGAGCTTTAATTAAAAAAGTGATTTGTGAGCAAGTTGCACTTCTGAGTTAGTGTTAAGCAAAGTGAAATATATTAGCAGTTTCCAATAAAGTGTGGAATAATGTACAAGAAGGTGATGTAGGTAATTACAGACCATGTTATTTACAAGGGTTTCCATCTATGCACAATGGGAAACCTCTATCCTTTGCTGATACTGTAAGCATTGGGGGGAAGCTTAGACTGAGCCATCCCACCAAAAGGTACTATTAAAAGTAACAAGAAGCGATGACCTTTGGAAAACGTGATCAAGCACAATCAGTGCCTCTACTCAGAGTTTTCCAAGTTAGGCTCTGGCATGAATACAAGACAGCTAAGGTCTGGGTCACACAGAATCTATATTTCTTGGAGGTTAGGATGTAAGCACCAATATCTCTTATTGTTTCAACAGGATGCTCTATTTTTAAAAGCAAGGTTAAGATTTGGTTAAAGGAAGGAAAAGATGCTGGTTGTCACCTTTAAAGCCCTACATAGAATGGGACCAGGTTACTTTTGGGATTGCCTCTCTCCAATGGTTTCTGCCTATGCCACCAGATTTGACAGAGTCGACATGCTCCAGGACCCTCAGTGAGGCAGTGTCAGCTGGTGGGGCCTAGGATGTTGGTCTTCTCTACCATGGTACCTGTCCTATGGAACAGCCTCCTCCCAGAGATATGGATTCTGTAACCCCAACCTTACTGGCATTTCAGAAGGTTGTGAAGATCTGGCTCTTCCTGTGGCACTGGGGCCAAGCTGTTAGTTTGGGAGCTCCAATGTAGATGTTCTGTATGTTGCAGGGTTTTGTGTCTTTAATGAAAGGGCTCAACCTAGATTTTTGTTGTTTGTTTTATTGCTGATGTTTTATATTGTGTGTTCACCACCCAGAGTTTCATTGAATAGATGGGCAGCCTTGTACATTTGATTATAATAAAAATAAATAAATAAATCCTGTTCTTAAAAGAAATGACCAGAAGAATAGATAGACAGAACTGTGTCTGTGATGTGCTATGCCCATCTTCCCCACCTTGTCAATTTAGGATTACTAACTCCAAACGGAAACCAATCCTGCAAATTCCTCTCCTCCTCACCTTCCATTCAATGAACATGTGCCTGTGACTCATTTATGTATTTGCATGTATATATGCAGTTATGTGTATGTACCTGCTAGAAGCTACCTTCCCCCAAAAAGACCAGGGCAAGGACAATATACATGCATACCCGTCCCTCTCTCGTTCCCACAGGAACACCAAAGGAGAAATTAAAAACAACTTAGAGATGTGGTGAGGGGAAGAAAGGCCTGCACTGAGAAAATAAAATTTAAAAAAAGAGAAAAGGGGAATAAAATTGGAAGGAGATGAGGTGAGAGGAAGAGGTCAACTGGCCAGGGAAGGAAAGAAAAGATAGAAAAGCCCTGTTTATTAATTGCAGGAAAGGGGTTAAATCTGGCAGCCATTCAACTGTTTCAAGGCAACAGCTGATTTACAGTGCAGGTTGATCTTCATAGGCACCCAAGCTTTGCAGCAGCATGTCTTGCCCATGTCTTTCTTCACAATATCATCTTCTATTCTTATCAGCAAAGATTTCCCCAGTTCACAGCTAATTAGATGAGGTCCTGCTATACAGTGTTTTCTTTACGTTTAGCAATTTGTACTTTCCAGAAATAGAAAAATTATAAAATCCTGGTATGGGGAAGTTTCATATAACCTAGCCAGGCACTTGACTGGATTTGAAAAGAATCCAGCATGCTGAGAAAGGTCTGCCTTCCAGGTATGATGGGGTTGCAACGCCAAGAATTCCCAGCCAACATGGAAGAAGAAGTACAGTAGTCCTGACATATCTGAAGTACGCCAGAATAGGGAATGGTATCCCCACACATGAGGGAAGAGTAAAGCTGAGACAGAGACTTCCCTAGTTACCAATAGTAGATTCACTGAAGAGTGAAACACATTGCAGGGATCAATGGACCTGTCTGTTCTCCCACTTGTGAGAATTATGTTCAAATAACACTTATGGTATTAAATGTAACATTAGGCTATATTACATAAAAGGTAAGAATATATTAGCTCTTAATTCTACTTCAACGCCAGCTTCTTTTAAGATTTTTTATATAGCAATGTGTTCAAGGAAGGGCTGGTAACTTTTGGTTCAAAAAAAAGATCACATTCTCTGTGGATCTTGCTGCATTCTAAGTTCCATTTTAGAGATATGCTTTCCCAATGCGAATGGGAGCTCAAAGGAAAGCTATTTGCTATGAGCTATGCAAGGCGGAAGTTGCGTTGGTGGGGAAAATATTGATCAGTACTATACCAAGTTTTCAGAAAGGCTGATTCATATCTATCTGGGAAGGGGATTGCATGCCTCACTGTGAAAAAAACAAAGCCCATATGAGTGGGCTGCAGTTATATGGAAATATAATTTCTCAATTTCATTTCCTGGTCAGACAAAGTGCCCTACTCAGAAATGAAACTGAGACAAAACCCAATAATTTCCTTGTCAAAACATGATACAGAAATGTTAAATGTTTTGTGCACTTATCCTTCAAGAAGCCCAGAGCAACTGAAGTTTGGCTATATGAGGTACAGGTCTGCCAATAGCATAATTCACAGTGGTTTTTAATGAAGTAGGTTCAGGTCCTTACATATTGTAGAGCTATTTTTTAAAATTTATTTCTAGCCTGACAAGATTGCCCTTTGTAGTATCATTGGAGAAAGCTGTTGTGTTTATCAGTTGTGATTGATTTACAAGTGTCAATAGTACAGTTTTGCCAAAATCTAACAGAAGCTGTATGTTAATGTTCTCCAACATCATGGTTTGATGTACAGTTTAATTTGTGTCCAACCATGGAATGAGAACCATAGTTCTCTATTTAATGTAGCATTCACAAGTTATTGTAAGAGATTTTTCTTCAGGTATTACCTGAACAAGTAAGATTCATGTTGCCCCACCCTATATTATATTTGGCCTTCACAGGTTCATCTGGGAGAGCTGAAGGATACATGTTCATGTGTGATTCAAGAACCTGCATTATTGGCATCTCTTCAGTTCTCAGAGCTGAATACATGGAGGCTGCAAAAACGAGTGGGCAAGGCAGTGAGGGCAACCCCATGCAAAACATCGATTTTATAGAGGGCTCATATAACTTCCTTCAATGGACTAGAACATTTCACTTATGATTTCTAAGACTTGTGTTACATCAAGAAATGTGGTCTTCTGCAAATATAATCATTTACAGCTTGGCTTTTAAGGGGGTCTCTTATGAATATTGCAGATTAGCAGATGTATAAAAGGGGGAAGTCAGAAACTCAACAGCTTCTTTTTCCTTTTCCTTTTTCCTTTTAGATATTTTATTCTCTTTTTTTTGCCTTTTTATTTTACTTTTTAGTATCTCAGATTTCCCCTTCATGGATCACTGCCTTGTCGTGGCGAAGGGGCTTGTGTAACTCAGTGAAGCCATGAGCTATACCGTGCAGGGCCACCCAAGACGGACAGGTCATGACAGAGAGTTCTGACAAAATGTGGTCCACTGGAGAAGGAAATGGCAACCCACTCCAGTATCCTTGCCAAGAAAACCCCATGGACAATGTTAAAAGGCTAAAAGATATGACGCCGGAAGATGAGCCCCTCAGGTCGGAAGGTGTCCAATATGCTACTGGGGAAGAGCGGAGGGCAATTCCAAGTAGCTCCAGAAAGAGTGAAGCGGCTGGGCCAAAGCCGAAAGGACGTTCAGCTGTGGATGTATCTGGAAGCGAAAAGAAGGTCCGATGCTGTAAAAAACAATATTGTATAGGTACGTGGAATGTAAGATCCATGAGCCAAGGCAAGCTGGATGTGGTCAAACATGAGATGACAAGATTGAACGTCGACATCTTGGGAATCAGCGAATTGAAATGGACGGGAATGGGTGAATTTAATTCAGGTGACCACTATATCTACTACTGTGGGCAAGAAACCCTTAGAAGAAATGGAGTTGCACTCATAGTCAATAAGAGAGTGGGAAAGGCAGTAATGGGGTACAACCTCAAAAACGACAGAATGATCTCAGTGCGTATCCAAGGAAAACCATTCAACATCACGGTAATCCAAGTCTATGCCCCAACCACTGATGCCGAAGAAGCTGAAGTTGACCGGTTCTATGAAGACCTACAAGACCTTCTAGAACTAGCACCAAAAAAAGATGTCCTTTTCATCATAGGGGATTGGAATGCTAAAGTAGGAAGTCAAAGAGTAATCGGAATAACAGGCAAGTTTGGCCTTGGAGTACAAAATGAAGCAGGGCAAAGGCTAATAGAGTTCTGTCAAGAGAACAAGCTAGTCATAGCAAACACTCTTTTCCAACAACACAAGAGACGACTCTACACATGGACATCACCAGATGGTCAATACCGAAACCAGATTGATTACATACTTTGCAGCCAAAGGTGGAGAAGCTCTATACAGACGGCAAAAACAAGACCAGGAGCTGACTGTGGCTCAGATCATGAGCTTCTTACTGCAAAATTTAGGCTTAAATTGAAGAATGTAGGGAAAACCACTAGACCACTCAGGTATGACTTAGATCATATTCCATGTGAGTACACAGTGAAGGTGATGAATAGATTTAGAGGATTAGATTTGGTAGACAGAGTGCCTGAAGAACTATGGACGGAGGTCTGTAACATTGTACAAGAGGCAGCATCTAAAACCATCCCAAAGAAAAAGAAATGCAAGAAAGCAAAATGGCTGTCTGATGAGGCTTTACAAATAGCTGTGAAAAGAAGGAATGCGAAAAGCAAGGGTGAAAGGGAAAGATATAAGCAACTGAATGCAGATTTCCAGAGAATAGCAAGGAGAGAGAAGAAGGCCTTCTTAAATGAACAATGCAAAGAAATTGAAGAAAACAATAGAATGGGGAAGACTAGAGATCTCTTCAAGAAAATTGGAGATATCAAAGGAACGTTTAGTGCAAAGATGGGCATGATAAAGGACAAAAAAGGCAGGGACCTAACAGAAGCAGAAGAGATTAAAAAGAGGTGGCAAGAATACACAGAAGAACTCTACAAGAAAGATCTTAATGTCCCTGATGTCCATGCTGGTGTGGTCACTGACCCTGAGCCAGACATCCTAGAGAGTGAAGTCAAGTGGGCCTTAGGAAGCATTGCTAACAACAAAGCTAGTGGAGATGACAGTATTCCAGCTGAGTTATTTAAAATACTAAAAGACGATGCTGTTAAAGTGCTGCACTCAATATGCCAGCAAGTTTGGAAAACGCAACAGTGGCCACGGGATTGGAAAAGGTCAGTTTACGTTCCAATTCCAAAGAAGGGCAATGCCAAAGAATGCTCAAACTATCGCACAATTGCACTCATTTCACATGCTAGCAAGGTTATGCTCAAAATCCTACAAGCTAGGCTTCAGCAGTACGTGAACCGAGAACTACCGGATGTACAAGCTGGGTTTCGAAGAGGCAGAGGAACTAGAGATCAAATTGCCAACATTCGCTGGATCATGGAGAAAGCACGAGAGTTCCAGAAAAGCAGCTACTTCTGCTTCATTGACTATGCAAAAGCCTTTGATTGTGTGGATCACAACAAACTGTGGCAAATTCTTAAAGAGATGGGGATACCAGACCACCTTACCTGTCTCCTGAGAAATCTGTATGCGGGCCAAGAAGCAACAGTTAGAACCGGTCGTGGAACAACCGATTGGTTCAAAATAGGGAAAGGAGTACGACAAGGCTGTATACTGTCACCCTGCTTATTTAACCTATATGCAGAGTACATCATGAGAAATGCCAGGCTGGAAGAATCACAAGCCGGAATTAAGATTGCAGGGAGAAACATCAATAACCTCAGATATGCAGACGATACCACCCTAATGGCAGAAAGTGAAGAAGAACTAAAGAGCCTCTTGATGAGGGTGAAAGAGGAGAGTGCGAAAGCTGGCTTGAAACTCAACATTAAAAAAACTAAGATCATGGCATCTGGACCCATCAATCCCTGGCAAATAGAAGGGGTAGAAATGGAAGCAGTAACAGACTTCATTTATTTGGGCTCCAAGATCACCGCAGACGGAGACTGCAGCCATGAAATTAAAAGACGCTTGCTCCTTGGGAGGAAAGCTATGGCAAACCTAGATAGCATATTAAAAAGCAGAGACGTCACCTTGCCGACAAAGATCCGCATAGTCAAAGCTATGGTTTTTCCAGTAGTAATGTATGGCTGTGAGAGCTGGACCATAAAGAAGGCTGAACGCCGAAGAATTGATGCCTTTGAACTGTGGTGCTGGAGAAGGCTCTTAAGAGTCCCCTGGACTGCTAGGAGGTCAAACCAGTCAATCTTAAAGGAAATCAACTCTGATTGCTCATTGGAAGGATTGATAATGAAGCTCAAGCTCAGATACTTTGGTCACCTAATGCGAAGAGAGGACTCTTTGGAAAAGACCCTGATGCTGGGAAAGATGGAAGGCAAAAGGAGAAGAGGACGGCAGAGGATGAGATGGCTAGATAGCATCACTGAAGCAATGAGCATGAAATTGAGCAAACTCAGGGAGGCAGTGAAAGATAGGAAGGCCTGGCGCAATATGGTTCATGGGGTCACGAAGAGTCGGACACGACTTAACGACTAAACAACAAATCTCAGATTTGCTAAACTTGTTTTGTTCATTTATTTTTCATTTATTAACATGTATAAAAACACATGCATCCATACTGATACACATACCACACACACACAAACATATACTAAGTGACAGCATGATGGAGATTTTAATAAAGTTATATTTAATTTTGAAGAAAAAGTCATATAATCATAACCCTTGTAACATTAATATCCAAAACTGTAATTAATATTGATAGAATATCCACTTTTTCTTTCTCTTATCTATATTCAATACTCTAAGGCATCTAAATAATTGAATATTAAGAATCTTAGTATATTATATAAATATCATTGTACTGAAATAACATATTGTATCAAAACTGAGAAGAAGGAGCAATAGATGGTCTATAAGGCTAGATTTAACAAAGGATTAAGCTAGTTCTATATTAACACCTTATGGATGTATTTCTAGTTTCTTCAAATGTCACTCATTAAATCACTATTCTGTATATTCCCTTGTGATTTTATTAGCACTGTTATATTTTTGGTTGTACTTCATCATATTTTCTGGTTGTTATATTTCACTAATAAAATATTTTTAAAAAAGAAAGAAATGTGGTCTTTCATGAAATGGATTAAAATTCCTTCTGGTTACAGAAGAAAAAATATAGGGTCACAAAATTGTCAGATATTTCATATAATGGGTAATTCCATTTAAAAGAGACAAATTTATCTTGAAAGACCAATGAAACGTTTGTGTAAACTAGCAAAATAGTACTATTTTGGGGTATTAGCACCGCATGCAATAATCCATAATAATGTTACTGCTACATTTGTACAAACACAACCCTTACCCGACCATTTGCATTACTATGCATGAGAATTTCAAGATAAAAATAGATAAAATATTTAAAATTCAAAAGGATGTCTTTAAAGCATCAGAAATGAATAACTCAAAAGTTCTGAGAGAACTGACAAATCTGTCAGTTTGGATTTCTCTTTTTCTTGCTTTTCAAATTATTTGTTCACTTCAGCCCATTTCCACGATCACTTTAATATATATGTAACCCCATAAGAATAAACTAGTTTGGCACTTTTCTTACATTATATGCTACTTTTGTTATAGCAGAGTGTAAACAGATATAAGCAGACTGACTTGAGTACCTAAATAAGCAGAATATCTCAAGGTTGTCGGATCAGTTTTATTTGATTTCTAAAGTAAAACAGTTACTCAGCTGAACCAAAGTAATGCAGTTTTTGAACCAAAACCCTCTGGAATGCCAAGAAAGCAAACGAGGTCAGGATTAAGTGTAACAAGGAGTATGTAGCACCCAGGGGCAGGGAACACATAGCCTTCAGATGTTGTTGTACTATAGTTCTCAGCAAACCTTATGTTTTGCCCGGTTGGCAGTGTTGCTGGGCACTGGAGACTGCAAGTTACCTATGCCTAAAGTATTTCATTTTTTTACCTCTTTATTAGTAAAATGTATACTTCATCTTTCTGCTTATAAAGGGAACAACAATATTTATTTACAACAATAAAGGAAATGGAAAGCATAGGAATAAAACTCAGACAATTAAAATCAATTCATTGATCATTAGAAGCTTGGTGAAAGAGTTGTGTTTTTGTGATTTCCTAAATAGCAGGAGAAGGGGTCAAACACATCTCCCTGGAGAAAACATTCAACATAGGGGAAGACCCCCTTCTGCATACTATAGAGCCAGATTTGTGGCAGCAGGTGCATCTTCAAAAGGGCCTCTCTTGCTGAACTAAATAACCAAGTAGATTCATTGACAGAGATGCAGTAGTTCAGATGGGAATGGCCTAAACTATTTAAGGCTTTAAAAGTCAATGCCAAAACCTTAACTCTTGCCTGGTAAGCAATTGGCATCCAGTGTAGATCTTTCAGTACAGGCATTTTGTCATAGTTTATACCAGTTTTTATATCTAAATATGTTTTCCTATAAATTTTGTTAAAAGTTTTATAAAGAATGTAAAAGCTAATACAAACTAATAAAGAGGGACAGAAGGAAGGAAGGAAGGAAGGAAGGAAGGAAGGAAGGAAGGAAGGAAGGAAGGAAGGAAGGAAGGAAGGAAGGAAGGAAGGAAGGAAGGAAGGAAGAGAAAAAAAGAGGAAGCTTCAAATTTGTTTTGCAACAAATGTAAGTACAGTTACAAAATTAACTCTTACTCTATGATTATTAAAAAAAACTCACTTTTTTCTATTATCCAGTTTTTTTTCTAAACATCAAAACCACAAATCCTAAGTGCATTTTTTCCATTGCATGCAAAAAGTCTATAAGGGATTTCCAGTCAGCCATAAATGTAGATATTGTTTTTTCTCTAATCAAAGAAGTTAATTTAGCCATCTCCACAAGTTCCATTATCTTCACCATACATAATATCTAGACATTTTTCAAAGGTAACCCTCTGCAGAGCATGTTATAATAATGACAGGTTGTAACCAAAGCATAGATAACTGTTGCCAAATCTGAAAGGCTCAGGAAATGTCACACTAGCTATAGTTGTGTCAATGTGTTCCTCACCATAACCACCATCTGCAAAATCAGTGAGTACTCCCAAATTAACTTGGTTTTTTCAGGGAGTGCAATCTTTCCAGAACAAGATTCACTTTCATCCCTTTGTCCAATTTTTTCCCCTAACTCATAGCACCTCTGTCTTGCCTAGTTTTAATTTCTGCTTTCTTTCCCTCATCCAGCCTATTATCAACATAGGCAAAGTTTAAAGTTTGTCACTTTCTTGGAATTGTAGAAGACAGTACAGCTGGATGTCATCAACAAACTGATAGTACCCAGCTCCAAAGCTTGAAATGAACTCCTGTGAACAGCATGGGACAAACTAGAACCCTACAGGACACAATAGATCAGCAACCTAAGTGTCAAACAGCAGCTGTCTAGCTCCAACGTCTGGACATATTTGGAAGAAAGGACTGGAACCACTGCAAAATAGTGCCTCCCAGGCCCAACTTCACCAAATAGTCCAAAAGGATACCATGGTAAACAGAAACAAAAGCTATTGAGAGGTGACCAAATCAGTCTCAATATTGCATCCTGAATGAAAATGCTACTGAATTAGATCCAGATATTCAGTTTCACCCCAATACATCTGGAGGTGTAAAGCCACCATCTTCAATATTGCTTTATTCAAGAATGAAATATTTGAGACTGGTCTATTATTAATGAGATATGTTGGGTCCAGAATGGACTTTTTCAATAGAAATCAAGGAGGGACTGACTACCTCCCTTAACAATGGGGCCAGTCCTAACTTAACCAATTTAATCAGTGAGGAAGGGTCGAGCAAGCACGTGGTAATGGTTATCTCTTCACATACCCATTCCACATCCTTGAGATGTACAGCTGAAAAGAATCCCTGTAAACAGTATGAGCAGTTGCCAATGGCATGCTCCAGCATTAGAATCCAGGTTGAGACACATCTAACTGACTTTCTTTGCAAAGAATAATGAAAATTGCTCATAGTGAACCCCTGATTTCTCTCCTCCAACAATCTCAAGAAGAGATACCACGTAGCTCAGAAAAGCATTGTTGGTCTGGTCTGTGAAGATGCAATGGAGTCAGAGAAGTAAACCTTGTTTCCTGCATCTACTGCTCCAGAATAGAATTTCAGATAAGCCTTTAAAAGCCCTCCACTCTGTGTTCAATCCAGTCTATCCTGAGAATTTCTCCATTTCTGCTCTAGTTCATGACTTATCCATTTAATTGCTATGAGCTGCCTGGTAAACCAGGGGGCCAATTTAGATTTGTTAGGAGAAAGAGGGTGCTTAGGAGTGATACTGTCAGCTCCCTAGGTTGGCCAAGTCTTCAACAGTATTGCCAACCAACAGGGTGGGAATTACTCAAATGCATTCAAGAAACCATCCAGATGTACCTTATGATTCCTCCCCATAGTAGTTTATAGCAGCCATCAGTCTGACAAGAGGGGGATCTGTCTATATCAGCGGAGTTTGGGAGAGCTCCACCAGACTAGCAAGTCTAGCATGCGTCCTGCTACATGTGTGGGGCCAAATAAAACCTGTCATCATGGCAAATATGAAATCCCAAGACTAGGTAATCTCCTGACTAGGTAATCTCCACATAGATACTGAAGTCTTAGAGGTCAAGTAGTCTGTCTAGGATAGTTGATCACAACACAAAGATAGTCTTGGCTAGCTGAAGAAGAGACACTGTTGTACAGCTGAGTACTAATACTAATACTAATACTAATACTAATACTAATCAGCAGACTAATAGTACCCCAATGCCATCCCACTTGCTTGGACACAGCAGCAAACACTTAAACATGACGAACTGCTGAATGGAGCTTGTGATCAGTGAGAAGGAATCCCTATAGATCAGTGTTTATTAAATTATTTTCTCTCAGGACCCCTTTCCCACTTTTAAAAATTTTGGAGCTTTTGTTCGTATGGGTTATATTTATCGATATTTACCATATTAAAAATTAAAATTAGCACATTCACTGCCACTACCACTTCTCACAATCGTTGGATAAGATTTTAATATTACATTATTTTTCAACATAGGCTGGCAAATAATGTTGATCTTGCAGACCCCTGAGAGAGTCTTCAGGGACCCTCAGGAGTCCTAGGACCACACTTTAAGAAACACTTCTATATATGGCCCCACATACTAGTGGTAGCCTGTTGCATCATAGAGTAACTTGGCAGAGATTAATTACCCCTGCCCCCTTGTCAGTCAGGTCTCTGTAATACATGTCAGGTCAGCACTTTCATCTATGATGTTTTACCACTATATAACATATGCAGCCAATAGTTCATACAGGCAGTCCAGTAAACTTCCTTGGTTCGATCTAGTTCTTAGTGATATCCATTCAGAATTCTGATTAACTCTGCTGCTTGGGTAACAAATATAAGAACAAATAAACCAAATAAGTTTAGCATGATTCCCTGTCATTGCTGATTCAACCTTTTTAGAAGCAATTTCCCTAATATATGCATTATTGTGAATATTCTTTGTCATAATATATACATTTTGGTATATTCACTGAAACATTCAGAGAACTGGGAATACCAAAGAATAACTGTGTCTTATTCTGTGTATTAATGAACTGTGAATCAGGTAGATAAAAAGTGAACACATTTCTCCTGATCCTTATTTCAAAATAAATGTGCATATGGCCAGATTTTAAAGAGGTTTAATACATTTCTATACATAATAAAGAGCTCTGTTACCAGCACAGCAGAGATATTCTGTTTCACAGATGATTTAAATCTATATAATTTCCATTTTTAGGCAAAAACCGAAAGCCTGAAATTAGTCGTATTACAAGATGATTAAGCAGTATGTTGTATTATTAATATGGCACATAGCTATATAACTATATAGCAGGTTTCTATTAGGAAAGTATTAGTAATAAAAGGCAAAACTGTGTTTCCAATAACATGTGCCTTGGTTTCTATTAGTAATTTTTCTCAGATCTGGTTGCTTTTAATTCTTGACACAACAAGAAATTAACAATAGGTTATAACAGATAAAGTTTTTAGAAGAGGAAGAGGCAAGCATCTCAGCAACTCCATAAGGAAAACATAGGATAGATACAATTTCCTTCTGTGTCAAAAAAAAAAAAAATCTCCTTCTTATGCTAACTATCTGCAGGATGCATATGCCTTCATTTTTAAGTCTTTTAACCATATAAAAATGGCTTTGGATTGAATATTCCTATTTTCTTTCAAACATCTATCTAGTAATTATGGGGTACTGAGCATAAAAGTGTCAGCTTTTTTTAAAAAAACAACCTTGTTGAAGGACTTCACTACAAACTCAACTCAGTGAATTCATCTGTAATATGTAATAGTGTGACCATGTTCATTCTGTACTTTTGCATGAGTTGTGATATATAAAAAAAGAATTACTGCCAACAACAGTATTACTGTAAGTTTAGAGGTATATAATTTACACCACAAATTGTTCTATTATTCAAATAAAGCAGAAGGAACTGTTCTGCCAAGTCCTCAAGAGCTACAGCATCATGCACAATCTGAGGATATAAACACCCAACCATTCCCAAGAGTTTCCCAACACTGAGAAGCTGATTTTCAGGGACTGTAGGGGCCTAGAGAGGGAAATAGGTGAACTGCATTATTTCTTCCTGCCTATTCCATGGGCCACATATGTATTTTTAAAGTTATGAGTTCAATTTTAGTAGTTTTTCACATAAACTAGTTTAATATTAAAGTTTAGCATAGTTTTCTATGTAAATAATATGCATATTTTATTTAACAGATCACTGATAGCTAACAAAAGTGACTTGGCTGAATTTCATAAGAATCTAGTGTCCACAAACACAATACAGAGAAGAAGGCTTTTCCCCAAACAGGTTATCTCCTTCTACTCCCTGATACAAACAGAAGATGTTGAAGACAGAGGTATAGGGAGCAGATGTACAGGGCTGCAGTCAACACTGCTGAAAAGAGCAAATGCTTTGAAGATGAGCCTCAACATTTGCTGTTGCTTGCCAGGAGAATTTTAACTTAAAAAAAAAATGCCTAAGTAGAGTTGTTTCTCTTTCCTTCCCTATGCAACTACCCTTTCCCCTCATGCCATCTCTGTCCCTCCCCCTTTCATGTGTTCCTGGTAGGAGGAAAAGGAATGTGTGTGGGTTTGCGTGTATACTTTTTGTTTCAGTTTTTGAGTGTGGTTTGTGTGTGATAGAATGGTTGCATATGGAGATCAGAGATCAATTAAATTTATAAATTGGGCATCCTATTTTATAAACAATTAATGTAAGTTATTACATGATTGGGAGAGGGGGAAGCCTTTCCTTATATGTAACAGTATGTGGGAATGACCTTGGGAGACAGGAAAGAACAGGGAAGTGCCACAGCCAGGGGAACAGTCAGATAAGAGGCAGCTTAGCCCGCAGAAGGAATGTGGATGGGGCAAATGTCTCAGAAGGGACCTTCCCTAGTTTCTTGGGCTATAAAAGTGATGGGGGAGAAATGTACTTTCAGACTTGCAAGATTCTGTTAATGTAACCTTACAATAAAGTAGAATTAATTCATCTGGGCAGGCTTCCTGTCCAGACTACCTCTCAAGGCTGACATTATCTTTTCTTGGATTGAGGTATACACATAGAACACACCCTGCTTCTATGCATATACTGTCTGTATCACATGCCCACCTTTATTAGAGAGTGAAAAAACTCCAGATTGGTTGGCAGTTCTAGGTTGATAAGGTGTGGAAATTGTTCATTCCTCAGGACTTTTGTCTATCCTCCCCACCCCTTTTGGAAGGTTCTTTAAGTTCAGAGTCATCTCCCTCCCAGGTAAATTTGGAAGTGTTCCTCTGGTTAGATATTTAAAGTATGGAAAGGGAATGTAGACATATGTACCATCCTACCCAGTCAGGCCCTAATTTCCTTTTACCAATACGAAATGTAAACATGTTTGTCTTAACAAAAGCTCTGATTGATAGTGATGTAAACCCTTGAGTAAAAAGTGGTTGCATTTTCCCCTGCAGATCTCTATGAACACTAGAGATCAAGGACAGAGTCAGGTTTGATACGTTGTCTCTTCATTATCTTCTGAATATCAAAAAATTAAATAAAATAACACAAATAACTAAATCAATAATCCTGTCAATCAAAAGATATTATGGACATATTCCATACTTTTTCAGATTTTCTGCAGAAAGAAAAAGGATAGAAGATACAGTAGAAAAAGACAAGGGGAGGGGGCAGTTTAGAAATAAAAGGTGACATTGAATCCCTAAATAACTCCATGGCAGAGTGTTTGCATTTGTGTGTGTGATTTAGAAAACAAAACAAAACTATGTCATGGATTTGTACTTTCCTAAAAACTTCCTTTGTCATTCCCTTTGTTTGGTGGGTTTCCAAGTTTTTTAAGCTTTCTGTTCCAGTTTTAAATAAATATGCATAAAGTTACATTGTTATAAATGCATTAATTTATAATTTTAACAGTAATTTGAAATATTTTAATGATCATTTCAATAGGTTTATATTATACTTAGAGAGGGGGGACCCAATGAATCTGTTTTATCCCAATTTTTAATGAACTGAAATTACACTTAAGAGATTTCTTTTGAAATATCTATTTTATCTTAATCTCTCTTGAAATAACTATTATAGTTTCACTTTTTCCCATGTTCTTCAAAAAGAAAGTTATGCTGTTGAAACTTTTTATGCCTACCAGATTTGGTCTAGCAGTCATTTTTCTGAAAATCTTTGTACTCTCAATTTTCAAACAATACAGGAAGTGAATGAGTCAGAGCTTAGTAAGTGCCTTAATATGGTGTCCACATAAGGTGTGTGGGAAGAGGACAGAGTATTATGATGTAGACTAAGATAAACTTCACTTAATAACAGGCTAGACCACAACATGCACCACTTAAATGTATATGTTGCTCAGGTAAAAAAGAAAATCAAAGAAATATGCATCTGCACAAAAAGTAGAGAAGTTAGCAATACAAGAAGTTTCATTCCACTGAAAGTTGCAGCAAACTATTTCTACTGAATATATCAGTATCAAAAATTGCTACGGATACAGAGTTTCTAGGTTAATTGTCACAGAGACTTCAAGAGGTGACAGACGATCAGACTACATACTTATTTCCTCTTAAGACCATCTAAACTCCTGATACATGATTTATAGTATTAGAACAGATTATCTTTCTAAAGAAATCAGACATATGGTCGCACACTTTGCTGTAAACAAACATTCTCCACTCTTACCCTGCTTTATAATTCTATTGAACTTAAAAGACTAGAAATTGTTACTATAATACATGGGCTCCACAAATCCCATTTTGTGGCCTCTCCAAATCCAGAGGCACAGTTCCTTTTAAAAATGGAGATATGGTTTTCTCCCATCCTGAAGTAAGCAGTATCTGAAAACTTCAGTATAACCCCTAAAATAGGACTTAACGCATCTTAAAATGCACAGAATCCATTCACCAAACCTCCAAGGGAATATTGTTAACCCCACTTGCATATATAATACAGGGCTTAAAGAGGGGGGGAGTGATGTCATGTACATGTATATCATGACATCATGATGCAAATAATGACTTACATACCTGTACCAGATATGATGCACCTATTATGTTGTGTCCTTTGCATAATGATATCACCACACAAACAACATTATTACGAAATGCCATCACTTGTTATGGATGCCACTCTGAGTTCTAATTTGTTGCTGAACTACAGTTTCCAGACCCCAACAGTAAGAAATGTTGGGAGTTGCAATTCAGCAACATTTGTCAAGCTATTTATTCTGTATCCTATTCTAATTGAAGGACTATCTGGCATGAGTCTTGTTTAAATAGGAGCAGGAGCCATGGTGTAGCCCACCAACAGTCATCATCTGTAAACAGGGACTGACTCACCAGACACAGCTTCTTCTTTGACTTCTTGTTTCACTTTTAGTTCTTTCTGATTATGCATCTATTAATTTACTTATCAATCAAGTGCATCTGATTTAAGTCTGGCTTTGAACACCATGCCTCACACAAGACCTTGACCACTTCAAATACTTCCTGAACGTGCTTGAGCAGGTGGAGGGGGGGGGAAGCTGCTGCTTTCAGAGCCTAAGTGGAATAGGCAAGGCTGAAATCAGCATCCATTTGGAGTAAGAACCCCAAGTCTGGTTACCCAGCACCGGCAAGTGAGCCTGATTTAAAAAAAGAAAAAAAAAATCTGAGTGAGACAATGTATTTAGTCAAATAAATAACTTCATTCCCAGGGTAGAATGGATTTTGTCAAAAGCTTTTCTTCATTCTGTCAAAATTGAAAACACAGTGAGCAGCCCTTTCATTCTGTCAGCACAATGGCATTTGTTCAGGTTTCTTGCTTCATTCTGTGTAAAAAATGCAGTTGTCAAGCCCCATGCAGTGACCTGCACCTCCCTCAGTAAGCAAAGCAGTAGCCAGGCCCCACTGATGTCTGGGGAAATAAAGAGTGTTCCTTCCTGATCTGGCAAGTTTGCCGAAGTGCAGACCAGAAGTATGAGACTTGTAAGAAACAGATTAGGTGCTGGGGTCAACTTATTCTGCAGGTATTCTCAGTCTACACAGAGAGGATGGAACCAAATACGCTGGCTTGGCCCACTGCTTCCTTGCCACCTTACTTCCCTGCTCATTGCTCTCCCCAGCTTCTGCCCATTCAGCTTGCAAGTCTGAAGGAGACTTTCAGACCCATCAACCACTGAGGCACAAGAGCAGGAAAGAAACGGAGTGCCTTGAAGCAGCAACTCCTGACTGAACACTCTTCCAAGGCATTCCTGACCCCTTGTTGCCTTACCACTGGGCTTTTATGCAGAAGCTGGGGACCCATATATCAAGGATGTTGCAGATGAATATTGCACTGCAGATCCTGAATGGAGACCGAAGTCAGACTAGATGACTTTAACACTGCATTCAGTGCTATGCTGCTGTATCTTTTGGAAAAATAGAGATTAGGTATTGCAGTGAAAATATACACTCTTTGTCATGCCAATTGATTCAATTAAGTTCAACATGCAAGAGACGTTTATCCAAGTGTCCCTATTGAAAGGAAGGAAATAAAAGCAATACCAAAGTAACAAAGTCCAGACAAATGTTTAAGATATGAATAGACTTCAGGCCATGCACGAGAACAACGTCAACTCCACAGTTCAATTATAATGAGAAACTAAAGGAAAAATAGCAATGGGACAGCTCATTCAGAGACAGAAAACGAACAATCGCTCATTAGATGCCAATTGATTGATAAAGTGCCATTTATTGAAAGGTCTAATATGTGTAGCCAAAATTACTTTGTGATGTAATTAAGTAAAAAATTACTTAAGCAAATGCATAATTAATTATCTTCATTCAGCCAACTTGTAAGAAATTTCAAGCATTTAATTGCTATTTGATAAAATAGCTATCGCAGGCTAATTAGGTTTCAAATTGCGGAATGTGCTAATTGATATTAAATAAGTATGTGAAATGGTAACTAGCTAGCCAGTAAGTTATAGTTATTTCAGAAAGTGTCAATTAAGCACCCAAAGGTCTTTTTCCAGATAGGTATTAAATGTGAGGTGTTAAGGATGTAGTTTTAGAACCTAAAAGCTGATTTAACTTATTTGCTATCTGAATATGCAACTTCATTATGAAAGTCTGTAAATACAGTGGAAAGATCATCTTAAGGTTCTAACAACTACTGTAGAGCTAGGCTGGGTTCTTGAATATGTTAGCATTTGTTTTAGCTTCCCCAGTGTGTAATGCAATTTTTTGCACTTGCCAAGAAACCACCAGTTAAAAGGCTAGTTCATAAATTCAGATAGATATGTCTTGAGAATATGGGGTTAAGTCAATTTATGAAGAGTATAGCTTATAGTGTTTAGTAGAAAACATTACACAAGTGGATCTGCAACAAAATGTAGTTTACAGTACACTTCTGCTCTCAATTGCAGCTGTTCCATTCAGTTCTTCTGCCTAATTTTCTAACCTTGTCTCCATCCACCTATCAACACTTCATGACCAATAAACACCTTCTGTCTTCATTGGATTGGTATCAAAACACTTCGAAAAGAAAACATCCTCATCAGGTAGTAAGCCTAGCTGATCTTGTATGGTCTCAGAAGCTAAACAGCATCAGGCTTGGTCAGGTCTTGGATGAAGACTACCAGTGAATTCCAGGGTTGTAGGCTAGATTGGGAAGTTGAAAAACATCTGGGAAGACAGTGATGGCAACTCTCTGTTGCTGTGAAAACTGCATGGAATTTTTAAAAGCATCAAGATGCTTTTAAATGTGTTTACCTTCCTCTTGGGCAGTGCTGTTTTGAGATGCATTGCTAAAAATTTCAAATAAAGGGAATGGTTAGCTGTTATTGCATCTGTTACTTTTCCTGAAAGAAGTTGCGTTCAGAACAACCCAAATATACAAAATAAACAAAAAGGTACAAAATTGTTTTAGGGTGGTGAGATGTGGACTGAATGAATGAAGTTGGACCCCTCTGTACCCATTTATGCAATCACTTTGGAGTGATCACTGTTCTCAGTTGAAAAGGTACATTATCAAGTTTAACTGGCTAGCATAGCAGCATATGTCCCTGAATGTTTAAGTCAGTTTTCATTTAAAATTGTAAAACTCGAGTTAATATTCTGATATTTTGAATGGATTAGAAGTGTTACCTCCTTTGCTTTCCAAATATTACTTTCATGATTAAGATACTGCATTCATTTCCAAAGCTCACTAGTATTCATTTACTGTGAATAAATATTAATAAGTTTAATTTTCTTCTGGACTTAAAATATATTTTAGGCAGCCCATTAAACCACCACCTGATCTTTATCCAGTATACAGCTCACAGTATGATTAATTACTTCTAAAACATGATCATCAATATCATAATCATTGTACAAGCAGCATTTCATAGATTTCTTTTCCAATAACTGAAAGCCATTGCTGTAAATATTATAAGTAGCCATCCAAGTGTTATGTATCATTTACAGTGTGCTCTATATTGACTTTTTTTTAACGTAATAAAAACAGGCCTGCCATATTAAAACTACTTTCTGATTATCAGTGTTTGAGAAATCACATTTCTCTCTCTTATTTCAAATAACATAATCTGAAAAATAATCTATCACATTTTTTCATTGTTCTGCAAAGCATTCAAATGTGTATTGAGTGACAAACAGTAATTGTAGTCTTTCCACCATGAAATTGACTGGGAACTGGAATGTCCAATGCATAGCTTGAGTAATGTATGTTTTAGGTTTCTGTATGTGTACTATAAAACTTACAATAGCAAACATTCTGCCTGGATATTATATAAGAACCATTTTTAAGGACATGTAGTTTGCTCCTGAGACCACTGTCTATACGACACATTATCATGATGTGCAATAATTTTTTTAAAAAAAGAGATAAAATGATAAAAAAGAAGATTAATACATTCATATGCACGCAACAAACTATCCATGAGCCAGAAAAACAGAGATAGCATTAAATAAAAATAAAGATAAAATAAAAATCAGACTGAGCCCAGCAACATTTGTTCAGCTCTCATCATTTTTCCTGGAAGAAATATTTACATGGAGGCCAAGGAATAGAAGAGAAAACAACCTCCCAAGTGCCCCAGAATATCTGTAATATCAAATATCTTTTTGCAATATTTGAAGCAAGAAGCTCCTTCTTTGTCCCACGAGCCCCTACCTACCTTTGTGAAGGATGCTGCTGCTTTATTACTACTTTCTCAGCAAAGTCAAAAAGGCAGTGAGAGGCCTAGAAAGGGATTTTCATAATTTCACTGCAGATTGTAGGCTCCAGAGAAACCATTCAAGGAAGTTCACATAGATGGTAGCTCCCTGATGCCAAACTATGTTTCATGAGATTCTTTTTACTATGATAATCCTTACAGCTCTTGTGATCTAACCAACCCAGTAAATATTTTACTCTCTTATGTTTTCAAATCATGTCCACAATGTTCTTTATAATGCAAAGACAGCAAGCAGCTTAGTTTTAATCTATTCTAGTTGATTTTGGTCTTGATTTCTCTCCAGCCACTTACAACGTAGAATATCTTTTATAAAACAAATAAAGGAGAAACTTTATCATGTCAGATTAAGACATGTTTGGTCTGGGAAGCCAGTATAGAGTGCTATAGTGTGTTGAACTCAAGGCTGGTGGCTCTGCTTTTTGTCTTTGGACTGATCCTTCAGTGACTCGTTCTAGCAGCTCTAGGTGAAACATAGCTAATCCCTGGTCTTAGGTTTGTCTTTGGCCTCAAAATGGAACTCTTGGTTATTGAACATTCACTTGGACCTCTTCTACAAGTCCTACTTGCCCACTCCTATCTCTAAGGATCATGCATGGCTTCCAGAAATAATTTCCCTTCTTGATCCAGCCATCCAAAGGGGATGAGTGGGGGAGAGAATACAAAAACTCAGAGACAACCATTCCTCTTTCTTCACCCAATGGCGTTAGCTTTTTGCAATAAAGGAATGGGGGCTGGGGAGTGGGGAGTGGGGAAGCAAGCAAACCACTGTTGAGAAAGGCATTTGAAGTAGGGTCATCCAAGTTAAAAGGTCCTGAAGGAAGATTCCAGTTGAGAAAGAGAAGCGAGATTTGTCGACTGAAAATAATTTCTTTGTGCAAAGTTTGGATTTTAAAGTAAGAAAATTAGAGTTCACCCAGCAACATTTGGAAAGGATATTAAGTCATCCAAATTTCTAAGTGTCCAGAATCAAAATTTTTGGCTTTATTTGTACTTTTCCTCTCAGGTTATAGATGGGACTTGTTTTATTTGAGCCCGTATTATATGAACGGATCTCTTGCAGTCTACATACTGGTTATCCCCTGGACTTCCTCCCCCTCTTCCACTTTGGACGGGAGCTTGTGGCATCATATTGAAACAGGGGCTTCTGGGATTTGTTCTTCAAAGATAAATGTCTTGGGATAAGTATTTACTAATTTTCTGGGTAATCCCTAAGATTTCTTTTTGAAAAATGCAGGTGTACCATATTTGCATAGCTGTGATCTGTGTACTTGATCTTCATGAGTAGAGAATCCAACAGCTCAATTTAAATTGAGGTGGGGAGGGGGGGGAAACGGCTGCCCCTCTTAACAGCAATACATTTTCAGTTACTAATAACAATGGTTGCCATGGCAACAGCCAGTCCAGCATGAATGTAAGGATTTGCTTTCAGGTCAGTGCTGTATTAGTCAGCAGCCTTTCACAACCTCCTTTCTCTCCAGTAGCGGAGGCTTCTGTCCAATGTACTTGCTACTGCACTTACCATACATCAAGCATTGCTGGAAATTAATTACAATAATGCAAAACTGTTTCAATTTTGCTCTTTATATAATTATTTTGAAAGGCATTTAAAATTTCAAAACGAGCCTTTTGTATCATCTTCTTCACTTTATTGCAAAAATATGCCCCCCAGGGTAATCCCAAATAGGAAGAATGCAATCTAAATTATGCAAATAGGTCATAAACGTCCCAGAGATGAAGAGTTATTAGAGATGTTGAAAACAAAAACAATACCTGTAACACTTTGAGCTTCATTCTAAAGTGCTTTGGAGCCCCACATTCTTCAAACCCAAAATCTTCCTATGTGCCTGTGCTGAAACTCTCAGCAGTCCTTAAAGAAACATTTACAGGACTGAATGGGATTGCTTGGGAACGATCGTAAGACCTGATTCCTCCAGGACTATTCTGGTAGCAGCTAAGTAAAATAATCAGAAATGGGAGGGCGGGTAATCATAATAACTGTTTGTGGGTTTTGCTTTCATTGTGAGCTGCCCAGAGTCACCCGCTGGGGGAGATGGGCGGCATACAAATTTAATAAATAAATTTAAAAAATCACATTTTTCACATTGCAGTGGACTGATGCCCAGAATGAAATCCAGTATTCAGCTCAGAAACTTTTATCAGGTCCAGGGCCCTGCATGATTGTCACCAAGACTCTACCAATCTACCCTGATTCCTGCCTGGGTAACAGCACTGATTTCTATGGTGAACCTCTGGTAGTCAAAAGATGTAGGAGAAGGACAGAGAGAGGGAAGGTTTTGTTGTTGTTGTTGTTATTCCAATTTGCATATGATTGATATAGTATTTTGAGCAAAACAAATAGATGGCTAAAAGAAATGAGAGGGCTTCGTTTTGCCATCTCTCCCTCAACTGCATCCAGGTAGAGTTGAGCAGAATGTGGTTTTTAACTTGTTTCCATGCTAATAATGTTAATCTTCATGCAGAGGTATGATATGATATGACACAAAGACCCAAATGAAGATCAGAAATAAAAAAAGGAAAGAATCAGGATTTGGAGAAGGTAGAGGATAGGACTTTACTGAATAAGACATGTAGCAGGCATTATATAATGTAGTAAATGTAATAATGTAGTATTTGCCTAAATAAGAGCAGTTCAAAAGAAGGAAAAATTCACTAAACCTCCTATCATGGTTGAGGCTTATATACACATCAATCACATTTCCTACAGGCCTACAAAATTTACCTGGGAACAGTAAGAAATATTATCCAAATTGGCTTGTTGTTAGTTTGAAATAGTGTGCAATCTGTACATTGTTTAAATATACAGTGCAAGTGATAAAGCATATACTGAGGATATATCTATATCTAGTTCAGTCATTTTGCTAAATGGGCCTTGGCAGTTCCTGCACTAAACTACAAGTCCCAGGAGTCTTTGTGAGAAACTGCAATAGTTGCATTAGTAGGACCAGAAAGTACTTTTTTTCTACATTTATCAACCACATACCTTAGAATCAGAGAATTGAAAGGAGACATTTAAAGCACTGAATCCAACCATACCCTAGTAATTGGTTCTACTGTCAGACTGCTCTTATTCTTAGAAAGATTTTCCTAAATTCAACTTAAACCCATTGTTCAGTGTCCTGTACTCTAGGATGACAGAGAATAGATCTTGATTTTCTTTTGTGTTTCATCCTTTCAGGTATCAGAAGAGCCCTAACATAAATATTCCCAATTCCTTTGATCTTTCTTCATAGAATTTACAGTCTTCCTCTTTGCTTATTGCTGAGCCTGTTCCAGTTTCTCCAAATTCTTCTTAGAGTAAGAATTTGGGACCCAATAATCAGTTTTCTTTTACCAATGCAGAATAATGTGGAACTGTTAGTTCCCAGGAATAGAAATGTAGGCTTCTGCTGGTGCAGCCTAAAATTGCATTTTAATCAAACACTATTCTAAGATCTTTTCCCCATGTACTATTACCAAGCCATTTTATACTATCCTCCTGTGGCCTTTGGCTTTTACTGGTATGGCTGCTGTTTTGCTGGTGTGAGTCAGCAAAAGGAGAGAGAAAAAGGAGCGGAAGCTCAAGTCTAGCCTTGAATGGCAGGTGTTCTGTCACAAGGGCTGATGAGCTGACCTGGCTGCTAGCCAGGACAGTTCTGGGGAGACATAAACAGCATTCCCATTGGCCCAGCCTTATATATAGGTGCTGGGGACTAGAGCCCTGGAGTGGGGGGGCGGGGGGAACCCACCTCCACAGTTGCTGGGGACATGCTGCCTGTCTAATGCAAAATTGGAGAGGGAGAGAGAAGGAAAAGAGAAAAAATAGCGGGAGAAATGAGGAGAGGAAACAAGAACTACAAGTACACCTGCCTACAAAGACTGTTGTAGAAGGCAGAGGTTGGAGAGAAAAGGTGAAAAGTAAGATTGCATGAGTATATGGAGCAGTTGGCAGTCCCAGGTTGGAGAGGGAGAAAAAAGTCAATAGGTGGTTTCCCTGGAGGAAGAGAAGTGAAGTCCCAGAGAGACGGCATCTTCACCCAAGACCTAAGGCGAGAAGGAGGGACACCACTGGCTACAGATAGAGAGTTGGAGCCATTGGCAAAGCCCTGGTCTCTGGGCAGAAGACTCCCAAGAGGTTCTTCCACCAATGGAGGAAATGCAGGTGAGGATCAGCTGAGTGGATCCAAGGATAGGAGACAAGCAGCACTGAGCACACTCATTCGTTAATCCAGCATATTCCTTCCTCGTACAGGTAAACCTTGGCTCATAGGTTCAGCGACCATTCAAAGTTATGATGGCGCTGAAAAAATGGACTTACAGCTGTTCCTCGAGGTTCCAGCCATTGCAGCATCCCTGTGGTCACATGATCATGATACAGATACTCGGGTGCGCAGCTTGCAATTATGATGTCACAAGGAGCCACGGTCACATGATTGCCATTTGTGACCTTCCCTGCCAGCTTTCCACAAGCAAACTCAATGGGGAAGCCTGCAGGGAAGGTTGCTAGTTGCTCTGGTAAGTCACTTCTGCTTTTTCTCCCATCCGCAGTACCCCACCTACCTACACATGGCCTGCACCAGCCCCCCTGACCCTCCCCCAGCACCCGCAGCAAGTCCCACCCCCTGCAACTCCCTCCCCCCACATTCCTTACCTGGGAATCCTGCTGCTTTTCACTTAATGACCCCAGTTCTTGGGTTTACAATGGCAGCTAGGACTGCCCAAGGTTGCCGTCACTAAGAGATGCAGTCACATGATGTCACACCTTACAACCGCATCACTTAGTGACAGTAATCCCAGTCCCAATTGCCATTGTAATCCGAGGACTACCTGTACTCTCTCTTGATAATCCCAGAAATGGGGGAGGGAGATGGACTGAAGGGGGAGGAAGTTAAGCATTTGAGGGGGGAGTTAGAGGGGGGAGTTAGAGGGGAATAGTCTGTGGTACAGTCATTTAAGAAGAAACCCAACACTGGGTAGAAGCCAGAATCTTCTTGTAAATCCCTACTGTAAATAGTTCTGCTGTATATAGTAAAGAAACATAAAAGCCTCCGCTGTCTTGGTTTCTCTGTGCCAATTATCATCCTTGGAAACCTAACTACACCTCCAGTTCTAAAAGAACCCAGTCACACTGTGACACTCTCATTCAATACCCATTGTGTGTTTCATTTCTGTTTCCTAAGTATAAAATTTTGCATTTGTTTCTGTAAAATTTCATTCTGTTATTTTCAGACTGCTTCTTTAATCTATCAAGACAGTTTTGAATTTGGAATTGGCTTACTCTTTTCCATGATGGAAGGGATTCTCTGTCTCCCAAGCTGTAAAAGAAACACAACCCTGTCTGTCTGGGCCACTGTTTTCACTGTACTTTTTCTTACAACTGCATAGATTTAATGCATTGTATAGTTAAGAGTGTTAATCCCTAAAATTCAATAATTTCATCTTCAGGGAAAGGTTAGGGTTAATGATGCAGACAGAAGCTCATTTACTGTTAAAGAGAGTGAATTTATTCTGCAGTCATTAGTACTGGCATCATTTTGTAAATCTACCTCATTATCTTCTCCATTCACTCTATGATAACTCAAGAGGTAGAATTTATTTCATATCTCTCCATTTTATGCACTACATTTTTTAAAAAAAATAATTACATAGCATGATACATTATGAAAAAAGGAGAAGCAAATATTGATAAAAATGTTCCAGGTTTAATTGCATCACAAGTTGTACTCATTCAAATGGGATGGGGGGGGCCAAAGCTTAGATAACAGTAATTGTCTTCTGACTTCAGATATCCACAGTTTAGCATCCTTGTCACTGATCCATTCTGAACAGATCACTTCAGAGACATACATCATTACTGCACATTTCAGGACACAGCATATACAGCATGCCAATACTGTAATTAGAATACATATAATTATAATGTACCGTCATTAACTCTAATTATACTGCTGCAGAATAGTTCTGTTATATTACTCTTATTAATACTTACATGCTTAAAATAAGAATGAAAGCTATATGTTCTTGTTGCACTCTATTAGATCAGCCAACATTACCCCCCCCCCTTTTTTTTTTGCTACTAGGAAAAAAACAGAAAGAAAAAAAGAACAATCTAGTAGAGAGATGGCTATGGGACAGATTTATTCAGTATACCAGGATATTTCAGTGGTTCAAGCCTTATCCACATATGCTTCAACTTACTGAACACATGTGAGAACAGAATAACTAAAAATTAGAATAAATATAAAAAGTATAAAATATTTAGACACACAATCCCTTTTTCAGTAGCAGCATGCGTGTGGGTGTGCGCACGTGTGTTATGTATTAGAGTTACTTTTACGCTGCCTTAATATGGACCAGTCTAAGTGGCTTACAAACATCACTGACTGAGTGAGGGCATATGCTGGATCTGGTTTTTTGTTTCAAAACAACTAATTTTTGACCTAAATGTGGAGGACCCTAGCATCAGTCTATCAACATGGTAAGATCATTATCATTTTTAGACTACGCCCACCATCAACCTTTGTAAGGGGGATGGACCTATTAAACCTGTCTGTCTGGAATACTGCTGGCAGAAGCTGAGGAGCAACAATGACCAGCTATGAGCACATGCCCATCTACAGTCCTACACCATGTCAGTAAGGACAGTGAAACATTCGCTTGGAATGCAGACCAGCAGATCTGTTTAGAACAACCATTCCTTTTTGGATTCTGGGACATCAAATCATCCTGCTGGACTATGCTGGCAATTTGCTAAGTATTTTGAAGATAACATTGATCATATTCACCTTGTGTTGGTAACAACTGGTGAGACCATCCGGGACACTTTGGATCCTGTGACACCTGAGGAAGCTGACAGAAATTGGCTCTGGATCCCTAGACCCCAACTTGACAAACAGGATCTTGCATCTGTGGAGCAGCATCTCTGAATGCCATCAGAGACTCTCAGATAACTGAGTATGTTCTTGGTGTTGTTGGGGAAGGAGAGGTTGAGAGGTTCAGCCTTGAGTTTAGCCCTGTCATCCATTTTATTTTAACACCTACATGAAACCACTGGGAGAGATCATTTATGAGTTAGGGGTTAGGTTAACATCAATATGCTAACTTTGCATTTCAATCCAGGCCAAACAGGAAATGCAGTGAAAATCCTGATCTGGTGCCTGGAAGCTGTGAGAGACTGGATGGGTGAAACAGACCATGGCTGAATCCCAAATGCTGCTGCTGGCTCAGAAACCTTCTGGTACCATGGATATTCCATCTATAGCCCTTGATGAGGTAGTACATGCCTTGAAGTTGCTGGTATATAAACTGGGGGTTCTCCTGGAATCATTAATACTTCTGAAAGAGCAGATGAAAGCTGTAGCCAGGAGAGCCTTTGGCTATCCTCAGCAGATCTGCCAGCTGTTCATTGTCCTGGACCAGGAGGCACTGGAGATAGTGACTTTTACTCTTGTCATATCTCAGCTACTTTATGTGGGGTTTAACTTTATGTGGGATTGCTTTTGCAAATTACTGGAATCTGCAGCTGGCACAGAACATGGTAGCCTGCCTGATGACCAGCATTAATCAGTTTAGCAGAATAATTCTTGCATTGGTTGCCATCGTGGCTTCAACCTTCAGGATCATCTTCTTCAGGTAGAATCTGCCTGTACTATGTGGTTTAGCAGGGAGAGGATGCTCCGACTATCTACCCTAAAAGAGACCAGCAGAATTATGAGCAGCTTTCTCTCTCAGGAAGTTTTCCCCCTTGATGTTTTTTCATAAAATGGTGAAGATAATCCTCTTTCAGAGGGCATTCAGATGGGAAAATCATATTTTATTAGATTTCATTAACAGTATTCAGTGGTTTTAATTGCTTACTGCTTTTATGAGTATTTTGTAGATTTTTAAATTTCATTTACTGTAAGCCACGTAGAGTTGTGAGAGTAGGAGGAATACAAATGATTATAAATAAGTAAACAAATAAGTAAAAATCTAAACTGGAACTCTTCCTTTCTGAGTTAAAGTACTTCCATATACTGTAGCACCATCTAAAAACTGCCAACCCCTTATGATAGTGCTCCTAACTGAGTTTCTTAACTCTCTTCTTCTGTCTACTGACAACATCCAATTAATTTGTATCATGCTATGGCAGAAACCTGTCCATTCCATACACTGTAACCTCAGTCTTCCAATTTAGGTTCAGCTCTGCCTTTCACCCTAATTTCATTCTTACTGCTCCTGCTTTTCCCTCTTTATCTTTTCTTGTCCCCCAACCTTCCCCAGAAATGTATAACTACATCCCTTCTTTAATGCAATCACTAACTGGAGCCTTTTTGCATATGGTGCCCTTTTATTACCCCCGCACTGAAGAATGCATTAAAAAGCAGCCAAGTATGAAAACAGAGCTGTTAGTGTATTGCTAGTTTCCAGATCTCCAGGATTTGTGCTTTTTTGAGATTTAATGACTGAAGACACTATTGTGTCTATTCCTAGACCTTCCATCATATTAAAGTATCTATATAAAAGTCGATTTCCAACATCCTGGGACACCCCAGAATTACCAAGAAAGAAATCCAAGGACAGATTAAATAGAAGTTTGAGTCTATTATAGATTCAAGAGAATGCAGTGATCTTTGCATAAACAGCCACGGTGCACTGTTTTTCTGTAATACAAAATCCCTTACACACTCTGTTATATTTCCCAGATTTTAAAGATACATTTATTTTTTAAGGGGAATTTGAAAAAGAGCTGTATTCTTGAAACTCAGTATAAGACTTCTTTATCCCAGCTTCATAAATAATATTTTAGTTTTCTATCTTCTAGAGAACCAAACCCAGATTTATTACTAAAATCTAAAATGCTTGTGCATCATTTCCTATTCTGGATTCCTTACTTGAATAAAATGCAATTTTAGCAACAGGAGATCATGCTAACCATGTGGACTTTTATTCTTCAGCAGTATTGCACAATATTGTTATGGGCTGAGGGATTAGTCAACATGGCTACACAGAATCCTTTCCAATTTTGTAAATCTTAACAATGCTCTTAAGGTCTGACAAAGGGTACTTGATAGCTTCTGTTAATGTGTGCTTCAATAGAAACTGAGGTAGCTAAGAAGGCATAAGTCAGTGGTGGCTGGGGCCCACAGAAGCTGATGGGGTGAAGAGTAGGTCAGAATCAGAAGCGAAAAAGCAGAAGTACTATTGTAGAACAGCTGAAAAGCAATATTTGAGACACATTTTTTTGCTTCCCCAGCAAGATAGAGCACAGAAAAAACAACCTGAGACAATTTCCCCTGAATATATTAATAAGTTCACTTTAAAGTTCTCTGGCAGTTAATAGCCTATCATGTATTGGATATTAAAGAATGCATCATTCCAAAGTAATTTAATATGTACCCATGACCAGAAGAAGAAAATCTGCTTTAGATACTTTTTGATATATTTATTTTCTGTTTTACCTCTGCAATCTTCAAAGTTCCTCCTTCATTTTGCTTTCTTTGTCCTCATTCTAGCTCCAGTTCTGTTGGTGAGAGCAAGGAGTTCACAAACGAAGGAAGGAATGCTGAAGGATGAAGGAGCAAACCCTGTTAGCCACTGAGTGTGTAGAATGATCGGTAAGGAAATGCTGCACGCAGAGCTACTTAAAAAGTTCTTACACTGATAAGAATTTATTAATTGCAGTGCCCAAGTTTAGGATTGTTAACTAAAATGTCCAAACTGACAGTAATGATTGTATCCCACCTTCTGTGAGAGCATTTGTAGATTTGCAAAAGAAAAAAACAACTTCACTTGCTGCCCTGTGCAGCTGTTGAGTATTGATGTGCCTCAGTGGGTATGTATCATTAACAAACTGTGTACAGTTTGCTATGGCAGTTAATTAAACCTGTGAAATGGTCTGGAATACTTTTGGAAAGGAAGGTATAACAAAAAGAAACATAATAACTGTGGTTTTTAATGCGGAGTTAACTCCCGACCTCACCCCTTATGTGTCCACTTACCGTTTTCTTTTTCGGACGTTCCAGCTGCCTTGTTCCATCAAAGTGCACTGATACCTGTTTAAGGGCAGTTTTTAAGGGGCAAAATGCATAATCATTTGGAAGAGGTTTGGTATTAGCAGTATGAGTTGCCCATTTTGGTATAATGTACAGCCGTGTAGTACTCCAGCCACACAACTCCAGATTTGCCATTTCTTCTGAAACATATGAACTCTGGTGTGGTTGGTTTGGAATTTTGCACATGTACAGCAGAAGCCTCTAAGTTCAGATAACTGAGGAAAGCGTAACACTACAAAGTGTCACTGAGGCAGAAATATCAATAGCAATCCTTTTTTATTAATAAGAGCCACTCTTTTATCTCTAAAGTAGCTTTTCTGAAGTTGAGGTTGAAACCAGGAATGAAGTGCTTTGCAAAACCTCCTCCATCTACACTGAAATGAAAGCTACAGTCTAATGTATGCTTTGGACCGCAGTTGCAGTGTGCGTCAGACCCAGCGGATAGGTTCATACGTACAGTATATTGTGATTTCTTGGGTTTGGGCTTAGCTTGTATGAAACCAGTCATTATGATTTTCTAACACGGCTTGTCATTTAGCACTTCCTATGGAACCAAGACAATTGAAAATCACTCAATAAGCTGTGATTAAGCAAACCATGGATTAATGTTGATGGAACCCCACTACTGGGACTTGCTTCCAGGTAATACTCATTGCTTTCTGCTGCATGCTGATGTATGTGTAACACAACTGAACATAGGTTCTTCTTCTGTTTACTCTCATCTTCATCTTCTTCCATCTCTTCCATTGCTTTGATTACAAATATTAGACCAGTCTTCTTTTTATTATTCTGTAAATCCGTGCATAGGTTACATACTGTATATATATATTGATTTTAACTTCTTTGTAAACCGCCCAGAGTCGTCGTTTAACGAGATGGGTGGTGACAAATTTGATATATAAATAAAAAATAAATATACACAAATAAATAACATTTGCTTTAACTATTTCTTCTATGCAATATTTATAGTTAGGTAATTTTTAATTAGATGCTTGGGCAAAGTTCTCTGTAATCCAAAATAACATTGAAAGTGCTCCTCGCACTTGGAGCAGTCTCTAACCGTGCAAAAGTTAGATGCCAATAGAGTCTCTCTCTTGTTCTCAGGCTGATGCGCTGATTATAAATTTAATATGACATGGAGGCATACACAACCCTATATAAATATACACTTTTTTTGCACTCAGCTCCTTATTTTGGGGGGTGTTATTCTTACACTGAAATTCTATCAATCTTTCTTAAGAGTAAATGGCATTAAAATCAGTGCGGCTTAAATCTGAATAGGTATGTATAAGATTGCCAGGTTCTCTAGAGCTTCTACCATATTACTCACAAAGGCAGTGATTGATTTCATTTCTTCCCAATATGTAGGTTTGCATAGAGCAGATTCTCATAGGAAACCCTTAAGTCCCCAAGGTTTTCCTACTAAGGACGGAAAGCAGGGGCTGGGCAAAGAGGAGGAGATGCTTCCATGTCCTGGACTGATGCAGCATTTCTCTTCTTGGTCTGCATGGAAGTACACAAGATAGCAGGCAGCCCCTCAGCTACGTCCCTGAACCTGACAAGAATATACTCAATTAACTAAACTGCAAGTGATTGTTCTTATGGAGAGGGTCTATGAAAACATAATTACCCCATGGATTAATTCTGATCCTCATTCTGAGCCACTGTCTCCACACACTGTATGCCATGATATAAACTTTTCTGGCAATGTGCAGGCAAGCAGATGTTTGGAGACTAAATCTAGTCAGCAACATCTGAGACACAGTATATTGAGTTTGTATTTGAGCTCTTGTCTCTTGCATGACCATCTGTGTGTGATGAATGCTCACATGTTCTATCATGGTGATTCAATATGTATATTAAAAAAAAAATCCGCTCTCACCCCTGTGGGTGGTATGTTTCTTCCTGAATCTCAGGTCCTCTACCAGAGGTTTGGGAGTTTGAGGGTTCTGCGCAGTATCTTAGCTGTTCCTAGCACTGCACTTTTCTGGACAGAGAGCTCTGATGTTGTTCCCGGGATCTGTTGGAGCCACTGTCCCAGCTTAAGAGTTACAGCCCAAGAGCTCCTATTACCACTGGGACCACTTTGGCCTTTACTTTCCACATCCTCTCTAGTTTCTTCTTCAGGCCCTGGTACTTTTCCTTCTTACTGATGTTGTTGTCACTTGGCACCACTATATCTATCACCACCCCTGTCTTCTGGTCCTTATCTATTACCATGATGTCCGGTTGAGTGGTCAGTACCTGCCTATCCATCTAGATCTGGAAATCCCACAGGATCTTAGTCCTGTTATTCTTCACAAGAATGCCCCATGTGGACTTGGGAGGATCTAGCCCATACACTGTGTATGTTCCTATACACAATGCCAGCTACTTGGTTGTGCCGTTCAGTGTATGCTGTTCCTGCCTGCATCTTACACCCTACCACTATGCGTTGGACTGTCTCTGAGGCATCTCTGCACAGTCTGCACCTTGGGTCCTATCTAGTGTGGTAGACCCCTGGTTCAAAGGATCTGGTGCTTAGTGCCTGTTTTTGTGCTGCTATGATCAGTGCCTCAGTGCTGTCTTTTAGTCCAGCCCTTTCCAGTCACTGGTAGAATTTCCCATTGTCAGCCACCTCAGCTATCTGTTGATGGTACATCCCATGCAGGGTCTTGTCTTACCATGGCACTTCCTCTGCTTGAACTTCCTTCCATGTCTGCTGCTGTCTCAGGCATTCTCTCAGCAGCTCATCTTTGGGTGCCATCTTACCGATATACTCCTGGGTGCTCTGAGTTTCATCCAGGATAGTGGTTTTGACACTCACCAGACCTTACCCGCCCTCTTTCCAGCTGGTGTACAGTCTTTGGGTGTTGGATTTGAGGTGGAAACCTCCATACGTTGTGAGGAGCTTCTGGGTCTTCACATCAGCAGCCTCCATGTCCTCCTTTGGCCAGTTCACTTTACCAGAAGGGTATCTGATGACTGGCAGGGCGTACATGAAATTATATAGATAGATAGATAGATAGATAGATAATAAGTTATATTCACATCTTTATACTTTATTTCTTTTTCCAAAACTGTATTAACAAATCTATGACTATTCAACCAAAACAGGATCACAACAGAGCAAACCCAAATCATGTTATAAGCATCCCCTCTATCATTTTACTTTTCCAGCATAAAAGAAGTTGACAATCAATCTTTCTGAAATATTTTCTGGGGTATCCAATAAGCTTTAAGAAATCTTTTGCTGAATTAACCTCAGCCTAAGATAATAGGAAACTTTCTAAATATGCTTTAAGAATTTTAATAACTGATTTGCCAACCCTTCCAAAATTTTTGCCTGGGATTAGTACAGAGATACAAATTTGGTGTGTCTGGCCTGGTAACTTGTGAGTAGTGGGGGAATGCATGTACTTCAAGTATCTTTGTAAAATAAGCAGGAGAAGAAGACTTGCTTAATGGTATCAACTTGCCCAGCATCACAGGGACACAGACATTCCTGGGAAGAGGATCTTCCTATGACTTCCCTCTAATATAGGTTAGAGAAGGGCATTGCAGATTAAAGATCCTTCTGTAGTTTGGGGCTTCTAACTGAGTTAGATATACAGTCAATGTTACTATGGACCTTAAGTTTTCAGAGATGGGGAAGTATGGAGCCTTGCCTAGGTTGGTTTGGAACTTTGTGTCCCTTATATGCTGTTTAATGTTCTGGCCTGCTGATAACTCATGGAGAGGAAATGGAGTAGACAGCCCAGGTGATGATAGTTAGAGTTCCATAAAGGATTGTACCAATTACTTTGTTTCAAATGGCTTAATGGATGTAGGTATGTAGAGGCCTCCTATAGCTCAAAAGAAGTTTAGCATGGTGGAAGTACTCCTCTGGACACTCTAGGAAACATAACTGCCCTAAAGCCAAAGGAATGGAAGATCACTCTATGTATTTAAAGCATAGGATTTGCTCAATTTTGTTCCCATTTATATGGCAAGAACACAAGAAGATCTTCTGGCAAAGGCCATGATTCTGGCTTTATGATAGTTTAGTTGCAGGTTATTCCCCACCCCCACCCCCAATATTTAGCTAGAGAGGTTTATTGTGTCATCGGCATAGCTCAGGATGGACATCTGTTTTTCTGCTAGCTGAGTCCAGATTATCTAAGTAGCCCACTCCAGTATCTATGACTAGTATGCATCCTTGTCTGATATACTTACAGGTTGGAAAGGTGCTTGATAGATGACCTTGGGGATTGTATCTGACTTTTATGAATGTCATTTCATGGAGGGTGAGAATAAGAGATAGTAATTGTTGATTGATCTAAAAAGCATCCAGTTTTTCTCATAGTTTTACTCAAGAGATGGAATCAAATGCAGACTTGAGATCTATGAACAGCTGCAAAGTGGAACATGTGGTTATATCTTAATTAAATGCTGAACCACTAGGCATGCTGATGAATCTGGCCTGTTTCTCCACAAGGATGTTTTATTGCTCAAGTGAGGCCATTCGTTTCTAACACAGATGACTGCCATAGGGCAAATAACTTATATGCACCTTTAAAATATTATTTAATTGTATATTAAACAAAGCTGTAGGTGTAGAATTGTCCAACATGCCTTTCAATATTAATAATATTGAATTTAAATGCTGCAAATGCATTTAAATGCTGCAAATGCAAATATGTTTTAATTAAATATATTGCCATCCTCCATTATTAGATAATCCTTTTATATACCCAGAAAAAATTACCTGTGATTTTCAAGCTGTAATTATCTCAAACTGTAAGTTTATCATGAAAATACAGGCCAAACTTTTACTTATATCCCAGCATTTCCAAATATGTCTTGCAGCATTTCGTTCTGGATACAGAATTTTGACTATAAGAAGAACCAAGCCAATGCTATATGGTCAAAAGGGTCAGATAGAAACTGTACCCAATCGCCTGAATTCTACCAGGAAAAATAAGATGAATTATAGACCTATCGATAAAGCTAATAATCAAGTCTTCATCAGATATGCTATTAATTAATTTATGGTCCTCAATTTTAATTTGTGTCTTCATAGCACTGTACTTGGCTTTGACAGCAGATTTACTCTGACGAGGTCCATGTTCACCCTGCCTCGCTTCTCTCTGTAATATGTATGTGCATCAATTCTATTAAGGTTATCCCATAGGAATTTTTGCAGATGCATTTTATATTGCTATCTGTCTATTAATCTTTCACAATAAAGGAAAGTACTGCCTCCCGTTTTTCCATTGTATGTGCTGCTGCAAATTCATTAGAATCATTGTTATATCAGAAAGTAAAATGTTCTTAATATATTTAACTTCATTTCAGTTTGAAAACAACTTTTCCATATCATCCAATTATGAACAGAATTTTCCTTCAGAAGTGATTTGCTTAATAAATTAAATTCTGAGATCTGTAAACTTCTGCTTTCTCCTATATTACTCATGGTTTATTCAATAGTACTCAAGCACAATAATTAGGAAGTAATATAACAGAGAAGGTTAAGAGAGTCCAAAAATATTTTCCCTCAGATAAATACTTATGAGATGCTGATCTAGTCCCTGTTCCTCAAAACCACTCACTTCAATGGGTCTTGAAGTTGCAGAGAACTAGGACAATCTCTTCAGATACTGTGATTTTCTGTAGATCACAATTGGAATGTATCACCATCCAGATGTTACTGAACCACTTGCACCACTGATTTTGCTCCATTTGTGAAGGGTGAGGCAAAATTGAAGTGGAAAGTAGGGCAAGTTTCATTCAGGAAGGAGAATAGGCATATCATTATCTGCATAGCTACTGTACTTTCTTTTCCTTTAAAAAGGACTCTAAGTACATTGCTCATTGAATTCTTATTGAGGTGAGCTTTCTAATCAGGAAGAGCCCTTGTGCTGCTACTGTGCATTGGCATGTTTACAAGGAAAGCAACAGAGAAAGGAGACCTACTGGCCACAGATAAACTAAGGTGAGCATCTCTTCTCCATTCTTCTGAATTCTTTGCAAAACCCCTGTCCTCCCATCCAATAAAAACTGTATAAATGAAAAGGGCCTGATTCAGCCTGGCGTTAATGGAACAGTCCAGAGTCAATATTGATGAGTACTTCTGTGTGGAAAGTTTACCCAGTACCACTATGGGATGGTGATGTGGAAGAGGTATGTCTGGATTGCTTTTAGGAGCAGAAAGCATAAAAAGTTACTTCACTGTGGTTTCCAGGTACCTGAAATCATAAAGAGCAGCTCCGGTTTGTCCTTCCCATGCTATTTGCAAGGGCTGGAACGTGACCTTTTCTGATCCAGAAAGGAAGAAGATTCGCCAGACATAATACAGAAATGGAACTACTACAGATACGCAAATTGATTCAGTCAGTGGTTGCACAAGATCCAGTTAGATTATTTACTAAAACAGCAAATGGTTCCATCTTCAGTTAAACCCAGGGTTATAAAAAGACATTTATTTATATATAGCCCATTGGAAGACCTGAAAGACCAGGTTAGGGATAGATTGTCATGGAGAAATGTGGTTACCAGGAGTCAAAAATGACTTGATGGCACATAATCAATTTGTATATGGAATCCCAAGAAAGATAAAGAAGGATTTCAACCTTGACTATATGAATTCTGGACAATTTAGGAGAAAAATACCACTATTTTGGAAAATTAGCTCCTCTAAAATTCTTTTCCAAAACTGCTTAGCAATGCATACTTTAGGGCAGTGTTGTCCAAACCTGGCCACTTTAAGATGAGTGGACTTCAACTCCTAGAATTCCCCAGCCAGCTATTAATTATATTAATCTGGGATTGAAGTCCACTCATCTTAAAGTGGCCAAGTTTGGACAACACTGGCTTAGGAGATAGTGAGGTAATGCTGCCCCAAGACAAAAACATGGTTTTACATAGATGCTTGCTGTCAATGCATTTGTGGGCATATGTTTTTCTTGTGTGTCATAAGTATTTTTCAGTGACGCTATTGTTCAGTGCTAATGTACTTTTGTTGTTGTTGTTCAGTCATTAAGTCGTGTCCGACTCTTCGTGACCCCATGAACCATATCACGCCAGGCCTTCCTGTCCTTCACTGCCTCCCTGATTTGCTCAGTTTCATGCTCACTGCTTCAGTGATGCTATCTAACCCTCATCCTCTGCCATCCCCTTCTCCTTTTGCCTTCCATCTTTCCCAGCAGCAGGGTCTTTTCCAATGAGTCCTCTCTTTGCATTAGGTGACCAAAGTATCTGAGCTTGAGCTTCATTATCAATCCTTCCAATGAGCAATCAGGGTTGATTTCCTTTAAGATTGACTGGTTTGACCTCCTAGCAGTCCAGGGGACTGTTAAGAGTCTTCTCCAGCACCACAGTTGAAAGGCATCAATTCTTCAGCACTCAGCCTTCTTTATGGTCCAGCTCTCACAGCCATACATTACTACTGGAAAAACCATAGCTTTGACTATGCGGATCTTTGTTGGCAAGGTGATTGTATAAAAATCACTGGATTATTTTAAGAGGAATGGCAACATAAACATATACATACATACATATATACATACATACATACATACATACATACAATAACAACTACAGAAGCTATTTATCAATACCAGAATCAGGAGAGTAACCCTTCAGAACATATGCTTTTGTTAAAGTGTAATTTTAATGTGACAGAGATGAGGGTGAGAATCCTATAAGGACAGGAAATGATCATATTGAATTGTATTTAATACATATATAAATACCATTCTGCTATTCCCTTTTGGGCTAAGTAGTGTTATGCAAATCTCAGGGAGTAAGAAATAATTAGCCAAAGAAATTAAAGGAGTGATATATGGAAAAGGAAAGGAAACATAACTAAATGTAGTCTATATGAAAACAATTTGTTGTATCTCTCCATACTTTTCTATCCTGAACAAACCATCCTTGATTCTACTGCATCAACATATTGCTTCTTACATTTTATTATATCAACTTCTACTCCTTCTTTTGGAGGATCTCATAGACTTCATCCCATAATATTTTCCTTGGCTTTCCCTTTCCTCTTAACTTACAAGTAGTCCTCAATTAATGACCATAACTGGGACTGGGAACGCCATCGCTAAGCGACACAGCTGTAAAATGAAAAATCATGTGACCACACAGACTTACAATGGCAGTTCTGGCAGTTCCAGTTGCAGTTGTTAAGTGAATCACATGCGCTGTTAAGGGCAATGTCACATGACCGTGACTTGTGACTTCCTGCCGGCTTCCCCATTGACTTTGCTTGTTGGAATCTGGCAGTGAAGGTTGCAAATGGTGATTATGTGACTGGGAGATACTGCAAGTGTTGTAATTGTGCGCCGGTTGCCAAGCACCTGAATTGCGATCACATGACCACAGGGAAGCTGCAACGACTGCAACTTTGAGAACTGGCCATAAATCTCCTTGTCAGCACCATTGTAACTTCAGTCACTGAACAGGTGGTCGCTAAGCAAGGACTACTTGTATTTCATTCTTTATATATTTGTTCTGCAATTCAATCTCATTCAGTCTCTCTGTATGACTAAATTACCTTCATGTACTTCTTCAATACTGGTCACTCACTTTTATATTCAATCCATATTCATTCAGGACCCATGGATTCTTAATCCTATCTCTTTATATTTCATCCACACTCTTTTTAAGTACCATATTCCTACCATATTCAGCTTACTTTCATGTTTCTCCTGACATACCCAATTCTCAAGTCTATATAACAAAGAGGTCCGACTCTTGCTCTTATAAACAACCATTTTCACTTCTTTTGACAAATGTTCATTTCTTGCAATAGAAACATTATTGCAGCCAGCAACCAACCTCCAATTTCATATTTGCACAACACATCCAATAATTCAACCCTTTCATTTTAGCATATGTTTTCTTTGAATCAACAAATGTACAGCAAACTTTCTCACATTCATACATTTCTCAGTGACCAGCTGAAGAGCAAAAATCTGGCCTGCACACCCCCTGCTTGGCATAAAATCACATTGCACTTCATAAATTGTGCTCATTGTCATCTCTTGTACTCTTTTCAGTCAGAAGTCTGCCAAGCACCCTCAGGCACACTTAACAAACTAATCTCCTGGTAGTTTTTTCATTCATTTTTGCTACATTTCCTTTGTATATGGGAACAATGATGGCATTCTTCCCATCATCGGGCATGCACACATATTATACAAGACATACTACCACTACATAAGCCAACCACATTCATATTTTAACATTTCTCCAGTTACACCATCCACACCTTCATTCTTTAAAAAATTTCAAAACTTTTACAGTATTTATGCCTTCCTTTTTTCAGTGTTTTTGGGACTCTAACATTTGTATCATTCATTTCAATTCTATTCCCATACAACTCTTTTAAATAGCCCTTCCAGGTTTCCCTTCCTTCAATTTCATCCCAAATCATTCCATCATTTCACTTTTGTTTTAAATTCCATTCAATCTACTGAAGCTCCTAGTTTAGTCTTCTTTACCCATCAAAATTATTCACCAATTTCTCTGCCTCTTTTAATCTTAACAATTGCTCCATTTGGCTACATTCTTTACAACTATTTCTTTCTCAGCACATTATACAACATTTACCTCTCGTATTCATATTTTTGTAGCAATCATTCTCACACACATTTTTCTCACTCATAGCTCCTTTCACTTCATCATTCTGCCAAGCATCCTTTTTCACTCTTCTCATTAGTGCAACTCTATACATTTCTGAGACTCTCTGTAACTTTTTTTTTATTATTATTATTCTGCTGTTTCCCATCCTGTTTCCATATGTCCATTTTCCATTCCTTCTGTTGGGAGATTAATTTATCTTATAATACTTATTCATTCAGAACTTGCAGTTTCTCTTCCTGCAGTTATTCCACTGTTACTCTTTCACTTTGTTTACTTCTTTCCTTTTCTTTCATGTTCATTTTTCCTCGGGTATATTGTTGACACCACCAAAAACTGATTTGTCCCATATTCAGAACAAAACATCACCATTGTTTCCTTCACTAAATCCTTTAATATTTCATCCTAAACAATCAAATTAGTCAAGTTTTAGATTTATATTCACTCCTTTTCCATGAGGATGAATGACTAGAGTTAGAATGAAACCACTTATTCAAAACAGACTTTCTAAGTTGATACTTACTATTCTTGAGTCTCTGAATGGTTCAATCACTTTTTTTGGAGTCTCTTATCTCTACCCATCCATTCACGTCACCTAACAAAATAATTCTTTCCCCTGGATTGCCTTCATTCAGCATACTGCACATTTTCCCCCAAAACTCATCTCTGATTCTTCCATTATCATCATTCACTGGAGCATATATGCAGCTGTCATTAAACTACTGATTTCTGCTTTCATTTGCACGCATAGTAACCTAGATGACTGTAATTTATACTTCCTTTTTTATTTTTTGTTTCAAAATGTACATTTAAAGTAAAAAGGATATACAAGAATGAAAAACAAGAGCAATCAGAAAAAGGAAAAAAAGAAAAAGGAATGAAAAGGCACAACGGCATAATATTTATAGAGACTAGCTCATTTTTTAAACACAAGATTATACCTTGATCATGGGAAATATTACTGGTTAACTGTGTCAATAGAGAGTCAGCTCATATGTAGAGAACAAACATATTCGACTGTAAATCTGGGGTTGCACTTTTTCCATCACAAAATAGTGTTTTTTTAAAAAAAAACTTTCTTACATATGCTTTAGCCCCATCATTCAAAATGAAGCCTACACTTTTACCTTTCTACATTTATTCATCAACTCTGCTCCACAAGATCAGACAACCTTCATTCAGATGTGTCATATCCTTGCCCTTTGTTTCACAGACACTCAACAGCTCTATCTAAAGTTCTTTCATTTCATTGGTCTACTCATGAATTTTATAATTTATTCTTCTTACATTCCAAGTCAGCATCATAATTTATGCCACAGTCATGAGTAGATGGGTGATTGATATTGGCTTCTGCTGCCAATCATGGCTTTAGTTTTCACATAACGCTTTTTGTATCGTACAGTAAATATAGATTAGATTAACAGGCTTCAGTCATACCTGTGCCACATATAGCACTCCATGCGATTGGTAGTTTTGGCACAATTTGGCCAGTATGACAAAATGCAACCACAGCCCAATTTTATCCCACATATGCTTGCACTATTCTATACAAGCTAGGATCTCTAAACTAGAGATTACCTTGCAAACCAACATATTGTTGCGTGTACCCTATCAGCTTGGAGAAACATGCATTGTACTGATTGACATTCAGGATGCCTGAATTTAATTAATTTAATACTATTTTAGTATTTTAAATGCTCTGGTCCTCATCTGTTACTTTTTGGTGTGCCCCCTCCCTTTTGGAAAAAAAAAAACACCTTACTAAATGAATGCATGTCTGCCTTTTAGGCCAAAGAGCAACTCTGAATATAAAACCCAAACCTACAGTTTCTATAAAAACATTGTCACTGATTAACAAACAGTCTTGTGAAATTGACAATAAAAGCAGCCAAAATATCAGTCAAAAACAAAAATAAAGATAGCAGATAGTAAAAACACCATAGCTTTCAAAGCCATCCTCAAAAATTAGTGAAATGTGAATGCTTTGCATTGTTTTCTAAGAGGACAACGTGGAAAAGGCTTGGTGGCTTCTTTTGGGAGAGGAAATGTCACAGAGCCCTGCTTAATGAAGAATTCCATTCTATAAAGTCTTTGTGCAGTTTTCATTTTTAATAAATTCACTTATATATATAATAAAAACAATCTGTAAACTATAACAGAGAGGGACTTTACTGAAGGTTTAAATAAACTGGTTACTGGATAAAAAGCTAGAACAACAAATGCAAGCAATGCTGTAAGTCAAGCACAATTGCTGAACGTATTTGGAGAATTTCAGAATTGTGCTATGCTTTGTATTCAAAATAATAGTGGACATGTCAAAATTTACCATTCCTACAAATAAATATACTACATCTTCAATAAATTCCCTCTCTGTTGCATTTTACAGTTTGTTTATATCTTATATAGAAGTTATTAAAAATCAAAACTTTGCAAGGATTTTATTAAAACCCTGTACACGCACACCTACATGCAGACCATTTCCTGCATTCAAACTTACTTCTTTATACTTCCCTTATATCAGGCAAAGCAAATATCCTGCCTTTAAAGAAGTTTCAACTTCGTTCAGAACTTTTACTTTTTACTGATTGTTGGAAAGAGATAATATAAAGGGGCTCAGGACTATTATGTGTCCATCAGTCTATCCCTCAGCAGGATAACTCTCTGAAAATAGAACTGGATCAGATTTGGTGCTGGGGAAGAAGGCAGCATAAGAAAAAATGTTAGTGAAAATGGACTGGATCTGGCCAGGGGCCGTGGAGAAAAAAACATCCAGAAACAAATCACAATGGGAGAGGCAGATGGTCAACAGCTAGGAATGTTGCTGACACCTTCATTCTATGGCCGCTCCTGGTCATGTGACCTAAAGCATAGCTATTAAAAAGGAGATGGAAACAATTCTCCCCATACCTGTTTATTATTCTATTGTGTTGCTGAAAAACTTGACAAATGCATTTTGGACAACATATACAAATATATGCTATTTTATTCTTGTGATATACTGGAGGTGAACCACAAAAAAGCAACATATTTTAAATATATTTCTTTTAGGCTTGAATCTAGATAGAAATGCATGTATCTTCCAAAATATATTTTTTATTTCCCTCTGGACTGTTACTGCCAGAAGACTGACATTCTGTAGCTGTAGCTAAATTTACGTGGAGTTAGAGATGTTGGGGGTTTTCCCCCTATGAATTTGTTTGCAGATAATAATGGGCCTTTTTTTCTCCTTTTTCTCAATTTTCTCTAGTGTGCACTCTCTCTTATTTTTTCTGAAAGAGGAATGGAGCTTTTCTGATACACTGAATATTTAAAGACTGAGAATTTGCAAGACGAAGCAAAGACTGCCTCCTGCGATAAGAGGAATTATTGTTGTGAAGAATTCCTTTAAGATTCAATCTTAATCATTTTGCTATTGAAATGGAAGAATAAAGTAATATGAGGTTTGAATAGACTTGATTAAAAAGAATAATTATTTTGCTTGGGTGAGTTAAATATATAAATTCATGGCGAGTTTGCATTCTCTTAGCATTCGCCTATTAGAACAGTTCCACTTTTCAGTAATTAGGGGACTGGCTTTTAATAAAGAAGAGGACTCTTTTGTCTTCCAAGGTCCTTCTTTCTGTCTCTTATTCTTGATGATTGATGGTAAATCCTCACTGATGTCAGGTTCTGAGACTTCACTATTCCAAATCTCAAATCAGAAGTCACGTTGGCTGAGCTTGCATTTTATGACAGTGAGCTCCCAGGATGTATCCTCACGCCTCAGTCTTCATGGGTAGTGGAGTACCAGAAACAAACTAACTTGACCTGGCCTCTGCCTTTGTGCTCAGTGCTATGCCCAACATTTATTTTGCATTTATATTTGTTTTAGTCATTTATTCTTCCTTTCATTCATTTCAAACCTTTCCATTCAAGGCAATTCACATAACTTGCTTTCCATCTGTTTTTTCACAGGAGAACAATTCAGTGAAATTCCCAAGCTAGGACGATGTTTACTAGGTAGCCAAGACTTGTCCATGAATATGCTGTCTTGCATCATACAATGATTAGTTCACTGGTTGCAACTTTGCTGGCCTATGGTGTCAACAAGGGGGAGGGCAAAATCAGCAAGATGGCAGGCAGCGTGTTGTGATGCAAACTCCTGCAGACGCCACTGTTGCTGCTTAAATTTCAGGGAAAGACACAATAAGGGAAAGTCCTCTCATGGAGCTTTCCCAGCTCATAGAACAGGAGCAATGAGAGAGGCTGGAAAATAATAAGAGATACATAACAGGGGAAAAAATCCTCAAGAATGCTCCCCCCAAACTTGATACAATAAAGTACAATAAAATGAATTCTAAAATACCATCAAAAGAAATTCTAAAGCACTCTAAAATGATGTTTCCCAGAAGAAGAAAACTTTCTCTCTGAGCTGAGGAATAAGCCAACAACATACCAGAGTCCAAAAAAATCTTGTTGCACTGGCAAAACCCCAAAGACAAAAGCCTAATGTCCAGCTGCATGGCAAAATTTGGAAATCTGTGAATTTCAAAACCCAACTGCATTCTGAATTATGTATTGGTTCAGATTGGACAATTTAGGCAATTCAGCCTTGTATGACACACAGACGTTTCTTTCCAATAATTCATTTAATATTGTCACTTCAACATTGATATATATATGTAGGTACCTCCAGATACATCTTATGCTGTAGAAGTTATATGCAATATAATTAACATTGGGTAAAAATCACCTAAGTAATATGTGAAATGAAATTAAGATCACCCAAGACAATGGCCTAGAAGAAATTAACTGTTTTATTCTTAATTAACGAATGCAAGATTAAGAGTGAAATCCTATGCACACATTTCTGTAAATAAATTCCATTGATCTCAATGGAGCTTACTTCTCAGTAGAGATGCATAGGATTTCCTGTAACAGGTCAGTCCTATATTAGTCTATACATCCTAGCCAGTTAGTGCCATGGTTCTTACTATCAGGTACTATGAAATATAAAACTCCATGCTATGTACACATATGCTGGAAACTGAGTAAGCACATTCACATTTGGGCTGCAGCCTTAACTCAATTACTTGGGAGTAAGTGTCACTATGTCTTAGTTCTTAATAATCACCATAAAACCGAGCTATTAATTACTGTGTTTTTAAAATTCTCTTTTATTCTTTGCTTAAACTTAGTTGAAAAGTAACCACCTGGCTGAGGTGTTTGTGTGTTTTGGCAAGGGTAACATAAGGTAGATATAATGTGTTCTCCCTTGCAAAGAATATCCCTGAATGGAAGTCATTTTTATTTGAAGTGCTGATTTATCCATCTAGGGACCCATTTTTTTTTTCATAAACACAAAAAGAACAGGAATCTGAAACACCACTATATGCTCCAAAGGCACTGGAAAAGTAGACACCCACCAAAGGCAAAGTGAGGCTAGCAAAATAATAGGCAATAGATGTGAGTTACTGTAAAGGGTGCATCAACCATTTTGAGAGCATTTACCGTATTTTTCTGACTATAAGACGATACTTTTTTCTAAAATCCTTACCCTAAAAATTGAAGGGCGTCTTATTCAAGGAAGTCAGCAGAGGAGAGAACCGTGCGGTTGCAAAACTGCCCATACTTTGTTTCTGCAAAGAGGCTTCCTCCTATTGCTAGCCTCCAATCATGAGTGAAATAGCTTCAGTCTGCAAACAGACTGCCTCCAATCACGAGCCTTATGTAACTGATGTCAGCTGATGCTGAACAAACCAATTAGAGGAAGGCTGTTTGCAGAGACAAGCTATCGGCAGTTTCACTCGTGATTGAATGTAATCAGTTATGCAAAAGAGCCTGGAAATAGAGCTGCAAAGAGACGGTTTGGACCTCCTCCCACCGAGTGTATCAGGTAAATGTTAACTAATTACTAAATAAAAATGTGTTCTGCACTATCTTAAAAATATTGATTTCTTAATTTTGGGTTGGAAAAGTGGGGGTCGTCTTGTACATGGGGGCGTCTTATTGATGGAAAAATACGGTAATCAGCACTCTCACAAAACGGCAATGATTTTTTAAAAAGAATAATTTTTATTGAATTTTTTAACCAATACAGTTAATGAAACAAGTAGTAGAAGTAATAATATACATAAGAATAGGTAAAGACAAAACTAAATCAGTGTTTTACAAACTTGGCAACTTTAAGATGTGTGGACTTCAACTTCCAGAATTACCCAGCCAGCATGCTGTTCTAAATGAAGTAAATGGCCTGCAACATGATTTATCCATGGAATATCCTGCATCTAACCTATTGTTAGGTTTCATTTAACCTATTGTTAAGCAAGTTATATACCTAACACAACTGATTTGAAATAGTTTTTATAAACATGACATTGCTTTGATATTGCAGAAAAGTACTGATTTGTCCACAATTTTAATGTTTTTTTTCTTTTTCCTTTTTTGTTCTATTTTTCTTTCTTGTTGTTTTTCTTTTCTTTCCTTCTTCCTTCTTGACTTTGAACAAAATGGCTGCCATGATGGGCACAGCTAATCCCCACACGCTTATTTATCAGAAGGCAAACTATTGAGGCTGCTCCCCTCTGTACCTCTAACTCCTTGCCACTGCCCCACCCCTGCAAAGATCTCTTGACACCTTAGTTTTTTCATTTTCATTTTTGTTTTTTTCATTTTTCTGGGTCGGGTGCAACCAGAGGACTGACCCACATCCACCCCTATTTTCTACTTTTTATAAATACAAGCAGAATCCATGTGGGAGGCATTCTAAGAAAGAAAGAAAGAAAGAAAGAAAGAAAAGAAAGAAAGAAAGAAAGAAAGAAAGAAAGAAAGAAAGAAAGAAAGAAAGAAAGAAAGAAAGAAAGAAAGAAAGAAAGAAAGAAAGAAAGAAAGAAATAAATGCTGGAAGCTAGAACCTGCCATTGCAGCATGCCTGACTGCTTTTTAATCCTTTTCCCAACACTGACAGGTTAATAGATCTAACAATACATACCTCTTCCCAGTCCCCACAAAGTGATGCTGAGATGCAGGATATTCCATGGATAAATCATGTTGCAGACCATTTACTTCATTTAGAACAGCATGCTGGCTGGGTAATTCTGGGAGTTGAAGTCCACACATCTTAAAGTTGCCAAGTTTGTAAAACACTGATTTAGAAGTTTTAGTGTGGGACCTGAATGGGCTTCATTTCTACTTGCTTCAGCATATGGAATAGTTCATATCCATACTGGGGAAAAGTCATCTGAGAGCACAAATAATATTTACCGCTTTACTACTCTGAGAAAGGAAAATAAAGTAATAATGCATAATATAGCAATTAGCTACCTGTGATATTATATACTATAGAATATGAATTCTAAGCCTTAAATTTCAGCCTAATCCCACCCCAATATATGCTAAACTGGGTACAATTTAGAGCAAAGCAGTAGAGAGAAGAGAAGCTTCTCTGGGTTTGTGTATGTGTGTGCCTGAATGCATACGCACAGGCAGATACACACAGGCACATTCTTCTTATGTTTTACTGAGAGTTGGCTACCCCAACTTCTGGTCAGGTCTGTACCCAGAGAAGAATACTTATTTCAGGGTGTCTGCCAAAAACAGTTTCAGAGGCTGAGGGTGCTCCCTTCCAAGCTCCTCCTTTATCATAAGAAACCCCAGCAGGGTTTTGTGTTGAAACTATGGATCTACTCTTGATCAGAGGATCCCACAAATGTGTGTTTGCAGCACAGGCCCACCGGCTGCTTAACTGCTAGCCTTGCTTTCCAAGAAAGCCAGCTTTCAAGAGTGGCTGATGCAATAACAAAATGGTTGATGAATTCTCTTTTAACTATGATCCCCTGACAACCTAATTATTAAAAAATAAATAAGTAAGGCAGAGCACACAACCTTGTGGATGCAGCAGAAGTATCCTCAAGTACGTTGGTATCCATAGATATCATAGTGTCCATCGCAGGAATAGTGGACTACAGCAAGCCCCCTACTTACCTCCAACACTACACACACACAAGCATCACTGCCTTCAAAGAAATCCAGCTTCCATACAACAACAGCACAAAACTCTGTATTTTAGTGGAAATCCTCTTCCACCAAAAGGTTTAAATATTTTGTCCATGATGGTAAAATAAAATGCACAAGTTCTCTTTTGTCAGTTCAGTTTTTATAGCAAATTGGCATAAGAAATATAAACACATTCATAGAAACTCTCTCAAACACACACACAGATAATATCTGAGGGATCAGATAATTCCATGACTGAAGCCAACCAGTGCATCAGTTACTATCACTATCAACAAAGACTCCTTTTTGTCTTTGCAAAGAACACAGCAGTAATAACAGCACCATCACAAAAGTGTTAGTTTGAATTCAGTGGTATTCATCTAACATGTTTCAAAGGAAAAAGAAGACGTTTTGAATGCTCTAACCTTACAGAATTGTTTTGTGGCTCATTCCTATGCAGGCTTGGAAGCTCATCACCCCTGGATCAATATGCCCTTCTTTGGGCTTTACTTCCAAGTAAAGGTACAAAGAACTTCAGTCCGCTTGTGAAACCTACTTGGCATCCTAAACATAAAATATAAAAATTCCCAGTCACATTATATGAAGACAGGATCATGTGGTTATTGCCACTAAGGAGACTACTTTCTTGTGACTCAAATACTCTGCATTTTTCTCTAGTGTTCCAGATGTATAGCAGTACACTGCTTGTGGGGTTTATGGACAAGCAAAGAGTGAGAGAGAAAAGTTAAGCTTAACAGGACCTCAAGAAGCTGAGCATAACTGCTTCAGGCTAAGAAGAGCCAGCCCACACCTTGGACAGATTGTTTCCTGCTATTTCTAAAGTTAATACTACCACTGCCAGTCCTGTGTAGCGTAGACCGGAGAAAAGGCTGCAACCTTTTCATAGATTTCCTCACCCTCTGCAAGAGGGCAAAGCAAAGTTAGACTGAGAGTGGCAGAAAGAGGAAAAAACTGACTGAAGAAGGTGAGCTCCTCTGTTCCTCTCCCAAGCCATTTAGGCAACCAACCACAATCCCTTGCTAGCTATGTCTTGAGAACGAAGATTTCCTGTGAAGAACAGGGCTGGATTGAATTGGCTTGGCAGCTAAAATACTTGATGGTAAAATGGTGGGGATGGAGAGGCTATGTTCATACAACATTCTAACCTATTATGGTGATTTGTTTGGGTTAGGCTTAATGTGCTGTGTGAAGCTGACTACAGTATTGTGATTTGTAAACCATGACTTGTGATTTTAAGTGTTTGGCAAACCAGTCATTTGTGGTTTATTTAATAAATAAATAATGGGAGAGGCCAAGTCCTGAAGCATGAGATCCTCATTCTACTATCATCTTTAATATTCAGAAACATTGTCATTATAACTCAATACCTAGGACAGCCTTAATTAGATCTCAGAATAAAGCAATAAAAAGAAATGCTTTCCTGATTGAGTGTTGAGTAGACGTATCATCTGTATGTGTCTCCTCGTTGTATACATTATACCTTCAAGCCCAATTGTGTATGACATGGCTCAACATAGTTGCTGCAGGCAGAGAACCATGAACCCAAGAGAGCGCTGCGTTGCACAGAAGGAACAGATTATAGCCTCCCTCTTGCCTTTCCCTCTTTCCTAAGAGCTGTATATGTTGCGACAGGCTTTGACTGGAGGCCAGGATGGTCAAAGATTTCATTCCCTTCACACTTTGAAACAAGCTCACCCCATTTGCACTTCCCAGTTTAATTCGGAATCAGAATGCCATTCTCTTTTGAATAATGCATTTCTCCAAATCTGGACATGCAGTTCTCAACTCAAAAACAAAAAGCACAAAATCTACTCTTTTAGGATACAACACAGACAACTCGGTATGTTTTCAACTGTAATTGGACTGTTTTTTGGGGTTTTTTGGCAGCATTGAGTATCATCTGATGGCATAAAAGGATATATCAAATTTATTTAGCATAATTAACAAATGAATTTACACATTAAAAATATTCACATGTTGGTGATTGAGGGCAGATCAAATTACAGACACATGTTTGTAAAACTGACATAATTTAGAGTGATCTATCTCATTGGTGTCTGCAGGAACATCAGGGGCAAAACATGTGTCATGACCACAATGTCAGCCCTGTGACTTAGCTATTGTTACCAGATGTTTTACTGATGGATTGATTGATTGTCTGTGCAGCTAACTGGAAAAACTCATGGCATTAGAGAGAAATGTGTGTTAAAGATCTATTATTCCTAGATTAATCAGATATGCATAACTGTTGCCATATACGAAGCACACACGTATAAATGTGTTATAATGAATTATACTGCAGCTAAACTTTTGAAAATTTGATAGGTCTATTTCTTTCCATTAACTATTGAGCCATTTAAAAATACATAATACAATATTATCACAGTATACCATTTTAATAATCCTAATTCTCATCATTTGATATTGTCTGTTTGCATCCCCTTTGTAGCTTCCTTCTTTAGTATGAAATTAAAATAACATGTCTCCTTTAATGTCAAAATTCCACCTTTGTTTAGATTGTTAAACCTCAGGTCATCAAATCTGAAAGCCTAAATTTTAGCTCCAGCCACTCAGAGAAATTCAACATAGAAAAACGTGAAGCAGATTTTGAGGGTTTTGTTGTTGTTAAATTAGATATTGGTTAGTTAGGGTTGTTTTGTCTCATTTTGCTTTCCAATATTTTATAACTTTGTTCAACTTGAAGGGGGAGTGAGATTGCTTTTTTCCTTTTAATTCAGCTTTAGCAAAAATTATAACACTAGCATTTCTTATGCTCTGTCTATAAATGGCAGAAAGATTCTTGATACTTGTGGGTTGAGACACATTATATTAAGTTGTGATACATTCTGCCAGATCTCACCTGCTTTAATCAGTTACAGTGTATTTTCTAAAAATCCCACAGGAAGCAAGAAATGAACAGAGAATATGGAAGCTTTGAAAGGACTAACATTAAAACCTTTGGGACAGTAAAAACTTGCCAGTAACTATTCTCTTGTACTTTATAACTTGCTATGCACACTAATAAAGATAATGTCAAATTTTAATGTTTATATCCAGTGGGGCTATTACAATATAAATCTCTCTCACACAGATAATATGCACACACTAGTTAATCCAAACAGATTAACAAATAAAGCCTTAGAAATGCAGGACATCAACATCTAAATTACCTGTATTATTATTATTATTATTATTATTATTATTATTATTATTACATTCCCGATTGCACACTAGCAACAATGTAAACTACAGTTCAGGTCAAGATTGACATATTTCAACAGATTTTATGTGATATTTGGTACTGTGGGATTCACCAATAAGAGTCTGGCAGGAGAGTCAGCTTCCTTGGGGCCTGGAGACAGAGGGCTTCTCTTTCCCTTGTGCAATCCTAAAATAACAACAACAAAATGGACATAAAAAGCTACAAACATTTGGACAACCCATAATCCTTTGCTGAAGATGTCTTCCCATATAAGTACCCAGTAGAATATTTTTCTCCCATTGTCAACTTTTGGAAACCAGAACTTCATATGTCATGATCATCACCAGATTTGAGCATCATTGCCATTCCAGAGAGATGTGTCAAGTGGGGAGCAGGCACGTGGAGTTGTAATTTCTAACTTCATTCATCTGTTAAAGGCTGTAGTGTGACAAATCTCAATCATTAAATTGTTATATTTACAGGGTTGTTGTAAGGATAAAATTGGAGGACCTAGTGTTGAATATGTCACCTAGAACCTCTGGAGGAAAGTGGGATACAAATCTGACAAATTGTCATCATCTTCATCTGCATGTGAGTTAACAATGAGATATGCAATCTGGTATCCTAGACATATTTTGAAAATTAATTTCCTTTAGCTATTGTAGAAATTATAGTCCAAAGAACTGGAAGGCACTACATTTCCTGCAAATGGGTTAACTGGTATTTTCTATAAGAAATTCACGTGCTTAGGAAATATTGTCCATTTAGTTGATTTGCTTCATTTAGATTTTAGAAAAAATGAATCCTGTAAAAAAATAAATAATGGTAGCTGCTAGTCACAATAGTTGCCTCTGTCTGCAACCAGTGATGCCCCATCTCTCCTTGAGACCTATTCTTTTCCAGCTTGGGCAAGAGCCAGCTGTGCTTTGTTCAAACTTTGTTCAGCCTGAAAATCAGCTGGATTGATGGCGTAGGCCTGAGGACAGGGCATCTATTGGATAACTGGCTCAGGAGCTGGCACCTGAACAGTGGCTGTGGCCTGAGGCAGCCCGAAGGACTTGGAGACCGGCTGGTTCGATCCCAGGCAGAGTGTTGGGGGCCCCCAGTGGATGACAGTTGGGCCTCCCTCCCTAGTGTGAGAGACAGGGAGGGGAGTCCAAGGATGTTTGTTTGAGTGTGTGGGTGAGTGTGTGAGTGTGTGTGAGTGAGGATACTCAACCATGGATTTGGGACCAAAATGGCATTGGTCGCACTCATGGATGATCTCTGGCAGGAGTGGAAGGGGGGTAGTGCATGCATCCTTGCTCTTCATGACCTCTCAGCAGCTTTCGATACCATTGACCATAATATCCTTTTGGGCCGAGTTGGGGAGTTGGGAGTGGGCAGCACAGTTTGGTGCCAGTTCTCTTCCTTCCTCCAAGGTTGATCCCAATTGGTGTTGATTGGGAGCAAGAGGTCCAGCCCACGGCCCCTCCATTGTGGGGTGCCACAGGATTCAGTACTCTCTCCACTCCTTTTTAACATCTACTTTACATGAAACCACTGGGTGAGATCATCCATCTCCATGGGATGAAGTATCATCAATATGCAGATAATACCCAGTTATACATCTCCATCCCAGGTGACCTGAGTATGCCATGACCTCCTTTTTGCAGTGCCTGGAGGCTGTGAGGGTCTGGATGGGGTGCAACAGGCTTCAGCTGAACCCTGGTAAAATGGAGTGGCTGTGGATTGGAGGCCCCTCTGTATCCAGGTCTTTACCATCTTTGGTTTTGGACAGGGTTGCACTGCCCCAGACAGACCTAGTATGTAATCTGGGGGTCCTCTTGGACTCACAACTCCTGCTTGAGGAGCAGGTGGCAGTCGTGGCCAGGAGGGCCTTTGCCCACCTTCATGTGGTGCACCAGTTATGCCCTTTCCTGGATCAGGTGGCTCTACATTAAGTCACTCACCCTGGTTATCTTTCGGTTAGACTACTGCAATGTGCTGTACGTGGGGCTACCCTTGAAGCATATCCGGAAGCTACAGCTGGTTCAAAATTTGGCCGTGTGGACAATCTTGGGTGCCCCAAAGATGGCACATATAACACCTTTGCTGCAGGAGCTACATTGGGTGCCAGCTTGCTTCCAGGTCCAATTCAAGGTGTTGGTTATCACCTTTAAAGCCCTACATGGCATGGGTCCAGGTTACCTGAGGGACCATCTCATCCCCATCACATTAACCCATCCCACCCGGTCAAGGCATGTTGCGGACCCCGTTGGTGAGAGAATGTCAGCTGGCAGGACCCAGGAGGACAGCCTTCTCTGCCATTGCCCCCGCCCTTTGGAATATTCTCTCCCCAGCTGTGTGGTGGGCCCCTACCCTCCCAGTTTTCCAGAAAGGACTTAAGACCTGGCTGTGTCAGCTTCCATGAGGCAACAAGAGTTGTAATCAATCCTGGGGATGGCTGGTACCCTGATGGCACCCCCCAAGCTGTTCGCCAATTTTATCATTCCTTGGAATTTATTTATTACTTATTTAAGATTGTTTTATATTGTATTTTAATTGATTTTATCTCTTCTGTAAACTGCCCAGAGTCACTTTTTAACAAGAAGGTGGTGACAAATTTGATATATATAAAAAAAAAAAAAAAAAAAAACCATTTCTTGAACCAGGCCAACCACTTCTCTGCCCAGACACTGAGCACTGAGGGTGGATTCACTTCTTTTATAATCATGGCCACAAGAAATGGATGGCCATTTACTACGTGGAGTCCTTGGGGTTCTCTGAGCTTGGTTGTTTTCTTGCAGATGTTTTGTTACCTGGCTAGGTAACATCCTCAGTGTTAGAGAACCCCAAGGACTCCAGAGTTCGACCCTGATCTATATATATTCTCTTCTATCATTTACTATGTGCCTCTTTTTGATCCTGACATGTTGGCAGGGATGTTACTACTATCACTCCACATAGACCAGACATTATACTCCATTGACTAGTTGAATGGCTCTGGCAATATAATAAATGCACATACATTTTACAGGTGTTTGAACATTATTACAATCAGTTGTCTTGCAGGTTTAGTTGAATGAATACCATTATTCAACAGTTTCCCATACTTCAGCTTACATTGCTCTGAGGACAGCTCATTGAAAACTGCAGCAAATCTGCAGCAAAGATAAGAAAAAGACCTAATTTCAGCTTTTCCTGGGTAAGTACTTAGCTTCCACTCTGTACTTCATGAGGAGAATCTTATGCCATCCACTATGAAAGGCTTGGCACGCCTCCTGTTAGAAGAAAACAATGTCCTGCCTTCTATTTTCCCAGAAGTGTTCAAGTTTTTAACTATTCTGGTGACAGTAGCAAAAGCAGTAAGGATTTTCTCAAATAAAAACTCATCAAAAATTATTTGAGACCAAAGTGTCTCAAGAACACCCCTCTGGGCTTGCCATATTGAGTGCTGAAAATGAGAGAGCTGGATGGTTTTGTGAATGCAAATGTACAAATGAACATGTTGCCATGTTTGTTTAATAATGAGAAAAATGCTCTCCTTCTGTCTTGGCTGTTTATATTCCTCGGATTTCACCTCATCTGTTGAGTGCCACTGTCTCCGTGGAACTGCAGATCTGTGACAAGAGTTAACATTCACGGGCCCCAGCCAGCCATGACAGTGCACATCTCTTGGTTTCCCAAAACCAAGAGAAATTGGTTTTTCTGCAAATTAAATGTTTTCTGACATTATAATTTTGGGGTGGGTGCCCATCTTCATGGCTTGCCTTGAGATCCAGAATGCTCTACTTATACCTCTGCTTGGTATCAGCCCTAATATCTTTTTGTATCACGTGAAAAGCTTTTCACTTAACCGGGGTTTTAGATTTTCTATTTCTATTTTAGATGTGTGATTGTAACTTAACATGACTCAGGCCATTCCTAGTTTATCTTACTCTGGTATTTCTTCCATTGTTTTTATTTGTTATTTACTCTGGGAGCCTTTTGGCTAAAATATGGAATAAAAATACAACAACAGCATCAACAAATATAACAGTTACCAGATGGCTGGCTGGATCCATGGATCACTTACAAATAATAAATGTGTAAATATTTAAGGTGCAATAAGACTCTTTGTTGTTTTAACAACAAAATGTTGTAAATATCTAAAGAATAAAAAAAGACTTAATGACTGTAGTTCATTGGATTACTCCTTTCTTCGTATAATAAATTTAATTCTATTGACAGCACAATCCTATACATGTAGTAAGTCCAATTGATTCCAAATAAATGTGTATAGGAGTATACCCCCTGGCTGTAATCCTTTATCCACTTATCTAGGAGGAAGTGAATTTAAACTAGCATTTTAAATGGAAAATATTCTCCATTTCTGCTATGCACTGAATGAACAGAAAATCAGAGCTGCAGTATTGTGTGTGTTAGTTCTTCCCACTGCTGTCCAATAGGACATACCCTTGAGAAATGTCTATTTGACATTTGTTGGAAAGAGTTCTCTGTGCAAAAAGCTTAGATATGTGATATGCATCTCTGTCTAATCAGGATTCTTTTTTTCCATGTCAAAGCTCTCTGTAGGGGGCATAGAGATGGTATGCATAGACCACAGCTATTCTGTATGGCTCTGCTATAACCTCCAATAAAGTGGATTGTGTCAACCACCCTCAAGCAAATACTCATGGGCTTAGTCCATATCTGTATTCTATCTTGACAACTGGTTCATAAATTTTCCTGTAAAACACATCCATTACCTCAGCCCAGAGTATAACTTTAAATCAGCTAATGTTCTAAATCTTCTAGACCATTCCTCATCAACTGAAAGACCTACAGGAATTTTCTTACCATGAAGAAATAGAAGCACCAGTTTGACCTCTATTTACAACTTCTTTCTCTTGAGCCTGAAAAAGATAGAGAACCTCTATCAAGCCTTGGAAATACAGATAATTATTGATGTAGGCTCAACACTACAGTCTCCAATTTCAGAACAGGTTGGAAGCAAAAGTCTATTCAAGAGTCAGAACCTCACTCTTAAACATATAGTGCTATATCAAGCTTTAAGACAAATGCTCTGGAATTATAAACCACTTGTACAAATCTAGTTGGTGCTAAGAATAATGACTTACTTTTGGTCTAGCTAATATTGTAGCTACTCAAAATTCTAATATTTAATAATAGTCTATTGAATAAACCACAGTTAGTTGAGCTCAGACAATACACTAAGCCATAAAAAGCAAACAATGTTATAGCTTAGCGTGGTGAACAAATCCAATCTTTGTTAAGTTGACTCCTGAAATTCCAACTTTTGGGATTTTGGAACATCAGACTGTCCCTTCCTAATTTCTTGGTCACTGCATGAATTCCATTGAAATCCTGGCATCAAAACCTTAATCTGCTCTATCAGTTCTGTTTTTGGATTCTGATTTCACATATCACTGAAACTACTGTCTATGATTTTTGGATTGTATCTAACTTTTATGTAATGTTTCTCACCCTGACAATTCATCCTTGGAGCAAGATAGTGAATTACACACACTTTTTAGGACATGGTTCTTAGGATAAAATTATCAGGAGAACAAAATGGATATGCCAGTCCTAAATGCATGAAGAGATTAATTTTAGGACTATCAAACTGATTAATTAGTTTAAAAGGAGATAATTAATCAACTGAATAAATTGATCATTTTTTGTAATTCAATAAACAAGCTGCCATTCACTATTAAAAAGAAAAATCATCTTCAGGATTTTTCTCATGCCATGTTACTGCAAAAATAACTTTGCAGAATAAACAAGTCTTCCCCTAATTTGCAAACACACTGATTAAAATTTGCTTGATTGAAACTAGTCCACATTAATTAATCTACAAATGTTTTATTTGATTAAGATATTGAAAAAAGATTGTAGCCCCTTTTTTATTGTGATCAAATTTATTAGTATATAAGAAAGCTAAGATCTGCAGACTTAATAGCTGGACCTCTGTTAATTGTCACCAGATCTGCACTCTGGCCACGAACCACATGTAGCATGCCACATAAATTGTGTTACCCCCATGTAAATCAATGCAGTTGGATTTGTGACAGACTGAAAGCAGCAACCACATAATGACCTATTTGTGTTCCTTGGCTTTTGCCCATGATGAAACTTCTTTCTTCAACCTTTAATGCTTGACCTCATATATTTATTCAGGCATCAAATTCCCAGTGTACTAAAGCAGGGGCATCTCCTTTACAAGCAGAGCCATAACAAGCAATTTTGCACTCTGGGCACACCTCAATGCTCAGGAAATTGTTTTCTAGCAGGAGAGGTTGTGGCGGGGAGCACAGCAGGCCTAATTTACGTGTCTACTCTACTTGACTGCACTCTGAGTAACAGCGCATGTTGTCTATCAAGGTATGTTATGAGTTACATAACAGCTAATACTAATTCCAAGATTAAAGATGAAAAAAATCTGCCAAATGCAACCAATTAAAATGAAACACTTGCCATTATTTATCAAGCTGTCCTAAACAAAGTTCAATTATTGGTTTACTTAGCCAAGTATAGTCTATCCAACTGGGAGGTATTCTTTAAATTTCACTGTTTAACTGCAAGTCACATTAATAATTTTTCTTGCAGCCACAACAGACTCTTTGTCTCTTAATCCTAGGTTTAACCCTTTCCTCCCCAGCCATGATCACAATGAAAATTGCCTCCCTTACCATAGCATAACCTGCAATGGCCATAGAAAGGAGAAAACTCATTGGCTTGCTTTCTACCATTAATTGTAGAATGGGACCTAATTCTTTTAATATATATGATGGGCTTCAGGTAGGGGACCGCACCATGAGTAAAGGGAAACTGTTGCCTCATGAGGCATATGGTAGAAAGCAGGAAGCAACTGCCTGTAGTGAAGGACATGCTGTGGGGAAATAGCAAACTTAATCAAAATCACCAGTGAATCAGAGTCATTCTCACCAAAGTGGCATATAAGTCTAGCATGCAAGTAAATAAATCAATAGGAAAGAAGGTTTACTCTCATCCTTCCCAATGATTTGGATGAAAAATGAGCTGGGATGGGTAAGATGATATATTGGGAGGATATTTCTTATACAGTTCTTTCCCAGCATGATCATGCTTTATATTACTCTTCAAATACCACTTTCAATCCATGCCATTCTGAGTATTCATTATGCAACACTATAAATTTTTAAAATATAATGGGGGGATTAGTTCAAAGGCTACAGTTTCTATCCTAAATGAAGTATTTGAAATGGACCGTCAAAAGCCACTCACAAAATAATTTATTGTGATATTACTCTTCAGAATAATATATATTTATACAATCTTGAAGATTTTTCCCTTTCCAGCCTAATACCTTCCATCAAAAACACTTTCTGTAGAAATAAAATGGAAATAAACGATTTGCATGAGAGAAGCTGCCTAAATCCTTTATATAAATACATTGGCTTAGGCTGCAATCCTAAATACACATCACTGAATACAGTGGGACGTTAATCTAAGTAAACATATGTATGTTGAGCTATAGAACATCTTAATGAATCGTTACCTTGTGGAGGTGAAGAGGCCTGAACATTCCAATTATGCTGTGAACTATAATATTGAGAGTGTACAGTCCCAGAAGACTCACCTATGAAAAACAGCTAATGGATGAGGTATCAAATTAAATACAATCCATTGGAGAAGAAAATGGCAACCCAGTCGAGTATTCTGCCAAGAAAACCAGACCGACCTTCATGACTAAGGCAGTGTTGATATGACACCAGAAGATGAGTTCCCCAGTTTGGAAGATATCTAATAATAAACTAGGAAAAGCAGAGGGCAGGTATGAGTAGCAGTGGTGCTTATGATGTGGCTGGATTAAAGCTGAGATGTCCAGCTACTAATGTGCTCAAAGGCAAAAAGAAAGTTCAATGCTGCAGTGATATGTATCCCATTTGTACATGGAATGTCAGAACCCTAAACCAATTGCAAGGAGAGCAAATAAATCAATACTAGATATGAAAAACCAAACTGTTCACTGGAAGTGCTAATAATTAAGGCAAAGTTTTTAGATAAGTTTGACACATAATGCAAAGGCAAGAGTAACTAGAGAAGACCCTAATGCTTGGAAAAATTGAAGGCAACTGAAAAAAATGCCAATAGAAGACCAGGTGGCTAGATACCATCTCTGATGACATAAACATGAGCTTACAAGGTGAAGCACTTATTGATAGACAAACCTGTGAAACAATGTCCATTGGATCACAAGGAGTCGGAAATGAGTGAGCAGCTGAACAGCAACAACTTGAAATCCCTGTTGCTTTAAGACATGTCACTGTTGTGTTAAATCCCCACCAGTATAACATAAATGTCTTCTAAATGATGATGCAATCTCTGCACTGAGACCCACTGCTCATCATACAATATTGTCATGGGGAGATTGTGAATGTAATCTATCTTGTGCCAGTGCTATTTTACTCTTGAATGGAGAAATGCTGTTTCAGCTCACTGAATGCTCTTCAGAATCAGTAGCACATGCTTCCTTGTGCTTTAAGGGCTCCCATTGCTAGGGATTCTTGCCTCACGCACCTTTTGAGCTCTCATTGTAATGATGCACTGGTATGTTTGGGAAAGGTGAATGAATGCAGAATTGCTGGTATGCCCACTTTACAGGACTTGGGGAGCTAACCGCCACCTCAGCTGGGAAACAGGACATTTTCTTATCTATTTTAACAATTGATCTCCCTATTATATTGCTTCCCTTAAAACGCCTTCAGGTTTTTTTGTTTGCTTGTTTTGTGGAACAATAGAGAACATCCACAAATACACATACAGAAATATACGCAGCTGGGTGGAGGTGGGGAAAATATATTTTCTTTTTGTGAAGTTGTGGAATCTGAGAGGTCAGGAAGAGTCACTCAGTCACTGATCCACAAGAAATTATAGCAAGTGAGCACTGACTTGTGGAGAGTTCTCCATGTTCAGCTGGCAGCCAGGAGAGGCAAGTGCTCACTGGCTGGCTGTTCTCTGCAATCTCTGAATTTCCCAAAATGTAGGTATTTGTCTACTGATTGAACTGATGTATAAAGTGCTTCATTCCAAAGACTGTAGGCAATTTGCAAAAGAGCAGTCATAGCGGCTTTGTGCATGCATAGATCTGCAAATACTCAAAGCACCCTAGCTGAATTTTAGATTTGTACTTAAAATGATTTAAAGACAGAGCAGTTGGGTAACTGAAGATGTCACAATCTTAGCCTACCTTGAACATTATTTATGGTGAGCCTGAACATTCGAAATGTGTGGTTTAAATCAGAGATGCCCTTGTGAAATTTTTCACCAAATTTGTGGGCAGAGAAATTGGATGAGCCATATCTTCTGAATTCTTTCAGGTGAAGGAAAAATTCTCCAACAATTTATCCAGGGAAAGACTTCCTTTTAGAAGTGAGGGTAGCACACTACCGAAAAGCCTAGTGGGAGGAGTTCAGTCCCCTTGCAATTTAGCTGAGGATGTCTCAGTCTAGTATTAATTCAAAAGCTAAGTAATATTATTAGATGGCCATGTTGTGCTTGCAGAAAGAATTCAGTCATACAGTGCAGGGCATTCTATCCCTTCTACATATTACAACTCCCTGCATTATATGCATTCCTTTTTCAGAGTATCCCCCAATCACCAGGAACAGTTTCTCAGTGGCATGACATGCTTAAGTGGGTCATGGGTGGGGTTAGAGTATTGTGTGAATGCTATAACCTAGTCGTGACTGGGGTTAGAATGGCTTAATTTAAACCTACCATCAGTAGTACCACCACCAAGTGTTCTGGGCTAAATTAATCTCACACAGTTAGCTGTATTGTTCAAAGAAGGAGAATGGGGTAAACAGAGGTTTAGCCTTTTCTTCCTGCATGTCTGCCAACACAGAGACAGAGTTTTAGAAACTCCCTCTCTTTGTTCATTTTACTCCCCTTCCCTCATAGTTGGAGGATAGAGCAGTCAAAATACTTTGACTTGTTGCAGCTACTACTGCTGTTTAAAACTACTTGGAGAATGAGTTGTTTGTAATGAGTTCCCATTGTGATCTGTGTATAATATTTTTGGTTTGACTTATATAGATATTTTATTTTGTGGAAAATAGCCTTGAAGCATTTGCAAACTATCTTTCTTGTGGGAATGATAACTTATTAACACCCTTACCCTAACTGAGTGTGGGGGGGGGGGGAGGAGACACCCCCCCCACCCCCCCACCCCCAAACAGGCATACACACAAACACACCCCTCAATGTAAATCCATCCCTAGGACAAAATGCCAGGAAGTGAAGCCTAATACATCTCTTCAATTACTATTGTTCTGATTTCCTCTTAGCTACTGGATAATAAGTAGCTTTCAGAGAAGCATTAAGCAGATTTGCCCTCCAGGGTTTGCATTCCAGTAGAGTGACAGTTATTTTCATAAACAGAAAGGGGGAGGAGAAACCTACACAATCCATTAAAAAAAAAAAAAAAGACATTGGTTAGCCAAACTGCTTATTACGTTAGAATCGTGATCCAGACAGGAAAATACCTAGTTTTTAATGTCTTCAAATGTCAAGTGCATTATGATTTAAATCAGTGTGCAATATATCCGGTTTTATTATAGAGCAACAAATTTGCACACACGCTCACACACTACAGTACAGTCATTGCCGATTCCTTTCAGATTTCAAAAGCTTCCATTCTAGTTTGAGAGTACAACCTACATCATTAGTTAAAGCTCATCGTTAATAACAGAATAAATAAATAAATAAATAAATAGGCATGAAACCCGACTTAACAAAACAAAAATACAAAACACAGCTTTCTATAGACTTTACGTAAATATAATGTGACAATGCAGTTTATTTTATTCTCTCCTATGACAGTTAATTCCAGACCAGAAAAACTGTCAAAAATGTTTAGTTCTGCTTGGGTTGAGTTAATTACAGGCCCCGAGGCTGCACTGACTTTTTCCCCGCTAATGGCACTGTGCTACAGGTAAAAATCCATTTGCAAGAATGTTTTCATAGCTACAGATCTAATTTACTGAATATCAAATATTTATGCCATTGCAATTAAAGTGACAGCATTCTAGCCTCTTTCCCCTCACCCCCAACCATGCAAGCCTAAGCTTTTTAATAGAATTTATTACATAGTAAATATTTGGTGAAAAGTTCTTCTATAGCCTAGAACATAAAATCTTTGAATATTTCATTGATTTTATTCTTTTGCTTTCACTTCCTATAAACACGGGAAATTTTTGAACTTCTGTGCAGTACCTGTTATAGTAGGCCTTCTGGTCCTGACACTGTCTGGCAGATTAGAAGCTATTTTATCGCTACAACCATTATGGCAATTAGGGATACAGAAGGAGACTGAGAAGAGGCTAAAATGTCAAACAGCATTTAGTAATTCAGGAGGAGGAGGAGGGAAAAATAAATACTAACAAGGAGTGTCCCTTGGTTCTTTAGGAATGAGTCCCAAAGTCTGAATGCTGGTCAATTCATTTGTTAACCCCAATGCAGCAAAGGAAATATGTGCACAGGCTTTTGGACATACACCACCATGTGAATGGTAATCCTATGGTATAAATGTGGACAGATTTGGCTGGGGATAAATAGTCCCCAAAGATACAGCAATGGGGCAAAGCAGGACTTACTTTGAACTAACAACTCTCCAGATGTGAACCTGCTAAAAAAAAAAGGCTTGACTAAAAACTTGAGCTCACTGATAAAGTATATGCTCTGTATCCAGAGGGTCCCAGGTTCAAATCCCTGAATATCCAATATTTTAAAAAGATTGTGTAGTAGAGCGGGGTTGATATCATTCAAAGATCTGGAAAAACTGATGACACTAATGGATATATTTTATAGAATTGTGCTTAATCGATAAGGACCATATCTTAGCTGTTTCATATGTCTTGAAATTTGCCTTTTTATGGTTTAAGGATGAGGAAATCTTCTTCAAGGTTGTTGGATGGTTTATAGTTCAGTGTGCCATGAGAACTTTTCTTCAAATTTTCATGGCACACTGAACTATAAACCATCCAACGACATTTTAACAATATGTGTTATGCACATCTAGATAATTGGGCTAGTTGAATAAACCATAGCTAAGCATGCCTTGCAAATACTATTACCATACTTCTAAACAGCAGCTACAGAAGATACATACATTTCTACAGACTTTTGGGTCATTCCTCTAAAAATTTATTATTTTTTGAAATACATAGTGTTAAATACTTCTCCAAAAAGGATAGTAAGAAAAGTTGACTTGTTAAAAATTTAAATTTGCAAAACCTGAATCATCAAGATATCCTTTTAAAAAAAGATGGAGTTCTTTTCTTTCATTTAATATTTATAATGTCCAGAAAAATAATTCAAAGATGTTTTATTTCAAAGTAGACAAAGGCTATAAAAATATTATGCGGAAGGCAGAATCTTATTTCATTGAAATATAACCCCAAATAAAAGTGCTGAAGAAGCCTCAACAGAATCAAAATAGCAGGTACAATTAATCAATTGAATTAATTGAAGCCCTACCTCTTTTGCATCACCCACATTCCATGGTCATATCTGCCATTTTGATGCCATTGACCTCCCCCCGCCCCAATCCCTGCAGATGCTCCTGAAAGATGTAGAGAAATCATTTGGAAAAACCTTATGGGACAGGCCTTTTAAGAAAATCACTTTGTCTTGAACTAATGGGTCAGTGTCACAACAAATCAAAACCTCATTTTTCCCCAGCTTGAGACTACATTCCGGGGGATATCTGAAGGCAGGGGTAAAGATCTGCAAAATCTCACAGCTTTGCAATTGAAGGCCACTCCCCTTTTTTGTATTTGTATTAAGGCATGATGTCACATCTACCACCTTGCAGATGTTTACCTCCCAACCCCACAGATACCCACAACTAAATTAAGTAGAAACAAGGTTGAAGATAGACATTATAGGTTCTAGATTTATTTATATTTTATCTTCTCGTACAGTTTGGTTTCACATCAGCAGCCAGAAGAATTTTCTTTGGAAAAGCCTTCTTAGAATTGCTGTAAAAACAAAAACAGAAACAAACAAACAAAGAAAAACCCTTGTTCTGTCCCCATAACACATCTCAGGGCTCCCAAATTTATGCCTTGCAATTATAAAACAACAAAAAAGGAAGGGGGAACACTCAAGTCTGACCAAGTATTTGTGGCTTCAGCTTTTGTAGGCTACAGACCAGTTTGTCTCTCTGAGAAGTAAGATGATGGGAAGAGTTTCATCAGCCTGTTAAGTAACCAGATTTGGGGCCAAAAGATACAGAAAAGGTTGGTTACTCTGTTTCTTTGCCATTTATAAGATTGGCTTCTCTGGTAAAACCCTCCATATCACCATTGCTATTTTTCTACTAAATGAGCATATATCTATCTACATCATTCATGTGTTAGAATAATAAACTAGTTGATTCAGAGGTGTCTGCAGAGAAGGGGTCAAAAGACTCAAGAAGGTGGCCACAACCATGCATTTGAAATGTTCTGACACACATAAAAAGGTGAGACTTGAGTCACATAGTTGTGGCCACCACCTTGATGTTTTTGCTCCTCTCCCTACTGACATCACTGGCTCTCAAATCTACTCAGACCTATTGTTTTGGCAAGCTAAGATGGCCATGCCAGGGGGCCATGAAAGGGTAAACATTGTTAGGGAGGTTCTTTACATGTACCTGTATTTAATTGCTTCAATTTTACAGCCTGGGGAAGGGAGAAGTGCTTCGGGATGATGATGATGATGATGATGATGATGATGATGATGATGATGATGATGATACGTAGTGCTAGACTAAGAGTGGGGAGAGCCAAGTTCTCTTAAGCATGGAATCAGCTGGTGACCCTGGTCCCACCACACTCTTTTAGCCCAAAAACAGAGTCAGGCTGAAAAGCAAGCCCCTTGTCACATCATGTATTGATAGTATGCTGTGTCAACTAAATGCAAAGCAAACAAAACGGATCCTGCAAGTAAGTGGAGCAAAATGCTAGGAAGACAAAAAGAAAAGAATATTTTATGAATAAAAATAAATTTGGGGGGCACTCAATTGGAGAAAGATGATCTAAACAAGGCAATAGTAGGCCAATATCTGAGAGAAAACAGAAACAATTACAGCCCATTACAAAAAATTGGCTGAACATCTAACTCATGGGAGAAGACAGCCATTCATCACATACAGGTGAGATTATCAATATCCAAAATCCAAGACAACCACAAATGTGAAATTGAGGCCAAAAGTCAGAGAAACATGAAGGACAACAAGGGAGTCACAGAGAGAGCAGGAATTCAAAACTATCATAGAAATAAAAGTGGAGTCAACGAGAGGTGGCATAAAACCTAAAACCTATATTGATAATTATCCCATCTTCTTTGTTCCATTTCTTTCTTATAAAAATTTGTCAGTTGACAGGCATATACCATGCTTATTTCCCAGGACCTCAGTAGTTTTGCACCTCCATTCAATATTACACATCTCTCTATTGTACATGAATTCTGTGAGGTCAACAGATGTTGCATTGCAACCTGTTTTCTACAGATTTCTTGGTGTTGGGCGTCTTTCCAATATTATCTCAAGTTGGACTGCTATAAAACTTGGATAATGGAACATTGACACTTGTTCCCAGACTGACACAAACATTTCCAGCATAGTTCCAGTGGAGCAGCAGAGTCACCCTGTGGCAATGGATAATAATAAAGGATCACTGTGTACAAATCTCCAGGCAAGCAGAAAATTTTTAAAGCTGGACTTTGCAGGGGACAATGACATTTCAAGATGTATAATAAAACTAGATTCTCTTCTTTTTTTAAAGACAAACAATAGCAGTATTATAGAAATGGCAACTTGAAGAGGTATCCCATTGATTTGTTTTCAATGATGACTGAAAAACCCATCATGGGATTCCTCTGCAACCAGAATAGCTTGCAGTTTATCTCCTTCTTTGATCACTTCCCTCTTCCATATGAGTTATGTCACTCTCTTCAATACTGAACACAGTGTGCCTGCACTGACTGGTTAGGAACTAAAACAGGGCCACTGAGAAACAAGAGAGAAGAAACAATATGCTTGTGGGATAGGGAAAAGGAAGTTCAATGAAGACTGATTATATTCAGGGACTTGCAGACAACCACCCAATTTTAAATGTCATTTGGGAAAGATTAGAAGAATGGGAAGAGTTAATTGGCCAGCTAAGATGCCATAAAGCTTAAAGCAGTCTCATCTACTGGCCAAGCCAGTTGGGAATTCTGAATATTATCATTATAACATATAATATCCTGGAAGAATGCATGACTATCTGGCTAGAACAGGTCAAATGAAGATACACTGATCTGTTTTACATTGTGATAAGCCATGATTTACTGAGCTATCTTTTGCTGAATAAATTGCAAATGGCTGGATTTGCATAAACCCGGCTTCAAAACTACAATGTAGGTTCCCACCACACACAAACTATGTAATATATGAACTCAACCACAGTGAATTTTGTTGCTGGCTGTATTTATCCACTTTTATCTTTAGAATACTGGTATGAAGTTTGGTCAAAACAAACAAGTTATTGGCTCTCCCTATATTTTAATTTAGCTATATAGGTCTTCAAATTGGAGAGGCTGGGGATTAATCTTTGTTCCATCCTGCAACTGTATTCCTCCTCTTAATCATAGTACTTCATAGCTTTTGGATAACAATGAAAATATTGTCTGAACCAACTCCAATTAAATAACCTTTATTTAACTGTCATTAACACTGAATAATAATACCTCAGAAAAACTATACCTCCTATGTTTCAAGTATAAGAGTAATACGTAATTGTTATTTAATAAATCTTCATAGTAAGATATACTCTATACATGGAAGTCACTAATACAGGTAATCCCCAATTTAAGAACGAGTTCCATTCCCGAGGCCTGTCCTTAAGTTGAATTTGTATGTAAGCCAGAACAGTATTATTGCATAATATTGTATAAGTAGTATTGTGAAATGGACTGGAACCATTGTTATTTAACTCAAATCATTGCGTATTTAACTCAAATTTTGCTACAATAGGCTCCGTTCTTAACTATGGGTTGTCTGTAACCTGGGCATTCTTAACCTGGGGACTACCTGTAATACATTTACAATAAAACAAAGATGGGAAGCAAAAAAATCTGGATCTTGAGACTCAATATTTATTTATAGATTGATAGGCTATTATTTTGGCAAAGGACCTTTGTCTCAGAACCTCTTAAAATTAGTTTTTTGATGACTCCTAAACCATACTGGGAATTTTGCTTCCAGAAGGGATTTTAAAATACTTTTCTAAATGAACTGAATGTCTATAGTTTTCAGTCTCTTTGCTTATGTTCTTTTGTTTCTTTGCTTATAGGGTTTGTTCCAGATGAATCTACCTTGAATACATTCCATTTCTTAACACTTCTTTGCAAAATGATGTAAAAAAGCTGCTGCAACAGTTCAGCATACAAGAATGAGTAGGTTGTCCTTTTGGAGCCCTGAACACATTTGGAATGTTGAGAGTATGTTGTAGGTATTCTCACCAAATGGTTGCTGCGATGAGGCTTGCTTGTTCCCAAACTAACTGCCATACTGGATGTGGCTTGCCACAGAATATCAATTTATCAGAAGGCAAATGAGTAAGGTTGCTTTTCTCTATTTCTAACCTATCTAGATGTTCTCTACTCTTCTACAGGTACCCTCTATTTGTTAGTTTTTCTCAACAGGGGAGTATATTCCTGCCCCGCTCCCCAAAAAATCCACTCAACTGCAATCATTCGCCATTTTTTAAATTTTCTGTGTGGGAGTCAGGACCATCCTTGGAAATAAAGATGACATAAGAGGTGATGCTTTCTTTTGAAATGATCTGTCCTCAACAACAGTGCCTCAGAATGGGACAGAGTTTCTGACAGATCCTATGAGAACCTTCTGCAGGTACCTTGGTGCCCATAGGCATCCGGCTGTTTAGCAGATATCTAAATAATCACTTCGTGACTGCGCCACTAGAAGGAAATGCCTAGGCAGATGAGTGCACATTAAAGATGTAATATGACTGACACCAATATTCTAAATGTTCTCTTTTTGTTTCACTAACTTTGAAGTATGATAGAAAGAGAGGGGAAATTTTATAGATGCTTAAAATGCTAAGGTATCACCTTGCCAAAACCTAAAGCAAAGGTTTTTGCTAAGGTGGCATAACTGGGAAAGCTGGTAAAAGAACATCTTATGCACCCCAGGCCTCAACTATTTGAACACATCTATTTCTAATTTTTAGGCTAAATCCTGAGTTAAGATACCACAGCCAACGTAGGTTTCACACTGGAGCTTCATGATGGCTGAATGCACATAACACACTAACCCATGGTTAATTTAGCCATGTCTTACTGAATTAATCCAGTTGCCTTGGTTTGCACAATACAATGAACTGTAAACTAACCATATTGGTTGAGTTTGGACAATACATGCTACAGTCTAGTCCACCACATTTTAGTCTAGCAGGTTATGTGAACCCAGCCAACACGTAGCTACAAGTATTTCAGTATGTATGTATGTGTGTGTGTGCGTGTATGTGTGCATGTATATGTGTGTATATGTTTATGTATGTATACACACACACACACATACTCTTCTATACAAGTATATATAATGATCTCCAAACTGAGGAAAGGTTCCTGATTAACAGAAACAAGCACCAAACTATACTTTTTGTGTAGTTCAAGCGTCTATATGGATGCTTTTCTAAAATATATATTATGTATGTAGCAAAGAATTAAACATAATGAATCTTTAAAACAAATGGCTAAATATTATTAAGCAAGGAAAAGAATAAGACAAAAATAGGATAAAAATGATAGTGCAAGAAAAATAACATAAAATACATTCTCATCAATATATCATAGCACAATAGTGAGAAAATATTTAAGATCTTATAGAGTAGGAAAGATATTCTGGATCATAAACCAGTCATTTTTACTCATGGTTTCCAGAAGGTAGAAAGAGACTCCATCTTTAAGACATGCTGGACTGTAATAATGGAGAAAGAAATGCAAATAAATTTTGTCCCAAGGAAGACATTACAGAGGAGTCAATTATTTTCATCTAGAATAATGTTAGATTCCATATTGTGGGCATAGCCAGATGTAAATATTTGACTGACGTTTCCTAAGTTACAATGATTCTAACTCTCTAAAATAGACATCTCAACTGCAATAGATTTCATTATTCTTCTATGCATAGATAAACTAGTAGGTTTAATTAAGGATATTGAAGATGCTTCAATTCAAGATGTGCCCAGTTGATTGCATAAAGAGCCTGAGAGAAGGAAAACACTCAGAAGTTTATACATTTTGGAAATGCTATGGAAGGAGTAGAGCATTATACTTTCTGCAGCCAGAGGAAGGGTGGCAAGATTTTTTAAGCCATTATTTTGATCAGATTTTACAAGGAAAGCAAAAGTGAAATGATTAATGTTAAGAGAAGGGGAAAGCCCTAAACTGTTGATTTTGTGTTTGGTTTTTTTTTGCAACTTTGTCATGGAGATTTATCATAACCTTTTTTCTTTTTCTTAAAAAGGGCAGAAAATCATGCTGTTGTAATTTTCTGGTTTCTGGCTATTATGAGTAACTCGATCTTTAATCATATGCTTAATTTAGGTACTTCAGGCAGCCTCTGCTAACTGATCTTTTTGCTGTTATATATTATTATTAAAACATTACTATCCTAAGATGTAATTTCATTTTCTATGCATTTATTTAACCAATGATCATTCAGTTAGGTTTCTGAAATCTATCAGGAATAGCAATATCAACAGCTGTTTAAGGATCAGTGGGAGGTTGGTTGGATCCACTGTATTTGCAGTGCAGGTTCTTCCACCTCTATACTCTATATTTGCAGCCTTACGTTTTCCTAACGGTCTGCTATGCAAACATGACTTACCATTATATGACCCAAACTTTGGCCTTTATTATTTATTTATTTGTTTGTTTATTAAATTTGTATGCTGCCCATCTCCCCCAGTGGGTGATTCTGGGTGGCTCACAATAAAAGTAAAAGCCACAAGCAGTTAAAAAATAAATACCCCCATTCATTAATTAAAATTAATTAATTAATAAAAAAGTCAAACTACAGAAACAAGCCCTATACATATATATACACATATATGTATATACATATACATATACATATACATATATATATATATATGTATGTATATATGTATATATATGTGTGTGTATATCTACATATATCTATACATATATATGTATACATACGTGTATGTATGTGTATATATGTGTGTGTGTGTGTGTGTGTGTGTATACACACACACACACACACACACACATACAGTATATATACTCTATACAAGTCTTTGAATGTCAAGGCCAATTACCATGGCTAGCCTGGCAAGTTTTGATGTAGGTCAAGTACAGTACTTGTAGTAACTATGAACTTTGTACTGACTTAGTCATCATTTACAGGTTCAATGTGAATACAGGTAATCCATGGCCTGTATTTACTGTGAAGCAAGTCTATTATGGTTCATTGCACCTGCAGTAATCACCTGGAGCACATTAACTCACATTACTTCATGCAAGAATGATAGTTTGAAATGGCCCCTGTAACATTTGCTGATGTGAGCCTAGAGCAGAAAGTGTCACATGGGAGAAAAGGAAATGAATTCAAATGGACTTTCTTGTATTATCTTAAACTTAATGGAACAACCACCATGGAAGTTGATGAAACAGATTTGGCTCCTGAAGCAATTTTATCTGGGATCAAGTAATAATTGAGATGTGACAGAGGAAAATGTTGCCTGTAGTTTCAAGAATAAGGAAGATACTTTAAAGAAGGGGTAAGAAATAGAGGACGTTTTAGCACTTTTGTATTACATATTATTTTTTGTGTGTAACCTTCCAGCTTGACATAAAGTATATGTGCCCCACAATCCTGTACTTCTAAATTATCCGAGCTTTATAATATGGTATACAGAAGTTATATGGTGAAATAGACTTTGGGTCATATATCCTGAGAAGTGAAAAATGAAACAGCTCTGAAACTATAGATATTGGCCATTCCTGCTTTAAATGTTACTTACAAATACTCACATTACCAAACTTTGCTCATCACATGCCATTTTCTACCACTAAAAGTTTCATGTCCTTTAAAATAGACACCGAAGTCAGTTTTGCCACTGGTGAGTTGAGGCTGACAATTTAGTATTTACCTCAATTAAGTTACCCCTAAAGCCTATACAAGTGGTAATTTAACACTTATTGCTGCCTGCATGTACCACCAGCTTGTAACATGAGAAAATATCCAAAAAATCACTGCAATTTGCCCTAGGGATTTTTAACGTTTACAAATGTTCTCCAAGAGTCCTATATCCATGTTATGTGGTGGTAACTGTGCAGCTAAATCTACTCTTAGTCAGCAGTGAATGCCACAGAGTACAACAGGCCTTGCTTCTAAGGGCAAAGCCATACTTTCTGCCTGGCCAATCACCATTAGAGGACCCTCACCACTTCCGGAATAAAGAAATGGATGTCAACCTCCTCCCAGCCCATTGCAAATGAATTTTGTGCCTATGTTTTCCTGCTTTATTTCAACACTGCTGGTTTCCAACCCAAAGTGCCTGAAGTCCTTCAGAGTGGATGGTCTTCAGCACTTCATTCCATTTTAGTAACAGCCCCAGCTCTGATTGGCTGCAGGGCCTGGCATATCCTCTCCCCTCTAGTGGCTGGTCACCAACCTGGACAATTATTTCATCCTGGGTAGCTGGGCTGCTGTGTAACTATCCTCAACCCTAGAAGTTCATGCTCCATTCAACCATTACATGTCCCAGTGGGCACCCTTTCATTTCTGCCCAGGCTGGGTAAAACGTGCCCACTCCCCTTGCTTTCCCACTCACTGCCACAATGCTGCAAACCTTCCCTTCCCTTTATTTTTAGGGAAAAAAATTAAGTTGCACTGTAGGAGCACTGCTGCTGTTTCTTTGAAACTGAACTATCAATTCTTCCTTGCCACAAAGTTTCCATGGACATATAGGTCTATTTACATTCTGCCCTAATATGTAAATTCCCAGAAAGGTCAGACAATTTCTGTGTGAATCATCTTCTAAAAGATGTGAAACCTTTCATTACTTGTTCAGCAGCCAAATTCTGTGTGGCCATGATGAAAATAAGGCATAACTAGTCACAGGAATAACAACTTCTCTTTTATTTATCACTTTAGGTTTATTATATAGATCCTGCAACTATGCTAGCTACTTGTTTTAGGCAACATGTATTTTTACTTCATAGATTGTACTGTAATATTTTAGACTTATGCTGGCACTTCAACATATAATTATAGTAGTTTATGTTACACTTTTATTATAGAGACTTCTTGTTATGTTAGTATTCTATGTCACCCATTTGATTTTACTTTTGTATTGTATATTTTGCTGATAATTTTGCTGGTCATTGACCAAATAAACATTACTGGTAACTGGTTACATGGGCCTACAGAGAAAGTAGGAACAAAGGACAACCTGTTCCCTATTGCTTGGATTATGTGTACGGGGGGAGGGGGTTGAAGGCATCCACGGTGGACAAACATCTGAGAAATCAAAGGAAAGGCTTGGGGATTAATGGGGAGGGATCATTCCCTAGAAGGAAAGGGCAGACACTTGTAGACAGTTCCACACAGGAGCCAGCCAGTGAGGCTTGCCTTCCATGAACAGATGGGAAGGTCAAAAAGCAGGGGACTGACCAAGGAGATATTGTGATGGCCACAGTCTGGACTGAGCATCAGTCTGGTCCTGTTGCCAACCCACTGCAATCCTGACTGGAATTTCTGGAGCTGACTTAAGAAATAGCCAGAGGAAATGGCAAACAATCCACTGAGACTAATTGTCCTAAGGGGGTGTGTGCATGTGTGCGTGGGGTGTGTGTGTGCATGCATGTGTGTGCATATAGTAGCCTTAATGTGACAGCGCCTGAAGTAATTTTAGGCCAAGTTTTATAGTTGCTTGCATTTGGCACCTCCTTAGCCCAATGGACAGCAATACAAAATTATAATAACCCTCATTCTATATTTTCAATTTACAGTGGAAGTATCTGTTCATATATGGGTGAAAGTGTGAAACTTGGAGATCTCAAACCACCTCTCCCAGAAGCTCTCTGAATTTACACACCCTGGTCCACTATAGTGTAACTGCTTGGTAGTTTCTACTGCCACAACCTATCTTCCAGAGGATGCCTTTACCTGACATCTTCCCCCATCCCTGGTTTGTAAGACAGATAGGGATCTCACAGCTCAGGTGCCTGACTGACAGATAGAAGGGGAAAATAATAAGAATGAAATGCATTCTGTAGCATCACTTCCTAACCCAAATAGCTTTGAGGCATGTGATAGGGAAATCACACCCACACACACTCACACATGGCAGAGATCAATTTCACAAGATAGCATTAGAATCAGACTTTATTAATAAAACGAGAAAAAGAGAATGTAAAGTATTTATCTTTAGGTAGTCATATGTTAAAACATTGGTGGTTGAATTAAAAATACAGGGTTCCTAAAATCACACAGTGCCTTAAAGGAAAATACACACTCAGGGCAGATCACAAGGTAGGATGGATCTGCTGCTGAGAGATCCCAAGAAGCATCAAACATACAATAGCTCAGCTTGCAGTGATAATACACATCAGGGACCATTAAAATCTTAACAGTTCAGCACACTGAAAACATAGAGTAAACCTGGCAAAGTACTAACTAGACATTTACCTATGTCTACTGGAATAACAGTTCTTTGAACCAGAAGTTACTTTCTAATCCAGTTTTCTCTGGACTTGCTTTTTCTTAATTCTAATCTGTAGGTGAAAGAGACTAATGTCATCTTTCCCCTTTGCAATACCTAAGCCACATACTTCTTGGTTTTTTCTTTTCCATAGGAGATCAGCCTCCCATCTTCCCAAAATAACAAAATCCTCCCCTGGGAAGAGGGGTATTAGGGGATTTGACTCTGTACATGACACGGTGCAGGTCAAGTCAGAGTCAATATTGACTGGGATTCAGACCGGTCAGTGGGAAAGGACTTGCCATCACTACAGATACTCTTAAGTTTAATATCTGAAATGAAGCTTGCTCCCCAGAATGTATTGTGCTTCTATTTTTTTCTGCTGTTTTATTATAAAATAGAATCTTTTCATGAAGGGAAAAGAAGCATGGGTAAAAAGGTGCAGTGAAACTGTATCCCTTAAATTGCGTAGTTCCCTCTTTTAATATTTGCATGGTGTGATCAAAGGAGAGTTCTGTTTTTTTCAAATGTACAATCAGAAAAGCATCCTCTTATTTCGAGGTTTGGATATGACAGAGTTAATCGTATTTGTCAATCTAGATAGTGGGCAAAGATGAGCAAAGACAACTCAAATCCTGAACAACAGACAGGAGCAGGAAAGTTTCCCTTTCTTGATTGGGCAGACAAGAGAATGGGAAACTCTATTTTGCCTTTATTCTTTTGCCCTCCATCCTGGTAGGGCATCGTATCTCTTCCCAGAATAGCTTCAGCCAGGTAAAAAAACCCACCCCTGATGAAAGGCTGAAGAAACAGCCATGGAACAGCCATCGTTCCATCTAGTGGAACTAGATGCCAATTAGGATCCTTCTATTGACTTATTTTATAGATTGATTTGAGTTGTAATTTTTCTATCCCATTTTATTCTATCTGTATGTCTCTGTGTAATTGCTGAATTTAAGACTGTACAATTCAAGATATTTATCCTTTTCCTTTTCTCTCATTGTCTTCACCTTTCAAGTAGTTGTTTGTTTTTTTTAACCTTGATCTATATAATCAAAGATTTGTATCTTCTTCTGGAACCAGAACCCTTATTCTGACACCCGCTCACACTTAGGTAAGTAACAGAAAGAACAAAAACTCTGAGAAGGGGAGGTTTTCTACTCTCTTCCTTCCAAATAAATATGTAGAGAGGAATTTGAGAGGCTGCCTATCTTCCATGGTTTCTGCCCTTCTAGTAAGATCTGGCAGGGTTGGCATGCTTTGGGTCCCTTCAATCAAACCATGCCATCTACTGGGACCTAGAGTGTGCCTTCTTTATCAGAACAGCATCCACCCAGATATCTGTGGCTCTCATACCCACAGTGTTCCAGAAGTCTTTGAAAATTTGACTGTTCTTCCAGCCCTTGGAGTTGGGTGGTTCTGGAGCTCCTGTCAGTTGTGCTTTTGTGATGCATGTAGTGTGATCTGTCTGGAAATTCTTCTTCCTCTTCCTCTTCTGTTTTCTATTCCATTTAAAATCTAAGCTGTCCAGAGCTCTGGAGTTGAGTGGCCTCTAAAATAGATTCATAACTACATAAATAAAACAGGTGGTGCAGCATATGGAATAGGCTCCTTGTAGGAGTGTAGCAGGCTGCCTATCTTCCATGGTTTCTGCCCTTCCCATTGTGTGGGAAAGGCCTAGGAACACCCACTTGAGGGAGCAAGAGTGGGCAACCCACTACATCCTTGTGTATGCTAGTGCAAGTACCTGCCCTATTACATATAATTTCTCTGAGGTTGCTCTGTGTTGCCACTCAGAATGCCTGGAATATATGTACCCCACCATGAACCCTGAATAGGAGTTTCTGTTCCAAAATAGACATCAAAATGTAAGTTCTTTTTTCATGATAGTGCATCTATTCACAACTGGCTAGCAGTTTAATAATTCAAGTTCAGAGTTCTTAAGAAGTTCAGTAAACTCCCTAAACAATTTCTCACTGCTGGCATCAGAAATGGAAGTTATTTCACAATTGGATCAAACAATCATTTATCTTCATTAAAAGTCCAACTTTCACTGATTTCCAATTCTCATAACATGGGGAACTTCACCCTCCATTTTTTTCTCTGATATTTGATATTGGCAAAGAATCGTTGTTCATGTTAATGGATCTTAAATTTCTACTTTTACATACAATGTAGTCATTATCCATTAAGATTATATATACAGGTTTAAAGAAGCAGACAATTATATAAGCTTTATTAGACCTATGTGTTTGGAGCTGGTCCTGGGGTTTTGGATTTCATGTGTGTCACTCATGACTTGGTGTGATGCATTTACCCTTTTATGGAAGCATGGCAATAATTCTCATGTTTGCAGAAGCATTCTTAATCAATGGAAATGGAAATCCATAAAGAGCATTTTAAATCACAACACTGGCTTTACAGCAAATATAGAAATCCACTACCCCTGAAAGGGAATTAGAATTGGGTTCTTTAAAAATAATGACATGTTACTTGAAGAATCATTTTCCCATCCGCTGGGCTCTTACAAATTTATGAGCTTGAAGGTTAATAGCTACAGAAAGCCCTTGTTAGCTGCCATGGAGCCTCTACAGCTGTAGAGTTCCCTTTATCATTGGTTTGTTTTCATTAAAGTGTAATGTTTCTCCTCCTCTACCTTCCAGTAGGTTGGCTTGGTTGTTGCTGTGGCAAAAATAAGGCTGCCCAATTTTGCAGTCTGTGGTGCCACTTCTCCTTCAAATAGCAGCCAAGACCCTGGCACTGAGCTGCTGAGATAAGAGGAAAGATCATTGGTTAAATCCTCTCCTCAGGTGAACTGTGTGTGTAACTGAGACCCAGCAGTGCTTCTTTAGCAGCACAAAAGACTCAGGGGAGCTTCTCTGAGATCTGGCTGTGTGTTAGCAAGCAAGCAAAGTTAATGAAATCCTACTTCTGATGGTAAATGCCGTATGATGTGTAATTAATGGATTTACTAGGGTTGGAAGTAGACAAAGCTGAAATCTAAGTATTTAAGCAAGCTGGTTCTGAACAGTATCCTCCAAACTGTTTAATTATAAGGTCATTACCTGAGTGAGCAAGGGCATGTGTGTTTGTGATTTTGTTTTTAAATCAGGCAGGAGTCTGCAGATCAGAATTCTTCCCCAGTAGAGCAACTGCACATCAGATTAATTGGCCCATGCCATCTGTAACACTGCACAAAACAGCTTGGAAGAGAAGCTCAGTGAAGGAATGCCTTCTATGTTTCTATGACAGTGACCACATGTATATGTCCCTTGTAGCATATGTTAAGGCTTTTGTAGGATCCTCTGTATACATGCTAAGGAGAACCATGGCCAATGAAGACTAATTATGGTGAATACTGATAAAAATTATGTATAGACTGAGAGCACACACAGAGTAAATATTATGCATTTCCTAATCAGGGCTATCTTAAGTTAGAATGAGGCAAGTAAGGGGGAAACCACAGATTCCAGGAGGTTTGATTCTTAATTAAAGCTGTGTTATCCAGCCTGATTTTCTAAACTGGCCTGTTGGTCTCAGGAAAGTTCAGACAATGGCTGCAACTCTGTGATTGAAGACTCCCAACCCTTTTTTGCATGCATTGCCTGTGTGACACACATTGAAGAGAGTTGGGGCTTTGACCATGCAGTCGCGGCCTCCCTCTCAACTTCTTGACCCTGCCCTGTGGACCCTCCCCCCAGGAAGGAGGCTACCTTATTCCCAGCACTGAACTAAGATCGAGTTGGCAGCCCTGTCAGTTTCCATAGATGGACTTCTCTTTGCCTCAAGCTGCCTTAGGCCAGCCCAGTTTTAAGGCAATGCCAAATTAGAACAATCCAGCCTGAGTTAACTTTTTTTAAAATCTTTCCACTCTGCAGCCCATTCATGTAAGGCAATTACAAAGCAAGCCACACCAAGTGTTTATTCCTTATTCCTCATTCCTTAAAGATGAGCTTGAATCATATCTATCTTGGATTTCAAATAGTTTTGAAGAATGTGAACCCATTTGTACTATTCCAGGTATTCAGAAATCTTGGCTGTTACACTGAGCCTTCAACTAATAAAGCAACTACAGGTCTCTTTTCTTGATTAGCTTCTTTAAATAGGAGAAGCAACTTTTTATGACCACTCCCCCCAATCCATTTTATCACATTTCTACAAGAATTTTCTCTAGAATATATAAAGGATCCAGAGCCCATTGTGAGGAACAATCACAGCAAATTTTAATAGCTGCAGTTACACTTAGCTGTCACCATCTGTGTTCTTCCATAGAAAGTGCAGAATGAACATATTTTACAATGGCATCTGGAAAGAGTGAGAGAGAAGCAGCTTAAAGTGATGATGAAAAGAGTAGGATTCAGTATATATTAGTAGCAGTACATTCCTGATTATGTTTGCTTAGAAATCCACCTGAACTTAATGCCAGTTACACACAAGTAATCTGGCCCAAGTTTATGCCTTGAGTACGCAGGCAAAAGCAGGCTGCAGGAAATAAAGTAGTTCATGTAATTAACAAAGCCAAATAAATAGTATAAGAACTACATACTTGGGGAGCTCAGAGACTTTTCCAATTTGGTGATTCTATTATTCTAAGATTGGATTGGACAAGTGAGAAACTGCCACAATGGTCAAAGTGGTTTGTCTGGCCTAGCTGGTGATATGTTTCCATAGAAACCAAATAGTTGTTCCTCAAAAGCTGCCAAGTATCTGAAAGGAGGATATGTTTCTTTTCCCCTCCCTACTGAGGATGTTCTAATCCAATGTCTGGGAGTGAACAATAGCCAGCAGATTGAGGCACACTGAAATAGAGATCTGATTTTTTTAGACCTCTGGGCATTTTAGGATTCCAACAGAGTTCAAATTTCCTGGAGGTTTAATGCATGAGAAGTTTCTGCAATCTCTATTGGTGTGTTTAAATTGTAATCTATATGTTTTGCCTCTATATTTGCAAATAAAAATAAATGTTACAAAATGTTGCTAAACTTTTAGTGACTTTTTTACAAGAAGGACAAATCACTGCATTCCTGAAATTCGAAGAACTGGAGTGACTGTGTTTGTGTATATGTATGTATGCATGCTTATCTGATTATGTGTATACATCCACTTGTTTACATCTAGGAAAGTGTGTGTGTGTGTGTGTGAGAGAGAGAGAGAGAGAGATCACCTAACCTGTGATCAGGGGTTCTGCTTCTGAGGTAGTAGAGTGTGAATGTGTTATGTCAGAATATGAGGATAAGCTGATGATCCTGCTGGTGTACCAGCCAGCTTGCTGCCTAGCAGGATCCCTAACTGGACTTCTGGGCTTGGTATCTCAGCTGGTGTTGGAGTCACCTCACCTATTTGTGTTAGGGGACTTTAATCTTCATGCCCAGGGGGCTGAGTCCAGAACAGTCAATGAATTAATGGTTTCCATGGTTTCCCAATATATGCAAGTGGACATACATTAGATGTCATCTGCACCTCAGAGCCATTGTTTATATGATCTGGATATTGAGAGCATTATCCACAGCCCTTTGCCATGAGCATATCATTTCCTTGTCCAAATCAGATTGACTGCCATCTGGGATCTCTATTGGGTGAATAGACCCATTCAGGTGGTAGATCCCAGGCATCTCATAGATTCAGACAATTTTCAGTATCCACTTGGGGAGTCTCTGGCAGGCAGGCAGGCGATTCTGTCCAGGCTGCTGGCAGCAGGAGGCTTTCTACACATTTGACATGTTTGCTTCTGATCCTGGAAGATTCCTTTGTTTACTGAGGAAGACCTGGAGATGAAGCAGCAGAAGTAACACTTGAGGAAAGATGAAAAGGATGACTGAGCATGAATATAAGAAGTCTTTACTTCTCCTTGCTAATGGTGACTGCAGGATAGAGTCCAGCTGCCTTGTTTAGGTGGGTAAATTCCGTGGTGGGGAAGGACCTAAAAGTTAATCGCCTCCCTTGCCACTATAACCAGTTTTGCACAGGATTTTGGCAATTAAGTAATTCATATTGCCAGAGTCTTGACTTTTTCTGAGCAGAGTCAGATGTGGTGACTTGGTCATGTTACCTGGAATTCCTTTTGGTCTGTGGACTCTGATCAAGTGAATAAGGTTCTTTTTGTAATGAGCTCTGCCACTGATGGACTTGATCCATATCCTTCCTGATTCTACTAGGGGGATGGGGAAGGCACAGTCAAATGGACCTGGAAGAGTGATGCCAGAACTCTTAAAAAGGCTGTGTTTTCTTATAAGAGGTCGTCCCTAGATGCAGATGCCTTGGACAACAATACTGCCATCACCATTTTTCTTTTGGGAGAAAGATTGTGGAGACAATGGTAGTGGACCAACTATGGAATACCCTAGTTTATCTGACTTTTTTCAGTAAGAATCCTGGCCTAAGCATGAGACAGAGTCAGCATTGGTCACTCTAGTGGGATTCTGTTGGGACTTGGATATAGGGAGCATGTCCCTCCTGGTCCTATTCAATTTCCCAGTGGTCTTGAGTACAACTGATCATAGTTTTCTGGACAATCTGTGAAGATTCAGGATTGGAAGCACTGTTTTTGCAGTGATTCCACTCTTTCCTTATCAGGTGGTTCCAGTAGGTGGCTATACTAACTGGGGCTGATGGGAATCATAGTCCAACACCACCTGAAGGGACCCAGATAAGATAACTTTGATTTACACCACAAATTCAAAATATCTAACAGTCATTCCTTTTTCTCCAGAAGAATTCTGGTAAAAATCATCCTGAGAGAAAGAGAGGAATGATCTCTAATGCACTTCTTAGTATCTTTACTAAACTACAATGCACAGAATTCTTTAAAGAAGTATCACAATTAACTGGAATAATTCTAAAAAATGAATTAGACATAATAAAAATGAATTAGACATTTCTAATATAGATATAACCACAGGAATCTTGAGTGGAAAGATTTTTCAAATACACCTGCATCCTTTGTGAACTAACACAGAACTTCTTTCCACAGATGTATACTACTTTTCAGGTAAATATCATGATATGTTGCTTCTTATTTGAGGAAAATGGCCATAATAGAGAAAGGAACCTGTAATATCTTTCTTAAGAAAAAAGAAGAAAAAAACACTTTGGGTTAAAATTTGAAGTTCATCAACCTGCACCAGAAATTTGACTTCCATAGAGTCAAAGGCCAACCTTTTCCATCTGAGATTTCTGGAAGTTATAATCTCAACACATCTGCATAGTATCAAATTATGTAATTCTGATCTAGTTTAAAAGGAAAATAGTTTCATAAGACAAAGAATATGTCAAGGGTAGAATGTCCCTCCCCAGTGGCTCATAGCTGATTGTGGTTAAGAATATACTGCTAGTATAGTGAGTCTGACAGAAAGAAGACTGACAAGACAGCAGAATAATTACTTTTTAAATTAAGTTCTGTGAAGACCTGTAATATTGTTACTTTATTCTTCCATTTTAATAGCAGAAAAATTAAGATGAAATCTTCAAGGAATTCCTCATAAAGTGCTTTTATCAGGAGCAACTGACTACCAGTACTGTCATACTAATACTCCTGTTTTGAATATTCGCTATTTCAACAAATTATTATGTTCTGCCATAAAAACAAATAAGAAAAATGACTGTGCATAGGGATATATTCCCTCCACCTCCAAAAGTCATGCTATGTCTTCTGCTCCCTACCTTTCCTCTACAAGATAATAGCTTCTCATTAAATGAGGCTTGACAAGTACAGTATGGCTTCAGTGCATTGAATGGTGTAGATCAGTGTTTCTCAAACTTGACAACTTTAAGATGTGTGGACTTCAACTCCCAGAATTCCCCAGCCAGCAGTCAAAGTCCACACATATTAAATTGTCAAGTTTGAGAAACTTTGGTATAGATGTTTTGTGAGAACTCTTTCCTGGTCAAATGACAACAAGGGTAGGAGGTTCTACATCTTTACCAGCTGACTTGAAGAAATACTAGTTTCTGTACAACCTTTAAAGATAAACCTAATGTACCAAATCTGCAGCCTACGACACTAAATTACAATGCATCATGCCTTAAGTGTTGAATAAACAGGAAAGTGGGTTAAAAAATCAGTAATAAACAAATTCCCAGAATAAAGATCCCTTTGTGTTAAGTGGATTTACACCTTTAGATATATATAATAGACATTTAAGGCAATTGTATTAGTTTATCAGTGAAGTTGTATTTGTTCTCTTTTTCTATAGAGCAACAATCATACTATGGTATAATAGTAATAATGACAGCCATCATAGGAACAATAATAAGAGCTGAAAGTTCTTACAAGTAATTTATTTGTAAAGTGTCACTCAGGTTAGTCATACAAATTTAAGAATTGAAATACGTCCTTTCCTGTTATATTATTGCTACAAGACTACGAATCCAGGTACTATTGTACCTAGGATTGTGATTACACATAAAATAAAACCTTGAAGTCATCTGCTTAGAAATGAAGCTAGTTAATGATATTGAATTCTCACTTGGCAACTGTATAGTGTAGCAAGAGGCAATTAGAAGAGGCTGAACATCAGAGCAGTGACACATAAGTGATGACTTGCCATTCTAAAGGAGGATAAAGAACATAGCTATCACCAGCATCATGTACCTGATCTTACTGTCTCTCCATGAATTATCCAAGCCCTAGGAAACTGAAGGAGTAAAAGGGCCTTTATGTTGTAGTCAGAAATCATAAATCCTAAAACAAATAAAATATAGAAACTTTAATCCACAGATAAGAATCTTTCTGAAATTTCCATCATACTGTATGTTATTTTGAATTGGGGACATAAGTTTCCCCTCTGGAACCAACCACACAGATACCCAAATAAGCAGAGAAAATATACGCTTAACTGCTATGGAATGCTTGAACGAAGATTCTCTCCCTGTTTTACCACATCAATCAACACAGAAGAGAAGAAGAAACACGTATTTCCTATATACTCTTCAAAGAAATAATGTGACACACCCTTTTTTTAAGCCTATGGAGTAAGTAAGAAGAAAAAATAAATATTGAGATATCTTATGATGTACTTAGCTTATAAATTAAACACACACACACACACAACGTTCTGCAAATTTTTGTAACTTGTTTTTTTTTTTGACATTCAAGTCTATCAAAGCCCATCAGTCTGTATATATAAACATTACTGGTTAGTCAAAATCATCTGTCACCACCAAGATTAAAGATGAGAAAATCTGTCAATTATAGCTTCTCAATTTTGCAAATACGTTAACTGCACCATGTAAAATCTGAAATTTGTTTGCACTAACATTTTTATTTCTTTTGGTGTACATTTCTCAAAACATAAGCATTGTTCTAACATGCAGAGTTTTAGAAATAATCTCCCCTCATATAATTCATTTTTGTATATTATTTTCATGCATACATCCATTTCTTTACAGAGTTTTCCCTAAAATACTTTTAAATTATTATTGGTAAGTTGAATTTGAAAATTAGGAAAACTCCAAATTTTGAATTATTTTGTTTTATGTTGTTTATTGAATCTTGCCAAGAAAACTGCAGGGAGTTGTCTAAGCAGTCACCAGGAGTCAACACTGACTCAAAGGCACTAAAGGGAGAGAGGGATTTGAAAATTCAGAACTATCTAAATGTAAACTAAATAAATTTCTTTCCACCCCCAACCACATACATACACACAAACACGCACACACACACACACACACCACATTTTATAAGAGTAGGAACAATTCTGAATCAATTATTTAGCTATAATGTTTGTTTTCAGCTGTTGGCTTACTGCTGCATCAATATTTGCAAGATGAGTAATTTTAAATTCTACCTATTCTTGAAAGACTTTCAGCAGGATCCCAGCCTTGCATGTCTAGCTGGAAATTAAACTCTAATAACTGCCCAGTAGTAATTCCTCAGTGACAACTGTTTCATTAGTGAATGAGAACTGGCATAAAATAAATTTTAATTAAACTAAGAACTGAAATAATACAATTTCAAATGCAGATTGTTCCCATATGGAATGCTTTTGTCCCCTGCATGGCAGTTTCAGCACAGTTCCTATTTAGTGTAAATAGATGCATAAACAGATGATGTTAACTAGAACAAAAAGTTCATGAAAGATCTTGAAAGACTGCTAGATGATAAAGAAGACTGTATAACAATATACCTGTTACTGAACATGTTTACTTGACAACTTCCTTAATGGAATTTTATATGACAAGGAAAAATAATACTAAAAATTGGCATCCGTAAGCTGAGACCAGCCTGTATAATGCCACTGACTAGACTGCTTTTCGTGAGTAAATCTTGCCTTGCAGTGATCAGGCAGAGGAAATCTTACATCCTAACCAAAAAAATATATATATTTTTTACCCAGGCCTTAGGTACCTGAAAAATGACCGAAGTCAGAAAATGCAAGCAATTGGCTAGTCACTTTTGTGACCTGTTTACAAAACAATGTTGGAAGCTGTCTTACATCAGGCCAGAATTGTATTTATAAACAGTAGTTCTTGAGATTTTCAGGCAGAGGAGCCTTTTTCCATTGCTTGCAGTTTAAACCTTTTAATTGGAAATTAAAATTGTATGGCATATAAAGCACTGAGAAGCTCCCAAGATAAATGCAAAATCTAAGACATGGGAGGGTTGTGGGCTGTATTCACTTGTAGCACATTCAAACAGTCAGTGTGGTTGGGAAAGAAAATGCCATGACCAGAAGGGAACAATTGGCAACAACACACACACACACACACTTATTTATTTAGCAAACAATGAAAAAATAAGACCAAATCCAAGCTTGATGTTATGTATCCTATTTCATCTATAATATCACTTCTGAACTCTTACCCCAAGGCACCTTGTAAAACATGAATGTATTTCATAGACAGAAGCATAACACACAACAACATTAACAGCAGCAGAAGAAGCAGTATTTAAAAACTGAAGACTGAGCTAATACATGAAAAAAAAGAGTTTTGCCTTTTGCAAGTAAAGAAAGACGGGGCCAATCTAATTTCCTCAGGGTCAAAATCCCGCACTTGGGATACGTCTTAGCAATTAATTAGCAAAGGTGTCTCCGTAAGTGGACTGAATACAGCTCAGACGATTCAGAGCAGATCAGGATAGGCTCGAGAGCTGTGCAATATATATACACCGTACAAAGAACACTCTCATGCACAGAAAAGGTTGAAAAGCAACCTTTCTTTGTTGCGCTTGGTTGCTAGGCAACATGCACAAAGATCAGCTAATTAGGTCTGTGGTGTGGGTGGCCCATGTAATACTTATTTAAAAACTCTACCGATAAATTAATTAGTAGTTTACAGTTTAGGATGATCCCTTGCCAGCACCAATCATCTGATAATTTGGTGGCAAGGCACACAGGAAAGGTAATCTTTCATATATATTTCCCCTACCATTTAAATTTTTATAACTGAGATCCAAGGTCCTTGAATTATGCCCAGAATTAAATTGGCAACTAATGTAGCTGATGTAAGAGTAGTGTAACATGGTCACTGAAGCAACACCAGAAAATAATTTGGTTGCAGCGTTCTGCATTAGTTTCAGTTTCCTTACCCTCTTCAAGACAGCTCTACATAAAGCACACTGCAGTAATTTAAAGAGCAAACCACAGATTTCCTGAGACAGATCTGCCTTCTCCAAGATCAGTCACAAATGGCACACTAGTTAAAAAGGGACGAACGTTCATCCAAGATCAATGCCTTGCCTAGGAGTACCATCTTAACTAAGCCTTTTGTAAATTGAAAACCAAATGTATTTATAGGCTCCTAAAAGGACTTCTCTAAGACCATTTTCAATTTGATGTAGTAAAAAAGAATGTTCTGTTTACAGAAATTAGCATGTTTGGCTTCAGTTCAATTGAAATTCACTTAATGGATTTAGGGATAAAGTCCTGTTTAGAGTACAAGAGTCAATTCTTAATTACCAGACAGGAAACATATACTGAGAAGTAATCACTTGAATTGCAGGAGAGAAATTAAAAATCATTCCATACATCTGTATTTCCTCAGTTACAAACATGATCATCAATGACCCAGTCCAGGAAGAAAGATTATTGCCATTATGATGTGGAGACAGAAGAGATTTTATTCCCATGCTTTCCTCTCCCCAAGGAGGAACACAATAGCTCAAGCTTCCAGAATATCATAGCATGTAGCAATTATCCCATCCCTTGGTTTCCTTAGGCTACCTGTTGCAGCATATTAAATATTGCCCCCCCAACCCCCCCAATAACCTAGAACAGACTAGAACAGCGGTTCTCAAAGTGTGGCCTGGGGGCCCCTGGGGGCCCCTGAGACCCTTTCAGGGGGTCCACAAAGTCAAATATATTTTAACATTTCTCTGTTTAATTTCTAATACAGTACATATCAATAGATATAACCTACATAAACCAAAGCTCTTTGGGGTCCTTAATCATTTTTAGGAATATAAATGGGTTCCAACACCAAAAGGTTTGAGAACTGCTGGACTAGAAGATCAAAAGGTAGCTCTTCTTTCATAAACTGAAATGATAACTGGCATCATGGATCAAATCAGAATATTCTCAACAAACATTAACAGACTGGATAGCCCATTTAAAAGGAAAAAATATTTTGGAAATTAGAAAGGAAAATGGAGATGTATATCTTTAAGAGACACAGATTAAGAAACACAATGTAAATTTGCTAGAATCTGCCATTAGGTCAAACATTTGTGGTAGACAGAAAAAAAAAATGTAGTTATCAGAAACATCATCGAATTTAGAAAAATAGATTCAGGATGAAGTAGGGAGACTGTTATTATTATGATTTTAAACAGGACAAGGAAAAATTACTCTCTCTTCAGTTTATGCTCCAAAAAACTACAAAATAAAATTATATGATTTTTTTTTCAATCATTTCTTGAAATTTCAGAAAAAGATGCTTGATTCTTGGAGATATGAATGGGTTCCCCCCCCCCCCTCAAATAAAACCCTTGATAAATCTGGTTTATTAAGGGATTTTTGGTAAACTTCAGAAATGGAAGTCTCTTGGAGACACAAATATCCTTTAGAGAAAGCATACACTGATGATGATGTCCTTACAGTTACTCATACAAAGAACTGTTTAGAGTCAGTAATGAAACATATGCAAAATAGGGTTCATTATCAAGAAAATAGGAGGCAGGAGTTTTAGATGTGTTTGCTGCCTTGAGTTGACCATATATATATATATAAGAGAGAGAGAGAGAGAGAGAGAGAGGCAGAATCATCATTATCATCATCATCATCTGCCACACAACACCCCAGATTTAACAATTGTTGATTAAAAAGACAACAAAATCTGGATAGTGGGCATTGCAATACCTGGAGACAGCAGAATAGAAGAGAAAGAACTGGAGAAAATCACAAAATATAAAGACCTGCAAATAGAAGTAGAATGACTATGGCAAAAGAAAGCAAGGATAGTACCAATAGTTATAGGTGCCTCAGGTGCAATCCCAAAACATCTGGAGCACCACTTGAAGACTATTGGCATTGACAAAATCACCATCATTCAATTGCAAAAGGCAGCTTTGTGGAGTCCTTGGGGTTCTCTGAGCTTGGTTCTTTTCTTGCAAATATTTCATTACCTGGCTAGGTAACATCTTCAGCGCTCCACAGTTCAACCCTGAGGTACACATGTTCGCCACTAACGGCAGTTTTACTTGGAACAGCTTATATCCTGAGACGATACCTTTAACACCATCAAACAACATCTGCCTATCCCAGGTCCTTGGGAAGGACTTGATAGGTGGATAAAAATGCCAAATCTAGCTGACTATGTGACAAACAATAAGAAATCAATAGGAAGAGGACACAAATGATTTCAGGGAATTTATCTAAAGAGGGAAATAAATATTTGCAGCAAATAACAGAATTTAATATCATTGTTAAGCAAATTAAGTACCTGGAAATTTACTTAACAACATATAGTTATTTAAAAATAACTACTCACAGATTTGGAAAAACAGTTTAGCAAGGATCAACTTTCTGTTTCAAATGATTCCAAGAAAAATTGGAGAAAATATATCAAATAAGTGGCAAAAAATAACTAAATTCATTTAAATGAAAAACTGAGAATTAAATTTAGGAATTTGCAAGACAAAAGAATGAGGTAAACTATACCAAATCTCAATCTATATCAAGCCAGTTGTCCAACCTGGACTACAGATTGGATCACACTTCTACTGAAGGAGCAGGATTCCCCAAAGGCTTACATTCTTGCAACAATAGGAATATCAATGGAAGATAATTACTGTGAATATTACACTCAGAGAAAACTAGTACAGAATGTTTTATTCAGGAACATATTTCTCCAATATTTATTGTCAAAAGAGATAATTCATATTCAAAAAAATGCTACAAATGAAATAATCAGGTTGGACCATTTTTTCTCAATTTGTGGCAATGTCATAAAGCTCAACAATTCTGAAAGATGATTCACCATACATTGAAACAAATCTGAAATATTGACTTTTCTTTCCTGTCAGCTATTTTTTGGTTAAGCATGACTAAGCCTTATATTCATACTAATTATATGGAGTTGGAGCTGTATATGATAATAGCTACCATGATGCTTTATGCTTCTTAGTGGAAATTACATATAGTTAATTCTTTAGAAGAATGGCAGACTATACTATGGAAGTATTCATCAATGTAAAAAAATATTTTGTATTAAGAAAATAAGTCTGGTATGGAATTTAATTTAACCTAGAAATCATTTATGGACTATAAAACTGCATATGGACTTCTGCCACACCTGAAATTTGGGGTTCTCTCAATATAAGGCTTTTAAAATATTAGATTTTGTCTGATTTGTTATAATAATGATAGACTTTCTTAAATTAGATAGAAATTCCTATTAATTATTTATTTTGATTGATGACTCTGATATTGGTTGCGTTTGCTATTTATTGATCATTGATTTGATTTTAATAATAATTACAGTTGCGATGAGATTATCTTTATATGTATGACTAAACTAATGTTACTTTGAAAGTTCCTATTCAGTTGTAAATCTCATATTAATTTTTGTACCTTTATTTCTTTCTTTTCCTCTTTTTTCGTTGTTACAATTTTTGACATATAAGTTAAAATAAAATTTAAAAAGAAAATCATAGAATTCAAACAAACTGTCATGGCAAGCTCAGACTCAAAGAAACTGATAATGAGCAGCCTGCTCCAGAATTGCCAGACAAACCACCACTTGAGGATCTGCAGACTGTTAAGGCAGGGCCATCCAGTAATCAACAGGAGCAACTGCTGTTGGTCTCCAAAGATAAGAGGTCTGAGCTGCCACCTCCCTCCCAGCACAAGGACTCACCACACAGAGAAGAGAGCAGAACAAAGTCGTTTCAGTGGGGCTCCTTGCAGGAAAGGAGCCATGCCCTTCCTACACCGGCACTGCCTCTACTGAAATAGAGCAGTACATTCAAGCCTCTCCATTGGCAACAATTGTCTACTAACCCAGACTCTACGGGCCTTGAATCCTGACATCGCATAGGAGGCAAGATGGAGTTTGTGAGCCAGTGGTAGCCTCCCAGCGTCAGCTTCTGAACACGGAAAGCCTCATGGAAGCCTAGAACAAAATCTGAACTGTGGAATGCTCTCTTCAGAGTTCCTGAATAGCCGGACTTTTTCTTCATTTTGAGGTTTTGTTTGTGTTTGTTTATTGCTATACTATTGCTTAGCTTAGGAGAAACATGAACATGTGCCTAATTCTGGCTATATTAAAACCTAGAATTTTACTACTGATTTCTGTAAGCAATTCACATTCCCTGCCCTGTGGACTTGAAAAAATAGTTTCTCTTGACATACATACATACATACATACATACATACACTTAGAATTTTTCAGTACAATAAAAGTGATTTTATGAATTAAAGAGAATTTAGCGAATTTGGAGTGATTTTAAAGAAGTAAAAGAAGAATAAGAAAACAAAGAGTATAGAAAATAAGAAATGAAATGAAATGAAAAAAGATAACATCAGATTATGACTTCCACACTTCTATCGAGTAATTGCTCTCTTATTCTTTCCTCTTCCTCTTTGATCCCTTTTAGTCCCCAGATCCATGATTCATCAGTTTAGTCCTCTTTCAACAAAAAGTCCATATAAGGCTTCCACTCTTTTAAAAATTATTTATTTATTTATTTATTTATTTATTTATTAAATTTTTCAACCGCCCATCTCCCCCCAATGGGGGAACTCTGGGCAATTCACAACGAACATTAAAAACATAAAATATATAAATACATAAAACCTTAATTAAAAACATTATTAAAAAGAAGGAGATTCTTAAAAAATTATCATTTTTTCCCTGACCAAACTGGTCAGCTTTGCCATTTCCGCAAGCTCCATCAGTTTTATAATCCAATCTTCTACTGTGAGTATTTGATTATTCTTCCATCTTTGCACATACAATGATCTTGCCATAGTTACCATATACAATATTAGTTTCCCATATTTCTTTTCTAGTTCATCGTTCATAAAACCCAATAAAAATAACTTCGGTTTCATCATGATATTAATCTGCAGTATCTTTTGCATCATTGTATGAATTTGCCCCCAAAATTTCTTTGGTTTTTCACAAGTCCACTATGCTTGATAAAAAGTCCCCTCTTCTTTTTCACTTTTCTAACACTGGTTTGACATTCCTTGTACATTTTTGACAACTTAACCAGTGTCATATATCAATGATACATCATTTTTTAAAAATTCTCTCTTAAATTATGACACAATGTAAATTTAGCACCAGTTTCCCACATTTTCTCCCATACATCCATAATAGTTTCTCAATCTGAATCTGAAACTGATTTATCCAAACAATTTATCTGAAAAATCTCTGAAATAGTTGTCTCTATATGGAATCTTTTCCAGCACTACTTGGATATATAGGAAAATATCCCTTTCTCTGGGGGAGATGGGTGGCATAGAAATTTAATAAATAAACAAACAAACAAACAAACTTCATTAGTACTTTCTACAGGCAAAGCAGTTCCTGTGCCTTGCTGCTACAGCCTCTCACTTAATTTAGTGGTAGAAACAAAGCCAGTTTTTCTCTGCAAACTATTAAACATCCTTTGAAGCTGGTAGGACTTATGGTTTGGGGGGGACAAGGGCTTCAACCAGCAATCAACATTTCATCTAGATACTGTATACAAGATTCTTTATCACCAGTTACTAAGAAATTCTACTATTTGAAGTTTTCAGACAGAAATTCCAAGAGACTAATAAGGATGAGCACTTTCCATTATTGTTCCTTCAGTAAAAACAGACAATTTAGGATCATTTATCTGCAAACTGTGAATACTATTTAATCCCCGGAAGTGGGGAGTGGAGAAGGCAAGGAAATATGAATCTACAGCCTTGGATTTTATGCAAACTGCTTAGATCAAAAGACATCAGGATGAATGTTTTGTTCTATGATCAAAAGATTAAACAGAAGCTGCACCTGTCAGCACAACAAGTTCAGTTTTGTATAGAAAAAATCTGAAATGTAGCTGGCATAGCATGAGAGATGGGACTGTGAAGCAGCCCAGTGTAATTGCAGAGAGTGTATTTAGAGCAAGGATTAAATGCTAATGCCAGATGATAAAATTCTAATGTTCTTTCATTAGACCATTCCTAAGAAATCGTTCCCTGATCAGCACACTTCTGAAAGTTAAATGGGATGCAAAAGGGCTTGATTCAAAAACATATAAACAATGCACTACACTGGTTGTTGAGATGTAATTGAATGGGTTGTTCTTATACCATGGGACTCATATGTATTAATGAAGACAGATAAAAGTCTCATTAAATTATACTTGTATGTCAATTCTAATGGCTATGCAAGTGAATGGATGCTGAGGCTCTACTCCCTGAGAAACATTGTCTATGGGGCTAGTGTGGTGTAGTAGTTAAAGTACTGGACTAGAACTGGGGAGAGCTGGGTTCAAGTCCACCTTTAACCATGACAGCTGGCTGACTTTGAGCCAGGCATTCCTCTTAACTCAATCTAATAAAGTTGTGAGGTCTGACCTGGAGAAGAGAGTGCTGTATCTGCAATCTTGAGCTCCTGGACAAAAGACAGGATATAAATCTAAATATTAAATAAAATAGCAGGAATAAACACATTAGGGGTCAGCAGGCAGTGCCTGTGAACATCAAGGTGCCAAGCATAGCCCTAAATTACATCCTTGTTCCCTCCCCATTAAGATTTTATTTAAAAAAACAAAAGAAGGCAATTTTCAAGATAATTTTATCTTCTTGCATTGGATGCCACAAGTTTGCAGGTCAGTACTCATGAGATCTTAGGTGAGATCTTGTAGAAAAGATGTAAGACTTGGACCATTTTTAATTTTTAAGATTTGGGAGTTTTGTGCCTTTGCACAAGATTGTGTCATGATACCCAGTAGAAGAAAATATTGCTGATTCTTGGACTGTATGATTTTATTCAGTTGGGACAACTAGCCACTAATACTTGGTCCAAAATGTGTAATTTCCCAATATATCACATGTCCTGAGTCTTCTACTTGAAACTGGGAGTAATTTCCATTGAATTCAGTGGTGCTTACTCCCCCCCCCCCCCCCCATTCCTCTTTTCAGCTTTCATGGAAATTGTTGAGGATACATTGGATATGTCCCAAGCAAGTGGATTTCAGCCTGAGGGCTGTATATCAGAGTTTTTCAAAGCATAGAATAAGCCAAACTGGGTGTATTGCTCAAGGCTGACCAGAAAAAAGTTCTAAGGATACAGAGTAATAAGCATCAGGCAGAGCTCTCTGTTTTATACTATATGTTTAATTTAGAATTGTGATCACTTTTCATGCATTCACTTTTTTAAGGAGACACATTGCATTCCATTGCCATTGTTATTCTGTTCGTTTATCAGACTGAATATGGAGAGTTCCTCCCAGTGACTTCCATGCCAAAGGCTACTGCAGCTGACTTATCCAATGCAGACCAGCAGACTCTATGAAGACTTTTCATTATAACTGTGCCATTAATTGGAACTTCCTATTTACAATGTCATTTTCTAATTATTTCCTGTTTAGAAAGCTATTGCATTATTAACAAATTTGTTCCATAATTAATCTATACTGGATTTGTTTTTATTGTTGTTGCTGTTTTAGAAAAATAAAGAAAACAACCTTATTAAGAAAAACAATACTTGACTCAGGGCAATATATTCATTATTGCATAAGAAACAATTAGGGATAAATGTTATAAGTAGAAAACATCAATTTCCTGAATCTTCTTAGAGAAGCAAATTCAAACTCCATCTTCCCTGTTTTTCATATGTGTGGAATCCATGGAAGTTGCCTTTTTGTACTTTTGGAATGAAAAACAGAACTCTGTAATATGGTAAATCCTGTGTTTAATTCTGCTTGAGAGGGCCGCAGAAAATCAATGCTCTGGTGGCGCTGAATGGCTCCTGTAGGGAAGCAAATCCAGAGATCTTTCATCCCAGAGCTGCTAATTTAGCATTGCAGCCATCCAATCCACTCTACTGTTTTATCCGTGGAAGTGGCAGACCTCAGGTAGGGCAAGGGGGCAGGGTGATTGCTGCCCTCAGCCTTCACACTCCTGATGTAGCTGCTTTTAGCCACCGCTTTGCTGTCTTTCCGACCCCAGCTTAAGAGAAAATCCAACCGGCCCAGTTTGCCTCCTTCTCTTACACTGCTAACGTCCCAATACACAGAAATGTATCATCATAGAAGGGAGTAGTGGCAGAGGCGCAGGGAAATGTGGATGATACCAGGCACTGGCCTATCCAGGAAATGTTTCTTCTGAACTGGAAGGTTAAGAAGCAAACTTCAAAAGTTGGCCCAGGAACAGTTCACTTTGTGAATATTCAGTATTGATTGGCTGACATTTAAAACACACAACTGAGAGAGTGGTGGGAGTCTCCATTTGAAAGTTGGTCATGTTTGTTGGTCATTTTATCCATGTCTTCCACAGACTCTGTTTAGGCATGCAGATTTAATGGCCTGAACATTGTACAACAGGGCAAGATTCAGTACTTACAATAAATTGTACTTTATCTTTTCTGTAGTTTCAGAAAGTGAATTGGGGATATTAAAGTATTAATGAATTTCAGAGAACAGCATTACATTTTTCAATGCAGTTGTTTTTCATTGTAATGGAGGGGAGGACTGGAGACAAAAAGATAGACTATTTGTAGACTATATTTGATATTAAAAGGTATATTGGATGAATGCATATTTATCGTCTGTTTTATTTCTGTGAGAGCTTTCAGATTAAGTTGAGGGAGGGCACTGAATAAGTGGAAAGCAGTGCAAAAAACAAATTGATATGTCAGAGCAGAAAAGGTGATTTTTCTCCTTTCCTTTGTGTGTGTGTGTGCACGTAAAGGTACTTTAATCACTCTTTAAAGAAATATACATTGGCCAGAATGGTCACACTCATTACAAAAGCATTTCTGATGCTTTCTCTTTTGCATTACCATTATCAGATTTTTTTTGTTCCAACCAAGTATGAGAAAGGCTTTTGATAATGTATGCTTCATATGTGAAAATTACTGATTTATATTTCCTGGCTTGGAAATAGGAACCTGGTAATGCACACCTCAACTATGTGATAAGCACCATTGCTTTGGAAATTCTTCACTAACTGTATTTTTGAAAGAGGGTGAAGTCCAGATGCCTGGATAGAGGAAGTTGAAGCTGAAGGAGACAAATGAGAGTTAGTACAGAGCAGACTGAAGGTTTTAGTTGCCTCCATTTTTTCCTCCCCTTTGTTAAGGGCATTGGTGGAATAAGGTGAAGATGGGAAGTGATTATTACTTTAGCATTGATGCCTCTCCTGCTTGCATGTTTTTAATTTGTTTTATAGCTTGGTGAAGATTCTGTAGTGGATTCTGTATTTATGTGTTCATGCTTAAGCACTCTGTATGGGTCTGTGTAGTCTCAGCAATGCAATTTGTGGGCCAGGGTTTGATCTGCAAGAAAAGCCACTAGGAAATTCCAGGGCTGTAGGGTGATCTGAGAAGTTGAACAAACATCTCAGAAGAAAGCAGTGGCAACCCACTTCCATATTTCTGGTAAAGAAACTGCACGAAGGTATTCATAAGGTCACTAGGAGTCAAACTCAACTTGAAGAAGACTATATGCATATGCATATGTATATGTACATGAATATGTATAGATACAGGTACATGCACATGGGCTGTTTAGAGATGGGAGATGACTTTGGATAAGAGACAGATTTAAAATGTTTCTGTAAAAAGAAAGACCAGGAGAGGGTGGCCAGGTGTTCTTAGAAACATCACAGCAGAGAGTAGGGATAGGTGCATATGTTAAATGTAGCTGAACTTTAGATTTTTAAAAAATTGAACTAAAATGTATTATGTATTAGGATGTATTTTTCTCTAGATATGCATTTTGTCTGCAATTATGCTAATATATAGCTGTTGCAAACAAGTGTTTTATTATAATTTATTTTTATATTAATATATATAAGATTTTTAGTATATACTTTCCCCAAATATACATTTTCATTAGCAAATTGTGTTGCAAAATTCAGAAAATAAGAGCATTTTGAAGAACAATTAGGTTTCAGTTCATGTTTTTATTCAAAAATGCAAAGATAAGTTTATGTTCAGATGTCAACTTCATTTCTGCACAATTCTACCTAGAAGTGGGAGATTTGGCAGTCTCTTAACTCCAGTTAAGAGAGGGGACATTAAACAGATACTGGTCATGCACATTCAACAAGACTTGTGCTTTTTTCCAGCCCTACATATTGTGTCGCTCCTGAATTCTAAGCTGATCCTAAAGTAACATTCATCCACGTGGATGAAGGGTCTGGTGTGATATCCATCACTGAAATGCCCCATGAGATACATGCTGCTTTGCAGAGAATTTGATGTGGCTTCTCTGTCTGATCCTTATTTCAAAAATATTTTGGAATATGTAAATCTAACTTTTATATTTCTTATACTGCTCATCACAAAATAGGATCTTGTGTGCATGTTTGTATTGATGCATGCAAAAAAGGGCCACCATCTTGACTTTTTAGCTGTCCCCCATGGATGCCCCTGGGTATATTTGTATGTATTAAAAGCAAAAAATTTACATGAACTGAAGAGAAGCCACATTGTATCATCCCTTGCCCTTCATATTATAGTCTTCTATTTCTATACCCTTTTTATCTTATATTGTTTTATATGGTCTTTGGCCTTAATCAAGTTTCTGTTCTGTTTTGTGGTGTGTGTGTGTGTGTGTGTGTATGTGTGTGTGTGTGTTGTTTCTCTATGTGTGTGAAAACATGATTGGGAAAAGTTTATCTTCAATATTAAGGAAAAATGGGCACTAGTGGAAGAAGTATGTATGAGTGTATAATGTTCTATAGTGGCTTTTCCAGGAAGCTTTGGAAAAGTTAATTGCAGAAGATTATAAGACGGGTGAATAAATAAACCATTGCAAAGAAATTGAGCAGAACTTTTCAAAAAATGGATTCAGTTCAATGCAACATGATGATCCTTGAGTAGCTTTCACCATATTGACACTTTCTAAATATATTAGATATCAAATTCACAAATTTCCATCAAGCATGTTCTTCTGCAGGCCATCAAACTGAAGAAGTCTGCTTAAGAGGATTGAAAGATAGCTTATTTTGAAGGGGCTTGATGGAAGAGATCAGAGCAGTGTTTCTCAACCTTAGCAACTTTAAGACATGTGGACTTCAACTTCCAGAATTCCCCAGACAGAAGATCACACATCTTAAAGTTGTTAAGGTTGAAAAACACTGGATTAGAGGTTCACTTGATATGTATGTTTTCTCAATCAACATATTTACTCATCATGCTGGCTAGAATATGATAATAGAATACTGAACAATACAGGTTAACAGATTTTCGATAAAATCTTTTTTCCATGAGCACTCCAGTTTAACAACATACCAAATGTGCAAGCAATAAAGCATTAGTATTTGTTTGTTTATGATAGGAAGAACGTCGCTACTTGTGGTCCATCATATAATGATTTCTGAGCATTTAGCAAATAAATTATGCATTTTAAATTAAAGAGAGTGCTCTGTATTTTTGGAATATCACAAATGTACCTAGAAAAAAGGTTCTGTCCAAGATCTTTCTAATATGAACTTTCTTGATGAATACATATCTTAATTAAATACAAGTAATTAAACTAAAAGCCCTATCAAATGTAACTTGTCACTCACTGTACAACATTTAATTAAATCTGTTTTCCATTCCCTGGTCACTTCCATCCCCTATAAACAATTCCTTTCATAAAAGATCAAGTTTCAGTAATTCAGAAAACAGACAACAGTCAATCAACTAATTGACATGACAAAGACTTTTATTTAAATGCTACCTAAAGAAAGCCCCTAGAAAAGTTACTTCTATGTGGGCTTCTTATATTATATATATAAATGTTGCCCAGCACCAGAAAACATTGTGGAAGCCATCTTAGAAAAAAACCTGAAAGACTAGTCCTAGATTTAGACTTCACTGAAAGCAAAAAAATAAAAATCCCCTCTCACCCTTATAAGTGGTATATGTCTTCCTGAATCTCGGGTCCTCTACCAGAGGCCTGGGAGTTTGAGGGTTCTGTGCAGTATCTTAGCTGTTCCTAGCACATAGCGGACATACAGACCAGCTACAAGTACCTTGGTATCCCACAGTCACATGGGAACCACAATGAGGAGGCAAGGATGTCAGCAACATCCAAGTACCACCAAAGAATAAGACAGGTCCTGAAGAGCCAGCTCAATGGGAAAACAAGATCCATGCCATCAGCACGTATGCCCTGCCAATCATCAGATACCTGGGCCCAGAAGGGACTTGGGTAATGGTGGTGACAGTGGCCCAGGCAACGCCCTGAATTATGAACAGCCTGGTCAGCGACCGAGTGGCAGCCAGAATAACGGCCCAAGGGATCAATTCAGCTGGCCCCTCCAACTTGTCCAGAGAAGGCAGAGGGGAGTTCGGGTCTCTCCAGTGTAAGTGGGCTGGGTACCTCCTCCCTAGTGTGAGAGACAGGGAGGGGTACCCAAGGGTGGATGTGTGGAGGGTGTTGTGAGTGTGATAGTGATACTCCCTTCTCCTGAGTGAGAGTCAGAGTGGGAGTAGGAGTGGATCACCTGCCCACAGCCAACTAGTGAGAGAGGCTGGCAAGGGGGTACAGTGGATGAGTGGGGTGACGGTTAGGGTCCAATGGTATTGAGAGCAGGAGCTGAAGTGCCATGGAGCCCACTGTCATCCCTCAGCTGACTGGGTGTGTCTGATGGTGCTTGGCTGGATGGAGGGACCCCTGACCAGGGAAACTGGAGGGCTGGGATGTGGGGGCGGGGGGGAATGGAAGCTCTGGGGAGGTTAGGGTAGATTACACTATTCAGGTGGTGATGGGGAGGGGGTGTTATAATGGGAGTAAGAGGGTGGGCCACTCTCAAGGAAGATGCTCCTGGTGCTTAGTACCGGTGGTGTGTTCCGACCCTTGGGACTCAGACCCAGGCCCTAGACAGCAGATCCACTGAGACCCTGGCCTTCAACTGCTGCTTCTTAATGCTAGTCAACAGCAAGCCCCCCCTTATATGTGATTTGATCACTGAGCACCGTGCCGACCTGGCATGTATCACTAACACCTGGTTGGGCCCTTTCAGAAATGTGTCCAGCCAGGTTTACAGTTTGGCACCAATCGAGACCCTAGGGCAGGGGAGGAGGGGTAGCAGTCGTCATCAGAGAATCTCTGTTGACCTTCAGGGTCACTGCTCTACAAGTGGCCAGTTGTAAGACCTTGTTCCTGAAGTTGGGCTCATGAGCACAATAGGGATTGTTGTTACTGTACCAGCCTCCCTGCTGCGTAGCAACCTCCCTGCCTGAGCTGCTAGAGGCCATTGCAGGGCTGCCAATGGAGTTCCCCAGACTGATGGCCTTGGGGGACTTCAATCTACCATCCCTGGGGCATGCCTCAGAGGCAGCTCAGGAGTTCATGGCTACCATGGCAGCCATGGGCCTGTCCCAGATTATCTGTGACCCAACTCGGGACAGTGGTCTCACACCAGACTTGGTTTTCTTGTCAGAGCAGTGGCAATGTGATCTGAAGGAGGAATTACATCTGTCCTCCTTGTCATGGTCAGATCATGTCCTGGTAGCCTTGAGATTCTCTTATGCTACCCCCCTCCACAGGGAGGCAGGACCCATTCAATTGGTCCACCTCAGCGACTGATGGACCCAACTGGGTTCCAAAAGGAGCTGGGGATTATATCTGAGAGTCGGCTGCATGGTCCAGTGGAGGCCTTGGCTGCTACCTGGAATAGGAAAGCGGCCAAGGCCTTGGACAAGATCACACCCATGCGACCTCTCTTGACTCATCGAACCCGACACTCCCCATGGTTTATGGAGGAGTTGAGGGTTTTGAAAAGGGTTAAGAGATGTCTAGAGTGCCACTGGAGGAAAACAAGGACTGAACCCGACCAAACACAAGCTAGAGCCGCTATTAAGGCCTAAGGTAAGAGTGGCGAAATGTCAATATTTTTCTGCTCTTATTGCATCTGCAGAATGCTGTCCAGTGGACCTGTTTAAGATCACCCAATCCCTTTTGGGAAAGGGGGGCCCAGTGGCCCATTTACAGGGCCACGCAGAGGAGTTTTCTAGGCATGTGAAGGATAAAATCACTCAGATCCAGTTCTAGTTGGATGCCAAGCATGAGGCATGATCTATAGAGATGCCCAGGGTACATTCTTACCGTTATCTGTGAACAGTTTGATCCTGTTGAACCTGAGGAAGTGGACAGGGTCCTCCAGATGGTCAATGCCACTACCTGTCAACTAGATCCATGTCCCTCCTGGCTAGTCAAAGCTACTCGGGAGGTGACATGTGGGTGAGTCCAGGTGATGGTGAATTCATCCTTGAGGAAGGGAGTGTTTCCAGCTGCCTTTAAAGAGCCGCAGGTGCACCCTGTCCTCAAGAAACAATCACTGGATCCCACCATACTGGACAATTTCCATCTGGTCTCCCACCTCCCCTTTTTAGGGAAGGTGGTTGAGAAGGTGGTGGCATTGCAGCTCCAGAGGATCCTGAAGGAAACAGATTGTCTGGACCCTTTTCAGTCAGGTTTCAGGCCCGGATATGGGATGGAAACAGCATTGGTTGCACTCATGGATGATCTCTGGCTGGAGCAGGATGGGGGTACTGCATCCATCCTTGCACTTCTTGACCTCTCAGTGGCTTTTGATGCCATCGACCCTGGTATCCTTTTGGGTCAACTTGGGGAGTTGGGAGTGGGTGGCACAGTTTTGCACTGGTTCTCTTCCTTCCTCCAAGGTCAATCCCAATCGGGGGGTAAGAGGTCCAGCTCGCGGCCCCTCCATTGTGGGGTGCTGCAGAGTTCAGTACTCTCTCTGCTTCTTTTTAACATCTATATGAAACCACTGGGTGAGATCATCCATCACCATGGGATGAGGTATCATCAATATGCAGATGATACCCAGTTATACATCTCCATCCCGGATGAGGTGAGGGATGCCGTGACCACCCTTTCGCGGGGTGGCTATGGGGGCCTGGATGGGGTGCAACATACTTCAGTTGAACCCTGGTAAGATGGAGTGGCTATGGATTGGAGGCTTCTCTGTATCCAAGGATTTACCATCTTTGGTTTTGGATGGGGTTGCACTGCTCCTGACAGACCCAGTGCATAATCTGGGGGGCCTCCTGGACTCATTACTCCTGCTCAAGGAGCAGGTAGCAGTCATGGCCAGGAGGGCCTTTGTCCACCTTCATGTGATACGCCAGTTATGCCCTTTCCTGGATCAGGAGGCTCCTGGACTAGGAGCTCTCTAGTTGAGAGATGACCACTCATGCCCTGGTCATCTCTCAACTAGACTATTGCAATGCGCTTTACATGGGGCTACCTTTGAAGAGTATCCGGAAGCTACAGCTGGTTCAAAATGCAGCTGCGCAGACAATCTTGGGTGCCCCAAGAATGGCACATATAACACCTTTACTGTGCGAGCTGCATTGGGTCCCAGTCTGCTTCCGGGTCCAATTCAAAGTGTTGGTTATTACCTTTAAAGCCCTACATGGCATGGGTCCAAGTTATCTGAGGGACCGTCTCACCTGTATCACATCAACCTGTCCCACCTGGTCAGACAGAAGGGCATCTTGTGGACCCTGTCAGCAAGAGAATGTCGGCTGGCGGGGCCCAGGAAGAGAGCCTTCTCTGCCATTGCCCCCACCCTTTGGAATGTCCCCCCCCCCCCCCCAGATGCAGCAGGCCCCAGCTTTCTGGAAAGGATTAAAGACCTGGTTCTTCCAGCTTGCGTGGGGTGACAACAATCTTTCCCAATCCTGGGGGTGGCTGGTGCCTTGATGATGCTCTCTAAGCGACTGCCAATTTTATATCTACCCTTGGATCTATTTATTTTCTATTTATTTAAGATTATTGTATGTTGTAATTTTAACTGATTTTAACCATTTTGTAAACCACCCAGAGTCATTTCAACAAGATGGGCAGTGACAAATTTGATAGATGAATGAATGAATGAATGAATGAATGAATGAATGAATGAATGAATGGTAGTATTATGGCAATGGGAATGGGTGCATCATTGGAAGACCTGAATGACCAGGTTAGGGACACATTATCCTGAAGAAGGCCTTTCTATGTGGTCACTAAGAGTTGATGGCACACAATCATAATCAATCAATGGTCTCCATGTTACTTAACAGCTATAGCATATCTATTTCTCCCATTTCACTGCACACAGACACACCCCACTAATTTTACTGCTGCTCTTATAAAAAATCCTCAGCAATGAATATGAGATGAAATGGCAAGAGCCATAGCTCCACTTACCACATAAAAGTCTCAGAATAAAAACTTAGTCTCTTCTGGTAGGAGTGGTAGAGACTCCAGTGGAGAGCTGCCAGAAGGGTTAGTACTGAAGTACATGATCTGCATTAACGTAAGGCAGCTTCTCATATACTAGCATGCGAGTGATCCTTCTCCTGACAAATCCTAAAAAATTGTTAATGTTATGTATAAAAAATACCTGATATTGCCAAAAAAATGTCAAATAGGGCTACGCAAATCTTTCAATATAGGTGTTTTGCACTATATGTTAGCATGAAAACAATTTCTTTGTTGTGTTAAAGCAACCACGTTCTTTGCAAGGCTCAGATGGTTGCTTCAAAAATTGTCCAAGCAAAATATCAGCTTTCAGATCACATCCACTGTTGAAGATAACACAGATTGGCAAAGAGTTGCTACAGAGCCATGATGGGTTCAGCGATCTACACAACCAAATTTATAATAATAATGTTTTTTGCTATTGCAAGTAGGGCCTTGATGGGTCTTAAGATCAAAAATAACAAAAATACCTAAGGAACACAAAAAGATAAACAACCAGGTTATAGCATTACTTGCAGAAATTACAATCTGACCCTATATTGCAGTTTTGCCTTCCATGGAAAAATATTTGCAGACACAGATGAATCTGTAAAATGGCAATAATATGAACCTTCTTGAAAGGTACATTTGCTAGGGTGGTAGTAAATTTTGGATTCTTAAAACACTGTATAAACTCTCATTTTTTATTTTCTGATTTGTGAAGTCCATGATGCACCCACATCTCTGTAGAACAAAGAAGGCTGCAACAGATTATTCTAATTCAATTAAACTGACATAGTTCAGAGATCTCAGGTTAATCAGTCATTCCAGAAACAAACAGTGGTTGCAGTCCATGAAATGAAACTATTATATCTTCACATAAGCATTTCTTAGCATCAAGTATCATTCAAATTAATTGGGTCTTGTGGAATACATGAACTATGTATGCAGATAATACAAAACAAAGTAATCACAATTAAGCTGAAGACTCCAAAAAGATTTCATTTGTTGTAATAGTCAAGGTAGTCAGAGAGTTTGAGATTGCATCTTCTTAGAAAAATGTTTCATGCGGGGCTTTTCTGGGAAGCTGTTTATAATGAGTTATGTACCTGTATCATTTCTACAAAGAAACAAATATCATCACTTTATTCTGGCAGCAAAATAAAGTTGGGCCTTTTTAAGTACTCCATAAACACAACATATACGTTGCTTGCCTATACATGTAATATTATGGTTCATCCCTCTTCTGCCAAGAGCCAAGACAGGCATGATATAGAAGATAGTAACACTTTAATATTAGAAGCAGCTGCTGTGGACTCTGATGACAAGGTAGTGACACTGAGGGAGCAGGAAACAGATATTTTTCCTGGGTGCTGCTGTTGGTCCTCCAGGGAGGAACAGTTTGGGGTGATCCCTATTGGGAAGACTTAAGAACCCCTCCCACAGTGCTACAGCCATTGATCCACTTCCCTGCTTGCAGCAGCTTTAAGGGGTTAAAAAATATGCAGTTGCCTTAAAGAGATGCTGTACCTACATCATTCCAAGGTGCCATTTCTAAATCATTTTCAAAGCATCACCCGGGAGCTTAAAGTGGTATGTGAGGGGCTGTCCTCTAATTTTTGTCCCTGTAAAGAGCCATGGAAATGACCTTGAAGAAGACATCCAGAAGCCAGTAGGACCACAACAGGTGCAGAAGTATGTGTTAAGCCCAGGGGGTAAAAAAGTGTTAGAAAGAGACTGGCTCCCCCTGATTCCATGGGGTATAAGAGGGAGGGAAGGGAAAACATAGGCAGAGTTGCAAGATTCTGTTACTATAGCCTATCTCAATAAAATATAGTTCTAGTCTTCCTGTAGAGTAAGCTTCCTAGTACATCTATGTTATAGGTTAAAATAACAATCCCATGAAGTAGATTGAGCTGAGGGAGAATGGCTCAAAGATACTCCATATTCAAGAGGGGGCTTGAACCTGTTTCCTCTGTCCCAGTACAGCACCTAAACCATGATCTACTTTCTCAAATTGAAATCTGATCTTCTTTTCCTATTTGGGACAAAGATTTGAAGGAAGATTAATTTCCAGCAGAAGGTAAATCGGAGCTGAGGCTTGCACTTGGCTGACTGTTAGTCAAAGGTGGAGCCAGAAAAAAAAACTAAATTAGCTTAATTTTGTTGACATTGACATCTGGTAACATTAAATGTAGTACATATGATTAATCTCCAGTCTGATCTGTAATGTTTCTTCTTCTGTCACAGTCAAATGTTACAATGTAGTTATAACTTTTGAAGGTCTTGGGGGGGGGGGTAACCCTGGGTCTCAGTTTGCACAGCTCTAATACAGAATGTTTTAGTTTGGTTTCTTTTTTTTAATTATGTTTTCTTAATGCATGAAAACACCACAAAGATCAGGATGCCAAGAAAGAAAACCACACACGGTTAATAATTAAAGGGCATCAACTTTAATTAGTGGGAGTCCTATTTCATCCTCCCTGGATGGACATTAGCCTTGATTTCATTATCTCTGCATGGACATTAGCTTTCTTGTTATCTCTTTCAGTTACATTAGAGAGGGAAACTTTCATGTAGCAAAGGGTACACTGTGAAAAAAATGTTTGGCCTGAGGGCTGCAGAGAGAGTGGGTAGAGTCAAAATGTTCACACCAATTTCTGGCAGGGTTTTGAAGTTAAATAAGGCATTTACTTTAATTAGTTATATGATGGGTGAAAATTTGGAATGTACTCTACATACCAATGAAACCCATAAAAAAATGGAGTCAGCCCCTGCCACCAAACTGTTATCTCTTTTTTTAAATTAAAAAAACCCCTTTTCTTACAAATACCAAAGATTTTTTTAAAATGTGAATGCAAATCAACCAAACCAAAATATAAAAATCCCAATAAAGCAAGGAACATAAAGAGGGAAAAATGAAATGTGTGATCTCTACATGGAATGCTGGATGGAGATTGCCGTTTCAACACATCAGGATCATTACAGGTTGGAATAAGGTTGGTTTAACTCACTTTTTAATTTAGAGGCATGAGGTGGCAGGATACAAATGGAAAATTATTTGTAACTTCATTCTGATCTTTATTCTACATTTTTGGGTTATGTAGTTCTATTCTACATTTTTGGGTTATGTAGTCCTAACTAGTAACCAAGTAGTGAACCTCTTCTCTGGAAGTTTTTTTTAGCTAGAGGCTTTGCAGTGATAAGTCTCGGAAGCAAATATGAGAAGAAGTCTTTTGTTATATCCTATATTTTGTATGAAACTTGTATTTTGTGAAGTTTTACATTTTAAATGTAACTCTCTGTAACTTTCCTTTCTGCTGATGCTGAGTGCTCTTATCTCCCTCCCTCCTCAGATAGCAATGCTCTAGACAACAAGGCCGAAATGTACCCAAAACAAGGTACAACCGGTGAAGACAAGGACTTGTGGTTTAGCTACCAGCAATTGACCAAATTTGGAGTACGGAAGGCATGGGGAGGGCACTGAGGGGGGATTGGGGAGAAACGGCTCTTGTAATGATAAAAAGGCTTGCTGAACTCCTTTTCGGGGTTCAGTTCTTTGCAGGGACCTGCGAGTCCTAACTGAACCTTTGCGCAAATAAAGCTTCTCCCTGAATGACCCAGTGAGAGTCTCATCATCAATAAATGTTGCGTTGCTCCCACCCGTAACAGGCAGGGGAAACATTTTGCAGCTACGGACTATAATCTCAAGTGTATAATACCATAATTTTATTATTTTTTTACAGCCAAAAGTCATGTCCCCATTACTCAACAGTGGCTTTGAGTGATGTGATTTGGGGGGCCTCCAAAAGACGTTAAAGCCACAGAGTCTATGACCTCCCACAGGGGTTTGCAGCTAGCCATGATGAAGCCAAATGCCAAAATGTGTGTTGTGCCATCATGATGGAAGCTCTGGCCTTTTGTATTTGGGTTATAACATTATATGCAAATACAGGTAGTTCTCAGGTTATGACAGCAATTGGGACCAGAATTTCTATTGGTAAGTGATGTTGTCATAAAGTGCAATATCATTTGCCTGCATTGCTTAGCAACAGCAATCCTGACAGTCGCCGTTGCCATCATTAAGACAGTGTGGGTCATTAAGCAGGAACCTCACATGACCATGAGGTGGGAAGAGGTGGGAATCCAGAAGCACTTGCTTATGCCATTGAAGCCGTGTCCTAGGCAGGCAGGCTGGCAGGTGAGAGCTACAGGTGGGTGTTATGGAGTACAAGATCTCCATGCTGACTGGGGGCTCCTCAGGAGAAAAAGTGGCAGGAGTGGGAGAAACTTGTGGGAGCAACTTGTGACTTTCTGCCAGCTTCACCATTGTCTTTGCTTGTGGGAAGCCGGTGGGAAGGTTGCAAATGGTGATTATTTGACTGCAGGATGCTGCAACCATTATAATTGTGAGCCAGTTGCCAAGCACCAGAATTGTGAGCACGTCACCGTGAGGATGCTGCAATGGCCACAACTTCGAGGACCGGTCGTAAGTCCCCCTCGTTCAGCACTGTCATAACTTCAAATGGTTGCTGAATGAGTGGTCACTAAGCAAGGAATACCTGTACTAAGGGGTGCAGCTTACATTGTGACATTGAAGCACATTTTGTCACTTATTCCTCCTTGCCCCCCCCCCATGTCCTCTCAAGGTTTAATTAATGTACTTTTGCATACTTGCAAAATTTGCATTCTATAATGCTTTTTGGTGGTTAATTTTAATCTCAGGGACATGCAAGAGCTAGCCTTAAATTTTGCATCAGAATATTCTCCTTCCCTACTAAAATATTTATTTACCTTCCACCAGATAAAATCAGAAATGGTATCTCTGTGTACCTTCCCTCTCTAATTTTACAGTTTAGACAAACATTTGAGATACAGTTGTCATACATGCAGAGAGAAGTTAAGCTCTTGGGTGATATTTTTAATACATCAGAGTTCCCTACATTATTTCTTAATTTCAGTGTATCTGGCTGCCAGTAAACCTTCAAGAATCAAGTTCTGTGTGCTTTTAGTTTTAGGTGGGTTTAGCTACTTGATTTCTAAAACCTAGATTTTTTTCACAAGTCAAAGGATGGGTTTTTAAATCCACTTTCAATCTGTGGCAAATATATAGATCTTCATCTAATGTTACAAATCCATTCAAGAGTTTCTTAAGCCCCACAAAAGATGTATTCAGGAAAGTTTTAATTTATAAGCATGTACTCTGCCTTTGGGGACATATACATAAATGACATGCATAAAAGAGGATTCCAGACTATTCAGGTTAAAGTGATAAATTCTTTCCTTCAGTTGTCATACCCATCAGTCTAAATCCAGATCTAGTTATCTGCTGTCCATTTTTGCCTGGAAACTTGGACTAGTGTGATGTTGCAGAAAAGGAAAGAGAACATTAACCTCAGAATTCTTTCTGGGTGTACAGTTTATTCACATTCCACTTCCCTCTATTTCTTCAGGCAAGGCTTAAGAATGTTTAGAAGGACTTGGTCTCTCAAACATGGTATGTTAGTTGTGTTTTGCTAGAAAGCTGCATATTCAAGTGCTTTAGTTTTCTTTTCCATGCCCTTCCTTATCTTTTCCCCAACAAAGGCAACTTGTCCTCCCAACAAAAATGCACAGTTTACTATTTTCTGCAATCTATTCAGTGATTCCCGCTGTTCTTGCAATTTCATTGAGAGTTTCAGAAATAATGAGCTGGATATTGCATTGCAAGGCAACAGGCTGTCCTAAGATCACTTCCTTGCAGCCCATAGAACCATCTTTAACCACAGTACCCAGAAATTGATGTAATGATTTCCTGCTATTTTGAGGTGAGAAACACACACACACGCCATATCTAAAATGGGATTCATATAATTTAGTTTTTTATAAGCCAACTTCCCTATCACAAAACCGAAGAAAAATATTAGGAAATCATAGCTCCTCCCATTTCACATCATCCTAGACATGATGGCTTTTGGCATTTGGTGAGACTCTCAGCAATCAGCAGATTTCCTACCCATGCGCATTAGATCTAAGGCTTCAAACATTCATAGCCATAGTGAGCTGCCGAACACTGACATATGCTAGTGTGAGCCATGATCAATCTATGCTCATTAAGAAAGGATAAAGTATAGTAAGTTATAATTCAATCTATGAAAAATGTCTGGCCTTCCAAAGATCCTGTTTGTAACATAACCTTCCTGTATGTTATAGCTTTGAGAAAATATTGTTGAATGAATGCAAAAATGTTCTTCCAGTGCATTCTTCCATTCTAAATATAGTCTCTTAATAGTTAATTTACCTTTGATTAAGAAGTAAAATGTATTTGCAGAATAGATGCAATGTAGAATAAATGAACTGAATTCCAGCCCCACTAAAAATACAGTACATTTAAGCATTTACAGTAGCTTCCATTGATTTATATAAGTGGGACTTGAGTGTAGTATTATATTTATTTGGATTTCCCCCAGCTTTGGTTTAGATTAGTGCACAGATCCTTAAATAAGAAATGGGTAGCACGTATTCCCAAACAATCTGATTTTGCTTCCAGAGAACAGTGTATCATTGACTTGGTATAATTCAGTGTCAACACTGTACTCACATCAATGCTCGCCAAAATCAATGTCATTGGTGTAGGCCAGATATTCATTCAGAGATGCACTAAAACCCTCCTAAGACAATCTTGAAAACAAATGTTGGGGACTTCTTAAAGTCCACCTTAAGACCAAGGTGAGTTTTACACCCCCATCCCCATTCTCCTCTTCCTTAGATATTAATCCAAGCCAAGGAAGAGCTCCCATTTTATTCTCTTTGTTCATCACTACAGTATTGTCTTTACAACAAATTATGGAAGCAAGAAGAGTCTTGGAAGCTTCTGTAGATATGGTGGCAGTGGTAGACTGGGGATATGCAACAAGATGGCAGTAGGAGAATACTTATTTCTAAGCACTTGGAGTGGCTCTGCAAATGTTCCCAGGTTTTGCCAATTCTTTTCAAGAAGCCTTGATAAAAGATAAAAAATCCTTTACAAGAAAACCTTAAAGAGATTGAAGGCTGGTGTGGATCTTCCGGGTTGTGTGGCCGTGGTCTGGAAGTTCTGTTTCCTAACGTTTCGCCAGCATCTGTGACCGGCATCTTCAGAGTACAGGAGCACAGACAGGAGCAGTTCTCTCTGTGCCCAGGATGGTGTGACCCTTTTGTGGGTATTTATAGAGATGTGGAGGGGGGGGGGGTATGGGGTGTTAATGAGTGGCTGCTTGCCCAGGTGTCTGGAGATCTGTGTATCTTCCTGTGGGCCAGGCAGGGTCCCTTCTTCTATTGAGTTGTTAACGAGTGGCTGTTGAGGGTGATTAGCATGTTCATTGTGTGAGTTGTTTGCATGTCCTGGTGGCTGAGCTGAGTTCGTTGACCTTTTGCAGGCTGTATTTCTCAGGATTGGTAGCCAGGTTTTGTTGATTTTTAGACTCTCCTCTTTTTTATTGAAACTGTGCTGGTGTTTGTGAATCTCAATGGCTTCCCGGTATAGCCTGGTGTAGTGGCTGTTTGTGTTGTCCAGTATCTCTGTGTTTTCAAATAGGATTTTGTGTCCAGTGTGCCTGAGAGCATGTTCAGCTACTGCAGATTTTTCTGGTTGCTGTAGTCTGCAGTGTCTTTCGTGTTCTTTTATCCTGGTATGGATGCTGCGTTTTGTGGTCCCGATGTATACTTGCCCGCAGCTGCATGGTATGCGATATACTCCTGCGGTGGTGAGGGGATCCCTTTTGTCTTTTGCTGATTTTAGCACTTGTTGTATTTTTCTGGTGGGTCTGAAGATTGTTTGGAAATTGTGTTTTTCCATCAGTTTTCCCATGCGGTCTGTGACCCCTTTGATGTAGGGCAGAAATACTTTGTTGGTGGGTGGCTGTTTTTCTTCTTCAGTCGCATGTTGGTTTCTTGGTTTGATGGCTCTTTTTATTTCATTCTTGGAGTAGCCATTCGCTTGCAGGACCCAATTAAGGTGGTTAAGTTCAGAGTCTAGGAATTGGGTTTCGCAGATCCGATTGGCACGATCCATGAGGGTTTTGATAATGCCTCTTTTCTGGCGTGGGTGGTGGTTGGAGTTTTTGTGTAGATACCGGTCTGTGTGGGTGGGTTTTCTGTAAACTTTGTGTCCTAATTTGAGGTCTGGTTTGCATATGACCAAAGTGTCTAGAAATGGAAGTTTGCCGTCCATTTCTTTTTCCATAGTGAATTGTATATTGGGGTGGATGCTGTTTAGGTGGTCCAGGAACTTCTCTAGTTCTTCTTCCTCCTGACTCCAAATTGTGAAAGTGTCATCCACAAACCGGAACCAGACTGATGGGGTAACGGGTGCTGTTTCCAAAGCCTGTTTTTCAAAATGTTCCATGTAGAAATTTGCTACGACCGGGCTCAGGGGGCTTCCCATGGCGACGCCGTCCATCTGTTCGTAGAACTCATTGTCCCATTGGAAGTAACTGGTTGTTAGGCAGTGCTGAAATAAAGCTGTGATGTCTTCTGGGAAGATCTGTTTGATGAGTGCCAAGGTGTCAACTCACACAATGAACATGCTAATCACCCTCAACAGCCACTCGTTAACAACTCAATAGAAGAAGGGACCCTGCCTGGCCCACAGGAAGATACACAGATCTCCTGACACCTGGGCAAGCAGCCACTCATTAACACCCCATACCCCCCCCTCCACATCTCTATAAATACCCACAAAAGGGTCACACCATCCTGGGCACAGAGAGAAATGCTCCTGTCTGTGCTCCTGTACTCTGAAGATGCCGGTCACAGATGCTGGCGAAACGTTAGGAAACAGAACTTCCAGACCACGGCCACACAACCCGGAAGATCCACACCAGCCTTCGTATGCCGGCCGTGAAAGCCTTCGACAATACTTAAAGAGATTGCTCATCTCTTTTCAGAATACCAGTAATCTCTGGAAAGTCTGCAGTGAAGATCAGGTGAAAATTATTCCAACCTATGTATGTTGTAGATGACTCCTGTACTCCTGTAGCCCAAGAAGAAAAAACAGGAGCCATCTACAACATACAGTGTAAGGACTATAACAACCACTATGTAGGACAGACAGGCAGAAGGCTAGCAGAGCGCATCCATGAACACCAACTAGCAGTCAGAAGACACAATGAAAACTCTTTAATCTCACAACACATGGACAGACTTAACCATAGTTTCAACTGGGAAACTGTCAGCATCTTAGACCAAGCTAAATCCAAAAATGCCAGGGAATTCCTGGAAGCTTGGTATTCAGACAAGGCAGCCATCAACAGGCACATAGAGATAAACAACATCTACATACTATTCAAAAGAGGCAATAAAAAGGAAACAAAAGACTGGAATACCTCCTCACCAGCAATCATCACCCAGATAAGCAGAGATTAACACCAAGATTATCATCAGACAATCAAGCAGTAAAAAATACCCTAATCAAGGAACTACCAGGAGACTAAATAAATAAATAAAACCCCCACCCCAACCCTGGCAGGGCATGCCACTGTATATAAATAGAGAGCAAACCCCATTCCATTCTAGCACTGAAGATGTTACCTAGCCGGGCAATGAAACGATTGCAAGAAAACAGCCAAGCTCAGAGAACTCCAGGGACTCCACAGTGAATGCTGCCTCCTAATATTAAGAAATAAATTATCATACTTGATTGGACCTTAGGGTAAAAAGAACTGAGTCCAGTTTTCATCCATTATGGCTCTGGTGTTCCAGGAAGAGAGGAAACAAACTTTGAGATATGAAAATTTGGATTTTAAGGGATGAACATGTCTTATAATAATCATCCTTTGAGCCCAATGCAAGTTTTGTGCCAAAAATGGGGGAGTAGCATTTGTACATACAGATTTTATCTCCAGATTTCATTGTGGGCACTGGACAACTAAGCTTGTAGCCCATCTACTTGATTTGTGATTCCTGTCTTGAACTAGAAGGGCAGCAGAGGTGGCAATTGGGTTTGGACAGATGAATCCATACCTGGGACTCAGGACACAAGACTTCTTCAAGTTGGTGCTTCTTATTCAAATGAGAAGCTGTGGCAGCTGCTTCCAAAGCCTTAAATGAACAGAAAGATGAAAAGAAGTCCTATCTTAGTATAATCAACACAATACAGCTATACATAGTTCAGATGAAAGTGCTTGTTTGCCCAGGGCACCAAAATAAGCAGGCTCAAAAAAGGAAGGACATATGTTCCCTGTGAACCTATAGTATTCTGTAAGACAGCAATTGTCTCTTTGGCCCTGGAGGCAACTTGTAAGCATGCTAATAATCCTGGACACTTGTTCTTTAAGCCAAGGCTTAAGTTCTTGCTTTCAGAAAGGAATGGGCTTGCCTCCAGACAGGAACGTGGTAGGATGGTGCTGTCAGCTGAATCAGTTGAGTGCAAGCAAAAGGCTCCCATCCAGAACAGTAGAGTACAAACATAGACAGTTATCAGTAGGTTCAAATGAAACACAAGCGCTGAAGCATTACGTGCTTCAAAAAAATTGGCCAATTTGCAATTTGATATTTAAAGTCACACGATGCTATCTAATATTCTGTGTGTGCATACATGACCATGTGCATGTAGGGATTAGGATTAAAAGACCATCTGTCATCATAATACCCAACGAGGTGATTTACAAAACAAACAAACAACCCTCAACATGATAAAGCAGCATAAATATGCTACAAATTTATTACTATTCTAATATTTCATTAAAATTCTTTCCACAAATCCTTTAAAGCAACCCTCCTCATAAACACACACATGCACACACATTCAAAATGATCATAACAGTGCACAGAAAGAAATCACAAGCAGGTAAAATTAAGTAGCCAGTCATCCATTCTAATTTCTGAGACTATATTTCAAAACATTGTAAGTTTTTGCATAATATTAGGATCATACTATTCAATTTTATTTTAGGACCTGATAAAAGTTAAGATAAAACAAATAGGACATTGTCTCAGTATTCCCCAGTATTACAAGGACAGGTCTTAAAAGAGTGATTATTCTGCCATATCAGCCTTCCAACAACAAGGAATGAACTTGTACATTAAATGAACTTCACTGTTGTGAATGCTGCACAATACTTTGGGATAGTCAAATTGATAAACAGCCTGTACATTTCAAAATGGCAACTAACAAACTAGAGGCAAGAATGAGGGTCACACATAGCAGGCAGTTCCTCCTCCCTGCCAACCTGGGGGAGAGGACAAAACTAAAACAGACTTAGATTTAATTAAAATTCAACTATATGGTTACAGATGATTTAAAAAAAAAAAAAAGCTAAGCAAGATAACACCTGGGTAATACTTGGATGGGAAACCCCCAGGAAATTCCACAGCTATAAGCCAGACTGGGAAACTGACAAAACACCCAAAAAAAAGACAGTGGCAAATCATTGCCAAGAAACTGCATGAAATCCAATGGACTTAGTTTTTAGCAATGTATTTAATAATGGTATCCTCCTGTCATAATAAATAGTACAATGTGTTATACCTTTTAGAGGAATTCTGGGGTTTATAACCACAGTTTAGGGCAAAGCACACTGGCCATGGATCTGTTGGTAGTTCACTCCAGATGGCCCTCTCTCCTTGTTATAGAGCAAATAGGAGGTATGGAAGCTAGTTTTACTCTCCATGAGAAAAAACATATTTTTAAAAAATACAGCGAGCATGTAGAATGTATGAGACCTCAATCAATCAATGAACGTGCCTGTGACTATACCATCAATACAGGGTTTCAGCAGGCACAGTTCCTCACTCAATGGGCCACAATGTTCTTTTGCATTTGGCTACATATTAAGTAAGGGACAAGGAATGGCCATGGTAAGATTTTAACCTGGATCATCATAGTCCAGATTCAAACCATAATATTATGTCCCCTGGATCATCCTAGAATGATTCAAACCATAATGCTATGTCACTTTGAAAACCATGGATGGCTGATAGTCAGTGGTGCTTGCAGATGAATTATTCTACTCATGGAATATACTTCTAACCAGAACTCAGAGAATTCTCCTCCACTTCTGCCAGCTTCCCAACCCCACAGTTCACACTATTCATGAGACACCTCCATTTTCTGGGGATTCTGGGAGCTCTGAGCAGAAGGGGTTGTTGGACAAAACCCCATCATTTTAAAGCAGGTATTTTTGGGAGGGAATGAGGCTGTAGACACCTGATTCTACTATGGGCCACATTTATTATCTTTGCCCTTGGGGCATGATATAATTACAGGGACCAAAGGAGAAGGCTATTTGTTTCATCTTGACATATTGTAGCATTAAAAATGATCTTACATATTTGATGTGGCGTTATTGCTGTTATTGTTTTTTAATCACTGAAGGAGAAACATCCTTTTTCAAAAAAGAAAAACTTATTAAACTACCATGAACAGATGCAGCTTTAAACGTTCACTTCAGATGGAATGAAAATGAATAGCTTTCTTCTGCATTTCTATGTGCCTGCAAATCAGCAATGCTCTCACCATCTCTGACTGCTTCTGTTTGGCCATTCTCCCTGTCTCTGTTTTCATGTTTTCATTTTTCTATGGTTGTATAGAACATATTTCGCAGTTAAGTAGTTGCTTTTGAGAGTTGTTGCCATAACAACCATTTCATTTCACGATATGCACACTATCTCTGAAATACAGAATTTGTCCTTAAAAGAGCATGTGCCCCACACATCAAAGGGGAATGTGTGCTTATTATTCTTACCTTATTTTGCAGAAAAATAGATATTTTTCTGCAAGTACATTTTCTACCTTGTTTTTTCTTTCTTTCTTGTAGTAGTCCACTGGAATCATGGCTAGTTTTAGAAGTAGTGAGGTTTAGCTTGCTATTGTGCAGTATCTTATTGTTTTCATCCTCTGAAATATTAAGAATCCTTAATACATCCTCCCCTTTTCAAGATATTTGAATTAATTGTACTACAGTTAATGCATTTTAAATCTATCATAAAACATATCGCTGATTTTATATGCATACTTTTATTAGCTGTTTTAAAAGCCTTCCATTTCGACCTCAACACTTTTGTAGAAACCTCTCCAATTTTGATGGAACGTTATTTCTAAATAAGTTGAAGCTGCTTGGGTCAGATCCAGAGACATACCAATTTAAGGCTAGGAATAATTTGGAAGTAACTCTCATTGAAATCCCTGGGATGAGGCATGTGATCAGGCTGTAAGAATTGCACAAAGAAGATAATTTTAGTAGATATATTTTCCCATCACAATATTTTAATAATGGAAGAAATGTGCTGGAATGTCCTACTGGAATGTTAAGGCTAATAATTTTGCATCTGGAAAAAGCAAACAACACAAACACACACATTCACCTTCATGTGCAGAAAAGTGTTTAGATGTTTTATTTAAATTAATTGATTCAGTTCATACGTGCATGTGTGTCACATCATCCTCTATTCAGTTACTGAATCAGAACTCAGAACTCATGTCCACACTTTTTAATGTTTTTATTTAAAAAAAAAAAATCTGGTGAGTTACCCCTGCTTTTTTAATGAGTTTTCTTAATAAGGCTTGTCTCTGCCCAGGAATATTTTTTTTCCAAAAAAAATGCTTTAGAATGAAATTGATTAGATCAGAAACTACTTGACTCCCTTTAGTTAATTCACAATTTAATAACATAAGCCAAAGGCTGTGACTTCTTCATGTGTCACTGTGAGCCAGGAGTCATGATGTGAACAAACTAAGTTCTAGTCATGTAACCAATTCACTCTCAGATTATGCCTCTTCTCTTGTGTTAAACAGGTGTGTAAAATAGGCTAGCATTTCCCAAATGTACGCAAAATTGCTTTTTTAAAATGAGACCTTTTTATTGGGAAATTCAACATTGGCTTGTATAGATGTGTGGCTTGTATTTGCATTCATAGCAATCTAGCATCTTCTTGAATAAATCTAATATGTATTTTGTCCTGGGAGAGGAATTCATGATACTTATGAGCAAAGGAATTCTGACCATATTCTATCACACTATCTGCCTTTTCCTTTGTAATTGAAATGCATGATCTTCATATTCTCTATCTTAATCAAATTAAGATTCAGCCTGTGGCAAGATATGAAATTTTGATAACTTCAGATGCCCACAGATGTCTTCCTGGCTGCTAGGTCAATATTGTCCTCAGGTAACCACAAATGTACCATTACATTGGCCAAGCTAACATCTTGTGGAAATAAGCCAACCTATTTCTAGCTTTGTACCCACTTATTTGAAACTAGAAAACTTGGATGGATTTTTTTTTTCTGGTCCCCCTTGTAACTCAGCAAAATTTGTATATAAGCATTTGCCCATTAGTAACATTTTGCTTCATCCTGCTTCCCATCTCCAGGCAGCCATTATTCTCTTCCCCCCATATAGTTTTGTCATCCTCTTTCTGGAGCTTATATATAGACATTTTTTCAGAATATATCTCTCCCACTTTCCCCCACTCCAGCAGCATGCAATCACTGTTAGACTATTGGGGAAAATGTCTGATTGGAAAAATTCTGACATGCTATTATTTTGCCTTCACAGCTTACAAGACTCTTTTAAATGCAAGAAGACATTGCTGCAGCCAGAAGCTCCCCTTTATGGCAACCACTCAGATATATTTTATAAAAATAAGACAAATGCAGACAATATTTCCTGAAAAGGTAAGTGGAGGATGCTAGCAGTTTATTTAATTTTCCTTTTGAGCTGAGTGGGGTGAAGGGATTTTTGTGGGTCCAGGAACTACAGTAACTCAAGGAGTGAGACTCTGATTAGATTATTTTTTGTTCCCCTTGCTGATCAACTGGAGAGTGAGCACTGATTGAATTACTGCATTCCCTAAATATCAGGATCAACAGAAGATAGAACAAATCCAGGTGAGCTTCATAATGCTTTGTGAGGGATTAAGGAGTAGAAAAATTTTGGTGTGGCACTACCCTAAAATTCTTAGGCATAAAAGAACTAATTGAATAGCAGGGCAGTAAAGAAGTAAAATTTCTTGTCCCTCAGAAGAAGCTAATTAGGATATGGCCATCATCTCTGCTTAGAGTAACTGGCAGGTGATTCTTATGGAGAGCACTTTTTCAAGGCAGTGCTTTCCAGACCAGAGAGCTCAACTCAGACATCTTTCCCAGCCAAACTTCCATTTTCCCAGAACTGAAAAATTAGGCATTGTCCTTTGATACTTTAGTTAATCTCAGGGTTGGAGCTTCTCACCTCACACTAGATGTTTAATCAGCTTGTTCTGTTCCTTTTTTCTCTTTGAACTTTATTTAATTATTTGTTCGTTTATTATTAGTGCTTTTATGACCCTTCCTTCATTCAAAAACCAAATCGAAGTGGCCTAGTTCTACAGTAGGCATGAGAACATCTGTTAGGAGAACTCATTTTGGAGCTGTCCAAGGTTCTATTTCTGTCCCTCTTGTATGAGGACTGTTGCATTAACCACCGTGGCTTTACTAGCTAGATCTGACCTTGCCTGGACTTAATCTGTATTAATTTAATTCTGTTATAATTATTATTCTAGCCCAAGTCATCTTAGTAGTGTAGATATGCATGTTGCCAAAAATGTCAATAAATGAAAAAGTCCCTTGAATGAAAAAGTGTTTAATGTATTGTCGAAGGCTGTATTTTTAATGTATTGTCGAAGTGTTTAGTTTTGTCTGTTGTTGTTTTATGGCAGTTAAAAATAACCATGCTGCTACAATGGCACAATCACATGAATTCTCTCTCTTCTTCAAATATTGCTTTACTTAAATTCAATAATGTGAACAAAACCCAGCAAGATGTGAATCCTTAAAAAAAAAAACCCTCAATGCAGTGATAGTGGACATTTGCAGCAAATCTATAGTATCTTATAGTGGAATAGCAATAAATGGAAAAAATATTTTTAAAAGAATTGTATGGCATATTAGCAGTTTTCTCAACAGCACAAGTATAATCTGCAGCATACATTTTAGGATTCCCAGACTAAGCAAATAGCTAACATTAGGGAAAGGGGATTTGTTCCCTGTAGCAAGGTCTGCTCTTCCTCTATTATTCTAAGCAATGGAAGTGTTCATGATTAATGTCATGGCACAGGCAAAAGAAAGTGACATCTGTTTTATATCAATAATTATCAGTTTTCCAGGCACTTTTGACTCGACTCCCCTGGGCATGATTTTTTTCCTTTTTGAAAAGGAGTAATACAGAAAGTTCTTCATTCTGTTCTTTGTTTCTACTGCTTTCCCTTTCCTTTCCTCCTCCTTATATTGCTTTGTATAGCATTTTGCAGAGCATCCCAGAAATATACAATTATCATAGTCAAAGCAAATGAGTAGAGGGAAAATGTGACGGTTTCAGTTGCTCATACATAAGTTTAATGTCAGGCTGAGTCACCAAAAAGCATGGGAGTTTGGAGGTGAGTCTGAGAAAGTATTTGAAGGAAGTCAGAGAGGTGACATAAAGCAGGTGTTGTAGAATGTTACTTCATGAATGTCTGATGGCAAAGATGGTTGAGCTAGGGCAGAAAGATTGGCAATGCCATGGAGTGCTTCCAGACAGCATAGAAATATTCCACATTCCTTGGGGACTTAGTAGCTCCTTGCTGGAATTGCCTAAGTTGCCAGTGAAGGAGGCAATGCTCAGCTACAACTACATGTCTTTTATAGCAAGAGATATTTGCAAGAGACATTTAAATTGCACCATTGGGTTGGTATATCATTGCCAGTACTGGAAATCCTGCATAATTTAAGGGATGCCCCCAGCATTACTACTGCAGGAGCCTTCGGGGCTGTATATTCCAGCAATAATATCTACAAAGAAACTAACCAACTGAACAAATGACAATGTTTGTTTGTTTGTTTGTTTGTTTATTTATTTATTTAATCAAATTCATATGGCCGCCCATCTCACACAAGGTGACTCTGGGCAGCGTACAACAAAACCAACCATTAAAATTGAATATAAAAAACAATTAAAACAATTAAATGTTCATGTGACTCTTCTCAGATTATTAATTAAAATGCACCAGTTGAAAAATAATTTGAATAAATAATTACACCAGCCTTCTCCAACTGATTATCATCTAGAGATATTGGACTATAAGATCCATGATCCTACTGGTATGTGAGCAAGGAATGATAGGAGTTATAAACCAACATACTGTATATGGAGGGTGCCATGCTTAAAAGCATTGGAGCTATCTTAGGTTCTAGATTAGACTACAAAATTACACTTAATTAGACTTTCAGACTTTAGATTAATATAGAAGAAATGCCCCTTTTTTGGAAATTGGAATATCAAAGCAACTTTTTATTTTATATTTTATTGTGGAGTTATTATATCTTCATACTTAAAAAAACCCCCTAGAACTAGCATATTCAATGCAGCACTGTTTATTTTTCAGTATGTCTTATTTATGAATTTATCCAGTTATTTTGTAATTTTTTTCTTTATTACCCAAAATCTGAAAAAGCAAGCAAAAGAATCTGAAGCACTAATAATGTCAAAGGCTATATGTTATTCAAGGGCTTCTTATACATGCCTTTGGGCCTCTCCATCCCTCAACTAACCCACTTTATTTTTGTTTTTTAACAGGGGAGATAAATGTAAATGCATTCAATTCTCATTAAATTGATAGAAAATTATACATGAAACAGCACAAAAATGAACAGAAATGATGTACCATAATCATTCAAGATTAGCTATATATATATATATATATATATATATATATACATACATACATACATACATACATACATACATACATACTTTTTTCTTTACCTGTGCTATGGATATAGAACCTCAGGCCTTTCAAAGTTCCTGAATTACACTCCAAGCATTTCTCCTTGTGGGCCATTCTGGATGGGACTGAAGGGTATTTTACTTCAACAACATATGGAGAGCCTCAAGTTTCCCAGTACTGACCAATACTAAAGCTATAATCCTATGCACACATTGGGAGTAAGTGCGTGGCTTTAAATAGCTTGGCTGTTATCACATACTCAGAAAATCCTCTTAATAAGTATACTGTAAAACAATATTGCTATGAAGACTGTATCTCCTCAGTTCTTAAGAATCCACACTGCCTACCCCCCACCTCCCACCCTCACACACATACATACATTTCCAACCATAGTTCAAAGGACTGGTGGTTATGATACTGAGTTACAGGAAGTTCATCTTCTTTCACATGAGCTTACCTGAAGCTTACATGCATCAAGAGAGATACTTGCTGCATCCCAAATGTCATTTGAGATTCAAGAAATAACTGCCAATTATAAAGCTTTCTTGGTTGTGGTGCCTCATATTTAGAATCCTTTCCTAGAGAAGCTTACCTCCCACTGACTACAATTACTTTCCAAACAAGCTTATTCTGCATGTGTTTACATAACTGGAAAGTAACATTCTCTTGTTCCACATCAGTTTCTGAAAAATAAGGGGGGAAATGGCAAAATATAGTACAGTTCATAGTGTGTTGACACTGAATATGGAAAGCTCAACAGAAACCAACAACACTGGGCCGATGTGACAAATGTACAAGTGATAGCTGAAGACTCAAGTACATGCACTGATATTTTGCTGAAACTATCAGATTAACAACAAAATTTTCTACCAAAATTCTCATTCATTTTGGTTGAGTGATATGGATGTTTTTGAGACTTAGAGACAAGGGGCTGATTCAGTGGAACTGAGTTACCTAATATGTTTTTTTCTGAACCTATGTTTTCTAACATAATAACAGACCTAAGGGACTGCAGACCACTGGTGATTTACTGGGGTACTCTGAATATAACTCTCTGAATATAAATGTATTTTTGTATGAGGTGTCCATGTGAACTGATTCTCTTTGCATATTCATCCATTTGAATGAGAGAATCCAGAAATGGATCAGTGGTCTCTATCTACCACACTCAAGAGAAAACAAGTTTACAATCTTTATAAAAATATTCACTATGTAGACATCATCTAAATCTGACTAGACCAAATCTTGCTGGCGCACTGTGTACATATCATTATCTAGTAAGTGGTGCTAGACTTAGCTATGTTGGGACGCAATCAAGAGTGCCCTGATGCTATCTGGGGTGGCACTACCCCAGACAGACCCGTAATCTGGGGGTCCTCCTAGACTCACGGCTCCTGCTTGAAGAGCAGATGGCAGCCGTGGCAAGGAGGGCCTTTGTACAACTTCGGGTTGTGCATCAGTTATGCCCTTTCCTGGATCAGGAAGCCCTTCAAACAGTCACTCACACCCTTGTTATGTCCCAGATAGACTATTGCAATGTGCTTTACATGGGGCTACCCTTGAAGAGTATCCGGAAGCTACAGCTGGTCCAGAATGCGGCCCATGTTACACCATTGCTCCACGAGCTGCATTGGGTACCAGTTTGCTTCCAGGTCCAATTCAAGGTGTTGGTTATTACCTTTAAAGCCCTACATGGCATGGGACCAGGTTACCTAAGAGACCGCCTCTCCCCTATGACTTCAACCCGTCCCACCAGGTCACACAGAGAGGGCATGCTTCGGACCCCCTCAGTAAAAGAACTCTGTCTAGTGGGGTCCAGAAGGCGGGCCTTCTCTGTGGTAGCCCCCACTCTTTGGAACATTCTGCCCCTGGAGGTGCGATTGGCCCCCTCACTCCTGGCCTTCCGGAGGGCTTTGAAGACCTGGTTCTGCCACTTGGCCTGGGGTGGGGAAGGAATACTTCAAGCATGGGGAGGGCTAGCCCCATAGTGGCCGGCTGTCCCTGCCCTGATTTTCCATCTTCTTGGGGGGTTTTTGTTTTTAGTATTGTTTTAATTGTATATATGGTACGTATTTTATATATATATATATATAGTTTTAATGTCTTTGTAACCTGCCCAGAGTCCCCTATGGTAGGGGAGATGGGAGGAAGAAAAATCTAATAAATAAATAAATAAATAAATAAAATCTCTTTTTACTCAACAGATACCAGAGTTTTCATTCTGACTGGTGTGTTTTCTAAACCTTACATGACATTTGTCCTAGTATTACTACATCTCGAATAACTGGTTTTTAATTGCTACTTTTATACTTGACCTGGTTTCATTTCTTATATTCCTGTTCTTGTGTTTTATGATGTTTCATTTTTTTAAATTATTTTGCTTTATTTATTTTAATTATAAGAGTTTCCCCTGCAGGGCAGCTTCTGCTATGCCTAAATAAATTGCAAGAAACAGGAGGAGAATGCAGAGCCTCAATTTCTGCTCCCCAGTCCCTTCCTTGCCGCTCAGAGCAAGCAAGCAATATGAACCCTGCACAGAGTGAATTCCAAACATAATGAATGTAGAGAGGTAATAAACAACAACTAGGGACAGATAGATGGTGAAAATGGCAACCGGCAGATATAAATGAGATGAGATTTTAATATAGATTGGTTTGACAAAGATAGACCTGAGGAGCCTGCATCCTGATCAGAAAAGATCACCTAGATAAATGGAAAAAAGATAATTTTATTGAGAATTCAGGGTTTGATTCAGATGGTTAAAAGAGCATCCTTCAGGGCTTTGCTTTGGGGAGGAATAAAAGAAAACATGATGGATAATAACGATGAAGACAATTGCACTAACCGTACTTAGTGATGTCTTCATACCTAATACTGTTTCACACTAGTCCCCAAACCATACCTATGCTCTGGTTTTAGATATTAAAAAACTTCTGTGAGATACTTGGCAGGATATTTTACCATCAGATATGCAATTAATTGCCACATGTCTCTGTTTACATATGTACTTAAGCTTGGGGCATGCAACTTTTTTTTAGGAAAATGTATTCTACCTTTGAGATGCAGGCAGAAAGGGGTAAATGCAGTAGCTGAATCATATATTTTTCTCTTTTACATTACTAAAAGTTAATTTTAGTACTTTATGTGTAACCATCCCTTTTCCTTCCCTAGAAATATAAAGAAAGCCATATGTAACATTCAAGGTTTCAATTTGATTAAGAGCACATGGATACTTTCTGTTTTATTACAGTAATTTAAGCCATCTACAATTCAGAACAGCTGTCTTCATCCAAGCACATCTCAATATTATTAAAACTTTCTTTTGTTTAGAATTACGCAGTTTATCCAGCTATAGTTCTAGGCCAAAATTTGTTGCTCTAAAAACTCAGGAAAAAGGTGACATTCAAGAAGACATCAACAGTAGTCGTATAATTTTGGCACTGAAAGCCACCTGGGTGGTCATGGAAATATTTTTCATATATTAAGAAATATTGCCATACTTAGGTATTTAGTATTTTAATTTCATAGAAGTTAGTATTCATAGAATCACAGAACTTAAGAATGGAAGGTACCTTGGAGATCATTTAGCTCAACAGCCACTCTCCAGATTTTTATCCTTCCAAACCACCCTTGTTTCTATCATGTCCACATACTGCCTCTTGTTTGTCACCTTTCCCTTTTTGAAGATCTTGTCAGCTGTATCCAGCCTTGACTTTCTTGTCATCCCTGTCCTCTCAAGCCATTCCTTCTTCTTCCGTGTACTTACTATGTAGTTTAATCCTCATTAATATTCTCTATATCAGTGTTCCTCAACCTTGACCACTTGAAGATGTGTGGACTTCAACTCCCAGAATTCCCCAGCCAGCATGGCTGGCTGGGGAATTCTGGGAGCTGAAGTCTACACATCTTCAAGTGGTCAAGGTTGAGGAACCCTGCTCTATATAACCAAACCATTTCAACATACTTCTTTCATACTGGTCTCATTTTTGTATTAAGTTATTCATTCAGTACCCATTCATTTTTGATCTTATGTCTTATTTTTTTGCCCACCCAGTTCTTAAGTAGCCCATTTCCATTTCATTCAACTTACTTTCATGTTTTTATATTGTTCCATATAACACAGTAGACAGAAGCTATTCATCCAGTTTTGCTTCTTTCAACAAATATTCATTCTTCTCAAAAGACATATACTACCCAGCATTTTCTAACAACTTTTGCACAACTTAACATTTCTTCATTCATTTTCCCATTTTTAATAAACATTCTGCCAAAGTAACAAATTCATCAACTTGTTCTAATTTTTTAATCATATAGTTACAACTTGCAATGAGACACTCAACGTTTCCTATCAAACCCAACTACTTTAATCTTTGATACATTTACTTTACAGATCCATACACTTTTTTTTAAATTACACAAACTGTATTTATTTATTTATTAAATTTATCCCCACCCATCTCCCCCTTAACATAACATTTATGGTAGAATATATAACATTGATAGTAACATGTAACATTCACTACACAACACTCACTGCAAATAATTAAGGTTTTCGGCTAACAGTGTTTCATCTACATATAAAAAAGAATATGTACACAATACAACTCGACCTCTAACATTACAACAAGCATTTTTATACATTTATCCATAAATATCTTAAACAAGCCTGGAAACATCTCACATCCTGATCTTGCTTACTGCCCAATGTTGAAACAATCACTAAGCATTCAATTTCTTCTAACTCATGCTTGACTTCCCTCATTTACCTTTCTTATCACATTCAGCAACCAACCTTCAGATCCATATTCATGCAAAAATTCCACAATTCAAGCCAATTCAGTTTATCATTAGCTTTCTGTAAATCAACAAACATACATTAAAGGTCTAAATCACAGTCTCAGTAACCTGCTGAAATGCAAAAATCTCCTCTGTAGACCCTCTGTCTAGCATAAAGCCACAATGCCATCCCAAATTTTGCTCATAATAACCTCTTGTAACCTTTTAATCAGAATTCTGCCAAAGGAACACTTAACAAACCTATCCTCTGTAAAATCTGCATTCATTCTTACTATTTTTCCCTCTGTATATGGGAACCATAGTAGTATTCTTCAAATGATCAGGCAGTGATGCAAACTTCACACGGACGTCAGACAAGCCACACAGCTGCTCCATAAATAAATTACATTAATATTTTAACATTTCTTCAGTTACACTATCTACATTGCAGCCTTACCATTTCTCATCATTCTTACACAGCATTTATGACCTTATTTTTCATAATTTATAAGATTTGTTTTACGTCTACTCTGTAATATGTTATTATAATTCTCAGGTATATCTCTAAAACACTTATTTCAACATTCTCCCACTTCAGTTTCAATACAAATATTTTATCATTTTTATTATAAATCCCATTGGCAATACTGGAGGCTCCTTCTTTAGCCTCCATCACCCATTTCCCAAACGTTTTTTTTTTAAATTTTCCATCAAAACGGGCCTACATTTTCTTTGTCTCTAAGTCTTTTTTCTCCTTTGAAATTTATTCTTTGTACCTCTCTCTCTGTATACAATATATAATTTATTTCTCCCAACTTCACTGTTTTTGCAGCAATCATGCTCTTATATCCATTTTTCTTATCCACAGCTCCTTTCATTTCATTATTCCACAAGCGTCTTTTGCCACACTTTCCATTAGTATAAGTCCACACATTTCTGAGGCACTCTGTAACAATTCTTTTTAATCTGCTGCAAGCAACTTCCACATCTTCTTTCCTTACATCCACTTTCCATGCATTCTGTTGGAAAATTAACCTTCCTGCAGTTGTTCTATTTTCAGTCTAATTTCTTTCACTTCTCCATATGCATTTTTTCCAAGATCAACTGTTGATATTGCCAAAAAAGGTGGTCTATCTCACCATCAGAACTTCTCATCATCCTTGTATCCCTCACTAATTTGCTTATTTTTTTACCTGAAACAATAAAATAAATCATGCCTTTAGATTTATATTCATTTCCTTTCCATACATGCATATTTTAGCCCTTTCAATCATAATTAAACCACAGCCTCACTTCATCAATTCCACTCCATAAAATCACTCTACCTTCATTCAGATCTATTACATCCGTCCCTTTCTCTGAGTTTCCCATACACACAACATATCTTTCTTTCACTTCATTCATTACTTAATGCTTTATATCATTTACCTGGTCAGGGATAAAACAATAAGTACTTTTATAAAAGACTGGAAACCTTTTATGGACTTTTTGATGAAAATGGAAAAAAGTGAAATGGTGATTTCTGGATTAGATGATTGAAAAAGGATTGAATAAGGGGCTGAAGGGATTATTGTAATGTTAAGGAGGGAGGAGGGATAATGAGTGTGTTTGTAACTACTGTAAAGAAAGGCAGAAGATTCTTTAATTATCCTTTTTTTCCCTTTAACTGTATTGCTTTCTGCACTTTTTCTTTTTTTCTTTCTTTTCTTTATATATTTTTGTATTTGTCTTTTATCTAAGTAAAAACTCTTAATAATTTTTAATGCTTTATATAATTTACCCTTCTTATATTTCAAATCACAACCTTCCTTACACCATAGTCATAACCAAATATTGATATATCCTATTTCATAGATACTGATCTCCAACACCCAACGTGGTTTTTGGTCAATCAATACTTTTTGATAAGATAGAGAATGTACAGGCCTGGTTTCCATAGAATATACTATATGCAGCATTCGGTGCTACCAGTAAGGACAATACTGGTACATTCTGACACATTTTGGCAGTATTTCACAATTGTAATCAAAGCCCAGCTTCAGGGGCATCTGTGGGGGGAGCATCAAAACAGTCAAGATGGTAGTCATGTCCACATGCACATAAAAGGTAGGTAGGGCTTCAATCATGCTGTCATGGCTGTCATCTTGACTTTTTACCCCTCCCCCACAGATCACTCCTACCACAAGCTAGGATCTCTTGGAAGCTAACATACTGTTGCCCACAACACACAGACTAGGAGATATAGGCATTATAGTGAAGTACGTGAAAGACTGGCATGTCTTCTACCATGCCAACTCAGAATCAAAAGACCTGGATCCTAATCGTTTGTGAGGTTAATTGTTTAGATTCAATCTTCTGCATATCAGAGCATGACATACAAGAGCCCATTACCCAATATGTTGGCCAGAGTACACAGATCATACAGGCTCAAGGGAGATGCATGGTTCCAGTTTCCAATTACATGTAGTTTCTGCACAGAATGAGCAAGAAGTATGTATTAAGTTATTTGAAGACTCTGCTTAATTTTTAGCTGGTAATGCAACATTATTCACTGAATAAGGAATGGTAAGTTGAAGGCTGGTGTGGATCTTCCGGGCTGTGTGGCCGTGTTCTGGAAGTTCTGTTTCCTAACGTTTCGCCAGCATCTGTGACCGGCATCTTGATGCCGGTCACAGATGCTGGTGAAACGTTAGGAAACAGAACTTCCAGAACACGGCCACACAGCCCGGAAGATCCACACCAGCCTTCGTATGCCAGCCGTGAAAGCCTTCGACAATACAATGGTAAGTTGAGTCTGCAGTATTATGCTTACTCATCTGAACATTAGTCCTGTTGAATATAATAAGATTTACTTGTAAGTAAATATATCACAGGATTTAAACATTAAAGTACCAAACTATTAGGAGCATTATTGGCACAGATATTGAAAGTCTCTTGGTCAAGATGTCCTAAGTGGCCTAATTCATTCATCGCTACTGAGTTCCTGCATGATCTCTTCCTGCAGGCTATGCCACAGTATAATTCAAAAGGAGAGTACAAGACACTGTTTCTTCTCCTTCCTTTTCATTCTTGGAAGACAGTTAAATATGCAGCAATAGCATAGAGATGGGCTGGGGTTCTGGGATAAGCAGAGGACCTCTTGCCAGGGCGTGGCCCTTGTTAAGTGATCAATTATGATAATGCCTAGCACTAACCAAGAGTGCTGTTCTGTACATTAAATAAACTTTTAAAAATATTCTTAATATTATCCAATACTATTGATTTACTCTTGAACTCGTACCTATATTAAAAATCAAGGATAATTATACTGGTGATATTCCAATCCAATTAAGCCGGCCCATTGCAAGAGTTGCTTTAACAGGAATTTTTTAAGAGAATAAAGATCCATAAAAATAAGGAAAATACCACCTTTATATTTTTTTATATGTACTAAATACCATAACCTTAAGATTTCTTTTAGGATCATTTTCTGTCTAAAGTAATAATAATGACCTACTCACAGGGTGATTATAAAGCATACTGAGAACATGTATGTAAAGCAATAGATAAATAATAAAGAGAGGCAGTAAGTGATAATTGTACTCAACTTTAAAGTTCTTATTAAGTTAATCTCAAAAAATTTTTAAAGTAATTTCATAAATTGTCTACTACCAGGTCTAAGAGATCTGCAGTTCCCTCTTGCTCTCTAATGGAGTAAACCAGGGATGGGCAACCTGTGAACTAGTGGCCCTGTGGGGACAGGCATTCCTTAGCTTAATTCTACTTGGCCCTCAGTCTAATTTTAAAAGCCCTCTGCAAGTGACTTATTCAGATATCTAGGAAGATAATATTTCCCTCTTGTGTGGAGAGAGGAGTAAGGAAAAAGAGGCAGAGAGAGAAAGAAAATCAGAAAGAGAAAGTATTTGTGAGAAGGAAATGGAGATATCAGAAGAGAAAATGCAACTTCATCCGCTTTAGCCCATCCATCAGTTGGCATGTCCCTTCCTACCCAATGATCGTCAGCCCTTAACAAAAAGCCTGCCTCTGATGTAGATAAAGGCTAAGGCAAGCCCTAAGACATCATAGAAATGTGAAACTTACTATTATGTGGCTATATGACAGTTCCTATCATAAATAGTTTGCATAGGAGCCACGAACTATGAAGGAGGCAGTTCATGGGCCCTCTGCAAATCCCCAAGCCATATGAGAATCCAAAGAAATATTGCTGTCAAGTTTTCTTGACAACTGCTGAGAGACTTCAGAGCAATTAACTACCATTATGGTGGATAATGATAAAATGGTGAATACTTTTTTTTAATCCACCCCAAACTCATCTGTCCACCACACAACAAAGCAACCTTCTGGAGGTCTTAACAATTGGGGCAAAATTAAGTATCAGTCTCTAGCTGTGAAAAGCCCACCCACCCCCATTCTATTAGGGCTTCATATCTGGGCTGCAAAAATCAAGGGGACTAGATGGGAAGAACAACATACAGAAAACTGGTGCTTTGCAGCCATCCAGTGATTATCAAGATTTTTGCAGCCCAGATATGGCAGCTCTAACACATACAATTTGAAATTGTTCTGCAGGAAGTAAAAGATAATTATTTCTTCAAACTGGGCAAGAGAAATTGCCAAAATACTTGTTGTAATTACATTATTATCTACCACATAGTGAATTTAACAGCAAGTGTGAAGGGCAGCAATCATCTTCTAAAGCACAGCACATAAGAATTGGAAAGTTGGGCTTCCCTCCTAGGAATGATATCAATGAAAATCACTTATCATCTAAGCAACAGTGAGCTAATGCCTAATGCTTATTGCCTATAGCTACCAGATATGGACTGCAAACACAGGGATGACTGCTAGAATTTGAGTTTTCCATACCTCTTTGCCACTGTCTGAATTTTTGCAGGCCAGACCTGGTCACCAAAGTATGGGAAATTTTATCAGGATCTTGACTGTATTTCTGAGGACAGTTTACCCTCTTCTTCTGCATCCCTGGTCTTTAATTTTTAAATATCTAGTATAGCCATGATTGCTATGTAACACATAGTTATGTCCAAAATCATTCTGCAGAGCTGATTTTGTGAGGTATCCATTATGTATGTGTGGCCTGCAGCTAATTTCCCTCCATGTTGAAGGATTTACTTTAGCATTACTTTTTTGTTGAAAATAAAACTGTGCTAAGGACAGGATGTTGCTTTTAACTAGCCTGAGATGACTAATTATTAAACTCATTTTCTAAAGGTTAGCATATACAGAAAGGCAATTATACTGAGATTAAAACAAGTTCAGAAACTTGATTCATTCTGAAAGTATGGTAAACTTAAGTCTTGTACTATTTCTAAGTTTTAATGACCTCAGTAATATTTTTTTTAGAAAAAAGATGTCAAATGCAATTTCAGAATGAGAAATGAAATGTATTTCAAGCTTCTTCTTTTTTAAAAGCATAGTACAGAGCACAAATTCTCCCATCTGATATTTTTAGTGAATTCCAGCAGCTTTGGAGGATTGCTGTAGCTTAAACTACACAGCACTCTTAGAAGCATTATGATGGAACTAAGAAAAACAACATCCTCCTATTTTCCTTTACATTACTTTTAAAAGCAATCACATTCAGCTGTTCAGACACATCCCTATTTTAATAGAGTTGACCTACACTAACACCAAAATTAAAGAAAGTAAACCATTTGTCCACAGTTTCTCTGTTAAAAGAACGATACACCACCTTTGACATCTCTTTATGTGGGCAACTATCTGCAGTGCTTCATCTATGCTTGGTTGTCTGTGCTCCCAGATTAGAGATAGCTAGATGGCTCTAACAATATTATAGAGTTACCATCTGACTCTAAGGAGATAAAGGAGTTGATAAAATACAGTTAATCAATCTGGAAGAGCTGTTTTGAACATAGAAATAGTTCATTCATGGCCTACATGCAGCATGCATCAACCTGCTGCCTTCCAGATGTGAAGGACTGCAACCCCCATAATTCCTATGCTATAGTAGCTGAAATATAAAGACATGTAATTGGGGAAGGCTGGCCTACCAGATTCATAGGAAGAGAAGAGCTTCATACTCATTTTTTAGTTCTCAGATGTCAAATTATATGTCAGCATCTTGAGTCAGAAGAAGCAATGTCTCAGCCAGTAGCAAAATTTGCCACACAGCAGGTAAGGGGAGGGAAAAGTTGTTTTGCATTCAGTGGTTAGAAGGAATGTGTCCAGGATCCTAATAACAAAATGGCAAACCTCTCAATCTGCTTGGTTGTTGATATTATGGAGTGCCTGTAACTGAAACAGAATCCATCACATGAATTTGCTGGCTGTGGAATGGAAGGTTACTCTACCCACTTCTTCCCTCAATCCTCAAAAACATTGAATGCAAAAAGTATTCCATTCCTGGCTCACCTTGATTTAAATGGGAGCCTTTCCAAGCCTTACCTGGAAATATCAGAGACTAAACTGGAAACCAGTGTGTTCTCTTGATGAAAGGAGGCAGTCTGTGCATGTTAATATATGTGAAGTTAGAAAACGTCAGCTTTTTCAGAGTGGGGCCAATTTTTCAACTTCTGCTATATAGAATCCACTTTTTATTTTCTATTTTACATATCCATCTTTCTGGTTCTCTTTTCTCCCTCTTTACACCTTGTCATTTTTGTCCTCTTTCATCAATCTACTATCTACCACTTGCACAAAATCTAAATGGCAGAGATGGTCAAGGTAGGACTCACCTTCATTTGACTTATAATCTATGTTTGGGCCCCAAATTCCCTACCAATTTAAGAACAATACATTAGGATAGTCTTTCCAGCTGCATACTTGCTGGAGATGGAGATGGGAACTGTACTCCCACATATATGGAAGGCAATTGGTTGTGGAAGGTTGTAGTAGATGTATCCATATACTCCCTTCTTAGGTACTTAACTTCTGAAGGTCCAGATAAGACTCTTAGTACTTAGGGTATGCATATTAACATATTTTGGCATCTATTCCAAAAATAAAACTGGTATGGGGCAAAATAAGAAGGGGAATTTCCCAGGAATTACTAATAAAAGCCATGGCCAGCTGGGGTATGTGCCAGCACAGCAAAGAGAGGAATACACAAAGGCCTGTTTTTTATTTACTCGGGCTTTTAATTTCTTGTTCAAACAGTTTTCATGCTGCTGCTTTAATTCAGCAGCTTTATTCACTGTTGTTTCAATTGTCATTTTAGTGTTGTTTTTAGATTTTATCTCCTAAGCCACTGAATCAGAGGATGTTAAGAACTTTGCCAGTCATCTAGTCTGAACCCCTGCTCAAGGTCCATAATTGCAAATACTATACAAAGTTTGTGATAGTTGTCATTTGAGCTTTTTTCCAAAAAAATTCCAGCAAGAGAGCCAACTCCAAGACAGCCTATCAAACAGATCTTGGGAAGTTTCTCCTAATGTCTATATAAGAGAAACACCCTTGTCATCTCTATTTTTAGTTCTAGTCCTGCTGCCTTGAGCAGTGGAAAAAATCCTTCTGCAAGACAGCCCTTTATATGAGAAAACAATTATCAAGTCTCCCCTTATTTTTCCCTAAACCTATCCAGCCCTTTCAAAAAATATGCATTTCAATAAAACCTCCACATAATGTTACTGGAGCCATTTTATTAAGGCTCTAGAGTAGAAATAACATTTTTTAGCTGGGGGGGCATAGTTCAACCTTTCACAATAGCCTGGGCACCCCCATCCCAAAATCACACAAAGCTTGAAATCATGAAAAACTCATCAGATCTTGGGTCAGAGCACCAACAATCGCAGAGCAAAGGCCCGAGAATAATTTTGTTGCTAATTCCCACTTTAGAGACCTTGGGATGATGATGATGATGATGATGGGGTTGGTGGTGATGATGATGATTGATTAGATTTAGAGACCATCCAATTCCAGAATGCAGGGGTTAGAAGGGATTTTGGACATCATCTAATTATCTAGCCCAATCCCCCGCTCAGTGCAGGAATCCACTACTACAGTATCTCCAACAAATGGCCACCCAATTCCTGTTTAAATATACACTACATTCCAAAGCAGTCTGATCCTTTGTGCCACAATTCTTACTGTTAGGCAATTTTCCTGAAGTTCAACTTCCCTGTAAATTAAACCATTGTTTCTTTTCTTGGAACAGCTCTGGATAATTCTGTCCCATCTTCTACAGGACAGCCCTGTAGATACTTGAAGGCATGTATCACTGGACTACTGCAATGCGCTTAAATGGGGCTGTCCTTGAAGACCATCCAGAAGCTACAGCTGATGCAGAATGCAGTGGTGTGGGCAGTTATGTGTGCTCCAAGAACTGCACATGTTACACCTCTGCTCCATGAGCTGTACTGGTTACTAGTATGCTTCCAGGTTCAATTCAAGGTGCTGGTGATAACCTATAAAGACCTTCATGACATGGGGCTGGGTTATTTTAGGGATTCTGGGTAGTGAGGTATTTGCTGTCTCTCTTATCTTTGTGTCATCTGTGGATTTGATAATCATATTTTCTTTTAAACCATTTTCCAAATCATATCTATGTTGAACAGCACAGGGCCTAGAATGGAGCCTTGCAGTATGCTATTAATCCCTTCCATCTCTTCATGGAGGAGCCATCAGTGTACACTCAGTGGGTATGACTATTCAACCAGTTCAGTACCCATCTAATGGCAGTATAATCCAGCCCACATTTTACCATCTTCTTTACTAGAACCTCAAGGGAGACCTTGCTGTCAGACATATAATCTTCCCTTGTTGACATTCTCCCTTCTAGACGTCTTTTTAAAAAATAAGAAGGCTTTCTCAAAGTCTGTATTTGGCAAATCTGGGTTAAACTAGGTTCCTCTTGAGCTCACAGGGGGTTATTTCCAGATCTGTGGATACAGAATTGCAATTTCAGCTTTATGATCAATTTTAATTAGACTGCAACCCTATCCATGCACACTTACCAAGAAATACTGAATACTTCACTGAATATAGTAGGACTTACTTATTGCTTAGTAAATATGCATAGGATTGTGCTGTTTGGCAAAAGTCATTTAGCCTTTCCTTATTTATTCATTATTGAAAAAAGAGATTTAGGTAAGTATTAAGAACATAATTATAGAGTACAAATTCATGAATAAGGGGCAGTGATTTACCCTACTAGGACTGAGTACTTGCAATTAATGTTTATTTCTGACACATTAAATGATTAATTAGTATATTCAAACTCTCTTTATATGAGGTATGTTATGACCTCTAGTGGTTACAGAAGAGCCATCCATGACTTTAATATAGGGAACTGTGCTCTGTGCATTAGTGGACAATTTGCAGTCCTCCCAATGTTGCCATCAATACTGATCACCAGCTGTGCAGGCTTGGATCAAATGACATTAAGAAACTTGAAGGCTGCTGGTCAGCCACCTTAATTCACAGCTCCAGTTTTATTTAAAAACATATCTAAGAATATTAACCTTTTGGATTTTGTTTGCTTGTTAGTTCGTTTCAATACCACTGTTGAAGGTAACTTCCTAAGTTCATAATTATGCTATCCTATCTCAAAAGAATGATTTTTCTTTTGGCATCACTCTTCTATATTTTATCCTACCTGCATAAAAAATCTAGCATGTGAAGCTTTTTGTATCACCACACTTACCTTCCATGAAAATGCTACCTCCTACATTAGTTAAAAAGACAAGAACTCCTCTGCTGTTGCAACAAAAGTTGAACATATTTTTAAAGTAGAAGTCTATATAGTCTGAAAATGACCAAAGATTTATCTGTATTGATAATTTAAAGCTGGATTTGCACAATATGTAATGCTAAAATGTAATTGGATCACTGGTATGCAACATAAGCCCAGCCAATGTGGTTAGTTTGTAGTACACTCTGTTGTGTTTAAGACAACTGAGTTTAGTAAACCATAGTTCTACGAACCATGAATTAGATTATTGTACACACACAGTGTAACAGTGCAATCCTATGTATGTCTAATGAAAAGAAAATGAATGAGGCTTACTCCCAAATCAGTGTATAAAAAATGCTGCCTAAAGAGCTCCTTCAATTTCTAATTCCCACTTGGAATCACATAAATTTTCAGTAGCATTCTATGCAGCAATAACAATGTGGCACAAGGGAAGCATAGTCTATAAGAACAACAGTACAGAACTGTTCAACCAAAGATGGTCATTGTGCATACACAGTTTTGTATCTTTTTCACTGGAGGAACCTACTTTGCTATAAATAATTTACCTCTTACATTTCTGGCCTGATTCTTGTCCTCTGGGCAAGAGGTAGGATAGCTGTATGTCTTATTGTGCAGAATATAATCTTTAATTTGAAGGGTTATCTAAGGGTTATCTAATCAGAGGCCTTCAAGAAGCCAAACTACAGTTAGGACCTAGACAGCAGATTAAGCAAGCACAGAGACAGGTTAGAGAAATGGGCTGAAAAAGAAATAGAATGAAGTTTAACAGAGACAAATGCAAAGTTATTCACTTAGAAAACAGAAAACAAATGCACAGATATTACATAGTGGAAATGAGGGTTGCTCATAGTACTTGTGAAAAAGATCTTGGAATGCTAATTAATCACAATTGAACATACAATACATGGCTGCAAAAAAGATAAATGCAATTTCAGGATGCATCACCAAGAGTATCCATATCATAGGAAGTAATACTACATTAGTTAAATTCCATCTTAAGAATTCTGGGCACCATTCTTTCAAGAAGGATTCAGACAAACTAGAACAGGTTCAGAGAAGGACAACAAGGAAAGTCAGAGAATTAGAAACTAAATCCTATGAAGACAGAGTTGGAAATGTCTAGCCCTGAAAAGAGACCAAGGGAATATATCACTGTTCAGATATCTAAGGAAATATCTAAAAAGGAAGCCCTGTTTTCCATTGTTCCACACTGCAAGATACAAAATAATAGATTTAAGTTACAAGAATGCAGATTCCAAGGGAATTTTAGGCAAAATTTTCTAACAATTATAACAGTTTGATGATGAAACCAACTGCACAAAGAGTTAGTAGACTTTTTTTCATTAGTTGTGTTCTAGTAGAAACTAGACAGCAGTGGGTCAGGGGCTTTAGATAGGGATTTGGATTAAATTACCTAAGTGACCCCGTCCAAGTCTAATTTTATCCTTCAGATAGAATGTACCAACTGAGGTACAGTCTATTTAGATTTTAGTAACTCTTTCTAAACATACCTCTGTCCCTAAATATTACATATACAGGTAGTCTTTGACTTACAATTATTCATTTAGCAACTGTTCGAAATTACGACAGTGCTGAAAAAAGTGACTCATAACCAGTCCTCACACTTACAACCATTGCAGCATCCCCACAGTCATGTGATCAAAATTTGAGCACTTGGCAACCAGCATGTATTTACAACAGTTGCAGCATCCTAGGACACATGAGCACCATTTGAGACCTTCCCAGCCAGCTTCCGACAAGCAAAATCAATGGGGAACTGCATGATTTGCTTAATGACCACCACAAAAAATGTAAAATCAGGTGTGGTCACGTGATGCCTCGCATAACCACCACACCACTTAAAGATGAATTTTATGGTCCCTATTGTGATCATAAGTCAAGGACTACCTGTATATTTTGTGCAAATGTGTACCTTCTTTTGTCCTTTTTCTGTATTCCATCTTTTCTCATGATGTTTAATTAGAGTGCATGGAGCCCCAGATATCTCAAAATTGCCAATACGTTTGATGGGGCAAACAAACAAAAGCACTATATACACAAATGTTTCTCCCTCACCATCATACACATCTCTGTAACACAACTTCAGAGGGGATGAGCAAGCTGAACAAGAAATTATTGTGAATTTAAATTAAATATTCCTTTGGTCAACACTGGTAGATTTCCATTCCCATGCCTATGCCTATACCCGTCTGCCATATAAGTATGTACACAAACACAAACCATTGCTGTTAAGAAATTAAACTGTATTAATTTTTTGTTCCTCCAAGGGAAATTTCTGGAAAGTCTGTTAATGAGGAGCAGTTACTTATTTATCAAATAACAAACATAAAAAGGATGCTAACCCATTAAGCTAAACTCTGACAGTCTCCAAGCCACTGTGCTTGATCATTATGATGGCATATTAAATGGAAGTTAAATTTGTCTTTGATTTTGTTTTTTATTTTTGTAGTTGTGTTATGGCTTTGATCTGTGCCTTAGATGCTCTTTAAGCTATAAAATGTGTTGCATGGGTCATGTGTGGTATGAGCCTAATTAATCAGAAAACCTCTACAGGAAAAATCTAAATGGCCATTCCAACTCTGTAATCTCCTACCTCCAACAGCTTTTCACCAATATCTCCCTTTTTTGTTTTGTTCAAGGCAAAGAAGCTGTTTAGGGAAGCAAAATAATTAAAGCTCTGTGGACACAAATGGACAACATTGCCTTAGCAAATGCAGCATACTTGGCAAATCTAAATATAAGATGTACAGAATTCCCTGAGTAATTTCCTCACCAAAAATGTAGTTCAAATAATCTTGGATGCTGGAAATAATGTCTTGGTATAATAATCACTAAGCCTTAGCTCATTGAATTCTAAGAATCTCTAACAATTAAATCATGGAATTATATTTTGACAAGGATACCATAACTAACCTAGTCATTTGATCACCCATTACTCAAGAGAGGCAGTGGGCTCTCCTCTACTGGATGGCTGGATTTGGATTCTTACAATAAGCAGGGGTAAGACTCAGTAGTGTAATTGGCCTCTTCCAACTCTGTGATTCAAGTGGGCAACTAAACTGGTACTTCTTCACTGATACTGAAGCACAGTACCTTCTCTTGCTCTCCTTTGAAGAAAAACTTGCAATGTGAGTTCTGCACTTCCCACCTTGCAGGAAGGGGTGAGCAAAGCAATATATAGGAATTGTACAATAGCTCACGAATAAAACTAGGCTATGTTGCTGTTAGCTTCTTCATATGACAGTTCACTGGAAACACTTAAGTTAGATAATTGGAATCCAGCTCTCCTATTGACAACAGTAGTACTTTTTTTTTAAAAAAAAGGAACTACATATGCAGAAGGAAATGATCTGATAGCTTTCATTGGTTTTTGGTTGCTAAGGAAATGCTTTGTCATTTGTCTGTGCTGGAGGCAGTTGCATTTGTCATCCTAGATGGGATTTTGCCTTCAAGAAAAATAATGGAAATAGGAAACAGTATTATAAGCCATCCTGCTGTTGGACATGATGATGGGATAGGTCAGGATCACAACTCCCTAGGGCTAGAAGAAAATACCCGTTTCTTGTTTTAAGGCCAAAGCCAGGGCAATTTGAGTTTTGCACAAAAAAATCAACAGCTAACTATGGCTTTTTAAAGTCATTCTGCTCCTGGGAGTTGAAAGAATCTTAGAAGCTACCTTAAGAGAATCAAACTAATGATCCATTTAACCCAGTCTTGTTAAATTGGTTGCCAGGAACTCACCAGGTTTTCAGGCAGTTTTTTCCCTTATATTAATGCTAGAGATTGAACCTGGACTTTCTCTGTGTGTACAGTCTACTGTTGTACACATGACCCTTACATAGAGAGGAAGAAAAAAACCAGAGAGCCAGGATTATGTATAGATTAAGGTGTTTGGACTAGGAGTAAGGAAATGCACATTCAAGGCCACCTTTAGCCATAGAAGCTCACTGAGTGACTCTCAGGCCATCCTATCACAGAGTTGTTTGGGGAATAAAATGAAGGGAGATTGTCATGTAAAACAATTTGAGTTCTTGGAGAAAAGCTGGGAAATAAATCTAAGAAAAAAGTAAATGAACTTGTGCAGAAAACAGTATCATTCCATCTCCTGATTCATGGAGATCTGATTGCTTTGGGGCCAGTCAGGAGATATCAGAAATATTATCTGCCCTCATTTCTCTGCACTGTTAAGGGGAAGTGAGAAAGAGTAAAGGAAATGAAAAAATTATTGGGAGCAAAGAGATGTTTCTCAGACAATACTTACAGGATTAATCAGTAGTGGGTTCTGTAGTTTCTATTTCTATACATATCTACTCTGTGATTGCTTCAGGATTGATTTCACAGAAATCATACTGAATGGAGTGTAAAAAAAAAAGTTCCTCATGTTTGGAGATTAATTCTGAAAGAATCTCATCTATAGACTCTCAGCATCAAGAGTGCTTATGAAAAACTTCATTTGGTGCTTAAAGAGGGTTTTTTTTACTTGCTTACTTCTGTAGCAAACCTGAGTTTGTTTGGCCACAAGTAGAGTAATTTATTTCAAGCTGATTTTAGATATACTTTAAAATCTCACTGCCACTATTTCAATACAGTAACTGGAATTTAAGAACTCTATGTTTATCTCCTCTTTTATTGGTTCTGTTTCTGATAGCATAGCAATTAGATGCGGGGCTGGGGGGGAGATTTTATTATATTCTCTCATTTACTCAGAGGACCAGCTGATTATGAACAATTAACCATTTAATAATAAGGATGTTTGAACAGATGGTAAGGATAAACAATACATCTACAAAACTCTTCCTCCATGCATATTTACAGACTAATTTGTCACAAAGATTATTAATGTCTCTTTCATATATACATATTCCATTTTTCTTCTTACCTTGTCCAGCTATTAATTGCCTACTTGCTCCCTCTTCTTCACTCTTTATAACTGCCTACCTTATAAGGAAGTGGCCCAATTAAACCCTACTTGCATTCACCCAGAGTAACAAACTGCATCCACAATATTTTTCTAAAATTTAGTAGTCACCTTATAGCTAATAACAGAATGTTATAAAATAAAAACGTACATTAAAACAGTTATAAATTATATAAATGAGGATTACTCATCAAGATACCTTACAGAGCATGCAAACAATTCTGTCATGGAATAAAACATCATGCTTTCAAATTTCATCTGCTCTCTGTTCCTAACACTAGGTAATGTGCTGTGAGAATAACCTTGGGAGACAGGAGGAAGAGCCGCAGCCTAGACAACAGTCTGATAAATGAAATCTGAGTCCAAAGGAGAAATGAGAGTAGAGAAAGCATATCAGAAGGGACCCTCTGGAAAGTAAAGGCAGGGGAGGGGAGAAGCACTTTCAGACGTGCAAGTTTCAGTTACTGTAACCTTAAAATAAAGTTAATATTAGTACTCATAGCTTTGGTTTCCTGTCTGGACTACCTCCAAGGGCTGACACACTACATCTGCAGCATTGGCTACATTTATTTTGGACCTATAACAAATTGCTGATAATTTATAATCTAAACGTAGATTTCTAAAACTTGAACTTTTAAAGCTTGATGTATCCCTGCATTTACTGCACATGGGGAAAAGATAAACTTGGATGAAGACAATTGCAACAATTTAAAGCAACATTCAGTGTATCTTTTTCTTTCCTAGGATGAGTTCTAATCTTTAATAGTTAATTATATTTCTAACAAAGGCAAATTGTGGAAGGCATCAGTGAGCTAATATCTATTTCATCATCAGCTCATTTCTCCCTCAGTCACTAAAGTTATTTGTGAGTCTGTCTAAGTCTTTAAAAAAGAAAGAAAGAAAAATAATGTTTCATTTTTTAAAGATACAGACAGCTCACCTGAAATGGAAAAGCACCGGGTGAGTTCACTTTTTTTTTTTTATCCGTACTCAGTTGTGGCCAATTCTGCGGCGACTGCCTGGATGAGTCCCTGCAGTTTTCATGGCAAGGTGTTTCAGAAGTGGTTAGCCATTGCCTCCTTCCTAGAGCGGAGCCCAGCTGGCGAGTGCAGGGAGGCGGGGTTTTTCCATTGCTTCGGGCCGTTTTTGGGCGTACGTGACTTCCACGTTACCAGCAACTGGTCCCGTCTCCCGTGCAAGGCGCTGCCAGCGTTTTTCCTCCCACCAGGGTGAGAGTACCCATTTATCTACTCGCGGATGCTTTCGAGCTGCTGGGCTGGCAGAAGTTGGGGATGAGACAGGAGCTCACTCTGCCACGCGGAGCTAGGCTCGAACTGTTGAAGTGTCGACCATTTCTGGCTGGCAACTTTCAGCGTCATTAAGCCACTGCGCCACCGCATCCCCTTGAATTCACTTTACTCCTTAGCAAAAGAAGCTTTAAAGATAATTTTAAGGATTTAATTCTTTTTTTGGAATAAACAGCAAAAGGGTAATTAGAAAGTTGATTTTGGAACGTTATAAATAAACAAAGGGTCCAGATGGATTTAAAATAATATTTTGAAATTAACTATAAAAATTCTTCCTGTAGGAAAATGACATTGTTTTGAATTCTTAAAGGAAAACATGATAAGGTGGGAATTTAATGTTGGACACTAGAGGAAACCATAAGCAACTGAAGAATACAATTAAACCTAAATTTGACTTACTAACACAGAATGGAGCAAAATACCTTAACATTAAACGTATTGAAGGATATTTTTGAACAATGGACCCAGAAGTTAATCTTAGAAGTGTCAGCTATTATAGATAGACTGTGTTCAGATGTTAAGGGAGAGGAACAAGTTTTACCGGATAAGACTGAAACCTATTTGAAAGTGGATTTTAAAATGTCCAGCTACAAGAACGATATGGAAAAAGATGTTACACTGGTTATACAAATAAAACTGGCTAATGTCATAATAATCAAAAGGGATATACAAATGGCAAACCAAAACAACAACTTGGATAATTTTCCCTATATTGGATTTACAAACATTTGTTAAACTTCTGAAGGATTTTGTGAGAAGCGACAAAGAAAAATGAAAAGAAAACAAGCTGTAGGACATTAGGTGAAGGGATTAAAGATTAAGATTGTTAAAACCAAAAGGAAGAAATAAAAAGTGGGTTTAGTTGATTAAGGTTAAAATAGATATGTTGTTATTTCTGGTAACCCTTAATGGACTTTTGCTGAACAGGGCTGAATGACGAGATGTTAAGGATTTGTTTATAGATAAGAGATGAGATATGGGATGAAGAGATCGTTTGTTGTATTTTAAGAGTAGGTGATAATCGATAGATGATTGCTAAAATTATTTATACTTGGGACGAAGGGGGGAGTTACTTCTTTACTTCTTTATATATTTATTTTTCTTTTCCTTTTCCTTCTATTCTTCTTTTTATATTATCCTTTTTTCTTCTGCACTTTCTATTTTTTCTTTTTCTTTTTCTTAAATATTTTGTAGTTTGTATTAGTTTTTATCTGTATAACTGTAATGCTTAATAAAATTATTATTTTTAAAAAAAAAGAATCTGCATTCATTTTACTGGTACATGTATGAGCTTTGCCATAAGGCAAATTGCAATGCTGCTGGAATCATGCCCCAGACAAAGATGCTGCTGCATCCCCTGTTAAATTGTGTGTTTGCCTTCATTCTATGACAAGATCTACATCGATGGATCCCCTTGTGCTCTCTCAATAACCTGAGCACTATAATTCAGCAGTATCAATTTAAGTCCATGATTGTCCTAGGAAATCCTACAAAGCTACTCATTTTCTAAACTAAGCTCACTAAATTGTTACCATTTCTTTTCCCAGCCCAAGAGAATAGATGAATGCATACTGATAATCATTTAATTGCCTTATAAACAACAAGCAATTAGCACTACTTAAATGCTCCAATGGCACAAATGGCCTTTGAGCAAGGCATGATAACAGGTCATTAGATGTTGGGGTTATATACTAGGAAGCTAGACAGCATGAATGCATTTCTCTTTCTCGCTGTGCTGCTACCTTCCAAGTGAATACAAGCTGCAAATGTCTTGAGCCTTATAACCAAATACTCTTGCAAGAAATGGTAAATATGCTGACAGATTTACAGCTGGAATGGTAGGAAAGAAAGGGAGGTCATACTTAGAGGTACATCTCTATGAATTTCTCTCCACTGTTTGAGCAATGGCAATGAAGATATATAGTCTCTAGTTTCATACATCACAATAAACCATAGTGTGGTTGATTTGGACTTGGTATATTGTATGAATGTACCCATTATGGTTTTAATTAAAAGGTGTAAGCTTTTGTGAGCTGTATCTCATTTGTACATGAAATGAGGGTGGGGGAGAAAGGGGGGTTATGCAGATGCATGCGATGGCTTTATAGCTTCAATTTATTTGTTTTTGGTTTTTTTCCTGACAAAATATAGTCAAAATATAGTTGACTCGCACTGATGATGTTATCTGGTTGGATAATGAAATGTCTGCAAGCAAACGACCAAGCTCAGGGAGCACCAAGGACTCCACCGGTCAACCCTGAGCTATATATATTCTCTTCTATTGAAAATATAGTCATTGTGGATAGAAGCAAATTGCATCAAAGTGGTCGTGGAAATTCTGTTCTTAGCTTTATTTGGGGGGAATTATTGTTTATAGGGGTATAGACACACACACACACACATGCACACACACACACATACATATATATACTTACACAGAATATATATAATATATTTTGAGAGCCAGTTTGGGCTAGTGGTTAAGGCATCAGGCTAGAATGAGTTCTAGTCCCACCCTAGGCATGAAAGTGGCTGGGTGACTTTGGGCCAGTCATCTCTCTCAGCCCATGACGTCAGGCTCGGGCGACAAGCCAGTCCAGCAATTCCTGTCACAGCCAATGGATCAACATTGCTATAAAGCAAAAGTATTGATTCAGTCCCTGTACCTGCGGGAAAAATGCTAGGAAGGGAACAAGTAAGTAAGTAAGTAAATAAATAAATAAAATCTAACTCTTCCTCAAGCTCCCATTGCTTTCTAAGGAATCCTTGAATTCTTGTTCTTTGGAATCTGTAACCCGCTGAAAGCTTTTTAGCTAAAATAAGTAGGCTGTTCAAATTTCTCTCATCAAATATAGATGAGATAGTTTGAAACCAAAATGCAGCCTGGCCATTAATTCATAAAAAGAGGTCTTTCCCCCCCACCAAAATGTCTGCCTCTGGTATTATTTGCAATCACACAAAGATGTTACTGAAAGCATTGAGCTGATCTAAAACGGGATGACAATTTATTTTTAAAAAATAAGAAATGAATTGGACATTCTAGCTTTTCTACTGAATGATATATGTAGCTTATCTAATTGGGATATGGCTATATCAGGGCTGCATTTTATTTTCAAATTTCTATTCCTCTGAGAATTACAGAGGATGTGATGGTAATGCAATTATATCATTGCAAGGGGCAAGGCTAATATTTTCAGCACTTTCTACAGTATTAAGCATTAAGGCAAAATAGGTAGTTTTTCTTTATTGGAGGCTTGATATACCTGTTTTAGCCTTTATTTCATTTTTTTTTTTAAACTGCAGAGTTGTGCCATGAGATAGTATCACTTTGCCATTGAATTTTGATGGTGGAATCTCTGGGATCTCTGGGTCCACAAAAACCCTTTGGCATGCTGGTCACAGATTGGCATCCCTAGGTTAAAATGTGCTACTAGCTATATCAATTCCATTGGTAAATTTTAATGATGCCACATTTTGATTCTATTATATGGATTTACCTCATCGCTATAAAGCAAAAATATCCCTACTGGCAAAGAATCCTTTATCTGCTACAATGGACATCTGGCCACCACCAGCAAGGGGAAGGCTGGTTAGTTGCCTAGATTTCGGTTGGAGTTTTAAGTGCCAATTATGCTTCAAGGCAATTAGATTGTGTGTACACATGGATGGGATACTTACGTTTCAAAATGATAAGATCAGAATATTGAAGAATAAAAAAATATCACTATGAATGCTTGACAGTCCCCATAAATCTGTTACTTCACACCCTTCATATTTAACTAGACAATAGTTACTTATTGATTGATTGATTTAATTTACAGCTTGCCTTTCTACTCAGTTTCAGCATTCAAGGCAGCTAAGAATCAATACAGAATAAAAAAAAGTTTTAAAATCAAAAGCATAAATTAAAACCAATAGAAACATTAATTAACAGTTCAAAATCTGGTAAAAGAGATGTGTCTTGAATTTTCTTCTAAAGGAAGGCAATGTGGCCAAATGCAACTCCTAAGGGGTGTGAGTGAGCTAGGAGAAGGCCTTCTCCATTATCCAGACAAAAGATTCTTTGACAGTGAGGATATTTTTCTTTACAGCAATGAGATAAATCAATATAAAAGAATCAAAAAGTGGCATGCTGGTCACAGACTGGCCATCCCTAGGCTACATATGCTATTAGCGATTCCAGTTCCACTGGTAATTTTAATGTATTCATCAAACATGGGTGGCCTTCATGTCATGGCCCAAAGAAGAGATCTTTTTGGAGGGAGATGTAGACCCCAAATTATAGCAGTAGCAGCTTATTTCTGGAAATCTTGGGATAGAATAGGGAGTTCCTACTCCCAGAGGGGAGATTTTCTTAGGTTGATTCCGTCAGGATGCAGGGTATTCTCCCTTTGATACTGAACTGCCAATCAAGCCATTATCCAGCCTATTAAATATGGGTGGCAGAAAGTATGAAGGTCAGTGAACAAGGCTACCATCTGTGCTACAAAAATCCAGATACGGTAGCCCTACAATGAAGACACAATTGTCCAACAAGCTAAACTCAGGTAATGGTCCACTATAAGCAAAACCTTTATCACAGGTAGGAACAACCCAAGTTAATCTCTGATGCTATGCAGATGAACATGTGATGCAGTTCATTTCTAAAAGGCCTGTCTCTCCATGGCAATTAGTAAGCCATGATGTGAAGAGCAAGAGATCCTTCAAAGATTGTATGTATCTGAACACTAATATACTTTAGATTCTGAATACTTAATTTTAAAAGCCCATTGTTTCAGGTTTTTAGGTAATACTAGTCCTCTGTTGGCCTTCCCTAACCTCTCTCTGGTTCCTTATTGGACTCTCTGTGCTTGGCCCCTGAACTTTCCTTGGATTTTTTATCCTATTGTTGAAATACAGCTTTAAAGAAAAACCAAAAGAGAACTTTGTTTTCTTTGGTCACCTCTTTCCTTGCATCTTGAAACATCATTAGACTATGACAACAAGCCAATTGTAATGATAGTTACAATCCCAACTGCTTGGCCCTTGAGCTTCTACCATTCTATGTGCAATGTTATTGCAACTACTTTCCTGACATTTGTAGAGCTAGTACTGTAATGAATACTGGCCTAGTAGTACTTTTATGGTGTAGAAATAGTGCTATTATCTTTCTCCTCCTTTGATCCCTACTGCAATGGGGATCAGATGCCAAACATACACACACACACACACACACACACATATTTCAAATGTTTTCAGGACACACAAATTGTCTGCACAGGAGACTTGGAAGAAATCAGAAGTGAGAAATTCAGAAAATTCCAATTCAGCTGTGCGCTAAAAATGAACAGTTATCATAGGTGTTCATCACCAGTATCTTAGCATTTAATTACAATGCAATTTTCTTTTCTAGATTATGTTTTTTAATTAAGTTCTAAGCTGAGCAAACTAAGTAAAATATAATTAATGTGACTCCTAAATGTCTCTTGTTATGGTTCCTAAATGTACAACACATTGTAGGTGCAAATGCCATTTCCCTCAGGAGACCTCCTTGAATTATTTTGCTTCTGCTACATCTTCCAGGATAAAGCACCAATATATACACATCTTTAGCACCATCACAGTATGAGTGATGGTAGAAAGGGGATTCAATATGCACATCATGGAAAAACACAGCACTGTACAAACTGTGTCAAAGCAGTTAAAATGACAGCAATGTTCACTAGCATTCTATTAATTGACAACTGGATTTACATAGCTTCTGAAACCACCAAGGGCTTATTTGCCTTATCACTAACAAAGCAAATGCCTCCGGTCTGAACCAAATGTTTAGATGAGCCACTTTAAGCTAAAGAACCTCAAACGAGCTGAGACATATTTAGGAAGAACACAATTTTATAGTAAGGGAGACTGCTTTCATGCATGGCTAGTTTTGCTATTGCAAGTCATTGAAACATCAAACATGGAGAAGACGGTATTTGCTAGAATGCTGTTCATGTTGTTGGTGCCAGCCTTCCTGTGCTAGGTTTGTAAGAATTTGTGGCAGATTTCATTCTTTTAAAAAACAAAAGTTCTCACTGCTCCCATTTGCATATTGTGATGATAGCCATTCAAGCCTTTGTACTGTGAACAATTTGGGTAAAGTTTGTAAAGTATTTAACTGAATTTTTTTTTTTTCAATGATGGTGAGATACTGAAGAGAATTCATCTGTGGAATACATTCCTCAGGAACACTGTCCTATGGATAATCCTGAATCTGTCTTGAAATGAAGTGAAGATCCTCCTTCAAACATGTCAGCAAAGCTTATTTTAAATGAAGGTTGGTGAATTCTCTGTGTTTTACTACTTCAATCCGTTCTACTGATTGTTGGTGAACAATAATTGGATATTATCTTTGACTACGGTATACACCAGGGTATGCTTAATTTTTGTTGTGGTTGTTGAGAACTGTGTTCCTGCAAATGCAATCTGTTAGGGGTGGCATCAAAGGCTGGGTCCAGCTAAAGTAGTGGATCTGGTGCAGAAGATAAACATGAGTGGGGCTGTCCATTCTCTCTTCCTTTTTTTACATCCTTTTTCCTCTTACTTTTACTTTCTGTCTTAGCTTTATGTCCTGCTGCATGCAGCAGGTTGCCAGCTACAGAAATGGATAATTCTCCCAGGGATTTTAACTAATCGTGTGCAAATAGTTTTTGAAATTAGGCTAAGGGCCACATAAAATTAACATAAAGACTACATGAGTCTATTATCAACTCCCTGGAAGTTGTAAAACTGAACAATGTTTTAAGAACAATGTTCTTAAAAACAAATGCACACACGACCAACCAAAGCATGTGAAAACTGCTGAGTATAAGAACATCTAGCTGGATCACATGACCTGTATTGTTCAGCATTTGTGTCCAATAATGGTTATTAGAAGCTTCTCAGAAGCCAACAAAAAGGGCACTGGAGAAACTCACCTGTTTTTGTCCCCAGCATCTAATAGTCCCACTTGATGGTAAATAATTAATCAATCTTGTAGTCCAAGAATTACTGTCCTGAAACGACCCAAAGAACAGAATCAGGATTAAATACTTAGCCATTATGGCTGCACTTGAGCACAAGATAAAACATGGCTGATTTAACATTATGTGAGTCTCAAGTTCATATGATCTTTCTTCATATCTTCCCTTAGTTTTGCTTCCAGTTCTGACTAACTACAGTTCAGCATTATAGCCAAACTCAATACTGTAGGCAATTTTAGCTGTCGTTTATTCAAAGAACTCTGTTTTAAGAACACTAGGCTTCTTCAATTAGTTGAAAACCTCTAGTCTCTTTCTGTAATAGTGCAGGAATGCCAAACCTCTATAGGATATTGGTTTTTCTTATGGAGAAAAAAAGTTGCATGTGTTTGTGTCCCATTGACTAATGATTACCTATACATCAAGATCTCTAGATTTTGCAAAAATAGCTGTCAAAAACTGTTATGAGATCTCCAAAACATATCATGAGCACTTTTTAACATGTAGGAATCTCAAAACTGGACTGCATGGTGTCTCTCTGATTAATTACCTAAAATTTATGTATTTCAGGATCTGGCTTAGTGCCCCTCCCTCCAGAAATATATCAGCTATAATCAGAAGTAGCTATACCCCAGGATTTTTTAAAAGGATCAGTGACTCCTTCATGCAGAGGACTTGCATAGATCAAAGGGCAGAAATTGCAACATGTCATTTCTAGAACAGCCCCCTCCAACTATAGTTATCTGATTCCAGGATGGGATACCCCTTCTCTTTCAAGAGTCCTATTCTCTTGGTAGCATTCTGTAACAGAGAGGTGTGTGTCATATGTCACTGTGAAGCTTAAGCAAATAATAATTGGGGCCAGAGCCAAAGATGGGAAGAATCATCTGTTCTCTCTCTCTCTTTCTCTCTTTTTCTCCTGTCACTCTCTTTTCTCTGTATCCTCCTACCTCTCTCTTTCCCTCTTCATGCAGCTAACTCACAGAGATTGTTCTTGACAGAGGTCTACACTGATTACTGGCAGTGGGCTTTGAAATTAAACTAAGGGCAACATATGGCCCCAGGGCCACAGACTGCCCACCTTCATTTTGAGTGAAGGTGATTTAAAAAAAAAATGTCCAGCTGTTTTTGTTCATATCTCACTATTGTTGGAAAGAGCAGAGTGCATTCTTCTGAGCGCATCTTAGGAGAGGTTTAAATATATCTACAACAGTATTGGCATTACATTCAACTAATTCTTAAATGGAAAAGGATAATTGGCCTAGGCCAAATATCTTCATATGAACTTTTAAGATGCACAACTATGTATCAGCAAAGCACTGACTATGACATATCAGTTCAGAAAGGCAGTTAAGAAAATTCACTCATGCTGTTTTCACAGCAATCTTCATGTCACAAAATCAACAATTATTTACCTGCCCAATGATTTTCCTAAAAGATAACATTTCCCTGGTTTTGGCAGATTATTATTCTAAGCAAAACATGTGAAAAAAAAAAATAACAGCACAGGGAAACTTGATATTTACAGCTGTCTAAAGTAAGTACAATGGTCATAGCAAAACAAAAAAGGTTTTCTGTCTTTTAATATGACAGCCTTCATAGACAATCAAATAATACTAAGAATGTGTAGAATTGCTAAGAAAAAGATGGGGGGATCACATTTTATTTGAGCCATTGTAAGATTTGCTTACTAACTTTGTGTTTACAAAAAACTTCAAAAACTGTGCAGTCCTAATCTAGTATTCTTGACTTCTCTCAACAAAAGGATCTCTTACAGTTAGTTATATTTTAGCTGATCTGTACAACAGCAAGAAGGTTGTCATGAGGACAAGTCTGTCACATAACTTTATTTATTTAACCATCTTTCAAACAAGCCAAAAAGGCCAGTTCAAAGGTTCTGCACACCTTACACACTGCTTTTGTTTCTATTTAAATGATGTGCAATTTCTAGGAACTTCTTTTAATCTCTGTACTTAATTAGGACTCTGTTCCCAGAAGATCTGAAAACCTTCACCCCATATGGATCCAGAATGTCATGACTGAAGCACCAAGGACAGACTATTAAAGCTAAAAAAGTATTTACATTGTTAAGTTGTGCCAATTTTTTGAATTTGTCTTAATACTGTGTGTGAACAATACCTGTTCATTAGTTTTAAAAAATTAATTAGAGGTCCATTTAAAATTTTAAATTACAATTAAAATATTCATTAATTTGCTATTGACACTGTATCCACATGTTCCAAAGCCATAAGTTATTACACTTATTGTTGCTTTTTTTTCCTCCAAAAAGCTAAGGATGGTGTGCATGGACCTCAACCCGTTTTCATTCAATCCGATGAAATAGAATTTGCTTTAGAAACTACTTCTCATGGATGGAGTGTGGTGCTCATTCACTTACTTATGGTATTTATGAAGTCCTGGCTCACAGTGAAAGAAGTTTGCTTCTAACATGTCCATTATATCCCAGAGGAAACTGAAAGGAGAGAGGGATCAGGAGGGAACTTCTCCCATTGGGCTTTTTATGTCACCATTAAGGTAGTATGTTTTTATTGAGAAACTGTTGGAGAATTTATTTTTCCCTTGAAATAAAATGTTCACCCAGTTTCTCTGCCCCCAAATGTAGTAAAGAATTTCCAAAGTCAGTTGCCTGTAAGATAGGTTAGATTGCAATAATGTGAGTTGTGCAAGGGTGAACATCACAGTTGAGCAAAAATTTGAACAAGATTCTTCCAAGTCAGTCATTCTAACCATTATACCAGTCCTCATTTTTATATCCTAATTTCTTTGTAAACATCTGCCTTTTTTCTTTGTTAAAAACAGTACTTCTCCAGAACCTATCTTCTTGTATAATAGTAAGATGACTTCTCCATATATGAAAAGAGCTGTATAATGCTCCTGCTCTCTCTTTTAATCTACATTGACATAATTTGAAAAGTTGCATTTTTTGGACTGTCTTCTTTGGTATTTGGCAGTATTTTTTTTCTTTTTTCCCCATTACTTTGTCAGGTGCTAGGCAAATAAAATCAATTCTGCAGTGATAAAAAGCAATTGAAAACGTCTAGTCCTTTATAGCAAAGACTCTGTTGTGGCAGCCCACACTGCTTCCAAAAAAATCAATCATCATTTCATCCTTCTATATGTGCAACTAAAATTAAGGATTTATGTTAGACTACTATGGAAAAATATTTTTAGAGAACCACCTTGCAAGATTTTACTGTTCATAAAACTTCTGTTTATGGTTTCCTTCCATAACAAGCAATCTCTTCCACTGCAACATGAATTATAGATATTAATGGATGATCCCAATTTACATACAGTTTCCATCTTAATGGGCAACAAAACTGCAAACAGGGCAACAAAACCACTTATGGTAAATGGCATAAAGTAAACAAACCATCATCCCTTTTAAAGCATAATGAACTGAAAGGCTGATTGTATTATAATTACATATTATCTTTACCAGGACTCCCACTACTCTAAGAAATTTGCATTAATTTATAGGTAGTGCATTTGTAAGAGAAGAATGTCTAAGCTGGATACTGAGATGTTTGTGAAAGCATTTAGAACAGGTTAGCCTAAATATTTTAGCAAAATCTTGTGCCCACTGAAAAATAGCAGAATCAGCATTCTGTTTTATATATACCTATGTCATGTTATGACCTATGGCTTCTCACTAAAAGTGTGTACATGTAGGCACATACGTGTGTGTGTGTGTGTGTGTGTGTAGCAGGAAAACTAGCACAATTCAGCCAGTAATAAACTCCTTTAAGACCACACATGCACATTTGATACTAAACCCATGATGAACACAGACTTCCTGAGAAATAACATAGGATCAAAATGCACATCCCATTAGTTTCAAAGGGAACAAGTATATATGATAAATCACTCCCCAAAAAACTATTAAAACTATAAGTGTAATTTTCACGGGATCATGCCCATCAGCATTAATTTAAATTATGATTTAGTTGTGATTACACTATGATTTAGAGCCCCACAATCAGAAATATTAAATTCTCCAGAAGATACTTCTATGTCTAACAACAGTATGGAGCTGCTGGTTGCTTAGTTACTTGAAAAATCTTGTTGTTTCACAAATTAATCATTCCATGGATAAAAATGTCATTTTCTGTAACTTTCAGGCAATATTCTTTAGCCTCATATAGATTACATTTGTTATAATAGCAAAAGTTACATGATGTTGCTTCAGTCCTCTCTCATCAAACCAGTAACTCTATACCATATTGTTTATTCATAAGTATAATCTTGCCAGCTGGCCAGGAATTATTAACCACTTCAATTACAATTACAACTACAACCAGCTCTAATAACATAATAATACTAATACTAATAACACTCCATAGCAATCACAAAAATTAATAAATAACAAATATAATAATGTCATTAATCCTATTGCACCAAGGAAAACACTCTTATAATGTAAATAATCCCAATGTTCAGAAGGACCATATCCACTTCAGTCCTCAAAGGCTTCCTGGCACATCTGAATCTTAATGGCCTTCCTAAATCCCAATAGAGTTGAAGCAGTTCTAATCTTGGGATAATGCTGTTCCATAGGAAAGAGGCCTTAGAGCTCCCTAATGATAGAATAGAATAGGAAGGAGTCTCTCAGAATAGGGACCTGAAGAGACTCCTCCCTATCTAGATCTTACTGGGTGGGCAGATACCCCTGGGAGATAGCAGTCTGCCCTGCACTTTCATCAGAGATTTAGCTTAGATTTAGATTTTCATGTCTAAACAGAACCAGCTGTTAATTGATGCAGACTACTTACCTTTAAAAGGACAACTGGGGCACAATCCTTGGAAAATCAGTTTCTTTCTTTTTTAATCTTGAAGCAATTCAGATAATATATACATACCATAAATGAATTGCAAATGTGTTCAGCAGACAGAGTCTCTTACATTGTTTTTGGAAAATGCTTAACAGTGGAGTATCAGTGTTGTGGATTTAGGGACTGAAAACATGGCTGGTAATTATAAGTACTATACACTCAATAAAGACACTGTCTTCTTCCAGTGAAAGCGAAGGACAAACAATAGAATCTGGGAGAGCAGGTAGAAGTTTCTTCTCCCCCAGTCTGAGTTGACTGCAAGGTGCCGAGCAGGGATTTTACAGTAGATTTCCTGACTGGGCCTGGAATTCAGGCCATCTGCACAAAAGCCATGGGAGAACTGAATCCAACAGAATAAAACTGGCAGGAAAAGTATAGACTGCTGATTGATGATTATGTGCCATCTAATCAGTGCCAATGCTTAGTGACCACACAGAAAGATTTTTCTGTAGGATGATCAGTCCCTAATCTGGTCCTTCAGATCTTCCAATGGTGTAACTATTGGTCATCCTCTTCTTCTCTTTCCCAGCATTATAGACTTCTCCAGAGAATTAGGTCTTTGCATAATGTGTCCAAAATATGATAATTTGAGCCTGGTCATTTGTGTTCTCACTCAAGAGAACTCTGGATTGATTTGCTAGATGACCCATTTATTTATTTTCTTGGCTATCCATTGTATTTTGGGTGACTTCTCCAATGCTACAGTTCAAAAGCATCAATACATTTTTTATCCTGCTTCTTCAAAGTGCAACTTCCACTTCCTTGGGGTGTCACAGGGAAAACCATTGCCTGCACTATTCTGATCTTTGTAAGACAGACATATCTGAATATCTTTTCCAAGGCCTTCATTGCTACCCTACCAAGTGCTAGTCTGTGGCATATTTTTTGAGTACTGGTTCCTTTACTGTTGATAGATGACCCAAGAAAGCAGAAGTTATCCACCACTTCAGTATCTTGATTGTCAATTCTAAGGCTGCTTGTTCTTCATTAGTCCCATTTAGGGATGCTTTATTTATTTTCAATGCTGCTTGTTTAACTGTGTACTTTTACCATTGTTCACATTTTCTCTTTTCTTCATCTTGCACTCCTATCATTTTGTTTACTCTGCTATTCACGTTGTTGTATTCATATGGCCACCTATATAACCAATAAAACAACAGCATAAAATTCATCTTACCCTTCCCACCAGGCACCATAACAATCCATATAACTGACCCCCTGACTCAACCCCCATCATAGCCCAATACTTATGGAAACAGCCAGGTCTTCAGGGCCTTCTGGAAGGCTAAATAGGTACCTCCCCCCCCCCCCCCAAATCTCAGATGGGAGGCTATTCCAAAGCATCGTGTGGCTACAAAGAAGGTACATCCCACTAGGTGATAACATTTGAGGGAAGGGACCTGGAGTGTGCCCGCTCTATCTAACCTAGTGGAACAGGCAGATATCCTCAGGGAGAGACAGTCCCACAAATAACCTGGCCCTGTACCATGAAGGGCTTTAAAGGTGATAACCAGCACCTTGTATTGCACATGGAAAGCAAATGGAAGTTACCTCCAGCTAGCAATACCCAGACACATTGGAATTCAAAGGGAGTCAAAACTGGAAATCCTAAAAATGGGTCTCACAGACTTGTATTATACAGTGGTGACAGATCACCTTGCTGCAGTCATAGAAAGTTTATTTCAGCCTGTAGATTGAATTTTTAGGAAGACAGTCCCACTAAGTGTTGAAGTGTTTTATATACACCCCCACGGACTGCAAAGCACCTCTTTTGAAGAATTTGCACAGCCTTACTGAAGAGTATAAATCCTTATGTCATCCAGTGATACTCTTTTATATACTATAGTGCAATGGGTATGTGTTGCTGTTTCTTATGAGTAAGCTCTAGAACTCTGCCTTCAAGGAAGCAAGTATCCTTATTTTCTCTTTGGAAAATTGATATTGTTATAGAACATGCATGGTAATTGCTGTAACAAATGATATGCTACACAGATGCCCAAGACAACATCTGCTTGTCAAGAATTTCAACAGTTTTTAAAATTTATTTACTCATTCAAAACATATTGGACATTGGGTATTTGCCTGCTGAACCAAACATATGGGTGTCCATTTAGATCTTAATTTTATGAATGCCAATTAAGATGCATGCGTATTTGAAGAAATGTATGCCTTTATTAATGTAGCTTTTCAAATAATATTTTCTATTTTTATACCAATTTAGGACTGATTAACTGGTTGTGCTAAAACCTACTAGTTTAAAATTTGAAATTGTGTCTTACATTTTCATTCATAATTATGTATCATCAATCTGCTATATTAAGAATACTATATTATAGTGCCTTTAACCTTGGTCCCTTGACTTTAAAAAGTAACAAAGGTAACTATGTTCATCCTTCATGGTTAGGCTATGCCCACTCTCCTAATCCATTCTCTGTTGTGGTGTCTGCCCTCTGGAACACAGCATGCACACACACACGCTCTCAGAGATTCAAATGGCCTCTACCAGACCTCATTCAATCGAGCCTTGAAGACCTCGCTTTTCCCCTCACTCTCCCCAATCCCCCCATCTTTAGGGAAAGTTGTGGGCCTCTTTTGGGAATATGGAGAGTTGATGATGATGCTCTCTTAGGACATCTATATTTTTTCTTGGTTATTATGCTTTTTATTGTTTTTAATATTGTATGCCACACAGCATCATTATGGAATCGAGTAGTTTTCAAAATTTGACAAATAAAATAAATATATTTAATAAGGAGGAACTCACATATTGCTATCTGTATTTTGCATGGCTGATTGGGTCATGCAATTCAGTTTGGTCTGTTTTTTTTAACAATTGGACAGATTAAACTTTATGGAAAACTAAACTAAAAATGAAGATGTTTTAACAGTTTGCTATCACACATGTCAGAACTATATATCTACAAGTACCCACACAATATGTACTTGCTCTTCACAGAACCAGTTGTGACTATATCTATACTGGAATGAAGATGGAGTGTAGAAAACAATACCTCTAAAATAGACTACCCTAATCTGATGTGTTAGAATTCCCAGCAAAGTTGGAAGGAAATGAAAATGCTATCTGGAGAACTGAGAATGCATTAGTTGGGGAAAAAAGTTCTGTAGTTTGTGACATACACACCCAGAAATTGTGTAGACATATCTCTGGTAAATTATGGTGGTGTAGAAGAGCTCAAGCCCTGACTATATTTGTGGTAAACTATTCAACAGCTTGAACAATGTTGAACAGTAATAGGAAATTTTTAATTTCTCAAACCAACTACAACTCCCACAATAATTTATGGAGTGATGTTTTTGGAAGCCTAGTCTATAGTGAATTGACCATTTGAGTGCACCATATCTTATACAAAAACCTTTCTGAAAAGTTTTTCCATGGGGTCACAAACCATAATCTATACAAATACTGAGGTCCTACCTATGAATATTTATTTCAAATTCACCCCCAAGTGTTAATCCAGAATAAAAATCGGTGTATTGTGCTTAAAATTATTCTTTCCTTGCCCAATTTTCATTTTTGCATAAAAATATATGAAGGTTGGAAGGGGTGCACTTTCATGCTGGCTTGGGATTTCTGGGAGTTGAAGTCCACACATCATAATGTTGCCAAGTTTGAAAAACACTGGTTTAGGCCATGTCCAATCAAGGTGTATAACTGGATCTATAGGAGGCTCAAATGTTAAATCCCTCTTTTTAGGTACAGAAAAATAAAATAACATGGCCTTAGCCCCCTGACCCTAACAGGTGGTATGAGGTTTCTGGATTGGCTAGGCAAATAAATACCTGGAGAATGGCCTTTTGTCCCTTCCTTAAAGTGAACAAAGTAGTACTTTCCACCTGCTATGCCATAGGGTCCAGAAACTTTGACAGACTGCAGGAACCCACATGTCGTATAGTCTAGCTCAAGATAAATCCACAACAGCCCCATGTTAGTGTTAATGACCCCAAAACTATTCTCCATATTATAACATTTTTTTTCCACAGTAACCCAGGATTTTTTTTAACAACGTGGACAGGTTCATACATTACACTAAGCTATATTGGGTGGGCTCACACATGTTAAGCTAAATACACAAATGTATTATGGTTTAGTTCTGTGTTTGAATCAGGCCATTTAAATAAGCAAGACTACCTCATACAATACCATATCTCCTTCACATTTTTTTCCCAAACTGATTAAGAATTTCTGTGTATTAAAATTGCCCCTAATCTCTCTTCTGGCTAGTATTAGTAGTCTGAAAAATGTAAGAATCTTTTGCTTTGAAAGTATCTGGTCTTTACACTTCGCTTTCTGGTCACATACTTTGTGTTTCAAAAATACTTTAGTCAACTTTTAGAAATTCAATAACTGACTTTGATACAGAAATTACTGTTCCAGTGTATGGCAAATGACAATGGTCTAGAACACTGTTAAATTTAAGTCTTGAAAATGAACTTTAATAAAATGTACTCCAATAATGTACTGTGACAGCTTTTAGAGAAATCAGCTTCAGTTCTCTGATAAACCCAGGAATGCAGTGAGATATACTCAAGCAGCCTTGAGCCGCAGAATAAGCAAGCAGACAGCTTTATGATAAATGGTCCTAGAAACCTAAATTACAACTGCACCAAATGAACAATATGTCCAAATTATTTTGGCGGCTTTTTTTTGTTGTTGTTGCAGGGACAGCTGGCAGGAATGATGTGCCTTGTTACCTTTGTCTACAAAGCGATAGTGACACCTAGTGGGCACAGCACCCCAAAGAAAAAATTAGATTTTAGCTTCAAGGTTGCTGCAGGCGAAATGTCTCTCACCTAAACAACAGAATGGATACATCAAAGAACAATAAAATATGAAGTTGCCTCTCAGAAATAGAACAGCAGGATTAAGGCCATATATGAAGAGCAATGGTAACACTACAGAGTCAATGGAAAGCAAAGGGTGATCCTTCCCTTTCTTTCTCAACTCAAATTTTCCTGGAGCTAGAAAAATGCTATTATTACTATTATCATTTAATTATATGCCACCATTAATTCACGCAATGTTATATATAAAGGGTGGGCAAATGGAGCCTTTAGACTAAGTTCATGCTGCCATTGGTCTAGTGCTGGATTTCAGCGTAAACTAAACAAGCTACAGCTTAGGGCTTCACAAAATTTCAGATTTTTTTTTTTTTTTTGCTTTTAGAATTTTATGTGGCTTTTTATGTGTACTGTAATCTATGAGCGAGATTATAAACTGTTAGAGAGATCAAGACAGCCAAATGACAAATATGTAATCAGTAATACATTCATTTGAAAATAATTTGTATTTACCTTGCTATTAAATAATTAAAAGGCATATATATGTTTTCAATTTTTTTGTGGCACCCCAAGGTCCTGTTTTGGTACGCACCTATGTGAAACCTTCTGGTGTAACAAGAGGCCTCCAAACTTTTTATAGCCTAGGGCCTCACCAAGTCTAAATCTGGCCCTGCTTTGGTCTAATTTCAAACCTCTCTGCAAGTCAGCAAATTCGCCCCATGATAACCCTATCTGTCCTTTCCTGCAGCCTGCTGTTTGCAAGAGTGAGAAAGAGGGCCTGCAAAGAAAGCAGGGTATGCCAAAGAGAGTGACTGACCCCGATTATTTTTGTCTCCACTTCACCTGCCAAGACCCCCCAGATTATTCCTCAAGAATTGTGGCCCTCCGAACAAAAACAAAAATAGTAGTAGTTGTTATTCTTAAATGCATTATAGCTACCCACCACAGAAGACTCTGGGCAGCTGACAGTATCCTACAAAGAATGAAAAAAACAATTAAAAACACATAAGACAAGACAGTCTGAACAAAAACAACCATAGCAATAAAAACAATAAAGACCCCATAAAAACACAATAGGGCCTCCTCAGGCACACTAACCCCAGGCCTGGGAACGGAGCCAAATCTAATGGGCCTTCTGGAACTCCAGAGAATGGGTGCCATACGCATCTCGGGGGGGGTGGGGGGGATGCTGTGCCATTTCCATCCCCTCCGCTTACTCCATTCCATTTGTGCTCTCTTGAGAAAACTGCCTGCCCCCTCCCCCAACTACAATTCAGAAAAAGGGGCCACTTCTCAGCAACCAATTTATTTCCTTGCTTGCAGCTGATGTCAGTCTTATTAAAGGGGGTGGGGGGGAAGGGAAAATCAATGTTGAACTAAGTTTTACACTTTTTCCAGAATAAAAACACATCTTGTACATTTTGATCACCCTTACAATATACTACGGCAATTGAACAACAATCAAAAGTATCAGAGACCCTGGCTTGAGGGACAGTGGATGTTTCCCATGTAGCACTAGCTCTATGCTAGGAACACTTTACCCAGTTTCAGAGTTCTTTCTTATGCAGCTTGCAAGGGAATTAGAGTGTGTAGTTCATCTAACCCAGCTTTCCAAACTTGGCTGGGGAATTCTGGGAACTGAAGTCCACGCATCTTAAAAGTTTCCAGCTTTGAAAAACACTGATCAAACCCATGGTGAACAGTTAGTATTTTCATCACTGTTTGTGGTGCTTCCTTGTGGTCAGTATGGAATAGAATGTGAGGTAAATCCTGCTGCTATAGGAAAGTGGTCTGAAGAAAACAAGGGAAATATAGAAAATAATAAGAAACAGTCAACAGGTGGAGCAAAAAGTTCTTGGTGTCAGCTTCTCATCCTCACTGAAAATGATACTGGAAAGAGCAAAAGAAAGAGACTGCGATGACCTTAAACTTACTTCCTCCTTAGTGTTCATAATAAATACCATTTGGATTCAGTTTCACAGCATATAAATATGGTGGAGAATCTCAAGCAGTCAGCTATAAAGTCTTCTGTGGTATGTGATAGAGATAAGGATAAAGATATTAATGCAAGATCTAGGCCCTTCGGATGGCATTGTCAAATACCATGGATAATGGGAGTTGTAACCAAACAATATCTGGATTGCTAGTGTTTTACAATCCTAAATATTCATCACTTTTTCTATGTCTTAGTACATTTGATGTAAGAAACATCTATATCACTACCAGCAGTTGTACACATGCTAATCCCACAATAAAAAACAAGAACAGTATACATAACTCTTTGTATACCTAGTTAATTGTTTAAAACATAGAATGCAGCGCCTCTACACAGCCAAATATGATACTGTCAAAAGCACCAATCACTTACCCCAGGATTACATATATATGGTAGCCTTCTCAAACTTGATATATTTCAGATAATTTGGACTTCAAGGGACCAAGCTGAATGGGATTTGTGGTATGAATATATCCAATACATCTAGGGAGCAGTAGTTGGGAAAGCTGATATATAGTTATGATCTGTATCAGCTCATATGAATTCAAAGTAGGTAACGGTGGCATCCTAGATTCATTATCATCCCAGGATTGAGTTTCAGCTTCTAATAAGTGCAAGACTAGGTACAACTACTTACTAACCCTCAAGTGATTGTGGTGATGCATAAATATGCTTGTGGTCTTTAGTAAACAAAACTTCAGTAGTCAAAATGTAGTTCTTCATACCCTGCTTGTTATATAAATATCCTTCCCTATGTTGCATTATAGGTTTTAACCTCTCAAAGCAGGGACCTGTCCTCTTTTGATTTAAAGCACTGGAATATAGTACATACAGTGGTAACTATGTTTATTGCTGCAGTAGAAACATGACATAGTTCATTTAAGCAACCTCTTGAGCCACAAAACAGAGAACTATAATTGAACTCCACTGTCTGGGTTTGTCCAACATGCAAGGCTAAACATGGGGCAAGCTAGTTTGGGTACTAAACAATCCAAGAATGGATCTTATGCCACTTTGAGAGCTCATTAATTTCTTTGCTTATTTCTTTTTTCTCCCCAGCAAGCTTTAGAGGAACCCTTACTTGTGCAACCAAACCCCATCTCTGTTCCTCTTAATACAACGGGCATATCTGGAGATTCCCTTGCTCCATCTGAGAATACCATCTGGTGGATTCCCTTGCTCTCCAACTCTTATGCCACCACCCTCTTCGGATCAACCTTCAAGTAGCTTATGAATTTTAGATGTGCCTCTTTGGAAAATGTCTCTTAAATTTAAATTCATAGATTCTACAAACTTTTATTTATTTATCAAATGTATTTATTTATGGATCCATCAAATTTATATAGCCCACCTCACAAACATGACTTTGGGTGGCATACAATACAATCATCCTAACGGATGTCAATCTAGACGAGTGTTTTTCAAACTTGGCAACTTTAAGATGTGTAGACTTCAACTCCCATAATTCCTCAGCCAGTTGCAGGCTGGGGAATTCTGGGAGTTGAAGTCCACACATCTCCAAGTTGCCAAATCTGAACAGACAGAGCCAGATTATTCTAATTCAACTCAAATTCCAGCCGCCTACACAGCTAATGCCGCCGCTGCAACCCCGGTACAGGCACCAACTGCAACTAAGCAGCTGAACTCCAACGCCTCTCGCGCAGCCGCATTGCAGAATACGAGGAGAACCAATCCTTTCATCTCACGTCATCACTAACGCGAGCACCGAGCATGCCGATGCTCCTGATTGGAGCGCGGAAAAGAGAGGAGGGAGGGGCCACGGAAGGAGGCGGACCCCCGGAAATGAGGGCGCGATCCCTCTGGATGGCTGCGGACCGAGCGGAGCGGGGTGTTTGGAAACCTCGGTAGCGAACGCTTCGTAGATGCTGCGCTCACTCCATCCGCTGGGCTGGTTCTGGTTGTGGGTGTTGCACTTGCTGGGGCAACCCTCCACTGCCGCCGGGAAAGAGGTCGACATCGCCCACTATAGGTGAGCCGGGCGAGGGTCCTGGGTCCTGGAGCTCTGCTTCCCGATCGTCCAGAGGAAGGCGAGGCTCACAGCCGCTCTCCCTCAGTTACCCTCTTTCGTCGGCTTGCAGGCAGGCAGGCAGGCAGGATTTGACCCCGTAAAGCTCCCTGGCCCCTCTGCTGAAGGGCAGCGTGGACCTGCTGAATTTTGGGTCGCCATGCAAATTCCCCAGTTGTTTCGTTGAAGTTGCAAAATGGGGAAATGTATGCGAACTTCCTTGCAGAGGGAATGAAATCAACATGCAAAGAGAGAGTCGGCCGTTGGTTAATTCTGATAGAATGGAGACGATGGAAGAGCCTTTTAAGAGGCAGGGGAAATGCGATGGATTTTAGAGAACAAATTTTCCATATGAGATTAACGTTGGGTCTCATCTGCTCCTTCTCCTGTCTCCCCTTTTCACATTCATAGAAAAGAGTTCAGTTCAGAGGACAAGATGGGTGATTCTAATGCAAAGACCCTTTCAGATATTCAACCAGACAGAGATTACCAAAAAAAATCCCAGTTCTGTCATATAGTAGTTTGTATGGGGCTATACTACTGTATTCAATGACTAACTACTGTTCAATTAAAACTTTTTTTTTTTTTTGTTGTTTAGTCGTTAAGTCGTGTCCGACTCTTCGTGACCCCATGAACCATATTGCGCCAGGCCTTCCTATCTTTCACTGCCTCCCTCAGTTTGCTCAATTTCATGCTCATTGCTTCAGTGATGCTATCTAGCCATCTCATCCTCTGCCGTCCTCTTCTCCTTTTGCCTTCCATCTTTCCCAGCATCAGGGTCTTTTCCAAAGAGTCCTCTCTTCGCATTAGGTGACCAAAGTATCTGAGCTTGAGCTTCATTATCAATCCTTCCAATGAGCAATCAGAGTTGATTTCCTTTAAGATTGACTGGTTTGACCTCCTAGCAGTCCAGGGGACTCTTAAGAGTCTTCTCCAGCACCACAGTTCAAAGGCATCAATTCTTCGGCGTTCAGCCTTCTTTATGGTCCAGCTCTCACAGCCATACATTACTACTGGAAAAACCATAGCTTTGACTATGCGGATCTTTGTCGGCAAGGTGACGTCTCTGCTTTTTAATATGCTATCTAGGTTTGCCATAGCTTTCCTCCCAAGGAGCAAGCGTCTTTTAATTTCATGGCTGCAGTCTCCGTCTGCGGTGATCTTGGAGCCCAAATAAATGAAGTCTGTTACTGCTTCCATTTCTACCCCTTCTATTTGCCAGGGATTGATGGGTCCAGATGCCATGATCTTGGTTTTTTTAATGTTGAGTTTCAAGCCAGCTTTCGCACTCTCCTCTTTCACCCTCATCAAGAGGCTCTTTAATTCTTCTTCACTTTCTGCCATTAGGGTGGTATCGTCTGCATATCTGAGGTTATTGATGTTTCTCCCTGCAATCTTAATTCCGGCTTGTGATTCTTCCAGCCTGGCATTTCTCATGATGTACTCTGAAGTCTAATTTTGTCTTCTGACAGGGCACTGAGCCAGTCTTCAGGTTTACAAATTAAAATTGGGATAAAAATTAAGAAAGGAAGAAGAAGAAAGAATAGAATAGAAAGAGGAGAAAAGAGATAATAATGCTAAAATTATATTATTTTGCAAAGTGTTTTCCTATCTGACTGGGGCTAAGCTGATTTTTACTTGCTGATTAAAAGCATGTTTTGCTTTAAAATGAGCAAGAAAGCAGTGTTTGTTATGCCACCAATGTGAATGGTTCATGACAGGGTTACCGGATAGAAACTTCAAAAATCCACACAACCAATACATGGCAGTAAAGAGATCTAGATAATTGTAACTCTTGCTCCCATCCAGCAGTTCAGATTTTTTGCAGCCCATATCTGAGATTTCATGATGTAGGGAGTGGAACAGATCTCCGTGATGAGAGAATCTTAAGTATGGGACTCCTTCCCAAGAGAAGCACATTTGTTCCCCTTGTGGAATTTTAGATGACAAAAACATGTTTGTTCATGCAGGCATTTGAGAGATAATTTGCCCATAGGATTTTTTCTGCTTGAAAATGTCCATAGTATTTTTTTCCCAATTCTGTGATTTGATGTTGAAATTGTTTTGCTGTCAAGCTATACTATAAAAAAAAAAGGGGGGGTTCCCTGTAATAAAGCTGGGATTGGGGGGGGGATTGGTATATAAAATAATTATGTTTATTAAACTTATATAGCTGCCCACCTACCAGAAGGAACTCTTAGAATACTAAGCTAATGTTTAGTTCAATGACAAAGGTGTTTCCTTTTGGTCACTCTGTAATCCTGGCTCTTCCAACTGAACCAGAGTTGTTTCTGGTTGGAAAGTAGATGTTGGTAACTGCTTGGTTTCTGGCTCATGAATGGAGCTAGGTTATCCTCAGTTTTGCTGTGAGTGGAGTTCCCGCACCCAAGTGACCATTGTTTTATACATAAGCCTTGCAGCAGACACTATTTTAAAAGTTGGATTCTTTCTGGGGGAAGGTTACATCAACCATGCAGTTTTAAGTCAAATAATTCTCTAATAATTTAGCTAGCTAACTACTGAGTCTCTGTTATAATTTGTTGAATAAACAATATTGCAAACTCAGCTAAAAAAGCAATTAAGGTGCACTAAATGTAACAAGATGCTAAAGAAATAAATGAAATTATTAACCATAGTAATGTAAGCTTAGCTGCAAAGAATTAACATTTAGCATGGGGAATTCAAGGTTTTTAGATAGCAGCTAAGCTAAAATAGCAATTCTAGACACCCTGTTGTTTAATCCAAAGGATCTGTTGTATAGCAGAAATAATTCATCCTCTCCGCCCCTTATTATGCATTCCAATACACATATGAATTAACCCATTGATTGCCTGTAATTTTATTAAAATATATCAAATGAAGGGATAATTCGCATAAGTCTAAAAAGAGGGCTTGTAACCCCTTAGGCTTCTTTCTCTTCCACCTCCATTATCGATCCTATCAATAACCCAGTATGTGCTTCAGTATACTTGTGTCTGGGTCTCTGGTTTAAATGTAGCCCTGAAAAATTCTCCTTCAATACCTTCAGTTTTGTGATACCAAAGCGGGATACTCCAGCTGATGAGGAATAGCCATGCGAGAAATACTGTTCTTTACATACAACATCTCTTTTATGTTGTGCGTTTAAGGTGGTAGGCTTTTATATTTGAATTGGTCTTTGAGTATGTAGGAGTGCTTAGGAACACTGGAAACATTATCCTAGCATTTTGAGGGAATGCAGTGTTTTGTATTAGTCATTTTCAGTAAGATTACTGATATATCTTTCTTTTTTCCCTCAGAGAGCGAGTCAAGTCCATGTTTTATCATGCTTATGATAACTATCTGGTAAATGCCTTTCCCTATGATGAACTTCGTCCTCTGACATGTGACGGGCAGGACACTTGGGGAAGGTACTAGGAAATCAGTATCATCGGTCATTTATGAAATTTTGAAGTAGCACCTTGTTACAGAACATCCCAACTTGCTAGAACAGGGGTCTAGAATTTGGTCAAGCCAAGGGGCATATTTAGCTTTTAAGTTGCATGCATGTTAAATTAAGTTATTTCATTGCTCTGTCTAATCATTTTCCCCTTGTGGGGGCCACACGTGGCCCAGGAGCTATATGCCTATACCAGAGAAAATGGATCTTATGGCAGAGAAAAAAAATGTATTCACATTTTTACTGAGAAAATTTAGACCAGCCTTTCTCAACTTGGGCAGATGTATAGATTCCAGTTCCCAAAATTCTTAGCAACAGCCATGCTGCCTGCAGAATTCTGAAAGTTGAAGTCCACACACCTAGAAAACACCCAGGTTAATGGAAGCTGATATTAAGCCAATAACCACATGGAATAGCAATGAAAACAAGAGAGCATCTCATTAATAGTAGTTGTATAGCTTCAGTTGTGGAAAGCTACCCTGGTGTAGTGGATTAGAAACACCCAGATTCAAGACCACCTTCAGCCATGGAAGGTTACTTGGGTGACCTTGGGCCAACTCTCTCTCAGGCTAACCTACCTCACAGGATAGTTTGGGGAAAAATTGAAGACAGTATTACATATGCCCTTTCTATAGGAATGTATGAGGTCCCGCAAGAAAGATGGTATCTCAGCCTAATAAAACAGAAGCAGCCTGAGTGGGTGAGATCATCTGTGGATGTGACATAGAATAGCATTCATTATTTTTGTAAAGGCCTTTTAATCCAGTCATGGACACCTGGGTGTCCAAGGCAGCTATGCCAACCTTTTTTGCAGTGAACCTGTAGTATTTTTTATAAAGTGAGTCCACCTGTAATGCAGGGACAGTACTCTGACAACTTCTTCAGATGTACTGATAATTTCTTACATGAATGTTACTTGTAAAAAAATAATAATTTCATTGGGAGGCAATCTCAGAGAAATGACTCTGTGATTTCTTACTTGGAAGGTTGAGCAGATCCAAATTGTCTAAAATTTATTCATGCAACATGTGGATTTTTTCCTGACATGGTTAAGTATTAAAATGTGGGTGCATCCATGTTATTTATGGTTGATGTATCCCCTTCCCTCATGCCATCACTTTATTTTCTCATTGTTTCTTTTTCAGTTTTTCTCTCACATTGATTGATGCTCTGGATACGCTACTAGTAAGTATTATCCATCCCTTGATAACAGCTTCATTCCTCATTGATTTTCTACACATTTTTCAGTATCCTCTAGATAGCAAAGAATAACTTTTGTTCTCCATGCTTGTTGTTTCTATTTCTCCATTTGGGAGGTTAAGGATGATGTATTTTCCATATTAGAACATCTTGAAGGTGTGAGGGAGTTAGAGGTCACTTTCAGCCCCTATGAGTATGAAAAGATGAATTATGGCAGTGCAGTGTTTTGTATCTTGTAATGTTCTGTATTATCCTTTAGTAAGATGATGTCTTACAAACCATTACTTTTCTTTCCAGATTTTGGGGAATGTCTCTGAATTCCAGAGAGTTGTTAGTGTGTTGCAAGAGGGCATAAATTTTGATATTGATGTAAATGCTTCTGTCTTTGAAACCAATATCAGAGGTGAGTTGACAGGATCTTGCCAGATTATATGGATTAGGTCTGAATTGCAATATAGGTAGTAATAATGAAAGAAGGTTCTAGAACTTCCCATACTAAGAGGAGCAAGGAAAGAATACAATTTTTATCTCCTGCCATAAACATCCAGCAGCTTTCTCCAACCTGGTGGTTATCAGATATTGTAGACTCAATTTCTGTAATCCTTAGCCAGCACAGCTATTGGATTATGGGAGAAATACTCCAGCACATATGGAGGATGCCAAGTTAGGGAAGACAGATCTGTTAGAAATCTTTGGTCTTATCTAGTAAATTGCTTTTACATTTGTGTGATTTTCCTAAATGCTTGTTCTTGATTTGCGGCTTTTGAGTATGCAAAATGAAATCTCAAATCAAATATCTCATAAAAAATCTCCTTTGAAGGGAAAAATTGTTGCCGGGTTAAAAACAATTGTAGTGTCACTCCAGAAAAGTGGAATTTGAATGCCTTGCTCTTCTATCTTCACTGAAAAGCAAGGGACGTTTGTAGGCCTCATGCCTCTTTGGTTCATTTGAATATGCCATGATAGGGACAAAACTGAAAGTCAGCTGTATGGACACTCTGGGGATGACACTCTGGGAGTGTCATCTCTGGGGGAGATGGGCGGCATATAAATTTAATAATAAATAAAATAAACGTACCTCCTGTGTCCTTGGCACAATCTAGTGCTTGTAAATAAGCTTGATCTGCATGTTTGTAGTGGTTGGCGGCCTCCTGTCTGCTCACTTGCTGTCAAAGAAGGCTGGTGTTAAAGTAGAAGCAGGATGGCCATGCTCTGGCCCCCTCTTGAGGATGGCAGAGGATGCTGCTCGAAAACTTTTGCCAGGTGAGCATCCTTGCTGAAGCTTATCATTTCTTCTGTCCCCCCCATATTGCTGCATTGTAGGCTACATGCCAAGTTTATTTTCATGAATAGAGTTCATGAACCAATATATACCAGAAACTGCTAAAGTTTTCCAATAGATCATGGGATGCCAAAGAGAAGTAGAGATGGCCATCTCATTGTTCTGAAAATCAAGAGTTGTGACCCTCATATACACTGGAAAAAATGTTATTAAAGGTTGCTATGAATTCACATATCTGCTATGCTTATAAATGAGTATATTGTAGCAAGTTAAATAGTTGTACAGTACAGTAGTGTTGTATATCAAGGCTGTTCTTTCAGTCCTGCTGAAAGAACATCTCTATCAAAATGAGAGTAACTCTGTAATAGTGATTAAAAGTATCAATCACCTAAAGCAGGATGGGCAACTCATCAGCCGCATTCAACCCAGGCATCCCTAAGATAGCTTTGTTGAACCTTGGTGGGAAGTGAGTCAAGATAACAATATTGTTATGTTGCAGTTAAAGAACTTTCCAAAAAGGAGATAACAAAACTTCTGCAAATATGTACCTTGCCCCTCCAGTGACAACAAATCTTTGGCTGCACCATAGTAGCACTCAGAGGGATGGATAAATACATAAATATGAATTTTGGAGGAAAATAGCTATCCCCACATACATGCACACCAAACTCTGTGAACATTTTAGATTTAATTCACCTGATTTGTTGCAGAAACTAAAACCTGCCTTAGCTTTCTTTTATTGAAAGCTAGGGACTAAGTTTTATGCCAGAAAGCAGATCACTGGCTTCTGTTTCTGTGAAAACATAGAATGCATGGTGCCTTGTTTAATAGCAGTCTTTATATTTTGAGCCAATGTGTTGGCTTTATAAAACATAGTGTGGTCCATTTAATTCCATCATAGGGTAGAAAGTTGGCCTTGATAACATCTTTTCCAACCCTGTAAATATATGTACCTTTGTTTTGAAGCCTTTCAGACTCCAACTGGAATGCCATATGGGACAGTAAATTTACTACGTGGGGTAAATCCTGGAGAGACACCAGTTACTTGTACTGCTGGTATTGGTACATTTATAGTGGAATTTGCTACCTTAAGTTATCTTACGGGGGACACAGTATTTGAAGATGTTGCCAGAAGGGCTCTTAAGACCCTCTGGAAAAATCGTTCTGATATCGGCTTGGTGAGTAGAAAGCCCCCTGTCTCATTTCAGTCCATTATTTGTAGCTTAATCTGAACAAAGGTCTAATATTTAGATAACTTTAGCATGGTAAAATTCTGCAAATATAGTATTAAGTATTGTATCTAAAGTTCCCTTCATCAGAATAGATTCTCAGGTTTTGTAAAGTAGTAAGTGTACAATACAGGTAGTCCTCAACTTACAACCATTTGTTCAGCGATCGTTCAAAGTTACTGCAGCACTGAACGTAGGGACTTACAACTGGTCCTCGAAGTTATGGATGTTGCAGCGCCCCTGCAGTCACGTGATCAAAATTCAGGCACTTGGCAGCCTGCCCGCAGTTACAAGCACAGGGGAGCTTCAACTCCCCCCACCTGCCTATCCCCCCCCCACCTATGCCCTTTTGGCCCCCTGTATTCCACAGCCCCTGCCATCCTAGCTGACCTTCACCATCTTCTTGCTCTTGCTGCTGACCAAGCATGCCCAGCCTGGCCCTTTGCAAGGCAGCTGCTAGCTGCACAAGGCTTTCTTCCCAAGGTTGCGATTTCCTCACAAGTGATTTCCTCACAAGACCTGGGGAAGATGGCCTCACATGGCCAGCAGCTCCCTCACAACAGGCCAGGGCGAGCACATAGTGGTGAGGGAGGCTGGGACTGGGCTGGGGTGGCTGGGGCTTCCCTGGGAGGCTGTAGCTTCATGCTGCACTGGTGGGGCTTCCTCAGGCAAAGCAGCTTTGCACAGCACTGCTAGGCTGGGGCAACTGAGGCTTCCAGGGGTAGCTGTGGCTTTGTGCTATGGCTCAGGGGCTTCTTGCAGCCCCAGAGCCACGGCATGCCAAGAGGCTCCTGAGCTGCACTGTGGCAAGCAGTCCCTGAGCTCCACAGTTCTGGGACTGCTTGCTACCCTGTAAGTCAGGATGTAGGGCGGCCAAAAGGGCAGAGATGGGGGGGGGAGATAGGCGGGTGGGGGGAGTTGAAGTGGAGGCAGCCCCTTACCTTACTGAGGCTTGGGGCTGGGAGGGACCAAGCCCAGAATGGCTTAGATTGGGGTGGGTCCTCAGCTAACAACTGGTGGAATTTGGTTAATGACGGCAACGGGGAGTGCCGGGATTGCCATTGCTTAGCGATGCGGTCATGTGGCAATGCTTTACGACCGCATTGCTTAGTGACGGAAATTCTGGTTCCAATTACCATTGTAAATCGAAGACTACCTGTATACAACTAGGCCTCAGTTTAAGGGAGCATCTGGAGAGAGGGAGTCAGTTACTCCCCAAATATGAAAAGTACATCATCGTTGTAATCTACATTATTTGTGTAATGATGACATTACACAAATGATGTGAACTGATGCAAATGATACACTTTATGTCATTGGAAAAATGAGATAAATCACTGCAGCTGTTGTAAAATTAATACAAATTTAACTGCCTCTGCTGGACTCCATCAGATACAGTGGATCTGTACATGATTTTGAGATGTCCAGAAAGAAGTTCAGTTGACTGCACCCAAAGTCTGTTAAGTAAAAGTTTGTTAAATCAGGGTTTTGCTGTAATAATAATAATGCATTATTTTTCAAATAACATAAAACTGCAGGACAAGAAAACCATAAATTTGCATACAGAGGCAATAAAACAAATTAAAAAGACTGTAATGTCAGTTCCAGTCAAGCTTCTTTAGGGTGACTACTCCAAAGTTAGGGGATTGCCACAGAACAGAAGATCTCCTTTGCCCCCAAATCTTATGGTTAGACCTTCCCCAACCAGGTTCTTTCCAGATATAGTCTATAACTCCCATTTTCCCTAATTTGCATGGCTAATACATGATGGAATTGTAGACCATATCTAAAAGAAGAAAGTTGGCTTATGCCAAAAGCAAATAAATAATAGTATGGCCAACTTTATAGTAGTTGTTCATTAGAATAGTGCAAGGTTTTTTTTATTACCCGGCTAGGGTATGTCATTATAACTAAATAGTTGCTAAAATTGAAAAAAATATTCACTTATACTCTGTTAATTCATCCAGACACTTCCACTGAAAGGAAACTAGTCTGATATAGCATACATGCATATAGAAACACTTTGAAGATTGATATTGTCGAAAATCATTTCTTTATATTCTTACAACTAGCTGTAATTCTTTCTGCTGTGATTCTGTTTGTTTCTGATGTGCATACCTTCCTTGGAAATTAATATGATACAAAAATTAAAATGGTTATTACTGAAATTAACATGAAAATAAAATCCATACTAAAGAAAACATCAATTTATTCAAAAGGATACCTAGGCTATGTTCTTTTACAATGCACTTTCATAAAATGAAGCTAAAGAGCAGATGACTGTCACATTTAAAATCTTGTTCCTTACCAAAACCCAAGTTTCTAAACCAAGATTTAATTCTTAACAGTTATAAAGGCACAATGAAAATGCTATGTTTAAAGGGCTCTAAATGAATCATTTGTGTTGCACATTAGATATTATTTTTTAAGCTTGCACTGATTAGCAAAACACAACTTTTGCTGAATGAAAAAGAAATGCAAGACCATGCTAATCTTAGTCCATACCTTTAATAACTGAGTTTTTCCCCCTTCAGGTAGGTAATCACATTGATGTAGTAACTGCCAAATGGGTGGCCCAAGATGCTGGGATTGGAGCAGGAGTAGATTCCTACTTTGAATACCTTGTTAAAGGGGCCATTCTGCTGCAGGATGAGGAGCTGATGTCTATGTTTCTAGGTAAGAAGTTCCTGTGGTTACATGATACATATTTTCTTCCATTTATATTTTTTAGTGCAATACATTTAATGTGGGATAAGAAACCAAAGACAGAACTTCTAGAAAAAGAATGCATTCCTTCTGTGTTTTTATTCCTTACTCAGTCATTATCTCTTCTTCTTCACTCACTCAGAACCAAGTGGCATTTTCTTCACTTTCTGTCTTCTTCTCCCTAATCCTTCAATTATTGGCCATCTAGGCCTTTTAAACATTCAGTGCTAATGTGTAGATACAGTAAGTGTGAACCTGTATCTGCCTTAGCCTCTGTATCTACCTTATCTTGGCTAAGATTTACCTACATAACCTACAGTGAGACAAGTAGTTACATTCACTGTAGTTGACCCAGTCTTGTTTGTGTCTATCAGCCTTAAAGGTACTTTATGTTTTGTCCTTTCCTTTCTGGAATAGCATTTATCTTGAAAGTTCCTGTGTGGCGAGCAGATTTCATACTACTTCTTGACCCTCTTTATGCTGTCATTCTTTTGTTTAAGTGTAAAAGGATGATTGTATGTTAAATATTTAATGTATATTCCATTTTATCAAAAGATGCCTCGAAAGGATGTACAATAAAATATTATTTACCGTATTTTTCCGACTATAAGACGATACTTTTTTCTAAAATCCTTACCCTAAAAATTGAAGGGCGTCTTATTCAAGGAAGTCAGCCGAGGAGAGAACCTCGCGGTTGCAAAACTGCCCATACTTTGTTTCTGCAAAGAGGCTTCCTCCTATTGTTAGCCTCCAATCACGAGTGAAATAGCTTGTCTCCCAAACAGACTTCCTCCAATCACGAGCCTTATGTAACTGATGTCAGCTGATGCTGAACAAACCAATTAGAGGAAGGTTGTTTGCAGAGACAAGCTATCGGCAGTTTCACTCGTGATTGAATGTAATCAGTTATGCAAAAGAGCATGGAAATAGAGCTGCAGAGAGATGGTTTGGACCTCCTCCCACCGAGTGTAGCAGGTAAATGTTAACTAATTACTAAATAAAAATGTGTTCTGCACTATCTTTGAAATATTGATTTCTTAATTTTGGGTTGGAAAAGTGGGGGTCGTCTTGTACATGGGGGCGTCTTATTGACGGAAAAATACGGTAATTATTAGATGTTTCTAGAAATTCCAACTAGAAGTTAGAATATGTATGAATTTCTCACCCAATATTTGTCACTGGCTTTAACTTTTCTTTCACTCTAGATTATAACAAAGCTATAAAAAACTACACAAAATTTGATGATTGGTATCTGTGGGTTCATATGTACAAAGGAACTGTCTCAATGCCAGTTTTTCAGTCTTTGGAGGCTTACTGGCCTGGCTTACAGGTAAAGATTTATTTAAAATAGTTGAAGTTAATTAGCATAGTTAAAATATATATGTATAATTTTTATTAGAGAAGGCTGGTACAGATACAGTGCTGTAGATTGTATCCTAAGCATAAATTGAGTAATCTCATCTTAACCATAAGCATTAAACAAATGGAGCAAATTAGATGTCTGCATTGGGGAAATCAGTCCTTGGACTGTGGTCTCTTGCCAAGACAATTATAAAGCCAGATTTCTGATGCCTTTCCACCAAAATGTGACCTGCTTTTCTCACAAAGAATCCAGTAGAAATATTCTTGGACAGAAATAAATTATTCTACAAACAGAATAGCCAATGAACCCAAATATCTAAGTGTGGCTTTTGAATTACACAGTTTTTAAATTGTGTAATTCAACTCTGTTTGAATTACAGAGTTTTTAAAAATCCTAATTTCCCATTGTTTGTCTTCTCAGGAGATGTTAATGTGCAGTTGTATCATTTGCTAAGGGGAAAAATTAATATTACATAACTGTTTTTTTCCCAGAGCCTTATTGGAGACATAGATAATGCATTGCGAACATTTCTCAATTATTACACTGTTTGGAAGCAGTTTGGTGGGCTGCCTGAGTTCTACAATATCCCTCAGGGCTATACAGTAGAAAAGCGTGAAGGGTACCCTCTTCGACCTGGTAAATATGAACATATTTGAAGTATATTTGCTATGCGTCTTGTTTGAAGACCCTCTCGTAGTAAAAAGTCAGGTTTTCTTCAAATCAGACTCAACTCCTTGGTGACTACGTGGACATTTTCATGTTGGGTTTTTTGGCAGCAGTGTAGAATTTGTTTGCTGCTACCTTCTTCCAGAATTTTTTTTTTTTAATTTACCAATCTAGCCAATAGCTCTGGGATTCCCAGGTAAATCTCTATAGAGTACTAACCTGACTTGGTTTAGTCCATAATATTGATGCTATACTTCACTTTTGAGTGGCTCAAAGAATTTTTACTGTCAAATTTATAGAATGCCAAGTGAGCAAAGCCCAAGTGGCTCAGATAGGCTTATTCTCTAGTCTGGCCCAAGGCAACTGAACAACAGCTGTCACTTATACGGAATAACAGGCGAAATGCATATAAAAGAAAATGTGCTCCTTTGTATCAAGCTTTAGATAGTGAGAGAACACTATATGTATTGAATACTTTTATGTTTAATTGTGTTTAGAAGACTGAGCAGTTAGTATTTTGTGCATTATACTGTTATATTCATTATATACAGTACTTGCATATTCAGTAAAGTAACTTCCATTTCTTTGTTTGGGGCTTTGCAGAACTAATAGAGAGCGCAATGTATCTGTATCGAGCTACACAAGATCCAACACTTTTGGAGCTGGGCAGAGATGTGGTGGAGTCAATAGAAAAAATCAGTAAAGTTGAATGTGGTTTTGCAACAGTTAAGTGTTTCTCCCAAACTTTTTTTGTGGAGTGGGGATATTGGGGGTCAGTTTATTCCTTTCAAGTCTTCCTTGTAAACATCTTCTTGCTTATTCTGTGTTTCTTCTTCTATAGTACATAGAAGTTTTAATTCTGATTCTAGAGTAGAAATCACCAGAACTGCCCAGGAGTTATCTCCTGATTTGCCATTAAGTCCAGCTCCAACCCAATTGGTAAGATGCTAGTGATGTGGCAAGTTTTGACATCTCAACATAACCCCTTCTTCTTTGCTTTTATTTTAAAGATCAAAGACCTAAGAGATCACAGATTAGATAACCGAATGGAGTCCTTCTTCCTGGCTGAAACAGTGAAATATTTGTATCTACTGTTTGATCCTGACAACTTCATTCACAACAATGGATCATCCTTTGATGTCTTGCTGACACCATATGGAGAATGCATTCTTGATGCTGGTGGATATATCTTCAATACAGAAGCCCATCCTATAGATCCTGCTGCCCTGCACTGTTGCCGGAACCAAAAGGAAGAACAGTGGGAGGTCGAAAGCTTAATGAGGGAATTCTATTCTCTGAACAAGAGTAAGAAGTTTACTTTCACAAGAACTTCAGATAAAATGGGAAGAAAACAAAAAGATTCTACTGATGCTTCCTCTGAAGATTATGAGAGGCAAGTAAGCTCAGACCCGAAAGGAAAAAGGACGGTCCCGTTACTGAGCTGTCCCACTCAACCATTCAACTCAAAACTAGCTGTTATGGGACAGGTCTTCTTTGACAATGCATGATTTCTTTGCTGAAATTCAGATGTGTTGGAGTCAGTAAACTTGAATTTTATTTGCACTTTTGATCACTCTTTCCCTGGGAATAAACATCATGCTGCAGGAAAATGTAGTTCCTCAAATAGGGTGCATTTAGTTGACGTGGTTCCACTTTGGCAAGCAAAAGTATTCGAAAATGAAAAATTAGTTATGTTGTTCCCTGATTTTACTAGGTCCTGATTCCTCCTGCATTCCTTGTTTTTAACTTTTTTCTGAACCAAGAAAAATAAAAGACGACGATGTCTGGGTTATAGGTATTTGGCTGCAAGATGAGCACTGTGATAGTGTTTAAAAACTTATCTTGGGGTGCCTCATTAACATTTGAGTTATGACAGCAAGGGAGATTTTTCAGTGATGCTCAGTCAATTACGGATCCAAATTCTCTGAACAGAGTTATTCCTTCCATGAACAGATGGCACTGAATCCAGTAGAGGTATCCCACTGAAGGAAAAGGGCTGAGGAGACAAGTTTCACTAGTTTTCTTTCTCCTTATACCACCTCTTAGGCAAACAGAGAGCTGCAGGAGAAAGGAATTACAAGGGGCTACAAAAGTGAAAAGAAATTGCAAGGCTGCTGCTTCGTACATATGCAGGAAAATATTTAAAAATTCATTTCTTCTTTCTTGCGTTTCCTTCACTTTTCTACTCCTGAACAGTTAAAAATTTTAAACATGAGTATGTGCTTATTCTCTATCAGCTAACACTGTCTTTTCCACTTCTCCCATTTCTTATGTCACAATATTGGAGACTTGTTTTTATATTTTTGGCCAATGTCTGCTGCTTAAATTATAAATGAGTGCTGAAAGGGCTGCAAACCCTGGGATACTTCAAAATGTGATGTTTCATGTTGGCAGTTCACCTAGGATGATTCATAAAAGCTCCTATGTTATGAGTAGAGTGATTCTAATTACATAGAATGAATTTGTGTTTATCTTTTCATTCTACCAGTATATTATTGATATTCGTACTTGGAGCAATAAAGGAGCAATTAAAGCTGATTCGTTAAGAATCTACCTCTTGGGATTTGAGAATGGATGCTTTAGCAAAATTTGGGAGAGATTATCTGAGATTCCAGGATCTCTTCCTTCATGAAATGCCAGTAAAGTACTGTCAAAACGGGCTTGATCCATTTGTGTAAACTTCAAAGGAGCTCAAGCTATGCTCAATAGGGTTGCACAGAGATCCAGATCTGAAGGACAAAATAGGATTTTGAGTGTCCGTGAATAAGCACATAGCATCAGTTGGAAATGCCTTCAATGAAATGTGTCTTTTCTGAAATCATGTCAGTTGCAAAGACATCTGTGTGAACTCAGGAGAAGATGCAGGTAGGTTTGCCCATCAAACTTGAAGAACTCTGCAGATACCGAGATGCTAAATTCCACCTTCCAAATTAAATGTCAGTCATAATAGTGACCTTGGGCATGTTTTCATATAAGGTTTATACTATAATTAGCTTCCCAAGCATTGATTTCATTATTGGTTCTTAGGTATAGTAAAATTATTGATGTAACCTTGGTGGGTTTAAGAAGTGTGTATTTGGATAAGTACAGTTTGCATAGATGATTGAGCAAACAAGATCTAAGGCTGAGGCAAAAAAAAAAAAGGTGAAATGAGAGGTAGTTCTGAAATACATTGATTTAAAAGGCTGGGAGCATGAAAAGGATTTGATTTCATTTTATGATCTGTACAAAGTCTTGGAGAATATACAAGCAATTGGTTGCTCTTTCTGCACTAAATTACTTATACAAAGATACCAGCAGAAGTTTCTGCAAAATACACTACTGTATGTGATTCATGTTTCTTCTTTAGTACTAGGGATAACAAAACTCATTCTGATTCTACAGGTGAAACTCAGAAAATTAGAATATTGTGCAAATGTTCATTTATGTCAGTATGGCAACTCAAAAGGTGAAACCAATATATAAGATAGACGTATCAATATCTAGAAATATTCTAAAGCAGATTATAAAATTATCTAAGTGATTACCAGAAATCAACATGGATTTATCAAGAACAAGTCTTCTCTAGACTTAACACATTTTCTGATTTGGTAACATCTTTAATAGTTCATGGAAACACTGTAGACAAAATTTATCTTGTTTTCAGCAAAGTAGTTGACAAAATATTTCATTATGATTGCTAATCATCTACAGGTAGTCCTCGAGTTACAACTACTCATTCGGCAACCATTCAAAGTTACTATGGCACTGAATGAGGGGGACTTACGACAGGTCCTCGGAGTTCCGGCTATCGCAGTGTCCCTGCGGTCATGTGATCACACTCTGGGCACCTGGCATCCAGCTTGCAATTATGATGTCACAGCAAGCCACGGTCACGTGACTGTGATTTGTGACCTTTCCTGCTGGCTTTCCACAAGCAAAGTCAATGAACAAGTTGGCAGGAGGTCACCAGTCGATCCTGATGCTTTTTCACCCACCTGTCCGTGCTCCCTAGCACCCACCCCCCACACCCATGCACCCTCTTGGCACCCGCATGCCTACATTCCCTATGGCCTGCCCACAACACTCTCCTGCACACCTGCCCACTCTCCCTAGCACCCCCCATGGCACTCACCTGCTAGTAGCTCTCACAGCTCTCGCCCACTGACCTGCTTGCCTGGGACTCCCACCTCTTCCTGCTTAACAACCCACACGTTCCTGGGTTTATGACAGCAACCAGGACTGCCAGGATTGCTGTCACTAAGCAGTGCAGTCACATGACATTGCACTTTATGACTGTATCACTTATTGATGGCAATTCCATTCCCAATTGCCATCATAACTCAAGGATTACCTGTAGTTAATTGATGGCTGACAGTGTGACAATTAAGTGGGTACATAGCCAGCTGATAATCAAAGAATGCTAATCATATCCTCATGCAATGGGGTGCTGGACCCTATTTTCTTCAGCATTTTTATTAATGATTTGAATGAAGTGGTGAAGGGAATGCTTGTTAGACTTGCAGATGACACAAAATTGGGTGGGATCCTAGGCAACAGAAATAATATTCAGGAAGATATTGATAGGTTAGGAAAAATGACATAATAAAATTTAACAGAGACAAATGCAAAGTTATGTACTTAGGAAATAGAAATCAAATGCAAAAAGGATCTTGGAATTTGTTAGAAACTGTTCTCAACAGTGGAGAATGCAAAACAATAAAAAGGCAACTGCAGCTTTATGGCTGCGTCAACAGAACTATAATTTTCAAACCAAAGGAACAGTTGCACTTTATTCTGCACTGGCCAGACCCTGCTTTCATTGTTCTGTCCACAGAATAGGTCTACAAAAGGGGAAAAAAAGATCAGGATACTAGAAATTAAAACTTACAAGGAAAGATTGAAGGCATGTTTAATCTTATGATTACTTAATAGCACTTTCAAATACATTGCATAGTAAATTAAGAGTTACTCTATTGTTTCAGAGCTCAGGGCATGGAATAATGAATTTAAGTTTTAGGAAAGGAGATTTTAACTCAGTGCTAGAAAAAGAATAGTTTGACTGTGGAACCAATTATGAAAGAGATGCTGGGCTCTTCACTGTGCACAAGTGGGGGCTTAAGAGACTTCTGTCAGAAAGCTTTGATTTGAATTCCTGCACTGAGCATGGGTTTGGAAATGATGGCCTAAAGAACTCTTCTGATATATAGTTCTACAGAGTCTTGCCCAAAGTTGACTTCAGCAGGCATCTGCTGAAGATCAGCACTCAGAATGTCCTGGCCCAGTTGCTCCTTGCTTTCACTGATTTACATGCTTGGTGTCTGCTTGTCTTTACTCAGGCACTCAGCATAACTTTGGGGTTGGATGGGCACTTTTCTCAAATCGTATATTTTCTCATTGGGATGGGGGTGGGGGTGAGAAGGTGTTCCTGGGAGGGATGAGCAAAAAACACTGAGACTGTATGCCAAGAGTATATACTCCTAGCAGGGTTACCCAAAGCATGAAGGTCATCCCAGCAAGCGAGCATCAGGCAGCAGTGAAATAGGAAGATACTGGAAGCAGATGACTAGTGACAAAGGCATCATTTCATACTGCACAGAGAAGGCAATAGTAAACTACTTCTGTATTTTTACCAAAACACACACACATACACACATACACACACATGGAGAGAAAACAAAGTGATACAGTGCCAGATTATGGGCCTCTCAGGTTTGTTGGCACTCAGCATGTTACTGAGGAAGAGCTGAGGATCTTTTGGAGTATTAACAGTGTTTATGATATGATTAAAGTCTTTGAGACATCTAATTGTTGATCTTGTCATGCAGGAAAAGAAAATTTGAAGCTGCAAAAACAGAATTACAGTGGGAACATAGAACAAAAGAAGCAAGAACATGGGAAAGCTCAATACAGTGAAAGATGAAATGAATCAAGTACACATTGACATCCTAGCCGTCAGAGAATTCAGATGGACTGAGAAAAACATGGAAAGTCTTCCAAAAGATCTCCAAAGGAGGTTGCAACCTCAAAGTGGTATGCTAAAGAATGCCAGTGAGCAATAGTAACTGATTCCAAGATCAAAGAAAGGTTGAAGGAGTATATCGAAATTCTATATAGTAGAGGAGGCAACATCCAAGATATTCCTGTTTACAAAAACCTCTAGAATTAGAAAATGAAGTCAGACCAGTACTTCTGTCATAACAAAGCTGGAAGGCTACAGGATTTGATGGAATATCTACAGAAATATGGCAAGCAGCAGCAGAAGAATCAGTAAAGATTCTACTCAAGCCAGGTTGTTTTCTTATGATTCCACCCGGTTTGTTATTCCGCCACCTCTACCCTTCCTTTCGTTCCTAGTCGTTTTTAATGTCTTGTTTTCATGTGTTAAATAAGTTGTAACACCCCCCACCCCCGAGTCGCTGGGAGGCATATACTGTAAATTCAATAAATAAGAAGAGCTTAAATAACAGCAGCCTTGTAGAGCCGGTCCCCGTTCCTCTCAAACGGAGCTTCTTTGGCGGAACAGGGCCGAGGCCATCTAATGGATATTAGGGCTTTCAATCTGGGCGATCAAAATCAGGACGACCACTAGACAGCAGCAGACACAGAAAAAAACCTAAGAAAGATCAGAGAACACCAACCTCCATCCCAGCAGCAGCTCGGATGACGTGAGACCGGAAGTGCCGGCTTTGATTGCGGAAGACGATATAACAGCAACATCTTCCTTCTTGCTGACATTGCTCAGTCTTACTCTCTTCTTTTAGTACATGCCGGTCACTAGTTATGCCCAAAGACTTCATTTCCCATCATCCCTTAGGGAAACAGGAATACGTTCTTCCTGTCGCCGTCCCACCTATGAGGAGACGGCTGATGGCGCTATGGCCTCAGCCCGGAAGGCGTCCCGTACAAAGCTCCTAGAGGAGAGGCGCTTCCTGTTTGCGTCTGGCCGGGGGCAAAAGCGACTATGGCAGCCACGATAGGAGGCGCAGGAGCTGCATTGCCACCAGCAGCGGACCCCGCTTCCTGCATGCTTGGCCGGCGTGGAGCAAAGAGAGGGCCGATCAACATCTTGGCCCAGCTTCGGCATGCACAGCTCAGCGGCCGGGGCCTGACGCGGGGGTCACAGGTATTACAGGCTCAGTCGGTCTCCGCGGGGTGGCTGGGCCAAGCGGGGTGGGAGGATTCGGACCGACCGGTCCCACGCCTCCTTCCCCCTCAGAGGGGCTGCGCTCTGCCGAGTTAGGCCCTCGGGTTGCTTCGGGGGGAATAATGAGTAGGAAAGGAGATGCCTCCCTCCATTTCCAGGCGCCGAGGAGGGTGGTGGCTTTTCTGCGGAGGCGGGAGCCTTATCGATTTTAGCTTTAAAAAAACAAAGTAAGGCTAGATGGAGTTTGGGTTTTGAGAATTGCTAGCAAAGGGTAGCATCCTATTCCACACACAAGGCGCACACTTGGTGCCTGTATGCTACTCCCCTTCCTCCTCCTCCTCAGATTTTTATCCCACTTTTCTCATAAAAAAACTGTAGGTGGCGAACACACCTAATACTCCTGCCACCTATTTTCCCCACGACAACAACCCTGTGAAGTGGGTTGGGCTGAGAGAGGGTAACTAGCCCAAAGTCACCCAGCCAGCTTCCTTGGCTCTCAGGAATTGCTGCTGTAATTTGATTGTTATTTGTGCCTGACTTTTCTGTACAAGGGCAGAATGTTAGTAACTACTGATGTTCAGCATCTTATTACAGACATTCAGGTTGAATGAAACCAGTCGATGTCATCTCTCATTTAGTCTTACTCTCATACCTTCAGACTTCCCCATCAGATTATATATAACCCAAAGCTGTTTCTAAAACAGTGTGAAAAGCTGACATTAGATGTTAGTTCCTCCTAAAGTCTTAGATTTTTTAGTGCATTTTAAACCTATGGGGATGCATTTCCCCACATGCATTTTGTGCTTCATCAGATTCTAGTTTGCCTTTTTTTACAGATATTGACAACTTCTTTGGTATGAACTTTGCATCCATAATCTTTGATAGTGAATATTTAAATTATTCTCTGCAAATGATGATAGAGCTATAAACTGTTGATGCTATACTTTTCAGGTTGTATAAATGGCTGTGAGTTACATTAACCCTATTTTAATTCTCCATTGCCAGAAGACTTGTATGGAACTGCTCTTGATAACTTTCATGGTTGGAGGTTATTGCTACTGCTGTGTTACAAGGTTGGAAAAGAAAAGTGGGGAAATGGGGGAAAATAAAGCATTAATTTTATTCCATCAGAATAGAATCCTTAGTTTAAAGATATTTTCATAGAGAAATGAGAAGGGTTAATATCAAAGATAGAGCTATAGCAAATCCTGCTTATTTAGCTGAGATCCATATGTATTATGTACTGTGTAGTGATTCACACACTATTTTCTATTTTTACCCTACAGTGAATACTGTATTTTTAGAAAAAAGATATATAAAGCTCCCTTAAATCTTAAATATATATCCATATTACCAGCTGAATCCTCTAGCTAGAGATTTTTTATTTTTTTAACCCTAGGGCTGTTTTCTTTCAGAGCCCATTCTACATTAAAATTTCGGAAATCTTTTACCTACATCTGGGTAGCAGTAAAATGGTCACATTCTAAAGTTAATTGTCAATATTTAATTCTCCAAGAAATCCTCCTAGATTTTTTTTTTAAAAAAAATATATGTCCAAACTCAGTGATAAATTATGTATTAGATTCTCAGTATATAAAATGCGGGCAGGTAAATCCCACGTGAACCCAGGGAAGACAGGAACTGCAGATCGACAATATTGCAAGCCTTATTGACCTGAAATAGTGGAAAGGGGCAAGTTTGCAAGGCTTTTTATTCTCCCCTCAGTTAAAAAAAAGGGGGGGTGTAATTATACCAGTGGAATGGATCAAAAACTCTACGTCCAACTTCTTCAATTTGGGGACTGTAGTTACTGGTAGCTGTCTACCCACCTAAGCAATGTGCTTTTTTTGCTTAGGCTGGCATAGGGTCAACGAAAATTAATTCTAACTTCCTATAGCCATTAATATTGTGTTGGGTATCTTAGGTTATATTATGAATAGATAAAAATTAAGAATTTTGTTTGACTTCTTTAATTATTGTCTTTCCATTTTACTCTTGCTTCATGATACGTCAGTGTAATAATACTGACAGTGTATGGCAATATGACTTCTTTTTCAATAAGGCATTATTTAAATTTTTTTTAATTTGTTGTGTTAGATATCTTTTTAATTTGTTATGTTAGTGTTTCTCATTGCCTAGGAAACATCTTTGTGTATCTTTACATTTCCAAAAAATCTCATCTCTAAAACACTAGAAGGCAAGGTCTCTTCTGTCTATTCTAAAATGGAAATAATTTATAAAATATTAAATCAGAAAGCAAGTGAGAATTGATGTGGCTTAATTATTACTACTGTTTATTATATTCACAAAAAATACATGAAGGAAAAGTGAATGGATGGAAAGGAAGGGAAAGTCAAAGAAAGTTGTAGTTGGATGGGGTTGATGGGAGCCTGAAGAAGAGAGAAGTTTAAAGAACAAAAGGGAATGTATGAGAAGATGGAAGCAAGGATGATTAGCAAAAATAGAGAGGCATGGAGAGAAGAAAGATGTTCATGTAAATGAGTTTTAGTTATGTTTTCTTTTTTATTTCATGCTTTTAATTTCTTTGGCTTACTATTTCTTAGTCTTTTTTTTTTTACACTCTGCATAATTTTGGTTATCCCAAAAATGAATAGAATTATGTAAATGTAGATATGTATGTTCATTATATAGTTATAATGTCAGCCAGTTGAAAAATGCTACAGGAAATATAGACTAGATTTTTTTCCCCCCCTTTTAGGAGCCAGGAGGTTAGGATTAAGGTGTTTTGCCTAATCCTGCTAAAATGTATGTTTCTGTTGATGAAATAGAAATTAAAAATTGGGAGAAAAACTATCAATACTGAGAATCAATTTGAGACTTCCAGGATACATTTTGGGATCAATATAATTACTAAATTAAAGGACAATTTAATTAAGCTGGAAAGGGTTAATCCTACACAAACATGTGGTTCTGCTAAATTCCATTAACAAATGTGGCCGACATCTTCTGCGGATGATTCCCAGATGTTTTCCAATTTCTTTAAAAAAAATAAATGATACGTTTGTTTGTTTGTTTATTTATTTATTTATTATTAAATTTGTGATCGATTACCCCACAAGCCACCTTCACTGATGCGAGCCCCCATCTGGCTCCCAGGTCCTCTGGCATAGCCAGGATTTCACACCTTTCCTAAAGGTCATGAGAGTGGGGGCAGACCACACCTTGGGAGATAGGTTGTTCCACAGAGCAGGGGCCACAGCAGAAAAGGCCCTCTTCCTAGATCCCACCAGTCGAAATTCCTTGACTGGTGGGGTCTGCAACATGCCCCTTCTGCCAGACCGAGCGGGGCGGGCTGATAAACAGGGGCAAGATGGCTCCTCAGACAACCTGGTCCTGTGCCATGAAGGACTTTAAAGGTGATAACCAACACCTTGAATTGGACCCAGAAGCAAACCGGCAACCAATGCAGCTCGCGTAACAGCGGTTTATATCTGCCCCCCTAGGGGCATTCAGAACTGTCATTCATACGTTAGTGATTTAGAGCAGTTCTACTTATACCATATTTTAATATATACAGCTAAATCACTTTTAATACTTCTAATATTTAATATTGAACCACTTTCCTTCAGCCAGACACTTCACCCTGCCAGAGTTTTACAGAACAAAAATATTACCATCTTCTTGTGCATAACACTTCTAGAAAGTGTAGATTATGAATTTTATAGAGACATCACTGTGGAATGTACAATGGATAACAAATATTTGGCCATACAAGCAACAGAAAAGGCAATATTTATATCACTGTATAAAACATATCTCTTCAAGATATTTTTAGCTGAAATATTTAAACTGTACCTGGCACTTTCACTGTACTTGCTTTTTATAGCAAACTTGTGTTTGCAGTGAGATCTATTTTTCTTTAAGTATGACATTTGCTGGGCTTTAGCAGAGATGAGATATTATAATGTCTTAAGATATGTCTGCTGCCATTTATATCAAAATAAAGCATGTAAATCACATTGCATATACATAGTGACTGACCTTAAACATCTGTTTTTGTAAGAATGAAGGCAGTGGCATTTATTTATTTTACAAATTTTCAGTACTATGCTTTCAACAAAAATCTGGGCAGTATACCATTAAAACAAAATAGAACATCCATCTCTTTGTAACTAAATCTAACCTTCCCAAGAAAATCTCTTTTTCTAACACCCCTCCCCACATCAAAGCATAACAAGTAATGGCTGCCCACTCATTGAATTCAAATAGCAAATGGCTGCTTTAAAAGAAGAATGTTCAGTGCCTTCCTGAATGCTAAGATCAAAGGGACCAAATTCATCTTTGAGGTAGTTTATTTCACAACATTAGAGCAACCACCAAGAAAGCCTATCTTCTGACCTACATCCCTCTCACCTCTCCTTGGGATGATACATAAGCAGAGACCCCCTAGATGATCTCACAGGATGGGCAGGAATATGTTGGATAAAGTGGATCCCAAGATAGCTAAAACTGCATAAAATAAAAAGGGAAGTAATCTAGTATCAGCGGTGAACTTAGTATGTCTTAAATCCATTTAATTCATTACAGATACTAGATTACTAGACTAATAGTATACTTTTCAGTATTTCAGTAAAAGTATTTGTCATTTTACACTTTCCTGAGTAAATATCAATGGCTCTCTTCTGTAAATGATTACCAGCTGCTTGGTACTGAAGACAGTTGGAATTAGGGTCACACGGTATAGCCTGTCTCAGTGTACAGAACCCTCTTTGTATTTGAATTAGCACTTGAATGACAATTGGATTTTCAAATCTTGCCTGTTATGGAAAAGTTTACATTCATGTGGAAGCATTGTTGGCATAAATGTATAAGTATGTATAGTGATATAACTGAGAAGGAGAGAAACTTGAAATATTACCTAGAATATAATTTTATTCCAATAATGAATGCACAAAACTTGGCAGTACTATTGCTTACTGCATCTGAGTGCCACAGATCTTCTGATGGCTCTCACTTTGCAAGTGATGGTATTAAAAAGATGCAAAACTGTGTATGTGTCTACTCTTTGTCAATCTATAGATACTATTTTATGGAAAGTTTTGTTTTGATCCTATTTTGATTGCTCAAGCAGTTGAGTTCAAATTGGGTAAAGTAAGGATCTCCATCCTTTCTGGAGCCACAGGCACATTTAGAATTTTGAGTAAATGTCCTGAATACCATCAGAATATAACCACTGTGTGGACCTGGCCCTTCATAGAACATTAGAAGCACTTTTCTGTGCATGTATTTATTCATTCATTTGATTTGATTTGATTTGTGTGGCCACTCATCTCACATACATGACTTTGGGCTTGTTTATTAAGTTTGCTTGTTTATTAAATTTATATCCCACATTTTGTATAGGACCTCAAGGTGACATAGACATTTTTACTTCATGAACCACCCTGAGTAGCTGGGAATCGGGCAGTGTACAAATTTTGATGATGATGATGATGATGCTCCATCCTCCTATTTTTCTCCCTAACAACAACTCTGTGAAGTAGGTTGGGCTGAGAGGAAATAACAGTCTCCCAGGAAGTCTCCCATTGAATTTTCATAGCTGAGGGTGGATTAGAATCTAGGTCTCCCATGCCTAGTTCAATACTTCAACCACTACCTGATCCTTGGATCCTCTGGTTCCTGGCTGCTTCTGTTAAATGCCAGGTCTGCCTGTAATAAATCTTACTTCATCCATGATCTTATTGTAGATGAAAGGGTAGAGCTGGTTTGTATTACCAAAACCTGAATGGGTGAAGGTTGGTATTTCTGTCTTGGAAATTTGCCCATCTAAGGTGCCAGGCTTGGCCTCAGCCAAAAACCCAGGAAGGAGAGGTGGCTGTTGTTATCCAAGAAACTCTGGTGGCATCTAGCAGCTCTTTTCCACAAGGAACTGGATGTAAGCCCTTGTGTTTGAAGTTGGGCTTGAGGGACAAGTTGAGATTGTTGCTGTTGTATTGTCCTCCTTGCCGTGCAGCAACTTTTCAGCATGCTGTACATGACCTCATTGCTAGGTTGATAGTGGAGTCCCCCAAATTATGATACAGGGTGATTTCAATATGTATTCCTTGAGGAGGGGGTCTGAGGCAACCTAGGAGTTCATTGTCTTCATGACTACCATGGACCTGTCCCAGATCATTAGGGCCCAACTCACTTGGGAGGAAGCTACAGCTGATCAAGATTGCAGTGGCTAGAGTAGCAATATGTGTCTCGTGTGATCTACTCATGTAAAATCATTATTTTGAGAGCTGCATTGGTTACCAGCTTGCTTCTGGGTGCAATTTAAAGTGATGTTCTTTACATTTAAAAATCACTTGATTTGATGTGATACGATCTGAATATAGGAGGTCCATTTCTCCCTGTGAGGGTCAGATCACTCTCCAGTTGATCTTGAGTTGATCAGTGCTACCAGCCTCTGCAGAGAGGAAGACCTTCTTTTAATACCAGCAATCATACTATCTTTTTGAACCACTTCTAAGAGTTGGAAGTTGGTATTGCAGTGGTTCTCCTCCCCCTTGAGGGGGCACTCCATGGTGATGGAGAAGGAGAAATTGAGTCTGAAGCCCCTTGTGTATCAGGTGCCACAGGGTTCAGCATTTTTCTCCACTCCTGTTTAGTTTCTGTATGAAAGCACTGGGGGAGGTCATCTGTCATCCCGCAGGTTAACAACCGTTACTTACCATCAATTATCTTGGAAGATGTTATTTATTACTTGAACATTGGTTTATTGTATTTTAACCAGTATTTTAACCAGTATTTGCTTTTGTTTTTACTGTAAACCGCCCAGAGTTGCTCATTGATTGAGATGGGCAGTGACTAAATTTGAAATATAAATAAATAAATACTGATGATAGCCATCTTTGCATCTGGACCCCTGGCCGTACAGGTGATGTAACTGAGATTCTGTACTGGTGCCTGCAAGCTCTTGGAGTCTAATGGCTCTGGACTACCTTCTCCCAATTGTTTGTATCCATCTGATAAAATCAGATAGAAGGGGCTCTCATTTGGAGATTGTCATAATTGAAGTCCTCAGAGGTAGGCCTTTTCAATCTCTCCCCCCCCCCCCTTCTTTGGAACAACATTCTCTCTGGATTTGTATGGCCCCTATCCTACTGGGTTTTAGAGAGGCCATTAAAACTTGGCTTTTTCAGCAGGCCTTAGGGGCAGAAATAATGCAAAGTATACCTGCTCATAATCTGGGGATTGATTGAAGTTGAGCTGTTTTATTTGGTCATTTGTTTTTATTGATTTGGTTTATTTTATTGATCTCTGGTATTAAATTGTAATATGTATTATTACATTATAATTGATTTGTATATTTTTAACCTTATTTACAAAAATAAGATATTTAAACTGCTCCAAATAATGGGAACAGAATATAAGCCCAATAAACGAATAAATAAATACTTTACCCTACCCAAATGTAGCCCCTGCCAATCTCATATTACCTTTTTCATGTATGCTCTGGCATTTCCATTCCTTCCTGCGTGGGATATGATCAGGCCAAAGAGCTTATAAAACAGCATGTATCAGACACAGAGCACCAATTGGATCTAGCCAGGTCCCCAACCTTTATTGCCAGTGAATCCAACAGTACTGTTCCTCCTCTATGACATACTTAACTCAAAGTACCTAACCACCAGAGGGCCTTTACTCTGGCACAATGTCATGCCCTCCCCTCAGCTGACCTTGAAGGCTGATACAGGAAGATTCCTTACCCAGAGAGACAATGCCCCTGGGACTCTGGACACACAAAAACAACAGAGCCTGTGCTTCTCCAGTGCCTGTACTACAGAGACATTCGTACTAGCCTCATCTCACCATTACTGCATAAATACCCAGGGCACACAGGACAATTCTACACCTCCCTACTGCTTTCAGATGCCAACCCTGCTACAACATATAATGTTGCCAGATTCTGCGCAGCAGTGATTAAAATGTGTCAGGTGATGACCTGTGCCATAAACTAGTCTTAATGAACATCTAGTTCGTCATACTAGAGTGCTCTGTAATTTGATAGATATAGTCTGCCACATACTAACCTTTATGCCCCCCTACACCCGTCTAATGCTCCTACCTTTCCTTTTAGATACATACATTCTGTTTTATGACTTTTAACTTTATATATATAGTCATTCATACACACACACACACACACATATTCATGCACACTTTATACATATATCCTGCTCACCAGCTGGGAGAAGTGCCTTTTTTTAAAAAAATGCTTTTGTGCACACAGAATTTTGTGGAATTCTGTCTGCACCAGGAAAATCAAGTACAGGAAAGAATGCAGAACAGACCCTCATCCAGTGGACTTCACATTGCTAGCCCAGGGATAAAGCTTCATTGTTGGGGACTTACAACAGTTTTTAACACAAAGTATTGTAGTGTTACAAAGTATTGCACAGAGTTATTTAAGCAAACTGTTAAATGCATTATATGTCTTGCATATGTGAAATTTACTGTTTTATAATGGTGGTATACTGCTACAGCAACTAAAAAAATACTTGAAAATATTTTCTTTTTCTTACCTTGTCAGTTCTTCTCTTTATTTACTCTTAGTTGCTTTTCTTTACTTAGTTTTCTAGAAACAAAGGTTGAATTTTATAGGGGTTTAGTAACTGATGCAAGGAACACAAGGAATGCAAGATTTCTAAAATGACTGAAGTGCTCACATTACAATAGGACAAGAATTAGATAACTTCCTAATTTTAAGTCAGCAAAAACTAAGGGAGGGATTACTTTCTCTTACTTTCTTTGCTAACCCTCTACTGTTCCATAAATGTTACACTGAAACATTGTCTTCTATAAGCTACAGTTACGTTAATGAAAAAAGTGTGGACGGGGGAAATTACTAATGGTTGACAGATACATAGATAGAACCCAATAAATAGTATAAGAATACACTGCTACTGTTGTATTGAATTTACTATTTAAAATGCTTTCAATTGCTGTCTACATTTCTTGATTTCAAATTGTGCAAAAGAAAAAAACACTCTTCAAATTATCATTTAGTGAAAATTCTAATCCTATAGCTTATCTATCTATCTTAATTGTTGTACGCTGCCCAGAGTCACCTTGTGTGAGATGGGCAGCTATATAAATATAATAAATAAATAACTAAATAAATAAATCTGCCATCATTATCTATTCACTGCAGAGTGTGCCATCCTGAGAAAAACTGTTTTTTGTAACCATACATCTGAATTTACTGCCAAGGGGAAAAAAATCATTAATATTTGGAATGTATATAAATTGATGATATGTGAAACAAGGATCCATATGCCAAAAAATTGAAATAATGATGTACATTGCAAGTCTCTTCAGTGTGATATTTTGTCTTTCAAAGTTAGAACTAATTTGTAAACTCTTAAGATATTGTTTCTGATATACAAATACAGGTAGTCCTCACCTAGCGACCACAATTGGGACAGGAATATTGGTTGTTGCGCAAAGTGGTCATTAAGAGAGATGCCCATGTGACTGCTTCGCTCAACTATTGCAATTCAGGCACTCCCAGTTGTGGTCAATAAGCAATCTCCTGGGTTGTTAAGCGGATGGAGTAAAAGAGCTGTCTGCTGAAGAATTTCAGCTCTGTGCAGAGCTGAAATCCTTCAGACAATTCTTTTGCTCTGTCCTCTTTCCCCTCTCTTCTCTCAGCGATGAACAGAGCACACCACTGAGAGAGGGGAGGGGAAATAGGATGGAGCGAAAGAGCTGTCTGCTGAAGGACATCCTCTTTCCCCTCTCCCCTCTCAGCGGTGTGCAGGAGTAGAGCTCAGATCTTCAGGGTTTGAACTCCATTCCGGCACATCGCTGCATCCTCTCTGCCTTCAACTGCCCTGCCAGCCTTCAATGGAGAAGCCAGCAGAGAAGATTGCAAATGGTGATCACATGATTGCAGGGTGCTTGGCAACCGGTTGTAAATGCAAGCCGATTGCCAGGCACCTGAAATGTGGCCACGTGACCGTGGGGGTGGTGGTGCGACATTTTACAATGGCCAGAAGTTCTTTACAGGCCATAGAGCACCCTTTCCAAGGCCGTCGTAACTTTGAATCATTGTTAAACGAACAGTCGTTAAGCAAGGACTACCTGTATGCAATTATGTATATGCATTGCACCCCAGATTCTAATGAGGGGAGAATATGGCATTAATATCTTGGTGCAGTGGAAAACTAGAGAAGTGATCAATTTAAATAATCTGGGAGCATGATAGTAAGTATTCTTAAGGACGAAACAGTTGAAATCTGAAACTCTATCTTTGTCTTGCAGATCACAGGAGCTTTATTAAAAGAAAGAGACAAGCAAGCAAAGTGGAATGGAATTCCTTTGCTCTTACAAAAGCTCTATGAGACTAGCCATGCTAATAGTGATTTTTCTCAGTGTCAGAGCATCTTAAAGGTAAGTTTGTTACTCACTGACAATCAAACATTACTGTGTTAAATCTGTTCTTAATCACAAACCAGTCACAAACAGTATTAGTAATAACTTAGGTAATTCACTGTGCTATTAAAATTGCAATATAATATTCATATATACAGAATATGTGAATTAAATATCAAAAGTTACTGTGTAATTTTTAATGTTTAATTCATAGTGTATTCTATATGTATGATGTCAGCATAATGTCCAACACATACTGTACTGGTCATACTACATATTATTTTATTTAGTTGTTTTTCATGAACTAAACATTCTCCAATGTTATTTAGCCTTTCTTCATAGTGAAAATGTTTCAACCTATTGATAATAGAGATGATGGCTGACTATTCCAGGCTATCGCTGCTGTACAAGCAACTTAAAATTTTCTGTCTATTAGCCCATTTAAAATGGCTTCTTATCATGCCCCTTTATATGTATGTATGTATATCTATATATCTATATATATTCTATATATCTATATATGAAACTTAGTTTATTAAATCTTGTTCTATATTATGAGATAGAAAACTATATCATGTCCATTTTCTTCAAAGCATAATTATGTACAGTTGTAGCATTTCAATTCTAGCAATTTCTAAGTATTACTCCCTTTTTTAACAAGCTAATGGTTCTATCTACTAGAACATTTTGTCTGTCACTTTCTGCACCTTTTTCAGCTCTGTTATAACCTTTTCTAATGATCTTGAAGATAAAATTCACAGCAAATGCTCATCAGATGAACATTTGAATTAGAAATGGTCACTCACCACCAGCTGGGGGTATGTGAGTTCTTTGCCCTCTTTACACTTGCTTTTATTGAACTGCATTTTCCATATGAATACCCATTATTTTGGGCAATGCCATTCAAAGTCCACATTGTTTATGGAGTAGTTAAAAAGCATTAATTTAAATATTGACGTTTTGATGCTGTAAATTGGTGCTCTGAAAATTCTGTAAGTATTATTCTCAATAGCTTCTGTAGTTAAGTATATTAATATGTCACAACTACTATGAAATTTTGTTTTTGTTTCTGCCAGGAAATTTCTCCCCTCCTTTCAATGGAAGCCATGGCATTTGTCACAGAAGAAAGAAAACCTGCTCAAGAATCTACTTTTCCAAATACATATACATTTGACCTATTTGGAGGTGTTGATGTAAGTGATACTATGAGTCAGTTTTGCCTTCAATATAGAAACAGATTCTCAAATGCTGTAACATTCTAATCCATGGTAGTGAAACATTGATAAATGTAAGGAAATATTAATATGTTTGTTCAAGGCAGGATGTGAAGACTCATCATCTGAGAATATTAATTTGAAGAAGAACATCTATCATCTTTTAGCTTAGAAAAGAAGGGTTAAAAGGAGTCATGGTTGCATACAACACATCAAATAAAAGTATCAGGCCATGGGAAAATGCAAGATGAATATTTTGTAATTTTACTATGCTATTTCTCATCTTTTGAACTATAAGGAAGTGTTAATTAGGATGGATCTGGTTCTCCTGAAACGCCTCTTGGAAATGTTAGAATTTTATTTTCTTACCAGGTTCATTTCTGAGCCAGGATCAAAGAGACAGCAGGCAGTTACATGAAATTAAGTTCTTTATTCTTCATCCAAGAGCAAGAGAGATGACAGCAAGCTGTTAGGTGGGCAGTCGCACAGGACCTCCTCCCCTTCAGCACAATATCTGCACTACATTCAGCCCCTCCTTTAGAATACTACCCCTTACTCAGACACCCATTTCCCACCTTAGTATCATTTCATATTAGGACCTTCCTTCCTTCCTTCGGCCCCTTGACCATTAGCTAAACACCTTTTCCCTAGGAAGAAACTATCCTTGGAATGTATACCTTATCTTGTTTCTATGGGTACAGATCTATCAAGTTTAGTGAAAAAGGCCTCCAAGCTTAGAAACATGAAGAAAAGAATAAAACAGGATTCAGAAATCCTTAATGAAAGTCTAAATGCTTCAATACTAAATATAAGAAAATATATATGTGTGTAAATACTAAATATGAAATATATTTGTATGTATTTGTATAAAATCTTCTATCAGAAAGAACATATGTCTAAAAGCCAGTGAGGTTATATAGCATAAAATGTGAGAAGAGTGAAAGCCATTAGTAAATGTATACAAGGTCATTTAAAGTTGTACAAGATATTTGTAATTTATTCTACTTAAGGCAGTTTGAATGAATATCATTTTGTTGGATACCTTGTTCTATAATTTTTGTAGGAAACTACTTTTAGCAAAGTATCTCTGATATAGTCATTCAAGTAACTGGAGTTCTTGAATGGGCCTTAAACTTTTCTTCTTATGTCTTATCCATGTGACCAGCAATCTGGTATCAGCTAACCGCCCAATCCCATTGTTTTTAATCTAAGTCAATAACTTTTGTTCCAACAGGAGTTCATTAATTTCTTTTTTTAATAATTTTTATTGAAGATTATATAAAACAAAACTAATACAAAAATAGATTTTAAAAATTAGTGCAAAGAAAAAGAAAAAAAAATCCCCCCACTTAAAAAAAAAAGTAGTAAGAAGAAACTTTGCCTTTCATCCCCAGCAAGTATATACAACATTAGTAACTTATCACTGTCCCTTGAAATACTATCAAATACATCTGCATTCCATACTTCATCCCATTTTCTATAAACCCATCTCTAAATCCTCAGTTCTCCTTATTAATCAACAGAAGGTGTAAAGATTAACAAACATAGCTAGCAACATAAACATTTAGTCCACCTTTCCATTTAAACATAATCCCCCTAATCCCTCTCTTAATAATCAAAATCACATCCCAATTGACAAACATTACAAATGAATAAAAAATTAACCATTAATCATCACCTGAGATAGCAACCCATTATTAAACCCAATTAACAATTAAACATTACAAAAAAATTAAACCCAAAAAACTATTAAACATTACCAGAAATAATAATCCCTTATTCATATAACAAAAATAGTAACATAGCTATTACAAGCTAATCCATTACACCCAATTGGACGTTCCAAAAAAGAGTTATCCAGTCTCAGTAACCATGTTACAGTTACAGTTTAGAGTATCTGGAAGCACATGCAATTTATCTCTAGCCTCTAGAATGCAACTGACTAGCTGTGAGATATATAGTTTTTATTGTACCTATTGTAATCATATGTTCAATCTCAAATATAACTTCATGTTAATAGAAGATGACAAAGTGTTTTATGATTATAATGGTCTCAGACAGACTCAATTAAAAATCACCTATAAATTTAGTACAAGGTCAAAGCTTGGGAAACAGCATATTTATCTCATTAAATATAATTTACATTGACTTTTTTATTGGTTTGAACTGAAGCAGTAAAGCTGAATATAAAATATTTCACTCTGAAACATGGAACTGCTTGCATATCAGATGCTTTCAGTGTCTTCCATGTTCACTGAAATGTTTTTGTTCCTATAATCTACATATCTCAAATGTAATGGTCACAAACCTGAGTAATGATAGAATTTAGCAGAAAAATTATTTATGTAGAATAAAACCCTGCATTTTGTTAGGCAGCAGTAGCATCATAGTATGGAACTGCATGTATCAGAGGAATAGACTAGAGTCCCACAGTGCCCCTCACTTTGGATGTAGATTGGCATTTTGCTGCATTACATTTATTGGTACAGAAGAGAGGATAGGATAATTCCTGAAAAGTGCAGGGATGTGTCTTATAAGGGTGGAAATACCTGTATTTCCCTCAGCTTTGCTACAAGCAACAAATCTGTGCTTCTCATCAGTCCAGGCTCTTGTGTACCCTTGTCTTCAAGTCTAGTCTTAAGAGTGGCAGTATGAAAGCGGCTGATGTCCTAATAACTAAAAGGGACATACAAATAAGATATCAGAAGAGTGACTTGGATAACTTTCTTATCTTGGATTTACAAGAGAGACATGTTAAACCTATGAAGGAGTTTCTGAGAAGAGACAAAGAGAAAATGGAAAGAGATCAACTTTTTCTTAAAAGTAAACGGAAGGAATACAAAGTTGGTTTATTTGACCAAGGTTAAAATATATATGTTTTTGTTTCCAGTAGCTCTTAATGGACTTTTCTTGACTAGGACAGAATGATAAGGCTTTAAAGATTTGTTTATAGATAAGAGATGAGATATAGGAAGAAGAGATTTTTTTTGTTGAAGTATCAGAGAAGGTGATAAATTACTGAAATTGTTTGTGCTTGCCTTATGAAGGTGGAAGTAATTTCTTTATATATCTCTTTCCTTTTTCTTTCCTTATTTTCTCTGCACTTTTTCTTTTTTCTTTTTATATTTTTCTTAGTTTGCATTAGATTTTTATCATTCTATCTAAATTTCAATAAAAATTATTATAAAAAAAGAGTGAGAACATAATGAAAGCGGATTTCATGTTATGCCTAATTTGGGGGCAGTGGGATTTTTTTACGTCTAACTAGCACAAAATGTTTAGGATGTATACATTTCAGCAAATATATATAGCTTAAAAGTCTTTAAAATGGGGCAGTATTTCTTGATAAATGGACATGTGTTCCTAATGGATATCACTGGGAAAATACAAGGGCTCATGTGTTCTCCTTTCTCCTCTCCTCCAGTGTAATGTTATCTCAACCCATTTCAGATTATTGAATTTTGGATCATAAGCTAATATGTGAGAGGCTTCTGCACTGCTCAAGAGCAGTGAAGCAAGCTGTGAAGCCACAACTAACCACAGTGTCACATGGTTTAAAATTAGCTTCCCTGTGCTGGCTGGTTTGGAAGCCAATCATTATAATTCCAAATTGAGATGTGAAAAGGTTACTAGTTTGTTTACCTGTTCTGACAGAGGAAATGGTAGAACAGCATAAAATATCTACGTATCTCAGACTATAATGCCAGGTGGTTGTTGTCAAAACATTATTCTTTACCTCACAAAAAATTACAGTACAATTTACTGAGATGGATAAAAATTGACTACAGGTTGAAGTTGGTTTGTTTCTGTAGTTTAGTGAACCATAAACCTAGCTTGGCCAAACCCAGGCATAATAGGAAACATTAGTCACCTCACAACAGTCTCTACTATCTTATTGTACCTTCTGTATTAGAAGAGGGAACACAAAGCCAAAAGCGTAAGCATTAGGTGTGAGCCCAGACATTAGGCAAAAAAACATCTTATTGAAATATGGTAAATATTGTGAAGAGATTGTGATAAAATTTGGGCATTGGATGTTTTGTAAAGTAAGGTAAAGTCTTGTTCAAATCAAGCCGGTGATTTCATGGACATATAACTAGTTTTCTTGGCAAGAATGCAGAATTGGTTTGCCATTGACTTTGGGGATGTTTTCAATTTCCCAGACTAGCCTATAGCCCTAATATCTCCTCGTGGTCTCCCGTCCAAATATTAACCAGGTCCAGCCCTGACTTTGTTATTTTTTTTGAGATAAGGAAGTGCTACCACCTAGTTGAATGGATGTTTTGTGTGCACTACAAAAAAACAGTTTGCTTAAAATCAATTGAAGTAATTATTCAAATAACGATTATACTGTTTTGTTAAAGTAAATAAAGTAATTATCTAATTCACAGCTTCTAGTAGAAATACTTATGAGGCCAACATTTATTACGCAGAAGAAGAAACAAAAGAGTAAGTAAAGGACGTGTCTCTGTCATAAATTCTTTTTTATTCATTGTCAGTCACAAGTGCAGGTTTGGTAGCAGACGTTTGCTAATACTGTACATTTTCTGAGTTTCTAAAATTTACAGCTCTTAAACTGATAAATCTTAAATATTTTGAGTCATATATTAAAACATCAAATGAAGTCAGTTTTTTAGTATCAGAATTTCTGATTAATTGCTTGGCTTTCATTTTTATACATATTTGTCATTATTTTCAAAATAAGAATATTGCAAGATAAATTGCAATTTACTCATTATGGAAAGATTTACATAAATAATTTAAAACTTGCCTCATATTTGCTATGTGAAGCTAAATTGATATTTCTAATTGTTGTCTGTCTATTCAGCTTTCATCAGATTTGTTTTTATTTTTATACAAGATATTTTATATCTATTAAGAATTAATAAACTAATATTTTAAAAAATTACAGATATCTGTGTAAAGCATCATTATGGAGAGATAAGCAGGAATAAAGCAATATAGTTTGTTTGTTTTTTTAAAGGGGGTTATCTGGTATGTAAAATACGTAAAAGTAGGCACCATAATAATAGTCCTGGAATTACCATTGAGATGGAGACTGATCTTAGATTGCTAGCCATTTTACTTACAAACCCCCAAGTCATGCCATTAAGCCTAAGTTTAACAGCTGAAGTACCTGCTGTTTTAATAAATGTTCCATGTATTTGTGATGTTAAGTAGCATATCCTGAAATATAGACAGAATGAGTGACCTTGAAGTACTCTATTTCAACAAAGCACTTATTAGAATTTTGTTTTTTACAGTAAGTGATGACCTTATCAAGGACTGTTTAAGCATATTGTACAATTCCTGCATATGTGTAAGTTATATTCTATGTACTGATGACATTTTTTGTTTTATTATATCTAAAACCTTTACTTGATTTAAAAAGTATATTGGTAAACATGTTGGCAGCTGCATTTTATCTCAGTAGCCTCTTTTAAAGAGGATTTTTTGCACGTGGTTAATTGTAGGTGTGTTTAAGAGTTTAGTAATATGGAATTTGTTGGAGTTTTGTATATTTTTATTCTAGATTGAAAGTTATTTTCCACCAAATAAGTTTTAAAAATGTATTAGCATGATTATTTTTGGGTTGCTTTTGATGTTTTATTATTTATTTATTTATTTATATTTCAAATTTGTCACCGCCCATCTCACTTTCCTACTGTGTTCCCAGGCTATGGAATCTACTCCATCAGGAGACACACTTAGCCTCTAGTCTCTCCACTTTTAGGAAAGGAATCAAGACCTTTTTTCTCGACCTCTTTCCTCATCCTTTTAAATCAGACATTTGCAGTTGGAGCTAGTGTGTAGTGATTTTAAGTATTTGTTTTATTTTTGTGTTGTTGCCTTGGGTGCCCCATGTACAGAAAGATGGGATATTAGATGAAATAATAACAATAACAGTAACAATATCAATTAATCTTAGTATCATCATGATCTGCATTAGTATTTGGAAAATACTGGGCTGTATTCAACATTGTCATTCAGGTAGACACACACACACACACACACACACACGATAGGTTTCAGAGATTTAGGGAGTCCTCCAAAAACAAATATGAGACAGATATTTGGCATTTAGATTTTTAAAATCAATCCTTCTAAGAAGCTGTTACCAGTTTAAACCTAGTGCTGATGAGTTTAAACAATTAAATCTAGGGTATATAAAAATCTATCAATGATTCCCTCCTTCCATTCAACCATCCAGAACAGTTTTATTAGAATCCAGAAATATGCGCTCATTATTTATGTCTACTATAGGTTTATTTTCCTCCTTAATATACATGTGAGAAATACCACCATAGATACTTTATTTGGAGATATTGCCAATAAATAATTGGGATGCAATGCCTTCTTATTTTTGTAGACTGAAGGAGTCACTAAACGATTGGCAGAAAGAAATGATTTTGTGCTGTTCTTGTTTACATTGATGACAAATAAAAAGACATTCCTGCAAACAGCCACCCTTATTGAAGACATTCTGGGAGTGAAAAAGGTTTGTCAATAATCCTTTGAAACTATCAGTAGTTTATATAGGCAAGACACCATTAATTTTGGAAAGTTTTTGATTCCTTCACCCACATGGTAATGCATTAGTTAGCTGAGAAAATCACCCTTTTTAGCAACCACATCCCCTCTTTCTAACCTGTTTACCTTGTATAACAGGGTTCCTCAACCTCAGCAACTTTAAGATGGGTGGACTTCAACTCCCAGAATTCCCCAGCCAGCCATGGGAGTTGGCCCACTCATCTTAAAGTTGCTGAGGTTGAGGAACCCTGTTGTATAAGATTTAAGAGTGGCCATGCAGTTGCTTGGCCTTTCCTGATTCTGTCATGCAGCTGTAAAACTGGTTATCTTGTCATTCATTGTTGTATAATGAATCTGTTAGCATTCAACTGGTGAATGGTGTAGTTTGTACCTAATAGAGAATAAAAGTAATATAATATGCAACACAAGGAATCATTAGTCAATTTGACCATAAAGTTTTTTTCTTCTGGCTTCAGTTACAATGTTCTTATATTTATTTAGCATAAAACAGCAAAGCTTTTTTTCTTAACAGCATGGGTACGTAGCACTTAATGGAGCTCATTAGGTGGCTCCTCTCCCAAGTGTGGCAGCCTTTAACAACAAGGAAGGAAAAAAGGAAAAAGAAAACTGTTAATGATAACTCTGACTGGAACCTTATCTTTTTCTGGATTTGCATTTGGACAAAACTAGTATATGGTATAATGACATTATTTCCTTGTAGTAGAACTATGGATAAAATGATCCATATAAGATACTTCAGCAATATGTATATTTTCAGACATCTCAGGATTTATTCTGATGAAAAATATCTGAAGCTGTTTTCAGACTTGTGTAGCTATTGATCAACAGCTTTGTTAAGGTTTCTTCAGAAAGTTCTTTAGATTTCTTAATCTGTAAACTGTATAAGCCAGCATATTGCAAGAATGTTTATTTCCAAGAATTCATTCAGAATTATTGTTTTAGTTGCCAGTTATTAGAAACCAGTTATTTTTCTAGAAAGAATTTAAATGATAAACATGTATAACATATTAATTAAAAGAAAAACAGCAATCTGTTTTTAAAGGATTAATACCAATTTTTAATACTTTAAATGACTAATAATTAAATAGATCTATTTCTGCATATTGATTTTATATGAGAATGAATATTAATAGTCACTAAAAAGTCTGCAGTTGCCAGGTAGGCCAAGCAGTACATTACTAACATAGAGAATCCCTGAAAAACAATTGTCTTATTATTTATTAATGTTTTATACTTCTTTAAACACTTGGCACTTAACAACAATTGTAAGATATAACTGTTAAAACATTTGCTGTAAAATATAAATAATCGAGTCAATTAAAAATATCATAACCACAAAACCATACCAATAACACATTAAGCCTCTTTATTTTTATCCTTATTTCTGTAAATATAATTTTTACAACTTTTAAACTTTTTATAATTTTAATTATGTATTGATTTTAGTTGTTGTAAGCCGCCCAGAGTCCCCCGTGTGGGGAGATGGGCGGGGACAAGTTAAATAAATACATACATACATACATACATACATACATACATACATACATAAAATTAACATTTCAAAGTCCTCTGAAATAATTTCCAATTTCTGGAAGTTGTTATGGATGTAGTCAGTCTCATTTCCAAGGGGAGGCCATTGTAGGGCCACTATGGAGAAACAATGTCTCCAAGTCTTGTCCCCCTCAATTTCTGGAAGTGGGGCATAACCAGCAGCTTTTCCAAAGAAAGATCCCTTCAGACAGGTTGAATCTGGTTGGAAGAAGTGATTCTGAAGGTACCTAGGTGCCAAGCCATAAAGAGCTTTATAAGTTAAAGCCAGTACTTAAAAGAACCTATTGGCAGTTAGTATTTTTTTTTTTTTATCCATACTCAATCGTGACCGATTCTGCAGCGACTGCCTGGACGAGTCCCTGCAGTTTTCAAGGCAAGGTTTTTCAGAAGTGGTTTGCCATTGCCTCCTTCCTAGAGCAGAGCCCAGCTGGCGAGCACAGGAGGCGGGGTTTCCGTTGCTTTGCGCCTTTCTCGGGCAAGCGCGGCTTCCGCGCTACCAGCAACTGGTCCCGTCTCCCATGCAAGGCGCCACCAGCGTTTTTCCTCCCACTGGGGTGAGAGTACCCATTTATCTACTCACAGAAGTTTTTGAGCTGCTGGGTTGGCAGAAGCTGGGGAGGAGACAGGAGCTTAGTTTGCTGCGCGGAGCTGGGCTCGAACCGCTGAAGTGTCGACCATTTATGGCTGGCAACTTTCAGCGTCATTAAGCTGCTGCACCACTGCGTCCCCACACGGCAGTTAGTATAGGGCCCACAAAATTTATATAATATGATTAGAGTGCTGATATATGATATAGCACCTGCTGATACACAGGCTGCCACATTCTCGACCAGTTGAATTTTCTGATGGTCTTCAGAGGCAGCGTCATATAGAATGCATTGCAGTAGTCCTAGCAAATTATGATGAGGATATGAGTCACGAAAACAATGTCCTCCCACTCCAGGTGGGGGTGCAGTTGACATACTAGGTGAAGCTGGTCAAAGGACCTCCTGGCTATAGCTTCCACCTTCCCTTCCATTAGTGGCTGTCATTCCAGAAGGATCTCCACATCTCAGATTTGCTTCCTCAGGAATGGTGCTATCCCTTTGAAAGACACCATTGGAGCTGATGGATGATTGTGATGGGCAAAAGTGACTTTGTCTTCTTGGGGAGCAGCTAGCCTGATTCCTCTCATCCAGACTCTAAGAGCATCTGAGTATTAAGACAAGATTTCTGTAGCACCTCCAGCTGGGCCTGGGCCTGGGCTGGCAATTGAGTATCATCAGTACATGGAGGATCCCTCGCCTTGAACTTCTCCCAACAGCTTCATGTAGACATTAACTAGCAGAGGAGAGAGGACTGAACCCTGCAGTACCAATACAGGATGAGAGTCTCCCCTACAACCATTGAGTTGCCATGGGCGTCTCTATTGCTTCTTAACACATAGACTCATACTATGTACTCATACTTAACACATAACTCATGCTGTGACTGCTGTGGTAGAAAGGGATGGACAGTGCCAAATTTTCAAAGATTGTAATAGCATGATTTGAACTAAGTGCATCTGATAACTTTTTAAGGAATTTTTCTAGAGTTTCTAATATGCCTCACCTAAAACTGAAAAGATTCCATGTACTAAAAGCAATTTATTTAAATGTTGTTAAATTATCCAGAATGGTTAACTAATGGAATCCAAGAAATTTTAGCAATTAACATGCGAATTGTCTCCTCTTAGGAAATGATCCAGTTAGAGGATATTCCAAACCTTGCCAATCTCGTCTCCAGTTTTGACCAACAGCAGCTAGCAAACTTCTGCAGGATCCTTGCAGTTACAATTTCAGAGCTTGACACAGGCAGTGATGATAAACACACACTACTTGCTAAAAATGCTCAACAGAAAAAAAATGTGGGTCCTTCTCGAGCAGAAATAAACCAAGGTAAAACATTTCCTTTCACTGTTAAGTATTCTAAGCAAGAACACTGAGAAAATAGAAAAGCTGGAAAGGAATTATGTGCTTTTTTCAAGTTTGCAGGTGTGTATATTGTAGAGATAAATAATCTGTAAGGGGTCAGCAGGCACAACTCAACCATCTGAACTTTTGGAGAGTTGTAGGAGGACACATGACGACTCAGTTAAGAGGTGGGGTTGCTTTTTATTTTTAAACTTCTGAAGTTTAAAGAAGTTTAATAAACTTAAGAACTTTATTTAAAAACTTCTGGGAGGCAGCCACTTCCATTTCTGTCTTAACTCTCCATCCCCATCCCCCCAGTTCAGAATAGTGCTATAGAAATTCAGTGGCAGAATGGTCAAATTTTGCTGGTGCTGTTTTGGATGAGGACACTTATGTGGAAGTAGAATGTTTTGCCAGTCAGGTGCCTCCTGCTACTGCTTCCATTGTTATTTCTGAAATAGAGAATCTGAAAAATCAGTCAACTGTTTTTCCACCAAATTTCAGTGTTACGATATCAGAGTGCTGAGGGGCCACAAATGCAGTGCAAGGGACATATCAGGATGCCAAGAGCATTGGGGGAGGGGAATGAAGATATTTCCCCAGCGAAAATTAAGAGCAGAACTTCCAGTTTAAATTCAATCTAAATTGCTCACCTTCTTGCTTGCTAAAAAAAAAAATGTCCTGACTACTCAAATTATATAATGTTCTATTATTTAAGATGAAAATAGACTTAATTAAGTTAGCTTTAAATAATTCATTGGTTTTTCAGCAATTTAATATTTAATATGGTTCTCTTTGCTTCTTGTCCTAGCTACCCTTCTCAATATACCAGGCTTCATTGAACGACTGTGTAAACTAGCAACCCGAAAAGTATCAGAAACAACAGGAACTTCCAGTTTCCTTCAAGAGCTAGAGGAGTGGTACACCTGGTTAGACAATGCACTGGTTCTTGATGCACTAATGCGTGTGGCAGATGAAGAAACAGAGCAAAGTAGCACAGGTATCCAGCACATGCTGAAACAGCCATTTCTTAACCTTTAGATCTTTGGGAGGGTCTGCCCTGAAAATAGTACCTCTAGATCATCACATCTAAACATCTTAACTGAAATTGTTCTAATCATATAGTGAGATGGAATGGTTTTAACAGCTTTTTGCTATTCAGTCATTTCAGTTCAGTCTGGGCAAAATTCCAGTTTCTTACATTGCCATTGTGTTCTCTTTCCTCCCTTACATCCCAAAGCCGCTCAGCAGGTACATAGCACATCACTGCTACTGCCATTGTTTATGTTTAGTTATTAGTTACATTTGTATCTCACCTTTCCTCCAAGAACCCAAGTTGACATCCATGGGGGTCTCCCTTCATTTTATTCTCACAACAGACCCGTGAGGTAGGTTGGGCTGAGAGGGAGTGAATGGCTCAAAGTCACCCAGTGGTTTCCATATCTAAGGATGGCCTTGACCCTGGATCTCCCTAGTCCTAGTCCAACAGAATAACTAGTAAAACACACAGTTACCTCTTATTCTGAGTCTTTCTCATGTGCAGCAGCTAGGGAGGGGCAGAGCTTTTCCAGTAAGGAAAAACTTGAATCAGACTTGAGAGGAGGAGAGCCGAGCACACATACATGACTGCAGTTGGACAGTTAATGAGGAGGGGATCCAGGAGACTTCATAAAAGGAGATTCACACAGGCCACAGAATGCTAACTTCTAGTGTAATCTCTTATTTACATTAGAATTTAATCAGTGTGACCTCCACATTGAACAATTTTCTGTCTTAGAATCTTCAGATGAGAGTGGATTTGCCAACACTTCAACAAGGAATCAGCTTCCTCAGTCCATGAAAATTATGCATGAAATTATGTATAAATTGGAGGTTTTATATGTTCTTTGTGTGCTTTTAATGGGAAGACAAAGGAATCAGGTAAGACTACTACAATGTTTTGAGATATATACTCTCCAAATCTGTTCTTAAAATCTTACAACTTTTTAAGATCTAAACTTATTTTAGCTCTCAGGACACTGTTAATCTTTTTCATGTACTAATTTTAAATCTGCACATTTTATTCTCTGGGATAAAATAGGAATACTATGAGCCACTGTCAGTTCATGTGTCTTGCATAACTGCTAGCTAGAAGGCTTTTGGTTAAAGTAACAAAAAATGAATTAGAATATGCCTTCAGTATTAAACATTTACTCATTAGAAAAACATAAAGCGTAGATAGTAGTTTATACCTCCTAAATCAGATATCATTGTCATATTTTCAGTAGGAAGGTGCCAAACGTATACTTTACTATCATACCTTCCTTTTATTAAGATGATGTCAGATGCATTTAAGGGCTTGCTACTAATTTGTTTCCAATCAGTAATATTTGAAAAGTATAAGATTGTTTCCTTTAAATGTTTGAAGTGATAGATAAGGTGTATTAACTGAATGTTCTTCTTGTTTAGGTTCATAAAATGATTGCTGAATTTAGACTGATCCCTGGCCTTAATAATTTGTTTGATAAATTAATCTGGCGGAAACATTCAGCATCAGCCCTTGTTCTGCCTGGGCACAATCAGAACTGTGACTGTAGCCCGGTGAGTATTAAGTTTATCCAGATGAGAAGTTGCCACAGATAACATTACTATATGACTGTCCTAGATATAGGACAGGTCACAAAACATCAAGAAAATTGGAACTATAAAAATATCCCATTTATGTTGAGTTCTGTCATGATGATAAATGGCTGCATCAGTTTAGTTTCTTGGTCATACCAAAATGGTTTACTATTGCCTTCTGGGATTTTTTGCTTGTTTGTTTTGTTTTATTTACCAGTCTAGCTCACATTCCTGATATTCCCTGGAGGTCTTTCATTTAAGTACTAACCAACCTCAGTCCTCTTTGGTTTTCAAGTTATGGAAAAGTTTGAAGGGGGGGGGGAGGGAAGAAGTGCTTTCATGACTTAGGATGAGCACAGGTAATTGATCATTTTCCTTATCACCACCCAAGGCCTTATCTAGCTAGCAACATTTCTTTAGGGGAGTCATTTATTTTAAATCCACAATAGGTAGTAATTCTAAAATCCCTAGAATCCATTTTCAGGTTTGGAAGAGTCCTGACATATTGGAGATAAAAGGCAGATTCCTTTGAAAACTGAGTTGTGTAATGCCAAAGGTAGTTTTTGGGGTACTTTTTGTATCAGTAAATTGTAACTTTTGATTACTAATAGTAAAATAATAACAACAACAACAACAATAATAATAATCTGAAGGAACAGTGGACTACCTAGTTACCTGCTACAAGAAGGTTGCACAGACTGACTACAAACAACAGCATGACAAAGTAGCAACAATGGTGCATTGGCAAATCTGCAAGAAATACCATTTGCCTGCAAGCAAGAATTGGTGGGACCACAAAAGTAATAGAAAATGAAGAAGCTAAAGTGTTCTGAGACTTTAAAATTCAAACAGACAAGCACCTGCCACATAACACTCCAGACTTAACAATTGTTGATAAAAATGACAAAAAAAGTCTGGGTAGTGGATATTGCAATACCTGGAGACAGCAGAATAAAATAGAAAGTACTGGAGAAAATCACAAAATACAAAGACCTGCAAATAGAAATAGAACGACTGTGGGGAAAGAAAGCAAAAATATACCAATAGTAATAGGCACCTTGGATGCAATCCCAAAACATCTGGAGTACCACTTGAAGACCATCAGCATTGACAAAATCACCATCAGTCAATTGCAATATCATTACATCCTGCGACGATAACCTTTAACACCATCAAACAGCATCTGCCTATCCCAGGTGCTTGGGAAGGACTGGATAGGTGGATAAAATGCCAAATCCAGTCTAAACGTCTGGCTGGCTGTGCGACCAACAATAACAATTTATTAAATTTGTATGCTGCATGACTCTGGATGACTCACAACAATCAAAGAAATGACAATAAAATCAATAAAAATGAAGATAATCTATATAAATAAAAATGATTTCTTTAAATGTCATGAAAAGTGTCTGATGGGCCACTTTTCCATCAGACACATTCTGCTGTGAGAAATATTCTGGCTATCTGATGGATAAAGTCGCTCAACTCTGCTCCCAAGTTGGTCTCGGACTGGGCAGGTATGGCCAGGATGCCCAGGGCTCAGTCTTGTGGTATGGTCTGGCATGAGTTTGAACTGGTGACTCCTAAGGAAGTAGACAAGGTTTTCTGCAGCATAAGTTCCACCGCCTGTTTGTTGGACTCAGGTCCCTCCTATGTTGTAAAAGCAGCCAGAAAGGTGACCCATTATTGAGTCCATATTGTGTATACCTCTTTGAGGGAGGGGGTGGTGCCTCCAGCCTTGAAAGAGGCTGTGGTATGTGCCCTTCTCAAGAGTTTGTCCTTGGACCCAGTAGTCTTGGACAGCCATCATCCAATCTCCAACCTTCTCTTTCTAGGCAAGATTGTTGAGCAGGTGTTTGGATTTCAGCTGCTGAGAATCCTGGAGGAAAAAAATTATCTAAATCCATTTCATTTAGGTTTCAGGCCAAGATTTAGCATGGAGGCAACCTTGGTCATGCTTGTTGTTGACCTGTAACAGAGCCTGGGTGGAGGTGGTGCATCCATCCTTCAATACCATAGACCACTCTGTCCTTCTGGACCAATTGGGAATTGGGGGCACTGTTCTACAGTGGTTCTCTTCCTTCTTTTGGGCCTGATTCCAGTTGGGGTGGGGGGTGACATGTTGCCCTAGGCTCCTTCTTTGTGGCGTGCCACATGGCTGAACACTGTTCCCTCCTATTCAGCATCTACATGCAACTGCTGGTGAGGTCATCCACTGGATGGGGTTCAGTCTCATCAGTACATTGATGATACCCAGTTATATCTGTTGACACCAGGCCAGCCAAGTGAGGCTTTCTAAGTCCTGTCCACGTGCCTGGAGGTTGTGGGCCTGGATGGGGAGGAACCATCTCTAGCTCAATCCTAACAAGACCGAGTGCTTGTGGTTACTAGAGCTACCTAGATCTAGGGAGATTCTGTCTTTAACCTTTGATGGGGTTGCACTTCCCCATTCAAGGGTGGTACCTAATCTGGGGATCTTCATGGACTCACAACTGCTCAAAGAGCAGGTGGCAGCTATGGACAAGAAGGCGTTTGCACAGCTTCATTTGATGTACCACTTGCTCTCTTTTCTGGATTAGGAAAGTTAGACACTCACTTATGTCCTAGTTTCCTCACAGATCAATTACTGCAATGCACTCTATATGGGGCTGCCTTTGAAAACTTAGAAGCTTCACCTGGTCCAGAAAGCAGTGGTACAGGCAGTGATGGGCATGGCTTGGTGTGTTCATGTGACACTCCTGCTCCACAAGCTGCACTGGCTGCCAGTTTGCTTCCAGGAGTGACTCAAGGTGCTGGTTATGACTTCTAAAGCCATACATAGTTATCTGCAGGACTGCCTATCTCTCATGTGTCTGCCCAGCTGATACAAGCCACTAGGGTTGGCACACTCATTTTGATTAAATAGTCCCACCTTTGGGACCTAGGAAGTGCACCTTCTCTGTCCCCTGCCCCTGCATTCCAGAGGGCCTTAAAGATCTGGCTGTTCTCCCCGGCCCTGGGCCAGGGTGACTGGAACCCCTTGTAGGATGCATTTGTATACGTTTTCTGTGTTTTGGGCTGGTTTCCCTATCTTGTTCTCTAATTTTACTTGTTCTTTATTTATCTTGGTTTTTCCCCCCCTTATTCATATTGTATTTCATTCTGTCAGAGTAGGGCAGTGCCTAAATTGATGGTGGTGGTGGTGATGATGATGATGATGATGATTGCAGTTCAGTAACTTTATTTATAAAAAAAATTGTTAACCTTCCTTCTGCAGGATATTACCTTGAAAATCCAGTTCTTGAGACTACTTCAGAGTTTTAGTGATCATCATGAGTGAGTATATGTTTATCATCCATGTTGTGATTTTTTTGCAGATGTAGCTTAACAGTGAACATTTAACTTTTAACACAGTCAGAATCTTCTTAAAAATAATACCATAGCCAACCATATGTACAGTAATTGCCTTTGATCAATATTTATATGTGTTACATATTCAAAACTTATACTTAGCAAGAAAATAGGAAGAGTGAGCAGGAATTTGGGAAAGGAGTTTGGTGGGAGAGGTCAAGCAGAAAGTACTTTTTTTTTTCTTTTAGCAAACGGAGGTTTTGCATGGAAACTTGGCTTAAGGGAGTCAACAACTGAGGCTCCAAGCAATATGAGCAATAAGGGAAGCATTGTTATCTGTGCAACAATTTTCTTTCTCCCTAAAGAGGACGCAAACTATACCTACCGCATGTGCAAGCTTGTGTCCTTATCAGAAGAGAAAGCAAAGAGGCTTGAGGAGTTTCAGCATTGTATTTGTTAGGGAAAGCAAGATTTTCCTGGACAGGTCAGCTGAAGCTCTCCAAGAAGGGCAGAGAAGTCAAGGGAATACTAGAGAACAAAAACAATATCTTTTGCAGCAGCAAATATGTGAAAGCATGTGACCTAAGGAAGCAACAGAATTGGGAGGCACTAGGTGCCAGTGGTGCTCAAGAATTAGTACAGGCTATCCTTCTAGAAGACAGTCCACAGCCATTAGTGCAAACCTTGCCACAAAACACTCTAAAAGACATTTGGCTCCCATAGATCAAAGCAACCCAAGAGCCACCTTGAGAAAGAAGAGGCATTGTTAGAAAGCTGGGTGATTCCCCATTGAGTGGAACTGAGGTGGGTATTTGCAGACCTCATGCAATGTTATAGGAAGCATGCTGTTTTCAAGATATGGATATTGGATACATGGACACAGAGAGGTTACTGAGACTATTCAGACCCACTGACAACTGTACTTGATTCATGTGGGGTTGAATGACCTGAACAAAATAAATATTGAAAGAACTTCTGGAGGCAGGAGACTTTAGACATGACAATGAAGGAACTGGAGCACAAGTAGTTTTTTCATCAATACTTCCAATTGAAGTTCACAGAAGAGAAAAGGATCCTGGAATTCCACAACTGGCAACATAGATGGTATCCCTAAGAAGGCTTTGGATTTTACAACAGTGGTCTATACTACCTTCACAAATGACTCCTGGGAAGAGATGGTCTATATCTTTTGAAGATTGGGAAGAACGTATTTGGCAGGGCGAAGGACTGGGGATAGGAAAGGTTCGTAGCCGAGACAAGGGCCAGGAAAGCAGAACACCCAGAAAGGGGAATTAGCCCAGGAGGCCAGTCTCTGAGTTTTGTAGGAAACTAATAGTCCAGTAGGTGGTACATTCAAAATGTAAGATATTTCTGCCACAATGCATGGAGTATAAGAAAAAATAGGAAGAAGTAGAGATTGTAAATCAGGAAGACAAGTTATTGAAATTTGGTAGAATAATTAGCACATAAAAGGTGGAAGGCTACAACTCATACAAAAAGAGAGAGAGAGAGACCCGAAGGCAAGAGGGATACACTGTGCATAAATAAAAAAATTACTTGCACAGAAATTCAGGAGTTGAAGCATGGAAATCCTGTTGAAAGTGTTTGGATAAAAGGAGAGAAAAACAAAAGTGATAGTATGTAGAGTTTATTAGAGGATGCTTGGGCAGGCAGAAGATACAAATAAGGCATATATATGGAAGCACAGACTCTCACCAGGTTCTGTGGGTTCTTGTCAATCTTTTTCATACATAGATTGTTACTGATTCCATTCCCTGAACCTTCAGTGTCCCAAACTCTGAATGAGCTATGAGGTTACTCAATATAGTTGCCAGTGTTTACTTCATAATATTGTTTTTATAAAACTGGCCGTGTCTGTCAGACCCCAGACCTTGGCACTGTTGCAGGTGATGTATATTTTTGGAAATAGCAAATAAATAATGTACTACATAAGCTAATAGAGGTGTTCATTCATCTGTTCTAATTTTTATATTAGGAACAAGTATCTACTTTTAAACAGCCAAGAGCTTAATGAATTGAGTGCAATCTCCCTAAAAGCCAACATCCCTGAGGTCGAGGCTGTTGTCAACACAGACAGGTAGAAAACTGTAAATAATATTTTTCTGCATAATTTGTCTTTGGAAATAATCATTGTACAGTGTTCCATTTTACCATGTCTTCCTCATGAATACTCAGCCATCAGATTTGTACTCAGTGCAGCTTAAACTTAAATGTATGCCACATCTGACTGCAGAGAGGACTTGATTTTTAAATGAACCAATTAAAAAAAAATTAATTCAGATAGAAAAGATATTGTCGATTATATTATATTACTGGAAATTTCTGCGCAGTCCAAATGTGAAAGCTATGTAGATAAAGTCTGACATGCTGACCTTGACTTTCTGTATAAAACTGGGCAATGTACTGTATTGAAGACAAGTATGCTAAATGGTTACTTTATAGCTTCACACTGCAGCCCGCTGGTTTACTCACTGTAATATCTTCCTATACTTTAGAAGTTTAATTTGTGATGGAAAAAGAGGCTTGCTAACCAGACTTCTTCAAGTAATGAAGAAAGAACCAGCAGAATCATCATTCAGGTGAGTTCTGCTATTGTGACTTAAAACATCACTTTGTCATAAGAGAATCTGATTTTCAGGGCCTGCAGAGAATGTATTTCATTATCCACAAAAAAATAAATTGAGAACATGGCAGTAAACAGTGCTCAAGAAACTGAATTGTTTTACTCAGCAATGCTTCAGCCCTGCCTGGGCATTAAAAGTTGCTTAGTCTCCAGAGGTGTTACTTATCAAAGCCTTAGATCCAAAATAATGTGTTCTTGTGAGAGAGACCCATGTATGTAGTCAGAGATAGCTCTGAAATTTTTTTCTAATGATTTCCATTAGTAAGAAGATGCACAAATATCACCTTGATTCTTAGGTGATAAAATTGTATACTGTTTTACTGTGGCAGTTCCAGTTACATGAGGCACACTTTTATTCTCCACATAATGGCCCAAGATTGAAAATTGAATATTTTCATTGGCCTTCTTCCTCTTCCCCTTCTCCCTCCAAAGAAGAGCTATACATTCTGGCTAAGCATGAATAAAAAAAGTTATTTTATTTATGTATTTGTTTGTTTGTTCTGCTTGTACGTTTAATGGAGAAAGAAGAAACATTTGCTTAATTTTCTTCTGTTTTACCAGATTTTGGCAAGCAAGAGCAGTTGAAAGTTTCTTACGAGGTGCTACTTCCTATGCAGATCAGATGTTCTTGCTAAAAAGAGGGCTTCTAGAGGTAATTTAAATGTTTGCTTTAGCACCAGTGTTCAGGAAATCAACTTTTAAACTTTACCAGAAAACTGTTATCATATAGAATCTGTATTAATGTTTATAATTTATTCTGTTTCTGTATCTCTGAAACTACAAGCGTACATCATCAATTTTAATTCTTTTCGAAGTCATATAACATATTTTTGTACTATGTGAGAAAAAAATCTTGTTGCTAAGTGAATGTTAGATTTTAATATCATGTTACTATATTATTAATTTTATTATATTGTAATGCAAAAATATAATATCTTGAGTTTATGATAACATTTTTTTAAAATTTTGCCAGCATATTCTCTACTGCATTGTTGACAGTGAATGCAAATCACGAGATGTGCTTCAAAGTTATTTTGATCTTCTGGGGGAACTGATGAAATTCAACATAGATGCTTTCAAGAGGTTTAATAAGTACATCAATACAGATGAAAAGGTAAAACTAAAATCCTAGAATCTCTTGTGTACAGCTTTAGTATTATATTTACATAGTATTCTTGACAGAGCCTAATGATTTCAATATTTTAGTTTCAGATATTTTTGAATCAGATCAACAGTTCACTGGTTGATTCCAACATGTTGGTTCGTTGTATTACTTTGTCTCTGGATCGATTTGAGAGCCAGTCAGATATTAAAGGTAAAGTGATTGTTTTGAGGCCAAGGAATAATGTTAAAAGTCTGGGCAAGTATGTCTTTTTGCAGCTTAACTGTACAATTGTACAATTTCCAGGCACTGCTGGAAATACTCTGGATTATTAACACAGTTTATTCACAGATGCAGTTTATTTAGTCTGTTGAAATGCTGAAGAGCAGTAGTATCTTCTTTGAAGCAAATATTCCAATATAACCAACAATTTCACTAGGCATTGTGTGATCAAGGATTGTGTGGTTGGGCCATAGGAAACAAGCACTGCTCATCCTAAATACTTTTAAGTTCTCATCATTGATACTACATTGACTAATGTCAGAAGGTTTTCTTTGAAGTGAACAAAGTTACCATTTTGAAAAGCACTTCAGTTAGAACCAGTCTTTCCAATAACTGTTGTGAATGGCAGTCATATTTATGGTGCTTTTTTTTCCTCTTTTCGGAATTATAACTCATTAAAGACTCGTCTCTTTAAATCTAATACATGTTTCCTTTCTTGTAGTTGCAGAAGTGTTGTCTGAGTGCCGCCTGTTATCATACATGTCACAGATGTCCATGAGGATGTCCTTTCTTTTCCGGCTCATTAATATTATTCATGTACAGACACTTACCCAGGTAATATACGGCATTTGGATTTCAGGAATTGTATGCATATATTGGTTCCTAAAATGATATTTCCCTTTTTGTCAGTTGGATTCCATATATGGCTCAAAGAATAACTGATAACATGGTTTCTTATCTTGATTTTTTTTTTTTTTTACTTTAGGAAAACGTAAGTTGTCTGAACACAAGTCTAGTTATCTTAATGTTAGCTCGAAGAAAAGACAAGCTCCCATTCTATCTGCATACACTTCAAGAGATGGAGTATACAAAGAAATACCCTGGTTTCATCCTGAACAATTTTCATAGTCTTCTTCGTTTCTGGCAGCAGCATTACCTCAATAAGGACAAGGATAGCACCTGTTTAGAAAATGTAAGCCTGTAACTAAGTGCCTTGCAGATGTTTATGTTTCAAAATAGTGATGTGGAGGAAAGGAAAAAGCTTTTGATGGAATAAAACGGATGCTAAATCATGGAGAATGTAGTGTAATGATAACACCTACTATGGTAGGCTGCATTTCACAGACGGTGAGAAAAGTGAAAAGAAATTAAGATGTCATGTTTGAGCTTTCAGCAGTGTGAAACACTCTTTGTTTTTGTAGTGTTTCTACTTGCTTGTAAGCCAGAACAGATAATGCATTGCTATAGGAACATTCTAGTGCTATATCCAAGTGAATGCTTACTTCTCTGAGAATTTTTATTACTGCGGACTTTTTCAAACGTGAATTGCTGCATTGCCAGAAATAAAATTCTGTTTAATACAAATAGTTCCACTCTTTTAGCTGTAGGACAATGCTGCTTCATTAGAAAATATCTATACAATCTGTGTGTCCTTTACAAGGGAACAGCCCAATTCTGCCTTAAAGAGCAAGGTCCTTCACGGTGTGTAGTGATCAGCATTAGCACATAGCAGTCTTCCACCAAAGGTGGTTAATTGTGACAGCTACGTTTCAGAATGCATTATGGTATAACATGAACAGTTACAAAATATATAAGAATAAAGTGCATGCATCCTAGAGTAGTCAAAATGATTTTGTTGGGAATTCTGGAAATTTGGCTGTTGGACAGTGCAAGCAGACTTGTGTTTTATATTCTTATTAGGGTGGACTTGTGTGCTTCCATTTCAAACCAATACTGCATGCAGAATGTCAAACTAAAAAGCTTATTTCTTGCTGTGACAGATGAAGCTGGTTTTATAAGGCTGTAAAGAATAGTACTTGAAATGGGTGAAGCCAAAAAAGAATCTAGAATTTTCATTGGCCAGAAAATTAAGCTTTCGTGATTATTTAATATAATTTAACATATTTATTTAAATATAAATATATTTAACATATATTTAATATATGTTCTGTAAAATGAGCACATTTGTTTAGCTTTTGGTGGTTAATTTATATACCTACCAAAATTAGCTTTCCTTGGCCATGAATGTTACATAACCTAACAAAAAACATGAGATCAGTCAGTGCTATTTAAAGCAGCATTTAGGTTAAATTAAGCATTATATTTTACTTAATTCTAAAATAGAAAAGCTGCTAAGCATGAGGCAAATAATTTATTATTTAGTCACCTGGATACATAGGCTAACATAGCAAGCTTTCAGGGTTCCAATTCAGTCTTGCTAATTTTTTCTTTTGTGCCCCTATATTTGTCTCAACCATTTTTAGCCTATTTTGTTTGTACTGGACCAAGTTCTCTAGCAGTTTCTGTAACTGTCGGCATGGAATATATCCCTAATGCAGAATGAGTTACACCAGGGGTTCTCAAAATATGTAATTCAGCAGCACCTTAAATGATAAATGAAGTTCTGTGACCACTGCATGAATAAAACAAATTATTTCGTTGGATTATATTCGGGCAAGAAATATACCATTTTTAATCATTAAACTGTATCTGGTAGGTACAATAGTAGTGGAGCTCCCCACTGTAGGTTTGCACAGGCAAAAGAAGGAGCAAATCCCAAAGCAAGTTTTAACTGAATAAGCCTAGCCAACAAAGACCTTGAAATTGCTCTAACTACACCAGCGGTCCCAATCCCTAGTTTAATCTGTACTTGAAGGTGTTTTGATCTGAACTCTGTATAGCATCTAGTTTTCTTGGGAGATCATGTTAAGGGCAGGGTGCATAGCTGATGAATTACCTGTAGCATCTCAATCTCACAAGATTGAGCCTCCAAAATTTGGTGGCAAATTGCTAATTTTTGGTGCAGTTTTTCATGGACTTTTGAAGGGCAAAGATCAGTTTGTTGGGTTATGTTTTAACACTTCCTACATCTGTTGTACCTCAAAATAACCCTGCAACACTTCCCTTCAAAAAGGGGGGAAACATTTCTGCAGAGCATCTTTCACTGATATTACCAGCTACCCTTAGAGACGGAGGGTGCGGGAGAGAGAGGGTGCAGTTGCACCTGTGCTACAATTTCTGCTCACAGTATTTGCTGGCATATTCAAATGCCAGTGATGAGATGTTGATGGCATGTTAAAGTACTAGCAAGCTATATTCCAGAGACATTTGTTTTTCTCATGCTTACTTTTCTTTCTTTTTCCTTTACAGAGTTCGTGTATTAGTTTTTCCTATTGGAAAGAGACTGTGTCTGTTCTGCTTAGTACGGATCGGACATCACCTTGTGCCATAGTTAGCTACATTGATGAGGCGTACATGGATATTGACAGAGACTTCACCGAAGAGTAACTCCACCAGTTCTTACTTCCAGTGGACAATACCTCAGAGGGGATCTTGCAGACATTGGATTTTCAGGGATATGCTGTGTGCACAAGCTTGGAACTATGGAGTATTACTATCTCAATGCATTTTCTCCCCTTGCGCCCCCCCTTAAAGAGTAAGATTTCACAAACTTGAAACATATCACATATTCAGGGAAACCTGCATACTGTTTGGAATTGTCTGCAAAAAGGTCAGCTGTTTCCTGCTCATTATGGCTAGAAGCCTTTGAGCATGGTAGGTGGGATCTTTCAGATATGCAAGGGCTAGTTGTGGCTTTTCCTTCTGGTAACCCAAATTAGAAGTTAAAAGGAGAGATAATTTCCTAGGCCATTGAAACAAACTGGTCTTATGGGCACACCTGAGGTACACCAGCCACTGTTAAGCCATCATAAAAAGTTGATTCCTAATTTTTTACACCTTTTTCTTTGTTTTTCATTTCAAGAGGATTGTGTGTGCAATTCACTTTTAGATCCATAGAAATAATAGCTTGTCCTTTTTCTCTGCAAATGATTTTGGAAGTGTTTCCTACAAAACTGTCCCATTCTTCTCTTTGGTTCACTGTAGTATTGCATTCAGACTTATCTCTCTCTGGTCTGTGGATTTGTCTTCATTGGATTTTTATAGTGCTGTCTAGAACAGGCATATATTGCAGTGATGAAAGTAGCTGATTTTTTTCCTGGCTTTTTTGTTTGTTTGGGTTCATTAGGTTTACAGAGACACGGGAAAAACAAGGGAAAATAAAAAGAACAAAAAGGAAATTGAAAGATTTACAAGCTTTGTAAAATTAACCAAATAGGTTTCAAAATGATATTGATATAAATCTACATATTACAGTATCTTATATCAATATTGTTTTAAGTTAATATTAAGCTTTTTATGCAATAATTAACAACTGTAACCAGTATGAATCGAATTGTAAACCAAAGTAAAAAATTACTATAATTTCTGCCTAATCTAAGAAATGTAAATTTAACAGATCATAAAAAGATTAAATATTGGACTAATATGTAGATTTATATCAATATCTTTTTGAAACATTTTAGTTAATTTTACAATGCTTCCTAGTCTCCTTTCCATCTCCTTTTTTCTTCTTTTTATTGTTCCATTTGATTGTATCTGTAAATCTAATAGGCAAAAAAGTGGGGGAGAACAAATAAATTAAAATGTACTGATTTTTTTCTAAATGCAGCAGTCTGGCCATTTTGTCAATGAACAATGCAAATGGAGTTTTCTCCCACAGTACTGCTTTTGCTGAATATAAAATCTACTCTTGAACAGAAAGATATACTAATTTGTACTCTGGGAACATAGAGGCACCAGCTAAAATGAAAGAATTAGCACCATCCATTCTGATATGTATGAACAATGTATATATATATTGTTCCTAATGTGTAATAGTAACTGGAAGTTGTCTATTCTACTGCTGATTCTTGTATTTCATATGGGGTGAATTATTCAGTAAATATTGAACTTGCTATTGTAACTGCCAGTGTTTAAACAAATTAGTTGGAAGACAGCTGGTGTTTGATTCCAGAGACTTTTTTGGAATAAAAACTTCATTACAACATTGTGCTCAGGCACTTTATAGAATTTATGAAGCATTAGAACAGCCCTTTTTATCCTCAGCTTTGAACTATTCTTATATATGCATTTACAGTTTTGAAACATTTTACCTAAAACCGAATAGATCCCTGAAAAGCCTCAAGTTAAAATACCAAGAAAATATGCTGGTTGTATTCTGTTAAAATTAATCCTTCAAAGGAAAGTTTTTATTAGAATCAGCCCTTAGTTAGAAATGTAATAGCAAGACATCCCCATGAAATCTACAATACTTGAAAGTAAGATATAGTTGTTCTGCTGTTCCCCCATTCACGTTGGCTCTGCACGCGCTATTGCACCTTATTTTTAGGCAAAAGTAATGGAAACAACAGCTCTCTTGTGGCTGGTTTGCATACAAATCTTAATTATTGAAGTATTTACTGGGGGCGAAAAAAGTTTCCACTTGTTATAATGATAGGAAGAACCCTATCAAGAAAGCCTGACTGCTCTGTAATTCTCTAACTGATTGTGAATCTTTTGGCTGAACAAAACAGCACTTTATTAAGGCTATCCATATTTGTCTTACCCTTTACAGCTTGTCAGAAATAAAATGGAAACTTTAGAGTAAATCATGTATCTTGCTTTAAAAAAACCTCTAAGGCTATGTTTAAACTGACTTCCCCAGTGGCCTGTACTCCCATTATGCATCTAATACCTTTGGAGGATGTCATTCAAGAATTTTAATTTTGGGACAAATTTTGAGAGAGTCAATTGTTTCTACAACATCCCCACCCTTAGTTCTAGGTCATATTGTGTTGACTCTGTAACTGTGTAAACATAGAATAAAGACTCAAATGCTTGTGGATTCCTTTTGGTTAGAATTGAAACATTGACCCAGTATGGCCATAGTCCGCAAAAATGAATTCTAAATAACTAATTTTCATTCATACATATGTCTTGCCATTGAATGGTCATGCTGCTTTTTACTAATCAATTTGGTTTTCAGTGGGACTGCTCTCGCTAATAAAAAAAAAAATCCTTAGCTACTCCTAGGGTGACTTGGCAATTTACCTATCATGCTGTGTATTTACTTCTGGCGTATGAGCGTAGGCAATTCCAAAGAGTTGGGTTAGAGGTTTTGGCTCAGGGTGTATTATTTGCCTTTTGGTTCCTGTAGGGACACATGAGTGCCCATGTTCCTCTTCCACAGCTACTGCTGTAGAACTCCTTTGTACATGATGAGAAACTACAATAGGCTTGGATTAAATATAAAGTGCTTCAAGGAGTAATAGCTGGTGAATCACATTTAAATGTGGCTGAAAAAAAATTGGGAAGTCACTAAAGGAATGGAACTGTTGTGTGGCAAAAAGGTGGGCTCCCCTGGCCAGCAAATGTTTCTGGAAATTTTAATTATTTCACATAAATTAATGTTCATGCTGCCCAGATTAATACTGATTTACTAACACCACATAAATGTATTAAATGGAATAAAGAATTCTATTTTAAAACATGTCTGAAGAAATATTATTCAAAGAACTTCAATTTGGGCTTATTTGTAAGAAGGTAGACTGATCAAGAATTTATCTATAGCAGCAGTTCTCAGAGACTTTGAGAGTTTGTCATTGTAGCAAGAGAGCTGTGTTAGGCTGTGGTAGCCATAGTTCTGAAAGTCTGGTAACACCTTCTGAAATGAATAATTTTCTTTATACAGCTCATGAAATGCTTTATTTAAGGAATGCTTATCCCTTAAATAATGTTAGTCTCAAAAAATGCTGCCAGACTCTTTCCAAATTTTGAGGTTTGTCAGCAAATAAGATGTAAGCTAAAAGTTCAATTTTAAAAAGCCTCATAGGAAGGCAAATTTTCCAGTTGAGTATTCTCAAAAACAGACACTTTCCATCATGAGCATTAGACTTTATTTATCACTACAGAGACAGCAATGACTGTTGCAGCCATTACATCTATACATAGACATAATAGTTTAATAGTTGAAGAGATGTTTCACTGGAGTTTCTTATTCTTCATGCTGTTAACAATAATAATACAAAAGTTACTTTCAAATTTGATTGCCACAGATAGCTTATCAGCCCCACCTCCCTCCTTGGTGAAAAGTGTTTTCAATTGCTGTTATGGCTTGGACCTTGCCCATCAGAATACAGTGATGTTTACAACTGGGGTAAGGAATCAAACCCAGCCTGTGATGCATTGTTTTCATGTTTGGTGACAAAAAGAACTATTTTTGTCTGACCAAGCAAGTAAAAACAGAACAGATTAATCTTTCTCATGTCCTAGATCTCAGCCATCCTCCCTCCTGTCCATTCCCTGATTTACACATTGATTACAGTTGAATAGCTCTTAGTGGATCCAATGCAACTTTACCACTTAAAGAGCTAATATGTGTTCCCCAACAGTTCATCCATGAAGGAATGTGACGGGGAGATAATTACCATCGCTTTACCCCAAGCAATTCTGTTCTCACCTTCAGAGGAACTTCTCTAGTGCGAATACGCAGCTTGTTCACTTGTGTCTCTGCAATATCTGCTCGTTCTTCAGCATCATCAAGCTCATGTTGCACTTTGCGGTATTTCACCAGGTTGGAGTTGGCTTGCTGCTCCTATGAACAGAAGATAGAATTGGATGCAGGTGGAACCAGATATGGTAAAGATTCTTGACTGCACTGAACGACTGGAGAATTGTGGCAAACAATGTGCTAGGCTCACAAAACGTTTGGCACATTTTGGATAGTAGGGAAACTTGTGCCTCTGTAATCTAGGCAGGTAAGATTGTGTAGAGCCAAGATAGTTGGCCTTCCTAAGTACATTGGAGAAGTCTGAATTACTAAAGTGTCATTTTGGAATTTTTTGTTTTGAATTACGATAATAGCACAGGAGTAATACAGACAAACATTGAAAGTTATTACAGAACCAAAGGGAATTGTTGAATAGGGCTAGGATTTTGATGCCTTTTAAAGTGCTTGGATACCTATGCAGATTCATACTTACTGCTTCCTCAAACTGACGCTTGTAGCTCTTGACTTTGCTCTGCAACTTGTCAATCAGTTCCTGCATGCGTGCCAGGTTCTTCCGGTCCTCTTCAGTCTGAAATGCAATAATCAGGTGATATCTGGTTCATCCCATCCATGTTACTATTACTACATTACTGCATAAATGGGTGTGTTAGTTTTCTTCGGATATAGTAAACTTGATTTAGTGGACCTTGGTTTAGCAGATTTCAGAAACAATGGGCATTTTTCATTTTGACTTCACCTCTTAACTAACATCCATCAGTTGAGGTTTTGTTTTATTGCAAATGATGTCATTTGTATCAGCTATGTAATTACACAAATGAAATTGTTTCAAAGGATGTACATTTGGATTTAACATAACAAATTTAACAGATAATTGGATTTAATGGACATGCCCTTCCCCTGTGGGCAGTTAAATTGAGATTTTATTAATCTTCCAAAAAAGAAACTTCTGAAGAACTCTTCTATTTTTGGAAATAGGTCCTCCCCCTCCCTGATTTATGTGCACACTGTGGCAGAGTGATCAAATTTGACTCCTATTGCAGAGCTTTCCTTTAAGAATGTACAAGAGAAAGTGATACGGGCACAAGTACAGTTTGATTTGGAGATACAATAAGAGAATTTTCTGAAAGATCTCTAGCCTAAATCTTGGCTTCTTGTACTATTTATTCAAGTTCAATTGTTTTGGTGCAAACACTTTAAAGGAGACTTGATCTAATTTGCCATGTAATCCAATCAATAAAGATTCATGTAGCCAAAGTGATGAAGGTATGACATATAATGCCAATTGGTTTTGTCTATGGAATAATATCACAAAGCCAAATTAGAGTGAGGACAATTCTTGCTGTCACTCCAAATGAAAGAATCTTGGTATTTGCTATCTCTTGAAGAGCCCTGAATTACTGGTGCAATGGTGGGAGATCTGCAGGGAAAAAGGAAAGTCACTTTTATATCATGCTCCCAATGTTTATATTTGGTTCAGCCTTAGTGTTAATGAAGATGGGTCTGCAGATTCAACATGAAGATGGTGAAGCTTGTACCTGGTAAGTCAATTCTTTGACTCTGCGCTCATACTTGCGAATGCCCTTCTGACTCTCTGCATTCTTCTTCTGTTCTATATCCAAGTCACCTTCCAGTTCTCGTACCTGAATAAGACCAAACAGTACAGTTAAGTTCTTTTGTCTTCTTATTTGACTCAGAACATTCAAAATCAAAGAACTATTTTATTTGTCATGCTTAGCAAAACACTGGAAATCTACATAGATATTAGTAGACTACAACATGATGATGGACTATTGCTTCTACAGCAGAGCCTTCCAAATGTGATTATATTTAACCTAAAATGGTTTCAAGCTTCACTGTATCCAAACATTTAATAATCCATCATCCCTCTAGCTTTATTGGGGACATTGGCCACATAATCCACAAGAAAACTAGGTTTTTGCCAGAAAAAGTAGACTTCTTCCCAAATATTAACCCTGGCTTCCAGCTTCTGAATCTGCTTCTTGCCCCCTTTAAGGGCAATCTGCTCAGCTTCATCCAGCCTCATCTGCAGGTCTTTGATAGTCTGTTCCATATTTTTTTTCATCCGCTCCAGATGGGCACTTGTATCTTGCTCTTTCTTCAGTTCCTCTGCCATCATGGCTGCCTGATAGGGACAAAAGCCAAAGCATTTATGTAGCATCAAAACTAGCTATCGTGACTGAAGACTATGAGAATTACAACATACTTATCTGGAGGACGCCAGCTTGAGAGAAGCTGGCTCACAATGTCAGTTGTTCCTGATCCTGCCTGCCAGTTATTAGACATTGTCAAAAGTTGAGTTCCCCATCAACATAAGTTGCTAGATACTACTCCTAAATATCCATTTTTGTTGTGTATTTGTTATTAAGCTCCACAGAAGAGAATTCTGGGAAATACTGGGGAAGGAAAACTGCCACACCAATAAAGACCTATATGAAAAATCAGTGTAGCCCTTCAAGCATATTCCCACCCCTGCTCCTCAGGCCCCTTACATCAGTGATGGCTTTTTTAGCCTTTTCTTCTGCATTTCGACACTCCTGCACTGCCTCTTCCACTTCAGTGCTCAGCTGTGAAATGTCTGCCTCCATCTTCTTCTTCTGGTTAATTAGGCTTGTGTTCTGGTAGAGAAGAGAACAGTAAACCATGAAACACTCCCACTTTTGCTTTCCTTTTTGAACTGATTTTAGCAGTTGCTATCCCTGCTTGAAAATACATTCTCCACCTCACCTGGGTGTGCAATAGATTGACTCTTTCTGTTGCCTCTATAAGCTCCTGTTCAGCCAGTTTCCTTCCACGTTCTGACTGCTCCAAGGCTGCCCGCAGCTCTTCCACTTCAGCCAGCAGTAGGTTGTTACGCCTCTCCAAGGCACCTGCCTGCTCCTTCAGATCATCATTGTAGCGTAGAGTGTCATCCAGTTCTATCTGCAAGTCCTATGGGCCACATCAGGAGGAGTCAGTTTTAATACAAGAAAAAAACCAAATAGCTGAAACCTTTTGCAAAACTCAAAGAACCACTAAAGATGTCAGACACAATGTTTCCCTATAGTTAACACAAAGGAAAAGGGTGAGCAACCTGCAGTTGTGGGCCACATAAAGATCTTCAGCCACCAGAGTGTCCCAAAATCACACCACCAAAACTTTATGACAAATCACTGACCTTCAATTGCACATAACTTCCTGAGATTGAAATAACATTCTTAATAGTGCATTAAGTTTCCAGCTTAATACATCTATTCTGAGGGGAGAAATCAACTCCACATAGGAAAAAAAATGCTAACAATTTTAGCTCTATCCCACAGTTGATATCACTGCACAATGCCTTGCTCTCTCTGCAGCCCTTAAAGAAAAAAATAATAACACATGATTCCCCCCAAATAAAATTGCCACCCTTTAATATACGATGGTAATCATTGAGAAGATTGGGAAAGAGAGCTCTAGCTGGCCAAGAGAGACCACATTTCTTCCTAAGAAATGGTTAAGACTGACCTTCAATTGGGATTGGAGTTGTCGCACCAGTTTCTGAGACTCAGCAGCCTGACGATTTGCGTGACTCAGCTGGATCTCCATCTCATTGAGATCTCCCTCCATTTTCTTTCGCAACCTGATGGCCTCATTTCTGGCCTTGGCTTCAGCATCCAATGAGGCCTGCATAGAATCCATGGCTCTCTGGTGATTACGTCTGGAAGAAAAAAGAAAAGCGCTTAGGAGGAAGCACTTAATTCATCAGCCCAGTAAAAACTGAACCATCAACATGGCCTTTCTTTCTCAACAGTGCCTCTGAGATTTCCTCACTTGCTGTGAAAACCTCAGAAGATAATACCACTGCTATCTAGCCCATGAAGCATGCAACAGACTCTCCAATATGTCATGTTTCTACCTCAAATTTTCAAACTCTTCGTCCTTCTCTGCCAGTTTTCTATCAACATCAGCTTTGATCTGGGACAGCTCCAACTGGATGCGCAGGGTCTTGCTCTCCTCATGTTCCAGGGCTCCCTTAGGTCACAAAGACATATAAATAGTTAGTGATAAACCTCAACAGAAGTTCTCTTCCCTTCAATGTACTTTAATTTGACTGTGAATTAGTATCAGCATTTCTGATTGGTGCCTTCCTTTTTTTTTTCTTTTTCTATTTTTTTAAAGAGTTCGGTTCTCACAATTCCTTGCCATTGGCAAAGCTGTCTGTGAATGATGAAAATTAAAGTACAAACAACTGGGCACCATGTTACTTACCTCTGGATTAGGCAGACATCTTTATAATATCCAATTATTCTCAGGCATTAGGAAATCTTTAGGGAAAAGCTAGAAATACATTGCGGGACGCGGTGGCGCAGCGGCTTAATGACGCTGAAAGTTGCCAGCCAGAAATGGCTGAAAACTTCAGCGGTTCGAGTCCAGCCTCTCGCGTTAAACAAGGTGAGCTCTTGTTTCTCCACCCGCAGCTTCTGTCAACCCAACAGATCGAAAACTTACGTGAGTAGATAAATGGGTACTCTCACTCCGGTGGGAGGAAAAATGCTGGCAGCGCCTTGCACAGAGAGACGGGACCAGTGGCCGGTAAAGCGCGAAACCGCGCTCGCCCGAAAAACAGGGCCCGAAGCAACGGAAATCCCGCTTCCTGCGCTTGCCAGCTGGGCTATGCTCTAGGAAGTAGGCTCTGGCAAAGACTACTTCCAAAAAACAAAAAGATACAATTGCCTTGAAAACCGCTAGGGGGCGGTCACTGCAGGGTCAGTAATGACTGAGAGCAGACCAAAAAAAAAAGAAATACATTGTTCTGATCTCTAGATGCCACCCCAGACCCAGGTAAATGGCCTGCTTCTACTGTAATTTTATTTGCTGGGTTTTAAATACTGGATGAGAATCAGATGTGACAAGTGGCAAAAGGCAACAGCCAAATTGAGAAGAACAGGAAGAGGGTTTCTTACAGGTTCCTGCATCAAAGCAATGCAGTCCCATTGTCCTTGGACAATTGGATAATTGCTGTATTTAAATCACAATTAAAAAAAAACAATATTTTAATTCATGGTTTGCTGAATAAACTGGTTTATGTATACTAAGCCAGAAAAAAGTAAGCCACTTAGACTCTCTTATAACAAAGTTAGAGCATTCATAATGTTTATACCAAGCCAATGTGCTCTTTCACAATTCCGGCAATTCTTATTTCATTTTTATTCTCTCATACAATTCACACTTATGTGCACATGCAATCAAACATGTACACACACCCCTCAGATTACACCATTCCTTTCACTGCCCAACTCTTGGCAACCTCCATTTTAGTTGGGATGTGATTTGGATACTAACTCATATTGCTTGGTATACAGATCACATTTAAATGTTTATTGACTATGCTACAACTGGCTGGTTCACACACTGAATTAAGCCATAATCCACAGTTTACAGAACATAACAATGAATACATTCAACATGTTAAACCCAGACCAAGTAAAGCATATTACTCAAGTTTATCAAGTTTAAATAATAAGGCTTAGCACAATCATTCAAGGGCTCACCTCAGCTTCCTCTAAGGCTGCTTGGATTTCACTCTTTTCACTCTCCAAACCTTTCTTCAGTTTCTCAAGTTCATGGATGGTTTTTCCACTCATGCTAATCTGATCAGTTAGGTCCATTATCTCCTCTGAAGAGACCAAGACAGACATTATACACCTAGTTATAATCTGGAAACACAGGTGACCCCCAACAGAATGTTTGCATTCTCTACTGTGTTCAAAATCAAATTCAATTCCTAGCCTGTAATGTTAAGCTCAATTATGCCAGCAGAGCAATCTCATTTTATTAGGGATAACAGAAGATTTTGATCTCATTATGATCCTTTCATTGGTTTTCAGAATGCTACCAATTATTCCTACCTGTGTTTGTATATTTCGTGTTACTAGAGTCACTTAAATAATCACCATACTAATGTATCTAAGTGTATTTTCTTTCCTTAATAACTACCAGTGTCTAGGAGAAAGCAGTCAAATGGCACACCCAAGGCTGGAAATGGGGTAAAATACTTTTTCCAAAACTGAATATTAACTGAGTTTATTGGTTGGATTGGTCCTACACAGTTGGTTGAATGTTAAAAACTAGAGATTTGCATGCATACACACCTTGCTCCAAGGAGCTCAAAGTAGATTCTACATTCCTCCTTTTATTTATTGTCCTATGAAGTATATCCATCTAGAGATGGCAACTATTCCAAGGTAACACAGTGAGCTGGTAATAGAACATCAGTCTAACACTATCCTACATGTTATGGAGCTACCAATATGGATTTCAGGCTTACAGATAAATAAAAAAATATATTAGCCCATCCATTTTCAACTCATTTTTCAATTAACTAGATCATGACTAAGAATGGGCAATACACTTGCAGTATCTCCCAATCCCATTTTTGCAGCCTTCTCCCTGAAATTGCACCACAGAAATATGACTACAAACTATCAAATTGCAAAGCGAAGATTTCCCACTACTTTTCAGAAAACAGATGACCTCAAAATCAGAAAAAGAAAATGATCTTTGTTCTAAGCCTTTCTCTGCCTGATCACATAGAAGCCAATTCATATAGGTAAGTAATAAATTACCTAGAACTGAATGTATAACTATCAAAATTCTGAAGCAAGATGGATTAAGAATGAATAAATATAAATGGCTTATTTTGCAAAAAGCCACAAAATAAGGATGTTGGAAAGCTGATTTATTTCCATCTTCTGTTTCTATCTTCTGAATTCCCTAGTTTTGTTCCATACTGCCTCTGCCTTAAGGATCAGAATTTTTAAAAAAATTATACTGTGCCATGTAGAAGTGATATAGCCTTGTTGATACCTTGCAGGTTCTTGTTCTCCCGCTTGAGAGTCTCTAAATTCTCCAAGGACTCCTCATAGGCATTCTTGAGCTTGAAAAGTTCTGTGCTCAGGCTACGGGACTCTTTCTGAGAAGATTCCAGCTCTGCCTGTGTCTCCTCATATTTCTGCTTCCACTCAGCAATGATTCTATCAAAAGCGCGTTGTTTCTTGTCCAAAGCAGCGGCAGCTGAGTTAGCCCTCTCCAGGTCAATGGACAGATCCTCTATTTCAGTCTGCAGACGATGCTTTGTTTTCTCCAGAGAGGAACATTTGGCATGGGCTGCTTCCACAGCCTCCTCTGCCTCTTGTAGGCGGATGGCCAGCTTTTTCCTGCAATTTGCCAAGAAACCTGATTAGGTAGGGAAGATATTGGAGCACACACTGGAGACAAAGCTTCAGAAACACTACTAATTCCATCCCAGAGTGTCCTGCAACAATATGCCCTAATATGAAGTTTTCCCCTTCTTCCACTGCAAAGATGTTAACAGGCATCACTGTAATACCAAAGTGCTTCCTTCTAGCATAGAATCCTGATTCTGTAGAATATATTTAGGGTGAATGACTACTACAGGAACTCACTTGGCTTCCTCTAATTCCTCTGTCCTCTGGATGGCATCTGTCTCATATTTGGTCCTCCACTGGGCCACTTCAGCATTGGCCTTGGACAAGGAGCGCTGGAGCTCCCCCTTGGCTTCCATTTCCTCTTCATACTGCTCCCGCAGAAGGTCACAGTCATGGCGAGATGCTTGCAAAGCATGAGCCAAAGCATTCTTGGACTGAAAAGTTGAAATTGTTGGGATTAAAAGAAAATCAAGTCTTTATCAAGGAGTTAATACTTCCAGTTCCCTCCATGCCAAATAGAAGATGGGATCCAATACATTCCCACAGATGCATTTTGACAAACTAACCATTGAGATAAGGGGTTGCTGCTTCCTACTGCCATAATGGCTCTATGATGGCAATTGTTTGTTAGGATAGCTGTCTTTTTTGAGAAAAATATGGACTGTGTATGAATTTATGTATGGATTTTTCCTGAGGGAGCTGGTGACAGACAATCACCTAAGCAGATACTCCCAGGGAGTTCAGGACAATGCAAAACTATGAAAACAGTGCTAACAATTCCATGCCCAAGTCACTAACTGCCTAACTTCAAAAACAATGTTTCCATCCTGGTTGAGGCAAGACCTGAGACAGGCCAGGCCAGCATCACAGGAAAACATAAAGCCAGAGCCAGCCTGCTTGTACTATTCAGAAATTTCACTGTCTAGAGTAGAATCAGAATTATTGTCAACCCCCTTTTAAAAGACACTATCTTTCCCATTACAGACATTTAAACTTTAAAATATTGTTTGTTGCTATCTGAATATCATTTATGGTAATAAATATTCTTCTCTTTAAGATACAGTATGGAGCTCTGTCCTACCTCCATCCATTCTATATGTAAATTGTGCCCCATACACTTTAAATACAACCTGGAATTCTCCCACTTTGTGTTCACCATCCATGGGTTCCTAATGTATTTGGGGAAGCTCTTCCTTTCTTTTCTCTCTCCCTAATAAATCTGTTTAAGAAATCAATAGTCCTCCCTAAATTGTCCAATCCAGGATGCCACAACTTCTCATGAGAAAAAATAGTTCCTGAGTCTTTAATGCAGTGTTGTCCAAACTTGGCCACTTTAAGATGAGTGGACTTCAACTCCCAGAATTCCCCAGCCAGCATGGCTGGCTAGGGAATTCTGGGAGTTGAAGTCCACTCAACTTAAAGTGGCCAAGTTTGGACAACACTGCTTTAATGTATCAGAACCAGAAAGAAGCCTCTTAGATCCTAAGTCAGTCAGTGTTACTGCTGAGTGAGAAGGGTACTGGGACACAAAAGCGTATCTTTGGCAGGAAGAGAAAGAGAGAGAGAGACCAGCCAGTCCAAAGCAACTAATTTTTTTTAAATTCATTAAAAAACAAAAAAGCCTCAAAATCCTTGCTGCAGAAGCTCACAGGCAATGAGATTAGTTCTTCTATTGCAAGCAAGAAGGTAACCATATGTACAGTACACAGAAGATCTGGTTTCTGCTGTACACGTAAATCAAATCCTATGTATATGACTATTTATTTCATATTTATATAGCTGCCCATCTCACGAAACATGACTCTGGGTAGCTTACCATTTTTAAAAAAAAACACTGTTATAATTTTTGAATTCTGTTTTTTCCTCACATGCTTTCAAGTCAGTGAAAATTTGGCTATTCTTATCTTGGCTTTGAGATGGGGAGGCATTTGCTCAATATTTATAAAACCATTCTATCTCATCAAGAACTGCTGGTTCTTGCTTACTTATCAATATCATTTGAATGACGTCAGCAGGGGGAAGGGAGTAAAATAGAGTGCATATGTGGTAAGCATTCAGGATCTGTAGTGTCTGAATGTGGCTCTGCAAAACAATGTCTCAAATGACAGTGCAAATTGCAAATCTTCCTGCAAATTGTGCCATCTGCTCAGAAATCCCCTCTTAAATTTCAAAGTGGTATATAGTTTTAGTAATGGAGTAAAAAGTATCCTATAGCTAGACAGAAACACTTCTTTTTTTACTGCTAATTCATTTGCTCTGAGATTCGGCCTGGTTTTTAAAAGCAGTGTCAGACTGAGCCCAGGAAAATCAGCTGCTCATTACCACAGATCTAACTTCCAGATGTTTAAACAATCACCTTGGTCTCTTCTTCTAGCTGCCTCTTGAGTTCCTCAATGGTCTGGGTGAAGGAAGTTTTGCCCCGACTCAGCTGGTTTATAAGAGATTCTTTCTCTTCAAGGAGCCGACTAAGTTCCCCTGATTTTGTAAAAAAATGCATACACATCACGGGAAAATTTCCTCATCAAAGTACTCATAGTTTTCAAATGCTTTGGTATCAAAAATAGGCACACAGCAAATTTCAGGATTGGTCCTGACTTCCAATGGGCTTTTTATGATTTCAGCGTAAAAACCAAAAGCTGTATATTTTCAAGAAAGTGAAACCAGTTGATATGGAATCAAAGCTGTTCTTATATTGTACATGGTTACTCTGTCCTATTTGCTGTTATTATCCTGGGCTTTATGAGTGTGCTGTCAGATAGGTTAATAACTTTTCATCCTTTTCTTAATTATTTATCATTATAAAATTCTAATGAAACAATTACAGCAAATGTGGGCAATTTATGTGGTCCTCCAGAGTTGGTGAAATACAATTCCCCAATAGTTTTCATTATTGGCCATGCTGGCCAAGATGGCTGGGAATTGATTTCTATATCCTTAAAGTAGAGAAACAATAATTTTCTCCTTCAAATACCTCCTCCAGTGAGCCACTGTATGGCTGAGAAACCACACCATATGTTCAAATTCAATACACAAAGACATTTCCACAACTTCTGCTAATCATAGATTCAAGAGAGGACATTCTTATACCTTTGATAATTTCAAAAGGTAGTATTTCCACGACAGACTACAATGGCTGAAATTCCCTCTTCTACACATTTCTGGAATTCCCTGTTTTCTTTTGCACCAAACCACTTCTCCTCAATGTTCTTCATATGGCATAAGATATATCAGGTATTAACATCAGGGATCAATGCTGTGTTATTAGACTGATTTTATCTTGGGGAGACCCATTACATGGGCCATTCAAGGGTAACTGCTCTGATGGATTCGAGAACTTAGTCTTTTCTCAGGGTCTGTAAAGTGTTTGCAAAACATACCACTTTCAGTCTGTAGTCTCCCACGCTGGGTGCTCACTTCAGCTAGCTGACGCTGGAGCTCATCCACCTTTGATTTGGCTTCGCTTAGCTGATCCTCATATGTCCGGCAGAGTTTCTCAGCATTTGCCTGTAACAGGAAGAAAAGCTTTGGATAGGTCCTGGAATCGCTAAGAATTAAATAATCTGCTCAAGGAACAGATCAGGTCCAGATTAAGAATTCTACTCCACGATTCAGGCTTTGCTGTTATATCCACATGGCAGGTTTGCTAGCTTGCCAACTGAATGTACAACTGGGATGTATGAGACATTCTAAGAGTCAGCTACTGCTCTTTTCCATCATTCATTCAGAGTCCTTGTCAATAAAATAAATCTACAGGAGCTCAGTGAAGATAAGGCATCCAGAAAGTGGGAAATACAGTTGCTGAAATATAGTGTCTGATTTCCACATTAGATAAATCTGGCATGTACTTCCAAGTTGAGGGAAGACTATAGTCTTTTTTTAAAGTAACAATTCTTTATTAGGAGAAATTAAATTTTGCAATTTCTATAATTAATGTCAGCTGATTTTTTAAAAAACAAAACAGATTCATTTCTAGCCTTGTATCAGCTTAAGTATCATTTCTAGCTTTGTATCAGCTTATGTTAGTCAAAAATCGATGTTGAGCCAAAATGTATTCTCAATCAGTATTCTGAGACTATCTATCTTATCTGACGCTTTTTACCAGGTCTGCTGTGTTTTTGCAGCCATTAAGTCTAGAAACTTGATGAGAAGTCAAAGTTTCTCAAAACTTTGTCTTTTGCACCATATATATGCTTTTTAATATTTCCAAAGAACCTACACGTTCTTAAAATTATATATGTCATCACATGTAGCCAGTCCCAAAGGGACTGTGTCAACCATCATGGCTGGCTGGGGAATTCTGGGAGTTGAAGTCCACACATCTTAAAGTTGTCAAGTCTGAGAAACACTGGTCTAAGCAGAAGAGCAAGAACTAGCATAGTGCAAAGGGCTGACACACAGCCCAAAATAGCAACTGTGGGGGGGGGGGGGAAACATTATGTTGATAGCTCTTACATGAGACATTTACCCTACAATAACTCTCCCCTGCCATCCATTAATGCACAAACAAGAAGCTTTAATAGAATTCCACATGACTCAACCATTCACCTTGTTCTTTGTGAGGTAGTCAATGTTGGAAGCCAGATCATCCACCTCCATCTTTAATTCACTCTTCTCCTTTTCTAGCTTTTGCTTGACACGCTGCAAGTTGTCAATCTGCTCCCCCAGTTCAGCCACTGAGTCAGCATGCTTCTTGCGCAGGGCTGCAGCAGTTGACTCATGCTGCAATGTGGCTTCTTCCAGGTCCCTACGTAACTTTAAGAACTCTGCTTCACGTTTCTTGTTCAGCTCTATTTGACAGGCTGTGGCACCACCTGCCTCTTCAAGCCGCTCACTCAGCTCCTCCAGCTCATGAGCTACTTCTGCCCGCTGTTTCTCCACTTTGGCTCTGGCAGCTCGTTCTGCCTCAAGCTCCTCTTCCAGCTCCTCAATTCGGGCCTGTAAGGAGATAACAAGTGGCAGAAACTACCTGAAAACTCTGTCCTGCTTCTGCCAGAAGCTAAGCTGTTTACACCATTTCTACCTGGGCTTTCACCCACATATGAACCATGTTAACCCTAGATGACCAGCATATTAAAGTACAGTGCATGGGCTACTTAAAAATCCTCACTAACCACATGGAATGTCCACCCATTTTGACTTTTGTCATAAATAATATTCTGAGGAGGGGAAATACTTCAACCTTTCTTTTAATTGTATTAATATTTTTTTCCAATGAATAACCATGTTGCCCTAAACTGTTGCTACTGTAGTGCCATTTTCATTGCTCCCTCCCCAGTTAATATCTCTTTCTATTCATGATAATATTGCATGAGAAAGGAATCCTCCAGGTGTTGCTGAGCTACAGTTCTCTGAATCTCTCACCATTAGTCATGCTGCCTGTGGCCCTGCAGACTGAATCTGAACAACACAGGAAAAGTCATTTGTTCAATGAATCTTATGATGTCACTCTCTTACACCATGTAGGATTGCTGAAGGTAACTAAGTCAAGGTATAAAGAGTCTGATTACCAGTTGAGTGTCCCAAATCTAAAGCATAATTATATTTTGTTCATCATGACCCCCAGATTCTGAAGTTCAGCTGTCCTAGTAGGTCTTTCATGGGGAAAAGTGGCTTCACGTTTTTGCAGCTCCTCTCATAAGAACTGATCAAATTATTTGCATGTAACCAGAGAAATGCATTTAACGTAAAAGCATGAAGTGGGGAAGTAGGAAGGTTCTCACAATTTATTTTAGTTCTCTTTTGTATGGAGTAGGGTTGAGAGAATTATTTTTTTCTTTAGGACCTACAGCTGATTGAGGCAGGTAAGCAGCCCTTTTCTCATTGTACTCAGTGTTGCGAGGTCAGCAAAAGCAAAAACAGTCTTCAGACTGCTTTTGAGGGATTTGGAGTAGAAATTATGGTAATATGGACAAACCCTGAAGTAGCCCAACCAAGATGGTCCAACTGCAGTCTACATTTAAGCCTATATATATTTACCTGGAGTTCTTTAATTTTTTTCTGCAGCTGAATTCCAAGGAGCTGTTCATCTTCAATTCTTGAATTTAATTGGTTAATTTCAAAGTCTTTCCTATGGAAAAATAAACATAACTTGTGCATAGACTGAAATAATTCTGTACTGCAGATCTGAAAATGTAAATAGGTATATTTTTTTTAAATCATATTTTAATATTACATAAGATGGGCCTGTGTCTCTGTCCATGTAACTTTCCTATCTTATATTCATGAGACTTGATTCATTGACTAATGTGATAATCTATGGAGTCCTCGGCACTCTCTGAGCTTGGTTGTTTGCAACCAAGCTCAGAGAGCACCAAGGACTCCACAGCTCAACCTGAGCTAGATATATTCTCTTCTAATGTGATAATCATTCACTTTGAGGTCTGGTGCTCAGAGAGATTGGCTCACCTCTTGCTTCTGCTTTTCTTGAAGGCAAAATTAACACCCTAAGTAGCTGCACTACAAAACCCTTCATCTTATCCTTTTTCTATTCTTCTAACCTGTCCAGATGAAACTTTTAGTTGAAAATGGGAAATCACTACAAACAAGAAAGGTAAATCTTAATAGTATGTGTTTAAGTTCCTCTGAAATCAGTAGGGCATAACATTAGCTTTCAGCTGCTGTCCCAAACTGAAACTAATGCCTCCAAGCAAAATTTTCACAATGCCTTTTGTTAACAAAATTTGTTGAGCTGGGAAAATTAGAAATTACAGGAGTTTGAGCAATTGAATTATTACTTGTACCAAACCAACTTATCCCCTGAAATATCTCAGGATGGAGATGTACTCCATTTCTTGTTAATGACTTTCCTATGAAGTAGTGATGAAACAGACATCTTTGCAGCTGTTTGCTTTCCAAATCATCTGAATCTTTATTAGCCTGTCAACCAGCTCTAACACATACACTCTGTTGGATCTCTCTTTTTCTTTTCATGTGCACTTGGACAATGCCTCATATACAGAAGCCATCTTCTCAAGATGGCTTTAGGCAATGCAGTAGAACAATAATTCTTTCCAGTCTGTTAGTATTGCTTAGAAGTTCTAAGGTGGAATAAGAGGGATTAAAATAGTAACAATAGATAGCAGTGCTTGAATCATATTATCTTCTGCCATTAGAATATTATGAAACAGCAGAGTGTGCGTAACAAGATTTGGTTTGTCTGTATAGAATTTTGAGAAACTGCATGCTTACTTTTTGAGTTTCTCTTCCAGCTGCTGCTTGTCATTCTCCAGATCCATCACAGATTCTTGTGTTAGCTTTAGATCACCTTCTAGCTTGCGCTTTGCTCTTTCCAGGTCCATCCGTATCTTCTTTTCTTGTTCTAAAGCACTCTCCAGCTAGAAAGCACAAAGACCACAAAGTAGTAGAAAGAATGCACTGCCAATTTTGGTATCCACATCACTGAAATTGACACGGGTACCAAAAAAGGCTCCAGGGGCTCCTAGAAGATGCTTTAGAGGCTGCAAAAAAGGGATATGGGGTTGCATGCAGCTACAGCATGGGTTGCCCACCCATGACATAATATATTAAGACTAGATACAAGTTCTTTTATCATAATGATCCATTGTCATGTGTTCACTCACATCATCCACTTGCTGCTCCAGCTTGACTTTGGCTTTGGTTAGAGTATTGACTTTGTCTTCCTCAGCCTGAAGGTCATCCAAAGCTTGCTGGTGGGCCTCCTGCAATGCCTTTTTCTCCTTGGTTAGCTTAGCAATGACCTCATCCAAAGCAGCCATTTCTTCAATCAAGTTTTTCACCTGGGTTGATATGATCAGATAGCTTAGATTGATGTGTTATTAACATGGTAGAATGAAAATGAGTAAAAATCTAAAGTTCACTTTCCTTTGTGAAATTATAAAGCTAACTATATTAACCACAGATTTTGTGAGATGGTGATTTTTATTATTTTAGGCAGCAGAGGATGTGGGTAATTATGTCTCATCCCTCCCCAATAATCTACACCAAAAATACATCATTTCTTCTATATCAGAATGAAGAAAACAGAACTTTCTGTTGGTGGTGCTATTTGAATTCTTCTGAATGCTATTAAGAACTGAAGGAGCTTAGTGCTTCTCAGGGATTTACCTGAGCTGTAAATGAATCTCTATAGTTAAATGCAATAAGGAGCTTCAACTGCTACAGGTAAATATACATTTTTTGTATGCTGCGTGAGCAACCAAAACTATTTATGCACTTGTTCTTATTTAGTACAGTTTTGCTCACCTTGTTTTCTGTGGCATGCTTCTCCTTCTCCACTTTGGCCAGGGTGATCTCCAGGTCATCAATGTCTTTCTTCAGTTCAGCACACTCATCCTCCAGCTTTCGTTTCCTAGCAGTCAACTCAGCATTCATTTCCTCTTCATCCTCCAGACGCTCCATCAGTTCTTTCACTTTGGCTTCCAGCTGAATTTTGGTCTTAATCAAGAGATCACACCTCTCCTCCGCATCAGCCAAATTATCTTGCTCCTGTGATGAACATCCAAAGCAGCACTTTACCACACTAATAGTTGTTACTGCAAGCTCAAAATTGTACATAGATATATGAAAATGAATGTTAAAAGCTATGATATTATTTTATAGGTTGCTGTCATTTTTGGAAATTTAAAAAAGTGACTCTCACTTCATTTGACTACCTTCAGCTTTCCCCCTAGAAGAAAGATCTGGCCCATTCATTTGTGAAAGTTAAAAATTCAATTGTTATCTTCATAGGTTTATCACATGTACAGAATCAGAGGTGCTTACAGACATAAACTCCTGGTTCAACCAGCCAGAAGTGAATGTGAACTGGCCTTATAGCTTTAGTACATCTATTAAGTATGTAAATGCCTGTCTGTACATGTTCATGGTCATATTCAATTCCAGCTTCCCCACAGAACATGCAGCAATGCCTAAATTCATTTGGAGGGCTTAACTACACAAATTACTCACTGCTTGAAGCTGTAGAGACAGATCATTCTTTTCCTGGATTATGCTGACTTGTTTCTCTTCCAATTCCTTCCGTTTAGCTTCTGACTTCTCCAGAGCTTCCTTCAGTTTCTGGAATTCCTCTTTGAGGGTAGCCATTTCCTTCTCAGTCTGAGCTGACTTCAGGAGAGGCTTGATCTTGAAGAAGAGTTTCATCCAAGACCAGTTTTTCACAGCATTAAAAGCACGGATATTCCACTGGATGGTGTAGAGTGCTTCTCTGTGAGGAATTAGCAAAACATATTGGAAATGGAAAGCTGTTGGATCAAAGGAAGTTCATCTATGCTTCTGTCTAATGTTACAAGCAAACTGAAGATTATGAGAGGGAAACATAGAAAGAGAAGTTCAAAATACTGGGCTGTAACTTATATGCAGATTTTTTTAAAAAATTATCTTTAATGTTGTTTTTTTCCCTTCTGAAAAGTAAAATATTGGTAGGAGTGTTATTGAAATTAACAGGTACAGTAGGGAGAAAGGGACCTCCTTCACATACATGTCTCATTGATCTATAAAAGTGGTCACTTTGTTATAGCCTAATGGATAACATGCAGTGAAAGTATCTGCCAAGGTAATTTTGTTGTTATACCTTCTGGTGATGATTAACTTGTACTCAATTCGCATCAGACGCCCACGCATCCTCGCCTGCAGGAGGGTGATAATCTTAGCCAGACGTTCATCTCGCATTTCCTCCAGTAGACCTAGCAAGCCAGCTTTGAAAAACACCTGAAATTAAGGAAGATTTATTAAACTGAAGTAGGAATCAATTTCATGCTGATTTTGAATTATATGTTTTGACAATTCTGAATGATATTCTCCTTATACTAATTGTTTGTATTTAATTTTTGAGTAATTAACCATAATGAAGAACTTCAGAAGATATATTAGCTTTAATTCATGCATAATAAGTTACTTTGAGATTCTAAAATAGTTCTATTCAGAAACGAAACGTTTATTTTTTTGTTTCTATATTTCTACTATACAATATAATAAAAATTGCCAGTGTAGCTTATAGAGTAAAAACAAAGAAGTTTAAAACAACCAATGGGGAAAAATGTAGTAACATTTGATGAATCAAACATTCAATTAAAATTTAAAAATGCAAATACCTGATTGAAAACCACAACTTATTTTGAGAAAGAGCTATTGATTTCAGTAAAACTACTCTATCCTGGAAAAGAAGTAAACTTACAATTTACAGCTAATTTACAATTAGTTCTTACTGGTAGCTCTAAGAATATGAATTGATAAATTCTATATTGTATAATCCCACCTATTCCTACTACTCAAAAACAAATTCTGTTGAGTTCAGTGTAGTTTACATTGGGCATAGGATTATAGCTCTTTTCCAACATTTACTGCAGGCAGATTTATAGAAAGGCAATCCTTATATAATAATTCTAGAATGACAAACATTAAGGCATTGCACAACTATGTATATTTTTCTTGTCTGTTATGAATTATGTCATACTTAGATATTTTATATCATTATATTTTATTTGTTTATGAAGTGTTCTAATTTATTTGGTGCTTATATATTGGCATCTCAGCTTTCTTCTTTACAGTAGATACTGAGCATAAAGTACATAAGGCTAACACTGGAGAAAGAAAACTGCATTATATAAATGGAAGGATATGAAATTTAGCTTATTGTGTTCATCCTCAGGGCTTTTCTGTCATGGTAAAATCAAGTCATTCAATTCATAAATGTTATTTGCACAGCAAATACCTTGGTATGTCCAAACTTATATTGGGTGTGGTCAATGTCCAAAGAAAGCAGCAGTTTTTCTGTGGCCTTCCTGCTATCTACAAATTTGTCATCGGGTATGGCAGCTGGGTTCAAGATACGATAACTAGAAATAAAAGAGAGAAGATTAACACTTGAAGGAATCGATGTTTAGAATCAAGAGTGCTTCTTCACATAAACTGCTTGGATTCTAAAATAATTCACTTGGTAAAGACAGGACTGGCAAACCATGTTCTTATGGGAGTGAAGAATTTGGTATACATTAAATAATGTTTATGGAAGTCATTATTCCTTATATATAGTTCATTGATCATTATCGTTTATATAGGTACTAATCTTAAATGTTTATTTAGGTTGTTAATGAAGCTGAACGTACCTTTTGTAATAAGACAAACTTCTTAACATTTTTTTCAGATCAAGAGATTTTAACATCCTTTTTAAAAAATACCAAGGGATGTCTGCAGGACTATGGTCAGAAAGGTCAAGATGACAGTAAGACAGTACAATCAAAGCTCTATATTTTTTTATGTGCTTTGCACATGTAACACACATAAAAAACAGTCAGAGTTTCTATTGCATCATCACAGTCATCATTTTTACTTTTTTTTACCATACCCTATGGATATCTCTGAAAATACCCATATTTTCTGTGCAACTATAGAGTATATGACTCCATACGAAGGCTGCAAGTTCTCCACAAGTGACACAGTGGGCTAAATAAGCTCTCATTCACTGGAAACCTTCCAGAAGAGGCTAAAAACCATCTATTTGGGATATTGTATTCCAGGGAGTTGAACTGGATAGGCCACAATGGCTCTACCATTTCTATCGTTTTTGAGATGGAATAAACTTATTTTTAAAAAAATATTTAAACTATCAGTATATTAACAAAACATTGAAAATAAATAACTATAGTTTTAATGATTTCCCAAAATAGATATGAGAGGAGTTCTAAGCTGACATTAAGCTCATTTAACTTTAATTAAAACCAAACCAAACCCCAATGCTCAGACAATTGGGCTATTCACTCAACAAATTTAATTGTTCCTTTTTTCCAGAAAATTCTGGGAATTGCAGTTTAGATGTTAACAGATAGACCCTAGGATTTATTCTGGGGCTCTGGCAGTAAAACTGGAATAAAAGAGAGATAAATGTGTAGTATGATACCTTCAGAAACTCATGCTCCCTGTCAGTGACTAGATTCCACAACTGTACCGCCTACTTAATAGGCCTAGCAGGCGAGAAATGCCAGAACCATTAAATAGCAAAGAAGAGAACTGAGTTACCGCTGCTTGAAGTCAGCATAGAGGATCCTGTTTGGAAACCCTTTCCTACAGATGCGAATGCCCTCTAGGACACCGTTACACCTCAGCTGATGTAATACCAGGAAGGGGTCCATGGCTCCTGCACAGGAAAAAAAGGAAAGCTGTATTTAGCAACAACTTCTTCCCCAAACTAAAGAACCTGAACCTAAATAGGGCCAGAAAAATGAAAAAAAAAAAAAAAAGATACATGAAATACTGTAAAATTAAACAGCCATAGTAACCGAATACAAAGAAATGGAAGAATAAAAAAATGAGAAAAGAAATTAATACCATTTCACCCTGATTGAAAGCACTGTTATCTCAATATAAGTTTCAAAATGCTTAAGATGCCAGCCTCACTCTCAATATTTTTAAAAAATTTAATGCCACTTTTTGTGTTATGTACCACAGAGAAGCTGCTGCTAAAAATAAAAAATAAAAAATTAGTGTCTTATGCACAGACTTTCCCCCAGGCTATTCCATTTAATCACATCTATGTCATGTAACCTTTTTGAAATTCTGTACCTGGCGTCTTTGTTTCATTGGGGATAATGCAGCGGACAAAATGGGGCTGGGTAGCACGCAAATTGGTCATCAGTTTGTTCAGGTTTTCCTGTAAGGCAGATATACAAGGTTAAATAGTTTCATTTGCTCTCATTCCATTTCTAAGTCAATTTTAAGTGCTGATTTTAACATACATCACTCCTTATATCAGGGGAAGACCTACCTTCCCCAATACAATGCTGCCCCGATATTATATTCTCCACTAAGCCCTTTCACTCTGTGTCTCCAGTCAGAAATGAGCCATGTGTTTGACCAGGGAAAAAGGACAATAAAAGTTCTCTCTTGTGGACTTCACATCCGGCACTTAGTGTCATTGCTGTTTGTAACCTATACATTGTCTTAGAAGCTTCTATCTGGAAGGTGGAATCAAAATCTTCTCTCTCTCATTCATTTCTCTCTCTCTCTCTCTCTCTCTCTCTCTCTCTCTCATTCATTCTCTCTCTCATTCATTCTCTCTCTCTCTCTCTCTCTCTCTCTCCTTTCTTTCTTACTTTGGAAGTTTCAGAGGGAAGCTTTGCAGTAGTTTCAATAGAGTTTAATTGATAAACTAGATACATAATTCCATCCTAACCTGTCAGAAAGGAACAAAGCAGGCTATTCTCCTAGATCTCTTCAAGCAGATATCTCCCTAAGTCAAATCAGGCAAGATGTATATGGCAAATGTCAAAGAGATGTTCATTCTAGCTCTGTCCCATTCATGTACAAAGAAAGAAGGGGAAACTTATTTTTAGAGTTGGGAGTGAGAGGGAGCTAAACTCCTTTCTGGCTGAGGATTACTTCTCAGTAGTCCTCTCCCTGAGATGCTTTTCTCTTCAATCAAGTTATGATACTGAAAATGAGCTAAGATGAGAGGAAAATACCTCTTGGGGAGAAAAGAAAATTAAGGAAAGATAACATAAAACAAAATGATTAATGCCCTTATCACCGCCCATCTGGACTAATGCAATGTATAAGGCTTCCTTTGAAGACTACTTAGAAAATGCAGTTGGCCCAAAGTGCATCAGCCTACCTGCTGGCAAATGAAATTCACCATAGCCATATTATTGTCCTGCCACAGGCTCTGTAATGGTTATCAGTGTATTTCCTGGTGTAATTCAAAGGCATGTTTCTCTGTTGTGGCCCCCATGTTAAGGAATAGCCAACCCTGTAAGGCTGGTGATGGCCTTCATCACCATTAACCTGATGGCTTTAATAAAAAATGAGTTGTTCTGCAGAGTGACCAGGGAATGATGAGTAGATCATCTGTACTTTATATTATGGAATTCTTGTATTGTTTTAGTTTTAATGTGCTTTTACTGTTTTTATTGTTAACATATAGTCTAGTGGATTACAGTAGTAAATAAATAATAAAACAAAACAAAACAAAACAAACCATCTGAACATGGCTCCTACTGAGACAGATAGACATATTTCTCAGTTCTATTTTCTGGTATCCTTTTAATTAGAGACACTATAAATGAGACCTGGGACATGGTGCATTGGGCGGGGGAGGGGGGAGTAGATGACAAAATGTTTGTGGCAATGTCATCATACAAATGCTGCAACTTATATACTTGTGCTAGATGTTGGGACACAAGTACGTAAAGTCAGCATTTGCATGATGACATCATCCTGCCTATATTGTCATTTTGGCTTCATTGCAGTTTCCTGTGGACATTGATGGATGCAAAGATAACTGGTAAGTATGGGAAGAATTCAGCTTCTTTTCTGTATGTATTGTCTCCAAAATGGACATACACACAAAAAGGCACATAGGTATATCATGAGCAACTGTTTAATATCTATTATGATCATGTCTGGATTATTACTGATACTGTCTACAGATGTCTTAGAGAGTAGCCTACTTGTCCCATTCACTTTACATGTGCCAAAAGTGGCATTGAAGATACTACCAGATGAAGGTTTTATTATGCAATGTTTCTGTCATGTTCACAGATCTACATAAATGTTGAGACAATTATGTCTCCCATTGCTAACTCACCTCTGTTATTTACCACACTACATCCCTTTTTCCCCTTATTTACTAGAACAAACTCTGATAAGGAAGAGAAGATGAAAAGCTATAGAATAGCTAGTGAAAGCACCCCTCTTTGACCATATAAACAATAAATCTTTACTTTCCTGTCAGTAGTTCTAGATAATATATGGCAGCTGTACTCTCTGAACATCTCTCTTTTACAAGATGATTAGTGTGACTATTATATATATCCTACCATTCAATTCAAACATGACAGCTAATAATGATTAAAATAGAAACTATAAAACTTATTCAAAAAATATATCTTAAACTCAAAATGAAATCAATCACCTGGAGAAAAGGTGATTAAAAGACTGAAGAAAGAAATATGTCTTTACAGCTAGTCTACATAGAAAAAGTGGGGGGCAAGTACAGATTCCAAGGGTGTACACTCCATAGCCTGGAAGCAATGCAGGAGAAGGCCCCTTCCCACATCAGAAAGCAGTGAGCCTCTGACAGTGGGGGCATCTTCAGAAAACCTTAATGCCTATGCAGGCTCATGATGGGATATGTCATCTTTCAGATAGTCAGGTCTTAAGCTGTTTGGGACCTTAAAAATGATGTCAACATCTTAAAGTAATTAAGAACCTCTGCAGTTTTTTGAGTACAGGCATCATGTGATTCATGGTGTTATATTCTGCAGCAACTGGACTTTCCAGACACTTTGCCCCATATATATCATATTGGATTGATTAACATAATAGGTGCAAAGACATGGATAACTGTTACCAAATCTAAGCGCCTCAGGAAAAGTCACAGCTGATGCATTAGATGTAATTGTGTGAATTGGTTTTTTGATTCAGTCACCACTTGCAAATCCAGTGACAGCTGAAGATCAAAAAGCATTCCCGTAATGTGGACCTGCTTTTTTAGGGGAAATGCAATTTCACCCCAAATAAGCTGAATCCCAGTCTCTGAGTCCAGTTTCCCATTCAAATTTACCTTGTTCTCTCTTATCCAGCTCTTTGTTGAATTTAGACAACATCCAAGAATATCAATTGTTTCCTTGGAGTTGGATAGTAAAGAACAGTAAGGTGTTATCAGCATGACTCTATTGTTTTGGCATTTGTGCTTTAAACCCCATGATCTCAAGAACTTTCTTTTCTAAGTTCTGAAACCTTGGCTCTCAGTCAAATGGATATCACAGAGATGGATGCAATTAGTTCAATTAGAATTATGCCTAGCTAATTCTCTCCCAAGGCAGAAAAGTCAGGGGGGCGGTTGCTCCAAACACTGTAAAATCCACATTTGTTTCCTTCTTCCCAAAGGTTTTTCTTCCTGCAGTCAACAGTGAGGAGAGAAATAGCACAGACTTAAAGTGATGTTTATGTAATAAATTATCTAAACATCACTGCAAGTCTTAACTGCCTCTCCCTCAGCAACGGAGAAGCAGCCAGGAGCCATGTAGAACAAAGACATCACCGGAGCAGAAATAAGCATTTCCCTATCATAGAGGGAACTAGATTGCTTTCCATTCTAGTATTCTTCCAATTGAGTTTGAATGTGAAATGAAGATGTTCACCAAGAATTGGCAACACAGGGACAATCACTGATGTGAATTCCCTCATATCCTTTTTGTCAAGAAAGGAGAATACTGGACCATTTGGGGAGAAGAACCAAGCCTTAGGGGTTTTAATGTCTGCCTGGGATTCAATTTTATAACTGGGTCATTTTTAGAGCATTACCTGGAAGAACTATCTGGCATACATACAAACTGAATCAAGTACAATTCTGTAGGGTTTAACTAGTGATTCTTGTTCCAAAGTATCAAATGCTTACCTTGTGCAGTGAAGACACAGTTTGGAATGAAGCTGCCTTCTTACGCTTCTCTTTGACACCTGCCTTGGGGGGCTCATCTGTCAAATGAAATGTCAGTTGATTGCTTTAGTAGCATTAATTTAGTTTGGGTACTCATTTAGTTTTTAAGAACTGGGAGACTAACTCTAATGCTTGAATTTTTAGACAATTAATACTCTAATTCTACTTAGCAAATTCAGCCTAGCTGGTTTCTTCCTGGGAGATTGCCAAGAATAGACACTGTTCTCAAATCCCCTAGGTACCTTAGGATGCAATTAAAATGAACAACTAAAGGGATGTAGCAATGTATATAATTATATAATGAAACATTTACAATGATCTGTAGGATAGCCTATAACATTAGCATGAACACTCCTAAATATAGCACATAACTCATGCCTATATGTCCCTTGGCAATTCTGATGAATAAAGGAACAGCTTTCCCCAAATCTGTGACTCTCAAGCTTACTCTCAAACTCTTGATTCACTGTCTCTCTTGAACCAAAATACAACATCCATAAACTGGTATGTTCTCAGGTCATACCTAAGATGTGCATTCCTTAAGATGGGATCTGGAATGCTTATTCCTCTTGTTATAATAAGTAAAGTACTGACACTCAGATGGAGTGCATGCTTTAATGCTAGACAGAAATTCAGCAGGGCTTGACTGAACCTGTAGTTCTGAACCATTTAAGTTGTGGGACCTCTACCACTTTTGTTCAACAGTGTTTTCAGTGGTATGTGTGGTTATATAGGACCCTATCAAGTTAAGTTTTGACTGTAATAGAGAAAATTGTGGGGAAAATATAGGGGAAAGAGATTGTTTCCTGGAAAGTCCTAACTCTTGGAAATTGAAATTTTGACTAGATAGACCTTTCATTAATGTAGCATAACGGTTCCATATACCATATTCAGTGCCATATAAAATAAGCAGATATGTGAATACAACTCACCTGAAGAAGAGCTGACATAGTTCTCATATAAACTATTCAGCAGCTTATTTTGTGATTTTTGGAAGACAGCTACCACTGTCTCATTCAAGGGATCCTTATTCTTATCTAGCCAGCCAATTATATTATAGGGCACCTGTTGATAAATGACCAAAAACAACAGAATCAGAACAAAGAAAACACCAGTCTAGAAGATAGAAAGTTGGGAACTATTACATACCACTCCTGCATAATGCACCAACTCAAAGTGGGCCTCATATTTGCGCCTCTTATCTGGCCGGGGCTTCTGGAAGTTGGGTGATTTCCCAATGTGGTTGTCATACAGCTTGGCTTTGAATGTCATATCAGAAGCCTTGGGAAACATACATTCTTCCTCCAGAATAGAGAGAATGCCAAGTGGCTGTAAGAAAAGGATACTAATCAACATTTTGGTGGCAATCTTAATTGGTCTTAGATTTGTTTTTTCCAACAGGTGGACAGCTCATACCATCCTTCTCTGAGATGACGTCGTTCATTTGTATTGCTAGGTTACTCTGGCTGAGAAACTGTAAGAATTAGTCCAGTGCCTTTGGAGAAATCACGTTGGTGTTTGGCAAATAATTCTTAATTTTGACTGTGGTATCCATTCATGTTAAGTTAGCACATTATTAATAATTATTAATAATTTTGCCTATTCTGAATTAGGAAATGGAATCATATAAAGTTGGGGTTTTCAGGACAACAGATGGATTCATGCATGTTTTGTCAAGTGGAACTATGCTATTCATGTGAAAACAGCTCCATGTGGCAGGATCACAAGTTACATAGGAAAAAATAGTTCTGATCTATTTTTAAGGTGATTTGAATCACTAAATATAACTTTCATAAGACTATTTTACCATATGGCTGGAAATTGACCTTGAAATTATTATTTTCATCTCAAAATTATTTGTATTTGCTTTCTTTTGTTTGTTTGTTCTTGTTTCTTTGCCTCAGTTCAACTTTTAAAAGTGTTCCAATCTCCCTGCCTGAATATGTAGTATTCTGGAACAAAAAAACAGAGTTTTATAGGACATTTATTTAATTTCTCATTCAAAAGGCACTGTAGAATAGTAAACATTATTTTCAAAGAATTATATGTCATATTCTTCTTAGTAGATAGATCTAGAAATAAAGGAGACCCTTGAGAATTTTTCAAAAGTCTAAATAAGTAATCACCAATGGGAGTTATATGTCTAGAAATAGTTCTGTAGGTGCACAGTATAGTAAACTCTTTTTCAGCAAAACAACAAAGAAGAGATGCTCAGCAGAATGATTGGAACCATTTTTCAGTAAGAAATGTTTTTTTTAAAAAGTGAGCAAGAAGGATGCCAGTGAAAGTTAATTATTTTGCTGTTTTAAGAAGATTAGCCAGGCAAACTCACTATTGTTCATATGGAAAATTGTTTGGAAGCAAGAGGGTGCCAGAGCAAGTTGTAGTCACATACTTCTTATCAGCTATTTCTTTTATAATACAACATTCATTAAACCATAGTCACTGTATCATAGTGTCTCAACTTTACCTTTTCAATCAGATCAATGCAAGCCTGCAAGTCCAGGCCAAAGTCAATGAAGACCCATTCAATTCCTTCTTTTTTGTATTCCTCTTGTTCCAAAACAAACATGTGATGGTTGAAAAATTGTTGCAATTTCTCATTGGTGAAGTTGATGCACAATTGCTCAAAACTGTTATACTGCAGGCAAGAAAAGAAACAAAAGGAGCTTGAGACTCTACCACTTACCTAAGATGTACCTGCTATTAGCACCCTCAGAAAAGAATTAAAGCATTTTGTCCTTTTGTGTATGGTAACTTTCTGATTTGTAACTATATGAATTCAGGCATGATTCTAGCCACACATATATTCATGGATGTTAAAACAGATGGCTGTGAATGGGTTCAGTACCGTATGACTAAATTAATGTAAGTGGGTATAATAGTAAGACTATTCACTATCCTGTGCTGACTTTCTAGGACATCTGCTTGATCTGCCTATATCATTCTTTGAGAATATATATATATACAAACACACACACACATACATACATATACATACACACACTTACATATATAAAACAGAATGGCAGGAACTAAAAAATGTAATTATAAACTTTGTCAATGGAATATTTAATATTTTTGTAAGCAGCACACAGAGTTTTGTTCAGCTGAGCTGTCCAATTTTATGGCACAATTTTTGAAATTCAACATTTTAGGCAATAAAACTATAGTGTGTGTCCTAAAATGAACTTCTCACAGTTTCAAAAACAAAAGAAAACCATACGATACCATCCTAAATCCTTAAAATATTTTCTAAAATCACGTATATTTGACATAGCCCCTTGTACATTTGCAGCCCTGACCTCTTTCCAACAACAACACATAAATTCCTGGCTATTGAAAGATTGCCCATCTTGTTATAAGCCATCTTATGAGATCTCAGTGTCCTTGCTGAGATTTCACAAGATTTTGGCATTCTTGTGTGAAATCCCCTGAAATCTATCAACATTTCAGTGATTCTTTAAAAATATTTTCAGGATATTAGGTTTTATCTACACCGCATTCTGATGTATGTTCCCACCTCTTGATTACAATACTACTGATCTTTATAAATGGCTTTGAGTAACTTTTTGGGAAAGTAATTAATTAAATAAACTGTTGAAAGTAGTTTGCAAGCCTATGGTCGGGACCACTGTTGCATTTTCTTTACTGAAAGTTAATATAGCTACAACTAAAGATTAAAATCAATACTACAGTAATTTTACCATGTTAAAAAAATAGTAATATGAATCAGCCAATGCTAGATCCAATTCTAATGGCAGTTCCACATGGTTCCCATTTCCATTCCCTAATTCCCCCCAAAAAATTCGAAGATCACATTTCATTATCTTCACTGTCATTCAGCAGAATGCAGAAGACAGAGTCAAAACAGGCAAGGCGGTGAACACAACGTAACGATCCAAGCCTTGCTCCTTTTGTATGTGCACATGTACAAAGGGACAGAGCTTGGATTGTGACACCATGTTCTCCATGTTGCCTGCAATACCATCAGTCAATTAGAAAGTAAACAAACAAACAAAAAACATGTTTAATCAGTGCTTTGTTCACATTTTTATCTCATCTGCCTACATCGGTGCAGTGATTTTTGAAACACCTGCAGCAATAGCTGTGGGGGGGGGGGGGCTAAAAAGCCATCTATGCATAATCACATGTTGCATTTTAATGAGCTCTAAAATTAGGCTCTTGGCAAGAAACTACATTTTCTCATCCTCTAATCCAGGAGTCAGAGTGAAAGGAAAGTTTCTGCCAGTAGAAAACCAGACCAGCCACAATCTCTCCAGAGCTTTTGTACAAGTGCTTAAAGTGCTGCAGCTCAACCAGAAATCAACAGATGCAGCTGATGAACAGAAACAACCGCATGGAATCTTACAAGTGCTACATAACACAGACCATGGGTGGAAGTGCCCTAGATTTCAAGTGCAAGTGGATTTTCACCTTGCATCTTGCAACTTGCCAACCATAGGCTTCATAGAAAAAAAGAAGAAACCAGGTTAACACTGCTGGTCTGTATATTTCATTCTTAAACAATATTTGGTTGTTGCTTTCCCAAACACAGAATTGTACAAAATTGCTTTCATACCAAGGTCTTTATGTTGGCCAGTTTCCAAACCTACCTCAAAGATCTCAAAGCCAGCAATATCCAGAACTCCAATGAAAAATTGCCTGGCTAGTTTGGTGTCCAAGGTTTTGTTGATACGAAAAACTAGCCACTTGAACATACGATCATAAGTGGCTTTGGCCAAAGCTCCTACTGCATACACCACCTGCAATTGCAACATAGTAAAACTTCATCAGAACAACGGTTTTACCTCTAAAATTCACATCTGATACATAGCTTTGTTTATAACAGGGCTGTGCAAAGTATTCAAGAGAAGCTTCACACAGCGTTTTAGCATGAGTGAAGCATCTCTCCTCAAAGGTTTGAGGTAACTTCAACCTCTGGAAGACTTGGCATCAAGGGCTTTTTTGGGTTGGTTACGCAAGTGTATGCAAGAAGTATGAAGGCTTCTGCTGGGACTCCTAGCAAAGTGGCTGTACATGGGGAAAGCCCTCAAAGCAGTGCACTGAGCCTTCCAGAGGACACAGTTGCCTCAACATTTTGAAGAGGGCCCTTGATTAACACTAACACACTTTGTTGTTTGAATGCTTTGCACATCTGCTGAACAAGTCTTAAAAATATATGATTTAAGATAAGAAGAAGAATTAATTGTTTATTTCATTCTTACAATTGCACATTTTTCTTTAAGGCCCACAACAAAAAGATTATATAGGTATATGGGATTCACATGGCCAAGTTGTACAATTCCCAAATGCTTACCTGATCTACAGTCTGACCTTTGGTGACATATTCATTTCCAACTTTCACTCTTGGGTGAAGCAACCCCTTGATGAGGTCAGCTGAGCTGATCCCCATGAGGTAAGAGGCTTTATCAGCGCCTGCAGCACAACAGCAAATAACAAAATTTTAACATAACTGAATTAATAAGAAAGAAACAAGAGTTTCCAAAATTTAAACCCTCCAAATGAGAACTATCATCCAACCATTTAAAAGCAAGTGATTATTAGTCTTTATGGGTCCAGAATTAATGGGGACCATTGCAAAGTGCTTCCCGCTGAATCTCCCATACCTTGGTGCTCACCTAGTTTATTTTGCTAACAATGCTATAGAAAATGGCCCTATTCTTTGAAACATAAGAACAAGGGGAAGGGGAGGGGAAGAGAGGGGAAGGGATGGCACCCTTAGAAAAGTACAAAAATGACTGCCACCTGTTTTTTGGAGGGTAATCATTCTGACCTCCAAATGATCAAGATAGAGAGGTCCTCAGCTTATTTTGAATTTTGGCACTACCCTGTAGGCATTCTCACAAAACGGCTCTTGTGGACACATGGGGACTGTCCTTTGATAAAATGTTTGGTGTGGGGAACATCACTGCACGTATTTACACAGAATGTTATTTTTCATCTTTTCTAGCCCCCATTCCTTTTGTGAGGTGTTAAGTGAAATATATATGAACATATCTCAGTGTTGGGCTATAACACCACCCCAAACCTCCACTTTAAACATCAACCATATACACTTGTTTTTAATGCGACAGACTAATACAGCTGCTTCTCTGGAATTAGTCACCAGTAAACATCTGTACAAATGCTTACTTTCAGTGCCTTCAGCCTCTGCCTGTTCCTCCCGTTGTTTCTGCTTGAATTTCATGTTGCCAAAATGCATGATGGAGCCTACTATTTTATAGCAGCCATACTTCTCATCATTGCCGAACCCCAGGATGTCCATAGCATGCTGTAAAAAGGAACCAGATAAGACATGGACATTTAAAAAAAAATTATTCTGTTAACAAGCACAACATGAAGAACGAATCCACTGGGACAAATATCAAAATGTACTGAAGTGCTTGAGCACACTTTAAGGTTACTAACATTAAATACACTTTATTTATCATTTATAATAAGATATTCATTTAAAATGTATTATATCGCCTGTATTAGGTATTTCTTATCAATGATATTGTTGTTTGGATTCCTTGGGAATATGATGAACGATGCAAAGCAATTTTACCATAAAAGCTTTTTCTGGAATAATCCTGTTTTTATATATATTTCTTATGGTGTAATCGCTGTATCTCATTCATGACACTGACATTTGTAAGCCTCCAATATTTTCCCACTGTTTCTTCCATCTTTGCTCTTACTGCAAAAGACTTGTTGATAAATGAAAGATGAAATCTCAGCCATGCTAAGAGCTATTCATCTGGAAACTGCCTCAATTTACTTATTAGGAATTCACAATTATTTTTATACATTTATATGAAATTCCCAAAGGTGTGCATGGAAGCAGCTTACTTTATACTTATTTCCTAATATGCTTTGCCTGCACATAATTAAGCAGAAAGGTGGTCAACTATCAACTGTTGAGTAAGATTTGGACAACAAATTGTTTTGTTTTGCTTTGTTTTGTTTTTTCAACTCCTACTGGGCCTCTCAAATGTTCGGTCAAAACATTGTCAAAATGCTGACTTCAAAATACTGGGGGAAAATGGTATAAAAAGAAAGAGTTTCCAGTTATAATTGCTTCTTTACTTTTGCTTTGTAATTACTATTTCAGGTCTTATTGCTAGGTTTTCATGAAAAAGTCAAACTGTACAGTATAAATATTTGTTATACAGAAGTTTTTAAGGGGATCAGGTATCCTATAGTCCTTCTATAACTCTTTCTAGTACTGGCCTTCACTCCATATTCCTCTCAGCCCACCTCTGGAGGGCACTGTAGGAGCATTATCAGTCACACAATCTGCCTATAAGCTTCAGGCCTTTTTTTTTTCAGAATCACTTTGTAATATAAATAGAAAACTTTTTAGTAGATATATAATTCAGATGATCTGCCTTTAGTCTTAAATTTATTCCATTAAAGATTACTAACAACACGTAAAGCAATTATGTATGAAAATATAGGAGAGAATCTAGACAAAATTACTTTTATTGATTTGAAGCACATACAGTGTTCACTTTTTACTGAAATGAATGGGATTTACACTGCTTTATAAGGTTAGATTATGCCTTTATGCACTTCATAAGGAGACCTCCACAGTCTTGCTCGATTGCCAAAAAAGTAAATACTTACATCTGTAGCCATGAGCTCTTCTCCATCATCCAGGTTGTCCACAGTTGTTACACCTTGTGAGCAGAAGTGGTAGTCATAAGGGTTGGAAGACAACAAAAGCATATCTGGAATGGAATAATTAAGAGATTAACATTTATATTTTGGTATATATTACAGGAATACATTCAGTCTGAACTGTGAAACTAAGGAAAAAGAAGTAGAAACATGCAGTGGGTTGAACTTAAGTTTACTCTCCCTGTGAAAATAAGACCAGCAACTTTTTAAACTTGTCTATGTAAGCTAGTGCCATCATAAATGTCTAATCTTTAAGTGGCATTAGGCAGTACTGTATTTGCTAAACTGATTAACCTGGCTAGTGCTCTGAAAATTGTTTAATTACTGTATAATTGAAAAGAAAAACTGAACATATTCATTTTAATTAAATATTAGGGCAGTTTTCTGTGGATTTATTATAAGGAGAACTTCAGTGAATTTCAATTAACAGAAATATTGTAAGCATGCACTACCATTGCAAAAATTCTGAGTTAAAAATTGCTGTTTAGCTATGAAACCTATTAGATGTCCTTGGGCCAACCATGATCAAAAAGATGGATGTAGATGTGAATGAATCACACTTGCTCACTTGTTGGAAGAAAGGTGTGAAGCTATAGCTTTTTTGAAGATGTAGATGTGTTGATATTGATGGCAACTGTTGATATTCAGCAGCCCTTGCTATCAGACTGCTGAGCACAGTTCTACTGCTGTTCTGTTCCATGTGCCTTCCATGCTGGCTAACAAATTCCTTTGCATATTACTTTAATGCTGATTACCTTGTAGTTCTGGCTTCTTTCCAGAAAGGATTTGGTAGTAAATGTGGTAACTCCTCTCTCCTGGCTGCTGGAAAATCACTCTTGATTTTTCCAACAAGTCTAAAAACAAAAGACAAAATATTAGATTGCAAGGCTATTTAAGTTTATCGAACTATACTCAAAAGAAAGACAATCTGGGATTTTATAGGACATCACTGTTCAAGAACAAAAGTAGAGTTTTGTGAAACCAAAAACATATTCAATCCAGCATTTTGTTTCCATAGTGGAAATAGAGGGCAAAATCCTCAGTAAAGCCCATAAACAGGAGATAAGTGCAACAACTGATATCCAGAGGCATTTGGAGATGATAGCTATTTTTTACATTTATAGACTGTCATATACACTATTATAATAAAAAATCAACTCTTGACCAGTTATTCAGTAATCTCATTTAGAATTTCATCCTACATAAAATTATCCAATCTTCTAGATTCACTACTCACAGATGTCAATGTCAGCAGATGCCAGTTTCCCTGATGGTCCAAAATGGATGCGGATGAACTTGCCCTAAGATAAATAGAAAGAAAAGGGGCTCGCATATTGAGCAAATGACTAAAGGCACTTAAATATATTAATTAGCTCTTATATGAGTACTTATTTGCCCAATTCTATTGTATATTCTACATGGAAGCAGCTCTTCACAGTCATAGATAGTTAAATGGAACATCATTTAACTGCCTGATCATCATCATCATCATCATCACTTCATCAGTGATGTCAGGGATTGAACCAGAAACTTTCAAAATGCAAAGTGCATGTTATGTTACTGTTTTAAGCAAAATGCTTATTTGCATTTTGTTCTTTATTTCCTAGATATTAATGTTGATCATTTTAGAACTTTGATTTGTTAACTAAAGTTGATTTATGCATCTAGCTGGGTTCTAGATCAATAATCACTTGAAAGCACCAAAAAGTGAACTTGATATGCGTGGGGGAGGGGGGGGGACAATGTAGGCAGCATCCATAGGAAAACTTAAACAATCTTAGTTCTGTAAGAGGTGGGAAGGTGACTCTGTCAGTTATCAAAAATAAAAGACTTCCCTAAAGTAGCTATTTGCATTTCAAGAGAAGCATTCAATAGAGGCTTCCCTTGTATACATTTAACTGTTTTGTGGAGGTAATGTGCTGAGATTGTGACAGAACTTCTATTTATAGAATGTCTATAGACTGTGATTGAACTACTCTTTTTTATAACCCCATGTGTCCTCAGACCCCCAAAACATATAAGTAACGGCTATGTACACTTTAAAAAATATTAACACCTTAATCTTGCTTCTGAAAAAACTGCTTTCTTTTCTAAATACTGTATCAGAGTGGGGCTACTATGTCTGAACTACAAAGAGTTAACCTTTTCTATGTCTTCTTGCTGCCATCCTGATTTTTGCAGCCTAGATATGATAGCCTATTGTTGTGGCTGTGGTTCGTTGTTTGTTGTTGTTGTTATTTCTGCCTTTCAGTCTGTTATACATCTTAGTGATATCATATGGCTAATTAACAAAAGCATATACATAATAAACATAAAGAGGTTATATATTGCTGCTTTGGTTTAAAATATACTTACAAAACGTGAAGAGTTGTCATTTCTCAGGGTTTTGGCATTGCCAAAAGCTTCCATGGCAGGGTTAGCCTCAATGATTTGATCTTCGAGGGTACCCTGTGAAGCAATCAGAGGATATTATATTTTCACATTCATAGATCAAAATTTTGGCCGACCAAAAAACATATTTATGCACACTGGCTGCCATATTTAACCAAAGGGAGCCTTCACACTTTTCTAGAAGCTGTCATAAATCTGATCATCACATTGCCTGCTCCTCAGACACAAGTTTACGACACTTAAAATTTTTATTTTTAAGTTTAGAATGAGTTTTTTATTTAAAAACTTACCCCAGTTTTAGTGGCAGGTGCTTGCTGTAAAAAAGATAAGAAAACACAGATTTACAATTTCAAAAATACAAAATTAGAGCCACAGAAAATGCCAGCCAAAAATGAGAACATTCCAATTTTGTCCATAAGAATATTCAAAAATGATTACATTTCCATTAAAAACTAACATATTTAATACATCAAAAATGTTAAATATATTAGGTCAATATAAAGAACAGCACCAAGAAGCAAGAAGGTTAAAATCCAAACCCAGAAAACGGAAACACTATTGGTGAATATATATATATCTATATATATTTTGCATAACCAAAGTCAAAAAAATACTAGTAAGAAAATAAGCAATTGCAAAGATATTTCAAAAAGGAAAAAGGAAAAAAGGAAAAGGAAAGGAAAAAGAAATGCAAGAAGAAGAAGAAAAAGAATAAGGAAGCACACAAGATGAAAAAGAATAAAAAGGAACAAGAAAGATCATTGGGAGAGGGAAATCACAGAAAGCAAGGCTTAAAAGAAAGAGTTGCAAGACTGCTTTGGGGAACCTCTTCCCCTTTTTGAAAATAAAAGTAATGGAGGGAAGGGAAACACACTGGTCATTTTTTAAAAAATCCTTAAAACAACCACTGCCTGGATTTCAACATCCATTTCATGAAACCTTTCCCCAAAAGCAATTTTTTCAAGCCTTGCTTGTTTCAAAATGAAAGAAAAGGCCATGTCCAACACGCTGCCAAACACAAAGGAAGTCCAAAACAAAAGAAAAGAAAAATGAATAAAAGTAAAGAGAAAAACGTTTTTTCAAATGAAGGCCTTACTCCTTTCTTGCCCGGAGAGTCACCCAGGGCTGCGACAATGGCAAAGTATTGAATGACTCGCTTGGTGTTTACAGTCTTACCAGCACCAGATTCTCCGCTTAGAGTAATAGAAATACACAGATGAAGAACATGAAGCAACTATCAAAAATTTTCCATACTCATACAATCAGCCAGCCAACTCCCAACCACCCAGAAATACACTATAGAGTTCAGAACGGGGCAAAGAGTGCTAGCATGTTAGCCATCCCATTAAGTCCTAAATACTATTAATGAATAGATTTTGTAGGACCCAGCACACAGGGTGTGTTTATGAGATATTTCAAGAAGTGCCCTGGATGAACGGGGATAATGTCACATAGAGGATGTCTTTCCGTTGCTCCTGAAAATGATGGGATTGGGACGTCTGATGCCTATGCTGCCTTGACATTTGCCTTGTCTGCAGCATGGATGGGCAAAGGCCTGCGCTGCTTGGAAAAACATGGTTTTAATTCCAAAGATTGCATCTGAGCTTTGTATGGGATGAGATAGAGGGAAATCTGCTAAAATACAATTTCCTCTCCCCAAATTTCTAAGGAGCGTGGTCATCACTTGATCGGAAATTCTTTTTTTTTCTATCAGTATTAATTACAATTTAGGATATCAATATGATAAGCGTAAAATTGACTTTTTCATGCAGATTGAGCATAACATTAGAAACAAAACAAAATGCTACAGATTACATCAAAGTATTTGTTGTATAATAAAGGTTTCGATCTTGAGTTGATTGGAAATTCTGAGAGATGCCATTTCAATATAGCTGGAGGTACAGGTTGGGAAAGGTCAAGTTAAATGCATCTATAAGCTTCTACATGCATATATCCATTCTAGATGCATCTGGAACATCTGCAAAGACTGCAGCCTTGAAGATTAAATGCTCTTAACAGTCTGCACTAAGAGATTCTGCAAAAACTGCAGCTTCAGAGCTTCTTCAGTATATGGTTCTAGATAAACTCTGCACTGGAGGCTATTTATTAGTGAGATGAAACAAGGCAGCAACATTGATGCAAGTCTTCCCTTCCTACCCCACCCCGGGAATTGTTGGCTAAATGGGCAAAAATGACTCAGCCTGTAGATTTTAGCGTTCCTCCAGAAAGTAAAAGCTAGGATACAAGGTGCTTGATCATCAATTTGTGTTAAATGGTAAGGCTTTTCTGTATGTAGGAAGTACAAAAGTTCTTAGATTCCACTTCCCTTGCTGTTCTACAGAAAATAGCTTCACATTTTTCACACATAGAAAATTATTTTAATTGCTTTCAGGGATGAAAAGTAAAATCATAGAGTTTATTTCTATTTCAAGAGATAACTATGAAAAGTTAGTTCACCCACATGTAGAACTAAATCCTCAAAATAGAGGAATTCTGACCCTAGCTCAGCAGGATACTGAAGCTTTTTTTCACTTAGTCTGGGACTGTCCTCTGTGCTGTCAACAATGTTCACTGGCACTGGCACTGGCCTGGCATTGATTTCATGCCTAAAGTTAGCTGCTCTTCCATTGTAATCCCAGCACACAAAGAGCTACACTGAGAGGGGGGTAGGAGTGAGGTCTCTGCAGGCCTAGAGCCAAACATCTCATGCTATCAGCCCCTGCTTTACCTAATTAGGCCATGGCCAAGGCTAGGAGCTTGGGGAGGGGGTGAGCAGATTAGGCTTTTTATAGCATCATCATGGCTGCTTCAGTTCATACTTCTTCCCTTTCCTGCTTTTTACAAATGGGGCTAGTCTAGTTTCTCCCAGAATCCCCTTATCCCATAATTCCTGCCCACTGTTCATTCTCCTGCTTTGATTGCTTATTCTTTCCCCCTTATACTACCAGTCTCATAAACTTTCTGTATCTGTACTCAGTTCTCTCAAAATGTCATTCTCCTGCCTACAAGTCATTGTCACTCATGGTCTACTTGTAGCCTATTGTTCAATTCTTTTTCATTAATCCCTTTCATAAAAGTCCACTGATACCTAATCTCTTCAATTGTCTCCTCGGTAAGTTTGAACTGGTAACTAACATTAGAGTTTTGCTTTCTACGCTCTAGTGCATGTACGGAAGACAAATGTGCAATCATCCAAGGCACATCTAGTAGTCCATTAGTGCAAGGGATTTGGTCACAGTTGATGAAAGCAATTGGAAAGATATGACCATTGAACTAGGTCTGGTTTAATGAATCAAAAGTGGCATGGGCTTGCTCTAGTTCAGCTTCCCCAACACTGTACCTTCCAACTGAACTGGTCTTAGACCACCAGAATACTTCAGTCAGCATGGCCAAATGACATATGAAAAATGGAATAATATAAATGGAAATTTATTAGCTTAACTGGGCTTTTTCACAGAAATTGCTTCCCCAGAATACCTAACTGACATGGTGCCCGCAAAACGAATGGTGCACACAGGAAGTATGATCACCCATACACACTGAGTTATTTGCTGTCCCACTTTCGGTTGGCTGTATCCCCCTGAGACAGCAGTAGCAGTTGTTCACTGACATATAATAGCCAGAAAATCTGGGACAACAAACTGAAAGAGGATAGGGAGGAGCATGAAGAGACAATTATATTCCTCAAAGATTGTGCAGCCTGCCCAAACAATTCAGCTTTCCTTTCTCACCAGGGTGATATGGTAAATTTGATCTACCTAGAGTTGATTTCATATAGAAACAACAGCATGAGAAGAACTTAACTCAAAAGCACACACAAATGAGATAATGATTGCACAGATAAGAGACAGCACTTACGTGATAAGCATAGACTGATTCTCTCGATCTGGAAGATAAAGAAAATTCAAGGTACAAGTCATTATTTTTAGAGATTGTATCATTAACTCCAGCCCATTCCTAGTCAAACTGATCCCCTTTTTTTAACTTAATGATTGCAGCTGTGAATCTGTGGTTAGATTCATTATCCTGTCTAATACAGTTCATTTGTATGGTCATATTTCAATGCTCATTCAGATGGACTCATCAAAAAACTGTGGACTTATGCAGAATTTTTGTGTTCACCATAGAAGTTAAGGTGAAGATTTCAACTCCCAAACACACACACACAGACAGGCAAGCACTGAACATTTATATCAGTGCACAACCTTAGTGACTAAAAAAAAAAAAAGCAAGGTAGGACCTGGTTAAGACTTGGATGACAGACCTCTGGGAAATCCAAGGGCTGTAGGCTAGACAGGGAAGTCAAAAACTTTTTGGAAGAGGGCAGTAGTAAAACCTCATACTTTTTAAATAAAACTAAATAGATGTGCTCATGCACTGAGTTTGTTTCAAGGGAGTCTTTTTGATATACTAGCAGCATATTAGATCCAAAAAGCTGAATCTGTATGTGAGTGTATTTGTTAAGCTATATCTCCAAAGATAATCAAGGCAAAAATATGTCTGCAGCACATCAAAGAGAAGGATTCTAGTTTAATCTTTCTGTTACAGTTGTATTCCATATGCCACCATCCACCAACCCCTCAAGAGATTCTGAAGTGGTATATAGTCTCTGGTCTTCAGAACATTTGGATAGAGAATGGAAGCTGATATGCACATAACTGATTCCACTCCTATTCTAAACTTGTCAGTAGTGTACATTCTGATACAAGGAGCCCAAAAATTCAACAGCTAGTTTCACAGTTGGAAATAATGCAGATTTTTTAAATGACAGAAGTAATTACTGCAGTCTACTGCATGTTCTTGCTTTAGATAAATTATTATGCAGGTCTGCGTTATCTCTAAGAACCATTTTCTCTTCTTTCTGAGTTTTGATTTTAAGATAACTAGATCTCCCAGGTAGATATGAAAAGCAGAACAACTCCAGGCAATATTAAAAAGCATTAAAAGTTGAAAAGCAATGATGTAAAATTCATAATTCTCTTTATGTTGTTGGTATGCAATTCCCTTCATATTGACTTCAACTGGGAGATCTGAAGAATAGAACTAAATCAGGTGTTCAATTCCTTTCCCACAATTCTTTGAAAGGATAGATTAGGCACTTACTGCGCAGCATGTCATTGTAGGCATTGTCTGCAATGGAGTAGATGTGGGGCGGGGCCTCAGACCTCCGCTTACCCTTATAAGCTGCTACAACAGGAGCTGTATAGACTGGAAGCCATTTATATGGATTTATGGTGACACAGAACAAGCCTGAATAGGTCTGAGAGGAAAGAAACAGCACAGCTATGAGAAAAATAAACAAGGCTGACACCAGTAGTACAGCTCATTAAGCAATTGCAAGGCCCACTCTCCAGTAGCGGGCACATTGCCAACTCCCAGAGACTTCTCTCTCTTCCACCTCCTTGCTCAGTTCACAAATTTCTTCAAATGAACACTAACAAGAGTGAGAAAATACTACAGGATCCTTCTACTTCCCCCTTTGCTCAAAGAGGGTGGAAAAATGAAGGAGCAGCAGTGACAGCAACAAGGAAAAGGTTGGTCCTTTCTGGGAAAATGCCCAAAGAGAGAAACTTGCTCAAGGGCCCTCTAAAACTCAAACTTAAATCATTTCCTACCCCTGTTGATAAGGATGTCATTTAAGGAAGGATAAGAAATGTAAAACTCTTCATTTCTAGTACCATATTTCAAATTCATCTAGGATTTTACTTCAGGAACAACTTAATTTTGGCTACTATAAACATGAAACTGATGTTTTAATTAGCATTTTATTTTTGTTCAAATCTTATTTATCTTTTTATCTACAATAGCCTGGCTGATTTAATTAATGAGGTGGGGGGGGGACTAACAAATCATCGAAATAAATAAAATGATGCAACCACAACAAATACTTATTAAACAAATATATCTTTCTGTAATTTCTGTAATACATATATACATTATGGACATTTTGACTGTATTTTCTAAGGCAATTTTTATTCAAAGCTATTAATCAGCTATTTTTAAAAATTTTATATGTGAAAATGAAGGGTATTTCTAATAAAATGGAAGTTAGAAGTTGGGAGTTTTATAACACAAAATCTTGCTATTTGGCATGGAAAAAGAATGAATAAGAAAAAAATAGTCTAAACCTTGATTCACATACATGATATAGTATAATCCACAGTGTTTACCCTTTTTACTTACATAGATCATCCATTTGGAGTAACGCCGTCTCAAGTTATGCAGGACTGAAGGCTCATTGAGGTGAGTTAACATAGCCATATCTTCAATCATGTCAAACTTTGGAGGATTCATAGGCTGAACATCATCTTCCTTAACCACAAGAGTCTACAGGAATCAAACAGAAACGTTTAACTGAAAAGGTATTTGATGAAAATAAAATACATCTGAACAGATATTTGATGAAAATACTATCCTGTTTCAGGAACCAATCCATAAGCTCAAAGGAGATCCTAAAGGATCTAGCATGCAACTGTTAAATCATATATCTTATATGAGAATGATGCATTAGTTGATGAAGTAGGCTCTAATCCACAAAACTAGACATTAAGATATGATAAAAATTTTGACATATTTATCTCTTGCTTGATAAATTTTTAGCACTGTCTTTACTATTTCTACTGTGTTTTTTATTAGGTTCCATAGACTACCTTGGAAACCTTCAATTGAAGGGTAATACTGTATATAAATGTTTCTCAATCCTCATGTAGTACCAACAACCCAAATTTTATCAACTAACAAAACATGTTAGTTATTAAACAAGAGCAGAGATCAAGCTAGTTAGAAAATCTAACAGCAAATTATATAAAATATTTGTCATTGTGAATATTACTATGGAATCTCAGGGTTCAAGGAAAACATCATATTGGAGTACTGTATTTATATCTACAGGCATTACAATCAACAAAGTGGTGGAACTCATGGATCTCAGAAATCCAGCTGAAGTTAGTTCAGAGAGCAGATTCAGCAGACGCTACACTATAGTGTAATGGTACAAGCTTTGCCCCTTGTCACAACGCATCTAGACAAAGGGCAGGGCTTGTGTTGTGATACTGCTTACATCATTCTAAACTCCCTTATCTCCAGCTGTGGATACCACTGGGTAGAGTCATATTTGCTGCTGCTGGGATTCCTATCCAGATAAATTGAATTGAAGTGAAACATACATAAACAAACTAACAAATATACTTTCCAAAATCCGCATAGGTTGAAGCCTATATTAGGATAACTCACAGTCATACAAAATAGTGTATAAATAACCTATGTATTTAGAAATGGATGCACTGTAATGCTAGAAAGAAATGCAGATAGACTATTACATGTGCAAAAATGGAAAGAAACTGGAATACCCACAACAGAGGAATGGTTGGTGAAGATGACAGAACTAGCAGAGATGGCAAAATTAACTTGTTTGATTAGAAATAATCAATAATTACATGTATCAGTGATTGGAAACCCCTTATGGACTTTTTGCTGAAAAAAGAGAAAAATGAACTTGTGATTTATGGGATTGAGGATTAGAAAAAGTATCTTATAGAAAGAAGGAAATTATGATGTAAACTTAGAGACAGAGGGTAAAATAGAAATGCTTTTATAACTGCTGTCAAAAAGATGGGAAGCTGCCTCTTTATAATCTTTTTTCTTTTTTCTTTTTCTATTTTCTTTCTTATTCACTATTCTTATTTTCTTTGTTTCTTTTCTAATACTTGTACTGTTTTTATCTTGTTAAAATTTCTTCAATAAAATTATATTAAAAAAGAAAGAAAGAAATGCATATAGAGAAGATTGCAGAATCTTATTTTCATGAATGCCAGGAAACAGGAGGAATTGGGGAAAAGCAGTCGGGGGGCAGGGGGGCGGGTTGGGAATACTGCCCAGTTCCTGAATTTTATTTATGTGAGCCTTATGTATTAAAGGGATTTTTTTTTCTTGAGAAAGTACTACACAAAAAAAATTCAAATACATGGTCATAACTTTTCAAAATATATTTGCCTGGCAGTACAATCTTTCCTCTTGTTCAGAGCCTCCAACCACACTAATTTTTTTCTAGGCCAGGCTGTGAAGTAGAAGAGAGGGAAATGCATCATTCTGTTGTATAGTGGTGGCTTAAAACTCCCCCCATGTTAAGGCTTGCTTTGGAAATGGATGTGCTTTGGATCCAATGGATTAAAGGTTTTCTCACTCTACCTATTCTGCATCTGAGATCCTCTCATTTTCCTTCTTCCCATTGGAATGCCAAGTTCTGGTATCAAGGAAAGAAAGGCTCTGCATGTTTCTTCAGACCTAACAAGAAGGATGACAGGCTGGGTTTCTCCATCTGAAAATGCAACTCTGTGCCTCTGACCTTGAAAGTGACAATATGAAAAATGCTCATTGCCTGGAGGGATCAATAAGGGAGTACCCTCCTAGGAATTGCACTTTAAACATTTATAATTTTGTTTGAAGCGTAGCTTTTTAGGATTTCTTCTTCAATGTTATAGGCTTCAATAAAGTTAGGCCCTAACTGTTCTTGTGCTACATCTAATAAATGTTTGACAAAAAGTTAACAAAAATGTAATAACTATATGTAATTCAATAATTTGGTAATGAAATGTGGTCTTGGGAAAATTGGGATTTCCTTCTTTAAATTTTCCTAAATATTTGGTAGCTAGTCATTAATCCAAGATGAATAACTACTGAAAGCTGTGTTTCATGAAAGAGATTAAAACAGCTTTAGCCACTGAATCCTTTCCAAGCCAATGTTTCAACCCTCTTGTTACAGGAAGCTTACCTTCTTATCATGTAAGTCCCACTCATGGAACTGTTTTATATTAATTTTACATCTCTCAGTGTTAGACTGGAAATATTTGAAGGCAGAATGTTGGTTGCAGTAACTGATGAGGCATCCACTAGCAACCCAATCCTATATCAGTTTACATGGGAGTAACTCCCATTGACTTTCAGGAGCAGAGTCTTAAATACTGAATAGTCACATCTTGCCATGGCTCCTGAATTACACTGCAGTTGCTCCTATGGTATAATGTGGCTGCCGACATTGTGGGTTTGTACGGATAAATATAACCTAAACAAAATAATATTCTGCAGAGTTTTAAACAGGAAGGTTTGATGATATTTAGGTAAACAGCTGAAGTATATAATTCTATAAATCCAAGAACTAAAATAACTATCATATTACACATCTGCGCCTGATTAGAATGAATTGCATTTAAGAAATGTTGCTGCTCATATGAAAAGAAAACAGTCTTGCCAGTAGTAGCTTAAGCAGGCAGCAGTGTCTAGTAGTTAAAAACATAGCTATGAACTCAGATGCACATAGCTAGGCAAAGAGGTCTATACATCTTATATTTATTTATTTACTTGCTTTTAAATACATGGAGAACACTTTGCTGTTTCTTGACTTATTCAGATACTAGAAACTAACTCATTAGAAGGGGATTTCATTGTTCCTTAGGAGCTTATCGGCTTTGCACGCAGGTCTCCAGTTAAATCCCTGCCTCTCCAGAAAGGGCTGGGAAAAGACCCTTTGAAATCCTAGGAAGCTTCCACCAGTCAAGACAAGACAGCTTTGTATGTTTATCTTAGAATTAAACGAGGATCCAGCTTTTACTTTTGACATATAAAACCCCAAACGTCTTGGCACCCACATCCCTGCTAGATGACCTTCCCTGTTACAGACTTGGACAACCATTAAGATCAGCAGAGAAGATAGCGCTGCGTGTGCCTCATATTTCAGAATATAAAATACATAACGCAGGGAGTTATTTCTGAGTATCATTTTGTGTTCGTATAAAATATATAAGGCAGGTAGCTATTAAAACTAAAAATAACAAACGTCATTCTGAAAGAGCATTTTTCCATTTTTTTCTCTCATACTGTGAAGAACATCTCTATGTAATGCATATCACCTGTCGTCTAAAAATAAAACATACATTTTACTTCAGAACTCTAGCTTTTTCTCACATACCAGTTTAACACACTCATGAACCAATTCATCAATTAAATTTCATACCATTTATAAATGTTTCCTCCTTATACATGCAACAGGCCTGGGGTTAACGGTTGCTTAATTAATAACAACTCTCAACCTTTCTTCTTGAGGGGAGATTTAAATTCAAGCAATTAAAACACCAAAGCAAGATCAGAACTTCAGAAGGTAATTGTAAGACAAAGTTTAGACCTTGTATTTATATAGCAGAAGAGAAGTAATCGGACATTGTCATCATCTTGCTTGTTTATCCATTAGAGGAGTTCTTTTAAACATTTAATTTAGAAATAATGAAACTGGCATAATATTGCTTTAATGAGAAAAAAATGGAAAATTTTCAATTAATAGTATTCCTATTCTAGTAACAGCAGCATTTATGCAGAACAAAATATAACATAATTTTATACAGTCATTTTGATGCTAAAAATGTAAACTTAGAAAATATAGTTGTTTGTTCTAATACATCATTTAACAAAACCAAACCAAATATAGTTTAGGTGATAGCTCTTTTCTGTATAATCTGATAAATATAACAGAACTGAGAAGAAAGTATAGCATATTGTTTTTCTATCCTTTCTTGAGGTTAGATAGATAAATCAAATTCACTGTAGCAGCTGGATAAACAATACAACTTACTGTGCCTCTATAATCTTGCTATAGTTGTTAAAATGAGGCAGTTTTGATTTTTTAATACCTTTTCTTAAAGAAATTCTTTTCAAATTTATACATTTGGGATATTTTGAAGAATAGTGCTGTACAGGTGAAATGTTGTCAAATGCACCTTGATCTATTGAATTGTAACTGTCGATTCCTGATGGAATGGCATCAAGCAGCACAGGCTACTTTTCCCACTGCACCCTTTTTACATGCTCTAGATCTGTTTTGGAAAGTTGGTGGAGCCATTGGGGAAGATGTGGAGGGTACACTGGAAAATGAAGGGGGAGGAGAGTAATGGTAGCTTCTGTTGCCTAAGGAAAAATCTCATATCTTAGCTACTTGTAGATTCCATGAGTAATAATTTTCATTATAAGATTATTTGTTGTGCTGTTGGGGTATTTAACGTATGTGTGCTGTACTTAAGAAAAAGCTTTATAAAACTTCAACATTATTATTTCATCTAGTGGTAACTAGATCTTATATTATGCCAATGACAAATTTACTGTTCCCCTGTGTTTCCATCTTGGGTTTTTCATGTAATATTTCACATGGAAGATAACATGCAAGGAAACATCACTTATTTTGACAGGGATGTCTGTATTTCAGCAGCAATAGCCAAAGAGATGAAGCCTTAGGAGACATGTAACCCTGCCACTTCTGGTGTTCATTTCATAATTATTTCATAGTCAGCAAAATCATAATTTTAGACAGTATGCCATGTTTAAATGCATTCTCCTGTTTTCCTCTTTCTGCACAATCATAAACATATATACCTTCCATTTTCAGTTTCTTATTTGGCTATTATTTGGTGTGTTGGGGATTTTTTTACCTTTCTATCTTTGGTTTCCACGGTGACTTTGCCACCAGAGGATTCTTTAATTTCAATTTCAATATATGCCTCCTTTTCATCTGGAACCCAGGCCCTTTTCTTTCCTTTATGATCCCCAAAAGAGACAAGAAGAAAGAAAACAATCAAGAAAAAGTTGTACAAATAGATATTAGATGCAGATAATGCAGATGCCATGCATAATTATTTTACATACATTACAAGATCTGGAAATATTTCACATAAAATTTTTCTTCTTCCATTAATTCTCTAGTCATTTGAATGGGGAAATGCTGTGAGCTGAATATTTATGTTTCATTTATTCCTAGTAATTGTAGAATTGATTTTTCTATTATTAATGTTAGAATTGTTTTTGTAGTAAATAAAGAATCAAGGTCAAGAGCTAAAATAGATAGATTAAGGATGCTTAAGAAAACTTTGGGAAATTAAAATTTGTTTGCAAAAGTTTGAATCACAATATTCTCATGTTAATCATTGTCTAAAATATATATCATATTGGATTTTTTAAAAAATTAAAGTTGTAAAAAAAATTAAGATTTGGATAAGTAATGAAGATTGAGTAAAATATTCAGCAATCTTAAGATTTCATTTTGGTAGGAACATCTCTCAAATTATTTCACATTCTTTCACTTCTATCAGAAGGAGGAATGCAGCCTTCTAGATGTGGTTGAACTACAGCTCTGTATAGTACCAGCTAATGAAATCGATGGTGAACAATGCTGGAATCTAGTCAAGTGGAAAATGTATTTTAAGACAATCAAAAGCATGATCTTCCTATCCATCAGCAACACCTGAAAGGTCATTTTTCATATCTGACCAAAAGCAAACATGCATTTGCTTGGATAAGGAGACTAAAAATCTATGAGAATGGGCCTTGATTGCAATCTTGAGCATAATTAGGCTGCTTCAATCCTATTTACTTAAATGGGACTCAAATAGGCTGTGTGTATGACTGCAGACAATTTTGCAATGTGGAATTTCTAAAACAGTCCAATCAGGCAATTTCTAATCACAGCTTCAAGAGATGTCCAAAGATAGCAGGCTGTCCTAGAATTTATCCAGGGACATCTATCCATTTCTTTTTTCTTTCTTAATTTGCCCGTGACACATTTCCTTTTAAGGACCTAGTCATAAGGAAAATGTATTTGGGATGAAACACAGCATGATCTTCCTCCTTTCCTTATGTATAACTCTTATTATTTATTCTGATATAAACCAGATCACTCCTGTAAGCCATGGCAATGGCAACAGGATAACTGCCATGCCATATGATAATGGCAGGGTAGAAAGGTATATGTAAAGAATCTAGAACCCATTCCTACTATAAACTGTGGTGTGGTGGATATCTGAAAAACTACTTCCTTAGCAGTATATGGAATCTGTCTGAGATGCTTTATCTGGATTCCTGTACTCCACATATAGTTGGACCTGAAGGCTGAAATGGTCCCTTCCAATTCTTTGATTATATGATTCCGATTTCCTGGAATATTTTTAATATGTTTTCAGGAAGCACAAAATTCCATCTCACACTTTGTGCACTTGCTTAATATATACATAATTGTTGCTTTGTAGCTGCTGTGATAAATGCAAATCACAGATGCATATCTCTGAACGGTTGACTATAAATATGAACTCATTAGTGGCAATTATAAATCTGTTTATAAACCATTTTAAATGAATGTTTTCCTAAATATAATTTAACTGTCCCACTAATGTAGAAGCAAGTAAATGCTAAACCAGACACTTTACAATTCACATAATTATAATATAGCAACAGACAGACCATCAACATAACATAAAGATGGAGCTACAATCACGTACTCTCTATTAAAACCAAAATGACTAAAGAAGAATCTGTTTAAGCAGAGTTGTTTAACTGTTAATCTAGATGCCTCAGTCTCTATGGCCATAACAAACTCTCAACATTTCAAATATGTCCTTCTGGCTAAAACAAGATGGGGAATTCCTCCACAAAGGTAGCAATATTAGGAAGGGATCACGAGGTTGAAAGCCTTCCCAAGCAGTAAAGGTGGTCTTACCATCAAATGGCATATTCTGATACTTCATCATCTCCTCATAACTTTTCCGGAGGTAGTCAGCAGCCTCCCCAAATTCATTCTTGTCCAACCTACTCATGTTGACTGCTGGTATGACAAAGTCTAGTCAGCAGCAAACAGATCAGCCAAATACTCTAGAGTATTGGAAAGACAAAAAAACAAGAGCAAGGTATTTTTTAGTCAATAGTACATCCAACCCACATTAATATGTCCTGTAACGGATCACCAACCACTTAATTGCTGGATGAACTGAAAGCATACCATGCAAATCTATGTGTGCTAATAAATTAAAAATAGTGTTCTAATATTTATACACTCCATCACATTTTATTCCAAATATAAACCTAGCTATCTGCTAATTTAATTGTATAATACATACATGAAACAACCTTTTTTTTTTTTTTGAATTTCTATTGTCCCCCAATGTGCTTTTTAACTATATAAAACCAGAATGCACAGCTAGCCTATACTAAATAGTCATGAATGTGAGTCCCAACTTATGGTGTCAGAAGATCAGACCAAGATCCAACTACTTCAAGTTTATTTGCAAGACTATCAGCATCTCAGGAAAAATTACTGGATGGTCAGTTTGAATTTAATGAGTACCCCATCAATAGGCTGTAAGCTATCTTTATTTCATGTCTCCGCCAGTTTACATCTCAGAGGAATTTGACTGAGTTAGCATCCTGTGTGATAGATTACCACAGTGGCAAGTAACTCTACAAGATATTATGAATGCATGCAGCAATGCATCCATTATATCATCCACCCCAAAACTATTAAGATAAATTGATGGTAACTGCAACAAGTTTATTAATACTTGTCACACCACTCATTTTATAAGCCACAGCTACTGCTATTGTAACTAAATCTTGCTATAGCAACAGACCATATCTGGGTTTCATAGCCACACATTCATATTGAAACAGTCACAATTTCAGTTACACATACAGTCACCCATGACTTTCCACATCATAAGTGTACATTCTTTTGACTGTCCCTTTAGCTTTATTATCCCTCCTAAGTTTGTCTTCCAGACAATAGTTCCTCTTCCTCCCTTTTTGTAAAAAGAATGCACTAAGGAAAGCAGGGCTATAGGACAGGACAAACGTGCAACACAGACATGCTTTCTATTACCAACCTTGGCAATGTGGCTGAGTGACTCTGTGTGTGTATGCTGTGAGGCCCCCTTTTATTGGGCCTGTCAAGGTCAGGATAGGGAGAGATATGTCAGAAATTCCCATGTGTCATATCCACACAGCTCCATTGGTGCTGCTCTCCTACTGCCCATAGAGACACAAAAGGCAAACTTTTATCTCTCTGCCGATGCGGGCTGGTTATTTTTACCCCGTATTGTCAGACAATCACAAAGGCAGAGAGAGAGGAGCTCTAGAGGCAGCACAAGACTCTCAGTTCCAATCCATTCTAGAAAAGGAATTACAATGAGAAGCTTCTGCTCACTGAATCTCTCCTTTGCCATTCTTTCAACCTCTAAACTGGCCTATACACATGCCCACGATCATATTTTTCTTCATCCAATGCCCCTTGTAATCTCACGATCCAGATCCAAACCCAACCATCCTGTAGCTGTGGTTCCAATTTTGCTTGGTACCATTTCGGAGGCTGTGATTACAATGCATAAGAAAGCTGATTTGGAGTGAAAGGAAAATCTGGGAAGGAACTGGATCCAGCACCTCTTTTACAGAATTGCCATTCCATTTTGCCTCCCCTTAAACACACACACACACAGAGTATCCCGATGGCAGAATTGGCAACAGCAGAATTTAAAAAATCAACAGAAAGAAGAAACATAAAACAAGGCAGTTCAGGCAGACAGAGACAGAGATCAATAGATGCAAGCCAGATGCTTCCTTCCCAGTCTATATACTGGTGAATTAGCATCCCAGCCTTTTTTATGTTTGCATCACTTCAGTTAGATTGTAAGCCCTGCTCTGAAAATGTAGGTGTTCCTCAAAGCCCCATGAATTCATGATAAACTAAATAAGGATAAACTTACTGATTTATAGAGTTCAATCAGAGAAAAACCTTTGCCTCTTTGCTACTTCAACAATGTGTAAATTATGAGTTTTCAGGTTACCTAAATGGAAAAGAAAGGCAAAAGAATGAGCAGATCTAGAGAATAGGATAAAATAGTGACATTGCTATGATGCAGAATTCTTACAGGAATTGTAGCCTGTTGAAGGCTGGATTTGTATTGTGGTTTGGGAGTTGCTAAAAACTCACTAGCTGCTGCCAAGGAAGTGCTGTGTCAAAGGGAAACGGATATGCAGATGGCAAGATCTAGTGCTTATTGGCATTCAGCCAATGGCATTAATTCAGCCTACTGATTTGTAAGTAAATTAACAAATTTATAAATGAGGGGAGTGCAGACTCTGGATAATTTCTGAATATCTGTGAATAAAATTGGTGAGTAAGTACAAACTAGTACACATGGGACTACTGAAACTCTTTCCCCTTGAAAACTCTTCAAACCTCTAAACCTAACCTCTAATCCTAAACATATTCTAAAAACATTTCCAGTTGAGTTAATATGATGATGTATTATTGTTTAGAGTATACCAGGATTAGTAGCTGGAAATCTCAGAGCCAATCTGAGCTTCAAGGTCAACAGGATAATAGGGCAATGATGAATTTAATGCAGCAAGGACATGTAGAAGAATCTTATGTGTGGCAAATGGAACTTCCTTGATACTATCTGGAAGTTGGGAGATGGCTGGGCGCACAATTGCTACCTCCTCAAAGTAACAGTAGTTGAAGTAGTTGAATAATAAAGCTAGTTAGTGGTTATGATTTTTTTGTGTATTTAACATGCCTTGTCTAGCAGAAGATCCAGTAAGATTTGATTTCTGATAGGTGACCAAACACCCATTCATAATCTTGAGAGTAATAGATATTATACTTTGTGTAACATTGTTCTTCCTTTTAGGAAATTGAACAAAAGAAAAATATTTCCCAGTAAGTGGATTTGACTCTATTGCTGCTAAGTTTTAAATGGCAAAATGAATTAGTGGCAGTCAACAACACTTAGATAAGTACAGTTCTCCCATGGTTTCATACTCATCATGGCTACCTGTCTGACACTGGAAAATGATTGACAAAACTTGAGGCCATTAAATGGCCTTTTGCTTCCTAAAAACATGTAACCCTTGTCTATCCAAAGTCACAGGAGCTGGGTGGCTCTACATTTAATAAAATAAAATATATGGCCTTTGTTGAATTGTTAAGGTATGTAGCAAATAGTGTCTCTTGAAAACAGATAAAGCCATAATTAACATTGCAGTTGGGATGAAACTTGTAATAGGAATAGGAGAGTTAGATAGCCTTTTAATTTCCTTGAGTTAGATGATTCTGGTGATGGGCTCTCTAACACTCCTAGACGTTTTATTTTTATATACTCGTGGATAAGCCAAGAATTTTAGGTGCCAAAATGCGCCCAACAAATCAGGTTCAGTTTATCTGCAGATGGGCTTATACATGAATACATACGGTAAATTAGTAATGGGTTTAAAATAAGGATAGCAAAGCAAATAAATGAATGCATTTAACATATATAGGATCCATGATTAACTTTACCAGAACTACACTAAGTATTAATACCAATACTAATAAATTAAGTACTAATAAATATTTCATCTCAGATAATGCCAATTTTATATCCTTTCCGCGGATTGGGAAAATGTCCTTTTATATGTTTACTATGTGTTATTCTTTACAGCTGTTTCTATGTTAGCAGTGGCATAAACATCAGCAGATAGTGAGTTAGTCTGTGAAATCCAGAGGTATCAACCTTACATAAGACAATTGGGTATATACTGTATTGAGAGAGAGATTGACACATGTATACATACCTGTGCATACCTAATGTGTGGTGCTGGTTAAAGTGTTCCATTTAAAACTTGGAGTCTCTGGTTCTAGTCCCCATGTCATTATGGACATCACTCAGTGATTTTTGGGCTAGACATTATTTCCCAATATACCCCACATGGTTATTGTAATGAGGATCAAATTAGAGAAAAATCCTTATAAATGACCTTAAGTTCTCAGGGGAAAGGCTAGATATAAATGTAGTGCATCCAAGAAATAATATAAAAATTAAATATAGCATCTTAAAAATACAGCAGTTACATCTCCTTTAAAGAAGGCAGCATACCAGGTGGGGAACAAAGGTTTGTGAGGCTTTAATGGATGAAGAATTCCATCTCAGGTTACACAGGCTTGTATGAAATCCCAAGGAAGGCTGTTATGCTATTGCTAATTACCAGACACCCCTCTGGAGAAATATTTCTCTGTTAAGAAGCTCTGATTAGAGGCAGGAAGTGAGACAACTGCAAGCTGTTGGGTTATTTGCTGAAAGGTTCTGCACTCAACAGATCTTGCCTATCAGCTGCTGTGAGAAGTGACTGGAGCAAGGGGGCTAACTCAGAGATTAGATAGGGGCAATCTATGGAGAAGCTATTTCAAGCATGTTTCCATTTTGTAAGACTGGACACTTATGCAGCAGTGTTCAGAGATCTCACATCCTTTCATCCTTTCCTCACCCCCAATTCTTGGGCCATATTAATGGTACCAAGAACAACTATGACTTCTTCAATTTTGTAGCATTTTTGTGCTCAGGCAGCAGATTCTGGGGGATGCAAGTGCAAACCTACCCATCACTCCTCCTGAGCCTCCTCAACCATTCTCCTCCATTGGAAGACAAGCCTCTGTAGATTACATGAATTTCTTTTGCACTTCCTAAACTGCTTTTTGGTTGTATGAAGGATGCTGTCCTGTCACCAGCAAAATTCAGCTTCCATGGATGGGGAGACATGCCAATTTGTCGGTGGCTTCAGGTAGCAAAATGTCTTGGCTTGACCTGGCAATTCACTAAATTTCATGCTGATGAAGATAAAGATGAAGAAGAATGGAAAGAAATAGAAGATTACTTGGCCATAGTTATAATGAAAGAAAAATTTTAAAATATTACAGTTACAAAATTATCCTGATTTGGATTGAAAGGCAAGATATTTTGGAATATATGAGACAAATATAGGAGATAGAGGGAACCGGAACTATCAGCTTTGAAAATTTCAGTTTTAAAATGATATAATTCTGCTAATTAAGAAAAAACATGATAAATCCTAATTAAAATGACCTAAGTATTATTTGAACAGTGACATTTATGTGGATGATGCATCACAATGCTCAGCTATGACAGGGAACTTTAATTGCATATATCTAGGGTTTAATTGCATTATAAACAGACCTCAAGAGGATGCAAAGGCTACCCAGAAAGGCTGAGGAGAGATATAAGGGAAATAACTGCACACAGGGAGACAATTCTTGTCATGTGGGGCACTCAACTCCTGGATTTATGTGAACGGAAAACGCTGAGGCAATACAACACCAAAGTGGAGAAGACCGCTATAGTCAAAGCTAAGAAATGACCTGAATATAGACGCGAGCTTCTGCTGAAGGTTTATGAGTCAGGTTTAGTGATAGACTAATTCTGTAAGCAAAGGAAAAAGAGAAAACAATTAGTGATATCAGTGAATCAAATAGCATCAAATAGTACTATGAACTTTACCAAATATGCTCATAAAGCTGTTATATTGCCCAAGAATTAATAACCTTCTCTAATTCAGGACATTTATATTATGGTTGGTCACACAGTCAGACAGATGTTTAGACTGGTTTTAGCATTTTTATCCACCTATTGAGTTCTTCCCAAGGACCTGGGATAGGAAAATGTTGTTGTTTGAGGGTGTTAAAGGATGTAAGCTGTTCCAAGTAAAGCTGCCTTTTGCTTTTGACTGATGGTGATTTTGTCAATGCCAATGGTGTTCAAGATGTTTTGGGATTACACCCAATGTGCCCATTACTATTAGTACTATCTTTGCTTTCTTTTGCCACAGTCATTCTACTTCTATTTACAGGTCTTTGTATTTTGTGATTTTCTCCAGTTCTTTCTCTTCTCTTCTGCTGTCTCCAAGTATTGCAATGTCCACTATCCAATTTTTTTTTTTCTTATCAACAATTATTAAGTCTGGGGTGTTATGTGGCAGGTGCTTGCTTGTTTGAATTCTAAAGTCCCAGAGCACTTTAACTTCTTCATTTTCTATTATTTTGTCTGTTTTGTGGTCCCACCAGTTCTTGCTTACAGGCAAATGGTATTTCTTGCAGATATTCCAATGTTGCTACTTTGTCATGTCATTGTTTGTAGTCAGTCTGTGTGATCTTGCAGCAGCTAACTAGGTGGTCCACTGTGTATTCAGCTTCTTTGCACAGATGGCATTTGCTGTCTATTGCTGTCTTCTCAATTCTGGCTTTATATGCATTTGTTCTTAAGGTTTGGTTTTGTGCAGCCAGAATTAGCCCCTCTGTCTCTTTCTTCAATTTTCCTGCTCTTGGCCACTGCCAGGTCTTGTTGTTATCTAATCTGCCTGCTAGTTTTTTGTATACTGGCCATGTAATACTTTGCCTTGCCATGTCTCTTTTCTTTTCTTCATCTGATCTTTCTTATAGGCCAGTTTGGTCTCTTTGGTATTCAGTAAGCCTTCATGGTGTACTAGCTTCAGTGCAGCTTCTTTGCTGTCCTTCAGATATTCTTCTAATGCCCTTTTTTCTTCTTCAACTGTCTGGTGTACTTGCAACATTCCACGCCCACCTATGCTCCTTTGTAAGTAGAGTCTGTCGACATTGCTGTGTTGTTGAAGGGCATGATTCATTGTCGTTATTTTTCTGGTCTTCCTATCCAAGGTTTCTAGTTCCGCTTGAACCCAGTCCACTATTCTAGCTGTATATCTAATGACTGGACATGCCCAGGTATTAATTGCCTTATTTTAAATAATGACTTTAATAAATTTTTAAAAACAGAAAGATAAAAACTAACAAGAACTAATAAAGGAAGAGAACAGAAGAAAAAAAGAATAAAGAGAAAGAAAGAAAGAAAAAGAAAGAAAAAGAAACAGAAATACAAAAAAAGAATGACTTCCAACTTCTATAGCAGATATAAATAAACATACATTAAATTCTTACTCTAAGATTTCAACTTAATGTCCATTTTTTTCTACAATCTGCTAATTTTAATAATCATCAAATCCATATATCATATATCATAATTTCATTATTTTTTCTGTTTCCCACAAAAAATCCAAAAGGGGCTTCCAATTAGCATTGTTGTTGTTCAGTCATTAAGTCGTGTCCGACTCTTCGTGACCCCATGAACCATATTGCGCCAGGCCTTCCTGTCCTTCACTGCCTCCCTGAGTTTGCTCAGTTTCATGCTCATTGCTTCAGTGATGCTATCTAACCATCTCATCCTCTGCCGTCCTCTTCTCCTTTTGCCTTCAATCTTTCCCAGCATCAGGGTCTTTTCCAAAGAGTCCTCTCTTCGCATTAGGTGACCAAAGTATCTGAGCTTGAGCTTCATTATCAATCCTTCCAATGAGCAATCAGGGTTGATTTCCTTTAAGATTGACTGGTTTGACCTCCTAGCAGTCCAGGGGACTCTTAAGAGTCTTCTCCAGCACCACAGTTCAAAGGCATCAATTCTTCGGCGCTCAGCCTTCTTTATGGTCCAGCTCTCACAGCCATACATTACTACTGGAAAAACCATAGCTTTAACTATGCGGATCTTTGTCGGCAAGGTGACATCTCTGCTTTTTAATATGCTATCTAGGTTTGCCATAGCTTTCCTCCCAAGGAGCAAGCGTCTCTTAATTTCATGGCTGCAGTCTCCATCTGCGGTGATCTTCGAGCCCAAATAAATGAAGTCTGTTACTGCTTCCATTTCTACCCCTTCTATTTGCCAGGAATTGATGGGCCCAGATGCCATGATCTTAGTTTTTTTAATGTTGAGTTTCAAGCCAGCTTTTGCACTCTCCTCTTTCACCCTCATCAAGAGGCTCTTTAGTTCTTCTTCACTTTCTGCCATTAGGGTGGTATCATCTGCATATCTGAGGTTGTTGATATTTCTCCCTGCAATCTTTATTCTGGCTTTTGATTCTTCCAGCCTGGCATTTCTCATGATGTACTCTGCATATAGGTTAAATAAGCAGGGTGACAGTATATAGCCTTGTCGTACTCCTTTCCCTATTTTGAACCAATCGGATGTTCCATGACCGGTTCTAACTGTTGCTTCTTGGCCCGCGTACAGATTTCTCAGGAGACAGGTAAGGTGGTCTGGTACCCCCATCTCTTTAAGAATTTGCCACAGTTTGTTGTGATCCACACAATCAAAGGCTTTTGCATAGTCAATGAAGCAGAAGTAGATGTTTTTCTGGAACTCTCGTGCTTTCTCCATGATCCAGCGAATGTTGGCAATTTGATCTCTAGTTCCTCTGCCTCTTCGAAACCCAGCTTGTACATCCGGTAGTTCTTGGTTCATGTACTGCTGAAGCCTAGCTTGTAGGATTTTGAGCATAACCTTGCTAGCATGTGAAATGAGTGCAATTGTGCGATAGTTTGAGCATTCTTTGGCATTGCCCTTCTTTGGAATTGGAACATAAACTGACCTTTTCCAATCCTGTGGCCACTGTTGCATTTTCCAAACTTGCTGGCATATTGAGTGCAGCACTTTCACAGCATCGTCTTTTAGTATTTTAAATAACTCAGCTGGAATACTGTCATCTCCACTAGCTTTGTTGTTAGCAATGCTTCCTAAGGCCCACTTGACTTCACTCTCTAGGATGTCCGGCTCAAGGTCAGTGACCACACCAGTATGGACATCAGGGACATTAAGATCTTTCTTGTATAGTTCTTCTGTGTATTCTTGCCACCTCTTTTTAATCTCTTCTGCTTCTGTTAGGTCCCTGCCTTTTTTGTCCTTTATCATGCCCATCTTTGCACTAAACGTTCCTTTGATATCTCCAATTTTCTTGAAGAGATCTCTAGTCTTTCCCATTCTATTGTTTTCCTCGATGTCTTTGCATTGTTCATTTAAGAAGGCCTTTTTATCTCTTCTTGCTGTTCTCTGGAAATCTGCATTCAGTTGCTTATATCTTTCCCTTTCACCCTTGCTTTTCGCATTCCTTCTTTCCACAGCTATTTGTAAAGCCTCATCAGATAGCCATTTTGCTTTCTTGCATTTCTTTTTCTTTGGGATGGTTTTAGTTGCTGCCTCCTGTACAATGTTATGGACCTCCGTCCATAGTTCTTCAGGCACTCTGTCTACCAAATCTAATCCTCTAAATCTATTCATCACCTTCACTGTATACTCATAAGGAACATGATCTAAGTCATACCTGAGTGGTCTAGTGGTTTTCCCTACGTTCTTCAATTTAAGCCTAAATTTTGCAGTAAGAAGCTCATGATCTGAGCCACAGTCAGCTCCTGGTCTTGTTTTTGCTGTCTGTATAGAGCTTCTCCATCTTTGACTGCAAAGTATATAATCAATCAATTAGCATTAAAATTAGCCAATGTTTTTTCTCTTATCAAAGCTGTCAGTTTCACCATCTTGGCTAGCTCCATCAACTTTACAATCCATTCTTCTATCATATATAATACTTAGTCTTTCCACCTTTGAGCATATAAAGTCTCGCTGCATTTATCATATACAAAAACAAAGTTCCAAGAGATTTTTCCCATTCTTTATTCATCAGTCCCAAAAGAAATGTCTCTGGTTTTGATTGTACATTACTCTTCAAAATCTTCTGAATTAAGTATTTGTCCAAAAATTTTTTAGCTTTATTACATGTCCACCAAAGATGATAAAAAGTCCCTTCTGGTTGTTCACATTTCCAACATATATTTGAAGTCCCTTTATACATTTTTGACAATCTTTCTGGTGACAGATACCATCAATACATCATTTTATAAAAATTCTCTTTAAGATTATAACATAATGTAAATTTCAGCCCTTTGATCCACATATTTTCCCATTGTTCTATTTGTATATTATTTCCAAAATTTTTAGCACATTTTATTATACAGTCTTTAACTTGTTCATCTTCTGTTTCAAATCTCAACAAAAATGTATACATTTTAGCAATAAGATGTTCATCATTAGTACATAAGTTAATTTCAAATACAGTTTTATCACATTCAAAACCATATCTCTTTTTATCAATTTTAAATCTTTCTATTAATTATACATGTGAAAACCATTGACACATATATCTTTGGAGTCCTTAGGTTGGATGTTTTCTTGCAAATGTTTCATGACCTGGCTAGGTAACATCTTCATGCGAGAGATAGAGATAAACAACATCTACACATTCAAAAGAGGCCATAGAAAGGAAAACAAAAGACCAGAACATCTCCTCACGAGCAATCATCACCCAGATAAGCAGAGATTAACATCAAAATTACCACCAGACATACAAGCAGTAAACAATACCTTAATCAAGGAACTACCAGAGGGGAAAAAAATCGAACAAAACAAAACCCCCACCCCCACCAACCCTGGCAGGGCATGCCACAATATATAAACAAACAGCAAACCCCACTCCCTTCTAGCACTGAAGATGTTACCTAGCCAGGTAATGAAACATTTGCAAGAAAACAACCAAGCTCAGAGAACCTCAAGGACTCCATAGTTCAACCCTGAGCTACACATATTCACTTCTGTTGGTATAACATGTATCTTTCTAATGTCAAGTCTTCTCTGCAGGTGTTAATTGCCTTAATGGTATTTCCACCACTGAGTTTGGACTTTAAGATCTTCTTCACTCTTCTGATATGTTCACTACTAACCTTCTTCTTGACTTTAGTGTACTTGATGTTGTCAGCTTGAAGGATGCCCAAGTATTTGTAGTGATCTTCTTCATCCAGACTCTTGATGTTATTTCCACAGGGCATCTTGATTCCTTTGGTTTTCACTGTTTTTCCCCTGTTGATGGTAAAGGTGGCACATTTGTCCAGTCCATACTCCATTGCAATACCTTGGCTGTATATTTGGACAGTGATGAGAAGTGATTCTATATCAGATCATGTTTTTCAATACAGCTTCAGATTGTCCAGGTAAAGGAGGTGGGATAGCCTGGCAGATTTTTTGATGTTTGATAGCCCATAGCCTGATTTGTTCAGTATTGTTGACAGAGGAATCAATGCAATGACAAATAGTAAGGGTGATAGTGAGTCTCCTTGAAAGATTCCTCTCTTGATATTAACCTCTCCCAGGCTATCGCCATTGACCAGCAACTGTGTCTTCCATTGTGCCATTGATCTTTGCACAAAGCTTCTGATGTTTATATTGACTCCTGTTATTTCTAGGTACTTGATTATCCAGTCATGTGGCAGGGAGTTGAATGCATTCTTGTAATCAATCCAGGCTATATTCAAGTTGTCTTCTTTCTCTTGCAGTTTTCCAAAATCATCTTGTCAATTAGGAGCTGATATTTTGTTCTTCTGCTGTTTGGGCAGTTTCCTTTCTGCTCAGGTGGAAAGAGCTTGTTTTCAACTAGATGCTGTTGAACTGCATCAGCTACCACACCAATTAGCATATATTTGCGATGGGTAAACAGCTTTTCTTCCAGTAGTTCTGCAGCTGCTGGCCTGGTTACTCAGCCAACAGTCCTGAGTCCTGTAGCCTACTTGTCACCAGATGTCCAGGAACTAGAACACCTAGCATGATCCTCGTTGACCTGGGCAATGACCGACCTGGTATATATTTCTGTAAATTACGTCTCACCTTATTGTTTATGGGAGAGTCACTCTTCATCTGGCTCCTCCGATGAGACCTGTCCAGTATGATTGAACATCTGGCATAGCTGTCATCCTCTTCAGAGCACGCAAGCCCCACAACCAGGTCAAGGCAGTGCCTCGCTGGGGATGCTGTTGTTGTTGTTAAATTCTGGTCATTATCCCCACTTGATAATGCTCATCCCAAATAGCTGTCCAAAATCTCACAAAATTGCCAAATCTCATACCTTGAGATCTCAGACAAGATCACTGAAATCTTGTGAGATTTGGTAATTTCATGAAACTTAAGCTTTAAAATGTTTAATTTTAATTTGAACAACCGTAGAAACTAGCTTGAAGGGGTGGCAGGCACACTGGCACTCACGTTGTTGACCTTGGTATTGTTTATAACTATAGAAGAAGAGTTGGGTGTAAACCATTGATACAGGACCAGTAAAAATCAAAGGGTCCAGGTATTTGAAGGACAGTCATGGTTTCTAGGAGAAGGTAATGAATGCTCTTATGCAATGAATTGCCAAGCCCTCCCAAACTCAGCCAGAGCTGATTTTTCATAAACTGCTCATTTACTCCCAAAGACTGACCTTGCGACCTCACTTGCTTACAGCAAATAGTGGTGTCAATGGTCCTTTGGGGTCAGGATTAGTGGAACCAGCTCATATTTCAGTGAGATGGAATGATGACGTCTGATCAGGCTCTGTGCCAGAGTGTATGTCTCTGGGACTCCACTTTTGGATCTTTGACCACCACTGTTGCTTCTTTTTCCTCAGACTCATAGCAGAACAAAACATACCAAAGTAATTATTTGTTTACATGGCCCCTTATTTTACCATCACAATAAACTTGTGTGTTAGATAAGTTCAACAAAGTAAACAAACAAAGATAAGTTAAACAAAGGTGATTGGTCAAAATTACCCAGTGATCTGTATAGATGAATGGTCCTTGAATACTTACACTGTACAATCAGAAAGGTTGATTTAATAGTCAATACATAATAAATAAAATTCCCCCAGTCATCATCTGACCTTCTTAATGATGACACCACACTAATTCTCTGAAGAAAAAGCTATCTGGTTCTTCCTGAGAATGTTATATTTCTCCACTACTGATCTTATTAGAACTTGTGACAGCAGTGTCTTCATTCTGATTCACAGTGAATAATTAGAAGGCTTCCTATTTGCACGAGAAACAACACAAGATGTTTCAAAAGAAGGAATGTCTTCTCTCTAGCTGCCAGCCCGAGGGCCTCCTGGTTTACCTAAGCAAAAAGACACTTAGAACAATGGAGGTGCAAGATGAAGAATGAATGTGAATGAAGAAGATTGCATGCATGCCCATTGTGGCCATTTAGAAGCAAAGAATTCACACTTCTCTGCTCTTATTGTGTCTGTGGATTCTCACCCAGCAGCCCATGTTATCCATACCCTCTAGGAAGAAACTGGGGAGATACTCTCCTGCTGGCTACTCTGATGTTTCTGAGATTCTTTGCAGGTAAAATTCTTCACATTTGCTCTGCTGATATACTCAGCTATATCACTATCCTAGGCTGGGCCAGAAATGAAGTGGGAGTTCTTGCTCACTGATAATTGGCTGCTTTTTTTTTGTTTGGTGGTATTTATATGGGCTATACTTCTTTTGTTAATAGGATTTAATGGATTTTATTGGAGCTTAAGGGATATTTTGATGTTTATGGTTGTCTGTTCAGTTGAAAGGTAGCTGGAGTCTATGATTGGTGGTATATAAATGTTTGAAGCAAACAAATAAACAAACAAATGTCACTATGAAATATTGCATGGACTTAGTTTTTGGGAAAGTACCAGCCTATTTTGAACTAGAGAATTGGGATCTATTTTTTGTCACCTTTGAGAGTTCACTTAGTTGTTATTGTTGGTTGCACAGACAGCCAGATGTTTAGACTGGATCTGGCATTTTTATCCACCTATTGAGTCCTTCCCAAGGACCTGGGAAAGGCAGAAGTTATTGTTTGATGGTATTAAAGGTATTGTTAGTTGTAGTAGTTATTATTATTATTTAATTCAAATAGATGCGGGACCGTTTTCATTATTTTCTTAACAGTTGCTGCTTTGAACTGAAACGTTCACTGTATTTCATGTATAAGTAAAAATAACACCTTGCATTGCGCACCTATTAGTATGGTAATTTTGGAAAGCTTTGTGGTGAACTATTGCTGTCTGCAATTTTGTTTTAGAATGGCTCTCCAGTCAAAAAAGCCATTACCAAACATTCTAGACAAGACTTTCATCATGCAAACACCCAATCTTACCTCATTCATGAATTGTACAAATAATGGGAGGGGTGGGTGGGTGTTCAGCTGACACTGTCTTCCATTTATAACCTTCCCGTGGTTGGTTGGTTTTCCATAACATGTCTTTAAAAGGGAGGGAAGAAAAGAGGCAGAAATGAGCCTGGGGAACATTACTGGATGTAATTTCTGATCAATACAGAAAGCCTCCCTCCAGTCGATGGCATTACTGGGTACTACACATTGTACCAGACCCAGCTTGCTCCTGCTGTTACAGCAAGGTTTTGCATATTGGAAGCTGTTTCTGGCGATACCCTTAGCGTTTGTAAATGCCTTGTAGTTTACTAATAAAATTCATTGGGTACAGCCCAGGAAAATAAGCACATTGAAGTGTCATTGATTTAAAATGGATATTTAGGAATATATTTAACATTCCCCAGGTAAGGTAAGTGAAATTAAAATGAGTTAACTTGATATATCAACAGAGATCATTCCAAATTTTGGCAAATACTAGCATTTGTACATTTCTGTTTTCCAGGGCTGTGCAGCTCTTCATATTTGATTCCGAAAGATGTTTCAGGGCACAGCAGGCATGAAGGAAGCACTTTTCTTTCAAATGGCTACTATAGCTGCCCTCCACAATTACCACAAGTTCTGGAAAAAGTCACAGCTATTTTAAAAAGTTGTCCTATGTTTGCACCACTTGCACTCCAAAGCACTTTTCTGAAATTGAATACAAAACAATATACAGCCCTAGTATTTTTCCACCCCTCAGGAATAAGGTTCCCCCTGAGATCTGGATGACCCCCACTCTGCTGTTGCTTAGAAGAGCTATGAAGACCTGGTTTTTCACCCAAGCCTTTGGCCATCTTTTTTTTTCTTTATCTTTTATCTTTTATTGATTTTACAGTATTCCAATTTCTTGGTTTGATTGTTGTGAACTGCCCAGAGTCATAAAGAGTCAGGCAGCATAGAAATTTAATACATCATTATATTATTATTATTATTATTATTATTATTATTATTATTATTATTACTATAAAATCAAATTATAAAGATCATGCAGTCCTGGGTCTCCATTACTTTATCTACTGTATGCCTTAATTTGGCTTCATTCTGCCCATTTTTAAAAGGAAGCCAAAGAAATGCTTGCCCTTGTTTAAATGTGCAGGCTTTGCCAGGACAAAGGGACTGAGATGATTTGGATGACTACTAGTTTTATTACTTGTTATGATTGGCTGGCCAGTTTTTCTATTGCATACTCCAAAGGTGGCATAATTCATATTAACTTTCTGACATCTTGTCAACATAGTTGGTCCAACAAAAGTACTGCATGCAAAAATAAAATAAAATAAAGTATCTTTATTTATCTTACTGGAAGCAGATGAGTGTTAGCCATAACTGGCATCTCTCCAGCATAGATTTTGAGAGATGAGCTACATTTACTGAATATGTTCTCTTTTTCTCAATGAATGTACAGTGATTCAGACAGAGACATAGAAGAAAACCTTGACTTAGCTATGTCTTGGGGGATCATTGGGATCCTGTTTAATCGGGACAAGGATACAGTTGACTTTAAGAATGTGATTCTCAGTGAAAGTTAGCTGCTACAGTTCTTCATTCATTTGCAAGCAAGATGGCAGCTAAGAATCTTAAAGTCCTGTCTGGACAGTGTAATTAAGGCCTTTGTTGTAGACACTTGTAACTAGGGCTACTGGTTGTTCTGAAGAACCGCAGTTATTCTAAGGTCTTTTTTCTTAAGTGCTATTTTGAATAGCAGCACGTGTCAAATTCCAGGCATGCAGCTGGGTGTCATCCGTATAAAACATACAGTTGTTGTAGATTATCATGCATGCAATACCAGAACATGACTTACTGGGCTGTGAGTTTAACCTCTGGGCAAATAAGAGGCAGAATGAACCATGATTTTTCTTGCTACTTGCTCTGAACTTACACCCTCACCCCCACCCCAAAACAACTCTCTCAGACTGGCTTTCTTCTAAGCTGACTTTACTTGTCTCAGAATGACATACAGGATGAAACTATTACACTGACTGGGATATAAAAAATCAGTGAGAGATCCCTAAATTTCCAAATCCTTTTAACAATCTGTGGTTAAGTTATGATCAGCATGGTGTGATGTTAAACCAAGGAAAAAGCATATTTCTATACATACTTTAACTGGGGATAGGGATTTTGTTGTTAATCTGTATGATCCAACAGTGGTAAGGCATAAACACTTTTATTTATTAAGAAACTAGTAGTTTTCCCTGTCAGCCATTCCAGAAATGAAATGGCCCTGCTGTAGACTGAAGCATTTCTTTTTCTTCAAAATACAAATGATGTATTAGAATAAGCTTGGAAATTGGAAAATGCTGCCCCTACCAAATCTCTTCTTCAGAGAAACTTCTTCTTATCCCTCTATTGCAGGACCTACCCTGGATGTTGGGATTTGCAACTCTCCACTATCACATTAGTCTTTCTGAATGGATAAGGAAAAGGATGAACAAATGTATGCATCAAAATATAGAAATAAATTACTGACCCCCAAAATCATTGCTGACCAGGTTTCTTATGTCTCCCGCTCTCTGAACTTTCAGGACATGCTGTACAGATGTAATATTAATCTGCAAAAAATATAAATCTGCTGGCTCAGGGCATGGCACTTTCACTGACAATTGCTTTTTGCCATAATTTAGCTTCCTAGATTACTCTTACATAAAGGGAAAAAACCTTAACACACAGTGGAGTGAATCTCAAGATTATAATTCAGATCCTAAGCCTTTTGTCTACATAGAAATAATTCATAAGAACAGGGAGCACACACTTAAGCGAAGTGACTACTGTGCCCCGAGGTACCATGCTGAGAAGCTGATCCTGCGTTCTGCATCTAAGAGAATCAAATCAAGTACAGAACATAACAGAGTGAATTGCTGAACATTATTCACTCTTCACATTCACATCTTACATTATTCACCCAAATAGCCCATGATCGTCTATAAAACCTGTTTTCATGTAATAATTTTGTAACAAGTAATGTGCATTGGCCATTGGGAAAGATCCTGGCAGTTCTAAACCAAAGGATCAGGAAGCCTGTTTCAGCACCTCCAGCATCTACCATCAGCCATGTGGGTAATTACAGATCAGTTACCCCATCAACAGTTTATAGGAGCTTGGCCTGAATTATATGAAAGACTGCTTACAAGTGGATTCCACTTCAAAATGTTGGAAACGTCAGTCCATGGAGATGCTCCATTATAGAGGAAAACTGCACAGAACTGGAGATGGCAGTCTTCTAAATCAGGGATATATCAAGTTCAAACTTGTTGGAATTAGTTGGGTTTTTTAGTAGAACAAGATAGGCAAAAAAGACATATATATAGTTAAGAATTAAAGAAAAAAGCAACTGAGCACATCCTGAACTCAGGACTGTTCTTTTCACAGAAAAGGGAACTCCTGGTTTCTCCCCAAGTTTTTGTTCAGGCCGACAAACATTCTTTGTTGCTGTTATTGCACAATGGGAATCAGAAATTGTTGGCAATCTATTGCAAATTACAAGTAGATTGTCACCCACCTTCTGATTGGTCAGGGATGGTTGTATGCTGTAGTTATACCCAAGTAAAATACCTGAGGTACTCCATATTTATGCTTATCCGTATCCATATCCATATCCATATCCATTGGGCTAGCCATAATTTGAGTTTGTTCAGCTTGAAATACAGTGTGTATGGCCCCATCACTGCAAGCCTTTCTATGTAATTAAAGAGTTATTTGCATGTTTAGTGCTTAAAGGTTAGTTACTATATTGAGGATTTCTGGGAAACTTTTACTACCTAGTGCTTAACTGTGAAACATACAAACATAGACATAAGTGTTCTCTCATATCTGAAAATGCATTATATTATTTTTCTGAACAACTCATGTGGGAATTTATGGAGTTAGGGTAACTCTAGTTCCACAGAAGTATATTTTTATGTAGCTATTTATATCTATATCTATATCTATCTGTATTTATATCTATATCATCTTAGACTGGCCATAATTTGAGTTTGTTCAGCTTGAAATACAGTGTGTAAGTCCCCATCATTGCAAGACTTTCTATATAATCTAAAGAGTTATTTGCATGCTTATCTTCTCTTTAATGGGAATTTTGATGGGTATTCAAATAGTGCTATAGATGATTATTTACTTGATTTAACCAATACTTTGCTGAATCTTGAGTGTGAACACATTGTCCCTTACCATGCAGTCTTTTGACTGTACATGTTGCATGTAATATTTAAATTAATAACTGTCTCATTCTGTATGTATTAACAAGATGATTCTATATATCTCCCCAAAATAAATAGAATAAAATGGAAGGTACTCCCATGTAAATGTGCAAAGCAGGTTAGCAGGCAGCAGAAATCAGATCTTCTAGACGGGCCTTCCCTATAGAGTTCATTTCTATAAGATAAATGGTTGACTCCATCTATTGCTGTTTTTAAACAGGAGTTAAGCATTTGTTTATTTAGTTTTAATAGAAAAGTTTTATCCTTTTAACCTGTTCATTCTTAAAATTTGTTTGATTATTTCATGATCTCATTATCTTGATACTGAATTATATATAAACCTAAGCCACCATGGGAAAATTGCTATCATGAAAAATGGATAAGTAATGTGTACCATACATGAATAACTCACAATCTCATTTTAACCATTCAAACAATTTGAACACCATTGTACCTGATATTATTTATTTGACTTTTCAGTCTTCCCAAAATGGACATTATTTGGGATTCCCTGGGGATGTGACAACATTTTTAAGCTAAGTCAGAAAGCAGAAAGGGACTGACTTTAAAAAAGATTAAGTAGGGTTAGACCTGGTTAGTACTTGGATTAGAGAGACTGCTAGGAAAGCCCAGGGTGGTAGGCTAGACTAGGAAGTTGAAAAACATTCTGGAAGAAAGCTAGGGCATAACACTTTTGTACTATTCCCATTAACTACATGAACATGTCCACGACTTCCCCACAAGACAAATGTGAGTCATATTGAGACTTCTCTTAAATCCACTAGTTTATGTTGAATTTGGAAGTATTTGCCTTTTTACATTTCACCTCATTCATTATATATTTTGCCATCAGTGGCCATCACGACCACCAAACCTCTGTAGAAAGGACTTGATAAAAGAACTTGATGCAGAAAACTAAGGAAGTGCAATGACTTTGGGGGAAAAAATGACATCCATTTATAAATAACTCGCTGATCCACCCCTTGGGTCCTTTGGAAGTGATTCCAATGTCACTACTCCAGTAATGCAGACAATACTTGAGCATTGTTTTATTCTCAGTTACTCAGAAATGGACAGCAACAGCTGCCTTTCTATTTTTAGCATGCCAGAACACCCTCCAATTGTTGTTCTGTACTTTGAACAATAGATGGATGCATTAGGGGGGGGTTAGCTTTGCTGGCTTTAACTGCAGCATTTCTTATTGAAAAAAGGGTAGAGATAATGGAGTTCGTTGTCTGTTTTTTATCTCCTCCTTGAAGCTGATAACCATAGGGAGATTTTGAATGCAAGGACCGGTAGATATTGTTTTCTTTTGCATTTCAGTCCAAATAAAGTTCCAGAATGCTATAGTGTAGGGCTGATATGAAATCTCTTTCTTAAAAATAGAAAAATTGCTTTGTCTTTATTTAGCTGCATTTAAGCATGATATCATCATCTCAAATTATATGGCCATTTCAATGCATTTGAAACAAATCCCCACTGGTTACTGTCAACATTAATGGGTTGCCTGGGAGTTAGCCTTAGCGTAGTGCTAGGATGATTTGTCTCAGCCAATAGTTAACATGCAACATGCATAACTTGAAAACAATAGGAAAGCAATACTGACATCACTTGAAATTTCGTCTCAACTTTGCTTGGTTCTCAATTATATCTCTTAGAATAGTAGAAGGTTACCTCATTAAAACCTCAAAAGTTGTAAAACTACGTAATGACTGGCACACCAGTGCTATTTCATATATTCATGGTGTATCTCACTTGATAGTTCCAAATTTGGTAACTTACAACTGAATGCACAAATGGACCTATTTGAAAACCATGACAATGTGTTTCACCTGCTATGGCTGATTCTCCTGTGTACATTTTGTTTAACTCTGCTCTAGAGTTAAATGCTCTATACGTTGCTCTCTCTTACTAGGAATTGTATATTTTGTTCTAGGGACCAAACAATAGCAGCTCTGAAAGGTTAATCAGATTTGGAAAATAGTAAGAGAGAACTAGCTAAGTCAGGTGCTATGATCTCAATATTATAATCCAGTTGTGGATTTCCCCATATTTGGTCTTGTTACTTTCTTTTATGCTAATTTTATCAATGCCTTATTACTACTGCATGTCAGGGCAACCAGGATATCCATATCACTGAGGTATGTAAAGTAAAAAAAAGTTGTGAATAACCTTTTAAAAAAGTCCCAAGGCAAGATGATCTACCACAATAATAGGGCAAACCTGTGAGCCAGCTTTACTATATAGGTTGGTTCTCTGCTACTGTCAGTTGCATTGTTATGGCTTGGAAACAAAGAACATTTCTAAATAAAAATGTATAGCTTTAAAATCATGTTGACACCAGAAAGCTGTATAGTTTGAAATACTTTTTTTCCTTGAATTTATTCTGATTTTCCCCCTCTCAAGCTGGTTCTAAGCATGCAACAGCAAAGAAAATGAGAATGGGATACTGGCATCCTACAGTAGCAGAATGGACTATACTAGTTCAGAACATGGGAGAATGGCATATATACTGCTTTAAGAAAAGATGATCCTTGACATTAAAAAAAAAAAAAAGTAATTAGGAAACTAAACATATAAATTCTAAGGCAACACTTTCCCTGTTCTGTTGGTTTCCTGTTTGCAATATCTTTTAAATATGAGTGAGCATTTAAAAAGTGGAAGCCCTAAATATTAGTAATTTATTAGAAAAATATTTTTTTTAAAAAATGTAATGCTGTTGAATTCTTCAGACTCCTGACAGATTACTAAATAAAATACAATAAAATGCCCACAATAAAGAAAAACAATTACAAAAAACAGACACTGTTTAAAAAATAAAATTAACCTGCAACCCTAATAACTTCAAAAGTTTAGAATCAAACCCAATAATAACAGCAATTTTTTTTAAAAAAAGACATAATAAACTATTCTATAGCCTAGGCACCATGATAAAAAAAATGCTTTCTGATCTCAGCCACCTTCATTCACAATAACGGGGCATGACCAGCACGAAGACCTCCTCAGACAGGTCAACACTGCTTGGAGTATGTAGTTCTGGAAGAACCTTGGTTAGAAGCCATGTACAGCCTTATTAATCAGAACTAGCACTTTAATTTGCACCTGGAAGCCCATTGGTAACTAATGCAGGATCTGAGAAACATATGTAATGCAACTAGTGTCAATCAACAAGCAGGCCTTTTATTTGTACCAACGGTAGAGCGCATTGCAGAAGTCCAACCACACAGTGATACGGACATGAGTCACTGCAGCCAAATCCTTTTACTCCAGGAAGAGCTGCAACTGGTGAACCAGCCAAAGTTGGGCAAAAGCCCTCCTGGTCACAGCCTCCACCTGCTCATCTAGCAGCTGCCAGGAGTCCAAGAGAACCCCCACATTATGGGCCTGCTCCCTCAAGGGCAGTACTGGATGGAGCTCATAGTTAATTGCAATGAATGCTTAGTAATTTGGTCTTACTTGGATTCAACTTTAGCCTGTTTCATTCCAACCAGACCCAACAGACCCTCCAGGCACTGGGACTGGACTCTGGCAATATCTGCTGTCGGGCCCAGGGTGGCAATATAAAGCTGATGATATCACACCCTGAATTTTTAAACTGTATTCAAACAACATACCAGATTAGTTACACATTTAAGACTGCATTCACAGAATATACTAAGTTTGCTAAAAGGTAACTTTAATTTTAACCTTAGGTTTTTGTGTCTTAGCATGCTGCGCAGACCCAGCCTATTGGTCAGTTTATTGCACAATGTATTGTGCAAATGCAGAAAATGGGTTAGTTCAGTAGCTGGATGGAGCATATTTATGACCTGGACCTAGTGTTTTAGTATGTCCTCCTTATTTCAGGACTCTTCCATGTATTAAAAGAAAAGAGGGTGGGGAGGCAGCTTAGGAAAGTACTTTATTCTTGCTGAGTACTTTATTTTTGCAGAGCAAGTATATGTGCATGGGACCAGGTTTCAATACCACCTCAGTCAGGGCCATGTCAAAGCTATTTATTCCTTCCCTTTTGTTGCTGACGGGGTATTGAGTTTCAATTGTCTGAGCATTGGGCAGACCTTGAAAGGGGATGCTGCATCCTAATGCCATAAAGCCTTTCTTTGATGGTTCTGCAGCAGACACAGGAGAGGTTAGCAAGCATAATATGCTTTTCTTTAGACTTTCCAGGATGCTATTTTTGGCAAACAAAGATAATGTCACAGTTGGTCTTGTTCATCTCTTGTAGCATATATGTGCCAAATGCTTACCATGACTGCCATTTTTAAAAACCATCTAACCTTCACTGAGCTGCATGGCAAGCCTCTCAGGGTGTAATAGAGATGGGAATGGTATTCATTGATGAACCCTTCTCACGGGATTATAATAATGTAAAGAGCTCCATATTAAGCAACTTTTCTATTTTGATATATCACTTTTTGATTCTGTCAGGGGGTAATGTAATTGCGTATAACCTTGCAAATTCATTTATCTAAACTAAGATATAGTAAAAAGATAATGTGAACATTTGTGTAATCAAGAACAACCAACAAACAGTAAAGGAACCCAGAAGAAATATACCTGTAAGTATCAAAAGCCAAGGATAAACAAATGGAGGTGCTTTTTGCCTTCACACCCTACTTGAGTGTTATATAAAGGCTTGCTGTTCAAGGAAATTGAAAGCTGGACAAGGCTTTTTTTTTTTTTTTAATGACACAATGCAGTAACTGTTGCTTGAAATTAACTGAGCAAAAGCATTCATCTAGATCAGTGTTTTTCAAACTTTGAAAAACTTTAAGATGTGTGGACTTCAGCTTCCAGAATTCCCCAACCAGCATAACTGATTATCATTATTTAGTAATTTCCCAGGCCTGGATGCAGTGTCCCTGTGGAGCCCCTGCTGTGATTTTATTGGTATCTTTCCTTTTAGTCCCGTATCTGCTCTACGGAATATGGAATGAAAAATGGTGGATGCCATTGAGTTGGGTCAGTTTCAACGTATTTCACAGCAAAAGTGGGATTCTTTGAGAAAAAGTGGAAAGGTACCAATACTTTTGGCCAATCGGTAGATACTGAATAGGAGGGGAGAGAGAGTCAAGCCCTGAGGCAGGGCCTGAGGAGTGACCTCTCTCCCCCAACCAACACTGCCTGGAATCAGCCCTGAAGGAAGGATAAAAGCCACTGTAAAATGTTGCACCCAATTCCCAACCACTGGAGCCAGTCCAGAGGGATATTGTAATTAATGGTATCAAAAGCCACTGAGAGATCAAGAAGCATAAGGATGGATGCATGTATCCCAGCTCTACCACAGGTCATCTATAAGCATGACCAAAGCTGTCTCCATACTAAGCCCCAGCCTGAAACCCAACTGAAATGGGTCTAAATAATCTGCTTTCTCCAGGGTTCTCAGCAGTTGCAGTCCTTTCTCAAGAACCTTCCCCAAAAAGGGAAGATTGGAGACAGGGCAGTAGTTACCTAAAATGGGTCAGCAAAGGTGTGAGACAAGGCTGGATATTCTCCTCTAATTTATTCAACCTACTGTATATGCTGAAAGTATATTGAGGAAACCTAATTGGAAGGTGAGCATGGTTTTAAAACTGGAGAAAAAAACATAAATAACCTGTGCTATGCTGATGTCACTTCTCTGATAATTGAACATGCATTTCTAGTAATGAAAGTCAAGGAGCACAGTAAAAAAATGGGACTATAAAGAAGATTAAACTAATGACAACAGGTACAGCAACCAGCCTTGGAATTGACAATGAATATACTGAAGTGGTAGATAATTTCTGCCTTTTAGGATCAACTATCAACAGTAAAGGAACCAGCAGTCAAGAAATAGACTAGTACTTGGTAGAGTTGCATTAAAGGCTTTGGAAAAGATATTCAGATGCCAGGATGTGTCTATAGCAGCCTTTTTCAGTTGGGATTGTGCAGAACCCTAGAGTTCTGTGAGAGGTCATCGGGGTTTTGCAAGAGATGGTGATTGATTCAATATATATATTGAACTTTGCATGCCACACAATGTTAGCACTCACAATGGTGGGAATTTTTACATTCTGTGACTCAGCTGCCAGCCTGACACTTTGCTGTTGTAAAACACTATTTTAAAAAAAAGCTGCTTAACATTCATTGGCTCTTATTTTCAGGAAAGTGTGCTTCTTCTTTGCATCATTATGAAAAACAACTGAATGTCAAAAACCCTCTGATAGAAATTTAGGTTTCCCTGATTATATATATATTTATTTATTTATTTATTTGTCCCCGCCCATCTCCCCTACAATAGGGGACTCTGGGTGGCTTACAACCACTAAAATCAAAATACATAATTAAATTATAAAAGGTTTAAAAATTATAAAAGTTATAAAAACTAGAAATTTACAAAAATAGGATAGAGATAAAAAGCTAAAAACTCTAAGAGGCCAATAGGGCCACACCAGGCCGCTAAGGGGCCAGCCAACCCCATTTCTGGTATCCTCCCTCCCCGCCCCAGGCCAGATGGCAGAGCCAGGTCTTCAAATCCCTCCGAAAGGCCTGGAGTGAGGGGGCCTGTCACACCCCTGGGGACAAGATGTTCCAAAGGGCGGGGGCTACAGCAGAGAAGGCCCGCCTTCTGGACCCCGCTAGTCAAAGTTCTTTTACCGCGGGGATCCGGAGCATGCCCCCCTGTGAGATCGGGTGGGATGGGTTGAAATCGTGGGGGCGAGGCGGTCCTTCAGGTAACCTGGCCCCATGCCATGTAGGGCTTTAACAGTGATAACCAATACCTTGAATTGGACCCGGAAGCAAACCGGTACCCAATACAGCTCATGGAGCAAAGGTGTTATATGGGTCCTTCTTCGGGCCCCAAAAATTGCTCGCGCGGCCGCATTCTGGACCAGCTGAAGCTTCCAGATACTCTTCAAGGGTAGCCCCATGTAGAGCGCATTGCAGTAGTCTATCTGGGAGATAACAAGGGCATGAGTGACTGTACGCAGGGCATCCCGATCCAGGAAAGGGCATAACTGGTGCACAACCCGAAGCTGGGGTTCTATATAACTAAAGTGGTTGAGTGGAAGAGAAAGAAGACAGAAAATAAAGAATTAAGTACATGAAAGGCTTATGAAATCAGAAGCTGATTTCTGAAAAGAAATGAAATGAAAACGAGGAGTGGAAAGAGAAATAAAAAATAAGAAATACAAGAAGAGATATAAAAAAAGAAAGGCAATATGGTAACAAGTGCCTTCGAAAAGCCACTTCTAAAAGCAGTGACCACAAAGAGCAAAAAAATAATACGGTAACTGCTTTTTAAAACCATCTTGATATTAATGTAATGAATGTTTAAATTCTGTCTGACCAGTTACTACGGTAGGTGGAATTTGGTGAAAATGCTTTCCTTGTAGAGACGTGTAAGCCGTCATTTCTCGGGGAACAACTCTGCTTTGGTGACTCAGAAAACAGCAGCTGTAGAAAGGAGGCCTTGCACCCCAACCTAAAGGCATTGGGTATATGGGTACTGATCTTATAGCTCATGTAGCATGAATTATGAAAAGCATTTCTTATATTCTAATTTCCTGGATTTTGAAACAGAAGTAGAAATTAGAAACATGGTACCACGTGCCAATTAAAAAAAAAGGGGGTGCCTCCATATATTTATTTGACATCTTTTTTGTTCCTCTACTCCTAGGTAACATATCAGAGAACACGATATCAACTTCGTGAAAATGCAGCCAGACTTACGTAATTTTATTAAAATAATATGGATTAGGGATATTTATTTCCACAAAGGAACAGCATAGTTCCAGTATTAGCCACAAATAAAAACTGTATTCACAAATCAATAGGATTCACAAATTCAACAACTGAGCTGATAAACAAGTAAATAATTCATTTTTTCTGGAATTATTATGGTAAAAGCCTTATTCCATGAATGGTACTTTTTACCTGAAACTCAAACCTAATTTACATTTTTCAAGAAAAATTCAATTATTAAATATCTGCTATAATCAAAGACATAGATGCAGACTGTTTCTTGCCCACGAGAACAAGTTTTCATATTACTCATGATTCCATTATTAACTCTATTTACAGTGGACTGGATCCAGACCTAGTCATACCAAAAGCATGTAAAGTAAAATCAGTGGGTTTATTAGTAATAGCAACTTAAATCCCATTGATTTCAACAGGATTATAATAAGCAGGTATTACTATATCTGGATCTGAGCTCATTTTTTAGGCTTCAAAACTTGGCACACCTTTGATGAATGGAAGCAACAGTGAAGCAAAATAAATGAGCATGTTATCCCCTGGAAATCCTGTTACCGTATCACATTCATTTTTTTTCTAAATGCCTTTGCTATCATGCAACAGGTTTTCTACTAAATCGAAGTGAATGCAGTTCTGTCACTAGGCCCAGAAATGTTTAAACGTTTATGAACATAATTGCTTTAGTATGTTTCAGGATACTTAGAGTGTTTTCAGGAATCCCAGACCCTAAAGGCTTATGTGATATAACTGTAAGCAAAGAATGATTTAAATAAGCTCTTGAGTACTTTACAAAAGAAAGGGAAAAACCCGTGTCATTTAACAGGAATAATAAAATTATCTCACTCCAAGGTAATGGTTTCAAACTAAAATTAGTGCTGCCTCTCAGAAATTTCAACTGAATAAGCACAATTAATTTAATTAATGAAATCTGAAAAAATGTGCATTTGAGGGTTTGCATATTTCACAGCAGGCGCTATCTTATATAAAACAAGGAATGTCTTTCCCATTAATTTTCTTGCCATCCATGTATTTATAATTTCAGTTTTAATTTTAACATAACTTATATTTTCTTTAAAAAATATGCTACTAATTAGCTGGGGACATCAGTGAGCACAAATGTTATGACTTAGCATCTAAGCAACTGATTAAATATAGCAGGTCTTCAAATAGTCCATCTCATTTACTTATTCCTACCAATGTTGCCCCCCAATTTATACAAATGTTTTTAATGTTGATTGTTCCCTTGTTATTGTTGAAAAACCATCAGCAGTTTTCTAAAACCAATAAAAATGTGAGTTGCAGATTGCTTCTGGATGGGCAGTTCCTAGTGCTACTGAACAAAAGTCCTTGTGCAGAATTCATTTACATTTAAATGTCTGAACATCTTTATATTTAAACATTTTTCCCATTCTCAAAACTCTGGCCATGCTTCCTCCAAACAAGTGGAGAAAAAAATAACTATAGGCATAATTCTTGCTCTCAGTTTCCAATTAGTGAACTAGAACAACAAATCCCAACTTCAGTTTTGCCATAATCACCACGCATTATAGTTTTGGTCTGAACTTCTATATAGTTGCTTTTCTAAAGACTTCAGACTCTATTATTTCTGGTTCTGACATATTAACCTTATTGTTATGTCCATAAAAGCAGTAACTTCGGTCTCAAGCAGCTTTCTTTATAAATACATCTAAATATTAAAATCTGGTCAGTCCAGCCTCTGCTCTACTGAAGACAAGTCTAGGTTTAAGTTTCTATTTTAGAGCACAGAGTCAATAGGCATTTTCAGAGAAATGGCACTTTGCTCAACTGCTTATCAGTACAAGTTCATCAAGTGGTAAATTCTGACTTCAGGGTTAGAAAGGAATGTAACCATCCAGACTTCTCTTAAGATGGCAATAACATAAAGTATAACTCAAAGCGTGATAGACCACATGGATGCTGTTTTCTAGAAGATAATGAATATCATCAGACTGAGAATATAAACATCAGCACAATAGGGTCAGTATATGTGGAAGCTATAGCTGCTTAACAGCCCCTAACATACTAATAATTTTGAATTGTCATCAACATGATTTTCTGTACTAAGCATGTTGATTTTGAACTTCCAGTGAAATCAACTGGTCCAAGAAAGCATATTTAGGATTATGGTATAAAATTGGAAGAAGACTACTATATAATTTGGCAGAAAACTACCTTATAATTTGCCAAGTGTATTTAAACTTTTGTAATCCTGTAACCAAAGCAAGTTTGTTTTATGGGCATGAATCCCAATTTTAAAATTCAATATAATGTAGAAATGCATTAGGTTGTAGGATGCAACACTCCATGTGAATAAAGAAAATGGTCAAAGTTGACCATTGTAAAAAGGGTTCCTTTCTGAAAAGCTTATTTGTCACCTTCAAAGTATAAAAAGGGCACAGTTACTTTTTTTCAGTCTTGTATTGTTAAACTTTTATAAATATTCTAGCAAATCTGAATGGATTCGTGCACTTCTAAATAACTAGTAACATATTCTACAATCTACATACTATAGTGGAAAATGTCTTGCCATAAAATACTGCCATCATGTGGTTGCTTTAAAATAGAGAAACACATTCACTTTACAGTTGAATTTACAAAAAAAAAAAAAAAAAAAAATCACAATATTTAGGGATTCATGAATTAATGAAAACACATGAATCTTACAAACACACTGGCTCTTTCTGACAGCATATCATTAATGGGCTCATTGAGTTTTCCACTCACTAGTCCTTTAAGGAAAATACATAGTCAAGATAGAGTTTTACTTCTGAATTATCTAGAGCAGAACTGTTCTACTGTATAGCATAGAAAACAGAACTGTGAAAATTACTGAAGATTTTATTTTGGCTTAAGATTTTGAGATGGTGGAATTTCTATAAACAGTACATTTTTAGGGCAATGCCTATTGTTAGCTTTGTGGCCATTCACTCAATACTCTGTTTGAGAAAAAGACACCCCTCCCCCCCAAAAAAAGGTTGGCCCCAAACAGCATATTCCTTTGAGTCCATATTTAGACTGTTGGAAGTTGAGTTGAAATGTTACAGCTGTCCCAATAACAATGGCACCAATTTCCTCAAGCAAGGTCATCGTGGATTTCCTGCTACTGCTTGACTGGATGGTGGATTCTCAGGTGCATGGAATTCCACTGTCACATTCTAACAGAGTTAGTACTGTCTGCTTCTCCTGCAACACCTTGCTACCATTATGGTTAAACTAGCTTAAGATTTTGTGATACAACTCTGAGATGCCCTACAGAGCTGGCATTGGCTGATTCAAATAGCTTTCTCCATTCTTCACCAAGGTCTCTGGGATAACCAGACTGACTGTGTAAGGAAAGCAGCAAATGTAAATAATAATTGAATTAGGATTCTGGATCTTATGAAACAATCTGAGCTGTTGGGAATTTGTCTTGTTGGGTATGTGGGTGTAATCCTGTCTGGAGGAACAACCAATAGGAAAAGCCTCTTCCAATTGTTCAGATTTTCTCTTTCTTTTTCCCTATGTCTTTCACCCCCAGTAAGTCCCTAACCTTGATACAAAGGCTCAACTTTCTTTACTAAATCAGCACTTTCATTTTGGAAGGACTTTAACTTTAGCATACCCTCCCTGCTTGGTTAAGTTACAGGGAAAAGGCAGAGGAAATCTGGTACTTCCCCCCCCCCCATGTGTAAACCCAAAGATTTTTTTTTTCCCTATGGAATAAAATGGATGGTGACCATGTACATAATAAGCCCTCCCCAGGAGTGTGGATAATTATATTGGGAATGATGGGGAGAAAAGCTATGGGACCCTTCTTGAGGAAGTAAGAGGGGACAACTCATCACATCTCAGGTGTCGGTGTCCTTAGCATTTACAGGTGCAGTATGTGAAAGTCTGGCTTTGAAACCACCTGATTTTCACTGCCTCTTTCTTCTCCAGGTGAGTGCAGCATCCCTCTCTCTCTTCCAAGTAAACCTGCTGAAATAAATTCGAGCAGAAGACCGAGACATAAATAGTAGGGCAGCAACGAATATAATCCATGTCCTATCCCCTCAGCAGTGCTATTGTGGATTATTGTAAGTGTAAGAAGTTTAAGTGGTGTGCTCATTTTTCTGTGCTTTCCTGTAAAATGGCTTTTCTTCTGCGTGCTTGTGTATGGCATGGCTAGTTAAAGTGCTTTACCAAACACAGTCACCTGCCTGGGAAGAATGAGCTGGTGTTCTCAATAAGCTTTTGATAATTATTAGGCAACGAAGTATAAATAATAAACATGCAAAATTAGGAGGATGAGTAATTGCAATAGAATATTATATAAGCTTTGAGAAACCTATCTGGGAAAGATGCTATATTCTTGTCAGAATAATCTGTAGCTGCCTTTGATGAAGATAAGGGGCTCCCAACTATTCAAGGATTGTTTTTGTCCTGTATTTACACTCCTCAATTGAATGTTACCATGTCTTATTTTACTGCCTTGTCTATGGTTGCTTCCTGTCTATATTATGCTTTGCAGTTAAGATTTTGCTATATTTTTCTTAATAAACTTTCAATTTTTACCTCTGTGGAGTCCTTGGGGTTCTCTGAGCTTGGTTGTTTTCTTGCAAACACCTTCGTTACCCAGCTAGGTAACATCTTCAGTGCTAGAATGAAATGGGGTTTGCTCTCTGTTTATATACAGTGGCATGCCCTGCCAGTGTTGGGGTGGGGGTGGGGTTTTTATTTATTTATTTAGTCTCCTGGTAGTTCCTTGATTAGGGTATTTTTTACTGCTTGATTGTCTGATGATAATCTTGGTGTTAATCTCTGCTTATCTGGGTGATGATTGCTGGTGAGGAGGTATTCCAGTCTTTTGTTTCCTTTTTATTGCCTCTTTTGAATAGTATGTAGATGTTGTTTATCTCTATGTGTCTGCTCATGGCTGCCTTGTCTGAATTTCAGGAATTTTTCAGGAATTCCCTTGCATTTTTGGATTTAGCTTGGACTACGATGCTGACAGGTTCTCAGCTGAAACTATGGTTAAGTCTGTCCATGTGTTGTGAGATTAAGGAGTTTTCATTGTGTCTTCTGACTGCTAGTTGGTGTTCATAGATGTGCTCTGCTAGTCTTCTGCCTGTCTGTTCCTACATAATGGTTATTACAGTCCTTACATTGTATGTTGTAGATGACTCCAGTTTTTTCTTCTTGGGCTACTGGGTCTTTTGGTTTACTTAAGATGTTTTAGAGGGCTTTAGTTGGTTTGTGTGCTACAGAGATGCCATGTGGTTGTAATAGTCTGTTGGTTGTTTCTGAGACATTTCTGATGTATGGCAGTGTTATCCTTTTAATAGCTTGTGTTGGTTATGTTGTGTTGGTTATGTTGAGTGGTTAAGGACTTTTTGATAAAGTTGCATGGATATCCATTTTGTTGGAAGATGTTGTATAGGTGGTCTGTTTCCTTTTTGTGCTGTTCTGGGTTGCTGCAATGCGTTTGCACTCATTTGAATAATGTTCTTACACAGTTTCTCTTGTGGGAGGTTGAGTTGTTACTTTGGTAACGGAGTACTTGGTTGGTGTGGGTTGTTTTCCAATAGATTTGAGTTTCTAATTTGCTGTTGTTTCCTCTGCTGATTAGAATATCCAGGAAGGGTAGCATGTTGTTTTCTTCCTCTCTGGTGAATTTTATTCCTTTGAAGATGTTGATGGTTTCATGTGTCTTCTCTAGTTGTTCCTTTTTTATTATAACAAAGGTGTCATCTACATTCCAGGTCCATACTTTTGGTTGTATGCATGGAAGTGCTATAGTTTCTAGATGTTGCATTACAATCTCTGCTGAGACCTGAGAGTGCTGATCCCATGGGTGTGCCTCTGATTTGCTGGTATATTTGTCCATCAAACTGAAAATAGGTGGCGAGGCAAAGGTTGATGAGGTTCATGATTCTGGGTATTTTGATCTTGGTGTATTTGATTAGGTTGGATGTGTTGTGTAGTACTGGTGACATGGATTCTTTCACTAGTTCTGGGTTAATGGATGTAAAGAGTGCTATGACATCAAATGAGCCCATAATTCATCTGTCAGTTTTCACCTCCTTTGTGAGTTTATTGCTTTTGAATCCACAAACTTCCTACCTGCATTTTAGTGTGAAAATCCTAACCCTAACCCTGCTCCCAAAACATGGGCAAGTGCTCAAATGGGTTGCAGAGATAAAACTCACTGGCCAGCAACTCATGTCAGTATCAGAGAAGCCATCATGCTACTTAATTACCCTGTCTTATCCACACATGAAAGTGACAGTGTTTTAGATTCTGCACACAATAACCAGAAAGTCCACTAAAACTCCAAACTGCCTTTAGTAACTCTGAAAATATCTGATTCAGTTTAACACAATGAATCATCTTGGAAGTTTTACAAGCTTAACAACCTAACTGGGATTGTAATTTCCATTGCTAAGAGAAGCAATCATTAAGCAAACCATCCCATGGCCCCGCTGCTTAGTGACAGCAGTCCTGGTTGCAGTTGCTAGGCTGCGCTGAGTGAGCAGAGGGCCTGTGGGCTTTGGGGAGGAGTGGAGGTGAACCCGGTGCAGACAGGCCCTCTGCTCACTCGACCCACCCTTCCTCCTATAAGGCCTCGTGAAGGGCCAGCAGCTGCCTTGGCTGGGTACACCCTTCCTCCCGCAGGAGCAGCTCCAGCATCTGGAGGGCCTCCTGTTGCCAGTTCTCCAGCAGCACTTTCAATGTGAGCTGCAGAGCAGGTGTTGCACCTTTGGGAAGCCCTCATCCCTCCGTTTCCTCTAGTTCTGCTGCCATCCCAAACAGCACCTCCCACACAGCCACCACCTTCACCTGGGGAGCCATCACTGCCTCTCCTGCTTCACCCAGTGACAGAGCATGTCGCACCTCGCCCACCCTTCCCAGTGCACTCTTCACGGACTGCAGGCTATCCCTCCTCGTGCCAGTGGCAGAAGACAGGGCTCCTTCACCCACACTGCCATCCCACTTCCTCCACCATCTCCATCCCGCTGCCTCCTCCCCGTCCAGGCCCAGTGAGCTCCCTTCAGCAGTCAAGGGTCCACCGCTCTGCCACACTTACCATGTGCATCCCAGGACTGCGCCCTCTCCCAGTGCCTGGATCTGGGGCCAGCAGCAGGAGGAAGAAGTTGGTGAAGGTCAATTGGGGGTGACGGTAGCAGGGGTAGGTGGTGGAATGCAGGGCAGCCAAAAGGGCAGAGATGTGGGGGAGATAGGTGGGTGGGGGGAGTTGAAGCAGAGGCAGTTTGCAAAGGACAGAAGAACTTGTCTATGGGACACTGAGACAGTTGTAAATGCAGGCCAGTTGCTAAGTACCCAAATTTTGATCATGTGACCATGGGGGTGCTGCAATGGCTGGAAGTTCAAGGACTAGTTGTAACTACCACTCATTCAGCACTGTAATAACTTCAAACTGTCGCTGAACAAATGGCCATTAAGCAAGGACTACCTGCATGTGCAGGGATGACTGAATCTGCTTTAAAGTGAATCACCATTTTGAAGTGTGCATTGCCCTAATTTACAACACAAAGTACCTGATTTTGTGGGCTCTAGTCTATGAAAAGGTATGCCAGTATTAATATGCTAGTTTGAAGTATCAATATATATTTAACTGTTTTTGCTATAAGAGGCTACTGTTATCTACTCCTCTGAAATTTGTTATAGACGTCATTTTGTCTTTACTATACATTATTAAGAACTTAATCCTATGCATATTTATTCAGAAATAAGTTCAACTGAGTGCAATGGGACATACATCCCCAGGAAGCTTTTGTCTTCTCACCCTCTCTTATGCTTTGGAGGGGAATGTATATCCTTCATCAGTAAAATGATATCTGTTTATACCTATAACTGTTTTTTGTGGGGCTTCACTGAGTTTTCTCTGAAGCAGACACCAGGATCTACCAATATTTCATTACTTTTAAATCATTGCTTTCTTACTGCAAATGACTGTATTGAATTTTGTCTTGGCAGTATTTACAGTGTTCAAGTCTTTTCCAACCATGATTAATCTTTGAAGACTCCTAATAAAAATAAAAACATGTTAATAATGAAAAACTGTCTTAAGATACAGACTACTTGCTTCATTGTGAACTACACAGAGATATTTTATGATTTTGCATTAGGGGAATATATCAAAAACCAGAGCTTACTTTACTGAACAGTCTCCAAAAAAATTACTGTATTTTTACTGTGACTTTATTATGTGCTTTATAGCTATAGCATGGCTTTAGTGCACTTTATTATACAAATATAAACTACATTTTCCATATACTTAATGAAAAATCAATGGAAATAATATATATTTAACATTATTATTAATGTAATTTTGCTTACACAACTGTCTGCAAGTTTTCCTTTGATCAGAATGCAAAGAAAGAAAGGAAAACAGGACTTGCTTTTCCGGCTATACAAAACAAATATATCCTTTGTTTGAAAAGCCTTCAGATAACAAAAACATTTTAGCATTTATGTCTGGTCCAAATACAAGCAGTAAAACAAAACCAAATGGAAAAGACAATGTTAAGCAAAATTTATTTTGCCTTAATGTTTGCTGGTACTTTAACTGGTATGCTGAACACAGTAAGTTTGATTATATAACTATAGTATGTAATTTGTTAAATCTATTTTTATCATATATAAACAAGTAGAAATCCTTTCTGCTTCAGTAAGGGACTGAAGGTGGCTCACAACTAATCTAACACTAGTCAGCAAATATAAATATTTAAATGATAAAGGTAAAATATTAAATCGATTATACCATCTAAACTAAGGTAATCAAAATTGTTTTGAACAATATTTTAAAATAATCAATATGTAAATATCTTCTAGATATAATGAAATACTTTTCTTTGGTTTGGAACCGCAGACATAGCTCAAGTAATTTCAGCCACAACTTATGAAGGCAGGCATATACTGGATCTGGCTTTTACTTAAGAATAGAGAGTAACCTGGATATATAGGATATTGATATCTGTCCTTTTCTATGATCAAATCTCTCTCTGGTTAGGCTGTAGATCGTTAAGCACCCTGCACCTCTCCAAGGCACTATTTAGGATGGTCCAGACTCCTAATGGATATAGGCTGGTCTTTGTGAGAAAGAGATGACCAAAACACAGAACAAATTTTCAAAGAAGTTTCCAAAGATGAAGTAAGTGAAAAGTTGCCCAATCAAGATGCCACAAAAGAAAAAGTGAATATAACCATCTACTAGTACAAGCCTAAATAGCAGCTATAATAATGGCAAAATAAATGTACTTCTCTGCTCTTATTGTGTCTACAGATTCTTGCCCGGTAGCCCTGCTCTGAATAGTCCAGATCCTGTTAGGGAAAGATGGGCAAGATATAATGCCTGCAGACCAAATGGATGATTTTATACATTTTGGCAAGTTCATTTTTTGGGTGCTAGCTGTGACCAATCATATGAGGTAAGTGCAGTGACATTTTGCATTGTGATCTAGGATACTTTGGAGCTTGTGGAAACTTATGAAATAGAGAGACAGCTCTGTAGTATAAGCTCTGCTCCTGGGGGTTGAGTCCGTGCCCTGCCTGATTCCCCTGGCAGAATATGTGCAATTCAATGTGGCTAATGACACTCTGAGGAAAGAGCGTGATGCCACCTGCTTGGAAAGAGGCAGTGACATACCTCCTTTTGAAGAAGCCATTTCTCAATCACAACGTATTGGAGAACTTCCACCTGTCTCCAGCCTCCCCATCTGAGAAAAGTTTCTTGCAAAGGTGATGGGGAATCAGCTTCAAAAGATCCTAGAATAAGCAAATCATCTAGATCCCTTCCAGTCATGGTTTAGGTCTGGATATGGAAGAGAAACAGCACTAGCCATTCTGGTGAATGAGCTGGAATGGAAGGTCAAGTGTATTCTTCCTGGTCCTATTAGACTTCTTGGCAGCACTTGACCACTATCCTTCTGGACTATCTGCAAGAAATAGGGTCACTGTTCTACGATGGTTCTGCTCCACCCTGAATGGGTGGTTTTAGTTGATAGTCATGATGAAATAGTGATCAAATCTTTGGTTGCTCCAATGTGGAGTAACCCAGGACTCAGTCTTCTCTCCTATGTTGTTTAACATTTATATGTAACAGCTGGGAGACATTATCTATTGTTTTAAGGTAGGGTATCATGAGTATGATTACAGCCTTCAATTGTAACACACCAACTCAGACTAGAGAAGCTGTTGAAATCTTGAACCAGTGCCCATATGCTATGTAGAAATGGATGGAAACAAGCTCAGATTATACCCTATCAAAACTGTGGTAAACATCAAGGTCTTCCAGGAATATAGGCTACATTGGTTGTTCCAGATGGGTTAGCTCCCCTGAAGCACCAGTTATGATTCTACCTGAGCCAGGAAGAATCATTGACAGCAACTCATGCCTTTATTACTGTGCAACTGGACTCCTCTTAGCGGAGCTGCCTTTGAAGATAACCTAGAATCTGCAGCTACTACAAAATAACAGGGCTAACATCCTGTGGGACTTCCAGATCCAGACATCGTGGTAGTAGAGAAGGACCAGAAGACAGCAGAGGTGATAGATGTAGCAATGCCAAGTGACAGCAACATCAGGAAGGAGTATGAGAAGCTGGAGAAGTACCAGGGCCTGAAGGAAGAACTAGAAAGGATGTGGAAAGTAAAGGCCAAAGTGGTCCCAGTAGTGGTAGGAGCACTCGGGGCTGTGACTCTTAAGCTGGGAGAGTGGCTCCAACAGATCCCAGGAACAACATCAGAGCTCTCTGTCCAGAAGAGTGCAGTGTTAGAACAGCTAAGATACTGCACAGAACCCCCAAATTCCCAGGCCTCTGGTAGAGGACCCGGGATTCAGGAAGCTACATAACACCCATAGGGGTGAGAGATGATGATGATGATCCTATAGTTACCTACCTGTTTCTCCTAATACTGGACAACATATTTTAGGAAAGCATTTTCTCAATATACATGCAAAATCTCTTGGGACAATAATGGTAATTAAGATTTAGAGAATTTGTATTATACTGCATTCTGACTATTGTCTTATCAAGAACATAACCATATAAATAAAACTTCTAAAAGTACTACCTGTTTTTTCTGAGAATCAAAAGTTAAATAAGAATTCTTCTTCTAAAAGTTTATATATTTGTCTTAAATAAAAAAAAATTGGGCTAATTCCCAAGTAAATGCATATTGCAGCATTAATATTCCTGATTAAGTCATATATATTGGTGTTCACTTGACAAAATACAAACCTGAATAAGTTTGGGATCCTTCAAAACTTTAGATCTATTTCCTTTATATGCATCACTTTGCTCAGGGTTGAAGAGAGAGATTTCATGGGAGCATTTACACTGGCTTCTAATTCTCCGATTAGGATCCACTAGAAAAATACTCTCTCTGTTGAGGTAGTTCTTTGGCATGTAGTTTTCTGAACCAAAGCAATTAGACACTTCTTTTGATGTGCTGAGATGTTCTTTAACAGCAGTCTGACAGCATGAGCATTCAGGTTGATAAACAAAATGTTTTGGTATTTGATTATATTCATTAGTTGGTGATGAAATGTGTGTAGTTAAAGGGTCAGTCTCTTGTAAAGCATTTGATCCTAAATGAAATTTGACTTTTCTTTCACCTGTTTCCACTGTTTTGCTTTTTTCTACATTCTCCTTCAAATTCCTCATGGGAAATCCATTTTCAAATAAAGATGCCACTTTAATAACCTGGTTTCTTGGAGCTTCGTGTTTATATGAATTGTGCAAAGAACAGGTTGGGGAGACATGGTGACAACTACAGCACACTTCCTCTGTGCTGAGGGTTCCTGCAAGTGAATTCCATCGGTTTGAGTCAGTCTTACTGGCTCTCCAGTTACTATCTGGGCTTGCTCTAGTTTTCCTCCTACCTGACTCTGAAATATCTGTGTTAGGAAACAAACCACTTTGTGACATAGATCCACAGGGGCAGACTGAGAATTTCTTCAGGGCCAAACCTCCACCTGCTATCTGACCAGCTCCAAAATTCAGTTTGTCCACACCTGTATTAAATATATTTAATTTCTTTGGTAGCTGTTCCACTTTAGTATTTGCACAACAAGGAGAATGAGAGGTGCTATGTTTACCATGAGCATAAGATTCCGCATGATTCCAAGGATCCCTCTCCATTTCCACACAGGGACCAGATGAATGCTTACATTCATTTGGAAAAATATGCAATGCTTTCCTCCTCCCAGTTTGCAAAGAGGGAACTGGTGAATGCTTCTCACCTGCAAAAGGCAACATGGTAGGAAATGGAATAGAATAATTATTTGAATGTGGATGAAGTGGAACAGTTGAACTCCTTTTGTCAGCTGGCATATGTGAAATGAAAGTCTCATTTGCTCTTAACTTTGAAGTGGGAGAAATATCCTCTCTATATTTTTCATCTTTGTTCTGCCTGCCAGTCCAGCCTAAAAAATAATTCAGTATGTTTTGCATCTTCAAATTATTTTTTTTTCTAATTGGAGAAATATAACGAAGCCTTTCAAAACTATTTTTAGGATTTAGCAAATAATGGGAGGAAAATCTATGAATGACTTTCCCAGCTCGAGTTCGTTTGTGGGAGCTTCTGTGAAGAGTTAGGAACTTCTCAGAATTTCTATCTTCAGAATGCAGATCGACGGTTAAGTCAAGCAATGGGCTGCAATGGCATTTAGATATCTGATTTAGAGGCACATATCGCTCATTTATTTTTGCTTCTTCTACTCTTTTATTTTCGTCTGTAGGCTCAATGTCCAGTCTTTTGGGTGAATGAAATTTGGAGAAGACAGATGGCTTATTTTTACATTTTTGATCTCTTTGCAATGTTTTGTGTTTGGCAAACACAACAGATTTTACAGATCTGGAGATTTTTGGTTTTCTTTTTTGAAAAGCAGGTTTAACTGGATTTGGGGACAATGACCTAACAAAAAACTGAGGCAACTGATTTGCATGTGTATATTTAGAGGGTGGGAAAGGCCAATATGAGGACCAAAGATTTGATGTAGATAATGCTTGATCAGAATATACTTTGGAAGTACTGGTTTCTGATGATTCTGAGTGAGTTCCTAGATGATAACTGGCTTCATCAATTAGAATTTCAGAAAGTCCTACTTGCTTTTTAAATTTTGTGGTTTGTTTTTGTGGAACAATAGTAAGATGCAACTTCTTAAATGGTTGGTTATGTTCAGAATCTTTAAATTGGAAAGCTAAAACATGCCTCTGGGAATCTTCATCTACCGTCACGTCTGAAGGATCAGTGTCACTTGCTAATGAACCGGCTGGATATACGTAAGCTGCTTTCAACGTCAAAGAAATAGTAGGCTCTTCTGAACTGGAATGTGAGATTTGCTCAGCAGTCTGGGGATTTTCAATTTGATAAGAATATTCTGAGGAGTAATCTGAATGGCTGCTTACCAAATGACTTTCAAAACTCTGAATGTTTGCCGGTTTCTTCAGTTCTTTATTTACCTCAGTAGATACTGGTGACTGTTTGAAACATTCATAGCAAATATTGTCCTCGGGTTTTATTTCTGTAGCTTTATTCCGCACAGCTTTATTTTGCTTTGAAGCTAGAGAGTTACCATCTGAGGACTGCTTCTGATAGAATTTATCAAAAGCATAAGCTTCTTTCACTGTATAAATGATTTGTCCTTCAGTTGAATTTTCAGTAATGAGCAACTGAGGGATTGCTTTATTTAAACACAAATGGTCTCCATAAGAGCTGCTGTATATGAATGGAACTATTTTGGTTGAAAAAGATTTCAGTGAATGGGCATCTGTATTATAATCCTTACACTTTAGATACAATATAGATTCCAGTGATAATTCCTCCTGCAATTTACTAGTACACTCTACTTTTTCTCCTTGCAGAGAAGGGTGGTCTTTGCAAAAACTTGTACTGTTCACTTGGCTATTTTCCAAGATAAGCACTATGCCATCCAATTTGTTTTCCCCTTTTTCTTTTTCAAACAAGCTACATGAATCAAAACAGAAATAACTTTCAGGGCTGGAGTCAGTCAAATCTAGGAGAAATCAAGGGAAAAAAATAGAGATTTTTGCTTTCTAAGTGTTGATGTTTACAAAATTCATCACTATAACTAAAATGCAAACTACCTGTACTAAAAATAATAGATTTAGTAATTTAGAAGAAACAGTGAAAATACCAAAAAACTTCCTTATTGTCTGGCATCCAGTTTACCTTTGTTATGTATAACACTTCCTTCCCAACAGTCAGAATAAAAATCACATTCACTTTCTGTATCACAATCTGCCAGGCTCTTGCTGGACATATCATCTGAAACAGAAATATAGTTTGTACTATGTTTAATTAGAAATCAAAACAAATTTTAAAATGTACCTGACAGTATATATTTCCATATGAAAAAAAATCATATCTTAATATTGCAAAGGATTAAATGTTAGCATCTGTGGTCCCATTTATATTTTTGCCCATTTATTCATACAAATCAATAGATCTGACAGGTAATGAACTTATATACCTAATGAGCAGTCTAGTTTTGCTTCACTTAGTACTGAATTATTTCTTCTTCTATTTCTTCTTTAAGATATTCTCATCAGTTTTTCATTTTTTAGCCTTCCTGATGGCCAGCTTTCACAGATATATGTCAAAATAGGGAAAAGTGTTGCCTTGACAATATGTACTTTTGTTGCCAATTTTGTCTAAATTTCTCCTGCTCTTTCTTACAAGTAACAGATAATTCTTTATTTAATGCCTACAGTCACCATCCCTATGAATTTCTGAGACTAGGAAGATAAGTCTGTAACTAATTTGACTTCTTTCTTTATTTGCAATGGGCTGGCATTGCCTGTTGACATAATCTTTTGAAAATATTGAGCAGTAGACCAGCTTTTGCACACTCTTCTTTCACCTTCAACAAGAAATTCCTTAATCAATCAAAGTGGTATCGCCAGTATATATGAGGTTGCTTATGTTTCTTCCTGCAATTTTAATGTTTCTCCAGCAATTTTAATTTCAATTTCTTTTACTTCTATTCTAGCACTTCTCATGATATATTCTGCATATAAGTTTAAATACATTATGGGACAATGTACAGCCTGGCACATTCCTTTCTCAGTTCTGAACCACTCAGTTATTTTGTTGTTGTTGTTGTTGCTTCTGGGTCATCATTTACATTTTTCAATAGACAGATGAAATGGCCCAGTAAACCAATGTTTTAAGGGCTATCCACAATTTTTTGTGGTCTTTGTATAATCAGTAAAGCAAAAAACAGATCTCTTACTTATAATTTGACTTTTCTATCATTCATTGGATCCTAGCAACTTGATCTTGGATGTCTGTTTTTTCTGAATCCAGCTTTTATGTCTGAAAGTTCTTGTTATATATTATTGAAGTCGGGATTGCAAAATCTTATTAGCATGTGAGATAAATACAATTCCTTGGTACTTTAAGCATTCCTAGCATTGCCCTTTTTTGGTATTGGAATATAACCGTTTTCAGTCCCTTGGCCACTGCTGTTTTCTATACCTGCTTAGAAACCACAGGTAGCACTATACTATCTTAAAAATATTTTAAACAATTTTGCCAATATTTCATCAACTCCTGCAGCATTACTGTTAACAGTATTTTCTAGGGGCCTTTTAACTCATTTTCCAGAATGGCTGCTCTAGTTCAGTGAGCAACTTTTAATACAGGTCAGAGATTTCAGACCCTTTTTAATACAGTTCTTCTGTATATTTATTTTCTTGCCAAAAACTATTAGCATGTCTCCTCCTAATTTCATACACCTAGGCCAAAATTACTTGTTATCCCAATTGCTATTTTACTTACCATGTTTAGCATTCCATCTTCTATAATAAGTGTGACATTTTGGTGTTGTGTCAACACAGCTTTACAAGTCATCCTGGAATGTCCAGTTTTTGCTTCCTCTGCATCTGTGATTGGAATTTAGACTCAAGTAACTGTAACACTGTCTTGAATTTGAACTGAGATCAGTCTATCAGTTTTGGGAGTGTATCCAAGCACTGACTTTGGCATCCTTTTATTATTAACAATGGGTACTCTTTTCTTGGTCTGCAGAAAAACTGATGTTCCTCAGTTTCCTCAGACATGCTAATAGTTTTTGGCAAGAAAAGTAAATGTTTATAGCCAATACTTTATTTTAGTAACATAAAAGATGACTTTCAATCCATTCCATTCCATTTTAATTTGCTGATTCCCATAATGTTAATGTTCAGTCTTGACATTTCTGCTTTGACCACACCAAATTTGTCTTGTTTCCTGGATTTGACATTCCACATACCAATGGTTTACATATATATTAGCAGTATCCAAGTTCCCTTTTGTCTCTGGCTACAACAGCAGCTGGATGTTCTTTCAGCTTTAATCCTGCCACATTAAAAGCACTAGTGCCTCTCATACTTGCCCTCCCCTCTTCCCCAGTAGCTTGTTGGATGCCTTTCAAATTGGAGGCGGGGCAGTTCAAATTTCACTATCATGTCAACTTTGTCCTGGCTGAGAGTATCTTTTTGGTTTTCTTGGCAGAATACTGGAGTGGGTTGCTATTTCTTTCTTCAGTGATCTCTATTCTGTAACCTGCCCACCATGGCTGACCCTTTTGGAGCATTTACTTAACAATTCCAGAGTGGAAATGGTGAATCTACAATTACATTGCAATTACATATACACTTCCCTTGGACCAAATCTTATTGAAGAAATAATGCTTAATTTTGAATAGATATGTACAGGATTATACTATTAAATATTAAATAACAAATTATTCAAAAATATTTAAAATAAGTAGGCAAAATATATTTTATTGGACTAATTTAAATCAATAAACTAATATGTAAGGTTTCATCAACCTGAATTGGTCTAACAAAAATTGTTATGTTTTGATATCACTTATCCTACTAGATCATATTAAAGCCCAAAATAATTATACAAACTGCTATCTGCTAATGGGCCAGGTTATCTCAAATTCCCAGGAATCTACTTTGCCTGCCTACTGGAAAATAAGTTCCAATTAGCCAATGGGATTTGCCCACAGGTTAAAAACTTTAAGATTGCACTGATCTTTACATTCCCCATGAGCTTAGTTTCTGTTATTTACATTAAATGAATGTCCTACCTTGCTGAACTGAAGTATTATCCACTCATTCTTCAACTAGCAGAAAAATACACCAGCATGAAATTTAATGTTTCTATTATCAATCCCTATCCTACTTATATAGTCTGAAGTTATATAGTCTCCTACAAATAAAGGGTGACAAAGCTACTGTAATAAGATTGTATACACATTAAGACTATCTTTAGAGATTAATATTGGTGAGTTAAAGACAATTTAAGGCTGCCTCATTCATTGGCTGGGCATGAGATGTCTTGAGGATATAACCAAAAAAAATAATAAGGCTGCCAGGGCATGTGCCATGGTTTGATGAAAATGGAGAAATACCCCGAGTCTCTCAACTGTTATTACTACCATTTATAAGTTAGCAAATATGTGTATGATGCCTTGCTGTTTACAAAAAGTTCTTGTCCCAAAGAGTGTGTAATTCAAATTTTACATAGAAGAAACAAGAAGTAGGTGTCAATACCAGGCTGAGCTTCTCTTGGCTAGGTAGGGTGAGGTCTAGTCCTATCTGGATAGGGCACTGCCAGGGAAGCCCAATGAAATAGGTGGCAACTATGGAATTCTTGCATGTAAACAATGTGAGGTTTTGAAAGTGACTGAAAAAGTATTAAAAAGATGACCAGAGAAGGGGGGCGGGCAGTAAGGAGAAAAAAAGTAATTTTTGAGCGAGAACTGCTTCACACACAGGTGCATTTGTTATATGGATAAATGAGAGGCTCCTATCAGGCAACGGACACTTCCTCGGACAATAAAAAGAAAGCCTGAATTGCCTGAATAGAACGCAGTCCTTCTGAGGCACACTGTTCCAGAAAAGGGGCTCTCCATCCCGGCTTTTGAACTTCACCTCAACCCGGTGGATGGCACATGCACGCCCCGTGAAAGGACTACTCCCGTTCGCCCTCCCTCCTTTCCTCAGCGGCCATCTCGCTCCACGACGGACGCTTCTCCTTTCACCCGCAGGCGTCCCCTTCGCAGGTCTTACAGCAGCTCATCCACCAGGGGGTTACTTGACCCCAGGACAGCATGCATGACGTCAAAGACGTCGGCACTCCTCTGTGACCGGTCCCTTACATGGTGAGGTCACCTTTTCCGATATCCAAGCGTCCTGGCAGGTAATAACGCGCGACAGGCAGCAGCTTCGGTAGATCGCTTCCATGTCGTAGAGATGATCTGCAGTGCAATTTTCCCCATCTGCTTCAGTCCCAGATTCCAAACCCTTCCTTCCCCGCTCCGGACTAGTTACCATCCGCATTCAAATATGGCGCCCGCTCCCGCACACGTGGGAAAAAACCCTTGATGGAGAAACATGCTCCAGGAGAGGAAAAGTAGTGCAGGACGGCGGGGCTCGCCTCTGTATATGCATAGGCTCCGCCTTTCTCCTCAGTATTCGCCCTTATGTCTTGTACGTTTTCGATATGATTATACGAGACTCCTGTCAATCAGTGCAAATGGACGCTGGTATTCGTGGATAGGCTGAAAGAGTAGCCAATCTGTGAGGGGTTATCTGAGCGGACATAGCTGTGGATTCTCGCCCGAGTGGCTTCAGGTACCGGGTTGGGTTGGATGGGTGGGTGGCTGGGTACCGGAGGGACGGGATGTCTGTCCTCTGTTCTTTTTCAATGGTTGCACGAAGTTTGAATCCGTGGAAGGGGCGCGGTGTGCCATGGCCGGCGCCTTTCCTCACCCATTGGGAGGGGGAAGGGCAGGACCCAGTGGTGCCGGTTAACCCACATTCTTTCTCAGGTGACAAAAAGCGGGGTGCGGGACTACTGAGGGCAGGAGGACGCAGAGCAGCGTTTATCATCCATAGGTAGGGGGTGGGGTCTGAAGAGTTAAGCCGGTGCTGAGGGGCTTGACGAAGCCGAAGTGGACTGGGATCAAGGCTAGCAATGTCTGGGAGAGAGGTCACTCCTGAGAGGCAAACATGGCTACAGGCCCTTTAAAAGCTACTTTAACAGAACTGTCAAATCATTTTATGATGGAAAAGAAGGCCCTCCATGTCCCCAGGTTCCGGACTGAGAATGTGGGAAATCTGGTTTAAAAGGTGCTGTTGTTTCCAAAAAGTTAGGAAAAAAGTGATTTAAAACACCGATTAACTGGAGAAAAGTTATAGATGATTCAGCGTTTGCTTTTTGTGTATGACACTTGAGATATTTTTTCCCTCCCTTGTTTGCTTGCATTTATTTTAATCTGTGTTAAAATAACGCTAGTGTGTTTCAGAGAGTTAAAATTTTTCTCTGGCCATGATGATTTCAGCCATAGATAGACAATATGCTTTTAATAAATGGGATTGGTCTTGTATTCTTTTTTCATACTTCCTTTATAACAGGCAAGGAAAATGAACTGTTGCAATGTGCGTAGATATCCAGGTTTCTTCCAGTAATAGGCTAAACTTGTAAGACACACTAGCTATCTTACTGAACCTTATAAAATAAAGTTGTTTATTCTTGCTCAAGTAAATGGCTTAAATTCTTTCGAAGTAACTCATTGATAATATTACAGTGTTTGGTTACATTGCTTAGTGCAAAGTTTCCTTCGAACAGGCTACTCCCATTAGCCTGGGTTTCTGTAGAATGCTTTAAAAGATTATAATTACTGTTCTGACATAAGCTGTCAAGATCCATAACCGTAGGGATTCATTATTTTACTTCTTGGCTCATGCAGGTAGGCTTCATAATTATTGTTAATAGATCACTGCTTTGCCCAGAGGTATAACTGCCAGATGAACTTCGTTATTACACTAAAAATAATCAGAAATTGGGGAATTCCTCTAATAAAAAGGGATCCTTCCATCAGTGCATTTTTTCTATCATGAATTAATAGCATATTTCTGTGTGTGTCTCTCTCTCACACACACACATATGAAAAGAATGTATTCTGGGAGCTCAGATGCAGGTTGCATAGACACAGACAGTTGTTACAAAAGACAGCATTGTAAATTGATGACTCTGTAAAATCTATACCAACAAAGAGGATAGTTCTGGGGATGAACAGAATATAATGATACCTCAATTATTGTATTCCACTAATTCTGTTCTCCGGCAATCATGAAAATCTGATTTTATCTACAATACTATTTCATTTTGAGGTGCTTCATAACTATGTATTTTGGGAATCATTCAGTATATTTCTATAAAACAATGTTTCCCTTCTTTTTTAAAAAAGTTATATATGTCAGAGTTGGTATAATTGGAAGAAAAATAAAAGACGACTTGCTAACCATAAATACTGTAATTCATTTTTGTTTTTTGTTTTTTGTTTTATTTACATTTACTTCAATGAAAATAATTAGACTTAAAGAAATATCAGTCTCTTTACTCTTGTGAACTTGAATGCTGGATGTAGGAAAAAGATGGGAGTTAGATGTGGAATATACACACTCATGTCTTTGGTCAAGTATGAAGTTTGCTAAGAAACTTTGGATGCTACTGTATATATTAAGTCCCATTATATTCAGTGGGATGTATTCCCAGGTATTTATCAGACAGATGGTGTTTTTTAGACTAAGTTACAAAATTATATATCTGTGAATAAAATCAACTTCTTAATGATGGCCCTACATTTCTAGAATTTCCTTCCAACATATTGTGCAAATTTTAAAATAATCCTTAAAATCTGAATATATTCCAATTTGCCTTTTACTAACTCTCTTTGTGTTGTTGACTTTTGAGGTTCAGAACTGCTTTAAATGGGTTATACAACTTGTTATTACATATTTTCACTCTGGATTTTCTATTTTATTACAATTTGATATTTTTAATGGATATTGAATCTTATTTTAATTCTGCACACCATCTTGGTAGTATGTGCGTATGTCTGTGTGTGTATATATATAAATATCATTTTTAGAATTTTATCATGTCTACTTTTTCAGTCTTTGCAATGACTACGCTTTGGAAAGATATTTTGCAGAATGTCCAGCTCATTCAGTATGTGGCTCCAATTGCAATAGATGTAGCACTACTTGAAGGTGTTCTAATGAGGACTAAAGATGACCCCACTCTTTCTGATGTAAGTTCAAAACTAGAATTCATGTTGCAAAATCTTTTCAGCACCACATACTTCTCCGTACATAGCTGACAGGTATTGAGACAAGTTATTGTGGCAATGTTGTAGTATTGTTTAATAGTCATTTACCTACATTTATACCCTCTAACAACTGTAGCATCCAACGTGAAACTATTTTAAAAAATCAAAGAAAGTTTGTTCTGTTTAAAGAAAATGAATTTATATTAGTGTGAGAGGGCATTAATTCCTGCTTTCATCCTAGTTTCATCAATAAAACCTGTTCACTGATAAAGCATCATGCATTATGATTCTGGCTTGCTGGCATGTATGGGTAGAACCATAAAGACAAAGAATGGTGTGAACTGATACAGAATATTATATAGAAAGGTAGCTATTGGTTTATTGCATGTATCATTCAGTTCAAGTAACTATATGATACATTGTTATATATGCAGTTGTATAAATAAACTCAGTAATGTGATACAACTTTACTATAGGTAGTCCTCGCTTAACAACCACAAATGGGACTGGAATTTAGATCACTAAATGATGTAGTCATTAAGCGAACCATCATGTGACCGGACCAATTTTATGATCTTTTTTGCGGCGGTCATTAAGCGAATTACTACAATTGTTAAGTAAATCCCATAGTCATTAAGTGAATCATGGGATTTCCCATTGATTTTATTTGCTGGAAGCTGGCTGGGAAGGTTGCAAATGATGATCACATGACCCCAGGATGCTGCAACCATCATAAATGCAAGCTGGTTGCTAAGCACCTGGATCACGATCGTGACAACGGAGGTGCTGCAATGGTTGTAACTTTGGACACCGGTCGTAAGTCAATTTAGCGCTGTCATAACTTTGAGCGGTCGCTAAACAAATGGTTGTTAAGTGAGGACTACCTGTAGTTATGTGTCCTTTATTCTTGGGTTGATTTTTGCATGTTTGTTCAGTAGACATTCATAACATTTTACATTTGTTAATCATATGTACTGCTCATCTTCTGCTAATCATTCTTTATGCAATTAGATACTTGCAAACATAAGTGGGTAGAGAAATTCAGTCATATATTGGTCAGTGAAAATGGCTGACAATTATCTGCACATAAAGCAAAGTTTGCAGTAATTTGCCTCCATGTGATAATTTATTTCACATATGGTAATATTAACAAATCTGGCAGCAAGTAGTAACCCAATGCGAGCAAGCAGGCCAAAGTGACACAACATACATGGAAAGGTCTGTTTCTTTCATTTGCTCCTATTTGCCTTTCCTTTGTAGCTACATCATTTGTGGAACACTGTTGTTTCCATGAAAGCTCTGCTTCTGAAAGTACACAATATTGTCAATATAATTCTGCTGTAATGAGTTGCCTCCCCTACATAATTCCAGTATGCTTTAAAGATTTAAAAGAGCTTCATTTGGTTGCTTGTTCAAAGGGAATGAGTTGGCATACCCATAGCTGTACTCTTATTAACAGGTAGTGAATTATGCACCCTTTACACTGCTCCCATCTGAAGTACCAAAAGATCTGCTTGAACAAGCCTATTCCATTCAACAAGACTTTAACCTGCTGGTGGATAAAGTTAGCCAGGATACAGAATTCCTGGAATGCACTCTTGCCAGGTATGTCTGCCTATTGCATATTAAGGAAAAAAAGTATTTTAATTTCAATTTTCATAGTTGATGGAAATATGTTTGTACAGATAGTCCTTGGTTAATGACTTCCCTGTTTAGCGACCATTCAAACTTACGACAGCACTGAAAAAGTAGCTTTACGTCTGGTCCTTGAACTTACAACCATTGCAGTGTCCCCACGGTCATGTGATCACGATCTGGGCGCTTCGAAACCCATATGCATTTACAAGAGTCACAGTGTCTGTGGTCATGTGATCACCATTTGTAAGCTTCACAGCCAGCTTCTGACAAGCAAAGTCAGTGGAGAAGCCGGCAGTAAGTCACAAGTCACGGTCACGTGATATCACACTTAACGACTGTGGGTGATTTGCTTAATGACTGCAGTGGAACTGACAAGTTGGGCACAGTCATGTGATGTTTCACTTAACCACCACGTCCCTTAGTAACAGAGTTGCCAGTCCCAATTATGGTCGTTAAGTGAGGACAACATGTATTAAAATTGGTTTAGTGGAATGTGAAGGAACATTCATGCATACTTCCTAATTGTCCACATCAGGCTCTTCTCTCTGCCTATTTTATTCTGATGGCATTTGTTTGGAAATGACTGGGAAACTAAGGAAACGTAATTTATTTACTTTTAAGTAAGTATTGACCAGCACTGTATTTCATGTTCTGTCATGTTTAAACACTATATGACATTCATGATTCCAAGACTGCGATACTTTTTCATGAGAATGGTCTTATGATTCTAGTAGTTACATGACAGTTGGAAATATATGATGTGAATTCCCATGCATTATCAATCTGTATGCCGAAAATTCATATATTCATTTTGGGTTTTTCTTTTTGCATATAAATTGCTGCTGGAGGTCCAAGTAGCATCAGAAATATGAAGAGCTGGATATTTTTTTTTAAATTCACTCAGCCATACAGTAAATTGATGAAAAATTGATGAAAAAAAATCTTCCTAGTAATAATAATTATTTTACTAATATGGTATAAATTCTTTAAAAATGTAGGCTCACTCAAGATCTCTCTCTGCTAACCTATTTTTTTATATAATGAGCATCTGTATTCCACAAATATATTAGAAAAGGTTATGGGAAAAGAAACATCACTCTAAAATATTTGGTCTAATGTTTGGACTTCTCTGCCCCTTGTTTTTTTTTATAATAGCTTATCTCGTGAAGAATTCTGGAGAACTGAAACTTTCAGTGTTATTTTGTGTCTTTTAAAGTGGTTTTAGATGATTATTGTATTTTTACAGTATGTTTGAATTCTATATATGATCTCTCTTTTCTGTTTCTTCCTAGTATCATTAAAGTGGATGACTTTACAGCTCAGCTTTTTAAAATTTACAAGCAGGTTTTGAAAGAAGGAATGGCTCAGGTATTTCATGAAAGCTGCTAAAGCTACTGACATATTCCTGACAAGGAATCCTTATCATAGCATTAAACTTAAAAATATCAATAATAATAAAGACTCACCCCAACGCCGCCCAGAGTCATGTTTGTGAGTTAGGCAACTATATAAATATGCGGAGGGAGGGAAAGAAGGAAGGATCTAACCCATCCATTAAATATAATCTTGGACCTCAAGGAAACCTACCCTACCTTCACCCTAGTGGTAATTTTTTTTACTCTAACAGTTACCTTGGCAGGCATGTAACATAAATCTAATGTTACCACTTGGTATAAATCAGCCTAAAACTAATCTTCCATGAAAATGAGCCCAAGATGTCCCTAACCCTCACCCTAACTTCTCACATGCCTGCCAATACAAATTTTTAACTTAAATTTTTTACTAGTAAACAGTTCCTATCATAACATAAATGTAAGGCTACTACTAATGGTTAACATTCACTCAGCAAATAATCTTCCCAATAAATGTAAGTCTAAAGTATAAGGAAACCTAACTGTAACCATTGCTTTACCTTATGGCCAATAGAAATTGTACCCTAAAAGTTACCATGTCAGGCAGTCCCTATCATAACAAGAGTACAGGTAGTCCTCGCTTAACGACAGTAATTGGGACTGGAATTTCCATCACTAAGTGATGCAGTCACAAAGCACAATGTCACATGACTATGCCACTTAGCTATGGCAGCCCTGGCTGTCCCCGGTTACCATCATTAAGTGAATCACCGCGGGTTGTTAAGCAAGGATCTCACATGATCACAACTTCTGACTTCCTGCCGACTTCCCCATTGACTTTGGTTGTGGGAAGCCAGCAGGGAAGGTAGCAATTGGATTGCGCCCATGCAATCTCTCCTTCCCTGTGGATCCCGTTGCTCTCCGTGGTTTACGGAGCTGCTGAGGGAAATGAAATGGCAGAAGAGATATGTACAGCACTGTTGGAGGTCAATGAAGGATTAACTTGATCGAACATGGGTAAGAGCTGCTATTAAGGCCTACCTTGTGGCAGTAAGGGCAGTGAAGTAACAATACTTCTCAACCCTTATTGCATCTGCGGATTGCCATCCAGAGACATTGTTTCAGATGACATGAGCCATTTTGGGCAAGGGGAACTTGGAGATTCATCTGCAAGGCCAGGCAGAAGAATTTTCAGAGCATCTATTGGACAAAATTGTTTGAATTCATTCCCAGTTAGATGCCAGCTTTGGTACAGGTCCAGTGGAGATGTCTGGCACAGCCTTGCTGTATTATCTGGGAACGGTTTGAACCTGTTGGGCCTGAGGAAGCAGACAGGGTCCTTATGACTGAGTTCAGCCACCTCCTTAGATCCATGCCCCTCCTGGGTGGGTAAGGTCACCCAAGAGGGGACATGTGGCTGGGTTCTGGTGATCGATAATTAATCCTTGGGAGACAGGGTGGTTCCTTCATCTCTTAAGGAGGTGTTGGTTCACCCCCTTCTCAAGAAGCCACTGCTAGATCCCACCATATTGGACAGTTTTCATCCAGTGTTGAGCCTCCCTTTTTTGGGGAAGGTTGTGGAGAAGGTGGTCGCTCAGCAGCTTCAGCAACCCTGGATGAAGCAAATTATCTGGACCCCTTTCAGTCAGGATTCAGGCCTGTACATGGGACAGAAATGGCATTGATCACACTTTTGGATGATCCCTGGTGGGAGCAGGATGGGGGTAGTGCATCCATCCTGGCCCTTCTTGACCTTTTGGTGGCTTTCAGTACCATCGACCCTGGTATCTTTTTGGATCGGCTCTGAGTATTGGGAGTGGGTGGCACAGTATTGTGCTGGTTCTCTTCCTCAGGGGCCAATACCAGTCAGTGTTGATTGGGAGTGAGAGATCCCACCCTCAGTCCCTACTATGTGGGTTGCTGCAGGGTTCAGTGCTGTCTCCACTCCCATTCAACATCTACAATAAACCACTGGGGGAGATCATCCGTCACCATGGGGTGAGGTATCATCAGTATGCTGATTATACTCAATTATATCTTTCCTGCCCTGGTGAATTAAGTGATGCTATGGATGTCCTGTCCCAGTGCTTGGAGGCTGTAGGGGTCTGGATGGGGAACAACAGGCTTCAACTGAACCCCAGCAAGACTGAGTGGCTTTGGGTTTTAGGGCCTTCCAGATCTAGAATTTTACCATCTTTAGTACTGGATGGAATGGCACTGTTCCAGACGGGCACAGCTCGCAATCTGGGGCAGTTCCACTCCATCTGAACGCGTGACTCCTGCTCAAGGAGCAGGTGGCAGTTGTGGCCAGGAGGGCTTTTGCACAACTTCATGTTGTGCGCCACTTGCACCCATTCCTGGATTGTGAGGCTCTGCTCACAGTTACTCATGCCCTAGTCACTTCCCATATGGGCTGTTGTAATGCGCTCTACATGACGCTGCCCTTGAAGAGTATCCAGAAGCTTCAACTGGAGCAAAATGCAGTGGCATGGGCAGTTATATATTCCCCTAAGAGGACACACTTTACATCTCTGCTTCGTGAGCTGCACCGGTTGCCAGTTTGCTTCTGGGTCCAATTCAAGGTGCTTTTTTTGACCTTTAAAGCCCTACATGGCATGGGGCCATGTTATCTGAGGGACCATCTTTTCCCAATTACATCTACCCCATGCTGCGGGTCCCATCTGTGAAAGAGATCCTTCTGACGGGACTTAAGAGGCGAGCCTTTTCTGCTGTGGCACCAGCCCTCCGGAACATCATCCCTCCCAAGGTGAGGATAGTCCCAAGCCTTATTGCCTTCCAGAAAGCCCTTAAAACGTTTTTTCCAACAGGCCTGGGGATCCCCTGATGGTAGGGAACCCACATGTTCACTGTATTATGTGTGATATTCTCCCACTTGTGGTTTTGTTTTTATCTATGTTTACTATTTTAATTGCTTTTAATTGGTTTTGTTGTATGTTTTAATAATAGGTTTTATTGTATGCCACCCAGAGTCACTTCATGTGAAATGGGCAGCCATATAAATTTGACAAATAAATAAAAGCTCACCTTAAAGCTTATCTCCAGTTAAAAGTAATCATTTATATCAACCAACGCCATGGAAACCTAACCCTAACCCTAGCTTCACCCTACTGCCAATAGAAATTTTCTTCCTTAAAACTTCCCTTGGCAGTCAGTCCCTATGGAAACATGAACCTAGAACCAGAACAGCTATCATGTGGATTATCTTGTGGTTAACTGCTGAGTGCAGTCAATAAATAAACTTCATATGATGGATAATAATGCAGAGTACTTCTCCTTTTGGAATACTTGCCACTATAGCTTCTGCTATGTTTCTGTCTTACTTAGTCAGTGTTTTTAGGAATCAATCGCTCTGATTACATGTTTGACTATGGTGCAGATGGTTCTCCAGCTCTAAAACAAGTAGAAATAAATACCATTGCTGCAAGCTTTGGAGGCCTCACATCTCGAACCACTACAGTACATCGGTAAGGTTGCCAGCAGACTTGGGTTCTTCCACTGTGTATGATTTTAGCAGAGCAAATTTTGACTGGAATTCTACCCTTTGCTTGCTTGTGAGTGTGTTACTATTTATTCAGGTCTGTTGTATTCTGCTGTAATAGGGATGGCAGAAAGCTATGCAAAATTCTGAAGATTTGCCCTTCACTTTTGATGATTTCATCCAGCAAGCTTTCAACTCTTATTTTAAGGCTACTTAAAAAATATCAGTTATCACTAACATATTGGCTGGCTCAGACAGAGCAGAAGTGTATGGGAAAAGGATAGTTGAAATGCCTATATCAAGGCCCATCTAAGGGAATACAGCATCTTGAATCCAAAGCTACCTCCTCCTCATCCACTCAACAACCTATTTGTGGCCTCATTGCCCATCCAGTATATTAGGCATCATGGTGGAGGTCCCTTCTCTTGGTATATTCCCACTGCAAGTGTAAAGGCATCAGCATAGAATTCTGAATCCCTTCTAATCATTGATATGATGAATAAATTGGTTCTCCACACTTGCTTGTTTTTACTGAAAATAAAAAAGCTGAGCTTCTTAGGAACTTAAATTCTGCCCTGAATTATTGTTTCTGCACTTGTAAGGTGCAGTTACAAAAGACAAGCATTATATAATTAATACAATTATATGTTATATAATTTTCAGAAAGTTTCAGATATTGTTATTTAAAACCTGTTCTTACACAAGGGAAGATATGTAGCTCAGGGTTGAACTGTGAGCCCATGGTGCTCTCTGAACTTGGTTGTTTGCCTGTAGATGTTTCATTACCCAACTAGGTAATATCATCGGTGCTGATGAGTGTGGGGTTTGCTCTCTGTTTATATACAGTAGCTTGCCCTGCCAGTTTTGGTGGGGGTGGTGGTTTTCTCTTTGATAAAATCTGTTGCCAAGTTCAGAATGTATTTTATAGTGACATTTATTAATGGCACCTTTGAATAAATTGCTTTGACTACAAAATATATGGCAATGATAATCTGTCCCTGCTTGCTTTTATTTTGCAAGTGAAAATGTTTTGTATATAAGTGCATATATGCTTACAGTGTGTGTTTCAGAAAGGGTTTAGGTCTTTTATCTCTCTCACAGCTTTGTCTTGACAGTTGTATGTTCTCAATCATTTTATTACTTGTGTATATATGTATAGGCATGTGCTGAATGTTTTGGGGAAATCAAAGGAAGCCTCAAAATTGCTTTCCAATAATCCATCCAAAGGGATTGCTATGGGCATTGCAAGAGCTTGGGAACTCTATGACTCAGATAGGTAAGATAAGTGGCCTGTAAAATATCTGCATAGCCGTGTGTGTTATTTATATGAATAACTGAGGCTTGGGGCACATATTTGTCTAATGTGAAGTTTTAGGAATCCTGAAAGATATAGCCATATCTTTCCCTTCTACTGCAGTTCTCTCATTTAATTTTGACTTTTCTCGTTGCCTTTTGTATCCTTGTATTTCAGCATTACTTGCATATGAACAAACTCACATGCTCACATTTTATAAGATGGAAAAATTGCAACAGAAAAGTCTTTGGAAAAAAATGGAACCATTAATACTGGAACTGGTTTTCATTTCTTTTTTAAATATTTTCAAATATACTCTCTAGGTATATAAGAAAATGTCATATATGTCCTCACAGTTCTTAGAACCTACTTCTGTTTATTTAGCATTATTCCAGTAATACTGACCATCTTTATCAACTTTTTAATGATTAGAAAGTTGTACTGATTCTTCCTATACTTTATTCTTCCTTGGACAGTGATGGAGGTTAATTTATTTGTTAAAATTTTTATAACTAAAATTTTTATGTTTTGTAATTGTTGAAAGTATTGACAGAATAAATAATGTTTATATAATAAAATCAAAATCAATACCAGTAAAAATGAACTGGAAGAATAAAATATCTTTATTTGCTACTAAATAAACATCAGGCATATTTCTCCAAATAGAGCATTCCACAACTTATTCTTTATAGTTCTCTGCTTCACCTCAGGGATAGTACAGTATCTGGAAAAAAATGTATCATAAGTTCATTAAATAATAAGCAGAGTATTAAAAGTTTGGGATAAATACAGGAAAATAATCAGTCCAGAATTATCCTCTCTTGCTTTGTTATTAAATGTTTATTTTCATGAAGAGGAAAGTACAAAGAAATTTGCTCAGTGAAGAGATAATTTATATAGATTACAAGATTTGATAATTGGTAGAACAAAAATGAAATCTTCTGAGACTCTGACTTCACAGTTACCTATCTGACTAGTTTCAGTATTTTCAAATAAGTAGTATAATATTAAAAGAACTACAGAAACCAGGAAAAATACTTAGAGATTTGACTAAAATTGAAAATCTTATAACACAAAACTTGTTATAACACAATATTTGCTGGGCTTTATTTACAAATTGTTGGTGAAATATGATTCAGAAAACAAACACTGTATGTTTAAATGGATGCAGATTTTAAATGTAGTAATAGATATGCAACAAAAATAATTTATATGGAAGAAGAACATTAAATTTACCCCAAACATTTCACTTAGAGAAAACTGGTATAAGATATTTTATTGTTGTTATATTACCCCAGTCCTAATCGCTAAAATGGACAATTCATTTTCTAAAAATTGTTGGAAATGTATTGACCCGTTTGGATCATTCTTTTATATATGGTGGCAGTGCTGTAAAGCTCAGCAGTTCTAGAAAATGATTTATACTGGAATGAAACCTATTTTAAAATTTGAATTTCTTTTTCAACCTGTGATATTTTTATTAAATTTTAGAAAACCATATATTCCTATAAAGTATATTGACTTATTTATATTTATTTAGTTAATACAATTTAAGGGCTGCCCAATTCCAAACAATTCTGGGTGGCTTACACTTAAAAAATCAGGAACAATAAAAACTAAAGACAGATCATCTGCCTCCAGAAGTCAGACTCTCTATAACAAATAAAATATTCTATAAAGGCTCAACCACCATTCTGCCCAAGGCCTAGGAGAACAGCCATGTTTTCAGTGATTTTCTGAACGTCATCAGGGTGGGAGTCATACAGATCTCTAGGGGGAGTGCTGTTCCAGAGGGCAGGAACTGTGACAGAGAAGGCATGCTTCCTAGGTTTAATTGAAGTGACTCAAAGCACACCCACTCTGACTGATCTCACCGGATGAGCAGAAACAATTGGAGGATAGGCAATTCTCAAATAACCTGGCCTTATGTAATGAATGATTTTATAGGTGGTAATCTTGAATTGCACCTGGAAGCCAACTAGGAACCAGTGCAGCTTGCAGAGCAGTAGTGTCAACATGGACATATCATGGCATGCCAATTACTGCCAATTTTGCCATATTCTAGACCAGCTGCAGCTTCCAAGTGGCCTTCAAGGACAGCTCTGTGCAGAGTGCATTGCAATAGTCCATGAATGCTAGTGATTGTGATCTTTTTCTCATCTTTGAAAGCATAATTGAAAGCAAGATCATCTAAAGGCAGCCAGCAGAATATTGGCAACAGTAACAGAGGCCTATGGCTGGAGCTGCAAAAAATCAGTGGGAATAAGCAGGAAGTGGAGAGGGGCCAAGCAAATATGAATACAGTGGTACCTCGGGTCACGAACACTTCTGTTCACGACCAGTTTGGGTCACGAACAGCACCGTGCGCAAAATTTTGCTTCCATTTGCGAACGCCGCATCGGGTGACAAACAGGATCTGTGGCCATTTTCCCTGCTGTGACACGTGGTCGTGGCTTCCTGTAGGGAGGGGGACTCTCCCTCCAAGCAATAACCGCCTCCCCACCCTCCTTCCTGTGCTCCACGCCAGAAGTCGCCTCGAGCAAGGTTAGCATTCTCTCTCTTCGTACTGTACTTTGTGTCATATTTTTGTGGTTTAAAAAAAAAAATACATATGGTTCAGAACGGATTAACCGTATTTACATTGAACCTTATGGGAAAATTTGATTCGGGTCGCGACCAAAATTGGTTGGCGACCAAATTCGTAGGGGTCAGAACGGATTAACTGTATTTACATTGAACCTTATGGGAAAATTTGATTTGGGTCGCGACCAATTCGGGTCGCGACCAGAGTCATGGAACGAATTAAGTTCGTGACCCGAGGTACCACTGTAGTATGTAAAGGGTGCACAACCATAAAGTAAGCAAAGAGACAAATAGGAAATCATCCCAAACCCCCTAGAGGATCATGTGGTACATAAAGATTGAGATTATGTATACATAAGTAGCGTATGAAGTGGAGATTATTTTTGCCAGATTCCTTTTTGTGGCTGGCAAAAATAATTTTTTAAAAGGCTGAGGAATTTAAGGGCTGCAGGAAGTATGGGACTGATACTACTGGAAGGGTGGGACGCATTAATTTTTCCTCTTGTTTGGGAAGAGTTGGATTTTTTTTTTTTTAAGGAAAGTTGGTACCGTATTTTTCCGTCAATAAGACGCCCCCACGTACAAGACGACCCCCATTTTTCCAACCCAAAATTAAGAAATCAATATTTTAAAGATAGTGCAGAACACATTTTTATTTAGTAATTAGTTAACATTTACCCGATACACTCGGTGGGAGGAGGTCCAAACCGTCTCTCTGCAGCTCTATTTCCATGCTTTTTTGCATAACTGATTACATTCAATCACGAGTGAAACTGCCGATAGCTTGTCTCTGCAAACAGACTTCCTCTAATTGGTTTGTTCAGCATCAGCTGATGTCAGTTACATAAGGCTCGTGATTGGAGGAAGTCTGTTTGGGAGACAAGCTATTTCACTCGTGATTGGAGGCTAGCAATAGGAGGAAGCCTCTTTGCAGAAACAAAGTATGGGCAGTTTTGCAACAGCGAGGTTCTCTCCTCGGCTGACTTCCTTGAATAAGACACCCTTCAATTTTTAGGGTAAGGATTTTAGAAAAAAGTATTGTCTTATAGTCGGAAAAATACAGTATATCAAGTCTAGCTCAGGCTTAATACATCTGTTTTCTTATATTACCTTTTTTAAAAAATATAAAAAGTTGCACTGTTCCTGGGACCATAGCACTGGATGTGTAGCAGCACACTTTGCCTGTGTATTCTTACAGATTACCAATCCCTGTTTCTGGATGTTACATAATATATAATAAATATGTATTTCAAAATTAGAACACCAGCTAATGCTCACAAGTTGCTACCTATTTTATTTTTATTTCAGAGCAGTGGTGATGTTTCTGGTTGAAGAGGCTCAGAGGAATATTTTTGACCAACGCTGTATAGAAAATGTACTATGGATGAGGTAACAGTCTCATATAATTAGGATGAGGTATTTCAGACAATCCTATTCCGTAGTGCTGGGCAAAATGTCTCAATCTGAATGCTTCAAAACTGAAATACTTTGAGTGTGAATCATATTTGAATTTGAACAGCAGCATGAGTGAAAAATTGACTTCTTTCAGTATTTTTCTATAAAAGTGTTTTGAGTTTGAAACAGAATTCCTGTTTTTGATCTAGGTACACTTTTTAAAACGGCCCCAAACAGCCCTGTTTTGTACTTGAAACAGCTGTTTTACATTTGAGGTGGCAGGGTTTTGCACTTGAAATGGGATGTTTCAAATTTAAATACTTCAAACATATCTCTGCTATTAAATTAATTCCCTGAAAGTTGACATCATTAATATCTGGTTCCTTAAAATAAATTTTGAAGGTAAATCTTCAAACTTTTAAACTATTAAAATAGGGCTGGGAAACTCGCAGTCTCATGCAAATTCTAAACCCTTTTTTTCTAGCTCCAGGAATTACACTACCAAATGTGGGAAATAAGCTGCTAAGAAACTGATTTGAAAAAAACTTAAAAAGGAAAACAGCCAGTATCCCCTTCTTCCAAAATCTCAGGCATGATCATTTTAGTAACTTCACTGTCTTACACATAGCAGCTCTCCATACATTTTCTTGTGAAAAATACAGACATGGTTTGCTATTGTCTTGTTCCAAGTTTGATTTTGGAATTCAAAGCAATACCAGTAACTCTGTTGAGTTGATAGGCAGTCCCAGAATTTTAACTGTTTCCTATCCCAGAAGATTCTTCTCCCTTCTACACAAACAGCAGTTGCATTTTCCAGCTTGAATTCTGCTAACTATGCCATTTGGTTTTGCTGTGCAAAACTTTTTAATTACTTTTTATTCTGTTTCAGAACTAGAAAAAATGTATGCTCTGTGGTGCTAATGCATACGTGGATTTTATTAATAAGGAAAGAGAGATGAAGTTTTATGCCACTTCTCAGTTACCAGGAGCCCCACAATCCAATGTAGTCCATGGTAGCTGAATGGGACAATGGTAGCCCTTGGGACAATCAATGCTGCCACATGGCCACAGAACATCCTCCTCAGCAGCTGTGGCTCAAGGCTTAACTAAATCATCTTTTTTTTATTAGTCCAGTTTATATCAGATGTCTAATACAAAAAATAACAGGCATTGATGTTTAAGAGAAAAGCATATAAAAAACCATCAGTGCTGTTCATGCTGAGAGAGCATTATCAAGTGATGTTCAATGTTAAGATCAACATGTTCAGGTCAACCCACACTGCTAGGGTTACCAGGCAATCCCCTCCCCAACCAAGCTCATACTGACCCCAAGTAAAATAATTCCAAATAAGTGAAAAGATAATGAAGGCTGGCTAATGCAGAGCTATATCATTGATGCAGGCCAAGTGAAACTTAACCCAATAATAGCCGTATCTATTTGTTATCAAATGAAGCATATTAATAATCAGTAGACCAAGACTCTGTCCCTCCTTGTAATACAGATGTCTTCTCTTTGATGTTCCCCCTACACCCCATTAATTGTAAAAGATAAATGGGACCAGAATTACCTTTACAGAAGCTGTTCTGATTCTTCAGCAGCAATCTTGTCTTTTGGTATGCTTGAGATTTTTATATTTAATAATATTTTTCCCCAAAGTATTATTAAATAAAATGTTATTAAGCAGACCATACCTTTTTGAAGACTGATGCTAGTTTAGATACTTTCCAATCCTCTAACAGAGAGGTTGATCATTCAGCTATATTAATATTTTTGTTAGATCAGCTATTATACATTTGATTTCTCAGAGGACTCCTGGATGAAAACTATCTAACCCCAAAATTTGGCATCCCTCTGGCTGCTGCATTTTGAGCAAGCGAAGCTTCTGCATTAGTTCCACATAAAATGGAAGCCCCATTTTACTTGCGGATGGTTGGTTTCTGTTTAAAATTACAATTCTTTGTGTCTTTCTTGCATCCTAAGGAATATCAGGGTGATCCGAAGAAGTTTTAAAGATGTGTTTGAAAAAGCATCTTTGGACAGTGAAAAGAAACTGCATATGTAAGTATTGTCCATAGATCTACCCCCTGAATGCCGTTAAACACTAGTAGTCATATAAGAGATTAATTATCTTAAGTGGAAGACATCCTTGCCTACATTCAGCCTATAATGATATGTTCAGAAAAGTTTTGTTAAAGCAAAGTGGTAACCCTGCCATAACTGTGAAGAGCTATTTAGCCTCTCTTTAACTACCATTTTTCATAGCATGAAAAGGCCAGCAGGTTTCTTTGCAGTGTCTCATTTTCCATGGGCCTTTCCTCACAACATGGAAAGTGGCCTTTGTGGTTGGCATAGGGCAGTAACTCTCTCAGCCAGAAAAAAAAAGTCTAATGGCACCCCTCATAGGAATTTCACAATTTTCTCTCCCAGTCATGACTCTCACAGCATCATAGAAAAGCAATCCCTGTTAAGCAGGGATTAAACAGAAATGTTAGCTTAGGGCATGGATAGTTGGTATGTGAGTTTAAGGATATTTTCACATATCTGCCACTTACAATATTTGATACTAAGAAGCACTACAAAGTATTTGTGTTGCATTTGTTAAAAATAAAAACTAGTATCAGGTATTTGGAAATGTTCACATGATCACCAGAATACGATTTGAAAATTGTTTGCAACCGGATATGTGAAATAACTCTCTTAATAAGTAGCTAATGAAGGGGTACCTTAGTATTCTTGGAAATGAAGAGAGTGTGTTCAAGGATCAAGGTGAATGACTGTCTTGCCATTTTGAAAATCCTTCAAGATGTAATCAAAACATTCAAAATCAATAGAAATCTACTACATATGAATAGAATGTGTTGCAATGTTTCTGTATGTGTGTGTGTCTGTGTGTGTGTGTGTGTGAGAGAGAGAGAGAGAGAGAGAGAGAGAGAGAGGATATGAGAATGTTTGAGGGATAAAAAAACAAGGGAGGAAAGTGCTGACAGATTTGCTCTCTGTTCCAGAGATGGGGAGGAAATAGCAGTGGTATACTATAGGGAAGGCTACGTGCCAAGGAGTTATAACGAACAGGTTAGTACTACTGTCATCATCTTTAATGGCTAGGCATAAGGTATAATTTATTTTAAGGACTATTTCAGGGTGAATTACAATAATGTAAATCATATAATAATTAAATAGAAATAATGCAGAAGTCTTGTATACATTTAAAATGAAATTTTTCTAAACAGAGTTTGGTCCACAAGTTATGAAATAAATTCACTGAAAATTATTCAGTTCTTCCTATGGCAGTTGGCTCTCTTTCTCTGAACCTATTCACATAGCTCATTGCTACTTCAATAAACATTGCTAAGATGCTTATAACAATGCCTTTCTAAAGTATTCAGAAAACAATGATGAAGCACTGAAGTGATTTTCAGTTGGGAGAGGGGAAGGAATTACTTTGTAAGTTTAATAGCAGTGGTGCTTTTGGCTGACATATCAAATGCACGCTGGCAGTTTCAGTGGATAAGCACAGATATTTTTATGCATTTCTTTTGCTGATATTCAGGTATCCAGAAGGTTGTCTTATGTTTCCTTATTATCTGATTAAACAGTAGCGATGTACACATGATTTTATCATGATTTTATCAGTTTTATTCTAAAGGATTCTGTAGAGACATGCTAATTTTGCCTTTCCCCTGCAGTCTTCATGGAGTAATGCTCTGAAGAGCTTCTCTTTGTTAGGAGTTTATTGCAGGGGTTGCAGATGCAAGGGGAAAAAAGAACATATAAGTAGAAAATAGTCTTTGGATCATAGCCAGTATCAGTTTCTTCAACTGTAAGATATATAACTGTTGTGCAATAAAAAAAATTTGAATATTATATGTTACAAAAGAATCTGCACTGAGATTATTCTGTTCATTTTAAGAACTGGGAAGCACGGTTATTACTGGAAAAATCCAGAGCAATTAAGTGCCCTGATATAGCTACACAGCTTGCTGGAACCAAAAAAGTTCAGCAGGAGCTGAGCCGGCCAGGAGTCCTGGAAAGATTCTTGCCAAATAAACCGGAGGCAGTGGCTCAATTAAGAGCAACATTCACAGGTCTCTATTCCTTGGAAATGGTAAGTAGCAGTGTGTTGTAGGAGATGTACACTTAATATATACAGGGCTATAATACAGTTCAAAATCGGAAAGCACAATGGTGATAATATATTTAAAATATATACCTTTAATAAAATCTTTTGATAAATTGTGAACCTTAATTTTTGTCTAGAGCTGTTATATATGTTTAATGTATAGTGAAATTTTGTTGTTAGAAGCCAAGGTTAAGCATTTGGTATGGCTACATTGCAACACTCTTCTCTTCCAGGATGAAGAGGGTGATAAGATGGTTGCCATGGCTCTTGCTGACCCAGATCGATTTGTGTTGAAACCACAACGGGAAGGAGGAGGTAATTGTTCCCTGGGCCTGTATACTGGAAGTTCTAATAATTTATTTTTCAATTAATCTGTAAGAATAAAAATGATTTTTAGTCTAATAGGATTTGGAGGCAAATAGGATAGTTGTAATAAAAGTACCATGTAAATGAGTATCACGTATGAAAATTAATTAGGTTTACTAGGAGAATTGGATGTAGATGACTTATCTGATAAATAAAATGTTATGGAGGCATTATAGTTTGGACCCTAAGCATATTTTGGTTCCACAACTTTTTTTATTTGCAAGTAATGTTTCTGTCCTAAAAATGCATAGCCTTAATGAATACCATCAGATATCTAAGTTAATAGTTATACAGTAGTGCTGTAAGTATGTTCAGAATCAGTGTTTCAGCTCCAGAATCTAATATTTTCAAAAACTTGTAATGTCTTCTGTGCAAGTAAGAAAAGTCTGAAACAGAACCACCTTCAGACACACAAATTCTACTATAGCAGAACAGTAGACCTAATCAGGCATTCTGCTTAAAAGTTACATAAACATATGAACTCCATGCCATGCTTGCAATAGAACCTTCTGTGGTCATCTGTGCATAGAATGCAAACATCTTCAGAGAAGTGTGCCTTCACATACACAACTACGCATGAAGGAATGTCTGTGCAGTTTGCAACTCGATTAGACTAGAGTGAGATTACACGTGTTCTCTCTGTGTGCAGATTTTCATTGTATGCACATTTCTTCCAGCAAAACTAACATCAGAGGTATGGGTATCAGCTTGCATTGCCTGTTAACTGTTAATTACAGTTTATTTATACAGTTTATTTTAAAGTAAAGTTACAGTTTATTTATACAGTTAATTAAACTCCTGAACAAGGCTAGTATTAAGTAGAAAACCATGACTAATTTATCAGATTTTAATTTCTTGTAATACTTAACAGTCACTACATATTATCAAGCAGAATTTTCCTCTGACTTGATGACTCTAAAAACTTCTAAATGATGAGAATGTTGCTTGCTGATAGTTTAACCAAGAGAATTCTGCTATAATGCTGGAGGATTTGGGGGGAGATGGGCAGGGGACAAATTTAATAAATAAATAAAATAAATTTTAGCTATTCCATAATCACTTTTTGTCTACAGTCTGTCTAGAAATACTTAGTACCATGGAAACATTGTATTAATCCATTTAACTGCAGCAAGTATAGTGTTTACTTCACAGTGGAATGCCTTTTTGTTGTTCAGTTATCTTCTCAAAATCCTGCAAAAGAATGGCCTCCTTTCTCAGATCGCTCACATACATGCTATGCTGTACAATTCTGGGGAGAAATGCAAATCTGCCCATGTAAAATGTTGCCAATCACAGGAAACTCTTTCTCCTTATTTCTCCTTCCCACTTGTCCTTCATGTTTGATATTGCTGGGATGAGATCAAAACCCTAACATGCAAATTAGCAGCTTTGTTTTGTCTAATATTAATATCTATTGCATTGTCAGGGAATAATCTCTATGGAGATGAGCTCAAGCAGGTTCTGGAGAAAATTAAGGACAGTTCTGAGAGGACTTCTTATATTCTCATGGATAAAATAAAGCCTCTCCCAACACTAAATTACTTGTTGAGGGCTCATTGTCCGCTGAAAATATCAGAATGTGTGTCTGAACTGGGAATCTTTGGAGTCTATATCAGGTGAGAAACTGGCTGTAATTACTGGAGATGCTAATATTTTTACATTCCTATTTGTCTGTAGGTTTTCAAAACACAGTTTTTTGCTACTAGTGCTTTGGATAAAACCTGCACATTAAGTGCATAAGGCATAGTGGTTATCTGTTGTTCCTGTTGGCCCTGAAGAAGTGGACAGGTCCTGGGAGCTGTGAGTACATGCAGCTGTATTTTAGATCCATGCCCCTCCTGGTTCACTTAAGACCTCCCAGGAGGTGGCATGTGGTTGGGCCCAAGCAGTGGTGAATTCATCCTTGAGAGGGGGTGGCCCCACCTGCACTTCAGAAGTCTGTCACCTCAAGAGGGCATTGCTGGACTCAACTCTGTCAGATAATTTCTGGCCTATCTCCTTGTTGAGAAAGTGGTCAGGCTGCAGCTTCAAAGGGCTCTGGATGAGGTGGATTATCTGGATCCCTTTCAGTTGGGTTTCATACCTGGGTCTGGTATGGAGACAACATTGATCATACATGTTGATGACTTATGGCAGAATCAGGATGGGGTTGGGGCATCCATCCTCTTGATTTCTTGGTAGCCTTCAATACCTTTGATCACAGTACCCTCCTGAACCAGCTCAGGGGTTTAGGAATGGGAGGCATGGTGTTGAGGTAGTTCTCCTCCTTCCTCTGGAGTTCAGTCAGTGTTAATGAGTGGAGGGAGAGATCTAGCCCAAGGCCCTTGCTTCAAGGAGTTTCTCAAGGCTTATTTCTCTCCCCACTTCTGTTACCTCTATAGAGACTGCTGGGTGAGGTCATCCATCATCACAGCATTATCATCAGTATACTAGTGACATTCAGTTGTATATCTCAACCTCAAGCCCTTCATATGATGCTGTTGAGATGTGTGGAGGCTATAGGGACCTGGATGGGGGAGAACAGACTCAACCCTCATAAGATCGAGTGACTTTAGTATCCCCTGGATTCAGAGACTTCTGGGGTGAGCTCAGACTTCTTCAAAGTGATCCAATGCACAATTTATGGGTCCTTCTAACCTACAGCTTCTGCCCAAAGAGCAGGTGGCGGCTGTGGCTCAGAGGCCCTGTGCACAGTTCTGTGTTGTGTGCCAGTTGCATCTGCTTCTAGATCAAGAGGCCCTGCTCACGAGCACTCATGCCTTGGGCATCTCACAGATGGATTACTATGATATACATTACATGGGTTGCCTTCTGTTTACCAGTGAGCTTCCAGGTGCAATTCAAGTGCTGGTTCTTACCTATAAAGCCCTTCATGGCAGAGGTCCAGGTTATTAGTGGGATTATCTATCTTGAATTATTTCTGCCCATCTGGTAAGATCCAACAGGGTTGGCGTGCTTAGGTCCTGCCACTTAGATAATAGCATCTGGTAAGGCCTAAGATCCAAGATCACTGCAGACGGAGACTGCAGCCATGAAATTAAAAGACACTTGCTCCTTGGGAGGAAAGCTATGGCAAACCTAGATAGCATATTAAAAAGCAGAGACGTCACCTTGCCGACAAAGATCCGCATAGTCAAAGCTATGGTTTTTCCAGTAGTAATGTATGGCTGTGAGAGCTGGACCATAAAGAAGGCTGAACGCTGAAGAATTGATGCCTTTGAACTGTGGTGCTGGAGAAGACTCTTAAGAGTCCCCTGGACTGCTAGGAGGTCAAACCAGTCAATCTTAAAGGAAATCAACTCTGATTGCTCATTGGAAGGATTGATAATGAAGCTCAAGCTCAGATACTTTGGTCACCTAATGCGAAGAGAGGACTCTTTGGAAAAGACCCTGATGCTGGGAAAGATGGAAGGCAAAAGGAGAAGAGGACGGCAGAGGATGAGATGGCTAGATAGCATCACTGAAGCAATGAGCATGAAATTGAGCAAACTCAGGGAGACAGTGAAAGATAGGAAGGCCTGGCGCAATATGGTTCATGGGGTCACGAAGAATCGGACACAACTTAACGACTGAACAACAACAACAAAGGCCTAAGAGATGTGCCTTCTTGATTACCCTTCTGCTGTTTGGAACAGCAGCCCCCCGGGATTCATTTGGCCCAGACTGCCTATCTTTGAAAGGTATTAAGCATCTGGCCCTTTCCCCAGGCATGGGTCAGGGAGTGGTATGATTCTGTTGGTTGAATTTTTCCTGGCACTTTATGTCCATGTGATTTTGTATTTTGTTTTTAATTATTTGTTCATTATGTTGTTTTTATATATATGGGTTGTGGGTTGTTTATTGACGATGTACAGCACTCTTAAGTCATGTGCCAAGTAGCCAGCTATATAAATTGAACTGAAATTGAATTTAACATTTTAATAAAATGTTTGGTGGTAGAGAATATAATTCATATGCAAATAGTCACATGTTTCAATTCTTGGCATCTGAAGCTGTGGCTAAAAAAAGTATTATACTGGACTCTGAAGAGGGGTTGACAGTCAGGAGACAATACCAAGCTAGATAAACTAGTGATCCAATTCAATGTAACTTTTACTGACTAGATTGATGAACTAGATGCTAGAAGTCACTAGATGCTGCATCAGATTTATCATGTACATATACGGATTTGTCCAGTTCTCTGCACAACTAGTCAATTTAATATGCCACTTTGTTATGTTTAATGGAACCACATAATAGGAGAATGTGAAATAAATCAATTTTGGAAGTAAGTAACCCTATCTGCTACTTCCAGACGCTCTTCCCAACACCTCTATAACAATAGAAAGGAAATGAGTAAGCACAGCTCTGGATAATCTGTGCTTGAGTATTACCTGTAAGCTGTACTCATCCTTAAGATTCATGGTGGATTACAAGAACAACCCCACCCTCTTAACCCTCTGGAAAGCCGTAAGGAACTGGCTTTCCCCCAAAGTGTTGGGATAGTAAGGTTAGAGCCAAGGGACTGCATAGATGAATGGATGTAGATGATGGATGGTATGCCTAGTTTTTCTTGATTTTTTTTTATTGTTTTCATTGTGTTTTTATCACTGTTGTTAGCTGCCCACAGTTGTGTGCCATGTGGGCAGCCATATAAATCTTTAAAATAAATAAATAAATAAATTCCCCCATTGCTTGCAACTGAAATGCTTTCAGTGACAATATTATAAGAACAGTAAAGTGCTTTGGCCTGCCATTGCAGAACTGTTGAGCAAACGTACATACATATACGAATGATCTGTTTACAATCAAGCAGCTTTGCTTAATGGAACTTTCTAGCAAGATTATAGATAGAGTTGAGCAATTTTACATATATAGTTATTTTTATTTTTTTCCCTTGCAGACATGGTCAGAATCTTGTGATGAACAAGCATGTGGGCCATCTCTTGAGAACAAAGGCTATAGAACATGCAGACGGTGGAGTAGCAGCTGGTGTGGCTGTCTTGGATACTCCTTATGCGATATGAGAACAAAATCTCACAGTGCTTGAAATGGGAGACATTTTTCTTTTAAGGCATGATTGCCAAATGGCAGGCTTAATAATCAAAGTTATAGTAATTATTTTTAGTAATTTGCTGTCCTGGTCAGAAAACAGGATTCTAAATGACCTACATTGACAGTTTTCTGAAATATCCCTGTCAAAGATGGGTCTCATGGATATAATGTGCTTTTAACTATCATGGTCAACTTGCTGATAAGGCACCTCCTAAAAGTACATGTGGATTTCTGGTAGCAGAAAATATTCTTGATAACTTTCTACATATTCAAGATGTAATTCTATGTTTCTCAGAGTGGCAATAAGGAATGAAATTCTTTCAGAATTACAGTCTTTTGGGAAACTTCCTGTTTCACTCTGTTTTTGCCTGAAAATGACCTGAGGACAAATAAGAATCATGTATGCATGTTGTTTTTTATGGTGGTTGTGGGGAGCTCCTTTGAAAGATGCACAATCACTAGCATTGGGTAGAGGGACATAATAAAAAAATGTAGAAATCACTTCAGTTTCAGTGATCCCTGTACCCACCTGTTTTATAAAAACAACATAACCTAAGGAAAAAGCTAAAGATGATTTTGGTGGGAAATGATTTCGGAAACAATGGTAACAACAACAAAACAGCCAAATTTACTAAGACTAATTTGAGCTAAAAGTAGTTGTCAAAGACTGGTCAGTTCTGACTATCTGGTCAGCTCTGACTATCTGATGTCAGTGAGTAACTGATAGGTGATTACAAAAAAGTATGTCACCACTTTTTGAAAAAGATAGCAAATGTGTAGTAAGTTCAGAAGCCTGATGTACTGATATGTGAAGAACAGATGTGTTAATATGGCTGTTTTTTTTAAAACTCAGATTCTTAAATCTCCAGATACTATGAAACAATGGAATTTGTTGCGCTACAGAAAACAATTAGAATATCCTTTTGAAATATCACTGACAGTACACTGTTCTTTCAGCCTTCCACACCATGTCACTTTGCTTTAAAAAGATGGCATCTATACATTTTGGATGGCTTTAAGATGTCTTTTTCCTTCAGCAGCACTATCTCACTTCATGCATGGATTTCTTGACCACAGCCTTATTCACTACATTTTAGAGGACAGGCTTAGAGAATTAATGGAGCTATATGAGAACACAGTATTAAGAACTGGTAGAACAATTTTCTAAATAAAATACTTGATATCAGTTGGAAAATATTCTGGAAAATAATTGGTAACAATTATGTCCCCCCACCCCAGCTTTTCCTCCTAATGTTCTAGCATAGGGCCAGTGGGTTTTTTTGGTGTGGGGGGTTAGCCATGTGGTGACACGTTTACCAGTTACAAAGTATTGTATTTGTAAAGTTGGATATATTTTATGATATAACATTTGATGAATGTTAAATCCTACATTTTTAACAAGCCAACAGAATCCATTTAATGTCATCAGCGTATTTGTGAGATAACAGTTTGGTATGAATATATAGCCACATATGGCCTTACTGAATATAAACTGTAGATTTATATAGCCACAATTTGATCATAACAATGAAAAAGGATAAGAGAACCACAAATTTGAAGCTTTTGAGTAGACAAATTCATAATCCACGAGCACAGCTCTTCCATAACGCAGAAGAAATGTTACTGAGCTTTCCTCTGTGCTTTCTTTAGCTTTGTTATGTAAGCTAGATTCTACTGCAAGCTAGTAGACCATTTTCACTAGGCTTAAAGCAAATTAAATCCATGGATCACATTTTATTACATTCTTCTATCTACTTTGTTGATAAAAGTTTATGCAGCCAACTAATAATTGACATTACATCAGGGCTGTGCATTGCTTTGGATTTAAAGGCAAAAGGTGCTCTGGAGCACTGAGAGACGTTTATACAACATAGGCCTGCAAGCTGCCACCTCTTCCCCAGATTCCATGGTTGCTATCTGCAGCTGCAGCACACTCCTAGGAAAAGATGCATGTGGTTTAGGAAGATGCAGCCAGGTACTGGGTACGTGTTCCAAATCACCTTTTTGCCTTTGAATCCAAAGCAATGCACAGCCCTAATAACCAGTCCCAAATTTGAGTAAAGAGTTTATTAGAAACTTACTTTACCGAACTAGTTATGTTGGGACATCCCTACTAGATTCTTTAGCTATTAGGTTTACTAATTTACAGACAAACACAGACAGGAGAAACAGTGCTAGAAATTGTAAGCCAAAGAGGCTAGAATCCTGGTTTATCTTTCAAAACATAAACCAGGCAAGGAACATAAAACACCCACTACTATTTCTCTGTTATAGGTTTTATTTCTTTAATTTATTCCAATTAAATTTTTCTCATTTCCCAGCCATATTTATGTCGTTCTGTGATCAAAAATAAGAGGAATTTGTATTAACAGCATTTAGTATGCCACTGGCCTACTATCAGTGCTGTAAGAACATAGTTCTATATGCATACCAATGTTGCAGATCACACACAAGTACATTTAGACTACCACCAGCAGATAAAAAAATGAGAAATACAGCTGTGAGTAAAGATGAAGCAATGGTCATAATAATCAAATACACAGTTTGAGGGGCATACAGTTTTAAGCAGTTCTATGGATAACACAGACATCTCAGGGATGCAACAATATGGTTATCACAGGCAAAAAAAAGTGTTTAAGATAGTAAATAGTAGCAATTTCTAATACAAAGACATTCCCAGGTGAATAGCACTAAGTGCTGAAATATCTTGGCAAATTTGAAACAAGCATGTTCCCATCATATACATTTAATTAATCTGTAAGGATTAAGGGTTCATGTTTTCTTCACCTAAGTATCCATATCAGATCTCAAACTTATATTTGATTTTGCCTTTGCTCTTTCAATGGGAACCACCCTAATTTCAAGAAGAAGCAAGATTAGTGAACTATGGATAAAATCTAACTGAAACAAAAAAAGATATCTCTGCTTAGTTTGGTGGCGATTCACTCACTTTTTTTTCTTTCACAAGAGCAGCAGCTTGACTTTGGTCACACACATGATTTACACAATGATCACATGGAGAAAGCAGGATCAATTTGACTAAATTTAAGTACATCTGGAAGACATTTCCTCAGTATAACCACCAAATGCATCCCAGTAGTCCAGAATCTTTGACTGAATATATGTATTTATTTCCTTTATGTGATTATGGAACACAAGCTGGTCACACAAACAATTACTTCCTTTCATATCTATAACATCATCTCTTCCATTAATGAAAATAATAGATAGAGCTCCCTGCCCAGATTCAACTGGCACTGACATTGCACCAAATATTTCTAGCAAAAAAAAAAAAGAGCGCCTCCCTCCATGGAATACCCAGGCACTGAGCACAACTTTTCATGACTAGAACAACTGAATTTACATCCAACGTGGAACAATATACTGCAAAAATTCAAACGTGTGCCTGGAAGCACACAAGCATTATTGAAAATTAAAATATGTAGATAAGTGTTACTCCTTTGGGGGATGAAAAAATATAATAATCCTTTCCAGCCTATATTTCAATAGAGATAACACTGGAAAAATAACTTTACACAGCTTCATAGCTGATAGTTTTCTTTAAAATGTCTCATTTCCTATGCCATGCAGCTGGAGTATTCAGGATTTTTTTTTTTAAAAAAAAGAATGCTTAATTGTTAAAATATGTATTTTAATAATACTACCTCAACATGAGGATTACTGCTTAGTCTATTAGTTCTCAAGCCTTTTGAAGGCTCATAACTACAGCTCAGGAGTTCTTCACATCAGTATCTGCATATTCTAAGCTCCACCAATTACAGCATGTTAAGTGTAAAAATAAAAATAATTGAAATATTGTATGAATGAGACTGAAATTTCAGATATGCAGCATTGGACTATAAAATAACACGCACAGTGCTCCAGAGGCACAAAGCTAGATTCACAACACAAAAGGACTGGATCTTGGAGCACCAGTTTTTCTTCTCTTCAGGATTTTACATTCAGATTAGCACATAGCAGTTTGCCATCGCAAGTCACTGTCTCTTAGGGGCCATATTCTCATCAAATTCATGCACTTCTGCTGTTTTTGTAGGATAGCCCTGCTACATTATTGTTTCACACCTGTTACTGAAAAGATGGTTTATAACTGCTGGATCTGCCACCGTTGAGGTATCTCCCAGTTCCTGGTCATTTTTCGCAATCTTCCTTAATACTCGCCGCATAATTTTACCTACAAAGAAAGCATGGTATTAAAGTTGACTCTGATTATGAGAGAGAAATTAGTGAAGAATGGATTAGTTATTAATCCTGTTCAGATAATAATTAATGTGGCCCTTTGAATCTGCCACGCAAAGCAGCTGAAGTCAAATGATTTGCGAAGCAGTAAGACTTATGCGACTGTCTAAAATGTAAGATCCTGGACAATTAGGAGCCATTCACAAATCAAATCTGACACATAATGGATATACCCTGGGATTCTGGATCCTAAAATAATGAGATTCTAACCTGAGATACCAACATTTGAATTTTTTCTGGCCTTGCTGTTCTACAGATACAGTATGGTTTGTCAAGAGAATAATCATTTAAAAGGATGTTCTCTAGCCAAAGCAAGTTCAGCCTTGTCCTGTAATAGATTTACACACAGCTTGTAATATATAAGGGTGTTTACTTCAGTAAATGTCATATATTTAAAAAAAACCCTTCTCACCCCTATGGATGTTACGTGTCTTCCTCAATCTCAGATCCTCTACCAGAAGCCCTGGAATTTAAGGGTTCTGCGCAGTATCTTAGCTGTTCCTAGCACCACTCTTCTGGACAGAGAGCTCTGATGTTGTTCCTGGGATCTGTTGAAGCCACTCCCCCAGCTTAAGAGTCACAGCCCCAAGTGCTCCTACCACCACTGGGACCACTTTGGCCTTTACTTTCCACATCCTTTCTAGTTCTTCCTTCAGGCCCTGGTACTTCTCCAGCCTCTCATACTCCTTCCTGATGTTGCTGTCACTTGGCATTGCTACATCTATCACCTCTGCTGTCTTCTGGTCCTTGTCTACTACCACGATGTCTGATTGATTGGCCAGTACCTGCCTATCCATCTGGATCTGGAATTCCCACAGGATCTTAGCCCTGTTATTCTCTACGAGAATCTCCCATCTGGACTTGGGAGGGTCTAGCCCATACACTGTGCAGATGTTCCTATACACAATGCCAGCTACTTGGTTGTGCTGTTCAGTGTATGCTGTTTGTGCCTGCATCTTACACCCTGCCACTATGTGTTGGACTGTCTCTGAGACCTCTCTGCACATTCTGCACCTTGGGTCTTATCTAGTGTGGTAGATCCCTGCTTCTATGGATCTGGTGCTTAGTACCTGTTCTTGTGCCATGTTCTCATTCTATGATCAGTGCCTCAGTGCTGTCTTTTAATTCAGTCCTTTCCAGCCACTGGTAGGATTTCCAATCGCAGCTGGACAGCTTAGTGGTTAGAGCGCTGCCCTTCTGACGCAGGAGACCAGGATTTGAATCCCGGCTGGTACCTACCTTATCAATAGGGTTCCTTGGACAAAGACCCCCAACACTTGCCTACCTTGGACATGAGAGTGACATGAACTAAGAGAGTCATGTCAGCTCGGACATCGCCCAGATTAACAAGGTCCATGCCAGATGTTGGGGAACCAAGACAATCTGACGATAAGTGGAACAAACATACATGGACAAGACAAGAGAATCTGGGATGATGGATGGATGTGTGTGTGTATGTGTAATGATATGTCTAATTTACAAGCTGTAAACCAACTTACAGATTAGTTGCCCAGTACAGTGGTACCTCGGTTCACGAACTTAATTCATTCCACGACTCTGGTCGCGAACCGAATTGGTCATGAACCGAATCAAATTTTCCCATAAGGTTCAATGTAAATACGGTTAATCTGTTCTGACCCCTACGAATTTGGTCGCCAACTGATTTTTGATCGTGTCCCGAATCAAATTTCCCTATAAGGTTCAATGTAATTACGGTTAATCCGTTCTGAACCATATGTTGTTGTTTTTTTAAACCGCAAAAATATGACACAAAGTACAGTACGAAGAGAGAGAAAGCTAACCTTGCTCGACGCGACTTCTGGCGTGGAGGACAGGAAGGCGGGTGGGGAGGCAGTTACTGCTTGGAGGGAGAGTCCCCCTCCCTACAGGAAGCTGCGACCACGTGTCATGGGAGGGAAAATGGCCGCGGATCCTGTTCGTAACCCGATGCGGAGTTCACGAACGGAGGCAAAATTTTGCGACCGGAGCTGTTCGTGAACCGAATTGTTCATGAACAGAAATGTTCGTGAACCAAGGTACCACTGTAATTCCTAAAGACTCTTAAATTCTCACACTCTGATTCTTAAAGCACAAGAAGAAATAATAGCATTTAGTAGTTAGTAAGAACCTGCAATGTAAGGTATGGTGTTATTCATTCCACTAACAGACATCAAAATTAAATCATACCTGAGCGGGTTTTGGGCAGGCCAGGAGCATTCTGAATATAATCTGGAGTTGCAATAGGACCAATCTTTTCTCTGACTGCAAATAAGAAAATGACCATTTTAGTTTTTATGAACAAAAAAACTGAGTAAATAAAAAAGTCATGTTACAGAAGAGTCATTTAAGCTCGTCTATGATGGCTGATAATTGGGGTATTGCATTTATTTAGATATGTTCGACCTCAGAACTGCAATCCACCAACAGAGGATAATAAATATGAGTAGCTTTTATATATGAAATATGAAACTATAACACATGAAACTACCATATACTATCTCACTGGTAATTCTTAAGTAGCCAGAACAATCCCACTCACATACAAGAGGAAGGTTTAAGAAGTTTTTTGAGAAACCCCAAACAGCTAAAGAAAACAGTACCCAAATAAAACAAAATTTAAGGTGATAGGCCCAAAAATGCACTAACTGTTGAAGGAGGAAACAAAACTTAAAGGTGGGGGATGGGGTAATGAAATAGACTACAGTCTAGCAAACTTCAACCTAAAACAGAATAATTCCACAGTGCTACTTTTCCTCACAAGACCTGTTTATACACATACAGAAGGGATGCCGGGGGGGGCGGGGGGGGGGATAAAAACTGACATTTAAAAGTCATAATGCAACTCTCCCTTTAAGTGTTTCCACTTCAACCTTGTCACTAAGGATCTTCATTTACAGTTTCTATTTTCAGTTAACAACAGTTCACTTTTTAACAGCATATGTCATTGTTTTATTTCATCCAAATATGTTTTTTTTTCACCCAGCATTTATTGAAGTCTGCTTTCAGGAAACTCTTTGCATATAAATGTATCAGTAACATTTGGATTGTATAGATTGCTTTTCGGTGGACTTGGGTTTGTGGTCCGCTGTTGCTTTTTCTGCTGATGAGGATGTTGCAAAAGGTAGTTTGCAGTTTCCTTCTTTTGTGAATTTGATTCCAGCACCCCCACCCCCAACCAGCCATCCCATCACACAGCTCTCAACATCACCAATCACACAGGAAGCCACCAATGCAATGAATCACCACCTTATCATCCAAGTAAATAATCAACAAGGAGCTATCAATCATCTGCAAAACAACATCTGTCTAGATCATCCCATGCAAGCATTCAGAAAATAGGCAAGGCTGAAGGACATTCAACCCATGCCAGTCACAAACTTCACTTCTCCAGAACTCCATCCTGAAGTTGTCTAGTAGTGTAATTACATGTCTACAACCCCAAAACCAAGTTCAGAGAACTCCAACAAGTCAACATGCCACCTCTGAGCTGCACACACTTGTTTCCGTCACAAATATAATAATGTATGTTATGGAATCCCTATATGCTATATAGAAGGGGGGGGTACATCCAGAAGTTCCCTTGGAGCCCTGAACTAACAGAATGGATATTCCCGCTCTCACAAGCTCCTACAGCTATAAATGCAAGGTTAAAAGTCAAAATAGAGGACATATTGTATTTCCTAGGAAGATCTTTCTCAATCAAATGCTTTCAAAGAACACAAGGATTTCTCAAAATTCATTTTTAACTGTAAAGGGACAACTCAGTAATTACTAATCCCAAAAAAACTATTGTAAGAAAAAATGCTAGCAATTATTTCTTTTTGCATATTAAGAAATAACAGAATTATGTAAAAGACCTCAGCCGGATAAATACAAAGCATGCCAATTCATTCTTTACTTGCTGAAAGTTGGACAGTTACTATATACACATCATTTTTACAATACTCCCACCATGTCCATGAGCATGCAGTGTGCTCTTAAGTACTGAAAGTGGATACCACCTGGCAGCAAGGACATACGAAAAGCAGCAAGGCAAGAAGAACAAATTTAACTTTGACAGAACCAACAGGTATCCTTTTGATCTGAAAACCACCCTTTCATCCTGCCTGAGGAGCAAGGCATTTTGTTAATGATGGATTTATCCCAGGAAAGTCACAACAAAGCTTATGGGGAAGAGTCCATTACAGGACTTCCCTTTCACTATGCATGCTGATGCTCTATCAGCTCCACTAATGAGGAGGACGTTTGGTTCCACAGAACAGACTGAGGTTGCATAGTTTACATACCAAAGGTCCCATGTGGCATACCTGCCATCTCCTTTTAATAAACTGATAGAGTTTTCTTAAGCCTGGCATCCTCCAGAATCCCAAAATTTGGCCATGTTGGCTGGGAAGTTGTAGCCCTGACATCTGGAAGTGCCAGATTTGAGACAATTAAATTTAACTAATAAAGAAAAAGATCCCTGTTAAAGGCTCAAGAGAAACACTGCTAATCTAACTAGATTACACTTAGATTTGAACACAGAGATGGGCAAACCGTGGTCCTTTAGGTAGAATATAAATTCCAACTTCCCCATTGACTCCATTCTGACTGGACTGCTACAAATTCACAAATACAAAGTTGTGCAAGATCTGGAGGACCACAGATTGCTCACACCTGCTTCCTACATTTCTACATTCAGGATCCTCCTGTCCTGATTCCCACAGTCTAATAGTCTTTTATAAGTCTTATCTGGTTAAATGTTGCATTTTCAATGTGCCTCTCTGACTTCAGCCAACACAATTACCTTGTTTCTTCAATTCATCAATCAGCTTGTTTGTGAAATCATGTCCATCCTTCAGAGTCACAAAACAGTAGAGGCATTCTCCCTTCACAGGGTGTGGGTGGCTTACTACAGCTGCCTCCGAGATGGCAGCATGTTCCACAAGTGCTGATTCGACTTCTGCTGTGCTCAGTAAATGTCCTGCAAGCAAAAAGAAAACAGGACTTTTCTAAAATTGGTCTTGTCCCATCATTCTTTGCTTTTTATATAAAAGCAGGATATTATTGAGTCAAGCTATGGATCAGAAAGTGAAGCATAATCTGGCCGTATGTTTTTTACTAATTCCTTTGCTTTCATTTGTGTATTCTTAGGAAATAATCATACTGCAAAAGTTGAAAAATAAAATTTGGCATCACAAAATTATAAGAGGAAAGAGTTTAGAAAAGCCCATTTTATAGAGAATGCGAAATTATAGCTGTACCCAATAAAAATGAGTAAGGCATGGTTTCCTAGGATTTTATTTTTTAAATATATAACATTAATTGTATAATTACAATACATTATGATATGCCAGCCTTCTTCACATTTATGCATATGAGGTACAAATAAGGGGTAACCCTTGAACTCCTTAGAGGAAAGTTAGGATATAAATATAAAAAATAAATTATACAAAAATAATACTACAGTCAACAATATACAGGTATATATTGTAGATATGTAGGTAAAAAATTACTGTACTCTTATCTGCTCACTTTTCCTTTGCTAAAAGCATAGAAACAACTTATAAGGATTTAACCATTCATTTCTTACCATTTTAATTTTCTCAACAACTGGCTGATATCCCATCAAAACTAGCAACTTGAAATTGCTTAATATTGTTCATGTCTTGATTTAGCTTCTCTGGTAGGACAAAGGGTGATACAGGTAGTCCTCGACTTATGACCATTCATTTAGTGAGCATTCAAAGTTACGACAGCACTGAAAAAAGTGACTTACAACCGGTCCTTGCACTTAAGACCATCACAGCATCCCTGTGGTCACATGATCAAATTTTGGGCACTTGACAACCGGCATGTATTTATGACAGTTGCAGCATCCCAGGGTCACGTGATCACCATTTGTTACCTTCCCAGCCAGCTTCCAACAAATAAAATCAATGGGGAACCACATGATTCACTTAACAACTGCTGCAAAAAATGTTGTAAAATTGGGTGCGGTCATGTCATGCCTCGCTTAACAACCACACTGCTTAAAAATGAATTTTCCAGTCCCTACTGTGGTTGTAAGTTGAGGACTAACTGTACTGGATATTTTTCTCATTTGTCATTGTTTGTATTCTCCAGCAATGACCATGCATAGTTTCAAAGACTTTTGAAGAAATATATCACCCAAAAGACCAAGGTCTGAAGATGTTAAAAATCTTATTATGTCAACAAGAGAACTATACAGGCAACTTTTATTCTTCCACAAGAATTTGGCTCTTACCAGAAACATTCAGCATGTCATCAATTCGACCTGTGATCCAGTAATAACCATCTTTATCTCTCTTGCAGCCTGGAAGAGTGACAAATCGGTTATTGTGAAACAGACACTAAGGGGAAAAAAAACTAAATAGGATTTGGGGAAATCTATTAAAATAAGTGGGGATGATATGGTACTCATCTACTACAGCAAAGTAGTAGAGGTATTATAAGAAACAGAATATTAATTTAAAATCCAAACAGCAGAGAGAGTGTCTTAATTTAAAATGAAGATATGAAAAACCAATAGCCTGATTTAAAATCAGCAAGATGTCTCTTTTGAATCCACATCTTATTAAGAGACCCGGCTCCCTAACTCCACTGGCTCTCCCACATATTTAATATCAGCGGGTGGGAAAGGAAAAGTACAAGGAGCCAAGTTTCATATTGCAAGTTCCAGAGCTGAATTCCAACATACCAAACAAATTCCAAGGACTTCCACAGCTTTTATGATGCTCCCCATCATAAAAATCAGACCATGGGGCCTATAGACTTTAATCCTCCCAATCTTTTCCCATCAGATGTTCAGCCCTTACACCTGGGTTTGTAAGGAATATGAAGAAATCCCTCCCCAAGAGGTTCAGACCCAGAAGAGTTTACAATCAAACCTAAATCATTCATACTAGTTAGTCCATCAAAGTTTGTGAAAAACAAATTCTAAAAAAAAACAGGAACAAGAGAATTCTTTCTCAGATAGATTTAAAAAGAGGATGGGAACACTCCATTTTGTCTTTATTCTTTTGCCTTTCATCCCAGAAGGAAATAGCATCTGGGATAGACTGGCTTCAGCCACATAATAAAATTGCCCCAACCTGGAGAAGAATATGGGGTCAGAAGAAAATAGCCACAAGAAGTTAGATGCAGATTAAACTCCTTTTGTTATTTCATGGGTTGAGCTGAGTTGTGCCTTTGAATCCTAAATTCTTACCAGCTCTGATTACAGAGTGTGTACATGTGAGTGATATTGATTGAATGTACACAGTATTGCTGCCTGGAATAGTAGCCACTGAGTAAGGTCTGCATGACTCATGATATTTTTTCTTTTTCCTTTCTCTCATTCACTATTCAATTAGTTCATTAACCTTAATGTACATAATGTATCTTCTTCTGGAATTAGTATCCACATTCAGTATTTCTTGGCTGCTCTGATATGCTTAAGAAAGCTAAAAGCAGATTTTCCACACTCTTCCTCCTGAGTAAATGGGCAGAGAGGAATTGACTCTATCAAGGAGTGGATGATGGCAGCCTACCAAACAGAATCTCACCAGGACTGTGGGAGGTGAAACAGTAAAGATTATGAGGCAAAGGGCTTAGGGAACCCCGCTTGAAGGAATCAGAGAACCTAACCAGTTCAGTCACTGTGCATGCATGTGAAAGTGCAGCTTCATTCCAGGGCCGTGCATAAAATCTTCAAAAAGCTGAGATCTATAAAAGAGGCCTACTTTAAAAGGAGAATTCTGATGTAACTGCTGGAAATGGATGTGGCCATAGTAGAAAGTATGTTTATGAGGACTTCTAACATACTTAGATATTTATTTATTTATTTATTCAACTTGTATGCCGCCCATCTCCCCCAACGGGTGACTCTGGGCGGCTCACAATAAAAACACAGCTCTCACCGAGATGGCTAAAAACTATAAATAATTAAAAACATATTAAAAAACCCTAAAAAACCCTAAAAAATTAAATAGGAAATAAGCTTCATAAGATCAATATTTTTGAGTCAAAGATCCTATGAGAAGACTTACCATCTCCAGTCACATAATAACCAGGGAACTTGTGGAAGTAAGTTGCCTCAAACCGCTGGTGGTTTTTGTATACCGTGCGCATTATTCCAGGCCAGGGTTGCTTAAAAACCTAAAGATGTTTATATGAGAATGTGAGGAAAGTAAAAAACACACATTTATTTGAATATTTTGCATTTTGTAGAGCAACTCTGTACCGCTTTTAACCATTCTTTCTGTCACGCAGGACTGAATAGACCCTGGTTCTATGGAGTTCCTCTATTATTTTATGTAAGTTGTATCAATATGGGGTAATGGACACAGTTGCATCACAAAGATCCATGTTTAAACCTCCACTCAGCTGTGAAGGCTGTTTGGAGAAGTCACTAGCTGAGTTCAAGCAAAATACAAAACATAATGTGATTTATCTGATTCAGACTTAGTACTATGCGTGAACTCAAACACTGAGGCTTGTAAATCATGGTTAATGTTTTAGCAATGCCCATGATCCATACAACTGTGGTTTGTTTAACACACCATATCTTTGATCTCACTTGGTTATAAACTAGAATAACTCAAGTTCCTTGAAGGAAGGTCCAGCTACATGTCATCATGTTAAGAAACGACTCAGACAGAGGTCTGCTTGATGTCAAAGCACAGAATTAAAACAAAGAATTCAGTATACTGACAAATATTTCAGTATTCAGGAATAGAGCAGTGATATGGCTTGGAAAGTTTCATATTGCCCCTACCCCATTTTTAGAAATGCATTACTTTATAAGTTTAAGTAATAACATAATGAATAAATATTAGAACAAGATATCAAGCAATAAGACCCAGTCTGTTCTAAAGTCAAAGTTGTAACTAACTTCAGAGACAGAATGGTATAACATCAGATAAACAGAAATGCGGCAATCAGACCCAGAGGCTGGATAGCTCTCAAGCAACTCTGTCCTCCAACCCCACCCCATTATTTTTCAGCTACTGGGCAGCAATCTATTCATATTCCATGATCTCTTGCTCATGATGATGAAAAGTACAGGTAAGAAGCCATGCAAAATGAACCCAATATAAATAGACAAACCTCATCCACTTGTAGAAAGCAACCTGAACTGCCTGAACCCTCTCTCAAAACTGCTTGCTTGCTTGCTTATTTATTTATATTTCAAATTTAGATACCACCCATCTCACAAAAAGTGACTCTGGGCGGTTCCCAATAAAACAGCAATAAATATTAAAATACAATAAAACAATATAAAATACAGTAAAAATAGAATAAAAACCAAACACATACACAAATAATATCTTCCAAGAAGTTGATGGTCAGTAAGATGTTAACATATGGGAGCATCTTCAGGGTGCTAGCCACCCCCAGGGTTGGTTGCCCTTTTTTGCACCCCATGCCAGTTGGCAGAGCCAGGTTTTGACTGCTTTCCGGAAGGACAAGAGAGTTGGGGCCTGCCTCACCTCTGTGGGGAGAGTATTCCGTAGGGCGGGGGCCATGGCAGAGAAGGCTCTCTTTCTGGACCCCACCAGTCGACATTCTTTCATCGACGGGATCCGCAGAATAGCCTCCCTGCCTGACCAGGTGGGACAGGTAGATATAAGGGGGAGTGAGATGGTCCCCCAGGTAACCCAGTCCCATGCCATGTAGGGCTTTAAAGGTGATAACCAACACCTTGAATTGGACCCGGAAGCAAACTGGGACCCAATGCAGCTCACATAGTAACAGTGTAACATGTGCCATCCTTGGGGCACCTAAAATTGCCCGCACAGCTGCATTTTGAACCAGCTGAAGCTTCCGGATACTTTTCAAGGGTAGCCTCATGTAGAGCGCATTGCAATAGTCTATACAGGAGATGACTAGGGCCTGAGTGACTGACTGAAGGGACTCCCGATCCAGAAAAGGGCGTAACTGGTGCACAACAATATAGTGCTGAATAGAGCCAAAACATCTATGAAATAGAAGACCTGTAACTGGATAGAACTTCATTGACTGGTGTGTTTAAATAGAGGTGAAGTCTCTTTCCTTCTGCACTTATTTTCTCACTGAAATCTTCCCTTCCCAGAGTTTATCTTAGAATTAAACAGTTACTAATCCTGATGAATGGGAAATGCACAAGTCTATGAGGGACAATTTGAAGCAAAAGGATCCTCACTGCATGACTACTTGTAACACTTCTTTAAAAAAATCAGAACCAACCACAGAGTTCTCTCATCAGCATCCATCTGAGATCTCAAAATGCAGTAGGGAAACCAAGTTAAGCCACAGATAGTCCAGGCAAAACTTGTACTAACTTGGAATTTGGGCCATGAAACTCCATATAGTGATTAAGCCATGCTATCAAGTTTTCTCTTACCAGATAACCTTCGGCTTCTCCCTCTAACTCTTCCCCAGATTCATCCAATACAGCAGGGGCCACCCCAAAGAAAGGGAAAGTCTGTCAAGAAATATTTTTAGAAAGATATTAAAGAACTGGAAAAAAGTAGATTAAGTCCAAGAATAGGGATGCATAGCAGCTGGACCGAAAGGAACTTAAACCCAGAAGTGAAGTCATCCCCATATTCTTATTCAATAGGAATAGCAACCTTGTTCAGTCTAGGGGCTGCGAAGGAGATTGCAGGAGTGTGTGGTTGAAATGGGTAAATTAAAAATGTTTAGTCAAGTCTTTTTTTTTTAATGTGGCTTTGAAGGGAGTTTAAAGAGGAAACTGAGTGCTTGAGCCTTGCAGAAGCTGGCCACAGAAAAGTGAGTTGGAAAATCCAAGGAAGCCATATGTGGCTTGCAGTCTACCTATGCAATTACATTCACTGATTTCGAAGGATTTATTTTTAAAAGCTTCTATAACTTTAACATTAAGTTCAAACTTTCTGGTCAGAATTCAGGCTGGATTCCAGGAATTAAAGCTTTTCCATTTAGACACTACTCACTCACTCAATCAATCAACTTATATGGCCTCCCATCTTGCAAATGTGGCTGTGGGCAGCTAAAAAAATTTAAAAACCATACAACCAAAAAACTAAAAACAAAACAAAAAAATTAGACAAATATGTTATGGCAAATGAGAAAAACAGCAACCAACCCACTTGTGCACAATTAACGTCCTGACCCCCTACACTTGGAAAAATAGCCAGGTCTTAATAGCTTTCCAAAAGGCCAACAGGGCAGGGCTAAAATGTCAGGTGGGATGGTGTTCCAGAGGGAGGATGCTGTGAGAGAAAAGGCACACTTCCTGTGTCCCGCAAAATGGACCACAGCATGCCCCTTCTGCCAGATCTGAAGGGACGGGTGGAGACAATTGGAGAAAGACAGTCCCTAAAACAAACCCATACCATGAAATATTTTATAGGTAGTCCTCGACTTACGATGGCAATTCGGACTGGAATTTCCATCGCTAAGCAATGTGGTCATAAAGCGTGACCACACTGTTTAGCAATGGCAATCCCCACAGTCCTGGTTGCCGTCATTAACCAAATCCCAGTTGTTAGGCAAGGCAACTTCCTGCCATCTTCCCACAACCAAGTCAATGGGGAAGCCAGCAGGAAGTTGCAAGTCCCAGATGGCTTGCAAGCAAGCTAGCAGGAAAGTAAGTGGCTGCTGCTGGGTGGGGGAGAGTACGAAGGAGTGTATGAGGGAGGCACAGCAAGGCTCAGGGAAGGTGCGATGGGGTGCACGAGGGGGCAAAGAAGGCATGGCGAGGCTCAGGGGGTGCGCGGGGGTGCATGAGTGGCTGGCACAGCATGAGCACAGAGGGGCTGGGGGAGGGTGCATGGATGGGGGAGACACCCCAGCAACTTGTGACCTTCCCTGCCAGCTTCCCCATTGACTCTCTGGGGAAACCAGCAGGGAAGATCACAAATGGCAATCATGTGATTGCGGGGGTGCTGCGACAGCCAGAACTCCAAGGACTGGTCGTAACCACCATTCATTCAGCGCCATCGTAACTTTGAATGGTCACTGAACAAATGGTCGTAAGTTAAGGACTACCTGTATTGGAGACAATCAGCACCTTGAATTGCACCCAAAAGTTTATTGGGAGCCAATGCAACTCACAAAGCAAAGGTACAACATGGGCATATCTAGATACAACCATAATAGCTTATGTCACTTCATTCTGGGCCAATTGCAGCTTCTGGATGTTCTTCAAGGCAGCCCATGTAGAGTGCATTGTAATGGTCCATGCAGGAGGTGACCAAAGCATTAATGACTGTGCATAGTGCCTCCTGGTCCAGGTAGGGTCACAACTGGCATACAACATAAAACTATGCAATAACCTTCCTGGCCATGCCTGCCACCCGTTCCTCAAACAGGAGCCATGAGTCCAGAAGTGCCCAGGTAGTGCAACCCCATCCAGATCTACATATGGCAAATCTCTGGCTATCTTCTACACTGATCTTGCCTTAGAAAAAGGGTGACAAAACTTCAGCACTCCAGATGATGAGAGTATTGCAACATCTATTCTCATTCATCACTAACCATGCCAGTTGGGGGTTTTTTGGGAACCCAGCAATGCTCTGTGGGTTAAGATTCCATGATCTCCTTCTTAAAGTAGCTGTACACTCATAAAACCAACAGCATTTGAATCTCTCTGAATAACTCTGGGAGGGTTGCTAGAACTGCTGCTCCAAAGCCCAGAATCAGTTCCAACATAGATTCACCAAGAAAGAAAAAAACAGCTGAATAAGAAGAGAATAAGCCAGAGCTATACTTACAGCTGAGCCTGGCTTCATTGGTGTGGCATAAGGGAGAGGAGTCAACACATGACCACCCTGCAGGAAGAAGCCAAAAGCAGCAATAGGAACACGAAGTTAAATCAGTGAAAAATGCCTCCCTCGATATTTTCAGAGCCTGAACCAACCACACAGGTTTATTCCAGACATTATCATCATCATTTCAATTTTTATTTTTATAATATTTGTGTCTGTTTCAGTTCAGTTCAATTTCAACCCAGAGAGCACACAAGGTGTCATGAGGGCTCTACAGGGAATAGTTCTTGCCTAGCACAGCATAAGAAGAAGTGTAGTGAAAGACAGAGAAAAGCCAAGGTCTAACAGGGTTTTGGAATACCCTTACCAGCAACCTTTAGGATAAGGAAGAGCTGTAATTGCTTCTGGGAGAGACTACATGGCACAAACGCATAGCAAAGGAACAGCATTTAAGTTATGACATGCTGGAATGCGTTGGCAAGTAAGTTTGAAATCCAGGCCTCGGAGAACAAGGAATCACAGAAACGTTCAACTAATTTACAAGATAATAAGAAAGCTGGATATAAAGAACTCACAGTCTCCGTTTGCCAGAAGGTATCCACTATAGGGCATCGTCCTTCACCAACTACTTCATAAAACCACAACCAAGCTTCTGGGTTTATGGGTTCTCCAACTGTTCCCAGGACTTTCAGGGATTTCCTGCTGTACCTGAATAAGTAGGATATAAATTTTAAAAAGGAAATTGTTTCAGAAGAAAAACTTGGTTTGCAACTCTATTTCAAAGCTAGCCGTTCACCACTGGAAATGCATACTGAACAAATAAGGATATTTTCAGAAATCCACAATGCCTTTGTATGGTCAAAAGTGGGTTTAAGTAAAGCAGAAACACATTAACTATCCTTTAGATAGGCAACTTAATTCCAATGTCTTGGACAGAAATTCCTACAATCCCTTACTAATGGCCATGCTGCCTGAGGCTGAGAAAAACTGAAATCTAAAACATTTGGACAGTATCAATATCTATCCTGGGCCTTATTCCATCTCAGATGGTTGAACAATAAAAGCAGACACATACTTTGTTAATACATAATACAGCTTGCTTAGTTTTGGTTTAACGTGTTACATGAACGCAGCCATGGTGTTTTTGTAGGTCATGATTTAGTTTATGTATGAAACAGCTTCTGCAACATTCAATAAAGCTTAGTAAAAATAAACATGATTTAGCACAGTGTTGAACCTAACCTAGATGCAGTGTGTACAGTCTGAGGTCCCAGACTACATCTAGTCCCCACAGCCTTACAAGTAGGTCCCAGGTCCCCTAAAACTGAACTATAATTTTTATTGCAACAAAAGGGGAAATTTAGCTTTTCTCTTGATCATACATGGTTCTTTGTCCTGCTATGACTACCCCTTGGAGTTCAGCCCTGATACAAATGCAGGTACAGCAACTGGCCTGAGAAACATCGTGTGGTCCTAATCTGGGTAAGCATATTTTCTAGCCCTATTTCCAGAGAAGCTGGGACCCTGCCTGCAGTCTTCCATGCCCAATTTCTTCCCAAGATACTTCAATTTACCTTTTTTAAAAGAACTGCCAACCTCAAGTACATTAATTTGAATGGGGTTCAGACAGGCACTCTCTAGCAGCTCAAACTAAAGGTGCATTCCCCTTTCCCCTAGCTTCAAGTCATTCAGGACAAAAAAGTTAAGAACAAACATGTACCCCAAACACAGATGCCGAGGGATTTGGCTGGAGTAGTTTGCTTTGCTCTAGTGTTCTAAACCAGTGGGGCTATGTATTTCCAAAGCACAATCAGCCTTATTGTTTTCCCTAAAATCATGCTTACTTCTTGACAGGTTCATCTCCATATTTCATGAGGAGGCGAATGGCAGTGGGTGCTGTGTAGAACTTGGTCACCTTGTACTTGTCAATGATGTTCCACATACGGCTAACATCTGGGTAAATAGGGAGCCCTTCAAACTGAAAAGAGATAGTAATTAGTAATGTACCACTGATTTCAGCACATGGACCTAAACTTTACAGCCTATAATGCTCCCATAGTTCACATAATACTGCTTAGCAGAGGAAAACCTCCAGAACACTAAAGCACAGAGTGGAGAAGAAACCCTATGGAACTTTCTCTTAAGCATGTCAAAATAAGGAAAAACTGTCCTGTTTTGAAATCAGCATGGGATCTTAGGGCAAAATATGATTTAGGGAGCTAACTTTTTCAATAATCTTATCTGCTTCCTCACTCATTAATGCTGATGATATTATAAGACAGACTGATGCCATTCACTCTACAAAGGTATTAAGACTTGATGTTTCCATACAGAGTTTATCACAGAACTTACTAAGACGCTGGTTGCCCCATTTGCCAGGGGTCCGTATGTGAGATAAGAATGGCCAGTTATCCATCCAATATCAGCTGTGCACCAGTAAATATCTTCAGGATGATGATCAAACACATATTTAAAAGTAGCAGCTGTGAAAAGCATATATCCAGCTATTGTATGTACAACACCCTGAAATACAGAACATAGAATACCCATACAAAGGTACATTAAAAAAAAAAGACAGAAGTAAGGAAGGTAAATATAAATCAGTTTTGGTTTGCCCAGGCATTGCAGCACTGCCAAATATGTATTAAGATATAACAGTCAGCAGGAAATTATTTTTAACTTGATGAATTTATTGTATCCCAATGCATTCCTACAAGGTATGATGATATTTTTCAGGAAAATAAGAAGTAAGGCCGTGAAAACCTGGCTTTTCCTTCAGATGTTAGGGCTGGGTTATTAGCAGAGCCCTACATATGTGCATTTTGAATACTGAGTTGTATGTTAGAGGCCTTGGCTTTTCTATTTATTTTGTTTGCTTTTTAATTGTATTTTTTGTGGTTTTATTTTGGTTTTGTATTGTTAGCTGCCCAGAGTTATTTGCTGATGATGGGTTGCTGTATCAACTTTTCAAATAAATAAACAATTCTTCTGAAATGTTTCCTTTAGTTTTATCAATCACTCCACAATTAATTCTCTCTGAAAAAGCACATGCATCTATTTATCCTGCTGTCCTCACAGGCCTCTATTTGTACTCTGCCACCTTCCTAGAATTCCATAGTAGACAGGTCAGGCTACTGATTTTCCTCCTCAATACAGCACATTTCGAATGTCAGAATCCTATTCAAGTTTTCTAAAAGCAAAACAAAACCAGCACTTGCTATCTATCCTCAATATCCCATTCCTGAGCAATGTGTTAGAAGGCATCAGCTCCAGAGTTTCTGGAGCTCTGCAAATTAATGGAACAGAATGGGCAGAAAACCTGGCATCCTTTGATTTTATTATGTATAATGCAATTATCCTTGATTCTGTACTCCATCTCAAATAGCACTGTAAAACTATAGACAAATGAAGTTTGAAAACAAAGTGTATGCACAGCACCAAGAGCTGTAAGAGAGCATGATTTGACAAAAGCAATATCTCTCTACTTAGCACCAGCCCAGGATAATGAAACCTACCTTAGGTTTTCCTGTTGATCCACTGGTGTACAGAATAAACGATTCATCTTCTGCATCACACCAGACAGGCTCACACTCCTTGCTAGCATTTTTCATGATGTCATGCCACCAAAGATCAACTTCTGGATCCCAAGGAGTCTGCAGGAAACCACACACTAAGGAATATAATACTTAAATGCAGTCTAACTGGGAAAAAACAATAGAACTGTTGCAGCTGAACGAAAAATGATTCCATAGTCACAGATAAGCTCAATTTCACTATTTCTAACCCTCCTTATTTGCTACAAAGCTTCATGACACAGTAACACCTGCTTAAACCTATAGACAATTTTATTCTCTAACTCAAGTTATATTAAGTCAACATATTTACTATAGCTGAGTGTTTTAATACTACATTTGTTTTTGATTAAAGCAATTATTTTTGCAGGGAAGCTAGAAGCATCATCATCATCATTATTATTGTTATTGTTATTGTTGTTGTTATTTTAATGTATCACTGGAATCAGAGCATAAGATATACAGTACATAAAAGAAAAAGACATACTTGCTACTTTAATAGCCACTATTTCTAAAAACATGCTTTGCAATCTCTGTACCTATGCACATTATGTACCTAACATTACACTAACCCAGTGAGGCCAGCCAGTATTTCTAAAATTTGTATAAATGTAGAATGAGACTGACTTACAAATCTGTTTAAGATTAAAGAAGGTCAGCAGCAGAAGTGAAAACTTGTTAGGATTATCTTAACCCATAGCTCTATGGATCAATGGTAATCCTCATCAGGTCTGTCATTTGGCTTTAGTGAGCATAATGGACTTAAGATGTACTAGAAAAATCATATAGCCAGGGATTACCATATCAAAAATCCAGATGCCCACTATGTGGCATCAGAGATGTACTCTTTCCTGCTATCTTGTGGGCATCCAAAGATTTTGATACACACTGCTCACAAGTGGTCCCACTGTAATCAATGTAACAAGTTTCATTACTTTTGTTTTTTCTTTTTGACTACAGGCAGTCCTCAAGTTATAACTATTTGTTCAGTGACTGTTCAAAGTTACGATGGTGCTGAAAAAATGGACTTATGACTGGTCCCGGAAGTTACAGCCACTGCAGCACTCCCAGTCAGGTGATTGTGATTTGGGCACTGGCAACCTGTTTGCACTTACAACTGGTTCCAAGCACCCCACAATCATGTGATCACCATTTGCAACCTTCCCTGCTGGCTTCCCACAAGCAAAGTCAATGGGGAAGCCAGCAGGAGAGGTCACAAGTCACTCAGGTAAGGCTCCCCCACCCACCCTGGCCTTTCTTCTCTCACTTGCACACACTAGGCCCTCCTTCCCTCCTTCGCTCGCACACGCACCAGTACCCTCCTTTGCTCGCTCACATGCACCAGCATCCTCCTTCCCCCTTTGCTCACTCGAGGACTCTCAAGGGCACTTCTGGCACTGAAGGAGTGCTCCAGGGGTGCTTCCAGCACACAGTATGCAGCTCACATTAGAAACTACTGGCCATTTGTGAGGCTTTCTCCCTCCTCCTGCAAAGTCCTCCTCCTGCAAAGCCCAAGAGCCGCAGCGCAGCATGAAAGAGGTGGTGCGTGCAAGCGAGCGAAGCAGGAAGGAGGGCACTGGTGCATGCGAGCAAGCAAAGGAGGGAAGGAGGGTGTGGTGCATGCCAGCAAATGAGGGTGTTGGTTGATGCAAGTGAGCAAAGGGGGAAGAAGGGCCAAGAAGCCCCTGAACTGCAGCATGGCAAGCAGCCCCAGAGCCATGCGGTTCTGGGGCTGCTTGCCACCCACAAGGCGGGGTGCAGGTTAGCCACAAGGGAAGAGGTGAGGGGAGACAGGTAGGTGGGGAGAGTTGGAGGTAGTCCCTTACCTTATTGAGGCAGAAGGCTGGGAGGGGCCAAGCCCAGAACAGTTTAGGGTGGATCTTCGGCTAACAACCAGTGGAATTTGCTTAACAAGGGAAATGGGAGTGCCGGGATTGCCATCTCGCTTTACGACCACATCGCTTAGCGATGGAAATTCTGATTACAATTGTGGTCATAACTTGAGGACTACCTGTACTTGAATCATGGTTAAGTTTGCATCCAATCCCATATTAAATGTACATCAGTTTTTAGCTTTTTAAGGGCAGAATTAATTAATTTTAATAAATGGCCTTGGTCCCTTGAATGAACCCTCAGATCTTGGTCAATCCCTTCTGCCCAGACAAAGCTTTCTATGCCACTTCATAGTATTTTTCTGCTTTATCCATATAATCCCCAAATAGTACATTTCCCTTATGGTAGTCAAGAAGGCCTAAAAATGCTTTGAAAAATGCAAATCTGACACAACATGCATTTTAACTCCTCTCTCTAGCAATGTGCACTTTTAGGTAGAAAAAACTTCATCTGTGAAGCACAGCAGGTATCAGATGGCATCACAATTTAGAAGACAGTCAGAAGGAGTTTGCATGCAGAATATTTTTGTGTGTTAGATATAATGAAAGATTGCCTATTATTTTTGCTTTGTTTTAGGGAGGCAACTGTGGTGGAAAAGTGATATGTTTCAAACAAACAGAACAAACCTAACAGCATGTCACAGTGTCCTATCTTTCTACTGAGAGGGGAGTATGCTGAGGCTAAAAGAACATTTTGCATTTATGTAGGCAAACCTCTGGAAGACAGGCTCCCTCCAGATATGTTGGGGTACAACTTTCAGAATGCCCAGCCATCCTGGGTAAAGACTGCCTTCCAGCACTTGTGACAAAAACAACACTCAAGCAGACAAGGGCACTTCCTGATTTGCAACATAGTCCTGGTTCAACATTCAGGTTAGAGCCATTCCAAGAATAGCCATCAAAAGTTGAGCTACCAAAAGTTGAGAAAAAACCCAAAAGTTGAAAATCCATGCAGCAATTTTATTAGCAGTTCTGGCAAATTACACTAATCAACAAATGCTTTGTTTTTTCTATGCAATTCAAACATGTACACTTTCACTATAATTCCCTATAGTCAGATAAGTTATCTAGCCCTGATAGATCTATCCCCCTTTGTGACAATGGCAATGACATTGACAATGGCAATGTCAATGACAATGACAATGACAATGACATCATCTAAAATGGTAAGGTTTTTGATACAATCATTTACTTTACCAGCAAAACTCCCCCATGTTGTTAGCCTTTTTCTTATCTGTAATCGGGACCCATAGCTTGTTGCATGAAAGGATATCCTCCTGGGTTCTTGCACAATATATATTTTAATTTATATATGATAGGGAAAAAAACCCTGCTATCCCTGGATACACAAGAAATGCCTAACATCACTCTGTGTGAAGTTCATGTATTTTAAAAAAATAACATTACCTTTTTGATCCTAAACATATTGTTTTGAATGAAGAACCATTTACTATCACAGTATCAATTAGGAAACAAAGCTTTGGATGGAGATGCTGAGGCAGCAGACAGTATAAAGCCAAGCACACTGTCACTGCTTGGCAATCAGTCATGATCAAGGCATATCACATCATCATTTGACACAAGCATCAAACCAGTATTTTCCAGAGCTGAGGAACACTGTTTTAAAAAATTCAAAATGAAGGTACTCTCTAATGATTCAAAAAATAAATTTTGGGGTGTAAAAGGAAAAAAAAAAACACTTCCAAAGGAATTACTCTGTTTTTGCATGGCCCTCAGATATGGCTTTGTCCTTCATCAAAATGAGTTAAGTCTAGGCAGTGACCTCTGCAGAAGTTCAATATGCAGTCCAAAGTGGATAAAACTGAATAATCCAATGTCCCCCACTGCAAAGAAGTAGCAGAAACAACTGCTAATAGTAGAAGCTGATAGAGCAGCAAGTCATATGAGATTCATCTGGATACCCAAACTTTCTGGATGTATAGGCCCTTTTACTGTAGTAATTGTATCGTCTACTGCATAATGTATTATACATTAGTTCAGCAGATAATAATGCAGCCAATCAAATAATCAAACTGAATATATGAGGATGTATTTAAGTTGAAGATTTGCTACAGTTTCTATTCTAATTACATCTGAATTAGTCATAAGTTCTAAAGATTTTTTTTTTTTTAAAAAAAACCATGAAAACTTGGTTTGTTTGGTTTATTTGAGCCAGCTTTATTTGTGAAGTTGGGTTTTATTTAAGGCAACCAAGTTCATTTAAAATGTTTAAGTAAATTATAAACTTGTCAAAAGGGAACAAATGCAGACTTATGCATCCAGTTGTAGCTGAATTTAAAAAATGGTCTTTGAACATTGTAGTTCAGATAGCTGAAAAAACAAAGCTTGGCCATTCAAAAGGGCTGGTATGGAAAATTTGTATAAGCAGCAACAATATTTGTACTACCAGAAACCGGATATCCCTATGCAAGATTCTTTCACCTCCTTCACACAGCCTAAGATTCACTGCCAAGCCTTTATGCAGTTCTTGAAAGAAGACATAAAACTACTATGATAGAAGGGAAGCAACTTAATCCATCTAACATAGCTTTTTCACTCTATTTACAATTTCTTTATGAATTATCCTATTCAACCAAATAATCCCTAATGCAGAAAACCTGTGGGTATAACAACCCATTAGGTGAACATCCAACCTTTTTTAAAACACTGAACAAAGATAATCTGTTTTCCACAGTTTATATCATTAGAAAGCTTCTCTTTATGTTTCCCAAATTACAGATACCCTCCTACCTCCCATTATTTATACGGCAACTCTTCAAATAAATGAATATGACTATCATATTGCCTCTTACTCATCTCTTCTGACCACCATAGTCAACTTCTCCAAACATGTTGAATTTCTTCAAAGCTTTCCTCTCTCATTTTTATCACCTTCCTCTGTACCATTCCACTATGCTTTGTTGAAAATGATTACAAAGAAAATGTAAATATTCTAAAAATATTTTACAGGCCACATAATTAAAAATAGAAGATTTCAAGGAACTTGGCTAAAGGCTGTTTAAGAGCAATTATCTTCAGGTGTAAGGAAATGCAAACTGACTGTAATCCATGAGACTTTAGGCTGTAATACGCTAGTAAACTATGCCTGTTATCTGTTTGTAACAACTAGTTGCTTCGCTTACTATTATTGATACGACATAGCTTTGTAATTATAAAATTCCATCAGCAATACTCTTTTCAAGAATCAGACACAGAGCTAGTTTTCCAGAAAACAACAATTTTTCATACCTGATAACAAATGTGAAATCATCTTTCAACACAACTTATCTATACTAGTTCTTAAGTTTTGCTAGTCAGTGATGAAAAATAATACAGTCAAGAATTACAGACTCAGTTTTCAACCTCTTTCAAACAAGAATATGCAGTCTGTATGATGTTTGTGAAAGCAGAGCCAAGTCACCTTTCAGGATAGAAGTACACTGAATTGAACTGGCAGTTGTAACTGAAGTTATTTCCTAGAGAACGTTCATCCTTTAAAGATGCAGATTCCCCTATTGCCTCAATATAAAAATAAATCCCATTTACACTTTAAGAAAAAAATAAGCATTGCTAAAAATGTTAGCACTACAAGAGAGTTACTCTCCCTACCCCTTAATTCCAGGTTAGTGAAATGTGGTTTCATATTCCTTTCCACCCATTGTGACAGTGATGCCCCCAACTAGCATGCAGGTGCTGGAATGAGGTTAAAAGGCCACACATTGTAGTGAGAGAGCAAAAGAGCAGACAAGAGAAGAGGTGTGCTGGACGTGGTAAGCAGAGCAGAGGCACACCGTGAAAAAATTTCTGCTACACACAGTAAATACCTTTGGCTGGACTTTCTTTGAGCTCTCAGTCTTTTTTTCCTGTCAAAAATTCACAAAGAAGATAAAATATTTGAGAAGCAGTCAAGCTGAACTTGGGCACTTATCCTTCTGTAAATGCCATGATAGCAAAGAGGGTTTGTATAATTAGAAGGCTAAGCATCATGATAGAAAGTGTTATTTAAAAAAAAAAAAACATAAAGGAAAAATTGCAGACAAGGGATCGGATGACCTATCAGTGTTTCCTTAGCCGATTTCATTTTGGAAAATGTTTCTTCCTTCATATGGAAGCAGGGCTATTCCATATGAAAGCAAATGGCAAGTCCTGTGCAAGAGCAAAACTCCAAGGTGACAAGGAACGTAAAGACCCATGAAATATTATTGCTAGTTACTTAAGGTGTATATTAAAGGCTCCATCAATGAAGCTAACTTCCCACCATTCCTTTCTTCAAACAAAGCCAAACAGCCAACTGATGTGCTGATATGCCAAGGCAATCACTTTGCCACAGTTTGGTGGCTTTTGATTGAATCCAAACCAGACAATCACCTGGAGGTTGAGTCATGGGAACTGGACTTCTTTTCTTTTGGTTTGATACGTTTCACTGCTTCTCCAAGCAGCTGCTTGGACAAGCAGCAAAACGTATAAAACCAAAAGAAAAAAAGTCCAGTTGCCATGACTCAACCTCCAGATAATTCCACCTGGATGACTGAGAATCTTCATCAACAGTCACCTGTTATCCTAGAGCAGGAGCAAGCCATGTGATTGAGAGATTCCTGAGTGTCCTGAAATAGATCTGCAAGGACTTCTGAATTCTCAATTGTTCGACAGCAACAACAAAGCTTTCTCTCACCCTCTCTCTCTTTTTTTTTTTAATTAAGTACCCAAGATAAAGTTTTGGAAAATTGGAATGTATGACTTTGACATACATGGCTAACAGTGGCGGGTGTGTGTGTCTTGTTGACTTTGACATACATGACTAACAGTGGCGGGTGTGTGTGCCTTGTTTCTTCCCCATCTCCTGCTTTTTGTAACACCTTCTTGGTGAAGAATGATTGAGAACTTGAACTTTTTTTGCCATTTTGGCTGATACCACCTTGGCTAATCTTGAAAAACCTATGCAGAATTTAAGCTGGTTAGCACTTGGATAGGAGATCACCAAGAAATCTCAGGGCTGTGGACTTGGACCAGGAAGTAAAATAAATCCTGAAATAAGACAATGGTAAACCACTTCTATATTTTTGCTAAGTAAACTACATGATTATGTCAACAGCAGAAGTAAACTTGAGGGAACCTTTACTTCCTTAAAATAAAAATATTATTCAGTGGTAGATATTATAATTTTTTTTCACAGACTAATGCAGCAGGGATTTCTTTTTATGAATCGCCACATACAGAGATAGTCAGCTCAGTGTGAGAAGCGAAAACAAATTCCTCCCCTAGGCACTTGCTTAAAAATTTCCTCTCTCCTAATTTTAAGCACATACCCATATTCCACTATTTTCTACCTAATCAATTTGATGAACTTCAATGTTCTAGTAAACACAATAAGGAAAGTTTGCCATTCTAAAGGAAAGGGTAGTGCTAATCAATAGGATTTTACAATCTAAATCATTTTAGAATCTTGATATACTTTCTTTGATGTGCATCAAAACTGAAAAGCAATTCTGCAATTATAGCTAGGCTTCCTTCGCACCAGAACCACCTGAAGAAACAAGGTGCAAACATCTGAATCCAGTTCATATTTTACATCCTTCATTTGCATTATCATCTGAACTGATGCAACAATATATTCTACAAAAGTTTAAATGGCTACAGAATGGCGGAGGCTTTATTTGTTGAATATACAATGCCTCCAAGCCTTCTCCAGTACTCTCCTGATGTACCAGACAACTTTTCTCATAATTATGAGAGAATTATGGCAAATTTCGTCCAATTCATCTGGAAGGTATCAAATTAGGCAAGATACCAGTTTAACAGCTACCAACCAAGTTAAGCATCACCATACTGGCATATGCATGTAACTTAGAGTCAGGTGCACCTAAAATGAATACATTAAATTAAAGAGGGGGACTAAGGACTGCATTAAAGGCTGTATGATGTGTTGATGGCTCAATTTTAAAAACTAAGCATTGTGGAGAAAATCAATATTTTAGGAATTCTTTAGCACGCTAAGTGGTCAGTCACTTTATTTTCCTGTTATCAACAGAATACATTGATATAAGAAACAAACCACCAATCTTTAAAAACAGAGTTCAGGGAAACAGCTTATTTATTTACCACAAATAGTTTTTCCCTCCCTGCCCAACACAGCAGAGGATATTGGCAACAGATCGTGACCAACAGCTTACCTGAAGAGCCTAATGTCAACATTTCTATCAATGATGCCTATCAGAATTTACAATCAAAGCTCGGGGATACCTTTTCTGGGGCTCCATCTTATGTTTCTACTATTCCAACCTTTAAAAAAATGGTACTAGTTTGGTATGGTCAATAAATGAATACTTCCCACCTGGCCGTCAATCCTGATCTCTTCTGGCAACAAGTCCATGTAAAACATTCATACTACTGTATTCTAAATGTTATGGGAGTCTGTTGTGATAAAGCCAAGGACAAGCACTTGCTATAGTGCTGCTATTAATGGATATGAGACTTGCAATGTGATAACGTTAGGATCTATATCTGATGAGTAGCAAAAGCTCAGTGAGATGGTACGTCCATATCTACTCAATACACGTCAGTCTAAAGATAGGGGCTCACATAATGGAAGGCACCTTCCATTCCTGCATTCGTAAAACTAATACATTGGGGAGAAAGCTACACTAATCCTCTTTACCATATCAACATTTAGGTTTTGGGAATATTCAATTATGTGATCTCCCTCCAACACTCCTCCATACAAACATATATAATCCACTGAACTGTAAAGCAGTACAACCCAAACATTTATTAGCTCAGTGAGAACTGGGCAAAAGTCAACAACAAAATTTTGCAATAAACTGTTATTGCAATATTAAACATTCATAGTTGCATGTTAAAAATAAGAGACTAGTTGCTAGACTAGGGTCACTTGGCTTTTACAAAAGATTTAATTGGGTAAGAAATGTCTCCATAACAGAAAGTAGCTTTGAACCTATAGAAACTTTCCAGGAAACACACATCCCTTTTATTACTCCAGAGGTGTGACATTATTTGTTATTAATAAGGCAGCACAAAATCAAAAAGGGTAGTGAACAGATAAATTGATCAGTCTGTAGGAGGACACAGATTATATGATAAATGTTTGGGAGCAAGCAATGGCAAGTCCTCAAATATATCCAAATGGCCAAAAAAAAAAAAAATTACTGTGTCAATGGTTATACTAACCAAAATATCTGACAGATGTGGTAGAATTTTAACCCCAGAATTCCCAGCAAGCATGGCAATTTTGGGAGTTATAGGACTAGGTTGGGAAATACTGGTCTAAGGAATTTTTAGATGCGGATTTAAAAATATGTCTTATTTGCATTAGTAGCAGAAAATCCATGCAAACATAAACAGAAGACACCCTGTATTATCATGCATATACTACTGTATTCTTTTTTTCCCCTTTAGGTTGGAAAAATGACTTTCCTTGATTAAAAAGGAAAAAAACATATCCTGAAAGAAATAAAGTACATAGAATAGTAAATGCAGCTTGCATTCGGCAAGCCTGAATGGATTAATGAAAATAGCCCCTCTCCCAATCTAGTTCAAGAGAACACTGGGAGAACATCCACAGATTTCATTTTATCATACAAATAACTTGGTGAGTTCTCTGTTGGGAGTTTCTGCTGTTCAGTGATTCAAAAAAAAAAACCCAATAAATACACGTTTACATGTTTAGATCTCTAGTAACATGGCTGTCTATATATGCTATGGTGGTAAATTAATTTGGTTATGCATTTTAAAGAGTTCCAGTATTTTAAAGAGTTCCAGAACTGGTGTAGAGGAGAAGAGAAGGAAAATAAAATGTAGCTTTGGCTCATGTTTACCATTTTGTTGTATGTTACAGGACCACATGAGCTTAGCTTGAAAAGATTATATAAAATTGAAAAGACAAGTATTGTCTTCTGTGATCAATGACAGCATAGATTTCATTCATTATCAGAAAGAAATCCCACTGTCAATAGAAAGGTTATCTCCCCACCCCAGCTCCCAGCAATACTGAATTGCTCTTTAATTACTCAGTATAATGAAGCACAACCTTGAGAGCAAAAATCTAAATTCTCTCCAGCATGATAGAATATGCAGTCACGTCTCTTTCTCTTTCTTCACAACAAAAATGTCTGCTCAAGCCCCGAACAGATCCACCACATGTTTACACAGGTAACTCACTTGCACGCTCTGACAGATTCTTTTCAGAGGTGGAGACTTGCTGCTTGACCCATCTTGAACTAGTTCTTCTCTTCCTAGATGCTTAACCACAATGCATCTTTCCAGAGGGTTACCCCTATAAGTAGAGGAAAGGCAAATCCATGAACATGAATCACTTGAAAGAAACCATGAATAATATTCCTGATATTTTAGTTCAGCAAACAAAGCTAAATTAAGCAAGTAGAATAGTTTATATGGATAATAATCATTAGTAGTAGTATTTAAAAAAACAGTATGGTTCTATTACCAACTACTTGAATCATGGTTAAGTCTAATCCCATATTAAAGGGCAGAATTAATTAATTTTAATAAATGGTCTTAGTCTCCTTGAATGACGACTCAAATCCTCCAAGTAGTCTTCAGGGGCAAACCTATGAAGTCAACCCATAACATGATAGGAGCATGACTGTTAGGCCCAGCCCAAGAACAGCGAAGAGACAGTCTAGTCCAGAATAGCTTCTATATTAGCTTGCACCTAATAGACAGAATCTAGCCAGACGAAACCTATGCTAAAACAACTAGTGGATATACCCCATGAGACTCTAGGGAGGGGCTAGCCTCATCTTCTTTGTCTTCCCATACTCTTGTTGTGGGCTGAGGAGGCACTTGCTCTGGAATGTCTCCCCTCCCTCCTGACAACCTTGAAACTCCATTCCAGAATCTTCCCCGCTCATGCCATCCATTATAATGACTGACTTTTATTGTCATTTCAAACTATTATTTATTTATTTATTTATTTATCTATCTATCTTTTTTTTTCACTGCCCATCTCACCAAAAAACAACTCTGGGTGATCAATTGCTTTGGCAATACTTTTTTACATACACACATATATCTATATATTTCCTCACACATGATGTAAGAGATTGTGGAGAGACTGGGAAGGTAACTGAAGGGAAAACAGACATAAACAATCAAAAGGTAGTTTCTTATAAATGCCAATTCAACCCACGTTCCAAGAAACTGGGAAGAAATACTGCAAATCATTCCAAAAGACTCTCCCTTAATGAACTCACTATAAATGAGGGTTGAAAATTCCTTTAGCAGTTTTCAAGATTCTGTTATTTACCTAAGGACTAGATTAGAACTATCTTAGTGAAATTTGTGTCGTTCTTGCTTCCTTGATCTTCTGTCCAGAATGCTATGGTATTTCTAAAGCTACAATTATATGCTTTTATATTCATAAGGAAAAAAAATTTCACAAATTCCCTTCATTCAAAGGAGTCTTTGAACTTACTTACTTGTCTTTACACTTCTGCAAGGCTTCATCAGCTATCTGCTTCAGGTTAATCAGCTTATCACCTCTATAAAAGGCATCTAAAGAGAGCAAGTAAATCATTAAACTGGTACACCAGAACAGACCAAGCACTTGAAGGTTATCCATCATAAAGGTGGGACAGAATGGTTTAAAGTAAAACAGCCAGAAAACAATGGCTTTAAGGGAAAGTGCAATCAGAGTAACAGCAGCAGTTCCTCAAAATTCAGGGATTTGGAAAGGATTTGGGTTAGGGTTAGATCAGGGAACAATCAGAACAAACTGAATGAGCTAGCAGGCTCTTGTCATATCTTAGTTCTATTAATGGCATCCTTGTTATTTCATGACTGAACTAACTTGAATAGCTTAATTTATTTTGTTACAGAATTAAAAAATTATATCTCTAACAGCTAAATTAGGGTAGGTCCTACAAAATCTGAAATCAGTTTATTTTATTAGGGAAGGGTAGTCTAATAAAAAGCATTAATTGAGCAATCCATGGCTTTTCAAAAGTAAGACCTGCTGTTTTAACTAGGGCATTTTCCTGCTGTATGACAGCTAAAAAAAAGGATTAACTTATTTTTGAAAATGCATTGTGTATGAATAGTTCATAGCAATAAAAGTTATGAATTAAAATTCTTATAATTCTGCCTTCAGGACACTATGGTATATTAACAATAGATTGATCAAGCATATTCCTGAAAGTTTTAACCTGGAAATAGCTCCTTCTTCTACCTCAAAGATGAAGAGTATAAAGTTATCATTAATTATAAACCTAGTTAGGTTATTTAATATATAGACTAAAGATCCTACGGGTTACAAAAAAGCTATTTTACCTGCAGTTATGAGAAGCGAGCAGCTGGAATCTAGAATCCTCTCACATAGAGATTCTGCTGAAAAACCTGCAAACTAAAATCATAATCACAAACATAACTACATAACAGTAATAGGCACAACAATGACTCAACTTGAATCATTTTGAATAGCATTTCTGACTGTGAGTAGGAATAATGAAAAAATAAATGTTTTCAGCTAATCAGTTAAAAGGCGGTTGAAAACTTTGTTCCACAATACAGCAGAACTCCTTAGAAAAAAATCTTTGTTATAATCAATGAGAACTGCATTGCATACAATTATAATTAGCAATACATGTTTCACTGAAATCCAGCTTGATCAGAACCTCTACCCTTTTCCTAAAGTATAAATACACTTTTGAGTTAAGGAGGTTTAAGGATATAATGCCTTCATAATGCCTCCTGAACTAAGAAAAGTATTTCCTTGGATGGCTACTGAATGAGCCCAGAAAAAGGAGTGGCTCCTTTCAGGAGAAGCCAACAAGTATAACAAGGGTACCCATGCTGGATCAGAAGACCTTTGCCTACTTCAGATCCAATTATGGCATGCCTTTAATGCAAAGCATCGCTGCAAAAAAATATGATGCTACATACTGATGCTTTGCAACTTGTCAGTTTTCTGTTGAATGTTTTAATAAAATGTTTTTTAAAAAAAAAAAAGAAGCCAGATGGCAGAGGGAGCCTGATAGGCAACAAAGGAGATATTTGGGAGGGACAATGAATCAGAATAAACCTGATCCCTCACTTTACTGAGTAAGTGCTCTCCAGAATCTTCTGTAAAGTCAAGGAGAATTACAGCAAATGAGCAAAGGTTTACACAGTCAGTGTCAAAGTGTTTCCCTGAAAAGGCTCCTTAAAAATTACATTATTTATGCCTGAGGTCCTCTTTGGAGAACAAGGTGATTAATCAGCATCTATTTAGTCAAAAAGGCCATAAATCCACTCACCCACTTCAGAAAGTAACTCAAGATCACAAGGAAAAAAAGCTAGTTTAATTCAAATTGCTACCTATGTCATGGTTCATTTCAGTTAGGGTTATTGTACCTGATCTGCAGAATCCATGCAACCATTAGTTGGCAGCAAGGATTTAGAACTTTTATATCACTTGCTGCTCATTTGGATCTGCAGACCACACACAGCAGCCTAATTTCAATTAGTAACCCATAACCTTCAAGGATACAATTCACACTCAGAATAAATGTTCCTACCACAATGGAATGAAGTGCTCCAATTCTGGCACAAGCTAGCATAGCTACCACCAGCTCAATTATCATTGGCATGTAGATAGAAACTCTGTCTCCTTTCTTCACACCTGTGAAGAAAAAAAAATTCTCGTATCAGCCAACTAAAACAATTTTTCCAGTCAGCCACACAAAACAACATAATAATATCTGAAATATCAAATGAACTTGCTGAGCCAATAGACATTGGTAATATTAAGGATCCTAGAGTTAGTAATGAAGGAAAAGTAGGAAATGTTTAGTAAGGAAAGAAAAGTATGAAATGGTTGGCATTTAGGAAGGCATCTTGGCTATGATTTAAGCCATCATCAAGAGGAAATAAATAAATGTTCATCTTTCATTCTGTTTGCAAATGCATAGTTTTTCCCCAAACTCATCTCAAGCTCTACTTACAAACTGTGTTTGCAAAATGAAATGAGTTTGGGGAAAAACTATGTATTCTGCATGAATGAAATCCAAAGAAAAATTATTCTATTAGGTGACAAGAATGGATGGGTGGAAACAAGGTAAAAGAATACAAAAAAGTAACTGGGTCTTTCAGAGATCCAAGAATGAATAAGAATAGTAAGTGTTTGGAGATATAGGCTTAGAAAAAGCTCTGTTTCCTTTGAATACATGGTTTAAGCATATACTGTACACAGATATATACATACAAACACACACACACACACACACACTTCAAAAAGGAAAATATTAAAAAGCATAACTGATTTCACTCTTTATTATAAATTATTGAGAAAACTGACAAAGCAAAGGAAGTGAAAAAAAACTAAAGTGAAAGCATATATACTACAGGAAGATAAAGTACAAGTCTTGAATGAATGTGAAGGTAGATTAATTTTCCAGCAGAATAAATGTAAAGTAGAAGAGGGTGTGGAAGCAGCTTTCAACAGAGTAAAAAGAATTATATGTGCCACGGTAGTATGTGGAATTATACCAATGAAAAGAATGAAAAAAGAGGCTTGGTAAAATGAAGAAGTGAAAGAGGCTGCAGGTAAGGAAAAATACACATCAGACAATGGGTGCAACAAAAATGAGAAGAGAGAAATATTGCATATAGTGAGAAAAAGAAAATTTGCAAGAATGTAGTCAAAGAGAACACAGAACAGTTAAAGAGTAAAGAAATACAGAAAATACAGAATGATTGTGATGGAAACTTTAAAGAATGTTTGGAAGCAGTTGAAAAGGGCTAAACAAAGAAATAATGAGACTAAAAATAAAATAATGAAATTATTTGGGATAAAATTCAAATGATGGAATACTGGAAGGAAAAGTTTAGAGATTTGTATGGGAATAATAGTAATATCTCAAAAAATGGAATTGAAACTAATGCGATAAATATTACTGCCAAGAAAAAATGATAAAATGGAAGTTGCAATTGCTGTGAGAATATTCAAAAATGCTGGGCTACAGAAGTAGTTGGTGTAACATGTTAAAATATGAATATGTTTTGCTTATGGAGTAGCTGTGTGACTTTTTTAACGTGTGAAGACTACAACTGCACCTGAAAATTGAAAGAATTCTGTTATTATTCCCTTATAAAAAGAAAAATGTAGTAACAGTTAATGCAAAGCCACAAGAGGATTTGTTTGTTAAGCAAGTCTGGGAATGTTGGCAGAATTCTGTCTGAAAGGTGATAATGACTGAAACTTAGGAAAAGCATGTGGCTTCATACTAAGCAAGGGGGTTGCTGATTAGATTTTGCTCTTCAGCAGGTAACTGAGAAATAAATGAATGTGAGAAAGTTTATTGTACATGTATTCATTTAGAGAAAGTTTACAATAAAGGAAATAAGCTTGAATTATGGAATGTTTTGTGCAGGTATAGAGTTGAAGGTTGGTTACCAAATGGGCAGAACTTGCATATGATGCAGGTAGGCAAGTGTGAGAATAGATTGAATGCTTAGTGAATGATTAACCCTAATCTTATTATTTAAGACAAGGATGCATGATGTCCTAATTTCTTTAAAATATTTATGGATAAATGATTAAGAAGTGCTTATGGTGACATGAGAGATGCGTTGCCTGGAGAAATGAATGTACATATATTTTTGTATGCAGTGAATGTTAGGTTATATGATGCAACAAGAAGTATGGATCTGAAAATTAATGTTGTCAAAGACAATGTAATTGTGTTTGAAAAGGAAAATGGAGTAAACAATTGTACACTTTACATAAATGGCAAAAAACAGAGCAAGTAGATGAATTTGTGTGCCTTTGCAAAAAGTTTATTGAAGATGGGGAAATGTTGATGTGCAAATGCTGGCAGTAGCATAATGGGTAGTAAAATGGTCTGCTGTGAGGAATGAATGCTGAGAAAAGTAAAAAAGGTTCTGATAAGTGTGCTTCTGCCTACTTTGTTATATGGAAGTGAGAACTGGGTATCTCAGGAGAAACCTCAAAGCTAGATGCAGTAGAAAGGGGTATTTAAGAAGTTTATGGGATAAAACAAAAAGAGGCAGCATCAAGGATCAATGGACATTGAGAGAATGTGGACTGAATACAATGAGTGACTGACATGAAAGTCCACATTCTTTCAACGTCCATTGATTCATCTCTCAATATGACAGTCTGGTCATACTGAGATAATGATTGAGGATCAAATCTTAATACAAATATATAAAGGAAGAGTAAACAGTCTGAGAGTAAGGGGAATACTGAGAAAATTGTGGTTGGAAAAAGTTGACAAGAACTTCAAAATAAGGGAGAAATTTAAAGGAAATGTAATGTATGAAATACTATACAGACATCATGGAAACAAAATGGTTTATATGGATAGAAAAATGGAGAGGTACAATAAATAGTGATAGTTTAAACCAGATTTAGCTAGATTTCCTTTTGTTTTTCACACATCTTGCTTTCATTTAATTGGCTTACTATTTTTTATTCCTTTCCTGTACTTTGTATAATTTTGTCTACCTCAGACAAGATGGTTATGTATGTCATAATAAATACTAATCAAACATTTGGATTCAGGCATTTTTAAAATGACACTTGTTAAATTTACATCTTTTAGAAGATATATTCAAGAGTTCTCTCAGCAACCACATGTATTGAATAGATGTTGTATGCATACAATCTACATCTACCTGTCTTTTGTAAGAGAAATTTTATGCTATAGAATTTCATTTTATAATGGTTACATATGTCAGTATTACTACTAATATTCCTGTAATCACCAGCATTTTCAAAGAACCAATAACAACTTCGTTTTGGCTACAAACATCCTCTTCATATATTCAGTAGCTCTGTACCAGATATCAGGCAGAGAACACATGACAGCAATGATTTCAAACACAGTTGCTGCTTTCATGCATACTGCTTTACTCATCAGTATATTTCTATTCTATTACAAAGTTGTATTGTTATATAATTCTGGTTGGGATTGAACTGCTTGAGAAATTTTAGGCTTCATTCAGGGTGGAAAGTTTATCAAAATGTATAAAGTTTTCATAGTAAACTGTGATATTTAGCATATCTCAGAAGGGGAAGATACTCTAGTTTATTAAAAGATTACAGTCAATGCAGAGGAACATGGTGCTACATTTATATATAGCCAGACATACCATCCTTTTATATGCAAGTGTACAAAATCAGAAGAGATGGGGGACAAGAAACCCTATTCAAGTATTTCCGCTTGAGGCCCTGTTCTCAAAATTACACAGATCCTCCTGGTTCTTTAATGTTTCAAGCTGAATACCTGCAGTGGAGAGTCTCAACAAATACAAGAAGTTCCTCATTGCATAAATTTATTTTGAACATGCAGGGAACCACATGATCTCAGGAGTGGAACTTTCTATGAAGACCCACAGCCTGCTATATCTTTACTGACTTTAAGAATAAATAATAACTGAAGATTAAACTAAAATATGCATTTGAAATAGTGTATGCTCATCCATCTTCATTTAAAAAAGTATTTCCTTTCCTTCCAACCTATGTATCTTTCAAAGATGTGGAAAATCTTATCTGACTTTGAAAGAAGAACTGTTAATCCTGTTTCAAATGTGGACTCAAAGGAACTGAGACCTCTGCTAGAGAACAATGTGGCAAAGTAGAAGTTAATACAAAACCTTTTATAGCTTAACAATATACCAGAAGCTGAGCACAAATCTGGCTACTTAAGGGCTACTGGTGGCTATAAACATTACAGCTTTAATGATGGCTGTAAAACCATCAGAATAAGGCTAATCATGGTTATAAAAATTAAGACCTGGATGGTTAAGCACAGGACATTTCTAGTACTTCCACGAAATCACTTTCTAGAGTATAAGTTAAATACTGTTCAAATTCAGATGATCATCAGTTATGGATGGTGAGGGATAACATTTAAGGGCCAGACTACATAGACAACTGGGGACATAACCTCCTTAGGTCCATTCTCATATCATCAGGAGCCTGATGGCATAGTTTCTGACCTTTCTTCCCAGGTGATGTCGCTGCTCATTTCAGGTGAGTGCACAAGGTCGCACTTAATGATTTCATTGTGGATGAGAGAGCTGACCTAACAAGGAGTTGCAAGGGATCTGAGAGGTCATCCAATCTAACCCAATGATCAGCACTTAGATTATAGTAGATACCTGGATGACATAGATTTCACCCTAATCTGCCTCTCTGCTTTCCCACTGCAGTATTGGAAATTACAGGAGATAAGAATACCAATTGGTTCTCTCCAAACTAGAGCAGAGTATAAGGGCTTTTACTGGTGTTGGGTTAACAAGACAGATGAAAATGCTGTTTGATATACCACCCATCCAGCTATCCAGGAATTCTCCTCAATCAAGCTCTGAGGTGGTCTCTGATGTGGTGTTGGAAAACTCTAGAACTGGTCTTGGGACTTTAGCATTTAGACCGGTGCTGCTCTAGTAAGGCAAGTCTGGGATTTCATAGCCTCCATGACAATCATAGTTCTCTCCTGAATTACAAACAGACCAAAACATAGGCCATGGCATACTCTCAATTTAATTTTTGCTTTTCAACATGAAGACAGCCTAGATATTGTAAATCACTCTGGTATACTGGTCAAATCATCATCTGGTGAAGTTTTATCTCACATCACCCTCCCTCTCTTGAACATGTGGGGGATCTAAAAAAAAATAGTTCACTCCTGAAACTTACAGAATATGATGGGTTCTTCAAATGAGCTAGAAAAATTCACTAGAGAATCCAGAACCAGTGATCCAATCAAAGGTTCTTGCTCATCTATGGAAAGAAGCTGAACAGGCCACTGACATGATTGTACCTAAGTCTCCTAATCACCATTGTGAAATCAGACCTTCTTCCTGGCTTTCTATAGAGCCCTGGATGATGAAACAGGTCAGGAGATTAGTAGAGTGCAAATGGTGTTAAGGTCCACCACACTGCTGACACAATACACTTTAGTTCACAAGCTGCTGGCTCTGCAGCAAAAGCTACAAAGGTGGCTTACATTGTGGCCTCTGTTGTATCTTCAAGTAGCCATAGGTAGCAGAGTTTTTAAGACAGTTAAGAGCTTAGTACCATCTGCTCTGGAAAATTTTACCTTAAAACCCTCACAGACCTGCTGTGACAAATTTGTGAGGCACTTTGAGAATACAATTCAAGAGGTAATTTCAATTTTTCAGGCCTGAAAATATGGACAAGACACTATGTCTGGCTTATGTGTTCTCTTGACACCTAGCTGACCTGACTTATTCAAACTAGCCACAGAGGGTTGACTGGGTGGATCCAGGAAGCAATGAACACATTTCTACATGACAGAATGGCCCACCTACTTCTGAAAGAAGCTTCGCTGGATCCAGAGGATTAAATCAAATATTGCCTAGTCACAAATCCCCCCATTGGAGCAAAGTACTAGAGAGAGTAGGCCTGAGCATCTGTAGAATTTTCTTGGAGGACACCAATTATCCTGACCCTTATCATTCTACATTCAGGTCTTGTTTGGGAACAGAATCACTTCTCTGATAGATGAACTCCTGTGGGACAGAGACTAAGTGATCATGGCTTCATTGATGCTGCTTGACCTCTCAACAGCTTTCGATACCATTGACCATAGTATTTTCCTGGAACATCTTCATAATTGGAGTTAGGAGGAACTGTGCTACATGATTCTGCTCTTAATTGCAGAGATTATTTATTTTTATTTATTTATTTATCAAATTTGTCACTACCCATCTCGTTGAAATGACTCTGGGAGGTTTACAGCAGAGATAAAATTCATTAAAATGCAATATAAAAACAGGCCTAATAATAAATTGCTTCCAAGAAGGATGGAGAGTTGACGAATAATTCAAGGGAACGTCATCAGAGGACTAATTGCCCCCAGGGGCAGTTAGAGCCCATATCACCCCATGCACACTGACAGAGCCAGGTCTTTAATCCTTTTTGGAAAGCCAGGAGGGTAGGGGCCTGCCACACCTCTTGGGGGAGAATATTCCAAAGGATGGGAGCAACAGCAGAGAAGGCTCTCCTCCTGGGCCCCGCCAGCAGACATTCTCTCACTGACGGGGTCCATAACATGCCCTTTCTGCCTGACCAGGTGGGACTGATTGATGTAATGGGGATGAGACAGTCCCTCAGGTAACCTGGACCCACTTATCTGCAAATAAGAGAATAATACTGGGAACTACAGTCTACATCTAGGCAGTTATATTGTGGAGAAAACAAGATACTCTTTTGTTCCATTCATAAGAATTTCACAGACAGCAGCAGGTCTGGGGCTGAGTATCATCAGTCAGCTGAAGCTCTACTTCTATAGAACATCTGAATCCAAACAGACCAAGCATGTTCCGAATTAATGTGTGGAGGTAGTAATGGGGTAGAAAAGCGTAATAAATTGATATTATATCCTGGCCTGACAGAGACCTTGTATGTGAATAGTTCCTGGGTAAGAAACAGTTCCTGGGTTGTACCCTCAGAAAAACAGGTGTGTAGTTTGGGGATGCTCCCAGAATCATCACTGTTACTGAATGCCCAAGTAATTAGTATGGCCAGGGGCATCTATTATCCAATTCAGTTGCTATGCAGCTTTCCTGGACAGGTACAAACTATCTACAAATCCAGAAGTGGCACCTGGTATAAAATGTGGCAGCCAGATTTCTGAGTAGGGCGCCTGACCATCCATATGTCCGGTGTGCCCCCTCCCTCATGGCCTTCAGGAAAGGAATTAAATCCTGGCTCTGCCAGAAGGGGGGCCGGATGGGGGCCCGCACCTGTGGAGATGGCTGGTGGGATGATGGGTTTGCCCCCCACCCCCAGCATCTTGCAGGTTTTTAGGGCTAAAAAAAATATAGGAGGTTCTTAGGACATTTTTAATATATGTTTCTTTTTAATTATTTATAGATTTTACCCCATTGTTGAAGGGACTCGTGTTTTTTTCCTTTTTTATTATTGTGAGCCACCCAGAGTCACCCATTGGGGGAGATGGGCAGCATACAAGTTTGATAATAAATAAATAAAAATAAATAAATAAAATATGTTATACTTCTGCAGAAGCGATTGTCCTGGCTACAAATTAGCTTATTAACCAGTTTTTTGTTGTTTTGGTTTTTTTGCTTTTGACATTAAAATTCCCTTGAGTTGAGCTCAGCTCATGCTGACTACATGGGCACATCCATGAAGCTTTCTTTGGTAACACTATGAAAACAGTTTGCTACTGACTTCTTTTAGGATAGCTGTTTCACTTCCCAATCATACAAATTCCTGAACAGTCTGAGTTCAAGGTACCTAATAGATTGTCTTCACTGTTATAGTCCTCTTCAATCACTAAGCTTATCAGGAAAGGAACAGATGCATCTGCCAAAGCTGACAGTATATCATCATGTGGGTTTTCACAGGCAAGCATTCTCTGTGGTGATACCTGTACCCTGAAAATTCCCCCTCCCACCAAAACCTGTGAGGTGCCTATATCTTTGGTTCCACTGAAGATTTATCACTTCTCTCAGGTCATCCTTGTAAGAATGTTGGATTAATGGACCTGATTTGTTTTCTTTCCACCTGGCATTTTTTTTAACTATTGCTTTAATGTATTGCACTTTGTTTTCTGATTTATGGGAAACAATATATAAACAAACAAAAAATCATGATTGCTCCTTAAAAGTTGTGGGTTAGTATAACCCTATCCCTTCATAGCTTGGGAGGGAACCCATCAATTCAAGTTGGGGAGGGGAAGTGACTATTACGCTGGACAGTGTTAGGAGCAACTTCCCACAACGAGCAAGTGTGTGGATTCCTGCAGCATCAGATACCTTGTTCCCGAAGAACATTGGCAAACTGGCAGACTTTGCTCAGCAATTCACTGTATGTAATATTCATGGAATCTCCTGGTTCATTTCCTTCCCTATAAGAAAAAAAAATATTTATGAATGTTGAAAATGTGTATCAAGTTTAAACTTCATATTTCTTGCCTTTAATCAAAAAATAGTTGCAAATAATAGTATCTTAAAGGCAGATTGGTTTTCCTTATATGGAAATAGAGAGTGGATAGTTTATGCTACCTTGGAAAACTGCAGCTTTGAAATATAGCTAATAAGTACACAAAACAAATCTCATCCATAGAAGACCTCAAAACAATAGATATGTTTGGAACCATACCTTCCAATTTCCAAAGTATACATTTACATTGACATAGTAAGATCTGCTACTGCTTTCTGATTGGTTGCAATTTATCAAAATATTAGTTCACTGATTTCAAATGGCAAGATCCTAAATACCAGAAGTCAAATGTTTAGGAAAATCTCCTTTGCCTTTTTCCCCTTTCTTTTCATGCTCCAAGTTTGTACAAGGATACGTTGGTGCCTAAGACCTGTAGGTGCTTGGATAAACAAAGAGCTAGGAATCTTTTAACACTGCAGTTATATGCATGTGAATAAATGCAATCCTATACATATTTACCTGGAATCCTATGTAAACCAAAGAGGGGTACTTCCAAGTAGCCATGCACAGAATTGCAAGCACACATCTTAAGGAAACAAACAGTCCTATAAGAACCTGTGAAAAGATTAATGTGCCATCTTGTGAAAAGGTATCTGCCACTAATTCAAGAATAGGAAGCTGGCAGCTTAAATCATATGGGAAAGGCATAATTCTGCCCTATAAAGTAGCAGATGTTGGCTTGGCCTTCCAAACAACTTCTGCTGCTCTTCTGTGGAAAATTAGCATTGTTTTCTAAATGTATAGGCAGGAAATCTTTATCAGCCAAGCACAATTTTCTTCTTCCAGATTGCCCACATACCACAAGTGACAGGCAGTCTGAACCTTTGTGACTTTTATAGATTTATATGAAAGATAGCATTTGGCTTTCTACCCAGCTATATGCTCAGTCTGAGTATCAAGTGCTCCTAAAATAACAAATATATCCAATATAACTGTTGAAGAGAGGGATCAGTGATAAATCAATAATGAAAACTGGCATATGGTTATTCTCTGCAGGTACAGGTAAGATCATTCCAATTGACATAAATATGGGAATGCAGCCAGATTGTTAGTGCATAATTTAGAGTATTAGAAGACTATCCCATTTACTGAATATTACTTGTAATCCTAGGTATCACTCATTCGCTCTTGACCGTGTCAAACTCCTTCATCGACTGCTAATGACCTATCTACATTAGGCCTTTGTGTTTCTATAATTCTTAACAGAAACAAGAAACAGTTGGAGAAGCCATACAGTTGTGGTCACAAAAACATTATTCTATGCCATACTCCAGACTGAGTGTAACAAAAAGGCAACATAAAAATCAGACTTCAGGCTTCTACATAAGGTATAATAACCAAATGCTGCTTAGCTAGTGGTAAAGTTTCTGCCCCAAATGCTTCAAAGTTTGTGTTCAGACGAGGCAGCATCTGTGGGATGGTAAACATACAGAAGACTGGGGGAAGAAGAGGACAGCCAAAGAGTAGGGAAGGAAACTTCAGTTGTTTTAAAAGGCTTCATAATACCAGTTAAAGATCAATCACTAACAAACTTTCCTGCTTGCAATTCAAGCTGAAGATGGACCATAGATTTTGGTCCATCAGCTAGGAGAAAAATGTGTTGTTGGCTATACAAATTTAAACTAGATGAAATCAATATGATTTACTCACATAACAATATGCCATACCCTCAGTCTATAAAATGATGCCATGCTATTCTTTCAATCTCCTTCCACAGCTTACCAATTTCTAAACAAATTTACTACTAAAAATAGTATGTGTATGTATGTATAGAGACCAACAGTACTGTTTTAACTATAATAGTTAGATAAGAAAGTGACATGGTAGCAGCATATGTTCCATGGTTCCAGTGCCTAAATCCATCTGTACAAACCTCTCTCCACAAATAGGCTTTACAATACTTAAAAAATCAACACAAATTCCAACCTATTTTTAGCACTTGCTCAAAGTGATCATCCACAGCATTTTCTTCTCAAGAGACTTATAATATTCTAACATTTTAAAAGTTTACCTTCATTTTAAAACACAAAAGTCATTTTATATAACACGAGCAGTGAATAATGTAATTGAAAAAGATATTCAGTCTTTCTTACCTACAGATAGAGACTTGGCACATGATATAAATTATCTAGGATACTGAAAGACATGCCAAAATTACAATGACACAAACTGTTATTTTAAAGTTATCATAAATTAAAATCATAGTCTTTCAAACATTCACAAAATAAATCTGAATAAGAAAAAACAAAACTCTGAACAATGGCCAAATCTAATTCATATTTTTTTATTTGAACAGAATCATTGATTTAGTTTTATAAAGTGACCAGAGCTAGCCAACTTTTAAATTGTAAAATTAACTATCATTTATTAGAAACAACCTTTCATCTGTTGTGAAAGATGATGGCACAATAATCAGAACATGATATGGCAAGTCTTACTCTTTACCACACAGTAATTGGAGGTTACTACATTCTATCTTGGCAAGATGGAAAATGGATAATGATTAGAAGTCACATTTTGAAACTCTGAAGATCCTTAATTACAACTACAAAGACAGTAGAAATATTTCAGAATGGTTTGGCCTTCACTTATGTTCTCATACACAACATAATAGTAGCAAGTTCGTGTCCATTTATTTATTTAAAGCTAGGGTGATGGATAATAAAACACAAGACAAGCGCAGCATTGCCAGACAGGCCATGAAAAATTAATTCCATCCAGTCTTCAACAGACAGCCAAAGTAATCTGAGGACCAAGAAAATAAAACCTGTAGTGTTAGCAGCTATTGCAAGCTCAGTTAAGGAAGAAGCAATTATGCCTTTCTCACTGTAAACTTTTCCTTCCCACAAAAATATACTAACAAGGTATCACAGATGTCAGTTTATAATGTCAATATATAAATAAGGTCTGCTTAAAAATATATTAATAGGATGGGTTTAGAAAAATATGTATTCTTGTACAGATGTTTGGATCTATAAATACAAAAATACATTAATCCACTGCTCAGAGTCCACTGGAGTTGGATGACTAATACATTTAAATCATCATCATCTGAAATTCTGGATATGAATAAATGTGAATGGCAATATCTTTGCTTTAAAAAAAGTTACACCAATAACGTTAGAGATGTTGAAAGGGCATTTGGCTCACAGTATCTTTTGCAAGAAGTTTTCAACATAGCCCACGAAGAAGTTTGGTCACTTTTTGTACTTCTTTCTGTTATGTACTCTTTAGAATTGCAATCAGGTATTCTTAGAACCAGAACTTGTACACATGCTCTCTTTCATTCACAACTGTTGCAAAGTAGAAGGTGAATCAGAAGTGTACATTTATTCCAAAAAACCAATGTTCAAGGCAGTGTATTATGTATTACACAGTAAACACAAGGGTTATGTAGACTTCAAAAATGAGTTGACTCATTAAAGTTAATGTGATTGTTAAAGCAGCTGAACATTTTTCTCAGCCTTGTACCAAACCCTGGAAGAAAAAAAAAATCAGTCTGCTTTAATAAACAGCAGAAAGATAAATTCTGAAGCATACACATACCTCTAGTAAACAGTCTTGGAAAAGGAGTTTCAAAAATTTCTGCAAAGACACCCATGCTCCTCATCTTAAAAACTGCATGTTTTCTTCAATGCATAGCCATTTTTTCAATTAAGTAGGGCCCATAGTGTAGAATTTTACTAAAAACAAACCAAAAAAATCTGCAGGCCTATATAGCCTACTGCTGATTTTTATACTTTGGCTTTTGAAGGAAAATGTTTAACGAATTTAGTAACAATGGAAAGAGGAGGAAGAAAGAAGTAGAAAAATAAGGTCGCAAGAAAAATAAGTTTTTAAATCAACAAGCAAATAAAGAAGAAATTGTTTGGCCTTTAGTCCTTAGTGTCAGCCCAATTCCTACAATAGCTATCATTTTTTTATCTGCTAGAATTAAATATTGAAAGAAAAAAGAATGCCAGGTTCTTGCCACAGTAGTTATCCTGAGCACATTAATTAAGAGGGGGGATAACCTGAGAACTGCCCCAGAACTACAGACAATCTCAAATCCTTTTGTGGGACCTTGGGACACCAGTTTAACTGCTGAAAACAAACTTTTGAGGAAAATAAATACCCATAAATAATAATGTAAAGATTAAAGTAGATTGATCATAATATCCCCTTAAAATTTCCTCCTCAACCCCATTTTAAAAAATTGTGGACCTGCCGACAAACCATACAGCACCATCCACTTTGCACCATCATGCTGTCCATTCTGACCCTCAGCCTCCCCCTCAAAGTTAAGTGCAATCCAATTCCTGTTGTAAACCACAACTAACGAATGAGAAACAGGAAACATCTCTACACAGTTCTAAGCTCAAGCCTGTAAACCAATGTTTAAAGTAGTGAAACTGATGAAAAATGACTGATGATTCTTCTTTTCAACTGAAAGCTGAACCTCTCCTTGAAGAACAAGTAAGGGTATCAGGCTGCCAAAACGTTCTAAAAAATAGTGAGAATTAGAAATGAGATTATCTCAGTATACTAAGGACCGATAAAATTAAACTTGTGGCACCTCCACATCTAATCTCACAACAGCTTATTTGCAAGCATCTGGTGTTCTGTCAGCTATGTAGCAGGTCACTGAAGGTTTAGCTGCTGCTCTGGGAGCCCAGCTAGGGGGCAGCACCTAGCCAACATTGGCTGCTCCCAGAAATTGGCAGGATCAATTGTATCAAAAATAATAATGATGGTGATAATACAAAAGGTGGATAAAAATGCCAGATCCAGTCTAAACATCTGGCTGACTGTGCGACCAACCATAATAATAAGGTATACACCCCCAGTGAGGCACTACCTTGATGTGGTTGTGGGGCTTAAGTGCTCCAAGGAGGATGAGAGCTATGGTGAGACGTAATTTACAGAAACCTATACTGGACTGGTCGTTGCCCAGATCAGCAAGGACTCCACTCGGTGTTCTAGTTCCTGGATATCTGGTGACAAGTGGGCTACAGGACTCAGGACTGTTGGCTGAGCAACCAGGGCCAGCAGCTGCAGGACTACTGGAAGAAAAGTGGTTTACCTGTCGCAAATATACAAAGACTAAAAACAAAGAAATAATGATCTACTATTATAAATCAAGTCCAAAGAGAAAAGGATATCTGAAAAGAATGCACCAGTTCTGGAAAGAACATCCAGAATCAGAAATAACATAACAGAGGCTAGCAGATCAACGTCAACTTATAATGCAAAATAAAGTACCATATTTATCGGCATATAACACACACAGGCATATAACACGCACCTTAATTTTAAGAAGGAAGTTTGAGTAAAAAAACTTAAATTTAAAATAAATGACTTGGAAGCAAAATAAAGGGAGCTCTGAACCTTTTGTTTATTAATATTTATACAACTTATAAGGTAAATATATAATATGAAAGAAAAAGCACCTCTTTGAACTAAGAAAACCGGCGCTCCCCATCACTCGCACCTGAGCTCCACATGGGCAAGCGAGCAAAAACTGCCGTTCCCCTGCTGCTCACAATGGACCACCTAGTCAGCTGCTGCAAGAAGACTGTACAAACTGATTACAAACAATGGCATGACGAAGTAGCAACAATGGTGTATTGGAATATCTGCAAGAAATACCAGTTGCCTGCAAGCAAGAACTAGTGGGACCACAAAACAGACAAAGTAATAAAAAAGAAGAAGCTGAAGTTCTCTGGGATTTTAGAATTCAACGAACAAGTACCTGCCACACAACACCCCAGACTTAACAATTGTTGATAAGAAAGACAAAAAAGTCTGGATAGTGGACACTGCAATACAAGGAAACAGCAGACTAGAAGAGAAAGATCTGGAGAAAATCACAAAATACAAAGACCTGCAAATAGAAATAGAACGACTATGGCAAAAGAAAGCAAAGATAGTATCAATAGTAATAGGCACCTTGGATGCAATCCCAAAACATCTGGAGTACCACTTGAAGACCATCGGCATTGACAAAATCACCATCAGTCAATTGCAAAAGGCAGCTTTACTTGGAACAGCTTACATCCTACAGTTATACCTTTAACACCATCAAACAACAACATCTGTCTATCCCAGGTCCTTGGGAAGGACTCAATAGGTAGATAAAAATGCCAAATCCAGTCTAAACAACTGGCTGACTGTGCAACCAATGATAATAAGGTTTACAAATTGTTAAAAACATTGAAAAAGAAAGAACAATACAAAAACACAAAAACAACACAAATCAAAAAACAGAGAGGGCAGAGACAACATGCCCAGATGGGAACACAGAAAAAGAAGAAAAGGGGCTTCAATCACCCTCTACAAAGGCCTGGGCGAAGTGCCACATCTTCAGGGCCCTTCGAAATACTGGTAGGGTAGGAGCTGTTTAGATCTCAGGGAGAATCTCATTCCAGGAAGCAGGTGCTTCTACAGAGAAGACATGCTTCCAGGGTCCTGATAAGTGGCACTGTTTGACCAATGGAACCCAGAGCACTTGCATAGAATTAGTGCTTGGACAGGAGACCACCAAGAAATCCTAAGGTTCTTGGCTAGGCTGGAAACTTGAAAAAATATCCCAAAAGAAGGAATGGCAAAGCAATTCTGTAATTACTGCTAAGAACATAACATGGGTATTCCATGAAGTCATAAAACACCAAACTTGAAGCAGATTTTACTTTTACCTAGGAAACTTATCATTGGCAAAAAGTCCCACCTTCCCCAAGAACATAACATAAATGTGTTGTGCCTATAAGCCACTGCCACTTCTTTCCTTCAGCTGTATTAGCAGCACAAGGTTCCTCTAAAAACATGGTGTGAAAGTCGCCAACAGCACCAGGAATCTGCTTCTCTGCTTCAGAGACTGCTAGTCTTTCTCCCTCCCACTTGCTGGACCACTGCTCTGTTACATTAATAGCTCAGATCCTTCATGGAAGCCCCACATTCCATTCCTGGCTGCCACAGATACCGAACTGGGGAAGGGAGGGAGATAAACACACCCTTTAGGCTCTGGAAATGAGATGCTGAAACTCTGGAATGGAAGCATCCATTTGCAAATCTGTCATCCTAACTTTCTACCTTCACAGCTTGCAGCAGGCATTGAAATGAATCAAGAATGACCTTTTCAAATTCAATGAGCTTTCACCATTGATAATGGCTCTGTTTTTTCTGTAAATAAATGCACACATGGGGGCCCTGACCATCTACTTTTATTATTCTCCCCAGTAAGGGGATTTTTGTTACTCCAGGACCCATGTGAGCTCAGGGAGTAGATTGCCAACTGTATGATATTTTCTATGCTCTTCCAGAGGAAAGCTGGAAGGGGCATTTCCCTGCATTTGAGACAGGGTATAGTTGAGATAACAAGTTGCTTCTAAACTGCTTCTGAGACACAGGGGAATGAAAACAGTAGTAGCGTAGAAGTGGTCATACTTAATGGATTCTTTCCACTGAGGGTGCTGTAAGGGGAAAGCTACTTAAGACTACTGATGGCATTATTTGTAACCTTGCTACTCAACAACCAATGGTCACTGATTAGGCATTTCCTTAATCAATTTAGAAGATCTGAATCCCAGCCATATGGCCTACCAAGAGCTGAACATCTTGGTCTCAGAACATGGCCAGAAATCACAGGATGGCACTGATTTTCTGATGGTATGCAGAAAACTGCTCTGCTTAAACTAAGGTTCTGAAACCCACCACAACTTCCATAATGAAAAAAGTGGGATATTAATAAATAAATATAGTTTCAGTTTCCACAGTTACATGCTTCTTTAGAATGAAGAATCCAAAAATATTTAGTAGAAATATTAACTCGGTTCAAAAGGCAACAACATGCTATAGACGATCATTCTCTATTAGATGAAGGAAAAATTTACAATGTGTCTTTAGAAAAAATTCTTCCATTTGTTTTTCATCTCCAGGAATCTATACATTTTATTGCTGTTAAATCTGCAGGTCATTGGAAGGCTGTTTCAGTAATGTACACCTGGTATATGCCCTCTATCAACACACCTGTTTCACTTACTTAAATAATGTTGCATGCATTTGCCTCTTAAATTCATTTAGTGTTGTAAGCGCATGACTACTGAATCTAGAATTCTTTAATTTGAACACTAAACAGACTGGAGACATATGTTGTAAAATCCACATGACTATAATTCCACATTGACTGGAAAGCACCACAAGATCTCCAATTCCAATATACATTGCTGATAAAAATATTTTGTAGCAAGTGTAGAAAACTATGTGGTTGGTACATGTTATTGAACAGATGTCTTGAAAATTCAGTTCTATGTAACATATATCCTGTTTTTTCAAGCTCTTTTATACGACTGCCCACTCCCACATGAACCTAAGCATTCATTATGATAATAGCCAGAAATCTGTCTTTCACTTCCTTCATTTTGACAGGTTATATGGCAGCTAATGGTAAAAATGTAAAGCCACCTTCATGTAGAGCTTGACTCCTTGTGACTGAATCCATTCCACTGTCTTGTTATAAATGTGGTTTGCCACTGCCTTTCTCCAATTTTTTTTTTCCAATTTCCAACTGGAAAGTGCCCTGGAATTCCCAGGCAGTCCCCCTTGAAATACTGACTAGACTTCTGAAGTTGGCCATATTGGCTACATGCTGCCTCCTGCTGAGGCTGGTGGATCACAGTAGTACCCGTTATCCCCAGATATTGCTTTTCTGGAATGTACTGTATAATTCAAGGATGCTACAGTAGTGTTGTAACTTCTGATAAACTCCCCCAGAACAGTTTTACATAGTTTTTAACACAAAAGTATTAAGGAAATGGACTGATGAAGAAATGCCATAGCTTCTAAAGATATAAAATACGTCTTACCTGTACAATCTCCTATGAATATACCAAGAGCTAAAATATTCTAAAGAAGTTTCTTCACTTTCACCAACATCTATTGCTGAAATCAATACACTGCATACTTTAATGTTAAAAACTACCCACCACATTGTACCAAAAAGATATCCTCGCACAACTGTTCATAAACACCCACATCAAAGAGGAAGCACTGGTATTACCTACCAAAAAATCAGGAGACTGATAGCACTTTTTCCAACCAACAAATTCTCTTTGCAGTTCACTTCATTGGATGCATAGCATGACTAGATTGATGTAGGGTTTAAACGGGGGGGGGGGGGGGGGGAATACAGGTTGATTATGCAGATGCAGGTTACATGTGAGACAGATTACAAGTACCTCATCAATTAACAACTGATAGCCTGACTAGATTTGGTGGTGTGTTCTGGGTGGAAGCTGGAAGCATGTAAGTATGCATTGCAATCTGTGAGTTCCTGTATAATGTGGTGTTTGTTTCCATTGTGTAGTTTTACAGTAACATCAAGGAAGTGGATTTGTTCTGTAGATAAGTCTAGGCTGAGGTTGATGGTAGGATGCAAGGTGTTTAAGTCATGATGGAATTAATTTTCATGGGTCTAGATGATGAAGTTGTCATCAATAAATCTCAAGTAAAGGGGAGGATTCAGAAGGTGAGAGTTAAGAAAGCACTGTTGTAAGCATACTGAGCATGTGTGTGCCCATGGCTGTGTCGCTGATATACAGGTACATGTTACTGCAAAGATGAAGTACGTATGGATAAGTACAAAGTCTACAAAGTCACACAGTTGGATGGGAAGATAGGCTGCTTTGGCACCAGTGATGATGTTCTTGTTGGCTTGAAATCCATGTCTGCAGAGAATGCTGGTATATAGCGCCTCATGTACAACCAGCAAGTAACTGTAAAATGCCCTTAACACGTTAACATTTCTTTTTCCCTTGACATTCTCAGTAGTAATCCCTAAATGCCAAATGATTGGGAAGGGTTTTTTGGTTTTCTTTTTCCTCTTATATTTTTCAGCAGAATTTTTCCGCTACACACCACACTTCTATAGCTAGTACAACACTCTTCTCTTCATTCCTCCTGAAAACAGCAAAGCTAAGCAAACTGGCTAATGCCCTCTTGTTTAGTTCATTTATTAAGAAAGGTAGTATAGGGGATTTAATTGCCCAATCTTTAGTTGTCTTGTTGACTACTAATCCCAGGACACTGTTGCTCACCTTAAAGTCTCAATTCTTGAGAAAAGGAATTATCAGACAACAGAGCTTGAATAAATAAGATTTAATATCAAATTAAATGAAGAAAGACCAAGATTTTGTAGTGCAAAAAAGTTGTTTACATCTTGTTTACATGTTCTGTCAATTGCAGATTGAACTGGATCATAAAACTCATCAAACTCCTCTTCATCTGCATTGGTGGTTGAAGCATAAACTTGGATGATCATCTTATAAAAAGGATGCCCATAAATCTAACTGATATTATTTGGTTGTTCATTACATTGTAGCCTAGGACTGTTCCTGCTATACCCTTTCTAACTATAAATGTAACGCCATACCTTGTTTTTCATGTCCTGAACAGTGTGATCTTCTGACTGAAAGGGCCTAATCCAAGTCCATCTCAATTCACTGATATCCCAGATGTCAATTTGTGGTCATTTCATTTCATCTTTCACTGTTTTGGGCTTTCCCATGTTCATGTTTCTTACATTCCATATTCCCACTATAATTCTCACATTGCAGCTTCAGATTTTTTTTTTTCCTATATGGCAACATCAACACTAGACATCCCAAAGGCTTTAATCTAGCCATGTCTTAAAGACAATTAATACTCTGAAAGATCTTCAGCTGTTCCTCAGTAGCATGTTGAGTGCCATCCAACCTGAACGGCCCATAATCCAGCACTGCATTGTCAATCATTTTGTATTTTCTATCCATGTGATTTTCTTGGTAAAAATACAGGAGTGGTTTACCATTGCCTGTTCCAGTGCAGTGTGCATTAATGCCTTTCATTGTCACTAAAGTGATCATTAGCCTCCATCATCTTCCTATATCACTGCTACCCAATTTGGTGCCTGCTTGCTTTAGCTGAGCAGATGGGATGACCTTAATGCCTTGGGTGACTCTGCTGGGAATATATACTTTTGGTAGCCTGACATTCTTTGCTCATCCCTCCCAGGAACATCCACGATGAAGTAGCACAGCAGGACTTGGATGGTTCTGGAAATTACAGTCCTCTTTATTAAGATGCAGAAGTTCTGGACTAACCCATAATAAAAAATCTCATTTATTTAATATCAATAGCAAGATACACTTTGTACCTTCTTAGCAAGAAATCACTGAGTACAGAGTATGAAGTTCTCCCTTGTTGAAAAATAACTTCGAAACAACTTTGGCAGAGATGGGAGATCCTGATCGTCAGTGGTTATCTCGACAAAAGTTAAAGAACACTGAAAAAGATTTAGTGCTGACAAAAAATTCTCAATGTTGTAAAGTAATTACCATGCGGGTACTCCAGAACACAACCACTAAGGATATAAGTAGTTCAGAATGTAGTTGTAGATATTTTCACACTTCATAAACCGTTTTTGGGTGTTTCTAATGGCCTAGTGATGTTGCCATTTCTCAGCAATACTTTACCATATTGTAGAACATTATCAAAATGGAATTTCAAGCAGCCGCTATTTCTCTATGTGAATGAATATCCATTTTCTACATCAAGATTTATGCCATCACATTATGTCCTGCACAGTTAGTTTAATTAAAAGCAGTTCTGGATCGGTGTAACAGCTTACAGCCACAAAAGGCTGCCTAAAGCTTTTAAGCAAATTATACCTCTCCCCTTTTCATTAATGTGCAATTCAAGTATTGTCTGCAACATAACTCTGATTTAATCACTGACATAGAACAAACATCTTTTTCTAGATTTCTTCCAGTTTCTCTCCAAAAATGCACACAAGGTCATAAGGAGAGTTGGAAATACTCACAGGCCGCATTTGTGCATTATAAAATCTCACTAACTGCAGTACGGCACAGGTATAAATTTACAACTCACCAGAATGCTGTCTTAAACATTAATGACAGTTTGTATATGGTATTTTCTGAAATTAAACTAGGATACAACCATAGACATCTTCTAATTCCCTTCTCATCCAGGCCATACAATCATATTCTTCCATTTCCCCAAGTAACCTACATGTTGACTTTGAAATATTGTTCACCATATGGAATTCTGAATGCAGTTTTCATGATGAAAGGATCAACAATTCACAAAAATAGCATGCTGTCTAAATCTGAGGTGGGGAGACTATGGCCATACAGCTACTGTCAGGGTTGTAGTTCAGCAACTATGGCTAATAGCAAAGAATGTAGGGAATTGCAGTCCATCAGCATCTCAAAACTGTAGGTCTCTCCCCTCCACAGCAAGGCTTACAACATCTTATCCACTATAATGAAAAATAAAGTTCTTTATCTAACAGATATACAATTGATTTTTACTGCATAGATAGGAAGAAACCCCCTATTTTATCTGCAAATTCAGTGGTTCTGCATTTTTTAACAGTAATAATACACATCCAGCAGCTATCACACTGGGAATTTTTCCTACACAGATTTACTCAGAAATGAATAATGTAAGTTGTCCACAGGTTAAATGCATTCTTATGCAATTCCCCAGTTTATTTCAAAATAGCTTAAGCAAACAATATACACTGTGGATTAAGTTCTCTGAAAATAAGAAAGGGATTTTCCTGATGATATTTCTTATTAACTACAGGCAAATATGGCACCACACCAGTGGAACTGATAGTCAATATATGGAAAAGGAAATTCTTCCTAAGAGTTCCTCTACCACAAAGAACTTCTGATCCTCCAGATGTGTAGAGAGTAAAGATGACTGTGGAGACCTTGGGGTTCTCTGAGCTTGGTTGTTTTCTTGCAAATGTTTCATTACCCAGCTAGGTAACATCTTCAGTGCTAGCATGAAGATGCTATGTTCAATCCTGAGCTACACAGACTCTCTTCTATTAGTAAATATGATCTTGACAAAGACAGGCAGAATCTGTTATCAAAGTATATTGCATACGAAAAACATGGCCTAAACTCAAAGTCATGCAAAAGGTACGTAAAAACCTCTCAGAAAGCCACCTCCCTAATTCCCAGGATTATAAGAGGGGGAGGAGATAAATCACAGTCAGACTTGCAAGATTCTGTTACTATTCCCAATCTTAATAAAGATAGTTTAAGTCTTCCAGTGGAGTTGATTTCTTAGTCTGTTCTACACTGCGGGGCTGACATAATGTTGCTGAGTTGCAATTCTCACCACTGACTTAATTCCTGGGGCAACTGGGAACTGCAGCACAACAATCTGAAGAACCACCACTTCCTCACCCCTTATCTAGAACTAGATCCTAGAGACTATGATGCAAACTTTGTTATGTGTACATTTAAGAAAGCTTTCCTATGCCCAGTCCTGAACTGCTGAATATACTGACTTAATGCAAAAGCAACAGTGATAAATAGCTCTTGAAAGTTTATATCAAACTATCTCCTCTGAAAATTATTTGTTTAGCGTAGCATTGTGAGTCTGCTTTCTTTCGTCTTCTAAATTTTAAAAATAAGGTGGGATTTGTATAAACTTTAGAAATAGTCCAAAAGATCCTACTGTATGGTCCTGCTTTTAATAGTTCTTGGGTAACATTCAGATTCTTTAAGCATGGTTTGAAGAGACAATCCCAAACAACACTTGAAAAGTATGTACCATTCTTAAGCACTATTTTCAGTTCTAAATATACACAGTCCAAATCAAAGAGCATGAAGTAAAGCTGTGTCATCTTTTTTGCAGAGAAAAACATGCTTGGAGTTTTCTGACATCCTTAAAAAAGGTTAATGAGTTTAAAGCTCATTACTTTTTACTTTAAGGAGTTTCAGCAATCGGATGCTATGTGTGCATCCTTGTGCTCTACAAAGCACCTTTCTGACTTTGAATCCAAAACAACCCACTGCAAAGCACACAGCAGAAAATAGTGCTCCATCCCTACAGAATCTCTACAGTCTTAATAGAATTACCAAAATTACCAAAATTTCAGTCACTGTTATGTTAAATTATTAAGTTATGTATCTTTAAGAAAAAAATTGTAATAGCAAGTCTCTATACAAACACCAGTACTATTTCTAGTGATTAAACAACACTTCCTATGTAATTAGAGTATGAGCAAGCAACTTTCAGAGATTATGGCATTTGCCTGCCTGGTTTTCTTACTCAATTACCATCCTGGCAAGACACCACCACTGGTGAAATGTAATTTATGAAATGAAGTCTTGCAAAACTATAACCACAGCCAAGTAGAAAGAGAAAGGGACAGCAAATTCTCAATAAGCACATATACTAGAAATGTTATTTTAAGACAGAAATCATGTAATTCAGTCCAGCATTCCCATTTATATCATTTGCCTGCACACGCACACACTTAATCCTCAATACAGAAAAAATAATTCATTAAAAATTCTTATATGAAAAGAAGTTGAAGAAAGTTAGTGAAACTTTTTGAGAGATTTGACAGAGGGACTAGAAAAAGAAGGGAAGGGTCAATTCAAGGTTTGCCAGTGAACTTCTGCAATACTCCCATGGCAAGGAAAGCAGCATAACCATTATTTGCTCTGCAGACCAGGTGACTGAGGCCTCAGCCTTGCGCTTAACATTTGAAAATATCACAAATCACCATTCTTTGTGATCTTTGGCAGTCGGCTAATATCAACACTATTTCATCTCTTTAAAAATCATAAGAACCTGCTTTACCTATCACACTAAATCATGGCTAGCGTAACCATCAAGAACTAAAAAGCCACAATTGGTGAGGTTTGCAGATTATGCCAGACCATAAACTATGGTCTACAAATGACAAAGGCTGAATTTACCCCCTACACTAAATTCAAACCACCAAATTGCTGTGCAATATGTGAAGCCATCATGGAGTAAAGCAGAAAGGCAACCTGAATGAGTCTAATTTACTTAGGCTTCCCAGTGCTGGATGGGAATCCCAGGAGTTCAATCCTAACATCTGACAGTCTTCAGCTTGGATAATGATGGCTTGGTTCAACATCTGCTTTCACTCCATGAACATCAGTGAGATATATCTGTGTGTCTAAGACCATTCCGTTGGTCTCATTCTCCATTATCATTCAGGTCTACTTATTTCTGTCTCTAAGAATATTAAAGAATGGATTTTTTAAATCCTTGTCAATTAAAAACAAAACCAGTTATCAGCAACTCACATTCTGCATTGCCATGTGGGCAACAATAATTATAACAGTTAACAACAAATTAACAAATACTACTGTAGGTGCCAGACCTTTATAAGTGCAGCCCTTCATAATTAACACATCTGTTAACACAGTATCAACCCAAGGTATCAGGTACAAGATAAAGAGTTGTTCATCAATGGAGCAGGTTACCTTAGAAAGTAGTAAACTCTCCTTCACTGGAGGTATTTAAAGAAAGGTTGTGGATGCTATAGTAGTAGATTCCTGAACTGGGCAGGGGGTTTGACTAGATGGCCTGCAAGGTCCCTTCCAACCCTCACATTCTCTTATGTTATCACTGTAAATATCCAAATTCTGTTAGAGCTCTCAACATGCATGCTTAAATGTGAGAGTTGAATAACTACAAATCAGCAATTAAACTGAGCCAGAGGCCCTGGACTACTTGTGGGGCATATGCATCACAGGGAGTATTGTTTGAAAAATCTGTTGCACGTGATAAATTCATGGCATTGGAACTATAGGAAGCAATACAGTATTTCCTTTTCAGGCTAAAATCAAAATGTTACACAAATCCACAAAGAAGATTAAAATATAGACCATTTGAGGCATGTGCACGTGCACGTGTATGTGTATATTTTTAAGACAGAAAGTGGCAATCTGATGCCTGCCTGGATTTTACCTCTGATCAATCCCAGCCAGTCTGGCCAATGGTAAAGGATTATTGGAGATGCAATTCAAAACAGCTGGAAAGTACCATTTTGCCAGCCTCTGGTTTAACAGCTTGGATCAACATCATAATTTTGTTATTGTCTGTTTTATATTTTACAAAAATGAAACATTTATTTTTATTTATAAACAAACATGTAGATCAAAATGCAATAGTCCTGTGTGTACATGTAGCATACGCAGGGATGCCAACGAACTTAAGAAAAAGCGCCTACATATAGGAATCCTACACACTACCACCCTGCATAGAGTTCATATTCTTTTTAGAGAATAGGGTTTCAAATATGCATAGTGCAACACTGAGCAGAAAGATTACAGGATGAAGGAGAATTATAAAAAGACTGACTCTACATTAGGAATGCTTAAAGAAACTTTCTTTTTTTCCCCTTTCCTCAACCCTCTTTAAACTGCAACCAATGCTATCTCCAATGACATATTAAAAGATACAAGGGAACAGAGTCCAGGCCTCCAAGGGAGGCTCCTACTTTTTACAGAGGAACAACATGAGAAGAAAGTATGATTGCTTCCTTCTCACATTATCAAAGTGGCCTTTCTCAGTCTGCTTTTCTCATAGCAGGAAGACTGCTGCATGGACACTGTATCGTTTCTCCCAACTGCAGAAAAGCAATTTAGGGAGGATAACTTTGAATTTATAAGGTGCAGAAAGTGAGAGGTTGATCAATACCACAGCACATATCCCCCATATTATTTTCTAACTTTAGCATAAGAAATCTCTACTTTAAAGGTATGCAGTATCTTCTCATGTTTGAAGAACAAACATCAAGCCCTAAAACTGGATCAGAAAAAATAGATAAAGTCACTTTGCTGAGCTGGAATACCAAATGACTTTCAAAACAGAGGAGTTGTGATTAGGATAACTTTCAGTTTTGTGGAATACAGAATATGTTATTTAGCCAGACAAAAAATTAATTTCTATTCCAATAGCATCCCTTTTCAGAGACAAATTCCCTCAAGCTAATTAAAAAGCAACATCTTACATATTCTTCAAAGTACAAAACCTTCTGTCTGTCTACAAGATCGTGGCGGCAAATGCTAATCCTTTGCTATATACATACTTTCTATACCTTCATAAGCAATAAAAATAACAACATCAAGGTTTCCAATCCACTTATTTGCAAGCCTAGCAGAGGGACCGCCTCTCCCCAGTTACAACTGCCTGTCCCACCAGATCCAGCAGAGAGGGCATGTTGCAGGTCCCATTGGCTAGGGAGCTTCACTTGGTGGACCCTAGGCAACAGGCCTTTTCTGCTGTGGCCCCTGCTTTATGGAATATTCTTCCCCCTGAAGTGAGGCTGACTTAATCCCTTCTAACTTTCCAGAAGTTGCTCAAGACCTGGTTGTGCCATCAAACCTGGGGACCCCAGTGATCTGGTGAAATACTGAGATGGCTCCAGTGTAATGAACACTTGCTTTTCACCGAATACTTTCTATTTTTTCTTGTAGCTTTGTCGTATGCCGCCCAGAGTCACTTGTTTCTGAGATGGGTGGCCATATAAATATGACAAATAAATAAATAATCTGCATGCTTCTAAATAGCAAATTCATAGTAAATCCATTCCATATCTGTTTATTTACCAATAGCTGAAAGTACTTAATGACATTTATTGCTTGTGGCTTTTACTAATTGATGCTTCTTGTAATGTTAAGCAAAGACTTAAGACAAAAATGAATCCCAAAAGTAAACTATTAAAACAGCAAACAAGAAAAAAAAGATGGCTTAACAAGCAGCAAAAGGATAGAAAGGTAAGATCAATAAAAAGCAGAGAAACATTCACATCCTCATTAAACTCCCTGAAAGTTGTCTCAAAAAATGAAGGACACTTTGAAGATCCTGGGCAGAAATTTTATATAAACCTTTGAACATCTGTCTAATCTTTTATTTGCATTTGAACTAGAAACTGATTATCAATGTTCTCTGCAACCTTCTTATGATACAATCCATATGCAAATCTAATCCTAAGGAATATTCAGGATAATGGATACTTTACATCAGACATGGACAAGCTTTTGTTCTCCAAGTGCTGCTGATTTCAAACCTGCATCAACTATTGATTTAAATAATCATTCTTTCTCATGGCTATCCTCATTCTACAAACCTCATTACATTATGCCATCTTTTCTCCTAATCAAAAAGTCCCTAATGCTTCAGTTTAGAGGAAGATAATGCACAATCCTCCAGATGTCATCAAACACAAATTCCCAGCAACCTTAGCAAAAGAGCCAATGATGAGGGATCAAAGCAGCTGCAGTCTAGCAACACCAGTTGGGGACACATCTTGCTTATGACTAGCTAAAGTCCTAGGACTTTTGCTATAAACTGTAAGATTTATGCATGGCACAGAGCAAGTGGGGAGAGCCTACGGAAAGAAGCAATCTCATAATAAGACCAACAATCATTTAAATAAATTTACTGGCAGATTTCACACAAGCAAAAATACTTGGCCACACAAACCTAATTTAATGTGGTATTATTATCTGATTATTGTTATGGTTTTATGGTGCTGTGGTTTTAATTTACATTTTTATGACTGTAAACCACCAAGTCATTTGGAAGTCAGCGGTACACAATTCATGTAACAAATAAATGAATACGTACAGGTGAAACTCGAAAAATTAGAATATCGTGCAAATGTTCATTTACGTCAGTATGGCAACTCAAAAGGTGAAACCAATATATGAGATAGACGCATTACATGCAAAGCGAGATATGTCAAGCCTTACTTTGGTATAATTGTGATGATTATGGCGTACAGCTTATGAAAACACCAAATTCACAATCTCAGAAAATTAGAATATTACATGACATCAATAACACAAGGATTGGAAAGAACAATATCGGACCTCTGCAAAGTATAAGCATGCATATGTACTCAGTACTTGGTTTGGGCCCCTTTGCAGCAATGACTGCCGCAATGCGGCGTGGCATGGATGCTATCAGCCTGTGGCACTGCTCAGGTGTTATGGAAGACCAGGATGCTTCAATAGCGGCCTTCAGCTCCACTGCATTGTTCGGTCTCATGTCCCTCATCTTTCTCTTGGCAATGCCCCATAGATTCTCTATGGGGTTCAGGTCAGGCGAGTTTGCTGGCCAATCAAGCACAGTAATCCCATGGTCATTGAACCAGGTTTTGGTACTTTTGGCAGTGTGGGCAGGTGCCAAGTCCTGCTGGAGAATGAAGTCAGCATCCCCATAAAGCTCGTCTGCAGAAGGAAGCATGAAGTGCTTCAAAATCTCCTGGTAGACGGCTGCGTTGACCCTGGACTTAATGAAGCACAGTGGACCAACACCAGCAAATGACATGGCTCCCCAAATCAACACAGACTGTGGAAACTTCACACTGGACTTCAAGCATCGTGCATTGTGTGCCTCTCCATTCTTCCTCCAGACTCTGGGTCCTTGGTTCCCAAATGAGATGCAAAAGTTGCTCTCATCAGAAAAGAGGACTTTGGACCACTGGGCAACAGACCAGTTCTTTTTTTTTTTTTTCTGTAGCCCAGGTAAGACACTTCTGACGTTGTTTGTTGTTCAGGAGCGGCTTGACAAGAGGAATACGACATTTCAAGCCCATGTCCAGGATCCGTCTGTGTGTGGTGGCTCTTGATGCACTAACTCCAGCCTCAGTCCACTCCTTGTGAAAGTCCCCAACACTTTTGAATGGCCTTTTCCTGACAATCCTCTCCAGGCTGCGGTCATCCCTGCTGCTTGTGCACCTTTTTCTACCACCCTTTTCCCTTCCACATAACCTTCTATTGATGTGCTTTGATACAGCACTTTGGGAACATCCAACTTCTTTTGCAATTACCTTTTGGGGCTTTCCCTCCTTATGGAGGGTGTCAATGATGGTTTTCTGCACAACTGTCAGGTCAGCAGTCTTTCCCATGCTTGTGATTCCTACTGAACCAGCCTGAGAGACCCTTTAAAGGCTCAGGAACCCTTTGCAGGTGTTATGGATTCATTAGCTGATTAGAGGGGGACACTTTGAGCCTAGAATATTGAACCTTTTCACACTATTCTAATTTTCTGAGATTGTGAATTTGGGGTTTTCATAAGCTGTACGCCATAATCATCACAATTATACCAAAGTAAGGCTTGACATATCTCGCTTTGCATGTAATGCGTCTATCTCATATATTGGTTTCACCTTTTGAGTTGCCATACTGACATAAATGAACATTTGCACGATATTCTAATTTTTCGAGTTTCACCTGTACATTTATGAAATGTACTGCCATTGCTGGGGTGATTGCCACTAACTTAGACAAGTTGTGTATCCTACCATCAACCATAATGACCCTCTAAATACAGTGGTACCTCAAGTTACGAACGCCCCACCTTACGAAAATTTCGAGATACGACCAGCTCCGGCCGCAAAAATTTACCTCGACATGCGAACTCCGCCTCAAGCTACGAACCGGATCCGCGGCCATTTGCCCTGCTGCCACGTGGTCGCGGCTTCCTGTGGGCGAGATCGTGGTAGCAAGGAGACGTTCGGTGAGGCTTGTGGTGTGTTTTGTGGCGTTTGGAAGGTTTTTGGTGTGCTTGTCAGCATGGCTCCAAAGAAAATACAGAGCCGTATGTATTTACGTTGTGTAAGATCTTGCCCCGTTCGTCAAGAGAAACTCCTGTGACACGTGTAGTTCACAAAAGAGGTTTACTCAAGCGTAACGCAACAGTTACAAGCAAAGCCAGGACTGGCTTGGTACAATACATTGGTTCCTTTATACTTCCCCCCTTCCCGCGGTTTCGCCCCGCGATCTACAGGCTGAGGATTATCAGCGCCCCAATGATCCCCCTTAATTGTCCAGATGGCAGGTTCAGCCTGAGTCCCATTGTTAATTGTTGTTAGTCCTTGGCGTGGTCATTGCTTTTGTTGGGCTTTTGTCGCGCACACAGCCGGGAGCGGGAGCGTTCCCTCACGCGCTGATTGCTCTTCCTCAATTCCGCAGTCATTGCTTTCGTTGGGCTTTTGTCTCACACACAGCCGGGAGGGAGCTTTCCCTCACGCGCTGATTGCTCTTCCTCAATTCCGAGGCTCTTTCCTTTGTCCATAGCCCTTGGCGCGGTCATTGCTTTTGTTGGGCTTTTGTCGCGCACACAGCCGGGAGCGGGAGCTTTCCTTCGCGCGCTGATTGCTCTTCCTCAATTCCGAGGCTCTTTCCTTTGTCCATAGCCCTTGGCGTGGTCATTGCTTTTGTTGGGCTTTTGTCACGCACACAGCCGGGAGCGGGAGCTTTCCCTGGCGCGCTGATTGCTCTTCCTCAATTCCGAGGCTCTTTCCTTTGCCCATAGCACCCGCTGCCCTCTGGCGTTAACACAAAGCATCCGCTCCAGATTAGTGAAGAGGCGCCAGGTGGCCCTTTCATTAGCACTTCCTCTTTCTTCGCTAGCGGCTCAAGCGGTGAAACTGACTAAAGTGCGCCTGGGGAATTTCCTAGCCGGCTGACACATTGAACCTTATGGGGAAATTTGCCTCGTGGAGCGACCAAGTTCGGAGGGTGGATTAGCCGTATTTACATTGAACCTTATGGGGAAATTTGCTTCAGGTTGGGACCAATTCGAGTTGCGATCAGAGTCACTGAACGGATTAAATTCGTAACTTGAGGTACCACTGTATAAAGACAATGTATAACTGTGTATAAGTTGCAAAAGAGCAAGCTTAAAGGGAGGCCTCTCTCCTTTATGTTCTCTGGGTCGGCTTCCAAGAAGCATTCAGTTATCCCTTTGCAAACAATATTCAAAGCTTGTAGGACCCCTGGATAGTATTTAGCAGCACTCTTTTGTATTCTGGTTTTGTAGTTACAAAAGGCAGTTATCAACAACAGAAAAAAGTTTCATAAATGGTCAGCTATGTTTTTTCTGAATTCCATTTCTAGACAGTAATAGGCTAAAGTTGAAAAATGTATCCTTCTATTATCAAACCAAAACATTTTGCTTTCTCAGACTATCTTGCACCCTTCATTAATTTGCAGTATGCCCTCTTTTTCATCTTTTATTTCAGGTTTAGGGAACTTCCAGCTAATTAATAGTTACTTAACAAGAGCATACTAACACCTTGAATAAAGAAAAAGGGAATGTTCTGCATTCGCAAAACTGTAATATTCACTTCAGTTCCATAAATAACTTCTCCATTAACGAGAATTTTACATTTCTGTAAGAGGCAAATAAAAGTAGAAACCAATTGCTAGTAGAAATGATCTAGCTGAATATCACTTTTAAAAAGTAAACTGGCTTACCTCTAAACAATAAGGAACAACACCCTCTCAGCAGTTAACCATTTTTATCTTTCTAAACTAGCTAAAGAGATATACAAAACACTTGCAAATAGAAATGGCCAGTCTGACCTCAACCAGAAGGGTTCTGACCTTGAAACAGATGGGATGTTTCAGAGCCAGAACATTTTAATACAGACATTTTGCACACCTCTACATAGCTTCTGCGCAAAGGACAAGGGGACTGGAATTCTACTAGAGTCGTTCCTATGTTCTGAACGCAGTAATATTTGATAGGCATTAAACGGAAACAGCTAGATTTGTTATTTTAAGCCACAGTAATACAGTTACTAACAAAATGGTTAATTGCAGGGAGCTCACAAACAAGAAACTGAACTCCAGAAGAAGAGGACCCAGAAGAGTAAGCAATCTTCTCACTAACTCGAGTAAATCATAATGCCTTCTTTCTTCCAGTAAGATTTAAATAGAATCTGTCTCCTTTTCTCTGTTTCATTTTTAAACTACCCTATGACACTGAATTATCAAAGTTATACCCGCATTGACCCACACTAAGTGAAACTATGGCAAAATGTTGTCAGTAGTTCTCAACACCACTTAAAAAGATTATGCCATTAAGTTCATGCACGGTTATTGAGGCAACCCAGGATGGTGCAGAATGTTCTAAAAAAGCCAAAAGAAGTTCTATGGCCTCAAAATGGTGCACAGGCGTATCAAAACACTCTCAGCTTATATTAAGTAAACCTGGTTTAACACAGCCTTTTGGTTGGATCTTAACTTGTAGTTTTGCCAGAAGAAACTGTTTCCTTGAATGTACCTAATATAAATTGGATAGAATAGGAGATATATTTAAGGCAGAAGGCATTACACTGATATTACTTTCCATAGTTTGCTGCCACATCTAGCATCAGAGAACGCAATATTGCCTCACAAAGAAATGCCTGGCTGCCAGACCATCTTTAATGAACACTGGAACAGCTATGAAATTCAGATTCTGAAATTCCATCATTGCTTTAATAAAATGTTTAAAAAAAATTTGCAACTTATTTATACCTCCCATACTGTTTCCTCAGATAGCCTGATAACTCTGACTTAGCAGAAATTGTAAGACACTTGGACTCTGAAGGATGCTTAAAAAAGATTTCAATATGCATAATATGGATTTGCTTTTGATGGAGTAGTAATTACAACTAGTGCAAAATGCTGTAGCTAGGGTACTAAAAGGGACTACCTATTAAGAATAGATTACATCATCTGAAAAAATTGTGGTGGCTGCCAGCATGCTAAAAAGTCAAGGTCAAGTACTTGTGCTGACATACAAAGCTTTATATGGTTTAGGATTTGGATATCTGATGGGCAGTCTTCTCCAGCAAAGGATCAAGTAGGGATGCATTCTTGATTATATCATATTTGCCAGATATTCACTAGAAAGGCATTCCAGATATAGGTGGTGGAGCAATTCAGTGGTGAAACAAATGTGGAATTCCTTTTTCATTCAGTTATGGTTGCCACAGCTAACTTTTGTTATCAACTGAAGACCTACTTATTCATAAAACCTTTAATTTACTTTGTATTGGTATGGCATTTATTGTAACAATAGCATCACCACGGTTCATTTGCTGTTGTTTTGTGGTTTTAATTTCTGTAGCTTTATATGGTTTTATTGATTTGCATTGTTGTACTCCATTTAGGAATTACTTTTAATTAAAGTAATTGGCTAAATAAATCTTAAGAATAAGTCAGTCTGATAAACACCAATGCTATTACAGCTGTAAACAGAAACACTCAGGAGTACAGCCCCAGTGAAATCAGCTGGACTTACTTCCTACTAAACATTGACAGGATTCATGCCCTATTTCCTGACTCTCCTTTTGCTCAGTAAAGCAAAAGGGAACTAGAACTGTCAGAAAGAGGAAATAAATGATATTAGTATCCTTGAGCACAAGAAAGGATGAAGCAATTATACCATGGTTATTTTTTTTAAAAATAGTGGGTTTCTAGTATTATGGTTTTAATTTATTGTTAGCCACTCAGAGCTGCAGAACCAAGTGGGTGGCCATATGTTTAAATAGATAAATAAATATGCCAAAGATTAAAAACTGCATGTGTGGGTCACTGTGAAAAAGGAATATATGCTAATGAATAGACCATAATAAACTTTGTTCTTCTTTCAGCAGGTATCTATATGCAAACAATACTTCCTATATGGCTACTGCATACTGCCAAACTATAGTTTACTTTATAGTTGCTACCAAGCTTTGACTGTCTGAGGACCAATCTACAAATGGAAGAAAGCTGGCATTTTGAAAGCACCCTAAAGCATTGCTTTAAGAAACTGAAGCCTATGAATAAGATAATAATGGAAGACTTAAAAAATATTTTAGAGAGTACACCCATTCCTTGTTTAGCGACTGTGTTCCATTCCAACAACCTGGTCATTAACTGAACACATGACTGTGAGAGAGAGAGAGATGCTGCAAAGATCACTGCTGCCATCTCATTCAGATAAAGTCGTATTATACAGCTATACCAGTGTTACTCTCACTTCAGTGTGTGCTGTTGTCAGGCACATGAAATTTGGTTGTAAATGAATGCATTGGTCGGAAAATGAATTTTTTATTACCACTGTATTTGCGAATGGTCACTAACCAAGGTAGTTGCTAAATAAGGAGTGGGTTTTTTGCAATTAGCATTTTAGACAGCATGAAAACTGAGAAATCTACAGTATCTGAAGACAATTTCCCCTATTTACACATGCACTTTACAAGGGGGTTTCTAATTACACGATACTTATCCATCCTTTACCATTCATCTCCAACATTTTATCCCGCAACAACAGTTTAATTTTAAATTTATATGGGAACCCTCTAGATCAGAGTAGGAAGCAAAACATTACCAATAAAATGCTATTTTGTCTCCAAGCTTATTCTCATAAACATTTCTGTCCAAGAGATTGTAGCAAATGTTGGTTGTAGCTCCTTTCATCCATTCAATAAAGATTTTCCCTTTGGTAACATCAAAATTGTACTGCAGAAATGGTCCAGTATGTTGGGTCCTCCAGTAAAATTCTTTGGCTATATCACCCCAAAATTCTGCAAAAAAAGTAGAAGAATGTTTCAAGCACAAGATATCAGTAAATACTATAAGACATCAATATCAAGCAACATGAGTCAGTCTATTAGGAAAAAAAGACCTAATTTGCAATCTTATGAACACTTACTAAGGAGCAGCAAGCAGGTCTCGCTATTGCTATATATTGGCTGTATTCTGAGGAATATATTAATATTCACTACTAGCAGCAAATATCCACAAAAATGATTTTTTCTGACAACAGAATTGCATCTACATGCTATTTATTCAGAGGCAAGATCACAGAACTTGGCTAAGACAGACCAAAAGTCCTTCTAGCTAGCATCCTGTTTTCCATAGCAACTAATCTGATGCTTCTGGGTAAATTCACAAGCAGGACAAGACAGAAAGTTAATATTTTGCATTCAAGTACAATTTTCCTACTTAATTACATACTACCATTATGACTGAAAATATATAAAGCCAAGTCCCACATACTGAGTGGAACCTACACTCAAATATATGTTCATAAATGCACCAATTACATAATCATGGCCAATTACCTACCTTTTTCCAATTTTAAATATTACAAAAATGTGCTTAAATACTTCCTTTTTACCCATTACAATATTAAATGTTACTCATCTTTATACATAAAAGTCTATTTGGTGGATTGGATCGAACATATGCTACCTTATACCCATGATTCTGAGTAAACTTTCAATTTTAATCCTGCAATCCTTTTACACATGAGTATTTCTAAAATTCCAGAGGAATTGCTAGGTTAACTGCTCTAGCAAACCATATGGAACAATAAAAGTGAATAAATGTGGGTGAAGCAAGTTTTAGACAAAAACGTAAGTCATCCACAATAAAACCTATTAGCCTTTAACCTATTTGTGATCAGAAATTATCTCCAATAAAAGCCAATTTATGAATTTATTTTCAAGTTACTAAAAACTTGCCTAAATACTGTCAGCATCAGTTTGAGAACACAACTATTTCTACTAAAAGCAGTTTAATATCTTTTGACAAGATACTATCCTAGAACACTATAACTTCTGCCTTCTATGACAACATACAAGGGTCATGAATATTTTAGTACTAAAGTGCTAATTTTTTTCTAAATACACCTAGATGCTTAAAGTATGAACAAACAGACTGCCCTTCTATTCAATTCTGGGTCATTTTGAATGCATTCAGGAATATTTACCACATTAAGCAAGTTCTACTATAACCCTTAACTCTCACTTAACTCATAAACAAAGGAGACACAGAGCCTTTAGAACACTTCCTGAGCTATACAAAATATATATCACATTGAGCCATAGACTTACCTGTTCTTTACTACATCAGCAATGCAGCACTTAATGTCCCTCACATCATTATAAAATTTAGAATAAAGTAGAATAGATTTTATTCTATTATAAACAGAATAAAATTTTAAATCAGTCGCTAAGTATAAGAAACACTGCAAATTCCCCATCTCCTAAAATAAGAAATGTGGTAAAAGATTTGGCAAAAGGGGATAATCAGAATGTGCCATGTACTGAATTTGAGAAAAAATGTTCTTGAGTAAAAAAAAAATATTGGTCAAAGAAGTAAATGGATACAAAATTCAATTAAATCCCCAATGTTCCTGGGGAAAATGGAAAAGCAAGTGGGAAAATAATATAAAACATACACGTGTATTGTTGCTGAAGAAGGAAAATGTATGAACAAGATTACAATTTTACAAGTATGGAAGAAAAAAAACTCCTAGACTTTATTCACTCTGTTCCACCGGTCTGTCTAGTGTTTTGGAGTCAAAGTGCGGGGAGCAAACATAGCACCTGTCAGCAACTCCTTAAAGTAGGCATGCCTTTTCCCACAGCTTCCCCACAGCTGCCGCATAACCCTGGGAAAAGACATGTTTGATTCAAGGAGTTGCAATCTCTATCTGGTTCTATTTCTGGATCTTCAGATGATCCAATGCAACTTTTTGCCTTCAAATCCAAAGCACTGCACAAGTTGCCTGTCTAACATCAATAAACATTTTGGCAACATGGAGTTCAGCTAATTATTCCATATATGCTTGATTTGTTTTCAGCTCTGTCAATTTCAGTTTCAACATCAATATATTTTGGAGCCCTAACACAATTATTTCCTTGATGCTCATCAAACTCCCTGCCCCTTCCTGACTATAAAAATATATTACTATAATCAAATCAACTGAAAGGCTGACATGATGAAAAATGAAGGATAGTCTCTAATGCCATCTTGACTTCCAAGCACACCACTGGGCCTTAAATGGATCCCAAAGACAATTTTGGAAATTAAAAAGCAGAGCCAGAGGGGGGGAAAAGTTCAGGGGACTAATGTAGAGCAAGAGGGGGGAAAATATGGAATGTTTTCTATCTGGTGTTTATGTGTTGCTTATTTTTTCTCCTTTGGTGAGATATGTTAGTAGTGTTGCCTGTTTCTTTTGGTGCAGCACATTGAGTGATGTGGATGAGTATTTCACTTGTGTGATGTGGAAGAGTATTTTCACTCTCAGGACACTACCATTTCCCTTCTGCATAATGTACATTGAATTCAATAATCTTATATTTTGAAATTTCTCCTGGACTTAGAAGCAGAAATGCTTATTATACTCTCTTCTATATCTACCAATGGGGTATAGAACAGCATATTACAAGTACATATTTTATGATGGAATAATAAAAAAGAATATGTTATCTTCTTAAATGCCATCCTATCATACTTAGAACCATAACTGCACAGATGTATAGCTGTTACAAATCTCAGTAAACTTCATTTGTTTTTGTCAAACAAATATAAGCTGAAGTAAGTCTACATTATCTGTTCCTTTTCCTTCACCAGATTAACATGACTACATCTCAGGAAATTGGCTTTTCCAGCACTGAAAAGAAATATTTGCATCTATGACTTCAAACAACAATAGTGTGTTCCAGTTATAATTGACAGCAGTATTTTATTTCCACGCTGCCAGACAGTTGCAGCGAGGCTTTGAACTAAGTATTCTTTATGCTACAGGTAGTCCTCGTTTAGCACCACAACTGGGAACAGCAACTCAGTTGTTAAGCAAAATGGTTGCTAAGTGAAACTGCAACTGTGCTTACAATCTTACTTTAGCTTTTCTTTGCTTTACAGACCTGTGAAGATCATAAACGTGAGGACTGGTTGCAAAGTTATTTTTTTTATCACCGTTGTAACTGCAAATGGTTGCTAAACGAGGCAGTCACTAAACGAGGATTACCTGTGTTTTTCTTTAGAAGCTTGCAAACACACCCTCCACAGAGAACATGATGGAAATATTGTAACAAAATATCTAGGGTTTTTTTTCTCTTGATAGTGCTGGGTGGGGAATTCTAGGAGTTGAAGTCCACACATCTTACAAAGTTGCCAAGGTTGAGAAACAGTGATCTAGATATTAAAATCTGGCTGCCTGGTTTCTCTACTTACCTACTGCTGAAAGGTTTGCACCTAATTGTAGTCAGTATCTTGCTACAAGAGCCAGTTTAGTGTAGTGGTTAAGGCTTCAGGCTAGAAACCAGGTGACAATGATTCTAGTCCCACCTTAGGCAAGAAGCCAGCTGGGTGACTTTGGGCCAGTCACTCTCTCTCAGCCCTAGGAAGGAGGCAATGGCAAACCACTTTCGAAAAACCTTGCCAAGAAAACTGCAGGAACTAGTCCAGGTGGTCACCAGGAGTGAATAATGATTTGAAGGCACCAAAAAAAAAACTTGCTACAACCAGGAGAATGCCACTAACTTCAGGTAAATCTTTGATAACCTAGAATTGACAAAATATAATCTAGGCACTGTTTTGAGCCAAACACTACAGGACTAATGTGAATAAGACCTTATTCTGGCAACAGTTATTGCAGTATCCAAGAACCAGCACAGCATGAACTCAAGATATACTACAGCTTCACTGAAGATCTTCCCCCACTTCAGAAAAGCTGCTGCTCAGCTGGAAGCATGTTGTCAACTTTCACGTGGACGTTACTTCAACATGCAACATCATTTAACCACTGGGGGTAATGCTAGCACCAGTTCTGTGAATTTAGCAGATATACATTCATGCTCATTTAGATAAACAAATACATAAGGAAGCAAATAACACAGAATTACATATTGTTTTAAATCTGGGAGAGGTCTGATGAGATTGTCCTATTTCATAATCTGCTGTAATTAATTTTCAGAAGAAAACATATTTGTGGATTACAGTACACTGCATCGGCCCACATTTATACATGTCTTCATCTTTGAACTGTTAAAATGCTCTTTGTTTATTTTAACATAACAAGTTAAACAATAGGGTGTTGGTTTTTATAATCCAGGTAGGTGATGTAGCATTTACCTCATAGAACAACAACAGATTATTTTTCTTCTGTTTGGACAAATACTTAACATGATGCTAATCGTAACTTCAGAAACTTAACTTGGAGCCAGAATGGACAAGCACCGTCCCCTGCACGCCACTGCCTGAAACACCCCAGTAAAGTAATTCTGGCAGAGATGTTAGGAGACACTTGCTGCTCGCACACTGCAGGATGGAAATCCGCCCCGCAGCCCGGACTGTCCACCTGCGACTGACTGATGGGTTCCAGGGCAGGGGCTGGATCGCCTTCAGGACCTGGCGCATCAGATCAGAAGGACCGGCAGCCACCAATCTGACCCCATGGGAGCAGGAGAAGGACAGCCGTGTAAGCACATGGTAGTAAAGGAGAAGAGGAGAAGCTGGACGGGTCCTGCGCCCTTGAGGCAGAGGCTTCTTGCTTCCAAGGGTCCTTCTCCCTCCCTCCCGCCGCCCGACCCTGCCACAGCCCGGCTCCCACCCTGCCTGCCACGGTCAGGAAGCCAGGCAACTGCGAGCGGCCTGGAAGTTTGCCCCGAACCTGACAGGGAAAGGCGCGCCAACCTCACCCACTACGGCCTGGCACTCACCCTGCGGCTCCTCCACCGAGCGGCGGTAAAGCTCCCGGTATTTTTCCAAGGAAGGCACATGCGCCTCCCGCGCCAACTCCGGCGGCGCCCGGTAAAGCCTGGCGGCGCGCTCTTCCTTGGGCAGCACCATCCTCCGGGCTCCAAGCAAGAGAAGGAGCGGAACGCCAAGTTGCGCCTGACGACCAGCGAACGAGTCGCGAGCACTGAGCTAGGAAACACCCCGGCGGAGCTGTCTTTACCAGGCTCCGGCTTCTGGGAGGAGCAAGGGCGGGAGGAAGCCCGGCCAAGCTCCGCCCAGGCCGGAGGCAGTTGGACGAACTGGCCCGAGATACGAGGAAGAGCGAGCGCCCGACCTCCGCTGGCCCGGGCAGGCGCCCGCCTTTTCGCGCTTAGGGTTGATCACTGGCACGCCGCGCCCGCCGCTGCTTTTTCCCGAATGGGGGTGGTGCACTTAAGTAATTTCAGACTCTGGACTTAGTGGGGTGTTTCCGTTCTCTTTAGGCGGTAATACGTGTTACTTCACACTTGCTTCATTCAACTCACGCGTTTGGTGTGCCCCTTAGTTTATTTGCTGAGCGGGGCCCTGAAATTATGCCCACGAAGTCCTTGTTCTCAAATAAAGAAAAAGTCAAAGTTGAGTTTACTTCGATCCGGTTTAGTACTCTGGGTCCTCAGCCCAATCCCTCTAATTGTATTAGGGTCTTGTTTGATTTTCACTGACTCATGGGTCTTGCTCTGCAAAATGGATCTTAAAACGCCATGTTGTCCTAGGACTAACTAATACGGGTGCATCTTTATGTAGAGAGGTTAAGGGTCAGTGTGCCACTGTTAGCAACAGCCTGCTCTGTTTTCCTGTACTTTTTCCAATATGTATACTAGGACAATTGGGAAGAATTTGTCCCTACAAAAATGTGACATTCTTCAGCAATTAAATATTCCACTCCTTCTATTTTTCTGTTTTGGATAAAATTATGTTTGACCCTCCATGATGCAGTTTCTGGTTATGGGATAGGTATCTATGACTCTTCTTTTTAAGCTGGAATCTTGCATTTAATTTGATTCAGTGTCTGTTGTTTCAGTGCAAATTGCTTTTGACAGGAGCTTTAAAAATATCGGAAGTCTTGTGGCATCATAAAGACTGATAAATTGAGACTGCAATGGAGACGCGTCTTTTCTGCCATGGCTTCCGCCCTATGGAATATCATTTCCCCCAAGGTGAGATTAGCCCCGTCCCTATTAGCCTTCCGAAAAACCCTTAAAAAATGGTTTTTCCAGCAATCTTGGGGATCCCATGGAAACAGCCTGCAAGATGGTTGTATTGTGTTTAGGATGTTGGTCCATTCTCCCGTAGTCTTAGTTCTATTTATGTTTAATTGTTTTTAATAGTGGTTTATATTTGTTTTAATCGTTTGTTTTGTTGTATGCCACCCAGAGTCACGTTTGTGAGATGAGCGGCTATATTTGCTAAATAAATAAATAAAATTATATAATTATCTAAATTGAACTCGGTGAGTCTTAATTTTGAAGAGACTGCTATACTCATTCAGCACAGTAAAGCATGACCTAGTGAAACATAGGTTTGTTAAATTATTATAAGCTGGATTTGCCCCAAAAGCTAAACCATAAACCATGATTTTCAGACGATAGCAGTTGTCTACATGTTAAGTTAAACCAAACAAACCCCTTTATTCCATCCAATAGAAGAGCTTTCTTATTTATATCAGAAAGAAATTTGAGCAGACGATCAACAGATACAAATTTCATACTTACAAAATGAACAGGACACAGACAAAGTCTATGAAAATAATTCCTTTATTAGGTCAACTGGAAGTTAATAAAATATTTACAATGATTTTGTAAACCATTTGGCATAATAAAGTTTATAAATGCTTACTTTTTCCCCCTAGCCCTTACAGCTATTCATGTTAGGAAATAAAATTGATTAGGGGATGTTCAAGATAGGGGATATAATCCTGATATTGGAACAATATAGGATCTCCACTGATCACATGTCATGGATCCTTACTATTGTGACACTGCCTGAATTATTCTTGTGACATTTTATCCATGGACAAAATTTGGTTTCAAACTGCAACTATAGCTGCAGAACCAGCCCCCAATTGTGGCCATGTCTTTCAAGAAGCAGCCAGTTCCCTCATTAGAGGGAATGGCTGGCTCACCTGCTTCCCAGTTCTTGGGATGCCATAGTGGTAGAGAGATGGCATGGGTGCATGAGAAGGCTTAATGCAGAATAGTCAATGTGCCAGCAAGTACTCAGAAGAAAATGGAGGTACTAAAATGCCAGCAACTTACTCTACTTCATTTTTTATAAGGAAAAAAAGGAGTATGGAATTGAAGGAACATGGCAAACCTTATTATTGACCAGCAGGTAAGCACTGATTTTGCTGGTAGTTCTCTGTGCTTAGCCAGTGGGCCCCAAGGACAAGAGATAACCTGGCTGTCAGTTCTCTGCAAGTGGTACAGGCTCACATACATACAAAGATGCTTCTGCTCATACAGCTACAAGATCCACAAAAAAATCAAAATACCTGTAATCAGCTGTATCTACATATTAATAGGAGACTGAAAGTCTGATAGTTTGGAAGTGTCATATGTTATCTGCACTTGGTTCCCACTGAAATAAATTGGATTTGAGTCATTACTCATTTTTCACATTGGTTTCACTAGGATCTAAATGCAAGTAATCTAATTAACAGTGTACAACTTTGAAAGAATCAGTTCATACATTATGCTAAGCCATAATTTGTTTAACCATGAGGTATAGAATAAGCTATAGATGCTGTTATAAACACAGTTTGCATACCACAAAGATAGTGTTCACATAACATTCTGTAAACTATGGCTTATATACTACAATGTCAGGATCCATACAACATGTTAAACCAAAACCAAGCAAACCATGTTATAGCTAGTTGTTGCATATATCCAATGTATATAATACTCTTGTGGCTGCACCAAGGAATTCACTGTTGGCTTACAAGCATTCTTCCACATAATCCTATGATCAATCTTCCCTGACTGCATGACTCAGCAGCTGCATGGATCATTTGTGGGAAGGAATTGTAAATCATGCCACCTAGGATAAGGACTGAAATTTTATACCAGAATGAACATTCTGGCATCAACCTCCTGCTGAACAGATCTAAATGTTGCGCAATTTTAACAGAGGGTTGGGTAGAGAACAATGATTTCCTGTTCTTTATGATGCTGAACTATATAGAAAAAATGTAAAGTCAACATTTTTCTGCTCCATCAGCAAACTGTCACATAGAATATATCTTCACTGCATTTATATCCTACCTTTCCCTGAAAGCACAAAGGGGCTTTAATGGGGGTCTCCCCCAGATTTTATCCCCAAACAATCCTTGGAGATAATTTGGGCTATGAGAGAAGGACTGGCCCACAGTCACTCAGTGAATACATGGTTGGGTAGATATAGACTTTAGGTCTCCCCAGTCCAAGTTCAAGATCTTAATCACCATACTACATTGCCAAATCAAGGCCAATAAGTATGCATAGCTCATAAGTATCAAGCTGTGAAAGATATTGATAACAATGTAGAAAAACATTCCTTGAAACCCCATATTATTCTGCTGTGGAAACAACCCATTTCTCAGAAAAGTAAATCAAGCTATATTTTTAAAAAAGCAACTTGAAGAAATTGTGATAAGGAAGGAATGCAACAACTGGAAACATTCTTGTCCATATATGCACAATCATTTCCTCTTGTCCAAGGTTCCAGATGGAAATATTAGGGGATGGAATGGGGAAAATTAGGTTGGGGGGCTCTTGAGAGCCATATAAATAATTGTACCAATAGAGTCGAATATGTGTAGCTCAGGGTTGAACTGTGGAGTCCTTGGGGTTCTCTGAACTTGGTTCTTTTCTTGCAAACGTTTCATTACCCAGCTAGGTAACATCTTCAGTGCTAGAATGGGATGGGGTTTGCTCTCTATTTATATACTGTGGCATGCCCTGCCAGTGCTGGTGCTGGTGGGGGTGGGGGTTTTGTTTTGTTCCTCTGGTAGTTCCTTGATTAGGTACTGTTCACTGCTTGATTGTGTGCTTGGTGGTAACCTCTGCTTATCTGGGTGATGATTACTGGTGAGGAGATGTTCTGGTCTTTTGTTTTCCTTTTTATTGTCTCTTTTGAATAGTGTGTAGATGTTGTTTATCTCTATGTGCCTGTTGATGGCTGCCTTGTTTGAATACCTGAATACCAAGCTTCTGTCAACTGTCAGCATCTTAGACCAAGCTAAATTCAAAAATGCAAGAGAATTCTTGGAAGCTTGGTATTCAGACAAGGCAGCAATTAACAGACACATAGAGATAAACAACATCTACATACTATTCAAAAGAGACAAAAGACCAGAAGATCCCCTCACCAGCAATCATCACCCAGAAAAGCAAAGGTTACCACTAGCCACACAACCAAGCAGTAAAGATATGCTAATCAAGGAACTACCACAGGAGCAAGACAAAACCTCTGCCCCCACCAGCACTGGCAAGGCGTGCCACAGTATATAAATAGAGAGCAAACCCCAGCCCATTTTAGCACTGAGGATGTTACCTAGCCGGGTAATGAAACGTTTGCAAGAAAAGAACCAAGCTCAGAGAACCCCAAGGATTCCACATAAATAATTGTTCTGGACTCCCAACCCACCAGGGTTTTTAAAGGGGGAGGAATTAAAGGACAAAATTATGAAACTAAATAGAAATATTCAGGAAATTCCTTCTTGCCTACCAACTTCTTCCATATACCTATTGTGATAGTTGTCCTGACCTCTATGATTTGTAAGAAATGTGTTAATGGTAGCTCAAAAAAAGACTGGGATAGTGTAGAAGGAGTTATAAAATATTTGTCCAGGTAACTTTCACTAGGGTAATACAGGCATAATTAAACCTTACATATGCACACACATGGTAGACCACTTGATTTTCCCAAGTCCAATTGCTCTGCATTTGATATCTGAAAACTGAACATGTGAACAGACTTAATTTGCAAGCATTATGTCTCACAATGTCAGGTGATTACAAATTGATTAAATCTGTCATAGTCCATTAATACATATGAGTCATCATTTGAAGTTGCTATAATCAAGTAATGTAATGAACTTTCTCCTGTGAAGCTTAAATCAGCCCATAAATCTGTCTGAGTTCAGGATCTTATTTAGCAGATTTATTCTTTAAGTCTAAAACCACTGGGTTGGATACAGGCCAAATGGAAAGTTTTGCTATTGAAATTATGACTGATTATGTCAATAGCAAGACCTTCCATTTGGTCTGTACCAAAGCATAGGATGGAGAGGACATTCCAAGGGAAGGGAGCAGCATGGTGTTGATCTCTGTTTCCAGCCTGGTGGCCCCAATACTGGGTCCTGGTGATCTGTATTATATATTACCAAGATCTGGTTGATGAGAGCAGTGATACTGCCTTCTTGGAGATCTGCTTTTCCAAGTTTTGGATTCTGGAGCAATCATAGACTTAAGGTCAGAGATGTAAGTGATGCTGATCTTAACGAAGAATTTATTTGTTACCAGGGACACTGCTGCTGAGGTGGCGGGGGGGGGGGGGGGAGTGAATATCTGTGTGTTAATTTGGGCTGTAGGGTCAAGCTGAGTTGTGTGGTGATCTTAACATGGAGGTATTATATCCAGCTGTAGCCTGATCCAGTTAAGAATAGCTGCCATCCAGGCCTTTATAAGGCAAGCCCATTAGGAGTTTCTACCCAGGTACCTGGTGAATTGAGATTTTCCAAAGGTGGGTATGTATGAATTTATTTATTTATATGATTTATAGAGCTGCCTATCCCACAGCAGTGAGACATACAAATATTAAAACTGTGAGACTAGGCTAAAACTGCCATAATCTAAAGATGAAGCAGGCACGTAAGCAGAGAGGACAAAAGCCAGGAAACTTGTCTATGAGATCCCTTCGGGGAGGTAGATAAGAAGGAAGCAAGTTGTTAAGGAAACAAAGGACCTGAACCAGACAAAAGAAGTTGGGCCTGAGCACATGGAAACCCTCACCCCAATCCCATCAACTTGTAAATCAACCAAGCAAGGACTTTTGGGGATAAAAGGGGTCCCAAAGCCCGCCCACTCTGAGTCGTCTGAGTCCTCTGAGTCATCTTTGGATCCAGACTTGATGGCTTCCCTCCCTCTAGGTAGTGCCTGGCAGCTTAGCTGGGAAGGATGTGGGTAAGTGTGGATGAGCGCGCGTGTGTGTGTGTGTGTGTGTGTGTGTGTGTGTGTGTGAGAAAGAGCAAGTATACCTTGCAACCAGTAAAGTTTTGCTGTTACTTTAAATTCACTGGGTCTCCGTGTATTACAAAGAACCTCTTGTACCTCAGTGTTCGGTTGGAAGTGATTTGTGTGTGTCCCTAATTATTTCCCGGCTGTTGACCAGGGCTGTGTGTCTGTCTGCTCCGGCCGCACCTATCTGGAAAACCCAGGTAGAAGGCAAGTGGGGCTGACAAAATCACAGGCTCAACAGGCTGTGAGCGTGTGACCATAAACCGAACCTGGGAGCAGCATGTGTAACAAAACCATTATAACAATATAAACCCATGATGCCCTAGTTAAACAGTAACATCCCCCGCCCCAAAACAAAACAAAACAAAACAAAAACTACATCACTAGTGGAGTTCACCTAATTGCCTGGCCCAAATGCCAAATGCCTAGAGGAACAGCCAGACTTATGAAGGCTAACAGGATTGGGGCCATCTGGATATCTGGCTGGATGCTGTTCCACAGGATAGGTATAGTCACATAAAAGACAACTCTGGAATAGGTCCAGAGAATGCTCTCCCTGCTAATGCTGATGGGCAGGCAGAAACAATGGAGGCAGGAGGTCCTACAAACAGCCCATCCAAATAAACTTGGAGAGTTTCCCAAAGTTCTAACAAGCAGTCCAACTGATTGTTTGGTTAGCTTCTGACAACAGGAGTCAACGTAGGCTCTTAACAAAATTGTCTCCAGGCAGCAGGGGTTCACACCTGGGAATGGGATGGAGACAGTATTAGGTGCTGCAGTGGATGACTTGTACTGGGACCTCAATGGGGGTAGTGTACCCCTCTTGGTCCTATCAGTTAGCTTGGCAGCTTTTGATACAATTGACTGTGGTATCCTTCTAGATTGCCCATGGAGGTTGAAGGCTCAGAGGCACTGTTCTGTAATTGTTCCATTCCTGCCATACTGGGCAGTTCTAATAGGGGAGAAGAGGTTACCCCAGCAGCCATTCCCTTTTGAGGTGCCACAGTGGTCAGTCCTCTCCCCTTTACTGTTTCGTATGTATATGAAGCATCTAGGAGAGCATGTCCAATAGTCAGAGGTGTGATACCATCAACATGCTGATAGTGAGCTTTATATTGCCATCATAGACCCAACTAGATGCTGTCAGCCTTGTCCCACTCTCTACTGGCTGTTAGGGGCTGGATTAGACAAGACAAACTGAGACTGAACCAAAGCAAGATTGCTGCGTGTTCATCATGGTTCTCTATTAGCTGCAATGTTGCTCTCAGAAGAGTGGCACTGCCCTTTAGGGAGCAGGTCTGTGATTTGAGATCCTCCTGGACTCATAGCTACTGTTGGATGTGTAAATGGAGGTCATGGCCAAGAGGGCCTTTGCCCAGCTCTGGTTGGTGCACCAACTTCAACAGGAGGAGCTATCTGCAATTACTATTACCTCTATTTTCTCACCCTATTCCCCCGCCCCCACAAAAAAGCTGTTAGACTTCTGTAATAAACTCTACAGAGATAGCAATGTTGACCACATGGGATGGGAAGCTGAGAAGTGGCTCTTTGGATGATATGCAGCCAGCTGAAGAACCACTGCCATGGCTTCCCTTTTCCTGTGGAAAAGGAAAAAAAAAAGTTCAGTCAGTTTTACTGAGTGGGTGCAAGCTACAGATCTACTGCAAAGCCACTCTGCAGCACACATCCTTGTGGTGCAGCTGTCCCCTCCCTTAATGACTTCGGTGCTGCAGCACCTAAACCAGAGGGACATTTTTTGCATGCATGTCAAGAATGCATGCCTCAGCTTCCACACCTCAGCATGGGAGATGTGGGGAGGTGTTCTTGACACAAGTCCAAGAGTTTTATTGGCTCCAAGTCATTCACTATGATGGAATGTCTGTTTGACTCAGAAAAAGGGGAGGAGAATCCTGAGCCATTACAGAAAAGGTATTTGGGTCTTAGGCAAGTAGAAAACATGAGAAAGAAATTCAGAACAACTCTGCCTTGATTGTGTTTGGTATAAGTTGAAGTAGAGAGAGGCTCTGACAGATTTTCAAGATTCTATTACAATACTTTAAGTCCATGAAAGTGTATTCCAGACACCTAACAATTCCTATTTCCTGACCTTGCCTAGTTCAAAGGGCTGAACATCCGCTTAAGACTGATTAGAGACTTAAAACTGAAGTCTGTAGTTCTTGTCAATCATATCACTTACAACTGTCTTTTTAAAACTTGTTGCTGATCTCAAAACAGGGAAGATTTCCCTATAGATTTGCTTATAATTAACTAAAGGACCAAGGGCCTATGGGAGGAATACCTTCTATGTTTTTAAAAGTGAGGATGCCTTTCCGCTGACCTATGACAGAGTCTATCATCTCAATTGCTTTATAAGGTTTTACATTTTTGGTAAGCTATCTCATCAACTTTGCTTATTAGAGAAAATATAAACGAAATAATTATGTCTTTTTAAAATTTCAAATGGAAATACCTTGGTTTTGTGTACTGCGCAGTCTTCAGAGTCTTTAGTCTCTCTGTGGTATTATGTGAAAGCTGCTGCTTGTAGCTTCACTGTCCTTTTTTCTTCAGCAAAACCTGCACTACACAACAGTCACTTGATATGTCTGTTGGATAGTAGCAAACGCTTTACTTACTTAAAGATGACTTGAGTATTTAACAGCAGCAGAACATCTGCCTTAGACCTGAACCTGCCCATGTGATGCTTATGAAAACTTCTACACTGAAGCACTTTATGAAGAAATACATTATTTTGAATCCAAATACCATAGGGAAAGTAGTGTGCATGAGCAAATAGAAAGAAAAAACATATCCAAGGAACAGGAAGGAATTCAACTGACATTGGCAATGCTTGACACACTCCACAGTTATGAGTGACTGAGAGGCCAAGCTGAGCCTCTCTCAGATGGTATCAACTTACTACTGGGACAGTGAAGATAAAAGGACACCACCAAGGTTAGTTAAATGTAAGTCTTGTGTTCTCATTCTCTCTTCTAGTTAATTTCCATTCTTTCACTTCTGCAGAAAAGCATTTGAGAAAGCATCTTGTGATCTCAACTCAGTGGGACTCTCTAGAAAGAATCCTGAATCTTTTGGGCTTTGAAATATTTCAAAAAGTGGGTACTGTCATAGAATGGCTTCCATGGAAGCAGAGTGACTCACAAAAGAGGTGTGCACGAAGATAATGTTACTATAAGAAGAGTCAGGCTGATTCAGTTGCAGAAAAGTGTGTTCTGCTGCCCTCTGATGGAGCAGCAAAAATGGTTAATTAGCAATTAGATGAATATGAGCCCTGGAACCTCTCCAGAATGAAGCTTATATCACTTTGGACTTATTCTGTGCTATTTAGATATGACTGAAATTTTAAAAAGAATACAAAAGGGAGTAATTCTGCTCAGTGTACATTATGCATCCATAATATAAACCTGAATAAATCATTAGCTGCTTTAAGTCTCAACTGAAAATAGCCCCAACTCCCCTTTCTCAGCCGCTTCCAGATATGCTAGATGTCTGTTCCCAGAAGTTCTGCTTAGTATGGCCTGTCCCAATGCCTCCAGAGACCACCAGTTTAAAGAAAGCTGGAATAAGATTACTTCGCTTCTCCTGCAATGACATTCTCCCTTACCTGTATTGTCTCTCCATAGCAACAACTGTGACATCTCTGCATATCTGCTGTATATGTTCTGACAAATCAGGTATGAATTGTCTAAACATATTTTGCTGAATCAACAAAATGGCTAGATTCAGGCAAGCCTGAAAGAAGGAAAAAAGTTCTCAGCATAAGGGAAGGTTTTTATTGTCTCCCCTTTCTTTAATCACTTTGTTTCTCCAAAGTCTAAAAATATTCAAATACATAAAAAGACATTTAAAAAGTAAAATGATACACATCCATTCCCCAGGATAGCCGTTTTATTTTTAAGATGAAAATTAAATGTGGAAGAAAACGCTGCCTGAAGTAAGTGTGTTGTTTTGCTAAATGGTACGGCTGTGCCTGCTCGCTGCGAGGGTGGATATTAATATAAACAAGGTGTTTTCCATAAGGTCACGTGTACGTTACAATGTCTTTACAATTCTCCACCGCCTCCATAGTGTTGAGTCAAAAACTCAGAAAACCAGGACTCAGAATAATCCTGGGCACCAGGGGGCAATATATAGCTAGAGATCAGCTTTGTATATAGCTTTTTTCAAATGGATGTCTGAAAAAGAAAATAAGGCGAAAACACAATTAGCATGTTTATTGGTCAGTATCTGTATGTATTTTTTTGGTTTCCAACCAAGCCTTGTCTCATGTCAGACGGCTAATATTTCTTTTTGCTGGAGAAACTGTCACGATCTTAACTGGCAAATTAGTTAAAAACAACTTCTGTTAAGATAATAATATAGAGTGTGGTTTCTTGGGGTATTGCAGCTGATGTTAAGAACTAATGCACAGGACTGCTGGTTGCAGCCGTTCATTTTTTTGTCAGACAGTGTCCTTACGATGAAGAATAAACATGGTAGCTGTAAGTCAAAATACCCACTTCCAAATGCAGACAACAGATTTGTAGTTGGGTGCAAAATTGTAGCTTCTCCTTCTGTCAAATAATTCAAGCAACCCAGATGCCCAGCAACCCAACAACAACATCAGAAACAGCTGCCCCAAGGAAGTAGCTGTCTGCCTTGCCGCCAAGTCATAGCATCTGGATTTGTTACCCCTTTCTGCTCATTTCTGGAATGTCACTTTGGCAGAATCTGTCCTCCTTCTGCATGTGTCTTCTTTTTTATCTTTTCTGTGGCCTTTGGTTTCTGTCAAGGGTACGTTTCAAGCTTTATCCTGCGTCCGTGCCTTCTTGCAGCTGAAACCCCAGAGTTCAGCAGCAGGAATTGTAACACAAGGAAGTAAACAAGCAAACAAGAGAGGTGCATCCAAGATCCATGCTGGGTTGATGTGCCCTCTCTATTGCCGAATCCTACTTCTCCGCAAGGCTCGTGGGCCTTTAGTTTGTCCTTGCAGATTCTTGGCCTGTTGGCTCTTGGGTTCTAGAAATCACATTCGTTGTCTTATCGGGAGCACTTTTTTCCCCTTCTACCCCATTGCCTGGAGGTTTGTTTTGTTTTTCAAATTAAAATCATGCTGCAAAGTAGGCTTAACAAATGCACAGTTTACTGTTCAGTTTGCATCCCTTAGACATGATGGAAGAGACCAAGGAAAAGAGAAGAAGCAGGGCCCTCTGTAGTGGCCCTGTTCCCTTGGCTTTCTTGCACCCCTGTTCAGTTTGGCACTATTGTCTCAGCCTGGCCTGGGTCCTTCCAGTGTTTTGCCTTTGCTACCTGCTTCCCATTCCCAAAACTTTTCAATTTGGCCACTCTCCTCATTTGTTTTCACTACAGTTGAAGTCAAGACAATCATCACAATCTCTATGGAAACAGATTTGGTGGCTCCTATGGAAACGGGCATGAAGGAAGAACCCCCGTAGAGTCACAGCTTTTGGAATAACTCCCACCCACGGTGTAGACAGTGGCTGTAAATGAACTGATGAACTGCCGTGATGCCAGATACTACTAATAAGTAATGTACAATGACCTGTCTACGTAAGGGCATTTCAGTCTGACAACAATTGCACATGCACATCCTGGCTGCTACATTTTATTCACACCATATTGCATGGCTGTATCCGAAATGGGGGTCTCTCACATTAAGTGCTAGAAATATTGACTTAGTGTCATTATCCAAATGTCCATCTTCCTTACAGAGGTATTCTGTTCTATTGTTATTTATTCTATTATTCTATTATACTGCTTCCTGGAATCTCCAATTTGGAGGAATGCTCTGAGCACAGCCCTTTAGTCTTTATTAATGCCATGCCTCTGTTTTAGGAGGGAGAGAAAGCAACTCAGGCAGACTCCTGCATGTGCAAATGTATATTCCTTTTTGGTATATAGCTATAGGTGAAATGGAGATTTTAATCAGTTTTAATGATGGCACCCAGGAATCTCTGAGTAATATTTAGTGTAAATTAACCAATGAGTAGCACATTGATATGACTGTTCACACTGACATTAAATGAGAATATCCATGTTTAATTTTGGAACATTTTCAGTCTTACAATGTTCATTACACAATGAGGAGAGACACCTTTTGGATGGCTGAGAATTACAATTTAAACATTTTTTCAGAGGGCAAGGAATGAAATAGCCATGCTGGTGACATAATCACATATATGGAGGGACAAGTCAATGTGTGGTTCTGGGTGGTTGTGTTTCTGCTCACATATACCTTCTTTAGATGCCTTAAGCCCATCCAAGACTGAACACACCAACTTTATTTTTGTTTTATTTCCTGCTGGGACTCAGTAGGAAACTACATTGCCAGTATGAAATGGTTGCTGCCACGTATTGGTAACACAGCCTTGGGGACATATAAAAAGGGTCAAGAGGGAGCAGCATGTTGCCTATAAGTTAAGAGTTGCTCATTCTTGCAACTCTTGCATAATACAGAATATAACTTGGGGCTGTCCTGCTTCCCAGATCCACTTGTATTGTATTCCATCAGTGGCCATGCCCTTTCCTCAGCTTTTGGGCTCTTGAAAGAATAGGTTAGTATGGGAGGCTAGCAGTTCAGAAGCTGAGCAATGATGGCTTATTCTTCTCAGCATCCATGGACCTTAGCAGAGGCCAGGCTGTTGACTAAAAGCCAAAATATACAGTAAGCATCTCCCTGACAAGTTGTAGATTCCCTTTCCCCCAGTCTGATGTACTCTAGTATGGCTTCTGGAAGTTCTATTCCATCAGTGTGATGACATCTTGAATTGTTGTAGACAACAGGTTTAGAAGGCACTTACTCATGAAAGCTATCATGAGCCATTTTCTACATAAAGGTGTAATAGCTGTGTGGTTATTATTAATATTATTATTATTAGAAAAATGCTATTGTAATAAATCATATTTTAGGCAGGAACTAGAACTGGAGGATTTTCTTAGGACTATGCAATGTTAAGCAGAAAAGATGGTTTGGAGGCAAGAATGACCCCAAGGAGGAGCAGGTGCTCACCTGAAAAATTTCCTGTTACTACCATTTATTCCATCAGTTTCTGTCACAGATTTGAATTTTATGCGTAAAGTAAAAGTCTTGCTACACTAAAGGTGGTTTTTGCACCCCCAAACTAAACTTTCTGTGGCATGACTGTTGGGATGGTGTTGGGAATTTGAAAAATTAGTCAGTGGAAGAGGGTGGACAGCAGAGGGAATTAGCTAGATGGGGTTGTGTTTAGGAAAATGGATTTTCTCCCAGTGAGAGATGGGTTGAACCTCTGGGAAGAATGCATTTAGAAGGTTTCTTGCAAGCCTGTCCAAACTGAACTCTGAACTAGAGGGAGAAGAAAATAGTGAGATGCCAAGGATTGAAACACAGTATGTTTCAAAAAGATTTAGACAGATTAGAACAGCAGGCAAGAATAAACAAGATGAAATTTAACTGGAAGAAGTGTAAAGTCCTGTAGCCTGAGGGGAAAAATGGAAGGCTCATGTAGAAGGAAGTAACCTGAGTGGCAACAGCACAATCTATTCTACCTGGGTCAGCCCCACTTGGGCATCATAATTCAAAAAGCACAGTGACAAATTACAGAGGAACCAGAAAAGGGCTACCAAGATGGTGTGGCGTCTGAAAACCAAGCCCTGTGATAAACATGAGATGTGTTATTTCTTGTTGATTGGGTTTGCTCTTGTTTGTTGGTTATTTTGTACTACATTATGTTTTTATCTGATGTTAGCCACCCAGAGTCACTACAGTGAGATGGGCAGCCATATAAGTCTAATAAATAAATAAATATAAATAAACAACATTAAAGAATCTTGTTATGTGTAGCCTACAGAAAAGGCATCTGAAGTGATATATGATAGCGGTCTTCAATATCTGAATGACTGTCACCTAGAAGAGTGAATGGATTAGTTTACTATTGCCCTGGAGGGTAAAACTAGAACCAATGGGTTGAAAAGTGCAGGGAGGTAGATTCAACAGGAATTTCCTGATGTTAAGAGCTTTCATCTGGTGGAAGAAGTTGCTAGGTTCCCCTTCATTGGAGGTCTTCAAACAGAAGATGGATAGCATCTATCAAAAATGCTTTAGCAGATCCTGCACTGAGCAGGATGTCGCACTAGATCTTTTTTAAATTCATAACATCTTTTTTTAACTAAACAATATTTAATCTTAAAGAAAAAAGGTTTTTTTTAAAAAAATTAAAAATAAAAACTAAAAATACAAAAAGAGACAGTTTAGTGTAGTGGTTAAGGCATCAGTCTACAAACTGGGAGACCATGAGTTCTAGTCCTGCCTTAGACACGAATCCAGCTGGGTGACTTTGGGCCAGTCACTCTCTCTAAGAGCTAGAAAGGAGACAATAGCAAACCAGTTCCAAAAAAACTTGCCAAGAAAACTGCAGGGACTAGTCCAGGCAGTCGCCAGGAGTCAAAAGTGGACTTGAGGGCACAAAAAAAGGGGAAAAAATGAAGGGAAAAAAAGGAAAAAAATCTTATCCTATATTTTATACTTATCAATAGTCATTGGTTTACCAATGAATTCACTAGGATAGTAAAGTAGGATGTTGCATTAGATGACCTTTGAGGCCACTCCCATCTCTATTACTCTATGATGCAAGATTTCTAGTGTCTCTAAACAAATCTATAGTGTATGAGGAACAAACAAGAAGAACTAGATGTCTTAATGCAGGAGGGCATATATGATTTAACAGGCATTGCTGAAACCTAATGGAACAAAATTTCTGAGAGGAATGCAACAGCTGAAGGGTACAACTTATTCCAAAAGAATAGATCAGACAAAAGGGAAGGAAGAATGGTATCTCAGATGTAGAAGTCAAGAAACTGGAGCACAGGAATCCAGCCCAGAGCATATGGGTAAGAATACAGTGAAGTGGAAACAACAATGACGTTATTGGGGGGATGGGGTTGGAGGAGAGGCTATGGACTGCCAAGGCAGGCAAAAGATCTGAGTAATGAACTTCACAACCAGATTGCATCATTTTTAGGAAGGTGAAACATAGTAATAATGGAATACAGAGGACATAGGCTTTAGCAAAGCTTCCTATGAAATCCCAGTAGAGAAGATGGCAAACTATGGATTGGGATATGCATTAAATGCAAGTTGCATTCAGACAGTACAAAATACCATACAATTACTGGAAGGAGTTCATAAGAAATTTCTCTAGTGCATTATTATGTGTTAGCTTACAACATAAAGGCTGTAACCAAACAATTGAGCTGAAGTCAATGGATCTGAGAAGTTAACCTAGCTTTTCAGTATGGGTTCAGGTTATGTATATGTATCGTTTACACACAAACCATGATAACATTCAGAAATCTCACTTCAGTATTGAACAAATAGAGGGAAATTAATACCCACAAATCCTTTTAATCCTCAATAATTCATATAGTGGTTCCAATTTTAAGTTGGCTTTGAAAACATCATGACCACAGAAATAGGTCTATATGAAAGATGCATTAATGAAGGATTACATGAATCATAATCAATCCCTCTTTCCCTCTTAGGAGACTATCAAAGAATTACTGGAACAAAGGACAGCTCAGGCTGGTTCATTGAACTAATGTTCCCATTTTCTAAAATTGCTTGATCTGGACAAATTATTAATTTGTGTAGCTCCATGTATCTATCATTCCCTTATTATAATTATTATTTCTAATGATAGGCTGGGACACCCAGCTACATAATGGGAGATGTTCTATTGGCCAGGAGTGAAAAAGTATTTAACAATGTGTGTGTTTTTGCCAACCCAACCTGGGTGATAACACCCAGTTTCTAGAGCCTGAAGAGGAAGCTGATGGACTGAACAAATACGGATATACCATCCCTAGTCATAGAAGAATTGAATGAGCCTGTGCTGATCCCTCAAGACAACATCTCACCCTCCGAAGAAATCCAGCAGGTGAATGCATTTTCCCTCTATACTCTGGGATTTTACCTTTTCCCTGGGAATAGTTGGGTGTTACATTCAGTCTCTTTGCTTCTGTCCCTGGGAATCACATAGAAGAAAGCCTGTTTCTTCCAAACCTATTTCCAGGTATTCTATTTAGATCATGCAAGTTCAACTGACAATTTAACTGGATTCAAACTTCATGTGGCTTGTCTGTAGCATGTTGTGTGATTCCAAGCAGTGTAGTTAATAAACTCTTGTTTATGGCTTAGGGTGTTGTGTGTACCCATCCTATTGTGATTTATTCAATAAATGTTGGTTAAACAATGACTTAAGAACCAGTTTAGCATAGTGGTTAAAGTCACCAGACTAGAAACTAGGAAACTATGAGTTGTAGTCCTGCCTAAGGCACAAAGCCAACTGGGTGACTTTGGATCAGTCACTCTCCCTGAGCCTTGGAAGCAATGATAAACCACTTCTGAAAATGTTGCCAAGAAAACTGCATGGACTTGTCCATGTAGTCACTTGGAGTCAAGACTGAATCAAAGCCCACACACACACGCACACACAAAACCTAGCTTGATGTGCAAACTCAACCATTCTGTCCTCAAATAACCACAGAGACAAATTGCTGACAGGACTGAAGTAGTTTTCACCAAAGATTTAATATTCACTTCTGATCAGGCAGCATGCAGAAACTGGTTAAGGACATAAAGAGGATTTATGACTATTTATGAGACATGAACATTCAGGTAGAATAAGCTGTGATAGGCTTCTATGATGTGTAATTCTGCTTTCCCTAAGCTGGTGCCCTCCATGTGTTTTCAATTATGTGTCCCATAATTCCCAACCTGCAAAGATCATGCAGATTCTAGTCCGACATATCCAAAGATGAACAAGCTGGGAAAGGTTAATTAAAGGAATAGATAGCTTGTCTACAGGGCAAGTTGAGAAGAATTGGTCTTGTTTATATGAACCCTCATTAGCTAATGCCACTTCTCCCTCTGTGAGTGACTACATACCCTAAAACCTCATCTTGTTGCGCAGAGTGCAGCAAAAATCCCATAAATCCTGCTCTCAGAAAATTACACATCAGCATGAGAGCTTGCAAGTAGCAACGTCCATATTTTGTTCCTCAAAGAAAATCCAGTCAGAAAATATAAACTAACTGGTCTTTATTGATAAAAGTGCAAAACTTCACAAAATACAAGTTGCATACAAAATATAGAATATAACAAAGACTTCTTCTCATATTAGCTTCCAAGACTTATCACTGCAAAGCCTCTAGCTAAAAAAAAACACTCTCAGAGAAGAGGTACACTACTTGGTTACTAGTTAGGACTACATAACCTATAAAACCTACATGGTTAACTTTACAAGACAAACTGACCTAACTGAACAGGCTGGGCACTTAGCCCTCCCGTTATATTACCAGCATGTACACCCCCACTGAGTAACTAACATACACATTACAGTAGATGGCAGTAAAAATCATAACAGAATCACAAGATACTTCGTAATCTCAACACCTGTTTTGTATAGCGAACGGGATGACCTTCTTCCCATGAGAAAATCCTGATACATCTACTGTCCAGTAAGGGATGTATTTAGTCTGAAGACCATATATAGAAGTATGAACAACTTGCCTCTGCTGTGTTATTGGTTATCATGGATATTGATGGACATGTAAGTCCAGGTAGTCCTAAATCACAATTGTTACATATGTAAGACTAATGAAAATATAAAAGGGAAAAGGAGCGTACTGATTAACTGAGATCAAGACCAACACAACTTTAGATAAAAATATCAAGCAATTCTCTTCCACTGCAGTGCAACTTTCTTCTAAAGGCCTGTCAGGCAAATGCTTTCTTTATTGAGCAATCCCTCTTATCAACCAAATTGTTTTATTTTGTTGCATTAGAGCTTTTTATTCAAGAGATTTGCATTGTATAAGCTGGAGTTGCAGAAGATATGTCTTTTTAATTATTCAGAGTGGAAGAAGTAGTCCATGAGAATCCTGGAATTTCTTTCCTTGTTTCTGAAGGTCAATTCATTTAAATTAAAATTATTTAGCCACTCTATTTCCTAACCCAATATGTAGATTAAAAAATTGTTTAAGTGTTGCTGTAAAGCTCAGTATTAAAAAAAATATTCACATGGTAAAATAATCCAGTTTTGAAGGATGCAATGCCCTTCTATAGCACCGCCTTTGCAAATGATTTGGCAGTTCAGGCCCAGGGAACTTAGTCCTCCCATCTGTATTTGTCTGCACTGGGCCTAGAAGTTCATCCAGGCCAATCCAGTTCTAAGTAGTATTAGTGCTTTCTTCTACATATTTTTCTCTTACTTAGCTTAGCTTAACAGACTAAAGTGGTTCTTTTTTTCCCCCCTGTAGATTCCAGAGAATCACTTTCTCCACAATTACCAGTTCTGTGGAACTTATTGTCCATGAGGAACTATCAGTATACTTTGCTCTTTTTCCTTCTGGTGGATATTTCAGCAGGTGTTTACATCAATCCTTAGTTAAGTTGGAAGTATATGTACTGTAGAGTGCAATTATTAACCCAATTGGTTTGTAACAGACTTTTGAATAGTTTTAGGGAAGGTTTCCAGAGCCCCTCCTTTTTCCATTCTCAACCTACCCAGCTAGCCATTTGTTTCAGTGTTAATTTGAAGCAAATCAAGTCAATGTCTCTTCATTCTCAGCTTCTCTGCTGGCTGCTATGCATTTGTGCCAGATCTTTCCTACTGTTTATACTAACAATGATTTTATGCCAAATTGCTTTTTGGCCAAACCCACTTTTCATCATGACCAGCCCCTGAGCAACCCTGCCAATCTCGACGCAATAATGTCTTCAATAGTGGAGAGCTTTTGAAGGATGCCTCTAGCTAGTAGGTCTGTTGATTCTTGAAAATTCTTACAGTGCTGGCACAAGCACTCTAACAGCAGTGCCCACAGGCTTTCCTTTACAAAGAGGTTTGGTGGGTTGGGGTGTAGCTTCAAAGGAAGCCTTTCACACCCATCTTGCACTTAAGTTCTGTCAAAATACTTGTTTGGCTTTGAACACAGTCTAATTACTTGACAAAATTAGGAGGGTTATAATTATTGTTATCTAATTATTATTGAATGTATTATCAAAAGAATGTGTCTTTTAGAAAAATAGCAAGGTACAATTAAGAACAAAACTTTTACAGTACCATAAACACTAAAAATACAATTTGCAGCTTAGACTACATGACTTATTGTGCATTGGCCTTTGGAGGCTAGAGTACATGCATGCACACTCAATCACAGGCGCACATGTTGTGACCTGCAGGCCATACAATAGCCTCCAAGGGATTTGGCACAGTCTCTGAAGTTTTTCAAATAAATAAATAAATAAATAAATAAATAAATAAATAAATAAATAAATAAATAAATAAATAAAGTGAGCTATTTGATTCTACTTTTATATTTTTCTATGTACAAAAATAGAACATAGGGTGTAATTGGCTTCCTGCTATGGTAGATGGTCCCACAGCTATTAGTTACTGGCACTGTGTATCAGTATACTGCATGTGTCTCCTAGTTGATGGGATGCAGGCAACAGATCTTATTTTGCACAGGATAGCATCAGCATACTGAGTACCTCTGACTGGCATTGTCCTTACCATTATCAGGGAATGCTACGTATGGCACAGATACGACTAAATCTGGTAATCTAATTTGTATCTTCTCTGTTGTACCAAAGGTCATTATATGGAAGCCTTGATTCACTAAAGTCATGATGGACAGTGGGGGTTAATATCTATGGGCCCATTATAGCATATGGACGAAAATACGTGACTTTGGAAAGTAAGGGGAATAAATGGTTAAGAGCATGAATTAACAAATGAAAGAAAAGTAGATATGTTATGTCTTTGTAAAACTAAGAGAAAGGGGATGATACAGAACTGAAGAAAGGTGGTCTGAGTTTGCACAATGGTTGTATGAAATTAGATCCTCTAGCAGAATGAATGGAATTAAAAATAAATGTTATGATATGATTTGGAATAAAACTGAAATGATGGAATGCTGGAAGGAATATTTTAGAGATTTGTATGGCAATGATAATGATGATACATTAAAGAGTAGAACTGAAATTAATACTATAATATAGACAAAAAGGAAGTTATAAAATCTGAAAGAATAGTGAAAAATAGTGAAGCTGTAGAAATAGATGCTGTGACTTTAGAAATGTTAAAATATGGGTGTAGTTTGCTCATGGAGTTGCTTAGTGTAAGGTGAAGGCTACATCTGTATCTAGGACTGCAAGAAGGCTGCTGTTTGCAAAAGCACAGATAACAAGAATGAATACAAAAACTACGGGAGGATTACTTTGCTAAATGCACCTAAGAAGTTGTTTGGCAGAATTCTGACTAAAAGGATACATAATGAGCGAAAATGGGGAAGTGCAGACTGGTTTTCTGCTAGTCAAGGGTTGTACTAACTAGATTTTTGCTGTTCAGAAGTCACTGAAAAAGTATAAATATGAGAAAGTTTGTTGCTTGTTGTGGATACATAAAGTGAATAGGTTTAAATTATGACGTATTTTGTGCAGACATGGAGTTGAAGGTTGGTGATAAGAGCAGTATATGATGAAAGTAAAAAATCCATCAGAATAAATGGAATGCTTAGAGAATGATTCAGTGCTGAGTGGTAAGACAAGGATTATGATGTCCCTTTAATTGTGAAATATATCGTTGGATAAATGTATAAGAAATGTTTATGAAGATGTTAGAGGTGGGAGATATGAATGTGTGTATAATTTTTGTCCAGATGATGCCATGTGGTCAGCTGAGAACCCAAATTATTGCAATTAATATTCAATTGTATGATGCTGTGAAGAGTATGGATCTGTAAATTACTGTATCAAAGACCAAGGAAGTTCTGCTTAACAGGGAAGATGGAAATATACAAAATGGAGAAACTAGAGCAAATAAATGCATTTGTGTACTTTAGTAGAATGTCTTTTTTTTTTTTTTAGAGCCCTCAAGTCAGTGTTGACTCCTGGTGACTGCCTAGACTACTCCCTGCAGTTTTCTTGACAAGATTTTGGAACTGGTTTGCCCTTGCCTTCTTCCTAGGGCTGAGAGAGAGTGACTGGTCCAAGGTCACCCAGCTGGCTTTGTGCTTAAGGTGGGACTAGAACTCATAGTCTCCCAGTTTCTCGCCTGGTGCCTTAACCACTAGACCAAACTGTCTTTCTATAATGTCTACTAAATATGGGAAAATGCTGCTTGAAAGGAAGTGGGTAGTATGTGGTCTGTTGCAAGAAATGAATATTGTTTTAAAAAATGCAAAAGTGGCTATGTATAAGAGTGTGCTTCTGCCTCCTTTGTCATATGGAAGTGAGGGTTTGGTGTGCTGAGTACAGGGGGAATGAGGTACTTAAGAAGTGTGGATGTAAAACATAGACAGGGCCAAGAATGAACGGGTGCTGAATGAATGTTCACTGAATACAAAGGTGACTGAGCAGTATAAAAGAAATACATTGAGATAGTGTGATCATACAGAGAAAATGAATGAGAATCAAATCCCGAATATATGTGAAGAATAACTGCCCACTCCTGACATCTGGATGTGACTGGTCATACACACCTACAATCCAAAGAAACTGAATAAATAGATAAATGAAAGCAGAATTCCCTGAAAAAAAACCTATCTGCCCATCTTAATAATTCTTTCTCATCTGCTGCCTTACAGATATCAGACCATCACTAAAGATAATAATGGCCATTTAAAAAGGAATACAAATCTGTATTCTACTTCATTCTGAATACTCAGGTGTGTAAAGAATCATACCATAGTTTTCATCATAAATTGAAACCAACCCAATATATAAAGATTTACATTTTTAGTTGTCTAAAGGCATCTCTGAATGTTTACATTAAAATGTAATATGACTGAAGTTATTAAGAGACAATGATGTTAAAAATTACAGAACTATAAATGAAAGCAGTTTACTGGCAGCTTTGGATCTTTTTAAAAAAAATCAATTCAGTTATCAATGGCTGAATGCACAGAGAATTTTAAAAAATCAAGCACATTGTGATTGTTTCATATCCCTTTGTGTAACCAAGTGAGCAATTATGCAAAATAAAATCGAGTCTCTTGTGTGTGAAAAAGAAAGTGAAGAAAGAGAAGGAAGAACAAGGCAAGATGTAAGTGTTCCGTCCAAATATTTGCAGGGGGGAATGGAGAGATTTTCATCCTGATAATCAACTGCACCTTATGGCATGATATAACACAGACACTGACATGAGAAGGAAGCATAGATTAAAACAACTATGTAATGGCAATTTTAGTGGAATGATAACATGAAGTCAAATGAAGAGTTTTTAAGTAGAAAGTTTTGAAAAATGCCTCTTTCAACAGATTTTTAGATCTTTTTTTTTCTATACCAATTCATTGTCAAATTTCCAAGTTCATAGAGAATTTTTCTGAATTTGAACTTTAAAAAAGAAAAACAGTTATTCCTTGGGGACACTGCAGAATAAATTCCACAAACTACCCAAAAGAAATTGGACAGACAAAACGTTTCAGCTGAAAAATGTGTAAAGTAGCCCTTCTCAAATCTATTTGCTACCGCAAAAGGAAGACTGAACCCAATCCAAAGTGACTATTTATGGTCCTCTTGGCCAGGAAAGGCAGTGACTGGGCACACAACTGTCATGGTTTCAGAGAACTAAACCAGAGGGAGCAGTATAAATATCTAGAATTAGAGATCTCAAAACGTAAGAAACTGTTTTTTGACAGTATAGCTAGAGTACTAGATGTACAGTAGCATCCCAGACCATGTGCTTTACTCTCCCTTTGTACGTAGAAGCAAGCTAACAAGGCATAAGGCATGGATTTTTGTATAGACTATAATCCTACTGTTAATCAGAAGGAAACCATGAAGGTCATCCAGAGTCTCTTCTTACAGTGTAAACCACTCTGTAGTTAATCTCTGAAACTGGAGCTGTAACATCCAATTTTTGCAGAATGCATACCAAATTGTATATGGGCATACCATTCACACTTGACAGGGCACACATTTTGTACTCAAAGTGCACTCCCTTGTATGGCATCTGCTGCAACTGCTAGTACTAATGATAGAGTTTAAGACTGTGGCTTTCTAGAGAGAAACAAATTCCTGGCTGCCTCCTACATGAGAATATGAACAAAGAATAATTTACAGAGAGGGGCAAAACATAACACAACTCTTTGTGCAAGGGACACACACAATAAATGCTTTTTGCTCAAAGATTGCATGGCGCAAAGGGTGCCAGTCAGATCTAGGTAATGGTTAAATAATCAACCTGAATCAAAGGAAGAGCAATGTGTTATCTTGATCAGGGCTTCTTCTGAGCAGATGAGAAAGCTAAACAGATGGAAAACTAGGAAAAGGAACACCCTACACTGCCTACCAAATGATTGCTTCAAAAGATCGGGGAAAATATGTACTGGTGACCCTATGTATTAAAATCAGAAAGCCAGTCTTCTGCCTGCTATGGCTATATTTTGGGCCAACGTTCAATACCAAGATAAAATTCCAGAGGAAAAGCTACCCAATATCAACAGGCTGAGCATAAGCAATTTTTTTTTCTGTATGCAGGGAAAAGCTGGCAAATGACTGAGCCTACGTTAAGTTACTCTGACTGTCCAAAGTTTTGGATTGAAAGGCAAAAGGGGCATGCTTTTTCCTGCAGTCCTACAACTTTATCAACACTGCCATGTGGTTCTGGGAAAAGCCAGCTTGGTTTAAAGTGTTGCAGACAAGTGCCAGGTATGTGCCCTGCCTGCTCCAAAGCACTTGTTTGCCATATATTCTTCCTGATCTTACCGCACATGTGTGTATGAAATGGGGTAAAGTTCTTCTTGGCAACATAATTTATGCTCAGGTATTCTGAGGTATGGCAAAGCTCAACGGAGGCAAATTGGGTAGCTAGATATATTCTTTGGCTAGACAGGCTCAAGAGACAATCAAATGTTTTAAGAGTTACACTGGAATGGTATCTTTATGCATCATTGCCCTAAAATGAGGACCTGGAAAGTAAAGATAAAAGATGCAATCACAATTTGTTCTTTTTCTCACAACCCACCCATATGGGAAATAAAAAGCATTACATGATTTTGAAAACTTATTTACGTACTACAAACATAAAAATGCTCCTCATATGATTTTGAGTAGCTACTGAAAGCAACAAATAGATGCTGCTTTCAGGGGACTGTTTGGCAAAATCCGGTACAATAAAATATGCCCCACTACCACATTTTCCATGTTCACACTTTTTTTTGGGTGCCTTTAGTTAAGACTCCTGCTGACTACCTAGACAAGTCCCTACAGCTTTCTTGGCAACATTTTTGGAAGTGATTTGCCTTTGCCTTCTTTCTAGGACTGTGGGAGACTGACTGACCCAAAATTACCCAACTGGTTTCATGTCTAAGGCAGGACTAGAACTCACAGTCTCCTGGTTTTTAGCCTGGTGCCTTAAACCACTTCACCAAACTGGCTTTCACACATATTGGTCATCTACAATTTAGTGTTACATGGCAAACCATGTACAGAAACCATGTGTTTCTGTACTTCCGGCACCCTCCAATGTGAGTTTGAAAAGATTGGATAGTTTTATTACCATTTTCAAAAAATTAGTATTCCTACATCTGGACAAACTAGGATTAATATTCACTACGGATAGTACTAAACGCTACCTTCAGATGTGCAGATAATCATGATTAGCTGAACACAAAATAAAAAATATTTTCATGGCTCTAAACTGGAACAAGTGGTAGCATTCAAACCTGAGGCCTCTTGCTGCAGAGCATGTTTTAGCATTAAATGCCTATCCTAATTAGTTCTGTCAGTTCTCTCAATGCATCAAAAATCTATTTAACTAGAGATTATTACAAGCCAGGAAAAAATATACATGAGTAAAATAGTCAAGTAGGAAAAATTCCAAGTATAAGAAATTATTTTTTATTATTTTCTATGCATCTGGAGTTTTTCCCCGTCCTTTGTTTTTGTTTGTGATATGGATAACACAGACAACAATGGCCTTATTCTTCAGCCTTTGAGACACAGAAAAGAAGCCATGTATACACAGAATCCCAGGCAATCATTTTTGAGATGGGCAACTCTGTTCTAAGTGAATTTACATTCACATGGGAAGCTGTATGAAATATGGGGCGGGGGGGGGGCACTTGCTATATCAAAAATATACTCCTTAAAACGGGGGGGGGGGGCAGGGTTTCCCAAGGTTTTCATAAAAGGCCTGTTCGGGAAGTCTATAAAGTCAGCATAAAGCTTTCCATCTCAGTGCTGTTATTTTCAGGAAGGAGATTCTGTTCATGAAGCAGTTTAGACTAGCTTTCCTATATTAGCTAATTCTTTTTTAAACTGAAACCAGTGTCACTTAACTGTTAACTGTGGGTCACATATAGTGGTTTCATTTCAAATGGGAGTATGAATAAACTCACTTTGTATGGGGGTTGGAGCAATGGGAAGAAGAGAAGGCAGAAACGTTTGGGACAGTCCTCCTCAGCTTAGAAGGAAAATAGGAGAATTACCCTTCCATATAGCTTTGTCAGACAATCCCCGACCTATTCCCTTGCTGTCAGGAGCAAACACAAAGCCCTGGGTGGATTATTTTCACTTTCATTAATTAAAAGTGGCCTCAGAAGTCTGCAATTTGAGCCAGTCCCCTAAACAATGCATTCCCCAGACTATTTTTATGCCAGGGGTTTTCATATGCATCTGATACTCTGCCGGAAGAAAAACGGGGGACTAATAATGAGCAGGAAAATAGCTTGAAAAGGGAATGGTTTGCACCTCTTCAGCACTTGGGTTGCCTTTTAAAAGTGCCTTCTTATTTAAACATTTAACAAACCCCTGAAGTTTGGCCACACTTGATTGAAATGACTGAGTTCATACATGCACTTATTCACTCAGACACAATACAAACTGAAGGTATTCATACTTGGAAGTGTGAAAATGAAAAGGGGACAATGGACAAATACATTTCAATGAATTGAATTAACCTTCCAACAGCATATACATGTCACTGAGTTTGGCATGGATGTCTTGCACATTCAGATACAGAAAAGGAAGCTGTGAACTGAGAATTAAGGTGGATGCAAAAGAACAGAGAAATATCAACACCTTCAGATAGACATCCTTCCTTGGAGACTGGGATACAGAAAAATAGGACGATTGACTTAATCTGCTGGGCAGGGGAAAAGCCTCATAGCTGAATTAGCTCAGGGCAATGTTGATAGAACAGTTCCTAGAATAGCCATCAAGTGCAGACAGTGCTCCGTGTGGTGCAGATTTTGCTGAAATTCTTTTTTTCCAAATTGGAAGATGACAAGGGCATTCCATGAAAAAGTTTGGGCGACATACTGTCCACATCTCTGGATGCCCTTCGTCACCAGGTTTCCATCAGCTATGCCAAAGCAAAGTGCAACTGAAATAAGCATCAAGACATCTTGGTGGTTCAGACTTTATTGGCAAAAGGGATGCTAAACAAATCTTGTCTGAGGCACAGGGCTGCTACTTGTAAATGACAAAAATGTCCCAGGTTCCATTAACTCCATACTCAGAAATATTCAGAACAATTATTTACAGAATAAGACAAACTTATAAATTTACAAATAATTAAAAGGCGTCGATAAAAATGAAACAAACAGTCCCCAAAGTAGAAGTTGGTAAAAAAGGAAGAAGTTCCCAATGAAAACACTAAAAACCACCCCCAAAAGTATTTACATCATGAAGTAGCAACCATTGTAAATTCTATCCCTTGCCCACCCCCATTTACAAGCTCATGCAGCAAAGGGAAAGAGGCTGCCCTAGAAAAGCTATCCAGGCTGAGTTGTTACTGGTTAGTGGCTAGTGTCTGCTTTATGTGCTGTACTTCATATGAAAACAGGCCCAGCCTCTACCCAATATTGTACGTGGATGACAACAGTAAGAGCTAGGTGGACAATATCTTTGTTTCCTGGGAACAGTAGGCGCTTGGTGAAGATGGTGCAGCTTAGGTGTCAAAAGCCACTAGATTCCTAGTAGCAACTGGAACACACCTTCAACTGGGCGTAGGTAAAGAACAAGGCCATAGATGTGAGATTTGCATGGATCTTGCTGGCCTGCTAAAAGGAAATTACTCAGTTACCTAGGTATGGGAAATAACAGTTCGCTGGGATTAAAGCTAATTAGGTTGAGCTGTCAACCCATGGCCCTCAAGACTGAATACCAAGATACTGAGTCTCACATGATCTGAGAATATGGGGTCATGTACTTGAAGTCCTTCCCTGATGCAATTCCCTTAGTTTTGGCCCACTACCCCTCATTAGCTGCATATTATTCTGGTTTTGATTTCTAGTACTCAGTAAAAAAATTCATTCTCATTTTAAATGCATTTGGTTTTAAGAGCAATAATATCCCAAGCTATTCATGCCTGAAGTTAGATACAGAAAACATCACATCCTTTTGCACGTGAATGCAATTAAAACAAAACAGGAACTGGCTGTATAAGAGTGTAAGCAACATGATGCTGGTGGTTTTCCCCTTCCCTTTGCCAAGGTAGTGTTACAGGCTTACCAGCAGCAGTCTTAGCAAGCCATGATGAAACCTTGATGCAAATTCCACTCTCATGTACTTGCATCCCAACATCTGATGGAATATGTAAGTCGCAGTGTTTGCATCATGATTTAGGTTTTATCCCTTGTTCCTCTCTTGACCCTCCACGGATGCCTACGAGCCTCACTATTGTTCAACTCGGCAATGACCTGCTGCACCCTTTGCAAATCACTGACTTTTAACCGAAGATATCTAAAGGCATTTGGCAGTGTTACTTTTATTTGGATCCCCCCCCCACACACACACACACTTCTAACATTTTGAAAGAATCTCCCACTTCCATATTAGGAGTTGGTTGCCTGCCCTGAGAAAAACATTAGCTTATGCACTGATGTGCAAGTTTACTGCTAATTGTTCTGTACCTGCAAATCCATAATTAAATAGGTATATTTATTTTAGTTAATCTTCTACCCAGCTCATCAACCCTACCAATTTGGAGTATGCTAGTATTTAAAGAAACTCTTTCAGTGTTATAAGGGATTCCTCAGCTATGGCCTGTTCCATTAGAAAGCATGACTGAAGAGATACTTTCAAATAACAGTCACTGGGCTTCAAATAAACTTCAGAATAAATATCTGTTTGAAGACAGATAATGGCTGGGGAAAAATGAAACAATATTGATTGGCTGTAGAGATTACCCAGCTTTTGTTTCTAAAACTGTTCAGTGAGTCTGACCAAGCCATAGACAGGCTCCTGGAATAATAAAGATGTTAGCTGGAAGCAGGGAAATCCTTTAACCACATTCATTTCACTTTTCTCCTTTAATTCAAGATTCATGCTATGTGGTATGAATTTGTCAAATTCCCTAAGTTGTTTTGTTTCCATCTTTCACTTTCAGATACAATATAGTGAATTTTTCCTTACAAGCAAGCTAGATGAAATTCACTTATTTCTGAGAAAACATACACAGCTGAAGCTGCAGGTTAGGTCTCCTAAAGCACCTTCCTAGTTAGGAACAGCAACCTGGACCTTTGAGTCCAAATAGGAAGGTAGGCTGCAGGAAGAGTAGGTACCCATCACTCAGTGGGCAAAAAATAAGAAAGCTCATTTAGAGATCCCTAATGGGGATCCCAGAGGAATCATCTGTTCCTAAATTATTTCTTCATGAATTGAGTCTTCATCTCTTTCAGTTAATATTCTGAGGGAAAAAATTGACAGAGCTGATTACTGCAGAACATTCAGAAGAACCAAGGCAATTGCCCTGATGTTATCTGAGAATGTAACTCACCTAACTCCAAGCCTCAGAAATGCCTTTGTAACAGAAGAATACACAACCACTCCATTCTAGCTATTAGGGCAGTGTTGTCCAAACTTGGCCACTTTAAGATGAGTGGACTTCAACTCCCAGAATTCCCCAGCCAGCATGGCTGGCTAGGGAATTCTGGGAGTTGAAGTCCACTCATCTTAAAGTGGCCAAGTTTGGACAACAGTGTATTAGGGGGACCGCTTCTCAGAGAGGAATGCAAAATGGGGCAAACAGCTGATGAAACAATCTCCATCATTCTCCTTAGTTGGATTGTGATCTGGTATTCTTATTATGGCTACAGTTGAAATGGATGTTCACTGCAATCGGTTTCTAATGTTTGGGGAAGTGTAGATGTGCTTGAAAGTCGTGGACAATGGAATGGGTGATCCTGGGAATTCTGAAGTGGCAGAGGACTAGCTCAGCAGGCTTCTCCACTTGGAAAGAAAGAGGCCCCACTTCCCAACGTGCAGCCCTCTCCCTGGGCTTCTACATGAGAATAAATTAGGCAAAATAAATAAATACGTTCAGCATCATTTATACCTTGCAAAATCCAGGTTAGATTGCAGAGAATTTAGAGTAGGTTTTCATATATCTTTTCAACTGTAAACATTCACAAAGGCATGCCACTGCCCCCATCCAAAGCAACCCATTAATAACAGAATGATAGAGGCATTTATATTCCTACAATTCTAATTATTTTGACAGTGAACTGGACTAGAAACTCCTGAATTTTGTCATGCAAATGACAAAAAATATTTGCTCACAGTAGTGAAAAATAGAAATTAAAAAGATGGAGTACAAATTATAAATACAGCATTGTACTGAAAATCATTCAAAATGTGCAGTTTCTAGAAAGGGTTAGGGTTAGAAAATGTTCTTTGCAATGATTTATGAATCTGAAAGACAACTTAGTAGTTTTAGATTTCCAAAACCGATATCTCAATTACTAATGGGAGAAGCCAGGAAAAAATGTTTTTTTTCCCTGTAGACTGATGATCAGATTAACCATGTGATATGGACCGGTCAGATTTTACTACATCTTTATTCAAGAGCAGTTCTGTGAGAAATTAGCAAATGTGTCCTTTTTTCTATGTGACAATTCCAACTGAGAAAGCAATTGGGGTTTGCAGCATATTTAGAAAACTGTTTCAAACCAAAAGTTTCATTATTTGGAATAGCTGTCATGTCAGGGAGAGAGTTTTATTTTAATCTTCCAACTGACTTACAGCCTTCTATATGCAGGATATTTGGGGTGCTAGAAAGAAATTATGCAAAGTTAGTCAGGATTTTGCCCACCCACTTGCAGGATAACTCTCTGAAAATGGAACATAGAGGGACCAATTTTGGGGGGGGGGGGGGGAGGCAGCAAAAGAGTTTGAAAATGAACTGGTTCCACAGGTTGTTGAATTTCCCCCAATGCATCCTGATGGGAGAGGCACCTAGAGAGCAGCTCAAGATGTTTACTTATTTAAAATTTGTTTAAAAGATTTGTGTGGCTGCCCACCTTTAAGCATAACTCAGGGCAGCTCACATTAGCCACGCCTCCATTCTAAAGCCCTGCCCTTCTCCAGTCACATGACCCAGAGCAGAACTATTATAAAAGGGGTAGAGAGAATTCTATAAGCCTGCAATCTTTACCCTGCCTTGCTTTAATATACAGAAGAAATCAAACTTCTGGCCCCAATTTGTATTGTCAAATGATAGAGTGCCAGGAGGGCTGGGTCTCTCCCTCTCCATTCAAAGAAGACACTTTTACCTTTTGTTTCTAGTGCACAAAGTGATGGGCTTACACATAATGAAGCTGTTTGTGGTACAAGTGGTCCTTGTTTAATGACCACTTATTTAGTGACTGTTCAAACTTGTGTTGGCACTGAATGAGTGGTAGCTATGATCAGTCCTCAAAGTTATAGCCAGTGCATTGCCCCTGCAGTCAACGGCTGAGATCCAGATGCTCAGCAACCGTCCCAGATTTCTGACCATTGCAGTGTCCTGCAGTCACGTGATCGATCACAATTTGCAACCTTCCCTGCCTGTTTCCCACAAGCAAAGTCAGTGGGGAAGTCGGCAAGAAGTCAGAAGTCATTATCATGTGAGATCCTCACTTAACAATGATAACCGGGAACTACCATAACTGCCATCGGTAAGCAGTGCAGTCACATGACATTGCACTTTATGATGCATCGCCTAGCAATGGAAATTCCAGCCCCAATTACAGTTGTTAACCAAGGATTACCTGTACTGAGGTCACCAAGTGACTTTCTTTTGTTTTAGGGACCCTGAAGAAGTAAGACTTAAGAACCTGCAATAACACGACTGTGCTACAAATTCAGATGAAGTACCAACATTTCCCCTTCTCTCTAAACCGCAAAAAGGGAATGCAAGGATCTAATAAGCAACAGACTGTTTTGTGAATGAAGTGCTAGCTGGGGTGATTGTGAGAAGTCCCATCCTGAGATGTAAAGCTACATACAACCTTCCCAGGAATCTGGAATGTTTTATCAGGCCTGTGCTTATTCAGCTCTGCACTTTGCCATTCCCTGCCCACACCTTAAAATACGGAAGTCTGTTGGTCACAAAGATATTGAGATTTCCACTAGAAAAAAGTTGAAATAATTTTTCTTAAGAGCTATAGCACCATCATCTGCATTAAGGAAACAAGTCAGTCTGGAGATATGGAGGCTTCAGCATTCCATTTTTATAAATTCCCTGGATTTATACTCTGGCCATTCAGACACAGAAATGGTGGCCAATACTTGTTCTAAACTAGAGAGAAGAGAAGACATCTACAACCTAAAGACAAAAGTCCAGCTCCATTTGCACCTTTCAGTTATCACAGGAAGTCTGATGCATATGGCCAGGAAGGCAACATATGCCATGTTTTCCCTGGTGCTGGTGCTTAAACCAGACTGCTAAAAGTGGGCAATAAAATGTATTGACCCCCTCTTTTTTTTTTAGTGAGACCTGATGTGACTGCTGGCACCACTACAATATGTTCAATTGTGTGGCTGGTATCTAGCATAATGCAGGCAGAGTGTGAGGCTTAATAGCAGTGCCATAGGCTGATCACACCTGAGGAAAACTATCCTTCCCAATATAATGACAGAACAAAATTGATCAGTGTTCAGCCTGCTTATTCAACCTAGTCCAGAGGGCTGGTATTATAGTGGAATTCCTAAGCAAAGCCTTGACTTTCTCCTCCTCTCCTCAGTCTGCTCTTTCTGTTTCTCTCTCTCTCTGTATACAAGCATCTGATTCTTGAAAGCAGCACCTTCTTAATCTCTCTGATGTCTTCTCCCCTACAGACTAAACAGGCAGGCACAACAAGCAGGCTCACAGTATTCCCTGATGTCTTTTCCCACAATGCCTTTACCAAATGAGAAAAGAGACGTCTCCTTGAACTGGGAAATGCAACACACTCGTGCGCACACACACTTCCAATGCCATGAACGCAGCAAAAGATTGATTTGTTAGATTCTGGCAGCATTCAGCTCCCACAGTTCAAATTTCTGTTGTGAGTGGGCAGGAAGGGACAGAAAGGTTTCCAGGGACAAGAACCCATAACCCCAGAGAGACTTCCATTCTGTCCCTGGTTATGCCATGCAGGTTCTGCATTGCAGGTCTCCTCCATGAGCTACAAGAAGTCAGGAGATTTTGCTCCAGCCATCAAAGAGCAATATTCCTTAGCTGTGGCTGGCTCAGGAACAGCCAGTCCTAGAAGTGCCAAAGAGATTGGTAGCGCCAGGGCAAAGTTGTTCTTCCATCATCAATGGCAGTCCTCTCACTCACTCAAGGGCCCTATTTTCTCCTCCACCCGGCTGCCATCAGAGGGATGCAATTTGCACTTAGAAGGGGAATGTCGGACAGTTGAACGTGATGACCGAGCAAAACAGGAAGTCAATGACTGGGAGCTGCAATCACAAGCAATATCCTGCAAAGAGAAAAGCATTACTGAGTGAAAAAGAACAGGCTCAAATAAGACCTGAGATGGTGACTAAGAGCAGGAATCTTCACATTACCCTTAGCAGTAAATTCCTTCAAGCAGGACTCAGTGTTCTTGCTCTCACCTACATTATACTGAGGCCTGTTGCACTCAACTGTTTATAGCCATTAGAGTTAGTTTCCTTTTTCTTGGCAAAAGAAAGAACTGTGCAATGAAAAAAATCAGCAGTTAGAACCAACTACCCATTTTTCAGGAAAGAATTCATGAAGGAAGGTGTTCACTCGAAGAGTGACAAGCTAAGGCATGTCAGGTTTATATTTCCTCTGTGCTGAGGCTGATATAAATGTAATATATAAATGTTAATTAAGGGTGCAGTGTATGTCCAACCTCTGACTTAGGTATGTCCTGATATCTAGCGTGCTTTACTTCAGGTTATTGGTAATAATTTGCCTGTAACTTCATTCCTAAAACAGATATCGTATGAAAGAAGGATGAGTAGCTATTGAAGTCAACAATGCCTAGACTATAAATTAACCCTGATCTGGAAAGAAAATGTGAAGTGTCGAAGGCACATATTATTAATACATTCCTTGGTTTCATGCAGTTAGAATAAATATCTTTCATGGGTCTCCCAGGCAGATATGATTACCAGACTTATTAAAAAAAAAATTTAACCACTGTGCAGTCCACACCAAAACATTATGAAAGCCACTGGCATCTTTATGTTTTGGCCTTCCCATTTTTAGAGGATAGAAAATATCCTATGCTATTTTTTAATTCAAGGCTGGGGTGAAGGCTAAAAACTGGTTTGCTTCTGCTATTAAGACATATATTTCATATCTTACAACAAATGTTACCTCATTGGCAATAGTAGCAGAAATGGCATCAGTCTCCTTTAAGGTTCTGTCCTTGCCACCTTGGCTTAGAATGGACAGCTTTGGTTCCTCATTGCAGCTCTGCTTTGTAGTTTTTTTGGAGGTGTTTTCAGACTGCTGGAGCATTGCTGAGGAATGTTCTGGCTTCTTGTTACTGTTGTCACCTCCAACTGGGTCTTTCTTGTCAGGAGCCAAAGTGGGACTTTGAGTTCTACCGCACACATTTCGGAAAAATTCTTGCACTATCCCATATTTAGGTGCTTCTGGCTTGGCTTTACTTTCCTGGCATCCTGGCTTCCATATGGACTCTGTGCTCCCAGAATGCTCCACAACATTGAATAAGCTAGACAGGCCATCATTAATGTTGCTCAGAACGGGACTGTCTCTAGTAGTGGTGGACCGAGCCCAGGCTGAGCCATTTTGCTTACTCTGATGGAGGTTCCACAAACTTCGGTCCTTGGAATTATCCAGCTTAGATGATGATCTTCTTTGGAGTTTGGGAGAGCCATATTTGGGGGAGCAACAGGGCCGTTCAATCCTGGAATGGACTTTGTCCAGGGACGTTGAAATCTGCTTGCTGCGCACAGACACAAGGGAGGAGCTTCGTGGAGACCAGCTTTTGCTACTGTGGATGCTTCCTCTGGGTATGTCTGTCTGCAAACCAATACTGACAGTCTGAATAGTCTGGGTGCCAACATTGGCCAATCCCACTGTCTGGCTAGAAGTGCTCTTAACCTTTCTTTCTAGGGAACTGGAACGAATAGCTTGACGAACACAATTGGTGATCTCCTTCATGTCATCACTCATGTTGCCAGAAATTTCAAGATCATGCAGGGATGGTGGAAATTTGGACACTGGAGTTACAGCTTTCTCACTAACAGTACTACCATCAAGTAATTCCCGATGCTGCTTGGAGAAGTTACATAACCACCGACTGTACATATTTTCTGAGCTGTCCGACTCCTTAGCCATTGTGAATAGGAAACCAGGCTCAACCATTATCTTCTCCTCTCTGTTGTGCACTAGGGGAGGTTCCAGCCTGCGTACTACAGGTGGGCTATAGTATATGCGGATCCCAGTCTTGTCTGGAGCTGTATAGCTCCTCTGCATTTGCTTCTGGGTCTGTTCCAACATAGGTAAGTCATTTGTCTGAATGCATTCACAGGGGGAAGCATCCGGCCTCTCTGAGGCCAGGCTCTCGGGTGTAGGTTGCTTACTGTTCACACAGGCATAGTTCTCAGAAGTAATCCCAGTAGAGTCAGGCAAAATTTCTGTAGTTGGAGATCCCTTTCTGCTGTGGGCATTGTCTGTAATCACAGTGCTGCTTTTGCCAGGAAGATAAGGAGAGCAATCAAGCAAACTTTCAAATTCAGACATGGAGGAAACTGACTTTGTCCTAAGTGGGCAAGAGAAGGCAATGAGTAACAGCATAACTTCTGGATTGAGAATTTTTATGTGTCCTCCCTATGTTATACCTATTTTTCTCCTGTCAATTCTATCAGTCAATTCCCCTGTCATTTTCCAATTCATCTCTTAACATGTCTGAGGAAGCACCAAAAATAGGAGTTATTATCAGAATGGACAGAAGATAGGTGGAAGCATGGAATTTGCAGACCTGATTCAATTTCTCATGCCTTATGTAATTTTGCCAATGAGAAAATTCGGTGCTTGCATAAGTAATTCTGTATTTAAAAAACAGTGCCAGCATCAAAATGATATATTTTGCATTTTCAGCATGGGAGTGGAATAAAAACACTAGTCTGCTAGTCATTGGTCATTAGTCTAAAAAAATTGGTAACATTCCACTTTCTTTTGATCACAAAAAAACAATATTCTCAGATATTTTATGCTAATATACACATTATTGATGGTGTCAAAAGTTTTGTGCACAGACAAAACAAGTAATGCTACATCCTATGTCCAGACTATGCTTTTCTTTCTGACTATGAAGAGTAAATGTCCACTGAAAAATAGACTGGCCATCAGTTAGTAGATATCCTACCTTTTTAAATTACTTCCTTTGATATCAATTTCAGAAGCAATCTCTTTGTCAGTGATTTTCTCATTGAGGGTCTGAAATAACATAAAAGAAGCTTTTATGAACTGCTTTATGATCTTGTGTCAGTTTAGATACTCAGATAAAGTAAGAGAAGTATCAGTTCCCTATGTGAATTTAAAACTTCACTTGTTTGCCTTTAAATAGCCTAAAGAGTTCCAGGACACAGGATGCTCTGTTCCTGATATTAATTGTGAACTACATGACTAATGGAAGCATAACCCAGAAATCCAGAATTGTCAAGATGCTACCTGCTTCTTAGAAAGAATCTGAAACTTTACATGCTTTGTTGGATCACACGAAGATCTATCTATTCCTGGATCTAGTCAAAAGCCACTAAGTTCATGTGATCATTCCCTACCCTTTCTCTCCAGCCAATGACTATAGCTTATACCCAACTCTGCTGAGGTGCCTGCCCTCGAGAACAACATCCCACTAGAGAACCATAAGGCTTCCACACTCACAAGGTTCAGAAAGTCATTGAAAACTGGCTGTTCTCCCAGGCCTTGGGGTAAGGTTGCTTATCAAGCCCCTGTAGGGTTTTTTGTATATTACTCATGTATGTTATTTTCTTCTGGATACATATGATTTGTACTCTCATTTTAATTTTTCCTGCTTTTAAAGGGTAAGTCACCCAGAGTCATCTGGAGCTGGGCAGCCTCTAAATCATAATAATAAATAATAAAAATGAATGAAACTTCCTGGGACAGGATTTCTTCCAAGCCCAACATTGGTCCTTGTAGATCTTGTCATTAAGATGAAGTGATGTTTATTCAGCTTACCTCTTTCCAACTACCACCATGCTTCTCCATTTCAGAGGCTTTTAAGGCCCATCGGTTGGTTCCCTTCTGAAGCTGAATAGTTTACAAAACAAAGTTATCAAATGCTTAGCCTGCTCATAAGCACTTATTTGTCCTTGATATCCTTATTTACTTCAACAGTTTAATATCTGCAGGGACCTCCTACTGACTTGGCAATAGTAGGGCAAATGTTGACTGTTCCTGGCAAATATTGCTACCCAATCAGCTCTAAAATCAATGTGTAATACAGAAACTCAAGCTTAGGATAAATTTTGCAGACAATCTGGGCAGAGTTAATAGAACATTAACAACTGGCAAAGAAATTAGTTCAGCGTGTCACTGGGAGGCAGATGGATCTATCTGACCACTGACAATACTGAGGATGGAACATCTAATTTTTCATATTAATATCCCAACAGTAACTTATCTGGATGCATACAAAACTTCTATTTCTACAATATTTGGGGTGGAGTGTCTATTTATAAAGGTTGATAAACAGGAAAAAAAAATCTTGGGTGGCAAGAAATAATAGTTCAATGCAATTTCACATGCCCTAGAATTTGAAAAGCTGTAGTACAAAACATCTGGTTGGCAGCAAGTTGGGGAAGATTGCTCTGATGTATGTGCTTTGCTTTCCAGAATGCAACAGTTTGATTTTTATGCTCTGATTCTTCGCTTGGGAGACCATCTATTCCTATGTTACAGGAATCATACTGTTTCTCTTGACAATGTGAATAAGACACACTTATATGGAAATACCTCCCCCACACAATTCATCCTGATTGGCCAAGAACTTCATCTTGCACCAAGAAGCTCCATGCCCATATGTGAATACTTTCACAAGGCCCTGTCACATAATTGTTCATTTTAAATTTATTTTTATACTATTCTACTTCCCAAAGGAGACCACATAGATCCTGTTCCCATAACTAGGTCAAAGGGGCAGAGGACTAACGTGTAACATGAACACCATAACTCAGTCAACATTTACAGTTATTTGGGGCTACATTTGTCTTCCTCAGTCATTCATGTATGCTATTAAATTTGACAGAGAGTTGAGGCAGCTAACGGCTACCTACTTAGCACTTTCCTTCTGCTGCTAGCATAGAAAATCACAACTGCTTTAGGAGCTCTGCCTCTTTCTCTGCTGCCTTTTTCACATACAGCTCACAATCAGAAGAATGAGGTGGCATATGAAACAGGTGCAGAAAGGGGAAAAACCTCTCCCAACATTGCCCATGGAGGTGCCAACCCAATCAGGCCAACCATAGGTTTTTTTTATTTCTTTAGTTATTTGGTAATGTCGAAAGAGAAACCTGTAGGAAATGACATTCGCTCAACTGTCTTTGAGGTAGCTGGGAAACCACTCCTGGTTTCGCTGTGCATCTATCATATGTACTAGTGGCATATGCTGTAAAGAGGGGATTGATGGACTGGGTTGCCCTTGTCACGAGAACACAGCCATAATAGCTGAAAATGCATCCAGCAGTTTATATAGCCAACTTATGTATGATTTTGGCATTCATTTGTGTGATCCACAAGATTTGGGTAATTTGTTTTACTTTATTTTGAAGAGTACAGGGATGTCTGTGCATGCTTCTTGCTGTTGTTTATTGTTATTTATATTTTTATCCTGCCCTTTCTCTAAGAGGGACAGTACGGCCCATATGATTTACCTCCTCACAACAATCCTGAGAAGATGGATAGGCAGACAAAAAATGGGAGGCCAAAAATTACTAATTACTACTCCAGTGCTAAACAGTTATTTGAATTCAACAGCCATCTTGTGCTGTGTATATTCTTAAAGACACATGACTTCACATCCAGTATGCAGTATTAATTTTGAGAAAAAAAGACCACATGCAGTCATATTTACTAGAAGAAGAAAAAAAACGGAGCTAGGAGGACAAGACAGATTTCAGATGCATTCTTGGTTCCCACCTGGTTAATTTTGTTCTGCAGCTCTTTCACCTGTTGCTCTGCCTGCTGCTGTTCATCCTTAAAATGATCCAAGAGTTCCAGCTTTTCCTGGTCCCAGTTCTTCTCACTAATTTGAAGTTGCTTGGTCAGGTCCATAACAGCACTATATGATTCAGCTAGAAGATGTTGATGCTCTTCCCGTTCCCTCTTCAGAGCAGTTTTCCACTCAGAAAGAGCACGCTCTGTTAGACCTTTCCCAGTCTTAGTTTCTAGCTGCAATGACAAAAGGAAAACTAATTAAAACTAAGGCATCGGGTACAGTTTTGGAAGAGCAAGACCATTTCAGTCTTTCATCTACTCTGCCAGAAGATAAAAAGATTTATTTATTTATTAATTTATTAAATTTATCCCTGCCCATCTCCCACTAATGGGGGATTCTGGGCAGCTTACAACTCATTAAAACAATAAATAAAAATACAATGATATCAAACCTAAAAGCTATATAAAACAATTACTAAAAAAGAAAGAGTCCAGGAGGCTGATGGTTCAGAGCAGCAAACGCCAGGGCTCTAAGGGGCTAGCCAACCCCACACCTGATGTCTTCCCTCCCCACCCCAGGCCAGATGGCAGAGCCAGGTCTTCAAATCCCTCCAGAAGGCCAGGAGTGAGGGAGCCAATCTCACCTCTGGGGGCAAGATATTCCAAAGAGTGGGGGCTACAGCAGAGAAGGCCCACCTTCTGGACCCCGCTAGTCGGAGTTCTTTTACTGAGGGGGTCCGGAGCATGCCCTCTCTCTGTGATTGGGTGGGATGGACTGAAATCATGGGGAAGAGGCGGTCCCTCAGGTAACCTGGTCCCATGCCATGTAGGGCTTTAAAGGTGATAACCAACACCTTGAATTGGACCTGGAAGCAAACTGGTACCCAGTGCAGCTCGCAGAGCAACGGTGTTATATGGGTCCTTCTTGGGGCTCCAAAAATAGCCTGCACGGCCGTGTTCTGAACCAGCTGTAGCTTCCGGATACTCTTCAAGGGTAGCCCCGTGTAGAGCGCATTGCAGTAGTCTATCTGGGAGATAACAAGGGCATGAGCTACTGTTCGAAGGGCATCCCGATCTAGGAAAGGGCATAACTGATGCACAACCCAAAGTTGTGCAAAGGCCCTCCTGGCCATGGCTGCCACCTGCTCTTTGAGGAGGACCCCCAAATTACGCACTGGGTCTGTCTGGGGCAGTGCTACCCCATCCAGCACCAAAGATGACAAAGTCCTGGATACAGAGAAGCCATTAACCCACAGCCACTCTGTCTTACCAGGGTTCAGCTGAAGCCTGTTGTTCCCCATCCAGACCCTTACAGCCTCCAGGCACCGCGAAAGGGCAGTCACGGCATCACTTACCTCACCTGGGATGGAGATGTATAATTGAGTATGATCAGCATACTGATGATACCTCATCCCATGATGGCGGAAGATCTCACCCAGCGGTTTCATGTAGATGTTGAACAGGAGCAGAGAGAGAACCGAACCCTGCGGCACCCCACAAAAGAGAGGCCGAGGATGGGTCCTCTCGCTCCCTATCACCACCAGTTGGGATCGGCCCTGAAGAAAGGAGGTGAACCAGCACAAGACCATGCCGCCCACCCCCAATTTTCTGAGTCGTCCCAACAGGATACCATGGTCGATGGTATCGAAAGCCACTGAGAGATCAAGGAGAGCAAGGATGGTCGCACTTCCACTATCCCACTCCCGCCAGAGATCATCCATAAGTGAGACCAATGCCGTTTCCGTTCCATAACTGGGCCTGAAACCTGACTGGAAGGGATCCAGACAATCCGTTTCCTCCAGAATCCTTTGGAGCTGTGATGCCACCACTTTCTCAACCACCTTCCCCAAAAAGGGGAAGTGGGAGACTGGACGGAAATTGTCCAGTATGGTAGGATCCAGGGAGGGTTTCTTGAGGAGGGAGTGCACCAACGCCTCTTTAAAGGCAGATGGAAACACTCCTTCCCACAAGGATGTATTAACTATCCCCTGGATCCAACCACATGTCACCTCCTGAGCTGCTTTCACCAACCAGGAGGGGCATGGGTCCAGATGGCAAGTGGTGGCCTTCACAGTCTGGAGGATCCTGTCCACTTCCTCAGGAACAACAGGATCAAACTGTTTCCAGATAACTGGGTAAGAATTATCCCCTGGTATCTCCCCAGACCCTGCCCCATGCTCAGAGTCTAACGTGGAAAGAATCCAAGCGATTTTGTCCTGCAGATGCTCTGAAAATTCCTCCACGCAGCCCTGCAAATGAATCACCAGATCTCCCTTACCAAGGAGGGATCTCGTGATCTGAAACAAGGCCGCTGGGTGGCACTCTGCAGACACAATAAGGGCGGAGAAGTATTGGCACTTCGCCGCCCTTATTGCCACAATGTAGGCCTTGATAGCGGCTCTTACCTGTGTTCGGTCAGATTTGGTCTTTGTCTTCCTCCAGTGGCGCTCTAGACATCTCTTAACCCTCCTCAGAACCCTCAACTCCTCCGTAAACCATGGGGAGTGTCAGGGCCAATGTGGCAAGAGAGGTCGCATAGGCGCAATCCTGTCCAAGGCCCCAGCTGCCTCCCTATTCCAGGCAGCAGCCAAGGCCTCCACTGGACCATGCAGCAGATCCGCAGGAATATCCCCCAGCTCCCTCTGAAACCCCGACGGGTCCATCAGGTGCCAGGGGTGGACCAATCGCATGGGTCCTGCCTCCCTGCGGAGGGGGGTGGCATAGGAGAAACTCAGGGTCACCAGGACGTGATCTGACCATGACAACAGGGAAAGCTGTAAATCTCTCCTCAGATCACTTTGCCATTGCTCCGACAAGAAGACCAAGTCTGGCATGTGGCTACTGTCTCAGATTGGGTCCCGCACAATTTGAGACAGGCCTATGGCTGCCATGAACTCCTGAGGTGCCTCCGAGGACTGTCCCAGGGACAGCAGGCTGAAGTCCCCCAGAACCATATGCCTGGGGAACTCCACCACCAGCCATGAGATGGCCTCCAGCAGCTCAGGCAGGCAGGGAGGCTGCCACGCAGCAGGGAGACTGGTACAGTAGCAGCACTCCCAACTGTTCATGGGAACCCAACCTAAAGAACAGTGTCTCACAGCCGGAGACTTGTGGAGCATCGCCCCTGAAGGCTGCCAGAGATTCTCAGATGACAACAGCCCCCCCTCCTCCCCTAACCTGGCATCTCGGCTGGTGCCACACCGTAAACCCAGCTGGGCACATTTCCAAGAGGGGCCCCAGCCAAGTCTTGGTAATACATGCCAGGTCTGCCCCCTTCTCGGTGATCAAGTCACATATGAGGGGGACCTTGTTTTTAACTGACCTGGCATTCAGCAGCAGCAGCCAGAGGCTGGGGCCCCTATGAATCTGGTGACCAGGGCCTGGGAATGAGCAAGGAGGGCCGGAACACGCCACCGGTAACACACATTGGGAGCATATTCCCCGAAGATGGCCCGCCCTCCAGCTTCTGCAATATTGTACCCATCGACACCTCAATAGTGTAGCCCATCACATAGTCCCCAGGGGTTCCAGGCCCAAGTACCTCCACTCCTGGACTTCAGGGGTCCCTAATCCAGGCTAATGGATCAGACATCCTCATTCAGAACCAGACACTCCCAGGTGAGGGAAGATCCCGCCCACGCACCAGCTCGCGCTCTCGGCACTGGCTGGGACCCCCCCCCAGACCTTACAATATTATCACACTCTGCCCCCTGCCCCCCCCCCACTCTGCCCTCCTGCTTATTTCCCTCTTTAAGGCATTCTTTCCCAACCTAGTGACCTCCACACAGTCATGCTAGATGAGAATGATATAGTTTGACATATCTGATGTGGCAGCAGGTTGGGGAAGGCTATCCTATGAAATCCTGGGATAAGAGTGGGAACAGCCAAGCTAAACTGGCAATCAAGAGGCAGAACCTCTGCTCTCCAATGATATTACTAATTTATTTCGAATATGCAAGCTGTGAATTCTGAGCACTGTAGTCCCACCATATCGGGATGGCATTACCTAAATACAGTACAGACAACAGTATGAAGACCTTAGCAGGGTGGTATCAAAACTGCTGAATCACTTCCTAGAGTAATTCATCTTTTCAACACTAGGGCACAGAGGGGTTAGGATTGTCTTGATCCTTGTTTATTTCTCCCGAATTCAAGTTTATGCTGCTAATTTGTTCTACTACTTTCCCCTCTTGCCAATATGATTCTATGTCATTTTGAATGTTTTCTGAGCTCCTGGGGATTTATGAATGAGTAAAATAAAAATCTGTTTTCAACCTCAATCTTCAACCTCAATATCACATTTTTAAAGTTTTAATTTAAATTAAAGCTTTAAATATATTTTCTGTGGATTTCAAGGGAAGACTATGGCTTCATGAAGGACCACTTCAGCTTAAAGTCAGGCAGGAATATAAGCAGATTGATTCCATGACTTCATGGTAAAAATTACTGATTAGGGACTAGTGAGATAGAACATTTCATATTCTTACTCCAAAGCAGAAAAAAATAGGCAGATTAGTCAGTCAAAATAAGGTAACTCCCAAACCTTGAGTATTCAGTTCCTTTGGAAGACCCAGATTTTGGAAACAACCTCTAAGAGGCCCCATATCCCACTGGATTGCACGAATTTCTTTTTTCTTGTCTCTAAAGTGAATGGTAAAAGCAGTCCATTTATGCATGTCCTCCATTCCTCCTTTTTCCTTCATAATTCCTGGCTGTTCACCAAGGAAAAAATGAATGTATACACCAGAAATGTGGGAGAATTGGCAAGAGAGGGTAGGAGAACAGGGCAGACAATTTCATGCTGTTGTGGAAAGACTACATGGAGTGACCATTTGTAGCTAGCAATCATAACTTCGTAAGTCCTTAGCTGCAATATCTGACAGCTGCCCTGCCCTGCCCTGCTGGGGATCATGTGACAGGCTTGATTTTCTTGGAAATTAAGCAGAAAAATACATCCTTTTATCTCAGAATAGTAAGATATGGACAAGGTTTTGATACCACACAAAAACTATTCCTGTAACAGATGGAAATCAAGGTTTCATTAGGGAGCTAGTTTCCAATTCTTAATGAATTGTGAGCAAAATCTACAAATATCAGGGGGCCTCTGCCAACTTAGGAGGAAAGGTGATGAGTAACAAATAACTAGAATATATCCATCTGAGTCCTAAATCCATATTTCTATCAAACTGCAAGCCCCTACAGATGGTAAGAAAGTGTACTGAAAAAGGAAGAAATTACTAAAGCAAGTACTGGCCCTAAACAGAGCACATGACAAAGCCCTGGAGATGATGATCTCATTAAAGCAATCAGTTCTCTTGCTGCAGGCAGATTCCCAAACTCGGGACATTCACTGCCAGCCATATACATAATGGAACTGAGATATGGTCACCTAGAAGTCAGAGAAGATCCAATGATGAAAGTGAGATTGTAGCCTTTGTTGAAACTGCTAGGAGTGAAGCTAATTAAACACTGACTCAAAGAAAATCTGTTGAATAATTTGTTGCTTAGGAAGATTAGCTTGAACATAGGGAGAATCCTTGGGGGTTAACAGTCTGAATCCTGCCTGACCACTGCTCTGATTGTGAGAGATTAGGCAAGCCAAGAGAAATAATAATAAGCAATTTCCAAATGAATAATCTGAAGACTCTTTTCCATAGTATACTTGTGCAACCACAGACAAAGGGCACAAGGGAGTGAAATACTAGCTACAAAGGCCACCGCTCTGCACTCCTGCAGCAGCTCCAGAGAAGAGTGACTAATTCTAAAAGACTTGTCCCCCAGGCTCCCTTGCAAACTGACAGCTCAGACAGCTGAAGAGGAAATTATTATTCTACTCAGATAATAACTGGACAAGATAGTTGCATTTACGAGTAACAGCAGTTTAGTGCAGATGCCATTCTGGGTAAGTAACTGGGTAACAGGCAACTGGGGGAATCCATGAAAATCTAATAATGGCATCTCCAGAGTAAATTACTAACAAGTGGGTTATTTCTTGAGACTTCATTATTATAACCTTCATGCAGCTATTGAAAGGGAGTTGCAATGAAACAGAAATAATATCAGTTTACAAGGGTCTCACTATCACCTCTTTCTATGTATGATCAGAAATACAATAAGTTGCAAGGGGTTACTAAGTCTGCAACAGTGTCTACATTTAGATATGCTTTTTATCCTGTGGTATTACCTAGCATAAGGACTTAATGCATTCTTTACCACTCAGGTTTCTGCCTACAATGCAAGTTAACAAATATTAGTACAGGGGAAAATGCTATACCTACAGGTGAAACTCAAAAAATTAGAATATCATGCAAATGTTCATTTATGTCAGTATGGCAACTCAAAAGGTGAAACCAATATATGAGATAGACGCATTACATGCAAAGCGAGATATGTCAAACCTTACTTTGGTATAATTGTGATGATTATGGCGTACAGCTTATGAAAACACCAAATTCACAATCTCAGAAAATTAGAATAGTGTGAAAAGGTTCAATATTCTAGGCTCAAAGTGTCCCCCTCTAATCAGCTAATGAATCCATAACACCTGCAAAGGGTTCCTGAGCCTTTAAAGGGTCTCTCAGGCTGGTTCAGTAGGAATCACAAGCATGGGAAAGACTGCTGACCTGACAGTTGTGCAGAAAACCATCATTGACACCCTCCATAAGGAGGGAAAGCCCCAAAAGATAATTGCAAAAGAAGTTGGATGTTCCCAAAGTGCTGTATCAAAGCACATCAATAGAAGGTTATGTGGAAGGGAAAAGGGTGGTAGAAAAAGGTGCACAAGCAGCAGGGATGACCGCAGCCTGGAGAGGATTGTCAGGAAAAGACCATTCAAAAGTGTTGGGGACTTTCACAAGGAGGGGACTGAGGCTGGAGTTAGTGCATCAAGAGCCACCACACACAGACGGATCCTGGACACGGGCTTCAAATGTCGTATTCCTCTTGTCAAGCCGCTCCTGAACAACAAACAACGTCAGAAGCATCTTACCTGGGCTACAGAAAAAAAGAACTGGTCTGTTGCCCAGTGGTCCAAAGTCCTCTTTTCTGATGAGAGCAACTTTTGCATCTCATTTGGGAACCAAGGACCCAGAGTCTGGAGGATGAATGGAGAGGCATACAATGCAGGATGCTTGAAGTCCAGTGTGAAGTTTCCACAGTCTGTGTTGATTTGGGGAGCCATGTCATCTGCTGGTGTTGGTCCACTGTGCTTCATTAAGTCCAGGGTCAATGCAGCCATCTACCAGGAGATTTTGGAGCACTTCATGCTTCCTTCCGCAGACGAGCTTTATGGGGATGCTGACTTCATTTTCCAGAAGGACTTGGCACCTGCCCACACTGCCAAAAGTACCAAAACCTGGTTCAATGACCATGGGATTACTGTGCTTGATTGGCCAGCAAACTCGCCCGACCTGAACCCCATAGAGAATCTATGGGGCATTGCCAAGAGAAAGATGAGGGACATGAGACCGAACAATGCAGTGGAGCTGAAGGCCGCTATTGAAGCATCCTGGTCTTCCATAACACCTCAGCAGTGCCACAGGCTGATAGCATCCATGCCACGCCGCATTGCGGCAGTCATTGCTGCAAAAGGGGCCCAAACCAAGTACTGAGTACATATGCATGGTTATAATTTGCAGAGTCCGATATTGTTCTATTTCCAATCCTTGTGTTATTGATGTCATGTAATATTCTAATTTTCTGAGATTGTGAATTTGGGGTTTTCATAAGCTGTATGCCATAATCATCACAATTATACCAAAGTAAGGCTTGACATATCTCGCTTTGCATGTAATGCGTCTATCTCATATATTGGTTTCACCTTTTGAGTTGCCATACTGACATAAATGAACATTTGCACGATATTCTAATTTTTCGAGTTTCACCTGTATATACAGCTAACCTGCAGAAGACTTGCAAATACTATACAACCTATCATAACATTTTGAATTACCTACTGGCATTTTGGTATGTTTTTCTCCATACGGTGCATTATCTATTGTCTCACTACCTGTAGAAATTACTTGTAACTTGCTTCTTTTGCAGCTTGTCTACCACTTTATAGCTCATTAGCAACCTTGCTCAACTCCCATCTGAACAACAACGCAGGTTGGGCAACACAGGCTAAATAGTTTAGGTTTCGAAAAAAGATCCCCCCGGACATTGCAACCTCCAAAACCTCCCCTTCATCCACCCAATATATGGCCCACGCATGCCATCATTAAAAAAGAAGAGCCTCCCAAAAGCCAAAGGTGAAGCTCCCCAACAGCTTTTCTCCAGATGCTGTGTTTTTATGTTTGATTTCTGTATCGGCAGGCTCATACTTGTTATTTTAGTTTGTGCATTGCAAACACACATTATGAATAATTTCTCAACTGATGTGAGTGACCTAATGTCTAAAAAACTTATCAATGAAAAACATATTTGCTCACCTTAAGTGAATGGGTGAATTGAGGAGAAGGAAATCTCTCCTCATGGAAGCTGCTGCTTCTCTGATTTTGTGCATGCATCAAAACTGATTCATAACACATGACAGAGAAAAACACCTCTTTCAACTTATCTACCTCTTTGTAGCTCATTAGCAACATTGGTCAACTCCCATATGAACTACAGTGCAGCTTTTGGAAAATTCTTCTCAGTTACCCTCAGCTGGTATCTATATTTTATCCATCAGGGAAGCCTCATGCTGGGAAGGATGGATGGAAGGAATTAGACTAGGGAAGTCTGCTTCTGATATTACATAAAAGGTTGTTCTTCTCCTAAGTTTTATTGTCTGTTGCTGTACTGGTATTTTGAAGCATGTTTTACAGTATTTATATAGTTCCTTGGAGTTTTCTTATGCAATTATTTTGCTTGTGTTTTACCTCTGATGTTGTATCTTTGATTTTTTTAAATCTAGTCTAATTGATGCCATGGAATAGTTTTTTAATGTTCACAAATCAGGCAAGCAGGCAGGCTGGTTGGTTAGCTACCTCTGAAGTAAGTGTTCAATGGCTAAAACACTGACTTCATTAAGCATTTGCAGAGACATTGTACACACAGTGACTGTTCTTGTAGTAGCAACCAAACACTTTTTGAAGTATCTTCAAAATAACCAAATAACAGAGTTTTAGATGTTTGCAGGCCTTGAAATTGACAAAGACAATATATATTTTCTTCTCCCAATGCCTAGAAAAGTAAGCCACATGCTGACATAACCATACAATAGCCTTTCTCAGCTTACTGTGCTTCCAGTCTGATAGATTACAATTTCTGGTTTGACAGAAGTTATAGTTTTAATGGGAGATATCATTAAGCATGTATTAGGGCAGCAGACTGGGGCAGACAGTTACGCGGCACCCACTATGCAAGACTACTACAGGAAAGGGGAGGCAATGCCATCCTATCAGATTTCTCTTCCATATCTTGTTATATTAATCTAAACAGCCCCCTCAGTCTACTCTGTATACATACACTAAATGCTCTCTTTTAATTTCAAGTTTCTCTTTTCAATCTCTGGCTTTACTTGCTTATTTTGCCCACAAGGGCTGATTTCACTCACTATTTTTCTTAATATCTAGAATAAGACTGAAAGATTATTTAAGAAAGAGGAGCATTAAGCCTCCTCTACAGCCACCAAATTATCCTGGTTGTGTTCCTTTTTATAGCAGAAGATTCAGATCTGTTCCTCCTGAACAAGAGCAATACAATTGGGCAGGGATTTTACAGGCAGTGAACCATGGCTTATTAGAACTCTTATATCCAGGACCCTCAAAATTATTCACACTGTCTTAAGATTCAATTCATAAGTTCCATTTTTCCTCCAAGTTAGATTCTCCAAATTAGATCAAATTAGATCCTGGTGCCTTCAAGATGTGCTGAGACTGTAACTCCCAAAATTCACAGTAACATGGGACACCTATCAACCTTGAAATTAAGGTTGTTTTTCTATTGTCACAAAACCCCCACCCCTTCAGGCCATGCTACAAAAAAATGCTACATTAATATACCATGGAGGAAATATCTGAATGATATTGTTATCATGACAAACTCCTTGCCTGCAGCACTTATGCAAATACAGATCTAAAACCAAAAGTGTGTGAATTTACACAGTGAGTTATAGAATGGTATGCAGATCAAATTTTAGTCTAGATTTGTCATCTTACTTCCTTTTCAGTGCCAACACACATAGTCCTTAGGAAGCTCCTGCATAAGTAGTCTAAAGCACCTGTGCTGGCAGACACATACAAGCATACACATTTTAAAAGTGTGCTAAATTATGTCAAATAAGAAATCTTTAACCATAATTTCCAATACTTATTATGAGGAAGGATCTTGCATCCCAAACTGGATGGATTGCTATCATGAAATCAATATTTTGTTTTCTTATCCAAGGAAGAAAAGATAACAAGAGTTTAGGAACAATTAGAGCACAATAACATAGTATATAACATTGCTAAGCCTAGAGTGAATAAACACCAATTAAATGAAACTTATCAAAGCGCAGTAGACTGAACCAAATAATTATCTGTCATGGCATCTGGCATTGACTATAGTGGTCAAGCTGGAGATGCACAAATAAGACAATAGAAAAGCTGTGGGCTATCAGCAGCAGGTATTTCATCCTGCCTTTCCTAACTGGAACCAAAGGGCTACTAAGAATCCTAACAGTAGATGCAATGAAAAAACTATTTCAGATGGCAGACTGGGACAGTAGGCCAACCTCCCACCCACTTTTTCTTTGACTTTTGTCTGGGACATCGAATTCATTGAGCTCAAACTGCAAAGTTCTCTAAAGTGGCTTCCTATTTTGGCTGACTTTCCTACAAGTGTTACTGAACAGAAGTTTTCAGAGCAATACATCCTGAGGTGACTAAAACATCTGCCTGCACAGGTAGTCACCATGTCTAATTTGTACTATGTTGCTCTAAGATTTCTTCAGAATGTTGCCTACACTGCAACTGCCCTCAGACAAGGGTTGTGAGAAGAGTACATGAGGGAGAGTTGTATAGAAGGAGGGAACTGCACATCCTCCTCCCATTTCAGACAAGGGGTCCTCTTGTGTCATCTTCAAAGAAGAATTTGCAAATTCTCACTCCATCAGCTGTCATCCCACGGCTAGACAAGGACTACCCTTGAGGTCCTTGGGCTCAGAGGGCTTGTATCATGACTTCTGTTTCTTTGCTGAATCAAAGTGATTTATGAGAAACTGACACTCTGGGACAATCCTGTTTTAGAAATTGCAGATAAATTGTACGTTGTAGCAGGGTTGGTATCTGAAAGCAACAGGGTGGTATAAAATTGTCTTGTGTGCCCTGGATATTTATTTAATAATGGTAAGATAAGGCTAGTGCAAATGTCTCTGTAGTACAGGCACTGAAGAAGCACATGCTTTGTTATTTGTTTATCCAGAGTCACAGGGACATTGTCTCTTCAAATAAGAAATCTTCTTATATCAGCCTTCAAGGACAGCTGAGGGGAGGGCATGATATCATTCCAGAGTAAAGACCCTTTTGTGTTTAAGTGCATCATGTTTAGTTAGGTGTGCAATGGGGGAAGCAGAGTACCTATGGATTCAGCAATATATTCAGTTAAAAAATCTTTTGACCATGCAGTTTATGGTCCTAAATCCCTAAACTTCTTTTAGCACTGGAAAGAGTTCTGGATGATTTTAAACCTACAGTACATTTTTATAGATAGTTGAAAAGTATTATTAAATTAGACTCTGGAAATCTGCAAGAAATTTGGAAAAGAGGGTCAGCATATCCTATTTTAACAAATCAGTGGGTTACTGTTTAAAATAACGATAAATATGTGTGTTATGATCTTATTAAATTGATTTAATAAATAATTCTCTGTTTTATTTTGTTTTATATATTTTTAATGTACTTTACTGTTTTTAGCTTTGTTGTATGCTGCCCAGAGTCGCCTGTGGTGAGATGGACGGCTATATAAATTGATTTAATAATAAATTAAATTAATCCAACAAGAGATTTTTCTCATGATTATTGAACACCCCGGGGATGTTAAGCAAAGGCTGAATGTTAACCTCAGTTTGTTGAAAATGTAATACTAATAAGCAGACATTGGCATAGATATTTGGGTGTGTCATGTTTTGGTCTAATAATCTTAATTATGGTGTTATTGTGTTGGGGAGACAAGTAATGTTTAAAGATGTTGATTTGATGTTGAACAATATACTGAATATTTGGAAGTTATCACTCTGTGAACAGCTCTGTATTTATCATGCACTGAATGTAACTTTATTTCACTTCATTTAAAATCATGGTTTTAAAGATACTTGTTCATTCTGTACATATGAACTGGTTTTCTACAACTTATTGGAAAGACTGACCATTATAACTTCATATGGGCAAAATTTAATCCATGATTTAAAATCAAAGTTCCATTTATGTCTTCAATAAATTTATTTTGTTTTTGTATTTTTTCTTTTTTTTAGTACACTTGATCTTAGCCAAAAGGCCAAGAAGCAATAACTATATTTTATGTCTCCTTTTTCGTTTTATTAATAATTATGAGTGTATTTTTATTGCAGTGTTCACCGGCCTAAAGGCCATAATAAAGGTTTTGATTTAATTTCTTCTTTTTTGTATCTGTTTTTTCCTTTTTTTAGGCAATAAAAAATAAAGAAAATCACATACTATAATGACATTATATTATAATTTTCTTGATTGGCTGTAATGAGGAAGAGAGACAATTCATATCTATTATAACTAAAAATATAGCGTCATCCAAAAATATCAACCATAGCAACTTCTGGCTCATGTCTTCCAATCTCCTTTTGTAAGCCAGAGGTTGCCCCAATTGACATTAGTTTCTTGACTAGACAAGGCTAGACTGTTATTACATTCCTTTTTTTTATGAATAATTTTTATGAAAATATTTTACAAAGATTTTTAAAATCTACAGAAACATAGAAGAAATTTAAAAAAATATAAAAGGGTGAAAGAAAAAGTGAAGAATAACAAAAAAAAACAAGAAAAGATATCTAAAGAAGTGACTTCTGATCTTCTTTGCAGCAGTTACAGACATAGCAATTACCATCTATTGTTGTTACAGTCCAACAAAGAAGCTAATTTTTATTTGAACAACTTGGTATCTGGGTCTAAACATGTTTCCTGGATTCTAACCTGAGTGATGAGACATTTGAGTTCAGTTCTCTCCATCTCCCAGGTGGCTTTGGCTTTGGCAAACTGTTGCTGCAGTTCATTCATGCCTCTCCTCTCTTCACGTAGTTCTGTGCATAGTTCCTTCAAGATCACCTTCATATCTGACAAGGTCTTGGTATATTCATTGGGCTAAAAAACATACAGAAAGGAAAAAGATGATGCTCATATTGCCATATTGTGCAATATTCTGGACTAAAGAAAAGGTTACCAATCTATATCAGTTTCAGAAAGAAAAGAATTTTGAAGGAGCAGCCTGCAAGAAGGAAGGTTGAAAAACAGTGTGGTATGATGTCTACACTGTTAGACTACAACCAAAGGGCCCCAAATTCCAATTTGCTTTGGCTAAATCATCCTCTCTCAGCTAGCCTACCTCAAAGGTCTACTATTCAAGGAAGGAGACACTCTTTACTATTATGAATTCTTTGAAAACAGGTTGGGCTATAAATGTAAAAGAAGTTTTTAAACAAGGTAGAGAAAGCCTGCACATGTCTTATGCAATTATTTCTTTTTTTTCATATAATTTTTATTAACTATTTTGAAACAAAGATAAAAACTAACAAGGACTAATATAAAGTAAAGAAAAGAGAGAAAAGAAAAAAACAAAAACAAAAACAAAGAAAAAGAAAAAGAAAAAGCCAAAAGTGCAAAACTAAAGAATGAAAAGAAATAGAAAGAAGTAGCTTCCGATTTTCTTTTCAGCAATGATAAGTACCAATACAAAATTACCTCTTACTCTATGGTTACAAGAAAAAAAACTCTCTTTTTTCTATTATCTATTTTTTCTAATCAACAAAACCATAAATCATAAGTTCATTTTTTTCTGTTTCACACAAAAAGTCTATAAGGGGTTTCCAGTCTGCATGCAGAGAGTCTTTTCTCTAATTAAAGACGTCAATTTAGCCATCTCTGCAAGTTCCATCATCTTCACCAACTATTCCTTCATTATGGGTAGTGCAGAATCTTTCCATTTTTGTGCATATAATAATCTCGCTGCAGTTATCATATATAAATTCCATGACTTTTTTCCAGCTGTTTGTCCATTAATCCCAAAAGAAAAGGATTTCAATTGAATATTAATCTTTAAGATCTTCTGAATCAGTATATGTATTTGTATCCAACTCAGTCTTATAGTGTTCAAAAACATAAATTCTTTTGTCTACTTTAAACCTTTCTAATAATTGTACATAAGAAAACCACTGACAAGTATATCTCTCTGCTACCAAATCTTCTCTTGATTTTATTTTACAGTCCCCTTGACAAAATTCTAATATCTCATGATAAGTTAACCATTTGTGTTTACTTATAGTTTCTCACTATAAAATGCTTCTGATGCTGAGAGCCATAAAGATGTTTTCGGGCAAAACCTGGATTTGTATCTATTCCAAATTCTCAATATAGCACACCTGACATAAGGATTTTTAAAATCTACATTAACCTTAGCTTTGTCATACCACAAAATATCCATGCCGCCCAAATCTCAGATTGTGTCCTACTAACTCCAAAAGTCTTCTATTTCTCAGCAACACCCACTCTTTCATTCAAATTAAACAAGCTGCAAAATATAATTTAAAATCAAGTAAACCCAATCCTCCTCTTTCCTTTGCATCTTGTAACACCTTATATTTAACTCGTAGTTTTTCCCCTGCCATACAAATTTAGATATATCCTACTGCTATTGTTTAAATGGTGCATCTGTTGTCAAAACAGGTATTGTCTGAAACAAAAATAACATTCTAAGTAAAACATTCATCTTAATCACAGAAATTTTCCCCAGCAATGATAATTGTATTTTCTCTCATCTTAACATATCTTTTTTAACTTCATTCCATGTCTTAACATAATTATTTTGAAATAACATACAATTCATATTTGTCATGGTGATGCCCAAGTATTTTATCTTCTTCTCAATCTTAAAACTTGTTTTATTCATCAATTTTGTTCGATCTTTCATTTTCATATTTTTGTTAACATCTTCGTCTTCTGTTTATTAATCTTAAAACCTGTTAATGCACCAAATTCTTTTAATTTACCTATTAATGTTTCAATTCTCTTTAAAGGATCTTCCAGAACCAGCACCAAATCATCTGCAAAAGCTCTTAATTTATTAAATCTATTTTTTAATCTTTACTCCCACAATCCTTTCATCCTGTCTTATGTCTCTATTCAGTATTTCAAGAACCAAAATAAACTGGAGAGGGGACAATGGGCAGCCTTGTCTTGTTCCTTTTTGTATCTCACAGGGTTTTGTTAGATCTCCATTAACAGTTATTTGTGCTTTCTGTGAGGTATAAATTGATTTTACCAATATTATAAAATTCTCTCCAAAATTCATCTCTTCCAAAGCTTTAAACAGGAAAGTCCAGTTCAAATTGTCAAAAGCCTTCTCTGCATCTAAAAACATCAATGCAGCTTGTTTTTCATTATGTTGTTCCAAATATTACAAATATCCAACATAGTTCTAACATTGTCCTTTAACTGTCTTTTAGGTAAAAACCCACATTGATCCTCGTGAATAAATTCTTGCAAAATTATTTTCAGTCTTTCAGTTAAAATCATTGTGAACAACTTAGTCATTATTCAATAGTGATATTGGTCTATAATTTCTTGTTAAATCTTGTCCCCCTTTGGGTATTAATGCTATATTGACCGCTTATGCAATTATTTCCAATCCTGCAATAACAGCTCCACCCTAGGTCATGTGACCAGGATGGAAGGTGGTGGTTTAAGAACGGAGCAGTTGACAGCATTCTGAGACACTGCCTAACTGCTTCTCCCATAGGGGTTTGTTTAGAGAACCAGGGGTTTTTTTGGGGGGGGGAGTGTTTGGCAATCAGTTGTGTGACAGAGGAAAGAAAGATATGAATAAAGTAAAATGCAAGATGGATATCATACTTTGGGCCTATCATGAGAAAAAAAGAGATGTCTAGATCTGTTAAAATAGAATGCCCGCCTCCAAATCAACAGTTAGGAAAGTACCTAGTTAAGAAAGACAACAATAGGAGTATAGTCAGCAATGCAGATCAAGATTACAGACAAGCACCATGACATCACTGCATGCTGCTACAAAAGAATGAGAGAAGAATCCTTTTGCTTAGGCTCAGAAGAAAAAACCGTGATACCATCTTCCTTCTCTAAGCTCTGGAGGAAGTGAACAAATTGTTCTCTCTCCTTGTTGTTATATGTAGTGTATTGGAGAAGTGACAAATCATATTCCACCACCAGTGGAAGTGGCTTGTGGGGTAATTGACCTTGCCCCGCCCCCATCAACTTGAATGGGTTTTTTTAGTATTTATGTAAAGGTTTGTTTTATAGTCGGATTTTAAGTGATTAATTAATTTTAATTATTTATATGGTATTGTTTTTTAATGGCTTGGGTTTTTGGTTTTAATTGTAAGCTGCCCAAAGTCACCCGTTGGGGGAGATGGGCGGCATACAAATTTAATTGATTAATTAATTAATTAATTTTCTTTCACATGCAGAGATCACTAGAAGTGAGGAAGCTGCACAGTTCTTTTCTTCAATGCACTGTGTAAAGTGGAGATTAATTAGGCATAGGCATAGTAAACTCACTGATGCAAATTCAGAATATGTGTCCATTTAGCCCACTTCTGTCAATTCTGACAGGCAGTAGGTATCCACAGTCTCAGGCAAAAATAATACATGCAAACATTTCAACACCCATCATCAAACTGTATTAATTGTTTTCTTATAAATCTGAAAACAGCTGCACTTAAGTAATAAATATTCATTCAAATTTGCAAAAAGATATTGTGTTTGTACCATGTAGAGGTTGAGTCAGCTCCTGTTCATTTAGAGATTCACTGAAATATCCAATGTAACCAGAAGTGCCTAAACTTTTTGCATGCAACTGTATCTGGACCACCTATCTTTTTATTTGGAAATGCCAAGACTGAAAATTGGATGATGAGAATGTGACAGGTGCTCTATCTCTACCATCATACTGTTATCAAAGTCCCATGTAATTATTATACATATTGATTTTCAGTTGTTTGACTCATATACACGCACTCCCTCCTGTGCGTTTGGGTGTGAATGAAGATGTATGAAAGATGGAGTAGATGAGACCCACTCAAAGCATGCCATAGAAACAGATGTTTATTGTGGTATTCTGCAGCTCGTGCAAGAACACCAGAATGAAGATTTCTAAGACAACACAAGAGATGTTTTTCAAAACATGAAGGGGTTCCCAAAACACCTCATCTACTTCCCCAAAAATGAAGTGGATGAGGTGATGGCACTCAACTAGAAAGTATGAAAAGGTATGAGAAGACTAACAATCTGGAACTTGCCAAGCCTTGTTGTAAGTTATAGAAGTGGATGGGTATAGCACATTACATAAGATAATGTGCATAGTGGACATTGTATCTCAGTTTTTCTAGAATTCAAAACTAGTCTGTCCAGCTAAACGTTGAGTTTGTAGATATACTTGGGTATTGAATGCATGTGTGAATGAAGCATTTAGTTCAGAAGGAGAACAATGAAAGTTAGAAACAAAGGCAGGTTTACATATTCCTGAGTCTCTGGAAAAAAAAGAACAAGTAGCACCAGAGGGGTCAGGAAGGCCTTCTTTGCAACCTTCACTGTGACACTCCTAAGCTGCAACTCTTCCCTCTGCAAATGCTTCTGCAGATTACTTTCTTCATCGTAGCCCAGATGGGAAGAGAACCCTATGGGCTAGGCTGCTTTGATACTTGAATACTGATTACATATGAATGGGTGAACTCATCAGGAAAAGCATACAGTTTGTGATGATATAAAAGTTTTGCCCACAGTAGTTTATACATCAACCACCATGGACAAAACTGTTACATCACCTCAGATTGCATATTTTTTAGTCAGGTCAGTTCATACATTCAAACACAAGTCATTCAAGAATATACCAAACATTACATATTCTATGGGTGATGTTGTAAGTGATTACAAGTTCCATACAGCATGGATTCCTCATTCCATTGGTCTCCTATTCCATCTTACCGTGTTCTGAGACCAAGGATCTCCAGTATATTTCTTGTTATCTGCTTGCTGCTGTGGGCTTAGTTCTTCTTCTTCAATCAGCAAATATAGTTCTTTCATGCTATTCACCTAAAAAAGAGCAAACAATGAGTAGGAGTCTACCAAGACTACAATTACCTGCTTGTGCTCAGAAAAGAACCTGCTAGTACAGAGCCCACTGGGCCCTTCAGGGGTGACAGGTTGAGAACTGTCAATGGACCGAGCCCATAACCCAAGGTGAGATGCTAGAATAATCCACAGTCTCAGGCAGTTCCATGCCATGTCATCACAATTATGTTCAGTATCACCCTTTCTCTTGTGTTTCTGTACCAGGCACCTTTCTAGACATTCGTGCCTGGACAGAATCATCCTTTCGGATTTCATAGTACACTGGCATATAAAGAGACTGTTGTTGCCAGGCCTGCAATTTTTCAGCTGCACACAAACCATGCATTCTATTTCAGTTAGCATGAATCTGTTACTCTGATAACGATAAGAGACTATTTTGTTCATCTCACGTGGCCTTGCTTCTCCTTATATTCAGAGCCAAGACAACTTGATAAAACCCTATCTGTCAGGTAAAATAATTCCTTTTCCACTCAGTGGTGAAAATAAGAATGAACAGGATGTAAAGAAGGGCGGAAATGCTACTACACATGTCTTTTTAAAGCAGCATGCTTTCTCTACATTCATGAAAAAGCCTTGCTGCAAATTAATTCCCTTATCATAATTTAATGAATGAAAGTAAACATGCATATTTAAGTCTCCACATGCTTTTTATGTTGCTTGTGACTGTTCTTCATGCAGTAGAGCAAGCATACAAACCCCTCCAAGTGTTGAAGTGTAATATGTCTCACTATTGGCTTTGTTGATGGGCTACTGTGAACTGTAGTTTTACAGTATCTCAAAGACCAGAAATTTTCCATTCTTAGAGGAGAGGAGGAAGAGAAATAGAATGTATGTTCTAGCCAAAGCTGACTTGACACACACATGAGGAATTTAATGTTTGCATTAGGAATTTAAACAAAGCTGATTTAAGCCTTGCATGTAAAATTGCCCTACATCTCCATTGCTGACCTTCACCAAGATATGTTATTGAGAAAACCATCTAATGTCAAAAGCTAGACAGTAACTCTTGCCTTCAAAGAATGAAGGACTTGAAAAAGATTAGGAGGAATGGATATAAGGCTCATTCCCTCCATTCATGTGTGACGGAGCCTAAACTATGATAGTACCCAACCTTGTCTTAAGACGATAAAAGAAGTTAACAAAACAACAGGGTACGCTCAAGGTGAATGTCACAGTTATCTTTGTTAATGTCAGTTGAAGATTTTGATTACTTAGTGCAGACGTTCATGGTCAAAGATTGCCATACCTCCAAGAAATCACTGCCTTCATTTTGTAAGATTTTCCCCTGCCGCCAATGCTTCAGAAACCACTTGAGCTTCATAAAAAGAAGCAGGAAATTCTGCTTGAACTGTTGGGATTCTTGAACCAAAAGGTTTTTCTCCTGGCTCCAGAACTTCTGTTCCAGCCTTCTCTGAAGGTTCAGGCTCTGCAGCTCAAATTCTCTTCTCAGGAGGGCCTTCTGGTGATCATCCTTCAGCTGATGAAGTATGGGAAGAAATTGAGAACTTTATACAGAAAGAGGTATCAGCAAAGCCAGTACACATTAAACCAAAGCAACCAAGAATGTGGCCAAGAAAAAACTAATGTATGGAAGGCATGAATATTTTTTTCTTTTTCACTGGTGTTTGTTTTTTAAACATCTTTGAAATGCTTGGTATGGAAGACCAAAAAGGTTAAAAGCATATGGGAACAAAATATGGTGGGAGGAATTTCAACTAAGACCCATAAAAAATATTCTGGGCAACCTTCACGCACTCAAACCATCATGCATCTGGGTGCATGCATGCACATACTCACACATTCTCTATCTAAACCTTCTGCTGATACTGCATACTGCACATGTTTTCACATTTCTCTCTGTAACAAGGAGTCACAGAATTCTGAGATGTTTATAATCATTACAGAAATTCTCATGAACTGTGCAGTTCATACCCAATGCCTAAATACTGGGTTATACAATGTGCATAGATGGCATATACATAAAAGCCTTGGTTACTGACAGACCTTCAAGGTAGGTGAGCTCAGGAAACAGACATCTCAAGAACTATTGGAACTCTGCTTTACTGTTACTGTATAGGGTATAAGAACAGAAACTTGAAAGCCTGACAGGGTTTCTCTCTTCCTCCCTCTTATACCAAAGACAGTCAAGACAGGGCAATCTTGAGTTTCTTCCTCACCCTCTCCTGTTTTTCTGAACTAAGTTCATGTCCTTGCAGCTGCTGTATATCTTCTTCAAGGCTATCTCAGTATTTCTCTACAGTAATATTTTTCATGAAATGTTTCCATGAAGCATTGCTACAATGTTTTATATGCAATGTTTTGTTACAGGAAGCCATTAGAGTAGCTAGGAAAGCCAAGGAATAGCTGATTGCAAGTGAATTTAACATGCTGTAGTATTTCTTTTACTACTGCTTTACAGAGAAGAGCAAGTGGAACTGCAAGTTCCAGCCTGTACACTGTTCAGAGTAATGTTGGTTTGGGAGAAAGAAATAACCAAAAGTTTCAGGCATCAGTCCACCTTTTTTTGGAAGTATCCAGAGTTCATTTCACAAATTCTGCTTCCTAACAGAGAATCATCAAGTATTTACCAAGTAATATAGTTTAGATATAGTATCACTGTACGCTTGCTCTGTGCTGATCCAGGGCGATACATTTCCAAAATACAGAGATGCCAGCTGAAAGCATTTGCTTCTTTGTCAGCAGCCAGAGGGGGCAGAATAGAGTTATTTTGTGCTTTCATGCAACTGTGAAGTGGCTGAAGCAGCGTTAAGGAAAAAGCTTGCACCACTGTCCTCTTATATGTTTGTTACAAGCTCTTCTTGCATCCCAGACGATGACTCCAAACAAATGTATTTATTATCACTAACCTGGCAGATTTTCTGTGTGAAGTTCTCTGCTTCTTCTTTCCTTAGCTGCCTTTCTTGGGAAAGTTGTTCCTGTAGGCCCCTCAAGCTCTCATTAGCTTCAGAAAGAACTAGTTGCAGTTCCTTGATCTGCAAGGACAGTTTAAAAGGCAACAGTCAGAGGAGGTATCATAACAAGCCCCAATATCTCTATTCTATTTGGGAGAAGACCCCCCAAAAAGCTGTTTATGATATAGAGGAATCAATATTCGTCATTTTGTGTGTCTCTGTGCACAAATCTCCTACAACTTGTCCTTTGCAGTAAGGTGTCTTTGTGCGTATGCTTTAACGTAACAACCAATACATACAAAAATTCTAGAAAGTAATGTGAAAGGAAGAATTCTGGAAAAATTAAGTCAGCAATGGCCCTATGGACATCAAAAAGGGCTCAATCTATTGCATAGCCTAATCCTCCAACTAAAAACTTTAATTTTCCTCAAGAAGCCAGCAAGTCTTCCTTCAAATCCTTTGTATTTTATACTTGAGTTTTCCTCAGTATGGCTCTCCCAATGTGTTAGGCTGGCTCAAATCCCATGATCTGTAGCCATCGCAGCGCCGCAACCCATCCTATTTGGTGGAAACCAGGTTGAGGGAAGCTGTTTTGTTATTATCTATCTATTCAACTTAATACACTGCTGATTACCGAGATCTCTGCACATGTTGGTCTCTACATATTCCAATCTGGCTCTTCCCAAAGATTTAGCAGAGCTAAAAATGAAAAGGTGGATGAACCAGGACCTTGCCTTTATTTTTTTTCCCACTTAACCTATATAAAATTAACTGATATTTTCCCAGCCAAGTAACTCTTCCCAGAGTCCCCAGCCAGCCATCCTTTCTTCCTTTGGGAACATGAGCACATACCTCAGACACATAAGAATCCTTCTCCTCTCGTTGGTATGACTTGTAGCTCCGGTCAAGTTCCATGTTGGCTTCTGAATTGATGGTGGCAGTGTTGCTGCTGCTGCTACTGCGATATAGATCAGAGGGCCTGCTCTCCCCGACATCCCAGTCTGGGGCCTCCCTAAAGTCACACTGCTGCATGCATGGGCAAGTTAATGAGAACAAACCAAAAGAATAGAAAAGAAAAGAAAGAACAGAAACAAAACAAATGGGTCTCAGGAACAATAAAGAGAGCTACAAGACAACAAAAAGGATGAAGAGGAAGAGGAGCTTCACTACTGTGGCAGAAGACAAAGTAGAAAATAAAAGGAGACACAAAATGAGCAGACACGTGGGCTGGATTGTTTGGGGAGGGGAAAAAGAGAGAGAGGGAAAAAATGTGCAAACACCAGTTATGGTGCCATGCAGTGCCAGGGGTGAGGGTGTGGCTAGCTGGAATAACAGAGGGGGCCAGTGCATGCACAAAAATAGAACTCTGAAAATTTGGAGTGTGCTTCAGGAGGTTGCAATCCAGTCATTCCCCCAAATTGTTTCCCATAACAGCAGAGGCCATTCATATCCAGCTTGAGACACTAGTTCCTGGTCAGCAACCTACACTTTGTCTTGCTACACCAGGGTTCAGTCAGTAAGATTGAAAATTCTTAAATAGGTAACTAGCTTAGCCAAGACACAACACACAATTTGTCTGCAGAGATGCAGTGTCAAGTTTACTTCCATCTCTCCATTCTAAACAGGGAAAGTGCACACATTTGACAAATACTCAAATTATATGTATCATATGGCAAACAAAGTCACCTCAGTAAATTTCTCCAAAATTACTGTGTCAGTAATGTGTCAGTAATGTTTTCTCTCACTGAGTTGACTTTGGAGAATTACCTTGAATGGGTGCTATTTCAGGGCAAGTCTATCAATATGTGAAAATGATTTGGAAAGGTCACCGCACATGATCTTGATTATCTGAAAAACATGTATATAAGCCCATCTTATCAAATGTAATCCCCTTCTGGCAGGGCTATGATTTCACTTTTCTGCCCTACACATGAACTAGATTTCAGTCGAGGTTACAATATATTATGCATTTCTCTAGGCAATCCATCTCCTGCCCCAGGCACACTCTGCCAAACCAGAGTCCTATCTTGTTAGTGGCCTCAGTTCCATGCAGTGAACTAGTTGTTAGTTTGTCATTTCACTCTGGGAAAGTAGAAAAAGGAAGTTACATTAACAGGATCAGGTTCTGATTGGTTAAGGCAAGAGAAAACAGTACTGTACAGCAAATAAAGCAATAATAACTGCAAGGGAATCACTATCCACAACTCAGAGAAACCCTCACCTGGAATTCAGCACCATGACTTTTTCGTAGAGCTTCTTTGGTGGAATCCTGGGAGCTGGAACTTGGTAGGGAATCCTGCTGATCTTTCAAACAGCCACCAATATGGTCCACTTTCTTCATAAAGGTGTTTAGCTCCTGTTGCAGGACTCCAAGTCGCATCAAAATAGCATTGATCAGCTTAGAGTCTGTAGTATTCTCATTGTCCATTGCCTCACTCAGCACTAGCTGTGCACAGTCATTGTCCATGCAAAGTTTGAGGCTAGAGGTAAAGCCATTGGCATCAGAAATCAGGACATCAATAGCTTTGCTGACAAGAGCAGCCTGGTCTCTAATGTCAAAGAGGGTCTCAAAGTCTTTAAATTTGAAAAGCTGGCTGGGGCTGCTTTCATGAGTTTTGCTGAAGCCGTTGCTAGGCACTCTCTCCTTTGCATCATTTTCTCCCCCAATGGGAATTTCTTTCCAAAGCGAGGTTGGGATGCACAGAGCAGAATCGCCAGCCTCAGCATCTGTCTCCAGCATGGGCCGGGTGGTGTGGCAAGAGGCAAGATCACAACGCTGCAAGTTAGAGAGTAGCACACGGTTCTCATACTGTAGCTTCTTAACTTTGCCACTGAGCTCACTGATTTGGACCTTGGCAGTGGCCAGCTCTTCTTGAGAAGTCTCGCTGATCACTGAACAGCTGTCCTCAGACAAAGTGATATCCAGGTCATGATCTGACTTGTACTTATTGAGTTCATTCATGAGGAGCTTATTCTGTTCTTCCAGCTCCATCAATGAACGCCTCAACAGGTCTGCTTCTTCCTCCACAAACTGCAAGTGCCGCCTGAGTTCTGCCACACTCTCCCCAGAGTCTCCATTGTTTGTCATGGAGAAAGCCAACTGGATATCTTGTCCCAAAAGGTCTTTATCTCCCTGCCCCTTCATGTCATCCATCTCTGCTCTCAATCCTCGATTTTCAACCTCAAGCTCCACTATTCTGCGGCTCAAGATATTGGCTTCTTCTTCAACAAGTTTCAAGTGGACCTTCAGTTCGGCTTCTCTGGAATGAGGTGAGTCAGCCAGCTCTTCTATGGAGAGAGAGCTTTCCAGGTCCCCATACAAGGACTGGTATTTTGTCAGCTCATCCTTCATACTATCATTCTCTTTGGCTAACTTGGTTAGTTTTTTACACATCAGAGCAGACTCCTCCTTAGCAAAATGCAATTGGCATTTGAGGTCTGCATTGTCTTCCTAGGGTTAAAAAAGAAATGATGCAAGCATTACCAAAAGAAAATGACACTTTTGACAAGCCACTGAATATTAAGTAGATTACTGCTCTTTCATGGCAAGGAAATTAACACTGGCATGCTACCAACAGTTATTACATTTATATCCGTATTACATTGAGAAGCCACAGTTGGGGTTGCTGCCTGAGAATTGGATGTTTTGGTAAAACCTAAACAGGATCAGATCCTCTTAGATAAGACTGTCTGTTTTATCTCCACTAAAATACACATCTTGCTATACCAGAGACTTACCACGTGCAACACATATTCAGTGGGTATACTTACCACGTACTCCCCACAATATAATTTTTTTTCACCACACATAGATATTGAAAATCAACAAGGCCAAAGAACGAGAACTTAAATGCACAGAGCAGTCAAATCCATGCTGGCATTCAAGTAAATGCACATAGGTTCCTTGCTTTTCCCATAGTTATGCTGTAAGGAGGTTTAAATACTACATATCAATGACTACTAAGCTAATTACATGTTCCGTGATTCTCCTGCATGTTTAAATTTATGAAGGTGATCCTGGCAACAGAGCTGAGTGATCAAATTTCAGTTAAGTCAAAGAGGTACAGCTGATGATCACACCTTGATGGAGATGCCTTATTATGTACTCTTCAATAAGCTCCTCGGAAGAAATCAAGGCTCATTGTTATCTGTGATCATTTCCCTCACAGAAATAGAGTATGTATGAATGAATTTTCCTGTTTTTGGGGATCTATAGCGGCTTGGAAAAGAATGACGTCAATTTTATAGTTGGGAGTTTTTTTTCCTGGCTCATTCCAAAACATACTGACTAAAACACTGGTCTACACATTTCTAACTGTTGGATTTGTGTTTTGCTTTGTTTTTTTTTAATTCAGCTGTCCTCTTACAGACTTTTACCCCACGGAGGTGGGGGAATATTAACCCAACACACTATACAGTTTGGAGTTGTCTTTGCTTTAACTCTTTGGGGCACTACAGGAATTTGATTTCATTTTCCCTTGAGGAATATTATCTCATAAAAAATGACTGTTAGACCGTTATAAAATTAGTTCATTTCCTGCCTGCAGAACTCAGGGAATGAAAGCTCTAAGAAAACCCTCAGAAGAAAAGAATGTCTCCAGTAACCACTCAAAACCTTCTTTCCAGATGTCCAATACAGTATGAGCATTCAGTTACAACTGACAGGCTTAATGTTGCATCAGCCACAATTGGAAAAAAGCAACTATTCTTCAGTCCTTAAAATGTGCTGCATTGTTGTATTATCATTACAAAAATTCTATTGCACCAGATTCAAACATAGCATAAATTGGCGGGGTGGGGGGGAGGGAATAGAAATTCACTAAAGACCAAAAAAATCCACTCTTCCTCTTATCCTTTGAAGCAACAAATAAGTATCTTGGAATTATGTGCATAGCCTACAAACTGTGTTCAATAGATGCCTCCATATCAGAGCAGATCATTGCTTCTGGGACCTGATTTTTCAAATGCCCAGTATCTCTTTAAAGAGTTCAAGTATCAAGAAGAGTTCAGCAAAAAGACATATGAACTCTCTTCTCAGTTTGGTGCTATTTATTTATTTATTTATTTGAATTTATTAGCCGCCCAATTCCTATAATGCAATGGTGAGGTATTATGTGCAAACCAAGCAACATTGGGATTGCTTAGCATGCATAGTGGACATTGGCAGCCCTTTTAAGATGCATGCAGGAATGCCTATTCTATCAGTATGGTCCAGAAAGTACAATACAATTAAAAACTTAGACAATTTACATTAAAAAGCTCAGTAAAACATTTTAAAGAGCCCAAACCTTCTGACTCATTCTGTTAGGGCAATACAACTGTCCTCCCTAATGTGGCACCCTCCAGGTATATTGGATTTTTGTTTCTATATCCCCAGTTAGCATAATCTTTGGTAACTTAAGTCCATTATAGGTTATTCTAAAGCTATTGCTATCCCAGTCTGTTCCAGCCTACAAACAATTTCACATCTGTCTTCTCAGGTTCTCTAGTCAAGGCATGAGTATAATACAAAATTACATAACTGCCCCAAATCAGGAAGGTAGCTCAGTTTCAACAGAATTATATATGTTTTTGCAGCTATTGATTAAGCAAAGGATTGCAAACAGAATATAACATCAATTCTGGCCTTAGGGAGAGAACATAAACTCAATTTAAAAATTAGCCCAGCTCAATACAATGGACTGGTATCTGTTCTAGTTCTCATTTTTCTCTGCCACCAAGCTATTTCCTTTGAATCACTGCATCTTTCTAGTGATGCAATTGTTGAGGAGGATTTGGACAATGTATTCCTGATATTACAGAGCTATTTAGGGTCAGTCAATGCCCTGCAGAGCATGTAAACATTAACACTAAAAGCATCAAACCTATATGCTATTAAAAGATATGGTCAGCCTGTTTTTATATAGGGAAAGCCTTGCAAAAGCAATGAAACAAAAGTATTATTGCCCTAAGATTTCAACATAAGCTTTGTTCTTTTGCATGCTAGTACCAGCTGTATCAAAAGCATATAGGTGATATGCTTTTCACTTGTTAGCAAGTGAAAATTATTTACAGGGCATGTTGCAGCTGGTAAATATTGCTTGTTGAAGCAGATGGTCATGCTACAACATTAGTAAATGTATGCCTGTGCCTATATTATACCAGGTCCCTACAACATATACTTTTTGCTTGGGCAATAACAGCTAAGTTGGCACTTGGTGGAATTTCCACTCCAAATATTTGTTGCATTCAGTCAACAAATTTCCTTGACTCTGCTTGTCAGAGTTCAGATTTACCAGAGGTGCCAATGATGAAACATGTCATTGAACTGCAAGATGAAGATGAAAATAAGCATATTAGAATGCCATCCTCAAATACAAATAAAGCAATTTAAATTTTTTCCCAATGATAATCAATCCAGCTTTAAAGTTAAGTACACACTGCAAATTACACTGCAGAAGGATATCAATTGTTAGAACTGTTGTACCTGGACAGATGATTTCTTGTCTGTCTTCCCTACAGAACGTGATCCTCTTTTCTTTAAAGAATTCTGAAATAGAAGAGAACATTTTTTAAATAAAAATGGCAGCTGTGCACTGTTAACATCCACTGATCACCTAACCACTTTTTTTTCTATGACAATGTATATCTGCCCTGATCTCTAAAGCCCATAGCTTCCAGTGAGCTTCCCAGGGTTGAGTTTAATTTCCTCCAAGTTTTCAGAAGAGTATATTTTTCCACAAGAACTAGTGCATAACAATATACACCAGTGAGATTGACTAAATTCCTCAAATTCAGGGGGAATTGAAGTAAAATGACACAGATGAAATTGAGGTTTTTCTTGACTTTGTATGTTTCATTAGGAACCAGAGCAGTAATCTAGGAATGTAAAATAGGAAAAAGAAAATAGGAATTGGAAAAAAAATAGGAAGTCAGTAATGCCTTTTAGTTTACCTATTTATCAGCTAGATTTATATCTCACCCTTCCTCAAGAGCTCAAGGCAGCTTACATCATATTATCCTGACAACTGCAACTCCATGAGGTAGGTTGGCTGAGACACAGTGGTTGGCCCAAAGCTGTCCAGGAATTTTCATAGCTGAGGGTGGACTAGAACTTAATGCCTGTCCAACCCCGTATGCCACACTGATTCCATACCTCTCATTAACTATTATCAACCATATCAAATAGGATTTAATTCAAAACTAATTTTAGGAAATGTAGTTTAGTATTCAAGGTAGGAAACAAGCTGTGTGCGAATGGCATAATGCAGGAAAGGCAAAACTGTGATCACTAGCACTGCATACTAACTGAGGGAGAGGAAATTCCCTAATCGTAATTAAAAATTCTCAAGGAAATCTCTCTGATCTAGGCTGGCTCAGTTCCTGCAAAGTGGCAAAAACAGAGCAATGTTTTTCGCTTCCTTGACAAAGGAGAAAAATAGCAACCACCTACTATAAGAATTTACAAACCTTTATAGCTAAGGGGCATGTCTGACACTTCATGGGAGTAACGGAAATACAACCTACATATACATTAATAGTAAACAAGCATTGTGGGAACAGTATGAAACCACTGATATATTAGGCCAGGGTTTTGTTATAAAGGGTTGGAATTCTTTGTAGCTGTTTCATCAAGGGATGTGCTTTCAGGTCACATGCAAAAATAAATAAATAAATAAAAAACTGAACAGTACCTAAAAGATACTATTATTTTAATAATTTTGGCCACAAATTTACTGAAGACATAACTCTGCAAAGCTTAATCGAATACAGAGGTTTCAAACAAGCAAATTGTCACATCTCTATATTCTAAATCACTGGGCTCCCCAGGAACGTAGCCTCCCTTTCCATTTGTGTACTAAAGTGACATTTTCCAAGAATGTTATAATTCAAGCTATAAAAGACAAACAAGCCTCTTAAAGTTACATAAACCTAAAAGTGTCACCCCTTTCTTTTCTGGTACTCCTTATTAAACACATTTATCTGTACACAGAAATATGTTTAAAAAGAACCTGTCCTCACTGACAATTGGATAAGACAGCTTCTATTTTTTTCTCTTCTCATAAATGAAAAAAAAGTAAAGACTTCTAAAGTAAAATGATGCTTAAGGTCTCTATCTTCCTAAGTGAGATGGGCGGTGACCAATTTGAAATATAAATAAATTTGAAACATAAAATAAATAAGGATCGGCTGTCAAGACAATTCAGTCTAGTTAACAACATGCATAATAGTTAACTATGATTAACTAGTTAATTAGGATTGAATAGGAATAGTTGTTGCCATTCCAGCAGAACTATGCTGTTGCAAAGCATCTCTTCAAAATTCCAGCAGAGTGTAGAACTTATACTGGGAAGAATTAAGCACTGAAGGCATCAAATTAAACCAGTTATGTTTATATTACATTACAGAGTTATGAAAGCTAGTATTACCCCAAACCAAGCAAGTAGCAAAGGATTCTCTGCATTGTTATTCAGAATTAACAGTCCTCTGAAATTAAAATTAGATTAAGTTGTGGCTTACATAAAGGCTAAGCAAGGCCTGCTATAAGACCTCTTGTTAGGGATGCTAGTAACATAAAACCACTAGAATACACAGCTCTGCTGCATCAGCTCAAAGGCCTATCTACTCCAGCCGTTTCCCACCACAGCCAACCAGATAGCAGTGGAAGCTACAAGCAGGGAACAAACACAAAAGCCTCCTCCCAACTCACATGCCTCAACAACTGGCTACTGCCTCTAGTACTGGAAGTAATACGTAGCCGATAGCCATCATGATGAATGGCCCCTGGTAACCTTATCTTCCACAAGGTTGTCTAATTACAATAATGCAAGTTGGATTTATCAGTAGCCCTAGTGATAAAGAACGTTATGGTTTACCCTCCATGAAAAACATGGATGAATCTATCACCGTTCAGCTTCACTAGATGACTCAAGGTCATAACATTATGAAAAAAAGAAAAAAGAAAAAATAATCCCTTCTCCACTTCCAAAGTATGCCTTCTCTCATGTCCCTCACACCTTACCTGCCTTTCTTCTAAACTAAAAAGCTCCAAGTAGCATAACCTTTCCTCACAGAAAAATTATCTAGGCCTGATCAGTAGCAAAAGAGGCTAATTATTGTTTCTTACACACTAGTATTTACTTATTTGCTACTTATGAAACAGTTGTGGGTTTTTTAGTTTTTTTTTATCCCACCTTTATTATTTTTATAAATAATTCAAGGCAGCAAACATACATGTTCTTTCCCCCTCCTATTTTTCCCACAACAACAACCCTGTGAGGTGAGTTGGGCTAAGAGAGAGTGACTAGCCCAAAGTCACCCAGACACTTTTTCATGCCTAAGGGGGAACTAGAACTCACAGTCTCCTGGTTTCTAGCCTGGAGCCTTCACCACTAGACCAAACTGGCTCTTCACCTAATTCAGTCTGCTGAATTAGATGGCTCCTCAGACTTATGCAATAAGTCTTTTCATATATCTTATGGCACATAGTATACTGTGTCTGCTGCTCTAACTTTCCTATCAGTAATGACAGAAACAGAATATAAAGGTTAAAAGGAGCCTTGGAGATCATCTGCTTCAATCTAATGCAGGAATCCAGTATTACACAACAGATGGTCATCTAGATTCTGTTTAAACACTTCTAGCAAAGGAAAGTTCACATCTCCTGAGACAGTGTATACCCCCATCTTCTACACGACAGCCATACTGATACTTGAGATAGACATGTCTTTCTACAGTCTTCTCTTCTCCAAGGCAAACATAACCATCACCCATACATTTCTGTCAAACACTTTATAATCTTGATTACTTTCTTCTGGACATGCTTCAGTTTGTCAGTATACTTCCTAAAAACGAGGTACCCAGAACTGGATGCAATGTTCTAGGTGTAGTCTGACTAATACAAAACAGAGAAGAAGAAGAATTTATTGATATAGATGTTTGATATTTATTGATGCCACTTAGGTATACAGTTTTTTTTTTTTTTGGCAGCTGTAACATATTGAGTGTTCACCAAGACACCCAAATCCTTTTTGCATGTACTTCTGCTTAATATGTATTAGTATTCTTACTGTTCTTAGTATTCCCCATTCTAAATTCATCCCTTTGCTTTTTCGTACCTAAAAAAAAGGATTTTGCATTTCTTCCTGTTGAAGTTAATTATGTTGTTTTCTGCCTATTGTTCCAACTAATCAAGATCATCTTGAATCCTGATGTGGTTCTCTCAGGTGTTTGCTATCCCCATCTTTATGCCATCTACACATTGGATAAGTAGGAGTTAAAAAGCTGTGATTCTCCTCATCACCTATTACCATTGTATCATCTTCTCCAAGCATCAAGCACACCCTTTTTTCTTCCTCTTACTACTGTAATGGGCAAAAAAGCCCTTTTTATTACTTTGTTACCTTTGCAAGTCTAAGTTCTTTTTAGTCATTCTGCAGTATTAGATATTTGCTAGTATGCTTCCTTGCCAATTATACCCATCTTTAATTTCCTATACCTGGTCCTTTTAACTTTTAGCTCAATGAAAAACTCCCTATGCATCAACAATTATTTCCTAAGCTGCCCCCATTTTTTCTTCTCATTGGAATGGTAATTATACTTTCAGTAGTTGAACTCTTCCATTATTACTGCCTCTCCTCCCTGAAAGTTCTGTAATCTGGTCTGGGGAATTATCCAGATCTTTTGCCTGACTTATCTATAACTTTACATAACAGAATGTGTGTGTGTTATATAATATATAACTAAATAATGAGTGGGAGGGAGAAAGAAAGAGAATATAAAACTATGAATTGATTTATAATATCCCATAGATCTGGGGATATTCCATCTTTAACCTTGAATAGGGTAGCGCTTCTCCATTTAAGAGTTGTACATGTGGGGATATGGGAAGATAGAGGCCAGAGTCGGGGAGTGAAAAATACTCTTTCATCTCCTGAGCCGTGAGGGAGAGATAAGAGGATGAGGCTGGCACCTCCCTGAGGAATGCAAGCAGTATTTACTGATTGACCCTGGGAACTATTTCCAGTCTGGGAAGATTTCTGTATAGAGGTCGCAGCTAATAAACCTTGCTGGATTGAATCTGCATGGTCTCCTGGAGTTCCCTGGGCTAAACCTGACAGTACACAATCTGAGGGTCTTCCTGTATTCACAGCTCCTGCTCAATGAGCAGATGGCAACTGTGGCCAGGAAGGCCTTTGTATAGCTTCATTTGGTGCACCAGTTCCATAGATCAGGAGGCCTTTCAGACAGTCATTAATGCCCCAGTCACCTCATGGCTCAACTACTGCAATGTGCTCTGCATGAGACTGCCCTTGAAGACCATCCACAAGCTTCAACTGGTCCAGGACAGGCAGTTATGAGCATGCCTCGGTATTCCCATGTGACACCCCTGCTTTGTGAGCTCCACTGGTTGCCAGTTTAATTCTGTATGTGATTCAAGATGCTGGTTATGACCTATAAAGCCCTACATGGTATAGCACCTGGTTACTTGAGGGACTACCTGTTTCCCATAATATCAGCCCAGCCAGTTTGATCTGACAGAGTTGGCATGCTCTAGGTTCCTTTGATCAAGCAGTGCCATATATTGGACCCAGGAATCGTATCTTCTCTGTTGTACTGCCTGCCCTCTGGAATGAGGTTCCCCGTGAGATCTAGGTGGCTCCCACCTGATGGTGTTCCAGAGGTTTAAAAATCCAGCTTGTCTCTTCCACCTTCCAACACTTCCAGAAAGAGTTTAGTAAACTAAGCAGAAAGATACACATCAATAACTCATAACACAGGTCAGAATGATATCCCTTGGATTCTGTTCTGTCTATATAAACTGTGCCAAAGATATTCACAAGCTGGTGTTAAAGCTCCACAGCCAAGAATGCAGCTGTAAAATGAGAGCTGATGCCTATGCCAAGGCATAGAGATCCAAGCCACTCCTATTAAGGACAAACCTATTGTTCAAAAGCCACACATTCTTAGAGTGGCTTGGAACACAGGCCAGCTAGCAGCCAGAGGATGGAGGCTAGCTAGTTTAGCACAAGTCCTTTCTGCAACAGTGAAGACATCTTTTTATTAGTTTAGCATTTCCAGTCCTCACAGTAATTTAGCTCATACTAGCACTCTCCACAATCTTGATGTGATCATGACTGTTGGACACAGGTCCCAGCCTCTCAACAATTCCAGTTCCCTTGTTCTTACTGTCTATAGTGTATGTGGTGATGTGTGATGAATGATTAGGAAGCAAAAAAATCAAAGGATTTCCAGTAGTCAAGAAGTTATTGTTTATGCTCTCCAAAATTCACCTTTGTTTCTCCATGGGACTGCCAGAAGCTTTATTTATTTATTGTAGAATTATGCAAATTAATGTTAATCTGCTGAATGCAAAGCACACTGCAGAGTAAACTTTGTCTTAGACTCGTATATGGATCAGAAGGACACAGAGTCCCCATTACTTTTCATCCCAGAATTTACTAAGTTCTATAGCCAGTAATTTAAAAAATTACAACATTTGTAATTTGACAAGAACAAGCTAAGGCTGTGCAAAGCAAAAACTGGATTTTCTCCACGTTTACAGGGGTGACAAAAAGGGAAATGTCCCTTATGGGACCAGGATTACACTGCATGGTCGAAAGCCATCAACATCCAACAGATTGGATTTGCATTTTTTATAGTACCACTTTCTCTGTCCAGATCTTTTCAAAATATTTATGCTGCAATTTGTTCTTATCTGACAGGAAAAGCTAACAAATGTGATTGAATTTTACTACCATCATATTGATACTACCAGGCATTCATAAAAGATTTCTATCTCTTTCTGCCTTAAGCATAGACAAGTCCTTCTGAATCTTTTGCTGCAAAACAAATGAAGCCACAGGTGCAAGAGGCCATAAGTGTGAAAATTAATTGGCCTTTTCACCATTTGTCCAATTATAAGAGATGCTTACTCCAGCTGGAGAATAATCAACCCATAATCCCTCAGCAGCAAGCTCTTCCCCAACTGCTTGGCTCACAACCTTCAAAGAACATTTTGTGTGAGTGTGTGTATACTGTATGTGCACAGCCTCCTGAGGGATTACTATCTTGATGTAGCGGAAAGCTCAGTAACTCCAAGGACCCCACAAGCAACCTAGTAGGAGCTTCTGTGTTGTTTCCCTTGTTGGTTAGGTCAAAACAGGAGGGGTGAAGCTAAGAATAATCATGGGTATGAGGGCAGGTGAAGGAACCAACCTATCTAAGCAATGGCAAACTTCTCTCTAGTTGCCCAGAAAATTATCTGGACATGGTTGTAATGTTTAGACAAGTTTGTCTGCTAGGTCATAAAACCCCCCAGATTGGAAGGTACTCTTCTAGTTACTGGAAGGAGTGTAAAACTTTGAGTATATCTAGAGGTGATGATGGTCATCCCAAAGATGCATTAAGTCTGGTACTTGGTGGTGCCAGTACTGAAAATGCAGCTCCTCACTTTACAAAATATATACATTTAGGATAATGTGAGGAACCTGAATCACAGGAAAATTTCTTGTTCCTTGCCAAACCTGCTTTAAGCAACAAACACTGATATTATGGCTGGACCTCACCAGATAAACATTGGAATCAAATTAACTAGATGACAGAATTTGAAAGTTGGATGGAAAATTGAAAAAACAGTCAGGCATATCATTTCCAGGTACAGAGTATGGAACAAACAATGAATTATGAGGATCAAATATAAGAGCTAAACTTATACAATTAAAAAGATGAGGTCTATCAGTAAGATCTGAACGGAAGATATACAATCAGAATGTAAGATCAATGTAACAGACATTGAACCCTGGCAAAAGAGAACCTATGCACTATGGGAAGAGATAAATGATATTGCGAAATCCAAGTGGAAGAACATTCAAAATAATTTTAAGAGGAAAGATCCAGGTAGAAGCAATTAGAGATCAAAATGTGTACAATTTGAGACATGCAGATGACATCATTTCTTTGCTAACTGGGAAATTCTTAAATAAAAAAACAAAAAGTAAAAAACACAGGTTAATGTGAAATATTAAGAAGGCAAAGATAATGTCAACCAACACTTTTAATAAATACAGAGTTGATGACAAAAAACAAAGGTGGCAGATAGGATAGTTTTATTTTCTTGGGCTCATAAATAGTCAAAAATGGATAGTATGCTGTAGAGAGATTAATCTGATGGGGGAAGAGAGGGAGACAACAAGATTAGACATCAGAACAATAGAACAATGTTTTTTCCAGAAATAATGGTAACACTGAATTGGAACATTTGAACTGGGGCATTGATATTGTCCAGCTCTCAAATCTGGACACTGAGACAGACAGACAGAAAGAAAGAAAATGGACAACTTAAATTACGAATTTAGAGAGTAAGAGTGCCAATGGCTACAAGCAGAATCTCTCAATCAGTGTGAGGCCAAATAAAGGTTGGCTGCAATTAGCAACATAAATCTGAGTAGGTGATGGACTTGAAAAAATTATTATGCTTGGTAAATGAGGGAAGCAGATTAATAAAAAGATAATAAATAGGGAAGGTAGATGAGACCAAAGAGATTTACTGGAATGCCCTTGGAACACAAGTCAAGACAGTAAGTATTTGTTTATAAAATCACAGAAGTCAACCCTGACTCACTGGAACCTGACTAAAACTATGTTCACATGAACTGACCTATATATGGGTTAACAAATAGCTAAAAGTCAGAAACATACTTAAGAAGTATGCAAACACACAAGAGTTGAAGCTACCCAACAGGCTATACACCCAAACTGAGAGATCTCTTGAGGGCCTTACTTCATAGTACTATCTAAGAAATGCAACTCATCCATGTTTACACCCAGTAGTTTCATAGGTACACTTGCTAGCTGCTGCTTCTTTTGTGACAATACCACAGCTTGGACTCCAGTCAAGAAAGGCAATGTATTTTATTAGTAGTTGTTTGTCTTCAACATTGTTTTTTGTATCGTTATTCTTGTGCAATTCCTGTTTAAATAATCCGTCAAAGCTTATTCAATGAAATTTTTAAAAATGCATAAAGCAAAAAAAAAAAAAAAACCAAACAAAAAAACCAGATGGGCAATATAAATACGTTTGCTGAATGGTGTAAATTCCCCAAGGGATGCCAGCTGGATTTCATAGGCTGCCATCACCCAAATATTTGTACTACCTGCACTCCTAAAAAATGCAAAACGTTCAACACAGAAGGGGAAACACCTATCCAACTACCTGATCTTATGGAAGAAGTTTCTTTACCTGCTTTTTTTCAAACCATACAAACACTAAGTGGTATGGTTACAGAACTAAATAAATTAAAGGGCACCATAAAATAAATGAATAAATGTCTATAAATTTTTTAAAAAGTTACAAAAGACTCTAAATAAAGTAGACAAAGCAGACAAGTAGTCAAGTAGACAAAGGTATGTCAATTTAATCCCATGCAGGATATCTTCATGCATGAACTGTGGGAAGAGGGTAGCCATACAGATTCTGTACATAAATAAATGAAATTAAAAAGGGAAATCACACAATCACCAGTGAGGACTTAGGTGTCCTTCCATTGATGCAGACTATCTATATAAGGAAATATGTGGACTTTGGAGAATGGAGACTTACTCAGGTCATATGAGGTTCATACAGTCAATTGCATATCCAAAAGACATATCATTACAGTACTTCCATTTTGAGAAGCCAAAATCCTAATTGTAACTGTACTGAGAGGAACATTTTGAGCATAGAAAGCTGTATCATAATACACAGTATTACTTGTACATTTATACCACCTTTCCCCAAAGTTGGAATCCAATATTAAATATGTAGGATCCCAGGACTTTCCATACCATGGCTCCAATAGTCATAGATCTGCTTCTCTTCTGGAAGACTGTTACACCTTGTGTCTAACCCTAACCCTAACTCTGGATCTAAAGGGATTTATGGGAATAAAATATTTATCCTGAAATATCATAGATCAGTATGAAGATTCTACAGAAATGTTTGTTCATCCCTACAAATATCTTTTGGAGAGACAACTATTGCAAGTGGCCTCTGATAGGCATCAGAATTACCGTATTTATCGGCCTATAACACACACAGGTGTATAACAAGCACCTTAATTTTAAGGAGGAAGCTTGAGTAAAAAAACTTAAATTTAAAATAAATGACTTGAAAGCAAAATAAAGGGAGCTCTGAACTTTTTGTTTATTAATATTTATACCACTTATAAAGTAAATACATAATATGAAAGAAAAAGCACCTCTTTGAATGACGAAAACCGGCGCTCCCCATTGCTCGCACAAGCACCTGAGCTCCACAGAGCAGGAGGTGAGCAGAGGGTGAGCGAGCGAAAACTGGAGCTCCCCATCTCGCGCAAGCAAAAACCGCGCAAGTGAAAACTCATGCGAGATGGGGAGCGCCAGTTTTTGCTCGCTCGCCCACCTCTCACCTCCAGAGCTGCCCCGGTTACAGCCCTGGCTCAAATGAAGGCGCCACTCTCCCAGCCCTGCCACTTGAGTATCGGCATATAACACGCAGCTAGGATTTCAGCCCCAAATTTTAAGGAAAAAAGTGTGTGTTATACGCCGATAAATACGGTATTTCTAGCTGTCAGTTTCTTATGATTTAGAAGAGAGGAATGGGGGCAGAATGTGGATGGAGGACAGAGATGTATCTCTGCCTGCCCAGAATCTGAGAATGAACACAATTTCATTTCCTGGATCAGGATGCAATCCTAGTTCAGAAGCAGAAAGAAGCTAATAGTAAAACAGAAAGACACTATATCTGCAAGCTTAAAAGATACTAACCGGTAAGAGTAAATAAGTGGGAAGGGATGGCATTTTGGTCTAAGATTCAAATGATACAAAGCATCTGCTTGTGTTCCAGAAAGCCCTAAGATTAAAGTTTTCTTTATTAGGCTAATAAACTTGGCTAAAAAAGTCTGAACCTGAATACAATATCATGGTTTAAGCCCAGTAGGCCTCACTAATTCTAAGGTAGCACTGATCACACGGCAGCTCTGTGAACTGAGGGATCCCCACTGTCCTGGTTTTCAAGCATTTTCTTCCCTACTACCATGCTAGCAGGATTACAACCCATCTTAAGAAGTAAAAAGGGTTTTGTATGCAAAATCGTGTACAGATTTAAGTGCATAGTCAGTTTTTTTTCCCAAAAGAATCCTAATCTAATTTTTAAAAATACATTTTAGAGGTGGGGTAGGTGGAAGAGAGGGAAAGAAATGGCAACATAAGAATGGATGTAGTTTAGCAGCTTACAGTGGAAATGCCAGAGAAACAAATACAGTAATCTTTTAAAACCATAAATAGCACATCTAAAATCATCTGTATGCAACATTGCAGCCCACATTATGAAAGCACACGCCATGTGACTCTAGTCTAGCCACAGAGCAGCCCACCCCCCCGCCATCCCTAATCTCTCACTGACAGTCACTGCTCCTCTCTCCATTTACTATTCAGTTCATGCCCTCAGGCTGCTCAGAAGCCAATCATATGTCCATTCGTATTGCTTGCTGTATGGATAAGCAGGACAGCCTGCCCAGAAAAAGAACCAAAGGAAACATTGCCAGTCCTATCCAACATGGACAAAGAGAGCTGAGGCTTCCAAGCTGGCCACGGAGTCATTTGCTCTGTTTCCTCTTGCACGGTTAACGTTTCCTATACAATTGGGCAAGGAAATGTGCAACTGCAGCAATAAAAACTTGATATAGCTGAATAAGAGAGAAAAATGGATTTTTTATGCAGTTACCACCCCATTATTTAGTACTGGAGAAATATAAATACCTAATAGAGCCCACAATTTTTTTTATTCAAACAGGAAAATTAGTCTATCAATGATGCATGAAGTATGCCAATTTTTGCTGAAATCAGTGCACCAGATTTTAAGTTATGTAGTCTTCTGACCATAGCAACCACTTGTACCACAGCAGTTTTAAATCTCTCAGTAATTGTTTAACTGAGCTTCACTGATACTCTCCTCAGCCTTCAGCTTCTTGGTGATACTCCCTAATATATTAACACAATGAATAATAGAGTAGAAAGTCACACTAAAGATCATCAAGTCCAACCCTTCTTAGTGCTGGATCCATTAGAGCATCTCCAACAGATGATGTTTAAGCCTCAGTTTGAAGATCTTCAGCGACAAAGAACTCATGTGACAACATGTCTCTTGTTGACAGTTCATATACTCAGGAAGCCCTCCCTGATGTCTAGCCTGAAACTTCTTTCTTGTATTTTTAAGCCATTGGTTCTGGTTGAGTCCTTTGGGGCAACAGAGAATAACTCCACTCTCTCTTCTATGTGACAACTCTTCAGTTGTCTTGAGATTGCTATCGTATGTCCCCTCAGTTGTACTTTCTGTGGGCTAAACATATTTACATCCTTTATTTGTACCAAATAAGGCTTGGTTTCCAGACCTTTCACCATCTTGGGAGCTCTGTTCTGAACTTGCTCCAATCTGTTATTGTCCTTTTTGAACTGTGGTGCCCAGAACTGGACAAAATACTCCACGTGGGGTCGACCAAAGCAGAAAAGAGTAAAATAGTTACAGTACTTCCCATGATATAGACTTGGTTGTCCTGTTAATGCACCCCAAGTAGCACTTGCCTTTTTAGCAGCTGCATCACACTGCTGGCTCATATTTAACCTGTAATTGACAAGAACATCCAAATCCCTTTCATGTGTACTACTGCCAAGCCATGTCTTCCCCTTCCTATGCTTGTGCTTTTCATTTTTCTTAAACCAAATGTAGAACTTTACATTTCTCCTTGTTACATTAATTGAAGCCCACTGTTCAAGCCTGTCTAGATCTTTTTGAATCTCTTCTCTCTCCTCTAAAGTACTAGCCTTTCCTTACAGCTGTGTGTCATCTGCATGCTTAGTAAGATTCCCTTCAAGCTGCTTATCCAAGTCATTGATAAAAATGCTGAACAGACCAAGACCCAGGACAGAACCTATGGTACCCCACTCAAGACTTCCTTCCAAGGCTGAAGTGAAGCCCTCTTTGGGTGCAAAGATTCAGACATTTGTGAGCCCCACTAACAGTAGCACCATCTGGACTCTGCTGAAGTCCAGGTATGCTATGTACCATCTGTAAGTATCGTCAAAATGGAATGAGGGAAAATCATTTAGAAGGGCAAAGACAGAAAACTGACAGACACCTACATTTTTATTATTTTCCGCAGTAAAATATTAAATAATTATTTGTAGGAGAAATACATGAATTAAGTAGGAAGATAAAGTAAAAATTAGAAAAATGTATTTAAAATGTATGTAAGATTGGAATATATTTTATAAAGAAAAGACAAAGGGACAGGATGAGAAAAGAGAAGAATGGAAAGATGGATAACCAAACTAACTAAAGGAAACACAAGCAAGAATGGGTTAAGGAATAATGGAAATGAGGGTGAATTGAAAAATTAAATCAATAATTTATTTGCAAGAGACAACACTAACATGCCCAGAACTGCTCAGATACAGAGTATGGATGACACTGAAGTGGAATTGTTGTAACTCAACAAATATATGCATCTATCTTTCAGGAAAGCCTATCCAGAAGACTGGGATTAGGACAATCCCAAGGGTCACTCAGAGCCCAGAAAAAAACCTATTGATCTCTAAATCTAATAGTCCTCCTCCTCCTCCTCCTCATCACCCTCAAGTTGTTTTTTCTTGAGAAAGCCTTGAAGTGTTGTTTTTTAATACTCCTTTTCGGCAAATGATATCATCCAGCAATGCTAACAGTTAAATAAACTGATAATCTGCATCGCAGTAAGGCCCAGTTGTGAGATACCACTGGAAGAACATGCAAAATTTGCTGGATATTTATTTGCTGGAAGAATTAAAGTAAAAACAGTGATTGGTGGCAAAGGAATTCTACTCCAGAAAAAAAAAATCAAAAGGAGAAGAATGATAGAAGGTTCTGTTTATTTTTCACAAAGGAAGCTGGCAACAACTCTTAAAACACACACACACACACACACACAAACTTGCCTGGCCCATTTCCAACTAGGGTAATAATCCCATGTTGCAGGTACTAAATTTCTGCTGTGACTGCAACTAGATATACTTTTGGCCTTCTGCCCCAACCTTAGACATAGTTCCATTCTACAACCTCATTTTTCTGGCAATGCCCTGCATGCTGAGAGGTATTTCTCTTCCTTAAGATAGTATTCCAAGCCTAGGGACTTGCTAAACATACCTGTTTAAGAGCTCTGATATCATCACTTCAGTAAGCCTAAATTAATTTCAGTTTCTCTGTTGCTTTGGGACTTTATAATGTCTACATACAGTGTCAATAGATCTGGAAAGCATCATGATAGCAGAAGAATGTTTTGCTGACAGATCAGAAACACAGCATGGTGCTAAGTTATTATTAGTTTGACATCCATCTGCTCTCTTCCACTGTTATACAGGGGTTCAGATGTCCTAGCAGCCTGTGCTCATTTATTTTAGCGTATTTAGATTTTACTTAGACCTTAACCAAACCCTTGGCTCAAAGTTTCCATTTTGTTCTAGAAAGGCAATTCTAGCACATTGTATTTGTTTTTGTATGTGTCCCTCTGTTCTGATTAAGCTGGGAGAAAGAGTTGCTCCCTCTGTTAATTAGAGTGAAGGAAATTTCCCAGAGTGATGCCAATCTCTGACAATACCTCTCTGTTTGCATCACTTCATCTTCCCAGTAAACACCGCAACTGGTGAATCCTAAAAAGGGTTTAAAATGTCCTCTGCCATCTGCAGAAACTTAAAAAAATGGAAGGCAGAGCAGCAAGACTAACCAAAAGCAGAATATGGGTATATGGAATGCCCATTCACCACATCCCTTCCCTCTAGAGGGAACCAATGAAGGACAGATTTAGGCTAAAGCAATGTATAGCTCTGGAAATACTGTCTGGGAGAACTGATATCCTGACTAAGGGCAGCATTCTGCATTATGTTTCCCAGCATGCTTTCTTGAAGTACACACTGCATTAAGGAAAAAGTCAAAAAGAAACCATACATTAGCCAGGTCATTATACTGAGCCAAAAGCTAGAAAATAATCTGATGGAACAACCTCTGATGGGTGTCAACCTTGAATGACTTCCTAGATTCTCATCCATTGTTTGCAGGTGTCAGAATTATATGTTTTTTGCCGGTTTGAGCAACTTCCCTACATATGTTAGGAATATAGACAGAAATAGCAAAAGCAGCAACAGTCCTTAAAAAGACTGAAAGAAACTATATTAAGTACTCAAGAATTTTGCAGAAATAGGTCATTCCTCTCTTAGAAATGTATTTACCAATATACATATTTTGCAAGAAAGAGGCCTACTGTCATCTATGAAAACAACATTCTGACATTTTTACTCATGCAGTGAGCCATTTAGAAATCTACTGTGGCTTCCCTGTCTGTAGCAGTCTCCTGCATTCCTCAGGGCTTGAATCTGAAGGACACCACAGCACGGATGCTTTGACTGAACAAACAGCTGATGGGCTATTTGGTGGTTCAGTATCTAGTCAAACCTTCTCCAACTTGGACTTGAATGTTGGGCTTGGAAATACAAAGTCTAGGCTGGCATTATCTTTCAAATGTCAAACTCACTTGGCAGCCTTGAACAACTCACTCCTTCTAAGCCTAACCACTGCATGATATTTGCTGTGATGCTGAATCACAAATAGTAAGCTCCTGGGAGAAAAATTGTACATAAAAATGTTTAAGTAACGGTCCCCCAAAGAATGTACTTACTTCTCTTAGCTTGTCCATCTCATTCTGTAGCACTTGCTTAGCCAATTCACTCTCAATGAGCCGTTGGCGCAAGTCTTCATTCTCCTCTTCCAGTTTAATCCGTTTTTTCTCTACTGTTTCAAGTTCATTATGGAGACGCGCAGAGACATCTTTGGCTACCTGCAGACACAGTCAAGAACAGTGCAAGCCTCAATCCTCAGTTCTGATGCACAACATGCAAATACAAGTTAATCAACAATATATGCACCATTATGGACTTGGGACTTTAGATATTTTATATATATTAACGAAAAGCAAGCACTAAAACAGGAAGCACACAAGTGAGTCATGCCTGTGAATAATGTACCAAGGATTTATGTATATTTCCAACAGAGGAATACGTGAGCTGTGCTTACACTAATTTTACACAACTTGTCATGTCTGCAGCTAGCAGAAATATGGAGGGAAAAATGGAGTTATTTGCACATCCTTTTGGTGCCTCCTATTTTGTAGTAAGCAGTTTGCCTCTCTATATTCAGTGCATAACTTTTTATGCCCTGCTCCATAGCTCAAGAAAATTACAGCTATTGTAAGGCAGACCTTCCACCACAGTGGTGCATAAACAGTGGCTCTTCTGGTTACAGGAGAGGGAATAACTGTCATATTTACAACATGTTTATCAGCTGCATCAGTATGTTTCAGATACACACATCAGCAGGTTTCATGAACAGCTCTGAATATAAATGATAAAGAATCTAGCTGCAAATCCCTACCACCAGTACATTAAAGTTTTCCCAAGCTTATCTCTTCCTATTTGTCTCACAGTCCACAGGTAGAATAGGAATCAAACTGATGGTATTAAATTATTTTCTGAAGATTGTTTGACTCATGCATCAGAAGTCTTTTTTTAAAAAAAAGGCATGAAGGACATGGACTAAAGGTTACACCAAGTCATTGAGAAGCTACTAATTGACTCACAATCATTGACATGGACAGAGTAATGCGCAGCATACAGATCTTAGCAGCTTTAGCACCGAATGCTCCAACTACAAGTACTACTGCAGTTCTCTGTTATGAACAGAATACAATCCAATGGCCACATGTAATAGATTAAGTACACTCTTAATTGTGAGTGGCCTGCTGGCCAGCTGGCTGGCTAGGGAACTTTTCAAATATTCTCAAATCACAGCCACTGTCTTCTCTAATGAGAGGCTGAGATTCAGGAGAAAAGGCATTAGGAGTTTCTTTGTTCTCTGTAAGTTCTGACTAGTGGCCCATGCAGGAAGCAGGGACCTGAAGAAGAAAAGAGATTTCAGGTTACTGGACCTAAAATCTAGAAAATACTGTAAGAAAGGAACCAGTAAGGAAAATCTGGCAGGGAACATTTAGTCAAGTATGGATTTGTTTGTATTTCTGTGCAGTGCTGCATGCAGGATCTTGAGTATGTAGTTTTGTATCTGCTTCTGTCCTCTGCATCCCTATTTGCTTAGACCATTTACTAATACCTGAGTGCCAGCTTTGGAATGCAGATCTCAGCTTTGTGTAATTTGTGGCAGCTAAACTATTCTCTCAAATCTCTGCCGTGCCGCCTCTATTAAAATACAAATCCTTTTTTTTTCCCTGTTACCCCAGGGTTGGGTTTGTAATCTAGTACCATGTACTCGAAATCCCCTGGCCTTGGAACTCTGGTTAAAAGGGGAAAACTGAAGCCATTCATTTAAAAGCTTATCTTTGGGGAAGGGAGATTTTCTTTTCTATCCCATCCAGATTCCAGATGAAGGTGGGGGAATCTCCCCATTCAAGGGCAGGCTGGGGCACTATTACTACCTGCCTGCAGAAACTACTTAAATGCCCCAGAAATCAGGAAGAGGGGTATGACCAAGGGCAGTATGTGGAACCAAGGAACCAAGGGCAGTATATGGAAGGCTGATGTATATGTTAATGATAGATTCCCCCTCATCTACTACCCTTGCTCCATCACATTAAGTGGAAAAAGTCAGCCTAATGCCAATCCAAAAAGGGGGGAAAAACTATGCTAATTTGAATCTGCTGTTCAGCCTGAACAGAACCTCTGGCTTAGGACTGGAGAGCGGCCCAAGTTCAAGTCCACCCTTAGCCATGGAAATTAACTGGATAACTTTGGGCCAGTCTCTTACTCTCAGCCCAACTTACCTATCTCTCATTGTAGAAATAAATTAAAGGACATTCTCATGGAAACTGCCTTGAGCTCTTGGAGAAAAGGTGGGATATAAATCTAACAAATAAAAATAAATAATAGATTTCTACCCCCACGAAGAAGCAGCACAGAGTGTGTCAGCTCTGCTGGATCTTATGTTCACAAACCTTTTTTGGCAAATCTCACATACTGTATTTTGGCCACTGAGGATAGCTGGTGATTGAATTCTTCAGCAATAACATGGTCACAACGCAGACTCCCTGATAATTAAGGTCATAGATGTTATTTTTTTTCACTTCCCAGGGAAAGAAAAGTCACTCCTCACTGAGATAGAAGAAATTAACTTTAAACCCCTCACAAAAAATCATTTTACTGAAAGTAAGAGACAGAAGGAGCAGATGGTAAAACTTCAGAGTTTACTCTCAAGATCCTTAGCCTCTGGTCTCAATGAAGAACACTGCCAATAAAGCGGGAAGTCACTACAGGGAGCCTAGGAAACACCACTGAGCCCATAAGTCACATTGATTGCATCATCCAAACTGCCAACTGAAGCAAGGATGGGTTTTTTCCCTTTGTGGCAATGAGTGCTGCCTTCTGCCCCTCCTGTCTCCCACTCCATATACAGGTGAAACTCGAAAAATTAGAATATCGTGCAAATGTTCATTTATGTCAGTATGGCAACTCAAAAGGCGAAACCAATATATGAGATAGACGCATTACATGCAAAGCGAGATATGTCAAGCCTTACTTTGGTATAATTGTGATGATTATGGCGTACAGCTTATGAAAACCCCAAATTCACAATCTCAGAAAATTAGAATAGTGTGAAAAGGTTCAATATTCTAGGCTCAAAGTGTCCCCCTCTAATCAGCTAATGAATCCATAACACCTGCAAAGGGTTCCTGAGCCTTTCAATGGTCTCTCAGGCTGGTTCAGTAGGAATCACGAGCATGGGAAAGACTGCTGACCTGACAGTTGTGCAGAAAACCATCACTGACACCATCCATAAGGAGGGAAAGCCCCAAAAGGTAATTGCAAAAGAAGTTGGAAAGTGCTGTATCAAAGCACATCAATAGAAGGTTATGTGGAAGGGAAAAGGGTGGTAGAAAAAGGTGCACAAGCAGCAGGGATGACCGCAGCCTGGAGAGGATTGTCAGGAAAAGGCCATTCAAAAGTGTTGGGGACTTTCACAAGGAGTGGACTGAGGCTGGAGTTAGTGCATCAAGAGCCACCACACACAGACGGATCCTGGACATGGGCTTGAAATGTCGTATTCCTCTTGTCAAGCCGCTCCTGAACAACAAACAACGTCAGAAGCGTCTTACCTGGGCTACAGAAAAAAAGAACTGGTCTGTTGCCCAGTGGTCCAAAGTCCTCTTTTCTCATGAGAGCAACTTTTGCATCTCATTTGGGAACCAAGGACCCAGAGTCTGGAGGAAGAATGGAGAGGCACACAATGCACGATGCTTGAAGTCCAGTGTGAAGTTTCCACAGTCTGTGTTGATTTGGGGAGCCATGTCATCTGCTGGTGTTGGTCCACTGTGCTTCATTAAGTCCAGGGTCAACGCAGCCGTCTACCAGGAGATTTTGGAGCACTTCATGCTTCCTTCCGCAGACGAGCTTTATGGGGATGCTGACTTCATTTTCCAGAAGGACTTGGCACCTGCCCACACTGCCGAAAATACCAAAACCTGGTTCAATGATCATGGGAATACTGTGCTTGATTGGCCAGCAAACTCGCCTGACCTGAACCCCATAGAGAATCTATGGGGCATTGCCAAGAGAAAGATGAGGGACATGAGACCGAACAATGCAGCGGAGCTGAAGGCCGCTATTGAAGCATCCTGGTCTTCCATAACACCTCAGCAGTGCCACAGGCTGATAGCATCCATGCCACGCCGCATTGCGGCAGTCATTGCTGCAAAAGGGGCCCAAACCAAGTACTGAGTACATATGCATGCTTATACTTTACAGAGGTCCGATATTGTTCTATTTCCAATCCTTGTGTTATTGATGTCATGTAATATTCTAATTTTCTGAGATTGTGAATTTGGGGTTTTCATAAGCTGTACGCCATAATCATCACAATTATACCAAAGTAAGGCTTGACATATCTCGCTTTGCATGTAATGCGTCTATCTCATATATTGGTTTCACCTTTTGAGTTGCCATACTGACAGAATGAACATTTGCACGATATTCTAATTTTTCGAGTTTCACCTGTATATGTACAACTTCCAAAATCATTTCTGAATTTGAATTGCCTCTTTTTTTATATTTTTCCCCTTCTATGCATCCTTTAGGTGGACTGCCCATATTTTTCTTCTTTTTCAAGTACCATTTATCAGATTAAGCATTTACTTCATTTTAATGCCAATTTATAGAAATATTGAGTAGTTTTCTTCAATGCTGAAATAATAAGGTTCAACATCACTTTTTGGTAAGAGGAACAGTAATACATTCTTACCATTAGGATTACAACTGACAAATATTATAGCAAGCTGCCATTTTACATGATTAACATTAATGATGGATAATGTATATCTGATTGTCAGTTTTATTCTATATTTATTTGTTTGTACTTTTTATTTATTATTTAATTATTTAATTAAATTTATGGGATTCCCAGCTCTGGGCAGCTTACAACTAACTTACTAAAAGTAAAAAATACAACAGACCAAAGAGCAAACTACAAAAAACAAAACAAAACAAAAAGGGGAGGTTCCACAATCAACCTGTTCCCAAGGCCTGGAAGTACAGTAAGTCTTCACCAATTTCCTGAACAACATATGGGTGGGAGCCATATGAATCTCTAGGGGTGGGGGTGGGGATCATTCCAAAAGCAGGGATTGCAACACAATAGACACACTTCTTGGGTCCCACAAGATGACATTCTTTAATTGATGGGATCCGGAGCACATCCACCCTGCTGGACCAAACTGGATGGGCAGAGACAAATGGAGACAAAGCTTTTTGCCATGAAGGGCTTTAAAGGTGATAACCAGCACTTTGAATTGCAACCAGAAGCCAACTGGCCACCAATGAAGCTCGCAAAGCAGCAGGGCTACATGCACATAATGGAGGACTATCTAGACATCAAGAAGGACCAAGAGGATTGCATTCCCCAATCCCAGTCTCTCCAAAGATCATCCACAAGCATAAGCATGCAGTATCCATGCTGTGTCTGAGCCTGATCCATGATTTGCAGGGGTCCAAATAATCTGCTTCCTTGTAGGGCTCTGTGCAGTTTAGGGCTACTATTTTCTACACAACCTTTCCAAGAAAAGGAAAATGGTATATTTGGAATATGGTGCACAGAATATTTATCTTAAAGAAAAGCTTTATTGAGGAGGCCTAAATTTAAATTATACAGAATTGTATGCACAATTAAGCACCATCTAATTTCTTCCAGAGATTAGAGTGGTGTGGGCTTCTCTTTTTCTCACTTCTTGTAATTATAGTACAAGCACAGAGGTTGGAGAAGGCCACTGTATTTAAACTGCAATGTCTTGAATAAGGTCCTCAGATTAAAAGCAAAGATCTTCCAGCGAGGACAGTAAACTAGCCAGGAGTACTGCACCATAACAGGTGTGAAGAAGAAAGGATCCTGCATTGGAAAAAAAAAGACCACGCAATGGCTCTGTAGCTGATGGGGAAAACGTTGCCCTGTACTTCACCTTTGCTGTTATTTATACAAATTCCATAGTCACATTCTGACTATGAGAACTGAAAATTGAGCTAATAGAGGGGTAAATCAAACCATAACTATTTCCATAGAATCAGCTTAGTATGAAACTCTAGCAATACCAAAAGATGAGAATTGTTCCACTTATTTCCTGTTTCTTTAAGCAAAACATTTGATCACAGTGAAAGCTGAGACAACCAGAAGGCAGCTGTTACAGGCTACAGGGAAAGGGAAGGGAAGAAAAATGCAGCCTGACAAACATAGGGGAGCTATCCATCCACTTCTTGCTCAGAAGACCACCATTCCATGTGTTGGCCAATATGGGCAAAACAAAAGGGTTGATGGAGAAAACAGACAGCACATTTGAAATCTCAGATGTTGTTTCCAAATGCAAGATATTCCAAGAGTCTTACATAAATACTAAAACCTATAACTACTAGTTGTGGCTAATAAAAGTGTTAACAGCTCTGTATTTCTAATATTTTTAAAAACCTCAATTTCATACAATGCAAATGAGATTGTAATTTGCTTTTCTGTCACTATCTGTAGCTATAGAATAAGCTAACACTTTTAATATTTCAAACATCAACTTCATTTTTTCTGATGTTTATACTTTTAAATTTTCACACTCTTAAATCTCACACTAATTTAAAATAATGCATTATTTAAAATTATTGGAAAATAAAATGTCATTTTTTGATATAACCAATATACATTTAAAAATCACACCAAGTCCAGTGCTCATAGATTACAATGCATCCCAGGCTATCTGGATATAGCAAATATGCAACTGAATTCCATACTACATTAAGCTTCTTAGTTCTGGATGTGGTGATACAGTGAACATACACACTCTGTCTACAAAGAACCAAAACTGCAGAAAAGCACCTATAAGTACATAGCCAGGATGAGATAGCACACTGCACTAACCTATGGATGAATAAAGAACAATTGGTACTAGGACATAAACTATAGTTTACAACCAAAGTGTCTGAGTTGACCCAACACATTAAGCTAGAAGCAAATAAACCACATTATGACAAAAATGTCAAATTTTGGAGAGTCTTTAGAGAGTGTTCCCAAGGCCTTTGAGGATTAGCTGTGGCCTAGAGCCTTAGATTGAGTACCCAGCTCTAGTTCCTGGTAGGCAGACATCCTGCATTTATCCTGGTAGACCATAAGTTTTGTTAGACTTTCACATATATTCTTTCAGTACAAGATACTGTAAGCCAGAAATATTACCTTACATTATAAATAGTAGGTAAGATTGGGAAATGATGGCTTGTCTAAAACTATCTGCCCTGTCTATAGTTTAACAGAATTTAGAACAACATGATCCTGATTCCTAGGTCTTAACCATGACTAGCATTCATATATAAATTCACAGCAGCAAGCTTCAAACCTCTGAACACCTGCAAAATTTTCTCTCTCCAGAGATTTAGTTTATGTTCCAAATTATTCAAGGTTTGAGAAGCAATAGTCTGATGACTGGTTTGCACATTCAATCTAGGCTTCCTTATACAATTTAATTGTAAAAGGATTTAGAGATGACTTTGGTATGAAAGTACTGTTAAGGAGGGACTTGCAGAAATATTTATGTAGTCCGGAAGTTGATGCAAGAATAAGAAACTCAGAATAACCCCATCTTGAACTTGTCAGTGTAAAAGAGAAATTTGGACAAGCTTTTAAGATTGATGTCAGCTTTTTGAGGTAGTCCAGGTCAAGTGACAGATACCACAGGGATTCCAGGAATACTGCTTTACAATGGTAGGGTGTAATAACCCAATCCTGAAAGCCTGTCAAATGGATTGGTCTTGCTATACTAAAAGTCAGTCTCCAAGAGGGATAAGCTGTCTCTGGGAGAAGTCCAGTTTTCATTGGCAATGTGGCATTTGAGGACTTATAAAGGTGATTTATTTTAAACATATCACAACTGTGACATTTTTAATGTGGATTCATTTTTAAAAATTCCAATTGCACTCATATATTATAACCTCACCTATTCAGAGATCATGTCCACCTTGATCATAGAACGTGCACACAAAAGCATTACTTATGAAAATGCAAGTTATACTTAAAAGGTAATGAAATTCTTCCCTTAAGTTCACATGCCAACAGCTCTAATCAACAGCTGGGAGCAGAGTAGCATAGTACTTCTGGGATGAGATCGCAAAAGAGGATGATGGTGTTCACTGACAAACATTCTCACTCCAGGGCAAGTCACTCCATTTTTTAACACTCCAGTAAGTGCAGGTGGTGGCTATATTTATTTTTCAAACAACCACGCAAGCATCTCCTCTTAATTATAGAGCAGTTAATGGTGAATATATCAATGGACATTGCCATCAGTCACTTGACACACGCTTCATTTCTAGGATCAGCCATTTTCTGGTGCCTCGGGCAATTGGCAGCAGACTCATTCCTTTGTACAATGAGCTTCACTTGGCAGCCGTCTTGGTCCCTGTTATCCTCCCCTTGACAACACTGTAAATGCAGTTTTGTACCCAAAGGAGAGTCTTATGCCTAAATAATTATAAAGGCCGCTGCATTTACTCTCAGCTATGGAGGACCAACACAAGCACTGAGGCAGCTATAAGGAACTTTGAGGCACATATGGTAAAGAGTGGTATTCCTTGTGCAGATGAAGGGTTTGGAAATATGAATTTGCACTACAGTTTCATGTATTTTCTACCTCAAAACAGTGAGATGTTGCACTGCCGGTTTTCAGCACCTGCAGCTTCACACACAAGCCTCTATTGTGTTGTTTGGGAAGAACATGCAGCTTTGGAGAAGGTTTCACCAGTTGAAGGTGTGAAGCTCAACACTCTTGTGTTTGTAATCATAGAACAAGGAGCTTCCAAAGATGCAAGCTCTGTGACTTCTCCATTTAGTCTATCAGCTAATCCTTTTTTTCCTTCTTCAATCATGCCACCCACCATGGGCATGCTGGACACTCACCTCTCTTATCACAGCATCTTATATTTCCATTGCCTGTTAAATATCTGTACCATTAGGTAAATGAGTTGTAGACAAGATGGCAGAAAAAGAGCAAGACTACTAGCCAACCACAGATAAAGCATTCCTCCATCAGAGTGTGTTGCTGTCTTACACCCTTCAACAAAAAGTGCCACACCAAAGCAACATATGTTCCATCCAGCTGGCCTGCACAATCATCCTGAATGAAGGCCCTTCAGCAGTTCAAAGAAGGGGCTCAGCCTCTTTGGTCAGCTGCTTAGTTCTCATGATTTTAAATGGGGTTGACAAGGAGTCATGTTTTTATAACTAACCTTTCCCAAGGCTATCTATCTCCAGAACCACAGAGACTGTGCAATGAAGAGATTACCAGCAGGGAAAAGGAATTCAGAGAGAGAAGCAGCAGCTCAGTTACAACTGAATGTATGCCATTTTGCTGGGAGAACCCGCTATCAAACAATGTGCAACTATGTAATTTAATGGCTTGCAAAAGCACTTTCAGAGTAGCCATTCAGGACTGTATGAAAATCATTACTAATATTTTTTTTCCCAGAAAGGGAAATAGTCATTGTTTTCAGTATCAGCCAGCATCATGTGCAGCGCAAAATTAGCTTAAATACAGGTCCTCCATAATAATTCATAAATTGTCCAACTGAAACATAACAAAACAGCCAAAAGTTAAGGAGTCCCACTCCACAAAAGCATTTCAAGCAGAACAAGTTTCTGTTCATACTCATCAACAATGCATAAAACCAACAAAAGCTATTTATTGATTAAAAAAAACATTCTGCATCTAGATAATTCAAATTTTGCTGAAAAAATTACTTTTAGGACATCTATATAAATTAGCAATCATTACTTATTCTGCATATTTTTATTCTGCTTCTGGGAAAAAGCTATGGGGAGCACCAAATGCATAATCCTTGCTTTCTATGACTGTAGTCATAAAAACCAAAAACATGCTTCCTACAACATTAAAAATCTCCATATAATGAATTCTGCACCTAATGCTATTGTAGTGCAATGCTTACATTGTGCAGTCATGCAACTGTAAAATATACAAACAGCTACGCTTCAAATTTCCAATAACTTGACTTTATTTTACTATGACTCCAATCTCAGTTTGTGTATCTTTATTTGCTCTTATCTTGCCTCTACATAAACGAGATAAACTACATTTATTCAAAGGAAGCCAAGTCTCATGGTGTCCTGGAGAAATGACTAAAACATTACACCACCACAACAAATTTTCCAAGTAATCATCATCAATGCTTTTCAAGGACAATATGCCTTCAGATTAATCTCTCAGCAAGATTTCCATAGGAAGCTCTTTTTTCTACAATGTAAAAATAAATCTACTATAAACACCTTACTGAAGTTGCTATAACTCAGGAGCAGACAACATCCTTTGAACAGAAAATTCAGTTTCAATTCCTCTTATATCAAGTCAAAGGATTTCAGGCATTTGAATGGAGAAGCCTTCTGTTTAAGATCTTGGAGAGATGTCAACAGAATACTAGACTGGACAGGCAATGGTCTAAATAGTACAAATCCATTCCTTATATTCCAGAACTAATAGTCTAACACAGGAGAAAGCAACTCCTTATATCCCAGGTTCATTCAGTTGGCTTCTCCATTCTGATGAAGAAAAAATTTGCAAATGCAGGCTTACCTTAACATCTTGTTCAAGGCTGTGGATGAGCTCTCCATCCACCTGGCCAGTCTGCGCAACACGAAGGCTGCGTCGCTCTGCTTTACGCAGACGATACTGTAAGATACGACAAGTCTTACTAGCTTGATCCAGTTGTTGCCTTAACTCCTGTAGCTGATAGACATCCTCTTCCATGTAGACATCTCTCATCTCCAGCATCTCTGCACGAAGTTCCTCAATCTCATCCTGGAAAGATAGACACAATGGTCAAAGGATGGGCAAGACAAGTAACAAAGCCTGCATGCTGGGGATATTGGAGAGTGGGAGGAACCTATACATGAAACGGCCACTTAGTGCATCTATATGTATTCATTGATTGCAAGTTATACTAAATCTTTTCACTACAAAAAGTCTTCTAGACATCTTACACAGAAATCACCATTTTAAAAATTCTAAGCACAAATACAGCAGTACTTTTCTATACGGCCTACCATGAAGCTCAAAAATACAGATTATTGTATGTTAAAATGGATCAGACGAATAGAACAAGTTTAGGTTGGTGCATTAACAATAAAAATGGTGTCCTGCTTTGCAGATCCTTCTCATTTGAGTAGACACAATCTCAGTTTTGATGGAACAGGAATCCAGAGAACAACCTCAACAAATCTGTTCTGAGGTGGCACATTAACTATTAACAGAAGTATGCAGCACTTAGATCTACAACATAAGGTCTATCTGCAACACTTTATAACAGCTTGCTATAAGGAAAGTCACAGCAGCTTAAGGTGCTAAATTTGCACTCCTGTGTACTCCTAACACCCCTAGAGATGAATTCTTAAGTGCTGCACAACCCTACTATTTAAATTAACAGTACAGCCTTTCCCTCTGAAATACTGAGAGTTGCAGACAAAACAGGATGTATAGACAGTGCATAAAGTATATAACTGTTATTCCACTGGTGTAATATAAAATCTTATGTTGCAATATTTAAAAAAATAAATAGTAACATTTATCCTTTACTGTTTGTACTATTTTTGTTCATGTAAGTGAGTCCTTAGTAGCGAAGTTTGCAAAGATCAAATCAAATTAGATTTTCTCAACTCTATCTGATGTGTTTTTGCCTCTGAATAATTCATGTTAAAGATGAAGAACTTCAGAGAACTGCTTCTCATCTGTGGAAGGGAATGGCCACATGCACACACAGTGAAATTATTGATGTAAGCCTGGCACAGAGTGCCACAATTAATGAAAGAAAAAAGACAGAGGTGGGGAAGAGAAATACCACATGGAAGCCTCTGAAGCTATCATGCACAAGAGAGCAGCCTACCCATGCCAATCCAACTAATTAGTCTTAGGATATTAGAAGGAAATAAACTATGTAAAACTTGCAAAGGGAGGTTAAAAGACTTCACGCCAAGAAAATAGTCACACCACACCAATCGGGGGGCTCAAGATTTTCTCTGAATCACAAAGGAAACTGCCTTCTACTTATACCAACACTGTTATTTCTGATCTTATACCTACAGACATAGCCATCTTCTCTACAAATAAGAACTGCCAAGGTCACTTAGATTACAGTGGGATATAAATGGAATAAATGCATGAAATAAAATAAATAAAATTTCTCTAAAGCAACAGGGTTAGGGTCTTGTGTTTTGTTGTATCATGTCTCTTTCAGCAAGCTGGGAAAAAATTGCAGGCCTGGGCCCTGAAGTGGCTGCTCAAGCATTAGCAATCCATGATACAAAAAACAAGCATAGATAGAAGGTATTTTGCATGGAGTTCTGTATGTCCTCTGTCATTCCTTCACGATCTCACAGATCATGCTCAAGTCTATGCATTTCACCTGGAATTCCTCTCTTAACAAGCAATAGATTTAGAATATTGTACACTTGCTTATCATACACAAGAGGGACGTATTGTAGTAAAGGAAAAATAACTCTCCCGGTATAATCGTAACATTTCATGACACTGCCATTTAATATCTTTATTTAGAAGATAACAAGTCCAGTTCAGCTCCTAATGAGTACACTGATAATGCCCATGTAGTCTTGGCAGCAGCAATGGAAGTGGTTTGTCACTGCTATATTTCAATATGTTTTTTCTACTTTTTCCAGACTACAGACCTAGGATTTCCTGTTGGTATGCCATCGTAATATTAACTATAACTAAACCTGCTTAGCTTTTTGGACCAGACAAGATCAGACAGGTGCTGTCACCTAGCTATGGATATACCATTCCCATTACTGTAAACTGAAATTAAATTCCAAAATATCTTCCATGTATTGGTGTCAGAAAACCACACATTCACAAGACAGGTGATTCCACAACCCAAAGGACAATATGAAAACCTCCTTGTTTGTGCTCCCTCCAGTCCAGGTGCCTTTTGCTAGTAGTACACAGGTCATTGCTAGTTTGAGTCACCTGTTGTTCCTTGTTTCATTGGCAGTAGTTCTCACACTGGAGGACAGAACTTCTCTAGCTATTTCCTCTATTGGCTGGCTACATTCCTTGTTCTTTCTGGGAGATGTTCAAGTTTTTGTTCATTTGAAGCTGGAAAGTGGGAGCACCCAGATAACCCCCCCCCCCAGTTCTTTATGGATCAATCGTTTATCTGCTTATGATCTGCAGAGGGAAGCCAATCACAGCATCATCCATTAGGAAGCCTTTCTATTGTGCAACTTGAGCAAAGGGGGTACACAATCAAGGGCTTTCCAAACCAGCCTCCCAGTCAACCAGTCACATTCAATCATGAAATGAGGCACCATCTCAAAGAATATGACAAGTTCTCTTGGAGATCTCAGCAAAATGCAATTACAGAAAGTTATTTCTTGTCTCATATTTTGTGTTAACTTGCATTCTTATGTAAACAAGAGAAGATCTTAAGTTTCCTAAACAGAAGCAGTTCACACAATTTATGGGATAAATTCATGCAAATGTATGAACAATTCACAGCACCTGTTCATGCTAACCACACATTGATTTCTGGCTTTTAAAAAATGAAGTAATGTAACATGGGAGTGATTGTTCAATTTCTTTATAAGTCATTAACATAATTTTTGAAGCGATTGTTATTACTTTATGGTACTAAACATCTACATTTATCATGTTTTATGCATGCCTAAACATTGCTATAGCATGCAAAATCCCCACATTTAAATATTTTGCATTACTTACAGAGGTATTACTAGGACATTTAGGTTGATGCCCACTGTTATCAGAGATATGGCCAGAAATTTTGATTTGATAATGATTTGATATGGAGGCTTGCTGAAGTTAAACATGTGTCACAACATCACAACACAAACACTGCCCCTCACATACTTGCATATGATGTAGTGATGCAAGTACAAAAGGGCAGACCTTACGTTGTGGTATTTTGGCACTGCACATTGTTTATCATTATGGTTAGGAACAGACATCTATGACAGTGAGCCAATGTCAGATTCTTCTTTTTAAATAGCTGTTATGACTTTGTAGCAACTCCAGCTCTTCATGTAATATACATTGTGGATTTTAATATGACGGGCTTTCTCTTTAACCAATCTCACTACTTACTTGAAAGCAAAATATGCATCACACAGAATAATATTATGCATCACTCAACTACACTAGAGTGCTTCAAAATAGGATGACATTGTGTTATTCCTTCCTATTACAGATTTACATAAAACAGACATTAGCTTTTAGGTATGCCTTCAAACTATAGCATCTTAGATCATTATCTCTTAAAGCAGCAGCTCTGATTGCTCCTACAGAAATATTCCCTGAATAATGCAAGAAAAAATAACATTGGTCATGTCAATGTTCATTCATTATGCCATAATATAGTTTGTTTTTTGCTTGATGTGATGAATGAATCTAGATATTATGATGTATTGAAGTATTATGTGGAAACCAAGCTATAATGGTTTGTTCAAACCAATGTTAGAGTTTAAAATCTGGGTTAGAGTTACATGTAGTCCCCAGTTTAAGAACGAGTTCTGTTCCCAAGGTCTGTCCTTTAGTCGAATTTGTATGTAAGCCAGAACAGTATTATTGTATAATACTGTATAAATAGTATTGTGTAATTAACTCAAACCATTGTGTGTTTAACTCAAATCATTGTGTATTTAACTTGAATTTTGCTACAATAGGCTCCATTCTTAACTATGGGTCGTCCTTAAACTGGGCATTATTAACCTGGAGACTACCTGTATATGAAAATGTGGTCAATGCCTTAAGGATGGAGCAAAGATAGAGAGGGTTGTACACAGTCACTTATGAAGGCAAACAATATTTTGAGAGCTATTTCCATTTAAGATTGAGACAAATATTTTGTTTCTAATATTCATTGCACAAAGTAGAAAGCAGCAGCAATCTGTCAGCATTACAGGACACGGAGCTTTTCCTCACATCCCCACTGAAGTCCTTTCCTCCCATTTTCCTCCCAACAGCAGTCCTGTAGCCATACTTTGAAAACTAGGCTAGCGTGTTGCTGCTCTCTTATCAGAACAGGAGCAGCAGTTTCTGCTGCTGCTGTCAGGAAATTAAGGGGCAGGAACGGGATTCTCTCCTTGCCAGTATCATTTTCTACTGGAAAACACTAGTTTCCTGCTGGATCATCATGATCTGGCTTCAGCCTGCCTCAGAAACAAGTTGGCCCCAAGATGGAGGCTCCATGGAAGGGTATGTCCCTAATAACTGGCAAACAGTCTCTTTCAGATCCAGGGCAAAGGGGCTAAGTGGATGACCCTTGTAAAAGGTTTACGTTAAGCACTAAGTCATTTAAGTAGAAATCATTGCCTAGAATTGTACTGGTTTCCAGAACCAGTCGTACCTGAAATATTGTTAAGTAAATCATTAAATGAAGATCTTACTACCAGAAAAGGTCCAAATTCTACTGTGCAATGTCCTGTTTCTCTTGGCATCATCTTCTTGGAATCTTTGTGGTATCTGCAGGATCCAACACTCAACATATTAAAGTAGACAGAGGCCATCATCATTACGTTTGACTGCCTACTTGATCACTCTTAGTCACTTGGAAATAGACAAAATATGACATAAATCAAAACAACTGAAAAGGTCCAATAGTTCCTTAGGATACTTCTGTATGAAGGCTTTGGAATGGTCCCAGTTCATGGCTAGAAGCTAAGCAGAATTGCAATTAGTCAGTCCTCTAATAAAATATTTTAAGTTACATAAAAAACAATAGGTAAAAAAGTACTGGGTAGATACACATTTGCAAACAAAATGCGTTGATATTCTTTCATATGTCTTTAATCATATAAATCTGGTTTCACACCATTCTTGGCAGTCTGTAGCAAGCCAGGTATTTGTACCAGCCATACTGTCTACACATTTATCTTCCAATTTTTCAGCAGCTTCCAGGAATTCCCTCGCATTTTTGGATTTAGCTTGGTCTAAGATGCTGACAGTAGACAGATGCTTGGTATTCAGGTATTCAAACAAAGCAGCCATCAACAGGCACATAGAGATAAACAACGTCTACACACTATTCAAAAGAGACAATAAAAAGGAAAACAAAAGACTAGAACATCTCCTCACCAGCAATCATCACCCAGATAAGCAGAGATTAACTCCAAAATTATCACCAGACTTACAATCAGCAGTAAACAATGCTTGTTTAGATTTGATTTTTAATGGATTATTTATTTAACTATTTATGGGGGGATTTTTAATTGTTGATGGGGTTTCTGATTTTAATTGTGAGCCTCCCAGAGTCACCCGTTGGGGGGAGATGGGCAGCATACAAATTTAATAATAAATAAATACCCTAATCAAGGAACTACCAGAGGAAAAAAAACAAATCAAACCCCCCACCAGCACTGGCAGGGCATGCCACAGTATATAAACAGAGAGCAAACCCCATCCCATTCTAGCATTGAAGATGTTACCTAGCCAGGTAACGAAACGTTTACAAGAAAACAGCCAAGCTCAGAGAACTCCAGGGACTCCACAGTTCAACCCTGAGCTACCCATATTCTCTTCTATTGAGACATCAGAGAGTGACCTTTTTCTTCATGGAAGACAATTACAGTGATATTTTTCGCAGTGACATTACAACTCTACCAGATTTGTATAATATTGATAAAAAACAGAGAAAAGGAGAAGCATTCATAAACATCAAGATACATAAAAACTATCGGTAGCAAGTAAATCTTAGAAAAGGGAGTTTTCATGTTACACTCTTGGACTGGCTGTGGGGTACACAGGGTTCAATAGTCTCCCCACTACTCTGTAACATCTACATGAAACTTTTGGGTCAGGTCATCCATGGTACGGGATTAAGTACCATCAGTATGCTGATGATACTCAGGTATACATCTCTGCTCCAGGCAACCCATTAAGGTGTTTTTTAAGTCCCTGGAGGCTGTGTGGGTCTGGATGGGGAAGAACCAGCTTCCCCATCAACTCTGACAAGATTGAGTGGTTGTGGGTTTAAGCACCATCTAGTCATTTTCTATTATTAACTTTGAGTGGGATTACACTTCCCCAGGCAAAGGTGTGCACAATCTGGGGGTCCTCTTCAACTTGCAACACTTGCTCTAGGAGCAGGTGGCAGCTGTGGCCATGAGGGCCTTGCATAATTACATTTTGTGTGCCACTTGTGCCTGTTCATAGATTGGGAGGAACTGTTCACTCACTCATCTTTGGTCACCTCTCGTTTGGACTACTATGTGCTTTACATGGGTTGCCCTTGAAGAGCATTTGGAAGCTTCAGCTAGTCCAGAATGCAGTGGTACATGTAACATCACCGCTTTATGAATTGCACTGACTCCCAGTAGGTTTCTAGGTGCAATTCAAAAGCTAGTTATCACCTTTAAAGCCCTACATGGCATGAGGCCAGGTTACTTGTGGGGCTGTCTTTCTCCAATGGTTTCTGCCTGTCTCACCAGACCAGGCAGAGTAGGCATGCTCCAGCTTCATCAATGAAACAATGCCACTTGATGAGCCCTAGGAAGCATGCCTTCTCCATCATGGTATCTGTCTTATGGAATAGCATCCCCCCTGAGATACAGACAGCCCCTACTTTATTGGCCTTCCAAACAGCTGTGAATACCTGGCTATTCCCCCAGGCATTGAAGGCCAGGATATTAACTATTTGTGAATTGGTTTGTTTTTATCTCTGTTCACCACCCAGGGTTCCTTTGGTAGACGGGTGGCTATATAAATAAGTAAAACTATTAGAGATACAGCTTCTTCAAATGGAGAACGTAATCCTCATTTTGAAGTCAATCAGCTACTAGGAAGCTGAGCTTGTTCTTCAGAGCTACCTCCTTATACCAGTCACCTACCATTAAAAATCTCCAGTGTGTTTTGCTTCTTACCAAAACACACTGGAAATAACAACTCATATGATGCTTTGTTCCTATAGATGGATACAAGATCATTCTGTGGTTCCACTTCAGAAAAGGTGAGAGGCAGTGGTACTTCCCTTCCAAATCTCTCACTGTGAACAAAATTTCAAAGAATCTGACTGCTTCTAGCTATAAGGATGATAAAATCAACACATATGAAGAGAACAACCTGTGGTCCCAAGCCCATGCACTTACTCATATACCCATACACTACCCATGCAAAATGAAATTTTGGGGAAATAGAGGCAGGGGCAAACCAGGAAAAATATGTGACTAGCCTGATATTGTAATGTGATTGTCTAGAATATTTCAAAACCCCTTAAGATTCTTTTAGTTGGAGATGCCAGCAATTGGGAGTAGGGCTTTAAGAGATTCAAAGTTTGTGTTAAGTTGTATTTCAGAATCACAGTTTTTTATTCTCTAGCTTGTTAGGTTAATTCAACTTCACCTTTATCTTACGTTTAGCATCCAATACTTTTTCCCAAATAAGATGAAGGGATTCGCAGCATGCTACTTCTTGCTGGGTAGCTATTAGCAGCTTCTAGGTAGCCATTTTAAAAAATGCCAATTTTTCCTTAACAAATGCTGTAAATTGGTTTTGCAAATGCCAAAACTCATTCATGAGCACACACCTATAAGTTATTTAATGCATTCTACCACTAACAAAGGCCGTATCCATTTCGTTCTTGTGATTCCAAACAGCTGTTTGTAACAGACCCACCCAGAAATCTCTGTGCTCCCTTGCTAGGTAAGATTGCTTTGTCCTGGCATGTGTTGCCAAGGGGTCAATAGGAGGCCAAATTCAGAACTGACTATGGGATCAGCATGTATTCTAAATGCTAGCAATAAATCCATCGGCCTGTCTACCACTACATTTTCCATACACCTATAATTCCACTCCATGGATCTCTGTGTTACACATGAATGCTTCATTTTCTTTTTGATAAATAAAGGGGCATAACAAATGACATTTGCATTAGATATCTTAGCAGAAACAAAAGGGAAAAACCGGGGATATGGTAAGGACAGACTGTACAAACCATTACAACAGTAGAATTCTGAGTAGATGTAGTTATTCTACTGAGTAATAAAAAGCAAACAACAGTATAGTCATTCAGGAATCTACCTGCTTCCAAAAGAGGTACCTATCAATGGCTAATCATGAGCAGCCCAACATTCAGTGCACTAATAAACCAACATTACATGGCATTTACTTACTGTATTTATATCTTCCACATTTCTCATTAAATTCTTGCATTTATGTGACATAAATTGGGCTGCAAAGCCATGCTTGACTCAAAGTCATCCATTAAGCACCACACTGAGATGGGACTTGAACCTGACTCTCCCAGCCCAACAGCTTCATCACAACAGAGAAGTAAATCTCTTCAAAATATCGAGAGGGTGGAGCTTAACAGACAGATTCAAGTAACAGGCAGGATCAGAAAATCATTTCAAACTCATGGCATATTTGTAATTCAGAGGAAGTTTCAGATAGATGAGATTAAAATAATTGCTATAAAGACTTTTTTTTTGGTGCCTTCGAGTCAGTGTGGACTCCTGGCAACTGCCTGGACTAGGCAGTTTCCTTGACAAGATTTTTGGAAGTGGTTTGCCCTTGCCTTTTTCCTAGGGCTGAGATAGTGTGACTGGCCTAAGGTCACCCAGCTGGCTTCATGCCAAAGGCAGAACTAGAACTCATGGTCTCCTGGTTTCTAGCCTGGTGCCTTAACCACTACACTAAACTGGCTCTCCATAAAGATATGACTACCAACAAGTGGCTGCTATCATTGGTTATTCATTCATCTTTAAAATACATCTAAAATTGATTCCTCTCTCAAATCTCTCCCTCCATCTTATTAATACTTTGAAATGTATGAAGTCAATTACTTCCATAGGGAGGAATTGGTCATAGGTATCTAAGTATAACATGGCAGGCACAATGGCTTCCTTAGATATTGTGTGGCTAATCCCAAATGAAGGGACTCAATTGAACTCCAGATATTGTCCAAACAAGTAGATACTTCAGAGCCACTTGAGGTACCAACTTGTACTTTATCAGCAGACAAATGTGTTCCCCATAGATGTCTGCACATGCTCCATGGATTCCAAGTCACAGACTTCACAGAACACTAATTCGGTGGAAAAGTAATACAGACTATCCTTTCTCAGTTCAAATAAAATGTATTGTTCTCTTTAATCTGAAAATACTTTGCTGATGCCAAGTTGCCTGTTATATTTATGTCACTGGAAATATACCTTAACAAAACTAAAAGAAAAGCAGAAAAATACTGTATTGTGAGACCACAAAATGAAAAATGTGGAAATTAAAATATTACATGAACCTGACTTTATCAGCAATAGCTCAACTTGTATTCTTATGATCTCTCACTGTAACAGGGAAAACAACATCAAGGAATGACAAGGGAACATTTCCTTACAGATTAAAGGGAACATAAGCAGCAGCTTTCAATTAACTCCAAACCACAGACTAGCAGAAGGAACAGCACTATAATTTACCAGGATAAAATAAGAAAAGATTTATAAAAGAAACAACAGGGATATCTTGATGAGTGCAGAGCTCTCCGAATCTCTAGGTCAAGTACATTAATGTCCCCCCCCCCCCCCCCACTCCACAGACCATTTTATTTATTTTATTAAAATTTTTAAACAGCCCAAGAGCCAAAGCTTTCTGGGTGGTTTATAATATAACACATTAAAAGGTACAATCTGAATAAAACATATACCATAATATCAAATACATGCAAAATGAAAACACAATAAACTAGGTAGCAGCAAGGCAGTCATTCAAAATCTAAAACAATATTAATTAAAATACTATTAAAAGACAGTTAAAAGACTATTAGCAAATTAAAAAATAACTGGACAACAATACAGGTAAGGGCTGTAGCTAAGTAGTAGCGGTACTTACAGTACAGGTACAGGTAAGGGCTGTAGCACTGCTTTGCAGTGCTGTTGCCAATGCAGACTGTGCTGATCCAGACAGACCAACTTCTGCTCTTAAAGAGCACGGATCACTGCTGCGAATTATAGCCTCTTAACTCAAATCTACAAACTACAACCTAGTTTGCAGTTTACACAACTTGCTAAAACAAATTGTGGTTTGATTGGTATTGAGTTACCTTATTGTGAGGACCCAGCCATTGTACTTTATGAACAATCAGTGGTTTAGTAACTGTGCAAAATCAACCTACAGGTTGTTTTTTTTAAATACTTAATGGCTTAACACAATTCCTGAACCCAATTTAAACGTTCTTTTAATGGTTATTAGGATATTTTTTGGTGCTCTGAAATGTTATACCTGTTGGAAAGACTACAAAATACCCACAATGGAAGAATGGCTGGTGAAGATGACAGAATTAGCAGAGATGACAAAATTGACTTGTCTGATTAGGGAAAGGACAATAACCACATCCATTAGTGACTAGAAACTCCTTATGGATTTTTTGCTGAAAAAAGAAAAAAACAAACTTGTGATTTTAGGGTTTGATGATTAGAAAGGGTAGATTATGGAAAGAAGGAAATTATGCTGTAACTTTAGAGACCGAGGATAAAATATAAATGCACTTGTAACTACAGATAAGAAGACTGGAAGCCACTTCTTTATAACTTTTTTTCCTTTCTTTCTCCTTTCTCTTTCTTTCTTTGCACCTTTTTTCACTTATTACCTTACTTTTGCTTTTTTTCCAAATTTGTATTGTTTTTATTGTCTTAAATTTTTATTTTATACATATAAAAAACATTTTTATTAAATAAAATCAGTATATATACTGAAATGTTACACCTGTTGTAAAAAATCTTTTACCTGTTGTAAAAACTGTCACCACATGGCAATTTTTAATTGGAAATGCGTATCTCAATCCCAATAATGTGGGTACACTAGGATACCAATTTAGCGCTTTGCTCTATAACTATTTAAGTGTACATCAAGAAATGCCAGTAATGTGAATTCTCCAGAATATAGCTTATCTTGGCTTTCTGGTAAAAGGAAGGGGTTTAATACTGTTCACATAAATATTGAGATAACTAGAGAAAATAGGGTAAGCAGAGATTCAGAAAGCTTTTCAACCAGCCTGTGCTAAGCTAACCATGGGATGGAGCACTTCACCTTCAAGCAAAGGGCCCAGTGGCTCTGCTCCCTGAAATTGTGTAGCCACCACACCCACTCAAAGGCTCAACGTGACTGTTTGTCTAGAATTGCTCTCCAGAAGGAAGTGATACAGCATAGATCAGTGTAAAAGCAGACTTTAGAAACTGTGCTGTCAATCATCTGTACACCAGCTGATTGGGCTGTCCCCCAAATTTATAGGTAAAGTCCAAGATGAGTTTGACTCCTGATAATACATAGTTTTCTTGGCAACAATATGGAAATATTTTGTCCTTGCTTTCTTCTAGGATGTTTTTTCAACCTCCTAGTCTAGCCTGTAGGGTTGACATTTCCTGGTGGAAATTCCCACCCAAATATTAACCATACTTAGGTTTTTAGATCAGCTAATTATGAGCTTACAAGACTAAAGTTCATGTCAGCCCCCCAATATTTTGCAGATACAAAAATGAATAAAGTTGTAATATCCTACAGTAATTCTTGTATCAAAAATCACTTAAGTACCCTCACCAACTAGTATTCATAGCCTTCTTTGCACACTACTTTTGTAATGAGCATATTGAGGCCCACTGAGTTCAATCTGTTCTAAACATCTGAATCCCTCCCACTGATTCGGCAATACTCTATCCTCTGCTATAACTGTTAAGAAGGTTAACAGTCCTTGTTACTTAAAAATAACACAACCGCTATCTTCCATTCACAATATCACTCAGCACCAATTGGCAAAAAGCACACTGTATGATGCTTTACTAATTCAGGTGCATGTATTTACACAAGAATGTGTACTAGAAATAAAATGCAAGATGGACAGCAACTTGAGGGCACTTAATCACTTCCTAAACAAGCAATTATCTTTCCTAGAATCTGAGCATACAGGTGAAACTCAAAAAATTAGAATATCGTGCAAATGTTCATTTATGTCAGTATGGCAACTCAAAAGGTGAAACCAATATATGAAATAGATGCATTACATGCAAAGCGAGATATGTCAAGCCTTATTTTGGTATAATTGTGATGATTATGGCGTACAGCTTATGAAAACCCCAAATTCACAATCTCAGAAAATTAGAATAGTGTGAAAAGGTTCAATATTCTAGGCTCAAAGTGTCCCCCTCTAATCAGCTAATGAATCCATAACACCTGCAAAGGGTTCCTGAGCCTTTCAATGGTCTCTCAGGCTGGTTCAGTAGGAATCACGAGCATGGGAAAGACTGCTGACCTGACAGTTGTGCAGAAAACCATCACTGACACCCTCCATAAGGAGGGAAAGCCCCAAAAGGTAATTGCAAAAGAAGTTGGATGTTCCCAAAGTGCTGTATCAAAGCACATCAGTAGAAGGTTATGTGGAAAGGAAAAGGGTGGTAGAAAAAGGTGCACAAGCAGCAGGGATGACCGCAGCCTGGAGAGGATTGTCAGGAAAAGGCCATTCAAAAGTGTTGGGGACTTTCACAAGGAGTGGACTGAGGCTGGAGTTAGTGCATCAAGAGCCACCACACACAGACGGATCCTGGACACGGGCTTCAAATGTCGTATTCCTCTTGTCAAGCCGCTCCTGAACAACAAACAACGTCAGAAGCGTCTTACCTGGGCTACAGAAAAAAAGAACTGGTCTGTTGCCCAGTGGTCCAAAGTCCTCTTTTCTCATGAGAGCAACTTTTGCATCTCCTTTGGGAACCAAGGACCCAGAGTCTGGAGGAAGAATGGAGAGGCACACAATGCACGATGCTTGAAGTCCAGTGTGAAGTTTCCACAGTCTGTGTTGATTTGGGGAGCCATGTCATCTGCTGGTGTTGGTCCACTGTGCTTCATTAAGTCCAGGGTCAACGCAGCCGTCTACCAGGAGATTTTGGAGCACTTCATGCTTCCTTCCGCAGACGAGCTTTATGGGGATGCTGACTTCATTTTCCAGAAGGACTTGGCACCTGCCCACACTGCCGAAAATACCAAAACCTGGTTCAATGATCATGGGATTACTGTGTTTGATTGGCCAGCAAACTCGCCTGACCTGAACCCCATAGAGAATCTATGGGGCATTGCCAAGAGAAAGATGAGGGACATGAGACCGAACAATGCAGCGGAGCTGAAGGCCGCTATTGAAGCATCCTGGTCTTCCATAACACCTCAGCAGTGCCACAGGCTGATAGCATCCATGCCACGCCGCATTGCGGCAGTCATTGCTGCAAAAGGGGCCCAAACCAAGTACTGAGTACATATGCATGGTTATAATTTGCAGAGTCTGATATTGTTCTATTTCCAATCCTTGTGTTATTGATGTCATGTAATATTCTAATTTTCTGAGATTGTGAATTTGGGGTTTTCATAAGCTGTACGCCATAATCATCACAATTATACCAAAGTAAGGCTTGACATATCTCGCTTTGCATGTAATGCGTCTATCTCATATATTGGTTTCACCTTTTGAGTTGCCATACTGACATAAATGAACATTTGCACGATATTCTAATTTTTTGAGTTTCACCTGTAGAACCGAGGCTTGAAGAATGAGAAAGCTAAAAGAAATTTTGAAAAAAAACAACAATAAAACGAAACCAGGGCATTCCCCCAATGCAATAAAGGTCTCTTCAACTCTCTCCAACTTTAGACAAGAAGAAAATGAAAAGCCTTAAAACAGAGGGCGGTATTTTTTTTTCATACACTTCTTGTGACATCCATAATCCCACAAACTTTATTGTTAACTTTTACTAAAGCCATGAAATGATCAAGTCTTGCCTGGTACAAAAGCATTTTTGTACTCCTTCCTCACTTCTCAGTCTGCTATGAATTAACTACAAACTGTGGCTACCAGGACCAAAACAAGCCAGCCTCGTAAAATTGATTTAGGAGCTTTTGTAGCTCCAATCCTTATCCCATAATCATAGTTTCCCATTTTGGACATGGCAAGAAACTATGATAAAGTAAAACTGTCAGATACCCAGAAGGAGCAGTGTGAGGATGGAGCAGACACAATCTTCAGTGATAACTTGGCTTACTATGTTAAGATATAGGCTGTATTCATACAACAACCTGAACCACAACTAACCACTTTTAGTCTCACTTGTTGCGCAAATGCAGCCCATTATGTTGGAATGTGTTGTGGACACCCCAACAATTGGTTTAATTATATTTATTTATTTAAAATATATATATACCACTTCTTAGTTAAAAAACCCTGGAAGTGATTTACAATAAAAAAAAATTAAACATGTATTATCATATCACGTGAATGCAGTTATAAATATAGATATAAGCATCCAAATCATGTCACAGGTAAATTCAGTTAAGGGAAACAGTGATGGCTTTGTGTTATATGACTGAGCTGACAATGTATGATTGCAGTATCTGCACAGCACTTCCACCTTCCAAGGTAGCTCCATCTTGAAACTAAACCTTCTAGAATTAGAAAAGCAGTTCTAAACCATGTTTTTGGAAATTCCACGATATCATGATTTGATATCAACTATAATTAGTGCACACCACTAGTGCAACATCTGAGTTTAACCATACACTACTGTACAAGAAATCTGTTATCAATTTTCTAAAATGCAATGCAACATAAAAACTAAGCATTTTGGTACACAACACTTTTCTTGCATCTTTCTTCTGCACACTCACCCACCAACAATTCATACGTAATGAATAGGAGGGGGGGAATGGAGGAAATAGCATCAGCAAATTATAACTTCCTCTATTAATTAACAGTCAAACAATGAGTTTTGAAGCAGTGCAAAAGCAAATATGTTAACTCAAAACTGAAAGTTATACCAGCTATCTTATCATTGCATACTGAACTATATACATTAACATATATAAATCACAGATTACTTTCCACATAAATCAAATATGACACATTGTTTACAATTATACTATATCATCAATTACTACTTTTCTGCATTGTGAGATGCAATGCTATCTCTTAACATGCAACTCTTAGTTTATACTGCAAACTTTTAATGCACAACTTTCCAGACTAGACTACTATAGTTATAGAAACTGTACTTCTAGAAAGGCAATGCTCAGTTGCCATAACTATACAGGTAGCCCCCAGTTTAAGAACGAGTTCCATTCCCAAGGTCTGTCCTTAAGTCAAATTTGTATGTAAGCCAGAACAGTGTATTGTTAAAATAAAGAGGGAGAGGAAGCTGCAAATGTACATTTAAAACTCAGGATATATGGTGTATTTCCAGTGCCCCAGACGTTTTGTACCTCCATACAAAATACAGAGCACTGTATATTTGCAGATGCACATTTCTATTGTTGTATTATCTGTTCCACACTTGTAGAAAAGAGAAAAACAAAGCAGACTTACACCCAAGTTCTTTTTTTTTTTTTTTTTTGTGGGGAGGGAGGACTAGGTAAAGAGCCCACGGGAGTCATTGTTCATGCATACAGGGAGGGTGGGTCACAGCAAGCAGAAACAGCCTGACTCTGAAGATGAGCAGGCAACCCCTGGGCTAATGCCAGACTAAATCCCATCTATGCAAATATCTGCTGTTCTGAAAAATGATTGGCTTCCAGCTGTCTCTGCCCCTTTTTTCAAATGGAATCTCGAGTGCCCATTCTTTGTCTTCCCATCCCTCTGCAGCTGCTGCCGTATCACATCTCACATTTTCCATTCTGCCGAGCAGGGACTCAGAGCTCTTGTTCCCCACACCCTGTGATGACAAGGCAGCCATCGGCTGCTATTCTCTTAAAGGCACAACAACTCTCCGATACTACTATTCTCCTGTCAGTTTTTGTTTAGTAGGTCTCTGATATCTGAAGAGAGGCCAAAAAGGAAAAGCAAAGTACAGTACACGTTCAGAGCACTGTAGTATCCTTACTGCAACTACCAAATGAAGATACTTGCTTTTTCCTGGCTGGTAAAGTAAAATGGAGGAACGAATTTCCAGTGCAAAGCTCAATCAGAACTTTCACAAAGCACACTGTGTGTTTGGGATCAATAATACAGAAGCAAACAAATCCACAGAGGTATCTTGACGTTGGTGCATTTTCCCAGAGGAAATATAATAATTATTTAACCAACAGCAATCTCAGATACATAAAAGTTGCAAATCAAGCCTAATACAATAACTGCTTTGCCCATATTCCTCAAACTGGGTAGGAAAAAAAAACAAAAGAAAACTATTTTATTTTTTATTATGTTTTCTCCCTCATTGCAGTCCCAATAAAAACTGTTCCTACTTCCATCTGAATCTTCTATTAGCCTGGGAAAAACTATAACCATTAGTTATAGTTACTAACTTCACAAAAAGCAAAGAGATGACATTTTGTAACTCTTCTTTAATATGAAAAAGTATTTGGATGAACACTTTATTTCCCATAAAATTTTAACTTAAAACATTTGAATGATGGCTTACAAGTGATTCCACAGGATACAGTAAGAGGTTCTTTGCATGACATCCAAGATTCAGTGAACACAGTACATTCAGAAACACATTATTCAGCTAAGAACTCAAGACAGCTGAAGAAATGGGAAACCCAGCAGTTACAACTCCTTATTCTAAAAGTTATTTATGGTTAAGGGTGTTGGATTGGCACTCAGGAGAGCTAGGTTTAAATCCTCATCTAGCAATGAAACTCATGAAATGTCTAAATTAGACATTGGCCTGGTCTGCACATCATGCTAAGCCATAAAGTAGTTTCCTTGCTTTTCACTTAGTATGTTCAGACAATTATCATTTATTCTATAAACTACCTCACACAATTGTGATGAGACTAGAACTGAAGGGGAAGTATTATTTATGGAAAAAAGGTGGAATATAAATTATTATTATTATTATTACTAGATTCTTATCCCACCTTTATATATATAAAAGTCAAGGCAGGAAATATATTTAATACTCCTGCTTCCTGTTTTCCCCACAACAGCAACCCTGTGAGGTGGGTTGGGCTGAGAAAGAGTGAATGGCTCAAAGTCACCCAGCCGGCTTTCATACCTAAAGGAGGCCTAGAACTCACAATCTCCTGGTTTCTAGGCCAGCACCTTAACCACTACATAATCTGACGATACATAAATAAGCAATGCATTTATGCAAACCAAGAAATGCTATCACCAAGGAGATAAACTAAACTGGGCTTTAAAAAAAATTACATGGATTATTATGTATTTTTGTAAAAATAAAGTATTTGGCCTTTAAAAGTATTTCACCACCCCAGATAATAAGTTAACTATGACAGGATGATTTATCAAAAGCATTACTAGGGGGGTGACCTTTAAATGCAAGAAAATTCACCTCCAGCCGTCTCTCCATCTTGAAGACAGCAATTTACCAAACAAATCTCAGGAGCTCTCTCTTCTTTCATACAGCTGAAGAAAATTCTTCCTTTTGCTTACTTTCTTTTTTCAATTCATATGTAATGCATTTCTGTTGATTATGGGTTTCATACCACAAGGAAGATGCAGCAGATTGTCATGCTTAGATATGTTAGATATTCAAACTATATTTCTTCAAAGCACAAAAGAAAGACAAAATAATACTGAGAAAGGACACATTTTGGCCAGGTTATTTATCCCTCTTCTTGTAGCCAAACTGGAATTCACTTCCTAGTATCAGGAACTGTCCCCATGAATTGAATCCCAAGGAAATACACAATTCTACCAGTGGACTACACTTTTTTTCCCCCCAAATCACTGTACCATTCCAATTTCATCTACACACTTAAATCAGTACTGTTTGTGTCATCTCTTCTTCTTTGTGCAAAGTTGCCTAGTAAAATATGGAATTCATCAATTCATTATCAAAGCAAAAGTCAAGAAAATTTCCTACACATCACATTCATTCTATTTTCATTCCCAAAAGATGCACAGTATAATTAAGTCACTAACCTGGAAAACGACCTTTGGGGATCCCAGAGCACCATGTTTCCAATACATACAAGAAACAATGAATTTGAAAAATGAATCAAATGATTTGGAAAACCTGTTCTACCAAATGAAGACAGCAATATCATTGAACAAAAGTTTGCTAAGTTGAAGAAGGAATACGCTTCCTATGCTGTGTTCCAGTGTAACATCTGTATTCAATACCAGATAAGATAATGGGTATAAGTCAATTCTATTTTGACAGAATTCAAAGCAGAATCAACAATGAAGTCAGTTTTCAGTACCAAGATTGGTAGCTCAATTATATTTGAATTTGAAGTCCTTCCTTTCCTGCTCTACGCTGGAAATAACTTGAATAGTTTCTATTCTGATTTCTTGAACTACACTACTGTAGAAAGCAAAAACATTCTAATGAAGTGAGTTTTTTTCCTTCGTTTTTACATCCTAATACATTTGGAAAGTTTATTTTGATAATGATACTTAATACCCAGAGAAACTGAACTGCTGCAAATAAATGCTGCTCTGATATAGTTAAGCACCTCTTGCAAAGTTTGTGTTTCATATTCTAGTTGTTAATGACAGTACCAAAAAAGTCTCTACAGAGCAGAGAATTATCAAAAGCAAGGTGATAAATATGAAGATTCCATCAGTAGGAGGCTAAATCAGCTTCTACTATAATAAACAAGTAGTACAAATGCAGAATTAGCAAATCTCAGATAAAAAGCAATTCTCATTCAAAGGTGAACCACTAAAGGTTTAGTGAGAGAATTAAAAAATGCTTAATATGGAATTAATCAAGATTTGCATTTTAATCTCTCTCAAATCCATGAGACTAAAAATGCAAACTATTATTACTTACACAGGAATAAATTATCCTGAACTCAGTGGGACTTACATTTAAATATGTGTGGCTTGTATGTGTACAGTACACACATATATATACATACATACATACATACATACATACATAGACTATAATCTTAACCACTGGCAAATAGCTCTGTTGAATTCCTTGGAATTTACTTCTACATAAACATGCAAGTGACTGTGCCGTTAAACACACAGTTTTAACTCTTAATTGCTCTTAGCTCTGGCTGGATTATGACCAAAAAATGTAACATAAATGCCTTTGTGTCTTTCTAATTAGTATGAAATGTTGTTACACTGCCATGACAACTTTGAATCTCTGCAGCCGTTTTCTATCAGAATATTGAGAAAGGCCAGTCTAAATGAAGTCTTGACTTCCTGCCAATTTTCCTTTAGTTAGAAGGGAAGGGGAGGTATAATTCACTACTTTATTTGGCTTTATTTGGATTCCCATAACCAGACTTCAGCCTTGAGCCAAAAACTTCACCATCCTGTGAAACCAGAACAAACTGTGCCAATACAACATATGCAATGGGTTTGTACCACAACTTTGCAATCTCACGTTGAATACTGAGCATTCAAAATCCTGAACTGCAGGGTGTTAGATATGGGAAAAATAATACTGTGCTGGTCCCAAAACAAACTGTGAGCATCCATGATAAGAAAATTATACTATTACAAGGGGTAAATCAAAAGAGATCTGTGCTACAGTCTAGTGTCTCTTGATACCTTCATAGCCACCTCCTGCAGCACTGTAGTTCTCTGGTTGAGCTGTCCCTATTTTTTCCTACTACAGAAATGCTCGCAGCAAGACAAAGTAGATACTAAATGGTGTGGGATGCTAAGCCAAATCTGTAATGTTTAAAACATCAGAACAACATGGTTTTTTCTACAGGGCAGGTAAGCTTGCTTTTAATAGATTCAATGTTTGTCTCACAGTATGGATTACCTGCAGGCAAAGCAGGAACCAGCATTTACATAATATCTGGAATACGTGCACCCTGCAAACCTAGTGTACAGACTGTGGATATGCAGGAACACAGCAAGTTAAAAAGGGGACACTAAGTCACCAAAGGAGGATACAGCAAAGATTCAACATGGGAATTTCCCAGATAAGAAATGCCAATAGGCAGATATACCCTGAAGAAATTTTAAAAATTCTCCTGTCAAACTTGACTTCTCAATCCTCTATGCCAATCTTCCAACCAGTTACTTTTCACTTTTCTTTAGTTACAATTCCTATCTTCCTTAGTCAACTTCAATATCTAATTGTCTGCAGCTTCTTTAATAAGCAAAAGCTCTGTTTAGGTATTCACAAGGTTATTAAAAGGGGCTATGGTAGAGAGAGAGCATCCATGACGTCATGCACCTGACACAGATACACACAGCTATACATTAGCAGAATGGGGTCTGTGTGTGTGCAGCCACGGGGGCCTGCAGGCAATCTGGCATCACAACCTTGTTTGATTAAGGCTGAACCTTACATGGACCTTCTCCCTGCAGAAATAAATGATATTCATGGATACCTGGAGGAGCACCTATATTAGTTGGTGCTGGAAATTGAGTTCTGCTGTCCTCCTCAGTTTTCATGTTTGCCTTAAGTACAGTATGAATGTAGATCATGGGTAGAGGCTTCAGGTATCCATCAATTAGTTTGTATTTTTATTCTAGACTTCTAAGAACTACCACCATAAGTGAGATGCAAAATATTTATTTTTATTGTACCTAATCATATATCACATTCCAATCATACCTGACTCTGAGCATCTTACAGACTTCCAAATCAGTTAATAGCACTAAAAATCAACAACATGGTATAACAATATAATAAAATAACTTTGTAATAAAAAACATCCGACACTCAAGGAACAGTCATGACCCCATCCTTATCAGGAGAGACTAAAATGACTTCCTCAAGCACTTAATGGCTTTGCAAAAAGCTAACAGGGTCAGGGCCTGTTTGATATCAGGAGAACACTGTTCCAGAGAAGGGGGCAGTGAACAGTGGTAAGCATATCACCCCTAAAATGAACAAGGTATCTTTGAGGATATGGATTAGATTCAGAATTTCTTTCAGAACCATAGAAGTGTTCACAGTTCTTTCACATAAAATCCACTGTACCTCTAAGCGCTTGGTGCAAAAAAGCAATAGTTAATTATATGTATATATTATATTATATTATATTATATTATATTATATTATATTATATATTAAATTGTATTATTCTATATTTATAGGATCCTTCCTTTCTATCAGAAATCTCTTAGAGGCAGTAAGAATTCCTGCCTTTACCAGGGATCCAATAGACCTTCTAAGCTGGCGATTGTATGCAGCCATTCAGTAAACTTGTACTACTGTTACCATGCCAACTCCATCCTGAAAAATGAAATCATCACTGCTCAGCAGTAGTAGCAAGAGAAGCAACTGAATCTGGCAACAACCCAATCGCTCCCCCACTCCTTCTCTTTCAGAAACCGCAGGGTTCCCTAACAAGCAATATTCTTACATTATTCAAATAATACTCCAACAAGGTCTGCAAACCACTCTAGGGGCACATCAGCAAAGTAGCTTTCCATACAATTAATTTAACTCAATCAGAAGAGTGGAACACAATGTGAAAAACTTTTTCAGGAACGTACATGTCTTCCTCCACTGTGAATATGAAACACAACTTGCTATATGCAGGGCACGGCAGATGCATCATCCTGTGTTGCATCCAGAAATATTACAGAAATTGCAACTGTGCAATCCCAGGAAAAGATGCAGCTGCTTTAAAAAGCTGCAGACAAATGCTACATCCAGGTCCCTGTCCACTCCAAATAGCTTTTGGAAATCAATTCTGAAGTCCTGGACGAACTTATTACGTGTACGTCTCCTCTATAAGCACACCCAGTCAGCAGCACAATTTTTCCTCATTAAATGAAGGAAACATATCTTAGAGATAGCAAAAATTTTCTCAGTGGGAGAAAGAATCAGTGGACGTGAGAATGACTAAACAACTCTCTTTATCATTTCTTCCCTGAAAATGGCCTCTCACTCCTGGCATTGGCATTATCTTGGCACATTTCAGGGATATGTCTGCCAAGATCATATATATTTCCATTTAAGGTATCTTAGCTTATGTATTAGAGAGCCAGTCTGGTCCAGCGGTTAGGGCACTGGACTAGTAACAGGGAAACCTGAGTTCTAGTTCTAACTTAAGCACAGAAATAAACTGGGTGACCTTAGCCAGTCACTTTCTGTCAGCCTTAGGAATATGGCAAGGGCAAACAACTTCTGAAAATGTTGCCTGGAAAACTGCATGGGCTTGTCCATGTGGTCGCTAGGAGTCAACATGGACTCAAAAGAAAAAAAGAGTCTATTTGTTAAAATGCACACATACTACAATTCTGTACAACTTTATGCCCTTGGTTACAACTAGAACTGCTTGTTATATAAATTCCCCTTCTGCTCTACGCTAATGCCATACCACCCTGGGAGCACCTAACAGTCCTGTGGAAAATCTCTGAACAATCAGAACCTGATGACATGATGTTAAAATTTCAATATGGAACTGCCACAGGGAAGCAGCTTCCCATGGAGATAAAATAACCTTCAACAAGCTCTAATAAATCCTATGAGGTCTTTGCTTAATAGATCTGAAGAGTATCCTATTCTTGAAACACTGAAATGAAATGTGAGAAATTAATTCCAGTTCCATAAGAAAGGATGCCTTCCTTAAAGACATGCTGTATCCTTACATAGCCAAGGAATATGAAATGTATCTAAGATGCCACAGAAGGGAAAGTCTTATGTCAGTAAGAGGTATCTGTGCAATGTATGGAGTCTCTGCAATGTTAGAAGTATGATTCTTCCCATGATTAAGAGACATTTTTCTTTTTGTTTCTAAGAAAGAACAGACATCTGTACCAGAATAAATCTACGTATTGCCCAGAGAACTGTGGTTGTAGGGCAATTTATCAATATAATAATTGATTTCTAATAAGTAACATAACAAAGTCAATGCCCTCTGGATTTTTTTTTGGAAAACTCCAAGGATTTCTAGCCATAGTTGTAAAAAGCTTCAAATTCTGGGCATGTGGTTGTTGACACATCTGGAGACTGATGGAGGAGACTGATTTATACCACAGAATAGCTGTTTTTTTAGTAAACCAAAAGAGAATTAGGGGGAAAAATATTTTGAAGGGATACATATCTTTACACATGGAGTAGGTACGCTCCGTGAGGCAAAAGAATGCAAATTAGGAGCTTCAGGATGCTGGCAGGTGTCTGGGGTTCTGGGGTATATGTCCTATATAACCAACATTTTACTACAGCAAACACTAGTTTGGTTATGAGTGACCCAGTAAAGCTAGACTCCTCATCAAAAGGGCTACAAAATTCAACATGGCAACAGATCTTGCCAAAGTACATGACATACCTGGTCCATAGGTTTTGATGAACATCTGCAGCAAGACAGAAAAGACCATCCCAACTATGCAGCCATTTTTGCTCCAGGATTGAAAGGGAAGGGGGGGGGGGATTGCACACATGGCTTCTAGCAGCAAATGCCTTCAGCAACACTGAAGAGCTATGACCCCTGTGAGTAGGAACAGTGTCATCCACAGCCAAAGTGTTTCTAGGTCTTACCTCCAGAGCAGCCTTCCCCAATGTGGTGCTTTCCAGATGTGCTGGGCTTGCCTTTTCCAAAGCTCCAGACTTGCACAGCTGCTGCAGCAATGTGAGCACATCTGGAGAGCACCACATTGGGGAAAGCTGCTCTACAGGTTAGGCCATTGTTCCACATAACAGTATTATGGGAGGCCAGAGATTCTCCCCACGGGGCATCTTTTGGGGAAAGGGGTGCGCCCCTTCTACAAAGCCTTCCTGGGTCAGAGTGGTGGCTGCTTCGTGGCTCCAGGAGGCCTGGGCAAGGAAGAGGCCGAGGGGGGCGGGAGAGACCATCCGCTGCAGAATCTGTGCTGTGGAAAACCAAAGGTTTTTTCCGTGCAAGAGCAGCATCGCGGCTGCTCTCTCCGGCCACGCTCTCCGTCCGGGCTGCCCTCAGACCGGCTCCCGCTCACCTTGAGATAGTCGTTCTCGGAGCGCAGCTCCTCCAACTCCCTGGCGACTCCCGCGTCCAGCAGCTCCTCGGTGAGGTCGGAGAAGGCCAGCGAGGTGCTAACAGGGAGGCGGCTACTGGCCAGCGAGGCCCCCGTCGACAGGTCCTCGGGCAGCGGGGAGACGCCATCCGCGGAGGCGCTGGCCGGCTGGGCAGGGGCGCTGCTGCTGGGTGGGGACTCGGTGTCGCTGCCGCCGCCGCTCAACCCGCCCAGCTCCAGCAGCGAGAGGACCTTGGCTTCCTCCGAGGCGCTGCAGTCCGACACCTCCGAGCTGCTGTCAGTCAGACTGGAGGCAGGCGGCGGCTGGGAGCGCGCCGACGGCACCTTTCCGGCCCCGCCGGAGGCGGCTGCCCCCTCGCCAGCCCCGGGGAGGCGGCTCCGCCCCTTCCCTCTCGCCCCGGCTCGGCCTCCCGAGCCCTTCCCGGCGCCCCGCGTCCCCGTCGGCGGCGTGGCCTTGCCCTTCTTCTCGCCGCGGCCATCCTTGCCGCCCCCAGCCCGCCGCGAGTGCCCGCCGCCCGCTCCCGTCTTGCCGGGGAAGAAGGCGGGCGAGCCGGGGTGGCTGCCGCGCCGGCTCTTGGCCAGCGACCAACCGGGCACATCCTTGGGTCTGGCCGGAGACGGCGCCCGATGCAGCTTCTTCTTCTCGGGCTGCGCGGGGGGCAGCGGCGCTGGGGCCGAGGCGAGACGCTGGCTGGGTTCCGCCTCGCACGGCGCTGCCATCCCCGGACGGTTCCTCACTGGCCCCTCCGGAGCCGTCTGGGGCTGGAATCGCTCATGGTCCGGCCGGAAAGCCGCCTCCCTCGTTTCCGCGCTGGGTCCCCGGACCGCTCGAGCCTTCCACCGGGCTCGCGGGGAAGAGAGGCTCGCTCGGCTCGGGGGCGAATCTAGGTTGGCTGGCCGTTAATCCGCCGCCACGCCGCGATGATGCTTCTCTCCGCCGCCCCAGAAGCAGCAACAGTTCCTCGGCCGGCCCCCTCCTCCTCCTCCTCCTCGGTATCCCCGCCCAGCCGCGAAGACGGTGACGCGCATGGTCTGGGAACAAAAGGCGGAGAGAGGCGCCCGAGGGGGCGCTCGGATCCTCGAGGCAACAGCGACCTCCTTCTCCGGACGGCCGAGGGGGCACATTTCGATCCTGGCTGGAGATGGATAGATCCCAAAGAACCCAACGCCCAACTTCCGTTTTTCTCCTGGAAGCAGGGATTTGACCCACCATCGCCTAGCCCCGCGATCTTTCCTCCGAAGCACGAGCAGTGCTCTTGGTGGGGAGCTTCTGTCTGGCAGAGGTCGGAACGACTTCGTCTCTGGGATTAAAAAAGAAGATCGTGGCTTCTGAGCATGCTTGTGGTCAGGCACATCTGGCTTATGAGAAACTTATCTCAAGTAAACCCCAAAGCCACAATCCTCCTTTTTAACCCCAGAAGGAAAGGAGGTGTTCCCTGTCTTTGAAAGACAGCTACTGAGTTTTCCCCACAGAAAGCAAAACTATTAGTTGGTTGGAAAGCTACACAAGACAGTACCCTGGGAGGGAGCAGCAAGCGCATGGGGTACAACACTGTTGGTCTGTGTTTCTGCAGGGGGAAAGGACCTATAAGGTATTTTTCCTTTTCCTCCTGAAAGCTTGCTCAGGAAACAGACGTGACAATGTTCCCTCTTTTTTCCTAACGACTCACTTTATTTCTGTTATGCAAATCGCCTTCAAGTTGTCCTCAAACCAAATGCCTCAAACTGAGCATCGGTGGGAAGTGGGCATGGGGGAAGGCCTTATATTGATTCCAGAGGTGATTATAGAAATAATTAGTTCAAAGACCCAACACAGAGCAGCAAGATGCTTAAGGATGAGCCCCTACATTTTTTTTCCTCACAACAGACCACTCTGCAAAGAAACATATTAAAACAGCTTCCCCAAACTGGTATGCTTCAGATATATTCCACTTCATCTCCCATAATCTCATGGTGGAATATGGTGTGATGGAACTGAAGTCCTCCATGCACTATACTAATATTCCCAAAGTAAATGCAAGAAAGCTAATACCTTCTCTTATATAGACTTCTGGAGTCCTATATGATTTATTACATACTTAGCAAGGCAGTTTTTCTTTGTATTTCCCACTAAAACAAAACCTTGGGTGCATGAAGGAATTACAATGCAGTTTCACAGCTGTTTTGCCAAACTCTTTTCTGTCCACTTTCTGTTCTAAGTAGAACATTATCCAAGGGTTCGGTTAAAATTGCAATACATGATTGCATTTAACATTCAGAGATCAAGACAGACAAATGGGGCAGTAGAATAAAACTGGAGCACCGGATCAACAAATAAGATGCAGATTCAGGAAGAGCAAAATTGTGCTATCTGTGTAAGCTACAGATATGAAGCCTATTCTAGGAAGACATTGGAATAATTATCTGGAAAGAAATAGTTGCTTATGTGTGTTCTCTGTTTGACTCTCTTTTTGTATCTAGCATTTGTAGTTGAGTATCTCAAAAATGTTATATTCTCAAAATGTAAATCAAAGCTGGCATTCAGCGTTTCTCAGGAAGTCATGTGATTTATACACAGCAGCTGTTGGCAAAGTACACTAAAGCAATCAATGGATCTGTCTACTGTATCATTGCATTGCGTCAGAAGCCCTGGCAGTAAGACAGTTGTCTCAGAATACAGCTGCAAACAGGTTTTAAAATCACACTTTAAATCCACCATTTTTGCCACAAACCTAAAATATTGGCCTCAAGCTGTTTATACAGCTTGATTTCTAATGCCAATCAGTGACTCTTTCCTTTGTACCTGTGCCTCTCTGATAAAATATGAACTGTGGAGGATAAGATCCTTTGGATGTATCACTGATTCATGGTGATAAGGAAAAGAGCAGAATGACTAGCATGACCTCCCATAGCAAGAATCAGGATTTAAAGAAAAGGAAGAGTAATTTCTCCATCTCAACTTTTGCTGTGCTTGAGTGTATCCAGAGCATAGTTGGAAAGTTGCCATCTTTATAGCCCATAGAAAAGATGTTGCTATAAACCAAAGCTTTCTTAACCTGATGGTCTCTATATGTTAACTATAAACTTCAGCATTTCCATCCATATGGTTATTAACAAAGTTTGATGGGGAAGGTTGAAGCCATAACCTAACAAGCACTGGGTCAGGAAATTATATGAGCCTGTTTTAATTGTTATAATTTATGAATTCAGTTTGCAATGACATGTTTTAATTTTTGTTTATTATTTGCTGTTTTTATTTATTTATTTTGTTAGCCACCCTGAGTTACATGGTCAGTGGGTAATTATGTAACAGAATAAATACATGCTCACATGCATACTTATGGAGAGTATCTCAAACTTTTGTATCTGGATTGGAGGGTATAGCCCTCCAGATGTTACTTAGGTACAATTCATAACATCCTGTACCTTCCAGATATATACTTCAATTCTCTGTATTGCTCAGCCAGCATAACATTTAGGGACATACATTCCCCACCCTTATTTTAGAACTTAACAAATTAAGTCTATAAAAATGCAGAAAGACCATCTGATTAATCTGGAACTGCTATTTTTTATTAAGAGCTACTTATTAATCTGAAATTATTATTAATCTGAAATAAAGTATGTTCCAGTCCATTTTATCTTTTGTGCCACTTTTCATCCTTTCTCCAGTCCCAATAGCATGATATCCTTTTTTGTACAATCAATACCTGGAGTTGTTCTGATGTACAAAGAATAACTGCCCTTTAAAATACAAGGGGGACATGTTAACTTCAGCACAGGAGGGAGATGAGCTTCTAGCAAAGTAGTGAATATACCATTCTTTCCCTGGGCATTTTTTTCATCCGAAGCTGGACAAATATGCCAGTACTGGCTTTCTGTATGAGAGAAGCGTGTTCTGCTGCAGAAATCTTTAAACATTTATTTGTTATGGTTTTAACTGCTCATAAAATAGCAAGGCAGAGTGGAAAGGTAGCCCTAATGCTATCCTGGACACATTCTTCTTCATTACTCCAATTCTGCATTTTCTGTAACAGAAAATGTACAGATACCAAAGACATTCATAAAACAGTGTTCAACTACAGTATGAGAGGTTCTAGGTTGCATGTATTAGAGAATGTTTTCATCTGCTACAGGTTCCACCGCATTTGCAGGGGGTCAAAAGAGGCAAAATGGTACACCCAGTGCCATCATGCAAGCCCTGCCCCTTTCGAATATGTGTATGCAATAGCATTCTTACAGAAGGGATGGGGCTTGGATCATGACACTGCATCTCCACCCCCACCCCCCACAGATGTCACTGCGCAGATTGCTTATCAGTAAGATCTAGCTACGGTCAGAGACAAATTAACATTTAAAAATATTTAGTTCAACATCTTTACATAGATGACACAGAGGGAGCTTTTTAAAAACAATTACATCCCCAACGGGCTGGATTGTACAGGGGTATTTGTAAGCTGTGAGGGAGAAACCTCCAACATACTAGAATACAAGTTTGCCGTAGAATAGCAGCAAAATTAGTTGTCCCTTTCCTCTCCCATCATGAATATGGGTGAATGTGTCATTAATCCCTTTTACTCCCATTGTAATGTTGAACCAGTTGCTGCTGCCATTGGAACCACTAGCAGACTTTCATAGGGGAGGACTACACCCTCCACTTTTTTGCAGTATGGCCAGAGCAAAACTAAATTTGAACTTCATTTACTTGTAATTAAATTAATTACATTTAATACGCTAACTTTCCATGTATGTTGTTAATAATTTCCCCCTTCTATGACTTGAAATATCACTAGTTGGAAGTGACTTCAGGGCTGTACCCAAGCCACTAGCAGTCCTGGGACCTCTGATTATGCACCTTTGTCTTATATGGCCAAATGTAAGATAGGGACTATTTGCTTCTCATGGCCAGCAGTTTATACTTGCCCCAACCATTGAGGAGTATATCAGTCTCTGCCTCCATTCTCATAATCTGGCTTCTGTTTCTTACTTACTCTAAAAATGATGGAATTTGTATAGAATGCTGGAAATTGCCTTATTTCTGATTATGATATTACATCACCACTAAACATTTGCAATTTTCATATAGGCACATTCTTGTTAGTGTACTCATAACAGCAATAAGCACACATCCAAGAGAGAGAAAAAAATCACATCTGGGCAGCTCATGAATATTTATACAATATGTCTTCAGAAAGGCATACTCAAAAGAAGGGATGAAAACTGTGTTCAGGCTCAAAAAATTCACAGGGATGGAGACGGAAGCCATGAAATAAAGAGATATCTGCTACTTGGAAGAAAGACTGTGCCAAATCTAGACCAAATATTAAAGCACAGAGCACAGAGACAACACAATGACAACAAAGGTACTTATTTTCAAGACTATGGTTTTCTCAGTTGTAACATGGCTGTGAAAGCTTGGCCATCACAAAGGCTGAACAAAAAAAAAAATGATGGTTTTGAAATATGTTGTTGGAGAAAATTGTTGAGACTACCTTGAATCATAAGAAGAACAAATTAATATTAGATGAAGTAAAGTCTGATGACTCATTGGAAGCACCAATAATTAGGATTAATCTTAGATATGTTGGACACATGATGAGAAAAATGTGATATTTGGAAAGGCAATTGAAAAAAAAGCTGACAAAAATAAGGTAGCTAGTTACTGATGACACAGGAATTTACAAAAATTCAAAGAAGCAGTGGCTAATAGATAGTCCTAGTGAAATGATGTCCATCCATCCCAAAGTCAAAAGTGACTGAAGAATTGAACAATATTATCTGTTTACTCTCAGTAGAAAAGAGAATCAAGAGAAACTTGATTCTCTTTCAAATAACATACATGAAATTGAATTAACAAAAATTATGATTAGAAATTAAACAAGGCGCATTTAATACAAGCAGCAAAGCATTGCCATGAATAATGCAAATTTGCCCTCCAGATATTTACAGGATCATTGGGAGAGCTGGGGTAAGTTTACTCCTTTCCTTCTGGTTATGCATCTCCAGCTGAAATAGGTCCAAGCTGAGCATTAAATCATAGATCAAGCATATAAGCCAAAAATAGGTCAGTTACAAAAATCTAAGCCTATGGGGAAGGAGTTGTTAAGGCTCATGAAGGAGAGGTGAAATAACCAGCAACGCAGCACAACATGGAACAAAAGCTATGCAAATTCTTGGTATATAGTTCCAGGAGTTAGTAGCAATGCCTCCCCACCTACTACCCCTGGCATTGTTTATGGTCTACAACTCTATAACAGAGCACACCATGTTCTGATAATTTTTTTATAATGTTTTGGGATTGTTGCTATTGCACCAGCCTCCCTACTGCATACCAACCTCACTGCCTGAGCTCCTTGACTCTATGGCCAGGCTGGCAGTGGAGTTCCCCAGGGTTATGGTCTTGGGGGCCTTTAAGCTGCCTTCTCTGGGTGCAGGGTCAGAGGTAGCTCAGGAGTTCATGACCACCACGATAGCCATGGGCCTGTCCGAGATCATTCAGGACCCAATGCATAACAGCGGTCATACACCTGACTTGTTTTTCCTGTCGGAGCAGTAGCAAGGTGATCTGGATTTGGGGGAGTTAGTGGTTTCTATCCAATCATGGTCAGATCACTTCCTGGTAACCATGTAATTCTCTGCATCATCCTCCACTGCAGGAGGTTAGGTCTATTAGATCAGTCCACCCCAGGCGACTAATAGACCCAAGGGAGCTTGGAGTTGTTCCAGAAGGTCTGCTGCAATGTCCAGCTGAAGCCCTTGTAGCCGTCTGGAATGAGAGAACAGCTGGGGCTCTTGATCTGATTGGGCCTGAGCAGCCTCTCCTCTTGAGGGATCCCAGAGCTCCCCTGATTTATTGAGAAGCTAAGGGAGGTGAAGCGGGAGAAGAGATACCTAGAGCACTGCTGGTGAACAACAAGGAGCAAACACAATCAAATACAAGCTAGAGTCACTATTAGAGCCTACCTTGTGGCAGTAAGGGCAGTAAAACATCAGTATTTCTCCACCCTTATTGCATCCACTGATAGCCATCCAGCAGGCTTGTTTTGGGTGACCAGAGCCCTTCTGGAAGAGAGTGGCTCTAGGGTTCATTGAGGAAGGTCATTGTGAGGAATATGCTAAACATCTGACAGATAAAGGCGACTGGATCCATTCTAAGTTGGACTCTGGCCTTGGAGCAGGTCCTGCGGAGGCTACAGAGGCTAGGTCTGGATTGGTTATCAGCAGGGGTGGGGGGAGTTTTATCCTGTGGGGCCTGAGGAAGCGGACAGGGTCCTTGTGGCTGTTGGCTCGGCTACCTCTGTATTAGATCCATGTCCCTCCTGGCTGGTTAAGACCACCAGGGAGGGGACATGTGGCTAGCTCCAGGTGGTGGTGAATTCCTCTTTGAGAAAGAGGTGGTCCCACTTCTCTTAAGGATGTGGTGGTGCACCCCCTCCTCAAGGGGCCATCGCTGCACCTGACCATTCTGGGCAATTTCCATCCAGTTTCCAACCTTCCCTTTTGGGGGAAGATTTTAGAAGAGGTCATCATGGTGCAGCTTCAGAGGACCCTGGAAGAAGTGAATTATCTAGACCCCTTTCAGTCAGAATTTAGGCCTGGGTATGGGACTGAGACAATTGATTGCACTCTTGGATGACCTCTGGTGGGAGCAGGATGGGGGTGGTGTGCCCTTCCTTCCTCTTCTTGACCTCTCAGTGGCCTTTGATATCACTGATTATGATACCCTTCCAGGTTGGGTCTGGGAGCTGGGGAGACCAGTATTGTTCTGGTTCTCCTCCTTCATCTGGTGTCAGATCAAGTCACTGTCAATGGTGGGGTGGGGTGGTCCAGCACCCAACCTCTACTTTATGGGGTGCTGCAGGGTTAGGTACTTTTTCCCTTCCTGTTTAACATCTACATGAAGCCACTAGGTGAGGTGATCCAATCATTTGGGTTGAGGTATCATCAATATGCTGATGATACTCAGCTTTATATCTCCACCCCAGGCTGTCTGCATGATGCTGTGAAAGCCTTATCTCGGTGTCTGGAGACTGTGGGGCCCTGGATGGGTCTCAACAGGCTTCAGCTCAACCCAAGCAAGACCAAGTGACTTTGGGTATTTGGACCTCCTGGTTCTGGGTGCCTTCCATCTTTGGTTCAGGATGGTATAGCACTGCCTCAGACAGAACCAGTGTGCAATCTGTGGGCCCTCCTGGACTCACGGCTCCAGTTCAAAGAGGAAAGCCTTTGCATAGCTTCATGTTATGCATCAGCTGCACCCACTCCTAGACCGGGGAGCCCTGTTCATGATCATTCATGCCCTCATGACTTCCTGTTTGAACTATTGCAACACTTTCCACATGGGGCTGCCCTTGAATAGCATTCTTCAACTGGTGCAGAATGTGGTGGCATGGGCAGTTAATGGCGCTGGTTATTCAGCACATGTGACACCACTGCTCTGCAAGCTGCATTGGCTACCAGCTTGCTTCTGGGGACAATTCATGGTGCTGGTAGTCACTTTTAAAGCCCCACATGGCTTGGTGCTTGGTTACTTACAGGACTGGTTGTTTCTACCCATCCTATCCAAATTGGCAGGAGAGGCTTGCTGCAGGTAGCATCAGCCAAGGAATGTCAGTTGTGGGGGGCAGAGAAAAGCCTTTTCTGCCATGGCACTCACCCTCTGGAACATCATCCCTCCTGAAATTAGGTTGGCTCCCACGCTGCTGGCCTTCCTTAAGGCTTTGAAGACCTGGTTCTGTGCCCGAGCCTGGGGCCCTGAGTGTGGGACTGTCAGCCCTTCAAGGCACACCAACAAGAAGCACCAACCATGAGTATTAACACTCATTGTAAGATTACAGTAACAGAATCTGGCAAGTCTCAAAGTGCATCTCTTTCCCTCACCTTTACAGTCCAAGAAACTAGGGGCAGTCCCTTCTGAGGCATTTGCTATGGCCCCATTCCTTCCGCAGGCTAAGCTGCCTCTTATCTGAACAGTGCCTAGCCTGCGGCTCCTTCTCCTCCTGTCTGTCAAGGATATTCTCACAGACCATTACAGGGACATTTTTTGGCTATGTTGAGGGCTTTATATGATTCTCCAGCTGCTGTGCATTTTATTTCTTTTTCTATTTTTGTATTGTATATATTTCTATTTATTTTACAGCCTTGAGCTGCCAAGAGCCATGCACTTGAGATAGGTGGCCCTATTAATTGAATGAATGAATGAGTGTTTTGTGGATTTTCTCCATATCCTGCATTCAGAGGGGTCTACAATAATATAAGAACCCAGATAAGACTTTAGAACTATCAGTTCTACTAGTACTGTGGGCTATCACAAAACAAAACTGAGTCAACATACACCTGAGATGTGTTCATAGGTCATAAACCTAAGTTAACAAAGCACAGTTGCTATGCTCACCAATCTTGCTATGCCCTAATAATGCACTTCCATTTTAGCCCAGTCTAATTGTTTGTGTGAACCCAGCCATGAAGATGAATGTGTTTTAATTTTTCCAAAAGCTACTCTTGGCATCAGTGAAGGCTTTACCCCTGTCTCTTCTACAAATTAAAAAAAAAAATCAAGTTCCAAGTTATGAAGAGGGATTTTTTTTTCCAGATTACAGTTGAGGAAGAAATGGTTAAATTCCTTTTCCATGCTTGCTCAGTTTCTATTATCTCTCTCTCTCTCTCTCTTCCCTGCCTCCAAAAAAATCCCCATTTTTAAAACCTACAAATTAGCCTCATGTATACTTTGGCTCTAATTGGTTCAAATTAAGTGAAAAAATGTGAATCATATCCTCAAAATAATTCAAAATGAAGCTAGAGATTCTACTATTTGCATATGAAAGGCACCATCAATGCTAGATAATGATTGCAGCAACATACAAGGTTTAACTTTAAAGGTAAGGAGGAGAAATAGCTCAGGAAAGCCACTGGTATGTTTGTATGACACACTGAACTCCAGATTAGCCATTACCACATTTTAGTCTAGTGTTTAGCGCAAACCCTTCTTGTTGCAGTTAGTTTATGGTTCAATTAGCTTGGTGAGCCCAGAAAATTGGGTCAACTCAGTGTAACATGCTACTTGTGCTATGAAAGTACAACCTACATCTGGCAAGATATGTCACTGACTTTGAACCACTTGGTAGATTTAAAAGACTGCACTTTATAGAATTTCAGTGACTTGTTTTTTTCAAACATGCCAAGTGTGCATTAGAAAAAAAAGATACTGGCCTCCCAAGTTGCATCAGTCCTCCAACAAGTGTCTGTTCAGTGAATTTCAGCAACCAGTTAGTACCCCTATTAATTTTGTCTCTGTCCTCCCCCCAAAAAAGCAAACACAGAAGAAGAAAGAAGCAAAATACATGACTATTTGCAAGAGCACTCCCTCTTACTCTCTCTCAGTTTGTGAAACTGGCAGAAGACAGCTAGCTTTGGACAGGTACTGGGGAATTCAGGAAAAAGAATTGCTTAATCTCAGTTAATTTCAAGTATTGTCCAGTATCCCAAGAACAGTGTAGCCAGGAGAGCATAACATGCAGTTTTGCTTCAGGATACTTCAGCTTCAGTCTTATTTTTTTGGGTGGAGATGTTCATTTTGTAGCCAAACTTCCAACTTGCAACTACAGTACTAAAATTCAGGATCAACTGATCCAAATTCTTGATATGCAGGATAGTGCAAGTAAGAAAAACAAGAATCTAAAAGAAGTGGGAGGGGTTGCAATTGAAAGAAAGTGTTTCACCTGCTTGACCCTCTAACACATGGTAATGCTGTTAGGGAAAGAAATGGGGGGCTTGAACTAATGTTCATATCCATTAAAAGAATAATATCAAGCACTAAATCTATAGATTATTTCAGTAAAGTATGCAACCAATTACTGATCTCCATACAAAACAACACAAGGGGTCAGAAGATTCTTGGGGGCCTCCAAAGTTACAGCTGACTGTGAACAAACTGAAGTGGGTATATCAGATTGAAGATGGTGGAGGATGAAGAAAAGTAGCAAGGTGCTGGGCAACAGAGTTGTGCATTTACTGCCCTGCTATCGCCTGCTTCCTTCTGATGCCATGGAGAATATTATCCTGATCATGGCTGAAATAATACTCAACTGTCAAGTCATTCAGCTTTTGTATGTGAAATGGAAGGGTGGGATAGGATGGGGAAAGTACCATCTTCTCTTTTGCTTTACACTCCTAAATCTTTTGAACAAGATCCTTAGAGTAGCTAGTTATCTCTTCAAACTACCTGGTTATTTCAGAGAAAAGAATGTTAGCCATTAGTTCAGAAATCATGGGTGCATGTAGCTTTGGCCAGAAAAGGAAAAAAGTATGGTATTAGTAAATGAAACAAAGCATTTGCCATTCTGAGTGCTTCAAACACCGTATCCTTTTCTGTAGATAACTTATAAAAACAAACCATCTGCTTATCCTGAGGAAGATTTTCTTTATTTCAGGACTGCTCTGACAAAATCTGGAAGGTGACAACTCTAAATAATTGCAGCAGCATGTCTTTCTAGGGAGAACTGCATCTGATCAATTAAGCTCATTTAGCACATTGCCTTCCTCTGGTTTTGAAGTATTAATGCACTTTCACAGAATACTTGCTCAGTTATCACTATTCTTGTCATTGAACAGGGCCATACAAGTGGGAAAGGCAGGTGTAATATTTTTAGAGCAAGAGTAGTGAGGCTCATCTGTAAGTGTCTGCCTTTCACTGCACTTAAAGCAAAAACATTTTATGTGCTAGAATAAAGTCTGAAAACTCATATTTACCAGACAGTAGCATGTTCACTTTGAAATGAGTGAAACCCAGCTTTTGTAGGTGTGTAGTGGCTAACAGCTATGATGTCATTAATCATGTTCCCTACTGATTCCCCCAAATAATTTGGCAAGGTGTTTTTTTTTTAACATGCAAAAAGAAAGTGGACAAAACGAAGGCTAGGAATATACATAAATAAATATACCTATTCTATTAAAAAATAATGTGTAATCAATTTAATATATGCATGGAAGTGTATGATTGATAACTGCTCCACTATTCGATTTGCTGGAATGGCAATCTGTAACCTAAGTTGCAACATCAGGCTCAAGAACTGAGTGTGCCTGCTCTTAAACACTTTTGTACACTTTTACCCTAAGACTGCAGTAGAACAGCAGCAAGTCAGCACTTCACAATCTGGCAGGTGTTCCAAAGTGCTTCTCAGTGTCAGCAGGGTGCTAGATATATTATGCATACTCAGAACCACCTTATATGAATGGCTGAGGGCTATACTGCTGAATAGAATCTTAATGATCTTGACCTAATCACATTTGCACAGAGTTCACCAGCCACTGCTAACCCATGAACTCTTTTACAATATCTTCTTAAGTAGCTGTCCTGTTTCTTTTTATAGGTCATAGTATCTCCCCTCTCCTAATAGTATTAACTATCTTTCTTCCATTCACCTATTAAAATGGGGGCCAAATCCAAAATCCAACTGAGTTAGGAAAACACACTTGTATGTAGGCTTTTTGAATTCTCCAGAAACAGCTAACTTGGCTTGATAGCTTAAAAGGCAAAGGATGGTCAGAGAAATATTAAAATCCAGAACTTAACCAGACATTGAGGCCTACCATCGTAAAGGTTGACGCTAGTGGGGTTGGAATCACTGATTCTAACAATGGAGAAAGCCATTTTTTAAATAAGGGGCAGATGGCACAAACCTTCAAGACCTGTAAATGAGCAGCTACATGTCTGTTGACTCAGAAAAGTATGAGGAAGAAGCCCAAGATTTAACCCTGGAGCTGAGCATTAAAAAGAAGGGAAGATTTGGAACTGCTGTTAGATGGAGAACTTCATATGTTTGGCTTCCTCATTCTCCACAATAATATTACTTATCTGAAGTTTTGGTGTTTGTTTGGGGATGTGTGGCAGGGAGAGTTTAATCACTGTACCTGGTATAAGTCATATTTTTAGATCTGCTTAGGTAGTGAATGGAGTCATGGACCAATCAGCCAATAGCAGAATGAAGCTGGAACCTGAAATAATGGGAAGCACCATATCCAATGATACTGTTGACTTATAAGAAGGGGCTCAATACTCTTTGTAGGTAAATCTGAAATTACTTTCAGATTCAAGATCAAAAACAAATCTGAATGCATTAGATCTTTCTTGTTCCCCAAAATATTTCTAGTTTGATGAAGAATTTTGGAGAAAATTGTCAATTGTGGATTTTATATTTTCTCCCCTCATGGATTAATAGAGTTACTTATTGGAGATACATAACATCACAGGCCTTCTCTTGGTGCTAATGTAGTTCTGTAATCTCTGCCTTCCTTACTCATGGCTCTTTAAATACAATATATACAATCATCCATACATCTAAAGCTATGGAGAAAGCTAAGGACTCAGGAAAAGATAGACTTAAAGCAATTCCCAACTGCAGGTTTCTATTCATTTCTGTCTGTTCATTTAGCTGGTTCTAACTTACAGTTGTGTTTTATTGAAAAGAACTTGTTGGGGAAAATAACTCAGGGGACTGCAGGGATATCAACCTATGACCTTGTGGTCCCCAAAGCTCTTGGTAGCAGATATATTGCACAGTATGCCACAATGTAGGCTTAAGTGGACTTTAGTCCAGAAGTTCCAGGAGCTTAGCTTTCCATTTAATACATCATGCCAAGACATCTGGAGAGATCTGTAAGATAGAGAAAATTTATGCTCCAAACTGAGCTAAGCGCTTGCGGACTCATTGCACTACTTGCAGATCAATATGAACAGCCCATATTTTGCACAATATTTCCTGCCCATGTATGCAGATGAAAATCTGCTACAAAGTTAGGCACAATGCTCTGCCTTTATGGCTCCAAAGATTGGGTATAACCGCATATTTCTCATTGCAGCCCTCTGTCAACAGGCAGCATTAATCAGAGAGAGAAGCAGAAGACTGGCTAATACTGCAGTCTGACATTAGTACTTTGGCAGAAAGATTGTTCAGTCTTTCTGATTTTGCACTGTGGCCCTACAAGTGGAAAAGAGCAGCTGGGAATAGCATTTGTATCAGATATTCCAGCAAAGAACTCCTATCTTGTTTATCCCCATCTCTGGCCCTTTGTGTGGGGAGGAGAAAAAGGATTTAAGTTTATTTCATACCCCTCAGAGGAACAAGGTGGGTGCCCTATTTTCCTTTGTACTCTCTTCTGAGATTTTCTTCAGGCCTAACTGCATGGAAGAATCTGCCTCATTTCATTTGTTGTTGTAACGTGTCACCAGAAATGGAACATGTGCCTATGTTACGAGGGAGGTTATTTGACTACCAATTACCTACATCTGCCATGCGGATGTGAGCAACAGGGATCAAAGCATATGGACATGCACTCTCTGAAGAAAGCACCTTTGCCAACATAGCCTCACATCTGTAGTAATTAATTAGGGGCATCAGCTATAGAAAACAATAAATTACAAACATATGCTCCTTCAGAAGGAATTAGATCCTATTTAAATTTCTCTCATTCAGAGCTCTCTCATTCAGAGCTAGGCATAAATGATAGAGCTCCCTGTCAGCCAGTCCTGCATACTGCCAGGGACGGGAAAACTGGGTGAGGTTATTATTGTATTAATTTAACATACAGTTTAATAAGGCAGCCAACAGAGAATCCTAGAAAGCAAACTGGAATGTTTTTGGTCTCTCTATCAATCCATTCCACAAAGAATTAACAGCTTCTAGTTGGGCATTAGCACCAGATGTCTTGGCATTGTGTATAAACATGGGTTAGACTTTGAATTCTCATGACAAGATGCCAGATCACTTAGTCTAAAGTAAAATGGATGCAAACAGAATAATGAGAAAAAGTAACCAAAAATAATTTACACTGCATATAATCAAGGTTACTATAGTTTTCATGAAAGCAGGACACTTGGGTTTCAGCCCTATTTATTTCCACCTAATTAGGAACCAGCCCCACCAAATGCAAAGAAGATTCATGTAAAGCAGTCCTTTCTCAAATGGTGCACTCCACATTGTCCACAGTAAACCCCCAAGCATTGAAAGCAGTTATTTGGCCCCATCTACAGCTTCTAAAACCTTGTTTTCATAGTCCTTTAAAATATCTATCTTTTTCCATTTTACTTAAGATTCAGTCCTGTGCTAACCTGAAAGCATGTGGCTATTTACTCAAGCCTTGATTCTATAAAGATGGCAGAGTTATCTTCTATCGGGGGATATACAGTATTTAATAACAGTCATAGAAACACATTAGAATTATAGAATGGTAGGGATAGAGGCCATTTATGCCGCTGAATTAAACCCCTTCTTCAGTGCAGGAATCCAAGTAAAAGTATCAGATGGCAACTGAGCCTCTCCTTGAACATATCTAAATGAAAGGGAACTCACCACCTCCACTGAGTAATTGGCGGTAATCCATTGACCAACCACTCTTTAACAGTTAGGAAGTTTTTTCTAACTGTTGGAATCTGCCTCCCCATAACTTACAACCATTCTTCCATTTTCTGCACTCTGAAACAAGAGAGAGCAGGTCATGACCTTCTATAAAAATCCTTTCAGGTATATCAAAAGTGATATCATCTCCTTGGTCCTCTTATCCTCTCTCAGCTTTGTGTCAATGTATCATTAGATATCTTACCAGCACCAGCAAATAGTGTCTCAGTCTTAGTTTAAATCTACAATGTTGTATCCAAATCAGGGAACTTTTAAGTTTAGTATACTGCAAATGTTGATAAACCTAGAACAAACTGCAGATTTTTTTTTTCCTGATTCTGAATGGAAAAATAATGAGGGAAATAAGGGGGGAGGGTTGATTTGTTTTTGGTTTTTTACTGCAAAATGCATACATAAATTTTCAAATATGCCAACATATTTGATATAACTTCCCCTTCAAAATGCATTGCTATAGTGAGTGACCAGGAAATAAAGAATGGGATGCATTCTTCCATGATTTTGAAAGGAACATATGTAATTTATATAAATTCATATATACATTTATAATTGATTTTCCAAGCATATATATTTGGTACTGAAAACTGTTTTCTCAATACCAAATGAATCCATGAAAAGTTCTTTGAAGGATATTTGGAGCAAAATAGAACAATGCTGTGGCTGGACAGTCTGTACTCCTGATCTGTTCAGTTAAAACTAATGTTTCCTCCTGGGTTCAAGGAGAAAGAGAACAGAAGATTTATATTCTTCCCTCTTTGAACATACAAATGGAACAGCATTGACAGGTGAAGGTAAACTGAGAACACTATGAAAGAGAAACACTTTTAAATTCCATATGGCTAGCATATTTTCCATGATCCCCTTACCTTCTCCTAACATGCAATAATTGTCTCTTTGAATCTCATTTAAACACCTATTGGGACCTATTTAAGGATATGTCAGTGATGAGTCAGTGCTTATTGGAAGATTTCAAGATGCTTGAGAGGCTATGAGAGAAAATCATATCCAGGTGGGAAAAAAAGGTGGGGGGAGAGGATTGTCCTGCACTGATCATTTGAGAGACATAAAATCTATATCTATACAGCAGAAAGCCCCACTGAATACTGATTAGAAATCAGTCCTGCTTGAAATGTACACTAGAATTGGAAGGGGCTATTGCTTTTCCAGAAATGAAGAATGCATGGTGCTAGCAAACTACAAGCAGACTTAGAGGCAGAATCTAAGACAGGTCTAGGTCTGGGACAGGAATGGGCAATCTTTTATGAATGCAGCTCATTACTTAACTTTCTGTGATCATTATCCTAAATTTGAAACCTCTTTGCAAAGATTAGTTTAGGCTAAGGAAAACAGCTACATCTCCTTCCGAAAAAGGGAGAGACACACAAAGAGAGTGTGTGCGCAGAGGGATCAGGGACAAAAAAAGAGTATCAGAAAAATAACATTTTTTGCTCTTCCCGTCCCCGTAGCTTGCTTCAGGTGCACCCATCAAGTGGTTCTCAGCAAACTACCAGTGACAAAATATTGTCCTCAATATACATCCTGATTTAGGACAGCCAAACAAGATAGAGATCTATGTGGTCGCTTGGAGTCAAAAACGACTTGATGGCACATAATCAATCAAACAAACAAACAAGGTAGAACCATGAAGGAAAGCAAGTCTAGCAACAAACAGAACTTTCTAACCTTTTTTCCATTCCCTCATTTCTACCTCATTTGAGTGTCCATTTTCAAAAAAAGATACTTCTTAGAGCAATGTTGTCCAAACTTGGCCACTTTAAGATGAGTGGACTTCAACTCCCAGAATTCCCCAGCCAGCATGGCTGGCTGGGGAATTCTGGGAGTTGAAGTCCACTCATCTTAAAGTGGCCAAGTTTGGACAACACTGTCTTAAGAGTATCCAAAATCTACACTAAGGAAATGCCTTTATAAGCCACCTTAGGATCGCAAAATAATATACAAGATTTCAAGTTCTTCATAAGTCTTCCTCAGCCAAGATGCTATACAAAATGGAGGTGGGAGGAGAGATGAGAAGAAAAAAAGTGGGTGCTTTTCCAAATACAAGGTGTATGTTTTGTTACAATCTTATCCTGGAATGTCATAGTATATACAGACATTCAAATTAGGTTCTATTAGGTTTTGAGATAGTTTCATATTGCATCCTAAAGATGAAAACACAGTGGTCAATCCCCCATTTTTAAAACATACAATCCAGCTGTTGCTCAGAATCCTCTTCACTATTAGGCCAATCATGCTAATTTTTTGGTGGCTGAAAAGTAGAATTATCTTCAGAGTATAATTCAGTCAATGTGGATTCATAGTGGTGAGCAAGAGTCCTGCTTAGGTTTGTATATGGACATTGTTACATAAGCTGTTCTATTTCCACTTCCAAACTTAATGATTCCAAGCATGGATAGCTAGCTAGCTATTTATTTCAGCAACAGTTATTAACAAAAATAATCAGACTGTAAGGTGCTAAGCTTCCTTATGTTCCTTTGCTGGCTTGTTTTCACCTGCACAATGTGCCCTTAGATTGCAATGATGTAGAGACCTAGCATTCAGTAGCTCTTCACATCTACTGGTAATCCTTTTGCATTCAGTCTCCCCTACCATTAGGCAGATGGCAAATGTTGAGTAGTGTCAAAGATTCAACTGCTTGGTATATACAGTGGGAGGGAAGAACATCTCCCTCCCCTTAGGCAGCAAAATGTCTGCAGTCAGCCCTGCTGTCCACCCAGATAGATTTCTAAAGGTAAAAACTCCCTCAAGTCAAGGTTGATTCCTAGTGACTACATGGAGACTTCCATGTTGTTTTCTTGGCAAGAATACAGAAGTGGTTGGACACTACCTTCTTCTCAGTCTATACCACAGCCTTGGAAGTTCCTAGTAATCTCTTACCCAAACACAAACCAGTTCTGAATCTGCTCAATCTTTCATGGTCATTAACAAGCTAAATTTTAAAAGGCTACTTCTGATTTCATATAAGCAGGGTAAAATATAACTGTTTTAATGTCTTGCCATGTTGTTTGTGACTCCCATACGCTTTCTATCATTAAAAGATAAAAAGTGGAATTTAGATCACATTTTGGCACAGAGTTTGTATTCACACTGCACATAATTTTAAGAATACTCAATCTAATATATACCTGCTCACAAGTAAGGTCCGCTAAATTCAATATGGTTTAGTCCCAGGTAAGTGGGAATAGAATTCTTTGGTTTCCTGTATTCCTAACCTAAATAAAGGAATCAAGTGATTAATGGCTGCAATGTGGAATTGCCAAGAACCAGCATAATAGGAGATACAGTAAGTGATGTGACTTTAAAAGTCCCTCATCACAGCCTGTGAAGAGCTTTTGCTTAAGGGTCAAGTGTTGTGTTATGCAACTATTCATGCATCTCTGGTCTCACTTGTCATTCCTAAGAGGCTGAATTAACATCCTTGCAAATGCTTGAAGTAAAAAAGGATTCTAAACTTTTGTCAAGCGAACAAGTGCTGGAATTACATGCAGTTGCCTATATGCACAAATGCATCCAGTTATTGTATGTATTCATGCGCATGTCTTAGAGCCATTACAGGTATGCAGTTTAATCTCAGAGAAGAACAAGCAAGTATTTATAAACTCATGCACCCACAAAACTGCTTGTTCTTTATCTTATGCAAATGTGTGCAGTACAGTCAGATAAAATGCAACATCATTAAGGAATTTCTTTCATTGTGTGAGGCTACCTTTATAGCAGAAATTCTGTGCACATTCCCAAAGAAAAATTCCCACTGAATGAGCAGGTTGTTTCCAAGATAACATAAATTGTATTTGACATATTTCAGGGATAGTATGGTCATATATGTAAATATTGTCTGTGTTAAAAAGTCTTTCCTTACTCCTACAGTCCTTCAGACTCAAATCAATTGTTCTTAGACGATAGTAAGTGAACTATGATGGAGAAGCTCTGATTTCGTTATTGTGTGTTTGGTTTGGTTTGATTTGATTTGACTTTAACTCATTTGACTTCAGACCAGAACTTGAGGTTAACTACATTGCCCTCTTCGTTATGATGACTTTGATATTGTTTTGGATTGTTCATCAGGTTTGATTATATTTTGTCTGCCATTTTGATCTAACCATTTTGCTAGGGAAAGTCATGTACTAATGCAATATAAAATTCCTCCTTGCCTTCCATGCTATTCAGTTTATATGAAACCACTTGGAGAGAAGTTAATCAAGTCTGGAAGTACAAATTTTATTTAATTATGTGTTCCTTTTCTTCAAATCCTACTAAACTGCCAAACTCTTTGAACAGTTATCAGGACTCAGACAAAAAGCAATGTTATCCATATTAACCATACAAAAAAATCCACATCTATATTAAGGCAATTATCTTTATTGGTCTAAAACAGCTTGCAATCTGAACATTCTCCAGAAAAAAAAAAAGCTGTGAAAAGGATAAAAAAAGCATAATACTGCAAGCCAGTGTGGGTATAGTGGCTAAGGTGTTGGGATAGGACTTGAGAGACCCATGTTCAGGCCCACTCTCAACCACAGAGACTCAGTGGGTCATTTGAAGCCAGTCACTGTCAGCATGATCTACCTCACTGGATTTTTTTTTTTTTTTTTTGAGGGGGGGGAAAGAAGGGAAATCCCTATGTAAGCTGCATTGAGCTCCTGGAGAAAAGGCAGGATGTAAACCTAACAAATAAGAATAACTGAGGTAATTAGGGAAAGTACAGATTGGGCTTTACCACAGCCTTCCCCAACTTAGAGCCGCACAGATGTGCCAGGACTACACACGTTCATTTCAAGACCTGCTGTGAAGGAAACAGCATCTCTTTGAAAACCTCCAACCTCTGTGAGTACTGGAACATTTTCAGTGTGAAAAAGAACCGAATATGGAATACTTGAATATGGAATATGGAATACTCCCCCCCCCCCACACACACACACACACAACCATTCATACAGTGTACAAGGTAGCTCAAATCTAAACCCCTGATAAATTTCTCTCTGAGTTATAATGGAAGATCACATTCCATTATTTTGGAATTTGGAGAGGAAAAATAGCAGAGTGAAATTCAGGCACCAAAACTGAACAATGGCCTACCCTGCCCAAAACCATCCATCATTGGTAAATCCTAAAGAGTGCTTGAACCTATTTCCCCTCTTCATTAAGATTAACCTTCATTAACCCTTAAGATTATTGAGGGGACTCTCCTTAGGATCCCTTATCTAAAATATCCAAGTAGTTTTATCACCAACAAGAAGGGACTTGTTGGTGATGTTGCCTTTACAATGGAATACCTATTTGGGGCAGAAAGCTTTTCTCTTTCACCTTTTATTCTACAATGTGTCTGCAAAAAGCTTTTCTTACTAAGAAAGAGGACATGGTTACTCAATCTGAGCCTATTGTTACTGCTGATGATAGAAACTGTTGTTTTAGTATGCTGTAGTTTTAGTTCTGTCTACTGCCTTATACATATATGCACATTTATTGCATTTGTAATCCAGTGCATAATTTTTTGGGTGTTAGTTAGCAATATCTAAAGTGCTGGAAATAAATATCTGTTTTCGCTTGTTTCTTCCCACAAAGTTCCATTATTGTTGTCTGTCTTATGAGATGAAGGCAAAATATTTCCATCTTCCAACCTTATTATTATCCTACAGTGACATGATGACTCCACCATGGGTATACTAAATTCCTTTCCTTCTATCAGAATGCTTATTACCAGCCTAGCCTGCTTCTCCATGTAAGAGCTATTGCCATGGAAACCATCAGAGGCTCTGGGCTGACTGATTCAGGCAATACATGGTTTAGGTATGGCACTGTATGATGCTGGGACAATAGCAAGGAATGTCTCATTCTATGTAGGAGAATTACTGAAAAGACTTGCATCATGCAGTCTTCCCTAACAGTCAATTTCTTAATAAGTGTTTGATATGACTTAATGATGATATGCAATACCTACATGTGAGATTTGCTGCCATTCTGAGTTAATATTTGGATCCCATCTCACACACACAGATTACCCATATCAGCAGGCCTGGCCATCATTAAGAACAATCTAGCAGCTAGCATGGAGACAACATGCAGTGAGACTATGATACACATGCTTAAGGACATTGTGCATCATAGCTGTCACTACAGAGATTAGTCACCATACAGACCCTTTCCAAGCTGTCTCAATATGACGATCCTGATGTGGGTAGGCCATGCCTCACTGCAACTTGAATGCACATGCATCAGTACATAAAGTCTTGAATAATGCAGCTTTGGTGTAGAGCAGAATCCTTCCTTGGGTCCTGTCAACTGTGTCTTTCAGACAGTTGATAAATAAACCAGGGCTAACCCAAGATATGGACTGGCAGCTGAGTCTTACTTCACTACTAGCGATAAAGTAACATCCTCAACTTTATTTGAAAGCATCAGGCTCTTTTACAGGATGCAGACAGGGCACATGACATATACAGTTCTCTTCTCCAACACCTAGTCATCAGCTCCCATCTCTAACTCCAACAAGTATCTGAAGAAGCTCTCATTTTACCTAGCAGACTTAATTAATTCTTCATTAGGATTATGCATGCATCTTTCCCAAATGTAGAACTTGGAATGCAGTGTAGCAGAACAATAATGTTCAACTTCTTCAGACCAGGATTCTACTTTATTTCTAACACAAAATGAACTCATCATTCTAACACTTCCACACTGCCACCATGTTCACTTCTTAAACCATCAGAACAGGGGTGTTTGTGTGGGGTGTGTGTGGGTCAAAAAAGGCAAGATGATGGTTTTGATTGTGCAATCACAACCACCATCTTGACTTTTTGGATCCCTCCTCATCCGATAGATACTCCTGCATCAAAAGCAGTTTGCAGATATTCCATGATTATCTTCACTTTTCCAACTTGAAATGGCTGAGAAGGAGCTAAAATCACTGCCCTAGCTTGAACAGCTATAGCCCTTTCAGCAACATATACCTCCTTATCTTTGCTTCACATAAAAGTGAATGAAAAAGAAGAAGTTTTCGAAAATAGCAGCCTGGTGGCTTGGTTGCTGGCTCCCCCATGTCCAAGAGAAGGGGGAAGCAGACAAAGCTTTATCAATTTCATCCCTGACTAAGTCGCAAAAGCATCATCTAAGAAAGGATAAGGCAAGAGTTCCCTCCAATGTATAAGTGAAGCCATGGTTGCTCAAGATAAGACAAAACAATAAACCCAACAAAACAAACTTTCCCTGCCCCCCAAACCCAGCTTCCCAGTGGTTTCAGCTACACTGCAGTTGAAACAGAAATATGTTGGCTGGATTCCACTGCTGTCATCATGAAAATGCAGAAGTCCAAAGTCATTTTCAAACTAGCGCAGAATCCTCATGTGGAGTTGCCCATATCTGCATATAGTGATAGTACGGTGACAGCTACCCATTTGAAATCAGACTGAGACTTACTGATGAATTATTTTTAGTTGGATTCATATCATATCTCTTTTTCAGAAGTTTTCTCCTGCAATCCTCTGCAGGAGGTTTGGCCAAAAATCGCCTAATGAGCTTCCATGGCTAAGGTGAAGGAAGACTTGAAGCTAGATCACCTGGGTTATAGAGTAGTATAGCATATAATTGGTCATTTGGGGGTGGGGGTTGTGGTAGAGGCAGGTGCTGGAATTTTGCAAGCACAATGCAAGCACTATTACAAAATGCCTGCCATGGGGGAATATGACCCATCACATATCATTTACAAAAAACCAGACTGCTGACATTCCTGTCTGCCACTCTACATATTCCCATAGAATGCCTGTTACCATTCCACTTTATTTTCACCTTTTTCATTTTTTCTGGGAAGGTTGGCATACTCCCAAACAAAGCATCAATTGTAATTATCCATCATTTTTATTTTCTGATACCCAAGGGTGTATTTGGAGTGTATCATCATGGTGTATCATCAGGAATAGAAATGACACTAGAGTCTGACAATTTACATGGCAGCCTGCTTATTTTTTAAATCTAAAAACTATTGATTTTTTAAAATTCAGAATGGGCAAAGAACTTGGTGGATATCCACAGTCAGTTCTCATATTGCATAGCCCATATAAATCTAATATAATCTAGGCATCTATCTTTGGTGGATATGGAGCCATGACTTTAAACAATGCAGAGTTAAAATAGGGCAGATTGTGTATTAAATCTAGAAGCAGCGTGAAAGCTCCTACTTGGTACAGGATTATTCAGTGTTTACTAGTGCTTTTCCACTTGCCTAACAAATAAGCTACACAATAGATGTGCTCAGAAACATGTAGTTAATATATTCTGCAGCGAAAAGTAGCCTTTTATTCATCAGAAGCTTTTGTTCTGCCTGTCCTTTCTGAGCAAATGTACTGTATATGTTATTAACAGCCATCAACAGAGTCTCTTTGGATTCACATTGTCCAAATGGGAATTATCAGAGTTTATGTATTTCTTCCTGGAGCTAGAAACAAGCATTTTGCTTACCAATCAATTTGTACCTCTTTAATAGGAAGGGGTATCACTTGGGAGTCATTCACTGTGTGACAATTATAAACCTGTAAAACTTTTGCTGTATGAAGCTCCAGTGAGGAGGGAAACAAGATCTGCAACTGGAGGATTTAGAACGCCTGCTAGAAAAAAGTCATATCAAAAGCTTTTATTACCACTAAGGAATGAAGAAAACTGATCATTGTAAGCCGTGGACACAATTTGTTCAGCTGTACAACAAAGCTGATTTATTGAAAAAGTTTACAATGATGTAAGCAATCATAAACTGCTAAATAAACAAATAACCAATGTAATTCAAATTGGACTAAATGCATCTCAGACATCCCAGAAGTCTTGCTCAATAGCCCAGAGGCATTAAGGAACCTTTGGAAGAGCTATTTCTCTAGTAGAATCACTGAATGCATATTTGCGTTCAGTGGGTATTTGTTTCTTTCACTAGTCTTTGATCCCTTCCTCTTTCTTGACAACAGTAATTAATTATCCTGGTTCAAGAAAGGCCTCATGTATTGAGTTTGGACAGAGAAACCATAAATATGTTGGGACAATATGCCATATCTTCCACTTCCTTATCTTTCTGTTCACAGACAGCTAATCTCAGCACTTTATCCTCTATTCACTCTCCATCTGTGGCCCCCTCACTAAAGAAATAGAATATTTCCATAAAATGTCTAAAGTTTTAGTTTAGATCCTGACAAAGCAGACTAACACATTTTTTATTTATACTGTGTTTATTTCATTCATTGACCAATACAGTAACAGATTAACATAATGAACAATGACCGTGATGCTTCTATGTTTATTCCTAGTTTTTACATATCGTTTGTTCAATGATTTTTTTTAATCCCACATTTATTATTTTATAAATAACTCAAGGTGGTGAACAGACCTAATATTCCTTCCTCCTCCTATTTTCCCCACAACAACAACCCTTTGAGGTGAGTTGGGCTGAGAAAGAGTAACTGGCCCAAAGTCACCCAGCCAGCCTTCATGCCTAAGGTAGGACTAGAACTCAGAATAAGTTTAGAAAGATGGGAACTGTATGCTGCTCACGGTTAGTTTCAGGTGGAGCAACTAACATGCTTTGTAAAATAAAAAAACAGTCAATAGACTCTAGAATTCAGAGCCATGAACCTTTTCTATTTATTTGTTTCCATGATTCAGCAAGGCAGTGAACAGTAACATCAAAAAGAAAATATGGAAAAAAGCTAACAACAAATAACCAGCCCAAACAATTATAACCTTGAAATCAATCCAATGAAGGCAATAACAATCTCAAAAGGGAAATAGAGACAAGTTTAGACACTAGGAAGACATGCTATTTAGTCACACAAAAGGAGAATCAGAGCCAATATTATAATTACTCAGATGAACTATCCACAGCATATTTCTCATAGTTTAAAGGTCCATGTTGACTCTGAAAGTTTTTGGCTCAAGAACTGGCCCACTCTTATTGAGTCAGCTAAGTCACAGGAATCCCTCTTCCTGTTTCAAAGGAAGAGTTTCAAAGGAAGGTGAAGACGTGCAAACCTTTGCTCAGCTTCTTAATCCTGAATCTTTAGATTTGACAGATATATATTTGGAACAATTCCTTGGATAAGAGCATAAGCAACTTATCATGATAACGACAGCAAATGTTATAACCCAGGGTTGTCTAACATCCATCAACTTTGTACAGCATATCAAGGCTGTTCTCCAAAAGTGGGCAGAGTCAGGATCTTAACACAGGCCTGATTTTAAGGGAGGGGGGCAAGGTGAGAGTTGTAAGGATGAGATATGTACCTTAAATATTGGACAACATTTAAAGCACTGTTGTGCCCTTTAAATCCATCCTGCCCCCTTCCAAATTAGAAAAACTGAACGGATGGTTTTGTCATGGCCATAACAGTCCTGCCCACTTGGATAGCTTTAAGGGCTGTAAAAATGGTGCTGATGGCTGTTGTGGCCCACAGGATTCACTCTTTTTGCACCTCTGTTATCAAAATTAAAATGATGGACCAAAACAACCTTCAACCCTCCAGATGTGCTAAACTACTAGTCCTTGAATTCCCCACAGCATGACCAAGGCAGCTCCTACTCATCCCTTCTCCCAGCCCATTCTAAATAGCCATTCTCTTGAGGATGGGCTTCATTTTTTATGGAATACTGCTTCATCACCCAATCTGGTATTATAGATTACCATAGTCTTCAATAATCTTCCTTAATTTGGCAACCTCAGATTTCTCCCTGCCTAACATGGCTTCTGGCTTTTTGGCTGTGCTAGTTGAAGTCATGGAAATTGGAGTCCCAATACAACTGCAGGGCCTAAGGCTAGGAAGATTGTTCCTTGTACTGTGATTCCATGGCTATGTGTTGCTGCTTAGGAGTCCCTGGAGAAACAGCTGTTCATGGAAAGAGAGACAATTTTTTTCCTGGACTTTCTTGGAGAAGGAAAGGGAAGCATACTCTATATTCCCCACTTGGAGCCCCAGCAATAGCAAGGGATTGGTTCCATCAGAGAATCCACTGCAACTTTGGGGAGGCACAAGGATGTCCCCAAGGAATGCCTTGGCTGGGGAGCGTGGATGCCCTTTGTACCAAATTAATCCCACCTAGCCAGGCTCTTCCATAAATCAGAGACCACAAATGAAGAAGCACTTGTGGTGTCAGCTGTTGCAGCATCTGTTTCAGCCATGCACTCTGGGGGATTGGGCTCTTCCACCCCTGAGAATGTGCAAACCTCTTCCACTCCAGAAAGTCAGGAAGTATTGGAGGTGGGGCAAGGCTGTATTTCTCATGACAACAAGGGCATGAGCCACTAATTTTAGAGCTCAGTCTTTCTGGAATATATATAGAGCGGCTGGATAGCATAGTGGTTAGAACACCGCCTTTGATGCAGGAGACTGGGGTTCAAATCCCGGCTGGTACCTACCTTTCCAGTAGGGGTCCTTGGGCAAAGACCCCCTAACGCTTCACCTGCCTACCTCAAAATATGAGAGTGATACGAACTAAGAGAGTCATGCCGGCTCGGACGTCGCCCGGATTAACAAGGTCCGCGTCAGATGTTGGGGAACCAGGACAATCTGATGTTAAGTGGGCTACTGGAACAAACCATACATGGACGAGACAAGAGAACTTGGAAATGATGGAATGCTACTACAACAGTAGACCTAATGAGAGGGGATATATGAAATGTATGAGGGAACTATGGATAGACAGAAGGCCTACATCCACACTAACTGAGAAACAACTAGTTACCCAGTGCTTCAACATAGTGAAGAGGAAGCTGCTCTCACAACTTGAGATAGACCAACTCCACATTACAACCCGGACTCAAGCAGACCTGGAAGAACAAGCAGATGTGCAGCCAACACCTGAAGCTGGAATGTCACTGCCACCCCTTCCATTACAGAGCACAGCAGCTGATATGAGGCATAAGATCATGGATAAACTAGCTACAGTCAACCCTCGAGTCCGATTACCAAGGCTCAGTGGAGAAGTACCATCAGATAGTATGCTAGAAGATGCCAACAGAGCCCTCCAGACAATCCCTACTACCACCATAACTGAAACCGATGAATTGGTATATGCTACAGCCGCTGTAATCCTGGAAATGCTTGGCTACACGACCAAGAAGAACAGCAGTACATACCCACCCTGGAAAATGAGATTGGAGGCTAAGATCAAGGCAACTCAGAGAGAAGTCAGTCAGCTGGTGGAACTACAGAAGCATGTGGAGATTAAGGATAAGACTCAGCTACTGAAAAAATACATGGGCCTGACTCCATCTGAAGCCCTAGAGACTGCTAAACAAAGGCTCACAGCACTGGCTACCAGGCTAAGGAGATACACTAGAGAAGCAGAGGCCAAGAAGATAAATGCCCTGTTCTCCAAAGAACCATCCAAAGTGTACTCCCAACTGCAGTGCAACCACAGAGTAGCAGCTGAGACACCAGCAGCGGAAACTGAACAGTACTGGAAGAACATATGGGAGAAAGAGAAGACGCATACCACCAGTGCAAAGTGGCTGCAGGACCTGAAAGCAGACCACAGCAATCTCCCAGAACAGGAACCAGTCACCATCACAGTAGCAGACATCCAACAGCGGGTCAAGAACATGAAAAGCTGGACAGCACCTGGCCCGGACATGATCCACACCTACTGGCTAAAGAAACTAACAGCAGTGCATGAACGCCTAGCAGCACAGATGAACCAACTGCTAGCAGCAGGCTCCCACCCAGACTGGCTAACACAAGGAAGGACAGTGCTGATCATGAAAGACCCTCACAAAGGAACAGCACCATCCAACTACCGGCCGATAACCTGCCTCCCCACAACATGGAAAGTTCTATCAGGGCATCCTAGCTGCCAAGCTACAAGACCATATGGGCCAGTACATGAGCACAGCTCAGAAGGGCATTGGGAACAACACCAGCGGCTCAAAACACCAGTTATTCATAGATAGGGCAGTTGCCCAAGACTCAAGGTCTAGGCAGACCAATCTGAGCACAGCCTGGATCGACTACAGGAAAGCCTATGACTCAATGCCGCACACATGGATCTGTGAATGCCTGGCACTATACAAGTCAACAGGACCCTAACCTTCCTCAAGAACTCAATGGGACTGTGGAAGACAACACTGGAAGTGAACTCAAGACAGCTCGCACAAGTGGCCATCAAGTGCGGCATATACCAAGGTGATGCACTGTCCCCACTGCTGTTCTGCATAGGCTTAAACCCCCTCAGCCAGATAATCACAATGTCTGGATATGGGTACAAGTTCAAGAGTGGAATCACCATCAGCCACCTCCTCTACATGGATAACATCAAGCTGTATGCTAAGAGTGAACGAGACATCGGCTCACTGATCCACCTGACACAGATCTACAGCGAGGACATTCTTACTGGAGAAGTGTGGCAGGATGATAGTAAAGAGAGGGAAGGTAGTTAAGACTGATGGAGTGGAACTACCAGTGGGCCACATAGCAGACATAGAGACCAGCTATAAATACCTTGGTGTCCCACAGTCACATGGGAACCATGAGGAGGAGGCAAGAAAGACAGCAACATCCAAGTACCACCAAAGGATAAGACAGGTCCTGAAGAGCCAGCTCAATGGGAAGAACAAGATCCATGCCATCAACATGTATGCCCTGCCAGTCATCAGATACCCTGCCGGTATAGTGAGCTGGCCAAAGGAAGACATGGAGGCTGCTGATGTGAAGACCCGGAAGCTCCTCACAATGTATGGAGGTTTCCACCCCAAGTCCAACACCCAGAGACTGTACACCAGGCACAAAGAGGGCGGGCGGGGCCTGATGAGTGTCAAAGCCACTGTCCTGGATGAAACCTGAAGTATCCAGGAGTACATCAGTAAGATGGCACCTAAAGATGAGCTGCTGAGAGAATGCCTCAGGCAGCAGCAGACAGGCAGGACGTTCAAGCAGAGGAAGTGCCATGGCAAGAAAAGCCCCTGCATGGGATGTACCATCGACAGATAGCTGAGGTGGCTGACATTGGGAAATCCTATCAGTGGCTGGAAAGGGCCAGACTAAAAGACAGCACTGAGGCACTGATCATAGCAGCACAAGAACAGGCACTAAGCACCAGATCCATAGAAGCAGGGGTCTACCACACTAGACAGGATCCAAGGTGCAGATTGTGCAAAGAGGCCTCAGAGACAGTCCAACACATAGTGGCAGGGTGCAAGATGCAGGCAGGAACAGCATACACTGAACGGCACAACCAAGTAGCTGGCATTGTGTACAGGAACATCTGCACAGCGTATGGGCTAGACCCCCCCCCCAAGTCCAGATGGGAGATTCCACAGAAGGTCGTGGAGAATAACAGGGCTAAGATCCTGTGGGACTTCCAGATCCAAATGGACAGGCAGGTACTGGCTAATCAACCAGACATCGTGGTAGTAGACAAAGACCAGAAGACAGCGGTAGTGATAGATGTAGCAGTGCCAAGTGACAGCAACATCAGGAAGAAGGAGCATGAGAAGCTGGAGAAGTACCAGGGCCTGAAGGAGGAAATCAAGAGGATGTGGAAAGTAAAGGCCAAAGTGGTCCCAGTGGTGGTAGGAGCACTCGGGGCCATGACTCCTAAGCTGGGAGAATGGCTCAAACAGATCCCAGGAACAACATCAGAGCTCTCTGTGCAGAAGAGTGCAGTGCTAGGAACAGCTAAGGTACTGCGCAGAACCCTCAAACTCCCAGGCCTCTGGTAGAGGACCCGAGATTGGGGAAGACACATACCACCCATAGGGGTGAGAGGGGAATTATATATATATATACATACATACATACATACATACATACATATATATATATATATACATACATACATACATACATACACACACACACACACACACACACACATATACACACACACATGCATACATACATACACGCATGCATGCATGCATGTTTAAACACACACATTTGCACAGTTTGCATTAGCTGTGTGAAATAGAAGTTTCCCTTTCATCTCCTTTTGTGCAGCTTTGTCTGCTATTTGGGGTTGGGGCTGGAAAACAATAAGATCCAAGGGCCACATGTAACCAACACATTGTGCATTTGGCAGCAGAACACATTATTTCTTTCTCCGGGCTTATAGAAGAAGGTTGCCACACTTCCAAATACCACTTCAGTCCCAGTTAGCTCTCATTCATTATTCAGATTTTTTTTTCAATTTGAGTTTAAGAGAAAACTGTTCCCACCATCAGGGTCTGCAGGGGAGGCCAGGTGGAGCAAATGATGACATATTTACAAGGAAATCATCATGCAAATGATGTAGTTTGCAATCTTGTATTAGACATCATTATATCATTACATAATCAGATAGCCAGGTCAAGAAACAGACACCCAAAAGAATACCAGAACTCTACTTTATTGTCTTAGGACAGTGGTTCTCAACCTTAGCAACTTTAAGTTGTATGGACTTCAGCTCCCAGGTGTTTTGTTTTGGCAAAGGGAGGGAAAGAAAAGTTAACATAATTCTGCTTTGGAGATTTCTACTCAGGCCTGTAAAAGTTCCCAATCCTTTAAAGAGGCCCAGCCATGGCTCAAAGAAATGTCAGCTGAAAAGTTATTAAAAAAAAACCCTATCTACAGGAAAGTAAAAGGACTGCTGAACTTCCTCAGCTGACATTCAAGACTTGCCTCTTTGAGAGGGGAAGACCAAAAGGACTTTGGACTCCACAGCTGGCTTATCTTTTCACTTGATGTTATAGTTTGATTTATAGTTTGACAGACAGAACCTTCAAAGGGAGGCCAAATTTGTTTAAAAGCTGTAGTTCTGAGAGTTAGAGGGAATGTGTATTCCTCACTGCTCCGCTGGTGTCTCTTCCATCTGCCTTCCTACTTCCTACTGGTATCTGCTTGACTGCTCCCTGCCTCTCCACTAAGGAGGTATCTGTGCCACATGGCTTGTGACTCTGAGTGTTGTGTGAACCTACCCATTTGTGGTTTAGTCAGTAAGCCATGATTAATCAAACTGTTGCTTAGCATGATATGTGAACCTGGGTAAGGTTCTTAAATGTCTACCAGTCAGCGTCCATCACGCCATCTATCTATCCATCCCTACTGGTGCTATGGTACCTTGCAGAATCTACCCAGCAACTTCACAACCAAGACTGGTATCTTTTTAGGTAAATATATATATTTTTATTACTATATGTTAGCTTTAACATAATCTTCAGGACTTGGCATCTTCTATTACCAACTGTTTCTACAGTATGTCAGAGCAAAAATAAATGTACCAAGTATGGATAGTTTCCAAGATGGATGCATCTTGTGACTGGAACAATGATAATACCGTATAAATGTATGTTCCATGTCTTGCTTGCTACCTACATCAGTTGTGTGAAACTGCTGAGTTGCTTATATACCATTTTTATGTCCATGTAGCAACTTTTGGACAAACCAGTGAACTACTGTTTTTATTTGTTGTTATTGTTTCACAGAAGATTTGCTGGCAACTTTACAGCAGTTATGCCACAATACTTACAAACTTCACCAAACAAAACTGATTATGTCTGAATGATGATTTGAATGAACTGCCATTGTTAAAATAAATTGTTAACAGGACTTAAGAGCTTAATCAAAAGCAGCCCCTGAGGTTCTTCAGTATGTAGCACTGAAAACCACCAAAAAAAAAAAATGAAAAGAATAAAACTGTTATCAGAATTACAAATAAGAAAGTTATGTAATTACTTGTTATTTTTATAGTTGGGGTTTTTTTTTCCACTAGGATCTCTCCAAATTGCTTCCCAAGAAGAATTATGTCAGGAATTGATTATTTTAAGAGTGTTCAATTGATATGTCCAGAATCCTGGATCTCTACTATCTCAATCTATCCCAGGATTGCACAAATCAGTTATTATAGTTCAGGTCTAATACCAGTTTCAATCTAGTAAAAGAAACTAACTACACTTCTGGACCATCCTTTCCTCCCTCTGATCCTTTTTTAGATGTGATGAGCTTTACTTGTATTTACCTTAAAATGTGGTAAATCAATCCTTTTCATTCAGCTGAATGGGCACAGGACTTTGCTGCAAACGTCTGCCATGATGGTACCATTGGTCCAGCTCACCATTTACTAAAGCCCATGAAACAGCCCAAGTTCACTAAATGGCTGGAGGTGAATTATATTTCCCCTATATTTTCTTCAAGATTTCTGTCACAAAACTCTGAATTTAAACATGCTTACTATTCGGTGATTGATACATATCATGTGGCTACTCTGAAGAAATGCTGCAGTAGGACTGGGTACTATTTAATTTTCAACTGCAGTAGTGGCAACGTAGTTCTAAAACTTGAAATGTTATTTAAAAGCTGTCAAATACGTTGTGATCTACTTAATATGCATCTTTTTTGTAGTCAGTAAGGTCTGAATTTCTGAAAGAGAAACCTCTGTCTAGAAAAAAATAGCCTTCCAGTGCTGACAACAGCATGCACAACAACAAGATCTTGATACGCATTAAGATATATATTCAACATGCATTATCAGGCAGCTGTAACCCCCCTTTAAAAAAATGTTTCAGAACATTTAAGTCACTCAGCAAATGGGCATGAATTTTAGGTTATTCTAATGCATTTCCCATTTGTCTTACCCTAGTAACATTTATGCCTAGCAACAAGACTGGATGCATTACTACCACAGATTCTGCACACACTTCATTCTTATCATGGCAACATCTGTGCCTAGCAACAAGGCTCCCCATTCTTCAAGTGTCTCTTGAAAGATGTGCTGTTTTTCAGCCAATCTAATGTTTTAGAATATCAAGCTTTAGAGGTGAAGTTAGTCTATCACATTCTGTAGTTTACCGTGTGACCCTCCCTCCTGTGTAGTTTCTTTAGTTACATCAGTTGATGACATTTTCTTCTCAAAACATTCCAAGGAAAAGGAATAAGCTCTTCTTTAATAAGCATCTGTGGTGGGGTTCAAGCTAAGACTGGATTTTTAAACCATGGTTTCTTGAACAAACCAGGGTCACTAATTTTATACATAATGCTAAGGTACAAAACAATAGGTTCACACACCAAGTTAAAATCAAGCAAACCACATAATGTCTTTGTATTACATATGAAATAATTTGTAGATTCACAGTAGGCCTGTTTAACTGAGTCAGGGGTAGACAACATGTAGTATAAACAGGAAAAATGAGATGGTTGATTAATTCTCCATGAGGGAATTAAGTTTAACTAGTTTTTTTCATGTAATCTCAATGATTGATTATGGGAGTTAACTCCTCCATGGCAGATATATCCTATGCACTCTGTTTCTATTACTCTTCTAGTTTTTACCCCATGTGTTGCTTGTGTGAAAAGACAGCAGAAATTGATGGGGAATTTGCAAGCCCCCACAGCCTTGCCTACATGATGCCAATCCCAATTCTGCCACTATGGATTTTCCCACCACTGTCTCATGGGGTTGGGGACTCTTGGCATACTTTCTCTACTCTCTTGCCTTAACAAGGAGATTCTACCTGGAGTGAGTTGTCCTGCTGATATCCAGGCATCAAGCTATTAGGACTTCATAAGTTATTACAAAGCATCTTGAATTGCACCCAGAAACAGACTGGTAGACAATGCAGCTCCCAGAGTACTGGTGGAGAAGTAAATGTGCTTCACCATCATGACTATCACAATGTAGCCTGAATTTGGGTGCACACTCATGTCCAGTCAGATTCATTCCTTGTCTTCTGCTAGCACTGTTGGCACTTTATCTCATGGAGTACCTTAGCAAACCAAGGTGCTCCCTTGGATTGGTGCACAGGGAGAAGCCACTTGGAAGCAATCCTGATAAGAGCCCCCATCCGTTCCTAGTTCTGGAGGTTGACTAAGCTCTCAACAGAATTGCCCTCTAGGTTACTTGAAAATTTCTCAAGGATCCCCTGAAACTTATTTGGGCCCATCGGATTCCTGGAGCAGAATGTTTGTATGAGTCCAATCTTCCTTTGGGGAGCTGTGGCACTGGTCAACACCATAGTCATCAGAAATTGATCAGTTCACCACTGATCATGTCTCACCTGCTCCACGGTATAGAACAGATATAATGTGTGTTATCTGTTGTGCATTATAGCTGTGATGACCTGAGATGAGCCTTTGCTTGTCATGGTAGCTATGAAATCCCAAGCCATTCCCAATACAGTGTCAGCAGATTGAAATCACCAGCACTAGTATTCTGAGTACATCAATCACCAGTCCATTAAAAACTACACTCAAGATACCACAATACCTCTCATTATAGTTGCAGCCATGCTGCCACATGGGCATAATCACCTGTATTCAGTCATATCACACCATTGCTAGTGCAATAATAATTTAGAGCAGACTTCCCCAACTCATATCCTCAAGATGTGGAATCATAATTTCAGTAATTCCTGAATCAACATGTTCATTAGTGATAAAGGCTAGGGGTTTATGGGAATTGAATTATAATATGCTTTAAATTGCTTTTGTCATGAATCCAGTAAATGAGCAAACTGACCTGAATTGTTACACAAATAACAAACAGCTGACCAGATCTGATCACCTTACCATATGTTTTACTTTGTTTTTTTTTGGTCTTATTTATTTAAACTGGTCATACCTTGCCTTTCTTTAATAAAAGTTCAAGACAGCATGGAATAATTGAGCTGGCATAAAGTCTACACTAAGCCTTCCCCACTTAAAAGCCTTCCGGATGTATTGGGGCTATTCTATAATTTCCAAACAGCATGCTTGATGGTTATGGTGGGAGGGGAATTATGGGAGTTTAAGTCAATCACATGTAGAAAGCCCAGATCCTGAAAGTTGCTATATCTGTTCTATCTACTAAGTTTCAAACCTCAGTTATGTAGTTTTGGCCTCCGTGACCTTCTTGTGTTACTAAGAGCAATCCCCAAAGTGGTAAGGTTTGTTTTTCAGTGGTTAGGAGTGAATAAGTATTTGGATGCTTAAAAAAGGTCCCATTTTCAGTAGGCTGAAAGGGAACTTTTATGCCTTCAGCAAACAATGGGAAAAAAAGAATATGAGCATGTAATTAGAGATGTCATCATGTCTATTCAGTACAAAAGGCAATCAAGATACTAATGCATAATCAACTGAAACACAGTCATGTATTCTATAATTTGATTTAAATTATTTTTGTCATGGAACTTGTTAGTGTTCTAGTTAGTAATGATGCTACTCACATACAAACCATACACAAACAGGAGTCAACTGAGTAGTTACTACCACATTACTACATGCTTCTCTCCAGGTACTTTAATTAAAATATATAGTTTTTCTTTATAAAAGTTCAAACCAGAGAAGCATTGAACAAAAAACAAGTTTGAATTAGCCATCTTCAACCTAGCACCTTCCAGATTTTGTGGGATTACAGCTCCCTGAATTTCTAGCCAGCATGGCACAATACATATGGCAGGGCACCATGCTGGATAAGACTAGCCTAAGTAGCCATTTAAGGCTATGCACTCTCCAGAATTCTGCAATAACTGAGGGCAACAGTGATAATTATACAAAAGGGGAAAGTATAAGACTGCAAAACAATAAGCTAAGTTACCTTACGTGCAAATATGCAGCCATATTCCAGGTATGTTCATTGGAAAAAGATCCTGTTCAGTTTAGAGGTGCTGCTTCCAAGAAAACCTGCGTAGGCTTACAGTTTAATTGCTTGGAAAATGCAATGTGAGAGCAAGATAGTCCAATTACTAGAAGATATGAATCTGTAATGAACTAAGTTTGGGATATGTCTTGGGAAATAAAAAGATTGCTTGAAATATGGAAGTCTGGGATAAAAGGTGATATGCCCCTGGTGGAAGAAATGAAGCATGCATGGGACAATTCAGTAGAAGAGGCAGTGTTAGGAAGGTGGTCAGCTTGAGAGTTAGAAGAAGAGGGATATTAATGGAAAAGATAAGACAGGGAGAATGGAGATGATTCATTTTTATCATATTCTCATTGTTCCTCATAAAAATAGTCTCCTGTTAATCCTGCCTAATTGTCAGTGAATCTCACACTAAAACTGTTTAAACATCTGGCTCGGAATGCTGAAAATAATGTATTGTACCTGGACAGCAACACCTTAGAGAAGACTGATTTATCTAAAAGCTACTGCTATACCAACCATGAGTGCCTAAGGGAGGGGCCAGGTGGGGAATGATGAAATGTACCTTCAAATGTGCTGGATTTCAACTCCCAGAATCCCTAAGCAAGACCAAAAAAAGTAGATGGCATCAAATTGGAGGTGGATGGCTGCCTTCACCAGTGCTGTTTGCAGAGTAAGGCTATTTTCTCACTTGCTGTTTACATCAGAACCAGAGTGCCCTTGTAATTCCAGTGCTGCCTTTTATCCCATGACATTTGTCCCTAGCCCAAGACTTAAACAATGTTACGCTGTTCCTCCTCCTCGTGGAAAAATAATTAGTCCTTTTCTGTCTTAGCCACACCACAGCCATAGTGTGAAAACTTTACTGTACTTCCCTTCCCCCTTTTCAGGGAGGTGACTCAATCAGCCTTGATAAGTCGATGGGAATTCCCAAGGAGGTATTTTTATTTTAAGAGGGATGGAGGGCAATACATAGAATAGGGTACTCGTCAGCCGATCATTTTCTTCATCATAGTGTTGTTCACACACCAGGGAGGATAATGCATATTGTTAGCCTGCTATCACAGCAACCAAAGTCAAGGCATCATATTATTAAAGATCACTAGTGAAAAAAGCCTCCAATAATGTGAGAAACTCATTTCTATGTGTTTTTATATCTGCTATACCTGAATATTTCCAAGAAATAAGGAATCAATTCTCACTCCTCCAGTCATCTTCCTTCCTGGGTCTCTTTGACCAATTTTCATAGGTGTATTTCTCATGCAAGAAAGAGAGCCAATGAGCAATGGACTCGATGAAAAAAAGGAATAATGAAGGAACAGGCAATAGGAGCGGAGGTGGACACCCAGCAGGACTTACACAGGCAAAGAGGTATTTGTCAGCAAGGCAACCACTTCTGCTTAGTCATCTCTCAAAAGAGGCTGGTTTTGCTGCTTAAATCATGACTTAAACTTGAGCCCATTCCCAGTGTTGTTAGCTAAACCAGACATTTCCTTAGCTAGACTGGGTGTCCCATCAGAGTGCCCAATGAGAATTTAATGAGACTGCAGCCAGCCCTGCTGCAAGAGAAGTCCTGAATACCAAATTAACTATATTATTTTGTTCATGTTCCCTCTTTCCCAGACAGATTAGTCCAAGGGAAGTCCTGCCAGCTATACTTACAGTTTCCCATTGGATGAGACATCACTGGATAAGTATTTAAAGCATATTTGTTTTATTTGCAAATAAACAAAGCATATTGAAAGCAAATAGATACTTCAGTAGACAGCAGAGCCCCAAGACTAAGTTTCATTGCCCCTTCTAAGTTTTAGTTAACTTTATGTAGAATCTTGGATCTCAGTCTTTTATGGATTTCCCTCTATTTCTATGTCTCTCTTTCCTCAACCAACCTACACATTTTCCTTCTCTATTGCTAAGCCTCTATTTCCTCTGATTTCCTCTTTTAGTTTCTCCTCTCCTTCTCCTTCTCCTTCTCCTCTCCTCTCCTCTCCTCTCCTCTCCTCTCCAATGAAGGACTGTCACAATCCCCATGCTCTGATGGGTATTTCACCACAGAGATAAACAGATATCTCACTCAAGAGCTGAAAGATTCCCAAACTCTCAGGAAATATTCATCTTTAGCACACCTTGATTAAATACAAGCAGGTATTCTGGACTATTATCCAGTCCTACCATTAAGCAGAAAGAGGCAACAGCTTCAGTGGCAGATGCTGAGGGCAGCAGTGGCAAGTTCTCAATATTCTTCTGACCTTTCCCTCCCGTCTTCCCCTTCCCTGCCATACCACCATGTGTTTTTCATGGCTGTTATTAAACTAGTCTGCTTCCTTAGGTGTGATGGAGGATCCTACCCTACTTTTAGAATTTTCAGAAAGAAGATTCATTTACCAGTCTGGTTAGCTTCTGTATGTAGAATTGCTCTATAGAGGGAAATACCTTGGGCCGATTTTACCCAGGAACCTATCTAATAAAAGAATCAGCGGCCAATAGTTATAATACTCTAGAGTATCCATGGGGAGGGAGAGGTAAAAAAAGCCAAGATCTCAATGACCATGTGATCAAAGCTTTGCCCTCTTTTTTTACACTGATCATGGGAAGGGCTTCAATCACACAGCAACAGCCTCATCTTCACTTTTTACCTCCCCTACCCCGCTGATGTCCCTGGGTACTTCTTGTATACATCTGCCTGTATTTGTTCTCCCTGAGTGAGGAGACAGACCCATTGCTAGAAAGCCAAACTTTCTTTCATATGAAAACCCTGCAAATCAAATGGTTGCTAGCCAAATAAGTGAATTTCAGAACCCCAACTAAACCTGATATTTCTTTGCCCTGTTAGATTTTTGATAAATAAATAATTGGAGATTAGACAGGGACCATAGCATGGATAGAGGGAGTTCTCTCACTCTCATTCCCTTTGGCAAAGAATGTGGTTTATAAGAGTTTAAATAAGAGATATGGCCCACCACCTTTCCTAGCAATATGGATGCTCTTTTAATGTATTTTTGTACCGTTTGAAGGATGTCTTTATTTGTGGGGAGGAGGTCTAATTTAAGACTCCATGACAGAAAATGGACATGAACCCTGGCATAAAAATATTAAAACATTAATTCTTCCTACTGCCTGAATATAAGGCAACATGACTGCTTCATTAGTTTAACAGGTACACACAGATCTGAGCACTAGACAGCTGGAATTTAGAAACTAATGATAACGGGGCTCCTGGGATATTTCATACTCCCCATTTCCTTCCTTTCTGCACTTAATGAGTCAGCCTTTCAGAGCACAGTCCTTCCTATGCACTAAATGAAGCTCACTTCCAAGTATGTGTGCGTGCCATTGCAGTCTCAGGTTATACGCAATATAACACAAGATATTGGAATAATGGGGAATGTGGGCAGTGTTACAGAGAGCCATTTAGTTTTTTGCATTAAATTCTAAGGTCCAAGTTTCATCACTGGAGGGTGAATTAATATCCATACCAAGCAAGAGGGATTAAAAGTCTGTCCAAAATTCTCTTGAAGAGGTTGGTAGCTCTCATGTCCCAAGGGAATTGGAATGCTGAAGCTTCCCAGTAAATTACACAGAGCAAGACATACATCCTTCCTCTGGCTTGGAATTTAGAGACTCACTTAGTCAAGTCAGGGCAGAGATGCTAATCAGTATTTATTTTTTCTAGGAAACTTTCCACTTTCTTAAAAGTGCCTTTTAGTGGCTCATTTCAATACCAGCCCAGAAGGGCTGTAACATCCTGTTCCTATTTCCTTTTTATATCTGCTATTACTGCCTGCCCACGTCCAAAATATAATTAAGAATCATGGGTATCTGTGCCAAGCCATCTTTCCCATAATACTTTACAAAAACCACAACTATTTCACAGCATATGACATTTCTGAATAACTCTGGGATACATAATGAAACAATGAGGCAAATCAGGAGGGCAAGATGCAGGAAGCAGGTTGAATCTACACTTTTGCCAGATGGCAGAGTAGTCCTGAGGGAGCCTCTTCGAAAGGTAAATCAAATCAGCTGGCTCAGCACTCTGCCTGCCAGCAGTTGCAGGCCCAGTCCTACCATTTGGCAGGGTGAGATGGCTACCTTAGGCTTCCGATTTTGGGTGTGCTGAATGGCTAGTAATTTCTGTTACTATTGATTACTGGTGATTTCTGGGCACTTTCCGTCCCAGGTGCCTAAATACTTGGCCGGCCTTGAATATTATATAACTTGAGGGAAGGTGCTATCTAGGAAGGCCACAGTGCTGGCTTCAAATTCTGGGAGGCCTTCAGCATAATGCTCTCAATAAGCCCTCCTCTTCCTCTACCTCCTCCTCCTCACTGTGAGCACTGCCCAATTACTTACCTTGCCCCTTGGGCTGAATCTACATGACTGCCAAGAGGTAACATTTAAGCCAGTCTTCCCCAGTCTACTACCATCCAGGTACAGTACGTTGGGATGATAGGCTTTTCCCCACTTGTACCTAACCACAGCACAAACATGCCCTGTCTTCATCTCATCCCCAGACCCTGAGTGACAGCTGTTAAGTTGTCCCTAGCTGTACCAAGGGCAAACCAGTGCTTTCCCCCTGAAAATGTTGAAACTGTCAAAGGGGAGCCTCAGGGTGTATAAAATCTGTTAGACATTGTTATCCATTAACTTATAGAGAAATCAGATGACTGGCAGTGATTTGAAACAGACACAGCAAAGGCAGTCTAGGGACTGACAAGAGGGACAGCAAATTTATACCAGAACAGCATTCTGCCAAGGATGGGTGTATAGCACTTCAATTCTCTTCAACTCTGCCATGGGAAAAGGTGCTACAACTCTCAGAATTTCTAGCAGTCATGGCCATTAGCCTACAATTCTGAAGAGTTGTTTGGGTATGGTTTAAGGCATGCCACTATTGATACTGCAGCCCTTTACAGCTTGCATGTTCAGAAAAGTAAGGAGCAAGTGGTGTCAGCAAGAAAAGTAACAAAGCTAAAATCTACAGGCTTGCTGTGACCCATTGTAAGTATGCAAATGCAAGATTAGCTCTCTATGCAAAAGGTCAATTTCACCAGGAACAAGAGCCTGGTTATTCCAGTTGTGTGTTTTAAATTACAATGATGTGTTCTCCATGGTTGTCTATTGAGTGTTTCCAACTGCTGTTTGTAAAGTTTGGGGATTACCTTCTGTGCCTTAATTTTGCCAACAAAGCTCCCTCTTCAACAGCAGCAGCATATTACCTACACAAATCATCAGCAAGATCACCACAAAGATCACTCTCTCCCGCTGCTCCCATTGCATGCTGCAGGAGGAACAGTGAACAGCAAACATACAGCAATCTTGCAATTAATCTTCAGAGTAATCTGTCAACAAAAGGAGGGCACCTGAGCATGGGGAGAGAGGGAGGACATTTAGCTGACATTCTTGCTATGCTCCCTCCTGCTTCAACCTGTGCCCCTCTGCTGACCCACCAACCTATCAAACTGGTGGGGCTTTTTGGACACGTATCTAACACTATCTGGGAATAACAGTAGATACATGTTTAGAACTAGCCCAAGGGACAGTCCACTGTTGCAGAGTACTTCCACGCCTATTACTTGGGCAATTTGAAAGATGGCAAAGGATATTTATTTTGCTTTCAATAAGTTATTAAACTATCAATATAGTATAATAGCTTCTGGTAGAGGAATAGTGCCAAATCTCTGATGCTCAGGTTCCTGTCACCCCCACCATATGACAACATTAAGAAGAGTGACTGTTAGTTATCTTTCCCATCCACAAAGTAGAAGTGGGAATGCTGGTGAGAAGCAGAAATGCAGTAACCAATCACTGCCCTTAACTTGCCTTACACTGAAACTAAATGAACAGCCCTGTTTGCTGGCTTTTCAACTGAAGTCTCCCATTTTATAAAGATTCCCCTCTTCCCTGGTTGCCATCCCAATTTAGCCTAAGCAGTCTAGACAGGGACCATTTAAGATGTCAAAACACAGATGTTTTGGTTTGCTTTCTGAGCCTTAGGGATCACTGTGGCCCTTTGTGCAGATGCCAAAATGTTTTTTGTTCTAACAAATGGATAAAATCTCAAGAGATCATTGAGTCTCACAAGATTTTGTTTTTTTCATCTAGACTTTTGCAAAATATTAGGTGGTAACACTAAAATATCAAAATATTTTAGACATTTTAGTTAGGTATTTAAATCAATTATTTTCATTTTCTGGGAGGATCATATGGGTTATATTGCCTGCAGGCATCATATTGTTCACCACCAGCACCCTGTTTATTCAGTGGGCCTCAAAATTAGTGGTTGAGATGTAGTGGTTCAGTTGTTGAGACAGTGGTGGGAAACTATATAGTGTCATAGAAGAAGCAGATTATCTAGACCATTTATAGATAGAGTTCAAATGTGGACAAGAATGAGAGACATCATTGGTATTCTAGTGGGTACCATTTTTAAGAACTAGGCAGGAAAGTATTCCTTCCTGGTCATATTAGACCTTTCAGTGGCCTTCAGTACCATTGACCATAGTGTCCTTTTGGACTCCCTGTGAAGGTTGGGCATTGGAGGCACTGTTCTGTGGTTCTGCTTCTTTCTTAATGGGCAATTCCAGTCAGTGCTTTTAATGAAGGAAGGGTCAGACCAGTGGGTGTGCCTTTGTGGGATGCCCCAAGGTTCAATCTTGTCCTTATTACTTTTTAACATTTACATGAAACCACTGAGAAAGATAGTCCATCAAAATGCTGATGATACCCAGCTTTACATCACCACCCCACGCCAAGTTGGAGATATTATTGATGTCTTGTGTTGGAGTCTAGAGGCTATGAATCAAACAAAGCAATCTAAAGATGAACCCTAGCAAGATTGAGTTACTTTTTGTGCATCATGGTTTTCTGTCGGCCTCAGTGTTGTCTCCTGATGGGGAAGCACTATCCTTGAACTTAGGGATCCTCCTGGATTCAAAGGTCCTGTTAGTCAGGGAGTCCTTTGCCCAACTCTGGCTGGTGCACCAGCTGCAGCCTTGACTGGAACAGGAAGACCTTACCTCATGCCATTCAGTTGGAGTATGGTAAGGAGCTCTGTACAGTGCAGCCTTTGACAACCTCCTGGAAGCTGCCAGTGCACCCTGTTTGTCAATTGGTAGGACCATAGTACAACTGTGCAGCAGGTGCTGCATTGGTTTTCAGTAGGCGTCTAGGTGAAATTTGGATTGCTGACTTGGACCCATAAAGCCATGTACTGTATGGCTTGGCACCAGATAATATTGGAATCTCATTCTTCAGCCAGAGCCAATTAGTCCACCTCACTTATCCTGGGAAAAGCTGCTGATAGTACCCCACTACTGTGAAATGAGAGGGCTGAAGCTCACAGGCACGGATTCTTGGTAGCAGCACTTGCTGTTTGGAAAAGCCTCCCTGTTGAAATCAGACTTATCCCTTCTTTGACTTCTTCTCAAAAGATGTTAAAAACTCTGCTCTTTTGAGTTTTTAAAATGGCTATTAGTTGATTGTTATTTAAGCCCATTATTACTTTTTCTCAAGTTATTCTTATTCTGATGTTTTATCATTTGTTTACCATGGACCTTTTTTACTATGGTGGCAACCAGCAGGATTATTGTGATATACAATTGGATTTAGTAATAATAATACATGAAAGATTGGGAACTGCTGCTCTAGAGGAACAGTGTTGGCCTGTTCAGAATGTATGTTCACTTAGCTTTAAAGAAACTCAATAAATTCAGTACTGCTTTATGCCTCATAGTTACTCATATCAGAACTGTACAACTGCCCTGGCTTGAGAATGCAATTAGAAATATCTTATTGCCTTCACTGCCATCTAGTGAAAGTTTAAAAGATAGATCTACTCTGTTCATTCAGCTGAAGGATGCACTTACTCGTCTCAGGTGGTAGATTAAAGGTTCTTGGGATGGAAAGGAAGCATCACATTTGCAATGTTTTCTAAAAGGAAAGCACCTCGAATCACACCCAGAAGTCAACTGCCAATTAATGCAGCTCCCAAAGCATTTTGTACCAACTGTAGCTTCCAAATGCTCTTCCAAGGCAGCCCCATGGAAGGAGTCTTATAGTAGTCCAAACGGGAGGTGACTAGAGCATTAGTGACTGTGGGCAGGGCTCACTGAATTCTCCAGATGTAGGCAAAGGAGATCAATATTTATGGCCCCACCTGGTAAGATTTTCTTTTCACTTGTCTTTAATTTGTTGTGCTCATTATTTTTGATTCTTTTCCAGTGCTTAGCATAAAATTACTTATGCAGTGGAACAATGGGGGGGGGGGGGGGACCAGAGTTTGTGAAATCCTTATTTAGCAGTTACTTGAAGAGCATCAAATTACCTACCCTTGAACTAGAAGAGATGAGGATTTTTAAAAGATGAAGCAGGTACCATCAGTTTTATGTATATATGCAAAGCTATTAAAGGACTACAGTCTGACTACACATTCTGACTGTTTATAGTTCTGTACATTCTAAATATTTACACTTGGCACAAAGCAGAACAAATGATGCAACTAAAGCAGACACATGTAAATATACTTTTTATATATAGAGAAAAGTATTCTACTGCCTATTTGAAAACCACCAAGATGACTTTTAAAAAATCAATTACAAATCATAATTTTTTTAAATGGAGTTATCCCCTAAAAACAAGATTAAAACCTGTAATTTAAAAAATAGATATAAATGATTTCTTTAAAGAGCCTTTTGAAAAGCAGAAAGAGTAGGGACAATCTAGGAATGACAGAGGAGGGAGTTCTTGCTCATGTAACTGCTGAAACCAGGGGGATCCTCAACTTGCAGGTCTTAATAACTAGGCAGATAAGTAGCAGAATTGATGCTGCCCAAGCCATTTATTACTTAATTTTTCATAATTTACCAGTTGCATAAATTTAACTTTTCTTGGCATATAATTAGGGCTAATTCGATGCAAGCTAGTCATATGGGGGCTAGCTGGTATGGCAACCAAGTGGATACATACGTGGCTCAAAAATAATATCTAAAGAATGCATATTAATGGTTCCTTATCCAACTGTAGTAAGGTATTGAGGGGTGCCTAGGCCCTGTAGTCTTTAACATTTTTATAATGTCTTAGATGGAGAGGGAATGGCTATCAAATTTTCAGGTAATGCAAAATTTGGTGGGATGCCCACTATTGTACAATATTCAAAAGTATTTTGAATAAACTAAAGAAAGAAATACAATTCAAAAGAGGCTTAAGACATGAGGCATAAGGGTTCAGAATAAAACCATAAAGTTATATACTTTAGGGGAAAAAAATGTGCAGGTATAGAACTGGTAGTAGTAGATACGAAAACAGTTTTGGAATATAAATTGATTGCAAACAGAATATGAGTTAGCAATGTGATGGGACTGCAAAAAAGACCAATGCAGTTTTAGGCTACATTATCAGAATTGTAATTTACGAATCATGAGAAACAATAGTTCTTTATTCTGCTTTGGTAAGACCCCACCTTGAGTATTGTGTCCAGTTCTTGGCACCACACTTTAAGAAGGATTTAGACAAAATGGACCAATTTCAGAGGAGAGCAATGGAGATGATCAGAAAATCAGAAATAAAGCCCTTTGAAGAGATATTGAATGAGAAGAGGAAACGTAGAGGGAATGTAATAGCACTCTTCAGTTATCTGAAAGGAAATCTTAATTTCTTTCTTAACAGTAAGAGCAGTTTGACAGTGGAACCGATGACTAAGAGAAGAGGAAGAGTCTCCTTCACTGAAGGTGTTCAAGCAGAGGCTAGGCAGCTATCTAGAGGGATGCTTTAATTTGGATTGTGACACCGAGCAAGGAATTGGTCTTGATAGTCTAAATGGCCCCTTCCAGCTCTGTGCTTCTATCTGTTTGGCCTTCATATATTTATAGCCCAGTCTGTACCCACGAGTGCAATTAAAGAGAATGCCTGCTTTGTTTTGAACATGTTCTTGAAGCGTTCCTCTGGAATGCGGTTTTGTTTTTCAGAGGCAAATGGTTACTGCGGTCCCTCTGGATCCTTTCCCAACAGAGTTCTCTGCTCACCTGCAGCTCCAGCAGGAACAGTGGCTACAAGTGGATCAGAAATATTAGCAGTTCCTGAACCCTTAAGTAAAACCACCACCGGGGCTTTGCAGGTGATCCAAGCTGCATGCTCTTTTTTCTGAAAATTAATCCATTCTTGTCATCTCCTCCCTCATATCATCTTAGATCTTTGTGCCTCCATTGGTGTAATTTACTCATGTGTTCTGATGTCACAATGTATCTGCATTTTATTTTCGTTGGAGTCAAAGGCTGCCTGCTTCTGTGCCAGCTTTCTCCAACTTGGAGCCTTCCAGATAAACTGCACTACAGTTCCATCAATATGTGCCCCATAGTCAGTGCTTCCACAATGCTTGTGGAAGGTGCCAGGAAGGCTGCTCTATGCTTTCCAACCAAAGCATGATTTCAGAAGATGTTAATGGAAACCTGAGATATTCCTGACCTGTTGGCTACTACTATGACAAGTATGAAGCTGCAGAAGGTAGTGATGGGGCAGATGATGAATTGTGGCCTTAAAGAATTCTGGGAACTGCAGTCCCACCACAACTGCAAAGCACCAGGATGAGGATGGTTACTTTGCAGTTGGGATGTTGACACCAGTGAGCACCAATTGGAAATTAAAACCTCTTGCCTAGAGCAATGAATAGGAAGCTGAGTCAGTGAAAACATTGGCTCATCTAGCAAAATTTCTTCAAGTTCTTGATCAGAGACATCTTTCAGCTCTGCTCCCATGAATTGCACCTTGCAGGGACATAGAAAACAAAAGATATGGGAGTCTTTTTAGATGAAAGAGGCTGACATATTTTGCAACTTTCTTATCTGAAATGAAATGGCAAATAACATGTTTCAGAGTTGTTAATTCCATAACCACAACAAGCCATATCAGTTATATTATGCTTATGTGTTCACTAATATTTTTACAAAGGTTCAAGGAGAGCTACAACATATTTAAAACTAAAACAGAATAATAAACTGTAAAAGCGCACAAGTACACACAAACACAAGAACAGCAAGGTAAAATCTCCATTATCCTTCATATCTGGTCAACCAAATGTAGTGTAGAAAATCCTTTCCTACATATCACTTACTCATTCCTATGAGTGATAGCCCTGCCATGTGTTGTTCCTATGTCTAAAAATAGTTGCGTATCTATGAATAAAATTACAACATTGTGAATCCAGGCTGTTACTTATGCTTTAATTATTTTGATTTCAAGAAGGACTTAAATTACTCATGACCAACTTTCCCACTGATTTCAATAGTTATAGCTCTGGTAAAATTACAGTGTAGGCCAAAATCTTTTCCCAAAAGCTCTTAACCTATGTTTTTTTAACATAACAATATATTTTTGCAAGAATAATTTTCTACGTATAATCTCTGTGATTGCGTATCAGTTGGGCATGTGTGTGCTAGATTTCCACCAATACCTGAGGATATATACCCAGAAAAGTAGAAACTGCTGTGCTTCCCACTTTCTATTTCCACCTGTCTTTTTTGTCTACTCACTTCATGTTTCTGCTGCAGAGACAAGAATAAAGGTTCCTACTAGAACAACAGACAGGGGTGGGTGGGAAGAAGATGGTCAGGAGAACAGGTGGAGGTACAAGGCAGAAGTCACATGTGCCACTGCCTTTCTTAGTGCCTCAAAGCCTTTAAGTGTATAGACACAATTTTTGATTGAAAGTCTGGCACCTTTAACAATTAGAGGAAGTGGCTGTGTGGCTTTGACAGTTTGTTTCTTCTAAAGTTTGAATACCCCTGATCTGTTACCAAACTGGTCAACAGGATTTCAACTGTATTAATCCCATTGAATCAACATGTTTTAATAACTTGCTTCTAGACTTACTAAGTAAACATATAGGTTGTCATCTGGGGACAAGTGAATAACTGACTACAGCTCCAGGGGGTTGGTGAGGAAGAGGAAAAAGTTGTCAGTTTTCAGCCTTATCGTCACTGGAGGTTTACAGGCAATACGTGACTTGCAACATCATTGTTACAAATAGCAACACTTGCATCAACCTTACTATTGATCCCAAAATAATGCGATCAGACCAGAATGGCCAGGAGGCAAGCAGTCAGCCTGTTGACCCAGATGATGGATAGGTTAGGATGGGTTGGACAGGACTAGATATAAATTCACAATCCACCTGAACTTCACAAGATTCAGCAATAACCACTCTCCAAAAAAAGATCCCACGGTTGGTAAAGCTAATACTTTTTTTGAGGATTCTTCAACATAACTGCATCAAATAACCAAAGGAGACTGGCTTTTGAATGGGGTTTACAACACATGCTTACAAGACATCTCCCAAGGAAGCCTGTTTATCCTAATGTGAGTATCCTGCTAGTAAATAATTAAATGTATGGGCCTATGGTTTTAATAATCTTGTTACATTATGTAACTAGTTCCTTAAGTGGGATAGTAAAAGGTGAAGGTGGGAACAAGATTAGATCTTTTGAAATTAAGTCGGTATAGGAGGAAGATATATTTAAGACACTGATTATCCTTTGTACAATTAGCCTGAGAGAAAAAAGTATGCTGTTAATTTAGAATAAATTCCAATGTATACATTACCCATTACCTAGCAGGATACCTTTCGGCATATGTACACAGAAGTAAATACTACTGTGTTTAATGTGACTTATTTCCCAATTGGTGCTATAGGACTAAATTGTCATCTTAGAATCAACTGGACTTTCAATATTAGGAGTTTCATTACAAATAAATAAGATGAAGGGAAGCCCCCTAAATTAAATAAAGCAGCACAAACAACTAGATAACTGTTTATTGTGCTACCATTCTTCAGACTGTACAGAAAACATAGCTCTATAGTGGCTTATTTATTGCATCAACCTTCTGCGCAAATGGAAACAGAATCACAGACATTACCAGTTTAAGGTGAAGATTTGCAAGCCAAGAGACTGATAGTAGGAACACTTTGACCGGGTAGTCCCCAGTTTAAGAATGAGTTCTGTTCCTAAGGTCTGTCCTTAAGTCAGATTTGTATGTAAGCTGGAACAGTATTATTGTATAATGCTCTGTAAGTAGTACTGTGTAATTAACTCAAGCCATTGTGTGTTTAACTTGAATCATTGTGTATTTGAATTTTGCTACAATATGCTCCATTCTTAACTATGTGTCATTCTTAACCCAGGGACTACCTGTATTCCTAAAAGACTATGCACCTTACATTTGACAATGTCAAAGTTACTTAGAACAAAATGTTTAAAATCCTATTTAATATTTTTTTAAAAAATTAAAACCTCTTGAAACATCACTGGATTCAAGGCAAATTGTACTGGATTACAATGGATAAATACAAGTTTTCAGCCAATGAAGACACATACTCTCAAGTAAAAGAGCTGATAAGAGTTAGACTTAATCTACTTACTAAGAAGGTGTCACATGTCACATTGTTTCTTTAACCTGACATTCCTCTTCCATATCCTGGCTGGGAATTACCAGGAATTATTGGGAGTTATCATATGGAAGGCATTAGGCTGCAGAAAACTGTTTTACAGGATTAGTACTCCATATATGCCTTCAACATTCTGGGAAATGTTCCATTAAAAATGATGAGGTCTAGAATGAGAGGAAGCATGGCTTCATGGCTTGTTATAAGTTCTGTGCCAGTAAAGACTTTTGTTTCCAACTGTTGTGCTGTCCAAAAACTATGGTAGAGATAAAGCTTGACCTCAGGGTTAAATTCCAAAGCTCCAGGGCCATGTTAAAGCATTTTGCTGGTAGGGCCCAAGAACCAACCACGTTGCCTGACACACACAGTCTTCTCCTTGCTACTACCTCTCAGTAACTGAGTGTGACTGCCACACTTTGCCTAGAGGTACAGCTGGCCCTGCTCACAGCCCAAATGTCCCACCAGAGAGTGACAGGTGATGAGGGATAGTAAGCTAGAGACTTATAAGAACTGCACCGCTCCTTTCAGAGAAAGTACAATTGTGCTTGAAGGCATTTTGGGATAGATTCATGGTTACCATAGAAGCTACAAAGTCCTACACTACTGTAAGAACAGTATAATACTGAACATTGTGTTCCCCTGACCTCAAAAGGCCATGTCTTGACTCCACAAGACAGTGATTCCCATGACTCATAAAGCATATTAATTTGCATGTTTCCATGGTATCCTTTGCAGGTCTCTTCTATAATAGCTGCTCATCTTTGAATTATTTAAGCTACATGTCCCCTGCTCTTAAGGGAGAAGACTGCTCTGGAGTGCAGCCTACCAGATACTCCTGGGGTAAATACTAATATGAGATACAGCTTTCTTACCAGAAGATTTCTATCATAAGCAGAAAGGTTGAATCACTTAGAGAACTCTCTTTTCATACCATTATTCCCAGTTATTCCCAAGCACCACCATCACTTCTCACACACAACTTTCTTGCAAGAAGAAGTACAATGGCTGATGAGAAATGTTAATCCAAAAGGCTTGGAGGGCATGCTGAGACAATCACTGTGGAAGCTATGGTTCCTCTTGGGCTAGATTTCAGTAATCTTGTCCTTAAATTGTTCAGCATTTATGCCACTTCTGTAGCTGCCACATATTCTAGAGTACTACAATGAAAAAGAGTATTTCAGATGTTATGTCTGAAGGATATAAATAAACAGCAATAAGATAGGGGTGGACCACACATGATAGCCTCCATCCATGTTCATCAGGAGTTCTGAAGGGTGCAGAGCTGCCCCCTCTTGCCAGCTGAGGTGCAGGCTGCCCCCACTCTCCCGGCCTTCCAAAAAGGTGTAAAACCATGGCTATGCCAGATGGCCTGGGGGCCTGATGGGGGTGCACATTGCTGGAACTGGCTCATGGGATGATTGATACTGCTTCCCCCATCTTCTTGATTTGTATATTGCTTTTATAGATTTGTTATTTGTCTTTTAATTGGAGGGTATTTATATTTTTATTGTTTTTATTGTCGGTTTTTAATTGTAAGCTGACCAGAGTCAACCTCTGGGGGAGATGGGCGGCATATATATTTAATAATAAATAAATAAAAATAAAAATGTTGTTTGAAAAGAAATAGGAGCTTCCATGCAACTGAAACATTTCCTATCATTGCTCTCATGATGGCTTTTCCACTGCATACTTTGTATATAAAGTGAACGTTTTCTCAAGAGCTAAATGGGCATGCTGCCTATGTTGTGGCAACTCATGTAGGACAAGGCCAGTGGGTCTGATTAGTGTTGGAACTGAGTGAAAGAAGCCAGGTGGTTATAATCCATATTACTCTTGAGGCTATGTGCCACCGACCCCTCCTCCCCAGCTCAACCTATTTTTCTGGGTTGTCAGGAGGATAGAAAATGCTAGTATTGGATGCCTGGACATCTGATGAGATATAAAAGTGAGAAATGATTAGCCACCCAGAAGCCTGATTCAAAACATGCTTATTCCAAAAGATATATCCTACTAAATTCAGTAGGTTTAGAATGGCAGCACTCAGAATGCTAAATCATGGGGTAGTTTGGTGGCGCGCTCATTTGCTCTTTAAAGGATCCTGGCTTAACATTAACTGTAATGCAGACAATATTATGCCCCACTTCTAAAGTGTGAAGAAGCATATGTACACGCTAAGCATAAGACAGCAGTTCACGGCATGAACAGTTAGATTTCTTTCACCAGTCTGTTTTCCATGGAGAATGCTTTATGCCATAGGGTTTTCTACAGAATGTAAAGTCAGGTCTCTGCCTCTCTGCTGCTTCTCCAGCCTGAGTTCACACGGACTTCCTGCTAGGCATAGGGCTCACGAAAATGCTCGTTTCTGACAGATGGTAAGGGGAGGGTGAGAAATGGGTCTCTTTACGCATCATCAGTATTTTTGCTTGAATCACTGAAGCTCAGTCATGACGATCGGCCGCCCATTGGACAGGACTTAAGAGGTATTGGATCAGAACATCCACACCATTAACTCAATTTTCAGTAACCTTACATTCAAAAAGAACAGAATGCATGTAGGTTTCTGGGACCATCTTGACCAACATTCTAACAATGGATTTAAAAGATCTGCTGGCAGCAAGTTCTTGTGCCACATATATTACTGCCAGGAGCATTATGGCAGGAACAACCCTAGCCTCAGCAAAACCCACAAGTGTTGATTGGTTTTGGAGGCTGGAAGAGGGTTAGGCAGGAACCCAGTGGGAAAGAATAAGGGTGGTTCTTACATTCTAGAAATTGTAAATTGGTCAAACTTTTTAGTGGAGTGGGGAGATAACAATTTTAATTTTTTCAAAAAGAAAAGAGTTCGAAGAGGCACTTTTGGTCAAGTTATCTGTTTTAGAAAAGTTTGATCAGATATATTTTTCTCCTGATTTTTAATATTCCTGATCCAGTAATCCCTATTGAGTGTCTACATTTCCGAATACATTTCTGCAAGATTCCCTGCTCTTTTCTCCTTTGAAAAATCAGGTTGGGAACAATTTTGACCAGTAGAGCTTTTGTAGTTCCTCCCACCTATATTGGCAGTTCTGTCCAACTGTTCTTCTTCCACACTCTTGTAAAGCTGTAGATTGGAAATAAAAAACTGACAAGGTTCTGACGAGATTTGTTTTGTAGTACTATTTTAGGTGACAGCAGCTGCAAAGCAGTAAGATTAGCTCCTTGAGAAAAGGGATAAAGTACACAAGTGTTTACAGTGGAGTGTTCTCCACAGGTTACTGGCAGACACCTGCTCTCCACGCACGCCCTGCCTCCCTGCCTGGAAGAAGCACTCCAGTCCAGGGCCCTGGTTTGGACAATCACAGAAAGAATGAAAACTCCACACTGCCGTTACATTCTTCTGGTATGTACTTTTGCTTGTGCTTTTAGGGTAGAAATGGAAAAGGGAAGAGCAAGGAGTGAAACTTCTACTCGGCCCAATGGCAGTAACTGCCCTCCCATTATTTGTTTCTTTCCTACACTGGATATATTGCCACCCTGCATAAAGATGACTATGCCCAAACCATATAATTCCTAATGGGAGAAAAGGGGGAAAGCCCAAGAGTCTTCTTCAAGGTCAAGCAGTAGTTTTGTTTTGGGGTTTTTTGGCTGAAAAGCATTGCAGAATCAGCTAAGGCTAGGACTTAAGGCTTAGTAAACAGTAGCTGAATGCAAAGAATTACCTGTTGGACAAATGAATTCTGTGTTATGTAGTCAGTTATGATTCTGGGCATAAGAAGCTGCTATATGTTAAATCAATAAGCTGTAATTAAGAGCTTTGCCTCCAGGTGCCTTGGATTTTGGCTTCAAAATACACCCCCAGCTACTATTCTGTTTGGGGGATTATGGCAATTGAAATCTAACATATCTGTGCAGAACGTAGCACTGTGCATAAATTATGAAAATGTTTAAAAGTTATGGGCAATTCCTGATGAAATCACATTGTGTTGAGGCTAGAACTGGATGGAGAGTTCTTCTTCCCCAAATTGGGGGGGAAGCAAAATAAACAGCATGAATATCAGCTTTTCTTTGTGCAGAGTTCAGCATTTGATTCCCCCCTCTTCCCATTGTTTTAACTACAGAATATCAGTCCTCTACTGCTGATGTTCAGAATATGTCACTGATAGTAAAAAATGACATGAATAAGAGAGAAATAATAAGCAGCTGGGGGATGACTAACACAGCTCAGTGAGGAATGAGCATGCTTGTTATCTACAGAAAGCTGATGGGGGTGTGTGGGGGTGGGTTGGGGTGGAGTGTTGTTAGAGAGGGAGACCCAGAAAATTGGGGGAAGGAGTATATGGGATCACATAACAGAGTTTATGCAAGTTTCCTTTATGTATCATTATTTCCCATAGGATAAACTATATTTTATATCAAGTATTGATTCAGTCTTGCTATAACATAGAACGCTTAAATAATACATTCAGGAAGTAGTTGTTACTGTACTCATTAAACAAAGGAAAAGAGTAACTGGGATTTTTGTTCCACGTAGAAAGAACTGTGTCCAATGCCAATGCATGACTAACTATATGATGATACCTTTGACACATACAGTATAGAGACTAATTGGCCTGTGGAAAATTTAGCAGGAAAATGAGATTAGAATTTCAGAAGGATTGCTAACAGAGTTAGATATTAACAGTCCATAGAAGGAGTGTTATGATTAATTGTCTTCCAATGTCAAGTACTAAAGTCCTGGTCTACCGTGCCAATGGGGATTAACTACATGAGACGGGGAAAATAAATTAAATCTGGTGAGTAGGTCCAAGCTGCCTTCAGGCTGTGCAAAACCCCATACAGATACTGGAGTGAGATCATGACATCTTTTGCTAGCGTGTGACTGGGTTCTGGCTTACAAAACAAAGGCTGGAGCCCAACAGCTTTGGGTCTAAGTGGTTGACCCCAGCTTTTCAGCCAAGGTACAGTTCTTGCATATACATCATTTACACACAAACCTTTATAACATTTGAAATGGCTCTCAGATGAACTGCATGTTTCTAAGGTTAGGAAAAGGTCTTAGTCATCCTGTTCAGAAATCTCACTGCAATACTGAATAGATGGGGGGAAATGAATATTCAATAGCTATTACTGCAAATCCTTTCAATCCTCAAGATTTCACAATGCAATGTGAATTTTACGCTGGCTTTGAAAACATTCTGGCTACAGAAATAGATCCATATGAAAGATTTATTAATGTGATGTTACATGAATCATAATCAATCCCTCCTTCCCTCTTATGAGGCTATTAAAGACTTAACAAAACAAAGGACAGCTCATTGAATTGAGGTTCCCAACGCTTTTTAAAATTGCTTGTTCTGGACAAATTACTCATTTCAGTAACTTTATGTACATGGCATTGCCTTATTAGAATTGTTTTTGTAATGATAGGCTGGATTATCCTTAATGAGAGATATTCTACAGGCCAAATAGGAAAAGTGAATTCTCACCTTATTTAATGATGTGTATTTTTTGCTAGCCCGACCTGGGTGATGAAACTTTGTCTCTAGAGCCTGAACAGGAAGCTGATGGACTAGACTCAGTAAGGACAAATGCAGATGCTCCATCCCTAGTTGCAGAAGAACTGAATGAGCCTGTACTGAATGCTCAAAGCAGCATCTTGCACACAGAAGAAATCCAACAGGTGAGTACATTTTCTCTCTATACTTTGGGGTTTTACACTTTTTCATAGGAATAGCTGGATATTATAGCTTAGCCTCTTTGCCGTTGTCCCTGGGAATCACATAGAAGAAAGCCCATGTCCTCCAGGAAATGCATTTAGCTGATGCAAGTTGTACTGACAGTTTAACTGGGTTCAAACATCATGCTAAGCCATAATGTAGTTTGTCTGCAGCCCATTGTATGACTCCAGCCATTGTAGTTTGTAAACCATTGTTTATGTCTTAGGGTAGGGATGGCTTAAGGTATACCCATTCAGTTGGGATTTATTCAATAAACTTTTGTTAAACAATGACTTAGCATGATGTGCCAATCCAACCATTTTGTTCTCTAATAACTAGATAGGCAAGTTTCTGGCAGGACTGAAGTAGTTTTCGCCAAAGATTTAATAGTTACCTCTGCTTAGCGACCATCCAGAAGCTGGTTGTGGGAATGAACAGGACTAATGACTGGGGGTATATACAGTATGGGACCGAAACATCTAGGCAGAATGTGATAGGCTTCTGTTAGAGGCTTCTAAGTCAGCTTTCCCCAACCTGGTACCCTCCACATGTTTTCAGTTATGTGTTCCATAATTCCCAGCCTGCAAAGATCATGCTGATTCTAGTCCAACACAGCCAAAGACGAACAAGCTGAGAAAGTTTAATCAAAGGAAAAGATAGCTTGTTACAGGGCAAATTGAGAAAAATTGAACTTGTTTATATGGTCCCTCTTAGCTAACTCCACATCTCCCTCTGCGAGTGACCGGCTATCCCTGGAACCTCGTCTACTGTACAGCAAGGGATGGATTTAGTCTGAAGACCATGTATAGAAGCATGAACAACTTGGCCTCTCCTGTGTTATTGGTTATCAGAGATACTGATGGGCAGGTAACCCCAGATAGGCCTATGTCACAATGGTTACATATGTAAGACTGAAGATATGAGAAAGAAGAATGCTAATTAACTGGCTCTAACTCAGCTTTAAATAAATAGGCAATTATTCTTCTCCATTCACAGCATTAAGAAGCAGCCAACAATATTCAGTACATCCTCCTAATCCATTAGAAAGGCTTTGAAATAGGGAATGGGGGAGATGCAACAGAAAGGGGAAGATCCACTTTAATATTGGATATAATCAGCTCATTATGTGTGGTTGAAGGTAATGTAGATCATCATGATGGATAAAAATTTGCAATAGGTACCTGGCTTCACCACCCAAGACATAATCTGCCCCCTGACCTACTATTTTAACAGATTGGTGGGAAGCTGGGTTCTAGTTTAAAAATATAAGAGTTTGCATGAAAATCTGTTCATATTTGTGCTAAACAAACTGTCCTTATCCTATTACTATGTAAGTCTCTGATTGAAATCCTAGGCCATTTGGTAGCCAACAGTGTGTGCTATAGAATTTTAATAATAGAAAGGATACTGGATTTAAAATGGAAAGAAGACTTAGCAACAGAATTCAGTAATTCATTGACTGAATTTATTTGGCTTTTAGCATGTTTAATAAATATAGTCAATTTTGGTTTAATTGTTCAATAAACTAGGCTAAGCAGACCATGGCTTACCATGATGAGTAATGTGCAGAAAGATAGACATGGTTAACCTCCTGTAACTTGAAACATATTCTCCTCTGCCTCTTTTTCAGATATTTGGGGCTTTTTCTTCTACAGCTATTCATGTGAGCAGCTGTTTTTATGGCAATGGAGAAACATTTCTGTTCTCCTTCAGTCCACAACTCAAGGTGATTGAAACCCCATGTTAATCTCCATGTTGAGTGAGTTACTTTTGTATTTACAACTTCAGGGACTAATACATTTACTCAAATTTTGCCAGTCAATAAATTGCTATGGCTACAAAGGGCACACTTTAAAAGGTTCTGTGATATTGATGGCTTCCAAAATGTAACTCGGCAAGGACTTTAGTGCCAACACTGAAAATGTTTTTGATAGTTTAGAGAATGGGCTGGGGAAAAAAAGAATGAAATTTAACAGAAACATGTGAATTTCTTCACTGATGAAACAGAAAGCATATGGAAATGTATGGAAAGGAGTATACCTAGTTTGGTAATAGTATTTGTAAAAAGCATATTGGAAAAATAATTGGAATAGTGCAGACTAAATGTGAGTCAGTAGCTTAATATAATGGGAAAAAGACAAATGCAATTTTAGACTGCATCAATATAAATATTATTTCCAAATCCCAGAAAGAATAATAGTTCCACTTTATTCTGTGTGGTTCAAGCCCTACCTTGGGTATTGTGTCTGTTTCTGGCACCACACCTTAAGAAAGATTCAGACACACTGAAACAAATTTAGAGAAGAGCAACAAGAATAAGAAACTACCTTCCGTGACGAGAGAGTGGAAGAACTGGGAATATTTAGCCTTGAGAAAAGAATATTAAAGGAGGATACAATAGCACTTCAACAACCTGAAAAGATGTCACCCAGAAGGTCAGGATGAATGGACAATGTGGAATAACAAAATTTAAGTTAGAGAAAGACAGATTTCAGTGAAATGTTAGAAAAAGTTCTCCAGTGGTAAAAGGAATTTGACAGAGGAACCATTTTCCCAAAGAGATGCTGGGTTCTTCCTCCTTGGATATCTTCAGATGAAAGCTAGACAGTCATCTGTTGGGAGGGTTTAATATGGAGTCATGCACTGAGCAGTGAATTGCACCAGGCACCCTAAATGAGTGTTGCCCAACCTCAGGAACTTTAAGGCATGTAGACTTCAACTCTCAGAATTCCCCAGCCAGCATGTTACCTCTACCTGTATGTTGTTATCTCTTCAACCTCTACAATGTTATCCTTCTGTGCATTGTCCACACCCACATGGTCATGAACAGGAGGGTACTTGCTGAAAATACAATTACCGTATTTTTCCGACTATAAGATGATACTTTTTTCTAAAATCCTTACCCTAAAAATTGAAGGGCGTCTTATTCAAGGAAGTCAGCCGAGGAGAGAACCGCACAGTTGCAAAACTGCCCATACTTTGTCTCTACAGACAGGCTTCCTCCTATTGCTAGCCTCCAATCACGAGTGAAATAGCTTGTCTCCCAAACAGACTTCCTCCAATCACAAGCCTTATGTAACTGACGTCAGCTGATGCTGAACAAACCAATTAGAGGAAGTCTGTTTGCAGAGACAAGCTATCGGCAGTTTCACTCATGATCGAATGTAATCAGTTATGCAAAAGAGCCTGGAAATAGAGCTGCAGAGAGACGGTTTGGACCTCTTCCCACCAAGTGTATCAGGTAAATGTTAACTAATTACTAAATAAAAATGTGTTCTGCACTATCTTTAAAATATTCATTTCTTAATTTTGGGTTGGAAAAGTGGGGGTCGTATTGTACATGGGGACGTCTTATTGACGGAAAAATACAGTAGATATGATCTATTAAATCACAATAAGAAAAGGTTCAAGCAATCACTGGAAACAATATGGTTTTGTTGTTGTACAGGAAGCAACTTGTAGAGTTTTATTCTCAAACTGCTTAATGTTATACTTTTGACTCCTTCTTTGTCAGGTATTTAAATGGACAGGCAAAAATACCTTCTTCATGAAAGGAGATGCAGACTCATTAGCCATTGGTGGAGGCAGGTATGTAGCTTTGAAAGATGGCTGGGTCATAAGGAAATTAATTTGTCAGTACCGTATGCCTGCTGCAATCCTTGTGGAGAATTTCATTAGCTCTTCTGCATGGCTAAGGAAGATCATGAATTGGAAAAGTGTTTCCTCAGTGTTTTTCCTCACCAAATCTACCATTAGCAGCAACAGTGCATGTTCTTTTATCATATTTGTGATGTTCATAGATCATAAATGACATTATTGTCATTGCTGCTGCTAGACAGGTAAGCTTCGTTAAAAACAAGAGTTGATCCAGAACAGTGAAATTGCCCTGAAAACATGGATCATGACTATCTTTTTCTTACTTGATGTGAGTCATTACTACCACCCCCTCCTCCTTTATCCTATTATATCATGCCAAATACGTCATTCTGTCTCTTATTCCTCTCTTCACACTCTTGTTGTTTCAATGATATAATGCCAGCTATTGTATTTTCATCCACATCATTTGATTGGACATTGAAATAACTGCCCAGCTGTGAATAATATTGCTTGTCCAAGTTCCTTGCTAGGACATCTTCTCTTTCACACTGGTCCTTTTCAGTTATGCACTAGCAAGTGTTGGAAGAATGCCAAGAGATGCAGCTGAGAATATCTCCAAAGCGTCAAGGGTTCCCAGGAGTATGAAAAGATTCTGCATTTGATTTTCTTAAAAGTAGTATTAAAGTGATAGATATGTCACAATCTGGCAGAGGGAGATCTTGGAGTAGAAAGCAAAAAGCTACTTAATACAGCCTCCACCACAAGATAGCACCATCCAGCAGCCTGAGTTAGAAAACAAATGCACAACCTATACACTAAATTTCTCCTGTTAATCAAGCAAATGAGTCAATGTCACTATAACCTTGATTAGGTTTTATGCTATGGAAAAGTTATCCTATGTGCTATCTCTTGCCTTGTATGCAGTGGTAAATTTGGACTCTGGCTAGATGGAGATCTGAACCATGGAGGAAGCCACCCCTGTGAAACCTTCAATAATGAGGCATTATCACCGAAAGAGGAATTCCTCATCCAAGACTTGGAAGTTTGGACACTCTCTTAATAGGAATTCTAGGAGAAAAAAAATCAGGTGTCTCTTCACATAAACTTTCCAAGCACCTGGGGAACAGGATTTGGCCAGTAGTCCTGCAGTAGTTTCTCAAATCCCTCTCCTATGAAGATAAACTTGTTGCGGATTCCCTATGTCTCTATAGATCGGCAAGAAAGAAAGCAATGCTGAAGAATTTTCTCATATTTCTATCCCTCATTTAACAGCTTCTTCTCAAATTAGCTGCACCTAAAAGTGGTTTATCCTTTGGATGTATCCAGGTCAGTGGTAGACATCTGCAGCGTGGACAGGAAATGATGCCTGGGTAGCAATCCTGTTAGGAATTGGTAAGCAATAAACATATTTGCCACCATTGCTTGCTAGGGAAGTAACATAAACAGATCTTTTTTTGTTTTGCTTTAGCAGATACCTGCTCATCTATGGGTCAAACTACTGTCAAAACAGAAGCAAATATTGCTGTTAGGTCTCACCTAAGACATTTTTACTTGCTTTTTAAATATCGAGTAAATAAGCAAGTAAATGAGGAATTTTCTGACAGTGAGAGTTATTAAGCAGTAGAACAAGCTGCCTCCTGGGGTCATGGGTGCTTTATCCCTGGAGGATTTCAAGCAAAGGTTGGACAGCCATTTGTCTGGGATGGTCCAGCAGGTTGGACTATAAGACCTCCAAGGTCCCTTCAAACCCTAGGATTCTATACTTCTACTTTATGCTTTGAAATCTGAAACCTTTGGAAAGACTTGCATAGGAATTCTTGACTTAACCGTGATACTTAGGAAAAGCTGAGTAGTTATATCACAACACATTTTCTATTGCTTTTTGCTTACATGCCTAAATAACTTCTAGAGACACATTTCTCTGAACATGTTAGGCCTACACTCACTCCATACTTTAGAAGACCTTCAACATCCTTTTTAATAAAGCGCACGCACGCACACACACACACACACACCTTTTTTTACAATGGACCACCACAGTCAGTTTTTCAACAGTAAGTCACCTTTTGAGTTGAACTTAACTCTGGCAATGTAATATAGGCCCAATTCAGTTTTCATGGTTTTGTACCTATGGAAGTGCTTTGCTGTTGGCTTCTCGCAGGAGGCTATTGTTTTTTTTACAACTTTTACAAAAACACCCAGAGTTTTTTCTTCTTCTTGCCTGCAAAAGCAGCTTCCTAAACAATAGTTCTTCTTTAGTACAATGCAGTTGTTCACTCAGGCTTTACGTCAGACTTGCCTTCTCCTTTCTATTATGGAAAACTGCATTTTATTAGCACTGTATTTGCAATATTTTGTTTCCAGAAATCTGCCATATACTTTAATGTGCTCTATAATGTACAGTAGTATGAACAACTTTCAGCTGTTGCATTCCTGGCATCATTTTATAAATATTTCAACACTCTATAGCATTTATAAAAGAAAAAAAGTTGGCCAACGTGCCACCCCAGCATAAGCATACTGAAAGAGCCTTTTACAATAAATTAATTTTAAGAAAAAAGTTTTCAAGGCAGTCCACTGCTTTGCCATTGGATGAACTTCCTACCTTTTGTTTGTGAAACTCCTCTTTTAAACAGTTATTTTTAAATACTGTTATTTGCCCTGGTTGAGCCACTCTTTTAGAGATGCAGTGGCCCGAAGGAGGAAAAAACAAAATTTCAGGAAACAATATTTGCTCCCAGTCCTTTCAGTATTTTTCAAAACATTAATTTCTATTCATTTCCCCAATTCTATTGTTACCAAATTATCTAGTGAAATTCATAAAAAGTTGTTTTAAAGCAGATTAAATTGTGCAGTGTAGATGTGCTCCTGACTAGTAACTGTCTCCTATTTCCTGACCTTCTAAATTGAACATTATCAAAAAGCTAGAAATATATTTAGCTTGATAGAAAATAATATGAAATCTGGAATATGGAAAGGGCCCAGCATACAGCAGATGCTCAGGTCATCCTAATGGCAAACCAAGTCAAGAACGGTCTTCTCAGACTAAAATTGGGTGAAATAGTTAGTACTCTGGTAGATGGAAACTAAATTCAGAATGTCATTGAGAGGTTCAATCGGGCTGAAAAATAAAAGGAAATCTAACAGACTCATGTGAATTTTGTCATTAAAAGGTAAAAACCAAATGCAGAGATAAAGGGCATATTTGGGTTAATGAAAAAAAAAGTATCTTAGCAGTATGATGTGTCTGGAAGAAAGGAAAATTCATTTTTAGCCATATGATGTGTATTCTCTAGCCTGCTGAGTCAATGGGGCTATCTGAACAAGCAAAGGAGGACATGGACAATTGGAAAGGAGGACAAATGGGGGTGAAAGGAGGACACACTGTTTAATATTTGTATTTACATTCATCAGAGAGGAAAGGATTACGAGTAAACAGGCACACAATGGGGAATATACATGGAGAGGAATGTGCTAGCGCCAGCTGTTTGACTAGAATGTTTGTGGCTGGGAGCTGGGAGCTAGTTAGGCAGCTTTGTAACTGATAAAAGTCTTATCAATGTCAGTCAGCAGTGCAAGTGAGAGGGTACTAATCAACTTATTAAGGTCACAGAGCTGAGCTTGTTAACTTGCTGTTAGCACTTATTGGGGAAGTGCTGCACTTGTGGAGGAAGGCTGCTCAGTTAGATACACAGAAAGGGGGACAAAATTTGATTTTAAGGATGGAAGACATGAAGACAAAAAGGAGGACATGTCCTCCTCCTTTTGCTGGCCATTTGGTAACCCTGCCCATGTATAAAAGGGATGGACCTTGCAGGGTGATAGCTTTCTTTTGACAAAAGCAGCAAGATAATGCAGAAATATCATAAAAGTTCACTAACCATTCTCCTCTAGAGAAAGGATAGCCTGATTTACAAATGGAAGCAATGCTTGCAAAAACTCTCAGGCTATCCTAACAGCAAAAACAGTTATATGAACAAATAAAAGCAACACATCCACATGCTAAATCCACTTTGGGGGGAAATGATAATTTTTGCACATATTATATTCTAATTGCAAAGTTCTAGCTTTGCTTAAGCTTGAATATTTTTTATGAAAATTGAGGAAAGATTAGTTAAGTTCCAAACAGATTAAGGCATAAAGCAGCATGATGTTATTACTAAATGAAATGACAACAGGTTCAAAGTTAGGTTGGACTGAGTATTTTGGTAGCAAAGTTCTACTCTCACTGTGACAATAGCGAGGACTTCCACCAGTTCCTTGCAACCCCCTTCAAATTAGTAGGGTGGAAGGTAGTGCAGGAGCTGTAGAAGGAATGCATGAAAATCACTTTTGTTTTCTCCAGTGGGAATATGTATCGCTCTTCCATACCACAGGAACCCTTGGTTCATGGAAGGGCAAATCTGTATCCAATCCAGAATATTTTTTAATTAAAAATATAGAATTCTTCTGAAGCTTAGTCAGTTTCTCTGAATGGGCCTAAGATAAAAATTATACTTCAGAATTAAATATTAGTTCTTGCAATTAACAGAAACATTTTATAATGTTAATGTATAAAACAGATATTGTAGAAATTGGTTTCCAAAAATAATGAAAAGAAGCAACATACTGTTCTAAACAAATATATCCATATTATCTGTGACACAAGACTTTAAAAATACAAAGAAGCCGGCAAAACTTTCCCACTACATTTCCTTTTTGTCTGTCTGTGGTTCAGAATAATTTCTCTTGTGTTTACTAGCAAGCATGAGTTCAATATTTGTTTTGTTATTGTTTCTTTTATTAAAAAGATGATCAACATTTGTATAATAAACTTTAAAACACTATAATTGTGTCAATACATGTTTAGCTCTAAATCAATATACATTATGTCATGATCTAAAAGAGCTAAAGAAACATGGAACAATCACTTTTACAGAAAAATATATGAACTGCAAGCAAGTAGCCAAGATCTTTCCCCCCTCTTAAGTTTATCTTATATATTTACTCAGATAGGGAAACTATGGGTTTTATCTACTGGTTCAGTTCACAGTTGATGGTTTGCACTAGTGGAAATAATATGCTTGTGAATATTAAGGTATCCAATTTTTGTCAGCCAGGCCTGCTTACTATACCTGTCTCCCCATCCCTTGAGAAAGCATTTCTGACAAAACAAGGGCCTGGGCAGTGGGGCATTTCGAACAGTACAGGAGAAAAGAAGGACTGATGAAAATTGTTGCCCCTCCTTGTGAAAGTATAGACAATTTATGCTAGTATAAAGTCACTGTTGGATTCAGTGAAATATTCTGAATATCTTAGAAAATGGATTTATGTTTTAAAATTGACATCTATCTTTCTGTTTCTTGATTTTTAAACACTGAGGCACTTTTATAAGTTTGCTTTACAGAACAATGACTTTTATAACATAGACTTAAATTAGCAATATAGGAAAACTGTTGGTAAATTCCACTGTAGCTTTTCAAAGGCATTATACAGGCTTACTCTGTAATTTTACAGAATATTCCTTTTTGAAGAAAGCTTGGCTAGAATACATATACACGGAGAGAGATATACAAACACACAGAACTGAAGCAATGTGGTAACTCAATCTTTAAAAAGTTTTGTTTTACACTTTAAAGCACCACTCTCTTTGTTTGAATCATGATTTTCATCATCTTTATTCCACTCTTTTTTCATTGGAGTAATTCCTGGAGCAACAATATCACTATCCTATCAAATAATCAAAATGAAGAGATTAAGTTTTTCATTTGAGATCAACTGTTAATACATTGTGTCATTTTCTCTCTTGACAATTGAAATAAGGTATTTATTTTTACATTTAAGGAAGAAAACATTATCAGGTCTGTCTTACCCCTCTGCATGGGATAAATCATGATTTTTTTAAAATTCACAATGATCCTTCTTTTGTTGTTAATGTAAATACCAATTTTATGTAATTAAGATTTCAGTTAGTTCATTCATATGGCAAATGAGTAGACTTTGTGTCTTACTCATGCTTATTACTGTAGCCCATTAAAAAGTGTAAATAATTATAATTTCCAAAAGTTTCCTAAGGATGGCACATTATGAGTTTACCCCCATTCATGTATGAATATCTTACCTGTGGCTTAGTGAAATTCTTAATCATACACCACTGAACAAAATATTGTGTAGCAGCAGCAATTATCTTCTGATCCTTTTTCTTACAATAAACCCTGATAATCTGTTCTGCAAATTTTTCTGGGAGCAGCTTTGAAACCTTAAAAGACAGAAGTAATTATAACACTTAAACTTCAATGACTTTCCTGATCTTTCCCAAGCAGCCAACAGTCCATTCAAAGCCATTATGAACGCAGTGTCACCAGCATCCAGTGCAAGCATGAGAGAGCCTGGTGCAGAGGGTTCACCCTTTAAAACTGACTGAATATCGTAAGGATTCATATATTGACCATTTTCTTAAAACCAACACAACAAACTGGCAAAAGCCACCACTCCCATTTTTACTTACTTGTTCTTTGGTAATTTTAACTGCCCGAGTGATGTCAGACTTGCAGTAGAAACGAACATTATTGATGGGGTTATATTTTTTCATTCCGTAATCCATATCAATAACCTTCAGAGTGGCAAAACCAAAATAAAGTACACTTAACAATTTATAGACATGCACACTAAGAAAGCAAAGTAAGATATTTTGTAAAAAAACCCCAAAACATAACCAAAAAAACCAAAACACCTTACTTACATCAACAATAAAATCTTCAGCCTTCAATTCCACATCTTGAGAGACCGTGTTAGGTTTGGAATTAACAATCTCAGCAGACAATCCATCATACTCTTCCTGGAAAGTATAACATTTTAAACTTTTAATTGAGTCAACAGATAACAGTATTTTCAGAAACTGATCAATATCTAGGAAAATATTTTAGTGATATGTATTATTTACTGCAACAAATAAAGAATTGATATAACAATATATATAATTTTCAAAACAATAATTACATTAAAAGTCACCTACAGTAGCAAGAGCATTCAGAACTCTTCAGGCTGTCTGAAGTTGGAGTGAAGTTAAGAGAAAAGAAAGGTTACTATATTTTAGTGTCTAACCGTTATTTCAGGATAAAGCTTACCTATAACATCCTTGGCAATATATACAACTGAAACAAGGATTAAACAAAAAGTATGGCTCATGTGTGCCAGCAGCCTCTAAGGTACCTGCAACGTTAGGATCCTTAAGAGATGCAGTGCTTGAATGAAAACCAACAATTCAATTTTATAAAAAGTAAAACAATATTAGTTATATATTTGAATTGTGGAATGAAGAGTCAGAAAATCCACAATCCAATGGGTAATTAAGAAACATGAAATATCATTATTTAAATATGAATTTATTGGAAAATATTGTTTTACGTTTATTGGAACCTCTTCGAGAACATTTAAAAAGGGATGAACATTAGTTTTTCTATATTGGCATGGTAAGAAAATTGAAGGTTCTTTCACTCATACAAACTGTCCTCTCCAGCTATAGCCTTGTGTTAGTCTCAGGTCACTACATAGGTCAATATAATTTTGAGAAGAAATACTATAGTTAAGGATTTTAACATGACCCTGAACTATATTCCTAAAACAACCTGTCATTTCATGAAGAGCTTTCTCTCTGTTGAGCCTGGGACACAGTAATGAGAATAATTTTATGTAACTGGAAATAAATTTATTCTCCTGGTATTATGGAATGGATCCAGGATATGTGTTTGCCATCTATTTTTGAAAAGTATATATTCTAAAAATATATGTGGTATGTTTCTACATGGTTAAGATTTAAGTATAAACTTAAGAATTAAATTAATGTTAGATTATTAACTGTAGTTATTATGGCTCTTTTTTCTTTTATATATTCCCTTTGGTCCTATAGTTTTTTGTAGTTCATTAAAAATAAATCAGTTAATTAAACATTATTTTATGATAGATGGTCTTCAACTCCCAGAGTTTTCAGCAATGGTCATGATGGCTGGGGAATTCTGGGAGCCAAAGTCCAGACAACTGGAAACTGGGTAACTGACCTAGCTCATGAGCAGTGAAGTTCTGCTAACTGGAGGCGATGTTTGAAAGGAAAGGAAAGTCCCCCCCCCCCCGCCCCACTGCCATGTACCTTACTGAAAAGGTAAAGTATGGACTATATGCTCTTTGTAAGTGTGTGCACATGCACAGCAAGTTAATTCTGCTGGTGGTTCCAGCAGAAGTTATGTCTTGATGTATACAATTAAATTTGTATGCCACTCAGAGTCACCTGTTGGGGGAGATGGGCAGCATACAAATTTAATGATAAATAAATAAATAAAGTACATGCAAATGGAAACAGCAATCATGCAGGCTTCCCAAATGAAATAGCTGCTTTATTATTTCATGGGATGTTTAGTTTGTGCCAATTCACTTTACAAATCACTTTTGAATACTTTGCAAAGCTTAAATGTGAATGAGCTATAATGCAAAAGTTGTAAACACAATGTTTAGTTACAGCACAGTGATATTTACTTTTTTTCTAAACAGTAAAAAAAAAACACCCGCACATTGAAGAAAACAATGTGTACAAAAGAAAAAACTTATAGGTGCTAATGGAAAGAATGTAGATGAGCAACTATTCTCTTTGTTCTCTGTGATGGCTGTTTGCCTCTGACATTTTAATTAACTCATGGAAGACTCTGTTGAGAAGGGGAAAAGTCCTACTTCAATCTGTTTCAATTGAATTGCAAAGGGTTTTTTCAGTTTTCAAAAACATTTTTTTTTTCTGCAAGTTCACTGCCCAGTAATTAGCAAAGTGTAAGAGCCACGGTACTCAGTTCCCAACTAAAGCAGCTCTCATTGAAACCAATGCAGGTTCAAAAAGAAAATTCCTTTAATGGAAAGTAGTGAACAGCTCTAAAGCATTGCTGGAACTGAGTCCCGCGTGTGCCAAAACTTAGTTTCACCTCATTCCCATTTCACCCTCCCCTTCTGTCTTTGAATCACACTTGCGCATGTCGAGGATTCTCTCCAGTTCTCACACTGGTACGACCTTGGGCATTCCTGAGAGCCAGGTAATAGTCCATCTGTGCCCAAGGGTTAACCTTCCAAACTTCCCTCCCTTCCTCCCCTTCACTGTAATGGCAGAAACGAAGCAAGCAAACTAGCAGTGCGAGTGATTGATTGTGAGGATTCTGACACAAAGACTGCCACCTCATCTTTGCTTGTGCAACTGGGATGAAAAGCAAGAGAGCAAAGGGCTCATTCCCCTGGTTTCCTATGACCCAAACACTGAAGTATTAGTTTTGATGGAACACTCAAACTATTAAGAATTCTGTTTCATTAAAACACATCCAATCGGAACATTCTGACACAATAGAAGTTGTACTGTTTTGCACCAGCACATCAGAAGTGGCAGTGCACTGGTTCCTGCAGCACTCTTAGATACACATGGACATCCTCCCCTACTTTTAATGATCTAAATCTCAGAATATTGCCAAACTTTACAAATCTTATGAGAGATTTATATTTGGGGAGGTAGCAGTTGGATGATCCCTCTTTTATCATAGCTAAATGAATTCATACAATGAAATGATTTAACCAGTGCAACTTAGAAAATTGTCCCAACCTTTTTAATTTCCTTGCCCTCTGGTGGCTGTGTTTCTCCCAGGAATTTAAAGAGATCGCGCCGCTCTATTTTACACAGAATGTTCCGTGCATCACTCAGCTCTGGTTCATCAGAATGTAGAATCTGTAAAAATATTTCATCTGCCACAGAAGCAAAGATATAAGTAATTATTCTTGTATATAATTTTTATTAAGGATTTTGATTACAATAATAAAAAATAATACAAACTAAAATTAAAGAAAGAAAAGAATAGAAAGAATAAAGAGTGCAAGAAAAAAGAAAGAAAAAATAAATATAATAAAGAAAAAAAATATATGAAGACTTCTAATCTTCATTACAATAAGTATAGACAAATTTAGTAATTCTTCACCCCCTATAAGGTTACAAATTGTGATGGAATGGACCTATGAAGGCCATGCTCAGGGAGATAAGCATGTTCTTAGCCCCCAGCAGGAGCGTGGGAAGTTTAAGAAGATGAGGCTGGCACCTCCCTAAGGAATTCACGGTGTTGTGGCTGGCTGGCTTGGGAACTTGGGTTCAGTCTGGTGAGATTCTGTCTTGAGGTGGAAGCTATTAAACGCAACAGAACTGTATTTGCATTGTCTCATGGAGTTCTTTGGGCTGAACCTGACACAAATAGATATCTCTTCATCCCATTTCCCATCCCTTATCTATAAGCAAAACCATAAAAATCAACTTTTCAATCCTGGTGTCATCAAAAAGTCTGTAAAGGTTGCCAGATCTTTGCCAAAAAAAAAAAAAAAAGTCTTATTTTAACCTTAATCAAATAAACCAACTTTATATTCCTTCCTTTTATTTCTAACAGTCTTAATCTTTAGTTCATTCAAATACTGTCACAGAATTTAATTTCTCTTCAATTCTTCTTTATCCCATCACACAGACTTCTTCAAGGGTTTAACAAGCCTCTTTTGTAGATCCAATAAGAAAACATTTTCCAGGTCATTCTCTTGGTTTGTCATTTGTATTTCCCCTTTAATTTTTAAAACTTCAGCCAGTTCCTTTTGTACATACAATAAAGTGACCTTTTCCAAATCATTCTCTTGGCCTGTCATTTGTAATTCCACTTTCAGTACTTTCTCTGTCTTGTCAGACAAAATTTGCTCCACATATGTCATTCCCTCATTAACATCTTTTGGACATAATCTATCTATAGAGTCACACATCATTACTGACACTGTTGATATTGTAGCTACTAATTTCTGGCTCCATTCTTCAAAGATCTCCTTTATTATTTCCAATGTTATGTGTCATTTTGTAAGTCCCATTACTGACCAACACCGAAAGCAGGCTTGTATTTTTTCTCCCTTCTACTTAGAATCATTAGTCCTCTCTAGTGTCGAGTTTCTAAAATCATACAGTCACTTATCTTTGTTATGACCTACAATAACCTAAGATAGCCAAAATAAATCTGGTTCCCACAAGAGGCTATGTTTTATAGTTAATTCCAAAATCTTGCAGTAAAAGTCAATATTCCAAATTTAATTGGACCCTTTATCCATTTATAACTTTCTTAGATCAAGATCTTATTTAGCTTTTTGCTGTTTATTTCAGATTAAGTTCTTAAGCTTATAATTAATTTTTCCTTTGTTCAGAGTTGAAGCTAAACTCACCCAGCAACTTTTCAAACTTGTCATTCCAAAGGTCTCTAATAACTTTAAGATGATTAATAGATAACTTCTTAAAGTAATTAGAAAGTGAGGCTTGTGAACTTAGTGTCCTTTAAAAGGTTCTGCTGCAGTTGTGAGCAAGATGGCTAATCCCTTTGTCTCCCGGCACTCAAACCCACGAAAGACTGCCATCCTGTGGTCTCCTCGTGAAAAGCAGCCATTTGGAGCACATATGGGTGATCTCCTGTCCTCTCCTTTTCTGGAGAGGTTCCGAAGCACCGGTTTATTCACTGGTTCTTCGATCTTTGCCACAGTCATCAGCTCCGCTTTCACGGAGACATTTTCAATTTGCCATGCCTCCCCTGGAAGTCCAAGTAATTATTAAAGCTAGCTATAAATGTTCTTGCACATACAGGAAAAATGTAAAACACCATTTTCCAAGTCTAAAATGGCAACCAGTAACCTCCCACAAACAGAAATACTCATTCTATCCATGAAAGACTTTTGATCCAACTGAAGAATCTCACTGACAAAATGGGAGAACAATAGGGTGAGATCTTTTTCCCTCTCCTCCAATCCCACAGACACTTCCAAACTATGGACTAGATAATTGGAGGACCCTCCAGAACAGTGGAGGTCTGCAGAAGTACCCAGTTTTGAAAGGATTTTCAGTTTCAGTGGAAGCACTGCTACGGTATTATAGCACCTTGTGACACAACTGGAACCCTGAGAGAAACAGTTCTTAATGTGCTAAGGATTTCTGCATTACCCACACATTCACCTGTCAGCTTGGTGTAGGCTTCCATGTCTTCCAGTGCTGTAGAAATCCGGTACAGTTTTCCACCAGAGCCCTTTATTTTGATATATGGATCAGCCTTTAAAAAGGCATCAGTAATCCTAATATGAAATAGATGATACAAATTGGCGATATCAGATTATTAGAAACTATTTTTCCAAAAACTATAGGTTTAACTATACTTAAATGTAAAGAACATTTACCTCCTTCAATCAAACCTACTTTGAACAATGATTAAGGGAGAAAGGAAAGTGTTCGTTCATCTCAGCTATATTAGCAGAGAAAAAGAGTTACATTTGTTACTATTAATTTATTAAAAATCTTTTGAGAGATCAAAGGCACTTCTAAGTATATCAACAGCACACATCTTTTTTGAAGAACTAATATTTATAAAAAGTTCAGGGCTAACCATCAAGCCTTACTGCAGAAGCAGCATTTCCCTCCCTCATCACTTCTTCAAAAAAATCTTATTCAATGCAAAAGTATGCAGATTTAAGACTATTGAAATGCATATGATTTTTTACTATAAGGATTGATTTAATCAGCAACCCCGCCAGAGTAGATCCTTCCAAACTCACATGGTTTCAATAATGTTGCCAACTTTGTGCTGATAAGCTCTGCGGTGCAGACAGTTTCGTGTGTGGAACATGTCATACAAATTTCCAACCTCCTTTTCAATATAAAAAATGAAATTTATCTTTGTTATTAAAACTATAGGTGCAAAACAATACAGCATTGAGAACAGCATTAGCCAACTCATTCACAAAATGGTCCATTGGCAAAATCTCTGAATCTCTAACTTTCATGGTCAGGGATATATGAGACATTCTCCCCAAATGCTTGTATCAAACAGATACCCAGAAGTTAACTCTAATGACATTTCTGAAGAAATATGGGGTATTTCTGGAACATTTATTACGAATAAAATATTTACTATGTAGTAATGCTATATGTCAAGAGTCTTTATAGGTCATCCTATTTATGCCTTCTCATAAGCAAAACTCACTAAGTCTAAAGAAGATCACTCCCAGCTAAGCATGTTTATGATTGCAACCTTATATTGATTTTACTATGGTTCCTCATACTGAATGCTTGTTTCTTTTTCTAAGTGGTAATAATGTTTTTTTAAAAAACTGCTCTTGAACACAGGAACACATTGACTGTTGCATTTAAAGTGACAGCTCATGGCTAAAATAGCCAGCACAGTCCATCTGAAAGGCCCTGAAGGAACCCCATTTCTCCCTAAAAGCCTAGACCTTCTTTCCCCTTCCAAGGGAAACGCAGGTGAAATGAAGGCTGTCACGGGGACACTTCTCATCCTTATTTGTGCTTTAGCGGTGATGAGCAGAGCACTATATCTGCAAAAGTTAAAAGATTACATGTAGCTTCTTGCCTTGATTTTTACTATTCTCCTCTTTAGCTGTTATTATTTAAGGCTTTCAATAGCACCCCTTTCACCATTCAATACACTCACTCACTTTTGTAAGTTAAAGAGTTAGCTTTTTAATCTTTGGAAGTCAGAATTTAGACTAAGAAATCTGCTTCTGAAACTGTATTCTCCTACATGAGAAATGTAATCATCTCCTATCCCTGTAGTGCATTTTGGATAACTGATACTTTTGTGAAATACACTAATCTGTTCAAGGGAATTTACCTTGTCACGGGTACAGATAGGCATCGTTTTTCCCACTTGGCACACACGAGCAAATTTAATGAAGCGCTCATAATCAAAATTGTTTTGAATTCCAAGATGATGACAATCCCTAAGCATATTCCAAAGACACAGATAGGATCATTCTATTTTAAATTTGTTGAAGTTTAGTTTGGATTTTATATTTTTCTCATGAATATATTTACAATACTGTTAAATACATATATTAATTATATGATTTAATTAATCATATATTATTGAACACATAAAATTAACATACTGATTTAAAAGGTTATTTATGGAAAGTAGTAAAGTAGCAAAATTTATTAGACTAAGATGGACAATGAATGTGAAGCAGGTTAGTAATATATTTCAACTTTCTAAAAAACTAAAGAAATTGACATTTCTAATGTTCACTTATTTGATTTTCCTAAGCATACAATTTTCCATGACATTAAGCAATTCATAAATGTTGTAATTTCAATTATAAAGCAATACACACACACACACACACACACACACACACTTAATTTTAAAGTCATTGCTATTGTCCTACTGGCATTCTTTCTTGTTTTCCACTATATTTTTCTATCAATAGAGGTGAATATGTGTAGCTCAGGGTTGAACTGTGGAGTCCTTGGGGTTCTCTGAGCTTGGTTCTTGAGAACATTTTTTATGAATTGGAATACTCTAATTCATAGTATTTTTCTATACTATGAAATAGAGACCCACAAGTACCATTTCACTCAGAGAACCATCTCATGTGGACTGAGTGGGGGTGTTTATTTTTATTCAGCTTCCTCTACAGCTCTATGATATACTATTCTGGAGAGTCAATAGGGATTGTGCTACTGGCCAAGATATTGTAGAGGTGGAGTGAAAATAATTGAAAATGAGCATTTGTATTGATATCAACCTACTTTACACAGAACTAAATTTGGTACCAACCTATGGTTTATCAAAAAGCCAAGGTGATCCAATTAATACCTTAATTCCTTCTTCATTTATTTGTTTATTATTTAACAAGTAAATTATAATATTTTGAGGAAAAACTGAGTTAAGATCTAGCCCATTTCTTACCTACTCTGGATATATATGAATACATTTTGGTATCCTCTGATGGGGTACTACATTATATTCTTCGTTTTATTATTTCTATGTATTCCTGCCTTTTCATCAAGATGACTAACAATCTAAAATAGAACGTAATAATTCAAAAACCATAAGAAGTTAAAATCATTTATACTGTACAATTCAAGGAGCCTAGCTGCAAAGAAAAATAAATTCCTTTTCTTTTAGAAACGGATAAATTTCAGTTTGTTGGAAGGCTCTGTAGGCAAAACGTTTCCAATACTACTTATAAAAATGTTTTCAAGTCCTGCAAATAGACAATAAAGTTTCCATACCTGGCAAAGTAGTCCCATTTATCAACATCAATGCCACTTGTTTTGTTAGTCACTATCTCGTAAAGAAAACTCTTTTCTTTGGAACGACCATGGTAAAACCACTGGATTAGAAGGACAAAAATATAAGAAAATACTGTCTTGTAATCAATATTTTGCCTATTTCATGGTGAAAACAAGTTAGAATCAAACCAAGATTTTTAAGCAGTGACTTTCCAAAGTTTTGCAAATGCTGCAGATTAATTCTTGTAATCAGTATTTTAATAATGAAGGATTAAAAAAAGCTACCTAATGTTTAAAATCTATTTTTTTATTTTTAATCAGAAATTAAGCAGATCAAGATTTTTTTTGTTTGTTACCTAGAATAATTACAAATGGGGCTATTATTCCAAAGAAATAAACATTTGAATGTAGAGCTCTACCTTTTACATTTTATTATAGCATCCAATTTCAAACATCTTTTTTGACTTCAGCCTTACAATTACTAATATGAACTATATAAAGCTATATTTTTGTTATTACAGGTAGTTCTTGACTTACTACCATTCAGTCAGTGACCATTCGAAGTTATGATGGCATTGAACAAATGGTGGTTACAGCCGGTTCTTGGAGTTCTTGCTATCCCAGCACCCCTGTGATCATGTGATTGTGATCTGGGTTTAGGTAGTACAGTCTGATGTGACCAGAATGAACATTAAATTTTAGGCTGACCATATTTTTTTACCCCAATGCTGGGTAGTCCCATGATAATCTAAGAAGTATATATATCATAAATAGAAAAATAATTGTAGTGGCAAACGCACTTTAATAATAAGTCCATATTTACTTACCTAAACAGATAAATAGAACAACCCCGGGCAGGGAAAAGAGCAGTGGGAGTGGGAGCAGCTTCCAACTTCCTGCCAGCTTCCCCGTTGACTTTGCTTGTGGGAAAGCTGGCAAGGAGCATCAGAAATCACAATCATGTGACCATGGGGATGCTGCAACGGCCACAACTTTGCAAATAAAACTGGCCTGAACATCATGGAAATTACAATTCCGTAGGAGTCATGGGTCCCAGATTTGTTATGCATTCTTTAAGTTAGTGGATTTTAGGTACCTTGATTCAAAAATTGTTGCGGTATAATGCGCCATTTGGGCTAACTTGAGGGCACAAACAGACAAACCCAATGAGAGTTTTAGTAATATTATAGATGTATGGAAGGCATTCTTGCTTAAATTTGGTTAGACTGCTGTTGTGAAATATACCTTCAAGTCAGTGGGGACTCCTGATGACTGCCTGGAGAAGTCCCTGCAGTTTTCTTGACAAGATTTCAGAAGAGGTTTGCCATTGCCTTCTTCCTAGGGCTGTGAGAGGGTGACTGGCCCAAGATCACCCACCTAGCTTTGTGCCTAAGGCAGGACTAGAACTCAGAGTCTCCTGGTTTCTAGCCTGGTGCTTTAACTATTACATCAAACTGGCTCCATTGTGAATATATGCTGTTAATTTTTCCATTACTGCATATTCTCCAAGTTTAAGTTCCCAGTTTGATATATTTGGTAACGTATCTCTTTTCTAATGTTTTGCTAAATTTATTCTTGCTGCTGTAAATATGTACCTTAGTGGATTGTGATATTTTTGTTAATATTGTTTGGAATTATGCCTAGTAAAAAGAATTGTGGTTTCATTTCAAATTTGGCTTCTAACATTCTCTGAGTAGTGCTGTGTATTTCTTTTTTATATATATACTTGTATTAAGGATTTTAATTACAATAGTAAAATCTAATACAAACTAAAAGAAAGAATAGAAAGAATGAAGAAAAACAGAAAATAGAAAGGAAAAAAAGAAAAGTAGGAATATGGTAAAGAGAGAGAAAATATATAAGGTGACTTCCAACCTTCATCGCAAGTATAAACTATTTTTGTAACTCCTCACCCCCTCTTAGTTTACAGCCAATGATCTCTTCATCCCAGATCCCATCTCGTTTATAGACAAATCCATAAAGCATCATCTTTTCACTCCTAGTGTCAGCAGAAAGTCCATTAAGAGTTACCAGAAATAACATATCTTATTTTAACCTTGGTCAAATAAACTAACTTTATACTCCTTCCTTTTATTTCTAACAGTCTTAAACTTTAGTCCATTCAGATAATGTTGTAGAATTTGATCTCTTTTCACTTCTTCTTTGTCCCTTCTCACAAGATTCTTCAAAGCTTTAACAAGCCTCTTCTGTAAATCCAATATAAAAAAATTACCCAGGTCATTCTCTTGGTTTATTATTTGTATTTCCCTTTTGATTTTTAAAACATCAACCAGTTTCTTTTGTATGTCCAACGAGACAAATTTTTCCACATCATTCTTGTACTATCATTTGTAGATCCACTTCTGATGCTATCTCTGTCTTGTCAAATAAAACTTGTTCCTCATCTGCAATTTCTTCCATAACATCTTTTCGACAGTTTATTCACAGAAGCAAATATTGCTATTGACACTGTTGATACTAACTTCTGATTTCATTTTTGAAAAGCGTCCTTCAGTATTTTCAGTGTTACGTTTTCTGCCATTTTATACATCCCAGTTAATTATCAGGTTTGTATATTTTTCTCCTTTAATTAAAATCTGTAGTTTCCTCTAATGTCCAATATTTAAAAGTGCTTATGTTTATTTTGTCTTGCAAAAGTCCAAGCAAATCTATTTCTTATGGGAAGGCTTCTTTATAATTAATCCAAAATCTTATTCCAAATTTACCTGGACCCTTAATCCGTTTATAACTTTCTAGGATCGAAGTCTTAATTTGGTTTTTTGCTATTTATTTCAAAATTTTTAAGTTCTTAAACTTATGATTAAAATCTTCTTTAATTAAGGATTGAAGGATTGAAGGAAAACTCACCTGACATTTTCAGATTTGTCAATCCAAAAGTCTCTAATAGCTTAAAAGTAGTTAACAAACAATTTCCAAACGTGATTAGAAAAGGAAGTTTGTGAACTTAGTGTCCTTTAAAAGGCGCTGACCACAGTTGCAAGCAAGGTGGCTATTCTCATACACATGTGCTTTGTGTATTTCTTTCTAGTACTTTTGAGGGTTTTTTACATGTCAGCCACATGCAGTAAAATGTTTCTTGTATCTCATGGCATTTCCAACATTTATTACTATATGATTTGTCTATCTTGACAATTATTGTTAGAGTTGCATACCATCTATAAAACATTTTATACCAGTTTTCTCTTAAGTTATAATTTGCAGTAAATGTTATAGATTTATTCCATAATTCTTCCCTTTGTTGTACTGTATCTGTTTCTTTAAAGTTTTGCATCCACTTTATCATGCAATGTTTTATTTGTTCTGTCTCCATGTCATATCTAAGTAAGAGTTTATATATGCACCCTAGTAGGTGGTTGTGATTCCGTATGAGCATTTCAAAATCTGTCATTTTTCCTAGAAGTCCTCCCTCATTCTGAGGTCAGTTTTTATTCTTCCAGCAATGTTTAAAGTAATATTTATTTTTGATTTGCACAGGATTGAAAAAAAATCATTTATTCATCCAACCTAATTATGGCTCTCAGCATCTCAGTAAGCAACATCTTCCACCTTCAGAAATGTCAGGACTAAGCCTGGGACTAAACCCTGCATGCACGGGTTTGCTCTGCTATTGAACTCCTACACCTTACATATTTGAATAAGTAACTAACAGTCAGCAAAAAGTAATGACCTTTGCCTTTTGCCCCTTTCCTCTTTGATCCCGGTTCACTCTAGTGAACTGCACAACATTTAGATAAGATCCAGGGATATGAAAAATGAAACTCACCTTGGAGTCCACACTATTCTCCATAATAGGACCTTCTATCTGTTCTTTGATAAAATCTATGTCTTCATCCAACTTGAGACCATAATATTCCATGACTGGTCTTAGCTCATTGGAGGTGATCAAGTGTTCAAACATCTGAACAGAAGCCTGCTCATGCTGCAAAATACATACATACACACATCACAATATACACTATCAATGAATCCAGCATAATTAATATTTCTGCTTTTAAGGCAAGAGCTTACTTTGCCTATCATGAAAAGCTAGAAATCCTTGTTTAAAAGCTTAACCATGATTTAAAGTTGGCTTATGAATCCCAGCTAGTTTGGAGGTAATTTGTCCTAGTTTTCAGTTTGTATGTATTACAAATAACAGTTACAGTTATGTTGCTTTCCTATCTGTTCAGGGAATAAGCAGGAATAAGATACTTGCTAATACATACCTATCATTCCTGTATTAGACCAACAAGCCAGTACAACTGTTCCTAAAGTTACTTAGATTTCCAAGATCCTATTATAAATATATCTATGCATCTTTGCAATGTTTAAAGTCTTGGCTCGAAAAACCAACTGGTAATAACGAGAGAAGCTTTGTTTTGGTCAATGACCAGCAAATAGCAAAATAAAATATAAAATTGGCATATGTATATAACTATAAATACAGTAATATAACATAGAAGCATAAAACTTCTATGTTAAAGAAGAGCATTAAATCCATAATTTAATAATGTAATAATGAACAGCAAAGTACTTTTGAGCCCTTAAACAGAATTTTGGGGAAAGGTCTGGCAATCTCTTACCTTCTCTCACTTTATACAAACATATACACACCAATAAAACAAATGCCATGAAGCCTGGGAGAAGAATGGTTTTCAGTTGTTGAAGTCTTTAATGTATTACTTATTCTCTCCCAAATATTCAGATAAACAAACAAACAAAAAATTAAAATAGATGCAGTTAAATCACCAAAAGAAAACATGCGCTATGCAGATGCTTGTGGAATAATCATCGTGGGAAAAGAGTGCTAATTTAAAAATAAATAAATAAATAAATAGATAAATGAACTACTTTTTCTCTAAGCTACTCAGAATGCCTCCTATTTAAAAGAACTCTGAAGAAGTCTCCAAGTTTTGGATTATCTGAAACCATTTCTGCGGGTTTCAAGAGTGGGGTATAGTACAGAGACAGCAATGGTTGCGCTTGTTGATGACCTGTGGTAGCACCAGGATGGGAGCGGTGCATTCATCTTGGTGCTTCTTATCTCTCAGTGGCTTTCAATACTGGTGACTATGGTATCCTTCTGGAATGGCTGCGGGGGTTCGGAGTGGGAGGCACTGCATTACAGTGGTTTACCTCCTATCTCAGGTTGGTGTTGATGGAGGGGAGAGATCATGCTTGTGCCCCCTCACTTGTGGAGTGCCTCAGGGCTCAATGTTCTCCCCTCTCCTTTTTAACATCTACATGAAGCTGCTGGGTAAGGTCATATTTTGGTTCAGGGTCTGGTATCATTGGTATGCTGGTGATATACAGCTCTACATCTCAACCTGGGCTGTGCAAATGAAGCTGTCGATGTACTGACCCAGTGCCTAGATCAGTGTTTCTCAACCTTGGCAGCTTTAATTTGGGTGGACTTCAACTCCCAGAATTCGCCAGCGAGCTGGCTGGGGAATTCTGGGAGTTGAAGTCCACCCATCTTAAAGCTGCCAAGGTTGAGAAACACTGCTCTAGAGGCTGTTTGGGTGTGGATGAGGTGGAACAGACTTTGGCTCAATCCTGACAAGACTGAGTGGCTGTGGCTGTTTGGCCCCCAGAGTCAGGGACATCTCTGTCATTAGTCTTTGATGGGGTAGCAGTTCCCATCAAAATGTGGGGGTCCTTGGAGTTACTGCTCAAAGAGCAGGTCACAGCTGTGGCCAGGAGAGCCTTTGCCCAGGTCATCTCCAGATGCACCCTTTCCTTGACTGAGAGGTCTTACAGATAGTTACTCACACCCTGGTCATCTCAGGATTGGATTATTACAATGTGCTCTGTATGGATCTGCCCTTGAAGACCATCTAGAAGCTACATGGTACAAAATGCAGTGGGCACTTTTTGGTATGTCTATGTATCACCACTACTATGCAAACTGCATTGGTTGCCAATCAGCTTCCAGCTGCAATTCAAGGTGCTAGTTGTTACCTATAAAGCCTTCATAGCATAGGATACCTGAGGGACTGCTTATCTTCAATCGTTTCTGTTCGCCTGATATGTTCTGACAGAGTGGGTGCACTCAAAGTCCTTTCTATTAAATGTTGCCATCTTATAGGATGGAGGAAGCATGCCGTCTCTGTCATGGCCCCCATCCTCTAGAACAGCACCCCCCAGAGATACAGATGGCACCCTTTCTCCTGAGGTTCTGAAAAGCCTTCAAGACTTGGCTTTGGTCCCAGGCCTAGGCTTAATGTGCTGTGGGGCCCGTTGTGATTCTTTGTTATTATGTTTTAGTCCAGGCTGTCTGTGCTGTTTTATGTTTTTTAACTGTCTTTATTGTTTCTAGATTTGTAAGTCACCCTGAGTCTACCAGAGTGCATGGCTATAACAAATGTAAATAAATAAATATTCAACTTATAAGCATCAGTTGTAACTACTGATTAGAAGGAGACATTTCTTCTTTCTTTAGTCACAGAAATAGTTGACTCCATATTCACCTTGTGCACAGTACCCACCTTCCATTTTAATCCTGGACGAGCAAGTGGAATGAATCTTCCATCAAACATATGTGAAAATGGTCCATGACCTAAAAGTAAAGATTATGCAATTAATTTCTGTGGCAGAGTTCAGATGTATTTGTCTGTTTTTATACACATACAGATATACTCAGATACGCACACAAACATTCCTCAAATTATGGTGTTACTAAATCTATTAAAGCCAAAGTATTCACTTATTGTTTATTGAACCTGACCTGGTCATTTTTTATTCTACCCTCTCCCCCTCTGATTAACAATCCTTCTAAAACAATAACAAGAAGACAATCTCATGGATCATCAAATTAAGATATAAGATGCAGTAAAACATCATGGAACATGCAGACTTAAAATTTAACTTTCTAGCAGTCTTCAGAATATCGGTATTTTAATTGTTCATGTTGAAAAGATCATGTTGAAATAAATTTTATATTCTAGAGTAGAACTTTAAAGGTTAAAAGCAATACTAAGCCAAAGAAACAAACTTGAAATCAAAGAAAATGGCATATTATTGCTGTTACATTATTAAAAGCATGGTTTGCAATCCGTTCCTCAAAAAAGGAGAACCTTATTATTGGATTTACTATTTATATTAATTGATAATATACGAGATTCACCTTTTTAACAATTGCATTGCATATTAAAACTATGTTTAGTTTTTCTTTCACATAAGTAATGATGCTAACCTATTGTCAAGAGTTCCCAAGGCAAGATTCTCCTGCCTTACTTTTTTTTTAGATGTTTTTAAATATTAAAGTTAAAATGAGTAAAATTAAATATCTGGCATGCTGCAAAGCAAAACAGTGGCATCAGAGTCATATCTCTGTGAATGCCTTTGGATTCAACACAGAACTCAAAAATGGTGGCAGGCTGCAGGTTAGGTCTTTGTTATAAACATACCTACCTACCTTACCTTTTGTTAAGCTTTGGTGACATACAACACGGTAAATACTCCTGACAAATTCACTTGCTGGTCAGTGACTGTAATAAAGGTTATCTATCCTGACATGTTTTACAGCTACCTCTGCAAAATAATGAGAGCTAACTGGGGCTAAAATAGGGTTTGCCACTATGAGGAGGGTCTTCCCCTACGCCCAAATAAAAATATATATCCAAATGAAGAATGGGAGAAAGCTAACAACAACAAAACATTATTCTGACTGAAAACCTCAAGCTGAAAGCTCCAGTCATGGACTCCAGAAACATACTCCTGTGGGTGTTCAGCTCTCTCTGTTTCAGCATACCTGACTGGAGATTGGCCTCGTGACCTTCTCTCCCTCCCTCCCATAGGAATTGGGAAAGACTTCTGTGTACTACCAGTTGTTCACATTCCATTGGTTAACAAACACTGAACTACCACTTCTCCACAGTAGATAGGAGTCGAACTAGTGAATTCTAGTTTAGGCATTTCATAATTAAATTGATTTTTGTAGTACTTTTGTACAACCTTAGCCACTTTAGGCTCAGCAACAGAGTGGTCCTGGGAGACTGACGTGCTCCCACTGTATTTTAAATGCTGACGCAGTTTATATCAAATTTGTACCCATTTATTCTTTTGCACAGAAATTGGTCCACTGATCTCATGTTGAAAATAGTATTTTACAATTCTACCCCACTCCTTTCCCACAAACATGAATCTGTGTATTTTTCTACTTCAGGGCAACATGCATCTGACAAGTGGATGCAGAAGTTTACGCCATAATATAGTTGTTAAGACTGTCACAAGGAATAGTTTAGAATGATATACAGTAGTACATTTATACAGTGGTACCTCAGTTCACGAACACTTCTGTTCACGAACAATTCGGTTCACGAACAGCTCCGGTCGCAAAATTTTGCCTCCATTCGCAAACTCCGCATCGGGTTACGAACAGGATCCACGGCCATTTTCCCTCCCGTGACACGTGGTCGCGGCTTCCTGTAGGGAGGGGGACTCTCCCTCCAAGCAGTAACTGCCTCCCCACCCACCTTCCTGTCCTCCACGCTAGAAGTCGCGTTGAGCAAGGTTAGCTTTCTCTCTCTTTGTACTGTACTTTGTGTCATATTTTTGCGGTTTAAAAAAAAAAAACATATGGTTCAGAACGGATTAACCATAATTACATTGAACCTTATGGGGAAATTTGATTCGGGACGCGATCAAAAATCGGTTGGCGACCAAATTTGTAGGGGTCAGAACGGATTAACCGTATTTACATTGAACCTTATGGGAAAATTTGATTCGGTTCACGACCAATTCGGTTTGCGACCAGAGTCGCGGAACGAATTAAGTTCGTGAACCGAGGTACCACCGTATATATATTACTTATTAATAAAGAACTTGCTTACCCAAATCATGACAAAGTCCAGCAATTTGAACACACAGAATATCCCTCTGATCAATACAGAGTTCAGGTTGTCGTTCTTGCAATGCCTGCACCAAACGGCCTGCGAGATGACTAACGCTTTTCCGAAAAGGCAAGAAATTAACTTTTCTATCTCCTGAGTTTGTGGTTTATAAATAAAATAGGCAATGCAATGCAATGTAATGCAATCATGAACTGCTATAAGGCTTATTTAAATTCTGAATTCATATTACTGATACTTTGTTTTGAACAATTTAATCTTCCTCATGCATCCATTTAATGTGAAATTTAATGTGAAACAAGGAAGAATGTATTTTTTTCCTTTTTAAAGGAAGAAACAAGTATCTACACATTCTTGCCTGTATTTTATTTACACTATTTGTAGCCCAGTTCTCTTTGGCCCAAGCAGAAATTAAGAAAAGTTTTCCTCTCTCTTGTTATCCGTGCATGTAAACCCTACAACAGAGATTCTCTCTACACAAAGTCCACAATTTTACTAATGGCATTCAACATAATAAAATGCATTCTATTCAAGATATTGGCTACATAAGCCAAGCAGTCTTTCTTTTCAACTATAATTTTTAGTGGAGAAACCCAAAGTTTAAGAACAATTGTTTATCAAACTATGCTAAATTTTAAATGTATTTAAATATGGGGCATCATGAAGCAGTCTTTAAATATAAAAACCTCCCTCAATGGAAAACATATAGCAGGAACTAGCTGCTGTTTTTGAATTCAGTGGAATCATTTTACTTATATTTACAGACAAAGCCAATTTCAGTGTAAAAACAAGTAAACAATACTCCTTACCCAAGAGAATGTTCAAAGCGGTTGTGTGTTGCTCCCGGGAAGACATAGTAACTGCCACCCAACTGCTTAATATACCGTAGACGTTGAAACTGAGGCGTGTCAATGATGCGAACAAGAAGAGGATGCATTTCAATATGACCATGGATTGGATCATTAAATACCTGGAAAAAGCAAAAACAAATTTTTAAAATATCAGTTAATCTATGATGAGTGATTTTTCAATCAAGAATAAACATTCTCTTTTTCTAATTCTAAAAAATTAAGGTAATTACAGGGTAACTAAAAACACATGTCTAACAAGCAATGAATAGCCTAGCTGAAAATCAGCTGGGACAAATTCACCACCCATATAAAACAAAAATTGAAAATCAGTTTTAATGATTTTCAAACATTGATTTAAATACTCGCTATTTATCCTTTCTTCCCAGAACTATTGTCGATGGTCACTCTCTTACCATCTTGAGCAGATTTTGGGCAGGAAATAAGGGCTGCAGAAAAAGGAGGATTTTTCTTTAATGATCTGTTCCAAGAATATTAAGAAAGTTCTTATGGGAGGGATGGAGCCCGTCTTTTGTTTTTGAACTGCAATTTTCATTTGAAACGGGATTTTAACTTTCCAGATTTTCAGCTTTATCATTGGGCTGATCTAAATTTCCATTTCTTCATGGAATTTAAGTAATTCTCAAAAAATTATGGTCATAATTAGAAAGTTATTATTTGTTCCCTTTTTTATCCTGGCAAGAGGTCAGTTTGGGTTTTACTCAAAAATTAATTGCCCCCTTTCCTGCATTAGAGGTCACAAGACATATTTGAATGCTGTTGGGAACAAAGCTTAAATCAGATCTCTATTACCAGGAGAAACCGATACTTTGGCATAACTCCAGTTTGAGAACTGCAGGTAATGTGCTCGTTTTCCACCAAGACCTTGCTTTATATCAATGCAGAGGAACAATAATTTTCCCTGTATTCAAAGTTACATTTGTGGTTAAATAGCTGATTTTCTTACTAATGCATTTATTATAAACATTTTTCTTTTTTTCTGCTTAATTTTGTTCTGGTTATGTAGGATTTTTTGCTTTGTTTATTATAATAATTGACTGATTAAGTGCCATCAGGTTAATGTCGATTCTTAGTGACCATATATTTTCTCCAGGGCAATCTGTCCTCAACCTGGTCCTTAAGTCTTCTAATGGTGCACCCATCACTACTATAGTTAAGCCTATCTACCTTGCTGCTGGTCATCCTCCTCTTCTCTTTCCTTCCACTTTCCCAACATTATAGAGTTCTCCAGAGAGCTAGGTCTTCCCATAATGAGTCTGAAGTATGATTTGAGTCTGATCATTTGTGTCTCGAGTAAGAACTCTGGGTTGATCTGTTTGATGATCCATTGGTTTGCTTTCTTGGCTATCCATGGTATTCTCAGGAATTCAGGACACCAAACACCAACACCAAAGTTCAGAATAGTCTGTACTCTTTCTATCCTGCTTCTTCAAAATCCAACTTTTGCTTCTATAGAGTGTCACAGCACAATTCTGATCTTTGGAGGTATAGACACATCATGGCATATGAGTATCTTCTTCAAGGCCTTCACTGCTACTCTACCAATTGCTAGTCTGAGGCATGTTTCTTGACTGCCGGTTCCTTTACTGGTGATAGTTGATTCTAAAAGACAGAAGCTATTCACCACTTTAGTATCTTCATTGTCAATTCTAAGGCTAGTTGCTATACCGCTTGTCATTCATTTGGTCTTCTTTATATTTAATGTTATACACGACAGAAATTCATTTAAAATTTTAAAATGCTCTGTTCCACATTTCTCCAACAGACATAAACAGAGATCCATCAACACACTTTGAATCTAATCATGGAGTCCTATAACTAGCCTTTAATAATTTAGAATACCAAGTTTACCTATGTAGCTGATTCACTAATCATGATCAATGTGATGGTCAATATGATCATTGGAGTGTAATCAAAATACTTAGAATTTTAATCTGTGATGCATATTGTTTCTATTTTAGTATTTTAATTCTTAATATTATATCTTGCTCCAATTCAGCATATTAGCCCGAATTATATAGTCCTAAAATGTATTTTCAGGAATGTAATGCAATTTTTGGAGATTTATCTGGGTAAATTTTTGTTTTTCACTCAGGTAGTATCAATTGTTAATTAAAGATGATGTTTTTACTTTTACATACTTATACCATATGGTTATATTAAATGAAGTTATCTTTTTATCAGATTAATGAATGGTAAGTTTTGCCTACTGGAAACATGTCTATCTTGGAATCTGCATTTTACATCCCCTTGTAAATTGGAGGAAGTTAAGTTGCAACTCCCCTTCATGGATCACTGCCTTGTCGTGGCGAAGGGGCTTGTGTAACTCAGTGAAGCCATGAGCTATACCGTGCAGGGCCACCCAAGACGGACAGGTCATGACAGAGAGTTCTGACAAAATGTGGTCCACTGGAGAAGGAAATGGCAACCCACTCCAGTATCCTTGCCAAGAAAACCCCATGGACAATGTTAAAAGGCTAAAAGATATGACGCCGGAAGATGAGCCCCTCAGGTCGGAAGGTGTCCAATATGCTACTGGGGAAGAGCGGAGGGCAATTCCAAGTAGCTCCAGAAAGAGTGAAGCGGCTGGGCCAAAGCCGAAAGGACGTTCAGCTGTGGATGTATCTGGAAGCGAAAAGAAGGTCCGATGCTGTAAAGAACAATATTGTATAGGTACGTGGAATGTAAGATCCATGAACCAAGACAAGCTGGATGTGGTCAAACATGAGATGACAAGATTGAACGTCGACATCTTGGGAATCAGCGAATTGAAATGGACGGGAATGGGTGAATTTAATTCAGGTGACCATTGTATCTACTACTGTGGGCAAGAAACCCTTAGAAGAAATGGAGTTGCACTCATAGTCAATAAGAGAGTGGGAAAGGCAGTAATGGGGTACAACCTCAAAAACGACAGAATGATCTCAGTGCGTATCCAAGGAAAACCATTCAACATCACGGTAATCCAAGTCTATGCCCCAACCACTGATGCCGAAGAAGCTGAAGTTGACCGGTTCTATGAAGACCTACAAGACCTTCTAGAACTAGCACCAAAAAAAGATGTCCTTTTCATCATAGGGGATTGGAATGCTAAAGTAGGAAGTCAAGGAGTAATCGGAATAACAGGCAAGTTTGGCCTTGGAGTACAAAATGAAGCAGGGCAAAGGCTAATAGAGTTCTGTCAAGAGAACAAGCTAGTCATAGCAAACACTCTTTTCCAACAACACAAGAGACGACTCTATACATGGACATCACCAGATGGTCAATACCGAAACCAGATTGATTACATACTTTGCAGCCAAAGATGGAGAAGCTCTATACAGACGGCAAAAACAAGACCAGGAGCTGACTGTGGCTCAGATCATGGGCTTCTTACTGCAAAATTTAGGCTTAAATTGAAGAATGTAGGGAAAACCACTAGACCACTCAGGTATGACTTAGATCATATTCCATGTGAGTACACAGTGAAGGTGATGAATAGATTTAGAGGATTAGATTTGGTAGACAGAGTGCCTGAAGAACTATGGACGGAGGTCTGTAACATTGTACAAGAGGCAGCAACTAAAACCATCCCAAAGAAAAAGAAATGCAAGAAAGCAAAATGGCTGTCTGATGAGGCTTTACAAATAGCTGTGGAAAGAAGGAATGCGAAAAGCAAGGGTGAAAGGGAAAGATATAAGCAACTGAATGCAGATTTCCAGAGAATAGCAAGGAGAGATAAGAAGGCCTTCTTAAATGAACAATGCAAAGAAATTGAAGAAAACAAGAGAATGGGGAAGACTAGAGATCTCTTCAAGAAAATTGGAGATATCAAAGGAATGTTTAGGGCAAAGATGGGCATGATAAAGGACAAAAAAGGCAGGGACCTAACAGAAGCAGAAGAGATTAAGAAGAGGTGGCAAGAATACACAGAAGAACTATACAAGAAAGATCTTAATGTCCCTGATGTCCATGCTGGTGTGGTCACTGACCCTGAGCCAGACATCCTAGAGAGTGAAGTCAAGTGGGCCTTAGGAAGCATTGCTAACAACAAAGCTAGTGGAGATGACAGTATTCCAGCTGAGTTATTTAAAATACTAAAAGACGATGCTGTTAAAGTGCTGCACTCAATATGCCAGCAAGTTTGGAAAACGCAACAGTGGCCACGGGATTGGAAAAGGTCAGTTTACGTTCCAATTCCAAAGAAGGGCAATGCCAAAGAATGCTCAAACTATCGCACAATTGCACTCATTTCACATGCTAGCAAGGTTATGCTCAAAATCCTACAAGCTAGGGTTCAGCAGTATGTGAACCGAGAACTACTGGATGTACAAGCTGGGTTTCGAAGAGGCAGAGGAACTAGAGATCAAATTGCCAACATTCGCTGGATCATGGAGAAAGCACGAGAGTTCCAGAAAAGCATCTACTTCTGCTTCATTGACTATGCAAAAGCCTTTGATTGTGTGGATCACAACAAACTGTGGCAAATTCTTAAAGAGATGGGGATACCAGACCACCTTACCTGTCTCCTGAGAAATCTGTATGCGGGCCAAGAAGCAACAGTTAGAACCGGTCATGGAACAACCGATTGGTTCAAAATAGGGAAAGGAGTACGACAAGGCTGTATACTGTCACCCTGCTTATTTAACCTATATGCAGAGTACATCATGAGAAATGCCAGGCTGGAAGAATCACAAGCCGGAATTAAGATTGCAGGAAGAAACATCAACAACCTCAGATATGCAGACGATACCACCCTAATGGCAGAAAGTGAAGAAGAACTAAAGAGCCTCTTGATGAGGGTGAAAGAGGAGAGTGCGAAAGCTGGCTTGAAACTCAACATTAAAAAAACTAAGATCATGGCATCTGGACCCATCAATCCCTGGCAAATAGAAGGGGTAGAAATGGAAGCAGTAACAGACTTCATTTACTTGGGCTCCAAGATCACCGCAGACGGAGACTGCAGCCATGAAATTAAAAGACGCTTGCTCCTTGGGAGGAAAGCTATGGCAAACCTAGATAGCATATTAAAAAGCAGAGACGTCACCTTGCCGACAAAGATCCGCATAGTCAAAGCTATGGTTTTTCCAGTAGTAATGTATGGCTGTGAGAGCTGGACCATAAAGAAGGCTGAACGCCGAAGAATTGATGCCTTTGAACTGTGGTGCTGGAGAAGACTCTTAAGAGTCCCCTGGACTGCTAGGAGGTCAAACCAGTCAATCTTAAAGGAAATCAACTCTGATTGCTCATTGGAAGGATTGATAATGAAGCTGAAGCTCAGATACTTTGGTCACCTAATGCGAAGAGAGGACTCTTTGGAAAAGACCCTGATGCTGGGAAAGATGGAAGGCAAAAGGAGAAGAGGACGGCAGAGGATGAGATGGCTAGATAGCATCACTGAAGCAATGAGCATGAAATTGAGCAAACTCAGGGAGGCAGTGAAAGATAGGAAGGCCTGGCGCAATATGGTTCATGGGGTCACGAAGAGTCGGACACGACTTAACGACTAAACAACAACAACAAAGTTGCAACTATTTATTATATCAGTGCTAAAGAGGCATGGTATGCAAAAACATGCCAGTTATTAACATTATAGTAGAACTCTTGTAAATAGCAAGAGACTCCTTGTTGAAGGAACTGGGCAGATTGTAGTACGTAAATCTTAGAACAATTAATAGGATCAGATCATAGTTTTTTATTTGAGACTTAAAAGACAGGTATCATTTTCTGAAAAATACTGCAGACAGGCAATATCTTCAATTGAAACATATTTTGCTATCTAGACACGTGCTGGTGATCCTAAGTCTCTAGAAAAACACACAGACAGTATTTGAGCATTTACTATGTTCTTTACCAAAAAATATACCTAAGATTTGATGTTGTTGTGGGTTTTGTTATTGTGTGAGCCACCTAGAATTACTGTAGAATTACTGTATATAAAGTAGGAGGCTATATTGTTTTCCAAACAAATAAATATTAATTAATGAAATAACTACTTGTAAATGGTTGTTAGAATACACTAAATTAAATGTTCAAGAACATACTCTTTCTTTAAGAGAAGAAATTAGCACATCCAGTTGATGAACATCAGCGGAAGACCATTTCAGCATCTATTGCCTATATTTTTATAGATTTAAAATTACAGTTAATTTAACGAATAGTATAATTTTTATGTATTTGTCAGGCCTAGCCCAAGGAACTCCAGGAGACCATATAGATTCAGTTCAGCAATGTTTATTAGCTACAACCTCTAGCAAGAATCTTCCCAGACTGAAACCCCAGTTCCCAAAGTCAGCCAGTCACAACAGTATGAATTCCTCAGGGAGGTGCCAGCCTCATCCTCTTATCTCTCCCTCGCTCCTCAGGAGACGAAAGAGCATGTTTTCCTCCCTGAGTTTGGCCTTCATAATTCCATTCCATCACAGTATTGGACATATACATCCTTTCAGAAATAATGTAATGGGGGTTCAGCTAAATATTGGAGATGTGTAATTTAAAATACAACATTGGTTCATATGATATGATCTTCTGTTATAGTCACTCCTTTTAAACAAATGTTATTTCACATATTAATTTTGTTTTAAAGATCCATTGGATTTTGTAGATGCTAATGCTCTTTTGAATTATATAACAATGATTTGGAAACTAACTGGAGGATAGAAAACAGACCAGGTGGTTTTACAATAGCAAAACAATACCTAAATAAACTTATGAAAATGTAAGCAGTCCCATTCTCCATATTTATACAGTGTCTAAAGACTTATCTTGCTATATTCCAACAAGCATTTTATAGCCAGGAGATCCAATTCCAGGGCTATTTAGAAATTTGGACTGCAAAGCAGTTTATATGTTTAACTTCATTTTAATTTCATTTGTTTCCCAATGTTAAATAAACTGATTTAAATATTAATAATATAGTAATACAACAAGTTATAATATATATACAAGACTGATTTTGTTTGGCACATAAATTATGTATGATTTGGGGGGGGGTCATTCCTCTTTCAACATATATAATACCGAAGTAGTACATGGGATTCTGGTACAAATTATTCAATAAAGGAAATCTCATTAAAAAAAACATAATAAAGAAAGGAATTGTTTTCTCACCTTTGGTATATCAGTGTGACTTTGTGCCAGGTGGCGCAGACAAGCTAGTAGCTTCAGTCTCATGCCTACAGCTCTGAAAATCAAGCATATAATATGACTTAACCAATAATTCAATATTTTATTTAGTAATGATATGAAAGCTAAATTATCTGTTACTAAGACAAGAATTTCTGCAGTTTTCAGCAAAATATCTTCTGGCAAATAGTGATGGTGATGAAACCACTCATTTTTAAAGGACAGTAACTTCCTGAAGAAAAATACATTTATTCCCATTTCAAAAAGTTAAATTTACATTTCCACATTAACTGCATAATGAGAAGGACATATACATATATTTCATTTTCTCTTTTTACCCTGGGAAACGTTCACAGATTACAGCTAGAAAAAGGTATGAATGCTATATCCTCATTCATATCCTGAAAAGGGTAAGTGAAAGCAACGCAGCGCCCATCCTTAGGATGCTTTACAGCAGTGTTGACTCAAGGGTACAGGGCACCCCCAGACCACAGTGACTGAGAGCGCCACCTCCCGCCAAGGCAAAGATTAGCCTTTTTAGAACGATTCACAAGGAGGGACAGCATCGGCGCCCTCTAAGCTTCGGTGCTCACTCAGCCTAAAGCCAGCCCAGATTTACAGTATCCTAAACCGTCGACAGAGTATGTCAACTGCAGTTTTGTTTGAATTCAGCAATTCAGATCGCAACTTACGTTAGAGCTGCACAAAGCATTCAAAAGGGGCAAATTGCAAAATGCACTGGCGTGAGTGGAACACTCCTCCTTGAAGCTTCAAACCGTTGCAATTTCCAGAAACCTCACTGCAGGGGCTTTGAGGGCTTTTCCCAGTTGTCTCAGTTTGTATGCACAGGCCACCCTTCAGCGAGACTTCCAGTGAAGCACAGTAACTGTGCAGGCATATCAGCGCAGGAACGACTATGGAATCGCAATGCCGAGCCTCCTAAAGGGAAGAGCTGCCTTCCTGCTTTTGGAAGGGATGTTTCACTCATGCCAATGCACTTCGCAAAGCAACCCTTTCAAATGCTTTACTCAGCCCTATTATATATTATTTGCTGGGGTATCAAGGTCAAAACTAAACCAGTTCTTAGTTTTGTGACCAACTAACTTTCTTTTAAAAAATCAATATTGACCAGTTTGTAAACAAGGTTTAAATATTATTTATTTATTATTAAACCAATTTATATAGCTGCCCATCTCACCACAGGCGACTCTGGGTGGTGTACAACAAAGCTAAAAACAATCAATCAATACATTAAAAATATAAAAAGCAAAATAAAATAGAGAATAAAATATGTTAATAACATGTTGAATTATAACTGAAAATTTGGAATATCAATATATGAAGAACTTTGGATTTATGGAGCGTAGGGTACATGGCAGGGTGAGGCAGAACTGCGTTTCCCCACCCTCCACCCCCTTAAACCTTGGCATGAATGTCACTATAGCCTGTCTGCCCCTCTGCTCAGGTTTTAAGAGAGCCAAAAGTGAAAAGAGAAAGGGGCAGAGATTTTCAGAGGGGTGCAGAGGTTCTTGCCATTTGTTAATGCAGTAGGTCAACTGAACACACCAAAGAGATCAAAGACTAATAAGGAATATACACACAACAGATACAGTGGAAGAAGCAGCCTTGAGGGAGGGAAGATTCAGTGGAGGCTTTACGATGATTCTATAAGTGGCAGAAGGTGAGTGGTGGCAGAAAAGGCATCCTGTGGCATCGGAGGAGTTGCCAGGGCTCTAGAGTGGCAGGGAAGTCTGAAAGGTCCCAGAGCAGCAGTGAGAGATGGGGCAAAGGGGTTAAGTTGTGAATGGGTGTGGCACAAAAGCAGTAATCCCATGACAGGAGTCAAAAGCTTCTGAGTGTAACTTAAGTGCTGGCTCTCCAAGGGGGAACAGGGTGGCCTTCCACCCCTAGGGAATAAGCCCCCTCCCAGCAAATCTCTAAGAGACTCAGGGCTGCAAAGACCCACACAACTTTGATTGGGGCAATCGTTCTTATAGAAAAGAGCTACAAGAAATGAGAAATGTTGCAAGGGGAAAGTGGAACAGAGAATAGGGTGCAGGAAACAGAAACAGGATGTTGAATTAGAAGATATAAAGAGGAACAGAATAAGAACATAAATAGCACTAAGAGGACAAAATGAAGTAAGTAAAACAGTAAGACAAAGTAAGATAAATTCTTATTAAAAAAATAAGAAATCACAAGCAATAAAAGGTAACACAATACTATATCATCAGGGGAAAACTTTATGTTGTTATTCACTAATAAAAGTTGCTTATTGTATAATTTTGTGATAATAAAAGCATTTCTGTTCAAAAGATAGATGCTAGTGTACTATCTGACTTTATGCTATCCCTGAAATTATGACAGTGTGTTCCAAAGAAACTTGTCACAACGTAAAGACAGTGGTACTTCAGATGTACCATTTTGGACTGATGATTTGTGAACTGCCTCTCTATCAACACAATAGGAAGACAAACTTTTATTTTTGTGTGGGCAGGATATAATACAACGTTTAAAAACAAAGGTGAACATTTGGTATGTATTATAATGTTTTCATTTTGTTTTCTTGTTGTTTTTCTTTCTGCACTTTTTTTTCTTTTTTGTATCTTCCAGTTCTTTGTCTTTTTGTATACCAAAGCAATACAAAAAGTCTTCCTAAAAATCAGCTTCTGAAACCTAAAATCACTTAAGTATATTATGGTATTCAGGCAACCAAGAATAACCCAAAACCAAACAGCTCTGCAGATGTAGAAGACACAAAACCACACATTCTTATAATTTCTTAAATTTGAATAGATAAAAATTTTCCTTACCGAATTCCCATGTTTTCAAGATGAGATCCAGTGAGAGATGTTACAGCTAAACCGGTTATTCTATTTTCTAGAGAGTTAAATACATAAATTTAACATTTCTTTTTGAAATTGTCATTTTGAAATTATAAATTATTTGGACAGGCTATAATTAGTCTGACTACATGACTTCAATTCATTAACAATATACACATTAATAAACCTGAAGTACATACTGTACTGCTTTGATTCATACAAACACAAATTATTCAAGGAAACCATGCAAATTATAGAGTATGAAGGGGCCACTAATCTGTTCTTTTTTTTTTTTCTTTATAAGTCATCTTGGAAAATATGATAGAAAATTTAGAATCCAAATACAATGATATCTACAGTCCCTAATTAGAAAATTAACATTAGGAAAAGACACTATCCAAATAATGTCACTTGGGCAATAATTGATCTATTCTAACTGACTCATTTCTTAAAATTATGAAACAGTATTTGAATTGAACAAACTTGTTTCCTAAACATTCAACATTTCCTTCAGAATCAGAATCAAGTAAATAATGTTTAACGTATCTATTACGTTATTCAAAAAAGTATCAATTATTCATAAAAGTGGGGAGTGAGAGTGGCTGGAGCAAACATGGGGCCCAGATTTAAGGGGCTGCCCAGAGCTTATATGGGTCACCCTTCCCATTGACTAGTAGTTTTGAATTTGGTTGTCTGCTTCCAATGGAAGTATTTTATTTGTGTGATTGTAGGGTTCTATCTTTGTTTTATTTAGTACATAGACTGAAATTCGATTATGGAGGGTGAGTGATATGTTTATTTTTTGCTTCTATCTATCCTCAGTGAAAACACTTGTTTTGTTTCGGGACAGGGGATGTCACACGTTTGCCATTTTTGACCATCACAGTACCACACGGTTTGAGAGGCCCTGGTTTAGAAATTAGTAGTATGAGGTAGAAAACTCACCTCTACAGAAAGTTAAATGAGTGGAGATCCAAAAACATGTTTCCTTTATTAAGTTAGCAAAAGGATATTGAAATCACCAGACTCCAAGCAAGCAAAGTCAGGAGCCCTGATACCCTGTTAACACAGATCTTACTTACAGGATACACCAAATTCAAAGGACTATAGGCTGATTGTATAATTAGTTTACAATAACCAAGTTAAGGAAATATCAGCATAACCAGAAGACATTTCAAAGCTTCCCTGTGGATACAGGAAGGATGTTACATAGTAAAGAATGTAGATCTTGCCAGTGTCCTGAAGATTTGCTACTCGCATGGCAGTTTGACCTTGCTTACATGAGACAAGAAGAATGTTACATTGCAAAGCAAGCAGTTCTATGCAAGGTTGTCAAGTATCACAGCCTTCTAGGTTCTACGCAATCCACAAAGTTTATCAGGCATACCCTCTAACATTACTGCAGTGGAAATGGCAATCCCAGAAGCTTGTATGATTTCAGCATCATGGCAAATCATGCTTACTATGAAACAGGGAATCCAAGTAAATATAACAGAATATATTCCCGGCCATCCCATGTAGTTTGCTTATACTGTAACATGTTTCTACATATTAAAGTCTCCTTTGAATTAAGCTTGCTTCTTGCTGATTTCATGGACTGTTCCATACAGATTTCTTGACAAGAGTAGGGAAATCAGTTTTCTACTTCTTTCTTCTGAAATGTTTTTGACTTGCCAGTTTAGCCTAGCCATCTCCCATCCCACACCTGACCCTGGTTGGCTTCCAACAGACAAGCCAACTCAACTGACTCGCGGAACTGCCTGCCACTTTGCTGGGAGGAGGGGGAACAAACGGAGCTGTGGACCACGAGGAAATCTGCACCCCTTGCACCCCACCCTGGCATGTCCCCAAGGGCCCCCTCCCTCAAGGGAGGAAGAAGGCTTACCCGTTGACCTCCAGCATTCCCCAGCCAGTCATACCTCACCAGCAGGCATCCAAGTCGCTCCTTTGTCCTTCCCTCACTACCAACCGCCATTAAGAGATTTCAAATTTCAGCCTTGGTTCCAAAGCAGCCAATTGCTGCTCACCCGTTGGGTCTTGCCACCAACTGATTGGGTGCAGGGGCCAAAGGGAGGCGGGAAAGAGGGGAGGGATATGGCCCTCCCATTTTCTCTTGCATCACACAACCTACAGGTTTCTGGGAAGGGTAGTTGAAAGGTGTGGTGGTGCTGAAGCGGCCACGACTTTGCCAAATTTTAATCCCATAGGAGTTATGGGTCCCAGATTTTGGTCACATTCTGTAAGTTAGCCCATTTGAGGTACCTTGGTTGAAAAACTGTTGCCCTATGATGCACTGTTTCACCCAGCTGAAGGTTGCAGACACGAGAGTTTTAGTAGTATATAATGAAATGACTGCTTTTGGACATGGGGTGAGTTAATCTAATGGTTACACAGGCAGGACCTAGGAGCAGTCTAGAGTCATTTCTACATCAATGATTTACAACGTCAGTCAACAATTACTGTGCTGATATAACAGTAATAAAAGCAAGCCTGATATTACCACTATATGTCTGAGGACAGTATAAATCAAGTGAGGCCCTCATTCAGGGAGGAAACAAGGTAAGTAACTGAAACACTAATTCGATAAAATTTATTTGTAGTGTAGTAATGGAATGCCTATAAACATATAAATGTCTTCCTTGGAAAAAGTGTTTTGGATAGAGTTAATGGTGGGCTTAAGGTACGATATTGGGATACAATCTGATACTCATCTTGGATTAAATCAACATCACACCATTTTTTTTTAAAATTTTAAAAGGCTGATACAGCCACCCATATTGCAATAACAACCCTGGATGGTGCAGTAAAAACAAGCCCCTCCCATCAATAAAAAATTCTATAAAAACTCATGGCAGTCAACTCTGACTGGAATCAACCACAGGAGGAAGAGGAGAACCATCACAAAACAGTGCCCCCGCCTCCCAGCTTCTGGCGCCTGTCCAGAAGGAGATCAGGAAGGCCAGGACAGATGCACCACCCCTATCCCAAGCCCTCCACAGGTCATCCACCAACACAACCAATGCCATCTCAGTGCTGTACACCACCCTGAACCCCAACTGAAAATAATCCAGATAATCTGCTTCATCCAAGACCCTCTGCAGGTCAGTGCCCACCACCCGTTCCCATGATGAGGCATTAATCACCACTTGGACCCAACTGTGTGTCAACTCCCAGGAGGCTGTAACCAACCAGAAGGGGGCACGGATCCAAAACATAGGTGGCAAAGCTCATAGCCCCAAAGACCCTGTCCAATTCCTTTGGATCAGCTGGCTCCAACATGTTCCAATTACTTCCAAAGGTCTTACCCAGCTGGCATCAACCCCAAGCAAAGTCAAGCAATTTTATCCAACAGATGTTGAGCATATTCCTCACAGCGGCCCTGCAAAGGCTCTCCCAGTCCCTCTTTACCCAGAAGGGACCTGTTTAACCTAAACAAGGCAGCCCGCCACCATAGGAATCAGTTCCCCTTAACAGCCCATCATCTGGGCCTTTTTCTACTGCTGAATTTAAAAAGTGCTATCCAAGTATCCTCGAGAAGGCATAAAACTATACCGTTATGGTATCTGTTCTCCCATTTCCAATCCTGCCTTCACTGCGGGAGGTAAGTGGGAGACAAATTCTAACAGATTTTAAAGATGCTGAAGCTGCCTTTGAACGTTACAATAGGGAATAGAACCTCGCTTTAACAGCGGTACAACTAATGGTTATTCCAGCATGTCTCACTCACAGGCTGGGGATGATATAAAATTTTATGTAATTACATACATGTATATTTTATATTTAGTATTTACACACACACACACATATATATTCTTATATTTAGCATTGAAGCATTTAGACTTTTATTATGGATTTCTGTATCCTGTTTTCTTCTTTGCTACAAGTTTGTAAGCTTGGAGGCCTTTTTCTCTAACCTTGATAGTTAAGAAGCTGTCCCCATAGAAATAAGGTGCACATTCCAAGGATAGTTTCTTCCTAGGGAAAAGATGTTTAGCTAACGGTCAAGGGGCCCTAGGAAGGAAGGAAGGAAGTTCCTCATATGGAATGATACTGAGGTGGGAAATGGGAGATAAGGGGTGGTATTCTAATGGAGGGACTGAATGGAATGAGGGGAGGGGGTTGAACTGCAGCCACCCACCTAATAGCTTGCTGTCACTGCTTCTGTGTGAAGAATAAAGAACTTAATTTCATGCAACTGCTTGTTGTCTCTTTGATCCTGGCTCAGAAACGAACCTGGTAAGAAACAAAATTCTAATAGGGACCAGATGAAGCCAAACACGGCAGAAAAAGGATGCTGCCGGTGTTTATGTGTGCCACAGCTAGGGGCATGTAGGGGAAAGCCCTGTGATTTCGCGTTCTGCAGTAGAAAAAGTGCCACTGCCCACTCTCGATAGCACAAGTGAAAGTAAACCTGCCCCACGCTCACTGGAGAGGACGAGCGTCGACTTTTGCAGCGGCCCGCACCAAACTTCGGGTCAGAGAGCAAGAGCATCCTCGAAAGGAAAAGCGTTCCCGACCCTAGTCCCTTTCGGCGAGTGGCCAAGATTCTCACGTTCCGGGCAGCTTTTCCGTCTGCAGTGAATCGTAAGAACCACGAAGGGGCTTCAGCCCCGAACTGCACTCAGATCCCGCAGCGGGTCCCCGCCATCAACCCGCGCGGAGCCACACAGAGCCAAAGGCGACGTCGCCCGGGCGGATACCAGTCGGCGTTTAAATGCCCGGCAAACGCCTGCAGCAACGCTAAGCGGCGGCTCGTAGGCAGACCTTCCCGCGGCCCGCCCCGCTGTCTTACTTGCCGGCTTGCCCGCGTACCTCGAAAGCAGTGCAGCTCCGCAGCTCCGAAGCCCTGGCTCCGGAGGAAGGCGCACAGCTGCTCTGTGCTCCAACACCGAAGGTGGAACTTAGCATCAGCCGCCGAGCCCGCAGCTGTAGCGCCGCGCTTTTCAGGCGTGCAGAAGCCATCGGCCGGGCTGGTGGGCCGGGCCCGTTTAAGGGAGCCTTCCTGGTTGCTATTCGACATTGCTCTGCAGCTGCGATGAGAGCGAGCAGCTGCCTCCCTTCGCTCGCGCAGGCTCCGGGCCCGCCCTGCCGCCGCCTCACGTTGCCACGAGCGAGACTGCCCAGAGAGGGAGACACGTGACTGCAAGTGGCTTCTCCGGACCGGCGGGTGGGGGGAACCTCTGCGCGCCTCGGCCCCGCTGGCGGCTCATCCTGCTATGCTAGCAGCTGCAATGCCTGGAAATAAGGGCCGGGCTTGACGACCGCGACCCACCGATGGAAAGCCCGACCTATGTCCACCCTTCCCCGTCCCCCTTCGGAATTTCGGGCTCCTCCGCCCCCTTGCGGAGAAATGAGCGCCCCCAAAGCTGATGGTTATATCGCCTTAGGGATCCAGGGTGATGGTACAGTGACCTCTAAGTCAGACTTCCATCAGGTCAAAAGGAACATCTCTACCCAAGTTTTGAGGCCTGAATCAGCCTGCTTGTCATCTGCACTGTGTTTCAAATTAAAAGGTAATAATCCTTTTTTTTAAAGATACGCATCAAAGCAGTTACAAATTTAATGCACAAGGAAAGAATATTCTGTGCAGCTCCATGTCATCATCTCACCCCAAAAAATCTCATGGTGTGCTAGCTTCCATCTTCAGCATTCCCTCCCCAAGCACAAAATTTCTCAGGCCCCTTCCCTTCTCACATATGTGTGTGTGTCTTCGAGTCAGTGTTGACTTCTGGCGACTGCCTGGACAAGCCCTTGCAGTTTTCTTGGCAAGAGAAGTGGTTTGCCGTTGCCTCCTTCCTAGGGCTGAGAGAGAGTGACTGGCCAGTGTCCCAGTTTCTAGCTTGATGCCTTAACCACCACACCAAACTGACTCTCATTCTCAAACATGAGCCATTCCAAAATATTTCCAGATACAACTGCAAGGAATGCACTTTTCTTTTCCCAGGATTTGTCTCATCATTCTTAGATGATCCATTTTCTCCAGATGTTAAGAGACAAGATAAGGGAACATAGGCAAAATGTGAATTGAATTACCATCTTCACTGGAGACGCTACCAGCTCTTACAGTTTTGTGAGACTTGCATTGTCTTACAACCTTACAAATTATAATTCTCCAGCATACAGGCACACACACCCTTCCAATACAGTGTGATGCTATATGGAACTAATAAAGCAAACTAGTCTGTAAATCTTAAGTCCTAAATCAAAATGCATTATTTGTTTTTTCCTTTTTGGGGTATTATTCACTCCCTCATCCACCTGTCTTGACAGGTGGTAGTGATCTTACTTTACCTCTGAAACTAACCAGGGCTGGGCCTGCTTACTTCTTGGATGGAAAAATACTAGGGCTGTAAGCTAGACTACAAACTAATTTTAAACACTTTTTGAAAGAAGACAGCAGCAAACTACTTCTGCATGGCTGCCATGAAAACTGCATGGTTGTATCAACCAAAAGTTGAGCTTGATTTCAGGGCATTTTACTTTAAAAAAAAATGTCCTTCCTCCATATAGGATCCCAGAGTAATGTCTGGAATATAGACAAAATATAAAGAGTAAATTGCAAAATCCATGTGCAAATATTGAGTTCTTAAGAATCCTTCCTCAGGAAGAAGATAAAGCAAGAGACAGGAGAAAGAAACAAGACAGTTCAAGACAGACTGGTATTGTTAGTTTTAGATCACAAGGAATTTGCTGTGTCTTAAAGAGCAAACATTCTGTGGCCAAACTGTTCCATGATCAATTGTTGCTTGAAATACTTGGTTTTAATATTTCTATAGCGGTATGTTTCTCAAAGCCTCTATCGTCACCATTGTGTCATCCCTTATTATCCATGTGCACTGCCTGTAAACTTCAAAATTTCTGGTGGGAAATGGGAGGAGCTTGGAATGGAAAGGGGAAAGCACTGGACAAAACCTTTCGCTGATGTGGAGAAGAGATGGAAATGGAAGATATTGAAAAAAAAATGAAGCTCAGAGAGCATCAAGAACCCAACAATTCAACTCTGAACTGCATATATTATTGTAAATGGAAGAGAATAAGCCAAGATGGAAAGCAGAGCAGCTAACAAGAAGCAACAAAGGCATGAAGTAGGAAAAAAGGAAATAATTGAATAAATAGCCTGATAGGAAGATCAATTCAGCAAGCACTGGGTAATGTAAGAAATTATTATTCAATAGTGTGGGGTAGCAACTATTCTTTGAGAACCAACATTTGTATATAAAAATGATTTAGGATTTGGAATATGATGATTTGTTTTAAAGGGCTGTATTAATATTTAGTTATATTTGAGAAATTTTAAGATAAAGTATATCCATTACCATTATGTAGGACTAATTGTCAATCTGCCCTCTTAATATTTATTGAACTCTGAGATGTTCGTGTGCATCAAGAACAGAACTGAGGTGTCTAAAGCTAATAAGCTCAAAAGCACAATTAACTTGGTAGATGACAATAATAAAGCAGTCAGGTGATAGTTCTCTTACACATAATGCAAACTCCATTAACAAATGTATTTCTCCTTCCTTCCTTCCTTCCTTCCTTCCAAGCACCCTTGCTACCTACATTATCAGAGCAGAATATGGCAAAAACGTTTTTGGGAAACGTATAGCTACTCTTCAGGCCTTTGCTTGAATGGTGTGAGAGAAAATGAAGATTCTGGAGGGGAAGGCAAAAACTGGAGGAAGGGACCATCCAATCCAAAAGGGATCTTAGGACATTTCAAACATATACTCTATCTGAACTGAAATAGAGATTTTATTCCAGTGTTGATCTACAAAGAAAATAAAGGACTATGTTCTGGGTTTCAAGTATTTAAGGGCAACTAAAGCATTATATACTGTATAATGATTGACTAGTGACAATCTAGACACAGATGTTTAAGAGGTTATGAAAGGATTATGTCATAAATATGAACTAAAGTGGTAGAAATGTATACCTCCATCTAGAGAAACAGGGATATAAAGTATATTTATATGAATCTTATAGGAAACTACAAGAAAGAACACAGAGATGTGCTCTTAACTTTTTTTTCTAATTGTGGGTCACATTTGGGAGCTGTAATGTTCTGATTGGACAACCCACCTTTCCTAAAATAAAACTTTTCACTGATTAACCATAGATAACACCCTCCACCCCCCTGGAAACAGGCTTGCCCCTCTTTGCATGCAATAACTTCCTGACATTCATCTGGTCCAACGACTTTGGATAATTAGTTTTGTTTCTGTATATTCTTTATACAGATCTATCAGTTTTTATGCTCTACAACAAATATATTTTACAAACTTATAAAAATATCAAATACTAGAACTTACAGGGTGTTTGTGATGTGTGACTGTCCTCCATTTAAAATGAGGATTAAAAAAAAAACATCAAATTTACAGGGTTACCACTTTGTTAAATATTGAAGTGCGAGTGTGGCTGCAAGCAATACCTTTCTGTCTTATATAACTTTATTGTTTCTTTATGAGTACATTAAAGGCTGGCAATGTAAAAAAAAATCTCTCTGGTAGTTAGAAATTCCATGAAGTGAGTATGATTTCTATATCCATTGTACATGTGAGGAAAATACATTTTTAGGTGAGGAAGATAAGTTTTCAGAATCTTCAGATGAATGGGAGCGCCTAAACAAAACTGAAACATAAAGGAATGTGCAGCAGCCTTGGAGTTGGTGTGAAGTAGCCTGGTTGTAAAAACCTTATCAGAACATTCCCATAGCAACCAAGGCATCTGTCTTGAATGAGGATCTGTTCTTCCTGGCATTTGGCACCCTGAATTGCCCTCTCCCTTTGTTTCTTCTTCTCAGTAAGACTATCATTTTCTTTGTAAATTAGGAAATAGCAGAGGGGCATGAAGTAACTCAAGGTCTATGTGTGCCTATATCAGGATATGAGTATGTATGCAGGCATCATTTTTCCCTTCCCCTTTTCTGAAGTGTATAAATATCAGTACATCTCTTTTGTTTGCAGGGGTGTCTCTCACTTTCCTTTTTGGTGGGGTCCCCTCCAGTATGTACTGTTTAATAAACACTGCAGTCAGCCTTGATTATTTTTGTCCTGCATTTTGATTCCACAGAAATTGGTGTCAGCAGTGCAATTCACAATCTTCAGGCTGCAACTGGAGACGATAGCAGGGTGCCCTTCATGGTGAATGTTGAGGTGGGCCTCATCCCATGTCCCTTCCCTTGCCATATAAGGGCACCGTTTAGGAGTGTGTTCCTTTTGTGTCAAGCAGAAGCTGATCCTGAGAGTCTGCTCAAACTCCCTTTCCTGTTGTCGCATTCAGTGAAGTCACCTCAGCTGCTAAACCCTATGCAAGGGAAGTGTTAACAGTGCTCTGGCAGACTGAGAGTGGGCCTGTGTGTTTTCCCCTTTAAGTTAATCCACTGTGCACCAGAGCTGGGTGTCGGTCTTAGGACCACACCGGTGCCCTATGGGCTGTGAAGGAAAGAGAGTGAATGAAAATGTAAGGGATCACAAAAAGCTGATCCTCCTCGGTCAAGAGAGCAGCCCATTATGTGAATCTAAGGACCAAATAATCAAAGCAGGAGAGAAGGAAATTGGCCAAGAAGAATCTCCAGATCTTGGACGCAGGCAGAGATCATAGCAGATAAGTAAATTTGAATAGGAATTTAGAATCTCTGGGAGGAAGAAGGAAAAGAAAAAGTAAAACAAAAAGAGAGAAACAAATGGGTAATTTGCAAGCAAAGTCAGTTTTGTATTACTGAAATACCAGTCTGGATCAGGAGTGGTTAAATACATGAAACAATGGAATCAAGCTACAAAGGGAGACTGGCTGCTTTGGGGAAATTGGGACAAAGGTAGATTAGAAAAGGTTCACAAATTCATTTTAAGTCTCCCACCCAAAGGAAGAGAGAGGCAGCAGAGGCAATTTGTCATCTGGGCAACGGAAGCAAACAGATGAGAGGCAGAGAGCAAAGCCAGCAGCTGGAGGCACAATTGCTGGAGAGACAGCCTCATGTTTAACAGAGAGGGAAGACCCCCTCCTGGAGTTTTTGCTGACTACTTCTCCCCACAGTCTTAATAACCAAAAGGAAGGGTCACTTGCTCAACCAGCTGATGGGGCAAGTATGGAGGGAGGAGCTGCCGCAGCCCCCAAGTCCCCAGCTTGGCCAGCAGATTCCACTAGTACTAGTCCTATGGCCAGTCATACTAGACCTCAAAGTCAATTATATCCCATGAGGCAAGTGCCTAGTGCTGCCGGAGAGATCACAGAAGTCCATGTCCCCTGGAACCCCAGAGAGTTGGAGGCCCTGAGATGGAGATTTCCACTCATCCATGAGAACCCAACCAAATTCAGGGAAAAATTGAATTTGTGCATTGAATGCATACCATCCAACACATGCTGACTTTAGAATGTTAATTTCTCATATTGTGCCAACTACTGTGGCAGCCAGAATTTATAGACAATCTAACTGGCCAGTAGAGGCTCCAAAGTCAGCAGTGGAGCAGAAACCTTTGAGCAGTCACTTACAAATGCATATGCCTTTGCTGATTTATTTTGCAAGTGGAAGTGGCAAATAGGGTTGTTGATGTTGATGTGGAGGAAGTTCAAAAAGAAGTGTTCCAGCTATTATCTGCCACAGTTTTAACACCACCCCTGTTGTCAGAGTCTGCACACTCATTCCCAAAGTTCAGTAAATCCTCTGGAGTCTAAACAGTTCCATCAAAGATTTCTTTATTGGGAGAAATGCACAGCAGCTATAGTTTGTTGAGTCTAATTCTACAAAGCAAAGCCTTCCCTTTTTAAGCCCAATTTCCCCCCCTTCTCCTTTCTTTTCCTGCTTGAAATTCTTTGTGCCTTGCTCCGGCTCTCACAGTTGCTTGACCTTGTTGGCGCCTCTATAGAGATAACAGCAGCACCTGGCTTGGTATCTTCCTCCCCCCTTCTCCTAACTTCAATGGCAGGAGCAAGCAAGCGGCCTGCACTTAACATTTTTACCATTTAACCATTTACACTGCATTGCTATACTAAATTAAAAACAACTAAGGTTTCTAGCTTGCGTAGATCCTGACACCTGTCCCTGTTTTTACCGGCAGTATGGGGGGGAGGGGGCAACAGAAGAATGGAACTGTGGCTTCATAAAAAGGGCCACTCCATTTAAATTGGAGAGCAGTGCATTGCCCCAGTGATTGACTTGTTGCTCAAGCAAAAAGTACTTGAAACATCCAGCTTATGTAATACACCACTATTTCCTAAACAGAAACCAGGAAGTAATCCACCCAAGTATCCCTTTTACTTAATTACACAGTAGTAGCCAGCCCTTATATCATTTTGTCAGACCGCAAAATGGTATAAGGGACAAAATTGTTTCATACCACTGGACTTGGCAAATGCCTTTTTCTCTCCCACTGCATGAAAGTTCTCAATATCTACTAGCTTTTACCTTTCAGGGCCTTCAGTACACGGGTATGCGAGCCCCACAAGGCTTGGCTTTAAGCTTTAAGGCTTCAGTAACCCTTACAGAGAGTCTCCTGGCTTTTTCTAATCCCTTGCCAGAGCTACTATTTTGCAATATGCTGATGATGTGTTGATTACAGCTGAGGAGGAAGATGCATGTAAAAAATCACTTTGGCCTTCTTATGGCTCCTTTATGAGGAAGGCTACAGAGTGAATCAGAAGAAACAAGTTTGCTCCGACTCGAATTAAACTTATAGGCCACATAATATCACATGGCCACAAAGCTTTTGATCCAGAATGGGTTCAAGCTATCTGTGCAATGCCACCCTCCAGCTCAGTAAGGCAGCTGAGGTCATTTATTGGAAAAGGGCTATTGCAGACAGTGGATTCCTCAAGTGGCTGCAAAGCTACGACCACTTTATGAAGCCACAACCACTGGCCCTTTCGTTTGGGGCCCTGCCCAGCAACAGGCATTTGAGCGATTAAAAGTGGACCTTGTGCAATCCCTGGCCCTGGGACTCCCTGAATATACAAAGGACTTTTATTTGTATAGTCCTTATTTGTAGCCAAAAAGGAGGGCTGTGCATGTGGTGTTTAATTCAACACCGTGGAGACCAGTGGCCTATCTGTCATACAAATTGGATCCTGTTGCACAGGCTTACCCACCTTATTTATGTGCAGTGTGAGCAACAAGTTATTTATTGACCCACGCCAGGAATATTTTGCTGCAGCAAGATGTCACTGTGCGTGTGAGGTACAAGCCCTTTCAAACCACAGGCATCTCTTACCCATTTCAGCATCTCATCTCACATCATATGACATGCAACTTTTGCAGAACCCAAATGTGACAATTTCTAAAGCTCCCCTTAAAAATCCAGCTGAATTTTTCCTGCCTCCTGTGGCAGAGAAACCGCAGCCAGAACAGAAATTTTTACAATTGTTACCCTGCACTGTACCTATAGACGCAGTTTGGGTGCAGAAACATGCAACTGAAAAACAGAAAGACAAATGGAAAAAAGAACCAAGCAGCAAATTATGAAGTGTGGAAATTTAAAGGGAAAGTAATTATTCCAAGGATGGCAGTAAGGCACATCTTGAGGTTGCTACATGACCAGAGTCATAAAGGAACAGAAGCATTAGCCCAGAGGTTTAAGCAACATTGGGCAGGCGAAGGGATTCATACAGAGGCACAGGAGATAGTTGGCAACTATGTGGTCTGTTTGGCCCACTCTAAGGGGTCTCAGGCTACATCCCTCCAGACTGCCTGGAGGGCAGTACCCTTTCCAAATGATACTTTGCTGACATGCCTCCATGTAAACAAAAGAAGCATCTACTGGTTGTTATATGCACCATTAGTAACTATGTAGAGGCATTTGCTACCAGGAAAGCAAATGCCAGTGCAGTGGCCAAGTGCTTGCTAACTGAACTGGTGTCAAAATGGGAGGTGTCAGCAGTTATCCATTCAGACAGAGGCAGACATTTTGTGAATCAGGTCATCCAATGAATGGGTACTACCCTGCGAATAGAGCTCAAATATCATTGTGCTTACAGGCCACAAGCATCCTCTCTAGCTGAAAGGATGGTGGGAACATTGAAAAATCACTTGGCCAAACTAGTAGAAGTAATTGGTTGGGGCTGGGTAGATGTACTCCCATGGCACTTTTGGCCATCAGGAGCTCCCCTTTAAAGGAACTAGAGATGTCTCCCTATGAAATTGTATATGGGTGACCAATGTCTTTAGGCCTTGGATTGATCCCTATCCCAGAAGATGTTCATCCTGATCCATAGTCAGGTTATTTACGTGCTATACAATCTTTTCAACAGAAGCTGCATTAAACCCAAGAGCGAGTCAGACAACATTGTGACCGAAACGGGCTACCTGAAACTGAATCATTTGACCAATTGCAAGCAGGAGATTGGGTATATTGAAAAGTACATCAGAGGAAAGACTATCTATCCCCAACATAGAAAGGCCCGCACCAAGCATTATTAGTAGCTCACAGCAGTGCAAAGCTTGAAGATCTGACCTTGTGGGTTCACCTAAGTCATCTCAGGCGCACTTAAGCTCCAGAAGTAACCACTATCAAAGACATTGTTCCAGGCTCCTGGGAAGCGAGCAGAAGAAAGAAGAAATATGACGTTTTGACTACATAATCCTGAAGAGCTACGAAGGTAAGTTATAATGGACTTGTAGGGAACAGTCATACAGTACATACACTTTTTGTAGTTTAATTTCAACATTTAGACTACTGCAGCTATCGTATTTAGCTTATTCTATTGTGCTGTTATTCTTTTCTTTCTTTACTTCCTGCCTCGTAGCAAAGCAATGGCTCTGCTAAAGATTGTGTTGATGTTGATTGCCATGGTTTCTTTGCAACTGCCAAGGTGTAAGATGCAGCAATCACTGAACTGGCTACCTACAAACAACTCTTATTTAACCTAGGCCAATTCCATAATCCTGCCCAGTGAACCTTTCTGTGCTCTCAAGGGAACAAATTGGATTCTGTGTTCAAAACATGCTTTGTAGGAGTACCTGAGCAGTTTTTGGAAGTACTCCATACTATTTCTAAGCTGAACCCAACACATGAACCACTCGGCCTTGATCACCTAGGGCAAACCCTTCTATATGCTCAGTCTACACCTACCAAGCACTAGTGGACCAATCAAGCACTATACAGGGTAGAAACCAAGGGCAATTTGCCAGGGTGCAACTGTATGCAACTGTTTGGCTGTTATGATAAAAAGACATGCCTTTTCCTACTGGCACTTGCAAATTGCACAAAGGTAATAGAGCTTGGTTCTATTATATTCACCACTACTTACCAAAGGACTGGTATCTGTTGTGTGGAAACTATGCCTTTTCATACGTTCCAGAACACTCCAGTGCAATTGGGCGTTTCACGCAGTGCCACTTGTCCAAAATTACCCTCATCACAAAACCAAGCGAGTATGATACATTATTGAGGGCCCCCTGCTTGACAGTGCTTGTGATGACCACATAGGGCTATTAAGTACCAGAGATGTTTATGGGCTTGCTATCTCCATAATTGGCATACCAGCTTTAGCAATCCGTGCCTACCTTGATATCAGAAAATTGGCTTGTTTAGTTATAAAAGGCATAAATAAGACTTCCAATGTTATAGCTCTCCTCACTGAAAAGCAGGAACAGCTAAGAACAGCACTCTTGCAAAACAGACTGGCCATTGACTTTATGTTGTTCAAAATGGCCATGCATGTGAAGAATTTCCAGGTCTGTGCTGTTTTAACCTAACTGACAATTCCTTACGAGTAAAAGCCACTGTGCAAGATTTAGGGGATATAGCAAAGTGAGTTACAGAACAAACCCCCAGTACTTTATGGACTTGGCTTACCTCTTGGTTGCCTGGGACAGGTTGGTTGCAATATTTGGCAATTCAGAGGCTGAGTACGTTGCTGCCCTGTTTTCCTGTCTTAATATTTCCTCAATTTCTTTAGAAGTTTACCATTTATAACTGTTGGAGGGTGAGTCAGGATAGAGCTGATATGACATATACATGGACAACATTTAAACAAATGAGGGAGTTTATTTTAAACACTAAGATACAAATATACTAGTATGAGCCAATATATACAAGTGAAAATATAATTTACAAGAACCAGCAAGCCGCAGCAGCTGGGAAGCACCAGCAAGGATCAGCAAGCATTAGTTTGCCCAGCTACCTTCTCTTGCAGTTCCCTGCACTGACCTTTCACCTTTTGTGCCCAGCCACAGCAGCCACAAAGCATCAGCATTTGTTCACCTAGCTGCTTTTGCAGTCTCCTTTTTGGATCCAGATTCTCCTGCACAAGTTTCCTCCATGTGGCTCCCTGAGCCTTCAGAGAGCTGCACTCTCTTTGCAGAGTCTTAGGTAAGAGGGCATGCTGGCTGAGGAATTCGGGGAGTTGAAGTCCACTCATCTTAAAGTTGCTGAGGTTGAGAAACACTGAACAACAGTAAGCAGCACATCTTGGTATGATTCCTGCCTGGAGCTTGGCTTGGGAGCTCCAGCACCTAGTCCCAGCAAATGCAAGAATTGTTGGAGGAAGGCAAAGGCTGTATGCCACTTTACCATCTTTAGGATTTTACCTGTTTTAAGAACTGAGTATCAAAGATTTATTTACATGGCTAAATCAACTTGTAAAGCTGTTGTAATCCAGGACAACAGTCTATTGTTGGGGAAGGTGTGTGCTACAATAAAGGATTGTGTATAGTTCTCTTCTACTTTGCAGTGTGTCCAGTCCTTGGAAAACAAAGAACCTTCACAAGTGATGGCAGAGGTGGGATCCAAGCATGCAGATGATGACCAGGGCGTGCCAATGGGTGCGTGGATAAGGAGGCCAAGTAGGAACCAGTGTTTGCTAGTACCCTGGCAACACAAGTGCACCCTCAAGCTTGGGCATATACCAGGCACCAGCAAATGGAGCAAGAAAAGGCAAAGATGGCTGCTGAGGAGCAAATGGAAGAATGAGGCAGATGAAAGTGAAAGCAAGCCTGATCCAGCAGAACCATGGGCTAGTATTATGAAGGAAATGTTACAACAGGAAATCGGGGGCAAAGATGCCATTTTTTGTTCTTAGGAGTGTGTGCACGTGTGTGTATGTGAGAAAAGAGAAAGGCTGACCTTGTTTTTTAAATTCTGGTAAGCCTATTTTAGGGTTTATATTTGTGTTCAAAATCATAGGAAACTGTAAGGTTTATTTACAGCAAATATAGCAGGGGTGGGGGGTGTTTCCAAATAATGCCAAAAAGTAAAAAGGTCAACAACATGCAGGAGAGAAAGGGTCATTGTCCACATTCCCCCACTTATTTCCTGTTTTAGTGATTTCTTTAGTAGCTGAAATGAAAACATGCCTTAGCATTTGCTCTGAAAGGTGTTTCAAAGGCCATAGGTGAAACACTTTTGATATCTGGAGACATGCTTTCAAATGAAAAAGAGTAATTCATTCCTCTGAAAACACAGCTCACATATTTCTTTGAAACATTTGGGTGGAATGGATCATTTTAGTGATTCTGTAAGAAGCATAATGTTGATAAGATTTCCTATTTAAGTACACAGCATGCTTGACTTGTTTGCCCCATCAGCCAATCTTCAAAACTAGGCTATAAACTTATCAGCTGCCTCTATACTCAGAGTAAACTAGCATTATATTACATACATGTGTTTCTGATGGGAAAATCTTGCCTTAGGTCTGGGTGAGCATTCATTTCTGAAGTAATTCAGATTTATGATGCATTATGAAACAGATCAATGCTGTACAAAGGACAGGGGCTACCATAAATACTGGTCTTGTGTGCTCATTTCTTCATTTTTAGTATATTGAGGCACTCTAATTCAAATACACAATTTCCACATGGCTCAAGATAACAAAACAATCCAAATCAGATCAGAATAAAGCTTTTTTTTATTATTATTAAGTCTGTTTACAGGAATAAATCCCATCCCAATTTTTAATCTGGAACATTAGTCATATATCTAATCAACCTGTAATTAATACAAAAATTCTAATTAATATAAAACTTAATGCAAATCATTAATGCACCATTAAGCAGAATTTCAGCACCAACTTTTTAACGTCAGACCTGAGAATATGCCTGTTGGGCAGATAAGTAAAGAAAGCAAGGACATAACTTGAGCTCTATGGATAGTAAGGCAAACCTCTTGGAGGTTGGGGCCTCCATCCAAACATTAGACATTAGTCATCAACTAAAGAGCTAGTGGCTACATTTGAAGGAGGAGACCTATTCTGGTGCCTGGGTTGTATACACACTGGTGAATTGGACCACTCTATTAGGAGTAGAACTGTACCGTACTACCAGAACTGGGCTGCAAAAATCAGACAACCACTAAAGGGCACTGATAAGTTAGGGGTTTCTGTATCTCTGTACAGCCATCTAGTGGTCTCCAGAGTTAGTATGCATGGAGGCAGTCTGCTATGTTTGCTCACAGCCTGCTTCTGTCTGCTGCTCCATATCTTCCCATTGTGGCACTCTAGGCAAATTCCTAGCTACCTCTATCAGCATGCACCAATCTGGCAGCAGTCATTGGCCAGTTTTGTTTTAAAAAAGGCTGAAGGCCTGGAGGGGCTCTTTGCCTTTGAAGATCCCAGGCTAGATACCTCCCCTGCCTTGAATGTATTGATGCCGCTGAGAGAAAGGTGAGTTAATTAAGATCAACTGACTGGAAAAGAAACATAAAAAACCAATTACATATAATTGAAACTACTGTATACTGAGTATACTTTTATGCCACACTCTGTGATAACAAGCCAAATATTTCAAAAGGTAAAACACCATTTTTCCCCCAAACGAAAAATACACCTTTTATAAAAAGCATAACATTCCAGTTCCACACTTATGAATGTTCCTTCCTTCCTTAGGATCAATAAAGAATAAATATATTTAAGTCTGATGTAAAACAGTTTTCAGCTTATTACTTGGCTTTGTGGTTTATTAAACAGTAGATCTCAATGTATTATACTTTGGAATACTGACTAAATATAAAAATCCTTTAAAAGTGATTAAAATCTTAGGAAAGGAGTCTTAACAAAATGTAAAACTTTTTATACATGAATCAGAAATACAAGATAGTTTATGGTTCTTACTTTTAATACAATTCAAGTGAGAATGATCCTTTACAGTAATGATGGAACTTTATCTTTCTATACTTTCATAAAGTATTCCTAATGAATTTCCCTCTTTAAAAAAAATTCAGCAAAAATTAAAAATTTGACCAGGATAGAAAACTACGGTTAAAACCTCACAATATCTCATATTAATCTTATGCATACACTTAATTTGATAAGGCTTATATTTTGTGTAGATACTACACAAAGGAAAATAAGCTTTTTCAGGTTGAAAAAATTATTAAAAAGAATGTTACAACATTGTTACAAATTACAGCTGCTTAGTAGGTGGCTGACTCTGTTTAGATCTAAAGGTTCTATTACCAAGTAGTTCAGTAGAGAAGGCTGGAGTACCTTAAAATACTGGCTCAACCTATAATTTTCCTGGGCTCAGCAAGAGCTTTGGTAAATGCATATGAATAGTATTTTCCTAGGAAATCATTTTCACTGTTTGCTAGGGGGTTTTTTTGAATGGAGAGAGAAAAAGAAATAATTCTCAAGTATATACATTTTTTTTCTGCATCTCAACGAATACTGGAACATCTTTTTTAAACCCAGCCAATGGTAGGATAAACCCAGCAACCTCTCTCAGACATGGTGCTTTTTTATCCCTTTGATACAGCAGAGATATTTTTCCATTTTAAGAGCAGAGGACAGCACTTGTTTAGACAATGCTTCAGCCTTCCCTTGAGAAAAATAGACTTGAGATGCTACCTAGCCAGACACAGTATCGTATAGACAGGTTTTTCATGTGAGAAGCCGTATTAATTATGAATGAGTAACATGCTTGTTACAGATATTATACAGTGCATAGGCATCTATAGTGCAGAAGTAGCCCTCTTAAGCTCTATTAATATACAAGGAGTGCATCCATTTATTTATTAGAGGGCTCACTATCTCTTCAGGAAACTAACTTGGAATAAAGTAAACCAATATAGGTTATGATGAAAGAGCACAAACAATTTTCACACAACTATCCTAGTAGCAAAACTAAAATTAATCACCCCAAATCCTACTCCAGTTCATCCTGCACAAAGCTTGCCATTCTACTAGGAGCTAAGAGTTCAGTGCTTTACAGAACAGCTTATTCAAAGCATTGATTCAACCATTCAAACAGGACATCTCCACTGTAAACTATACCACCTGATTTTACTATATTAATGATTTTACTATATTATTTTATATTAGAATAATGCATAGATCCTAATATTCTTTTAAAGAATAAAAACCAAAAAATATTTTGAAGTGAACCATAAACCCAAATAACCATGCCAGAAAATAACTGACATTGTAAATATGTTGGGAAAGCAATCTTAAAATCAAGATTTCCTCATAAGCTCCTACTTTCACATAATAATTCCAGTAACATTTGTTATATTAAAATGCATTAATATAGATCTGATCAAAACCTTCAAAATAATGTCATAAATATTCATAGACTACACAATCAAAATTCATAACTGCTATAAAATTTGTTTCTATAAATGGAGCATCATAAAATTCTAATACAGTGATTGGTAATCCATCTAGCTACAAAAAGTAAAAACTTTAGGAAGGATAGAGAGTTAAGTCACAAGAAAGCTTTGGTGCTCACAGCATCTTTGCTGACTTAATGGTTTGCTCTTTCACTGACAACATCTTGAAGACGTTTAAGCAAAACATCATCATTCTCCTGGCAAAGCCTCTTAGCTGGTGATTCTGTGTCACTATCAATTGATATTGCTCTCTTCTTAGGTCTCTGTCCTTCTTGTTTAATCATATTGTTAATTTCCTTCAAACTCTGTCAAATTAAAAACATCACAATCAAGAATACTAAATTTCAACAGTTAAAATAGTTTAATATGTTTTATTAGGTTTTGAATTTTCAAAATACATTTGTACACAGCAATTAATATTTTACTTTTTAAAAAATATAATAGTCTAATTTTTATCACCTTCAAATTTCAGTCTAATATTTAACCTTTATCATCTTGCTATCTGGGTCCTTTAAAAAAGACCAGAAAGACTATCCTGAAGTCAACATTTACAGATAAGGTTTTAACTCTTAATTGTTAGAGACATACATCTTACCTTAGAAGGGCTCCCATTAAATTTATATAACAGCGCACTCTTAGGTGTCAGGCAAGTACCATTCTTATGTGGTGAAACATAAAGGGAATGTTGCTGAGAAATTCGCCGAGGAGACACTGGTAGCTGTTTAATGCTGGGGAAGGGAGAAAGCGGAGGTGCTTCCACCTTGGGGGGAAAAAATATACTTAGATACTTTGCTAGTCTAATTTGAATTAATGTGTGTTAACTCAGAAATTGGTACTCTTTTGCAACTGAGGACTGCTCTTTTAAAATTATTGCTTTTATTCCTCTTGGCATCCAGATGTTCGAAGATGCAGGACAATGATGATATAATGCCAGACTTTTTTTTCCCACGGTGTTTGTTTTTGTGGGGTAAAGTTCTCTTTAACAAACTTGTTTAGATGTGTAAAACCAATACAAAGGCTCACACAACAGTTGTTTTTTGTTTCTGAAATATGATTGTGATTTTCTTTTAGTATTTTGGATGCATGTGTGCTTCTCAATTAACCCCTGATCTAACTGAAGCTACAAAAATGACAACTACTGAAGACAATTCTCTACCCAACTTATTTTATACTCTTAACTAGTTGGTGGGACCCTTTTTTCTGCACTTAGATTCCTAGAAGCTGTAGCCATTATTTAGCAAAAAATATAGCAAATCAACATCAGATAGCTACATCAGCTTTAGTTCAGCTGAACTCCAAACAGTTTTTGCTGCTGAGGCTTTAACTCATAATGCACAAGGATATTATATTTTTCACCTATTTTAACCTCCCATTAAAATATACACATTTAGAACATGGTATGTGAAAAGAAAATTGTTACCTATGAAGTACAGATAGCTATTTTTGACTTGCATTTATGAGTTGCATTTAGATGTTGCCTTTCCTTCAGGAGCTCAAAACATGACATATACTACTCCCTCTAAATTTATCCTTGTAACAACCCCAGGAAGTAGGTTGGGTGACAGTGACTGATCCAAAGTCACCTAGTGGGTTTCATAGCTGAAGAAGGATTTCAATCCTATTTTCCCCAATCCCACTCCTAATTACTATTCCACAATGATTAAAAGTATACTGCGTTAACAGAATTTAAAAAGCAAAGAATTATGGATTCTTGCGTGTTAGGACAAGACAACTGAATGATTTTTCAAAAATGCTTCAAAAATTATTAGAGATTAGCCTCTGTAATAAATGAAAGCAATTTGCAGTTATTCAAATAATAGTAGATAGGAACCTTATGTTTCAAAATACATTACAAGACATCTTTCTTGGTCACAAAAAAGATGTCTAAAGTGTTAGAAAGAGAATATAATGTAGTAATTAAGGTGTTGGACTAGGAACAGGGAGACCCAGACTCTGGTAATCCTCTGCCACAGAAGCTCACTGGGTGTCTTTGGGTCAGCCACTCTCCTTCAGCCCAACCTAGCTAACAGGAGTAGGAGGGAGCACTATGTATGCTGCCATCTGCTCCTGAATGAAAAGTGGGGCAGAAATTTAATTAATTAATTGTGATTAATTTTTGGAGAATTCTAGCTAAACCACCCTTGTACGTTGTTTTTGGTCACTTTTCATTTGCTTTAAGTTCTAAATTCATACAAACTATGAGACTCTGATAAATAATAAGATTAATAACTTAGAAAAACTACAGATAGGTCAATTAGTGTGGTTAATGAATCCCATGAAATGGTCGCATTATTAGAATTTGCATTACTTGAAGTGATATTTCTATGGAAAATAGGGTAATTGGTTCCAGCTTGACAGAAATAGGCAATTAATATTTTTAAACATAAATTTTATATGTTTATTAATGAATTACTGTATAACATTAAAAGAGGATAAACCCATATCCAAAGCATACTTGCTATCTCTTGTATTCTGCTATAGTTCTTCAAAATGAGCCTCTTCTTTTGAGCTCTCCTCAAACGGAACCTTCCTTTTCTCCATTTTGCACACACAACAATCAGTGTCTAAAACCCCAACAGCAACTGCACTAGTTTCAGCTGCACATGTGCTAGCCTCAATTGTGCATGCACTAGCCTTGCACTAACTGGATTTTGGCTCACATTAAATGTGACCTGGTATCAATTTATAATTTGCACTAAATAAATTATCACACTATTCAAACTCACACTAAGAGACCTCCTGTACTTAAAATACCACAGAGCAGCAGAAATGCAGGAAATGAAAAGGCTGGGGAGAATAAAGTGATTTCTGCTAGATGCTGGAAAGGTAAATGTAGACCTCTGTGGGGAGAATACTCTGTAGCTGGAGATTACTGAGATTACCAGCTCTGATTAGTCATCGGTCATACCTCAGCAAGGTGGGAACCTGGCCTTCAATTATGACCTTACTGAATGTGCAGGAATATCATAGAGGCAATCCACCTCTTAGTATCTAAGTTTCAAAAGCTATGATAAGCATCACAAACCAGCAATCAAACTGTATGAACTCATCTGGAAACTTGAGATTCACATACCACATAATCATGGTTGGAAGCATCATATTTCAATGCAAAGTTTATCACTCTTTTTACATAAATAGTGTTGTAAAACTTTACAAGATCCCCTCTCTCTTCTTTTTCCAAATCTCTAGAATTGTTTATCTTCCTGCAGACACCTTTTGAAAGGAAGAGAGAAGGCGAGATAAATATAATAACCTGTTAAATTGAAAAAGTAGAGCAGAAAATATAGTCTTTACCACAAAGGTTATTTCTCCCTTCCTCCTTCCACCATCTTCCCAATCTGCAGTGTTGATGAAAGTAGGCAGACAACACAATTAGATGCTTCACTTAGAAGCAAATCACAATAAGTAGAATGTAAGTTAGTTCTATATACAAATACACAGGATTGTAGTCTAAGTGGTATTGCAATAAATATGGGTTGACCTAGTGCACATATGTGAAACAATATAATCATAATGTGTTGAATACAGACCAAGTCCACTAGCCACAATTGTCAGCATCACTGGGGTTTTTCATATCAGCAAAACTAGCACAAAGTGTTCATTTGGGTTTCTGTATATATACTCTATGTAAGAAAACAGCAAGAAGCCATGGCTAAATGCAGGCTATCTCTGCCAGGAATTAAGAAAAAATTATCTGGGAGTAAGCCCTATTGAATATGGACTTCCTTTTGAGACACGCTTATGTTGGGAAAAATATTGAAGAAATAGCATAACACTTTGAAACCACATGCTTCTTACAATAGATTTAATTCTATTTCTGGGACTTTGATCTATAAAATCCAAGTCACTGCCTATGTCATGAACTACTATGCTTTACTCGATCAGAATATGGGGGTCACAATGCATTATCTTGATCGTATTTGTTAAACACACAGGTTAAATTTTCAACTACATTTTCTTAATGATATGACAACATGTATATCACTCTGGTTGTTCCTATTCTGTCCTTTATGTAATAGTCGGCATTTAAATGTGTTGGAATGTTTTGATCTAAGAAATCTCATTACAGTGAAAGAGTTTAGATTAAATAGTATTTTCAAACCTATAGAGATATTTAAAAGAATTAAAATGGTTTCCATCTAATTTTCAACAATCAGGCAACATACTGTATTCTAAATGTTACACATTCAAGAGAATCCTATTTTCAAGCATTCATTAAAGCTTAAATAGTACAATAACCACTCTCTTACCTTCATTTGATATATCCTCATGTTTTACATCTATTACACCAGCTGGTACTTTTTTCAATAAGACACTTCTGTATATCTACAGAGCCAAAGACAGCAAGGATTTGCAATTTCAGGGAGCTTGACTGGAAATACTCTTAAATACTGCAGTGTTTGAATAACAAAAGCAAAATATTTATAGATGTACTGAAATATACTTACATAGCTGTTAGCTTGTGGTTGATTTCTGTAACTTTTCATTATGTCCTGAAAAGTTCTTTCTTCTTTGGACACCTGAACATGTAGCAGTTATAACTGATTATAAAGAAAAGGCTCCTATACATATTCCTAAACCAAATAGCTTTCTACAGCATTTTCAAAGAACCACTTTATATAATCACAACTAAAAAAACATTTTTGATCCATTCTCTATTCTCTTTTTGATGTTTTTTGAAGATTTTGATTGCAAATATCATAAGAGTTCAGACCTAATAAGACTGAACTATTGCCTTTTTTGCTTAGCAACTGCTTTGATTGCTTCTCATTTCCAGTTCTGTAAGTACAATAACAAATTAGAGAGAAGATACTGCTTCTGTCTTATGAACTACCTAGTACCTATTTTTCATATTCATATTCCACCAAACATATAATTTGGCAATTTGAAAAGCTCAACTAAGATGGAAATATGGATTGATTCAAACAATCACAAGAACTTCAGATATGAACTGAAATGAGATTGCTAGGAACAGTTATATTATAACAAAAATCTGATAAATTAGTAGTAGTAGTAGTTTTATTTAATGTGTACTTATAACTAAATGCAATACAGATAAAAGTATGCTCTAGAAAGGGACTAGCTATATACAAAATGCAAGGGCATCTAATCAACTACCTATATAATGAGGCTGTGCAGCACTTCAGAAAAAAAAATATTTCAGAGCTTGCAAGAACTCAAATGTAGCTCTATAACAGCTGTGTCTTTTTCAGGGATCACACAACTACACTCTGCAGCTGCTACGTTATCTTCAGAAAAGACATGGTTGCTTTAAAGAGTTGCACATAGGACCTACATTTGTGCTCCTACTTTGAAGTACCTTTTCCAATTCATTTTCAAAGCATAAATTTATTTCGCATGTAACATTTGTGCTGTTGTAACAATGGAAAATGGCCTACTACCTACTGGAGCAGTATCCTGCTTAGCTGGCCAAAAGAAAATGTTTATTTAGAGTACCTGGGAAAAAAAACCCTAGGAACATGAAGACACTTAATTGGTTCTTTAAGCAACTTATTAAAAAAAGGTATTACAAATTCATTCCAGAACATAAAGAATTACATTGAAGAATCTCTCTTACCTTTGCCATGATATAAAAAGCACAGAGGAGGAGCTGATCCAAGTGTCTATCTTTCATTAGATCTGTACAATGAACTAAACTGAATTCAAAACAAGTCCATATCTTCCCTCGTAAATCATTGGAAACATCCAATTTTGAGCACAGATCACGCAATCGAACACTTGCCAAATTGTATACCTAAGAGGAAATGCCACACTATTTTATTTTATTTTCTTGATTGTTTTTAGGAATTTGAAGAATTTTGTCAAACAACAAACTGGCAGTGGGTATAGAAACTAAGATATAATATATTCTTACTTGGATTCATTTTGCTAATTTTAAGGTCCTTAAATTAAATTCAGGAAAAAATAAATAATCACTCCTAGTAAATGTGTAGAGGTATGTGCTGCTAATCTAAAAATGTTGCAAGTTTATGAATGCTGAAAATTACTGTGTAATTCAATTTTTTCAGGCATGCTTTGAGTAGTAGCTGGATCCAAAGACTTACTTTTTTTTAATATGAGACCTTATTATAAGCATATAGTCACTTTACGTTCTTCAGGTTGATTGTACAGAACAAAAAGTATAGAGAAAAGTGAAATACTGAAACAAAGTAAAAAAAAAAAGTAAAACATAAAAAATATCATAAGGAGGAACTTTTGATAGTTCATTTTTCCCTTCCCTTCCATTGTCCCTACCACTAATCACTACTTAATCATTTGTACTTTTCTTGAAATATTGGAGATATTTTTTAATTCATCTCTTAACTTTTATTAAAAACTGTATTCCAAATGTCTAAATCTGCCTTGCTTCATGATGTATCATATGTAAGGGAGCCATTCTTGTTTGAATTTAGTTACATTTCTGTTATGAATACAGGTAGTCCTCCCTTATCAACCACTCGTTCAACAACCATTCAAAGTTGTGACGGTGCTGAACGAGTGGTACTTCCAACCAGTTCTCAAAGTTCCAGCAGTGACACACCATCCCTGCAGTCATGTGATTGCAACTGGGCACTTGGCAACTGGCTTGCACTTATGATGGCTGCAGTGCCCCGCAGTCACATGATCACCATTTGCAACCTTCCCTGCCAGCTTCCCACAAGCAAAGTCGATGGAGAAGCCAGCAGAGAAGGTCACAAGTCACTCTGGTAAGTCCCCCCAGCCTCCCTGCGCTTGCACAGCACCATTCATTTTCCCGGCCTCCCTGTGCTCACGTGGCACTGCACCCCCTTTCCCCATCCTCTCCCAGTTCATGCATGGCCTGCACCATACCTCTCAGAGCCTGTGGCACCCCCATGCTCCTTGCCTAAGACTCCCTCCAAATAATCTGCACGCCTTGGAGTTAGGACGGCAACCAGGACTACTAGGATTGTCGTCACTAAACAGTTGCACTTTATGACTGCATCATTTAGCAATGGCAATCCTGGTCCCAATTGCCACCGTAACCCAAGAACTATCTATATATACAGTAAATTTTGCCATTGCTACATAGTCCGTTTTTTCTCTCCTATTCTTGTATTGTCGGCAGGATTTCACTTTTCCAATGTTGTGCCAAATTGGTTCTTGTTGCTGTCAGCATGAATCTTAGTATATTGTGATTTATGCTCTCTGTAATTTTTCCTAATAAAATATTTGTTGTTTCAAATCAAATTTTATATTTCAATTTTTCTGACTGCTTTGGTTATTTCCTTCCAATACATTTGGGCTTTTTTACATGCTCACCACATGGGGTTAAATGCTCTTTATTATGGCATTTCCAGTATTTGTTACTGTATTAGTTGTCCATCCTGTTAACCACTGATGAGGTTACATACCATCTATAAAACATTTTGTACCAATTTTCCATCCAACTGTAGCTTGGTGAACATTATTGATTTTTTCCCATAACTCTTCCCATTGTTCTACTGTAATTATGTCTTTGAAATTTTGCATCCATTTTATCATGCAGTTTTTAATTCGTTCTGTCTCTGTATCATATTTCAATAACAATGTATAGATGCATCCCAAAAGACAGATTCTGTATAAGTGTTTCAAAGTATGTCATTTTCAAGGTGCCTCCTTCTTTCTTGAGATAACTTTTTATTCTTCCAGTAATTTGTAGTTACATTAACCATAGTAAGTTCCTACCTTCATTAAGCAATTCTTGCTGTGTCTGATTCAGAGTTACTTGAAGAAGAGAAAGCACTGAAGCTTGCACATGGTAATTTCCCTCTCTCCTTACCCCTCCAAAAAACTATTTCTGAGACTGCTGGAAGGGGAAATGAAGACAGCAAGAGGCATACCCAAGTCTGTATGTGAGAAATAACTGAATCTAAGAGTCCTCCTTTGGCCCCATCAGACCAAAGGATTATTTATTCCAGCATCCTAGTTTCTACAGTGACTAACTAGATTGTTGTTTTTAAAGACTGTTTTGATTCTAGCAGTATAGCAGCACAGACAAATAATGCTTTTGCTATTATTGGTTAAGACAAGATGGGGCTAAAACATGGGGATGAAGCACTTACTTAGGGGAAAGCAGCTATTATCAGGACTGTGGCAACTGACTGACCCAGTATGCCTGGAGTGGACAGCTACTGTTGCTGGAGCTTCACCAATAACCCATTCGAAAATATTAAGAGAAGTCACTACTGTATTCTTTTCTCTTTGTAATGGTCAGACTGCATTGAGAAAACTGAATCCAGTTGCACTGCATTTTAGGAAGGACACTGACAAACTGGTGTCCAGAGCAGAACAACCAAGAGGATAAGGGGCTGGAAAGAAAAACACAGGAAAAACTGTTGAAAATGCTAGGTATGTTTTGCCTGCAGGGGGACATCACAAGTACCCAATGAGACTGAACTGGTTGGAGTTGTTCCCAAAGGACTAGAAACTAGAAAGGATTTAAATTACAAGGAAATGGGTTTTGGTTGGTCATTGGGGATAACTTCCTAATGATTACAGATGCTTAGCAATGGAAGAGACTGCCTTGGGAGGTGGTGGGCTCTCTTTTGCTGGAGGTAGTTTACAGAGGTTGGAAGGTCATCCATTATGGATTCTGTAATAGTGGATTCCCATGTTGGATAGATGGTTTGACGAGGTGGTCTCTGAGTCAAAATTCCCCCTTGCTCAAAATTTCTTCCACCTCAGGTATGCTTATTTATTTGGAGGAAAGTCATTCTTTCAATTACATTTATGTACTAATATTGGTAAGATCCGCATAGTCAAAGCTATGGTTTTTCCAGTAGTAATGTATGGCTGTGAGAGCTGGACCATAAAGAAGGCTGAACGCCGAAGAATTGATGCCTTTGAACTGTGGTGCTGGAGAAGACTCTTAAGAGTCCCCTGGACTGCTAGGAGGTCAAACCAGTCAATCTTAAAGGAAATCAACTCTGATTGCTCATTGGAAGGATTGATAATGAAGCTCAAGCTCAGATACTTTGGTCACCTAATGCGAAGAGAGGACTCTTTGGAAAAGACCCTGATGCTGGGAAAGATGGAAGGCAAAAGGAGAAGAGGACGGCAGAGGATGAGATGGCTAGATAGCATCACTGAAGCAATGAGCATGAAATTGAGCAAACTCAGGGAGGCAGTGAAAGATAGGAAGGCCTGGCGCAATATGGTTCATGGGGTCACGAAGAGTCAGACACGACTTAACGACTGAACAACAACAACAACTAATATTGGTAGCATGGTCATGCTGCTTATTGCATGCTGTATTCTTCACGCACATATTAACAGAACCCTTTCATTTTAAATAAAAATGAGGTTAATGTGTGACCATGGCAGCAAACTTCAACCATGTATGTCAGGGCAGCCAAACCTCAGCCATAGCTTCAGAGTCATAGACAGTATAGCCAAGATGCAAAGAACAGCCTGGTACACACAACATCATAAATGGCTGGTTGACTTTGCATAACATAGCAAAGCACCTGGACAAGTGCCTCCTTTACCCATGGGACCAAAGACTTATCTTTCTATTGAATAAATAGGATAAAGACAGGTTTTGCTGATATGTAGAGCGACACAAACGCAGAAATAGTAATCATTTTTTATCTTTAAAAATAAAACTCAGAAGCCCTTAAATAGGAACTTTGTCAAAAGCTTTTAGAAACTATAGACATAGCAACTATCAGATTACTCCTATTCAAAAGAATATCAAATGATATTCAAAGATATCATAGAGATTGGTATGACCACTGGGTCTTATCTTTATCAAACAATGTGTCTTTTCTTCAAGATTTCCTTCTTCCATAATATTTCCTACCAATTAAGCCAGAACATATATTAACCAAACAGATCTCTCTGCATGCATTTGTTTTTTTCTTCCCTTATTGTTTCCATTTTTTCTGTTGTTTGAGGGTGCAAGTCTGTATTCTTTTTTGCCTTCTATTTTTCTGAAATCACTTTTCTTTAACAGCTTTCTTGCTTTTGTTTGTTAATAGTGACATCATCAATGGTCTATTTTCTGACTTGCAATATACTTTTCAGGTGAACTATTATTATGGTTTTATATAACTCCCAAATATTCTGGAACATTGATCCTCTTCTCTTTCTTTTTCATCCCCTTATTTTTGAAGTTTCTTCCAATGACCTATGTTTGACTTTCTGAGCAATTTTCAGTTATATTTGAAAGCACTGTAGTCAGTTTAATCTGTTTCAGATCAGATGCTGGGTGCCATTTAGGATTAATCTCAAATTGCTTTCACAACCAACTGTATTAGGCCAGTTTTAAAAAGTTTCTAGAAAATTTAACCTCTTTATCTTCTATATGAAGTCTATATGAAAGTAACTGGAATTGCCTTGGATACCACTCTGGTTCTAATCTCAGCATCACTTTGAGAATTTTAATCAGGGAAAGAATACTCCAAATACAAAAATATTTTTTAGGCTTCATATTTCCATCTATAACCATTATGCAAAGAAGTTTGCCTCACATCGTATTTCTGAATTTTTAAGTTGTCATACTAGGTTGGTGTTGCTATGTGTATTTTCCTTCTCTTACAGTGTTTGAATCCAGAAATGCACTTAAATTCCCCATTTTGGTTTATAAGCTTCTAATATTAATATGCAAAGATCTACACTAAGGTGCCTCTCCAAATGTCTTTTTTATTTTACAATTCTTTATTCTCTTTGACTTGTTATATCCTACTGTGGGCTCATAGTTGAGTTCTTCCCATTCCTATTTTGTTAATAAAAAATATTGGATTATCATAAATATTTTTATCTTCTAGGGATTATTTATTATGAATGAAATGTTCCTCACCTCATGTTAGCTTTCATAAAGTACACTGTGATTTTTAATAAATCTGTTTTGTATAAATGTTATATAGCCTAGATTTTACTATATTTAGATTATTTTTATGAAAGATTTCTGGTAGTGGTCATGGTGGAATATCATTTTAATACAAAACATATTTACAAATACATTCTACCTTTCTGAAAAAAAGTGCTAGAGATCCAGTTTTCTTTGGCTTGTTTCCTGCTGAACGAAAAGGTTCACTTGGAGGAGGCTCACTTGGAGAAACAGTCATTAAAGCATTAGCACTGAGGGGGACTTGTCCGTAGCTGTCCACTTTAGAGTCTTCAGATAAGTTGACTGCAGTAGGTATCAATGTAATCCTTCCTGTCTCATTTGTGTTACCTAAGATGTATGCAAAAGTTATATCTATTTACAATGTACCTTCTTAGGTTAGAATAAATATTCTGAAAATGTATGTTAAATAAATACAGAAGGCTCTATGTCTTAATGCTATTTTTTTCAACAGATTAATATAGTTCAGGAATAGATGATTCATGGGCCTACTGAAGTTCCTCACTGTTGCCTCAATGAACAATATATTTTGTGTTTGTATTAAGGTATGTCTGCCTCCATCTATTCCTACCACCCAGCATCATTTGGAGGTCCTCAGAGCCAAAAAAAATTGGCCAGCTCTGAAATATTCCTCCATGCATGCCCCCAAAGCAAGTACATTTCTACAGTGGTTATGCCTACGGGTCACAACAGAATTTTAGCTACCCAAGTGAGCTAGTACTTTATTTCCAACACTTCCATCAGGGACCACCCAGTGATAACAAGCTAAATTATTTGGATACCAAAGACAGAAAATGGTATTAAATGCATTTCCCCCTCCCTGGTGGTAAATATGTAACACTAAATTAAACAACAATTTGGTCTTTTTCCATACCCATAAATGCTGTTTAAGACAAATATTTCACTCCAAAATGTTCACAACCATTACCCTTTGCCATAAAAAATTCTAACATAAACTGTATTATTTCCTACCTACCATGTAATGGGATTGTTACTTTCTGTCTTGTTACGGTGGTATGTGCCATATTTTGAACGACCTCATTAGGTGAAACAGACATATGCTCGTTTGTTTTCAGTCTCATTCCTTCAGCATGTTTTTTTTCTACAGATTTTGTGGGGGGGCTTTCATCTCCAAAAAGCCTTCTTTTAGCACTTCCTGCCATAGGAGAATTGTAACGGTCATAAACAGAGATTGGAGACAATAGCTGCAAATCTAAAATAAAAGAGAAAAGCATTACTTCAAAATGCAGTAAATCAGAGAGAGACAAGTCTTTTTGCATTCGGAAGTATATAAATGGAATAACGTTCAAAAGTGGAACATAGAAGGCCACACAATAATACATCTGTAGTCTCATAATAATAAAATGAGATTTCGTTTTACAGTAATAAATTATAATACTGTATTTCTCTGCCTTATATAAATTCCAAAAGGTATTTCAGTCACATTTATAACCAAACTGAATTTTACAGTTCTCTACAAATCACGAATCTACTAGAAAAATATGGTACACTGAGTCTGAGGAGAATAAGAAGTGAAGAGATATAGCACTGTCTGAAGGATGTTTTTTCTTTGACAATTCACTCATTAAGAAGTCCCCTCCCCCCAGTGGCAATGAAAACATGACCATCACTTGGCGTCCTTTGATATGGCTTTAGAATCCATCTCTTGATACCAATTATTCTCATCTCAGTCTGGTTGCACTTTCTCCAACACATTTTATTAAAAGGTATAAGGTGTTATGTAGGATTTAACCTGGGACTGGGAGGAAGGGAGCAGAATCAGGGTGGTTATACTGATGCAGGTTACATATTGAAAAGATTACAAGTACCTTATCAATCTAACAATTGTAATGTGTTAAACCCCATTGGGTTTGTTGAGATCTCCTGAGACTGCTTGAAACCTTTTGATGTATGTGAGTGAGTTCAGCTATCCCTTCTTCAACTGTGCTATTAAAGTTTCATTTTTCCAAAACAGTCACTTTAAGGTCTGCCACAGAGTGTCTTGGGAGGCTGAAATGCTCAGATATTACTCTGTCCTTATTTTGAGTCCTGATGTCAAATTTGTGTCCATTAATTCTTTGGGGAAAAATCTGCCCCATCTGTTCTATACAGAATCCAGAGGGGCATTGCTAGCAGATGATGGCCTATATCACATTAGAAGAACAGCATGTGAAGGCACTTTTAATCTTGAGTGTGTACTTGTTGGGGTCTGTGAAAGTGCAATTGGTGTAGATGTGGGGCCAAAATAGACATCTGGGTTTGTTGCAGGGTCTGGGAAAGGAAGGCCAACACTGGATTGATACATGTGAAGAAGCACTGGCATAACTAGCATATTTGACACCTGGAGCAGATCATTTTTAATACCCCTTCCTCTGTCACTGAGAGCCAGTTTGGTGTACTGGTTAAGGTATCAGACTAGAAACCAGGAGACTATGAGTTCTAGGCCTGCCTTAGGTACAAGCCAGCTGGGTAACTTTGGGCCAGTCACTTCTTTCAGCCCTAGGAAGAAAGAACTAGCAAGCCACTTCTGAAAAATGCTGCCAAGAAAATTGCAGGGGGCAGTTGCCAGGAGTCAAAACTGACTTAAAGGTACAGTATTTTCCCTGCTGCACCACACCAACTGCCAAAATAGCTGATTGATGCACCAGCAGCATCGACCCAAATCCACACCCGCTGCTAGCCTCCTCACTGTCTTCAACAGTACCCCCCTTACTGCCTGTACCCAGGTGGACAGCCTCCCCCCTGCCCGCTTTGGTACGTCACTGTGGAGAAGTGGATGGAGATGACAATTCAAACAAGCTTAGTTACAAAACAATCAGTTCTCTTTTCACATTCTAGTTTTCTTATTTCTAGGCTCATATCCTCTCCAGGTTTTCTTTGGATGCTTTCTACAACCAGTATTTAAGTGCAGAAATATTATAGCACTAATAAAATTGTGCTAAAAAATCTTAGTTTATATGGTTTTCAGAAAGAAAAACACTGAAATGCTTTTCTTCTGGATTTTAATTAGATCCAATTCTATTACCATACCCAAGTAGATGTTCTTTTAGACACAAAATATAATCATTCAACTTACCTCGTCTGAGATTGCCCTCAAGATTTGTCCGAACTTCTTTTACTCTGGGGTGCATTATAGGAGAGGCTGGCATCATGGGAAGATATCCTAGTCCTCTTCCTGCATTTCCTGTTTCAAAATTACATGGAAATATTACCTGGGGAAGAAAAGATAACAATTTCAAAAGGTAAAAAAAATACTGTTTCACAATTCCATAATAAGTCATGTTCTCCATTCAAGGAATTGAGTCTTAAATGTTTTAAACAGACAGTAGTTCCTGTATTTCAAATATGTATGTATGTATGTATGCATGTGTGTATGTGTATGTATGTGTCTGTGTGTGTGTGTATCAGAGTAATTTCCATGTGTTAAATGTAAATTATTTGCCTGACAGCATACTTCTTCACAGCTAGGAACCTCATCTTCTGAGGCTTGAAGGGCATCCCAAAGTACAGAGTCTTCTCTCCAGGCTAGGCTTTCAAGTATCTGTTCCTCAATGCTGTTGAGGTGTTTTACCATATCTCTTGAGAGTCCTTCTTCCGAACGAATCAACACTTCAATCACCTTGAGTACAAAAAGTAGTTTGGTCACATACACACATAACGCAAATCTAAGTAACTAATACATATCTACCCCGATGTAGGAGCACAAAACATTTCACGTGAGTTTCATTTCACAGATTTGTACATTTCTGTGATTTTTCACAACAAATGATTTTTTTAAACATTTGTTTCACCCAGAATAGTTTTAAAAAGGCCTGTTATGTAGAACCACTTCCTTGCATAGCTCAACCACACCGATGTTTTCCATAAAAATGAGTATACATATACACACCTTCAATTTTACAATAAGAGTTCAGGATTATATAGAATAAAAACTGTTATTATCATTAAACTAATCTGTATATAATTTGGTAGATTTAACTACAGTAGTCCTCGCTTACCGACCACTCATTCACCAACCATTTGAAATTATGATAATGTTGAAAAGATAACTTTACGGCCAGTTTACAACCACTTACCACCTTTGCAGCATCCCTCAGTCATGTGATTGCCTTTATAGTCAGTACGTGTTGTCCTGTGCCTGACCTGTGGTTTTTTCCTTTTCTTCCCCCTTGCAGAGCAGGGGGGAAGCTGGCAACGGGAACGGATCAGGCAAAGGAGAGATTGCCTACAGAAATTGCTTGCTTCCCGTCCACTCCCCCACAATGGAGAGATAGAGATTTCATGAGAGTACTATAAGCTGCTTGCATAGTGCCGAGATCACATTGTTTTTTATGTGTACAAGACATTAAGCAGACACTCGAGCATTCCAAAGGGCGGGGGACTGGTTAGGAGGCAAACAAAAGCCAAAGGTATGAAACCGAGTAGTCTTGTCTCTTTCCAGCTGGAAAGCACAGTCAATCATGTGATTTCCCACTTAGCGACTGCTTCACTTAGCAGAGGAATTGCCGGTCCCAAATAGAGTAGTTAAGTCAATGTAACGCAAGTCAACTGTAATCCAGTTATGCCTCTTTTGGTAGTCTTGCTAATTTCTCCTTGGTGATGGTTGATACTGCATATCATTTTCATAAAACTTTAGTAATGCAGTGTCAGTATAACAACTGTGGATTATACTGATATATGCAGTGAGAGCTTGAACTGGTCGCTACCTATTATTGAATAAGTGAAGCAAAACTGGGCTTGCTGTTTGACAACTTGAAAAAAGCTAAAGTCACCTTGTCTAAAGATCAATGCTTTTCCTGTGCTTACCTTATAGAAATAGAATGGCCTGACGTTAAGAACATCAATGATCCAGGGAAAAGTTCTTGGTGAACGATATGCAAACAGCACTATTTCAAAACAACATGCAAACAAGGAGGAATGAAAAATATCTTGCTCTAAAATGGTCTAGAAAGAAGAAGAAATGTTTATAACTTATAATCATACAAAAAATTATGTCATTTATTTTTAAACTCTTAAAGATACTTGGAATACTGAATCAATTCTTTGGAATAATTTGAGGCTACGTTTCATGGGAAAGTCTAACGTCATAGAGAGATCAGGATACTCAATTTTCTGAGCATGAGGGAATCCCAGCTGATGAAGTGTTACAACCCAGCACCAATACTCAATTATACTACAGTGAGGCAGACTGAGTTAAATACTGGTGCAAAGGAACAATAGGTGCCATTTACTCACTTGCTGAATATTGACAGAATCCCAAGATATCAATTTCTTAGAAAAATGTTAATACAGTATTGCTAACTGAGAGATCAGTTTTGCTTTAATTTCTTCTGTTGCAAAATAATCAAATCATTAGTATAGAACCTAATTAATTTTTCACACACATTAATTCACTGTCCTTGTGTAAGACCACAACTGGGTCACTGATTTAAAAAATCCCTGTAATATAAATTTTTTAAACTCCGTGTTACAGATATTTCTCAATTATTATGAACTTTGAATTGCTATCTGGTGTTCCATCTCCCTCCCCAAATTTAATGAAAAAATGGTAACCGCTGTTTGAATGACCCATTAAAAAGCAAGCATTTAAAGTGCAAGGGCACACATTAATATTACTCTGTGGCAGCATTTATATAACTCATGAATGATGTTAATTGTGAGCCTTCTTGAAGGATAAATCAGAATTTTTTTTTTAAATATCTGAATAGCCCTACCAACGAAGCTACCAACACAGCATCCAAAAGAGGTATTTTGGAATCCTTCATGATTTGTGAGAAACAACAGAACTTTAGCATAATATTATTTATTTCTTTGCTCTGAAATAATATATTCTATTTTATTTTATTACCCCATTTGAATGAAAAAGGAGGGTATTAATCATGTTATAACCTCATTAACACCAAGTTATATTCACTAGCAGATAATGCCAACGGATACATAAAGCCACGATAACATAATGTGTAGCTTTATGCCATTATATTCATGTATGTGAGAGAGGGAATATGTGAAACCCACCCAAAAGGACTAAAGGTTTGTTCAGGAATATTTCAATTCATGTAGCACATGGAGAATCATATCTTTGAAGATGACACAAGAACATTTTTCACAACAAAATATAGTTCCCAAAATAACAGATAATTCACATATGAACTGGATGAAGCAACGAAATTCTGTGAAAAGTACCAGAAGATGTAAGAAAAGAGCCAAGATGGGACTAAACATCTCTGATAAACCAATGGAGCCATATACAAAATGAGGTATCGTGCATTGTGGGCATCTTGCCTTAATTCTTCTGGAAATCTAGCCTGGCCAGCTGGTCTTTGAATTGGATAGATAAGCACAAGAATGTAAATAAATGGTCTTAAGTTCAGGAAATAGACAATGAAGGTTGTAAACCTGCATTCATTTCCACAGGTCTGAGTTTAGGCTAACAAGAACAAGTGGCACTGGAAGTATTTTCTGACCCTCGCTGTAACATAATTGGCACAGTTGGCAGGATCCAAGATACCAGACATTAAAATAAATTGAGGAGGGAAAATATCCTTAAGAAAGTAATGGACAAATTCTTGCAAAAGTTGGAAGAGAGCAAATAAATACTTTATCTAAAGAGTGCTACTAAGATGGGTTATTTACAGTGAAAAAGTATGCTACATGCCCTGCCAATCTCTAACTGGGAAAGTAGGGAAATTACAACGGTTGGAACTGCCAGCCTAAAAGAAGTAGAACAATTCCATTAAGCTTATTAACTGGCCTTGAAGGAAAAACAGGTGGCTATTTTTTATTTATGTCTGCGAGCTACGCAGGAGGACTGGGAGAGATACAAGCAAGAAAAAAAATCGAGGGAATGTTCTGAGAGGGAGTGCAAGAAGCCAAGCAGTTATGTCAGCAATTACAGTGGATAACATATTCTTAGAAAATAAATGAACAGCCATTAAAGACTTGTAAACACAAAATGAGGACTGTGGGTAAGTAAATAACATAATACAGAAAAACAAATTATGTTTCTAAATAATTAGTTAAGGAGCTGGAGCTGCAACTCATTGCAGAGGTAGAATTTGCTCTCCAACAACATACCAACTACTGGAATCTTCAATATTTTTACTGCTACAGATCAGTAAAGCTGTCTCCCTGGAAATTATTCTAGTGATACAGTAAGAGCAAAAATGTTTGGATCTGAAAAAAAATAGTGGGATCAACTGGCTCACACACCATTCTTCTGCATTCTTTCAATTTTAACTTGGACAATCACTTTGCAGCATTTACTTGCAAAATGTGATGATTTTAACTGCAAATGATATCATTTTATGGTGCTTTATTTTTATGATGTTCTTAAATTGTATTTCTTAAACAATCCAAAATTGTATTTATACAATAAACCTTGCTGTTGATTGAAGATTAAAATCTTCTAATGCATATATAAAATGAAACTTCTAATAAACAGATTAACACTGTTGTCCAGAGTACTTCCTCCTAGGAATTTTATACAGGTGGAACCTATTTAATGAACCTTTCATCCTCAGTAAGAAGACACTATCATCTAAAGAATAATATAGTGAATGAACTGGAGGGAAAGTAGTGTACAGGAAGACTGATATACTTAAGCTACTTTATATTGATCTTTGGTTTAACTACATCATTGCTGCTTCTCAAAAAATTACTTTTCAGGGTCTCCAGTTTTTCCCAAACCTTTTAATCAGAGATGCTAAAAATTACTTCTGAGCTCTTCTTAGTGAAAAGCATGTGCTCCACCAAAGAAACTTGTATAAGATTATACATTTTAAGCCAGATTCTGTCTTCAAAAGAAAAAAAGCAATTACAGCAAATAACCAGTGAATTCTGAAGCTTTGATTTTTAAAAAAGTGTTTTCTTGTATTTTCCCCCATAGTTCTGAACTTACAGACATGTCTTTGCCAGGCAGCCTTCGCTTTTCTTGTATCATTATCGTCTCCAAGCTTTTATAATACAAAATTTCTGCCAATTTTAATCGGTGAAGAGCAAAATCTGAAATGTAAGCCAAACACTTAATACTTAAAGCCTTGTCCAGTTTATCTATAATTTTTCTGTAATACAGTATGACTTTATATTGATCAAGAAAGCATTAAAGGCTTCAGACCTTAAAGAGTGCAGCTCTATGTAGAATTATCGAAAGACAAATTCCACTAATTATAATAGCATTTACTGTTGAGAAAATGAGTATAGGATAGACCTATAACTGCAGAAGATATTTAAGAGTAGTTAGAAAAATCCAATATCAAAGCAGTGGATAAATGTATGTGTCAGATTTGCCAAATAATAAAAATATGTGACCTATTTCAAACTTGATCACACTAGGATCTGAAAGACAGCAATGGCACATATCATGCAGATTCCTTCTGGTTTGGAGTACAGAGGTATCTAAAATTGATTAAATCTGTCTACTTGCTCAGAAACATGAGCAGAAAGATAGTACTGCACTACAGTAATGTTTTTCTTGCAGGTTTCTCATAGGCACCTTGGAGATCCTTGGAATGTCTTCTGACTGGGATAGGCAGAAGTTTGGGCTCATTTCAACTGCTAATCTTTAACTTAAAAAGGAAGGATACAAGAGTTATAACTAGAAAAATATCATCATTACCGTAGTTATCATTATTTATTGTATTTAGAGGTCACCTGACTCCAGAACTATCTTTAGTCCTGCCGTAGTCTTTCCAAAATTGATCATTATTTTGTAGTTTATTTCTAGAGAACTACCAAAAAGGAACCAATTTTCTAGAGAAAATTCTGGACAAGGATTTTCATGAGAATAAACAACTTTAGAAGAATCATTTCATTTCCAGATTCTTCAGAAGAATATAAAAATTCTAGAGCAGCATGTTTTGAATTAAGTCTGCTCTTGGAACACTTTATATCTTCAAAGTTACAATGTCTAAGTAAGAGTAAAATCAGAGTCATCTATGAAAGAAAGCTTGTATTTTTATGGGAGTATTTGTTCCTTTCATCAAGACAGGTAACAGCAAGATGTTTGTTGTATGCTGCTTGGAGTCACTTGTTTTGTGAGATGGGCAGTTATATAAATTTAACAAACAAATAATAATTAATAAATAAATAAACAAACAAGATGTAATACCCTATGTTCTATGCGAGTCACCTTGTGTGAGATGGGCGGCTATATAAATATGATAAATAAATAAAAATTAATTGTTAATTAACTCTGTGTATCTCTCAGACCAAAGAGAAAAAGATGCTTTTAACAGCTTTGGCTTTGAAATATATCATTTCCCCCTCCCTGTTCCTACCTATGTGGCATACTGGTTGATCACTGGTTGACAGAGTATAGTTCTGACAGAAAATTTCACCTATCTTTTTCACTCCTTTCAGGATATTTTCCAAAGGATTCCTTATACATGATCTATAGCGGAGCATAAAAAGATATACTTTTAAACATGATTGGCAAACAGTATCTTGTTTAAAACAGAACATTAATATGCATTTCAAACTAATAACCAGTGGTATTTATTTATTTATTTAATTTGTCCCCCACCCATCTCCCCCCAATGGGGGACTCTGGGCGGCTCACAACACGTTAAAACAATAAATAAATATACCATTAAAACCTACAACAATTCACATTCACAAAAATAAAAGGGAAAAAAATCCAGGAGGCTGATGGTTCAAGGCAGCGACGCCAGGCCACTAAGGGACAAGCCAACCCCACACTTGATGATCCCCCTCCTCACCCCAGGCCAGATGGCAGAGCCAGGTCTTCAGATCCCTCCGAAAGGCCAGGAGTGAGGGGGCCAATCTCACCTCCAGGGGCAAAATATTCCAAAGGGCGGGGGCTACAGCAGAGAAGGCCCGTCTCCTGGACCCCGGTATAATATAATATTATTTTTATATTTTATATTTTTATAAAAACATAATATTTTTAAGAATATATTAAAATTATTTATATTTATATTATATTTAAAAATATAAAAGTATAATATTTTTAAAAATAATAAACTTTACAACCAAGAAATCTGTGATAATAATTTTAACAAATGGGTGCTTAAGTGAAGCATTATACTCATACATTCATACGCATTATGTTACTCCCACCTGAGGTAAGCAGTGTTAGGCCAAGTGCAGAAAAGTAAGAGGTAATAAGCAAAAGAGATTATAGGAAGGAGATATGAAAAAAGAAATCTGACTAAATCTAGTTTATACCAATATTGCTTACTGTTCCACTCCACATCTTTCTGTCCTTGCAAACCATTCTTGCTTCCATGACATCCATACACTGATTCATACTTGGCATTTGTTCCTTAAAGTTCTCTCCTTTTGAGAATTTCAGCAATTCCTTCTAAATTCAAGTTCCTCACTCTTCTCCGTCCTTTCAACCCATTCACTCTTTGTTCATGTATTTTGCAGTATAATCCTTATTCATTCTTGTTATCATAAAACCACAATGTCCATTCAGCACCCATGTATTCTTGACACATTTCCTCTTGTTTTATTATGCACTCTTCTTAACTAAGCTATTCTGACTGCATCCAACTTATTCTTAGATTTCTCCTGACATACTTATTTCCATATAACATAAATGAGAAGCATGCTGTTTTAACAGCTATTTTCAGTTTTTTAAAATATTTATTGCAAGAAATTACATACTAACTTCCATCTTTCTACCACCATTTGCACACCTTAAAATTGATACATTCATTTCCCCATCCTGTAAACATTCTGCCATGGTACACAATTTGCTTTAGTTTTTCACATTTTATGTATTGTTTGCAATCACTCCATTGCCATGTCAAACACAACTACCCTGGGTTTTGAAATACTAACTTGCAGATCTATACTCCTTCATCATACAGTCTGCCTAACGTTTACAACAAATCATTCAAATCATGAGTAAAACATTTTCTTGCCCAGAAAAAGATCTGTATCTCCAGTTTTCACTTTTTCAAATTCTACTGCTTCCACATTTACTGTTATTTATAACACAGGTTCTCATTGAGAACCTGAACATAAAAAAATGACCTTTACAAATTAATGAGTAGAAAAATAATTGTGTTTCTCAGCCATGATCCAAAGAGCTCCTTTAAACACAACCAGTCAAAATTCTAGTTTATTCTTTCAATAGCAAGAATCTTAATAAATCATTACAAGCTGCTTTTCAAAATGTCTAAAATTTCAAGTAATTTGCCATATAACATTTGAGCTTACAATTCAGGAAACACAGCATGGTTGTTTATTATCAAATAAAGTATCAAATGTTCTAAAATATCATCAGAAAGATAAGAAGACAAAAGTCCTAAACTGTAGATGTGAGCAACATAGAATGCAAATGTAAATACCACTTACTCAAAAATAGCTACAAGCTGTTCACTTGGTGCATTTTTCAACCCTGCTACAATACTTTGTAACCGGCTCACACTCTGTGTTGCTGAAGCAACTGGAGTAATTGCTGATTCCTTCTCTTTCAGGTAACTCCTACCAGTTAAAGGGGTTGATGGTGCAAAGGACCTTTTCTGAAAGTCAAAGTAAATCTTATTTCAATTGTTTTGGGCAATGATTTAACTACACAATTGTATGAACATTCAGATTACAACTTCATAATCCAATATTGCTATATAAATTTCAACAAATACATACAGCAATTCAGAAATCATTGATGATTGTGCAATGTTTCACAAAGTGGTATGGTTACAGTATCACAAAAGATTCATTTTCAGGCTTTCCCATGGCAGTTCTTTAGTGCCAAAAACAATTGAGCTTCAGGTATCCTGAAGGGGAGCAGAGAATAATACTACTGTTCCTCACACAACCCCCCCCTCAAATCTCTCAGTAACATGCTCTATGAATTATGTATGACCTGTAAGTGATTGTTTTCAGATAGCATGACAAGCCTCTATTCATCATGGTAGAAATAAATCTTAATGATCTTCAGTCTATATACCTCCTACATCTCCCTTTCCAATATAGTTATCCGGCTTCTCAAAATCAAAAACTTTGATTGTCATGGATGTGATATTCTCAACAGCTAGCATATTGATGCTTGTAATAAAAAAAATAAATGCCTTGAATCAAGATTTCAGAATATTCTAATCTGTGAATCATATCTGGACCATTCCATCAACATGAAAACTGAAATACTAAATCAGCTGATATACAAACAGACTTGATGAATGACTAGGCTAAAAATATTTCATTACAGTTCCTCTTTAGTGCTATAACAAATGCACTTGTCTAAAACAAAACTTAAATTACCTCAAAATGCTGGTGAAGATGACATTCAACATGAGCTCTTCCATTTCCAGATGGTAAAGCTGCACAACATTTTTGAGGTGTTCCAATTTCTTCTTCTGCATCTGCCCCCAAGAAAACCCTTTCATCAAAATCACCTTTTGTGAGAACATATTCTTCATATTCCTTATTCAAGGCTTTGCTGAAAAACAAGCAGCACATAACTTTGACTTATTTTTCCTCATTAACATACACTCACATTCATATGCTTCCTTTTCTTCCCCGCCGATTTTTTTTTTAAAAAATCCATTGATGTGGTAGCAGGGGAAACGAAGCACCTGCAGTTGATATTATATAAAGGCCTTTCATACTCCAATCTTCTTTCCATGGTGCTGGAAACTCCCTGATAAATGTTGTTCCAAAGTTTCTTTACCTCTAGGACTAGAAACCTAACATAGATAAATTGCCTAAATCCTATCCCTTGCTTGTTTAGGGTAATTATAATATGGTCTCACCGAATACAGATAAACACTCCACAATAGCAATTCACCACATAGCCCCAGAGACAACAGTAAAAACATTAGTTTTAAAAATCCTATGAGCAATTATTCCAACAGCTACTGCACTTGCTATTCAAAATCAATCTAATTTGTATCCTAAAATCACACAGAAGAGCCATTTTCAGAATATTTTAACACTATATTTTAAACAGTGTGATTAAATAAAACACTTACTTGTTGTCTACAAAGTTACTAAGATCCAAAAGACAATCTCCTTTTAAAATCTACAAGACAATAATTAGAAAAGCAGTTCAACAAAAGCAGAGAAGCAAACAAAAACAAGGTATCAGATTATTTTCTAACAGCCTAGGTAGTTTGTTGTAGTTTGTGTAACTTTGTACAAAAAACATTATCTATTCAGAACCAATAACAGCCAGAAATATCTTCCTCTATTATCAAAACAACATAAATATATAGCAGTTAACAATGTTCTTTTACCTGCCAGTTAAAATAAACTTGTTGATTTATATTATAATGTGCTTTTCTGAAACACAAAAAGCACATGTACCTTCAATTAATAATTACTCAGAAAACACCATCACATAACTCCCTTCCCTAAGCACTATGTACTGGGATAAACATTTTCCAACCAAATATTTCATTAGGTAGTCTAAACAAAGCAAAACCATACAAAAAATCCTATATATCTAGCTTATATGAGATCAAGATCACATGGGAATGTCATAGTAAGCCATCAATCTTGGCTTATCAAAACACAATATGTATAACAGGCATCATGTTGGATCATGATGCCAAAAAGCTACCATCTAGCTCCCTTCTTCACCCTAGCAAATAATTAGGACACTGAATGTCTATTATTGTTATTTTTAAAAGTAGCTTTCAGTGGTGGCTTATTATGAAGCAATTAAACTAAATTCCTGGATTGGACATAAAAGAAAGTGATACTTAATTGTGGCTTCCTAATTTATCCACGTATGCCAGGCTCATAACCTCTGGTTTATTATGTCAGAATTAATGCTTTATTGTGAAGTATGAGCATGCTTCTAGAGACCTGCTACTATTCTAATAAAAACTGAGGAAGATTGTTTAAGCCCACTTCTTTGGACATCCAAACTGGACTGCAATACTCTGTTACTAAACTGAACCACCACTGTGATTTTAGAAACAGATGTATTATTTCTCCATGTGGATGCCTTCAATACAGAAATTGTAAGTAACTACCAGAACTAACATTTCTTTAATTTTAAACATATTTAACTATTTATATTGCAGGCCCCAACCTAAGCACTGTCCAACTTTATTGTCTTGAACTCTCAGAATTCTGCTATGGCAATGCTGGTGGAGAATGCTGGGAGTTAAAATCCATGCATCTGGAAAATGTCATATTGGTGAAGGTGCCATATTGTAATGCACTAAGACTATGAAATAGCAGTAGTAGAAAAGTTGCTTGTAAGAGTTGAATTGCCTGATATCACAGAGAAGGTTTTTAACTTCTAGTCAAAGGCAGCAGAAAAGGTAATCATAGTAGACAAAGTGAAGTGCTGGAACATACAAGAGTTAAGATTGTGGTTCATAGCTAAATCTTTGACAGTAGATTTCCAAGCATTCATTTAAAATGAGCAACATTCCACTAAAATACTGTTTCTTCTAACAATTAAACCTTTAAACATAATTATATGATTAATAATTACTTCTGAGTGTATACCTTCCTGTCATAGAGCTTTGAAATATATGGTTTAAAGTAATGTTCTTTTATGCCTTTGGCATCTACCAAAAGTCCATCATGTAATTCACACAGCGTGGCAATAATGCATGGTGGCCTTTCAGAAGCTCTGAAGTCAGTTGTATGGAAGTCTTCTGGCAAACCTTTTTTTAAAAAGAAGAAAGATTCCATAAAATTCACATGTAATCATTTTCAAAAACAGATGAAAACTTTACATTGTAGTGGAGGGAAGGGGAAGGGAATTAGGAACATACCTTTGAAAGAAGGATTTAGTAAATCTTTTTTATATGGACACAAAAGTGCATTTGCAAAAATCATATCCAAGCAGCATAAAAGTAAATGATATGAGTTCACTAGATCACCACCGATCATACTGAAATTACCTTTGGAACAGAATACATCAAGTCAATTAAAACCATACAGCTAAAACATTTAACAAAAATCAGGAAATAAAGTTAAGCCATTATCAATTACCCTTTGTGTAGACAAATAGAGTCCAGCAGAAGTTGAATAGATCTTTAACATTGCAGGGTACCCGTCTATTGGAAGAAAGGTCTCATTTTAGTTCTAAATTATTATTTAGAAATTACTGAATGTCACACAGAAGATTCAGATTCTATTAAATTTAAGAAGTGAAGGCCATAAATTACTATAGCAACTTAAGATACACACAGCATTTTGCTATGTTCAAGCATCTGGCCAACACTGCTACCAACCCTACTGTCACCATGTTTTTGTAGCATACAACACTCCATTAAATGGTTCCATTTACATTCTCAGCTATAGGTAGTCCTCGGGTTAAGAACGCCCGGTTTACAGATGATCCATTGTTAAGAATGAAGCCTATTGTAGCAAAATTTGAGTTAAATACAGAATGATTTGAGTTAAATACACAATGGTTCAAGTTAATTACACATACAAATGCGTTCCAGTTTACATACAAATTCGACTTAAGGACAGACCTTGGGAATGGAACTTGTTCTTAAACTGGGGACTACCTGTACCTTATTGAGAAGAATGTGCCTGGAGTCTGTCAAGAAAGACACCAGAGGAATTATGTAAGATTATATCTCCACTGATCACTTTGTTTTTTCAGTAACACGAAATCTAAAATACCTCAAAGCCTCTGAATACTTTACCTCTGTTTCCTGCTTCTTTGAAACTTAGGTTGTTCTTCACAAGGATTTTTAAATATATCTAAAAAGATTGGGGTATACTTCTTGAATATTACTGTGGACACTTCAAAGTTTCTCTCCAACCTCTCCACTCTCTCTCGAAATTCTTGACACAGGTTTGACATGTCCATCCACTTTTTCATTTTACTAAAAAACTGAATTAAGCTTAAAAGAAAACAAAATTAAATTATAGCTTTATTTAATTTCTGTAGACATTCTCAGTCTATTTTATAACTCCTACTTCATTTAGAATGCATTTAAATATAGACATCACTTGGTATGATTTAATGAACAGAGCTGAAAGTGCAAGCAGACTTCACTAAAACTGCTGTGTTTAAAAGGATGTGAAATATCATGAAGGCACTATATTAATGTCATAGTCATTAGGTAAACATGAATATCTGAACCAGCCAATTATAATCCTGTAAAATAGACTAGTATAAGAAATAGTGATTTGATCACTCAATGTACTAAGCCTTGATTTGTTGAACCATGGTTTATTGAATACACTAAAAATGGCTGGATTCAGACTATACACTAAGTCAAAAACAGAAAAATCATATTATAGCTTAATAGTTAATTAGCTGGCCAAACCACCTATTATAAATAGCTACACTAGATTTTGAATTTAAATCATCTGTTTCTAATATATTAACCATTATATTATTATTTCTTTGGAATGTTTAATGAAAAACAAGGTCAAGGCCTCTGTGCTATTCTTAACAATGACCTCAAGCCATAATTTTATTTGCTTTTGGCTTAGCATATTGTATGAATTTAAATATTATGGCTTATCAATTACGGGTTAATGGTCTTGCCATAAAGCCAGTCATTGTTGATTATTGCTTAGAATATGCCGTGGCTTATTGTGATCCATTATCTCAGTTAATAAATTATTATACCCCGCTTTTCCATGCTACCTACAATCCTTAATAAGAAACAGAAAATACATTACATGGGACTGTTTACAAAACCATGATATTAACTTCACAACAAAAATGGTGAAAATGTGGCTTGATTTTGGCTTATTAAATAATTATGGTAATGATTATATTAACCAGACTGCAGATACCAGGTGGAATTGTTAGTCATATCAGCTGAAGGCACCGTGTTGCTTATCTCAGGGTTAGAAAATAAGAGTAAGCCTTCATTCACACAAGGTTTGAACTGAATTTAATATTTCTATTGCAATTTTAGACCAGAAAAGCACAGAGAATGTTTTTTAAAATTAACAATACCTTAACTTTGCTGAACGTAGAATTCTGGTCAGTGAGACACAATTTCCTTTCACCAAACTACTTCCTACAGTGGGCACTATACTTTTACGGCAAGCAACATATAGAGCACAAGCCAACCAATGTACAATGTCTCCCTGCAAAAATAAGTAATTTACAGTGTTTAGGATTAGCAATGCTGATTATAGTCTGAATCTTTTACATTTGCAAGAAGCTTTATAAAATAATAATAATCCTGATTTGGTAGATAAAAATGAAGGTTAATAATGTATTTAATTTACAAAATTAAATGCAAAGCTTAATAAGTACTTCTTTAATACATACTAAGTCATTTCACTTCACGCAAGTATTTTTTTATTCTCATTAATAGTATTTTCCTCTTTTATTGTTCATTTTATTGTTTTAAGCAGCTTTCTATTCTGATTGAAGAATTCTGATTATTAGGCGAAATAAAGTAAATTCTTGAAACTTATCTTTGGACTCCCCTTGGGCAAAACCACTAGGGGAGGGGGCAAGTACCTCTGAAAGATCTCCTGTTAAGATATATTAACTACATTCTGATATAACATTGCCAGTTTACAAAGAATGATGGTGTATTCAAAATGCTGTGACAGCATCTCACACGAAAAAGCCAATTATTTCAGTTTTTTCAACTGAATTCTGAATGTGTCATAATTCTTAGCAAGGTATAAAGATATCATGACAGTCACATGAAAGGGTTCCTTTAAACCAACTTAAGAATTACTGTCTTAAATGAAAGCCAAATTGTTTGCTAGGAATACCTGTAAAGTTATCAAACATCTGTATTTTAACTGTTTTTTTTACTGTTAGACACACTTAAGTGCTATCTAGTTAGAATTGTATTAAATGAATGTAACAGCCACAAGTAATACTGCCAATATATTAGGGAAAATCTACCATAATGCAGGCAGACTTCCTATGGATTTTCTTCTTTCTCCTTTATTTTTTGTTTCATTCAAGATCTGCCATAGAAATTACTGCAGCTTTTTGGGACTGATTTTAAGGGATTGCAGGGAGCTGCAGGGCAGATAGGGAATTAAGCCATGATCCATTCTACTAGCAATTCTGTCAGCAGCAAAAATTGAGTTTGCTGCAACATCTACACCGAAAAAAATGTTCAAATAAGATTTTCTCACTTTTATTTATTTAAATGTATTAGCTGTCCAACTCCAGTGGCTTAAAAATTCACATATCTAATGTGCTTGACTCTGATCTTGGGGCTGTCTAGCAAACCTTTTCAGCCAGGAAGAATATATTGGACAACTGACAACTATGTCATCATTGCAGTTCCAACCTTTTATTCAAGCCCTTAGATACTATTATATCAAACCAGAACCTGCCATTTAGAGTCCTAGCTCTGCTTTTCTAGTACTAGAAACCATCAGCCCCTGCCCTGTTATTTTAGCCCCCCCCAAAAAATCTATCATTCAGTTTTCAACCCCATCCTTCTATTCCCAAGGGGCATTTATCCAGTTCAACAACTGACATTCTGTCCCATGAGGCCACCATTCCAGCAGCTCAGGCTACCTATCTATTCCATTAGCAGACATTTGAGCCTCATGCCTGTTATCATGGCTATCCCATGTTTTTGAAGGTTTATCTATAATTCATTAGTGTTTCTTAAATGATGTTCCCACTGAACACCAGTATTCTTTATAAAGCTTGAAGGTACTTTATTTGGTCCCAAAATCCACCTAAACTTCTTTTGTGGATTTTAAATTTCTTTATTTCACTAGCCAAACAACTACCATGTCCATGAATGAAGAGGAGATTTAGCAGGTATCTTAAGATATCTCACTGAAACAGTAGGAAAACATAAATAAAAATTGGAAGACTTTGGAATGAAAGCTCAGAGAATGATACTGAAGATTACAGTAACTTTTACTTCAACAAATCTTTGTTAAAGTGAAATTTCAGTATTTACCACAACCAAAAATAAATACCAAAATAAACTAAAAGTTACGCCAGCTCTTTAACATATCTTACGTGACATGCCAAGGAAATATGTCATACTATGCCAGCTCATACATCCCATTAAAACATATTAGGAAGTGAAAATTGTATTTATTTATTTATGGAGACACACAAAAGGAAACTATAAGTAATTGAAACAATTATAAATGTTCCTTTGTTTTAAAAGCATCTTGTTTGGTGTTCCATAATTTAGAACAGCGTAAAAAACATATTTACTCAATAACCCAGTTTTCTAGGTTCATACAACATATTGAACCATAAGCCATACAGTTTGGGTTCACATAACTTATTAGCCTAAGTTGTAATTCGCTACTTTGTGCTTGATTATATCATGTGAAGACAGCTTTTATTTCAAAAGCTAGTCATTCTATTTCTGGACAGTAATTCCTCCTGAGACAGTATTTTAATAACATCTGCAAGGAAACATTCAAATAAACAGCACAAAAAAGAGTTCAGACCATCTTTTTCTTGGTATGCCATTTCCTGTCAAAATCCCTTCCAGGCTTCATCTGTGACTCACTGTATTGAACTAAATTGGGCTTGTATGGATCTCAGTAGACCTAGACTCGTCAATGATCGTTCTTAGCTCCATGGACCTTTGGCGAGCGTTCATCATTTCCGGCGTTATTTCGTGTTAGTGCGACCCAACCAGAAGGCCGCAGGAGAAGGTCCCCGCGTCACCGTGAGCGATTAAAAAGTAAAGTCGCTGCAGAAATAAAAGTCTCCTGGGGGACTGCCGCTTGGGAGCCCAGCTCTGGACAAGCTCCACTCGACTCCTGCTGAGGCCCACGCGCCTCAACTTTGGATTGTGCCCCCCACAAGAACAGGGAAGCCCCAGCAATGGGTTGCTACCTGAGCACCTAACCGGCCGCAGGAGTCAGTCGGTCAGTCGGCCACCAGGCTACCCTCCCTTCCTTGACAGACAAGCGGCCTCCCACCTCAAGGCTGTAGGTGCCCCGCAGGGCCATGAAATCCCGAAGGGCTTCCGAAGCGCTGCCAACGTCCAGATTGAGCTCCTGACACAAATGGTCAAGCGCGGTCCGGACAGGGCACTGCACAGCCTCAGGCTCCTCTGCTTCCTGCGACATGATAGCAGCCGCTCCTCCGGCCACCGGCGCCGCGGTACCCACAATGCTTTCTGCCGAACGCGCCAAAACCCTCGGCCCGAAATGGGCAGGGAGACGCCCCTTCCGCCCCGCCTTCCTCCTCCGCAGCGCGAGACTGCTCGTCGGAGCTCTGGGGCCGTCCTGCCTTCTGCCAGAGCTGCGCCTGGTCTCCGGTGGAAACGTATCTCGGAACTAAGTGTTTACTCTTATTTGCATATCCGCAGCATAACCGTGAACTACGGGCCGGGTTCGCGCAATATGTTTTCCTACCTTGTGGCTCCTATGTCACGCGAACTACTCAACCCTTGCCACTCCTCTCCTTGGGCACATTCCGCGAGAAACACGCCGAGAGAGGACGAGTCTTGGTTTTAACCCTGGCTTAGAGAATGCTTGAAAGCTTTTTTTTTCCCAGTTTGCGAGAAAGGGATTAAAGTCCTGCCTTCTCCAATTAAGTACTGTATTATCAATTCCAGAAGTTTAAAACAACTACTGCATGTAAGTAATATGCAGTATAATGCAGCTCCTTCATAATCTTCTGGAGATGGTATGCTTTTATAGAGAAAGAATACTTTATAACCTGAAATCCAATAATCTCAGATTGTAATAAACGCTGGTATTATTAATAGCACTTACCTTTATATATCAGCTTTATTACAACAGAATACATTATTATTGTATTTATTTAGGACAATAAAATCCAATAGCATATTCATCACTTACAGACTGAATTCGCTCATTCCTGCCAATATGAGAATAAAAGAAGAGAAAAAAAATTAAAAACATTTTCTTCCTAGCAGAGTTCCAGTCAACCTCATATTATTCTAGATTTGATAAGATCTAATTATGCAATGGGAAGAAGGAATAACCTTGAGGAACAGAAGGAAGGAAAGGACATTACCAAGATACAGTTAGCGTGGATACAGATAGTCCTCGGCTTAAGTCCATTTGTCCAGCAATGGCTCAAAATTACAGGGGTGCTGAAAAAATGGACATATGACTGGCCCCTGAAGTTCCAGCCATCGCAGCACCCCTACAGTCACAAGATTCCAATCCGGGTGGTCAGCTCATGATTACAACATCACAGGGAGCCATGGTCATAGGATCGCTATTTGCAACCTTCCCTGCTGGCTTCCCACAAGCAAAGTCAATGGGGAAGCCAGCAGGGAAGGTCGCAAGTCACTCCAGTAAGTCACCCCAGCCTGCACACAGCCTCCGCTGGCTTTCCTAGGCCTCTCCCAGCCTCCCTTGATTCACATGCCGCTTCTGCCAGGCCTCCCAAGCCCTCCACTGGCCTCCCCTCCGCGGCACTTCCCCACAATCCTGCAGCAGCCCCGCACTCTTTACTTGGGACTCCTGCCACTTCCTGCTAAAAGACCTGTGTGTCTTGGGGTTACAGCAACCAGGATTGCCATCACTAAGCAAATTGGTCATGTGACATCACACCTTATGACGCTACTTAGCAATCCCAATTGCCGTCATAACCCAAGGATTACCTGTAAAAGAAACCCACGTATGGGGCAGAACTGCAATCCTGCATCCCAGACAAGACCCTCCCTAGTTCTTATTAACATAAAGGGAGGGAGGGGGAGGCACATTCACATTTGCAAGATTCTGTTGCTGTAAGCTTATAACAACAGTAGTATTAGCATGCATGACTTTGGTTTCCTAGTCTGGTCTACCTTGAAGGGCTGACAAGTTTCCATGTTTGGAGCCTCCCCACCACTCCATCCAATAACACAACTGGCATAGCTACAATTGTGTCCACATCCCTTTTATTCCTCTAGCCAGCTTGGCTGAATGACTTTTACAGTTGAAAGCTTGCAATTATTTTGTAAAATTTCAGTTCATCTCTAAGGATTTGTATTTCCTTTTCCTCGTGGCCTGCATGGCTGCTGTTGCTATTTTAATAAGCACAACTGGTTTGTAATGCAACAACTCAGCCTGATAGTATGTGGAGATGCGATTTCCTAATCTAGGAGATCTAATTTCAAACAAATTCCAGAAGACCAGCTGTGTTGGTTTATTAGAAGAATGAAGAAACTGGTGGCAGTTTGAAGATCAACATATTCTACATATAGGACAAAACCTAAAATCATGTGTTAAGGTGGTCACATGTGTATTGGTAAAGATGTTAAGTATGTAATGAGTGGATACACAAATACATACAATCACAGAGAGAACAAAGAAAAAGAAGATGGCAAAATTGACTTGTTTGATTAGGGAAAAGACAGTAACTACATTTGTTAGTGACTAGAAACCCTTTATGGATTTTTTGTTAAAAACAAAAAAAATGAACTTGCGATTTATGGGTTTGATGGTTAGAAAGGGTACAATATGGAAAGAAGGGAGCCGTGATGTAAGCTTAGAGAGAGAGGATAAAATATAAATGCATTTATAACTACTGTAAAGAAGTCCCTCCCTCCCTCCCTTCCTTCATCAGTTTTCCTTTACTTTCCCCCCCTTTTCTTTAGGTTTGTATTGTTTTTATTCTGTACAAAAATTCTTTTAAAATTTTTTTTAAAAAGATTTAAAAAAAAATTAACTCTCCAAGGTCAAGCAATTCAAGCAACAGTAATGAAACCAGCTTTCCATTGCAAAAAATGACAGTCGAGATTACTAAGTAATGGAAAATCAGTTATTTCCTCAGCAACAATAACATTCTATTGTCACAGCCCAAGTATCTATTTCTTTCAAGGAATCTATGAATATGATGTACACTTCAAAGTTTGGAAGTTGTCGTCTACATATAGTAAAACCCTTTTTACACTCTTGGTAGTTAACAATGACTTCTTGAAAATCACTTATGATAGTAATGGTCTAGAAAAATCTACTGGATTCATAGAAGCGTTAAGTAGAGCTACATGGGTTAGGTGAGTTAAATTATTGCCAGTTTTGGGAGACAGAATATGCTATGTTTAAAACCAAAATAGCTGCTTCTATAGACAGAGGCTGTCAGTTACATTAACAACTTAAATGTCTGCCTTTTTAAAGTTTTAGGTAGATCCAGATATATGCTTCAAGCCAAGTAGTTCCAGTTTCTTTCTTTCTGTTGGCATCCATGTGCCTTTTGAACACTTGTTTTCTTAATGGAACTGAAAATTATGTTGCCCAAGAATTATTTGAAGATTAGGTTAATATTCCTTTGGAATATTTTCTGCATTAACTCTGTTAACAAATGGCTAAAATCCTTGTCCTATTCCTATATAAAGGGTGCTTGCTTTTGAAATAATAATCCATAGCCAAGGAGCTATAAGAAACAGAATCCTGTACTGCTGAATTTTTAGGGAATGTTCTAACTATATGCCATGTCAGTATACATCAAAAGGAAAAACACTAAGAACCTTATGGTGCCTTAAGAATTACTGAATTCTTAATTAATTAATTAAATTTAATTAATAAATTTAATTACATCTTAATTAATTAAGAATCCACTGAATTGCATGGACTGCTTATGCACTTTGGTCACAAGAATCTATGCCATAACACATTGGTTACATCTTTCACGGTACTTCAATATTCTAAACTAATTTGACTGCCCTCCAACATTTGTTCTTAAAGATGCACACAAATTATCACCTGCATTATAGAGCAAGTTTTTAATTGGTTTGGATTTTCTACCATAGTTCTCCCCATTGTCAAGAAACTACCCCCTGCCCAGAATGCTTTCCAACTGGGCATAAATCTGAAACTAGGCAAGTTGAATATATGAAACAAGCCTTTGGATTTAATGTCACTAATTAATCAATTAAAAGATAGGGAACTTACTTATAGTTGTTTTTCCTAAATGAATAATTTTTGCTTCTTGCTCAAAGGGCTTCAGATGAGACCAGCACAGTGGGGGTTAGGGTTAGCAAATATGTGATATAGATAATCTGCTATTCAGAAAGCTATCCAGTTTTGATGTTGTGATTTCAGACTGTGCAATGGTAAAGATCAGATCTGGGTTCACAATCTGGAATTTCTTTTCATAATAATAATAATGGTATTTTTTTTTAGACACCCCCCTCCTCAAAGGCTGATGTTCTGAGATGGGAAGTAAATACTTACTCTTATTCTAATAAACTATTATTTTGTTGAGATGGCAGGAAGATAGTGGCTCAGTTGTCGATTGCTGAACAAGGCACAAGTGAGAATTCATGTCATGCTAAACTATAAACTATGGTTTATAAACTATAATTGCTAAATGTATACAACATGTTAAACCAAAACTAAGCAAACAATATTATGGTTTGGTAAGATCTCTGAACCCATTTTCTGATGGTAGTGACAAAGTTTACCATGGTCTCTCAAAAGTTCTCCATTCAGATCAAACATAGAGCAACCAGGTAGCTTATCAGCTGATACTAAATCAAATTTTAAGATATAAATAATGGAGCTTGTACAATCTGGTACATTCTTTCTACTTTAAGGGAAAGTCCATTTATGAGCTTCAATCCAAACCCCTACCCAACTTCAAATTAATTTCTCAGACAACTTCATTTAAAATATTGAGGGTAGTTGATGTATTATTACAGTGATTCCTACATAATACAGATTTTACAATGCATACCTATAATGAAGTTGATTCTCTTGAAAGATAGCTGCTAAAATAGGATACTCTACATAACAGCTTTCATTTATTTTTATATTAAATCCTGTAATCCAAGACTCAAGATTTTTTGATCCTCATATTCTGGTTAACTTGTTGCACACACAGATTCTCTGAATGACAGCCTGTTTATCTTACACAGAAGACACTATTCCTGTTCTTAGGAAAAAAAATAACAGATTTAAGAAATCAGAGCAAGCATGTTCATTAGATTTTTTTTTTTTTTTGGAAATTTAATATGGAAATCATTTATTGGCATCTTCATTGTAGAACATTTTTCATAGAGATTCTCAGGATCTCAGCTGGTGAAACTACCACATTTTATTCTTGCTAGTTAAACATGCTGTGCAAATTCAGTGGATGATATGCATGAATTACTAGAAGATTATCCTAATAGTGAACTTCTTTGCAGATCCATTGACACACGAACTGGAGAAATTCTAATTATATAGCTTGGGCTTCTCACCACAGGAAAGTACTATCTGATGTAAGGAATAGCTTAAAAATAGTACTGAGGTTTAGTTTCTTGAAACGTATGTAAATATTCTGTAATCAGAGAAATCTCCTAAGCTATCTTTAACAGTTACACAGTTCACACAGCAGGGGATTCTTGGGTCAATCAGATAGAAAATATGAAAGAAAGAAAAGAACAGCTGTAGGCCAAAACAGTGCTCATGCTAAGAAAAAGGCAATTCATGTTTAGTTCCAAATCAAGCAAAACAATCAGAAATAGATTTCCTAGAAAAAAGTATATACATTTTTTGCAAGGCTCAGCCAGGTTTTTTTTAAAAAAAGAAACACATAATATAGGCACTAAATTCAAAAATTAAAATTTTGACTTTTAAATCTATCCATTTTACAAGCACAGACACTTTATTTTAATAGCACATCTTATGGTGATTTATGTTTGTGTGAGTGTTCATGAAGTAAGTGAGAAATCCGCATTTGTTTTTAAAATGGATATGAAAAAAGATAGCCATTTATGCCTTTCACTGTAAATAAGCCAAAACAGCTCCACACTGCAAAAGGGTCACATACTGAAAGTCAAAAGAAGCCTACACACATACGTTAAATAAGAAAGGACAAGGTATATAGAACATGCTGACAAACTAAAGTTCAGTTTCAACCCTGTTCCTTATAAATGTAACCCTGCCAAACATTCGTATATATTACAAGTAGACTCCAGATAGAGATTTGCATCCATTGACAGTAAGGCTTTCAAGATATATGAAGTTTTATAGCATTTGTATTTTAAGGATTTAGGGCAAGTACATGGTTTTTCTACTAAATAAAAAGTTAGTACTTAAAAGGTTCAAAAATATATCAAGTGATTTTTTTTTTTACATAAATAAATTATATTGATTTTGGATTTAACAGCTGAAAAAACCCTCTCTGCTTCCATTGGAGGCAAAGCTGAACAAAATGTTAGTCAAACAGAGATAGCAGCACTTCTAAGAAATCTGTCAATAGCCATACAGTATCTGTGCTATACAGCTGTATTAAATAGGGCCTATAACATTATCCAATTGTTCTGCAATAGTGTAACCAAATTGTATAATTTGTTGAAATTGATTCCAACCCAATAGTGTAAATTCACTGCAACATGCAGCCTTAATTTTAATTCATGGGTTACAGACTTCTTTGAGATGCTAATTTTAACATGTACATACTTTAAAATCCCAAATGTATAAAAGACAATGAAAAAAGCATCATAAATAAATAATGCAAACTGAAATAGTTATGTCAAAAACATTTGGACCATCTGATAAATTAGCAAATGGTAAAAGGAAAAAAATAAAAAATACAGTAAATTGTGACAAACCAAATGTGAAACTGAATACTAGCATACACTCCCAAGCCCCTTTAAATGGTCTGCCATTTAAACATCGCACCACTTTTTTTTTCAAGTCTCAAATCATGAGCTATAAATTAGAACAAGCCCAAGTGAAAGAAAAGTGACACAGGAGTGGGAATAAAGATAACTATATAAGAATTGCTTTTGGATGCAATTCAACATTGAAAATTGGTATATGTTTTTAAAGAGTTTCATTTAAAACACAAAACATATGTGCGGAGATGCTGGGAAATATCATTCAACAGTGCAAGGGCTCAAGAGGAATGGAAAGAAATAGCAAAAATGTTTTCACAGTCTGATAAAGAAATGGAGGATAAAGCCAAGTTATGAAACTTTGACAGTCCCTGCCAAAGGCCAACTATAATGGAAAAATCCATTCCACAGCTTTTAAAAAATCAGTTTTCAAAGATACTAGTTTTCACAAAGAAAGAAAAGAATGACAAAACTTAGGTCCAGTTCCCACTTAAGAAAATTTCAATATTTCCTCCTTCCCTGGGAAAAAAAATTGCCAAGTGCCTTTGTGAGAAATGAATAATACAAAGTTGAAAAAATAATTGGTAGTTATTATAACCCTCTTCATGCCACTACGTTTTTAAAAAGGCAAGATGTGCATAAATTTCTCAGCAGGAGCTAGAAATGGGCTTGGTATCTAAAGAAAAGAACAACTGAAATGCACCTTAAACATAAAACAAGATTTTCTTTTAGAAATATAAACGTTTACGTAATTTTTCCCCTTACAGCAGTTTGTTTCCAAAACTTTGTAGTGTGACAGGAAGAAATTATATATCTACTATTAATGCCTTAAAAAAAAAAGAAATGAATATATGCATTTCAATCATTAGTTATATACTTCTGTCTATACTACTATTCTAGTAAACATGATAAAATAGGGAAATACTTTAAATCAAAAAATACACATTAGCACTTACTATAGCTGTGCTTTTTACTCCAAAATACAAGATCTGTTTTTTTTTTTTAATTCAGTGTCATTGTAAAAACATCAACCTTTTCCTGTGTTGTTCTGTGTTTTCCTCTAAGAGAAGCACTTTCTTTTGCCCAGATTTTTTTTTCTTTTACACAAGCAAGCAGTTTTGGGAATGACCACATACTTACTTATTACTGTTTGGAAGAAGGGAGGGATGATTAGTTTTGGAGATGATCAGATGCTTCTTTACTACTGTTTGAAAGAAGGGAGGAATGAATAGTGGACAACTGAACGAGAATTCTGTTTCTCCCACACCAATGTTAGAACACTGCTTATCTCTATGGCAAGACCTTGCAACTATTAAAATGTCACCATAGTTTTCTTACCAGGAATTAGGTAGATAATATTACTTACAGAAACACAGTTTTTATGAAGGTGAGGTGGGGACAAAGGGCGATAACAAATATTTATGGGATGAGAAACTTACAAGCCACAATATTTTTTTTTCAGAAAAAAAACAAAAAAAATTCTAATTGATAATTTCTTTTAACTCCTCCTCTTCCTCCTCCTCTGCTGGTACATCACGTTCATGCTCCATTGACACATATGGTATTTGTTCTGTACAGTTTTGATTGTTAGCATGTTCCTTGTCAGACAGTGAGAATGTTTCTGGTTCCAGATTTGCTAATTCCCCTTTAGTTTTCTTTCTCTTCCTTTTCTGACTTTCTAGGTTTGTTGCCTCTGAGTGTCTGGTTTGCTGAAGGCCTGGCAATGCCATACCAATACCAGGAGAAAGAAACATTGAGGGATAGATCAGTCCAGATGACATTCCAGGAATAAGAAATGGGTTAAAGGCTACAGGACTATTGGTTGTTATTGCAGGTTCTGACTGGTCAGAAAATGAATTAGGACTCAATTTGTCTTCAGAAACAGTTTCTATTTTTGAACCTTGGCTATTCTGTTTGTCTTCAGTATCATTTTCTGAATGTGTTGTACCACTTTTAGTTGTGCTTGCTAATGAAGTTGGAGCAGTTGAAGTACAAGTAGTAGCTATTGATGGATTAAGAAGTCCTCCAACACCAAACATCTGTGGTACAGCAGCCATGCCTGGCAGCATCATTGGCAACATACTCAGAGTACTTTTAACATCCTCACCAGCAGGTACTGCTGCAAATCCAGCAGGAAATCCAACTAGTCCAGTCAAAGGAATGCCTTGCATGTTTCTCATACTCTGAAGTCCTACTAAATCCATTCCAGCTATAAGTCCATTCATGAATAATGGTCCCATTCCAGAAGAAGCATCTGCTCCTATTCCCGGAGTTTTAAAGAGTTCACTTCTTGGTCTTCTTCCTCTTCGTCGAGGTCCAACATCTCGGAGTACGGGCTCAGTAAGAATACGATTAAACTTACTTTCAGGTAAAAAACCCTAAGAATGAAAAACAAAACAAAATTTCCACGTTATTGCTATCCTAAGACACCTTAGGATGCTACCTCATAACAGGTATCTTTAGCTGTATTTCCTGAAGGAATACATTCTCAAGTACAATTCTGTGTTACCCACAATTATGGGTAATGTGGAGACTTTCATCAAAACAAAACTATTTGCCTAGAAATCTGCCCCTGGACTTTGTACATAAAGCTATGTACAGGTACTCCTCACTTAACGACCACAATTGGGACCAGAATTTAGGTCACTAAGCAATGTGGTCATTAAGCGAATAATCACATGACCGGACCCAATTTTATGACTTTTGCAGCAGTTAAGCGAATCACTGCAGTCATTAAGTGAATCATGTGGTCTTTAAGCGAATCATGCAGTTGTTAAGTGAATCATGGGGTTCCCCACTGATTTGCTTGCCAGAAGCTGGCTGGGAAGGTTGCAAATGGCAATCACATGACTCCAGGATGCTGCAACTGTCATAAGTGCAAGCTGGTTGCCAAGTGCCCAGATCATGATCATGTGACCGCAGGAACACTGTGACAGTTGTAAGTGCAAGAACCGGTCATAAGTAGCTTTTTAGCAGCATCGTGACATTGAATAGTCGCTAAATGAATGGTTGTTAAACAAGGACTACCTGTATCCATTTAGAAGTTGAAAAATTCCCTTAAAAACAGAGTAATTTTTAACATATGCAAAGCACTGCTGGATTAGGAAAGCAGTCCATCTAATCTAGGACCTCTCACAAAATGGCCAATCACATGCATATCTACTCAGAGCTGCCCCACTGAGCTAAACAGAACTTATTACTAAGTAAGTAAATATGGAACTTCAGCCTCAAATATTATATTTTAAATTATACTCAATAATACTGGGATGGTATTAATTCTCTCTGTCTCACACTCGCTTCAAGAAGAACCTAAATCTTTTAAAAAATGTTGCATTCTTATCAAATAAAGTTAGCAAAAAATATTATTGCAATCATTATAAAACTTTGAGATTACATTGAAAATACATCAAGAATGAAATCCTGAATAGAAGGAATAGTATGAATCACAGAACTCTTTATCTCAGTGAAGTCCAAAGAGGTTAGTGAGGAAACAATTAATCAAGTTATTACTGCATGATACTTTGCCTGACTGTTCGCACAAATGAAACTTCAGTGCAAAAAAGACAGTCTGTCAGCTATTTTGAGCTATGTGTTTAAAATATGTTAAATACGTTAAATACTTTAAACAGACATAAAGCTAAGCCATAATGTGATATATTTGTATTTTGGCTTAGCGTGTTGTATGAAACCAAGCATTATGGTTTGTAAACCTTGATTTATGGCTTAACATAATGTGTAAACTCAGCTGACTGTTGCTTATTCAATGAACAATGGTTAAAATAGCTTATTCAATAAAACAGTGGTTAATCGCCCAGAGTCCCTCCTTGTGGGGGAGTTGGGCGGTGATATAAATTTGATTTATAAATAAATAAAAAATAAATAAAATAAATAAATGTGACTTAGTGTAATCTGTGAACCTAGCCATACAGTTTATCCCATATGTAACTGTCCATCAGGGATATAATAAAAATAGTATTACAGTTGAATATATTAGAAACTCTTCTAGCTGTCCATGAAAATAGATTAGAAAATGGCTGTAGAGGGGTCAGGGAAATGAAAAAATGTAATGGCAGAGATTTTCCCAAATGTTTTCACTTACTGAAAGCTTAACTATGTCAGACCAGTCTGCTGCAACAGCATACTCCAAGTTTGCATCAAGCCACCTTGGTAACTCCTTCAAAGCTGGTGCCATGGCTCCCCCTAACTACAAAACACAGTGAAAGAATGACCTCTTTTGCACACAAATTCTAAGCAACACAATTAAACATCTAACTTTTCAGCTACCCGCTTACTTTTCAATTATTCATTTCTTGTCTTTTTTAAAAAGAAAGTTTCCATTATTTTATGCTGTTAATACCTTATACAGAAAATAAACATCTACTTTCCCAGCGTACTCTGTACTAATAAATGCCACAATTTGGGGGGACCCTTAAGGCATCTAAAGAACATAACTTAGTTGATACAGTATTTTAAACAAATCTCCTTAGTGAACAGAACTAGTAATTGTTTGTTCTTCCCCAGGAAACTTCAAAGAGGCAGGAATATAAAAATCCTAATCATTACTGTGCACAAAGCAATTTAAAACTAAATTGAACTTTTACAGATATTTTCTAGAAATGTATGTTCTTAATCTAGTTGCTCTACAAAAAACTGTCTGCCTTTAGTTTACTAGGAAGGAACCTATTGATGTAAACCAGAGTGCATACCATGTATTACTAACCAATATTAACTCAATAATGTGATGAGAAGGCCAATGGTTCACATATGCACAGTTGTTGGAAAGATTTTAATTAGATAAAAGAAGTTATGAATTTACCACTGAGGAAACTGAGTTTGAATATGCTTTGTGTACTAATGATGAACTTCTTATTGCTAAAATGTATAAACATTTGTTAAATATTAATTTGGAAAATGAATATATTAAAGACTGTATGCTTAAATGGGCAAAAAGCTTTGGATATAACATAATGTTAAACCAGTGGGAAAATATGTGGAATAAAGGATTAAAGTTCACTCTTAATTATATGTTAAAATTTCTATAAAATGATGTACTGCTGGTATTTGAAACCAGAGAAATTGTCAAAGATGTATAAAGGAATTTCAAATGTCTGTTGGAAATGTAATCAATGTCAAGGTACATTTATGTACTTATGGTGGACTTGTGAAAAGGCTAAGAAATATTAGAATATGATATGTATTTTGATTCAAAAGATTTTGAAATTAGACCTGCAATTGAAACCCAAGACTTTTCTTTTAGGTATGATGGATAAACAAATGGAAAGACAACACAGAAATTTATTTCTTTATATGATAACTGCAGCAAGACTTTTATATGTGCAAAAATGGAAGGACTCACAAATACCTACGGATGAAGAATGGATACTGAAATTAATGGAATTGGTGGAGAAGGCGAAATTGACTACTTTGCTCAAAGAGAGCACTGTCTAGCTTTGTTTCTAATTGAAAACCACTCTTAGATTTTGTGCTTCACACTCAAAAAAATGGAATTTTGATTTTGGGATTTGATGATTGATGTTACACTTATAGAAATATCTTGTACAAATGATATGCAGTATTGAAATAGATTCATTTTAGGACTTTCTTGAATATTAGATTAAAAACTATTTTTATTATGTAAACTTTTAGATATTAGAGTAAGAGGCAAATATATTTTACATTTATACCTGCACCAGGGAAAGTCGGAAGCTACTCTTTCTTTTCTATGTCCCTTTTTTTTTTCCTTTTTTCTCTTTTTCCTTTTCTTGATTTCTGTATTTTAACTCTTTTTGAAAATATAATAAAACATTTAAAAAAAATAATGTGATGAGAAGATTACCATGTGACAGAGACAAAATTCAGGATGCTATAACCTAGCTTACATGAGCTTTTCTTAGGCTATATCATGAGAATAGATAGTATAAATCCCCACCTAATGCCTGTGCCTCTATTTAATTCCTATGATACATTTCTGGGAAAAACACTTAATACTGCCTCTTTTCTCAGGCAACAAGTTTACAATAAATAACTGTAGCTTGCCATATAATATAGCTAACTGAACCTTCCAGTTTTTAAAAAGTGATTTGCTGAATTGATATGGTTCTGACCTGCTATTTTTTTAACATCAAATTATCCTTCCTTAGCTGAGAAAGGGGTCTGCAGTTTAAACAGCAGGCCAAGGTTTTTACAAGAAGCATATCTACTTGGAAGTGGGGACACTTACATAATTCCATTGCTACTCTTTTTGCATATGCAGTTCAAATGCATAAAGAGCAGGACAGGATTTTAATGAGGAAATAAAAGGACAAATATTAGGGAATGTGCACTTCCCTCCCTAAAAGGAAATGGACTGATGAAGACCCAGATCACATTTACAGAATGGGACTGATTGACTGATTGATTGTAATGGTATGATGTTAAATAAAGGCATAAAAAGCTCTACTGGCTCAGGCCAAAGACTGACTGACTTGTAAGAATGCTTCCACTTACCCTCCGTCCTGTGCCCTTGTGCACCACTGGCACCCGTTCCTCTCCAGTGAGAGAATTTATGTCCAACTTGCTGGGATCTTTACAGCGCTGCCTCCTCTGTTTAGGCTTTTCTGAAAAACTCTGGAAGGAAAAGAAAGAGTGAATATGAGTGAGTCCCAAATAACGCTGCCCAGCACTGGAATATAAAACTTGCACTTACTGTGCCAAAGCCAGGGATTTCTAGAGTGTAATCCGACTGCTGTCTCAGCCAGTCCAGAAGACTCTTGTTTGGAACAATCTTATCTGTCTGGACATTAGTGGCTGGAACTGACTGTTGACTTGAGGTAGTTATGGCTGGCCCATCTGGATTGGGATTACTTGTTACAGTCTGAATTTCATCTTCCTGAATAACATAAGCAGGAGAAACAGGAAAAAAGGCATGCTTCAAATATAAATTCTAATACTTTACATATAGATAATTATGTAGATTTTCAGTGCATAAATTACAATTGCCTGTAAGGAAAGATGGATTTAATTTTTCAAATTTCAGGTTTATGTATATTTAAGATGGGTTACTGATTGACACAGAAACTTTCAGAACTTAGCTCTTCCCTGGGTTCAACTTCAATGCTGGTATTTGATCCCACTGAAACCCCAGCAAGTATTAGGATCCCTGACTGTTCTTAGATTATTCTATTACTTGCTCTTAATGCTGCAAGATACATATCAAAAATATTGAGTTGCTTTAATGCTTTTACTGGACTTCACATCCAATGGAGTAAATCTGCTGAATAGGGATATGCTGCATTGGGACATCAGCAGTGCTGAGGAAGGGAGGGATGTCCTGGGAAGATTGGGAGGAAGGTAGATGCAGCAGTGACATAACTTTCTAGTATCAAAGAAGCATATATTCTTCTTGGCTACACTGGAATCTATCAAGACACTGAGAATGAAGGACCTCTCACATGTGAATAATGGCCAAAAGATTTATTACACTACACTGTTGCTATGTGTTGCTTGTCAATAATTGAATTAGACTTCTTTCAACAAAGCAGCAAGGAAGAGTACTTTTGAGCTATTTGGTCAATTTTTTTTCAGAGTTGTTTTGCTTGTGATAAAACTTTACAGCATTTAAAAATATTTAATATATATCACACTGTGTAATAATATGTGATTGTTTTCTTTCTTGTGTTAATTACTAATTACTATCTGAAGTATCCTCCTGTTTTAGTTATGTGGGTATTGTGATGATCAGAAAGTATATTGAAAGAGGAGAAAACAATCCACATGGTTCAGGTACAAGGCTGAATCCATCAAAACTAAACCTCTACTCTAGATCAGGGGCAGAGACCAGAAAAGCCAGACAAAAAATCAGAAGAACACTTCAGTGAGTGGCAGGTAACAAAAGCTTGTGGCTTTTAATAAAATGTGTTTGTCAGAGAAGGTGTCACCAGGCTTTTCCGATTTTTTTGCCAGCATACACTAACACGGCTGTCTTCCTACAGAAAAGCCTGGGAAACTCAATACTCCGAACAACTAATCAGAAGCAGGCAATACCACCCTCCTCAGGTGACCTCCTAAAAGGGAGGAGCCCCACTTCATAAGGTTTTGTTCTTTTGCCTTCATCCCAGGAAGAGATGGCTCAGTCAAGTAAGAAATCTCCAACTTGGGGAAGGATTCAAGTATTAGAAGGAAATAGCCATCTAGAAAAAAAATGGAGCTAGATGCAAATTAGGCTCATCTAAAAACATTTTATGATGGATTAATGTGAGCTGTTTCCCTGTATCTTAATCCTATTTTGCATTGAGAATGTGTCTAGATGGGGATTCATGTCTGGAGATTAGCTGTGAACTAAAGCAGGACTCATGAGATTTTACTTTTCTCCATTGTCCGAAATTCTCAATTAAATGCTTAACCTTAATCTACATAACTGTATCTTCTTCTGAAATCAGTAGTCTCATTCTGATGGGGAATTTACCTTACTAAGCATCTCAGCCACTCTGCTGGCCACAAAAAAGGCAAGAAAGCTGGAAGCAAAGGACGTTTTTCCAACTTTCTTCCTCCAGAATTTTTTCTATAGAGAGACAGTGGTGACAGTCGCCAAAAATACTATCTTCACCCCCAAGATTGTGAAAGAGTGCAACAGTAGGGATTGTGGGAGAAGGGCTTGGGATCCCCAATTCAGGGAGCCAGAAGGGTTTAACTGTTTACCATAACGGATTTTTTAAAGTATTGCTAGTGAGCTGCCACTTGTAAAACAAATAAAAGATAAGTTAATTAGTAACATTTTCCAACTTATTCTAACTGCAACATTTTTATCTTCTCTTTCTGCCCAATCTAGGCCTCCAAAGCAACTTTCAACAATCGTATCAGAGAGGTCTCCAAAGACTGCAATCTGCAGTTGATGATCATTCTGCAAAGAAAAGTGAGAATGACAGAAGAGTATGGGGATTAGTACTCACGGGCAGCCCTGTCTGGAGGCTTCTCTCCTTCAGAAGTATCAGGTCTATCCCTTCCACATTTTTTCTCCTACCCCGTCTTCTTCTCATAGCAGCATCATCTCTTCGTAGGCTTCCATTGACAATTTGTCCTGTGACAGGATGAATTAACCCTGCCTGAAGGATTCCAGACAAGTCCATGCCAAGAGAGCCCTGCAGAGCATTCACCGTCCCTAGCTTAGGTATATTTGTGCTCATGGAAAAAGGAGTGCTGCTTGTTGAGGTTCCATCTGGCACTCTTGAGAGATCTACTGTATCCCGCCAGCCATTCAACACAGCTGAAGGATGGGAGTGGGATGTTACAAGCTGATCAAGGCTCCGATGCTTGGCATCTCTCTCTATCTCAAATTCGTACGACTGCCGGTGCTTGGATTCATCTTTGACAAAAGTGGGAGCCAGAAAAGTTTCCTGTGTTTAAAACCAGAGCCAGAAAGGTCAGTTATAATTTCTTATGACTAGTGGTATACAGAATCTATAGCTACAGAATCTATAGCACCCCTTTACAAAAGGGATATCTCCATGCTCCTAACAGTTAGAAAAGTTCATTTCTGCTCCTCCATCATTGTTTCCTTTGCTACTGAGAGTATTAAGAAAATTGTCTTGAAGAAAGCAACAATCTCTCCTATAGTAATAGTATCATACTCAAGTTTAATTTAAACTAAAAGGAGGATTAACAGAGTCCACCTCTTATATTTTTCCAAGATATTCAGGGAACTCCCACACAATTTTTCTTCAAAAGTCTTAGCTACACTTGGCTCACAAGTCAAAAATGATGCCACCTCCCCCTAAGGATTTATGTCACTAGCTGGACAGTTTCTGGACCACTAATAATCAATAAATAATGACTGAGGCCTCTCTGGGAGCTCACATTAATGGTCTTCATAGTCTGCTAAATAACCTTGATACACCAAATATATCAGTACCTATTAAATACAGTGAAACAGGCATAAACATACAGTAGTTTTCTCCACAGAAGTTTGAAATGTGATACAAATAACTTTTTAATAGAATGAATATCCAAGCTTACCTTTGGGAGCTGTGTAGCTATCACTCCATTACTGAAACTGGGTTCAGAGACTTCTGGTTCAGTATAGCTACTCCTATTGCAAGTACTGCTGGCTAAGGCAGGAGTGGACATCATACTTGGTATTTCAAAAGGTTGGCTGGAAGAAGGCCACTTTCCCTTTAAGACTGCATGACAGATGTTGTCAATGCGGTTAATGATCACTCGATCCTGCCAAAGAAGTAGATATTCTTCACCTAGCTGTGTATGTTGGCATTCTCTCACATTATAATGCTCAGGAAAACTAAAGCTAGAGGAGAAATTTAACTTAGGGCTCCTTTTCTAATAACAGAGAGACTGAGAGATTGATTGGGCTGTGTATTTACTATTCTGTTTATCAGGAATATTATCATGCCCCAAGCCTGGAATGCAGACACACAGCTACCCTTATGAATACAGTTCATACCATATCAAGATATGACTTGGCAACTCTAAATCCAGAAAATAATCAGAGCCTCTGTGTGTGTGTGTGTGTGTGTGTGTCTGTCTGTCTATATGTATAGACAAACATACACCATCTATTTCTACTGCTGTATATTTACATTCAAAATCACCTTGAAAGTATAATTCAATGCATATAATCAAAGGCAGAGACTTAAAAAGCAATTCTCTGTATCTTAATTCCCATCATAAAGCACTCCTTTCATTCCATCATGACTCAGATATATTATTTCAAAACCTGTGTGTTAAATCTCTAAGAGACTGCACATAAAAAATACTTTATGGGATTATTAGCTTATCTAGGAAGTATGTCAACAAGATAGGTTTCCCCAATCTGATGCCCTTTGGAATTGCATTACAGGAGGAGGGAATCATGTTGGGAAGGCAAGTAAAGGAAAAGAAACTGTGGTGGATACTATGAAGGAAGGCCTGCCACAGAATCTTACTGACTGAATGGCCGATGATTAAAAGAGATGAAAATATTTTTCTTCTTTAAAATAATACTGAATATCAGCTTTAAAATATATTTTTTTCAAAGGAGAAATGACTCAACCTTTACAAATATATAAAACAGAGAAATGATACTACAGTCTATTAGCAGGAGCGGCAGGAGCATCAATAGGGGGGCATTTGTCAAAAAAGTCAAGATATTGGTCACAACTGCCCAAATGAAGCCCCACCTCTTTTTCACGTATGCTGATGTAGCATTCACATACAAAGGAAAGGGGCTGTGGTCTTGACTTTTTTGATCCCCTCCCAAGGATGCCCCTGCCATTAGAATCACACATACAAACATTTTTTACTTTGCATATTAAAACACACAAATAGCTATGGAAAGCATTATTTATGTCTATCAAAACACAGTATAATGCAAGTAGCATGACAGAGGAATGTTCAATTTGCAGAAACTAATCAGAACTACACTGAAAATATTGTTAGTCTTTTATTAATTGGTACCTTCCTTATGAAGAATAGAAATAGAGAAAAAAAGCAATCTGAGAAGGTTCTCTCTAGAGAGGCAGCATTTTCTTCCACTTGTGTCAATTATGTAGGCAGCAAGTAGGTTGAATGATTCAGTCTCAATTACTGATAAAATTCTCTTCTACAAAGATTCTACTGTAAGAATGATTTGTCCCTACAGTTTCTCAGAAAAGATATCCTGATCAAATTATCATATAGGTTTGGACTAATGGTTTTATATATGGTACTGCAGCGAAGCTATTATATGCTTAAAGATGGAAGACCACAGAAACACCAATAATGGAGGAATGGATTGTGAAGATGACTGAGTTTGCAGAAATGGCTAATCTGACTTGTTTTGATTAAGGAGGGCACTACAACTATTAAGTTCACACAACATATTAAGGTATACTGTGGCTTACTTATTGTAATTAACAGTAGTGTGTGAACCAAGCTATTGTGATTTTTACAGCTTAGGATGATATGTGGATCCCATCAACAAGACCAATCCTGAGGTGGCTGAAGACCCATTAAAGTAAGACTTTTTTTTTGATTAGGTGGCCACCTTTTTTCCATTGATTTATCTTCCTTTGAGTATGCACTAAAAGACAAACTCAGCAAACAGTGTAATTCCAAATACTGTGGACATGAAAAACCTTGAGAAGATATGGGAAGCTGCTTTCAGTTCTCACTGAGCATTGACCTAAATCATGTATGTATGCATACTGAAACTACAAAGTCACCTTAGGCCACTCTGAGAAAGAGTAGAGTGTCTTCTCCTGTAAAAGTTGTGCTATGGTAGGTGCTCGAACATCATGAAGTTCATCAGTCTCTCCAGGAACAGCAAATGTGGAGCTCTTACTTTCATCTTCAGAAAACTTCTCAAAGCCATCTAGATAGAGTAGAAAACAGCAGATTAGTTAAAGCTCTGAATCTACTAAACTGATGACTCTCAACAAATGACTAAAATATAAGGTACTTAGAAGCCACAGTAGCAGTATTCACTGTTTGGAAGCTTCCTTCACTCCTAAAATGCTAGGTGTTGTTATGCAGAAAATGGCTAAATATGCATCAGAACTTGAAATATGAAACAAACAATAAAGATTGTAACAATCCACAGATTTGCAACATTCCTGAAGAAAATGGAATAAAAAATTCAGCAAATAATTTATTGGGCTCCTCTAAACTTGACAACAGAATTCAAATAGTGTAGCTAATAGCTAACTGGAAAACTAAATTAATTCAGAAGCCCTATTCAGGCATTTTCCCTGCGTATACAAGGATTAAAAGTACAATGGTTAAGACAGAAAAGGAGTGCTGTGGGTTGAACATTAGTCTGCAATATCCCAATCAGCCATTACTTATTAGAACTCTGAATTGCAAAGAGGTTTAGTGCCCTGTTTAGCAATCGTTCGCAGTTATGATGGTGATGAAAAAGTAATTTTACAACCAATCCTCACATCTGCAACCTTCACACGTCTGTAAAGCAAAGGAAAGCTGAAGTAAGATCATAAGCAGAGTCATAGTTTCATTTAGCGACTGCTTCACTTAACGGCTGAGTTGCCAGTCCCAATTGTGGTTGCTAAACAAGGACTACCTGTATGTACTTTCAGTGAATACAGCTGCAATCCTATGCAGCTCCTTAATATTCAACATGCAAAAATCTGCAAAGAAGCTAGTTACACAGGGGATATTAGTAGCAGGGTTCTATATATACCCTCTGCCCTCACCCCCACACCTAATACAACTGCAAGACGAATATCTGCACTTGGTCTATAATAAGGCATGAAAGTGTAAAAGGTACAATTATGCGAAAAAGTGAGTACACCCCACTGAAATTTTTGACTGTCAACATTTCAACATACAGATATTTGATTTTCATTTAACAATACTGATAAAGGGGATACGATATAACAAATATCATGCACCATTTACATTTTGTAATCCATTGTGTAATTTAAATAAACATAAATGCAAATTTCACATGTGGAAAAAGTAAGTACACCCCTACCTGTATCATTACCTCAAATATCTACATTTAGAATCAGGTGCACCAAATCAGGTGCAAATGATTAGAATATTGTTAGAGAGTATCTGGGAGGATATTTAAACCTGTCAGCCTTGCAAGGTAGTCCAGACAAGAAACACACCCAGATGAACTAATTCTTCTTTATTGTAAGGTTACATTAACAGAATCTTTCAAGTTGAAAGAACATTTCTCCCCCCGTCACCTTTACAGCCCAAGAAACTAGGGAAGGTCCCTTCTGAGACATTTGCAATGCCCACATTCCTACTGCAGGCTAAGCTGCCTCTTATCTGCCCTGGCTGCAGCTCTTCCCTGTCTCCCAAGGTCACTCCCACATACCATTACAAAACCTCAGACTTTAGTTTGATTTGCTCTTTGTTGTTGAAGTGTGTGGTATCACCATGTCTAAATTGAAAGAGTTCTCTGAGACCTTCAGAAAGAAAGGGAAGGGATTTAAAAACAAGACTGCCAAACAATTAGACATCAATTATTCCACTATATAGAAGATCATCTACAAACTGAAAAGATTTCAAACTACCAACTCATCCAGGCCAGACCATGCCATTAAGTTCAGCCTGACAGCAGAACACAAGATACTGAAAGAAGTCTCTAAGTCTCTAAGAATTTCATGATATGACCTACAGCTCTCGTCATTATTGATGTCAAAGTGTATGTGTCTATCATTAGAAAAAAGCTGCACAAATTAGATCTACTGTATATGGGAGGTGTGCCAGGAGGAAACCTTTGCTGTCCAGAAAGACCAGGGTTTCTGGAACAATGTGCTCTGGACAAACAAGGCAGAGATAGTTATTTGGCCACAGTACCAGAAGATAGGTTTGGCAAAAACCAAAGAGCATTTCACCAGAAGAACCTGATGCCAGCTGTAAAGTATGGTGGTGGAAATGTGATGGTTTGAGGCAGCTTTGCTGCACCAGGGCCTGGGCAGCTCACCATCATAGAATCCACTAGGAATTCTTCATTGTACCAGAGGTTGCTTGAGGATAATGGAAGACCATTTGTCAGAAGCCTGAAGCTCAACCAAAAGTGGACCTTGCAACATGGCAATGACCTTAAACATTTCCAGTAAATCCACCAAGGAATGGCTGAAAAAAAAGAAAAGAAATGGAGGGTTCTGGAATGGCCAAGTATGACGGATTTCCCCCGGTTTTCTCTCTGGGTTCTTTTTTTTCTGGTTATGTGCAAGCATGATGACAGAGTAACTCGAGAGGCAAGCAGTAGGTTTTCAACCAAGGCTTTACTCAATGCTCCAAAAGGGTTTGATAAAATAAGCTGCAAATTAAAAGTCCTCCCATACGGACCAACAGTCAATATAAAAAACAAAGGCAGGAGTGTAAGCCCTCTTTGCCTGAGTAGCCTTAAGTAAACGTGTCTTGTTGGCGAGAGGACGAGATGAGCGAGTCCCCCCTCCTGCAGCTGAGGCAAGACTTAAAACCATAGCTTCTCCAGAAATCTATTATGATGCATAGCAGCAGCAATTCATGGTCAACCTTTGCTTCTCCAGCACCTCCCACTCTCCTCCAGGGCTAATCTTAAATACCCTTTCAGAATCAGCCTCCATCCCTCTCCACAGGTGTTAACAATTTAGAATCCCACCCTGATTAACTTAACAGAGTTTGCAATAGTTACAGTTTGGGATACAAACCGGGGCTCTTTCCCATGCTCTCATCTAATACAAAGGCTTATGGCTATCTAACAACGAAGTTAATTTTCTAGCAGGCGATAAATGCTTTATCCATGTCACATCGAAGTGTAACTCAGGAAGTTTGTTCACCTACTATTGAGAATAGAGAAATATGCAAAAAAAAGATGGTTATTTCTCACGACTCTGGATTTCCGTCACACCCCCTCCACCAAGAATGGATCCAATCCCCTGCGGATGAGCCACTCCCAAATGTGATAAGGCATCTGCAACTAAGTTGTCTTTTCCCTTAATGTGTTGCACTACAAAATCAAAATCTTGAATTTGCAATGCCCACCGCATTATACGTGTATTATCATTTTTCATCCTATGGATGAAGGTAAGGGGCGAATGGTCTACTTGCAATCTGAAACGGTTGCCCGCCAGGTAAGGGCGAAGCTTCTTTAATGCCCACATGATTGCCAATGCCTCCTGTTCAACAACTGCATATTTCCTCGCTCTTGGTAATAATTTTCTACTAAGATACAATATTGGCCTTAAACCCCCTTCAATTTCTTGGGCCAGCACTGCCTCCTTAAACTCCCATTTATCCCAAAGTTCCATTTCACCTTTCCCTTCCATTTCCACCAGGGAAGCACTCTGCTCCCTTTCCCAGCTTTTTGCCTCACTAGCCTTAGATCTAGTGGTTACCATTCTCATGGAGGTCTTGTATTCCAATTCAGCCCCAATAATAAATTGAGCATCATCTCCCTTGTGGATTAAACAGCACAGAATTCCGTCCCACCCTTGATATTCAACATGCACCTTCACCAATTTCTTAAGCCTTGGTTTGGCCTCATAGGGCACGATTTCAATGTACCCAACCAATTCATGGGGAACCCTCTTTAACCAATCCTCATGTAGGGAGCTAACGTCGGCCCCCGAATCTGCTAGGGCTCTTATTTTATATTGCCCATCCAGGATTACCTCCCCACAACGAAGTTCCCTGATCCACTTCCTTTGTTCTTCGTCACATCGAAGTATAACTCAGGAAGTTTGTTCACCTACTATTGAGAATAGAGAAATATGCAAAAAAAAGATGGTTATTTCGCACGACCCTGGATTTCCATCACACCAAGTCAAAGCCATCAAGATGCTGTAGGGTGATTTGAAACAGACTGTACATGCAAACCCCCTCCCCTCAAACATCACACAGCTGAAAACATTCTGCATAGAGGAGTGGGAAAAAATTCCTCCCAGTTCATGTCAGAGACTGGTAGACTACTTGAGGCTGTTTCTGCCAAAGAGGGCAATACGAGATATTAGAGCCAAAAGTGTAAATAATATTAATAATAATAATAGTAATAGTAGTAGTAGTAGTAATAATAATAATTTTAAAAAACAGACAAAGTAATAGAAAATGAAGAAGCTAAGGGCTCTGGGATTTTAGAATTCAAACAGACAAGCACCTGCCACACAACACCCCAGACTTAACAATTGTTGATAAGAAAGACAAAAAAGTCTGGATAGTGGGCACTGCAATACCTGGAGACAGCAAAATAGAAGAGAAAGAATTGGAGAAAATCACAAAATACAAAGACCTACAAACAGAAACAGAACAACTGTGGCAAAAGAAAGCAAAGATAGTACCAATAGTAATAGGCACCTAGGGTGCAATCCCAAAACATCTGGAGTACCACTTGAAGACCATCGGCATTGACAAAATCACCATCAGTCAGTTGCAAAAGCAGCTTTACTTGGAACAGCCTACATCCTGCAACGATACCTTTAACACCATCGAACAACATCTGCCTATCCCAGGTCCTTCAGAAGAACTCAATAGGTGGATAAAAATACCAAATCCAGTCTAAACATCTGGCTGGCGGTGCAACCAACAATAATAACAACTTATTCAACATGCATGCCACCCAACTCTCAACAACTCTGGGTGGCTCACAGCAATCAAAGAAATTACAATAAAATCAATAAAAGATAAAAGACGGCAAGCATGACAGACCAGATGGAATGAAGCGAAGGTCTCATTCTCCCTCACCAATGGCTTGGGTGAAGAGACAGGTCTTCAAGGCTCTTCTAAACAACAGCAGAATGGGAGACATCTGGATCGTGGGGGGAACCTTGTTCCAGAGGGCAGGTGCTTCTGGGGTCCCAACAGATGACACTGTTTAATTGAAGGAACCCAGAATGCACCAACCCTGTAGGATCAAATTAACCAGACAGATGCTATGGGAGACAGGTGGTCCCTCAAGAAACCAGGTTCCATGCCATGTAGGCCTTTGTACTGCTTACTTTTTCCACAGAAGGAAATGGCATATCTGTTAATTTTTTGTTGAATAAATTTACATCACCTTTATCTTTATATATTGTTTGAATGAAGATTAATATTTTTGGAGCCCCAAGAAGGACCCACATAACACTGTTGCTCTGCAAGCTGCATTCGGTACCAGTTTGCTTCCAGGTCCAATTCAAGGTGTTGGTTATCACCTTAAAGCCCTACCTGGCATGGGACCAGGTTACCTGAGGGACCGCCTCTTCCCCATGACTTCAACCCGTCCCACCCAATCACACAGACAGGGCATGCTCCGGACCCCCTCGGTAAAAGAGCTCCGACTAGCGGGGTCCAGAAGGTGGGCCTTCTCTGCTGTACCCCCACCCTTTGAATAACTTGCCCCCAGAGGTGAAACTGGCCCCCTCATTCCTGGCCTTCCGGAGGGTTTTGAAGACCTGGCTCTGCCATCTGGCCTGGGGTGGGGAGGGAAGACATCAAGTGTGGGGTTAGCTAGCCCCTTAGAGCCTGGTGTTTGCTGCTCTGAACCATCAGCCTCCTGGACTCTTTCCTTCTTTTTTAGTAATTGTGTGTATAGGTTTTTAATTGTATGTTTATTTATTGTTTTTAATTGGTTGTGAGCTGCCCAGAGTCCCCCACTGGGGGGAGATGGGCGGGGATAAATTTAATAAATAAATAAATAAATAAATAATTGTGGCCATAATTGCTAAAAAGGAAAAAAAAAACCTTTACATGGGGTGCACTTACTTTTTCACATGACTGCTTTAACTAGTATCCTAGAGAGATATAATAGTTAATTAGCAGTCACAATGACATGGTTTTCTCATTCTTTTTAAGATGGAGTAGAAAACTCCTAGTTGACTCTAATTTTTTGTTTTAGATTAATTTAATTAAAAATAAATAAATGGGAAGCTGGCATGCCTCAAAGCAAACTGCCAACCTATAGCATCATCTTTATTGATCTGAACATTTCTAGCCCAACATATGCCCAAATATATTCTTAGAAAAGTTTTTAACGGATGCAGCCTGATGCATTATTTGGAAATGTGCCCAGAAAAAAGTAAATTGGGAATGGTAAATAGCATTTTGGTTTCAGTGGCAGGGTGCTACAGGAGATGGTGGGGATCTACTTCATCAGTTGGTGTTTTCTGGGCAAGTAAATAGGTATTTGAATTACATCATTTCAATTAGCCATATATTACCACTCATATATACAAGAACATAACTAATTGAAATATATCTTCACAATATTCTACCTTGATTTTGACTGATTCCATCCCTCTTCTCTAGGTCTTGGTGCTCACACTCTTCTTCTCTCTTTATTTCATTCTCATAAAGAGGTTGAGCAACAGGACTATCCCTCTTCTCCTCAGTATCATCTCCCCAGAGGACTGCTTCCATGCAAACAGGATGTGACTTAAGGAGCTCCACTTGAATTGCTGAAGTCTGGCTTCTTGCAGAGTGGTGGTAGTGGTGGTGGCAGGTCTGAATCTCCTGCAAGCCTGGGGTGTGCTCCTCAAGGCTTTCACATTCAGCTTGATCATCCTCACCCATCCCAGGTTCACTATCACATTTGGATGCTGCCTGCTCACTTGAGATTGATTCAACCAGTACCTTATTCCTTTCCTCCATGAATGCATCCAGCGTGGTAAGAATACATGAACTGTGTTTCTGCTCCTCCTGTGTCCTACATTTGGCTTCTCTACTATCTTCCACAATGCCAGTTGCTGTCTCCAGATGATCTTCCTCTTCCTCTTCCTCTTCTTCCTCCTCTTCCTCCTCACTATGGCTTTGACTATGCATTAATTTCTCCTCCAAACCCTTTTCATGCAATAAGCCCATCAATCTCTTCTCAGGTTTTACTTTGATATCAAAGTTACGAAGCCTGGGACCATAGACTCCTATGCTCAGAACACCCTCCACACCATCTCTTTCAAATGGAACTGCTTTTGGGCTAGTATACTGATTTTCCATATGCTGAAGGGCATTACAGTTTTCCTGAGCAAAACTCTCAGAAGGCTTTGTCTCCTTCTCTGAAAGCTCCTGTCCTGTATTCCGACTTTCCAACTGATCACTGCCAAACTGCAAATGATCCAAGTAGGTGGACTCTCGTATGGTCTCAGCATCACAGCTAGAGAGGTCTTCATCCCCATCTGTTTTGCCCTCTGCCATTTTGGTAGCATTGCTGCTGATGTCTGTGCAGCTAGGGCTGTCACGAGCAAAAGAACTGTGCTCACTGTTGCAGGCCTTTTCATCATACATCATGCACGTCAAAGAATCAGGCAAAGAACTCTCATCATAGTTAATGGAAATCATACTCCGGACTTTAGACATGAAGTTTTCACAGCTGCCATCCTGAGAGGTGTTTTCTGCCTGCAAAAGATCATTCCCTGAGTTCATTAGTTTAACACAGTTATCTGTTTCTGCCTCTGCTGATGCTTGCTTTCTTTCTGCTTGATTATACGAAGGGGAGTAATATAGTTTAGAATTTGCTTGGTGGTGACAGCACAAGTGTTCTTCTCCAAGGACCCCTGTCCTTTTATTTTGAGCATAGTTTCTGTAGGCATCCAGAAATGACAATTGGGGATCATTCATTATATAATAGTCTGTGCGATTCAGCCCATGCTTAGCCGTACCAATTAGCAGGTCCCGATCATGTTTGCCACACTCCCACCATACAGGGAGATATAGGCTTGGACGGCAAAGTTTGAGCCTTTCATGTAACTGTGGACACCTCAGCACTTGCTCGCGGACCTTCCGTAGGAGTTCAATTCGATACAGTGTCCTTGCAGCACGATCCTCTGTGATTGGTTCCACATAAATACTGGGATCTGTTGGGCCTACAGAAATAGAATAGAAAGGAAGAATAGATAAAACCAAAATATGAGAGAGAGAGAGAGAGACTGCACCAGAATATTTTTAAATTAAAATCAAAGTGCTATAAGTCTTCTGTATCAGGACATTTTATAATTGCTAATGACTCTAATGTTCAGAGCTATAGTGTAAGATGACAGCGAGGAAAAAAATCTCAGAAAAAGGAAGATGGCTATTACAGCCTGGGATGCCCTTGTGCCAGCTACGTATATTGGGCCATTACAGTTCCTGCCAGCCTAGACAAAGAGAGGTCTAACATCTGCAATGGATTGTTTTTGGAATGGTTTTGCCATGTGAAATCACTCAAGCCCCTATATAAATAAAAGGTTTCAGATAATTTTAACTATATTTCATCTGTCAGATATATCACACTTTCTTCCAGGAGCACAAAGCACCATAGCTGGGGATCTCCCCATAACTTTATCTCCAGAACAACAACCCTGTGAAGCAGGTTAGACTGAGAAGGAGTAACTGACCCAGTGAGGTGAGTTTCCTTGAGTGAAGGTGAACCTGAACTTCTGTCTCTTCAATCCCAGTCCAAATCCTTAGTCATTACAATAGCTCTCTTAATAAATGGTCTATTTGGATTTCATTGCTTGGATAGCTCATCTGAAGATGAGACTAAACTGGAATCCTTGAAATGGATGGATAGTATATTTACAGCAAAAAAGAGAGACACTTTGAGGACTAAAGATACTCAGAAGCCATGAGAGGTTAGGAGGAGAACTGGGGATAAAGAATGGAACGGAATGGTTGAAATCTTAAACAGGAAGCACTCTATAGCAACCCTTGATTGCAAAGTCTGACTTCAAAGCCCTTGAATGGTTCTCACTCACCATCATCTTTCCAGTGGGGCAGCCGACAGACATTTCTACACATAGCAACAAAATTGTAGAAATATTTTTCTAAACTTTCATCGGTTTTCTTCTCCAAACGTGAAATGGATCGGAACTGGGTCCAATCAAAGACTTTCTTTTCTGGCTCATAAATGACCCCAAATGAGGAGACAGTGCGATAGAAATCTGCTTGCTCTCTTCTGGTCCATCTGAAGAATACATGAGGAATACAAATAAATATATCAAACTTGCATTTTCATCCCAATGTTTTAATTATTATTATTATTTAATAAATACATATACCACCCCACTCCCAGCGGCTCTTCCATGTTTGCAGTTGGGAATTAATTTTGGTTATGTAAGAACCAATTAATTTTGGTTATGTAAGAACATCTATGTGTTGAAAGCAGCTCAATACTAGCAATTATGAAGAACATAGCCCTGTCACAATCTATAGAGCAGTTTCTCAATATAATCTCAGCTTATTAAAACCTAAATACCAGGTTTTGTCCTTAAATAATAACCAGAAAGACATCTTGTACCTATTCCATATGACCATTTGAGTGCAGAAATAGCTCTTTGTATTTCATCCCCCTTTCCGTGGACAAAGGAGGAGATACATTATTGAAGAAGGCAAAATTTAAGTTTTTTTGTTTAACAAGCAGCAGTCACTTTGGCAACTAATGTTAAATAAATTAATAACCTCATCTGGTTCTGACATTCCTGTGGTTTCTTTTCAATTATATTTGTCTTCAAGATATGTGTCTTCTCAACACATTTACTGTATTACTAAAGGACAATGCTATGGGAGAACATATCATTTGGTGCTGCTGCCTGAAGGTCCTCATAATACCTCCAAGAAACAGTATCCAATATTCTTATCATATTCCTTCCTGAATAAAAACCTAGAAAAGTTTGGAATACATACTGTTGTGTAGACTGTATGAAGGTGCAACAGAATCTGTTTACCTTACCTAGCAAGGAGGAGCTGATTTGGGCCTACATGACTTAGGTCCTTCCTTGCTAAATACAGTGGTGCTTAAAAGTTTGTGAACCTTTTTGAATTTTCAATATTTCTGCATAATAAAACATGATCTGTTCTCCACACAAGTTCTGAAACTAGATAAAGATAACCCAATTAAACAAATAGTCAAAACATTATATCTGTTTATTGGCTTATTGAGGAAAATGATCCAAAGCTACATATTTGTGCATGGCAAAAGGATGTGAACCTTTAGAATTATCAGTTCCTTTGAAGGGGAAATTAAGAGTCAAGTGTTTCAGTCAATGGGATAATAATCAGGCATGAGTGTGAGAGGTCCTGCCTTATTTAAAGAATAAATAAGGTCCTGCCTTATTCTTGGTATTCACTATCGAAGTCTGATCTTCACAACACAAGTATGTGGAAGTGTGTCATGGCTTGAACAAAGCAGACTTCTGAGGACCTCCGAAAAACAGTTGTTGATGCTCACCAGACTGGAAACGGTTACAAAGCTATTTCCAAAGAGTTTGGACTCCACCAGTTCACTGTCAGGCAGACTGTGTACAAATGGAGGCAATTCAACACCATGGTTACTCTCTGCAGGAGTGGTCAACCAACCAAGATCACCCCAAGAGTAAGGCATGTAATACTCCGGGAGTTCTTGAAAAACCCCAGGGTAACATCTACCACCATCAAGAGAACACTGAATAACAATGGTGTGCATGGCAGGGTTGCAAGGAGAAAGCCACTACTCTCCAAAAAGAACATTGCTGCCTGACTAACTTTGCGAAAGAGCTTGTAGATAAGCCAGAAGGCTATTGGAAGAGTGTCTTGTGGACAGATGAGACAAAAATAGAACTTTCTGGCTTGTTTGCAAAAGGCAAACACTACATTCCAGCATAAGATCCTTATCCCATCTATGAAATATGGTACTGGCAGTACCATGGTTTAGGCCTGGACTTAGATGGTATGCTGTCATTGGTGGAATTATGAATTGTACCAGCAAATTCTACAGCAAAATATCAGAGTATCTGTCTGTGAACTGAAGCTCAAGAGAAAGTGAGTCATGAAGCAAGACAACCCAAAACACGCAAGTTGTATGACCAACGAATGGTTAAAGCAAAAGAAAGTGAATAGTTAAAGCAAAAGAAAGCTAATGTTTTAGAACAGCCAAGACAAAGTCCTGACCTTAATCCTAGAGAAATTGTTGTGGAAGGGCCTGAAATGGGACGTTCATGCGAGGAAACCCACCAACATCCCTGAGTTGAAGCTGTTCCGTAAGGAGGAATGGGCTAAAATTCTTCTAAGCCAATGTGCAGAACTGATCAACAGTTATCAGAAATGTTCAGCTGCAGTTATTGCTGCCCAAGAGGGGCACACCAGTTACTTGAAAGCAAAGGTTCACATGCTTTTGCCATATACAAAGATGTAGCTTTGGATCATTTCCCTCGATAAATAAATGAACAAGACTCATTTATTTAACTGGGTTCAATTTATCTAGTTTTAGGACTTGTGTGGAGAACAGATCATGTTTTAGGTCATATTTATGCAGAAACATTGACAATTCAAAAGGGTTCACAAACTTCTAAGCATGACTGTAATCCTTGGGATTCCATTAACTTTTGGAGCTAAGATGGAGAAGATCACCATGTAACTGCTCAAGTAATCTACCCTATGTTTGCAAGTTCAAAACTGGGAGGAAGGCTGGCTATTCCTAATACTTGCTAGAAAGTAACTTCACAGTGATTATAGCAAGCATATTTATTGAAATACTGTATTAAAACAGGATTTCTTGCCTAGTGCAGCCTACATTGGTTTTTACATTATACCAGAATCTAAAGTCAAAATATGAGTTTGAATGTCTAGTTATACAGTAGTATCTGCATGAATATAATCAAAATGACAAGCCAAAAAACAGGGACCAGTTATTCAGCTTAAGGAGAGGTTCTCAGTAGTTTTTGCCCAATTATTTAAAAAATAAGATTAGCAATACCAAATAAGCTTAAGGCTGACTTTTACAGTTTACTCTTACCTTTTTTGCATTTCGTTGTTCATAGGGTCCATTTCGTTGGCTCTCCTAATCATTTCCTCTTGGAGCCAGTAGCCATGATTACAAGGTCCGATAACATCAGGCCTAGATGGCAGTTCTTTGCGGTTGCAGCGCTGATAGACAGTGACAAGACGCCGAAGTCTGGCTGTGAGGGCAGATGACACAGGCCAGCTGGATTTGTCTGGGTCAGAGCCATCCTGGGCTTCAAACATCAGCAAGGTTATTAGTATTTAATACATCCCTGCAGAATCCTCACATCCTCCATTCACTTACATATATTGGAACATATATCCTGATGCAACACATTCATTTGAACTGAACTCTGATTTACTCAATTAGCCTAATTTTCTGAATTCACATGATACACAGAACTATAACTAACTGGCTGAGTTTGCACAAGCTAAAATATGTTCATTTATTTGTGGCTCAATATTTCTTGAAGAAAAAATCACCCTTTTCACTAATCCTCAGTCCTACAGTTGTGACAGGCATGCACATCTCTTTTTGAGTCCTTCAGTGTTCAAACATTCCTTAACAATAACAGCAGTTCTGCAATGGAGTCAATTATCCAGAGAGGTGGTAACCTCTCCTTCGCTAGATATGTTCAAGTAGGGACTAGGCAGCATCTCTTGTGGATGATTTCTCTTGGGGATTAGACTTGATAGCCTAAAATAAATGCCTCCACCCAACTCTATGATTCCATTATTTTGTTTGTTTTGCTCTACAGGTGAAACTCGAAAAATTAGAATATTGTGCAAATGTTCATTTATGTCAGTATGGCAACTCAAAAGGTGAAACCAATATATGAGATAGACGCATTACATGCAAAGTGAGATATGTCAAGCCTTACTTTGGTATAATTGTGATGATTATGGTGTACAGCTTATGAAAACCCCAAATTCACAATCTCAGAAAATTAGAATATTACATGACATCAATAACACAAGGATTGGAAATAGAACAATATCGGACCTCTGCAAAGTATAAGCATGCATATGTACTCAGTACTTGGTTTGAGCCCCTTTTGCAGCAATGACTGCCGCAATGTGGTGTGGCATGGATGCTATCAGCCTGTGGCACTGCTCAGGTGTTATGGAAGACCAGGATGCTTCAATAGCGGCCTTCAGCTCCGCTGCATTGTTCGGTCTCATGTCCCTCATCTTTCTCTTGGCAATGCCCCATAGATTCTCTATGGGGTTCAGGTCAGGTGAGTTTGCTGGCCAACCAAGCACAGTAATCCCATGGTCATTGAACCAGGTTTTGGTATTTTTGGCAGTGTGGGCAGGTGCCAAGTCCTGCTGGAAAATGAAGTCAGCATCCCCATAAAGCTCATCTGCGGAAGGAAGCATGAAGTGCTCCAAAATCTCCTGGTAGACGGCTGCGTTGACCCTGGACTTAATGAAGCACAGTGGACCAACACCAGCAGATGACGTGGCTCCCCAAATTAACACAGACTGTGGAAACTTCACACTGGACTTCAAGCATCGTGCATTGTGTGCCTCTCCATTCTTCCTCCAGACTCTGGGTCCTTGGTTCCCAAATTAGATGCAAAAGTTGCTCTCATCAGAAAAGAGGACTTTGGACCACTGGGCAACAGACCAGTTCTTTTTTTCTGTAGCCCAGGTAAGACGCTTCTGACGTTGTTTGTTGTTCAGGAGTGGCTTGACAAGAGGAATACGACATTTCAAGCCCATGTCCAGGATCCATCTGTGTGTGGTGGCTCTTGATGCACTAACTCCAGCCTCAGTCCACTCCTTGTGAAAGTCCCCAACACTTTGGAATGGCCTTTTCCTGACAATCCTCTCCAGGCTGCGGTCATCCCTGCTGCTTGTGCACCTTTTTCTACCACACTTTTCCCTTCCACATAACCTTCTATTGATGTGCTTTGATACAGCACAGTGGAACATCCAACTTCTTTTGCAATTACCTTTTGGGGCTTTCCCTCCTTATGGAGGGTGTCAATGATGGTTTTCTGCACAACTGTCAAGTCAGCAGTCTTTCCCATGCTTGTGATTCCTACTGAACCAGCCTGAGAGACCATTGAAAGGCTCAGGAACCCTTTACAGGTGTTATGGATTCATTAGCTGATTAGAGTGGGACACTTTGAGCCTAGAATATTGAACCTTTTCACACTATTCTAATTTTCTGAGATTGTGAATTTGGGGTTTTCATAAGCTGTACGCCATAATCATCACAATTATACCAAAGTAAGGCTTGACATATCTCGCTTTGCATGTAATGCGTCTATCTCATATATTGGTTTCACCTTTTGAGTTGCCATACTGACATAAATGAACATTTGCACGATATTCTAATTTTTCAAGTTTCACCTGTACTCAATCTCATGCTTTTGAGAATAATAGTAACAAAAAAAAAATGAAGGTGCATGATAAAAAAAACACAGGCATGCTTAAATGGAATAAAAAAAGCTTGATCTTAAATTGCAAACAACTTTGCAAACAACCTAAAACATGGCCAGCTGAAGTCAGCTATACATCACACACAGAGGTTTGCCCACACCATCTGCTCTAAGCCATTTTTAAATATTCAGAGGAAAGAGGAATGAAAGCATTTGAAGCAGCAGCTAATATTCAGAGAAATTTGCCTCCAAATTCATACTTTAAATATTACTGAAATTTTCCAGAAGCATAATGATATTTGAATTATGTTTTCTATGGTAGACTTTTAGAAATACAGATTGTAGTTATTCTAGAAAGGCTAACAAGCTGCTATTTGAGCCAATAATTTTAATTTTATACCAAGGAACATTCAGATGCACAGCCTCACCTGCCACACTGTCATCCTTCTTCTCAGGAACAGGACCACAAGTATCAGAAGTCTGCTATGGAAAAACAAACCACTATCAATAAAATGCAATTTAAATACTGGCTTCCAGGACAACATTTGAATACACAAAACATGCAATTAAGTAGGGACTGATATATTATTTCATTTCTGTAGACTAGAAATGTTGAGTAGGAATTCAGGGAAGTGCAATCCCAATTCCTTTGGGGAATACAGAGCTGAGAAAACTGGCTACACCTCTTAAAATATACAAGAAGAAAACCAATCTATATCTCTTTCACTGCTGCATGTGTGGGAAAGGCACTATTACAAATCCACTTGAAAAAGATTTCAAAAGGTCAATATGATCCAGAATAAAACTGTCAAAGATGATACTTGATTTTTCAAGCTGCAGAATGCCTTTAAAACAGAAAACAGCAGGTAGAGTGAGAAATCTATTACTGCCTTAGACTTACCTCCTGTTTCTGTAGTTCATCAAGTCTATCTGCATTGCTCTCTTCTTTGACTGTATTTCCTCTGAAGAAAAGAATCCAACATGAGGTTAATTTGTGGAAACTTTGCAAGTCAAAGCCATTCTGTAAAGCTCTCCAAATATAAATATCACTGAGACAATAACAATGTTGGCTCTTTTACTTCTGCTATAGTGTACATCTGCTTTATACTAGAAATCTGTGTAACTTGTGTGCAGCACAGTGATCATTCCATCCCCAAGTTTTTGCAGTCTTAATGTGACAAAAACACTAATGATTGTTCCTATTTGATTTTCAAAGATTATGGCTCTATATGTGTATGCAAAGCTCTAACAAGTAGATGAAAAAGAGGAAAAATGGTGTAAAGGAGATTTAACTATAACTGACTCCCAACAATATTTTTTAAGGGATACTTCTTTGTCAGAGGACTGAAAAAAATGAAATAATATACTTAAAATACATTAAATATATTACAAGTGTAAACAGAACACATATGCAATATACATTACAAAATTTGAACCAATAAGAACTATCTATGAAAAGAATACAAAAAGAGGGACGATATAAAGGGATACGGTAGTACCTACAAAACCTTAAAAAAAGGAAATAATGTAAAGCAGTTAAGACTAGATACATGAGAAAAGAATTAAAAGAATAATTAAAAAAAACCCAGTAAAGACAACAGTGTATGTTGTGTGCAAACTTGCAAACAAGTAAGCAGCAGCATGACTCTTGAACTAAAATAAAGATTGGGAAATGTGACCCACAAAACTAAGCATAAATAAAAAGGGGGGAGGGAAATGTAACTAGTTTAATGTATTGTAACCATGTTATTTTATTGATTTCTTGAAACCCCTGCTGAACTGATATGCTTTTGAAACACATTGGGACTCACTTATAATAAGATTTCCTTACATCAGTGTTCCCCCTTTTCTATAAAACTTATCCTATGGAAGTAATTCCTTGAATATAAATTCCTAGTATATCATACAAATCAGGCCTATTCATCTAACAATTTACAACATCACTCTTAATATTTAGTGTCTATCTAATTGTTGGTATCCTTCAAGCTCCTGTAACAACACTACCATTTAGACCAGGCTAAAGGGTTGCCCATCTGTGCACATATACATATAGCCAAACTCATACAGAATTCATAGGCTCACCCCGCTCAGATGGAGAAGGCAAACTTTTTCTCATTCAACAAGGAGAAGCCTGAGGTTGGAACTGCTGGAAGAAAGGAGGTTTTTTCCTCCTCTCCTGCAATTCTGATACCAAGTGCTTTTCCCAGCATTATAAGAATTATCCTCACATATGTCCTCTCTCCTGCACAGAGTAGAAACTGCTCATAGGCTATCGGGGGAGCGAAAGGCAGTAGCAATGGCAGAAGCAACCCATATACCCTCTCCTCATTTAGCAACCACAATCCATTCCTTAAATTGGAAGCGAAAGCGAACCACGTGACTGAGAGAGAGAGAGAGACACTAAAAAGATAACTGGCTGATGCTATCTCATTTAGATACAGTTCTCACATACAGCTACAACAGCATTACTCTCACTCCTGCATGCTGTTCTCCAGTGCACAAAAAAACAAAGTGCGCACATTGGTCAGAATTTTTTTTTTATTATTACCACTGTATTTCTGAACAGTCACTAAACAAGGTAGACGCTAAACAAGACATGGCAGTATTAGCTTCATTCACCATTGAGAAGGGTGATAAGATACTCAGAAACCAAGGTCATTGGTGATGGTGGCAACTAATGGAAGGCAGGAAAAGTAAAGCACTGGGAAGATGGATGGGTGAGCCAGTCAGTGCACAAGCCATGAAGAGGAGGAGAGGGGAGTGGGGAAGGCACACCAACCTTGCCCTACTTGTGCCATCAGATTCCCACCATCAGATGGTGGCAACTAATGGAAGGCAAGAAAAGTAAAGCACTGGGAAGATGGATGGGTGAGCCAGTCAGTGCACAAGCCATGAAGAGGAGGAGAGGGGAGAGGGGAAGGCACACCAACCTTGCCCTACTTGTGCCATCAGATTCCCCTAGATTTTGTTTCAACTCAAACCCAGAACAACCAAAATGCCCTAGGTTCTTGTGCTGTTGAACCAGTGACAGGGTTTGGCAGAACTTTTGAAACACAATGTAGTTGTTTTGGGTTCAAGACAATTTTTTTTTTCTGCTTTGTACATACCCCTAATCGCTAAGTCTGTTTTAGAAGTACAGACTCACAGGCAATTCGATTCCTGTGGCAGTCTGGCTTACCGTTCTGGAGCATCCTGTACCCCATCAGCGACATTCTGCTCTGCAGATAGCAGTTTCTCATCTGGCATGCCCACTTTCTCAAGGAAGCACAGAGCTGGGTCAGCTCGCATTGCATTGTACCGTTCATAACCTAATAAAAGAATTAAAACAGTTCAGTATTGTTCTTTTGAAAAACTTAAAGCCATACTACTACTCCCTTAGCAACCACATAAACAGCAAGTAATGTTAAGAGCAGAATGGCTCATTTCTTTATATGATTCAGTGCCATTTCTAAATAATTCGATGTATATTTTGCATAATTATAGGCAGACTGTATATGAAAATCTCCAAAACCTAAGGAGAACACAATAGGATTTCAAATATTTAGTGTTCAGCATAGTTCAGCCACGTAAGACAGGACAAAAATGGTATTTAAAAATATTTTTGAGATGCAGAGACTTGTCCTTCGTTAACAGTAATTGGGACAGGAATTTCCGTCGCTAAGCAATGTGGTGATAAAGCACGATGTCACATGACCGCATCACTTAGCAACAGCAATCTTGGCAGTTCCTGTTGCTATTGTTAACTGAATCCCACCAGTCATTAGGCAAGGACCCAAGCCAAGCCAAGCCAAGCCATTCTTGGCTTGGTCCCTCCCAGCCCTGAGCCTCAGTAAGACTGCCTCCTCTGCCTCTTCTTGAACTCCCTCCACCTGCCTATCTCCCCCACATCTCTGCCCTTTTGGCCACCCACCTACCCGCTGCTGCCAGCTACCCTCGCTGCCTGGCCCTGCCTGCCGCTGTGCCCATCACACCACTGCTGGACCGGCTGGCACAGCCAGGGCTCTTCTCCACCCCACCCATGGCATCCATTTGTGCCCTGCCCAGAGCCTTCTTTTGCAAAAGAAGCCTGGTGCATGAAAGAAGGCCCTGGCTAGAAGGGTACTTCTTTTGCACCGGTGCAGTCAGGGCCTTCTTTCATGTACCAGGTTTCTTTCACTGGTGTGGTTCACTGGCACAAAAGAAGGACCCAGTTAGAAGGAAGAAGGCAGCGCGAAAGAAGGCAGTGCGAAAGAAGGCCCCAGCCAGTACAGTAGTAGCATGCAGTGTGGTGGGTGCAGTGGCAATGGGCAGGGCCAGGCGGTGGAAGCAGCTGGCAGCAGCGGGTAGGTGGGCAGCCAAAAAAGGTGGTCGTAAATGTGGGTGGGTACAAGTTGGCCCAAATTTTGTTTATGTGACCATGAGGGCACCGCAATGGCCCGAACTTCAAGGACCGGTCATAAGTCCTTTTGTTTAGCACTATCATAACTTTGAACAGTTGCTGAACGAATGGACATTTAGCGAAGACTACCTGTATTTAAATTAAATTAAATTAAATTACAATCTATGTAATGCATCACTCACATATTCTTTTTCACAACCTGAATATATAATACCATCACATAATGTTATTTTACTTTCTTAGCTGCAGCATCCTACTGTCCATGTTTCCTTAGAGGTCCAACAAATTTAATTAAGCTAATTCACTGGTAAGTGTGCATAAGACTGCAGTTCCTTCAGAGAAGAATTCGATCTTTATTTAGGCATCTAGGGCTGTGCATGAGCAACACAACTTTTACAACAGGCATGTCTTTTTTCAGGCCCTCCCTGAAGCCTGAAAAGAGAGGTGGCAGCTTTAACTAGCAGCAGGGACGTGCTGCACTTGCACAAATTCTGAAGTATTTCTTCCAAAGCATTTCATACAAAAGGAATGTCTATGAAAGGTCCATCCCGCATAAAAGGAAATACCATGTTTAAAAACTCCAATGAGGAGGGATTTATCTGCATCAGCATTCCACCAGTCCACAGGAATCTCCACATAGTCAATGTCTGGCAGCAAGACATCTAAATCTCTGCAAAGAACAATGCATATTTCAACAGTCATACACAGGCCTGGGCATATGATTAATTTACTTTTGTAAAAGGTTTAAAGAATGCTCAGAAAAGGGACTTAATGGAATTCTGGGTAAAAGGCTGGTGTGAACTACTGTAAAACGCTCTACAGTATTACCAACTCTGATAATCATTCATCAATCTACTGTTTGTCTTCTAAAGTCTATTTTAAAGTCTGAGTATTTTCATATGCACACATCAAGATGGACTGTACTGCATCATTTCAGATTAGATTCAAAAAAGGGGCTTCAGAGCACACCTACCTGCAACTCTTTAAAGCAGCTGCAACTCTTCTCACAGCTGGCAACTGCAAAATTTGGGGAAAGGTCACAGATGCTTTAAAGAACTGCACAGAGGTGCCATATCTGTGTATCCACTTACTCCAAAGTGCTGTTGTTATTGTTTTTTTTTGGGGGGGGGAATCAAAACTGAAGCACAATACTGTCCTAACACATAGCCTTGATCCTAATAAACTGACTCCTCCATTGTTAATATCAATATTTTAAACTGAGCACGACACTTAATACTTAACTAGCAAGTATATAATGGTGCAAACCTTATTGCCCCCAGTAGCATTCTAGCAGCCATATTTGAATCAACTGAATTTCAGCACTTTTTCATATACAGATCAGGTGTGTTTACCTAAAGCTAGACTATGAAAGAGGCAGCTCTCTATTCACTGAAAAAAAAATCCCCAGAGGAAAATCAGATTTGTTTATATTTGGCTCAGTAAACTTTTCTGTTATAGTCCCAGGAATACTTTGGTAACAGGTAAAACTAAATTAATACTGTTCATTGCAGTGCTATTATAGTATTTTTGCAAATTTGAAGGAGGCTACTTCCAAGGTACTTCTGTTCAATATTATTTGCTCTGCTAAAAAAGACTGTATTCGTATGTTTTAATGTGGTTTGTTTGGTTTTGGTTTATTATCTGAACCCACCACTGTGGTTGGAAATCATAGTTTAAGACTTGGTATACAATGTCTGAACCCAATTAATATGGTTTGTTCAACACATCATAATTAAGCAAATTACAACTTATGCAATATATGAACTCAGACAAACACTATAGAGTGGATGCGTGTATTTTGCTCTTAACTCTGTGTGTGTGTGTGTGTGTTTCAGTCAGGAATGGCTCACATAAATCTCTTTAAACTGTTTACAATATGTTTACAATATGGAAACATGTGCATTCAGAGCCCTACAGTTCTCTGCTAAGTGCAAAACTTGTACATGTGCAAGTACTGCAATCCAAGCATGAGCTGTCTATACTTCCAATATTGTGACTATAACACAAGAGATTATAAAACAAAACTCCAGAAGGCTAACGTAACATACTTGGCAGGGGTTCCTTCGAAGGCTTTATCAGCTGCCTCCCCCAGCACTTCAGCTTTCAAGTAATAGAGCATCCGTACTCTCAACAGCACTCTGCCAAAAGGAAAAGCAGAAGGTAACTCAGACAGCAAATCTGAGTTTCAACATGCTTTCCAGACTCTCTGAGAGAGTCTGCAGGTTTACAGGATGTGTTGGCTTGTTTGCTGGCAATGGGAACTGCTATTATGCCACTCAAAATTGGCACCATGGGGACCAAATGCCACCCTTCTAGAAAAGAAGCTCCCAAAATCTGATATTGGCGATTAAGAAGCAATGAGTAAGAGACAGCTCAATTGTTGTATCATGAAATTCAACATCATACAAATCCAACTGTCTATAAGATTACTGGGAGATGTTAAATAATAGGCGAGCAAGTAAACCAGCCTATACCAGTAAACAATCTAAACGAGGTTATTCCACCCAATACGTATGAATAAGAAGATAAAGAAAATACACATAAAATAAGGAAATGATAAGGAAGTAGATGCTATAACCAATGAAAGCAAATATAATTATAATCCAGAAAGCCTACAAAAAGCATGGTGCTTACTAAGATTTCTTAATATCTCCATATTACTAACATCTCTTAGTATCTACATACTGATTGGATGTCATTTGCCCCCCACCCCTACTTGCTCCATAAGGGGTAATTTATGTATTTACATCAGTTGTTGAGATGCATGTACTTAATGGCAGCATCTGTGTGATGTCACCATGTATATGTCATCATTTTGGCATCACTGTGGTTTGCTGCAGATGCCACTGCAGCCTAATTGTATTTGGGACATAGGAGATTACAGACTTCCAATCATATGTCTTCTGTGCACTAGAGAAGTTACTAAAATTTTCAGATGGCAAAATGGCTTACAGAACATCATAAAAACCTTAGAAATGTCCACAAGGCTTTCACAATATTTGTTCCCTGTAAGCATACCTTTCTCTCTTTGAATTTTTAGAGAAACAGGGAAAAGGGTAATTTATAGATTGGGAATGGGGGTAGGGAAGCCCTGCCCCAAACCTGGGCCAATTTGTTTTGGGCATAAATGCATGTGTTTTTTCTCCTGATTCCTATATGATCTGGAAAAGAACATGTGTAAGAAACAGCAACAGCAACAACAATGAAATATTTTGTCATCCACTCTGTAGAGCCTGTTAGCCAATTTCCATGGATCTATGTTATGGAAGAAGTTTTTAAATGCAACCTCACTTTCATGAACTACTTCTCAGTTTCAAGACTCGCTCAGAATTTTGGAACTGAGGGAAGATCAGATTAGTGGTTCCAGAAGTATGAAAGCAATGCCTTAATGCCTTCATTTGCTCACTTATTGCAATGTTGTTTCAGATGCTTTTTGTAGCTATCATCATGCAGGACAATCTCAGGATTGCAAGTGGTAAGCCAGTCTGCATTCTTAATCTCGGGCAGCAGCATTTGATTCTTGGTTTTCTTCCCCTTCCTTCCTCTTGGGACTGGAGCTGATAATCCTGCAACAGGCAAGGGGGAGCATATGAGCACCACTGCTGAATCAGGATCTCTCTATATAATTGCAAATCAAAACAGAAAAAGCAGTGCAGATGTAGAAGGAACTGGCAGGTCACAAAGAGAACACATTCTTCTCTTCATTGTCCATCCCATACATCTAATTATTCTAACAGAACCTGAGATGGAAAAATGTACCATTCTCACCCACATTTGGCAGCAGAGTGGCATATGAATATAACAAAGTTCCTGGGATACATGAAAGCAACACATAATACAGTCAATTTCCAAAAAGCTAATTTAAGTGTCACAAGCATTGATGGAGATTTCCTCTTCACGAACTTCAAATTATGAACACATAGTTCTTCAAAAATCCAAGGAATATATAAAATAAGAATCAGGAGTCTGAAAAACTGCATTAAACCGGACTGCTTCACTTATCAGTAATTATCTGTATGTAAACACACATATACTTCCCTGCCCCCACTCACACTGAATTCAGATGCAGATTCTCCAAGGATTTCATTGACAGAATCCTTTTCCTTTAGCAACAATATTTACTCAGGCTTCTATGCTGCTCCAGTCAGAAGATTAAAAACAATACAAGAAAAGCCAAAAGTAATCAAAACCAATCAACACCACATCCCCAAATCAATCAACAGTGCCAATCCACATCCTTGGAGACAGAATCATCCTTTCATCCTGCCCCCAAATGACCTCTCAAAGAGGCAGTTCTTACTTGCTTTATGGAAACTTAAGCGGGAGGGATCTGACCTTACGTGGGAAAGAGTGGTTTCAGAGGATGGGAAATCTTGACCACAGAGTCCATCATGGCCATATTCCTTCAGAGGCAGGATCAATTTATTTTTTCTTCCCAATCTCACTGGATGGGCAGATTCCACCTGGAGCAGGCAGTCTCAGAAATACCTAGGCCTCAAGCCATATAGAACATTAAAGGCAACAACCACCAACTTGAATTGCACTGGAAATTAACTGGCAGCCAATGCAACTCCTATAATAGAGGTGTCACAAAAGGAAACCTAGGCATTCCCCAAACTACCAGGCCACTAGATTTTGAATCAGTTTCCACTTCTGATAGGGCAGACTCATGCACAGTCCACACATAAGCTAACAAGGGCATGATTGATCATCAGTAAAGCCTCCCATTCCAGGAACAGTCAAAACTGGTACACAAGATATAATTGTTTAAAGGCCCTCCTGACCAAAGCCTCCACCTGCTACTCTAAGCAGGAGCTGTGAGTCCAAAAGGACCACCAGACTGCAAACCAGTTCTGCCAGGAGAAGTGCACCCCTGTCCAGAGCCAGAGATGAACTTCCTCCAGATTGGCATCTGAATTTATATTATGGTTGTTAGTATTATGGTTCAGCTTAAGCCTGTTTTCCCCTGGCCAAATTATGACAGTCTCAGGTACTGGAAGAAAAACTCCATTGCTATTACTGCTCAGCCAAGGGCAGTAATGTATAACTGGGTATCATCAGCATATTAATGATATTTCATACCATGTTAACAGATGACTTCCCTCAATGGCTTTATTTAGATGTTAAACATAAGGGGGGAATGACCAAGCCCTGTGGTACCCCATAATACAGCATCCAATGGCTCGATCTCTCCTCCCTACCAACTGGAACTTCTCTTAAGATGGAGAACTACTGCAAAAGTGTCCCCTCTTCCAACCGTCACAGGTAGTCCAAAAAGGTACTTTAGTGTTCGTTTCTTTGATTGATTTCTAAGGCCACAAAGTTGCCAACAATTCTGAGCAGCATATAAAGAATTACAAAAAGCAGCAATAAAAAGTGATTGCACTATGGAGGAGAAACAAACCATACTGTAGCTGTATTGATGGAACATGGAGCATACTAAATCTGCCTAATCTTACAGAATAGGCAAAAACAACTGGAGATGGCAGTCCCAGATATCCAGGCCCTCTACCATGCAGGGCTATACAGATGACCATCAGGACCTTAAATTAGACCCCAAAACCCTACATTAACCAAATCAAAGTAGAGGTGTTACATGTGTGTACTGAGGTGCGCCATAACTACTTGTACAGCCACATTCAGGATTAGCTGTAGCTACCAAATGGTTTTCAAGGTCAGACACATATAGAGTACATTGCAATAATCCAGCATGGTCAATGGTTTCAAAGCAAAAGAGAGATTCAGGAGTACTAGGAGAGTCGCACTCCTGCTATCCTAGTCAAAGCACCGTTGTAGTCTCCTCTGAATCCACTGAGCCAAAATATTGCAAAACAAGAACACATGGATTTTCCTTTTATATCTTCTAAATGAGCAGCAATCTCCTTCTTGAGTCAAGAGATAATTGCAAAGAGAACTAAAGGAATCAAGGAGGCCCCACCTTAATGTAGTCATTGATAAATGATAGCTAAACCACACATATTCAGTTTCTAAGATTCGGTAATGTAACCCCTTTCTTTTTGTCATAAACCTGTTTAATCAGACTCTGCAAGAATCAGGCTTTTTTGGCTGTGAGCCACTGTTAGGGATTTGACCATCACTTGTATCTAGCACCCAAATTAAAACCTCTCTCCACTCAGTGCCATGGTAAAATACATAAATGCTTTTCAATTGGCTAACTAATCTACTTTTCATGCCAACATACATGGAGAAATGTAATTATATAGCCATAGTCTCTCCTGAAATGCTAACCCACATTATCTTACACTGCTCCTATTACAAAGATGCCCAGTTGCAGTTAATAATACCGCATCTACTCAGATTTCCAGGCCACCAGGATCCATTTTACTTACAGTTGCTGTTATCCGATCAATGCAATTTTATTTCTCTTAACATGACTAAGTTTTACTTTACAAATAGTAAAACAAAACTTAGCCATATTAAGAGAAATAAAATTGAGCTGGTCTATGGCTGTAATGAAGTATCTGGTCCTGCCTTGTTCAGCCATACTCTCTAGACAAAGAAGATTCTACAGCGTCCATCATACGGACCTTGCTGCATCTCCAAAAATCTGTGTTATAACGGTGGTCAGCAAATTATCCTTTAATCTGTTGCCTGAAGCATCACTGAATGAAATACCTGAGCAGTTAAACTCAATTAGTATTTGCTTTTATGTCTTCCAATTTAAAAAAAGAGATTTTCAAAAGTAGTGTTATTGTATTTCCTCTATACTGTAGGTTACACTGATAAGTAGAAAGAAGGAACATATTGGTTTCAACTGTAATCAGACTGGAGTACCATGACATTAAATACAAACTTGGAAGAAACATAAAATACAGCACTATCAGATATAATGATCAGATATAATTATGTTTTTTTGCATTTGTTCGTTTTTACTTTTTTTTTCTTTCTACATTGCCCAGAGTCACACTGTCTGAAAGCCCAGATGAAACCAACTCCCTTGCAGCCGCTGCTGGCCAAGAGTAGTAACTGTTAAATTGTTAGACAGGTAAATAAATTGTTAGATAGATAAATAAGTAAATGTTGTATTTTGAGCTGCCCAGAGTCCCCCATTAGGGGGAGATGGGCAGAGATAGATCTAATCAATCAATCAATCAATCAATATTGGGCAGCAATATAAAAACTTTATGAGACCCAGTCTGGTATAGTGTTAAGGCATCAGGCTAGAAACTGGGAGACCGTGAATTCTATTCCTGCCTAGGGACAAAGCCAGCTGGGTGACCTTGGGCCAGTCACTTTCTCTCAGCCCTGGGAAGTAGGTAATGGCAAACCACTTCTGAAAAACCTTACCGAGAAAACTGCAGGGACTTGTCCAGGCCATCTCTGAGAATCAGACACAATTGAATGGATTTTTTTAAAAAAAGCTTTACATGAAATAAATAAGTATTTACAGCTGTGCCATACAGGAGGAAATAAACATTGTAGCCAAAATGAAGATAACAATCAACATATTAAGCCAAGGAAAAAAACCAAGAAATCCTTCCCCAAGAAAATAAGTAATCCCCAGATTAGAGAATATGAAGCAAAATTCCTCAAACTGGAAATATGATTATCAGAAGGGAACTATGCATGTGCAATGAAGTCACCATCAAACAGAAACTAGCATGGGGAACAAACAAAAACTAATTGTTAGCCTGCATCCAGCCCATCACAGTGCCTGATACTGATTCCAGAACTCCACATCCTTCTTGGTATCAGCTGAAAAAAGTAATGCTATCTCCTTAACTACTTCTACTAGTTCAAGAATGGGAGGAAATAGCAGTAGTCAGTAAACCAATGAAGTCCAATATTGTTTTGGGGATTCCATACTAAATGTACTAAATAGTGGTCAAAGAACCACATTAATAGGAGGGGATTATGATAGAATACTGATCTATAGTCACTCTTAAATCTTTATCTGGAACACACCAAATCTGTATGTTACTAATAAAATTCTATAAATCCACAGAACAGTGTCATGTAATGGTTAAGGGTTGGAAGAGGATGGGGTGGAAATTCATTGGGTGGCTTCAAGCTAGTATCTCTCACCCCAGCCCACCTAACAGGAGTACTGTTATGAGAATAAAGCAAAGGAAAATTATTATAAAAGCTGGCTTGAGTTCCTAGAGAAAAGCCATGATATAAATCTAGCAAGCTGCAAATAAATAATTGAATAAGTATCTCTGAGTGATTCAAGATGAGAAGTTTATTGTATAATCATTCTGTTTCATTGTCTGAATTTTATGGGGAGTTCAGGTATTATAATCATCCATTTGTAACCTTTCCATTTTTACCTATTTTCATGTTTCTTCCATTTCTTATCTTAGTACACAAAATTAGTAAAAGAGTTAAATATAGAACAGATGTCGAATACATTTTGATGGTGTAAGAAGCCATTTTATCTGGACATATCTATTGTTGCAGATTATAAATAAATGTTAAATAAGTAAATACAGAACACACATTTTGGACTTTATTAAGAAGCACTTTAATAGTTTAGCTTGAAAAAACTGTGGTAGATGGACGTCTTCGAGATTAACAAAATCTGAAATTCTCTGATTTAAAAAAGACAAATTCTCCAGTTGAAGAAGTTCCATATTTCAGGCAACTATGATTCACTGCTTAGATTTAATCATTTATTTTTAATATTCTTTTTAACTAACTTAAAGAAAGCAGTTTAAAACACAACAAAATCCATTTCTGGTACCTGAATGGTTCTGCAGGGCCTGGTTCTGTCCATCCTTTGTTGGAGTGATCAAATCCCAGATAAAACTCTTGATCTTCTCATCTCCCTTATAATGTCTAACACAGTAGACCAGCAGTGCTCGGCAGATCATCTCCATATCTTTTTCATTGAGATGCCATTTAAACCGGCCATGGGTCAGAATGTCTTTCCAACGACCCCAGCTTAAGAAAAACAGATGCACAACATATAAAGATTCTCAGAATTTCTTCAGAATGTTCTACAATTAGTTTATCCCGCAAGATCCAAGAAAAGGAAGAGATGTGTGGACATTAAGAAATAAAAATTAGCAGGAAGTGGTGAAAGAGGCAGCTAGGGAGCTATAGGGATCTCTGTTTACCATAAAAATAATTTATTACTCCCATGAATTTTAATATATAGCAATGGAAGAAAATGCCAAAGATAAAAGAATTATGAGGACTGGAATGTTATCCTGATTTTTACATTCCAAATACTGTTAAATTCTTAATGGAACTGCAACAATCCTAGTATTATACAGGACTAAACATTCAAGAGAGGTTTAACAAAGAAACACACCCAAATATAAGCAGATTTTTCTCCACACGGAAACATTCTGCCCTTAAGTAGCGACGTGTTTTTTCATTGAGACGCCGTGAACGTGTTGGTCGCTCATCAGAGTCACTGTCCAGCTCTGAGAACTCCATGAGCTCATCTTCCTCAAAGGAGTTGTAGTGTTTGGTTTGCTTACGGACACGGGGCCTGTCAATCACTAGGCTCTCCTAAGGGTGGTTAACAAAAACAAAACAAAACATATAATTCTTGTATCTTACCCAAAACCGCTCAGCATGTTTAGCTACTAATTTTGTTTTTTATGTAAGTGGTTAATACCATGATCTAAAATATGACTGACCATTCAAATTTTACTTAGTAATATGTGTTTTCAGAATTCTTCTTGATTTCACATACTTTTTTCTTGATCTCAAGGTATGTGTCGTTTTAATATTCTTGTGCTATGAAAAATTTAGTTTTTAAATTGTGATGTAAGTTAACAGCTTTGCTGAGCTTGAAAAAAAAATGATTTGTTTACTGTCACTGAAATCTGACCTGACTTTGAAATGTGTGGTGTATTGTCTTTTTAAAGCTGTTACAGAAAGAGGCATGATGGCAATCAAAGTAAAATTGCTTATACAAACACTAATCAACCTAAAATTTGCATTCACATAAGGATCTTCATGAGAAAAGGCTAAGAACAATCTCAGCAGGCTGAAAATTAGATTCTGAAGCATCAGTTCTACTGATTTTTAAAGAAACAAACAATAATATCTCTTTTATTATAAACATTTTAAATTTAACAGCTGGAATGAAAATGAGTTGGGACATCCAGTTACAACAGTTTAACACACACACACTCACACAAAATAGAGACTATGTTTCTGACCTCACTTCCCTGTTTGAATTGTCACACTGATTTTCAATTATTTCCACCCACAGTCATGTGAATCTTAATGTTGTAACAGCAACATATTGGGAGGAAAAGCCTTTGTGATCTGTTGCTTAGCAATCTTCCTTGTGCTGCTGTCTAAGCTCCCTTCTGCCCTTCCTGCTGCCATTACCAAGCTGGAGCTTTACAAGGTAGGACCCCAAGGGTTTACAGATATCACTTCTGCCAGAAGAAGTTAGCATTGAGAAAACCAGCTGTTTGACTGAAGAACTAAACACAATGATTGGGCACGAAGACTTATCTTATTCTTGTAGATATATAAAGAGTTAAGCATTCTCTCCACAAAATACATTGTGTTCACATTTTTTTATATTCAATGTTCCTAGCTTAAAAAGGATTGGTTATGATGGTTGGAATAGCCTGATATACCAAATACCCACTGCCAATTGCAAAAAGAACCTCATATTTTAGCCCTGGACAGGAAGTAGGTGGTGGATTTTTCCCTTTAATGCAACAGCTTTCTATTTTCAAGCAAGCTTGGGAAGGAATAAAAGTAGACATCTTGGGGACAAATCAGCCTTACTCCTAACACTGTGCAGAGTACAAGAGTGAGAGTGAGGTATTAAGTTGAAACAAATCATACTGCTACCAGAGAAAGATAACACAAGGCTACTGGACCACTGTCATCCAAAGATTGAAACATTCATTTCTTCCAACCTGACTGCAAATGGAGAAACCAGTAGTGATCCATTCATTCACTACCAGCATGTTTATTTTTGATATATAAAATCCGAATTCAAAGTGATCTTATATAAAACTAAAAAAAAAGACATTAAAAGATGTTCACCCAACTGAAGCACGTTTGTTGGAGGTGTTTTACAAAATATTAGAGAAACCTATTTTTTTTTTATAGCAATGAAGTTTCCTTCTAGTGCCTGTTGTTAGGATGAAAATACGGTGATTTGTTTTTTTAACCAGAGTGTTGCAAATGGAAAAAAACAACCTTAATTATATATGCCAAAATTTTACATTTTCACAATATCACTTGATTTGCTCTCATAGCATTGAGTATCTAAATTGCTACATGTGGAAGATAAGAATGAATTGCATTTTATGTTCATTTTAGAAACAGTTAAAATTTTAAATAGTATTGAATGATCAGCCTTTAAACACAACCCAGCTTCATTCAAAATGTGAATACCAACTTCAATCACTGTCTCTTCTTTTGCTATCCATCTTGAAGTACTTACATTTTCTTTAGTTTTAAAATGTTTTTTTCTGTGATTTTTAAGTAAAAACACTCTATCTTAAACATTTACCATTCAATATGGCAGGATACTGCTCAGTTTTAATCCTAAAGAGAATGGTCTGGATGTAGCACCAATAGGATTTTATAATTTTTATTAAAGAAATTTTGAACAAGATAAAAACAATACAAATTTTAGAAAAGAAATAAAGAAAATAAAGAAAAATAGTGAACAGATAAGAAAGAAAATAGGAAAAAGGAAATAGAAAAAAAGAAAAAGAAAAGATTTCTAAGCAGCGCATTCTGATCTTAGGAGTGGTTATAAACGCATTTATATTTTGCCCTCTCTCTCTAAAATTACATCATAATTTCCTTTTTTCCATAGTCTACTCTTTCTAACCATCAAGCCTATAAAGCACAAGTTCATTTTTTTCTTTCTTCAGCAAAAAGTCCATAAGGGGTTTCCAATCACTAATAAATATGGTTATTGTCCTTTCCCTAATCAGGCAAGTCAATTTTGCCATCTTTGCTAATTTTGTCATCTTCATCAACCATTTCTCCACTGCGGGTATTTCAGAGTCTTTCTATTTTCATGCATATAATAGTCTCACAGCAGTTATTATTTACAAAAACAATGTTCTCTCTTTTGTAATTGTCTATCCATTAGTTCCAGGAAGAAAAGTTCTGATTTCAGCTGAATGTTGATCTTTAAAATTATTTGTATCCCTGTGTATACTGAACCCAAAATGTCCTGGCTTTTTTACAAGTCCATGATGTAGCACCAATAGGGATGTATAACCATTCCAGACTAAGCTGATACTGTATGTCAGCATATGTTAACTGAAGGAGAAACAGATACAAATGCATGCATTTAAAATAGAGTTCTTAACTTTTTTTAACAAACAGGGAAGTTGAATTTGTAAATCTAGAGTCAGAAATTACAAGAAAATGGACCCAGGGAATGGTTGGGATTACTTCCTTTTTTGATCATTGCTGAACTAGGCCACTACGCATCTGATCAGTTTCTTGGGTAAAAACCATCAGTGTCTCTGTTTAAGAAGAAACTATTTTTAAAAGATGTATTTATTGTACAACAGAATAAAGAATGTTTATTATTAAAAACAGGATAGTGCTCTGTCACATATACAACCTCAGTACTATAAATTTCATCAAAGTTAATAGCTAAGTTGTGATACTGGGCCATACCCTACTTTGTTCATGATGTCACTTTGTTCACATCAACCACTTGAGCTAAAAACTCAGTATCAGTATCTACAAAGCAGGTTTAGGATACAGATGGAAAGATCAAGAGTTCTTGTAGAAGATTTCTGCACGTACTTTGCATTCATCCCATATATCAACAGTGTCCCAAAGCCTCAGTAAAACCTTTAACCCTAACCATGTAATTAGGGGAACTCGTTGCAAGCAACTGAAAATATGTAAGTTTGGGAATACATCATATTTAAGTTTCCAGAATAATTACATCATAATTACCTTTTCATCCTTTGCATCAGTATCCAGTTCAGCTATTTTTGCCCATTTCTGCCAGAAGTTGGGATCATCTAATGAAATGTCAGTTCTGTTTCCTGAAGCAACAAAGCTGGCCTGGAAGTAAAATGCAAGTTAACACACTGTAACTGACAGAATAACAGAACAAAATTCCCATATGCCCCATACGCCAAGCCAAACTATCATATTTAAAAAGAACATCCAAGTGTAGCCAGAGAATTTGCTAGCTGACTATAAGGAACCTGTGGCCCTCCAGATATTATTAGACTACAACTCCCATTACCTCTGATCATTTGCAAAGTAGGCTGAGGCAGGTAGGAACTGAAATTCAATAACTGGATTTATCCTGTAAAAGAGAAAAGCGCTCAGGCCCTAAGATAGTATTCTCCAACCTGGGTGACCTCCAGATGTCCCAGACAACTCCCATTAGTTGGGGAAGGCTGCCCTAGCATGGATGACAACATTGAGTTGGGTAACTCATAATACTTCTTTGAAGATTAAGAATCCAATCCTCTTTACACAAAGACCTCACCAGAGATATCCACAGGGGGAGAGGGAGCAAGAAGGGGGAAAAATAATTAAAGCAACTGTGTACGAACACAACTCAAGCTGTGTCCCTTTTGTTTGTGCATTGTGACACTGCATACATGCATAAGAGGAATGGAGGCTGCATTGCAATGGCATGATGCTGCTTTTGTTATACCTCTGGATCGCACAAGTATAGAGAAGAGAATATAGCTGAAGCAGAATACAATGGCTTGAAACCACTGTTTTTCATCTCTGTTAAAACATTCTTCTCCATTCTTTGCAACAAGTTAGGTTTAGTGATCATGGCAAACTATAATCTGGTTTGTTTGGTGTTCTGACAACCATATAACAACTCGGCCATTTGGCTTGAATAAACTATACTTAAGACAAGCCATGTCTTAAAAGAATATGAATCAATCACTCACTGTCAATTTGTAACTGATTAAAACTTTGCCTTCCTACACCACTGTATTTTCAGTGATACATACTATCAGATTAAGAATGCAGTGGGATATGAAAGCAGGAACAAGTTTAATCTTTATATAAGGATGGACAAAGTGTAGCCTTCTAGATGTTGTAGGACTGTAACTCCCATCATCCCTTGTGTTGCTTATGCTGGTTCCAGCTGATGGAAGGTAGAATTCAACATCAGGAGGATTATATGTTGTTCCATCTCTGGTTTGGAAAAAATGGCTATCTGAATCCAATAGAACTTGTACAAAACAACAAGAAGCGGTAGACTCCTGTCATGTTCTCTTTTACCTGCATCCTGCTAATGAAAACAAAACAAAAACAAATTCCCACACTGAACATTTAGATGGTTTTGTCCCCAGAGCACACTACCAACCTTGGAAAATGTGGAGCCTTTCCCTTCAGTCTGAATAGTGATGGTCTGGGTCCTACGTTGCAGGATTTGGTCAATATCTTCCTCACAGAATTTGGAGCCTTCATCTTCCTCATCCATTAAAGCCCCATAAGCCCCTTTTCGCAACAAGTCTTCAACCTCCATCTTGGAGAGCTGCTGCACCTTCCAGAAACAGACAGACTGATTGATTCCAGAATGGAAAAAAAAAGACAGGAACTCATGACAACTTCCAGATGTAAGTTGACATGAAAATCTAAGGAGAGGAAGGGGAATAAAGATTAGAAGACCTCTAGGTCTTGCCTGTACAAAATACCCTTACCCCATTGTTGCTCCCCTTGCGGTTGATATCCTGCAACACTGCCTTGTCTAATCCTAGTTTCAAGCTGGCCTTGTCAAACATCTCCCGTTCATAGGAATTTCTGGTGATGAGGCGATAGACTTTAACTGCCTTGCTTTGCCCTATCCGGTGGCAGCGAGCCTGAGCCTATAGGAGGAGAAAGACATCACTCAAAGCAGAGTTGGCAGAACTGGGGTGGGGGGAGGCTGAGTTTCCTCAAGTAGAATATCTCCCATTCATGCCATCACCTAAGTCATCATCTCCCACTCATGCTATCACCAGTATCATTCCACTTTTCAGTAGCACATTGGGAGCCATACTTCAAAAAAGAATAGATAAGAGGACAAAACTAAAGATTAATCTATATTTAATTTAAAATTAAGCATGGTAGTACAATAATTTCCTCAACTGGCATACTTAAAATTACAACTTGATAACTTCTGGAGCTCTTGGGAGAGACAGAGCCAAGGCCTCTGAAGGCTAGATGTGGCTAAGGGCCTGACACTGTTTGCTTCTCACCTAAACATCTAAACCACTTCCCAGTAGGGATTCACAACATTTGAACTGAGCCAATGAAGATTAGCTATCAGGCTAAGGGCCTAATATGAACTATGAAGAAAAAACAACTGTAGGTAAAGTAAACCATTGTATTTCATTAAATAATCAAAATATGACTACAACTGAATATTTAAGTAATATTTACTAATACAGTAAAATCTCAATTTAACAGACAAAATTGAGGCTAGGCATGCCCTCCCCCCCAACAGACAAACTATAGCTTCTGGCACTGAGCTGGAAGGTGCTTCTGAAGGGGGATCAGTGTCCTCAGCTGTGGATGCAAAACAAGTGCCTGTCCAGAAACATAGTAATCCCATAGCAGCAGGGATGTGCATGTGTTATTAACAGGACAGGACATCTTTAAACCCTTTCTTGATGCTTTCTCTCCTTAGCTGCCATCTGCAATGCAACAGGGCACTTTAGGCTTGGTTTTCTGGAGATCATGCAAATCCCTGACAGTTTGAAAGAATCAGAACACTTAATGTGCACTTTTATGCATGCATAATTGTACCATTTGGATTTAACAAATATTCAAATTTAACAGACACCTTTTTCCTCCAGATGGTGTGGACACCTTTTACTCTTGTTGAAACAGTATGTCTTGGGTCTTTGTTGTTCTTTGCTGTTTTGTATTTCTATGCTTTTTAGTCTTATTACTGTAAGCATACTATAAACTGTTCAGAATCTCCTGACTGGAGTGGCATATAAATCTGAGTACCAAAAAAACAAATTAAATACATATACATATAAAACTGGAAGAGGTACTCTGCTTATTGTGGTCCATGCCCTTTCAAGCACTTTTATCTTCAGAGCAGCTGAATTCACATTCTCATAGGTCTTCTACATAATTTATATTCCTAGAGATAGCACTAAATTTCTCCTCAACCACCCCTTGAGCCATCTGTTCTCATCCCAAGGATAATGGAAATACCTGCAGGTCATTCTGTGGATTCCAGTCTGAATCAAAGATGATACAGGTGTCAGCAGCAGTAAGATTGATGCCAAGCCCTCCTGCCCTTGTGCAGAGCAAGAAAACAAAACGGTCTGAATCTGGCTTGCAGAAGCGATCAATTGCAGCCTGGCGTAAATTCCCACGAACCCGGCCATCAATGCGCTCATAAGTATATCTGTATAAATGGAAGTCCATATATCATTTTAGAAATAACACAAAAAAGAAGAGAAGTACTATAATCCCAGGAACCTTTGCCTCCAACTGCCCAAATTAGCAACAGATGGGATAATAATAAACTGATTCAGTTACCTTAGTCTAGCACAGCCTTCCCCAACCTGACGGTCTCCCAATGAATTAAGAAAGCAAAACTTGCAATCCAAATATATCTGATAGATGCTGAAGAAGGCTGGTCTACATGATAAAGGGTATTAATAGTCAGCCCCTCCCTTTCAAGGAAATGCCAAATAAATTGTAGGATGGTACATGGTTTAAGACCAAAGATTATACTATATTGCATTTGGAAAAGTGTTTCTCAGCTTGTCAGATACCACAAAAACATTGACTGAATTTTGCCCAGCCTTGATTCACTTCTAAGTCTACAAGAATGTTACTACTTTGCTATATAAGGACCTGACTAGCTGTATGAATGGAGATATCAGCCTGCTGGAAATCTATTTTTGAACTGTCAGTACAGACAGCTCAAGCACAGAACACTGCTCCCTCTGAGAAACTGATACACAGCATCTGAAACTCAAGGGCATTCAGCAATATGAAGGGTTTTCTAAAACTTGGTTCCTTTCCTTTCACTTTATAACAATTCACTTCTTCTGACCTTACACCTCTAAGTTTTTTCCCCACAAACTGAAAGAAAGACTGGATACACAAAGGGAAAGTTGTCTTACTTGCTTTGATCATCATGCATTACTGTTATATTTTGGAACTGATATATCACTTTCTCTTTTTTCCTTTTGCAAACATATCAGTGTATCTTTATGTAATTTCCTGCAATTTTTAAAAGTTTGAAAATTCAATAAAATTCATTTTTAAAGTGGACATCTTAGTGGAAGCTTTAGGCATGCTAAAAATTCCTAATCTGAGTTTAGTGTCTGCAACCTGAGAAAACTACTAAATTAGTTATGCTACTTTTATCATTACTGAGATTATGTGAATGAAATGCTTTGATGCCATGCAATAAAGTGCTTACATTTCATACTTCAGAGTCATACATAAGAGAAGGAGATGCCTTGAGACCAGCAAATGTTCCTGGTATTTCAAGGCTATTCTCCTTCCTGCAGTGCTCTATGAGATCAGCAAAACAGGTGTCATTCAAGTTAATCTCTACAGCCTCCCCATAGCAGTACAACCCCTATTTTTCTTGAGGACTTTGGTTGTTGTTATAATGGCAGAATTTTATTTTAGTGATTTTGCAAAATGACCAACATGAAAAGGAAAATGTTGCCAGCAAGCAGTTGTCCAGAGGAAAAAAAAACATCCTGCAGCTCCAATGACTTAACTGGCAATTTGACTGCTCTCTGAGCTGCAGACTGTTCCTCCTATAAAGACAGATGCTTGAGGACATTAATATTCCAAAAGCAGTCTTGCAACTATATTGTTTAGAAAGAACAGGAGAAATACTTCACTTCTACATGTTTTTTCAATATAAGTCTTACGTACAGGTGAAACTCGAAAAATTAGAATATCGTGCAAATGTTCATTTCTGTCAGTATGGCAACTCAAAAGGTGAAACCAATATATGAGATAGACACATTACATGCAAAGCGAGATATGTCAAGCCTTACTTTGGTATAATTGTGATGATTATGGCATATAGCTTACGAAAACCCCAAATTCACAATCTCAGAAAATTAGAATATTACATGACATCAATAACACAAGGATTGGAAATAGAACAATATCGGACCTCTGCAAAGTATAAGCATGCATATGTACTCAGTACTTGGTTTGGGCCCCTTTTGCAGCAATGACAGCCGCAATGCGGCGTGGCATGGATGCTATCAGCCTGAGGCACTGCTCAGGTGTTATGGAAGACCAGGATGCTTCAATAGCGACCTTCAGCTCCGCTGCATTGTTCGGTCTCGTGTCCCTCATCTTTCTCTTGGCAATGCCCCATAGATTCTCTATGGGGTTCAGGTCAGGCGAGTTTGCTGGCCAATCAAGCACAGTAATCCCATGGTCATTGAACCAGGTTTTGGTACTTTTGGCAGTGTGGGCAGGTGCCAAGTCCTGCTGGAAAATGAAGTCAGCATCCCCATAAAGCTCGTCTGCGGAAGGAAGCATGAAGTGCTCCAAAATCTCCTGGTAGACGGCTGCGTTGACCCTGGACTTAATGAAGCACAGTGGACCAACACCAGCAGATGACATGGCTCCCCAAATCAACACAGACTGTGGAAACTTCACACTGGACTTCAAGCATCGTGCATTGTGTGCCTCTCCATTCTTCCTCCAGACTCTGGGTCCTTGGTTCCCAAATGAGATGCAAAAGTTGCTCTCATCAGAAAAGAGGACTTTGGACCACTGGGCAACAGACCAGTTCTTTTTTTATGTAGCCCAGGTAAGACGCTTCTGACGTTGTTTGTTGTTCAGGAGCGGCTTGACAAGAGGAATACGACATTTGAAGCCCATGTCCAGGATCCGTCTGTGTGTGGTGGCTCTTGATGCACTAACTCCAGCCTCAGTCCACTCCTTGTGAAAGTCCCCAACACTTTTGAATGGCCCTTTCCTGACAATCCTTTCCAGGCTGCGATCATCCCTGCTGCTTGTGCACCTTTTTCTACCACACTTTTCCCTTCCACGTAACCTTCTATTGATGTGCTTTGATACAGCACTTTGGGAACATCCAACTTCTTTTGCAATTACCTTTTGGGGCTTTCCCTCCTTATGGAGGGTGTCAGTGATGGTTTTCTGCACAACTGTCAGGTCAGCAGTCTTTCCCATGCTTGTGATTCCTACTGAACCAGCCTGAGAGACCATTGAAAGGCTCAGGAACCCTTTGCAGGTGTTATGGATTCATTAGCTGATTAGAGTGGGACACTTTGAGCCTAGAATATTGAACCTTTTCACACTATTCTGATTTTCTGAGATTGTTAATTTGGGGTTTTCATAAGCTGTACGTCATAATCATCACAATTATACCAAAGTAAGGCTTGACATATCTTGCTTTGCATGTAATGCGTCTATCTCATATATTGGTTTCACCTTTTGAGTTGCCATACTGACATAAATGAACATTTGCACGATATTCTAATTTTTCGAGTTTCACCTGTATACATGCACTGGAAAATGCATACAGCCCAATGACCATATAGCCAAAAAACTGCTTAAAACTGGTCCAAGTAATGCTCTCTTGTAGCACAAGTTCCTGGGCTGTACTGACCGCCGCTGGATGAGATAATCCTCCAGGATATCAAGGCAGCGCACCATCTGGGAGAAGATCAGCACCTTGTGCCCGCCTGCAATCAGCTTTGGCAGCAGCTTATCAATCAACACCAGCTTGCCTGCTGCCTGGATCATTGCCTGCAACTGGAAGTCAAGAGCTTCTGAGTTGTGGGTTTTACGGAAATCTTCTAGGATCTTTTCCTCTGCTCCTAAACCAGAAATAGAGAGGGGAAAAAAAATCAGTTGGAGCTTTAGTTGCATAACCAATATGAAAAGCACTCCCGTCATACAACATTCTAACAGAAAAAGTTTGGTGCTGCTCCTTATTGCTACGGAGGCTTTGTAAAGGAAATGCAAAGCAGATGCAAGTGCTAGTTCTTATCTCTCTATGCAACATATGTTCTTTCTATACACACATATAAGTGTTCTCCATCTTTGATTCATCAGCAAGCAGTCCTTTAGGTAGGTATAGTCATAGAGTGATAGCAATGTGTTACTGCTATGAGGCTTCCCAAATGTAAATAAATAAAAGCAGTCACAGTGCTACCATTGTCAACTAACAGGAAGGTAGCAAAGGAAACTCTTGCACTGAGCAAAGTATTCCTGACTACTGATGGGCAAAGGGAAAATTGCAGTGCCATCATTTCCCCATCACAGGGTTAAGTGGGCTGGAGTGCCCAACTTCCAGCCCTACCTCTTACCATTGATGAGGTAGGGGTGGTTGCAGCATTTGCGCAGCTCCATCATGGTGTTGATGAGGTTGGGCATGTTATGCTGGTTAGCACCCTTGGACAGAAAGCTGAAATTCTTCTCCAGGATGGCTCGATAGTATTTCTTCTGGATGTTGGTCAGTTCTACTTCAATGATGGTCTCCTGTTTGGGTGCTAGATTCTTCTCCACATCATCCTTCAGCCGTCGCAACATCATGGGTTTCAGGAGGGACTGGAGTTTTTTCACCTGCCAGGATTACAAAATATAATCTACCAATACCATATATAACGCTTTCCCAGTAATTCAAGAAAATAATACAGAAAAAAAATTCTCAGTGATGCCAGGGCTAGTATAATGAGGAAATAGGTAACTGCTCAACTTCTAAGAACCATATTAGGGCAAAACCATGTAACTGTTCTATTTGTTTTCCTAGGCTTCGGCAAGAAAGCTTGTACATGCAACAGATATGCAAATGCACCTCTGGGAGAACGAGGGTACATATGTGGTATGTGAAAAATGAAATTCTTGGTGAATTAGGTTCACAGGCAAGTAAGTTACAAATAGTTTTCAATATGGTTACACATGACCAGAAATCTTTTGATAAGGAAGACAATATTTGTATATGAAGAACTTGAGGATATGTGTATGTATAATGCATGTGTGAGTTCGCTGCAATGGGTTCTCTTCTTTAAAAAATGCACATCAGAATACAAAAACAACCACTAACAGAGATCTATTTTGTCCAAAAAAAGGATGGTCATTCAATAGTTTGGGCAACTCTTTTACACTGTTTATTTATTCCTATACCATTTTGCCACTGTAGCCCAATTCTTGACTCAGTAGGCAACTTAAGCTCATCTGCAAGAAATTGTCAACCCGCCTACCCTGATTGCCTATGATAGAAATGAGTTCTTACATATCAGTGGAGAATCAATTCTGCAATGCTTCTTGTTTACCTGCTCCTCTGTTTTGAGATCCCCAAACTCCTCTAGAAAGGCTGTCTCAGATGGGAATTGCTGTGGTTCCAAGAAGTTCAGTAGGCTGAAGAGCTCCTCCACTGAGTTCTGCAGGGGTGTCCCAGTCAGCAGCACTTTGTGTTCCTATTCATCATTCAAGGAAAGATCAGAATAGGAAAGTTATAGAAAGAACAGGATAAAATTAGGCTTTACTTCTGAACAATGTTGCTGCAATGTTTCTGTTGACTATAGGTCATACTGCTAGTCAAAAATATTGTTTTCAGTTCTAGAAGAAAACAGTTGCTAATTATTTTTACATCTTTAAAGCCAGCAAATATTCTGCTCAAGCAATCATCATCTAAAGAACATATAGACATCATTTTGTCAAGCTAGATCTTCCTACAGGAAACCTTTCAACATTTCAAGACACTTAACCATGAACAGCATTCACAGACCACCAGATTTAGCTTTTGTTAAAATTGAAAACCATACAAAGTTTCTACGCTTCCTGTATGCACACAAGGGAAGCAATATTTAGCTAGCAGAAAACTATAATGAATCTTTCCTGTTATATTTTTGCAAGCCATAAAACAATGAAACACTAAACAGTATAGTAGAACAACTGGGTACAGACCTAAGGCAAACTAAAGAAATGAATATGTTTTCATATATGCATACATGCCTGTCAGTATCTTTTATATGTTTCTGTCATCTGCAGACAGCCAAATTTCCATACTGTTTTAGAAGAACAATAAAATTGGGAAATTCTCACCAGACACATGAGTTTTAGTCCTTCCAGTAATTTGCAGTTCCTGTTCTTAAGCCGATGGGCCTCATCAATAACCACACAACGCCACTGGATCTTCTTCAGCTCTGGACAATCTGCCAAGATCATCTCAAAGGTAGTAATGACTACATGGAATTTGAAGAGCCCAGGAAGAGGAATACCCTAAGGATGTTATCATAAAAAATAGGTTGGAATTTACATTCCAAGGTAGCAATTAGGGCTGATCAGTTATGATTGCATTCCTGGTAGATTTTCATTGAGTATTTCAACAAACTACATGGAGCCTGAAACATAAATGCATTAAAAGGAGATTTACAAGTTCTACTTAAACTTAAGGTTATGGGTCTACATCACAGTACAGATAGTACTCACTTAATGATCACTTGTTTAGCAACTGTTCGAAGTTACGACAGTGCTGAAAAAAGTGACTTACAATCAGTCCTTGCAGCATCCCCATGGCCACAGGATTGCAATTCAGGCACTTGGCAACCGTCACACATTTATGGCATCCCGCAGTCACAGGATGCCATTTGTGACCTTCCCAGCTGGCTTCCAACAAGCAAGGTCAGTGGGAAAGCCGGCAGGAGGTTGCAAGCTAGTCATGTGATGTCTTGCTTAATGACCGCAGGTGATTCACTTAACAACTGCAACCAGGACTGTCAGAACTGCTGTTGCTAAGCAGGGCAGTCACATGTTTCACTTAACAACCACTTCGCTTAGCGACAGAGTTGCCAGTCCCACTTAGGGTCATTAAGCAAGGACTACCTGTACTGTTAAATAGCCACCACCAAGAACCCCTTATTCACTTAAATATCCATTAATTATAGAGCCTGGTGTAATGCCACTAACTGGTTTTCTCTAAGCATATCTGTCCATAAGTGCAGAAAGCCCAAAGAAATGCAACTTGAACCCAGAGTTACAACTGAAGGGCAACCAATCCAAACCATGTATATTTTCCCTTAAGGTTTCCATATGGTAGGGTGTGGTCTGGTTTCCAGAATAGGTAGTCCTTGAGTTACAACCATTCGTTCAGTGACTGTTCAAAGTTATGACAGCACGGAACGAAGGGACTTACAACTCTCCTCGAAGTTCTGGCTGCTGCGACACCCCCGCAGTCACGTGAACAAAATTCAGGCGCTTGACAACCAGCTTGCACTTATGACTGGTTGTAGTGTCCCGCAGTCACGTGATCACCATTTGGAAGGCACAAGCAAAGTCAATGGGGAAGCCAGCAGGGAAGGTCGCAAATCGCTCAGGTAAATCTCCCCTCCCTGGCCTTTCTTCTCCACACTGTACCAGGCCTCCCCCATCCTGCGCGGCACTCCCACACACAGCACCCCCATGCTCCTTACCTGGGACTCCCTCCGCTTCCTGCTTAACAAGCCATGTGTCTTGGGTTACGATGACAACTGGGACTGCCTGGATTGCTGTTGCTAAGTGATGCCATCATGTGACATTGTGTTTTACAATCACATCACTTAGTGACAACAATCCCAGTCCCAATTGCCATCATAACTCGAGGACTACCTGTAGTGTGTCTGACTTTAAAAGTGGCAAAGAAACACGCTGAACTTATTTTCAACCCTCAAACATGGGATGTCAAATTGGCCTTTCTTCTTACCTCTACATTTAGTTCCCACTCCTACCCCCCATGCTCAAAAGCTTCATTCTTGATCAGTTCTGCCCACTCCACTCTGACCATATTCACAAGGATGAAAATAAGCAGGAAAAAGTTCCTTAAGAGTATGCAGCATTACAAACCTGTGCATCCCGATAAACCATCTCATACTGCTGGATCATCTGGCGGCTTATCTGGCTGCCATGGTACACAATGGCATTCATCTCTGTCCAAGTGCGGAACTCTCGCTCCCAGTTTGTGATGGTAGAGAGTGGAGCAATTATGAGAAATGGGCCTCGGAGACCCATCAAATAGATCTCAGAGAGGAATGTAATGGACTGGATTGTCTTCCCCAAACCCATTTCATCAGCCAGAATGCAGTTTTTCCTGTAGAAATGCCATAAGCAGCCATTACAAAACCTTGGAAGGCCTTCTGAAAACTATTCCTTCACCAATGGGCGAAGTCCCCTGCAGACTAATACTGACACAAAGTATTACCTATGGAGTCCTTTTAACCATCTTTTTCTATTCACTCTGCCTAATTTAAAACAACCTTCTTGCTCTTGGGATTTATTTTGACACTCTGTGGTAATGCCAATACACATCAGAACGTATGGAAAATTAGCTTTTTCTTGAAGAGTCTACAGGTAAGAACGCCTGGTTTAAGGACAACCCATAGTTAAGAATGGAGCCTACTGTAGCAAAATTCAAGTTAAATACACAATGATTCAAGTTAAATACACAATGGTTCGAATTAATTACACAATGCTACTTACATAGTATTATACAATAATACTGTTCCAGTTTACATACAAATTCGACTTAAGGACAGACCTTGGGAATGGAACTCGTTCTTAAACTGAGGATTACCTGTATTCATCTTGAAAATTTGACCCTTTTGCAGTTTCTAAGCAAGGCTTCTTTCTCAATTTTTCCCTTCCCTATCCAGTTACATTTTTCCTTTGCCTCATACATATCCAGTTTTGTTCTCCCATTCCTCTTTCCCTCCCTTTCCAGCACAGCTATCCCTTCTCATTAACTCATCTCCAGCCTGTTTTGTCTTTTTTTTTTTTTCAGTTTCTGCTGAAAGGAGGGAAGGTAATCTCTGTGTAATGTGTTTTTGCACATGACAGTTGTCTGTGTATGATAACATAAATGGGTTGGTAAATGCTAATAAGAGATCAATTAATTTTATAGATGGGATATCTTATTTTACACAGAATTAATTTTAATCAGACATTATCCATTCAACTGGTGTCCTTTTTTTGTCCTGCCCTTGTCTTTTCTTGGAATATGGTTTTTGGCAAGTATATATACACACATCTGCAAATTGCACACAAATGTGACATGCACACACATTCACAGGAGATAGAAAAAGCTCCAGGACTAGTTCCAGCTGGAGATGAGACCCTCAATTGACAAGTTGGGAAACCTGGCCAATCCATCACAATTTTCAGAGTGTTTATAATTTTTTCTATCTACTATTTCTTTGGGCAGAGGTGCATTAAAGTCAAGGTAAATATCTTCTTTTCAGATAAATATGGTAGGCCTAAATAGGTATAGCAACATCATAAGTACATAATGTTGGGTTTACTTCTCAAGCTGCATGTTTCCAACTTTCACACATATTGTCCAACATTGTTAAAATAGTTTAAAGGTGTATGTATGTAAAGGTATGCATGCACACACACACATACAGAGTGTCATCCAGAAAGCAATTAGGAAGGCAAGCCAGAAACAACTCCCAGGACCCCAGGAATATTTTTTCATATTATTATGCCCACTGGAAATGCCTCTCTGCAACTCACCTGTTATACCAGTTAAAAAGCAGCCAATTCATTCCCTCCAGCTGGTATTCCCGCAACTGGTTGTTGTTCTTATAGTCTCGAGACTTCTCTAGCTTTTGCCAAGACTCAGAGGCAGGACGCTCCTGGCAGGGAAGATAGAAATAACATAAAGAATTAATTTATCTTGGTGAAGTTATTTCTAAAATTTTAACTAATTCTCAATGAAGGAAGGAAGGAAGGAGGGAGGGAGGGAGGGAGGGAGATATTGCATTGACCACAAGAGTCTCAATGGACATATTTGCAAAAAAGGTGGGGAGTATGTAGAGTGCCCACTGGTAGATATAGCTATTCCAAAAACCCCAATTATCAGAATATGGAATTTGGTCTCTGCTACATTCTCTTGTTCTCTATATAATATATGAACATTTACCAAAAAAACATAAGACTGCAGCCATTCATCACATTTATTGTCTAAAAATAGAGATGTGGTCTATGTAGTAGGGAGGGGGAGTAATGATGAGAAGTGGACCTCAAAGATCCATCAAGTAGATCTTAAGAGAGGAATGTAATAGACTGGATTGTCTTCCCCAAACCTACTTAATCAGCCAGAATAAAAGGGTTTTTTCTATAGAAATGCCACAAGCAGCCATTACAAACCCTAGAAGGTGTTCTACAAACTTTTCCTTCACCCCTGTAGGCTAATACTGACAGAAAGCATTATCTATATGAGTCTTTTTATTCACTTTACCTACTTTGAAATAACCTTCTCCTTCTTATATACAATAAATACCGTATTTACTGATATGAAGTCCAGGTTTTATATCCAAATAATTACCTGCAAATAAGGAGCAGGGAAAAAGAGAAACACTGTTGAAAAGAAGTGTAGATGTTGTAGATATTCTGCTGTAAAGCATGGATGCCTTTGAGAAATACAGTAGCCTTTTCTTGAATAAACTGCTTATCTGGAAAATGTAACCCTTCTTTAATTGCTAAATGGGACTTCTTTCCTTTCTTTCCTATCCAATTATTTTCCTGTGCCTCATCTACATCAAGTTTTGTTCCCTCTTCTTTTTCCTTTTCTTCCTAATGCAGCTATTGCTTCCCCTCAGGCATTCTTGGAAATAAAGATGTTTCTGAAGTCTAGCATTTTGCAGAAAGTCAGCTTCCTTTATAATTTTGTAAAAACAATGTAAAACATAGAGGAGGAAGGAAGCATGGCAGATGGCATGGGAGTTGTCCACAGCACACTGATTTCTATGGCTGCTACGATTGGGCACACATACTCCTGAAGAGCTCATGCAAAAAATCCAGACTCATTCTCTGACATCTTCAGGACTGGGAGTGGTTCCTGCCTGAAGCTCTGGAAAGCCACTACCAGTCCGGGTCAACAGTAATCAGCTAGAGGGCCAAATGATCTTACTTAGTACAAAACATGTTCTTGTGTTCCTAAGCTTTCCCAGATATCCCCACAAATTGAGGCCTTGTGCAATAGGGGGAGCCTGTCCCATTAACACTAGAGGAAATTCTAGAGACATGTGGGTTCTGAAAGACTAACCAATTATTACTGTGTAAACTTTCGTAAGTGACAGGATATTTGATAAAGTTATCCAGAAAATAAACGTGTACTCTTTCAGCACAACAAGGTTTCTTTCCCTTCTGGAAACTACAACGAAGAAAAGAGATTTTGATCTATCAAACAAATGAAAAGGCAGGAAATTGTGAAGGAGAAGTAGTAAGACTGGAGTACAGCAATCAAAGGATACAATTTGTACAGGAGGAACAGTAGCAATAAAAGGGAAGAGGAATTGCACTGCCTGCTTAAAATATAACTTCCCAAAATGTAAATTAATGAACTTGATAATATTGTATAGGGTATTTGGGTTAAAATAAAGAGGTATGAATAAAAGCACAAAGTTGTTAGAAGATAAAAACTGCAATATGGTCTTCCCAGGAAATTTCTGATCTGTCTTGTTGACAACTTCCTCTTTCAAAGGGGGGAGAATGCACAAGAGGATTTGCTATCTTTGACCTGATGCTAACCAAGAGGGAAAGCTTTGTTGATGGCATGGGGAAAAAGGAACATTGGGGAAAAACAGTGATGTAATATTGGAGTTCTTGATTTTAAGACATACTAAGCTGAGTATAGTCAAACATATTGCTAGAAAGAAAAGCAGGTTTTAATACATAAAATCAGAGTAATGATAAGAATTTCACTGCAGAAGAATCTAATGACTTGGTGTTGCTAAACAAAAATGGGGTAAAAAAAATGGAATACAGCAATATAGTTGCACAAAAATTAGTGATTTGAAAATCTTCTTGGACTTGTGGCTCCTGCATCAACAGCAGGTGGAAGCCACGGCAAGGTGAATCCACAAGAACTTTGCTATTCTGATTCATAATCCTCATCTCTGCTCAGTTAGACTGCAATCAGTTTTATATGGGGCTGCTTTTAAAAATCTCTTAGAATCTTCATATGGTCCAAACAGCAGCAGGCCTGTGTATTATCCAGTATCTACTGGTGGGAGTATATTGCACATTTGCTGCAGACCCTGTATTGGCTTCTGGGTGCAATTTAAAATACTGGCATTAATCTATAAAACCATTTACGGCTTAACACAAAGCTATCTTCAAGCATTCAGCGCTTGAATCAGCCAGAACTTTTCTATCTTGCTGGGAAAAGCAGCTGGTGATTCCCCACTTTTGGAAAGTTGGGGGGGGGGGGGCTGAGGCATGGGGGCACTGTTTTTCTGGAGCAATGTCATGCTTCTGGACAAGCCCCAATTTTAATCACCTTCCAGAAGTAATTGTCTTTTGGATTGTTCTGCTGGACTTGTTTTTGGATTTTTTGGCTTGTATAATTTATTGGATTATCACTATTCTAATGTTACATTATTAGGAAATCAATGTGAGTCTTATGGGAGTGCAGTGGGGTACAAATGCAATAAACAAACAAATAAATGAATAAAATGTTACACTTCAGCAAACCACCTGACCTAGTACACCAATGCATTCTGATTAGCAAGCTATGAGTTGGATGCATGACAATTAAGTGAATACATCACTGGCTTGAAAATCATACTCAAAGACTGCTAATAAATAGTTCCTCATCAGACTGGAGGGATTGTATTGACTTGTCTGTACTGTATTGTCACCCCTGTATGGTTCAACATCCTTAATACTGACTTGGATGAGAAAGTGGAGTAAATGTTTATCAGATTTGCAGATTACATGGCAGATCTGATAAGTGCTCACTCCATTTTCTAATGGATAGAGACAGAAATGAAATTCTGAAAGGTTCGAGAAATGGTCTGAAAATAACAGAATTAAATTTAATAGAGACAAATGCAAAGTTATACACATAGGAAATAGAAATCAAATGCACAGGTAGAGAATAGTGAATACCTGACTTGGTAAAAGAACTCATGAAAAATACATTGGAATAATAGTTGCAAATGGACTACCAATGGAATAGAAATCAGAAATGTGATGCGGCTGAAAAAAAAGTAAATGTAATTGATATTGGTATCAAAATAACAGAGTCCACATGGGCTACCTCTGAAAAGAGTTTGGACGCTGCAATTAATGAAAAATGTAACAGACTGGTAATTGGTGCAAGGTTGCTAATTGTTTAGAAGGCACAATTTTAAGATGTTGGCAGTGACCTTTAAAGTCCTGAATGGTTTAGGATCTGACTACCTCTCTCATTACAAATACATCCATTTGTTAAAATCTATAGGAGAGAATCTTTAGAAGAGGCCCCAAGTATTAGATGTTTATCTTTCTAGCACATGGGAGAGGGTTCTATCCTGCCTTTTACCACTGCTATGAGAAACATTCCCTTGGTATAGCAGTTGCATCTCTCTCAATATCTAGGAAATTTGTAAAGATGCATCACTTTCACCAGGAGTTTGCCAGATTATTTTAGCATTTATTGTATTATTAATTTTACTTAGTATTTATACATTTGTCTTGAAAAAGGACAATTTGTTGTCAATGCTCTAATCTCGGTTCTATCCTAAAGCAAGGTATTGACGTACATGATCTCTTCCAACTATATAATTTTATAGGTTATTGTTTATTAAATATTTTGGATATTGGAAATGGATTAGCAGTTATAGTTATTAATCCATAAGGTAAGAGCAGCATGCCAACATAAGCCTTTCCCAGGGCAGAAATGAGTTTCTCATTCCCCAAACACAATACCAAACAAAGATACTAGGGATCCTGAGGAAGCTTGGCTTTCTTTTCTCATTTTGGCCAGAACACACCCTGTGATATCTGCTCCCATAAATTTCCCCATGATAGATCAAAACACCAATCAATATCAGAGGCACTCGTATAATTCAGATCATAAAGTTGTGGCAGAAAACAGAAATAAATATTATCTTTTGCAAAGCACATGATGAAACAGCTTCAAAAGAACATATAATTTGGATACAAGTCATAGCTTATGAGTAAAAGTATTTTAAAAAGCAGAGACTGGGGGTGGGAGGGGAGCTTTTTAACCAAAATATGGGATCTTATATTCTATATAAGACAGCAGAATGATATAATTTAAAATACCTTCTTTTCAATGCCCTTATTTAAACATATTTCTTGAGCCGCCATCAAACATACATACAAACATACATAAAATATATCTGATTGCCAATCATTAACTCAGTGAGAAAAATATACTTCCTTAAAGAATAAGAAAAATATGTTCTTATATCAAGTATTTTGAGAACAAGGATTAAATATGAAAAGGACAAACAATAGAATCATATGTTTATTTATTTGGAAGACAGTTCAGTAGAACTTTCAGGGAAAAATCCCACAAGACTGCAGTCTAACTGGTGTGCAAATTCTCCTGCTTAAGGCACTGAAAAACAGATTGGTATTTCCATGAACAACAACATGGGATGCTGTCTTCAACTTAGAAAATACTGTTTCTTCCTTTACTTTGTACTCTGACTGACAGAGTACAAAGGGCAAAGGCATCTTAATGAAGACAAGAGAGGAGAGCCAATGCTTAGAGCTGAATTACCTCAGTTTACGTACCAGGGAAAGACATAGGAAAGAACAGCAAGATTAAAAAAGACTGCCAAATAAATGGCTCTGAAAGAGGAAATAATGTTGAACCACAACATTCGTTAATGATTATTTTACTCATAACTATCAGTTCTTTCCCTTATCAAAACCAAAGCTTAATTTATTTTTACCAAGGATTTAACTTCTGGTGGAATTTGGAGGAATTCAAACTCTTTAATCTTCCCAGGATCAACATCCTCCTCAAGCTCCCAAGTACTTTCTTCATAAGGTAAGGAGCACCACTTCACCAGGTAGTGAGTCACCTCCTGCAAACCAGGAACAACAAAAAGAGATGCAGTGAGGGCTCAAAACAGAAGTGACAAAGAACAAGTAATGGAACCTTGGCAAGATCATTCGATAAGCTGAAACACATGATGTATGCAGGAGTATAACCATAACTGATACAATCATTGACACAATTTTAGAGCCAACCATCACAGTGATGCTTCAGAAGTAAAGGAGAACCTTTATATAAAATAAACCTCTATTTTACTTCACAAATGAGTGGAAGAAAATTACATCAACTTCCAAGTGGACCTTTTAATGTGAATGCTTTATTATGGTAAAATCATAAAAACATCTAATCATCATTTGTTAATCAGTAACCTATGTTTTATCTCCAATTCTTTTTCCTAAATGGGAATAACAGATTTAGGATGAAAGGCAGGGAACAGAAATGCAAATTTCCAAATGTATGGATGTTCCACAGCACTTCTATAGACCTTGGAAGAGAGGGATGATTTAACATCAATACACTTTTCGCTTATTTCTAGTTTTTGTGAGGATGCCCACTGGCGTTTTCTATAATTATACAAGTACACTGGGGGGGCGGGGTGAGAGAAATACATCCAAAACTTGGGATCTCCTCACCATTTAGAAATTATCTCCATACCTCATTTATAGCTTTTGTGTTACTAATAGAATAATATTTTCTTACAGCTATATAAAGGTGCATGATCACACAATTGCAAATGTTGAGTGAAAACTGTATAATACTTTATCATTTATACCTGATTAAACTGTAACAATTAAACTAACATATCCTTATTTTAGTTAATCCAGAAGGGGTTAGGGTGTGTGTTAAAAAGTAGCAGGCATCTCTATAGTCTTCTTCTACCATTTGCTTTTGGCAAAAAGGAGGAATTATATAGATCTTATGTTGATTCCATTCTTTTTTTAGGCACAGGAATACTGGAAGTTGTTTTATTGCTATGTATTGCCTATACTGACTGGCAGAGACTCTTCAGTTTCACAGTAGGAGCCTTTCCTAAATGCTAAAGCTACCATGGCTAGGTTGCAAAAATGCAACTGGTCACTAAGTGGCAAAAAAACACATATATTTACATGCTACCATCTAATAGTCATCTAGATTTTTGCAGTTCAGATGTGGTATACCTACCCAACACAACTGGACCTGGGGTTTACTGCACACAAAATGTATGATGACATAGTGTTGACACCTAATAATCTTGACAACTGCAGGGATGCAGCATCCCCACAGGGGTTACTTGTGAGACTTTCTCAATTTTTTTTTGGTCTGGCCTTCTGAGCTATGTGAGGGTTAGAGATAGAGTGAGAGTTAGCTAAATCAAACCCATTCTTTACTCTAGTATCACTTTGGAACAGGAATGCCATGGCTTTCTGGCTAGTGGGCCCATTTAAAACATGGTGAGCATGCTATAGACACCATCACAGCCATGAGGGAGATTGGAGACTGCCCATTTACAAAGTTGGTACTACTCTGCTCCATTCTCAGTCAGATGGGGCTTGGAGCCTGGAGGATGCCAAGGATGATACCCAAGGGTGCCACATTGTGGACCCCAGCTCTGAGGCATGAGAAATCAAAAGGATCTGAGTTTTTTCAAGTCAGTTGAGGAATTCACCCCTCAAGCTTGGAGTGGGCTCTGCCTGTACTGTCACTGAGCTAGGACTTTTCCATGAAGCAGAACACCTGCACCATAGGTTGTGCTGAACTACCAACTCTAAACTCTAATAAAAGCTAAAGGCACTACATCCTTTCCATGGTAGCTGTGCCATTCAAAGGAAGAATACCTTTCTAGAATATATTTGAGTATGGGTAGTTAAGAAAAATAAAAGGAGGCTGCTTGTTATACTTGCAATTTAAATACACACATGACTGCAAAGCTCTCAAACATTTGCCTTGTCCAGCCCGTGTTTCAGCCTTAACTGTAGATCTTGAGAAAAACTGTGTCCTGTGGAAACTCTGTCCTGGACTCAGACAATTACTACATTTCAATCTTTTATTTCCAGCACTAAGCTTGCTGAGTCAGCAGGACAAACTGCATGGACTTCTGCAATTACTATGCTGAAGAACTCTTGGCAATTAAGAGACAGATGGTGGAGGAAAAAACTGTATCACTGTGTTTTGTTAAGAAGCTCCCTCTGCTTCACAGACTGAGGTCAGCCATGAAAATCAAGAGAGTGGGGAGTGCGAATTGCAAATAACAATCATGCTGAGAACAACATCTACCTCCCCAGTTTCGGAGTCCTTCGTGTGAGCCACTTCTAAGATTCTATCAACTTCCACATAGTCTGGATTGAACAGATCTTCATCAGGCTGGCAAAATAAGAATGAAACAGCAGATATGCATTAAGTCATGCAGGTCTAGCCTGGGAAAAAATCAGTTGCTCAAGTTATTAATTTGGTGTAGTGTCAGATGCTGAAACAAAAAAGTCATATAGGCTGATGGAGGCAAGTGTTTAAGTCTCCTGCACTAGACAGAAGGAAGAATTTTCTCACTATCAATATAATTTTATTTTATTTTTTAACAGAGTTGCAGGCAAAAAATCTATTTAGCAGGTTTTTTCCAGAGTTTCTGGTGGAAATAAAAGCTTTGGCAGGCTTTTTTCCTTATGTACCTCAACTGCAGTCTTTAAACTGTAAGCCAAAAATAAGCAGACACATGTGTGAAGACCAAGGAATATTAGAAAAATACTTCCACCCAAAGTTCCTTATCTTTACTTTGTTAAACAGAGCCCTCTGCCTGTAACTTGAATAAAGACATAAAAGTTCAGGGCAGAAACTCAACTCTCCCCAAAGGCTCCACCATTTCCCACCAAAAATGAGTAAAATTAAATACAGGAAAAAAGATAGCATGGGATGATGGTTACATAAAATGAAAGGACATTCTTTGGAATCTGGAGCTGTGCTGGGATCCCACAAGAGTATAAGGATGGGCAACATTCAAGGAGCCCAGCCAAACTCTGAGAAGGATTTACTTCTCTTCTTCAAGCAGAGACAAACCTGGAGTTTGCAACTTGCCTCCACTTCTAGCCTTTTTCCAGCTAGTTGCCCATACCCAGAAACTAGAAAAATGCCTTATTTTGGAGAAGGAAACTACAATCTTCTACAGCTAGTCCTCTGGTTATGACAGCAGTTGGGACTGGGACTGCCATCACTAAGTGATGTGGTCATAAAGCGCAACGTCATATGACTGCATAGCATAGCAATGGCAGTCCCGGTTGCCATGGTAACCTTGACACACGGGTCATTAAGCAGGAAACAGCGGGTAAGAAGCATGGAGGTACCATGGCGGGGTGGGGGAGGCTGGGGAGGGTTTGGGAGGTCCAGCACAGGCCGCATGTGATTTGGGGGAGGCTGGGGAGGGCCTGCGGAGGCTGCGAGCAGGCAGAGAGGGTGCTGCGGACTGGAGTAACTTAACAGAGCAACTTGAGATCTTTCCTGTCGACTTCCATATTGACTTTGCTTGTGGGAAGCCAGCAGAGAAGGTCACAAATGGCAATCACTTGACCACAGCTCCCTGCAATATCATAATCACGAGCCAGGCACCCAAGCACCTGTATCGTGATCATGTGACCACAGGGGTGCTGCGATGGCTGGAAGTTTGGGGACCAGTTGTATGTCCATTTTTTCAGCACTGCTGTAACTTTGAATGGTCACTGAACAAATGGATGTAAGCTGAGGACTACCTGTAGGAGAGGCATGTGTTTTATGCTGACAGTTACTTCTTTTTTCAAGATGCTGGTTGAAAGTGATTACCAAACGAAAGGCAGCAACAGCAATCAACCAATAATCTGACTGAGTATTCATCCTGAGCTGTCAGAAACATATACACCTATTATGATAAGCCTCAAATTGCCATATTGAATGCACAGGTCATCAATTACCTATCTGAGCTTAGGAGAAAATCAACCTTCCTCCAGTCCACTTCCACCATACATCCACAATACATCCCAAACATCACCATGTAAAGATATGACAGTTAGAAAAAGCACATGTTTTCTCACTATAAAAGCAACAGCAAAGCATTTTCTCAGGAATCTCTTGACTGGCAACACGCCACCATACAAACCTTTCTATTCCTGTTCTGCCTTGTCAGAGGTACAATAACTTTATACTTTTATCCATATGGGCCACCATCATCATCACCATCATCTATTAATTAAATAAGTTATTGCCGCCCACCCCAGTAGACTCTGGACAGCTTACAAAATCCAACACAAATGAATAGATTCTATTTGTCCTGACTCACAGGGCATGGCTGTGGTATCTTCCTGAATCTCCTTTCAGGAGCACTGAACAGACAACCCAGACTAAAAACAGCTGTAACAATAAAAACCCAACAGGAGTCCCACAAACACATTAACCCCAGGCCTGGGAACAGAGCCAAGTCTTAAGGGCTTTCCAGAACTCCAGGAGTATCCTTAATCCTCCTCACAAATAACTTGTAACTGACGAGACAGCCATTTTTAATTTTTAAGTTGTCAGCAGCCATTTATCTTTTCCTGTGATTTCTTTACCTCTAATTCAGGTGCTAATGAAGGAAAGAAGACAGAAATGTAATTACTTAATACAGCAACATCTCTTAAAAACATCCAAGCATTCTGGCATAAGAGGTCACTAGGAGGCTGGAGAAGTCTTCAGTATATCAAGCAGAAGAACAGTTGCTCATCCTAGCAAGAGGAAATGATGTGACATTTTTCATCACAAACCATTCATATTTGTTCTAAGAACATGTACTGACAAAAGGACTAAAAATGCTATGAATTTACAGCAGCAGTTAGAAGCAATTTCAATTTCATACTGCCCTGATTTACAACTGTCTGGGATACATGAAGAAAGACACACATAACTTATCTGGTAGGAGAATTCATATTAAATCAAATGTTAAGTGAGATTCATCTACTAACAAAACTCATACACATGTATGTTGCATGCAAGTAAAAGAAAAGATCTTCAAACACAATTTTGCTTTAGAGTATAGCAGTGGCCCTGTGTATATGCGTACATATTGCTAATGCCACAAAAAAGCAACCCCAGCTAACAGAACTTCAAAAAATATTCTGAGAAGGAACATGACACCAACCAGGAAAATTTGTTACTAACCTCAGTGAAAATGTGCTTCATTTGGGCCTGTTTATTGCGAAAGCGTTTAATCTTCTGAGAGATCCGGGGATCTTTCTCCAGCTCCTCCATGGTGGCCCATTTACAGTGCAAATAAGAACTATGAATGAACAAAAAATATTATTAAGATTATTAAAAAGGAACTATGGGAGACAGCTACATGATCAGCATTTTAATGCAAAGTTGTCCAAATCTCACTTCCTTAAAGTATGTAATTGCATGTCAATATCCATATCTTTCTAAAAGTTGCAATGTAATTTAAATCATGTTTAAAATGTTAGGAAAAATGCAACCAAATAGGCGTATGCTGGCGAAGTGTACATAAAAATGCAATGTATTAGATTACTAGTGCTTTCCAAAAGATATAAATTAAGAAAAAAAGAATACAAAAATGCAAATATTAGGAAAAATGTTGCAGAAATCCGATATAAGGAATTTAAAGTTGGAAAAATATGAAATTAAGCAAAATCAAATTTGACAAACCAGTCCATTTCTAGTACTAAGAAACAGATGCTACTTTATATGTTTTGGACATCCAAAACAGAACAGTACGTAACACATTGATAAGACAAACACATGCTATACGTACAAATTGCGGTACTTTACATAGAACTCTTCCTGTTCATAAGTTGCTCCTCCAGGATAAATCTGGAACAACAACAATTTGTTTGTTTGTTTATTATATAAATGGATATATTATATCCATTAATGTTTAGTATCCATTATATATCCACTAATTATCCATCCACTTGTATCCAGTATAGCCATTAATGCTTAGCAGGCATCATTTGCACAAGACTGATGCTCTGCTAGAATCACACTCCACAGCCAATGGTAGCTCACTTGAATAAACTATTTTGTAATGTAACAAAATATAACAGATTCCACGAGGATCTTCAGGTATGGTTGGAATAATATTGAAGCCCAGTTGGCAAGAAAAGCAGAAGTGAATAAGGAACATATGAAGGGAAAGCAAATGATGTTCCCATTCCTTGCTGGTATTAAGCCAAGTCATTCAAATATCTTAGGAATGAGAAACAGCAAAGCAATACCTGGGATGTTCCTATAATAATCTTTTTTCCATATGCTTCAGTGAGATGACTACCTAGCTTAATTACAAGAAAAGGCTGAACTGACATGAGAAAAAAGCTCTAAATCCATATTGAAATAATGTTATTATTGGGCTCATTCAAAATTACAAAATAATGTGCAAACATCTGAGCTTTCTAAACCCTTTCATCAAGCAAAACAGATTAAAATAAAACACAGAAAAGTGTGAAAGTCATTTCATCGTGGTTGCATCCATCTTAGGTGGAATGTTGGAAAAGACAGCAGATCTATCAATTGGCTTTTATCAGGTGCAGAGGTGCTGCTTGATTCGACCCAGGCGTCAATCAAAGACTGGTGATACACTCACACTCACATGCATACAAAGGCACAAACTGTTAAATCAAACTTATTTTTGTCTGGTTTTCACTCTATTTACTAAGATAATATAATCAATGGATATTGAATCTCTCTCTTTCTCTCAATTTTGTAAGTAACAAATTAATACGATAAAGTAGATCATTTACAGCATCTTCTTATAGTACCAGTTCTTATGATTTAACTCTACCAATTATATTCTTTCCTTCCAATGGACTAATAGCCCAGAAAGGAACTGAAAGGGCTCTGAAGACAAGAGAGGCCCTCACCTCTTTCTGCACCATCCTGGAGGCAAGAATCTTCTCAATGATGTTGGCATCATCCTCGGGAGGTTCCTATGGAGCCGGAGAGAGGAAGGAGAAAGGTTAGCTGCCCAGATATGATTGTGGTATTTAGTGTTTTAAAGCAATAGGCATTAAAAGTGGGAACTTCAGTGTTTCAAGACATCTCCTGGAATTAACAGACAGGTACTTCTTGTCATGTGATTTTACTTAAATTTAGAAAAGAAGGAACAAGAAACCATAGATGTTTCAGATTAAATATTCATTCCTGAGCAATGGGACAACCACTTTGTCTGTACACCCACAGAGCTACAATCCAGATGGATTCAACATACACATTTCAGGTAGTCCTCAGTTAACAATGGTAATTGGGACTGACACTAAGTGACACAGTCATGAAGTGTTACATCACATGACCACACTGACTTATGATGGCAGTTTCAGTTGTGTTCATTAGGCAAATCTCACACAACTGTTAGGCACAACATCACGTGGTTGCCATTTGCAACCTCCTGCTGGCTTCCCCACTGATTTTGCTTGCACAGTCATTAGGTGCACTCATATGACTGCAGGATGCTGAGACCATCATAATTGAAAGCTGGTTGCCATGCACCAAATTGTGATCCCGTGACCATGGGGACATTCAACAGCTGCAGCTGCATAAGTCTCCCCGTTCAGCACCATTGTAACTTCAAATGGCCACTGAACAAATGGTCATGAACTGAGGACTACCTGTATATGGTGTGCAATTCTGTCCTGAACTTGTCTATTTGAATGGTCTTGTTATATATTCTAAGAATCTTCTTCTTCTTCTTCTTCTTCTTCTTCTTCTTTTTTTTTTTTGGTGCTTTCAAGTCAGTGTTGACTCCTGGCAACTTCCTGGACAAGTCCTTGCAGTTTTCTTGGCAAAATTTCGGAATGATTCACCATTTCCTGCTTCCTAGGTCTGAGAGAGAGAGACTGGCCTAAAGTCACCCAGTTTGCTTTGAGCCTAAGGTGGCACCAGAACTCACAGTATCCTGGTTTCTAGCCTGATGCCTTAATCACTACACCAAACTGGCTCTTAAGGATCCCTTGTGTTCTTTTAATTAAAATAGAGGCTTAAATCACAATCAGCAATCTTTGCTTATAATTAAATATAAAGAACTACTTTAAATAATGGATATTAGGAAATGTTCTAAAATGGAAGGAATACTGAGAAATCCAAATCAGATTAGAACTTCATTTGGGAAATAAATACTTATTTGGTAAGAATTCTCATTGAATTAAGTAATTGCTCCTGTGTACATATATTATTACATTCCAAATGACAGGGAATAATCAGTTAAATGATTCACTTATTTAGAACAATTTAAAATTACAGAAAAAGTTAATACTGCATTTCGGCACGTAACTCTTCTCAAATTGCTGCAAACGTGAACTCACATGTCTAGTATGCCGTGAGTTCCTCAGTCATACTGGCAAATGAATTTTCTATATGCAACTAGAGAGAACTATGTTTTGTTTCCCAATTGTCCCAGCCATACCTCTGCCTGCCAAGCCAAGGTAGATGCAGAAAGTGCAGAAGCTCGGCCAGCACCCAGTACAGCTATTGTTTCACCATCATCATCAACCACCTTGAAATCCAAGTCTTCATTGTACTTCCTACGCTTCACCTGGCGTCCAGAACGGCGCTTCTGCATAGCAAACACAGGCTCAAACATGGTAGGAGAGATGTATACAATACTGCTCAACTGAAATCCAGCACTTGCCCAGGTTATAAAAAGAAAGACATATTGTATAGATATGGCCAATATGTTGCCAGCCAGTAAAAAATTAGGGCACTGGAGGGCTGAATTAAACAAAATGTTGTAAGACAGAGGCATATGATTCAGCTTCTCACTTCAAAATTTTGAACATCCCACACCAAGGATAAATATGGTGCTGAAGCCAATCTCTCAAACAATGGAGAGGGGATCCTGCTATGTACCACAGTTTCATGCATGTTGAAACTGTGCGTTCACAACATGTGAAAACAATAAACCAATATAAGCCAAGGCATAGACAGGTTAAGACATAAGGCAGGAAATGAATATAAATCTCAACACTAAAAATCTGTGTATGTGTGTGTGAATTTTTCTCTTCCTGCCTTTGTTTGATTCTTTCTTTTCCCTAATAAATTGCATTTTCATTCCATCACCACCTGCTCCTAGAATACTTTGCCAACCCCCTAGGCAGTTCTGGATGGCAAAGAAAGAAAGGCAGAAAACTGCCAATCCTAAAAATTGCCTGCCAATTTGTCTAAATTCTGTAAGAGAAGAAATTCATTTTTGCCTACTTTCTGTCTTTCCTGGAGCCACCTTTGAGCCACTCATTGCTCCTGCATATATTCTTTAAGTAAACACACTGCTCAATTCAGAAATCACTTTCAGCCAGTTCTATTTATACCAACTGATCTTTTAATATAATAGTTTCAGAAAATTCCCTATGGAATGCCTCTTCTTCCTAACTTCAGCTGTTCTTGGCCAGGCTCCTTCTGATCAATACCAGTGAATCTGATAGTTCTCCCTTGACTGTTGTTTGCTTCATGATTCAACCCTTGACAAATCACAAGTGAATGTGCAAACTGAAATGCTCTGCATCTGAGTCAATGGCCTAAGTCATACAAAATGCTAAATCATAACTCATGGGTTACTAACCACTTTGGGCTAGGTTCATACATAATGCCAAGCCAAAGCAAACTTCAATGCACCTTAAAGTGATAGGTGAATTAAAGCAATGTGAAGGGATGTCTTTATTATGCTCTATCTATGAAGGCCCATTCACATGATTGCAAGTCAGGATAACACAGTGAACATGTGGTGAACATGCTCCTGAAAATTTGCCTTAACTTTTCTCAGTGTAAGTTTTCAAACCTGTCTTTGAAATATAAAACTCATCATCTAATAATTTCTCTACCCAAAGCTGTATAGCCTCCTCAAATTCAACCAGGCGAAAATATCTTCTATACTTCTACCCCACTTCTACCTATGACTTTCTACATGTTGTAGAACTGTAACCCCCATCTCTAATCACTGTTTATCCTCTCTGCACCTCATGGGAACTGAAGTCTAATATCATACAGAGAAAATTTATTGCATATTTGTTGATTTACAGAAAGGGTATGATATGTGAATAAGTTTGAAATATGGAATGTTTTGCAAGAATGAGAAGTTGGCTTGGTTGTTAAATACAGTAAGAGCACATATACTGACAATACAGTTTGCATGAAAATAAATGGAATTCTTAGTGAATGGTCCAACACTATGCAGTGAATAAGACAAGAATGTGTGATGTCCTCTTAGTTGTTTCATGTATTTATGGATAAATGTATATGGAATGCTTGTGGCCAACAGAGGTCTGTTGGTTGGGAACATTAACGTGTGCATACATTAACCCAAATGATGTGCTGCAAAACTGAATGATGCAACAATGATCTGAAAATTAATGTATCAAAGACCAAGATAGTTGTGCTTAACAGGGAAAATATAGAAAGTAAATGCAAGTTATACAACCCATGATACCATATAGAGAACAAATGAAGATGGAATTGCAAAACAAATGTATGATGGAAGATTTAAGAGCTAGACAGGAAAGAGAATACTCCAAGAAAGTCACAGTTGAATTATGTTGATGAGGTCCTCATCAAACTGTGGTAAGAAGTTTAAGTAACTAAAGGCAATGTATAAATTGGTATATGGATGTGGTGGAAGCAAGGATGGCATGCAAAGATGGAAATATGTAGGGATATATAGTGAGTGATATATATTAGTTTTCCCTTTTTCATAGCTTTAATTCTTTGGCTTATAATTTCTTACTCCTTTTTTGTACTCTATATAAAACTGTTTACCCCAATAGGGTATAGTGTGATGGGTATGTATGTATGAGCCACAACCATCTAGCCTTGTCCAACATTCATCTGAAAAATTATCAGAAGTAGAAGGAAACACTGAGAATAGGAGTTTCTCCCTATGATACTTAGATTATCCACACAGTGAGCAGTGAGCTATTGCAGTTTTTAAAAGCATGGACAGGTGCAGCCTTTTCATTTCTACAAATCATACGTGTTAGCAAAACCATTCTGCATAGGTTCCCCAACTCTCTACACCACATGCATTAGTAAGCACAAGGTTTGAACAGTGTATACAAAACCTATGGAAAGGATGCTCGGGTGTATGTGTGTTTGTGTGCATGCACACCTTCAGGTCAGCTTTTGACTCCTGGCATCTGCCTGGACAAGTCCCTGAAGTTTTCTTGGTAATGTTTCAGAAGTGGTTTACCCTGCTTGCTTCCTAGGGCTGAGAGAGAGTGACTGGCCCAAGGTCACCCAGCTGGCTTTGTGACTAAGGTGGAACTAGAACTCACAGTCTCCGGATTTCTAGCCTGATGCCTAAACCACTGCACCAAACTGGCTCTCTGGAAGGGATCTTACATTATCAAAAAAAGAAGAAAAAAAGATGTCCTTGTTTGAATGAATACAGTTTGACAACTTTCCATGTTTCAGTTCTGTGAACAAGCTAATATACAGGTATATGTTTGGAGGGCCCTAACAAGCAGAATCCTTTATAAATGCAACCAGAGAATAATAGGAATTAATGGAGCATAAACTGGTTGTATTCATGGGAAAGCATCAGTAACAGTAGATTGTCTCGTGTCCATGAAGATTAAAGATTCAAGTATACCTGGCTGTCGGCTGATTCAACAGATTCCTCAAGGCTTTGTCCAGACAATGAAAGAAGACCTTGATCCAATTCTAAATTATCCAGTGGAGTGTCGTTTTTCCTTTTTCCTTTCTTCTTCTTTTCAACAGGAGTTGGTCCTTGCTCCATGCTGCAGATACAAATGAACAGCATTATAGTATCAGAGCAAATATCACTGGATTCAGTATCTATCTCTTGTGTTTTACCCAAATACTACCATGAAAATCTTTTGTACTGGTTTCTCAGAAAGTGTCATGCCCTTTGCAGTCAACATCCAGATTCAAATGACCATGGAGAAGTAATATCTTTGTGAAGGTTCCCTTTCTACTGCATTCTTTTCTGCTTACCCAAATGCCACTTTAAAGGCAAAGAGATTACTCTCTCCAACACTGAGCAATATGTATTCAAATAAATGCAAGTCAGAAAAATAGTACTTAGAGGCACTTCAGGTTGCTCACTTTGATTCCCAGCCAACTTTCTTTTGAGGAAATTATTTCACAGAACTATTATTTATGGGCCTTTGCAAACAAAACACATATAAACATATGACATGTATAAGTTCACAACCAAAACTGATTTGACTACAGAAATTGGTTTTTAATCTAACACATTTAGCAAAACATAGGCCCTGTTGAAGTTTTGCATTAGTAAGCAAGCTTCTTTACTTACATTGTCCCTTTCTTCCATTTAATTGGACAATTTTCACTTATAAGCAACCAGGGACATTAAAAACAATTGCTGTGAGCACCACATTATTAACATAATCATATAAAATATAATTAGAAATCTTTCCCTTCTTCTGATGTCTCACCTGTAATGAATTTAACTCTTCAGCTCATCAGGGAAGGCACATGTCCTCTTAAACAGTGTAAAGTAGAGATGCACAACTTTTTCTTGGCTGAAGGCCACACTTGGCCTTTAAATAGTGTACCATGGTCTTCATTCCAAAAAGTAATATGTGGGGCCAAGGCAAAATTAAATCTGATTTTGTTTCAATTACATTTACCTTGTATTAAAATTAACTACTGGTTTTGAAGGTCTCTGGAGCTGCACCCAAGGTTTTCAGAAGATGCACGCAGCTCTGGGACCTCTGGTTGTATACCTCTGGTACACTTACACTGATGATTATTTGTACATAATAATAACAATGCTAATAAGTAACAGCAACTACAGTATATTTAAGATGTGAGATACTGAAGAATTACAGCTTTATTTTTCTCTCAAATATCAGTACTTAGTCATATTTTTCCAATACTTTTATTAAATATTACAATTAAAAAATTAAAAGCAAATACAAATTTAAAAAAGAGTAAAAAGAAAGAATAGAAAGTGCAGAAAAGAGAATAGAGAGAAAAAAGAAAAGAAAGAAAAAATAATAATATAGTAAAGAAATATATAAAGAAGTAAATTCCCCCTTGTCACAAGTATAAACAATTTTAGTAGCTTATCACCTTTTCCTAAAATACAACAAATGGTTCTTCCCATATCTCATATTTTACCTATAAACAAAAGTTTAAAACCTTGTTATTGTCCTGATCAGCAAAAGTCCATTCAGGGTTACCAGAAACAGCAACATCAATATTTTAATCTTGATCAAATAAACCAACTTTATATTCCTTCCCTTTGCTTTTAACAATCTTGGTCTTTAATCCCTTCCAATAATGTCCTAGAACTCGATTTCTTTTCTTTTCTTCTCACAAAATCCTTCAAAACTTTAATACAGGTAGACCTCAACTTACAACCACAATAGGGACCCGAAAATGCATCGTTAAGCAGTGCGGTCATTAAACAAGGCATCATGTGATCGCATCCAATTTTATGATATATTTTGTGGAAGTCATTAACCAAATCACTTGCGATCATTAAGTGAATCACACAGCCCCTCCCCCCATTGATTTTGCTTGTCAGAAGCTGGCTGGGAAGGTCACAAATGGCAATCACATGACCCTGGGACACTGCAACCATAGTAAATGCATGCCAGTTGCCAAGCACACAAATTCTGATCACATGTCTGCAGGGACACAATGGTTGTAAGTGCGAGGACAGTTCATAAGTCACTTTTTTCAGCACCATTTCAAATGGTCGCTAAATGAATGGTTGGAAGTTGAGGACAATCTGTAGGTCTCTTTTGTAAATACAATATAGGAAAGTTATCCAAGTCACTTTTCTGGTTTTTTATTTGTATATCCCTTTTAATAATTAAGATATCAGCCAGTTTCATTTTTATGTCCAGCATATCATCTTTTTCCAAATCATTCTTGTAGCTTGTCATTTTTAAATCCACATTCAAACAAATTTCAGTCTGGTAAAACTTGTTCCTCTTCCATAACATCATTTACACACAGTCTATCTATAATGGTAGACGTTCTTAAAATTAACTTCTGAGTCCATTGTTCACAAATATTCTTCAATATATCCAATGTTAAAGTACTTCACTCCATTCTGTATAGCAAGTCGAATTTAAGTGTTCTTCTCTTTAATTGTAATCTTTAATTCCTTCCGGTTCCCTCTAGTGTCCAACCTTCAAAGTGCCATCCTATCATTTTTTTTTCCAGAATTCAAAACAACAGCTGTTTCCCACAGGAAGGATTCTTATAATTAATTTCAAAATCTTATTTCAAATCCATCTGGATCCTTAGTCCGTTTATAACTTTCCAAAAACAACACTCTAATCACTCTTTTGCCGTTTATTCCCCCAAAAAAGGATTTTTCTAAGTCCTTAAACTCATACTTAAAACTTCTTTCGCTGAGGATTGAAGAAACTCAACCCAGTGAATGCCATAAAACTTGCTGTTCCAAAGGTTCTTAATATTTGTAAAACAGTAAAAAAGCAATTCCAAAAGTGATTAAGAAATGAGGCTTGGAGATTTATGTCCACATAGGCTACATTACAACTGGGAACTTAGTTGGAATCCCTCGACTCCAAGCCACTCGGCTCACCAGCTGACTGCAAAAACCTAGGTTCCTGCAGTCTACTCATGAGGAGCAGCTCTCCAGAGCACATGTCAGCAATCTCACAATCTCTCCTTTCTCTGGAGAGATTTAGCTGGCCAGGATCCACCCTCTGGCTGCCAATCTCCATCATAAGTTAGTTGTTCTTTGGCTTAGCATGAAGTACAAACCTATCCATTATGGCCTAGCAATATGTGTGAACTAGGCGATTATGGCTTGTTAAACAAACCATTTAAAAAATCCTAGCTAATACATAAACCAAGCTCATGGGTATTTCACATATACATAATTATACCATTTTGTTCTCTTGTATGCCATTTCTAGAGGAATCTTTGCCCATATCCTCATATAATTATCTGATTAAGGCACATATTCCATATGTGCTCCACCTTTAGCTTCTGAATGAAAGGCAGGAGATAAATCTAACAAATAAATATAAATAGCAAATAAGTAAACTCAACAAATAACTAAATGTGAAAATAAATATTTTATTCTAAACTGATATTAGGGAAGACACTTTTAGTTCTCACCCAACTATTTGAAAAAAATAGAATCTTGAACATGAGGATACAGAAGTTAGCCGTGACCAAAACCATGAATCTCTTGAAATTCCATATAGAAGTAAATTATCCACTAAGGTTGCAATAAAGTTAACTGTGCAGTAGAAAATGGGATATTTTAAAGAAACAAAGAGGGTGTGGTGAAAGGTGACTGGGAAATTATGGATGTAATGGACAGGTGATTTGACACACTTGGGTGTTCTTCAAACAAAAAGAATCAGGATTGAGCAAGTGCTATGCTAATTGGATTGCAAACTGTCTGATGTTAACAGTGAGATCCTGTTATATATCCTCCATCTTCATAAATGGAAGTAAAGGATAGTAGTTAAAACATTTCCCTCAAGATGCAAAAAAAAAAAAAAAAATCCAGTGGAAAAAAAACAAAGATACTTAACTGTGGAACACTTTTCTATTTTGTTTCTGAAAAGAATACCTGGCAGTTGTGTATATTATAAAAAGGGTAGCTAGAATTATCTATTCTAAATGTCCTATGTCCATTATTTATCACTCCGATATTGTGCATATCACCTGTAAAGTGATAAACTGCAAATAAAATGAAATTCTTCTTTATGTGCATATATTTTTATGCATATCAAGAAAAAATATCCACCTTCTCCCCTTTGGACATGAAGGCTGGACATAAACATGTCCAGAGCTGCTGGAAAACTGTAGCACTTCTGCAAGAGCATCATTGTTGCTCTAATTTGTCATTATATTGGATGTTCTTTGGTTTAAAAAAAAAAAGAAAAACTGGGAAAAGTATTACTTTTCACATACACTGAATACAATGGATCATGGGAGGAGGGTACTTGCAAACTGCTGCCAACAGTCTACTATTCTATAGCCATACTGAATGAACCCACTGTGTTGTTTTTCTCAGAATGTCAGGCCCCATGCTGTGGAACCTAAAAACTCATCTGTTTTACTATGGTATGAAAAATGGCTAGTTTGGTTAAATTCACATGGATGTGGATTTAGCAAGTTAAAAAGGAAAGCTTTGTAGTCGTTTCATATATTATACAATAGCAGCTGCATATTAGCTACTGTGAGAAGCCTGAGACAATTCTGACTCCCTGGGGTATATACTTATATGTTTACAAATAAGTTCTGCATATATGCATATAATTTTACAGATAAGAAGCATAATGTGTAACCCAGATCTTCAAATAATGGAAATGCAAGGAATCCTCACTAATCGCAGAAAGATTTAACATTTTATCTACGTGTTTATTTGTCACCATCCAAAACTGTGTTTAGTTCCAGAGAACACCCACAGTGTTCAGTGTGGATCTGTTCCAAATGCCTCAACCATTAGGTCCCTTCTTTCATCCTCTACAGCTTGATCAACTAATTTTCCAGTCACTGTCTTGTATGTGACAATATTCCCTTATGGATACTCAGTCTTTAAGTTCCTCAAATCAATTTCTCTTGCAAGCTTAATGCTATCTTCAACAGAGGTAGCATGTTTCTAAATATCAGCTGCTGGGAAACAACAGTGGGAGAGAGTTATTGTCCTTGTGTCCCACTTTATTTTTAAAAAATGCTATGTGAATGACAGGGCCAAATTGAAAGTTTCTAATTATATTTTTCTTTCCTTTCATCTCTTCTTGATCAGAGATCAACTGCAAGTGCATAATCTTCTGTATGATTCATTTAGAGTATTTTATTCATAAAATATGTACTTGAGAAAAAGGATATTCTGTATATGCACCCTGATTACATACTCAGGTCAGTCCAACCCAGATTTCCTACACTGCTTCTCAGACAAATGTCTAGGTTTGAATGTATGTCTTCTTCAACATCACCCAAAATGTAGTTGACTTTCATATCGAGTAAAAGATAATAAGAGTCTAATACCCTTTGCTGAACAATGATGCTTGTGCTAGTGCATCAATATCTGCAAAACACAGATAGATAGCAGGCAGGTTTACATTCATTTGGTTTCACATATCTGATACCAGCATTTGTACCAAATAAGAAACAGAAGAGTAGCACCAATTCATGGAGAAATCAAGAATAAAATATCCACAAGGATTACAGAAAATTGATCTTTAGTGTCCTGCATTTTAACCCGGAGTACAGTTTTGCTCCTTGTTTTGTAAGAAACAGTTGATCTGTTTTAATATTATTTTCACATCAGACCTTTATGCCACAGTTTTATAGGACATTGCTATTTGCTGCAGGTATGCAAAGAATAACTCTCATAAAAGAACTTTTTAGGGTAGGTGTGGGCTAATGACATGCTTCTAATTTCATCAGAAGCTGTGGAAGTGCAGTGCTGCTGGTGCTTTCAATTTTGTAATAAGTCCCCAGACATTGATTCTGTAGTTACAATTAACAACCATTCCATTCATAGATGTTGAAGCTCACTATGATTAAAAATAATTTAGAGGAGATTATGCCACGATTACCAGCCGCTTAGAGAATTTGCAGCAACGGTTCTATTTGCATATATGTTTTACTCTGACATTTTGGAAGCAACTTTCCTTAGCTATCTACATTTGAACATGTGTTTTGAAGGAATCAAAGGACTTGAATCCAAGTTTCTGAGTCCTGAAACAGCAACAGTGATCAGTTTGTCACCAGCAGGTTGCCCACAAACATTGGGAGCACAGCTTGCAGCAATCATTAAGGCTCACTGATAAGAATTAATTAGTTAGTACAATAATTTAGGATTTTTTTCTTAACAAGAAATAGCTTTTGCATCTTTTTGCATGGTTAGAAACCATTATAAGTATATACGGCTGAGCATATTTCTTTCACAGAGCCTCTTCAAGATTAACCAAATTCACTTTTTTTCCATAAACATCAAATGGTATTTATAATATGGTTCTGGTCTGAAATTAGTAAGAAGGCCAGAGGGCATCATAGCAAGATAAGCCCATTGATGCAGCACCCTGGAGAGCTCAGAGTGAGGAACTTGCTTCAATAAAGATTGGCACAAATTCCAATCTTTTGCTTCTCCCAGAACCGTTTACTCTTTCTCGGATCTGCTCCTTCCCAAGACTTAAACACCGTCCTCTGGCCTGAAGCCCAGCGTTGCTCCACAATTAAATCCCTCCAGATTGATGCCAGTATCAATCGGTTCAGCACAGGGATGTATGAAGAGCCAGGTATGGACAGCCTGTATCCCGCAATACTTCCTGGCCCAGCTAATCTGGTTGGCTTCTCCAACTGAGTTGGGCTGAATGTTGAGTTCAAGATGAGAGTCATGACAACTCTTTGATGTTCAGGAGAATTACACAGCTGATATGGTTTAGCTTCATACTTAAACCTACATTGTGTGTCTTCAAACTTCTTTCAATTCCACTCTCATGATAACGTGATTTTTTAAATATACAATGCATGATGAATTCCAACAAAAAACTGACCTATAGAAATAAGTATTATCAGCTTCTGGCTATTGCAGAACAGGAGGTAACATTTTTAATTTAAGTAACAAACACTAATACTATCACAAGGAATACCTGTACATGCTTGTGAGGCTTAAATTTTGTGCACAGTGCAAATTAATAATCCTTGCCAAATCAAGCACCTTTGCATATAAATTTTCAAGCATACAAACAATATAAGTGCAACAAGTTATCCAGCTCTGCCAATATCTTCAGCCAGGTCAAAGGGAGACACAGCAGCAAAGGCTGGAGGCAACTATCGGTTATATGCATTTCTCTCAAAACCAGTAATTCATTCATAATTAAAACAACTAGTTTACATAGCCAGAAATGTAATTTTAAGACATGCACTTTTCTCCATCATGGCTTAACACCACTAAAAAACATAAAAGAAGTCCATATCATTTGGGCAGTTTGTGAAACACTCATTCTAAAAGAAACTGCCTCACAGTTAAATTGGGAAATTGGGTTTTATCTCTGATTCTGTCACCAAATAAACTATAGGACAACAATCTGTCTTATTCAATTTTTACAAAATTTGAAAGAGGGATAATGTTAGATAAAGAGGCTAATATTTGTGCCCCACTTAGACTTTCACGTTATTATGCAAAATGGTCTCACAGAAAGCAAGCTTTAGTGAATCCTGTTACTGATCACAAATACAGTTGCATTTATTCTTTTCAAACCATTGGGTGTGACATTCAAGACAAGACATAATTGCCAAGTCAACTAAAATATGAGAATTAGATTACTTTCACATGTACAGAGGATAGGAGTTGCTTTCTAGTAGTACATGCTATGCATGGGCAATCTTACAATTTAAGGCAGAGCCACTGACATCCATGATGATACTAAAATGATGAAACACATGCAATAATATAATCACACATATGCTATTTTCATGTACTTGAATGTTGCCAACTCACACAAGTAAGTCATGGCATTTGCATGCTGACATCACCACACACACAAACATAAAAGAAGCTGTAACAGCTACATCAAAAGGACAGTTATATGATTCTAAATTAATAATTAATATAACTCTACTAGTACCTATGAATTTTGTGAACTCCTAAAGTACCCATATGCTTCTAATATTCAGATCCTACAACATGCGCTGCAAATATATTCTAGCAATATAATATGAAAATGCATGAAATAACATTGTACACTTTGCATCATCACTCCTATCTACAGTATTTTGGTCCTCAATTTCCAAATCCACTAAGTGCAGCCTTTGACACTCAAATGTCACCAAATGGATATATTTATTCTGCAATACAAGAAAACAATTCCTTTTCTATATCTGCTTAGACCATTTATTTGGTATGTTTATTTACTTTATTGATTTGAGTTTGGTTCCTTATGTGTATGTATGTATATATGTATGTAAGTGTGTGTGTGTGTGTGTGTGTGTGTGTGTGTACAGTGGAAGAGTTTCCCTATACATTTAAGCTCTAGAAGAATTTCTCTAGGCAGTAAAATTCTGGAAACTCTCCCAAAGGAAGGGAAAAATGCACCAATATAACTTCCTCAACAAGCTCAATTCAAGGAAGTTGCACTAATGCTCCTCTAGGATACGCTCAGCTGTACCAGTAAAGACCCTTCACATTTAGGATATACTCCACCAGAAGAAAATTACAGGTAGTCCTCAACTTACGACCACAACTGAGACCCGAGCTTCCATCACTAAGTGATGCAGTCATTAAGTGAGTTGCATCTGATTTTATTACCTTTTTGCTACGGTCAAGTGAATTACCATAGTCATTAAGTGAATCACACAGTTGCTAAGTGAATCTGACTTCCCACATTGACTTTGCTTGTCAGAAGCTGGCTGGGAAGGTCACAAATGGCAATCATATGACCCTAGGACACTGCAACCGCCGTAAATGCATGCCAGTTGCCAAGCATCCAAATTTTGATCACGTCATCACAGGGATGCTGTCATGGTCATAAGTGTGAGGACCAGTCATAGGTCACTTTTTTCAGCACCATTGTAACTTCAAACAGTTGTTAAACAAATGGTCGAAAGTCGAGAACTACCTGTACTGCCAAACAAGCAATTTTATGTATCAAAGAACCATACCAACCTGGATTTCTTGGGCTTGGCTTTGGAGGAAGTCTCTAAGATGTTCTTCTTCTCTTTGGACTCCTTTGGGACTTTAGGCTCCCGAGGCTTCCGGGGTTTCCTGGCCCCTTCCTGCTTGGGCTCCTTGGGTTTTTTGGGCTCCTTGGGCTTTTTGGGATCTTTTGGTTCCTTAGGTTCTCTCTTCCTCTTTGGTTTTACTTCTCGCTCACTGCCCAGCTCCTGCTGCCCCAGCTCTTTTTTCCTTCGTTTCTTTTTTACCCCAGTACCCCCACCCCCATCGTCCTGCATCCCATTATGACAGGTTATCATATTCTGCACAGTCTCACTGGGTACCTCCACAGATAGCACATCTTGATGGTCCTTGTGAGCCAGGCTCACACTGGCCAAGTCAGAGATTGTCACCAAGTCACTCAAATCTTCCTGATCTGGACTTCCATCAAAAGGGGACCGTGGCTTGCATTCAAAGGTGATGGAGGCATCAGACATTGGGGAATGACTCAATACTTTAAAATTTGGCAGCTATATAAAAAAAAGAACAGAAAGAAATATAATTATAAATAGAAGTATTTAGTAGCTGGCAAAGAACCATTCTTGATGGGAGTATATAATGAAGTAAAGGAAATACATAATTTTTCAAAAAGCTGTTTCACAAATATTATTTTGGAGAAAGGCAGCAGAAAGCTTCACCCAGTAATCTTTCTTAACTCCAAAATATATATCCAACTGTTAGACTACTTAGCCCATTACTTTGTCTAATCCTAAATGTGTGTGAGATGAGGATGTATGAGAGAAACAGTCGATTTCCCAGCAACTTTGACTGCTTCAAGGCTCTTAATAAGGAACTGATAAACATGTATTCCAGGTCCCCCCCAAAAAAGAATGGGGGATACTTGCATATTAAAAAGTTTATGAATTGCCCAACTCAGAATTCTAATTAAACACTGGAAGTTGTTATATATGATGTAGCTTCTTGAACATTTACAACAATGGAGAAATAACACCTAGAATTTAATGAAAGACTGCAAGTTATGCCCATACAGGTAGTCCTCATTTAGCAACTACAATTGGGACCAGCAACTCGGCCATTAAGCGAAGTGGTCACTAAGTAAAATCGAGATTGTGCTTATGAACTTATTTCAGCTTTCCTTTGCTTTACAGACCTGAAAAGGTTGTAAATGCGAGGACTGGTAGTAAAATTACTTTTTCATCACTGTCCTAACTGTGAACAGTTGCTAAACAAAGCAGTCACTAAACAAGGACTACCTGTGCATATCTGTTCTTAACCTACTTCCATCCTCCACTCTGGTACAATATTAGAAAGAACTTCAAAAACCCACCAGCATGATTATGTATGAGAGGTATTAAGTAGAGTGTAAAAGATAACTTTTGGTATTATGGTAAAAGACCTGGTTCAACCGCTATTAGTACCCTATAATGGCTACATTTTAACCAATAACACTATATTTCAGAAGAATTTGATCATTTATTCCCACTTGTGATAGTTGAAATATTTTCCCAATCATTGTGTTGCTTTCAGGAGGCCATGTCAAAGAACTCTATGACCAGAATCCATGAAACTTATAACAATCTAGTCAAAGTGGCCAGTCTTAGTGGTTATAGCTTTTCCAAAGGAAAAAAGAAAGAAAGAAGGTAAAGATAAAGCATTACTGCAAGGTATTAAAGTAAGAATTATTTTAAAGCAATTCTTATGTGATTTGTTTTGTGAAATTTTTTACTGCATTTGGCAGATTTGTGTGTGTTTTAGCATATGTGATTATCAGTTTTGTAGTTAGCACCTCTTTGCTTTTATTTGGAAACTGAAATAAAAGTTGGCACACGTTCTGTGGAGAACTTAATCTACTTCTTTTTTTATATAAGTGCTGAAAAATGCTGGCCTTGAACTTAAGAGTTCAATTTTAAACAAAATTTGGACAAAAATCTCATTGAAATCAAGATTATTCTGATTATTTCAAATCTTCAGAATTGGAAATTCTCCCTATGCACTTTCTTCCCAAAATGTTTATAATACAAGTAGTCCTCACTTACTGACTCCCTCATTTAGCAATCATCTGAAGTTATGACAGTATAAAAAACAAAAACAGCTTTGCGACCAATCATTGCATTTATGACTGTTGCAGCATCCTGCAGTCACATGATCACCATCAGGCACTTTGCAACCAGTGCACATTTACAACTGTCATAGCATCCTGCGGTCTTGTGATCGCCATTCATCTGCTTTATAACTGGCTCCCAACAGAGTTAATGGAGAATATGGAAGTAAAATTGGAAGTCATGGTCATGTGATATCTCACTTAACGACTGTGGTGCATTGCTTAACAATCAACTGGGAAGTGACATCATAATTCTGTCATGGTTGCATGATTTTCTGCTTAGCGACCGGTCATGTGATTTTCTGCTTAGCAACCAAAACACACACCCTTCAAGAACAGTTTCAATACAGTATGTAATACAAAGAGACTAGTTTCACACACTGTACTAAACTGTGAGATGGCTGGTTTGCTTTTGACTTAAGGTTTGGGTAAGCTCAGCCACAATGATTTGTAAGTTATGGTTTATGGCTTAGTGTGGTATGTCAATCCTTTTACCTGCAATTTAATTTTAAAAAATGGTTCTGCAAATTATATCCCAGGTGGTAAAAAACCCCCACAAAAATAAATTTCAGAATCAGGGCTAAGTCAAAAGTATTTAATGCTGTTCATGAATGCATTTACCAATATTACTGGGGGCCAAATGTAGTGATTGCTTTTAAAGTACTCCCCTCAGCCTTTACCCAGCCAAAAAGTACTCCCCTCTAGCCTTTACAACTAGAACAGCTATGAAGATGATTTTCAAACTGGATGGGCTGAAGGGAGTGGGAGGATGGAGGAAGTACTGGGAGGATTGCAAACTTTGGGTCCTCAGAGCTGGTGAATGTAAATCTGAAAGTCCCTTTTTAATTGTTTCCCCTAAAACTGGGATGTGTTGAAAAGTATATGTCTAAAAAGTTTAGAATATTTCCTCCCAGTAAGCCTAGGATCTCAAAGTAAGTTCAGCTTCACAGTGGAAAGTCTATCAAAATAATTTTGATTGTGAACTCTTATACAAAAAGGCATAAATAAGTAAGGAAAGTTTCAAAATGCATCTTGGATTGAATTAACTAATGCTATTGTCTGATCTGGAGTATGGCTTTTGGAATGCAATGGAATGAAATTAACATATGGAATCTTGATTCTCCCTGTACCAAAATTCACCCTTGAACACTATCTTCACCTTCCTCACCTTCCAGGTCTCTGGTATAAGAAATCCTGAAATTGGAAATCCTCAACTGTGCAAGCTGCCACACACTGTATCTTTTGGGACAATAAAATATTAGCATTTAGACTGGCTTCACCTACATAGCGTGGCTGTTGGGCCCTTCTAAGCAGAAGGCCTTTCTGTTGAAGCCAGGGCTTGCTATCTCCCAAACCTAGCATGATACTATGACAGCTAACTCCTGACTTGCTCTCAACACTGATTCATTTTTGGTCCCTGTCTTCACCTAAGCAGTTACCTGTGTCTGAGATAACCATAACCTGACAATGTATTCTGCTTTTAATGAATTCTCACATGAACCAACAATGCCTGAGATGTTCATAAGAGTCCAAATAGCTATAAATTTCTCTAAAACTTTCTGTTCATAAGACAGATGCACAAGTACACAATTTCTCTTTTTGCATATGGAATAAATGCAGACTTTTTTTTCTTTTACATGACATCCAAGGTAGTTCACCATCAGTGTGAAAGTAGGGGTCTTTTTGGATCTTATTTTTCAGTTGGAACAAGAAAAGATTAATGGGTACAAAAGGGAACTCTATACATTTAGCTTCGATGTAAGGGAAAGGAAAGGTATTTACAGAGGTTAGAAGGTGGCTGGGTGTGAGATTAGATTGTGATGTAGGGAATAGATTAATGAAGTATCAGAAGGTGGAGTGAAGGATGATGGAGAAGACTGAAGAGACAGAAAGACAAGGGCACTGGGAAAGCTGATAAGCTGATATGAAAGAGCACTTCTTATTACCAATGAGCAGCAAAAACAGCAAGTAAGGACTGCTGGTGTAGAGTGAGAGCTCCAGTGTCACTAAGTGCAACTAATGAAGATGGACCAGTGGTATGGTGGCAACCATTGGTGAGTCAGCTAGTAAGAAACCTCAGCAGTGAAAGGGTGACCTTTATGAAGTGACAGGAGCTTGGTAAAGGGCCTGGAAGGGCACTATGCTAACCCAGCCAATCTGATGAGCCCGCTAGGACAGCAGCAGCTGCTGTGAATTGCTGTCAGGCTCCCAGGAAGCATAGGAGAAGGAGCACTAATAAAAATGGCAACAAAGAAAGATCACTGGAGCTGCTGAGATGAAACTGGACAACTATTTGGAGGGCCCCTGGAGAGATGTTACATCCTAGCTACCACCGTTACCATCACTGCCATGGCCATGGGCGGACTAAAAACAGATACTGTGTCTGGTGCTTGGAAGGGGCAACAAGATGATACCACCATGAAGACAGATGAGGGACACAAGGGGAGGAAAGGTCCCTGCTGGAATTAGTACAGAAGGACATCTATTTCAAACCTACAGGTAGTCCTCAGGTTAGGACAACAATTGGGATCAGAATTGCTGGTGCTAAGCAATGCGGTCATAAAGCACAACATTACGTAACCGCATCACTTAGCAACAGCAATCCAGACAGTCCTGGTTGCCGCTATAACCCCAAGATACATGGGTTCGTTAACCGGGAAGCAGTGAGAATCCCAGGTAAGGAGTGCAAGGGTGCCGCAGGGGGGTGGGGAGACCCTAGGAAACCCAGCACAGGCTGCGGCCAAGTTGGGGAGGGAGTGTTGCAGTACATATCAGCGCAGAGAGTCTGAGGGAAGGAGGAGGTGGCGCAGTGTGCAGGAAGGCCGGGGGGGGGCTTACCAGAGTGACTTGCAACCTTCCCTGCCAGCTTCCCTATTGACTTTGCTTGTGGGAAGCTAGCAGGGGAGGTTGCAAATGGCAATCACGTGACCACAGGATGCTGCAAACCTAAGTGCTAGTTGATTACCAAGCACCCAAATTGCAATCACGTGACTGCAAGGGTGCTGCGATGGCTGGAACTTCAAGGACCAGTCGTAAGTACCACTTGTTCAGCTCTGTCACAACTTTGATTGCTGAATGAGCAGTCACTAAGGACTACCTGTAGTGGGAAAAAGGTTTGTGGGGAGGGAGAGGCTCCTTGCAGGGTTTCTGGGAAGAATATATGTGTTTTATGATGGAAATATGATGGGATGGTTGTGCATGTGTAAGCAGCAAGAGTAGACACAGGGGCTTTTGCCCAGCTTCAGCTGGTGCAGCAATTGAGGCTTTTTTGGATCAGAAAGTCCTGACATGTTACTCTCATTAGGTTACTGCAATGCAGTCTATATAGGGCTGCCTTTGGGCAAGACTCAGAAACTATAACTGGTCCAAAATGCTGGCCTGTCTGCTACCCAGGTACAGTAGTTGTAACAGTGTGATACCAATGCCTTGATTGCTGAACTGATTACCAGTTTGCTTCCAAGTCCAATTCAAAGTCTTGGTTACTACCTTCATAGTCCTGTATCAGTGTTGGTGAACTTATGACACGCATATCAAAGGTGACATGCCACGTTTTGGGTGACATGCCAGCATTCACAAACACCCGACAACAACTATTCTCCATGTTTGAGTTACCAAAGAAACTGAGTTTGTTTTACTCGTATTTCATTTTTGTAATTATTTGATGTTTCTTTATATAATACATAGTACCACACATGATTGGACTGTACTTTTTTTACATAAATGAATATGTAAATAATTGTTTCTCTTGTTCGGGGGGGGGGTGTGTGACATGCCAACAGAGTCAAGTTAGGCATTTTCTGAATTTTTTACATGTCAAGCCCAAAAGGTTCGCCAACACTGTCCTATATGGCTCAACTCCCAAGTCCTTAGAGAAGCATAATCCCACTGCAAAATTTGAGGGAGGGTATGCTGAGGTTTTTCACCCCATGTGAAGTGGGAGAAGTGGTATCCCAACTATAAACCTTCTCAGGGGCTCCCCTTGCACTCTTGAACACCTTGTGTCTTCAGATATAGAAAGCCCCTAGGTGCTTAAGACCTTATTATGCCATAGAGTATCTGGGAGCTGATGGGGGAAGGGCTGCCTGTAGATAGATAATTCTTTATAAAGAGATTCACTGTGTTATATTTTTCTGTTGTAGTTGTAAACTACCTTGAGACCTAGGAAGTACGTGACATATAAAACCATGTATAAATAAGTAAAGTCATTGTTTTTAACACTTAATGCAATGTTGATTAATTTTACCATTCAACATCTTCAAAAAAAACCATGCACTAATTTAAATGTTGTTCAATTTGAATAATGAAAGAGAAAAGAGACTTGCATTTTCCTTGAATCAACCTGGAGGGAAAAAAAAAAAGCAAAACTCAATACTAGAACACATTATTTGCAGGATAAGATCCCAGTTCTGTCATTAGGACCTAGCTATTAGCCTTGATGGCAGTGTGACTGAAGCCTATCTGATGGGACACTAGTGGGCTTCCTTATGCAGTTGGTTGGCCACTATAAGAACAGACTGCTGGACCAGATGGACTAGGGGTCCAATGCAGCAGGGTACTGCTTATGTTCTTGTGTGCCTACAAGGAAGGTTATCAAAATTATTTCCTGTAACTTTGAGAGCTACTTCCATTCAGTTTCTGCAGGACTATATGAGAACTATATGAGTCAATAGTCTAACATATTGTAAGGCTACTCACCTTATTTCAATTAAAAGTCAGAGTAAGTGTATTCCTGCACATGTTCTTAATAAAAGTTCCTTCTGTGCTTATAAGTTACCCTATGAATATGTATTTGTGTAATTCCTACTAAGTCTCAATTACTCTGTTCCTTTTGCATTATTAATTCTCCTTGATTTAGGAAAAGCTATTTTTGGTTAATTTTACATGATTGTATATGGTCTTCAGTAATCTAAAAGAAAATTAATGGCTGAATGCAAATTTTAAACAGCATAATCCTATTGAGAAATAAATTTTACTAAGTTAAACTTATTTCTAGAGTAGTATACACAATTGTTCATCATGGAGAAACATCTATCTATGTGGACACTAAGAGTCAACAATGACTTGATGGCATATAATCAGTCAATCAATTCATGATTGCATACATACATTGCTGTTGTATGGTTTTGTCTCATGGTGTTTGCCATGCAGTCCTAACAGAGTTGAGCATCATATAAATTTAATAAATAAGATTATGCCCATGTCTAAACATTATAAACCTTTAATTATTTTCCTTAAAAATCTTATGAATACAAAAAATGATTAAAAGTAAATAGAACTTTTAATTAAAAGTTCTGTTTTATACACTGCTGCAGTCCTTTTCCTCTTTTTCTATGCTTGCTCATTTTCTTTTCTGGATATGCCATATAGAATACTTTTCTACATAAGCAGCATGTGGAATTGTTTTTGTGCAAATTTGTTCATATAAATGAAAAACAAATTGTTGCAGCCCTACCCACATTTATACTATAGTCACTATAGTGATTTTTTTTAACAATCAGATCCTATGGAGTCATCTCATACTGCAAATTATTTCAGGTTTCCTTCAGGAAAGAATAACTAAAGATGCCAGGAGTAGAACTGGAATTATAAATGCCTAACTAGTGTTTTTAATACCATGTAGTTAGTACTGCCTAACATAGTTAGAAGCCACTAAAATTATTAGTGCCTTCTGATTACATTAACATCTAAAATTCTATTCAAATGCAGTATGTAATTTATCTATGGTATATGATAGGCTAACATTATTAATGATTAGCCAGCACAATTTTTTCTTCTTTTCCCTCCTCCTAATGGGGACTTTGATATCTACTATAAATATTCCAACTTAGTTACAAGAATGGGTTTGTGTTCTATAAACTTATATTTATAAGTACAATGTTTATACTTATAAACATTATATTTGTTGAAACAAACTATTATTTCAAATTAATGTGTCACTCAACATGTTAATAAGAGGATTGTCAGTTTAGAATATTCTGAAAGAATGTTCTGTACAGACAAAGACCCCCCTTGTCATTATAATTTCAAAATATATACAGCATTTCATAGTCTGCAGAGAAAAATACTGAGAACTCAAGAACATCCATAGTAGAACAGAAGATCTGTGTTTCCCATCAGGAACTGCTGTAAACATAGAGTACTGCACTTTAAAGACAGACTGTCAAGATACATAGACCTCAAAAATGTGACCTACTTCTTTAGCCATTTGCCTGTGTATTTGGAAAGTCGATAGAGCTCCTTAGGCAGTTTTGAAAAGCACTTCAAAGGAGGTCACTAAAATGTAATTAATCCACCATCCATGATGAATTGTTCAACAAAAATATGACTGGCTTACTACAGGCCATGGAACACTACACAAAAAAAAATCCCAAGAGATACTTAACTTGTAGGTTTAACACTGCACATATCACGGGAGAAAGGATGCTGACTCTACCATATAGCTTTTTTTGTACACATCTTTCACCAATATTAATTTCTATGGCTAACTTGCAAAATAAAGAAAATGCATATGCAGAAGACAACCAACCAGAAAGCAGGTACAGCTTTGCTTTTTATTTTATTAAGTTTCAAAGTAAGAAGCCGTTCTTGATTTAAAAAGCAGTTTGCACCTTCAATGCTAAAATCAGCTTTTTCTGTTGACTTGGATTTACTTCCACTGCTGTTTCAGAAGATGTCCCGTCTTATCTAAGTACTAAACAGTGTAGCAACAGAACATGAATCAGAATGCAGTTGTGACAACTGTTTGCAAATTAAAAGAAAAAATCCAAAACAGACATAAGCTTGTCAAGATGTCTACAGGCACCAGCCTCCTATATTTCTGGGAATAAAGGACTAGACATCTTAATGATTTGAAGACATTTATTTATTTAACTATTTTTGGATATTTATAATTTAGTGCAAGAGAACTAATCCAATGTTTTTTTAAATTAATATGCTAGCTCCACCCAGGAAAACCTGCCCTAAGTTTCTTCAAACCATCCCTTCTTTCATCCACTTCCAGAATGAAAGGGAGAAAAATGAAAGAAAACAAATGTTTAAAACTGCCCTTGCTATGACAGACACTGATAACAGAGAAGTAAATATATATACTTGCCACTTTTTGATAGACTCTTCTCAAGTGTACCAAGCACTCTAAGTACCAACACTACAGGTGAAACTCGAAAAATTAGAATATCGTACAAATGTTCATTTCTGTCAGTATGGCAACTCAAAAGGTGAAACCAATATATGAGATAGACGCATTACATGCAAAGCGAGATATGTCAAGCCTTACTTTGGTATAATTGTGATGATTATGGCGTACAGCTTATGAAAACCCCAAATTCACAATCTCAGAAAATTAGAATATTACATGACATCAATAACACAAGGATTGGAAATAGAACAATATCGGACCTCTGCAAAGTATAAGCATGCATATGTACTCACTACTTGGTTTGGACCCCTTTTGCAGCAATGACTGCCGCAATGTGGCATGGCATGGATGCTATCAGCCTGAGGCACTGCTCAGGTGTTATGGAAGACCAGAATGCTTCAATAGCGACCTTCAGCTCCGCTGCATTGTTCAGTCTCATGTCCCTCATCTTTCTCTTGGCAATGCCCCATAGATTCTCTATGGGGTTCAGGTCAGGCGAGTTTGCTGGCCAATCAAGCACAGTAATCCCATGGTCACTGAACCAGGTTTTGGTACTTTTGGCAGTGTGGGCAGGTGCCAAGTCCTGCTGGAAAATGAAGTCAGCATCCCCATAAAGCTCGTCTGCGGAAGGAAGCATGAAGTGCTCCAAAATCTCCTGGTAGACGGCTGCGTTGACCCTGGACTTAATGAAGCACAGTGGACCAACACCAGCAGATGACATGGCTCCCCAAATCAACACAGACTGTGGAAACTTCACACTGGACTTCAAGCATCGTGCATTGTGTGCCTCTCCATTCTTCCTCCAGACTCTGGGTCCTTGGTTCCCAAATGAGATGCAAAAGTTGCTCTCATCAGAAAAGAGGACTTTGGACCACTGGGCAACAGACCAGTTCTTTTTTTATGTAGCCCAGGTAAGACGCTTCTGACGTTGTTTGTTGTTCAGGAGCGGCTTGACAAGAGGAATACGACATTTGAAGTCCATGTCCAGGATCCGTCTGTGTGTGGTGGCTCTTGATGCACTAACTCCAGCCTCAGTCCACTCCTTGTGAAAGTCCCCAACACTTTTGAATGGCCTTTTCCTGGCAATCCTCTCCAGGCTGCGATCATCCCTGCTGCTTGTGCACCTTTTTCTACCACACTTGTCCCTTCCACATAACCTTCTATTGATGTGCTTTGATACAGCACTTTGGGAACATCCAACTTCTTTTGCAATTACCTTTTGGGGCTTTCCCTCCTTATGGAGGGTGTCAGTGATGGTTTTCTGCACAACTGTCAGGTCAGCAGTCTTTCCCATGCTTGTGATTCCTACTGAACCAGCCTGAGAGACCATTGAAAGGCTCAGGAACCCTTTGCAGGTGTTATGGATGCATTAGCTGATTAGAGTGGGACACTTTGAGCCTAGAATATTGAACCTTTTCACACTATTCTAATTTTCTGAGATTGTGAATTTGGGGTTTTCATAAGCTGTACGCCATAATCATCACAATTATACCAAAGTAAGGCTTGACATATCTCGCTTTGCATGTAATGCGTCTATCTCACATATTGGTTTCACCTTTTGAGTTGCCATACTGACATAAATGAACATTTGCACGATATTCTAATTTTTTGAGTTTCACCTGTATATTCTGGAACAGAATTAACATGGCAAATCAAAGTGACTTTGACTTTTCAGATAAACCAGAGAGCTCAATGCTGTTTCACAATCCAATATGCCACCAATACAAGTTGTATCAAGCTAACTTTTAATACTTAAAGACAGATTAAATAAAAACACTCAGTTAAAATTATTAAGAATCATAAATCTACAAACTTGTGTGACAAGGTAAGCCCTATCTCTAGGCCCACTCACCTAACCCTCTGATGGAGAAGGTACCCAAAGGAGGTTTACAAAGCTGAAAAAAGGAGAGAAAAAGACAAAGGGCTGGAGGGTAATTTTGATTATTGCAGATAGTAAAGTACAAATATTTCCCATCCTGTAAGGCTGCGGTAGCATTTTTAACATGCTTCCTTTCTTCTTCCACAATAATGCAGTTCAGAGAAGATATATTTCACAGTTCATCAACAATATATGCTCCAAGCCACCTCACTGGAAACTATTAATAAAGAGAAGGAGGTGATATAAATACAGTTCTAGCCAAGGCTTCAGTACTTTACAGATAAAAATAGACTTCCAAGGTAAAGCATAAATCTTTGTATACCAGCTCTAACGCATAAAAGGAAACACACACAAAAGGCAACAATACAGATTCTCCAAGGCAAAAGCAAGTCTCAAAATGAAGTAAAATATGCAGGTGAACAAGATGTACAAAACAGACCTTCAGAATACATTTGCCACAACCAGTGCTACCTGACAAAAAGTTGATTCACTGCTGTTGTAAGAATTGCTTGGCAATTTATTAAACAAACTGTAGAGAAAGAACATAGGGGGTTAATCTGTGGCCTTTGCAGAGCACTTAGCTTCCTCTATTTCACGGGCGCTCTTTCCCCTCTATTTCTTACAGCCACTTCTGCTCTCATGCTCCCTTTATTTTGGCAAACAACTCAATGGTCGGCTGCCAAAGAGTGAGAGCAACTTCACTGAGAAAGGGGATGCAAGGGAGAATTTTTCCCATAGCACTCACCGGTATCCTGCTAATCAACACATAAACATGAGCAATAGTGCGCTTGGGAAGGAAGATACATGTCTACCTCTCCTACTTAGCAAGGAATGCAGTCCTGCCCCATCCTACACTGAGCTTTGAAAACAAGTAGTAGCAGCAAATCATTGGGTTGCTTTGATGCTGCTCTGAAGCTCGAAGGCGCATTCCAAACTCCTCAAATCCTGTCTTAGGAAAAATAAACATATAATTTCTACACACAAGGAACTCAGGTTCAGTGAGAGTTCTTGCAGTTTCCAAAAGCAAGAGCCACATAATCAAGATACGCTCTTTGTCATCTAAGTATTTTTATTCAGACAAATAAGGAGAGGTGTTCCTTTTTATCTCCTAGGCCTCTGTGTTGTACATTTCTCATTTGGTATTGGCAGTCATCAGAATCAAAAACGTTTATCTGTGCTTATCATAGTTGTGGGTCCCTTTGCCCAATTTTTTTCAATTGCCAAAACGTGAGTATCCTTATAAAAAATAAAATTAAGTTCTGAGGTTACAAGTTATGCTCAGCTTTGAAGAAAACAGTTCCTTGAACAATATAGGCAGAATTCTACACTGTATATTGGATATATGACCAAAAATAAAACAAAAACCCAAATTATTTTAACAGCAGAAGAAAGAACAGTATAAAAAAACAATGTAACAATTATCAATTCAGGTCAATATTCTCAATATTTTATTTATGTATTTAAATTTATTGGCCACCTAACTCCTGTGGGCTCTACATGGCATATAAAACTGGAAAAAACATAAAAACAGCTAAAAATATTAAATCAGACAGGCAAAACTAAAATGATCTAATAAACAACAAAATCAGTAAAACAAAACAGGGGCCTTAAACAAATAATAAAAATCAACCCTAAGCCTGGATTTTCTACAACCCTAGGAGAGAGGGTGCCGTCCTTATCTCTCACTCCTCGACATGTTTAATGTATTATACAGAAAAAATTGAGATTCCAAATTCAGGGACAGCAATTTTTATAAGTCCCAATGTATATATGAAATGAGGCCACAGCCAGTTCATAAAGCAAAATTCCTGTATTTCTCCACATGAAAGATGCCCTTTATCTAGCTGAGCTATTCATCCTGTTGGATTCACAACTTTTTACTGAGATATAATCTGATTCTATAGATGTTTACAACTACTAAACCTCTATTCCCCACCTCTGGCTTTAACCATAGAAATACACCTCTGCACCTGTAAAAGGAGATGAAATTGTACAATTGATAAAACATGTAAAAAGGAAAGGGAAGAGAATAATGAAAATCAAACAGCCACATCTGAAAGAACAAACAAAACTTAGCTAGAAAACAGGTGAGTGCATGCTGCTCTGTGAAGACAAGATTTGGGATATGAGGCTAATTAAAATTAAAGACGAAACTTTAGAAGCAGGATCAGCGGATGAGAAGGCCTGAACTAATTTTGTTTCTTTTACTTCTTTTATTGTTAAAGCCATACTCCAGAAATGGAATAAGTTGTTTGCCAATGTTGTTTTAGGACTTTTGTTTTAGAACAGATTTAAAAGAACAGATTCCTTTATAAGAAACCAACCTTTAAAGATTCCTATTGAAAAGACAGCAGAGTACAAATCATATGCACATTAGTTTATTCCATACTTCCAAACGTACCCCAAACCCCAAAATTCATAGTCACCCTATGTATGTGCGCAATCATGCACATGCACAAGAGCCATACACCCATACATTACAACAGCCTCTATGTTGTCAATTATTTGGGCATATTTATTTTCACAAGGAGAACCACTGTATCAAAAGCAGCAGCACATCCAAATATACAAAGGAAGGAAAGAGGTTCTTTTTCTTGGAACATTCAGTATACTTAAAAATTTACTTACATTTTCTACCTTTTAAGTAACAGGAAAAAATTAAGTGCATTCTCAAGCTACCACCTACATATCAATATATGCTTTTTTGAGATATGAAGGAAGCATTGGATAGTATTTTGATAAATTCTATCATTTATTTTGTTACAATAGCTCTGCTTTCTAAGCATTATTCTTATTTCTTATAGTGCAAATAAGGATAACCCAGGTCTGTTGGTGACACCTTAGCTTGGCTGATCTTGAAAAAGTGAAGCACAGTCCCAAAACATCCTAGAACAAGGAAATGGCAAATCACTACAGACATGGACATGTAGCTACTAGAAGTTAAGTTCATCTTGAGGGAGACTTTACCTTTATCTTTTTATTCCAAATAAAAGGTCAGGGGAACTGAAGGAGCTGCATATTATGATGAGAACTGGCAGAGCTCACTGTTGAATCAGGAACTTTTTGAGCAGTCTCCTTTAGGTTCAGCAAGCCTACTGTTTTCCTCAGAGAGCTCTGACAATAGAAACTCCAATGAACCCAATGCATTTACTAACTATTTTGCTGGCAGAAACTCTGTAAAAAGGGAATCGTTGGCATTCTTGTTGTTTATAAGATTTACCTCCTACATCAAGCCATGAGAAAGCCTCTACGTCCAGGGTAGTATAAATTCTGTAATACCTGTAGTTCAAGTCAGAGCCCATTATATTCAGCTGATTCATAATCTCTCCTTTGTCAATAAATTCTTAAGGAAGTGCCCCATCTCCCTACCCCCCACAAAATCAATGACCTCAAATTCAAGTAGAAATTATGAAACTAACTGCTGAACTGCAATATACAACAAATGTTCCACACGTCAGTTCTTGCAAAAGGTGAACTTTACCAACCTGTTTTTCTTTCTTCTGTATTTTCATTATCATCAATTTTGGGGTATATATTACTTCTGTGAAATATAAAACAAAAACTCATTCCAGAAATTCAAACATACAAGATCAATCTGAGAAGTCTTTTAATATAATGCTCTTTCAGAAGAGCTACTGTTTACTTAAATAAAAATATTACCCAGGAAAGATGAGCCTCTAGAATATAAATAACAGAGTCCCTGTGACACCGTAAAAGACTTGCTAGTTTACTGTGAGATAACCTTTCAAAGTATTTATTAGCTTTTAAAATATCAGAAGACAATGTTGTTTTTTGCTATGGAAGAAATCCAATTTACGTCCTTTACTGATGGAACAAATTCCATCTGGAGAAAGAGAAGGAACATTTTATGCACTCTTAAAATCTGGTCCATTGGACAGAGCTAAATGGACACAGAATTCTGCTTTAAAAAAAAAAAAAAGAACTACAGCTACATCCTAACCACATTTGTTAGGCAATAAGCCCTATTAAATGTAGAAAAACTCACTGCTGAACAGACATAATTAGGAATGCCCTATAAATAAGTTTGTAAACACAAGATGACCCTACAGTGTCAGAGATATTAACAAATAGCTCCAGTTTATAAATAAAGGCAATATCTTTTCAGAGGATAAGGTATTCAAATGACTATAATTTATTATTACCATATTGCTTCTAAAACTCAGTGAATACATTGTTACCCATAAGGTTATGCCATGTTTAGTGTTTTTCTATGGAAATGAGATGTAAATAATTTTAAAGAAAAATAAATAAGCATATACAGTATTCCTACTTTCCTCTACTGCTCCAAAACAGTTTTTGGCAGACTGGTGATCTTCAGGTGTGTTGGAATGCAGATCTGGATTTAGTTGAAAGAGGATTAACTTAAAAGAAAGTGCTGAATATAAAATTCCGACATGGGTTAGCTCCTGCTTACCTCAAGGAGCACTCTCTCCAACCAGAATTTTCCTATCTTGTGTACTTATCCTGGGAAGAGATGCACAGAGCTCCTGTCTCACAAGAAATTAAGGAAATAAGATGCCTAGAGGCAAACCTTCTCAGTGGAAGCTCTGATAATGTGGAACAGCTTATCCCCTGAGGTTTGTTTGGCCCCCACCACTCTGACTTTTCATAAAACTATTAAGATGATTCTGTTCTGAAGGGTATTTGGTTTGGGACACTAATGGTGGTATTAGGTTGCCTTTCTGTTTTGGTCAGATTTTAAATTTTTTTAGTTAATTAGGTTGTTTTTTTATTAGAGTTGTTTTATGTGTTGTTATGTATTTTGTTGGTGTAGACCATCTACTGTCTTTGTGACTGCACAATGCACAAATAAATGTAATAAATAAATATAAGTCATTAAAGACAGCCTGATCACAACTATCCAGGTGAATGGAATACAACCAGCAAAAGAATACAGAGTGCATTCTTTTGGGAGCTGGGCCTTGCCCTTACCATTTCTACTGATTGGAAAGAAATTGTGATCTTCGCCCAGACCTTTTGAGTTTGAGTTAATTTTAATAGTAATTTTAATTAATTTTATAACAGTTAAAAATGCAAGCAGAAGCTAAACATCAACAAGATACAAAATCATGCACAAAGCACACATATACATCAACATTCAATAAACCAAACAAAACTAATATTGGTTTTGATTAGTTTGTTCGGCTTTAGCTCTTGGGCACTGATGATGATGAACTTTGGGTTGCATGTAAAAATGCAAAAACTTTCCTGTTGCTTTAATTCATTTACTCAGCTTTGATGTGAATGGTCATGTCTTCTATATGTTGAGTTTTCGGAATGCATTTAAGTGAAGAATTTTCTAGTCTGTAGAGCCTGGCATTTGCAGTATAGTGTTTCTGGTTTTGCTGTTGTAACATTAACATTATTCATGCAAATGTTAAGTAGCAGCAAACACCCCTAATACAAGTAAAATACAGGCACTCAGGTCCTATAGAGAAAATAACAATGCATGGCTTTTTCCTAAGTTTGCATGGATCAGACAGGTAGGCTGCCAAAAAAATAAGTGTGCTGAAACTGTTGCTTCAGTGTGGTATAATGGTTAAACTATTGGACTGGAACCTGGGAGACACATGTTCAAGTCCACATTCAGCCATAGCTCCTCATTGGGTGTCTTTTGGCCCAATCTACCTGACAGGATTCTTGTTGTGGGGCAAAAAGAGCATTTGTACCCTGCCTTGAGCTCCTGAGTACATAAATCAACAAACAAGGAGGTGGAATGATAGTCCATACTGACTGCTACCACCAAACTGCAGCAAAATTAGTCAAGTGGATAGCTTTTAATTTGAAAAAAATTAGAAAGTATGAAGACAAAAAACAACCAAAGCAACAGCCAGATACTACTTTCCATCCATCCTAGCAACACAAAAAGAAAATGCACTTGCCTTTTCCAGGTGCAATACATTGCCTTTTTTGAGGAGAGGAATGAAGGAACTTGCTCAGTTCAAAAGAAACTGGGAAACAAAAGAACACTTTTGTTTGCAAACACTTCAGAGTCAGAATCTGTCCATTTTTATTTCAGTATCCTGCAAGAGACATATAAAATAGTCTTAGTATTTCTTTCCTATTACAAGAAAGATCATACAAGAGAGAGTTATCACAGCAGCACTTTAAAACATAAAAACAAAGCAGAGAACATTTACACGAGAAATGACATTCAGATCGGTGACCTTATTCCAAAGACCGAATGTTTCATGACAGCTGACTTGAAAAAGAGCCTAGGCACTGGATAATAGTTTTATTGTAATTCTAACTTTTTTAACCTAACTTGCAAACCAGTGTAGAGAATCCCTAAATATTAGTAAAAACAATTAAACTATTATTTATTTGCAAGTGATTACAGCTTCTGGAAGAACATCACAAATCCTCTAAAATCAGCATTTTGTCTAGACAGAGATACAATGCTTGCCTTCCTTACTTTTTGTCCTCCAGATATGTTGGATTGAGTTGGGTTGGGTTCTTCCCATGAACACTTAAAATGTGTTTTGTGTCTTCTGCTTTCTTGAATCAAAGTGCTTTACTACTGTAGCAAAAGCCATGCAACAAAGTACATTACAAAGGAAGTTCAGCAGCAGATTAGTGGTATATAGCATGCTGGGAATTTTGCCCAGGTCAAATTCCACCATGCATACATAATATGGGATTCATTACTGCCACTCTAATTTGAGAATGGACAACGTAATGGAACTAACATCTCAAGAAAGCTAAAGAAAGGTTAGTTCAGAAAACTTAGGAAGAACATCTCTGGAGCAGGGAAGTTATTTTATCAGCTTCCTGGAATAAAGCTCTCTCTTGAAATCTCACTCTCTCTCGAAAATCAAGCTGAAGCAAGGTTACAATATCCACAGAACAGCATAAGTTCAGAAACACTTGAAGTCCAAGAAAGTTAATTTAGCATTGTACAGAGGCCTGGCATCTTGTTTTAGAGACTCTAATTTGATGGTTCCATTAAGTAAAAAGCAAATTTGGATTAAGAGCCATTGTAAACCACTCAAGTACACCTTACCAGTCTCAAGACTTAAGGAACCTGTGCTACTCAAGTACCTTTTATTGCATCAAGCAAATTTGTTTTTTTTTTTCACTACTACCAAAGACCTAATGGAGTCAATGAATAAAATAATTTGATTACAAATGAGCTCCAGGGCACCGCTAATTTATTTTAAAACAATGTATATTCCATATATACAAATGTTTGTAATTGTTTCAAAAGATATATATGCAGAAAACAAAAATAGCATAACCATCAGTTAACTATCAGTGATTTCTGAAACATGTGCAGTGAAGGAGAGAATACAGTAGTTTGCAAATGTATTGACCAAAAAAAAAATTAAAGTCTCCTGTGAGTAAATAAAGTATATTTTTACTCTAAAAAATCTGCATGATTAGTATTCTGGGCTTCTTTCTATTAAATCAGTATCTGTTGGAAATGTGGAACTGTCATGTCTCTGCATGTGCTTGAAAAATTCAATCATGCCCAAAGTAGAAAATTTAATTGTCATTATATTTCTTCAAAAAAGGCAAGTACAAAACTGTGACACATGTAGAACACAGTGAATGGTTGGGGATAGAGAGCTGCTTTTATTCTCAGGAACATGGAAAGTTGTCCCACACAGGTCAGACTGTTTGTCCACCACCATCAACTTGTCTAACTAGCAAAAACTCTCCAGGACCAAGACAATTTTCTCCTTAGGTCAGAGATGACCATTTCAGGCAACACATTTTGGAGGTCCTGAAAGAGCAGCTAATTGTTAGTTACTAAATTTGTAAACATTATAAAGGTAGTCCTAATTTAGTGACTACAATTGGGACTGGCAACTTGACCATTAAGCGAAGCAATCGCTAAGTGAAACTGTGACCGTGCTTATAATCTTACTTCAGCTTTCCTTTACTTTACAGACCTGCGAAGGTCATCAATGCGACGACTGGTCGCAAAGTTACTTTTTCATCACTGTCATAACTGCAAACAGTCACTAAACAAGGCAGACACTAAACAAAGACTATCTGTATTTATACTGCTGGAATAAGGGTTTTTACTAAGTGTACCCAAATAGCAAGGCTGGTTTTAGGCACCACACAATCTGATTTACAGAGATAGGTAAACAGATAAATGGGTGGAACTTTACTGTTCCACCACAGATATCAAAATGACTTAGGCCAGCCCCTTCTGTTCTACAGCTTTTTCCTGTTGCAGCTTGTTCCTTTTCAAGTAGCAATTCCAGGATTTGAACCCAGGAGCTTCTGAATACAAAGCATGTGGTCCTCCATTAAGCTGCAAGTAAGCTGCTTGTATCCACTCAAAATTATAATAAGCTTCAGATGAATGACCATAAGAGATAAACAGTTCTATCATGAAAACAAGGTATTCAAGTTATATGCAAGTCTATAATAAAAACAGGCATTCCCACATTTTATTGCCCATGAGGTGAGCCTAACTATCTCCAAACTCTGCCAAACAATTGGCAGAAACATTTGAGAGAAATTAAAAACTTGGGTTTAGCTTTAAGTATTGCTCCTCTTTTCTATGGTTCAGTGATTTTTTTAAAAGAATTAGTGAATATTTATGCAGTTAAATGCTAATGTATCAACTTAATTTTAAAAACACACACACAGGTTTTTAAAGTCTGCAAAACTGCACCAAGAAGGGGCTATGCATTCATGGTGTCCTAAGCACTAACTAATCAGCACTGTGCATAGCTGGTTTCTGCTGCAAACTCACAGAACTGGTTTTCCCTGAACTCAATTCTAGGTTTGTAAAAAATGTTCATTTGCAAAGATCAATGTACACCACTTGAATAATGCTTTTATTCAACATTCTGTTCCCAGATGGCCAATCAGATGCCTATAGGAGGCTTACAAGCCGGAGCATTCTTCTGTACATATTCCTAACAACTGTAGTCAGAGACATACTGGACATATATCAGCCATGATGACTAAACAGCATTACATTTCATTAAACGGTCTAATCCCTTTTTTCCTCCTATAGCCTAGAAGCCAAGCCTAATTATTCATCTCCTTTCTTATTATTATCAGTTTTCTTGATTTTTTTGGGGGGGGGGTATGTCTGGTTTCTCTCTATTGTCTTATACTTACACTCCCAACTTCATTTTTTGGTATTGTTAACTTGTGAAAGAATATCAATTCATTGCTGCCCAAAGCCTTTGCTTGGCAAAAGGAGGCCCTGATTTTTATCATACCAATTCAAGATAGGCCTTTCTCCACAAAAGAATCCAGGTGGTAAAATTCCTTTCAAACTAACCAAATTTCTAGTAACTTTCCCTCATATGGTTTTCAGACATCTCCAATTCTCTATACTCTGTCTCTTGAATTTTTGTTCTAAATATCTGATTAAATATTTATAATATTTTAAATTGTTTCATGTAATTGTTTTAATTTATTGTAATTCTCTGAGCTGAAAAACAGTACAAAAATGCCTTACTATAAACATGTATCAAGGAATCCACCATGTCTCTGCTGTGACAGCACCACCACTGAACATTTACACACCTAGATTTTAGCATGACTAGAAATGTGTACATTGTGCCACAGTATGTAGCAATCCTCACAACAGCTCTCAAAATTCCTATTTCATAACCAGGAGTCAACAAATATGAACTGCCAATGGTCACTTCTCAGATTATAGGTACCATGAAAAAGTAGCTAAAATATATATCTGCAAAGTAATAACCACAATGTGTGAAGACCTTCTTACTATCTATAACTATACTATTCTGTCCTATTCTTGCCTGCAGAACTTTCCAGCATACCAATTTCACATATCTGATCATCTCTATACTTTCACAAATAAACATGCTGGAATTCTTCCTCTGTATTTAAGTATCCAAGTGTTAAAATTTCTCTCTTTAATCTCAAATGAGGCTGCCCAATTTTCAAAATGAGCAACAGTTTTCTTATGAAAATCAGAAGGTTCTCACACAACAATCACTAAAAGCTCTGATTGCTTACTTACTTGGTTGGAAATGAACAGGTTTTATGCTTCTCTCAAGGATGTTTTTATGTGGGCATTTCTTAAAATCTGACTAATCATTTTATAAAACAAACACCAAACAACAGAATCCTCTTGCAAGCAGTAATGGAGGCAGAAAGCTACCCTCCACATGGACAAAAATAAATGTTTCCAACCAAGTGTGGTAATCATATTGACCAAATAAAACATCATTGAGCCTACCCTAGGTAGTCCTTCTCTATTACTATTGTTGAAAATAATTTGCCTGTTATTCTGTTCTCTTTGATTTATTTTCATTTTCCCAAGCGTGACACATTCCTTGAACAAAGCTGAAACAAAATCAAGTTCCAATTATGCATCTTTCTGTGTGATTTCTCCAGGGAGTCTTCAGAGACACATAACATATACAGGAGAAAAGTGATTCTGAATCTATAAAATCTGCTTCAGTTTACTTTAGAATAGATACTATCCACACTGGTCCCAAGGCAAAGCAAAGTCAGCAAAGAAGAAATGCAGGACCACAAATGTCCCAATTTTTGGATCATCAGTACTGTAGATTACTTCTGGAGAACTAAAAGCTGTGTTGTCATCCAGTTATAAAAGATTATTTAAATATACAGAAGCCAGAGACTATATTGACTGAAATGGAACCATGAAGATCTTTAGTTAGGATGCTGCCTAGAGATCTGGCATAGCCACTGATATCACAGATCCCAAAAAGGATTCATCCTGAAAAGATAAGGAGGAACCAAGGGAGTCCTTGGAAACTGATGGGGCCAGAGCTAGAATCCAACAGGAAATAATTTATTCTAGCTATCAGGATATTTTCAGCCCCAGTTTCTACTAAGGACTCCTTCTAGCAAGTTCCAAATCTACAAGAATGTTTGCTATTTTAATTTTAGCTACTAGAAGGAAAGGTTAGCAAATCATATCTACTTGCCAAACACAATGACTCCTTGTAACAAGACTGCTAAAAGCTAAAATCTCTTTCCAATTACTGAAAGGAATAGGTGAGTATAACAAGTGGCAGTCAATATGGAACTTCTGGTTTGGCTGTTCTTCTGTTTTTGCCATGTCAGATAATATAAACAATAGTAGAACAAAACTCTTCCCAACAAAACTCTGCAAGTATATATTACAGAGGGGCTTCTTCATTGGGCTGGTTCCACTACTGTCCATGTCAGATGCCCAGTAACTGAGTGTCAGACGGCCCAGCAAACAAGTACCTTCGTGTGCTCTGGAATTATTTTTTTACACTTTAAAATATTTTTGCTAGGGACACATGGGGGAAGAGAAACAAATACAGTGCAGCTGGAAAAGACCCATGTACTGGATCTCTAGCTTCCTAATTCTGCCTGCAGAAACCCAAAGAGATAGTTAGCTTCAAAAGAACTCTCTCTCTCCCCCTCTCCCTCTCTGATTTGGATGAAATGGGAAGATCAGGTTACAGGAATTAGCTTTGGGTACAAGAAAATAAAACAGTCTCATTTCTAATCTGGAAATTTTTGTTTCTAACTTCAGGTGACACACTAGGGCCACAACAAATGTGGTTACGCATGTCATGCAAACACATCGCAGAAATTAACCATTTTTTAAAATAAAAAACTACAAGTTTTGATCCTCCTTAATAATCCTCAATTAAATCTTTATTCACCAACCATAATAGTGAATAAAACTGAATACACTCTGAGTACTATGGTGACAAAGTTCAAATTTTAAATACATATAGGTAAAAAGATAAATCTACAAAACTAGGGTGCTGAAGAATGAAAGGACATTATAAGCAGAAAACAGTTCAAGCAGGCAATCTGTAACAAGAACATTTGGTTGAATCAAATGAAAAAACAGTAGTATGTCTAGATATGACTTAGAATTTTGAACAAGCTGAGCATAAAATATTCTCTTCTTGCCTATAGGCAAACCCTTAATTCCCAAGAAAGAAAGAGACACAATTGCCTTGCCTGGTTTCACGAACAAGGTAGCTTTGGCTGTCACTATGTGGATCCCATTTGTGCACTAAGGCTCATCACAAATATGGCTGTCCCACTGTCACACATTGAAGATGAATTGCCTCAACACTTAGGGGCAGAGCTGACACAGATGTAAAGAACTCATTCATAGATTTTTTTCATTTGGTTTTCATAACAACGTTATCTAAAAGAAAGTAATTAGCCCAAAGTCACCAGATTTCATGGCTGAGTGGGGATTAGATCCTGGGTCTACTAAATTCTGATCAGATATTCCAGCCACTACACTGTATTGGCTCTCCCCCCTGCATTTTATAAAGCTCTTCAAAAGGAGCAAAAATTTGAAATTAAATTTTATTAACAGTAGATTCTTCTTATTAATGATACAATTATCTCATTGCAAATCAATAGAGCAAAAAGGAGGGAGGGAAAGTGGATCCCCATTTCTAAAACTCAAACTGCATTTCAATAATGGTAGTTCAGAAGGCATTACAGCACCAAACAGAAGCTAATTTAGATGTCTACAATCTTCTCCCAAATTTTACTTCGCCTCATTATCATTTTCCCATCACCTCTTTTTTTTTTTTTTTTTGACACTTTGCTGATGAAGAGATCTGAAGATTTCAAAGCTTGTACAATTATTGCGGACTTGAAGTTGGTCTAATGAAATATTGTTCTAATATAGATCCTAAATCTTTTCTTATAAGCAACAGTGCTCTTTGTTCTCTCTTTCTATTATTATTCTGAGTCAAATGATTTCTAAAACTATACTACTACTGTCCCTAGTTTACGAAGTGCTATCAATGTGCACAATGCAAAACAGCACCAAGATATCAGGAGCAGCTTTTTACATGCCACAAATTCTGTTGCTCAGTACTGTAACAACCAACCAAGCTACTGATGCCTCGCTGCCTCATCCTCCAACTTCCTCTATACATAAAACAAGTCTGTACATGAGAGAGACAAAGACAGAGAAACAGAAAGAGGGAACATATATATGAAAGAATAAGATGATGGATTTTTTCCTCAAATACCTAGTCATTTACAGGTAGTCCTCACTTAATGACCACAATTGGGACCAGAGTTTCCATCGCTAAGTGATGCAGTCATAAAACAAGACTGCATCACTTAGCAACCACAATCCTGGCATTCCTGGTTGCTGTCATTAACTGAGAATCGTGGGTTGGTAAGCAAGTACCCACCCCAATCCATGCCACTCCAGGCTTGGTCCCTCCCAGCCCCAAGCCTCAGTAAGGGACTGCCCCCAACTCCCCCCACCCACCTCTCCCCCCATTTCTGCCCTTCTGGCCACCCTGCACCCTGCCTTGCAAGGTAGCAAGCAGCCCCAGAACCACGCAGCTCTGGGGTTGCTTGCCACACCCCAGGAAGCCGCAGCTGCCACAGCCACCCCAGCCACAGTCGTCCTCACCACCCTGCACTCCAAGCCCCTTGCCATTCTGCACTCCGCCACCTCAGCTGACCTTTGCCATCTTCTTGCTCCAAAAATCCCCTTTGCAAAAAACTCCTGGGTGGGGCTGGGCTGGGCTTCTGCTTTGTGCTGCAGGGGAAAAAAACCCAGTCCAGCCCTGCCGGAGAGCTGAGCCTGGCCCAGTCTACCCAACAGCTGAAGATTGGACCAGTCTACCTGCCTTCCCGAGGAGGAGGACTGGTCTACCTGTGGAAAATTGAAGGGAGTGGGTCAAAGGGGGCCGTGAGGGCCCAGTGTACCTGCCTATCACAGCCAGATGACCAAAGTTCCCAGGAGTGGGCCAGTCTATGTACGGGGGAAGAAAAAAGAGGAGAGGGAGGGAAAAAGGGTGTTTTTTTTTTGGCAGCGCAAAGCAAAAGCCCAGCCCTGCCCAGCCCTGCCCAAGAGCTTTTTGTAAAGGGGTGTTTTGGCACACTGCTGCTCAGGTACTTTTTTTTTTTTCACAGCATGAAGCAAAAGTTCAACACAACCCCACCCAGGAGTTTTTTGCAAAGTGGCTTTTTGGGGCAAGAAGACGGTGAAGGTCAGCTTGGGCAATTGAGCACAGGATGGCAGGGGGCCAAGAGGGCATAGAAGGGTGGGGAGAGAGGTGGGTGGGGGGAGCTGAAGCACCCCTGCAGTCGTAAGTGCAGGCAGGCAGCCAAAAACCTGAATTTTGATCACATGACCATGAGGGCGATGCAATGGCCGTAACTTCAGGCACTGGTCGTAAATCACTTTTTTCAGTGCGTTTGTAACTTTGAATGGTCACTGAACGAATGGTCATTATGCGAGGACTACCTGTATTTTAAATTTGGAAATCGATAGATATAAGAGAAGATGGGTACCACTATAGGCATGTTTACATAGTAAAATTTAAGTTAAGTAAATACATTAATTAATGGAAATAATATTTATTTCAAGATTCTCATACTTCTTTATATTTGGTCCCGTCTCCTTTCTAGTAGTGGTCCTGATATGCTATACAAAGACTGAAGCATTCTATACCTTTTATAAAAATATATATAGTAAAAATAAGGCAGGTTCCTCTGCAGAAAAGTTTATTTTCTAAAACTGGATACAGCTGAGATACAACTGGATAGGAAAAAGAAGAGGAAATAATATGTACTTTTTCCAGATACATACATTTTGTTTTGGTACAGCAAGCTTTTGGATTTCTTGGAATATGGATAATATAGATGATGCAATCCAAATATGGAAATAATAGGCAAACAGCAATAAAAAATAGAAACAACTCCACACCCAGTAATGAATTAATTGACACCTTCCAGGAAACCTCCAATCACCAATCAACCCCCATGATTTCAAATCTTACACAGACTACAAAAGCAATCCCCACTTCTGAACCACTGCACTGAAAAAGTCTTGCTGGGACGTAGGGCATAACGTCTGATCAGTATCTTAGTACTGATTTCCAAAGCCCAGAGAATTTGCCTACTATGTATATACAGCAATTTTTCCCAACCTGAAGATAGGTTTGTAGGTTCATTTCAGGAGGTGAGGGCAGGTTTGAGCAAACACATACAACTGAGGTTTAAGTTTCTTTTTATTAATGATAGGTATTTAGATTCTCCTCTATATTTTTTCTAAAGTAAATACGCCACAGATTTAGCAGTTGGATTAGGTGTTTCCTATATTTACATCATGTCACCCCTGCTCTTCTCAGTCAGCCCTAGCCAGTCATTTGCACATACAGCTGGGCTGCTGCACTCCAGTTTTGTACTGCAGCACTCTGACTTGCTGGCACTGGGTACTGCTGCCAGGCGCAACACTGAAAGTCCCCTTTCTGCCAGCTGCTGTGAGCTGGATTGTTGTTCCTGGTCTGATGGTACTGTTTAATAGATGGGACCCATAGCACACTTCTGGCAGATTTGATGGCATAGGTAGACATAATTAGGGAGAGACAATCCCTCATATAATTGATTTGAGACGTTGTACTTCATTTAGAGTCAATTAACTGGAGAGCCTATAAGCCCAATAAATAAATAAATAAACAAACTCAAACTTTCACATTTACATATTTAGATATATTACTCATCTCCAAACCATATGAACAAGCTTACAAATGTTAAACCAAAACAATTTAATTTTATACTTCCACCATAATGAAGTCAACAGACAACCCTTTTAAAAGATTCTCTGAGGTGTCCAATAAACATAAAAAAAATGTTGAACTAACCTCATTTTAAGATAGTTAGAATCTTTTAACCCAGTTAGCCATTGATTATTAAAGGAATATTCCATTTCTTTATTTCAAAATTCTTGCAAATAATTAATATCCACCATAACAATTTGTCTCTTTAGAAATGGTATTGATAGATTATGTCCCACCAAGTAGTTGTCAACTCAGCAATCACACAGATTTTCTCCATGAGAAAATGCTATAGATTCAGTAATCCTATAGAAATGCTATAGATTCAGGAATGTCCCAAACATATTTCAAAGCTGTTAGTAATTTCAATGCTGCAGAAGTATCTAGACCAAATTTGAAATGAAAAGAGGTTTTAATTAAGTATACTCCTATTCCACAGTTTTAGACAATCCAAATTCCTCTTGCAATAACCCAAATGGTTTAAAACTTTGACTGCAGTAAGTTGTTCTAAAGAATGAATATCCCTGATGAATTTCAAAAGAAAGATTTATGCAATTTTCAAATTGAGATTATCCCAGTATAAATTTATCATGTGAATAAGTGTCAAAATTATACTTCAATCCCATATTTTCCAAATATGTCTTACAGCTTTTAATTATGGAAATACAACTGAATTTTGACTAAAAACAAACAAGTCCCTCCCAAGATATCAGAAGAGTCACATAATAATTTTCTAGCTATGCCCATGTTGTTTTAGGTCTTGATCATTTGGAAATAGAGGTCAAAATGTATGCCAGATTATAAATCAAAACCACAATCACATGGTAGCCATAATTTGGATAAAGAAAATCTAGAAATGTACCCTTTCCATAAAAATTTTATTAACTATTTATCAAACTGCTTGAAATAATTTAAGCATATTAACATGGGAATCCCTTTAAGTACATGCATTAGTCTTAAAATCACATTCCATAAACCTAATCTAGCCTGTGTGGTTGGTTTATGTTAAGATCATGTGAATCCAGAACACTGGGTCAAACATTATGATTCAGTTAACCAAGGCAAGTATATTGTGAGAATATAGCCAGTGAAAGATAACAGAAACAGAAGGCCAAATAACAAGCAGATAATGAGATTATCAGACATTCTAACATATGTGTCCTTGAAAAATAGGAGTGCTAATTCAAGCAATTCTAGCTAATGGGTACACAAACATTCATGACAGCCAAGAAAATACTTTATTCTCTATCTCTAGCATTTCATTACGCAAAAATGCAGGTGGAAGAAGTGATACACAGTGAAGGGGAACTTGAAAAGTAACTACTCCTAAGAGGGCAATAGGGAAAGAAATTTAAAAACACAAATTACCTTTGCACATTAAAAAAAAAGCTGGAGAAAATATAAATTTATCCTTCCAAAATATAAATTTATCCTTCCAAAACAGGGCAAATTAGTGGCATCTTAGCTAGTGTTTTGGACTGAAAAGCAAACTTAGATTTTCAGTGATTTGGTCGCATTTTATGCTAAGCCATGGTTTGCTTTAGAATAAATTACTTGCATTCTACTAAAATAAGTAAACTGTTACTTGGATACTTCCTTATAGTAAAGGAGGGCAGAAAACTTGCAGTAGGGTAAGAAAGCAATTGACTCTTAAGAGTTAAAAGAGGTGATGGAAAAGGAGACCATTAGTTTATGAGGAGGTGAGAGGAGAAGGATACTGGCTTCTTAGAAAAAGCTGTCATTCTGTAGATATAGCTGAATTTGATTGATCTGGTACCTGAAATCAAACAACTTATGTCTATATTATCTCTTCATATATTATTCTTAAATAAAAATGTTATTGTTTATGACAACTGGTCCTCTGAATAAACAACAGTCATAATATAATAATCACCAGGCCACAAGTCTTTACCAAAGTTCCTATGCAATTAAGAAACAAACTCATAAGAGAAAATAACATATTACTATAAAAATTCTAAATTTATCATATTGAGATGGTGGAGTGAGCTTATTATTTATTCTCAAAATAAATTCAGAAGTAATTATGCCACCTGACCAAAGAAAAACAATTTTAACACCTGCTTAAAGCATGGTTTGTTGAATAACTGTAACTGGATTGACCAGCACACTGCACTAAACATACAAAGTATGGTTTGCAAATCACAATGGCTGGATATACACATCATGGTAAGTAAAAACTAAGGAAACTATAGTATAACCTATCACAGTGTAGGAACAACATTTCTGACCTATCAAAAACAGTTACTATCAATATGTCCAGTTATCTGACATTAATTCATTAGAACTGAACAAAATCTGCTAGCTATCAATATGAAATAAGTAGACAACTCATAGTTTATGAGATATTGTTCTGAGGATAAAGTAATATATTTTTCCAGGCTCCAAAATGTCCAGAAATTTTACATCTTTAGTCTATACCAACTGGCACTAATATCAAAGAAATTTTGATGGTGAACTACACATGCAAAAGTATAAAAAAAATTAAATCTCCTTCCAGATGAGCTTAACTCTTATCAGACAACTATCACCCTCTCTCCAACCTTCTTCTTTTAGGGAAGGTTGTTGAGGGTGTGGTGAGGAGTGTTCTGTAGAGGAAGCAGATTATATGGGTCCCTTTCAGTCAGGATTAAGGGCAATAAATACGATGGAAACCACACTGCTTGTTGATTGATGACCTTTATTGGAACCTCAATGGGGGAAGGGCAGTCCTTCTGGTCCTACCAGATCTCTCAGTAGCTTTCAATACCATCAACTATGGTATCCTTTCAGACCGTATGCAAGGCACTGTGTCCAGTGATTCCACTCCTTCCTCAGTGAACATTTCCAGTCAGTGGCTGTAGAGGAGGAGAAATTGAACCAGTGCAACAAAACTTGGTTTTCTCCCTCCTACTTTTTACATCTATATGAAGCCACTCAGAGGAGTCATCCATCAGTTCAGAGTGTAGTAACATCCATATGTTGATGATTCCCAGTTGTACATTGCCACCCGGATCACAGTAGTGATGCAGCCAAAGTCTTGTCCTGGTGTCTGGAGGCTGTTAGGATCTAGATAGGAAGAAACAGGTTGAAGTTGAAACTGAACAAGATGGAGTTGCTGTTTGTTCATGGAAGTTCTCTGCCATCTCCAGTATTGTCTCTTGAAGGAAAGGTACCATTTCTGAGAACTGCTCTGCAACTAGGGAACACTCACAGCTATTGTTGGATGGGCAGATGGCTGTGGCCAGGAAGGCCTTTGCCCAGTTTCAGATGCTGCAACACCTGGACTGCAAGGACCCTGCAAGAGAAACTCCTGCTCTGATTAACACTAGGCTGGATTACTACAATGTACTCTACATATGGCTGTCTTTAAAGACCACTTGAAACTGTAGCTGATACAAAATACAGTGGCCCACCTGCTAACTGAGCCAAGAGCTCATTTCAGCTGTGCTGTGTTCCTTGCATTGGTTGCCAATAGATTTCTGGGAGCAATTTAAAGTGCTGGTTTTACTCTATAAAGCCCTATATGGTTTTGCATTGCGGTATCTCCAAAACTGCTTCTCTCAATGTCTGATACGAAAATTCTAAGAAAAATAGTTGGCGATTCCATGAAGTCAGGGGGACTGAGACCAGAAGCCCCCATGTTACTGAACACCCTTTCCCTGGAAGTCAAATTTACCTAACACCCTGAAGCAAGTTAAGATGGAGCTCTTCTAGAGGGCGTTTTAATGCCATCATATGACACTTTTAGATACTGCTCCAGTTTTAGACTTAATGGTGATTGTTTTTGTTTGTACAATAGATAACTTATTTGTACTATAATTGTACCTTGAATATTTTATATTCTTTTTTGTGTACCAACAAGACTCTTATAATTACAGTGGTAAAGAAAGCTAATAAATAAACTACTTCCTGGTGACTTTATGGATATTTCCATTAGGGGATGTTTTGTTAACTTCCCAAACTAACCTTCAGCGCTGGGATTCCCAGGTGGCTTATGTAGAGCAGTACAGAGATGGCCTTGAAGATGGAATTCAACAACTTTTGTGTAAACATCAACTTAGCTCAGACAGACTGGAAGGGTTGAGGAAAACAATCAAGACTACACCTGCTTGATTTTCTTTAGTATAAGAAGGGAGAGAGAGAATCTCTGTCAGGCTTTCCAGATTCTGTTATTATACCCTATAACAATAAAGTATAATTCCAACTGTTCTTGTCGAAGGACAAACAGTTTCTCAGCTAAGTAATAAACAGACCTGGTCCTGGTTAACTTCTGAGCTCAGACAAGGTAGGTCAGGTACAAATATATTTTAAAGAAAAACAGCCTTCTTCCTTCTGATACTGATCTTTTTAACTCTCCAAATAATATTGTACTAATCCTTACCTTTCACTGAGACACTAAGCATTTTTACATTTCTGGTTTATTAGCTTTTGGAAGCTATAATTCAGTACAATTACTTTTGCTTTGATTTATGTACAATTTGATTTTTTTACTAAGTAAAGAAAAGGCTTTTTCAGTGCAATATTTCTAGCAATTTGGTTCAAAATGCTCTTGATGTCACAGTATCAAAAACCTTCTAATTTAATTGCACATTTCCAATGTTTTCAATTAGCACAACTATACTCTGAGAATCGCAGCATTAAAAGTTTCCGCCTATTGAATGCCTGATTTTTAAAAAACAAACCTCATGGATAGTGATTTTAAAAATACTCTAAAGGTATTTTTAGGCAGAAAGTAAATCTATTTTTATTCTCTCAATTTTGAATCACAATTTCATTGGATGAAAATTAAAACTGTATATTGCTTTGCCAAGATAAGTAAACAGACTTTTACAGGCTTACTGTTGTGTTCCTACCCCCACCCCCAACAAAAACATGTACCACTAAGACCACACCACATCAACTCTCTCAAATGCATGCCAGGCAGTGATGGCATTATAGCAGAAGGTACATACTGGATGTAAAGCCATAATGTGGTTTGTTTTGGCAAGCCATGGTTTGACAGCAATAATTCAGCTTTAAACTATGGTTTTCATTAGTTTATTGATGACAATCATAGTTTAGAACATCTTCACCATCCAGCTAGCATTATTCCAAAGCTTTGACTTTCTTAGAATGTGACAGTATCATTCCTGACTGACAAAACTAACTGAATATACACTATGGTTATGCTCCAACTTAAAGTGTGAAGCCATAATCCATATAACAGTGAGACAATTTTGGGTGGTTTTTAACATGTGACAGGACCAATTGCTTTAATGCACCTTGTCTGTGATTCAGAACCATCCTCCAATATATAGTAGGGGAAGCTGAGCTGGATAGAAAAGATGGCAATACAAAAATAGTATAAATATTAATTGAATAGCATTTTTGCACTTTCTCATGTAACACCTTATGGGGGGGGGGGGGGAAGAGTGGATTCAAAGATTTACATGTCCACTTTCAAGTGACTCTTGCAATCAGTTGCTCCCACCAGTCTTTTGGACAGGTGGAAGACTGCAGCACTAACACAATGACAAAAATCATAGTTGATCCCTACCCAGGCTCTCTCTTTTAATGTTTCTCTGACAATGTTCACTCTGGTGAATGGCCATCCTCCCCCAGTTAATTTCTCTGTCAAACTTTCCTTTTTTTCCCCTTACTTCTCCTTCCTTTCCCTCCTTTTCTTTACAGAAGTATTTTTTTTCATTTGTTTAAAGTTAGTAATATTTCTTTACTTTTTAGTCTTACCCCTCATTTAGTTACAACTGCTGCATGTTATTAATTGATTTGCTTCTTTAATTATGTAAAATTGTAAATAATATAATTCTGTATTTCTGTCTTCTTTTGGCTTTCTTTTGGACTTCTAAACAGTATTTACCCCTCCATCCCATTTTGGACCCACTGATAAGAATGTTTATGTACATGTGAGTATTGAAGTATTAGGCAATACTCATGGAAAAATCAAACATGTAGAGGACATGGGCAAATTCATCAAAATTTACTGTGAGTTTTGGGTACATTGCAGAAATAGTCTAACCAAGTGACTATTTTAAAACCATAGATTTCTATGAAATTTAGCACATTGATCCCCTCATGTTAGCATAGCTTTCCTACAAGTTTCATTCTGTTCTGGTGAAAACCAACAACATTATTGGTGCTTTAATAAATCAGATTTTAAAGGACTGCAATTCAAAATTTGGTATGTTACACACCTTTTCTATAAATTTCACAACATTCTGTTGTAAAAAGGTACTCTTAGGCATTTATTTTTTCCCCATAAAAAAGACAGATAAAAGGAGAGCAACACTCCATTTTTTCCACTTTACACTCCAGAACTGCAAGTGAATCAGAGCTTGCTCTCCCTCAAACCAGTATGGTGGCTGGCTCTTTTTAAAGCGAAGAATCTGGCTATGAAGGACGATTCTTGCATATAATAACAGACTAAGATTGCAGGATATACACTGGTTGCAACTTTCTTCCTGGGAAACCAATCAGGCTACGACTAGCCAATTACAGAGGTGACCTCAAATTTCTACCCTATTCTGTTATAACTCAGTTTGTACATACCTGTCAGAATCCTCGCAAGATTTTATAATAGATTATTATATGGCTAGTTTACAAAAATGATTTTTTCTACATGCTGCGGTTCTGCCATTGGAAAAGGGGAGGGGGAGTAGGAAGGAGAGACCGTTTGATGCAGATGGTTTCTTATCACAAGCCCTGGAATGTTCAAGGCCATGCCAGCAAGGGAATCAGAAGACAAGAACTAAGGGCGAAGTAAGGGGGGGAAAAGAAAGAAAAGCAGTTTTTGGCGCGCTTTTATTCAGTCTCAGCAATGCTTTGGATCTGTACACTTATTCTTAATAAATGAACTTTCTTTTGAATCAATATTGGTTGCAAGGAAAGTTACTGGTTTTAAGATCAACAAGTGGCAGTTCGTTACATTTTGCTGAGACTCCCTGTACAGACTTCTACCAGGGAGATTACCCTGAGGGGAGTCACAAGCCTCACGTTAACCGGGACCAACCGAGCAACGGGATGGCTGATGATGTTATTGAGGAAGAAGAAGAAAGAAAAGTCCCTCCTCCATTGGAAGTAAAGGTGATAACCCAGGGGGAGCCGGCGCGATCATCACGCCCAGACCGGACGGGGATGAAAGCAACGGGGACGAAAGGACGGGCTCCTTCGTTGAAAGATCGCTTGGGGAAATTGGAAGGGCAGATGGGGTCCATATCCGATGATATGCGAGCTATAAAGGCAGCGATGGACCAACTGCTTGGAAGGGGATCTACACCTCCCGCACGAGAAGCGGCCGCCACACCAGGAGGCACGGAGGTGGCAGAGCTGTCAGCCGAAGATGAGACTTCCAGCGAGGAGGAGGAGGATATCACACCTAGCAGAGCCAAGAAGAGCCCGATGCAGCAGCGGGGCATCTCCATGAAATTCGGGGGAGATGCTGAGCAGCTGGCTTGCTTTATCACCCAGGTCCGGATCTACATGGAGGGCTACGGGGGTCTGTTCCGCAGCGAGGAGGAGAAGGTTTCCTATGTGTCCAGTTTTTTTGAAGGTATGGCTGCGGAATGGGTGGTTGGCCTGCATAGGGCGAAGGACCGGGCTTTAAGAAAATTGGAGGATTTCATGGCGGCTCTCTGCGCGCGCTTTGAAGACCCGTGTGTGGCGCTCAAAGCACGACGCGACCTGGAAAGGCTGAAGCAGGGGTCCAAGTCGGTATCAGAGTACGCCTATGAATTTCGGGGCTTGGCTCAAAGGCTGCCTCACGTGCCGGAGGAGCTGCTGATTGAGTTTTTCCAGAGAGGCTTGCAACCCGAATTGCTGCAGCGTGTGCTGTGCCGGGGTTTCCCGAAAACCTTTAATGAATGGGTCGCTATGGCCGGCGAAGTGGAGGAGCAATGGCGTACCATTGAAGCAAGAACCCGACTTCCGCCCTTACCCGGTGCAAAGAAGGCGGCGTCCAAGGCGAAGACCAGCGCTCCGAAAAGTAGCGGGGGCAGGCGCGTCTGTTTCAACTGCGGGGAGTCGGGGCATTTTGCCGCTGCGTGCCCTAAAGCGAAGACGGAGCAGGGAGGCAAGAAGACGGAACGGAAGGGGCCGAAGTCTTCAAAGCCCGGCAGGAAGGAATCAGCGGCAGCAGGCAGCGAGACGGGAGCTAGAGCGGCAACACGCGGTGGTGGCAAAACCCGGAAGTTGTCAGCTCCGCTCTCTCTCCGACAGGCGGCTGCTCTTCCAGAGAAAGAAAGCAGCTCACGGGAGGAATCGGACAGCGAAGAGATGGGGGTGAGTCCCATTAAGATTTGGGTGGAACTAAGGGTGGTGAGGACTAATCGGAGGGCAGAGATACGGGCGCTGATAGACTCTGGCTGCTCCCGAAATCTGATTAACCCCGCCCTTGCCCGGGGTTTGGGACTGCACTTAAAGAGACTCAAAACCCCTGTGGTTTTTACCCAGCTGGACGGATCGCCAGCGGGGGGAGGGCCGGTGGAGTATCGTACAGAAGAGCTTGAACTAACTATGGGGGACCATAGAGAGACTATTAAATTCCTAGTGACTCCCATGGCATGCAACCCAGTGCTTCTGGGCATGAACTGGTTAAAAAGGAAAAACCCAGAAGTGAACTGGGAGGAGAAGATCTTGCGTTTCCCGAAGGAGGGGGGAGTGGAAGTTGAAGGAATTACCGAAACGTTGTCAGATGAAGAGATGGGTGCTGTGAGTGGGGAAAAGGCAGTGGAAGCTGCAATCCAGATTCCCAAGGAATACCGCGACCTGCAGGAGGTGTTTAGCGAAAGGGAGTCAGATCAGCTACCCCCCCATCGTGCCAGTGACTGTGCCATAGAGATTGAGCCGGGGGCTAAATTCCCAAGGAAGAAAATGTATCCAATGACACCCAAAGAGTTGGAAGCATTGCGGGAGTTCATTGACAAGAATCTAAAGAGGGGCTTTATTGTACCTACGCATTCTCAAATTGCTGCACCGGTGCTATTTAGGGAAAAGAAGGATGGCTCCCTACGTTTGTGCACGGATTATAGAGGGCTAAATGCCATTTCTGCTGACAACAGGTACCCACTCCCCTTAATGAAAGACCTGTTGGCACATTTATCCAAAGGGAAAATTTTCACGAAGCTGGATTTGAGGGAGGCGTACTTCAGGGTGCGAATACGTGAAGGAGACCAATGGAAGTCCGCCTTTAATACGCCTCTGGGGTGCTTCCGTTATGAAATAATGCCGTTCGGATTAAAAGGAGCGGCGGGGGTATTCATGCAACTTATAAATGAGGTGTTACAAGAGTATTTATACCAGGGGGTGTTGGTTTATCTGGACGATATCCTGATTTACACTGAAACCATGGAGCAACATGTGCAATTAGTCAGGAAGGTGCTAAAAAAGCTACTGGAAGCTCAGTTGTATGCCAAGCTCTCCAAATGTGAATTTCATAAACAGCAAATTGACTATTTAGGATATAGAATTTCGCATCAGGGAATTGAAATGGACCCAGCAAAGGTGAGGGACGTTACAGGTTGGGAGGCTCCCAAAACCAGGCGTCAGCTTCAAAGTTTCCTGGGCTTTGCTAACTTCTATCGGCAGTTTATACCCAACTTTGCCCAAGTAGCACTCCCACTCACCGATTTGTTGAAAACCAAGGGCAAGGACAAGGCGAAGGCATCAAAACCTGGAGCCCCCTTAGCCTGGACTAAGGAGTGCCAGGAGGCGTTTCAAAGTTTAAAGCGTCTGTTTACGGCTGAACCAATCTTAAAACACCCTGATCCAGAACAGCCATTTGTCATACAGGCAGATGCTTCGGATGTAGCAGTGGGAGCTGTGTTGTTGCAGAAGGGGGCAGGGGGGGAACTGTTTCCTTGTGCATACATATCCCGGAAATTTTCAGAGACTGAGAGACGCTGGTTGGTGTGGGAAAAGGAAGCGTTCGCAGTACGCTGGGCGTTAGTTTGTTGGAGGCATTTGTTAGAGGGGTCACCCCATCCATTTGAAATTTGGACTGATCACAAGAATCTAGAGGCTTTGACTGCACCGAGGAAGCTGTCACCAAAGCAAATGAGATGGGCACAATATTTTCATCGATTTAACTTCTCCCTGAAGTATATTCCTGGGGGAAAAAATTTTCTGGCAGATGCTCTGTCTCGATTGCCTCAACACAATAGCAAACGGGAGGAAGTAGTCGCTCCAGTAATTCCATGTACCCAAGCAGCCCTAAGAGTGGTCACTAGAGCTCAGAAAAAAAAGGGTGAAGGACAACCAGAAGGAGAGTTATTGGTAAAATTAAATGCCCAGATTGCTCAGGATGAGTGGTTCAAAAGCAACAGCCAGTTGCTAGTAAACAAACAAGGGGCATGGTGGTGGCAAGACAAGCTATATGTCCCTGCAGATGCTAGAAAGTGGGTTTTGCAAAGAAGTCACGACAGCAAAACAGCTGGGCACTTTGGTTTTGTGAAAACATTACATCTGATCAGACGTCAATTTTGGTGGCCAACAATGAGAAAAGATGTAGGGGAATATGTAGCCACATGCCCCACGTGTGCTATGGCCAAAAAGAGAGGGGGCAAACCAATGGGGCTTCTACAGACAGTAGCAAACCCTGTAGCTCCTTGGAAGCAAATAAGCATGGACTTTATTGTAGACCTGCCTGAAAGCAACAAAAAGACTGTCATTTGGGTAGTTACAGACCTTTTTTCCAAACAAGCACATTTTGTGGCATGCCAAGCCATTCCATCAGCACCCAAATTGGCTAAATTATTCATACAACATGTCTACCGAGCTCATGGGGTCCCAGAACGGATAATTTCGGATCGCGGGGTCCAGTTTACTGCCAAATTCTGGAGAGCGTTCCTAAAACTACTGGGGGCATCGCAAGGCTTGAGTTCGGGTTACCACCCCCAGACAGCGGGATCATGTGAACGTCTGAACTCAGTATTGGAACAATATTTGAGATGTTTCATTAACTACCAACAAGACAATTGGGATGAACTGTTACCATTCGCTGAAGTAGCTTATAATAATGCAGTGCACCAAAGCACTGGTCTCACCCCTTTTAAAATAGCTACAGGACAAGACTTTGTACCCATCCCAGAACTGCCTAAGCAGACCACTCAAGTCGCTTCGGTTGATGAGTGGATCCAGCAGATGACACAAGTGTGGCCTCAGATTGCTGCCTCGTTGCAGGAGGCCAGAGCTACATACAAGAAATTTGCAGATGCTAAGAGAACACCAGAAAAAGACTGGAAAGTAGGAGATAAGGTTCTTTTATCTACTAAACATCTTAAATCATTACAACCTTCCAGAAAGCTCGCTCCAAGATTCATAGGGCCTTTTGTCATCGATAAAGTAATTAATCCAGTTTCACTACGATTACAGATGCCTGCCACCTTTAAAAAAATCCATCCAGTATTCCACTGCGACCTGCTTAAACCATATAAGGAGTCTTCTCAGTGGCATCCCTCTCCAGTACCTCCTAAACCATTGATGGTTGAAGGAGAACAACATTTTGAAGTTAAAGAAATACTGGACAGCAGAAAGCACAGGGGGGGGGTTCAATTTTTAATTCAGTGGAAACATTTTCCCAAGTCAATGGCTGAATGGGTTGACAAGAAACATGTAAAGGCCCTACGTTTAGTTAAAAAATTTTATGATGCTTATCCTACAAAGCCTTAACAATTAGATTGGTTATTGTATTATGTGTATCTTTGCTTTTCCTTTTAGAGTGAAAAAGAGGAATCATCTGACTGACATCCTTTTCTGTGGAGGGGCAGTATGTCAGAATCCTCGCAAGATTTTATAATAGATTATTATATGGCTAGTTTACAAAAATGATTTTTTCTACATGCTGCGGTTCTGCCATTGGAAAAGGGGAGGGGGAGTAGGAAGGAGAGACCGTTTGATGCAGATGGTTTCTTATCACAAGCCCTGGAATGTTCAAGGCCATGCCAGCAAGGGAATCAGAAGACAAGAACTAAGGGCGAAGTAAGGGGGGGAAAAGAAAGAAAAGCAGTTTTTGGCGCGCTTTTATTCAGTCTCAGCAATGCTTTGGATCTGTACACTTATTCTTAATAAATGAACTTTCTTTTGAATCAATATTGGTTGCAAGGAAAGTTACTGGTTTTAAGATCAACAAGTGGCAGTTCGTTACAATACCACTAAGTCATAATGTGACAATCTATCTGTCCGTTTGTCTGTCTAAAACATTTATATAGCTGCCCATCTTGAACCAACTTTCCCATGCAGCCCACAAGTTCATCTCATACCAATTTTACCCTATCCCAGTGCTTGGGGGGAAAGCAAAGTCTTAAGTGCTTTTGGGAAGGTTAAAAGGGTAAGGGCCTGCCAGACCTCAGGGGGAAGGATGTTCTATAGGGCAAGGGCTAAGATGGCAACATTTAAGGAAAGGGACCAGGAGCATCTCTTCATCCACTTCATCTCCCTCAACTTTTCCATAAACTACAGAGAGGGCCAGGATTCTCAAAAGGAGAGAGGCTGCATGGGTACAGTCTGTTCCAAGGTCTTTGCCACCTTCTTGTTCCAGGCAACAACCAAGGCCTCAGATGGACCATGCAGCAAACCATCAGGAACAATCCCCAGCACCCTCTGAAACCTATCCAGATCCATCAGTTGCTGGGAGTGGACTACTCAAATGGGTCTTGCCTCCCTGTGGTGGAGGGTCATGCCATAAAATCCCATGTTCATCAGAATATAAAGAAGGCCAAACTAATGACAATAAGCCTTAGAACTGACAATGGAGATTCTGAAGTGGTAGGTAACTTCTGCCTTTTAGGATCCTATCAACAATACAGGAAATTTATAGTGCTGGGCAAGGTAGAAAGAAAGGAAAGAGAAGGATGACCAGCAGCAAGGTAGATGGACCATTCTGTGTGTTACAGCACAATGGGTGCACTGTTGGGAGACCTGAAGGACCAGGCTGGGGACAGATAATCCTGGATAAAATCTATCTCTGTGGTTGTTAAGAGTCAACACCAACTTGACGATACATCATCATCATCATTATATGAAGCCACCAATTATACCTGACATTGTGTGAACCAAGCCCTTACAATCCTGAGTTAGCGTTATGCATGAATACAGTCAGTATTTTTATCTTCATTACTGTACTACTTACAGATTTTTCTAGAACTTTAGAGCATCTTGTGAATAAAGTAGTATTACAAAGTGCTTGGACAAACACAATGTACTAAGATGGTAGTTTGTTTAAATCAACAACAGCTAACTCAATTTGTATAACACAAACCATAAACCATGATTTGCCAAGTACAATGGCTAGATTTACATAACATGATAGACCAAAAACATCCAACAACAAAATTCTGGATTAATGTGTTCTGCATATCCAGAATGAATATCATTTCTATTTCTCTTGGAAACAGGGTAAGCCTTGCTTCATGCCTACATCTTTTCTACCTTTTAATTTGTTCATTACATGCTTTCTCTACCAATATTTCTTACTTTTTCTGCCATATTGTTGTCCTACTTTCAAAACAAATCAAATCATCTTAAAATCTCTCTAAGCACTGTATGGTTCATTAAGTGGCCATTCACTTTGTATGATACCTTATGTACTATTGCAGAAAGCTATAGTGGCTAACAACTGAGATTGATTCTAGAGTTAAGGCTTTTCAAAATGCATTCAATTACATATCTGATAAAAATAATAACAGAAGGATTCACGCAAGCAAACTAAATGGAATAACACAAGTAACATAAAAGACAATTCAATATATTTATGCAAAAATTCCAAGTAATTGCTTCCAATATCACAGCTCCTGTCTTTGGATACTTAAGAGTATTTCAATGAATGCCAAAGACTTTAGCAGTAAAACAAGTGTTCCATTTTTTTATCCAACCACCTAAACCTGATAGCAGGAATCATGAAGTCACACTCTTATTTTAAATAAACGAATGAGGTATAGTGATTAAAGCGTTGGATTAGGACCAGAGAAACCCAAATGCAAGTCATCCCTCAGCTCAGTGAGTGACTCTGGGCTAGACACTCTCTCTCCACTGTATCTATTTTTACTCATATGGTTATTATTCTGAAGAAAAACTGGAGGAGGAAGCACTAAATATATGATTCCATGTTCATCAATGCAAAAATGAAACTAAAGTGTTACCAACTATATTATTGGCTGGGACAAGAGGGATGAAGCACTTAACTCCAAATCTTTTTATTTTTTGCTATGGGATCAACTCCAGGCTTCATTCAAAGTGCTGGTTCTTACCTAAATGGCTTGATAACTGGGAATCTTATGAACTATTCTATTTGTATCATCCTTCCCACAGTATCTATTCAATACAAGATGGCTCTTTTCCAAATCCCTGTTCACTGAAGTGCTCTGAAATCCCTTACTGAGTATCATCTCCCTTGATGATGTACTTGGCTTTCTGGATTGACCTTGATCAGGTCTGACTGATGATTCACAGCACTACTGCTTTCTCTACTAATCTTTTTATTGATTTGTCTTCTGTAATCTTTGTTGCTGTTCCCCATGCTACTCTTATTTTCTACCCTTGTTTCATTAGTTTACAACTTTTATTTGTTTCTGATTTTCAATATTCTTTAATTTAAGTGCCACTATGTGACAGGGCAATCTGAAGGTGATCATGGGCTGGAGGTAGACTAATGAACGGAAGTTTAATCAAGACTAGGCAGAGAGCAGTTCTTTCTAGATAGTACTGACTTAAATTTGAAATATAAATAAATAAAATACAAATCCAGTCTATTGGATGACATTGTACTGCTAGCTTGTAGTCTGGAAGAGCTCTGGGATCTAGCTTTATCCCAGCATGCTCAAGAGTTGCTGAGGCCACGGGAATCTTTGATCAATTTAATTTAATATGGCAGCTACTGTATGTTTTTTCTAGGGACTGAATATCTAGCTCTGGAGGCACATAGTTAGCTACATCACTTGTGCTATATTGTCCACTATTTGGGATTCTCTTTTAAGAAAAGTATGGAATTTTAAACTTTACACCTTATTGGGAACATGCAATTGCTTCTACTCTGCTCTGACATCTAAGATTTTTGGCATAATTCAAAGTGCTGATCATAGGTGTCTTTTCCTAACCATGATAATACCAAAACATGTGATGTTGTGATGCAAGCTCTACCATTTTGTACTTGCAACCAAGTACATAAGGGGTGGTTTTTGCATTACATGTGTTTCATCACATACATCTGCCCCCATGAAAGTACCTACAATACTGATTGTGTTTAAAAAAAAAAATTCTACAATCTGGGGCCATGAAGCATTTCATTTAAATCTTTCTATTCATCAAGGTTAATTGGGACTCAACAGGCTCTAAAGTTTGATTAGCTTGCTCCTCAAGAGGGTTTTCCCAGTGGCTACACTAAGTTTCTGTTCTCTTATCTGAGATAAGCTTTCTCTCTCAAATATTGCAATTTATTGGATAGCAATGCCATAGAGCAGTGTTCCTAACCTGAGGTCCACAGACCCCAGGCGGTGTATGAACTTGGATGGGAAAAAATTACTTTATTTTCAATAACCTCTAACTAAAATGTAGCTTTTCTTTCAATAATGTATGTGGCAACAAATAAATATATGGTCTCTAGACTCCAAAAATGTTTTTTAACTTCACTAAATACCATATTTAATTATTATACCATAAAAAGAGTATCATCTTGTTATTCAATTAAAGGATTAATAAAGAAGCACATATTATTACGTATTCGTTATTTAATAGTTCAAGCACAATTGGTTTCCTTTGCAATGCAATTTATGCATGCTATTTTATGCATTTAAAGACATTTTTTCTGAGAAGGAATCTGAAGGTTTCACCAGATCCTCAAAAGAATCCATGGCACAGAAAGGTTAAGAACAACTGCCACTGAGAATGGCCCTTGGATCATAATGATGTTGGTGTTTTTTACTCTGCTAGTAGATTTACTAATAACCATATTCTACTATTGCTCTGATAATGGCAGTAATATTTTTATAACTTTTTGGATTATAATGCTACTTTTAAAATGAATCATGATTATCTTTCTCTTTTAAGGTTTTAGTCTTGTCATAAAACGTTTTTTATACTTTACCAATGACACTGTTGGCTTCCTTACACTTTCTAAGAAAGATAAATATTTTTAAGTAAGTTACATTGTATTAATGTGGTTTGCTTGCAAGAGAAGTGGGGTATAAATTCTCAAAATAAAACAATAAATTAAATTGCTTGCTTACTCATAATAATTGGGTTTTATTCCTTATTCTCAACATAGCCCATCATATATATACACAATGTACCCAGTCTCAGTCTACAGGTGAAACAGAAATTGGGTCAGGTTAGTAGTTTAATGGAAGCCTGCAGGCTGTGACAGAAGAGGTTCTGGAGATGCAATCAGGTTGTTAATTAATATATATGCCTAGAAGCACTGCCACCTGTCTTGTTCCTTTTATCAAGTGCCCTTCTATGATTCCCTGAAGTAAGCAGAGATGCACAGATAAAGCACTGGCAGTCTGCAAAAAAAGCCAACCTTATCAGCTTTTGTTCACAGCTAGGGCTGCTCAGTTAGATGCATCTTGGCTAGCAAAAAGGGCTGCAGCATTAAAGCAAGGTATATGTGGTGCAATCCAGAGGGAACTCAAACAACAACATTCCTGTGGTCTAAAGGGGAGTGGGAGGGAAAGATTTGCTGTGAAAGATGCAGCCAGCCATATGAAGCAATTCCATTGAGAAATGTCTCCTTCCCTTCCCTGGAATTTGCTAAAATGCTTGAAAGGAGAGAGGGGCAGGTGCAGTTTGCAGTGTTAAGAGAGACAGTTCATTGCCTTCACATATGAAAGAAGCAGATCTCCCCACAACATCCTGCAGCAAGTTCTGTTTACGTTCTACAATGCAGTGGCTGAGCTCAAAGTGGGAGCAGTGAGGTGGGGTGCATTTAATGTAGGAATCCAAGCCGAAATGCCTGTGTGGCAGAGCAAAAACTCATTTTGTTATGTTCTTACTTCACTGCTTCAGAAACAAGAATCACAGAGCCTAGAGACAGTAAGAAGATGTGGCCCACATCTCCTACAAAGCTAGTAAGCCCCATAATCTCTGCAGTCTCTTCCTCTATACCCCACTTTCTTTTAGAGGGATGCAATGATTTCTATCAACTAGAAAACAAACCACCAGCTATACAGTAAAACAGTATGTTGTATAAGGCAGTAATTCTTGCTCCAGTGGAAAGTGGGGTAAGGCTACATACCTCTTTTAAACAAATTAAATAAAAACTCAGTACAGACTCTAATCTGGAATTTACAGGGAAGGGGAAAAGGAGCTACAAGTTTTCCAATACAGTATTTTTACTGTTTGAAGGCATACAAGGACTGAGAAGTTACAAGTAAAACAAATGCAGAAAATAAAGTCAGGATCCTTACAAAACTGAATTTTTCATCCAATATCATACACTTAACTTTGACAGACGTGGGATGGGGAAATTCCATTATAGACATACAATGATAAAACAGTGATGAGGAAATCAAGATGGGCTTTAACCCATCACATTTATAAACTCTGTTAATACCTTATCTGCTCTACATTACCCAAAGTACAAGAGAACCTCTTCCTCTTTTGGGACTATTGCCTTGGAAATCGGGGCTACCCCCAGGTAAGAATGCATGGATTGTATGGCCCCCTGAAGGATTGGGTCTCCAATGTTTTGTTTTACTTGGTTGCTGGATATGAGAATTCTTCTTCCTCAGTTAACCCACTACAGGCTAAGAAAGCAAAGCTTATGCTTTCACAGTCCATTTGTTGGTCTTAGATACAACTGAAGTACATATCCTTGCTTCTGCATTTCTTTCCTCTGAGCTTTTTAGGATGACTTTTTTTTTCTCACATCAATATGAAGGATCTTAAGCCATCAGGTGAGAAAGAACTTCTGGAAGAAAGGGTGCCATGTTCCCTTCTTTTCCTACTTGCTCTAGAGTAGCTTATTTTCCCATGAGCTGGTTTAGCACAGTGTAAAACTCAGCACTCCAGAGGTTATCAGTGCTGACCTCATCCAAGTGGGTAGGCTGGGCCAACATAAGACTTTTCCTCATCAGAGTCTTGAACCACCATACTGAGCCTATCCAGGCCAGCTCATGTCTCGTGGTCTACCAGGTCTTGCCCTTTCTTCAGACATACAGTCCAAGCCAATGCTCCTCAATTCTCCAGTTCTCATACCAGTAATGGGAAGAGGGGAAGTCGATTCACCTGTACTTGCTGCTGCTGTGTTGTCCCATGAAAGGGCCATCTCTGCTAATGCACCCAACAAAGGCACAGCAGTGATCAAATCCAGAGCACAAAGCTGGGAAAGAAAGCCTGAATTTCATTTACAACAGCATACATATCTTCTCTAGGTCACAATAACTTTCTTTCTTCAATCTATTAAACATTACATTAAAAAAAAAGTGTAGTGTTATATATAAATTAAACAGCAATATATCAATCAATATAACAACAGAACTATATATTTTACAATAGAAAATTAACTAATAGAAATTTTTTTAAATGATAGAGGAAAAAATCTATACTAAACTACATAGAAAACAAAACAAGAGGGAAAAAATAGGAAATAGAGACAAAAGGAAAACATTATAAGCTAAACTAAAATAATACATTGTGTCTTTCTATCTATGCATGCCAATTTAAAGATAGATATTATCATAGAAATCAATTAACTTTATTCATTTTTTTTAATGTTGTGATTCAATTTTTAAACAATGAATTGAATCTAGACTATACAGAATCATACTTTCTGGTCTTGCCTCTTAGCTGATTCAAAAGCTCAAAGTTGACAAACTTAACTAAGGCAATACTTAAGAGTATGGGGTACAAGTACTCTTCCATGACTATACAATCACATTTTTCGCCCAAGTCAAGTGCAATCTATCAAAAGTTCTTCATATTTAGTTCCAATAATATATTCTTTCTACCAACTGACCTAAAACAAGCACCTGAATTGCACAGCCAGATCAAATCATAAAGAAAACTAGCAGATCCACTCAGAGAGTTTTATTTATTACACATCCAAACAGTTTCCTAACTGCAGTTCTCTGTAGTTTAAATCTGTCAAACGTACTCAAACAGTATAAATTAATATAGAAAACAACATAGGAGGACACAATAGGACAAAAAAGCAAAAGTAGCAATAATAACAGCAATAAATACACTATAAAAATCACAATAATTGGAGAAAAAATATACAGTGGGCTGCAGAATGCCTGAAAAAATAAAAAGACTTCACTTGGGGCTGAAAGGATCATAGTGCAGGCACCAAGCAAACTTCTCAGGAGACGGAATGTTATATACAGGTAGTCCTCAACTTACGATGGCAATTGGGACGAGAATTTCTGTCGCTAAGCAATGTGGTCATAAAGCATGACCGCATTGCTTAGTGACGGCAATCCCTGCAGTCCTGGTTGCCATCGTTAACTGAATCCCACAGTTGTTAAACAAAGCAACTTCCTACCAGCTTCCCACAACCAAGTCAATGGGGAATCCAATAGGAAGTTGCAAGTCCCAGGCCCACAGGCAGGTAAGTGGCTGCTGCTGGGTGGGGGACAGAGCAAAGGCGTGTGCAGGGGTGTGGGGGAGGGTGCGTGAGAGGCACGGCATGGCGCAGGGAGGGTCAGGGAGGGTGCACAAGAGTGTGCACGTGAGAGTGCAAGGGGATGCGTGTGAGGTACCGCACGGGTCAGGGAGGGTCAAGGAAGGTGCCAAGGGTGCGATGGGGTGCGCGAGAGGCTGGGATGGCCAGAACTCCAAGGACCAGTCGTAACCACCATTCGTTCAGCACCATTGTAACGCCATGACCAATGGTCATAGGTCAAGGACTGCCTGTATATACCTTTACCAGATGGTCAGACAAAAGAACCGTTCAACTACTGATATAAATATGTATCATGATCCTGCACAATCTATCATAGAAATGGCCAACAAAACTTCTAAAGTGATCAGTGGATAACTTACTAATTTAAAAAATCATCATGATTAAGATCATACTTAACATTTCAGTATCATGTTCAAAATATGTAACCTGATCAGTACAGTTCTAGGAAACCACCATCACCACCAACACAGGAAGGTAATTCAGTTCTTAGGTAAATCAATTTATTCCAGACTATCCTACTTTTAAAAAGGAGTCCTTGATATCTTCAGCAGTATCCAGCAAATAATCCACAGAATAAAAGCACATACAGTGTTAGTAGTAGGCTGATTTTGGAAACCACCATCTGCATAGTTTTTTATCTTCTAAGCTCTAAGTCTGTGTATAAGCACTGAGTTAGGACAAGAGGCTTACGTGTGTATTGTTTTGTTCCAGGTAACTTGAACACAATATGAAAATTGCAGTGACAATTCAGAAATAGGGTATGCAATCTTCCACAGATTTTTAACTGTAAGGCACTTGCATTAATATTACATTACATTAGGGTAATTAGTAAGTTTGTATTAATGAAATGCTATGCTGATTATGTTTTCAAATTCCAATTAGCAATCATTGGAAATGGAGGCCTTTCTGGTTTCAAACATGCTTAGCCTTAGAGAAGCCATGGACCATAGTTATATATGAAGAGGAGGTAAATTAGCAGCATGTGCTTTCTAATTAACCAACATACGTAGCCTAACGTATTGTGTGAATTGCAACTGCTTATTTTAGCTTTATGTTACAAGCTTATATTTCTGGCTACAATGAAACTATATAACTAACTAATGGTTATTATTATGCATTAATGATACATGTCACACATCAATTTATTGTTATTCTGAAAGTTGAAGGCATATAATTAGAAAACTTAAAATTCTATTGACTCTTCATTTTGAATTCATTATAAATATGTTTGGTTTTCAATTTCTTCATTAGAATGATAGCAATTTTTTACACCAGCATGATATTGTCATGGCAGATTTCAATAAGTAAGGGTACCGATTTCTTAGCTGTTCACAACAATATTTTTATACAACCCCTCCTCCATTCTTCTAGAGGCAAGAAAATCTTACAGAAATATGATTCTGAACCATGGGATTAATATTCTAAATGTAGGGCTGAAATCAATGAAATCAAGTTGTACATTTACTAATATATTTGCCATTAAAATTTGAATTAAAGATCAGTATTTTACTGTATTTCTCATCCTTAAAAATTATCAGACATTAAGGAAATAAACAATAATTAATGCTTCCCTCATGGGATTAAAATATTGTATTTCTTCTTAAAAGTTGTCATTCTAAACAGAAGCTATATAAAGACAAAAAAGAAGCAAGTTTGTGGAAAACTGACAGCCCAAGGAACTTAAAATGTATCAGCAACTGCTGTATCAGTGATCAATGACATTTAAAAAAAACAAGAACAAACTTGGTTTGTTGTATAAACAGAAGGAAGTTCCACCGTGCTTTATAATTTGGATACAAAGACACAGAGGCTAAAAGATGACCAGTCAAGTATTTGTTCTCTCAGGATTCAAAGACAGGAATGGACTACAGCAGTTCCATCATCCAGGATTCAGCTAATGGCACTGAAAACTGGCAATGAATGTTAATCAGTTCTCTTTAAAAATTGTTTTTAAAAGGCATCATATTTTTTAAAAAATAAAAAGTAAAAAAAAAAAGGGTGCTGGGACTCTTCCAACTATACTCTTCAATCACACATGATTACTTAACAAAACAGAAGTCTTTGTTTTCATACTATACTTTATTTTATAATCATACCTGACCACAGTTTTCATTTACATCCCATCTGCTTAATTAGCTCAATCATACTAAATTAAGTTTTGTTTTGACTTAATTATCTTTATGTCTTTGAAGATATTCCCTTGTATCTTTCAGAAAATCTATTTCAGGGACACTTCTAGTCCAGCTGAAGGGGCTACATTATACAATCTGTCCACATTTAATGGCCTATTTCAACCTGGATAGCTACACAAGTGAATCCATGCTATCAACAGTATTAGTCTTCCCAATAATTCAAGTGAGAAAATCTGACGCTTCCTTCAATATATTTGTTCTATTATGTAGTATGGTAATAAACCATTTCAGATACAAGAAAGCAGTGATACCCCACAAACACAATCTAAAACTCCTATTACTTCTATGACAATGCACTTCTCACCTGGCAACAAGCAACAAGCAACTAGTGAACTAGGACTGCAGTGGAGCTTAAATAATATGTTCAGTACCTGAACATGTCCATACATAACTTCTGTCTTCTCTATACTAAAGGGGAACCCCCTCAAACCAAGAGTATTTCTAAGGTATTCCCCAATTTTTTTCAAGTTTTCTTCCAGTACTAACATTTCAGCATTCCTTTTCTTAACTCCATTTGTATACAAAAACAGTCAAGTATAGTCAAGTATAAAAAAAAGTCAGCAATCTTCCCATTAACTGAACTAAACTCTGCTGCTTTATCACTCATAAGAGAGCCATGCTCCAGACAATGGCTCACAGGTCCCAGGTGACCAGTCCTCTGTATATTTTAATTTCCATCTCCAACAAACAGAAACTGAAAAATGTATTTGTTACAGTCCAACAGTCTCATGCTGAACATAGAAGGGGGAGGGGAGGAGGAGGTTTCAGTATATGAAGCATACTTTAACTTACAATCAAGCATACCAGAAAGTCAGACATTAAATTACTGAATATTGTACTTTAATTGTGCATAACATGCAGGCTCCCAGTTCTAGAAGTCCAACATCCAAGCAGCACACTAGGCTGGGAAAGACTAAAGAACATTTGACAGAGACTCGTAACTAATTCCAGATAAAGTGTAAGATTTTAGCTAGTTCTTCTTTGCTGTAGTCCCAACAACGAGGCCTCTCCAGAAACCAACATGCTCAAACAAATGGTAGTAAGAGGGAAGCAGGGAAAGGAGAGGCGTTACTGGGAAAACTGAAAAGAGAAAATGGCTAAATTTCATTTCTATGCAAGCTTACTTAAATGCTAATCACTCTGTGAACCTTGCACAATCATTTAAAAACAAAAACTACGCACATTGAAGCAATGAGATATATAACGTACCATCTTATTTGGTCCTATAACTGTATATTAATACGGACAGCAGGATTCTAAAAACAGAAAAAAGGATTATGCCTGGAAAGCTTTTACACTGAGAAATTTGAATGAAGTCCTTAAACAAACATATGGAAATGACTAGATGTCAAATACACTGCAGTTCCAGTCACCGCATTTCCAAAAGGGCATTACAAGCTGGAAAGGGTTCAGAAAATGGAAAACAAAAGTGATGACATATATTTCTTATATTTCATATAAGAAAAGCTAAAATTATATAAGACTTTTTACCTTAGGGGGAAAAAGCAGTTTAGAGCATGATAAATATTTATAAAACTGCATGGTGTGAAGAAAGTAGATTGTTTTTCCTACTCATAACATCATAATTATGTCAGTTGACAAGTAATCTGTTCAGTACTGCTAATGAAAGTCTTTAGGTTAGGATTAGGATGTTTGGGAGCTCCTTTAAATTGGGGCTAATGTGGAAAAAAGTTATGTTGTTCCCTCAGACAAGTGTTGTCTTTTTAATAAAATGTTTTTTTAATTTTGTAAAGCTGCCCAGAGTTGTTCTGGAGTTGGGCAACCTAGAAATTTAATAATTATTATTATTAATTATATTTATATAATATGTTTAATTAATAATTTTAAATAATTAATTAATATTAATTATATAATAATTGTTAATAATAACAACAGTGGACCACCTAGTCGGGTGCTGCAAGAAGATTGCACAGTCTGACTACAAACAACAGCCTGACAAAGTAGCAACAATGGTGCATTGGAATATCTGCAAGAAATACCATTTGCTTACAAGCAAGAACTGGTGGGACCACAAAACAGACAAAGTAATAGAAAATGAAGACGCTAAAGTGCTCTGGGACTTTAAAATTCAAACAGACAAGCACCTGCCACATAACACCCCAGACTTAACAACTGTTGATAAGAAAGACAAAAAAGTCTGGATAGTGGATATTGCAATACCTGGAGACAGCAAAGTATAAAAGAAAGAACTGGAGAAAATCACAAATTATAAAGACCTGCAAAGAGAAACAGAATGATTGTGGCAAAAGAAAGCAAAGATAGTACCAACAGTAATAGGTGCCTTGGGTGCAATCCCAAAACATCTGGAGCACCACCTGAAGACCATCAGCATTGACGAAATCACCATCAGTCAATTGCAAAAGGCAGCTTTACTTGGAACAGCTTACATCCTGCGACCATATCTTTAACACCATCAAACAATATCTGCCTATCCCAAGTCCTTGGGAAGGACTCAACAGGTGGATAAAAGTGCCAAATCCAGTTTAAACATCTGGCTAACTGTGCAACCAACAATAATAATAATTAATGTATGACCTACTACAAGGTATACAAAAGGCCAGTACCTTAAATGTCTTTAAAAGTGGATTGGATACTTTCATATAATAGTCTTCCCCACCCTGGCACCATCCAGATATGCTGGATTGCTATTAATTTTAACAGTACCCATAAGGAAAGCTCCTTATTCCTACTCATGAGTTGCATAAACCATTTCACTCTTCATAAAAAAAAAAAGCCTCACAATTTTTTTTCATTAGAAACTTCCTCACCAGGTAGCTGCAAATATTGAAAAGTTGGGGGGTTATTTTTATCTAAAGGTTCTTAAAAGTAATGACTCCCTCAATTAATATCAATCTGAGCAAATTTATGAGATGCAGCTGGCAGCAGCAGTTCCATTCAATACATTACTATTTAAAATTTAAAATCATATTTATATTTTTGAGTTGAAAACCTGCAGAATCACTGAATACTTAATACACCACATCAGCCTTCTTCAACATGACACAAACTTCATGTCTTAAAACTGATATTTCGTGGAAACTAAAGTCCCAACGTACCTGGTCAATTCAGATGAGGAAAAGTGACATTATATTATGGAACACTCAGCTGAAATTAGTACAGCTGATTAAAAATTAAGGATCTTATTTAACTTTTGCTTCAATCTATGACAACTTGATATATTTTTATAAAAATGGACTTTGAAATCTAGTTATATTCTTCCCTAGCTTCTGAATATTATATTGGGATATTAAAAACAAAAAAATAAAAATTTGATAATGACTGAGTCAACATGATTTTAAATTTTATACAAGTGATGCAATAAATTATAGTTTAAAGTTTAACACAGGTTGATACAGCATTTCAAAGAGATTTTGAAGCACTAACATTTTTCTTAATTTAAGCAACTCATTCAGATATTTAAAGAATTATTCAAGATTAAATTCACCTTTTAGATACCTGAACAAAAGCAATATAACAATGCATTTTTGAGATTCTGTCCAATTTTTATTCACATCATGGGGGATAATGAACACAAGAGAGAGCATAATGCTTAAATGCACTCTGCATACTGTGAGATGCTTAGATGCTGTGTTGCTAAAAACTGAGTTTGTGTATTAATTTCCATCAAATCCCAAAATCTGAGTCAAATTCACAGCTTCATGCAGTGCAGGATTTGCATAAAGGTATGCATGCTAAATTAGGACTATCTGAAGACTCTGTTTCTGAGCACTTACCTTTGAAGACGGGTCTGAAAATGTACAGTTTATTCAAAACTGAACACTGGAGATTGTCAAATGGGACTGAGACTTATAAATGTATTATATTGGTTCTTTCTTTGCTTTAATTTGTTTCTGGGGCCAATTCAAAGTGCTGATTGTGATGTTAAAAATACTACCTATCTTGGGATCTTGGGGTCTGATGGAATAGAACTATTTATACACACCTAAGATCAGCTGTGAAAATTGAAGCTCTTTTCCAATTGCTCTTTTATTTGTAGTTTAGAGACTGGCCATGAGAAAAAGAGCTTTCTCAATGGTGGTTCTTTAACCTGGAATGTTCTCCCTAGTTACATTTGCCTGTCATCTATAACACTATGCTTTTGGTATCAGGTTCAAACTGTTTTATTCTTCCAAACTATTAAAGATTTTTTACTTTAGTCATCTTTGTGTGGTCTAACCTGATGGTTGCTTTTGTACTTTGGTTATTATTTGTATACTATTATATTGCATTGTGTTGATTCATGTTTTATCTAAATTTTAATGTTTTTGTGATTCTTACTATGCTTGAAATTATTTGTATTACGCTTTGACAAGTAGTTCCACAGACTTCAAATGGGTGATTTAAGACACTTCCAACCTCCTACTTACTGTTAAAAAATATAACTAAAAAATAAATTCCAAAGTATATCAAAATAAGAACACCAGCTTAGCTACTGCCATTCTCCACCTTTAATATTGCAGGCAAGCTAGCAACCTTAAAACCAAAAAATGTTTTGTACATGTATTTTTACTTATTAATCAGCTTTTTTAATCCTTATGGTACTTATGAGCGCCCAAGGAAATTATAATAATCAAAACATTAAAAATTACACTATTATGAAATGTTACCACATTAAGATAGTAAATATCAAACACAATAAAACAACAAAGAGAGCTAACATTAACAGTCATTGGACATGTGATTTGATTATGACTGGAACTGCAGTCCAATACTCTTGATTTGAGAGAGACTGGGGTAAGTCTTAGAAATGTCCTTCATAATAAATCCTTATGGAACCAGGTGATAATATTCCTATATGCATGAACTTTCCCCAGCTACTAAATCTGGATAATTGTAATTCTGCCTATTTTTCTGTTTTTACAAAAAATCCAAAATTGGCAAGTTTATTCATAAATATGATGCAAAAAATTGATTAGATTCAACTTGTATTTGTGAAATCAAAGATTTTAAAATGTCTTCTGATTCTTCCAGAGCCATATGTATTCAACTAATCCAGAAAACGAGCACTGGTAAGGTAACAGTTTTCTCAAAGTCACTTCAGATGGGGATACTCTTCCACACATATAATAGTTTTAATAAGTTTTTAATAATAATAATTTTCTCTCAATGTATTTATTTCTACAATTTATACCCTACCCATCTGCTAAAATATTTTAAGTGGCTTATAAATAAAAATCACACAGCTGTAAATATTAAATAAAAAATAATGTATTGGATATTGTCTAGAGTATTAGATATTGTCTAAAAGACCAATTCTGAGGTTAATATCAAGGGTAGCCTCATTAACTTAGCAAATACAAGTAATACTTGGGTTACAATGGCAACTGGGACTGCCGGGACTGCAGTCACTAAGTGATACGATCATAAAATGCAACATCACATGACAGCATCGCTTAGCAATGGCAATCCCAGCAAGCCCATTTGCCATTGTAACCCCAAGATGCGCAGGTCATTAAGTGGGAAGCAGTGGGAGTCGCAGGTAAGGAGTGCAGGGGTGCCGTGGGGGGGTGGAGAAAGACAGGGGAGGTCCTGGGGGGCCAGGCACAGGCCACTCAGAAATGGACGGAGGCTGGGGGAGGGCTTGGGAGGCCTGGTACAGACCATGCGTGAACTGTGGGATGCTGGGGGAGGGTTTGGGAGTGCCAGCAGAGACTGTGCGGGGGGGGGTGTTGCAGGCAGGAGTCACTTACCTGAGTGACTTGTGACTTATCAGAGTGACTTGTGACCTTCCCTGCCAGCTTCCCCATTGACTTTGCTTGTGGGAAGCCAGTAGGGAAGGTTGCAAATGGCGATCACATGACCACGGCTCTCTGCGATGTCGTAATTGTGAGCAGGGCACCCAAGTACCCGGATTGCGATCACGTGACTGCAGGGGTGCTGCAATTATATTAGTAAAGCATTATTTGTAACTACTAGTGCCTTTATAATAATAAAAAGTTGGATTTGGATTCATAGTCCAGTTCAAACATGAAATGCATTCATAGCCTCAACCTACCTCACAGAATTATTATGAGCAGGGGCATCTGCAGGGGTGGGATCACTCTGAATCTTCAGATTCAGAAGCTAAAGAGCTTGACCACAAAAGACACAGGTGCAGGCTGAGTCAGCTGATCCTGGGCTAAGCAAGGTCCCAAGTCCAGCAACACACAGCAAATTACAAAGGGAAGAACTAAGAGTCAAGCCATCTACTTGAAAGAAAGAAGTGTGTTTCAGCTAATTAGTCAAGCTGATAGTCAGCCTGCATATACAGTACAGTATAAAAGTGATTCCTTTACTGACTGATTGTTTAGATGAAAAATGTTCTAATTTCCTTTTATTTTCTCTGTGGAGTCCTTGGGCTTCTCTGAGCTTGGCTGTTTCCTTGCAAACATTTCGTTACCCGGCTAACATCTTCAGTGCTAGAATGGAATGGGGTTTACTCTCTGTTTATATACTGTGGCAGTGTTGGTGGAGGTGTGGGTTTTGTTTTGCTTTATTTTTTCCCTCTGGTAGTTCCTTGATTAGGGTATTGTTTACTCCTTGATTGTATGTCTGGTGGTAATGTTGGTGTTAATCTCTGCTTATCTGGGTGATGATTGCTGGTGAGGAGATGTTCTGGTCTTTTCCTTTTTACTGTCTCTTTTGAACAGTGTGTAGATGTTGTTTATCTCTATGTGCCTGTTGATGGCTGCCTTGTCTGAATACCAAGCTTCCAAGAATTCCCTCACATTTTTGGATTTAGCTTGGTCTAAAATGCTGACAGTTTCCCAGTTGAAACTATGGTTAAGTCTGTCCATGTGTTGGAGTCCCCAAGGACTCTACAGTTCAACCCTGAGCTACACATATTCGCTTCTATTTTATTCTCTCTGTGTGCTATTGTTGGATTACCCAGAACCTTGAACTAGAAACTGACTATTACTAGATCTTCCTGAACTTGAGATCTGTCTCTCCAGACTCTTTTGCAAAAGTAAGCTCTTCTGCCTTTGATTCTTTGAGTTACTTTGATGAAAGATTTACAACTGCAATAAATATCTTAAATTTGTATCAGAAGTGGGCCATGAGTAATTGGCAACACAGAACAGGGGGGTCAAAATGGCAGGTGTGACTGGGTGATCAAAGCCCCACTCCTTTTTATATACATGTGACGTACTTTTAAAAGGGGTGGAGCCTCAATTGTTCGGTCATGTGATATTTTAGCACTGTTAACGGCCCAGCAGATAGCCTTGGAGTGAAATTGAAAATATCCTAAACTTCTGGAAGAAGTGTGAAATTCAAATAAATTTAAATGGCTTGATTTTCATCAAGCCATTTATTGAAAAACTGCCTTTCTATCATTTTTATGCAGGTTTTATTGGTTCTATAGCTGAATTTTTTACCATGTGTGGAAACATACACTTTTAGGAATATTTACTGTATTCTTTCAGCTGTTGTATATTTACAGTTTTATATTATACTCTATAGTATTCATCTAGCAGTTTTATCTTAATATATTGATATACTTTAATGATGAACAAAGGACTGAACATCTCATTATTTTTTAAAAATTGATTTTTCAAAGTTGCAATATTTCTTTCTTTTACTGTTTTCCATTTATATCATCAAGAGTCATAAAGATTTACAGGTGCATAATTCAAAGCATATAGAATGAGAAGCTCTTTTGGGGACAGATGAACAAACCTGAGGCAATCATGCAACCTCTTAAAACTCAAATGCACATCTTATTTGAGGGAAGGATTGGGATAAATGTATAGCTTGAGTCTTGAAGTTTTAGGATTCTTTTAAACAAGTTTTTCATGCTGTATGCATGACATTTATCCTTAATTTACATTGGTTTATGCAATTAACCCAACTTTCTGGATTCACACAGGTTGGGGAAAACTGGATTACACTTACACCAGCCAGAGGATTAAGCAGTGCTTAGTTTAAAGCACAACCTAAGATTACTTTGACTACACTCCATGCATTTGATTAATTTAACTGTGATCATGAAAGCTTACTATCCCTGACCAAACTGTATTAATTATACTGGGCCATAATTGGGCAAATCCTATTTAAAATGGATAGTTCCTGTCCTCAGACCCATCCAATCTGCTGGTCCCATTCTTTCTCTGTCACATTTTGCAGGAGAAGCTGCTGATGGATAATGTTCGTGAAAATGATCTAGCTCCCTCTCTGTCACTTGGAGCTTGGAAGAGAGATTCCACTTGAGTCTGCACTGCTGTAGCCAGTGGGCAATATAAATGACTTTACAGAAGATACTCCTCACCAGCATTTTAACTCTTCTTGGAATAATGCAGGGTGGAAGATTTTACTGATAGACAAAGGATGTTTCAACGGTTTAAGTCAATGTTTGTATAACTACAGAGTGTACAGCTGAGGTATGCTCTTGTTCTGATATTCAGCAATGAGAAATAGTTCTGTTAATTTCAGTACAGGAGAGCACTTTCTCCTCTGAAAAGTAAAAGAAGGCACACAGTGATTAGCTCTCCTTAACTTGATCCTCATCAACAGGAAATGCTTAGTAGACAAACTGGAACAGATGCAAAGAAGAGTAACAAGGATTAGAACACTGGAAACTAAGTCTTAAGAGGACACAGTGAGGGTACTGGGTTGTCACCAAGTAGAGCAGTCATTAGATGAAATATAACATGACTATGCCACTTAGCAACGGTAGTTCCAGTTGCAGTCATTAAGTGAGGACTGCGCCGTCATTAGGCAAGGACCTCATGGTCCGCCTGCCCTGCACAAACCGCCAGCTCTGTCCCACTGCCTCCTCCCCAGCCAGGCTCAGCGAGCTCCCTTTGGCAGATGGGTACACCGCCCTGCTGCGCTCACCTCCGCTTCAACCCTCCGCACCAGCCTATCTCCCCCCATCTCTGCCCTTTTGGCTGCCCTGTATTCTGCCACTGCCTAACCTGCCACCCCCACTGCCCCAACTGACCTTTGCTGTCTTCTTCTTCCCACTGTTGGCCCGGGATCCAGGCACTGGGCAAGGGCACAACCCCAGGACATGCATGTCAAATGCAGTACGGCAGCAGAGCCTAGCCTGCCAAAAGGAGCTCACTGGATCCGGCCAGGAAGGAAGCAGTGGGGCAGAAGGTGGCAGCTGTTAGCGCTGTGCAAGGTGCCCAGGGAGCCACCACCCACACCGCTGTCCTGCTTCCTCTGCCAGCTCCATCCCACTGCCTCCTCCCCTGCTAGGGCCAGCAAGCTCCCACATGTCCTGGGGTCATGCTTTCACCCAGCACCTGGATCCTAACAGTAAGATCAACTGAACCGTGGAACCATTTAGCTAGGAAGGTGGTTGTCTCTCCTTAACTGAATGTCTTCAAGCAGGAGCTACACAGCCATCTTTAAGCTTCTAGTCCTCATGCTGATGTTTGGCAGTTTGATACAATATTTTGAAAGCTAGTTAAACCAAACAAAATGCCTGAAAATGTAATTGTTTGCAGCTCATGAATTCTTAACTAATTTTCACATCTTAATTGGGGCTAAAGGTGAAGGTTATTTAGATCCTTTTCATTAGGATCATTAGGACAGCATTAGAACCTGCTTCTTCAGTTTTCTTTTGGGCTGACAAGAAGTAAGTGCTGACAGGCAAAAGCCCTGCTTGGTTTTATTTTGGGTTTAGGGACGCTCCCAACTGAGAATGCTTGAGAATGCTTTATCTAAAATATGAACCTATAAAACTGACTCCCTTATTCTAAATTCAATCCAATCTATCCTGACCCTGACAACATGCCTGGCAAATAGAGCATTACTCTGGCTGCATTATATGTAGTATTCTCCACTTGTGGTTTTGTTTTTATCTTTGCTTACTGTTTTAATTGTTTTTAATTGGTTTTGTAGTACGTTTTTAATAGTAGGTTTTATTGTACACTGCCCAGAGTCACTTTGAGATGGGCAGCCATATAAATGTGACAAATAAAATAAAATAAAATAAAATAAAATAAAATAAAATACCAATGCTACTGGAGATATAAAAGACTGAACCTGGAATTTTTGGCATGAAAAGCATGAACTTTGCTTTTCCAGTCTCAGAAGCATATACCTCTGTTAGGATACCAGATACTACTGCAGAAATCACACACACACACACATATAACAAGATGATCATAACCAATTAAGTGGACTTCAGCAAACTATAACCTATATAATGCACTGGGGGGAAATACCTCTGCTGAGGTTACTGAACTTTTGCTGAGTTACTGGATTTCAGTTTTCTTTGCAATGGCAAGACCTCTCAATCTCTATGCCAAATTAAATCTGGAGTTGCAAATAGGCTCAAATCTATCCCTGATCTGCCTCTCAAAACTCTACTGTCTCCAAATCTTCCCTATCCCCAGTATACAGCATATACTGAATTTCATTTGGAAAATCATGGAACAGGATGTTCAATTCTTATATAGACACATATGATATCTGAGAATGTTACATTTTGGAATGATGTTGAGGGAGAGTATATATCAATAAGGATGTAGGAAAATAACTTCTAGCTAATTTGAATGCCAAAGTTTCTAGGCCCTAATAGACCCTAGAATTATAAAGGAACTGCCTGAATATCTATCATGATTTCTGTCAATTATCTTTGAGTAATCCTGAGATCTGGGGAGGTAGCACAGAATTTAAGAAGAGCAAATGTGGTCTGTCCCTGCAGGAAAGCAAAAAAAGAGGATCCAAGTAATTACTGACCAATGACCCTAACATGAAACCTGGAAAGATGTTAGAGCCAGTAATACAGCAGGCCATTTGTAAGAATCTTGAAAGCCATGCCATAATTACTAAGTGCCAACATAGCTTTGTTAAAAATAAATCAGGTGATACAAATCTTGTCTCCTTTCACCTAGTAATTATTCTAGTGGACAAGGGGAATGCTGTGGATATAATCTGTCTTGATTTCAGCAAAGCTTCTGACAAAGTTCCACAGGTCATTCTCACTAACAATTTAAGTGTGGTTTGGATGGTGCTACAGCAAAATGGGTCCAAAACTGGCTGGCTAACTGTATTCAGAAAGTCAACATTAATTAGAAAGTCTGGCCAATACTCAGGATGACAAAACAAGATTGTAACCTAATCTGGGCAGGTTGGAAGACTGGGCTAAGAGGAACAAGATGTCTCTTAACAGGAAGATATGTAATGTTGAGGAGAAAAAATGTAGGACATACATACATTCATGGCTTGGAAACACTACTTCTGAGAAGGACTTTGGTGTGGTTATTGACAGCAAGCTAAACATGAGCTAGCAGTCACAGCTGCTAGAAGGGCTAATGCAGTTCTGGGCAGCATCAGAAGAACCACTGTATCAAAGCCACATGAAATCATTATTTCTTTGTAGTTGGCATTGATGAGACCACAGCTGGCATACTGTGTACAACTGGGTATCCCACTTCCAGAAAGATATTGACAGGTTGAATGAAGATGGTTCAAAAGAGGACAAAAAAGATGACACAAGTACTTCAGGATATGCCTTTGATGGCCAGCTGAAGGAACATGAATGTTCAGAGTAAAGAAGAGTCAGAGGAGACATGTTTGGCTGTGTTCAAGTACATGAAGGGAAGCTACAGGAAAGATTATCATGAACTGTTTTCTATGGCCACAGAAACTAGAACCAGAAATAGCAGGTATGAGTTGCAGCTACCTAGATTTCATTTAAATGTAAGAAAAACTTGCTGACATTAAGATCTGTACAACAGTGGAACAATCTACTTATGGTGGTTGAGGGCTCTTCATCTCTGGAAATTTTAAGAAGAAGCCAGCCACCTCTCATTAATGGCTTAAACAGTTTTCCTGCATGTTGCAGAAGGCTGAACTAGATGATCCTTATGGTCCCTTCCAACTGTACAATCCTGTAATTCTATGATATTGAAATAAGCTCAATAAAAGCACTGTTCCTCTTCTGGCTTTAATCTAGTAAAATGACAGCATAATAATAAATACATAAAATGTTTCAAATAATGACAAAACCCATGATAACTAGGGTTGCATTTCTACATCCACTGATCTTGCAAAAGGCACAACTACAGCAAACATTATTGGTTTTGTTTTCAAGCAAACATGGCATGACTGTTTTGTACATTAAACAATTAAAACAAAGACTATGGGTGGTATCCAATGGCATGTTTCTGTCAGCTGAAGAAATTTGCACTGAATCAATAGGAGGAGGAGGATTTCCCACCATAATAACTTAAGTATGCTCAAATTCTGTTTTAGAGAGGTCCCAGACTTGTGGGGCAGATTTTGAAGTTGCACAGGATATCACATGGATGAGAGTAGGACAAGGAAGCCCTTAATTTGAAGTACTCTCTCTCATATCAATGAATTCCTTCTAGAGTCTTAAAGACAGTATAGAAATACAGTCTGTAAAGACAAGTTACCTTAATGAAAGTATGATCTTATTAGCAAAATACTACAAAAATAATTAAATCTATAACTGATACGATAATTCTGGAAAATTATTTCAATATATCTGCCTGCAATATTAAAATACCATCACCAGAATGTCACCAAAGCACCACCAATTTAAGCAACAGTCAATATTCCCATTCAATTTTGACTGGCAACATTAGCAAACTCTGGCCGATCCCCAAAAGCTAAGCAAGGTCAGACTTGGTTGTACTTGGATACGAGACCATCAGGAAATTGTATTTCTATAGGCTTGACTAAGAAGTCATAAGACATCCTGAAAAATCTGTATACGAACTAGGCTGCTTAAGAGAACAGATGAAGGGCTTCACATTATTAAAGTCACAATGCCTCTACATAGGAAAAGAGACACAGAGATATAGTGAGAATTAGAACATTATCTGGTTCAATCTTTTGGTAATATTTCAGAAACATCATAGGCTAATAAATACTGATTGACTGATTTTATCATGTATTTATCCTATATTTAATTTAAATATGTAAATTAAATGTTCTCCAGAGCATTCATAGCAACAAACATGATTATAAGTGTCCCCTGTTTTGGCTTTCCAACAGATCAGTAATTTAAGATCAAAGATTGTGGCATGAACAGTCTATCCATCACACCACATGGACTCTGTTATACCTGATACTCCAGCCAGCAACACCAAAAATATAAAATACCTCATCAGTTTTATATCTTCCCAACTTTATTTGAATTGTAGAACAGTTGTTAGAAAGTCAAATCAGTGCAGAGAAAATGTTTGGCTTTACATGAAAAATGGTTTCACCACAAGACTGCAACATATATCATTTATTATATTCCTTCTGTTTACATTGTTTGTTAGCATGCAGACTTACCTTCTATATTGTTAGACCAACCAACTTATTGATCAATACTATTCTATTCTGATTATCAGAAAAAGCAACTAGAATAAGACGTACAGAATTCCCCAAAGAAATCATCAACATGATGGGGATTAAGGCTCTGTAATCCAACTACAACTTCACTAGGAAACAGCAGCAATAGAATGAATGAGAAGTTACTTTAATGTGACTTGTCATGCTTTCTCTATTGTGAATACCACTGCAAAGTCACAAACGATCTGTGTCTGATTTGCACCCAGCAAAAGAGGGGGAATGGATGAGCTGGCAATGATGATAGTTTTGTCCACAGCTGCTATTGCAGCACAGAAAGCCCTACTCATTAACTGCTTTCATTAGCAGCTTCGTTTTTGTTTTCTAATAATTTCAGGGTAGAAAACGTCCTTGTTTGCCCTATGTCAAGAAACCCTGAGAGAGTTGATTTTCTAGATTTTAAATTGTTTTGCTGGCCGCAATGTTACAACACAAGACTGTGAAAGTATAAAACATCTTAAAATCACATCTTTAATTATATAAATAATATCTGAGTAATACTACTGTAGGTTTTTGTTGTTGTTTTTTTGGTATCAGCAGTCTTTCCCAAATCATTATTTGGAATACTCACTTCATGTGGATTCCAAAAAAGGGGGTTGGGAAACATTTTTATCTCAACTAAAGGTTCTACTTCAATATACACTCCACCACATTGCATTCACACTAAGCTACTAGTTCCCAAGGTCACTTTTCCAATCCATGTTTTTTTCTACACAATGCTATTATACAGGCTCTTGTGTATTGTATGGAATGTTATTAAATTCTGGGAAGCTGAAAGAACATGGTCCCTCCAGATATGTTGGGGCTAGAACTCCAAAATTCCCAACCAGCATGGGCAACAGCTATGTTGGCTGGGGATTCTGGGATTTCCCATGTCTGGAGGGCACCAGACAGGAAGGCTGTCATGGAATGTCTCATAACCCACCACTGCACTATAGTAGTTACAAGAATACCCACAATACGGACTTGCTCTTTCGCCCTGAAAGTCTCAGGAGTGTTAGCACCTCTTGAGTTTGTTTTCAAAATGTGCAAATATTTACAAACCCTATTACAAAATAACACTAGCTCTGGGTATCATAATCCAGAAGATAGCAATGCTGCTAGCGAGCACACAAAACAATGCAGGGAGGAGTGGACTGGTTTTCCAACTCTCTATCGATGCTAATCTCTCTCTAGCCCCCAAATTGCACCAAACTTGGTCATGGTTGCAGGAATGCACATGACTCATGGACGTATTGTGGATGGATCTGCAACCGAGGCAGGTGGGCAGGACTGTGTGTGTGTGTGTGTGAGCGCGTGTGCGAGAGCGCCTGGAAGGGGGAAGGGGAAAAAGAAGGGAAAGCAAACTGCAGTGCGTGGGACCAGACTCGAGGGAGTCGCAGCTGGGGCTGGACGGCGCATCCTCCTTATCGCCACCCATGCAAAGCAGTGGGCAGGCGCAGAGAACTTCTGGGGATGAGAGGGTCATCGGGAGCAATCGCAGCCGTAGCCCTCCGCCCGCCCGCCCGCCCGCCCGCCCAGCAAAGGAAAGGGAGGAGCTGCGGGTCGTCTTCCCACCCCATCTACCTTCCCCCTCCGAAGCCTTGTTCTTTTAAGGGAGAAGGCTGGCGCTGCAAGGGAGACCTGCGGGGCATCGCCGCTCGCTGGGTCCAGGCAGGCATCCTCCTCCTCTCCTCCTCCTCTCCCGCTGAGCAAATCTGCGCAGAGGGCATCACATGAGCCATCCCCTCCCCGACGCCCAGTGCCCGAAGGTCTGCTCCCAAGGGCAGAGCCTCTCCAACGCCATGACAGTGTCTGAGAGGAAAATTAAGCGCTGGGCATGCCCCCTCCCCGCCGAGCCCGGGCCGCCTGGCCGGCCGGCCGGCCGGCGGCCGCCGGCTCTTTGGCTCTTAGCGCCTGGCCGGCTTTGGCCGGGCAGCCCGAGTTCATTCATAGCCTGCCTCCGGGCGGGCTGCTGCACCCCGAGCGCTCCTCGCGAGCGCACGGCGCGCCAATAAAAAGTTCAGAGCACAACTTACCTAAAATGGCTCCTGCAGCAGCCAAAATACAAACAGCTATTATTTGGTGAAGTTTAGCCCAGACACCCTGCAAGGACAGCCTAGCCTGACACCGGCACGCCCCCGCACCGCAGCCACTGGTCACCTGCAGCCCCCCAGCGCCTGCCATTGGAGGGGTGGCCCGTCAGCCAAGCGCAACCCGCTCCAAGCTTGGCTGCAGTGCGCTTATTGCTAGCTCCATTGTGCTCCTATTTGCATTGATGTGATCGCTGCCGGGATTGGCTGTGGTAGGAGCCGTGCAATTTCCTCCCCCCCAACCTCCCCAACAATTCCTGGTGCTTCCCGGATCCGCAGTCCTGGTCCTTCTCTCCCCTGCCGTCTCTGGCTCTCCGCCTGTGGCACCTGAGGCAACTGTGGATACAACTTTCTCAAGGCTCGTGAGGGCGAGATAGATTCCCCCCCTCTCTCCTCCAATCAAGGGGGGTTTTACTTACTTCAGCTAGCATTAAAGCGGAGAAGAAGGGAGGGGAGAAGAAGGGGGGAAACCTCTCCCCCTCTTGCATTCCACGTCTTTGCTCGCTTTTCATTTCCCGGATGTGAAATTTCCTGCATTTAAAACACCGTCTGGAGGTGGGATGTGTAACCTCTAAACAGGACGCTGCAGATCTATCTTTGGTGCCTGCGAAGTAGGAACGCGGCGTGTACTCCGGAGGATGTCAAGTTGCCTTGGTTTAAAGAGCCGCTGATCACGACTAGCCTTACAAGCTGTTTATCCGCAGAGCTGCTCTCTCCTCCCCACCTCCACTAAAAAATCTGTTGAGTAATTATGGCTGCAGTGGGAATATATAAAATACGTCCTGAACCATCACCACTTTTTTTTTTTTGTGCTAACTAAATTTAATATCATTTATCAGTGATAAGCTAAACTCTGTAATTGAAATATTATTTGAATCATTCTATAAAGTGTATTAATTCCTGGAAAATTTGAACTAGATTATACCATTTTTTCCTCCATATGCCAACTGTAATTAGGGTATTACTCCTTGGGAAACATGACCAAATTGCTTGTGGCACTAACTGAATAGATTCATGTCAAACATCTGTATACAGAGAGTCATATGTATACTCCAATATGTGCTCTGGAGCCCAATTTGCACCACATTTACTATATGGGCTGTTCAATGGAACACTGATGCAGTATTGCAAATCTGTGGGCAGACTTATCTGGTGGAAGTACTCCACAAAAATGTTTCTTTGTCTGCTAAACTAACCTCCCCCAAACTGATGTCCTTTATATATACTGAAACCCAGCTTTCAAAATTTCCAATTTCCATTGGCCATTTTGTAAACAATTTTGAGATATGTCAATCAAACATATCTGGAGTTTGCCAAGTTAGGAAAAGTTGACATATACAGTACCCCAATTTATACAACATGCTGAACCATAAGCTATTGAGCCATGCTGTTAGCCTAGTGTGTTGTGTGAATCAATTCCATAGAGCTAATATATAGTTTGATGAGTCATATAAATCTAGGTGACAGATTGAGAAAGTAAATCACATTAAGTACACTGTACATATTGTGCAAATGCTGCCCATATAGAGAAGGTTATGCTTTGGTGACTTGGTGGTAAAGATGGGACTAATTGCTGGCTTAGAATTCTAAGAGCTGCCATTCCCAAAGATCTGGACTGCATCAGATTGAGGGAGATTATGCTACACTAACAGTAGCCCAGCTCTTGTTTTTCATGAACTACATTTCAGGCAATAGCATCACTAGTATCAGTTAGAGGTTTGCAGTGTAGGCTGGCTGTAGAAGCTTTGGAGAGTGAGATTTGGTTTGAGGGGATGGGTAGGAGAAGTGGACTGTGATAGAAGAAGTGTCAATGAAGAAATGTGTATAAGAAGAAAAGAAGCCAATTGCCATTTTAGCACCTAAGTAAAAGCAAGTGATGGTCCCTGCAAACGTATGGCATCTCTAATTAAAAGTTTATTGTAAAGGATCTCTGTAGCTAAACTGAAAAATATTTCTAACAGCTTATTTACTGTACAATGGCACATTTCTGGAGCAGAGAAGCACATTTGACTCTGGATAATCTTTGGAGGCTAAATTAACAGGCACAGTGGAGGGTGGATTCCGGATACACCTTTGCCAATTAATCAGTTAAAGATGTTAGAGAAAGCAATATTCATCCCCCTTCCACACGTACAGTAGCAGCAAAACATTCATCTATGGGAGATAATGGTTTTAACTCTTATCCTTTCTCAGCAATTCAGATGCAGGTAAGATAAACCAGCAGGTAAAATATCAGCAGTAAACAAGATCAATTAAATGATCAAGTTAGCCTTCTGCAAAGATCTGTTAAACTACTATTTTAATATGCTAATATGTATTATCTGTATCTGATATGTATTATTTGTATAATTATCAGTGAATCAAAGTTCTAAATGAATCTGCACTGGATTCCTTGTGTACTCCTAGCTAAAATTCTTCATCCTAATCCACTATATAAATGGAAGGTGTAGTAACAAGGTCTCAGAACAAGGTATATTAGCAAAGCTTAGGAAAAACATGACCAAAAAAATCAAAAACCTGAAAATTAAGTTTTCTATTTCTATTTACTTTAAAAGCATTAACTTTTCTCATCTATTTTTATCAGGTAAGATCAGGCTATGCTAATATTTTGTTGCAATAATTATTTTTTCTTCTTTTACGGTTGTTATCAAATAGGCACCCTGTGCATGTAGGGTTGGCATGTCCTAGGTTCCTTTGATTAAATAATGTCATTCTCAGAAGCACACCTTCTCTGTAGCAGCACCTGCCCTCTGGAGCGAGGTTCCCCCCCCCACAAGATCCATATGGCCCCCACTCTGCTCTTGTTTAGAAGAGCCATGAAGCAAGGGAGAGTGTGACCCCTCACTTCATTGCATTTGCCATCTTTTATCTTAATTTTTTATTGACTTTATTGTAATTTCTTTGATTGTTGTGACTGCTCAGAATCATTGAGAGTTGGGCAGCATACAAGTTTAATAAATTGTTGTTGTTATTACATCATTTACTTATTAATGTTTTTCCAAATCACATTATCATTTACTTTACTTTCTTCCAGTTCTTTTGTAGGGAATTCCCACAGATATCACCCTCAGTATTTTTCTCCATCATCCAGTATTTTCATCTTATACCTTGTGTTCTGGTATCTGATAATAACTGATAAGATATTGCACAATGGACCTTATTCTGAAATGTTTAATTCCTTCAAACTGTTATATTCATCATGTTATTAGGTAGGTATTTCTGGCATTTTTAAAGTATGCTATATAATCTGTCTTTTATCACTTGCAATTATTATATTGGATGGAGGTTACAGTAGGTTGAGTTTAAATAAGGAAATGTTGTGTTTTTCATTTGTATTGAAGAATGTCAGTGCTCAGTTTTCACCACAAAAGGCAAAAATACATTGTTTTCCCGGTCTGTATCCTTCATCCTTTATCACCTTATAAATTCAGACAAAAATAGTAATTACAGAATCAAATCTCAGCAGAAAATCAGATTGAAAATATCATGACAGGAGAAAGATAGCATTATAATTTAGGAAGTTCTGTTTTACAAAAGTAATGATTTACATTTCATTGTTATATAAAGTCCCAATATTCTCACATCAGGCTTATTCCAGCACTAAATGTAATCAGAATCATGGTTTTCACAATGGAACTTTACATGTAAGAATTCCAAGGTCAGTATATGGAAAATATGTTGGATATGCTATATAGAAAAATTGCAGGTAACAAGAAAGATATGCGCTGTACTGTAAATCTGTGGACAGAACAGCAAGTACTGGACTTGACAGCAAATAGTTTGCCCCAGTAAGAGTTACATGTGCTACCATCATCTTATTTTGCTGATTGGTGATGGTGGCCCAGCTGATGAAGAAAGAAATGCTCTTCTCTTAGCACATAATATACAGCATGCTAAGAAAATAACTGTGCCTTCCCTTTAACCATAATCTTCAATTCTTGAAGCTAGGACAGGTATACTAACATTACAGTATTACATTCCCATGTGTTAAGCCTATGAAAGACCTTAAGGCCTATTTTATCTGATTCCCATTGAAAACTGGCTGTTATTATTCAATGGCTAGCTTCTGAATGTTAATTTTTAGATCTTGGGGTCCCATGGGCCATATGAAGCCTGTGGTCTATGGATCTTTACCAGTGGAGATTTGTTTTACATCATCCTTACATGTAGAAGAAAAGATAAAGTTATGTCTCCTTGGTGGTTTCTTCCATTGAGAACACTCAAGGACATTCCAGCTGTTTTTTTACTATTTTGAGCATTTAGTCAGCAAACAAAGGAAAATATGGCTACTCTTGGTTGACACATTTGACTAATATATTTGCTGTTGTTCAGTCGTTAAGTCATGTCCGACTCTTCGTGACCCCATGAACCATATCGCACCAGGCCTTCTTGTCCTTCACTGCCTCCCTGAGTTTGCTCAGTTTCATACTCATTGCTTCAGTGATGCTATTTAACCATCTCATCCTCTGCCGTCCTCTTCTCCTTTTGCCTTCAATACTAATATATGGCAACTATCCAAAGTTGCTCAGAGCCAGTTCCTGTTTTCTGTTGCCTATCCCTGATCAAAATATTTCTATTTTGCCATTTAGAAGATATCATGCTCTTAAATGTTGGAGTTCAATGTCTGAATCTAAGTAAGGGTCAGATACACCTTGGCCCTGCAGTACTTGCCTATTAGTGCAGGTGCTTTAACAGCTAATGCCACTTCGTCTCTCTACATCTGTCTACCCAGCAGGTAAAAAATTGCTAAATTAAGTTACAGCCATTGCAGAAACTGAGAATATTCTGGCAAATATATGGATGTATTTGAACATATACATGTGCATATGTAAGAAAGCTTAGAAAATTATGCCTGTTAGGATGAAGGTTCAATAATGTCATATTAAATAGGTATATAAAACACAATAAAATAAGAAAAATCAAAATAGCCCCATGAATGAAGATGGAAAATCAAATGTAAGGTAGCATATCCAAAATGTAATAGAATCAAATCACAGCAATATAAATACATGGGTAGTAGCTGTGTAATTTATTTTTCTAATAACATGAGTAGAGTCCTTTTTTCTACAAACTTTTCTGTCTTATCTTGATTTCTTAGAATTTAAGATTAATTCTAATTAATAGTTAGTTTCATTGATATTGCTGTTTCATATATCTTTCCACTACAGAGTAAAACAAGTTATTGCTGACATTCATATAATTTTGCTATTAATTATAAGTCTTCTTATTTATTACCTTCTTTAAATAACTTAATAAAATTACATTAGGTTCAAAGTAAGTTGACATCCTATCATTTTCCATTATTCTGTAATACTTTGACACATCCAAAATATATGTATTAAATAAGCTTGAGAAAGGAGTGGCATTGCCAACAGAAATCCACCTGTTCTTGGTTGTTTTATTTAAAAAGATCCAATTAACGTTTGGCCTACACTTTTATTCAGAAGCCAATATAGGCCACAATATGTAAAGAATATGACTATGGCAATCTTTGCAGAGATCATAGAATGATAGAATCATAAGGTTGGAAGATACTTTGGAGGACTTTTAGTCCAATCCTTTGCTCAGGGCAGAAATCTCAGTCAAATTTCTTTGTCTGAAAACCTCCAGTGATGGAGTGCCCACAACTCCAAAAAGTAGGCTGTTCCACTGCTTAATAGCTTTCACGGTCAGGAATTTATCCTTATTTCAGGTTTGAAACTCTCTCTGTAAAGTTCCCACTCTTGGGTTCTTGTCCTGCCTTTGGGTAGTACGGAAAATAAATGTATACCCTCTTCCCTATGACAACACTTCAAGTTTTGGAAGATTGCTATCAGTCTCTTCTTAGCCTTCTCTTATTTCAGTTAAACATTCCCAGTTTATTTAACTGTTCTTAGAATTCAGTCTCCAAGCCCCTCACCACCTTTGTCACTCTGCACTCTTTCCAATTCCTCCACATCCTTCTTGCATTGTGGCAACCAAAATTAGACACAGTATTAGACCACAGATGTGATCTGACCAGTGCAACATAGAGCAGTACTATTATTTCCTGTGATCCCAACATTTTATCTCTGTTGATGCAGGCCAAAATACCATTGGGTCTTTTGGCAGCTGCAGCACACTGCTAGCTCATGCTTAATTGATGATATAAAGGACACCCAGATCCTACTCCCAAACACTACTGTTAAGCCTGGTATTGCCTATCTTCTATAGGTGCATCTGTTTTTTCCTAAGTTCAGAACCTTAAATTTATCTCAGCTGAACATCATTTTATTGGATAGGATCCAATGATCAAGTCTAATAAGATCCTTTTGTATTTTCAGCCTGTCTTTTGAAATGTTAGTAATCCCCTCCCCCCGCCAGCTTTGTGTCATCTGCCAGTTTGATGAACACCCCTTCTGTCCCCTCATCAAAGTCATTTATAAAAATGTTGAAGAGCACTGGGTTCAGGACAGAACCAGGACTACTTTTCTCCATATTTACATAAATTCATTAAGGACCATATGTTGGGTACAGTTGTTCAACCAAGTGCAAATCCATCTGGTAGTGGGACCATCCATCCCATATTGTTCCATTTTATCAAAAAAGAGGCTATGGTCAACATCAAATGGCTTACTGAAGTCTAGGTACATGATATCTACAGCATTCTCTGGTTCTTCATTATCTCATTTTTCAGAATTTCCCAACCTTCCTGCACTGTTTTTCTCTTCAGGACTTCCATCCATGAAATCCTCCCTAATTTTTCTCTTATCCTATTGAAGTCAGCTCTTTTGAAATCTAGAACACAAGTCTGACTACCTTTAGTTCTCCTTCCCTGAAATATGGTGAATTCTAGGATCACATGGTCACTCTCTCCCAAGTTTCTATGCTTCCATATCCTCAACCATTTCTTCCTGTTAGTAAGTACAGTGGTACCTCGGTTCACGAAGTTAATTCGTTCCGCGACTCTGGTCGCGAACCGAATTGATCATGAACCGAATCAAATTTTCCCATAAGGTTCAATGTAAATACAGTTAATCCGTTCTGACCCCTCCGAATTTGGTCACCAACCAATTTTTGGTCGCGACCCGAGTCATATTTCCCCATAAGGTTCAATGTAAATACGGTTAATCCGTTCTGAACCATATGTATTTTTTTTAAAACCACAACAACATGAAACAAAGTACAGTACAGCACAGTATGAAGAGAGAGGATGCTGACCTTGCTCGAGGTGACTTCTGGCGTGGAGGACAGGAAGGTGGGTAGGGAGGCGGTTATTGCTTGGAGGGAGAGTCCCCCTCCCTACAGGAAGCCCCGACCACGTGTCACGGCAGGGAAAATGGCCGCGGATCCTGTTCGTAACCTGATGTGGAGTTCACGAACGGAGGCAAAATTTTGTGACCGGAGCTGTTCGTGAACCGAATTGTTCGTGAACAGAAGCATTCGTGAACCGAGGTACCACTCTATTAAGTTCAGTATAGCTGATAACCTAGTTCCCTTCTCTACCATTTGGATGATGAAATTGTCTTTAAGGCATAACAACCTGTTGGATCTCTTGCCACAGTTTGATTCCCAGTTGATGTTGGGGTAATTGAAAGCCTCCATTGCTATGGCAGTGTGTTTCCTGGATACCTTGGTAATCTGATTTGCGAAGATTTTATCTATATCTTCTATTTAGTTGGGAGGCCCATAGTACACACCAACAACAGTATTGTTATTGTTTCTTTTTCCTTTAATATTCACCCAGGTGCTAGTGTAATGAATTTCCACAGGTGTAGTCATTCTTTATATATAATGTGACACATACACCCCTTTGATAGGTCTGTTTCTTTTGAACATATTATGTCCTTCCAGTACTATATTCCAATCATGAGTTCCATCCCACCAGGTTTCCGTATTATCAACAATCTAAACTACTATGAGGGTCAGATGCCAGACTCCAGAAATAGTTAGGTACATCATGGGTTAATTCACAATGTGTTCCCTAGTTCTGGAATGTGATTTAGAGAAACAGAGTTCTGTTTTCACTGGGTGGATTTTTCCCTCTCTGAGAGGTATGTTTCTTTCCCTGTGTTTTAGTTGACAATAGCTGAAGGCCAAGGAAGAAGGACTGCAGCAGAGCCACCTCTATTTTTTAAATATTTTTTAATTTAAAAAAAATATATCAAAGTTTCTTTAGATAAATTATACACAGGTCCAGTATTCATGCATTTGACTGCATACATTCATCCTTCATTACAGCATTATGTAGACCCTCCCTCTCCAGGCAGAGGAAACTGGCTGGACATACAGGTGAAACTCGAAAAATTAGAATATCGTGCAAATGTTCATTTATGTCAGTATGGCAACTCAAAAGGTGAAACCAATATATGAGATAGACGCATTACATGCAAAGCGAGATATGTCAAGCCTTACTTTGGTATAATTGTGATGATTATGGCGTACAGCTTATGAAAACACCAAATTCACAATCTCAGAAAATTAGAATATTACATGACATCAATAACACAAGGATTGGAAATAGAAGAATATCAGACCTCTGCAAAGTATAAGCATGCATATGTACTCACTACTTGGTTTGGACCCCTTTTGCAGCAATGACTGCCGCAATGCGGCGTGGCATGGATGCTATCAGCCTGTGGCACTGCTGAGGTGTTATGGAAGACCAGGATGCTTCAATAGCGGCCTTCAGCTCCGCTGCATTGTTCAGTCTCATGTCCCTCATCTTTCTCTTGGCAATGCCCCATAGATTCTCTATGGGGTTCAGGTCAGGCGAGTTTGCTGGCCAATCAAGCACAGTAATCCCATGGTCACTGAACCAGGTTTTGGTACTTTTGGCAGTGTGGGCAGGTGCCAAGTCCTGCTGGAAAATGAAGTCAGCATCCCCATAAAGCTCGTCTGCGGAAGGAAGCATGAAGTGCTCCAAAATCTCCTGGTAGACGGCTGCGTTGACCCTGGACTTAACGAAGCACAGTGGACCAACACCAGCAGATGACATGGCTCCCCAAATCAACACAGACTGTGGAAACTTCACACTGGACTTCAAGCATTGTGCATTGTGTGCCTCTCCATTCTTCCTCCAGACTCTGGGTCCTTGGTTCCCAAATGAGATGCAAAAGTTGCTCTCATCAGAAAAGAGGACTTCGGACCACTGGGCAACAGACCAGTTCTTTTTTTCTGTAGCCCAGGTAAGACGCTTCTGATGTTGTTTGTTGTTCAGGAGTGGCTTGACAAGAGGAATATGACATTTCAAGCCCATGTCCAGGATCCGTCTGTGTGTGGTGGCTCTTGATGCACTAACTCCAGCCTCAGTCCACTCCTTGTGAAAGTCCCCAACACTTTTGAATGGCCCTTTCCTGACAATCCTCTCCAGGCTGCGGTCATCCCTGCTGCCTGTGCACCTTTTTCTACCACACTTTTCCCTTCCATATAACCTTCTATTGATGTGGAATTGATCCAACTTCTTTTGCAATTACCTTTTGGGGCTTTCCCTCCTTATGGAGGGTGTCAATGATAGTTTTCTGCACAACTGTCAGGTCAGCAGTCTTTCCCATGCTTGTGATTCCTACTGAACCAGCCTGAGAGACCATTGAAAGGCTCAGGAACCCTTTGCAGGTGTTATGGATTCATTAGCTGATTAGAGGGGGACATTTTGAGCCTAGAATATTAAACCTTTTCACACTATTCTAATTTTCTAAGATTGTGAATTTGGGGTTTTCATAAGCTGTATGCCATAATCATCACAATTATACCAAAGTAAGGCTTGACATATCTCGCTTTGCATGTAATGCGTCTATCTCATATATTGGTTTCACCTTTTGAGTTGCCATACTGACATAAATGAACATTTGCACGATATTCTAATTTTTCGAGTTTCACCTGTATATGTAAGGAGGAAATGAGGGACATAGACATATTTCTCTCCAAAGGCTTCACTGTTCTCCTCTAGAATTTCATTCTGGCAATAGTGACCCCAGATTTGTCCCCTAATCTGAAGCACAGTCCTTTCTCTGAATCTGGCATAATGTATCATAGGCATCTCATAGTGCATTTAAGGTTTTCACTTTTGGACTTTAAAAACCACTTGCTAAGCCCACTTTTGCAGCATTCTCAAAACTCCAATAATGCTTGGTGCTTGCAATTTGAGACCTATCTCTGCCTTGTCTTTCCTTGATTGGTATGGTCAACCTGCATCACCCAGTCAGTGCACAAGCATATTTCTTGCTCTGTGTCACCTCTGATACTTTTAGCCCTTCGAGGTAGTCTAGACAAGAAGCACAACCAGGAGCATCATCACTATCTTTATTGTAAGGTTACATTAAACAGAATCTTGCAAGACTGAAAGTATTTCTCCCCTCCTCTCTTTTTAGTCTCCAGAAAATGAGGGTCCCTTCTGAAATGCTTCCTATGCTTTTCCCCTACCTACAGACTGAGCTGCCTCTTACCAGATCATTGCCTAGGTTGTAGGTGGTCCTCCTGTCTCCCAAGGTCATTCCCACATACCATCACAGATACCCTAGCAGTCCAATATGTTTTAATTCGATGACCAATGGTGATCTGATAAGCATCCTTCTGAGTTAAGACAGGCTTTCTGATCACTGAATCCAATCCTGTTCCTGCCTAATTCACCACGATGCTTTATACATGTGACTAGAAATTTTTATTTTTGCTAGGCTGCATTTGCAGGTTAGAGCAGCTGTAGAAAGTCTGGTCAGGGTCGAGGTTTGGGATGAGATACATTACAGCAGTCTATCTGCTTTATGTAATTGACAATCTCCTCCTAATTACCTTAGTCCAGCCCAGAATTTAGACTTCATCAAGATCACAGTATGGGCCTAGAATATAGCACACAGCAGATAGAAAGAAAGGGGAAAGAGAATTAAGAGAGTTTTTCTCACTTAAGCATTATCATGTTGCTGTGTTATTGACTTGCTGTAATTCATACAACTTTGTATACCTCATGATATTTCCACACTATCTGTCCTCCCTATTTCTCTATGCAATTAATAAGCTTTCTCCTTGCATCTTTCTTCTAAAACAGATTCTTCAGTTTCTTCCTCTTTAATAAGTTGCTGCCTGTTCACTTAGGTTACTCCAATTTAATCTGAATTTTAATTATTTCCTGTTCAAGTGAGAAATTAATGACCTTTTTTGCATAGGAGATACTTTTTATCTGATGATGGTCATAGAGTATAAGCCAATGATGGACTATACCTCACATCTTTCAGAGTCAAAATGATTTTTGTTAATTCTCCATTTCCCATCTTAGTAATAATTACTGGCTGTACTTGGACAACACCCAGAACTACACATTTGTATCAAGTGCATGCTATCCCTAATATGTGTGTGAACCCATTTGGTGTGTTTAGTTTATGGTTCAGTATGTTGTGCTATTCCAGAGACCTGCAAACATAGCCAATGTACTGTTGAATACAGTCTGGATTTGCTTGAAAATGTTTAGAATATTCATGCTGTTTGCATACATTTCCTAGCATTTTCAGAAAACAATTTAGACTTGCTTTTTAATCTATATTTACAGGGCCTTTGTGAGGAATCCTCTATGTACCTAATGGATAAAGTTGCTTGGATCTGCTCTGACTTAGACTTTGACTGGGGAGTCTGGACAAACTGACGAAGATATAGTTTTATCCTGTTATTTGGGAATTGTTTGATCTGTGACTCTTGAGGAAATGGACAGGATGCTCAAGACTGTTAACACAGGAACTTGGGTTAGATCCATGTCCCTCTTGATTAAGGCTTCCCAGATGTCATGTGGTTGGGTCCATGCAGTGGTGAATTCATCCTTGAATAATGGGGTGGTTCTGCCTGCCTTGAAGGAGATTGTGGGCCCCTCCTTCAAGAAGCCATTGCTGGACCCAAGGTTCCAGACAATTTTCATCCAGTCTCCAACCTTCCTTTTTTGGGCCAGGTTGTTGAGAAGATGATCAGACTACAGAGTCAGAGGACCCTGGAAGAAACTGATTATCTGGACCCACTTCAGTCAGATTTCATGCTGGATTACAGTATGGAGATAGCTTTGAACTCATTGTAGATGACGTCTATGTACCATGATCTCTGGACCAGTTACAGGACCTGGGAATGGGAGGCATGGTGTTGTAGTGATTCTCCTCCTTTCTTCGTGGCTGGTTCCAGTCAAAGTTGATCTGTGGGGTAAGGTCAAACCCCTGGTATGTAGAGTGCCTCAGGGCTCAATGCTCTTGCCCCTCCTGTTTCACATCTACATGAAACCACTGGGTGATGTCATCCATCAACACGGAATCAGGTTTTATTAATATGGTGGTGATATTCAGCTGCTGATTTCTGGTTGAACAAGTAATGTAGTCAGGTCTTTTCCCAGTGCCTGGGGACTACTGAGGTCAGGATGGGGAGGAACAGATTTAAATTCAATCCTGACAAGACTTAATGGCTATGGGTTCATGGTACTTCCAATGGTGGAGAATCTCCATGTTTAGTTCTGAATGAGGTTTGTACTTCCCCAGACAGAATTGCTGTACAGTTTCAGGTCTTCCTGGACTCATACCTTCTGCTCAAAGAGCAGCTGGTAAGTGTGCCCTGAAAAGCCTTTGCACAGATTCAGTTGGTGTGCCAACTGGGCTCCTTTTCCTAGGGCAAGAGTCTCATCATGCCAAACAGCTGGACACCAGAGCTTCTTTTGACAGTAAAAAAAGAGAAAAAGGTAGCATAATACAATATATCAATCATTCGAGGTCCTTTAATACGTTTGTTTCAATATCCTTTGAACTGAATATTGGTCAGTGAAACATCTGAGATGTTTCAGATCCCTGGTAAGATAACAGTAAGTCAGACAGTGACAACACTTATGAAATGTATGTCCTTAGAACCATATTTTTAAATAAAACAAATATAGTAGCAGCTATTGGGGGGGGGGGGCGGAGGGAAACAGGTGTCTGTGGATCTCTCTGAGCTGGTTTTACTATATGACACAATCTAAAGTAATTTGCAGCCCCACACACATCCCATGCCTTGGGGTGGTTTTGTTGCTAATACGTTAAGCCAAGAATCGGGCAGCTATGCCAAAGGTTGCCCTAAGAAGCTGTGTTTGCACAAAATGCTTTCCCATGGTCATCTGAACCATGGTTTACACAATAAATCAATTTTCTGGGTTTGCATAACACTGAAACAAACTACCGCATGGCTTGAGTTTACATAAGATGATTGACTGAAATGTGGTTGGCTAGTCAGTGCACCATGTGAATAGAGCCAGACAGCTTGGAGCCTCAAAATAAATCTTAGAAAATCACTGAACTTATTTCTCTTTGGGATTTAACATTACTTTTGACTGAAAGCAAGGTGGCATCTTACATAACAGGCATGCATACAAACATAATACAATACAGATGACAACCAGAGTTTGGTCTAAGATTTGGAATGACATTGCTTCAAATATTTAGTTAATTAATTAAATGTATATAGCTGTCCTGAAGGTCCACCTCTAGAACATCTGATTATGCAGTATTTCTCACTTAGTAGGAGGCTACTGGAAATCTCAGCCTAATTTTATTACTTCATTTGTATACCTTGTGCTGCATTCCACACATTCAGAAGCTGTGCAGTTCTCAAGGAGACTGTACACATCCAGCAGTGCCCTCTTGCTTCTTAGGAAGAATTCTTGAACTTTGTTGTGGCAACTACCCAAACATACTTAAGATGACTAAATGGAGTTCAATTTGCCATTCTAGGTGGTGAAGAATTGGGCTTTGGCTATCCAAAAACCTACTTTGGTTCCTTTTGCTTTCGCTTCCAGAAATCCATGCAGTTCTCAATTGTCCTGGAGGGTAGCTCAGATACTGGCTAATGCTGAGATACTAAGCACACTGAAGAGGTATGACCCATTGAATACAATGGCATAGTTCTCAATAAGTACATATATGCTTGCAATTAAACATTAAGCAGTTTTAAAGCAAGTTGTTAATCCATTGTGCTGATAAATTATTTGGTATATTCAACTTTAGTTCTAGCTAACCAAGATTAGATTGATCCAGATTTTGATCTATATATTTCAGGCAGAAGCTATTATAGTATATCAGCCAAAAAGTCAAATTTCTTCTCCATAACTGCTTGTTACATTATGATTAAAGAAACAGAGAAATAATAAAAACAAGCACAAAAATAGGAAAGCCCCATGTGCTAGTGATATAAGAATAGTCTATACTTAATCCTGGTTTATATATCATAGTTAGCCAGAAGTAGATAACTAGAAGCTGCAGTTTACATTTGGAGGAGACAAAGACTACAGTGGGTGGGGTTACATTACACAAGTGGGGAGTTCTTTTTCCCCCCTCTTTGGGGGAAGAACTTTTTTGAGTTATATTAACCCTTATTTTGCAAATTTTAACTTATTTACAAATTTTGTGGATTTTCTATCTCAAATGTCAGGAAAGCACATCTTTGCTTTGAGTCAGAGGAGGCTCCAGGAGAAATAAAAAGGGGACTTATATATAGCCCTAAAGTATCAAGAGGCCCATATTTTGCTAAGTCATAGTTTAAGCATGGCTTATTGAATAAATCACAGTTGTTGAATTCACACACCATGCTATGCCAAAAACAAACCAACAATGCATTATGGCATGGCACAATGTACCCAATATGAGAGCACAAATGTCATCTTGCGACTGATCAGTATTGTAGTCCAAGATACCTGAGAAAGAATAGTATACTGCTACTCTAGAAGAGTCTCAATGTCTGTAAAAATTAGAAGACAGAGTAATGAAATAGATAAATCTGCCTGATATGTAAAATAAAAGTGTGCTTCATCTATAGATAGATTTCATTTGACCCTTTCACTGCATGTTTCACTGTTGTTCTCCTCAATGATCTTTTTATACTCATCTTGTCTGTCTGCATTAGAGAACTTGTGATTAGGAATCTTTAGTTCCATTGACTGGCTGATTTAACTGAACCTTCTGAAATGTTGTACCAAAGTATTTCTCAAAATATCTCTTTATAATTACAAAAGTGTTTTTTTTTTCCTATCAATATTCCTGAAGCTTTTAGAGCTGCATGACAAGCAAAAGATCACTGGAAGAACATTTCCATCACTGTGTATATACAATGAAAAAAAATATTCTGTAAAGAGCAAGCTATTTGATCCAGATATAATCTTCTCTGAAGTAAATCATGAAGGCTTCCAGATGTTGTTCTTTGTTCCAAATATTTGCTAATACCATGCTTAACAAAATGATGTGTTTTTTTCCAATTTACCTTTACAATGGGAGTGTCATCTTGATTAATTGAAAATATAGCAATGAAAGCAGTTTGTTTCTATTTAATATTCCTTGAGAGACAATCATCTTAAGTTCAAGTAACTTTCCTTTTTGATAAATATGGTACTTCAGTCCAATGCAAGTTTACTTAGAAGTAAATTCTATTAAATTCCATGTGTTACCCACTGTAGACTGTAATCTACTTTAGTACAGTAGACTGTAATCTACTTTAAAAGAAGAAATGCAAAAACACTGTTTTTTAAAAAATCTCATATCATTTATAGCAGACAGCTAAATACTTTCTAAAAATTAAGATAATTTTCAATTTGAATTTTAATTGATTTTAATTAAGAATCTTAAACACATTTTCTGGGAATATAAAGTGTGCTTCTTTTTTTAATGACCCACAAGTACCTTTGAGAAGCCACCGAAGCAGGGCTGATGGTAATACGTCTCTCTCATGACTGCTTGATTGCCTCTTAATATGGAGCTTCAGTATAGGTTGGATGGCTACTTACCACTGATAACTATCATTAATTTAATCAAGTATTTAATGGATTGAAATATTTCTAATCTCCATTGGATACAAGGTTTGAGCTTACAACTGAATTGCAAAATTTAGAAGAGTTTTAGTTTATGTTTAATTTGGGAAAAACGCATTGGCTAAGTTTGCATTAACATGTGAGCCAAACTAATTTCTCATTTGTCCTGGCATAAAGCAACTCAGTGTTCTTTCCAGTTAGATTTCATTGTTTATCTTTTCTCAGAGTGCAGTTTGGAGTTGTTACTGCTACTGTTTTGTTACATTATTCTTTACATTTACATTTTTATAAAGTTTATTCAAGAAGGAAAAATAAAGTATATTTTTATAAGTCGCCCAGAGTCCCCTATTGTGGGGGAGATGGGCAGGGGAGAAATCCAATAAATAAATAAAATAAATATGTAGGCAGCACTTACATTACAATATTAGCAATTTTATTTTTAACAGTAAGGAAATACAAAGGTGTTCTTTGAAGAGGTATGTTCTAGTGGCTACTCTGTCTATACTGGCTGGGAATGATAGGAACTGTAATGCAAAACAGCTGGATATCACAGTATTGAGAAGGCTGACATACCTAAACAATAAAACTGTAGAAACAAACGAGTGGTATGTTATTCTGTGCAAGTTCTTACCTTGTAAAAAAGTGTAATTAAGCTTGAAGTCATTTAATGCGGTCCTTTTAACATTCATAATAACCAGACTGATTTATACAATTAGCTGTCTTTAGACAGGGGATTCCAGCTCTTGTAGTTGCCTTTCAAGTACAAAGCTGCATGTACATTGTGACATTTCTCAAGCAGCCAACAGCAGCAGCTGCCTCCCAATCTTCCCTGCCAGACAGAAGAATTTGATGAAAAGGAGGAGGGAAGAGAAAACATTTAACTCCCATTTTTATTCTCTGCTGATTTAAGAGTCCAGATGTTCCTTTGTTAGAAACAGGCAGGCACCTTTATACCCCAAGAATTCATTAAGCAATTACTGCTAAAAAGGACAAAACCAAAGTCACAAGGGTATCAATTAGCACCTGTTTGTTGCTGAACTCAGGGCTAATATAGAGAAAGCAAACTTGTCTTGTTCATCTTCTGACTGAGCTTCGAAAGGGGACTTTTGGTCTGAAAGACAGAACTGTAATTAGGTTTCTCACCTGGGATTAGATGGACCCTCTGTTAGAGATGAGGGTGAAAGAGCAGAATCCAAGGCACGCATGGCCACAGAATTTCAAGGTTAGTCCTGGGCAAACAAGCAGGCTTACCTAAAGAGAGAAATGGAAGGAAGGGGAGATAAAGCCTCCAGAGCCAACAATATGTGTGACATCAGTAAGACACAGAGTTAGAAAACCTTACACTTTCATGCCTAATGCGTGTGTTTGGCTATGGAATTAAAGAAGAGTTTGTGCCAGGGTCTTTTGTTAGCTTTTTTAAAAAATTGGAACATAAAAGAAGGATGTAATGAGGTGGGGATTGAGCACATGTGTCTGGAAGGTGGCATATTTATCCCTCTGACTCCCACCAAGGGTGTCTAAATCCTTCTCCCCCCCCCCCCCCCCCCCCAATCTCTACTGCACCCTGCCACAGTTCCTGGCGAGAGCCTATTTGGTAAAGCTACCACCATTTTTCTCAAGCAAAATAGTCTCTGCTGCTGGAGAAGGTAATGTGGCAGCCTTTTCCTCTGGTGTCCTTCTGTAGCTTAACCAAGCAAGAAGAGTCTTAGATTCCTTTCAGAATAAGAGTCACCAATTCAGTAAGAATTTAAGTCTTTATTATGTATATCCAGGTTAAAGAACTAGAAGGGAGCTGCAAAAAACAAAAGGTGAAAGGAAAACAAAGAAGAATTTCTATCATCTGCTCACCCAACACATAGACCTGCACACACCCAACAAAATCCCAACAGCTCAGATCAATCTATGATATATGAAATAAACAATATATATATTACATCTAGCTCCACTGGCCCTTAGAATTTCTTGACCTCCAACCCAAATTTCAAGGATTCACATTTCTTTTCATATTTGGCATTTAGCCAGGCTCAGAAATAGATGCTGTCACTACTTTTGAAAAAGTGACATGGAGTTAGCCTTCTCCTCTTTTAAAGATTACTTTAAATTTTGATTGAGTTTAATTTTCCTGGGCTTTAGAGATCTTTGCCCATTTACCTGGACTGACAATTCAGATTTGATTGACAGTTCCAATGTAAATTTCCTTGAACTCTTTTGTGCATTAATTTCTTGGGATAAGCTTTCTCTCTAATCACTAACATGATACTATAAGGCAGACTTTCTGAAACTGCTGCTTTTGACCCCTGAACTATTTCCAACTAAGATAGCTATTTGCTATGCTGACTGCATTACTTAGGAAAATCTCTTTTTTTCTGTATACAACCTGCACTTCCAGTTGCAAATTCTTAAGTGTGCATAAATAATTCTCAGGCTTATTTTGAATCAATTTCAATTTTAACCTTCAAAAATGTGAATTTTATTCCAAACTAATTTACTTTCCTTCTGCTTGAACTTCACCACCATATTGTGTGGAAAAGACATTACTGTTGCAGTTCAGTTGTCCAAGAGTGGTTCTGTTGAGAGACTGTTCTTTGAAGTGCATTAGCAAGGCTGTGCCTTAATTAATATAAATCACAGATTAGTTTCACATTTCAGGCATGCTAACAAGGAACCAATGTGCAGCTATTGTCGCAGACAGGTATGCAATAAGTCTGCATCTGCACAATGTTGAGAATGATGCTAACATTGGATTTTCTCATGCCATACTTCTTTCTAAATAAAGAAGTTCAGTCTGTGTTTTCCCATTCCTAGTTTGTGAGGGCCAAAAATGCAAGACTGTAATAGACCGTGCTAACTGTATGGAAGTTGAAGGCCAATACTTCTGGAGGGCACTACATTGGAGAAGATAGGTCCAAACCATGAAATGTGGCTTTGGCTTTTGCAGATATAAATGAAATATATAGGGATCTCAAGGTTTACTATGATGTAATCATATCCACTTGGCTTTCACTGGGCATTTTAATGTGAGAAAAGGTTTTGTGTTTTTTTTTTACAAAATGAACTATTCAGTGTATTCTTTTTATTGTAACAATTGGACTCCCTCCTGATGAAAAGCAAGAACAGAAACTGATGAACTAATAACCAAATAATCTGGAGATGCAGAGTTGTGGCCTTCCAGAGGTTGTTGGATTACAACTCTTATTACCTCTAGTTCTTGGCCATTTTGCTTGGGTCTAATGGATGTTGCAGTCCTGCAACTTTTGAAGGACCACAGGTTTCCTAGTAACAGATCCTTGAAACTGAATCTATCTGAGATACCATACTGAATCTCAACACAGTTAAATATTAGAAAACAGTGCTAAATCATTTCTATTCTGGTGACACACACTGATGTTTCAGGCAATTTGCCTTATTATATACTCCAGACAACTTGCTGAAAGATCTTAGACCAGTGTTTCTCAATTTCAGCAACTTTAAGATGTGTGGTGGTAGTGGTGGTTGTTCAGAAATATGTTTTTGATAGGATGGCTCTGCACATTTTGAGGCTCTTCCTCCTTCAATAGAGATTGTCTAAGATGGTGTTTCTTAATCTCAGGTACGTTAAGATGTGTGGACTTCAACTCCCAGAATTGAAGTCCACACATCTTAAAGTTGCTGAAGTTGAGAAACACTGGTCTAAGAGATCTTTCAGCAAGTTGTCTGGAGTACATAATAAGGCAAATTGCCTGAAAAAGTAAGCGTATTGAGCTATAAGGGAATCTATGGCCTAGATTTGTAGGAAGTATTATCTCAGCTTTCTAAAACATCTGTTATAACAGTCTGATAATAGCATTGATGTTCTGATTCAAACTGAAAGTTGATTATCTGTGAATATCTGGAACACACACCAGCCACAAGGTGTTGATTGTGAAATAGACATGACTTCACTGCTGATGGAAAAAAACACCTGGCAATGAAACTGATTGAAGATGCCTGGAGCTGAATAAGAGAAGCAGGTGCTGGAGCAAGGAGACCTACTGTTTGGCCATTTGCATTTAATTGGCTGCCTGGATGCTGTATCAGTGTGGTGATGAGCCTGATTGGATAAACTACCATACTGGTTTTGACCAGCAGGTGCTGAAGCAAAAGCTTTCCTGATGGCCATCTGGGTTATAAATTGGTTGCTGAATGTAGTGTGTCCTGAAATTTTGGGTTTTAAAAAACAGTTTTGAAGCTTACGGGCTTTACAATTTCCATATTAAAATGATTTTTTGTTGTTAGTTTGTTGAAGTTGCTTTTTTGTTAGAGGAAGGCAAAAGACATAAAAAAGTGTATGTGGCTGGATATTTGGAGATATTTGAAAATATTAATTAAAAATGAATTTATATTAGGGTTGGGATAATACACATTTAATATTCACAATAGATATCTAATATAATGGGTGACTACATCAAATGTTATGCAAATGGAATTGCACTCGCATTTTGCTCTGGACATTTCCCCACTCGTGATCATGAGTTTGGGTTTGTAGGAAAGAGCAAAATGAATTTCCAAATTAATTCTGCTGGCAGAATGACATTCACCAGGAATGACCCCACTGACTAAAATTTAATGTATGCTGCTCTGCTGCCAGCCCTTTGAGGTAGACCAGACTAGGAAATCAAAGTTATGAATGCTAATACTACTTTTATTATAAGGTTACAGTAGCAGTATCTTGCAAATCTGAATGCGCCTCCCCCCTCCCTGCCTTTACATTCAAGAGAACTAGCTGAGACTCTCTCAAATTACATTTCTGCTTTGGACTCAAATTTCTTTTATCTGACTGTTGTCTTGGTTACAGCTCTTCCTCCTGCTCCTCAAGGTTAATCCTAGACCATTAGACCTGCACGGACATGTCCCTGGCAAGGTATCCAGTACTGTGTGTAAAAGTAAAATAATATAATTAGATATATTAGGCTGAGCTTGGGCTGAGGTATCAATTTAAGACCAGTATATCAAAGCTAAATATCAATCTTGAACATTAACCTATTTATTTCTTATCCATTTTTCCATTATAACCAAGGTAAAAATCTCAGTGATTTGAAATCAAAATGTGAGATTCCTGAACAACAGCTGGGCAGACTTTAAACAAATTCTAAGATTCAACATTGGCTTGTTGCCAGTGTATTTTCCCACAGTATTCTAGTACAGTGAAGCAATGTAAGTACATTATCTAAACTTTAAATAGCAGCCAACACTCCTAATCAGAGAATCAGTAGGGCCACTATTGCTGGGAAAACAATTGGAAGGAGCCTCTATTGGAATAGAAAAGGGCCCATTATGTCACTATGGCTACAACCCTTTCAGGCTTTGAATTGGTTCTGACTGAATACAGAGAGACAATGGGTTGGATTCAAGAATCCATAAATGAAGGAATACAGCTACTAGTAAAGTTCTGGACATGTAAAACAGCATATATCCTGTGCTTCTGATGTTTCTGTTTCCTCTTGTCCTAACCCAAATGGAAGATCATTTTTGAACTGAATTTCATCTTTTATATCCAAGGGCCTAATGTATATACAGATACAGGTAGTCCTCACTTAATGACTGTTTGTTTAATGATGGTTCAAAGTTACTCGGGCCTTTGAAAAAATTCTTTATAACCTGTACTCGCAGTTACGACTATCACAAACCATCACATCACCCCCCACAATCACGTGATCATGATTTGTGACCTTTTTATGACAATCGTAAAGTGAATCACCATGGTCATTAAGCGAATCACATGGCCGTTAAGTGAATTCCAGCAAAAGAAAGTCCATTGGGGAAGCTGGATTCGCTTAATGACCATGTGATTCACTTAATGACCATGTGATTTGCTTTAAGACCATCGTAAAAATGGTTGTAAAATTGGGTCCGGTCACTTGGTGACTCACTTAAAGACCACCCTGCTTAACAACCAATTTTCCGGTCCCTATTGTGGTTGTTAAGTGAGGACTCCCTGTATAATAACTCTGAAATTAAAAAAACCTTTCACATTCAGGAGGACACTTTTGGAACCAACCCACAGATTTTAAAATATTTCTTTAAAAAAATCAAGAAACCAAATTCCATTCAAAAACTGCAACCCGCTAGAAAGCACAATTGTTTGGAATAGGGGGGAAGTAGGAGTAAAATCTACCAGGAATGTAATAGTCATCTCTTCAAAGGTCTTTTCATGTTGTCATCAAATTATGAAAATAAATGACAAGTTTAGTCAAGTTTCTCTGAGGAGAGCTTTCTGCAGAGATAGTGCCATGACCACAATGGAGTTTTCTCTTAGTATCTATTTTGACCATGTGGGATTATATATGGGAACAGATAAAGTCCTTCAGCTGTTCTTCATATTCTAGGCTGGCTTGCCCAATAATCAGGAAGGGTATCAAATCAAGGCCAGACCCCCGACTCATCTCTCATGGATCACTGCAGTCCTATTATTGTTTGGGGTTTTTTTTTTTTGCTTTTTACCATTGTTTGATTGAAAGTTGCTAATAAAACAGAGAAAAATATGCACACATACCAAAGGAAAAAAAAGGCAATGTATTTATCCATTATTAAATGTGTACCTCATCTTTTCTGTAATGAGATCACCTCCTCATTTTAACCTTATAACAAATTTAGCCTCACAACAAAATTAAGAGTTGGACTAACAGAAAGTGACTGGCCAAAGTCACTCAAAGAGATCAAGGGTCAAATGGGTATTTAAATCTGAATCACTTTCACCATTACACCATAATTATCACCCCCAAATGGCAATCTCACCCTCACTGCTTGATCCCTATAATTTGTGAAATATTAAATTCTAACATGTTTCCTTTAATAGCATGTGATTTCTGAATCTGAAGGATGGCTAGTAGTAGACAGTGTAAGTTTCTCTTTCATTTTCTGAAAAACTTCTTCACAAAAACTGTGGTGCTATCTACTGGCAATGCTCAATACTGCATTAAACAGAGATTTTGCACTCTGATTATGGTGTTGCCACCAGTATTATATCTCAGTGCACTAGGAAAGATATACAGTACATCAGGACACTTCCACCTAGTGTAGAAAAATATTAATTGGCCAAGCCATATTACCAAGTATCTTTCAGATTGACCAAACAGTCTAAACGGAGAGTTCCAGAAGACGCTTCCAGCTCTGTCAGAGGCAAATCTTCCTCCGCATTTCAACACAATGCATTTATAGTGACTGAAAGACTCCTTGATTTCCTCAGAAAGAGGACAATGACGTGGACTACATTTCTTCCTGAATATTTACTGGGCAACCAAGTCAGTTTTAACTATCTAAGAGATCCAAATCTAAAATCTTTATTTTAGCCCCTCTTCTCTATCATATCCATGAACTTTTTTTTCTTTTTTCTTTGTCTGTAGAACCAGCAGCCCAGGAAATGGAAATGTCCAGAGAAACCCCAGTACTGAAATAATTCTTGGGATTATAATTTTAATGTATTAATTTAATCACATTGAAAGAAAAGCATTGTTCCCTCTAATAATCTGATTATTTTAAGAAATACATCTATCCTGAGGGGAAATGCTTTTTGAAATCCCCTCCCCCACATGATAGGACCCTGATTTGCTAAAATGGTACCATCAGGTAAGAATATAGCAGCATAAACATTATGTTATGTTATTTATTTATTTTATTTATTCAATTTATATAGCCGCCCATCCCAGACCAGTGACTCTGGGGGGCTAACAACAATAAAAACAGTCGACATTTAAAACAATACAAAAAATTAAATATAATATAAATGTTGCCTAAACCCCCTTAAATATAACTGAAGTCTACTGGGAAGCTCACTGGAATGCCTGCCCTCTTATATCTGCATATAGAGAGTAAGAGATGTCAGGCATTGCGATGCGCTGTTTCCTCATGCTATTTATAGAAGGAATCATCACTAGTGTACACATGTTGATTCATTGGAGCTCCAGCTATTTCAGCATATCTGCTCCCAGCATGTGCTGTGTCTATTTCTTTTACTTTGCTTCTACATCCAGCTTATCTGATTAAACCAAGAATATTCCTTACCAAGTAAACACCTGACTCACGCAGCTTATGCAGGTAACATACTAGTGTCATTCTGTCCATGGTTTCCTCTTTTTAGCAACTTCCCCAAAGCAGAGCTTTCTAAATTGTATGCAGTATCTAGGTGCTTTAGTGACATCTTAGAGGAAATGGCACTTGGGATCCTGGAGATAAGACCTTTCCTTCTGGATTTCTCTGTCAGCAAGTCTATCATTTTGTTTTTCCAACCAGTTGCAAGATCCAAGGTCTATATCAGAGGTCAGAAAATGCAGCCACTCTTTTTAGACCAATCCACTCAGAGTAAAATAAATTCCCTTCTCCCTTGGTTTAGCACAGTGTTGTCCAAACTTGGCCACTTTAAGATAAGTGGACTTCAACTCCCAGAATGCTGGCTGGGGAATTCTGGGAGTTGAAGTCTACTCATCTTAAGGTGGCCAAGTTTGGACAACACTGGTTTAGCACCTTCTTTTTGTTTAGGACTGGAAGTGTTTACTTAGGGTAAAAACATGTTGCTACAACGATCATTACTAGAACTTTTTTTTTTTATGTAGTGTCATGGCATTATATGGTACTGTAGCTTTCTTTTGTTAAGTACTGTTTTATTAATATGTTAACCTATTTTGCAAAACGATTGCCAGAATAATATTTTAAGAGCTAATTAAAAGTCCAGTGAAAACAGATATAAAATGTTTTGCCTTGAAAAGATTAAAATTGCTGGATGCTGAGCTGGGATAGACCCACCTATTCTGCCAATATGTCATTGCTGTCATCAAAACCACACTTTAAAAAAAGGATGTATAAAAAAATAGAACTAACAGCATATACAGTACATCTCTGGAGACAGCCTTATTCTTCTATGCTTCTAAACCAAAAAATGCAGACTTCTTGTAGAAAGAGAAGAGACAAGGCAAACCCTGGGATTACAAACCGTGAGGTGTGAGGGAGCAAGTCACTGGGAATCCACACTTATTTATCAGTATGGAAACAGTTTAAGACTGAAAAACCTACATACTAGTAATATGATTCATATTAGGAAAATGATAACTTCACTGATATGTCTATGTGGTTTTCTTGGCAACAGTATGGAAGTGACTTTCCACTGCTTTCTTCAGGAATGTTGTGTCAATTTCCAGTCGAACCTCCAATCCTAATATTCTCTGGAGCTCCCCAAGGCCTAACTGCTGAGCATCTAAGCTCTCTCAGTGCAACTGTCTTCCAGCATATGCTAGGTTCATTTCTTGTACTCAGACAGGTGCTGCAAAGCAGAACAAAGCATTGTAATACTTGCCCTCATTCTTACATTGGTTCAAAGAGCCAGTGTTTGCCGAAAAAATGGATGTGCTTCCCAATCCCCTAATCCTGGGCAACAACTCTAGGAATGAACCAGAGTCCCAGCTGCTGTTACTTTCCAGGGTGAATAACTGCAGCAAGGAATGTGTTCTCCCCTTTGAGTTTCCCATGTCTGTGTGGGTTCACTGTGCTCTATTGTTTTTGTATAACTGTATTTTGATTGAATTAATGTTATAACAACTTAGTATAACAACTTGTTGGAATGCAAGCTTACGAGGTTCATCTCCGAGCAGGGAATAAACACACAGGTAGTTGCTTGAAGAAGAGAGAAGACTTTATTTGAGAGAGCCAAATACACAAAATGATCAGCTGTGGGAGAGGCCATGCTAGGGTTTCCCAGGAGTCCCTTTTACAGGGAAGATCCTTAAAAGGTGCCAAGGGATGCCCACCCACTAGGATTTCTTAGAAAAGATAATTAGCTGGGATTCCAGGGGAGGGGATATTCTGGTGAGGGTGTAATTGACTAGATCTTTAGAAGGGAGTGTTCTAAGGCGGGCACTCTATTGAGCTGGGGTTTCCTGTGTTTTTCTTATAGGTATTGTCCGATTGAAATGGAAGAAATCTTTTTATGATTCGATTTTTTGGGTTTAAGGAATGTTGGCTCTTCCTGCCTGGTCTTTAGTTATTTAATTTGGGGTTTGGGTGGAGGACTCTTGATTCTTTCTGTTATGTCATAATCTTTTTAGGTGAGCCCATTCTTACTATAATTGAATCATATGCTTTGATTGCTGTTTTAAGATAAGCAATGATAGAATGAGACAAATGGGAAGCTTTGACTTCCTGCTGACATTGGGGGGGGAGGGGGAGAATTAGTTTTCCTTCTCCCAAACTGAGGATGCATTATAAGACAGATAGTATGCAAGTATTTTAAAAAAAGCAAGAAAGCCATCAAAAACTCCCTCACCACCTTCTGAAGTAGCAAACTAGTTGTGTATTCATTACAACTTTAGAGTAAGACCTTTCCATTCTTTGCAACCCAAAAGAATGTTGGAAAAGAATAATATAAAGGTACTCAGGATTCCAACTGTCTGTCAGCAGGATAACTCCCAAAATGAAACAGAATGAGGCCAATGAATCCAGCTGCAGGTTGAGGAGGAAAACATTCTCCCAAGGAATCCCCATAGGCAAGGCAGTGGTTCAGAATGCTGCTGATTGCTCCATTCTTAAGCCCCCCTCCTCCCTCATGGTCATGTGACCCAGGCCAAAGCTGCTATTAAAGTGTTGGGGAAAAAGTCCAGCTGTCCTGCTCTCATGTTTTCCCTGGGGTGTTTTCTGAGCTGAATTTGCTGCCATTCTGCACCAATGGTATTTGGAGGAAAGGGGAAAATGCTTGCTAAGCATTACTTAATACACAATATTGCAAGCCTCTGTTGTGTTCTTTTTCAGTACTCTACTTTTTATATATTTTTAATTTTATCACATGGGGGGGTGCGTTGGAGAGGAAGTGCTTTAAATCCCTGACTCTGTAATACCATTTTTGAGGTGGGATAGTCAGACCTTGCTTTCCAGATGTAACCACACTTTAGATGTGTAGAAAGACATCTGGATAACATCCATTTTATTTTCACATGCTTGACTTATTATTATTCCTAATTTTGGATCACTGAAAGGAACTTCGCTGTTCATCTAGTGCAAGTGTTGCAAACTTTTTATAACTGGGGTCTACATGGGGAAATGAGAGCTGAGATTGTCAAGACAGTGATGTAAAGTGGTGCAAAAATATGTTTTTCCTGTGGTTTTGGCTTTTCCTAGCTTAAAAACAAGAAAGAAAAATTCAGTGGTAAAATCACAAGGGCCACAAAAAAAGAAAAAAAAATGGTGGCCCATTCTTGATCTGCTGAAACAGGAAATCTGCCACTGAATTATTGCTGATGGGCGATTGTTCAACCTGTTTCACAAAGAAAGGCCCATCGTTTTCTGAAACAGTCTTTCCCACTGTTAAACAGCTTCTGCTTTCAGAAACCTGTCATTTCTGCAGCAGAAAATAAACATTTTCCTCTGGGTATGTGACAGCTTTTCCAATATCTGAAAATGACAATATGTTTAACATTTGACTTATTTTCTTATATTTTTGTACAGTATATACATTTTATTTATACACACACACACACACACACACACATATTTATGTTTCTTCCCTGTTTATTTAGTTTTTCTTGTCGTTTAGTTTTCTTTTTTTCTTTCAGTATATTATAAGCAATAAAAACTATTATAAAAATGGGATGGCTATAGTATTTCAGTCAAAATATACAACAGCAAGGAAAGCTTAATGCTACAGGAGAAGTTTCTAAATATAATTTTCCTTGTCAAGGAAAACTGGGTTAAAATAAGCTGTGGGTAACTGAATTGCTATTATTTATATGCAGTAATTGAACTACTACTTAATTATAAGGAATTAAATTATCAAGCAAGAACAAGTCCAGCTATTAAATATGAATTGAAGACATGGATGAAATTATTCTCATAGCAAGCTAAATAGCTAATATCAAGCAACCAAGTGCCTTTGTTATGAGATGCTTTGTAATCAGTTAGTCCATTAATGATTGGCTGAGACACTACCCATTCAGATGAACGTGAATTGTTTTAACAGAGTGCTTTGAGAACAAAAAAAAAGTATTTTGAAAAAAAAAACTGTCATGTTTAACCTTTCTGGACATGTTACTAGCCAAATGTAGAATTCATCAGCCTCCTTTTATATTAGATCATATTACTTTAATTCATCTGAAGACGTGAGCTCTAATCCACAAAAGTTTATGCTATAATAAATTTGATACCGTGTACTGCCTCTTTTTAAGCAAACCACTTTTTTTTTTTTTCTGCCCTTCCTTTCGTGGAGCTCAGGGCAAAGGATAATTTTGGGAATGAAAAATTGAAGTTGTAAATCTGAGGCCCACTGAGAGAAAGGTAGACAGGCATGACGTTGGCATCTGGCATGCTTAGGCATCTGCTGAGATATCAAGTAGCTGTCTCTGCAAGACTCCATTTCAGTCCTTGAGTAACTCCAGGATCAGAACTTCAGGGCCTTATGGGAAATTAAAATGGCAGCTCCAGCCACAATTGGCATGCTGCCGCTATTCAAAGGGCACAGCCAGACAGTCACATTAATGTCCCATCTCCAGTCTTTGGATTAGCAGAAAATATGCTTGTGTAAATTGCACTGGACCAGCCGCCAAGCCCTCATTTCTCATGGTTTTCTTTTCCCCTCACTATGTATCATCTCCTGGTGAGTAAAGTAAGCAGCAGTTGCTCTCCTTAATGTGTGATGGGGCAGGGTAGGGTGAGTGTGCTTGGAAAAGAAGGTTTATTTATTTATTATATGCAGGCAGGGGTATCCATGGGAAGGGGTAAAAAAAGTTAAGATGACAGCAACAATTGAAGCTTCTCATCTGCAAGCTTATAGGCTGCTGCAGTCTGCATGAATTGCAGATTCTGAATGGGCTTCAAAGGCAGCCCCATTGCAGTGGTGTAGTCTAGTGGTGATGAGGGCATGAGTTAACACTGCCAGGGTCTCCTGCTCCAGGTAGGGTTACAATCAGAGCACCAGTAGAAACTGAGTGAAGGCCCTTCTGGCTATGGTAACCACCCACAAATCAAACGGTAACCACGAATCCAGGGAAACTTGCCCCTTCAAGGGAAGCATCATCTCATCCAGAGTTAAAAACAGAGCAGAGAGCTTCAGCCTGTTTTATTCCATTCAGACTCCCCTCACAACCTTCAGGCACCAAATCAAAATTTCCACAGTATTTCTGGCCCACAGCAGAGATATATAACTGGATATGATTAACAGACTGATGATACCTCATCCCAGATGATAGAAACCTCTCCCAGTGGTCTGATGTAGCTATTAAAGAGAAGAGGCGAGAGGACCAAATCACATTATGGGCATTGAATTTTTATTGTTCTTTTTGTAAGATGCCCAGAGTTGTGATATACTAGAGCAGCCTATAATGTAATTAATACATTAATACATAAATAAATAAGTTTATCTTCTTCAGAAGAGATCAGTTAAAAATTATACAACTCTCCCTGACTACCAAAATAATTTATGCATACCTAAGGGAAAGCAGAAATGAGATACAAAGTCTGCATCTAAAACTATGATGGAAAACTATGAATATAGCATCAACTAATATGACTATGAACCTGTCATCAATTAATAGTAGCACCCTGCCATGAAAGATTCATACTTAAAAATAAACTAACATTTTGGGTTTCTTTCCTTCATACACATCTTCATGTCTGTTTGCAAGATATTGTTCTTTGAAATTGACCAATAATAATCACATCTCTTCTGACATCTGCAAAGCACTGCTTCAGCCTAGAAATACTGTATCTCTCATTGGGAAAGCAAGACCTCACATACAGTGGAAATGCAGCAATGAGAAACTAGCTTTCTTGGAACATTTCCAGTTCTTAGCTGAGCTAAAGAACAGGAGATGTGCAGAGACAGTGGGGGATGGCAGAGTGAGCCCTTCAGACTGAAAGTATTCCCATATGCAAAGCAGCTTCTTGCAAGAAAGAGCTTATAGATTGTGAAGCAGACAATACAAAGCTCAGCTCACTAACTGGCATCTTCTGGCATCTGCAAGGGACTGACAGCTGCTGCTGTTCTCAAGCCCCTCCAGCTTGTCCTTCTAAGCAGGACTATATTACTGGGTTGAGACACACTTTTGATTCTCACAGTGCCCTCTCCCCAGCATTATTGTAAAGCATTTTAGATTTAGGTTAGAGCAGTGTTTCTCAGCCTCAGCCACTTCATGCTGGCTGGGGAATTCTGGGAATTGAAGTCCGTACATCTTAAAGTTGCTGAGGTTGAGAAACGCTAGGTTAGAGTGTCATCCAGTATACTTTGGAGCACTGTCTTGCCACTAGGTAAGACCATCATGAGCCATTTACTCATACACAAAGATTGGGTCTATTGGAAATGAAAACATTTCATGTTTTCTCCAAAGGTTTCTCTAATCCAGAATGACCAACTGGGGAAGTTGAACATTGCATTTTAAATAGTGAGGACAGCATTTAACATTTCTTGGGAGGAGCTGAGGGCTGCAGAATAGATGTGGCTGTGCCTACACGTGGATGGATTCAGGACTGAGGTGTCTTTTTTCTAAGAATTCTTTGTCTTTTGAATTATGTTCCCAAACCCTGTTTGAGACTACAAGAATAAGATCACAGAAGGGCAATAAAGATGGAAAATGGGATGGAAACACAAAAAAGAACAGGTTGGGTATCTGTTAGCACAGAAAATAAAAAGGGGTAAGGATAGTGTCGTACAGAAGATAGCAACCCCTTGTCCATAGGCGGAATCAGATCGAATGGATTCCAGTTACAGGAGGGTAGAATTTTGTTTATCTTTTCAATAAAACTTTTAGTAGTGAGAGCAGTTTGACAAGGAGATTGATTACTGGAGATCCTCAGACAAAGGCTGGATAACCATCAGCCATATTCCAGCTCTGCAGTTCCTGCACAGAAGAGAGTTGAACTAGATGGCCAAATTATATTGGCTTGGCTGTGAAGAGATGTATGGATATTGCTTTGATTCTTCTTCATGATTAAGCAACAAAACAAGTTTTACAAAAATAAAATACCTAAACAAAAGCAATAGTATCAAAGTAAGAGTTAAAATAGAAATAGCCTCATTGATTAGCTAATAATAATGGTAGTGTCTCTCTCATAAACAATATGGTGAGGTGTAATTTACAGAGACCCATACCAGATTGGTCATCACCTGGGTCAACGAGGACTGCGCTAGATGTTCTAGTTCCTGGACATCTGGTGACAAATGGGCTACAGGGCTCAGGACTTTTGGCTGAGCAACCAGGGCCAGCAGCTGCAGAACTACTGGAAGAAAAGTTATTTACCCATCACAAATATACAAAGACTGAAAACAAAGAAATAATTATTTACTATTACAAATCAAGTCCAACAAGAAGAGGATATCTGAAAAGAATGCACCAGTTCTCGAAAGAACAACATCCAGAATCAGAAATAACAGAACAGAGGCTAGCAGATCAATGTTGATTTATAACACGAAATAAACGCAGATGTAGAACTGGAAGAACTGCAAAGGTCTACCCAGGGCAAAGAAACCGAAGCCTTGCCAGAAGTAGCTCAGACAGTAGAGCCTTCTCCTTAGAAAGAACAAAGCCCTCTAAGTAAAAACAAGAGGAATTGAAACAAAGAATGACTGAGCATCTAGAACAGCACAAAAAGAACAGAATAAGGTTGCCTGCATTGAAGCTTGTTACAAAGAAAAAACTAACACAAGTATTTAACAATGCCAATATTGTAATATCAAATACAAGCACCAGCTCACTGCAAGAAACAAACCAACTGATGTACAGCATGGCTGCAGTTATAACTGAATACGTTGGATGCAAAATCAACAAACAAGAAAAAAATCCGAACAGGGCACCACCAAAATGAAAGATCAGTGCAGTTCTGGGCTCAGCTATGGGACAACCCAAATAAATACAACAAGAATGAAGCTTGGATAAAGGAGGTAGATAAGAATAAGAAAGAAACTGAAATGAAAGAACTTGAAATAACAGCAGAAATGGTGGAGAAAAGGGCAAGAAAGATCAAGAATTGTTCAGCACCAGGTGAAGATTAACTGCATGGTTTTTTGTTGAAACATCTGACTGATCTGCACCCACTCATTGCCAAACAGTTTAACAACATACTGGAAGGAGGTGAAATTGAAGATTGGTTAACAACTGGCAAAACCTACCTGATAATGAAAGAGCCAGCAAAAGGGGGCAGCACCAGGCAACTACAAGCCAATTACCTGCTTGCCAACAACTTTCAGATTGCTAACTGGTGTGGTAGCTGATGCAATCCAACAGCACCTAGTTGAAAACAAGCTTTTTCCATCTGAGCAGAAAGGAAACCGCCCAGACAGCAGCGGGACAAAAGATCAGCTCCTAATTGACAAGATGATTTTGGAAAACTGCAAGAGAAGGAAGACCAACTTGAATGTGGCTTGGATTGACTCCAAGAAGGCATTTGACTCCCTGCCACATGACTGGATAATCAAGTGCCTAGAAATAACAGGAGTCATTAGAAACATCAGAAGCTTTGTGCAAAGATTAATGGCACAATGGAAGACATGGTTGCTGGTCAATGGCGATAGCCTGGGATAAGTTAAAATCAAGAGAGGAATCTTTCAAGGAGACTCACCATCACCACTACTGTTTGTCATTGCAATGATTCCTCTGTCAACAATACTGAACAAGTCAGGACATAGCTATCAAACATCAAAAACATCTGCCAGGTTATCCCACCTTTTTTACATGGATGGTCTGAAGCTGTATGGAAAAACATGGAATGGTCAAAAGCTGTATGGAAAGAAATGGAATCACTGCTCAACACTGTCCAAATATACAGCCAAGATATTGCAATGGAGTTTGGAGTGGACAAATGTGCCACCCTTACCATCAACAGGGGAAAAATAGTGAAAACTGAAGGAATCAAGATGCCCAATGGAAATAACATCAAGAGTCTGGATGAAGAAGATCACTACAAATACCTGAGCATCCTTCAGGCTGACAACATCAAGCACACTGAAGTCAAGAAGAAGATTAGTATTGAATACATCAGAAGAGTGGAGAAGATAGCAGGCAAAGCAGATAACAAGAAGATCTGGCAATAGCTAAGGGCAGGAAAGTTGAAGAAAGAGACAAAGGGGCTAATTCTGGCTGCACAAGACTAAGCCTTAAGAACAAATGCATATAAAGCCAAAATTGACCACCTAGTTATCTGCTGCAAGAAGATTGCACAGACTGATTACAAACAACAGCATGACAAAGTAGCAACAATGGTGCATTGGCATATCTGCAAGAAATACCGTTTGCCTGCAAGCAAGAACTGGTGGGACCACAAAACAGACAAAATGATAGAAAATTAAGAAGCTAAAGTGCTCTGGCAAAAGCAGATAAGCACCTGCCACACAACAGACAAGCACCTGCCACACAACACCTCAGACTTAACCATTGTTGATAAGAAAGACAAAAAAGTCTGGATAGTGGACATTGCAATCCCTGGAGACAGCAGAATAGAAGAGAAAGAACTGGAGAAAATCACAAAATATAAAGACCTGCAAATAGAAGTAGAATGACTATGGCAAAAGAAAGCAAAGATAGTACCAATAGTTATAGGAGCCTTAGGTGCACTCCCAAAACATCTGGAGCACCACTTGAAGACCATTGGCATTGACAAAATCACCATCATTCAATTGCAAAAGGCAGTTTTACTTGGAACAGCTTACATCCTGAGACAATGCCTTTAACACAATCAAACAACATCTGCCTATTCCAGGTCCTTGGGAAGAACTTGATAGGTGGATAAAAATGCCAAATCCAGTCTAAACATCTGGCTGACTGTGCGACCAACCATCATCATCATCATCATCATCATCATCGTCATCATCATCATCATCATATAAATTGCAAAAACCAAAAATTACATTAAATCACTGGGGGTTATAATCCAAAATAGAAGCACAAAGGGGAAGAGGCACACACACAGAGAAACATAATCAAACTATATCTAGGCTATGTTAAAAGCCCTTCTAAAAAGCCACCTCTTTACTGGAGGTCTCATAAATGAAAGGGCCCTGCTCATATTAGATAATATTTTATGGTTATGAAAATAGATATCATTCATGGTATCCTTGATTTTTCCTGTGGTTTGAGAACTGATTCATGCAGTTAGAATTAATTCTTCTTTCTTCCAAATATTTATGGAAAAGATACATAAACCCATGTTTATTTCTACAGATCTTCAGCAAATGATGCTGTCAAAATAAACAAAAACAGATAAATGCAGAGCAAACAGAATAATAGAAAGGGTAAATATAATTTTTCTATGCCATAGCAAATGTATTAATTACTCTATCTTTCATGTTAGAGAAGTATCCAGCTGAGTTATATATTTTCAGTTTTGTAAAGCAAGTTAATTAGGACTAAACATCATTTATTAATGAATAAATAAGATTTTCAAAAGCCCATGTTTTGTTTTAAAACTGAGGAAAGATGTTTAATGAGAACATTAGCTAATAAAAACCATATTTAAAACTATCATAATATTTCTTTATGTGCATAGAAAAAATAACATAACAAAAGATAATTAGCAGCATGTGCACCAGCTCTACTACTCAATTTCCTCAGTTTAGATAATTAATTATTGTAGTGAAATGCATCATTATGGCTAATTTTAGAAAATCTAGCAGCTGCGAGGTCATAGTGGTAACAATCTGAATGTGTAATTGGGGAAAAAACATGAAAGCCAGTCATATAATTTTTATTAGATAATAATATTGAATCAGGCACACATATATAGTAAGCACTTTAGAGAAAATTAACTGCATGATTTAGCAATGTTACCAAATAAATGTCAGCCATGAAAATGAACAGTTTCTTTTCTGTGGTACTCTTGGCAATGGATCTAGGAGGCATTGTGCCACCTTTATTTAAGCACCATAAGGATTTAGAACAGCTCATAGGTATAGTGTATGTGGTCAATACAATATAGAAAAGAGTAGTGCTGTTTCCAATATGCAGGAGCTGTTCCAGTGGGGTCATGCACCTGTATAAGACAAGTCCCCTCTTTCTCCAGTTTATGTTCTCTGTGAGGTTAGTATGAAATGCACACCTTAGAAGAAATCAGTGGCCAACATTTCATATTGTTCCCAAGAAAACTGTATGGGGAATCCAAGTCATCAACAGCCGAGCTTGACTCAGAGAAGACTTTATTTGGACTGTTACCATTGTTTCAAATATTCAGTGCATAGGGCAATGCTCACCCATTTAAAAATGCACTTTGCTCCTTCTGTATCCTCCTGATTTTTTTTCCTGGGATCATTGAATGCTTCATGACTTCATTGACATATTCATTTTATGGTTCATACTGTAGACACAGGATTGCAAACTTTTCTTCCAGTGATGGAAGGATAAGAAGTTGTTATCTTATATCCTGATGTTAGGACTCATAGATACAAAAGAGCTCTGCCTATCAAAGTAAACAAATACAATGAGTGTAAGTTAAATCTCTAGGGTTATAAATACAAATATACCAACATGAATCAGATCAAAATCCATTTTATTATTCCCCCCCCCAAAAGTGGGCAGTTAGATGCTTCTATTGCTTGTTCTACACATTTCATTGATTTGCTTCATTATGGTTGATCAAACAAAGCTCCATGAACTTATATTTTTTTAAAAAAGGAACTATTATTATTGTTGATAACTTTTAACAGATTGCTTTTAAAACCACTATGAGAGGATAAACCTGTTGTTAATGCTAGGGTTCTAATCTTTATTATTACAGAAAAGTCAATGGACATTTTCTTGCAGAAATGACCACGTGGCAGACACTTGCTTATTTGCCATTTAGGAGTGCTGTTTTCTAGGCAACCTGGTATCTTTTTCCCTTAGTCATTGTTTACATGGCCAAAAGAAAATAAAAACACATTTCTTTTTGCATTTGCTCTAAGAAAAAAAATCCATTCTCCAATCTGGTGTCATCCAAAGGTGTTGGCCTTCAATTCCTATAAACATCGAATAAATATGCTAACAGCTGACATGAGATTGTGGGAGTTCAATGTTTTTCAACCTGGAGGGTATCAGATTGAAAAAGGTTGTTCTAATCTAAGGAAACCAGTTATTATACCCCCCTTGATCTCATTTAACAGAAAGGGTTAAGTTACTTAAACTTTTACTGGATCTGAGGAAACAAAATGAAGGAAATACTGATTTAGAGAATCATAAAGCTACCCTTGCAGTCCAAACCAATTTGATGCAATATGTGAGGAGGGAAGAATATATGAAAATCATTACCTTTGCCTTAATACAAATGCTTGCATTGCATTCAGCGGATGTTGCATGGAACATTGAAAATATTTGCTGGTTGATTAACATTAGGTATATAGCTGCAATTAAACCGGAATCAGGCATTCTAATTTCATCAGACACTGAAAACGCCTCCAATCCAGACTGAATGTATGAAATGGATTTTAAAAAGATATGAGTTTCTATTACCTTGTGTTCACTGGATTACAATTTGGTATTTTCATCCAAAGGCTAGATTTATCACCAGTAGATTTGTCTCTCAAACTATTAAATTACATTGTGGCACTTGACAAGGATGTCCCTTGTCTCCCTGAATCTTTAATTCGCTTCTTCAACTATTGGCTTCTTTAGACAGTCTCAAGATATTAAAGACATACTGGTACTTGACATTGAATATATATTGTTCTTATATGCCAATGATATTTGGGCTATTCTTGATAATTATGCAATGTCATTACCAAAACTTGTTGAGGTTATACAACAATATGGTTTATATTCTGACTATACTATTAATTGGAATAAATATAATGTGTTGCCTTTGGGATATAGCATATCTGTAGATTATTGTAAGAGATTAGAATTTACAATTTATACAGATTCTATGAAATACAGGTTTACATCTTTTTTAAAGTACTTCATAATATGTTGAATTCAATATTTCCAAATGTATTCATGCAATTTTAGTAGATAGAACTTAATGATTAAAATCCCATTAAGTCTTCGGGGTAAGATTAATGTTATTGAAATGTACAACACATTGAGATTAATGCACATTTTAAGAGAGATTCCAGTGTTAATGAAAACAACTAAAGGTTTTGGTGAATTCTCAGGATATAAAATTAATGTACAAAAAGGATAGATAACAATGAGAAACTTATGCCAAGAAGAAGAAACCTTTGTGCAGAAAGAGTCAGGTTGCCAGTCAACAAAAACCCAATGAAATATTTGGGACTGTATTTGACTGGCCATAACAAAGATACAGGACATGAATATAAATTACTATTGAAATATGACACCAAAACTGAACAAATAAAAGATTGCATGATAAAGTGGATGCAAAAGTTTAAAGAAACAATTATATTACAACAATGGGAGGACTAGTGGAAAAACTCAATAAAATTTACCCCAGGCTATAATTTAAAAGGAAATTGGTACAAAATGTTTTACAGATGGTATATAACTCAGTCAATAATTGCAAAAATATATAAATCATATAATAAAAATGCTGAAAATGTTGTAATATAGAAATTTTATCATATGATGTGGTCATGTAAAAAACCCCAGAAGTACAAGAAAAAAAAATACACAAAATATTTTTTAAAAAATTAAAATCAAAGCTTGAATTGAAACCTCAGTTTTTCTACTAGGAAATGTTCCGAAACAAATAAAAGTATCACAAATTAACAAAATATATGCTAACAGCCATGAGGACAAATTTAGGCCAAGACTGGAAAAGAGACACTTGGCTGAGAATATCAGACTGGGAAACAAAACTTGAGGAATACTCAGCAATGGCTCAATTAACAGTATATATCCAGAACAGAAGTTTGATTAAATTTAAGCAAGAATGGCTCCCCTATACATCATACGTCACACAATAAGGCAAATGTAGGGTATGGTTTTTAAGGAGGAAATAATTGATGTAAAGACAGTAAATAGAAACAATTCCAATGTTTATAAATATTTTGAGGCAAGCTGGGTATAATGGGAGGGAGTTTAGAAGTTAATATTGTTTTTACCGATTGTTCTCCTTTTGAATTATTATTTAATTTATATTTATTTTTTTAAAAGTATTGTTTTCTTTTTTCATATTTTTTCTTTTCCTTTTTTTCCTTTTTCCTTCTATTTTCCTTTACGTGATTATGTGCATTTATTTCTGGACTAGTGACAAATAGTGGTGATATCAATATCAATATTAATGTTTAGAGTTTTATATAGATTTTTAGTTTTTCTTAACTTGATGAACCTAGTTCTATACATTTAATTAATTCATTATTACATTTTAAATTTTATGATACTTGTATGTCCTTTGTTTGTTTCCTGATATTTTATTCTTCATCCACTATATCTTTTTTCATTTTTTTCTTTTATGTAGCTATTTATTCTGTTCTTTAAAAGTCTTAAACACATTTTTTTTTTAAATAAAGGTTTTGAGAGATTGCATTTTGAGCTGGACTTACTTCAAATATATGCTTGGCAATATATACAGTTGAAAGATATATGAAGTAAACACAATGGCCTGGATGCTTTAGCCGCCTTTGAGTTACCTGCAATTCTAACTTCTCTAAGATATGCTGCATTTGAAGAGAAACCATCCACTTCCACTGAGTTTTATGAGGTATTAAAATATGGAATGCAAGTTAGTATCAATTATACATTTGACCTGTGGAAGCAAGAATTGGAAAATCAATGGGTCCAGGTGTTAAAAAATGTTAAATAACCTTTGTATCATTTAAAAATGAAATTAATTCATCAGAAAATGTTATGTTAGATCTATTGAACCCCCTCAAAGAATGTTTAAAAAGGAATGGCCATAAATTTCCTTGTGGCAATGTAAGAAAATGGAAGGTTCTTTAACTCACATGATTTGATCCTTTTCTGTTATAGCTTTGTTTTGGTTTTAAATTAATACATATGTTGATTTAATTTTTAGAAAGAAATATTATAATTATGGATCTCAGTATGATGTTGAATTATATTTCTAAAACATGGAATTTGTCATCTCTTGAAGAGCTTTGACTCTATTGAGTTTGGGGCATGGTAAAGAGGATAATTCTGTGTAATTGGACAGAAAGTCATTATCCAGATTTTAAGGAATGGATCCAGGATATGAGTTCATTATTTAATTTTTAAAAGCCTCTGTGTTCTAAAAATGAGGTGGCACAGAATGGTCTAGATTTAATGATTAGCATAACAATTAAATTAAGCTTATATTGGTATGTATATTTATTATCTAAAACTTTATTTCTGACAGTTGGGGTGAGGGTAGGGTTTGCTTATGTTTAGTTCATTTTAATTACCATAACATATTTAGAGGGGATTTTTTCTTAGTATAATCACTATTTAATGCAGTCTCTTTTCTTTTGTATTTCACCATTTTAACAAACAAGACTAATTTTAAAAAATGGCAGTGATCAACAGAATATACCATCAAATTCCTCTGGCACAAAAGTTCTATACACGTTGCCAATCCAGAGCTGAACATCTGCCTCATTTCTTGCTTCACTTCCTTTATATTCATTTGTGTAGGAAAAGATCCTCATATACTGGGCTTATGTCATCTACATTCTGATGAGGACAAGCTGGCAGGGCTGAGCAACTCTTTCGGAAGAGGTGCTTGGGAATGAGGAGCAGTTCAGACAAAGCATCTCTGCTTTGGATGCTCCTCCTGGCAGCCTCCACTTATCTATGCACAGCTGCTCTGTGGTGAAGAATGCAGAGACAGCCAGGAGCACCAGCCTGGAAAAAGATGCAACTGCTTTGGAGATCTGAAAAGAGATCTTTCATATGGGTGTTCTGAAGCCATTTTTAAAGGATTTGCACAGTAAATATAGTAGTCTATATCTACAATAACCATCAGTATGTTTGCTTGGATACAAAGGCTGAGTCAGTAATCCATGTATTGTTACACTGGCTTTTGTACCACCCATGGCATCTGACACTCATAAACCTGATTGTCAGAAATGTTAGGTCTTTCTGATCAAGAGAGTATTATCTTCCTTCTGCAACAGCTAAGTTGGACAACCACTGTAAAAGTTGCCAAGTTTGTAGCAATAACTATGACTTGCAGAAGCCGGTTGATACATTCTTCTCATTATTAATGATTTCAGGTTTGTTTTTTCTTTATGTTAAATTTTGTACTTGTGTTTTATTGTGGTCTGGGACTGTAAATAAATGATTTGATTTGATTTGATTTGATGTGATTTTATTTGAAAAGGGGCAGGGCTTCAGTCACATGATTGTGGCTACCATCTTGACGTTTTTGTATTCCCCTACTGCAGATGCCTGTTTATGTACTTGGCTTATGACAATTGATCCTAACCTTCACTTAATATGGGAAATCAATTCAATGATTCATTTGAGTGTATTTTGTTTTAGCTTGTGTAACACACATTTAATAAACTTAAATTTAATTATGGGGCCCTCAGCACAGTGGGAGCATGTTGTATTATGATATAACAAAATGGATGTTCAGTGACAGCATTAATGTAGCATGCACATAGAATTCCTATACAGTAAGAAATGATGTAGGGAATGTTGATACAGATAGTCCTCATTTAGCGACTGCCTCACTTGGTGACTGTTTGCAGTTATGACAGTGATAAAAAAGTAACTTTACAACCAATCCTCACATTTATGACCTTCTGAGATCTGTAAAGCGAAGGAAAGCTGAAGTAAGATCATAAGCACAGTCGCGGTTTCACATAGCAACCGCTTCGCTTAACAGCCAAGTTGCCAGTCCCAATTGTGGTCACTAAACGAGGACTACCTATAATCAGATAATTCTCTTTCACACCCAAATGATTCAGCTTTTCCATGAAGGATGTGGGAATACTGCCCTTTCTCAGGTGTGCTGCATTAAGTGGGGGTGACAGGCACTTGAGATCAAAGGAGGGGCAGTCATCCAGAATGATGCCATCTGCTTCATCGTGCAGTTGTATGCTTATTGCTTCATGAAAAATTTAATCCACAGTAAAACCAAATCCCGAAGCAGGTTCTTCCTTACATTATCAGTACTGTTTGTTCATAGTTTGATACTGGGTACCTTTCATCTTTTAGGAACAACCCACTGTGCTGTACGTCCGTTGCTAATGAATGCAAACATTTATTGCATTAGAAAGCCATTTAGAGGCTTTGTCAAAGGACTTTGTTTTTTCTTTAGGTACATAAACCTGCCCCCTGAGGGTTCATCTAACATTGGTCATGGTGACCTTGATTTCTAATAACTACATTTCTGATCCATAGAACAGTTTGCTCTACTCTGTGATAGCCTTGAAATGCAAATACAAATTAAATGCTATATTAAATATTTATCTTCTTCCTATAAAATAGTACCAAAAAAAAAAAAGCTAGCTCTAATTCTGACATTAGTTCTAGAATTCCGTCTCAAAAGCATGATGAAGAATTGTCTGGTATTTGCTTATCAGCTATTCATATATCTTTGCAAAATACAAATGAAGTTTTGAAAACCTTAGCCTGATATTTTAACCTGGCTACGAAATACTGTAACAGGAAGACTGCTCTGGTTCCAAACTCAGTGCAAAAGCCTCACGCCTGACTCCATTAGGGAAGCCTTCAAGGCAAAAGTCTTTCCATTCCAATCCTGATTCCATTCTACAAGAAATAATGCAGACCATAATCTTGAGGATAGTCTCTGTTTTAAAGAATAAATCAGCAACCCAACTGGAACAAAAAGGATTTCCTCCTAAAGTATCATCAGTGTTTTTAAAAAGCAGAACAGCAACACAAACAGAAACAAGCAAGAGAAGTTCAGAGATCTTTTTATCTGATTAGGGTTGCTAAGCAACAGCTTTCTTGGTCTCTATGTGTTCCTGTCACATGATTTCGATTGCCATGGAAACGACTCCCTTGATATCCATGTGCTCAGCATGTGTATTCCACTTTGCTGCTGGCTCTCAGAGAAAAGAAGGCAGTAATGCGGCATGCAATGAACTGCAAAAAAAAAAAAAAAATCCAGGAGAGCAGGAGCAGAACCATTTCTTTAAAAACTGGCTATCCTTGTATTTGTATTAGCTCAACATAGAAAGGGAATGTGTTGGCCGCCGATTCAGGCTGGTTTCAGCATAGACTTGTACCATGATGATATAGGATCCAGGGAAAAGGTGGTGATGTTAATCTGTTAATCTGGAGTTAATGCTAATCCAGAGTTAATCTGGAAACTGCTAGCTCTTCCCCCTTCCCCCCCCCCCCCTCATTCAGTTACTGGACCAGGGGAAAGGAAGGAAGAATAAGTAACCTCAGTAATAACTTACATGTCTAGATTAATGCTCAAACTGTTCCAGGATTGTGAACCAAAGGCATATTTCTCTCAGGAAATATATACTTTTGCAGATAGATTCAACTTGGATGGCCAAGAAAGCCTCTATTAGACCTTCTACATGTGATGCCATTAGAGGACTTCCAAATTCTATAAGGTAGTGTACTTAGCCAAATTGATTTTCCCGTCCAATGTTTAATTCTACCTATCAGTAACCCAGCAGTAAAGAGAAGCCAAACACTAAAACTCATACAAAATGATATGTTTCATTATTCCATGGCAAAAGAGAGTAATATTGAGCAAAGGCCATTATATACAAGCATATTTTAGAACATTTTCATTTATTACATTCTAGGAGAAATCTGCCTGGTGCCACAGGCTGCAAGATGGTTCTTGACATTTAACAATTCTAAAGATGAGCTTTGATGGTTGTGAAGACAGAATAACACTGAGAATAACTAGGTCAAATGCTCATTTGGCAGTTCAGGTATTTTTCTGATGAACATATATGTTACCCCTGCTCTGCAAAGTTACACATACATATTTTTTCCCATACAGCAAAAGGAGAAGGTTATCAGTGGCTACTAGTTATGATGATTTTATATTTACTATTTTCAGAATCAGATACCTCAAATTACATGTATCTTTTTCTAATGTAACTAATATTTGTTGCATTATAACATATTTTGGCACAAATTGATCAGCTGGAAAATTCATACAGAGCTTTCGTCATTTTCAACATTTTGGCTGGTTAGTATCTGAAACCACTAGTAAATTATCATGTCACTTTTACAAAAATGCAGGACTTAGACTCTGCAAGGCTTTTACCGATGGCAGTGGGTTACACTGTTGATCAGATGTTTATTCCAGACAACTGAGAATGCCACAGCTGTTACACACTGACAGAATTCCATTGGGACAAACAACATACGTGAAGGTGATTAGATGCAGAACTACAGAAAGCAAGCAACTTCAGCCCTCTGTGAACTAAATTTCTATTATGGGAAGTATGCAGTCTTCGGTTCTTAAAGACGCATAGGGAATTCATCGGTAGAACTCCAACATCTTGGCACTTAGATTAATGCTACTTTGTGCATCGCTGGACACAAGCAAAGGCAAAACTAGGAGCTGGCTACACGGAAGGAATTCTCACCCCTTGATTTGTCAAGACAAACTACATAATTTCTACAGCACTGCAAAGATTTCTTCGTGTCTTTCTCTGTGTAAATTAATTTGGAAAAAAATGGCTCCACACAAACAAGTCTGTCCCCAGTGATCTTTTCATGTGTTATTAACTAATCTGATTTCTAAACATTCCTAGAATTTAATTGTGTGTGCCTCTGTAAAGCAGAATGGCTATTTAAATATCTGCAGTTGGAACGGTAGCCAGAAAGAGATAAATATTAGCCGATAGCCACTGGCAATCAAAGGATTGCAGAGCTGCACATTACATTTGCAACATTTGAGATGCAAGCCAAACTGAGTTCAATCCATGGAAGAGGAGAGGAAGCTAAAGCAGACTCCTGTCTCCAAAAAAGCTAATTTAGAAACTAACATTGCATTTGCACTCAATAAAGCATTAGTGAGATAAACAACATCCTTCCTCAAGCCAAGCAGGACAGGCAAATCTGCAAAAGATTTACATGAAAAAAAAGTCAGTTAAAGTAATCTTATGGAACGTTTGATTCCTGATATAATAATGTAAAGGAGATTGAGTAAAACCTGGTAGTAAGGAGTTATTCTGCTTTGCTGCAGATACATAATCTGCATAGAAAAGCCTAGGATATAAAGTGCATTGCACATAGCTTAATTGGAAAAGTATAATGTATATGAAAACAGGATTGAAGGAACTATTCATGGCCTGCAAGTACTATGGTCCACTATCAATATTTAATAGCCATGTGTAAAACTTCTAGGTTTGGGGGCAAAATAGAGTACTAAAAGTCAGAGGGTCACAGAGCTCTTTTCTTTGATTGTTTGCTCTCACATCCCCAGATTACCTTCTTGGTTGCTCTTCCATTTATTGACTTCAAGCCCCTATGATTTAAAGTTAGTCCACTTGCAGTATGAAAGATATAATGGCTCAGAAACAAAGGGACAGGTGAAGAAAAACAACAGCCATCTGCCACACAGCAGAAGCAAGATATACCTAGTAGCTAAAACCTACCTCCTACTTGTAGCTTTTCTAGTAATCAGTAGGTAATGGTTATGGGTGAGTTAATTAAACATTAACTCTGAGTCTGGCTAAGATGATGTCAAGTTATCTTCCAGCAATGAACATAAATAATTTAGATGAGTGGGAGATCAATGGCTAAGGTTTGCATATTAGCGCTTTATACAATGTCTTGAATAAGCCACACAACTGGGAACATTTAATTTCCAGCAGCTCTAGAAAGTATATTTAGAATGTTGGTTTTCTTTTCTGTTAGATGGGCATGCACAGTAACCTCCAACAGGCTTGGGTCAGACTGAGAAAGAAGTCCAAGGCATGGGGCATCTAGATGAATGGTGAGGTTATGTAGGTAGCAGCAGGTTTAATATCGGTGATTTCCAGTAAGATCTAGAGAACAAAGCAAGCAGACTGAAGTTTTGAATATAAGTCTAGGTCATTTCCTAGACCTTTGGCTCCTGCTAGAGAGGTAGGTGTAAGCTACGTCTCAGGTGGGGAAGGTGTGTTGCCCATTTTGAGCTGGTTTGCTAATTGTGTCCCTTCCTGGAATGTGTGGCCTAGCAGCATTTACCCATGCCCTCATCACATCACAGATTGACTGCTGCAGTTTATTTTTTGTGGGCCTGCCTTTGAAAACTATATTTGAAGACTATATGGAAGAAGCAGTACTGAATCCAGCAGCCTGCTTACTGGTGGAGAAAGCCACCAGTGTCATATAACACTGGTATTACAGGCTTCAAAGTCCAATTGCAGAGTGTTGCTTTTAAGCTAAGAAAGCCCTCTCTGTCTTAGAGCCTAGGTTGCCTGCTTCAGGAAGAACCAACCCACCCAGCGTGTTCGGTCCAGAAAATTCCCTCCCGCAATGAGATCAAGGAGGGATTTAGAGTATGTTATTTTTTGTACTATATCTCCTATTTGCCTTGCTTCTGGAGTTCAGATGGCACTCCCTCCCCCATTTTAGTGTTTTGAAGGGTAATCACAACAAAGTTCTCCCAGAGGGCTTTATTTATTTATTTATTTGTCCCATTTCTATTCTGCCGCAATCTATTTCACAATCCAGCCCCTTCAAATCTATGATCACTCTAGTGTGTAGATTGCATGACTTGTCATACGTTTCTGTGGTGAAATTTGAAAGCACATTGTCATTGATTCTATATTATCACTAGCATATGTTCTTGAAAATAAAAATGTGTTGGAAAAAGATTGCAATTGAAAAACCAGTCTTTCTGATGCTGGAACAAGTAATTTCATATACATGTAGGCCTAAATACTTTTTTTTTTTTTGCAGTTTTTTGCAAAACTAATTTTTGTCTCAGAGCCTGCCCACCCTGCCAAGTCTAGTGGGATGGGCAGAAACTGCTGCCCAGTGCAATCTTGACTTGAGCTCTTGTATCTAATTGCAAGGCTGGTAGTAGAATATCCTTGCCTCTTAGTATCGGGGAACTTCAATGTATTTATTGCATTCACAGATAACCGGCTGGCAACCCTATTTCAGATGACTCTGTCCCTTCTTGGTAAGAAGGGGTTGAGGTAGTCCTCATAGGGCTGGTGTGAGCATTATGTGAAGCATCTGTCAGATAAAGCTGCTTGGATCCAGTCAGAGTTAGACTGTGGCTGTGCTAGTCCTGTGGAGATGACTGGGGCTGGGCTCAGTTTGATCCGGTTACTCCCAAGGAAGTGGACAGGGGCCTTGGGTTGATGAGTTCCACCAACTTGGTGTTAGATACATGTCCCTCCACCTCCTGGGAGGTGACAATGTAGTTGGGTTCAGGTGGTGGTAAATGTTTCTTCGTGGGAGCAGTTCTGCATGCCTTGAAGGAGGTGGTGGTCTACCCTCTCCTGAAGGGATCATCACTGGGCCCGGCAGTTCTGGACAATTTTCATCCAGACACAGTGCCTCTTTGGGGAATGTAGTTGAGAAGGTGGTAGGCCTAGGCTCTAGAGGAAGCAGATTATCTGGATCCATTACAGCTGGGTTTCAGACTGGGATATAGTATAGAGATGGCATTGACTGTGCTTGTAATTAACTAATGTAGTGTATCTATCCTTGCCCTACCTAATCTTTTAGTGGCTTTCAATGGTTTCAATACTTCACTAGTTCTCTCTCCTTCAAGACTGGTTCCAGTTGGTGATGGTGGGGGGAGAGGTCTAGCCCTAGGCCTCTGTTTTGTGGGGTACCACAGGCTAGACTCTCTCTTCGCTCCTACTTAACATCTACATGAAACTGCTGGGTGAGTGATAATACTCACTTGTACATCTCTGCCCTTAACCATTCAAATGATGCTGTGGAGGTGCTTCCCAGTGTCTAGAGTCTGGATGGGTCAGGATGGGGAAGAACCAGATTCAGCTCAACCCTGACAAGACTGAATGGCTCTGGGTTTTAGGGCCCCCACGTCTAGTGACTTGCCATCTTTAATGCCTGGGGTTACACTTCCCCCTGTTACAATTGGTACACAATCTGGGGATTCTCCTGGAGTAGTGGCTCCTGCTTGAACAGCAGTGGCAACCATGGTGAGGAAAGCCTTTGCACAGATACATCTTGTATGTCAGTTGCAGCCTTTCCTAGATTGGGAGGCACTGCTCATGGTCACTCATGCCTTAGTAATCTCCCAAGTGGCTGCCCAGTGCAATATCATCAGGATCCCTACTTGATCCTATGGCCCAGTTCTATATATACAGCCACTCATGCCATCTCACTACAAAAGCAGAGGTCTTGATCTTCACATAACCAGCCTCCATTGCTGCTACCTAGCACCAAGGCCTAACAGTGCACACCCTTTCAGACACTCATTCCAGCTGACTTAAAGCAGCATTATTCTCCATGCTTCCTCACACCAATCTGGATGAGGAGGATGCTGGCTGAGGGTGATACTTACATTTGACGTGTGAATTATAGAAGAACTGTTCTATGTGGGGTCATGGGTGGAGGGGAAGAAGAGTTCTATTTGTTTTTACAGATTATATATATTGAACACCAGTGTGAGTTTGTTGGAACCAGTAGTCTATAAATATGATAAATAAATTTAAAAATGTACTGTATGCTTTTTCCAGTGTAAATAACAGCTGATGTTAACTTCCAAGAAGGAAAAAATATGATATTACCATCAGGCCAGTGCTATTTTCATTGCAGTCAAATTCTGATCTCACTTAAGAGGGGGCAGCTTCCAATTATGATGGCTGGTTGCACAGTCAGCCAAATGTTTAGAATGGATTTGGCATTTTTATCCACCTATCAAGTCCTTCCCAAAGACCTGGGATAGGCAGATGTTGTTGTTTACTAATATTAAAGGTATTGTTGCAGGATGTAAGCTGTTCCAAGTAAAGCTGCTTTTTTCAAATGACTGATGGTGATTTTGTCAATGCCGATGGTCTTCAAGTGGTGCTTTTGGGATTGCACCCAAGGCACCTATTACTATTACTATTGGTATTATCTTTGCTTTCTTTTGCCACAGTCCTTCTATTTCTATTTGCAGTCTTTGTATTTTGTGATTTTCTCCAGTTCTTTCTCTTCTATTCTGCTGTCTCCAGGGATTGCAATGTCCACTATCCAGACTTTTTTCTTATCAACAGTTGTTAAGTCTGGGGTGTTATGTGGCAGGTGCTTGTCTGTTTGAATTCTAAAGTGCAAGAGCACTTTAGCTTCTTAATTTTCTATCATTTTGTCTGTTTTGTGGTCCCACCAGTTCTTGCTTGCAGGCAAATGGTATTCCTTGCAGATATACCAATGCACTTTTGTTGCCACTTTGTCATGCTGTTGTTTGTAGTCAGTCTGTGCTATCTTCTTGCAGCAGATAACTAGGTGGTCCACTATTATTATTACGGTTGGACTCACAGTCAGCCAGATGTTTAGACTGGATCTGGCATTTTTATCCACCTATTGAGTCCTTCCCAAGGACCTGGGATAGGCAGATGTTGTTTGATGATATTAAAGGTATTGTTGCAGGATATAAGCTGTTCCAACTTGCTATGTCTCTTTTCCATTCTTCCTTTGATCTTTTTTATAGGCCAGTTTGGTTTCTTTGGTAGTAAGCCTTCATGGTGTACTAGCTTCAGTGCATCTTCTTCATTGTCCTTCAGATATTCTTCCAATGCCCTTTTTTCTTCTTCAACTGTCTGGCATACTTGTAACATTCCACACCCACCTATGCTCCTTGGTAAGTAGAGTCTGTCAATGTTGCTGCGTGGATGAAGGACATGATTCATAGTCATTATTTTTCTCGTCTTCCTTTCCAGGGCTTTTTTTTTGTTCTACTACTACTACTACTATTACTACTACTACTATTATTTTGCCATCATTGTTCTTTTGTCTTGTGCTGGTTTTATATTGCTCCTTGTTTTTAAATGTTTTAACGGTTTAACGGAAGAAGAAGAAGAAGAAGAAGAAGAAGAAGAAGAAGAAGAAGAAGAAGAAGAAGAAGAAGAAGAAGAAGAAGAAGAAGAAGAAGAAGAATCACCACCACCACCACCACCACCGCAAAATGGTGCCTCACAGTCCTCTCTCCCTTGTCAAACTATGTCAGGCAGTTCAGATGGATACCTTGTTTGTCTGATAGTATTGAATGTTACTGAAAGGTCTGATAGGGCAAGAAGGGCTGCGGTTTCCAATCCAGGTCCCAGCAAAGGTCATCCACCAGAGTGAATAATGAGGGGTTATGTTTCATGTATGGAATTTTCCCACTGACAATTCTGAATGTATCAATTCAAAATGCATCTCAGATGACTTGATTCAGCTAGGGACTGAGATGTGATGAAAGCATCTGTCTGCATACATGTCAGAGGTTGAGAAATGGTGCTCCAGTTGTTGCTGATTTCCCACCCCTAATCTATATTGATATCTCAGGTGACTCTGTATACCTGGCAAAAATCCATTACTGTTGTACACAGAGAAGTTCAACACTTAATGGACCCTTTGCAGTTGAGCTTCAGACCAGAGTATAGTATGGAGATGGTGTTGGTTGCACTTGTCAATGACCTGTGGCAGAGCCGTAATGGAGGTGGTGCATCCATCCTTGAGCTCCTTGATCTCTCAGCAGCTTTCAATACTGCTGACCAGTTTTCTTCGGGACCAACTGTGGGGGTTGGGAGTGGGAGGCACTGTGTTGTAGTGGTTTAACTCCTTCCTCAATGATCAGTTCCAGTCCATGTTGAGGGGAGAGGAGAGATTGCACCTCCGGCCCTGCAGTTGTGGGGTGCCCCAGGGTTCGACACTTCCCCCCTTCTGTTTAACATCTACATGAAACCACTGGTGAGATCATCTGTTAGTTTGGGGTTTGGTATCATCAGCATGATGATACCCAGATTTACATCTACCCCGGGCTGTGCAAGGAAAGCTGTTGAGTATTGACCCAGTGTCTGGCGGCTGTTCAGATCTCGATAGGGAGGAACAGATTTCAGCTCAATCCTGCCAAGACTGAGTGGCTGTAGCTGTTTGGCCCCCCGGGTCAAAGACATCTCCATTGTTGGTCTTGGATGGGGTTTTACTTCCCCATTTGGTGAGCAACTTAGGGGTCCTCCTGGACTCACAGCTACTGCTCAAAGAGCAGGTAGCAGCTGTGGCCAGGAGGACCCTTATACAGGCACATCTTATAGGCCAGCTTGGTCCCAGGCCTGGGGTTAACATGATATGGGTGGGTGGGTGGGGGGCCTGTTGTGCTTTGTTTTAATGGCTGTCTGGGCTGTGTTATTTTATGCTTTTGTTTTAATCTAGTATTACATTTTGTAAGCCCCCCAGAGTCCACTAGAATGGGTGGCTATATTAAATGTAACAGTAATAACACTTCACATGTCTTGGCCTTGACTATATGTAAACCTCCTTGGACAAGAGAGATCCTTGGAATCAAGATGCCAGAGTGAAATTTAAAAGACGGCAAGGCTGAGCTTCTAGGCTGCTGTTACCTGCAATGTTTTAAAGCACCACAATTCTACACCTTCATTTCTATGGGAAAGACAATTTTCCCCCCACAGGAAAGTGAGCACATAAACTAAAGACCACCAGTTGAATACATAAGAATATCTTTAAAATTTATTTGACTAATTGTGTTACATTCAGTATCTGATGTGTTTCTTCCGGACAAGGAGTTGGCATAAATACAAACAAGCCTTTGTGCCTTCTCTAGACAAGAGATAAAATACTAGAGACAGAGGAGCACAGCTTCACATCTTTGTATTTACAGTCTACCTTTACAACTTGGTGCTAAGATTATTTACAGAAAATACAGTAAGAACAAAAGATCATGTCTTGGCAACATATAGAACTTTATACATAATTGTACATGATTTTAAGCATATGGTATCTAGCCATCTCTTTCAAAGCACTCTTGAAACACCTCTTTAAAGATACCTTCTTATGATTGTGAACTTATCACTGAATCACCGTTGTATTTTTGTTCCCTGTTCATCTTAAATTGTAGTCCTATGATCCTCCTGTGCCAAATATTCGGCTGCATGACAATTGTATGCTTCCTAACTGGGAAGCAACTTCAAATATTGGGCAGTCCAATTCTCAAGGCATTCCTATCTGTTCATGACCCATTGAAGCAAATAAGATTCTGAGGACTGGAAACAAGCTTTGTTTCCTACAGCTGTGTTCCAGCTGCTCTGCATACAGATTAGCTACTTACTTCAGACATGATTCCGTTCAGCTCCCTCAAGTTCGTGCATATATATATATATATATATATATATGCATGCTGTACATTAATAAACGCTTGAAAATCTGCATAAGAAAAGGGCTTTATTTTTTAAGTGAAAACTTTTTGCTGAAGGTACTAAAACAGACATCTTTTATATGGAAGTGCTATGAAGATTGCATTTTTTTCTTGCTCAATTTATAGCAATATAATGATCTATTAAAAGGATGGTAAGCACATCTTACGACAAAAACAGACAGGATAAATATGTGTAGCCCTAATATTGTATCTCATCAAGAGACTAGAATGAAAGAGTACAAAATGAAATGATAATAGGAAACAAGCAACATTAATGGTAGGAAAGCCATCTGCTTTATAAATTTATATTCTCTTTAATTACCTTGTGGAATAGTATTCAAAATAAAATTTGGAAATGTAATTGCTACCCTGAAATTTATTTATATTAGACAACTTTCTCCAAATTAATGCCCTCCAGAAGTGTTGGATTCCCAAAATTCCCAGGATGGGATGGCCAGCAACATCTGGAAGTACATTCTATCAGCTTGGGGCAGGCTAATGTAGGATGTCTGAAGTTTCATTGATCCAAAAATTAAGTTTTCAGATGTGACTATTTCTGAGAGGTCTAGACAAAACATTTTATTGCAATCAACAGCTCTGCACAGAAAATAGAAAGTTACCAGTGCATTTGGAAGCCTTCTCAACTGTACACAGAAAACACAACCAGCATTTGTACAAGAGGACCACATCATATGCATTATCTGAGAGAATGCAATGAAAGTAAGCCCTTATAAGTTTCTTTTAAACACTCAGTGCCGTTTGATTCAATTTCTGTTGCATATTTTGCCTTATAATTTTTATCAGCAGTATCACAAATAGGCCTCAACACCAAGACCTTTTGTGCAGTAATGAACAGATTTAAATTAGGAGGATTTATGCAAGTAGATTCAGGGCAGATTGCTTGAGAGCTTTTTTGAATCTACACTAAATTAAGGCTGCTTAAAGCAAATAATAAAGTCCAATCAAGCCATGGGGATAAATTCAGTCATGCAGAAGAAAAAGGAACTTGTGGGGAAAGGAAAAAAAAACCCTCTTTACAAGCAAAATGTTTCTTGTGTCTTTATAGAAGAGTCTAACAGACTAAAATTTATTTTACTGAGCTATAGATCTTTAAACGTGAATGGATAGTTAAAGGCAATTTATTTTAAGTCTCATCCTGTTTCTAATTAGTTTAAAAAACGATTGTGAATTTCTTTTTCACATGTTTAATTCAAGATGTTTTGACAAGTTGTTAGTAATCATATTAACTAGTGGGTTTGTCCAGAGTACATATATGATTCAAACAATTATAGCTAAGTCAGCAATTGATGTATATATGCAGACTCTCAATTGTGGTATTTTTTATGGTAGCCATGCATTGGTCATGCCATTTAATCTAGGAACAAAATGTGACTGGTCAATTTCTAAAGCTAAGCAATATCTAGGCAAGTTTACAATTATGTTTAGTGCTCATGCACTGGATTAACATTGGCAAGTCTTCAGTATCAAATACAATGTGCTATATAAATACCTATATACCTCAGGATCCCCACTGGCCTTGCTATTTGCTGTTCCAGTCCTGCCTTAGAACCACAAAATTTGCCAGACTTTGGAATTAGGTTTATTGTTTGTCCTTATTTTCCAAATAGGTACATTTGGACCTACCAAAATAACAATAATCACCCTGCTAATTCAATGCAACCATCTTGTCCATTACTGAATCTTCTCTTAAAACTACTGTTTTTAGGGTAACTTTTCTCTTCAAAAAGGTCACAATTTAAGAAATAAAGGTTATCCCTCTTAGAAGAATATTGGGTAGCAAACAATTCTCATTACCAATTGTTAGAAACCAGCTGCAAAGTAGGTATTACACACACACACACACACAGAGTCACAGCTAGTAATTTTTTCAACTTCTTTTAGCAAATTGGTCCACACTTGAACGCTGTTCCTTTTTTGACATAACTTTACTATAAAGAAAAGAAAAGAAGAAAGAAAAGACTCCCACTGTTAGGTTTGTCCCAAAATGCTTTTCCTTGGAAATTTATTTCAAAAAATAACTTTTGCAGGCACTGAATGAGTACAGTTTGCCTATTCCCCTGCCTGAAAGCATCTCCTTATATATCAATATTTAGAATGATATGAAAAGGAACCTTCATATGTATATGTTTTATACATATGTTTCCTTTTAATTCTATGCCATGTGCCCTGGTAAAACTGGATATAAAAAAGGAAAAGCACAAACAACTTATGAAGTGTTTTGCAACAGATTGTTGCCAGCAAGAGTAAGAGAATCAATATTCACATTTTATGATATAGACTTACTTTGCTATACAAAATGAATTTACCATAATAATTAATTTTAGAATGGAATGGGCCAAACAGATAAAGGTTTACTTGCTGGCAATGATTACTGGCCATTTGTTCATCAAAGTAAGTCAACTGAAGAGATTTTCATGTTTAAAACCAAAATATTGAATGAGCTCCCTACTAAGTATCCAAGGCATGTTTAATATTACAAGTTCCTTATTCTTTTAGATTTATTATCTAAATCAGCTTTTTTCAATAGCAGAGAAGGAGTTACTAAACTGTTTATTACCTTAATGCATAGGTGACCAGTCCTAAATATTATGGGGTTATTATGAAGTTAATCCAGTGACTTTGTGGCAAAGTGTTTAATTTTCAACTTCGGCAGCAGTGTTCTATAATGAACCAAAAATATTCTCATCTCTACTCTATTATGATTGTTGAAAAAAAAAGGAAACAAAACAAAAAGAACAAAGCACCAAATTGTGTTGGAAAATCAGGAAGTGAATTCTTGCTGGCCTAAATATCTCCTGATATATTTATTAAGAACTACATTCTACTGAATCAATAGGAACTATTTTCAAATCCAGGCTCATAGGATCTTTTTGATTGTTTACCCATGCTCCCCAAAAAGATTTGTCCCCGAAATGTTCTGGATACTCTCTGGGAAGAAATTATTTCAATTTACGACGTGTGTGGGTTAATGTTTAGATGTGTTAACAAAAGTTCTCTAAAAACATTTCTATCCTGCCCTATGTCTACCTCAGCCATTAACTATATAATCTTCAGAGCTATACAAAGATTTTCAAGGCTTGTAGACATTACAAGAATCTCATGCCTGGCATCTACCAAAAATTGTAGATCCTGTTAACTTCTAGTAGTACAGAACACAGCAGTCAATACAAGTGAAGGAAGACCATCTTTCAACCATCATGCAACATGTATTTTGTACAAATAGGTGTTATGATGTTATTAGGCCAGGGGTGGGGGAGTACGTTGGCAAGAGTGCTCCGTTTTTGGCAGAATCATCCCTTCCAATATTACATTCTAGTATGCTATACCTACAAGGGCCCCCCAAAACTTTTTTTTAGAGAGTTGCAACTCTTCTGAAATATGTATTTAGCCCAATTATTTCAACAACAATTTTATGACCTCATATTAAACTTGTGTGTTATTTCCATTGACACTAGATAGTGAATGCCTGCCAAGTCCGGCATTCAGCTGAAATGACTGAAAGTGTGACTGTGATTCTGAAATCTTTAATTTAGGTTTCAAGTAGTAGCTAATTTTCATGTATTGAGTATATAGGTGTGTTTACACATACAACACACATCCAACTGTACCAAATTCCATAACAAGGGTTTTGCTTATCTTTCAGAAAATTGTGGTGGACAGCTCAGATGTCATCAACATAGGCATATTTCAAAACTAACCACTGGACAAGGATGAACCATTTGTATTCCAAAGAAGGTATTTTTGCTTCTCTCTCAAGCCAATAGCTCAAGATTTTTATTCTGGACAGACCAGCAGAAGACAAAGACAATAACAACTTACAAAGATAAAACATTAGCAACCAGTCCATGGCTTTGAAAGTAGAGGACAAGATCCAGATAGAATTTTCTGGTTAGATGTTAAATAAAATCATATATCCAACCTGCTTGTAAATGGGAATGCAAACCAAGCAGGCAGACACACAAATAATTTATCTAAAATAATTTGCCCTTGAGTCTAATCTGCTAGAGAAACCAAATATGAAACTTCAAGTGTTAACTCTATGCTCAGAATCTGGCTTTTTTTTTTTTTTTCCAAACATGGAAAATCATGAGAAGTGTAGTTAATCTTCTATTTGCTATACATCCATTATATTGTCTATTAATAAATAATTATTCATTATCAAAGCTTGTCTCTCTGTAGCATCTGAAGGTGTGATGATGTGCTCAGGACTGCAGGACTGGAGCCAAAAGCAAGTCCTCTTTATTTTCTTGCAGTAGAAGCAGAAGTCATGCTCAGAATGTGGTTTGTTTACACAAGAGGTCCACGAGTGGGAAGATTTTATTTCATTGTTGCAGACACCAAGCTGCAATTTAATTGTTCAAAGAGGGTCCTGGTCTAAGGATTACAGTTTTTAAGTCCAACCTCTTGAAAAAGAGAGGTATAAAACTCTGGTTCCAGCTGTTTGTTTCTGTATTTATTGACAATGTCAGCTATTTTCTGTTTTCGACGGACATGAGGGGGATTGTATGAGTCACTTTCCAACCTTTTTCTTCGACAAATATTTATTACTGTCTGTCTCACTAAGAATCCTTAAATAAAAAGGGAATAAAGTTAATACAGTTTATTGCACTCAGGAATATAATTTAAAAAAAAAAAGATTTTTCCTTTCATTTTTATTCTAACAATTTGAATATATAGCCAAAACATGAACAATAAACAACAGATATCATTTTATCCTATATTGTTTGTTAGATATAATGATAGATACAGGAGGCCATGAGATGTAATATATAACTGTGGAGTAAATTTCATACTATTACAGAATTAGCAATTTCAGTGTCTAGTTACTTCATTCTGAATGCAGACTTATCCTAGGAAAGTTTAAAAGGGCTGAAGATAAGGAACCTGTTGCCCTCTAGATACTGCTGAACCACATCATCCAGCAATCATGACTAGCATGACTAGAGGGGAAATCCAACCCTGGATTCTGTTTCCATACCAGCCACTGCTGCCACAGTAGACTGTAACATTGGATTATGCTCCCATTCTTGGCTGATTTCTTTCAACATTAGGAATCTGCAATATTGTAAAGAACTAAGAAGTAATGGGGATTGGGAGGAGCAGGGTGGGAAGGATGGAGGATCTGAATCCTTACTACTCCCGATTCTCACTATCCCACCAAAACAGTAATTACGTTTAGATTGCCTTGCACATCTGACTTGAGGTTGTACTGTGGACTGACAGAAAGTTGAGTTTATTGGAGTACTCCAATAGATCTCTTACTGTTGGAAGTTCTCACTAACATTTTAGGAATGTTATTAGTACATATACCTGTAGCAATAGATCTGAAAAGTATGAGTACAAGTCCAACTTGATTCTCCTTTATCAGTTTTTTCCACAACCCCTTGCTCAGTATTTCCCCAATACTGGGAGAAAGGAGATCCAATGTGGCATGAAAGTATTACCACCAATATACTGCTCTTTCAACCATCCCCCAATAAGCTATTGTCCCCGAGAAAGCCTGGCTTCTTCACTGGAAAATTGCCTGAAAAAGAGACTTCAGCACAAGGAGAAGGAAGAATTGATAGATTTTTCAAATCAGAAGTAGTTTAGTGCTGATGTAGCACTAAAGGTCTTTAATAATAACACACTGCATTCATAGTCCAGCAAAAAGTAAATTAGTCATCAATTATTAATCAGAAAACGTACCTAGAGCTCTCCTGCTAACTATCATGCCATCCACTAGAGGGATAACCATATTGAATTTTCCAGTAGCTCCTTGTACTTTTACCCTGAATAATCCAGTATTGAGGGGATGGATGAAAATCACTGGCACTTCTTTTTCAGGAGTAGCAGATCTTAAAAACCACATAAGTTACCAAAATCAATGAACATTTAAATATATAAGCAAAGCAATAGTTTTGAAGCTTTCACTTTCTAAATAATATAAAAAATAAAACATTATTAGCAAAGATGTCAACTATACCCTGACTTTTATTTTCCCAACCTCAGCAGGAGACCAAATATAGACAGTCTTACAAAACTGATGCCAGCTATACAGCAGATAGACAGGCTGGCTTAATACACACAAATATCAGTAGAAATGTTGGAAGTAACAGAAGCAAGCTGCAAACCTAAGAACCAGAGCTCATGTGTGGCATTGGCACAAAGTACAAAATCATTAGCAAGAGGTATTAACTACAACAAGTTTAAGTTTCATTAGGGAACAGTTTTCTTGCCCACACCATGAAAAATATACTTGGAAATGAAGTAAACATGCTTCCACCTATACACACTTGACATGCCTATTTGTCACAATTTACTGGTTAGGACTTGGTTGTGGTAATGCCTAATTCACAGGTTGCATATGAACAGACTATGCCCACACAGAAACAGCTGCAGTGAAAAGGTAGAGAAATTAAGTCATACCTCAGTGAAGTGCTGCTATTTGTTGTAGTTTCTACTCCAGTGCTAGTCTCTGAAACCAAGTCAGAGAGAGGGAAATTCTCTGCAAGGCAAAGATAATAATAAATAACAATAATAAATTTTGCAAAACATTTTCAAGTTCATAAAAAGTTTCAAGACAACACAGAAAAAATCTGGAAGCTAAATCAAATTTGTTATTGTAGGTAGCAGCACATAGATAATTCTGACTAATTTCAGAAAAAATAAAGAGGACTGGAATTTGGATGGGAAATTACTAGAAAATGCCAAGGCTTACATCAGATAAGGGAGGGAGGGAGGAGACATCCTAGTTCTATCTTTGTAATAAAATCCCAAGAATCACATACCTATGTCATCATAGCGTTCAACCCAAACCACATACACCTTGGTTTCAGGTCCCATTGGGGGAATAGCCCGACCTTGTGGCAACTTCTTTGATCTGGAAGTTGGACTGAGCTGTTGCAAATACATAAAAAAAAAAAACCAAGTGTTCACCAGTTGATCAAAATTAGCAGTGTGTATTCAGTTCTAAGAGTCTGTAGGAAATTAACAAATTTCAGCAACATCTAACTTATGAAACAATTCACTAGCAATAAACGTCTTCCCTGTGAAACTAAGTACTGCCCAAGACTAATTTATATCACACGCAATTGGCAATAAAAATACTGTATTTAATAAGACATTTCCCTATGATAAAAAAGTGTACTGGAAGAAGATACAACCTACATGCCATTAATGCCATTATTATGTTAAAATTGTATGGCAAAGCAGAATAGTAGAGACTCACGTCTATTAAATTCTGTTGGCTCTGCTTTCAGCTGATCTTTCACAAAATTCTCATTATTTTGCTATAGATATAAAAGTCATAACTTATATTTAAAGTTCAAGTCTAAATTTATTCACACAGAATAAACTTGCCCTCTGTGAAGTACTGAGATTGTCTGTATGATTGGGAAAGAGCTCAAGTGTCAGTGCTTGCTGCTTTAGTATCCCAGGTAGGAGATCCATGTTAGAATCACTTTCTTGGTCTGAGACATTGCTTTCTAATGAATCTGCTGAAACCCAAAAGAAAGAAGTTTCTTAAAACAAGAAGTCCATCAACTCCAAATCCATTTTGAATGCCAAAAGTACTTTTCCAGACAGCTCAATTCACTTAACAGCAGAAAAAGCCCACAATGCAATTGGGAGCCCTGCAATTTCCCTAGTCTGCATCCAATAGCTATATCTGGTTCCATCATAACTGTGCAAATAAAATGCAAACAGAGGATTATGCGAAACTTTTAGTGATCCAGCTCAGTTTTTCTCAATTTTGACTGGAAGCAGCTTGACAGAATTTTAGGCAGAAGACTTTCCTATAACTTACTATGTAGAAACATTTCTGTATGTACTCAAACATTATGTTCTCCCCATAAGAGACTTTATATGTTATTGACATGTCACAAAACTTTAAAACAAGATGGCCTAAACATTTGTATTCCTTATCTGAACCACTTTAGGAATTTCTTTAAAATGCATTTAACACTTCACAAGAGAAGTGGGTACATATTAAAAGCTTAACAAATAATGACTTGGCAAAAGAAATGGGTGCAGACCACAGGAACGTGTATCAGTAAGCCGAAACCACTTATGGCTTTCTGCAGCAGAGAGGAAAAAATAAATCTTGTTCCAGCTTAGAGTGACAATGTAAAAATGGATGCACCACATATTTTTGATATGCGTCAAGTTCTACTGCAATGCAGGATGCAGTTCTAATATGAATGCTGAAATATTTCTCAATCACTTACAGAATCAGAGGCACATGTAGTATACTTACTTAAGGACTCCACAGGCGAAGGAACAACAAAAGCGATTTCTGTAAGAGCATCTGCATAATACAATGCCTTCCTTTGCCCATTGAAAATACTGGCTCCCATGTCTTCTGAACAGATTACTTCATCTGAGAAGAGAAAAAAAATAAAATCAAGGAAAAGCCTTTCAGCCCTGTTCTGGACTTTATTAAAAGAGCCATGCTCTTCTGATATTTTGAAGATTAACCTATTTCCCAACCAACAGTCCCCAAATCAACAACTTGTTCTTTGGTTAACTGAAAAGATTTTATATGCTGTGTATGCTGCATCTAAAGATCTGTAGACTGGATGTACCTATTCCAACATAAGCATGAGAGAGCAATACTCTCAGGACACCTCACTGCTTAAATCCACGTGTGAGGAGAAGGAGCAATTCTGAGCAATTAACGTCCCAAATCACTGCAGAATGATTATGTCTGCCCTCTACAAAGAATTCTCTGCTAAGATCATTTAGTCCACTGAGATCGTGCTCAAATGGAGAAGATGGGGAAGGGGAAATGGACTTGTTTCAGTATGTTACTCTGTCCCGAACCTATGAAAGCACATCACCTTGCTCTGACCCCTCCTCATCGCAGATGCTGTTAATGGACCAGCTAGTTGAAACATGCCCTGTCCATCCAGGGTGCTTGCCCACATCAACAGACCATCCAAGAGATAGCAAGAACTCTAAGAAGTGTGGTTGAACATTTCTGGAAGACTCTACATTCTTCAAAATCTGGGGAGGAAAAGACCAGTATAGCAGAAAAAAGCAAAAGCTATAGAGGCAATTTCTTACTAACACTGTTGTGGAAATCAGCACTTTCTTTTGCATTTTTAGGATGTCCAGAATAGCTGCCTTGAAGTATCAAGCAATTTGGCTGGTACAATAAATAAGATAAATAAGACTAACTGTACTATATGTGTAGTCTGTATCATCCAGGGAGGTAGACTGGAGCAGTCTATGCTATCTATTCAAACAGAAACACTACAGAATGTCTAAAGCAGATATACAGTACTGTGCAAAAGTTTTAGCCAGGTGTGAAAAAATGCTATAAAGTAAGAATGCTTTCAAAAGTATATATTGTAATTGTTTATGTTTATCAATTTACAAAAGGCAAAGTGAGCAAACAGAAGAAAAATCTAAATCAAATCAATATTTGGTGTGACTACCCTTTGGCTTCAAACCAGCATCAATTCTTACACTTGCACACTTTGTACACTTGCACAAAGTCAGGGATCTTGTAGGATTAGAGTCAGGTGTATGATTAACCAATTACACCAAGCAGCTGTGAATGATCATCAATTTCATATGTAGGTTGAAACACAGGCATTAACTGAAACAGAAACAGCTGTGTAGGAGGCTTAAAACTGGGTGAGGAACAGCCAAACTCTGCTACTAAGGTGAGGTTGTGGAAGACAGTTTCATGTCACAGGTCATACACCATGGCAAAACTCAGCACAGCAACAAGGTAGTTAGACTGCATCAGCAAGGTCTCTCCCAGGCAAAAATTGCAAAGCAGACTGGGGTTTCAAGATGTGCTATTCAAGCTCTTTTGGAGAAGCACAAAGAAATGGGCAATGCTGGGGACTGTAGATGCAGTGATCAGCCAAGGAAACTTAATGCAGCAGATGAAAGACACATCATGCTTACTTCCCTTTCACATCGGAAGATGTCCAGCAGTGCCATCAGCACAGAACTGGTAGAAACCAGTGGGAACCAGGTACACCCATCTACTGTCTGGAGAAGTCTAGCCAGAAGTGGTCTTCATGGAAGAATTGCGCCAAGAAGCCATACCTCCAATGTGGAAACAAGGCTAAGCGACTCAACTATGCCCGAAAACATAGAAACTAGGGTACAGAAAAATGGCAGCAGGTGCTCTGGACTGATGAGTCAAAATTTGAAATATTTGGCTCTAGCAGGAGGCAATTTGTTCACTGAAGGGCTGGAGAACGGTAGAATAATGAGTGTCTGCAGGCAACGGTGAAGCATGGTGGAGGTTCCTTGCAAGTTTGGGGCTGCATTTTTGCAAATGGAGTTGGAGATTTGGTCAGTGGTGTTTTCACTGCTGAGAAATACAGACAGATTCTTATCCATCATGCCATACCATCAGGGAGGTGCGTGATTGGCCCCAAATTTATTCTGCAGCAGGACGACAACCCCAAACATACAGCCAATGTCATTCAGAACTATCTTCAATGTAAAGAAGAACAAGGAGTCCTGGAAGTGATGGTTTTGCCCCCATAGAGACCTGATCTCAACATCGAGTCTGTCTGGGATTACATGAAGAGACAGAAGGATCTGAGGCAGCCTACATCCACAGGAGATCTGTGGTTAGTTCTCCAAGATGTTTGGAACAAACTACCTGCCGAGTTCCTTCAAAAACTGTGTGCAAGTGTACCTAGAAGAACTGATGCTGTTTTGAAGGCAAAGGGTGGTCACACCAAATATTGATTTGATTTGAGTTTTTCTTCTGTTCGCTCAGTTTGAATTTTGTAAATTGATAAACATAAACAATTACAATATATATTTTAGAAAGCATTCTTACTTTACAGTATTTTTTCACACCTGCCTAAAACTTTTGTACAGTACTGTAATTGATTTGATTAATTAAGATATTGTTTATCAGACCAAGAAAAAGTTGTATGCACATGCAAGCCCTTTCATATGCCCAGCTTCAGTGCTGACATCAGTTTATTAAACCAAATTTCTCATAAGCTGGTTTGCTATGATTTCCAAAGGGTCCTTGAGTATGTTTCTCAGGACATCATAGGAAATGTTGGTTTAATAAAACCATTGTAACATCTCTGAAGCTAGAAATATTATGGGATGTACACAGACACAAGGCTTGTTCTGGCCTGATAAACCACAACTTGTTCAATCAGGACTGTTACTTCTGAATATTGTCAATGTGTTACTTAATACAGAATTCAGCTTCCTGAAAACCATTCTGCTTTTTAAAGGAGTTTCTACTCCTTACAGTAGTTAAGAAGTCTCAGAAGAGTTCTAAAACACCATTTCCAATAGTTGGAAAATCAATCTTAAGTGTCCCACATAACCTTTTGCCCTGAATAAGTAGAATTAGGATAGGTTAAGAAACGAAGATTAAAAATTGTGTATGTAAATAAAATACGAGTTATGTAAAATCTCTACCTCTTGCAAAATAAACTTAGTCAAATTATTGTGGCACAAAATTCTGAATAATTTCATTCCCACTGATGTGAAAACAACTTATCTGAATACCTGTAAGATGTCCTGAAAATGGACTATTGCACTCTACAGCATACGCTTGTACCAGCTGGTAACAAACTACAAGGAATTAGCATATTACTTACTTCTTGGCTTGTTTTTTGGCCTGCCTTCATGTAGAAGATGAAAACAGTATCAAAAGGACGACATGGTAGCAAGTCCAGATAACCAATATCATCAAAAAACCCAGGCAGAGAAGAATCGAGTGCAATCAGGTGAGGAGGTAGTCTGCTGTTAGCAGGTTCCTAACCAAAAAAGTGCAGATGTTAATGCTAAATAACCCCAAAAATATTTATGAAGAATTAAGATAAACTACTTCAGCTTGTTAATGAGTAACTGCTGTATTAGTGTATGAAAACAAAATCCAAAAGCCACACTGTGTAATATCTTTATCAGGATCAACTGAAATGGCACAAAAAAAGTTTAACTGTTAAGTTCTCCAGAACTTTTCATTAGCAAGATTTTACAAAAAGCAGGGAATGTGGGGAAAAGTTCCAGATCAAGAATAAGCAATCTACATCAATCAAGAGACTACTCGCTCCCGTTTTGGAGCCCCAAAGATGCCTACAGTAAAATTCAATGTCACTAATTTCAGTAGTATAATTTTTTTGTGTAAAAATAAATCCTAAAAAGGTGTTTCAAAGTTCTAATAGGTTTAACACACTATTTTGCTTAATTTATCTATCAACCCCCTCCAAAGGACAAAATGTTACAGGTCTTCACATCTGCTCATGTCACCACATTACTATCATGATCTTTCCAGCCTGTAAAGTCCAACATTTTTTAATGTCTGGGTGCCCTTGATTTAAGTGATTTTATTATTTTTTTTAAAAAGGGAGGGTGGGCAGTGAAGGAGTCATAAAAATCAATTGTATTAAGATAATTAATAGGTGGGGACGCGGTGGCGCAGCGGCTTAATGATGCTGAAAGTGCCGGCCAGAAATGGCTGAAAGCTTCAGCAGTTCGAGTCCAGCCTCGCGTTAACAAGGTGAGCTCTTGTTTCTATACCCGCAGCTTCTGCCAACTCAGCAGATCGAAAACGTACGTGAGTAGATAAATGAGCACTCTCACTCCGGTGGGAGGAAAATGCTGGCAGCGACTCCACAGAGAGACGGGACAGTTGCCGGTAAAAAGTGCGAAAATCGCGCTCGTCTGAAAAAGGGGCGCGAAGCAACGGAAATCCCGCCTCCTGTGCTGCCAGCTGGGCTGATGCTCTAGGAATTAGGCTCTGGCAAAGTCTAATTCCGAAACTAGAAAGATGCAATTGCCTTGAAAACCGCTAGGGGGCGGTCACTGCAGGGTCAGTAATGACTGTTAAGCAGATTAAAAAAAAAAAAAAAATTAATAGGTAATGTAATCTCCCACACAGACAATATAGAGCAAGGACCTTATTATATAGTAGGAAGTATGGCATACTCTTCCACCCAATAGTACAATTTTCAAAGTAGGAGTCTTACACCCACAGATATTTTTTTCAATAATGCACATGAAACTGTTAAGAGTTTTACTATTTTACTCCACTTTATAAAGTTCTATCTATTTTGAGGCACAAGTCAATGGAATCAATGCTACCTAGTAGCTTTACAGTTAGTCCTTGCTTAACAACCATTTGTTTAATGACGGTTCAAAGTTACAATGGCCTCGGAAAAAGTGCTCTACAACCTATCCTCATACTTATGACCATTGCAAACCACTGCACCTGCGGTCACGTGATTGTGATTTGTGACCTTTTTACGATGGTTGTTAAGCGAATCATGTGGTTGTTAAGTGAATTCTGTCTAAATTGTTAAGCAAATGAGTAAGTGAAAAGTCCATTGGAGAAGCCGGATTCATTTAACAACCATGTAAAATGGTTGTAAAATTGGGTCCGGTCACATGGTGACTTGCTTAACGACTGCCCCACTTAACAACCAATTTTCCAGTCCCTATTGTGATTGTTAAGTGAGAACTACCTCTATTGCTTACTAATGATTGTGTTTGAAGCAAACTAGACAATATCAAATTTTCAGTCACCTTCAATGCTTCTAGTGATAGAAATCCAAAGTGAGAAAGGAAGAGGCGTGCTGTCTGGAACTCCTGTGCAGGAGGTGGTGGCTTACACTCTGTCACTGGATCAGGGAAGTTTTTCATCCTCCATTCTTCTTCCATTTGCTGATCTATACATTTCTCATAAAGAACTTGCTGATCCATTCCACTTCTCAGCTTCTCATGACGTTCTTCCAGCTGAAAAGTATTTAACAACTTCATCAAACATCCATAATTCCCAAAAGTAGGATCAAGTTGTGGGGTAGAACCTCTTCTCATGACTCAAAGAGCAATGAAACCAAGTGCCTAAAAAAGCTCCTGCAATTTGCTCCAGCTTTCTACCTAATAAAATTCTGACTACTGATGCTCATCAGTTGCCATGTTACAAAAATTCACCTGCTATTCAGCCCCTACATGCAGTTAAATCAGTGCTCTAAAGAAAATAATAATTGCAAGCAATGTTAACAGAACCAACATGTGACTGACTTCACATTTTCACAGGATACGGAAAGAATAAGGACAACAGGATATTCCATCCCAATCTGGCAATGGCTTCCTGAAAAACGATGGCTGACTTATTTTATATGCCCAGTGAGTACGGAAAGTTCTAACAGATGGGGCTGCTGAGATGTACATGTGCATCAAACACCTTACTTTGTCCCAGAAAGACTAGTTGTGAAGAATATCAAGAGAAACTTCTAACAAATTTTGTTGAGCAACATGAAATCAATCAGGAAACTGTAAATTTCTTACTTCCTCAGTAACTATCTCATGCAAGTCTGGAATGCTCAGGTCTGCTTTCACGAAAGGAATTTTGTCCACTTCCTCAGGAAATGGCCGGTGCTTCACACTATATTTGAATCCAACATCATTTTTAGGTGCAGGACGAGGTTCTGGGACAAACAACTATTGCAAAGAATGAAACAAACAATCTTAAGACTTACTTTAAATGTTTTAATATTATATTATTGTAAAAGTATTGAAGCAGATTGAAATAAATTTGGGGGCGACAGCACTAGTAATTAATCTGAACAAAATTAACACTTATTATTGCATCTCAAATGTTTATTTTACCCAAAATGAGAGAGGCTGCCTTGATTTAATAATCTATTGAATTTAGCTATAATTTGAGCAAGATGAAGTATTACAGCCCTATAGATAGTTTTGCTTTTTAAATTTTTTTTTGTGAATAAGATTCATAGTCATGCTTGAAGTTATCTGCATTTATACAACTGTGTTGCCAGGTATTCTTAGATTACGTTGGGCATGCAGGTAGGTCCTGTTATCCAAGCAGCTATATGCAGGATACAACCCCAGATAACAAAGCTATGGTTATTGAAAACCTGAACCTCAGGAGGGTTAGGTTCAGAAGAGAACTGAAGAAAACTGAAAAATCACCAGCTTCACTCTCTTGTTCACTCTCTTGTTCAAGGCCAACAGTTTATGTGAATATTTGCCTCTTCCCTTGGCAGAACTCTCTGCTATGTGCTTGCCAATTTTCACTATGGAAGAAATAACATGCTGGAAAAGGGTGACCATATGAAGTCAGAATGATGTAGACTCTTGGAATCAGTGAGAAATTGGGAATGGGGGTTAGAAGCACAATCTGTATTTCTGTGGATGTGGCAAAATGATGATTGAGTGAAAACTGTGCCAAAAGTCACAGATATGCAAAACTGTCTATGGCAGACAATTTTGGATCTGTATTTATCAACCGCATATCAGCAAGACCGCAGACAGTAAGATTCATCTATATCTTTAGATATGGACATAAGCCCACATGGGTGGAAATAGTATTTCTAAATAATATAAAAACAACTCAAACAGTTCTTTGGCAGTTATATTTCTAGTACATAATTTTGATTTACTAAAGTATTCGTTCAGAGAAAAGAAACAGTACCAGAACAAATAATTAATCTTCTGGAATAAAGATGAACGTTGATACCATAATCATTTAGGATTATTAGTAAATAAATATGTTTGTGATGAGTCTTTTTTTGTAAAGAGAATTACCTTGATATTAACTGACATATCACTAAAGAAAACAGTACTTATGCTGAAGAAGTTCTAATGTCTATTTACAACTACCAGTAGGTTGGCCAAGGACAGACCATAATTACTATCTATTATGAAATTGTGCAACTGTTAAATGGAGGATGTGAACCACACACACACTGTGTATATGTATGAACATGATTCATTACGCCCTCATTTCCAAATTAGGATGGTAATAGAAATAGTCCCCAATTCAATAATCACATTTATTTTAATTTTTAAAAATGTAATCCTCCCTGGATCCCTACAAGAAAATAGCAGGAGAGGAATAATCCATGGTGCACAGAGTCAGTTTGGAAGTGAAACTGAAAGGGGCATTAAAACCAGTAATTCACTGCATTAAGGGTAATATAACATTAGTACTTCTACTGAACATTTTTCAGTGCTCTTTGGCTTTTATAAGAAAGCAAACTGGTTCCACCCAGAATTCTGACAAAAACCTTTTGATTTGATTTGGCTCCTCTTGGCAAAAGGCAAAGTTGTTGTGCCCATGCATGTCTTCCGGACATCCCACGGATCAGAATGGTGACTGAAGGAAAAAAGTCATCTAGGAAGAGAAACGCTTGCATGAATAACCTCCTAAAATAATAATGGTTAAAAAGATGAAATTGGGCATATGTAAACAAATGAAGGGAACAAAAAATTCAGTAATACAACTGGTAGATCTACAAATTCAACAGACTAGTCAGACTTGAAGATAAGAGATAAGCCTGCTCCATGTGCAGAAACTGCATATGATTACTGGAAAGAAATGAATAGGCTTCCCCATTATATCGGTAAATAAACAGAACTTGGATAGTCTTAATTTATCAGAGGAATGAAAGCACAAGGAAAGGAAACAGCAGGTTGGGCTACAGCATACCCAGTACTGAATGACTCAAAACAAAACAAAAAAATTCTCTGACATTCTAAATAATGTCTTGCAGCTTAAAGATAAGCTGCAAGACCTTGTCAAAACAGAAGCAGACTTAATTTGTGTTTAACTGGTTTCAGCTTGAATTCCTCAGTGCAACTCAAAGTTTTATCATGTGTTTTGGAGGATCCAAGATTAATTCAGTTCTAGTAAAAATTCATATAGCCTAATGGCAAAGAATGAGCCTTAAGTATGTAGCTGAAATTTTCTAATAATGTAAGAGCTCTGGTGGATTAGACCAAAGGTCAATCTTACCCAGCATTCTGTGCCCAGAATGGTACCTTGGATGTCTATGGAAAACCCATAAACTAAACATAAAGGCATATGGCTTTCTACTCATTCCCCAGTAACTGGCATTGAAAAATCTACTGTCTCTAATAATGTTCTATACAGCCATCATAACAACCAGTCTTTTACAGCTTTATCCTCTTCATTTTCATGACATAATTCATACTTTGTGATATGTCTCTTTGAAATACCTTTTCTTAAGGTCACATAAAGGCCAATCTAAAAAGAAAAATTCCAAGTTTTTTTAACAGTGTAGTCTAGTAAAACCTGGCTCCAAAAATAAGTTAGTATATGGAGAATACAACAAATAAAACAAGCAAGGAAGCTCCTAGTCACCAGTTTTGAAACAAACCAGGATAATGAACCATCATGAAACCACGTTATCCATCTGAAGTGAGCTGCATCTCAGATATACCACCCAAATTTAATATGGCACAATTTTACAATATTCTACAGTTCAGTACAATATTCTATAATGCAAAAATCAGTTTAATTAACCACATACACGTATACACAAGGATGCCTGAAAAGTTGCATTATACATTTACTCACTTTGCTCATTCCCTAAAGGCTGCTCTAACATTGCAAGGATGACACTATTATCCAGGACAAAGTAGCGGAAGCTGTATTTGTTTATAGAAGGCAGACGAGCATATTTGATTAAGGTGATCTCATTTACTAAGCTGCATGGGGAAGCAGGACCACTGGGTGAAGGAAAAGCTCCAAGAACTTGCATGATGCTGTAAACCAAAAGAATAATTTAGTCAAAACATATTTAGTAGAAAAACCATTCTTAGAATACTGGAAGTAGCATAAATTGTATCGATGACATTTTTCCTGGTGACTTGCTGTCACAAGGCATCAAGTAGCCTACAATTCTAAGTAACATAATCAAGGAAAAGGTATTTAAAAGAAAAGGCAGAACCTGAAAGTATTTTCTTTAATCAACACCAAACATATATTTCCAAGATTCTTTAAGTAAAACACCGTTTTCAGCAAATTCACTGTGGAAACGTTACTCTATCAAGGTAAGAAAAACATTGTACTGTGATCAAGAGGATTATTTTCAATAATCTTTCATACCATGTGAGGGTAGCTTCAGCTGCATCCTTCACTCTCATGGAAGCAGGATTTGGCTCCTTATCTCCTTTGTACTTAACTTCTTGTTCACTACTTCTGGATTTACTTCCTGAAATGCCCAGTTCCACAATCTCCAATACTTCTTTTAAACAATCCTAAAAGGGGAATGTTGTACCATTCAGCTACTTGGCAAATTCAGGGCATCTATTAACAAATCCAACACTTTACTAAAGAAATAAAATAACTAAATTAGGTCAGATGTCCTTGATGGAAGGACAAAACAATTCTATGAATATTCAGAAGAATTGAGAGGATGAATGTAGAATAAAGCGAATAAACTAAGTAAGATGATAATGAGATTCTCAGTAAGACAAGGAGCTGAAAGAAGAATGGATTGGTCCAAAACAGCTGAAAAGATTAAGCAGGAGCTGTGTTTAGACACATGGTATGTCTTGTGCAGGGCTCCTGTCAAACATTTCTGTAAACTTTGAAAAATTCTCAAAGGGAGTCTGAGTAAGTGAATAACACATATGTGTGAATCACAGAAATCACAATAAAGAACTTTTACATTGCTTCAACTTACTTCAGGTTATGTTTCACTAATTAGGTACTGTAGTTTCTTAGGTACTTTGCACTATTAGTTTATTTAGGGCAGCTCACTTTCCTGGCACTGATTTCACTTGGATGTTTTTAAGAAAGTTTGTAATTTAACAGACCTTTTAGGAGCGATAGGAGGTCCACAGCCTATACAGTCTGTAATGATAAAAGCTCTAGGATGCTTTTTGTTGTTGTTAGGACTCACCAATACCTGATATAAAATGATATATAGTCATTTTGATAGCTAGTTTTTGTAGGGGAGGAGGAATACATATGTGCATCATAATGTCTTTGGTGATTAGTTGCATTAAAAACATTTAAGAACATACAAGCTACCCAGAGTTTTAGAAGCTCCTTTTACTTTATCCTATCCCCCATGGTTTAACTGAGGCAAATGTCATGATTTGTTGTGCACTGCATATTTTGAAAACAAACGACAGGATAACTCCTGGGGCAACTGTTGAAGGGCGAAATGTGGCTTTCTACCTAAACCTTTACATTCCTACTGTACTGGTTTTACAAACGAAACATGCAGACACATTGCAGAAAAAAGGTTTGGATGTATTTATTACCATAGACAAATAACTAAGCTTATATATAGAGAGAGACATTTTCACTTACCTTTTCATCAAGGATGTCTGGATGTTCAGTGAGCCAGACACACAGACATTGAAATGCTGCTACTATCATGGAATGGAGATCTCTAGAATGGAGAGGAGCTGGACGACTACACTGATACACAATGTAACAGCACACAGAGCTAATTGCTCTCTTCCTATCAGAAGAGTCAACGCCAACCTTCACCTGACACAAGAAGTACAAAAAGTTGCTCAGCTTTAGGAAATCACTCTCCACATTAATCTAAGTAAAATTAAAGCCCCATAAAAACACAAGTGAGCTTAACATGATATACCAAACTATAGAATGTGCTATAATACAAAACCTCCATATATATTGGATTTTTATATTCTAAATACTTACTTACCCTTTTGACTTAAAGAGCATTGTTTTTTATTAAATAATTTTATTTCATTAAATTGCTATTCAATTCAGATTAATTGCAGCAATTTTTTTCCAGGTAGGAGAAAAATCAGTATATCCTTCAAGAGAAAGATGGCATCCTAGCATGGAACAAGTTCTGCCAGATGTTCCTCCAGGAGGAAAGAGATTTTGGTGAAGAAGTAAAGAGAAGGTGAGCCCAAATCCTGCAGCCTAACACAGACAATTCTCAGAAGAAAGATTCCCTAATGCTCACCTTTGCCAGACCCGAGAGTAGCTCTAATGCAGCCAGCGAGATGCTCATTTCCTGTCTCCACTGGGCGTTGAGCCTTTGGGTTACCAAATGAATGCTGCGGATCAGGAGTCCAGCTGCAGTATCTGTATGAAGAGCTAGGATATAAACCCCAATACCACACACCACAGGGAGGGAAAACAACTAAGCATTAGTGACAAGCAGCAAAGCAGTCCATCAGACAAAAGCTAAAGCAGTCACAATACACACAGAAAACAAAGTACACACCCCTCTGGGGAACTAAAACATTCAACAAGAATTTAGACTCTGAATGTTACCTAAGGTAGCTAGGTACTGATCTAAAACCATGTTTGTCAATGTTGCTAATGAAATCTTGGTAAATTTGGCTAACTTAAATTTTCTGTGTGTTCTGATCCCTTTCCATATTTTTGTGACCAATTTTGAAATGCTTTTTTTAGCAGGGGAAAAACTTGAGCAAAATGAATAAATGCAACATTATTATGTAGCTAACAATATCCTATTTTTAGTATTCTGTACTTAAACATTATCTTTTTTTAAGGTATTTCAAATCAGAAATGGAAAACTTCCTACATTTGAGAAGTGAATAGTTCAGAATGACAAATTGCTTTAAAAAATCACCTTTCCCCAACCAACCTTTTCTGTTACAAAAACTGGTTTTTAGTTGCCAATATAAATGTTCTGATAAAAGTTGAAAATAGAAAACTTTTCCATGCCTGAGGCTATTTTCACAATTCAATATTTTAGAAGTCCATTACCTTACTGAAAGCATAAACTAATCCTAAAGCACAAAGCAAAAAAATAATCTGGGACTGGATGTCTTTTTGCACAATATAACAGAAATGCTGGTTTATCCTAGTTTACTATGAATGACCATTCTGGAAACCATACCAGCTTAATACATAGCTTAATACATAGTACCAAATGGCTTAATACATCTTAGAATCTATTTTGGGTGGACTTTTTGCCAGTTGTTTTCTGCCTTTTACAAATACATTGATTGCACTCAAATACATTATAAATCAATTCATGGTCACTAATGGACTTTTGTCTCTCCACTTTCAACTCACATTTATCAGAACCTCAATAACATATGGGTGTTTTGCATAAGAGATTTAATACTTTCATAGGAATTGATCCTTTTAGACAAAAAAGATGGAGTACAGGCCAAAAGGTTTAGATTAGAATGGTCTTTAGATATTCTACAATTCCCAATTAATATGCTGAAGGTTAAGTTAGCAAGTGATACACCTAAATGTGTTGCTAATGCTGTCCTTAGGTTAGGGTTATCTCGCCACAGTAAAAACAAGAATATGGATAGCAGCAATTAAGTACACTTAATTGGACTCCATCAGTTTTGACCCACCTCATTCTGAGTAATAATTTTTATTCCAATTGGAAGAAAGTCTTTAACTGGAAAATCACATTGTGTGGCTTATTCCCAGCCAATTTATGTATATTAAACAAGGATCAGGCTAAGGAATTGATTTCACAACACCTCGTGGGTCTAGAAGTGAAGTTTAATCTTCTGTCCAGCTTCATTTGATGGGAGAATCATTGCATCTTATCTTTCTACACTGGTCTATCCTCCATATAATTGGGCTTTCACAAGGGTATGTTTCAACAGTCAGATGTTACTTAGCTTTTGTACCAGCTGACAAAAATTTCCAGGTCACCTATAATGTCGCTAAATTTTGCCATTTAGGTTCAAGAATGTGACAGAAGACACTTCCTAGTGATCAACTTTCACCCATATAAACCTGGTTTGTTTTTTGTATTTTTCTGTAAGTTTCTTCATCTGTTTTGCTGGGTTCTGGCCATAATAGAGTTCTGCTGATTAAATTAGGAAGTAAAATTCTGCAACCTCTGTCTGATCAATAACATCCATTATGCAGTGGCAAAGTGAGTCTCATTTAAGTACAGTGGTACCTCGGGTTATGAACGCCCCTCCTTACGAATTTTTCGAGATACGACCAGCTCCGGCCCCAAAAATTTACCTCGACATGTGAACTCCGCCTCGAGCTACGAACCGGATCCGCGGCCATTTGCCCTGCTGCCACGCAGTCGCGGCTTCCTGTGGGCAAGATCGCGGTAGCAAGGAGATGTTCGGTGAGGCTTGTGGTGTGTTTTGTGGCATTTGGAAGGTTTTTGGTGTGCTTGTCTCCAAAATAAAATGCATATGTTTCAGAACTGTTTAACCGTATGTATTTACATTGAACCTTATGGGGAAATTTGCCTCGTGGTGCGACCAAATTTGGAGGGCGGATTAGCCGTATTTACATTGAGCCTTATGGGGAAATTTGCCTCGTGGTGCGACCAAATTCGGAGGGCAGAAGGGATTAACCGTATTTACATTGAACCTTATGGGAAAATTTACCTCGAGCTGCGACCAACTCGAGTTGCGATCAGAGTCACGGAACGGATTAAGTTCGTAACTTGAGGTACCACTGTACATTACATAAGCCCTCACTCACAAATCACTAATTAAACTAGATTGGTTAATGCTATAATAAGCTGAAAAGTTAATTTCATTTAACTTGGCTACCCTGAAGCTATGGAATATACTCCTTACTATGCAAATACAGGTAATCCCCGGGTTAAGAATGTCAGGTTTAAGGATGACCCATAGTTAAGAATGCAGCCTATTGTAGCAAAATTCAAGTTAAATACACAATGATTCAAGTTAAAGACACAATGGTTCAACTTAATTACACAATACTACTTAATACTGGTGAGCTACTCAGGTCCGGCAAAGGTGAGTATTAGGGAATCTTTCTTCTGAGAATCGTTTGTGTTAGGCTGCAGGATTTGGGCTCACCTTCTCTTTACTTAGTATTAACAGTATTACAATAATACTGTTCCAGCTTACGTACAAATTTGATTTAAGGACAGACCTTGGGAATGGAACTCATTCTTAAACTGAGGACTTCCTATATATCATGACTACTAATTTCAGGGAAGGGAGGCAAGAGACAGGAGGTAGAAATGTATAAGGAAGACTTCTAAATGATTATTCTGTACATCTTGCATGATTATGCCTTTATGCTGCTTTTTATTATTACTTTCAGAATAGTTTTAGACACTGGTGTGAGCCATCTTAAACAAGATAAAAAGTTGCCTCAAGCATGACGACGACACTAAATATGTATGAAAAAAACTAAGAATCTTCAAAGCTCAAAAATGTTTTACAATCTTTTAGGTATTATAGGTCTTGCTATCATATGACTTTTGTAAAAAAATCAGTTTTATCACTGGGCATTAATCTGAATTCAATTTCTCTATGGAATGGAAGTGACCTAGTCAAAAAACCACTACTGGCATAGTTAACATTATTATGTGACTCCTCTGATATCTTGGCAGGGATTTGGCTATGCATTTAATAACAGATCTATTGTATTTTCTGTGTTATAGTGTAAAAAGCATATTTAGAAGACGTTGAGACAGAAACATAATTTAAAATTTATGCACATGAGATATTTATACTTTGAGACAATCACAGTTTGAAAATAGCATGTAAACTTTTTTGTTTTGATCACTGGAAGGTAGAGATATTAATACTTAAGATCAGTTTATTTTAAACTACTGAGTTATTGAAAGAAGGGTTGCCCAAAATTGCTAAATGTAGTATATTCAATTAAAACATATATCACAATTTGGTTCACCTACACTAACAGCATCATCCAATTATTAGTATTGGAATATGTTTTGGATTATTTTACAAAATTCCCCTCTCACCCCTATGGGTGGTATGTGTCTTCCTCAATCTCAGGTCCTCTACCAGAAGCCTGGGAGTTTGAGGGTTCTGCGCAGTATCTTAGCTGTTCCTAGCACTGCACTCTTCTGCACAGAGAGCTCTGATGTTGTTCCTGGGATCTGTTTGAGCTTAGGAGTCATGGCCCCGAGTGCTCCTACCACCACTGGGACCACTTTGGCCTTTACTTTCCACATCCTCTCGATTTCCTCCTTCAGGCCCTGGTACTTCTCCAGCTTCTCATGCTCCTTTTTCCTGATGTTGCTGTCACTTGGCACTGCTACATCTATCACTACCGCCGTCTTCTGGTCTTTGTCTACTACCACGATGTCTGGTTGATTAGCCAATACCTGTCACTTGGCACTGCTGGTTGATTAGCCAATACCTGTCACTTGGCACTGCTACATCTATCACTACCGCCGTCTTCTGGTCTTTGTCTACTACCACGATGTCTGGTTGATTAGCCAATACCTGCCTGTCCATTTGGATCTGGAAGTCCCACAGGATCTTAGCCCTGTTATTCTCCATAACCTTCTGTGGAATCTCCCATCTGGACTTGGGGGGGTCTAGCCCATACGCTGTGCAGGTGTTCCTGTACACAATGCCAGCTACTTGGTTGTGCCGTTCAGTGTATGCTGTTCCTGCCTGCATCTTACACTCTGCCACTATGTGTTGGACTGTCTCTGAGGCCTCTTTGCACAATCTGCACCTTGGATCCTGTCTAGTGTGGTAGACCCCTGCTTCTATGGATCTGGTGCTTAGTGCCTGTTCTTGTGCTGCTATGATCAGTGCCTCAGTGCTGTCTTTTAGTCCAGCCCTTTCCAGCCACTGATAGGATTTCCCAATGTCAGCCACCTCAGCTATCTGTCGATGGTACATCCTATGCAGGGGCTTGTCTTGCCATGGCACTTCCTCTGCTTGAACCTCCTGCCTTGTCTGCTGCTGCCTGAGGCATTCTTTCAGCAGCTCATCTTTGGGTGCCATCTTACTGATGTATTCCTGGATACTTCGGGTTTCATCCAGGACAGTGGCTTTGACACTCATCAGACCCCGCCCGCCCTCTTTGCGCCTGGTGTACAGTCTCTGGGTGTTGGACATGGGGTGGAAACCTCCATACATTGTGAGGAGCTTCCGGGTCTTCACATCAGCAGCCTCCTACGCTGATATATATATATTCATAAACACTTAAAGAATATCATTAAGGTAGATATTGTTTATTTGCAAGAATTCTGGATTAAAGTATTGGAATATCCCACATTAACCATTCAATGGCTAAGGGTATTAAAAGTACTAATGTATAAGCTTTATTAATCACCCAATCCCCAAAAACCTTTGGTGGTATGTTGAAGAAACTGGGACAATTTATTGGATACTTCAGAGAATGTTGGGTTGGCTGTCAATTTCATTTTTGAAGTATAAAATGAAGAAGGGGACACTTATTCATATGACATGGGCATATCCTACTATGTTCTATTTTGGTTTAATATCCATAAGTTTGCTAATGTGTTACATAGATCAGTATAGTTAAAAGATGTCAATATACTTCTGACCTTATTTTGGAATTTATCCTTTAATGAAGAACCATGGACTTATTGACATGAGGTACAGGAAAAAAAAAGTTACCCTTTCTGTTAGAGACACTGATTTACAGTCCTGAATCAATAACATGCATTTATTTTCTGTTTGAGAATTGGCGTTCCGTTATGTATCAACGTAACGGAAAAACTGATATTATTCCACATACTTAAGATTTAATAATGATCTTATATATAATTTTTTGTTCTCTTTTTTCTTTTCAATCATTTTCTTTTACCCCTCTTTCTTTATATATTAAAGCAATAAAAAACATTTTAAAAAGTACACAGGACTTCAAAGTTTAATCAGATGACATACTGCATTCCTCCATAAAAGCATAGAACATGCTGAAAAGTCTATCTCAGTGAAACAACTAAACTGCCTTTGATAAGTCATCTGATAATCCTTATCCTCTCCTTGATCCGGAGAGCAGTCCCAAGGAGCTGACCCATTCACAGGCTCCTCATTCCGCCACAGTTGTCAAATGGACCATGTTCAGTCTGCCATTGCTGTCCCCGGAAGTCCTTGCTCCATACAGAATCTCCCTGCAAAGAGATCATGAAATAGCAATCTCCAGCAGGTCTGAGAGTTCTGGGAGCCAGGGGAAAACCATCCTGCCTAAGCCACTGTTCGGTGCCTTTCAAAGAGACACTGGGTTCGCCTACTTCCTCTCTTAATTACTTTAGGAAGCTGCTTTTTACTGATTTCTTAGAAGTTAAGAACCTTCCAAAGGACAAGTTTTATTACGCTGGGAGAATCTCCTTCTACCCTGGATAAAAGAAGCTCCATGTAAGTGGAAGGATTAAAAAGAAAAGATTTACTTTTTGGAAAATAGAGAAGGGAGACTAGAATGTGGATTTTGGAAAGTTAAGGGGCTAGATGGACTTGAAAGAATATTTCCTGTGGGGTGTTTTAAAATTTATAAATGAATATATGAAGATTTTCAAATTAATTGTAAGAAATCCTCCCGTGGGAAAGTTTTGCTGCCTGGAAAATAAACAGATGATAAGAAGGGACTTGAAAGTTGACTAGAGGGAACCAGAGAGAACAAACTATTACAATTAAAGGAGAAGAAACCCATTAATACAATGGAGCTATTTGACAATGGAAGACATTAAGGCTGTTTGGGAATAATGTACTCAGAAATTACTTACAAGATTGTTTGATACCATAACAGAGGATATAGAAGAACAACAGATATTATTGGATAAAATAGACAATGAGGTTTATTTGAATGTGGATTTGGAGTTTTAAAAATGCTGGATTATAAGAGTGATATGGAAAAAGATGCTGTGGCTCTGAAAATTGATTTTAAAATGCCAGAGTATAAGATATGGAAAAAGATGTCAAAATGGATCTACAAATGAAACCAACTGATGTCATAATAATTAAAGGAGACATACAAATAATAAATCAAAAGAGTGACTTGGAAAACCTTCTTATCTTGGATTTACAAAAGGAATGTGTTAAACCAATAAAGCTGTTTTTGAGAGGAGACAAAGAGAAACTACTGAAGTTGTTCCTGAAAGGAGACAGAGAAAATGATAAGAAATCAACTTGTGGGACATTATTTGACAGCATTAAAGATTAAGCTCTTTAAAAGCAAATAGAAGGTTTATAAAGTGAACTTATTTGAGCAGGGTTAAAATATATGTTGTGGTTTCTACTTGCTATTAACAGGATTTTTTTTTTTTTTTGCCAGGACTAAATGACCAGGTTTTAAGGATCTGTTTATAAGTGGGGAGAGATGTCTTTTGCTTTACTTCTTAGAGAAAGTGGTAAGTTGGATTACAAATTGATTTTTTAAAAATTAAGGTTAAAATACATATGTTACTATTTCTGGTAGCTCTTAATAGACTTGTGATGATGAATGATGAGTTTTTACAATTTGATTATTGGTAAGAGATGAAATATGGAAAGAAGAGATTTTTTAAAAATTGAAATACTAGAGAAGGTGTTAAGTTTATACTTGTCTGGAGGGAGGGGGGAGTCATTTTTTATATATCTTCTTTTTCCTTTCCTTTTCCTATCTCTTTACACTTTCCTTTTTTTCTTTATTTTTTATATTTTCCTTAGTTTGTATTAGTCTTTTATCTCTATTTGTAAATGCTAATAAACTTATATATTTTTTAAAATAAGTCATCTGATAAGAGTAACTTATCTGATGCCTTATTTAAAAGTGATATTTTTACTGTTATTAATTTATTTATTAATCAAATTTATATAGTCTCACAAGAAATTACTCTGGTCGGTGTACAATAATCAAATAAAAAACAACACATATATAAAACAAGCATTTAAAGATATAAAAAACCAACATTAAAAATTAAAAAAGTTATTAAAATTAAAAATATACAAACCCCAGGCAGAGAGAGTGTGAATACATCCACCTCAATAGTGGAGCCATCTAAACAAGTCTCCAGTTCCCTGGGACCCCCAGGCCTGATGACATAACCAGGTCTTGAGGGACTTCTGAACATCAAGAGAGATGGAGCTAACCTAATTTTGAGGGGGAGAATGTTCTATAAGGTGGGTGTCACGGCAGAGAAGGCCCACCATCTGGGACTTACCAAATATAAGTCCCTGACAGATGGTATCTGCAGCATACCTTCTCTGCCACATCTAATGGGGTTAGCTGATGTAATCTACCTGATGTAAATGTAATGCTAGATCTAATGGGGCAAGCTAATGTAAATTAATGGTAGAAAGGGATTCAGATGGATATTTAAATATGCAAATAGAGCTCTCTGTCTGCTGAATTTATTTGGAAATTCACTGTAAGTGGCTTCTGGGTTCTTAAGAAGGATGACTGGGATCTCTAACTTTTATCAAAGAAGCTGACCTTCAACCAGTATTGGTTTATCAGACTCAGAAATCTGTAACCTCAGATAACAACTGCATCTCAATGCATATGAAAACATAAGCTTTTCTAGTCAAAAAGGTCATTCCAGCTTAAACATACAGATGAAACTCAAAAAATTAGAATATCATGCAAATGTTCATTTATGTCAGTATGGCAACTCAAAAGGTGAAACCAATATATGAGATATACACATTACATGCAAAACGAGATATGTCAAGCCTTACTTTGGTATAATTGTGATGATTATGGCGTACAGCTTATGAAAACCCCAAATTCACAATCTCAGAAAATTAGAATATTACATGACATCAATAACACAAGGATTGGAAATAGAACAATATCGGACCTCTGCAAAGTATAAGCATGCCTATGTACTCAATACTTGGTTTGGACCCCTTTTGCAGCAATGACTGCCGCAATGCGGCGTGGCATGGATGCTATCAGCCTGTGGCACTGCTGAGGTGTTATGGAAGACCAGGATGCTTCAATAGTGGCCTTCAGCTCCGCTGCATTGTTCGGTCTCATGTCCCTCATCTTTCTCTTGGCAATGCCCCATAGATTCTCTATGGGGTTCAGGTCAGGTGAGTTTGCTGGCCAATCAAGCACAGTAATCCCATGGTCACTGAACCAGGTTTTGGTACTTTTGGCAGTGTGGGCAGGTGCCAGGTCCTGCTGGAAAATGAAGTCAGCATCCCCATAAAGCTTGTCTGCGGAAGGAAGCATGAAGTGCTCCAAAATCTCCTGGTAGACGGCTGCGTTGACCCTGGACTTAACGAAGCACAGTGGACCAACACCAGCAGATGACATGGCTCCCCAAATCAACACAGACTGTGGAAACTTCACACTGGACTTCAAGCATCGTGCATTGTGTGCCTCTCCATTCTTCCTCCAGACTCTGGGTCCTTGGTTCCCAAATGAGATGCAAAAGTTGCTCTCATCAGAAAAGAGGACTTTGGACCACTGGGCAACAGACCAGTTCTTTTTTTATGTAGCCCAGGTAAGACGCTTCTGACGTTGTTTGTTGTTCAGGAGTGGCTTGACAAGAGGAATACGACATTTGAAGCCCATGTCCAGGATCCGTCTGTGTGTGGTGGCTCTTGATGCACTAACTCCAGCCTCAGTCCACTCCTTGTGAAAGTCCCCAACACTTTTGAATGGCCCTTTCCTGACAATCCTCTCCAGGCTGCGGTCATCCCTGCTGCCTGTGCACCTTTTTCTACCACACTTTTCCCTTCCACATAACCTTCTATTGATGTGCTTTGATACAGCACTTTGGGAACATCCAACTTCTTTTGCAATTACCTTTCGGGGCTTTCCCTCCTTATGGAGGGTGTCAATGATGGTTTTCTGCACAACTGTCAGCTCAGCAGTCTTTCCCATGCTTGTGATTCCTACTGAACCAGCCTGAGAGACCATTGAAAGGCTCAGGAACCCTTTGCAGGTGTTATGGATTCATTAGCTGCTTAGAGTGGCACACTTTGAGCCTAGAATATTGAACCTTTTCACACTATTCTAATTTTCTGAGATTGTGAATTTGGGGTTTTCATAAGCTGTACGCCATAATCATCACAATTATACCAAAGTAAGGCTTGACATATCTCGCTTTGCATGTAATGCGTCTATCTCATATATTGGTTTCACCTTTTGAGTTGCCATACTGACATAAATGAACATTTGCACGATATTCTAATTTTTCGAGTTTCACCTGTGGTTGCCACAGAAAAGCATGCCAGAATGTTCTAAATGAGACAATACATGCTGCTCTGCCAGATCCTGAAGTGAATTCTACAATGAAAAGATTTGTGTAGAACATTTAAATCTTTAAATATAGTGGAAGCATACATAACATACATATGTGCGCATACACACAATATTTTAGATACATCTGATTAATATTGATTAATGAATCTTGGGTTTCTCTGACAAGCTCTAGAACATAGTACACATTTAGCGCAGTCATTAAATACAAACATAAGGAGTCAAGAAACTGAAAATCAGGCAAAGAACTGAAGACACTGCAACATTTAGTGAAGTTATTTACATCTTTTTCCCAATTACAATGACATTAGACTGTTCTGATACCATTTGAAAATGAAGCCACAAAAATTTCTCCATTCTGGAAACCAGACTGAATATTATATACATCTAGTAGCATTCTGAAGGCTGTAAATGATGATCAGAATAAAAAAGTAGCAATATTGAAAGGATGGAGGGAAAAAGCTGCAACAAGGGAATAGGCAGAAAAACTATGGAGAGCCTCCCAACCCACCTCACAGGGTTGTTGTTGTGGGTAAAATAGGAGGAGGGAACATTATGCAGGCTGCCTTGAGTTGTACAAAATAAAGGCAGGATATAAATCTAAAAAGCAAAAACACCAATTATTACCCAACAACTTTCCCCTTCTGTCCCTTATCGTAATAACAGTGATTTATTTATACCTATAGCAACATAAATATCTACTTTCTTCCAAGACTCAGGATATTTACAGAGTCATAACTGAAATGTACTAAAATGATACCTGTATAATCACAGAACAAAACAAACCGAAGCAGAGCTTGCTGAAAAGGCAACCCATTATCATCTCCACCACCCAAATGCCTGCTGGAGCAGGATGGTCTATAAGTGGTGAAGTTTGTACCTTGCAATAAAATATATGTGTTTATCCTTTTTTTTAATTAAAAATTGTAAACCTTCCAAAACCTTTCAGGTGCCATTAAAAAAAATGGGATTGGTAGACTAGGGATGTTTTGCAGATATTAAGATAGCCAATCTTACCATAATCCCTTAGCAGAGCTTGTGCAGGTCTCTCGCTGTCAGGAGTTGTTGGTTCTGTGCTCCCTCCACTTGCCGTGCTAATGCCACTGTTAGTGCGACTATGGCTTTTCAGGACAATATTCTCACCACCATTCTGTTAATTCAGAAAGCAGGCTTCTATAAGAAGAGGAAGGCTATCCTCTCAGAACTCAGATATCTTTTGTGCCGTCGCTATATGATAATTTGCTTTGACTCATCAAAGCATCTCTTCTTAAAAATGAAAGAAATCTTACCGTTTCCATCTGGCAACCAATGGCTTCTAGAAGTGCTGAATCTTGCACAATGTTTAACATCGCACCTGTAGAATTAAATTTAAGATATGACAATATATATGCAGCTAACCTGTCTGTCTATATAACCCTGTATCTAATGACATTTGTTGTCACTGTCATTTTGTGAAAATCCATGCAACATTAATTCCAGTACTTTACTGCATTGGGAAGCAATGCTCCCAATTTTAGAAAATTATTACTTTTCAGATTCACTTTTACCAATTTCAGAATTCTCACGTTGTTAAGAATCTATAGGTTTCAGGTCCATTCTACCATATTCATACATATTTTTGGTGGTTTATACATCGTTATTTTTCTTTTGCGCATACATATGCATAACCAACCCTGATGCTCGAGCTTAATACTTTCACCATCAATCTTGGAAGATATTATTTATAATTTGTAGGACTATGGTTTTATTGTATTTTAATTAATATTTATTCTTTTACTGTGAATCACCCAGTCACTTCTAGGGAGATGGGTGATGACAAATGTGTGAAATACACACACACACACACACACAAATAAATAAATAAATAAATAAAAATATGTTCATTGTTTTTAGTTAATACTACCATTCTAGTGTCACCTGATCTTTTTTTTTTTTCATTTACTTAAATACATTTTTGGTTAAAAGAGGCATCTTATGTTCCTTATTCATCTGAATGGCCACTTTAAAAAAAAAAAGAGTGCTACAAACAAAAAATACAAAAATATTACTTCAAATGACTTAAAAAATGACTGTTATGAAAACACCAAGCATTCCCAAGCAAGATATGCTGTGAAGTCTTTATAAGAAAAAGAAATAACTAAAGAAGTGGATCCTTCAACTACTGCAATGTGTAATATTTTAATGAGCACCAATACTTTCCTCTAGAAAGTATTTTTTCTTCTCCTTTTTTCCTCACTTCACCACATTTTTAATTTCAGCTCTCTACCTGCATTAATCAGCATTCTGGGAACACTTGAAGCATTCTTAAGTTTCAAAATGCCACAGAAATACAGAGAAGGACAAAACTAATAAAAACAAAATTCATAATTTAAATTATGAAATTACAGACTAAGGCAATTACAGATAGACTAAATAAGGGAAAGCAATACTTCTGAATTAAACAGTTATTACACTCAAAAAAGCATTACATATGATAACAGAAACACAGGTATATGCTGGAAAAGATTATGTAATTATGAATGTATTACATTGTAACTTTTGGTCTGCTGCCATTTCAAGATGCAGCCCACCTTAAATAACAGACAAAATGAAATACAGGAATTAGGAAAGATTCTTAGAATTGAAGGGAGTTAGACCACCAAGTTTAACACCTGGTTAGTACAGGAATCCATATATAGTATGGAGCTTATCAAATGATTACAATGTGATAAGTAACAAATGTGTAAAAAGGGAATCTAGTAGTCTACAGCTCAGGGCAAACTGAGTTCTTCAGGCGTTTCTGATGGGCACTCTGACTTACCATTCAGACTGATCCAAGAAACACATTTAGCAGTTACCAACAATACTGTATTAGCCAGAGTATTTAGTACGGACTGGTATTAATCTGTTCTGATGCTTCCAATATCTGCTAAGAGTCTGGGTTAAGAGTGTATTCTTTTAAACAGCATGGATAACTGCAGCTTCCATTTTCCAGATCTAGTTCAACTACAGTTTCTGCCTTTTCTTGGCCCTGGTGTTTATGGCTAGGACTAATGGGAGTTAAACAGCTGGAGGGCCACAATTTGTCCATCCAGAATCACATAGGCATATGCAATGGAGAATTTTTTCCACTTTAGAGTTTCAAGCACATTTTGGAAATGTGTATATGTAAGGTCAATGTACATAGTGAATTTTTAAAAATTATGAAAGCAAAAATAAAACAAATATATATTTTTATCAATGTCTGCTTTGGTGAGAAAAGAATTTCTGAAACACGCTAGGCTTTCCCATGCTAAAATTTTTTTTTTTATTGGTACTTGAAATATTCTCCCCTTCTTTTTTTGGTTTTCAGAGACTGCCCTTTTTTCTGATAAGTACATTGTAAAAAACAAAACAAAAAGCATAATTTGGGGGAGGGGAATTGTTTAAATAAATAAAAAGATGTGATATCAGACAACTGCACACGTACATCTGTCAAAAAAAAAAGTCAATTCTCAACAGTTTAAAAAAAAATTTTTTTCTGTATTCCATCAGAGGAAAGCGTATTTTGAGTTCTTTGTCCAGAAATTATGTCCTCTTCCAATGAGCCCCCCAAAATATTATGTACCTGTAAATGCAAATGAAGTACAGAACAGCCCATGCTTTTTGTCTTTCACCACAGTAACATGTATCAATCACTTATAAACTCAAAATTTTCTTTCTATCTGAACATCATCTCCTTGCAGAGAAAAAATACTGAAAATAGGTATTGTCATTTTTTAGCTTCCTTAATCAATAAGATTAAATTGAAGTCATCAGAACATTAGAAATATTGTAAAAATGTGTTCACTAATTTTGTAGGATAGTCATTTATCACTCTGGCTCCTGATACTGGGCACCAAGGAAACAAAAAATCCTGGACTTGGACCTGCCCAGAGCTGTTGGTCAGAAGAGGGATCTATAGTCCTATCAAACCTGTATTCCTGAAGTCAGGAAGCAGGCGGCCCTTGGGAGTTAATTTCCTATTCTGTAACATTAATCTTATGTAGAAGAAGCATTAGGCTGCTTTTCTTGACATCCAAACCTTTCTCCTACTACTTCAGCTTGTCCTGTTGCATCATGTAGCTGCCTCTAAGTTCAATTCCCTGGTTTGTCGCAGCCTGATATATTCTGCTGCTATTGTTAACGATTAAGCAACACAGTAGCTTCAACCTTCTATCTACTGTATATTTATACCCTCCACCTCTAGCCACTTCTTCAAGGCAACTGTTTATAATATCTCCAGTAACTGGAATCTGATCTTATGAGCACTCAAGTAACACACACAAAACTTTTTTCAAAAGCACACATCTCATGGATCAAGTAGAAAAGCAACCTAGTATCATCTGTGTGTTGTTGGGGTCTGTTTCTGTCTGGAGTGCTCCAATCAATATATTCACAAGTCTCAGCTTCAAAGAAAGGAAGGTTACTGGTTTATCATAGGATGAACTTTCATCATTGCTGAATTTTCCTTCCAGAACAACCTGAAAAATAAATTGCTTTAATCATACGTAGCAATAGATGCATATTAGATACTTGTAGCATTTGCATGTAATCTTTATGCCCTTTTATACGCGTAGCAAGTATCTAATAAACATTTATGTTATCTAACTTTCCCAATACTTCAGCTCTGAACTGAAGAATGCAACACAGAAATATTGTTCAACAGAGCTATTAAATTAACTGTAAAACTAACTAGCAAAATAGAAAAAAAAATCAATCTTAGTCAATGTAAATTAAAGAAACATAATTAAAATTACAGATATTCAGAAACTTGCATTATAGAACTGTAAAGCATAAGTATGAAACTCCAAAAGAATGGAGTGGTGACAAAAGATGTCAGGAATTTGTCCATACAGTAAAGGTCAGGCCTGACATTTAACTAACTATCACACTGTACTACCAGCTCAAGATGCAAAATATGTATATGATCCCGTCTATTCGAAATTACAGTCTGGTATATGCATTTCCAAAGGCCTAAAGTGTTTTATCCTAATCAGGTATTAATTGGTACAAGAATATTTATAATAAAATCATACATTCTCATTCATTTTGTGAATTTATTTCTTTTCTATCAAATAATAGCACTTTTTTGCCAATTCTCTGCAGAAGTATCCTATACTAATTGCTAATTTGGTTATGTTTAGGCTAAAATTATTTTTTTAAAAAATCACTAAAAATCCCACAATCCATTACCTCTGATTTGATTGTTCCAAAATGATGAGGAAGAGGTAACAAGGAGAATAAAATATTGATAGAGGCCCTTCTTAGTTCCGTAGGATTCACATATGTTTTAAATTTTGAGAGTTCCCTGGATAAAAAAATAAGAAAATGATAGTTTTTCAACCTATCATTTCTATTTCAAAACAAAAATATCCTGTTTAGGTGTGCAGCTGTAGCATTTAATGTCTGTACAAGATTCACCAGAATGTCATAGTTTGCTGGTAGAAGAGCCCAATGCATTCATTTTAATGGAAAAATCTGTAGGCAGAAAACACTGGAATTCTTATTCAGCTTGAATACAGGTTATTACATGTGATTTATATCTGAGGTCAAGAGCAAGATGTTTCTGTGTTGATATACTCAGTGTTCTACCTCAGAAGATGTCAAGGTTTTAGATGGGTGGGCTGCATAAGACCTTTTGAATAACTGAGCATTTTAGTCAAGTATCAGTTATGGAGCTAGTACATTGTAGACAGGGTCCTGGTTTTAATTCCTGGCTTCTCTAAGTAGGACAGGAAAAATGCCTATCTGAAATCCTAGATAGTTGCTGCAAGTTAGCATTAATAATACTGGGATAGATGCACCAATGCTTATTGCTATGCTTCTATGAATGATGTAAAGGTAATTTTACTGTCAAAACTATCAGATTTATTTTTTAATTTTATAACATGGATAAAGAAGCCATATACATAGGACAATCCTTTCTTTAATAAGTCTGCTTTAAAATCAGTGCAACTATATGTTTGCCAATTGTAACTAATATAATAATGTAAGCTACATGTTCAAATACGTGTTTCTCAGAAATAAAAGTTATTTACTTTGGCTCTCTACCAAAGCTATATGATAAACATCAATAACTAATAATTGAAACAGATAGAAAAATATTATCTAGTGCTTCCAATTCTACCAATTTCTCTTATCCATTTTTAATGGGACCAAAAACACAGAACATAAAATAACCTATATTTTTAGTAAATATTCATATAACGTTAATTATATATGCTATGCTATAAGACATCCAGAACATAACAAACTGCATCAATAGTCTTTCCCTTCCATTTTGCCCTTTGATCTGTATTTCTGAGTTAATATTCTTAAAAATATAGAACAGCCTTCCTCAACCAGATACCTTCCAGATCTGTTGAGGCTGCAGCTTCTAGAATTCCCTGACAGCACAGCAATCCCATCTATCTGATTCTGAAAATATTCAGCAGTTTAAAAAGTAATATGAATGTTATCAATTCACCTGTCAGGTAAGATAGTTTCAAGTGCTGAAATGAAGTAAGGAACCAAGACATCAATCCCCTTCAGGTCACAGCAGAACAAGGCAGGGGAGTTTAAGATGACACTAGCCAGAACTGGGTGACAAACAGAATCAGCTATCTGCAGTCCCTGAATTAAAAGCATGTAAAACCTGGCAGAAAAAGAAAAGTATAAAGAGGTATATGAAAGAAGCATTAGCAAGCCAAGGTTGTTTTAGTTGGTCAACAGCAAAGGCAAATCTGGCATTTACAGTGAGGCATTAAAGTATCTGCTACATTCTCTGATTCAAACAAAAAGCTAGATTGAAAAATTATCATGCTGTTCAGTCTTGCAGATGTTTTAATTAGTTATGCTGAACAAAAATTAGTTATTCATTGCATTTATATCCCACCTTTATTCTGTGCTCAAGGCAGTTTACGTGGGGTCTCCCTAATGTTATCTATATAACATCTATGAGAGGTTGGGCTGGGAATGACTGGCCCAAGTCATCCAGTGAGCTCCCTAGCAGAATGGGGATTTGCATCCGGGACTTCCTGGTCCTAGCTGAAAACTTAACCACTAGGGCTACCCTGCAGTTACTATCCTGGGATGGCATGGACATCTTTCCAACAGCACATGTAAATTAACCATTTAAACCCAAAGGAATATGTCTATTTAGGTTGCTGCACATGCATGACCTATGTTTAGATTGTTAAACTAAACTGTAGTGTAGATTCATGAGATCTGAAGTAGTTTACTGATCAGCAATATGAAGGAACAATTTAAAATACAACGTTCTCTTTACACAAAAGACTATTTGATTCAGGGGCTGACTTTTTATACTTCTGTTGCTCCCTGTAAAACAAGACTCTCCTCACTTAGCTATGTGCAGAATTACAGGTTACAAATAAGGCAAAAACACCATTACAATTGGCATTCCATGAATGAGAGGTTTTCCTCTCCCCTATAGGTTACATATAATTTATTATGTTACCTGTTTTCTCACCTACAATAACCAATGATGCCAACTGTATAAACAGGACAGTAGTTACAATATGCCACTATACATTACAGAAGAACAATGGGAAAAACTCAGTATTCATTTGCTTTTACTAGCCATAAGCACGTCATCTGAAACTGTTTCACATTTCAAATAAACATTCTTTCTTGCAAATGATATTACAAGAGTTTTTGCTAAATAACTGAAGAATTGCTATTTCCCCTATTGTTGTCACTATTGCATCCTCCTCATATTAAAATTTTTCTAAAGTGGTGTGGAAAGCATATAATGAAGAAAACTATGCTGTATTTTGTTTGCCTAAAAAAAGATGGAATCCAGGATATTGTGTTTTTATACACTTATAAGTCAAAGATAATATTCTTTGAATCTCAGTTGAATACCTAATATCTGAGGCATCCAAAATGTAAGAAGTTGAAAAAACCTTCATATGTAACACAAGTATATAACAGAATATTTGAACAATTCAAAATATAAATCAGTACCGGGATAAGTAGGCTGGCAGTATATCTTCTCCGGTTTTCTTGCTACAAAATATTCTACAAAGTGTTCCACATGCCTCTGCTCTGCCAGATTCATAGTTGTCAGAAAATTCACCTGCATCAAATATAGGATTGGAAGCCATAGTCTCTGCAGACATTTGTGAACCTTTCCGGCGAAATTCCATATTAGCCTGTGTTGCTATAGCTAAAACAAAAACAAGAAGCACAGAGTTTTATTACATTTGCAAGTATATCCAATAGGCTCATGGGATCCTGGACACAAAGATCATGTCAAATTTAGTAATCATAAAAACCATTAGTTTACTGCATTTGCATTGCTGCCTCTGTTTATAAAGCATTTAGGGACTATGACTTTTGTAAGAAAATTATTTCCTTTCATCTTCACACACAAGCAAATCATCTCCCTCAGCAATCCATGCTACCCAAGCACAGAAGCCTCTGTTCCATTCACATTCTCAGCCAGATGCATCAACAAAAAGCCCCTGAAACTTGTTTTACAACAATGTCATTAATTTTCCTTACCCACTGTATAAATCCTTTATGTTCTCAAAAACTGGACCTCACCTTTTAACTATCCAGCAAGCTCCTGGGTCCCCTATTCTGGAACTAGAAGTAAGGATACAGGCAGATGCCAAATTCCAAATCATGTCTATGGAAAATATTGCTTCAAAAAAGCCAAGAGATGTATTACTATAGCATCAGAGGAAATCCTCAGAAAGAAATGCCCTCCATACTCTTCTCAAGCTTTTTCACTTTTCTCCTGCAGTTCTTTCATCTTCATCAGGCCTGCTTGCCAGAACTATCACTCAGAGTCGCTTTATGAGATACACAAGGGATGGTATGGCAAAAGTGACCTGAGTGCAGAGATGGAAATTCCTGCATGCTTATGAAACTTTTGGTGGCATGGATTAAGGAAAAAATCCAATATATTTTAAAATACATTAGGAGGCTACAAACAGTTCACTCTTCATTTCTTGTGCCTATATTTTTCCCAGCAATCACCAAGCTTATTACATTCACAAACCTCTACTGTCATTGATGCTCTATTCAAACATGTAACTGTTCAGTTTCTTCCAGCTGTCAGCCAGAATGCCCCTTACACAATTCCTCTTTTCCACAAATGAGAACTGTTAGGTGGATTTCTAGCAAATATGAACAGTTTAAGATCATGCAGATGGATGCTCACAACAAAAGTAATTCCAGTACTAGAAAAGCAACTGTTAGTCCAATTCTACCTTATTAGGGGAATGGAAAAGAGATGTTTTACAGCTTAATCCTATACAGGCTTATTCAGAAGTCTCACTGAATTCAAAGTTCAGAGTTACCTCAAGAAGTATGCATAGGATGCAGCCTATGTCAACTACAGTCTTACAAACAGAAGCTCTGCTCAAGTGCTGAATGTTTATTACTAAAAGATTAGTAATTTAGAAGAAGCAGGTTAAGATCAATTTTACTGTCTTTTTAAAAAGTAATTTCTTCACTAATTTTATTTTGGTAGAAGTAACTAAACCCAAATCTTTATGCGTCTTCCCATGAGCCATTTTTGTCCTGTAGAAGCTATCCAGCAAAATGTTATATTAGGGGGAAATAAAACTACATGCAGAATGCATACAAATCAAAACACTAGATCTGTGTAAAAGAAGCTTTATGGGAAAAAAAACATGGTTAGTGCAAAGTCCTATAATTCATGACACGAACACAGACTAGAGTACAGAAAATGATGGGACTGATTTCAGGCAGATTTGCTTTTGCCAACAATCTTCCCCGCTTAAAAAAGGACACACAGCTATTTGTCTTTCCCATGTAAAGAGCAAAAGCTACAAGGGATGACAATGATACAAATTAAGAAAATGGGATTATGAAAAAAAAGAAAAGAAAAAGAAAAAACATGACTGCAATTAAAGAGAAGCTACTAGTTCCTACTTACAAGATTTATAAGAAAGAAGAATTTGGATAAAAGATGCTGCAAGATAATAGAAATAAAATGGAAATAAATCAAAGGACAGCAATAGTTATAAAATACTTTAAAATGATGAAACTGTAATAACAAGTTAAGTAGTGTTTAGGGTTTTGAAACACAGATTAAAAGCTTATGATCTAGCAGGCTTGTTAAACACATAGGAAATTAGTGTTACGGTTCAAAATTATGATTGCATGCAGAACTCTGAACGGTTTAAAATATTGTCATGGGTTTCATATATTGTACATTTAGTTTTACAGTACCATTCCGACAGCATTTTGCTTTAATTCATATATCAGCAATTGAAAATCTACACTACAAGGAAATCATAAAGAGATGGGAAGAAAGAAAATTTACTATCTATATATCTCACATCAGATCAGTCTCTTTATTTGCAGTTTCCATAGGGATGGCAAAACACCTTAGTGATCACCCAAACCCTTTCTTCAGGGGGAAAAAAAAAAGCAATAGCAGAATTTTTTATTCAGAGGTTCCACTTTGTGGAAAAGTGAAAGGTGAAAGAATGACAAATCATCTGGGAAACAAACAGACCAGGAAGGGTTTCAGAAGAAATCCCTTTTAATGTAAAAGGTAGTTAAACATCTTGTTTTGCCCTGAGGATCACACTGGAATTAATTAATTTGTAACTATGAAGATTTGTGTGGGAATAGGAATGTATTGTTTGCTTTAAATTAAAACTAAAACCAATTCAATCATTATTTGAGTGCTGTGGAGATATATTTGCATAAAGTAGTCCCTGCATAAATCAAGGCAGAATTAATTATGCCATCACACCCACTGATAAAACAAAAATGTCCCCAACCTTAGAAAAGCCACTTCCCATATTGTTTATTACTAACACAGCAATCACACATCTTAGATAAAATGTAAACTGGCATCTAATTTCTCTGCATTGTATCAAAAGCTTGAAGACCTGAATAAGGACTTAATTGAGAACAACTGAGGCAAGAAAAGAGGACTTTTCAAGCTTTCTCTTCAAGGGTTCTGCAATCTGTAGCTGCTATCAACAAGCATGCCTTTTGCACATTCGTTATCCTACTTCAAAGGCACTTTTTAAGTAACCCTGTACCCATCCTCATGTTGGCATTTTTTGCCACAGCTGTATATGTGTTCAGATTCAAGACTATCTGAAAACAGGAATTTCCAGCAACCTATTTGATTGGTTTTCTAGTCTACAGTGGAGGATTTGAATGACATCTTGAAGCAAAAATAACAGAAAGAATGTTCCTTCCACAAAGTGCATGTTTGTGCAAAGGACTACCTTCAGCAGTGCTTCAAAGTAATTAAATACTGAACTGAAATTCCAATACACTGGCTATGCAAGTTATCCTCTACAACAGAGCAACTACAACACAGAAATAACCTCTCACCAAGTCAAAAGATTAGAGTAATGAAATGTTTCTGTTTTAAAGAGAAAAGAGAATGTTAAAATATTTAAAGTATTTATTTTTTATTTATCGTATTTATATAGCTGCCCATCTCACATAAAGTGACATAAATATACCACACAAACAAATGTAGCAAGCAAAGCTACAAAACGAAAAGGAGAACAGGGGAAAATCGTTCTGAAATTAGACTCAGAAATTGATGTGGGTCTTCATTAGTTTATACGGTATAACTTGTAGTAAAGCCTACACAAAACAGGCATATGACATTTGAGTGCTGAGAAATTACAAAAAAGACAGACATTCCTTAATTTCTTTACAATATCTCCTTGAGGGGCCAGCAATTCCCCTCTTGTCTAATAACCATTAATTATTCACTCAGTTATTGCAACACTTCTGAGTTTGTCTACCACTTCATTAAAGCAAACAGATCACACTATTCAGTTAGTCCAGTTTTTGTGTACTTTAATTTAGCAGCAGCTCTGTAGTTTTAAGCAGAATTTTTTCTCATACATCTGAAATACACATACACTCACACACACACAAACATATACAGATATGAACCTAAGAATGTCTGAAGCCAAAGACATTCAATGTCTTCAATTTTACATTGAACACATTTTAAAACAACTTAAAGAGATTACAATCTGAAGGAAAAAATACAGTAGGAAAGAACAGATCATACATTATTGCTTAGTGCCATTCAGCATCAAGGAATGTACAACAGAAAAATGGAGGATGCATACCAATTTATTATTATCCTTTTGTTTTCAAATACTCTTGTTAACATGTACACTTGAATTCAACTGTATATTCAGCTAAACTGGAATGTAGAGCTTGTTTGCAAAGGCAAGGAAGCCACACAATACAGTAGATATACTTTGACAAAACTTGGGAAAATTAGTTCACTGACCTAGATTATATGGGGAAATAAAACAGCTTTATTTTACTACAGGTAGTCCTCACTTACTGACCATTTGTTCAGTGACTGTTCAAAGTTACGACGGTGCTAAAAAAATAACTTTAAGGCCCATTTATGACCTTTGCAGCATCCCTCAGTCATGTGATTGCCATTACAGTCAGTACACATTGTCCTGTGACTGACCTGAAGTTTTTTCTTTCTTTTCCTCCTTGCAGAGCAGAGAGATTGGAGATAGGGATTGCAAGAAAGTAAGTTGTTTGCTCTTCTACACATCGAAAGCAATGCAATTGCACCGGCAGCCCAGGGCTGAGAGCTGCAGGCATGCTATACAAACATCTTACAGTACTCTCTTGAAATCTCTTTCTCTCCAATCTCTCCTCTTTGTGGAGTAGGAGTGGGGGGGGGGGAGAGAAAAAAAACAAGCAATTTCTGTAGGTAACTTCTCCTTTCCCGCTGCCGGCACAATTGCATTGCTCTCAGTGGGTAGAAGAGCAAACACCTTACTCTCTTGAAATCCCTCTCCAATCTCTCTGCTCTGTAAGGGAGGGGGAGACGGTCCGGCAAAGGAGAGATTGCCAACAGATATCGCTTGCTTTTTTTCTCACCCCCCTACAAAGCGGAGAGATTGGAGACAAAGGGATTTCGAGAGAGTAAGTTGTTTGTGTAGGGTGCCCACAGCTCCCAGCCCTGGGCTGGGGCGCAATCACGTTGCTTTCGATGTGTACAAGACAGCAAGCAGGCACTCGAGCATTCCAAAGGGTGGGGGAGTGGTTAAGAGGCAAACAAAAGCGGAAGGTGTGAAACTGACTAGTCTCTCTTTCCAGCCAGAAAACACAGTTGTGGTCATGTGATTTCCCACTTAGCAACTGCTCCATTTAGTGGCGGAGTTGTTGGTCCCAATTAGGGTCATTAAGCAAGGTCTACCTGTATAAATGTTTAAAGAAAGGCTAATTAGCATATCAATCCATAATACTAGACTGGATCTTTATTGCTAATAACAGAAATGTTATGTATTGTATGTGTGCCTTTGAGTCAATCTTGACTCCTGGCAATTGCCTGAATTAGTCCCTGCAGTTTTCTTGGCAAGATTTCAGAAGTGGTTTACCACTGCCTGCTTCCTAGGGCTGAGAGTGACTGGCCCAAGGTCATCCAGCTGGCTTTGTGCCTAAGGCAGAACTAGAACTCATGGTCTCCCAGTTTCTAGCCTGATGCCTTAACCACTATAGCAAACTGGCTTTCGAATGAATGCATGAATGAATGAATGAATGAATGAATGAGGGAGGGAGGGAGGGGGGAGGAGGGGGAGAGAGAGAGAGAGAGAGAGAGAGAGAGAGAGAGAGAGAGAAAGAGAGAGAGAGAGAGAGAGAGAGAGAGAGAGAGAGAGAGAGAGAGAGAGAGAGAGAGAGAAAGAAAGAAAGAAAGAAAGAAAGAAAGAAAGAAAGAAAGAAAGAAAGAAAGAAAGAAAGAAAGAAAGAAAGAAATTATGACTTAACATATTACGGGTGGGGAGAATAAAATAAGTCTTATGGAGGCCTTGGGATAAAATGGTATAGAACAACATGAGGTGCAGAATGCAAGCTTTAGAGCAGTATCAGATGAAAGAGAAATAAACTTGCATCAAACTCTGTATGATTCAACTGCGTCCAAAAATGAAAAACAGCTAGAGAATCTCAATGGTTGCTCTACAAAGAGTGAAGCTCTATGAGGAACTATAAGGCAAACATGGAAACAACATAGTTCAAGAGTACAAGCAGGAAATCCTTGGCCCAGGGTAGGAAAGGAAGATGGCAAGAAATGAGCATGATAATTGGGCTGATCAGTGAGTGCCGGAACTGTTATACATTTTGAGAAAAGCCCCAATAACTTTGGGAAAACTGAGAATGGAGTTCTGACCAAACACTTAAATCTGAGAAATGAAAGATTCCAGCTAGTTGTTCAAATTACAGTATGCTAAGTACTACAAACCTATACTCCAAAAGACGTAAGGAGGAGGCACAAAACAAAGGTACCAGAAGGAATCCATGCTGCCCTTTCTGGGGGGCAAGCCACTTCAAGAATAGATCATGCTTTATGACAAACTCTGGATAATTTAAAATATGTCTGTGGATTGTGTGGCTGATAGGTATGGTAGCCGTATGTAATTCCCAAGTTTTGCATATTGCAGGACAGGAAGCCCTTCAATTCACGCATAAGTCTTCTATTCTCCATAGTACATTATTTTAAAAAGACTCAGTACAATAGTTAGGTTCTAGAAGTCCTTAAACTCTTGCTCATGTTGCCCATATAAGAATACAGTAAAGTCACCTCCAAGTTGAACTCAGCTCCTACTGATTTACATTAACACATACATGGAGTTTTATTGTCCTGATATGGAAATGGTTTGTTATTGCCTTTTTCTGAGACTTTTTTTTTTCAACTTCCCAGTCTAGCCTATAGCCCTGGACTTCCCAGGTAGCTTTCCCATCCAAGTACTAACTAGGCCCAAACCAGTTTGCTTTCTAGATCAGCCAAGGTCAGCTAAATATTGCACAATACAAATTAGACCAAGTACTAGAACACCTACAATATGAAACATATGATATATAATACATATGGAAAAAGCAAAAAGATCTCCATTTCACTCACAAATTCTTAGTATCCTAGTATCATATGTTTAAATACAAATAAATGCTATTTAAATATGTTTACTGCTATTATAGTAAAGGCTTGAGAATTTTACAGCAAGGGTGGAGCCAGTGACTATATTTTCCACAGAAAACAGAATCACAAGCTACTACAAAATATTTTGTGATGTGATTCTGAGTTATAGCAACATAATGTACTCTTACTGAGCTAGAAAAAACCTATGAACCTAAAGCTTCATTCTGTTACTGTCTTGAATATCTCAAACTTAATTTTAATTATATAATTAAAATCCAGTGAAGCAGTGAAACATGCCAACGAAAGACAATATGGCCCTCAACGCACCTAAAGGCATTTCTTAAAGCTTGAAATCATAACCTTTAAAATAAAACAATATTGGAAGTAGCTTTACTGGCATTGGTACTGATTTTGTTCTTTGTTCAAATAATTAAATAATGACTGTATTTGTGTTCAGTAATAGGATTTTTATTGCCTTATGATTCTGTCTTATTAAAAGTAGAAGATATCAGGAATTCTGGCCTAAATATAACATAAGCAAGTTTGCCATGCTTGCTTGTTCCTTTTTAGTCAGAATTTATTCCAAGAACTTATATGGCCGCCTATCTCACATAGTGATCCTAGGTGGCTCACAACAACCAACAAAACCAGAATACAAACAGAACAACCTTCCCACTAGGCACCAGATCAACCATTAACTTCCTGGCTCAACTCCCACCCTAGCCCAATGCTTGGGGAAAGAGCCAGGTCTTCATGGACTTCTGGAAGGCTAAAAGGTGGGGAGCCCTTGAATCTTAGTGGGAGACTCTTACAAAGGGCTAGGACAGCTACAGAAAAGGTGTGCCTCTGAGGTCCTATCAGATGACAGCATTTAAAAGGGCCTGGAGTGGCCAACCTATCTGACCTAGTGGGAATGGGTAGGTATCTTTGGGGAAAGAGGTCTTGCAAATAACCTAGCCTGTAGTGCTTTTAAGGTGATAGCCAGCACCTAGAATTGCATTTGGAAAGGATCTAGGAGCCAGTGCAGCTCGCACAACAGCTGCATAACTCGTGCATTCTGGGCCAGTTACAGCTTCCAGATGGTCTTCAAGGGCAACCCCAACTAGAGCGTGTTGCAGTAATTCAATTACTGCAATTGGGAGGTGACTAAGTCTCAGCTTAACAAATTAGATTAGACTAAGAAACCAATGCCATATAGGTCAGGACTACTTTTATTGTAACAGAATCTTAAGTCTGAATGTGCTTTCCCCCCGCCTTACTTTATATTCGTGTGAACTAGGTAGGGGCCTATTTGAGACATTTACTCAAACTAATTTCTTGGACTGAGTTCAAGCCCCTCTTATCTGACCATCACCTTGATAGTAACCCTTCCTCCTGTCCCTCAAGGCTATTCCTTATACCCTCTATTCTAAGGCATGAGTGACCACGAGCAACAGTGTCCTAGTTCATGAATGGGCACAACTTGCATACGAGATGAATTTATGCAAAGGCCCTTCCAGTTCCTGCATTTCTGACATGAGACAAGATGAGACAAGAAGCCCCCCCCCCCCCCCGCTTGGCCATGGCTGCCACCTGCTCTTCTAGCAGGAATCACAAGTCCAGGAGGACCCCCAAATTGTGCACCAACAGCATCACTTGCCCAGCATGGGGTAGAGATGTATAATTGGATATCATCAGCATATTGATTATACCAAACCCCATACTGCCAAATGACCTCACCCAGTGGCTTCAAATAGATGTTAAATAGGAGGGGAGACAGACCTGAGCCCTGAGGCACCCCACATAACAGGACCCTACAGCTGGACCCTTCCTCCCCTATCAGCACCAACTGGTACTGGCCATGGAGGAAGGAGAGCCGCTGCAAATTCTAAGATACCAAGTTAGTTCAAATATTAATTCTACTTAAAGAATTTTTTATGAGTTTAAACAGAGATAAATCAATCATGATTGAATTAAATCTTATTGATTTCAATGGATTTACTCTATGTGTGATTAAGCCAGAGCGTGTACTCACATGTTGCACTAAAACATAGTTTGCTTGGTTTTGTGTGAAATATGTGAACTCAACCACTGTGATATGTAAATTATAGTTTAGTGTGAAGCAGACTGCACTTTTAGAGTGAGTCCCAAGATCTAAATAAATCAACAAATAAGAAAGAAAGAAAGAAAGAAAGAAAGAAAGAAAGAAAGAAAGAAAGAAAGAAAGAAAGAAATGTAATTCTTCCCTCAACCTGAGAGTGTTTGCAATTCAACTTATATTTTTGTTAAGTCTATATGGATATCTCTGATGGATACAACTTCTGTGCTTTTGTTAAAGAAGGCAAGCACTATAATAATGAAATGTTATTCTCCACAAAATACCTTTTGAATCCACACATGCAATATATTAAAATCTATATTTTCTAGATATGTATAAAAAGACTGTCAATAAAATATTAACAGCTGGAGTTATAGCTGACTAAACCCCACTTATTACTAGTTCTTTTGTTATAAATTGCTTTATTCAGTTAGAAATGTCTTGCCAAAACAGACAGCAATCAGGTTTGGCATAGTAACAGTGGAATTGTAAACTAATACAATGAAACATATATTGGTTGTGAATAATTTGTTTAACCCTGTATACATCATTTCTGTTATGTCCAGTTTTATATGGACATTTAAAAAAACTATGAGAAGGTCAGATAAAATAAAACTGATTATCAAAGATTTGAAAACTACAGGTTTACAGAACCCTTGAAGCTAAAGAATTTAACTAAACACTGGAATGTATAGATTTCATGACAGGAATTCTGACAGAAACCCGAATACCAATTCTGAAAAACAAATTCAAGCAATGATCAAACAATGCAGACACATCCTATTATAGTGCTTGCCACCCATTCTACTAATTAACTGCTTGAAATTATTCAGTTAGGAAATCTGCTTTTGAAGTAATACTTTTTAAAGACATAAACAATTCCCTCCATGTCACTTTCTCTCAGCCAATATGGCTGTAGAAGTCATCTTTCAAGTTTCAGTAAGAATAAGTGATCCAACTTAAAAATTTGACTTTTAATTGTTACAGTCCCTTGTCAATAAAATCAAAATGTTATTTATATTAAACTTAATGTAGTATTTCACACTGACATAAGTTAATCATACTATTTTGTCCGGTTTTAATTTTGGTTAGCCAAACACATTAATGCCAACAAAGAGGATGAGGTCTATAGAATTGATTGAAATATTTACCAGTCATACTGCTGTCTCTGTTTATTCCATTATGAAGCTTACAATGAACAAAGGCTGCATCAAACAGCCACGATCCAAAGAGGTTCAAGATACTATTAACTTTTGGCCTGTGAGGGGCAGGTAACGGTCGAGGTTCAGAACTAGTCTGGTTTGGGCTAGACAGTGGAGAAGTAGAAGATGGCTGGTGTTTGGAAGCATGAGCAGTGTTAGCCTATTTGAATGAAAAAAAAAGCATTTGTTTAGAACTTTAATCATATACCTGCTTATAATGTAATAATGTCAGTTATCTTTATTATTGGAAATATTACAAAAACATAGTTGTTGCTAAGGATAAAGACTTACTGTGCTGTTTTTCATTGTTGGTTTATTCACAGTTACAGCACGATGTCTCCGATTATGAGGTGGGGTTGTATTAACAGCTGCAGTTTGGGGCATGCTCAATCTATTTACTGGTGTAGGTGGAGCACTATCAGCGCGAGGCCTTGAAATACCTGAAAAATATAACATCAATTTGAACCTGAAGTTCTACCTAAAATCCTATGGTGTATTTTTAGAAATATACACACACTAGCTCTAGTGTTAAATATATCTCATTTTAGAATTAATTTTTTTCTAAGATTAGAAAGAGGTGAACGTTTTGAAATCACATATAGTATTTCTTCTTAAAACATAGCCAGATTTGAACATATACAGTGAAAATGATAAGAAAACTATAGAAACAAAGAGGAAAAACTGAAAGTTTTTTTCTTCCTAACTAGGTTAACAGCCATCTTTAAAATTTTAAGAGAATGATCTATCTTTAACATAAGTAATAATGTTAAAAATGATACACACAGCTTTCTTATACCTAGTCAAACATTCTTCAGAGTGGTAAGCTAAGCAAAAACTAGTGGAAGTGAACTGACCAGGCATTCATGGAAAAAAATCCTTATATACTGAATGTGAAAAGAGGATCAATGAAACAATTATTCCTAAGTGTATGCAGTGATAGGATGCTCTACTTTCAAAATATTTGCAGCATACTTTTGCAAACATTGCACTTCTTATTTTCATATTACCATATTTAAGACAAGTTTTGTCCCTCAAATAATTACCTGTAAATTGAGGAAGTCAATCTTAAAATACTGATCAGAATAGAAAAAGCTGTTATGGTTTAAAAGCATTCAAAGGGGGCGCTTCACTACAGGCCAAGCGAAGCACCCTCTTTGATGCATTAAATCAACCATGTGCTCTGGAAGGCTGAGCATGAGCATGAGTTGCTTCAAAGGATTTTCTCAGTTTTCCACATGGGTGTCTGTGAACAGGTAACACTTCCACTGGAACCACCAGCAGAGTTGAGACCATGGCTGTTTTAGTGCTTCAAGGAGTGTTTTGGCCTTTTTGAATACTTTGGACAGCCCTAGAAGCTGCTGAAAATAAAGAAATGGACAGGAGATCAGTGCTGAAAAGCTGGCCACCACTGATAATGACTCATTATTGAGGACATAGTGATTAGCCCTTCTTGAAATGCCTAAACAGGGTTTCTCTTGTTTTTTTTCCTATCCTGCCCTTTTTTCTTCCTTCCCTTTTACATGCAGTTACCACTTCCTCGTACTCTATTTCCATTCTGTTTGTTTTGCTGTTTTTGTCAGAAATAATTAACGTAATAAATAGAGCACCTTATTTTACAAGAAATTAATTTCAATTGGTAGTTATTAATTCAATTAATATATATATTTTTGTCCTGGCCCTGTGTATATTTGGGAGTGTGGCTTCACAGAGGTATATAAACAGATACACATATATCCACACACGTGTGTCACAGAGACACAATTACTGGAAAAGAGAACATCTCCAGGACAGGTTTCAGCTGGAGTTGGCAGCTGAAGCCAAAATTTAGCCTCCAATGGTATTACTGAAAAGAAGGGCCAAAATTTGTTAAGGGAAGGGTTTAGGAATCATAAAAGCATTTTACCTCATGCAGATATTACACTTTCATCCCCTTCCCAACAACACTGTCCCCAAACTATAAAATTAATTAAAAATTAGCCCACCCAAAATCATCTTGTTGCTGAACTTCGGCAGTGGGATCTCAAGGTATTTTGGGGACCACAAATGGTATTCCCGGAGCTGCATTTGCCTCCAATTCCCCACTCCCGATATACAGCTACAAAATATCAGTGTAACTTGAGGCTTGAAAATGCAATGTTTAAATATTTATTTTTAAAATACAATACATAAAATTCAACTTTATTGTAGCAAAGATTAAAAATTATTAACATAGGAGCCAAACTTCATTCTTCCCATTTTAGAAACAAATTTGTAGCAAAATCCTCCTGCATCAAAGAACAAATTGCCCATGAACATTCCCATTTTAAGGGAATTTCATTTATGCTCATAATCCTCAGAAGTCAATTTTGCTACAGCTTACTCCCAATTTAATGAGCATAAGGAATAAGCATAGGAAAGCTCCTCAGCTTTTTGCAGTCCCTTCCAGCTCTTTCCCGTAAAATTATGCCCTTGTTTTTTTTGTTTTACCTATGGAATTGGAGGATTCAAAAAGTGCACAAGAAAAGAGGCCCTCAGCAACTTTCTGAACCTTTGATAAAACTTGTCCTGATGGCTGAGGAATCTGGTTGGCTGAAAGTGATGGATAAGCAGCCAAATTACATGGAAGTCTAATCTATAGGTATAGAAAAGCTGCTTCCAACACTAAACTGTGCATGGTTCTCTAGATCTAGGGTATAGTGCAGAGGTTCCCAAACTTTCTCAGTTTTCATGGTGCCCTAGATGTCTCTAATTTTTTCATGGTGGCCCTAAGCCAAAACTGTGAACTACCTCAAGCTAGTAGTTCACAATCCCATGGCACCCCTGTGAGTTTGCTATGGCAGGCCAGGGGAACCAAGGGTATAGTGTATTTTTTTCTGTATCAAGGTGATCTTGACCATTGCATTTCCGGAGCTCACTATTTTGATGTCATTTCCAAATCTCAGATGCAAGTCACAATTCTTCATCCACAATTCAAAATATTAGGGGAAAAAACCTTAATCCACAGATAAAAGGACAAACAATTTACGAGTGATTAACAGTTCTCTTCTATGTGCCTTGGTATTACAATCAGCACAATTGAAACAGATCTGTTTGTCTTAGTTTAACAAACAGAAAGAAGCAGTATTCTGTTATTAAAGAAACATTTATTCAGAAGTTTGGGCTTTCATGAGTTTTAAATTAACAAATAATTATGTTTAAATTAACAGAAGTAATAAAAAATAATTGATTTTTCTAATAATTACATTAACTTAATTAATTTCTAATAATTAACAAATAAAAATTGATTTTTCTAATGCAAATTTTGCATTAATCATGAATTAAACACACAATTTCCATTAGAAAAATCAAATGTTATTATTTGTTAATTATTAGAAATTAATTTAATTTCTAATAATTAAATCATGTGTAGCTCTCTCATTAACTTTAATCATAAGTGTAGCTCTCTCATACTGCAATAAGTTTTAAATAGCATTCTGCAAAAAAGGTCCATACAATTTAATTATATTCCTTCATAATCCATTTTCATTTATTGTAGGATGTGACAGTGAATTAATTCATTATAAGATAAATACTAAAATGGAACAGCTATAGTTGGATTTGCTTATTTTCAGCCTTTGTTTTCCATTAATAGTATAATTAATAGTATAACAGCTTTGCTGGGTTAGCTAGTCCAGGAATCTATACTCAGATGCCAACTGGAAACCCATAAATTAGACATGAATATAATACCATCATCCTGCTCATGCTCCCCATCAGCTCCTATTCAGCAGTATACTACCTCTAACAGTGCAGTTATGAATGCACAGCCATCATAACTACCCGTTACTGAATGCCTTAGTCTCTGTGTATTCATCTCCTTTTAAATATAGCAAAGAGGATGGCATCAGCAAATTCTGTAGCAGCAAATTCCAGAGCACACTGTGAAGTAATCTAATTTTATTTGTCTTGAAATTCCCACTCTTCTTTTTCATTCAATCAGTGGTTCTCAGATTTTTACATCTTATGACCCACCAATAATTCTGTCAGAGGGTGTAGATCCCATCATGACAGAAAGACTACTTCTTAAAAATATATTTGCAGTCATTCTTTATAATGGCTGGTGTGGGTCTTCCAGGCTACGTGGCCGTGTTCTGGAAGTTTTGTTTCCTAATGTTTCGCCAGCGTCTGTGACCGGCATCTTCAGAGGGCAGGAGCACAGAAGACCCACACCAGCCATCGTATTCCAGCTGTGAAAGCCTTCGACAATACATTCTTTATAATATTTATCATTCCCAGTAAGTTTTATGGTTTCACTCTAAACTCCACCTAACTAGTCCTGTGTATCAACAGTTGAAAATCATTGCAGTAGATGATTCCATATTCTGGAATTATGGCAATGCTTTCCTCTGCAAGAATAATTTTATATAATTACACCATGCCTTCCCTCAGTCACCTGTTTTTGAAGCCCTACCGTACCCTTTTCTCATAAGAAAACTGCTCCCAGTGCTTTGATCAGGCAAATGCCTTTTCTGTACCTTTTTCTGTTATACAGTATCACACTGCAAAGACCAGAAGTATATATAATACAAAGATTAGGCTAGCGCCAGCTTTAAAGCTTTACTACTTATCCCAACATGGGATCTGTATCTTCTTTTTCTTTTTCTTTTATAGCAGTCACACACTGAATTCGTATCACCGTAACCTCAAAACTTTCGCATTGAGTTCCCACTACCTCAATCACTATCAGCAAATATGTGAAGTTAGGAAATTTGCCTAACATGAATCATTCTATATTTATCTGTACTGAACTGCAGTTGCTATTTTAATATTCATTTCTGCCACCCCTCTCAGGTTTTGAATTATATACTGTCCTTTTGAAATTATTAAAGCATTCCATTTAATGCCCCATAGAAAGCATTCTTCCCCTTTATTCAAGCAATCCCTCCATGAATATTTCAAAGAATTTAATTTATATGAGATTTTTCCCCCTATTTCTCAATATTTAAACATTTTGAACATTTCTTAATATGTTCCAGTATAGAAGTACGCTAATGTTATTAAAATAAATTAGGACTATTAATCTTGTTGCAGTGTGAGAGAGAAACTTATTAACATGACTGTAAAAGATACTAAAGATTGGTAGTTGTGCTTTTTAATATATATACGCAGTACTTCTGGAAATACATAATCCACAACAGTGAAAAGAAGCTCATTTTATAGCAAAAAGAAAGTCTGTATAACCACAATTTAAAAAATTAAACAGAATACTATATTTTAAGTGTTTTTATTACAATAGTAATATATCAATTTACACTAAGAAACTATCATGACAGAACTGCACCTTTCCAAAATTTGATTCAAACCCCAACCACTGTTAAAATCACCACCCATCTGCTGAGATTCTTGCCACCCAAGACAGTGCAACAAGTTTTAATACCATATCTGGGTAATCTTTCACACCCATTGATTGTAAGTGCAGCAACTCCTAAAGAAGAGAGTATTTTCTGCTACGTTATACGCCATAATGGAAACATATCCAAAAAGCAGTTCCTGAGGAAAATGACATATGCAATTTTTACTGAAAGTTGTGGTTTCATACAAAAACAGGCAACTGTTTTAGTTAACAACCCAAAATCCTGAAAATTCTTCAAAGCAAATTATTCAAGTAGGAACCAAGAAATATTTCAAGGCATTTTGCTAAGTATATTAATAATCTACTTTTCAGAACTTATTAGCTAGACTACAACAACCTGACCAGAAAAACACTTGGGTGGACTCCTTAAAGGGAATATGATCACCCAAGGACCTGCAATATACCTTCTAAACTTCCAATGTTTTAGAAATAGTTCATCTACCTTATATTTTTTCTCTGGAAGCTGTATGTAGGAGAGACAGAAGGATCCAGAGGTGGGAGGTGAAGCTCGTAAAAGGACTAACAGTTGCCAACTATTTGAAATAAAATATATTTCAAATGTCCAGATAATGGCATTGACATGTATGCAATTAGTTCTACAACATACAGTTGAACTGATAAATATATGAATACCTATACCACAAAAAGAGGCAAGCAACATCTTATCAATTAAAATACTTTACCTAGAAATGCGTCCACTAAGCAACTGATCCCACGCATAGCACGAAAGAATATTTGAGGCAGATGTTTAAGGCAGGGATACTGATTTAATTCCTGAGCCATTCCACTCACATTTAGAAACTGTTCCTGAAATTTGGGGGTAGAGCTTATTACTGCTGGATTACTCAGATCCACAGGATTGCTACAAAGAAAAATGATATTATTTAATCAGAACAAACTGACCAGATAGAGAAAAAAAACCCCTCAAACCTATAATACACTAAATATTTTTTCTTTAAAAATTTTCCTTTAAAGAAATTAAAAGACTGCTTAATTTCTTGAAAATTTGGAATGCAAATCATTCTATAATTTTTAATACTAATGGATAAATGTATTTACCATAAAGCTTACTATCTATGAAGTTAAAGTGCTGCATGAAGAACTGATTTCTATTTTTTTTTAATTATGCCCTGAAGGTGAAATGTTTAAAAATTGATAGACCCAGGAGTAATAGACAACCCATCCAATACCTAGCTAATAAAGATGGCAAAGTGTTTGGGGGCTTAGGTTTAAATTATTGTTAATTATGATCACCTAGGGGCCCATGACATTTGTATGCTGATGTGAATGCAAGAGAATGTTGTAAGAGAATGTTACAGCTGTGGATGCAGGGAGGCACTAAAATCATAAAGGCAGTGGAGGAATTATTAGAATGTTTAGTGCATAGAGCTATATGAAAGGAACACAATTAGCAAAAAACTGAAAAGATATGAAGAATTTCAGAAAAACTACTTTTTAAAGTAGCCAGAAAAAATATTTTGAGTCAGAACTATACAAAAGCTGTTCTGAGGACAAAATACCACATGCTTCAATGAAGTCAGATGTTTCAACAGGTTAATTTATTTCTAGAATGAAAGATATTCAGTCACTGGATAAAGAAGATTGGGTTTTTATTTTATTTTTATTTTATTATTGAGTTTGAATATCTGCATCCTGACCTATTAAAGAGCCACTTCATAGCAATGCCAACATCTTATTTCAATAAGCCTTGATCCAAGAAGACTCATATATAACAGAACTGAGTAAACTTGCTAATAACATTATATGATTTTTCTTGTGTATACCTCAGCATATGTAAAAAGCGAAACCAAGTCTGGGCAACACATTCGTTATCCATTTCAGGAGGTATCAAATTTGCATCTTCATCAGGAATTTTAAAAGGTGGAAATGAAGGTCCATATGTAAAACGCAACAATCTAGGGGAAAAAAAGTAGTTTTTTAAATAGTTTTTGGAATTCTATCTGATTTCACTCTGCCTACAATAATTAGTATCCATATTTCATTGGAGGCATTTGCTGAACGAAAACCTTACAAATATCATGCAAAGATCCAAACTCTAATCAACCTAATTATATTTTTCCTACTTATAAATTTCAGGGAGTACTTCTTTTAACCAAGCTAAATTGCAGTAACAAGTCTTAATGTGTACTCTAATAAAGATGAAATTTAAACAAGGAATTAGCTGGTTATATAGCAACATGAAACATCCTTGCTCAAATGGTAATATTCATACAGCAGAGGTCTGTATTACTCTTAATACTGCACTGATTATAAAAAGGAAGAGTTTACAAAAATATGTGTAGCCTCCATACACACACACACACGAACTCCTTAAAATACATTCGTGTTTTTTTGCAAAGATCTTGTGATATAATGGTCCACCAAAGCAGAAAAATATACCTAGCACCCATTCAGAATCCTAGCAATAGATTTTCCTTTCACAATAATAATAGTAAAAATGACATAATACATAATTATCTTGCATGACTCTCCCTGACCTGACAATTTTCTATTTCAAAGAAAAAAAATTAACATACAAAAAACAAAACAAAAAACAAGTGATCACGGGCACTCTGATCTGCATTCTGATATGTGACCACCCAGAACCCAGTTCTAAACTAAAGAGAAACTAAATTTAAGAACAAATTCAAAAGTTCACACATAGTAAATGTGATAAGTCAGGTGCAGTAACAGCCAATTTGAATAGAAAGAGCAATGCCCAAGGAAATCTCCTGAACCATTAATGTCAACTGCATCATTTAGCAATGTCAAACTGAATAAGGAAAAAAGAGATAGCCTACCGAGCAGTAAGTGCACAGATGACTTTACTCCACTGTTCTACCACTGCAGAATGATGCCTCCAATTTGCTACCATCTCTTTGGCAGTTTTCCAATAAGGTGGTGTGGGAAAACACCGAGAACAGGCTAGCAACCAGACTTCAAACAACACACCAATCAGTTTTTCAGCCAGATTCTCAGCAATACCACCTAAAATAGGAACAAAGCAAAGGACATTTTAAAAATCTTTCTTGCAAGGAATCCTCTACTCTATTATTTTCATAATATCAATTAATTATGATCTATCTAGGTACTAATTCTTCTCACTGCTCACTGCACAGTGACATAGTTTTATGATCATGTACCAGAATAGTCAGCTTTGTTCAGAACTATATGCAAACTTCATATTCATATTAAATAGTTGGAACTTTATATTCCCCAAAACATTTCTAAATATATGGAAATAAACACACTGAAACTTTTAGAACAGGTTGATTTGGATGTTAATAGATGTATTAAAATTCTATTAAGCCTGTAGGGTATAATTAATGCTATTAAAATGAATATTCTCCCTCTTCTGAATTATGCCTTGAGAGGTATCCCAATGTTAGTCCCAGATAAATATTTTCTTCAGAACGATAAGTTATTCAGAAAATAGATCTCCAAGAATTTCATTATCTAAACTGAGATTACCATTTGTTGATGATGGCTTTAATTTACTGGATTTGCAAAAATATAATTGGGCTTATATTTTATCAGCCATAAATATGTACAATGAAAAATACTCCAATGTATATAGAGTAAAAGCATGGGCCTTGTTGGAAAGTTACTATTTATCTCCATTAAGGTTAAGGCAAGTTCTCAGAATAACATGTAGTAGAAAGAGTGTTTTATTTCCAGGACTGTGTGCCATGAGAAACCTTTGGGCTCTAATGGGGTGTAAACCAGATTTTGGTCTGAGGCTCACAAATGTTTAACTCTTTGGAAGAATTCTACTTTAAAAATAGGTGGTAGTATGTTTTATCGGAAAGTATGAGTAGAGCTGGGATAGTTACATTAAATCAATTATTATGTAATGGTTATGTCAAGGATTTTTCTCAGCTTCAAACTAAATTTCATCTTCCTAGTTCACAACAGTAGCAGTATTTTCAACGTAAGCATGCTCTGACAGCTCAACATGGGCCAGACACCTTGGCCACTTCAAAGGTATCTGAGATGCTTTATCTGATGGAATCTATGTCTTACCAAAAGTTAAAGAATATTTTTAAAGTGGATACCACTGGGATATATCAACTATGGACTAAATATTTGGAATATCCAATAGGTCCATCTCAATGGTCGCAAGACCTTAAAAACATTAAATTAGTATCAACGAATTGGAGATAAAAATTGATTCATCTAAAAAAATGCATTTTCAGCTTACTGAATAGAGAAAACATGTCTAATATTTCAGTATCATTTTATGATTATGATGCTTTAAAGTATTAAACAATGGGAAAAAACAGGATAATGTTCTTAATTAAACAATTTCTAGCTAAAAACGTATTTGGAAGTAGTAAATGAGAAAAGCTAAGTGTCTAACCTTGTACTGTTGGAGGTGCCAGCAGAGTATCATTAATCTGTAGTAGAAACAATAATAAAACTTCCCATGTTTCTCTAGCCATAATGGTTGATTCATGAGCCAATTTCTGGACAGCTTTCAAAACTTGCAAACACAATTTAATCTGACTGGAACCTTGATCCTGCCTATAAAGAAGAAAACATACCTTAACAATGCAAACTGCAAAAAGTATCTGCAAAGACTGAGGCTGGGAATCAAAAAGGGTTTTTCAAAACATCACTAATGAAGAGCAAAAGGATATTACAATTACCAGACTTATCTGGAAAAAGGGCACTTAGCCTTTCAGTTTTGCATTTGGGGAAAAATAGATCCACACAACTCACAAAAACTCTTACTTAATGAATTATTTCTTAAATGAGAGTGGGAGTTCTACTTATTGCCTTTCCAAGACTCTTTATTCTAATACCTTATTTCCTGACATTAAACCTGATTAATGAAATTCCATATGAATCTTGTTCCCTAGTTGTAATATACTCTTAAGGGCCTGACAGCAGCATTAAGAGAGGTTAGTAAAAGATTTTCAAAGCATCTAAAGTCAGCAGTCAATAGAATAATCTGAAGTCTGTGACCCACCTAGTTGAATTCAAAATACCTACCAGTACTTCTAAAAATATACCACTTTCTGAGACCGTGCTTACGGAAGAAGAGTTTGAAACATGTAGGTCATTACATTTTTAGGTTAAGTATTTTATATTAACTCTGGGCAGTTTGTTGCAGACAGAGATCTGTAACACAGGCCTCTTTAAGATGGTTAAAAATTTGCAAACAGTGTTTTAAAGAATAAAATTTTCACTAACTCAAAAACATAAATACATATTAAAATACTTTTCTAAAACAAGAAATACCAAGAATTTTCTACAATTAATAAATAACATGGTTAATCTAAAACAATTATTAGCTATACTTTTAAGATAAACTATGGCTAAATTATGGACTGTCTTGATCAATAATTATACAGTACAGGCATAAAATTATTTGTTCTACACTACTTACCTAGGTACAAAGAGGTTCTGCAGATGTTTGAGAATGCTCTGAACATAAAGATTTGGCTCTTTAATAACAGGTGGAGGAATTGTATCCTTAGGTAAAACCAGAGCCATAATCCAATCTGTATATACATCAACACAGTGTTTCACTGTCTCACCATCCAAAGGGAGAGTGAGCCCATAGCAAACCACCTCCATTGTCCATTTTACCTAAGAAAATAAAAATACAGCAATATTAATACTAACAATGGCAAAAATATAGACAATCAAGCCTGAAAAAAGAAATTCAGTTCTTTACCAGCTATATTCAAAATACCTGGGTCTAGAAATATTATGTATGGCAGTGGGCTACAAACTGTATTGTATGTTTGTATGTTTCAATGAATGCATAGTGAATAGAACCTAACATGCCCGTACATGGTACAAAGTTAAACCTGACATGGTTTTGCAGATTTGAATCCGTACTATTTACATCCAAGTATTTATAGATTCAAAATAAGAAAATGATTAATATGCAAAGTACAGAACTTTGGAAAGCCTTCTGGTTGATTTAGTGCTTTTTTGTTCCTTTATTTATTTTGTACTGTAAAGTTAATAGGGCCCAAAGGTGATTGACTCATTAGGTCTACAATTAATCAGGTGATGACAATTCCACACTAAACAAATACTGTGACTCTTCTAACTCTTGAGTTCTGATTGTTATTCTATCTGCTTTCAACAACTACAGGCTCTTCTAAGCAGCTGTCTGAACATTTGAAAATGAAGATAATTCACTCTTAGAAAGCAGGGGAAGACTATAAAAATATCTCTAAATGCTTCCAGCTAGCAATTTCAAGTGTCAGAAACATTGTCAAGGAAAGAGAAGATACATGGAATAGTTGAAGTCAAGGCAAGATCTAGAAGACCAAAAAAAATATATTAGGACTGTTCAAAAATTGGTCACAGCTGCAAAACAGAACCCACAGATCTCTGCAAAGGACATCCTAAAAAGTTTAGCTGATGCTGGAGTAGTTGTCCACAGATCCTCAGTACAGTATTGTTTACACAACAATGATATGCATGGGAGAGTTGTCAGGGAGAAATCTCTTCTCTGATCCCATTACAAAAATCAATTGTTTCAAGTATGCAAAAGAAAACCTTGATGACCCTCAAATCTTTTTGAATAAAGTGCTCTGGACTGGTGAAACAAAAATTGAACTTTTCAGCCACAGCCACACAAGATACTTTTGAAGAAAAAAATGTGAAGCATTTGGGGAGGAAAAGAATACCTAGCCAATAATTAAACACAGGTGGTTTTATTATACTTTGGAGTTGCATACCAGCCACTAGCATATGAAATATTGTACAGGAGAAGAAAAAGAATCCTTTTCCCAGGACTGGCTCCTGGTCAGGTCAGAGGCCTCAGATTTGGTGGGTGCTTCAGGGCTCTAGTCTCTCCCCACTTCTATTTAAAATTTACATGAAACCACTAGGAGAGGTCATTTGTTGATATGGGGTGCAGTATCATCAGTATGCTCCTGGTACCCGTAGAAGAGAATATACTGATGATGATACCCAGAGAAGAGAAGAAGGGGCACAATATCATCTGTATGCTCATGATACCCATAGAAGAGAATATACTAATGATGATACCCAGCTGTACATCTCTGCCCTGGACCAACCAAACAATATTATTGAGAACCTTTCCCAATGCCTAGAGGCTGTGGGGGTCTGGATGAAGAACAAGAGGCTTCGGCTCAACCCTGGGAAGACTGGGTTACTGTAGATTTTAAGGCCTCCCAGCTGTGGAGATTTTCCTCTTTAACTCTGCCTAGGGGTGCATTTCCCCAATCAGAGCTGGTGTGCAATTTGCAATTTTCTGCTCAAAAAGCAGGTGGCAGCCGTGGCTAAGAGGGCCTTTGCACAGGTTCATCTTATGCACCAACTGTGTCCATTCCTGTACTAGGAAGCCTTGTCACAGTAACTAATGCCTTAGTCACCTCCTGCGTGGATTACTGTAACATGCCATACATGGGGCTGCCCTTGAAAAGCATTAGGAAGCTGCAGCTGGTCCAGAACATAGCAGCAGGCAGTTTTTGGTATCTCTCAAGATGTTCATATAACACTGCTACTCTGCAAGCTGCACTGCCTCCCAGTAGGTTTCCAGGTCCAATTCAAGGTGCTGGTTGCCACCTATAAAACCTTACACGGCATAGGATCAGACTATTTGCAGGACTGCCCCCATTGTTCTGCCAACCCTAACAGGGATGGCATGCTCCTGGTTCCTTCCATCAAACAATGGCATCTTGTTGGACCTGGAGTTGCGTGTTCTCTGTGGCTATGCCTGTCCCTTGGAACATCATCGCTCCACAGATCCAGATGGCCCCAACCCTGTTAGCCTTTCATAAAGCTCTGACAAACTGACTGTTCATCCAGGCATTTGGGCCAGGAAGTTAGGTGAGCTCTGCTCATAATGTGCCTTTTTGTTTTGAGAGTTGTTTTAACCAGGGTGTTATGGGTTATATATTGTTATGGTGGTTTTAATCTTTGTACACTGCCCAGAGTCACAGCTGTTAGATGAGAGACTATATAAATAATTTAAATAAATAAATAAAAAGTTCTGCTAGGTATCAAGACATTCTAGAAGCTAATATCACATAGTCAGCGAAGAAACTGAAGTTGAAAAGCTGTTGGATATTTCTGCAAGACAGCAATCTGAAACATACCTCCAAATCAGCCATAAAGTTTTAGAAAAGCCTCCGGAGTACCCAGACTTGAATATTATTGAAAATCTGTGGGGAGATCTCAAACATGCAATGCATGCAAGGTGACCCTAAAATATTTCTGAGCTAGAAGAGGTCTATAAGGAAAAGGGGGGGGGGGGGGAATCCCCAAGCAAGAAACAGAAAGACTAATAATGACTTCAGAAAATGAGGAGAAGCTTTTATTTCTACTGACAGATTTGTTACAAAGTATTTAATGAAGGGATGTCCAAAGTTCTGCATCTCCTGTGCAGTTGCTTTCTTATTCTGAATCTGTAAACCACTATACAGAGATAGTAAGTTTGCATTCAAATTTGCAAAAAGATCTTCTACCATGTAGTGGTTATATCAGCTTCCATTCATTTGTGGGTTCATATATTTGACGACCAGGATGTTTAGATATTTATATGCAACTATACACACCCATTTCACAATGTAATTCCTTTAAACACATATGTCTCCTGAACAAAGGAATGGGGAATTGTAAGAAAGGGAGGAAATTCTCCAAAATTGAACAAATTCTATATAAACCTTAATTAACTATAGTTCATGCTGAAATTACCAATGATCACATCAGTTGCTGCATAGCATGTGAGTTATACGGTTTGAACATAGAGTGCCTGAGCCAATATGAACATGGTGACTGTGTTCTAATGGCAAACTAAAGCCAGAATTCACTAAAATTGTTGTGTGTACCTCATCACTGTGGTTTGTACGCTATAATTTATAGCTTAGCTTTAGATATGAACCAGACCACTAAGCTTCTTCATTAAGTACAGTTAAAACTAAATATGGCTTAGCACAATATGTAAACTCAACCACTGAATATTCTTTGTGTAGTTTAGTGATAAGTGACAATTGTGATGGAATGGAATTATGAAGGCTCAGGGAGAAAAACATTTTCTTAGCTCGCCAGAGGAGCGTGGGAGATACAAGAGGATGAGACTGGCACTTCCCTGAGGAATTCACAATGTTGTGGCTGGCTGACTTGGGAACTGGGGTTTCAGTCTGGGAAGATTCTTGCTAGAGGTTGAAGCTGAACTGAATTTGCATTGTCCCTTGGAGTTCCTTGGGCTAGGCCTGACACAATTTATTAAAACCACATCATAATTATTTTACAAAGTAAAAAGTATTTTGGTTGCTCTGAGTTACTATTTCCCATCCTATTATATTAAATTGTAGGCATGCTAAATAGGCATTTTTCAAATGTCACTAGCAGCAAAATCATACGTTTTCCATAAATATATCTGCCAAATTGTTTTTAAGGAACATTTTCTACCCTATGGAATTGTCATCTCAGTTGCTGAAATGCACCTCTAGCTGCATGCTTTTCAAAGCAAAGGGCAGCGATACAGCAATAATTTCCTCCCACATATTTTTCTTAATACAAATATCTGTAAAACAGGTATCTTCTTAGTGCCAGGATAGGGGGAAAAGTTTTATGATTGCTGCAGGTTGGAGATAAGCTCTTTTACCTCTGCTGGGACTAAAGCCAGGAATGGATAAAAAAAAAATAGCAGTTGGATGCATTTAAGACATGTTTAGCACAATGCCTACATACTACAGAGTAAAAGCAAGTAAAATTATTGAGACACTAGTATTGATAATTATAACATTAAATTAATGTAGATTTATCAAGAGTAGGCTGTCCTAGATGATGGACTGCAATACTAAAACATCTTCTGTAATTCTACTGAAATTATATTTAATCAAAATACAGGTAGTTCTTGAATTACAACAGCAATTAGGACCAGAATCTCCATCACTAAGTGATACGGTCATAAAGCTCAACATCATGTGACTGCATCACTTGGTGACAGCATTCCCAACACTCCCCATTGCCGTCGTAAACTGAATCCCACTGGTCGTTAGCTGAGAACCATCCCATTCGAAGCCATTCCCACCTTGGTTCCTCCAATCCCAAGATTCAGTTCTTCCAAGCTAAGAGACTGCCTCCATTTCAACTCCCCCCAATCACCTATTTCCCCCTCATCTCTGCCCTTCTGGCCACCACACACCCTGCCTTGTGGGATGGAAAGCAGCTCCAGAACTGTGCAGCTCTGGGGCTGCTTGCCGCACTGCAGGTCAGGGGCTTCTTGGCACCCGCAGCTCTGGGGCTTCAAGAAGCTCCTGAGCTGCAGTGTGAAGCTGCAGCCGCCCCGGGAACTCCAGCCACCCCAGCCCAGCCCCACAAAGCCACGGCTACCCTGAGAAGCTGCAGCCACCCACCCCAGCCCAGCACCATGGCACGAAGCTGCAGCTGCCCTAGCCCAGCAGCATGGCATGAAGCCCCAGCCACAGCAACCCTCACTACCCTGCACTCTGCCACCCAGCTGATCTTTGCTGTCTTCTTGGTTCCACTGCTGACAAGGTGTGCCTGACCTGGCCCTTCACGAGGCCTTCTTCCCCAGGTCTTTCAAGGAAACTGCCACATGTGACCTCAGGAAGAAACCCTCGCATGGTCAGCAGCTGCCTCACAAAGGGCCAGGCCAGGCGTGCTCCAGCAGTGAGAGCAAAGACGGTGAAGGTCAGCTGGGGCTGGTGGAGCACAGGGCGGCAAAGGCCACAGAGTGCAGGGTGCCAGAAGGGCAGAGACGGGGGTGAGATAGGTGGGTAGGGGGAGCTGAAGCTTCCCTGCAGTCGTAAGTGAGGGCAGGCTGCCAAGCACCTGAATTTTGATCAGGTGACAGCATGATCCCTGCAACAGCCATAACGTTGGGTACCGGGCATAAGTACCATTTGTTCAGAGCCACCGTAACTTCGGACAGTCACTGAACAAATGGTTGTAACTCAAGGACTACCTGTAATATGTTATTGTGGCACAGATCCAGTCAAGTTAACAGAACAAGAGATTTAGTTGCAAATCTGAATCAGATTAGAGACAATATCTATTTTCAAATGATTATACTTTGCTGCTGCTATAGATTCATCATGGAATGGTTTCTAACAGAATATACACAAATGTCTGTTTCTCAGCACTGTTATTTTTAAATTATGGAAACCAACTTATTGATAGTTACACACACAGAAAGTGGAATTAAAAATTGGGCAGATGGGTACTCACTTCTTTGTCGGTTTTTAGTAAACTTTCATTTCCAGCCGTTGATGATGAATTCAAGATTTGGCCAAGGGGACGAACAACAGCATTTGCCACCTCTCTTCCCACATTGTCAGGATAACTATGAAGTACGCTAGTATGACCTTTATCATTTTGAATTACAAGGTGTAGAGACCTCCACTCTGAGTACATAATGCCTTTATACTGCAGAGTAGACTGTGCCTAGAATGAAAGAAAACAGAGTTAATGTTATTTGTTATTGTGTACTATTGTGGATAAAAAGGATTGTGGCAACCCATAAAATTATTCAGACAGGAACTGAAACCAATAATCTAATTAAATAGCATACTGACTATTCATCAGTTGGTTCACTATTCAGTTGAGGATTTTTTAATCTATTTCTCCTATTTGCTTTATTATTGAAGCAGGAGCAAACTTCTAAGACTAAAGAATATCCTTTTAGTACTTCTTTTCATTCATACTGTAATCTCAATTCACGTTATGATTATTATGTACTGTTTATGCAACTGACAACCTTGTGGAAATGTTAGTGTACTCTTTTATGTCAAGAGTACACTGGCAGTTTGTCCTGATCTTTCAACTGGACAAGCAAAGTTGCTTTAACCACCGTGTTATACAGACTGTCTCTCTTCACAAATTTTAATTTCATGTTACTGTCAAAACAGGGATGAATCTGAATCTCAAAGAGATCTAGTGTATAAATATAATATATTACCTACCACACAGAGGCTATTTCAAGCTGTTTCAAGATATCAGCTGTACTCCTTCCTAAAGGAGCCCTAAGGATAGGAAAGTGTGTCAATTATGTATATGCACGTTATAGCTGTAGTTCATTATTTAGGGGCAGTTCCGCACATCCCAGTGCACTTGCCTCTTTTTTCCTTCTTATGTTCTGGTATTGTATGATGTTGCTTCTTCCTCTTCCAGCTGCCAAGAACTATCAGTCCTCTTCTGTTGCTACAAGAGAATGTGAGGACTACAGACTCATGCATATTAAATTATGCACAGCCTTGAAGCAACATTTATAGAACTGTTTGTCCTAAATGTAGACCAAGGAAGAACCACCAATGAGTCTGAATGGGAAGATGTGTATTGTATTTATACCCTAGGTCTCTTTGAGGCAATACTAAATTGGCAGTTAAAGGAGAGAGAAAATAAATAGAACTCCAGTGTAATACAGAAATGCTTCACACAACATGCAATAATAACAACCTGGCACAGTACAAACGATTTGAAATAAAAGATGCATGTTGGAACTGAAATGGAATATTTATAATTTATATATTAAAGATTAATAATGCTGGATCTCTGACATTTGATAATATTATAGAAGAATAAATGATAGCTCTTAGCTATCTTGCCTAATGGACTCTATATCATCCTTCCCAACAGTTAAACACTTCTACTGAAAATATTCTAATGGACATGGAAATAGGCAAGTGGACAATGTAAATGGATTCTCCATGCCCTTACTATGGCCAAAAGACTGATACTGCAGGATTGGAAAGATAAATGTATGGCTCCCTTTACTCAATGGATTGAAGACCTGATCGCAGTTGCCACCTATGAGCAGATTGCGTAAACTTAGACTTTGTACAGACAAGTATAATGAAATACAGGACTCATTTACACAAAACACAGTAGGTTAAAAAAAAACATGTCATATAAATGTATTAGAAACATATACATGCTTGATTAATATTTGCATTAGATAAGTATAGAATTGTAACTGCTTATAATGACAATGACATATCATACTGTTTTTTCTTTGTCGTACTTTTTTCACTTTTTTGTAAAGCACTTTTTTTTTCTTTGATGATATATATATCTCCATCATTAGTATGATTGTGTTTTGCTTTCTTTTTTTCTTTTTTTGTTATTAATTAAAAAGCAATAATAAATATATAAAAAGAAACTATTCTAATATCACTACAGGGATCATACAGGTGGCAAGAAAGGAAATGACTTCTTAACTTCTGTAGAAGTTCCACTCCAAAAATGGTTACCTGGCATCCTCATTATTAAGATGCTTATATAATGAGCTGTATTTTGAATAATAGAAAGTAGTTATATTCTGAACAAAGGATATGAAGTTTTTTTGTTATTTATTTGTTTTATTAAACTGTTGGGCTGTGCATACTTCAAAAAGTATTTGCATACTTCAAAAAGTATTTGGATGTCCTGTAAGCATGCGTATACTCAATAAAGCAAACCTCCTTTTTCAGGTTCATGTTGAAGCCTGAAAAAGGTTGGGCTGCTGTAGTGAATGGCAAAGAGATGCCACACTCACACAAGGTTCAAAGCACTTTTTCCGAATAATTTTTAAAGCACACAGATAGCTCTTTTAAATTGTTCGTGCCCACATATATTACTTTATTACTCTTGAGAGAAACAATTATAAAATGAAGGGGAAGAATGGACAGACAGGCTCTGCTTTGATTTTCAACTCTAAATGGATATAATGGATGAAGAATTTACAAAAGTTATTTAAATAGGATATTTGTGGGAATTGACGCCTACAGAGAATATCAAACTACAGTGGTACCTCGGGTTACGAACACCCCTCCTTACGAATTTTTCGAGATACGACCAGCTCCGGCCCCAAAAATTTACCTCGACATGCGAACTCCGCCTCGAGCTATGAACCGGATCTGCAGCCATTTGCCCTGCTGCCATGCGGTCGCAGCTTCCTGTGGGCGAGATCGCGGTAGCAAGGAGACGTTCGGTGTGGCTTGTGGTGTGTTTTGTGGTGTTTGGAAGGTTTTTGGTGTGCTTGTCAGCATGGCTCCAAAGAAAATGCAGAGCAGCCTTGGCAAGAATAAGTTTACATTGAACCTTATGGGGAAATTTGTCTTGTGGTGCGACCAAATTCAGAGGGCGGATTAGCCGTATTTACATTGAACCTTATGGGGAAATTTGCCTCGAGGTGCGACCAAATTCGGAGGGCGGAACGGATTAACCGTATTTACATTGAACCTTATGGGAAAATTTACCTCGAGTTGCGACCAACTCGAGTTGCGATCAGAGTCACGGAACAGATTAAGTTCGTAACCCAAGGTACCACTGTATAGGAATATCAATCCTAAAAGAGCACTGCATTCAAAACCTGATGCAGATAAGGCAAATCTTACACTAAGGCCTATGCTATATTCAGCAGTAGAAATATAACACAGTAAGTTTATTACAGCAGGAGTAATGCCTGCATTTTATCATTCAGGATTCAGGTGAAAATATCCACTGAAGACTGGTAATCCATTTACGAATTTGATTTAAATATTTATGCAAATACAGTAGATACTTGTGTGGTTCTAAAGGCTGAAGAGCATATATATATGCACTACAGGTAGTCCTTGCTTAGCAACTGCCTTGTTCAGCGACTGTTCAAAGTTATGACAGTGCTGAAAAAATAACTTTGCAACTAATGCCCACATTTACAACCTTCACAGCGTCCCTCAGTCACGTGATTGCCATTATAGTCAGTATACATTGTCCTGTGCCTAACCGGTTGTTTTTCTTTTTTCAACCTCCTTGCATAGTGGAGAGATTGGAGAGGAAGGAATTACAAGAGAATAAGTAGGCACACAATGGGGAATGCACATAGAAAGGAATGTAGTGGAGCTGGTAGCCCGCTACATAAACAGTCCAGTGTATTCCTCATTGTATGCTTGCTTACTCTCTTGTAATCACTTCCTCTCCAATGAATGTAAATACAAATATTATTTCCCTTCTTGCTAATTATCCCAGTGCCAGGGGGAACATTCCAAAGGGCAGGGGAGTGGTTAGGAGGCGAACAAAAGCCAAAGGTGTAAAACATTAGTCTTGTCAGTTTTGAGCTGGCTATCCCAGCCCTTGGTTGAGCATTCCAAAGGGCGGGGGAGCAGAGAAATGGAAAGCAAAATCTAAAGTCGAGGCCTGGGGGCGGTGGCAGCTGGCTGAGACTGCTGAAGGCCTCAGGCCTCTACTTCAGCCCCAGCCCTGCCACTGACGAGTGCCGCTGTGCTGGGCAGCCAAAAGGGCACAGATGGAGAGGGAGATAGGCTGGTGGTGGGAGCTGCAGTGCCCCTGCGGTCATAAGTGTGGGCGGGCTGCCAAGTACCTGAACTTTGATCACTTTGACCGTGGGGGTGCTGCAACAGTCGTATCTTCAGGCACAGGTCATAATTCCTTTTTTGTAGCGCTGTCATAATTTCAACAGCACTGAATTTTTAATTTTCCTAATAGTTAAAGTACTTTGGATATCATATTCATGCACGAAAGCCTTCCATGAAAACTCTAGCTGGTAAAATACTTTGCAGCTTTAAAACGTTAACCCTGAGACTACAAACCATATGGTCTACAAGCAGACTTAGTTCATATACCATATGAAGTCATAAACTATAGTTTACAAGCCACAATTAAATTGACACATTACACTGAGCCACAATGCAGTATGTTTGATTTTGATTTAGCATGATATGTTAACCTAGCTTCAGCCTGACCCAGTTCCTCATTACAGCAAGTATGACAAATCCTGAGTTTTGAACAGATGTCACAGTCTGAACGGATGGTGTGATGTTGATGAAAAAAGAATCTGTGGCCTGGTTTATTCACTGAGCTAAAAAACCTTGCAAAGCCATCCCTTGTGACTTATTCAATAAATTATGTTTAAGCATGCTCTGTAAACCCAACCTGTATCTTACTCTCTATGGGCGTGACAGACGTTCCAGCCCCAACTGTGGTCATAAGTTGAGGGCTACCTGTAGCTCAAACTTTTTTTTTTTCTATTTTTCTTGAATATATGTATATGAAGCTCGGCACCAAAAGGAAAAGTTAGCACAAAGTGTCCCCTCACAAAGAACAATTCCAAATGGGATTATGTAAATAAGAATGATATGCAGAAAAAGGAAGATAGCACTAAACATGAAACTGATATATTCAAAAGGATTTCCTTCACTCCTACTGACTTCCTAAAAAGTCAACTTTTATTTCCTGGAGAAGAAAATGGAATACAATCTGTGCCACTGCTTAAAAGAACAAGAAGCAATTACACATCTGTCAGTTCTTTTGGCAGAAGTTCTATATGTGGCTCTCTGTGATGTGTGAACCCATTCCAGCCATGCTTTCTTACAACTTAATCTTCATGAATCAACACTCTTCCTTGGTCATTCAGATCAAATCCAGATTCACAGTATGGGTTACCTATGACCAACAAAGATACCTCTTGTTGGTACAGTCCTTGATCACCTTATAAAACATCTGAGCTTTTAGTGTAACACTGTATATCATCATCATAAGGCCATCTACATTACTTTCTAATTCCTGGCTTTGCAGACCTTGAGCCAATATGAAATAGCCATAATTATAGTCTAAAGTCAGCAGTTTTGGAATTTTAAAATCACAGCATCCATATTAGCCCACTTTCTGGAACTAGTTCATCTCTCCTATCCAAGATTTGCTTTAGCTTTCTTTTCACCCCACTTCTTATACAATTCCATTCTGCTTGTCACACTTTAAAACTTTGCAACATTAATTCAAAGATTTCAAATCCTTATTCTGTTTTTTCTCCTTTGAAATTATTTGCTATACCTTTTTGCAGCCTATTTAACATCTCTATATAGCAGTATATCCAAATAAATCATGTACTTTAAGGGAAAAAACCCCATAAAGTTCTCATCGTTTGTGAAATAACATAATATTTTCAGATATGGACCTATGATATAGGTTGTGTGTACAGCACAGTTAGTTGAAGCAATGTTATTATGTTAGCTTGGTATTTGATATTGTGATTTGATTCATACAATGCTAAACTATAATGTGGTGTGCTTCCTTCTGTTTTAGTATTTTGTGTAAACCAAACCACTAAGGTTTCCTCATCAACTAGATTTTATCTGGGTTAACACTGTACCTAACACAGACCAATGATTCATAAAGAACATTCAGATGTGAATTTAAACCAAGTGGATGCTAATTGAAGGTAAGGTTCAGCACCAGACAAAAGAGAATGCTGTGACTAGTTGATTGACAATTTGTCTGATCTGTGCCACCTCTGCACTAATTGGCCAGCAGTTCCTTGTTTGTTTTTAAACACACTGCACTGAGCTGTACTGTAGTGTAGTTTGTTGAGATTCAGGTTAGCATAATGTGTGATCACCTCAGCTACTGCAGCTTTTTCAGCAAATCATGGTTTATAACTTAATGGCTATAATGGTGATTTATTCATTATTGTTCAGCAAGCTACGGCTTTGTCTACTGCTTGAATTCAGTAACTCGGTGTTCTGAAAAGATAAACTTACAAAAAATGAAAAAGGTACTTTGTACCCCACTACAAAGTGCATCACTCATTTCCCCTCCTACAACCACGAAAAGGTAGATGATGTTACTAAAGTTAACACATGCTGGAGTCCCCATACCTCCGGATTTTTCCGGAGACGTCCAGTTTCTACCGCAGTCCCGCTCCGTCCTGCCGGAACTAAAATTATCTCAAAACGTCCGGGCTTGGAACTGCAGCGGCAATTCAGCTGGAGGAAGCGGGAGAGCGGCGGCCGACGGCGCGCGCAGCACTCAGAAGCAACAGGACTGGCCCTTCCCAGCTAAAGTCTGTCGGAAAGACGCCAAGACCCTGCGGCCTCCTGATTGCTCTGGGAACAGAGAGAGGGAGTGGCCAGCAACCTACAAGTAAAGAGGCTGCTGGCCACGAAACACCAGAAGGCACAGTCCAGAGTTCGGGGAGTTTATAGTTATAGTATTCTTTTCCTTCCCGAAAAGCCTTTCTAAATGTTGGTTTATTTCATACAGCAAATATTGACTTAAGCAGCAGAAACTTGTGCTGCTTCTCCACAAACACCAGATGAGCTCACATTTTTATCCTTTCCTATCATAGCTGAAGTAGCAAGGAGTTGTACCAGCTACCACAAACACTGAAGATTTGGGATTTCATACCAAACACTGGATTAAAAAACAAACATCCCCGGGTGTCCTCTTTTTCAAAAGCTGAAGTATCATTGATAACCCCAAAACAGGCCAGATATTTAATGCATAACCTGCCCAATAACCAGAGTTGTCTAGGCGATATACCAGAAAAATTAAAAGCATAACACACAATAGAATAATAATTGGTTAAAAAAAACACACCCAAGGAACAAAATTGAAACCAAGTAAAACCAGCCCCAAATAAACAATATGCAAAGAAATAAAAGCACTAAATGGTCCTTAAACTTGGGAGAATTAATATGCTTTCACCTGACATCAAAAAGATACCATTGGCAACACAGAAAAATCTATGCATAGATTTTTAATTTTTATTATTGCTTTAGTTAACAAAAAGTCAGTTTTTAAACACAATATTAAACTTTGACCACACAACCTAATACTGATCAAGCTTTCTATTATATCAGTAAAGAGCCAGTTCATAAGCAGAAAGTAAATATATATCATCCATCCAAGGCTCTAAATGCGGATGGCACTGTCTTTCCATTTTAAAAGAGTAATTTTTTTTCCCCAAGCCCCATGCTCAGTAAATCCATAGTTCTGAATATGATAAATTCTAAATGTTTAGCATATAATTCAAAATCACATTAATATCTTAATCTTATTACTGTTCCTAATCCAAATTAACAAACTTAAAATATTAAACCTAAACAGAATAGTGGGGCAAGCCTGTATTATATGAATGTGTCCATAATTTTACACTTGCAGCATAATGAATTTGAGAGTGAACTTTTTAAAAAACATTTTCTGAAATGTCTAATAAGCATGAGAAAATATTTTATTGAATTAGTCACACTTTAACAGCATATCATAATATTCTTTAAGATCTTAAATCATTGATCTGTAATTATGGGGTAAGTGAACTATTTATTTCAAAGTCCTTGCACATAGCAAATATCTATCTTAACAATACTCTTTAGTTGTCTATAAAAACATATTATAGACTTAAAAGTAACATTTTAATGCCAACAGTAATTCACAAGTTTTAGATACTGCTAAAGCAACTGGGCCAAACCATTAAATCAAAATATTTTTTATTTATTTAACAGATTTATATAGCTGCCCATCTCACAGACGTGACTGGGTGGCATAGAATAAAACAACCAGTTAAAACAATTAAAACACAAATATAAATAAAAACATGTAAGAATGGACTAGCATCCTATATGCAGTATAACCACCTTGCAGACTCCCCATTTCCATGGGATCTCCAAGCCTGCTGAAAAAAAAAAACATATTTTCAGGGATTCCTAAATGCCAGTAGGGTTGGGGCTTATCTCACTTTGGGAGGAATGATGTTCCAAAGGGCAGGTGCCACGGCAGAAAAGGCTGGCTTCCTGGGTCCTGTCAGATGGAACTCTTTAGCAAATGGGACAGGTAATATGCCCCTCCTGCCAGACCTGATGGGATGGGTAGAGACGTAGTCCCTCAGATAGCCTGACCCTATGCCATGTAGGCCTTTAAAGGTCAAACCAGCACCTTGAATTGAATCCAGAAGCAAACTGGCAATGAATGCAGCTTGCATAACTGCCCATGCTACTGCATTTTGCACCAGTTGAAGTGTCCGGATACTCTTCAAGGGCAGCTTCGTGTACAGAACATTAAAATAGCCCATTCAGGAGGTGACCATGGCATGAGTAACTGTGAGCAGAACCTCGTGATCCAGGAATGAGCACAACTGATGCACAACACAAAGCTGTGCAAAGGCCCTCCTAGACACGACTGCCATGTGCTTTTTGAACAGGAGTCATGAATCCAGAAAGACCCCCAGATTGTGCACCCAGGTCTGTTTGGGGCAGTGCAATCCCATCCAGTACCAAAGATGGCAAAGTCCCGGATCCAGAAGGCCCTAAAACCCAAAGCCACTTAATCTTGCCAGGGTTCAGTTGAAGCCTATTGTTCCCTATCCAGACCCCCACAGCCTCCAGGCACCAAGACAGGACATCAACAGCATTGTTTAGTTTGCCAGGGGTAGAGATATATACTTCAATATCATCAGCATACTGATGATACCTCACCCCATGGCAACGGATTTTCTCACCTAGTGGCTTCATATAGATGTTAAACAGGAGCAAAGAGAGTACCGAACCCTGCAACACCCCACATAATAGGGGCTGAGGGTGGGACCTCTCACTCCCGATCAACTCCGTCTGGTATCTGCCCCATAAAAAGGAAGAGAACCAGCACAATACAGTGCTAGCCATTCCCACTCCATGGAGCTGATCCAGGAGGATACCATGGTCAACAGTACTGAAGGCCACCAAAGGCCATGAACTGGATGGTTGCACTACCTCCATCCCACTCCTGCCAGAGGTCATCCAAAAGCATGACCAAATGTATATTTAATTTTATATTTTGCCATTGTGCAGTGTTATAAAAGTGCCTTATGAAAAACAATACCAGCTGGCTTAGAAAAGCAAAATTTACATTTTATTTTAATGTCTTAAAATATTATATGTCATATAATCATTTACTGTTGTTAACTTATTGCTTCTTATCTGCTCAAGTGCATATAAGGATTGTAAAGAAGTAAACAAAGCAGACAGCTTCACAGATAATAGGTTTTATAGGTTTAATTATTTAAATTAGCTTTATAGGTTTTATGTGTACAATTTTATGTTATGTTAAATTTATTTACTTAATTCACTTGCCTAAATACATGTGGCTTAGAGTTAGGGTTATATACATATGGAGCATATTATATTTTATTTTTCTTTCCTTTCTGTACTAGTCGCTTACCATAATCATTCAATCAATAAGGGTCAAAATTCTAACATCTTCCAAATATAATTTGCAGCTTTTAATGATGCAAATAAAATTGAAATGTGACGAAAAAAGGAACCAAGTCCTGCCAAGATATCAGAGGAATCATATAAAAACTTCCTAGTTGTGCCCATAGCAGTTTTTCAGCTTGATCTCTTGGATGCTATAATGAAATAGAGATCAAAATATATGCCCAATGATAAAGAAGAAAGTCAGGAAGTTTAAAGCCCCATACAGGGTTTATGTGGTAGACATAATTTGGATAAATAAAATTTAGGGGTCTGTCCTTCTCATAAAAACTTTAATAACTTATCAATCTTCTTGAAAAACCTTAAAGGTATTAAGAGGGGAATCCTCGTATGTATCAGTCTTGAAGTAATATTAATTTTTCCCATAAACTGACTAGGATTTTTAACTATCTATTTAAACCAATATTAATATGAGATGAAGACTTCGATACATTCATATCTATAAACAAAATTACCTTGGGATAATTATTCCAAGATATTTAAGTGAATCTAAACACCAAGTAAAACAATGTTTACAGATTTCCATAAATATATCAGAGCTTACAGGATATACAAGACTTACTCTAGTTAAAAGAGTAACCTGATAATGTAACCAACCATTTATTATTAATATATTTGGGTATATAATTTTCATAATTTAGAAAAGAGTTTGTACTCAACTCCAGCCACTTTTATATCCAAAATATCCTATAACATACAAAGAGATAATGGGCATCCTTGAAGATTCCAAGAAATATCTTGATGAGGAAATAACTCTATTTTTATTGACACCAGCTAAAGAATTAGAATATCATATTTTAATCCAATTAATAAAAAAGAAGGAAATTCATGTTTTGCCAAGATATACCTCCAAAAGTTTCACTGTACTATATCAAAGGCTTTGTGTGCATCCAACAAGACCCGATTATTTCAATTTTTCTCTAAAATAAGCATTAACACTATATCTAAGGCTTGTTGCCCTTTTACAAAACCAGATTGTTCAGGATCAACAATCAAATGTAACATTGTAATCTATGTGACAAGATTCACTGTCAAAATTTGGCATCAACATTTAAAAAAGGAAATTGGACAATAGTTTGCATGGCCAGCAGAATGTTTGGTGGCCTTCAAAATCACAGCTATATAAGCTTCATAAAAGGAAGTAAAAAAAAAAAATTATTAAAAAAAGCATCATCGAAAACTTCCAACAATATAAGAGCAAAATCTGTGTTTCTTACACCACTGAAAAGGATAACCATCAGGACTGTGAAGGTTTCCTGTTTTCACAGATTTAATAATATTTATTATTTCCTGGAGACACAAAGGTACAGCTAGAAAAATGGTTTGGGCATGTTTAATGTTTGGACATGTTTCAAATGAGAGGCCAATAATTTACCAGGTCTTTCACCAGCTCCAAAAAACATTGATTTGATTCAATGAACATTTTACATTACTTAAAGAGAATTACATTTTAGTTCAGCAGACATAAAATACATAAATTATATTGTTCTGGTGTAGGCTCTCTTTCATATCTACTCAAAAGTTCCTTAACTTTATTTTTGAAAAGTTGTTTAGGTGTTTTTATTCTTCTTCCATAAAACATATGCAAAAATACAATCACTAATATATATTTAAAGCATCCCAAACAACCAGTAAGTTTTTAGAACATTGATTTTAAAAATCTTCAGAACCATATTCCATCTGTTTCTTTAATAACACCAGTGAGATTACTTTTTTTTTAATAATTGATATTACTGAAGAGTGATCAATAGAACTTATATTACATTTGTCTATCCATTCAAATAAGGACTGAGATAGTAAAAAAGTAATTGTTGGAAACAAGTTTTCTGAGGTGGAGTTAAAAAAAGGGTATTCCTGCTATGAAGGAACCATGCATAGGATGTTCTTAGTGACCATGTTCTGCATTGAGCTGTCCAACTTATTTGGAAGGAACAAGTAAGATGATCACAGATCATCTTAGCATTCAGACAGATAAATATGAGAGGAAATATTCCTTCAGCCTCCTGGTCACAAACCATGTATGGTTTTAAATGTCAAAAGAAGTATCACAAAATGTATTAAAATCCTGTCAGATAGAAACCTGTGTAAACTCGATTTCTCTCACCCAGTAACCCCAAGATTGGAATTATTAGACTGCTAATCTTTATAAAACTATGGAGAACACATAGTGAAGACATTTCCAGGATAAATTCAATTCAGTTAATTTGTAACATTAACTTCTTTCTTTAAAAATGTGGTTAATCCATACACAATGCACAGGTGATACTTTATGTCAGGAACAGGGTACCTATGGTTATCCAAATGTTGCTGCACCACTAGCATCCTTCATCACTCATGTTGGCTGGAGCCATGGGAGATATTTTCCAGTAATATTCAATGGGCCATATATCTTGATTCCTGCTATATATTAGCTGAAAACCAATCATCTCCCCACGATAAAGGAAAGCACACACACAGCCACAACCCAAGAGATTGCCTGGAGATATACACATAATTCAGAGGGGGAAGGGTCATTTCATAGATGGATTATGTGACATCAAGTCATTTTCGATTCCTAGCAACCACATAGATTTTCTCCTTCTCATAGATGGAGGGCCATTATAATACACATCTTACTTCTTACTGCTTTTATTCTAATCATAAAGTGAACAAAATTTCAGTAGCATCAAATCCACAAACTGCATAGGTGCTCTTATCAAGAGAGGAAGATTCTCAAGTATTTTAAGGCCTGATTGTACTTGCCACCTATGAGCAGATTGCCTATAGATGTAGACTTTGTATGGACAAATATACTGAAATATGGAACTAATTTATGCAAAATACAGTAGGTTAAAGACAAATGATTGTTATATACATGTATTAGAAATAAATATATATGTACTTGAATTATATTTGCACTAGATAAGTATACATAGAAATGTAACAGTTGTAATTTATATTTATTTATATTTCAAATTTAGATACCGCCCATCTCACAAAAAAGTAACTCTGGGGGGTTCACAATAAAACAGCAATAATTAATTAAAATACAATAAAAACAATATAAAATACAATAAAAATAGAATAAAAACCAGACACATACACAAGTAATATCTTCCAAGATGTTGATGATCAGTAAGATGTTAACATATGAGAGCATCTTCAAGGTGCTAGCCACCCCCAGGGTTGATTGCCCCTTTTTTCGCCCCATGCCAGTTGGCAGAGCCAGGTCTTGGCTGCTTTCTGGAAGGACAAGAGAGTTGGGGCCTGCCACACCTCTTGGGGGAGAGTATTCCATAGGGTGGGGGCCAATTACATATGTGTAATTATATACTATACTTTGTTTTTTCTCCTTTGCTCACCCTTTTTTAAAAAGCACTCTTTATGTGTTTCTTTTTTTTGAGAATGTATGTATTTGCATTATAATTATTTTTGTGCTTTTTGCTTTGTTATTTTAAAATAAAATAAAAAATAAATTTAAAAATACCCATGCTCAAATAAGTAATGCAGTTTGAACTACAACAAACTATGGATCAGTGCAATGTAAGAGTTCAGTTTTAATGTTAGATTAGCTCTGGAAAACAAACATTTAATCTCTACTCAGTTACTATGAGCCTTGGACAATCATCTCTCAGCCAATTTTTACCACAGCCTTGTTGCAAGGCTAAGATGGAAAACAGGATAACCCTGCATATCATCTTGAAGTCTTTAAAAAAAAGACTGAATATAAATGTAGTTAAAAATTTAAAAAGAAACATACATCTATCAACTTATTCTAGGTTACGTTCTGGATAAATTTTTCAAGTTACATTAAATTTACAACTGCACCGGAATATTTTGGGATGAACCATATATGCGAAGAAATCCCTTTCACCACCATTCAAGATCTGCATAGTTTCTTTCTCCTTTACAAGTTAGTTCATGAAATGAAATGGTATTAAGGTGCTCAATTTCACATTCTGTCCTCTTGTATTTCCATGACACAAAAAATTGTACATAATCTTCAACAAACTTGTTTTCTTTTGATTAATTTCACATATGTACATGAATCCATGCAATTACTTTGCTTTAGCACAGCAGACAAATATACTGTAGTTGTATGTTCTTAAAACTGTGGTTGCCTACAAGTTTTCAGCAAAAAGTCACTTTTTTGTGAGATGGGCAATATCTAAATCTGAAATATAAATAAATAAAATGGGCTACACTTCAGAGAATACTAAAGTGCAGTTAGAAAGCTGATAAACAAATCTATCCCCAAAGAACTTAGGGATCAGTATAAGAGGAAGTGATATCAGTGGCCGTGCAAGAGAGATGGTCATCATACAAACCTAGGGCCTTTTTTGCTAAGCATAAAATATCAATCAGTATTATGGTATAGAAGCTGAGAAGCAACATTGCCTAAATTATAGCTGCTGCAAATAGGAGCCCCAAGATTTTAAATCTAAATCAGGAAACAACTTTCAGAAGTATTCATCAGGGATAAAATATGTGGTGTATTTTATACTAAGAGGGATAGAATACATGGTTCATAGCTGAACAAGAATGGAGCACTCTCACTGAAACAGTTTAAAGCAATTCAATAGGGAAAATCAGGAATTCCATGAACTGCCTGCTTATCCTTAGGCATGATATAAAATAACAACAGCAGCAAAAGGACACTTCCTCAGGTCAAGCTTGACTCCTGATGCTATATGAACATGTTCATGTAGTTTTCTTTAACAGAATAAAAGGGGTTTGCCATTATCATCTTTAAGGATGATTATTTAAAAAACTCTCCAGTCTACTCTACAGCCCTGGAATTTCCTGGTGGTCTCCCATCCAGTTACTAATCAGGTCCAACACTTTGTTTTTTGGGATCAGCTAACATCAGCTAGGTGCTGCCACCTGCTGTGGGCAAAACAACAAAACCTTTTCAATGTAAATTCTATTGCTAGCTTCAGGAGGACTTAAATTTTCAGTAGATTCAGGGGAAAGTAACATATGAATAGCTCTAATTATTTTTATTTATTTATTTATTATTAAACTTGTATGCCGCCCATCTCCCCCAATGGGAATAAGCTATTCCAGCAAGTTAAGTAGTGCACTATGGTAGACCATTTTTTGCCCCATATTTATCATTTCCACTTCTGATTTAAACAGTGCTTCAGAGAACCTCTTGCATTTTGTATTTAATGCAATCCTAAACCAAAGCAGCATAATACATTTCTCTTTTATAAACTTTGGAGAAGTACTAAAATTGCAGCTAATAAATTCAGGGCAGAGAATAGATGCTAACATTATTCCTAATGGTGTTTCAGTTAGCCAGTGCACTCTGTTACTGAGGAATACCCATAAAAATTCAATCAGCGATATCCCCATCTATAAACATGGGAAAGGGAAAGACATGCCTGATTAAAATCCTCTTACCCAAAACACAGGAAACTGGTGCCTTCCAGATATTTTAAACAACAACTCCCACAATCCTTTGCTATTCGCCATACTAACTGGGACTGATGGGAGATGAAGTCCAAAACATCTGGAGGGCACTTGATTGCCTTTCTCATCTTACATAGCCTGAGCTAAGAGTACCGAGTCCATAGTTTGCTCTTCCTCGGTCAGCCCCTGCTCTACAGGTTGCTTGCTCCGAGTAGCAGCAACCAACCCGAGTGCAATCGCTTACTCAGATCGTTGAGGTGGGAATGCTTCGGAATCGAAAGTGCTCGGCCCAGATATGGCCTAGCTCCAGCTTCCCGCGCCCTAAGTTCATGAGAAGTAAGACTGGCTCATTTCCCGCAGGGAGCACTTTTCCCTAGCAGCGGCCCCGCCCGTGCACGCCAGGAGTCGCCGCTTCCCCACCTCATACACACCCCGGTGCCTCAGCGCCATGAAGAGGCAGCCCCGGGGAAGAGGACAGACGCCTAGGAGTCTTTCGCCAGGATTAATCCTTCAGAAAAGAGATTCGGCGTCAAAGCCCCCAGTCCTGGAAGAAAAGGGGCCGGAATGCGGCGCAGAGGTCAGACCGAGTGACGAAGGGCCCGGCGAAGCAAAGGCGGCCCACGGCTTCTGCGTGTAGTCAGCGGGCCGAGGACCCGTCGCGCTTACCTGCACCGAGATGACCGGCTGACATGTCTGGGGTAAAGGCAGCCGCTCCGCCCTCAAGCTCCCGGCTCCATAGCGCCCGCCGCGAGTGAGGGGAGAGAGAAATCGAGCGCTCCGCTCAGGTCTCCCTGGACACTTCCGGCCGTGTTAAAAAACTCACGCCCGAAAACCCGACATTCATCCCACACAACACGCACGCGCCTTGACAACATTCCCTGCCGTGCGAAAGAAGTTCTTTCTACCCCCGACGCTCGTTCTCAGCCGGAAGTACGTATGAGCGTGACATTTCCCTTAGAAGGCGGGGGGGAGGAGGAGGAGGATTTTGAAAGTTTTGCGCTCTACGCATACGCCATTCTCTTTGCTCGGCCCTCTTCCTTATCCCCTGGATATCGCATTTAAAGGAGCCGGATTTGTTTTGAATCTTGATGCTTACAGCTACCGCTCCTCACTTGCCCCGCAAAAGGTCGCTGACATTAAATTCCCAACCATGGAATCGTGTCACCACAAGCAGGCTCCAGTGCTGACTACGGATAACGGGGATCTGCTGCCCAAACATCTGGAGAGGGCAAGGTTGGGGAAAATGGACTACATTATAACGAGCGCAAGACAGACCAACGGCCTAACTTCGCGGTCACACTTGTCACAGTTTAGTGCAGTGCTTCTCAACCTCCACTTCAACTGGACTTCAACTCCCAGAATTCTCCAGCCAGCAATGGGAAATGCCTCCTGCACAGAGAGGATTTTCACTGGAGGAAGAGAATAAAGTGATTGCCCAAGCTTCCTCCATCATGTCAATAAGAGGCTACTTTATCTGCTTTACTAGTGCAGGAAGGAACATGGGCTTGTTTCCCTACTCATGAGGAACTGGAAGGTGCCACCTCAAGCAGTTGGTTTAAGGTATATTAAAAGAACAGCGAACGTGATTATATTTTTACTCCCATGGATTTTTTTCCTAGAAGTAGCCCTACCCTTGAGTTAATAAAATACATACCAACAGCTGTTGAAATGATTTGAGTTATGGACTCCTGGACAATAGTGGTTTAAAGCAGTAAGAGTTATTTGGTATGTAGCTTTGTTATTTACAAATTTCTTAAAGAGAGGATTACCATTGGAGTGTATCAAGGATTAATTTCAGTAGCATCTGGCAATAATAATGCTAGCTAGCTTGCACTGACTCTGTGATTTGATCCCCACGTGCTTAAGCAAGAAAGTTAATGAAGAGTGATTCTTCAAGATGCTAGAAATGTCTAGAATACTGAAATTGTTTTTGAAATCTGTAAATTAGTCTTCAAAATCATGTATCAGAAGGAAGACATCACTATTAAATCTTAGCAATAGTTTGGCTATATGCTGCATTCGTTGGTTTTTGTTTTTGTTTTGCTAGAACAGTGTTTCTCAACTTCAGCAACTTTAAGATGTGTAGACTTTAACTCCCAGCATGCTGGCTGGGGAATTCTGGGAGTTGAAGTCCACATATCTTAGGTTGAGAAGCACTTGTTTAGTGATTACAAAATGAAATAGTAGATATTTCAGGGCTACACCAATAAATTGGACTTACTTGGGGAAATGTGAAAAATTGTTCACTGTTCTTCTAGCACAGTGTTTTCTTGTTGGGCAGCAAGATTATTATTTGTGTATAAAATGGAGATATATTAAAGTACCCACAATGGAAGATAAAAGAACAAGTAGAACAGTATTTTGTGGAATACTAAAGCTTTTATAGACTTTTTGCTGAAAATGGAAAGAGCTAAAATGATTATTTTTTCATGGACGATTGAAAAAGTGTTGATAAGGAGACAAAGGGATCATTATGTTTAAGGAGGAGGAATAACAACTTTGATTGTAACTGCTGTAATGAAGCTCAGAAGTCACTTCTTTTATTGTCTTTTTTTTTCTTTTCCTTTGTTCCCTGCAGTTTTTCTTTTTACTTCTTCTTTCCTTCTTTTATATATTTCTTATTTTTCTTTTATTCAAGTAAAAATTCACAGGGCAACAATGGAACCCCTCCTTGCAGCCAGGCACAATGGCACTGGAGGAGCAATCTCTGAAGGTATTTCCCACACACTCACCCCCAATTCTGGGCACAGCACTCAGATGATCTGCACTTTGGATTGCACTGTCCTTATGTGCTAGAGCATCACGACATAGTGCTGTAACACGCTGTGATGCTGACCCTGGCAAATGAAGGTAGACTCCAGAGACCACTGTCAGGAAGGCACCCATGCTTGCACTACAGTTTTGCTGAGCCACGTGAGACTAAGACAATATCCTAGGGAAGCCCCATAGAAATGGTATCTCTCTAAGAATTCCAGTCTCCTGCTTGATAGCTTCAGCACCCACAGTCATATGTAGAAGGGGCAAAAGTTTGTCCATGATGATGTTGCCCTGATTATTCCATTTTACATCTCGCTAGATGGGGCAGAAGGAAGTAGATGTGAAAAATGAGTGTTCCATGACCCAACCATGGTTTGTCATATGCTGCTGGCATACAAAAACGACCCCTATGGACTGGGGGAAGGATGGGTGGGTCTTTAGTGAAATGCAAACATAGCTAATTAAAAGACTCACATATGTGAGATGGGTGGCTATATAAATTTACTAAATAAAATAAACATTTGGAGAAAAATGTTATCTGTAACCTCAATTAATCATTTTCCTGACATTATTAACTTGGCTTATACATTTTGACTGAGGACTCTGATTGATGTAAAAATATATTTAATATTAATTACCGAGTTCCATTTCATTTAAATATGTTCTCTGATTTATCTGCCATTGTTCAAAATTGGATTTCCTGCTTCAGGACTATAAATTTGCTGTTATAAAACAGATAATAAATGTTTATTACTATTTTAAGCACATCTATGTCAAATAAGGTTTTAATTCTTCATAGATTCGTAATAAAAGTAAAAAGCATTTATTATGTGAAAAAATATATTATATTAAAAGATAATAAAAATATTGAACAAAGTAAAATCCTACTCAGAACTACAAACAACTGGATTTAGTGGAACTTTTTCCCAAAGTACCAGTCCTATTTTGATAGGGGATTGTAGCACTGGCTTCCATTTTTAGTATTTAATGTATTATGTTAAGCCATAAAGGTCACTTAATGGTGAATACGCCTGTACACAATTGCTGATTCAACCTGTGATTGCAGATAATGGAACTGTCATTTCCTCCATGTAAAAGAAGCTAGCTAATGAGGAAATTACTTAACTAAAAATAAACTCTGGCTTTGTAGATAAAGCCAAACTTCTACATTCTTATCATCTTTGAAGCTTGGCTAAACAAACCATGGATTGCACATAGCCTCATCTATTTAGGATTAGTAAGTGGGGCAGTAGCATATGCTCATCTGAAAGACTGAGCCACAAATGTCTAACTGTGCACAATGGAATTGCCAATAGTTCATTCAGTCAGTTAGGGTTCCTTTGGATCACTCACCAGCACTAACTGGAAAGCAGTGTTTCAAAATAGTATCCTTCTTTATATAACCCTGCACTCCTCAATCTTCCCTAGATTCTCAGATGGTTCTGTGTTAATTTCAAAGATTAAAAGTAAACTGTGCATGCCTGAGTATACATGGATGTAACACTGATTCTACAAAGAATCAGAGAAAGATGTATTAGCTCTGTATAAACAGACTTCCCTTAATTCCTTCTTTAATACTATTTTATTCTCAAGGATTAAGGGTAAACCTTTGCTGTCTTGTTTTCCAATAAGCCTTTGATGAGGTCTCTCATGTGCCTAAGTTTTTTTTCAGCTTATAAATCAATAGTACTTTTATTTGTAACAAATATGTACCATATCTGCATAACATAAGCAAGTTCTTAACTTCCCATTTTTCTTCACCCTTTCTTGGATATAGTCTTTAATTCTGCAGTGAATTTATCCTTTCATTTTTGCATCAACCTGTTTACAAATTTTTGACAGGAAATTACAAGCCCCTGTCAGTTAAACCATTGTCAGTCTGAAAATTACAAGTCTGTGCCAGCTAAACCAAGCAAAGATGGTCTGGTTTCACAAATCCCTACCACTTGAGATAGTTGCTGCCTTTTATAGCAATGTTTTGATAGAAAATCATAAATCTTTTATAAACTAAATTAAAATTTATGAAAGCACACCTCCCTATCAGTGATTGTGGCATGAAATCTGAATACTAGGCTACTTCAATAACTATATATGGTATTTGTTTGATTTATATTCTACTTTTCCTCCAGGATTACTTAATTCTACTTTTCTTCCAGGATTACTTAATCCTAATCCTCCAGGATTACTACAACTAGCTGCTGCAAGGTAAACCAAACCAATGTTTGTCATGCAAAATCAGATGCCAGTATTTGTGGTATGAAAACAAAAAATCTCTTTGAGCTAAATCTGTATTTGCTGTATTAAGTTAACCAGTATGCAACTTTTATGACTTTTGTCTCTCTCCCGTTCTAGCAAACATACAAACTAGTTATTCAAACCACTGATGTCACTTTCTGGCCATTTTCAGTAGGCAGGAAGGGCAAGGAAGCATTGTTCTCAGAGCCTAATGTTATGCACTGCCCATTTCTCCTACTTGGACCATTACCAGCCCTTGGTGCTGCTCAAATCCTGGATATATCTGGTAGTTTTTCCTTCTAGCCAATTTAATTTTTAAAAAAATCAAACACATCTTTATTTGAAGAATATAATGAGCCATATTGCTGTATTGTGACCTATGTCTACCATGAAAAGCAAGTAAGGTGGTTAGGTCAGCATTTCCCAATTTAATACCCTCCAGATTTGTTGGGATGTCAGTTTCAAGAAGTCCAGCTGTGTGACTGTTCAAAGCATTTGGAGGAAGCTAAGCTAAAACAGCTGTGTTAGCTAAAACAGAACACCTCAAGATACCAGGGAAATGTGAGTAGACATACTGGTGTATACCCATGAGTCAGGCTCAGCTCCTGGTGACACACTCATTCCTTTGGTAACAGTATCGAATTGGTTTACTATTGCCTTCTGGCATGTTTATTTGACTATCAACAGAACTGCAGGCAGTGAGTAATTTCTAATCAGAAAGATATGAGGGTGCGGTATTAAACTAATTTGGATACCCTATATTTAGGCTTCTGAAGACCAACGAATGAAAAAAAATCCAAAGAAATCAAGATTTAAGCTTTATTCTATTGGTATTTTCTGTTCGTAAATGTTATCTAAGGAAACTGCATATGTACTTTATAACTGTGAGACCTAATTGTGCTTAGTGATTTCTGGTGTACACTGAGATAGAACTTTCAGCTCACCCACTATCCTCCTTATGCTGCAACTTTATGAATTTGCATCTTACTATTTAGTTAGAAAGTGGACTAATTAATAATTCAGAATACTGAAAACTAGAAAAAGAACATCTCTGTGATTATGTGCCATCAAGTCGTTTTTGTCACGAAGAGTCGGACACGACTTAACGACTGAACAACAACAACAACAATCACATAGATTTTCTTCATGAAAAGATCTCTGTAGAATCTTATATAATCTAAGATCTTCATAAAACTTTGACTCCATAAAATTTTGACTGAAAAATACTACATTCAAATTTGGGTAGGTTATATCTGTATTTTAGAACAGTTACCAGGCACTAGATGGCACTGGGTACCTGATCATAGAATTATGCTAGATTTCAATATTGTTGTTTTTTAATCCTGGGAAAGAAAGTAATGATAAATTTAAACAAGATAATGAAGGATAAGGATACTTTTGTGACAAAAATGCTCAGAATAGCTAAGCAATGTTCTTTCAAGTGATAATATTTGAACGTGCAAGCTAGCTATTGAGGAACAACAACAGAATGAAGGCAAGCCCTTTCAAATTATGGATTTGGAGACAGAGTACCATTCACTAGAAAAAGAACCAATATTTCACTTGGAGGAAATTAAAATTGACTGCTTCCTTGAGGTGATCAGTAAGCAGAAAGTCCCATTTGGATATGTGATCCAAGAAGATGACGGCCTAGAAAAAGACTGGCACGGATGATGGAAGTAAAAGAAGGGGAAGACAACAGTTAAAGCAATAGGAAATATCAGAGAGATTACTAGATTATCCTTAGAAGAGTTAGGGATTATCCAGGAAACTGGTTGACATGGAAGTATTTGTCTGCTTAAATACTAGGTGTTGGCCCAACTTGATGGCACCTAACTAATCATGGAAATTTGCTTAAAACATAAAAGTACTTTAGAACAAAATAGTAAAAGTGCTGAATTTGTAACAAATATATGTTAATTTTGTAAAAGAAAAATTATAGCATTGCATTTTAAATTACCATCTTCTCCATGCTTTCCCAAGTGCTATACTATTTTAGCTTTTTCCTGAATCAGTATCTTTGTGAGGGAATTTAAACTGGAAACTCATTTCCCGCCACATAGCATTCATTTATCTACAAATATACAGGTTATGCATAGGAAAACAAGCAAACTTTGCACTGAATAAAAAACTGCTAGTCTCTCAAAGAGCATCAACTTCCAAAACAGGCAGCATGCTAAAGTCCACTCTGTCATCATGGCCACAATAAAGCTATTTATTTCCACCTCACATTCAAACATACAACATGTAATTGTTAATAGCTTCAGTCATCAAAAGCCTTTGAAGCACAGTACCTCCCATTTGTCTGAGTGGCCTAGGGCAGGTATTTTCAAACTTTTTTAGGCCACGCAACCTGTTAGTTAAAAAAAAATTCCCGAAATCCCTGCTGCCTACCTCTCAGACACAGAGCAATGAGTTATCATGAGCCCCTGGGGAGAGACTTCTAAATGTCAGCTGACAAGTCCCATTCTTTCTGCTGTATCTTAGGAAAAAATGCTATGGACACCACCAATCAGCCTGCTTTCAAGTAAACTCTTTCCCCCTGTTAGTCTCTTACAGAATCCTATTAGGTCCTTGCAGAACCCTAGGGTTCCATGGAACATAGTCTGAAAAACCCTGGCCTAGGGAACAGCATATGCTTGCCCCCTTTGTCCAGCTGACTACCTGTAGGCGGGGGGGGGGAGGAAGGAGGGAAGGAGGTTGGCTTGGTAGACGCATCCATGCCCCACCTATTTATTTTATTCACATCTCACCTTTGCACATTGTGACTGTCCCACTTACTACTATTCGGACTCATACATTTAAAGACTAACTTTAGAGAAGTTTACCTTTTATTTGCAGACACAGCAAGAAGAATTCTAAAGAAATAAATGTAAACTGACCAGTAGCAGAAGTCAGACTGGGAAGATGTTTTAATAGAGATTTGTCAAATATTTCTTTTTTTTATTACATGCTCCGATGCACATCAGAAATAGAAATAATATGTAGTCAACAGAATAAAGGAACTAGAATTGGTATGTCTTCTTTTATCAAGATAAACACTGAAAAAGCAAGATGAATTGTTTTTAATTTACCTAAAAAAATTAGTTTGAATTAACTAGACCTAAACACCACAGAGCCCAGATGTAATCCTTTCATCTCCAAAATTGGATTATAACATCTTCATGCTAAAGCCCTTTATTTGAATCTTTTTGTTAAAATATGATAAACGTCAGATGTTATATGTGGGTCGAAAGAAAAGTAATGCTTCCAATGTTATAAATTGCCAACAGATGGCAGTACTGATGCACTAGAAGCTCTGATGTGTTCCTTAGCATCTGTTCTTTCACTTCAGCTGGGAAGAAACTGTTGTGAGGAAAGGTTGCACTGTTATTTGTGAAATGGAAGTCTGCAGTAAGTACTCAGCAATGTGCTTTAAGCATTGTGCCCTGACTGAATTTTTGACTACCGAAAGAGTCCCTCCAATTGAAATTCACTGCTGAATCAGGTTGTTTATGTAATGACTATGTTGATGTAAGTACTGTGCGTTGTTAGGTTAAAAAATGTAAAGATGATGGACCTGGAAGAGCTGATTTGTGTGATCAAGAACAAAGTGAACAACTTGTGACAGTAATTGACAAGTTTCACACAGGAATGGTTGGTGAACTGATTAACTGGCAGATAACTCAAAGAGAAACCACCATCAAACTTACCATTTCACAGGAACATATGAACTACATTATTGATATTCAATATTGGAAGATTTGTGCATGCTGACAGCAGAGATAAAAACTTCAAAAATTAAAATTTGAAGCAATTGTCACATTATGAAAATGAAGGTGAGGAATTTCTTCAAGCATTGTCAGTGAAACATGAGCTCATCATTATGACCCAGAAATGAAGCATCAGTCCATTGAATATCATCACAGTTTCACCTGTGGAAAAAAAATTCAAATCCCAGACTTCAGCAGGAAAACTCATGGTTACAGTGCTGCTGTTCATGTGTTTTTCACATGAATTTCCTTGAATATGGTACCACAATCAACTCCAAGCACTACACTGTAATCGTCAAAACTTTGAAGCAATGATTGAGCAATGTTTGGAAGCACAAGGACATTTTGCTGCAACATAACAAAGCTAGGCCTCACACCTCACAACCCAGCCCAGATGCAATTGCAAAGTTGAATCTCACAATCTCACCAGATCCGCCACACTGTCCAGACTTGGTGCCATGCAATCGAGGACCTGGTTGAAGAGATAAAATATGAAGTTCTTTTGTGATGACTTTAAGAAGTATATCCACCCTTGGCAAAAGTATGTACCAAATGGCAGTAATTACATGGAGAAATAAATACAGATAACAAAAGAGTTCATTTCAAGAATTATTTTCCTGTTTCATTTATTATAATATCCTTATTTAAACTAAAGCTGTAGAGGTGGAGGATTACTTTTCAATGAACCCTAATAGACCCTGTTTAAAACACCCAAGATCAGCCAGGTGCAATACTGTAAATAAATAATTGTAAAGAAAATGTGTTTATTTACATAGATTTGTACATATTTACATAAATTTAAAGAACACCCAGCTCTGGACCCTTTACATAATAACAAAACCAGAAAAATAAAAGAAACAGATGATATGCATCCAAAAACCATACAAAACAGACTAAACCTTACAGGGGCTCACCCACCACCCTGACCCAAGGCTTAGGATGTAGTCAGATTTTCAGTGTCTTTCAGAATATCATCAGGTAGGAGCTATAAAGATCTCTGGGGAATATTATTTCAGGGGACAGGTACCATGTCCAAGAAGGACACACTAACCCCATCCAAGCTCCACCAAAGATGATCAACAAGTGTCATCAATGCCAGTTCAGTACTGTATCCTGCCCTGAAACCCAGTTAGAATGGGTCCAGCTCATCCATTTCCTTCTGGAACTCTTGCTTGACAACTTTTTCAACAACCTTCCCTAAAAAGGAAGGTTGAAGACTAGACAATAATTGTCCAGAATTGTGGGTCCAATGATGACTTCTTAAGGAGGGGACATACTACCGCATCCTTCAGCATCTCAGGGACCACCCCCTCTCTCAAAGAAGCTAATACCACTGTGGACCCAACCACAAGTAACCTCTCATGCAGTTTTAACCACCCAAAAAGGGCCTGGCTCTAATACAGGTACCCAGTTCACAGTCTGAAGGACCTATCCACTTGATCAGGATAAAAAAATAAAATTTAAAAAGAGCAGCAAGCATAAGTGTACCACATTCTTTATTCTACTTGTGCTAAATTGTATAGCTCTTTAGAAGTGATATTTTGTAAATTAGTGTTGCCAGTTTTAGTGGTAATCTCTAACACACACAATATGAGTAGTTCTTATAATTGTATCCCAGTCCTATTACCTATAAATTAATTCTCTCTTCCAATAGGCAGTTTATTAGGTTGGATTAGCAAAGTGGGTTAATGTAGATAGCAGAAGTACTTTTCACTTCCGCCATATTTGGGAAACCTTGTTTTCAGGAAGGCTAAAATTGATATTAAAAAAAATCATAGTTGTTCAAATTTAATTATGAGGCTCTGTTCTACAGTTTAAGTGTACAGAAAATAAACCAATTATAAAACTTGTACAAAATTTATTAAATTCTAATCTTATTTTCTTTATATTTAATTCTGATAGATGATAAGACAAAGACTGTAGGGGGAATGTATCTGACTTTTCTGCTATTACTTTGCAGACATGGAGGAACCTACAACTTGACATACCTTCAGCTCTCAGACAGTAAATTTAAATCAATTGCCAAACAAGAGATAACTGCTAGTTAGCAGGCAAGCAGACCTATTATGATTGTAAAAAGGTAAACAGTAACTAAATATGGCCTGTACTATCAATCAGAATGGGCTTTTTTAAAATTTACAGTTTCTAGCTCTACAGACCTTTCCCTTCAGAAGCTTTGTTCTGTACAGTATGTGGACAGGGTAATATCATGTTTGGCTGTGGATTAAATAAAGACTCCCTTGAGTCACACTGTAGCTTCGGTTAATTTAATAGAAAGCATTTAGATCTGGGAGGGGCCAAATTGTTTTATACCTATTTAAATGGTAACTTGCTAGATGTATATACCATACCATCTTTCTTACATAACTCAAGGCAGTCTATATAGTACTGTCCATTTTTCTTTTCCAACAATACCATGCAGTAAATTAGGCTGAGAGATAACAACCAAGCCAGAATTACTCAGTGAGCTTCCGTGGGTGAGGGCAAGTTTGAACCTGGACATATCAATTACACTGACCTTAAAACTGATCTTTAATCTCAACATTACTGGGTTAAAAAAAAGGGGGGGGGGAATCAACTTATTCTTGCATAATAATCTTCCTGTAATAATACCAATTATAAAGTTCACATGTGATTCATATTATTTTGCTATGGTCCCCTTCCCATATATTCCCTTAATATAAAGTATGGCTGATATATCATGCTAAAGAATTATTGCTTAACAGTGGTTTGTTGATTAAACCATATGTGGCTGGGTTTGCATATCACATTATAAAGAAACAAATACTCTAAGTTTAGTGCAGTATATGAATCCAGGCAGTGTTTGCAAATTCTCCTCTCTTTGCTTTGATTATAAGCAGGCTCCATTGGTCATATCATTCTGTCTGTGGATTTACATTTAGAAATTTTTTGTAGCAAATATTCTGAAGAAAAGAAAACTACATATAAAACTGCTGCAGCTCAGCAGGTGACAGCAAAAGGACACTGACCTTCCAATCCTTACTAAACAATTCTGTTCTTTTTGTAGGTCAGACAATAAATGAAGCTTCCTCAGCATACTGTTATATTACAGGCTTACATGAAGGCCATTTTGGCTGTCCTGAGATTGTTCCCTGAAACAATTACAGTACTTAAATAAATCAAATCCAGTCTTTTTCAGATTGCATCCAGAACAATTATTATCTAAATGGCACAGATTCCATTGAATATAACACTGGTAAGACCATTTCAAACTGAAACTACCATTTTAGATCAGACCACTTTAGTTACTCATTGTTTCGTGAAAGAACTAGATACTACAAAAAATCAGCAGTTGAGTATGATGTTGATATACTGTATCTAACAATGTTTGGAGCAGCAAACTTAACTTTGTATTATGCAAGGAAACTCTTGCTTACAGGTAAAACTCGAAAAATTAGAATATCGTGCAAATGTTCATTTATGTCAGTATGGCAACTCAAAAGGTGAAACCAATATATGAGATAGACGCATTACATGCAAAGCGAGATATGTCAAGCCTTACTTTGGTATAATTGTGATGATTATGGCGTACAGCTTATGAAAACCCCAAATTCACAATCTCAGAAAATTAGAATAGTGTGAAAAGGTTCAATATTCTAGGCTCAAAGTGTGCCACTCTAAGCAGCTAATGAATCCATAACACCTGCAAAGGGTTCCTGAGCCTTTCAATGGTCTCTCAGGCTGGTTCAGTAGGAATCACAAGCATGGGAAAGACTGCTGAGCTGACAGTTGTGCAGAAAACCATCATTGACACCCTCCATAAGGAGGGAAAGCCCCGAAAGGTAATTGCAAAAGAAGTTGGATGTTCCCAAAGTGCTGTATCAAAGCACATCAATAGAAGGTTACGTGGAAGGGAAAAGTGTGGTAGAAAAAGGTGCACAAGCAGCAGGGATGACTGCAGCCTGGAGAGGATTGTCAGGAAAAGGCCATTCAAAAGTGTTGGGGACTTTCACAAGGAGTGGACTGAGGCTGGAGTTAGTGCATCAAGAGCCACCACACACAGACGGATCCTGGACATGGGCTTGAAATGTCGTATTCCTCTTGTCAAGCCGCTCCTGAACAACAAACAACGTCAGAAGCGTCTTACCTGGGCTACAGAAAAAAAGAACTGGTCTGTTGCCCAGTGGTCCAAAGTCCTCTTTTCTGATGAGAGCAACTTTTGCATCTCATTTGGGAACCAAGGACCCAGAGTCTGGAGGAAGAATGGAGAGGCACACAATGCACGATGCTTGAAGTCCAGTGTGAAGTTTCCACAGTCTGTGTTGATTTGGGGAGCCATGTCATCTGCTGGTGTTGGTCCACTGTGCTTCATTAAGTCCAGGGTCAACGCAGCCGTCTACCAGGAGATTTTGGAGCACTTCATGCTTCCTTCCGCAGATGAGCTTTATGGGGATGCTGACTTCATTTTCCAGCAGCACTTGGCACCTGCCCACACTGCCAAAAGTACCAAAACCTGGTTCAGTGACCATGGGATTACTGTGCTTGATTGACCAGCAAACTCACCTGACCTGAACCCCATAGAGAATCTATGGGGCATTGCCAAGAGAAAGATGAGGGACATTAGACCGAACAATGCAGCGGAGCTGAAGGCCGCTATTGAAGCATCCTGGTCTTCCATAACACCTCAGCAGTGCCACAGGCTGATAGCATCCATGCCACACCGCATTGCGGCAGTCATTGCTGCAAAAGGGGCCCAAACCAAGTACTGAGTACATATGCATGCTTATACTTTGCAGAGGTCCGATATTGTTCTATTCCAATCCTTGTGTTATTGATGTCATGTAATATTCTAATTTTCTGAGATTGTGAATTTGGGGTTTTCATAAGCTGTACGCCATAATCATCACAATTATACCAAAGTAAGGCTTGACATATCTTGCTTTGCATGTAATGCGTCTATCTCATATATTGGTTTCACCTTTTGAGTTGCCATACTGACATAAATGAACATTTGCACGATATTCTAATTTTTTGAGTTTCACCTGTAAATTTGTCTTAAACCTGTTATGTATCAACCTCAATACAGAAAACTTTCTTTTTATATTTTAGAATGAAAATTCCACTGCTCAAATTTATTGACTTCACATAATTACTATGTTTTTATCTCTCTATCTCTCTATCAAATTTGTATGGCCACCCATCTCACAAAAAAGTGACTCTGGGCAGCATACAACAATGAAGTAAAACAATATATAGAAAGTCATTATTAAAAATATAAAAATCTTTATTAAAACATATAAAACTAAAGGCACAGAAGAGAGTGAATATTAACTGCAATAGTGGAGCCATCTTAAAAATGTTACTGTTCCCCTGGGAGCCCCAGGCCTGTTGACATAGTCACGTCTTGAGGGACTTCCAGAACAACAACAGGGATGGAGCTAACCTCACTTTGGAGGGGAGAATGTTCCATAAGGCGGGTGCCATGGCAGAGAAGGCCCACTTCCTGGGACCCGCTAAGTCTAAGTCCCTAGCAGATGGGATCCACAGCATGCCCTCTCTGCCAGATCTAATGGGACGGGCAGATGTAATCAGGGAGAGGCAGTCCCTCAGATAATCTGATCCCATGCCATGAAGGTTTTTCCTAATAAACCACCATTTTTTAAAGTTGAACAACAATTTAGACATTTTCCTCCCTCAGTTCATGATAAATAATCGCATCCACATCTCACTTTATAACCTAATGGTTCTTAATAGTCTTTGAGAGAGAATCTTAGTGCAATTCTTCATTTTTATTATTGATTTATACTCCATCTTTCCTCCAAGAGCTCATGGCAGATTACATGAGAGCATTGCTTTATTTTATTCCCACAAGAATTGTATGAAATGGATTGAATGACTTAAAATCATCCAGTGAGTTTCCATGGCTGAGCCTTCTCTTGCTGTATTTTCCTAGTAACTGATCACCTATTGTGATTTATAGACTTTTCCCCATGAATTAGTCTAAACCTTTTAAAAACTATTATTGCAATGACCATTGCCATATCTTGTGATAGCAAATTCCATAGATTAACTGCACATCACTAAGAGAAGAATCACTTCCTTTTGTTTTTTGTCTCCCACTGTTGAGCTTCACTGGATGATCTCAGTGTTTGAAGTAATATAATGGGGGGGGGGGGGGGCGTTGATATATTCCCAAATAAGTTTAGTGGATGGATGAAAGGAGTGTGGAAAACAGTATCTGTGATTCCTCCTTACCTGCTCTGGAGGTTTGGGGAATATTCTGGAAGAGCATGAAAGCCCATTTGGGATATTATAAAAAGCAACTATAGCAGTAACTTACCTCCTCATGCTAAGCTAATACTAGCACCTTTTCACAGCATCATACTGATATAATAAACCCATCATCTCCACCTCCATTGATGTACTAGTTTTATTTTATTTATATGTATTTTTCCTTTAAGAACTGAAGACAGTATATCTTATCTCCCCCATCTCCCCGACTATCCCTATTTTGCCCTTAAAAAGCCCCCTATTAAGAAGTAGGTTATGCAGAAAGACGGGGCCTAAAATCACCCAGTGAGAACGAATATGTGAACCTGGATCTCCTCATCCCTAAAACAGGACGTGAACCGTTATACCGCTCCTATTGCACCCGTCGCGTCGTCTAGATTGCCGCTCCACGCTAAAACAAACGAAGCCACGCAGAAAACTTTCCTCTTCCCATCAGCGTGCCATCTCCAAGCCTCACTCCCGTCTTCTCCAGTTCCGAGGTCCAATTCCCCTTTCACCTAAGCCTGCCATTTCTTCTGTAGCCTTAAAGACTGACCAAGCACTGCGGTTGCGCGACAGCGGGGAGACTCGCAGCGGAGCGCAGTGCGCCTGCGCAGCCCCCCCCCCCCCCCACACGCTGCTGTTGCTGGCGGAGGCTGAACCTCACCTGTGTGCTGTCTCCCTGTAAGGTACGTTCCAGGTTGCGTCGTGAGAGTCGCTCTGGGGTGGGAGCGCTTGTTCTGTTCCCTGAGGCTGACCCGTCCGTTCCTTCCTCGCCCTGCGCGGCTTGTGCTTGAACTCCTTCGCTGAAGACAAGAGGCGGAACGTCTTTTCCCCATGGCGGACTTCCGCGCGGGTGCTGGGAATATTCCAGTACACCAGCTCTCCCCATTCGAGTCCTTGGGCTGGATTTAATCCGTAATAATCAGGGCGGCCATCTGGAGGACACCTCGATGGGGGAGGCTGCTCCTGTCCCTTCCCGTGGCCTGGATGTTCCCGCCTTTCCCCCTTTCCTCCTGACAGTCCTGTTACGCACTCCCAGGCCCCCTCGGAGGGAAATACTTAATACTTTGCAGGTAGATGCTTCTCTGCCCTTCGGTGTGATGGAGCTGCTTGGGGACGGGGGTGGGGATTCAATGCAGATGGAAAGGAGAAAGGACACCTAGCGATTGTCGATATCTGGCCATTGAATTAAGTCCAGAGCAAACAGCGCCGTAGCCACGCTCTCTGGGTAAGATTTGGAAAGAAAGAGCACAGTAAGAGTCTAACCTCTTCTGCCGCTTTATCTTGTGCATATAAAGGGAGTCCGACTGAAGACTTTGACTGTTTCGGAAAAGCGGGATTTTAACATTATCACTGAGAGAGAAATGGTTGAACTCACATACATCAAAAGGTTCCAGGCAATCTCAGAAGGTCTCAACAAGCAGCGGGTTTTAACACATTACAGTTCTTAATTGATAAGGTACTTGTAATCTTTCTCACATGTAACCTGCATCCTATCTTCTGTTGCTCATTCCCTGCCCCAAAATAGAGTCTAGCCACTCTCTGCATCTGATGAAGTGAGCTGCAGCTCACGAAAGCTTTTTCCTTTTAATAAAATGTGTTAGTGGGAAAGGTGCTATCTTCTGATTTTTTTTGCCACCATAGACTGCTCTCCTCTTGCAGTGACTGAAGACATTGAATCTTTAAAGGCTGTGATTTTAACAAGTACCATATAAAGTCCTAAACTTGGTGGGATTTCTGTGAAAACATGTATTAGGATTGAGTTCAAATTCTGCTAGTATGACATTCTTGTAACAAAACATTGTTTTGTGATAAAGATTTTCTCCCTTCATTTTTTCTAATGTTTAAGTACATGCCGTTGTTGGGGGAAAAGAAATGTAGCTAAACTGACAAAAACAAGATTTATTCTGTTTGCAGGCAATTGTGTGGGAGTTAATGAATAGTCACATTAGACTTTTCTCTTGGGAGTCAATTCTTATTTTCATGTGATTTATGGCTCAGATATAGTTGTGCCTCTTTTATTTGATCTGGATTTACCTGGTTTGTTTCAGAAATAATTCTTGTGACCTATTGTTTGTGATTGGAAGCTCTGTTTCCAGTTAACATTTTGCAGTGGGGTCATCTGATCATTCCTCCTTTCCTCCCCCACCAACATTAGTGGGATCTGCTTTGCTTTTTATGTCAGTCTGGGTTTTTTTTCCTTATGGGTTTTAATAAAAGGGAGGATATTCTGATTTTTCTAAAATGTGGAAGGGGTCCTTATCAGTTTTTATAGAAAGCCCATACCTTTCCTCACAATCTGTTGACCGGCAACATTGAATGCAGTATCATATTTCCATGGTATAACCAATATTTTTGAAATTGTTTAATGAAGATTTTTTTATACAACAGAAGAAATTGCTGGAAGGAGGTTAATCTAAAGTTAAATACATAGTTTGTACCTGTGATTAATATTGCACCAATTAACACTCTTACAAGGTAGTTTGATAAATGAATAGTATTCAGAACACAGAAGATTAGAGGTTTTCTTTATTCTGTACCGATTAGGCCACCTTTGGAGTACTGTGTCCATTTATGGATGTAACATTTTAGGTACCCTATACTGTGTTACTAATTGTGGATGACAAACTGGAGCACATCAAGATAAAGGTAAACATGATTTTTTTTTTTTTTTTTTGGTCTGCACTCAGTCATTACTGACCCTGCAGTGACTGCCTGGACGAATCCTTGCAGTTTTCAAGGCAATTGTTTTTCGGAAGTGGTTTGCCAGAGCCTCCTTCCTAGAGCAGAGCCCAGCTGGCGAGCGCAGGAGGCGGGGTTTCTGTTGCTTCGCGCCCTTTTCGGGCGAGCACGGTTTCGCGCTTACCGGCAACTGGTCCCGTCTCTCTGTGCAAGGCGCTGCCAGCATTTTTCCTCCCACCGGAGTGAGAGTCCCCATTTATCTACTCACGTGAGTTTTCGACCTGTTGGGTTGACAGGAGCTGGGGAGGAAACAGGAGCTCACCCTGTTAACGCGAAGGCTGGACTCGAACTGCCGAAGCGTCAGCCATTTCTGGCCGGCAACTTTCAGCGTCATTAAGCCGCTGCGCCACCGCGTCCCCCCAAACATGATTAGAAGAGTTTTAAAAACCAATTCATATTAGAAACAGTTGAAAGAGTGGATGTGTTTAGCTTGGTGAAGATTAAATGAAAATATGATAGTTGTCTATATGTGTGTGTGTGTGTGTGTGTGTGTGTGTGAAATTCTGTGATGTAAAAATGGCAGATTTGTTATATGGGACATCAAAGGGCAGGATTAGAAGCAGCGCACTAAAGTTCTAAGGATCCCCATTTCAGCTAAATATTAGAAGAAAATTCTGAAAGAGCTTTAGGAAGGGACGCAGACAACCCTCCCCACTTGTTAGATCATGGCTGCAGACAAAGACATATCTAGGCATGCCTGGACAAAATGTGTCCTGAATCTACAACCCAGGCTAATTTTCCTCTAGCCAACCTTATTCTAGACAGGTAGTGTAGAAATCACCTGAAACACATGGCTTCCACAGCACTGATTGGTCAGTTGGAATTTCGCTCCTTGGAAATTATCTCTACCTCCCAAGGAAACTCCCTATTGGGTTATTTTATCTTTAAGAGGCTAGCAGAGAGTAAAAGCTAAATACAGTTATAGGGTATTCTCAAATTTCAAGATTCCGTAAAGCAGCTAAATCTGATAGGTATTAATTAGTAAAGTTTTATTTTAAAAGACAGCTGACTATTTCTGACCTTTCTTCAGGAATTTTTAATAAATGTTTTACAATTGGCATTGAAGTTGATTTCACCATTCTGTATAGTAAGGTACTGTCTTACCCATATGTCAGACTGTTGGATGCATATGCTTACCTGATACTTAAGGAGAGAAAAGGAAAACTTTGGAAAAATGACCTGTCTTCCTCTATGCAACTGTTAGGCCTGAATTTCTCTGTATTCAGGTTCAAATTTCTTAAATGTAGATCACGCAGATGGTTATAACATATTTATCCTGAAAAATATAATAAAGGGGATAAGGTTATAAGGTTATAAAAGGTTAACATAAAAGATAAAGGTTTTAAAAATATAACAAAGGGGATAATTCACAGGATTGGAGATGCATGTACTCCCTTTCCCGTCCCCCTAGTTGTTACAGCTGTTTAGAAGAATGGATTGCTTTGGAAGGTGATTGCCAACCTGGGGAGGAAGGGGAAAGCATTTCAGCAGAGACGTGAATAATTGGGGAAGCTGCACTATGCATTGCAGATTTTCAATTGAGCAGAGGGTTGGAATAGATGATCTCCAATATATTTTCTATTTCATGGTGTTTATTCATTGATAACATATGCATTGCAAATAATTGACCTACACAATATGCTTGTGCTGTTTCATTATGCTGTCATGAGATTGTAATCTGATGCATAGGCACAATATAAATTCCACTGAAATATATTGTAATATTTTTCATAAATAGAATTTCAGATTGGGTCACAGTCATATATTAATAAACATCACTCATATTAGCTGGTTATTTGCAAAAATGTGGATATTTGTGAGACTCTTTTGGGCATGCTGCTAAAAGGCTTAGTGGCATACCTGGATGGGAAAAGCTTCTTTAGCTATTGAAATGTAAAAATATGATTACAGTACTAGAACCTACAAGAATAGTTTGATATGGAGAAGAATGAAATATGTATATTTATTTATAAAATGCCACTCACTTGTCTGGCATTACACAAGCAAGTGGATCCTTATTTTTGTGTAGTTCACAGACTGAGATAATTTAATTTTTAGAGAAAGGGAGGAGCCTCTTTTCCAAGTTACAAATAGCACACTTCCACCATGACAGCTGCAATGTGCTCTGTATGGGGCTGCCCATGATGAGTGTCTTGAAGGATCTATCAATCCAAAATTCAGTAGCCGAGCTGGTACATAGCGCACAGCGTCAGGGGATATTAAAAGACTTGCACACATAGCCAGTTATTTTCTGGGCATAATTTAAGGGATTGTTTTTACTGCAAAACCCTAAACAGCTTGGAGTCTGACAGTCTGAGGCATATTTTGCTATGAACTTGTCTGGTCATTAAAGGCCATCTTCAAGTTGCTTCTACTTTTTGAGTTTTTTTCTATGGCACACAGGAGTGGGGGCTAATCCTGTGTTACTCAACAAATGCAACCCCTCTAGAATTGCACTCAGCCCCCATGTTTTCTACTTTTAGGAAAGAAATGAAACCTTTTCTCTTTAGCAGGCCTTTTCAATATGTATGCATTTAACTGGTTTTTATAAAAAAAAATTCTTTGTCTGTTATTGTTAGCTATTCTGAGCACTCTTTGAGTGGACCTATCATAGACCTCAGATTTCATACAGGAAGTTCCAGTTCAAAGCACTCTCTTTGAATTGGCCTCAACACCCAGAGTATTTATCAAAGTAATGACAGTCCCTGTGGAATGCCTTGGGTCCCAGTGTGTCCACATTTATGTTTATCTATACAGTCTTTTTATTTTATCAGAGCTCCCTCTGGAGAAAACAGTGAGCGGCCTCAACTTGATGCTTCAGAACTTCCAGGAGCACAATATTGTGGTAACCTTTAGCAAAATAATGCTCACATCTTCAAAGTTGATGCTGCATCTGGAAGATACTATTGACTAAGGGGATAAGTGAGGAACCCCCATGATGTCTCCTAAAACACCCAGGTATCCTGTTTCAAGGCCTTTTCCTACCCTTATACCCAGTCTGTACAACTTTGACCCTAGAAATTATACAGGAGCATCTGCATTTCAGCCTTCCAGACCTTGCAGTAAAAATCATCTTGGCTTCTAGGCACCCAGGTATTGCCAGTGGCTATCAACTGACTTGGCACTTTTTTGAATGATGGCATCTCTTTGAAAGGGACTTGTGGCATCAGCAGGGGCCTCAGAACTATAAATAGGACTGGAAAAGACTAACAGATTAGCTAATACATTGTTCAGACATGCAGCAACCTTGAACTTTGTTCTTCTAGAGAGGGAAGGGATGTCTCTATCTGGCCAACTTCACATGTACCACTATCAGAGGCACAAGCCTTCTCATCTCCAGACATTCATCATTTCCTTTCATAGGAACAACTGCTTTATTCAACCCATTAGACTGATATTCATTAACATCCCCATCTATAAGACAGCCTGTTTAGTAGCCTTATCTCATCTGGTTTGGTCAGGGACCTGCATGTACTTCATCGGGACAAGGAGATGCTAAGTCCAGATCCTTTATACCCAGGTCAGTTCCGAATTACATTGGGCACAGGAGATTGTGTTCCTTATTTACTGCCCAAATCCTATCCTCCCTAGAGAATGAACCTGGCACAAGCTAGATGTGTGCAGGGTATTAAGAAAATATTTCAGATGTACTGTAGACCAGCCTTTCTCAACCTTTTGACTTTGGAGGAACCCTTGATATGAATCCTCAGGCCTCAGGGAACCCCTGCACATTCAGGCTCAAATATAGGCCAGAAGTTACAAAATTATTATATTCATTTCATGTATAGGCCTGTATATATGAATTAACAGTGTTCTTAAACTAAAAATAAAGAATGAAACTTATCTCTTTAATGTGAAACCTGTGCTTGTTTTTTGCTGCACAAAATTCCAGGCCGAACTTGAGTTAGCACACATGGATTTCATCTTCAACTGAAATAAGACGATTTCTGTCTTTGCTTGTTAAATAAGGAAGAGCTTGCTCACATGTATAAGAAGTTGAAAGCTGCAGCAAAATGTTCAGTGCCTTCCTATGAATGGCAGAATACTCTTCTTTCACAGAAATCCAGAACTTGTCCATGGACAGATCAGTGAATCTCATCTTGAGTGTACGATCAGACTGCAGCTCACAAAGTTCTTTCTTCAAAGGGAAGTTCTCAGGCTGAGCAGAAGATGCAGAGAAAGGATTCTTCACCCAGTCATACATTTGTGTTGAAAGGGAGGGAAATTACTGATCAATTTTGTTCTGCAATACTTCCAGGTGGTTTTCAATTAGATATGAGATTTTCTGGTGTCCTTTCTCACTCTCAAGCCAAGCAGCAGTGGAAACGTTTCAATATTTCCTTTTGCACCATGATTTTTCCAAACATTCCGTTTTCATTTAAATCCAAGAATATTGCCACTTGAAGGCAAAACATTTTCTCCAGTGCATTGCAGAGACTTGTTCAGCTGGTTCATGCTATGTCATGACTTAGTTGACAGTGAAACCTTTTCCATTTCTTATACTGCATCTGGTCCTAGCATTTTTCCACTATTATTTTACATGCTGGCATGATTACTTTCTCACCCAAAGCATGACTTTTTCTTTACTTCTGCTCCTAAATAACTTGCTTCTGGGGCTTTTTTCTGACTGTCATTTTATTAACAAAAGCTTTACTCTGTTTGTTCTGTGATTCCAATAGCCATTTAAAATAATTAGAACTTGTCATATGGCTGTGATTTGTAGCTTAATTTTGCTGAAGCCATTGCTGAATTTGTAAGTTGTTTGCCACAGATGAGGTACAACGGAATAGGACAACTTGGATCACCAGTCCATATAAAACCCATATAAAATCACCAGTCCATATAAAACCCATAGATAAATAGCTTTCATCTTCTTTTGAGTCCTTTGATGTATCAATACAGGGAAATGCCGGAGAAGATTTAAATTCTTCATTATTGTTATCATCATTAAACTTATCAGTATGGTCCGTTCTAGAATCCTCCTCTTCTCTCTCACGCCTCCTCTTCAAAAATCACCACATTGGACCCTCAGACATGACTGAATAAATGTTTACAAAATTTATTTAAAATAACAGGATAAAATAACTACAGGAAAACCTCAGGGAAAAGATGCAGGAGGAAGTGACTGACATCACAACTAAGTTGGACGAGTCCATTAATTTCTTGAAAAATGCATTTCTCCCTCCCCTTCAATATATTCCTCCCTTCCTGCAATATAGTGTTCACCTGTTATCAACAGTCTCCCCATCTTGTGTCAAAAATTAAGAATGGATTCAACCAAATAAACACAGTCCTATAGCATACTACCAGAGAGCTCAGAAAGAGTTGTAACTAAACTTTTGTTCGATCTCTACTCATCACTGTGAGAACATGTTGCCTGAATTTGAACTAATTTTTAAAATAAATCATTATCTCCCAGGGAGCCCCTAGTGACCTCTCGTGGAACCCTAGGGTTCCATGGAACCCTGGTTGAGAAACCCTGCTCTTGAAGGACAGAAGGCTATATCCTATTATATAATCCATCATTAGCAGGTGATTTAAGGAATGCATTGCTCTGGCATATTCAACCAGCAGAAAACAAATCTCTTCTGACATCATAGCATACTTGGTCAGGAGAAACTACATCAATAGCTCTACTGGTGGGGATCTCACTAATAGACATTTGTAGGGTGGCAATCTGAGCAGAACATCTTCATTCATCAAGTATTATAAGGTAGACAAGTTTGCCACTGACACAGCTTTTGGGTGCATGGTTCTATAGAGGGTGTTTTAACCTCTACTTACCCTCCTTCCCTTCCTCCCTGGGAATACTACTGTAGTATATCCCTTTTCTGTTTGTTCCTTCTTGGATTATAGAGAAGGTAGTTGGACTTGATTTCTTGTCACTGAAAGATGGAATGGACAGTTCAAGCCTTCTGAAAAGAGATGGGTTTAGAGATAGTTCAAATGACCAAGGATCAAATCATTTACTACACTATTGTTTTGCTAACTGTTATATTGTTCTTCCATTTCCCTTATATTGTTGGTAGTAGCAAAGTTTTTGTTGTTACAGTGAATTTTTCTAGCTAGAAGAGATTTCCTGTCCATTCCATCTTTCTGTGACCAGAAAAGGGCTTCAGGATAAGTCTATCTACCATTCTGCTCTTTTTGTCCTGAGGTTCCTCTTCCTCATACTAGCAAACTTCCCTTTTTTCTCAAGGTTTTAGCTTCTACAGACAGTCCTCTACTTATGAACAGGTTACATTCCAAGAGGCTGTTCATAAGTCCGTTTTGTTCGTGAGTCCAACCAAGTAAAAAGTACTGTCAAAAGTAAAAAAAAAAAGAGGAGGAGAAGGAAAGAGACAGGACAGCGGTGTGGGCAGAGGAGCCCTGTCTTCTGCTGCCAATGCAAGAAGCGATAGCCCGCAGACTGTGGAAAACGCAGTTGGATGAGCTGGTGGGATGTGGCATGCTCCATTACCAGGCAAGGCAGGAGAGGCAGCGGTGGCTCCCTGGGCGAAGGGGGCAGCTATGTGGGAGGCAAAACTGTTGGCCCTTCACAAGGCCTTGCAGGAGGAAGGCTGAAGTTTGCAGACTCCCAAAGTGCACTATAAATTCCGATGCAAACCTCCAACCTCCCAAAAGGCAGGAAAGGGTTAGTTTGTGGCGCATTGCAAACTAACCCTTTCCCTCCTTCCCCTGACTTCTGGGTCTATCTTGTTCGTATCGGTGAAGGTTCGCAACTTGAAAGTTTGTAAGTAGGGGACTTTCTGTACTCTTAAGGAGAAATTTAACAATATTCAGTGGATTACATGTAGAGGTCTATTACTCATTAATTAATCATGTTTTCTATGCTGCTAAATTTCCCTCCCTCCCTCCCTTCCTTCCTCATCTGCATTGTGTTTTAAAATCAAAGATTGGCAGCCTGGTGCCTTCCAGATATTTTGAATTACAGCTCCAACAATTGCTTATCACTGTCCCATTCTAGCTAAAGAAAGATTACTACCTTAAGCAGTCCTGTAATTTTCCAAATATGCTTGTCTGATTACAGCTAGTATTAGGTCATTTCTTATTTATCTATAATGGCCTACATCTAAAGTTGCTCAAGCCAACCTCTGCTCATGAATAGTGTGCCCTCTGTGTGGCCCCCCAAATTTCCTTGAGAGAATCTCAACCATGTAGAGCAGATGTTGGGGATCTGGTCCTGCTGGCTGCTGTTAAAAGATTTTTCATAAACATAATTTAGACATGTAGCAAATAAGATAACTGAGCAAGCATGGCCTTACTTTTTTTAATTCACTCATTGTCTTGTTCCTTCAGTTGCCAAATGAAGCTGTGAACTTAGATAGTCTCTCCCCCCCCCCCCCCCCTTTATCTGGCATTTTAGAAGTAAATTATTCCTTTCTTATTTGGCTCTGTCTCTCACCTCTGACACCAGATAGGGTGACTTGGAGATGTTGGGAAACAAAGCCTAAGGGAGTGTACAGTGTCAAATACATTATGTTCTCTAAAAAAACTAAAATGAATGTATCCCTTTCAGTCAATATTCACAGGATCACTTGTTAAATATTTTCTATAAGCTTGTGCTTTCAAAGTCTCTGCCTTTTTTGACTGACTTTAAAACAGGAATTCAGCCATTTTCAGTTCTTCATAATTCATATTCCTTCAGATGTATTATATTCTAACTTCTACCATGTAACTCCCACTGTGGTGACTGAGAATACCATGTTGGACATGCTATCTCAGCATATTCTGTCTTCTAAACCTAGTTTTGCTCAGCCATGTTGCTTGTAAATATTTAAATTAAAAGCCTTAACCTTTATGACAATGAATTTACACCAGATAGCTCAAGGCCTGTTATTGTTATATAACTTGAAAAAGTGCTCCTAAAAGTGGATACTCTTGCCTTGCAGATCCCATAAATGGAAATTAATGACTTTTTTTTTTAAATGCTTTTTAGCCTAAACTGTAAATTATTTTTACATAATGAAATTTTGAATTAAAATTATATGTTTCAGATGGTGGGGGAAGGCTCATTACTGAGCTGGGGAAACATTCATACATATATTTAATCAATCACAGATCAAAAATGGAAAAAATGGAGGTTAATTAAGTTTTGATTACTCTGAGACTTGGATCCAATGACATAAGTCTCCAGCAGATGCTGTTCATCAGCAAAATGGATTTTTAATTGATTCTACCACTTCCCACATACATAAACAAAATTGTTCTGGAGGGCTAGTTTGGAAGAGATTGATGGGAAGTGATGCGTGAGCAGGGTTTAAAAATGACTTCTGTCTAATTGTTTGTTATGTCTGAATGTTCATAACCAAGCATCCACAGTGGGTGGGCTGTTCTCTCCTCAATGAATACTTATATCTTGGCTACTGGGTGTATTTTTTGATTAACCAATTTGTGTGGTCTGATATTAAACTGAAAAGATAAGGGGAAAGAGGTTGTGACTGAAGATGTTTATTCAGTGTCTAACAGCTGTTTTCAATACTGCCGTTTGAACAGTGAGGTATATTTTCAAACAATGCATATGATTTATCAGTGCAAATTGCTGGGGGAAAATGGGCTCTCTTATTTCTTAAAATGAAGAAGTGTCAGGCATAATCTTTAGGGATATTGCTTTACTAAACAATCAAGAGTTTAATTTTCTGTACTGTAGTGGCTCTCAAAAGAAAAAAAAGTATTTGCAAATAAAGTGGCCCTTTTGAATAAAATAACTAAGGAAAAGATCCAAGTACCATAATATGAAGTAGGAGTTAAAACCTTTTTGTACCAGAGATACAGGTTAAAATTTACATTCAATCATGGACATCCACGCATCTTAAAGTTGCCAAATTTGAAAAACACTGCTTTAGATCAATCGCTACTATCTCTGTCTAATATACCTCAGACTAATAATTGTGAAAATAAAATAAGGGGCAACATGCTATCTTGAGCTTCCAGAGGAAACAGTAAGTAATAATAACAAATAAGATGGTCTTAGAAAATAGTTTTTTTTTAATTGTAAAAAGACAATGTGGTTTTCATGATGGATTATGTGTATATATTTCTATAAATCAGAAGATTAAAATGCCTTATGAGATCTGTAGTAAATTAAAATAAATAAAAATAAAATAAAATAAATAAATACCGTATTTTTCCGACTATAAGATGATACTTTTTTCTAAAATCCTTACCCTAAAAATTGAAGGGCGTCTTATTCAAGAAAGTCAACCGAGAATCGCGCGGTTGCAAAACTGCCCATACTTTGTTTCTGCAAAGAGGCTTCCTCCTATTGCTAGCCTCCAATCACGAGTGAAATAGCTTGTCTCCCAAACAGACTTCCTCCAATCACGAGCCTTATGTAACTGACGTCAGCTGATGCTGAACAAACCAATTAGAGGAAGTCTGTCTGCAGAGACAAGCTATCGGCAGTTTCACTCGTGCTTGAATGTAATCAGTTATGCAAAAGAACCTGGAAATAGAGCTGCAGAGAGACAGTTTGGACCTCCTCCCACCGAGTGTAGCAGGTAAATGTTAACTAATTACTAAATAAAAATGTGTTCTGCACTATCTTTAAAATATTGATTTCTTTGGGGGTTGGAAAAATGGGGGTCGTCTTGTACATGGGGGCATCTTATTGTCAGAAAAAATGGTAATATTTGACATCACACTTACAACAGTTCATTCTGATTTACCCAATTCTGTGTGCTGGAATTAGCTTGTTCCAATATTATTTGTCAATAAAAACAATTTGAGGAGATCTATTTTATTTGTTTAAAGCTGATTTCAGATATGTGCAAAAGGAAGGCCATTAGTATTTAGATTTTTAGCTAAACTATGTTGATAAATGGAATTTCCCATCAAGTATGTTCTGTTCCCTTGTAGGATTCCCAGTGTCTATATGATGACTGTGTATAGCACTGAGCAAAAGAATATGGATGGCTAAACATTCCACGTGATGTGTGTGCAATGTGTGATGAGAGGGACAAAGTCTTCCCATAAATTCTATGACGCAGTATTTAACTGGATAGTTATAATAAAGAATGTTCCATTTTATATCTGACTGAATTCAATGAGATTATTGTTTTAAAATCAGCCACTGCTGGAATTTTATAAGCTGGCAGCAGTTGGCTTCTAAATTTGTATCTTTGCTTTGTTGTAATACCTTATTTATTTCTATACTTGCCTATAATTTGAAAAAAAGGGGCATTGCAAGTATGTTGTGGGGAAAAAAATCAAATTTCTCTGCACAAAATTAATTTAACTTATTTGCCATTTTAAAATATGCATTTAATAGCCTAAACATTTTCTGAATGATGCCACTTTTGGATACGAGGAATAAAAAATTATTTTTTCTGAAATTTGAAAATTAACTCAAATAAGAAATAAATAAAAGACCTGCAAATTTAAGGAATGAAAAGCTTACCAAAAAAATTCCAAAATTTTCACTATGATTCAGAGTATGAATCTTTTGCTATCTAAAATTGTGCCAGGTCCTCAGTTACAAAAACTCAATTCTTATATGCCCCTTCAATACAATATTTCAATTCAATTCAAATATTTCAATACAAAATTTCATATTGTATTTCTGGTAGCAGTTCATTCTGATTTACCCAATTCTTGGAGCTATTTTATTTTTTACTTATCATTTCAGTTTTTAAGACTGTCCATACACACCAGTGTCAAAATAACTTTTTTCAACATTTTTAAACAAAAGTGATCACAAGTGATTCTCATTTTCTGAATCTGTGGTAACTAATAGGGTAATAAATGATAACATTCTTGCGCTAGTTGAATAACAAAACATCTACAAGGAAACAACCAAACTCAAAGAGCACCAAGAACTCCACAGTTCAGCTCTGAGCTACATACATTCTCTTCTATTAAAATGAATGTTACACGTCTATTTCACTTTTGCTATGCTATGATGAATTTAAAAAAGCTTTTATTCTAATTATTTATTTAAAATATATTATAAATAATATGGCCAATTATTACTTTGAAAAGGTTTTAAGAAATCTTTTTAAACATACAGTTTTACTCTTCATAAAGGAAAGAAGCTGTTTAGTTTCTTCTTCTGCTAGTAGTTTTCTCATATTGTTTAACTCCTCATTTGGTTCTATTTGTTATTCAGTTCCAACTGTTTACTTTCTTTATAGACCTTCTCATAATCTTAACCTCTGAAGTGTTCTGTTTGGGTTCAGTTCTCTTACGTAGTCTGTGTTGAACTGCAAATATATCTCCAGTGTCTTGATGACACGTTTAAATTGCTATATTCTTTTCAGTCTAGATTCTTTTATTCTAGATTTGTTTATCCAGAAACCTAGGTCCTGAGGCCCTCAGCCTAGTTTCAGTGGCAGTTTGGTTGGGAGAGAGAATAAAAATCTTAATACATACCATTAAGGACAGATCAAATTATTGCTTCTAAATCCTTAAATTAATATTTATTGATTTTTTTAAATTGCCAGATTATTTTTCTTAAAAATGTGAAGTGGAAAACAGAAATAAATCTATTAATAATATGGTATTAGCCTTTCCAAAATGTCAGTGCTTATTTACATGGGAGAAGGCTAAGAGTGACAGCAATGACACTATGAATGAATAATGTTTTGAATATGCTAGGTTCAAGCAATGCTAGCACTAAATGCTATGGATGTGCTATAATACTGCTTCATGGAAAAGAATGACAAACTAAATTTAGTTCTCAGTTACCTATATTTTAAAAACAAACCCCAGGCTACAACTTTAACGTTTTGATCAGTGATTTCGTTGGCATGTCAGATGTTAGTGTAGTGTAAGAAATAAAACACCTCTTTTGAGAAAGTAACATTATTATTATATCTTACAGCAACAGAAACTATGAATTGTGTACATTACATAACTTTGCAAGGGTGTACACAAGAGCACCATTCTGGTGCGATCAAAGCTTTCTGCCCTATCTGACCCTAATTTTGTTTATTTCACCCCCGCTCATCTTGGTTCATATAAATTAGCTTGAGAGGATGGTGACTGGTGGATCAAGGGAATGATGAACCTTAGCATCAGGGTGGTGCTGCAGCCTTGAAGGAGTAGTTGGCCTACCTGCTCCTGAAGAAACCCTCTTGAATTCATAGGATTTTGCCAACTATTACCTAGTTACAATTATTCCTTTTATGTGTGAGGTGCTTGAGAGGGTGGTGGTTCTGCAGCTGCAAACATTAATGGAAAACATTGATTATCTTGTCTCTTTCAGTCTGGATTCAGACCTGGTTTGGGGATAGAATCAGCCACAGTCAAATTGATCTCTTGCAGGAAAGTGTCAGAAGCAATGTGATTATTGATCCTATTTGATCTCTCAGCAGACAATCTCAGAGAATAGTACTGGTGACTCTGCCTTTAAACTCTGGCAGCTATTCCGTGAGATGCCATAAGGCATTATTTTATGTCCAGTGCTATTTAACATCTGTATGAAACTGCTAGAGGGATCACCAGGACTTTTGAGATTGTGTGTCACCAACATATAAATGACACTTGGCTCTGCTTCTCCATAACAACTCAATCAGGAGAGGCTGTGTATGTTCTGAACCAGGATACCATGATAGGATAGCTGAGGGCCAGTAAAGTAAGACTAAATTTCAGCAAGACACACATTTCGTGGGTGAGTTCCCAGGTTTGGGAATTGGGGAATTTATCTGATCTAAATGGGTTGTACTCTCTCAGAAGGGAAAAATCCATTGTTTGGGGGTGCTCCTAGAATCATCATTTCACTAGAGGCCCAAGTGACCTCTGAAGCTAGGATTTATTGTTGCCTGCTTCAGCTGGTATGTAACTATACTATTTCCTGGACAGGAACAGCCTATTTACAGTAGTTCATTTCCTGGTAACTTCATATTGAGATTACTGTAATGCACTCTATTTGGGGCTGCTCTTGAATCTGGTCAGGAAGGTTCAACTGGTACAGAATGCAGAAGCCGGGTTACTGAGTGAGTCACCCAGTCATGTTCATGTTACTTCTTTGTTGAAGCAACTGCATTGGATGTCAGTTACCACGCCAGGTTCAGAGTTTTGGTTAGGATATATAAAGCCCTAAACATCTGGAAACCAGGATGCCCATCAAATTGCCTTTGTGTTATCGACCTGATTACTCACTGAGATCATCAAGTGAGGTGCTGCAATGTGTAATGAATGCTGGTGGTTGCTTGTAGATGGACTCTCCCTCGGGCAGCACTCATACTTCGGAATCCTCTTCCCATGTAATTTGGGAGGCACCTACTTTTAGGTACCTGTTGAAAACTTGCTTCTTCACCCAGGCCTTCCCAGTATGAATGTTGAAATAATTAATTAAATATAACGACCTGAGGAAGCTGGCATGCTGCAGAACTATACTTTCTGGTATCTTTCACTGCTGCCTCTGGGCTATATACAGGCTCCATTGGCAGTGTTAGAAGATAAAAATGGTTAGTGCTGCGACCCAGTGTACCCATCTGTTGGGAGGAAAAAGGAACAAAGGTAAGATAGGATGATAGGCAAATAAGACTTCTGTATCTGGGCTGCAAAACCCAAATGCTCAATAAGTAGCAGCAATAAGCTAGAGTTTATGGAATCTCTTTGCAACCATTTAGTGCTCATCTTGACTTTTGCAGCCCAGGCATAGTAACCATTTAGAAAGCAACGTGGGTGGAGTCCAGCAGTGGCTCATTTTAAAACAGTGATCTCACTGAATTCAGTCAGTAGCTTCACCAATTTTCCTCCTGAAATGAATGTCTTTTTTCATTGCTCATTTTGGCAGCCATTTTATGAATAAGCAAGCTCCCCGCACGGTAAAGTAGACATTTTGTGAGAATGTCTACAACTTCATCTCATATTTCAGATTAATCCACCAGCCCAGAAAAAAAGTATTATAATCCAAACTTACTGGACTAGATGGGTAACTTCTAAATTAAAAGCCCAACACTAAAAACTACCTCCAGTCCAAAGGCTCACTCTATTTTTAATACTTTTTATTTGCCTGCTCAGTATTGGAGATTTAAGATGCCAAATATCAGTCCTAGAAAAAGGGATGGTTGGACAAGAGAGCTGCCTAGTCAGCTGATGATAGCCTTCTCTTGCATATCCAGAGAGCACACACAGTTGCCTTGGAAACATCAGCCAACTATATTTACCAATTATGGTGAACAAAACTTGAAGCCCTCTGGACACTGCTTTTTTCAGCACCATATGGGTAACTTATTTCTTGGATTATCCCAGCTGTTAGCTGTGTGATATTAAACCCATAAAGAAATGTGTTAGAGACAAGTAAAGCTAATTATCACAAATGTACAGTACATTGTTCAGAAATAGGGAGGATGGGGAGGGGAAAAGTACATATGGATGGATTCCATTTCTGTAATAGGGCTGTCCTGAGCATTTGTTGTCAGAGACAGAGCAGTAAAAAATGCCCTCACCAGTTATGATAGATAATACTTTAGATCAGTCAGCCATTAAGGAGTATTAATGCTATGTAAAGCTGGATGCCATTCCAAGTCCTGCTGTACTGCCTCATTGTGGCGGGGGGAGGGGGGTGTTCCTGGGAGGGAATAATGAAGAATGTCAGTAGTGCATGCCAAGAGTATATATTTCCAGCAGGATCACCCAAGGCATGAAGGTCATACCAGCTTCCCAGCTAACCTCTAGTACTAGAAGATGAAGTTAGATCAGCACTTCAGTCATTACCAAGTTGCAAGGCTAAAGGAACTGATGGAATACCCACAGAAGTATGGCAAGCAACAGAAGAAGAATCAATAAAGTTTCTAACAAGTTATGCCAGCAAATCTGGAGAACAACATAGTGGCCAACAGATTGGAAGAGGTCAATCAACATTCCAATATCAAAAAAAGGAGACTTAACAGAGTGTGCAAACTACCACACAATATCCTTAATTTCACCTGCTAGCAAAATAATGGTTAGGATCATCCAACACAGAGCCCTACATGGAAAAAGAGATGCCAGACATTCAAGTTGTCTTTAGAAGAAGCTGAGGAACACAAAACATTATTGCTGATGCACGCTGGATAATTGAGAAAGCCAAAGAATACCAACAAGAAGTTGGTATGTGTTTCATTGATTATAGAAAGACTTTTGATTGTATTGATCTCATCAAACTATAGAATGTGCTCAGAAAAATGGGAATCCCAGAACATCTCATTGTCCTCATGAGAAAGATGAGTGTGGTTTTAAAACTGGAGGAAGAAGCATCAACAACCTGTGCTATGCTGATGACACTACCTTGATAGCCGAAAATGCAAAGGATCTGCAAGCTCTAGTAATGAAGGTCAAGGAGGACAGTGAAAAAATGGTACTAAAGTTTATTTATAAAGAAGTCTAAACTAATGGCAACAGGTAGAACAACCAGAACTGACAATAAATATATTGAACTGGTGGATAGCCTTTAGGATCAACCATAAAGGAATTAACAGTCAAGAAATACATCACAGACTAGCATTTGGCAGAGCAGTCATGAAGGCCTTGGAAAAGATATTCAAATGCTGTGATGTGTCTGTATCTACAAAGATCAGAATAATGCAAGCCGTGGTATTTCCTGTGACACTCTACATAAGTTGGACTTTGAAAAAGCAGAATGGGAAGAGTATTGATGCTTTTGAACTTTGGTGTTGGAGAAGATTCCTGAGTATACTGTGAACAGCCAGGAAAACAAACCAGTGGATCATCGAACAAATCAACCCAAGTTCTAACTCGAAGTACAAATGACCAGGCTCAAATTATCCTACTGTGGACACATTATGTGAAGATCTAACTCTCTGGAGAAGGCTCTAGTGCTGGAAAAGGTGGAAGGGAAGGGAAGCAGCAAGGTGGATGGAAGTTGTTTTGGACTACTACCAATTGGACCATGACCTCCTCATCCCACCCCCATAATTTTATACAAACTAGACCTAGTTCAAAGAATGAAATGGAGGCAAAAACTAAACAAGGCAAAGCTGTCAACTTCTCAGCTTCATTAGCCTTAAATCAACTTGTAAACATTTTCACAGCAATAAAATAAGTTAATGTGTATATAATTAGTCTTTTTATCTCCCTTGACTGTTTCTAAAAGCATAAGTAATGTATCTCTTTCATATTTATACTTAACCTTGAATATTAAGAAAGTTAAATTGCGTTACACTACTGCTGTTTTTTGTGTAATGCTGTCTTACAGAGAATATAATAAGGCATGGAGTATTGGAACAGGCCTCCGATTTAAATGTTTAGCATTTCTTCCAGAAATATCATTCAGTGGTTATGATTCAGCCAGACTTATACTCATCTTTGCAAAAAAGAGGAAGAAGTTACTGTTCCAGAGGCTTCATCATAGCCTCTGTTTGAAAATCCACAGTCTACAGTTTAATACATTCTATTTTGATCTGGGATCATTTCCAGCATTGTGAACCTTATTTTTTTTTCTGTTTTGCTTTTAGGAGTACTTTGCTGTTCAACAGTGAATCTCATTGATTTCAATAAACATGGATGAATTGCAAGATGTCCAGTTGACAGAAATTAAACCCCTCCTAAATGATAAGGTAATAAGAGTTGTGTTTGAGCATGAGAAAAACTCTAGCCATTTTGTACTGTGTGCCAACTATGTGTAGCAGGAGTATATTACAGTTTTCTCATGTTGGATGTAGAATTTAATTTACTGAGAAAGTCCATTGAAAAGTCTTTTAGAAGTTCCTATATTTAATGTAGAAAGACAGTTCTTCTCCCAGATAGGCTTACCTCTCTTTTCTCCCTTGCTTCCTTGGAACAAATTCTAGGTTTCAGATTTCATGGAGCAAGGTCTTAATCTTTGCTGTAGCTCACTGAAGTGCCATACGTATTGATTTCAAATAGTCTTGTGGCATTTCAAAGATGAACTAATCTATTATGGTTAAGCTTTTGTTGATTGAAGTTTACTTTAAAACATTAAAGGTATTATAATTGCCTAAAAGGTATTTGTAAGTGTTCAAGCATAAACTCTGCATAATAAGGTGGACAGGAGGCAGCAGTGCTTCATGGCCCCACATAGTTATGTGCCCTTCCAACTGGTAGCATAAGCAGAATATATTATGCAATGATCTTGGGATATATTTATTATGAAATGTTGATCTCTGTTTTGCATTGTGCAGAGTTTCAGATATATAAATACCCCAAAATTAAGGCTTTTATTTTGTTTTGTTTTATGCTGGTTATTAGATTAGCTGCTCTGTATAGAGAGCATAGAAGGTAGTTACCTAAGTAAACAAATTAGAAGGCTAACTTGAACTTCAACAGTACTGTTTCATCTTTAACTTTGATGAAGTTTCTGCAGCTGAAAATTTAAATCAGTACACTTTCAAGGGGTACGTCCATATGTACATGGCTCAGTATTGTTGGCTGGGAATGATAAGGATTGATTCTTGGACCCTTTTTGCATGCAAAGCAGCCATCATTCAGCAGTAGCCCCATTACTGCAATGTATGCACACTTTTAGCTTACATAATTTTGATGGATCTTTCAAAATATACTTGAAAATAAAAATTTGAACGTATGGCCAAGAATGTTATCTTAAAATCTAGAACTTATACATGAACAGTTGTGTTAGGATTTGTTCCTTGAGAATATCCATTTTGATGTTAAAAATAATATATCTAGAATCTACAGTATATATTTATACATGTGTATCATTGCTCTGCTATTGTCCTACTATTCCTCTATTATTCTACCAGTCTTAGTATTTCCATCATGATATGGAAATATACTGATTTCTAGGGTAAAAGACTGGGGGGGGGGACAAATTGTGATTGTTGGGTACTTTTTTATTCCTGTTTAGTACAGGAAGCTTCAGCTCAGTAGTATAATTTTGTTGCAATTAAGGCACTGGAATAAGATTTTCAAATAGATGCAAAGCAAAGTTTATTGTTTGTTGATCAATGGCCATTCTTATATTGACAGAATTCAGCTCGAAACTTCCAGGACTTTGACTGTCAGGTAAGTACTCAGACTGGAATGTTTGTGCTTTCTCAGTCTTTTCTAGTTTCAAGATAAATTTTTGAGATGAAATTGAAAAAGCTCTAGCCCGTTGCTTCCCATATACTGTACTTGTTCTTGGCTGTCTGAATGTCGAAAAAATTGTGTCTGCCACTAAGCCTCAAGGGTCAGGTTTGGAGATGATTGTTTCCCATCAGCTTATGAACCAAAATGAGGCTAACATTGCTGCAGTTGTATAAAGTATTTCTTGGATGCAAATCTACATTCCCGTTAAAGCTGTTTTTTTCCACGTGTCAGAATGGGCATATCACATTTTAGACTCTTTTCCTATCTAACTCCTAATCTTTGGAATCAACTTCCCCTCAGATCACATTTGGAGTCTGATTTTATGAGGTTTAAAAAGCCTAAAAGCAGCCTTTTTTCAGAGTTTTCCTTTATAAGGTTGGAAGAACCATTGTTTTTGGTTACAATAATACAATAAAATGTTATTTTTGGTTACAATATCCAATACCAGTTTAGATTATTCCTAAACTATGGTTTAGGAAGAAAGGAAGGACACTTGTATATACTATGTTGTGATGCTCTTGTCTCTTTGTATTGTGATTAATGTGTAGGCCAATACCAAATAAAAATACTACTATTACCACAGTTCAGTGCTTCAGAAACTAGTGAAATCAAACAGAATAAAAATGCACAAATTGTAAATCAGTGATGCAAAATCCATTCTATTTTAGTGAGTGACCAATATTTCAGTCTGTGATTTGCCCTAATATCCTGTCTTGTCTTAATCATATTTGTTCCTTAAATGGAAATGTTACTCTTTTTGGGCCATAGGTTTGTTTTTAGGGCTGTATTGCAAAATACAGGCAAAATTTGCTTTGATTTTTAAGATGTTTTACTTTGTAAAATATACAAAATATATTTGTGTATTAAAGAGTATAGTGACTAATTATATTTCTAATATTAATTGCTTTGGTTTTTTAAAAAAATAGTTATGTAACAACTCCATTTTATTTCCTAATGTAACACGTCCCTCCAGAAAAAATATGACAGATTACCAGTCCAATTCATTCTGTGTATTTCATTTATACGAAGAAGACAAATACAGAAATCAGGTTTCAGTTAAATTATCTTTTACCGATAAAGTGACTTATCTGCTATGATGGCTTCATTTTTCTAATGGAACTGCTTGCCATATTGCCACAGTCTTGACTGCACTGGAGGCAGTAAGTATCCAAATTTAAATACTCCTAGATGGGAGATCACTTAAGACTCCATGTACATGCAGCCTTGAATTCCATATGAAAAAAGAACAGCTTATAAATGGAATTAAATGATGTGTCTGTGTGTGAATGGATGGACTGCTACTGTGTCTTTTTTTTTTAATTAAAAACATGTAATAGCAACAATGAAGGAGTTGTATGTATATGTATACTATGTTGGAAAGCTATAGAAGGTTGAAGATTAGACTGGATCATTAAAACTATTTGTTAATCTGTGCGCCAAGTTACTATGTGAACAAAATCCTGACAAGGATTGTTGTTTATCATAGGTATATGATTTGATGTATTAATTTTATTGCTTTTCTATAGGTTCTGTGTCTGTGACAAAGTAGAATGTATCTCTGAATTTTGCAAATAAATACATTATTTTTAAAATCTGAATTGTATTAAGATACAATAAGCTTTAATGTCTTTGTAAGAAATAAAATCAGACCAAAAGTCTCTACTCTAGCATCCTGTTCTACATTTTCTGTAGAAGCCAGATGCATTCAGGTTTTCCACTGTTATGTATTAGCATTCTTCTGGTCGTGTCCCCTATGCACTGAAAGTGCTATCTATGCATTGTGATTATTAGCCATTGATAGCCTTACCTTACATGATTTTTTTTCATATTTGTTTTTTATATATTGTTCTTCCTCCCAAAAGATTAAAGACTTTATCACATACCACTATAAAAACATTATGTATATAGCCTCCAAGTCAGTCTTGGCTCGTGGTGACTGCCTGGACAAGTCCCTGCAGTTTTCTTGGCAACGTTTTCAGAAGTGGCTTGCTTTTGCCTTCCTCCTAGGGCTAGAGAGTGAGTGACTGGGCCATCGTCATCAAGCTGGCTTCATGCCTAAGGCAGGACTAGAATCTCCTCGTTTCTAGTCTAATACTAGAAACCATGACACCAAACTGGCTCTCTATATAAACTTTAGGAAACATAATTAAAAATATATAGCTATGACATTAAACAGGTATGATTTGGATTTTTGAAAGCATTTAAAAATTACTTCCTTCAATTCTGGAAGTAATGTAATCTAGAGCAGTGTTCTGAATTGGTGGGGAACATACAAACAGAAGTAGTGTAGGCCATTAAAACTTTGTATTGTAGTTCTTAAATTTTAGTGTAAATGATAAATGTAATAATGCAATACATTTATACATATACATGTCCTTCTTGGAAAAACTGAACTTTTAGTTTCATGCTGGTGTGACTCAGGTTCTTTAGTAGAGTGACTGGTGGGGCTTAAGAGAGAAGTGATTAAGGAACATGGAGGAATATTCTTCAGTGTGGACTTTAGTTAGGGGATTCATCTGGGCTTAAGCTGTGCTTGAGTAGATTTATTATTGTATAATTAGGAGTAGTTTTGATTTTTAGGGACTTCTTAGTATGTTCAGTTTTGCACAGTACCCCTTTTCAATTTTTATGGAATCTAGCATGGTAACTGTATTGTCAGGCCTAGCCCAAGGAACTCCAGGAGACTATGCAGATTCAGTTCAGCAATGTTTATTAGCTACAACCTCTAACAAGAATCTTCCCAGACTGGAACTCTGTTCCCACAGTAGCCAGTGAAAACTGAGTGAATTCCTTAGGGAGGTGCCAGCCTCATCCTCTTATCTCTTCCTTGCCCTTCAGGAGATGAAAGAGGAAGTTTCCCTCCCTGAGTGTGGCCTTCATAATTCCATTCCATCACATGTATATCCTAAAGGATCTCTTTTCAGGGTAGTATCTGTTTCCTCCAACTAGAATACCCCATCCTCTACTTTGCTCACTACCCATTGTCTGGGAATTTGGGCTCCCAAACTTTTACATATATAGTATTTCTAGATGTCTTAGAAGTGTCCTAAACATTTTTCTTGTTTCTCAATGGCCTTCAGTGCATTTGAGTTTGCTATGAGTGGGGCTTTTTTTCAATGTAATTTTTTCCCCAGTTAGACCATCTCAGCTCAGATCCAGTGTATGCTTTTAGAGAACTGCTGTTTATTCCTTTTTATACTTATAAATCTTATGATCTGTCATACATTTTGAGCAGATGACAGATAAAATGATCTCTAAGGTTGGTGTATGAATGGACAGATGGTAACACTGATGGACACAGTTAATAGAGGCGTGGGGAAATTTTATTGTGCATCTCTCACTTGAAGAAGTGCTGCTTTGGATCATCTGTTTTTCTCGTTTTGTCATTGCTACTTGTTATGTATTTAATGTGATTTAATCTCTGCATCAAATTATCATGCTGTATGTACTTGTTAACAATATTGTTTCCATTATTAAATGGAAGCTAAAAGACGACTCTTGGCACAAATGGTTATTGCTGTTTTTATTGATTGATAAAATACAGAGCCTAGAAATATAGATGAATTTTGTATTTTGGAAATACCAGTTTATTAGAATGAATAAAAGGTCAAGAATATAGCTTACATTAATTATTAAGCATTACATTGACTCACAGGTTCTTATTCTCAAACATGCAGCACCCCAGTAGATGTCTGCACCCTGGGTGGAGAGTTTAAAGCTTGCTTTCTCTCTTTGTGTCTCAGATCCTTCTTTTCCTCTGTGTTAAAATTGGAGGAGAACCTTCAATTAGTGTTTATGGAGGGTTTTATATGCTTTACCATCCTCTCAGAAGAGGGGGATTTCAGTGATTAAATGGCTGCAGGAGGAAAGTATCCAGTGTTCTTATTTCAGAGTAAAAACTAAAATCAGCTGCTCGGTATGCAATTACTGTAAAATGTAGTTTATTCAGAGAGGAAACATTACATGTTTAGATACCACTGGTAGCCATAGAACAGTATTGGAAAACACTACATTACCGGAGATTTTCTAGTGGTGCTGTGGAAATTTATTTTTTAAAATCATCTTTAGTACTGCTGCCTGAAAATGTGGTCCTTTATCCAAAAATGGAAAATTTTGCATCTTTGTACATGCAAAACATGTACATGTACATGAAAACATGTACAGGCAAATGTGATTAAAATAATTTCACTAGGAATTATAAAGAACTACATAGACCAGTTGAGCATGATTTCATTTATGGTACATCCGTTTAATGCTTCAGACATTTAGCAGCGTATATTTATTGATACCAATAGAACTTAAATACGCTTTTTCCCCCAACATGTATTGTATTTAACACCTTTACAGATTTTGGAGGAAAGCAGATTCAACAAGCAAACCCTGCTGATTTAAAACTTAAAAGATTTCTCATTTAAAGAATTGTGTTTTGTGATGTTTATATTATGATTATTTCAAAGTATGCTTTCAGTTGCTTTTTGGATAACAATTTTTGATATTCTCCTTCTGCATTTTGCACAACTGCCTACCTCAAAACATAATAGTATGATGGGTAAGTTCATAGGTAGTTTTTGACAAAGGTATACAGAATAGAGAAATGTATTTCCTTGTGTAATGTCAAAAATGACTGAAGAGTGAATCTTCAGAATGACATGGTATATAAGACACCGCTGAAATTTTTATGACTATAAATATTGCATAGATTTGGTCAGGCTTAATGACCTTACTAAGGAATATAAAATAGTTTACAATAGTTGGGAACAATCTCTTCTTCATCTGATTTTGTAATCCCAGTATTGCTCGTTTAGGTAGACTTATGGCCACTAAATTATGCAATATAGTTTGCATACATTGATAAACTAAGCTTCTGCCTGGAGTCCTCTTCTTGTCAGAGATTTTTTTGCAAGGAAAATACAAGGCTCCAGGCAGCTAGAAGAAAATGCAAAAATCCTTCATAACAGTGCAATATCTGTAACATTTATATAAACTGATTATTTGATGAAACTTTGTTAACAGTGCTTTAAAGTAATTACAAGGTTCTGTTGATGTTAAAAAATAATGTAGTGACAACCCTAATTTTAGAAATATGTTTAAGAGAAATATGACTATTTCCTAATTGCCGGAGAGCTCAGTTATTTCATCTTTCAGAAGATTTATTAGCCTTGTTTTTGGAACCTGAAGGGCTTTTGGTCATGCTTTTGACATCTGCTTTTCTGCTAATACATTTAGAAGGTATGGAATAGGGATGGTCCTGTGGGTCTTGTCCAGGTGAATGAGCATTAAGATGTTATCCCCTTCTTCAGTCAGAAAGAGAAACAAATTTTTATTGCAGTCAAAGACCAGTACATAATAGAACTCAGTGGTATAAAACAGGTTTTGTATGTAGGGGTGTGTGTGTGTGTGTATAAATATAAATTCCCCTCTCACCCCTATGGGTGGTACATGTCTTCCTGAATCTCGGGTCCTCTACCAGAGGCCTGGGAGTTTGAGGGTTCTGCGCAGTATCTTAGCTGTTCCTAGCACTGCACTCTTCTGCACAGAGAGCTCGGATGTTGTTCCTGGGATCTGTTGGAGCCACTCTCCCAGCTTAGGAGTCACGGCCCCGAGTGCTCCTACCACCACTGGGACCACTTTGGCCTTGACTTTCCACATCCTCTCTATTTCCTCCTTCAGGCCCTGGTACTTCTCCAGCTTCTCATACTCCTTCTTTCTGATGTTGCTGTCACTTGGCACTGCTACCTCTATCACTACCACTGTTTTCTGGTCCTTGTCTACTACCACGATGTCTGGTTGATTGGCCAGTACCTGCCTATCCATCTGGATCTGGAAGTCCCACAGGATCTTACCCTCCACGACCTTCTGTGGAATCTCCCATTTGGACTTGGGAGGGTCAAGCCCATACACTGTGCAGATGTTCCTGTACACAGTGCCAGCTCCTTGGCTGTGCCATTCAGTATATGCTGTTCCTGCCTGCATCTTACACCCATGTGTAAGGGCTGACTCTGAGGCCTCTTTGCACAATTGGCACCTTGGATCCTGTCTAGTGTGGTAGACCCCTGCTTCTATGGATCTTGTGCTTAGTGCCTGTTCTTGTGCTGCTGTGATCAGTGCCTCAGCGCTGTCTTTTAGTCCAGCCCTTTCTAGCACTGATAGGATTTCTCAATGTCAGCCACTTCAGCTAACTGTCGATGGCATATCCCATGCAGAGGCTTGTCTTGCCATGGTACTTCCTCCACCTGAACTTCCTCCCATGTCTGCTGCTGCCTCAGGCATTCTCTCAGCAGCTCATCTTCGGGTGCCATCTTAGTGATGTACTGCTGGATGCTCTGGGTTTCATCCAGGACAGTGGCTTTGACACTCATCAGACCCCACCTGCCCTCTTTGTGGCTGGTGTATAGTCTCTGGGTGTTGGACTTGGGGTGGAAACCTCTGTACATTTGTGAGGAGCTTCCGGGTCTTCACATTGGCAACCTCCATGTCCTCCTTTGGCCAGCTCATTATACCGGCAGGGTATCTGATGACTGGCAGGACATATGTGTTGATGGCGTGGATCTTGTTCTTCCCATTGAGCTGGCTCTTCAGGACCTGTCTTATCCTTTGGTGGTACTTGGATGTTGCTGTCTTCCTTGCCTCCCCATCATGGTTCCCATGTGACTGTGGGATACCAAGGTACTTGTAGCTGGTCTCTATGCTTGCTATGTGGCCCACTGGTAGTTCCACCCCATCGGTCTTAACTATCTTCCCTCTCTTTACTATCATCCGGCTACACTTCTCCAGTCTGAATGACATCCCAATGTCTTCACTGTAGATCTGTGTCAGGTGGATCAGTGAGTTGATGTCTGGTTCACTCTTAGCATACAGCTTGATGTCATCCATGTAGAGGAGGTGGCTGATGGTAGTTCCACTCTTGAACTTGTATCCATATCCAATCCTTGTGACTATCTGGCTCAGGGGGTTCAAGTGTATGCAGAACAGCAGCAGGGACAGTGCATCACCTTGGTATATGCCACACTTGATGCCACATATCTTGAGTTGACTTCCAGTGTTGTCTTCCACAGTCCCACTGGGTTCTTGAGGAAGGTCCTTAGTGGCCTGTTGACTTTGTATATTGCCAGGCATTCACAGATCCATGTGTGTGGCATTGAGTCATAGACTTTCCTGTAGTCAATCCAGGCTTTGCTCAGATTGGTCTGCCTAGACCTTGAGTCTTGGGCAACTGCTCTACCTATGAGCAACTGGTGTTTTGAGCCTCTGGTGTTGTTCCCAATGCCCTTCTGAGATGTGCTCATGTACTGGCCCATATGGTCTTGTAGCTTGGCGGCTAAGATGCCTGATAGGAATTTCCATGTTGTGGGGAGGCAGGTTATATGTTCTTCTAGTACTGTTCAGTTTCTGTGTGGTTGCACTGCAGTTGGGAGTACACTTTGGATGGTTCTTTGAAGAACAGGACATTTATCTTCTTGGCCTCTGCTTCTCTAATGTATCTCTTTAGCCTGGCAGCCAGTGCTTTGTTTAGCAGTCTCTAGGGCTTCAGATGAAGTCAGGCCCATGTATTTTTTCAGTAGTCAAGTCTTATCCTTAATCTCCACACCCTTCTATAGTTCCACCAGCTGACTAACTTTTCTCTGAGTTGTCTTGATCTTAGCCTCCAACCTCATTTTTCAGGGGGGGTATGTACTGCTGTTCTTCTTGATCACTTAGCCAAGCATTTCTAGGATTACAGTGGCTGTAGCATATACCAGTTCATTGGTTTGAGTTATGGTGGTAGTAGGGATTGTCTGGAGGGCTCTATTGGCATCTTCTAGCATACTATCTGATGGTACATCTCCACTGAGCCTTGGTAATCGGTCTTGAGGGTTGATTGTAGCTAGTTTATCCATGATCTTATATCAGCTGCTGTGCTCTGTAATGGAGGGGGTGACAGTGACATTCCAGCTTCAGGTGTTGGCTGCACATCCAGTTGTTCTTCCAGGTCTGCTTGAATCTGGGTTGTAATGTGGAGATGGTCTATCTCAAGTTGTGAGAGCAGTTTCCTCTTCACTACTGTATGTTGAAGCTGGGAAACTAGTTGTTTCTCAGGTGGTGTGGATGTAGGTCTTCTGTCCATCCATAGTTCCCTCATACGTTTCATATATCCCCTCTCATTAGGTCTACTGTTGTAGTAGCATTCCATCAATTCCAAGTCCTCTTGTCTCATTCATGTATGGTTTGTTCCAGTAGCCCACTTATTGTCAGATCGTCCTGGTTCCCCAACATCTGACGCAGGCCTTGGTAATTCAGGTGACATCCGAGCAGGCATGACTCTCTTAGTTTGTGTCATTCTCATATTTGAGGTAGGCAGGTTAAGTGTTAGGGGGTCTTTGCCCAAAGACCCCTAGTGGTATGGTAGGTACCAGTTGGGGTTTGAACCCCTGTTTCCTGCATCAAAGGCAGTGCTCTAATCACTACACTATCCAGCCTGCCTATCTGTCTGTCTGTCTGTCTGTCTGTCTGTCTGTCTATCTATCTATCTATCTAAAGGGAAAAAATCATAAAATTAACTGGGTTTATCACTCAGTTTGTGCATTTTGCAATGACATAGCAGAATTTAATACCAGTTAAGGTAACTGAATCATAAATATCTAAAAGTAAAAACGGTAACTAACATTTATCAGAATGACTGGGAAATTTGCTTAAATGCAGGGTTATCAACTCTGTGTGCCAGCATAAAATAGGCAATTCAATGAAATGTGTTCAATGGTGTCCGTAGCCCTTTTGCTACATGGGCAAAACCTTCGCCCAAATGGGATACCTTTGTATTCTCCTTCTAGGACTGCATTAGGAAGGATGTCAATTCAACCCAAGGAGAATGCCCTCCTATATTTAGGAATTTTAATTTTACTTAAAAATGCCAGATGCCAGGTGTCAGATCTATGATGTTCAAATCCCAGTGAAGAAAAATCTCTTGAAACCTGAGTCAAGTTCAAAAAGAAATTCATTTACTGAGATGTACATGCAGCTTCAAAGCATTGCTGAAACTAAAAGCCCGTGCTTCCCAATCTACTTTTACCCTCACTTCTTAACCCCCCTCTCCCCAGCCAGTTCTTGGTTCTCATGTTGGTATGGCCTTGGACATTCCTGGCCCTAGATAACAGTCCATCTATGTTAACGCTTTCACCTTCATTGTTCCCCTCTCCCCCCTAGTGAAAAATGGCAGAAACGAAGCAAGCAACTAATGAGCTGATAGATTGATTGCTGGAGGTTCTGACACCAGGTCTAATTAGATATCAATATCTTTAATTTGCTGCCTCAACATTATTATTGCATGCTCATACCCAAATGTACAAAGTTGGGTTAATGAAAATCCAAGGAGCTCTCATTTTTGCCTACAATATTTCTTTGGACCAAGATGACCCAAAGTAAGGATCTGAGATGTCAGACCTACAGAGACAAAGTATATTTTGGCTTAATGAGAGGCATACTGTGACTCGGCTTGCCCCTGGGCTATTAACTTAAATATGATTGCCTACATTCCATCTTTATCCTTACTTGATACTAAAACTTATTGAACTTAAGAGGGGAGCATTTCTGAGCAAATATGCATCAGATTGTTCTGATAAAGCCCATCCTGTCTTGTCTTCTGAGCATTCTCCTTTTCAAATAAGCTATTTCTTGATGAAAACATTGGGTTCCCCACTCCTCTTGATTGCCTTTATTCCCATTCTTCTTTTTATATCAACATTATATTTGGCGACAACACACTAAATGTGTAACTCCTTAGTAGTCTAGAAATAGATATTTCTCAAATATGCTTATTAGAAAATTAATCAGGATTTCTTTTAATGGCAGCTTCTTGTGTAATGTAGTTTTAGAAAGGTAAGCTCTTTGTTTAACCTAAAATGTGATTTACTAACAGTAGAGTCTGATTTCAAGTTCTTTGTATTCTCTGTGTTCTGGGAGAAAGCTGAGTTGATCACATTCCCTTTAGCAGTCAACTATCTAAAATGGATGTAAAAGAACATGGAGTCTAAGCAAAGTTATACCGTACTCACATGCTAGAATATGCTCAGACAAAATTGCTGATTGGACTCTGCCCTTTGGCACATTTTGAGTTGTTGGAATCATTGTATACACAATTGGCTTACATTTCACAAAGCAATCACTCTAGATTTACACTTTCATCTATTTATATAGAATACCATAGAAACCAGTCTTGCTTGCATAGACTCTGTTGCTGTTCTATTAATATTTTTGCTCTCTGTGGGTTTGAATAATTTAATTTACTGTGCTAGTTTATACTTGAGCAACTAGCTTAGCATGATTTTTATTTCAAAACATAGTTTTGCATTTGGACTATTTATTCAAAGTCTAAGGAAAATGTACAGCTTTAAAGGACTAAAGCTCTGTATTGGATGGAACACAAGCAATCTTGCTCCTGTTTGTCAGGGTTTTTCAAATCTTACAGCTGCTATAGGTGAGAATAGCTGCTATTCTATGGTTGTTGCTCTGATCAGACACCAAAGCATTTAGAAAGTCAGTGATCATATGCAGCCAGAAAGTGTCCACAGAATGGAGGTATTATAGTTTGAAAATATATCAGCATTCCAACATTTTGGCCCAGTAAGGAACTGAGTTTCATAGAAGGGTTTCCTATGGTTGTAGCATCTAAGTTGGACAAAACAGAGTTGATGAGAGGTAACAAGGTTGGAATGCAAACAGATTAACAGAAGAAGACAGCATCACAGGAAAAAGATAATCTGTGATAGTAAAGGCTTTTAACAAGCTGTACTGCATCCAGTAATAATTAGATTGTTACTGTGCTATAGAAATCTATACTGAAGGATGTTGACTATGTGAGACAATATGGCAAAGTAAGTAATGCTATGTAGATATCTCCTACTGTGTTTGATGGGGGAGGGGTTATATCAAAACTTGCAAATCTGATAGTATTCCTATTGACTAAAATTCTTCTGTCTTAAAACTATGAGTTGCTGTTTCATGGCAGAATAGCAATATGCTTTACTGTATTTTGCCATAATGTTAAAGAAGTAGATGAACTTTAAAGTTACATTTACATGTGGTGCCCAGCAGAAACACCCATGCTTGTATCATGGGATCAATCATCAACCAAGAAGGGTTGACTGGACTGCATTCTCCATAGTATCCAGCAGGATATGCAACCTGAGACCCCACAGCTGCATGGAGTCACACATTCTCAAGAATCCCTCCCAGAGTTTCAACTGAATTACACTTTTAAATGGAAAGTCAGTTGGGAGTATCAGACAAGCTATGCTTAATTTAGGTAATTTTTAAACCAATTTTATTTTTATTGGGCCCTCCATTTTTAGGAGTATGACACTTATTATGTCACCCAAAGGTGAAATGTGAGTGACTGGGCTCACCAGATGTATAAGCTAAAGAATCTTTTTTTTATAATACGGGCACAATATAATCTTTGTGCAGGTTCTTTAATTCCTGTTTTAGGGTTGTAGCATATTTTAAAGAGGGCTTCTAACATGCCCATTACAGCAATATTGTCTTTCTCCTTCCTTTCTTTTTTCTTAGCTTAGAGTTTAGAGCTGAGCCCTACAACATTTGAAAGTATTTTGAATTTCAGTTGGACTATATTTTACTGTCCTGTTTCAATTTTTTAGATTTTTAATTGTACTCAGATTCAAGCTAAGAACTTCACTGTGTAGCTCCATTTTGTTCACAAAAATATAGCCCCTGTATGAAAGTCAAAACTTAAAACCTGTGCACCTCATGTAGAGGTGACTTAGTGCCTTCCTCTTCTCAATCAATAAATGGATCCCTTTAGAGAACTAAATCCATAGAAAGAACCTATGAAACCTGCTGGGTGTGTATATAGCATTTGAATACATTGGAAAAGCACATATCCACCATTCTTTAATGAAAACTGAAAGAGTACAAAAATGAATCTTTTCTATCATCCACTATACGGAATTCCTTTCTTTGAGCAGCTCTTGAAATGTAGGATTCACTATTAGATGAGAACTTTGTAAAAAAAAAAAAAAAATTGTAGAAACATTGTTTTCTGATCAGGAGGCCTTTGCTGCAGATTAATATAATCCTTTTCATTATCTAGTGTTCTCAGTTTTTGGACTGAATATTTACTGGTTAAGCCAGCTATTGGGGACTCACCACAGCTATGCCATGTTAACTGTGTAGAGATTGTTGTTCTCTAATCTCAAAATGGACATTTCCTTCTGTAGGAGCATGACATCGAGACAGCTTATGGAGTTCTCCATGTCACTATGCGGGGCACTTCAAAGGGAAATCGACCAGTCATCCTTACATATCATGACATTGGCCTCAACCGTGAGTCCTTTTTTTCTTCGTGTTTTCATATGCTGACTCAGTGACTATAGTTATATTCACATTTTCAGAATAGAAGAGTTTGATGCAAAGCAGTTCTTTTAATTTGCCATTACCACAGTACAAAACATGAACCTTATCAGTCTTAACTTATAGTTACTTCTTATAGAAGTAAAGATCAGGGAATGGAGTGGTGCTTTCATGGTCATTCTGTGGGTTTGTCCTGCAGATAAGTCCTGCTTCAACACTTTCTTCAATTTTGAAGACATGCAAGAAATCACACAACACTTTGCTGTGTGCCATGTTGATGCACCTGGACAACAAGAGGGGGCTCCTCCTTTCCCCTCTGGGTAAGTGTAGTAATATTCCTTTGATCCAGAATGTTTAGAATTGAAATAGAAAGGGAAATAGTCAGATTTCCAGTATTGGCCTAGGTAGAGAATCTTTCCTGACTTGGAAGAGATAGAAAATACAAGTAGGAGTGATGCCATGGGTGATAGTATGTAGATTTACTGCTGTTAGGATAAGACTTTTGGCCTCTCGGTTGAATGCCTTTTGATCAGCACAAATCCATACTCTAATTAACCATGCCCTAGAATTTGTTATTGTGGAGCTGTTGAAATCTCCTTGCAGAATGGTATATATTGGATGAGTTAGCCTTGAAATAAAATTCCTTTATGTCAGCTTCTGGAGTCTTTTTTAACTAGCATCTTTTATGATTTCAGATACCAGTATCCTAGTACTGATGAACTCGCTGAAATGCTTCCTGCTGTTCTTGTGCACCTGAGGCAAGTATGCAGAATAACCCTGACTTTCCTTTATTTAAAAACCACAGATTCTAGATAGCCTTTCCTTGATGCTTGTCCAGAAGGAAGAGGAACAACTGTGATCATATTGCATAAAAGCAAATGCTTGTAAAGTTTATTCAGATGCCACGTATAGAATCTTTCTTATTCCTTACCACAAATCATGTGAAAGAGAATTGTATAAGTGATGTGCTGTTAAGGCAACATAATCAACACGATGGGACCTGCTGATGGAAAGTGTACTGAGAGATTCTCTTCATTTTAAACTCTTTTTCAGCTTAAAAAGTGTAATTGGAATAGGAGTTGGGGCTGGTGCTTATATCCTCAGCAGGTTTGCAGTAAGTAGCATTTGTTTGTGCTCATTTCCTTGTTTGAACAAATTAAGTCTCTCTAGGCTATAGATGTCCATTTAGAATCCAAACCTAGGAGTGATGTATGCAGCAGTGAGCAGAATATTTTGTCAATAGTGGCAAAAACAGACTCATTCTCTGGGGGAATGAATGCCACAAAATGTTGAGTAAAGTTGAGGAAGTTAATTCAAGATTATGGTTATCACACTGTTATAAAGAAAAACAGTTAGTGCATCATCATCTCATAAAAAAGAGTGCATTTACTTTTGAAATCCACTGTAAGCTTGCAAGCATTCCCTTGCATTTTAAGCTGCATTCCCTAACACCATGATGGCTACCTTAAAATTATGCTTTAGTCATTCCTTTTCATTCATAGCTTATGTATTATTATTAGATTATTTTGTACAGCTCAAGGTGGCATACATAATGCTTCCCACCTCTTATTTCCCCACAATAACATGTGTTTATTTCCTGTGTTTATATATTTATGTACTATATTTATATACTGTCATAATTAAAAAACCAGCACTCAGCACAAATAGCCAGCATAGTAAAACTTTAATATTTTCCATTCTGTTTTTAGTTGAATCATCCAGACTTGATAGAAGGCTTAGTGCTAATTAATATTGATCCATGCGCAAAAGGTTGGATAGATTGGGCAGCATCCAAGGTAGGATGAAACTGTCTGTTTTATAACCAGGGTGATAATATTGATCTGCCTAACTAGAAATTGAAAAAACACTGAATAAATGTTTGTTTTGGCCTACCTTTAACTCCTTTCCCTTTTCTAAACCCAAAGGAGGATGAAAGAATACAGAAGTGGAGTTATTGGTCTGACATACTGAAATGTATTTTGATATCTTTTATGTAGCAGTACTATAGAGCTTCTCAGCCATAAAACTGGCCTTGGGTCAAACAGTGCATGATTTAGAGAGAACATCTGCATGTATTTCTAATACTGGAATTACACATGGATGAAACAAGCATGTGAAAAAGAAGGATGTGTTAATACAGAACATATTGAGCAGTGCCAATACGTAATTTTGTTTTGGGTTTATTTTTTCAGTTTTCTGGGTGGACAACTAACCTTGTGGATATTGTTCTGGCCCACCATTTTGGTCATGTAAGTTAATTACAAGATTTAATACTAAAAATGCCAGTGAATATAATGAACCTTAAATATAATAATGAACTGTTCTTGTTCCTAGCCGCAGGAGTTGTTTATAAGAATGCTTATGCTTTAGTAATTTTAAGTGTTATTCCTAAGCTAGGTGTGACAGCAAGTCTATGATAGGTAGTAAATATAAACCAGATCCCTGGACATCTGCTGGTGTATTGTTTTTAACTGCTTGTAGTCTGCAGCGTCCATTGCCTTCTTGGTTTTTACAGGGTCCCTGAAGCATGCCTGCTTTTTTTTAATAGTATGGTTAACCAGACAATTATGATATTTGTCATTCACCAGGAAGAATTGCAGGCTAATCTTGAGCTAATCCAGACATACAGACTTCACATTGCACAAGACATCAACCAGGAAAACCTTCAGCTCTTTGTCACCTCCTATAACAGGTATGTGTCTATTTTGGGTCAACATTGAAAACTTTTATCTTCTCCACTCTAGTTTTGAAAGTATAAATAATGCTTTAAGCAGCAAATAAGGCACATTGAAAGATCAGTATGTTAAAAGTATTCCGCAGTATTTATCTTTAATTTCAACTGTAGAGAGCCTGAAAGGTAGTTCAGGGAAAAGATCTTATCAAATTCTTTTTCTTGTCTTAGTTTCCAGTTTTATTACCATTACAGATAAAATGGTAACAACAAAAAAAAGATCTAAGACAAGAAAAAGATTTAATGCTGTAGATCTTTTCCCCACAACAAAATCCCTTGCAATTTTTTCATATTTTTCTACTTTCTTGTTTATGAAAAGAGGAAGCACATGAATATCCCTTTACAAACAGGGTATATTTAGAAAGGGCCCCTCCATCAAGCTAGACATATGAGTTCCAAATCAGATGCAGTGTGAGAGATCCATGATCTGTTCTCTCAGTATCTTCTCTTCAAATATTTATATTTATTTATATTTGAAATGTTTGATACTTTAACATATGTGGTCCCAGTAGTTTTTAAAAACTACCTTTAAAAAATTAGAAACTCTTGGGACATCTGATCCTACATATCCCACATTATATGTTATTTAACAAGGGTAATAAGCATATATTACTCCATATCATAAAAATTCTTTGAACATTGATGGCAATAATTATGGGATTAGAACCATTTAATCACCAGTACTGACAGAACTAACACTGAGATTAGTCCCATACTTTTTGTCATCAAGGTGCACAACTTTAATAGTTTTATATTCTTGCCCATCATAGTAGTCACAATCCAGTGACACAAGATTTCTGTTCTAGCCAGTGCTTCCCAACCTGTTATTGATCTTTTATTTATTTATGAAACTTCTATACTGCTTCAATCACAATAGACTCTAAGCAGTTCTGTCTTTTCCTTCAAGTCGTAGAGATCTGGATATTGAAAGACCAATCTTGGGTATGAATGAAGAAGCAGTAAAAACACTCAAGTAAGATGCTCTTGGCTAACTTTGAACCATATTGCTTGAGACTGGGTGGATTTTTTTTTTTTTCACCTATATTTCTTTCTGTTGGGAAAGCTTGCCTCCCTTCTCTCACCCTTTCCAATGTTTTTGATAGACCTCTTTAGTAGCAAGCCAAATAACCTTTGAGTTATTGGTCTTGTGCCCAGCTTTTTTTTCCTAATTCTATTCCATCAGAACAATTGCCTTTTTTATATATAATTATATTACATATGCGCATGTGTGTGCACTGCAGACACATACAAGACATATGTGTATTTAAGCTGTGAGCATAAAAGCAACTCCTCGGTTGAGTAGGGCCCCTTCCTTCCCTCTGAATAAGGCTTTCCAGCATGAGGAATCTGCTTTTTTCTCTGCCTGGACAATGAGCTGAGTCGCAGCCAAGCAGTATAGAAGAAGGAGGAAGGGGGAGGAGTTTGTTTATACAGGCCTGATGAGGTAATCCAGCAGGTGTTTTCTCTGTAGGCTTCTCTTTGTTGTCCTGTGGCATCTTCCTCAACGTTCTTCTCCAACTTTCCACCCCTGCCTTTTATTCAGAGCAGCCTTTATGTTTAGCAGGCACTGAATCTGTTCATACTGTGGTGCTATGGCCTTCTTATAAGAAGGCTGATATTTTCCCTTTACCACACCCAATGCTGCTGCCCCTCAAACCATCTGTGTAGAACATATTGACAGCTGGAACTGATGCTGTGATATGTGTTGAAGAATTTGAGGGCTTTATGCCCAGTGTGTATTAGTTTATATATTGTAAAGGAATGCTGAGCAAGACTGGATGACTTGCTTCATAAGGCTCGGTCCTCATTGAAATGAATGGGGCATGAGCATGTTGTGATGCCCATATGTTCTGGTTTACTATTGCATTATTAAAACATGTGATCCTGATGTTAGAATGATCACATTCATAGAAGATTAAAAAAGCAGGATTTTGACAACAGAAGATGATGTTAATGCTAATCAGGTACATCCATAGGGAAAATCATGGAATGGCAAATGATGAAAGCATCATGCCATTGCCACACATGCTCCACACCTTTTGTACATAATCATGTTGCACACACATAGGAAAGGGATGGAACTTGCATTGTGATAGCACATCGTTTCTTTCAGCATTTTGACAAAAGCTTTGGAACCTGCAGACACCCCAGTTGATGATTGTACAGATTATAATGCTAACTGTGACTTTTATACAGGTGCCCTGTCTTACTAGTAGTTGGAGACAGCTCTCCTGCAGTCGAGGCTGTGGTAAGTAAGCCTAATCATTAGCTAGTCATTTCCTTAACTCTATCTTGTTTGTTATTTCAAAGCTTTTTCAAATTTTCCTTTGCTGGAGGAAGTAGAATTTTCTAAATGTGAAATTTGCTTCATTTAAAGCTTGTGGGTAAATCCTCTGCATTCTTAATAATACACAGTCACAGTTTGATGTAGGCAGTTTTCTATATTTTAAGGTATAAGATGCAAGCAAAGGTTCCAAACCGAGGAATCTCAACAGTCATTAGTGTAGGTATCTAAAGAAGTTGGAATGTTCCCTGCAAAATGGTAATAATGGAATATTTGTCTTCAGAACCAGATAGCACTTTGTGATTTTAATGGAGACGCTCTCTATTGTATGATTTCCTGTTTTCTTCTTTAGGAAAAGATTTAGTCCACAGGTTGTACATAGGCAAAGCAGACACCAAGAACATCTCAGAAGGAGTTGGCTATATGAATTGGATTTGTCACTTCCTAAAAGTTTAGGGATTCTTTCTCTCATTCACATTTGGCTCTTCAGGTTGTTCTGGGCAGATTACATGGGATTTTCCCTTTTTTTTCTTGATAACAACCTTGTAAAAAAATAGGTTGTAAAAATAAAGACATGCCCAGTGAATGTTTTGACTGAGTGAGGATTGAATACAATTCTGAGTCCAACATGCTATTCACCACTGTGGCTGTCGATGGCTTATTGAAAGCTGACCTACTAGTGATGCAGGCAGGTTTGTTCTAGCAGTCAGATGCTGAAATGAAGCTGTTGTTACAGGAAGGACAGGAATATTGTCTTTAAAATTAGTGACTGTAACCATAGCATTTCAGTTTTAAGTCTTTCACTTCAAATAAATATATTCTGTTGCTGCTGAGGCATTGGTTTCTTAGGGAAGACTTTGAATTATAGTCAGTTTTTGAGATACAAATATATATACGCACACACTATCTTGTGTTTCCTAGGTTGAATGCAATTCACGTCTGGATCCAATAAATACAACACTCCTAAAGGTAACCAGAAATTAAGGACACCTGTGATGAGAGGTGATCTACTACAGTCCTGTGGGCCTTCTATAAAGATATTTAGGAATATATACCTGTTTACAGCCTTCCAGTATGAGGGATGAAAAACAGAAATAGCTGATCTAAATGTAAAAAGAAGTTGGGAGCTGAACAATGTGGCTGCTTAGGGTACATTTTTAACTGACAAGGTTCACAAATCTGTTTCTTCCACCTTAAAAAACAAGTCCTGATATGTTATTTACTCCATCCTAGTAAGTATGTATAAGGATGGATGTATATGCATTTATGACATGTTTCATATATTTTGTTTTTTCCTTTTTTGCCAATAAGTTATGTCCAGTTGTCTCCCATTTTCATACACCAGGGACTTGCATTTTCTGAAAAAAAATCTATTTTAAAACTATTTGTGCTAGGAAAAAGAAGTTTTGCCTCTGTATAATGCTGTGACAGAATTGATGGATTTATAGCCCCAACTTTTTATTTTAATTTGACCATCCTTTTGACTGATTCTAAATCACTTTTTCTCTTGCAGATGGCTGATTGTGGGGGATTGCCCCAAGTTGTCCAGGTAAGCGCTTATTCTAGGCATTCTCAGAATTTCATGTATCTAAAGGATATCCATCTAATCTTTTATTGCAATTTTTAATTTTTATTGCAATTTTTAAAAAACAGAAAGAATGTGTAATATCTAACAAATTAATTAATTATGAAATGCCAAAATGAACAACAAAGGGAAAAATTAAACAAACAGGAAAAAATCCTGAAAATTAACAAATTGATATAAATCACCCAAATATATCACACATTCATTTAATCATATAATAACAATGTCTCAAATTGTGCATAAAGATACTTGCCTATAGTTCTTTATTATTTTTCTTTTTCAGCCTGGGAAACTAACTGAAGCTTTCAAATACTTTGTGCAAGGAATGGGTTACAGTAAGTGATAATATACTGCCTTTGCATTATGTTCCATTTAGAGACTACTAAGTGACCGAGATAATTTATTTTTCAATCATGGATCCTGTTCTGCACTTTCATACACATTCCTGTACTGGAAGACAGCTTTGTCTACCATACTAGGATATTGTACAGGAGGATTAACCATCAGTTGTTGAATTACAGTTCTGCCTTTTAGCAGTTTGTTCTCTGTTGAATAGATTTGGATCTTTCCAGTTTCCTAAATGCTGTTTTGAAGAGAGGAAGATTCAACCTGTGCTTAAAATAAAAGTCCATCATTACAGTTTTTGCTACCAATAACTTTATTGGCAGAGGTGCTGCATAAGGCTGTTCTTAAAATGTCTATCTGTACAGTAATATGTATGAGCGTTTTTTCTGACATGAAAATTAATATCAGGTTCAGTAAAAGTCAAACAATTGAAACTATATCTGTAAGTTGCCCAAAATGTTCTTTATTGTTTTACTAAACAACTCTTAGTGTTATAGAATTAAATATATGGAAAAGCTTATGACCAAGCAAGGCTTACATTGTCTCAAGCTTGTTATAACTACACTAACTATGTTTCCCATTCCCTCTCTTATCTCTGCTTCCAGTCCCTTACATGCAGCTCAGTCACCTGAACACTGAGTCAGGTATCTACAAGTATATGTCTGGTTTGGCTGAGTTCATTTTTCTTATGCATTATGCCGCTTACAGCATGGCCAGGCGATCTTTGGCACTCTAGGCCATCCCATTGTACACTTTTTGTGTTACAGTTTTTTTAGTGGTTTCATTTGCATTGGTTTGACTGTTGCATGGTTTGCAGCTAGGTGGTGGTCCAGGAATCAAGCGTATGGTTTCTAACTTTCTGAAGAAGCTTTATGGGCTATCCTTACTCTGTGTGAGCAGAGTGATGCCTTATTTGCTTTTCAGCAGCAGCTCTCCTTTTCTTTCTACTTTGTTCCTCCTCCATAGAGGAGAGAGGACGTGGCTGCTTTACCCAGAATGTTTGCTAGTTGACTGTGTCAGGGCATTCCCTGATCATAGGCTTGTACGTACACTTCACTTTCATATCTGAGAGTGGAATGATAAGTTGGAGAAACACTATTCCTCACTCTTCCTCTACAAAATATGGAGGTGGATAGAGGGTGCTTGCAAGGAAGCACTTACAAGCAGAAAAAGTACAAAGTGAAAATTAAACTCAATTGGGAGGAAAGAGTGAAAAGGAATTTTATTGGCTAGCAAGATCTGAAGATGCGAAAGGGCTTAAGCTGTTTCGTGCATACAAATGTTCCTGTGTTTTATCACAGCAAGTCCAGGTTAATGAGCTTTGAACAGAGTGGTACCTTGTTTGCTTTTCAGCAGCAGCTCTCCTTTTCTTTCTACTTTGTGCCTCCTCCATTTTAAGACCCTGTGAGGCAGTTAACATTTGTTATTTCTGGCATTCACTGCCTCTCTCCTTACAGTGCCATCCGCAAGCATGACCAGGTTGATCCGTTCCCGGACCCAGTCATCTTCAAGTGTAGGTTCGGGAGAAAGCACTCAAGCACGGTCTCAGGCCAACAACCTGAGGGAGGTAAACACTGGAATCCCTGAATCTACTGAAGTCCATGGCAATCCTCAGACTATGGAAGTATCCTGCTAAGCAAGCGTGTGAATCCAGACCATTCCTTTTCTCTCTTTCTGCACCCATTCGACAAGTGGCATTAACAGGTTTTTTCCCCCTCATTATACCTGCTAACTTTTCACCTGTCTCTTTGGTGTTATATTTAGTTATGTTTGTACAGAAACTTTGGCTGCCTACAGATGTACCTAAAAATAGCTGCTGGGGGTACAGGGGTTATTTTTGAGCTCTGATTTTCTTTGCAGGCTCTAGATCAAAAGCTGAGTCTCCTCTCTTGCCTTTCCCCCCTCCCCCCAAGCAGGCTGCCCATTTTGTTTTAATTCCTTCCACCTTTCCATCACACCTTCATATTTATCTGCTTGAAATATTTGGTGCTCTTTTAAAGGTGTTCCCTGGTGTGATGGTGGTGGTTTTGATTTCTTGAAAATGGCTCTTTGGTTCAGCCAGTTAATTCTGTGTGCAGAACCTTGCTCTATAAAGGGGATGGGGGAGAAATATTTCATGGGTGATGCAAGGGCTTGCTAATTAATGCTGTATAAATCCAAATTTAGCTTTCTCTCAGTTAAATATGGAGAAAATTATGTGTGTGTCATAAATGTGGTAAATGCGCTTCCACAGTGGGTTTGCCACTGAAATTGTATACATCTGTATGCATCCATTAACTAACATCCATTGGTGTTAGGCAAGATGAAGGTGTCATCATTTCCCCTGGCCTCCTGTGCTATCAAGTCATCTGAGAATAGTGTGTCTCTCCTGTCTTCTTGAAATTCAGATGATCATTTTTGTGGGTTTTTTTTACTTAGAATTGCTTTCTAGTGTGATTCTGCTGAAAGGTGTTAAGGCTCTTGACTGCAGTCCTAACGGTGTCTTTGGAGTTCTGGTTAAAGAGAACGCCTTTGATTCAGAACTCCAAGAGTGGATCTTGAATTCTGTTCTACTCTTGAGGAGATCCTAACATAATCCATAAGTTGTACAAGAGTTATATTTTTCATAGCTGAGTGGGGGAAAGGAAGGTCTTTCCTGCTGGTTTATTTAGCAGCATTTCTCAATAGGACAATTAGATTACAGAAGGAATGAGGTATCTAGCCAGCTTAATTCCCAATAAGGAGGGTACCACTATTGAGCTGTGAATAAAGGATTTACAAACTATAAAATAGCCAAAGTTGCATTATAGTGGATTTAGAAATAGAGCCAGATGATATTTAGGGTAACCCCCACCACCCTATATCAATTGTTCTTGAAGTTGAAACAAATTCTGACGTTGAAAACAAGATACTAAGCTAAATGGCTTAATTTTCACAACTGTTCAGTTACAGTAACTTTCACAATAAATTATGCATCCTTTATAATTTCTAAAGGGAATTAAATGTAATGGTTCAGAAATATATCTGTAATTATTGAAATAAGATAAATTCTATTCTAATGAACAACTTAATTTTAAATTCCAGTTTTGAAGTAGTCAAGTGAGTAAGAAGACAGTGGTATGCATGTTGACCCTAAAGGAAACCTCATTGAGCTTAATGGGTTTCATTCCCATCTAAGTGTGTATGCAGATTAATCTTGCCAAATAATCTTGAATGAATACATATAAAATGGGGAATTATTCATTCTGTACTTGCCAGACTAGCTCAACGCTGATTCATTATAATCCTGATTCTGTATCTGTGAAAGACCATGTAGTTCTTTATATAGATTTTCCCTCCACTCTTTTGGTTAAAACTAATATTTTACTATTGACTATACTAGCCCAAAACATTATTCTGTTCACTTAGGAAGATAATATACACACACACAGACCAAACATATATGTGTGCACACACACACAAATATATATGATTTGTATTCTGGTGGAAATAGATTAAGTTAACAGTGATTAAGTGTGCTAAGAATCATGCAGTTTGCAGTTTATGGAAATAACTTAAAAATCTGATTCACTGGGATTTCAGAATACAATTCTGAATAGAATATACAATAGAATTAGCTCAGGATTTCTGAAGTCATAATTAGTTTTGTAGCCTTTCTCTCAAGGAGATGCATTACTAAAATAAAAGGGAAATATCTAAACTGAAACATTTGTTCTACTTAGGTCATATAAGACTATTGTGTTTCATTTAAACACTAGTTAGGGGAATGCTTTGATGTACTTTACATTGTAAAAGCGTGCTCTGCTTATGGCCTGTATGTATATGTGTATGTATGTATCTGTGTGCTTGTGTATGTGTGTGTACAGACACACACACACACATACACACTCCATGGAATGATATTAAATTTAATTCCATGCTCCTGGTAGATATGGGAAGTTTTTGCCACGGGAATTAGGAAGTTCTTTCAAATTAGCAAGTTTGTTTTCTTGAATTCAGAATAATTTTGTTTTTCTGCTTTTACCTGGGAAACAGAAAATCTATGATCTGTTGGACAGTGAGATTGCTGCTATTGGGAAGAGAAATGCTGCTGCATTTTTCATGGAACTATGGCAGAATATCTACTTTTTACTGTTGCACATTTGTTTATAAGGCCAAGATCTTTAGGAGATGTCAGATTCAGTTCTGTTTCAGGTAGAAGAAGGGACTAAAAGATTTTGCCAGGGGGAAAATTCAAACCAGTTAAATAAAGTATAATCAATTTTCATTGTTAAGGTGGTTGTCTGTGTGCTTTTTTCCTTTTGGCTTGTCTTATAAAGTACGCATTAACAGAGCATAGATCAATCTTGATTTACGATCAGCTGAATTCCAGAATGAACAAATTAGTTCCCCTGAGCTTAAAGACAGCACAAAAATTTAGAAGCTTTTTTTCTTTTTCCTCACAGTAGGAAATTGACAACTAGTCTCTTGATAATTGGGGTGGGGGAATTGATACACAGTGAAGTTGGCTTTCTGTCGGGCCTTGCCCAAGGAACTCCAGGAGACCATGCAGAATCAATCCAGTAAGGTTTATTAGCTACAACCCCTTAACAAGAATCTTCCCAGAATGAAACCAGTTCCCACCAATGGAATTTCTTAGGGAGGTGCCAGTCTCCTCCGCTTATCTCTTCCTCGCTCCTCTGGAGACGAGAGCACATTCTTTACTCCCCTCCCACCATTCCAGTCCATCACACTTTCATCAAACCAGAATGTGAAGGTCCTCTTAACTATGAGTGCCTGCCCTCATATTTAATGTATCTATCTTGTTGATATGAATTGGCTTTCTATTAGGTTCAGGGCAAGCTCATATCTATGTGTTCATCCATTTAGTTATGCACACTTGCACATCCCCATGCATCCTCTCCAACCCTCGCTGCACCTCTTGCGCGCCCTCTCCCTCCCTCCCTCCCTCCCCCACCCGGCAGCAGTCACTTACCTGCCTGCTGGCCTTGGACTTGCAACTTCCTGCCAGCTTCCCCACTGACATTGTTTGTGGGAAGCTGGCAGGGAGCATCGGCAATTACGATCAAGTTTAGACTTCCCGCTGGCTTCCCCATTGACTTGTGGGAAGCTGGCAGGGAGTGTTGGAAATTATGATCTCCTGACCATGGCTGACTGCAACAGCATTGGCCACAATTTTGCCAAATTTCAATCCTGTGGGACTTTGGGGTCCCAGTTTTTGAATGCATTCTATAAGTTAGCCCATTTGAGGTACCCTGGTTCAAAAATTGTTGATCAGTAATCCTGCAGTCATATAAATTAATAAATAAATTATGTGAAGCTTTAGATTTAGTAGCTGGTGGAATATTTTTTAGCAGTAATGATATCAGACATTTCCTGCACCTATTGACCAATCCCAAATTAAAGATATTTTGGTCCATTCTGTTTTATACAACTATATCAACTTATTGATCATTTTGGACCGTCTTCCTGGAACTGCTTGCTTCACATCATGCAACAATATTTCAATTGGCTTAAGGTTTGGGCTTCCATTCCAAAGTGAGAAATGTCTTCTTTAGCCATTCCATTATAGATTTGTGTGTTTAGGACTGTTGTTGTGCTGCATGAGCCACGCTTGTTTAAGTTTTAGTTCATGGACAGGTAATCCTGACATTCTCCTCTGGAATTTGCAATCCAGAATCCATTGTCCTTTCAAGGATTGTGAACCATCTAGATTGTGAGGTTGCAAAATAGCCCCAAACCATGATTCTCTCACCAGTGTACTCCATAGTGGAGATAAGGTTATTTTATTTGAATGCAGTGTATTGATTTCCTCAAACATAATGTGTCTCACTAATATAAAAAAAATCTTCTTTCAATTCATCTATCCAAAGAACATTATCCCAATAGCCTGCTGGATTATCCAGGTGGTTTTTAACAAAACTGAGATGGGTAGCAATGTGCTTCTTGGAGAGCAGTGGTTTCTTCCTTAGTATCTTCCTACACACACTGTTCTTTTTGTTATGATGCACTGATGAGCACTAACATCAGACAATGCAAGAATGGTCTGCAGATATTTTGCTTTTACTCAGGGGTCAGAGGATTATACACTGCTCTTTAGATGATTTTTGTTGCATGACCATTCCTGGGAAGAGATAACAATGGTGTTTGTACACTGTCTGATCATGGATTGATGGAGGCCAACGTTTCTGGCAGTGACTTTGTAGCCCTTTCAGCCCTCATGAACATCGACAACTCTTTCTGAGTTCAGCAAATATTTATTTTGATCAGAACGTGATTTACTTCCACAAACTTGTATCATAACACATAAACTAATACTAGCAACCAACATTTTTTAATAGAGGAGTGTCCCTCCAATTCACATCCAATTGTCATCTCATTAACAGTATCATCTGACTCATCCTAGCCTCCTAAGAGAACTAATTATTGCATACTTTTTCCAATAAAGTCCATGAACTTGGCTCAATGTATTCAATAAAGGCACAACATAGTACTATTGTTCTGGGTGTTTGTGGAAGGACCCAGTGCCTGAGCCAATTATAAGCCCAGTGCTCCTTCCTCCCCCTCCCTTCTTGGCCCGCCCCCATCATCAGGACAACCCAGCTGCCAATCAAACAGAAGTGTTGGGCAGGAGGCAAGAAGGAGGGAAGGCAAGATGGCTGCCTGGGAGCTCTGCTGCCACAGGACCATGAGGAAGAGGCTGAATAAACAGAGCCAAAGCCCAGGAGCCAAATAAAGAAGCAAACTAAAAGATAGACCTGATGAGAAGAGGAAACAGGAAAGGAGGCAGCAATTGAGAAGATTAAGGGGGGAGAGGTGTTTATTTCCTTCCTTCAGACTGGCCTGAGATAAAAGTTTTTCTACCAGGTTCCCTCAGATTGAGCCAAGATTCAGAAGAGGAGAAGAGTGAAGAAGGCCAGCCAGGAACAAACAAGCAGAAAAGGCAAAGAAAAAATAAAGGCAGAAGTATAAAAAACAGAGACCCAAAAAGATAAAAGTCAGATTGAACTCTGTAGAAAAAGGAGTATAGCTTAATAGAAATATATAGGGATTAAGTAACAGAAATAGAGAGGTCAGCAATAAATAAATTAGAAGTACAGAATAGAAAGATATGAACATATACTGAAATCGGACTTTAAAGAAAATAGTGTAGATAAAGAGCTTATAGAAAATAGTTAAAATAGAAAATAGTTTTATTATTAAGATTCATTTCTGCACTGGTTGAAGGCATTTATCATTTACAATTCCTTTTTATTTGTAAGTTTTCATTTTGTAAAATAAAAGTCTTCCCCTGACCACTGAAGGGAGATATAAAAACCCAACCAACTGTCCAAAATTTCAGTGCTTTTGTGTGTATGGGATTTGGGTCAATCTGATTATTGATGATTTTAAAAAAGAACCTGCAACAGTGTTGTAACCACAATTCCTTTATAAATAAAACTCAGATGAAGCCCTGATTACACTGTAGGTCACAATACTGCAAAATTACCGATAGTTCTAAAGGGTTCACCACTATGTGTTCTACTGATAGCAAGAGTTAAATTCTATCACATCTGGAGAATACCAGGATGGGGAAAGCTACATTAAGTCAGTATGCTTATCAGTTACTTAAAGAAGTGCCTATAATCATTTGTAAATAAAATGTCCAAGAACCTACATGGGTCCAATTAGAACCTGGAAATATAGGAAAACAATAGGTCATCAAATCAGTGGCAATTGCCTACAAATGGCTTAATGTGACAGTTTAGCTAGCCATTAGAAATGTACATTTTTCTTAGGAAAATAAGAGATTTTTTTTCAAAAAATAAAAGTTATATCCACTCAAAAGCACTTTTTAAATTAAAAAAAAAAACATCAACAAAAATAATATATGCAATAATGGGATATAAGGAATCAGAGACAGACTTTTGGATTCTTTCTCTCATGTGTGAATCAACTTCTAATCTTTTATTAATACTCAGTCTCTAATTACAGATATTTGTGTGCATGTATTTTCCTGATTTTTTTTCCCCTGCCTACTCTCACATAACCTTTGGGTGTTCCACATGCAAATTAAAAGCCAAAATGTTCCAAATGTGGCTTGTGAGTTTTCTGTTGCATAAACTGTGTGTATGATTAATTATGCTGTCAGAAAGCTCCACTTGGCCCTGGTGGAATTTTTGTTTAATCGTGGAGTGGGGGAATCTCTTTAAAGCTTCTGGTATTGGCAGTCTGAGGGACTGTAACTGGTTGTTCATGGCTCCCATTCAAAGTATTTAAATAAGAATCCCAAATGCTCTAAAAAGTATGTTTGTAGCGTACATGTTCATGGGGATAAGTTTGGTTTGGTTTGGTTAAAATTGTAAAGCCAAATTCTTTTTTTTTTTGGAACAGCATTGCAAAATAAAAGACCTATCTGAAAATAAAAATATGCTATTATTCTGGCAAGCTTAATTAATTTGGTTTAGATGTTAGAAATATGTACAAGATACAAGGAAACCAACTGAGCAAGAACAGAAAATGTGTTAATGCCACTGATCTCTGGCTCCACCTTTTTTTCCAACCATTGTTGCTCTGGTTTTATGAGGAGCTTGGTGATGTGGTTTGTGCTTCTGCACACAGAATTGTACATGTAGTACAGCTAGAGATGATGGTAATTGTGATATAGGTCTATTTTTAGGCTACTGAGAAAGATAAGACCTCATAAGTGACCAGCAGGGACTGAATAATCCCAAAGCCTCCAGTGATATGAAGAGTTTATTAGCCTGCCAGTCAGAAGGTGGTGTGATGGTGGCAGATATTTAAACCTGAGTATGCTTCAGTTGCAATGAGTGCAAGCTTTAAGGATAAATTACACCTAAGGTGAGAGTGCATAGCCTTCAAGGGAACTTTCGTTTGCATCCTGTGTAAGAATATACTTATTCACTAATAGGCACTACTACACACTTTTTGGAATCTGGGGGCACTTCTGAAATTTTTGAGAGCATGTGATGAATTTACCAAATGGTTGCCATGGTAGACAGACCAGCCACAAATCATCAATTTACCATTGTCTTAATATTCTATTATCCCTTCCATCTTACTTTTATGTTTTGGGAGGAAGATTTGCAAAACAAAACACTGACCCAGAACTTGTTTTTCTAATTGATTGGGTGGCTATGTGGTCCTAGCAGCAAATACAGGTGATTTTGGAGATTTGCTTTGCAATGTTTCACTTTCTCATGTAATTTCTTAAAAGAATTTAAAAACAAAGGACAAGGATGGCTATAGTATAAAGCACACTTTCTACTCTTGTGCACTGAGCTGTTTTGAGAATGTTGAACGCTATGATAGCAACATCTTTGGGATATAATTTATCACACAGAGTGGTTTTCTGTGGAGAAAAAGAAAACTGCCATCAACCACCTTTCCACTACGTCAAAGGAAACTGTGCTATTTGTGGGTTCTTAGAATTTAACACTTCTCAATAACATGCACTCAAACTATAAAAGCTATACCAACATGCCGTGTATCAAACTGGGTCACACTTAGCATGAAGAAGGATCAAGAAGACTGTATTGCTTCCATGTTATTATTTGCACCTGTACACTGCACAACAACAGTTGCCTGAAAGATTCCGCAGCAAAAGAACCAAGCCAATAGAAGAATATAGAAAGTTGCAGACAACTTATGACATTTGCATTCTGAGAAACTTCCACTAAAGAAATAGACCAGGGTTTCTCTGGAGCATTCATATGAATTGGTGATCTAGTTGGAATTGAAAGAAAAATTCTAGTGCTCTGCATCACCTTCTTTGGTTTCTGAAGAGCTGGCTATGGTACAATGACAGGTGAGTACAACCCATTCTGGGTTAAATGAAAATATGGGAAATTGTACTCTCGCTAGACTGCTTTTTAAATAGAGAAAGTAAAAAAAAAACCATCATATAAAAACTCATGGGCTGGTACAAGTATTGCCTATTATTGCACAGCAAAATTTAAATTTTATTCTGTACATGTAGCCGTGTGCCCAAGGGTGCTGCTGCTATTATTTTAAGTCATTTAGATCAGGTTTCTCCAATCTGATACTTTCCATATGTGTTGTGACTGTAACTCCCATAATTTCTAGGCTTTATGGAAAATTGCTTTAGACTAACACTATGCTCATTGGCGCTGTTCACAGAAGGAAAGTCAGCACTCAAAAGCTTACAGTGTATATGAAAGGAACCAGTGGGATTGATACATTTTGTGATGGTACCAACAATAATGAAGTGGCAATCAGACTAGGGTACATCTGCTAAATCTAACATAGGATTTGGATGATGATAAAGGATGTAGTTAAAAAGAGGCGAGCCATGAATGAATGTGGTAGGACTTAGGGATAGCACAGTGGAAGCCAGAGAGGCAGGAAAAAGAAGAGCAGCCTGAAACTTAGTACTTTTTTCAGGAAACAGCCATTAATTTTTAACAAATTCCGATAGGAGAAGCAAATAGAGATGCTTTTAACACTGGAGATATTCCAGAACTTCTTATTCATAGGATTATGCTAGTAGCAGATAAAGTTTAAAAAAAAAGATAATTTTTTGCCAACACAAACCTTTCAGTATCAGTTACTAGGTTCATGCCTTCCAGGTTGCAGGGCAAGAGGTTTCTTAGGCAATTCTCAGAAACAAAAGACTTTGAGATGGAAGCCATCTTAACTATGCTACCCTAAACTCAGTTATATAGCTCATATTGGCAGCGCTTTTTAATTACATGGGGAGAACATTTAGAATTTTTGGAGTACAGTAAAAAGTTATGCCCTTTCTGATCAATGTGAGATGTGCTTCAAGTCTACTAGATCCAAAATGTAAGGTTTCAACAAGCTCCCATATATATCTTATTCTCCTTATATACTGTATAGGTTCTGCATCTGTTCAACCCTGATGTAAGGCAGATATTCCTGAGCAATATTCATCATTCCATGCTGGAGAACTGGCCATCTTACTTCTTCATTCCTCTGTCTTCAGAGGTAGTTACTTCATGCTTATGGTATGATTTAATATAACTTTCTCTCTCAACACTAATAAAAAATCCACCTTAGAAGAACCCAGAAAATGGCAGTTGATTGGTTGTAACAGCATTTGGGTTCTTCCTTATTTTCTTTACAGTCTTTGAGGACAACAATAGCAGAGCAAACCAAGGAGTGGTTGGTAGAGATTTGAAAGTGGTGCAGCATGGAGTAAAGGGCAAGATAGAGGTTTATAGATTTAGAATGTAGAGCAGTGTTTAGTTCGAGAAAGGAGAAGGAGAAAAGTATTGCTATTGCACTTCTGGGTTGCAGCTACAATAAAAATGTGAATTTTATGTTGACAACCCTCTTCTGCCTTTTGTTGATAGACCTCTCTGAGCGGTATACTAGAAGATTGCTGTTAGCAACATATTGTGATGGGAAGCTTGCCCAGTAAGAGGAAATGGATTGCTACCCAGACAAGCCCACAACTGAACACATGGCACAACCAGAGCTATAGCATAAGCCTGCCAGGTAGGGGTTATGCCGTGCTACCACCAGTCTGAGTCTTGGAACCATTTCTTAAAAAGCAAAATAAATAAATACACACATATATACATACACACATATATACATATGTACATTCTGTGTCTTTGAGTCAGTGTTGACAACTTGGTGAGTGCCTGGACAAGTCCCTGCAGTTTTCTTGGCAAGATGTTTAGAAGTGGTTTGCCTTTGCCTTCTTCCTAGGGCTGAGAGAGAATGACTGACCCAAGGTCACACAGCTGGTTTTGTGCCTAGGCAGGACTAGAACTTAGTCACCTGATTTCTAGCCTGATGCCTTAACCACCACACCAACCTGGCTCTCTACAACAGCAAAGAAGGAATTTAATCTTTATCTCCTTGGTCTATGCTTGGCCATATTGATTTTGGAGGAAAGAGGAAGAAAAGAAAAGACCTCCATATAGAAAAATAGGTGTTAAGGGGGAAATATTCATAGGCTTCTGGACATCTAGTTTTATGTACTACATGCAAGAATTTATTTTTACACATAATGAAACAATAAATCATGTGACTTATTACCCAAAAGGTTACAGTCATGTGATATCCATACATACTAAGTATTGTTTGTGAAAATTATGTACTGTGATCTGGTTCTGTGTACCAATGGAAATGGAAGAGTCTTTTTTAGCACTTCCATGCTAGTTAAGTAGCAGCTTTCCTTATGTTTGATGGAGAAATGCTAAATCCTTGATTGAACATGAAGCTCATTAACAGAGTAAGTGTAATTCTGTGTTTAGTCTGCCTCACACTGTGGAAGTGAGGAACAATGTGGAATGGATGGTCCCACTTCCAGATGATTTCAGAGTTGGCCAACATGTGGTCCTTGATGGGTCTATATTCACATGGAGGAAGGTATGCACTGGGGTATCTCAGGGTTCTGTCCTGGCCCCAGGATTCTTCAACTTTTTCATAAATGTCTAAGATGAGGGAATAGAAGGGATGCTCATAAAATTTGCAGGTGATACAAAACTGAGTGGGGGAGGGGATTGCTAATTACCCAGAAAACAGGCTCAAGATTCAAAAGGTTCTTGATACCTGAAGATTGGGCCCTTTTCAACAAAATGTTGTTCAGTGGTGAGAAATGGAAGATTCTGCACTGAGGTAGGAAAAAGTAGATGCACAAGTATAAGATAGATGGTACCTGGCTTAGAAGTAGTAATTGTGAGAAGCATCTGCAAGCCTTGACAGACCACAGACTAAGCATGAGCCACCAAAAGAGCCAGTGCAGTTTTGGGCTTCATCACAGAGATATAGTGTCAAGATCACAGGAAGTGATAGTACTGGTCTATTCTGTATTGATCATACAATATTATGTCCAGTTTTGGTTGCCACAATACTGTATAAAAAGGATGCTGAGGAACTGAAAAAAGTGCAGCAAAAGGAACAAGGATGGTAAGGGGCTTGAAAATTAAATCCTACAAAGAGTGCTTAAAGGAACTTGGTATGATTAGCCTAAAGAACAGAAGACTAAGGGGTGACATGACAACCGACTTCCAATACATGAAGGAATGTCTTAGGGCAGAGGCCATGGATTTATTCTCCACATCACCCAAAGATAAAACGAGAACCAACGGGGGGAAGCTTAATGAGAGATACAGACTTGAAATAAGGAGGTGTTTCCTGACTGGAGAGCTATTAAGCAGCAGAACAGCCTGCCTTCTGAAGTTCTGGTGTTCCATCACTGGAGATTTTAAAGAAAAGATTGGACAACACTAGGATAGTATGAGGATCCTGCACTGGGCAAAGGGTTGGACTAGATTTTACAAAGCTTAATTGGCTCTCTGATTTTCTCTGACCTTCCTTGGAGAAAAGAATGTTGCATGGGTGACAATAATTCCATTAATAATATAAATAATGGCCTGAGGCCAAGAGATGGTAGTTTGCTTCAATCTCTTTTTCTGAATTTGTGGCTTAAGTGAGGGTTGAATAAGATACCTTGTTGCACTTTTAGTTTACAGACTGTTTTCTTCACATCTCTAGAATTCCATAAGCCTCTCTTGAATTGGGAGATATGTGAGTAAGGTAGAATAGAATTCCCCTCAGTCCAGTTCCTCTTTGTTCACTACCTTGCATTTAATCCTCCCCTCATTTTTTATTTATTGACCGATCTATAACAGTTTCTGTTTCATCTTTGTACTTTACAAGAGAAAGCTAGAAAAACCAGCTGCGTGACTGTGGGCCATTTTCTCTGACCCTAGACTGGGAAGTCAAAAAACATCCTGGAAGAATGTACAGTTACACCAGTGATGAAAACTGCAGGGATCTGTCCATGTAGTTACCAGGAGACAGACTGCAAGGACCATAACCATAAAATTTTAAAATAAAAGCAGAAGTTTTATTCAGTGGCATTGGTAGTGACCACTTCTAAAAACAGAACAGCCAGATCTAGTAGCATTCCTAGAAAATGAAATGATAAAATAAGTAGCAAAAATAATAATTACTAGTAGTTATAGCCATTAGGATGAGGAGTATTCATCATTAGTCATGGGTAAAACAGATGAAACAAACAGGTGATTAGTTTAAAAATATTTTAACTAAGCAGCTGAAACTGAAGTGTTTGAAGTAGACAAGATGAACTGCCCAAGCAAGGGAGTTCCACTGACAATGCCTGGCTATGGAGAATGCTGCTTTTTTGCATCCTCACCAGAGTGCTTCAGCCACTGGGGGTTGGGGATGGGGATGGGACAGTAAGGGAAAAGTCTTCTTTCTTGATCTCAGTAACTGAGTACATTTGTATGAAAGAGATGGCTGTTTAGAATCCTGGATTCAAATTATTAACAGCTTTTAAGATATGATGAAATGTTCCATCTTGACCAGAAATGAATGGGAAACAATTTGGTGTTGTAATAAAGTTGTTCATTGTTATTGGGAATTAGCTCCTATCAACACCTCAGCTTCTACATTCTAGTCTAGAGGAAGCTTTGAGGTAGTCTTAAAATGAAACACTTTGCAAGAATGCTTCAGATATTGGGAGGTGAAAAGTCACACATTAACCTGATTGGTGGGGTTTTTTTTCTTTTAATTTGCAGTTGCCAGCTCCCCTATAGTTGTTGCAGTTGGTGATTTTCCTTCTGGGGACACGGAGCCGATACTAAGGATGGGGGAACAGCTGAGTTTGCTATCTGAGTGAGTATTAACAGACAAGGGGCAAAACACTTGAGATGTGCATCAAGCAGTGCAGTTACTGTTATGGTACCCATCAAGAGGGATATGTTCTGGAGAGGTTATAGAGATCCCCACTGCAGGATAATTCTGTATCTTCAAAAAATCCATGTTCAGGACTTATTTTGATTTCAATGTCTACTCTGTATTAGCTGTCCAAATAATTGTGAGTTTATTGGTTGTTGATTCTCCATTTTTCTTCATTTTACAGTATTTTTAATATAATGTTTAATAACTGATATTTAAAATTAAAAGCAGTATACACAAAATATGTAAATAACTAATAAAAAGTAAACTGGGAGTCCTTAAGGAGCTGGCCTGAATTATTTGAGGTCTCCTCTGAGTAGTGAGGAGGGCTAAATCAGCCTTTCTCTACTTAATGTCCTCCATTTGTGTTAAAATGATAATTCCCAAAATTTCCAGTTATTGCCTATGTGACTGGTAAATCTGGGGATTGTAGGCCCAACACAACTAGAAGGTTAAACTAACCCTCCATCATTTATGCTTAAGGTCTGAATTCTTTGGTATTAATGTAGTCCCTAGAGAGGGATAATTGTGGGATATTTTTCTCATGACAAAGCCTGTTCCCTTACTAGAATTCTGGAATAAAAAGGGAACTTCTCCAAGAAGTATTGCAAAATGTTACTTGAGGTCATGGCTTTAAGTTATATTTCTTCTCCCACAGAGAGGGTGAATGGTGGCAAGTCAAGTCAGTAGCAACTGACAAAGAATGCTATGTACCTAGCAACAACATAGCTAAAATTTCACACAGGTAGGCATTGTTGTTTTTCTTTATCTGAAGTCACATCACAGAATATTGGGGCTTCTCTGTATCCCAACAGATTCTCAAGCCTACAAGGGAAGTAGCTTCCCCCTTAACTTTCACAGGACCTTTTTCAAAGGCAACTGACCCTTGCAGTATTCTTGTCTTCAGGTGGCTCTATGACGGCATTGATAGAGCAAAAGCTGAGGAGCTGTTGCTGCTGCCTGCCAACCAGGAAGGTTCTTTCCTCATAAGAAAGAGACAAGTGAGGAAAGGTATGGATTCTATATAAAGGAATGTCCCAGTTCTGGAAGTGTGAGAGAATACAGGGTATTCCAAGCATCCAAAGTAAAGTGTCTGTAGGCTCTCTGTGCTTTGGTTAGTAGTCCTTGTGTCTGCTTCCTGGCCTGGCCTATCTCAAACAGCTGACACCTACAGCTGGATTCCACAAACTCTCTTTTCCAAGATGGAGCTGATGAACCAGCTCTGTTTCTGCCATTGTAACTTGTAAAGTGCAAGATGTGCCTTCTTCAGATTTACAGTTGACTTGGCATTTCAGTTTTTGCACAGGAAATTATAATTTTGTTTTTTCCATTCAGCTTTTTTCTGGATTTTAATAGTTTCTATTACTTTAGCTGTATTTGTTCTTACCATGTGCAACACTCTGAGACTGATGGAATAAGGAAAGCACACTTCTTGCAACAATCACAGGAAGCTGTGGCATTGGTTTCCTTACTTCTTACTGAGGAGGAGGAGGAGGAAGAAGAGGAGTTCCTTCCAGTAGCTGCTCTCTCCCTCTTAACACAATTTTGGAGCTGGTAGTGACTGCTTGCCTTGCTTGGCATGGTCCTTGCCTTTCTAGCAATTATTTTAGGGGCTCTGGGTAGTTAGGCCTCTTTCTGTATATGAAGTTTGGCAGACGCCAAGCTGCAAGGCCACCCACAACCATAGGAGTCCTGGAAAACAAAAAACAAAACCAAAAAACCTGTGCCTATCTTAAAGTATATTAAACTTCGGTAGTAAACTGGAGATGTTAGGCCACATATTTAAATATAACCCTGTATCTCAAAAGCACCAAACTTATTAAAATTAAGGATGTTAAAAGTTTAAAATCTTACTTTATAACAGCACTAGTTTTTTTCCTAAGTGGAAGTGCTCTTTGATTTACTTAAATGTGAAAATCCTCCATGCACCCTGAACTACTATAGCCAAGAAAAAAAAATGATGTGCCTCATGTCACTCTATTTCTTCTTAAAAGGATGAAATGAAAATTATGGAGGCCCCAATGATCAAGCTCTTACACCTTAGTTTATTTATTTATTTTTTTTGCAAAAGAGAATGGTTGGGAATTACTGTGCTTAAATTTCAACACAGGTATATGAAGTAGCTGAATGTTCCTCCTTCTTTCACACTTTGCCCAAACTTCTCTTGTAGTGGAATTCCTAGGAGGAAAGTGACCTTGAACAAAAGGTCACGAAACCAAATACTTGAAGAAAAGCGGCAGGGGGGAATGTCACCTTACAGGGCAACTCATGGTTACCATTTTGTATGTGTGAGTTTGGCATGGTATAGCTTGGAGTAAATGCAATAACATCTAGTTAAGCTTTGAAATTGCCCTTCAAACTCTTATTCATCTAAGACATAAGGCCAATTTTAAGGATGCTAGCTCAACTCTAAACATCAGAGAAAAGATTTAATTGCTTTCAAGATAATTCAATTAAACATTAAACATTTAATAAATCTCTGAGACAGCTGCAAGCAATATGGGTTCCAGGGTTGGTAGTGGGTGGACTTTTCCTGTCTAAATATGCTACAGATTGTTTTACTCTGATAAACAGGTTGCTACTCCTTATCAATCAGATACACAAATCGTGCATCCTGGAATTGTATAAAACACTATCGCATTAACTGTTTGGAGAACAGCTGGCTTTATATCTCCCCCAGCCTTACCTTCCCAAGCTTGCATGAACTGGTGGACTATTATTCTGGTAATTTAATTTTGTATATCATTCTAGATCAGTTAAAGAAAATGATATCTTTCTGAGATTTGCTTTACAGCCTGTTGGTCCAATAGCCAAAAACTTCAACCCCTTGGGGATAGGGTGGAAATGACAAAGGATCTATGTTGCAAGGATTTCACACTGCTGGCTTCTTCTCAGTGAAAAATAACTTATTTAGTAACACCATACTCTTGATTTATGTATAATTCTATATTGCCATTCATTTTGTAGTAATTTAAAACATGGAATCTGGGCAAAAAATTTTGATGACCAACATTTGGGAAAGTCTGTGTTATGTCCTGTTATAATGCCAACTTTTCAGAAACCTCCTATCAGAGGAGGGAATTTTGAGGTAATGGAGGAAGAAGGTTATTTCTCAGCACTTCATGTGGTCTCCTGTTAATCTGACCTTTACTTGGCAGTAAATAGGTTATTCAGCCCAGTATTGGTGGACCAGTTCAGCTGTACTTGTCGGAAACAGTTCTACCAATCGCTGTCTATTTTATTTTGGGGAAGTCAGTAAGAAGTTGGTGAAAAGTCTTGGTCTGGACTCTGTTATGTAATCATGCTATAAGAATTATTTTAAAAGTTAGGTACTTTCACCAAGACATTAAAGTATACTTGTGTAAAAAAAGAGAGCGGGAGGAGCAACACAGTGACTGCTGCAGCTGTTTTTTACTGCAATAGGCTGCCAGAAAGGCCTACTAGGGTCCATATGTAAACCCAGCATGTTTGTTTGTTCTGTTTAACAGAAAGTAGCGGTGGCTTATGTTGCTGTTTGAAGAAACCGTGCTTCATCCAAGGAACTAGTTCCAGCTTGTTTCATAATCTTTCCAAACCTGTGGAAGTGAAAAAATCTGCTCTCAACTGGCAGGAGATCAACAGGTTATTTTATTTTCTTTATATTCAATTTATACTCAATCTTTCTCTATCAAGAAACTCAAGTAGTATGGCTGGCTGGATTGTTCAAATTTTAGTAATAAACATGCACTGTTTTGCAAAACCAAGTTTGCACCATTTAGGGATAACGTTTATTTATTTTATTAGGCTTACATGCTACTTCAGTCATGTCTGATTCTGAGTGGCTTATGGACCTTCAAGACGGTAGTCACATTAAAAACTAAATACGATAATATAAAAATATGAGCAGCCAAACAATATAATTTCCTGAGCACTGAGTAGCGACCCTAGCACATATATTCTGTCATTCTACATGTGAGACAAAAGAATTCCTCAGTCTCCAAAAGCCCACTGAAGCAGCCAGGTCTTAATAGTTTTAAGAAAAACTGACAGGCACATATAGACAAATCAGTTGAAACTCAAAACTGTTCATTCTGGACAAGTTGCAGCTTCCACTGGTCTTCAAGGGCAGCCTCATATAGAGTGTGTTGCAATAATCCAGACAACAAGTATCAAGGCATGAGTGACTATGAGCAAGCCCTCCTGATCCAGAAAAGACCATAACTGGATCAGGCACAGCTGCCACCTGCTCTTCAAGCCAGAGTCCAGGAGGACTCCAGATTATGAACTGGCTCTGCATGGGGAAACATGACCCTATTTGGAGTCAGAGGTGGAATGTTTCTGGAATCAGAGAGCTTCTGTACCCAAACCCACTCCATCTTGCTGGGACTGAGTCATTCCCATTCAGAACTTCACAGCCTCCAGGCATTGGGACAGAATTTCAGTCACATCCTCTGTTTGGCCCAGGTTAGAGATACACAACTGAGTATCATCTCCATGCCGATGAAACCTGACTTTGTGCTGACAGATTACTTCCCTCAGTGGCTTCCTATAGATGTTAAATAAAGGGAGGCAGTGTTGATCCATGAGGCATTCTACAATAGAGGGCATGGCCTTTCAGTCCTTAGTACCACCAAATGGAACTGGCTACTTACGAAGCATAAGAACCACTGTAGAATAGTGTCCTCCACTCAGAATCTCTGTCAGTGGTACTGATGGACATGTGATTGATGGCAGTGAAAGCTGTTGAGAGATTAAGCAGTACCAACAGAGTTGTCGTTCCTGTTCCCTTTGCCACTGCAGCTCATCCACAAGAGTGATCATTATGGATTTGGTTCCATATCTGGGCCTGAAACCTGACTGGAAAGCACCCATATAATTCATTTCCTCCGGAACACTGCAGTGCAAACCCCATTACCCACTCAACAACTCTCCCCAAAAAGATTGGAGACTAGCCAGTATTAGTCTAAAATTGTTGGGTTGAGCAATGTGCTTGAGGAATGGGTGTACCACTGCCTCCTTTAAGGCAGATGACATCATCCTCTCCCCTCCCAGAAACATTTACTACTGCCTGAACCCAGCCTTCTTCACCTCCCTGGAGGCTTTCACTCACCAAGAAGGGCAGAGGTTGATATTATAGGTAGCATCCCCCTATTGTGGGGGAGATGGGCAGGGGAGAAATCCAACAACAAAATAAATAGCTGTTGTTGCAGAGGATTCTGTTCACTTCCTCGGGACCAAAAAAGGTCAAACTCATCACAGATAGCTTCACAAGATGTGGCCTTTGTCACCTTGCTAGGACCTGCTCAGCTACTGCCCAACTCAGAAGGAATCTGAATGATTTTAACCTTTGGGTATTCTGCAAATTCTTTACAGCAGTCCAACAAATAGTCTTCCGGACTCCAGGTTACTTTAAATAGGGCCTCTGGCTGGGACTCTGAGGTTGCAGTAAGAGCACAGAAAGCACAGAAATATTGCTGTGTTCAGACATTGTGTCGTTTTGTTGACTGAAATGTTTCTGTTGAAGCATGGCATAATAGTGTATATGAAACTTTTATGTTTATATCACAAACACTAATTTAAAAATCCAGGGTTCCTTTGAACAATCACATAACTGATTTTATGATATTTGAAATATTGTATTGTACATATTGCACATGCATACACATTTGAAATCTTTAGTCACAAAATATTGTACATGTTCATAAAAATCTGTGCTAAGTAAGATTGTTTCACATCATGAGAGCACACTGCAGCACATGTGATGTGTACTATGCAAAACTTTCCAAACATTTGCCAATGTTTTTTAATGAACGTATAGTCAGTTCAGGCTTTCTTGTATCATGCATAATTCAAATTAATACCACACTCAGGTAATTTTATATATATGCATATACATGTGTAATGTAACATGCCCTAAATCTGAAAATGATTAGTACAGTGGAACCTCGGTTCACGAACGCATCTGTTCACGAACAATTTGGGTCACGACCAGCTCTGGCCGCAAAAATTTACCTCCGGTCGTGAATGAAGGATCGGGTGACGAACAGGATCCGCGGCCATTTTCCCTCCCGTGTCACGTGGTCGCGACTTCCTGTAGGGAGGGGACTTTCCCTCCAAGCAGGAAGCGCGGCCATTTTCCCTCCTGTGTCACGTGGTCGCAACTTCCTGTAGGGAGGGGACTTTCCCTCCAAGCAGGAAGCGTGGCCATTTTCCCTCCCGTGTCACGTGGTCGCGACTTCCTGTAGGGAGGGGACTTTCCCTCCAAGCAGGAAGCGTGGCCATTTTCCCTCCCGAGCAAGGTTAGCTTTCTCTCTCTTCATACTGTACTTTGTGTCATATTTTTGTGGTTTTTAAAAAAAACAAACATGGTTCAGAACGGATTAACCGTATTTACATTGAACCTTATGGGGAAATTTGACTCGGGTCGTGACCAGAAATCGGTTGGCGACCAAATTTGGGGTCGGAACGGATTAACTGTATTTACATTGAACCTTATGGGGAAATTTGATTCCGGTCGCGACCATTTTGGGTCGCGACCAGAGTCGCAGAACGAATTAAATTCGTGAACCGAGGTTCCACTGTATATAGTAGGGTTATGCATTGGATCTGGGTGAATATCAAGATGGTTCAAAGTGGATTGTACCAGATTGTCATAAATCAAAAAGCACTCTGCAAAACCCTAGTCCTCATCTACTACTCCAAAGCTTAGTGCACTGAAGGAGCCATGCCAAAAAGTAATGTTTTGCTGCTGTCTCAAAATGCCATGTTGGGAAGAGGAGATAGGAGGTCTGTCTGAGCAAGTGACTATTGAGATCAGGCTGTCATCGGTTTCTGCAATGTACTGTCTTGGACAGGAGCAATTGGGACTTTATTATGTATATAGGGCTAGTCAAAGAGGACAGGTCTATGGGGTAAGAGTGAGCCTGTGAACCCTTTAGAACTGTCCCTAATCCTGCAATACAGGTAGTCCTTGAGTTACGACGATAATTAAGACCAGAATTTCCGTTGCTAAGCGATGCAGTCATAAAGTGCGACGTCACAGAACTGTACCACTTAGCGATGGCAATCCTGGTACTCCTTGTTGCTGTCGTCAACCAAGGACCCATTCCAATTCAAGCCATTTCACACTTGGTCCCTCCAAGCTCTGAGCCTCTGTTCTTCCAAGGTAAGGGACTGCCTCCCTTTAATGCCCCCCAACTGCCTATTCCCCCATCTCTGCCCTTTTGGCCACCCTGCACCCTGCCTTGCGGGGTGGCAAGCAGCCCCAGAACTGCACCCCTGCAGTCATAAGTGCAGGCGGGCTGCAAAGCACCTAAATTTTGATCACATGACTGCAGGGGCACTGCAACAACTGTAACTTTGGGGACCAGTCGTAAGTCCCTTCATTCAGTGCCACCGTAACTTTGAATGGTCATTAAGTGAGGACTACTGGTACTGTGATTTACAATGTGATCAGATTCACTGAAGTCTAGTTCATAGAAAAAGAAATTGTGGCTATGTGAAATAGTGTACTGTGTCTTGTCTTTATTGAACAAATTAAGCCAATGTTCACTGTCTTTCTTGAAAAAACTATGCAAAGCTTTAGAGTAAGCAACTGATGGATTCTCTCTTAACTGATGGATTTTCTTTTAACACAGTTTTTTCTATCTGTTACTCAATCCCACGTCACTGGGAAATATTTGGCCCGTTCCTCTTTTCAGAACTGTGTCAACTCGTTGATATTTTTTACTTTTTTGCAGAAACAGCTTCAGGCCATGCCACAAAATTTCAATTTTGTCAAAAAAAAAAAGGTCAGGGCTTTGACTGCGCCATTCAAAAGCAATAAGTGTCTTCCCTAGAAGTTGTAGATTTGTGTGCTTAGGATTGTTGTGTTGCATGACACATTTTTGTTTAAACTCCAGCTCATAGACACCTGTGGAATTTGCTGGTACATTCCTGAATTCATTGCTCCCTGTCCCCAAGCATAATATGCCTAACAAGGGTTGGGGTGTTCTTTTGTTGGAATCCCATGTTTCATCTTTTCCAAGTAAGCTTTTCAATAATGCCGAAGAAGTTCCACTTTCAGTTCATTCTATTTTCAGAAAATTGTTTCAGTCTGCTGCATTGTCCAGGTGGTCAGCAATGTGCTTTTTAATCTTCCCATGTACACCATTCTTCTTCAGTTTTCTCAACAGACAATGCAAGAGTAGCCTGCCAATCTTTAGCTATTACCTGGGGTTCTTTACTACCTTGCAGAGTATTGAAAGAGTGGCACTCCACATTCTCCATTTTTACACTATCTTCCTGATCATGGACTGATGGAGATCAGATCTTTCAAAATTAGTTTATAAACCTTTCCAACCTTGTGAGCGTCAAGACCCCTCTTCTGAGGTGTGTAGAGATCATCTTTGACTGGGGTATGATTCAGTTCCAAACACCTTGTGTTGCGAGGAACAGAACTGTGATACTGGCAACCATTGTGGCTTTTTAATAGATGAAGGCCTATTATTTAATTCTGTATATTTTGAATTACATTGTCTGTTGCCCAGAGTATGTATAGTTTGGGACAGATTATAGATACAGTCAGTAAATAAATTCACACCTGATTCTCATATCATTGATTGGAATACCCAACCCTATCTACCCTTAAGAGAGCTGATTATCCTGAGGCTTCATGTATTTTTTTCCAATAAAGACAGTGAATGTTGTCTCACACAGTATACTGTTTTGGTGGTGTTTGCTTAAACAGAATCTTTTTATTAATAGATGAAACTCTGATTACATTGTAAGTAAATATTCTATGGGATTATAGATAGTTCTATAGGGTTTATAAATTGTCTCTCATCACTGCAGGACTCCAAGTTATTGCAAATTCATAGAGCATTGCAGACGTGACTAAAGCAAACAATGCTATAAAACAAAGTCATATAGTACAAGATGTTTGTTAGAAATGTTGAGGTACTCAGACAAACTGTTTTTTTGGATTCAGACACTGGAATCTCCCTTACCACTAGAAAAGATGGCCAGTACAGGGTCAAAGTGGTGCTTTTGAAAAAAGAAAAGTTCCCCCTTCTTCTCTTGCAAAGGCTATCCTGTGCCCCCTCTCTAGCAAGCTGGAGCTGTACAGCTTGATGGTCCTGCAGCAGCAAATATTCACAAATACATACACGTCTGGGCCTAAGTACTGCATAATGCTATTCTGAAGGAATTGCATTCAGCGGGCTGTGAGGCTTTTAAAACAGGATCAAACCACTTCACCATGGCTGGATTCTCACCACTTTCTCAGAAGAAAAACGTATCTCTGAAGCAGATAGATTTTTAAAAAATGGATGAGCTGCCTCAGTGAAAATGAAGTTCCATTTTAACATATCACACTGCAACAGAAGCAAATTAGGATAGAGTATCCCCAACAATCCCCAAGCTATTTAAAGAACCTTGATTCTGGTAAGACAGTCTGATATAAATTTTATGATATAGTTTTATTGATAAAATATATTGATAGCTATCTTGCTGTTCTAATGGCACTATACCGAATCTTAAATTTAGACCTTGATTTAACTCAGCAGATGCAGGGGCATTATTCATTTTATTCTATGTTCTAGCACTCCTCTAATTGTTCCCATGATTTGTGGCACTGGCAAATTGACTGTGATTAACCCAGTCATTTGCGTTTCCGTAGCTGAGGGTGACCTGAAGTTGGGTCTCCCGGGTTGTTCAATTTAACCACTACTCCACACTGGTTCTGTATTACTTCAAGAGCAATCCTTGAGACTAGTCATTTCTTTGCAACTCCAGAATCCTCTGTTGTAGCAGCAAGCGTAAAACTGCAGAAGGGAAATACAGGTAGTCCTCGCTTAATGACAATTGGGACCAGAATTTAGGTTGCTAAGTGATGTGGCCGTTAAGCATATCATGTGATCACTTTTTTGTGGCTGTCATTAAGCGAGTCATGCAGTTCCTCATTGATTTTGCTTGCTGGAAGCTGGCTGAGGAGGTCACAAATGGCAATCACATGACCCTGGGATGCTGCAACTGTCGTAAGTGCAAACTGGTTGCCAAGCGCCTGGATCACAATCACAACTGGAGGCGCTGCAATGGTCATAACTTCGGGCACCAGCTGTCACTTTTTAGTGCCGCCATAACTTCGACTGGTCACTAAACAAACGGTCACCAAGTGAGAACTAGCTGTACTATTTCTGCTGCTACAAGGGAAGAATCAATGCCATTAGCACAAAGTAAGCTTCCGAATGTACTAAGGCAGCATAGGCTATAGTTGTTTGTCAGTTTTTATGGGGAACATCATGTACTGTTTGGAACAAAATAAAAATGAAGTCATTCCAAGAAAATACACATTTTTTTTTAATAAGTGTTGCTCAGAAATGTTTTCTTCTGTCTAGCTCAGATTTGTTGTCAGAAGATCCAATAGAAGACTCACCCATCAGTATTGGCTTGCGAGAAGCAGTTAGTACTTACCTGTTTATGACGGAAGACCTGCCATTAGGGGACACACCTAACAGGAAAGGAAGGCAATCCAAAGACATATAAAGCTAGTATTGGAAATATTTCTGGAATATGAAGCTTGAACACAAGATTTGTTGAATTTGCAGTAGTTTTTAATCATGCTGATTCAAGGTGTTTGTCCTTAAATCATTGTTATCATGGTACACTTTTCATCTTTTTTTCAACAATCTGGGCTCATTCAAGTATCGTGTGTGTGTGTGTGTGTAGTAAATGTATGTATTTTGCTTACAAGTTTTACACTTGGTAACTGATAGTTGACTAGTAATGCAAAAGCTAAGATATTCACAATAAATCAAATAATTGTTTCACCCGGTTGCAATGGAGCATTAATGTCAACAGTTCAAGAAGCAAGGAAAGATACTTTTCCTGATCTGGGAGCAAGAATGGCAGGGATGGAGCTGCAAAAAGTAGAATGGAATACAGTAGCCACAAATGAAATACAAAAGGCACCCCCAAACCTATGGCAGATTCTGACTGTATTCATAAGCTGCTTTAAATTATAGTTTGGTTAATGAAGCCACAATACAATGTTTTTATAACAAATTAACACCAAACCACATTATAGTAGAATCCTCGGTGCTCTCTGAGCTTGGTTGTTTGCTTGCAGACATTTCATTACCCAACAGTAATCAACGTTACTGATGTTACCTAGTTGGGTAATGAAACATCTGCAAGCAACCAAGCTCAGAGAGCACCAAGGACTCCACAATTCAACCCTGAGCTACATAATATTCTCTTATATCGAAACGACATTATAGCCTGAACAATCAGGAAATCAGTCCCAAGCCCAGAAGAACACAGCAGTTACTCTTAGCACTGAACTCCCAGCTTTCCTATACAGCAACTTCAAGAATCCTCTACTCCTCCAGATGTTGTTAAATGATAACTCTTCAGTATCCCTAAGCACTGGCCATGCTAATTAGAATTTCTGTCAGCTGCAATTTGTAACACTTTGAAGGCTACATATTTCTAAGCTCTGCCCTATGGTTTTAGGATTATCTTTATAAATGTAAAAAGGATATAGTTAGAAATATAAGCTACTCAAGCCTTACAAAATGTTGTTACTTGTTTACAGCTAAGGATGGAAATATAATTTTTTCAGGGATACCTTGTTATTTAGAAAACTCCCCATAGTATATTATTGTGAAACAATCAGGTGTCATTTACCGATCACAAACTTTATTCCAATTTATTACAGCAAAATAATTTTTATCTGCTGTACAGCTGTTGTAACCTATAAGAGCCAATAAATTGGAGACAAATTATTCCCTGAAATTAGTCTTGGCACAAAGCCTTTGTCAGAACTCAAAAAAGTATACTAATTATTTTTGAATGAGATAAGCTGGTCAGAAAAATGTTACTTCTATGACAAACACTAGTTAACTGAAATGTACATAATTCTGCAGCATATAAACATTACAGATTTTTATTCATAATTACCAGTTTGTACACTAAACAGGGCTTCAACTCACAAATGTGCTTTAATTTTAAACTTTGGTGGTGTCAAAAACAACTTCAATATCAAGGTAGGAAAATTCCAACATTCAGAACACCCAATGCAAAAATATTCTATCCTGTCCACCTCCAATTAATTTCTTGTCCCAGATGTTATCTAACAAAAAGAAAGTAGTGATGTAAATATGATCTGCAGGCAAATGATATTCTTAAACATATAAAATAGTTACAATACACCGATGTTCCAAAAGCTACTGTATAATGTAGCTTCAACATAAGCAGCATTTTTTCACTTTGATCTCACAAATAATGCTAATAAGGAAACTAAAAAGTACAAAAAGGGATTTCAAAAACATTGTTTAACATAATGTCCCATTGCCTTTGGGGACAGTACCTCATGCATAGACCTTGAGACTCTGTTATACACAAATATAAAATTAACTGATTCCCAAAAACCACACTTTACAAGTATCTACAATGAGAACATTTATAATATTGAAAAAGATTATGTTTCAAACTATAACCGGAATGGCAATTATTAACAGTAGGGAAGAAAACAACACCGTGACCATCATAGGCCGTGGCTAGATCTGAATCTGTAGTATGCCCTTCCTTGTATAGAGTTTTATACCCTTCCTTGAGGGTATGTCATCAGCACGAGGTCATGGGAGGCACAGCATGGCCAGATTTAGAAATTAAAGAATGCACAGAAGTTCAACATAAATGGGTTTCCCAGTACCATGAGAGTCATGCTACAATGACATGATAAATATGGAAAATGATAATTTACTAGGAAAAGAAGTGCAACCAAATTGGGACCTTCTACTACATCTATTTAAAATAGTAGATTAGTTTCAGGTCCTATATGCAAACCTCTTGTAACAGTTTACTATAAAATTAGACATTCATACTTGCTAGGCTTGAAAATAATATCTTCTATTGATTAAATACTGTAGTTATGCATAAACTATTAGAATAAAGTATGAGTCTTACTGACACATTAGGTCACTTAAATAAACTAGGCAGAATATAATCTACAGTCTTGGATCGCTAATTATTTTTTGGCTCTTAGAACTTTGTTCTCCAGTGGCACAATTTTGTCAGTGTATATATGCAAAGAACATTAATGTTTATTTCAACTTGATACAAGGAATGAAAAGTCCATTGCCAACCTGCTCCTAGCTTTTGAAGATGAGAATAAATCCCTTTCCATAATGTTAAAAATGCCTAGCAAAGGCCAACTGAACAAAAGATAAGGGCAACCTCTTTACTTTTGTGAAGAGTAACCCTTGCCTCTAAATAATTCCCTGAAGTCAGTTCTGCATCACATGCAACAAGCATGCTATTCCACTAAAATAGAGAGTGCTCATCATATGACAGGCTCCAGTCATCCAGCAGAAATTTCTATCATGTTGAACAGCAAAGTGCTATTTGTTGTACTTTGCCCAAGTCTGTGAGGAGTTGTTTTATACAATGCTTCAGTTGAGGAAGTCTTGCTAATGGTTCTGGTGGTTCCAGCTCTCCAGTATAATCCAACCAACTCTCTAAAACTGTAAGAAAAGAGAAGGTACAATAATCACAAAGGCCTAAGTCACTGATGGCTAAATTTGATTTGTATTAGCTACAAAGAGTTTCAGCAGAATAGTGTAATATTCTGGAATCAATCTTTTCAATGTTCTTTAATGAAACATATTAACTATCAAGCAATTTAAAACAGCATCCCAGATATAGGCATACAGTAGTGATCTGTGGTAGTCTGTGCCCAAATCAAAACATATGCTTTGGTTGTTTTGGTCTGAGCACAGAACAAATGGGGGCGGGGGGAATTGGTCTATGCATAGTACTGGGTAGAATGGGGAGCCAAGATGAATGGTGGCTGAGGGGAGAAGTCAAGAGCAAGGAAAGTCACTGGGAAAGCTGGTGGGGTAAGCAAACCATTTGGTTATGCTGTGTTAGGGGCCAATGACAAGTGAGAGGGAGTGATGCCCTGCATGCCCCATCCGGATTTTGCTTAAAACCTGGAATGACAAAACAGTTTGGCAGAACTTTGAAAACATGGTTTGTTCCAGGTTTAAAACATTTTTCTTATTTCATGCACACCCCTAATATGTACTATGATTAGTGCTATTCTTTTCATCAAAAACCTGAAAGTTAGGGAGGAGCCACCAAACAGAGAAATTTGCAAATGATATCAATGTATTCACAATGATGAAAACTGAAGGAGACTGAGGAGGTGCAAATGAAACTCAAGTCATTTGATGGAATTTGAACCAACAGTGGCTATCCAGAAAACACATCCTGGAGTTATGGTGTAATAGTTCAATGAAAATATGTAAACCCAGCTCATGAAAAATTATGTAATGAAGTACAGAAAAGTACAATCAAAATGACATTAGGAACATCTTCTGGTTTTGTTTTGTTTTTCAATTTAGAGGGAAAAGAGTGAGAACATGAAAATTTTATATAATTATGCTAGTGCAAAAAGTACAGATAAAGAATCTTAATTCCCAGGGTTACCCAATGAAAAGAGATTAGCAATAGATTCAGGGCAATACATAGACAGCACCACTGTCTATAGAATTCATTACCATAGAATGTAGCAATGACCATTTGGGTTAAAAAGAAAAAAAAACAGAAGCAGCAATAATGGTTATTCAGAATCTTCCTGATCCAAAATATTCTAGTATCCCTGAATACTTCATGTTGGGAAGCAAGAAGGTCCTGCCTTAAAGCCCTGCTTCTTGGTTCTCTAGCTATAGCTAGGTAAATGGAGGCATTTACTTTTCCAAATTTTGAAAGCAGATCGCTGATGTGGTTCAACAGGGTTATTATTAACTTTGTTGTTTTTCATTTCAAGTATTTATTGGCACATAGTTTTCAAACTATAGTATTTGGAAACTGCATAAATTTACAGTAACTTTATTTAGAGTATTTTTACAGATATATCAAGTATCTGTTTAGTAGAAGCACCATCATCAATCAATCAATCAATCAAAAAAACCAAATGAGGAATTACAGGAAAATATACACACCAAGTATATAAGCATCTATCAGGGGCCACTACAGAATCCAAGTCAGGTCACTGCCACATATCTTTAGAATAGAGACTGGTGTAGTGGTTTAAGATACCAGTCAAGAAACCAGGAGACTGAGATTGTCTGCCTTAGGAACAAAACTGCCTTTGGAACAAAGGAGTCAAGAATGATTTGCATACACATGCGCATGCGCGCACATGCGCACACACACACACGAGGTTGCAACTGATGATAAAGCACATAAGCTAAATTCTACAATTTGTAAAGAGTACCTATTAAACTTGAAATCTGTATATGGGCCAAGAAGCAACAGTTAGAACCAGTCATGGAACAACCGATTGGTTCAAAATAGGGAAAGGAGTACAACAAGGCTGCATACTATCACCCTGCTTATTTAACTTACATGCAGAGTACATCATGAGAAATGCCAGGCTGGAAGAATCGCAAGCTGGAATTAAGATTGCAGGGAGAAACGTCAACAACCTCAGATATGCAGACAATGCCACCCTAATGGCAGAAAGTGAAGAACTAAAGAGCCTCTTGATGAGGGTGAAAGAGGAGAGTGCAAAAGCTGGCTTGAAACTCAACTTTAAAAAAACTAAGAGCATGGCATCTGATCCCATTAATTCCTGGCAAATATAAGGGGTAGAAATGGAAGCAGTAACAGACTTCATTTATTTGGGCTCCAAGATCACCGCAGACGGAGACTGCAGCCATGAAATTAAGAGACGCTTGCTCCTTGGGAGGAAAGCTATGGCAAACCTAGATAGCATATTAAAAAGCAGAGACATCACCTTGCTGACAAAGATCCACATAGTCAAAGCTATGGTTTTCCCGGTAGTAATGTATGGCTGTGAGAGCTGGACCATAAAGAAGGCTGAGCGCCGAAGAATTGATGCCTTTGAACTGTGGTGCTAGAGAAGACTCTTAAGATTCCCCTGGACTGCTAGGAGGTCAAACCAGTCAATCTTAAAGGAAATCAACCCTGACTGCTCATTGGAAGGATTGACAATGAAGCTCAAGCTCAGATACTTTGGTCACCTAAGGCGAAGAGAGGACTCTTTGGAAAAGACCCTGATGCTGGGAAAGATTGAAGGCAAAAGGAGAAGGGGACAGCAGAGGATGAGATGGTTAGATAGCATCACTGAAGCAATGAGCATGAAACTGAGCAAATTCAGGGAGGCAGTGAAGGACAGGAAGGCCTGGCGCGATATGGTTCATGGGGTCATGAAGAGTTGGACACGACTTAATGGCTGAACAACCACCACCTATTAAACTTAAGGCTTAAATCTTCCTTGAAGCACTACAAATTCAGTTTACATCAGAATAATAAAACAGACATCTGTATTTCAGAGAAGTTTGGTTGCTATAATATATAAGCAACTTTCTTCAGTACTGATCATCCCTCTTTTAGCTACAATAGTTATAGAGATATTGTAGTATAGAACACTGCAGTTTAATATAAGGAAATACTATAAATGACAGAAGTCTACCTGGAATCAGCTATGTTTTAGCAAGATTTAAGCTGATCCACCTAAGAGGACTTGCTGAAGCAGCTTTTGGTATCAGCCTGCATATTAATAGTTTCAACCAACCTACTGTAGTGTTTGAAAGACACCCCACTATAACCGATGAGGAATTTCACACAATGTGTCTATGGACACAGGAGACTAATGATGAACTCCGGACAGGTCACCAGAAAGACATAAGCAAAAACAATGACCCTTTCAGGAGGGTTTTAAACTCAGTTTATCAACCTGTTGATTATGAACCTCCAATAGACAGGTTTAGTGTAAGAAACAGAACACAAGAAAAATTATCAGATCTTACAAACTGCTAACATTCATAGAAGGAAAAAGCCATTACCATCTAGTTCCTTTTCAATTAAATCCATCCTATGAGTAACTTCATCTTGCAGGGACTCAACATGGGTTAAAAGGTTAAGCTGCCATTGCAGCTGGGAATTCATAATTCCATCCTTGTCTTTTTCAAGCAATTTTACTTCAGTATCTTCTTCTGATGTGATTTTTTCTCTTACCTAGAAAAATGCACAAGTTAATTCTTATAAACAGTGAACAATTTTAAACAAAAATTGACTACATTATATGCAACTTCTGATATTTTTGGTCAGAAAATGAAGTGATAGTGGATCCACGTGTATGAAGTACAAATGAATAAAAAATATCACTGAATCCCTAAGTCAGAACACGTTTTTAGTTACAAATCAGTTTTTGAATTAATTCTAAAAAAATATGTTTATACAAATAATTTATATTTGTATAAAGTATTATCATATATTGAGACCGTTTCAATTAATAGCTGGATTTTATATTTTCAAAAATGACGGAATCAAGCACTGTTTATTTTTCCACTCAACAACCTTAGAAGACACATTCTGATATAACCTGAAACCATCTCAGCACTTTTCTCATCTACATGTTCCATTTTAGAACCAAACGTATGTCTCACCTTCCTTTCACTTTTTGCTTTATTACCATTTTTCCTATTTTGTGACTCTAAAGTTCTCAATAAAATATTGCCATATCTCAGATATAAAAAGTTTAACATATTACAGGTAAGTTATACACATTATACACATATAAGTATTTTATTTTTTATATTTGTGATTGGAATTGTTTTTAATTTATTTGCTGCCCAGAGTCACTTGTTGAGATGGATGGCCATACCAATTGAATGAAGAAACAAACAAACAATTACATGTGTGAGTTATACTAATTCTTCAGCTTTCCAGCAATGAATTTATGAACTTTAGTTCCTGCAAAACTGATGCAAGGGAATTTTACTTGAATCATTCTATTTGATTTGCTAGAGCTGACTAGCAATATATTTTTCATTTTCACTTCCTCTATCTATCTATCTATCTATCTATCCATCCATCCATCCATCCATCCATCCACCCACCCACCCACCCAATATTCCCTTGCTGCATGAAACCAACCAATGTACTCATCATCACAATCTAAAACTGAATTTTCACAACATAGGGATTCTGGGGCACAAAAGGACACTGTCCACTTGTAGCTTTAAAAACTAGAAAGAGTCCAGTATAACATACCTTAGAGTAGTTATGTTTTGACTCATTTTCCAACTTGCATATTTCTCTATCCAGTTCCCATCCTAATCTCTCCACTACAGTATCATCTCCATTTTCTCTTATCCTATTAACACCATCATCTATGTCCGAATTTCTGGTTTCTACAACAAGTCTCTGTTCTATAGCAGGATAGTAAGCTCGAGGTTTTTGGTAACAGTGCTCACTAGTGATATAAGATTCCTCTACAGAAGGAATGGTTGGAGGTTTCTCAACTGTTCCATTAAAAGTTCTATAACTTGTGGTCTCCTCTTTGCAACTATTTTCTTCAATGTGAATGAGTCTAGTGGTATGAGATTTTTCTTCTATTTTGAGATGCTTCCAAGGCTGACACCAAAGTTTCAGGTCTGGATGTTCCTTGCTTCTGTTGAAGAGAAATAAATGGAAATTACACTGAAAACTTTTACTAGAGTTTAGCTTATATCTTTTATCCTTTAAACCAGTTTTATTTGAAATCCTGGAAACTAGCCAATGTGAACCTTCTACTATGTATTCCAAGTCAGATTTCAGAGAAGTCATGATAGTGTTACCACTTAGTATGTGCATATTTGAAATGATGTCTTATTATTTATCAGCACAATTAAGTTAAACAGAGTAAGTAAAACAAGTAAAAACATCACCTGACATAAATGAACCTATCTGAATTTAATGTTAACTCTTAAAACATTTAGGAACAGGAATGGCACTTCTAAATTTTATTACTATTAGTTCTTCAGTGACTCCACTGATGATATGTTCAATAAAAGGAGATTCCTAAAAATCATACAATATTTAGAACACTGTAAAATGGAAGACTAGTCCTCATAATGGCTTCAAAGACCAGTCATGTACAAGTTCAAGCAGGTGTTCCAGTTATTTCCAAACTATATGCCATGCAACACTCCTCAAAGACTCCTATAAATGATAGTTGTGCACACACAAAGGAAGTTATCCCATGAATTTCTGAGAGAGTCACTGCTTTAAGCATGCTTTCCTGGAACACGTTATTTGCAACAGCCCTTCAATGACTGGTGACTCCTATAGTTATTTCACATAAATATAGCATGCAGAAATGTCGCAGATGAAGTTTTATTTGGCAGTGGTAAAGGGGGGGGCAGGCGGCGGGGGAAAGTAGATATATTAAAGTGCAGGTAACCCTAATAGCTTTCTATTTCTTATCGGTGTTACCTGATATCTTACAAAATCAAAATATTAACCATCCTAAAGTATGGTTAATCATAACTATAGCTATGATTCCACCTATTGCCTGAAGCTAGCTTGTTCCAGCTAACTATGGTTAAGAGTTTGGGTGCAGATGGTACACTATTCTACTGATATGCTAAATGAAAACAAAAAGCTTCCAAAGTCAAGCTGCACCATAAGAGGGGAAGTGCTGTAAAAATGATTTAGTATTACCCTGATACTAATTAAACATACCAGTATCTGAATAATAGGATATATGATAGCTTTATGAAATTCAATTGTATTTAATTCTTCAAAAGGTATCACTATAATTTAAGCAAATACATTCAAAATATAGCTTACTGCAAAATGCTCATCTTCAACTGAAGTCCATGTAGCACTTCTATCACTTTTTGCACATCGCCAAGAAGTTGGTGTGTAGCTACTATTTTCTTAGCATTTTGATGGGAATAATTTTCTTCCAGAAATGCTAAACCATGCATGTGGCCATTGCATAACCATTCCTTCTCATACCAGTACTTCAAACTGGATCGTTTACCTAAAGCAATAACAGGGAACTATATTAAAAATAAAAGTAAGTATACACTTACTATTAGCTGAATTCTAATCTGCACTATTATCACTTTTAAAACAAACAGCAAAAATTTGGTATATTGATTTGGTATAGAAATTTAATCTCCAAATCTGAAAAACCAGTCAATAATAATAAAAAATTATTATTGTGCTTTCCTTAATTAAAGTACTGTAGTTTTGAACTCACAGTTTTACTAATTTTTAAGCCTTAAGAGATTATTACTGAAATGCAGTATCTCCACACAAGTCCAAAAACTTACGAATTACACAAATGAGTCAAAAACCTTATACTTGTTTATTTATTTATTGAGGAAAATGTGTGGAGAACAGATCACATTTTAGGTCACATTTATGCAGAAATACTGGAAATTCAAACATGTTCACAAACGTTTAAGCACCATTGTATCTTTGAAAGGCTTGGAGCCACAAAAATATAATCATTTATATATTTACCTGTGAGAAACTAATACTGAAATTCATAGAATTTCTTTTTGAACAAATACGTACAAAAGTTCTTTCTTCATTTTTCAACTTGAAACTTGACTACTTCACCATGCAGGATCCAGCATGCAAACGAGAACAGAAAGCTACTCCCACCAATATGCACAGAGCCTCCCAGCACTCCCAACTCTTTTTTCCTCACCAAAAACAAAGCAGTAAAGGCTAGGTGCTACCACAGGATGACTCCATTTTGGCAGCAGCACCTTCCTCCTTGCCAGGACTACAGTGGGAGAACTAGACTCTCCAGCTGCCTACATTCAATTTTTACTAAGGAAATAAGATATAGTCATCCTTTCAAACTAAGGAAAAGAAAAAATTTAATTATATGTAGACTCAAAATCAGTAAACTTCACAAGTCATTAAATATATTATCAATATATTCACTATACTGGCTATTATAGTAAGTTACAGTAAGTTAAATAATTTGCTATCAAAGACTTGAAAAATCTGAATTCAATGAATCTGAATTCAAGTAATCACTAAATTGTAAATTAAGGTATGCTGACAAATTAGCAAAAAGCAGAATAATAACAAAGTAGTACTTCAAAAAAGCATAAAATAATATAATTATTACATACTATTAGAAGACTCTGCAACCTTAGAAATCTTTGTACCTGGAGGATCTTGACAAATATAACACGTATATTTCTCAGGTACATTTTCTTCTAATAAACCCATACAAACTCCATGCTGCCAACAAAGACATTCTTCACACTGTTAAATATTAGACAGAATTAGATAAAATAGATAAGCAGAACTTACACAAAGTAATTTTTAAATATATTTAAGTTTTAAAGTTTACAAGATGATTTATTGGTGCTTGTTTTTAAATATAAACTGAATAAATGAAAATATCACAACTGTTATAGAATAAGTTCATTACATTTTAAAAATTAAAAATATAAATTCTATATTTAAATATTAAGAATGTTAATCAGAAAAATGACCACAAAAATCTTTCAGTTCTCTCTTTATAAAAATTGGAATCTGAAGTATAAATCTGGGTCATGTCAATGTGACTCAACACCTCTTTGAAGTAAAAATACATACATACATTCCTTTACTAGATCATCTGATATAGCAAACTGCTCATTATTTCTGAACCTAGAAAATTTATTTCCTGTTTCATAAGCTATATTCTAAGTGTTTAAGACTATTTCTGACTCTGTTGTACTCTATAATATGGAGGCAGCTCAAGGTATGGTCATTTCCTCAATAATCCTCCAAAGTCCTAGCCTTCACTTATTGTGCCCCTTCCACCCAGACTTCTGTTCTTGGTGCATCTAGACCATGTTCCATCCTATTGTTACCATCTCTGAAGTAACAACAAACAGATACGTTCAGGTTGTAGGCAGTGAAAGGCTTGATGTTTCTCCAGCTCAGGGGAAAATCTGAACTGGAAAATAAATCTCAAGCGTAAATGATTACTGTTTTAAGTCTTCCCAATTAGTTATCCAGGACAGAGTTGGAATAACCTTATGATGATTCCTATTTGCATTACTTTGGGGACTGGCAATTTCTTTATTACACTTCCATCTTACACAATGTACCTGAATCATAAAGTCATTTTCTTCCTCTACTTCACAAATGCAGCGAACGATTTCAAAGTCATTATCATCATCTTCAAGATCCTCATCAGGATTGGTTGTTACATCAATATCTCTACTGCAGTCATCATCACTCCAAAACAAACTTTCTGCAGATGATTCGCTTAAGGTATCATCTTCTGTGTGCAAACATTTGAATTTGAATGAATCCAGCAGATTGTGAATGGCTTAAAAATTATTTCCTGCCACTCAACAGATATTAACAATATTTTCATAAATTTTAATTTGCACATATGTGCAGCGCTGATGAATTGATAATTAACAACTGTAAGATATTGGGGCACAGCATAATCACAGATAAAGAATGATTCATTTCAGCAAAAGAATCCAACATAAAAATGTATCTATTTATTTAGTGGATTTATATGGCCACCCATCTCACATACAGGACTCTGAATGGCTAACAGTATTAAAAACATATACAAAAAAATATAAAATCCATAGCACAGATACTACACCTGATCTTAGGCAAAAGGCTGAGAAAAGGGCTCTGCCCCACACCCAGGGCCCCAAGCTTGAGCACAGAACCATATCTTTGGAGCCTAACAGAAGGCCAACAGGGACATGGCCAATGTAACTGCAGGAGGGATCAAATTCCAGAGAGCAGGCACCATGACAGAAAAGGCTTTCCTAGGCCTGCCAGCAGACACTCCTTACCTGGAAGTGGGACCTGGAGCATGCCCTTCATGCTGGACCAGATCTGACAGGTAAAAACTGGGGAGAGACAGTCCCATAAGTAACCTGGCCCCAAGCCATAAAGGGCTTTAAAGGTGACTACCAGCACCTTGGATTGCACCCAGAAGGACATTGCCAGCCAATGCAACTTGTGGTGCAGTGGTGTCACATGTCCCCAAAAATAGACACCTCTAACTGCCCACACTGCTGCATTCTGCACCAGCCGCACCTTCTGAATAATCTTCAAGGGCAGCCCCATGTACAGCAGATTGCAGTATTCCAATCTAGAGGTTCTAAGGCCCACATGCTTACTGTCATGTCTGGAAGAGAGGAATAATAGTAGGAAGGAGGAGGAGGAGGAGCCCTATTTTTTCCGAAGTAATCTTGCACAAGAGTGTAAACTACTTTACAATGTAGTTTTTTACTTAGGTAATAATCTGAATATTTATCTGCTGACATTATCATGGCATATTTTAACTGGAATCCCATTAATCCCCATGCACTGCAGTAGATTTAGGGATTCTATGCAGAGCCTAGCTCTTGTACTTCATGAACAGAAATGAGAATTCATAACTAGTTTGGAATACAAAGACAGGATGGGAGAAAGTGATTTTCAGCTTATTCCACAGTGTTTTTTGGGTATAACATGAGTTTGCGTAAAACCCCAAAATGTACTTTTTACATGCTTTTGGGGTATAATATGGGTATGTTCTCAGTGCAATGAACTCCTAGCTCTCAAGGAATATCAGTTCCTTTGAAAACAAGGCAGCTGAGTCAAGATGCTTAAAACCACTGAGGTATATAGGTGATACCTTCCAGGACGTGATAGTTCACTCCAATGATGATAGTTCCCTTGCTCTCAGTACAAATGAGAGATTTGGAGGAGCACATCATTTCAAAGATGAGGGAGGTATTCTTGTACTCAATCCTCAGATGATGAATTCCCATTCTCTTGTACTGATGTTATTTCTCTTAGGGAGGTTGCAGGGCTTTTGACTGTGGGTTATTAAATCATTGGAATTATAAGAGGTGAGTTTGTGACAGGTGTACATATTGGTGATATGCCTGCCAGGTGTGAAGGCTGCAGATGCCATGAACCATCTAGATAAATTGCTGGGGGAAAAGCAGTAGTCATGATCCAATGTTGGCTCCAGTGATGCTGAGAAACATAGCTAGCTAGTCCTGGGAGCCAAATTTAAGCTGCTAGATAGAAACTGAAGTCCAGGACTGTCAAGAAAATGTTCTTAAAATTCTCCCTGTGCAAGCTAGGCAGGCAGAGCTCAAGATTTTCAATGGATGAAATGGTGGTGCCAGGAGGAATTATTATAATTGTTAGGCAACAGAGAACTTTTCTGGAACAAGCTAAAAAGGTAAAATGTGAAATTAATTAACAAAAAATGTGGTGATGGCTATTAACTTGGGTAGCTTTAAAGGGAGACCGAATAAATTCATGGACAAGTGTCCATGTCTATGTCATGAAAACTCACTGTTTACTTTGGGTTGAAGGCAGCATACCTCCAAACATGAACTGCAAAGGAACAATGGTGGAAAGGGCATGTCTCCATCTCCCGTTTGTGAACACTGAAAAGCACCAGTTAGCCACTGTGAGAAACAAATTGCTGGCCTAAGATGGGGCTTGGACTGAGGCTGTAGAACTATTCTTATGTTCTTAATTTAAATTTTGCAAGCAATGCCTCTTGGTTGAATAGACAGGATCTAAATTTTCAGTCTAGATTTGCAGAGGAGTTTTGTCAGAAAGATTTAAAATTCCTTCTGAAAATTCCTTCTGAAATTAGATGATTTTTTTTCTTGTTTTGGTGGAGAGTCAAAAACTCTATGAAGCTTAAGGACCAATACTGTACTGCCCAAATTCACTCCCAAATCCTCAAACTATCACCCCCAAAATCTGGTTCTGGTAATGCCATGTCACTGGCCATATTTTTGGATACCGGTAGTTCCTGGGTTAAGAATGCCCAGTTTACAGATGACCCACAGTTTAAGAACAGAGCCTATTGTAGCAAAGTTCAAGTTAAATACACTATGATTTGAGTTAAATACACAGTGGCTTGAGTTAATTATACAATACTACTTATACAGTATTATACAATAATACTGTTCCAGCTTACATACAAATTTGACTTAAGGACAGACCTTGGAAATGGAACTCATTCTTAATCTGGGGACTACCTGTACTTTTTTTTCTTAAGTGTTGCCTTCAAGCATAAGAAATCTGCATATGCCTGATTTAAATCATTCAAAATTATGCAAAAGAATAGAAAGAACTACAAACAAATGGTATATCTGAGATGATATACTAATCTGCAATTCAAATGTCATGATTTATGATGGTAAGAGCTATCAACACTCAATCATAAACAGGAAGCCTGCAAAAATAATTCACAATTATCCTTAATATTCACAATTATTTTTAATTTTTTTAGTTAAAACCATCCAAAGAAAATCCAAAAGCACTCTTACCAGTTATCTTTAATTTCTGTTTACGATGCCCAGAATCAGAGCTATGTATTTGAGTACTCAAATGCACACAAGATCGATTTGCTGAATTGTATCTTGTTGTAATGGCAGACCTTGGAGGAGAAAGATCTTGGGAAAAGTCAACATTTTCTTCACTCCCTGAATGTTCTGGAAAGTTTAGTTAAGTGTTATTATCCAGAACTTAATTATTACAGAAAATGAATACACACAAACTCTAGTATTATTTATTTAAATAATACATAACCCACATGCTGTCAGAAACAATTCCAAAGTAGGCAGGCTATCCTAGCTTTTCATGGTTATATCTCTAATGAGCAGGTGGAAACAATTACTGTGAATAACTGTGGTAAAAGCTTTACATCTGTTCACATTTTTGTTCAACATTCAATATTATTATACCCATCCATAACAATAATAATCCCCTTCAGTTAGGACAGGCATGGACATGGATCATAACTATGTCTCCTGATCTTCCCAGAGGCCTCCCACTCCAACCCTTTTGGGAGGTAGAGTGGGAATTATGCTTTCAAAATCTGGCCATTTTGCTTAACAAGCTAAGGAAACATATGGAGGCTGTGAAATCCCCACCCTTGCATTAAGAGACAAGCTCCTCTTGTAGAAGAAAAATTTGACTACCAGGTAAATCAGGAAACATCTTCAGATTCTTTTCCATAATTAATTGTCTCATGCCTCTGAGACTCACGGAAAGTTTTTTGATGGAAAGACAACTGCATGTACTTATATCTATTTTACTGACTTTAACATGTTATATTTTAGATATATTCTCTTTCAAATGATACAAATTGCTTGAGAAAATTAAAAGATAACCCCCCCAGCAGCAGTTTCCTAAATTAAAATATTACCTGATTTTATTTTCTTCTTCTTTTTTTTCTTTTTCTTTGATTTTGATCTTCCAATGTCTCTGGGTTTCTTTTCTTTGTTCTTCTCCTTTTCTTTAGCAGCTTTAGAAAAAATAGATACATCATTATTTCTTATCATTTATAGCTTATTAGCATTATGTTTTTACTCAGGTATGCTGAGATATGATGATAGTGAACTCAGATCAGTAGGCTGTTCAAATTTAACATTTATTCACTATTCCAGCTCTATTTCCCATCTCTCTCTCTCTGTCTCTCACTGTTTCTCTTAAACTGACTTTCTATATTCAGCTCTCTAAATTTATGCTCATTACATAATTTACAACTGCATCTATATAAAACCAATAAACATCAAATAATTTCAAAAATAAAGAGTGATCTTCCTCATTTCATATATGAAGTGTTAGTATTTTGGTATAATAATTAACTTAATAATATGTTAATCATTTAAAACTGAGAGTTTTGTGTTGCTTGAAGAAAAGCAGGAAGGACTTTAAAAACACTGATCTTTAAAATAACCCAAGTGATCTGATTCAAAGTAATTAAATACATTTTTTAAAAAAAGCGGGGGAAAACTCCACTTACATAAGCAACCAGATGTGGTCCGCCTTCTGTTACAACCTTCCTGACTAGCCTTTTCAGAAGCCAAGGAACCTCTTGTTTGAATATTTCTTGTTGCAGGATTTTGTTGCGGTTCTGGTGATTTCTCAATCCCATGGAAATACTTCATATGATAATGCAGCAGTTTGGCTTTTCGAAAGGATTTGGAACAGTCTAAGAACTTGCATCTAAACTTAGGTTCATGTTCAATTGCAGCTTTTGAAGCAGTAAAATCATCAATTCTCTTAGAAGCACTGCTTACTACAAAAACACAACATGTATTAATGATTTTAAAATCCTGCATTTAATTATAAGATGCAACAGACATTAAAAGCATGCAGGGTAAGAGACTCGTGTTACGTTGCCCTATCCCCATCAAAATTCAGAGTGTACTTCCTCCCTAGTATCTGTCAAAGACAAAAAGAACACAAACCTGTAACAGATGTCTCTGAAATCTCATGCAAATGAGGTGAAGAGGAAGACTCTGCTATGTTCTCTTCCTTTAATCCGTTATCATTTATTGAAGCCTGAGATACTTCTGAAGATGGAGAAGACTCTTCAGTAATTTTTTGGTCAGATTTAGCACAAGCCTCTAACAGATCTAAAAGATAGAAACAGGAGAATAAGCCTAAACTATAGTGGATTCCACACTGTGTTACAGAAGGAATTTTTGAGCAACTATAAAATAAACATCTTCATTGTATCCAAGCAAGCATGAAGAGAATTTCTCTCCTCCAAGAACTGTCACTTCAAATGGTTTTCCTCTAAACCACAGCAGGGGAAGGTTACATTCCCCCCCCCCCCCCGGTTGCCCTAAATCTATCAGGTATCAGCCCTTTTCAGTACTATAATCTGCATTAAAAAAAACTATTTTAAATGCAGGTACATTTAAGAACACATGCATTTTATCATTGAGCTTCTGCTTACTTTACACAGTACAATTTTGAGGCAGCCCAGTTTATTTCACCTGTAAAAGCTGTTCAAAACTTTGTAAATGTTTTAAGTTTTTTAAACAGCTTTACAAATGAAATAAACTAAAGTAGTTCTATCAGTAATATAAATTACTAAACAATCATTTGTGAAATATAATTGTGAGTGAATAATAATCACGGCAATGATCCAACAAGTGAGGCTTGAGCCCATTACAAGAAACTAATTTGAGTAAACATCTCAGACGGGCCCCTCCCTATTTCAAATGAAGACAAAGTGAGGGAGGGGAGAAGCACATTCAGACTTAAAAGATTCTGTTACTATAGCTGTTCCAGTAAAAGTAGTTTTCAGACCTATATGGCACTGGTGTCTTAGTTTGGTCTATCTCATAGGCCTGACATTTGTATTACTGCAATGTGCTCTACATGGTGCTATCTTTAAAGAACATCTGGAAACTGCAGTTGATCCAGAATGTTGCGTTTCGTTCCCAATAGGCTTCCAGATGCAATTCAAAGTGCTGGTTGTCTCCTACAAAGCCTTTCATGGCATGGGGCTGGGATATCTGAGGGACTGACTCTCTCCAACTGTCACTACCCATTAGGTCCAGCTGGAGCCTGCTCCAGATCCCATCTATTAAATAATGTTATCTAGCAGGACCCAGGAAGTGTGGCTTTTCTGTTACTGCTCCTCCCCTTTGGAACACCATCCCACCAAAGATTAGACTAGCCACAATCCTGCTGTTCTTTCAGAAAGCCCTAAAGACTGGGCTGTTCTCCCAGGCATAGGAGTCAGGAGGTTAGTTGAGGTAGCAAGGTATTATTAATTTATTATGGATGGGTTTTCCTTGTGATTCTTTTTTGCTTTCATGTTTATGTTGTGCTTATGTTTATATTTTTTGTTATTACATTGATGTTTTTAACTGTTTGCCACCCAGAGTCACCTTGAGGAGGTAAACAAATAAATTTAGAAAGCTTCAAGAACTTATTTGAATCTGTGTCTCCCCACCCAAATCCAATACCTTAACCATTATTCCATTTAGCAGCTGCAAGTGAAAAAGCTCCTTCGAAGACTGATATTAATACTGTCCTAAGCTTCATTTTTTAAAAGTGTTCTTCTTAACACTGACTGTTTTTGGCAACTATCTTGGATCCTTTCCTTCCACTCCCATTTCCTAAAAACTAATGTAGAATTACTTTTAGGTTAATGAACACAAATTCTAGGTGATAGCTGGGACCTATGAGAAGGGGCAAAACATCTCTTAACATCTTCACATTAAAAAGATAAAAAATGGTTTTGGGCAAACTGCCATGTGGTCCCTCAACTCTAGAACTAGGCCTCGATCCCAAAAGCTACTGACAACACATATAAAATGAGATTTTTACCTTCACTAATTTCTTTTGGAGTAGATTCTGTTTCTTCAAAAGGCCCAATTTCATCCAGAAGTGGCGTGGTAATGCTATTATCTAAAGTGTCATGGCTACTGCTGGTAGAATGCCGTGACAGTCTCTTTATGGAATCTTTTTCACTGCCTGGAGCACTTTTCAACTTCTCTTGTGCTAAAAACAGTTTTGGTAAACATTTAACAAGCAGGTTTAAATGTAAAATATATCACATTCTTATTCACATTTGATACACTGTGCTACCTAAATCCTACTCTATTTAAGAAAAGGAACACTGGTACACTACTATCTTAATTATTACTTATATTGGTATACATATATAGAATAAATAAAAATCAGTTAACTTTCCTGTACTTATCTGGCTAAAGTCCAAACGAATGTACACTCACCTAACATTGTTAAAAAAATGTACTGTACATTGCCTGTTTGAACATTAATATAAAAAACCCTCTAATTTACCCTAAGTAATTTCTCAATCACATCTTTTTTTTTTTAAAAACATACATTAGAGATAACGATATACAAAAATTCTTACAGTAGAAAATAGCATTTGCAAAATATATAGTTCTAAACTCAAATTCATATGAATGTTAGTGCAGGAGATTTCATGGAGGAATGGTAAAAATAAATTTGCGCTTGAAAAAAATGCAAAATTACTAAAAAAAACAAACAAAAATGGGTACATCGATCCTTTAAAATAACACTTCAATGGATTACTGCTTATTGTTATGACCAAACTTTATACCTTTTATATATAATACATTTGCTTTCTTTTATTTTGTTTGGCTTTTTCCCACAGTTCATTATAGTAAATGCTTGAATTCTAGAATAACTTAGTTTAAAGTTCGGAGAACTTCCCCTTGTAATTGTCCCAAAAATTCTACAGAGGAAGAAGTAGTTCCAAATTTCGTGGCTAATTGCCAAATTTGGGGTGAATCTCCCCTCAACAGACATTTGAAGTTTTTCTACTAAAAATATCTGAGTTTCCATGCAATACATATTAACATAAACTACCTTTATCTTTAAACAGTGTGTGGGTGTGTGTGTGGGGGGGGAGGAATACATTTTCTTTGATTTAATACTAAATTCTAACCGCATCAGAAAACTATTTTTTTTAAAAGAAGTCAAGATTCATTATTTAAAAAAGGCATTTTAAAGACCTCATTGACATCATGATCTTCTTTTGTTTGGCCAATATGTCTTTTATTTTATAATCTAATAGATTTTACAATATTTAATTTTATTAAATATTTTAAAATATAATCAAGGAAAAAATGAACATAGGAAAAGCAAAAAGTAAATATGGGTATTTACAAGCATTAAAGAATTAAATAAAAATTTCAAAACATTAGTTTGGTTCTACAATGTTAATTTAATAATTGTTAATTTAAAACTTCAGATTATTATTAAAATCAAGATAATACGCAACAATTAACAACAATAAGCAATACAGTAGAAATTGTAAAACAAGATGGTTTTAAAAACTTCTGCCTAGCCTAAAAAAACCAAAAACTTAAATGTGACAACTTTATGATAGAAGAAGCCCAAACGATGGATGTGGTATAAACCCATATGTGCAATTATAATCCAGGAAGAATTTCTATGCTGAACTGAATTTTGTATTCGATTTGTTTTTCGAAGACATTATTTTTAACATATTCCCACAATTTCATTTGCCACTCAATACATTTATCACACTTGTGCATGACCTCTGGAAGGAATGGGATGGGGGTAATGCATCCATCCTTACTCTTCTTGACTTCTTGATGGCTTTTGATACTATTCATCGTGGTGTTCTTCTAGATCAGCTCCAGAAATGGGTGGCACTGTATTATGGTGGTTTTCCTCCTTTCTCCAGGGCTGGGTCAAGTCAATGTTGATAGGGGAGATGTTCAGCTCATGGCCCTGCTCTGCAGGGTCCCACAGAGTTCTCTCTTCTTTCCTGTTTAACATCTACATGAAGCTGCTGGGTAAGGTTACTCAACAGCAACAGGGTAAGGATACTCAACAGGGGTGAGGTATCATCAGTATGCTGATGATTCCCAACTTTACATCTCTACCCTGGCTGCCCAAGTGATGCTGTGGAGGTTCTGTCTTGGGTGTCTGGAGGCTGTGGGACTTTGGATGGAGAAGAACAGGCTTCAGCTCAACCCTAGCAAGACTGGGTAGCTATGGGTATTATGGCCCCCTGGTTCCAGGGATTTTCCATCTTCAGTTCTGGATGGGGTCATACTTCCCCAAATAGAACTGGTGCACAATCTGGGGGTCCTCTTCGACTCATGACTCCTGTTTGAGGAATAGGTGGCAGTCATGGCCAGGAGGGCCTTTGCACAGCTTCCTCTTGTGCAGCCAGCTGCACCCTTCCTGGACTGTGAGGCCCTGCTCACAGTCACTCATGCTCAAGTCACCTCCCAAATGGACTACTGCAATGGGGTCTACATGAGAGTGCCCTTGAAGGGGATTTGGAAGCTTCAGCAATTACAGAATATGGCAGCACAGATAGTTATGTGTGCCCCTCAATCAGCACACGTTATACCTCTACTCCACGAGCTGCATTAGTTGCCAGTCTGCTTTTGGGTGCAATTCAAGGCACTGGTTGTAACCTACAAAGCCCTTCATGGCATGGGGCTGGGTTATTTGAAGGATTACTTTTCCCTGATCATGTCTACCTGTCCCACTAGATCCAGTAGAAGAAGCATGTTCTATTCTGTCTACTTCTGGGTTCTGTCTCTTAAGGAGTGTCATCTGGCGGGTCCAAGGAGGAGAGCCTTTTCTGTCACAGCACCCACCCTTTGGAACATCATACCCTTGGAGATCAGATTGGCCCCAACCCTGTTGGCCTTCCATAAGGCCTTACAGAACTGGTTCTGTCACATGGCCTGGGATTTAGGAGGTGGGGTTGAGGCCATGCACTGGCTATGTTAATTATGGATGGATCTGTTTTTACCCCAGCTGCTCGTTTATGTGTGTTGTTTTGGGGGGGGGGTCTTGTCTTTCTGTTTTTAATGCAGGTAGTCACCGGGTTAAGAACGCCTGGGTTACAGACGACCCATAGTTAAGAATGGAGCCTATTGTAGCAAAATTTGAGTTAAATATACAGTGGTACCTCGGTTCACGAACTTAATTCGTTCCGCGACTCTGGTCGCGAACTGAATTGGTCGTGAACCGAATCAAATTTTCCCATAAGATTCAATGTAAATACGGTTAATCCGTTCTGACTCCTACGAATTTGGTCGCCAACCGATTTTTGATCGCGTCCCGAATCAAATTTCCCTATAAGGTTCAATGTAATTATGGTTAATCCGTTCTGAACCATATTTTTTTTTTTTAAACCGCAAAAATATGAACAAAGTACAGTACGAAGAGAGAGAAAGCTAACCTTGCTCAACGCGACTTCTGGCATGGAGGACAGGAAGGCGGGTGGGAAGGCAGTTACTGCTTGGAGGGAGAGTCCCCCTCCCTACAGGAAGCCGCGACCACGTGTCACGGGAGGGAAAATGGCCGCGGATCCTGTTCATAACCCGATGCAGAGTTCGCGAACGTAGGCAAAATTTTGCGACCGGAGCTGTTCGTGAACCGAATTGTTCGTGAACAGAAGCGTTCGTGAACCGAGGTACCACTGTACAATGGTTCAAGTTCATTATGCAATATTACTTACATAGTATTATACAATGATACTGTTCCAGCTTACATACAAATTCGACTTAAGGACAGACTTTGGGAATGGAACTTGTTCTTAAATTGGGGACTACCTATATTTTTTAACATTGTTAGCCACCCAGAGTTATTAACTTGAGGTGGGCAACTATATAAATTGAATAAATAAATAAAAAGTTTGATGCAAAGTTATTTTCATTATATATTTTATCAGCATTTCCCTCTTTCTTTATTCCTACTAAGTATCTGCAGGTATTCACAATCAAGGAAAAAAGTAAAAGAATTATGAAGGAAATTATCTCCATATGAAAACTCTTGCCAGCTTATTATTGCAACCTTCAATTCACTTTTGGGGAGTGGGGCTGCTTGGAATTAATAACCAAGGCAAATTCAGTCTTTCTCCAAGAATCATGATATACATTTCAATCTTCTTAACAATGAGTCAGTTTTAGGAGCAGTTTTAAAGCTGAAGACTGGTGTTCATCTAAAGCAGGAAACGCAAGTCTGTGTTGTAAAAAAAATCTCCAAGTATCACTTTACCTTTTGATCATAAAACCAGAAAAAATAGATATTCTTCACCACATTTAAGTATATATTCATACTTATTTAGTTATAAAAAAGGCACAATCTCCCTTGAGTCAAGCTTGACATCTGGTGTCTACATAAACATCTCTATACAAGTTTCTCATAACGACATGGAAGTGATTTCCCACTCTCCTGAGGTAGGGTTTTTTGTATGTGATCTTCAATCTTATTATTTCCTGGCAGTCTTCCATCCACCCTGTAAAGCTCTTTCAAGATCAGCCAAGGTTGGATAATACTGGCACCTACTGCGACATTTAGGTATACACACTTATTTAAAAACACTGTCGCTTTATGTTCCTAAATCTGAAATCTAGTTATATTGAACATGTTTTTTTAACTTATTTTCTATTCTAGTTAAATAAACAGAGCTTGACTCACACATATTTTTCTGGAGCCGGGGACGTTTTGAAGGCACCTCTCCTCCTTTAGGAATTTTTCGTCTTCTCAGTTCTAAAGTTATTGGCTGCAATGTTTGAGAACCTTGTTCTAAATATATAAATAGAGGAAAAATATTTCAATACATATGAAAGAACTCATTCTTGGAGGAGAAACCATAATTTTATATAAGGCTTTCACAGGATTTAGGATTTGAATCCTGTTGTTTTATCTTCTTTGTTTTAATTTGAATTATCCATTACATTCTATAATTAAAATAAATCAAAAGAAAATCCCCATGTCATGACTATCATTAGTTTCTTAAAAACTATGTAATAAACATGCACACTAGGCTTTTTAACAAGATTGCTGTTATATTGCTGATTCCAACAAACATTAAAATTGCTTGGTTTAAAACAAACGGCACAATCATAGATACAACTCCATTCTGTAACACCTTATACTTTTCTAACACAGAAAGACAGGCAGTTTCTATAACAACTGTGTGCAAATTTGGAGCACTGAGGATTACTTTCAGGCTGATAGGTGTACTGTGAACTGCATTCCCAGAAGTAGGTAGGTTCAAGGATAATAAAATTAGAAGCCTCAGAACCAAAACTAAATATTATTTCATTTCGATAAAAGCTAATTCATGTCAGTATGTTATTGTATAGGGAATATGATTATTTCCCATATATTTAACAATTTTCTCTTTCTACCACATTAAAAAAATATAGTTCCTTGACAATTTTTGAAAGGGCACTAGAGCCAAAACTAACAATTTGGAGAGGCTGCATACGATCCTGGGACCTTACATTGTATACCTTTGTCCCAACACCTAGTCTCGACTAATAACTAACCTGCTGGAGGAACCACGGGTGGTCTTCCACGTCGTCGTTTAGTTTCTTTGATGTTTTCTGATGGGGCCTTCACATTATCGTTTTCAGGTTTCTTTTCAATCTGGGTATCTATTGAGAATTCTCTATCGTTTTCAGATATATTCTCCTTGTCTTCTTTCCCATCCTTAGACAGAGCTTTTTCAGAAACTTTAGTTTTCTCTGAAGGACCAATTAGTTTTCCTTCTTTATCAGATTTAGATCTTCGTTCAATCTTTAATGGCTTTTCATCCTTGTCTTTCTTACTATTTTCAGTTGTTTTCCTTTGCTCTTTAAATTTTTCCCATCTTTCAGGAGATGAAGGAATTTCATTACATCTCTCCTTAGGTCTTGAATGAGTCACAACAGACTAAAAACAAAGTAGAAGTTGGTGATTTATTTATATTACAAATTAATTTATTTACAGAATGGGAGAGGGAGATCAGACATAGAATTAAAGCAAACAAGGTGCTAGAAAAAGAAAATAATTTAATGGCAGAATACCAATGATCATTACTGAAAACTGATAAATTCTACAAAATAAATATACCTGACAGAAGGAACAGAAGATAATCAAGTTTTTTTTAAAGCAAATCTCTTCTTTTAAAAATGATACAAGTCACACACTAGAAATATATGAATTAAAATTAATATTGATAGAAAATTTGGATTCTGTGGCTATGTTTGCACATCATGCTAAACCATGATTTTAGTGCAATATGCATATATGGGAATAGTTAAAATTCATCTTAGGTTCATGTCCTAGGTAGTTCTGGAAGCTTTTGTTTCCCTTTATCAATAGTTTACCATGTCGACAACAGCAACAAAATATATTAACCAAACTGGGTGGATTTAGACATGGCCCTCAACCATATGGTTTTATTTGTTCTAACTTAGCACAGTAATAAATGTAATCACTGCAGCTTATAAACAATAGTTTATGGTTAGGGATGTGTGACTAATACAGTGTAACAAACTATGATTCAAACAACCACAGCTTCATACCTTATTGAAGACAGAGTTACTTCAAGCTGGGATTTTTTTTATTTAAAGAAATTTTAATAACAGTCTTATTGCTAAAATGTATAAACTTTGGTTAAAGATGAATTTGGAGGATGAATATTAAAGATTTGTATGGTTTACTATTAAAGATAATTATTAAAGATTGTATGGTTAAATGGGCAAAAAACCTTGGATATAATATAATGTTAGACCAGTGGGAAAAGAAGGGTTAAAGTTTACTCTTAATTATACGTTAAAAGAAAATGTTTATAAAATGATGTACTGTTGGTATTTGACACCAGATAAATTGTCAAAGATGTATAAAGGTATCTCAAATGTCTGTTGGAAATGTAATCAACGTGAAGGTACATTTTATCACTTATGGTGGACTTGCGAAAAGGCTAAGAAATATTGGAATATATGTTCTTTGATTCAAAAGATTTTGAAAATAGATTTGCAGTTGAAATCAGAGACTTTTCTTTTAGGTATGATGGACAAACAACTGGAAAGACAACACGGAAATTTATTTCTTTATATGATAACTGCGGTGAGACTTCTATATGCACAAAAATGGAAAGATATACAAATACCTACAGATGAAGAATGGACATTGAAATTAATGGAATTGGCTGAGTTGGTGGAAGTTACTGCTTTGCTCAAAGACAGGGCACTGTCCAACTTTGTCTCTAATTGGAAACCACTCCTAGATGTTTTGCTTGATACTCAAAAAAATCCAGTTTTAACTCTGGGATTTGCTGATTGATGTTACACTTCTAGAAATACCTTCCACAAATTATATGTATTACTCAGATTAATTTTTAGGAATCCTTCCAAATATTAGATTAAAAACTATGTTTTACTATGTAAATTTTTAGAATTTAGAGTAAGAGACAAATTTATTCTTCATCCATACCTGTGTCAAAGAAAGTCGGGAGCTATTCTTTTTTTTTCTCCCCCTTTTTCTTGATTTTTCTATATTTTAACTTTTGTGGAAAACTTAATAAAATTTACAAAAAGAAAAAGAAAAGAATTTTTTTTTCCCCATGTATGGACAACATGCTAAACTCTAATTAAATAGAAGCAAAAGAACTCTTCTCTACCATGCAAGTAGAGGATTAATGTGTAAATCTAGACTTGCTAGATATTAATGGAGGCGAATATATTGCTAGATATTCATGTTACATTCATAATGGTTTTGTGTGACATGCAAATGTGATCTATACTAAAACTGTGATCTTAAACTGCAAATAAACTTTGTAGCATCTTCTGCACATAAGATCAATTTGACATGAATAACATTTCAAAATGTTTCCTACCTGATCTTTGGAAAAAGCTTTGACGTGTATATTTTTGACTGTCTGAATCACACCATCATAAAATTTCACAGTGTAAGTACCTGAAATTTAAAAGAAAAAAAATAGTGTGACAGCATGCATTCAGCCATGGCTTCCTGCTGGCTGTTCACATATACATGCAGAAACCCAAACAAATGATTTGAGCTGGTGTGCATATTAAGGAGAAGCTGGGAGTAGAACGTATTTTACTTTCTCTTAGGAAATCTTCCCATAGGTGAGAGAGGAAGAGGCCATAGATGCTGGGCTGGCATTAGAGGTAGCCTCTTTAAAAACATGAAAGGAACTCTAGAAAGAACTGTGAGAATGGAGGTAATGGCTGGGAACTAAGATGGGCCTAAGCAGCTGTTGCTGTTGAAGATCTATGGTGTTAATAAAGAATAAGGTGGGGTGGCAAACCTGAGTTGGATTGGGCTGAAGGCTTGTTAAGTGTGGCCTCAAGTCCACAAAGCAGAAGAGTGCAACCCTGGGGAAGACTGCCAAAGACAAAGAGGAGGAAGCACCTCAGGACCTGTCTACCAAATGCAGATGTCTCTGATGAGGGTCAAAGATAGTGGAAAATCAATAGTTTTATCAGAAAAAAAGAAAACACATGTTACATAATGTTCAGGAATACAAAGAAAAAAGTTCAGTCACTCTGCAGTTTAGAATCTGTGCCTCCTTGAAACAGAGAGAAAGAGGAGAGTCTGGCACCTCCAGTTGTAAATATCATGCCAGTTCTGCTAAGGAATGTGGCTAGCAAATTGAAACCAAATACAGAACAAATGCTTGCTTTGCTGTGGTTATTTAATAAAGATGAAAAATTCTGAAATTGAGTTTTGCACTGAGTTTCTTTCAAATATGCAGTTGTTCTAATGCAGGAAAAACTCTCAATCTCTACTATATTTTAAAATCCTTTCCTGTTATGGTTTGGATCCTATCTCCCATGCACCTTATAGTTTTCTCAAGTAATGCTTGTAATAAAGCACAATGATAACAATGAAGCCATATGTTACAATGTCATCATGGAAATGTCATTATTATTACATCTTTGTGCCAAATGTCTGACAAGCATTTAAACTTTTGTATTTGCATAATGATGTCATCATACACATCTCTCCATCTGCCCTTCTTTTCACCACCCCCCACTGATGCCTATAATTCTCTGCTCTAGTACCCAGAATTCAGGAAAGGCAACTTCTGAAGAACTGAAGGTGATCTCTAAAATGACCCATATCTGAATCATAAGTTTTCTCAGACCCTATGCCAGTAACCTAAGAAACTAATTGTAATGGAAGGTTTGAGCCAGGAAGATAATGGAATGGAGGATCAAGGTTATCAGGAGGGAGGGGGAACATTACAGAGCAAGCACTTTCTCAGTCCCCAGCAAGAGCATGGGAAGAGTTTCAACTTTCTGGGTTGAAAAATTTAATAAATAAAAATAAATAAATAAATAATAATGAAGAGGATGAGGCTAGCCCCTCCCTAGAGTCTCATGGGATATACCCACTAGTTGCTTTAGCATAGGTTGAGTCTGGCAAGATTGATGTCAGGTTTAGCCCAAGAACAACAATGAGGCAATCCAGTCCAGTCCAGTCCCTTTATTAGCTTGCACCTAATAGATAGAATCTTGCCATACTAAACCTATGCTAAAGCAACTAGTGGATATACCCCGTGAGACTCTAGGGAGGGGCTAGCCTCATCCTCTTCCTCTTCCTACGATCTTGCTGGGGACTGAGAAAGCCCTGGCTCTGGAATGTTCCCCCTCCCTCCTGATTACCTTGATCCTCCATTCCATTATCTTCCTCGCTCAAGCCTTCCATTACACTAATCTCCCTAAAATCATCATTGAGATATATCTCAAAGAAGCAGTACTAATATAAATACAATTCTTCATGTTCATAAAAATCAGATACAGCATGGAACAGAATATTTTCTGTGGGACCCCTAAATGCTGCAATGGAGGATACATCCATATATTATAAAGTTAAATATTGTGCCTTACCATCCTTGTTAACAGAAGTAACTTTCGCTGGATAAAAACGACAATCAGACCAGCAAGCCAACACCTGATCATTTATGTGAAATTCCTAGAAGAACAGAAAGCATTTATCATTCTAAGTTGTATAAAATAAATACAGGTAGTTCGTGCCTAACTACCACAATTAGGACCAGAATCTCAACTGCTGAGGAAAGCGATTGTTAAGTGAGATGCCCATGTGACTGCTTCACTCAATGACAGCAATTTGGGCATTCCTGGTTGCAGCTGTTAAGTGAGCTCCTGGTCATTAGGTGGATGGAGCAAAAGAGCTGTCTGCTGAAGGATTTCAGCTCCGCGTGGAGCTGAAATCCTTCTGGCAGGCAGCTCTTTGAGAGTGAAAGGGCTGCCTGCCGGACAGTTTCAGCTCCACATGGAGTTGAAATCCTCCTGGCAGGCAGCCCTTATGCTCTCAAATGTTCCTAAAGTCCGCCAGAGGGTTTGCTCTCCCCTCAATGGACAGAGGGGAAATCCTTCATGGGGTTGGAGGAACAGAGCTCAAATCTTCAGGATCCACCATTCAGAGGATTCCCTCTGACCCCTCCACTTGCAACTTTCCCTGCATTGACTTTCTGGGGAAGCTGGCAGAGAAGATTGCAAATGGCAATCACATGATCGCAGGGCGCTTGGCAACCAGTCATAAATGTGAGCCAGTTGCCAAGCACCCAAAATGCAGCCACGTGACTGGGGGGGGGGGAGGCAGCAGTGGGACGTTTTACAATGGCTGGAAGTGCTTTATGGGCTGTTGTTAAATGAATGGTTGTTAAGCAAGAACTGCCTGTATGCTACTGCACTGTAATTTTAACAAAATAGTCTATTGTTACAGACTAATATTCTCAACAGCAAATGTGTCATTAATTACTTTCTATTCCATTATAAACATTCTATTCAGCTTATTATTAAGAAAATTATCACCGTAAGTAGCATCTATAACAAAGACTGTGCTCAATATAATTAAAGTGATCAAAATTAACAAACTGAAATGAAATGGCACAAATATTTGAGAACTGAATATTGCTACCCTCTATCCAGTTAACCAGACATTAGCTAAATGAAATTATCTAGTAAGTATAGTTTTGTTAAAATTTAAAAAAAAACGACTTTCAGCAGCAAAATGTTCTGCTATGAAGGAAGCCCTAACTAAAAGTCAATACATTTATTCATCAGCTTTTCATTACAAGCTAGCCTTACTAATTGAAAGTCAATCGTTCTTTATTATACAATCTATATAATTAAGCAGTAAAATCTGTGTTTAAGGTCAAAAGTTCTTCTTTTTTTTCTTAGTTTATTTTCCTTTATGCTTTTATCTTGTTTGTTCAATAAAAAGCAAAACAGGCAATTAACTTCCTATAATTTCTAAATTATATAATTTCCCTGGAACTGTAATTCTGTTATTAGACCAATGTTTTTACTTACAGAAGATCCTTCTTCCTCATGCAATCCTTCCTTCCTTAACTGTATTTTTTCTAAAGGACGTAAATAAGGACTGTCCCAGCAAAACCATTCATCATAGCGGTGATTCCAGCGTTTAAAATGGATAAGCACCTTTCCTTCTTCATAATCAATTTCTTCAATGTGAGCTGGATACCTATATAAACAAAGTTAATGTAAAGTATTTTTTGCCAAGTATATTTGAATAAAAATGAAAATATGCATTAAGTAGTGTTTCCTTACACTATTAACTGTAAGAGGTTTATCAATCTATGAAAATGTGAATTTTTTTCATCCTATTCATGACAATTTCTTCACATTATTCTGAAGAAATAAGGAACTGTTTTTCTTTTTCCAGTTCAAATCCTAGCAGACATGACAAAAACATATAATGTACAAATACAAAAACTGAGGCAACAATGATTGTCATTCATGCTTTTGCTGAACAGGCCTTAAATGTTTGATAATAGTTAACCTTTTCACAAATATCCTGGTGATGACATCAGCCCAGTTAGTGGCTTGGCAGGAAGAAGCATATACCATCAGGAACTGTGTGGACAACTTTTGGATGGCCAAGTGATAAACTTAATATGGAGTTGTTAAAAGTAACAAAATGGGTGGGACCATATATGTAGCTGGTGGGTGAGTTTTAAGAGCTTCATTGTTTTTCATCTGTGATATATCTATTTTAGAATGTTTACTATATTTTTTCATTTGTTTCTCACCTCAAATGGCAGGAAACTATGCTGTTAAATATCAGTAACCACGATCAAAAGTTTTTCCAGAGGTTGCAAAAGGAGAATTCAACCTGGCATTGTAGATTATCTACTGCTGCCTCAGAAAATTTGGTTTTTCAAAATGATTGCAACAGGTAATCAATCCTCTTTGCACAACGTAATTAACTGGTACTGTTGCTAAATCTTAAGCATGTTCTGATTGTAAAATTAAAAACCGGATGAACTGAAAAGTAACTTTCCAATGTTATTTTGGTACTGATATTAAATCATGACATGTAAATCTTAATCCCAAATTTATATTAATTAAGGAATCTGCTAATAATGCAAAAATATGCAAACATTAAAATATGCATGGCATTCCTCAGACATATCTATTAAAGAAAATAACCAATTTTTCTGATTTGTCCTGAGCTGTTCTGGAGCTGGATTCTATGTTAAACATCTATGTTTGAAGCTGAGAAAACTTTCAGTATTTTCTCTTGCTTTCAGTCAGAAGACACTTCTGTTTAGAAAGTGTTTTATCAATTCTTCTTAGAATGCATTACTCCTCAATGAAAATTAGTACAATGGACAGCATCAAGAGAAAGATCACCAACAGAATGGCAATTTACCTTCCTAAAGTGCATTATTCATGATATTATGTTACTAGATTACTTAATTAAGTAACAGCAAATATCAAAATGGGAGTCAAATCTATTGTCATTGCATTATACACTAGATGGCAATTGCAACCACATCTATATTAAAATTTAGGATCATTCCCTTTACATAATTATGCTTCTTCCTATTTTCCTGCCAGATTTTCTCCTTCTCCTTGCCGTTAGAATTTTAAACAACTTTTCTATGTTATTGTATTTCAATGACATCTCAAATCTTCCAATACCCATTAATATCAGTAATATAACAAAAATTAAACATCCTCTATTCACTATGAATTAGAAATGCCAATTTACTTATGCTTTTCCCTTTTCTTTTTTCAATTACTACAATACTGTTCATGCAATGTTCTCCTAAAAGCTGCACTGGGTAACAAGAATAATTAACATTTCCATTTTCCACTATGAAGTTTCATGCAGTTCCACATCTACTGTATACTCCATTCAATTTAATCTTTGAAGGACTATATTCCTTGTGTACTTAAAAGAAAACATTAATTTAAAATGAATTGTTATATGCAGCTTTTTCCTAACACAGCAAAGGACAATTCTAAACTCAATCAATATAAGCAATATAATAACATAAATTAATGGACTGAATACTTTCATTTTAAAAGGTACTTTAGATTCAAATATCTGAAGCATCTGATTACTTGAAACTGAATTGCTTAGATATATTTTTACATCTCATTACTTATTACTGTTGTTAATCAATTTGGAGGGACTGAGATCCAAGTATTTCAAAACACTTTCTTTGAAATAATCTCTTGATTATAGAAACATAGGTTTTTCTTATATATTTCTGCTCAGCAAATTTAAAAGTTTGTCAAAAAGCTAGTGCTTCTTTTCTTGCAAACTATTTTGCTTTTACTTGTAAGATATTCAATTTACATGCAAAACAGAAAAAGTCCAGGATTTGTGTAACTCGATACTTGTAACAGCCTACCCTTTTTAAAAGAAATCCAATCCTATCCAATACTTGCCATGTACCATTGGGTTTAGAAAGGCATGACGCTGAAAATGAGCAGGTAATGTCAATTATAGTTTGCCTAACAAACTGACATTTTCCTTCTAATAATTCATATTTACTTGTACATGTTATGTATTGAATTGTTTATTCAAAAGGCTTCTGTTTATAAGGCCTACAAAGAGAAAATACATATACATATAATTAACTGTTCAATATACTTACAAATATTTAGACCATTAAAAGATTAAACAGCAAGCAGAACTCCCTTACAAGAGAGTTACCTCAACATCTTCAAAAGTGGGGAAATCCATGCGTACAATGGTGTCAAACGTGCTTACCCAGGGCTTCCATAATTACATCAGAGCTCCCTAATGTATTAGGAACTCTTGCTTTCAGCTGATGACAAATGAAATAAGTTTAAAGCTTTATTCCATTATTATCTCAAGTGACCAAATTATTTTTTTTGGAATTTGGAGGAAAAAAATGTGTTTGGTTCTATTCATTTTGCCAGGAATTATATGTTAGAAAGGAGACATTAGGATGTTTTCAAACAGTTTCCTACAATCATTCTAAATTCTGCTCAGTGCTTTTAACCATTCCATAACTGCTTAGACTTAGGCAGACAGCAAACAATACGAATCTATGTTTAAATCATATGCTTATGGATACATCTATAAGCAAAATAGGGTCTTATCAAAACATGTTTCCATAGTTCATTGATATATGAAGAAGACAGTAAGATACAGAGAGAAATCTATCAAATCAGAATGAAATATATAGCTAATTTTAATGAACCAAGACTGGCTTCTAGTACTCTACAGCTCTCAAACACTTGATTCACACTTTTCTAGTGCATGGCTTTTCTCCAGATGACAAGCCAAATAGCAATCGTTACATAACACAAACAAAATTTTGTTCCTACTCTTGCAATAATATTATTTATTAAGCAGTAACTTTAAGGAACAATGTTAAATCACATTTTAAAGACAATATGGAAAACACCTCTATCAATCTGCCTCCTTTTAAAGCCTCTTCCACCTTAGGCCCACAATCTGGATTTATTTTAGTCATTTGATAAAGATATCTCATTTCTAAGTACATGTAATAAAATATAAGTAAATAATTAAGTGCAACCAGTACCAGAATTTAATTGCTCTCCAAGTCTTACACTACTGCTGGCTGAAATATTTTCCCCAGAAGTTCTATTCATGCAAACTAGCATTCATGCAATGATGGGAAAGCTGGGTCATGGTTGCATGCCAAACCCATTCTGTTGCACATTCTACATATGTGATCTTACCACATCATTTAGAACTGTGATTGTTCAGATTTATATATCATGCAAGGAGAGAAATCCATAGAAATCTCCCCTCTGAAGACCTCTAATACATCCTTACTCTCTGGTCCTGCAGTTCTAATGGTGTGAGGGCTAGAACATTTGAATTCCCTTAGATAATTCCCTCACCTTAAATAGTAACTGGGAAAGAGATTTGAAATAACAATTCAAAATTGTGAATTTGAATGCCACACTAATAAGTAGTCACACCGACTGTGCTCAAAACAACTATTCTGAACAGACGAATGTAAAATTGCACTGTATTAAAGAACAGCACACATTAAATTACTATATGGTTAAAAAAAAAAACCTATACAGTATGAACACTTTAGATCACAACAAAACTGATAGCAGGGAGTCAAACCGAACCCAAACTTTAAATAAATAAATGAACTGAGCACCTGATTGAAATAGTATTTCATAGTTCTGTTGTATCTGTGACAGAAGCTATGCTTTTATTTGTATTTGTCAAACATGGTCTTTTAAGTTTTCTAAAAATATCTGAAACAAATTTTTTTGTTATAATTTTTTTGTAAATCAAGTGGAATCTAATTTGGCATTTTTGCATTATTTCTTTAAAAATATGTATTATTATGCTTTACAAACACCACTTTTACTGTTCAAAAATCAGTATTTTTTAAACCAATAACTCATTAATTAAAAACTGAATATGAAATAACTTAAAAAAGAGCAAGATAAAAATGGTTTCACATAACAATATAAAGAAACAATCCTAAGAGTTTGAAAAAACAAGGATATTCTTAATTAGGGCTGTACAATGGTTCAGATTTAGAAGTGATGCTTTGGAACATGGAATACATGAATACAGCACCTGCTACTCATTAAAGCAGCCATACCTATTTCTAGGATTGTGTCACTGTAGCAAGACCAAAGTGAACCAGAAGCACACACATTCCTACTTGTAATAGGTTTTATATATGTAAATGTAAAGCTTTACTTGAGAATTATTTTATCTGATTTATTTGCAAATAGTGTAGCTTCTAAAAATTTTTTTTTCTAAAAAATGGATATAATAAAAATTATTAACATATTAAAGAATATTCAGAATGTTTCTTTATAGGTATAATAAATATTCAGGGAGAATAAGCTGTTTGGAGCTGTCAAGTTGACTAGTACTAGAGTACTATTCATTCATATTATTACTACTTTAGGCAACAAGCCATTTTTTAAAGAAAAGGGAACATTAACCTTAGGAAACTATAACAACAAAACCTTTCCAGTGTAGATTGTTTCCCCTTCCTGTTGTCTGAACCAGTGTGGGAACAGAATATGGGAAAGAAAGTGAAGAATCTTAGTACAGTACAGCATGTGGGCTGATGCAAAAATACCCAACCTGGCTCAAACTCATACATATTATTTTTACTGGATTCTGTAGGAAAAAAGGTCAGAAATCTGTTGTTATTTGCTCTCAATGCACTATGATTTAACTAAAAAGCCTTGATAATATTTCTTTCTATCAGTTTCTGCATGTCCCCAAACTGCAGCGGAATTTTCAATCTTCAGGTTTACAGCATAACTGGAGCTGCAAAGAAGAGGAGAGCAAAAAGATGCTCCACTATCTAAGTCTACATATATAATACTGAATGCATGCTTCCATCTCAACTTGAACAACCAGAAAGAGGACTTAGGAAGCTTTCATTTCTACTTGTTATTAAACCATTATTTAGTAATAGCAAGCTGTGATTAAACTATAACTGGCTTCTTTAAAACGAATTAGAACTCAGATTAACTACAGCTATAGAAAATGGAATAATCTGGCTTATAAAAATGGAGGTGAACTACTCCTGAGCCACATGGAAAAAATAAAGAGAATAAAGCAGATGAGTCTATGGGAAAGTTAAGACTCATTTACAACTCCTTAAATGTGTACAACCTGTGACATGCAGCCCCTCAATCCTTGACTACACCATCTGAAATCCCTTTCAAAAATTGTCAACAACTATAATTTTTAATATAACGAAAAGGGTAACATTATTAAAAACATGGAGAGCAATAATACTGACTGCATTTAATTAATTTATATTTAATTTAAAATACATTCATTTTTAACTTTGGTTCAGTCCATTTTATGAAGTATGGTTTTCAGCATGCTATGCAAGTGTCACATTTTGGGAAAAAAAGCTGCTCACCCTTGCACTAAAATAGTATGGAGCAAAAGTGTGCAAGTTTTCAGCAGCTGGGGTCTATGCTTATTGGCTACAGACCACAGTTGGATGATGGTATCATTAAAGAGTGATGTACAGAACTGTGCAAAAGTTTTAGGCAGGTGTGAAAAAATGCTGTAAAGTAAGAATGCTTTCAAAACATATATATGGTAATTGTTTATGTTTATCAATTTACAAAATGCAAAGTGAGTGAACAGAAGAAAAATCTAAATCAAATCAATGTTTGGTGTGACTACCCTTTGGCTTCAAACCAGCATCAATTCTTACACTTGCACACTTTGTACACTTGCACAAAGTCAGGGATCTTTTAGGATTAGAGTCAGGTGTATGATTAATCAATTATACCAAGCAGGTGTGAATGATCATCAATTTCATACGTAGGTTGAAACACAGGCATTAACTGAAACAGAAACAGCTGTGTAGGAGGCTCAAAACTGGGTGAGGGACAGCCAAACTCTGCTACTAAGGTGAGGTTGTGGAAGACAGTTTCATGTCACAGGTCATACACCATGGCGAGACTGAGCACAGCAACAAGACACAAGGGAGTTAGACTGCATCAGCAAGGTCTCTCCCAGGCAAAAACTGCAAAGCAGACTGGGGTTTCAAGATGTGCTGTTCAAGCTCTTTTGAAGAAGTACAAAGAAACGGGCAACAGTGAGGACCGTAGATGCAGTGGTCGGCCAAGGAAACTTAATGCAGCAGACGAAAGACACATCATGCTTACTTCCCTTTCACATCGCAAGATGTCCAGCAGTGCCATCAGTACAGAAGTGGCGGAAACCAGTGGGAACCAGGTACACCCATCTACTGGCCAGAGAAGTCTGGCCAGAAGTGACCTTCATGGAAGAATTATGGCCAAAAACCCATAGCTCCAACATGGAAACAAGGCTAAGTGACTCAACTAGGCATGAAAACATAGGAACTGGGGCGCAGGAAAATGGCAGCAGGTGCTCTGGACTGATGAGTCAAAATTTGAAATATTGGGCGATAGCAGGAGGCAGTTTGTTTGCCGAAGGGCTGGAGAGTGGTACAAGAATGAGTGTCTGCAGGCAACGGTGAAGCATGGTGGAGGTTCCTTGCAAGTTTGGGGCTGCATTTCTGCAAATGGAGTTGGAGGTTTGGTCAGGATCAATGGTGTCCTCAATGGTGAGAAATACAGGCAGATACTTCTCCATCATGCCATGCCATCAGGGGGGCATGTGATTGGCCCCAAATTTATTCTGCAGCAGGACAACGACCCCAAACATACAGCCAGTGTCATTAAGAACTATCTTCAGCATAAAGAAGAACAAGGAGTCCTGGAAGTGATGGTTTGGCCTCCACAGAGCCCTGTTCTCAACATCGAGTCTGTCTGGGATTACATGAAGAGACAGAAAGATTTGAGGCAGCCTACATCCACAGGAGATCTGTGGTTAGTTCTCCAAGACATCTGGAACAAACTACCTGCCGAGTTCCTTCAAAAACTGTGTGCAAGTGTACCTAGAAGAATTGATGTTGTTTTGAAGGCAAAGGGTGGTCACACCAAATATTGATTTGATTTGGATTTCTCTTCTGTTCGCTCAGTTTGTATTATGTAAATTGATAAACATAAACAATTACAATATATATTTTTGAAAGCATTCTTACTTTACAGCATTTTTTCACACCTGCCTAAACCTTTTGCACAGTATTGTAGCTTATTATACCTACTTCTTACCTTCCACTGCAAACCAACACACAATTTCATAAGTTTTATCCTACAACACCATCTTGGGGAGATTCTGAGAGCCAACCATCCCTGATTTAGTGTGATGTTCAAATATAGCATTCTAATTAGTAATCCTGATATCTATGTGGTGCTTAAACCAGTTTCTCTCTAGCTCAGATATCCTGAAAGCTGTATTTTAACAAATCCCAAAGCCTCTTAAACTAGATGTGCCATGGAACAGAAGGGAAGCAGTGAATATTGAAGCCCACTGCTCATTTTCACTCCAAGGCATCATTACATCTGAACCAAGCCATTTTTTTTTAAATAATTTTCTCTTTTTACAATTTGACATAAATACCAACATAAACTTAGCTATTTTTGTTCAGTACATTATATTAAAGCTTGGACAAATGTCACTATGATACTAATTATTAAATCAGCATAATAAACATTTTTCTATTAAGAATTAGAATACAGCCAGCAAGTTCAGGTATGTCAAATTACTTCCTTAAATGTTACTGGACTGAAGCCAAACAAGCTTGGTAATAGCTCACAACCATATCTGAACTGGAACACTTGTTGGTTTGACTCCCTGTTTGCAACATAATGTGACAGCATCACAAAAATGTATCCAAGTTTTATCATGAAATAAGAAATACCAGTTTTTTAATCTGTCTCGGGCTTCCAACTGGGCTCCCACTTCAAAGCTGATACCTCTTCTGTTTGGTGGATGTTTTCTCATTTTGTTATAAGCCGTTGCTTTTATTCCCCTGAAAAATGCAATTAAAAATCAATCACCAGAACTGGAGTCATCTTATTTTTGATAAACTGTCTGACTAGTTAAAATAATTCACAGTCCATGTTTCAAGTAAAAAAAAAAAAAATTCTGTAGCATATATGTTGAAAGAAGCACATGTTAATATATGGTCTTCTCAAGGTAAAGACTGTATTTGTAAAGTCTTTGTTTATCTCAAATCTTAATAAAACTGGACTATGACAGCCCATGTCAAACAAACAGATGTATTATACAGACAGTGTCCTCTCAAGAGTTGCATCTCCTGAGTTGCATCTCCTATGTGTATGAATCAAGTTAAATGCAGACTGTATAGAATTACATTATCCTGTGTAATTTTTTGGCTTCTACTTATTATTACAGCATTACCTGTGTATGAGTTTCTTCAAATTCTATACCACTCATGTGAAGACAATTTACTATGCTGTTACTACAAAACAACCCTGTGTATCTTTTACTTGTTCCATGTATTATCTTTCTACATGCTTTATCTCTGTGCAGCTGCAAGGACTGAGCATAAATAATAGCACAGATAAGGAATATCTACCACATGGAATAGCTGTTATATGTAATAGGTAACTATTTCAAATGGCTTCCATTCAGCAGCTGCATATAATATTGTTATAATTTGCAATATAGACATGTGATAGAGAATTATAATTTACGAAGTACAGCATAACTTCTCAATACTCTGTGGCGTTCTAGGTGAAAACTTAATAAGCTAAAGCCATTACTGAGCTTTAAGATGCTTTGAAGTATACATTAAACATTGGTATGTGTTTGCATTTAAAATTAGAGCGGCAATGAGTAAGATCTGCAGGACCAGATTGGGGACACACTCTTCAAGAAAATCTATATAGTCAACATTGACTTGATGGCACATAATCAATAATCAATGTGCTTCTGCCACTGCATTTGTATTTTTTGCCATTAGTTTCACTGATACAATTCTATTTAAGTAATCCAATGGTCAACAAACTATCTGAGCAACAGATTTCAACTAGTGAATTTTGGCCAAAACTTCTAAATAATTAGGATATTCATAGTGTTAATTTCGGGCATGAAATGGTTTACTAGATGTAAGACTTCAAACAGTGTAACACTCAGTGTGTTATGTTTTATTTACTACAATGGAACTCACTTGTTTAAAGGTTTGCATGTTTTTCTCAAGGAATATTTAATTATCCCTATAGTTTTGTCAGCTTTACAGTTCTTAATTATATGTACAGCTCAAGTTATAAAATAACTTTAAAATGCTGCTCTAAATATTATAAACTAAGCATCTGACCAGAATTTGATAATTTCTAATATGAACTAATAAAACTACAAATTGAAACAGCTTCACATCAGTACAAATTCCTTGATGGAAATATTATACAACAGGCTTTACCTGCCATAAATCTTTTCTATATAGTGCAATACTACTGGTTTCAACATAACCACAAGTAAATTGCATAACTTGATTAAAACTTGCAGTTTTATAAAGAGCACAATACTTCTACTACTACTGCTATAGATCAGCACCTACAATGGCAACCCCCATCCTTCTTCTCCAACTTGAAGTTATAAGAGTAGGGATTTTCTCTAGGATTATGCTTCATGCCCTTCTGAGATTCCATGGAAAAGCCAGAGGTTTTGTTATCATGTCATCAGATAGAACTTTACCACATGCAACACAATTATCCCTGCTAGTGCAGACATTCTAACAAAAGCGGAGCAATGGAATTATTTCCTCTTTTAAACACACTGTAAATATTATTATTCTTACTATTCTTCCTAGAAAACAAATTACCTGGGGGTTTAAAAGCTAAAATTCAGCCTGAAGTAATCCTTGCTATGTCCTTGAGAAAGAAAATTGCCTTCTATTTCTAAACAACTGTACAATTAAAGCTTGACTTCCATAAACTTTTCTTTTTCCAAATGGTCTTGTTTCCATGACATGCTAAGCTATACCAAGGTTAAGTTTAGCATGCTGTTCAAACCCAATCCAGAGTGAAATTAGTGTTAAGTCTCTCTATCTTAACCATAAACTGGTACCATGGCTTGCAGTAAGCTCACTTACCTCAGCCATGGCTCTGAATGCCACTGTAGAAATAGCTGCCAGGGAGACAGTATCACCTCACCAGAGGAGTGTAACAGACCATAGGCCCATATAAGCATTCAAACTGAATGGATGAAAAAACATGAAAGAGCATCTGTGCAAACTGTTATAAATAAAGAAACAAGCAAATACATGGGACAGTGTTTAATGTTGATAGTGTGTACAGAATATAGTATACTAAATATATATAATGTTGATAGTGTGTACAGAATATAGTATACTAAAGTATCTTAACTTTTTAACTTTCCTCCCTGCTGCTACAAAAGTATTTTTTTCACAGTTGAGTGAGAAAACAAGTTAACAAGTACATTAAAAACTACATAACAGACTACATAAATGTTCAGATCATATATTCCTAATAACATGCATGCTATGAATAATTTAACCCTACACATTAGACCATCATTTAGCACACACAGTTCTCTACCAAACATAATATCTCATTACAACAAAAACTATTAAATACCACTGAGTATATGCCTTCAATCTTTCCTGTAAGAATCTCTACCCAATAAATTCTTAATAATACTGAAAATGTTATAATTTTCAAGAGCATCTTATTTTCTTTATTGTATCAGAGGCATGAAGTGCAAATTTCAGTCACTGAAGCAAGTACTGTATTTTTCCGTGAATAAGATGCCCCCATGTATAAGACGCTCCCCACTTTTCCAACCCCAAATTAAGAAATTAATATTTTAAAGATAAAGCAGAACACATTTTTATTTAGTAATTAGGTAACATTTACACGATACACTCAGTGGGAGGAGATCCAAACTGTCTCTCTGCAGCTGTATTTCCATGCTCTTTTGCATAACCGATTACATTCAGTTTTAATTTTGCAGAGTAAGACATTCACTTATTTATTTTTTTATTTTCCGACATCTTTATGGGCTCAGAATGCTCTGACATTACCAGTCCCTGCCACATCTGTGCACTGCCTACACGCTCTCCACCTCCAATGGGATGTGTTCCAATTGGTTTGTTCAGCATCAGCTGATGTCAGTTACATAAGGCTCATGATTGGAGGAAGCCTGTTTGCAGAGACAAAGTATGGGCAGTTTCGCAACCGTGCGGTTCTCTCCTCGGCTTACTTCCTTGCATAAGACGACCTTCAATTTTTAGTGTAACGATTTTAGAAAAAAGTATTGTCCTATACATGGAAAAATATGGTAATCATTCTGGGAATTTTTAAAATCAAGATCAGCACTTACTGGTAAGCACATCTTAATATCTCTCCTGAAATTGATCTTGCCAAACAAATAAGCTTTTACATCTTCAGAAAAAGGATACATAGATACATACATATTTCCTAGACTTCATCCAATAGGACAGGCAGTGGGCACTAAAAAGAGAGCAAGATTGCTCTTCAATAACCACTGCCTGTCCTGCTGGATGGAGTCTAGAAAAGAAATGAGCAAAAAAAAAAAAAGCCAAAAGCCAAAAGCCCAGTCCAGCAGTGTAGCACAGAGGCATTTTGGTGTGCTGCTGCTCAGAGGCTGCTTTTGGTTTTTTTTTTCCCTTCGCATGAAACAAAAGCCCAGCCCAGCCCTGCCCAGGAGCTTTCTGCAAAGGGGCATTTTGGTGCGCTGCACTCCAGGAGCTTTTTGGAGCAAGGAGACGGGAAAGGTCAGCTGGGTCGGCAAGGGTTTCGGAATGCAGGGTTGCGAGGGCAACCGCAGCTGGGCCTGGACTGGGGAAGCTGCAGCTTCCCAGGGTGTGGCAAGCAGCAGCAGAGCTGCGCAGTTCTCGGGCTGCCTGCAGCTCTGCAAGGCAGGGTGCAAAGCACAGAGTGGCCAGAAGGGCAGAGATGGGGGGGGAGATAGGAGGGTGGGATGTGAGAGTCAGAGCGAGAGGGGTTAAGAACGTACTCTCATCACCAGAACAATGAGGAAGAGATAAGAGAGACTGGCCCCTCCCTAAAGAATGCAAGGGAGGTTGGGAGGGTGACCCTGGAAATTGCTCTCACTCTGAGAGGATTTCTGTAATGGGACTGAAGCCAATAAACCTTGCTGGATTGAATCTGTACTGTCTCTTGGAGTTTCCTGGGCTAATCCTGACATGGGGGGAGTTGGAAGCAGTCCTTTACTTCACTTAGGCTTGGAGCTGGGAGGGACCAAGCCCAGAATGGCTTGGCTTCGCGTGGGTACTCTCTTAACAACCCATGATTCTTGGTTAACAACAGCAACCAGGACTGCCGGGATTGCAGTCACTAAGTGATGTCTCGCTTTACGACCACATCGCTTAGCGATGGAAATTCCAGTCCCAATTGTGGTCATAAGTCGAGGACTACCTGTAGCATATTCTTTGTGATCAATGCTTATCAGTTATTTTTATTGCTATATCAATCAGAAAAAAAGCTATGTACAGTATTTTAATAATTTCTGAATATTCTAAAATACTGTGAATATAAATATGTATGTGGAGAATATATGAATGTGGAGATAACTGCTTTATGGTAAGGGAAGCTTATGTTTAGAATTCTACAGTTTTATAATGCAGACAAGCACTTGATAGAGTAGCCATGAAGACTTTGGAAAACACATTCAGTTGTGATATGTCTATACCTTAAAAGATCAGATGGTGCAGGCAATGGCTTTCCCTGTGACTCTCTATGGGAGAGTAAGCTGGGCTTTCAAGAAGGACAAGAGGCACTGATGCTTTTGAATGCTGGGTGTTGCAGAAGATTCCTGAGCATACCATGAATGGCCAAGAAAATGTATGAATAGATCACAGAATAAATCAATCCAGAGTTCTCACTTGAGGTACAAATGACCAGGCTCAAATTATCATATACTGGATAATTTGCGAAGACTTAGCTCTCAAGAGGTCTGTAATGCTGGGAAAGGTCAAAGGAGAAAAGAAGAAAGAGGATGACCGGCAGCAAGGTGGATGGACTCAATTATAGCACCAGCAGGTGCATCTAAAATATCAAGTTGGGGACAGATCATCTGGAGAAAATCTATCTATATGGTCACTAAGAGCTGACACCAACTTGATGGCACATAATCTATTGCTTATAGGCACAATTAAAATGAAAAGAAGGCTTTGTTTATGGTTCTAAAACACATGTTCTGCAGCTGAATTTGAATACAATATCTTTATATATTATTCTAAATGTATATTGCATTTTTTCACTGTTATATTGATAATCCTCAGAAAAAACTTGCTCAATTGCTATTTCAAAATTATTTTTATTAATATGGAGGCAAGGCTGTGAACTAGAGAAATTTTCTCAAAAGACTACTTTTCAGGCTAAAATAATATACAATTCTGCAGGTTTTGCACTGGCCAAATGTTTATATAACACTAGGTTTAGTGTGCTTTCATGTTTCACTGTGGTAAGTGAATGACTGACTCCACTACAGGAACAAATATGGTTTACTTCTGGCAACAAACTGCATCAGTTACATATTAAGTTAGCTAAGAACTCATGAGTTGTTTTAAATTCAGCTTCACCTTATTATTCTTTTTTTTTTCTTCCAAAATCTCTTGTTAATCTACAGGGCAGCCAAAAAAGGCATTCTTCCTTAGGTTAAAATGTATTTTCTTTCCTTTTCTCCCTAACTTTTCATTCATCCTGGCAACATTTTTCTGAAGGTTGTTTCTATTTTTTTCAAGCTTCCAAAGTATTGAAAAATGGATTTGAGATAGCAGATACTCATTTCTTAATGATACAGAAGGTCAGAATTACCCTGATAGGTAATCCAATGATAACTGAATTTGTATGTCCCAAACATTATTTTAATTCTTGAAATTAACTAACTTCCTTAACTGAAAGACATCAATGTTTCAAATCAAGTACATATGAACCTCCATCATGTTTTTGCTTACAGCATATGGTTTGCTAACTTCACTTTATTATTTATGTGAAAATTAAGAGAAAATTATTTGCCATACAGGCAGTCCTCTCTTAATGACCACTCATTCAGTGACCATTCGAACTTATGATGGTGCTGAATGAGTGGTTAGGGTCCTTGTGCCCCACAGTTACACGATCACAATCCAGGCACTCAGCGACTGGCTTGCAATTATGATGTTGCAGCATCCCACGGTCACATGATCAGCATTTACCAACTTCACTGCCAGCTTCTGATAAGCAAAGTCAATGAGGAAGCTGGCAGGCGGTCACAAATGGCGACCATGTGACATGGCGCTTAACAATGCCACAGGATTTGCTTAACAGTGGCAACCAGAAGTGCCAGAACTGGCATTGCTAAATAGCATGGTCACACTGACATTACACTTTATGACCATATCCCTTAGTGAAGGAAGTTCTGGTCCTAATTACCATTGTTAAGTGAGGACTACCTGTATTATGAAACCAAGTAACAGGCAATGGAACTAGAAGTGCTTGAAACAGAATTTTTGGAAGAATAATTATTTTAAATTCAGGTCTTCTACTAGCAACAGTAGATTGGTTTAATCATGTACAGAAGAAGATCATCAATACATTCAGCTCATACCAATCCTTTATAGGAATTGTTCCTAAATCTCTAAACTGGCTTTACAGATACTTGAGGAATGGTATAAATCTTCCTTACTAAAAATCAACAAATCTATTCAATATTACACAAAAATATTATGCATAATGGGTTTCTTTAAAAATCTTCATTGACTCTGGGATCTGAATTTAATGAATCTCAGAAGAAATTTCTGTGATGTAAAAGTCCTTTTAAAAATATAAAGTCATCTAATATTGATCTTGAAAATCATTCACAAGTGCATTTCATGCCACTAAAATTACATTACATACATTTTAACTCTCAAGATTGGGTTGGTGGGATTATAAAATACTTTATCATTTCCGATAGAAATGCTAATTATCCATTCCTTTTAGTCAAAGGTTTTGAAGAAATTGGTGAAATTACCCAATAAACTTTCATAGGACTCCTGTTACTGGCCATGTTGCTTAAGGCATTTAAATTGTTACAACATAAGAAATATATTCAAATCAAGATCTTATCTCAACAAACTTGAAGACTGAAGTACATCTTTCTTTGGTCCACTTTAGTCCACTGTATTTAAAAAATTGGGAAATTGCCTTTAGTTGAAACATTAAAATGTTTAAAAAACCCTTCAATTACAGATAAGTTTATTTAAATTTGATTACTAGTCTTTATATTAACAATGTTGTCCTAACAGATTATTTCAGGTTGTTCAAATGTTTTTAATAAAAATATTGAGAATGGATGTTTAAAATCTTTGCATTTCTTCCCAATATTACATATATATTCATATATATGTTTATTTCCAATGTTTTCTTTCATCTTAGTTTTTAACTCAGTATTTTAAAAAAAGTTTGTCTTGATGTCTTGTTTGTTTAATTGAAAAAAAGATAGAAAATATATACCCAGAAAGACATTATTTTGAATTTCGGGTGTCTGGCTAATTTCTCACATTCAACATGGCCAAACTAGAAATGTGTATTTTAAACAATTAATTAATAGCTTCTCTTACATTCTATACTTAAGGATTTTAGTTTAGATAAGGGTATGCCAAGCTAAATTCAAAAGTGGTTGAGGCTAGGACAAAAGCTAAACCATATTTAAATTACAATTTATTTTTTTATTTATATGGCTGCCCATCTCAAATTCATGACTCTGGATTTATAAATCATGTAACAATAAAAAGCGACATACACATAATCAGCAGTCAAGATAAAAACAGAACAAAACAGTAACAAAAATCAGTTGTATTTAATAATTTTGCCCTTCTCTTGTATTAAGAAGTGGGCCGGAAGTTTTCAGAACCATGCACAGCTTGTGCAGTTCTGGCCTGGACCAACAGGGGTCAGTATGTAGCAATGGTAGTACAGGTGTCATGATTCCAGTAGACACATAGCACAGTGATGGGCAGCACAAAGTTCTGTGCTACAATCTTTTTCTTGGGTAAGCAGCTTGAAATAAAACCACTCTTTGGTAGGAACTGTACATATAAGGTAGCATGTGCTAGAGGGGAAGTATTATTATACTCTAGAATAAACTAGCAATACTTTTTCAAAATTTTGATTACCACTGAATTAGACAAAGTAATGAAGAAATATCATTATATAAATGTATTTATTATTTAAATAGTTTTCAGAAAAACCAAAGTCAAAACTTCCAAAGAATTTATTGTATTAATATCCATGGCCAACCAAAAAAATGTCCCTTCATTTTATGTTAAAGTCTTTCAGATTGCACTGTTGCCCTACCATTACTTCATGTTTGATGTATGAAAGATCTAGTTATAATGAAACACCATTAATAAAAATAGAAAAGTAAACAATTTCCAATTATTTTGATCTACCAACATCTCTGGGTAACTTCCAGAAACTTTTCCAGAAACTTAAAAGGTGAATTACTCTGATCCCACTAAGAATGATAAAGTGCAAAATGAGAAAACAAGTCTAGTTGATTTCTTTGGCAGACCAACTAAGCCCAATTCTGTGAAAAACAAACAAGCTATCAAGATTTCTAGATAAAGAAACAGGAATATTTATTCCAGGTTGGTCTCCCATCAGGGTAGATTTCTTTTTAAAAAATCCTGGAATAGCATGCAGACATTCAGTAAATTCAAAAAAGCTTACAATGTCCATGGTCTATAAAACCATTAAGAGGACTGACCTTCTCAAACAATATGAACCCTGAGGGTAAGCAATTAGCAAAAAGTAATGTTATATAACTGCAACACCCATTATGTCTGTCAAGTTAATAATATGCGCTCCCAAGTCCCAGAGATTCATCAGCGTTATTCATTATCCTAACAGTTAATTTCGGAGAAGCAATTTTGAAACATGTCACTACACAGCGATGCCAATTATTGCGACCACTAGAAGGCTATTTTTGAAAAACGTTATCTAGAGGCGGTCCCTGAAATCAGGAGACTGAATGAAAAGCAACCACGCGCGCCAAGGCTGTCATACGTAAGTATAACTTCATGCTATTTAGGAATCAACGCAACTTTGCGGCCCAATTGAAACCAAACATCGTGATTTAAAAGACTAATGCAGCACCTCCGGCGATCAAGGTCACAAGTATTGGCATCCCAGAAAATCAGCATTTTTTTACCTAGGAAGGAGCGCGCTTATGCCTTGGGACTCTGCCGCGGACGGGGGGCGGACAGCGTCCCTGGCCTCCGACGTAGGGAGGAAAGGCGGAAAGCGTGGTGCGGAGAAGAGGCGGCCGGCAACACCCACCACTTCCCAGCACAAGAGTCAGGAACTCGCGAGGCCTCCGCTCGCCAAGCCCACGCGGGCGCTACGAGCCAGAGGGCCGGTACACCAGGCCCAGGGCCAGCCCCCTAAGAAAGGCTTCAGAGAACCCGGGAGCTCAGGAGCCATTCGCCTACACGGTGCGTCCTTGGCCTACACACTGAGGAAAGAGCAGCCAACCAAGCCCCGGGAGTCTCCCACAGCCCCGGCCGGTCCCCGCCCCTCTCTGCCTTTGTGAGGCCGTGGCGAGAGCCCACGGTGTCCACTGCCGGGCTTCCTTCCGCTGCCTTCTGTTGGAAGTTTCCCAGGAAGCGCCATATTCTTACCAGGTGCTTCGTAAGGAAAAAGGCGTGAGCGAGGGAGCTGATTCTTCACGCGAGGTCCGGTCACGGAAACCAAACAACCGCCGCCGACAACACAGCAGTGCCACAAAATGGCCGCCACGGCTGCAGTGCCGCTAGTCCGATCACCGTGAGGGGAAGGAGGGAGGGTCTTCAGTGGGAAGGGCGAATTGGGGGCGTGGCTTCTGCTGTCGGGCGGGAGCTTGGGGCGCGCAGCTTCTAGGGCGGCGTCACTCACAATCTCATTCGGAACCTTCTTGGTGGATAAAACGAGATTGCCGACTCCGCGCTGTAGCTGTCACTGGATCCCGAGGGTGTTGCAGATATTCAGAAACAGTAACGCTCGGCTTTATTCACAAGTGCCACGCTGCTCCTGAATCCAATATACAAAGCGCTGTCTTAACGGACGGAACAGAGACCGTTTCTTCCGAAAATTATGCCCTATTTAAGCCTGCAAAGAAAGAAACCAGAGAAGAGGACATCGCTCTGTAATATGAAATCACGTGTTCGGAGTGCAGGTTTGGCTCTTGGCGTCTTTGGCTAAAACAGTCTCGGGTAACCAGATTCGGAACGACTCCGCCCTGAGGCGTTATGTCAGTGGAGGAAATCCTGTGCTGCAAATGAACCTCACGCATGGAAGTTTCATAGGATCACATTTTCCCCTACTGTAAGGATTGTCAAAGATGACAGGATGGATTAAGCCTTACGTATACACTTTCTTTTCATGACATCCTATATCAATATATTTTCTTTCTTCATTGAAATCAAAAGCCCACTCACTGGGGTTCTGGAAGAAATTCGAAATACTCGAAAAATTCTTTGGATACTCTTTTGACTGTGTTCCATATAACACTAAACCACGAACTAATCAACATATTTATTGAAGATATTGCTACTATTCTTCACGTGTGAAGCTCCATGCAGTTGTCCTTCCCACTATAATTAACAGCTAATGACACTACTTTGTCAAAGCTACTTGTACATAAATGTTATTTTTATTCTCATTAGGTCCTCCACTTGTTATATAATTCTAGAGGCGCTCATTCTGGCTCAGAAATCTTCAGGGGTTTAGAAACGGCATTAAATGGCAATTTTGAGACACGTGCTTCATTGAAATTTGCAGTACAAATTAAAACACTTTTTAAAGTATATGATTTTATATTTTTAGCCCACTTCCCAAAACAAGCTCAAAGCATGCACTAATCAAAGCTGGTATCAAAATCTGAAGTTGGAGATCATGTCTTTTAAGTCCTTAACCAGTGCCCGGAGGCTGTAAGGATCCTGATGGGGCAAAACAAGCTCAGATTAAATTCTTCCAAGATGGAGCTGCTTGTCAGTAAACATCCGGGAAATCCCATAACCACAGTCCTGTATTTACTCATGATGGAGTCATATTCCCCTGAAAAAGATGGTTCATGACTTGGATTCTTGGCTCCTGCTGAAACAGACGGAAGGTGTAGCCAGGGGATTGTCCAGCTTTGACTTGTTACCACCCTACCTTGACCAGGATGTGTTGGCAACAGTTACTCAATCACCACCTGATTAGACCCTCTACGTGGGGGTGCCCTTCGAGATGGCCTGGAAACTCCAATTGGTACAGAAACCAGTGTCAGAATTACTGATAGGGCTACCCTGTCAGTGTAGGATAATAGCAATTTTGGAGTTGCTGAATTGGCTCAAGTACTCTTCCAAGACCAGTTCAAAGTGCTAGTCATTACCCTTAAAGCCCTTCAGAATGCAGGACTGAGATATATCAGACAATGCTTTGCCAAGAGAAAATTTCAGACATTTAGAGAGAGTCTGTTGAGGGTCCCGCTCCTTGAAGATTTGTGAGGCACAGCCAAGCAACAGGTCTTCGCAGTGGTGGCTTCCACTACGGAATACTACCCTTAGAAGTATGGGTGACCCACAATTTAAACTGCTACTGTCCCAGTTAGCTTTTGGTCCATAGTTCTGTTTGGGTGACCATCATAGTGAGTTGAGTGTCATTATTATATTTATTTTAATTGTATTTTATTCTGAACTGTTGTACCCTGCCCAGAGTCTGTATGGATCAGGGTAGCTCATAAATACTGTATTAAATGATGATGATGAAGATGATGATGATGTTCTGGTCTGTATCATTTGGAATTACCTCCCTTCTAAATGTATGGACACATTTAAACCTTTCAGGGACCTCATGTGGCCTTGGGACCTCAGGTTGTGCATCTCTTGACTTAATTTGATGTGCTTAACATAATAAGTGTCTATGGTACATTATGTGGTTAAGGTTAGATATCACCATGACATCTCTTCCCACTCAAACCTCCTCACACATGGTCTGTCAACTAAATTTGGAGTCTTACCTGATGGTATGTTATGCAAATCTATAGTAATACCATTGCTGATTTGCAGAAAACTGAATTTGAAACTCAAAAGTAAGGGGTAGTATTGAATTTGTGCTACAATTACATGACTTCCATTATACAGCCTAATGAAACAGACTACTGTAGTCCCTGCAGTTTCCTTGGTAGGGTTTTGAGAAGTGGTTTGCCATTACCTCCTTCCTAGGGCTGAGAGTGACTGGCCCAAGGTCACCCAGCTGGTTTCATGCCTAAGGCAGGACTAGAACTCACAGTATCTTGGTTTCTAACCTGGTGCTTTAACCACTACACCAAACTGGCTCTCATATATACTTGTCATATGTACTTGACAATTATGGTTTCTAATAAGCCATAGTTAAACAAAACCATGGCATAGTGTGCTGTATGAATACTGGCATGTAGTCATTTAATATCTATGATTCCATGGCATATCACAGAATAATTAGCAATCTTTAAAGGGAGATGGAAAAAAAAACTTTGTTATCGAAGGATATCACATCTATAAAAAGAATAGCTTCAAAAATGCCAAATATACATGCAATTCAGGGCTAATGGGATTTTTCTTTCCTTTTTAAAAAGGATGGCACTATAAGATTTAATAGTTATTTCAATCTGTCTCAAACACATTTGTCCCTTGGGTGGCATAGAACAAAAATTGCAGTATGAGAATATATCATGAATGCTTCTATTTAATAATTAGGTATGCTATGTAACAATATTAGCAATACTAAATAATATGTCAATACAGTAGAAGACAAACTGAGTGAATTGCTGTGTTAGAGAATCTATCTAGGTAATGCAAATGTAGAATGTAAATAGTTTTGCATTGTAATTTTCATTTTATGGTGTCCAATTTATAGCACTATTAATCAAAATTACATTAGAATTTTTAATTTTTCTTAATGGAATTTCTAGTATGCAGTAAACTGCTCTTGCATTGGGAAAATATAATTTCAGCAATTAAGGAACAAAAATAAAGGCTTTATTCAATCAGTCAATCAATTTATTTATTGTTTTGACCACCAGTCGTAACAAATAAGATAAAACCTGCACAAAAGTGACCAAACATTAATAAAATAATTAAAATATACAAAAATCAGTAAAAACATTAAAACTGTGTTGTTACAGCAGATAAAATATTAGAAAACATTAGGAACTTTTGGTAAAATATTCTCTCTGTTTAGGAGCAGCCCATGCAAAGCTTGCTAATTTCCACAGCAGTATCTCCTTGTCTAAATTCATTAGATAGTCAATTTTATATGAATCAGGACAAAATTATTTTCTTATCAAGAGGGGCTCCAGAAATTTTCCACATGCTAAAGCAGAAATAGGGCAGTACAATAAATGGGTAAAATCTATAATTTCCTTGGAGCGGGGTAGAAACGTATATTATATTGGATAGTGAGAAATCAGCCCTCTCTAGTTGCTGATGCCATTTGCTGGAACTGTAGTCTGGTAAGTGCCGTTCAGAGGGATGGCACTGTAACACACCTCAGATAATGTTTGCATTTGATTTTGGTTTTTTTAAGTGTGTACCAAGGGGCAACTTTATTTTGTGATAATTTAAACAAATTTCTTTGGGCAAAAACATTTAGCACCCTGTTTTTAAATAATAGATTATTGTTTACATTATCTGAATTTAAAAAGAATTCTGGAGAAAAACCAAAGGTATGCATATGATTAGATAAAAATGTAAACCAGCTGGTGTGAGAAGGAGTGGAGAAATTAATTTGCTCCAAGTCAGGGATCAGGTAGTGAGAGGAATCTAGCCCAATAATTAAATGCCCTTACAATTATTCTAGCTTTAATTGGGTATGTACCAGTTTCTGCATAGAGAAAGGGGATAGGAGTACCATTCACTACACCTAAAACAGTTCTGAGGAGCTTGCTTTGAAAGAATTCCATAACATAAGGGGTAGAAATTCCCCATAACTCTACTGCATATGAAAAGTAAGGAACTAACTTGGTTTTTAGAAGAGTTAGGATTGGAGAAATTTGTCAACCACCACTTGTACACCAGAACTTTATTATTCCTGCCAAATCTTTCTCAGTTTTTATTTTTTGGGCCTGACAGTGAGAGCGCCAACTGCCTGAAGCATTAAAAAGGATGCCCAAGTATCTGTAAGAGAGATCTTGTTCTATATTATATTCCCCAATTCCCCATTTGTGTCTTTTCCTTTTCTCCCCAATACCATCACCTTAGATTTTTCCGCATTCTCAGTTAGACAATTTAAGGAGCAATAGCTATCCAAAGCTCTTAACTGTCTGCACAAGCCTATCTGAGAATGGGATATCAGCAATAAATCATCTGCATAAAGGAATACAGATGAGTTCCTATTTTCTGCCTTTACTGGGAAAAAAAAAATCTCCACTCAGGACTGGAACAATATAATTAATACATAGATTAAATAGTAACGGTACAAGCACACAACCTTGTTTTATCCCTTTAAAAGTCTTGATATTATCTGTCAGGTGCCCTACTGGGGTGAACCTAACCTGAATTTGAGTATATAAAGCCATGATCACAATGAACAACCTTCTATCTAAATTCAACTGATCTAGCTTAATCCATAGTTTGTTTCTATCAATAGAATCAAAAGCTGCATGAAAATCCACAAAGGCAACATACAGTTTCCTGTGTGCGTGTTTTACATACTTATTTATCAGATGACCCAGTACAAAACCATGATCAAATGTTGAATATCCTGCTCTAAACCCTGCCTGTTCTTCTGCTAGGACATTGTTATTGATGACCCAGTCCTCTAATTTATTAGCTAGATATTTTGCATAAATTTTAGCTGTGATATTAATTAGACTAATCAGTCTATAGTTCTCTGGGTGACTACAATCACTTTTTTTGTATATTGGGATCACTATGCTTGTATTCCATCCCTGGGGAAGTTGGCCAGAGGAATTAGAGAGCTGAGAGCTGCTGCTATAACATTTGCTGGGTTTTACCTCTACCCCTGTTTGTATGTTGGTTGGACGGGGGGTTCCCTTTAGACTGAGAGGAGAGATTTGAGGATGGGGGATGGAGTGACTGGCAGGGTGAATAGGGTGGAACAGTGTATTTCAGTGGTGTCAGGTATGGGGAAATATGGTGGGAGACAGGGGGTGGGCTGCCTTCAGGGAACATGACCTCAATGTCTGGTACTGATTTTGTGTTCCAGCCCTCTGAGTGTAACCCATTTACCTGGTCAGCAGATCAGTAGAAGCCTGGGTTTTAGGCTGCTGCTCTTAAATGCCAGATCAATCTGTAATAATTTGTTCCTTATTGCCAATTTGATTATCGCAGAGAAGGCTGATCTGGTATGTGTCACTGAGACATGGCTGGGACCAGAGGGAAGGGTTCCTCTCTCAGAAATGTGCCTGGCCAGTTTTCAAGTGTGGCACTAGCCTAGACTGCAGGGCAGGAGAGGGGGTGTGGCTGTTGTTGGCCACCTGTGTTTTAGATCTGTGTTCCTCCTGGTTGGCGAAAGCCTCCTGGGAGATGATGTGTGGGTGGATACCGGCGGTGGTTAATGCATCTCTGGAGGAGGGGTGGGTGCCCCAGCCTTTTAAAGAGGCTGTGGTTCACCTCCTTCTTAAGAAGCCGTTGCTAGATCCTACCCTGATGGACAATTTTCATCCTATTTCCAACCTTCCCTTTTTGGGGAAGGTTGTGGAGAAGGTGGTTGCTCTGCAGCTCCAGAGGATCCTGGCTGAAATGGATTATCTGGACCCCTTTCAGTCAGGATTCAGGCCTGAATATGGGATCAAAAATGCATTGGTCGTGCTTTTTGATGATCTCTAGCAGGAGCAGGATGGGGGTAGTATGTCCATCCTTGCTCTACTTGACCTCTCTGTGGCTTTCGAAACCATTGACCATGGTATCCTTCTGGACCAGCTTCGGGGGTTGAGAGTGGGGGGCACTGTGTTGTTCTGGTTCACTTCCTCCGAGGCTGTACTCAGTCGGTGTTGATGGAGGCAAGAGGTCCAGCCCTCAGCCCCTGTTTTGTGGGGTCCTGCAGGGGTCAGTGCTTTCTCCGCTCCTGTTTAACATCTACATGAAGCCACTGGGTAAGGGTGATCATCCATCACCATGGGGTGAAATACCATCTGTATGCAGATGTTACTCAGTTGTACATCTCTGCCCATGATGCCATGACCACCCTTTCTTGGTGCCTGGAGGCTATTGAGGCCTGCATGGGGAACAATAGGCTGAAGATGAACCCTAGCAAGATGTAGTGGTTTTGGGTTTGGGGCTCTTTGGTTTCTGGAGAATTACCATCTTTGGTCTTGGATGGGGTTGCACTGCCCCAGACGGACCTGGTACATAATCTGGGGGTTCTCCTGGCACCAAGGCCTTGCTTGCTTCATTGGGTATGTTATTTGCTTCCATTGTCTTCCTGGGTGACTTTTTGGTTGGTCTGTTGTTTTTTTTGTCAGCTGTTCCCAAAAGTTTAAATAGATTATTATACTTAAGTTTAGAAGCCTGTTTGGGAATAGCAGTATTCTTCCAGTTCTTAACTTTTCCTTACTTGATTTTCTGCTTGTGCCTTCTTTTGCCTTTTCTTGGTTTTCACCTGGGACTTTTTTCTCTTATTTATAAAATGAGTCTAGGTTTGGGAATAGGTTGTGCATTAGTGAATTATCGTCAAATACTGTGTTTTTCTGTAGTCCAATCTCATTTGAGGCTAATTTGATAAGGGTTGTCAGTAGATCACTTGAAGTAGATAGAAATTCTTTCAATAGTAATAAATCAGATGACTACTTCATGGCAAATTTGTTAAAAGTGTCATGTTGTTCTCCCAAGGCTTCTAATTTTTTGCAAACAGGAATCCTGTGAACCTCTCAAATAATTTGCCTCATTTGCCAATAAGGATTCCCAAGCCATGTGGTTGGAAGGGGTTGAAGTTGCCTTGGTAAGGGGCTTTTTTGTTACAGATTGAGTTCATATTGAAGATGGTTGTACTGTGAATATGCTATTGTCCATGTGTTTTTCTGTAGTCTCAGAGTTTAGCTCTCTCTCAGCAACAGCTATTTCCTCAGCAATATTTGGAATATTGGAGGACCTCTCATCTATGATGTTGGTAATATCTGTCCAAGAGTGATAAGGACCAAAAGACCAGTTGCATGGCGTGTTGTTTTCCTTTCCATTTACTTTCATGTCACTGCCCTGGTCATCAGAGTTTATTGGGGTTACATGCCTGGAGAAAAAGTCAGTAATTCTTGACTGTTTTTGAGATTTAATGTACACATCAACATCTTCAGTTACTGGGCATAGCCCCTTTTGTTTATAGCCATCTCTAGTGAGGACTATTGTTTCAGTACCCAAGCCTTTCCTTCATCAGCTCAGCTTGTAAACAGCTTTAGGTAAGTGCTTACAGAAGCTCTACAGAGAGGGGACTATTATTTTAAGAGCATAATTTGAAATTGAAAATTCTGTCTTTACAATATTCTTCAAACACTGTCTAGTTTAGATAGCAAATTTCACAATCTTCCAATTTCTTTGTGTTCAGTTGTAATCTTCAAATGCAGTGTTAAAACCCATACATTTTGGTATAACCTTCAGGATGTCAATACAGTACCTTAACTAGGTTTACTTCCAGAGGTTTCAGATAATTTACAAGGCTTTCTATTTCTTTACTCCATCCTCCCTCTGAGCAATCCAAGATAAAGTTTCATAAATGATCTGCTTTAGAGTTTATGTTCCAAAAGAAGTAAATATAATAAAATTTAAGACTCAAAAGCTCATATAAACTCTGGCCCTCTCATATGCCACATCCCCGGAAGCAGCCTCTTTATTCAAATAACAGATTAATCCATTTATACTTGTAACAAAGTGGTTCTGTGGATAGGATGATGGCTTTATGGAAATGGCTTTACACCAAAATGCGGAAGTTGTGAATTATGGGAATATGGGCAAAATATGAAAGATTGTGCAATCCCTCTTTAATTTTGGGCTATTAAATTTCTTTACCTCAGATATGTGCACTCCTTTGAATAAATATTTGTGGCATGTTCTGAGTTTTTAACAACTGGAAAACTAGGCTACAAGGAACACAGAATCTCTGGATCAGTTTTCCACGATCCTGATACTCTCTGTAGTGGAGCTAAACATCAAGGAGATATTATCAATCTGTGAATGATAGCCTGTTCTGTTTCCTTCCTCTCAACCCTTGATGCTGAGAAAGCAGTGGAAGTTTCAACTAGTGCTCAAATGCAGCAACAATTAAGCAGCTGAGGCTTACTCTCAGCAAAACATAAGTCCTGTTTGTGAGTTAGAAAACTGATGTGATTCTGATGACTTTGTATTTCCTTTGAAAAATCAGATTATTAATCCTCAAGAGTCAGGATTTAATTCTGCTTCTGAATGCATTTGTGGTCACTGGGTTTTTTGCACAGCTTGAATGCTAGCTACGTTCCTTTCCATATAAAGAAGATTTGGCCACTCTCACACGTGCCTTAGTGACTTCCAGGATAGATTATTACAATGTACTTTATATGGAGCTGCCTCTGGAAAGCAAGAATCCCAACTAGTGGCTAGATTTTATTTTATAGCCTCCTTGACTTTTGCTTTATTCTTCCAATAGGGATGAAATTGGAGTATTCAAACCTCTACTGCCAGATATTCTGTCATTTATACTTGGATCACATATTTGTTGGTTGGCTACATACAACCTCTTGGGTTGCTTGTGCTACTGGGTCAGCTTCAGTAATGAAGGTGTATATTCAAGTATTGTAACCTAAACTTCTATAACCATAAAGCTGAAAGCAAAAAATAACATTTCTATACATTTCTATAAAGGCTACTTTGCATATGGCAGGAAATGAGTTCCTTTTGAGTACACCACTAAAATGAACCTGGAAATACTCTTAATAATCATGGTGAAATATTCAGATGACTGATCTGATATGCTTGGATTACAGGGAAGAGTATACTAAATCAGAATAATATGAATACTGGTTTTAGTTACAGCACAGTGAACTTAAAACAGCTTCATCTGACTTGATGCCCTTCAGAAATGTAGGATGATAACATCCAGATTTCCAAGCCATTATGCCTAAGACAAATTGGGAATACTAGGAGTTGTAGTTCAACATATCTAATGGGCACCAGTTTGGGGAAAATAGATCTAAATCTACCAATAAATGAACCAGTTTTCAAAATACCAAGTGTGTTGACACAGATGTTTATTCTTTAATAACAACAGACAGTATGTTTTGCAGATTCACATTTACAAGTATGTTGGGGAAAATCCAGTGTAATTTTTAGCCTTTTTTACAGCCCAGAAGCAGGGAAAAAGCATTACTATAGAACAATCAGTTTATGATTAGGTTATAGTGAAGTGCTGGGGGGGAGGAGGATTTTAATAATTACCCATCATCTTTTAGTTGTCAACAGTGTTTAAACCTGGGAAATGTGTGCACCAGAGAACATCTTAAAACAAATTAATAAATACAAAATTTTAAAAAGTAGGGTAGGTATACAACACCTTGCATATTGCTTAACATTTCCCATTGCACAAAGATACATTATAGGAAACTTACAGTTAACCACAAACAGAACCAGTCTAAGGAAATCCAGAATCTCCTACATAGTCACAGAAACAGGCTCAAGATACTTTTCTTTTGGCAAGTTTGAGAAATATCAAAACTATGATGGACTACATCTGTTATGTGTGAATGAATTTCTTCTCAATCAACAATAGTTTTCATTCCTCTCCTTGTCCTATGGAACAGATCTGGAGGACACCCAGGGGCTGCAAGAGTAATTCTAAATTTGATCTGTCAGTAGTGTACAATGGTGGGAGGATTATGTTAGATACAACTCAATATTTTAACAATCACATGGATGTTTACTCAGAAGTCAGTCCGACTGAGTTTAATGGGGCTTTTTCCACATACATGTTAACAGGTTTCTAATTCTTATTAATCTGGAACAAAGAATAAGATCCCATTCAGATTTTATCAAGAGTACTGGCCAAATTCTGGTAGAGGAGCCTATCTGAATAGCACCTAGCTCCTCAGAAATCTCAGACTAATTGATTACATCAAATGGAACTTTCAGTAAGAGAAAAAAATATATCATAATCAATGCCTGAATTCTGGGCTGAGCTCAGCTTCAAAGTATCAATTATGGACAGATACACGTACATAGACTATGAGTCTCAGAAGATGGCCTTATTTGAAAATTACACATTAATATTTCCAGATACCTTGAATTGTCACCTGAAAAGCAGCTAAATCTCAAAAGACACTATGAGGTAAAGAGTGAACAAAGGCTTTGGAATTATGACATAGATCATCTTAAAAGATCTAATTTTACAGCAGAACTGACTCAAATAGGGAAACAGTAGTAAATGTTAATTCCATTAATAAGATGTGAGAGCATTATAACAAGCGTGTCACAATGTCTGGCAATAAAAGGAAAATATGTATTTCTTTACCCAGTTAGATTATACTAACCACTGACTTGGAAATACTAATATGTCTAGGACAAATCCCATTCTTACTGGCACAGGAAGAGCTCTTAGAACCAACTGTGTAAGAATTAACAAAGTTGATTTTGCTTTTTGTGTAACATTACTTCCTTGACCATTCCCAATTTCTTTCCAAGAAATTCAAGCCTGTTATTCTGTCTAGAAGCTTGTTAAAGGAATTACACCCACTTCCAAAATGACATAGTGAAAGGAACACAGAAGGCTTTGGTTTCAGAGATGTGTTCACAGTGTAAGGACAAAAGAAAGAAAAAAAACTGAAGCACCAGTCCTCCTCCTCTTCAGCATATGTTCTAGGGACTGAAAGAACAAAGATAACAGCAGTCTTTCTGAGGAAGGCTGAGACTTTTAGGCAAGAACAGAATGAAATCCAGAGTAAGACAGCATTTAACAGCTATAATGCAAGATGTGAGAAATTCATATTCGGAGTTCTCAATTTTTTTTAATTTAAAAAGCAGTTGTGGGAAGTAGTACAGATTGGATTTTGACTGTAGAACTAGGAAACATATTTTCCTCTATGCACTGCAGTCTCAATTTAAATTGTATTTCTGAAATTGCTACTGGTCAGGGAGAAAACAAGACAGGTACAATCTGGCCTGTGCGCTCGCTTGCTCACGCACTCTCTCTCTCTCTCCATCTAACAGCACACTGAGGATATTTGGATAGTGGTAAAGAGAAGAACAGTTAATATTCTCCAATCCTGCAATTTCTATTAACTCAAATCTCTCCACCTTGCAGCTTCCTTTAATCCAAGGAATTATTTCTAGTTGTTTGCTTAGAATAGGCTGAATGGGAAACAGAACGCAAAATCTTGACATTGGCAGAACCTTTGAATAGTTGTTCATGTTTGTTCTAAAAAGCTTTACAGCAACTCAGTACCTGATTTTAGTCTATGCTGAACCAAAGAGGAAGAGGCCATAATCACTGCAGTTTATCTCATAGGATAAATCTCCATTCTGGAGAAATTCCAACCACAACTGATTTAACCTTAATTCAAAGAAATTCAAGGATCTCTTAAGTCTGAATCACCTAACCCAAACAATAAAGGAGCAAACCTAAGCTAAAAGTGGCTTAAGATTTAAACAGCCTCTTCCCAAATTATGGTTCGGCAAAACAAGGGACATATATAGTTTCACTTCTTTGCTGTTTTGCTTTCTACCAAAATTCTATTCAAGAGAGTTTACATTTTTGGACAATGTTGATGCTCAGAACTTGAGTAGTAAAGTACCCTCAGGCACAGTAAGAGTCATCCTGTGTCATAAGCTGTAGCTCATCTAGTGCTGCAGAACTTCTCTTTGGTAAGAGAATCGTCCCTTAAAGAGAGGAAACATTCAGGGGAAGCTGTTGGAGAAGAAAGCAGTCAGCGATTTGAATGGCAGAACAAGGCAGAAGATATATTTCAGCAGCCCGAAATAACAATCTTACTTGGAGTGAGGCATAACTAATGAAATACTGAATCTTCAGGTGACAGAAGCAAATCCCAGTATCTGCAAACAGTTTGTTCCCAACGAACAATTCCACTTTTAATGTGCAATGAATTCCTCAGTGAAGTGCAAAGCAATATAACATTTGAGCTTTGTACACGCAGAGCTGCTGGAAGCAACCACTGCAGATCTTAGGAATGCTCCAGAGCATGGTCTAAGATTTTGCTCTCTGGTGCCTCAAAACTCTTTCTTATATGGTCACTGACTTGAATCATTATGGGGCTACCAAATATTCATCAACCTTACTATTAGCATGAGTAAACAAATTGTTAAGCACCAGAAAGAACTGTAGGATCTTGGAAACTGTAGAGGAAACAATGTGAGGCTCAAAAAAGGAAATACTGGCAAGAACTATTTGCTTTGTTTGCACTGTCTTGCCTGAAACCAATCCTTCACACCATTCCTTTGATAAAACTTGTGTCCAAGTGCACAATCAGCATGCGCAGGAAAGACATCTCTTTGCGGGTATTTTCAAAGATGATTCTGGGGTCATCAGACTGGCATCGCAGACAGTTTGGAGCCATCACCATAGCCAAATTATTTACATCCATCTTGGTTTTGCCTACATTGGTTGGCTGGGCAAAAATCTGTAAAATAAAGGAAACACGGCTCAAATAAAGGGGAAAAATAAAAGGTTTGTCACAGGCAAGACGACTTAGCTTCTCTAGCTCCTCAAAGGAAAATGTTCAGAAAGACAATGGAATCACTGTAGACAGCCTTGCATCGAAGGCTGCCTCTGGTGTATGATGATAGAAGAAATCTAGATTGATATTTCACAGTATCTGCAAATGCAATATCGAATGAGGCACCCCCAAATAGAACAACCCTATAGATTCTTTCTGCTATTTTAGAATGATTCCTGCTCAGGCATTCTCTATCTATGTACCTGTAAGAAGTGGATGAGGTAACACAAGACCAGTCTATTGAGCTCTGGCAGGAGTTCAACTACAGCCACTGCAGCATCAGGATTCTCATAGTTGCTGACACACTCCTTGTAGAATTGTTGTGGGATGACAGGCTCTTCCAGTTCTCGGTACCACAGCTTTAGCAAAGAAGCTTCAAGGACAAGAAGTAACCCAGAGACATTTACAACAATAATAGCATGCTGTCTGTTTTACCAACGTTATGTATCTATGTTTGTGTACCATGTAAACTATATTGGAACTGCTAATGTGTGATATATTTTTGGGGTTTAACATTAGCTGCTTTGAGAGATGTGTTAGCACTAAAATATACATAAAATGTCTAAATAATATGTGGTGCTTACTGTTCCAAAGTGGATCTCTGAGTAATCACAACACTTTCCTCCTCTTCCTAGATAAACTAGGCAACTGACTCTATCCTCTCTAAAAGGAATAACAGCATCATATATTGAACTCGACTGGTTCAGACTTTTGACAATCACAGGACACAAATCATAAATGGAAAGTCTTAGGGCAGCAAATGTTCTCTTCAGAAGCTATTACTAAAAGTTTTGCAGAAACTGAAATATAAACAAGGAAATATACATTTAGTAGACTTAAAACTGCTAACCCAGCTGAGATCTTTGACTACATTTTCAAAAGTTTTGCTCTTCTCCTATTTCTCCATACCTGGTATATTGGGATCACTAAGGTTATTAGGAATCTTCCACTGATCCACCTGTAGTTTTAGAGCATTGACTTCATCAATGTCACCAGGAATTCTGAAAGCATACACAGACAGACAATAATGAAGCTGAATTTCAGAGGCAGAAAATCATACACATCCAGAAATAAGTGGCATCAGTATAACCAAATAAAAAACTATCTGAAGCATTTCTGAGAGGCGGAACCATAGTTAATAATTTCAAACCAGCAAGGAAGTATTGCTGCCTGGATGGTCTATGGTTTTAGTTAACTCAACCAGACTGGCTATTTTCTAAGACTTTTTATTCCATTTTTCCTGCTATATTTTCCATTGTTCTTTTTTAGAATAGGCAACTGAGCGTAATCAATCATTGCAGTTTTGGGATTCCTTTACTATGTTTTTTTTTTAATATTTTGCTTTTTGCTACATTCCTTTTGTATGCAGGTAGTACTCTTTTGGTCACTAAGTGATCCACATTCCAAGAATAGGTTTATTGTTAGCATGCATAATTTTAAAATAATCAAAATAAAGTTTTGGCCTTACTCACACAATAGACATGTTGGAGAGGCACTTGTTTTCTGGGAATGCATCTGTCAGAGATAGCTCAAATGTGAGGATATATATTATGAATTCCCCCCTGCACCTTTCTATAAGCACAATATAAACTGAGTCTGATTCACACAATATCTTAAGGTGTTGAGAGAACAGGATGTGGTTCAGCATGCTGTGTGTACTCCGCCACTATAGTTTGTAGCCCAGCTTATGGTTTCTCATGCTGTGTGAACCCACCCATGTGATTTATTCAATAAATCATGGTTAAACAATTCATAGTTTTGTATGTTCTATGTACCAAGCATAAAACTACCATATATCAAATTTTAAGCCTGCAAAGCTTAATCTTATAAGGGATGAAATCAGTTTTCCTGACGTGTTTGATAGCATAATGATTTGGAATCCATGGGTCCTGTCCAATTTTTTGTAGTGGCTATTTTCTATCCCTGATTCTCTACTCATTTCTAGGTGTGGTTCCTTATCCAGAATCTTCAGGATAATGTTTAAGTAAATAAATGTAACACATCTCTAACTTATTACATCACTGTTTCTTGCCATCTCAAACCCTCTAGCTGGGTTAATATCTAGACTGTGTATGAGGGAAGAATGGTCAGGAGAAGCAGTGTTTCCCATCCCATGTTTCATGCAATATTTTCCCCCCATCCCAGCTGTGTTTGAAGATGCTACCCACATAAAGGCATTTACAGAAATGATGGTATACTACATCATTTAGCAACTTTAGGATGTGTGGACTTCAATTCCCAGAACTCCCCAGCCAGCCATGCTTCTGGGAGTTGAAGTCCACACTGGTATACTGGGAGAGACAGAAAAAAATCACAGGAAAAAATGTAATTAACACCAATGGCTTTATTATTATTTTCCCTCATAACTAGAATATATACTTGTTTAGATGGAGACTTTTGGCTGCAGCTGGCTATGCAAAGAAAAATAAGTAAGAGGGCAAAATGGGATGCAACTTGTCTCATTATTATTCGTAGACTAGTTTCATAGCCAACTGCTATTTTACATAGCATTATCTTTTGTACTAGAATACCCTAAATACTGTACTTTCTGTAGCTGTTTTAATTTCACACAGGAAGTCTGTGATAACCTCATAGCTAATTGGCATTTTAATACTTAAGAAACTGCCCAGATAGAACTAGTATAATAATTTAACAGAAGTGAAATACTGCAAATATTTTCAGGAAGGTATCTATGTTTACATAATTATGCCCTTTTGTAACAGCAAAGGGGAAATACCTCTATTTACCTTGAAAGATCACTTCAGAATAAGAGTGTTGGCTGTAAACCAAGATAACATACTGGGGATGAAAGATTATTTGAAGGATCATTATATTTTTATGGATGATTGAAAAATAGTTGCTATTTATCTCCCTGTCATTCAAGAACAAGATCTGATCCTCAGGTTGTTCAAGAGTTCATAACTGCAGAAACTTCAGATAACAAATATTCAGAAATATCTGTCATCTTTTAGTTTTTGAGTATCTATCTGCTCTGAAGCAAGTTTACAAGCACTAGTATGGAGACACTTGTTTTGGAGAAGCTTGTAAAATGCATACATTTCCTACAAGCATATTTTCTTCTAAAACTCTATAAATGAAGCTTTAGATGTCTACTCTCAAAAAGAAGAAATGTGAGGTGTGATCAAACACAGGTGAATGATCTAGTGTTGATGACCACCAGTACTGCATCATTTAAACAGCTGTAGTAAGCTATTTACCTGAATATTCCCTCAGTCTGTTCTCCCCCCAGTCGCAGTACTTGCTGAGACAGCTGTGTTTGTACCCAAGGCAACTTGTTATCTGGATACATGTCCTGCTGCCGTGACATGATTTCTTCCAGAGAGCTGCCAAACAGTGAAGGTGTCACAATAGCATTCTTGGCATGTATTATCTCCTCAACTGTAGGCTTCCGGAGACCCTGTACGAGCAAGAAAATTAATAATAATAATAATAATACTAATACTACTAATAATAATAATAATTGGAGGAGGAGGAGGAGGAGGAGGAGGACGACATTGCAATACCCGGAGACAGCAGAATAGAAGAGAAAGAACAGAAGAAAATCACAAAATATAAAGACCTGCAAATAGAAGTAGAATGACTATGGCAAAAGAAAGCAAAGATAGTACCAACAGTTATAGGCGCCTTAGGTGCAATCCCAAAACACCTGGAGCACCACTTGAACACCATCAACACTGACAAAATCACCACCAGTCAATTGCAAAAGGCAGCTTTACTTGGAACAGCTTATATCCTGCAACAATACCTTTAACACCATCAAACAACAACAACTGCCTATCCCAGGTCCTCGGGAAGGACTTGATAGGTGGATAAAAATGCCAAATCTGGTCTAAACAACTGGCTGACTGTGCAACCAACCATAATAATAAACAACTAAATAAACTTGCAATGGGTTGGAAGGATATTGTACTTCAGCTTCCTTTCCATTCATGTCTTCTGAAAATACATTCTCAGAAGAAGAAAAATGGGGATTTCAAAGGGAAGGCTATTTGAAATTGTTTTGGAAAAAAAAGGATATAAAAGTAGATAGTTAATACATCCATGATTTTATTTTTTAGGAATATACCAATATGAAACTTGGTAACTCTTGAAGGTGTGTATTAGCTGGTCACCTTTAAGCATACATATACCCATACCCATCACACAATTCCTCTTTGGAATATGCAATGTTATACAGAATACAAAAAAGAAGTAAGATAGAGTAAGACAAAGAGATTAAAGGAATGAGATAAGCAAAAGAAAATGGAATATAGTTAAAAAGTAGTTTATGCCAAAACCTTTCACTATACCTCTCCATCTCTTTCTATCCTTGTGAAGTATACTAGCTTCTACCACACCCATACTCTACCTCATATGTTGCATTTGGTCTTTAAACTTTTCTTTATAGAGGATCTTATTAAATCCATCCAGCTACAAATTTCTTGGTCTTCCCCTTCTTGACCCATTCACTCTTGCTTCATGTACTTCTTTTACAGTTTGATCCTAATTCACTTTCTTTAAATGACCAAATCACTTCCATGTACTTCTTTCATACTGGTCCATATTATATTTTTTCAGCCCTGATTCATTCTTGACTCAATATCTTGTTTTACCACACATATTTATTAAGTACCCCCATTTCTACTACACTGAACTTATTTTTGTTTCTCCTGACACATTTAAGTCTTACTTCCATATGACGAAACGGGCAGCGCACTCTTATACACAGTAATTATTGCTTCTTTGGACAAATGTTCATTCCTTGCAATAGACCAGCATTATTCTTATTCATTAATCTTGCTCTTTACCATCTATTATTCTTGCATTCCAAGTCAGTCTTCCATTGATCTTCACCAGATGGGCCCATACATACTGACTTTTACTGCCCAACACTGCTTTGGTCAATTGGGGCTTTCACATAATGCTTTTCAGAAAGGCAGAGAAGGTATAGACTAGGTTAGCAGTCTTTTAGTCATGCCACATATAGCATTCCTTGCCATCAATAAGGCCAGTACTGGTCAGTTTTGGCACATTTTAGGCAGTATGTCACAAGTGCAACCAAAATCCAATTTTAGCCAAAGCATCTTATCATATGCAAGTTCAGAACTCTAATCTAGAATCTACTTTGTATCCTAACATACTGCTGCCTGCATCTCACTAACCAGGAAGTTAAGTTAAATTAACTTAATTAACGTCATGGAAATATACGTAAATACTCTGTTCAAAGTTCATGTGCTACAGCAAGGGTGGGTTTGGGCATTCCCTTCCCTTTTCTCCTCTCAAAAGCTGGAAGGAGATTAGGAGTTTTGTTAATCCTGTTTTGTTCAACTAGAGCTTTTTTCCCCTTCTGAACTTGACAAATCATAATTAACTTCAACTTTGAATTAAGAACTCTTTATAACATGCATTGTTTATCTTTAATGTATTTCCAAAAACACAATATTATATAGACTTTAATTACTCCATCAAGTCACTGAGACATTCTGAAAACAAGAGCTATCACACATTTTGTCAGAGGCAATTTGCATGCGAGTATGGAAATTCCCAGTATGACGGCAGTGTCAACAGAATTAGCTGTCACATACTGATTCTAATTCAAACCACTGCTCTGACTCATTACTCTCAACACTGACTGGTAGTGATTACCAAGGAATATAAAGTCTCCATATTAATTCTGACTGCTAAAGCATCTTTGCATGAACATTCAACACACTTTGAAAAAAACTGATGTTATTTAATAGTCCTTCTCAGTCTTCCTTTTCTTTCCTTCTATATTTTTCTTCCATACGATTCAGCAAAATATTTCAGATTTTGTTTCCAGTTTTATAATAGTACAATATGAATGTACATATGAATTTTTCCAATCTATTTATTCTCATAGCTGATAAAAGCAATTTCAGTACTCATACATAACAACAACAAAGGAGAAAGGAAAAAAGGGACTCACTTAAGTTGTGCTATTAAATTAGGGTATTTCAAATTACTCACTTTTTTGCCTCCAGTGACTGCTACTTTTTGCAGCTTTCGGTAACAATATCTGGCATAAGTGCTGATTGGTAGACCTAGCAGATAAAAATGAACAAATTAAGTGATTTTAGAGTGGACCTGGAAAACCCCTTTAAAAAGAAAATGACCCCAGAGCATGAATATCTGCAGATCCTCTCTGCCACTCAACCTTATCTTTATCATCGAATAATAAGAATTCTACATACATTCTATTATAGTTTTATTGTTATGTAAATCTGGACATCTTTCTCCAAGACATTAGTTTGTTGTAGATTTGTTTTGTTTTCTCAAAGTATTTCCCCCCTGTACTTACTTCATTTATGGCAGTTTGAACTAGGAAAAAATCCTAAATCCTTTGGTGTAGAGTGCTGTAAGAAATGCTATATACTTATAGTGGTAATAATTGGATCATTTATTCTCCCAACTCTAAGCTATTTTTAAAGTTTCTTTTATCTGTAAATTTGTATTATTAACTTATCTGAAAATCATAATCAACATATAAAATACAAACTTTTCCTATAACATTCGTATTTTGTGACTGATTTGTTTATTCACATTCTGTTGCTTTTCTAAAAAACTGACTGTATCTTCCCAGCTTTTACACTAGGGAACAACTTTATCCATTAAAACAAAACAAAACTATAACAGACAGTATTTTCACTATGTTATTTGGGAGATAGTTGCCATTGCTAGCACTACTTTCAGACTAGTTTTAATATCAAATTCAGTTTTGTTATTGTCTGGAAAATTTGTCTTGGAATTGTTACATAAAGCAGAATATGGAAATTCTGGTGGTTCTAGCATGCTCCCAAACTGACATTTATATATCAATTTATTTAAAAGACTTATATGGCTCCCCATCTTACGTACCATAACTCACAAACACATAAAGAAAAAATAAAGCCACCATCAAAAACTCCAGCACCCAACAAACACTCCTCCATACATCAACATTTAGATTAACTGAGCTCCAGCCTCACCCTAACCCAATGCTTGGCTTGTTTCGTAAGGTGCTATAATGAGAAATGATGATCCTTTACTCACCCTTGGACTATTACAGTGGTACCTCAGGTTACGAACTTAATCCGTTCCGTGACTCTGATTGTAACTCGAGTTGGTCGCAACGCGAGGCAAATTTCCCCATAAGGTTCAATGTAAATACGGCTAATCCGCCCTCCGAATTTGGTCGCACCATGAGGCAAATTTCCCCCCAAACACACCACAAGCCTCACTGAACATCTCCTTGCTACTGCGATCTCGCCCACAGGAAGCCGCGACCGTGTGGCAGCAGGGCAAATGGCCGCGGATCCGGTTCGTAGCTCGAGGCGGAGTCCACATGTCGAGGTAAATTTTTGGGGCTGGAGCTGGTCGTATCTTGAAAAATTCGTAAGGAGGGGCGTTTGTAACCCGAGGTACCACTGTAGTATCAATTAGAATAGGTCTAATGTACCTCCTGCTGTCTGCAATATTGGATAAGAGCCATCCAGTGCTGCGAACGTGATAGTACTCTATTGTTAAATTAAAGCTATTGCCTGAGTCACATGGCTCAAGCTTACTGCTTCGATAAAATTAACACTGAGCAAGCAATGAAGGATAAAACTGCCATTTTTGCATTGCACAGAGTTTATTTTATTTAAAGCACTAATATGGCCACCCAACTCAAACAATGGGTAACATATAATCAACCAATGAACAAAGATACCAAAGACAAAATAAAGAGCACCAACTAAAAGCAAATATAAAAAATTATCTGATGATGTGGAACTCAAATTTATTGCACTCTTCCAGACAGGAGGACTAATTATCCTGCCCCAAACTCTCAAGGAAAGAGCCAGATTTTCACTGCCTTTCTAAAGATTTGCAGTTGATTTCAGCAACACTTTAACTTGTGTGACATAGCACTTTGGGAATTGTGTTAAGGAAGTAGTAAAAAAATTCTGAAGCAGGTAGAAAGTTCTTGCTGTGAAAGAATGTCTTATCGCTCTGTACTTCCAGAAACACAGCCTTTCCTTATTAATCATAGTAAGGTGATCTGAGTATCATTAATAAAAAAAACAGTAATGTTTTCTGAGGACACTTAATCATTTGACAAGGTAAAATCAAAACAAATGACCAGGATAATTTAAAAATAAGAAAGAACAATAAAATGACAGATGTGAATCAAGGAAAAATAAGTAAAGGTGAAGGAATCCTATACTAATGCAGTCTGAGTTGGCAGTAATTGACTGGAAAATAGATCTGGAAATGGTAGCAAAATGAAAGCATGCCCTTGACATTAAACAGTAATGAAAAAGAAAATGTCTCTACTAAAATCAAAATGCAACTGTGCTGTTACATGTAAATGTTTAGGTATCTCTTGTCAAGTAACATGTTTCAATTAATCTCTAAATAGTATCCCTTGTTTCAATGAACCTCTAAATACTATGCATTTAAATATGCAGAAAGAAGCCATGTTTAATTTTGTATCAAGTAAAGCCTATGAAAATTTCTATTCACGTAGGGGCTCATGGAAACATACAATTTGAGCAGAAGTGCCTACACCATTCCATGCAACTGTACAAATATATAGTGAATCACACTTGAAATGCTGCATGCAATTTTATTTGTCACATCTTAGAAAGGATATCACAGAACTGGAAACACTAGAGTGGATTTGGAGAAATTGCCTATAGGGGAAGTCCAAAACATTTAAGGAATTTTAGTTTAGAAAACATTTATAAAATTACACACAATATGGGAGAAAATGGATCATCCAATGAACCTGGATTATCTAATGAATCTGATAGATTAAAGATTCAGGATAAACAAAATAAAGTACTTTTCATAAGACATATAAGAAATTTCATAGATTAACTAGCATAAGATGTAGAGATGGTCACTAATAAGGAAAGATTCAAAAAGGGATTAAACTGATTTATTAAGATAAAAGTCTCAATGGCTTGGATCCAGGCCATGTACAGGATTATATTTTCTGAAGAGAATATGCCTGCCCTGTTGGCTCAAAACAGGATACTTCAGCTTATTTCTCCAGGAGTTAGATGGATGGGAGTCTGAAACCTAACTTTCTCAATGTCAAACCCATCCTTGTAGTACACGCTTCCTCCTGAAATCTGGATCCCCCCCCCTTTAATATTTTGGAAAACCATCAAAATCTGATTTTTCTGTGGAGCCTTTGAGGCTTGAGATTTTTGTGACTTAAGACTGTTTTTAAGTCTCATTTTTAAAATTTAAATTTGGTGTTAATTTATTGTTAAGGTATAGTATGTTACCTACCCAGAGTTTGTGAACATGAATGAGGTATGAATCTAAAAAGATAAAAGAAAATGAAGGGTGCTATTGGTATATTTTATATCAACATTTTCTCCTTTTTGGGGTCTAGAATTCTTATCTAAAACCAAATATAAGCAGAAGTGACAATGAAACACTGAGCAGTATTATTACATTTGATGCAAAACAATACATTAAAACAATCAGAAACTGCCCAAACAGAAAAGCATGCCAATAGTTAGAGCAGTCTTGAGATCAGATGAATCACTTTTCTAGATAGTAAGAATAATGAACATTATCTAGGCAGAATATAGGTCTTTGAGAGAGAGAGAGAGAGAGAGAGAGAGACTGACTGACTGACTGTCAGTGAAAAAAAATATTTTAGTAAGTAAGGCTGTAACACAGTAGAAGCTGCCTGCACTTAATTTTTATTAGGATTTTTTAAAGTAGGTATCAGCTATTGGACTGAATTCAAGTTCCAAGACTACAAGGAAATGGAAAAAGAAGTCCTTATGCTATAAACACAGAAGAGGAATATGGCCAAATTAGCATTTTTGCTGGAGTCTGGGAGCCAATGATTATAACTGATCCCATCTGGATGGAAAGATCCCAACTGCTTTATGAAACTAAGGCTGCAACCCAATCTGTGTTTATTTGGATACAGGTTCTATTGAAATAAATGAGACCTTAGATTGAGGCAATATTTATTTATACTTAATCTCAGAGTTGTGAGATTGGGGCATTACTGAAGCAATGTTAATAAATTAGAATACTGTGGAACAAAATAAAATAACAAAATAAATACTACAAATTTTACCAGGACTTATTTCATTTCACATTTCTTTCTATTTCTGTATTGCTGATACTTGCATATGCTCTAGAATGAACTTTCCTACATTAAAGTACAAGCACCTATGCCAGAAATCCATGATACACAAAACAGAGATATATGCTGATTTTTGTCTTCTTATATGTTTTACCTTCATCCTCTGTGCTTTGTTTTCTCTTTTTCCTGGATTTTGAGTTCTTTTTGTTTTTCAGATCCAGAAGTTCCTTAATGCGTTGGGTAACTGCAAATCCAAAGTATTTTTAACTGAGTGATGGCAAGAGAGTCAAATATTCACTGTTTTCTTCCATCTGTACAAGCATGTCTTTACTGAACTCATCACAAAATGAGCTCTGTGCATCTCCCTGTTAAGTACGTATGTTTTGCCCATATGTATCTGTTGCTTTTCTCAACAGTTATCACAATCAGTAGCATGAGCTTGAGGACCAAAACTGAATGTCTCATAAATTATTTGACCAATGTATATAATGGAAAAGAGATCTGGAATTTAAAATATTCCTTCTCAAATTATTATTCTGACTAAGAATGACTGAAATATTTGCTCTCTCCAAACTTTTCAATCCAGTATGAACTGAGGCTCCATCTGGGCTTTATGCTATCAGAATCCAGGGATATAAAAAGAGACTGCTGAAAAAACCTCTCAACTAATCATTTGCTTTCAGTAAACCATAGAATACCAAAGAATTAAAAAAAACTATCCCTGTATGAACATCCACATTTTTTTTTCAGTATTCAGCTTGAAACATAACAGAAACTTTGAAGTTTAAATGCATGGCAATTAATTATATTTACCTAGATGGGAACACATGACCAGTTTTGTCTGAGCTCAACAACTAAACAAGGTTAGGCCTGGTTAGGTCTTGGGTGGGAGGCCATCAAGCAATTCCAGGATTGTAGACTAGATTGTGCAGTTGAAAAAACATCCTGGAAGAAGGCAAGAGCAAGCTGCTTCCATATTGTTGCCAAGAAAAGCCTCCTCTAGTCACCAGGAATTAAATTTGACTCAAGTGCACCATTATATATTTAATAATTTAATTTTAATATTTAACTGGCTTTAATAGTTGAATTATGTTAATTGTTTAGTTTCTGTTTTAATTGTGTATGCTGCCCAGAGTCACATGCAAGTGAGATGGGTGGCAATATAAAATCAATCAATCAATCAATCAATCAATCAATCAATCAATCAATCAAGGTTTGCCTTGGGAGCTTTGTAATAATTTCTTGCAAAATTATAGAAAACGCTGTTTCTTTAAAGATATATAGCTTTTTGTTTCAGTGAAACTGAATCTCTATCATGAAATCTAAATGGAGATAAACCCCTTAAACATTGCAAGGATTTTTTTTTTCTGATTCTTCAGAATCAGAATGGAAAGGATTCTACCTTGACCAAAGAAGCCAGGTTCTTGGGCAACACAGTCTGCATTTTACCTTATAGAAAAGAAAGGAAGCTTTGGTCCTGAGCTCCTTTACTAATATGTATTGTACTGTATTATGTTAACTTTACCCTATTATAATTTATTTCATTTCATCTATAGGTGTTTAAGGTACTGTAATTTACTTTACCTTTATTAAATAATGCACTTACTATTTTCATCGGTGATTTGGCTGAGGTGACGATAGATGTAACCTTCCAGGTAAGATTGGAACTTGGGTGATGGGGAGAAAAAGGCCAGACTAATTGCCATGAGTTCCCAGCCCCATGTCAGACTTTGGTAGCACATATTGTCTGTTGTTTGTCTGATTAGTTGAATGTATAGCTCATCCCGTAAACCTTGAATACTCCAGCATTTGGTGACAGTGATCAAAGCCACATTATTCCGGTCCATTCTGGCTTGCCTGTCACCCATGTAGATTTGTACCAGTTTAAATATTTCACAGGCTTCCTTTTTGATGGTACAGTTGCTGGTGATAAGCATTGGCTTTTTGATGGAGCCACCATTCCAAGACAGCATGTTGGCAATGGAGAGCCTTCGACGAAAGATGCCCTGAGTATGCATATTAAGATTTTTGGAAGCCCAGTCAGTCATGCTGCTTTGGGAGATGGGCTTTCGTATGGTGTGGAAGGGAAACTGATATCCAATGTCGGTACCAGGTTGAACGTTATTCTCTTGTTGAGAATGAGACCCTATTGTTCCACACTGTAATGAATAATAGATAAAAAAATCATTGAAAAGCTATCTGAGCTGCTCATTTTCTCTGAACAAAATAGCTGATTTTTAGTCATTTCTTTCACCAGGTATCCTCTAGATATGTTGAACTTCAACACATCTGACTAGTATCTGATTCTGGAAGACTGGATTATGCAGGCTAACATTAGACCATTCTATTTTATTCATTCAAATAATGTAACTCATTTCTCATTCAGTATCACCACATCTCATTCCTGTCTATAGAATTTACTTCTGTGTACTGACAAAAAAAAGAGAGATATAATGGAATTCTGGGTACTGATGAATGAGCAACAGCATCAGGAATGGATCCTGGTGTTGCTATAAGGCAAAAAGCTGCCTCCTTATACTGCTGTAAGAATTCTTAGGTTGGCTCCTATTAGTTATTGTCAAAATTCTGGGATACAGGACTGAGACAAAAGGAAATCCCCTGTAGCAGTTTTTCAATACTATCTCTGCATATTAAGTTGCTTTAGCTACATTTATATTGATTAATTACTTTATTTGTTTTTTAGCTCTCTACCTTTAATATTATCAAGTACTATAAGGATTAGGGCTAAAACAATTTAGGCTTATTTACAAACAAGCACAAGCTGTGAAGTTGTACAGGACTTTTTTAAACTCACTAATCAAATATTTGTCTTCATAAAGTTCTCTTAATGCAAAAGTGGGCAATTTGTGATAGCCAGAGTATTTATTTTCTTCTTAAGTAGTTAGGAGCTACATGGACAGTGACATTAAAATTTCACACAAGTTGCCAGGGCTAGATTTATCAGTGTAGTTTGTTTTTTAATTAACTATTTCAACAAATTATACATCTTTTGTATGTTTTCTTACTGAAATTGGCAGGAAATCACACCTCTATTTGGCAGCACATTCTCTATAGGCTGTAGGGGTTGCAAAAAAGATAGATGGAAACTACATATTATCTGTGGGTTGGAGAGTGCTCATTCCCACCTTAAATTGCTCATTCTCACCTTACATGAGATTCCAATGAATGGTCAACAGTAAGGGGTCTATCAGGACTAATTAGATATGGAAGATTAGAGCTTACAGATTCACTGGTTACAGTCTGTTAATTGTTCACCTACGATTTGTAAATGAAGTTAGAACTATGATTTCAATTTTTTAGGCATATGGTAGAGCACCTGACTTTCTAATTATCAGAAGATGGTATCATGACTGAATGTTGTTATAATCATTACTTCTTAGATTATATAATATGACAAGTGCTTTGTATATCCTGAAATATTCTAACTTTTAATATTCTAAACTTAGTTTGTAATGTTTTAATGCAAAGTATAAATACTTTGCATACAATTTTAGTTTGCAGATCACTTGAGCAATGTCATTTTCAAATTCCTGCATGTTCAAACTTAAATTAGATAAAACAGCTGACATTACCTGAACTGCCATTCTGAAGATTCAACATTTTTCTATAATTAATTATTTACCTCTGAGCTGTACTTTACAAAATTTGTGTCTCCTTTCTATGTTCTGTGATTTGATATGTAATATATAAAGCACCTTAATGTATTTTTTTCTTATATCCTATCCTCCAATAGTCTACAATGGCAGTGTCTTGCTGGGATTAGTGCACGGCCAATTAGAAAAGAGCATGGTAGATTATTTTTATATATGATTACTGCTGTGAGACTATTATATGAGGAAAAATGGAACAACTCTGAAATACCCACAACGGAGGAATGGTTGATGAAGATGACAAAACTAGCAGAGATGGCAAAATTAACTTGTTTGATTAGAGAAAGACCAACAACTACATTTATCAGTGACTGGAAACCCCTTATGGACTTTTTGCTGAAAAGAGAGAAAAATGAACTTGTGATTTATGGGTTTGAAGATTAGAAGGGGTAGCTTATGAAAAGAAGGAAATAATGATGTAACTTTAGAGAGAGAGGGCAAAATATAAATGTATCTATAACTGCTGTCAAGCAGACTGGAAGCCACTTCTTTATAACTTTCCTTTTCCTTCTTTTTCTTTTTTCACTATTTACTATTTTTTAAAAAAATTTCTTTTATGGTTTTTACTTTGTTAAAAATTTCTTCAATAAAATTATAAAAAAATAGTCTACCATGGCAGTGGACAATAATTCTTAAATAGGAAAATCAAACCTGATTTACACATCACACTGAATGGCTGGAAAAATAAAAAATAAGAATCTCCTTTTTATTCAGAAAAGGCCTAAGGTTTTGACTGTGGGAGTATCTTTATTTAATTTCCTTTGTTCAAATGATTATGTGTGAAACAACACCCATTTGTAAAAAACTGAAAAGTTTGCAGCAGCAGAGGTTACAAGTTGATGATTAGAACTGTTAAGTAGGGTAACAGAAAGAGAAAACTAACCACGGAGACACATCCTATAGGAAACAATAAAAAAGAATAGAATTGCTATATGTGGGAGCACCTAGCCAACTTTAGTGAATCTCACAAAATAAGACAGGTTGTGCCTAGTTAATACTTGGATGGGAGAGCACCAAGAAAACCTAGGGCTGTAGGTTACACTAGGAAGTGAAAAAATGAACTTGGAAGGAGGCAATGCCAAAACACTTCCATATTGGGGTCAAGACATGTCCATACAGTCACTAGGAGTCAAGCTTGACTCAAGAAAGTCTTCTTGACCTTTTCCCCAATCTGTGTAGGATAGTTCTTCTTCTGATACAAATGTGAAACTTGATGGAAATGTATCTGACAGCATTATAAACAATCCCATATATGAAACCAATACTAATTTTGAGTACTGGCCATTTTTCAATATGATTGTTAGAACACTTACTTAATTTATTTAATAATGTTTAATATATTATTCCAAGCAAAAGACAAAAAAACTTTAGTTCTAACGAAAATATGCCAAAATGGTATAGCAAACAATAATATTCTATGTAAGGCAATAGTTCATTTGGCATAAAATGTTTATAGCTACAGTGTAACATTTTTCTTATACTACCTATGTATACATTTTTTGTATCTAGATAGAAATACTATCTATAGTGCCTACTTTTGCCTTGTAGCATCTGCATTTTCAAATGAAAACTGGCAATAATCTTGACTTCATTGTGGTATATTGTATCACAATCTTACCCAGGAGTGTTATTATTTAATAAAACTTAGCAATTTTAGTAAAACTTCCCATTAATAGTGAACTATTAAACAAAAGAAACAATACTTTTAACTATAGTGAAGGCCCACAATAACACTGAATACTTGTCCACCCATATACCTTATATTATGATCTAGCTGTAGAGTTTAATTTTTGACTTAATAGTCATAGTGTGAAACATGCAAACACATGCTATAATTTTCAGTGTACAGGTAGTCCCCAGTTTAAGAACAAGTTCCATTCCCAGGTCTGTCCTTAAGTCAAATTTGTATGTAAGCTGGAACAGTATTATTGTATAATACCATACAAGTAGTATTGTGTAATTAACTCGAACCATTGTGTATTTAACTCAAATAATTGTGTATTTAATTCAAATTTTGCTACAATAGGCTCCGTTCTTAACTATGGGTCATCTGTAACCCAGGCATTCTTAACCCAGGGACTACCTGTATACCTGATGGTTTCACAAAATGCCTGACTTCCTGACAATTATTATTAATAAATACTGTAACATGTTTATGATTGCCCAATAAAATTGATTGATATTAATAAATACCTGTGTTGATAATTCTGCTGTGTCTGATGATGACAAGTTTATCTGGCTGGCCAGGTTCTTTTCTAAAGAATCTATTTTTTCATAAGTTCTTTTCTGCCTCACCACATCTTGCTGTATTGCTGGATCATTTGAGAGACTCCCTTTACCATCCACTGTAGGCCTATATAATGACCTGTTACTAGATGTCAGATTATCTCTTGAGTTCCTGCTATTACACTTTTTAAAATGGTCTGATTGAAACTTAATTTTATTACCCTCTGGCATACTACCATTCTCCAGCATTTCTGCATCTAAGCTACCTTTGCTCCCTCTGCAGACTGCAGATCTATTCACCACTAAACGCATCTCTGCAATAAGCTTGTCATTCAGAGCAGTGAGTTCGCTGTTGCTGCCTACAGAACCAGGTCTTCCTTGGCCTGGAGCGTGTCGTCTTCCTTTTCTCTTTCTTAAGCTTGGAGAAGGACCTGTTGAATAGCCAGAATCTTGCTGACTTATCACTGTAGGGTATTCCTGAGCCTGAAGATTGTTCTGCCGGCTATTGTGGGCTTCCATATTTTTAAGAACATTAGCTTCTAAGACTCTCCATGACTGCTTGAAGCTCTCCCTAGAGCTAAGCTGACCCAGTTGGGATTTATCAATGCCATCAACTATCACAGTGGTAGAATTGGTTTTTTTGGATGACTGGTCAATGTTGACCATATGTTTAATATATTCTTTTCCGACAGGGCTGTATTCTGTTGTAGAAGGGTTTCTCAAATGCTTTTTTCCAGCCTGGTGTTGCTGTATACTTGGATGCTGTAATAATTTAATTGGTTGCAACTTCTTATTTAAGCTACTGCTTGGGGACAACTGTGGAGTTGTCCCATTCATATTTGTAATTCCAATGTCCATATCTATAGGAGGCTCATCATAAATTGGGGAGTCAATTGATGGTTCATCATATATTGGAGCTGGAGAAGCATACTTGGGAGAATCAGGCAACATCGTTTGTGACTGATTTCCTGAGGGAGGCTGAGGAGTATGTCCATTAGTTAGTACCAGACAAAACCCTCCATTCTCTGTCTTTTTAATTTTCATTGAACACTTCGTCTCTACTGGAGCTGTAGATTTTGGAGTTAATGAGTTTGTCACTATAGACTGAGACTGGGCATAAACAACTGCTTTGGGATGCATAGATTTCTGGCTGCTGATTTCTGAATTGTTCTGCATCTGAAAGGAATTGCTTGAGGAAGAATTTACTTGTCTAAGGCTATTAACTTTGACCAGCATGGCTGCTTTAGTCCCTGGTAAAGGCTGCCACCCAGTAAGGGTATCTCTGCAAAAAAACAAAACAAAACATAGTGTTAAAAATAAAGCAATAATACATGCCACTTTTGTCAAATGCGGAATAAACCCTGAAAAGAGGAATAAAATATATTAAATTAATCTAATTAATTTTGTTGTGGAAGCAAGCTTTACCAGATTTTGGATGGATGGATGGATGGATCAATTAATTAATTAATTAATTAATTCATTCCACAAAACTGATAGCCTGGTCTCTTCATAGTGGATCCTGGACAGGATACAAGATGAGAACATAATAAATAAAATAAAAAATAAAAATAACATAAAATAATAAAAAATAACATAAAAAATTTAAAATATATATGTATATATATATGTATATTTATTTTTATATATATATAAAAAAATTCCCCTCTCACCCATATGGGTGGTATGTGTCTTCCTCAATCTCCGGTCCTCTACCAGAGGCCTGGGAGTTTGAGGGTTCTGCGCAGTATCTTAGCTGTTCCTAGCACTGCACTCTTCTGCACAGAGAGCTCTGATGTTGTTCCTGGGATCTGTTTGAGCCATTCTCCCAGCTTAGGAGTCATGGCCCCGAGTGCTCCTACCACCACTGGGACCACTTTGGCCTTTACTTTCCACATCCTCTCGATTTCCTCCTTCAGGCCCTGGTACTTCTCCAGCTTCTCATGCTCCTTCTTCCTGATGTTGGTGTCACTTGGCACTGCTACATCTATCACTACCGCTGTCTTCTGGTCTTTGTCTACTACCACGATGTCTGGTTGATTAGCCAGTACCTGCCTGTCCATTTGGATCTGGAAGTCCCACAGGATCTTAGCCCTGTTATTCTCCACGACCTTCTGTGGAATCTCCCATCTGGACTTGGGGGGGTCTAGCCCATACGCTGTGCAGGTGTTCCTATACACAATGCCAGCTACTTGGTTGTGCCGTTCAGTGTATGCTGTTCCTGCCTGCATCTTATACCCTGCCACTATGTGTTGGACTGTCTCTGAGGCCTCTTTGCACAATCTGCACCTTGGGTCCTGTCTAGTGTGGTAGACCCCTGCTTCTATGGATCTGGTGCTTAGTGCCTGTTCTTGTGCTGCTATGATCAGTGCCTCAGTGCTGTCTTTTAGTCCGGCCCTTTCCAGCCACTGATAGGATTTCCCAATGTCAGCCACCTCAGCTATCTGTTGATATATATAAGTATCATGAGCACCCATAAAAGTAAAGAAACTAAATACAGGTAGTCCTTGACTTACAACCATTTGTTTAGCAACCATCTGAAGTTAAGATGGTGTTGAAAAAGTGACTTATGACTGGTCCTCACACTTACGAAGATCGCAGCGTCCTCACGGTTGTATGATCAAAATTCGGACACTTGGCAACTGGTATGTGTTTATGACAGTTGCAGCATCCTGGGGTCACATGACTGCCATTTGTGACCTTCCCAGCTGGCTTCCAACAAGCAAGGTCAATGGGGAAACTGCATGTTTCACTTAATGACCACATGATTCACTTAACGATCACAGTGATTTGCTTAATGACAGCCGCAAAAAATGTTGTAAAATCTGGTGTGGTCACGTGATGCTTAATAACTGCACCACTTAATGATGAATTTTCTGGTCCCTATTATAGTTGTAAGTCGAGGACTACTTGAAAATTGCTGAATGCTCTCTGCTATAAGATTGCTTTGGTCTGCCTACAATATGCCCAAAAGTTTGAGGCTATCTGCATCTTGGGAGGAAGGCAGGAAATTTCACAAATTACATTGTAAAGACATTTTCTACTTTCTTCACAGCTATCACAGTATTTAGAAAATAATATCCATTCAGAATTTTTTTAAATGGCCAGATTTTTCCACCTGCATATTTCTTTTCCAGGGAAATCAATGGTGTAATTCTAAAAGGAAAAAAAACCCTGCTTATCTGCTTGTAAGCTTGATTTTCTAGCAATTTTCTGCCACATATTCTTCTAACAAGAAAAATGGAGGTCAATACTCTATGCACATAGCTAATGAAATCAAATTAGCCTCATTTTGAGAAATATATATTCTGACATCAAATTGATTGCAAAAGCAAATACCTAAACACTCTAAACAGTGGCATAATTAAAATGATGAATCTCTCAGCCCACTTTCATCTTGTGAAAACTTCCTCACTTGCTCTATTTTCTCCTTGTGAACAATCATACCACCATACCTGGTTATTTATCCAGCTAAAAATACCTGATGAAAAGTAGGAATAAATAAGAGTTCCAGGAGTCTGAGTGCAAAACCTTAGTATTGTGTATCAGCTTTTCTATCATGACTATAATAAATGAAATATATTTAAATGTGACTTAAATACTGCACTTCACATTGATCACCATACTATCAAGTATTAACTCTATCAGGGTTTTTCAAACTGTTTTTCCATGGAACCCTAGGGTTCTGTGAGAGAGACTAAGGGCAAAAAAAAAAAAAAAAAAGTTCATTCCATAGGAGCATCCACAGCAATTCTTCTGGGGTACAGTGCAAATGGTGGGGCTTATCAGCTGACATTCAGAAACCCCAGCCCCTGAAGGCATTTGTGCTCATGGGGCCTCACTGCTTTGCCTGTTTCACATTGATTAATAAATCTTATGCTTTAACTCAAAATGCAGTCAAAGATGGAAACAGAAACAAAACTAAGTCAAAGTGGCCTAAGCAAGAATAAAAGAGTAGTTCACATTTAAATATTTAATTTCACATATTTAGACCAATATACAAACAGAAACTAATTTTCTTTATCTCCCATCCATTATGTCCCTTTTCATTTTTTTCTTTTTCCTTTTACATAGACATTAATTTTGTTCCTAAAATATTTTAAAATAAAATTTAAATGTTAAAAAAAATAATGCTAGAAAAAAGGGGTTAGAATCTTGGAAACAGAATAAAATCCCAGTTCTCAGTTATTGGTGAATACATTAAGACAGTGTTTCTGTAAATTGTTTGAACTTCTTTCTCTCAGATTCCTTAACTGAAGGACTAATGCCTCTTCTAAGTAATCAACTGAAACATGCATCTACCCTTCATTTGTTATGTTTGGAAAGTCTACTTTTTTTTCAAATTCTTTCTTATAGTACTGTTGCTGAGCTTCAGGGTGGGGACAGGGAGAGAAGACAGAAGTGAACTTGTGACTGAAACACCTATAAGTGAATTTCATTTTTCATTTCCGATACCAAAAGCAATTGTCATAACAGCTGGCAGCACCCAACAGATGGCTATGTCAAAAAAGCCAAGCACAGACAGACCAGGTTAGTACTTGGATTGGAGATTACTCAGGGAAATCTGTTTGCTCAGAAGAATACAATGGCAGACTTCCGGGGAAGAAATGGCAAACTGAAGATGGCTCTGATGAAAGTGGAGCTGATGACTGTGGCAGAATGAAGAGCTGGCGAGTAGACCAGCTCTTCATAATTCCTCTTCAGACAAATGCTCCATATAATTGCTCCTTGTAAGTAGACTGCAAGGCAGCTGTCTCTGGTGGGTTTAGAGCTCTGGGAGATGAGGGAAAGCCATCTTTTCACTCAAACCTCGGTCGACACCTTTCAAAAGGACACTGGGTTTGCATACTTCCTTTTCTAATCACTTTTGGAAATTGCTAGTTAACTGCTTTTCAGCTATTAGGAACCTTTGGATCAACACATTTTACAGCACCAGGTGAGTTCCCTTCAATCCTTAGCAAAAGAAGTTTTAAATACAAGTTTAAGGACTTAATTTTTTTTTGCTTTTGGAATAAACAGCAAACGGGTGATTAGAACTTTGATTTTGGAGAATTACAAACAGAGTAAGGGTCCAGATGGATTTGAAATAAGATTTTGGAATTAATTATAAGAATCCTTCCCACGGACAAATGCTTTTGTTTTGAAGTCTCTTAAAAAAAAACATGATAGGATGTGATTTTGAAGGTTGGACACTAGAGGGAAACTGAAAGAACTAAATATTATAATTAAAGGAGAACACCACTTAAATTTGACTTACTAATACAGAATGTAGCAAAATATCTTAACATTGGATGTATTGACGAATATTTTTGAATAATGGACCCATTGTTAATTTTAAGAATCTCTGCCTCTATACATAGACTGTATTTAAAAGATGTTATGGAAGAGGAACAAGTTTTACCAGACAAGACTGAGACTGATCTGAAAATGGATTTAAAAATGACGGGCTACAAAAACGATATGGAAAAAGATGCTACACTGGATATACAAATGAAACCAGCCAATGTCTTAATAATTAAAAGGGATATACAAATAACAAACCAAAAGAGTGACCTAGATAACTTTCCAATATTGGATTTACAAAAGAGACTTGTTAAAGCTTTGAAGAATTTTGTGAGAAGGGACAAAGAAAAAATGAAAAGAAGTCAAGTTCTAGGACATTATTTGAAGGGACTAAAGATCAAGATTGTTAAAAATAAAAGGAAGGAATATAAAGTTGGTTTATTTGATCAAGGTTAAAATAGATATGTTGTTCTCTCTGGTAATGCTTAATGGACTTTTGCTGATCAGGACTGAACAACTAGGCTTTAAGGATTTGTTTAGCGATGGGATGGGGAAGAACAGATCATCTGTTGTGCTTTAAGAGAAGGTGATAAGTTACTAAAATTGTTTATACTCATTGTGATGAAGGAGGAAGTCATTTCTTTATATATTTCTTTTTTCTTTACTATATTCTTATTTTTTTTCTATTTTTCTTTTCTGCACTATTTTTTAGTTTGTATTAGTTTGTATCTTTTTAATTGTAATTTTTAATAAAATTTCTATTAAAAAAAAGGCAATGGCAAATTATTTCTGTACCATTACCAAAGACCAACCTGAATCTATTCATATAGGGATCAGGAGCTGAATTCTGATTTAGGCTTTACCTTTACATTACCAAAAAGAATATACGAGTTGAGCAAATATTCAAGGATAATTTATTCAGAATGGTATATTTTCCTGCCTTCTTCTGTTATTATTTTGACCAGGGTCTTGTTGGCAAGGTTGTAGTGAAAAACAATTTCCATCCAGTAAATCTAAAGATTGCCCATCCTTAGTGTATAAGAACAGAAATAACTTTCTTACGCTGAAGTAACAGAAAGAAGGTGAGGATTATGAGAAATTCAATACATGGCCTTTAAATTCCAATTCTCCTCTTCAGAAAAATTAGTCATGTTGAACATTGTTACAGTCTGAGAGACCACTTTTAAGAATTACTCAGTACAAGATTATTACAATAGGCTGCAACCAGTCAAGCAGAACCTCCTGACATATCCAGTCTGTGTAGTTCAGGAGTTTTGACTTCCAAAAAGGATCCCTTCCTTTAGTCCTGCTCAGATCCAAAGCATTTTGGATCTGAAAGAAAGCAAAGAAAGTGCTTTGAATCTTCCTGGCCAAAGCTAGCAATTCAGAACACATCTTGTAATAATTCTGAAACACAATGGGCAGCTGTGCAATCATGTAGCCCTGCATGTGGAAAATGTATTAATGACAAATTCCATTTTTAAGCCACTGAAGACAAATCTTAAGCTATAAAAAGTATATTTGGGAAAAGGAAAAAAAAATAGAAATAAGGGAAGTTAACAATTACACACAGAAAATTTCAAATAAAATCCATTCAGTTACCTGAATTTACCTGAATTGTATATTTTGAATTGTATATTCTATACAACTGAATATGTATATTCTATACAACCTGAATTGTATATTCTATACAACTATATTGTATATACAACTATATTGTATATACGTAAGATCAAGGATTTTAGAATCTGTTCAAAGGGGATAACTGGAAAGATGTAATCTTGATCTCCTATTTCAAAGCTCTTAGCTCTGCTTTTTTCTTTCCTTGAGCAGTATCTTCAGTGCTCTTAGAATGTGAAGGATAACTGCAAGCCTTCTTCTTTCAAGAGAGTGACTGCTGCTTTGCCCAGTCAAGCAAAATGTTCTATCTCTGATTCACCAATCTAGCCATCACCTCAGAAAATTATCTAGTGGCTGAACAATCCTATGGTTAAATGATAAGTTTGATTAGTTTTAGAAAGAATTATATGGGAGAAGCTTTGGGGGAAAATAAAACATATTTACCAGATACTTTAGATGGCACTGTTGGACTACATTACAAATTAGGTATTTGTTACAAATACCATCTTGAATTTTGGACAAAACCCCACTGTCTAAGTTTTGTGCTGAAAATAAGAAAATATAAAAGGTAGGTGGGAAACAATTTGATGTAAAAAGGATTCTGCAGCATTTCTACAAACTGTCACCTGATTCTCCAAATGCTTCTTTGGCCTGCTGTTGCACTTTAATCTCTACAATCGACTTCATTCTGCTGAATCTTTAGCTGGTCTTCTAATATACCCTCTTACAATAAACATGTATGAAAATAAATTATAAATTACACAGGCAGAGTACTGGTTATTTTATATATTAGTAGATAGGGGAGCTTCTATTTTAGAGTTTCCATTCCTCAAAAATCCTGGGATAAAGGCAATTTTCAAGCTTTACTTGCACAACTCTGTCAATCTGCTATCTCACCTTTCTATTTTAAGCACTACTTTTTTCCTCCTCTATTAAAGTTGCTCTCTACTAGCCTTTTCCACCTATCATGTTGTTGTAATTGGAGAGTTCTTCATGTAACAAATTGACAGGTTAGAACAGATGCATCCCAATACTAACAGGAGAAAGCAGGGCTGGTAGCATCTGCAGTTCTGTTAGGCCTTGCCAGCTTTCTGTTAGAAAAATAGTGTCATAGGTGCCAACCCTACACATACTGCAAAAGAGCTTGTGTTGTGCATGGTTATTAGACAGGTGCTCCATCAGTTGTGTACAGCTGCCTTTGTTCATTATCAGATGATAGTTAAGAATGTCACAGGCAGCTGTTCAAACGGATTATATGAACCTTCCATATTAAGTCTTTCTAGTATTTTGTTTGTACTTTTATCTCAGTTGTGCTTTATCAATATCCTACGATATTGCTTTATTTCTTTTTAAGCAACAGACCACGCAGTTCCAGGTTCAGTACAATAACTGGGAAACCCAATCAGGAGTACTTTCCACATGCGGCAAATGTTATCAGTGCAATGACTATATGGACATATTCTATTGTTTTCCTAGAAACAATACGGAAGTGGTTTGTCACTGCTTTCTTCTGGTCTGTAATTTCTTTTGAAAATCTTATGTTAGATTTTCAAAGTCCTCTAAAGGTCTAATATCCAAAACACAATATTCTGATAGAAGTTGTTGGAGGGGGATCAATAACTCTTAAAGAAATACAGGAATTGGATTTAAGACATAATATCTCTGATACACAATGGGCTACAGTTTGGAAGAACCCAACATTATGATCAATATCTGCAAGGAGCAGGGAAATTTACTTAAAAGTATTAATGAGTGGTATCGTGCCCCCTTAAAGTAACTATTAAAGTAACTAAAATTACTTGGAAAGGCCCATATAAATGTTGGAAGTGTGGTGAAACAAAGGGCACCTATATGCATATATAATGGTCCTGTGAGGTTGTACAAAGATTCTGGTCAGAAATGATTAGAGAGATTAATAGTATGGATATAGGAAAATTCAGTTACAGTTCTGAGATATGTTTACTGACATTATTCAGTGAGACAACTCAAAGAACTGAAAATAAGATAACTATTCAATTCATGATGACTGCGGCAAGGCTAGCTATAGCACAATATTGGAAAAGCATACCGCAGACGCTCCAACTCTAGATCTCTAGTATTAAAAACTAAGAAAAATTGTTGCAGTGGAAGAATTGACATATAAAAGATGGGAGGATTGAAATATACTTCTGATTTAATTTGTGAAAAAGTAATCCTTTCTGCACAGCATAATAGGCCAAATTCCTCTTTATCCCAGTATATACAAAAGTTGCTACTGGAATCTTGACTTGTTTTTAGATCTTTTTAATATGTCTGCTGACTTATAAATCAATAAAGTCAAAACAGCTTTTTAAAAAGAAATTACCGAACTGTTTCAGATGACAATTCTCATTTTGCTTCTCTAGATGAGAACAGAGACTTGTGAGAGCTGACTATTACTAACATTCCTTTCTTGGGAAAAAGGAGCTTGCATGGCTTTGCTTCTATGTTCCTACAATCTTATGCCAGGCAGTAACCCTGAGAAGTCTGGGTGATTTTAATTAAAAAATATTGTTTTAATCAAGAACTAAGAGTGAATTATTTGCTGAAAAATTACTTTTGTCAAGTGGGTAATTTTAAAAAGCCTGATACTCATTAACCCTTCCACTGCTATTTCTGAGATTATTTTTAAACATTTATTCCGTATTTCATCACCATATTATAATATTTATTTTTTCCTTTTTATGTTGTTATAAATCTTGATACATTGTTTCAATACAGTAATGTGTGTACAATATCAATTGAAGATTATTGACATTCTATTATTTAGATAGAGTACTGAAGATAAAGAAGAGAAAAAATATTCTATGAATATTAATTACAATTTAGGAGACAACATTACAAGCATAAAATTATTTGACTTTTCATCCAAAGTTGAGTTTAATATTAAAAAAAATCCACTGCGAATTGCATCAGTGTTCTGTGAGTGATCTTAAACTAATTGCTTAGAATTAAAATTTCCATTATATTGTTACTTAGTATGTGTATGTATGTGTGTGTATGTGTACACACACACACACATTCATAAATATACATATACACATATGCGCTCTGGAAAATGCTCTAATGCTGGGAAAGGTGAAAGGCAAGACAAGAAAAGGAAGACCAGAAGCAAGGTAGATTGACTCAGTTACAGTGGTAATGAATGAACTATTGGGAGACCTGAAAGAACAGGTTAGGGATAGATCGTCATGGAAAAAATCTATCTATGTGGTCTCTTGAAATCTCTTTCTCTCCAATCTCTTTGCTCTGTGAGGGGGAAGCAAGCAATTTCTGTAAGCAATCCCTCCTTTGGATGGGGATTTCAAGAGAGTAATCTTCTACACATCAAAAGCAATGCGATTGTGCTGGTAGCGGAAAGGATCAGGCAAAGGAGAGATTGCCTACAGAAATCGCTTGCTTCCTGCCCCTCCGCCCCCCGCATGGAGAGATTGGAGACAAAGGCATTTCAAGAGAGTAAGCGATTTGCCTCGCATGCTCGTGGCTCGCAGCCCTGGATTACGGTGGGATTACATTGCTTTTGATATGTATAAGACAGCAAGCAGGCACTTGAGCATTCCAAAGGGCAGGGGAATGGTTAGAAGGCAAACAAAAGCCGAAGGTGTGAAACTGAATAGCGTTGTCTCTTTCCATCCAGAAAGCAGTCGTGGTGAAAGCGGAGTTGCTGGTCCCAGTTAGGGTCATTAAGAGAGGACCACCTGTAAAGATGTTTTAGGCCACTCAGAGTCTCAGGGCTACATATACATGTCTGTCTGTCTCTCTCTCTCTCAACATAATTTTAGTGTTAAACACACAATCTGTTCTAAAAAAATCATTTACAGATGCCTTTTTCAGAGACTTTTAAACATAAATAATCCATTCATGCAGGCAAGTGTGCAATACCTCACAAAGTTGTTATGGGGAAAATAGGAGGCAGGAGTATTAGATATGTTCACCTAATACTTGAATTATATATATCTTTATAACTTTATATCTCTATAGATATACATAGTTATCTATCAGTCAAAAAGGTGGGATAAAAATATGATAATGATAATGATAATGATAATGATAATGATAATGATAATAATAATAATAATAATAAAACATACTCTATCAGAATTAGGTTTATTTCTGGGAAAATATGCATAGATATTCACTTTGTATTTAATAGTTGTTGCCCTTTCTTTAAAGAGTCATACTAATTCCATTAAAGAACAGACGTTCTTTGAGCTAAACATATACAACTTATTTCTTCCAAACTTAAAAAAAAAAGAGCACAAAGCAAATCAGGATATCTTTAGTCTTTCGGAATTGTAACTCATCTGTGGAACTAGTTTAGGGTTTGGGGGAGCATCTTCTGGTGGTGGTTAATTATTCTTTATTTTATTTCACAATAATTTTAAGAAGTTCACTTTAACTTAAAACAATCTTGTGAAGGAAATTAAGTGACTGTCCACTCAAGATCACATATGAGTTTCATGACTGACCACAGACCTGAACAGAACTTTCCTCATTCTGGGCTGATCACAACATTTCAGAAATTTTTAAAACAATGACATAAATACTACAGACACACTACACTTGAACTTAGCCAAAAGGCCGAGGAGAGATGTGGCATAAATACAGGCATGGTAGCCACTTGGGACTTGCAACCTCAGCTCTTCCCAGGTCTTTAGTCTTTACAAAAAAACCCAAACTTGGTCATGATCTGTTACAGAAGTGGTGTGTCCTTATACAGGAACCTACGTATTTGTCTAGAGCAGCTTGATAAATGGGGGCAATGTTGCAGCCAGCCTCAGTGCTTACCAAATATGGTGATCACTAGATGGCAGTAAAGAGATACAACTTTTTGCTGCTGTCTAGTGATCATCTGTATTTTTGCAGCTCAGATCTGATAGCCTGATGTGGTGTAACCTACTGGTGCTGATCTATTCCCAAGATGCTGATGCTGCTGCCACCAATCCCTGCCCCCCCCACTCCCCAGCCACAAAAGAAGTTTGTGTGTGCAAGTTCTGAGCATCAGAATAAGACTATTTCCTCAAATTCAGCCACAAGCTCTTTAACTAATAACTAATATTGGAATAGGGAGTTCCTCTGAAAAGTGTGTCTTGGGGCCTAGAAACCTCTATTCATGCCCCTGGTTTATGATATTTACTGAGATTCAACAGCTTCCAGCTCAACTGCTTTCATTCAAATATTTTTCCCACAGTTCCCCAAGTAGAACAAACATAAGACTACTTACCTATTTTTTTACAATAAGCAGCCAGAACCATTCCTCATCTTATGAGTTATTTTTTTTAAACAAGGGTGTGTTTCCCTCTTCCTTCTATAGCTACAAAACAGAAGTCTGAAAACAATGTACCTTTCAGTTTCTGGCCTCTTCTCCAGACTGTTTCTGTCTTTACCCTTCTCCATGTCCTGTAGAAGAGTTATCTGGATAGGAGTGTTTCGTCCCTCACTACTTGTACTGCTCCTGTGCTGTGATGTCCTGAAATCAGACTGGGAATTGCGTTTCATGGCTTGGAGCTGAGCTAATGGTACAATGTCACAACCCTGTGGCCTGTGCCACACGGTCTGCTGAGTGATGGCATTGTAATAATAGAAACGATTGTTGTTTTGATCAAAGAGTTCCCACCACTGGTTCTCATCAGACTGACGAACTCTGAGGTTGGGTGGTGGATCCCAACCACATTCTCCAGTTGTCAAGTTGACATACATTCGTTCTCGAGAACGGGGTTCAATAATTTCCACCCAATCTGAGCTGAAAAAACAAAGGAAATACATAGTTTCAATCAAAACCACAGTGCTTTGTCATGACTAAGAAAACGTTGCATGTGAGATCTGTGGCTACCTATTTATAAAGTCTGATGGATCCGTACCATTCTGGTGATTAACATATATTAAAAACTGTTTAGATTAAGCTTCTAAGATTAAAAATGCATGTTCTAAACTTGGGCAATAAACAAAAAAGTTTATTTACATCAACTTTCTATTATAATATTTGGTAAGATCCTAGTTCTATCCTATGAACTGCAGAGTCATAAACCACATAGAATGTAACAGAGTAAATTCCACTTTTTTTTCCTCCGCATATAATTTAGAAAATCTTCACCATGCAATCTTGTGAAGCCAGTTCAGAAAAGTTGTTTGCAAGGTAGAACTTCTGCCATGTGGCTATATTTAAAAAAGCAGCAATGCTACAATTTACATCTATATGTTGGCTACTCAACTCAAGATCATACCTGCAAAACAGAAAAAAATTATCTCATGAACAGAGTTTTACAACAAGAAATAACAATGTAACACATTTGTACCCTTCAAATGCTTCAAAGGCTTTGTAATTTTCAAGTTCAAGTATCGAATATACATTTTTTCTAATATAGACCCTCACCACTTAAATAGGATAAACTGCGTATTTATTGAGATGGCAGAGAATTAGACAAGAGGTAGCAGTAAACTGTCCTAGCAAACTGGGAGAAGGTTCAGGAATTAATGCCCGAGAGTCTTTAAATACAAAAGCATTATTCTCACAAATCTAAACAACTGAAGGTCCGCTTTAATCTGAATGCTATGGCTTTTTCATGGAAATTCTCAATACACTCACAAAGGGTATTTTACAGTATTAACCAAGCCACAGAAAAGTACACAAAATTCCCTTCTGAAGTTCTATAAACAAGCAGCTTTAAAACAAATCAAGTATTTGCTACAGAAGAACTGCATTTTCTGCCTCCAATAAACTTTTCACTTTACTTTTTTTTTTTTTTTTGCCTTCCAGTCAGTGTTGACTCCTGGCAAATGCCTGAACAAGTCCCTGCATTTACTATTATTAACTATTTTGTTTTTATGCATTTCTCATCCTCAAAGAGCCCAATGAAGAGAACAAAAAAGTGTAAGAATGATTCAACAAAACTATCATCAATAAAACCATCATAAAACATGACAGTAGAAGCAATTCTATTTTCCTAATACAGGTAGTCCTTGTTTAGCGACCACACTTGGGACTGGCAACTTGGTTGTTAAGTGAAGTGGTCACTAAGTGAAACTGTGACAGTACTTATGATCTTACTTCAGCTTTCCTTTGTTTTACAGACTTGCGAAGGACGTAAATGCAAGGATTGGTCACAAAGTTACTTTTTCATCACTGCTGTAACTTGAACAGTTACTGTATGAGGCAGTTGCTAAACGAGGACTATGGTATTCTCTTTTTTAAAAAGCTATATAGTTATAACTTGAGAATATCTATCTGCCTTTAACAACTCTCTGTCTAGAGCAACATTTTTAACCTCAAATTTGTAATATGTAATTTTAAAGCATAAATAGGCATAAAACTACATAATTAAGCTTTTTTGAGGAGTTCAGGAAGAAAGTCTAAGATTTGCATTTTCAATAGCATATATGGGTTTTGATTGGGCTCCTCTTAACTTGACGTCCTCCAAGGTGTCTATTTTGCCATGTCCACCAGTTGACTGTATAAACTATATATTATTTGAATTTTGGAGCAGAAATATAAATGATTTTGCTGGCACAATAACAAACCAAGATCTCAGCTTATGGCAAAGACTCATGTGTATTAAAACATGACGTTTTGTTATGGAATGGAATGCCAGGGCAATGAAAATGTAGGAAAGTTTCTTTTTTTAAAAAAGCAAAATATTAATTGGAGTGTTGCACACAGATATGTCTCACCCCATCCTATGATATTTATAACCTTAAATCTTTGTCCAGGCACAGCACTCTTGAAAACAGCTTTCTATATTGCCCCTGCCCCACCCACAGTTAAAAAACTTGTACATTATTTTCCTTTATTTAAAATGGAAAGCATGCATTCCTTTTCCTAAAATCAAATTATTTTATTGGACACATCATTTAAACAGAAGCACTGTCTGCAAGGTTGTAAATAATGCAATGATTTACCTAACCCCCCTTAGTCTGTTTGAAGCTTAGACACAAAGAAAACAATTTCAGTCTGCTTTAGGGGACCCTGGAGGCACTAGGTATTTTTGATTCCTAAAGTAATTTACTAGACTTTTAACTCATTCTGATCTGTAAGACAGTCTGAGACAACAGCAAGATCTGCATCACCAGTACGCCTTCCTTTGTTGAGAAGCATTCCTAGGCAGAAGAGTTTCCAACTGTCCTTGCCATGCACTTTGCCCAATTTAGACCATTCCCCCAGAATCTAGCGGGAGTGTAATGTTTGAAGAGCATCTGTGTCCATTAAAAACAGGGGGAAGGCAGAAAATGAATGTTCAATTCTGATTCAACATCAAGCTCTCTCCCCCTTGCCCCCCATACCCAGTTCTGAGGATGCAGGCAGGGAAAGGATGAGTTTTGTAATACTCCTACACTCTCACTTTGGGGTCCCATATCATTGTCCTGCCACTGAAGGGTCTGCAAGCAACTTGGGTGGGGTAGGAAGGCCAATTAGGAAGCTTAGGTTTCTGTGGGTACTGCAAAGGGTATTGAAAAAGATGGGATGCATACAATAGATATGTCTGCTGTTTCCCAGGAGCTGTCAGCATCTGGATGTTTCTTCCAGTGAATCAGATGTTCTATTTTGTTCCTTCTATGCATGGAATCCAAAACAAATTCCACTTTCAATTCTTCTTCCTTCCAATTAAGACTGAATGGGATATACTATAAGACACATGTTTGCAAGGGGCATGGAGGGTGTTTCAAGAACCAGGAGGGAGCAGTGAAAGGTGGGTTTGTAAGACACCAATGAGCATCTCTGTTGTTTTTCTGTAACTGACAACAGCTGACAACTATTTGTTCCAATTACATGGATTTGACTACTGAAGAAACTGATGCAAAAGAAAGAGGGGATACAGAACAGCTTTTCATCAGCTGTCTGCCTCAGTTCTTCTAGTTGTCTGTCTATGGCAGCACTGAATTATTAACAATTATGTACCTCTCCAAGGTGTCAGGAATGCCTTGCTGAACTAGCTCATCTTACAGTTCATCACACAGGTCTTCTTTAAATTGGTCAAGTAAAGCCAGTTCATTCCAGCTAACATTTCTCAAGTAACATTGAGATATTTAGCTACAAATACCTGTACTTTGCATTTATCCTGGCACAATTTGTAAATTTCACTGTCAATTGTTGCTCTTCTGGCAGGGCCAAAAAGGGCAGATCTCAGTTTAAGCATCCCCTTCATGGATCACTGCCTTGTTGTGGCGAAGGGGCTTGCGTAACTCAGTGAAGCCATGAGCTATACTGTGCAGGCCCACCCAAGACGGACAGGTCATGAGAGTTCTGACAAAATGTGGTCCACTGGAGAAGGAAATGGCAACCCATTCCAGTATCCTTGCCAAGAAAACCCCATGGATAATGTCAAAAGGCTAAAAGAGATGACGCTGGAAGATGAACCCCTCAGGTTGGAAGGTGTCCAATATGCTACTGGGGAAGAGCGGAGGGCAATTCCAAGTAGCTCCAGAAAGAGTGAAGAGGCTGGGCCAAAGCCGAAAGGATGTTCAGCTGTGGATGTATCTGGAAGCGAAAAGAAGGTCCGATGCTGTAAAGAACAATATTGTATAGGTACCTGGAATGTAAGATCTATGAACCAAGGCAAGTTGGATGTGGTCAAACATGAGATAACAAAACTGAACATCGACATCTTGGGAATCAGCGAATTGAAATGGACGGGAATGGGTGAATTTAATTCAGGTGACCATTATATCTACTATTGTGGGCAAGAAACCCTTAGAAGAAATGGAGTAGCACTCATAGACAGTAAGAGAGTGGGAAAGGCAGTAATGGGGTACAACCTCAAAAACGACAGAATGATCTCAGTGCGAATCCAAGGCAAACCATTCAACATCACAGTAATCCAAGTCTATGCCCCAACCACTGATGTCAAAGAAGCTGAAGTTGACCGGTTCTATGAAGACCTACAAGACCTTCTAGAACTAGCACCAAAAAAAGATGTCCTTTTCATCATAGGGGATTGGAATGCTAAAGTAGGAAGTCAAGGAGTAATCGGAATAACAGGCAAGTTTGGCCTTGGAGTACAAAATGAAGCAGGGCAAAGGCTAATAGAGTTCTGTCAAGAGAACAAGCTAGTCATAGCAAACACTCTTTTCCATCAACACAAGAGAGGACTCTACACATGGATATCACCAGACGGTCAATACCGAAACCAGATTGATTATTTACTTTACAGCCAAAGATGGAGAAGCTCTATACAGACAGCAAAAACAAGACCAGGAGCTGACTGTGGCTCAGATCATGAGCTTCTTACTGCAAGATTTAGGCTTAAATTGAAGAACATAGGGAAAACCACTAGACCACACAGGTATGACTTAGATCATATTCTTTGTGAGTACACAGTGAAGGTGATGAATAGATTTAGGGGATTAGATTTGGTAGACGGAGTGCCTGAAGAACTATGGACGGAGGTCCGTAACATTGTACAGGAGGCAGCAACTAAAACCATCCCAAAGAAAAAGAAATGCAAGAAAGCAAAATGGCTGTCTGATGAGGCTTTACAAATAGCTGTGGAAAGAAGGAATGCGAAAAGCAAGGGTGAAAGAGAAAGATATAAGCAACTGAATGCAGATTTCCAGAGAATAGCAAGGAGAGATAAGAAGGCCTTCTTGAATGAACAATGCAAAGAAATCGAGGAAAACAATAGAATGGGGAAGACTAGAGATCTCTTCAAGAAAATTGGAGATATCAAAGGAACGTTTAGTGCAAAGATGGGCATGATAAAGGACAAAAAAGGCAGGGACCTAACAGAAGAAGAGATTAAGAAGAGGTGGCAAGAATACACAGAAGAACTATACAAGAAAGATCTTAATGTCCCTGATGTCCATGCTGGTGTGGTCACTGACCTTGAGCCAGACATCCTAGAGAGTGAAGTCAAGTGGGCCTTAGGAAGCATTACTAACAACAAAGCTAGTGGAGATGACGGTATTCCAGCTGCGTTATTTAAAATACTAAAAGACGATGCTGTTAAAGAGCTGCACTCAATATGCCAGCAAGTTTGGAAAACGCAACAGTGGCCACGGGATTAGAAAAGGTCAGTTTACGTTCCAATTCCAAAGAAGGGCAATGCCAAAGAATGCTCAAACTATCGCACAATTGCACTCATTTCACATGCTAGCAAGGATATGCTCAAAATCCTACAAGCTACGCTTCAGCAGTACGTGAACCGAGAACTACCGGATGTACAAGCTGGGTTTCGAAGAGGCAGAGGAACTAGAGATCAAACTGCCAACATTCACTGGATCATGGAGAAAGCACGAGAGTTCCAGAAAAACATCTACTTCTGCTTCATTGACTATGCAAAAGCCTTCGATTGTGTGGATCACAACAAACTGTGGCAAATTCTTAAAGAGATGGGGGTACCAGGCCATCTTACCTGTCTCCTGAGAAATCTGTATGCGGGCCAAGAAGCAACAGTTAGAACTGGTCATGGAACAACCAATTGGTTCAAAATAGGGAAAGGAGTACGACAAGGCTGTATACTGTCACCCTGCTTATTTAACCTATATGCAGAGTACATCATGAGAAATGCCAGGCTGGAAGAATCACAAGCCGGAATTAAGATTGCAGGGAGAAACATCAACAACCTCAGATATGCAGATGATACCACCCTAATGGCAGAAAGCGAAGAAGAACTAAAGAGCCTCTTGATGAGGGTGAAAGAGGAGAGTGCGAAAGCTGGCTTGAAACTCAACATTAAAAAAACTAAGATCATGGCATCTGGACCCATCAATTCCTGGCAAATAGAAGGGGTAGAAATGGAAGCAGTAACAGACTTCATTTATTTGGGCTCCAAGATCACCGCAGACGGAGACTGCAGCCATGAAATTAAGAGACGCTTGCTCCTTGGGAGGAAAGCTATGGCAAACCTAGATAGCATATTAAAAAGCAGAGACATCACTTTGCTGACAAAGATCCACATAGTCAAAGCTATGGTTTTCCCGGTAGTAATGTACGGCTGTGAGAGCTGGACCATAAAGAAGGCTGAGCGCCGAAGAATTGATGCCTTTGAACTGTGGTGCTGGAGAAGACTCTTAAGATTCCCCTGGACTGCTAGGAGGTCAAACCAGTCATTCTTAAAGGAAATCAACCCTGATTGCTCATTGGAAGGATTGATAATGAAGCTCAAGCTCAGATACTTTGGTCACCTAATGCAAAGAGAGGACTCTTTGGAAAAGACCCTGATGCTGGGAAAGATGGAAAGCAAAAGGAGAAGAGGACGGCAGAGGATGAGATGGTTAGATAGCATCACTGAAGCAATGAGCATGAAACTGAGCAAACTCAGGGAGGCAGTGAAGGACAGGTAGGCCTGGCACAATATGGTTCATGGGGACACAAAGAGTCGGACATGACTTAACGACTGAACAACAACAGTTTAAGCATAAAATAGATTTAATTGTCCAGAACAAGGTTAAACGTGTCAATAACAAACTTCCATTTTGCAGCTCCATCTTTCAAGAGTCCAAGATTAAATCCCATCTCCTATATCTTCTGGGTGATTGACTGAACCAACTGGATAATCTGAGCAGATGCAGGCCCACCTGATTCTCATATTGAAGCAAGATACTGGCAACCTGTTCAGCAGTCAGCTGCATAGCAAGAAGCTTGCTCACCATGACCAGGGGCCATGACTTTGAATCAAGGTTGTTTTTGTAGTAGAGGGAGTAGGGATTAGTCAGAATTAATGTCAGGTTTCTGATAGTAGCCTGAACTGGAAATTGTTAAACTCAGGAACAAATTCTGATCAGTAAGATTTTTAACTCAGGAACAAGTTCTGATTAGGAAGATTTATTAAGAAGAAGGTTAAAGTAACAACACAAAAATTCCAGTGAGAACTCCATTTTCAAACAGAATATTTATATATAGGCAAATTCAGATGGAAAGGTTCTAGATTTCTTTTCAGATAAAGGGGAAGAGCTTTCTTTTGGGAAGAAGGGCAGACTGCACCTGTTGATTGTTTGGGAAATGGCCACTACATTTCATATCAATCTGAAAGCCAACTCATATATGAAAGTACCTTCATACCTAACAATGTTCACCATCGCTGATTTTAAAAAAACCCCACCTTTTCTTTCACTCTCTTAACCTATGGATTTCCCTTCTATAGCCCTAGCTGATCTGCAAAGACATCGGACACCTTTACTTTTTAATTTCTAAAATCAAAAGAAAAGCCTTGTGTTCAGGAGAACTTTCCTTTCATTGGTATATTTTACTTTCCAGAAAGTTACCAATATGGAACAAACATGTTATCATGCAATGAATAAACCAGAAAAGAATATTTTTTAAATTCTTAAATGCTGTTAGTAATTTTATTATACATACACAAATACACATAAACTCCATCTTGGAGTGTGTGTCTTTATTTTTGAAAGTTTTACAAGCCAGGAGTCCTAGTTGGATAACATGCTTAACTAAGTTGTTAAGCATTGACTGAGCTGTATCCAAAAGGGAGGTATGCCCACCTGGATCTCTAGTATTGCATCAGCCTTGATACAAAGGAGTGGTGCTTATCCAATGGGAGACTGATGATTACTAGAAACTCTGTTCCATAGGTGGCCAGATGTGAGGCACTATATGTGCTATCAGGCCAAAGGGACAAGCTAGGGAAGCTTCTGTTGTTCTGTTTTCACATCCCTGCCCAAGTTGCTTGATCTCAAGGTGCCTAAGATGTTAGTGCTGACTGACTTCAATCTACTATCCTTGGGTGGTGGGATCTAAAATGGCTTAGGATTTCATGACCACCATGAAAAGCATGGGCTTTTCTCAGGTTATCATGGGCCCAACTTGGGGTGGGGGTGGGGGCTCATACTACATCTAGTTTATACCTTGGAGCAGCTGATATATGATCTGGTGCTGGGAGATATAAAAACTAGTCCCTTGTCATTGACTTCCTGGTGACTATGGGGTTAACCAGTGTGACCAGGATTACTCTGTAATCTCCACAGAGGGATAGAATCAATTCCAACAGTCCAGCCCAGGTGTCTTACCAATCCGAATGGACTCCAGGGCTGCTTCATGAGTTTCCCAGCAATCCAGAGTCTGATTCAGTTAAGAGCCTTGCCGACTTCTGGAAAATGGAGGTGACAAAGAGTCTTGACAAAACTATCCCTGAGTGACCTCTTTTGTGGAAGATTGCTGAGAAGTAACAGGGTGGCAATTACTAAGAGCTCTGGAAGAACCATATTATCTAAACCCTGTTCAGTGAGGATTCAGGGCCAGGCGGGGATGGAAACTGCACTGATCATTCTCATTAATGAACTTACTTCACATGTTTGTGTTATGCCTAGTATCTCCAACAGATTATGCTGTAACTGCTAATGCAGCATACAACAAGCAGCATGTACAAATGTTTATGTGTACTGATTTGTAGCATACATCTTTCCATCATTGTTCACTTGGAGGATTGAGAATGAAGTGGGGGGACCCCTTTGTTTACTCCCCCCCACCCCTGCAAAAAGGCAGCAGAAGTGAACATTCACTTTTATATATTATTCTACAGTGGTTTTGCCCTTTCCTGAATGGCTGATTCCAGTCAATGACTTACAGCTCCTACTGAAATAGCTGATGAAAACTGTGGCCATGACAGCCTTTATCCAGCTCTGGCTGGTGTGCCAGTTGCAGCTGTTCTTGGAACAGAAGGCATTGGCAACAGCCACTCTTCTCTTCGTCATCTTCTGATGGCACTATTGTAATTTATGCCCTTGAAAACCACCCAGAAACTACAGTTGGTACAGAATGCAGCTGACCATATGCACCTTTACTTTTAACTAAGATCTGGCTGTTTTGGGGGATTGATGAGTCAAAGGGAGACTGTATCTAGGATGTATGATGGCATTGGTTATCACTATTATCAAAAGCTGGATTGTTGATTATTTATTCTTTAGATGCCTACATTGTCACAATCATAAGACTCATAATCATATTTTGCTATTTATTATTGCTATTGTTCTATTTATTAGTTTTTGTAAGCTATTGAAATACTATTGATTGAAGCAACATAAAAGCACCTTTAATAAATACAGTACAATACACCTCTCAGTCCTTCTCTCCAGTTCCATAATAAGCTGTAACAGAAGATGGTATCTCTGCCCAACACCCAGAACTTTGCTACTATGCTAAACAGTTGTGCTTTAAGGTAACATTTATGCAGCTCTCTGAACACCAGGACCACTGTTATTGACTCCTACAGCTGTGCAAAGTATTCAAAAGAGGTGTTTGATGTTGCATGGGAAGGCAAACAAAGCATATCTCCTTGAATTGTTAAAGCAGCCATGTCTTTTGCAAAGCTCCCACAATTGCTTCAAAAGTGATCCCCAAATATCTACAAAGAGAAGTATTTCATTTGTGCTTTCACACATCGTGAAAAAATTCTTTATATGCTACTGAATACTTATGGGTTGCAGACCAGTGAAATAAATAGCAAACCAATAGGTTTGTGGGGTACTGCTGCTCACCTCCTTAATCCTTATCAATTCTAGCAGCTTTCAGATGTTCTTGAGAGCGGGCTACATGCTCACTTCAGATCTTGCAGCATGGCTGGGTAAACAAAATTTAAGACTAAGAACCTTGTTCCCCCCCATCTCTTGCAATTCTTCCCCTTTAGGAAATGAACTGGGAACCACTTTCATATTGTCTAGGGCCACTCTCAGAACTATTCCTGTTACCACCTATCTCAACTTCTCTTTCCAGTAGAAATGGAATATTCCCTTTTTTGGTCATGAAAGGAGGCTAGGTCAGAGATTAATTACAAGTTTGTTTTAGGTTGTAATTTAGTAAATGCAATTAGATTATATGGTTGAAAAACATCCTGCATAGCACTCCAAAGATTGAAGAAGAGAGGTAAGGTACTGCTGAGTATTAGGATGAAACTACACATACAAAGATTTAGAATTATTTAATTTAGGAAAGCACCTGCTAGCTTTACTTGCAACAGAAAACATTCTAAACCATTTGCAGTAAATGGAATTTAGGCCTAACTTTTAAAAGTAAAGCCAGGAGCAAGAGTTTAAACAAAGACAGGAAACCTGCTTTCCTCCAGATATTCTGGGTCACAAATTCCCTGTAATCGCTCACGCTGGCAGGGAGTTTGTCTAAAAATCTAACTCTAACCTGTAAAGCATTAGGTTGCAAGCTACATGTTTCGATATGATATAGGTCCTCTCCATACATTCAGTCACCAATGTTGTTGCGAACAGTAAACCCAGATGGCTAAGAGGAGGCTGCTTACTCTCCAAAATGAAAGCCTTTAATTCCATTTAGTTTTACAACTATTAATAGTTATGAAACTATTAAAAAGCATTAGTTGAAACACAAAATGTGTCCCAATCACCACTGTCTTACATACTTCATTAAACAACTTTTGATTTGTGCTCTCTTTATTGAGTTTTATTATATTTTACTTTTTTTTTTTATTGTAAGCAATTTTGGGAAAACTCTCTTAAAAAGGATAGAGATATTTCAAAAAATAGTATCAGGGCAATAAACATGTGAAGTACAACTCAACCAATTAACATAAATAGTTCTGGTATTATGCACATATCCATTTGTAACTTTTAAAAATGATTTTATGTTTGCATAAACCATACTGGTGAAGTCATATACATACAACCAATCTAGAGAAGGAATTATTTTGCCAAGGGGAAGTATAAGCATTTGGCGGAGCACAATGACTCAGAAAGGGAATCCTTAATGTATAAGGTAATCCAGATAAAGGAGTACAATGATCAAAAGACTATTAATATCTCTGCAATGAGCTTTTCTCCCCTCCCTGCAAAACCTAAGGCTTGCCCGAACAAGAAATGGCATATTAGGTAAACACATATTACAGACTTGGCACCAGGAAATAATAGCACTGATGCTTGCTGTATAAAGAGTTGATAAGTCTATGATTGTAATTCTTGTGTTCTAATGTTCACTTTTCTTCATTATGTTTCTGGAATTTTACATCATTCTAAAAATGCTGGAAAGGATCACAAAAAGAGAATTATAAAATTGAAACAGATCCTGGCTTAGGCCCAGATTTCTTAGAACTAGTATATTCCTATCCAACTCTTTTTTAAGCCTGCATATTTTACATCCATTTAGTTGAATAAATAAATTGATTTCAAAACATTCACGATATGTCCAGAATCTACAAATGGATTTTGCAATTATCTTGCTGCTTCTCTGAGCCCTTGTGTAGGAAACCAAACATTTTACAGTACTTGTTCTCCCTGAAAAGCCAGCATATTAATACCCTGAGTCAGGTCTTTTTTGCTAATAAAACAGGTCACTGCAAACATGCAAAACATTTACAATTTTATGCCAAATACACAATGAAAATAACATGAAATTATAGATTTATCATATATAATATCCTTCACAATGGATCATATTTTATAAGACAAATTGTACATAATTCTTTTGGCCCTCCTGAATGTTTATTTCCATTAGATATCACAGAAATGCTTTTCTCATTATCATACAAGAATAACGTGTCAGTGTTCTACTATAAAAAGATATAGAGTGTAAAATATACTGTATTTATCAGTGTATAACATGCACTTTTTCCTTAAAACTTGGGGCTGAAATCCTAGCTGCGTGTTATACGCCGATATGCCCTGCGGCTTCTCACCTCAGCAAAGTGCCAGTGGCCGGGAGAGCATTTCTTTTTTGGCAGCCGCCGCAACTCCAGATGGCCGCAAAGGGAGGTGTGGAGCCCGTGCTGCGCCACCCCAGCAATGGGATTGGCGCTCCTCTGAAGGCTGCACTGTGCTGTTGGGAGCACCCGAGAGTCCCGACTTTCCAAACCAGCCGCTGTCCCGAGTGTGCTGTGCCTGGAGGAGGAAGAGTTAAGCGCCGGTGTGTGTGTGTGTGCACGTGCACGTGTGTGTTTGTGTGGTATACCTCCCCTGCCATTTGGTGATTTTGAGAGACTTGCAGAGCACACAGAGCGGGCTTGGAACAGGAAATCCAGGAACTCCAGGGCAGAGCGGGGTGCTTCCCTCTGCACCGAGCCTCTGACTTTGTCCGGGCTGAGGGACCATGCAGTCCGGAGAGGTGAGTGTCGTGCGCCGCACCGCGCTGCCCTGGCAAGGCTGCTGGAGAACTCGGGTCCCTGGACTCCCCCGTGCTCTCAACAGCACAGTGCAGCCTTCGGGGGGGGGTGAGGAATAAAAACTGCACAAACATGTGTGCATACACGCACATGGGGGAGGAATAAAAACCACACAAACACACGTGCACGCGCACACACACTGGCTCTTAACTCTTCCTCCTCCAGGCTCAGTGTGCTCAGGACAGCGGCTGGTTTGGAAAGTCGGAGGCTTGGAGAATGGGTGGTGTGTGGCTCCCTGCCCCCCCCCCATTTTAGCAAACTGAGGAGCCGCTGCGGATCTGGTCTTTGCGCTTTACTCTGACACTGAGTGCTGGAGAACTTGCATCTCTAAACTCTCCTGTGCTCCCAATGGCGCGGTGCAGCCCTCAGGGGAGGGGGCTGCCCCCTGCGCCAAAGTTTCTCCTGACACCAAGGAGGGAGGAGCGGGCGAAGCCCTGGGGAGTCGGAGGAGAGGCTACATCTTCCGCGCTCCGCTGGTCCTGGGGTGATCCAAGAGGGGTTGGGTGTAGCTCCCAGCGGGCGGCTGGGCTGCAGGCTCCGCACCTCCCTCTGCAGCCATCTGGAGCGGCAGCACTGGGTTGTGGTGGCTGCCAAAAAAGAAATGCTTTGCTCTGACACACTGAGTGTTGGACCGCATGGGTGATGTCACTAAAGACTGCAAACAGAGGAGGCATACCCTAATAATAAATTGCTGTACCCCATAATCCACTCGGACCACCAGGGATTTTTAACCCCTACTGGTCCACCAGAGATCTTACCTGCCTGCCTGCTGCAGACAGATAAGCAGGAAGGGAGGGAATAAGTACCAGTATGGTAATAAACAGATTACCATTACCACACACTACACACAGCTAACAAACACTAATGGTACATACACACTACACACAGCCAGCCTACAACGTACAAAAGAGGTGCTTTTTTTTTCATATTACGTATTTACCTTATAAGTGGTATAAATATGAATAAGCTCATATTCATAAGTTCAGAGCTCCCTTTATTTTGCTTCCAAGTCATTTATTTTAAATTTAAGTTTTTTTTATTCAAACTTCCTTCTTCTGCGTGTTATATGCCTATGTGTGCTATACACCGATAAATACAGTATTTGCTTTTTTTATTCCACAGAAAAACTTCTCACAAAGTTTTTAGTATATCTTTTCTCTAATTTTAAACCATTTTATTCATTTCCACACTGCTGTTAAAATTAAAAAAAAATTTTTTTTTTTAAAATTATAGATCTGACTACTCAGGAAAAAAAAGGGAAAAATGTCTGTTTTCTGCCTTCACATCAATTTCTCTAGCAGAATATTCCAAATCTGGGGGCTAACTGGGGAAAAATGTTATGATTTTTTTTTAGTGAGTTAGCTGATTTAAGAAATGGTTTTACTCATTCATGTTGCAGAATAAAAATTTTAGACGAAATAACCTAGAAGGCGGTGCTACGCGGGGGAGCAAAATACCAGTGCTGGCCGAACTCGCGAAAAAGATCTACGGAGGAGGAAAAAGCCCGGATGACCCCCTAGCGACCCCTGCTGGTCACAAAGTGTAATATATATAGCACTAATTGTAGATTTGTCACTGTTAGGTTTATATATATGCTTTGTGAGCCGCCCAGAGTTCCCCATTGGGATGGGCGGAGAATAAATCGAATGTATAAAATAAATATATAAAACATTAAAGATTCATTCCTGTGAATACCACATAATTCAGTATTTTCAACAACATTATAAAACTTAATATCCAAATATAGTTTTAAACCTTAATATTGCAGCTGAATGAAAATATTTCTGTCTAAATATTAAAGCAGTCATAATTTTAATATAACTCTTAAAGAAGCCAATCTTTTTCAAGCTCACAGAAATCCAAAAAAGACATGGCTACCTTAATGAGCAGCTGAGAGGTGCTGTATTTGCATGAATTTCAAAGTACTTCTTCCAAATCATTTTCCTAGCATACATAGCCCTACCAGATATTATCTTCTTATTTGATGACATTTTACCCCAAAACGTGGGATGATGACCTCATGCAGTGATTTAGCATATCTGGTAAAAAATATGAAGGAAGAGATGGAAATCAGAAGTAAAATACATGGCAATAGACAGATATTTTAGATGTCTCTTTCCAGAAAGGATTAGAACACTTCAATGCTATGCTTTCAAGCCCTGCTCCTACAAGGCAAGTTAAGAATAGTATGGTCAGTATCAAAAGCCATTGAAAATCTGAAGAAAAGGAACAGTTTTTAATTTCTATATCTATTACTTGGCATAGATTATCTACTAGGGTAATTCTAGAATAGAAAACTAGTATCCTTCTGAGCTAATTAAAGAGCTCAAATATCATTATTGGTTTTAATACCTTATTTCAAATTTGTAAATTTGATAAAGGCTAGTAGTAATTTAAGGTTGACTAGCTGGTACTTTACAATTATGCCCATTCACAGCAAATTATTAAGGTGTGAATTAATTTCTTTTAAATCATAAAAGACCCCAAACTATGGAAAAATTCCACTGGCTTACACTGTTGAAACACAACATGGTTTCTTTAAGCAACCTTCTAATCCACCCAAATGACACATCCAACCAGAAAATGAAAAAGAGCAGAATGGTAATAGCCTTGAATCTTTAATACCTATAAAGAAAACACATTCTAGTCATCCTTCAGAAAATGATTGACCACCAACATCCTCTTTCTGATAAACTGATGGCGACTGAATGTCTGCCATGGCAATAAAATAATACTTTAGTATGATTCATATTTTTTATAATATCACAAAATATTTGCAGGTCCAGACTGAGATAATATATAATCTATCAAATCAAGAATGCAGACCACCCTGCTGGGTCTAGAATGAGGAACTTTATGAATTATCCTTGTATAAATAATACACAGCATACTTTTCACATTGACATGAATAAGGCCCATGGATCATACCTAGCAAGATGAGTAATCTGCAATTTAAAAATCCAATAAGCAGCATTAGTTACTGACTGGTTCCCTTGCATTATACAATATGATGCTAGCTGCATGATTCAATTAACAATTTGCCATGGCAATAACAGAAAGAATTGGTTGCAATCACGATGTTATAGAAAGGGAAAAAAAAGTAATTTATGAATCACCAATCATGAAAAAAAAATCATTCAGTACAAAGAAATTTGGTATCACCAAAATGTAAAGGAGAATAAAGATTATTAAACTGTGTAAAAGCTTCCATTAATACACTAGCATCACTTCTAAAAAAGGAATAGGGACTGAAATTCTGATGTACTTTTTTTTACAGGATATGTAAAATATTCCATCCTTCAAACAAACCACTCCAATTGGTGCAAAAGCTGTCCATAATTGAAATGGACCCAATTCAAGTGTTTTTGCAGTATTGGAATTTTCAGAACAGCCAATTTCAAAGTTGAAATGTGGAGACCTTGGTGCTCTCTGAGTTTGTTTGCTTGCAGACGTTTCATTACCCGGCTAGGCAACATCATCAGTGCTAGTGAGCGTGGCGACTGCTTCCTGTTTATATACAGTAATTTGCCCTGCCAATGTTGGTGGGGGAGTGGTTTTCTCCTTGGTAGTTTCTTGATTAGGGAATTGTTTTCTGCTTGATTGTATGTCTGGCATTAATCCCTGCTTATCCGGGTGTTGGCTGCTGGAAAAGATGTGTTCTGATCTTTTTGTTTCCTTTTTAGCTTTTTAAATATCTCTATAGAGATAAACTATACTTACACACCATTCAAATCCCCATAGAGATAAATCACATTTACATACCGTTCAAATCTTTACAGAGATAAACCACATTTATCCACCATTCAAAAAGGAGCAAACCCCACTCACAAGCACTGATGATGTTACCTAGTTCGGTAATGAAATGTCTGCAAGCAAACAACCAAACTCAGAGAGCACCAAGGACTTCGCATTTCAACCCTGAGCTACATATATTCTCTTTGATTGAAAGCTGAAATGGCCCATGGTAGAATATTTTGAATGCCCCAATTCTTTTGTATCAGCAAACCAAGAGCTTTAATCTTGTGGTTGAGATTCAGCACTGGAAATGCTTTTTTGTTGATCAGTCTGATTTGGTGACATGTGGAATAAGTCTACCCCACAAGTATGAGGGCAGCAGCTGTCAGTATGAGAGGAAGTATATATGCATGGAAGCAGGTTAAATACTGCATAGCAAACAGCATTTGGTATTGTAATCCATCTGCGTCCTTCATAGTTGTGGGACAGGGAACAGATGGCTGTGGAAAATTCCACACAGAGACCAGAGTCCAAAGAACTGTAAAAGCTATCCAAGCAGAGTGAGTAGATTAGAAATGATCTTGGTCATTTCTTCCCAATGCCTCATGGAAACTCAAAGAGTTTAAAAGGAAATTTAAGAAGGGGTCTGGAGGACATTGGATTTACTTATTCAAACAAAAAGGCAAAAACAAAACAAAACAAAAACAAAACAAAAAAACTCTGTATAATCCTAAACTGATCTTGATCACTGTAATAACTAATTTGTACCTTTACCAAGAACTCTTGCTCTGTCAGTTGAGTATCAGAATGAATTCTCTCTTACTTTACCTAATCCTGGGGATGCAAATATGAGGTTCACAAAATTGTTAACAACTGAAGATGTACTATCATTCCTCCTGATTAAAAAAACACTGAAGGTATAGTGGTGTTTAAAAGTTTGTGAACCCTTTTGAATTTTCAATATTTCTGCATAAATATGACCTAAAATATGATCCATTCTAAAACCCTAAAACTAAATAAAGAGAATCCAATTAAACAAATGATTCAAAAACATTATACTTGTTCATTGATTTATTGAGGAAAATGATCCAAAGGTACATATTTGTTTGTGGCAAAAGTGTGTCAACCTTTAGGGATATCAGTTTATTTGAAGGGGAAATTATAGTCAGGTGTTTCAATCAATGGGATGATAAACAGGTGTGAGTGTGGGAGGCCCTGCCTCATTTAAAGAAATGAATTCTGAGGATTCACTATCAAAGTCTGATCTTCACAACACAGGTATGTGGAAGTGTCATGGCTTGAACAAGGGAGATTTCTGAGGACCTTCGAAAAACAGTTGTTGATGCTGACCAGGCTGGAAAAGGTTGCAAAACTATTTCTAAAGAGTTTGTACTCCACCAGTCCATTGTCAGGCAGATCATGTACAAATGGAGTAAATTCATCACCACTGTTACCTTCCCCAGGAGCGGTCAACTAACCAAGATCATACCAAGAACAAGGCATGTAATACTCCGGGAGGTCCGAAAGAACCCCAGGGTAACATCTAAGGAACTAAAGGCCTCTCTTGCATTGGTGAATATCAGTGTTCTTGACTGACACCATCAGGAGAACACTTAACAACAATGGTGTGCATGGCAAGGTTGCGAGGAGAAAGCCACTACTCTCCAAAAAGAGCATTGTTGTACGTCTAGAGTTTGCAAAAGACCGAAGGCTAGTGGAAGAATGTTCTGTGGATGGATGAGACTAAAATAGAACTTTTAGGCTTGAATGAAAAGCATTATGTTTGGTGAAAGGCAAACACTTAATTCTAGCATAAGAATCTTATCCCATCTGTGAAACGTGGTGGTGGCAGTATCATGGCTGGGGCCTGCTTTGCTGCCTCTGGAACAGGATGGCTTGCCATCATTGATGGAGCTATGAATTCTGAATTGTATCAGCAAATTCTACAGGAAAGTGTCAGGATATCTGTCTGTGAACTGAAACTCAAGAGAAAGTGGGTCATGTAGCAAGACAATGGCCCAAAACACAAGTCGTATGACCAAAGAATGGTTAAAGCAGAAGAAAGTTAATGTTTTGGAATTGCCGAGTCAAAGTTCTGAACTTAATCCTATAGAAATGTTGTGGAAGGACCTGAAGTGGGCAGTTCATGCAAGGAAGCCCACTAACATCCCTGAGTTGAAGCTGTTCTGTAAGGAGGAATAGGCTAAAATTCCTCCAAGCCAATGTGGAAGACTCATTAACAGTTATCAAAAATATTTAACTGTAGTTATTGCTACCCAAGGGGAGGTACCCCAGTTACTGAAAGCAAAGATTCATATACTTTTGCCACACACAAATATGTAGCTTTGGATCATTTTCCTCAATAAATCAATGAACAAGTGTAATGCTTTTGACTCATTCGTTTAACTGGGTTCTCTTTATCTAGTTTTAGGACCTGTGTGGAGAACAGATCACATTTTAGGTCATATTTATGCAGAAATATTGAAAATTCAAAAGGGTTCACAAACTTTTAAACACCACTGTATTTCTGAGATGGACAAACAAATAAAAAAGTCATCCCAAGAAGAAAATGTAATACTGAATTTTAAAGCTATAGCAGCATTAATTGAGTTTACATATGGCACTATAGTTTAACTATAGTTTATTGAATAAACCACAACTGAGTTCAGACAGCCAGGAAAAACACTAAGGTTCACAACAACCAGTATGCAGCCAATCTGGTATAGTAGTTAAGGTGCAGGACTAGGACTGAAAAGATCCAGGTTCAAGTTTACCTTGAGCCAGAGCAACCCACTGGATGACTTTGGGTCAGTCTCTCTCTCTCACCCAATTTATCTAACAGGATTGTTGTTATGGAGGTAAAACAAAGATAGATTACCATATAAGCTGCTTGAGCTCCTGGAGAAAAATTGGGGCATAAATCTAACAAATACATTAAATTCCTACAACTTTAAGCCATAAATCATAATTTACAAACCACAAAGTTTGGGTTTATACCAAAATGAAAAGCAAACTACGTTTGTAGAAATGTAGTTTTCTATATTGTAGAAAATAAGGGAAATGAACTTGACAGAAATATGCAACAAGTAAGCAAAGAGGGTTGAAACATTATTTAAGTCCTGAGAATCAAGACAGTATTTGGAAGCAACTCATGCAGGCTCCTCCCTGATTTACTGGGATATAAGAAGGAGGGGAGGTAAAGCACAATCAGGCTTGTAAGATTCTGTTATTATAGCCTATCTCAATAAAGTATAGTTCTAGTCTTCCTGGGGAGTTGATTTTCTGGTCTGGTTTACCTACTGAGGCTGGCACATTAAGGCTTCAGGAACCTGGCTAATGAATGGGAAGTGCTTATTTAGATCATGACAAAGAGATAACATTTCTTGATCATGAAGCTGATCAGAAGATGATTCTGAACTGAATTCTCAGAGATTGCAAGAACTCAAACAGATCTATATACAAACTTATTTGTTATATACTTGTTACTGATATATTGTTCTATTACTGTTAATTTAGTATATGCAAACTGCCTAGAGTTCACTAGCATTGCAAAAATCTAGGATTTAATCAACTGAGAAAAGGCACTGCAGCACTATGAAAAGCTGTCCACAAAATCCAATAAAGTCACATTTCAAAGGAAGAAACAGCTTTAAAAAAGGGGGGGGGAATATTAAAACAAAATTAAGAGAGTGCTGTGGGGAGGACTCAAATCTCAAATCTCTTTAGGATATTTATAGGTTATCTATATACTACTAAAACTTTCATGTCTGTTTATAACCTTTAACTGAGCAAAACTGTGCATCGTAGGCCAATAATTTTTGAACCAAGGTACCTCAAATGGGCTAACATACAGAATGCATCCAAAATCCGGGACTCATGACTCTTGTGGAATTAAAATTTGGCAAACTTTACAAAACATTTTATGACATAATACAAAATGTCATAAAACATTTCCTATGGTCAACTCCTGATGTTTGACCATGCTACACAGTTCAATATGAATGACATGGGCTACTTTCAAGGCAGATACATCTCTGAATATCTTCCAGAATTTTTAAGAATGTTTCCAGTGAAGGCAGTACGGTAGAACTGCTGCCATTTTTGAAGGCATTGAGGAATCTGGTAAGGAAATATCTCTGAACTAATGACCCAATGGGTCATGGGGAGTATTGTTTTAGATCAAACAACAGCATCTTATCTGAAATATTTATTACTATCTTGGCCAGGCTGAGGACCCAAAAGAAACCAGCTAAGGGAAGATACTTACAAGAACAACAGAAGGGCTGGACTATGGCAGAATAAAGCTGTCTCAGGACCTTGGAGAGCTCATTGCACTTAAGTAGAGCCTGGGTTAACTTTCAGACTAAGAGCTGGTTTTCTAGCACTGGTCTAGGCCAGTGGTTCTCAAAGTGTGATCTGGGGACCCCAGGGGTCCCTGAGACCCTTTCAGGTGGTTCACAAAGTCAAATATTTTAAAATTTCTCAGTTTTAATTCCCAATACAGCAAACATCAATAGATATAACACATATAAACTGAAGCTCTTTCGGGTCCTCAATCATTTTTAATAATGTAAAGGGTCCTGAGAGCAAAATGCTTGAGAACCACTGGTCTTGGCAAAACATGAGGCCTTACAAATGCTGAAAGGCAGGTAAAGTTATCCTTTAAAAACACTTTCTTGAAATTTTATCTGAAATTTATTTTTATATTCAAAAGAATATAAAAAGAGTACAGAATTTCTCAGCATGAAAATTAGGTATCAAATTTTAAGTCTAATCTTTACCCTGTGGGACCACATTTCCATGCGCAGGAATTTTATTTAATATGGAAAAACATTAAATCATGTGTTCTCATCTGCAGTCTGAACTGGTTCATTCTAGAACACAGGTTTATATCTTCATCTCATATTTGTGAGAACTAGGCCAAAGACTTCCTAAGTTACAGATATTACAAGCACCTACAACCTGGAAAGGAACCAAAGGAGCATAAGAATCCTGAAAGTTTCAATTATATCTCAAGCTGAGTTCATTGTTTCTTCCTTTGGGGATCTTCTCCAAACCCTGCCAAGTGAAAAAATGTAAAGGTCACAGTAAAATAATAGCTGATTATGTCAAAAGAAAAAAAGAGTTCAATATATAAACATCAGGCTTTTATTTGATAAAGAATACTACATAATCTGCATTTCTTTGTAGCTGCTTTTTAAACTGAGAAGAGTTAAAAAGAACTGAACGTAACATTTTTAAGAGTTAACAGAACAACAATTACATCTCCAACCTAATTTTCTTCTGCTTCATTTTTTCAACTGTATTTGATAAATTAAAATAGAATAGCACAGAATATGCGTTCAGATACTTTAGCTTCCTAGTAATTAGATTTTATTCATATTTATTAGCCTATTACAAAGATGTATGCTACAGTTATTTCCAATCCAAGTTATAAACCTTTTACAAATAGTACACATCTTATTTACAAATATTTGATTAATAAATATTAAATCTTGTCATATTGCAAAAAAATATTCTTTTGATTGTCCTGTTCAAGGATGCACAACAATTTCTCTACCAGAACTTGTTATATCAATGACCTAAAGTTAATATTCCATGCTGTGCTAAAATAGCAGGGACTGACATAACTATGGGTAACTCCATATTTCATATTCTCCTGTTCTCCTATTATGTTTTACGAATGTTTTCAACACTTGAATGAGTGTAAGTATGATAAAGTGATAATAGGAGGAGATTTTAATGAAATATTGGACTCTGAGCTTGATAGAAATATATTGGTATGGAAAAAACAATAATTAGTGAGGGAAACAATTAAGGTCTATATGGAAGAATTAAATTTAATAGACCATTGGCGTTTTGAGATACCCAACTAAAAGAGAATATACATTTTATTCAAGTGTGCACCAAAACTTTTTCAGGCTTATTTTTTAATATCATCGACCCTATATTATCAAATTCAAGAATGTAATATTGATGTTTGTTATGTATCAGACCATAGTGCAATTATTTTGAATTGTGTGTTTCAGGTATCAAGAAATTGATATTTAATGTCTCCTTGTTGAATGATAAAGAATTTGTACAACAAATGGGGGTAGAGACTTGGCAATACTTTGATCTGAATTCAGAAACATCAAGTGCTCGAATTTTTGAATGGGAAGCATATAAATCTTATATCCGAAGTTGAATTATTACTTATGCATCATATAAACATAAGACTAAAAATAAAAGGGAAAACAATTTGAAAGATGAATTGAAATATTTATGGCCACAGACGGTTAGATGCCCATCTACTACCTTGTATAGAGAAATACAGAAAAAGAAATATAAATTAAATACTATAATATCACAGCAGACAGAATTCATGTTAACATGTTTACAACAGAGATATTGGGAAAATGGCGAAAGATCCAGTAAAATTTTGGCTAATCGCTTAAAGCAAAAGAAAGATAGGGCAATTATTCCAATTATTAGGGGTGAAAGAGATGAAATATATAAAACTTCAAAGAAAATAAATTGTCAATTTTTAAAATTCTATTGTATGTAGCAAACCAAAGAATATGTCGAATGAGGATACAGAGGCCTTTCCAAACAATATAAACCTACCACACTTAGATTATGCACAAAAACAACTTTTGTTTGCTCCATTATCTGAGGTAGAGGTTAAACAAATAATTTTAAAAATGGCAAGTGGTAAAATACCAGGACTGGATGGATTTTCTATAGAGTGGTATAAAACATTTATAGATCTTTTGGTGCCAAAACTGTCAATTGTAAGATGAGATACTTGATAAGGGAATATTATCAGAGGCATTTAATCAGGGTTAAATTGCAATTATACCAAAACCAGGTAAAACCAGCATCAATTCTTACACTTGTACACTTTGTACACTTGCACAAAATCAGGGATCTTGTAGGATTAGAGTCAGGTGTGTGATTAACCAATTATACCAAGCAGGTGTGAATGATCATCAATTTCATATGTAGGTTGAAACACAGGCATTAACTGAAACAGAAACAGCTGTGTAGGAGACTTAAAACTGGGTGAGGAACACCCAAACTCTGCTACTAAGATGAGGTTGTGGAAGACAGTTTCATGTCACAGGTCATACACCATGGCGAGACTCAGCACAGCAACAAGACATAAGGGAGTTAGACTGCATCAGCAAGGTCTCTCCCAGGCAAAAATTGCAAAGCAGACTGGGGTTTCAAGATGTGTTGTTCAAGCTCTTTTGAACAAGCACAAAGAAACGGGCAACAGTGAGGACCGTAGATGCAGTGGTCAGCCAAGGAAACTTAATGCAGCAGACGAAAGACACATCATGCTTACTTCCCTTTGACAATGGAAGATGTCCAGCAGTGCTATCAGCACAGAACTGGCGGAAACCAGTAGGACCCACGTACACGCATCTACTGTCCGGAGAAGTCTGGCCAGAAGTGGCCTTCATGGAAGAATTATGGCCAAAAACCCATAGCTCTGACGTGGAAACAAGGCTAAGCAACTCAACTAGGCACGAAAACATAGGAACTGGGGCGCAGGAAAATGGCAGCAGGTGCTCTGGACTGATGAGTCAAAATTTGAAATATTGGGCTGTAGCAGGAGGCAGTTTGTTCACTGAAGGATTGGAGAGTGGTACAAGAATTAGTGTCTGCAGGCAACAGTGAAGCATGGTGGAGGTTCCTTGCAAGTTTGGGGCTGCATTTCTGCAAATGGAGTTGGAGATTTGGTCAGGATCAATGGTGTCCTCAATGCTAAGAAATACAGGCAGATACTTATCCATCATGCCATACCATCAGGGAGGCATGTGATTGGCCCCAAATTTATTCTGCAGCAGGACAACGACCCCAAATGTACAGCCAATGTCATTCAGAACTACCTTCAGCGTAAAGAAGAACAAGGAGTCCTGGAGGTGATGGTTTGGCTCCCACAGAGCCCTGATCTCAATATCATCAAGTCTGTCTGGGATTACATGAAGAGACAGAAGGATTTGAGGTAGCCTACATCCACAGGAGATCTGTGGTTAGTTCTCCAAGATGTTTGGAACAACCTACCTGCAGAGTTCCTTCAAAAACTGTGTGCAAGTGTACCTAGAAAAATTGATGCTGTTTTGAAGGCAAAGGGTAGTCACACCAAATATTGATTTGATCTGGATTTCTCTTCTGTTCGCTTAGTTTGCATTTTGTAAATTGATAAACATAAACAATTACAATATATATTTTTGAAAGCATTCTTACTTTACAGCATTTTTTCACACCTGCCTAAAACGTTTGCACAGTACTGTGTGTGTTGGTGTGTGGGTGTGTCTATCTGTGTGTATGTGTTTGTCTGTCTGTCTATCTATCTATCACCCTTGGTTGGATGAACAATATTGGGATCTAAATACAATAGAACTCTAGTATCTCTGGAAACAACTATGTCAGTTAGAAAGCTATGAAACGTAATGCCTAATAAAAAAAAGATTCAATCCTTTTTCCCATGCTAAATTGACTTTATGGGGAAACCCAACATTAAAAATTGGGGAAAAAATGGTGATATAGAAAAATTGGATGGAAGTGGGAATATTGACTTTGGATCAATTGATACATGATGTAGATACATTTTTAACATATGCTTTGTTAAGAGATAAATATCATCTACCAGATGCAACACAATGGCAATATTTACAGCTACAACATATGTTAACAACTTTGTTTAGACAAGTAGCATTAAATCCTTTAAAACTAAAAAAAACTATTAGCTTTTATAGATATTTGTTATCAATAAATAAATTTGACATGCAAATGTTAAGAGATAAGTGGAATAAAAATATAAAGGTTTCTATATTACCTAGACAATGGAGAGTATTTTAACTTCTGTAAGGAGGAGTGTCAATGGACCTTAAACTACAACTTATACAACAAAAAATAATATTTAGAATTTATATATTTATAAATTATATTTATATAGAAAAGGACTGTCTAAGACAGCATTTTGTTGGAGACATAATAAGGAAACTGCTTCTTTAAAACATGTTTTTACAATGTCCTATACTTACTAAGTTTTGGGAGAAAGCAGTGGACCATATAAACATGATTGTATGACAAAAGCTAAAATTTTCAGAGGCTAATATTCTCTTGAATTACATACCTAGTACATGGAATTTGACAACTGGACAGCGTAAATGGATTCTCCATGCCCTTACTATGGCTAAAACACTGATACTGCAACACTGGAAAGATAAATGTATGGCCCCATTCACTCAATGGATTGAAGACCTGATTACACATGCCACCTATGAGCAGATTGCCAATAGACGTAGACTTTGTACGGACAAGTATAATGAAATATGGGATACACACACACACACACACGCACATGCATACTATTTGCATTAGATAAATATATATAGAATTGTAACTATTTATTGTTGTAACAACATATTATACTTTATATTTCCTTTTTTCTATTATTTTTTCTGTGGTATTTTTCCACTTATTTTTAAGCACTTGTTATGTAATTTGTTTTTGGATAATGTATGTACCTTTGTGTTTTTCTCTTTTTTGTTATTATAAAATAAAGGAAAATAAATTAAAAGGTTAATTTTCCATGCTTCCAGTTTTTAATTATCATTCTTTAATTTTATTATTATATTCAGTAAACATTACCCATAATGCTAACTTTCAGCTTATTTTAATGTCTTGATATTAAGATTTGATTGATTGATAATTTAATCCATTTCCACATATATTAAGCTTCCATATTTTTAATTTTTTTTTATATTCCCCTCACAGATGAAAGTATAAAGTCTTTTTGTTATAGTTATTCAAAAGGTGTAGAGATTTCCAAAGTCATATACTATCACTAAATTATTTTAAGACTATTTTCTTTAATTTGGGAAGAAGTTGAAAATGTAGATTTGGAAGATCTTATTCTAGTCACCCTGACCAGTGATACTTTGAAGGTCACTTTCCAAAACAGATTTTAATCCATTTAATGGCAAGATATTTATTTTCCAGCAATATAGCATGCAGTTTGGATGTTAATATTCTAATGATATATCTACATCTAAAATTAATATAGTAAATATTTATAGTAAATGTTCAAATATAGTAAATTATCCTTTGGTTGGATATTTTGTTTGGAAAACAAAGCAATAATTGTAACAGATTAAATAAGTAAAACTGAAATCTAGAAAAAAAATTAATCTGATCCAAAGAAACACTGGTGATATTACACTACCTATCTCTCGCCCTAACCCAATTATCCTTTGCCTTATCATACTCTCCAAATACATCCACACAAGAAGGATGATCTGTAAGTATGGTATTGTATATAGAGAACTGGAGGGAGAAAGGCAAGGTTACTATCTTCTCTGAATCTCCATATTTGAATTAAAAAATGGCTTAGCATTGATAACTTTCTTGAGAAGTTTAAAGTGAAATGCTAATTGTTTAATTCTTCATGTAATTCATCATGAATTCCAAGAAGAACATAGTTTGGATTCTGTATTATCTGCCATTCTCACAATATTTCTCAGTTGTGAAGCTTCACAGCAGTTAAAAATTGGCAATCCACCATCATCTGGTTTAGATGTAATACTTTGGAAGAAAGTTTTGGGTTCTCATTTGCATGTATACAAGACATAAATAACTCTTGCCAACTTTGGACTGCAGAGGAAAATAAATTAACTGGAATTTTCCTTCTGCTTTAAAGTACAGTGGTACCTTGGGTCATGAACGCTTCTGTTCACGACCAATTCGGGTCACGAACAGCACCATTCGCAAAATTTTGCTTCCGTTCGCTAACGCCGGATCGGGTGACAAACAGGATCCACGGCCATTTTCCCTGCCGTGACACATGGTCGTGGCTTCCTGTAGGGAGGGGGACTCTCCCTCCAAGCAATAACTGCCTCCCCACCCGCCTTCCTGTCCTCCACGCCTCAAGCAAGGTTAGTGTTCTCTCTCTTCATACTGTACTGTACTGTACTTTGTGTCATATTTTTGTGGTTTAAAAAAAAAAATACATATGGTTCAGAATGGATTAACTGTATTTACATTGAACCTTATGGGAAAATTTGATTCGGGTCGCAACCAAAATCGGTTGGCGACCAAATTCGTAGAGGTCAGAACGGATTAACCGTATTTACACTGAACCTTATGGGAAAATTTGATTCGGGTTGCGACCAATTCGGGTCGCGACCAGAGTCGCAGAACGAATTAAGTTCGTGACCCAAGGTACCACTGTATTTCATTTCTTTTTAGTTGTTAAACAGTAATAGAGAACCAATAAAATTTTGCAGCATGCATTCTTATCTAGGAAAAAAAAATGCTATTCAACCAAAGGGTGGAAGGGAAAACAGGATAATTGGAGAGCCCAGAGTTTTCTGCTGAAAAGGAAATATTATTCATTACAATTCCTAGATCACCAAATCTGTTGTGCTGTGACAAGACCAAAAATATCTGCCTAATCAAGCTGTAATCTCAAATATATCTTGTTCATGAATTGCACACTTAAAGGTAGCATTAAAGATCCAGGATTAGAATTTACTCCTGAAAATTGGTATTTAACTGGAGAGTTAAGAATACCAGTTGTGTAAATCAACTATTTGCTGCAAAAATTGTGTATGGAATTTTCATTTAGTACATGAAGTGATGGAATAGTTAAAAATTCTGGTGTCACAATGACGGAGAATCTTTATACAGATAACCCCAGACAACGTATATAATCAATTTTTGATAACTTGAAGAAATAACTTCTTTTTCTAGACTACTAAAAATAATTGTAAATAAATTCTATCTAGCTATACTTCTATATTACACATTTTAGCTGCAGTTTTGAAAAAAGATTTTCCAAAGAATATTGGCTATGGATGAAAACAGAATCATTCCTTCTTGCTGTTGCAGAGGAAGAAATAGGAAGTGGAATCCATTTTAGTGGCTCTGCTGAAAGATAATCTGAATGTGATTTTTTCTGTCCTTCAACAGTTTTTATTCAAATTATATAAGAATTTTGTCATTTTAAGAACAGATGTTCAACTTTGTTTTTGTCCTCTGTCCACCTGTTTTTATCTTTTTGTGTTGTGCTTAGATTTTAAGTATACAACTTATGTAATTAATTGTTATTTTTTTTACAGTTGAGTAGATTGCAAATTCTCAATAGCAAGCAGATCCAAAGTACTGTATGCTTGGACTCACAACACTGATTTAAAAACTGTTGGAAGAAAAGATCAAATAGAGCAGACAATCTAGAATGTCATAATGCAATTAGTTTGTGCTTCACTAAATGAAGTCTGATGCATTTCTTGTTATGCAGGTCCACAGGGGCACACATTTTATTTGCCTCTAACCTACAGGGAGGCTAAGATGGTACTGGTGTTTGCATCCCTCTCTTTCATGTTTGGAGAAAAGCACTCCCTCTAGGTTATAGTCAAGATTGGTATAACTTATTCTGAGGGTCTCTGTTCTCTCATGCTTTATGCCCCTAGTGATCCAAGAATCTGCTTTGGGTAAAAGGATGTAGCAATGGTTGATCTCCTGGTACCCTTCCTTTTGTATTTTTTGTTTGTTTGGAGTAGGGCTTTCTTTCTGTCCTTTGTTTTAAACAGGACATTTTCCAGGGCTTCTCCAGTTTACTGCCCTTGAATGGGCAGAAGACAAGGAGCAATTCTGATTCTAAGTCCACATTTCAATTCTTCAGCAAGAGGTGCCTCCTAGTAGCCACCTTGACTACCATGCCTCTAGCTGAGAACTGGATGCTATCTAGGCCAGCACATGCCTTTGTCAGTTTGTTCATACCTTGACTGAGTTTCCCATGCTCAAGGGGAATGAGGACCGAAATCCTGGTAAAGACAGATGTAGCAGCAGCAGCTTTAAGGCTAAGGGTACAACCTCATAAGTTATAGAATCTTCATCTTCAGGCCCTCTGGACTTGGGGGTTTCCTCCCCATCTTTATTCACCACGGCCCTGAAGACTATAGTGAAGTATCTTCAAGGGGAGTGGGATTAATTCCTGTCAAAGCCTGCTGAGTAATTCCAGTGTGCCATTTCTTTGATAAAGACTGGAGCAGGGAGGTAAATTGGCTGGAGGAGCTAGTGGACAGTTAATATCTCCAGAGCAAGGCAGGCTGGAATTGAGGAAGGGGCTATCCCCTCCCACAAGAAGCAGGCTCAGAACTCTAAGCCTACCTCTAGAACAAGTGGAAGGTAGCTATCCATTTTAAGGTGTCCCTCCTTGTGTTCTGGATTTATTCCAAAATATACAATATGGCTGAACGTTTACAAAAACATACATTTCTTCAGGATAATTAAGATAGTACTCTATGGAAAGAACAAATGGATTTAAACAGACCCTATTCAAAAGTAAAAAAAAATATAAACACAGAATAGTTATATGAGGCACAACACTGTAAACAGAATACTGCTCAATTAAAGCCAAGTTAGCAAGAATATGACTATAAAAACAAGACCTCTCAGGTGAACTACTGTTATTTCCTAGGAACAAGGAAGAATGATATATCACATTTAGGGGGTATATTACAGAAAAGAATTTCAAAAGTATTACAGAGGCATCCATCAATAACTTTGTTTACATTGTCATTACCTATAACTAGTTCTTCTCTGTTAGATTAATAACCTTTGACTGCAAAGACACTTTGAACATAAGGGTTTAGTTTGTGAGTGATGTTCCCTTTAGTGTCCCCAGGATAAAAACATTAAGATATTTTACAGAGGGTTATCTTGTGTCTACATCATTAAATTTTATATGTCTACAAAAAGCTGTATTAAACTGAGAACAGGGCATTCAAATCCCATGTATGTTTATATGGCAGTAAACACTACCATGTAAATGCAATGTCAGACTGCAGCCTTGGACAATATTAAAACTTGGTGGTACTGCAGACAAAAATGTAACAGAAACCACTCCTGTCAAAGTCAAAACAAATAGTATACTGGCAGGAATCTGAGACATCTAAATCCTAAAGACATGTATATGCTTTCAGATAAAGTGTCTGAGTGGGGAAGTTACAATCTAACTTCACCAATCCTAATAATACCAAAATACCATGTGATGTAATATAAATAAATGTATCACGTTAATATGATCTTGGGAAAGAAATATTAGTATTCTTTTATTAACTCATATATGTTTGCATCCAAGAGAAAGGTGAAAAATGAATTATTTTAATCTTTTTCTGCCACAAATGTTAGTCCACCAACAACTCACTTCTATTTTTATTCCTTCCAAACCAACAGAACGTTTGAAAGAAATTCTGTAAAGAGGCTGGAAACTCCTTGGTCCATTGACAGGATAACTCCAAAAGTAGAATAGAATGGGGATATATTTTAGGTGGCAGGAAAAGCTGACAGAAGAAAGATTGACTTTGAAAATGGGCTGGATACGGCTTGGACTGTGTAAAAACTTTCCAGAAAAAAAATCCTCAATAGATTCCAATGGGAGAGGCAGATGGCACACTGGAATGCTGCTGACATTCTAAGCCCTGCTCCCTTCTGCTCCTGATCATGTGACCCTTAACACTTGTTCAGGCTGCCCTATGCTTCCCCGTGTGTGCATATCTACCCAGACACAACACAAAGGAAGAGTAGAAACACACACTCACACCCAGGTAGACTACGACACAGAAGCAAATACAGATGCCTCCTATAGCCACTGCTAAAGGGTCAGGAACAATTCCAGAAGCCATGCTCCCCACGCTTTCCCTAATTTGTTATTCTTTATGACCCATAAAATGATGGAAGAAACGATATACAGTAAAGGAACATCAGTGTCTGTCTGTATATCAGGAGGATAACTCTAAAAAAAATGAATAGAATGGAATCCAATCTGATATGCTGGGAGAAGCTGACAAAAGAAAGCTTAAATTAAAAAATGAGCCAGATCAGGCCAGGGGCTGTAATGGGAAAAAAAAAAATCCTAGAAAAAATCCCCAATGCATTCCTATGGGAGACACTCAGGCAACCACTTGGAATGTTGCTAATTCTTCCATTCTAAGCCCCCCTCCTGGTCATATCATCTAGAGTGGAGCATATTCAGCCAGCTCTGTGTTTCCCAGTGCACATATACCCAGACAACACCTGCAGAGAACCAATGCATGCATAAAAGAGATACAACCTGTTATTCTCTTATACAGAAGTAGAGGTGCCTCCTATGGTCAGTGCTAGAAAAGAACTGGATCGAGTTCCAGAAACCATACTCTACAAGCTTTCCTCACCTTGTTAAAGCTGTATTGAATCAAAGATTTCTATGATATTCTTATACATTTTGTTCAAAATGCATTTAGATGTTAATTGCTGTGACTCTGATTATGTTATTTCTCTGGCTGAATGCCGAGGCCCTTATGTAATTCAGCCAATAAAATATACTACAGTGTAATGGTTAGGAACAGCCATGACAGGTGTGTCCATCTCATCTTCCTTTCTTATTATTTATTATATTTGGTTTTGGTTTTTGTTGGTTTTAATCCTATGTTTGCTGCCCAGAGTCAAAATTGCAAAATGGACAGCTATATGAATAAGTAAGTAAGTAATCTCTGAATCAGGGAAACATAATTTACTAGAAGTTAGTTAACATGACAGATTCTGAAATCATGATTTGATCTTAGTTGCTTTAATTTTTACTGGATCAAAACAGAACTCTCCTGGATATGGACTGTCTGGGTTCACTTAATATTCTATGCTATTGTTTATTTAATCATTACAAGAATAGACTATAATTTGCTAGTTGCACATAACTCATTAAAGCAGAAATGCACTGTTTAAATACCACAGTGGCAGAATTCACAAAATATGCCCCTGGATTGTACACTCCTATGCCAAGCCATATCATAATCTATAAATCACTATAACTGGGATCAAAACCTAAACATTATGACATTGTGGTATGTCAACCCAGTCACGGTTGTTATATCATGATCAAACCCAACCTAAGTTACAGTAAGCCCTTTTCTGAGAAAGATTCCACAAGAGGTAATTGTTTCACTCCTGGCTGAGGCAAGCACTACCCCAATTGCTGTGATACTTGTACCATGGCAATCTGCAGGTTTGTTATTTGTTATTCACTTGCTGTTGATGTTGTAAGAATACTTCAGCAAGTTGTTCTGCAGGCAGTGAAGTGCCCCAAAGATCTCATGCAATCTCCACAATTTAAAGTAAGGTTTGATGCCTCTCCAATTAAGAAGTAGTAAGGCTTTGATTTGTAATAAGAAATTGATTTTAGCCCTTTGAGATAGGCCAGGGAACAGACAGTGCAAGGCGTGGTAACAAAATCTTGAAAACCTGACTATCCCTCTGCCCCCTCTTATATGGGGGGGGGGGGGGAGAGAGAGAGAGAGAGAGAGAGAGAGACGATTGTAAAATAAATAAAACTTATAAAACCTCAAGTTTCCTGGCCAAGGGCTGTTCCTGAGTATGCCAGATATAGTGTTCCCAAGAGTAGCAATACATAGTTTAATACGCATTTGATTATTTTCACTTTCTGTCATATTAAAAAATGCATTTTGGTAATAACTGTTGAAGGTCATATAAGACATTATGGTCTCAAATTTTTCTACACCGATTTAGCAAGAGATGTTCTCTAAAATAACTAATTATTCTCTGTACACAAATACGTAACTACTTTAGTTTAAAAGCATTTAGTTTGATATTAACTTCACTAGCATAAACATAAACTGAAGATGTATGTCTAAATACATAACCAGTGCCTAAACACACATTTCTACTAATGTCTTGAGCATTCTTGTGAGATGGGAATAAAGGGGAGATTATTTTTTACCCACGCTTAATATTTCAGTTAATCTAATTTGTTCTAGTTATTTAGTAACGTGTTTATCTGCTAGAAAAACCAGAGATTTTAATTATTAATTGGATTCCTGAACAAAATTACTTCAAACACCAATTAGTCATTTGCACATTCCACTCTGTATTGTTTTATAGATCTTAGGCATTTCCTCAGCATTCATAAATAAGAAATCTTTCAAATACACTTCAGCGTGTAAAAATAAATCATAACTCTGAACTGTTTGCTACCTAAAAAAGAAGACATTTTCCAACTTTCTATCACCAAGTTTTAATGAATGCTGAGGAATACTAGAAGGGTCAATGATCAATTCAGATAATCCTTCTGGGTCACATTTGGAAAGTAATGGGAATTGATCTGGCATCTTAATTTGCACAAATGATATAATGTGAGGTAAGTGCTACAGCAAGTACATTCTGTGGTCTGATTCTCAAATCACACCAAGGTATGGTTTACTTAACAAATGTAGAAGGAACCACAATTGGCTGCATTAAAACAATACACCAAAAGAAATGCAATGCTTCTGAGATTTTAGCACCTATTTTGGTTTTAATTTTGCTTTAAGTTTTTAGCAACTTATATTTTGTTCATGTCTTCTAAATTTTATCAGCTACATTGAGTTTTGGCCAGTTCAGAAATCTAGGGTATTAAATCAAATATAAATAAATTCATTCATTCACTCACTGCAGGTAAAAAAAAAAGCAGGTTTCTGAATCATAAGTTACATTGTTGAGTATGTTATGTTTTCAGAAATGCTGCACAAATGAAGTATAAAATAATTTCCTGACAACTCTTTATTTTACTTACAAGTTCTCTAAGCAGAAATAGTATGAAAAAGTACAAAAATGTCCCTCCTTAGTCATATTACTTGAAACTGTATTTTTTCCATATTTTCACTGGCCTACAAAGTTTAAAGCACTTGATCATTTTTCTATTAATCTTTGTCAATTTATTATATACAACTGTTTTCTCCAAACAATGGGTAATACTACAAAGGACAATATTTTATTTTTAAATGGGATTTTTAATTCCTTCTCTTTGACATATTAAAATGTGCATAAATGCTGTTCTTGCTTGCCCTTTTTTTAAAATGAGGGCCTCTATGATATAACTGACTACAGCATTTCTAATCTAGAAATTGCCCTTGAATCTAATAAGTCTTTTTTGTTTGGTAATTCAAAATGTGTTTTGTTTTTGTTTTTAATTCAAATATATCCTTCACTAAGAACCTCTGGCTGGCACCTGGAAAGCTAATTATAGTATGATGCCTTAGAGTATACATAAGATTTTCTCCTTACTGAACATCACTGAAGTAATATTACCACTAGATGCAAATGTCTGTTCAGTACAAATATTAAATGTAAAACATGCCAGCTTTGTTATTCATGTGTTTCAGAAGAAGATACAATGATGCTACTAGGCTTCACATTAAATCTGTATGTGCACTGGTAGTAGCCTAAGCATTATTATAATTGGTAAAACTATGATAAGAATACTTTGAAGTGTTGTCTCAGTTGATGGGGCTGCCCGCCATTCAGAAAATCTTGTTAAGATGCATGTATTAATTACCTCAGAAGTTATTTTGCATTGGAGAAAATAAAAGGTGGACTCAGAATTCTTAAAACCTTCTGCTAACCTTCTCACTGGATTCATATTACAGCTGCAAGCTGCTCACATTATGTCAGAGAAAGCAAGTTACAGTACTTCTCAACACCAGAGAAAAGGAGTCCTGCTAAACTAGAAATCATTAGCCTCTTATCTCTCCCTTCATTGCCACATATTACAAAGCTTTTGAAACCACATTTGTAGCCCTTAAGGATGCTTACACATTTATTGTTACAGGTATCTTTTGAACATCCAGTTATTAGAAGCAGAAAAGAATGTCTTATCATTTGCAAATACTCTTGGATGATGCATTTTATGTACTAAATATTGTTAAGCTGCAATTTGTGGACCACTAATTGTGCATTCAGGTGGTCTACCGTCTGAGATGAAAATAAAATGTGTTAGATAAACTAGAGGTTCCTTTGATATTTCCACAAGAGTTGCTTGTTCTTCTGAATAAGCATGTATCTGTAGTATCTGCCCAGTAGCTTTTCTTAACAATATAAACATTGTTCTTTGTTCTCTCCTGCAGTAAGTAAGCTTGAATTTTATCAGAAACATGAGGGGGGTGTATCTTGCTTGCAAGATATTACAGACATTTGCATTTTTGGAAACAAAATACAAAGTAGACAGAGTTTGGGTTTAATCTAGCAAGACAATTATCATTCTTAATAGATCAATGAAACCTCTAGCTTCTAAGTATTTGCTCATATTTTGCATTTTTCTTGGCAAATATTTTGTAACATGAAATATGTGGAAAGCTAGCTATGTTCTTTCATTCTCTAATTCTCTATGTCTCTTTTTTGCTTTAACTGCACAGTAGAGTTGCATGACTGACTAGATCCCTCTTATTCTCTCATACCCCTCTCCTAAACCTGAAAGGATTAAAAACACTATGCTTTCTGTCACCCTCTGAAATGCTTTCCAAAAGTCCCTCAAGAGGTACTATGGCTGTTCTGCATTTCAGCTAAGATTATTTTTAAGCCTGCCTTTCATTAGAAAACATATTCATAACTTCTTATATATGTTACAGTATATGTTATTTTTATATATTTGTTATACATTAATATACATTAATATACCCACAATCTTTTTCTGGTTTAAATAAGTATGATCCTTTTCACTTCTGAAGTAAATTCTTGCATAGCCAAAAGATTTAACTTAAACCTTTATAACAATCTTCTAAATTAAAGAAATAATTAGAAGATTGGCTTCAGGTCGGAAACAGATGAAAGTATTATTTCCATGCTCTCAGGAATTCCAGTAACCTTAAGTACCTCTCAGAGTTATGGGATACATTTATCCTTAAACATTTTTTTAATAACTACCGAAGTCTCTTGGTTATTTATTATAAAGACCTATAACAAGAATTAAAATCAAAATGAAATCCATCAACAGTTAGAAGCCTGTTCAAGAAGATGTGTTCTTAAGACCACCTTTTAATCTAATACAAAAATCACATTGCAAAGATAGGGCAGTTACAGTGGTGAGAGTGAGTTTATGACTCCTTTAGAACAATCCATAATCCTGCAATAATGCGGACTACAATGCAGTCTTTTAGAAACAGGGCCAGTATTCCCACTTTTAAAAGTACAAGCGGGCTTTCAATTCCAGAGTCTGAAATTCAAGCCTCTGAAATTTCCTGTGAGCCTACCTTCTTGACTCTGATAGTTTGCAGAGACACTGGCTCCTTCAAGACAGCTGACCTTTCTGAGGGAGGCTGGTAGGGATAAAATTCTCTTTGGTTGTCAACCATTACTCTTGCAAAATTATTTCCTCCCAAGACATGCTGCTTCTTAGCTTCTCTAGCTCACCTCAACTTCCCTGATTCTCTAGCTGTTAATCTGGGTTTTGAAATAAAATATCTCTTCCTCTTAATTAAAAAACAAATATTCTTGCAAGTCTCTCTCTATACCTAAGTTTCTCTTCCCTCATTAATCCTTTTATTAACCCAGGAGCTAGGAGATCCATTAACCGGTTTGGTCAAAAATGTTCCCTAACAACAGCAAGAGACCTGTTACCCCCTCTCCATCAGAGGGAGGTTCTCTCAAATTTATACTTGTCATTTCTTTGATTGGATCTTAGACTCAATTTATGGGTAGTCCTCAGATTATGACCACTCGTTCAATGACCATTCAAAGTTATGATGGTGCTAAACAAGGGGGACTTAGTCTGGTCCTTAAGCTGTGGCTGTCACAGTGTCCCCACAGTCACATGATTGTGATTTGGGCACTTGGCAACTGGCTTGCAGTTATGACAGTTGCAGCATCTCATAGTCATATGATCGCTGTTTTCAAATTTCCCTGCCGGCTTCCACAAGTAAAGTCAATGGGAAACCCAGCAGGAAGTTGCACGTTGCTCCTGCTGTTTTTTTTGCCCATGGCACCCAACTGCACTCTGTAGTGGCTGCTTGCAGCACCCACCCATGCTCCATAGTGCTTGCCATGGCACCCGCCCACCCATCTGCCTGTAGCTCTCACCTGCCTGTAGCTCTCACCCACTGGCCTGCTTGCCTGGGATTCTCACCTCTTCCCACGCTGTAGTTACGTGAGATCCTCACTTAACAACCTATGCGGTCCTGGCATTACAGTGGCAACCAGGACTACCGTTGTTAGGCAATGCAGTCACTTGATGTCACACTTGATGAGTGCATCACATAGTCACGGAAATTCAGGTCCCAATTGCTGTTGTAACCTGAGGACTATCTGTACCCACTAAGAGAGCTAATTATACTTTTCCCAACAAAGACAGCAAATGTATGGAGAAAGCTCAATCCCAGAGAAAATGTAGGTAAATAGCCTAAATGAAGGGGGAGAGAGTAAGTAATCACACAAAAGTAACCAAGATGCAAGCTGTAAATTGTTTAAACTGTGCTTCGTATTTCAGTCAGGAAAAATCTAGCAGTCTATGTATTTTTTACAGCGGATATAGTACGTTGTCTTTGAATTCAGTACTGTTGTTGTCTAGTGGTATATAACCAAGATGCTCCTCCTCAAAAAATAAGATGGGATATATACCTTTGTGATGATTACCAACTGAAATTTAGAAACCTCTGCAATGCATTTAAGATAATTTGTATCTTATTTTATATCTGAGCCAGAACAAACAGACAGTAAAGTAATGCTTTGAGTGCTGCCTCAAGTCCTCTGAATCTTTCAAAAGAGCTGGAGGTTTTTAAAAATGATGTTAATTTAGTTGATCTTCCTCAAAAGAAAGATGTGCCTTTGGAAGATCACAACAAATTTAAATTTAGGAACTTCTACATGTATTTTAAATAGGTAATAATCAAGTGGGGTACAGAGAAAGAAAAGTGCATAGCAATGTCCATACCTGCCTTTTACAAAACAAATGCAAAAGGTTATAGAGGCTTAATATTTAAAGACTTTAAAGTCTTTAAAGAAAAGTAAGGCTTTTCTTACACAATTATTACAAGCCCAGAAGAAAAGAACAATTAAATGAAATGAAAATGCAGGGCCCAATGCAAAACATTTAAAACAGGAGAACCAACAAATCAAGACAATGCTATTTTGGATACACCATTTTAGAGGTGTTACTTTAAAATATACTTAAGCAGAAGCAAATGAAAGTTTTCTCCCTTAGTTTTGCTAGAGAGAATAATTTCATACATGAATACTTTGAAAAATATACATGCATCATAAACTACAGTGCTGGTTAGCCTGATTAAGCTGGTCAAGGGCTACAATCTTTCAGCTGAAAGCCTTACTGTATTGAGTAATAAATCTCCTAAGAAATGCTGCTTAGACTATATAGTAATACTCAAAGCAAACAAAATATTTGTAAGAACCAATTCTCATTAATGTTAAGACAGGATCAGTATTTCACCTTCAAAAAACCACAATTCACAATCAAATGTAGATATGTAAATGGACACTCTATGATAATTACTGTTAAAACTGAACTCTCAACTCCAAGAGATTGCAACTAACCTGAAAATAAGGCTCCATGTTCTTACTTCTCCATAGGTTATCCTAAAGTGTATAAGTATGTATTTGTGTCCCCTAGATATGTACTAGATATATAAATGCTGAGATAAAATTTGAGAAAAGCTGCATGCAAGCCAGCAAATATGTTTCCTTTTGGACATTTGTATTAATCATACAACTTTACTAGCTGTCTTGGCCAGGTCCTAAAGGAAAATGGATTCTATTTCTACTACCATGATATTCTCTGTCTGAGTTTTCTGCCAAATCTGAGAAAAGGTATAATTTGAAACATTAAAAGCAAGCAATTATATATATGTATATCCATACTTATCCTGCATGTTGTCAGAAAAATTATAGAGAAACTAAGGTAAATATAACTATACAGAATGGTCATTGCTTGTGTAAACATTCAGTGAAAATATACAAAAGTCTGTTTACTATGACATGCATTTTCCTGCTTTGCAAAAATGCAGACTAATGTTAACTCCTTAGAATCTTCCAGTGCGTCTTAGAGCAAACTCTTCTGGACACAATTCCTATGTCCAGTTGGTTTTTATTCACTAAAGGAACAGTCAGATCAAATATGCATGTGGCTCAGGGAATATGAAAAAGAATCCATTATCAATGTCCAAAGTGTGGCAAAGAAACACTAATCATTGGTATTAATGTATTTGTGCCTCAGAGCAACTGTTGTTCTGAACCTGCAAGTCAACGTGTAACACTATCCATATAAAAGTATACATCTTTGAATAACCAGTACAGGATAGCCCACTCAATAATAAAAGGCTGAGATTAACCCCAAAACATTCAAGGAATAATTTGTAATAAATAATAATCTGTAATAAATAATCTTAATATTGAGTCCAAAAAGGAGCTAAAAGGCAGAACCTATCCACCACTTCGATATCTTCACTGTCAGTTCTATGGCTGGCTCCTCTAACTGTTGCCATTAAGTTTTGTCTTTTTTATATTTTAATCTGATCCTTGACTTTCATTATCCAAGCTTGCAGGTCATTTGCATTTCCAGTTATCAGAGTAGTGTCATCAGCATGGCACAGGTAATTGATGTTTCTTTCTCCAGCTTTAAAATCATACTCATCTTCTTCCAATCCAGCTTCCTTCAATATATAGTGCATTCGGAAAGTATTCAGACCCCCTTCACTTTTTTCAGTTTGGTTATGTTGCAGCCTGATACCACAATCGTTCAGATTCATTTTTTTCCTCATTAATCTACACTCAGTACCCCATAATGACAAAGTGAAAGCAGAATTTTAGAAACGTCTGTAAATTTATTAAAAAGGAAAAACTGAAATATCACATTGGCATAAGTATTCAGACCCTTTACTCAGTACGTTCTTGAAGCACCTTTGGCAGCAATTACAGCCTTGAGTCTTTTTTGGTATGACGCGACAAGCTTTGTACACCTGGATTGGGGGATTTTCTGCCATTCTTCTTTGCAAATCCTCTCAAGCTCAGTCAGGTTGGATGGGGACCACTGGTGGACAGCCATTTTCAGGTCTCTCCAGAGATGTTCAATAGGGTTCAAGTCATGGCTCTGGCTGGGCCACTCTAGGACATTCACAGAGTTGTCCCTAAGCCATTTCTGTGTTGTCTTGGCTGTGTGCTTAGGATCGTTGTCATGTTGGAAGGTGAACCTTCGGCCCAGTCTGAGGTCCTGAGCGCTGTGGAACAGGTTTTCATTGAATTGATCTCTGTACTTTGCTTCATTCAGCTTTTCCTCAGCCCTGACCAGTCTCCCAGTCCCTGCTGTTGAATCCCCCCCCCCCAACGGCATGATGCTGCCACCACCATGCTTCACTGTTGGGATGGTACTGGGCAGGTGATGAGCGGTGCCTGGTTTCCTCCAGACATAACATTTAGAATTGAGGCCAAACAGTTCAATCTTGGTTTCATCAGACCAGAGAATCTTGTTCCTCACAGTCTGAGTGTCCTTCGGGTGCTTTTTTGCAAACTCCAAATGGGCTTTCATGTCTTTTGCACTGAGGAAAGGCTTCCGTCTAGCCACTCTGCCATAAAGCCCAGATCAGTGGAGGGCTGCAGTGATGGTTGTCCTTCTGGAACTGTGTCCCATCTCCATACAGGATCTCTGGAGCTCAGTCAGAGTGACCATCGGGTTCTTGGTCACCTCTCTTATTATGGCTCTTCTCCCCTGATTGCTCAGTTTGGCCAGGCGACCAGCTCTTGGAAGAGTCCTGGTTATGCCAAACTTCTTCCATTTAAGAATTATGGAGGCCACTGTGCTCTTGGGACCCTTCAGTGCAACAGAATTTTTTTTGTAGCCTTCCCCAGACCTGTGCTTTGCAATAATCCTATCTCTGAGCTCTGCAGGCAGTTCCTTTGACCTCATGGCTTTTGCTCTGGTACAGTATGCATTGTCAGCTGTGAGGCCTTCTATAGAGAGGTGTGTACCTTTCCAAATCATGTCCAATCAATATAATTTACCACAGGTGGACTCCAATCAAGGTGTAGAAACAGCTCAGCAATGATCAAGAGGCACCTGAGCTAAATTTCAAGTGTTGTTGCAAAAGGTCTGAATACTTATGCCAATGTGATATTTCAGTTTTTCCTTTTTAATAAATGTACAGACATTTCTAAAATTCTGTTTTCACTTTATCATTATGGGGTACTGAGTGTAGATTAATAAGAAAAAAAATGAATTTGAACTATCATAGTATCAGGCTGCAACATAACAAAATTGAAAAAAGTGAAGGGGGTCTGAATACTTTCCAAATGCACTGTATATTCCACACACAGGCTGAATAAGGGGAGGGTACAGAGTCCTGAGTCCTTTTCCAACCTGAAGCCAATCTGTTTTGCCATGTTCAGTCCATACTGTAGCTTCCTGACCTGTGCATAGGTTTTTCATGAGAACAATGAGACGTTTTAAGATTCCCATTTTTGTAAGCACATTCCACAGCTTGACATAATAATTAATGAAGCACATATTGACTTCTTTCTCAATTATCCAGCATGCATTGGCAATAATGTCTTGTGTTCTTCAGCCTTTTCTAAAGCCAGCATGAGCAAATGGCATCTCCCTTTCCATTTAGGACTATGATCTCTGTTGGGTGATCCTAAGCATTATTTGCTAGCATATGAAATTAAGGATATTGTATAATAGTTTGCACATTCTGTTAAGTCTCCTATTTTTGGTGTTGGTATGTAGACTGACTTCTTCCAATCTGTTGGCCACTCTGTTGTTTTCCAGATTTGTTGGCATAGGTTGATTAGAACCTTTACTGATTCTTCTTCTGTTGCTTGCCATATTGCTATAGATGTTCCAACAATCCTTATAGTCTTCTGACTTGGTAATGACCTCACATTATTGACTTGGTGCTGATCTCACATCATTTTCTAGAGGTCCTTGTAAGTGTGGAGTATCTTCTAAAGTATCTTGGAGGTTGATATCTATACTTTACAGACTTACAGTATACTCCTCCCATCATTCTTTGATCTTCTTTGAATCAGTTATTAACTGTACATTGGCATCCTTTAACATACCAACTGGAGGTTGGAGCCTCCTTCTGAGTTCAGAGTCCTTTCCTTGCTTTTCCATTTCTGTTTCCATTTTCAACGCCTTTACAGACATTGTAGTAATTCTACTTGTCTGTTCTAACAGCTTTCTGAATTTTTTTGTTAAATTTCATCCTGAGATGTTTCTCTTTCTTGGCTTTAACTTCTCTTCTCAGCAATTTCTATTATTTGTCCCAATGTCCAGTTTGTTTTCTTATGTTTCTTGGTCTTTGACAGTTTTTCTTTTCACATTCATCCTTAAAAAATGCTTTGATTTCATTCCACAGTTCCTCTGGTCCCTGATCAATGAGATTCAGGACTTCAAAACAATTCCTGATGTTCTCCTTGAAAATGGTTGGTATATGCTGAAGATTGTATTGTGGAAACAGGTTGGCTTTCTTCTTTCACTTTAGTTTAACTTGGAACTTGCACATAAGCAATTAACGATCTGTTCCACAGTCAGCACCTCGGCTTGTCTTTACTTTTATAATTGAGTTCTTCTACCTCCTTCTACCAATAATACAGTCAATTTGATTTTTGTGTACTCTATCTTGTGTATGTATACAGGTATTGTTTTAGCTGTTTGAAGACTGTTAGCAATGAAGAACTTGTTAAGTCATTCTCCTGCTTCATTTCACTTTCCTAAGCCAGATAATCCAACTAACAGTACATTTTCCTTCTTAGTATTTCCAACTTTGGTATTCTAGTCTTCAGTCACAAACAGCACATCTTGCTTGCATGTTCTGTCAGTTTCAAACTGAATTTGATAATTAAACTAATCAACCCTTTCTTCTGCATCAGTATTTGCAACATAAACTTGGATGATCATCATATTAAACATGTCAACAAAATCTAATTGATATTATTGATTGCATTGTAGCCAAGTGCTGTTTTTGCTATACCTTTCCTAACTATAAAAACAATGTAATTCATTTTTGTTTTTCAGGTCCTGAGTAGGAAACACTGATTTTCTAACTGAAAGCATCCAATTCCAGTCCATCTCAATTTGCTGATGCCAAAAATGTCAATGTGTAGTAGATTCATCTTTCACTGTGTTGAGCTGTATTGTGTTAATGCTTCCTACATCCCATATTTCAAATGTAATTCTTTGGGTTTTCTTTTCCTGTATCACAAAATCAACAAGTAGACCTTCTGAAGGCTTTAATCTAGCCACATCATGAGTGCTTTTAGTACCCTGAAAGATCCTCACTCTTTCTCAGTAGCATGTTGAGTGCCATCTGACCTCAGGGGCCCATCATCCGGCACTATATCATTAATAATTTTATGTTTTCTATCCATGTGGTAAAATACAGAAGTGGTTTACCATTGCCTTCTCCCATACAATATAAAACTATGCCTTTGCTATTGTCACTAAAGTGATCATCTACCTGTAACATCTTTCTATATTGCTGCTGCTCAGTATAGGTGCCTGTTTGCTTTAGCTGGGCGGCTAGATGACCTTCATGCCTTGAGTGACCCCTGCTGGGGTTATATACTCTTAGTATACACTCCTGTCATTCTTTGTTCATTCCTCCCAGGTACACCCTACCACAATAAGGCAGCACGGCAGGACTTGAGAGAGAATGAATAGGGTACATTCTATATTTTTATACTGCAACCATGTTGGGAGTGGGGGCAGAAGAGTATTACCTGGTAAAATATTAGCAAACATTAACAGCAAACATTAATCTTTACTACTACAAACAGAAGACCATAAATTTTTTAAGTGTGCGTTGCCATAAAGAGCCCAGCACATGTAAGAAGCTAGAGCAAGGATGAGAGCTGGAATCTTTCTTCATGGTGTACTAAAAGAAAAAAGAGGAGAAAATTGCTTGTGGTGAATTTCATAGGTTCCAAAGGACATCAGGAACAATATGAGAAATGGGGACTAGGAAAGATGGGAGCAGGAAAAAGAAGGGGAGAGAGAGAGAGAGACTTGGGAAAGTAAGCAAGAAGGAAGGGGAAATGAAATAGTGTGGGATAGGAGAAGAAATCAGAAAGAAGCAAAAGCCAAAATATGCATGCACACAACTACACATGTAAGAGGGGAGATACCTGTGATATTTTGTATTTTGGGATTTGGTCATTCTCTGATGGAATCCAGCATATTTTCAAAATTTCAGTCATGCACATGGCCTTTAAAAATGGTGTAATGGTCTATGTACTCTTATTCACAATCAGTACAGGCCACTGTATTCTAGGAGCAAAGAACAGCATATAGCATAATAGCAATTTATACCAGATTGCATTTAATCCCTATTCTTACAAAGTTGTCTGCTGCTTTTTTCTAAGCCAAAACTGGGGCTGGAAATTTCATAAAAATATTTGGACTGCCAACTGAAGTTAAAGTGACTATGACATACCACATTTATATGAAACTAAAAATATTTTCAGAATCTCAAAATGTATTTTGTATGGATATGATTCTTAACATAGGTCCACCAGAATGTTGAGAGAAAAAAGAATCTGCACTGAAAGAATTAATGAGCATAAGTGCCCATTAACAGATTGGCCTATATAGGGAAGTTTAATTTCTAAACAAATAAAATTTCAAACATTCACTAGCTTTCACAAAAGGAGAAAAGTTTCAGCCACTTCTGGTGAGGAATGGCAAACTGATACTCTGTGCTCCACAGGAGACATTGCGGCCGAAAGGCACTAGATGCGGGATCCAGACTGCCAATAATTTTCTCTGGATGAAAGAGAAACCTCGTGATTACCCTCATGCATTCTGGATAGCCAGGGGTTTTTTTTGTGAGTTGATAGCGGAAACTGACGTTTTTGTGATTGCTTGTGATCGATCAGCTGGCAGTCGCGGGTTTCATCATGCTCTGAGCCGTTAATGTAGGCTTTTTATGGACTCAAAGTTCGTTCAAACTTCATCTTTTTAATCACTTTGGAGTTTAATTTTTTCTTACTATCTAAGATTGAAAAACCTTTGGAACCTCAAGCTGGGCTTTCACTGGGTGAGTCTCTCTTAAATCCATTTAAAAAGAAAGAAAACCACATATATTTACACACTATTCAAAAGAGATAACAAAAAGGAAACAACAAGACCAGAACACCTCACCAGTAATTAGTACCCAGATAAGCAGGGATTAACACCAGGATCAACACCAGACAAACAATCAAGCAGTATACAACAGCCTAATCAAGGAGCTATCAAGAAAAAAACAAAAACCCCACCAAGCCTGACAGAGCAACCTACGGTATATAAACAGAGAGCAAACCCCACTCCCTTCTAGCACTGAAGATACCTAGCCAGGTAACAAAACGTCTGCAAGAAAACAATCAAGCTCAGAAAACCCCAAGGAATCCACAATTCAACTCTGAGCTACATATATTCTCTTCTATTGGTAAAACTGTGTCTCCAGCTTTGTAAGATCTTTATTTTTTGCAATATATAACAAAAGGGGGACTATAGTGTTGTTGTTTGGGAAGTTTTTAAACACTAAGGATTTGGATAAAATTGATTTAAAGAAAGACTTTGAAGTTTATTAAAAAGATCCTCTTGTGTAGGAAAAGATTTCATGTTTATATTTCGACCTGATAAGAAAGCTTTGAAGGTTAATCACTAGAGAGCACCACATGTCTACTTTAAAGGAAACACTTCATAAGATAGCTCAGGAACTACTTGGATTATTTAACCCTATATTGGAATCAAAAGTCATTATAGAAGATAAACAATTCCCTTGGAAGATAACCAAAATGGATTTTAAGGAGGACTTAAAAATTATAGCCTATAGGAAAGAGGCGAATGTATGTAGCTCAGGGTTGAACTGTGGAGTCCTTGGGTTCTTTCTCTGAGCTTGGTTCTTTTCTTGCAAATGTTTCATTACCCGGCTAGGTAACATCTTCAGTGCTAAAATGAGATGGGGTTTGCTCTCTATTTATATACTGTGTGGGGCATGCTTTGCCAGTGTTGGTGGGGGTGGGGGTTTTGTTTTGCTCCTCTAGTAGTTCCTTGATTAGCATACGTTTACTTTTTGATTGTGTGCCTGGTGATAACTTTTGCTTATCTGGGTGATGATTGCTGGTGATTGATTGCTGGTGATTGATTGCTGGTGAGGTGATCTTCTGGTCTTTTGTCTCTTCTGAATAGTATGTAGATGCTGTTTATGTGTCTGTTAATTGCTTGCCTTGTCTGAATACCAAGCTTCCAAGAATTCTCTTGCATTTTTGGATTTAGCTTGGTTTAAAATGCTGACAGTTTCCCAGTTAAAACTATGGTGAAGTCTGTCTATGTGTTGTGAGATTAAGGAGTTTTCATCATGCCTTCTGACTGCTAGCTGGTGTTCATGGATGCGCTCTGCCAGTCTTCTGCCTGTCTGTCCTACACAGTGTTTGTTACAGTCCTTACAGTGTATGTTGTAGATGACTCCTGTTTTTTCTTCTTGTGCTACTGGGTCTTTTGGTTTACTTAAGATATTTTGGGAGTGATTTTGTTGGTTTGTGTGCTACAGAGATGCCATGTGGTTGTAATAGTCTGCTGATGGTTTCTGAGACGTTTCTGATGTATGGCAATGTGATCCTTTTCCTAGCTTGTGTTGGTTGTGTTGTAGTAGGTTGAGTGGTCAGGCACTTTTTGATAAAGTTGTGTGGATATCCATTTTGTTGGAAGATAGGTGGTCTTTTTCCTTTTTCTGCTGTTCTGGGTTGCTGCAATGTGTTTGTGCTTGCTTGAATAATGTTCTTACACAGCTCCTCTTATGGGAGGTTGGGTTGTTACTTTGGTAATGGAGTACTTGCTTAGTGTGGGTTGTCTTCCGATAAACTTGGGTTTCTAATTTACTGTTGTTTCCTCTGCTGATAAAGATATCCAGGAAGAGTAGCATGTTGTTTTCTTCCTCTCTGGTGAATTTTATTCCTTTGAAGATGTTGTTGATGGTTTCATGTGTCTTCTCTAGTTGTTCCTTTTTTATTATAACAAAGGTGTCATCTGCATACCGGATCCATACTTTAGGTTGTATGTGAGGAAGTGCTATAGCTTCTAGGCGTTGCATTACAATCTCAGCTATGAGTCCTGACAGTGGTGATCCCATGGGTGTGCCTCTGATTTGTTGGTATATTTGTCCATCAAACTGAAAATAGGTGGTGAGGCAAAGGTTGATGAGGTCCATGATTCTGGGTATTTTGATCTGGGTGTATTTGGTTAAGTCGGGTGTGTTGTGTAGTACTGCTGATATGGATTCTTTTGCTAGTTCTGGGTTTATGGACGTAAAGAGTGCTGTGACATCAAATGAGACCATAATTTCATCTTCATCTTCATCTATATGTACATCTTTGATTTTCTGGAGGCACTGTAGTGAGGAGTTGATAGAATATTCACTGTTCTCTGTGAGGTGTCCAAGCTTTTTTGTCAGTTCTTTTGCTATGTTTTATGTTGGAGTCCCTGGTAAAGATACAATAGGTCGGAGTGGTATGTCAGGCTTGTGTATTTCTGGTTGTCCACAGAAGTGTGGGAGGATGGGTCCATTGCTTTTCATCCGCCACTGTTCTTCCTTTGTGATCTGGCCTTTCTTAGTTAGGTCACTGAGGGTTCTCTTGATTAGATTGTCTAGTTTCTGTATTGGGTTGGTATTAACAGGGATGTAAATTTCTTTGTCCTCTAATAACTTTTTGGCTTTTTACAGGTATTGTGATTTATCCATAGTAACTGTGGTGTGGTCTTTGCTGGGAGGATGATGATGGTTTGGTCCTTCCTTAGGCTATTGAGGGCTGCTCTGTCCTCTGCTTTGAGTTGGTGTTGATATTGCGGTCTTCTGATATGTGATATGATTGCCTGCCTTATGTTTTCTTGGGTCTCTGGCTTGAGTCCTGTTGTTCTGAATGCTGCTTCTAGGGCTCCGCAGAAATCTAGTTGGTTGGCATTGTCCATGTTATAGTTGAGGCCTTCCTGGAGGATATTGTGTTCTGCTGTGGATAGTGGCCAGCTAGACATGTTGATTACCCATTCTGGTTCGGGTACCTGTTTCCAGGGTTTAATTTGAGTAGTTTAATTTGAAGTTTAGTTTTTCTTTTCTCTTCTTGTCTTCTGGATGTGTTCTGGATGGTGGTAGTCAGTATCTTAGTATGCTCTGGGGTCATGGTCAGTTCTAGTTGTTCCTTGAGGTTGTCTATTGTTTGCTGGTACTTGTTCAGTCTGTGGTGCGCATATATGATCATTAGTCTTACCATTTTGCAGCCGTTTTGTTGTGCTATCTTCCATCCAGCCGTGTTCTTTATTGGGGGTTTGTATCTGACGCTGGTGGGTAGGGTATGCTGTCTTAGGCATTCATGTAGAAAGAACAGCTGTTCTTTGGTGAAGGTTTGCCTGCATGCAAATTTCTCCCATCTGCGTGCTTTCTGAAGTGTTTGACGCCCATATGTGGTACCAATAGAGACGAATGTGTGTAGCTCAGGGTTGAACTGTGGAGTCGTTGGGGTTCTCTGAGCTTGGTTCTTTCTTGCAAATGTTTCATTACCTGGCTAGGTAACATCTTCAGTGCTAAAATGGGATGGAGTTTGCTCTCTATTTATATACTGTGGCATGCCTTGCCAGTGCTGGTGGGGGTGGGGTTTTTGTTTTGCTCCTCTGGTAGCAGTAAACATATGCTAATCAAGGAACTACCAGAGGAGCAAATTCCATCCCATTTTGATGACAGGATTTTGAGAGGAGAGACAAGGATAGTAGAAGAAAGCAGATGTTTTCCTTGCTTTGTGGGGAATCCCACTTTGTGGGGTTCAAGGATTGGTGGGAGGAAGAAAAAAAATACAAAACTGGTTTATTTGATTATGGTTAAGTAATGGGCTGCTATCTTTGATGATGTTTAATGGTTACTTTGACTGGATAATTCTTTTTTGGAAATGTTCAGTTGGGTGTAATGAATTAGTTTGTAATATCTATGTTACTATTTTTGGCATATAAATCAGGGATTATTATTTTTGATAATGTTTAACAGTTTTTATTTTTCTCTTATGTTTGTTAATTGGGATTAATAATGGGTTGCTATCTCTGGTGATGATTAATGGTTATTTTTTAATTCTTTTTGTAATGTTTAATTGTTAATTGGGATTAGATTTTGATTATTAAGAGAGGGATTAGGGAGATTATGTTTAAATTGAAAGGGGGACTAAATGCTTATGTTGTTAATTATGTCTGTTAATTTTTATACCTTTTGTTGATTAATAAGGAGAACTGAGAATTTAGAGATGGGTCTATAGACAATGGGGTGAAGTATGGAATGCAGATGTATTTGGTACTATTTTAAGAGACAGTGATACATTGTTAATCTTGAATATATTTGCTGGGGATGAAGGGGGAAGTTTATTTTTATTCTGGGGGGGATTTTTTTTCTCCACACTTTCTTCATACTATTTTTTCTTTTAATGTATTTTTGTATAAGGTTTTTGTATTAGTTGTTTTATATAATCTTTAATAAAATTATTGGATAAAAAAAAGAGAAAAGCTTCATAAGCAATGGTTCTAAACCTGTGAACCTGTGAATGGTTCTAAACTGGTGGTAGAGGGAAAATAATTTTAAAAATCTTGTGTCTATATTACATTTCTATTCTCAGTGTAATTATCAATTCTCATTCCTGAACCTTTTCATGAACTTTTATTTTGTGGTCCTACTTATTCCTTTGAAATCCTGGCAAGTATTTTTGTAGACCTTTTATCTGACACTCATATATCCATGCATTAAATATAAGTATTACACTGCCTCTGGGAGAGCACAATTTTCTTCCCAGGCCCTAAAGAATGTGACTGGGCTCTGCTTCAACTGAAACGGAAGAGGCCTACTTAATACTTTTAAAAACTTGTTTGGAGGCAAGCCAGGCTCAGCGCTAAATGAAAAGATAGTGAGCCGCAGCGTGACTGAAGAAGAAGAAATTCCACCAGAACTCTTTCCCAAAATACTAACCAGGGCCAAGAGCACCATGTCCTTCTCTTGTTCTCACCCTTCCCTGAACTTCAGTAAGTTGAACAGATTCTAAATATTATCACTTAATGTACAATGAATCATATCCTTATTCTGAGGACATAGATTCATCCAAAATTTTTTAGTAACATTTAGAAGTTTCTGATTAAGGAGGTCACTGCATACTGAACTTTAACAAGTTGTATCTTCCATATGACTGGCATCTTCTTTCCAGTATTAAGTACAGTATAGTGGACAGGCTGCATTAATGGCTGCTGCTTGTAATTTTAGTCCAGTAGATTGGAAACTATTCAAAAAAGTCATATACATTAGCTCAGAAAGTATTCAGGTGACTTGGCATTGGGCCCTGTCACTCATCTTGCAAGTTGCAATGTGAATGAGACTGTAAGAAACACAACTGAATTTTATAAATAGATTCTTTTTGCTGAACAAGCTGCTTGTGTAATTAGCTAAACCATCCAAGTCTCGGCACAGCTGCAAACTATTTAGACCATTATAGTTCATGTTACATTACAGTGTATATTCTGCATGACACTGAGGACAAATACAGGGCCCATCTGCTATCTCCATCAGGAACAAGAATTAGGGATTAGAGAAACAAACAGGTATTTGGGAGGATGACATAGAGTAAATATATTTTAGAATAGAAAGAAATACTGCAATTCTGAAGTTTCTTCGACATAATCTAACTCATTTGTGAAAACTGGTTAATGAAGAGTGGTTGAAAGATAATTAATTTAAAAGGAAGACAAAGAACAATGGTACTCTATTCAGCAATGTTAATACAAGATGAAGCCCAATGGGAAAACCTGCAGCCACCTTAGGAAAAAAATCAGATCAGATATATTGCTACTTTAGGAATGTTGTTGGAATTAAGGGAAGCCCATAGCTGTAGCATGGGCCTTTAAGTAGGGACTTTACTTAGTTCTACAGTGTTTCAGATTTGAAGGGAAAAAGGTGGTTTGGCGCATATGCGCATGCACATGTAAGCACCTGTTTGTAACTCTTTAAACAAACATCTTTTTCTGGGATCATGTTGCATGTTTGGAGGGCAGCCATCACAGCAAAAGACACAGTTGCTTTAAGGAGTTGCCAACAGGTATTAAGTGACCACCAACACACACTCCAAAGCATCTTTTCCCCTTCAGTTTGAAAAAGTCGCAAAATCCTAAACTTTACCACATTTAGAACTTTCAGTACTTTATTTTGCCAAAAGTTAAGCAAACAGAACATAAGATGAGCAAGCGCTAACATTAACGCGGAATAACCTTATGAGCCTTTTCCAAGCTGGAACTCTTTAGATATAGTTGGATTACAACTCCTAGAATTCCCAGCTAGTATATTCTGGCCTTAATATTTCTGGAGAATACTGAATTGGGTAAAATCTGTAATTTTATCAGTATATACTTTATTTACTGATTGTAGGAGATAGAGGTAGTGTCACTGCATCCTCTCTGGCTGAATCACACAAAGGATCATACTGACTGAGTTGGTGGAGAACAATTTCACCATTTTGCCTTCTGGTAAAAGTGTCTTATTGTAATAGCCATTTTGGGCAACTGTTCATAAAATGCTGCCAGTATTCAAAATTAACCAACCTTGACTTTGTTTAACTTCCAAGCCTAGACACGGCCAGGTACTGCCAGATGCAAAAATTACATTACATTTAATTATCTTGAAAAGTTGGTGAGCTGGGCTAAAGTGGCACTGTTTGTGTCATGGAGAATCTTATTGGGTCTGCACCTAATTTCTTTCTGGGACTCCAGATTCTCTTGTACATAAAGCAGCAATAAATAAACAATAGCCTCTAATTGTCTCTGATCTAGGATTTATCTTTCAAATATACATTTTTCCTTCTAATTTCACCCAGAGAAAAAGTAATCAGACTCAGCAGCATCAACTATAGGTGAAACTCGAAAAATTAGAATATCGTGCAAATGTTCATTTATGTCAGTATGGCAACTCAGAAGGTGAAACCAATATATGAGATAGATGCATTACATGCAAAGTGAGATATGTCAAGCCTTACTTTGGTATAATTGTGATGATTATGGCATACAGCTTATGAAAACCCCAAATTCACAATCTCAGAAAATTAGAATATTACATGACATCAATAACACAAGGATTGGAAATAGAACAATATCGGACCTCTGCAAAGCATGCATATGTACTCAGTACTTGGTTTGGGCCCCTTTTGCAGCAATGACTGCCGCAATGCGGTGTGGCATGGATGCTATCAGCCTGTGGCACTGCTGAGGTGTTATGGAAGACCAGGATGCTTCAATAGTGGCCTTCAGCTCCGCTGCATTGTTCGGTCTCACGTCCCTCATCTTTATCTTGGCAATGCCCCATAGATTCTCTATGGGGTTCAGGTCAGGCGAGTTTGCTGGCCAATCAAGCACAGTAATCCCATGGTCATTGAACCAGGTTTTGGTACTTTTGGCAGTGTGGGCAGGTGCCAAGTCCTGCTGGAAAATGAAGTCAGCATCCCCATAAAGCTCGTCTGCGGAAGGAAGCATGAAGTGCTCCAAAATCTCCTGGTAGACGGCTGCGTTGACCCTGGACTTAATGAAGCACAGTGGACCAACACCAGCAGATGACATGGCTCCCCAAATCAACACAGACTGTGGAAACGTCACACTGGACTTCAAGCATCGTGCATTGTGTGCCTCTCCATTCTTCCTCCAGACTCTGGGTCCTTGGTTCCCAAATGAGATGCAAAAGTTGCTCTCATCAGAAAAGAGGACTTTGGACCACTGGGCAACAGACCAGTTCTTTTTTTTTTTTCTGTAGCCCAGGTAAGACGCTTCTGACGTTGTTTGTTGTTCAGGAGCGGCTTGACAAGAGTAATACGACATTTGAAGCCCATGTCCAGGATCCGTCTGTGTGTGGTGGCTCTTGATGCACTAACTCCAGCCTCAGTCCACTCCTTGTGAAAGTCCCCAACACTTTTGAATGGCCTTTTCCTGACAATCCTCTCCAGGCTGCGGTCATCCCTGCTACTTGTGCACCTTTTTCTACCACACTTTTCCCTTCCACATAACCTTCTATTGATGTGCTTTGATACAGCACTTTGGGAACATCCAACTTCTTTTGCAGTTACCTTTTGGGACTTTCCCTCCTTATGGAGGGTGTCAATGATGGTTTTCTGCACAACTGTCAGGTCAGCAGTCTTTCCCATGCTTGTGATTCCTACTGAACCAGCCTGAGAGACCATTTAAAGGCTCAGGAACCCTTTGCAGGTGTTATGGATTCTTTAGCTGATTAGAGGGGGACACTTTGAGCCTAGAATATTCAACCTTTTCACACTATTCTAATTTTCTGAGATTGTGAATTTGGGGTTTTCATAAGCTGTACGCCATAATCATCACAATTATACCAAAGTAAGGCTTGACATATCTCGCTTTGCATGTAATGCATCTATCTCATATATTGGTTTCACCTTTTGAGTTGCCATACTGACATAAATGAACATTTGCACGATATTCTAATTTTTCGAGTTTCACCTGTATATCTCTGTTCAATACTTACAAAGCTAAAATAAATAGCAATGACGACAAAGGCATGAGGTACCCTTTCGGGTTTTGTTAATTCTCCATTCACAATTATCTATGCCTTTTGTGAGGTATAAATTGATTTTACCCATTTCATAAAATTCCCACCCAAGTCTGTATCTTCCAAAATTTTAAACAAAAATTCCAGTTCAAATTGTCAAAGGCCCTTTCTGCATCAAGAAAAATCAGTGTTGTCTGCTTTTCATTACAGGTAGTCCTTGCTATCCAACCACAATAGGGACTGGAATTTAGACTGCTAAGCGATTTGGTCATTAAGTGAATTGAAGCTGATTTTATGACTTTTTATGACAGCTGTTAAGTGAATCACTGTGGTAGTTAAGTGAATCACATGGTTAAGTGTATTTAGCTTCTCCAAAGCACATTTTGCTGGAATTCACTTAACGGTGTGATTCGCTTAATAACTGCAGTGATTTGCTTAATGACCATTGCCAAAAGGTCACAAATCGTGATCATGTGACTGCAGGGTTGTAAAGCATTTCCCCCAAGGCTGGCATAACTCTGGACCATTGTTAAACAAACGGCCATTAAGCAAGGACTACCGGTATGTTGTTCCAGGTGTTCCAAAATATCCAACATATTTCTAATACTGTCCCTCAGTTGCCTTTTAGGTAAAAACCCACACTGATCTTCATGAACAAAGTCCTGTAAAACCATCTTCATTCTCTCAGCTAAAATCATTATATATAACTTATAATCATTATTCAGTAATGATACTGGGCAATAATATTTTGGTGAAGAAGACTTGACCTTCTTTAGGTATTAATGCTATATTAGCCTCCATCTAACTATCCGGTATCTTTCCAGTCTGTAAAATAGAATTCATATTTTGCAATGTTGTAATAATTCATCTTCAAAATGTTTATAATAAGAGGCTGATAAACCATCTGGTCCAGGCGCTTTCCCAATTTTGACCTTTTTAATAGCTTCACAAACTTCCCTTCTTGTAATAGGTCCATTCATCAATTGTTCCTGGTTTTCTATGATCTTTGGAAACTTTGTTTCTTTATATATTCATCAACCTTTGTCAGAGGAATTTCTTCTTCTTTATATAATTTAGCATAGTATTGATGAAATATTTTTTGCACCTTTAGATTATGTTGTTATTTCCATCTTGTAATTTTAATATCATTTTTTCTCTTTTTCTTTCCTCAATTTATATGCCAACCATTTCCCTGGCTTATTTGCAAATTAAAAATTCTTTTGTTTCGCATAATTCATTTTTACTTCCATTTTTCTTACTGTTAACAAAGACAGCTGCTGTTGTAAAAGTTTAATTTGCAATGAAATAATCTTCTTTTTTGGGAATTTAATTCATCTTCCATTTTTATCTGTTCTAATATCGCCCATGTTTTCTCTTCTCTCTCTTTTTTCCCGTTTACTATGCTATATAAAATATCTCCTCATAAAAACTTTACTTATGTCCCAAACCATTCTTACGTCTGAACCTTTATTAAGATTATCAAAAAATTATTTTAACTTCTTTTTATAATCTTCCATTGCTGTTTCTTTCTGCAACAATGTGTTTAACCTCCCTCTGAAGGAACTGGTTTTCCTTTTAAATACTAAAGTCAGTGGATTGTGGTCTGAAAAAGTCTTTGGCATTATCTCCATTTTATGAATACTAGTAGCCAAATTCTTAGATATCCAAAACATATCAATTCTTGAAAATGATCTGTGTCTTTCAGAAAAATAAGTTTATTCTTTTGCATCACCATTTTTGTGTCTCCATGCATCTGCGAGTTCTAGATTGTCCATCCTGTCAAAAAAAGTTGGTAACTTACTTTGTGTTATTTTAATATCTTTTTCAGAGGTTCTGTCCTTTTGTGGACAAATCACTCCATTCCAATCTCCCATTAAATACCAATTTTCATATGGTAAATTCATAAGACCTTTGTAAAAAGTTACTTTATCCTCATTTGGAGCATAAATTCCCATTATCAAAGTTTTGGCCCCATGCATCCATCCCCCACATATCTATCATAAACATCAGTCAATAGTAGTTCTGGTTGCAATTGGGGGTTTATATACAAAACAATTCCATTCCTCTTTTTAACTCCTGCTGAAATAAATTCTTCATGAAAATTTTTGCAGATCAAATATTTTATATCCTTTTTTCTAAATGCATTTCTTGAAGACAAACTACATTGTTTCAATTTTTAAAAACAATAAAATGAGTTTCTTCTTTTTGGAGGAGCATTTATATTCCACATTAGGCATTTAAAATCCATATTTATGTCAAAAACTTAGAAAAGTCAATACCTGTAGCACCTAGTGTGGCAGTCTCCTCCTCAGCTTCTTGTTGCACCTGTTTAGGGTCCAGAGTCCTGGGCCCTTTGTCATTTCCATTTCTTCCCCTTTAAACTTTTCTAGAAATTCTCTTGCTTTTTGGACTGAATTCATTCTGAACCTCTGTTGTTTAAACATGGAGATCACTCCTTCCTATTTATCCCATTGAAATAGTATATTTTTCTGTTTGAGCTTGTCAGTAAAAAAGAAGTATTCTTTTTGTTTATGCGGTATTTTAATCAAAATTTTTTTTAAGTACAATCACATCTGCATTATTAATCTTAAGTCTGGTAGTAAAATGCTGCTGCAAAATGTGATCTCTAATTTTTTTTCTGACAAAGTACACAAGAATATCCATTTGCACATTTCTTAGTTTTGCAAATCGCATGTTGATTCTATAGACTTCGTCAATTTCTGCCTCCATGTCATCTTTATCCCATTCCAAAAAAACTGTTAGAGATTGAATAACTTTTCTATAGGATCTTCTCCAGGATCCTCTGGAACTGCTCTGAATTCAGGCAGAATTCTTTCTCTCTCAATTCCAATAGCACCAAATTGTCTAAGTCCTTTTCCATCTGTTTACTTGTTTTATTTTCTAAAATTTCCACTCTGTCATTAATTTTTCCTGTAAGATGCTCTATACCTTTTTTGTAACTTTTTCTTTCATCTCCTCTTTCGTCTTTACAAACTTTTCTTTCATTCTCCTTTCAAAAGCAACCAGCTCACTTTTGACAGATTTGACAGATTCAGATAACTGCTTTCCCATTTCTTCAAACATGTTTTGTAATATTTCTGGGGTAATTCCTTTTTTTGTTGGTTGCTCTAATGAACCTCTCCTTCTCTCACCTTGCTTTGCAGCATTTCTGGTGGTAGCCATTTTTTAATTTATAATCCAAAAGTAAAAATAAGTCAATTACAAAGATGAAGGTAAAAAGCAGGCTTCTCTCCACCCCCACCCCCCGCCTTTCGCTTTCTCCACACCAGCCTTTCTCAACCTTTTGACCCTGGAAGAACCCTTGAAATATTTTTCAGGCCTCAAGGAACCCCTACACATTCAGGCTCAAATATAGGCCAGAAGTTACAAAATTATTATATTTGTTTCATGTGTAGGCCTGTAAATATGCATTAACAGTGTTCTTAAACTAAAAATAAAGAAAGAAACTTGCCTCTTTAATATGAAACCTCTGCTTGTTCTTTGCTGCACAAATACTCAATTCTGGACTGAACTTGAGATAAACACACATGGATTTCATCTTCAATTGAAATAAGACAATTTCTGTCTTTGCTTTTGATGCTTATTAAATAAGAAAAAGCTTGTTCAGACATGTAAAAAGTTGAAAACTGCAGCAAAATGTTTGATGCCTTCCTATGAATGGCAGAATACTCTTCTTTCACAGAAATCCAGAACTTGTCCATGGACAGACCAGTGAATCTCATCTTGAGTGTACTATCAGATTGCAACTCACAAAGTTCTTCCTCTTCCTTCAAAGTGAAGTTCGCAGGCTGAGCAGAAGATGGAGAGAAAGGATCCCATACCCATTTGTGCTGAAAGGGAGGGGAAGTACTGATAAATTTTGTTCTGCAGTACTTCCAGGTGGTTTTCAATTTGATATGAGACTTTCTAGTATCCTTCCTCAATCTCAAGCCCAAGCAGCAGTGGAAACATTTCAATATTTCCTTTTGCAACATGATTTTTCAAACATTCCATTTTCTTTTAAATCCAAGAATCCTGTCACTTGAAGTCAAAACATTTTCTCTAGTACCTCGCAGAGACTTGTTCAGTTGGTTCATGTGATGAAAGATGTCCACTAAGTACGCTAGTTTCTGCAACCAACCTCCATCTTCAAAGCACTCAGCAAAATGTAGAATACTATCTTCTCGAAAATACTCTTGCAATTTTGCCTTCAGCTCAAACACCCTGTTGAGAACTCTTCCTCTGCTGAGCCACCATACTTGTGTGTGTAACAGGAGGCTTATGTGCTCTTTGTCCAGGTTTTCAGAGTTTTTTAAACATTCTTGAGTGAACTGGTCTTTGTTTAATAAAGTTACTATTTTTGTAGCATCATCCAGAACTTTTTTCATTTCATCTCCAAGAATTTTCGACACCAACACCTCTCTCTGAACAAAGCAGTATGTTGTGATAACATCAAGATTTTCTTTTCTTACAAGAGAAACAAAACCTCTCATGGAGCCAACCACTGATGGAGCACCATCAGTATGGATGCCAACACAGTTCCTCCATGACAGACTTTTTGTTTCCAGATATGAAGACAAAACATTAAATACAAGGTGGCCTTTGCATATTTCACGTAGTTCTTTGTAGCAGAAAAAGTTTTCTTCAATTTCATCATCATTTACAAATCTTACAAGTGCCATAACATTACATTTATTGGTGGAATGTGTTGACTTATCAACTTGGATAGAAAGGCTGTTGTTCTTCAGTTTATCACACAAAACCTCTTCAGCATCATGTGATGTGTCATCAATACGCTGGCTTATTATACTGTCTGACAGTGGAACCCTTTCCATTTTTTGTACTGCATCTGGTCCTAGCATTTTCCCCACTATTGTTTTACATGCTGGCATGATTGATTTCTCACCCAAAGTGTGACTTTTCCTTTGCTGTGTAATATGTTCTGCTACTAAATAACTTGCTTCTTAGGCTTTTTTATTGACTGTCATTTTATTAACAAAAGTTTTACTCTGTGTGTTCTGTGATTCCAATAGCTGTTTTGGAGATCGGTTGTGGGAAATTTTTGGTATTTGCAGGTTGCGTTTTTTTGGCTATTTTGGGCTACTTTTAAGGGCGTGTATAGTTTTTAAGTGATACATCAAACCATCATGAATAACTGCAAAATGCACTGCAGGGATGCAAATGACACTGGCACACTGAGTGGGGTTGGCTGGCCTCCTCCCCTCTCCCTGTACCACCAGCAATTTGTTTCCCAAATCCAGCTTCTCCTTTCTTGCCCCCCCTTTTCCACCTCCTCTCCCAAGGACCCTTTTGCAAACCTACAGGAGGCTGACACCTTGCAAACTCCAACACCCCTCCCCTTAATATTTGGACTCCTCAACCTTTCCTGAATCTCTCCAAAGCCTCCATCACCACCACCATCACCACCTTTTCCTTTCCCCCATCTCTTTCTCCCCCCCCCCGCACTTTGTGGTGGCTCCTGCTGCCACTGGTGCCCAGGCCAGCCCAGCCCCAGATCTCCTCCGCCCACTCCAAGATGGAGTCTCCCAGGCCACTGTGCCTGCAGAAAGGCAGGCACACGCCGGCAAAGAGAGCCCCAGCACTGCAGGTGGGGAGGCCCCAGTGGCGTCTCTCTCTCGCATGTTCTCTCACCACCTGCTGTTCCACCACTACATTTCCAAGCCCCCTTCCTTGGCTCATGTTTTGCTTGCCTCCCCACTTGTATGCATGCAATCCCCGCCCTTGCCTAGGGTCTGCGTGTGCTCTGGCAGCCCAATCCAATGTTGGAGGTTGGAGGGTTGTTTGGTCTCTGCTCATCACTGTGATCTCCCAGGGACCCCCTAGTGACCTCTTGTGGAACCCTAGGGTTCTGCAGAACCCCAGTTGAGAAACTCTGCTCTATATCCTTAAGGCGTTAGTCCAATCTGTCTTTCCATAGTTTAAATGGCACAATCCATGTCATATTACACTTATCTCCTTATTTTGTAACTTCCACCAAGTAACTTTTCCATTTGTTGTCAAACAATCAACATTCCCAGAAAGTCTAGACTGTTTATTTAATTAATTCCAAGTAATGCCAAAAGCACTTTTGCCAAAATATTTATCTTTCAGATTTATACTGTCCCCTTTTCTGATTATACCTTTCTTAGTCAAAATCTTGATTAAACTCTTTGTTGTTCTTTTAAAATTGCTTAAAAGTATTATTCCTCTTTGTTTTACTTTCTGTAATTCACAAAGAAGTCTAACTCACCCAGAGGCTGTTTTCTTTGTCCTGCTGTTTTCAAAGACCTCTTTTCAACCGTAAATTGATTACAGTGGTACCTCGGGTTACGAACGCCCCTCCTTACGAAATTTTCAAGATATGACCAGCTCCGGCCCCAAAAATTTACCTCGACATGCGAACTCCGCCTCGAGCTACGAACCGGATCCGTGGCCATTTGCCCTGCTGCCACGCGGTCACGGCTTCCTGTGGGCGAGATCATGGTAGCAAGGAGACGTTCGGTGAGGCTTGTGGTGTGTTCTGTGGCGTTTGGAAGGTTTTTGGTGTGCTTGTCAGCATGGCTCCAAAGAAAATGCAGAGCAGGCTTGGCAAGAATAAGGCTTTGAGGAAAAAACAACTGACTTCAGACAGGTTTTTCCCCAGAACTGAGCCTGCAGCTAAGAGGCAAAGAAGAGAGAAAACCCCTGAAGGAGATCTCCCCGATGTCTCTTTGGAGGGGGACTCTCCCTCCGAACAATAACTGCCTCCCCACCCCATTCTCCCTCTTCATACTGTGCTGTACTGTACTTTTTTTCATGTTTTTGTGGTTTAAAAATAAAATGCATATGTTTCAGAACTGTTTAACCGTATGTATTTACATTGAACCTTATGGGGAAATTTGCCTCGTGGGGCGACCAAATTCGGAGGGCAGAACAGATTAACCGTATTTACATTGAACCTTATGGGAAAATTTACCTCGAGTTGCGACCAACTTGAGTTGCGATCAGAGTCACGGAACGGATTAAGTTCGTAACTCGAGGTACCACTGTATATCCAAAAATCATAAAGAAAGTGAAAGTTTGGTCAAATGTAGTGTCCTATAAAAAGCTACACATAGTGAGTGCAAGTGAGATGTTTCTCCTGTTGCCCCCTAGCGACTCTATCACAAGACTTCCTGAGGAGAAAACCACAAGACTTCCCAAGGAGCAGCTGTCTGGGGCACAGGTGGGCGATCTCTTGATCTCTCCTTTATCCAGAAAGACTTCACCAGCTAGAAATCACCACTGGCCACTGTTCACTACTGCAGCGCTGTCTTCACTCCTTCAGAGATGTTTAGTCCGCCACACAACCTTGGAAGCCTTCAATGCTTTGGAAAGCTTCTGAGGCCTTCTGAAACCTTGTGAGAAGGCTACACCCACCATTCTCCAAATCGTGCACACTGTTCTCGCGATGCTTAGGAAAACCTTTGGAAAGTGTCACCTGCATCCCTGCGATACATTTTGCAGTTATCATTCATGACAGCTTGATATATCACTCAAAAACTGCCTTTATTGTGAAAATGGTCAACTGGACGCAGCAGGGCCTACAAAGCACAGGGTAGATGTCATGACTGGGGCTTTGCACTATGACCAGGCATAAGTACCATTCATTTAGCACCACCATAACTTTGAACGGTTGCTGAACACATGGTCGTTAAGCAAGGACTACCTGTAAATAATTTTTTAATTTCATGGTATATCCAGATTATATATTGCTAGCAACCAGTGTTTTCTCTGAAAGAGAATAATCTGTAGAAAGACTTGACTAAGAAGTGCAAATCTCAAGATTCATGCATGTTCTATAATGCTTAATTCCTGTAAGAGTTTGGAAGAGGATGCCTTTCACAGCAGCAAGGATACTCATTGTCTCTCCTTCTGTTAAAAGAGCAGAGTTGTTCTGAGCCTGAATGCAACTATGATAAATTCTTTTTTCAGAATTTCAAAATACTAGTTTCAGTTTTGAGACTTGCTTCATAATTAGTTTCATCTCTTCCTCTCTATTTATCTTTTGGCTAGCTTCATACATTTCATATCCAAACAATTTTGTGCCTTGGTATGATGGTTCACTTTGTATCACAAGCTAAAGCAATACTGAAAGCAAAGGTTCACATACTTTTGCCACACACAAATATATAGCTTTGGATAATTTTCCTCAATAAATAAATGAACAAGCATAATGTTTTTTATTCACTTGTTTAATTGGGTTCTCTTTATCTAGTTTTAGGACTTGTGTGGAGAACAGATCACATTTTAGGTTATATTTATGCAGAAATACTGAAAATTCAAAAGGGTTCACAAACTTTTAAGCACCACTGTACATAGCCTTCCTGGATTGTCCATTAATACCCCATCTTGCTACATTCACACACTTTTAATACCAAACAACTCACAGATTTCACTAAAATATAAAAATAAATCAACTTCTTTTAAATAGGCTATTTTATATAACATTGTGTTGGCATTCTCCAGAACAACCCATTTGAATTTCCATGTCACAAGATCTGGATTTTATGTATGTTGGGGTGTACAATACAAAGGAAACACCTATAGTCATTATGGTTAGAACAGAACAAAAGGCCAAGACTTCAGGAAACTGCAGCCAATGTTTAAATATTGTGGAAACTTCCTATGTTTGAGAGGAGGACAAAACATCATATTTCACTGATGCAACAAAACAGAACTCTTTCAATTAAAGTAGACTGCACTGATCAACCATGGTTTAATCTCAGTATAGAGAATGAGACTAATATAAAAAATCTTGACAAAAAAGATTTGATTCTGCCAATAATCAACAGATTTAATGAGTCCCAACCACTGTTATTGCATATAGTTCCTGAAATATTCAGCAGCAGGGGAGAGCTATAGAGAACAAAACAAAACAATACAACCATTCACCTGGAGTTCAAACGAATTCTTATATACAGCTGAAAAAAAAAAACCCCTTCTTTCCAATACTGCTGCTATTTAAAGACAATCATTTTTAAGGTGAGCTCACAGACACATAGTCCACAAAAATAGTCTGATAATCCATAAAGTACAAGGTCCTCAAAAAAGTGTTAAAGACAACACATTAACTATGAACCTACAGATGCTAAGCCAGTGGTTCTTAAATTGGAGGTAATTACCTCTAAGGGGGTAATTTGGGCTTATCTTAGAGGTAATGGAGCAATTTGTAATTACTTATTTGTGAGTTGAGGATCCATTTTGAGACTGCCACCAGAGATACTTGTGTAAAACAACAGAGTTTGGGTTTTTTTTGTGCGGTAATATTATTCATGACCAGGAAAAGGGGAAATTGGGTCAAAAAGTTTAAGAACCACTATGTTAAGGGCAGCAGTAACAAAGGCAGTGAGCATTGTAAATAGATAGTTCTAACTAAACTTCTACATTCAGGTGAACACAAATAACTCAGAATGATTTCTGAGTCTAGTAACTGGGATTTTGCAAAGACTGAGATGTCCTTCCGTATATGTTACAACATACACACTTGCCCTCTCTGTGTAACTTGTGCTCCTTCAGGATATAAACAAAGCTAGTGCACTGCTAAAGTTAAGCCCTTATTCCAACCTATACAGCCTTTGATTTCACTTCAAATCTATAAAATATGCTTTCTTATTTTCTCTTACTTGTGCATGTGCTAAACTGGCCTGTTCCGAACACTCCAAACAGGCAAAGAATGAGGGACAACCCTTCCAATGACATTAAAATGTCACCAGGGGGCCTTCTGCTGTCAAATCAGTAAGCTGAATTGGGACCTCCAGTCCCCCAAGCATCATTCAACTCTGATTTAAAAATAATTTATCTTAGGCTCTTCAATAATGTTTAGTTACTTATACCTTTTCTGTACAGGAGCTCAAGGGGGTCTACATAGTGTTCTCTCCTATTTTTCCCCACAACTCTGGGAGTAGATTGGGTTGAGGGAAAATTACTGGCCCAAAGTGATGGTGATGATGATGATACAAACTGGATGAGAAAATGGTTGGATTCATACAGTGCACTAGATCAAATGTGTCAACTAGTTTATAGTTCAGTATGTCAAGCAAATCCAACCATATGGTTAGTTTAGGGTTCAACCTATTATGCAAATCCAGCAATTGGGTTCAGTTAACCAAGGTTCAATTAATTGGGGATTAGTGGTCTGTTCTGAACATACCAGTGGCTTTTTGGTCTCTGAAAAGTTTCAAGGGAAACTATCAGGAAAGAAATCATAAATTCACAAAGGGCATTACTGAATAACAAAACATCTTGTTCTGTAGGACATTCTATTGCACACCAAAGTAGCACTCTTATTTTGGAATCTGCTTGTGGCCCACTTATTAAAAAGTCTAATACTAAAATAAACCAGAGCTATGTATCTTATGCCTATGCTAAACTTTATTTTCAGATCAATTTGAAGTTCATTTATTCAGCTAAGTGGAAAGACAGGTATAATTGTGTAATTATACAAAATAAATAAATGTTCTTCTCCCTTGATGTGAAATGCATGATTAGTTTTCAAAAATAAACAATATTAAATAGTAAACTCTTGATTTAATGGACTAATGGGGACAGAGAATGCCTGTTAATGTTATTAAATCTCAACAGGATTTTAAGCATGCATATTTTAGATATTATGCATTTTATATATCCTTAGTGGGAATGGTATTTTACACCTGTGCATTTTAAGGATTTTATGCATGTATAAAATAGCAGACAGGATTTTATGCATGCACAGAAGCATAAATGAAAATATTTTGTTCATTCCTTGCAAGATCTACTAAATCGAGGTCCATTAAATTGATGGGCTACTGTATTGTTATTAACTACATTTTTTTCACTCAACTTTTTTTTTTTTTTAATTTAATCCTATAGGGACAAATCCACATCTCTGTAGCAAAACAGAAAAGTTCCCATTCTCTACTCAGATTTAGACTCCCAACACAAAGATTGCTACATTTTACTTCAGTTATTTCATTGATGTCAGGTTCAACCCAAAGAATTTCACAAGACAGTACAGATACAGTTCTGTTGCGTTTATTAGCTTCTACCTCAAAGACAGAATCTCTCCAGACTGAATCTAAACTTCCCAAGCCAGCAAGCCAAAACACCGTGAATTCCTTAGGGTGGTGCCAGTCTCATCTTCTTAACCTTCCCACGCTCCTGTTGGGGGCTAAGGAAATGTTTATCTCCCCGAGCGCGGCCTTCATCAAACCATTCCATCACATCTACATAAGGCTACACTTGAAGAGTCTCTGGAAACTGCAGCTGGTTCAAAATGCAGCCACACGGATATTAGGTGCCCCAAGGATGGCACATATAACACCTTTACTGGGGGAGCTGCATTGGGTGCCAGTTTACTTCCAGGTCCAATTCAAGGTGTTGGTTATCACCTTTAAAGCCCTACATGACATGGGTCCAGGTTACCTGAGGGACCATCTCATCCCCATTACATCAATCTGCCCCACCTTGTCAGGCAGAGAGGGCATGCTGCGGACCCTGTCAGTGAGAGAATGTTGGCTGGCAGGGCCCAGGAGGAGAGCCTTCTCTGCCGTTGGCCCCACCCTTAGGAATTTTCTCCCCCCAGAGGTATAGCGGGCCCCTACCCTCCTGGTTTTCTGGAAAGGATTAAAGACCTGGCTTTGCCAGCTTGCATGGGACGATAGGAGCTCTAATCGTCCCTGGGGGTGGTTAGCGCCCTGATGATGCTCCCTGAGTTATTTGCCAATTCTCTATCATTCTTGGAATTTATTTATTATTAAAATTGTTTTTATGTTGTATTTTAATTGGTTTTATCTCTTCTGTAAACTGTCCAGAGTCACTTTCAATGAGATGGGCAGTGGCAAATTTAGTAAATAAATAACAATTTAAAAAATACTGTAAAACTCAGTTATTTTGCCTGGAAATTGCTGGAGGATTGGTGCTATATGGTACTTTTGGAGATCTATGTCTTTTACTAGGTATTAACTTACTTCTCTCAAAAACCTGAACAAGATCTTTAAATTCTACCAAAGAAAAATATAATAAGCTATCTATACATGGCTAATGACACTTTAAAAATACAATTCACTATATTTTTCCCAATTTCTTCCAGCTGCAGAATTTTAGTTCTGAGATTGAAAGATATTGTCAATATTTTTCCTGTAGAATGATAGGCTACTTTGAATTTTAGAATGTGTAAAATGTATTTGCTTTAAAAAACAAAGTCTGACTTCACCATTTATTTTATAATAAAGCAATGATGGTAAGATCTATGAACCAAAGCAAGCTGGATGTGGTCAAACATGAGATGACAAGATTGAACATTGACATCTTGGGAATCAGCAAACTGAAATGGATGGGAATGGCTGTCTGATGAGGCTTTACAAATAGCTGTGGAAAGAAGGAATGCGAAAAGCAAGGGTGAAAGGGAAAGATATAAGCAACTGAATGCAGATTTCCAGAGAATAGCAAAGAGAGATAAGAAGGCCTTCTTAAATGAACAATGCAAAGAAATCGAGGAAAACAATAGAATGGGGAAGACTAGAGATCTCTTCAAGAAAATCGGAGATATCAAAGGAACGTTTAGTGCAAAGATGGGCATGATAAAGGACAAAAAAGGCAAGGACCTAACAGAAGCAGAAGAGATTAAGAAGAGGTGGCAAGAATACACAGAAGAACTATACAAGAAAGATCTTAATGTCCCTGATGTCCATGCTGGTGTGGTCACTGACCTTGAGCCAGACATCCTAGAGAGTGAAGTCAAGTGGGCCTTAGGAAGCATTACTAACAACAAAGCTAGTGGAGATGACAGTATTCCAGCTGAGTTATTTAAAATACTAAAAGATGATGCTGTTAAAGAGCTGCACTCAATATGCCAGCAAGTTTGGAAAACGCAACAGTGGCCAAGGGATTGGAAAAGGTCAGTTTACGTTCCAATTCCAAAGAAGGGCAATGCCAAAGAATGCTCAAACTATCGCACAATTGCACTCATTTCACATGCTAGCAAGGATATGCTCAAAATCCTACAAGCTACGCTTCAGCAGTACGTGAACCGAGAACTACCGGATGTACAAGCTGGGTTTCGAAGAGGCAGAGGAACTAGAGATCAAATTGCCAACATTCACTGGATCATGGAGAAAGCACGAGAGTTCCAGAAAAACATCTACTTCTGCTTCATTGACTATGCAAAAGCCTTTGATTGTGTGGATCACAACAAACTGTGGTAAATTCTTAAAGAGATGGGGGTACCAGACCATCTTACCTGTCTCCTGAGAAATCTGTATGCGGGCCAAGAAGCAACAGTTAGAACCGGTCATGGAACAACCGATTGGTTTAAAATAGGGAAAGGAGTACAACAAGGCTGTATACTGTCACCCCGCTTATTTAACCTATATGCAGAGTACATCATGAGAAATGCCAGGCTGGAAGAATCACAAGCCGGAATTAAGATTGCAGGGAGAAACATCAACAACCTCAGGTATGCAGATGATACCACCCTAATGGCAGAAAGTGAAGAAGAACTAAAGAGCCTCTTGATGAGGGTGAAAGAGGAGAGTGCGAAAGCTGGCTTGAAACTCAACATTAAAAAAACTAAGATCATGGCATCTGGACCCATCAATCCCTGGCAAATAGAAGGGTAGAAATGGAAGCAGTAACAGACTTCATTTATTTGGGCTCCAAGATCACCGCAGACGGAGACTGCAGCCATGAAATTAAGAGACGCTTGCTCCTTGCGAGGAAAGCTATGGCAAACCTAGATAGCATATTAAAAAGCAGAGACATCACCTTGCTGACAAAAATCCACATAGTCAAAGCTATGGTTTTTCAAGTAGTAATGTATGGCTGTGAGAGCTGGACCATAAAGAAGGCTGAGCGCCGAAGAATTGATGCCTTTGAACTGTGGTGCTGGAGAAGACTCTTAAGATTCCCCTGGACTGCTAGGAGGTCAAACCAGTCATTCTTAAAGGAAATCAACCCTGATTGCTCATTGGAAGGATTGATAATGAAGCTCAAGCTCAGATACTTTGGTCACCTAATGCGAAGAGAAGACTCTTTGGAAAAGACCCTGATGCTGGGAAAGATTGAAGGCAAAAGGAGAAGAGGACGGCAGAGGATGAGATGGTTAGATAGCATCACTGAAGCAATGAGCATGAAACTGAGCAAACTCAGGGAGGCAGTGAAGGACAGGAAGGCCCGGCGTGATATGGTTCGTGGGGTCACGAAGAGTCAGACATGACTTAACGGCTGAACAACAACAATGATGGAAAAGAGAAGTCAAGAAAGAAAAGCAGCTTCATTTAAAAACAATATTCCAGTTAACTGGTTTTTTTAAAAAAATCAGCCACTCTGAATTAGTTCTTTGAAGATTTTTTTCTGTTGCAATATTAAATCATATTATTTTCCAGACAGTAACTTTGACTCCAGATAGGATCTTGTTATAAAGCGTCTCAAAGAAACTAGAAAATCTTCTTTGAGTTGAACATGATTCCTGATGAGTTCATAGAAACATCCATATTTTCTTCTTGGCAATAACATAGAAGTGGTTTACCACTGCCTTTTCATGGGATGTTCTTTCGATTTTCCACCCTAGCCTATAGCCATAGTACTTCCTGGTAATCTCCCATTTAAGTACTAATCAATTCCAATCCTGTTTAGTTTTTAAAGATCAATCAAGGCTGGTAAAGTAGTATCTAAGACTTCACATACTGAAAAGGTCTTAAAAAGTATGGAAATACTAAGACAATCAGAACCAAATTAAAGTTGACACCAGCAATTTTATATCTGAATACGTGTTTGCCCAAATCATGTATAAAGTAAAATAAGCAAATGAAAAATTGGTAGCATGAAGAATTAATATTTTTGTCAGTGGCTACTAGGCAACTTACAAGTCATGTATGGAAGCAAAGAATATTCTATCAATGACAGCTTAGATCCAACAATTTTGATGCATGGAGCTTTTTTGCATCTTAAACTTGAAATTTCATCCCACCTCCATTTTAGAGTTTAGACTACCTCACTTCCAGTGAGGATTATGGTGGACTAGACTAGACTCTCTGAGGAGCGGGGCCAATATTACTGCTGAAAATGGCGGCCAGAAGGTGAATGCTGGCCGGCAAAATCTCTCCAGATAAAAGAGAGATCGTTGAGATAGCCCACATGTACTCTGGACAGCTGATCCTCATGAGTAAACTGCAGGAACAGAAGTTTTTGCAGCTGGCTCGTGAGTCAAGCAGCTGGGAGTTGCAGGATCCCATCTAAGCTCACAGGCATAATGTAGCCTATATGGACATAAAGTTCAGCTATCCTCATTTCTTAATCACGTTTGAATTTAATTACTGTACAGATAAGGAGAGACTTTCTTTGCAGCAAAATAAGATTCCTCTTGGTGAGTGTAGCTTTTTTTCCCTGGATTTTAAAAAGAAAAAGAGGCTTTAAAAATTTAAAGACTCAAGAACTTTTGGCAAAAAGCTTAAGAAGGAGATGATTTAATAAAGTTTAAAATGGATAAAGGGGACATTTATTTCTATTTTTACCTTTGGTGAAAGTGCTTTTGCGTAAACTTGAATTAAACTAGACAAATGGACAGGAGCTTTGTGGCAATGCTTTCTGTTTACCGTTAAAGAGTGCAAGCAACTGGTAGATTTTACAAAACAAAAAATAAAGGTAATATGAGTCAGAGTGATGTTTTGTTGCTATGGCAATGTGGATTGTGATGTGGATTGAAACTACGGAGTGCTATTAGAGATGAAAGTGTTAAAGGCACACAAAAATAAAAGAGAAAAAGGGGGGGGAGTTTGACTTTTCTTTTCCCCTTGTTTGAGTCACTTTTATTTTCGGATTATAATATCAGAATGCCAACTACTAGAAAAGTGGCAAGAATGGAAGGGAGAAAGGGATCATTAGAGCAGCCTGCAGAGAAAGGAACGACACCAGATTTGCTTCAGAAAATATTTGAGCAATTGAGTAGTAAGTTAGAATCACTTGATACTAAGTTGACAGCCTTTGAAAAAAGAATGGATAAAAGACTTGTAAAGATGAAAGAGGATGAAAAAAAGTTAGGAAAATGGAAAGCTCTGTAAAACAAATGTCTGTAAAAGTAAAACAGATTAATGACAAAGTGGAAATTTTAGAGAGGTGTGTGAGATGTGTGCGAGCAAAGGGGGGAAGGAGGGTGCCCTGTGTGCAGAGAAAGGCCTGGGGGATGGGAAGACTTACTCCAACAATTTGTGACTTTCCTTGCCAGCTTCCCATTCATTTTGCAAATGATGGTCATGTAATTGTGTGGTGCTTGGCAGCCTGTCGTAAATGCAAACTGGTTGCCAAGTACCCAGATCATGATCATGTGACCACAGTAATGCTGGGACAGCCACAACTTCGAGGAACAGTCATAAGTCTACTTTTTCAGCACCGTTGTAACTTCAAATGGTTGCTGAATGAATGGTCATAACTCAAGGACTACCTGTACTATATTAACGGATAAGGTGGCTATGCAAAAAGCACTTCATCAGTATTATTCCAATTTGTATAAAGGACATGACATTTCTTTGGAGAAAACAGATGAATATCTTAGAAAACAAAATCTACCGAGGATTACAGAGGAACAAAGATAAATTACAAATGGACCTATAATAATAAGGGAAGTTTCAAACTATAAAAAAGATTAAACCAGGAAAGGTGCTTGGATCAGATGGATTCTTGGGTTTGTACTATAAATGTTTTGAGAATGAACTTTTACAACCTCTACAAAACACAACAAACTCTATCTTATAGAGAGGAAGGATGCCAGAGACTTGGAAAGAGGCCAATATAGCATTGATACTTAAAGAGGGGCAAGACTTGATCCTAACAAGAAATTACAGACTGATACCATTATTGAATAATGAATGTAAGTTGTTCACAATAATTCTAGCTGAAAGACTGAAAATAATTTTGCAATAATTTATTCATGAGGATCAATGTGGGTTTTTACCTAAAAGACAATTAAAGGACAATGTTAGAACTCTGTTGGACATTTTGGAATATTTGGAACAACATAATGAAAAACAAGCCACACTGATTTTTTTTAAATGCAGAGAACACCTTTTACAATTTGAACTAGACTTCCCTGTTTAAAGTTTTGGAAGATATCAATTTTGGAAAGAATTTTATAAAATGGGTAAAATTGATTTATACTTCACAAAAAGCATAAGTAATTGTTAATGGAGATCTAACAAAACCATGTGAGATATAAAAAAGAACAAGACAAGGCTGCCCATTGTCCCCTCTTCTGTTTATTATGGTTCTTGAAACAGTGAATAGAGACAGAGGACTGGATGAGAGGATTGTGGGAGTAAAATTAAAAAAGAAACTTATAAGTTAAGAGCTTTTGCAGATGATGTGGCATTGGTTCTGGACAATCTTTTAAAGGGAATTGAAACATTAATGAGTAAATTAAAAGAATTTGGTGCATTAGCAGGTTTTAAGATTAATGAACAGAAGACAAAGCTGTTAACAAAATATGAAAATGAAAGATCAAACATAATCAATGAATAAAACAGGTTTTAATATTGACAAGAAGGTAAAATACCTGGGCATCACTATGACAAATGTGAACTGCATGTTATTTCAAAATAATTTTGTTAAGACATGGAATGAAGTTAAAAAAGATATGTTAAGATGGGAGAAAATACAATTGTCATTGCTGGGTAGAATTTCTGTGATTAATGTTTTACCTAGAATGTTATTTTTATTCCAGACAATACCTGTTCTGACAACAGATGCAGTATTTAAACAATGGCAGAAGTATATATCTAAATTTGTATGGCGGGGGGGAAAAAGCATGAGTTACATATAAAGTGTTACAAGATGCAAAGGAAAGAGGATTGGGTTTACCTGATCTGAAATTATATTTTGCAGCTTGTTGTTTAGTTTGGATGAAAGAGTGGGTGTTGCTGAGAAATAGAAGGCTTTTGGAGTTAGAAGAACACTATCTTGAGATCTGAGTGGCATGGATATTTGTAGTATGACAAAGCTAAGGTTAATGTAGATTTTAAAAACCTTTATGTTAGACGTGCCATATTGAGAATATGGAATACATACAAATCCAGGTTGTGCCCGAAAACACCTTTGTGACTCTCAGCACAAGAAGCATTTTATAGAAGAGAAATGATAAGGAAACACAAATGGTTAATTTATCATGAGATATTAGAATTTTTTTCAAGGGGAGTGTAAAATAAAATCAAGAGAAAATCTGGTAGCAGAGGGATATACTTGTCAATGGTTTTCTTACTTACAATTATTGTTTTGGGCCTTTTGGCTGTAAATAAATAAATAAATAAAATACATACAATTATTAGAAAGATTTAAAGTAGACAAAAGAATGTATGGTTTGGAACATTGTAAGACTGAGTTTGAAATAGAATAGTGTACAAATGATGAACATGTAATTGCCAAAATGTATAAAATTCTATTGAAATTTGAAAAAGAAGAACAAGTGAAAGAATGTATGACAAAATGGGCTAAAAATGTGGTTACAATATACAAATGGAACAAGGGAAAAATATGTGACTGAAAGGACTGAAATTTACATGATGTTATATAACCTTAAAGAAAAATTTTATAAAATGATGTATCATTGGTATATATCACCAGAGAAATTATCTAGAATGTATAAAGGTACCTCAAATCTATGTTGGAAATGTGAACATGAAATTACATTTTATCATGTTTGGTGGATGTGTAAAAAAGCTAGAATGTTTTAGATACAAGTACATACACTAATTCAGAGGATTTCAAGGATTAATATACATTTGAAACTGGAGGTTTTTCTTTTGGGATTGCAGCTGGAAAAAAGTCATGGAATTTTTTTTTATATATGATAACCACAGCAAGACTATTATACTAGACAAGCCATGACGCACTGGGTCATCATTTCAGAGATATCTCCTTACCTAAATAGAGAAACAGAATGACCAAGGGCAAAAAAGCAGTGAGAACAGTAGCAACTTCCAAGTTCCTGCCTATTTCCCCATTGACTTTCCTTGTGGGAAGCTGGCAGGGAGTATTGTAAATAGCCCGTTGGGTCATCATTTCAGAGATTTCCTTACCTAAACAGAGTTACCATGAAAATTAGGGCCCTTAATGCTTTTTATGCTTAAGTTACTAGCATTTTTTTGTACTTTGGATTTTTTTTAATGGAAAAATGGATTTGACTTTTGTAAACTAAATGACAATTTGATTTTAAACTTGATATAGTATTGTGGCATTGATTATAACTACAGGTGGTCCTCACTTAACAACCATTCATTTAGTGACCATTCAAAGTTACAATGGTGCTGAACAAATGGACTTACAACCAGTCCTCACACTTACAATCGTTGCAGCACCCCTGTAGTCACATGATCGCAATCCAGGCGCTTCGCAACCAACTCACACGACAGTTACAGCATCCTGGGGTCACATGATCGCAATTTACAACCTTCCTAGGTGGCTTCCAGCAATCAAAATCAATGGGAACCACGTGATTCACTTAGCGACCGTGTGATTCGCTTAACAGATATGGTGATTTGCTTAATGACCACTGCAAAAACAGTTGTAAAATTGGGTGCAATTCGCTTAACAACAGCCCCACTTAACAAAGAATTTTCTGGTCCCTATTGTGGTTGTTAAGCAAGGACTACCTGTATCTCCTCTCCTGCTTTCTTAGATTATATCCAAAATATTTCATATCCAGCTTTTGACTTGTCTTTTCTGCACATCTGATTTTCTCTTCTACTGTACAGAGGTACAAAGTGGTATGGGTATATGATCTGAATTCATCAAGGCCTCACAATCCAGAATATTTGATCAGGCAAAACTTTAAATATAATACTGAAGTGAGAAGAAGAGACTGAGATAGCAAGTGTGGACCCACACACAGACATATGTATGTTAAATTGTTTTTAAAATGTTACTTGTTTTATTCATTTGCATTAAAATTAAATATATACATTAAAAAAACCCAGAAAGCTAAAGGTAGTAAATTGCTTAATGTTTCTAATTAAATTCTACTGTAGAATTGATATTATTCCTCCAAAAGAGAGTGTTGAGTGACTTATGAAATATTAGAAGCATAACCAATTCAACCAATTCAATTAAGAAAAAATATATAAAATTTGCAGATTGGAATGTAGGATTTTGGGCACAATATTAGTGACATATTTGACAACTATGCTCATTATACTTAAAGTTTAAATCCTGAATAGCAGAAATAAACTGCTAGAATTGATACAAACTGTTCCTACAAATGCTATCTGTATGATCTAATAAACCTGTAACCACTTTTCCATAAATTCCATCAAATCCAGTGAAAATCCACTGCTGAACATTTATCTTGCTTATTTAAAACATTTTTATCATTCATGCTAATTTTTAAGAATTCCTGGAATGGCTTAATCCACACACCCCTTTTTAAAGAAAAATGCTTTGATTTCTGCCCGTTTCAGCTCCTCTGACTGAAAAAACAGTTGCTGTTTATAGTAGAACAACTGAAAAACATGAAGGCTAAAACATTAATTTTCCAGTTTTAATATCTGTTTTCTTAATCATTGTTATAAATATGTAGTATATGCCATTAAATGCCATTCCCTTCCTCTCTGACACACACACTCACTTCTGTTGTAAATCATACTTGTACTCTGCCCTTGAGTTTGGCTTGATGTGATGTGCAGATACCTCTGCTATGGGGGTACCACAAGGAGGAAAGCGGAGGAAATCCCTTGTAAGAAGTGCAGGGGTGTCACAGGGAAGTGGGGGAGGCCATGGCAGGCCACACACAAGTTGGTGGAGGAGGGTGCTGCAGTGCATGCAGGGAAAGAGGGTGCAGAGTGTATGCGAGCGCAGGAAGACCAGCGAGGAGAGTGCTGGTGGGTGTGCGCATGTATGCAAGCGCAGGGAGGCCCGGGAAGGAGGGTGGGAGGTGCATGCATGTGTGCGAGCACAGGGAAGTTTAGCAAGGAGGGCACGGGTGTGTGCATGTATGCAAGAGCAGGGAGGCCCAGGAAGGAGTGTGTGTACTGAGTGTATGTAGGAGCCCAGGATGGTTGGGGAAAGAGGGTGCAGGGTGCATACAAATGCAGAGAGCCCCAGAAAGGAGGGTGATGGGGGGGTGTGTTTGCAAGCACAGGGAGGCCTGAGAAGGAAGGTGCGGGGTGCATGCATGTGTGTGAATGCAGGGAGTGCTGGGAAGGAGGGTGTGTGCATGCATGTGTGGGAGTTTAGGAAGGCTGGGGAAGGAGGGCACAGGGTGTGTGCAAGGGCAGGGAGACCCAGAAAGGAGGGTGTGGGGTGCATGCATATGTGCAAGTGCAGGGAGGCCTGGGAAGGAGGAAGTAAGATGCATGCATGTATGCAAGCGCAGGGAGACCTGGGGAAGGAGACGCAACCTTTCCTGCCAGCTTCCCCATTGACTTGTGGGAAGCTGTCAGGGAGTGTTGGAAATGAGGATCACATGACTAAATGACTATGGCAGCGTGGCAGTGCCAAAGTAGCCACAACTTTGCCAAATTTCAAAGGTGTGGCAAAGGGGAGTAATGGACATGGATTTTGGACACATATGTTAGCCCATTTGAGATACCTTGCTTCAAAAATTGTTAGCCTATGATGCTTCGTTTCTCCCAACTGAAGGTTACAAACTGTTACAGAGTTTTAGTAGTATATAGATGCACAAAGGTGGAAATATCCAGCACTACCCCCAATGGAGGTGACGATGATGGAACCTGCAAAGATGGCTAAACTGACTTCCTTGATTTGAGAAAAGAAAGTATGTTTATGGCTGACTGGAAATCCCTTATAGATTTTTTGTGTGAAACAGAAAAAAAAGAATTTATGATTTATGGTTTTGATTATTACAAAAAATAGGTGTTTTGGGGAGAGTAACCACAGAGTAAGAGATAATTTATATTTGTACTTACAATTGCTGTAAGAAAAACTGGAAGCTATTTCTTTCCATTACTTTTCATTCTTTCTTTCTGCACTTTTAGCTTTTTTTTTCTTTTTTAATCTTTTCTCTCTTTTCTTTACCTTGTATTCTTACCTCCTTTTTAAGATTTTTAATAAAAATTTAAAAAGACAGCTTACAGGGATTTTCATATGCTGTGCATGTTAGAACAAAAAACCAAAAAATAGAATGTAACAGTGAATTAAGACTAAATAACATATATTGTAATAACAACTAATTGAGAGCTTTTTTTGTTGGGGGTGCTTTCAGGTTAATTTTTACTCTTGGTCTATGCAGTTTTCTTTGCAACATTTTCAGAAGTGGTTTGCCACTGCTTCTTACTAAAGCTGAAAGAAAGTGACTGGCCCAAAGTCACCTAGCTAGCTTTGCGCCTAAGATAGGACTAGAACTCAGTCTCCTGGTTTCTAATCCAGTGGATTTAACCACTATACCAAACTAGAAAAAGACTAAATTAAGGAAATTATAAAAGGACTCATGGAGCTGGACAGCATGGGCCTTGCACAGTGCCGACAACTGCCACCTTCGCTCAGGGAGCTCGCTTGCACACAGGGAACTGCTGCCCACACTGCTGCACTGCCTCCTCCGCTGGCTCTGTCCCGCTGCCTCCTCTCTGGCCTGCTGCTGCCCTGCTGGGCTCACCACATGTGTCCCAGGGCCACACCCTTGCCCAGCACCTGGATCCTGGGCCAGCAGCAGGAGGAAGACTATGGTGAAGGTCAGAGGGAGGCAGCAGGGGTAGGTGGTGGTGGAATGCAGGGAGGCCAAAAGGGCAGAGATGGGGAGTAGGCAGGTGGGGGGAACCGAAACGCATGCTGCAATCGTAATTGCAGGCTGGTTGCCAAGTGCCTGAATTCTGATCATGTGACCAAGGGGGCGCTGCAGCGGCTGTAACTTTGAGGACTGGTTGTAACTACCATTCATTCAGCGCTGTTGTAACTTTGAATGGTTGCTGAACAAATGGTCATTAAGTGTGGACTACTTGTAATGCCATGGGGGGGGTTCATTTCTTAAAATATGTCACTGATCTCATCCTTCAAACTTTTAATATTTTAGTCTACCTAATGCTCAAGTTGATTAACTCAGTGATGAACAAATATTCAGCAATACCAGAACAGCTTTGCTATTGGCAACCAGAAAGATAATGGGGCCTCAGGCAACTGATTTACCTTCAAAAGAATCATAATCAGAGCAAATCAGCAATAGAACAAGAGATTCAAAATATCTTACATAATGAATGTGATTACATGTATGCAATCATGCTTTAATCATATTAATTCAAAGCAAGAAAGAAGAAGTAACAAGAGGGTAATATAACTAAGAGATCCTCATACTCTGAGATGTAAACAGGTACATGTAAACGTCTGTTTATGTAAGAAGTTATTCCTGGATTTAAAATATAGGTAACAATTTATTAAAAAAAATCAGTTTATATTGTTTTATTCAGAACAGTATCCCACTGATTTCAGTGGAATACTCACAAGCAAGCAAACTTAAACACTATATACTTAGAAACAGGTTTCATCAAAACTTATTTTAATGGAAATATTATAGGAGAGTCATGTTAGTCTATGTTAGCAAAAAGACAGAAGGACTCTGATAGCACCTTCTGATGGAGTGAGCTGCAGCTCACAAAAGCTGAGCATTTGAGAAAAGTTGTTAGTCAGAAAAGATAGTACCAGACTCTTTCAGATTTAATGAAAATGCATTTATGATTAAGCTATTAGTTGGATTTAAATATTGTATATCATGACATCAATGCTTGTTCTCTTTCAGCATAGAACTGCCTCTGATCAGTGTAGTCCAGACCTGGGCAAAGTGCAGCCCGCGGGCCACATATGGCCCGCAAGCCGCTCCTGTCCGGCCCGCCCATCGTCGCTCCTGTCCGGCCCGCCCATCGTCGCTCCTGTCTGGCCCGCCCGTCGCTGCTGAGTGAGCCGGAGCTCCGGCTCCAATCACCCAGCACGGCAGTAAGCAAAACTCGCGAGATCCGACGCTGGGATCTCGCGAGATCCGACTGTTACTCTTGAGCCACAGTTACTATTGTGCTTGTGTTTGTTTGCATAGCCAGCTGCTCCTGGCCCCCCCAAAATGTGTGCTCACATTAAAAAAAGAAAAGTTGATTCCGAATGCCACGTTTTCAACAAGACATGGACTGCTAAATATTTATTTACAGAAGTCAAAGGTAAAGCTGTGTGCTTAGTTTGTGGTACAGTGGTCGCTGTGTTGAAGGATTACAATCTGAACCGCCACTATGTGACCAAACACGAGGATAAATATAAGAACTTATCTGACCAAGAGCGCGCAAAGGAGTCTGAGGCTTTGCTAGCCAAGCTGCAAAGTCAACGAACGCTTTTTACAAAACTTAGCACATCCAGAGATACAGCTGCCAAGACAAGTTATGTCATATCTCATAAAATAGCTAGAAAAAGCAAACCGTTTTCTGAGGGAGAGTTTATTAAGGAGTGTTTGGTGGACTCTGTTGCGCTAATATGCCCAGAGAAAAAGGGCGCATTTGAGAACATCCCCCTCTCCCGGCGCATTGCGGAAAATCTGGAGTTTCAGCTGAAGAACAGAGCAGTTAAATTTTACTGTTTTACACTGGCTCTGGATGAGAGCTGCGATGTACGTGACACTGCCCAGCTACTCATCTTCTCACGTGGGATCACTGCAGACTTCAAAATAACGGAGGAGCTGGCAGCCATGCAGTCAATGAAAGGGACAACAACAGGGAGTGATTTCCTAACGGAGGTAGATGCATGTTTGGACAAGTTGGGACTGAAATGGGACAAACTTGTAGGTGTGACAACAGATGGTTGTCCAAATCTGATGGGGGAAAATGTTGGACTTTTGAAGAGAATGCAGGATAAAGTGACAGAAATCAACCCTGAGCAGAAATTAACATTTTTGCATTGTATTATACATCAGGAAGTGTTGTGTAGGTCAGTATTAAAAATGAACCATGTTGTTGATGTTGTAACTAAAACAGTTAACTTCATCAGAGCAAGAGCACTGAATCACAGACAGTTTGTTGCACTTTTGGAGGAAAATGAGCCTGAACATCGTGACATCAGCTACCACTCAACTGTCAGGTGGCTCAGCCTGGGAAAAGTGCTGAAAATTTTCTGGGACTTGAGAGAGCAGATCTGGGAGTTCAGTGTGAAGAAGGGAAATGACATCCCTCAGCTTTCAGATGCAGACTGGCTGGTAGACCTTAAGTTTTGCTGTAGATGTGACTGCTCAGATGAATGAACTGAATGTCAAACTGCAATGCAAGGGCCTTTTTGTGCATCAAATGTACAGCGCAGTGAAGGCTTTCATGAGAAAGTTGCAGCTTCTCGCAAGCCAAATGGGGAACAATATTCTCACTCACATGCCAACACTAAAGGAAGCCACACCATCAGCTGATCACCTCCACAGGTACTCATCCATGTTAAAAGCACTGCATGGTGAGTTTTCAAGGCGATTTCAAGACTTCAAAACACTTGAGAGTGAAATGAACATGGTTTCTTCTCCCTTCACTTGCAGTGTTGATAATGCACCTAGTGATGTTCATATGGAACTCATTGACTTGCAGTCTGACACACTTCTGGCAGAGCACTTTAGGTCAGTCCCACTGCTTGAGTTTTACTCTTCACTCAAAGAGGAGAACTTTCCACACATGAGGAGACATGCTCTGAGGATTCTAGTCCTCTTTGGATCTACCTACATATGTGAACAGACATTCTCAGTGATTAAGTTCAACAAATCCAGATACAGATCCTCTATCACTGAGAACACCTCTCAGCTGTCCTTCGCATAGCCACCTCAGACATTCAGCCAGATTTCAGTCCACTTATTCAAGCCCAAGACAGACTGGATTTCTCTCATTGAACAAGTTGAACATCAAAACCATTTATAGCTTTTTGTCTAAAGTTGATCAGTTGCTTATCTTTAACATACCGCAAAAAACCTCTTTAGTATTTGTGAAGATTAACAAGTTTAAAATAAAAACAATCATAACGTCACTGTTTCATTTTATTTTTAAGTAAAGTTGGTTCGGCCCGCGAACACAGTTCAGATTTTTCATGTGGCCCCCTATAGAAATTAATTGCCCACCCCTGGTGTAGTCCCTGGGCTACATATGCCCTGATTTATGAAATTCCAACATTAAGCAAGGAGATGCAAAAATGGTAGCTGCTGTTTTCATACATTTGTAGCACAGGATCCAATGTGCCCCAAAACTGGCTTATGCAATGGTTTCTGAATAGAATCCAGGCATAACCAGGAAATTGTCTCCTGTTTGATCCTTTTTCACCAGGACACTTTGTTTTTCTCTGCATGTCCTCTTTCACTTCATCAAGCAATCTTTTTCCTATTAGCATAACTCCACATGCTTCATAATATAATTCTTTTCATCCTGTTCCAAGCAGCTTCTACACCCTCTTTCATTATGTCCATTTTTCATGCACCCTATTGGTAGATCTTTTCATACTTTTTCATAGAGGGCTTGTACTTTCTCTTCTACCAAGAGGTGAAATGGTCTGTCACACACTGAGAATCTTTATCATTCACTAATTCTCTCAAGTTTTCATCATACACAAATAAATCAAGCTTTTAGATTTATATTAATTCATTTGTCATGACTTAATATGAATATTTACATTCATAACAGCCAGTTATTTTTATAAGCACAAACCTCACAAAACAGTTACCATTCTCATTAATTCTTTGGTCTCCAAATGTCCCAATTGCTTTTTCTGCACTTTCTCACTTGTTCCCACCCATTCATTCATGTCAACTAGCAGAATAATTTTTTTCCCTGGATTCAGGATGTTGCACAATTTTATATGTACTTATTTGGAAACAAATAACACTGAATTCTGAGCAGGTATTATTGTATTGCTTGACAGTGAAAAGATGCTCTTAAATCTTTAGTTGGTAATTCTGATGTTCCTGATAAGTTGTTTAGAAAATATTTACATTACACACCATTTGTTTCATTTGCTAAAAAAGATGCTCTAATCATCCAATTTGCTGATGTGTACAGGTAGGCACCCTATAGCTTCCATACAGCTGCAGACCAGACTAAAAATCAAATAATGTCTATAACAAAAGGTAAGGACCACTAACAACCGAAAACCCATTCTGAATTTCAAACTGAACACTATTCAAACAGAAACATGGTTGATATCTCCAAATTCCAGTTATCTACTGCCAAATCATACCATCATTTACAGATTACCTGATCAAAATATTATTTCTCATAAAATTCCTGGTTCAGGCTATAAACTAAATTACAAGAACAGTAAATACCTATAAAGGAAAATTCACTGGAACTGATAGTAGATGAATAGTGGAGTAAAAGAAAGGAATACAGTGGTACCTCAGTTCACGAACTTAATTCGTTCCACGATTCTGGTTGCGAACCGAATTGGTCGTGAACCGAATCAAATTTCCCTATAAAGTTCAATGTAAATAAGGTTAATCCATTCTGACCCCTATGAACGTGGTTGCCAACAGAATTGGTCGCCAACCGAATCAAATTTTCCCATAAGGTTCAGTGTAAATAAGGTTAATCTGTTCTGAACCATATGTATTTTTTTTAACCACAAAAATATGAAACAAAGTACAGTACAGTATGAAGAGAGAGAACACTAACCTTGCTTGAGGCGACACCAAAAAGCTTCACAGCAAGTGTCTGTCTGTGACCGCGATCTCGCCTAGAGGAAGCCACGACCACATGTCAGAGCAGGGAAGATGGCTGCAGGTTGCGTTCGTCACCCAATGCAGAGTTCACGAACGGAAGCAAAATTTTGCAAACGCTGTTCGTGAACCGAATTGTTCGTGAACAGAAGCGTTCGTGAACTGAGGTATTACTGTATATTTATATTGTTTTTAGAGAGGAAGGGAAGAAAACCTTTAAGTGATTTTCAGTACAAAGAGATCTAAGATCTGAGCATTTGGAAGTCGATAAAGATACAGCAATGAAGTGAACAAGCTGATAAAAAGAAACCTAATATAAGTTTGATAAGATGTTTGGTCATCTCTCTTTAAGATGTTATATATATCAGTCTGGAAACTCCCAATATGGAGTAGTGGCAAAGTTACCTGTTTTCAAAATAAGTAACTTATTTAGTTTCCATCTTAAAACAAGAAAAAAAAATCATTCTTCAAATATGAAATTGCCTCAGTTACTGCCTTTATTGTGTGATCAAACCACTGCTATACCTAGTTTAAAGTATCTTTTAAACCTTTATCAACAATGGGGAAAAATGATAAACACCAGGTGGTACAGCCTCATAAACCCTTATCCTCGTATGATTATCTCTTCGCAAGAAAACACATGCAAGCATATTAACACATGTAAATTATTATAGAACTCATAGGCAGTTACTAGATTCATACAATGCACTAAGCAATAAACATTTTATCATTTATCACTTGCTATATAAAGTATAATCAGTTGAGTTCACATATGTATGAACTGGGCCACAGCCAAGGAGGTATTACAATGTACCAGTGATTCTCAAAGTTGTGTCCACAAAGGTCCACCATATGATTTGCCAAAGTCTCCCCATGTTCATGGGCCAGAGTATGCTCACCAACTCAGCCCTGCCCCTCCAACAGTCACCTGGTTTGTGAGAGTGGATCTGTAACTGAAAACTGGTTTACTAAACCAGACAAATGATAATGCAAGTAGCAAAATGAGTACTGAACTTCAGAATATGACAATAACCTTGTTATTTTTACTTTAGTAAAGTAGAAGTGTGATCATGCAAACAACCCAAAATAAAAGTGTCAATAGCATATATAATGATGAATATCTAAAGATGGATTTCATTGGGCTAGAGGGAAAAAAACAGGTGTCTGGTAGCACTTTTTCCAACTAATTTTATTAAAAGGCATAAGCTGTTTAATAAAACAATGTAGCTCACTTCATCAGATGCAGGATTGTGCTGGAGATTGTGCTGGCTCCAGATCCAAGCCATTTAGTATTCAGGTATTTCTTAGCAAGGTTGTGCTAAGTTTTGTTCTTTTTAGGGTATGGTTTACATAAAATAATTCAAATAAATATGTAATTCTGGATTAACTTTTTGGTAGAAAAGTTTAAAAAGGCCTTTAAAACTGGAGGGACATACACTATTGTGGTGATGAGCATCCTGTTTCCCAAAAAGTGAACTCCCATGCTCTAATTGAGCAGCCTCTACATTTTCCAAAAGTTTATTTAGTAGTCCATGACTGCAGAAAGTATGGGAAACACTGCATCAATTTTTGCTAGTAGACAAGCTCCAGAAAATCACAGTAGTCAGTTCTGCTTTACAGTTACAGATTTATAACACTGGAGAATCTCTACAAATAATTAAATGACTCAGAACAAAAACATACTGTACTTGTTTTCAACATTTTCAAGCAAATACATTTACTTAAACATTCACTTAAATATAAATTCAATCTTTGTATTGGAAATAGAAATTCTGCATAAAAACAAGAAGCAGTATAAAACAATAGACAACCATTATAAAGACTAAAAACATAAACACAAGATACTTTCAAAGAAAATACATACAGATATTATTAATATAAACAGTTTGGACCAATATTTTCTGATAATATATTTCAACATTAGGTATGCTTACTAAGTAGCAGGTCTCATTGAAGAAAACCCCAGAATTTAATACAAATGTGGGCACTCCAGAGAACTCTACAAATAATTCCATAGGCGCTTTGAGTCTGAGTTTCTGAAACAACATTTTTCATGCCACATTGCAAACTACTTCTGAGATGAACCTGCTTTCTTTCAATATAACATGTGGGGGTCTCTCTTTAAAATGAGAAAAATCCTGTTAGGCAGTCCCAAAGTGTTGGATTTGTGCATATCTTTGGATCCTAGTCATTAAATTGTACACCAAGTTAGTTAATCATATACTTAAAAACTTGTTTTGTATTAATCAATCATATTAATTTGCAGTGAACAACTTGTGATCCACAAATGGTCCTGAGATTGCACTGAAATACTTGGCAGCAAAATAAGTACACTTCAGCAATACAATTTTAGGTCTGCTTTTCAAATTCTGAGGTTTTCTAAGGGTGGGGATAAAAGTAAAAAACCCTCCTGTTTTCATCCCCACTTTCAACTGCCTAAAGATTAAAAAAGTAGGCCAAAGAATCAGGCACAATCCTTTCAGTGACATCACAGTGTCACCGGATGGCCACCCGCTATCAAGTCAGTAACATGAATTGTGACCTCCAATCCCTTAAATGTTTAAGAAATGTTAAGAATGTTTATTATTCAACTCTGATTTAAACATATTAATTTATTTTAGGCTCTTTGTGAATATTTATTTAGTTATATCTTTTTTTACAGGAGCTCCCAGCACCATACATAATGCTCTCTCCTTCTATTTTTCCCCAGAACAACAACTATATAAAGTAGGTTGGGCTGAGAAAGAGTGACTGGCCCAAAGTCACTCAGAAGATGATGATACAACTGCATAAGAAAATGGTTAGATTCATACAACCTAAATTAAAATGTTTATGTTCTAGAATGACAGGCAAACTCAACCATATAGTTAGTTCATGGTTCAATCTGTTATGCAAATCCAGGCAGTTGGATTAATTCAGTTAACCCAATTAACTGGGAATTAGTGTATTAGAACAAATTCATTCATATTTGCCCAATTTCACAAGTATAATAGAATGCAAGTATTCAGATTAAAAGTAAGAATTTTTTTAGAAAACTAAAGAATATAGTTTCAAAATCATGCACTTAAATCAGAAATTTAATCTATTAAAAGTCTCAAATTATCTACTTTTTTGGCCCCCAAAGTGATTTATATTTATACAATAGATTTAAAATTATTTCAGCACCTGACAGAACCTAATCTGAATATCTAATGTTGCAGCTCTCCAGTCAGAAGTTTTTTTCATGATTCCTGAAAAGTGAGGGCCAAACCAAAGGCCCAAAGAAATATCCTTTTTGGCGCCCTTAGTAAGGAGACGGAATACACAGTAGGCCAATTTCAACCACAAACTAGTAGTTCTCCATCTCTACTACCAGTTATCATCAACATTATTATTAAATGCAAACTATGTTCCAAAGGAATCTAGAAAGATATTATATATATATTCTAAAATATTCATGGCATTAATCGAAAACAAATCATGAAGAAAAAGATTCTTCCTGTTATGTAAATTGGAAATGAAATCCAAAAAGAACATTACAGTACTTTTTACCGAACACATAAACTATATCAATGCCAATGTAAATAGTAACAGAAATGACTTTTAAAAACACACAGTCAATATCTAGCTATTTTGTCAAACTCACAACCAAAGTAGCAATGGCCACTTGTAACCCCTCTTTAATACGTATTACTGGAAGAAGGAGGAATTTTAATCTATGTTACCCATCAGGAGTAGAGATACTACTATTGATGGTAGCCCTGATAACTTTCAAATGGTTTGACCAAACTATATTTCCCCAATTCACACTAAACTTTGGCATAACCCGTTGACTGCAAACCACAATGGTTCAGCTCACACATCTCAACAGGGTAATTTATATCCCGGTTAAGAGGGATATATGGATCTAGCCATTATTTACTGAGGCCAAACAGAAAGCTTACGCTGTTGTTCCACAAGCTATATCCGCCAAACGTCACTTACGTTAAAGGCGGCCAAAATGTACCTCTCTCCAAAAATAAATGCGTGAGCACTAGATACGCCTAGACAATTTACGAAGAGGCCAGGAATGAAGTAAACTACATCTCAGGTCGCACAGCTATTCCTTAACCTCTTCTTCACCGTAACTTTCTCCTCCACCGCCATCTCACGTATTTTGTCTCTTGAGCTTCGACTGAGTTCGAAACCGACAAACTCCTGAGAAACTCTCTGAGCCCTTTGCTAGTTCAGACCCTGCAAACGCAACGCCCAAAGTTGCGCCGGTCTCTTTCCTTTCCCCCTCCGAGGTTCTTCGCCCGCGCGCTGCGAAGAGCGCGGAATGGCGGCGGAGGCGTCTCGAGATACTCTAAGCGGCGTTTAGGGCCCAGCCCTGCGCCCCACCCAGCTCAACAGGTAAGAGGCAGACGGAGAGGGCTACCCCCCAACCCTTGGCTCCAAATGACCGCCTCGCTCCCAAAACTGCGCTCACCTTTCCGCCGCCATATCTCCGCTCCGGCCGCGCCACCCGGACTTTCCTCCCTGTGCCCCTCAGGGTGAACGGAGGCTCTCGCTCCCAAGCCAGACAGGATCAGGATGTGAAACCTGATCCTGCCTGCTGCCGCCGCCACCCCTCCCCGCTTCGCGTGCATTAAACTGGGCAGGACCCCGCTCTGCAGTCCCTCTGCTGGGGAAGACCAGTTTGGCCCGGGAGTGAAACAGGGTTAAACGGTATCGTTTAATAAAGGTATTTTTTTGTCCATTTCTCGATCTGATAAGACGAACATTTTTCTTTCGGTAATCTCTCATCTGTAATAGAACATGCTTCTCATACTGCATTTGGAAATTCACCTAAGCTAGAAAATAGACACCATTGAATCAGTCTTAATTACTCTTTCAAAAACTCTCAAGTATTTCAAAGCAGTGGAATAAGACTGTAAATTGACTCACATTAATATATTTCCCTGCATAAAGCAACATGTCATGAAAACATATATGAAGCTGACCTTGGGTTTATTGAAATAAAAAACTTCCACCATTTCCCACAGATTATGACACTGTGATTATTAAATTTTAATTTGAAAACACTGAATACAAGCAAGCCCTAAAAATGGATATTCTGTTAATAATAGCCAAGTAGGCATTAACTACAGGTTGATTATTCATTTAGTTTTAGCACAATACTGCATATGAGACAGTATATGGCTTTTGAAAGAAATAATCTGTCCATTATATTTTGTGGTTTTCTAGATCTTCATACACCATAACTCTAGCTGATTTCATTGTACTGCAGTAAAGTTTATTACTAATATGAAGATAATGTTGTATGGAAGCTCCAAAGAAAAAGTGTATGGGAGTGTAATCCATTCAAAACAGCATCCTCTTCTGACTAACAAGTCCGAAATGGCCTTGAACTATTAACTATTAACTTCCTTTTTTGGAAAGTGTGCCGGACTTGTGGTGGCCTTACTTCAAATATAATACAATGGCAGCCCCTGGTGGCAGCTTTTCCCAGTGAAAAGAGAAGTCTCACCTACCTTCCTTGACATTTTTTTCATGACAGTCTGTTTTCATGACAATCTGTTTCAGGATATTCTGCTTGAAACACATATGCTTTCATCAACTGAAACCTGTATGTTTCTTTCTCCCATTTGGGATACTTACAATTTTTCCCCATTTTATTTAATTATTCTTAATTTTTGAGAAAGAAAAAGTATAATACTAATTCAAGTTAAAAAGGATATAGAAAAATAGAGATAACAATAGTAATAATAATTATTATAAGAACAATAATAAAAAGTTTAAGCAATAAAATTGAGGTGTATAGCCAACAAATCTTGGATAATAAAACAAATCTAAAGTATATGGGTAATAAATTCTAATACATCATTAAAACTTAATTATGAAGCATTTCATATCCAATTTCTAGAAAACATGTATCTATTGAACTTTTAAAATATTTTGTTAACACAAAATCAATAAGAGAAAAGAGAAATTATGGATAATGAACAATACATTAAGAGAATACTGTTAATAATACATAGATTATATGTCAAATTTAAATATAAACTCAAATTTCAAATGTGGTGCAATTCCATGTGTAGAATTATAATCTAAAATGATTTCCAAATAAGCTTCAGTCGTACATCAGATTTTAAAATATGCAGTTATTCTAGACATTGAAGTGTATTCTCACAATTTAGTAAATAATTCTTCCCTAGAGGGATCAAAGATCTTTTCCAATAGAAAGCAAATAGAATTGTTGCAGCCATTAACGTATACAATGCCAGTTCAATATATTTTAAGGAAATATATGGGTTAGTAAAATTTAATAAAACTATCTCAGGAAGGAAAGGAATTATGACTTTCAAAAACTGCTTATTGTCTAATATTGTTGGGCTTTGCAACATTGCCATACATGTGGAAGAAGGATCTGATCTGTTCATTGTATTTCTAGCATTTTGGTGAAAAGAAGTTGCTCATTTTGGCAATTGTAACTAGAGTAATGTACCAACAGTAAAACATCTTATACTAATTCTCTTTAAGTATAATATTTGAAGTAAATTGAATATTCTTTTTCCATTGGAATTCCCACTGTTTCATCTCTATAATTATATTGAAATTTTGCATCAGTTAATCATGCAAACTGTGACTTGTTCAGATTCTGAGTCATATTTCACTAGTAGATTATAAATTGTGTCTAAAAATGTTAGGCATTATGAATTATAAGATTTTAAAATTGTCAAATTTCTCAATATTCCCCCTTGTTTCCATTATTGTTTTGTTGCTGTGATAGTTATTTGAAGGTATTAAAACCATTTAAGCATGGAAGCAAAGGATTCAAAAGGTCTTAATTTTGTCCTTTTAATAATAAAATCTGTAATTTGAACAAATTATTGTCTGTCTGCTGAGCAAACTTCTTTATACCTTCTTCATCTGTTTTTATGATGAAGGTACAATTTTTATGACAGTCAGTAATGAGGCAACAGGGGAAGAATCAAGGCTTATTCTTTTCCTGTATTTGTTCCAAACATTCAATAAGTTATTAACATTACATAGTCTTTTGAAAATGGTTTATTTCTGTGTGCATCACCCCAGACATATCTGTGCAGCCTCTCTGGAAGGTCTGCTCCCTCCATAGATGTCATGGAACCATAAAGAAATATTACCCATTCTTAAATACATGTTAAACAGGTCAACTATCTGAGATTTGGAGCTGCTAGAAAACCTAGTTCTTTTGAATCCTGCAAATTCCTGAATTTAATCCTTGACCTTTTATTAGACCACATGTTTATTCCAGTCATTTAATACCTTATTCTCAATAAAGACTGGAATTATTTGAAATAAAAAGTTTAGTCTTGGTAAAATATTCATTTTGACCACTGCAATTCTTCCTAACCACGACAGATTTTAATTTATTCCATCTAGAAATATCTGTTGTTATGTATTTCCAGATTGGTGAATAATTATTCTGGAAGAGGTTTGTTTGTTTGTTTTTGTAAAAAACAATTCCTAAGCATTTGACCAAGAGAACCAGTTTGGTGTAGTGGTTAGGGGATCAGGCTAGAAACTGGGAGAGTGTGAGTTCTAGTCCCACCCTAGGCATGAAGCCAGCTGGGTGACCTTGGGCTGGTCACACTCTCTCAGCCCTAGAAAGGCGGCAATGGCAAAGCACTTCCAAAAAACCTTGCCAAGAAAACTGCAAGGACTTGTCCAGGCAGTCACCAGGAGTCAAAAACAGACTTGAAGGCACAAAAAATAAAATAAAAAATGACAATTTTAGCTGTAATAATAAACCCTGTTAATCAATACACATTGCTTTTAATCCTCTGTCAAGTTCCATATTAGCATTTAAGTTTTTTCTTTATTGATTCAGTAGCTTGACACAGAACTGTATTGTTGTACATGTTCCATCAACTTTTTAAGGAAACTTTGGGTTGAGCAATTGTTAGTAGAATATCAGCAAATAATTTCAATTTAAGTTCTTGTGCAGCTAATTTAACTTTTTAAATAAAGTTTAAAATATATCCATATACTACTTTATAAAGTTTAACTCTAATTAGATATAATTACATTAGTATAATCAAGTCAAGAGACCCAATGGTAGCCCTCTTCTTCCTTAATCATATTTCATAGCCCAATTGGTGTGTCTTAATGGTGCTCTGCCCCTGGTATTGCTAGACATCATCCTCAGCATCCCGAAGTATTACTGCAAGCTGCAAAAAAAGACTTGGATGGCTACATGGGACCCATGAGCCATGAATTTGAGACCCTGATATAAAAGAAGTCATAAAAGAATTTTACCCTTTTGTGATCTTTCTTTTTTTAATAGTAATTTTATTAAAAAATACAGTTGAAGAGATAAAAACTAATACAAACTAAAAAAAAGAATAAAAAGAAAAAATAGAAAGTGCAGAAAAGGAAAAAAGAAACATAGAAAAGAAAGAAAAAATAAGAATATAGTAAAGAAAAAGAAAAATATATAAAGAAATGACTTCCCCCTTCATCATAAGTATAAACAATTTTAATAACTTACCACCTTCTCTTAAAATACAACAGATAATCTCTTCTTCCCCTATCCCATCTCTTACCTCTAAAGAAATCCTCGTTGTTCAGTCCTGATCAGCAAGTCCATTAAGGGTTACCAGAGAGAACAACATATCTATTTTAACCTTGATCAGATAAACCACCTTTATATTCCTTCCTTTTAACAATCTTGATCTTACATCCCTTCAAATAATGTCCTAGAACTTTATTTCTTTTCATTTTTTCTTTGTTCTTCTCACAAAATTCTTCAAATTTACAAAAGTCTCTTTTGTAAATCCAATACTGGAAAGTTATCCAGGTCACACTTTTGGTTTGTTATTTTTACATCTCTTTTAATTATTAAAACATTGGCCAGTTTCATTTGTGTGTCCAGTGTAGAATAAATCCACTTTCAGATCTGTCTCAGTCTTGTCTGGTAAAACTTGTTCCTCTTCTATAACATCTTTTAAACACAATCTCTCTATAGAGGCAGACACTCTTAAAATGAACTTCTGGGTCCATTGAACAAAAATATCCTTCAATATGTCCAATGTTATTTTGCTCCATTCTGTATTAGTACATCAAATTTAAGTGTTCTTCTCCTTTAATTGTAATCTTTAGTTCCTTCTTGTTCCCTCAAGTGTCCAAACTTCAAAGTCTCCTCCTATCATGTTTTTTAAAGAAAATTCAAAACAAAAGTATTTTCTTATAATTCTTATAAGATTCTTATAATTAATTCCAAAATCTTATTTCAAATCCATCTGGACCCTTAGTCCATTTGTAACTTTCCAAAATCAAAGTTCTAACCACCTTTTTGCTGTTTATTCTAAAATAATTTTTTTAAAGCCTTTAAACTTGTATTTAAAACTTCTTTTGCTAAGGATTGAAGGAAACTCTCCCAGTGCTGGACAACCTGTTGATCCAAAGGTTCCTAATAGCTGAAAAGCAGTTAACTAGCAATTTCCAAAAGCAATTAGAAAAGGAAGTATGTGGACCCTGTATCCTTTTGAAGGAGCTGACCACAGTTTGAGCAAAAAGATGGGTATTCCCTCATCTCCCAGAGCTCTAAACCCACTGGAGACCACTGTCTTGTGGTCTCCTTGCAAAGAGCAACTGTCTGGAGCATTTGTGGACAATCTCAAATCTTTTCCTTGTCCGGAGAGGAATTATGAAGAGCCAATCTACTCACTGGCTCTTCATTCCACCACAGTTGTCAGCTCTGCTTTTCACGGAGCCATCTTCAGTTTGTCATTTCTTCCCCGGAAGTCTCTCTATCCCTTTTGTGATCTCTTTCATGTTGATCTCAAACTCATGGCCCAATGATTTTACCGAAGTCAAGAAAGATTATGGCAACTTCAGGAATCTGAAGGTAGAAGAAAATAAAATACTGTATGAAGGTTCTGAAAATGAACTGTAATGAAGAAAACCCAGTATCTGTTTGGCTTTCTAAGTCTCTGGTCTTACAGGACTGTGGGCCAAATCCTGGCTTAGTTATGCCTGGAGGAGATCCACTCAAATACACATTTAAAATAAGAATTTTAAAAATATAATACACAGATGTAACATAGTCTTCCCTCACCTAATGCTCTGCAGTTGTGTTGGATCTTTAACTTGCAGATAAGATATATCATGTTAAGCCATAATGTGGTTTGTCTGGTTTATTGTGTTGTGTGAATCCAACCTATTATAATATTCAATAGTTTACATACATAAACACATATTTTTATGAGATGTGTGAACCTAGTTTTAGAGTTTACAGCAATCATGACAATTGGCCATGCTAAGAATTCTGCAAGTTATAGTTTCCATATACTGTATTTAACGGACATTATGTTGAAGAAGACTGCAACCCAGCATTTAGGCTTCATAGATTCAGAGCTTGGAAGAGGCCATTTAGACCATTGATTTGACCCTCTGTGCTCTTCAAAAAATTCAGATTAAAGCATCTTTAAATAGTTTCTATGTGTTCTATGGTTTTTATATTTTTAAAGCTGCCCTGGGGTGGCATTTAATTTCGTTGTATGAGAAGTACAATGACAATAAAGATTACTTTGACTTTGACTTTGAAAATGATAACTATCTAGCCTCCACTTGAATACATCCAGTGAAAGGAAGCCTACCAACTCTCTGAGTAATTCATTCCACAGTTAAACTGCTCTTAACTTAAGAAGTTTTTCTAATACTCAGTCAGAATCTGCCTTGCTGTAACTTGTGTAATTCCATAGTCTGCCCTACAGAACAAAAGAGAACATGCTTCTTATATGTGACAGCAGGAAAAGTGCTTCAAGGCGCAGCTTCTTTGAGATACTACTGATAGGTACAATGAATGTGTCCACACCAGATTTGAAGCACCTTTCCCACAATTCTGAATACCTGCACATCATCCCACCTGCCCCCAGTCATGTTTTTTTCAAGGTTAAGCATGTGGAATCAAAACACAGGACCCAAACAAATAATCAAGGCTCACTGCAGTGTTTATTATGTAAACAGTATGTATTGGAGGGGACCCCACAAAAAGGATAGTGAGAGACACCCTGGCAAATAAAAGGATGCACTGATATTTATACATTTCAGAAAAGGGGAAGGGAAAAAGTATGCATACATACATATTCATATGATGATGGAGGCATACATAGATAAGTAATAGATCTCAAGTTACTTCCTGCCCTTCTGCTATCTACTATCTACAAAGAAAACAATAGTCTTTTAGAAGAAACAAATCAAAGGGAGGGGGCAATTCAGGGTGCCAAATGCTAGGAGGAACACATCCTCCTTCAAGACAGATGCCTTGGTTGCTATGGGAATGTTCTGATAAGATTAACAAGCTGGTGTGAACTAGATGTTAAGCTAGCTTCAAGGCTGTTTGCAAATTCCTTTATGTTTCAGTCTGACCCAACCAGCACCATTCATCTAAAAATTTATTTTCCTCACAAGCACATCCTTCTCTTTCACTCATAGGACTTAGGTTTGAGTCTTAGAATATTGCCTTTCTCTTAATCTGTTTCAGTTTCTCTGAATTCTTCTTAAAGTTTGGTACCCAGAATGAGACATAGTCCTCAAAATAGATTCTGACCAAAAGAGAGTAATGTAGAACAATTACCTATAATGATGTAGAAATTATTATTTGGTTATCACAGTCTAAGGTTTAGTGTATGTATGTATGTATGTATGTATGTGTGTATATCTATATCTATATACATCAATCAACTACATCACATTCCCTGTTATTACTCATTTTGAAGCTAACAACTATTCCAAGGTATTTTGACAAGTATCAAGGTATCTTCCATCTATTGTGCATGTGAATTTTGTTTCTTCAAGTGACAAGTTATTTGTCCCTATTAAATTTTATTCTGTTAGTTTCAATCCAATTCTTTAACCTGTTACATGTGAAGCTACCCTGTGTTCCAGATTGTTAGCCACATGCCAGGAGGACTGCAGGTTTTCCCAATATCAGTGAGGGGGAGACGCTTATGTAGTAAATGTAACCCTCCCTCTCCAATTAGAATAACTTTTATTCTTTTGAAAACTTCAGACTGTTCTTCAACAGCAGGGAGTCCAAGAAGCTGATTACCAGGGCCACATAACGCCATTCCTGAACATCTGAAAAAAGGTTGCACTCTACAGAAAGAATGAAAAAATCCAAGGATTTAGATTTCTGGTTTCAGAAATGTGATCCTCCTAGGAAATAGGAAATCAGTTTAGCTAGAGATATTGTGTACTATTACTTTTATTTTGACTGTATGTGTTTTAGTCTGCTTTATTATCTCTAATGCTTATTGAGCCCTGCACAATCTTAGCAATTTAGCACCTTGGAACCTCTTTGCAACAGAGTTGCCTCTAAATAAATTATTTTAATATACTGTGTGTGGTTAGAACAGTTCTCTATTTTTATCTCCTCCACAACAATTGCTTTGTAACTCACCACTTAAAGTTAAAATGGATTTTTTTTCTTTATTAAAATTTTAATAAAGTGTGATTTTATTTATCTCTTGTGAGATTAGTAGATTGGTCCCCCCAAAAAAGGGGGATGGAGAAAATATTGATTTCCCTAGCCACATGCCTCAACACTACAAGGACAAGAAGTGGCTATAGCATTTAATGTTTTTCTCTTCTTTTTTTTTCCTTTTCTTTTAAATTGGTAGAAATTAACACAGGTTGTGGGACCCCTGTCTCTTTCTCACAGTGGGGTTAGAAGGGAGGACACCAAATGAGACAGTGCCTAGAAAATAGCTGGAGGCAGCAAGAATTACCAAGCTGCACACCAAGGCAGGAGACAGAGTTAGAATCTCTATACCCAGAAAACCTCTGGGAAAAGAGGATTGAGATCTCCAAGTTTTCACCTGGCAGGCTTAGCCCTGCCACTATTCTTATCAAGACTGTTTTGAATTTAATTTGTCTTCTAGGGTATTATAGCTAATAACCTGGAAGACAAATTAAATTCAAATCATTCTAATTTTGTGTCATTTGTAGATATTGTAAGCATTAATTTAATCTCTTCATCAAATCATTAACAAACATATTGAAGAGCAGAGGAGCCAGGGCTGATTCTTATGACACGCCATTCACTATTTATCTGCAATACAAGTAGTCCTCATTTAATGACCACAATTAGGACCAGCAGCTTTGTTGTTAAGCAAAGCAGTCACTAAGTGGGAAATCATGTGACCTCAACTGCTTTTTTCCCCTCCACTCCCTGTCCTTTGGAATGCTCACCACAGTGCTGGGATAATTAGCAAAAAGGGAATTAATGTTTGTATTTACATTCATTGGAGAAGAAGAAGGAATTACAGGAAATTAAGCAGGCACACAGTGGGAAATACACATCTAAAACAATGCGGTGGCACCAGCAGCCCCAAGCACACTCAGGGCTGGGAGCCATGAGTGCCATGCAAACAATCTGGTGTCACGCAAACAAAATTTCCCATTGTGTGCCTGCTTACTCTCTTGTAATCCCTTCCTCTCCAATCTCTCCATTCAGCAAAGGTGGGGGGAGAAAAACAACATGTCAGGCACAGGATAACACATACTGACTGTAATGGTGATCATGTGACTGAAGGACTCTATGAAAGTCATAAATGTGGGCATTGGTCATAAAGTTATTTTTCCAGCACCGTCGTAACTTCAGATGATTGCTTAACAAGGCCATTCAGTAAGTGAGGACTACTTGTAGTATTAGCAGCCATCAATGAGTTCCATTTGAAAATATCAAGTTAGCTATATATGTATTTAATTGTCATGCAATCCTGTGCATGCGTCACTTCTATGCATCCTTATAAATCTAGTTCAGGGGTGGGCAATTAATTTCTATAGGGGGCCACATGAAAAATCTGAACTGTGTTCGCGGGCCGAACCAACTTTACTTAAAAATAAAATGAAACAGTGATGTTATGATTGTTTTTATTTTAAACTTGTTAATCTTCACAAATACTAAAGAGGTTTTTTGCGGTATGTTAAAGATAAGCAACTGATCAACTTTAGACAAAAAGCTATAAATGGTTTTGATGTTCAACTTGTTCAGTGAGAGAAATCCAGTCTGTCTTGGACTTGCATAAGTGCACTGAAATCTGGCTGAATGTCTGAGGTGGCTATGCGAAGGACAGCTGAGAGGTGTTCTCAGTGATAGAGGATCTGTATCTGGATTTGTTGAACTTAATCACTGAGAATGTCTGTTCACATATGTAGGTAGATCCAAAGAGGACTAGAATCCTCAGAGCATGTCTCCTCATGTGTGGAAAGTTCTCCTCTTTGAGTGAAGAGTAAAACTCAAGCAGTGGGACTGACCTAAAGTGCTCTGCCAGAAGTGTGTCAGACTGCAAGTCAATGAGTTCCATATGAACATCACTAGGTGCATTATCAACACTGCAAGTGAAGGGAGAAGAAACCATGTTCATTTCACTCTCAAGTGTTTTGAAGTCTTGAAATCGCCTTGAAAACTCACCATGCAGTGCTTTTAACATGGATGAGTACCTGTGGAGGTGATCAGCTGATGGTGTGGCTTCCTTTAGTGTTGGCATGTGAGTGAGAATATTGTTCCCCATTTGGCTTGCGAGAAGCTGCAACTTTCTCATGAAAGCCTTCACTGCGCTGTACATTTGATGCACAAAAAGGCCCTTGCATTGCAGTTTGACATTCAGTTCATTCATCTGAGCAGTCACATCTACAGCAAAACTAAGGTCTACCAGCCAGTCTGCATCTGAAAGCTGAGGGATGTCATTTCCCTTCTTCACACTGAACTCCCAGATCTGCTCTCTCAAGTCCCAGAAAATTTTCAGCACTTTTCCCAGGCTGAGCCACCTGACAGTTGAGTGGTAGCTGATGTCACGATGTTCAGGCTCATTTTCCTCCAAAAGTGCAACAAACTGTCTGTGATTCAGTGCTCTTGCTCTGATGAAGTTAACTGTTTTAGTTACAACATCAACAACATGGTTCATTTTTAATACTGACCTACACAACACTTCCTGATGTATAATACAATGCAAAAATGTTAATTTCTGCTCAGGGTTGATTTCTGTCACTTTATCCTGCATTCTCTTCAAAAGTCCAACATTTTCCCCCGTCAGATTTGGACAACCATCTGTTGTCACACCTACAAATTTGTCCCATTTCAGTCCCAACTTGTCCAAACATGCATCTACCTCCGTTAGGAAATCACTCCCTGTTGTTGTCCCTTTCATTGACTGCATGGCTGCCAGCTCCTCCGTTATTTTGAAGTCTGCAGTGATCCCACGTGAGAAGATGAGTAGCTGGGCAGTGTCACGTACATCGCAGCTCTCATCCAGAGCCAGTGTAAAACAGTAAAATTTAACTGCTCTGTTCTTCAGCTGAAACTCCAGATTTTCCGCAATGTCCTCAACCCTTCTCGTTACAGTGCGCGGGGAGAGGGGGATGTTCTCAAATGTGCCCTTTTTCTCTGGGCATATTAGCGCAACAGAGTCCACCAAACACTCCTTAATAAACTCTCCCTCAGAAAACGGTTTGCTTTTTCTAGCTATTTTATGAGATATGACATAACTTGTCTTGGCAGCTGTATCTCTGGATGTGCTAAGTTTTGTAAAAAGCGTTCGTTGACTTTGCAGCTTGGCTAGCAAAGCCTCAGACTCCTTTGCGCGCTCTTGGTCAGATAAGTTCTTATATTTATCCTCGTGTTTGGTCACATAGTGGCGGTTCAGATTGTAATCCTTCAACACAGCGACCACTGTACCACAAACTAAGCACACAGCTTTACCTTTGACTTCTGTAAATAAATATTTAGCAGTCCATGTCTTGTTGAAAACGTGGCATTCGGAATCAACTTTTCTTTTTTTAATGTGAGCACACATTTTTGGGGGGCCAGGAGCAGCTGGCTATGCAAACAAACAAACACAAGCACAATAGTAACTGTGGCTCAAAGGTAACAGTCAAAACTCGCGAGACCCCAGCGTCGGATCTCGCGAGTTTTGCTTACTGCCGTGCTGGGTGACCGGAGCCGGAGCTCCGGCTCACTCAGCGGCGACGGGCAGGCCGGACAGGAGCGACAACGGGCGGGCCGGACAGGAGCGGCTCGCAGGCCGTATGTGGCCCGCGGGCCGCACTTTGCCCAGGTCTGATCTAGTTGATAGTACAGATTTTTCCATCAGCCTATCCAGCTGTTCTGAGGTGGTCTGGAAAAGTATCAGAGATCTTCAAGATGCTTTGATGTGTGTGCGTGTTTTCTTTTGCCATTCTCTAGTTTATTAGTAGTACATGTTGTCGTATAAATTAGAATGGCCTCATTGCAAGGATTTTGCAATGTTTTCAGTGTTCTGAGCAGTAAACCTGTCAAACAGACACTTTAAACTCTGTTTACAGTGAGTTAAGTTTTTTTCTATGCTGGATGAAAATTTTAATTTTTAATTCTGTCAAAGTAAAGAGGGAAGCATAATAATAGGTGGTCTCAAGAGCTGACAAGCTAACATTTATTTTAAAGAAAAAATAAAAGTGTATTGCAATAGTCTAATTAGCTAAATGTTTCATGTTTCCATAATATATCTTAAGAGACCAACATTTTATTATGATAGTATACTCATACAGGAGAATAAAATAAACTTAAAAGGATATAAATGCTGCTAGTTACCAAAGCTGCCCATTGTCCTCTTGTTTTACAAATCCCAGTTTGGAATGATTTGTGCATATGCCATTGTGCAGTAGAACCAAGCCATTTAAAGAAATTTTTTTTTAGTTAAGGAAGGTTCTTTGACTTTACCAATACTGTATATACCTGTGTCTGAGCAAGCGCACGTATTTTTGTCACAAGAGAGTGAGATCTTCAGCAAGTAACTGAGAAATATATTGATGTGAGAAAGTAAGTTTAGTATATACTTGTTAGTTTAGACAAAACATATGATAAAAGTAAATAGGCTTGAATTATGGAATAGTATGCATGAATCATTTTCTTGGACTCTCCCTTTTTTAGAAATGTTTTTAAATTGATGTTTTATGTATTTATATATATTTATGTTTTTAATGTTCTGTGTGAGTAGCCCAGACTTCCCCCATTGGGAGGAGATGGGAGGGGGAGAAATTTAATAAACAAATAAATAAATAGTTGAAGTTTGGTTGCTGAATGTGGTAAAAGCAGTATATGATGAAAGTAAACCATGCATAACAATAAATGGAATACAGTACTTAGAAAATGATTCTTCAGTGAGCAAGAATTAAGAAAAAAATGTGCGATGACCCCTTGGTTAATGTATGGATAAATGTTTAAGGGATATTTGTGGTACTATTAGAAGTCCATTGGACTTTGACTCATTACTTTTCAGATTTTGCTGTATCACTGGATTTTGGACATGGAAAATGGTATATTTACAAGTTATAAATATTTTAAGGAAAAATTAGTGCAACTAAGTTACTTTTTGTATCTTGGTAGTTAGAAAAATGGATAGAGAAATTTTAAGATGCACAAATGTGGTAGAAAGATTGGATATAGTATACAGTCTATTAGGAAGAAATAGTTTGTCCAAATAAGTGAAAATGTCTCTATATAAGAGCATGTTTCTGCATACTTCATTATATGGAAGTAAGAATTGGGTGTGTCAGGAGAAACACCAGACAAGTTGAATGAGTGGAAATGGCTTACTTAAAAAGCATGTGTTGGTAAAAACAAGAAAAGATAAAATGAAGAATGAATGGGTGCAGAAGGAATGTGGATTGAATTTAAAAATGAGTGACCAGTATGAAAAAAGTATTTTAAGTTATTTGGTTAGATTGAGAGAATGAATGAGGCTCAAATTGCAAAATATACATATGAAGAAAAAGTGAAAAGGTTGAAAAAACTGAGAAAATCATGGGTGGAAGGCATTGATAAGTTCCTGAAAAAAAGAGAGGCAATAAGTTTAAAAAACAAAAGACAATGTATAGAGAGGTATACAGACATGGCAGAAGCCAGTATAGTTTGCAAGAATAGAAAGCCTGGAGAGCAACAGTGTCAATGTAAACTAGTTTTAGCTAAGTTTCTTTTTTATCTTGTACTTTTTGTTTCTTTATCTTACCATTTATTATTCATTTTCTATGCTCTACCTAGTGTTGTATTTCCAAAAGAGAATGATATGATAGGTATGTAAGTTCAATATTAATGTACTATTTGAGTACATTAGGGATATATTGTATTCAGACATGTCTAATATTGTTTTTACATAAAGTAATAGTAATTATATTGCTACTACACTACATTAATTTGGTTTATAATTCTATTTCCAGTTCAAATGATCATAATAAGTATGTAACCAAAATCACACTACTTGTGCACAAGAAATATTGGGTTGTGCTGGTATTTACAAAGCAGTCTGGCATTTCAGGGTCAATAACAGAACAAGACACAGTAGAATTAGCAGGCAATAGTGTGGTCAAAGTCCAGTGCAGATTAAAAGTCACAACTGTGGTTTTCGGCATCAAAGTTCAGTTTGGGCAGCAAAACACATTGAACCAGAATTCCTGTAGTCAAGGCACAGAGTATTCTGGGTTGGACTGTCACAATAATTGCTTAAACCTGACTGATCTGAGGCAGAGGCTATTATGAGTTCCTGGCTTCCACTCTAGCACTTTCAACTCTTATCAGAATGAATAATAGATACTAGTCTACTTTGGTGTAACAGCCTACTTCCAGATTTTTCTAACATATTTTCCTAAGCAATCTGGCACTCCATTGTCTCTGAATGCAGTAGCATCAATATTCCCATGGGACTGGAAGCTATGTTTCTATGACAGTATCAAATGTAGGCTTGCAGAGCTGGGATCAATGGAGAATGCATTTGACAATTTGAGAATGCTGGCACTGCTGGATCACACATGTCATGTTCTTTATCCAGTTCCTGCTCTTATCCCTCTTCTTCAGAAGAAGATTCTCCTGAAGGGCTTATGGCAATATCAGCAGACTCTGGATAACTCACATGTCTGAAGAATTTTTTTTTAAACCAGTGAAGATTCAGTGGCCATAGAATACTAATGAACTGAGGAGAAAGCAATTGATAACTGGTGGAACAGCCCAATGAAGCCTAAGACAAGATCTCCACTAATGACTTCTAGCACCACCTAGTCATCATTGACATCATATAAAGTCTGTCCTTAGTGCTGTCATTTTAGCACAATTGAATGACTCTAGAAAACATTAAAAGTCACTGGTATGGATCTTCCTTAAAAATCCTGGCAAGGAAAGAAATAAACAGGAATATCCTGGAAAAGGTCAGTGGGAAGTTAACTGAACCAAAGCATTTTATATTGCAATATTTTATTGTAAGGCCTATACTGATTTTTTTTTATATTTGTGAATCATTTTGTAGGATTTGAAACAGCACTGCATGAAACACCAATGGAAAGGTATTTTCTGTATTAGGAACCAAATGACAATAAATTAAAGAATTACAATTAATACTTTTTAAGAGAATAATTGCTTTAGTATGTGACTAATGCTTTTGAGATTATATATATATTTATATATGTACAGTATATATATGTATGTATGTATGTATGTATGTATATTCTAAATTTAGGACAGTATCTGTTTATTATGCAAACTAGTATGACATCAGAGCACAATGTTGTAATTGTGGAACAGAGAGACAGAATTTGAAAGCACATTCTGTAATAATTTGGGTGTATCACAGAAACCAAAGCTATCTACAGCAGTCTGATAGTGAAAAGAATTGCCATTTCAAGTTGCTTTGTATGGGAAGTGTGGTATCCACTCAAGTCCAGTCTTCATTTCCTCTCAATTTCAGGATATTTTTAAGAATGTGTAGTACTGACAGACACAACTCTACAGCTGAGCAGAAAGAATATTTGGTTATTCACAACTTTGCATTTATGTAAGTGTGCAACAGTATAAAATGTTGCTGAATACAAACCATTTCTACTCCCCCCCACCCCATTAAGGGAGAAAGTGGAGGCGGGATACTGCTAAACTGAGGTTATATAGCACTAGAAATATTGCCAGAGGTTATAAGTTTTATTTGATTGACTGATGATGTCCAATCAAGTCAATGTCAACTCTTAGCAACCACATAGATAGAGCTTCTCCAGGATGGTCTGTCCCCAACTTGGCCCTTCAGGTCTCCCAATGGTGCATCCATCACCACCATAATGGAATCTATCCACCTTGCTGAGGTCATCCTCAGAAGAGCTAGATTTTTGTATAGTGTCCAAAACTTTTATACTCTTAGATTAAATATATATTTAAGTTGGCAGTGCAGGACAATTGCTATCATTATAAAAACTGTCATTTTTTCCACCTTTTTATCAGCAGTTGGAGGAGGCTCCTATACTTCTATGCAGCCAAGTAATATGTTGCTTCTGTATGAGTCCTTCTGTTCTACTCTCCTGCTGCACCTTTATTTGTGTGTATGCATACACTAGGAAGCAGGCTCAGGCTCTAGATTACTGTTCAGGTGCAGTGTGTGTGTATGTGGAAAGGGAGGGGGGAGACAGAGAGAGGGAAGGAGAGGTGGGAACAGTCAACAAAACTCTGAATCACTGCCCAGTGGCCTCCCCCAAAGGGAGAGGGAATTTTTTTCTCTCTACACCCAGCTTTGACCCATTTTTGAACTCAGTCTTTCTTTTGCCAGCTTCTCTCTCTACACCTGGAGTTTGAAGAAGCAGGATAGGAAGAGTATTGATGCTTCTGAATGTTGGTGTTTGTGAAGACTTCTGAGAATACCATTAATAGCCAAGAAAACAAACAAATGGATCATCAAACAAATCAGCTCAGAGTTCTTATTCGAGGCATTAATGACCAGTCTCAAACTATAATATTTTGAACACATTACGAAGAAATATTGTAACTTCTAATACTAGGAAAAAGAAGAGGACGACCAGCAGCAAGGTGGGTGGACTCAATTACAGCAATGATGGGTGTACTGATGGAAGACCTGAAGGGTCTATCTGTTGGGAACAGATTGTCATGGGGAAAATCTATGTGGTTGTCAAGAGTTGATACTGACTTGATGGTATATATTCAATCACCTCAAACCAAATTTGGTCCTGTTCAGTTTTGGGGGTTATGGATAGAGAGATTATTCAGGTGATCAACTTATGTTTAACATCTTAAACTTATGCATTGTTTTTCCAAATTATTTAAATTGTATTTATATCTCATTATAGTATTATTTACCTAAGTAAGGTAATTGAATGATGTGCAATCCCATGAATGTCTCACTGATTTGGGCAAAAATTATTAGGATTTGCAACGTATTTATTTACAGTATTTACAATCACATTATTCTCCAAATAATAAAACGTTGAAAATCAAGCCTTCCAAACCCAGAACATAAATTTCCAATAAACATAACATTTTAAAATGTTGTTTTTTAAACTGACGTCCGTAAAGTCAAGCAATTTCACTTCCTGCCTAGACCCTAAATATTTTTTGCCTTCTTTTATGACGAGGAAAATTGCACAACCTCTCGCGAGAGTCTGTACCGCGGATGGGAAAGACATCGCTTTTGCATGAGGCTAGATAAACGACGTACTAGTCTTGCGAGTTGCTAAACGGCTTTCTTCGAAGACCTTTCTCGCGTGATGTGCATTCATCGCGAGAATTTTGGTATTACGTTCAATCGATTTGTGTGGAAAACTCGCGAGAGCCCGTGCTGCAAGGTTTGGGCATCCCCATAGCGGCAACACAGATCCTCCTCCAAGCTTCAGGACGCGGCGGGCGCCATTTCAGGGAGCAGTCGCCTTCGCTAAAGCGGAGTCCGTGCGTTCTTGTTGCGAAACTTCCTTGGCTTTGCTCGTACTAATTTTTGAGGCCAGGTCTAGCTCTTTTGCCCGCCGCTGTTGCTGAGAGCAGAATTTTCTCGTTTAGGGGCCAGTGCCCCCCTCCCCACGCGTATCCAGAGCCAGAGCAAGCAAACGACGGCAGTGGCAGTATCCCTCCGCCTCACAGACACCTGAGCCAGAAGCGAGAGCCCGGCAGCGCAGGTAATAGCTTTCATATTTTTCACGGCTCCCTTTTATGAACTATTCTGGGAAAATGGGAGCGCGGGTTCTGCAAGGCTTAAGGGCGTTTGCGTTAGGCCTCTCGGTGGCGGGCCCATTTCTTTTTGTCTTTGGTTTAATTATAGTCTGGTTAGCCGGACTGGAAGTCCCAGTTCTGATGGGGTGGTGTAGGCCTCTGCGTGGTGCCCGGGGGTGGCGGGAGAAAACGAGGGAAGTCGAGTGGTATGATTAGTTTTGGAAATTTTATTTTTATTTTCTCGCGGAAGGTTTCGTGGACTAGAGCGCTCTTCCTGAGTCTCATGATTATGATCGGGATATATTTCGCCACAAGATTCCTAACTATTTCTTTATTGCTTTAGATATTCTCGCGGGAAGGGCCTTAAAACTTCGCAGTGTGTGCTGTTGTGTGTTAACGAAAGGCTGATGACCCGAGAGAATAAGGGCGCTTAGTAAAGAGCCAACGTAATAACTACTGGAAGGAGAGTAGAAAGTCTGTTTACTACTGTGGTATTTTTTTTTTGTAATAATAGTTTATTGGGCCGAAGATGTTCAGGTGGGAGGGGGAAACGAACTTTCCATATATCTGCAGAGGTGAAATCCATACACGTGGTTTGTTTCCCAACAAAATGTAGGTTTTTTTGTTGATGTTTTTAGATAAGTAAATGCATGCATTTTTTGCTTGACAATTCAAAAATATTTCACTCATGTAACTAGACAGTTTGTAGTCAAAACCATCCTGCTTAAGAACCTGATCTTTAATTTGTAGTTAACCTACTCCCATGCTAAGTCACAAGCTAGTTTTGAAATGCAGAAAAGTGTCAAAAGTGGTTTGTGCAACATGCGTGTGGGGCAGGGTCTCTTTGGAGGAGAATTATACCTGAGTTTGCCTGTGTGAACTGTAGATTGCTATGCTATATCTTATTGGGGATTATGATGTGTTGAACTGGATACAACTTCTGAAAATGCATTATCTATACTATACAATTTTATTTTAATTAGCTGTTTGGATTCTACACCAAATGGTCAGATTGCCAAAAGCAAAACTAGTATTTAACTTGTTAGATCAGTATATCTCTAATAAATGGAAAATAAACAAGCACCTGTGCTGTGTTTGATAATTATATATATCTGTAATCTGGTACAAAAGTAGTGTGTGTAATATGCTGTAACATAAAATGCTTAGCACACAAGTCATAATTTATAACGTAGGAAGGCAGGCTTTTAAGTGAAAACCATCAGAGTTTTGGCTTCCTTATTAAGAGACTAAATCTGTAGATTTTAACATTTCTGTTTACTTAAATAATTTTAGTTATATAGCCTGGGATGTTTGTATTGCCCTGCTTGGGCTAGATCATTATTTAATCTACAAAAAGAGATGATTAAAGTGTTCAATTTATAATGCTTGCATCTTAAACTTCTGTTCTTCAAATTATTTATATTCCATTCTGTAAAATAGGCCCCAGGGTGATTCTGGTTAAATGATACTATTCTTTATGAGCATATTATTTCAAGTTGTCTTTTAAACTGCTAGATTTTCTCCTGCTGTGCTGTTTTTAGTATGCCGAAAGCCAGCATTTTTAACAGGTGCCTTTCTTCCCAAATTTCCATGAACTGATATTTCTTCTCTTAAATGCTTAAGAAGTTTTTATATTAATCTTAGAACTGCTCTTTACTGTATGGCAGTATTATCCCTGTATGGTGAAATGTAATAATGTAGGCCTATTTTCACCATCTCTAAACATTGTAATTCATAATGTCTGTTAGATTACCTTATATAATTTTTATACATTCAGACAAAAGGGAATAAAATAAATCTGTAGAGTATACTGGGGGGGGGGCATGTACTGGGTTCTGTTCTTTCAATATATAAAATTGCAAATCTTCCGGTAAATTTTTTTGTTTTGGGATATGTTTCCCTTAATGTGAGTTTGCTAAATTGTCCAGTATCTAACTCTGTAGTATCATTCAAAGTCATATCCCCCATCCCATGATGTTGTTCAGTTATTCCCCATATTACTTAGTACAGTGCTGAAAATATATTAAAGTTCATTTGTACTTTATTTTAATCTAAATTCTAGCATGATTTGCCACTTGTACAAATATTAAAACATAAGCAATTTTTTTTCTGCACTTGCAAATAATTATATTTTCATCCAAATACCATGGGGGGCGGTATTGGCTCGCTTTAGTTGCTAGCTTTCCAACAGGTTTATGACCTTTGGATACTTAAGTTGTGTTGCAACTTATTGATTAGTCATATTTATTCTTACTATCATTATAAACATATATCATTATGTGGAGTCATTTGCTACAGATTTAATCAATTGCTGGACATAATTTGAAAGCATATCCCTAACTCTATTTTCTGTAACATGCTTAGAAATGTTTTCTATATAGTACTGCTTGTTTTCTCTTCCTATAGGGCTGTGAATGTTTAATGGGACATTCTGGATGATGTTACTTAAATAAAGGATTTTTGAAGATACTGCTTTCTGCATAGCAGTAACAGTTATATCTTCTGGTAGATATTTGTTTCAGAGGTAGATGATATATGAGTACAATAGTTCTATAAATTGAGTATCATGAGACAGAATTTGATTATCTGAGGCACCTTCAGTATTTCTTCCTCTCATTATGTTGGTCCCTTCATTTACTCAAAGTTTTCCTGAGAAACTCTCTGGATTCAACTTGACTTAAATGGCAAATTTTTAGCAATGTGCAGCTATTTGGATCCAAAGCAGACATGATTTTTCAGAAGAGATGTGAGTATGCTTGCTGTGCCTTTTTGTGGATCTCACAATAGCCACACAATCCTAGCAAAATACATCTTTGTGTACTCAAACATGCATTTTCCTGGGAGATGCCAATAGGTGCAGTGAGCATCCCCACATTTCTTCAAACCTTGTGTCTCACTGTAGATCCAAAGAACTGCATCCCTACAGATTTTATAAGCCACTTTGGTATATTATGTGTGACATGCATTTTGAGTTTCTGAAGAAGTTGAAAAATCATTTTAATTCATTGCAATCACACATGAGATGTTATAGCAGTATGAAATTGTGTATTATACGGGAGATCTGAATAGGAATATAATTGTTGCTGTAACAGAAGGCAGATCTCCTTTTCATATTTCTTGAATTCAGTAATGGGCATGCATTTCATCACATATTCTACCTTTACACTACTTTCTTAAAGTATAGTAGGAAAAGCAAGATGTTATGCACAGCTATATTTCAATTCCCACACTTGGTTTCATCTTATATGTTGCTGTTTTTAAACTTTTCCATTTCATTGAAGTATTTGGTCATAATCATTATTATGACAAACTCAGGAATTTATTAGAAGTTCGCATTTGAGAATCTATACTAGCTAATTCCATATAAGAGATTATTCAAGATAGTGTGACTAATCTGTTTCGAATTTTTGACCCAAGGAGTCAATGATTCATGGCAGATTTCGGGGGATAGGAAATCATCAAATTCATGAGGAACTTCCAATCTGAAGCTCTAATGAGCTTTTTTTTCCATCATAGGGATGTTTCTCCCACATTTTGGAGGTAAGGCAATAGCACTACATGGGTTACATTGAAAATCTCAAGGAAGCATTCTAGAAGAACAGACTCTTCTTAATCTGAGTAAGGAACCATTTAGACTTCACCAAAAGTGATAATGAGCATTCCATTTTGTTTATTTAGAAGAAAATATATGTACCATTAAGAGCAGTTTCCTTCACAAATCCCAGTGGTTAAGGATAGTAAATTGCTCAGACTTTAAAAATCATTATTTACTTTCAGGATAGAATTTTTGTTTAGTTCAGTATAGAAGGGTTGTTTAGGATCTGTTTCCTTTGCATTGCTTGCCCATGATTAAAATCTAGGTATGTCCTGGAACAGAGAAGCTGAAAAAAAACTTGCTGTAGCACAGTTGCAATATGAACTATGGGTAGCAATGATTTTGTGAAATCTATATTCAGAAATTCTACAATGGATTAAAATAATATGTGGTTTTTTTTAAAGTTGGTAATCACATTGAGTAAACAACTTATTTTCTTAATCTACTTTTAGATTTTTTTAAAACCTTGCTATGGTTCCTTAAAGAGAATTCAATTCATTAACAAAACGTTTAGTTATGTAGAGTATATGTTTATGAAGTACTTCCTAAGATAAGAACCTGATTCATTCTTTGAGAGAAAAATACTAAATATGTGGATGAGTTATTCAGTTTAGCTGAACTTACTGCATATTTCTAGAACAACATCCTTTGGAAATGTGGTACCATTAAGTCTTAAATTGATCGCAAATATAGAAGTAGATTCTTGACTAAAGGATATTGTTATTTGTTTCTAGGTGTCCTGAAAAAATGGCTGATGATATTGATATTGAAGCAATGCTCGAAGCTCCCTTTAAGAAGGTGAGAAAATATGCTAACAAGTTCTTTAGCAATATTCATTTAGCATTATTCATGAAACTACTGCTGAACTGTAAACTAACATCCCCGGAGCCCTCATGATTTATCTTATTGGACATGCATTACGTGTATCTTACGAGTAACTAAATGCTGTTAATGTAATTATATTGTGCAGTAGTTTCACTTCAGCGTGATGAATAAATGCCCATCTATCTCTCTTTGTAGACTTGCCTAACGATATCTCACCTCTACTCCCATGAATTCACCTTTGATTCCAGTGTGAACTGTCAATCATAAGGTAGTAATTGAGTGACGTATCGCTGTACCGTGGTCCCCCTAGGTAAAACAACAAACAAACGAACAAAAACACTCTCCTAAAAACTACCACCTCAATTTTGATAGATCAACAAGGTGAATGCAATGGTTTGGGCAAACAGCAGGGTTCCAAGAATAACCTGTTCCCTAAGTTCATGACAAGCAAATCCTTAGTCTACTTATTAATGCAAGAAGAGTTTCAGCTTTTTTTTTTAAAGATGGGTTATTAATTTTTTAGCAACACAAGATGGTAATCAAAGTGTTATGTGAAAGTTGTTTCCAAAATTCTTGGATCCCTGAATAGTTCACATATTAGTAAACATGAAAGATATTTCAAACTACGTTCATTGTGAAAGAGTACTCTTTTATCTAGTAACTTTTTAGAAATCTTTAATATACCTTTTCTGTGCTTCTGAGTACTGAATACCTAGCTTCAGATCTAAACAGGTAGCAAATATATTTAGTTTTTCACCAGATCTTCATAAAACTATGAAATTATGCATGCAGTAGCACTGGCTTCACAAATTGATATATACATATACATTTAAAACTTAATGTGCAGTTGAACTCATGGTGTAACTGGTGTGATAACTACAATAAACATAACAGCAACTGTTAGTTGATTTTGGAGAATATATAGTGCAGCTCTACGGTATGAATTTTGGAAAAGTGTTTGTAACCTTTTAAATGTTCATGGTTTAGTTTTATATAATTAGTAGCTATGTAAAATTTTGAAATGAACATAATTTGTAATGTTAAGTATGTTGTGTGCTAGTTTAACATGGATATTTTCCATGTAAACAGGTTTGGAAATAGGGAATATTTAGGCTGGACTGGTTGGATTTTTGATGAATGACTTGGGAGTCGACATTACTAAAGCAGTGTGAATCCCTGTTTGCTTCAGGGCGAGATGTGTGACAGAGGTGGCATCAAGCTCTTACAGTCCCAACCCTCCAACGAAAATGGGCGAAGATCTCAGGAATGGCATCGGTCACAGGAAATCGATAGTGGCTGGCTGCTAGCATGGCCACTTGGGGCTTAGGCAGAAATATAGCCTTGGTATTGGTCAAAAGGGATTATAGTACATGAATGTCCTTTTAAACTTGGTATTTCTTGTTTATATTTTATCGTTTAACCACTTGAGTGCTGGAAACTGCAGGATGGCTTTATTTCATTATAAGAAAGTTTGTACAATTTAAATAACTTTTAAATAGTAATTTTTCTGTTTATAGTTGTATGATTTAAATGTAAGCAGCAAAGTGGTTAAAAAAGTCTACATTAATTAGTAGCACTCCATATTAAATGTAAAATTTAGTATTAAATTTTTGTTTTGTATTTTCTTATCCCTGTCCCCATTACCCTTTTGACCACTTGAAATGTTTCCACTTCGTCCTCACGATGTTCTTCTATCAACCCTGCTTAGGATGAGAACAAATTGAGCAGTGCCAATGGACATGAAGAGCGAAGTAAGAAGTAAGTATTCACTGTTTTTTTTTTTAATGTGTACTTCTGTTTAACAAAACATTCATATTCTAGATTTATAGTTTTGGATACCCAACTTCCCTTCTTCAGTATTCATAATTCACTTTTTAGGTTTCTAAAAGTGGTAGGAAAAAAAGCGGCAGAAGGTTTTGTATACATTTGAATGTAATATTTTCATTTTCACATAATCCCTCCCCCAGCATTTCTCTCCCGTCCTCTTTCTCCCCAAAACAGAAATATGTTAAATCATGCCACCTTTTCAGGACAGAAAACATATACAATACAATAAAATACAATTTCAATTTCATGAACATTGAGAGGAAAGGTGGTCTGTTGAAACCAAACGTTTGTATTCATATGTACATTTTATATAATTTAGGTGACTTGTACAGAAATTACATAGACTGTATGAACATTGTCTGAAAAAGTCCAAATTCACATTTTGCGCATTATATCTGAAGTTCATTGACTGAGGGTCCATTTAAAATGCTGAGTTTTACAGTAATAGTTTTATTGCTTCTTGAGGTAATGGGATTATCTTTACATTAATAACTATTACCTTGCAATTATGATGGTTTTATGACTTTCATAGTAGTCTTGCCTAACCCCCTCCCTCTTTCCTTACGTTCCTTCGATTGTATATGCTTAAAAATCTTTCTAACAGGATCATATAACCACATTGGAATAAGTGTTGCTTTATTTAAAAAATTACTTTTATGCTTTAAAGATGAAGGGAAGTAAATTTACTTAATAATTTTTATAAGTGAGTCTCCAGCTGAAATAAACTGCATCAGTTCAGATCACAATAGAGCTGCTTACTCTTCAAAATATCATGGAATGGTGTTATCCGTTTTGTAGGCTAGCTTAGCTGCTCTTTTGGAAAGCTTCACTTTGAGAAATGTGCATGAATTGATTTAAACAGGGCATTAACAACTTATTTCAGTAAAGTTGAAGTTATTACAGAAGGCATTAACTCAAGTCCCAGCATCTTGCCTCTCTTCATTACAGGATTTTTGATAGAAATAGCATGGTATTTGGAGCTCTGGTTACACTTAGGTTGTTGCAATGCATCTCTTTAGCTACTCAACCTGTATACAGAGAAAGTCAAGGACACAGCACAGAAAGATAAGTAGCTTTGTTGCAGAGAGAGAACAAAGTAGCTCTAGTAATGGTGAAATTCAGCTTCTATAGAGGCTAGGAATCTAACTGTCTCAGTTGTCCCAAGGAATGAATCTAGAATTTATTTCTCCACCCTGCACCTTTCTCAGGTTGTTGGGCTGTTGATGGTCCCTACTCTGCATTTAGTTTTCAAATCTGGTCCCAAGGTCCTCCTTTCTCATATCTTGTATTGTGTTTTGAATTAGATTTATTCTGATATGTGAAAACAAAACACAATTAACAGAACAGTGATAAATGATAGCATAGATTTGGCAATGCATTTGCAGAGTTTGATCTCTGTGTAAATGAGTGTACTCCTATATGTTACAAATTTATGTGGAATATAGCAATGGTACATTGCTTGAATTACACCTAGAAGAGTACTTAATAAAGGTCTCTAGTTTGACTTAGTCATGTGAAATCTGCCTAAATCTGAAGAGCAACCAATGTTATTTTGTTTTATTGTGTTTGACAGTGGATGGTAGAATTTCCTACTTCTATCATTTTATTTGAAATGGAGGAAGATGTGCAGATCTGTATATGTATTCTCCCCTATCTATGTGATAATTGGGTTGTATTTCCTTGCAATTTTACTACCAGCTTAGTTAGCCAGTATCGGTTAGTTAAAAATTCCTCTGCTTACTAAATGTTATCTTGGCAGGAAGATGTTATGCTGCTTTGTTGCTTGTTTTGAGTGGAGGAAAGTTTTTCTTTTCCTTTTGGAAAAATGAAAAGAGGTTTGGGATTGTAGGCCATTGCATTAACAAGAAAAAGTATAGATATTTCTGTTCCATTAGGTCTATAATTAGATCATACACTTACTGACCTGAAGTTAGATGTTACCTTCAAAAATTTCTTACATCATTATCAGAAAACTTTAAAGATAGAGATTTTGTAATCTGCTTGCTTGCTTAAGGCTTTTTGTTCCTTGCCTTTGATGCCAAAAAGTGTTTAAATTATAAAATAAAATATAATAAACTAAGAGATGAGTTTTTGAAAGCAGTGTTTTATCTAAGGAATGGTACCAGTGCTTTTCTTTTTTTGTTGGCAATAGTATACATGATTTCTTACATATTAATTTATGTTAACAGATAAATGGCAGTGTATAAGCATTTATGTTGACTGTGGTTTCATAAGAAAACTGCATTATTTGGTTTAATAACAAACAAGTGTATACAGAATAGTATGTACAAAAAATACTTAAGTTAATGAAAAGCTTGGAATTTCCCACAAAGTATGCTAAATTATTTTTTTTTTAATTCTGCAGAAATAAACTATTTTCCCAAAGAAATAATTGTGAAACTCCTCATTAAAACATACATATGTATTTCACCCTGTCATGTTTGATTTACTTTATAAACATAGCAGTTTTTTATCTGTTGGTCTTTGAAAATCAATTAAGTAAAATAATTGTTCTAGTTGTATTTTGTTTTCAGGGGCTCTCATTAGTTTCCCATTCAAGGGGTAGATAATGTCAGTTCCAGTTCCAGTAATGCTGTAGCATCATATTTCCAACCTGTAAAGGTGGCCAGTAAAATTTGCTTTAATGTTTTTCTCCAAATATTAAATCCTCTTTTTAAAGGAAGTTTTGTTTTAAATTTCTTACTTTGAATTGTCAGGTAAGCTGCTTTTAGTGGGATAAGACAGAACATATATTTATGTGAGGCAAAAGTATTGCTTCATAATGCTTCACTTGTTGACTGCATTCAGCATGTTGTCATCTACATATGACAAAAATATTTTCTCTTAAATGTCAGCCATAGCCAACATATTAAAAAAGACTTTAGTGCTTTATTATAGTAATCAGGTAATTATTATTTCATAGTGTATAGAACATTGTAAGTTATTAGTGCATTTAGAAAATGAGGTAAGACAGATAGCTTATCAGTTTGTATGGTATGTTGCACATGAAATGTGTTATCTGTAGCTTGCATAGTGTGTATTCATATACTTTGAAAATGTCTTCACTAATTTATGGTTCTTGTTCTTTTCAAATATTTTGTATAGTTAGCAGTACTTTCTCTTTTTGATGATAAGTATTGCTGTTGTATCAGGATTTAATCAGACCTTTAAAAATACCATGTTATAGGAAATAATTAAAGTAGCAATTTTTTTACTTCTGAAAACTAAATTCAAGAGAAGTGTTGCCAGAATATAGTAGGGCATGATCAAGATGGTGAGATTGCTCCCAGAAAGTGGAGTGAGGAAGGAAGTTGGCATGCTATAAAGCATCATCCTCCAAAAGCATTTTTTGTTTCCAAGACTGCCCTTGAATACTAAATAGCCTCCACATGCTTTCTAGAAATGAAAAGGGATTGGTGGCTGCAATCAATGCTTTGCCTACCTACCCAAAAAAGAGACAAAAATAAGATGAGAGTTGGTAGTATTTGCAAACAAAGAACTAAAGAGAATGGCAAGAAACAACATACAGTTTGCCTTTCTGATAAAAGTTGAGGTTTGTGACAAGTCACACCCATTGTAGCAGCCATCTCTGAACATCAAAATGTCAAGTGTGCTCATTGGCCCAAAAAGATGAGGGACCATTGTTTTTGTAACCTATATCAATATTATATACTAATCCTGTTTCATGTTGTCATGAGCTGTTTCAGTAACCTGAAGTTCTCTTAGATCTAATGATAAAAAAGATAAATCATAACCTTGTTTGTATCATCCTGGTTTAAATTCCTCCTGATTAGAAAAAAAAATCCCCACAGGAACCTTGTGTTTAAGCAGTGTATATACATGTTAGAAATTGTATAAAGACCCAAAATCTTTGGTAGAGAATTTAAACTTCAAAATCAGTGATACTGCAAGCTATATAAATCTACTTAGAAAAAGTAACTCCTTAAAGAGATTTAAAAAAAAAAAGTTTCTTGCCAGGTGGTGGGATGTTAGCTTTTGTCTGTCTTCTCCATTAGGATTAATACTTTCATTTGCTGGAAGATGAATATTTGGGTCAAGCCTTTCTACTGCAAAGGACAGCTCTCATTGCCTTTGTGCTGGGCTAAGCAACATGGAATTAAAAGAATTTTTTTTTCCTGTAGAATGGCAGTGAACACAGGGAAAGGAATGATTGAGCCACTTTCTATAAAGCCAGTATTGTAGTGCTAGACAATGCTTTTCTTGCACTATGGGATGAAGACTTATATCTTAAAGGGTCCTGTTGACTATCAAGGACAAAGATTTCTGGTTCTAGGTGTACAGTATTCAGATTTAAATGTTCACATTGTTCCTTAAGTAACTCTTTTCCAAGTTATAGTATTTACTTGCTCTTTTAAATATTCATTTGATACCCAGTTTTGTATATACAGATTCTTGTTTGAGAATCTTATTTGCTATAAAAATCTCTAGGCATTTGTCCTAGAGATAAATGCCATCCATAATATTTATTGTAATATCATATTTGATAGTCTGTTTAGGTTCAAGTTGTTACTCATCCTATAAATAACTGAACTCTTAATTATGAAATCACAGACTTAAAAAGCATAAATACCCTTCCTTCCATTAAAAGTTAGTGCTATAGAACCTGGGCCCCAACATGGCATCAGGGGACAAGAATGTGCCCTCTGTCACATTCTTTTGAAGTCCATCAAAGTACAAGGCTCAGAAATAATTAATGGTTCTTGAAATGCTTATCAGCCCTACATAGACCACAGAACATTAAGTAATAGGTTGATACAACCCAGTGCTTTGTGGCCTTTTATTATATGGGTTTGTGATTGGGTACATCTTCCACGGCAACTGCATTGTGAGGGTGCTTATATAATATGGTCTCAAAATCCCAAATACAATCCCCAAAGTTGGGAACTATATTTACCATTTTTGAGAAGAGTTGAGGACCGTGGAGTAGCTATGAGCCCATCATAACATGTAGTCAGGTTTGGGATCTTGTAGGGTGTTTTAAGGTTTTTCTTAGTTTTTAAATTGTGATATGTCTGTTTTGCAAATGTCCAGAAACTCTTGTCAGTTTTCATCAGTCACATTCAGGGAGCTTCAGGACCATAGCATGGGGACTCAGGTTCCCCGTATCTCATGTAGAGGCTTTTTCTCCTTCATAGGGTTGAATAATTTAGGTGTAATAAGTCTTGTGAAATGTATAGCACAGTAGATTATGTGTATGTCAATGTTAAGATAACTGTCTTAAACTACTATTGAGACATTCAGTATAAACATTTTAAAGCACTAAAATAAGTTGAGGTGCTAATTTTTGTTAGCAGTTTTGTTCTAAATTGTTTAACCTAGAACAGAATATATGCTTTATTTGGCCAACGTGTTTGATCTGGAGGGGGAACAACAGGCTTCAACTCAGCCTTAGGAAGACTGAGTGGCTCTGGGTTTTGGGCCCCCTAGTTCAGGAGACTTTCCATCTTTAGTTCTAGATGGAGTTGCACCACCCCAGGCGAAACCTATACACAGTTGGGGGTCCTCCTGGACTCACGGTTCCTGCTCAAAGAGAAGGTGGCAGCCATGGCTAGAAGGGCCTTTGCACAGCTGTTATGTACCAGTTGGCATCCATTCCTGGGCCAGGAGGCTCTGCTCACAGTCACTCATGCCCTGGTCACCTCCCAATTGGACTACTGCGAAGCACTTTACATGAGGCTGCCCTTGAAGAACATTTGGAAGGTTCAGCTGGTGCAAAATGCAGCAGCATGGGCAGTTATGGATGCTTCTCATTCAGCATGTGCTTCACTGGCTTCAATTCAAGGTGCTGGTAGTTACCTATAAAGGCTTGGGTCTACATTACTTGTGGGAGCATCTCTCCCACTTGTATCTACCCATCCTGTTAGATCTGAAAGGAGAGGCATGCTGTGGGTCATGTCCATTAGGAAGTGTCATCTGGTGAGATCTAGGAAGGGAGCCCAGCCCTTTGGACCATCCTTTCCCCAGAGATTAGACTTGGCCTAACTTTGCTGACTGTTCATAAAGCCTTAAAGAAGGTTTTGTTACTGTGCCTGGGGTCCCAGGTGTGTGATAGAGCCCATACCATGGTTGTATTAACTGTTGGTTGGATTTTTTTTTATCTTGACTGTTGTATATGTTATTTATTAATTTGTTATATTTTTTATCATTGTGAGCCAGCTGGAGTCATGTTTTTGAGATATGTGTCCATGTAAATTGAATTCATAATTATCATCATCTACATGTGGTAGGGTTGTGTGAAACATTCAGAAAATATGTTAGCATGACTGAAGAACCCTTTGAAGCTCTGAGGTAGCTATGTCCTGTAGAAGGCTCAGGATAGCTGATTCCAGATTGTTCATATGTGTACATGTTTTGTTTTGCTTTGCTACCAGTTCCACTGAAAGTGATGTCTGTGCATGGACAGATGTACAATCTGTAAAAGCCTTCAAAGCTGTTGCAGAGACTCTACCTGAGGTAGAATCCCTACTTTTAAGAAGGGATGCAGCATTTATGGTAACTCTTTTGCAAAACAGCCCTCCAAATGTTTTACATAGCCTCAATACCTAATCTGTGATTTGCAAGAGATCTACAGGAACCTTTGATTCCTAGTAGCAGTAAGAAATGGGCTTTCTTCCTGCCTTAAAAAAGGTTAAAGAAAGCTGAAGAGGAAGAATTGGAAGGATATTTTAGTGTCACTGGGAGCTTTATTCTAGTATTGAAAAGAGAATATCTGGATTATAGGAATGGTGTTAAATTGCAGTAGTATTTCTAGATCTTATAATTGTGCTGTTGTTTTGCATCTAGGTCACATTTGTAGGAACTATGTAAAAAAAAAATTTAAAAATCAGGTTTTCCAGGCCTGCTCTTAAGTTTTAAAGTGTACCGAGGCAAATTATATTTGTATATGCAATATATTTGTGTTCTTGGATGATTTTTTATTTATTTCTAGATCCATGTGTCAGTTCCACTGAGGTGTTTTTAAAATATGCAGTTGGTATTCATATTGGAGTTTGTATTCATAAAGCAGTTTGGCTAATGCCAACAGTGGTTAAGTTATTTAACAGTATTTTGGGGTAAAATACTTATCCAATATTTGTTAGTAAAATATTGCTAATAAAAAAACAATATGTTTATATAACAAATATTTAACAGTAGGAGTTTAAACACTTGATTTGGATCTAGGTAACCATGAGCCAAAGAAACATTTGTGCTGTTCAATTAATTTTTCATGGAAAATTTTTCACAGTCTATTAAAGCAACATATCGGGGAGGTATTTCTAATGTGAGAACACTGTGAATATGGAAGTTAAGCTGTTGAATGAAGTCATGGGCTATGAAGAGGACTAAAGTAATTTGTATAAATCAAATAACTTACCTCGATTTTGGTTTACATTTCTCACGTAATGCTCTTCTGCTAGGTTGGAAACAGCCCTTCTGTGTGTGGAAGAGGCTTTCCTCTAGTGGAAGGGCTCCTTTGGATCCAAGCCACTGGCTCCAGTGGCCATTTGGAACATATCTAACATATACAGGCAGTAGAGTGAAAAACCAGTGTCATTAACAATGCAGAGACAGTTATGAAGCTGAATTTCCTAGAAAGGAACTTGGTAGGTATAATTATTTGCAATTTTTAAAACTGTTTTTGTCACTGAGAAAATTTTATAGTAAGGAAATAGAAATGTAAAGATTAAAGCAGCAATTTATTCACCTGGTTTGAGATATGTCTAGGATTTTTTTCACCTAAATGGCCTTGCTTTTAACCTTAAATATATTTCTTAATTGTAAGATTTATAGGCAGTTATATAATTGATTGCAATTATATTCATTAAAATATTGCATAATGTTTATTTAAAACTGACAAATATTTTTCAAGCCACCTACTTATCTTATTCCACATGGCCTAATATTAATATTTTTTTTCCTCTTTGAAAACATTAACTGATATTTTTAAAATCTGTCCTGTTCAGGAGGAAAAAAAGCAAGAGCAGAAGTCGTAGTCATGATAGGAAGAGGAGCCGAAGCAAGGATCGCAAACGAAGCCGTGAACGTGAAAGAAAGAAAAGCAAGAGTCGAGAAAGAAAGCGCAGTAGAAGTAAAGAACGGAGACGCAGCCGTTCAAGAAGCAGAGAACGTCGATTCAGAGGCCGTTACAGAAGTCCCTAGTATGTTATGTGAAATTATTGTTTTAGTTTCTTTTTAAATATTAAGTAAATAGTAACAACTTTTAGCTTGAGAACTTTAGAGAAATTCAAGTTGTAACATAATCATATCAGTATGATAGTTTATTTCAGTATACTGTAGTGGTTATGATAGTAATCAGAATATAATGTTAGAGGTCCTATATAATACTGCTTTTTTTCTTTAATCCTAGTTCTGGTCCCAAGTTCAATAGTGCCATGAGAGGAAAAATTGGCTTGCCGCACAGCATGAAAATAAGGTTTTGTTTTCCTTCTTTAATGAGGGGATTTAATGGTTTATTTTGATATTTATTCCCCTCATAATTTTGTATATGTTTTTCACAGCAGACGACGATCTAGGAGCAAAAGTCCTTTCAGAAAAGACAAGAGTCCTGTAAGGTAGGGTTTGAAGCTTGCTAATTAATGTTGGGTTTTCTATAACATATTGAATGTTCTATACATCAAAGAAAATGTTAGTGCACTAATTTGTCAATAAAAAATTCAGTTGTTTTGTGTGATTGACTGTTCCTGAAATGTGTGTGGATTTATGTCTATGAAGACAGTGTACTAGAGGTCAGATGTGCTGTGAGAGTTTAGACATAATTGGTGGCTGTAGGGATTCTCCTAGTTTGGCTTGCTAACTGGCAGATATGTGAACATTTTGGAAGAGCAAGTTAGAAAACTTTTTCTGAGGATGGTGGATCACATCATTTTGTAATGATACCAACTCAGCTCCAATTTTAGGAATTGTAATTTGTATATAAAGATGTTTTAATGTCTAAATGTGGCATTCAAACAGTGACATTATATCAGCTATTGTACAGCCTTGCAGTGGTACAACTTGATTGCATTACCCATTGCTGTACTGATTGCCTTTATAAGAATAGAGCGTAGAAAGACAGACCTATAAAATTATTTTATTTCAGACACACACAGCTATTAAAGTTCACTGACATTAAGAGCATTTTTTTTTATAATGCTGTGAATAGGTAACGTGTCTGTACTTAAAAATATATCCATTGAAACTACAGACATCCCTTAGGCATAGGTGTTTGGAACTAAGGTTAAAGATAGCAGAAGTATTCCTTGTTATACCCAGTTCCTTGTCCCATTCTCCATTTGTCTTTTCCATATGCACATTTTTCACATTGAATATTTACCTATTATATTTATAGGCCACCCTTCTAATAACAACTCTGAGCAGCATACAAGTTAAAAACACACCCAACACAATAAAAGCAAAATGAGCTAATCACCCAGCTTGTTAATTATTCCCACAGAGAGAGAGCACATAGTTCCCTAAGCTAGCACCTGGGGAAGAGCTAGGGCTTCAGAGTTTTAAGACGGCATGATCAGGGCGACTTAAACCTCCAGAGGCAGGTGCTGCAACAGAGAAGGCATGAGAGCTCAGCATTGGCTATAACCATATTTCAGTGTAAGAATTAATAGCTAAAATAGGAAGGAGATGTTAGATGTCCAGGAAAGCTCTGTCCTTTTCATTTCCATGTGCTCAGCAATGTGAATGATTTTGTAGGTACATCAGCTGCCCTACTTTATAAGCCCTACTTTAGAACCCTTTGCACGTATCTCTGTATACCAAGTAGCCAGGCAAGGGGGATATTGGGGGAGGGGCCGGGCTTACACATGATACTTATCCTTCCCGCTTCAGGTCTGCTGGTTTGCAGGTGAACGTGTATTTCTTAACGTCCTGCATTCAAGACAACGTACTGATGAATCTCCAATTTTATAGACTTCTACTTGCATAGCAGGAATTTAATTTTTACTCTTTTTCACCTTACTTCATGCCTCCTTCAAAGGGTCCTCTGTCTGGAGCATATTCAAGTGGACAGAGGCTGCAGGTGAAAATCTGTTCTATCAGTAGCTAGTGTCAGTTCCACTATAGAATGTATAAGAAGAAAAATGAGAAAAATATAATTTCCCCGGAACAGTGAGCCAGAACTGGAGGAAAATACAGTTAGCAAGGGAGACAGTTATGCAAACATTGGGACAGAATTTCTATATTGCTCAGGAAAAAAGCAGCAGAGACTTTTTATGAGTGCAAGTAGATTCTCTTGCAATTAAAATGAATTTTGAAATGATGATCCCGATTGTGAAAAGGGAGGGTAGATCTTGTGCATTTGAAGTATGGGTGACTCTCTCCCTGTCTTGTAAAAGCATGTTTTTTATGAATCTTCATCTGCATTTGAATACAAATGATCTTAATAACATAAACATCAAATCTGGTCAAGTTATCTGTGTTTAAATGCATTTATAGTGATTATAACTCACTGTTTTTCAGAGAGCCTATTGATAATCTTACTCCAGAGGAACGGGATGCTAGAACAGTATTCTGTATGCAGCTTGCTGCAAGAATTAGGCCAAGAGACCTGGAAGAATTTTTCTCTACTGTAGGAAAGGTGTGATACCAAGTACTCTTGACTCTTTTAATACCTGATTGTTGTGAGACATTACAAAGCCTTCTATGTATCAAAGTATTGCTTTATTTTATATGTAAAATGGCTTGTATGATATAACTGTTGTGATATTGTTACTTTCAACACATGGACATGGTTCTCCACTGCATGCTTACATATTGTGTGCTATTGGAAGCTTCCTGCTGTGCATATATAATGCAAAATAGATTAGTTTTCTTATGTGGAGGAAATCTTTTGTTAAAATCTCAGAACATTAAGTAATTCTGAATTAGATATGAAAATTTCAGGTAATAGTTTGATTTTATATATAATGGTATATAAATATTACGTCCTATTAAAGTTTTCAACTATATAAAACAGTATTTTGAATTTTTTCTAGGTCCGTGACGTACGTATGATATCAGATAGAAACTCAAGACGTTCAAAGGGAATTGCTTATGTAGAATTTGTTGATGTCAGTTCAGTTCCTTTGGCCATTGGATTAACTGGACAGCGAGTGTTGGGAGTGCCAATTATTGTACAAGCATCTCAGGTAAGTTTAACTTGAGTTCTTTTCTAGTGCTAATAGAATAGTGCTTGAGGACTAAATTCATGATTCTTCAGATATTGGTCATGTTGCTTTCTATGTTGTTTTTATACCTATAGTCAAAGCAGCATTATTACAACTAGCAGTATTGTTTTCATGATGATTCAAAACCTTAACTGAAGCCTCAGCTACCTATTATGACTGATAAGAACAGTTTGTCCGATCCTAGATTCCATTATTCAAGCAAATTGGTGGAGATGTTCACTGCATCGCTGATACTCTTAATCCTTTTCCATCTTGGCTGATTATATCCAGTAGATCTGGCTTGAGATTTTGGATTTTGTGAGAAATCAGGTTGTGGACGGATGGGTGCTTTCCAATCTCTTTAGAAGAGACAAGGAACTGGCTTCTTTTGAAGACTTTATGGCTGGACCAGTAGTGAATTTTGTATTTGGAGGAGGTTAACTAATTGAGTCAAAGGCTGCTGGAAAATTCCAGGAACTTTTGATTATACTGAAATTGAGTTTAGGTTTAATTTTGCAGTAGACAACTTTTTAATGCAAAAGACAAGGAGAATATTTCCCAATTAGTTTGCATGGTGTTCTCAGTAACCTTTGATGTCAAACTGGTCATTAGAGCAATTTTATAGTTGTATAATGGTTTTATTCATTTTTGAACAATTTCAAAAAGTGGTGCTCTTATTGTGGCTTCGCTATTAAGATCTTTTTTGCAGGAATTTTAAACATTACTCTCACTATTTGCTGCTGGGTTGAAAATAACTACAGGAAGAGACTATTACTTCCTTGGTATATTTAGGTTTTAGTGGCTTAGTATTCACTTTGGATTTGACTAGTTCCAATATGCCAAACTCCTGCTCTTGAATCATAAAAGACTGTTTATATGACATAATTTTTAGCAGAAAATAGAACCAAATGTCAAAAATAAAATAAGAGTATCAGCTGTATTAAAACATAGTTCTCAAATATAAATGTTTTTTGTTCTCTTAGCTTATATGACTGAGAAAGAGCTAGATTTTGCATATGCTTAGGTAGACTGCATCATAGTTCTTTCTACTGTATATAGTGATCTATAGTATTTCCTATGTGTATAATTTTTATAGGCAGAGAAAAATAGAGCAGCAGCAATGGCTAATAACTTACAAAAAGGCAGTGCAGGCCCCATGAGACTCTACGTAGGCTCATTACACTTCAATATAACTGAAGATATGCTTCGTGGAATCTTTGAACCATTTGGCCGGGTAAGTTTTTTTTCAACACAATGAATATCTCTGTGATTAATATTCAACACAAATGAATATCTCTATGCTTAAAAATCCTCTTACAATACCAGAATTTTTAACATAACACAACCTCAGTATAGAGCCAAAACAGTCTAGGGCCCGAAGGCCTGTTGAAATACAATAGAAGAACAGTAGGGGCCAATTGTACCATGGAAGGGGGGAATATGTTCTATAAAGCATGGGCTTTTCTCCTGGTCCAAGCACCCTTAACCTCTGGAGTAGAGAAACTAGCTTTCCCTTAATGTTTGAATGGAACAGGCAGAATTGCACATGGCAAGGCAGTTCCCTGATATATCCCAGTATCATGCCATATAGGGTTTTATAGGTGATTACAAGTACTTGAGGTTTGGCCCAGAAACCCATTTGGTAACCAGTTGAGTGACCACAGTGCTGGTGTTATCCTACATTAGTGGGTCTCCCCAACTAGTAGTCAGATTGCTGTGTTCTGTATCAGCTATAGCTACTGAAGCATCTTCAAAACAGTCCCATGTAGAACATATTATAGTTACAATTAACACAATTTTAACATCAGAAAAACTCAACGACGTAGAGAAAGCTGGAGTAGTGGTAGACGTAAGGGTACTCACTGAGCTTCATAAGTGAGAATAGAAAATTTAACATCTCCCTGTTAAATCTGGAGTTGTACTCATACCATACACATAAATCTAGAAGATGACTCAAGTTGAGGTTTCATCTTTAAAAATTGATCGTTTAAGATGATAAATTGAGGTAATTTTATAATATTTCTGTTTGGTTTAGGCTTTATAGTTATTCAAACTAGCACATTGAGTTGGGCCTTCATATTTACAATTAATGTAATATAATATAGTATCAAATGTTGTCTATTCTGTCTCTGGCATCAATTGCATCACTTGGAATTTTCAAATAATCTTCAGAGGCAATCCAGTGTTTAAGGATGATAATGAACTAGAAAACATTCTATCTATATACATTACATGTACTTTAAAACATTCTAAATCAGCCTTTTCCAATGTGGATGCCTTCCTGATGTTTTCCCAGAATTCTTCAATTAACAAGGGAAATCCACATATTTGGAAATTTAAGGAAGCTAGATATAATTTCATTTTCTTACTGTACGGTAGTAGTTGGCAAACCTCTCTGTTTTTGGACTAGTACAGCCTGTAGCTTATTGGAATTGAAAGAATCTAAAATGGCTCCAAATAAATAGTTTCTGCATCTTACATGTTACTTTACTGTTCACAGAATGTATTAGGAAGAATAAAAGGCAGTATTGGAGAAGATAGCACATATTTTCCTTGGCTGTTCATCAGTGTTTGAAACATTTTTTAAAAAGCTGTTTAACTTTCATCCTACATTAAAGTATATTGAGTGGGGTTTTTTAATATTTAAGGGTAGTCTTGATCTTTTTCAGATTGAAAGCATCCAGCTAATGATGGACAGTGAAACTGGGAGGTCCAAAGGATATGGATTTATTACTGTAAGTTTATATACTTGACAGATATGGGCTGGGAGATAATAGATTAATACTTGGTTACTTAATGATAGTGATCATAATCATGAAATAATATAATGTATATAAGAAATACTTTTATTTTGCATAATAGTATGGGTGTAGCCCAGTTTGGTGTGTTTTAAGTGGGGGCAACATGTACGTTTTGAGCACAAATCTATCTTGTCTTCTACTATCAATTTTTTAAAAAAAATTGGTGATACTAAGTTTAATCTGGGATATTCTGCAAGATCCCTCCCATGTATTTAAAAATTTTTTTTTCCTGTGTGCTGCTGTGAGCCTTTGGAAGTAGAGAAGCATAAAAATGTTAGGTAATTCTCACTTAATGACTGCCCTGTTTAGGACCATTCAAAATTACGATGGTGCTGAAAAAATAACTTTGCGACCAGTCTTTGCACTTAATAACTGTTGCAGCATCCCCACGGTCACATGATTGCCATTTGCACAGCTGGCTTCCAACAAGCAGAGTCAATGGACGGGCTGGCAATGAAATCACAAGTGAGACATCACGTGACCACAGCTTGTCCGTTCTATAGGCCACCGGTGTTAGTTTTGCATCTAAAACTTAATAGAATGTAGGTAACTTGCTGTAACAGATGCTTCAAATGATAATCATGTATTTGTTTCAGTTTTCAGACTCAGAATGTGCTAAAAAGGCCTTGGAACAACTAAATGGATTTGAACTGGCTGGCAGGCCAATGAAAGTAGGTCATGTGACCGAACGTACAGATGCATCCAGTGCCAGTTCATTTTTGGACAGTGATGAATTGGAAAGGACTGGAATTGATTTGGGAACAACTGGTCGTCTTCAGTTGATGGCAAGACTTGCTGAGGGTAAGTTAATTGATAAGTATATGCTTCTCTCTTTCAGTATCTAACATTGCACCATATTCTTCAGTATATAATAACATTTTCATAGTGGATTTGAACACAACTACATGTCCTAGTTAAAAGTACAGTGGTACCTCGGGTTACGAACGCCCCCCCTTACGAATTTTTCACGATACGATCAGCTCCGGCCCCAAAAATTTACCTCGCCGTGCGACCTCCGCCCCGCGCTACGAACCGGATCCGCGGCCATTTGCCCTGCTGCCACGTGGTTGCGGCTTCCTGTGGGCGAGATCGCGGTAGCAAGGAGACGTTCGGTGAGGCTTGTGGTGTGTTTTGTGGCGTTTGGAAGGTTTTTGGTGTGCTTGTCAGCATGGCTCCAAAGAAAATGCAGAGCCGTATGTATTTACATTGAACCTTATGGGGAAATTTGCCTCGCGGTGCGACCAAATCAAGTTGCAATCAGAGTCACGGAACGGATTAAATTCAAAACGCGAGGTACCACTGTAGGTCCCAAAATAGATTCATGGATTTTTATTTCAGGTACTGGTTTGCAGATTCCTCCAGCTGCCCAGCAAGCTCTGCAGATGAGTGGATCATTAGCATTTAGTGCTGTAGCAGGTAACATTAATTCTTAAATTGTTATGTGGAGATTATTCTAGAAAAATATAACTTTAAATACAGGTAGTCCCCAGTTTAAGAATGAGTTCCATTCCCAAGGTCTGTCCTTAAGTCAAATTTGTATGTAAGCCGGAACAGTATTATTGTATAAGCAGGGAGATGGGCGGCTGAAAAAATTAATTAATTAATTTTTAATTAATTAATTGTATAAGTAATATTGTGTATTTAACTCAAATCATTGTGTTATTTAATTCAAATGTTGCTACAATAGGCTCCATTCTTAACTATGAGTAGTCCTTAAACTGGGCATTCTTAACCCAGGGACTACCTGTAACAGTTCTGTACACTGTTTACTTGGAAGGAGACACTCTTTTTCTAAAGTGTTTTCTTTTTGCCAGGATATCCATCACGAATTTATATTCTGAAGAAATTATAGGTAGTCCTTGGGTTACAACAGCAATTAGGACCAGAATTGCTGTCACTAAGCCATGCGGTTGTAAAGCATGATATCCCATGACCACATTGCTTAGCAACAGCAGTTCCAGTTGCCATTGTTGAGGACTGCACTGATCGTTAAGCGAGGACCTCGTGTGACCGTGATTTCTTGTAGGCTTCCCCATTGACATAGCTTGTGGGAAGCCAGCAGGGAACATTGAAAATCACGATCCCATGACTGCGGCTCACTGCAATGTCATAATTGCGAGCTGGGTGCTAAGTGTCCAGATCAGAATCAGATGACCACAGGGATACTGCAACAGCCAGAATTCCAAGAACTGGTTGAAACTACTACTTGTTCAGTGCCCTTGTAAGTTTGAATGGTCACTTAACGGGTGGTTGTAACCCAAGGACCACCTGTTCTTACATTTATCTATTGAATGTAAAATCTGTACTCGAGATGTAACAGAATTAAAATTTTCCAATGTTCTGTTTCAGATTTACAGACAAGACTTTCTCAGCAAAGTGAAGGTGAGATTGAATTTGAATATTGTACATTGTTTAAGTACTGTTCACCCACAATTCCATTAGCTTGGTTGCCATTTATTAAGAAGTAATCTCAGAGCTTCAGACATTTTCTTGCTTGTATTGGATAAGGAAAGGAAAAAGCATTTATCCTACAGTTTCTTACCCTGTCCAAATCTCATGTATAAATAGCAGAAAATAGGATATTAAGGACTGATAGTGTGGAAAAAATTATGATTGTGAGTCCCTATAAAAATATTGCCTGAGCTGCTGCTTTAACACAGTAATCATAGATAATCATAGAAATAACAATTTGTTTAAATAATAAATGTAATATATTTTATTATAATATCTATATAGTAATACATTATATGGTTAGATGAGGATGAGATGGTTAGATAGCATCACTGAAGCAATGAGCATGAAACTGAGCAAACTCAGGGAGGCAGTGAAGGACAGGAAGGCCTGGCGTGATATGGTTCATGGGGTCACGAAGAGTTGGACACGACTTAATGACTCAACAACAACAATATATTACATTACAATACAATAATATAATTATAATAGTCATTTAAATAAATAATAGATGATGATGATAGAGATAATTTATTTTTTCAATTCTGATGTGGATTTGCTTCTAATAGATTGCTGTTGCCAAAAACAGCCTATATGCCCACTGGGTTTTGTATCCAGTTGTGTTACTCATCAGGCAGTTTCTTGTCTATTCACTATATAGCTGCTACATTAAACTTGAATAATCTATGTTGTATGTTCTTCCAATTAAGAATAATAATCTCAGCAGCTTATTTATTATTATTGATTATCAGTTTTCATTCAATTTGCAATAGTTTTCCCAGTTACTGGAGAAAGATGTCATTCTGTTAGTATACTCTTAGGCTCTAAACAATATTTATTTATTTATTTATTTATTTGGCCGCCCATCTCCCCCAATGGGGGAACTCTGGGCGATTCACAACAAACATTAAAAACATAAAATATATAAATATATAAAACATTAATTAAAAACATTACTAAAAAGAAGAAGGAAAGACCAAGAGGATGAAAAATCTGAGGCTGGAGGCAGAAGGCCGCTGTGGGGCTAGCCATCCCCATGCTTGAGGTATTCCCACCCCGCCCCAGGCCAGGTGGCAGAACCAGGTCTTCAAAGCCTTACGGAAAGCCAGGAGTATGAGGGCTAATCTCACCTCCGGGGGCAGAATGTTCCAAAGAGCAGGGGCTACCACAGAGAAGGCCCGCCTTCTGGACTCCACCAGTTGAAGTTCTTTCACTGAGGGGTCCGAAGCATGCCCTCTCTGTGTGATTGGGTGGGACAGGTTGAAGTCATAGGGGAGAGGCGGTCCCTTAGATAACCTGGTCCCATGCCATGTAGGGCTTTAAAGGTGATAACCAACACCTTGAATTGGACCCGGAAGCAAACTGGCACCCAATGCAGCTTGCGGGGCAGAGGCGTTACATGGGCCCTCGGGGTTCCAACAATAGCCCGCGCAGCTGCATTCTGGAGCTTCCGGATACTCTTCAGGGGTAGCCCCATGTAGAGCGCATTGCAGTAGTCTATCTGGGAGACAACAAGATAACAATATACTGTTCAGTTCTCTAATAAGAAAAAATATATACATGTTTCAGAGAATATCTTGCTCTCAGAGAAGGATTCTGATTGCTATTTAAATAATCTACTGTTTTGTGGAGCAGAGAATAATGTAATCAGATCATCTGCTGGTGTGTGACTTTGGCTGGTTGTATGTCTGGCTAATACTTTTGATTTTTCCATCTGATTTTAAAATAGACTGCACTGAAAAACAGATTTAAAAAGCTTTGAGAAACAAACAGAAAGACTTGAGGAGAAGTGCCATGATTAGAATCAACTGAAAATTTATAATGTTGAACTCATGTTGTTCTGTGCAGGCCAATCTCCAGACTGGTTTCATCCTCTCCTAATTTAACAGGGAGAGAGTATTATGCCAATGGTTCTTTAAACTTGCTCCTTCTAGTCTAGCTCCATTCATTTTAGGGATTGGACCATGATTGTAGAGGAAGTCTTGGTAGAAAACCTATACATAGCTCCAGTATGGAACTGTGGAGTTGCTAGGTGATCAGACAAAGGAACTCTCCCAATATCTACTCCCAAAGATCTGGCCTTGGCGTTTCCTGTTCTGTTTCACCTTTCAGCAAAATAGTCATTTTGGCTCCTATCTCAGTGCTTGGATACTGTTTGGTCTGTAGTAATCAGATTCTAACAAACAAAATGATTTAGTCAACTAAATATTTAATATTTAGTCAACTACAGGTGGTCCTCGACTTACAACCACAATTGGGACCGGAACTTCTGTTGTTAAGTGATGCGGTCATTAAGTGAGTCATACCCAATTTTACAGCCTTTTTTGCTGCAGTTATTAAGTGAATACGTTAAGTGAATTTGGTTTCCCCCATCGACTTTGCTTGCTGGAATCCCCCGGGGAAAGTCGCAAATGGCAATCACATGAATCCAGGATGCTGCAACCATTGTAAATGAATGCTGATTGCGAAGTGCCCGAATTTTGATCATGTGACTATAGGGATGCTGCAACAGTTGTAAGTTCGAGGACCAGTCATAAATCACTTTTTTCAGCACTGTCATAACTTTTGTTAAATGAATGGTCGTAAGTCAAGGACTACCTGTAAATAAAGATATGTTGATACATCTGTCATCCTAAAAGAAACCCAAATTGAAAGAACTCTTCAAATGCTTAACTCCACGTGTCCAGGGATCAAATTCACTATAGAGTCAAAGAACAAACTCATTCCTAGGCACATCCTCACTATACTGAATGATGGCAGCTTGCAAACTCAAGTTTGCAAAAATACACACGGACCAAATGTTAAATTTCCACAGCAGTTGCCACACCCCAGAAGATCAGTCATAGAGGAACCGTTATCAACCAAGCAGAAAATACACTGTTGTTCACCAGCTCTCAGAAAAGCAGAACTCAATCACTTCCATGGCATATTCAGGAAGAACAGTTACCCACCCCCCATTTCATAAAATAAGACAGCCCAAGGACCATCAATTAACACTGATACACAACAATATATCAGAATATGCCAGCGCATTATTGTAATCACTGTGGCCCACAAACCCATAAAAACTCTACAGAGAATCTTGTGTAAACTGTAATCTGCATACCCCATCATATAGAGAAACAGTTGTCTGGGTTGCAGCCAGCAATACATAGGGCGGACAGGATGCCATCTACACCACAAAATGAAAGAACACATAACTGCAACAAAGAGCCAAGATCAGAAGAAACAGCTGTTACTTTTATTGATAAGTCAGTTAAGAGCACCAATATACAAAACATTTATTTATTTATCAAATTTATATGGCTGTCTATCTCACAAAAAGTGACTCTGTTTACAATTATAAAATAGATGCAAATATATAAAGATTAAAAGTAAGTATATTTAAATAAATCAATGACTTTTCATACTATCCTAATTTGATCTATTAGACAACCTTTCAGTTGGACAGTTTTAACTATAAACTTGGTGATCCTGCTAGTGACAAACAAGTTTATGCCCTGGAGGAAATAAAACAGTCTAATGCAAGAGGTTTAGTATTTGTTTCCAAGAGTCTGGTTAAACATTATTTTAGCCTGATTTGAGGTTAAATACTGAACTGATAAGCCATATTGAAAAATAACTTTGATGTATGTGACATACCAATCTGTTCTTCCAGACATAATTTTGGGTAATCTGCCAGATTAGAAAGAATCCCACCAATAATTGCAATCTTTAATTATAGAATAACTTTGTATAGTTCTAACTGCAGAGTCTGGCATGTTCTTGTCCCATTCCCAGAATGCAATGGATCTGAGTTTGAGTAAGGGGGCTTTTAGTAGACCCCATAATTCTGCTACTTATATTAACACTGGTACTATTTTTGCCTTGTAAACCTTTAACATTGTACTCAGGGAGCTTTGATACTTATAATTCATTCACTTAAGTAAAGTTTTTGAACTGGCCACAGCCCTCACTGAACTTTTGAAGAAACTTGTCTATAGTTCTTTAGTAGTAAAAGCCACCCCTAAGTATGGGAAGGAATCAACTTGTTTTATGGGCTACCGATCAGTCACCCGTTCCCTCAGAATGAACTACACATCTGACTGGGAAAATGCAGAAATAATTGACCACACTAACAGCAGAAAGGCTAGAGAACTCCTGGAAGCCTGGCACTTAAAGGAGCTGTCAACAGATGGTTGAACTAGATGCAGTCTACCACCCAGTCAAGTACTTGATTCAAACCATATATAACTGACTGACAAGACAGACCAATCAGAATAGAGCTAACATCATTCTCAACCGTCAGTCACTTGATAGTTCCCAAGAAGCATCCAATCACCAACCAATTCTCCAGAATTCAAATTCCGTAAAGGCTATAAATACTGCAAGGCAATCCCCACTTCTGAACCATTGCACTGATGAAGCCTTGCTGAAGCAAGGCAGAATGTCTGCAAAAATCATGATCTCCCCTTTGGTACTAATAACCCTAAGCTAAAATATGTTATTCAGCCTTGCTTGCAGAGAAAGCATTTTGAAAACAAACATTGTGGTTCGCACAGTCACATAATAAATGTATGTCCACTGCTGCACTTACCTTGTATGGCCGTGAAGGTTTGTTCTTTCAGGTCCTACTCTTAATTGAATTCATGGCTAGTTTAATCACCAGGTTGTTACACAGAGATGGGGCAGTCCTTAACAAAGGAATCTTCAGTCATGCTAAATGTTGATCTTAGACTGTCCAGTCATTAGTTTAGCAATATGTTGTACGATGGAATGTATCTACAAAGGGGGAGGGGATGCGATGGATGGCAATAGTGCAGCAGCTTCTCAGGAAGGAGGGAGTGCGTTCCAGGAAGGGTGGTGAGACAAGAGACAGCACCATCCAGAGCATGGGAAGAGGAAGAGATTTAGGATAGCCACTTCCTAAAATCTCCCAGGATATATCCACTAGGTTAAAATAGTACAGATTTAGTCTGGCAAGATTCTCTCTATATGGTATAAGCAGTAAAAGAACTGAACTCAGCTGGACTCTTTCCCTGTTGTTCTTGGGGTGGGCCTGACAGTTGGAAGGGCTCCTTCTGGGAGGCAAAGCCTTAAAGCTTCATTGGCATTATTTCTGCCTCTTGAGTTATAGACTCCTTTCAGGGTTAAAGTTTTATGGATTCAGAATTAGAACCTTTGCATATGAGTTGCATTTCATAGCAGAATTGTATTGTTTGACAAATCTTTGCATTATATTTACATGTTAAATTGATAGTACAAATTGAACAGTTATCTATTTTTAAAGCTGTATATTGTAAACCAAAAATAAAATTAAAAATAACAGAAAAGTCATACTGTGTTTTCTTCTTCAGTCTTGGCTGCAGCTGCTTCTGTACAACCACTTGCAACACAATGCTTTCAGCTGTCCAATATGTTTAACCCTCAAACGTAAGTTAACCTGATGTGGTTTTCTAAAATTTTCTCTATTTGGTATAAAGACATGAGTTTATTGCCTTCTTAACTTATTCTGCAGTGAAGAAGAAGCTGGCTGGGATACAGAAATTAAAGATGATGTGATTGAAGAATGTAACAAACATGGAGGTGTTGTCCATATTTATGTAGACAAAAATTCAACTCAGGTATGTTCTTAAAATCTATAAAGATAGCATTATGGTCTGGTCCTTCAAAGTTCTATAAAGGTGTTCATGCTGTTAATATCTGCAGTACAGGGATTCATTTTTCATTGTGTTATGCAAGTAAAGTATTCTAACAAGAAGTGACACAAACATTTGTTTGCTTGTGCTTTATGCCACTTCAATCTGTAAACAATTCCCACTTCTGGTAATTAAGTTTGAAACACCAACATAATAAAATAAAATAAATATAACATATAATATTAATTACTGTTTTGACCTTCACCTCCTCTCAGGATTGGGAACAACAAAATAACACATCCATTCCATCTACAAAAGCCTTCCAGAAGACCCAGGTCATCCTTCCAAAACAAAGAATGGGACTATCCTTGTTTTGGGGTGACCTGTTCCAGAGGAGAGGATCATAACTAAGAAGGGTTATTTCTTGGTCCCATCCCATTAATACTCTGCAAACATGGTACCCATAATATGCCCTCTTATACATGTCATTGAATGGGCAGATTTTACTCAGAGCAGGTGCAGAGATAATACAGTTCTAAGCCCTGTATGACTTTACAGTGATAATTAGCAGCTTGAATTGCATTTGGAAGCTTACTAGCAACCAATGCAGCTCCCCCAGTAAAAGTAGCATAAGGACAACCTGGGCCAAGCAGCAAGTTAGCTGCTGCATTTTGAACTATTTGTAGCTATCAAATAATCATAAAAGGCAGCCCATGTTGGCTGAGTTGCAAGAATCTAGACATGAAGAAGTCATGACTGTCAACAAAACCTCCCATTTTAGGAAAAGTTGGCATAAAAGCTAGAGCTTTGCAAAGATCTTTCTGACCATGCGTTCCACCTACTCTTCCGGCAGGAGCTGTGAGTCCAGGAGAATACTAGATTACAAGTCTGCTTGTTATAATGGAGCATGGCTCTTCTCTGGAAAGATGGATTTACTCTGGAGTCAAAGCTTTTGAATCAACAGCCACTCTTAACCTTATTGAGATTAAATCTAAGCCTGTTTCTTCCCATCTACTTTCAGGCACTAGGACAGAATTTTATCCACATCTAATGACTAGCCTGGAATGGAGATGTATGTCTAGGTATCATCAGTGTACTGACAGTATCTCATCCTGTGCTAGTGGATATTCTTTCCCAACAGCTTCATACAGACATTGAATAGAAAAGGGGAGAAAGCCATGCTTTGTGGTTCCCTGTGTTGGAGTACTCTGAGGGTGTGATCTTTCCCTCCCTCACTGACTGGAACTACCCACTCAGAAAGGAGAAGAACCACTGCAACATATACCTTAAAGTCCAAATGCTCACAATTGATGGTACCAAAGGCTGGTGAGAAGTCCAGCAGAACCAGGAGGTCGTACTTCCCCAGGACAGGTCCTACCACTGGTCATCCGTAAGAGCAACTCATATCCAGGCCTGAATCCTGTTTGAAAGGAGTCTACATAATCTCTCCTCTGTAATTGCTGCCCCATCAACTTTTGTTGAACCTTTCCTAAAAAGGAAGGGTTGGAGCAGACAGTAGACCAAAACAGTCTGGGTAAAGGAAGGAGGTACACCACCACCACCACCTCTTTCACAGCAGATACTATCACCCTCTCTTCTGATGAAGCATTCACCACAGCTTGAACCCAGTCCACCATCTAAGCTGAGTGAGATCATCTGTCGCCATGGGGTGAGGTATCAGTATGCTGATGATACCCAGTTATGTATCTCCACCCCTGGTGAACTTAAATGATGCTGTTGATGTACTCTCTTGGTGCCTGGAGGCTGTGGGGGTCTGGGACAAGAGGCTTCAACTAAACCCAGGCAAGACTGAATGGCTTTGGGTTTTAGGGTCTGCTATGTCTGGGGATTTATAATCTGCAGTGCTGGATGGGGTTGCACTGCCCCAAACAGACCCAGTGCACCATCTGGGGGTTCTTCTGGACTCACAACTCCTGCTCAAAGAGCAGGTGGCAGTTGTGGCCAGGAAGGCCTTCGCATAGCTTCATGTTGTGCACCAGTTGAGCCCATTCTTGGATCATGAGGCTCTGTTCTCATGCCCTAGTCACCCCCCAGATGGACTGTTGTAATGTGCTATACATGGGACTGCCCTTGAAGAATATCCAGAAGCTTCATCTGGTGCAAAATGCAGTGGTGCAGACAGTTATGTGTGCTCCAAGAACTGCACATGTCACACCTCTGCTTTGAGAGCTGCATTGGTTACCAGTTTGCTTCCAGGTCCAACTCAAGATGCTGGTTATGACCTTTAAAGCTCTACATGGCATGACCCCAGGTTATTTGAGGGACTGCCTCTCCCCAGTGACATCTACCTGTCCCATCAGGTCTAGCAGGAGAGGCGTGCTGCAGGTCCCGTCAGCTAGGGAGTTTTGTCAGGTGGGACCTAGGAGGAAAGCCTTTTCTGCCCTGTGGAACATCGTTCCCCCCAAGGTAAGGCTGGCCCCAATCCTTCCGGCCTTCCAGAAGGCCCTCAAAAGATGATTTTGTCAATGAGCTTGGGGATCCCATAATAGAGTGGAGCCTATTAGATGATTATATGATGGTTAACTTATAACGCGCTCTGTATGCTTTGCCGCCATTTTGTCTTTTTCTTTTTATCTTGTTTTTATTTTAATCCAAATTGTGGTTTTAACGGTTTTTATGTACTTCATTTTTAGTATATATGTTGCCCATAGTCACTATGAGTAAGATGGATGGCTATACAAATATGATAAATATCAAATCTCCTCCTGGCTACTTTCACAAGACTAGTGGAATGGGGATCAAGTCAGTGGGTGGTAAAAATAGCATCAGAGACAATCCTGTCGAATTCCTAAGATTGACAGACTCAGACACATCATAGATGGTATTGCATGATGTCACCTGTCATATTTGCAACTCTGCCCAGACAGTTTCCAACTCTGAGCAAATGTGAGTGATTTTGTCCTCCAGATTTCTTGGTAGATTTGTAACCCAGCCCACCAAATGCTCTTTCAGATTGTTCCCTAAAAGGATCTAGATAACTAAACAGTATTGATGCTTTGCTGCTCATACAAGGTAGATGATACAAGAGCAGTTCAGTTTATTTCTCAATCCCAACCTCACAAAGAGGGCTTTATATTTATCTGTGTGATTCCTCTCTGGTAATCTGCAGAGCCTCCTGTGTTTACTGCCATCTCCCTTCCCTGTCCAGAGATTGAGATTGGTACAATACCCAGATGGACACATTCTAGCCAGAGCTTGCCAGTTATGCACACCGTCCAGTTTTTGGAAACATAAGCCAGGTCTGCCATCTCATCCATATTTAAGTTGCTGCTGCTTAATGTTTAAGTTATGGATGGGGATAGCTTTGTTACTGGCAGACCTGCCATTAAGCAGCAACAACTGGGTTCCAAGACTTCTGGTGACCAAGCTAGGGGCTCAAGGATGAAGTTGGCCTCAAATTTTCACTCTCCTTTCTCCTGTAAATGTCTGCTCCATGCATCCCACCAGTTCCCCTCCTCCTCCTGTTTATTACCACTGCAATCCTTCCCTCTCCACCACCACCTAGTACTTCACTGGCCACAAACCAACTAGGCTATTCTTTGTATTCCATATCTTCTGTCCCACAACAGCCTCTACCACATCCCATTCTCTCTGAGGATGCTGTCTTGCAGAGTTATTCAGCAGCTGCCCAGATGCACGTACTTATTCCATCATAATCCCCTTTGCTTTCTTCCTAACTGACCCTCTCCTGTCTACTTGGCTCTTGCCTGGATTCAGAGACAACAAGCCCTCCCTGATACTTTTTCCTTCAGGGGACAGGGAAAGTATGCTGCAATCATAGTTCATTTTTTACCCAGCGAATGGCTCCTCCAATTCATCCTTCAGTCCTTTCCACAAACAAATGACCAGGATCATAGAAGTTGGGCCCACTTCCCAGTTGTTTATCCAGCCCATTCTGTCCCTAGTTACTTTAAACACCAACAGCAAACTTTCACTCTTCAGTCTCTCCCTTCCAAGGCCCAATTTCCATTCTTCCATCCATTTTCTCTTTTCAAAGAAATTCACATGTGACATGAACCATTGTTACCACTCCAGTGTAATGGCTGTGTACCTTTGTGATATACGTCTAATGGGGCTCCCTTCCTGGTTGCCATTCTGTCCTTGACTGGCAACTTTCCTTCCAGTGGTGGCCAGTTATACATATTCATGTCAGCTCTGGCAACAAGAACACCAGTGACTCAGTCCCCTGGATCCTTGATACCACATTTGCTGCTCAAACTGATCTGACAAGACATAACACCTATTCCCCTATTGTTCCTTATCCTGTTCAAGGCACACATAGACCCGTGTTTTTTTAATCTCTGACAGCTGTGACAACCACAAGCTCTCTTGATCTTTTGCCCATCCTCTCCTCGTCATTCCTCTTCTGAATTACACTACTTCTCACATTCCATCTCAATTTTAACCTTATCAACCTATATTCAACTGGAGACTCTAATGGGCCTCTCACTTCTCTCTCTCCTGTCTACATAAACTATTTAAATCCCAGTGTTATCTCATATTTATAGAACTATATCCATGAATATTAAAAGACTGCAAATTTAGTATAGGTTATGGAATTCAAGTATTTCAGGATCGAATCTTTGTGGAAAACGGTACCATTTTTAATTTAAATATGATAGTCCACCACCAACAAAATGGAGTATGATGTGCAAACCTATCTTTATGGATCAACTTACTCATAAGTATCTAATTTGAGAAGAGGGCTCCCCACAGTCTTGCACTTCTTTTGGTTGCATAAGTGGCTGGGGTGTTTTCTTCTAACTTCTAACAGGCATGTCAGCAACAACCCAGACTATACAGTGGTTATTTATACTTTAATTCACCTGTCCCTCCAAAAGTGAGACTATTATCAAAAGCTCTGTATTGCACTGCTCTTTCCAAGTATTGACAAACTTCAGTTTATTCAAAATACTGAGGCCAGGTTTTTACCCAAGATTAGGTGTTAAAACCATTAGATGGGATTGAATGGTCAGTGTATGTTGTGTTATAAGTGAATAAATGAGATATATTTACTGCAAGATACACTTTGCTTTCACTTAGTCAAAAACTTGTGCTAGTTGTTTTAATACAGCTATTGATTTTGTACAAATTATTTTTAAAATTAATTGGCCGTGCAAAGAATTTTTTTTCACCCATTGATTCTTTTCTTAAAATTTCTGTGCCAACATCTGTTGATTTGCAAGTGAGAAGATATATTAAATATGTCTGTCTAAGCATTAAAATAGAGAAGAACAGCTAGTCAAAATAGATTTCTAGGTAGAATGAATAAATACTATTTTTTTATTCTTCAGGGCAATGTGTATGTCAAATGCCCTTCAATAGCTGCAGCAATTGCAGCTGTCAATGCATTACATGGAAGGTGGTTTGCAGGTAAGTCACTATTTACTATATTGTCATAATGCTTTCTAACATGGTTAATAGATATGGATTAGGGATGGAATATTTGTTCTTCCAGATACATCTTCCATCCTCCATCAGCAGTGTCTGGGCTGCTATCACCAACTCTTGGGGCGGGGGCGGGAGGCTGTAGGAAAATATGTTAATAACTGGTGAATGCTTCTTAAAATGGTGTGAGTGTACTTTCCCCAAATCTGGTTTTCAGAGTTTTCAGCTCTTACCTTCTGGCGGTTGACACATGCAGTCTGAAGCCAATGGAAGTTGTATTTCAAAACAAATAAAGGAAAACTTGGCGTTTAAGAAAGAAGAAAAATTATTTGGTGTGATTTCTAGGGGTTAATTTAAGAGATGATAAGTTGAGAACTCCAAATTTAGGAGAGTTAGTAACAAAATTAATAAGGAATTTATTTGAGGGTGGCTTTGATCGTGCCCATTTTTTTATAATGAAGCCATTTATTGCTTGTGACAGATCGCTTCAGAGAAAATTTAGTACATAGGGCAGATAAGGAAATACTTCTCCTTTTACATATGGTTGAGACTTGGAGAAACATGTGGAACCTGGTTGCTAATTCCAGAGTTGTTCAGCACAAGGGCAGGGCAACATTACCCGCTGCCCAGTGTGGCCTACAATATCTTTGCTGTACTTAATACAAATTATCTTTATGGGTGGGAATCAAATGTACAATTGTTGTAAAAATTTAAAAAGCTATATAACATTTTATCTGCTGAGGGTTTTTTAAAATAACTCTTTCATGTTTAGGTCTTCTGACTGTAATAAACATTGAATATGTTTTGGATTTAGTTAAGTCATACTGAGTGATGCATATTCATTGTAATGGTGAAATGTAAATTATCTAAAATAAATCAAAGGTACTTGGAAGCTTTGTCCTACATTTTATTGGCATTGCACATTGACCTACTAAGACATTTTTCTTTGTTCTCTTATAGGTAAAATGATCACAGCAGCATATGTTCCTCTTCCAACATACCATAATCTTTTCCCAGATTCTATGACTGCAACTCAGCTCTTGGTTCCTACTCGACGATGAAGATGGATTGAGTCAGTTTTGTACATAGCTATTTTTGAAGGAAGACTTGAGTTACCTTTATTTAGATGAAAACAAAAGGAAAAAGATGTAAAGTCCTTTTGTGTACATTTCCTGTTACCTTTAAAGAAATATATATAATAAGCAGGAATGCTGTGTTTATTCTCTTGATTAGCATTCCCACTGTAAACAAAGCTGACTACTTGTTCTGCCTTGTAATTCTTGTACATTTAGACTTTTGGCTAAAGTATGGTGTAGGAACAGACATAGGTTATAGAAAAGATTTTTCTGTAAAAGATGGAGAGGACATTTTTAATGTTTTGCAAGCCTTTCTTTTAATGCAGAAATTGCATTTTACATTCATTTAAATGTAGATGCTCTGCTAAAGGTTAATATCAGATTTAACTGGACATATTTAGTGTGTTTTGTATGGATTGAAAATTGAAGAGGCTACTGAATGATTTTCAGTCATCTGATCTGCTCACATAATGTTGACCAGCTGGTAAAATTGAGAGGATTAGAGGATTTTATTTCTAGATGGTAACTTTTGATTGTCTCTGTAAAAGTTTCTTGTAAATAAGGTGTAAGGTGTGTTTAGAATTCCAAACAAAGCTATCTCTGCATTTCCAGATTAAAGTTCCAATGATTGCAGGGAATGTACTTAATTAAAAGTTGAAGTAGGAAATGCAGGAATATATTTTGTCTGGTTGCATATAATCTGCTCTTTTTTAAGCTCTGTGAGCTCTGAAATATATTTTTGGGTTACTTCAGTGTGTTTGACAAAACAGCTTAATATTTCTATCAACAAACAACTTTCATATTGCAACAATCTTTGTAAGAACCACTCAAATAAAATTCTCTTAAAAGGCCTTCAGAAGAATTATTTTTTAAAAAACTGTAGATTAACTTTAATCAACATTACATCTCTTTAGGTGAGCAGAAGCCTGATTTCTAACTTGTGTATACAGAACGAATGAGTATTAACTGAGTATAATTAAATTTTAGAGTGATACTTCTTGTGCTTAAGAGAAAAATCTCCTATAGTCCAAATAGTTCTTTATTAGTAGATTTTTCAGGTATCTGTCTGAGGTAGTCTCCTTTGGTGCTGTTCTTCATTTTGCTGTCTTGCACAGAACCAAAGAATGCCTTGCATTTTAAGAACAAGTTACAGCTTTCAAGATGTGAAAAAAAAATTGCATATTTTTATGACCAGTTGGAGAGGACTTCTTGTACTTCCTTCTACAGCTTTTGGTCAGGTAACCTGATTTTTCTGGCCCATTTCCAAACGTGACTTGTTTTAGATGATGTATTGTTTTTAATGAGAGTCCTAATGAAGGAGGGTTCTAGTGGATATAAAAGTCAAAAGTTGAATAATCCTCATCAGAAATTTCAGTAAAAACAATATATTGTTTAAAATAAGATATGCCCATGACAGTAATAAATTTCTGAGGTCTGTTACTATATTTGGTTCATTGGATGAAGGATTCTATATTTTAAACAATTATCCATCTCCAATTTTGAAGTAAGTATGGAATATCACTGTAAGAATAATGAACACTTGGAAAAACAGATTTGAAACACACTTGAGACTGACAGATTTAAATTCCTGAATACTATTTAGAATCTAACAGTTATCTTTGGGGAGCAACATGGAGTGAAGTGTATCATTTGTTCCAAGTTTATTTTGGGGCTGAGTATCATTTTCAGATCTCACTTCCATCCAAGAAAGTTTTGTGTGTGTGAGAACATACACTGATTTGTTGCCTGTCTTAATGGTTTTTTATTTGGTAGCATCTCTTACATATTATGGTGGACAGTATTCTGTTGCTCATTTCTCAGGGAACAAGTTGATCATGAACAATTGTAACTATATTACGTACAGTAAATAGTATAGGACATGGTAAAAATATTTGTTTAAACAGGTTTACCACCAAAATTACTACTACTGTGCTGAATTACAAAATATTAAGTTTGTTGGAAGGGCTACCCAGCTTGTCTTTTAAAACGTGTAAAATAATTCATGCTGGGTATATCCATTATCACAGCTAGATCAGTCTCTTTCCACCACATACCATTGACATTCTTGCTCTGAAAACCATTGCTGTGAGACACACTATGTAATGCAAAGCCTTTTAAAACAGAAGAATCAATAACTGGCTATTTTAAGATATATAATACTTAGCGTGAGCACCAGCGCTGTTATGAACTTCTCAGTTTCCTTACTACCCACTCAGTATGCTAGCTCATTGCAGATAACAGCTTTGCATTTTATGGTGTAAATATTTTAACAGTTGTCACTCAGAGATAAGAGAATTTTTTTTCTGATTTTCATAATCTCCTTAAACATGTTGTTTCTTTTACCTAAAATTTATGATTCTCCTGTGTTTTTCCAATGAAGGTTATCCTTGTTATGGTCTGGCTCATACCCATAGTTATGTAAATGCCTCTCCTGTCTGTCTTGCTCAGTAATAAGTTTATTGAAGGTCACATGCTTGCCAGAAATAAAGAACAATGTTTTTTCAGATAGTGGGCCTGAATGTCATACTGTCTGAAAAACTGATATGATGAGGTCTAGAGTTCCCCACACATTGAGCTATGTAAATACAAGAATACTGTGAATGTTGAGGTTGCTGTAATCAGCTAAAGTACCACACTCCTCTTTAAAGAGAAAGTATTTTTCTGATTTTCCTAAATATTTGATCCATACCTTTCATTTGAAAATCTTCTTTCATACTCATTTACACATTACTGCCTTTAAATATTCTAAAATTCATCTTCCCACACTGTTCTTTCCAAGCACTAGATGGTGAGATGCAGATGTTCCAGTGTGCAGAATTTAGTAACATTTTTTTTCTGTTTGTACTTAACACTTTTTCAGGAATTATTCCCCATTATCTGTATCTTACCATCTGTTGCTTGGAACCTTTTCCTCAGTATTACTGTACTGTTTGTTTTGATATTACCCTGTTGTACTTATTTACACAAGAGCAATTTGGTAACCCTGAGCACCAAGATCAAGGTTTGGCACAGGTAAAGCAGAGAATTGCTATTTGTAATGATATTGGACACAGCCATCTATATTATATTGCATGCCATCACATGCTATACAGATACAGAGCAAGTTTACTGCTGTTATCTGCAGTAATAAAAGTAAAGGAATTAAAAAACCAATACAAGGCAAGCAACCCAACTTTTGATTAAACAATAGTTCCTGCAAGGCAAGCCATAAAAATATTGTGTATTGTCGAAGGCTTTCACGGCCGGAATGCGGTGGCTGGTGTGGGTCTTCCGGGCTGTGTGGCCGTGTTCTGGAAGTTTCCTAACGTTTCGCCAGCATCTGTGACTGGCATCTTCAGAGGGCAGTAGCACAGACAGGAGCAGTTCTCTCTGTGCCCAGGATGATGTGACCCTGTTGTGGGTATTTATAGAGATCAGCGAGGGTGCCGGGGGGGGGGGGTTGGGGGGTTTGGGTTAACTAGTGGCCCCCACCCCCAAACCCCCCCTTCAGGCACCCTCGCTGATCTCTATAAATACCCACAACAGGGTCACATCATCCTGGGCACAGAGAGAACTGCTCCTGTCTGTGCTCCTGCCCTCTGAAGATGCCGGTCACAGATGCTGGTGAAACGTTAGGAAACAAAACTTCCAGAACACGGCCACACAGCCCGGAAGACCCACACCAGCCATCATAAAAATACTATTTTCCTGCTGTAATATAGGATGTTTCATTTTTTATGTTGGGGAAGAGATGTTAGTATCTTTCAGATTTATAAGAAGTAGATACAATGTAGATCCATCTTCTCCAAGAGTGTACAGTGCTACCTGCTGAATTAATGTTATTCACATGTTATGTTAAACACCAAGCTAGCTAGCCAGCCACATTTTAGCCTTGCACGTTTTATGAATCCAGCATGTGAAATTGGTTCAGTGTCATGCATACCCAAAAAACAGGGTTAAGTAAATCATTGTTAATGGTATACCTAAAATCTATTTGTGTACTTCTGACATCTGTTTGGAAGCTATGGTATTCAGATTGCTTACCATGTACTTTGGACTGGCAAACAAACTTAGGATGAAAATAATTGCTACTGTTAAAGAACAAATATAAGCAAAGGTCATTAGCAGTTACAGTTTTTCCATTCTTTCTTAACTCTCACAATCCAAGTTTTATTGTAGAGAATTCTTGCTACTTGGTCCTCAGAAATAGTAGCAAATCAATACAGCAAGAAGGGCCAAGATACTTTTACCTTATTCCTGGTACAAAGTTTTATTATTTTACATAGCAGGATCTGGACTAACAGGGGCATTAGTCTTCATGGTAAAAAAGAAGAAAAGAAATCCAAGTTAACAGCGGATTCCCATGCCAATAGCCATAAATGTCCCAAATGTTCCACCGCTCTGCATCATGGTTTTGCCAATGCCACCCATCAGTTCTCTCCCTCTCATGCCAATCCTAAAAGAGGAACACAATATTGGACATAAAGTTATTTTTCAAAATAAATTATATGTAGAAGATCAAAAATGTCAGGGTAAAGAATACTAACTAGTCTGCAGGATGTGGAGGTCTGCATCCTCCCTGATCAAAACAGACTGCATCATAGCTATACAAATTATTTCATTGTATGTTTTTCATGATTTGCTTTAGTCATTATACTCAGTACTTTATCAAAAATATAATGAGACTGTCTCATGAATTATAGACGTATTTAGTAATCATTAACAAATACGTCCCACTGTATTCTACAGATCTTAATGTTAAGTTTATCTAATATATCTAATATATATTATTATATATTTAGATATATATATAATATATCTAAAATATCTATTAAGTTATTAGGATTGTATTGTACTATGGTTGACAGCTTTATTGGCCACAAAGAAGATTCATCCTAATAATCACACTGCATAATTTGGTCTCCAACATACCTGACACAAGAAAATGTGCCAAATAGTGCACCTGCTGCCATGCCAACAGCAAAGCCCATCATAAAGCCCATTTTTACTCTGTCAAAACAACTGGGCTGGGACTGGCCATATGATCCCACTGTCACAGGCATCTAGGAAAAAAAATTAAGCACAATGTGACATATTGCTTCTAAACACCAAGAGGATCCCATTTTCAATTGGAAGGAATACTGTATCTATTTGTATTACTGCTAGGAAAATATTTAAAGCAATTTTATCTTCAGTGATACCCCTCTTTAATGCGGAATTTTAGCTGGAAATTAAAAGCACATCTTCCCTTGTCATTTAAATAATCTTTATAATTTAAGCCTCATATTTCTGGTAAAATAATGTACAAATATGCATGGCTATATCCATCAGTCATTTGCAAACAAAATCATTGTGGATAAGCCACAATTTCTAATAAAACTTTATAAAGGTTGCCTAGAATCAGAAAGAATTTGACATTCTTTACCTCCAGTGTCATTTATAAAATAATATGCAAATATGTGTTGAGATAGATATAGATATATAAAAGATTATGTACCTGTCCTAATCATGATTAAGTTTGGAAATTAACCTTTGGGAAGTCTAAGAATGTTTGTCAACACTGTAATCAACTACACACTTTCTGCCTGCTAACCAATTCTTTGCTGAAATATCAACTGAAAACCCTTTTGTTCAGAATGATTTTCAAGACCACATACAGGTGAAACTCGAAAAATTAGAATATCGTGCAAATGTTCATTTATGTCAGTATGGCAACTCAAAAGGTGAACAATATATGAGATAGACGCATTACATGCAAAGCGAGATATGTCAAGCCTTACTTTGGTATAATTGTGATGATTATGGCATACAGCTTATGAAAACCCCAAATTCACAATCTCAGAAAATTAGAATAGTGTGAAAAGGTTCAATATTCTAGGCTCAAAGTGTCCCCCTCTAATCAGCTAATGAATCCATAACACCTGCAAAGGGTTCCTGAGCCTTTAAATGGTCTCTCAGGCTGGTTCAGTAGGAATCACAAGCATGGGAAAGACTGCTGACTTCACAGTTGTGCAGAAAACCATCACTGACACCCTCCATAAGGAGGGGAAGCCCCAAAAGGTAACTGCAAAAGAAGTTGGATGTTCCCAAAGTGCTGTATCAAAGCACATCAATAGAAGATTATGTGGAAGGGAAAAGTGTGGTAGAAAAAGGTGCACAAGCAGCAGGGATGACATAAATGAACATTTGCACGATATTCTAATTTTTCGAGTTTCACCTGTATATGTTGTAGGAATAAACAAACAAATCCTTCTGAAAGATTCCAAGCATAGAATTTTCCTTTTAAAAAACCCCAGCATGGTGACTTAATATTTTCACTAAACAAGCTACCATGACTCTATGATTCAAGACTGGTTCCATCTTATCCAACAAAAATGTGTTCCACTAGGAGATTGTGAAGAGCAGGATGAAGAGACAGGACTGAAGCTTGAGACTGACAGAAATATGGTTAAGGGAAACATATTTACTTTCAGAAGACTAGATGAATTGCTTCCTCAAAGGAACTAGCTGGTGGTCTGGCTGAAACATGATACATTATGTTTGAGAAATCCTAGAGAATGATGACTGAGGAATGGCAATTGTCCCTACCTTCAAAAAGGAAAAAAAGGAGGATCCAGGGATCCGCAGACTCAGCACTCTGACATCAATAACAGGGACGATTCTAGACCAGATCGTAAAGATCCATAAACACCTTAAAAACTACAGTGTAATTACCAGAAGTCAGAAAAGATTTGTCAAGAACAAATCTTGCTGGATGACCCTTCCCATTTTTTTAAGATAACTTTTTCAGTGAAAGTAAGTTTCTGATAAAAGGTGTTAGCTGATTAGCAAGTTGCTAAGGATGGGCAAGCATTCCATGCACAGAACAGACAGTTCTGGGCAGTCAGTGCCCGGACTGAAACATGCATGTTTGATCTACATGTTCAGTTACAACACAATCTGTAACGTATATGTTATGTCCATTCACAGACCCAGAATATGCACATTCCTGGGTAAGGAGATTGGGAGAAAAAAGTACTGTCAGTGGAAGAGACAGTGCACGGCAGTGATTACAGAGCAGTAAGGGAAAGGAAGACATGGAGAGATGAGGGGAAGGCAAATGCATAGGACATCTGGGAGGAGGGTAGAAGAGAGGGGTAAGGTGCTCCTCTAGATTTGTTTTGATCAAAATCCAGAACAATCAAGGGTTTGGTTTAGCTGGATTGGAACAGTCTGGCTGAATTTTCAAGATGCAAAGTGCTTATTCTATGCACACAAAACATACTTTACATATTATGCACGCTCCTATAAGCTAGTTAAGTGTGGACCTGGTTACATGACAAATTTATATGTACATGACTCAAAAACCATACTCATCATCTCATCAAATTGGGGACAAGTTTTCAGTGGGATGTCATAAGGGATTTTCTGCTTTTTAGTATTATTAATAATGAATTGGAATGAGGATCCCCATCAAATTTATAGATGACCCAAAACTAGGTGGGACAGCTAGTACCGTAGCCTGGAAGACAGAAATAAAATCCATAAACACCTTGATAAGTTTGAGAGATGGATTGAAAGTAATAGAATGAAACCTATCAGAAACAAGTATAAAGTTCTTCACTCAGAAAAGAAAAATCAAATGCACATGTGTAGGATAGGGGATACCTGGCTTGGTAATGGTACTTGTGAAAAAGATCTTGGAACACCAGTTGACTGCAGACTGAATATGAACCAGCAGTGTTATGTAGCTGCAAAAAAAGCAAATGTAATTTTAGATTGTATTAACAGATGTGTGATTTCCAAATCACAGGAAATAATTGGTCAACTTTATTCTGCTTTGGTTAGACCCCACCTAGAGTATTGGTTTCAATTCTGGATATGTTAGGAAGGATTTGGAAAAACTGGAATAAGTTCAGAGAAGAATGATTTGGGGATTAGAAATTTAGACCTATGAAGAAAGATTAAAGGAACTGAGTATGTTTAGTCTTGAGAAAATACAGCTGGGGGAAAGAAGATCAAGACCTATTCTCCTTTTTTCCAGGGCACAGAACTCAGAATAATCAGTCTAAGTTGCAGGAAGATGGTTTCCACTTCAGTGTTAATAAAAACTTCCTAACAGTAAAAACAGTTCAACGGTGGAACCAATTATCCAGAAATATAGTGGGCTCTGCTTCACTGGATATATTCAAATGGAGGATTAAAGGCCTCTTTCAAGGATGCTTTAATTTGGATTCCTGCACTGAACAGGAGATTGGATTTGATGCTATAAATGGCCCCTTCCAGCAGATCTGTTTAGCAAAAAGAAATTAAAAACCTTAAGCAGCTTCTAAACAAAAAGATGAACATGTTTTAATATTTGTTTGAATGCATATATTAATAAACTAATACAGGGAGCATGACTGGCTTAACTATAATTTAATTATTTTAATTCACTATTACCTAATATAACTCAGATATATTTTAAATCTGCAGATGTGACATTGATATACCGTATTAAGCAATTTATAAGACAGTAATTCAAACTACCATACAACTACATTTATTCAAATTTGTTCATAAGTTTATATTCAATCCATAAATGAGCACTGCTTTTTCTTTTTTCACAAGAAAATTTACCAGCTTCTAAAACTCTAGTTTTAAAAGGACAGTGAATGGTTAGTGGAAAGAAAGCTAGATACACTACAAACAAAGGCCTACCACACTTCTGCTAAGTGGCTATAAATCTTGAGGTTTTAAAATATTATGGGCCTGTCTTCTTTCCATGTTCCATCACTGTGAGTTCCTGAACTTCTATGATGTCTTAAAAGTGACTGGGTTTACACAAGCTACAACTACCATACTGTATCTATAAGCAACGAAATCGGGACAATCACTAGGCAGCAGCAAAGAGATATAGAACACCAGGGTTTGTTTAATCATGGCTTATAGGCAGAGGTTCAATTGGCTACCTTCACATACAACGCTAAGATATAAACTATGGCTGAGTTCACACAGCACTAAGCCCAAACTAATTAAATTACATCACAGTATAGCGTGATACGTCGACCAGCTAAAAAGTGGATTGCCAGGTCAGACTACGTTATGCGTTCCTCTGTTATTTTAATCTCGCAGCTCAGTCGGTTATGATTGGAGCGAATAATAATAACAGCAATAATAACTATTATTATTATAAAATTTATATGCCGCCCAGCTCCCAGCGACTCTGGGCGGTTAACTTAACTTAAGCGTGGTAAAATAAGCAAATCACTTAAAAGCCCTCTCCTCAGAAACTGGCGCAAAAAAACAACCCGGAAACGCCCCAAATGTTGAGCCGCCAGACATAAAACCCTCGCCCAAATTATCCGCGAGGCCACCTCTCACCTCGACCCTTGCGAACTCTCTCCAACGACGATCTCTTATAGTTCAATCTGTTTCCGTCTCAGTCTGATGACGAAACAGGAAACAGCTCGAGACTAGGGTGAAGGGTTAGAAGAAGGCACTGCTGATCCTTGGAGCGGCATTGCGTTGTAGCTAAATGGTGTAGGGGAAAAAACACAGGAGAGGCGATGATGCTGATATTACGGCCGGCGGCATTGTGGGCTTCGAAAGGGCGGGTGGTTTTCCAAGGAAGGAGGTTTTCGGGGGCTCTGCACCAACAAGGTAACTGCTCGCTTCTTTTGAAGGACAGACCTGGCTGGACCTCAGCGGATCTGAGTGTGAAGTTGCAATAATTCGTAGGCATCTTCTTTCCCAGGTTTAATGATATCTGCCTGCTGGGCGGCGTTCTCCCCCTTCCCTCTCTTCTGCTGTTGGCTAAGAGTACTCCCAACAAGGATAAAATAAAAAAGCTTGACACTCGCTGCGTGTGGCGCTTGAGCAGTATTTTTCTCTTGCATTTTGGAAGCAGGTTCGCATAGAGTGAGAAGCTTAGGAACGTGGAGTCCAGAGTCATTATTTCCCTCAATTTCAAAGTGCCTTTCTCAGGGTTATGTTGCTGTCTTTTGCTAGGTAAAGGCCACGTTGATGAGTCTTCGCTCCGGCCACTATACATGGATGTCCAAGCAACTACCCCTCTGGTATGTGAACTAAATTCTGGTTTGGGAAGATTTTGTTCTTTACTGAGAGAAAAATAAAACTAAACTGTGTTTACAGGGTGGTCCTATGCACAGTTGTTCAGAGACAAGTCCCATTGCAGTCAAATGATCCTTAGGAATAGACATTTATATACTGCTTTTTCTCCAAGAGTTTAAGGTGGGTTATGTAGAGATCTCCCTTTATTTCTTCACACAACAGCAACCCCATAGGGTATGTTGGATTGAAAGTGAGTGTGACTGTCCCAAAGTCAATAAAGAGTTCCCATGGTTACAGGTGGCCTTGAATCTGGGGGTCCTTGTACAACACTTTAATCACTTTGTTGCACTGGCTCTGTGGTGGCTTCCACATGTTTTAGACAAAGCTTCCATCATAATCAGTCAGAGTGGTTAGAATAGTAGTAGTTGTAATCCAAAATATCTGGAGGTCTCAAAGTGGCCTACTGTGGTTCATAAGGTTTGATCCATACAATCTCATATATTGTATTAACCCTGATTAGTGAGAAGATATGTTGACTTGAATGTTTACATCTTTATATCCATTTTTATTTAAAAAAATAAGTGCCTAATGCTATATGGATGTATATATATATTAAAGCTGTGTAATGATCTGAATTCAAAGGAGAAAAATTATTTGGAGCATACAGGGTACTCACATCTGTCAGAAACTTCTTAATTAAGCTGTACTGTCCTAGGAAAGGACATGCTTGATTTAAGGAGAGGCTGAAAGGTGCAATGTCCATGCCCCATATACTCTCCAAATAATCTTCCCCCTTTGAATTAGGATCACTGCACTGCCCTACTATATATGCATCTACATGTACAGATTGCATCTCTGTTAACAGAACTGGATATTCCTGATATTCATGGGATTAAATAAGAACAAAACGAAGTAAAATGGGATGCTATGTATCTTGTGTTCTAGGACCCAAGGGTCTTGGATAGCATGTTACCTTATCTTGTGCATTACTATGGCAACCCGCACTCTAGAACTCATGCATATGGTTGGGAAAGTGAAACTGCAATGGAAAAAGCCAGAGAGGTGAGAATATTGCTTTGTTCTTTCAATTAAATAATACATGTATTTCTGCTGCATTGTTTAAGCAATTTTGTTCTGAAAAATGTTACAGATTTATTCTGAACAACTCTGCTCTAATTTATATTCTGGCATTCTTTTTTTATTCCCTCCAGCAAGTTGCTTCATTAATAGGAGCAGATCCTAGAGAAATAATTTTTACCAGTGGGGCAACAGAATCAAACAATATAGCAATTAAGGTAAATTAATATATTGTAGTATTAATTGAAAATGTTAGAAAAATAGTTAATTCTTAATCATTTGAGAATTAAACAATTGCTATTTTCCCTTTAGTTCTAAAGAAGACACAAGTTTGAATAAAGCAACACCAATGAATGACATATCCATATCTGTTTCTTTCTAGACTATAAATAAAAGTTATAACAAAGCTCAGAAATTCCATTTAAGGTGTTGTATATGCAGTGTATTTAAAGTCAGTGAACACTATATTTCTTTAAACAAAAATACTTTGAAATCTGTTATTTGAAATTTTCTATTGTGCATTTGCAAACTAGCATTATAGAACACTTTGAGATACAAAAGAATATTATAGCAAGATATGATGTTAAGGACACTTCGTTTGATTCCTTATCCAGCCATTTTTCTTTCCCCTCCCCAAAGGAATCAGTCAGTATTCCATTGCCTCTGAGCATTTGTTTCCTAAAGGATTTTTTTTTTTTGTAATTCTGTAAACCTTAGATTTTCCCTAAGCATGATGTCTCCTCTTGTGGACAGAGAACTCAACTTACAACTATTCGTTTAATGACCGTTCAAAGTTACAATGGCACTGAAAAAAGTACTTATGACCAGTCCTTACACATACGACTGTCACAGTGTCTCCATGATCACATGATGAAAATTTCGGTGCTTGGCAACCAGAATGATCTGGTCACGTGATCACCATTTTCAATCTTCCCAGGGGCTTCCAACAACCAATGTCAGTGGGGGAAGCCACATTTGCTTAACAACCATGTGATTCGCCTAATGACTGTGGCAAAAAAGGTTGTAAAATTTGGCACAAATCACTTAATGACTGCATCGCTTAGTGACAGAAGTTCCGGTCCCAATTGTGGTTGTAAGTTAAGTTGAGGACTACCTGTAGAGGTGATGACATTTACACTAAGTAAAACTGAAATGTTTCCAGTGTTGTGGCCAAAACCTGGCTCACTTAAATTGACCAAATCACTTTGAAGATACAACATAAATTTATTAAGCATGCAAACAATTACAGTGTATATCAGGCTTCCAGCAAAGCATTGACAACTTGCTGAGCAGCCTTGAACAAAAACAGAAACATAGCTTATATACTTTTGGTCTGTTACACTACAAAGACAAGACACAGAAAGAAAGAGGCAGACATCCTGCAAATTATAGCATGACATTGGAATGTTTTCGATAAACCCATCTATGTAACACTATTATTTATCATTTCCTACTAGGTCAGCATTCTAGCTATACTAACTTGAGGTATGTTCAGTAAATACAAACAATGTAGTTTCAGGGGCCACTTGTTCCTGTCTTGTTTTTCCCCGTTGCCACTCCGGGTCAGTTCAGCTTACTGTGAACGTTTTATTACAAGGGCATTTTAAGCAGTTCACATATATGCGAGGTTGGGGGGCATCTTATAAGGTTGGTAGTGAATGCAGCTCGCACTTTTACCATCACATCAGTTTAAAGGTTATCTGCATTACAATCTGCAATCTGTTTCCAAGGTTAGAGGAATTTTCTTTGGTAGCTCTGTCTCATTAAAATAATTTGCTTTTTGGAAAAAACTATTATTGTAACAATGACAGCTGGTAAATCATGGAATCACAGAGCTGGAAGAGAACTTAGAAGTAATCAAATCTACTCTCCCTGCTCAACTTAGGATCTTCTAAAGTATCTTTGACAAATAAACATCCAGCATTTCTTTGAAGACGTCTAGCAAACGAGAACTCACCAGTACATGTGGCAGCCTGTTCAATTAGTGACAACTTGTAGTCAGGAAGTTCTTCCAAATGTGTAGCCTGAATCTGCTTTTTCTGTAGTTTCAACCGTTTGGTCCTGGTCTTGCTCTCTGGTGCAATAGTCCATTCTTCTGTAAAATAATCTTTCAGACATTTGAAAAGTGATAGCATATCTCTCGTCAGTCATTTTTTTTCTTTTTTTATAATTTTTATTGAAAATTGTTATTACAATAGTAAAAGCAAATACAAACTAAACTCAGAGAAAAAAGAGAACCAGAAAGAATAAAAAGTGCAAGAAAAGAAGAAGAAAAAGAAGAAAGTAAGAAAAAGAAAAGAAATATATAAAGTTACTTCCGATCTTCATCACAAGTATAAACAAATTTGATAACTCTTCACCCCCCTATAAGGTTACAGATAAATATCTCTTCTGCCCATAACCTATCCCTTATCTATTTGCAAATCTTTAAATCAACTTTTTAGGCCTGGCATCAGCAAAAAGTTTGTAAAGGGTTACGAGTGCTTTATAGAAACATGTCTTATTTTAACCTTGGTCAAACAAACCAACTTTATATTCCTTCCTTCTAACAAACTTGATCTTTAATTTATTCAGATGTCATAGGATTTGGTCTCTCTTTAATTTTTCTTTTTCCCATCCCAAAGGCTTCTTTGAGGCTTTAGCAAACCTCTTTTGTAAATCCAGTAAAAAGTCATTATCCAGGTCATTCTTTTGGCTTGTCACTTGTATTTCCACTTTAGCTGCCTTCTCTATCTTGTAAGCCACACTTTTTTTTGTTATTCAGTACTTTTGGTTCTACTATTTCTGTATCAAGTAAAATTTGTTTCACATCCGTCATTCCTTCATTAGCATCTTTTGGTTTTGGTTTTTTTATATATAATTTTTGTTAAAGTTTTTCCACAGAGTAAAAACAATACAAATTTTAAGTTAAAGATAACAGAAATAGAGAAAAGTAATAGAAAAGTGAAAAAGAAATAAAAAGAGAAGGAAAAAGCAAAAAATAATAAAGAAATGGCTTCTGATCTTCTTAACAGCAGTTATAAGTACATTTATATTTTACCCTCTCTCTCTAAAGTTACATCAAAGTTTCCTTCTTTCCATAATCTACCCTTTCTAATAATCAAATCCATAAATCATCAGTTCATTTTTTCCTTTTTTTAACAAAAAGTCCATAAGGGGTTTCCAGTCAATAATAAATGTGGTAATTGATCTTTCTCCAAGCAAACAACTTCACTGGTATCTTTTGGACATAGTCTATCCATGGAAGCAGACTTCATTGATGACATTGCTGACATCGTAGCTACTAATTTCTGGCCCCATTCTTCAAAAATCTCCTTTAGTATTTCAAGTGTTAGCATTTTGTGTCATATTGTAAATCCTTGTACTAACCAAAAACCAAAGGCAAGTTTACACTTTTTTTTCCCCCTTTTCTGCCTGGAATCTTTAGTTCCCTCTAGTGTCCAGTTTCTGAAATCATAAAGTCTCAGATCTCTGTTACGACTTAAGATAACAAAACAATTTGGTTCCTGTGAAAAGCTGTGTATTTTGTTTAACTATTTCCAAAATCTGAAAGTAAAAGTCTCAATATTCCAAATTTGTCTGGACCCTTAATTCATTTATAACTTTCTTAGATCAAAATGTTATTTTGCTTTTTGCCATTTATTCCAATTCTTTTAAGTTCTTAAAGTTACGGTTAAATTTTCTTTTGTTCAAGAAGGAATGTAAAGTCATCAGGTGGCTTTTCAAACTTGTCATTCCAAAGATCTTTAATAGCCTTAGGATAGTTAAATAAGCAATTTCTGAAAGTGATTAGAAAGTGAGGTTAGCAAACTCACTGTCCTTTAAGAGGCTCCACCATGGCTGTGAGCATAATGGCTGATCCCTTCATCTCCCAATGCTCAAACCTGTGGAAGACTGCTTTCCTACAGTCTTCTCACTAGGAGCAGCTGTCCAGAGCGCATGTGTGTAATCTCCTCTCCTCTACCTATCCGGAGAGGTTCTGAAGAACCGGTCTAGTCACTGGTGGCTCTTCAGTCTTTGCCACAGTTGTCGTCTCCGCTCTTTTGGAGACGTTTAGTTTGCCATGCCTCTTCTAGAAGTTGTTTTTTCTGTGGACAAAACATGTGTGATTCATTTAACTATTTCTCATAGGGCTTCATTTCCAGACCTTTCATCATATTGGCAGCTTTCCTTTGAATTTGTTTCAATCTGTCACTGTCCTTTTTGAACTGTGATGCCCAGAACTGGTTACAGTATTCCAAATACTCTCCATGATCTGGATTCTATGAACCTGTTTACGCACCCCAACATAGCATTGCTTTCTTAGAGCTGGCTCATGTTTAATTTGTGGTTAGCAAAGATACCCAGCACCCTTTCACATGTATACTGTCTAGCCAGTTTCGTCCTTTACTTGTGACTTACCTTTTTCCTACCCAGATACAGTGTTACATTTCTCCCTGTTAAATTTTATCCTATTAATTTCATCTACTATTCAAGCCTACCTGTATCTTCTTTTAATCTTCTCTCTTTTGTCTAAATTATTATCCATCTCTCCCAGCTTTGATTCATCTGCAAATTTTGTCAGTTTTCCCTTAACTCTGTCAATCAAGTCATTGATAAAGTGTTTATATAGCTCAGGGCACTAGATACAGACACTCAGTGGCTGAATTGAAGCTCCATTAATGAGCACTCTCTGGAGATGATCATTCAGCTAACTGCAGGTTCATCTAACAGTAGTATTATCTTGCCTGTATTTTACTATTTTGTTAGAGATTATCATGAGGCACTCTGTCAAAGGCTTTGCTAAGGTCCAGATTTACTATGTCTGTGGCATTCCCCTGATTTACTAAGCTAATACCTCTGTCAAAGAAAGAACTAAGGTTAAGCTGCATGATTTGTTTGTGACAAATGCTAGCGCCTGTTAATTGTAGCTTGCCTCTCCAAGTGTTCATAAACCAGTTGCTTGATAATCTGTTCAAAGACCTTGACCAATATAGTTGTCAAGCTGACAGGCCTGTAGTTTTCCTGATCATCCTCCTTTTTGAAGTTGGAGATGACATTTACTCTTCTCCAGTCTTCTACTTGACTGAATTAAAGCCAAAATCAAATTGTAATTGTATACATACAAACTTGAAATTCCCCTGAGTTTAATTACTTCCATGTAAGTGCAGAACTACAGCATGCATATTTCATTGGAAACAAATCTTGTTAAAGTCACTATGATTTATTTCTGAATAGGCAATTTCAAAATTTTGGTGACAGTTGCCTAAAGCCTTAAGAGAAATGAGAATTTTACATTTCTAATTTAATGTTCATAAAAACTACTGCTTGTCATCACTTTTGATCAAAATCTTTTTTCTTTTATCAATTTAAAGGGCGTTGGAAGATTTTATAAATCCAGAAAGAAACATATAATTACAACACAAACTGAACACAAGTGTGTACTAGATTCTTGTCGTGCCCTAGAAGCTGAGGGCTTTCGAGTCACTTACTTGCCTGTAAAGAAAAATGGCATTATAGATTTAAAGGTAAATTATTTACTTTCAAATATTTATGCATATGAGGAATAGAGTGCTGTTTCACATTTTTGCTGTCCTCATTAGTCTTAGTATAGTTTGCTGCAGAGAATTTCCTCAATAAAAACAAACCAAATGTCTGTTAGGTAGAAGTGTTAGAACTGATATTCAGGCTGTTAATCATTTCCAGCGGATCTAATTACATTAATAAATGCAATTAAAAACATAGTAAGCATGTTGCTCTCATACTGAAATAATTTGATTAAATGTTAATAGTTTAATTGCTAAGACACAATTTAAAAAATACTAAGACCATACTGTACTTAATCTCATGGAACTGTTGAATAAGCATACATAGGACTACATCAAAGAACATTTATTTATTTAAATCTTGCATATTCTGCTTTTTTACCTCAGCAAGAATCTTGGCCAGGGATTCCATTTAAAGGTAGAAATTATACAGTCATCATAATTTTAAAGAAATTAAGGAAAGCTTGAAGAACATGGATTCTTGACTTCTTTCCTTATCCTTAGCAGGAGGGGCCATAGGAGGCATATATATTTTATTTTGTGTAACAATGTAATGTTCTGTATGTATGTATATTTTGGTTCTATTGTGTTGTCTCTGCATTTGTACACTGGGAACATGGGGAAGGCTACATATGCTTTGTTCTAGGTCATGTGACTAGGATGGAAGGGGGCTTAGAATGAAGCAGTCACCTACCTTCTTAGCCACTGCCTAACTGCCTCTCCCATAGGGATACACTGGGGGAAATGTTGAGGATTTTCTTTTCATAGCCTCCAACCTAATCCAGCCATTTTCAAACTTAATCTTTGTTTTGTGTACTTTTCCTCACACACCAGTCTTGGACCTATTTTATTCAGCTTTCAGAGAGTTATCCTCCTGAAAGACAGATAAAGTCCACAGACTCTTTATGTAATTTCTTTCCAGCTTTAAAAATTCAAATAGTCAGGATCTGAAGGGCTGTATGTAGTTTTATATATGAGCATAGAGTTTTTGCAGCCATCTTTTTTTTTTTTTAGTATAATTCTATATATTGTACTCTATGTTATATTTCTAAAACAGTTGTTAAGCCAGTTGAACAAAATCCATGAAAACAAAAGGTCTATCAGTAGAATATTGCAGTGTGGGAAGAAATACTTTGTTTTCCTTGATTTTAGAATTACTTGACCACTGGGAGGCAGTGTATGACTAGTTTCATTCTTGTTGAGACTCATCAGGTATAGCAGCCATTATAGTTAATCTCTCTTGTGGAGTGGTAGAATCGTGGGACCTGTAGTATGAGGGCATGACATAAAATAACAGCTCTATCTCTCTAGTCTCTCAAATAAGGAAGATGTATACAATGCATAGTTTGTTTTCCTTGGGTTGCTCAAGAGGCTCGCAAACTATGTCAAACTTGAACTACGTAGATCCAAGCCCTGAGGGTGCCACACTACGATCCCAGACTTGAATTAGATAGATCTGAGCCCTGAGGGGTGCCATGCTGCGATCCTGGACGAGCCCCCAAATTGTTGCCTTTAAAACTCAGGCACCTGAGCTTGGTGTGGAGCTGATAAAAAAAAACTTTGATCCCTGCATATGGGGGAGAGACTAACTTTGCAAAGTGGTTTTTTTGCCCCTCCTGGCAGCACGAATCACAGGTAATTCAGGCAAAGTCTTTATTAAAGTGGGCCAAGTGTTTATAAAGAGTACAGAAATAAATGATGCATACATTTGATATATGTGATGTGTCAGAAAGCAACAAATCAAACAATAAGAGACTTTAATTAATGTGAGAATTAAACAATAGAAAACACTGATCCTAGATAACATTCCACAAGTGGCAAATTTATGGGTTATGTCACCCCCTTTTCCAGTCGAGTTTATATCTTTCTTAATACTTGCAAGTGCATTCAAGGACACCCAGAATACACTCCCTATTGTTTAGTTGCTGGAAAAGCTAGAAGAAATGGGGCTTTGGCTAAAAAGAAAACATGGTTTCCTGAACTTCAAAAGGAAACATGGATGCCATGCTAAAATCACCTTTATTAAAAAGCTAATAATGAAGCCTAACATTCCAGGTAACAATACTTTCAGATTAGAACAAGCTATTTTGAGATTTCAGTAGCCAATTCTGAGCTTGACCCAGCCCATTTCACCTGTTTTGAACTTGAACTGTTTTGTACATCTCTAATTATTTTCCTCTTGTATGATTTTCACCAGGAACTGAAAAATGCAATACAACCTGACACAAGCCTAGTGTCAGTAATGACTGTGAATAATGAAATAGGAGTGAAACAGCCAATTACTGATATAGGTACGTAGACGTGAATTGTGATCTCTGCTCTAAATAATAGCTTGTGTGAAACATCGGAGGAATGGTCATATATAGGTTAACCTGGATTAATTGGTTAAAACTGACCACAGCTTTATTACTTAGAGACAATATAGGTAGTCCATGACTTATGAAGGAAATTGGGACCAGAATTTCCATCGCTAAGTGATGCGGTCATAAAGCACGACCATGTCGCATAGCAACAGCAATCCCTGCAGTCCCGGTTGCCGTCGTTAACCAAATCCCACAGCTGTTAGGTGAGGCAACTTCCTGCCGGCTTCCCACAACCAAGTCAGTGGGAAAGCCGGCAGGAAATTGCAGGTCCCAGGTGGCTTGCAAGCAAGCTGGCAGCCAGGTAAATGGCTGCTGCTGGGTGGGGGAGGGCATGAGGGGGTGCACCGGGATGCGCAGGAAGCGCGGCAAGGGTCAGGGAGAGTGCATGGGGGTATGAGGGAGGCACAGGGAGGCTCAGAAAGAGTGCGCAGGGATGAGCAAAGGTGAGAGGGAGGTGTGGCAAGGTTTGGGGAGGGTGAGGGAAATGCGACGAAGCTCAGGGAGGGCGTGCAGGGGTGTGAAAGTGGCCGTGCGGTGCGAGCGCAGAGGGGCTGAGTGAGGGTGGCTGGGTGGGGGAAACTTATCCCAGCAACTTGTAACCTTCCCTGCCGGCTTCCCCATTGACTTTCTGAAATTGACTTTCCTGATTGACTTTCTGTGGCAGGGAAGGTCATAAATGGCAATCACATGATAGCGGGGCACTGCAACTGGTCATAAGTGTGAGCCAGTTGCCAAGTGCCCAGATTGCAATCACATGACTGCGGGGGTGCTGGGATGGCCAGAACTCCGAGGACTGGTCATAACTACCATTTGTTCAGCACGGTCATAACTTTGAACGGTCGCTGAACAAATGGTTGTAAGTTGAGAACTACCTGTATCTCAGTTTATTGCCGCCAGCTCTTGTCATGAAAAGTTAGTAATGTAAATCAGTTGGAAATGTAAACAAGTTGGAAATCAACAACTGAAAATCTGATACAAAGAAAATACAACAGTGTTGTTATGAGAAAGGCAAAAGTATTGTGTCACTGAAATTAATTCTACCAGTAAGTAAAATTCTCCTGCAGCCATTTTATCTACTGGCTGACTTCTGTGTACAGTATAACATATTAAGGAATTCTGGGTTTATGAACTCTAGACAGGAGAAGTTAACTTAGAAACAACAAAAACACATTTCCATTGGGTTTTCTACTAGCTTTTCTTTTGGAGCTTCTTACTAGCTTCCAGGGCAGATGCTAGACTCAGATAGCAGGAAGTGAATTAGTTAGTGAGCTGCCTCCTTCCCTATATTAGAGATAGACAAGGGATGCTTCCCATAAATTTGAATCAAGGACTTCTTATAAATGAGGAGAAAACAATTCCTTTGATTAATCCTGAAAATTATCCTTGAATTCCAGGCTGAAGTCTCTTTGAAATAAAGATTAGTTTCTATATTTGAAATACTGATTTTAAGATGAAGAAATAACTATTTTTTTTTTTAATTTCAGGTGACATCTGCAGTTCCAATAAAGTTTTTTTTCATACAGATGCTGCACAGGCAGTTGGAAAAATCCCCCTGGATGTCAATGATATGAAAATTGATTTAATGAGCATAAGTGGCCATAAAATTTATGGTCCCAAAGGTATTAGTATTTTGTGAGGCATTATATTTAAGGAAGAAACAGTTATCATTGCATAAATGTTTTAATTGCTATGAGCTGTGCTTCATTGTAGTTGCCCTAAGATTATGGAGTGACTAAGACTGAAGTGGGAGCTCATTATTCTTTATTTACTTTTTAGAAATACAGGTAGTCCCCAGTTTAAGAACGGGTTCCGTTCCCAAGGTCTGACCTTAAGTCGAATTTGTATGTAAGCTGGAACAGGATTATTGTATAAAACTGTGTAAGTAGCATTGCGTAATTAACTCGAACCATTGTGTATTTAACTCAAATTTTGCTCCGTTCTTAACTATGGATTGTCCTTAAACCGGGACTATCTGTATTTAAAGACTACTTTTGAAAAAGGCAATAATATCTTGAGGCATTATTTTAACAGAATGGTAGAATTTTCTTTGTTGTAAATCTTAAGCTTTAAGCAAGAAAAGTAGCATGTAAATATTTTAAAATTGTGTTGAATATTAATTATTTATTTTAAGATAGCATTGATCCAATTATTCTGTTATAATCTAGGAAGTATTTAGATTTTCAGCTCTTTTCTCTGCATCAATTTCAAATCCGGAGCAACCATGCCTTAGTAATTAGCAATGACTAAATGCTAAGCTCAATGTAACGAACTGCCACTTGTTGATCTTAAAACCAGTAACTCTCCTTGCAACCAATATTGATTCAAAAGAAAGTTCATTTATTAAGAATAAGTGTACAGATCCAAAGCATTGCTGAGACTGAATAAAAGCGCGCCAAAAACTGCTTTTCTTTCTTTTCCCCCCCTTTCTTCGCCCTTAGTTCTTGTCTTCTGATTCCCTTGCTGGCATGGCCTTGAACATTCCAGTGCTTGTGATAAGAAACCATCTGCATCAAACGGTCTCTCCTTCCTACTCCCCCTCCCCTTTTCCAATGGCAGAACCGCAGCATGTAGAAAAAATCATTTTTTTTAAACTAGCCATATAATAATCTACTATAAAATCTTGCGAGGATTCTGACATACTGCCCCTCCACAGAAAAGGATGTCAGTCAGATGATTCCTCTTCTTCACTCTAAAAGGAAAAGCAAAGATACACATAATACAATAACCAATCTAATTGTTAAGGCTTTGTAGGATAAGCATCATAAAATTTTTTAACTAAACGTGGGGCCTTTACATGTTTCTTGTCAACCCATTCAGCCATTGACTTGGGAAAATGTTTCCACTGAATTAAAAATTGAACCCCCCCCCTGTGCTTTCTGCTGTCCAGTATTTCTTTAACTTCAAAATGTTGTTCTCCTTCAACCATCAATGGTTTAGGAGGTACTGGAGAGGGATGCCACTGAGAAGACTCCTTATATGGTTTAAGCAGGTCGCAGTGGAATACTGGATGGATTTTTTTAAAGGTGGCAGGCATCTGTAATCGTAGTGAAACTGGATTAATTACTTTATCGATGACAAAAGGCCCTATGAATCTTGGAGCGAGCTTTCTGGAAGGTTGTAATGATTTAAGATGTTTAGTAGATAAAAGAACCTTATCTCCTACTTTCCAGTCTTTTTCTGGTGTTCTCTTAGCATCTGCAAATTTCTTGTATGTAGCTCTGGCCTCCTGCAACGAGGCAGCAATCTGAGGCCACACTTGTGTCATCTGCTGGATCCACTCATCAACCGAAGCGACTTGAGTGGTCTGCTTAGGCAGTTCTGGGATGGGTACAAAGTCTTGTCCTGTAGCTATTTTAAAAGGGGTGAGACCAGTGCTTTGGTGCACTGCATTATTATAAGCTACTTCAGCGAATGGTAACAGTTCATCCCAATTGTCTTGTTGGTAGTTAATGAAACATCTCAAATATTGTTCCAATACTGAGTTCAGACGTTCACATGATCCCGCTGTCTGGGGGTGGTAACCCGAACTCAAGCCTTGCGATGCCCCAGTAGTTTTAGGAACGCTCTGGATCAACAAGTGGCAGTTCGTTACATTTTGCTGAGACTGAGAGGTGCTGTGAGTGGGGAGAAGGCAGTGGAAGCTGCAATCCAGATTCCCAAGGAATACCGCGACCTGCAGGAGGTGTTTAGCGAAAGGGAGTCAGATCAGCTACCCCCCCATCGTGCCAGTGACTGTGCCATAGAGATTGAGCCGGGGGCTAAATTTCCAAGGAAGAAAATGTATCCAATGACACCCAAAGAGTTGGAAGCATTGCGGGAGTTCATTGACGAGAATCTAAAGAGGGGCTTTATTGTACCTACGCATTCTCAAATTGCTGCACCGGTGCTATTTAGGGAAAAGAAGGATGGCTCCCTACGTTTGTGCACGGATTATAGAGGGCTAAATACCATTTCTGCTGACAACAGGTACCCACTCCCCTTAATGAAAGACCTGTTGGCACATTTATCCAAAGAGAAAATTTTTTCCCCCAGGAATATACTTCAGGGAGAAGTTAAATCGATGAAAATATTGTGCCCATCTCATTTGCTTTGGTGACAGTTTCCTCGGTGCAGTCAAAGCCTCTAGATTCTTGTGATCAGTCCAAATTTCAAATGGATGGGGTGACCCCTCTAACAAATGCCTCCAACAAACTAATGCCCAGCGTACTGCGAACGCTTCCTTTTCCCACACCAACCAGCGTCTCTCAGTCTCTGAAAATTTCCGGGATATGTATGCACAAGGAAACAGTTCCCCCCCTGCCCCCTTCTGCAACAACACAGCTCCCACTGCTACATCCGAAGCATCTGCCTGTATGACAAATGGCTGTTCTGGATCAGGGTGTTTTAAGATTGGTTCAGCCGTAAACAGACGCTTTAAACTTTGAAACGCCTCCTGGCACTCCTTAGTCCAGGCTAAGGGGGCTCCAGGTTTTGATGCCTTCGCCTTGTCCTTGCCCTTGGTTTTCAACAAATCGGTAAGTGGGAGTGCTACTTGGGCAAAGTTGGGTATAAACTGCCGATAGAAGTTAGCAAAGCCCAGGAAACTTTGAAGCTGACGCCTGGTTTTGGGAGCCTCCCAACCTGTAACGTCCCTCACCTTTGCTGGGTCCATTTCAATTCCCTGATGCGAAATTCTATATCCTAAATAGTCAATTTGCTGTTTATGAAATTCACATTTGGAGAGCTTGGCATACAACTGAGCTTCCAGTAGCTTTTTTAGCACCTTCCTGACTAATTGCACCCATCTCTTCATCTGACAACGTTTCGGTAATTCCTTCAACTTCCACTCCCCCCTCCTTCGGGAAACGCAAGATCTTCTCCTCCCAGTTCACTTCTGGGTTTTTCCTTTTTAACCAGTTCATGCCCAGAAGCACTGGGTTGCATGCCATGGGAGTCACTAGGAATTTAATAGTCTCTCTATGGTCCCCCATAGTTAGTTCAAGCTCTTCTGTACGATACTCCACCGGCCCTCCCCCCGCTGGCGATCCGTCCAGCTGGGTAAAAACCACAGGGGTTTTGAGTCTCTTTAAGCGCAGTCCCAAACCCCGGGCCAGGGCGGGGTTAATCAGATTTCGGGAGCAGCCAGAGTCTATCAGCGCCCGTATCTCTGCCCTCCGATTAGTCCTCACCACCCTTAGTTCCACCCAAATTTTAATGGGACTCACCCCCATCTCTTCGCTCTCCGAGTCCTCCCGTGAGCTGCTTTCTTTCTCTGGAAGAGCAGCCGCCTGTCGGAGAGAGAGCGGAGCTGACAACTTCCGGGTTTTGCCACCGCCGCGTGCTGCCGCTCTAGCTCCCGTCTCGCTGCCTGCTGCCGCTGATTCCTCTCTGCGCGCGCTTTGAAGACCCGTGTGTGGCGCTCAAAGCACGACGCGACCTGGAAAGGCTGAAGCAGGGGTCCAAGTCGGTATCAGAGTACGCCTATGAATTTCGGGGCTTGGCTCAAAGGCTGCCTCACGTGCCGGAGGAGCTGCTGATTGAGTTTTTCCAGAGAGGCTTGCAACCCGAAGTAAACTGGACCCCGCGATCCGAAATTATCCGTTCTGGGACCCCATGAGCTCGGTAGACATGTTGTATGAATAATTTAGCCAATTTGGGTGCTGATGGAATGGCTTGGCATGCCACAAAATGTGCTTGTTTGGAAAAAAGGTCTGTAACTACCCAAATAACAGTCTTTTTGTTGCTTTCAGGCAGGTCTACAATAAAATCCATGCTTATTTGCTTCCAAGGAGCTACAGGGTTTGCTACTGTCTGTAGAAGCCCCATTGGTTTGCCCCCTCTCTTTTTGGCCATAGCACACGTGGGGCATGTGGCTACATATTCCCCTACATCTTTTCTCATTGTTGGCCACCAAAATTGACGTCTGATCAGATGTAATGTTTTCACAAAACCAAAGTGCCCAGCTGTTTTGCTGTCGTGACTTCTTTGCAAAACCCACTTTCTAGCATCTGCAGGGACATATAGCTTGTCTTGCCACCACCATGCCCCTTGTTTGTTTACTAGCAACTGGCTGTTGCTTTTGAACCACTCATCCTGAGCAATCTGGGCATTTAATTTTACCAATAACTCTCCTTCTGGTTGTCCTTCACCCTTTTTTTTCTGAGCTCTAGTGACCACTCTTAGGGCTGCTTGGGTACATGGAATTACTGGAGCGACTACTTCCTCCCGTTTGCTATTGTGTTGAGGCAACCGAGACAGAGCATCTGCCAGAAAATTTTTTCCCCCAGGAATATACTTCAGGGAGAAGTTAAATCGATGAAAATATTGTGCCCATCTCATTTGCTTTGGTGACAGTTTCCTCGGTGCAGTCAAAGCCTCTAGATTCTTGTGATCAGTCCAAATTTCAAATGGATGGGGTGACCCCTCTAACAAATGCCTCCAACAAACTAATGCCCAGCGTACTGCGAACGCTTCCTTTTCCCACACCAACCAGCGTCTCTCAGTCTCAGCAAAATGTAACGAACTGCCACTTGTTGATCTTAAAACCAGTAACTCTCCTTGCAACCAATATTGATTCAAAAGAAAGTTCATTTATTAAGAATAAGTGTACAGATCCAAAGCATTGCTGAGACTGAATAAAAGCGCGCCAAAAACTGCTTTTCTTTCTTTTCCCCCCCTTTCTTCGCCCTTAGTTCTTGTCTTCTGATTCCCTTGCTGGCATGGCCTTGAACATTCCAGTGCTTGTGATAAGAAACCATCTGCATCAAACGGTCTCTCCTTCCTACTCCCCCTCCCCTTTTCCAATGGCAGAACCGCAGCATGTAGAAAAAATCATTTTTTTTAAACTAGCCATATAATAATCTACTATAAAATCTTGCGAGGATTCTGACACTCATGCTCTCTTAAAGCAAACAGACAAAGAAGAATGGTTAGATTATTTAAAAATATTGCCACTTTATATGCATAGCTGACAGTAAACTTGTCCCCAAGATGATTAAGGTAAAACTAGTAAATGTTGAGTGTTAATTCCCCCACTGCCCTTGTAGGTGTGAAATTCAGGGTGAAGTGGTTATACAGTAAAGTCAACTTGTTCCTAAGTCAGAACTTTTATTAAGATATATAAAAAGTACAAATCAAATACAAATTGAAAAGAATAGAAAAGAAAGAAGATAGAACTCAAAGAAAAAAAGCTAAAATAGTGAGAATAGGTAGAAAAATGAAACAGAAAATGACTTCCGACTATCTCCAATACAGATATGAGTAGCTTGTTACTAAGTCCAAGTCAACTAATTTACATTTTAATGTAAATGAATTTCTTCTGAGCACTATTGCTGCAGCAAGCATAGCCTGGTTTCCTGTATTATGGTTTTGTTATACTAGGTATATGAAGCTTTCTAAATCGGGGTAACAGCCTGAATTTAGAAGCTGAGTAAGTCTGCCTATTTACATATCTTATACCAGACTACAGTGACAGGTTTTTATTTTTTTAGCATCTCCCTCCCTCCCTCCCTCCCTCCCTCCCTCCCTCCCTCTTTCTTTCTTTCTTTCTTTCTTTCTTTCTTTCTTTCTTTCTTTCTTTCTTTCTTTCTTTCTTTCTTTCTTTCTTTCTTTCTTTCTTTCTTTCTCTCTCTCTCTCTCTCTCTCTCTCTCTCTCTCTCTCTCTCTCTCTCTCTCTCTCTCCCTCCCTCCCTCTCCTTCCTTCCTTCCTTCCTTCCTTCCTTCCTTCCTTCCTTCCTTCCTTCCTTCCTTCCTTCCTTCCTTCCTTCCTTCCTTCCTTCTTTCTTTCTTTCTTTCTTTCTTTCTTTCTTTCTTTCTTCATTACAATCACACACAGAATTGTAAGCACTTCAGCCCTTTGATTTGGCATGGATTGATGGAGTAATATTGGCTTTTGGATTACTGATGCTATGTTTAGAGTTTTGAAGAAAGTCTCCTAGTTAGAGATGGAAATTGCTAAGAAAAACTAAGAATTTTGATGAAAAATTTCTTTTTTGCATATTTGCAAGCCCCTGAAATATTCAGAAACTTATATTTGAACTGAACAAAAATTATTTGTGTGTTTAAGGGGTTGGTGCAATTTATGTCCGGCGGCGACCAAGAGTAAGAGTGGAACCTATACAGAATGGAGGAGGTCAAGAGCGAGGATTACGTTCTGGAACTGTGCCAACTCCATTAGCAGTTGGCCTTGGGGCAGCTTGTGAATTGGCACAGCAGGAAATGGAGGTAAAAAGAGTGATTCAGTTTCTCTGTGTAGCCTCTCTACAGCCTATTTGGGGCTGTTTCTGTTTTTGACATTCTTTAGCGTGATTATATATAGTGAATGTCTACAATATTGTTATGTAATGATCTGGAATTGGATTTAATATATCCCTTTGCCTATTGAATTATTTTGATCTGCATTTCATTCTAAATTAAAAAAAAAATGCAAAGTGCACTTTGTTTTAGTAGTGACTAAAATTCAGTTATTTGTTGAATTGTCTGAATTTGCTGAGTGTATCTATTATGTGTCTTGTGACCCCCAGTTCACAGGCCTTTTTTTCCAAGTCTTCTCTCTTGGTACTGGTAAGAAAAAAAGTTTGACAGTTTTTGTGACCACCAGTATTGAGGCAAATTCTATTGGGTTTTTTTTTCCCTTTTTTACAGGTGTCTCTTTTTTGCTTATCTAGCAATTCTAAATAAATAAACATTTATTTATATCTATATTTCCATTTACATATTCTTTATTATACAGAAGCAAAAGGCATACAGGTAGTCCTCAATTAACCACCACTCGTTCAGTGACCATTCAAAGTTACGATGGCGCTGAACAAGTGGTACTTACCAGTCCTCAAAGTTGTGGCCGTCGCAGCACCCCTGCAGTCACATGATCGTGATTTGGGCGCTTGGCAACCGGCTCGAACTTATGACGGTTGCAGCGTCCCGCAAACTCATTGAGGAAACTGGCAGGTAAGGTCGCAATTTGCTCCTGTTGCTTTTTCTCCCGAAGATCCCTGCTATAGAGTATGAGATCTCAGGGATCTTGTACTTTGTAGTACGCGCCCACCCTGAGCACCCCCCACATGCACTCTATAGCACATGCCCGGTTGCACTTGTGCTGGGCACAGCACCCACCTGTGTGCCCACCCACACTCCGTGGGACTCCCCCACCTGGCTACACTTGCACCAGGCTGTAGCACCCCCTGATCCACCTGCACTCTGTAGAACTCCCACCCGCCAGCCAGCTTGTGAACCACCTAAGGAAAGGCTTGTTGTGACTAGGACTTGCAACTTTCTGCTGGCTTCCCCAGTGCCTTTCCTTGTTGGAGGCCGGCAGGAAGTCACAAGTTGTGGTCATGTGAGGTACTCGCTTAACAAACTACAATCCTCGCTTAACAACAGCAACGGGGATTTCTGGGATTGCTGTCACTAAGTAATGCAGTCATGTGGCGTCACATTTTATGACTGCGTCGCTTAGCGATGGAAATTCTGGTCCCAATTACTGTCGTTAAGCAAGGAGTATATCAAAGCAATTTGTCAATATTACATTGATAACAGAAACGTTTATGATTAATGTGTGTCTGAATTTGGATTAAAAAAAACCCTGTTATTTCTGGGTTTTGATAGTGTCAATGTGTTCTGTTTTCTAGTCCTCTCTAATAATGAAACTACATATGACTAATGAGGCAATTAGAGTAAACTGGTCAAAGCTCAACTTCATTGTGATAAATTATCTAATTAGTTCTTGTTTCTTTTCTAGTATGACCATAAACGAATTAGCTTATTGGCTGATAGGCTAATCACGAAAATAATGTCAGAAATTCCTGATGTGGTAATGAATGGAGACCCAGTGCATCGTTATCCAGGTATTATTAGCAGAATGTTGAGCTTTGTCATTATTATTCATTTATTGACTTAAATTTAACTTAATAAATATTTTCTTTTTTAAAAACATTTTTGTAGCATTGAAACCCTCTGAAATCTGACTTAAATATATATATCTAGAGCAGAAGAACTATTTTAGAACTGAAGATAACTTTACACAGTAGTTCCATGCAGTGCCTAACCCCAAAAGACAAAACTAACAAAATTCTCTTTCCTTATAGCTTCACTTCAGTGAAGATGCAATGTGTGTGTGTGTGTATGTACTGTATAAGTAGGACAAATTGAGAGATAAAATTGTAGCGACATCAGAGCTAAAGTGTAGGTTGGCTCAATTATCACAACATAGTTTGTCTGTTTAACATATAAGTATTTGAAATTAGAATAAAATACAGGTAGTCCCCAGTTTAAGAATGAGTTCTGTTCCCAAGGTCTTCCTTAAGTCGAATTTGTATGTAAGCTGGAACAGTATTATTGTATAATACTGTATAAGTAGTATTGTGTAATTAACTCGAACTATTGTGTATTTAACTTGAACCACTGTGTATTTAACTCAAATTTTGCTACAGTAGGCTCCATTGTTAACTATGGATCATCTGTAACCTGGGCACTCTTAACCTGGGGGCTACCTGCAACTCCAAATATGGTAATTTGTGGGATATTTGATTTTGAAACATAATTCAATAGTGTTATCTCCTTTAATACTAACCAACTGTTGCTCTGTAATGCCCAGTGTGTTGCAGACTACACATAATTTTAATTATGTTCTATATGTGTTCTCAAAAAATAACTTTTAAATAGGATATTAGGATAACCCCAGTGTGTGGAAACAAGGAGCAAAGAAGAATCCTCTTATAGTCAAGAAATATCTTGTTACATTTTTCTGTGCTATCTTCATAGTTGACTGGCTTTAAGTGTTTTATAATGACAGCTGTGGCATAACAGATTGCTTGAATATATAACTACATTAATTTTCATATCTGCTGTATAAAACACAAGATTCCTGTAAAGAAGAGGAGTTCGAAATACTGAAGTTTATTTAAGGCTATTAAATAATGTGACTTTGCTCTGTTAACTATGCAGGCTGCATCAATTTATCTTTTGCATATGTGGAAGGGGAAAGCTTGCTGATGGCCCTGAAAGATGTGGCACTCTCTTCTGGAAGGTATAACTTTGTATGTAAAATGACACATGATTCAGTTTATTCAGTTTCCAGAGGAGAGAGAGACTGCTGTGAATTCCCAAAGAAAATGGCATTTTGAAAGAAGAAGAGAATAAAAGAGGCTTAATCTAGCACTAAAAATCTAGGCTGCACATGTATTCCTTCTATCAAGAATCTTCTTTTTAATTCTTTTTAATTATGCATGGCATTGATTTGCTTCCACTCATTAAAAAATTCCTTTTAAAATTTCAGGTTCCTTTTTAAAATCTGTAGATATGTGCTAAACTGAATAAGCTAACAATAAGGTTTTGTTGTTGAGAGGTGAATCCATGAGATAGTCAATTCTTTTGCTTCTCAGTTATATTAATAATTTGAATGCTCCAATTAATCCATTAGATAGTTCCAGTGATCCTGTTCACATTTAATTCTTTTGACTATATTGTCCTATATATGCCTCCTTTTTTTTTATTTTGCTTCTGCATTCCTTGATTTTGCAAAGTAAATCCTCTTTTTGGAGAAACATGTCACTTTCAGTAGTACCAGGTTATCCAAAGTAGTTTGGATAAAAGTTATACAGCAGGTATATTCAGAACATACCAAATTGTAGCCTGCTGTTTTTATGTCTACTCTTGCTCTGCATTAAAACAAAGTGTCTTATTATTTTCTTATTAGTGCTTGTACATCTGCATCTTTGGAACCGTCATACGTATTGCGTGCAATCGGAACAGATGAAGACTTGGCTCACTCATCCATAAGGCAAGGGTTATTCTGCCAAAAGCAAAATTGCTTGTCATCTTTGTGCGTATAATGTATTGTACTTGATTTGTGTTTTGCTTTATTTCAGATTTGGAATTGGACGTTTCACTACTGAAGAAGAAGTAGATTATACTGTAAATAAATGCATACAGCATGTCAAAAGATTAAGAGAAATGAGGTAAAATACTTTTTATTAAACATAGTATTTTTTATTTATTTAAAATTAAATTTAGATAAAGATTGTGAAGAGAATGAGATTATTTGTTATCATCTTCAGTGTGGCTGCTGTGAAATCAGATCTATATAGCAAATTGACATAGCTGTTATATAGGGCCTGTATGTATGCTTTGTCATTAGAATTATACTAATATGTTATATGTAGTATTCAGATCTAAACTGGGCAATGATGTTTTGGATTCGTCATGGGTATCCTTGCTGTACCTGTCAGCAGCTGCTTGAAAAAAAAGTGTTATTATTTCTGTTATGTCAAATATAATTTGTAGTTCTGACAAATTGACATTTGATTTTTCTTCTCATTTTACAGCCCACTATGGGAAATGGTACAGGATGGAATTGATTTGAAGAGCATTAAATGGACACAGCACTAAAATGCTTATATTGGACTGCATGGTTATGGATTAAATGATAGTTTCTGTACATTCCTGAGGAAAAGGCCATTGTTTAAAATGCGGAATCCCTGGGTGACCACGAAATGCTCTTTTTAAATATAGAGCCTGAAAACTAATTCTAAGACAAAGTTTTGTTAAGTGTCCATTAACTTTCACATAAAGAAGTATACAAGGATATAAAGTTTTCTGATGCCAAAGAAGTTGCAGTACTTTTATTTTTGAGGTGATCTTGTTGCAGCCTTGTTGAGTCTTCAGAATTGTATCATTGTGGAAAAATGTTTTTGTTTTGTTTCTTCTGTAAGTATCATGAGGCATGACTCTGAATATATTTTATCAACATGTTATCTTGCAGATATATATTATACATTCAGAAATAATCTTTCTTATAGAAGGCAGTCTTCCTTACAAAATCCCATATCTTATGCTTAAGTACTAGTGCTTGTTATATAGCAGTGAGTATGCTAAGCTAACTCATGAATGTAGATCTCCCTATATAAAATTCAAGTCCTTTTAAAAAAATATTTTAAATATTTTTAAAATACTTTTGTTTCTTCTGATACTTCCTGAGTTGACCCTGTATTATATTATCCCAAAGCATATATTATGTACAGAATTTAGAAGACGATGCAGTAAGCTGTGATAACTGGAATTCTGTATGTCATTGCTTTACTTTCAAGTGAAAGTGAAAGAATTTAATGTTATGTATTTCATGTAGTCAACATATTTTTTTAAGGTGATATAAGAGGGTGCTGGGTTAACAGAAGATCATATTTGTTTGGAAATGGCCTGCTGTATACAAGGCTGTATACTTTGTTTGTTCATATTCATTCAAAAATACTTGTTACTTTTTGCCTGAATGAGGCTGATGAGGCTAGTACTCCTCGAATTCTGAGGTTCTATTTACCTTAGACTGAATCTTCTGCTATTCCTTATCCAATGATGCTGCTGCAGACCATCACAGGAACCTGTAATGCCCTAGCTATGTGGAAAGCAGTCATCTTGAATGGTATCCCAGATATTTTTGTGGTGCCATGCCAGTTATTACATCCATTTTGTGACAGATGGGGGGAAAAAACAATCCATGGAGGCCCAGTCAAGTTTAGTATCACCCACCCCCTTTTAGAGGCTTCATTCTGTTTGTGTAGAATGCACAGGCAGACAAGAGATAAAATTAAGCTTATATTAACCCTCTCTTTCTGGTTCGCACAATATATGCAGTTATAGATAAGTGATTCAACAATTAATTTTGGATAAGTTCAAATTAATTGATCCAGTAAAATGTGTCACACAAAAACACCTGTGCTCTAAATTCTATTGGATTAATTTAGGATTATAATACTGCATAGAGAGACATATGTTTAATTAGTAGATGTATCTGTATTTATTTCCTTGCTTACTTAAATAGATGCAAGAAGATAGTCTGTTGTGTGTACTGACATTTGAATTATTTATTTGACTTACACTCTTCTACTTTGGTGACTATTCAAGAAGGTAACAATATTTTTAAAGTTTAAAACATAAAATTAACAATAAAATTAATATTAAGCATACATTAATAATTATAAACATAGCAAAAAATATGTGCCTTTTCATATTTCTCTTCCTTTGTGCACCTGCGGCTCCAGTTCTAATTTGCTAGCATTAGATGGCTCACCAGTGTGCTAGAAACCATTAGTCTTATATACCAATCAAAATTCCCTTGAGATAGAGAGACAGACACACACACACACATACTGTATATACACACATGCATACACATTGTCAAGATAAGGCTTATAGCAAAGCTCTATTCAAGTACAATTAGAGTTTATGGATGTGAGATCTCAACACACAGCATTATAGAAGAGATTCATTTGGAACTTGTTCTTTGTTTAAGAATGTTCCTGATAGCATAGGTACAAAAAAAGAAAAAATATGCTGTGCAAGTTAAGAGAACAGGGAGTTGATAAAAATGTGCTGTGTTAAATGAACACAATTATTTTTCATGATTATTCTACTGAAAGTAAGTTTTTAATAAAAATGGTACTTCAGTTGTAACTGAACTTTCTGACTGTACAAGTTGTCAATCAGTGGAACAGGCTGCCACATGAGATGTGATCTCCTTTGCTAGAGGTCTTCAAACAGAGGCTGGATGGTCATCTGTCAGATGCTCTTGTGGAACCTGTACTGAGTCATGGTTTGGATTAGGTACCTCTATCATAATTTCAAATTCTTATCATTCAAATGAAAACTTAGCAGGAAATAGTAGTCCTTATATCTGGGGAGAAGTTATTTCAAAGATGTCATCCTAGTTAAACCTAAAGATAGCCTGTCTCAGAACTGGAAAGCTTCTGAACCCATACCTACTCTGCCTTCTGCAATTAAGCTTAAGCTTGTTTTTCCCCTCTAGACCCTAACAGGTCAGATGGCACTCAACATGCTACTGAGGAAAGACAGAATTACAGGGGGAATATGGAACATAAGCATGAACACGGGAAAGCTCAACACAGTGAAATATGAAATTAATTGACTACAGATTGACATCTTAGCCATTAGAGAATTGAAATGGTCTGGACACATTCAGTCAGAAGATCATACTGCTTACTATTCAGGGCATGAAAAGCAAAAATGGAAAGATATAGCAAAGAGTACTTGGTTACAATGCAGTTAATGATTGAATATTATTCATTCATTCATTCATTCATTGCATTTATATAGCTGCACATCTCACAGAATGACTGGGCAGTGTACAATAAAAAATATTAATTGGATGTTGTGGACAACCCTTCAATATGACATTTATCCAAGTCTATGTTCTAACCACTGATGCAGAAGAAGAGGAAGTGGGTTAGTTTTATGGTCATGTTCAATCTGAAATAGAACATGCAAGTAAGATGTACTGCTTATGATTGGAGATCAGAATGTCAAAGATGAAATAGTAGGGAGGAAAAGCAGTTGGACTGTATGGCCTAGGAAATAGAAATGAAGCAGAAAGATAACTTACCAGTTTCTGCCATTTGAATGATTCCTTCACTGCTAACAACTCAGAAGTTCCAACCTTGAATTAGTATGCTAAAGGACACCCATGCACATATAATAACTGATTCAAAGATCAAAGAAAGATGGAATATGTAATTTTGTACTGTAGAGAAATCAACATCCAAAATATCTTAGAAGACATTGCCTATTAACAAGAGCCTCTAGTGTTAGAAGATGAAATTAGGTCAACATTCCAGTCATTATCAATTTGAAAGACTACATAATTTGATGGACTATAAAAATACAGCAAGCAAGAGAAGAAGAATTAGAAGGTTCTAACCAAATTATGCAGCAAATCTGGAGAGTGGCACAGTGGCCCACAGATTGAAGAAGTCAGTCTATGTGCCAATATCAAAGAAAGAATGAAGCTTCCAAACTCTTGTAAAATATCCTTTCATATCCTAGGAAAATAATGCTTGGAATCATCCAGTGCAGATTAGAGGACTACACAGAAAAGGAGATGCCAGATGTTCAGGATGGGTTTAGAAAATGCTGAGGAACAAGACACATTATTGCTGATGCATGCTGGACAACTGAGAAAGCCAAAGAATAGAGAAAAAAAAGCTAACGTGCTTCATTAGTTACAGAAAGGCCTTTGATTGCATTGACCATTTCAAGCTGTAGAATACCCTTAGGAAGATGGGAATCCCAGAATACAGGTAGTCCTCGGGTTAAGAACGCCCGGTTTATGGGCAACCCATAGTTAAGAATGGAGCCGTGTGTAGCAAAATTCAAGTTAAATACACAATGATTTGTGTTAAATACACAATGGTTTGAGTTAATTACACAATACTATTCATACAGTATTATACAGTAATAGTATTCCAGCTTACATACAAATTCGACTTAAGGACAGACTTTGGGAACAGAACTCGTTCTTAACCTGGGGAGTACCTGTATATCATTTTCCTCTTGTGAAACCTATACACAGAACAGGAAGCCACAGTCTGGATGAAACATCGCGAAACAGACTGGCTCCAGGTGGACAAAACAGTGAGAGAAGGCTGTATACTCTCTCCTTATTTATTCAGTCTATATGCTGAATACATATTGAGGCAGGGTTGATTGGAAGAAGATAAGCATTTAAAATTGGAGGGAAAAAAATAACTTGCACTATACTGATGACACTACTCTGATAGGTGAAAAATTTAATTCTTAGAATTTGTGGACAGGGCTTGCAATAAAGCCTAGTGATTCAGCCTTAGCTACTGGTGGAACTGGGTCAAAGAAACAGTATTAACAATTCTAGTTCAAACATATATGTATCAGACAAAACAAAAAAAGTAAAACCCCAAAGGGGCAACAGAAAATAAGGATTGTCCTAATTAATGTGAGCTGCCTAGGATTATCAAATATAAGACAAGTGGCCATATCAGTTTTGAAATAAATTAATAAATTGACTTGGAATGCAAAAATGACTTAGCTAACTCTTCAGAGTGTAACACCTACCTTATTAGAAAATAACATGAATTTATCTATATATCATGTGGTGTAATTGAATATTACTGTATCATGTAAAGGGGTTTATACCCAAATAGACAAGCACTTAGGTGTGTACCACTAGATCCATGAGATGCACTAAACCACAAGACAATCTAATCGCAGCAGGAGGCAGCACCCAACCAAGCTTGGCTGATGCAAAAAGATAAGAAAGGCTGGACCCAATTACTGGGTGGCAAATCGACACTAGATCTCAGAAGTGAAGCTGGCTGGGAATCCAGTCACAAAAGCATCCCCAAGAAGGCACCAGCAAACCGCTTATATTTTGTTGCGAAGAAAACAACGTGTGCGTGTTTGTGCGCTTTCCAGGAGTCAAGCTTGATTGAGGGAGGGTTATTTTTTCCTAATGCAATTAGTTTATTTTTGGATTAGCGTTGTGTGAATTCCTCTGCTATAGTTTGAAACACGTCGTTTATTACTTTAGTACCATGTGGAGCTAATTGTGGTTCATTCATCCAGCCGTGATGAAACGAACCATGCTTAAGCGTGAAAGGTGAACGTGTCTGTGTGTAGACGGGGGTCGATATAGCTGGGTGAAGAACTATTGCATAAGAAATATGCCCTCTTGGTCCTAATGTTCAGAGAATATCTACCTGCACTGTGCAAAATAGTGCTTCGTGCCTTTCGTGAAGGTTACCAACCGAAGCGCTCGGCGCAGAGGAAGTGTTTATTTTTAGGGCGCTTAGCAGCTTCGCACCGTTTCAGGAGAAACAACGTTCTTGAGGGAAGTACTCTTAACACGACGCCTTGGCAGCTTTAATACGCTCGAGAAGTCCCTTCGTATCGCCTTGGTCTGCTTGCGGTCCCGCCCATTGCAGACCCCTCCTTCCCTCCCAACAGCAGACAGGCAGGAAGGCGGTGCGGTCGGGCGGCCATTTTGTGGCGCTGCTGGGTCGCTGGCGCCGGGCTCAGCGGCGAGTTGGTTTCATTCTAACCCTTTTTTCCCGTACAGGCTCCTCGGTAAGAACATGGAGCTCTCCTGCCTCGCTGAGGAGCGGGAGGGAAACCGGGCTTGCCCACCTCGGCTGCAAGCGAAATGTGGTTCTCTTTCACTGCGGCTGCACAAAGGCGGGAGGGCGGGAATTAGGCCTGAGGGAAATTCCGGAGCCTCGTTGCTTCCTAAGTCCTAGATCCATAATATGGGGTCATCGGTACGACTTGTTCAGAGGATGTGTAACGTCCCCAAGGTATTTTAGGCTTGGCGTGCAGGTTTGTGTAGTTTCTGTGAATGGCTGAGCTGGCTCCGGGCAGTGAAGAATTGCCTACGGGCCTTGTCGTTTTGTAACCCCGTTTCTTTTGGGGGTAGGTGAGTATTAGTGCTCTTACCATAAATTGGCTGCGTGAAACTCTGCTTCTCCAGTGCCTCCTCGGGCCTGATTTGATGTCGCTGGTCGCCCAGCCAAGGAAAGTACAAGCGCCCTCGTTGAAAAGGAGGCGAAGTGAGGCTGTTTTTGATTTAAAACCAAGATGGCCTTGGCTGCGGAAAATTCTGCAACGATCTACTACAATACGTCTGCTTCTTTCTGGGTTGGAATTGAATAAAATTGCGCGGTTGCGCATGTTCGTAGTGATACTGGGCTTAATTTGAACAACGCTATTGCTACTTTTTGATCTTTTGGGACTGATAACGAGTGTCATTTACTACAAGTTTCGGTATTGGTGTGTACTTGTTTTTTTAAATCGCGAGTGATCTTAAGGCATGCATTGACTGGTTTTTTTTATTACGTAAATGCGAAATCTGAAACTGGTCCTTCCTAGATGCAAATATTAATTTTGTGATGTGATAACAAGTGAAAACTAGGTGTCAGTATTGGTTAAAGAGATTTAAAGGAAATGTTTTCATAAAGCTTGGTGTACATGTTCAGCGTGGATGCTTTTTAAAAAAAGATGTATGTTGAAAAGGATGTAACAAATCCATCTGTTATGTAGAGATGGGGGCCTAAGTAATTATATATAGAATTTAGTCATGTGTTTTGAAGTCTTGATAAAATAGAGCTGTATTGGGTGCTTTATTATATTAGCTTCTTTATTTTTCATGTTGGAGAGTGATATAAATGCAAAAAAAAAATCCTTCCTAAGGAGCAAAAATAATTGATGTGAATTCACCAGATACTTAGAAAAGTAGCAGAAATTTAAATGTGTTCAAGTAGAAATGGATACAATAGTTTTATAAGAGTTTTCAGAAATAAGATTTGGTATTTTGAGTTTGGTTAACTTGAGTTGGAAAACTTGGCTGTCATTTTGTCTTAATCTTGACTTTTCAGCTGTGAATTAATTTATTTTTGTTTTCTTTTTCTGTTCTCCCAGCTATTGGGTAAGCACAGTAAGTCTGCCATTATAGTGTCTAAAAGAAGGCTCCAAGAAAATGTTGAGAAGCTGTTTTGTACTTTAGAATATTCTGCTTTATCATAGTTTCACGTATTATGTTAGTTTCATAGGACTGTGGTGTGTACTTTCAAAATTCAAATGCAGATGTTGGAAGTGAGTTTTGTAAAGGTAACCCAGTTACCAGCTTTGGAATGATGAAGATCAGGCACAAATGGACATGGCAGAAAGTTTCAGCATATTAGTTTCTACATACAAATATATACACATGCAGACACTTTCTGATGGTTTTAATATGTAGTTGAGTCCTTAAGAATGTTTATTTAATGCAATGCATGAAGTTTATATATAGAAAATAGAAGCAAGGGTAAAACTGAGCATGTTGACAGGTTCTTCTGTTTAATAGAAATATCAACAAGTAGACTGCGGCTTCCGATATGATGTCCTATGGACAACTTCTGAATATTATATGGAAATGGAATTATGTGCAAAAGTTCACCAGGATTTTTGTTTCAAGTAAACAAAAAAAAAAAAATGTGCCAGTACATTCTTTCATGAACCAACATGTCTTGTCATGTTCTTACATGAATGAACAAATGTTTTGTAAATTGTTTATTTATTTAACAGCATTGTTTAGAAAGCGGTAATTGTGGTTTTGATCTTCTGGTCAGTTTTTTAGATTTGTGGGGGGGGGGGGGTTCCCTGTTCAGATTTGAGGTTTTAATTTGAATTTGGTGGACGTTATTAATCTTGTGATTATGTTGTGTCAGCTTTAAAAACTGTTTCGGTAAATGATTGGAAAACTGTGGTCAATAAAAAACTTCCTTTAATGTTTAAATAAGCTTGGTTCATAGCACTACTAGTCAAGGCATTCATGAGATTTTTATTCTATCTGTTGTTTTCTTTCCCTAAATTGGATATTATTTTAGATTTTGTAGTTACTGGGTGCCAGATAACAGAACTTGTAGTTAAGGAGGTATTTCTAAGCTGCCAAAATGCACACCCTTACTGAATGCTTGGCACTTTTTTGATTGTGAAATAATATTTTGGCCTATTGCTTTGAGAATGGGATTGTCCTGTTTCTAATTTGTATTGGATTATATACATTGTTTTTTGTAACTCTGAACATAAATGAACAGTGATAGTTTTATAGCAAAATATGTAGAAGGAAGGTTGATGTATGGTATTGAAGATTTAATCTGATTTCTGCAAATGTGGCAGGACCTCAAAGGATATTACATTTAGAGATATTTTTTTTTTACTCTATTTAATTGGATGAGAAGTAGGTTACTTCTAGTTTTCTTGGCAGGGGAAAGATAATCCTCTTTCTGAAACCAGTATTGGCAAATTATATATCTAATGTGAGAGACTACAGTATACGTTATGGCTTTTAGTTTATTTTCATTTTTATGTTTGGTACTTTGATTTAAAATAAATACTAATTGCTGTTGTTAAAGTGTGTGAACTAGTGTGAGGGATAAACAGAAGTTTTAATTTGGGCACACTCAAACTTGTGGTTCCCATATGTTGGGAGTGCCTTATCATGGTTTTGGCCCAACATTTTCTTTAATGCACAGTTCAGAATGGACTGTTAACTGTAGCTATATGTTGCTTGCATTGATTCTTGCCTCCATTTATTCTTTATTGCAGTCTAAAAGTTGGTTTTAATTGGTTGCCCACAGGATTGACTTGGCTTCTGCTACTTGTTAAGGAAAAAAAAAACATCTCTCCTTGCAGGTAAGATGCTCTCAAAATATATTTATGATTAATGAGCACAACTTGACAATTCAAGATTATTTTTGAGGTGATTTTGAATACATGAATTGATTTTAAACATTTCAATCACCAAAATGGTACAGACTTTTCCCTTTGAGGTCCAGTTGTTAACATTTTTGAAGACATTTCTACAGACAGAATTTTTAAGTATGTCTTTCAATTTGTCTTTTTAAATATACTTTATAAATCTAGTGCTTATCAAGTATTGGTTATAAAAAAAATTAGCCATGTACGTTTTAAAAAACTTGTTTCCCCCTCTGGTACTCTGATAAATTTGATTTATTTTAGCTGCCACGTGCCATCTTTGTAATATAATAGTATCTGCATTTTGTGTTTGGATTTTTTGTTGTAATCCTATCTTTTTTGGCTGTCTAAAAGAACTGTCAGATATACACCCACACAAACACACGCACAGATCATATTAATGAATATCTGGACTTTGTTTACTTTGAAGAATGCAGTATCAGATTTTTTTTAGAACATTTCTTGAATATATGTACAGGCTGTTTTTCTGGAGAACTGCAATATTATGCTGGTTACATATGTTGGTTGTACTTTTAATATGAAGAGGCTGTTTATGTACAATCATTCTGTTTTGCATTTTAAAAGAATAATTTTGTATTTCTTTTTATATTTTAAATTGTTCTAAGTAGGCTGCCCTATGACAGAAAAACTGTGATTTTAGATATTATAGCTTTATAAAATTGGCTTACTGTAATTCCCTCATTTTTACTTTGCTCTATCTGAAAGATAGAGTGTCTATCAAAATATAAAATATTAGTGCACGCCAACAGCACAGTGAAGCTATTAAAACTAGTAAAAGCAGAAGTTGATGCAAAACTTTTCACTATTGTTATGAAGACAAAGGTAGAGCTTTTTTAAAAGCCACATATACCTCTTATATCTATACAGTATTCATTTTGAAATATAGAGCAGGGCGTCTGATGTCTGCTAGTATTTTGAGCAGATTTGTTAGATTTGTTTGATTAAAAAGATGTAGCTGTCTGCATTGGTCTCAATACTGTTTATGGTTGCAGAGAAAGTTTTGGATATAACTTTTTTAGGTGGTAATTGCTTTCTTAGATGGTAATTACGTCTTGCTTCGTAATTGGAAATGTGTAGTAACCTATGTGTTATATCAAAGCATGTATGTATTTAACACAAATGAAGTATTTATATGGATCAGAGCAGTCTTTGCTTTCAGTCTTTACAGATCTCCAGCTTACCTTCAGCCAGAACATTATCTGGAGGTGCATTGCAGAGTTCTTAAATATATTTGCATAAAAATTGGCCTGCTGTTGTGACTCCATACATTTGACCTGTCAGTTGATGGCCATAGAGATAGACAAACAGCTTTGGATAGGCCTTCAAATCTGTAATTTATTTAATAATAAATATAGCTTTTAAAATCAGAATGAAAGCATCAGTAGGATTTGAATATTGTTTGATAATATCTGAATCTCTGGAAAACGTGAATATTGCGGAACAAGCCCCTTTGGTCTTTATAAGCACAAGAAAAAGCTAAAGTAATTATATCACCTAAAATATTGAGTAGGCCACTTGCTTTTGCAACTCAGCTTACAAATGTATTCATGGTAGGTTCTCCATTGAATGTGTAGTCCAAAGACATATATGTCTAAGCATTTAAATACCTCTCTTTTATTGCTGGAAGATGCTCAACATTATAGTAGGTGATTCTCCAGCTATTAGTACTGCATTAAGTACTAAATACTAGTCTTTTAATATTGACAGTGCTTTTAAGTTTTAAAGCATTAGGCATATTACATATAACCATTACACAGAAACTCAAATTTAAATGCATTCCTTATTTATTTTATATTTGCCTTAAATTATTATAATAGAAACTCAGAGATCAGTAGGTAATGTTGATTACTTTGTGTTGATTTTGAACTTTTTTCCATTTGAGTAGCATGTAACTTATAGTTTTATGATACAGTATTTCTCCCATTGGAAATACATTTCTTACTACTAAATATCTGTTACACTATTTGGAAGATTTCATTTGTTTTCTAAAAAATATATTGACAAATAGTGATTGTAATACATATAAATAATTTGTTAGCAAGCAACATTACTTCATAAAATAACCCTTATACATATTTTTCTATACTAATTGATGATTTTGGAAATTAAAATTAACATAACCATGGTTAGGTGAAAAAATGTGGTTTAGGGTGTATTTGTATGGTTTGGCATTTGCCTTGGGTAAGAAATTTACCCATAGTGCACCAATGACATGGCACCAGCTGCATTTTGCCAATCATCTTTCTCTCCAGCTGGTACTCTAGCCACTTCTGCAGAGGCAAGTCTGCATTTCCTGATTTTTGAAAACAGTAGGTGTACATGCAGTAATCAAATTTGAAACCATCATGTATGAGGTAAAGGGTTGCTAACCCTTTGTCTCTTTGTTTTCACAAAGAATATCCTTCATGGCTGAAGAAGTAGTAGATGCTGTGGGAGTATGTCTCTGTTTTGTATCTGCTTCAGCATTCTAGCTCATTTTCTAAGTTGGAAAATGACCTATTTAATTTCATCTGGCCTATTAAGTCTGGCTACATATGACATGCTTGACCACTCTGGTTAGTGGAAATTCATATGTGACCATGGTAGCCCCCATCTTGTATCATTCTTTAACCATGTAGCTTTCCTGTAGATAAGCATGCTACCAAACCCAGAGCAGTTGCCATTTCCAATTTAACAAAAATATGAAAAAATGATTAATGTTCAGTATACCTATTGTTTTAAAAAATCAGGAAATGCAGGCTTGCCTTCGCAGAAGTGGTTAGAGTACCAGCTAGAGAGGAAGATGACTGGCATTTTGATCAGTGTTAAAGGGAAATGGCAGCTACCTGAGGATTGAATAGAATGCTTAACCATAGAAACTGACTGGGAGGTGCATTCTTGGTAGTAACACACCCATTTACAAGCATTCTGACCAACTTAGAAAAGGCAAATATGGTCACATGGGGCTGTGGTTTGATAATCTAACCTGAAGAAAATGATAGTACAGGTTCAGACATGATGTAGCTTACTTTATGAATACAGTATACCCAAAATACAGAATGCTTCTGGCCTAATTCTTCTAATTTAACACACCCGTTACTCCATAACATAAGGATCCCCAACTGTGTTGCGCAAGTTGACACAAAAATTGCCTCTGCAACGTTGCCTTGTCATTGCAATTAATAACATTGTTATAAATTTTCAGGTATGGGAGTATTAATCTCAGTTTTGCAATAGCAGAATTTATGATGTTGCCAGTGATGTTTGTGTGTCTACATGTTCTGTAGATTATGAAGACCATCGTAGTCCCACCAGCACCAATATCAATGACTTTTCAGTATATCATATATTTGCTAATTAATCAGTGGATGGCTTTGTTGCATCATTAGTTTCAGTATATATAGAGATACATACACATATTATAAAGGAGAATTAAACTGAATTGGTTCTGAAGATTCTAGCAGCATAACCTGATGTTTTATTAGTTTCTTGCCTTGTTTCATCTAGCTTGTAAGTTGTAAGACTTTGGTTGAGCTTTTGTTCTTAAGACTATTAGTTCTTGGTGGTTTCAGTTAAGATTAATGTTGTTCTCTGCAACCATAAGGAGATTTTAATTAAATAAGGGAAGATTCCTCTCATTTTTTTTGGTCCCACTTTTCTGTCTATATAAAATTCAAGGCAAATTGCAACAATTAAAGATACAATAATTAGAAATACAAATTATAAAACATAAGAATAAAATAATTAAAATCAAAGTAAATTTAAAATCAAAATTAAATCAAGTAAAAATCTGATGAAAGATGGGTTTTCATAATGTTCTAGGGTAATATGGCCCAAACAAACTTCCTTGGAGAATGCATTCCATAGCCAGAGAGCTGTGCAGTAGAAGACACAGTACTCTACTGTGTACTAGATGGGTGAACTTTTGACAGTTTTGGAGGTGGACCTTCAAAAGATCCTTTTCTGCTTAATTAAGTAACTAAGCAGGCAGATTGATAGTGGGAGAGGCAATCCTTTTCATGAGATTGCTTTTAACTATCAGGATTTTTGAAATAACAAAAATCCTGATACTGCAGGCTTTTGGAAGCCCAGCATTCTTTTTAATGGCGTTTGAAAGACTTTCTTGTTAAATCTTTAATATGTTAAATAGTAATTCTTGATAGTGTATTCATTCATAGATATTCCAGACCTTTCATGCTAGGAATATTTGTAGCAGTGCTACTTAGCTGAATCAGAGATGCAAATGGCTATATTTTAATATTGTCAGAAATAGAAAGATCTAACATTGGTTTTACAGAGACAGAGAAATAGGAGTGAACTGCTGGTTTGTAGCTGACTCCTAAAGAGTAGCAGGTTCTGTAATAGCTAGAAATTCTAGAGCTTTTTGTCCAAATACCATGTCAGATTCTCTAGCTTATATGAAGAAATTACTGTAGTAGTAGAGAAAAGAAAACTTTACAAGGAATGAGGAGGGACAGTGAGCAGGATGCAGATGCTAGATGACTGGATATCTAGAATTGTGGTTTTGATGCCTACTTATCTTTAAAGAGCTATTTGTTATTGTTTGGGGCTGAAATATAAAATTTGATTATGTATAATTTTTCCAGCCTGCTTCAAATGCAATTTGTGGATTGGATTGTCATATCTGAAGTTCTGATTTGGTGCTTTCCTGGAGATTTTTCTTTTTCTTTTCTTTTCTTTTTTTTTTTTTTTGGTGCCAGTTCTTGATTAGATTTAAGCTAACAGCTTTTGTTACTTCATGTTGCAGTTTACTGGAAAGACTTGCTATGATCTTGCTTTTAAATTAGTCTCTGTAGAAAGTGCCATGTAAATAGATTTAGAGATTAGAATTCTTATTCAAGACCTCCAGGAACATGTAAACGTAATAATTTCTAGGTTAAACATGTGGTGTCATGAATAGTCTGACCTAGTCGTTGCCTTTTCTCATCTGCAGGTGTGTGTATTTCAGCGCAGCATGGCTGTGGTCATCCGCTTACAAGGTCTCCCAATTGTGGCGGGGACTATGGACATTCGTCACTTCTTCTCTGGATTGACCATTCCTGATGGGGGCGTGCATATTGTAGGGGGTGAGCTGGGTGAGGCTTTCATCGTCTTTGCCACTGATGAAGATGCAAGGCTTGGTATGATGCGCACAGGTGGTACCATTAAAGGGTCCAAAGTCACACTGTTGCTAAGCAGTAAAACTGAAATGCAAAATATGATTGAACTCAGTCGTAGGCGTTTTGAAACAGCAAATCTAGATATGCCACCGGCAAATGCTAGCAGATCTGTTCCACCACCTAGTTCTGGAATAAGTAGTAGGGTGACTCTTTCTACTACAGTATCTAATTTCAACAGCCCCTCTCCTAGTGTAGTAACTGCAGCTACTTCAGTTCACGAAAGCAGCAAAAACATACCAACATTTTCCACTGCCAGTATGGGAACTGCACCTCCCAATTTGGGTGTTACTTTTGGAAGTCCCACATTTAGCTCTACTATATCTAGTACTGCATCCCCAATGAACACAGTACCACCTCCACCAATACCTCCTATTCCAGCTCTACCATCATTGCCCCCAATGCCTTCTATTCCTCCCATACCCGTTCCACCTCCTGTTCCTACATTGCCTCCTGTGCCTCCTGTCCCCCCAATACCTCCTGTACCTCCTGTACCACCTATGACACCTCTGCCTCCTTTATCAGGAATGCCTCCTATGAATCCCCCACCTGTTGCTCCTTTGCCTGCTGGAATGAATGGGTCTGGAACAGCATTGAATCTGAGCAGTAACTTGAACCCAATGTTCATGAATCCTATAAATGCTATTCAGATCAGTTCTCAAAGTAGCGTGAAATCTCTTCCTATCAATCCAGACGATTTGTATGTCAGTGTTCATGGAATGCCATTTTCAGCAACAGAATCTGATGTCAAAGATTTTTTCCATGGACTCCGTGTGGATGCAGTGCACATACTGAAAGATCATGTGGGACGTAATAATGGAAATGGACTAGTTAAGTTTTGCTCTCCTCAAGATACATTTGAAGCCTTGAAAAGAAACAGGATGCTGATGATTCAGCGTTATGTTGAAGTTAGTCCTGCAACAGAGAGACAGTGGGTTTCTGCAGGAGGTCATATAACATTCAAGCAAACTATGGGTCCTTCCGGACAAAACCATCCTCAAACTCTCTCTATGTCTAAATCTCCTAATGGGCAGAAAAGATCAAGATCCAGATCTCCACATGATCAGGGCTTCTGCGTTTATTTGAAAGGTCTTCCCTTTGAATCTGAGAACAAACATGTAATAGATTTCTTTAAAAAACTAGATATTGTGGAAGACAGTATTTACATAGCTTATGGACCCAATGGGAAAGCACTTGGTGAAGGTTTTGTTGAATTCAGGAATGAAACTGACTACAAAGCAGCTTTATGTCATCATAAGCAGTACATAGGAAATCGTTTCATTCAAGTTCATCCCATAACTAAAAAAGCTATGTTAGAAAAAATAGATATGATTCGAAAAAGACTACAGAATTTCAACTATGATCAGAGAGAGATTATGATAAATGCAGAAGGAGAAACAAGCCCTTCTAAACTCTGTGCTCATATATCTAATATCCCCTACAATATTACCAAAATGGAAATTCTTCAGTTTCTTGAGGGGCTGGCCATAGAGGAGAACTCTGTACAGATACTTGTTGATACTAATGGGCAAGGATTAGGACAAGCACTGGTCCAGTTCAAAACTGAAGAAGATGCTCGTAAGTCAGAGCGCCTACATCGAAAGAAACTGAATGGAAGAGATGTTGTGTTAAGAGTGATTTCTCTTGAAGAAATGAGAGAAATTGAGAGAAATCCTCCCTCTCAAGGGAAAAAAATGTTGAAAATGCCATTGCAAGGGAATACAGCAATGCCAGGAGTACAGAATGCTGGTGGGGATGAGCATTCTTTCATAAGTAGTAGTTCAAAAGATGCAAAGAGTGGTCCTCCTTTTCATTTTCCCAGCAATTTCAGTGGTTCTAATGCATTTGGTCCTCCTCTTCCACCACCAGGAATAGGAGGAGGTGGTTTTGGTGATTCCAGGCCAGGAATGCCTTCTATTGGAAGCAGTGGCTTGCCTGTCCTGCCTGGTACAGGTATTGATGTCCCAGGTTTTGGAGGTGGGCCTAGTAATTTAACTGGGCCGTCTGGTTTTGGAGGAGGTCCTCAAAACTTTGGAAATGGTCCTGGTAATTTAACTGGTCCTCCTAGTTTTGGAAGTGGACCTCCAGGTCTTAGTAGTGGGCTTGGACACTTAAGTGGACCTCCAGGGTTTGGGCCTGGACCTGGAAACTTGCATATTGCTGGGCCACCTGGATTTGGAGCTGGCTCTGGTAAGCCAGGGCCAACTGTCATTAAAGTTCAGAATATGCCCTTTACTGTATCAGTGGATGAAATTTTGGATTTTTTCTATGGTTATCAAGTAATCCCAGGTTCAGTGTGCTTAAAATACAATGAGAAAGGCATGCCTACAGGTGAAGCAATGGTTGCATTTGAGTCTCGTGATGAAGCAATGGCAGCTGTTGTTGATCTGAATGACAGACCAATAGGCTCAAGAAAAGTCAAACTTGTTCTAGGTTAGCTGGAGTATAACATCCTTGTAGACTAGATATTAGTGCTGTGATTTATGCATTCAGACTGTTTTATAGTAGCTCCAGGTAGAACCTATAATTTGTTTAAACTACAAATTGTTTTGATAAGAATGAGAACACTGGTTTAACTGTTTACAGAACAATTGCTGCAAAAGAAAATATGCACCAGAGTGGATGTGCAGTTCTGCCAGTACAGATACATGGAGAAGGATTCTCATCAATAGAGATGTTTTCTAATGCTCAATTGACCATGAAATATTCATCAAGGAGTCTAGATTGGTTTCTTGAAAGTTAGGAAACTGAGGAAAATTGTCATGATGAAGTTAGTGATCTCTTAGTGGGTGCTATTGAAGCCATTGTAAAATAGAAACTAGCTATTCCTAGAGTTGGTTAAAAGCTGGCTGAATTTCTTTGTTTACACAAGTCAAAGATTTTTCTGTCGTTTTTAAAGTCCTAATTTTACTTTGCAACTGAATAAAGTCAAAGTATACACAGATTGTTTATGTACTTGTTTTCAAAGATTCTTGGTGTATGGACAGTGAAATAACGCAGATAGGCGGTTTTCCTGTATATGAACAGAACAATCCGTAAAATTCCAGCTTTTTTTGTGGAATAATTTTAGTTTTATTGCAACTGATTATATTGAATATAAGATATTTGCCACAAGTGCAGGTACCCTTGTTGTCTTTCTGCATCTTTATTCACTGTATGATTAAAATGAACACGTGAAGGTGCCATGCAATGCCATAACTTGAAAAAATTGTTTCATTAGATGGTTTTGTTAGGATTGTATGTTACAGTTGGAATAGGATGCTTATCATTTGGTTTTTGTACACTGTGTATGTTGTGTATCTTTTTGAATCACATTCTTATAAAACCTCTTGAGTTTTTAACTCTATAAGTGAACATAAGGGACTGATGCGAAGTGTTAATGTTAGTAATCATTTGTGTTACTATTACTTCATGAACTCTTGTGAATTATTACTATGGATCACTTAAGAAATTAAAGCTTTGCAAACATATCCCAGTACATTTGAGTTCTTATAGTCTTTACAATAGCTTATATTTTCAATTTCAAACTCTGTGTAGCGTTTTGTTTTTTGTTTTTGTTTTTTTGTTTTTTTAAGTAGAGCTCTCTTAGGAAAGAGAGAAGATACCATTATATAGAAAATCAAAGTAGAAATTTGGACTATTCATGATTAGAGCTTAAAAATGGAAAGATTGAAATGAGTTGTTTGAAAAACCCTTTGAAAATCATTGTATTTTAAACAACTTAAAAGCTATTCTGTTCCTAGTTAAACAGTGTCTTTTGAGTTGTGTATGATGGAACATTTGAAGTGCACAGCCTGTTATGATATAGAAATGCAAGTGGCAAGACTGTTCTATTCACCCAGTGTGTAAGATGGATGCAAAAGCCTATTGAATGCTACATCAGGAGAGGATTTTGCAGTTCAGTAATTCTTTGAAGGACTGTGTGAAGGTGTTGCAATGAAGAGGTGGCTGCATTACAACTTTTGTAATTCATGGATTTGAAATTGTTTTGACAGGAACTGAGATGGTGCACTCCTGAAAAATGACATGATTGATTGTATTACACTGTTAAACTTACTAAGCCTCTTGTTAATAAAACTGTCTTTCTGAAGATTTGAGCTATCTATTTTTAATTGTCTGGTGTGTTTCAACAGCAGACTACTACTATTGAAAGGCCAATAAAAATACAGAGTTTGGGTTTGTGATACGACTAGGAAATGAAAATTTCTGTTTTTATTTTGAAAATTGTTATCTATTTGGGAGGGGAGAGGTGGTTTCCTGTGAAGCAGAAAATCTGAGTTGAATTCAGATTAGACGTTCCAGAAATAAAGCCCCATTTGTTTATGGGTGAAAGGGAATGGAGAGACAGTTTCATTGATTTCCTGTTTTGCTGCAGCCTTGTGTGTGGTCTCTCATGTTGCTCTGGTAAGTTCCCATGTCCTCAAAGACAAATTTTCAGGAGGCAAAGGAAGCATCCGAAAATTGCCTCATTGTTTCTTTTCAATATGTGGGGGTCCAGCCCTCTGAAAAGTAAAATTGAGAGGTTGAATCAAAAGGTTCCTCTCCATGAAGAAAAATATTTCATCTACTCACGTAAAACTTCTTTCATGAACTGCAGTTTCTTCTGTGAGTGGAGTGGAATCTTTGGCTCCAGATAGATAATTTAATTGAAGAATTGGTTACATTAAGAAAATAGTGTGTGGTTTATTTGATGCTTAAAATTGCATCTCAGCATTGTTTCTCAGTTGCAGTTAAAGTGCTGAGTTTCTTATTTAATGATTATATGCTTGTTTCTCATAGTATTTGAGATGGGATTATTAGCATACTTCTGCATACTCTAGAAAATATTGCAGTACTGTGAGATTCTTGTATATAAGTTTTTTAATACTGCTTTGCAGATGGTGTTGGAAATCTCATCTCATTGTTTCAGTAGTTTTTAATACATTAAAAATAATACGCTAGTATGTGATTCATCAAAATATATATATAGCGAAGAGAGGACAGAAGTGAAGAACAAACTACAACATGCTTCTGGTTTATTAGGAGAGGAACCAGAGCTTCTCTTCACACATATTAAATCATGGACAAGAATGTCCAGTTGTGATTAACGAAGTGTGCATCAGTACACTGCTGCTTAATGATATAGTAATATCTGATTTCAGCCACCGGAAGTTTCTTTTTCTTCACAATGCAAGCTAAAGTGGACTTTGGAACCTGTGTTAAAGGTTCAGTAAGGTTAAAAGAATCCTGGAAATTTGTGTAAGCTGGCAATGGGAAGTAGACATTCCTATCCTTTTCTTCACTGGCAACTTCCTGAGAAGCCATTTCTGTGACTCAGAATCTTGGAAATGGTATGGGGATATTGTAAATGGAAATGAATTGCTGGAAATTGAAGAATCCACCTTCCAGGGATACGTTCCTCTTGAGCTAGGATCTGTTATAGATCTAATTGAATTGAACAGTTTTTTTCTGTTTATTTTCATTTAAAACATTTAATTTGATTAACTTCATGCAGCCTTCTGGATTGAAGGAGAGAATATCTTTTACATAAGGACAGGGGGCATCAGAAGTTCAAGCTCTCATAGAAGTGAGGCATATACCACATATTAGTATACTAAGGATAATAATGATTAAGCTTATTGTCACTTTAAAAAACTTGAAGTTTCCATGTATTAGCTGAATAATAATGGTGTTCCTTGCTAGTTTTAGTTTTACACATTTTAATGGATAGCTGCTTTCAATTCATTTTGAAAGAACAAACATGCAATAAAACTATTTGTGATATTTTCAGAACAGGAAATCTGATAATTGCATTTTCGATAGTTGCAGTGACCCTTTACTACCGAAACAGATCAATTTGCTTTGAAATTATTAGCAGTCAACTAAGAGTAAACCCCATTGAAAATAGTGAGATTGAATTTACATGAATAGGAGAAGGATGCAACTTACTGATGTTTTTCAAAAGTACATATTATTGGAAATAACTTATGGGAGGAAACTATTATTTCATTTGTAGACCTCCCAACTCCCAAATGACTCTGGATGTCTTACAAGCAAAAACCAACCTATAAAAATACAGCTGACCAGAAGAGCAAAATATCAAAACCAAACCAACACAAATCAAACAAAAATAAAACAAAAAAGGTGCCACAATTACTCTGTCCCCCAGGCCTGGGAGCACAACCAGGTCTTCAGTAGTACGCTAAATAATATGATGATGGGACCCACCCAAATCTCTAGGGGGAGATCATTGCAGAGTGCAGGAATTACAATAGAGTAAGTGAACTTCCTGGGTCCTATGAGATGACATTCTGTAATTGACAGGACCCAGAGTGTACCCAGCCTGCTGAATCAAACTGGACTGGCAGAGACAACTTGAAGACAAGCAGTCCCTCAGATAGCTAAGCCCTATGACATGAAGGGTTTCTAAAGGTGATAACCAGCACCTTGAATTGAACCTGGAAGCCAACTGGCAACCAGTGCAACTCGTGAGTAGTTGGATCACACATGCATAACACAATGCCCCTGTCACTGTCTGCCCCACTGCATTCTGAACTAACTTTTGAATGGTCTTCAAGGGCTTCCCTGTGTAAAGCATGTTACAGTAATCCAATTGTGAGATAACATGGACATGAATGACTGTCTGAAGGGCCTCCTGGTTCAGGAAAGGGCGCAGCTGGCACAGTAGATGTACCTGTGCAAAGGACCTCTTGGCCACAGCTTCCACTTGCTCTATGAGCAGGAGCTGAGAATCCAAGAGGATCCCCAGATTGCATACAAGTCTCAGATAGCGAAATGCAGCTTGATTGAGAGCCAACACTAGAATACTTCCACATGGACGTTGGGGATCAAACAGACATAGCCCATAGGTCTTGTCAGGACTGAACCTGAATCTGTTCTTCCCCATCCAGACCCACACAGCCTCCAGGCACTGGGTTAGGACTTCGACTGCATCTCTCGGCCAGCCAGGGGTTGACAGGTACAGATGGTTATTACGTCTTTGATGCTGTTAATTTGTTGCATTATGTGAATGCTATTGCAGAAAATAAAATGAGACTTTGTATATTAAAACATGGTCTAAAACAGATAAAAATCATATTATTTTAACCACCACATGAATATGCTTCTAATACATTTTTGTAAATTTTGATTAGAAGTTTATAGCATTTTAAAAACATAGTTCTACTTAAACGTATCCTTGTTGGTATGCAGCAAAAATGTACAATGTTACCCCAACAATATACATGATGCTTTACTAAATAACAAGCAAAAGATGAGCTTGTTCTAAAGAGATTGTGGATTACATTCCAATGGGGGAACAAACAGGGATAACAATCTGTTAAATGTGTAGTTATAGAAAGTTTTATTGAGAACCAAGATTTCATAGCAAACATGGGATTTAAGGAGAGAAGAGCTAATATGCACTGACGTATAAAGGAGAAAAAATAGGTAGAAAAAAATAACTTTAAATACTGGCAATAGTTGATTCTCTCTTTTGCAAGTCAAGTTTTGGGAATTATTGGTGAAACCTAAAGATATAATTTAACTTTCACTGTTAAGTATATTCTAAATATCAGGTACTGACTGGGTTCATACTTACGTTAATTTCTAATGTGCTTTGTTTGACTTTGACTTAGCTTGTTGTATGAATCCAGCTATTGTTTGTTTAATCAAAACTTTTTTTTAACAATGGTGTAATGTAAAGTATGAACCGACTTGGTTATGAAATGAAGCTACCAGTTGGTATCTTTGACCCAGTTGAAGGCTTCTTTGTAAGTTTCAATTTTTACATCAGAAATTACAATGAGTTATGTGTATCAAAATTATTATTGGAATGTTTATCCAAACCTGGCAATTAGTCTCTAGTTCTTTCAATGGAGTAGGGATTTGGGTACTTCAGACACAATTATCCATAGATTCAAAATGCATGACTAGGATTGAATCAATACAAGCATCTTAGACGATATATTTTGTACTTCTTTATAGATACCATTTTGAGGCAATCCTGCAATTATAATTATTACAAAATTATAATGAGTATTTGGAAAAAAAGTGCTATATGCGGTTGAACAGCAGAATAATTTCTACAGCAAGATACTGACCCAATTCATTCAGTAATACACACATTGAGACAGTATTATTATTATTGTTCCACCTTCTTAATATATAAGTCAAGGGAGAAAACATACCTAATACTCCTGCCTCCTATTTTTTCCCACAACAACCCTGTGGGGTGGGTTGGACTGAGAGAGGGTGACTGGCCCAAAGTCACCCAGCTGACTTTTCATGCTAAGGGAGGCCTAGAACTCACAGTCTCCTGGTTTCTAGGCCAGTACCTTAACCACTACACCAAACTGGCTCTCTAGAATATAACGTAGATAGGAAAAATTATGCAGAAATACTTCTAAAAAACAGTTTGCTTCCTAAATTATTCCTGTCTAAAGAATATATTATGTGTGTTGTGTCAAAGCTGAAAAAAGCTTTTCTTAACTTGCTTCAACAGGAAACAACCCCCAAATTAATTGATATGTTTATTAACTGAGAGCAGGCCTTTTCTTCCATATCAGTTTTGACAATTGTTTGTTTGGGTTTAGCAAATTAAATAGAACATTATGAGAAGTATTTTTGAGCTGTGTATAATGTACAGATCAACATCTTGAAGCTTGTGGCCTGAGGTCATCCTCCCTAGAAGATACCTGGTCTCCTAATGGGCAAGGTAATGACAAAAGACTTAGAAGGAATGACATTAATGGTGGTATCTGTTTTGGAGGCCTTATTTAGGGTTTCTGTTAGAGTAGCTTTGTTAAGAAGACTAGCAGTGTTAATCATTAGTTCCCTGTTTTTGATGTGGATAAGATTAGTTGTACTTCCAAGTGTTAGTGAAAAGATAGTGTTAAATGAGAAATGGTATTGAACTTTACATTTTAGTTGAAAAATATGTTTGAGTTTTTTTCAGTACTTGCAGAAATGTGTGACAAGCCAAAGTCAGATTTATAGCTGTTTAAAACAGTGAGCTTGAACAACTTTAATCTTCTTTGCTTTTGCTAGTCATGGTTACAGGCAGGATGTAAGGCACAAGTCCCACCCTAGTAATAATAAAGTGCAAGCAATTTAAACCTTATAACCATAACTGTTTGGAAATCTTAATTGGTCTCATCCCATAAATAAAGTTGTTACTATTTGGAGATCTGGACTGCTTCATGAAAACTCAAAGTTCTAAAACTAATCCACACTTCTGTGTACAGAAATGTGACATAGTCGGTGCTAGCATTTTCTTTACTATGTTTTGTCAAGGAGCTTATGACATGCACGGTGGGCTAGTCATTAAATCTTCATGGTGACTTTGTGATGGAGGTTACACCAAGGCATAATGATTTCATAACTTCATGATTTTATGAGCATTTGCAGCTGGTTCTGCTTTGGCAGCATCATATAGTTTTATTTTGGATATGTGCAATCTGTCAGCTGTTCAAAAAAATACATTAACTTTTGGTAGAAGACCAATTTGACAGACATTTTGCTTGCTTACTAATTATGAAGTCCTTTCTGCATTTTGAATAGTGCAAGTAAGTTGGTTTTTTCAGTGCTCAATTTGGAAATGGCAGTTAGCAAATAAAAGTGTAAAAGTAGTGGAGTTCTTTGTGTACCCAATTAAAAAATGTTTTTGACAAGTAGGTGGTTTAATTCAGTGTTCATCAGTGAAAGGGACTTCAGCCAAAGCAAGTTTTCAGTTATGAGGGATGGTTTTAAAGCATTTCTTAACTAAAACTAGGATACAATACCTACGTTCCATTCTAGAATTCTAGTTATGTCACGGGTTTTATTAATATTAAAGTAAATATATATTCATATACATATATTCAAGAATCATAAACCCCTTTTAAAATTCTTAAAATAATGAAATTTTGCACACAAATAAGGTGATGTCTAGGGAAGCATGGGTTTTTTTATTCAGATTCTGATAATGTTTTTGTATTCATTGCAGTGGAACTGTAATCATAACTTTATGTACAATGCTAGATCTCAGACACAAGCATAAAGTATGAAGGACAACCAGTTAACATTAATTTTAAACTACAGAACAGGTGAAATGTATTGTACAAGAAACACAAGACACTTTTTCCAAAAATGGTATGATCTGTTACTAGAAAATGGTGTTATTTTGGTACTTTCTCATCAGAAATTTTTTCTGATGTTTTTAACCTAAAGGTTCCAGAGGATTAAACTGTATTGAATATTAATCAGTTTCAGGTAGGTGAAACTTCTAGTATATGGTTGATTGACAATTGGTATTTCTCAGTTGTGTAGATTAGTTGCCTATTTAACAAAACATTTTGTTCACATCTGTATGGTAAATGCTGCTCTTTTTGAGATTTGCATTCAAAGGAATGTCATTTTTATAGGCATCTAAGGCACTTGGATCTACACACCCACATATGGTGATCCTCATAAATTATTTTGTTAATTCAACAGTTGAACTTTGCTGAAGTCCACTTCAATAAAATCACTGGCATATAATTTACAGCAGGTTTAAATTATCTGGATTTAAAATTAATAAGAGGTTTCTAATAATTGTCTCACAGTCAGGAGAGCAAATCCAATTGCACTAGTTGTAAATTCTCCATTCCTTGAGAAGAAGAAATTTTGAATCACAACAGGAACAAAGAATATAGTCTTCCATATTACTGTGCATTTCTTGTTTTGAACATTTTGTACAGTAGTGATGCTGGATTCCTTTTCTTCAAGTACTGTGATCTAAGAAGTTGCAAGATTGTTGGATTTTTTTTAGAAAATGCAAATTAGACAAAACCAGAGACAATACTTGTTGGCATTTTGTATTCTTTCCTCCTCCTAAGTAACAAAGAATTGGATAGCCAGAACCGAAGTTCTAGGCCTTTTGGGCAGTGGGCACAATTGAAGATATGTTGTGAATGTACTCAGAAAAGCAGAGGAACTTACACATTCACAAAAGATTTGTCATGGCCAATCACAAAACAGCCATACTGCATACCTGCTGTATACGTTCTGGTCTCTTGGGACATTTTCTGCCACCCCAGCAAAGCTTTTTGTCTTGGCCAGGTGTAAACATTTTTAAACAAAACTCTTGGCTGTAGCCACCTGTCCTTATCTTCTGTGGCTGTATGTAGACCCAAAGCATGCTTGTAAATAATGCCAACTTTCCATTAACTTCAAATTCAAAATAATTTAAAAAATACCTTGCAAGCACAAGCATGGACATTTACTTTATTCTTAAAATTGTCTGGTTTACTATTTACATACTGCTGCTTTGGAATTTCTGTGAGAATGCAAAACTATCCCTAGGAATTGAAGAATTTATATTACTTTTTTCTCCTCCAGCATCTTATGTAGTGGCCTCTATATGTGCATTTAATCAAATCAGTGCTAAATTACATAGGGTTTTACTGATACTGTGATTAGATCTAGAAATTGTGTGTTCAACTCTGTGAACTACTAACTACTAAGAAGTGAATTACTTCTTAACAAAACTAATATATTGCAGTTGATGTATACCCAATGAAATACATTATTGAAAGCTGTATAAATTATGTCTTTCTGACAAAGCTTCCCGATAACATGCTAAGAGTAATGGCGTTTTAATTTTGTACTTAAAAAAAAAAACGCGCTTAGGAAGAATCCTTTAGTATTTAACCCAGAAAGAAGAACTGATTGGCCTGAGCTGATGCAACTCATCAGCCTATTTTTGCAAGCCTTTCACAGGATTAATATATGCCAACTGAGTGTTACATCTCCAATATCTTGAGAAATTACTTTTGTATTAGACAGACACAGCAAATTGCATTTGGCTTATACCTGAAAAAGTACAAGGTTTCTTTTATTTTCATATAAGCATTTCAGCTTTACCTTACTTCTGTATTCCTCAACCTTACCCTACACCTAAACCTGTGAGGATTGCATCCAGGCAGCAAGCTCAGCTACTTATCTTTCTTGGGTACATATAGATCTACCTTGTGTTGCCTTTAGTGACAGTTTTGTATGCCAACTTGTGGAGAACATCTAAAAGGTTACTTATTTCTTGTCCATCAAACAATTGACAGGTGAGTTTTTTTTTGGATAAACATTAATTCTTATTCAGATAAGAATGATGAAATACTATAGGTGTTATCTTTACAATAAAATATGCTGTAGTACTTTAAAATATGGTTTTAGAGAGAAAAACAGCTAAAAATGAATCACAATTGTGGAAAACATATTAAAAACACATACTGGCTTTGATTTGTTTTTCAGTTGGAAGAGCCAGGTAATATTGTTTGAACTTTTAACTAGTAAACATTCAGCATGAATCTAAATTGAGCAGCAGTTATTTTCTTCAGAACTAATGGAAGTGGATGTACTCACCTTCACAAGTGGAAACTGAAGATGTCATTGACGCCCAGAAACAACATATTGATGTCTTGTTTATCCAAAGTATTTCTCGTGTAGAATGTGTCTATATAGCATTTTTTGGTGATAGTCTTAATGGAGTGCAGAATTCTTCTACAATGACAAAAGTATGTGTCCCAATATATATTATGACCCTGTATATGCAGTTCATAAACTGTTTTAGGGGTACATTAACATACAAGATGGTTCTTATATCAAGAAGTTTTATTTTAGTGGTGTCCTATTTATATCTAAAAAAATTTTCAAGGGGCTATTTTTTACAAATGCATTGCAAAAAAGAAAGATAACATTTTATTATGCTATTGCAGGAGATTAGGATGGAGAAAAATGGGCATGATTCTGAAATATGCAGAAAATGCAATTCAGTATATGTAGCTTTTTAATAGTGTATGAATAATTTACTTGTTCATCATTGCAGGGAAGGTAGCTTTTTTTCATGGGCATTTTTCAAAGGTAGTATTTGTTATTTGACCTAGAGCTATGGTGTCATAACAAGGGAGACCTTATCAAATAGTTTTGTGTTTTGCCCAGGAAGGAATATTGCAGCTGCTGTATTGCACTTTTATGTCCTGTGTTCCACTTAGTATCCATAGTTCAATGAGTAACTTTCATTTGTTTTAGTTTAGAAAATATATTTAATACCTTGTTTAAAATGAGAAGTTAAGGGAGATCTAAATTAGGCACGGAGAAATAAAGGCTAGGAATAAATAATGCTAAATATTCTGGCATCATCTAAATCTTAGCTCTCAAACAGTTATTATTGGAAATTTAAAGTTTTAAACCTTTATTTGTTCAGTGAAGGCATGGGTTAGATATATGTCTCTGGACCCACATTGGCATATATGTTCAGTAAAACTCTGAGGGTATTATTCTCAGTGTAATACTGTTGATGACAATTTTGATTCTGTTTTCAGCTGTCAATTTTGTTGCATTCATTTAGTGTATAGTACTGCTGCATTCTTGGGCTGTGGAAAGTAAAAATCTTGAGTAAATTTAGAATTGATGAGTTTTGAAACATTGTGCAAGCATTAATAGTTGACTAACTGAAATAAACAGATCTCAAGTTTCTTTCCAAATTCAGCTGAGGTATGCATATATTCAGTTGTTGGTTTTATTACCTTAAAATAATGCCAAGCTAAATTGGCTACTGCTAGCCATGCTTAGTTATAGTCAAGATCCTCAGTTCAGTGATGGGGATTGTATAGTTAACAATCTCAGTTGGGTTATTAAATTTTATAAATAGTAATAGACACTCATTTTTAAATCCAGACTTATCTCCTATATGGAAAACTAGTTAAATATTTCTGGATAATAAAAGTGGAATTTAAGCTGTATATATTAATGTATCTTAAGTAGAAGAGCTTTACATGGGGAATATTTTCTTAGTACTTTTGCTGCCTCATTTTCTTGAATAGGAGATATATATTATTACATATCTACATATTAATTATAAAATTTCAATTATATTAAAATTAATTACAAAACTACATATTTATTACAAAACTACATGTGGAATATGTACATATATACGTATGTAACATACATATACTATACAAGTTTGGGAATAACAAAAAATAGAAGAAAGTTTGAAAGATCAGAAGAATAACAGTATGTTATGTAAAAACTATTTTTCAGGTGTGTGTACAAATGAAAAAACATCAATCTAGCCAAACAAGTATACTATAAGGATATTGCTGACTTCAATAGAAATAATATATATGTTTTTAAAAACCACGTAAGAACACAATGGTGAAAGTTTAACTATCCAGCTATTTACATTGGGTTTTTGAAGCTACTATATATTACTAATGCAGCTGGACAGAATAAATTTCATTCCAAAGTTATAAAAGAAATTGATGTAAAATACTAAATTCATTGCAAACAGACATAACTCTGGATTTGCTGAAAGTAATCAGATGAGAATTAAAACTGGTCATCATCATGGTAGGAAATGTAATTGAAAATCAGAACTGAGAAAAGTTCTAAGTAGTTTCGTAAGAAATATTTACTATTAATTCAGGGATGCACAGCAGGTGGCAGCACCTGGCCAACCTGGCTGATCGAAAAAGATCTACAATAGGATGTAGTTAAGGAAAGGTTTCAGTCAAAACCAGTTGATCATGTAAATATTCCATTTTTAATATATCTAAGGAATCCAACAATTAATATATCTGTTTTATGCTTAATTGAAATTATCTTATGGCAGTGACATTCAGGTATAATGGAGAGAATTTACAATAGTGCATTGATTTGCCAAACAAAGCAGCTATCCATCTCGTATACTGGGAATTTGTTTAAAGGCTCAAATAAACCTCTGTAAAATAAAAGTATGAACTGAAACATTTTGAGATCTTTACTTGTTCTGTAAGTGTTTTCACTCTTCTACCAATCTGAGTAAATAATCTGTCACTGATAGATTGTGTATTCTGGTGATACATGAATACATAAAATACCTCAAAATTACTATGCCTTTCCTGCTTTTTAGTTTTGGAAAATGAATGCAATACAGGAAATATGTTTCATATATAAACCAAAATCTTTTAAAGAATTATTTCAAATAAAGTTGAATAAAGGAAATTAAACTTCTGATTACTAAATGTAAAGTAATGCATAACAGTTGAGAAAGAATTGGCAGGTATTTGCTGCATTTGGTTGCAGATTCATTGGAAGTAATTTACTAGTTTCAGAAAACATCACCATTTCTGAGGTCAAGCAATATAGTTCTATTCTTGTATCTATATGTAACTAAACTTTCAAATAATATTTTTAACCTAGTTTAAAGGAACTGATGCTTCATATATTTTATCCCCTTAATACATTCTAACTACTGTATATACTCACAGATAAGCCGAGAATTTTAGGTGTCAAGATATACCCCCAAAAATCGGGTTTGTCTTACCCATGGATGGGCTTATCCGTGAGTATATATGGTAATACAGTACTTTTTAAAAGTATCAGCATTTCCTGTATATGCTCACAAATAAGTGCATCCGTGGATAAGTAGACCCTTGCATTTTTAACCAAAATAACCATGAAAAATGTGAGTTGGCTTATCTGCAGGTGGCATGTTTTTCATGGTATTTTGGTTAAAAATTCTAGAGTTGTCTTATCTGTGGATGACTTATACATGAGTATATATGATAAGTATTAAATGGAGATGAACAAAAAATGCAGGGCTGCCAAATGACACTGCTTAATATATCAGAAGACAAAAAATTATATCAACAAGCTATGAAGCTAGTTTAGAATATGATAACTAAAAGTTCTTAGTAGGTTTCAAACATTGGGCTTTGGAACTCTCACTAGCTTGAACAATGAATATGACTATAATCTTGTTAGCTGCCTTAGGTACTTCAGCAGAAGATAGGAATATGAATTTATTAAATGTATTTTTTATTAACAATTTTGATTACAATAGTAAAAATATACAAGCTAGAGAAAGAAGCGAATAGAAAATAAGTGCAGGAAAAAAGAAAAAGAAAAAAGATATAAAGAAGTGACTTCCAACCTTCATCACAAGTATAAACAAATTCAGTACCTCTTCACCCCTTATAATGTTACAAACAGATATCTCTTCATTACATATCCCATCCCTTATTCTACAGGCAAATCCATAAAACATCAACTTTTCAATCCTGGTGTTAGCAAAAAGTCCATAAAGGATTGCCAGAACTTTACCAAAAAAAAAAAAAAGTCATATTTTAACCTGATCAGATAAACCAACTATATATTCCTTCCCTTTTAACTGTCTTAATGTGATGGAATGGTTTGATGAAGGCTGCACTCGGGGAGATAAGCATTTCCTTAGCCCCCAACAGGAGCATGGGAAGGTTAAGAAGATGAGACTGGCACCACCCTAAGGAATTCACGGTGTTTTGGCTTGCTGGCTTGGGAAGTTTAGATTCAGTCTGGAGAGATTCTATCTTTGAGGTGGAAGCTAATAAACGCAACAGAACTGTATCTGTACTGTCTCGTGGAGTTCTTTGGGCTGAACCTGACATCAATCTCTCCAGACTGAATCTAAACTTCCCAAGCCAGCAAGCCAAAACACTGTGAATTCCTTAGGGTGGTGCCAGTCTCATCTTCTTAACCTTCCCACGCTCCTGTTGGGGTCTAAGGAAATGCTTATCTCCCCGAGTGTGGCCTTCATCAAACCATTCCATCACACTTAATCTTTAATTCAGTCAAATACAGTATTGCCATAGAATTTGATTCCTCTTCCATTCTTCTGTATCCCATTGCACAGATTTCTTCAAGGCTTTAACAAGCCTCTGTTGTAGATCCAATAAGAGAACATTTTCCAGGTCTCTTGGTTTATTATTTGTATTTCCCCTTTAATTTTTATTAAAATAAATTTTAATTCATTCTCTTGGCCTGTCATTTGTAGTTCTACTTTCGGTACTTTGTCTTGTCAAATAAAATTTGTTCTACATCTGTCATTTCCTTCATTAACATCTTTTGTATATAATCTATCCATAAAAGCAGACATCATTACTGGCAGTGTTGATATTGTTTTCGATATTACAACATTTTGTGTCATTCTGTAAGTCCCAGTATTAACTGACATCAAGAACAGGCTTGTATTTTTTTTTTTCGTTCTGCTTAGAATCTTTAGTCCCCTCTAATGTCCAGTTTCTAAATTCATAAAAACATATCTTTGTTATGATTTACAATAGCCAAGATAGCCAAAATAAGTCTGTTTCCCACAAGAAGCTATGTATTTTTTATAGTTAATTCCAAAATCTTTTAGTAAAGTCAATATTCCAAATTTAGCTGGATCCTTAGTCCATTTATAAGTCATTTCCTGGTGGTGAAACCCATAGAAAACAGTTGTCTTGCGGTCTGTTTGTGAGGAGCAGCCATCTGGAGCACATGTGGGCGATCTCCCATCCTCTCCTTATCTGGAGAGGTTCCAAGGGACAGGTCTACTCACCAGTTCCTTGGTCTTTGCCGCAGTCGTCAGCTCCACTTTTGTGGAGACATCTTTAGTTCTCCATACCTCTCCCGGAAGTCCCAGATATATGTATATTTTAAATAAGTGCATAAAAATATATGGGAAGTATAGCCAAGTACCTTTAAGATTTTTGTAATCAAGAAAAGTGTTACAGCCAGAAATGGGCACACAATTTCTCCAAAGCACTGTTCAGTTAGTGGTTACCAACTTTTTTTAAAAAAAAGTGTATTGGTCAAATTCCATAAATGCATGCTATTCTAACATCCAATAAATGGGCTTATTCAGTATTCTGAAAGCATGTTGTAGAGGTCAGAAAATGGCTGTCATAGCAGACTTGACCATGTCCAAAATGGCTAACGCTGCTGTGGCTAGTTATGAAACACCAATTTATTATATTTGTATTATATACTCTTTCCTCCCCTCTTTAACCTCCAGTATATTTGCTGCTAACCCACAGTTTGTTTATTTTTTCCTGGCAGGTGAGCATATTTGCAGCCGCTCATTATTTTCTAATAACAGGATATATAACATGAAATTCAAAAACATTTTTGGAGAAAAATACAGTTACAAAAACTGGCACTTTGCTTTGCAGTACAGTATGACAACTTCATTTTTAATTTTACTTAAAATTTAACAAAAAGTGAAGCAGGGGACTTGATATACACTGAGGAATAAAACTGCCACGTTGGGGATCCCAGTCTTTATAGAATGCATCTTTTCCAACGTGTGTTATCTGCATGACAGCAGCGCTGGATGGAAAAACAGAACAGAAGCATAACCCTGATTTTGCTTTATCTCCTGTTCAGGAAAACAAACATCCTGCTGCTTGTGCTACATGATATGTCTGGATAATACATGAAAGACTATGGGTGGAAGGAGGAGAAAACATTGGAGAAGTAGCTTGCTGCTTGTGTGATGTTGGATTCTGCCCATATTTCTAAACATTAAAGCCCTTACATACTTTTAAGGATGTTTTTAAAATATTTTTGTTTATTCTATCAACAATTTCTTATCCTATTTTCATGATAATGTATTATGTAGATGCAATCCCACCTGCAGAAGTCTCTCTAACTCATTGCATAGAAATAACCTGTTGCATTCTTCGCACAGTTAACAAAGACTCTTAGATCATTTGGAATACCCTAATCATATTGTAATAAGTTATAGTGTGAAGTATTGATGCAGAATAGGGAACTGAGAATTTCATTTGCCCATTCCTTTGTATTAAGAGGTATCTGTCCTGTAATTTGGAGCTAAGGATGAATCTTTCCGTTCCATATAATTAGTTGTTGGATAGAATAGAAAACCATAACAGATTACTGCTTTTTTTTGCACAAAATCATGATTTCCTGTGTCAAATTTCCTTTTTTCTAGCATAATATGATTTGAAGCCTACAGATAATGGTTAGAAACATAATTGTGGGAGACTTACTGTTACATCCTTAAATGTAATAAAAAAAACCCTTAGTTTTTAGATTACTGATCAGAAATCATCTCTTTGTGACCTCTTACTGCAGTGTAAAATAAAATCATTTTATTCACATCATGAATTTTTTCTAGTTCTGCATTTCACCCAACCTGCTATTTTATTACTCATAGGGAATGTCTCTTCAAATATGTGAGACTATCTTCCATTCCCACCAGACTTAGCAGCATGGTACCATATAGCATATAACAGGATACATCTGATGAAATTGCTTTGCTGGTTATATCACTTGTATCTTAATATAAGGAAGGAAGGAAGAGAAACCTGATCAGATGAAACATGAATTAAAGAGACTGCAGCCTACCATCTTAGAAAGGTTTATTTTTTTTTTTAAAAAAAAACCTTATTGCTAAATCCAAGGTACAATATGAAATGCCAGACATTATTTTGTACAATTGTTTTGGAGCCTGTTTGGGGGGGACCAAGTAGTCTGCTCTGTTTTTTAGTATATAATTGATGAAACTGCAATCATGGCTGATAAACAGTGCCAACTATAGGAATAAGTGTATATTAATGATCCAAATCCAAATGATTACTATCCATAGAAAACTATTGAGAAAGCAGGAATATTAATGTAGCTGTGACTGGGCAATAGAATACCCAATCCATAACAGATGACAGCAGTCCTTTCTCTAGTTCAAGCATTATTTTATATACACATACTTTTTCCCCCCACTGAGTTCCTAAACATTAAAAATGTAAAGTACAAATCAAGTCCCAATGTTTTCCCATGGGTTATTGGGATGGTGCTGTGGCTGAACATACGTTGTGTCATCCCTGAGAACTAGTTCATTGTTATACCCATAATGAATAGTGTCACATTCCTGTGGTCTAGTAGTAGTATCCATGTGCTAGTTTGTGTGCCTATTTTCTTTTTTTATGGAAAATAGGGAGCTTTAAATTTAAGGGTAGCATAGCAACCAGAAGGAAGTGGGACGTGAGGAGAACAGAGATTTAAGATATAATTCTGTGCATTCTTACCTGAGAGTTACTGAATGCAATAGGAATTTTGACAGTTATGTGTAGGATTAGACTGTGATGCTTCAGTCCCACACACACTTGGGAGTCCCACTGAGTCTTGTGGTATTTACATGAATAGATACAAATTGGACTGCTGTTAATGTTTCTAGTGATTATCATGCAGAAAATGAAAACATATGGCTATAACAAAAGAGAATGTGAGATGTCTCTTCCAAATTTTGATCTTTTACTGTAAGTCGCACCGAAGGTTACATGTATGTCATTCTTCAGGAATTAACCCCCTTCCAATAATGTGTACATGCAGTAAGGTTCCATGTAATGTATAGCTTAGGGGGACTTATTTTGAACTATTTGAACCATATAGTCAAATGTAAATAGCTTTTACATTGCAATAGCTTTTAACTGCCTTGTATAACTCTTTAGACATCCAGAGTAAGTCCATCATGGTCATGCAACACATATAATCATATAAACTTAGGTAGACCTTTGCGTTCCTTTACTACTATTTGCTATTGTTTGCAGTTTAAATGTGTAGTAGCAGTCAGACTAAAACAGCTTCTTATTTGCTTGCTCATTTACTTAGGTCTCTCTCAGAGTACTGTTACATTGTTGGATTAGCATATTAGTATTGCCTTCCTCAACTTGAGCTTTTTGAAATGTCTTGAACTGCTCTTGTTCCTGACCATTAGTCCTGCTGGCTGGGAGTGCCCAGGATTACATCTAGAGAGGTTCAGGTTGGAGAAGGCTATACTAACATGCTGCAGCAAATGAAAAACGGTTTGGTAGAGGTGGGCCCACTAGAAGCTTAAATATACACCTCCCTTTACAATCTAAATAAGGGGGGGGGGCAGTGTTGGTGATTCCAAAGGCACAAGTTTCTTGAAAGGATGGTGATGAGTGTTCTAACTGGCAAGTTCAATATGTGTTACAAAAGGCAAGCTTCACTCAGTCTACTCCCACCAGGAAGCATAGGATAAGATTTTGCCAGAAATCTTCATACTGTAAAATCTAAGTTGAGCCATCAGGCTTGGAGACCTACAGAATAAAGCTAACACACCATCTAGCTAATCTTGCCTGAACTGTAAAAAAAACATAAGTACTGATTAGCACTTGAATGGAAGACCACCAGGAAATTCCAAGACTAGCCTAAGAAGTTGAGCAAATTTTCTAGAAAAAGGCAGTGGCAAGCCACTTCTGTATTGTTGCCAAAGAAAACTATGTGTGTTTATGCAGCCACCAGGAGCCACACTTTGCTTGAGTGAGTCTTCACCTTTTCAACAGGTCATGATTTTGTAACAGCGTTCCATCTAATATCTGGTTCTTTCGTAGCCCAGATAGGTGTATACATAGAGGCAAATGTATACACATTTTGCAGTCCTTGCATTGGTGTTTGTAGCTTTGGGCACTTGCGGGGGTCACTATGACACTTAAAACTACCAGATGATTTAGTATAAATATCTTTATTTCCTGTATTCTCTTGAAGTAGCTTTTGGACAGATGGTACTGTAAATTAAATACCAATGTCAAGCCACCTGACATTGATACTGATCAATAGCACTGCAGTTTCAGGTAAACCCACTGATACAAGCCGAGTGGGGGTGGGAGACAAATGAAAGGATCCTTTCAAATGAAAAGCCAGCTCTAATTATTGTGTTTTCTGTTTCCTCAATGCCTCCTTCATGCTATTCCCTGCTTCTCTCATTTTTAGCACCTTGCCTGGCCTTTGCTTTCTGTTTTTTTCATTTCCAAGTGTCATCCCTATCAATGTTATGGCCTCCTCCATTCTCAGTATGTAGCTAATCTGTTGCAAGAAGCGATAATCATGGACTTGGTGATGTCACCACACTACTGTAGGGTAATACTGCAATACACACTTTGTTGTGAATGTGAACATATGCTGTTATTGGTTTCACAGTGTGAATGGAGAGAATTAGGAATGCATACCAGTCTGTAAAAGCATGTTAGAAGTTTGTTACTCAGTAAATAAAAGCGCTACTTGTTTTAGGTATAGAAGATGTGTATACTGTACTAATTCCTACTGTCCAGTTTCAATCTTGTTTTTCCATATTTGCATATCTGATAGTTAATTGTCACAAATTATTGTTTATCTGGTCAGATCTGAATTATATTATGCTTGTGGCAGCAAAGCTTTTGATGAGGAACTGATTCAGCATAGAATGTTCATGGACATTATAGCTGCTCAGGGAACAAAGCCTGCAGCAAGAAATGCTGACTGTTGAGTTTCTTTGGAGGAATACTAGCCTGGTTACAGTTAAAACCTCATAGATTATGAGAGTAGTAGTATCTTATATGGGCATGCTAGGGTAGTAAAACTAGGGGCAAATCTACCCAGCAGCTGTACCTCCATCCCTCACTGGAGTTTGAAGAAGAGTATGCTGCTCTGAATCTTGTCTATACAATGTGCCCTTGCTGTGCACCCAGAATGGGTTGATGTGGCATTGCTATCCCGTAGCTTTAATATGTGCTACTCTACTTTAAGGGCAGCAATTAGTGGTCTCTGAAAGCACAGCACGATGCCCTCTACTGTTCTTCCACTTGGCATTTGGATTGTTCTGCACATTGCATTTTTTTTTCCTTTTTTTGGTCCCCATCATACTATTTTCTGTTGACTGGGCAATTGAGAAGGCTTTAGCCAACAGAAGAAGTGGGATCCATTGCATTAGTGCCTTTAGTGAATAACATCCAAAAGTGAATTGATGATGTGACTCAAAAACCATGGAAAGAGGCAGACTGAACTTTCCCACACAGTAACATATTAACTGTCCCTATGTCCTAAGTAAAAAGTCATGCTGTCTTCTTATGGTTAGTGGTTCTGCTTATGTAAGCAGCAAGTACCTCTAACAGCGGTAGCCTTGGGTGTGACAAAAGTGCCTGTTGCATCAACTGCTTATAATCAGTAGTCCCACAGGAAAGTTGACTGAAGGTAAGACAGGGATAGGCAATGAACTGAAAGCAGAAGTCAAAGAGAATTATTAGAAAGCATTTTAAGAAAAGGCAGAGAATTGGGAGAAAAGGAAAAATTGAAAAGTATGTTAAGGAGGACAGAATAGCCAAAAATCATGATACAAAGTTGGCAATGGATTAGTAAACTGGCACCTAATGAAATGGAAGAAAAAAATAAATATAATGGAGCAAGGTGGTAGAGCAAGAAATTGCTCAACTGGCAAGAAAAAGTAAACTTATGGAACTAGTTGGAAATTATAAATTAAAAGAAGGAGCTTTTAATTTATAAAACTAAATCTAAAACTGCTAGATTTTAAATTTCTAGATCTGACGGGGTGTCTCTTGTTTGCTCTGGTTTCTGCTGCATTATGAACTGGCAACCCTTAAGAGAATATTTCTTTTTCTTATTTTAGTGCAAAGTATTGTCAGCATGTTAGTACTGACAATAGCACATTTTACAGTATTATCAGCATGTTACTGCAGGCTCTCTTATATAAGCTGGTTGATATTCAAGCTTACCATTCACACTGTGCTTTGGAGATTACATAAAGCAGTTGAGTGTTCATGTCTCCCATTTTATGCATGTAAGTGTCATTTGATGTTTAAGTACTTGAAGCTAATATTCTTTGGCTTAAACTTTTTCTTATATTAGGGAAGAATTGGACATTTGCAATAGCTTTCAGATATCAAGTTAGATATCTTCCAAATTCTTTGGTTTTTGCTGTTGTCTAATATTGAATTAGATATTGGGGTCTAATTCTCCAATGAAAGGATTTTTAAAATTAAATGTGTCTTTTCAAAGAAGGGGATAAAATATTTCAGTTATTCATCAATATAAGGTTATTATAAATAACTGTTGAAATATCACTAACAGATTCTTCATGTGATATGTGTTATACAGTTTTTATTTGGAGAATGTATTAGTCTGTCTCTCTCTGACTGAAAAAAACCTAGCTGTATATATTAATACTTGAATAAACTGAAATTCCTATGTATTGTTTAAATATGCAAAAACTGTTTCATATTCTTTCTGTGGCTGTTCAGATTCAGGGCTGAATGTAGACAAAGCGTACTTGCATTTATATTTTATGTGTCTGTGTATTCAGGATGCGGTCTGCTTTGTATTGGTATACCCAGTCTGATGTGCCTGAAACTGATCTGGTATCAGTATTTTGAGAATCTAGGAGTGGCGTGACAAAACTGTTATAGCAGAAACTGAATAGATTAGCATTCCGCTCATTGTTGAAATGAGCATGTATTTGGCAATCTGCAACAGTGCAATTTTTGTTTTCTTCTCTTGGTGTTCTATGGGACTACTAAAATATTCCCAATCATTTAGTTCTCTTCCACTTTTTAATCATATTTACACTAGGAAGAAAAACTTATGAGTTATGTTATCTGAACTTTTATCTGTTTATAAAAACTTAAGTGCTATCTACCATTTTGTTTGTAAAAGTGTTGTTGTGAAGGGATTAGTATGAAAGCAATATGCAGATAGTTACATTTGGTATTTGGTATATTTTGCCTGTTTAAATACATGTTTATCTTGCTAAATATGATGGCTGCATGGTTATTTTCATACTAGTATAGATATGTTTTGATGAATAAAACTTGGCTGTACATATGGAGTGGTATTCAACCGAATTCTCAAGCATTGTTAAAATTTGTATTCCACTCTATGGTTCATTTAAATGCTAGAAGAGTAGCAACAATAAGAAACCAATACAAAACTAATGAAGAACATTATCAGCAAATACGTTGATATATAAATCAATCCAGATTCTATATTCATAGTATATTGAATATATCATTTAATAACTATTCATTATTTCGTTTTCAATCTGTTTGTAGATGGCTCACTGTGTGACCAAGGTGGAACTGTCCATATCCTGTGACAACCTGATTGACAAAGATGTTGGCTCAAAATCTGATCCTCTGTGTGTCTTGCTTCAAAACGTTGGTGGCGATCAGTGGACTGAAGTAAGGAATTTTAGGGGTAGTAAAGTTCCCAGATATAGGTAAAGCCTATTGATATAAATTGGTTCTAAATATGTTTAGATATTAACTTCAGTGGAAACAATTCCAAGGAATTATTTTTGGCAAGTTTGGTGGTAAATCCACTGACTTTCAGTTCCCCTAAACAACCACAAACATGATTAAAGATCACAAAATGAGTTTTATTAGTACATCATATTTTTATTTAGCACTGTTTCAATTAAAATTTATTAAATGATTTTGCTTCTTGTTAATAGTTTGAGTTGGGAAAAGGAAATGGACTGTAATGAGAAAGGAAATCTCTTACTATGTTCTTTGGATTCCATACATAGTGGTTTTATCTGCATATAATATACATTTTCTTTGTAACGTTGAAAGTATCGTTATTGCATTTAATTTATTCCCTTTGATTCTTTGAAGCTGCATTTGGATATAGCATGTTGCAAGAACTTTTTTAGCGACTACATAGATAAACCTTCTCCAGGATGATCTGACCCCAGCCTGGCTCTTTAGGTCTTCCCAAACCTAACTCTGCACCCATCACAGTTGTAATACAGTCCATTCACCTTGCTGCTGGTTGAACTCTTCTTTGCTTTCCTTGCAACTTTTTCCAGCATTATGTAGAAAAATACTGGACATGATGTCTCAAAGACTGTTTTTTCTTTTTCTTCTTTTTCCTTTTTTAACATTCATACACATACAAACATGCTGGTTTATTTAATATCCTGCTTGAAATAGAATTACGTAAACGCAACATCTTGTTCACTCACAAGTTGGTCCTATTGAAAATATTTCTGTTCTATAGCATAGGTTTTTATAATGGACCAATATAGTTACACGTAATTTCTGTTAATTTGATTATATAAAATCTGGTTTTCTGCTAAAATGGAAATGGAAAGATTGAAAGCTTGGAGATGGGTGTTGTAGAAAACTATAGAATATTCATTATTGTGAGTGAGGCATGCTTTTTAAGTATGTATAGAAAAAGGGCATCATGATTTTCTGGAACATTTTTGCTTCTGAGCAAAAATATCAGAAAAGCAGACAAGCTTCCTTGGATGTCAACTTGCCTCACACTACTGATCTCCCCAAGTCAAATGGAGCCACAGGGGAATGTTATATAGGAATCTGTTTTGTTCACACTGGATTGTGTAAGTGTTAAGCAACCCTTTTTCTTTTTTCTTGTCATAGTTGGATCGAACTGAAAAAATAAAGAATTGCCAGAATCCTCAATTTTCAAAAAAGCTGCTAATTGACTACTATTTTGAGAAAGTTCAGAAGTTGAAGTTTGGTATATATGATATTGATAATAAGTCATATGACTTAAGTGATGATGATTACCTTGGAGGAGCTGAATGTACCCTGGGTCAGGTACTGTAAACAAGTATGACCACTACTATATAAAATATTAAGTAACAGTTTAGATTTATTTTTTGTTGGTAGTGCATAACTAAAAGGAGATACTAACTTAAGAAGCTTTAAGTTAAGAAAATATATAAATAATTATTCTCTTCCTTCTGTTTTCTATTCTGGTTGAACGGGAAGAGGATATTAGACTTCCTGGGTCTTTTTGTTGGATGGTATCTGGCAGAATCCTTAAACAATTGTATAGCCAGTTATTTCTCTTTTTCACTTTGGTGATTTATAAGTAATAGCAATTTTATATGTAAAAATTGTTTGATGTCAAACAATTCTCAAAATTTCCTACCACAAATCCCTAAAATGCTAAATGAACTTGTGTGTCTCTCCCATGAATAAATCAAATTATTTAATTGGAATTGGGTAAGAAATAAATATACTGCTTACTTTTAATAATTAGATTTAAACTTATATATCACACATATCCTCAGAATTTGCAGTACCACAGTTACCTACTTCTGGCTTGCAGGTTAAAATAAGGAGCTAAGTCTAGAATAAACTTTGACAGTTTTCCCATGTTGACTGCACAAGCCTAAATAAGTATTTTAAATAAAAATTGTGACCGCCCCTCTAAGTTATTCAGACCTCCTGGACATCTAAACCCATAGTTTGAGAATCCCTGCTTATTACAAATTGTCCTGCCCTGCTCCCCAAGCAGCATTTTCTTATAAAATTAGCATACAATGTAATCTTTTATTGGGAAAGATTAATGAAGCCCAGATTTTTACAGTATAAATAATTATAAGACAAATTTTTCTTGTATAATTTGAATAATGTATGCAATTTATATTTTAGATTGTATCAAGTAAAATACTTGTTCAGTCTTTAATGTTGAAGAAAGGAAAGCCTGCGGGAAAAGGCATTATTACGGTAAAAGAAAGGCTCAATTATAATTTCTTGTGAATATATAGGTTAAATTACACACCTGTTTCTTCTAGAGTGGAATGTATCTTAAACATTTTTTCCTTCAGTTAACCTATTTGTGATGTATCCATTGTTTTGTTTATAACTTTTGTTTCCAAACTAACTTTCAAACAAATATTCTACAATAATAGGGTGTTTCCCAAGACTACTAAAACAAAATTTCCTTCAACCTGCAGATTTGTGCAGAAGAGATTAAAGATACCAGAGTTGTTTCTATTGATGTTGAAGCTCGGAATTTAGACAAAAAGGTAAAATAAGTGTAAAAAAATGATTCTAGTAGTTCAGTCATATTCTAATTCTTTAGAACAGTTGTAGAGAGCCAGTTTGGTGTAGTGGTTAAGGTGCTGGCCTAGAAATCAGGAGATTATGGGTTCTAGGCTTCCCTTAGGCATGAACACCACTGGGTGACTGTCTCTCAGCCCAGAAGAATATTGGATGATATGCTTGTTCTCCTTCATATTAGCAGAAGGGAAGAGTAATTTACTTAAGAAGTGTTTCACTTTAAGACTGAACGGGCATTTTGTAAATTCAGCTTTGAGTACAAAGCTACCTGTGGGAAATGAGATTCTGAAAGCTCTTGTCTTCAGTAAAATGCATCTTTAATAATAAATAATCTGAAAAATTGTACTCAAGATAGGTTCAGAGATTCTGCTCTTCAGCACAGCTGTGGGGAAGATGTCAGAACTCTGGTTTCTGTTAACACTTGAACTGACTGGTATTAGCTGTTATTATAACTCTGCAAACAGGGCAGTGAATCTGGGCAACTGGTTAATAATTGGCGAAGAAAAGCAAGTGAATTTCAAATAATGGTATCCCAGCTTTTTTTGTTTTCTTTAATCACAGTGTGGGGCTTGGACATAATTATAAATTTGGGTCAGGCCTAAGTAGAAGATGGGAATAAGAGGAACTGAAGGCTATGCACATAACATTAAACTTTTAATCTATCAGTGTTTCCAGACAAGATTGATTCAACTGCTTTGCTAAGCACTGGCAGATAATGACATATTTCAAAAATTAATATTTGTATAGAAAAGAATATTATTTATATACCTAGAAAATCCAATTTTTACATCTTACATCTCTTTATTAGAAAAATACTAGCTTCAAATTTTTGGGTGGTCATGTTTAGTATATCAACATAATTCCACAGTGCAGAGATTAACCTTAAATTTGAATGTATAATGTTTTTCACCGTCATGAAATTTTTGGCCTCTCTAGTACAAACCATATATATGAGCATGGCTGGTCTCTTCCCTCAGTCCTTTTTCATTTTCCAGAGTGAGCACTGTTAGAATATTTTAGAGGTAGTATTAAGTTTACCTGCTTTATTCCATCTTTCTCTTTTCTCTCTTTTCTCCCTCCCTCCCTCCATTTTTATTTTCCTTTGTGTTCCTTTGTATTTTGATGCAATTGCAGCTCCTTGGCCTGGTTTGCATATGACTTGAAAGGCCATGTTTTGAAAACTTGCACCGTCTGACAGATTTGGACTTCTTGGGCAACAGCCATATTGTTGAGATATGCTCTTCTGTTTAGATTTTATAAAACAGATCACACCCTTTTGGCTGTGTTCCAGATCCCTGAAATAAGTTGTCCTGTAAAGAGATATTTAACTCTCTGCTCCCCAGGTGCTTGATGCCGTTGGGTAAACCCTGACTTGATTTCAGCGTGTTTCTAACACTCAGATCCCTAAAACTCCAAGGCATGAAGATCGTCTTCAACCTTGATATCACTATCTGTACCACCAGTACTTTCACCTCCACAGCTGCAGTTTCCTTCCTCAGTATTAATGATTTCAACATATGACATTCCTGTATAACTGGTGTACTTTCTTTTCTAGTTTCTTATACAGTGGTACCTCGGTTCACGAACTTAATTCGTTCCGCGACTCTGGTCGCGACCCGAAATGATCATGAACCAAATCAAATTTTCCCATAAGGTTCAATGTAAATACGGTTAATCCGTTCTGACCCCAAATTTGGTCGCCAACCGATTTCTGGTCACGACCTGAGTCAAATTTCCCCATAAGGTTCAATGTAAATACGGTTAATCCTTTCTGAACCATATGTTTTGTTTTTTTTAAAAACCGCAAAAATATGACACAAAGTACAGTACGAAGAGAGAGAAAGCTAACCTTGCTCGACGCGACTCCCGGCGTGGAGGACAGGAAGGAGGGTGGGGAGGCGGTTACTGCTTGGAGGGAGAGTCCCCTTCCCTACAGGAAGCCGCAACCACGTGTCACGGGAGGGAAAATGGCCACAGTTACTGCTTGGAGGGAGAGTCCCCCTCCCTACAGGAAGCCGCGACCACGTGTCACGGGAGGGAAAATGGCCACGGTTACTGCTTGGAGGGAGAGTCCCCCTCCCTATAGGAAGCCGCGACCACGTGTCACGGGAGGGAAAATGGCCGCGGTTACTGCTTGGAGGGAGAGTCCCCCTCCCTACAGGAAGCCGCGACCACGTGTCACGGGAGGGAAAATGGCCGTGGATCCTGTTCGTCACCCGATCCAGCGTTCACAAACGGAGGCAAATTTTTGCGGCCGGAGCTGTTCGTGAACCGAATTGTTCGTGAACAGATGCGTTCGTGAACCGAGGTACCACTGTATTTATTTTCATCAAATAATCAAAGAGCAACTCTGTTTCTTAGGGTAAAATTCAAACTGCAGAGCAAATCTCCCTTGAATTCTCTATTTTCTCAGCTCCATGCTTTGTCTTCAGGATTAATTCACTCAAAAGGCTCATATGCCAACTGTTTTCTCACATTACTCTCTTTGTACTTCTTGTGGAACTAGATTTCTCTCAAATGGATGCTTCAGGTATCACTCATACCTGGAATAAAATAAACTATATAAACTATATTTATATAGAACATAAGTACCTTCTGTATTCAAATCATCAGCTACTGATACCAGAAATGCATATTAGGGACTGGGTCCAGCCCTAGGAATATAACTCTAAGTGTTTAGCTTTTGCCTCTTAGCTGCCAGATAAGATGTATCTGCAATCTGCAGAAGTCATCTGTGCTCACCTTGATCATCTGACGCAATAGCTTATAGGTGCCAAGCTGCTGCTGCATATGTTCACAGGCCTCTTCTGGTTTCAAACATTGGTCTGCCCCTTTGAAATCACCTTAGTCCCAGGCTTCAGCATCCATCTGAGTCTTCACTTCTATTCAAGAATGGACCTCCAGAACTTATTGGTGAAGATGACTGTGAGTCAGAATCCCTCATCTCAGAACTGAGGTAGTCTACATTGACTCACCAGTGGTGAAGTTGTAGACAAGGGCCCTATTTCCCCATCAGAGCTCTTCTGCTTTTCTTTAGAGGAAGCAATCCATATGTCTCATTTTTTGGACATGGAAGTGAGGCAACAGGCCTAGACCTAGTGTTTGAGGTTATATGCAATACTACTTCTACCATTTATTATTCCAATGCTGTTAGCACTGGAATAAATCAGTCCTCCTTCCATGCTGCTGGCTGGCCACATATCAATATCCTGTACTGGATAAAGGAAAAGTTTCCTTCCCTTTATCTGGTACAGGACATTGTTAAGTTGCAAGTCAGCAGCATGGGTAAAAGTCACTCCCAGGAGTTCTTAGCAACTTCCAGCTCAGCTTTTCTTCCCTGAGCAAATAAGGCAAGGTGGAAACTGGATTCAGTGGATACAAGTGTTATGCATCTAGTGCCATAGTACCTCTAGCATGAGGGAGCTTCCTTCTTCTGTAGACTTCCAGTTAACAAGCGGCAGCTAGCCCAAGTACTTTTTGCAGAGACTGCTTGCATGATGAAACAACAACTTAATATATGACAGTACTTTTAAATCCATGGTTACATCAGTCACACTGCAAAGAAAGATTCTGTCTTTTGAGGGTCAGTGGCACATAACTCTGCCAAGATTCCTTTCACTGCACCTGCATCAAGAACAGTCAACACTGGATGCATCAATACCTATGGAATGTCCAGGATGAACTGTGTTAAATATTACAGCAAGAGTGGAATAGGCCTAGCATAATTTAGAATTATGTTTCTTTTTCACTAGGAAAACCACCTATCTGGGATTCCTCCCCCCCCCCCCCCCAATCATTATCCTGGATTGTAGCTTCAACTCAGGGTTCAACTCAGTCTCATTTAGATGACTTCCCTCACTTTCCTTCTCTTTCTTTTTTATACTTCACAATACATTTAGAAGGCAAAACACATACAGTGTTGCTTAATTGGCTTCTCTTTATAGTTTTCTTCATCTAGTTTTAGGACTTGTGTGGAGAACAGATCATGTTTGTACAGAAATATTGAACATTCAAAAGGGTTCGCAATTTTAAAGCACCACTGTATATTCTATCTTAGATGGTGGCCACATTTTTGCATTCAGCTTTATGAGTCTTATCATTTTACAATTTTTCAAAAAAGAATAGTGCAGACTGTCTGGCTTATGAGCTAGCTAAACAGTGATGCCTTATTCTCATCAGAGGACATTTTACCAGAGTAGTCTCAGCCTCCTCTGCATTCCTTGGGAATATGTCAATTTTTTAATTGTGCAGAACAGTTACATAGGCTCAGCTTTTACGTTTGTGAGGCATTATAGACTTAACCTTTGGGAGAGTAGTGATGCTGTTAGTAACTTCTGGTCCCATCACATAAGCCACCCTTTGAAAATTCCCCTTGAAGCCTCAGTGGCAGCCATTGGAACTGAGGGAAGACAGGAGGCTCATCTCTCCCTCTCCCTCTCCCTCCCTCCCTCCCTCCCCCTGTTAATATTGGAGAAACAGAACCCCTCCCAGAAATCTAAAGTTCTTGAATATGGTTCTGTGTAGGCACAGATCACACATATATGAATTCACAGATGACCTCTTGAATTTCAAGAGATAAGTAGATAGGTTACCAGTTTTTCTAACTGAGCGCAGCTTGAACGTCTCTTGGATAGATAAAGATTGAAATAATTAAGATGTGGAAGAAGACAAAGATGAAGGAAGAAATAATTGTACATTGAATCTACCAAAACATGATAGGCCTAATTTTCTTAATGTTTCCTTGAAAAGAATGAATTCCTAAACAGTATAAAAAGCTATTATAACTATATTCCAATTCCAAAATCCATTCCAAATTTCAAAATCTACAGTCAGGTAATATTTTAAGTGGGATCAGCCAAGATAGTACAAAGGAGTATGCATATCTTTAAGGTTTCCTCTTTCAAACAAGAAGTCAAACAAAAGTCCAGAGGCAGAGAGAAGTAAAAATAAGGGCAAAAAAATTAGGCTAGATGTTACAAATATGAGCTTCTGCATTCAAAGTCAAAGATAGAGTTGACAGTTGAATGAAACTGTTAATAGGAAATTTCATCAGTATCAGCTGATGGATATCTTAGGGAAATATAGATGGAAACTTCAGACTGTAGGTTTACTAGAAAAGAATAATAATTGCAACTCTTGTTAACTTGGATTTTAGTGCAAAATGCACAAACATATTCCCAAGGTATGGCCATATAATATTTTCAGGCTGTTAAATGAAAAAAGTACTGAAATCTGTGAAAGAAAATTACAAGTCAGAAATTAGGAGCATTTCATTGAATTCATGAAAGGTCTTTTTATGTTTTACCGTAAGTTTTGCATTTAATAGAAGTAACTGGAAGAGTGGATTGCTTTATATAAAATGTTTTGTTTTTATGTCTGTATAAAAACGTATTTTCCTAATACAGGACTTTTTAGGCAAATCGGATCCATTTTTGGAATTCTATAAACAGAGTGATAGTGGAAAATGGCAGCTTGTGTACCGATCAGAGGTAAGGTTTCCAGCAATTCCACCTTTGTTCATCAAGAGCTGTTATATATTAATGGGGAGTTACATGTCTATGTGTGAAGTTGGGTAGTGTTTCAAATTGTGCAAATAGGGCTGGTTTGGACAGGTTTTTTTTCTTCTGAGGTAGGATGGATTTTTCTAACCTGACATGTCTTCCTTCAAAAGTTTCTGCAGAGCTTCAGCCTTGTTTTATTATTCTGAAGCTCCAGTGTCTTGCAAATGATGGAGTTGTGACAACAAAAAGGAGAAGGGAGAGTAAAAGTCCTTGTGGCACATAGTTATGTAAAATGTCTTGCTGGGGAGGAAGGGTGAGTATCACATTCAGTGATATTGGGGCCTGTTCTCAGATCAGAGTGATTTCTACCATCTTTGGTTGTCTTACTTGCACTCTTTGGTGTAAGGTGAAATCATGGGCACAGTGATTCTTGGCCACTGATTGGACAATGCAAGGGCCAGCAGGAGTACTTGACTATGGGAAGGGCAGGGATAGGCTTCAGTCATATTGTAAATGCAAAGAAGCTTTAGAAATGATGCAAAAGTATTCTAGGCAAGCAATCTCTACAGTTTTAAAAGAAAAAAAAAGTATTATGTGTCTATAATGTAGACTCCAGGTAAGGTTTGGATTGACCCTGGGCAGGCAAGGCTATTTCCAAAGCATTAGATCACCCCTTTAAGTATCAGTTGAGCAGTGAAACTGATCTGTTATTTGCAGAGGTCAGACATAAGCACTTTGTGCAAATAGAGTTCCTAACTCATAGGAAGATGTTTTCATTGATTTGGGAAATGCCTCTCATAGCCATCTCACTTCATTCTACACTGGCCATCAGGAGCAACTTTTCAGAGGCAAAGTAGATTTCTGATTCTAATTTTTCAGACCCAGATTTTTAATCATTGGGTAGCAACAAACAAGTCAGTTGGGATGTTTGATAGAAGGCTTCACAGACCAATCTTGTAGTTCTAGCCAGCTAAAACTTTTCTTCCATTTTTTCATATAACTATTAATTTTTTTATAAAGAAATATAAAAACTAACACAAACTAAGATATAGAATAAAGAAAAGAAAGAAGAAAAGAAAGAAAGAGAACAAAGCCAAAAGTGCAAAAAGAAAAAAGAAGGAAAATATAAACAAGTAGCTTCCAATTTTCTTTACAGCAATTATAAGTATAAATGTAAATTTACCTCTTATTCTATGGTTGCATCATGATTTTCATTTTTTTCTATAATCTATTTTTTTTAATCATAAAAACCATAAGTCATAAGTTCATCACGCAAAAAGTCTATATGAGGTTTCCAGTCAACTATAAACTTAGATAATGTCTTTATTCTGATCAATGATGTCAATTTGGCCATCTCTGCAAGTTCCATCATCTTCACCATCCATTCCTCCATTGTGGGTAATATCGAACCTTTCCACCTTTGTGCATATAATAATCTTGCTGCAGTTATCATGTATAAAAATAAAGTTCCATGATTTTTTCCAGCTGTTTATCAGTCAGTTCCAAAAGAAAAACTTCTGGTTTCAATTGTATATTAATCTTTAAAATCTTCTGAATTAGTGTATGTATTTGAATCCAAAACTTTCTGGATTTTTCATACATCTACCAAGCATGGTAAAAAGTCCCTTCTTGTTGTTCACGTTTCCAACATAAATTCAATGTACCTTTATACATTCTAAACAGCTTCCAATGAAACATAATTTTATAAAAATTCTCTTTAAGATTGTAACATAGTGTAATTTTCAGTCCTTTCAACCACATATTCTCCCATTGTTCCATCTGAAAATTATAACCAAAAATTGTAGGCCACTTTATCATATATTCTTTCACTTGTTCTTCTGTTTCAAATTTCAGCAAAGGTTTATACATTTTAACAATAACATTTTCGTCATTTCTACGCAATTCTGTTTCAAACTCAGTCTTACATTACTCAAAACCAAACCATCTTTTATCTACCTTAAATCTTTCTGAGAATTGTACATAAATAAACAATTGACAAATGCATCCTTCTGCCACCAAATCTCCTCTTGACTTTATTTTACATTCCCCTTGACAAAATTCTAATATGTCATCGTAAGTTAGCCATTTGTGTTTACTTATCATTTCTCTTCTGTAATATGCTTCTTGTACTGAGAGCCATAAAGGTATTTTTGGGCACAACCTGGGTTTGTATCTATTCCATATTCTCAATATGGCACATCTAGCAAAATGATTTTTTAAATCTACATTAACCTTAGCTTTTTCGTACCATAAGTATCCATGCCACCCAAATCTCAGGCCATATCCTTCTGACTCCAAAAGTCTTCTATTCCTCAGCAACATCCATTCTTTCACCCAAACCAAACAACAAGCTGCAAAGTATAATTTCAAATGAGGTAAACCCAAACCACCTCTTTCTTTTACATCTTGCAACACCTTATATTTAACTCATGATTTTTTCCCCTGCCACACAAATTTAGATATATCCCCCTTTAAAGGATCTTCCAAAACCAACACCAAGTCATCTGCAAAGGTACTTGTCTCTTTTTTTAATTTTTACTCCTGCGATCCTCTCGTCTTATGTCTATATTCAATATTTCAAGAACCAGAATAAACAAAAGAGAGGACAGTGGGCAACCCTGCCTTGTTCCTTTTTGTATCTCGCGTGGTTTTGTTAGATCACCATTGACAATAATTTGTGCTTTCTGTGAAGTATAAATCAGCTTTACCCATTTTATAAAATTCTCTCCAAAATTCATATCCTCCAAAACTTTAAATAAGAAAGTCCAGTTCAAATTGTCAAAAGCCTTCTCTAGATACAGAAAGATCTGTGCAGCTTGTTTTTCATTACATTGTTCCAAATATTCTAAAATATCCAATACAGTTCTACATTATCCTTTAACTGTCTTTTAGGTAAAAATCCACATTGGTCTTCATGAATAAATTCTTGCAAAATTATTTTCAGTCTATCAGCTAAAATCGTTGTGAACAACTTATAATCATTATTCAATAACAATATTGGTCTATAACTTCTTATTAAAGTTAAATCCTGTCCCTCTTTAGGCACTAGTGCTATATTAGCCTCTTTCCAAGCCTCTGGCATCTTTCTTCCCTGTAAAATAGAATTCATTGTATTTTGTAAAGGTTGTAAAAGTTCATTCTCAAAGCATTTATAGTAAAAGCCCGATAGTCCATCTGGTACAGGTGCTTTAATTTAATCTTTTTTATAGCTTTGGAAACTTCTCTTATTGTTATAGGTCCATTCATAATTTGTTTTTGTTTCTCTGTGATCCTTGGTAGATTTTGTTTTAAGCTTTCTTAAATCAACCCTTGTTGAGCTTTTTGCCAAATATTCTTTATTCTTTATATCTTCTTTTAATTTTGTAATCCCCCCAAAAATGAGGCTCATCAAGAGGAATTCTTATCTGCTGTAAAAGAAAATGTCTCTTAGTCTGTAGAATAATTAATTCTAAATGTGGCTAAGAAATGAGGTTCGGCTGGTCTTGTCCTTAAAGGCTACACCATAGCTGTGAATGTAGACGGAATCCCAGGCCTCCCAGCTGCTCAACTTGCAAGTGAGCCACAAAAACATCCGTCTCTGCAGCTTACCTGTGGGTAGGGGCTGTCTGGAGAACAAATGGGTTATTTCATGATCTCTTCTTTATTCAGAGAGATTACAGTGTCCAGTGTTAGCCTCATCTCCACTTCAGTGCCATCTCCACTCCTCTGGAGACGATTAGACTGCCATTAATCCTCACCGGAAGCTCCCCAGTTAAAACTTTCATCCATGGTGGTACTGAAATATTAATTGAAGTGTGTATTGAAAATTTATTTAGGCATGAATGTTAAAATGAAATAAATTCACTAATTTAAGGAATGCTGACTTACAACATATACAATTGTTATTTAAGAAAAAAATGCAAGACCATAAGATAACATTATGGTTATCTTGGACAAATATGACCATGACCAAAAAAAGTCTTTGGAGAGCTATAAAAAAATAAGGAGAAAAAAACCTGTGCTTTCATAATATACATTGATTGTGATTATTTTTTAAAAAATATTTTTAGGTAATTAAGAACAATTTAAACCCTTGTTGGAGAAAGTTCAGTGTTCCTTTGCAAACATTTTGTAGTGGTGACTTCAACAGACAAATCAAGGTGAGAACAATTATTAATTTAAGACAAGTTATAAACTCATCTCATTCAATTCATTTTCTGTTCTGATATGATGCCTGATTTTTAGATGAATTAGAATTAAAACCTATTTATGTATTATTTACAAATGATAATAAGCCAATTATATGTTTATAATTGGCTTATTATCATTTGTAAATCAAACTCTGTGTGCTTCTTTCTCCACTCACATCTGTTTATTTCTCTGAAATGTACTGGTAGTTCCTCTTCACTTAACTTAGTTAACACAATTCCCCCTCCCTCACCCCCACTTTTGATTGCTTTAAAACATCTTTCAGTATAATTTGTAGCATCTTTAACAGATCTATTGTGAACAGCAAAATTGCAGGTAGTCCTCATTTAGCAACTGCAATTGGTTTTGGCAACTCAGTCATTAAGCGAAGTGGTTGCTAAGTGAAAATCACATGACCACAACTGTGCTTACGATTTTACTTCAGCTTTACTTTGATTTACCGCGTCAGAAGGATATGACCCCAAATAGCCAGATGAGGCCAAATGGTAGGGAAGGTTTCTGGAACTCAACTTACAAGGAAGCCAGGTAAAAGGGCAAATTCTATAGCCCTTTTTTCCTGCTCCCCTACCCTTTGAAATGCTCACTCAGCACTGGAATAATTAGCAAGAAGGGAATTAATGTTTGTATTTACATTCATTGGAGAGGAAAGGATTACAGGAGAATAAGCAGGCGCACAATGGGGAATACACGTCAAAAGGAATGTTCTAGCCTCCGCTGTTTGCCTAGTGTGCTTGTGGCTAGCCAGGAGCTGCTTAGGAGGCAAACAAAAGCCTTTAGTGTGAAACTGATTAGGGTCTTGTCAGTATCAGGCAGCAGTGGGAGGGTTCTAATCAATTAATAAGCTCAGCTCTGTGGTCTTAATTAATGGGTTAGCATATGCAGCTCAGGAAGTGAGAGCTTGTTTAGGCAATCTCTCCACTCTGCAAGGAGGAGAAAAAGAAAAAAAAAGGATCAGACACAGGACAACACATATTAACTGACTGTAATGGCAAACACGACTGAGAGCGAGCCTCTACGATGGTTGTAAATGCGGGCATTGGTTGCAAAGTTACTTTTTCATCACTGTTGTACTGCAAACAGTTGCTGTCCAAGGCAGTTGCTAAAGGAGGATTACCTGTATATTTTAAAATTATGTTATTGTTATTTAATATTTGATTCTACACACTTAAGAAATGTATTTTTCTTGAAGAGCAAGATTATGAAGACATAAAATATGAGCTTGCATTTTGCAAAGTAAGTTTGACATATTGTTGATTGTGGTAAGATTTGAAAACATGACCTGAATGTACCAGAAATACCTATTTGGAGGTTTTGGCCATAAGATTTTGTAGTCTAATTTATAAAACCAGTATGCTCATGTCAAAGCATTCTAGAATACAATGATTGCAAAACTTTTCATAATTAATCACTTTTTAAAATTATATTTCAGAGTAGCTCATGAACCTAATACATTTATTTTGCTAATGTTCATAAAAAAAATCACCTAATAGGTTAGCCATTAGTCATTAAAAATAACATTTCAACTTGTTTCATTTTAACTTAGATTTTAAATACTGCCATTCAACTTTCACAACCTAGTGTTGAATGTAAAAAAGCTACAGGATGGAAACTGATGTTTTATGTATAAGAAATCTTTTTAAGATTGACACTGAAAGCTATTAATACAACATTATGAATCATAATGCTGGTTTATAAATCACACAACTTACACATCTTAAGCGTAAGTTGAAATGATTAAACTATAATGATTCCTTCCTCTGTTTGGAGAAAAGTCTCAAAAATGTGAGAAAATTCAAAAGAGGTAGGCATGAGAAGATTAGATTAAATAAGAAATTGATGGATTAGAAATACATAGGTATCTGTGCTAAAATAAACTCATACTAAAAAAATACAATTGAGTTCCTTCTTCCTCTTGAATGGGTATTGACCCTGAACCAAAATCTCTTTTTTTCTATAGCACTTCCTCCTTGTAACAGCATGCTCTTTGTTTATCCTCCTATTGAAAAAACTTAGAGGTATGCAGTTTCTCTAATTTAGTTAAGGCTACTTGAGAGAAGACATCACACAAGGAAAAGTAGTTGTCATTAAGAATCTTCTCAGTGTTGTTAATTTCAAATGTTCCATATCATTTGTTCTTAGATGGTTGCTTCATAAATGGATGACAGGGGCCTTTTATTCTGAGTTTTATGCTAGCTGTGGAACACAAAACTATTTATTTATTTTTGACTTTTATATCCTACCACAATCCAAATTAAGTAATGCTGCTGCTGTTAATAGTATTAGTAGATTGATTGAATAAATGCCATCAAGTTGGTGTCAACTCTTAGGGTTATAGGATGATAAAAATCTCCAGGATGATCTGTCTCCAACTATTAGTAGATTAGCTTCCTTTAAAGATTAACAGGAAATTTGCTCTTAAGGCTGTACAGTCAGTTTTCAGATGTTAATAGCACAAGTCTATTAAATTATTCAGTCAATTTTGAGATGTTTAGCACAACATCTGGAAAATGCAATGACCACCCAGTTAAACAAGCAGCCCTGTTTCCATCTATAAGAGCATTGGAGTTAACATTTTCTGATGAATAAGATATGGTTGCATTTTTATGCCTTCCCAGTCCCTCTGTTTTAAAGGCCCATTTAAACTAAATTTTATATTCCAAAATATTTATTATTTTTTAAAATATTATTGTTTAGTTACGACTTGAATTATTGTATGTATTATTCCATGCCTTAAAAACAGGAGCAACTTGCTGGTGAAGAATGTTCTTTGCTAGGAATCTGAGTACTCTGAGTCAGTCAACATTGACTCAAAAGTTGGGTCAAAAAAAAAAAAGGATAGAAGTTAATGGACCTCCAGCCTAATTAAATGCCACTTTTAGATGCCCATTATTGTATTTCCTATTCATATACTTATTTTAGGGTTGTTCATGTGAGATTACAGTTCCACTAAGCATAACATTTGCAGACCCATAGTTAGGAGCTGTATTTGAGATTAGTTCACCTGACAGCTTTCTGAATTTTAGTACAGTTGTCATGTTGCTACTTGTATTATCACTTGACTGCTTTAATGAATCAATTTTCAGCTATTCTCGCATGGGGCATATAGGAAAACAGGGATTGAAGTGATAAGCAAGTTCTGGCTAGCTGATTGTTGGCACGTATGGGGAGGTGAGCTTGTGGCCACAAGTGTGGCTCAAGAATATGGAGAAGCTGCAGAGGACCACTTGGATGTCTGTAGATCACTGATAGACCATAGACCACATTTGAGAATCACTACTATTATTCTATAGGTTCTCCAGAGATTCTGTCTTCCTCTTTATTCAAAGGAAAATTTAATTATCCAGAGGCTTGGAGTGTAGCATCATTAGTAAGCGGACAGTTAGCGTCAGGAGAGTTGTATGTTTTGGGCACTGGATAAAGACTAGCAAAGAGACTAAATGATAATGAGTGATAATTATTGCTGAGTAATGTGATTTAAAATGCAGTTCTGATTAATTTATAGCTATAATTAATGAGGTGCATCTCTTTTTCATTGTTGGCAAAATATCTTGTATTTTTGCACTTTGCTTTGTTATTAAAGTAGTAGCAAAGAAAACTTTGCACTTTTATATCTAGTGAAAAGTCTCTGGTCTTTCCTGTCAGTGTTAATGTCTTAAAGGGTTTTGCTTTTAATTTTTGTTTCCTAGGCCTCTTCTGGTCTGTGATATTTTCATCTACAAATTATAATCCAAGTCATTAAAAGTTGATTCCAAACAAATATATTTAGGATGAACATGTTACACAGTATTTAGAGCACACTCATAAACTCTATGCATAAAACATAGCCCTATATTCTTAGTATATTGCAGGTAAGCAAGAACAACAAGAAGGCGAAAGTCACCTCTTCCTTAAAATACAACATTTCTCAAATAATCTTGTAAGCCCTGATACATAACAACATCTATATTTGGAAAAAGAAATTTCCAGTTTCTTTTTATGTTTTATGCTGAATATTTATTATAATTTAACATGGGCATTCAGGTCATATTTGGCTTGATTTTTTAGTATGAGCCTTGCAGTTTCTGCATGAATGGATGTTCTCAGGGAATATTCATTTAAAATTCATAAAAAGACAAGAACTATGTGGTGTAGTCTTGACATACAGTGAAACTCGAAAAATTAGAATATCGTGCAAATGTTCATTTATGTCAGTATGGCAACTCAAAAGGTGAAACCAATATATGAGATAGATGCATTACATGCAAAGCGAGATATGTCAGGCCTTACTTTGGTATAATTGTGATGATTATGGCGTACAGCTTATGAAAACCCCAAATTCACAATCTCAGAAAATTAGAATATTACATGACATCAATAACACAAGGATTGGAAATAGAACAATATCGACCTCTGCAAAGTATAAGCATGCATATGTACTCAGTACTTGGTTTGGGCCCCTTTTGCAGCAATGACTGCCGCAATGCGGCGTGGCATGGATGCTATCAGCCTGTGGCACTGCTCAGGTGTTATGGAAGACCAGGATGCTTCAATAGCGGCCTTCAGCTCCGCTGCATTGTTCGGTCTCATGTCCCTCATCTTTATCTTGGCAATGCCCCATAGATTCTCTGTGGGGTTCAGGTCAGGCGAGTTTGCTGGCCAATCAAGCACAGTAATCCCATGGTCACTGAACCAGGTTTTGATACTTTTGGCAGTGTGGGCAGGTGCCAAGTCCTGCTGGAAAATGAAGTCAGCATCCCCATAAAGCTCGTCTGCGGAAGGAAGCATGAAGTGCTCCAAAATCTCCTGGTAGACGGCTGCGTTGACCCTGGACTTAATGAAGCACAGTGGACCAACACCAGCAGATGACATGGCTCCCCAAATCAACACAGACTGTGGAAACTTCACACTGGACTTCAAGCATCGTGCATTGTGTGCCTCTCCATTCTTCCTCCAGACTCTGGGTCCTTGGTTCCCAAATGAGATGCAAAAGTTGCTCTCATCAGAAAAGAGGACTTTGGACCACTGGGCAACAGACCAGTTCTTTTTTTCTGTAGCCCAGGTAAGACGCTTCTGACATTGTTCGTTGTTCAGGAGCGGCTTGACAAGAGGAATACGACATTTCAAGCCCATGTCCAGGATCCATCTGTGTGTGGTGGCTCTTGATGCACTAACTCCAGCCTCAGTCCACTCCTTGTGAAAGTCCCCAACACTTTTGAATGGCCTTTTCCTGACAATCCTCTCCAGGCTGCGGTCATCCCTGCTGCTTGTGCACCTTTTTCTACCACACTTTTCCCTTCCACATAACCTTCTATTGATGTGCTTTGATACAGCACTTTGGGAACATCCAACTTCTTTTGCAATTACCTTTTGGGGCTTTCCCTCCTTATGGAGGGTGTCAATGATGGTTTTCTGCACAACTGTCAAGTCAGCAGTCTTTCCCATGGTTGTGATTTCTACTGAACCAGCCTGAGAGACCATTTAAAGGCTCAGGAACCCTTTGCAGGTGTTATGGATTCATTAGCTGATTAGAGTGGGACACTTTGAGCCTAGAATATTGAACCTTTTCACACACTTCTAATTTTCTGAGATTGTGAATTTGGGGTTTTCATAAGCTGTACGCCATAATCATCACAATTATACCAAAGTAAGGCTTGACATATCTCGCTTTGCATGTAACGCGTCTATCTCATATATTGGTTTCACCTTTTGAGTTGCCATACTGACATAAATGAACATTTGCATGATATTCTAATTTTTCAAGTTTCACCTGTATTTTGTATACAGATAGTCCCCAGTTTAAGAACGAGTTCTGTTTCCAGGTTCTGTCCTTAAGTTGAATTTGTATGTAAGCCAAAACAGTATTATTGTATAATACTGTATAAGTAGTAGTGTGTATTTAACTCAAACATATTTAACTTGAATTTTGTTATAGTAGGCTCCGTTCTTAACTATGGGTTGTCCATAAACCGGGCATTCTTAACCCAGGGACTACCTGTAATTAATGCACCTACTTGCTGTTGGGTATCTTATATTTAAGTGCTGTTTTAAACTCATCTTGGGCCTTACGTTGCCTGTGCCAGCCTTCCCCAATCTGATATACTCCAGATTTATTAAAACTCCTAGAATTTTCTGCCAGCAGTATTCTGAGAAGTGAATATCAACACCTCTGGAGGGCATCAGACTAGGAAGTACTGTCTTATGCTGGCACATAGAAAACTTAAAGTTTCTGCTTCTGTTTCTCAGTTGATTGCTTGTCTTCTGTAATTGGGTTATCACTTTATCCTTGGATCAGTGATAAATATTTTTAAAAATCTGCTTTGCATCTGAATTGCCTTTCTGTTGCATATTGAACAGGTAAATATTATATTACATAGTTTTCCTTGAGGACTCATTTTGGGGTTTCTTTCTTACTATTAGGTTACAGTTAGTGATATGGATGACAACACCAGTTCAGACTTAATAGGGGAATTCATATGCATCACCTCAAAGCTATTGGAAGCGAGAGATCAAGTGGTGAGCGGCAGTAATTCTTAATTCTCCTTGTCTGTTGCCCTCTGTTTCTTTCCTTTCAGGTGCACTGTTATGATTATGATAGTGATGGGTCACATGATTTAATAGGCAGTTTTGAAAGTACCCTGTCCCAGCTACAGAAGGCAGGTGACAGCTCTCCGGTGAGTTTTTAATTTTACATTATTTGATTCATTTAATTAATGTATTATTCTTTCCAAGGAGGATAATAAAACTATTATTTTCATTCTCCCATTGATTTATTTTTTTTTTTGGTGCAGGTCTATGTTTGTGTGTGTATGTGTGTGTTTATAGAAGGAAAAAAACCAAGTTATGCACTCTATTACATGGGTTTTGCAGCTGTATTTTTCTTTCTTTTGAGCCTATCATGAAGATAACATTCTGATTCTTATGAATCAACCCTGGTAGAGTTAGGAGAGCAGCTATATGGCTGAACTGGTCTTGGCAGTCATAGAAGTAAATTATGTATAGTGGAATACAATTCTTTGTTCCACGCTGGTTGATATTCTGCTGAATTAAAAGGTAGCATAATAATCAAGTAATTTACAAGATAGATTTAATTTTCAGTGAGTAACTTTTCAGCTATTATTAGTTCCTTCACTGTTTTCTGCTATACCATTTGGGAGTCTAGTATTTAATTCTTTGTCTCTATTCTTAGACTTCTCTCCTAGAGGGTTCACAAACTTGAGAGGGTAACTCTATAAATTCTGTATTGAAATTCAGTTTAAATGCACAAGAATGATTATTTTTTATGTATATTTGCTTTCCAACAATACAACATTCTGTATCTCAAGAGAATTCTGTGTCACATTAAAAAAATTTTATTTAATTTTTCCTATGCCAAAGAATATTGTAAAACAGATTGGACTCCATACCTATATTTGAGCACTGGAATCCACTGGTCATGCAGATAGTTTTATTATAGGCTGTGAATGATGAATCATAAAGTTGGAAGAGTTTTTGAAGCCTTTATGTCATAATGCAAAATACATATTTAGATTCATTTCTTTTTGATTCAAATGTCTGAGGAGTAATTATATTATACAACAAATTCAAATTGTTACAAGTTGCAGCTTTAGCATATGCCATATAGACTAGATCTGATTGTGTCTCACCAGTACAAAATTTCTGCTTTCATCCTTGCAGAAGTGTACATTCATTACTCCGACTTCACGTGTGCTAGTTATTTCAGCTCCTTATGTCTTCATTAAATTAAGTATTAATTGTGCAGGTTATTCTGCTAGCACTTGCTCTAACAGAGCTATGGGCAACCTGGGGCACTCCAGCTGGTGCTGAACTACAATTTCCAGCAATCCATGGAAGCATGGCCAGTTGTACTGAAAGCTGGCAGTTGTAGCTTGGCACTATCTGAAGGAATTTAGGTTCCCCATTCTTGTGCTAGCATAATGAACTTAACATTTGTACTTTTCCACTATCATAATATTTTGTACAACTCAAGAAAAAATAATATAGTAGTTCCTCTTGGTTATCTTTTTTTTTCCAAATTAATTTAGAATTTACCAAAAGCATTATTCCTGCTTCGTTTTAAAATGTTAAGTCTTAATTACATTGATCAATAATCTTGATTTTGTATGTGTTGCTTTCATATAGATTGAATTTGAATGTATTCACCCTGAAAAAAAAAGAAAAAAGAAGAGTTACCAAAACTCTGGCATTATTAGATTAAAATCCTGCAAGGTATGAAGAATTTCATTTCATCTGGTTGACTTTGTCATGTAGGGTAAAAGTGGTAATGTTGTAATGGTTTTGTTTTTCACAGATTGAAACAGAATATTCGTTCCTGGATTATATCATGGGTGGTTGCCAAATTAATTTCACTGTGAGTTTATCATGTATTTGTATGCCTTTGATTTCTAGATTAAATGTAAGCTCAAGCATTTATATTTTACTAATAGTCATTGCATGCTAACATTTGTTAAAATGCTTTTTTAAAAAATAAAGATGGAAATGGCTATGGTTGACTGTAAATCTGCTTTATATATTTAATACAATGACTTTACTTTTTTGTATAGCTCTTAATACATAATCATTCTATAATTATCCACATTTGTTAAATATGATGAGGAGTATATTTGACCTGTATTCAACTGGCCTGTCTTCATCTGTGATATTAGTAACCCTCATCTTAATTTGCCTTTGGCTTTTGAGAAGCCATTTCAGCAGCATTCTGTAGTTGTAGCTGGGTTTTCTTGAACCCAAACTTAATGAGTAGAAAGAGCTGTTTCTTATTTATATTCCTTATTCTTCTGTCAGGTGGGGATAGATTTTACTGGTTCCAATGGAGATCCAAAGTCACCAGATTCTCTTCACTATATTAGTCCAAATGGGATAAATGAATATCTCACTGCTATCTGGAGTGTGGGTGGCGTGGTCCAGGATTATGACACGTATGTTAAACTTACTGTCTTTAGCTTATTTAGTTACTAAGACCTAGAAAGATTCAAAAGGTCCATTCTTATAAACTGTATGTCCTTTTAACTGGTAGTTTATTCTTGCAGAATATGTTGCTACCAATGTGTTGATCCTAGGAAGAGTAATTCATTATCCACTTTGCCATTGACATTTTTATTGGTTCTTTGTGAGTGAAAACAACTGTGTTTCTTATTTCACTGTCTCATAAAAGAACACTGTGTGTTTAACACTTCACTATAGAAGTTATGGTAATTATATTTAAATAAGAAGCTGCTATTACTTCTTGTATGGTAATGAATACTAGCCATTTCTTCTTCAGTTTAAAAGAGACTTGATCTCAAAACCTAGCTTTCTGAACATTACCATTTCAGAAAAGCCCATGATAACTACAGCTACATGTAACTTCAATCAACTTCAGTTAAGTTAGAATTAAATGTGGATTTATTTTGTTCAACCTGCAATTAAAATAAAAATATTGATCTAAGTATTTTTGTGTTAATTTGGTTCATTTTTCAGTGATAAGCTGTTCCCTGCCTTTGGGTTTGGAGCTCAAGTTCCTCCAGATTGGCAGGTGGGTTTCTTACTTTAACTGTTGTCACAAATTTTTAGTTACCTTTGATTCCATGACTTAATATGTCTGTCTTCTCAGGTTTCCCATGAATTTGCATTGAACTTTAATCCCACAAATCCTTATTGCCAAGGTAACCATTTATTTTTCTTCTAATAATAAGATATTTTAAAAAGAAAGAAAAAAGATGCAAAGAATCTTTCATTAAAACCCATAATAGGAGCAACGCAGTTTTGGGGACAATCAGTCAAGATAAAGTACATGGGCATCGTCATTATTATAGGGTGTACCTAAGGATCTGAATATTAGAAAACTGTATTCTCTGTTTAAAAGAGATTAAGTAGTAGTATGATTTCACCTGGTAGTAAAGTTTTTGTTTTCATAACATTCAGTTTGGAATAAAACATCAGTGTAAGTGCGGGAGCAAAAATTAGTTTATATGAAATAAGATAGGAACTTGTATTGCTTAGCATGGAACCCACAAAGAGCTCCAGTCAATGATACACCTTAGCCAAGAAACAATTGGTTTTTAGTTCATACCTATCTTTTCTTCATTCCTTATTAGTTTTTTTAAAATAAAATTTGAATTTTCTTAGAATTATTTAATACCAAATGTATGTGGTATATATATTAGTTGCAGTCCAACCATTTTAAGGCAATAACTTTCTTTCATTAACCTCCCCCCCCCCCAAAAAAAAAAGCATTCAAATTTTCTGGAACTCTTCATCAGGCAAAATGAACTTAGTATTGAAGCTGATTTTTGTTGATGGTCAACACAACTGCTTTTGTTTTTCATGCTATATAATAAATCACTTGCCCCCTATAACCTTACCCAACACTGGAATAATTGTTGAAGGCCTTTTCTAAATCACTTTGCCATCTGAAGTATGGCTGGTACCTGTGAAAGAATCTCTTTTGTTGTGTGGCAAGGTGATGGAATGTCCTCTCAACGCATCTCAGTTCCATCACAGCTCACTTTTTGGCACTTTCAAGAGTCTGTTTTTTTTGTTTTTAATGATGTTGTTGTAAGCAGTGATATAAAGACATATTCCACTGTGATTCTATGGTTTGCTGGCATACTGCATTATTTTAACAGTTTTAACACAGAGAAGGATAAAATATCTAGAAATAAAATAAAAAGTATCCAAAGTCTGTTAAGTTGTACACTTTGGGTAGGAGAATTTTTAAAAATTACCTGAAACTCTTAGGTAAGAACTTTATTTTGAATAGAGTGAAACCTTAATTCAGTAGATGAGTTGTGGGAACAGTGTTTCATTACTCCCAAATGTGTGTTAAATCACCACAAATGATGTAAAATTAATGTAAATGTTATAGCTTCATACAGACTAATTTGGATACAGTGAAGTTGTTCTTTATTTCAAGGAAATGTCCAGACAGAAATTTGATCTGTTGCATTAAATAGGGACCCATTAAACTGATGTTTTTCTGTAATGATAAAATTAAATATTTTCAGTGATGGAAAAAATTGGTTACAATTTGTGACAGCACAGTGTATATAGTCATTTTTAATTGCAGCTTTTAAGGTGGAAATGGAAATTTCGGATAACTTTTGATATTTTGAGTAGGGATTCACTGAATAAAGGACAGGAAGAATTATTAGCAGATTTTAATATATACTCTAGTGCAAATCTCTTGTTTTACTTAATTCTCATCTACTTTTAAAGGTAATTTTAAAAAGTAGTAGTAATAACATTCCTTACAGACTTCAACTTTTTAGATTTAGTGAAGTTTGAGAAGGGACATTTATAAAATATTGCCCTGGCTCACCATTTTTTTACCATCACTATGACTTGTTTGTAGTAACATGCCTCTAGGCAAAAGATGGTCACCACAACCTCATATACTCTCTTGGATTGGTACAGTATACTGCTGTTAATATATTTGTTTTTTACGGTCACTTTCCTCCTAAAAAAATGAAATACTTTGTATTTTTACCACAATGTAAATGAGGGAGAGTGAAATGAGAATGCAGGTTAGTCCTTGGGTTATGATCATTCGTTCAGCGACCATTCAAAGTTATGACAGCACTGAATGAGGGGGACTTACGACAGCTCCTTGGAGTTTTGGCTGTCACAGCATCCCCACAGTCATGTGATTGTGATCCAGGCACTCATCTTGCGATTACAATGTCACAGTGAGCTGCGGTCATGTGATCACAATTTCCGATGCTCCTGGCCGGTTTCCCACAAGCAAAGTCAATGGGGAAGCTGTCAGGAAGTCGGAAGTCACAATCACATGAGGTCCTCACTTAACAACCCACATGGTCCTCATTTAACAACTGCAACTGGGACTGTCGGAATTGCCATCACTAAGCGACGCAGTCACATGATGTTATGCTTTACTACTGCATCGCTTATCAATGGGAGTTCCCAGTCACAATTGCCATCGTAACCTGAGGATTACCTGTAGGTCAATAACCTAATCTGAATAGACTGCCATCCCCATTTCTTTATCAGTACATTATTACTTGGTGCTCTTTATATTGAAACAATTGAAGGATGCATATAATAGCGTATCCAAAGTTTTTCAATAATCCTGCTATTTCCTTGTTTTAGGAATCCAAGGAATTATAGATGCCTATAGACAGGCCTTGCCTCAGATTCGTCTCTATGGTCCAACAAACTTCTCTCCAATTATAAATCATGTTGCTAGGTTTGCTGCTCATTCAACACAAGAAAGGACTGCTTCTGTGAGTTGGCTTGATGTTTTGTTTCATACTTTTACTTTTAATTTAATCTAGGGGACTCAAATTCAAGTTCACGCAAGTGTTGCATGAGGACCAATTTGTTAGCTCAAGGGCCACCACACAAAAACATTTCATTCTTTGATAGAAAAGTTACTTACTTGTAATAATTACTTTTTAATTCCTAATCTACTGTAAAGTCATCCAGATGTTAAAAAAATTGCAACTTTCAGCAGCTCCAGCCAAAGGTGAGGAGTGCTGGACAGTGTAACTCCATACCATTAGAAGCCTTCAGGCTGTCCAGTGAAGACAGATCATTTTCAAAGAGAAGCTTCAGTTTCCAAAGAAGACACATCTTCCCTCCTCCACAGCCTCTGATTAAACATCCAAGCCTTTTGCTATTGGAGCAAAAGTGGAACATTCTCTGCCACCCAGATGTTCTCTGCCACCCAGCAACCCTCCTATTCTTGGCAGAAATCCCAGCCAATTATTACAGCTCACTCCTGCCTCCCTTAGCCTCAGTGGTGGCCCTAAAAAGGACCTTCACATCTCTTTTCTTGTAGGAACAACTTGCCTACCTGCCTGCCTCTTCTACAAAAAGCTTCCTAGTTGCATTGAGGTTTTTTTCACCAGGACAAACCCTCTAGTCCCTGATCACCTTTTCCATGGGGGCAGGTTGGGGAAATGCTGCATGGAAGAATGCCACAAGTCTCTTCCTTTGCTCTTTTTTCCTTTCTTTTGGAGAAGATGATGTTCTTTTTCATTACCATTTTCTTACCTTGAAGTCCAAGTTTGAAATGTGTGAGCAGGGGAGAACCAAATAATGGCACTCTTTGCTGATGCTCCTAGCTTTGTTTTGCCAAGGAATTTGTGGAGGAGAAAGCAAAGAGAGACATGCAGCCTGGACAACTCATGTCTGCCATATGTAGGAACATGCTGCTACCAACCCAGCACTGAGGCGATGCTCCAGCCCTGGCAGCCTCATGTGGCTTCATCTTGCTCTTTCCCTTGTGATAAGTGGGCAACCGCCACCATTGCTTCTGCTTTCTTGAGCAGTTAGGTGACAGCCACAGCTCACACAACAAAAAAGCAGTATACAGTACTTCTCCCTGTAATGGCCAGACTTCTTCTAGCCTAGCGGTTGTCAGCCCTTCAAAGTAGGCCAATGCAGAAAAGAGTACACGGATTATAAAAATGCTACTTTATTGTTGTAGGATATAATAACAATCTCGAAAGCCTGCTACAGTTTCCCTCTGCCCTCTTTTATACCAAACAGACTCAAGGTGGGGTTTATTTTGAATCACTTTCCCGTGCCTTCTACTTTCCCAGGATTTTGTCCTAACCATTTCTGTGTTCCTTCTGCAAGGTTATATATGAATCCTTCTACACCAACTGAGTGCCAGTGCCAAGCAGCTCAGCTCAACCTCCACTTGCCTTTTCACAGTCTTGCCCTACAAGGCTGAGGAAGACAGCTCCAGAGAGAAGAAAACGGGGTGGCATCTGCCTGCATTCAGGATCCATGCCCATTTGTCCCCCTTTCCAACAAAAAGCCTTCAAGCTTTCTTGGAGGGAAGGCTTGTGAACAAGGCACTGGAGGCAAGTGAATGAATGCTTGCATGCAGAGTGTTCAAGGCAAGGTAGCATGAGTGGATCAACCATATGTAGGCTGCAGAAAATGTGGTTGTATGTGTCCTGTGTGCCATGAGTTTGAGACCTCTAAGACTCCCTTTCCTAATATGAAGCTAAGTGGAGTCCTTGCGGTTCTCTGAGCTTAGTTGTTTTCTTGCAGATGTTTCATTACCCGACTAGGTAAAATCTTCAGTGCTGGAAGGGAATGGGGTTTGCTCTCTGATTATATACAGTAGCTTGCCCTGTCAGTATTGGTGGGGGAGTTTTGTTTTTTCCCCCTTGGTAGTTCTTACTAAAACATACAGTGTTTTAGAAGAAATTCCATAAAGTGGGAGCTACTTTTGAAGACAACTTATCATACCTTAATGTCAGACCAGTAAGTATAACTCACATAAAGGTATAGGCAATTTTTCAAGTGTCCTCTAAAATAAATTAAACAAAGCAAAACCTGAAAATAACTCTTGAGAACAGAGCTGATATTTAATAATAATTGTACTGTTCTTTCCAATCCATTCTATTTTTAGTATATATGCTTTATGAGGTTATGCAACATGGAATATTTATCACCTTTTTTAAACTCTAATTTTAAATCTGTGAACCAAGGGAAAAATAAAAACCAGACCTATATTGTATTGCATTTCAGTCACTTATAACATTTCAACATACTTGTTAGGTTAAATTTAATTAACCTCTATTGATTGGTTTAATGTTTTGCAGCAATACTATGTCTTACTGATAATCACAGATGGGGAAATAACTGATCTGGACCAAACTAGGCAAGCCATTGTAAATGCCTCCAAGCTGCCCATGTCTATCATTGTCATTGGTGTTGGCAGTGCTGAGTTCAAAGCCATGGAATTTTTGGATGGGGATGACGGTGTCCTGAAGTCATTGGCAGGGGAGCCAGCTGCACGAGATATTGTCCAGTTCGTGCCTTTCAGACAGTTCCAAAATGTAAGTTTCCAGATTTATTTATTTTTATATATTACATATGCTTTTATGCTGTTTCAACCATTTTGCTATCAGGATGTTACTCTAGCTGTAACCAAAGAATATGGAGCAGGGCTGGGGAATCTTTGACCCTTGGAGGTCAGTGGATCCACTGGTTCTGCAGTAAGTGAAAATTGGAAGCCCACATTAAGTGGAAGGTCACAGGTTTCTCCACTCCAGTGATAAACAGCAGTAGTCATTGTCAGTTGACATAAATAACTCTGTGAGACTGACACATTTTAGATCAAGAAATGTAAGCTTAACTAGGGATGTCTTAATAGGTAAATCTGAACAAACTCTTGATGACAGTGATACCTGGAGCCACTGATCTGATGTTGAGAGTTCTAGAAGATTATTGCACTTTTTTCTAACACCAGATACTGGTTCTTTCAGAGGCAGAAGTTTGTAACAGATATAATTCTGCCCATTTCTTAGCTATATTTAACAGCATAAGAAGGCCTCCCTCTTCTCCTTTGGATCACAAATTTGCCTTCCTTTGTCTGTATTGATTATTCTGATTCACCATGGTTAGAGTCTAGTTGGGTAAAACGTTGTACCTTTGCCAGTGCTGATCAGATTTAGTTTTGAATTCTGCTTAAAATCTGTCTTGCAATCTTTGGATTAAAAAACAACTAACACTATAACCTTATCCACATTAATAAGGAAGGGTGTGACAAAATGTATGGGAGGAAAGGTATGTTTCTCTTCTGATTTTGTAACCAATTATTTTTTAAAAAAATTTAATTACTGCTTCAAATGCTGGTATTATAAAATGTAAAAGATATTTGAGGCAAACTACAGTTTAGGAAATGCATAATTTTACTACTATTTTTTTAACTGAAATGGTTCAGTTATACTAATTCTGGGTAGCAGTATGAAAACTGTGGGCATTTCTCCACTGCTTATCCTCGTATGGTATTTCCTGATGTTATCTACTCTCCCTGTTAAGTTTCTTCTTATATTGTGAAACATATGGTGCAGGTACTTTGTACATGTGTAGCATTCATTTCTTTACATAATACATTTTCTTTTTCATAGGCTCCTCGAGAGGCACTTTCCCAGGCAGTATTGGCTGAAATTCCTAAACAACTAGTCTCCTACTTCAAGAAAGCTGGCATGGCTTCTCTAAAATTGCCTTCAGAAAAGCAGCCATAAAGTGAAGAATATCTTTATTGTTTAAATTAACAGTAAAGAAAATAATATTGCAGATAAAATGTTTAATAATGAATAGTATTTATCTTCTGGCATATAATAACACTGCATTCAAAACATTTCTGTGGTTTCTGCATATATTGCTCATGTTGTATGCAGAAAATGTATAGGAATTCTCATGACTATTATTTCTCAAATCATAATGCTATGTAGCGTGGGATCAAATTAAGAAACTTGGGTTTAGAACAAGATTAAAACTTTGTAGTATATTTTTTCTGTTGAAATTGTACCACCTGAATGGGGTTTTAGCAGTGGTTTTGGGAAGGTGATGGTACTTACTAGATCACTAAATGGTTGATGGTCCCTGTGTTTGTACCCTCACACCTTTCCTTATTAGCCATAACCCTAAGCTCTTTTCTGGTTATTTTTTAAAGGAAATTATGATCATGCAGAAGTAGTTGTTGGAACTTTGATACTATATTATTTTTTTAGCACAAGCCTATATTTTGTGCAAGATAATACCTCTTATGATTACAAGAACGTCAGATATGTTACACATATCAAAAATTCACTAAAATAGTTGACCTATGCACGATTTCTTTCCCTAATTTGAATGCTATGAAAATCTAGCTGCTGTGAACCTTTTTTGTGTATATGTATGTATATATATAAATCATTTATTATATATTGCTGGACATTTCTTCTGTCAGTAGAAAGACAAATCTTCTTGCACTGATATAGCATTGCCTTAATTTTTGTGTGCCTTTATGAAATGCCAAAGATTTAATATTTTCTTCATAAAGGAATTTTAATATACATTTCCAAAACCTGAATACATATCAATGTTTAATTTTTTAAATGATGCTGTTTGCATTCAGACTTGTTTCTCAAAGGCATTTTGGTCCTTATGTTTCAGATTATGAGTATTTTAAAATATATTTCAGATAACATATTTCACTGATACTCAGTGGAGAACTAGCAGGAAAAAATGAGTATAATTTTCAAGAATTGCTGTGCCACTGATCCATGACCTTCCTAATTACAAGACCCTCAGATGCTTTCAGTTATAGCAAAAACTATTTTATACTAAATAATTTCAGTTGTATTTTTGGAAAGTTAATTTCATATTTTCTATAACTTTGGGGTATGAAAGCTTTTTAAAAGAAAGTACATATCTTATTGATTTAAAGGAAAATGTGTTTAAATAACTTCAATGATTAATAATATCAAGTCTTATTTACAAATCCAAACATAAGGAAATTAAATCTGTGCTTATATAGTGAAATAGCCTAATGCTGAAATTGCAGTTTGATCCAAATAGAGCTGCTTTCTTAGTGAATACATCAAGCTAACATGCTTAAAATATAATCACGTTATTTATCATGTTACATTTCAGTTGAAACTAACTCTATAATAGTGATATAGTGTCCATTTTCAAACCCTTGAGAAAAGTTGCTTTTACTGTACTTTCTAGAGAGGTCTAGACCTATTCTCTATCATGATAGATCACAGGACACATATAATAGATTTAAGTTTTAGGGAGGCTGTTTCCATAGTTCAATCGTGGAACCAATTATGAGAGAAGAGATTATATTTGTTTTGCTTTGGGATCTTTTAGGGTTTCTCATTTGACAGGGGTTTGGATTCAATTTCTAAGGCTTACTCTACACTCATACCAGAATGGTAACAGTTGATTTCTAAGATGGTAAAATAGATCATACCAATTTAGACTGTAGGTGGGAAGCATTCAGTAATTTTAATAATTATTTGTATTAAAATTAAATATTTCTCTGAAGTAGAAAATAAGAGTGCTTTTTTATTTGGAGGAGCATTCAGAAGGTATTCTTACCCTAGCACTCCCAAATTATAGAATCCCTTTTCTATCTGTCTCAAGTATTGTTATAACGTTCTGCTGCATGTGTATACTATGTTTCAAATTGGGTTTCAATGGGAAATTTATTTCTTTTTAAATGGTATATTTGTGGAAAAAATTAAATTATAATGGGGTACAGGTAGTCTCCAGTTTAAGAACAAATTCCATTCCCAAGATCTGTCCTTAAGTTGAATGTTTATGTAAGCCAGAATAGATTTTTTGTATAATACTATGTAAGTAGTATTATGTAATGAACTCAAACCATTGTCTATCTAACTTGAATCAGTGTGTATTTAACTCGAATTTTACTACAATAGGCTCTGTTCTTGTGGGAGATCAAGGCTATCAGGAAGAAGGGGTGCATTCCAGGAGGGGGGAGGAGGCAAGAGGCAGCATAGTCCACAGGGGGATCGTGAGAACAGAAAGAGATTCAGGATAGCCGCTCCCTAGAATCTTACAGGGTATATCCACTAGTTGCTATAGTATCGATTTAGTTTGGCAAGGTTCTGTCTATAAGGTGTAAGCAAATAAAGGAACTGTACTAGACTGGACTGTTTCATTGTTGTTCTTGGGCCTGGCAGTTCTTAACTATGGGTCGTCTGTAACCCTGGTGTTCTTAACCCGGGGACTACCTGCATTTTCAGTGCTAGAAAAACAGCAGGACATTGTAAAACAACTGCTATTAACAGTTTAGACTAACTTTACACATGTGCAGATTTTAACTTTTTCAAAGCCAACTTGCCAGCTTGCAGTGTCATGGCAGAGCAGGAACTTTTTTGAGACAAATACTAGCTCCAACCCAGACAGGATGGAAATGTTGCCTTTCTATAGGCAAGCTGCAATCCTTTGGAACTCAAAGTTCAATTTTTTTTTCTCTCCTGTATTAAAATGGAAGGCACATGGCACCCAATATATGAAATGATCTACTTTTTTTCCTCAGTTACTTCCATAATATAGAGTACTGCATGGATCTCTGTGCACATAGCAGAACCTCAGTTGTTTGCAAGATCAGCTGTACAACTGCACCATAATTGTAAAAGGGAGGAATTCTGACATACACTGTTTGATTTTTTTATCAAATTAAATGTAAATTGAAAAGATTTAGCTTTTGTTCTGGTCTCACCTATTTCTATTGTGGCTCTGGTATATAAAATGGAAGTGTAGGCTTCAGCTCCCCCCCCCTTCATATGCACTCCTACATTATGCTATTTTATATATGTGTGTGTATGAAAGTTTCAAGGTAATTTCCCAATATAATCTGTTGATGATGAGATTAGTAAGTATAGTCATGCCATGGAGAAGCCTATAAGTGCTTTGTCCTAGGTCAGGTTATTTGTTCCTCTAGCATGGAGTTGTCTACTCTGACCTGCAGCAGTTCTTTATGGTTTCAAGCAGGGATCTTTGCCGGCACCTGTTACATGACCCTTTAAACTAGAAATGCCAACACCTGAACCTGCATTCAGAGTAGATGTTATTGACATATCACCTTTCCCCCCACTTCTTCATGTACGTAAGAAGTTTCTCTGTATTGCAACCATATGAACTTGCCCTCTTCCTGACTGGCTGAATTCATTTCATTTTATTGATGATGCTTTCTGTTAGGGCCATTGTCACTGTTGTGAAATAAAATTTATCACTCTGGAAAGAAAGTCCAGGTCTTCAGAGAAACGTATATGAGAGAATAAAAAGTACGTCAGGCCTTTTTGAAAATTGCCTGCTTGGACGGTCTTCTATTGCACTGTTTGATTAAACATTTAATGGAAATAATGTTTCTAATGTAAGAATTCCCTTCTGTATTACATATTCTATTAAATCTCCTTATAAAACATAAGTCTCTTATTTGAATCAAACTTCTCAGGTGTGGATGAAAATAGTTTCCAGTGAATTAGGATCTTTTTATATAGTCTGACTTTTTAACTAATTAATGTGGATATTTATATTTTTAACTGTTTTGGGGTTTTACTTTAATTGTGAGCCACCCAGAGTCGCCCTCCGGGGGAGATGGGTAGCATACAAATCAAATAAATAAATAAATATTACATGGGGAACTTGGGGAGATGCCTAATATATACATAAAAGATAGGAAAACTTCACAAATCATATATTTTGGCGTTAGTATAAACACATCTTGAGCACTGTTTGAATCCCCAGCTAGTGTAGCCAAAGGCCATACTGACGACAAATTGTGGAAGTCCCAACATGTGCCAGGGTGAGGAATCTGATCTCCTAACAGTGAGAATTTTGATGTGATGAGCGATTTTCAAGTCTTCAAGACAGCTATTCTTCCAGTGTTTTTCCAGGATATTTTGGTGCCTGCCACAAAGCACAAGATTCTTCAGTTTACACAAACTGACAGTTCATCTTATTTCCATGATGGTAACAGGGTAGAATCCTCTGTGCTAATGCATGAGTCGAGTGAGTGGGGCAAGCCAGGGAGGCTGTGTGTGCTTATAGTTGCTTTCTCTATGAGGGGAATGGCCAGAAAAATGGCTACCTCTGAGCAAATGCTGCCAGAAGTGGTTGCAACACTAGGTCTAATGGTAGAGCTGGTCCTATCATTAGGCACACAAATGTTTTGAATAGGCAAAAAGCCATAGTCTCTCAAGGAAAGATTCTGCTTCTAAAAATTTTCTGGCCGAAACAAATACACTAGAATGTGTCTTACCTTAGTAAATAGGTTAGGTTTATTTTAAGAAAGCTTAGCAGAACTCCATGGAGGAGAAGCTGACAATTGTTTTTATGTGCAGCTTTATATGCTACAGCTTTACAGTCAAATTTAATCATGCTTAAATTAGTAGACACAGTAAAATTAGCCATGACTGAAATAAATGGGATCATGATTAAGTTCTTTTGATTTGAGTAAGTCTACTTTAATTGTAAATTGGCATAATTCCAACCTGATGTATTAATACTTTTATAAGTGCATACTTATTTCCAATATTTACTTTCTAAAAGTTACCAAAAGGGAGTTCTTTGGATTATATTTATTCTGTGGGCTTACATTGAATTTTAGTCAAGTTACGCACTGCAGATATGTCTTGTATGTATATCTACTAAAGTAATATTTGTTATTTTTTAAAAAAATAAGCTTTAAAAATATTATGATGTATATATATACACACACACAAAATATGTAAAGTACTCTGGTAGAACTATTATATAAAAGACTATACTAACCTATTTTATAAAATATATGTGAAAGAAAAGGGGGGAAAATTATACTGAACTGCCTAAGGGGGGAAAAAGTAGAACTACCTTCAAAAACTAAACTGAACTAAAATAGACACTGAATTATATCTAATTCTATGTATAATGAAAGAAATAAAATAAGGCTATTGAAATTGAAAATAGTTATATAATTTCAATAGCATTTTTTATTTTAATTTTTAAGCAATTAGTAAAACCTACACTGTATGGAATCATATTGTCTGATTTTGCCTCTGTTTTGGTAGCTTTTAAAGTTTGGGACATAAGCATTGTAGAAACACTTCATCACTGTTTTTTGCAGCAGCAGTTCAAGCTCAATATATTTAAAGTTCTTCAAAAATGGAAAGATTCCAGATTTGGGGGATATAATTTAACAAAATATTAACATCTTTAACCCTTAACATTTGAGAATACTGTCATAGACATAATTATGAGTTATATGTGCTATCAAGTCAGTGTTGACTCTTAGCAACCACATAGATTTTCCCTATGATCTGTCCCCAACTGAAACACCCTTAGTCTTCCAACAGTGCACCTATTGCTGCTGTAACCGAGTCTTTCCACCTTGCTGTTGGTTGTCTTCTCTTTACTTCCAACTTTCCTAGCATTATAGACTTCTCCAGAGAGTTAAGTCTTCACTTAATGTGTCCAAGGTATTATTTGTGCTTCAAGTGAGAACTAGATCCGTTTAGTTGTTTTCTTGGCTGTCCATGGTATTCTCAGGAGTCTTCTCTAATCCCAAAGTTCTAAAGTCTCAATATTCTTTCTGCCTTGCTTCTTCAAAGTCCCAATTTTCGCTTCTATAGACTGCGCAGAGAAAAGTCATTGCCTGCACAATTCTGATCTTCAATAGACACATCTTGGCATTTGGATATCTTTCCTAAGGTATTAACTGCTACTCCACCAAGTACTAGTGTGCGGCTTATTTTTTGACTGCTAATTCCTTTAACATAGATAGTTGATCCTAAAAGGCAGAAGCTATCAAACACTTCAGTATTGTCATATTTCTAAGACTAGTTGCTGTACCTGTTGTCATGATTTTGGTCTCCTTTATATTTAATCTTAGTCCCATTTTTTCACTGTGCTCCTTGACTTGAATTACTAAAGCTTGCAGACCATTTGTATTTTAGCTATCAGAATAGTGTCATAAGCATACCACAGGTTATTGATGTATGCTTTTCTTCCAATCCAGCTTCCCTCAATATACATTCAGCATATAGGTTGAATAAATAAGGGGAGGGCATACAGCCTTGTCTCCATGTGGTTTTCTTGTAAATACAGTAGTGGTATACCATTGCCTTCTGCACAGTATGAAATGATGCCTTTCCTCTTGTCACTGAAATGATCTTCTACTTCCAGTATTTTCCTATATTGCTGCTGCCCAGTATACTGTAAGTGCCTGCTTGCTTTAGCTCGGCAGCTGGGATGACCTTCATGCCTTGGGTGACCCTGCTTGGGTAATATACTCTTGGCATGCACTCCAGACATTCTTCACTCATTCCTCCCAAGAACACCCCTACCCCCACCACAATGAGGCTGCACAGCAGAACTTAGGGGGGAGGAATAGTGATAATGTCTAACCAATAAGGAATTACAAGTGAATATACCCACAGTGTATGTACCAAGAAGGATCTGGCTTCTATTTTAGCAGTCCTACAAACCAAAGTGGGTTTGCTGTGTATCAGTTAAGTATAAGCATTTCATGCCTGCTAGTGGTTCTCAGTTGAAAAGTTTGTGCCCTGCGAAATATAGTTTGGCAAGGCCTGTTCCAAAAGGTGACAAAAAGTTTGTAGCACAACATTCAAATTAGTTCATCAGACGTTGATTATTGCTGTGTGCTTTTGATATGACTCATATGACTGCCTTCTCCTTTGGCATAAGACTCTATGCTGATCTGGGGAGTGGCTGGAATGCAGTTCCACAGCATATTTCTGGCCTATGAAGTCTCCATTAGTTGTTTTACTCGTCTCTAGTAAGCATAGAGGCTGTTAAACTCACTGGATTTTCCAATCAAGTGTGATGGCTTTGGCACAATTTTGAGCTATTGGTTGCACTGACGTTTGCAGGGATTGAGGGGAGACAGACAAAAAGTCAAGATGGCAGTCAAAGTCCCACCCCTTTTGTACATATGTCAATGTTATATGTGTGTACAAGAAGTGGGACTTCAATTGTGCAGCTCCAATCACCACCTTGATTTTTTTTTAACACTCCCTTCTGTGGATACCACCAATTGATTGCTTCAAGTAGTTTTCCAAATGTGCAAAATCTCCAGTATTTTTTTTTCACCCCTTCAAAAGTCTTAACTTCTTCTTTCAAACATAAAGAATATTCAAATAAAAAAAGGCCACAATTGAGATACAACAATGTAAATAAACTTACCCTAGCAGCTTATCCACTCCCACAAGATGTGATGGCAATTAGTGTTTAAAAATGAGATCAGATAAATTTGTGGAAGATAGTTGTGCCAACAGGTTACTTAAAATTGTTAAATGGAACCACCTTTTTAGGCAAGCAAAATTCCACTAAACAGAACACATCTGAGAAAGATTGTTACCTTGTTAATTGTTTTTCTGGATTTCTAAGAAGCAGCTGGGTGGATACTCAGGATATCAAAGTTCTGAATCAGTCCGCCTTGGTCTAATGCAGCAAAACTCTTACCTCCTTTCGATATCTCTCTTGAGTTTACTCAGCTTTTTATAGTCCTGTTGGACAAAAAGCATGCTTTGTACATATAGTGGAAAGCCAATGTTTAAGTATTTATCAATACAGCATCATGGCTAAGAATAATTTTTGAAAGGGCACATGCCAGAGCTATATGGATCAAATTGCTTGAAGGCAAGCCCAATATTTTCTTCAGTAGTCCGTACAGGATCTTATGAAAGGTCAGTTTATAATGAACTGATATTACCATGCTTTTACCTAATCAAACAAATCTTGTTCTACATACATAGTTAAGTGATAGGTGTCAGGTTTCTTCTGGATTGTAAGTCTGACTTTGAATAACCATGATGTAATGATAAAAAGCATGGAAAATAATACTATGAAAAACATTAGAGGTGTTTTCCAAACAGTATTAGTACAAGCAAAGTATTTCTCAGGGCACTGACCCTGTCCACTTCCTCAGGTCCAACAGGTTCAAATTGTTCCCAGATAACAGGGCAAGACTCCTCCGGAGACATCTCCACCAGACTTACAACAAGGCCAACGTCCAACTGAGAATGAATCAGAGTGACTTTGTCCAACAGGTGCTCAGTAAATTCCTCCACACACCCCTATAAGAGGTCCTCTGAGCCCCCATTACCCAGGAGGACTTGTATCACTCAAAACAGAGCCGCAGGATGGCTATCTGCGGATGCAATAAGGTCAGAGAAGTATTGCCACTTCACTGCCCTTACCGCCACTAGGTAGGCCTTAATAGCAACTCTAACCCATGTTCAGTCGAGCTCGTCCCTCGTTGAGCGCCAGTGACACTCTAGACATCTCTTGCTTCATCTCCCTCAGCTCCTCCGTAAACCATGGGGAATGTCAGGATCCTCGAGAGGAGAGAGGTCGCATGGGTGCAATCCAATCCAAAGCCTCAGCCGCTCCTTTATTCCAAGTGACGACCAAGGCTTCGGATGGGCCATGCAGCAAACCAGCAAGAACAACCCACAGCTCCCTCTGGAACCCATCTGGGTCCATTAGTTGGTTGGGGCAGACCAATCTAATGGGTCCAGCCTCCCTGCAGTGGATAGTGGCACTAGAGAATCCCATGGTAATCAAAGCGTGATCTGACCATGACAAGGGGACATCAAAAGCTCCCCCAATTTCGGATCACACAGCTACTGTTCCTACAGGAACACCAGATCCAGTGAGCTTCCCCCCCACCATGTCGGGCTCTGGATGAATCTGGGATGGGCCCATGGCTATGATGGTGGCCATGAACTGAGCAACCTCAGACCCCATTCCTAGTGAAGGCAGATTGAAGTCCCCCAAAACCATAAGTCTGGGGAACTCCACTGCTAGCCCAGAAATGGAGTCAAGGAGCTCAGTCAGGGAGGTAGCTGTGCAGCAGGGAGGCTGGTACAACAACAGCAGTCCCAACTGATCCCTAGAGCCCAACTCAATGAACAGGATCTCACATCCAGTGACTTGGGGTACAGTGCTCCTGAAAGCTGTAACTGCTTCCTGGATGACAACCACCACACCTTCACCCCTGTCCTGAGATCTCAGCTGATGCCACACCCAAAATTCAACTGGTCATATCTCTGAAAGGGCTACCCCCTCCCCGCTTCCAGACCCAGCCAGGTCTTGGTGATACATGCCAGGTTGGCCTTCTCATCAATGATTAAATCACTAATGAGGAAGGCCTTATTACAGACTGACCTGGCATTCAAAAGCAGCAGCCGAAAGCCAGGGCCTCTGAAGATCTGCTGACAGGACTTGAGACTGAGGAGCTGGAATGTGAGACTGGTATAAAACAACAGTCCTGTGTTCCCCGAGAATGGCCCGCTCCCCGTCTCCCACCATATCTCCCTGTGCCCGTCACCACCACAATCCCTTGGCCCATCCCCATCCTCCCAATGGCAGCCCCAACCCCATATCCAGGCCCCTCAATTCCCAAGGCTGGGAACCTCCCACTGTCCTCACCAGTCACCCTTGGGAAGGGAAGCTGGGAATCCCAAGGCATTTTAGCTTCACCAGCTCTCAGCACCATCAGGGTACCCAGCAACGACCTCCCCACCTCACTACAACACATTCACACACCCTAGCATTCACAGGACCCCTCCCTTGCTGCTTCCACCAGCTAAAAGAGGGTTCCCTTTGCACTCACCCCAACCAATTTCTTCTCTGGCTCTCACCCAGAGGAAGAAGGCAGTCTTCAGTTCAGAGTGGGAAACCCACAGTCCAGCACTCAGGCACTTAGTCTTAGATGGAAGCCAAACCTTTCTTCCAGCTAAGGCTACCAGGAGGAAAGGCAAAAGGACTCCGCAGGGGAGGGGGGTTGACAGCAGCCTGCCACTCCCCCCCACCCCCGGCCACCACCCACACCTCCAGGGCTCAATGCCCAGCACAGAGAAGATGATGCAGAAAGGGAGAAAATGCCACTGAGTCACAAGCACAGTAACAAAAGAACAGGAGCAGCCTGTACTCAGGAATGGCCCGTCCTCTGGCCTGCTCCTCAGCCTGCTTGACATGAAACTCAAGCAGTCCTCCAAAGCAGCCTGAACAGGTCCTCCAAAACTAACCCAAGCTGCAGCCAAATTAAAAAAAAAAAAAACACCAAGTCCACAATAAGCACACACAGTAGACGTGGCCAGCAAGCGCAATCATGCTTCTGCATAGCTTATACTCCAGTTCACTCCTGTTCGCTCCTCCAGCCCAAACAGTCCAAACAGCCTGGGCAGTCCAAAAACTCAGCTCCGTCCAAGTAAGTGCCACCCCAAAAAGCACACACACACCTCCACGTGCAATCATGAGGACAGCCTTAGTTGGCTTCCACTCTCTCCACCATCTTTACTGTACTTCGAAAATAAAAATGTCAGAGTGCTGCAACCAAGCATTCTATTTGCAAATGTGCCCAACATGAGCACTGGGGATATTGTTGGGAGCAGAAGGGAGTTAGGCTAGGAATCAAAGGAAAGCAAGATTTCACAAGCAGCTTCCTTAAAAGAAAAGTTTGCTTTTCTTTTTGGCTCTTGCCAACTTCCCAGAAAAATTGACCATCTCAACTTTCACAGCTTGTTCCCAGGAATGTACTTCATCAGCGAGTACCTGAAACAGGACAGGGTGAAGTAAGCAACACGCTTGGAAGGCTATTAATCTTGCTTCCCTCATGAGCCCATCAGTAAGTAAGAGAGAAAGAGAGAGAAGAAAAAAAAAAACCTTGGATATTTTCCACCTTGATTTCCTGACCAGCTCTTTGTGGTCTGGTCTCCCTCTTCACCTTTGTTATTACAAACTGTTTTGTGAGCCCATCTGATTGCCCATGGAGATATACAGGTGAAACTCGAAAAATTAGAATATCGTGCAAATGTTCATTTATGTCAGTATGGCAACTGAAAAGGTGAAACCAAAATATGAGATAGACGCATTACATGCAAAGCGAGATATGTCAAGCCTTACTTTGGTATAATTGTGATGATTATGGCATACAGCTTATGAAAACCCCAAATTCACAATCTCAGAAAATTAGAATATTACATGACATCAATAACACAAGGATTGGAAATAGAACAATATCGGACCTCTGCAAAGTATGAGCATGCATATGTACTCAGTACTTGGTTTGGGCCCCTTTTGCAGCAATGACTGCCTCAATGCGGTGTGGCATGGATGCTATCAGCCTGTGGCACTGCTGAGGTGTTATGGAAGACCAGGATGCTTCAATAGCAGCCTTCAGCTCCACTGCATTGTTCGGTCTCATGTCCCTCATCTTTCTCTTGGCAATGCCCCATAGATTCTCTATGGGGTTCAGGTCAGGCGAGTTTGCTGGCCAATCAAGCACAGTAATCCCATGGTCATTGAACCAGGTTTTGGTACCTTTGGCAGTGTGGGCAGGTGCCACGTCCTGCTGGAAAATGAAGTCAGCATCCCCATAAAGCTCGTCTGCGGAAGGAAGCATGAAGTGCTCCAAAATCTCCTGGTAGACGGCTGCGTTGACCCTGGACTTAATGAAGCACAGTGGACCAACACCAGCAGATGACCTGGCTCCCCAAATCAACATAGACTGTGGAAACTTCACACTGGACTTCAAGCATCGTGCATTGTGTGCCTCTCCATTCTTCCTCCAGACTCTGGGTCCTTGGTTCCCAAATGAGATGCAAAAGTTGCTCTCATCAGAAAAGAGGACTTTGGACCACTGGGCAACAGACCAGTTCTTTTTTTCTGTAGCCCAGGTAAGATGCTTCTGACGTTGTTTGTTGTTCAGGAGCGGCTTGACAAGAGGAATACGACATTTCAAGCCCATGTCCAGGATCCGTCTGTGTGTGGTGGCTCTTGATGCACTAACTCCAGCCTCAGTCCACTCCTTGTGAAAGCCCCCAACACTTTTGAATGGCCTTTTCCTGACAATCCTCTCCAGGCTGCGGTCATCCCTGCTGCTTGTGCACCTTTTTCTACCACACTTTTCCCTTCCACATAACCTATTGATGTGCTTTGATACAGCACTTTGGGAACATCCAACTTCTTTTGCAATTACCTTTTGGGGCTTTCCCTCCTTATGGAGGGTGTCAATGATGGTTTTCTGCACAACTGTCAGCTCAGCAGTCTTTCCCATGCTTGTGATTCCTACTGAACCAGCCTGAGAGACCATTGAAAGGCTCAGGAACCCTTTGCAGGTGTTATGGATTCGTTACCTGATTAGAGTGGGACACTTTGAACCTAGAATATTGAACCTTTTCACACTATTCTAATTTTCTGAGATTGTGAATTTGGGGTTTTCATAAGCTGTACGCCATAATCATCACAATTATACCAAAGTAAGGCTTGACATATCTCGCTTTGCATGTAACGCGTCTATCTCATATATTGGTTTCACCTTTTGAGTTGCCATACTGACATAAATGAACATTTGCACGATATTCTAATTTTTCGAGTTTTACCTGTATGACTCCAGCTGAGTTTGGCAGGGAGCAAAGCTGGTTCTGGTGAGTCCTCTTTCTTTTTGTCACCAGTGATATAGGCTGCAGCAGAAATTAAGTATGTTCTGGGTGAGTGTGATGATGATGATGATGATATCTATTTACTACAACTGTGCTCCCAGAACACCTCCCTTGATTAATATCGGACTCCTATTCCTTTCGAAAAAAATGTTTAATATCAATAACTTATCACTGTACTGTGCATGTAATTAATTAATTAATTACAATTTTAATGGCCGCCGGTCTCTAAGTGGCTCTGGATAGCTTACATTAAAAAAGTAATAATAATTTTAAAAAATAAAACTAATTATAGCATTCATTATAGTGCCCTCTAATTTTTAATTTGTACTTTTATATCAGCTTCTTTTTTTTTTTTAATTATTATATACTCCACCACTTAAAAACAGCCTGTATTCCTGGAATGTGAAAGAAGCATTGTATTTGACTTGATATTCCACTGGTTCCATGTTTTTCTGCTCAATTCTATAGCTTTTTTTTTTTTAATATTGAACACTAGGGACAGGCAAACTGTCCAGGTGCCTTCCTCTGAATTGCCCAAAATTTTATCAAATTGGAAGAACTGATGCAAAATGTCCTCATTCTCACAAGAATTTGGTCCTATAACTTTGTTAAGCTTAACTTGGGAGCCTCTGAGTTCCATTGTAAGACTTGATGGGAAAGTAGTATGCTGCAAAATAATCTTTCTTCGTAAGAATGCTGCTTGACTCCAGGTATACACAAAAGGAATTTTTAGAAAATGGAAAACCTATGAGGAATGTGAACTGCTGTTTCAGAAAAGTGCCTCCTCCTGCCCAGAAAAATGATGGTAGGTCTGAGAGACTGGAGGAGATGGGGAGAGGAACTTAAGGATGGCTTGTCCAACCAGGCAGCCAGACTGACAACAGCCATTCTCAACATTCCAAATGTGTGTTTCTGCCCAAAAAGATTGATAGATTATTCTTTCCCCTCATGACACCTTCCAGTTGTGTTAGGACTACAGTTCCCAGAATTTCCAGGCTGCATGCTGGAAGGTTATTCTGGGAGCTGTCCTAACCCATCTGGAGGGTGTTAGGATGGGAAAGGATGGTCCAGATCTAAGTTCCAGTCTAGTTTATGAATGCAACCAATTAAATTGAATTAAATCAAGTGTTTGGGGATAACTGGGTAAAAAGTCATCATAACACACATACACAGAGTATGTTACAAGGTGCTTTTTTAAAAAGGGGCCAAGCAGTATTATTACTTTTTTAGTTCAACACTGAAATCTGTGTACCTGCTATTTTGGGGCTGGTAACTGCATTTCTTAAGAACTGAGTTTGTGCCTAAAGCAATCTTCCTGATTTGGGGGTGCAGATGCTTGGTTACCTGCCAGCACTGTACAGAGTTACTATTATTGGACAATGTGTGACTTGCAGGTGGAGTCTGGTCAGCCAAACCTGCTTGGCAAGTCCCCAGGCCTGACTCACTGAAGAGACAGGTGGAGCCCTGCTCTGGCAGCGGCCGTCACACAGAGGCCATCAGTCCTGCACGGAGCCAAGCCCATGCAGCACCATGGCCCTGAGTGTCAGCATCAAGAGGGTCTCCCAGCTGCCAGGGACCGGGGAGAGACAGGTGCACATCAGCTTTCGAGGTGCGGAGGACAGGGAGTGGGGGAAGATGGGGTGGGTGGAAGGGGATGCACACAAGGTTTTGGGAAGAGGGAAGGCAAAAGCCAGTGGTTTCAGATTCTGTCCTACTGAAAGCTGAAATATAGCTCTGTAACGGATGTTTCCTAATGATACAGAGCTTGTAGGGCTTGTATACAACATAGAAAGATATGTGAACCTGCCAGTTATTCTTTCTGTGAACTCTTGTCCTTCCTTTTAGGGATGTGTGTCCATCTGTGTGTTCACTGACACAAGCAGAACACATTCAGGAGTAGCTGGCTTAATCAAATCAACAGCAGCAACCAGGTCTTACAGTTCTTTAAAGGGGAACATTTATTATAATTTAAAGTTTTGCAGACTGTAATCCGCTTTGTCAGAATACTATCCCATCAAAGGAATATTATATATATTCAAACATGATTGGAGGGAGGAATATTAGGAAAAGAAGAAAAAAATTAAATTAAAATGAAGAGGAATTCAGCCAATGAAGGAAAAAAGTCTAAGATCAGTTACTGGGTAAAGAGTTCTGGAGAACCTGAAAACCTTCACGCCCATTTCTGTCATTTTGGCTGATCCTAGTAAAAGTATCACCCCACTGTAGATTTTGGATCTTTAAAGAACTGTCTATCTTCAGTTTCCCCTATTTTCTGAAATTTGAAACTATGTCTTAAATTTCACATCCACCTCATGCTCTGCTTCCAGCAAAATATGGAAGCAGACTCCAGAACAGAGAATACATATTAAGGCTGGGCACACTCACTTGTCTGAGAGTAAGTCCAGTTGAAATCAATCTGGTTTATTTCTGAATAGACTTGTATAGAATTCTACTATTAATGACTTAAACTGGCAGCATTTGTCACTGGAGAGGAAACAGTACACAATTTTCAGAAACAGTACTAGAATTCTGAATTTAATGTCAATAAGATCCATTCTGTATTTCCTACAAGGTTACTTCTATAGAAAATATATATATATAAATATATAAGGTACAGTAATCTCTTCCAAAAAAGTTTAATTAGCCTATTAAGATACTTTATATTTTTCAGTGCACATTCTGATCAATATTTTAGTACTTTGGATTACCCACTTCACAGATCATTTGCTATTCAACGGAAATGTCTTATAGCTTTTTTGTCAGCAGTTATTTCCTCCTTCATTTTCATTTAACTCCAACTTCCCATTGGTGATGAGTCAGTAACTGATAATGGTCTGGTGTCCATTTTTATTTTCCACTGCAGTGTAATATTTAGAGTAGATGTTTGTTCCCATCTCTCTATCTGAAAGAGGAAGTGAATTATTAAATAATATTCTAATTATAATCTTTGGCCATTTCCCCACTAGCCACTTATCACATCTTCTAGCATTACCCAGCCATTGATGATCTCTTCATTACTGTTATATTAGCACAAGAGTGATTGGATATGGCTCTAGAAGATGTTGTGCTGATTAGTGGGGAAAGACTATTGTCTCCATGGGTGTTTTGTTCTGCTTCCACAACCTATAAAATCTCTCAGAACCCAAATGTATATCCATGTCATTTCTACTATAGAACTACACATTTGCCAGATTGCATGAAACCTCCAGGAATGTTCAAAAGTTATCACCAAAACAAATGGTTTAATGTGAAGTACTTTAGGAGTAAATTATGAAATACTCAACTGGAGAATAATATTAACTATATTTAATTTAATATAAATAAAATGAACTTAATTTATATGTTGTCTTGACCATCCACTACTGTTTTAGAATGTGACCTCAAGTGGACCTCAACCTGAACAGTTATGCAACCCTAGTTTAATATCAAGAATAGGGTCATTTATCTCATCTGGCAACTTATCATTTCTCTCTCCTGGTTTTTTTGCTTCTAAAGTTCCTGGTATAATGAGTCTGGAAAACATGAGTCCCTTGCTCTGGTTTTTGTATGTGTATTTTGAACATAACAGACTCGGCACAAAGGCATCCTCTATATTCTGTGTAGTAGTTTAATTTTCCCAAACTTGGATTTCTTCCAAGTGTATTGGGACTACAATTCCAAAATTCTCAGCATTTGTAGAGGGATTTTGAGAGTTATAATCCAACAAAATTGGAGGCACCAGGCTGGGTAAAGCTGGGCTAGGGTTTAGATCAGGGAAATTCACCTTCAAATGTTCACCAACTCTCAAATGAATCTGCCTCACATAGCTATTAAGGGATAAAAGTGAAAGAGCATATATACTGCTTTGGAGTCTGTAAATGATAGCAATGGAATGAAAGAAAAAATACTATAGAGCCTCTTCAGATAACTGGTTGCCCAAAAAGTTCTCAGGGGTAATTAGCATGACCGTTGTAGTGAAACCTCAGTTTACCAGACCTCAATGTAGTGGACACACGTAGAATGGACCAATTTTAGTAAATTGGGTGTACAGAGTTTTACATGACTTCCACCTCCACTCTTGGAGATGATTTCATGACTTTTACATACTTCTGACCAAGGAGTGGTGGTGGAACTCATGTAAAATCCATACAAGGGGGCATGATGTAATATAACATCTGTATCTCTGCTCTGAAAGCTTAAAGGAAGGTAGACCATAAATACCATTCTGATAGATCCTATATATCCCTCCCTGCAATCACTGAACATGAGGACCTAGATAGCTCCTAAAGTTAACACACTGTATATGATCATCTAAAGTGCAAAGGTCTATGAATTTAATTCCCAAGAGAGGATTTGAACTCCACAGGATAACATCTGGCTACAAAAAAATCCCAATTTTTTAATGTGGTTTTCTTTTAAGGATATACAGTATGTTCCTTCACAGAAAATTCATACCAGTATTTCAAAAGCTGGACAAACTGTATTTTTTTCCCAAGGGTTTACCCAGAAAACAAAGAAGATACGTTGTGGCCAGGAAGCAGTCTTTGGAGAGGTAAGGAAGTATCACACTCCGCAGGAAGACTGAACTTTCAATCATAATCACAGTTCACTGATGTGTGGGGGAAGAGTATCTCTCCATCACACTACCCAGGCATTTCCAGAGTAGGAAGTAGTACAATCTGGTGAAAGCAGGGTTGCATTATTAACTGTAGAACCCCATTCTGCCATACAATCTAATTTTTGTTAAACTATATAATTGCATAATTTCTCAAATATTGTAAGCCAGTATAGTTCAAAGACCATGCTGTAGCTTCAGTGAATCTAAAGGACACCAGAATGGGGAAAGTAGTAATCACTGAATGCAGATAATTACTACAAACGATGTCTCATTGCTGTTGGATGCAGGTAGTGGTCGTGCAGCTTGCTGTTGAATTACAAATCTCTTGAACCGTAGGCAGCATGATGATGGTGGGGGGTGATGGGAATTCCAACAGCATCTGAAAAGCCTAATGTTACATGTCCATAATTCAGTGTGGGAATGCTAAAAAGTTCTGTCATTAGAAAGATAAATGAAATGTATTATGGCATAAACTCTCACAATTTTCTGTTATCTGTTGAGATTGGACATAAACAGCTGGAAAAAGGACCTTTCAGAAGCTTTTGGTATTCATTCTGGCATTATTTCATTTTTTAGCTCTTTCGCTGGCCACATTATGGAAAGTTCATTATGGAAGAAATGCTGATAGTTAAAGTTTACAACTGCAGTAAGGTGTTCAGTAACAGGTAGGTTCATAACTCACTGGGAAAATCTTTCTGCTATACTCCACTTTAGGCAAATTATATTCTTTATGATTTGGTGGAATGGAGTGGACCTTGGCTGGCACAACTATATCAAGCACAGTTAACTAACATGACCCTGACAACAATTATATCTAAATTACATTTTAGGTATTTGAATATCAGTATTACAAACTGGCTAAACTGGAATTAGAAAAAAGCATTAAATCCTGCATATATCTAACCCAGAACTACACTCTTTTTATTACAGTCACTTGAACACATACAGGAAACCACTAAAACTACCTAGATGATTAATCATTAATTCATGCTACCCTAAAAATAAACATCCCATTTTTCTAGTAGATATGCCTTCCACTTTTGTGGTGGTGGGGGCATGTTATCCAAGGTGCAGGAGAAGCAATGGAAGACACTGGTGGAAAATGTAATTACCAAGAGAGAACAGTCAAGCAATTGTAAGATAATGAATTGCTAGAGTTTCTCCCATTTAAACTTTTATGCTTTTCTTTTTGTAGGTAGCATCCTCCAGTGCATGATAAAAAAGTTATATTTTTAGGGGCATGTTATATACAGAAGAAGGACTATGGTGTTATCTAACCACTATTTCAACATAATATGGGTTTACACATTTTGCTACGCCATAATATGATTTGCTTGGCTATAGCTAAGGTAATGTGTAAACCAAACACTGTGTTTGTAAACTATGGCTCAAGGTTTAGCATTATGTATGAACTAGGCCTCTGGTTTATTCAATAAACCATGGTTAAAACAATGTCATAATGAAGGTATGAGATCAATCCAAATCACTCCATCAAACACTCAAACCCAAACCAGAAGGAGAGAGATGGGAGAAGGCAAAGGATGTGGATATTGTTTGTTAGACTTTTCCCCCCTTTATCTTGGTTTTGTTTTTGTAGATTACTTGGCACCTTAGTTATCAGCCTTCATCAGTTAGTAATGTCTGGACGACTAAACATCAGAGAGGCTCTTGTTGACAAAAACCACAGCATTACTGGGGTAAGTAATTTCGCTAGTGTGGTAACACTTAAAATGCACCAGTGACATGACCCAAGCACCTCAAGTAGACCTTTTGAGACACAGAGCACTATCACAGAAATATGTTATTCTCTTTCTGCTGCTGAACATATCCTCAGTCATCACACCGTAACTCATCGCAAACTCCAGTTCCTGGCTATCCTTGGAAAACTCCTTTTCCCTCCAGGCTTCGGTTTGTATGAAATACATCTTCCAACATATTTCTCCCAACATATTTCTCCAAGTGTCTTGTGGGCACTCCTGTCCTCACTTTGGAGACTGGCCAGGCAGAATCCACCTGGATTAGAAGGTAACAAGGGCCTTGAATCACAGAAGGCTTTATGGGTGGTAGCCAGCAACTTCAATTAAACCTGATCTGGCAGTCAGTGCAGTTTCTGTAAAACTGGAGTTGTTTTGCTGTAGTGTTGCAGTGCCTTTCATGCCTCCCACCTTTCATTTCATGCACTCACCCCAGTTTGGAGAGAAGCCCTAAAATAGAGTTTTGGTCATGTATAACATTGCTGCCATAGCTCAGGATTTGTGTTAATAAGATTCGTTGATCTTTTATCAGGCTTCTGTCAAACATCTAGGCTGGAAATTGCAAAAATAAACTTCCAATGATACTAAGGCTCTTATAAGTAGATTTAGTGTAAAAAAAAAAAGGGGGGGGGAGAGAAGAATGAAACATTTATGAAAGAATTCCAGTGGCTGCTATGTATCAAATGCAAGTCCTATTTATAGTGAAATCAAGGTTCACTATAAATAGGACTTGTGATTGTTTCTCCCACCCACACTTTTTTTTGGATGGGAGGGACATTTCTTCCTATCTCTTGTTTTGGTAATAGACTGATCCAGTATCACCGTCATCTTTGTGACGGGTGTGAGAATTAACTCTTACACCTGATGCTACGGTGAAAGGAAGAATTTTGAGATTTTCCAGCATGTGGTAATAGTTAACATATTTTACAGGCATGCTGATATAATACAATTGTGAAATTTTTGCGGTGGTGTCTAAATAAATAGTGCAAAGAAATTAAAGTTAACAATTAAAAGGAATTGGAATTAGAATGAAATATGGAGCAACTAAATGGTTCAAAATTGAAAAAGGCATGTGCCAAGGTTGTATACTGTCATCCTATTTATTTACCTTATATGCAGAATATATCATGAGAAATGCTGGACCTAAGAAATAAATGTTGCATCTCAGATACACTAACGATATCACTTTGATGGCTGGGAGTATGAAAGACTTGAGTAATTTCTTGAAGCTGAAAGAAGGGAGTGGAAAATCTGGTTTGCTGCACAACATTAAACAAACAAACAAACAAACAAACAAAGTTTATGTCCACAGGCAGAGAAGAAGTTGAAGTGGTAGCAGACATTTATCATTCTAGTTTTAAAAGTTCATAGAACAGCTGACTGTAGCGATTAAATAAAGAGATGCCTACTATTTAGGAGAAAGACTATAACTAATCTACTCAAAATATCTGAGCACAAAAATATTACATTTACCACAATGGTACGTATTGTTTTGGCCATCATTTTCTCAATTCTAACATCTGGCTGTGAAACTGGACTCTTAGAAAGGCTGACCAAAGAAAAATAGATGTCTTTAAATTGTGGGTACTGGAGACAATTAGTGAGAATTTGAAGTCCAAATTCGTCTTGAATTTGGACTTCAAGAAGAACAAAGCATTCGTACTAGAGGAAATAAAACTAAATTGTTCATCAGAAGCATTAATAATAAAGCTAAAATTTAAATATTTTGGCCAGATAATACTAAGACAAAAATTACTGGAGGAGACCCTGGAGCCTGGAAAATTCAAACACAATTGAAAAAGAGAGCAACAAGATATAAGGTAGTTATAAGTACTGATGACACAAACATGAGCTTACTAGAATTCAAAGAAGTTCACAGATAATCCTGGTGAAATCGTGTTCATTAGGTCACAAAGAGTTAGAGGTGACTGAACAACAAAACATTTGATAATTGTTTCAGAATTCAACCTTACCACTCAATGATCCTCTTAGCTAGCTATCAGGAGGCTATTTTGCAAATTACTAGACAAATGCATGTAGTCCAATAGCTGGACTATGTATGGGGGGGGGGTGTTGTTGTGATGGTGGTGATGGTGTGTGGGGAAATGCCTTTTTTGCTTTTTTTTTTTTAAATGAAAGAAGGGGGAGGGCTGTGTATAATTTCATGGAGTGCTGGAAGCTGGAGCAGTGAACTCAGCAACTGAGCAATTTAGAGTTTGGCAATTCTAAAGCAGAGATAATTAATGCTAATTAGCTTGTATTCTCTGAGAACCATTATTGGCTAACTCAGGGTTAACAGTAATTGACTGAAGGCTCACAAATATATAGTCAATATTATGTTGGATCCCTTTCAATGTGCAGATGATGAGTACAAGTGGGGAAAATACAAGTTGAGTTTACAATGCTTTGGAGATTGTTTGCAGATAGAAAAGATGGTGCTCAGTAACTAATTTGATAAAATTATTCTCATGTTTATTGAATATGTGTTTAAGTATGCTTTCTCCTGAACAGAGATCCTTCAAATGTTATGGAGAGATTTTCTTTAGAACTTGGATCATAAGTCTCAATATACATAGGCAATGGTTCATTATACACCTATTGTTATACTGGACACAAGCAAGAGGACGTGACATAAATTGCCATTGTACTATTTTATAGTATGATTAAATTTCCAGCCCCAGATTGTTATTGTTGTTTTAAAAAAAGATCCATATACAGAGAAAAATAAATACATTTATGATATGAACTAGTCTTTTTTCTAATATACTAGTTTTTGAAATACGGGGGGGTTTCTACTCAGAGATGAACATCCCAACATTTTCTGAATGCAGAAATGATACTGTACTGTCCAGGAACAGATTGACTACAGTATGCAATGTGTTACTTTGATCATCTGAGCTTTTCAGCCAATTTCAGGCCTTGCAGAAGCAGTTGATCTGCCCAGAGGTGCCAGGGGTGAACTTTTAAAGAACCTCCAGCTAATATTATTCATTACTGTTATTTCTCTCTCTCTCTCTCTCTTTTCATTTGCTTGCGTGTTAATTATCCCCAAGATTTGAATGGCCCCCACCATACTGGTGTTTCAGAGGGTCCCAAAACTAGTGTGATTGAAGCCCCCTTTTCTTCTTTTTCCTTGTTCCCATCTGAGTCTGTTTGCCATCTTTGTTCTTTTTAAATTTGTGTTGTTTTCTTATTTTTAATTTTTCTTAACAATTTATAAACTGCCCAGAGTTGCTGGGAGTTGGGCAGCATATACATTTATATTATTATTATCCTCTATGAAGTTTTGTTTTTGTGTGACCTATGCTTTTTGAACAAAAAATCTTCCAAACGTTTGGGGTTTATAATATTTGTAGTCCTAAGTTTTACTTTTCCTTTGTAGATATATATTGAATTGGATTTGAGATATCAGCCTCCGGATGGTGCTGCAGGGACATGGGTTGAGGAAGATTTTGTCTACCAAATGAAAGACAGGTACTGGAATCTGTACTACGACATAACTGTATTCATGTTTAATCCTCTAAATGATGATCTAATTGTTTTTCAGACTAAAAAGTCTAGCCCATGCTTAAATAGCTGTCTAATTAGAAAGTTAGAGAACACTTTGCTGAAATCAAGATATAGTCCCACAGTCTGATGAAGGAAGTTACCTAATCGAAAATGAGATAAACTTAGTCTAGTAAGACTTGTTATTGGCAAATCCAAGCTGAATATAACAATTGCTACATTGTTTTCAAGATGGATCGAGGGTAATCACTTTATGATCTGCTTTAGAATCTTCCCAGTTATTATTTTTTTTTTCCTATTCTGGAAATTGTTTGGAAATGTGCTTTTGATGTTTCCTTTTTTAAAAATTCCCAATTCTTAATAATTGCTCTGAGTTTATTAAAATTCATTTTCTTGAGCTTGACTATACTCCAAACTTTAATTTCCCTTACAATCAAGAACTCCAGCATCATCTTTTTCCTAATATTCCTACTACTTCCATGTTATCAACAAAGTCTTCTCTGTTATGTCAAGCTAAAGATAGCTGATTCACTTTTTGGTATAGCTAATTGTCAGAATATATTTATTACTGGTCTTATATACCACTTGACTCTAAGCAGCGTACGTACCCAACTTCCTGGAAGGAACATGCTTGGTAACAGATCTGGGGGTAATTAAAGTGTCCCCATTTCTAATAGTCACCTTTTGTGAGATGGGCGGTATCTAAATTTGAAATATAAATAAAATAAATAAATATTTCACATACATTTGCAATTTGATTCTGGAAAGCCTAATCATGCCTTCTCCCTGGTTGGGCAGATAGTGGAAGATACTAACAACAGTATTTCTTCTTCTATTTATTTTAATCCAGATGCTCTCTAACATATGTTGATTTATTCTTTTAGATTTATGAGCAAAAGTGAGTATTTTTAATACAGAGTGCAACTTCTGCATTTCTGTTGTTTCTTTTCCTTTTGAACAAATTACATTGTTCAGTTTTTCCAATCATTCCATGAAGTCTCCATTATTGCTGGGCTAGGAGTTCAAGCTCATGTTGTCTGTTTCTCATACTCTGAGCACTAACGTATCAACAACTGAAGCCTTAAACTATGAACTAATGCTCCTTCTGACTTTTTATTAAATGGTTCAATAAGCCCTATTACTGCAACATTCCATTTCCCTGTACACATACGTACTTAGGATTTTCATCTTGAATCCTTATTGGATTAAATTTAAAGCTTTCTTGATCAAGCTTAGCATGTTTTCACCCACACGTATATTCCAGTTCTTGTGAGGTGCAATCCATCTTGTGCTAGTAGTCCATTATCCAGATAATTCAGCTCATAGTTCCAAAAGCCAAAAAGGTTTTTGCTTTTACAAAAACCAACTGCACTTACAAAGCTAGTCATTTGCTTGCAATATACTTCTTTTCCTTCCAGTCCTCTTCCATGGATGGAAGAACAAATGAGAATCCCAAGTACAGTCCCAGTTCTTGAGCTTCCTTTTGAGATCTTCAAAGTCCATAGTGATGTGGTTGTATCTTTTCTTGACAGTTCCCATATGGCAGGGATAATTGTCAGTGCACTTGATATATTTTGGAAGTTTGGCAGATAACACACATTTCTTTCTATTCCACATTGTAGTCAGTCACAAATAATCCACAACTCTTTTTATTTATGGGGTCCCCCTAACCAACTTTTTTAGACTGAAGAAGCTGCTTGGACAAGTAGTGAAATGTCTCTAACCAAAAAGAAAAGAAGTCCAGTTGCCATGACTCAGCCTCCAGACAACTCTTTTTATTGTCTGCAGTTGCAACCCCTCTGGCCTTCAGAGATTCACCATCCTTTCTCCTGTACAGGAGGATCTCTTTTTATTCCCTTGATGGTTTAGGTCCTGTTTCTTCTGAGAATGCTTCAAAGCTGTCTCTGATTTCCAGCTGTGAAGAATATTTCTGACATCTCTTGTTTGTGGCTACCAATCTCTTCCATTGGGTTTCCTCCTTTACTCTTTCTTAGAGAGGCTGCTTCTGTTACCCCCTTTTATAACATTTATTTTGTTTGTCTAATAAATCTTTATCCTTTGTTATGAACTGAAGTAAGATCACTTATTGCACCAATCTTCATGCTTTTTCCTGGGCAAAAAACTATATGCCAGGTTCAGGCTGTTTTAAGCGTGAATACAAATGTGCCATAAGTGAAAGGCCATGCCCATTCATTCTCATTTCTAAGGCACATACAGTAGATAACTTTTATCTCTTTTTTCCCCCTGTTTTGGTCTCTCTTCAACTTAAAGGTAAAATTTGTTACATCCTCCCACACAGTACTCTGTTATGTGTCCCTAATCTTTTACTTTTTGCTTTTTGGATTTTGCTTCCAGGAAACCGGCTCCCCTATGTTCCTACTACAGCCTCTGAAGCAACCTCTGCTTGTTCACAGGAAGGAGTTACTCTTTCATACACAAAAAGCAATCAGGAGCTCTTAGGACACTCCTCACAATCAGCAGTTATTCAGGAGATGACCTTTTTACTCCACACAGCTGAGCACATAGCATCTGAGAGTACAGTTTTCTGATCATTCCCTCTCTTCCTTGTCTGTTCCTGTGTTGAAATCCATTGCCAAACTCTGTTAGCTCTCCCTCTCTGTTAGTTTGCTCAGTGTGTTCTATTCTTGGAAACAACTGTTTCAAATTAATGTTAAAGATTTTAAGAAATGACATGTAGTACTATATAATATCAGGCTGCATTGATATGGTACTGTAGAGGGGTACTACACAAAGTTCTCTGGAATAGCTTTTAACTTTGGTGCTCTACCCAAGTGAAAACCTTTAATATGTGCGCATGAGTATAAGATTAGGATGATTTCAATATACATACCTAAGGATGAACAATGATGATTAATAATCCTGGATATTATGATCCTGAGGTGTGAAATAGAATTGCATTTCAGAAAAGGCCAAGGTGATCTGTTTTCCCATTGGAAGATATTCTTCCCTTGCCCCACCTCCAGTTCCTAGGCTCCCATCATAGCAATATGCTATGCTCCCAAAAAACACCTGAATTCAGAATTGCTGGAATGCCACTATTTCAGGTTGTAGATATTTGGGAGACAACAGAGGCTTGCCACTATAGGGAGTGATAAACTTTTGAAGGTTTTCAACATCTGTGTAACAATCAATCTCCCCTCACCAAGTTCCTCCTCAAGTTGTCTCTAGGATTTTTTTCTCTTACAATGGACATATGCTCACAAATGCTCACATAGAAATACATGGGATTGTAAGACAAGAAAATACTAGAACTTTCTTTCCTTGGAGCAGGAGAAAAGATGTTTATGTATGGACCTGGTGAAACCTGATGGGGCAGGATGAAGCACTTCTCAGTTATTGGCCAGTTTGAAATAATAGCAAGTGAGCACTAGGCTGTATTCATCTATTAGCTAGAAAGAACAAGCTCTGATTGGCTGCCAATTCCCTGCAAGTCCTAAGCTTGCAATCATGCAAACATGGTCCTGCTCATATCATCCTGATTTCTTAGTGTATTTGCAAGTAGACAAAAAACTCAATCAGTCTTGGATGTGTTTTAAACTGGATTGAGATGAACTGGGAGATGGAAAATTACAGCTGACTATAGAACTGAAATTCCCCAGCTGGATGAAAGGGATTTGTAGGGAAAGACTCAAAAAAGTTATATCAGTAATGAATTTCAACAGCCAACATTTGTTTGCTGTGTATTACTCATGTTTTATTTTTCTTTATTATAGTTCTGAGATTATAATTCGCAACCCTGGATTTGAAGATTTAGAGTAAGTAGCATATTCTTTATCCATATTATTGGACTGATACCATATATGGCTGCTGTAACAAGTGTGTAGAAGCATATACAGTCCATGTATTGGTGCAATATTCCAAGTTGTGTCCCCCCCCCTTTTTTTTTTATGCCTTTGAGTCAGTGTTGTCCCCTTGGCAAGATTTTGGAAGTGGTTTGCCATTGCCTTCTTCCTAGGGCTGAGAGAGAGTAACTGGTCCAAGGTCATGCAGCTGGCTTTGTGCCTAAGCGGGGACTAGAACTCATGGTCTTCTGGCTTCTAGCCTGGTATCTTAACCACTACACCAAACTGGCTCTCAAGTTGTAGTATTGCACATGTAATATCAGTCTGCTTATGTGAGAGTCAGGACCAGAGGAGTTAAGAATTTACTCTTGTCGCCAGAGCAACGAGGAACTGATAAGAGGATGAGACTGAACCCTCCCTAAAGAATGCAAGGGAGGTTGGGAGGGTGACCCTGGAATTTGCTCTCACTCTGAGAAGATTTCTGTAACGGGAGAAAGGCCATTAAACCTTGCTGGATTAAATCTGTACTGTCTCCTGGAGTTTCCTGGGCTAATCCTGACAGCTTACAACTCATATTTCAAGCAGATCTCAAAGATCAGCTCAGTAGTGCTTATGATTTACAAGATACAGGATAGCAGTGGGACAGTAATGGGTAGCGGCTTTCTACATGAAGCCACTGGGTGAGGCCATCCAATGGCACAGCGTGATGTATTATTGGTATGCTGATGATACTCAGCTTTACATCTCCACCCCTGGTTGCCCAGTAGATGGAACAATAGGCTTCAACTCAATCCTAGCAAGACTGAGTGGCTTTAGCAACTAAGGCCCTCTGGTTCTTGGGACTTTCTATCTTTAATTCTGCATGAACTTGCACAATCCCAAACAGAATTAGTGAGCAATCTGGGGGTCCTCCTGGACTTGCAGCTCCTGTGGCATTCATAGCCAGGAGGGCCTTAACACAACTTTGTGTTGTGCATCAACTGCACTCATTCCTGGACTGGGATGGTACTCATGCCTTGGTCACCTCCTGAATAGACTACTGCAATGCACTTTGCATGGAGCTGCCTTTGAAGAGCATCTGGAAGCTGCAACTGGTAGAGAATGCAGCGGCATGGGAAGTTATATACGATCCTCAATCAGCACATGTTACCCTTCTGCTGCATGAGCTGCATTGGTTGCCAGCATGCTTCTGGGTTCAATTCAAGGTGCTGGTAGTAACCTATAAAGCCCTTCATGGCATGGGGCTGGGTTATTTGAGGGACCAATCTCCCTGATTACCTTTTCCATTAGGCCTGGCAGGAGAGGCATCCTCCAAGTCCCATCTATTTGGGAGTGCCGTCTGGTGGGACACAAGAAGAGAGCCTTTTCTGCCACAGTGCTGGCCTTTGGAATCACATCCCCCCAGAAATTAGAATGGCCCCAACCCTGCTGGCCTCTCATAAGGCCTTAAAGATGTGGTTTTGTCACTGATCTTAGAGAACCAGATGTGTGGCAGAGCCCATGCAGTGGCTATGTTGATTTGTGTTGGTTTTTGGTTTTTTTACTTTGGCTGCTGATTATGCATGTGTTGTTTTTATGTTATATGTTTTTATGGCGTTTTTAACTGTGTTCACTGCCCAGGGTCATGAATTTGAGATGGGTGGCCATATAAAATGAAATAATGAATAAATACGTTTAAATCTAGTTCACTGAAATCAGAGTTTCAGGGCACAATTCTCTGCATTACTATTTAGTAAAGAATTTAATGAGATGTGCTCCCAAGTAAGTGATTCATCTTATGCAGATTAAGCTAGTACTAGTAGTAGTAATAGTAGTAATAAAAATACAGTAGCAAGGGAGTAAAGGAGAACTGTATGTAATGTTCTTCATCTCAAATTGTACACGTTACATTTGGAGATAATAGAATCATGATGAGCACGCCATCCTTGTAATTCTTAACTTCTGGTGTGGGCTGCAGGGTGGCTGATGCAAAACGAGCTGCTGACCTGGATAGGAAGGCCGCAGTGCTGGGCAGGAAACTTGTCAAAGGTCTGGAGATGGATGATGAGGAAGATGATTACTACGATGTATCTGATATGGAGTTCTCTGGGATTGTCTTCAGCTCTGTAAACAGGTACTTTCCCACCTGAGCAGTTAATAAAGTAGTGCTCTGATTTCTTCCCAGAAGAAAACAGACTTCAACCTGATACATTCCAGATACATTAAACTGCAATATCCAGTATCCCAAAGCTGCTCTAACTGTGGTGCAAAGATTTCTTTATTTCTTATCCCATCTTCCACCCAGGAGCTCAAGACAGGTTGCATATCACTCTCCTCCTATCTTTCCCCATGACATAGATTGGGCTGAGAGAGAGAGATTGGCCCAAAGTCACCCACTGGACTTCTGTGGCTGAGGTGAAAGGTGCCTTGCTAACCATTCTTAAAAAAACAAGTCCTTATGGTATCTTTATCTCATTTCCAGTCCACCACAGAGTCGGGCTGAGGGTAGGGGGGATAAAAACAGGCACATTTTCCTGCTGGCTTTTAGGCAAGGCTTAAAAAGGGTGTCCTTCCTGCTATCCTCCCTGTTTTGTACTATGGATCTGACGGCAAACACTTTTTCAGACTTTGGAAGGGTGGCTGCAGTTTGAAATTGAACAGGCTTTAGGTGAATTTCACATTTCCACACTCACTTCTGGAGAGAAGGAAAATAGAGGTCTTACAGCCATATTTTTTGGGTAGGGTGGGATCAAAGACCTGGCAATTAAAGAATTAGCTCCCGTCTCCCTGATCCTCATGCATTGCCCCACACCTCACTTCCCAGCAGGATAATTTGCAAGTTTTGACAGTTGGTAAATCTGCTGGTAATAAAGGAGAAAGGTTTGGAAAACTGTTAACCAAACAACATGTACTGACAATCTGTTGTTGCATATCAGGTATAGAGGTCTCCTTTCAGTTTTCAGAAACACTGTCACAAGTCACTATGCCATTAACACAAGCAGAAATCATAGTAGATGTATACATTTACTTACTTAGGCTTATATGTTGCTCTAGTCCATGGAGACTCAAAGCATCTTACAAAATTATTTGCAGCACAAGTATTTTTTATTTAGTATGTGCTTATATCTCAGCACAGTACAGATGCAACTAGTAACATCAGTAACACCTAGAACAATTTTTATTAGATTACACCAATATACATTATCCCCATATTTATCATCAAAAATAATCCTATAAAATTAATCTTCTGGGGACAGATTACTTACTCAATGAGCTTGGATTTGACTGAAACTAAGCCCAAGATTTTGGCTTCTACAGTGCACTGTGTTTTGGTACATCATGTAGTCTGAATGTAATACCAGTATAACATACCTTAATGTAATTTTAAAATTAAATTTAAATACCATCTTTCTTTTCAAAATGAAAACGTGATTACATTTTAAAATTAAATGTTGGCTTATCCTTCTGCTGAAACAGCATTAATCAAGAATACATCCCAAGTAAAAAGTGTTTTGAGCATAACTAATGAAATTAATTTAGTCCTTCAATAGACTTTCCATTTCTACAAGCTGTAGCTCCCAATCTTTTTCCTTAAATCAGTGGAAAATATTGGGGAAATGTCTGCATATTCACTATTTTTACTTTTATATTCCGATGCAGTCTGCATTCCAAAACTAATATAACAATTCAAAGAAAATGACAGTGTTATGATATTTAATTAATGTTGGGTATTCCATTTTAGCCGTTCGAGGGTCTTCTCCAAGTGGGATCTTTATGCAACTCCTAGACCACAGAACTTCCAGGTGATGTATTTGCCACTCTTACTGTGAACTTTGGGTTTATAGCCATTTTGAACCAATGGGTACATTTGAAATTGTGAGAGGATGCTCTGGCACTCACATAAAATGGCTACGCTAGATGGAGGTGTCCCGACTATTCCACAACAGTTGCTCTGATGGGTGTAGTAGGTCATAAAGCAGAAGGCAAATTTGTGAAGTTGCTTCTTGTTTCTCCTCTGGTCCCCAATGATGCCCCTTGTTAGCCCAGTTTCTTGTCTTTTATTTTGGCCAGGTAAGCAGACATCCAAATAAAGCTCAGGGCTGCTTTGTACAAAAGAAGTCTGTGCAATCCAGAACCACTCTTGCCAATAAAGATGACACTACAGCTTAATAGTATTTTTGTTTTATTTTTTGAATATGAATAACATTTTTATTAAAGTATTAAAGTCAGGTGGATAGAAAGCCTGGCAGACACTGGTATGCATGGTTGACCTCTTAGGGTATCTGCCAATAAATCATTCAAAAGAATGCTCAATAACTCATTATTTCTTAGCTGATTTTGGAAACCATATACAGTGGTACCTCGCGTTACGAATTTAATCTGTTCCGTGACTCTGATTGCAACTCGATTTGGTCGCACTGCGAGGCAAATTTTCCCATAAGGTTCAATGTAAATACGGTTAATCCATTCCACCCTTCGAATTTGGTCGCGCCGCGAGGCAAATTTCCCCATAAGGTTCAATGTAAATATGGCTAATCCGCCCTCCGAATTTGGTCGCTCCGCGAGGCAAATTTCCCCATAAGGTTCAATGTAAATACAAACAGTATGAAGAGGGAGAATGGGGTGGGGAGGCAGTTATTGTTTGGAGGGAGAGTCCCCCTCCAAAGGGAGATCTCCTTCAGGGGTTTCCTCTCTTCTTTGCCTCTTAGCCACAGGCTCAGTTCTGGGGAAAAACCTGTCTAAAGTCAGTTGTTTTTTCCTGCGCTGCATAACCCTCCGGAAATGAGAGACCACGTTATCGTTCATCATGTTCAACGCTCTGTTCGTTACAGTTATGTTGGGGTGGTGCTTCTCAAAGAAGTCCTGGCACGCATTCCATTGTTTCATAATGGATTTAATCTCGGCACTGCTAACCTCCTCCCTGTCTTCCCCTTCCTCAGTGGAATGCTCCTCACCAAGCACTTTCTGTTGCTCACTCTGGAGCTCAGCAAGTTCTTCCGTGGTCAGCTCCTCCTCATGGTCCTCAACAAGCTCCTCTATGTCTGCACCATCGACAACCAGACCCATGCTCTTGCCCATGGACACAATCTCCTCCACTACCACTGCATCAGACCCTTCACGGTCACGTTCAGCGACACATTCTGGCCACAGTTTCCTCCAGGCTGAGTTTAAGGTCCGGCAGGTGACATCTTCCCAGGCTTTGTCAATGAGGCCGATGCAGTGGAGGACATTGAAATGTTTCTTCCAAAACTCTGCCAGAGTCAAGGATGTTTCCTCAGTGACATTGAAACACTTGGTGAAGAGCACCTTTGTGTAGAGCTTCTTAAAGTTGCAGATCACTTGCTGGTCCATGGGCTGCAGGAGAGGTGTCGTGTTGAGGGGGAGGAACTTGACCTTTATAAAGTCATACTCAGCGTCCATATCATCCACCAAGGCTGGAGGGTGTGCCGGGGCATTGTCCATCAGAAGAAGGCACCTTTCAGGCAGCTGGTTCTCGGAAAGATATTTTTTAACGCTGGGTGCGAACACCTCGTGCAGCCATTCCATGAACAACTGCCTTGTGACCCACGCTCTCACATTGGCCCTCCACATGACAGGCAGTCTGGCCTTTTTCACATTGTGTTCCCTGAATGCACGAGGGGTCTGGGAATGGTACACCAGTAGCGGCTTAATCTTCAGGTCGCCACTTGCGTTCGCACACAGCAAAAGGGTCAGTCTGTCCTTCATGGGCTTGTGCCCTGGCAGTGCCTTTTCCTCCTGCGTGATGTAGGTTCTGTTTGGCATCTTCCAGAAGAGCCCTGTCTCGTCGCAGTTGAACATTTGCTGAGGGACGTATCCTTCCGCCTTCACGAAGCCCTCAAATTCTTCCTTGTAGGCTTCTGCAGCAACCTTGTCAGAACTGGAAGCCTCTCCATGTCTTGCCACATTGTGGATGCCACTTCTCCTGCGGAATTTCTCAAACCAGCCTCTGCTGGCTTTAAATTCCTCACTTGCTGCGCTGGTAGAGGGGTTTTTCTGCAGTAAATCACTGTGCAGTTTCCTGGCTTTTTCACAGATGATAGCTTCACTCACGCTATCACCTGCCAGCTGTTTCTCATTCAGCCACACTAACAACAGCTTTTCCACCTCTTCCAGCACTTGTGTCCTCCTCCTCGTTAACATCGTTACTCCTTTTGCCACATCAGCTTCTCTGATGGCATCTTTATTCTTCAAAAGTCGAGATGGTCGACTTCACCATCTTGTACTCCGCGGCCAGATCAGTCACACGAACACCACGATCGTGCTTTTCTATAATCTCCTTCTTCAGTTCGATCATCACTTTCTTCTTCAAAGCCTTATTCTAGCCAAGCCCGCTCTGCATTTTCTTTGGAGCCATGCTGACAAGCACACCAATCACCTTCCAAACGCCACAAAACACACCACAAGCCTCACTGAATGTCTCCTTGCTACCGCGACCTCGCCCACAGGAAGCCGCGACTGCGTGGCAGCAGGGCAGATGGCCGCGGATCCGGTTCGTAGCGTGAGGCGGAGGTCGCATGGTGAGGCAAATTTTTGTGGCCGGAGCTGGTTGTATTGCGAAATTTTCGTAAGGAGGGGCGTTCGTAACTCGAGGTACCACTGTATTTGTTTATAATTTCCATTAATGATTGAGCAATTTAATCCAGCAAACCTGAAATTAAAAGGAAAATCTGATTAATTCTTACAAATCAGGAACTTGTAAAAACAAACAATGAATCCTGGAGATTTGACTCCAGAGCTATTCAAGCAAGTAGTTGATTTAATTCCTCTCATTTTATAGTGGCATATCCAGATTGATTCTAGGAAATGTATTGTCTCCATAGATTGGCATCAATATAATTGAAGCTCAGAAGTTGGTTGGCGTTAACATTGACCCTTTTGTGGTTGTGAAAATTGGAGGTGAGAAAAGACACACAGCAACACAGAAGTCCACCAACTGTCCTTTTTACAATGAGGTATGTAACTAGAAGAAAAGGTACATAATTCTGTTCTCAGACTTGTCAGTCTAATGCATGTGAGCACTGTTACCTAGCCAACTGCTTCCCCCAAACTTCATTTAGCTTTAGACCTCATCTTTGATAGGGCTGCTTAATATATTACAAATTCACTGAATTGACATGGGAACCATGTACAAATTAAGTAATTGCTTTATATGTAATATATTTAGATGATCCCCAAGTACTTGTGTTAATAGGCAGTTTGAAGACACAATAGATTAATAAATAAATGTTATAGCTTATCAGTATGTGAAGCAAATGTCTTGTGTACATGAGCAATACATAGAATCATAGAGCTAGAAGGACTATTTAGACCAGGGGTGCTCAACCTTTTCTTGCCCATAGCCCCCTTCTGTACCTCATTTATCTCTTTGACCTCTCCTCATAGTCATTGTTAGCTGGGAAAAAGGTATTTTACCATATGCACTGTTTATTAATCTAAACTGTATCATATAACTATCTTTTATATGTGTGTGTGTGTGTGTGTTATATGTTATATATGTTATATAAGTATATACTATATACTAAAGTTGTACAGCTAACAAAAACAATTAATTATCTGCAAACCTAATTCTGTAGTAGCAAACAAAATTCTTAAAGACATAAAATGCCTAGCAACAGTATAAGGCCCCCTTGAAATAAGGCATGCCCCCTTGGGGAGCAAAATGACCCACGATGAGAACCACTGATTTAGACCACTGAATCCAACTCAACTCCTTGCTTAATTCAGGAACTCCATTAAAAAATTCCTGAGAGATGGCAGTCTAGGATCTGCTTGAACACATTTGCTAAACAGGAGCTCCAATCTATTTCAGAAATAGGTTCCACTCTCTAAGGACTTACTTTGAGACAGATTTCCTAACAGTTAGTTGGAATCTGTTTTCATCTAATAAAAGCACATCCTACACTCTGAGACGATACAGAATATGTCTTGGCCTTGATCAACATGTAGATTAATCTTAAAGCTCTATAGAAAAGAAATGTCCACTTAGAAACATTGGAGCATGTAAGGAAGCCTTTTGCTTACATAGCATCTTGTTGAAAACATCTCATATAGTATTGGTATGATGCTCCTTGGCACATGGTAGAACTTAGAAACTCAGTATTTAGATTTCTTCCTTTTTCTTCCAGTATTTTACATTTGATTTTCATGAACCAAGAGATATTCTATTCCACAGACTCATAGAGATTTCTGTAAGTATATTAGCTACTGTGTTTGGGGTGGGGGTGGGATGGGGGTGGATGGCCAATGGCCTTACATCATCCCATGAAGTGAACATTTTAGAACACAGTTTCTCATTTATTCTTCTAAAGTTGTAGCTATTCTTTGCCACAGATCAATAGGAGCTAATCATGTCATATTTTATCACAGAGGCAGCCACTAAAAATGTATAATCTTTACTTTGCGCAATTCTCTTACGAGAAATTTACTATTATTCAGAAGTTTGACATTCCAGTTTATAAAATAATCCAATTAAACATACAAATAGGAAAAGAAATAAGACAAGTGATGTTACTGAGAAAAAGAACTTTGCACTTGTGGGATTGCAGACACCAATGTGTGAAACCTGCTTCAATTTCATTAATACCATTTAACTTGACTATGTTTGCCTCTTGCCATCTTGTTTTGAACCCAGTTATCAGCTGTTCAGTGTCCTTCCCACTCTCAAACCAAATGCTAGGCTCTTCTTGGCAATAGTTGGCTTCTGTGGATCTCTTGTCTGCCATATAGCTCAAAACTGAGAAATAACTGTGTATTCATGTGCAGGTCTTCCATTCAAAGAAGATTCCCTTCCTAGGCACTCTCATAGGCACATTCAAGATAGATCTTGAGACTGTATACAACCAGCCAGGTACTGTACCATGAGGCTGCTATTGTGTCAAGAGTTGCTTCTTGGTTGTCTTCTCCCATTATTTTGGATTATCTGCTTTGAGTCTGTAACATGGTCTAGCCTTTCATGGTGGTTTGCCAAAAAGCTGCTTAATCTGTTTCCAATGGATTTGTTCGTGATCAGCATCATTCACTTCCAACAACTTCTAACAAATAGGAGAATTAAGAATCAGCTCTCCCACTACTTGGTCCCTTCAAGAAAGTCCATGATCAAGATTCTCAGCTGAGAAAAATTGAGTTGGTCATTAAATCTGGCCAACATTTTCAGGGGCTTGTTCAAGAGATTTTACTGTCTGAGGTTGGTCAAATCATGCTGATGAAATTTCCCCATCTGGCACTAAAATACATTAGTAATTAATTAAACAAACATTGTGTTTCCCTTTCACATCCCCCCATATCCTGAGGCACTTGCTACCTCACATTGCCTAATTGTCTACCTTCTACAATCTGGTTCTCTCCAGTTGTTTGGGATGAGTACTCCCAGAATATCCCAGTATATGTGATTGGTGCCAGATTGGAAATTCCTGTGATGCCCGTGGAAATTTTTTAGTAAACGTTTATGCCTTCCTTATAATCAATCTGTAGAGCTCTGCTAGTTTCTGGGGTTACTGACCTATGCTTGCTAAGTATTATGTCAATCTATTAGTTTTAGTTTTCCTCTGGATCCTTTTTTCCAGACACTGGTATGGTCTAGGCTCAGAATTTCTAAGCATGATTGTTTGTTTGTTTGTTTATGTATTTATATGATTTATATGACCGTCCATCTCACACCAGTGACTCTGGGTGGTGTACAAGGATTAAAAACACAAAACCCTACAACATACAACCCCTGGCAGCCAAGGATAAACAATAACCCCACTCACACCCCCCCCCCCAAACCCCATATCAACAAGAGCAGAGCTCATCTAACCTCCTGACCCAAACTCCTAATAATCTAAATTAGATCCAGAGAAATTGTGATTCAATTGTTCTCTCTTTATGTATTTAGACCATAGGTTCTACCAGAAGTGGGCTGTGATTAATGACCCAAAGGACACCAGAGCAGGAATTAAAGGCTTTGTAAAGTGCAACATTTCTGTCATGGCTCGGGGGGATGTAATGGGTTCCTTTCCCACCTCTTCCAGCAGTCAGAATGAAGACATTGAAAAGTAAGTCTGTGGTGGTGAAAGGTATATAGAGTGTCGCCCTATGGAATTAGTAATAACAGGACAGTCTTCCCACTCCTATGGGTGAAGAAATGGTCCAGAGGTGCAGTGCTTAATCAAGCTTGGGAAGTTTATTTATAAATTGTATTGTTGAGCACAGGAAAAGACACAAGCATTCTAACAAGGAGTGAAATTCAGGTCTCCTTTTTCTCACTCAGAAATTGCTGTCTGTCCTCTTTTGCACAGATAAATTTGGGATCTCCTCCTTGTTCCACTATCAGTACAGGCCACCCACCATTTCTTGAGTGCAGGAATGGATAATGTCATCTTCCACCCACTCGCAACCCATATTTTGAAGCTCCACATCAAAACTGGCTTTATGTCTTAAACTATTTTAAGCCTTTCTGAACCTGGTGAAGGATCCAAAATACTGTAAGCAAGATTTTTAAACTTGTAGACTCTGGGCGTTCTTATCAGCTTGATTGCTGTCCATTATGGCAAACAGCTTAACAAGGATTTATAACCCTCTAGGAACTGATTATTCGCCCTCTAGGAACAACACCCAGAAGAAAATTAGCTCTTTTGCCAAGTTCTTAGCAATCAGCATCTAAGAAGGACTTTTTGCACTCGGGAACAGACAAATCTTGTGTCTCCTAGCAAGCCACCATCTTTTCCTGGTCACTTCTCTGTGCAGCCATTTTGTCTTGGGTGCCAAGATTCCTATGTTCTCCAATGGATGTCAGCTGCCATTTTAAAAATTATCTTGTGGTTGATCTAGCGATGGCTGGCCTATTAAGTCCATGAATGTGTTTTCCCACCCCCACTAGAAGCTCATTGCTCCATTTAATCCTTACATCTCATAACAGGGTCCCTTCTGCCCAGGTTGGCTGAAGGATGCTTCCTTGCTATCCCAACCCCAACCCATCTGACTGCAAAGCTTCCTTCCTTTCCCTACCCGTCTAAATCTTTAAGTTGCAAGGTAGGCACTTGGACTAATGCTACAAATGTCAATGAATACTACTTTGCTTTTATAATGCTGAACCATCAGTTCTTCCTTGCTACAAAGGAATGCAGGAATAAAGAAAACACCCATTCTACTTTGCTTTGATTCAGGATGGAACAATCCCTAAAAAAAAGGGGGGGGGGGAGATGCACTGGGAGACTCACCTACACAGGGCAAGCCAGCAAAGCTTGCCTTCCCTTCATGGATGGGCACCAACCCACTGCAATCCAGGCTTGAGTTTTTAAACTCAGCTTCAGGGACAGTTGGAAGCAGTATGGAAGACAAGCAGGTCTGGCTGCAGTGTAGAATTGTCCTTAGTCTCTCTCCTCAAGGAATGGTGATACAGTTGCCTGCTTTCCTGAAGAGGAAGATGTAGCTATATTATTTTAACAATAATCAGGCACAAATCTCTCACAAAAAAAAATTACTTTGAGAGGCACCAAGCTTGATTCCTGGTGTGTTCACGGACATATTCATGTTGTTTTCTTGGCAAAAATGTAGAAGTGCTTTTTTGGGGGGATTTTTTCCACTTCCCAGTCCAGTCTCATGCTCTGTTATTTTCTGGTAGTTTCACATCCAAGTATTAACCAGGTCTAACCCTGTTTAGCAATTAGCCAGAGGTGGTTGGGCAGTGTAGCAAGGTAAGTAATCATTTTGTTTGTTAATTGAAAATCAGATAACTGAGGGAATGAACTGTTGTTCTGATTTTCCCCCAGAATTTTGTATCCTTGATTAATCAAAGGGTCAACTCTACTAATTGATCAAATATCTTATTTTTAGGAACTTGCTGCTTCCTAAAAAAGTTCCAGCTGAGAGACCCTGGGCCAAATTCTGCATCAAAATGTACAAGGCAGATGGTTTGCCCAGTATGAGTGCAGGAATCATGGGTGGCTTTTCAAAAATTGTGAGTGAGAAGAAGGTCTTCATTGATCCTTATGTGCAGATTTCTTTTTCTGGACAGCAGGTAATTCTATGTTGCAAGTTGCACATTTCCTTACTGAAAGATTCACAAAACAGATTGATCTATTTAATTTTAATACTGAACTTTTCTAATAGGTCAAATAGAAAAAGATCAAGTATCAAAAACTTTCGAAACAGTATGATCCAGTCAGGATTCCTCTCATTGTTGGTTGTGGAGTAAATTCTACAGCATCCCTAACTTATGCTTAGGCAATTTCCCCTTATGCCTACAATTTCATTTTGCTCCCACCACCTAGTCCTACAATATGCAATTAATATAAACGCAATGCAGATTTGCTGACTGTGTAACAGGGGACATAGAGCTTTTCCTACTACTGAATTAAAATGCTATTTACCCACATTTGAGTTAGGCAAAAATGCTGTTCCCATTGCCAATTCCTATACTGCGTCTAGTGCCTCCATTCCAATCACTGCCAGTCAATGACTTCCCATCAGTAATGGATTACAAAGCATAATGGATTTTGTCTATGTAAGGCTATCCTTGGATGGTGTCAAAAAAGTGGGTTGGGGGTAGAATACAATTTTAACACTGATACAAGTAACAATACTCTTTCTAATGAAGATAAAAAGAGAAGGTAACATCATGAGGACAAGAGGGATAATAAGTGTGATTGTGGTTGATTGTGCTGTACAGTAATAAGATGCAAATAGAGACATGGACACAGTGCAAGCATCCTAAAGGAAAAAATGTTTTTCAAGATGTGAGTTACTTTGTTTGTATAGTTCTGAATTAGTGCATGAGCACTAAACTTAAGCTTACAGGAAACAATAATCTAGACATGGCCATAGAACAATTCTCCTCTAAGGAAAGGTGACAAAGTTTGGAGCTAATATGCTTATTTAAAAGATGGGTAAATGGGACATTTATCTTAGATGGGAATTCTGGGAGTTGCAGTCTCAAGGCATCTGAAAGATATCAGGGAATGGGAAGGCTGGTCTGAACAGTTCTGTGCTCCCGCACTCTTTTATTACTGCTTTATCACCAACTGAGATCTTTGTTTCTGTTCATTTAATGTTCTCTTTAGGGAGAAACATCAGTTGAAAGCAGCACTACAGAACCAGTTTGGAATGAACAAATAAGTTTCATTGAGATGTTTCCTCCTCTTGTTCGAAAAATAAAAGTCCAGCTATTGGATGATGCAAACATTGGAGATGTTGCCCTTGCTACACATTTCATTGATCTGCAACAAATATCTGACCCTGGCAGAAATGGTGAGTCTGTTATAGATGATGCCTTGTATCAGACCATAGATCCATCTAGCATTGAGTTATCAGAACTGATAGTGCTGTTTTAGCTGATTGGAAGTTTCTCCAAGATGTCATGTAAGAATTTTTCCAGCCTTCCATAGAGAGGTCAAGGATAAAAGCAGCAAAAATTAGCATGGAAAGCAGAGATTTGAGCTGCAGCCCCTTAGAACATCACAGCTGATATATGATTAAATGGTCCTTACCTTTTGTCTATTAGCCTATTTGTCTGTTAATTAATTTTTAAATTAATTTTTAAATTAATTAATACCATCTTTTACAGACTCACAGAACAACAATGAATTGGGTCAAATACTAGACATAACAGCCATGGCAACAAATGTACAAAATACTCTGCAGAACTGTTTTGACCATACTGTACAGGCTAATCATATATGAAATGGAAGGAAGCTTTAAACAGAAGGTTTTACTGCTCATTTAAATGGTCCACAGAAGGGACTCAGTGTTTGTCAACAGGAATTCCACAATGTAGGGCTATTACCAAGAAAGCTTTATCTCTTTTGCACATCAGTTTCACATAGCTTAATGGTGGACATTTGAGAAAGATGCCTAATGTAGCAATAAGTGGGCAATAGAGGTCCTGTAAAAAGTTTAACATTATATTTTCTTATTGTATCCTTAATTTGGTATAGTAATACACCCTGCAAATTTATTGGAAGGATGGGACACCTTTTTCTCTCCTTTAATACAGTTGAGAAATTATTATATATCTGTCTACTTCGGTATGTGGTGAGACATAGCTAGGAGAAATCTATCTGTACTGAGGGATATATCCACAACTAGTCCTCTGAATTTCTGTGAGGTAACAGCATGCCAAATATCTATCTCTATAATAGGATCACCAAGGAAGCATGACCTACTCCATTGTCAAAATGGGCCTGTAAGAGTGCAAATCTGAACCAAATGCAAGTATATTCAAAACCATATTTCCTTCCCACTAGGCTTTAATCCCACTTTTGGGCCAACATGGGTCAATTTATATGGTTCATCCCAGAATTCAACCTTGCGAGATGTACACAAAGATCTCAATGAAGGACTGGGTGAAGGCATCTTCTTTCGTGGACGTCTTCTTATGGCCATTACGGTAGAGATTTTCAGTACTATCCAGGCAGCTGAAAAGAAGCCAGCAGAGGTTCTTAAAGGGGCCTTAAGCAAACTCAAGCTGAAGAAGAAAAGTAAAAAGGCCAAAGAGAAATCTAGAACTTCTGACAAGGAGCACCATCAAAGCCGGTCTGAGATTAGTACCACTGAGGAGGCTGAACAACCAAGTGAAGTGATTGTAGAGGTAGAGGACCTCCATCCTCTCCCTGAGGTGAGTCTCAGTGATCACAGAAATCATAGGAAATTATCTTACATGAGGCCTTCTCTATATTTTGTATTTAATAAGTGAGGGCTAAAACATATTCCCCCCTGTTTAACATGTTCAGTATTAAACTTTAAAAAATAAAGAAGCAAATACAAATAACAACTTTAACAAATGTTAAATATTATAAAACAATGTGATCTAAATTAACAAGATAAAATCCATCTTTTCAGTAAAAAGTTAGGCAATTTGTAATCAGTCACTGAATCCTTAGGGGTTTCTATCTACCTCTCTTCTTCCCCCCTCCCCACCCCCAAAAACTGAAGAGCATTTTTAAGTAAGATGGAGTAATTGTTTAGTGACTTGTGCCATTGATTTCCATTATGGATGATTTTGGCTAGGTCTGTATCAGGCCATTGGAGAGAGACAGACTTTGCATAGTTAAGTAAGGAAAGGTAATTCTTGTTCCATATTCACACACACACACACACACACTCTCACACACACACACGCATAGTTCCAGTCTTGAAAAAAGTTTTTATGTGACCTTCCCAATAAAGGACATTTCCTCACTGAATCATTGGGGCAATAAAAGAAATAGTGGCAGTTTCAAAATCAAACCAGATGTGAAAATGGAACAAAGTTTCTATCAGAAGAAACCCCAAATGCAAACTTGTAAAAGCAAATTGTTTTCAGTATTCCACAGAGTCATACAGTAATTTTCCTTCTAGTAGGCATCAAAATTGGAATGGAGCAATGAAATTAAATTAACATTTTTTCTCATAATATTTCATAACATGGTCTACGTTAACTTCTTAGTTCATATCTTATGAAGAGTAAAACTTAGAGGGGATGTGGGTATGTAAGCAAGTCCCCACCCAATCTATGCATATCCAGCTGCTCTTACAATTCATTTCTATTTCAAATTCCAAATCCAAAGACAGAATAATGAAGACGTAAATACTGTAGCCTTCTACAACTCTTGTGCCCCCAAGATGTGCTGGGACTGCAACTCCCAGAATTTTTAGGCAGCATGGTTTTAAGGGTGCTGGATGGAGAACACAGATTGCTTACTCAAGTGAACGCTGGATTACATGCTTACAGCTCCGATGAAGCCTTTTAAAAATTAAACAGCTATGTACAACTGGAACTTAGTTTGCACAACTATGACCATAGAGAGAGTCATTTCTATCTACTGTAATTTCCTTTCCATGTATAGAGGTGATCTTTTCCTGACGACATGCAGAACGTTCCTAACCTTCACCTAAGAAGATCTCTATATGTTACTATGTACAACGACTTGATTTTTTTTTTTAAAGGAAGACATTAAAAGCAATTTTAGGTAGCTGAACTTCAGAGTAGAGAAACATTGGGATGAAAGAGATTAAAATAATTATCATAGTTTTTCTTGATCAAAGTGTCAACTTGCATAAAAGGGGAGGCAAAATATGAGTGAAAAAATGAAATAGAAAGAAAGCATCACTTACCTTTTAAACATTCTCAAAATCATTTTATTTTAAAATCTGCATTACTACCCTTATTCTACCAATCCCAATATATTTAGATACAACACATTAACTGTGCATTTACTCCTCTAAGCAGAATTCAGCTTTCAGCTCCCATCCTCCAGGCAAATATTGCTGCATGTTTATATTCTGTTAGAGTACTGCCAAGGCTAAATATCATTCCGTGTGTTGGTATATGGAATCCAAATTAATTAAGTAAAAAAATACAGTTTATATTTGGATTAATCTGTGAACCAGTATTCAGTATTATCATAAAGAAGGAAACTGAAAAGTGAAAACTCTTTGTTCAGAATGCCCTAGGTGTGAAAGAAGAATTCCTCCTCTTTGCATCGTTTTTTGAAGTGACTATGATGGATCCATCAGTAGGTACCAAACCTGTGAAGTTTGAGATCTCTATAGGTAAATGACACAACTTTCAGTTCATTTTAATTTAAAACAGTTTATCTTTTTCATCCCTCTGCCATACATTCTTCTCTTCCATCCTTTATTACAATTCATATGCCAACCTTCTCCAAACTGGTGCCCTTCAGATGCATTGGCACAGAATTACTATTATGTCAGTTAGCACGGTCAAAGTCCATAACTTCAGGAAGTTCAGATTCCAGCATTACTTCAGGGGCATCACCATATGGTAGAATGGCTTATGGTATTATTTTTCTATTTAGACTGAGCTCTGTGAGAAAGCTTCCAGTTCCTTTTATGAGTCTATAGCTTTATCTGACTTTTAGGGTAGTAGGATTTTTTTTTTTTTTGGTTGGTTTGCAGCTGAGCTATGGGTTTGTCTAAGGATTAACAACCATAAAATGGCTAAGGAATTCCTCATTAGGGGACTTGCAACAGATAATAGTCCTCACTATTGCTCTTCAAGCAGCTGGAAAATGGAAGTATTTTGATTTTCCTTGTCTGTGTTAAAAAAATCTTAGGGGAAACAGATTATCAGTCTACATTCAGACCGGATTTGGCTCAGAGGTGGCCTTCATCAACCTGATAGATGAACTATACTAGGAGAGAGAGATGGAGAAATATCAGTTGATACTCTTAGAACTCATATATCTTTTGATACCATGGATCATGGTATTCTTTTGGAATGCTTACAGGAAGAGGAGATTGGTAGCTTCATGCTAGCAGCAATAAAGATGCTTTTCTAACTATGCCATATCAAGTCTCCAGCTATCTTCTGCCAAGTTTGAATGAGGGAGTCTGACACAATGACTTGTAGGGCTTAGGCCTAAACTATCTGCAGAACTTCAATTTCCTAATAGTCTATCTATGCTCTCAGGTTTTGTACGGAGCAACTTCTGCAGGTCCCACCGTAGATAATGTAATATCAATAGTTATTTCTCTTTTCTGAAGGAGAGTCTATATTGTAAAACTGTTTAGGAGTTGTTGTTTTTTACCCAGTCTTTTTAGAATTTTTAAAATTATCTTTATATGGCTTTAATGTTTATTTTATTTATTTTTTATTTACTTTTATATATGCCACCCAACTCACTATACAAGTTTATGTTTTCATAAATGGCCTAAACCAATTTATGGAATGGGAGGCTTATACATTACTTATTCATAGATAGATAGATAGGTAGATAGATAGATAGACAGACAGACAGACAGACAGACAGACACTCATTTTGGACCATAGATTATATTTTATCTTTATGTTCAAATCAAACAAAAATTCTCATGCAAAATGTGCTATGATAACAAAAAATAAACATGTTTAACTTCAAGGGAACTATGGAAAAACTGAAGAAGTTACCACCAAGATGTCTAGGAAAGGTGAGAAGGGAGAAAAGAGTGAAGAAAAACAGCCATTGCTAGATCCCCTTTCAGATGAAGAGCTGGATATTGAAGTCATGCCTCCAACTACAACTTTGCTTGATAAGTCTATGACAGTGAACCAAAGACCAGAACCCACTGAATATGACAGGTAATTCCTCAATATTTTTACATCATTTGAATTCCATGTTTTCATTAACTTGTATCACTAATTCTATGGACTGAGAAAGATAGATGTATGTAAATGTGTATAAGAAGAGGTACGTGAATGTGAATAATGTGAATGTATGCAGCATCCTGTATAGCTCTTAGGGCTGAGAACATTGCCCACCCCTAAGAGCTATACAGAATGCTGCATACATTCACATTATTCACCCATGATCTGTGTCAGGTTCATGTAGCGGAAACACAATCTTCCTCCACCCTATAGATTTTATGTTTATGTTCCTTTTCTCAAACAAATAGCAGTTCTTTGTTCTATGCAGTTTCCCTACTTGGCATCTAACAATAGTTGGGCTACCAGGTTTGAGCTGCAACTTTGCTGAGCAAAGCTAGAGATTTCTGCAGCCCAGATCTGGTAACCCTAATCAAGAGAACTCTGGCAGGCAGACAAATGTTAGCTATTTGTACAAGCTTAAGCATTCTCTGCATACTGCTATTAGCTCTTACAGCTGCCTCCCCATGCTGCATGAGAAGCCCTGTGTTTATGTATGGAGCTACTGGGAAGACTACACCTGGAGACTCTATAATTCCAACTGGATTGTCAAAATAGCAGAGCGTTTGGTAAAGTATTGCTTCATCTGGAAACCTTCCATCACACCCTGCTGCTTCTTCCCACATATTTGATTTCCTGGGAGCATGCATCACATTCAGGCAGCTAAATCACGAATCACATTAAGAAAATCTTCTTGATTTCTTTGCAGAATGATATCCTTGTTGCTTCTGTGTGGCATAACCTTTTTGGTGCAGGGTGCATATTATGCCTTCATCCTTGGAGTTCCCTCCTGTGAGAATTACATATAACTCTTTCTCAATGCTTAAGTACACTTTTTATTTGATTAAATGGCCACCCGCTTGCCACTTGATTGAATTCATTGATTTATGCTGATTTAATATTTTAACTGCTGTTGTAAATTATTTAGTTTTGGGTTGGTTTAGTAGTACTTTAATTATAAATATATTTTAGAAATGTGATTTTTGGAAATTCTATATGAACTGATCTGACCTTACAGAATGTGTAGAGTAGGACATAATTATCTTCCAGGTTTTACATGTTGAAATAAGTGGCTTAGGATGATCGATGCTTATAACAGTATACATTTGACTAAAACTTGTTTACTAATGATTATTTTAAATTTTATAGATCAATTTTGTATGGATTTTTTTTAAAAAAACCTTCACATTACACAGAAATAGGACTGTACAGGCTTATCAATAAATAAGGGTAAAGTGGACATGAAATATTTATCCAGCTTCTGTAAGCTGCACTCTAAGACGTTACTAAGAAAATGTTAAAATAAATACATGTGTCAAGAATACATATTGTTTCTGGCACTGACGATTGATTTCATCACTGGATAACTGGATTTGTACAATATGCTGGTCTGGACTAAGATGAGGATGGAGAGTTCGTGCTTCAGTACATTGTGGGAATCCAGCCATGGTGTTAGCATCATGTGTTAAAGAGCCCATCACATTAATACATAATACATGATATAATTTGGCTGTAACCTTTTAGTCAAAATAGCAGTTGAGTTTTGTTAACCTGGGATTGAGTGTGTTAAGTGAGTCTAGCCTCTTTGCTGCAATAGGAGCATGGACTAGAAGATGTAGAGAAACTCTTGCGGAGACCAAAATCAAAAGCAGATGAGAGGCTTCGACAGGTTTTGGAGGAGTTTGTTGCTGGATGTAGGTCAGTAAATCTCTATTGTCTTTTTACTCAGTGGTCAGATTGCACTAGTTACCTTTTTAGTCCTTTCTGTCCCAACTATTGGCACTGGCATTAATCTTGATTGAAGTATCACTGCACGGCTTATGGTTCTGCGGGACTTCAACCTGCCATCCCTGGGACGGTCCTCGGAGGCAGCTCAGGAGTTCATGGCTACCATGGCAGCCATGGGCCTGTCTCAAATTGTGCGGGACCCAACCCGAGATAGTGGCCACATGCCGGATTTAGTTTTCTTGTCCGAGCAATGGCAAAGTGATCTGAGGGGAGATGTACAGCTTTCCCCGGTGTCATGGTCAGATCACGTCCTGGTGACCCTGAGTTTCTCCTATGCCATCCCCCTCCGCAGGGAGGCTGGACCCATGCGATTGGTCCGCCCCCGGTGCCTGATGGACCCATCAGGGTTTCAGAGGGAGCTGGGGGATATTCCCGTGGACCTGCTGCACGGTCCAGCGGAGGCCCTGGCTGCTGCCTGGAATAAAGAAGCGGCCGGGGCCTTGGATAGGATCGTGCCTTTGCGGCCTCTCTTGCCACGTCGGCCCCGACACTCCCCGTGGTTTACGGAGGAGCTGAGGGTGCTGAAGAGGGTTAAGAGATGCCTAGAGTGCTGCTGGAGGAAGACAAGGACTGAATCTGACCAAACACATGTTAGAGCCACTATTAAGGCCTACATTGTGGCGATAAGGGCGGCGAAGCGGCAATACTTCTCTGCCCTTATTGCGTCTGCAGAGTGCCGCCCAGCGGCCCTGTTTGGGATCACCAGGTCCCTCCTCGGTAAGGGGGATCTGGTGGTTCACTTGCAGGGCCACACGGAGGAATTTGCAGAGCACCTGCAGGATAAAATTGCTCGGATTCATTCCAAGTTGGACTCCGAGCATGGTGCAGGGTCTGGGGAGATACCAGGGGATCGTTCTTGCCTTGTTATCTGGGAATGGTTTGATCCTGTGGTTCCTGAGGAAGTGGACAGGATCCTCCGGACTGTGAGGGCCACCACTTGTCATCTGGACCCATGCCCCTCCTGGCTCGTGAAAGCAGCTCGGGAGGTGACATGTGGTTGGATCCAGGCAATGGTTAATGCATCCTTGCAGGAGGGAGTGTTTCCGGCACCCTTTAAAGAGGCGTTGGTGCACCCCCTCCTCAAGAAGCCCTCCCTGGATTCTACTGTACTGGACAACTTTCGTCCAGTCTCCCACCTCCCCTTTTTGGGGAAGGTGGTTGAGAAAGTGGTGGCTTCGCAGCTCCAAAGGGTCCTGGAGGAAACGGATTATCTGGACCCCTATCAGTCAGGTTTCAGGCCCGGCTATGGAATGGAAACGGCATTGGTCGCACTTATGGATGATCTCTGGTGGGAGCGGGATGTTGGAAGTGTGACCATCCTTGCTCTCCTTGATCTCTCAGCGGCGTTCGATACCGTCGACCATGGTATCCTATTGGGACGGCTCAGGGATATGGGGGTGGGCGGCACGGTTTTGTGCTGGTTCACCTCCTTTCTCCGGGGCCGATCCCAATCGGTGGTGATAGGGAGCGAGAGGTCCCATCCTCGGCCCCTCCATTGTGGGGTGCCGCAGGGTTCGGTTCTCTCTCCGCTCCTTTTCAACATCTATATGAAACCGCTGGGCGAGATCATCTGCCATCATGGGATGAGGTATCATCAGTATGCTGATGATACTCAACTATATATCTCCATCCCTGGTGAGGTAAGTGATGCCATGACCGCCCTTTCACGGTGCCTGGAGGCTGTGAGGGTCTGGATGGGGAACAACAGGCTCCGGCTGAACCCTGGCAAGATGGAGTGGCTGTGGGTTAATGGCTCCTCTGTATCTGGGACGTTGTCATCATTGGTTCTGGATGGGGTGGCACTGCCCCAGATAGACCCATTGCGTAATTTGGGGGTCCTCCTGGACTCACGGCTCCTGCTCGAAGAGCAGGTGGCAGCCGTGGCCAGGAGGGCTTTTGCACAGCTTCAGGTTGTGCACCAGTTACGCCCTTTCCTGGATCGGGATGCCCTACGTACAGTCACTCATGCCCTTGTTATCTCCCAGATAGACTACTGCAATGCGCTCTACATGGGGCTACCCTTGAAGAGTATCCGGAAGCTTCAGCTGGTCCAGAATGCGGCCGCGCGAGCAATTTTTGGGGCCCAAAGAAGGACCCATATAACACCTTTGCTCCGTGAGCTGCATTGGGTACCGGTTTGCTTCCAGGTCCAATTCAAGGTGTTGGTTATCACCTTTAAAGCCCTACATGGCATGGGGCCAGGTTACCTGAAGGACCACCTCGCCCCTACGATTTCAACCCATCCCACCCGATCTCATAGAGAGGGCAAGCTCCGGATCCCCGCGGTAAAAGAATTTCGACTAGCGGGGTCCAGAAGGCGGGCCTTCTCTGCTGTAGCCCCTGCCCTTTGGAACATCTTGCCCCCGGGGGTGAGACAGGCCCCCTCACTCCAGGCATTTCAGAGGGATGTGAAGACCTGGCTCTGCCATCTGGCCTGGGGCGGGGAGGGTGGATATCAGAAATGGGGTTGGCTGGCCCCTTAGCGGCCTGGTGGGGGCCTATTGGCCTCTTGGAGTTTTTAGCTTTTTATCTCTATCCTTTTTTGTAAATTTCTAGTTTTTATAACTTTTATAATTTTTAAACCTTTTATAATTTAATTATGTATTGCGATTTTAGTGGTTGTAAGCCCCCCAGAGTCCCCCGTTGTAAGGGAGATGGGCAGGGACAAATCAAACAAACAAACAAACAAACAAATAAATAAATAACAGCCCCATGGAAGGTCACTGTTGGATGTAGGTTCATATGTTGTGTCTTAGATCCACTCTAGAGATATAGGTCTGCCACCAAACACTTTACTACAAAAAATGGCAGCTTCTGCATAGTTTGAAGCATATTCATGTATATACTTTGAAGGATCTTTATAGTTTTTTTCTTAAATCCACATATTAATTCAGAAGGGAGAAAAAAAAACTGATGTTGTTCAAGAACTTCCACAGGATATTTCTAGATAAAATTGTCCAGAGCCAGTCTTTGGGCTTACAAGACATTTGTTCTTTAGTCGTTAAGTCGTGTCCGACTCTTCGTGACCCCATGAACCATATTGCGCCAGGCCTTCCTATCTTTCACTGCCTCCCTGAGTTTGCTCAATTTCATGCTCATTGCTTCAGTGATGCTATCTAGCCATCTCATCCTCTGCCGTCCTCTTCTCCTTTTGCCTTCCATCTTTCCCAGCATCAGGGTCTTTTCCAAAGAGTCCTCTCTTCGCATTAGGTGACCAAAGTATCTGAGCTTCAGCTTCATTATCAATCCTTCCAATGAGCAATCAGAGTTGATTTCCTTTAAGATTGACTGGTTTGACCTCCTAGCAGTCCAGGGGACTCTTAAGAGTCTTCTCCAGCACCACAGTTCAAAGGCATCAATTCTTCGGCGTTCAGCCTTCTTTATGGTCCAGCTCTCACAGCCATACATTACTACTGGAAAAACCATAGCTTTGACTATGCGGATCTTTGTCGGCAAGGTGACGTCTCTGCTTTTTAATATGCTATCTAGGTTTGCCATAGCTTTCCTCCCAAGGAGCAAGCGTCTTTTAATTTCATGGCTGCAGTCTCCGTCTGCGGTGATCTTGGAGCCCAAGTAAATGAAGTCTGTTACTGCTTCCATTTCTACCCCTTCTATTTGCCAGGGATTGATGGGTCCAGATGCCATGATCTTAGTTTTTTTAATGTTGAGTTTCAAGCCAGCTTTCGCACTCTCCTCTTTCACCCTCATCAAGAGGCTCTTTAGTTCTTCTTCACTTTCTGCCATTAGGGTGGTATCGTCTGCATATCTGAGGTTGTTGATGTTTCTTCCTGCAATCTTAATTCCGGCTTGTGATTCTTCCAGCCTGGCATTTCTCATGATGTACTCTGCATATAGGTTAAATAAGCAGGGTGACAGTATACAGCCTTGTCGTACTCCTTTCCCTATTTTGAACCAATCGGTTGTTCCATGACCGGTTCTAACTGTTGCTTCTTGGCCCGCATACAGATTTCTCAGGAGACAGGTAAGGTGGTCTGGTATCCCCATCTCTTTAAGAATTTGCCACAGTTTGTTGTGATCCACACAATCAAAGGCTTTTGCATAGTCAATGAAGCAGAAGTAGATGCTTTTCTGGAACTCTCGTGCTTTCTCCATGATCCAGCGAATGTTGGCAATTTGATCTCTAGTTCCTCTGCCTCTTCGAAACCCAGCTTGTACATCCAGTAGTTCTCGGTTCACATACTGCTGAACCCTAGCTTGTAGGATTTTGAGCATAACCTTGCTAGCATGTGAAATGAGTGCAATTGTGCGATAGTTTGAGCATTCTTTGGCATTGCCCTTCTTTGGAATTGGAACGTAAACTGACCTTTTCCAATCCCGTGGCCACTGTTGCGTTTTCCAAACTTGCTGGCATATTGAGTGCAGCACTTTAACAGCATCGTCTTTTAGTATTTTAAATAACTCAGCTGGAATACTGTCATCTCCACTAGCTTTGTTGTTAGCAATGCTTCCTAAGGCCCACTTGACTTCACTCTCTAGGATGTCTGGCTCAGGGTCAGTGACCACACCAGCATGGACATCAGGGACATTAAGATCTTTCTTGTATAGTTCTTCTGTGTATTCTTGCCACCTCTTCTTAATCTCTTCTGCTTCTGTTAGGTCCCTGCCTTTTTTGTCCTTTATCATGCCCATCTTTGCCCTAAACATTCCTTTGATATCTCCAATTTTCTTGAAGAGATCTCTAGTCTTCCCCATTCTCTTGTTTTCTTCAATTTCTTTGCATTGTTCATTTAAGAAGGCCTTCTTATCTCTCCTTGCTATTCTCTGGAAATCTGCATTCAGTTGCTTATATCTTTCCCTTTCACCCTTGCTTTTCGCATTCCTTCTTTCCACAGCTATTTGTAAAGCCTCATCAGACAGCCATTTTGCTTTCTTGCATTTCTTTTTCTTTGGGATGGTTTTAGTTGCTGCCTCTTGTACAATGTTACAGACCTCCGTCCATAGTTCTTCAGGCACTCTGTCTACCAAATCTAATCCTCTAAATCTATTCATCACCTTCACTGTGTACTCACATGGAATATGATCTAAGTCATACCTGAGTGGTCTAGTGGTTTTCCCTACATTCTTCAATTTAAGCCTAAATTTTGCAGTAAGAAGCCCATGATCTGAGCCACAGTCAGCTCCTGGTCTTGTTTTTGCCGTCTGTATAGAGCTTCTCCATCTTTGGCTGCAAAGTATGTAATCAATCTGGTTTCGGTATTGACCATCTGGTGATGTCCATGTATAGAGTCGTCTCTTGTGTTGTTGGAAAAGAGTGTTTGCTATGACTAGCTTGTTCTCTTGACAGAACTCTATTAGCCTTTGCCCTGCTTCATTTTGTACTCCAAGGCCAAACTTGCCTGTTATTCCGATTACTCCTTGACTTCCTACTTTAGCATTCCAATCCCCTATGATGAAAAGGACATCTTTTTTTGGTGCTAGTTCTAGAAGGTCTTGTAGGTCTTCATAGAACCGGTCAACTTCAGCTTCTTCGGCATCAGTGGTTGGGGCATAGACTTGGATTACCGTGATGTTGAATGGTTTTCCTTGGATACGCACTGAGATCATTCTGTCGTTTTTGAGGTTGTACCCCATTACTGCCTTTCCCACTCTCTTATTGACTATGAGTGCAACTCCATTTCTTCTAAGGGTTTCTTGCCCACAGTAGTAGATACAATGGTCACCTGAATTAAATTCACCCATTCCCGTCCATTTCAATTCGCTGATTCCCAAGATGTCGACGTTCAATCTTGTCATCTCATGTTTGACCACATCCAGCTTGTCTTGGTTCATGGATCTTACATTCCACGTACCTATACAATATTGTTCTTTACAGCATCGGACCTTCTTTTCGCTTCCAGATACATCCACAGCTGAACGTCCTTTCGGCTTTGGCCCAGCCGCTTCACTCTTTCTGGAGCTACTTGGAATTGCCCTCCGCTCTTCCCCAGTAGCATATTGGACACCTTCCGACCTGAGGGGCTCATCTTCCGGCGTCATATCTTTTAGCCTTTTAACATTGTCCATGGGGTTTTCTTGGCAAGGATACTGGAGTGGGTTGCCATTTCCTTCTCCAGTGGACCACATTTTGTCAGAACTCTCTGTCATGACCTGTCCATCTTGGGTGGCCCTGCACGGTATAGCTCATGGCTTCACTGAGTTACACAAGCCCCTTCGCCACGACAAGGCAGTGATCCATGAAGGGGTACAAGACATTAACAACATGCATTTAAGAAAGTTAGTGGGTAGTTCTGGGTACAGTACTATTTTATAACACTGAATGTACAGTGGAACCCCAATTTACTGGACCTTGATCCATGAACTTCACATATAGGAGATCTAATTCTTCTGCAATTTACATCATTTGCTTAATAATGTCAATTTGCAAGTGACACAAATAATGCAATTTGTACCATTGGCACCCTGGCACATTACACAAATTGCTTTATTTTTATCAATCTGTCAGTTAGATTTATATCCTGCCTTTATTTTGTAGAACTAAAATAATTTGATCCGTCTTCCTGGACTTGTTTATTTTTCTCTTTCCCTTATTTTCTCCACTACTCTTTGAGGTGAGTTGGACAGAGAGTGACTGGCCTCAAGTCACCCAGCCAATTCCCATATTGAAAGGAGGACTAAAACTCATGATCTGATTTCTAGTCCAGCACCTTAACCATTACACCAAACTGACTCTCAATTTGTCATTTGCATCAAAAATGTCATTTCTGTTTTTGCAATAATGTGCTCTTTCATTTAATATACTTTGGGATAGACTGGACACCCCTTGCTCTCAATTCATTCATTAAAACGAGATTTCAGTGTATACTGATTTCTTCTAACTGTGTAGAGAGTCAGAAGTTGTGGTGATTTCTAATTATTTGTAAATTCATGCAATGTATGTTGTTCTCAAAAACTAAAACTTAACAGTCTCTCTAATTTCAGGCAGTATTCTCTTAATGTGGACAAAAAACCAATGACTCGTCCAAATAACCTTGATCGATGTCGGATGAAATCTCTCCCACAAAACATTGTAAGTTATGCAGCCAGACTATGTTATTGTTTGACTAGCTTGATCTAGTACCCTCCAGTTGTATAAGACATCCCATAATTGGAGGGTACCAGTTTGGGGAAAGCTGCTCTAAAGAGATAGAATGCTTGGCTCTACTTTTCAGGAGCAAAGAATAGGCATAGTCACAGACATAACTTCTCTAGCACCAACTTGGAAACAAAATGTTATTGTGTGTCTCCCTATCCATTATTAACAAATCTGTAAACCTGAAGTGTATATGAGGAAGAATTGCCTCCAGTTCCTAATATTGGTTTATGTCTTCCATGTTCTATATCTCTTATTTCTTTGTTTTGTCATTTTTTATTATCTGTACATTGCAATTGTCTTTTGTCTCCTCACTTTGCTTTATTTCTTCCTGCTATATTCTACTTTAATTATTCCATCCCTTTTTTCATTCTTATATTCTTTTTCTCTTACTGCCCAAGTTACATTTATTCTAAACCAAGCATTTCTAGTATTATACCAGTTCCTCTCATTCTGAAGACAGGAATGCAAACAACCAGAATTTATACTCATGAACTCAGTCTGATTCCCTGTGTTGGTAAATATCTGATTAGATGAAGATATTTTCTGTTATTGAAACAGAACCATAACAATAACCATAAAGAGTTAATATTCCAACTCCTGAGTTATTTTACCACCAGCACTGTGATTATAATGTACCCATCCTGAACTCTCATTGAGCAGTCAGTATACATGAACCAAATTATTTATTGCCTTAATTATTTGACTTTGGATCAGTTGCTGTATGTGAAAATGTTTTTCTTGGCAATATCCCCAGTGTTTGGAACCTACCAAGTTATTAAGAATTGTGGTTTTTCTGGCGTGGGGGCTGCCTAAAAGAAATATTCTACAATTGTGAACGGAGAAATATACGGTTGATTTGTAGTAATAGATTGCTTAATATGCTTTGTGGGTTAACATTGGAATTGTAGTCTTTTTTTCAAAAAGGGCAAGGAAGATGTTTTTGAGCAATTTGTTCAAAGTGTTTGGAGTTCTGTTAAAATAATTTCCAGGCCTTTTGTATTGCTATGCTTGTCATTGTTGAAGTTGTCCTGATCCTTTAATGCCGTTGCATGTCTTTATACCTTTCCTTTGTTGATTAATTTAGCATAATAAATTTTAAAAGTGACATCATTTTGTTGCACTCAGATACTCTATGCAAAACAGGGACTCCGCATAAGGAGACGACTGACTCGGATCAACGTCAGGGAGAAAGTAAATGAGACAAAGATGATCCTGTCAAAACTGCGCTTCCTGGCTAAAGAGGTACATGACTGAATTGCAGAATGAAGGGTATAAACACAGCTGAGCAGTTGGTTTTTGTGTTTGTAGGGTTAGGGTTCAAGAAACAGGAAATAGATATATTTCAGGAGCATGAAGTTCTAATGCTGTAAAGGAATGAGGTAATTTCATAGAATTTTCATATTTACGTTTAGAAAGGAGGAATTCAAATTCTCCTTATGGGAGTCTTGAAAACATTTGAAGACTCCTGGTAAAGTTTTACAAATCACAAGGCATCTGGATGGTGAAATGTGAAATGATCGCGGTTCAAAATTACTGCAAGCATAGTTCCTAGTACTTTCTAGTAATCTTTTGTTCCTACATTACTACCCACTAAAATTCCATAAATCCAACCACCTTTCCTTTCCATATCTCTTTTTCTAGAAAAAAGTATTTAAAGTGCGTACTATTCTTTTCTTTATGAATATACAAAGAATAGCCTTCACAATGAACTTTCTTGCTAGTTTCGACAAGTCAAAAACTTTTGTTTCCCATTTTTTCCTCATCTTTTTCAGCCCCAGGGTACTATCCCTGATGTTGTGATCTGGATGTTCTGCAACAACAAGCGTGTAGCATATTCAAGGATCCCTGCCCAGAATATCCTTTATGCAGTGGTGGAAGAAGAGAAAGGCAAGGACTGTGCAAAGATCCAAACTGTCTTTCTAAAGGTAGACATTATCCATCTGATCATTAGTAATTAAAGCTAAGGGTGGTGAGTGTTAGTTAAGAAAGAAAGCAGGATAAATAATGAATCTCATGTATTTAATCCAGCAACAGAAAAGACAGTAATTGAAACTATCATTTGGGCTTAAAGGTTCCAGGGTCACGCACCGAAGAGATCTTTGCAAAACTGGAAATGTATATGTGGCTTGGGATAACTAAGTATGTGAAGAACAGTACTGCAGAACTTCCCGAAGAATTCAAACCCATCTATGACAAGACACAGAAACCTGCAAGCACTCCAATGTATTTCCCACCCATTCAGCTCAACAGAGATGGTGAGCTTATTGCTTGGGGAGCCTTGGAAAGAGAATAGATCATCAGATGATTTTTTTTTCTAGTACAGATACTCAGAGACATTACTGATTTGCATATCATCTTAAGCCATAATGTCAATATTTGGTTTCAGTTTGGTCTGTGTGTGAGCCTGCTAGTTTCGCTTACATGTGAATTAGGCTACTATGGCTTGCTCAGCAAAGCATGGTCTAAGGATTCCAGGGTTAATATTAAGTTTCAGAGCAGCTCATGGATGTCCCCACCAACTGTCCAATTTTAGCTCTAGAGCAGTGATCCCCAAATGTCTAAATAGGTAAAGGACTTTTTTCACTGAATTAAAATTTGAGACTAGGGATGCTAAAGGATTTCATTTGGTTTACATTTTAAACTTATTTACATTTCCCAGACAATTAATATATGTTTTTGATTGATGTTTTATGTATTTATATATATATATATGGTTTTAATGTTTGTGTGAGTCTCCCAGAGTTCCCCCTTTGGGGGGAGATGGGCGGGGAGAAATTTAATAAATTAAATTAAATTAAATTAAATTAAATTAAATTAAATTAAATTAAATGTTTTTCACACTTTAAATTTTGAGGACTCCCCTACCTCAAATGCAGATAAAACGCACTGATTTTTTAAAAAAAATATTGCTAGGCTACTATGTGGCTTCATGTTATTTTTTGAATGTGGTTTTATTATTTTTAATATAGCTAGCCACCCAGAGTCATGTATTTGAGACATGCAGCCATATAAATCCAACAAACAAATAAATAAATTTGAGTGTACGTGAAAAATACATGAAATAATGTAAATGTTTTCACATTTAAAATAAAGCAGGCTTGTGCAGAAACTAGATGGAACAGTCTTATAAAAGAATACATGTGAAAATGACACAGTTTCACATGTATTCATATATATATATATATATATATATATGTGTGTGTGTGTGTGTGTGTGTGTGTGTGTGTATGTATATATATATATATATGGATCACACACACATATATATACATACACATACACACACATTATATAATATATACATATTATATATAGACATTTTTTTTTTTTTTAATCTGCTTAACAGTCATTACTGACCCTGCAGTGACCGCCCCCTAGCGGTTTTCAAGGCAATTGCATCTTTCTAGTTTCGGAATTAGACTTTGCCAGAGCCTAATTCCTAGAGCGTCAGCCCAGCTGGCAGCACAGGAGGCGGGATTTCCGTTGCTTCGCGCCCCTTTTTCGGACGAGCGCGGTTTTCGCGCTTTTACCGGCAACTTGTCCCGTCTCTCTCTGTTGAGCCGCTGCCAGCATTTTCCTCCCACCGGAGTGAGAGTCCTCATTTATCTAGTCACGTACGTTTTCGATCTGCTGAGTTGGCAGAAGCTGCGGGTATAGAAACAAGAGCTCACCTTGTTAACGCGAGGCTGGACTCGAACCGCTGAAGCTTTCAGCCATTTCTGGCCGGCACTTTCAGCGTCATTAAGCCGCTGCGCCACCGCGTCCCCATATATAGACATAGACATATATTATATAAAAAAAAAATCCCCTCTCACCCCTATGGGTGGTATGTGTCTTCCTCAATCTCGGGTCCTCTACCAGAGGCCTGGGAGTTTGAGGGTTCTGCGCAGTATCTTAGCTGTTCTGAGCACTGCACTCTTCTGCACAGAGAGCTCTGATGTTGTTCCTGGGATCTGTTGAAGCCATTCTCCCAGCTTAGGAGTCATGGCCCCGAGTGCTCCTACCACCACTGGGACCACTTTGGCCTTTACTTTCCACATCCTCTCTAGTTCTTCCTTCAGGCCCTGGTACTTCTCCAACTTCTCATGCTCCTTCTTCCTGATGTTGCTGTCACTTGGCACTGCTACATCTATCACTACCGCTGTCTTCTGGTCTTTGTCTACTACCACGATGTCTGGTTGATTGGCCAGTACCTGCCTGCCCGTCTGGATCTGGAAGTCCCACAGGATCTTAGCCCTGTTATTCTCCACAACCTTCTGTGGAATCTCCCATCTGGACTTGGGGAGGTCTAACTCATATGCTGTGCAGATGTTCCTGTACACAATGCCAGCTACTTGGTTGTGCCGTTCAGTGTATGCTGTTCCTGCCTGCATCTTACCCCCTGCCACTATGTGTTGGACTGTCTCTGAGGCCTCTTTGCACAATCTGCACCTTGGGTCCTGTCTAGTGTGGTAGACCCCTGCTTCTATGGATCTGGTGCTTAGTGCCTGTTCTTGTGCTGCTATGATCAGTGCCTCAGTGCTGTCTTTTAGTCCGGCCCTTTTCAGCCACTGATAGGATTTCCCAATGTCAGCCACCTCAGCTATCTGTCAATGGTACATCCCATGCAGGGGCTTGTCTTGCCATGGTATTTCCTCCACTTGAACTTCCTCCCATGTCTGCTGCTGCCTGAAGCATTCTCTCAGCAGCTCATCTTTGGGTGCCATCTTACTGATGTACTCCTACATACTCCGGGTTTCATCCAGGACAGTGGCTTTGACACTCATCAGACCCCACCCGCCCTCTTTGTGCCTGGTGTACAGTCTCTGGGTGTTGGACTTTGGGTGGAAACCTCCGTACATTGTGAGGAGCTTCCGGGTCTTCACATCGGCAGCCTCCATGTCTTCCTTTGGCCAGCTCACTCTACCGGCAGGGTATCTGATGACTGGCAGGGCATACATGTTGATAGCATGGATCTTGTTCTTCCCATTGAGTTGGCTCTTCAGGACCTGTCTTATCCTTTGGTGGTACTTGGATGTTGCTGTCTTCCTTGCCTCCTCCTCATGGTTCCCGTGTGACTATGGGACACCAAGGTATTTATAGCTGGTCTCTATGTCTGCTATGTGGCCCACTGGTAGTTCCACTCCATCGTCTTAACTACCTTCCCTCTCTTTACTATCATCCTGCCACACTTCTCCAGTCCGAATGACATCCCAATGTCCCCACTGTAGATCCATGTCAGGTGGATCAGTGAGTCGATGTCTCATTCACTCTTAGCATACAGCTTGATGTCATCCATGTAGAGGAGGTGGCTGATGGTGATTCCACTCTTGAACTTGTACCCATATCCAGACCTTGTGATTATCTGGCTGAGGGGATTTAAGCCTATGCAGAACAGCAGTGGGGCCAGTGCATCACCTTGGTATATGCTGCACTTGATGGCCACTTGTGCGAGCTGTCTTGAGTTCATTTCCAGTGTTGTCTTCCACAGTCCCATTGAGTTCTTGAGGAAGGTCCTTAGGGTCCTGTTGACTTTGTATAGTGCCAGGCATTCACAGATCCATGTGTGCGGCATTGAGTCATAGGCTTTCCTGTAGTCAATCCAGGCTGTGCTCAGATTGGTCTGCCTAGACCTTGAGTCTTGGGCGACTGCCCTATCTATGGGTAACTGGAGTTTTGAGCCTCTGGTGTTGTTCCCAATGCCCTTCTGAGCTGTGCTCATGTACTGGCCCATATGGTCTTGTAGCTTGGCAGCTAGGATGCCTGATAGAACTTTCCATGTTGTGGGGAGGCAGGTTATTGGCTGGTAGTTGGATGGTGCTGTTCCTTTGTGAGGGTCTTTCATGATCAGCACTGTCCTTCCTTGTGTTAGCCAGTCTGGGTGGGAGCCTGCTGCTAGCAGTTGGTTCATCTGTGCTGCTAGGCGTTCATGCACTGCTGTTAGTTTCTTTAGCCAGTAGGTGTGAATCATGTCCGGGCCAGGTGCTGTCCAGCTTTTCATGTTCTTGACCCGCTGTTGGATGTCTGCTCCTGTGATGGTGACTGGTTCCTGTTCTGGGAGATTGCTGTGGTCTGCTTTCAGGTCCTGCAGCCACTTTGCACTGGTGTTATGTGTCTTCTCTTTCTCCTATATGTTCTTCCAGTACTGTTTAGTTTCCGCTGCTGGTGGCTCAGCTGTTACTCTGTGGTTGCACTGCAGTTGAGAGTACACTTTGGATGGTTCTTTGGAGAACAGGGCATTTATCTTCTTGGCCTCTGCTTCTCTAGTGTATCTCCTTAGCCTGGTAGCCAATGCTGTGAGCCTTTGTTTAGCAGTCTCTAGCTTCAGATGGAGTCAGGCCCATGTATTTTTTCAGTAGCCGAGTCTTATTCTTAATCTCCACACGCTTCTGTAGTTCCACCAGCTGACTGACTTCTCTCCGAGTTGCCTTGATCTTAGCCTCCAATCTCATTTTCCAGGGTGGGTATGTACTGCTGTTCTTCTTGGTCGTGTAGCCAAGCATTTCCAGGATTACAGCGGCTGTAGCATATACCAATTCATTAGTTTCAGTTATGGTGGTAGTAGGGATTGTCTGGAGGGCTCTGTTGGCATCTTCTAGCATACTATCTGATGGTACTTCTCCACTGAGCCTTAGCCTTGGTGATCGGACTTGAGGGTTGACTGTAGTTAGTTTATCCATGATCTTATGCCTCATATCAGCTGCTGTGCTCTGTAATGGAAGGGATGGCAGTGACATTCCAGCTTCAGGTGTTGGCTGCACATCTGCTTGTTCTTTCAGGTCTGCTTGAGTTCGGGTTGTAATGTGGAGTTGGTCTATCTCAAGTTGTGAGAGCAGCTTCCTCTTCACTATGTTGAAGCGCTGGGTAACTAGTTGTTTCTCAGTTAGTGTGGATGTAGGCCTTCTGTCTATCCATAGTTCCCTCATACGTTTCATATATCCCCTCTCATTAGGTCTGCTGTTGTAGTAGCATTCCATCATTTCCAAGTTCTCTTGTCTCGCCATGTATGGTTTGTTCCAGTAGCCCACTTAACATCAGATTGTCCTGGTTCCCCAACATCTGACGCGGACCTTGTTAATCCGGGCGACGTCCGAGCCGGCATGACTCTCTTAGTTCGTATCACTCTCATATTTTGAGGTAGGCAGGTGAAGCGTTAGGGGGTCTTTGCCCAAGGACCCCTACTGGTAAGGTAGGTACCAGCCGGGATTTGAACTCTGGTCTCCTGCATCAAAGGCGGTGTTCTAACCACTACGCTATCCAGCCACTTTTATATATATATATATATATATATATATATATATATATATATATATAATATATATGATATATATATGATAATATATATGAAACGTTTGCAAGGAAAGAACCAAGCTCAGAGAACCCCAAGGACTCCACAATTATATATATATGGATCACATATACTGATCTGTCCAACCCTTTTTGAGATATATTCTCTTTTATTTCTCAAAGCTTTACTATTAGAAAACATAAAGGAAAAAAACCCTGCAGCTTCAGGGAAGGCTGTGTGCTGTGTTTCTACATAGTCACTTTTGTAAGAATTATTTTTCTGAAAGCTTTCTCAACAGAAAGTTCATTCTGTTGTACTGGGAGCTATTCAATGATTCAGTTGAACCCAATACAGAATCACATCCTAATTAGCAGATGGCACTGCTTAGCTGACCTTGGTTAATCTCAAAAAAACTAAGTACAGTTGGATGTGGTTAGTATTTGGATTGCGAAGAGAGGACTCTATGGAAAAGACCCTGATGCTGGGAAAAATTGAAGGCAAAAGGAGAAGAGGACGGCAGAGGATGAGATGGTTAGATAGCATCACTGAAGCAATAAGCATGAAACTGAGCAAACTCAGGGAGGCAGTGAAGGACAGGAAGGCCTGGCACGATAGGGTTCATGGGGTCACGAAGAGTCGGACACGACTTAACGACTGAACAACAAGAAGTATTTGGATAGAAGAATACCAAGGAATAACTGTAAGCTAGATTAGAAAATCTAAAATACATTCTGGGAGAAGGCAGTGACTATTTCTATATAGTGAATAAATAAAAACATACAGGTAGTCCTCATTTAGCAACCACAATTGGAACTGGTTGTTAAATGAAGTGGTCACTAAGTGAAACCGTAACTGTGCTTACGAACTTACCTCAGCTTCCTTTGCTTTACAGACCTGCAAAGGTCGTAAATGTGAGGATTGTCATAAAGTTACTTTTTCATCACTGTCGTAACTGCGAACAGTCGCTAAACAAGGCAGTCACTCAATGAGGACTACCTGTATTGGTATTGGGAGTGGTTGACCTAGTTATACTCTGTTCAAGGACAAAGTTGAGTTTCTCACTCAAGTAGAGGCAGAATGGAAGGAGGGAAAAAAGAGTAGTGTATTATGCAGATATATGGTTGGGATTTCTCTGTGGATACTCAGTGGATACCCTGAGGCTCACAAGACACTTTCCAAATCCATTTACTTAGCAAGACAGTTCAGCACTTCCTCTTCAGTGTACTAGCATGACTAGTGCACAGTATGAAGTTAGTATTTCACTTGTATGGCTATAAAGTATGAAAAAAGAGAATGTAAACAAAAGAAATGAAAACATTTTTTTAAATAAGGGAGACATATTTTTCCCCTCACATGAAAGATGCGAGTAGCTAGTTTATGTTGCACTGAATACAGGTAGTTCTTGACCACAATTGGGACTGGAACTTTTGTCACTAAGTGATGCAGTCATTAAGTGAGTTGTGCCTGATTTTACGACCTTTTTTGCTGTGGTTGTTAGGCAAATCACTGCGTTGTTAAGCGACTCACGCAGTCATTAAGTGAATCTGGCTTTCCCCATTGAATTTGCTTGTTGGAAATCCCCTGGGAAGGTCACAAATGGCAATCTTGTGACCCCAGGACGCTGCAACCGTTGTAAATACATGCAAGTTGCCAAGTGCCCAAATTTTATAATGTGACTGCAGAGATGCTGCGACAGTTGTAAGTGCAAGGACCGATCATAAGTCACTTTTTTCAGTGCTGTTGTAACTTTGAATGGTCATTAAACAAATGGTCATAAATTGAGGACTACCTGTATATGCCGCAAGAAATCTATTAGGCTGCAAAGTAAGATCACATTCTTTACTGCACTAGACTAACTACAGTCTATCTTCCTTGCTGATCTGGGGACAATTTTTGCATTGTAGCTATTATAGTTCTTCCTATTTAACATGGCAAGACATAATTTTATTTCTGCCTTGCTGTAAACTAGTTAGAGAAGTACCAGTAATTCTCAAGAGAGTCCTAGTTGAAATCTGTGGATATCACATATAAGCAGTTACTGTACTGGGGAAAATTAATCTCTCTCACACACACTTTCTCCCTCCTTCTTTCTTTTAGACTTTAGTTACTTTCAGCTTCGAGCCCATTTGTATCAGGCAAGGGGTATTCTTCCTGCTGATGAAAATGGCCTTTCAGATCCATTTGCAAGAGTGGTGTTTTCAACACAGTGCCAGTCTACAATGGTAAGAATATTTGCAGACATTGTGAATAACACTGCAGGTAAATACTAAAATTGCAGCTCTCTTTCTCCTCCCTGCCCCCCCCCACTTCCCCCTGATGAACGCCTGCACTGATCCTGTTCCTATCTGCTGGCCAGATGTTTGAATTCTGTTTTACAACAACATCTACAGCAGCTCCCTAGTTTCTGCCATTCTTTTATTTATTTATAGCATTAATTGTAGGGGCACCCATAGGGGGTGGGGTGGGGGTAGTCCAAAATGTCAAGATGGCAGCTGATTGACATCCCCACCCCTTTTTTACATGCCATCTTGACTTTTTTGATCCTTCTATAGTCACCCTGATTCTAAAACTAAATGAACTACTGCTCTTCCCACCTATTAATACATAATCTTTAGTCTTCAGTTTATCAAAATGCTCTTATGTTCCTTCTCCCACTTTTTCCCCAGAGATGCACTGAGAAATAATGACTGGCCCAAAATCACCTAGTGAGCTCCTATGACCAAGGATGGTTTTGAAACAGGGTCTCCTGGTCTTGGTTCAACACCTGAATCATTACATCACATTTATTTCTTTGTTAGATTTATATCTTGCCTTTCCTTCAGGTGCTCAAGATGGTGTACATAGTGTTCCCTCTTCTTATTTTTTCCCTCAAGAACAACATTGTGAGATACGTTGGGCTGAGTAAGACTGAGAGTAGACTAGAACCTGGAGATTTCCAGTCCTAGTTCTACACTTTCATCTCTACATCTCATATAATTAATTAATATATTTGTTTTATATTACCATGGCTCTTGTGGTACTATACCTCTGATGGTTAGAAGGGTCTCAAATCATTGAGGGAGTTCACATGGGAGAAAATTATCTATAAGGTATCTTTCCAGTTGTGTGGGTTTTTTTCTTTTACCTTCTTAAAAAATGTGATAGTAATTTGAGTAGAATTTAAGTTGGAAGAACTTAGGGGGAGACTGGGAAGGAATGGGGGAGGAGAGCATTTTACATGAGAAGAGGCAACACAGCCTAGATGTGAGAACTGTGGGAAGGAAATGTTTCAGAGAGACTCACCTTAATTAACTCATTATAAATCTGCCTGGGAATTTAGCTTCACAGTTTTTAAGATTATCTTTTTATCCCAGACTAGTATTATACATGTGTTTTTGAAATCCATGTGATTCTTACTTGTTTGATTTGCTGGCTACCAAACCAGGGGGTTTGACCCTATTTAATATTTCCTATTACTGTTCCAAATTTCAGTCTCCAATCCCCCTTGCCCACTCCATACTTTTTTATTAAGGGAAAAGGGAAAATGCAGACATATTTTTCCTTCAAGCAGAAGTAAATCAATGTGGGAATGACCCTTAGTGAAAAAATAGAGAGAGAAGAAAAAGCTATGCTTTTCTTTGCCACTGCTTAAACTTAAGACATTTCCATATGTGCTGTTTGCATCACTCCAAAATCAGCTCTGCATTCATGCAGTCCAAATTAGCCATCTGTCTTCAGTGGCCGAACTAACTCATTTTCAGATCAGCTGTAGTGTATCTGGATTGTACTGAAAGTGATTTCCTCTTAAAAACACTGAAATTCTGCAGAGTTTGTGGACAGGACATTTCCACATTAGTAGGAACATTTGCCTCTTTCTTCCCCCAGCTCCTGGATACAAGCTGCCATCTTCCCCATTCCCATAGAATTTCAGCCACTAAGTTTTACAGGTCTTTTAAATATAGGTGAGGGGTAATGCCTTGGTGGTTTTGCAATTTCCCATTTTGAAATTGCCTAGCCTTTTTTTTTTTTTTTTTTTTGAGAATTCTAATAAAATGAACATTCAGTAAAGTAAAGGCATGGGAGGAAGGCAGGACACTGAATGGATGCCATTCTTTGCACTCTCCTATTGGCTTAGCTCTGAGGGAGCAATATGATGTTCTCAATGGCTTAAGGTTGACAGCCATGAAGACAATCACTGATCAGCTTCAACTCTTTGAGAATTTAGAGAGCAGAAATAGCACCAATGTAAATGTTCCTTCATAGATGTTTCAGGTTGTTCCTGAATTCTAAAAAGAATGCTGGAGAAAAGACATACAGTATGTAATTGTACATTTTATCTAGATCGGTCTTAAATAATTATGGGGAGTGTCAGTGTCATGAGGCTCAGCATACAAAAGATCTTCTTTTAATTGTAACCTCAGGGATAGGCAAACATCTTTTTGTTTTCAGCTGTGCTAGCTAATTATTCAGTATTTGTAGGCAATTACACAAGCATTCCTACCCATCACCTCATTTGGCCATAGAGGGACAGGAATATGGCAGTAATTTATTGCTATTTGTGTCAGTTTTTCTAACTGAACTATTTATTTGATTGTAACATTGTTAGCATAAGCATGTGGATATATACCTGCATAGCTGGTAGCAATTTCTAACCCACCGTCTCACCCCCAAGAGTTAAACAAGGGGTATTAATGATGCTTGGCTGGCAATGTCTAAAGTTGGCAGGATGTTGTCTTCCTTTATTTTCTTCTGGAGTATGATCCATCAACAGATGATCTCTGCTTCTTCAGATAGGTGTCATGATGTTTTTCATATAAAGAGAAACACTATGAAAAGCCATTTATTTGTTATTCTCCCAGCCTGAGCTTATCAGAGTACCAGAACAGAGTGTATGTCTGGGTGACTGTGCATTAGAATGGAAGATATCAGCTTATCAGCTCTATTCTGTCACTGTCAATAACTTCAATATTTGTTAATTCAGGTATTGGAAGAGACGCTCAGTCCAATGTGGAATGAATTACTTCTGTATGACCAGCTTGTAATTGATGGAAAGAAAGAAGATTTGAAGACAGAGACTCCAATTGCTATTGTCAATATTTTTGACTACAATAAATTTGTAAGTTAGAGTATATTTCTTTTCTCTGTAAACCTTTAAATCTGCTTCTTACTGCTAAAAAGAGATTCCAAAGCAGGGAACAATTTTAAAAAAGCTTTAAATAGTTCAATTTAAAAACATGCTTAAAACCATTAGAAGACAATACTGAACTAAATCAGAAGGCCCAGCACCATGAGTTTAATCAAGGACCTGAATGAACAGATATGTCTTAAACTCATGCCAAGAGCTTAGAAGGCTCTTTGGCAATCGTATTTGAGACCTCATAACCTGAGAGATTGTGTTGAGAATACTTTCTCTTGAGCCACCACATAGTGAACCACTGGCAGATGCAGCATCCTCAAGAATTTTTGATTTTGCAGACTGTCATTTCCAGATGACTTAGGTTGATTGAAGGAAACTGCATGACTAAGGCAACCTCTACACATGACATTTGCATCAATCTCGGACTGGCACTTCATCCTGCATTCTCATGATGTTGGTGTACTTTAGGCACTCTTTAGATATCAGGCACTGGCAGATAAGTCAGTTAATTCTGGCTCAGCTGCGGTATAGGAGGAAATGCTATAAATATGTTTTGCAGTATTAATTTTAGAGCTGGAAGGTGGGCAATTTCCCACTGCAAGAACTCTCCCATTGTCCCCCCACCCCCACCTTGGCTTTTTGGCTTGACTGAAGTCAAGACACCTAAAAGCCTCACCTCCCTTCACTGGGTTTTCTAAATTGAGCAGCTCTCTCTAATCCCTGTTGAGATCAAAACTACAAGCTTTTTAGAAAGGACTGGCTTTTCCCCTTCCACACTGCAAAAAGAAACAGAGGCAGGAACAAGAACAGGGATGGACTACTATCTATTCAGGTCATAAAAACTATTGAATATTAGGCTTGGCATGCTTCAAAAATAGTTTGGAATTAGTGTCCAGACTTCACATAAGTATTATACCTCTCTGATATTCTTTAAAGGAGCCAAACTTTTTTCCAGGTTTCTACAAAAGCCTGAAAAAAGGTTGCAAGTGCTTGAAGAGTTGCTTTAAGAATGGACTCCTTAAAGCAGCAGCATCTTTTGCTAGGGTGGTACTCAGCTACAAGAGTATTCTACATCAACGTTTCTCAACCTCAGCAACTGTAAGTTGTGCCAACTTCAGCTCCCATACTGGCTAGGGAATTCTGGGAGTTGAAATCCACATATCTTAAAGTTGCTGAGGTTGAGAAACACTGTTCTACATGAAATTCGTAAGCATAGGCAGAATTTAGAAGTAAGGGATCTGATACTGTTAGGGATAGACCACTGTAATCTGAGTAAAATGCCCCTCCATGCTTTGGTAGCATGTACTAAACTGTTGCTTGCTTTTTCTATAGGGCTCAGCAGAGTTCCTTGGTCGAGCCTTTGTTACCCCACAGGTGAAGCTGGTAGATGAGCCTTACAGCAAACCTTCTCTCCAATTTTTTGACATTTATAAGGGACATAAATCAGCTGGGGAATTAATTGCTGTATTTGAGCTGATTGAACTGGATTATAGTGGTTACTTAGAGGTAAGTGTGTTCACTGCCATCACCTGATTTGCAAGGAGATACAGTATACCCTTGATTTACCAAACCTTAGTTTAGCAGACTTTGGATATAATGAACAAAATCCATTCATTTTGTGCATATAAAATCCAATTAGCCCCTTAATGTAGATTTGGGTTTAGTGGACACTCATTCCTACCCATTAGTCCATTAAACCTAGAGTTTGCTGAATTTGGAGACATGAATAGCCTGAGGATATCCCTGCTAGACTCTAGGTGCATGTTCAATAATGTATATTTTTAGCAGTATATTGACCATAACAAGTAAACTTGCATCTACCATGTTTTCTTAACAGGGTAGTTTTTAATTTTGTAGCAGGATGTTGTAGTGCTGATGTCAAGGCCTTTTATGGAAGGCTATGATTAAGATTTAAATAGAGCTAGATTGTAGTCTACAGTCTATGAAATAACACAATAAAATAGTGACTAAATACAACTTAACATGCAGTAAGTGCCTTTTCATCTGTTTAGCACAACCAGTGTCCAATTAGGAGGAAATATTTCTGGGTAAGAAAGTGTCATTTCCAGAAAAATAGCATGAGATAGTTCCATTTTGGAAAGATAATGACTGATTATGATAGCAATTGTCATATAAAGACCATGCTTGAATGACTGCATTTCTGGCTAATAAAGTAACATATTGTATAAATGAGACTTTGCATACCAATACAGCTTCATCACTCCTGTCTTCATGTAAATTAGCAAACAAACCAAGGAGTCTTTAGTTAATCATAATTTTCTGTGACCTCAGAACAATGAAACTTTGGTTAATATTTCAGAAAATGCTATAGCTTCTTAACTTGAAAAACTGTCTTTAATAATAATTTTAAAAACCCTCTCATTTATTTGGTTACTCAAACAAAGCAAGGAAGCTATAGGACTGGGCTTGGTTTAATTTCTTGGCAATAACCTTATTTATACATGATTATGGAGAAGTTTTTTTTTTAATTGCTTTAAAATTTATTGTCTAGCCATCAGTGCCTAATGATGTAGACCCCAAAGACCCAGACTATTTGGGGGACCCCCGTTCTGGACGATTCATTATTCCTGAGGGAATCCGCCCAGTCCTTAAAGAATTTCGCATAGAGGTAAAAATCTTTTTTCTGAAAGATATTCTATGAAAATAATTACTGAATGTAACAAATATTTACCTGTTCAAATTGATTAGCCAGATAGGGGGACAGAAAATGAAATTATTTGTTAGTATGACATTAACACCTTTATCAATGTGCTGAAATAATGGCAAATGAATTGTATGGGTAATAGCAAGCTTTACCACTGCAGCTAAATCTGGGTATGCAGAAATTAGATTAAGAAACTGGGAAGCTATACATTAATATACCCATTCAACAATTTTTTGCTGTTTTTTAAAGTTTTTCTTGGAATTTTGAGAATCCATAGTGGTACACTGAATTGTACAGTGGTTCTCTGGAGAGAATTGGCTCGGACTGGGGCATTTCTCTGAAATTATGGAATTATTTATGAAGTTTACATGATTGTTCTAAATCAGAGTCTTCAATATTTAGATTAATCCACAGTAATTTAAGCTGAATGTGCTATAAGCAAAGAGCAGGAGAAAGAAAGTGGATGGCATACATGTTTGATAATCTGGGATACAGCTGTTAGACAATTCAATGGGATTTGAGACTGGGAATCCTTTAGAGAAGGAGAATGCATAGACTTGTTCTGACCTAAGACATTTATCTGCCTCTCTCTTAGATCTTGTTTTGGGGCCTGAGAGATCTGAAACGTGTGAACTTATTTGAGGTTGACCAGCCACAGGTGATAATTGAATGTGCTGGAAAGAAAGTGGAATCAGAAGTGATCACAGCTTACAAAGAGAACCCAAATTTCAATGAACTCGTTAAATTTGTTAATGTGGTAAGTGGTAACTGGGAGGTACATCCCAAAAGTTAAGATAATTGGAATGGTCCTAGAAATGTGACCTAGGAGGGATCATTATCTTTTATAATATCCACATGCATATCTTTTTGTTAAATATTGTTTTCTTCCTTTTATGACCATCGAGAATCCTATATGGCTGACTATCAGTAGAAATGGCTAAGTGACAATCTGCCTATTAAATTACTTGAAATCTGATCAAGAAAGGAAATGTGTACTTCTGCTATTGTATCACTGGAAATTCTGTGAAACATATCACAATAAACCAGTTGTCTTAGAATTGCTATGGATTTTTCTGTAATTGATTTGGCTGACTTTTTTTTATAGGAGCTTCCAGAACAGGTATACTTACATCCACCTCTCAGTATCTTTGTGGTAGAGAAGAGGGCTTTTGGACGGTCTGTCCTGGTGGGAACTCACATAGTTTCTCTTATTATGAAATTTGCTCCTAAAGAAGTAGATGAGCTGGAAGAGGAAACAGATAGCCCTCCAAAGAGTGAGTTTTTACAATTTTTTAGGGCATTGTCCAATGAAATAGAGCATAATGTGTTGGGATTTAAGATACGTAGAGTATAGCATCTATTTAGTAAATTATCTTTGTCAGTTAATCTAAAGGAATGTCCTGATGGGTCACAGCTAGAAATGTTACAACAAATGAAAGTATGTATTTGCATTAAACACATAATTAATATGTTTTATTTCAGAAAGGAAAGCTTCAGTTAAACCAAATATCTCCCAAAAAGTGATGAACCTTGGTACAACTGCTGGGAAGACTGTAATAAATATTGGTGCAGCTGCTGGGCAGACCGTAATAAATATTGGTGCAGTTGCTGGAGACATAGGAAGCAAAGCTAATCCCCTCAAGCTTGTCAAGGTGAGTGCAGCAAAGCTTCAGGTTTACTTTGACAGAGATTCTGCAATATGGATTGTAGAATACACACATGGATGTTTTAGAAAAATTATTGATATGATGGTACCAACTAAGTGGCAAAGAAGGAAATATAAATGGGAAATGCAATAAAAGCAATCAAATAAAAGGGTAACCTAAAATACTTTGAGAGCCAGTTTGATGTAGCAGTTAAGGCATCAGGCTAGAAACCAGGAGACTGTGAGTTCTAGTTCTGCCTTAGGCATGAAGCCAGTTGGATGACCTTGGGCCTGTCACTCTCTTTCAGCCCTAGGAAGTAGGCAATGGCACACCACTTCTGAAATCTTGCCAAGAAAACTGCAGGGGCATGTCCAGGCAGTTGCCAGGAGTCAAGATTGATTTGAAGGGACCTTCCCTCCATAAAACAAACAATTTAGTCTCTATAGATAAAGAACAAGATAAGAATTCCTTCTCTTTTCCATATATATAACCCCCTGGCCGCACTGCCACCTGCTTTTCAAGCAGGACCTGTGAGTCCAGCAAGACCCCCAGATTGCACACTGAATCCAAGTGAGGCAGTCCGACCCCATCCAGATTCAAGGATGAAATTGCTCCAATTCCCAGATTCCTAGGACCCCAAACCCACAGCTACTTGCTCTTGGAATGGTGGAACCAAAGCCTGTTCTTCCCTATTGAATCCCCAAAGCCTCCAGACACTAGATAGAACCTTGACAGCTTCACTTGGATGGTCAGGGCCGTGATGTACAATTGAATATTATCAGCATACTAATGATACTGCACCCCATGCCAAAGGATAATTCCCCTCAGCAGCTTTACTATCTAATGTAAACAGGAGAGGGGAGAAGGTGGAGCCCTGAAGTAGGGGTCTTAGACTAGACCACTTTCCCCCCACCAACACTGACTGGAACCAGCCCTGGAGGAAGGAGGAGAACCAACATAAAACATTGTTCCCCCCAACCCCTGAATGCTGATGAGAAATAAAGGAGAGCTAGGATGGATGCACTACCCCCATTCTAAGCCCACCAGAGGTCATCAGAAAGCATAATCAAAGCTGTCTTTGATCAGTGTTATATCCTGGTTTGAAAGAGGTCACGATAATCTGCTTCCATCCAGGACCCTTTGGAGCTGCAAGTTGACCATCTTCTCAACAACCTTCTTACCTCAACACTAGTGATGAAATATCATCCATCACATCTGAGTTTATGGTGGCCAAAATAGGCCATGTGGTATACAATTATAGTAGGGAATTGCAATTGCCTTCAGTATTGATATAAGAATTTCATAAAGTAATCTTGTCGGATGTTGTTGGAGAGGTCCAACAGGATTGTTCTACATTTGCACATAATGGATGGAACTTTATGTCAATTATATTCAGGCACCACTAAAGAAACTCCCTATCGATAAATTGACACCAAAAGAGGAAGAATTTGAAGAGGAAAAGCCTGAGAAGGAAGAACTGGATTGGTGGTCTAAGTACTATGAATCATTAAAAGAATTAAATAATCAGGTAAGCACAGACATTATAATATAACATATATTATATTATAATGTGATATGGGGCTGAGTTAGATGATCCTAAGGTCTCTTTTAACATTGATTCTATAATAATCATGTTGGGATACTAGAAGATAGAGGGACTGTTTAAATAGTAAAACCTGTTAAAATAGGTCTGGTTTTGCTAAGTAAAATAGCTGCCAAATATTTTCTTATTGTTAAGGAATAGCTGGATTGTAAAGAGCCTTAGGGAATTAGTGGTTAGCTCCTAACACTTGGAAGAATAAAGAAATAGACACTTTCAAGTGGAGGTCATCTCCTGGTGCCTTGCATGGGCACATCTGTGCAATATTCTTGGTAACTATATGGAAGTATTTGCCATTGTTACCTTCTGGGTTTGTTGTTGTTGTTTTTTTTACACCTCCAAATCTAAACCGCATCCCTAGTCTTCTCAGATCTCTCCCATTCAAGTAGCAACTAGGGCTGACCCTTCTTATATTTCTAGATCAGCCAAAGTCAGGTGCTGTAGGAGATGGTAATGAAATCGTTAGTGAAGAAACTACAAATGTAGTTTCTGAGGCAGATGAAAAGGTAAAGATACCCTCAGGTTGGGCTTGACTCCTACTAACTACAGATAGAGTTATAATAGAGTAAAACAAAATCAGCTGGAGCAAAACAACTGCGATCCAACTCTTGAGGTATCTTTGGGAGCCCCAATCACCTTAACAATTTTTGGGAGAACACAAAGGCCTATTAGTGTTCATGATGAGTATCTCCATAGATGCTCAACCAATGTACATGAATAAATAAACCATAGGTATTAAAAATATATTTTGCCACCAATACCTTATTCTAAGGAAACCAAAAATTTAAGAAACAAGTGCAATCCAGGATATTTCAGTGTGCTAATGTGTAAAGCAAAAGACTAGAGCAGAGAAGTGCAAAGCACATATAATTAAAAAGAAATTAATCCATTCAGGAAAATGAAATATATTTACATCTGAACGGAAGAAGTTCAGAAGGGTAGGTCATCATCACGGGCAAGAGGGTGTCTCATTTTGACCGGTAATATTTTAAGTTCTAGAATAAATCATATACCTTACAATAATAATGAATAATAATTTCATTTCTTTGTGATTTTAGAGTGCTCTACTCTTCTTTTTGGTTAACTATGAGTTTTATCTTTAAGGTATATTCTCTAGTATCTGCTCAAAATAACTAGGTTCATTTGATAGCCAGTAGCATAACCTGAATCCAATAAAACAGATAACTTTATGATTTTGGTGCTGTATTTAATATTCTTATCTTTGGGTTCAGGGTAAGCGTTTTATGAAATCACCCTGCCTCATTCATGAAACTTTACAAGGTCTGGATAACATCATTATATTTTCCCATAATTTCTCTTCCCTTTTCTTATTGTAACTCCGTGAATGAGCAAAAGACAGTGAACAATTAATAGCCTTAGAAATCACCTGTCTAAAAATACCTCAGCAGTAACTTTTTATCAACAGTTCAAGAAACCTGATGATTTAATTTAGATTATTAATTTCTTTTTCACAATTCCATGTTTCTGTTTTTGCTCTTCAATGCATTAGCTACTTTTCCAAATAGAGATGGGCTGTAATCTCTTACCAATATACTAGGATTGTCAGTGTGACTTAATTACTGTATAGGATTGCACTGGCAGCATTTCTTCAAGCTCTATGAAAACTTTGCATTGTTATTAATAAGAACTCTACAGAACAGGTAAGAAGAAGAACTCACAAAATAATTTAAAATTAGAGGAAGAGAAAAGAAAAAAAAAGGCTGAATATCCTTATCCTTAATAGGTTGTTATTATGTAATCAATATTTTGACTGCAGAATTTATTAGTTTCTGGCATTTGACTGTAAAATTCACATTAGAAAACTGGTTAAGACTGTAGAATGGTAAGTCTGACATCTGTTATAATTCAGTTAAAGGTCATTCTCTTTTGCAGTCCCTTAGTGATGAAGAAGAGGATGATGCAAATGACCCAGGTGAGTTAGCCATACTATAGAACAGCATTCCTTAACGCCATATCTTCCCAATGTGTTAATTTACACCTTCCATCCTCCATGACTAGCAAACCCAATAGGAATTATATTCCTCTGACAGACACTAGGTAGGGAAGGGCCATTGACAAAATTACCAGGACAAAATTTCTCCACATTATTACCTATTCAAAGTTTCAGTTTTCTTTGCAGGAAAGAGACCAACACTGTCTTTGCACAAAACTACAGAATGAATAGAAATTGTAACTAAGCACAAAGTCAGTGGTTTATCCCCTGCAACCTCCATTCATTATCCCAACATTTCTGCTTTCTCTAAAGTGTCAAGTACTTGCAGCATCATTTGATTCTGACTATCTGAACAGGCTCTTGCCATACAAATAATTCTCTCTGGGAGAAGAAAAAGAGATGTGGCCAAGTCATTGTACTGTAGATGAAACTTATTTTTTGCTGTTAACTACTAGAAGAGACCACTAAGAAACCACTCTGGTTTCCCTCCTTGTTGATTAAATATTTTCCTGTGTTTCCACCTTCTAAATAGAAATAAAAATGGTTGGCAGTAGAGAAAACAAAAAAGTAAATTAAATCATTGCCTTTACTGGACTATTCAGAATCATTGCAGCCAGCACCTAACACTGTGAGCTGAGAATACCCCTTTAATTTCTCAGTATCTTCTTTAGATGGAGGGAATCTGAATGCGGCTTCTCTTGATGAGGATGTAGAAGATGAAATAGTTGTTGAAGCTGAGCCAGCTCGTCCAAAAAGGAAACTTATAGCAACATTAAAAGTAAGTCTTCCTGTTGTAAGTTATACAAGAGTGTATTTTATTGGTTTCGGTGAGACTACGGTTGTCATATTTCATTTACCTGACTGACATCACTTACAAACTTAGGTAAATCAAGTGCATTTATTGAGGCAGTTCTACCAGTTTCTTCACATGGATTCCTTACACACTACAAAATGTTGAAGAACAGAAGAAGGAAAAGCCCAGTAAAGCAGGCTAAGTAGAGATGTAGCTGGTTATTGTGTCCTACTGTCCATACTTCTGCTTCTGCAAATAGCACGCGCCTCTTCTGTTAAACAGAAACTCCCAAGAGTATTGTGGCACCTTAAAAACAAAAGAACATACAGTGGCATAAGTGTATGTGATCTTGAATCCACTTCATGAGAGAGCATCCTAAAATGTGGTCGCAAAAAGTGGAGATATTGTAAGCAGTCAAGTCAGAGGAAAATAAAATGTAAAAAGTAAAGAATATAAAGATAATAATGGCTATTCCTAAAACAGTACTGTTGATAAAACAAGCATCTGTGTATTTGATCAGCTAATTAATGTTTGTAATGAGCTGAAAATCTGTAATCCTGATTCAGGCAATAGATGATAGAACTGAGCTTCTTCATAAATGGTAGCTCATCTATTTCAGACAAGTGTTCTTTAGTCACTAACGATATGTCCTCTGGGAAGTTGCAGTGTTCTCCTACTGGCTTTAAATATTGCTTTTTTGATATCAGATTGTGCCCATTTTATTCTTTTGCATAGAGACTGACTTCTTGAATGGTGTGCATATGTACTAAATAATTACGGCAATTTAAGATAACACTACAGATATATACAGTACATCACACTGAAAAATAAGTATACAAAGACTTTTATATAATAAGGGATTCTGGCTGACGAATAAAGTACAACCATCAATGTGATTGTTTAGGTTGCACATTGCTGTGATGAAGGAAAATTGCATCTTTGTAAAATGAAGCTCTATAGCTGTGAATGAAAACATCAAATGGACTGCCCACACAATATACATTTATTTTCTTTCTTTATTTTACAATTTTTGTATACCATCTCAATCACTAGGTCTCAGTGTTAAATAAGACACAAAAGATGTAAAAAGAAGTAATCAGATCATTAAGGGTATCCAATCTCCAACCATGTGTTTTTATTAAATTATTCTTCAAGTGCTGCTTGACTGAGTGTTGAATATCAAGTTCAGTTATGAGATTCAGTTCAGGCTAGGTACCTCACTGCTGTCATCATCCTTTGTACAACAGCCACCCATGAGTCAGTCTCTTCCAGATATATTGGACCAAGCCCCATAAGCGCTGGCCATCATGAGTTATGACTATGCAATCAAGAGCAATTAAAGTACAGCACATTAGGATGGTAATGTATAGAAAGAAGCTGTTATTGGAAACATGCTGATGACTGGAGTTACAATTTGTGGAAAAATGTGAGGACAAAGGTGGGCAGAGCAGTGAGCAGAAAGAGCAGAGCTCTGTCGTAGGCAGACCAGGATTTTGTCTGTCTGTTTTTTTACAAAATTGCATTACATTTAAATGTGTTTAAATTGATGTTGAATCTGTTTGAGTTTATGCTACAGTTTTATGTTTTCTCCCTCAACATGGCAGAAAACGTGCTACCAGTTTTCAGTCAACCATAATCAGAAAGGGCTCCAAAAACTGCAGAAAATAGGTTAGGGGGAGTTGCATGTGACTTTGGGGCTGAAAGGTGCCTAGCCCTCCTTTATATTATTAGTTCAGTTCACTGTTGTTCATTATTCTATATGTAGTCATGTATAGCAGTGGAATCCTGATCATCTTGTATCACCTGTATGCTGAAAATGTTATCTGTTGAAATAGAACTAGTACCCATAACTCACTGATAACATGAATTTTGATGGGAATTACATAGAACACAAAAAGGAGCAGGATAAATAGCAAAAAAAAAAAAAAAAAAAATGGAATCAAACACAGAATTTGTCACTACGAAAATTGTCTTTGATTGCATTAATTTTTCTGTTCTGTTCTAATTCAGATTGTGTTCAATTACTGTAGTATGTATTTTATTCCAGATCTATAGTTCAGAACTAGAGAATGAGTTTGACAATTTTGAGGACTGGTTATGTATTTTTCCACTTCATCGTGGAAAAGCTAATGAAGATGAAGATGGGAATGAGGAAGAAAAATTTGTGGGGAAATACAAGGTAGGAGTACTTTGAATCATATTTATTGCTATTATATAAAATATATTTGTAAAGAATCAAGTGAACTGGATTAATTACAGTAATGTAGAATGAACTATTCAATTTTGTACTATATTAATATTGCCAGCAATTTTATTCCTATTACTGACCAAATAATTATTCTGAATCCTGAGTTGACTAATTTGTTTGGTATAGTGGCCTGTCAATGTTTCACAGTTCAGGCTTATTCCCTAATAAGAAGTAAGCCTCACTGATTTTAATGGAATGATCACCCGGTATCTTTGCTATGTGCTTTCCATAATTCTTGGTCCCAATCTCCCGTTGCTACAGTCTGGAGGTATTTTTTACAAATGGTAAACTTCCTTTTGCAGTAGGTAATATTGGATCCAAATCCTAATTTGGGAATACAACTGCTAATCTGAAAAAAGCCTATTGCAACACAATCTATTACTGCAACACACTCTACATGGGGCTACCCTTGAAAATCACTCCAAAGGTTCAACTGGTCTACAATGCAGCGGCACAAACAGTGATGGGCTTGTCATGGCATATCTATGTGGCACCTTTGCTCCATGAGCTGCACTGGTTGCCAGTGTGTTTTTGGGTGTGATTCAAGGTGGTAGTTATTATCTATAAAACCCTACATGGCATAGGGCTTGACTATTTGAGGAACTGCCTGTCTTCCCCAGTTGCTACAAATCTGGTATGATCTGGCAGAGTGGGCAAGTTCCAAGCCACCCTTGATTAAACAGTGTCATATTTCAGGACCCACAAAGTGTGCCTTCTCTGGCTTCTGAATGAGGTCCCTCCTGAGGTCTATATGGCTCCTACCCCGATGATGTTCTAGAAGGCCTTGAAAGCCTGGCTATTTATCCAGGCCTTGGGGTAAGGTGGATGGGACTCCCTTGTTTGCAATGTTTATGCTTGCTTTCTTGTTTGGATTGCTATATTGTAAGAATTTTGTACTTACTTTTGTACTTGTTCTGGTTAATTTTTTGTATTTTTTTTTATGTTACTCGCCGCACAGAGTTGGTTGGAGTTGGGTGGCATCCAATTTGAATAAATAAAAATAAATAAATAAATAAACAAACAACAGTCAGAAATATTCTGGTAGTACAGAGGGGAAGTAAATAGCTTTTTTTCAGCTGTAGGGCTTTTCAAAATATAAATTACTAGAAAGGATTACATAAGTAGCACATTCTTCTTAACTTCCTTTACTTCAGGGTTCATTCTATGTTTATCGAGCTGAAGAAGCAGGAGCAGAACACAAGATCTCCCAAGGCATCCCGAGAAATAGGCCCATCAAGGTCCTTGTCAGAATTTATATTGTCAAAGTAAGTATTTTTATATTGACTTCATATCCATAAATACAGATTTTTGATTTGGGATTCTAATATTTCTATGGGCATCGTTTTTGAGCTATACTGTAGATAGGTTGATTTCCAAAACACAATCTCTGTTACTGAAATAACAGAGATTCTGTCATTATTTCAATTCAAACCATGACTTATTTACTGTACTCCTAAGTGCTGTGCTGTCATAAATTGAAGAGTAAAATATTATAACGGAATGTTCCTTTGACATTCTCAGGTTTGGGTACTTTTAAATGAAGAATTCCTGGTGATGTGATTGCCCCTCCCTTGCAGATTTTTTTTCCTGTTACGAAAATAGAACAAGTGGTGGGAGAAAACAGTGGAAGATGTTGTTTATAAATGTGGAAGATGTTGTTTATAAACTGTGAACTCTCCAAGGCAATTGCCTGAGAAAAAATTAATTTGTAAGCAATCTAAGCCTTTTTTCAGATGGGAAGATGTAGGTTTACCACAAATTGCATGAAATTCCATTATGTTGATTCCGCACCAATTTGCTGAATTGTTTTTGTCCTATGGTTGATGTATGGTTTTGTATTCTGACAATACAACAATATGTATTCTGTCAATATATCACATGTTACTGTTTCTTTAGGCAACTAACTTGACACCAGCAGATCCCAATGGCAAGGCAGATCCCTATCTTGTGGTTAAAATTGGCCAACAACAAAAAGACACCAAGGATCGATATATCCCAAAACAGCTCAATCCAGTTTTTGGAGAGTAAGGATGTGTTTTTATCTTGTATCAGTTACATCTTGTCTAAATCGATTCTTGCCTTACCAGAAGATGTTCTTGATTTCAGAAGAATGTACCCGTTCATTGTAGACATAAAAATAAAGGAATATGCATTCCTAGTATCAGCCAAATGTGTATGTGTGGATTCCTTAGGACTGATAGAGGGGCTTTTTGTTGGACTGATAATGTAGAGAAATGAGAAAGTTGAAGTGTTCCAGGATGGATGCTGACATGACCAGTGAACCAGAAGGAAACAATGAATTACCTTGCAGCACAGAAAGAGGGCAATTGAAGTTATAGCTGGCTAATATGCTCATGAGAATGAGGAGTAAAAAAAAAGTAAATTGCTAGTAAAAAGTAAAAGAAACAATTGCAAGGGTCTGATAGTTACCTGGCCACATGAGATAAGGAAGGAAGGTGGACCAGGGACTTTAAGATGAAAGAATCGTCTTTATCAATCTGCCAATGGATGCATCTAACTGCTACTCCTTTTATTTGAGCATTTATGTTTATAGATATAAGTTAAAGGAAATGCTGCTATAGCAAGCAGTAAAATTATTGTTGTACAGAATCTATTTTGTTATCTTCTGTCTTCAGTTGCTATCTCCCACTGATATCTTTTCTCTATCTCCTTTTTAGAGTATTGGAGCTTACAATATCCTTCCCTATAGAATCAGAACTCACTATATCAATATTTGACCATGATTTAGTTGGATCTGATGATTTAATTGGGGAGACAAAAATTGACTTGGAAAACCGATTCTACAGCAATCACAGAGCCAACTGTGGAGTGGCCTCACAATATGACACGTATGTATTTTAGGAGCAATCCAGGTAACTGTGAATCCCTCTCATCATTTTACGAGCATTCTGTAACTTTGTCAACAGAGCTTAAGACCCAGTGCTTTCTGCTCTACAGGAATGCCAGCACTAATAAATCAGTTTCATATCTAGTCTAAACTTGTTGCAATGTAACACACCCATATCTATTCATTTGTTACAGAGAGGGCTATAATATGTGGAGAGATGCTTTCAAACCCACACATATCTTGGAGAGTTTATGCAAGAAGAATGCACTCCCCTCAGCTGAATACAGGGCAGAGGAAGTCAAAGTAAATAACAAGATTTTTAAAATTCCTCCTGAAGCTTTTCCTGAAGGTAATGGTACACACCTCTGATATAATCTGTGCATCCAACTATTATGGTTTATAACCATGGCTTATAGCTTAGCATACTGTGTAAATCCAGAGAGTTTGAGTTTATTCATGAAGCTGTTTTAAGCAAACACAAAGCCAGTCATACTTACCACAACTGTCAAGTTTTCTGTGTTGTGATTCATGCACCTTTTTTTCCCTAAAGAGCCTTAGATTGCTATCTTAAATGTATTTCAAGCTATCCCTATATGTTCAAGTTGAACCTCTTTTTATCTGGAAACCCACCCACCCACATATGTATATCTATATATTTGGATATATTTATCTATCCAAATATATGTATGTGCGTGTGTTTGTGTGTATGTATTTTGTGTATGTGTGTATGTATATGTGTTTGTGTGTGTATTCTCCACACATTCCAAATCTTTCAGCAGGAAAATATTAAAATATCAACTCCCACCAACTGGGATATTTTCCAAGTTCAGTAGCATTACTATGGGTGCATAATTATAAATTTAAACTGAACCAATCTCACATATCACATTAAGCACTGAGCTTAATCCAGTCTTGAACAAGTGCATATGGATTACATAAAAAGTATACTCTTGCCTGTTGGCTCTGTATTGTGTTATATTTTAGAAGCCTTGGTGAAAGACAAAGAAAACGACGATGAAACCTGGTCTGCCTATGATGAGCACAAGGCTTTGTATGTTCTTCAACACTGGGATGAAATGCCTGAGTATGGATGCAAATTAGTACCAGAACATGTGGAAGTCCGATCTATTTATAACCCAGAAAACCCTGGTATTCTGCAAGTAAGAGCAGAAAGTTGGTTTACACATACCATAGCACTGTTATATTTTGCATCCAACATTTACGTATGTATCTGTAGCCTAACAGCTGTTGCCTGCAAAATATATGTAGGAACACATGTACAGCCTCCTGTTCTAGCAGCCTTCCTCAACTTATACATTCTGTTATGGGACTTCAACTCCCATAATGACCGTCCATGGGCAGAAGGCTGCTCTAATACAATCACAGCACCATGGGTTGATGCTGTCAGTCTGGCCCAGTCAGGCTCAGTTCCTGATGACTTTATAGATATGACAGTATAGATTTCTTGGCATAATTGCAAAAATGGATAAAACCAACAAGCAAACAAACAAATAAAAAGTCTTATGTTGATTTTTTTTCCTAGAGCAAATGTGTCAACATTTTTCCTAAGCTTTTTAGGAATGTGATTTCAGTTACTCAATCTGTATAAGTCCTGAATTTAGAGGAAGTGGGGAGAGGATAATTCCTGCTGATCCAATCTTTCTGGACAGGCCCCAAACAGGGGTGCTATCTAGCCAGTTTGGTCTGATTCCCGCAAACTGTTTTTTCTTTTTTCTACACAACTTGACAAGGCTGGCTCAGGGCTAAGAGATACCCAAAAGTCACACTGAGAATCTCAGGTTTTTTTGTACCTTGCAATGGGCTGGATTGTAGCTGAAGAGAGAATTCTTTTCCACTCTGCAAGTATATTCCTGCTACAACTTTCTGCTGAACTCATCTTCTTCCATTCTTCAGGGCAGGTGTGGGGCAAGGGACATGAGGACCATGGGGAAACATAGACTAATGATTCTGGACCTGACCTGATCCTCCTGGCTATGAATGAAAGGATGAATGAAAAATGCTGCATACTTGCCTAGACAATACATTGTCTTATTCTCTCTTCACATTGCAATTCACAAGTTGCAGTGTAAAAACACAGATGCATGGAATAATACTGAGCAGCTTAAGCTATTGACCAACAAAGAAGAGAACATTGTCAAGTGACAGCAGCTTCAGTGATTTTTTTTGTTTTTCCAGGGTTCTCTCCACATGTGGATTGACATGTTTCCAAATGATGTCCCTGCACCTCCACCTGTCAACATCAAACCACGTCTTCCGATCAGGTAGGGGCCTCTGCAAACAGGAATATGAGTCAATACTTATTTTATCTTTATAGAATTTGTTATGTATATTGTGTGCCCTGGACAAAGATTTGTGACTTTGCTACTACAAGCACCTAACCTCTTTTACCTACTTTCAAAATGGAATGCAAATTGCATCACATTACACATGGGTGAAAAATGCATTTAATATGCTGGAGAAAGGGTAATTATAGTTAATTTCATGGGGATGCCTTTTCAAGTGGAAAGCCGCACACTTGTGTCTAATATGCTCTTAAGAATGGAAAGTAAAATATATACATAATAAAGCAAGAGAAATATGCAGCTGTATCATGCTACAGAATTAATGGGGTGACAAACAGCAGGCTAGAGCCAAATCTACAATAACTCAGTGGTGTATGAGAAGAATCTGTAATTCTAATATGGAAACCCTGGAAATCATATTGAATACATGTTATTTTAGTATTAAACCAAAAGTAGAGAATCTGTAATTAAGGGTTTGTTTGCCAAAGAGGTCTTTTTGTACCAAGGCCAGGGGAAAGGGGCTTCTCTACCACCCATCTTATATGCATTCTTCGCAATTAATGAACAAATCAATCAACAAATTAATCAGGATATACAAGAAAATCATTATGTCTTTGGTTCTTTTTCTTCTTTTTCAGTTATGAACTACGTGTTATCATCTGGAATACAGATGATGTGATTCTTGATGATGTCAATCCAATAACAGGAGAAATATCCAGTGACATATATGTAAAAAGGTGCATTTGCTGGGACAGGTTTAGACAATCAGAAATCTGTCTCTGGGCCAACCTACCTGTTTCATTAAATGTGTGAACTGAACTTTTATATATTTGTATTTGCGTGTGGAAGATTAATCTGCATTCATAATTATCCTGATACAAATTCCTCCTAACCCATGGTTCCTTTTGTGTTTTAAGGAAACACACAAATCATGCATTTCATGTGATCTGAACTTTAGCCCACTCTCAGTTTGTGAATTTTTTCTTTGTCCTGTTATTTGGGAATTAATAAATTTAGCATGATTTTTTGTTTTTTGTAGCAAATACAGGTGAAACTCGAAAAATTAGAATTTATTTATTTATTTATTTATTTATTCGATTTGTCCCCGCCCATCTCCCCTACAATATCGTGCAAATGTTCATTTATGTCAGTATGGCAACTCAAAAGGTGAAACCAATATATGAGATAGACGCATTACATGCAAAGCGAGATATGTCAAGCCTTACTTTGGTATAATTGTGATGATTATGGCGTACAGCTTATGAAAACCCCAAATTCACAATCTCAGAAAATTAGAATAGTGTGAAAAGGTTCAATATTCTAGGCTCAAAGTGTCCCCCTCTAATCAGCTAATTAATCCATAACACCTGCAAAGGGTTTCTGAGCCTTTAAATGGTCTCTCGGGCTGGTTCAGTAGGAATCACAAGCATGGGAAAGACTGCTGACTTGACAGTTGTGCAGAAAACCATCATTGACACCCTCCGTAAGGAGGGAAAGCCCCAAAAGGTAATTGCAAAAGAAGTTGGATGTTCCCAAAGTGCTGTATCAAAGCACATCAATAGAAGGTTATGTGGAAGAGAAAAGTGTGGTAGAAAAAGGTGCACAAGCAGCAGGGATGACTGCAGCCTGGAGAGGATTGTCAGGAAAAGGCCATTCAAAAGTGTTGTGGACTTTCACAAGGAGTGGACTGAGGCTGGAGTTAGTGCATCAAGAGCCACCACACACAGACGGATCCTGGACATGGGCTTCAAATGTCATATTCCTCTTGTCAAGCCGCTCCTAAACAACAAACAACATCAGAAGCATCTTACCTGGGCTACAGAAAAAAAGAACTGGTCTGTTGCCCATTGGTCCAAAGTCCTCTTTTCTGATGAGAGCAACTTTTGCATCTCATTTGGGAACCAAGGACCCAGAGTCTGGAGGAAGAATGGAGAGGCACACAATGCACGATGCTTGAAGTCCAGTGTGAAGTTTCTACATTCTGTGTTGATTTGGGGAGCCATGTCATCTGCTGGTGTTGGTCCACTGTGCTTCATTAAGTCCAGGGTCAACGCAGCCATCTACCAGGAGATTTTGGAGCACTTCATGCTTCCTTCCGCAGACAAGCTTTATGGGGATGCTGACTTCATTTTCCAGCAGGACTTGGCACCTGCCCACACTGCCAAAAGTACCAAAACCTGGTTCATTGACCATGGGATTACTGTGCTTGATTGGCCAGCAAACTCGCCTGACCTGAACCCCATAGAGAATCTATGGGGCATTGCCAAGAGAAAGATGAGGGACATGAGACCGAACAATGCAGTGGAGCTGAAGGCCGCTATTGAAGCATCCTGGTCTTCCATAACACCTCAGCAGTGCCACAGGCTGATAGCATCCATGCCACACCGCATTGCGGCAGTCATTGCTGCAAAAGGGGCCCAAACCAAGTACTGAGTACATATGCATGCTTATACTTCGCAGAGGTCTGATATTGTTCTATTTCCAATCCTTGTGTTATTGATGTCATATAATATTCTAATTTTCTGAGATTGTGAATTTGGGTTTTTCATAAGCTGTACGCCATAATCATCACAATTATACCAAAGTAAGGCTTGACATATCTCGCTTTGCATGTAATGCGTCTGTCTCATATATTGGTTTCACCTTTTGAGTTGCCATACTGACATAAATGAACATTTACACGATATTCTAATTTTTTGAGTTTCACCTGTATTAATCTGATGACATAGACTTCGTGTTTTGCCCTAATATATCCTCTAGTTGGGGCACCTAAATAATGCTGCTGCTTCTTTTTTTCAAGTTTGCATATGAAAATACATGTCCTATATATAAAAATGTGGATATTTATAATGTGACAGAGGCTAGGGGGTATGCGACTGAGACATATAGCCTTCAGGCATGCATGAGCAGATCTGGATTCCTTGCTCCACCATTGTCTTATTTAGGATGCATTCTGTATCATCCTTATGCTAAAATGTTGCTAGATGCTAATGAAAGTTCTTCTGCAGCTGGATCAAAGGACTGGAGAAGGACAAACAAGAAACAGATGTTCATTTTAATTCCTTAACTGGGGAAGGCAACTTCAACTGGCGGTTTGTGTTCCACTTTGATTACCTTCCAACTGAGAAAGAGATTACCTACAAAAAGAAGGATTCTATTTTTTCTTTGGAGGAGTCAGAATTCCGTGAGCCGGCTGTCCTAGTTCTTCAAGTCTGGGACTATGACAGGATTTCAGCAAATGATTTCCTAGGTATTCTTTTAAACATACAGAATTTGAATGTTAGCTTGTTTTAGTGCATGGCACAAATAGGAGAAAATCTAGGAGAAAAAGACCTTCTAAAACTTTGCTCCCAGTCATCTGAAATAGATCTGCTACTTTAAAGGTGTTCTGTTCTCCTATTAAGGTAGTTAATATGAAATAAGGAGGGAGCCAGAAACAGGAAAAAGAACTACTGTATTTCTGTTCCTACTGTTATTCAGAGGACATGTCCCATAATCCCAGTGCAACTGATTTGCAAGTGCCTCTTCTCCTTACTAAGTCTTGGATGTTTTATGCAGCTATGTGTAGCAAAAGTAATCTTACCTATTTATATATATATAATCTGTGTCCAGCTGGTGAAACAAAAATGAATACGCAGCACCACCCAGTGGTTACAAAGCTATCACAGTATAGTACAAAGTCTAGAACTTCAGGGTGATTTTGCTGGAGTTCAGAAACATTGATTGAATCTGTTTGAGTATCAATCACATTTATTTATTTAATTGGACAGCAATTAAAATATCAGATGCATTTGTTCTGGTGGCATCTTTCAGACATCAGTTTTACTTAGGTAGTATTAGTAATGACAACAGTCTCAATTGTGACAAGAGATTTAAGTTAGAGATAATGTTTTTAACTAGTGGAGGTGTTAGATTCTGGGAAAGCTATGAAGCCAAGAGACCTGTAATAATCTAAGTAAATGGTTAATAAATGTTATGTAATATTTTTGTCTAGCAGGTGGCTGGACTTTGTCTGGGCTCAGAAGCCAAGCAAGATTTTTGTTGTTTAGTCGTTAAGTCGTGTCCGACTCTTCGTGACCCCATGAACCATATTGCGCCAGGCCTTCCTATCTTTCACTGCCTCCCTGAGTTTGCTCAATTTCATGCTCATTGCTTCAGTGATGCTATCTAGCCATCTCATCCTCTGCCGTCCTCTTCTCCTTTTGCCTTCCATCTTTGCCAACATCAGGGTCTTTTCCAAAGAGTCCTCTCTTCGCATTAGGTGACCAAAGTATCTGAGCTTAAGCTTCATTATCAATCCTTCCAATGAGCAATCAGAGTTGATTTCCTTTAAGATTGACTGGTTTGACCTCCTAGCAGTCCAGGGGACTCTTAAGAGTCTTCTCCAGCACTGCAGTTCAAAGGCATCAATTCTTCGGCGTTCAGCCTTCTTTATGGTCCAGCTCTCACAGCCATACATTACTACTGGAAAAACCATAGCTTTGACTATGCGGATCTTTGTCGGTAAGGTGACGTCACTGCTTTTTAATATGCTATCTAGGTTTGCCATAGCTTTCCTCCCAAGGAGCAAGCGTCTTTTAATTTCATGGCTGCAGTCTCCGTCTGCGGTGATCTTGGAGCCCAAATAAATGAAGTCTGTTACTGCTTCCATTTCTACCCCTTCTATTTGCCAGGGATTGATGGGTCCAGATGCCATGATCTTAATTTTTTTAATGTTGAGTTTCAAGCCAGCTTTCGCACTCTCCTCTTTCACCCTCATCAAGAGGCTCTTTAGTTCTTCTTCACTTTCTGCCATTACAAGCAAGATTAGGCCTGATTAATTCTTGGCTGTGAGACCACCAGAAATTCCAGGGTTATAAAGTAGGCTGAGAAGTCAGAAAATATTGTGGAAGAAGAAAATGGCAAGCCACTTTCCTACTGTTACCAAGATAACTATTTGGATGTGTCCAATACAAGCTTCAGTTGAGATTCCCTTTACTTTAGACATTTTCTGATATTCCTAGGTAGGTTTTCTTAGTTAGTCTCTCCTCACCCCATGTGATAGGAAGATCTATATGGATATCAGGAACTGTTTTAAGAAGAGGTCAGGATATTTTGTGTTGCCAGTGTAGAGCTGTGGGTGTCAGAGCTAGAAGAACCAAAGTCAGATATAAAGAACCTGAAACCAGATAGTCCATTGGGAGTGCAAAGATCGAGACAAGAGATGTAATCTATCATTCTGGTCCAGTGTGGGTTGGTACATTGTTTGTGTATGTAGTTGGCAGCTGCTAATTTCCTGCTTTGATTACAGCTTTTCTAGTATCTGTAATATAACACGGTTATAAAAGAACTGATTCTATGCTCTGAGTAACAAACTGAGTGAAGCCTGACAGCAGGAAGTTCTGTGAAATGAACTTCACCAGCTATGAGAGTTATGCATGAATAAAGTAACACATCAAAATTCAAGAAGATTGTATAGTTCAAACAAGACTCAACTAGAACAGGAAGCCGGTTTATATTTCTTCCTTCCCAGGAGGACCCAGTCAGCCTGTCAGTTGGGTTAGATCAGATGCTGAAGTTACTTCACTGAGAAGTTGCTATCTTCAGTCAATATTTCATCACATGAGCAAGTTGCACCAGATTTAGCAGTCTGTGATAATGGTGCATAATTGCATCAAATTTTAGTTCTGAAAGATTAGTATAGATGAGCTTTGTTCAAGAATTGACTAAAGAATAGTTCTTCAGCCCAGAATATGGGCTTATCTGTCTTCTTGTACTACCTTTAAGAGGAAGTCTGAAGAAAAGGGGGTTCACCCTTTTTTCCCAAGCCAGATTGCTTTGCCCTCTTTTTCTGTGTGTGACTTGGTCAAACCTATCTTATTTTACCCTTATCCATCTTGCAAGCATCTTTCTACTTGTGCCATGGTGCCATGGTGTTGGGAGGCTAATGGTTAGAAGGTTGTGCTTTGAGCAGGTTTCAGTAAGATGACTTTATGATCCAGTCATTCTGTGATTTCTGCAATAATGTTACAGGTTGTTAAGATCTGATGCCATGCAAACTGCAACCAAAATTAATATAATTTTCAGTAAATTAAAATACTGAACTCTTACTGGTTTTGTAATTATTTCATATATTGTATAAGTGGTCAGTGCCTGAGATTCTCTCTTCTTTGCTGCCTTTCTAGGGGCCATTGAGTTAAAGCTGAATGATATGGTGAGAGCAGCCAAGAGTTCAGAGCAGTGCACTATCAAGATGGCCAAGGAAAAGGCCATGCCACGGTTTTCTATCTTTCGAAACAAACGAATGAAAGGGTGGTGGCCCTTCATTAAATTGAAAGGTCAGGAAGACATTGAAAGGGAGGAGAGGGAGGCTAAGCAGAAGAAAAAGAAGAAGAAGAAGAAGAAGAAATGGAGGAGATCAGTTAAGCCAGAAGATGTTGAGTTTTCAGATCCTAGTGGGAACATCTTCATCTTAACGGTAAGAAAACATGCAGCAATATTGAAGTGATGCCTGAAATGCTAAGGGGTGAATGTGCAGGCTCAAACCCAGCTTATCATCCCTTAAAAACATTTCTGTTTTCCTGGTCTCCCTATTCCTGCTTGCTTCTTTATCTAAGATCAAGCTGGCAGGCCATAGCTTTCTGACAATGGTGATGCTTCCTTTTGGAACTCCCTTTTACAGAAAGTCACCAGGCTGAATCCATCCTCAGTTTCCAGATATTTATTTATTTATATATCACATTTATACAGCTGCCCATCTCACCCAGAGTGACTCTGGGTGGCATGCAACAATTAAATAAAATAAATAGATAAAAACAATCATTATAAAAGATAAAAAAGTGATTATTAAAATACAGCATCATCAAAAAGTTTAAAAAATTTTAAACTTTAAAATATACAAACCCCACTGAGAGAGAGAATATTAATTAAAGTGGAGCCATGTTCCATATTAGGAAAAAGCTTTGAATTTCATCAGACTATACTTTGGGATTTGTATATTTATGGCAGCTATCAGTATAAAACAAAAACCTGACAGGAAAAAAAGTATTCAAAATAAAAAGAAAAGTTTTAAAGGACCACTGATGCCAAAGTGTTTTGCATCAGAGGAAAGACAGGAAATTTGAAAAGATGAACTTCGGAATCAGAAACACTTGCCACCAACCATGCTCTGGACAGAGGTGGAACATGGGGGATGGCGTATGGACAGATGTGATCTTACAAGAAGATCCCAAGCTAGAAGTAAGGGGGATTTGCACTACTCTGAACGCAGTGGAAATATCTTTATCTTGCTCGAGGGGAAAGTGTTTAAGGAGGGGTATGCTGTTGCATGCAGAACATAAAATAAAGGGTGCCTCATATATTGTCAGAAGCCACCGCATTTTCTAACCATCAGTCAGAGCAGTTGCTCTTAAAGACTGTGAACTGACTTCTCCCATTTCTCTGATGACTGATTCCACATATGTGGAATTCTACTCTTAGCCCTGAATTTGCTTGGCTAATGTTATGTTTAATTTGCTTTCAACTGTTGTGGAAATTGTGTTTCCTGGAGAAAGATTTTGGCTCTTTTGTTGTGTTTCTTGCTTTGGATTTTCTTTAATCAGCAAACACTTGAAAATGTCAGCTGCTATTTCACAGTGTGCTTTTTTCCAGGGAAAAGTAGAAGCTGAATTTCAGCTATTGACTATAGAGGAAGCTGAGAAAAACCCAGTTGGTCTGGGGAGAAAAGAGCCAGAACCCTTGGAAAAACCCAAGTAAGTGCTGATAAACGTAGGCAGATTGTCTTACAAATAGCTCAGTCATATATCCAACCCACATTTGCCCTTGCTTTCTCACTCAAAATCGTGCCAGTGAAAAATAGTGGAGGCTTCTCTAGGATCCTATAGTTTGGGTGTGTGAGGAGTGAGCTGAATGTAAGGTTAGGATAATTTTATATGAATGTGGCCCACTTCCATTCAGAAGTCCTGATATTTTGCTTTCTGCTGTATTTTCCTATTTTTTACTATCATCTTGGGTCTAGATGGCTGGTAAGTGGTAAGGGACAGAGCTCCTAAATTTTCCAAGAATTGATTTATATCCAAAAATGGCTAAAAAACTGCTAAAATTGCCAATTATGTTGCTAATGAAATAGAATGCATTAATTGAATTGGAATATATTCAATTTAAAAACTGGCAACGTGATTTGAAAGATCTTTAGCTTTCTAGGAAGTGAGGCTGAAGCAAAGAATATTGGCTTAAGGAGAATAAGGCTATTAATGATGTGTAGTCATGATGGCTGTATCCTGCCTCCAGAATGAGAAACAACTTTTCTCTGAATATCAGTTGCTGTTGACCAACAGAAGGATAAGGTTGTTGCCCTTGTGTTCTGCTTTTGGGCTTTCTTTAAAGAAGATAGGATGATGAGCAGAACTTTCTGCTTGAGAAGGGGCCTCCTTATAAACCCAAGCATCCATATAGTCAGCAGGAGTCAAATATAGGGTGTATTGTTTATATATTTAAAATTTTAGCATTTGGCTGCTTAGCTTTTTTTTCACCTATCTAAAATACATTTTCTGTACCTCTCTTCTTTCTTTTCTAGTCGTCCCAAAACATCCTTCAACTGGTTTGTGAACCCCATGAAAACATTTGTCTTCTTCATTTGGAAACGGTACAAGAAGTACATTATTGCATTGCTGATTATTGCAATTGTGACCATATTCTTGGTCCTCATTCTCTACACAATGCCTGGATACATCAGTGAGAAGATAATAAATGGCTAAACAAGCACACTTCTTCCCCAGCAAGTTGGGATTTAATAAAGGAAGATAACAGTGACTTCTGTAACAAAGATCTTAAAGAACATAGAACATAGCTGCCTAACTGTGCATATAGCATTTTGAAAATGTGTCTGCCAGTGGAAAGGAAATACTGCCTCTATCTGAGCATTCAGATTACCTACTCACATAGAAGACTGATGATAACAATCTCTGAAATAAGTTTTTTACCTGTCAATAGTTCTGAAGATAAAGTTCCAATGAAAAACTGACTCTATGAACTTTATGGATAAAATAAACAGCTGCATCTTAAATAGAAAGCAGAGGAGGTGTAGAAGCACTAAAATCTAGTCATAAAGGAGAATAACAGTTTTATGCTTGTGCTGTCTGTTGTCAGATCACAAATCTGTGGGAAAATGAATTTCAAATAGTTAAAAAACATGCTATGGAAAAAAAATCCTAATATTATAGAATAAGATGGGATGATGAGGGAATAGAGGGATGAATTTTATTTATGGAAAAGTCAACATCTACCAATCGTTAGCATTTTGTGTTTATATAAAAGTACATAAGAAGAAAATACTCCTGCAAGCAGACCAGTTTTAATCATGGGGAAAAACATAAACTTTATAAAATGATTTGGACAACTCCATAACTGCATTCATACATCAATTTCCTCATATACTTGCTACATCACAGGTTGTGTTGTACCAAACTGAATAGAATGTTATGGTGGTTCACTGAGGATACAAAAACTATTAAGATCTAGTTGAATCTGTAAAAATATTAAGAGTATCAAACACTTGTGTGAGTTTTGCCATGGAAATGCACAAGTTGTGCAGGTCTGATCTATATCAGTCCTACATAGCTTTGTAAATAACCAAGCACAATGATCCAAATATTTTCTCTCTCCAACCATGCTTACAAAATAGCTAATAGTAGAATATCCAGTTTGAGAAAGGTGGAGACGTACTGCTCTTTGTGATCAGAGCATTTAGATTGCTAGAATACCAAACCATATTCATCTATATAAGAAATGCTCACAAACAGAAAGATGGTCAGTAGGGCTATATTGCTTTTCAATACCTTAGGTTCTATTAAGTAAAAGAGTAGGCAAACTTTTATGGGCTTTGGATATTTTGGGAATTTTGAGAGTGTACTGTAAGTGCTTTCATAATATGGGTATGGAGTGTGTGTGTGTGCGGGTTGTCTATTCATAAAATGGCTTCTATGGTGGACATGGCCAAACATAAAACATTGGTTGCATAACCAAAAGACTGGAGAAACTGTTCCCCACCACCTGTTCTAGGCTCCAAGAAGGTTCTCTACCATCCAAACTTACTTTGTTCCTTTTTCTGGGTAGTCAGCCAACTTCCAAACACTGGTCTGAACCTGAAACATGTCCACTCTGCTGGAGCTCCTGGGATGAGCAGAGATAATTGGAGTCAACAGAAGCTCAGGGTTGAACTGTGGAGTCCTTGGGGTTCTCTGAGCTTGGTTGTTTTCTTGCAAACGTTTCATTACCCGGCTAGGTAACATCTTCTGAAGATGTTACCTAGCCAGGTAATGAAACGTTTGCAAGAAAACAACCAAGCTCAGAGAACCCCAAGGACTCCACATAATTGGAGTGAGGCTGTCCCACATGTAACAAGGAGCTGTGCCATGAAGGGCCTTATAGGAGATAGTCAGCACTTTGAATTGCACCCAGAAGCTTATAGGGAACCAATGCAGCTTGGTAAGCAATGGCATTACATGGATGCACCATATTCTGCTGTAGATTTGTGTTCTGTGAGCCATAGCACGTGTGTATGTGTATTGAAATGGTGAGTAGGGATGGGGAACCTACAGCAATGCGTGACTGCACAATTTTTACAAAATGTTTTTAAAAAAATAAGGTATCAAAAATCCAGTTCTAGCTATCAACACCAAACTTTTAGAAGCTCAGGTGGTTCTGCAGCTCATGTTATTATCTAATCTTTCATTTCCAAAGGACCAACTGGCTCCTAAGGGGCTAATTATGTGCCAAAACAATTTTATTAACTAAAGTGTGTCATACACAGTATGTATGCATCTAGCACTGCAGTAAATAAAGTGATGTGACTTGAATAGATACGAACACAAAGTTCCTAAAGAAGTATTGTTCAATGATCAGACTGCAGACAGAACCAGAAAACTATTTGGAGCTCCGTGGGAGATATCTTTGGTTTGGTCTTGAATATTTGGGAAGTCTGGTGCTGAATCAAAATTTACATGACCCTTGGTGCCTCTGGTATCTGCCATATGTATAGTTCTGTACAAATAGTAGTTAGCATCCAGGAATTGGGTAAACAACTGGGGGAGAGATTAATTTTTCTTGAGACAGCTAGAAGCTTACAGGAAATTAACTCAGAACTTTTCAAAAAAGTTAACATTGAACAAAAAAGTATCTTAGCATAATTTCATTTATTTTTATTTATTATGGAATGTATACCCTGCCTTTCTGTTTATGCAAATACTTCAGACTGTTGAATATTTTAAAAATACAAAAATTAAAATTAAAATTAAAAGCTTGGCAGAAGAAAGGCATTTTTGCCATCTCTCTAAATAGTAAGAGAATCGGGGGCCAAACACTCCTCCCAGACTCACTCTATGGTCTGGGAACCTCACATGATAGGCACTCACCAGGTGGTAGTAAAGGGCAAGAGTCTGAGCACTTTCACGAGTACTATTCTCTCTGTGTATAACAGGCAGGAAAGCAGAGTTACAGAGGGAGAGTGAGCAAGCTGCTGTTCTGCCTTTCAGAGGTTTGTGGTCTTCTCAGCTACCCATAGCTGCTTCCTCTCAATCCTGTTCCCCTTTTTCTGTGGCCTGATGTTCCACCTCCGTGACTTTGCTGGATAGCCCAAGGCTGTGTGCTCCTTTGCTGCGTCCACCTGCCTCAGTCACAAGGATGCCGGACCTGATCTCTGTCCAAGACTTCATCTCCCAAACGCACGAAGATCTGAGCTCTCCAACAACCTCCTCCTTTACTAGCCACATGGGCAAATGCAGGAACACCGTCTGCAGCTTAGAGGAGGTAAGGGAGGAGCAGGGAAGGAGGCATTAAGCCCAACACATCTAGGTTGAATCAGTTGCTGACAAATTTCTTGCTTTCTTTCGGGGAAACAAATGCCAGGAAATTTCACCTCATCCTATTAGCATGCAGAGGAACAAATTATTATTCTTGTTTGTAAAAGGATTTGTACCTTACTCTTCTTTCAAAAGAGGAAACACAAAGCAATTTACATAATAAAAATGCAATTGATAATGAAAAATTAACTCTAAGTTCTGAAAAACCGAAAAATCTAATATTAAGATTCTGTTTAAAAAGTATGAATGTGTATGTATGCATCCAGATGCCCATATATGTTGACAATTCATTTAAAATTTCCCTACCAACCTGACAAAAGGGTTATGATGCATAAAGATTGTGCATAATAATTGTGTTAGTCCCTAAAGTGCCATAGCGCTGTAGAAGTCCAGTGCAGCTACCCGTCTTAAGAGCTTAAGAGACAGACCATTGCAGGAGAGACTTTACAGCTGTAAGATGTTTCTCTGTGCCTTAACAGGTTTCATCTCACTGGTGAAGATACCCCGAAGCAGGGTCTTTTCTATGAGTGCAGAGTTCCTGTGGGCGCAACCTGAGAGAGGGTGATATGTCTCTTTGGCATTGTGAACTGAGGGTGTAACTTGTTTCTTGAGTTACTCTCATCCAAGTGCAGTCAGCACTTCAGCAACTCTTGATATACAATTTATCAGGGCAGATTAAGGTTACAATCTTCTCATAATATTACTTGGGAATAAGTTACACATAAATAAATGAGGCTTCATTCTGAGAAAGCACCCAATACTGACATTGTGCATTATCAATATTTTTAAAAGAGTTAGGGTTAGGAAGCGTACTATTTATACAGCTATGGAAGATATCATTTAAATATTTGTTGACTATAACTTTAAAAACTATTTCTGCCCCTCTTACTTTTTCATTTCCTCTTTTAAAATGTGTTGCACATTTTCATTTTGGTTTCCCAATACCCATCCTCATTGTGAAGAAAGTTCCAGAAATGGAGGGCTGATTAAGCTTTGTATAAGAGTGAGCAGATCCTGAAAGGTATCAAAAGTCCCTTAAGAGTTAGGACAGGATGTGACACTAAATTTAAAGTTAGTAGCAGGAAACTATTCAAGAATATTAATAGTTTGGAGTGAGAGAAAAAAAACAACCACCTTGAAATGGACAGGAAATGGAAATGTTGGTGAAATTCACATTATATGACCAAAGCTTTACCTTCATTATTAGTGCTTCTAATTAGCACACTGACATTACTTCATCTGGCATTTTCTTACTAGTGTGTGAAATAAGTGCAACTGAGTGATAGTTTGAGCATTCTTTAACACTGTTAATTTTTGATTCTGGAAAATAAATTGATATTTTTCCAATCCTTTGGCCACTGCTGTGTCTTCCACACCTGCATATAGAACTTTAATTTCATCATCTTGTCAGATTTTAAATAATTCTGCTAGTATTTCATCAACTCCTGCTGCTATGTTATTAGTAATATTTTGTAGGGCCCAGTTAGCATTATTTTCCAGAATGTCTGATTGTAGCTCTGTGATCAAATCTTTTTATGTATTTATGTGTTTATGCTTTTGTGATCTCTTTTGTTCAGTTTTTCTCTATAATTGTGCCATCTCTTTATATCTCCTTTCTATGGTATGTGTTTGCCTTCTTTGCTTTCTGTAATTTTCTTACATCTTTTTTTAAAAAAACTTTTTTGTCCTGTTTTGTTGTTGTTGTCCTTAATTTCTTTCATTGGTTATTTAGATAGAACTCTTTGTCTCTCCTGTTTTTATCTGGAATTCAGTGTTTAGCTGCACAACCTTTCGGCATGCCAGCAGACTGCCATTTTGTCTTCTTTTACTTTTTTGTGTTTCAGAATATTTTTGTTTGCTTCATCTTTAATTATGTTTCAATTTTCAGTCTAGAGTTCTGAGAGGCACTCTGTAAAATCAATTGCATTAAAGATATTTTTCACCTTTGCCACATAATCATATGGAATATTGCTGAGGTTTTATCCTGGTCTGAATATTTTATTTTCTTTAATTTAAGGTTTAATTTTGCAAGGAGTGTGTAATCTGAGTCACAAGAAGCAGTAGGTCTTATTTTTGCTAACTGAATAGAACTTCTTCATTTTTGGCTGTAGATCATATAGTCAATTTGATTTCAGTGCTCTCCATCTGACCAATAGAAAAATGGAAAAAATATTGTCTAGTTAGTTCATACCTTCTGAAATTCCAACTGTACAGCGACAGCCCTCTCTATCTTCATTCCACACAAAAAGGGTAATAAAATAAATTGCTAGCAATCCTCACCCATGATTTCCAGTATATGTATTTGAGTGCATTTATTTGATGATCTGCAAACATCTGAACAATTATTATTTATTTATTTAAAATATTTATATAGCTGCCCATCTTAAAACCAACTCTGGCTGACTTACAGCCAATAAAACAATAAATGCAATCATAAAACTGAAAACAATAAAACTAAAAAACAGAAAAACCTGGCACCACCACCACACTTCTCTGATGTCATCCACATTCTCATCTCATTTCATCCTGACCTCACCCTATCCCAATGCTGGGAACAGCCAGGTCTTGAGTGGTCTCCAGAAGGATAAAAGGATAGGGGCCAGTCGGATCTCAGGGGGAGGGTGTACCATAGGGCAGGGGCTGCAACAGAAAAGGCATGCTTCGAAGGACCCACAAGATGACAATGTTTAAGAGAAGGGACCTGCAGCATGCCTACCCTATCTGCTGCAGGAGAGGCAGTCCTGCAGATAACCTGGTCCCATGCTATGTAGGACTTTAAAGGTACTAGCACCTTGAATTGCACCTGGAAGAAAACTGGGAGCCAGCATAGCTCACAGAACAGGGGTGTAATATGGTGAACCTAGTGGTGCCCAACACTGTGCATGCCACTGTGTTCTGGACCAGTTATAATTTCTGAGTGGTCTTCAAGGGCAGCCCCATGTAAAATGCATTGCAGTAATCCAACAGGTTACTTAGTTATGAAGGTAACTGTGTAAAGTTGATTGTAACAAATGTAAACAAAAGCACTGAAATGGTCCAAAAACTTTCCAGTTGTCTTGCCATCTTTGCTGTCTTAAAAGCCTCTGTGAACATAGGTGTTGGGGGGGATTATGACATATGCATTATGATGTCATCATGCAAATGCCACCACTTATAAAGTTATGTCAGATATCATGATGCTAGGATATAACCACAGCCTTTGTGTGATGAGATCAGTCCATGCCTGTCGTCATTTTAATGTCATTATGGTTTGCTATAAAAGCTGCTGCCTGTGAAATGTGAAGCTAAAGTAACAGTATGTTGGCAACTTTGCAATCACATACTTTCCCCAATTGCTGTGACCGTGGTTGTGGGTGAAAAAGAACATATGTTTAGTCCCTCTTTTTTAATGCTTTTAGGACTTGGATTCGGATCGAACTGTTCTGCAAAAAATGAAGAAAGCAGTCAAGGCAGAGCACGCCACTGGACAAGGTCAGAATGCAACCACTTATAACAAGAAATAGGAGGTGGCCAAGGCAGCCAAATCTGGCAGACCAGAATGATATTTTTGTACCTTTAAGAGTTTTTTAAGAAGGACTAATTCATCCAGTTCCTTTTGTCAGTTTTTAAAAATACAGGCATCCAGAAAGAGGTCGTACTAAGCTTCAGTAAGAACAAGTGGCTGTATGACAGGCTCAAGAGCCAGTTTGGTGTAGTGGTTAAGGCACCAGGCTATAAATTGGGAGACCATGAGTTCTAGTCCTGCCTTAGGCACAAAGCCAGGCTGGGCCAGTCACTCCCCCTTATTCCTAGGAAGTAGGCAATGGCAAACCACTTCTGAAAAACCTTGCCAAGAAAACCACAGGGACGTTGCCAGGAGTCAAGACTGATTCGAAGGCACCAAAAAAAAAAAAGGGAAAAAAGAGGGCAGCTTACACCTAGCCATAAATTAGGCAATCACATTGTACAACAGCCAAGCATGTTGTATAAGCCCAGCCCATGTCATGCAAACAAAGAGAAGTTGGTTAATTGTTATGTTAACCATGGGTAAATGTATTGCACAAACTGCCATTTTCAGGTAAGACGCACAGGACTGCTACCTGATGAATGTGTTTGTTCAGGCATGACAAAGAAATTCCAGCAGCTCTCCCTTCTATTAAATCCTTTTCATTTAGTCTATGAAAAGCTGGTCTCCGTGTGTACAGACATTCTGGAACTCTGTGTCAAGCTGCATATGCAAATCCTCCCCATGTACCCATGGAAATTGGCTCTTCACTGATGTTGTATACTTGTGAGCTAAGTGTTTTGGGTGCAGCAGAGTAAGTATATGCACTCTGCTTAAAAACACATTAGTGTATGCAATAAAAAGGCTGGATTCACACACTACACTGTGCCACAGTTTGTTTTAGCCATGGATTGTTGAATAAGCCCTATAGCCTGATTTGCACAGTAACCATAAACCAGGATTTACAAATCAGAATGGCTGGGTTCATCCAATACAGTAAGCCAAAATCAAACCTTACTTACACAGTCATAGGCATCCCATACAACCTGTGATAATATCACATGTCCATGACTGACACAAATGATATAATTTGCATTATTTGCATGATGGTGCCGTGACATGTGTGATATCACTTGCCCTGTCTTGCTCCCCTGCAGAGAGATGCCCATGGTGTAAATCCAGCCAAACTGTCTACAGTATTCCTTGAAAGAAATTAGAGCAGACAAGCACTTTTGTAAACAAACTGATTCCCAGAACAAACAGCAGCATCATGGACACTAACATGGTGTCATCAGTTTCCCCTTTGTCATTATACGTCCTTTCTGTCTTTCTATTCCTCTTGTAGATAAATTTCCCATTCAGGATAATTTGCCAGTCATTAGTTCCAGCTGAGGAAAGACTGAGGGATCATATTTTATTAGAAAGCAACCTTCCTGATAAAGGATTACCACTTGGCAATCTATAAATTCACGTTTGGCATGGAACTCCAGCTCTTATCTGCCCTTACCAGCATGGTCAGGAGAACCATTACTGGAGCTGAGCTGCAGTTCAAGAACTGGAAGTCTACATGTTCTCTCCTGCTGTGCTGTTGTAACAAGCCTCAGATTGTACAGATGGCTTTACCTTCATGCTGTATTCTGAGTCCTTCCCAAAGTACCTTTCCATATGCTAAATTCCAGACTGTGACACTATACTATATGCATTCATGTGAGTTTAAGGCCCATTTAAATCAATGAAATGGGCTCCTACCAACATTTTTGGATTTCCTTTCATAATACAGCTTTTTGGTTTGCCTCAGAAGAAGATGTGAAAAAACATTCAAGTAACTTTTTATTTCTGCAGATCTCATGAGCCACTTAGATGGTCATATTGCTGCCCTGGAGAAGTTTTCAAGAAACTATCATAACAGTGGAGATGAAAAGTTGTCTGAAGCTTTTACCACCTTTGCTTCATTTTCACAAGAGCTGCTAGAAGCTATCAAGAGCCTGGTATTGTCCCATCCATCTGACCTCCCACTTTCTGGGGAAAGTGCTCCTGTGCCCTACCATTGGGTTTGCTGGGTACTGTTGTCCAATAGTATCTAGAAGGCCATAGACTGGCCTTTCCTGTTCTATGTCATGACAGGATCAAACATCTCCCTGACATGTGCAAAATCTGACCACAGGTATCAAGAGATTCACATGGTTAAATAATCTCTTGGAAAATGTGCTTAACCCATTTATTAATCAGAGGGGGCAGGAGAGCATTTTGATGCCTTCCATATGTGGGTAGGCAATTTTTTGTGGGCCGATGCTCAGCTTTTGGGGAGCCTAAAGTATGTGGAACCTGAGAGCAGGAATGAGGTTTGGGGATGAATGTTTGAGAATTTTAATTGTAATGTGCACATTTTAAGGTTGCACCACAGTTCCCATCAACTTCTTATCGTAAAGTGGGCCCCAGCTCAGTCCTCTTAACCACAGCATAAACATGACCCACTAACCATTTTTAAGACATGCCCTCAAGACTTTCTCTTCATCTTATTCCCAGCCCAGAGAGTTGGCTGCTTAAAGTCACCTTTAGCTGTTCTAGTTTTAAAGTAGTGTTCTCCCTTTTCTCATGACACAGTTTTTGCCATGGTTATAACCTGGCATACTACACCAACCGTTTGGCTGCTGATGTAATCCGTGTTTAGGATCAGCCCACCTCCTGCACCTCCTATTGGGGCTTTTAGCTTGCCTGCAGGAGAGACAGGATACTTGGCTTCTGCAGAGGCACCTGCCCTCAAATGCCTGGTCGATCCTTTCTGAAGTGCCTCTTACATCTTATGCAGGCTTTTTATAGGCACTGATCTGACACTCTTTTGAAAGAGTACGGATCTATCCTTAAAGAACAAGACCAGCTTACACTGCATGACATCCTTTTAGACCAGGAAAAAGAGTGGGGTTTGTCAGCTGTGGGTTGCTGGTTCTGTCCCTAATGAGGGCATTACAGGTTTTCTGCTGCTTCTGCTGAATAGGGGTTTCATGCGGCCATTGGTTTTAATATTGGTGGTGGCAGGCCCATACCATTTGGTCTGCTCCACAGGGTTCTTCTAGATGCCACTTGCCATGACCCCGCATGGCCAGCACCGCCATTCCCTTGCACCACTAAGGGAGGATGGAGTTCAGTCATTACCAATTGCTCCTTCCCATTTCATACCATGCCCCTTCTCCACACCCGTGAGCAGAGGCTCCACACCCGTGAGCCAGGCTACTCTTGGATACAGAATGACTGCTCTTTCAGAAGCGTGATATGACTCTTTTTGCAAAACAGCAAGTTTAGATCTGCTGTAGATGAGATTTCAGAATGTTATACGTAACACTGCTCTAGGACTGGCATCACCTGTCCTTGTCTGTGAATTCCTGCAGTACCTGCTGAATCTCTGATTGCTTCTAGGTGAGGTTTTTATATCACCTGCCCTGCCTCATACAGAGAATTATGTTATATTATACGTCCAGACATTGTAAGAGGAAAAACCAAATAGCTGCTTGACAGTCTTGACTCCTCTTGATGTCTATAAACATCGGCTGTCTGGAAGCATCTTACTACAAAAGAGTTTTCAATATTCTCTCCTTTAATTAGGGAAGAGAACTTACTATGTGCTAGCTACATAATAAATTTTATTTTTCAGTTCCTGAGTCTCTATCACAACATTCATTTTTCTCTGGATTCACTGATCAAGGGAGATTTCAAAGGGGTGAGTTGATGCTGGAAATAGATTGTAGAATGTGAATTGAAAGCAAGTCATCTGTTTGTGAATTTTCAAAGTGTGATTTCAAGATCTCTAAAACAGTCACCCTGTGGTTTCAGTGATTGCTTTCCTATGTTGTAGCACCCAACTCACATTCTATATTATGGACAGCTCTTCTCTTTCTATTTCACTCATGAATAGCAATAACACTTGCTCAAATTCCTCATCCTGAAGCTATTTTCCCTCAAAAACCCATTTTACATTAACTACTTTTTTTATAATTCTTTTGGGTGGTTTTGGGTAGTACTCTTGTTTATTGAGGAATACAATCTGTTTCACATTTGTAGTACTATCAGTTTCATTTGTGAGGAAGTGATAGGGAAAAATACATAATTTCTAAAGAAGCAGACAAAACCAACTAAAGGAGTTTTCCATGGATCATTTGAAACGTTCACAGGATTAAATTCAGGGTTTTTTTAAGGCACAAGATTGGGTTGGGAAATTGATTAAAGAATGGACGTTCTCAGAGCAACTAGTCGATTAATAAATTAAAATTGCTTTTAAACTTAAGTTTCTGTGCAGACCTGCATGATCACAAACAACTAATGAATTTAACAAACAGGAGAGCGGAGTCTACTATTGGAGTCTACTATTACAAGGCAATAGGTTGTATGAAAAGTGACCTTTTCAACATACAACAAACATACTATTTGTCCCACACTTGCAAGACTACACATTGATGTGCTATATGTGCTCTCATTTTAAACAGAGCAGATAGTAAGCTGTACTTCTTGCAATATGCCTTCAGAAAAGCAATCCTATGTGGCATAAATAATGGGGATTATTAAAAGAAAGGGTAGCCCACATTTGATATGAGCTTCCTTGCAATCCAGTTGCAGTAGGGGGCTCGTCACTGTACGCAATAATTCAGTAACATGGGATAGAATTGATACTTGTGTATGGGAACACCCTAAGATGCTGACAAACCAGACTGGAGATTAGATGTTGGAAGGATGGGGAGAAAGAAAAAGAAACAGCATATCCAATACTGCTGGATGTGAACACAAGGGCTTTTCCTTATGCCCTAATTGCAACACAAACATGCATTAATAACTGCTTACTACCGTCTGCCATGTCCTCATGAATTTGCCATTGACTCATTGTGACATGGCTATATTTAAGATATGGTACAATCCACAGACCATGTGGCTGAATGCTTCTCATCTCATATTTATAAGAGGTAGACTTATTATACAAACTATAACCACTACTATAGTGTATTAAGCCTACTATACTGTATACACATCTACCCAATTGAGCTTAATACTATGACAACAGTAATGTTTACAAAACTGAACAAGGTTACAAAATTCCCTTTTCCCCTGTGTTCTTAACTGTCCACCTTTCTTAGCAATACAGGTAGTAGTAGTACAATAGTAGCCTTACAAAATAGTCCAGACAAAAAGTACACCCAGATTAACTTTTACTTTATTGTAAGGTTATATTAACAGAATCTTGCAAGTCTGAAAGTACATTTCTCCACCATCACCTTTACAGCCCAAGAAACTAGGGAGGGTCCCTTCTGAGACTTTTGCCACACCCACATTCTGTTTACAGGCTAAGCTGCCTCTTATCTGACCATTCCCCTGGCTGTGGCACTTCCCCATCTCCCAAGATTACTCCCACATACCATTACACACAGTTCTTTCTCTAGCCCTTTCCTTTAGGGATTGAAAATCCTATTCTTTTTAGCTTACACTTGGCCCTATATTTTTCTCCACCCCTCAGCCCCATACTTCCACAGGTCTTGCTGCAGATTGGAGTTGCTTGATAATTGTTCCATTTTACTGAATTACATCTCAGTCCTTATCAGCTTGGGTTCGTGGGGTGGGGCTGGGTAGCTGTAGCAGTCATCAGAAGGCTTGTGAGGCTGTTAGGCTCTGTTACTTCTCACTCCAGCTGTAGCAGCTTCAGAGTTTCATTGCTCACTCCACCAAACTGTTCATGTTCAGTTTCACCTCCTTCAGCTCTGACTCAATTTCCTTTCCTTCTTTCTTTTACCCACACCCTGTCCCTTCAGCATTTCTCTTTTATCTCTCTACAGTACAGGTGTGGTCATCTAATCTCTTAAAGTCCCAAGGGACACAAAACCACAAGGAAGGAAAACTCACACTGGCAGCTTTGAAGTTTTCCTTCCACACTCATCACCAGCAGAGGCAGCGTAAAGCTGTCCTTAGCTGTTCCTGTTTTAAAGTAGTGTTTTTCCTCTTCTCTGCTGGGCTGTAAATACAATCTGGCATGATTCATCAATGGGATGCTAATGCAGTCTTCAGCTTGAGATCTGCCCAACTCCTGTTTTCTATTTTAGGCTACTGTAGGAAAATCCCTCTCTTCTGGTCACTGGGAACTGTCTTTATGGTCATTTGGCTTAAGCTGCAGAAGACACCAATTATTTGGCTTCTGCAGAGGCATATGGAAATGTTGCTGCTTTCCGTAATGCTTAGGCTCCTTATAAACCCAGATTTCATACTCTGTTTCTTTTAGAACAGATCTTTAATGCTCTTTTGAATGGTCTTTTAAACCAGGATCTAGAAATGGGTTCTTCCACCTGTGTATTGCTAGTTCGGTCACTATTGAGAGCATTTGAAGTTTTCTGTTGCTTTTGCCAACAGTGGCAAAAACTTAGCTGGGAAGAAGCAGTTCCATTTTCTGTACTCTGTTCAAGCCTTGGCAGCAGTAGGTGCTGCTAGCCATGAGATCAGAACCGGACTCCTTGGTCATTCAGTGGCCTAACCCAGCACTGCCAATTCCTCGCAGCAGTGATTGAGGATGGTGCTCATGTATTATTATTTCCTCCTGCTTTATTCTGTCTCTCTCTTCCACAGCTTTTATCTGCCAGCCAGGTTATTTTGAGCATGTGTTTAGTAATTTTTCAGAAGATCAATAGGCCAATGTTCGGAAATAGTCTGACTGGTTGTAAGTGTGGAGCAAGCATTTTGCTGAGCAGGAGCATGGGATCCTGCTTCACACTATGCATCTCTCTGTACCTGCAAACAGCCTGTTAGTTGGTTAGTTGGGTAGCCTGACAGGTAGATAAACCTGCCGCTATTAGCATCTACTTTCACTTCTTGTTTTCCATCCAACAAGTTGGAGGGGAAGCAAAGTTGGAGGAATCCACTAATCCCTTTCCTTAACTTCTGTAATAAGTGTATAAAGATGGCACTTATCACCAACTTCATTACTGTTGCCGGTTAGTGCAAAATCTGGAACAGATTGCTCTGGAGCTGATTGGTGATTGGAGCAGAACAATGCATTCCGGCTTACTTTTCTGCCAGTTCAAGCACTGGTAGATAACACTTTAATATAGCTGTCTGGAAAAGCCCTACATGAGAATTAGGAGATGGAAAAGCTGATCATCTGAAAGAATTCACCGTCTATAATGCCACACATTAAAAACATTGTAAATACTACCGTGATTTCATTTCATCTGTTGGTAGGATCTCAAATTCTTTGGAAATTTAATGGTTCTTTTTCTGTATATTGTTTTCAGTTCAGAAGTTAGAAGAAGGAACCATAGCTCAGGAGCTTTTGCAAGCACATAGCCTCAGATGTAATCCCTGATATTCGGAATTGAAGGGATCAAGTAGTAGGTGTTGCTTCTGCCTGAGACCCTGGAGAGGTGCTGATTAGGTCTGACAAGTATAATCAGACAGCTTGAGGGTTAGTCAATTCAAGTCTCTATTTTAGAAATCGATCAGCAAAACAAAGCTTTGTTTAGTATTAATATTGTGCTGAAAGGGAGCATAATGGTGTAGTATGCTGTAAAATAATATATAAAGGAGCGATTATGATTTAAAGGCTAAAAGGTTGAACAGATTAATTGCAATATATAGTTATCTGCATAATTAAAGATAGTTCTAGCAGTTAATAAAAATAAAAATAGGAATCAAGTACATACAAGCATAATAGATAGTATCTAGATATAGATAATCAACTAAATAGACAGCTACACCTAAAATAGGTGACCATCAGAGCCAGATGGGAGATGTCTAAGAACTATTTGAGGAAAAATTGTGGTGTAAGTACAGCAGTATTTAGCAGCATTCAGAAAAGTAGAATCAGATTGGTCTGATAATAACTAGAGGTAAAGGGAATCAGAGCAACTGAGGTGCTTGACTAAATCTGGGAATAACAGTTTTTGGCAAGCATCAGCATAGAATGAGTTGATAATAATATACTGTAATGTGATCAAGGTTTTCAATTGCTCCTTAGCCGCAGGGGCACATTCTCTGCTCAAAAGGGATGTTCCAAGATCCCCCTTCAATGACTGCTATTGGGAGGGTGTTAAACCTGGCCAAAGTCCTTCTGAATTTGGGGACTGTTATCCAACTGAGGGTGAAGCTTGAGGTTATTTTTTAACATCCTTTGAACTCCAGGCAAGTTCTTAGTTCTAATTATAATAGGAATTTGGTCATTTTTCCAATGTGGGAAGTGGTGAGACATATCTGGGTCTTGTTGGGCATAAAATTATGTTTTTACTTTAGTTCTTACAAGAAATCAATGCTTTGGAACAGTTCCCATTTAAAAGTGGCTGACATTACTCTGTTTTTGGAAAACATTGGCCTAAAGTGGAATTATTACTCTTAGTCAGCTAATAAATAATGCTACCCTTAAAACTTCTGAAATTTTACAAATGGAATATAAGTTGCCTAAAATGCCTAAATGGCAATATATTCAGGCAATATATATTAAAAGATCACCAGATTGTAGTTCAAATTTGTCAATTCTCAGCCTTTGAATTGACTTTGTATCAAAGAAGAGGCAAGATTAGGCAACATGAGTTCATATTGTACAATTCACTATTTAAAAACAGAATGGTAACTAGTTTTATTAACATTAAATTAAGAGCTTGAATTTGTAGAATGATAATTCAATTTTCGAAATTTGAATAGTTTGGTATTTTCATTAATTTTTACCTACTTTTCGTTTTTCTTCTTTTTTCCACTTTATTGTTTCTTTTTAGGGTTTTTGTTTTGTTTTTCTTAAGTTTTTAAAGTCAGTTTAGTTTAGGATTTTTATGCATATAATTTATTTTTATTAAAGGTTTATACTTTACATAGGTATTTGTTACCAACTTATTAATATGTAATGTCCTTGAAGAAAACTTAACTGTTATGTTTTTAAAAGTTCACTTTAAAATACATAAGACGGCCAGCTTGCTATGTTCTCCAGCTCCCTGTTTTAATTACTCTCTAAATTTAACTTGCCTGTTTAAAATACTCTGTATGAACTTGATAATGTTCTCTATGAAATAATTTTTCTCTGCAATTCAATCGACACACAACTGAACAGAAAATGTGTGCAACTATTTATCAGTGAGGATGATATAAATGGAGAGAGAGAGAAAGAAAAAAAATGAGTATAGAAACATGTTAAAATGAAAACATTGTAATAGGTCTAGATATACACTACCAAAAAACTGAAACACACACACGTTTCCAAAGGAGTTAACAGAACAACTTAGCAATGTAAAGTCATTTCAGGATAGGAAAACAGAACAAAAGATCAAATGCAGCATTAAGTGTTGCTTCATCTCTCAATAGGATTTTAAAAAGCCTTTTGAGAAAGCTTGGAAAGACTATGAAAGCAAACTGTAAGTTGTTTTGATGATATTATCTTCTTTATAAAACCAATGCTACTTTATTTTGAGTTGATTCTGTTAAAATACCAGACACTGTCTTTTCTCTACTTGAGTGCAAAGATAGAGAAGGAAAAGCGGGAGCTGGCGAAACAGTATGGAATGGTGAGGACAGAGGTTGCTGGAGGAGAGATTGCGGAGGAGATGGAAAAAGAACGAAGGATGTTCCAGTTACAGATGTGTGAGGTAAGGCAGGCAGATGGTAGGACTCTCTTCCCAGAGAGAATATCCTGAGCCTGTCTTTCTTTCAGCTTAGACAGGATCCTGAGCATGATCGCTCTGAAGGGATTGAAATCTATTAGCTCCATCTTGTCTTTTAAAGAAGTTTATAAAATGTTGATTGTGCTCTTGGATGTTTTAAAGGCAGATTGTTTTAAAGTTGTCCTTCCTGGGTTGAAAAGGCTCAGAAACAATTTTATTAAAAAAAAAAAAAAGTAAATGCTTCTTTCTGTCGAGTCAATTGTGCTATGTACACAATTACAATTGTGCTATGTACACAATAGCATGTAGTCTATTTTCTATGTGATGGTGACATCCATGTAGAAAAACTATCTTCATAAATTGTAGGTGTAAACTGTCTCGTGTAAGAAAAAGGCTGCACTTGGCTCCAGTTTAGAAGCAAATATGAAAAGCTTTCCCCCAAAAAGCCTTTCTCCAAGTAGGAATTAGAAAGAACCGTGTCCCATATACTGTTATACCCAGACTGGGAAAAAGTATTCTGTTGCACATCAAGTGCTGGCTTCTGGCCTCATGTGCAGCATTTCAGACAATGGGGGGAATTCTGGCTTGATCCTAGCACTCTTCCATTGGGAAAAGTGTCTTTTTAAAAAGAAAAAAAAAAGGCAGCTCAATTCTGGCAAATTTCTTCTTCCTGCTCAACTTCCTGGAAAGCTGCTCCAGAGAGACAGTGGCCTCTCCGAAAAGCAGAAGAGGTCATATACAGTTGCAATGGAAAGGCAAAGTGGCAAAAATCACCGCCAGTTCAGCTTCTTTTGTCTGCGGGAAGGCCCTGGTGCAGCCCAGTTCCCTCTCCAGATTGAAGGAACCCCTTCAGTTCATACGGGAGAGTATCTGGATCCAACTCTTTCAATGTTTTTTTCCAACCAATTATACATATCCTTCAAGATCGTTCTTCTAACAGTGGGATATTCGTTTTTAAAGCATCACATTCTGTTTCTGAGAATCTACAATACTTCCACCAGAATTCACCATTTGGTTCTGCCCTTGTTAAATCCAGTTGTAGTTATCCAGATCTTAGTGCTACCATAGGACCATAATCACCACTATCTAGCAATTTTTTAAAATTGTTTGTTTGTTTATTTATTGCTCTTGGAAATGTATGTATTTTAATACTTGGGAAAGTAACATTTAGTCAAGGTTTGGTTTAGTCAGGGTAAACATCTATGTAAGCTCTGCCTTTCATAGAATTTGAAAGACAAACCATAAAAATAAATTTAAATTGCCCCAGTACAAGTAGAATTGTTTTTAAATGTATGTAACAGACTGATTTAGCTTTCAAAAGAAGATTGTCATATACTAACTGCATGATGTAAAAAGAAAGAACTGCAAAATATAACTTAGCACTCAAGAACAGAGGAGGGCTAAGCAAACAAATGAGAATGTAGTTCAACAAGTCAGCTATGTAACCTTTCCCTCCAGTACCTAATTAAAGTGAATGAGATTAAAACCAAGAAAGGAGTTGACTTGCTGCAGACTAACATCAATCACTGCAACTCTCAGTTCAAGTAAGTGCCATCCATTTTCTACCTTTTCATTCCTCATAATTCTCTTGGCAACAAAGAAGTTTGAGCACTTTAAATACAAATTTCTTGTTGTATGAACTTTTGTAAATGTGAATCTATGGCATAAATATATTTTTCATATTTACTCTATATGAATTTTCTCCCTAGTGCACATTTTAATCTGTTAAGGGCAAGCAATCTTTTCCTTCATTGCAAAGCTTCATTTCCATTTCTTCTCTTACTGTTACCTGAACCCTAAAACATAGAATTTAGCATGTTGCAAAACTGACAGGTTAGGCACTCCTCAAAGCTCATATTTTTATGTTGACTTTTGCTAGACCTGTTAATTTTTCTACCTTTTTATTTGGGTGGAGTGAGTGTTCTCTTACTTAATAGTATTGCTGTAAATCTTTTGGGATTAAAACAAATGAGAATCAGTATGGAAATACATATTTTAATTTTTAAAAATGACTGCCCTTTGTTTTTACCACTACATTAAATAGAGCAATTATTTCAAAATCTTTAAAATGTGCAAGAACTTAACAATTGCAAAGGGTGTTTAATCAAAGTCCAGTGTAACCAATTTCTCTGTTTGAGTTTCCACCAGCTTCAGAAGAGGGCTGAGGTAGTGGAATGCAGGGTTCCATTTCAAAGAGGATGTGGGCGATACTATCTTTGAATGCTTCCAACATTAATAATGAAAAAAATTGTGGTGTCACTCATAGAAGAGTAGCAAATTTGCTTCTCCTGAAAAGAATTGTGTGATGGGTATGTACAGTATATAGGTTGGTAGGTTTTTGCCTACTGTGCAAGAATTGTTAACAAAATGAAACATTTGAAAGTGTGCTTCCCCACCTCCAGTTTCAAATGGTCCTCCTCATTCTACCATTTCATTCTGTATCATGTATAAGCTATTCCTCTACCTACAAGAGTGGGTAACAATTGAAGTCATCCAACAAAATACAGGTAAGGCAACAACTATACTTCCAGAGATTTTTCAGCCACCATCTTGCAAACGCTAAAGAGGGAGATACCATTTCTAGCCATAAAGCCATCCAGGCCAGTGGCTGTTCCTAGGTATTGAGGCTGAAAAGGCCTCTTCCAGATGAGGTCCTTGCAGTAGTTCAGAACCTGGATCTTGCCCTTCTCATGGTTGCATCTGGGAGCTGAATTGATTTCTTACTAGCTTTATTGTATATGTATGTGACATCACAACAAATTATGTAGTTTTACTTGAGCATTAGAGACCTTCTGGACAGTCAATTACCTACTCTTACTTTATTGTGCTTCCAATGACTCACCCACTGGTAGGAAGGCACCCTCATCTCATCCTACTTCCCAGCTTCTTTCCCTTCCTCAAGCATGTTGAGGTTAGCAGCTATGAGGACAATTGTGGGAAGACTTCACTGAAAATTGTAGTGTTGATGTGGAAGTGTCTTATGGTATGAAATGAAAATATTATTTTTTTAATTTTGTTCCATGGTATTTTTCTGTCAGTTTTTTCCAGAAATGTTTAAAGGTAACAGAGAAGCACAAACAATTTATAGAGGAACTTACTCCTGAGCTTCAGAGTGTGAGTATTTAATATGAAATTGATAGGCCACATTTTCACATCATACTAAAACACAGTGTGAAATAGATAAACAGACACAAGTCCTATTAAGCCTTAAGCTTACACACACAGAAACAGAACACTTTCCGAAGAGGAGTTCAAAGTTTTCACTCTATTTTTAGTTAACCAGATTCTTCATTGTATTTAACATTAACTAAGGTTTGTATCAAAAAGCTACCTCCAGAAATCACATTCTGAAGCTAGTTTCTTTGAACATAATATAACTAATATTAATAGCAGTTTGTCTGGGTGGGGAATTCTGGCAGTTGAAATCCACACATCTTAAAGTTGCTGAGGTTGAAAAACGCTGTTCTAGACGACACAACAAGAGCAAAAGCTTACATTTTCAAAGTCCTTCTACCCATGTAAATATTGTAGGAAAGAGCCTATCCACATGAACCAAGGTTCATTTGGGCTTTTCACACTCATACATGCTGAATTACAATAGATGCTCAAAACCTGAAGCCCTGGGCACGCAGCTCTCCAAAGCAAAGACTTTGAAATTTGTTACTAAATTGTAACCCCTTTTCTACGTGCCTTGTGACTTCATCCACATGTGTAAAAGGGTTGCAGCTTGCAATATAAAGTTTCAAAAACTTGCAGAGGCTGCTGAGAAAGGGGAATTTATTAACTGCTGATTGGAGAATAATCATATTGGTTATATTTATTTTAAACATAAAATGAAATGAAATTTAACTTCTGCCCCAATGCATCCATTTCATGCAGCCTCTAGCATTCCACTCAAAGGCCCAGAGCAGACTTGGCGTTAGAAAAATATGCAGAGTTCTGCACTACAGTGTACCATGGTTTAGCATGCAGGTATGCAACATTGGTCAGGCAAACTTTCAGCAACAGGTTAGGGGTTTCAAAAAGTCCTCCACGCTAAAATCACATTTGACCTGTTTCTTGAATACATCTTTAAGGAAGTGTGTATGTGTTCAAGTACCAGTTGGGTGTACATGTTTGCAGGGCACATCCACAACAGCTATTTCCATGTAATTCAGTCCAGCAGGAAATGTGAAAAAGGTTCCATGGAAAGACATGTAACTTCCTTTTTCTGCTGGACACTTTTTATTTTATACACTGTGCTGTATAGTCTGAACATCCCACTTTAATCTCAAATTAATCCCGGTCAAGTATACGGAACAGTGAAGAAGGATTATACAGAGATAGACATAATTTCAAATTGCGAGCATCTGAACACATACCAGTCAGACTTGGAACAAACAGCGTTAGTGTTAAATAGTAATGGATTGTTTTTAACTGATGTTGAAATTGCTTTTAATAATGTGGGCTTGGGACTTCCTAGAGACTTGGGCAGCTTAGACATATAGAAAGAAATGCCTGCTGAAGGTATTTTTCAGGAACCACAAAAACAACAGGTTTGTTTAATGGAATGTTTGTGTGATGGTTTTCAGATGAAGTCGAAGCAGGAGGAGGAGAAAAAACAGTTATGTTTCCTTCGGGATCAGCTCAAAGCAGCATTGCAGCTGGAGCCCAAAGAGGTAAAATGAGGGAGGGTACACCTTATTTTGCTATGGAGAAAGGCCAGCAGGTACCTGATGAAATATTCTTTATAAATCCTTTGTTAAGGACTGAAAGGAAGAATTTACTGGGGAGAGGCAACTTACCATGTATCTGAGTGCAGTTTCTGCCAGTGCCAGGCAGAAAAATCATCTGCCTTTGTTTCTGTCACTTCCCTTCAGTCTGATGAAAGAGAATTTGCTTTCAAAATTCCTTTAAAGGAGAAGAGAGTTTCAGGCAATTCTCGCAGGTGGAGTGTTCCTGTACTTATTTAATTACAAGGGAGCTGTGGATGGGTGAATGTGGTCATGTCTCCTGTATTTACTGTACAGTTTTCTCTCCAATGTTCCGTATCCTCCTTTCAATTAAATCTCAAGGGAAGACAGCATGAGGGAGCTACTCCCACAAGCCTGTTTTAGTAGTAGTAGTAGTAGTAGTAGTAGTAGCACTGTCCCTCCTAAGGGAGAGTCCTGGTCATGAGAAATTGTTAGAAAATTTCTCTTTCCGTGGGGAAATTCAGAGAAACCACCCATCCAATTTGTCTACCCCAAAATTTAGTGCAGAATTTCCATTTGCACCCAACTGTACTTCCTGCTTTAGATGTGAAATAGAATGCCCATTACGTTGCTTTAAGGGGAAAGCTCATAATAAGAAAAGGTGTCAAGACAACCTATCACAGGGAGAAAAATTGATTATTTGGCCAAGGATAGTAACTACCCAGCTTTGTTTTATCCACTAACTTTGGAGGAGTTTTGATAGAAAGAGAAGATGGGGCCAGCAAAATCAGACCTTTATACTAGATACTTGTTTCTCAACCTTAGTAACTTTAAGACATGTGGATTTCAACTCCCAGAATTTGGAGTTGAAATTCAATTCTGGGAGTTGAAGTCCACAGATATTAAAGTTGCTAAGGATGAGAGACACTGTACTAGATGAATCTTTCTATACCTCAACAACTATTGCTGCAGAGAATTCATTGCTATTGCAGGCTTAGCATTTTCTGGGCCAATGTGCTGAACTCCTGCCCAAAGCAATTTTAAAAAACATGAATCAATGGGAAAAGAGAAGATACATCATATGGTTAAATAATTGAAAAGTTTGTGCAGCAAATGGATTAAGTTCTCTGTTGCTCTAGAGAGCAGGCCAAGAATCAATGGGTGAAAATGGCAGAGAAGCAAATTGTGGCTGTATTTTAAGGAGATCTGATGGTAAGAGCATTTTGCAATATGGTGGATTCTTTTCATCAGGCAATGGCTAGATGATTGCCAGGAGTGCTGTGGCTACATCCAACACAGCACAGAAAGGTGGACTCAATGACCATCTAAATATCTCCAACTCGACATTTCTAATTTTGAGATCATATTCTAATGGAGCTTGGATTTTTGCATCCTTGCCTATTGTTGTAATTATATGCCATTTTTTAAAAAATGTATATTTGTTTTGTTTTCTAGCAGGATTCTATGAGCAAGCCAGTGAGATATAGCATGCATCAACTCCAGGGGAATAAGCAGTATGGCACAGAGAGATTCGGGAGCCTCTTTAAGAAAAGTGATGGGTAAGTAGTGCAACAATTTCATCTTTGGCAACTGCAAATCTATTTTAAAAACAATAAAACTTAAAGCAATACAAATATTTAATTGCTTCCTGAACTCCTCTGTTGAATGCAGGGTTGTGACTGGATTTATTTCTCTTGTAAGCTGCCTTAGAAATATTTTATTTTGAAAGCAGAGTATAAATGGCTAAAAGAAACCATCGATTGCTTTCCAGGGAAAATTTTGGCATCTGAACTGTTTTCATCATGTAATTTTATGCTTGAAAAACATGCTTTTTGTTGAATTTCTGCAGGTGGAGTTAGGAGAGGACCATGTAAGTTTTACATGTCTTCATGCCCACTTGAGTTTTGGAGTGCATCATAAACTTTAGTTACAAAATTGTGAGAATAATTATAATTTGATTTTCCCATAGTCTGATAAAATGCAGATCAATGTGTTATACAATTTTTTAAAATCCTGCCTTTATTATTTTTATAAATAACTCAAGGTGACAAACATACCCAATACTCCTTCCTCCTCCTATTTTCCCCACAACAATAACCCTGTGAGGTGAGTTGGGCTGAGAGGGAGTGAGTGGCCTAAGGTCACCCAGCCAGCTTTCATGCCTAAGGCAGGACTAGAACGTATAGTCTCTTACTTTGTAGCCTAGTGCCTTAACCACTAAACTAAACTGCCTCTTTCTTTCAAACATCCTTACTCTTTCTTTCAAACATCCTTACACATATATCCTTAAATATAACAATTAAGCTTTGATTATCAAGGTAGAAAACTATGCACACATATGTGTTCACCTGACACCTATTTACTAATGTTTTAAAATATGCATTTGCTAAAATTTAACTAACAACTTGTTTGGACAAGTTATATTTTTTTAATGGCTTGTTTCTCATGCAAAGTATGCACAGGCACAGATAAGTTTATATAGATTGTATTGCAATACATTGCAAGCTTGAATTTGGCTTAGTATGTTCTGTAAATCCAGCCATTGTGTATGGTTGACAGGCAGCTGTGATGTAGATCTAACCAACTGTGACTTATTCAAAAAAATATATTAAGGAAGCCATAGCTTTATATGATGTGTAAAGCCAACCATGTAGCCATTTCCAGATGACTTTTGTGAATTATAAGGGATGGGGAATGGAAGGACAAAACAATAGGAAAATTGCCTTCAATAACCTTCCTTAAGATTGAAATCCTATTCACACTTACACTGGTATCAGCCCCCCTAAACTCAGTTTATTTCTGAATAGATACTTACAAACTTTTACTATAAATTAATTTGACTACAGGTGGTCCTCGTTTGCAGATTTTGCAGCATCTTGGGATCACATGATCACGATCTGCAACCTTTCCTGCCGGCTTCTGACAAACAAATCAATGAGGAAGCCAGCAGGAAGTCACAAGATGCAGTCACATGAGGTCCTCGCTTAATGACGGCAAAGAGGACTGCCAGAACTGCCATCACTAAGCGGCATGGTCATGTGGTTTTTCGACTTAAGACCACATCACTTAACAACAGGGTTTCTGGTCCTAATTAGTATTGTTAAGCAAGGACTACCTGTATAGCAACATTCTCTACGTGTTGCTACCCTTGCAAAGAGACCAGAAGTTGCAGCTGGTGAAAACTATGGCAACTAGGTTATACCTGATGCAAATTACAGGAATCCTATAATGCTGATACTGAAAGATCTGCCCTGTTTCCCAGTTATTTACTGGGTACAGTTAGGGTTATTGGATATCCAGCAAAAAGGAGGACATGTCCTCCGTCCAGCAGGCATAGCTGTAATGAGCTGCCACCTGTTGATCCCAAATCCAGTAACTTTCCTTGCAACCAATATTGATTCAAAAGAAAGTTCATTTATTGAGAATAAGTGTACAGTTCCAAAGCATTGCTAAGACTGAGCATAAGCTGGACACATAGGAGACCTTCTCCTCCTCGTTGCGGAACAATCCACCATAGCCCTCCATGTAGATCCAAACCTGGGTGATAAAGCAAGCAAGCTGCTCAGCATCTCCCCCGAATTTCATGGAGATGCCCCGCTGCTGCATCGGGCTCTTTTTGGCTCTGCTAGGTGGGAGATTCTCTTCCTCCTCGCTGGAGGTCTCACCTTCGGCTGATTGCTCCACCGCCTCCGTTCCTCCCGGTATAGCCACTGACTCTTGCGTAGGGAGCGTAAATCCCCCTCCAAGCAGTTGATCCACCGCTGCCTTTAACGCTCGCATATCATCGGATAGGGACCCCATCTGCCCTTCCAGTTTTCCCATGCGGTCTTTCATCGAAGGGCCTCTTCATCGCCGTTGCCCTCGCCCCCGCTCGGGTTTGGCGCAATGATTGCACCAGCTCCTCCTGGATTATCACCTTCACTTCCAACGGAGGAGGAACTGGCCTCTCTTCTTCTTCCTCAATGATATTGTCAGCCATCCCGTTGCTCGGTGGGTCCCAGTCAACATGAGGCTTTAGACTCCCCACAGGGCAAGCTCCCTGGTGGAAGTCTTCACTGGGAGTCTTAGCAAAATGTAACGAGCTGCCACCTGTTAATCCCAAATCCAGTAACTTTCCTTGCAACTAATATTGATTCAAAAGAAAGTTCATTTATTGAGAATAAGTGTACAGTTCCAAAGCATTGCTAAGACTGAGCATAAGCGCGCCAAAAGTTGTTTTTCTTACCTTACCCCCCCTTCACCGCCCTAAGTTCTTGGTCTTCTGATTCCCTCCCTGATACAACCTTGCACATTCCAGTGCCTGTGATAAGGAGCCATCTGCTTTTAACAGTTTCTCATTCCTTCTCCCCCACCTCTTTTACAGTGGCAGAACCACAGCATGTAAAAAGCAACTTCTAAACTAGCCATATAACTATCTACTGTGAAATCTTGCGAGGATTCTGACAATAGCCTTAAAATCAAATATTGTCCACCTTTTTAGTGTCTTGGTTTTTTATTATTATTTTGGACGGTTTTCCCAGCAGTAGTCATTCAAATTTTTGTGTATTGCGACCTTGTAAATTGTCTGCTTCTTTCTTTCCCTCATTCGTCAACAGATTCAACAGCCTACAATTACATTATTTAATTTATTTCCTGATTCCAGCAATCGGCTTCAATCCAGCCCCTTCAAATCTATGATCACTCTAGTCTGTAGATCACATGGCTCATCATACATTTCTGTGGCAAAATTTGAATGTCACATCATTGTAGATTCTATTATTGCTAGCATATGTTCTTGAAAATAAAGATTTGTTGGAAAAATATTGCGATTGAAAAGCCAGTCTTTCTGATCCTGGAAAAAGTAATTTCACATACATGTAGGTCTAAGTAAATTTTTTTGCAGTTTTTCACTCTTATTTTGGTCATGGATGCCAAGAAAGTTAAACAGTTAGTATGTCCTCCTTTCCAATCATCCATGTCCTCCTTTGCCTGTTCAGATATCTGGTGACCCAACGTTCAATTCAGGGCCTAACTAGCTTAAAGCTTAACTATATAAAAGACTGCTTCTTCTGTAATGAACCTATGTGGTTCATAGATTTGTAGGAAGGGTCTTTTTGTAGCTGCCCCTACTGTCAAAAGCCCATCTTTCTGGCACAGGGGAGAGGGCCTGCGTTGCTCCCAGATTATGGAATGCATTCTCTTGGGAGCTGAATTGGGTTCCCACTTTCTCAGCATCCAGAATACATGTAAAGATGCATCTTATTCAAAGGGCTTTTAACTGTGAAATTATTTTAGTAGATTTTTACTGCTAATTTTTCTCTATTAATATAATAATATAAATCTGTATATTGCTGTTTTGTTTTTAAAATGAATTGGCTGCCTTTTGTACTCTGCCTGAGTAGAAAGGCAGAGTATAAGAGAAATAAATAAATCCATTTATTGTAGTCCCAGCCCAGTTACAGAAGATTCACCCTTCTCCACAAGCAGAGTTGAAGAAGGCCTCTTTCCAGAGAGCTCCTGCGGGGATGCAGATGGCTTCTTTTGGAGGAAAGGAAATACTGGGAAACATTTTTTCCCTGAATATTTTTAAGTTCACTTAAATTATAGTTATATTCCAAACCTGAATGCCTTTTGTTTGATCTGACCATTCTAATGCTACTCTTAATGCCGTGGTGGTTGGAATTACTATATGTAACTAGTTAATTCTCCAAAAATTTAAAATGTTATATTTTAACTTTCAGATAAAAATATGCTATTTTTGTATTTCAGCTTAAGGAAAGTCTGGCAGAAGAGAAAATGCACAATCAAAAATGGCTATCTTACTATTTCACACAGTACGGTATGCATTTTACTTCTAGTATCAAGGTTGTTCCTCTTAAAAGCAAACCTTAGCAAAATGGAGCTACTGTTTATATATCGGGGTTCCTCTATGCCCTTGTTCTGTTTCTGGAGGGGCTTCAGGGCCCCTGAGCAGGTTCACAACTTGGGTCCTCCTGGACTCATGGCTCCTGCTGGACCAGCAGGTGGAGGCCATGGCCAGCAGGGCCTTTGCCCAGTTTTGGCTGGTATGCCATTTGCAGCCTTACTTGGGATGGGAGGACCTGACTACTGTGTGCTCAGCTTGACCTCCTCCTGGAACCACTCAGCCAAACACCTACTGCTTCTCCATTGGGTGAAGAACCTCTCTCGGGGTCTTCTGCACAGTCCTTCCCCAGAGACCACAGCTTCTCCAGCAACAGCTGATCCCCTCCTTCCCCTCTTGGGTCTTGGATGAAGCTGCCACATGCAACCAGCTGGGTCCCTCCTTCCTGTTCTTGGGCCTTGGTAGGAGCTCTCATCCCTCTGAGTCTTCACTTCCCTTCTTCCAGGGAAGCCATCCATGGACCTTTCTTTTTCCTTCTCAACCAGGAACTGACAACTGCTCCGCACACTCACCTTCTCTCTCCAACTTTTCTTTCCAGCCACTCTCTTCACTCCATACACAGACTTTTCCTCTCCTCTCCTTCTCTCTCTCTCTTCCCAAATTTTCAAGGTAGACTGGCAGCAGGATGTGGGTGTCTCCCCAGGGCTCTAGTCCTTAACACCTATATACCAGGCTGGACCAATGGGACCGCTGTCTCGACATCTCCCCACACCAGCCCTGGCTAGCAGTCAGGTCAGCTCATCAGCCTTTGTGACAGCACAGCTGCCTTGAAGCCCAAAACTGAGCTTCTTTTTCCCCTTTTACTCACTCCAGTGGCTGGCTCACACCAGCGAACAGCAGCATGCCAAGCCACCAAAACCCATATGCCACAAATTCCACAAAATAAACGACCACAACTTAATCTTATGTATAATGGGATGTCTGCATAAATACAGGATTGTGATTTTAATGTAAAGAAGCTCCCACAGTGGAATTCCTATTAAAGCTATCAGCATGAAAATTTACAGAAAAACAGTGAACAGTTTATTGAGGATGTCTAAGACTCTTAGATAGGAACTATAGAGGAGTATCTTTCATGTGTAAAGCGCCACAGTGATCTTTTGAAGTGCAATTGCTTTCCACTCATACATGTATATTTTGCATATGATTATCAGGACAGTGCAATATCCCATGTATCTGTACATAAGCATGAAGGACACATCTTGGAGCTGTGGGAAAAGTAGACAGGGCTAAAATGTGATTTTGATTTTTTTGGTCTATAACCTTGTAGTTGTAATTGGTTGCTGTTCATTTTTGTCCAACTTATATGTTATAGATGAAAACATTGTTTCTTGATTGCTGCTTATTTGATGTACTTGAGAGAGAGAGAGAGAGAAACATTTTATGCAAAACATTTTGAATTTAACATTCCAAATCTTGAAAAAAATTGTTTGAGTTTCAAACAAGCTATTTTGAACTTACTAGAAGTGTTTCAAGCTTAGTACCCAACAGTTTCAAGTGGAGAATTTTTCCAGAATGGTCAGAACAGCCTCTTTCAATCTCAAAATGGGGCATTGCAAGCTCGAAACATTTCAAATTTAAACATTTTTGCATACCTCATGAAGCACATTGTTCTTGGCAATGCCACATAACCCACAACTGCCAAAAAGAATGGTCATAAATGCAGTTAGAGAAGAAGAATTCTTATTTTTGAGGAAAGACAGGTTAAGGCATGTACCTGGAGTGAACCATCATTGCATCGAGAGGATAGAATGCCCATGTAGATCAGTCTTCAATTCCTTGCTCAAATGCTACCCTATTTCTGTCTGTTGCTAGGTTCATTTCTAGTAAGTGAAAGCAAAGATATTGATATAACAATTATGTATTATAAAAATGGGCCCAATAAAAAGCGGCACCAACAGTTATATTCCAGCATACTTCATATGAACCTTTTTGTGAAGTAGGAATGACAGCACTATCTTACTGTATATTTGTTTATTTGAAAGACAGGGCAACATCTTGGGATTTAACCCAAATAATGGTGCTTAGGATTCCAGTTAAATGCGATTGTAACTGATGTATATCTTCTTTTCCTATGGTTAACTAGTTAAATCGTCCTCCGGTCAAGCTGAATTTGCTCACTTGCCAAGTTAAACCAAATGCGGATGACAAGAAATGTTTTGATCTTATTTCACGTGAGTTCTGTTCAGTTCATGTCAGACTGGAGTAGTCAGCTAAGTATCATCAAGATATTTGACTTCATTTCCCACCAGTCTCCACAAACATGGCCAATGGCAAGGGATTATGGGAACTGCTGTGCAAAATATCTGGAAATCGCCAGGTTGCTTGTTGCTGATGGAATTGTGATGGAATGGAATGAGACGGGTCAAGGACAGAAGCATCTCCTCAGCTCACAGCGTGAGCATGGGAAAGCAAAGAAGATGAGACTGGCACCACCCTAAGGAATTCGTACTGTTTAGTTGCTGGCTTGGGGAGTTTAGAGTTAGTCTGGAGAGAATGATGTCAGGTTAAGCCCAAGAAACTCCACGAGACAGTTTTGGAACAGCTCAGTTACTTTATTAGCTCAAACCTGCTAGACAGAATCTCGCCAGACTAACTCTAAACTCTCTAAGCCATCCCAATTTAAATCATACATCAGTTTAGCCACACCATGCATCTGATAAAATAAGTTGAAGTTCATGAAAGCTTATGCCTTTTAATTTTTTTTTTTTAATTGTGAAAAAGTGCTACCAGACACCTTCTGATTTTTGGTTACCATAGACTAACATGGCTGTCATCCTACAATATTTTGTGCTGAATGACTCCAATTGTTTTATTCTTACATCTCTTTACTAATATTCAGTTGTTTCCATGTTTGCATATAAGAGATATCTTTATCTCTGTTATTTTCTGTTTTGCTAATATTCAGATACTGTACAATCTTATTCTGTTTCTGTTTCTTCTTTTCAGATAATCGGACATATCACTTCCTGGCAGACAATGAACAAGAATGTAATATGTACGTACCAGGGAGAAAAAATAAGTGCTCCTTCACTGGATCTCTCCAAAGAGAGGCTGAATAGATTTTTGAACCCTGTGCTGAGAAAAGGTTTATCTCAAGCGCCTGGATGGTCCCTTTTAAGTCTAAGATTGTATTATTCTTTTCTTACTAATTGAAGTTCTTACGTTCTTTCAGTTTCAATTTATTTATGGCCAAAAGGTGCAAATAGTAAGTTACAAATATAATCTAAAATTTGGCATAAGATAAAACAGTTTAACATGTAAAATATTTTTAAAATATTACATTATACTTAAACCTCCGGCTCATTGATGTGTTACTAAAAAACTTATTTTTATAGCCATAGTTAAAAATCTGGCTGTTGCCTCTGTAATTTTAGGATTTTCATCTGCAAGTAAAATTTTAACATATTTTGAAGTATCTTTTCCTGGTTTTGATTTTAAAATAGGTCAGATAACTTCCTGACAAAGACTCTTATAAAATTCACAATACAATAAAATATGACCCACCATTTCAAGATCAGTACCATTACAGGACAAATTCTTTGAGAGATGGGGATTTTTTAAAATCTACCATATAGCATACTTGATGGCAACACATTTAATCTGGCTTCTGAAAAGGCTATTCTGTATTTACTTAAACTATTCAGATATTTAGGGAGCTGAAAAGTATTTCTGTAATTAATTCCAAAAGTTACAGGTGAATACAAAACTTTGGCTTTAACCATTAATTCCTGTTCTATATTATCCCATAATCTTTGTTTAATACAATGCAATGCTGATGTCATACCCCTGGAAAATAATAATCAGGATTAATGCCAATCCAAGTAATCTTTTGTGTCACCTGTTTAAACCATGTATCTACGAAAGATTCAGTATATTTGTTCTTTCAGATGTTCTGCTGTTGTTTTATTTTACTGATGGTGGGGGTTAAGAAGATTGTTAATATTCCATAATGGTCTGTTCTTTACTTGTTTTTAATTAAATTGTTGTTTTTAAATTGCCCAATTCATTTTAGGATTTTAGGAATATTTTCAAATAATTTGTAAAGCCTCAAATCTCCACTAGTCTTGTATGGTGGGTTAGAAGAGACTAGCACATGAGTCCCTAGAGCGGTCCTTCTGGCAAAAATATATCTGCAAATACTTCCTTGGCATCTACTAGGTTCCCTGGCACACCTGATTCCTTTTTTTTTTTTTAGTTTCTTTTCAATTAAAAAATTAAATAGGAACTGTCACGTCACAATGCAGACCATCAGTGTATGGCAATCTTTTTTACCCAGATGCTTTTGGGTCTCCATAGGCATTCTGAAAAAATAAAAATATAATAGAGAGAAATTCTGCCTTTCACAGATGCACGAACTGAATAAGTGGAGAGGATAACACTATATTCTTTTCCCATGTCAGGGAAATGTTTCACCCGTCAATGTTGGTCTATCATGCAGACAGACTCCATTTTTACCCTCCTCCCTTCCTTAATGTGAAGGAAGCAATGCACACAGTGCTATTCTATAGACCCCCTTAATTCAAGGTTCCCAAGTTGTTTGTATTGATGGGCACATTTGGAGTGTTCATAGCATGTTACGTACACTCTCACAAAATGGTGGGTCTGACCAATCACAAGCTTAAATCTTTACTTTAGATTAATTCATGCGGTCTGATGTGCAAATGCTCAATTTTGAAGATGGAGTTCTACTTAACAAAATGAAGGCACTCATTTACTTATTGACGCTTTCCTTCTATATTACAGATGGGTCTCTGTTATTAGTAACAGTAAAGAAGAAGCTTTGAATGTGGCCTTCAAACAAACACAAGTCAAGGAAGGATGCAGCATGGAAGACCTGACTGGAGCAATCATTGAGGAAATAAAGCACATGCCAGGAAACAACATGTGCTGTGACTGCTCAACACCAGGTACAAAAAGAAACTGCTGCTCCTTCTCCCTTTATCTCAGAGGAACAATTTAAGATCTCAGCAAATGATCATGTCAAATAACTAATTGTAGAAATGGGTGATATGTGTAGGCATGATGTTCAAGCGTCAGCTCGTCATACATATATAGGTGTGTGTTTGTACGTGTGTGTGTGTGTGTGTGTGTGTGTCCTACCTCTTCTCCAGGAGCTGGAATAAGGAGGTCTTCTTAACCAGATCCCCTCCACTTGTGCTAGTCAACAAGTCATGCCAGCAGGGAATTTTAGAGATGTAATCCAACATACCAGATGGGCACCAGTCTACGGAAAGCTTGACTAATGTGTGATTTGAAAGCAGGCTTCTTACCCATCCAGTTAATTGTTTTTCCTATTTTCCTATTTTGTTCATTTGGTTTCTGTTTGATTTCAAATTCTGGACATGACGTAGGCTGTATTTGGAGTTCAGCAGCTATCTTGCAACAGGTTAGATATATTTATAGGCATCTGTGACAGGGGCAAGGTAGGGAGCAGTAACAAAACATGAGTTATGTATTTGCCAATAGAAGTGAATATGTGTAGTTCAGGGTTGAACTGTGGAGTCCCTGGAGTCCTCTGAGCTTGATTGTTTGATTGCAAATGTTTCATTACCCGGCTAGGTAACACCTTCAGTGCTAGAAAGAGTGGGGTTTGTGCTCTGTTTATATACTGCGGCATGCCCTGCCAGTGTATTTGCATCTGGCACAGGGACAGGATGTGAAAAGGTGGGGTTTGCATTAAAACATCACTGTACACATGCCATCATTTTCTATCATTGCACTAGCTGTGGATGCCTAGGATTTTCTAGGAGGGCTCTGCTAGACTTCACACAGACACTTAGAAAACTGCTTCTAACCCACCACCATACAGTTGTCTTCATTGCTGTCTGTCCTTGAAAAGCTGGGAAAACCACAAACCATGCATCGTTTCATCCAGCTGACCCATTTGAGAATAAAGAAATGGCATTGCATCAATGCCCAATGTGAGAGTTAGTTCTGACATAGCCCACGAGAAACAACTATGTTCTGGCAGCAGATCTCACTGTTGCCAAAACATAGAAACAAATGGAAATGGGATTTCTCCTCAAGAAAGGGGGATGGATGACCTGTTGCACAAGAGGCAAAAGGAGACACAAACATGTTTGAACCTTAATTCACTAAAGAGAGTTTGATGTTGCAAAACAACAGTTGCTCCCCCCCCCCTTTTTTTTTGGATGAGACATTTCCATCTGCCCTATTCCTTGTCCACAGACTGTTAAATCTGACTATAGGCTTTGTTTTCCCTTATTTTATTTTGTTTTTTGTGTTTTGAATCAAATTATTCTATAGTAAACAGTCCATCTCCACTATTAATATTTTAGGGAATACCTACACAATGTCAATACATTGGGATAATTTCCCATGTTATTCATAATTTCCAGCAAGGTAACACTAACTATATTCCTGTGCTTTCTGCCTGCATAGATCCAGCATGGCTCTCCATTAATTTGGGGATCTTAATCTGCATTGAATGCTCTGGGATTCACCGAGAGATGGGTGTTCATCACTCCCGTATCCAATCGTTAGCCTTGGACAAGCTGGCCACCTCAGAGCTTCTGGTAGGAACTAACTTTGTCCTGCACCATCACTATTCTTTCACAAGCTTAGCACTGGAATAGATTTGATATGTTTCACTATGTAATAAAATATGTATTATATTCTTATTTCTCTTGCAGTTGGCTAAAAATATTGGAAACTCACGATTTAATGACATATTAGAAGCCAACCTTCCCAGTTCATCTTCAAAGCCTACTAAGGACAGTGCAATGTAAGGAACATTCATTTTTTTATGAACTTGAGAGTGGGATGGGAAAGGGCAGAATTATCATGATTCCTTAAAACAGGCTTTAGAAAACTGAGAAGATCAGATGAACAAGTGGTTACATTCAGTGTGAGGTCTGACAATCTAAAAGCAAATTGGAAAATAAAAATAAAAGCAACTGAGACTGCAGCAATTCTGTTACTTTATTGTTAAAAGGAGTTCCCTGATGGATCAGACTAAAAGACCATGAAATCCAGTTTCCTGTAGTGATATCCATTTGCTTCTGGAAATCCAACAAGGCTTATAGGCACTAATCCTCTTTCCCTGTTTGTAACTATAAGTATATATTTTTAACAACTGTCATTGGTTATATAGAAAAAGCAGAGAAATAATAGGAAAGCATGATTTCATTGTAAGTAGACTGTGAAGTCTTTGGTGCTCTCTGAGTTTGGTTGTTTGCTTGCAGACGTTTCATTACCCGACTAGGTAACATCAGTGAGAATGAGTGTGGGGTTTCCTCCTTGTTTATATACAGTTGCTTGCCCTGCCAGTATTGGTGGGGGTGTGGTTTTCTCCTTGATAGTTCTTTGATTGGCGTATTGTTTTCTGCTTGATCGTTTGCCTGGTGTTAATCCCTGCTTATCTGGATTTTGGCGGCCGGAGAGGATGTGTTCTGGTCTTTTTGTTTCCTTCTTAGTTTTTTTTAAGAAGAAAAGAAACTTGCCCACTCCTATTGAGTTGACAGACCCTTTTGAACACACTGCTACGCAGTTGTTCCTATCAGGCATAGTAACTGAAAAGAACAGCATAACTTTGGGATTCAAGAGCTCTAAAAGAAAGATAATGATTTATAGAATAAGAAACACTTGATATCCCCCTGGCTAGAGTTGTATCACATCATCTTTAAATTTAATATCCAAAACGTTGAACTCTAGTCCAGTTCCTTGAAGTGCTTCTCCAAGAGTTTCATGGTAGTGATGAATGCTTTTTTTGGATCCACCACAGAAAGGGAGAGAGAAGTATTTGTATGTTTCCTGGCGATTGTGGTAGGGTCCTACAGTATTCATCCATAAAGCAACTTCTTCTTTATCTTGGTACTGCACCCGGGCAGGGGAGCTGCTGCCGAAGGATGAGGGAGGGAGGGAGAAAGAGCAGGCCCATCTGTCCCCATGGCTTCAGGCATCCCGCACCCCTCACCATGTGGTCATGCTCATCGGCCTGGCCAGGCAAACCCAACAAGGCCACCATGCACCACAGGAACCTGGCTGGCGCCATCCCCGTTGTCGCCGCTGCCCTAGAGTTGTGTCTATGTTCCCTTCTCATCCTTCAATTTTGTGATCCTGTGACATAAGTTTTAAAATTCTAAGTCAATCTTCAACGTGCCTTGTTCTCATTAAAAACTACAAACCAAGGCAAAAGATAGTATAGTGAGAAGCCAAGAGAAGTAATGATAACAGGAAAGACTTAGAGTATACAGGGTCTAGGGATCATAACCTGTCATATATACAATAACCAGTGCCATGCAGAAAAAGTATCTTGCATTTTTTCCCTACCTTTTGCTTTTGTAATGTATTGCAAAAGAGAAGAGAATCTAGTGGATTTCTCAAGGCCAGAGTGCAGTATTCTTTCATTTGGTGTGGTTGCAAGACTTAGAATGTCCTGTCTTTCCCTGTACTGTACTGTACCTTTCTTCTGTGGCCTGGCGTACCTCTGGTTTTCCATGCTTCCACCAGATCCCAAGAGAAGAATTTCCATTGGGCTGTTTGAAATTTGGAAGTGCAGTCAGCCAGGCCTGCTTCAGAGCCATGGAAAGCAAAAATCAACAACAGCATTACTTTCACTTTCTCCAACAATAAAATAAGCTGAAATTTAAAAAAAAAATCACCTCAAATATTCTGAGAATACAGAAGAATTGAATGCTGATGTATGGAAGAGTGTTTGGTTTTGGGGTACAGCGAGTTTTTGTTATGGTTTTATGGGTTTGGGATGTTTTTACCATTGTTGTGAGCCGCCCAGGCTTATGGCGATAAGATGGGTGGTCATATAAGTCAAACAAACAAACAAACAAACAAGAATAGTATTTTGCAGGGGAAGGAAACACTGCAAGACCAATTTCAATACAAAATTATTTATAACCGTCCTGCCTTTCCTATTCCTTTTTTTTTTCCCCCTACCCAAAAAAGTAATCTGTTAAGTAGGGAACAATGGAACAAGTGCAGGATGTCTTTTCTTCGGTAGCAGTAGCAAAGCTCTTTTGGAGCCTTATGATTTGCACTTCTTTGCTTGTTGGAATGGCATTCATTGTTTCTGCTAGCAGATCATTAACGTGTACCTTTGAAATCTGTAGTTTCTGTCTTTGCCCTGTATCATTACAGGACCCTTCGGAAAGATTTCATAATTTCTAAGTATGTTGATAGGAAGTATGTTATTCCGAGGATCATGAGAAGTCCAATTGTCAAGCTCAAGAATTTGGAGAATGCTGTCAAAGAGAAGGATATATTTATTTTGCTTCAGGCATATGCAGAAAAAATGAATTTAAGTGAGCCTGTTTTGGAGTTTAGCCAGGTGAGACTTCCTCCTATTAGAAGCTGAGGGATATACACACACTTCAGCAAAGATGATACATTAGTACCAAAGTGTGGAACATGCAGTACACTCCTTTTATTGAAGATTGTAAGAAAACATTGGTTTCTAAACTATGTGCTAAGGAGGACAATCAACCTAAAGTGACTCAGCATTAATATTTTGGTCTTTTTCTTCAGGGCAGTAGCTTGCCCAATAAGGAACATATTAACTTCCCTTTCCTTCTTCTGAGTCAGAGTCCACTGAATGCCAGTGGAAAGAAACTTGGCACAATTTGACACAGTTGTTCTTATATACCAGTTTTCTACAATTTGGTGTCCTCAACATGTGTTGGATTGTTACTGCCATTGTCAGTGGGGCTGATAGATTCTGTTTTCCCACACATTTGGAGGCCACCAAAAAGGGTGATACCGTTACACTTATATCCACACGGCCTCTATTGTCTGCTTGTTTTGTCAATGCTCTACATTTTCTTGTAAATATAATTAATAAAATAAACAAATAACCCCTCTTTACTAGTAATAAGTATGTGGAAGTTGGAGCACTCTTCCACTGCAGCCTAAATGATAAGCTTTCACAATTGCTACAGGAAGTTCTGTGATTCTGCTTCCACGTGAAGGGACTTTTTAATGTTAACACTAAAAAAGTAGTTTTAAAAATGGATATTTACGATGGGAACAGCTGGGTGGAATTAGTTTCATAGACAGGATTAAGCAGCCCCTTCCCAATGCTCCAGTAAACTATTAGCCATCCATGGTTGTTCAGTTGCACTGTGATCAGAGGCCAATCTGTAATCTAAGTTTAGGCAAGTAATTTCATAAACTTTCCTCTTATGTTTTTTCTATTGTGAATTAGCAAAAATGGAAGAAATCATTCCCATGATGCTAGTTCTCCATTAATCATCATGGACATCTATTTTTTTAAGTAATCAGCTTGTTTTTGTTTCTTGTTTCAAAGGAACCTAGAGAGACACTTCTTCATCTGGCAGTTCTAGTGGGTGACCGAACCTCATTGCATATTGTAGATTTTCTGGTGCAGAACAGGTGAGTTGATTTGATAGGCCTAACAGATTTAACAAGCAGCAAGTGTTCCTGTGTTTTTTCATATACAAGCCAAATAAAGTGGGGTACTGATGGATTCTGAGCTGCTAGCACTGAAGTTTCCTCACTCTGGGAGAACAAAAATTTGACATACCCCATATAGGTCCTTCTAAAATGGTCCTTTACTTCTTTGATCTTCCCTCATAGAGCTCTATTCTTCCAACCACAACATCAGTTCCAATTCTGAATTTTATTCAGTTTGTTCACCAGGCTGCTGAAGTATACTCAGTTAACTCAGATAAGAACGTCTGCATTGCATTCTGCACCTACATCAAGTGATCACTTGCTGCTACATGTATAAATGGGTGCTTTTGGAATTAATTGGCTTTAGTCATTTTGCACCCCCAAAAGAATGTTTTCAGAGGATTTAACACTCCTTCTCAACATTGTCAGATGGGGTGGGGAGGCTACCAGGTGAGTAGACAATTGCCCATCAACAGACGTGGATTCTGTTAGAAATTAAGAAAATTTGCAAAAGAGAATTTTTCCATCCTTTCTTCTTATGGTAGTCCCTATGTCCATATCAAGATTTTTCAGAAAGGCACAAATGACTTTAGCAGAGATGAAAGGAAGGAATGTTTATTCTCTGTGAAATCTATAAGTTGATTTATTTTAGGATCTAAGCAAGCAATTGATTTTATTGTAAGAAAACACTATCTGTAATGTTTAATTTATTTGTGCAATTGTTTGCTACCTCAGTCCTTACAGACTCTAGGCAGTTTACAGATATTAAAATAGCAATAAAATAAAATATTTTAAAACATTTCATAACAAAATTATAACACAATATCTGTCTCCATCGCTATCTATTACACACACATACACACATCAGGCACTCCTATGGTGCTATAATCTATGAAAGCTTACTCCCACATCTGATCTATGACAAGGTTGCATCTCATTATGTGCCCGAGTCTGCCTCTTATTCAGATTGTTGACAACAGAGAGGCCTTGACCGTCATTTATTTTTCATGCTAGAAGGCTGATTTCCATACACAAAAATAGCTGAGAGGCAACTAGAAGAAGCAATGGGATTGTGTTTGTATTCATGTGCGTGTGGAATGAACCTTATCTGCTGCTGGGGGAAGATAATGATAGTGGGGGCACTGTCAAGATCCTCAGCTGAAAAGAAAATTAAACACTTGTAGAGAAGCAGAATGAGATCAGTTATGAAATCTATGGCGGTAATGCCATGGCCTAGACCTGATTTTCTCCCTCCCTGTTCTAAGCGGTTTTTAATTCTTACAGCAAGGCCACTTACTCGTTATTGGACCATAATCCATCGTACTAGGGTTTTCAGATTTGATGGCTGTAATCTAAAGGAGTGTAAATGTAAATAAGAGGAATCTGTTTCTGGACCCGGGCTCTACAACTAGCATGATATCTACCAGAAAATGTGGTTGTCCACAAGTGAAGGATTTTTATATGGCTAATAATTTTCCCTCTTCTAGTGGAAGCCTGGTGAAGCAAACCTCCAAGGGAAATACTCCCCTTCATTACTGCAGCCTGCACAATAAGCCTGAATGCATAAAACTCCTTCTGCGAGCAAAAGCCAACATTGCAATCAGTAAGTGATTATGAAATAATATTAGTGTTCTGAATGAGAAGGCAAACTGTCAGTCTATTTCACTATAATGCTATAGTATGTATAGTGAATACTATAATGCTATGATCGTGCATGCTCTATAGTATATTTCTTCTTCTTTTTTTTTTCCTATCTCCTCTGCAGTGTTTTTTCTTGATTTTAGGTTTATTTTCACTTAGTAGTAATGGATGAATGTTCAGTTTAAGACAACATACTTGAATATTTGTATCACTGTAAATTTTATTTTAAGACTGCATACCTGAATATTTAACCCATTCCCATTAATGTCACTGCATTGGCTTAGCCTGTTTCTGGCCAGTATTTAACTTCAAGCCATTTAAAAATAAACACAAGAAATTACTAAATTCTATAGAACTATGGGAGAGAACAACATTCTGCAAAGATTGGGTATGTTGTTTTAGGCTTATCTTCATATCTATCAAACCCAACAGTTAATCACTTGATTGGTGGCTAAACATGCTGTTCCAGGTACCTACCAACACTTGCCCACCCCACAGGTGCCAGCACTTTACCCAGGGCAAGGCAGTAAATCTCACCCTAGCAATTCAAACCTACATTCAGGAGCATTAGCACAAGAGTCAAGGACAAAGCTTGAGTAGGTAAATTCTAATAGAAGCGAGTATGTGTAGCTCAGGGTTGAACTCTGGAGTCCTTAGGGTTCTCTGAGCTTGGCTGTTTTCTTGCAAACGCTTTGTTACCCCAAGGACTCCACAGTAGGTAAATTGTTTTTATAACTGATAAGAAAGTAGTCTTAATTAATAAAGAAAATCAGCTACTGCCAAATCTAGAAATCAAGTCATATTTGTATCAGGCATAGGGTTGAAATCCTGCAACTCTTTCTCCTGCCCTTAGTTGGTATTGGACATCTTGCCACTCATTCTTGGCCTTAAGAGCAGAACATCTGCACAGGGTTTTGATAATGGTACTATCTGGCCTCAGGCTCTTTTGTTTCCAGCCCTGTCAACTACAGCCCTTGCAGGTAGAGTAATGGGTGTTTTTTTTCCTCTCCAGAGGCAATGATTGGTGAGATGGGAAACAAAGCCAGGGAAATCCACCAATCACTTTCCATAACTTGTACCACATAAAATCAGCAATGACTGGACCATTCTGTGGCAGAATAGAGATTGGCAATGAGAGCAGCACAGTTTATGCTGCCCTGGCATACTTTACTGCTGCCCTAAGGACTGGAGGATAGCATTTTAACCCTTTGCCCTTAGTGCATTCAATTACCAGAAGCTACAGTGAGTGTTAATTTCACTATAATTTGCAATTTATTGTGATACAACAGATTTATCTTCTCTGCAGTCTTGAGGAATTCACTTCTCCTTTCCTTCTTTGATGCAGCTGTAAGAAAGAAATTAGAAGTTTTCATGTTCAATATTGATTAACCACAATTTAGCAGTGTATTCATAAGCTAAAGTCTAATTAATCTTGTAACTATGGCTTCCTTGAGCTGACAAGCAGTCATGTAACTGTAGATATACCAGCTGAGTCTTGGCTGCTCTTCTGCTTAAGAAAAAAATTAGGCTCAGAAAGTATCAACCCCACATGTGTCATTTTGAAGAGATTTTATTCTCAGATGACACAGACCTATCTCTAGTATAATGACTGTAATTGTGAAAACAACAGAACAGCTTTCATTACTTTTTTTTTTGTATCTTATTGTACACAATGTTTAAATTTACATAGTGTTATCTTCTATGTTAATAGTTTCTATATGTAACTTGGAGAATCACTTAAGAATTAATGTTTTAAAAACTGTGTTTAAAACAGAGCAACTTTATATAAACTGCAGTCTAACTGGCTTACTTCAAAGAAACCTTTAGGCATCAATGGTCACGTTCTAACACAGCAAGCTGAGCTCAATCAAAAATAAAAACAAGACTTACTAAATTCTACTCTGAAATGGAAGAAAAAGAAAGAGAAGAATTTATGAAAAGAAAATGTATTCCCATCACAATATTCCGATTTATCATAATGCCCAATATAGGCATTCTTTATCCTGCTCCCTACTTCACTTGACTCATCAAAACCATACCGTAGTGTAGTGTTTCAGTATGGCTCAGCACCCACTATAAGGGAGGTCAGCCATGAATTTTCCTATGCCATATATTTTCCTTTTAGGAGAACTTTGCTCATACTTCCTGATTTCTTCCACACTACCTGCTTAATCCAGAGTAGAAAACCTTTTTAAATCTGGTTTTCACAAAGGCTCTAGCTGAGGCAGTTGTCAGAGTGTTGCATTTCAATGTTTTATATATTGTCTTCCTGTCTTTTGTAAGATCTCTCTCTTTCAGGGGTTGCTACAGGGAGGGGGTCAAAAAAGTCAATATGGTGGCCACAACCATGTGATTGAAGCCCCACCCTTTTTTACATGCATGATAATGCACAAAAAAATGGGCAGGCCTTCAATTGCATGATTGTGGCTTCCATATTGACTTTTTTAATCCACCTGCAGACACCCCTGTTCTTGTTCTGCATTTAGGTGCTGGTGGAAAAAGTATCTCAGCCATGCCAAACAATCACAGTGGCAAATCACCCTTTTTTTTAGGAAAAAAGTTTCAAACTGGAAATACAAACACACACAGGTAGCCACAGTTTTTGAATGTCTTTCTGATATCCTTTCTGTCCAGAAGTGCAACTTTCTTGTCTGGACTTAAATGCCATCTTCAAAATGTGGTTGACACTATGATTTATATAAATGGAGTCAAATCTATTAACAATTTCTCTAATTATTATTCATTTGGTGATGTCTGACATTTTCCCACAGCTAATGAAGCTGGAGAGACAGCACTTGATATTGCTAGGCTAATGAATCACACTACATGCGAGGATCTGGTAAGAAACAGCAGGTTTAACACAAATTTCTAACATCTTCCTAGGACCCTGACAAGAGGTGTCTGGATTATGTTCTCCAGACATAGCTAAAGGCAGGATCTTTTCAAAATGCAAAGTATGTTGAAACTATTATGACCCTATTATACATATGCCTTTTTTCTGCAGCTTTTATCATGATCTCTTCTTCATTTTTACCTAGCATAGCACTTAATTGTAAATTATAAAGCAGAAACGTGTTTGTTAAGTCATAACCACAACTGCTTAAATTAAAGTGTGTCTGTTTTTATATGACTTATGTATGTGATCATCAGCTAAAGATGATAGAGTAACAGATTCTCCTCACTTGCAAACAAAAATCTAGCGAGCGTGTTTCTTTTTCCTTTTGAATAAGTGAAAAGTTAGATGTATATTCACTTAGGGATGCAAACAAAAATGTATAGTTTCACTTTTAAGAAAAGGAATAAAAAAATGATTTTCTTGACTCTGTATTGAGAAGAAGCAGAGATGTTGTAGGCATTAATAGGATTACCCAAATACAGTGGTACCTCGAGTTATGAACTTAATCCATTCCATGACTCTGATCGCAACTCGAGTTGGTCGCAACTTGAGGTAAATTTTCCCATAAGGTTCAATGTAAATACGGTTAATCCGTTCCGCCCTCCGAATTTGGTCGCACCACAAGGCAAATTTCCCCATAAGGTTCAATGTAAATACATACAAGCCTTATTCTTGCCAAGCCTGCTCTGCATTTTCTTTGGAGCCATGCTGACAAGCACACCAAAAACCTTCCAAATGCCACAAAACACACCACAAGCCTCACCGAACGTCTCCTTGCTACCGCGATCTCGCCCACAGGAAGCCGCGACCGTGTGGCAGCAGGGCAAATGGCCGCGGATCCAGTTCGTAGCTCGAGGCGGAGTTCGCATGTCGAGGTAAATTTTTGGGGCCGGAGCTGGTCGTATCTCGAAAAATTCGTAAGGAGGGGCGTTCGTAACCCGAGGCACCACTGTAATTGAACAGGCAAAGGAGGTCACAAACAGTTGGAAGGAGGACAAATGGGAAGAAAAGGAATTGACTTTCTTGGCATTGCAACAAAAATTACAGCAGAGAGCTGCAAAAAACATGCACTTAGGTCTACATGTATGTGAAATTACTTTTTCCAGCATCAGAAAGATTGGATTTTCAATCACAATATTTGTCCAACAAATCTTTATTTTCAAGAACATATGCTAGCGATAATATAGAATTGATGCCACTCTTTTCAAATTTCACCATAGAAACCTATGTCGAGTCCTGCGATCTACAGAGTAGAGTGATCATAGATTTGAAGGGGCTGGATTGAAACCTGTTGCTGGAATCAGGAAATAAACTGAATAACGTAAATCTAGGCTGTTGGGTCTGTAGACAGACTAGGGAAGGAAAGAAGCAGGCAATTTACAACGTCACAATACACAAACATTTGAATGACTACTGTTGTGAAAACAGTTCAAAATAATTTAAAAAAAAACCCAAGACACTCAAAAAGCAGGACAATGTTGGATTTTAAGGCTATGCCTGCCGGACAAAGAACCTGAGGACAAAAAGGAGGACAGGTCCTCCTCCTTTTGCTGGGCACCTGGTAGCCTTAGGTTCGAGGGAAGCTCTTACAAGGTTCCTTAATCACAGGCAAACCATGAAATGCTTTCTTAGAGGTGATAATTTTATGAATGAAAATAAGGAAAGGACTGAAATCCCATGGATTGGATATAGGCCCAATGTCAGGTGCAGCTTTCCTCCTCCTCCCTCCGTTCTTTTTTTCATCAGCTATAATAGGTAGGTTTTCTCAGGTCAGAAATAGTGAGGTTGAAATGTAGAAATATTCAGTCCTCAGCCTTGAATTCATCCTGTGCTGAAGTTGGTCTTGTGATTTCTCAAAAAAAAAGAAAAAACAGACTTTTCTGTTTTTGTTTTTGTTCTTGTTTAACTTAGTCTTGGGTGTTTGAGAATTACTTTTTAAATTTGTCTTGATGGTTGTTTTGAGATTTAGTTAGTTGGTTTATATAGCTGATGCTCAGCACATGTCTCAGGGTTGTGTGCATTAATCAAGAGCAATAAATCCACTTTACAGTAAACAATAAAAAAACTAAACATGAAAACGCAGGCGCGTGCAGTGCTGGGGAAAATTCTTCCAACAGGACCATCCCACTCCCTAACCCAATGTCTGGGAAAAGAGCCAGGTCTTTGCTAACTTTTGAAAGGCAGGCAGGATCATGGCCAATCAAATCTCAGGGGGGTGCTGTTGTAAAAGGGGCAACAGAGAAGCACGTCTCCTGGGTCCCACCAGGTGATATTACCTAAGCCAGTGTTTCTCAACCTCAGCGACTTTAAGACATCTGGACTTCAACTCCCAGTATTCCCCAGCCAGCAAGGAATTGTGGGAGATGAAGTCTAGAATGGAGCTGGAAGTGGTAGAAAGTGCTTCTGCTAGGACTACAGCTATAGTTTTCTGGCTGCCCACACAATCTGAAAAAGCTCAGTGGGAGGAGTTCACTCATGATGTCTGCCATTGGATCTGAATAGAAGTGAAAGGAAGGAAGGTTGAACCACTGATGGACAGATGATTGAAAGGGAATTCATTTATACCCTTTGACCATCTTATTACTAAACAAGTGCAAAAAAACACCTTGAGAATTTATGTGAAATTCTTCTTTGAAATTTCAAAACACTTTCTCTTCCACTGAACTGAATGAAAACTGGGGGGGAAAGCAGAACAACTGTTCTATGTAGGACTACCCTGAGTACACAGCACAGCACTTTATAGTAGTGCGATTACAGATCTAAAGATTCCTTCTCTTTGTTTTCTGGTACTTCCTAATTTCCACTGAAAGTCCCAAATACAAAAGAAAACAGCTGTTAGTCCAGTAGGTTTAGAGTTTGCTTGGAACTTTCCCTGCACACTACAAACATGAGCTGAGATGGGGTGTTCTGTGTCTTCCAGCTATTGCAGGCTGAAAGTAATCAGTTCAATATGCGTGCCCATGTTGAATATGAGTGGCAACCAGGCCAAGAGGATATGTTTGAAAGTGATGATGAACTGGATGAGAAGGTAAGATCTCAGCACTTCTGGTCAGTTATTGTGTAGGCTGAAATGTGTGGCCATCAATTCTTATTTCTTTCAGTTGTGCTTAATTGCCAATAGAAGAGAACATATGTAGCTCAGGGTTGAACTGTGGAGTCCTTGGTGCTCTCTGAGCTTGGTTGTTTGATTGCAGATGTTTCATTACCCAACTAGGTAATGACTAGGTAATGACTAGGTAGCACTAATGATATTACCTAGTTGGTTAATGAAATGTCTGTAATCTAACAACCAAGCTCAAAGAGCACCAAGGATGCCACAATGTGCTTAATTGATATGGTACAGATTCAGCACCCTGTTAATGGATTATCGACTTTTTTATTGGATATCTTTTCTGATACCAATTCCATGAAAACTATATGAATATTTATCAGAGTCACTGAATTATAAAAGCAATGGGGTCCTACCTAATTTCCTAGACTTATTTTGATATTCCAAGGCTGGAGTCTTGCACTATGTTTATGTCATTGAATATCAGTGGTCTTAAGCACATCTCATTCTGTGGTTAGGTTGCCACCCATAGACTTTCATCTGAAAGTTGTGCTACAGACAGACTACTTGTTACTATATATCTAAGACCACTATTTTAAAGAGGATTTTTTTCCTAATATTATGGTCCCAAATATTATGATAAATGTATCAGTTATACAAGTATATGAATATAAAGAATACTATTTCTATCTTCATCTTTCCAGTAATATAGTTTACTTATATGTTGCAGCTCTGTCCAGTGAAAAAAGATCGCTTTCATCGTCCGCAAAGCTGCTACAATCTGCCTGGGTCAGCCTCTCAGTCATGGAAGAACCCAGCGGGCTTTTCCAGAGGAGCCAGTCCAGCATCCCAGGACAAATGCCAAGACTTATATGCCATACCGCATGCCTCTAGATCTGCTGCAACAGCATCTCCTCCCACTCTTGCTTATCCAGGCCCACCACTGCCACTACGCAATGCACCCAGAGGTTAGACAGTGTTTTCTATGTTGTCGGAATTTTATCAAACTTTACTAGGTTAGTTCCATTGTGTACTCTTTGATCTTTTCTTAACTGTCTTAGCTTTCCATCCATTCTACCTGGATAAAATTGTTGGCAGTAATCTATTTTAATATTGAATGCAATTGGTGTAAAACAACATACTTATACTTTAATATAAATACAGTAGATGAATCTGATTATATAATTAATCCATTCTATTTATTTGCTTCCTGCGGTTTATTAAAATTGCTGTAATTGAATTTATTTCTCAGCCCCCAGCTTCTCTCCTCCAATACCCCCAACCAGCAGCTCTGTCTACCCTGTAGATACAGCAGCTAAAAAGGTTGTGCCTCCACCTCTGACCATTAGACATAAGCGGACCTCCTCAGAGCCTTTCCCCTCTACACCACTGGATCACAGTCCTTCTGATGGTAAGAGAGCCTACTAAATCACTTATCAACTGGAAAATGCTACAGTTATAGAACAGGAGCAGCCTAAAATAAAGGAATATATGAAATGGTTTCATACTAATTCAGATAACTGATCCATTATGCTTTTGATGCAGGCAGTTGTGCATCTTCACCCCAAGATGAACAGGCGATGTGGTGGGAGTGTTCACCTGGTGCTTGAAGGCTGTGAGGGATTGGATGGGATGGGATGGGCTTAGGATGAATCCCAGCAAGACAAAAGATGTTGTTTGTTCAGAACCCCTTGGTATTCCAGGGTATTTCCATTTTTAACTCTGGATAGGGTGGCAGTACCCCTAAAGGAGCAGGTGTGCAATCTCAGGGTGCCCCTGGACTCAGAGTTCCTGGTAGTACAGCAGATAGAGGTCATGGTCAAGGGGGCATTTGCCCAGCTTGGGATGGTGCACTGATTTATTTAGACCAGGAGGCTCTTGCAGTGGTAGCTCATGCCTTTATCATCTTGAGACTGGATTGCTACAATTCACTTTACATGAGACTGTCCTTGAAGATAATTTGGAATCTACAACTGGTGCAAAATCTACTGGCAGCCAATAACAGCTGCTACAGCAGAATAACATTAATATTGTAGGAGCTGCATTGTCTGATAGTAGCTTTCCAAGTCCAGTTCAAAGTGCTGGTTACTACTTATAAAGCCCTTTATGGTTTGGGTCCTTGCTATCCTCAGGACAACTATTTGAGATAGAATATGCCTGTTGAGTACACACTGACTGAGAGAGCATGTTGTGAATCCTCTTCTACCCCAAGAGGTTAAGGGGATGGAAGCCTAGAGGCAAGCCTGCTTGGTTCTAGCCCCCTCATTCTAGACTAACATGCTGGCTGAAGAGTATATGGTGCCCCTAGGCCACATTGATTGATGGCACCACCTTCCTCCAATGTGAAGAATTTTTTCGAAGGAGGGACAGCTTTGGTGCCCCCTAAGCTTGGTGCCCGAGGCCAGTGCCTACTCAGCCCTAGCCTAAAGCTGGCTCTGCCCAGAGATTAGAACAGGAGGGCTGTTAATGCACAGAGCCTTTTCCACAGAGCCTTCAAATGGTATATGTAAGACAATTGTTAGCAACTGTTTGGATAGAAGCTGATTTTTGTGGATGATATGATTTTATGTATTAACGTATTTAGTGCACATAGTTTTTGTTGTAAGTTTACTGGTTTTATAAACTGTGTAGATGAGGCACTGCAATATAATGTATAATAGATAAAATCATGTACCAGGTGCTATTATTTGAAATCTGAACAAGACATATTAGGATATATGGGATGCAGGATTCTTAGAAATTAAAAAAATTAAGCTCTCATAATGCTTCTATAGTGCAGCTAGGCTGCATGAAGCGTGGCCAGCAGCAGAGTCACCAACTGGTTTTTATTGCTTTAGTGACTTAATCTGTAACTATCACAAGTTGTTACAGTGATTCAGATGTTTCCTAGCTTGATGAGCATTTTATAGACTCTGAATATGTGCTAATAAGATATGTTAAACATTGATAAAATTAGTTATTATGTGAGACAGAAAACTTAATTCACACTGGTTTTACTGTTTCTAACTCATTAGACATAATTGGATTCAGTAAAAGAGAAAAAATAGCTTTGATTCTGTCTCTTGTTAGATTCTAGATCTTTCTCACTTCCAAGACGTTGCTCTCCAGAAGGAGCTTCTCCTAGGAGTTTGAGGTAATTGTGTATTTGTGATATGCAGAACTGAATGAAAGTGCTACCTGTTTTGAAATTAGGTTTGTTCTGAGTGTACATCCTGGTCTTGATATCTTGAATAGAGACTAGGTAAGCTCCTATAGGAGACTTAAATTGATTGTGTGTCAGGTGGTTGGCAATGGGAATATAAAAGCTACTCTGGCCAGAATAGTCGTTAACACTGGTCTTCTTTTCTTCACCAGCCAGCAGTTGGGACTGGTGGAAATCTTTAAGTATGTTTTGTCAATGCAAATTTAAGCTACTTTGCACTGACCTATGAATATCTAGACAGTAGCTATCATTCAGACACTTCCAGTAGGAAGTAGAGGATTATTCAACTTACTTTTCTTTTTTCCTGACCCTCTTCCTCCCCACCCTCATTATTTCCCTCAGTTCTCAGCCTTCCGAACTCCCTGAAGGGGTGGGTTCCTGGCAGCAAGGTAAGATCGTTTCTTCTAAATGCACTATTTAGTTGTAGCTGAAGATTGATATATCTTTCCTCTGGGAGGCATTTAGGTTGTGTAAAAACTCAAGTTACACAACTGTTTGCAATTCTTGGGAGAGGGGGCTGAGGAAAAAATACCCCTTCAAGTTTTATCACTGTGAAAAGTTTCAAGTTTTATTATTGTAGTGCTATGGGAAGTGCAATTATATGAGTATTATAAATTCTGTTTGGATAGCACCTAGAAATTAATAGGGATAAGTTCTCCCATACCAAGTTCAGGGATAATTATCAAATTCTTTAACACACAAAGTCACCTACTTCACTATCTATCTTATAATAATAATATATTTCTAAATTATTTTGATCAATAATTTTGATTTTGATTATAATCAAAATTTATTTTTGATTAAATCTCTGAATTGGAGATTGAGTGGACACAGTGGAACACATTAAACACTCTGAATGGAAAAAAAAAAACTTCTTTTCTGGGATAAAGTGGCTACTTTATGCCGTATGATCCCAGGGGGAAAAAAAAACTAAGCTGCTTCAAGGTATTCCTAACTGCTTTAAAGTATTCCTGACAGATGCTACAGATCCTTCCAAAATTCTGTTCAGTCCTAATAAAGACTTTTGATTTCTTGTATGATCCCATTCCCATCTTTAAAAGCAGCAATCCGAAAATAATAAAAGCAAAACAACCACTATAATATCTCTTGAGGCCCACCAGCTATGAGGACACTGAGATATGGTCTACCAGATGACAAAGGCTGCCTACCTTAGTCTGTGATGGAAGTGACAGCTTTTATAGCATACTACAGTGGCTCTATGTATTTGAGAGAAGCCATTTTGGCTGCGAAATCAAATCCCATACTCTGTACAGCAATCCAGATTAAAGCATTCTTGGCAAATGGCTGCCCAGTTACGCTTGAATATATCCAGTGAAGGGGAATCTAGGTAAATAGGAAGTTTCATTATCAAACTGGATATTTTTCCTCATGTTCAAGCAGAATTTGCCTTAAGCAAAATCATTATTCCAAGTTCTGCATTTGAGCTTATGGAAGAACAGATTGTTATCTTCTTTCTGAAATCTCTATAGATATTGAAAAATGCTATTCTATTTCTCCTCAGTCATTTCCCTCAGTGTTGGAAGAGTCAGCTCTCAATGCATATTAGCATCTATGTCTCTCGTAGCACATCAACCTCAGAGGTCAATAGGATATGGTCAGCTACTATTACATAAGTAGTGATTCCAAACTATAATACATGTCTCCCTTTTATGCAGTCATTAGTTCCAGCAAAAACTGTCCAGAGGTGTCTACAATCGATCACACTGCTGTCTCACTCAGATAAACAGAGAAGCATCTGCATCCTAATTGGGGCTAAAAGGAATATGGCTTATTGACCTCCTGTTCTAATGAGGATGCATGTTCAGATTAATATAGGTTAAATGCAGGAGAGGATGAGCATAGTAGTTTTGCTCAGAATTGTTGTATTGCTCCCCCATCTTCATCCATTCATGCCCCCTTCCATGTATTATTCCCAATTCTTGTGTTGTTTGGATACATGTAATTTGCCCCTGGAAGGATGGGCTACAAAACTACTAATGCCTTTGGATCATTACGCTGTAGAGTCTGGTAGGCAAGCCACCACCAATATCTGAGTAGAATCTCAATAAATCCTCCAGCAAAAAGTGTGTCCTTGCTCTCTCCAGTCCAGTTTATTATGTTCTATCTGTGCCAGCGTCCTAAGTGACTTATGGATATTTAAGGCTCATGGAACTGGTTCCCACCCCTTCTTCTTCAGGATTAGTTCTCCTGGCAGCTATCCACTTTTGGGCCATTGGGATTGGCTTTCAACTATGATTCATTTATGGTCTCAAAAGTTTCTAGAATTATGTCTTCTCCTCATAGCATGTATCAAGATTTTGGCACAAACAATAAAATTCAGAGAGAAAGAATAAACAGTAGCTCTGACCCTCCCAGCAAATGTAGCTTTGGCAAAAGTGTAAGTACAGTGCACAATATCATGAGGGGAAAAGATTCTGGCATTAGGTTCATCACATTGTGACAAATAAGCCTACCCTAAAATAGGGTAACTAAAAATCTATTCTTGCACCCTGTCAGATTTCAAGTGCCCTTTTGTAAGCATCATCCCAACACATCCCAACATCAACCCTCGGTCTCCTAATTATCTTTGTTGCTCTGCTCCAATTTCTTGCAATCTTTATTTAAGTGTACCTAGAACTGAACACAGTACTCAAGGTAAGAGTCTGATCAGTGACAAATGGAAGGAAGTTATGATTTCCTGTGGTTTGGAAACAATATTTTTGTATTTCTCAGGAATTCAGCAAGTAACTATTATGGGGACCAGGTTGTTCAACCAGCAACACTGGTTCTGTAACTCAGGCGTGAAAGAAATAGACTGCTAAAGTTGTCTTTCTCTTCAGAAAGAAGTGACCCATTATGTATCCCATATTGTGTGGAGACCAGATGCTGTACAAATAGTACTGAATCAGAGTAAAAATTACACAGCATTAAACACACCAATGTGCTTTCTGCATAATCACTTAGAATCATCCAAAAATAAAAGGGACATATCTTTTTACATTGCAGCTGCCTCAAAAGAAATGAAGATTCCTTCTGAGCCGAACCAAAGCTCAAGAGAGAACCACTGGGCTTTTTCTCAGTCTCCTGAATCATCAGATGATATTCCTCCACCACTGCCAAGAAGGGGAGACATGGTGTGTTCTTAGTCTTAATATTCATTGGGGTTTTTTTTTTAACCTTTTACTTAGAATACCCATTTACGAACTAAGCTAACTCTCTTCCTCTGATAAGAAATCTCCAGGATGCTGTCAAAATATATATGAACCCATGATAAGATTAACTTTGGGGCAATTAGCTGTTGGCTGTAAATGTTTTCAATTCAAAAATTGCTACCGTCACAGTGAATATACATACACTTGCACCAAAATGTCTAGAGTTTAGGAAATTCATTGTGTGATGGTCTCATCTCACATGTTTAGGTTTCTTCACAAATGTTTGGGATTTCATTCAATAAACTGGTATCAATAAAAGCCCAATTAGCTTGGCTAGATGGATGCATGAGACTGATGCACAAATATATAAATTATTTTTAAAACCTCAAAGATATCTACAGTTCTGACCATTTCTTCTTTTTTATTTGCCTTGTGCTTGTATAACTGACTATATCACTTCCATATGACATACAGTATCCATACCCCTAAGCTTGATATTGTTTGCTTATGGCAGAATAAGTCCAGTCTGCATCGTGTCAGGGCCCTTTATGATTGTCAGGCTGATCGTGAAGATGAGCTCACTTTCAAGGCTGGAGAAATCATTATAGTAGAAGGACAGGAGGACTCCAACTGGTGGGTAGGTGTCAATTTTCTCTATATGATTATTACTGCGAATTCCTTACTGTGCACTGAACACATCCCATAAGACCAACTTCAGGTTTGGGGCAAAGGAGCCTGTAAGAATTTTCCTATTGGGTCATTGGGCCCATTTTTGGCAATGGATGGCATGGCAGCTTTATATGGAGCAGCAGCAGGCAATGAAATATTCTGAGTATTTAGCATCTGGTTTTAGATGGCATGTAACTTTTCAAATAATCTTCCAACCATTATGTTAACTTTCCATTATACCTTGGATTAATGCTATATTGGAACCATTGTGAGAAAATAAAAATGGTAAATAGATTCAGTTGTCCAGAATTCCTGGTCTGCCACAAAAGAAAAGGTAAAACGGAGCTCAAGATAAGCATTAAAGGTGTTTGTAACAGTTAAGTAAAGACTCATCCCATCTAATATATCCCAATTCCAACATGTGGAAAATGATGGGATCAGAAATACAGATATGCATGTATATCTTCTAGAGGAGCTTCTAATATTGTGCACTTTTCACCCTCCCTGTTAAAACAGCCTTACTTTTTGTTTTATTTTTTTTTTTCAGCACGGCAGGATTGAAGAGCACCCTCATAGGAAAGGTGCCTTCCCAGTGTCATTTGTTTATATACTGCCTGAATAGAAGGTGAACAACTGAAAGGTATACATCTAATTCACTCAAATTACAATCCACTCTGCTTTAATAGGGCCTCCTGCCCTCTGAAAACCCACCTGCAGTTAACAGTTCTACAGAGGGACTTGCTGGAGTTAGAACCAAATTCATTGGTACTGAAATGTCATACAGAGGACATTCATACACCTCCTCAAGTCATTGGCAAGAAGTCCATTGATTTTTTAAAAGACGACACCTGAAGTGCAAGATCTATTTGATGAACTCATCAAACATTTATGTGGCAATGGTGCAATTTCTTGCTGCCACTGTATGTGCATGTATGCAAGAGGTGCATGGATGCCTTTCAAACCCCACTGTCATCCAGCTGTTAGAACGGAGAATGATCTAAGCAGAAAGACTTCACTGATTGGAATTGCCTGTGGCTGCTTCGTTCACATAGTCTCCAAAGTGGTATGAGAAGACCACTTCTACTCATTTCACCTCTTCTGTGATTATTCCATTCTGGCTATTTTTCACTGAATAATGGCTCCTATAAAAATAGCTTTAAAACTGTTTGTTTAGAGTTCTTTTTGTAACTTAAAATACTAAGATCAGAAAAGACTGTCTGGACTCTAAATCTATGGATTTCAGCTATCTACTTAGGCATGAAATGTCCCAATATTTAACAGTATACATAATCGTATAATCCATAATAATGTGAGCCAAAGAAAGAGAAGAAATGAATCAAGACATGTCATAAGAAGATACTGCCTGTGCCTACTGTATATTTCTAAATGTCAGAAAATGCAAATGTATAGCCTTTCTTTATTCTTCTCTTCCCTATGTTCATGAGACATAGGGAAAAGCGTTCTCAGAAATAATACTTTGGGAAGCATTATTCCAAAATTCCAGTATATTAATATCTGAAGTAAAATCATAATGTAATTTCTGCCTTGTCTGTTTGTACATCTGTATGTGCAATCGATGTATTCCATAAGGACTCCTTCCAAGGGGTGAAGAAGAATGTAGGAAACTTACATATGAAATATCAAAACGTAAAAATCACAAAATATATTTCAGTTTTTGCAAACACATCCATCACTTCCTTGAAAACGTTGTTTATTATAGAAAGAACATAACACATACACTAATTCAGAATCTTATAAATTTTCCAACCAGATGCATCATTCTCCTACTATTTCTAATACAGTCCTAGAGTAAATATGGCATGTTGAAACTTCCTTTTCCCCAAGTTAACAGGACAATTTCTTTTAAATCAGTTCCATTTCTGTTTCTAATAATGCAAAATGATGTTACTAATGCAGAACTGTTCTACATGCTTTTATGTTATTAAAATAAATACAGTATCCCAAATGTCTTAATGGTGCTTTATATTTACTAAGAATGTGATACACCACCTGCAATAGCCATTTCTGTCCTTGTCTCTGAATTGAATATGGCTCATAATCATCTCTCTTATCAATGCCTGTTTCACTGAGAAGAGGATGATAAAGGGGAAATGTTATCATTGAAAACGTTGGGACTATATACTATTATTTCATCTCTTTATTTTTGTTCAAATTCATTCTCCAAAATTATCTCGTCCTCCTTTATATTAACAGTAATTTGCTAAGTCATAAATTGTTGTTAGTATAACAGAAGAATCCTATTTTTATTTACTCCCCTCCCCCATGCAAATGTTTCTTTTGGGGGGGAATGACACTCTGTTCTGGCCTTGGTTTATTCAAGGCTTTGATTATGAATGGTAAATATATCTTTGCTGTGTTCTGTTCAGTGTAAAAAGGAAATGTTCTCAAAAGTAGAATAGGGAAGTGGCCATACGTGTTAAATAGAAAAAGAGAAATAGCCTTAATATAACTGTTTGTGAAACCTACATATTTCTACTTTCATGTAGATAGATATACTAGAGTAGTACAAGTGATTCTGAATGAGATGCGAGCAGAAATGCTAATTCTAAATAGCAACATGACCATAAACTATTATGTTTTTTAAAAGAAATGTTAATTGCAATGTTACTGAAATTTAATAAAATAAAACTAATATTTAAAAAAATGCTAATCCATCCACCTTTTTAAAAATATTTTAATTAGAATTTTACATTATAGTAAAAGTATAAAAATGAAAAGAAAAAGAAAAAAGATAGGAAATAAGAAAAAAAAATTAAAAAAACATAGAATTTTGACTTCTACCCTTCTTTCTATCAAGTAATAGCCACCTTACTTTTCCCCTTCCCTCTTTAACCCTTTCTAATTCCCAAATCCATAACTCATCAGTTCAGTCTTTTCTTCTTTCAGCAAAAAGTCCATACAAGGCTTCCAGCCTTTTAAAAAAGACTGTCATTTTTTCCCTGACCAGAATGGTCAGCTTTGCCATACCCACGAGCTCTGTCAATTTTATAATCTCATCAATACTCTACTGTGGATGTTTCATTATTCTTCCATTTTTGTGCATACTTCTTGCCACAGTTACCATATACAATATTAGTTTCCCATATTTCTTTTCTAGTACAGCATCCATAAAACCCAATAAAAATAGTTCTGGATTCATTGCAATATTAATCTGCATTAATGTATGAATTTGCACCCAAAATAATCCATCTACCTTCTGCTGTTTTGCAGTTTTGGAAGTCTCTCTTTTCTTATTTTTTTCCTTCCCTAATGCTATAAAAATGTATATATTAAAATTTGAGAAAATTGAGATTCAGAAATTCTAGCTTCAGTGAAATCTCTCTGTGTGTCTTTTGCAAATACTGAAATAAAGTGTACCCTGAAGAAGTAAACATAAACAAATCCAGAACTCAGTATTGCTAAAATTATTTGAGATATGTATTAATTTGTATTAATATGGCAGACAGACTTTGTTAGCTAGAAATCACAGTATACTTACACTAGGGTTACTAGATCTGGGCTGCAAACATGTAGATGACCGCTACATGGCAGCAAAGACATACAGAAAATTCTTTCCTGCCATCTAAAGATCATACAGATTTGCAGCCCAGATCTTTTACAGTAATCGTTGTTATAGGTAGTGATAAGGAATTGATGATGAAATAAGTACACAGTGCTTTTGGAGCGATGGCATTAGGAGTGATAGTATTAGCAGTAAGAGAAATAAGGTTTATTGTATGTTTGTTGATTTAGAGAAAGCATATGGTAAAGTAAATAGACTTGAATTATAGGATGTTTTGCATGAATATAAAGACTGCTTGCTGTGTTATTGATTGAGGATCTAAATTATTTGGATTACATTACATTAATTACATTTGAACATTAATATATAAGACCAAGGTAGTTGTTTCTGACAGGGGACGTGGTGTGAGTGATTGCAAGTTATGCATACATGGTGAAAAATTAGACTAAGTTGATGAATTTGTAAATTTGGTACTTAAGAAGAATGTGTGGTCTAAAAAGAAGAGATTGTGAGAAGGAAATCAAATTCCTCCCCCCCACCCGCATGTCAGCAGGAAGTCAAAGCTTCCCATTTGTCTCACCCTACCATTGTTTATCTTAACAGCAATCAAGGCATATGATTAAATTATAGTAAGAATGGGTTCACCTAAAAAGATTAAAAACATACCAGGAAGAATCAAGAGTCCTCCACCCCAGCCCAAAATTAAATGACTAAAGACCTAGCAGGAAGGGCCAACATTCCTTGAAGCTGTAATCGAATCATAAAAAGATTTCTTCCCCAAAGGGATCTGCATTCCAATTAGACAATACCTGATAAGGCAAATATAGGAAACCCCAGCTCAGTAGGGTGCCTGACCTTAGAATGCTTCCTAGTCAATTTCACCGGCCAGTGCTGTCTCTTGGAATCCCGGTTAATTACCTTGTCTAAGAATCCCTGGGGGGGACGCGGTGGCGCAGCGGCTTAATGACGCTGAAAGTGCCGGCCAGAAATGGCTGAAAGCTTCAGCGGTTCGAGTCCAGCCTCGCGTTAACAAGGTGAGCTCTTGTTTCTATACCCGCAGCTTCTGCCAACTCAGCAGATCGAAAACATACGTGAGTAGATAAATGAGGACTCTCACTCCGGTGGAGGAAAAATGCTGGCAGCGGCTCAACAGAGAGAGACGGGACAAGTTGCCGGTAAAAGCGCGAAAACCGCGCTCGTCCGAAAAAGGGGCGCGAAGCAACGGAAATCCCGCCTCCTGTGCTGCCAGCTGGGCTGACGCTCTAGGAATTAGGCTCTGGCAAAGTCTAATTCCGAAACTAGAAAGATGCAATTGCCTTGAAAACCGCTAGGGGGCGGTCACTGCAGGGTCAGTAATGACTGTTAAGCAGATAAAAAAAAAAAAAAAAAAGAATCCCTAGAGAGCCGGCATTCCTTCACACCTTGCAGGGAACAATAGTATTTTCCCTATGAAAGGAACTCCTGGGGAAATCCCAAGCGAGGCCACCCCGACAGCTGATCGTTTTGTGTATCTGGCTTTCAGAAAATAAAGTCTTCTCTCTCCTTCAAGCAACCGTCTGCATGTTTATTCCTGGCTTGGAGATGAACCTTGTAAGCTTTCTTTTTAACAAGATCAAGAATTAGTGGGTGCTGAATGAATGCAGACTGAATATGAATGGGAGTGACCAGTATGAAAGGAGTACATTGAGGTGGTTTGGTCATATAGAGAGAATGAATTAGGATCAAATTGCAAAACAAATAAAACAAAGGAAAAGCTAATGGGTTAAGAGGAAGAGGAAAACCAAAATTGTGGTTGGATGGAGCTGTCCAGTTCCTCAAGAAGAAAGAAGTGAGTAATGAACAAAGGTAATGAACAAAAGGCAACATATGAAGTGGTATATGGACATGGTAAAAGTAAGAATAGTTTGCAGAAAGGTGAGGAGAGGTATAGTGACTGGTTTTGGGGTCACTATACCTCTCCACACCTTTCTTTTTTCTTACCTTATACCATTAATTTCTTTGGCTTACTATTCTTACTTGCATTCTGCACTTTGCAAAATGTAATGGGTATGTCTGTACATATGTATAAAATAGATGATTGTGATTTTATTAATTTGAATCTTATCTAAGTAAAACACTGATATACATGCTGCAGGAACACAGGAAATAATAAAAACCCTCTAATTTTAAATGCAATCTCTAAAAAGGTAAAAGAAAAGTGCTGTAAATTATTCTGAAAAATTCTCTAATGGGAAAACCAAGTCGAAACCCTGCTGTTGCAGAAAGCTTCTGCTGGCATTTATTACTGATAGCAAGGACTGTTGCCCATACTTTAGGTCTCATAGTAAGCCCTGGTTTCTCCAGAAAACATTCCATAAATAGGATGGTAGCCTCCTAGTTATGAAATGCCCCTCCTATCTCTGAATTTTGCAGGGAATAGTAAATTGTAATGTATTCTGTGATGTATGATCACATCACTATTTCTCTATCCTTCCTGCAACTGCATAGTGCCCTCTGTCAGCCCTTTTAAGGTAACCTGCACCCTTTTAGGGAAGGATGAGTCAGTGGCAGCCCACTCTGAGTTGTTCATAGGACACTTTGCAGACAAAATCACTCCCATTAATTTGGTGTTTTGTCTGACCAGCTGGACAGAGTCTAACAAGATGTCAGGGTTAATATTGTGAGAGTTACATTGGTTGCCAGTTTGTTTCTGGGTTGCAGTTCAAGATGCTTGTGATCACTTGCAAAGTCCTACATGGCTTAAGGCCTAGCTATCTTCAAATCTGTTTGCTATAAATAGAAATTGATGATCCAAGGCATGTGTGTAAGAGATTACTTCCTGAAAGTCCCCACACTGTACGAGGTGCAATGACAGAATATTTAGAAATGAGCATCCTCTACAGGTGGTCTCCACCTTGGAATGTACTCCCACCAGATATTGTGATGGAATGGAGTTATGAAGGCCAGACTCAGGGAGGAAAACATGTTCTTTAATCTCCTGAGGAGCGAGGGAGAGATAAGAGGATGAGGCTGGCACCTCCCTGAGGAATTCACAGTGTTGTGACTGGCATTACTTGGGAGCTGGAGTTTCAGTCTGGGAAGATTCTTGCTAGAGGTTGTAGCTAATAAACATTGCTGGACTGAATTTACATGGTCTCCTGGAGTTCCTTGGGCTAGGCCTGACAGATATTAAAACCAGCCCTCACTTCTAATATTCGACAAGGTTTTAAAAATACGGCTCTTTAAAAATATATTTGGGGACTGAGGTGAGGATGAGAGATGTACCTGAGTTGGGATAAACCTGGTTGCTTTGGCGTTGTAAGATGTTATAGTTTTTATGATGATATTAGTTTATGATGAATGTAGGTTGATGGCATTTGTTATTAAATGATATAGGGATAATTTTGAATTGTTATAATTTTTTCCCACCAGTTGGTGATGAGCTGAGCAGGGAGGGCAACAAAGCTGAAGGACTCAGTCAATCACTTTGCCTACCTCACATGGCACACAAATAATCAGGACATCATTCATCAGTGAATCACAACCGATGCAGGGTTGGGCCTGGCAACAGAGACAACAAATTTCATGTGGGTATTGTTTTCTGCTGACTTGATCGATGGAGAGTCCCTTAGCCCAGAAGTTGGGAAAGGCCCTGAAAAGACATCCGGTGAAGCTACGTATTTCAAGAAAAAATCAATAATGGTGAGAAATCTGACTCTCATTACTGAACTTCTATGGAGGATACCCCTGAAGAATAGAGTGCAGCAACTGCAGTGTGCGCAGCTAGTACATGCTGTAGCCAAAGCGATGACTGACTAAAATGCAAAGGAAATGCAACTGCCGGATTAACAACAACAAAAACGTGTCATGGTCAACCACCATCTTAATCACAGAGCATCTGTTTGTTGTGTCACATCTGCAAACAGTTACAGGAAACCACTTCTAACTACGGTATGTTCCAAACACATTTCCCTTTCTGTTGCTTAAAGAGTTCTGTTTTTTCCTCTTGAAAAGCTGCATTCTCTTCCTAATGTGGTTGGTGTTAGGCTGTTAAATCTTGCTTTATATTTGCAAATTTTCTGCTCTAGTTAGGATATCAGAATCTTTAAATTGCAGCTGTGGAAGATTAGAATTTTTCACTATGAAAATGAGAGCAAACAAGAAAGGGCCTAAAAATGCATAGAAACGAAAATACCATTTGTAGCATGTGGTCTCCATGCAGGTTGTGCAATTTCCAGCATAGGTGAGTATATTGCAAACCGTTTCTCACTTTGTCTTGTTAACAGGCTGCACCACTCATCAGCGTAATGTAATGTGCATCTATGTAAGATTGGGTTTTTCCTGAAGAATTTTCTGGAATAATTCTGCCATCAATACAGCTTACCAGGCTATTGAAGGTATGGGATTATAACACTTGGCAATATCCCAGTTAAATGCTTATTTGGGCTTTTGGACACACTGCAGCGTGTTCTCTTTCATGCTAAAAAGAAACTAGAAAATTGCCTTTTAAATGTACTTCCCTACTAACAGGCTTTGTAAATGCATTAGAGAACAGTTCAGGCAAAAGGAACAATATGAATTTAATTTGCCTTGTAAGCAGCATGTAGAAATGTTACTAAAATTGTTCTTCCTTTTATCTAAAGGCCACTGTATTATAAATATACATAATGTTTTAGTGCAAGTACATTCTAATGATCCATATCCCTAATAAAGTATGCTTAAAGTACATTTTGGAAAGGTTACCATGAAGCGTTGACTGTTTCACTGCAAAATATGGCTCTATTTTCTAATAGATAAACATACTGGATGTAGAAAAAAATGCAAGCTAATTGCATTACATTCTGGTACAAATTATACACAAAACAGGTCACACTATAAACCTGTACTTAAACAACTTCGGTTTACTGAAACATAGAATCATTGGATTTTTTATTCTATTTATTAATATCTAGCAAATTGTATTCCACCATGATACATAATATTTTCCTTTGAGACCTATGGATCATACTGACACACCATTTTGTGTTTTTCAGCATTCTGAAGATATGACACCTCACTAGAAGTATCTACTCACAGAATGAATACAGTCTAGTTTGGTTTTTCTTTGTCTTGCAAGTTCTGAACAGCAAGATAACCAGTATAGTGGCACTTTATCTACTTTGGAAACAATCTAACAAAAGCTGGATAGAAACCTGATAAACAGCCCAGAGCACTTCCTCGCAAGATGGGCGGTGACCAAATTTGAAATATAAATAAATAAAATAAATACGTCAAAAGATTTAGCTGCAGTTATATCATCCAACATGATGACTTCGTCTGCCAAAGACATCTAAACTAGGAGTTCCAAACCAAACTGATGGGGTGAATGATGATGTGTAAGACGAAGCTGTGGAGTGTTCTGGCCCTGTGCTTTGCACTTTCCATCTGGAAGATGTATACTTCTGTTTGTAAGGGCCTTTCACCTTTGCCAAACAACCTTGGTGAGTGGTCAGCACAAGACTCATTAATGAAAGAGGAAATGTGTCATCATAACAGATGCATTGGCCTAAGCAGTTGGGACTGGTTTTGTGACCACTTTGATGCCTCAGTAAACTGCCTGCTGACTCCTGAAAACTCAGATATCCCACCAGAGGTTCTTCAGTGGTGGCTGGTGAGTACTGCATTACATTACTAAGCTAAACAACTATATCCCTTTAGAGAAAAGAATTTGAAAGAATATTATTCTCTCCACTAAACCAAGTGTTGGTTATGTGTAGCATTTATCCAGACTTGACTTTCAGTGGAAAATTGTTATCAGAGGTTTATTTTGGCATTTTATAATATTTGAGTTCATTTTAACTAAACAAACCTAGCATAGTAAAAGCACTAAGCTCCAATAGACAGTGAACATTTTTGACCTTCATATACAGTATATCAAACCTATTTTCCACAGCTTGCTTTTTGCTGTAACTGTCAAAAACCTGGCTTCTCTTCCTTTCCTCTTTTTGACAGATCTAGATTGCATTATGTTTTGATGGAATGGATGAAGATAAACTTCCTTTCAAGTGTTTCCTAACCATAGAGAAAGCATTCATTGGTCATTCAGCCAACAATCTCCCTAGATGTTATTGAAATCTGGGTTCCATCAACTTAGCCAGTATGGCAATGAGCAGGAATATTAGAGTTGGGGTTGAACAACTTCTAGAAGGCCACAGTTGCCCTGTACACAATCCTAGTTAGCCAGTTTGGAAACCTTCAAGCAGTCCTTTGGTTTCTATTAACCTTTCAGCTCTTCTCTCATGTGTTCTAAAGTATCTAAGGTACAGAACATTCTTTGTGTTCAGGACTACACTTAGTGTTTGATGTGTGGTGAGCTATGTTAGAAATTAAATTTGATTTGGTCTAATGAATATTTGCTAGAAATTAATTAAACATATCTACTGTAATGTTACTTTCCATGTATTTAATATTTCTCTACTTCTGTGACATTAGTCATTACAATTTTATGGATAAGCTTTGAGTGAACTCCAAATTGATCAATCATGATTAAGGTAAAAGGATCAACCTGTAGGACCAAGAAATCAGTTTGATAGGGAAAGATAAGCATTGCAATGAGAAATTGATAAAGAATTTGTTTCCATGACATGGGTAAATTTACTCAGTATTTTGAGTTTGCTTGATACATTTGAACCATACATTTCAGATGGGTTATGCTAGCTTAACTTATTAGGCTAGAATGTGGCTGGCCAGTATGTTTTTGGTTCAGTATGTCAATCAAATCCAAAATATAGCCAAACAGTCACTAATTTTTTTAACCAAAAAGAGCTCCTGTGCATTGATGTGACAGGCCACACAGCTGCAGCTTTTCCCATTTTTGTGAAAAAAAAATAGTGATTTTTTTCACAGTCAGTGTCTTACAGATGTAGGACCCACTTTTGAAATCAGTATTAACCAGTCTAGTTCAAAGGTATCCAAAGAGTCTATAGTTCTTCCCAAAGTAGAACACTTTCTTGGATGGGTATTATTGGAAGTCCCTACACCCTGTTTCTAATACTCTCTGTTTTATTCCATCAGAAGCTACAAAGATCACAAGATGGGAGCCAAATTCAGAAGATAATAAAAAAACTGTTCGACCTCCTTCAGTCTCCCACTGCTAGAGTTCAGGGTGTTGCTCAGTGTGGAACCTGTGCTGTGGTGGGAAACTCAGGAAGGCTGAGGGGCTCTAAATATGGGCAAAAGATCGATTCTCACCAATTTGTGATGAGGTAAGTAGAAGAGAGCATATACACTAGGAATGAGAGAGAGGCCTGTGGCCCTCCATCTAGATTCAAAAGATACCACAACGAAGTGATGCAGACTTCTCCCAGGAGTGATAGTTTCCTGTTTCATTTTTTTAAATTGTTACATTAGCTAGTTCAGTGTTTATTAACCTCAGCAACTTTAAGATGAGATTTCAACTCTCAGAATTCCCCAACCAGCCATGCTGGCTGGGGAATTCTGGGACTTGAAATCTCATCTTAAAGTTGCTGAGGTTGAGAAACACTGAGCTAGTCTGTGCCCTAAAATGGCAGGAAGTTGCGATATTTATGCCATGTTTGGGATTTGATTCAGAGGAGGTATTTTGAAATATGCAGGGGCATGAACTCTGCACTTCTGATTTGTTAAAGCAGTAGCAGTAAATCTATAAATTTTTGGGATCACACAGCTCTGTTGGGATGCTTCTGGTGCAGCCACACAATCCAGGAAACAGATGAAGTTGCTTTAATGAGTCAGACAGAAACTGCACTCACTTTCTGAAGCTCTTTGAGTCTGAATCAGATCTCAAGCACTGCACAGCCTAATCCTCCAAATTCACTCTACCCTAGGAGATTTTTGGATAGAGAAAAATAAAAAGAATATGGCAATGATCATCTTTTTAAGTGTGGATATAGAAAAGATGTGATTTCCTCTATTGCCAGCATGTGGCCACCAACAAATTGGCAATGAAGGAATGACCACTGATATAAATAAAAAGTTTTTTGTCCTGGTATATGCCCCTGCCTAAGATTATATTCAGGAGTCTAGCATATTGCTGCTGTGGTCAGATATTCTAACTGGTTATTGTAAGAATCTGTTGTCTTAGGGAAGAAAAGGGGTCTTTGTGGGTCAGGTACAGAGATCTCATAGTTCACATATAGTTGGGGGTTAGAAAATCCCCATTTCTAGGGGTAGAGGCAAACAACTTGTCAGCTAGATGGCTGCACTGCACTTTGCCCAGCATGTCACATTCCAAAAGTGGAGATGGCCTGGACCCAAAAATGGGGATCATGAAGTAAGGCTGATTTTTTTAAAGGCATGAAATGAATGCCTTAAGCTTATGCAAGGCTTAAGGTTCGCAATTGGCCCCTTAAAATCCACCCCAAATCCTAAGCATTAAAAGGCTGTATTTTCTGTCCCTACCTGTTCTTGGGACTACAAATGGGGTGCTACATATAACTTATGGGCCACTTTATGTACCTCTAACATAGGATGTATGATATCATATTTAAATTTCTCTCAAAAAATGATAACCACATGAGGAAATAGATAAGTAGGCTCAAATTAATAAATCACATTTGGGATATCATGTAGGCGATGTCCACCAACTTTATCTGGAGCTGTGACTTAGATCCAAGTTTTGTACTTAGTAAATTTAAATAACAATTGTCTCTCTGCGTGTCACCTGAGTATCTTGAATAAGAAGCATCTGATTAGGTTTTTTTTTTAATATTCTTCAAGAATGAACACTGCACAGATTGCAGGTTTTCAGGAAGATGTTGGTACACGAACCACACATCACTTCATGTACCCAGAGAGTGCTGTGAATCTCCATCCTGGCATACATCTTGTACTAGTCCCTTTCAAACCCCTAGATCTCAAATGGCTGACCAGTGCCCTTTCAACAGGAGACATCCGGCAGTAAGTATCCTCCCTAAGTAATTACAGTATAAAAAACTAGACAGTAACATAGTAATATCATGCTATCAAGCATTCATAGTGGTATCAGGATATCAAGCATGGATCCACTCCTGGATGGCAAGCACATTTCGTACTACTCTAGATATCTATTTCTCATTATCACTTGTTAAAGAAACTTCCCATGAACCTGGTTTTCCATAAATTGATTTTAGACAGTCTGCCAACCAGAAGAAAAACAAGAATGATGGTTAAAATCAGAAGTCTCCTCCTGATTTTGGGCTATCATAGACCACCTCTCTTCCTACAATGTCTACAATGATAATTAAAAGAACATCACATAATATTGAATGCTAAGATTCTTCCATTCCTTTCACAGAACATATAAAAGAGTTAAACAATTTATTAAAGCTGATAAAAGCAAGGTAAGGTGTGAATGAAGAAAGCAATAACATAATTATTATCAGAAACATTACAGCTCTTTCCATTTTTTGTGGATTAAAAATAATCAGTATTGGAGTCTCAGCTTCATAAATAAATTGAATCATATGTATTGTTTTATATATATCTTATATATTAAATGCATAGTATTTCAAGCTGATAACATGCCTTGTTAAATAACAAAATATGGGAGGCAGAAGGAAAAAAAGGTTGTGGAAGCCACCACACTCATTCTTAACAGTCAAAGCAAACCTATACTATGAAGGACCCAACTATGAACCTGTTAGGAAAATGATCTGATCTTGTTCCAGACTACAGGTGTGGTATTTTGTGGCACCTTGGCCCTGAAGCCATGGAGTAACTGCACATGCTATCAGGGAGTGATGTTATGCCCAGGGAGAGGGGATCATCCAGTCTACTTTAAGGCCTAGGGAACATTAGGCAGGACTTTTCTTGTTCAGGAGTTCTTCTTATAATAAGAGGACCAATTTGAGGAGAGATCTATGATCAATCTGGGTGAATCTTGTTTTACAAACTTTTCTTCTTAGGTTCTAATACTTTACCCTGGTTTCCTGAAATACATCCAAGATAAATGGACAAAATATCATGGAAGGTATCCTTCCACTGGATTAATTGCACTGATTTTTGCCATCCATACTTGCACACAGGTAGGTGCACCAAAAATAACCATCCCTCTTATCTCTGTAGATGGGTTCAGAGCTGAATGGCTGTTGAGTGCCTATTGCTTAACCAACCACTTTTGGCTCTATTCCCAAAACAATTTCTCTTTACAATTTATTTAGCAATAAAAGTAATGTTGGGAAGCTACTAAATGGCAGATCATATGTGGCCAGTATTGAAACTATGCAGGACCCTTTGTACCTTAATCACCAAGATGAAAACTATGACAAAAATTAAATTCAACCTACTATTAAACATGAGCTACTGTATGTTTTAACAACTAACTGCAATTTTACTTTCCACCCATATTTATTTAGTTTGTTTATTTGTTTATAGTTCAAATTTAGTCACTGCCCATCTTACTCAAGAGCGACTCTGGGCAGTTTACAGTAAAACAAGAATAAATAATAATTAAAATACAATAAAAAACCATGTTCATACATAAATAATGGCTCCCAGCATACTATATATACAATTTATACGTAACTTTCTAAACAAAGAGTGACATTGACATTGGAGAAAGGGTATAAATTACGCACCTCTGGCGTTTCTATAATGCAGTAGACTATGGCAGACAACCTGATACAATATTTTGGATGTTTTGTATTACAAAGCTCATCTATTCCATCCAGCATGGCCAATGGCAAGGAACTGGGGGAAGTGAAATCCAAAACATATAACAGGGATTAGGCTTCTGGTCAGTTACATTTAAGATATTTGCAGAATTTACCCTCATTTGCTCCTATATGTGGTAGGTCTCTGCCTTTGGCTTCGGTGCAAACAGCAATGGGAACTGGCATCACTACTGGGAAGACAACCGTTATGCAGGGGCCTTTCGCAAGACTGGGGTACACAATGCCACTTTTGAACTACAACTCATTGAAAAACTGGCAATTGAAGGCAAACTGTCATTCTATAAATAGCTTCCTCCAAACTTTATACTACATGCTTAAGCTTGCTTAATTAGACTGAAATAGGGACGATGCCTCCCCAAAATGTCTTCTAGTCTTTCACATTAGGATTTTTTAATTCCCTCTGTTCTGGCTTCAAAGACAAGCAAAACTGAAATAAAATCTATAACACGAGAAGAGGATGCATTTCTATTTGTTAATGCATCAAATATTAAAAACAACAATAGTAACATGGTCCTGCTTTTCTGAATTTATGTATTTTAGAGCAACAGACTTTATAAACATAATTTGTTACTAGCTTCAGATTTTGCTTGTTTCTCCAAGTATGAAACCACAGGCAGAACAATTTAGATTTACTAGCTGTGCTATTGGCAGCAGAAGAAATTGGAGTACCAAAAGTAGCTATTTAAAAAATGTATTTCTGATTATTTTCATAGCAGGTGTTTGAATGTGAAATATACCTTTGAATTTGAAAAATAAACTTTGTGATTGTTCATTTTGTGCTTCTCCTTCCCTCCATCATAATTTATGAATCAAGTTCTCAATAAATTATCCAGATTATTTTTAAGCAATACTGATATTAGTTGAAAATGATTGCTGGAGGTATGTATATATTAGAACAGCCATTATTTAACAATGTCTAATATACTAATTGGCAACTCTACCTTAAGCTTCATCAATTATAGACCCAATATCAAAACACAGAAGATGAATATTAGCAATAATAGGAAAAGATTCACATTGTTTCTTTGATTTTTTTTTCATTTAAAACTTTATTTAAACAATGGTAAGCCAAATAGCCAATGATTTGGTTCATAACGCAGCCTTCTATGACAGTAGCTCACTTTTTGTTGGCATGATCATTCCCATGATTAGATTTATTGCAGGATAAACTTTTTCTCTGTGAAGAAAAACTGGAATGCAGGATAAATTTATTGTACTGGGGGGAAAAACTAGAATCTAAATGCTTTTATGCTGCTTCAATTACAGCAGGAATAAATAAGTAGAGGGTCAGATTGGTGCCCAACCCTACTTCATTGACCTCTGGAACCTTTGCAACCGCTCTGATGAGCTTTTAAGCATAAAACTCCCCCACCCCAAAATTCAGCCTAATTCCCAAACCCTGGAAAATCTTGACCAGTTGGTCCTGTTCAATTTGCATTGTTCCTCAACCCATTATGACTCTCAACATTGCACCAAACATCACATGTGGTTCCTAGCTACAAGATTATCAACCCCAAGTGACACTCAGTGTTGCACTTCAGCCACTGCTGCTCTCTAAACTCAAAAATACAACATATAAATGAATTAATTATTAAAACATTAAAAATTCAGTTACATGGGTACTGACATTTAAGTCAATATCAAGAGTAAAGTGCCATAGTAGTACAGTTGATATATACTACAAAGATGGAGTGAAAGCCAGTATGAAACTATTTGTACATTAGGTTCCAAAACCTTTGACCTAGAGTAGGCATAAATTCAACAGGTCATCATTATCACAACCACAAGTGACATAATTTCCTTACCTGATCAATCATCATAATGATTAATGAATAGGATGGTTCCATTAGCCGGACAGTGAGGTAAAGAGTGAGATACTGCTAATAAATATATGAGGCACTGGGAAAAGAGGTCTGAGACAGGAACCAGTAATTTCACACTGTATTTCAAGAGATTCTTATCAAGGCTGGTGTGGGTCTTCCGGGCTGTGTGGCTGTGTTCTGGAAGTTTTGTTTCCTAACGTTTTGCCAGCATCTGTGACCGGCGTCTTCAGAGTGCAGGAGCACAGACAGGAGCAGTTCTCTTTGTGCCCAGGATGATGTGACCCTTTTGTGGGTATTTATAGAGATCTGAAGGGGGGTGGGGGTGGGGGGGGCTGGGGGGGTTAGGGTTAGGGTTAAGGTCAACGAACTCAGCTCAGCCACCAGGAGGTGTGAACAGTTCACACAATGAACATGCTAATCACCCTCAGCAGCCACTCGTTAACAACTCAATAGAAGAAAAAACCCTGCCTAGCTCCTAGGAAGATAGACACATATTCTGACACCAAAACAAGCAGCCACTTGGTAACCCAACCCCCCCACCCCCCCAACCCCCCCTTCAGATCTCTATAAATACCCACAAAAAGGGTCACATCATCCTGGGCACAGAGAGAACTGCTCCTGTCTGTGCTCCTGCACTCTGAAGATGCCGGTCACAGATGCTGGCAAAACGTTAGGAAACAAAACTTCCAGAACACAGCCACACATCCCCGGAAGACCCACACCAGCCTTCGTATGCCGGCCGTGAAAGCCTTCGACAATACATTCTAATCAACTTTAGAAAATGAATAGCCAAAGATGAAGATCATGATCACCTAGTGCAGACAGTGGTTAGAATTACTGTTAGGTGCTAATGAAGAGAGGAAAAACTGGGCTATGGAAGGCTGCTAGAAGCAATATTTTTGGATAAAACAACTCCTGATGCTTGATAAGCAAGCTTTAAAAAAGCAAATTATCAGATCACTTTAGTAAAACTTTTTCCTGAGAATTTATTCCAACCACACATTTTACAGTATCACTAAATACAAATTAAATTAGAAATAACTAGTTTTAGACATGTAGAAGGTCTTGTGGTCTATATTCTGGATGCTGCTGCTCTTTCTTTTGGAATCTAGAAACTGAAATATATGCCAACACATTAAGATGAATATTGAAACAGAAATGTTTTAACAGCCACAAACATTGATGTTTAAATTTAATCCCTGTTTTACTTGTCCCAAGACTGGAACATCAGTCTCTCCTCAAAGTTCCAGTTATCTTTGCTTGGCACGTTCAAATTGGACATTGATGTTAGGATTGTTTTTAATTTCTTCAAGTCTTTTAGGAAGTATTATAGATACTAATCTATGTAGTTTTTCCAAGTTCGATTTTCTTCTGAATGGCTCGAGCTGAATGATAGATCAAAGAGTCAATGAGTCCTGCAACTGGAAGAAGGAAAAGGAAGGTCAGTCTGGTTAGTCCACATAGAAAGAAAAGAAAAAATAATAATAATTGCAATATTGCCACAATAAAAAGAACCCCACTGGCATTTTTCCAAAATTCTACTCTTATGGTATAACAAATTCTTAGCCATGTCAATTTAATCTTGTCAAGTGAATAAGGAGTTATACTATTTTAACAACTTCATAATAAGTAGAGGCCACAAGCATTACTCATTAATACTAGCACTGTCAAATTTTCCCTATTTTTCATTTTATTTCCACTACTAATGGCAATTCTGCCATCTTGTAAATGATAGCAGAATTGCTAAAGCTTTCCATTTGAAAATGCCCTGGAAATATGGTGTATTGATCAAAACATTTACAAACTAATTTCAAATTCAAAATGAATAGAAAACCATTCAAATTTTTGAACACACAAATCCAGTTACCTGTAAACACTCCTCCAATAATGGCACAGACACCTGTGAGAAAATGTGTAAAGGACCTGGATTTGGAAAAAAAAATCGTGTTAATATATATTTACATTCTGAATGCAAATATTTAAACATGAAATCAGGGAGAGAATTAATCGTTTTATTAAAGCCATTTCATTAAACCTTATGATAACTTCTGTACTCAGATAGAAGTCAGAGAGATAATCTCATCTTGGATTTGTGAGCAGCCTCCAGAAACCACATTTACAATCTATCTGTATGCATCACATATTTCACATGAAACATGGCTCTTACAGACAAGTTGAATGTAATTTCATTTGGGGGAAATCTAGTTGTTTTTTGCTTCACACTCAGGCTCATGTTGAGAATTTCTCACCTATGCTTCTCTGTTAATTTCACCATCATGGGAGAAAGCTCATACAGTACAAACACACCAGGTAGGCCTTGATCTCCAATGAGTCCATTAGCTATTTTCTCATGCCGTGTTACTGAAAATTGATTTGTCCTCACCACCTATAAAAATATTGAAATAGTTGATTAGAATCAGGCATCATCCAAACTGAATAAAATAAAATAAAAATGCTGCTGTGTATGGCTTTGTGTATTCTTCAGCTAGAAGCATTGTGAAGTGCATGTCACCCATTTCTCTCTTATGTATGCAAGGAGACTGCAACCATAGTAACAGTGACCTGCAATCCAACTCTCTCTTTCCAGAAATTCTAGAATATCTGTGATCCACATTTTGGGAGACCCCAGCTCCTGACTGTTTCCTGGCTTAATAAATAACGAAGTATGTAGAATTGCTTGCAATTTGCTATCTTCTATTTACGAATGCCATGTCTCTCCACTCCCAGTTAAACATAGTAAGTTATTTCTACTGGAAAGGACCCTGCTGGCAATCTGAATTCCCCTTCATCCTGTAGCCTCTCCCACCTGAGTTTCTCACAGCAGATTTGGAGGGCATGTAGAAGGAAGAGAAAACAACAACAATAAAATCTGAGTAAAAGGCTGTTCATCTAATGTTGGATTTAACCAAATGCAATAATATGGATAGCAATCTTCTATATAAAGAAAAGATAATACACAGCTCTTACCTCACCATCAACTTTCATGTACACTGTGGGGACTACTTTTACAAAATACTGGAACATCATGGAAGCTAAAAGCCAAAATAAAATCTTAATGGGTATGCATGAAACAGAAAATATGTTTTGTTTTGAATCCAGAAATATGGTATCCAAAGGTTCTTCTAGATTGTTTTAGACTAACTGTAGTTCAGGAGAATGAAAACAAAAATCACTTTGGTTGTTCTTGGGCTTGAAACAAAATTGGAAGGAACCCCAGAGTGATTTTACAAGGCACAGCAAAGCTGGTGTGCATCTCCCCACTTTTTTGTCTCATCTGTATGGTCAGCCATCCCATCATCCAAGCACCTTCCCTCTCCTGCTTCCCCTCAACCACCACAGCTGCCATCAGTGTCCGCACACCCAGATGCAAAGGAAATTCCTCAGTGCTGCTGCCACAGATGTCCACATACATTATTGGCAAAGAAAACCAAGAGTTACTTTTCCCCATTTTTCCTCCTCAAACCATTTCTAACTGGAAAATGCATTTTGGACCATCATATCTGGAACAAAACACCCCCATTTTGTTCCATACAAGGACCCAAACAACTGAAACATTTATCTTTAGGCTGGGGGACCAGCTCCTTCATGCACAGGATAGTTCATGCCCAAGTTTAAGTAAGTATAAGTAACCAAAATTGACTAACAGTAGAACTCAACCAGTAATTTGGTAGGCACTAATAGACTTGGACATGAAACCCACCAGGATTTTATCTTCCCATTCTCTCCACACTGCTTGTGAAACTTCTCTCAATATCAAAAAGGATTGCCACACAATTGATTGGATTGCTGCCTGAGAAAAAATCCAAGATTTCCTCCAGAATTAATTACTATTATAGACTTAATAATGAACTTTGGATCCAGAAAAAACAAAGCCACAGCATACAAATGTGTTTTAAAGTTAATTTCTTAAATGCTAATATCTAATAAACAGAAAGAAAAAGACACCCTCGTGACAAGCTCCACTCCTGATGATTATGTGGGAATATCGATGTCACTGCCTTCTTCCTGGATGTTTTAAGACCTCTCAGTTTATAATCCTGGGATTATTCATGGTCTCCTATTCAAGTATTGATCAGGTATGGCCTTGCTTAGCTTTTCTCAGATAAGCCAAGACTGGTAGGTGCTGCCACCTACTAAAAAGTAGGGACATGCAGAACTCTGGTTAATTGCTGAAACATTGCGTGTTCTGCAGAACATTGTTTTTCCCACAAAATGCACAGCTCTCAAAGTGTTTTTCAGAATAGGAAGTGGTTTGTGGTTGCACACGACTACTGAAGAGTTAAAAGCTGAATTTGTGGACAAAACTTCAAGAAATCTTAAAACTTCAAGAAACTTAAAACAATGACTTGGGATTCAGCAAGAATTTAAAATAGATTAGCACCAGCCATTTTACTGGAGGGGGTTTATAAATTTCAGTGAGTTCCCAGCCATAACATTATTTTTATTATTATAGCTTGGAACTGCAATTAATATGACTAAGATGACAAACGAAGAGAGGAAAGTGAGAGGTTAAGGCCAGGAGTCCTTCCTTAAAGTAATCACCCAATAAGATGAATAATTCATCTTGTAGTGAGTCGTTGTTGCTCTCCCCCTACCCCGCCCCCTCACACAAACTGAAGAGGTTGGAAGAAATTAAAAGGTGACACTGAAAAGAAAGCCATGCAGTTAGGGGCTATCTATTAATGCCTAACTCTATCCACACCACTAATGAAAACATGGAGAAAGAAAAGAGAATGTAGTTCTGTTAGGCATATATATTCCTTATTCTGAAGTCAAAATGGGAGGGAAAGTTGCATTTTTATGGTTCTACTGAAAAAGAGGTCAGTTACCAAACTCTGTATTATAACTAAAATGATTAGTTTAGCCACAACATATCTATTTTAATTGAGCACCCACCGACTTTTAACAGATTTTGTGCTGGTTGTCACCTTTATTTACCAGTTTAGATTGAAAGGCTACTTCAAACCAATACCTTGCTGAGCTGCGACAACTGTCCCATCAAGTGGGTTCACAAGGCCCGGATAATCCTTCCCAAATGAAAGATGCCTGATAAAATGTGTCATGTTCATCTGAAACAAACCAAGTCCCAACATTTCAAGGAGTTGCAGAAATAGCAAGGACAGAACAGGCTGGGGGCTATGTTCTACGTTCATAATGCAGGTACCATAGCTTTCATGGATGAAACATGACTCTGTCATGTGTCAGTCCCCAACTAGTGCATATGCACACACATGCATATCTGAGGCTTCCCTCTTTGTGGATGAGAACAACAAGAGTTGAGCACCTGTGACAGCTTCTGCCAGGTCAGAACTGCTAATATTGTTTCCTTTCTGTCTAACTACATTACCCAAGGGCAGAAGCTATCCAGACCTCCTCCTGCAATTATACATCTGTAGTCCTCCTGGGAACAGCAGCCATAAGGAGGAGACAGGTTGTTTGTGCTCGGTGATATATATGCCACAATCAAAGAGGACAACAATTCTAGCAGAAGGGGAGAGGGATTTTTTTAAAGCACGGTGATTCACTAGGTGCTTGTAACAAATGCTTGTAGCAATGTATAATAAGCGCACTGTATAATGAACTCTACAACAATTTTTTAAATACAATAATTTTATTATTCCTACAGTGTTATTATTCCTACGGTGTTATTATTCTCTACAGATGCCACACTAGTATATGACAAATTATCTACATTTGCACTAATAGTAGATCCCCTATCCTTTCCAATGTGAATAGAAAGCTCAGATACAAGTTCTCTTAGGGGACTTACATTGTCAAGTCCAAAGCTCTGAAGATCATGAACTACAAAAAGATAGACAACGCATAACGTTATTAGAGAAAGCCTTTTTTGTATGAAACAATTATGCATCTTTCTTTTAAAAAAATTAAAAATTGAATTTTTCAGAATTAGCATTTCCAAGTAAAGATCATGATACACTCTTAAACTGAAATAGCTTAAACTTTGCTCCTCAATAGTAAATGCACACACAAACATCTTTTTAAATCTTCCATTATGATCTCTAAACTATCTTCTCCTCAGCAATTTAACAATCTTTTTACTGTTAAAAGTATGCCTATACTGATGTGTAAACTCATTCAGGATAAATTAAAAAGAAAAAAAAACTTAAGTGAAATATCCCAACTTGATTGTAATTATTCTGCAAATTAGCTATTTCAGAAAGCATATACTTCATTTAAGCAGGATCTACCAAGATCCTGAATAGAATTTCCTCTTTAACAAGAAGGGTCTTAGAGAAATATAAAGGAAGATTTAAATATAAATTGTTAAAACATTCCACTTATCAACTAAACTTATGAAACATTAAAATAATCTGTTAAGGATTTGATCAAGGCAATATAGAAGAATGTGTTGGATTCAAGTAATCAGGGATATGAAATGCAAGGGTAACATCTAAGTGAAGCTACATGTGAAGAATCTTAAATAAATTATTGGATGTTCTATTCTCAAGATAATTGTTTCCCATATTATGCAGTAGCAAGCATGAATACTGCTTATATATGCAGAGGCCATGATAGAACCCTGCCATTTACAGCAGGTATTTCTATCCATGCTTAGTTGAAAAATAGATATTTAGTACACAGGTACATGCAAGGTGCAAGGTACTTTAAATATATATTTTTAAAATGTGTGTGAAACTGGCTTCAGTAAATTATAAAATAGGAGTGAGCATGAAACAGGAAACATTCTATTTCATCACTCAAAAAAACAACCCCATTCAGAATGTTCCAGTGGAACACTTCAAGATGGCTCTGTTTCATACAGATTTTTTTTAATTGATTGTACTATCAAGCTGTTGTAAACAGCTATCTTGGATGTTGATATTCTGCTGTACAGAATTTCAGTATACTCTTTCCATCTTCCTCTGATCTTCTTCAGCATACCAATTTGAGGTTGGAAGCTCCTTTTGAGTTTGCAGATCATTGGAAGACTTTCCTTGTTTCTCTGTGTCTGTTTGCATCTCTGATGTCTTTACAGATATCATAGTAGTACTACTTCTTGTCTCTCCTAACAGCTCTCTCAAGTTCTTTCCTGAAGACTTTGTCTTTCTTGGCTTTGGATTCTCTTCTCTTCTTGCCAATTTCCAGTGTCTGTTCTGGCATCCAGTTTGCTTTTTCTTTGGCAGTCTCTTTTTACATTAATTCTTAACAGCTTCCTTTGATTTTATTCCAGAGTTCCTCTGGTTCCCTGTCAATGAGGTTCAGGACTTCAAAGAGATTCCTGATATTCTCCTTGAAAATGGTGGGTATATGCTCAAGATCATATTGTGGAAACTGGTAGACTTTATTCTTCTGGTTTAGCTTGACCTAGAACTTGTACACGAGCAGTTTATGACCTGTTGCACAGCCTCTGGCCACATCTTTGCTGTTATAACTGAGCTCACCTCCTTGTTATCAATATAGCAATGAAGAAATAACTGGAGTGGCAGACACTGATAAGTGTTTCTCCTATTTCACTTCTGTTTCTGAGAATATATAGGCTAGCTACTATTTGGCATTCCTGCATCTAACTGCAAGTGACACATCTTGCCTGCAAGTCTGGTCAGTTTCAGATTGAACTTGACTATGAAACTTGTCAACCTCTTCTTCTGCATCAGTGGTTGTAGCATAAACTTGGATAACTGTCATATTAAAGGGTTGTCCGCAAAATCTAATTGATTTGTGGTAACCCTTCATGGATTTTTGCTGATCTGGATTGAATGATGTGGTTTTAAGGATTTGTCTACAGATAAGAGATGTGACATGGGATGAAGAGATTGTTGTATTTTAAGACAAAGTGATAAGTTGTTAAAATTGTTTATACTTGTTGAGATGAAGGGGGAAGCAACTTCGTTTTATTTCTTTTTTGCTATATTTTTATATTTTCTTTTCTTTCCTTTATTTTTTCTTTTAAATTATTCTTCTTTTTTCTTTTTTGCACTTTTTACTTTTTCTATTACTTCATTTTTTGTAGTTTGCATTAGTTTTTATCTGTACAACTGTAATACTTAATAAAATTATTTGAAAAAAAATCCAACCAATAAGATCTATAGATTCAGGTAGAACATCTCTATTGTCACATAAGAAAAGCAAACAGCACATCATATTCATAGTACGTACAGTGCCAGAGTCTGCAATAAAATTGCTGAGCATCTGAAGATCTCTACATCACAAACCTAATGTTTGTTGCTTTAAATTTTTGTTGTTGTTCAGTCGTTAAGTCGTGCCCGACTCTTCGTGACCCCATGAAGCATATTGCGCCAGGCCTTCCTATCTTTCACTGCCTCCCTGAGTTTGCTCAATTTCATGCTCATTGCTTCAGTGATGCTACTGCATGCATTTTTCAATCTTAAAATATCCAAACTTTATTTGTTCTAAAATACACTGGATATCATGTCAAGCATGTTGACATTTTATTTTTATATGTTTAAAACATATTTTATTAAATCAGTCCTGCAAAAGGAAATAGATAATCATATCATCTGAACACCTTTAAAATTCTAGTCATAGCATTTCCTGTACAGAAGGGGATAATGATAAGAAATTATTTGTTAAAAAAAAAAAAGCAGAGTCCCTTGGATAGTATGATTTTCTTCTTTCTATGAAAACAGTACTTTTGAAATATTTCCCTTTTGCTAGTTCTTCCACACTCCAGGAACGGTATATCAGTGACATTGCTAGAGTTCATGACAACTACTATGCAGTAGTTGGTGGAGTTGATAGTATATAAACACCATCAATCAATCAATTAATATATCCTAAAATTTAGGGGGGGAAAGGGAGAGTTTATAAGATGTTCAAAGAATATGAGTTACTTTACCATGAACATGAGACTGTTGAAAGCTTTTTCCTGGTGCAAAGTGAAAATTGCCAGCTACCTGTAAGAGAAATCCAGATTTCATTCAATGGCCCAGCTCCCTATACCAAACATCAGCAGCTTTGAAAAATGTGTCTTTTCAAATTAAAAAACTCTTATCAGGGTATTTAAAAGGGGCACACATACCTTTTCCTGAAATGGAATCTGAATAGATGGTTCTAACATTTTAAACATAGCCATATATAAATCCTAGTTTTTCCTTTTGTAAACCACAGCTAAATTCAACTTGGCCTCTCAATATATCAGGGCCTCTCAATATATCAACCATTATATAGCCCTTATGTACAAGTTCTGATAGTCCCCCAGCCTCATTTTAAATGCAAATTGTTTACTGCACTGCACACTGGAGAGAGATAACAATACTAAGACTGCAGACACGGGGCCTCAAACATATCCCTTACTATGTTTGAACTCAACATACCGTTCTCACTGAAGGAGATTAGGACACATACTCAGAAACAATCCATTCCATTGAACAGTAAACAATTATTTCATCGCAAAAGCTTGAATGGCTAAAGATATGTGATGCTATGTCAAAATCATAGAGTTTAATCAAGAGTAAAGAAATAATTGATGCAAATAAGCAAGATGACCGATAATTAAGAAGCTAACATAGCTTAAGAAGACAGGGCTAGCTTTTCCATGTGGTGTCATGAATAGAGCTGAGTTACCCACTGTCATCCTAAAAAGATTTTAGATGTTTTTCTATTCATTGGGAATTCCCTGTCCCCCACTAAACACGTGGCATACTTCAACCTAGCATTCTGAAGTTATACAATAATTTATTACTGAAAGCATTTCTAAACAGTATTCACCCTGAATCTTAAGAAATATTTTTTTACTACTCACAATACTAAATTTCTATCTAGCACAGTCAATCTTTTATACTGTGTGAAATACCAATGCAGTAAGTTGATAAAAATTGCCATACTTACTTTGTTGACCTCTAAAAATCCATACACTTTGCACCCCTCATTTTTTTGCTCCTGCATTTTCTGGCTAAATCCTTCTCTTTTGCATTGCTCAATAGTATCTGGATTCTTGAAGGCCCACCCTCGCCGCCTATATGCTTCCCTCACATCATCACAACTATTGCAGCACCTGCCAAAAAACAACATGCGTAACACATTCATTAGAAAAAGAAAAGTTACCCATAAAACACAGCAACACTACAAAGCCTGAGAATTATGTTTTTCAGGATTTTTTCCAGAAAGTTAATACTCCCATATGAACTGAAAGTAATACTAGATAGACTGCTAGATGCCTGCCACAGCATTTCCAAAGCATGTGAAAACTAGGAGAGGGTAAGACAGCCATCACAGCTATATTTGGGTAATGGGTGGAGACGGAAAGTAGGGACATCAATATACAGTTGTTTTGTAAACCAAGTAGGATATCATAGAAGTAAGTATCTGCTGAAATAACCCATGATCCAGAGTCTTTTGATTCATGGGACTGAGCATCCAATTAAATCTTATAGGAAAAGCCACATGACAAAGGGCTTGGATTGTTTAGAATTTCTTGGTTATCCTCAGTAGAAAGCATTTCAAAGGCCTAACACACTTTGCTGATTGCCTGTGAAACAATATAGCTTAGAATTCTATCCTACAGAGAGGATAATTTCTTCTTCATCTCCATATGAGGAGTTAAACAGAAACATTTTATGCTCCCAGGAATGCAGTAGACTATGACATTCACTAACTCATAGGCACAGGGGATAGGGGACCATGGTTGGGAAAGAGCACAAGCATAGTAAGTTACTGTTGCAATTAACAATTTGTACATACTACAAATTCCTGCAAGTAACCATCCAAAGAAAATAATGTAGTAAAAGGCTTCCACACAGCAGCCTTTGTTTCAGACAAAACTATTATTGCACAGTATGCAGTCCTATCTGTCTTGGGATGTTATAAGAGTTTTCCCTTGAGTGAAACCAGCAATCCAATCCAATCTAATCCCAAGATAAGTGACTGAAACTTCCACTAATTTCAGATGCAATCTGTCTGCTCTTAGTGGAAAAACAGGTGATTGAAATCCATTCCCTACCCATTTATACTCTATTAACAATGAAAAGCCCAGTAAACCCATAGTGACTTTCTAGGCAAGAAAACATGGAAGAATATCAGCCAAACTACAAACAACCACAAACCCAATCTTTCTTAATAAATTTAAGAAATGCTATAGCTATGTAGCTCCCTCCCAACATTTTCTTGCTTCCAAGTCACAGTTAGAAAAGTAAAGTATACTTGATATCCTCAGATTCTGCTCCATAGCAGCTTTCACAGCGATCAGGATCTAACGAATTTGGATCAAAGACTGTCTCCTCTTCTTTTCCTAACTCTGAAATAAAAACATAATACCTGTAAAAGTAAGGCACAGACTAAGCATAGCTATATCAATGTAGAGCATGCTGAAACATCGCTAACACTGGTCCACCTCTATTAACTGTACCACATATCTGGCCATAATAGAAACTTAGTGCCAGCCTGTCACTTTCATATTAAAATCAGATGTCATACAACTAAACCCAGTGTTACCATCTCATCTGCAATACTGCTCCCACACTGGAACAGTATATCTATTCTACCATGTCTTTCTGCTTCTGGAGTCACATGCTTGCCATCTTTATCCAAGCGCTGTTTGAAGAGATTGTGTTCAACATCTAGCTGTTGCTCTCCAGCCACATCCATTGCATCAATGCTCAAATCTGTAAAGTAACAAACACAGGCAGTTCAAAACCAATTTCTTGAGATCACAGACAGTTACTATACACAATATATCCATTGGGCTATTAAAGAGATGGTACAGAATACTGACATTTTCTTGCAAAATATAGTAATTAGAAGACTGAGTACTCTAAAATCAATGTAGAACTATAATCATACTAACTAGGCATCTAAGGGAAGAATCTTGAATCAATACTAATGCACAAATTGAGGGTTGCTGAAAATCAAGAAAGGACATGTGCCACAGGTTAAACAACTCCCCCCATTTACTTACATCTGACTATTGTTTATGTCTGAACCCTGAGAGAAGTACTTCCTCTTACCATTTCAAAACTACCACCTTGCAGATTGATGGAGTTGGTGGAGATGGTAAAATTGACTATTTTGTTTAAAGAAAAGACTTTGTCTAACTTTGTTCCTGCTTGGAAACTGCTTTTGGACTTTTTACTTGAAACTGAAAGAAATGAAACTTTAATTTTGGGATTTAATGATTAATACTGTTTATGATTATAGAAATCCTGTGTATTAGTTTAAATTTTAAAGTAAGAGGTGAATGTATTATATATCTGTACCTATACCAAAGAAAATCAGAAGTTACCTTTTTTCTTTTTTCTTATTTTTTCTTTTCTACACTTTTAATTTTGTTCTCTTTCTTCTCTTTCTTTTTTCAATTTTTTGTTGTTGTTTCCTTATATTTACCTTTTGCTGAAATTTAATAAAGTTCTTGGGGAAAAAAAACCAACCACCTTGCAACTGGTATCCATATTACTTTACTTTGCAGAGAGGTTCCAGACACTTGTTCCTAACACAATTAATTAAAATATTATAAAATGCTAAGCAAAGCCAAGGAGTGCCCACTTTCCACAATTTCATTTAACTAAACAGCAAAATTCAATAGCTTTTACTCACAAGCACATGGCATATGTGGAAAAACAATGTCTATATTTATCCGCAGCTTATCTCCCCTTGATTTGTCAACATATAATTCTGGGTGAACCTAAGAACAAAGAAAACAAACAAACAAAATTATTCATAGCTTTTGTTGTTCAGTCGTTAAGTCGTGTCCGACTCTTCGTGACCCCATGAACCATATTGCGCCAGGCCTTCCTATCTTTCACTGCCTCCCTGAGTTTGCTCAATTTCATGCTCATTGCTTCAGTGATGCTATCTAGCCATCTCATCCTCTGCCGTCCTCTTCTCCTTTTGCCTTCCATCTTTCCCAGCATCAGGGTCTTTTCCAAAGAGTCCTCTCTTCGCATTAGGTGACCAAAGTATCTGAGCTTCAGCTTCATTATCAATCCTTCCAATGAGCAATCAGAGTTGATTTCCTTTAAGATTGACTGGTTTGACCTCCTAGCAGTCCAGGGGACTCTCACAGCCATACATTACTACTGGAAAAACCATAGCTTTGACTATGCGGATCTTTGTCGGCAAGGTGACGTCTCTGCTTTTTAATATGCTATCTAGGTTTGCCATAGCTTTCCTCCCAAGGAGCAAGCGTATTTTAGTTTCATGGCTGCAGTCTCCGTCTGCAGTGATCTTGGAGCCCAAATAAATGAAGTCTGTTACTGCTTCCATTTCTACCCCTTCTATTTGCCAGGGATTGATGGGTCCAGATGCCATGATCTTAGTTTTTTTTAATGTTGAGTTTCAAATTCATAGCTTAGGCCCAAGCTATTTACAGGATCACTTATTCCCACACATTTGTACTGCCCTCTTAAATCAATGGGCATTATTTATTAGAACATATTAGCCATATGATGTTTTAGATCTGTTGGTTATCCACTCATATTTCATTGCTTATTCTGGTTCTTTCTTTCTTCCTTTTTCTTTTCTTTCTATATTATTTTAAATGTGTATTTGTATCAACATTATTTATTTTTCTTTGAAAATTATAATAATAATAATTTTTAACAAGAATACAGGTAGGCTGGAGGAGGCCCGGTGCAGGCCACGCGCAAGTTGGAGAAGTCTGGGGCGGGGGGGGTGCTGAGGTACTGCACAAGTGCAGGAAGGCTGTGGGATGGAGGGCATGACACAGAGCAAATGCAGGAAGGCTGTAGGGTGGAGGGCTTAGTGCAGTGCAAACGCGAACACAGGAAAGCCGGGGTAGAGAGTGCAGCATGGCACAAGCACAGGAAAGCTGCTCAGGGAGGGGTGGAGGAGACAGCTGAGCAACTCACAACCTTCCCTGCCAGCTTCCCCATTTATTTTGCTTGTGGGAAGCTGGCACGGAAGGTTGCAAATGGCTATCACATGACCGCAGCTCCCTGCAAACTCGTAATCATGCGCTGGGCACCCAAGTGCCCAGATTGCAATCACGTGACTGCAAGGGTGCTGTGACAGCTGGAACTTTGAGAATTGGTTGTACATCCATTTTTTCAGTGCCGCCGTAACTTTGAACAGTCACTGAACGAATGGACATAAGATGAGGATTACCTGTACAAGAAAAGATCAGCCTGAAAGACTAGTGGGCATCTAACAATTTTGGGAATCCTGTATTAAACAGAACAAGGGTCTGACTCGCTGAAAGGCAAGGGGTTTTGCTAATTCAGACCATGAGGCTCAATATTCTTATTTTTAGGTGAACAACAAGAGTTCAGTGGTTGAACACCTGCTTTCTATACAAAAGTTCAATGTTTTACTCTTTGGAGCCTCCAGGAAGGACTAAGAAAATCCCTGCCTTGACAACTTTTGCCAGTTAGTATCAGTAATATTGGGCTAGATGAACAAGTGCTAATTCTATCCTTGTAGAGCTATCATATCTAGGATGCAAACATCTGGATGCTCACTTGATGAGAGCAACAAGTTAGAGGTTTCTGGATTTCATTGCTGCCATTTATTGGTGGTTCAGATTCCTGCAGCCCAGATTTAGTAGCCTTAATATTTATGCCTCCCACCTTCTTATTTGATTGGGTAATTTTAAGCTAGACTTCATGAGAATTTGATAAAGGTGAGATTCAAAAGAGATTTCTGACATTTTCTATTATATAAAAAAAAGCAATAAATAAATACATACATTCAATTCAAAAATTCATCAGGAGTTTTTTAAACTTGCTTCAGAGGTTTGAAAGCAAGCTTGCTTTTAAGCATCCCATATTCAAAGAGCTAAAGAGGATTAGTTGTGGATTTTGGAAATCTAAAGCACAGAAGTTGATTTTGGACAATTATTCCCATAAAAACCAGCCAGCAGGGCCAATATTCTGGACTCCTCAAAGTTGTAGCCCAATATATCTGGAGGGCAACAATGTAGAGAATTTAGCTGAAGAGCACTACTACAGTCTAGTGAGTAGGAGACACTCAATTTTTGCTGCTTCTTTCAAGACACCTGTTATAAAGTAAAGGAAAATCCTCTTGAGGCACAACAATCATATTAGGGTAGAAGAAAGGAAATTGCAGTAATATTTCCTTTGATTAGATGTGTGCAAAAGAAGCAAGCAAAGAAAATGCAGTGAAACAAGAGTAGCAGTTACTAACTCCAAACTACATGAATTTTAATAAAAATTTAAAATACAATTATGAAAGTCAAAGCAATTTCCTCATAAATCTACACCTATGTTTTTAAATGTGTTATTAAATGGATACTTTCTGCTTATGTAAGTCCTCAAGGTGGCCTACAACAACAATAAATACTTTTTTTATTCCACTTTCAGGGTAGCATACATGAACTACCTTTTATCTTTCCAGGCACCCTGTAAGATAAATTAGCCTGAAAGGCAGTAACTGGCCCACAGATGTCCAGATTTCATATGGCGAAGAAGGAACTGACCTTGAATCCATTTGGTCCTATCTAATATAGTATCTGCTTCTAAAGAACATGTGAGACAATGTAAGGCTTATATTTAGAAACGTGTATCTAAAGACAAGAAGAAAAAAACCAACTCATTTACCTCCTTTGTGAGATAGTACTGGAGCTCTGAGAAGAACAGGAAGAACATGATAAGTCCACTAACTACAGTCACTGTATATGAAGGAAAGAAAAGTTACATGTAGTCATATCTCAAAACTTATAAATCTATCATGATATTAACATTTGTGGAACACAGAAGTGAAAAGTATTTAGCTGGTCTAATCAATGATCTACACTGATAGGCAGTTTCTCTAGAATTTCAAACAAATCTTTCCCCATTCTACAGAAAGACCAGAAAGTGAACCTGAAGTGAAAAGCATTTGATCTACCACTGAACTCTAGCCATTTATGTTTTATTGATATTATTGTAATCTCTTTAATTGTTGTGAGCCACCCAGAGTCATTGAGAGTCAGGCAGGATACAAGTTCAATAAATTATCATCATCATCTCCCTAACAATTTGTGTGTGCGCGCGTGTGCACGTGTGTGCATGTGCTAGAAATATATGGGATACCTCAGAATCACCAGGGGCCCTCAGTACGGCTTCCCTGAAAGCTGTCCAAAATATTTAATCTTTCCATATAATGCATACCTTTTAAGGAAATAACACTACAAGCATTTTTGGTTTACTCAGGGAATCATGCAGCGTATTTTATCTGGGGCTCACCCAGTGCCTCCAGATAAAATGCTCAGCACTGTAAAAGTGCATGAAAATTTGAGGATTTCTCAGGAAATAAATCAACCTCTATGGAGCGCCTTGTTGTGAGAAAAGGATTCAACACCACTCTTTTATCTACAGCACCTTTTCTAGGTATCTTTTCAGTCCATAGAAATGTAGCTGGAATAAGCACTGGCTTAGGACAACATAATAATGGCTGCTTTAGGTACAACAAATTAGCAGACTATCCCCAACCCTCCAACCCCTTGAAAGCTTTCTAATAAAGGTTTGAGTCAACATCGAATTTTGGAATGATGAACCAGCCCAAGAAATAATTAAGCCAACTAGTCTGGACTGCAATAGCATATTAATTGATCAATTTCTGCTTTATACATGCAAAATAATTCCTTGTATGAAATTTTTAAAATACAAATATTATATTCACAGAAGAAAAAAATGTATGCAAAAACATGTGAAAAATGTATTTTCCAGCTGCATGTTGAAAAGTAATGGCCTGGTGAAACTTCCTAATGCAGGATCATTTGGTAAACAGACATGTTTGCCTTATTCAGATGCAATACAGTACATGCTTTTTCCACACCGTGCCAATAACTGGGTAGAAAAATAGTATCTGATAAAAAGAAAATAAGGAGCTCACAGAGAAGGATATAAAATAAAAACAACAACAACAAAAATTCAGGAAGAAAAGTCTCTTCTTAATTTTCATGGCCTTTAAAAAAGTGGAAAAATAAAATATGGATAATGAATATGTCCTAATATTTCTCTTTCAATGATAAATTAAATGGTTAAATATTCATATACTACCATCCAGCCATTATTCCCACAATTTCTAAAAGCTATCTAATAGAATATGAGCATTTATGATAAGAGTTTATCATAATTTCTGCATGCAAATGCAAAATGTACTTCTTTCTCCAGGGAACACTGATATTATTTTCTTAAGAGAAAGATGCAGCCTTTCTTTACTTAAAGTCTTCCTTCCTCTTGTTGACTTTTGATCTCTAAAGATTGGTGAATCTGTTCTTATCCTCAAAGAGGCCCCAAAGGACAGGGCTGAACATTGCCAGCTGCATCAACTGACTAGCATCTTCAAAGGGATGCTCAAAAAGCAATGCATATACTTAATTTTTTCAAATTCCAGGAAACTATTTTCATTACTTTAACATTTCTACAATTGTTACCTTTCTAAAAGTACATATTTGGAGGAGTGGTGCTGAATCCAGGGAAGCAAAAAATTCAGAAACATATACCTGTCTGACAGATAAATAAAAAAACTTGGGCCAATTCAAGTGAAAAACATATTGTAGTAAAAGTACTATATAGCAAAAAAATTACTCCCAAAAGAGATAATGTATTGCTTCATACATATTTTACAAACATTTACAAAGACTTTTGAGAGGCTTAAGCTATATTTTAAAAAATTTAAATTTTAAACAAGCAATGAAATTACTAAAAAGCAGCCATCCTACATCTCTGCAAGATCAATTCTGATTCTTTCTCTCATCCTTATGTTACTATAAAATAGTATGGATTACTTTAAAATAAGCAATGATAACAAAAGCCAATATAAGGCAATTTGTCTGTCCTCAGTAGAAGATATATTTGGGGTTTTACTGAGCACTAAATGACACCTGACATGTGACGAAGGCTCAAAGATCTCTGTTTAAAAAAATCTAATCAACCATATGGTTCTAGACTTGAGCAAGTACAATGAATAGATAGCTGACTGAGTCTGATTTTTTTTTTCAAGAGAGTGAATAGTTCCTTAGACCGCTACAAAAATGCATTTAGGTTCTTTACCAGCAAGTGGTACCAAAGCTGTACCAAACAATCGCTTCACGAACTTGGCTATTCTGTGCATTCTTAAATATTATTTTGCTAAAAGGAAGTTCTAACTATGGAGATTACATTTTCTTTAAACGACCACCTCACATATCACATTCAATGCACACATAATAAAATATACTGCTTTCTGAATTAATGCTGTTGCAGGCATTGAGAAAACGTTATATATAAAAACATAACAGAAGAAATCACATTAAGTTCAGCCTCGATACTTCTCAATATGTCAATTTCGCTACAGATCACCAAGCCACGAAAGATCGAACTTCGCGAACAATCCCCGAGACCAAAAGATAACAAATACGCCAAACTCTTTTCTGTTCACACAGGAAACATCAAGCTAATCTGTCTGCATGTGCAAGACTATGCCTCAACTTAAGATCGCTTTAGACCAGCAGAGATCTCTGCAAGCGGATCCCCCCTGTCCTCCTCACAACAGCAGCCCTCTGAGTCCTGTAGTCCTCGGGCAGCCCGCGGTCCCTCACCGAGCGCGCCGCCACAGGTCTTGACCCGAAAATCTTCCAGCGTCTTGGGAAAGGCATCGAACCGCTTCAGCCTCCAAAGCGACTCCATGATGGACACTCCCCCTCCCGCGAACCAGAAGACGCGACGAACTTCCGGCCCTCGCCCCGCCCTCTGCCAGTTATCGAGGGGGCGGCGACGGGTATCGGCTTTCTCTCAGAAGCTGGGGATCCCGGTTTTGATGAGTGTTTCGTCCTCGTCGGCAAAGCGGAGCGATTTTTGAGGGGGCTTAAGCGAATGACGTCTTGGGCCGCACAACGGCGAATCTTTCGTCTAACCTGGGTCTAAGCGTTACATCGTTTTGTTTCTTATGTTTAGACGTTTCGATATGGGGAGTTCGAATTAAACTTCGGGGTTGTCATAAACCACTTTCTTTCTGATGAATTCCGCCAACTTGTATATGATATATCATGCGGCTTTTTGTTTTACGAACTTCCATTGGCAACTCTCAGACAACCCCCAGGGACATTTACGGTGGGTTTCATCTGGACCCTGAAATACCCAGTTCAGTTACCAAGATGTGTATCGCTGAAGTCTGTAATTCTGGAGAAGTGAACCATTGTTGAGAACAGATAATGAGCAACTCTATGCTACTGACCACTAGTTGCAAGAAGTGGTGGCGTATACAACATATAATATAAATATAGTGAAGAAATAACCAACCGAGGGCTGAGTTTCTGGAATTTCTGGAAAGTTAGAAATACCAGCTGAAGATAGCGTGGGTATGGAAAGATACAATATTATTCCAGTATTAAAGTATTAAGGAATACCTGATACCCTGTACTGAACTTTTTTTTTGTACAAAACCCAGGATTGTTTAATGTGCTTTTTTTTAAAAAAGCCTCTTTCTCTGAGAAATATTTAAAATGAACGAACTCCTGCAAGGCATTTGCCTACTTAACTAAACAATATGGGAACACCTCTATTGTTATTCTACTTCCAAATTAGCCCATTTGGAGGATGAGCAATTTGAAAACACAAGTATAAAATATATTAAACATTATTCCGGTGTTATCTAAGCCCTAACTATTGAAAGTCAACACACAACTGCAGTAATTATTCGAATTTCAATGACTTTATACCTCACTAGGAATTAAATCTGAAACTGGAAAACATGTTTTAACCCCAGTCTATGCTTTTGTAAAGGTCCACAAAGTGCTGTTCTATTCTCTACTCTCCCAATTCAGATCAAACAGTAAAACTGTTTGTGATTTACAGCTATTCTAACTTTATGCAATTAAAGCATTTCAACATTTTTAAAATTAAAAAATGAGACTTGTAGTTATTCACTTACTTTGCTAGCCACTAGTCAATAATTTTTAATTTCATAGTTGTGATGATCAAATAGCAAAAGAGGGGAGAGGAACTTCTATGGTCACTGTTATTCTCTGGTTGCCTCTGGTTATTGAAAACAGCAGGAGATATGTACATTATAAAGATCCAGGGACTGTACCCAAGTACTTTCTTTGCTATATCCTTCCTATGAAAGCAATACCATTCCTTGTTTGTTCAATTCACTGATGCCTAAGATGTCAATGTGTAGTTGATTAATTTCATCTTTCACTGTTGAGCTTTTCCATGTTCATGCTTCTTACATTCTTAGCAGTTTAGGAATTTCTTTTTTTGCCTGGCAACATTAGCAAGTAGAAATCCTGGAGGCTTTTATCTAGTCATGTCATAAACACTATTAGTCACCCAAAAAAACCTCTGTTCTTCCTCAGTAGCATGCTGAGTGCCATCCAACCTAAAGGGCCCATCATCCAGCACTACATCATCAATCACTTTATCTTGTATATTTTTGTATACATACAAGAATGGTTTACCGCTGATTTCTTCCACAGTATGAATAGGTGCTTTTGCCACTGTCACTAAAGTAGTCATCTGCCTCCTCCATCTTCCTATACAGCTTCTGCCCAATATGTGGACCTTCTTCCTTTAGCTGGACAACTAGGATGAGCTTCATATCTTGGCTGACCTTGCTGAGGGTATAAACATGTGATGTATGCTTCTGCTGTTCTTCACTCATCCTTCCCAGGGATCCCACCCCCAACTCCTACCACAATGAGGCAGCATAGCAGGATTTGAGGTAAAGGTCAAGCCAATACTCAAATAGATCTCCCAACTCCATCTTATAACTTGGCTGTAAGGGTTTGGTATGTGGTTAAAAAAAATTAATTCCTCTAGCATTTCTAAATTAACTATTTCCTTGCCTGCCATGTAATCTTTCTTCTAACAAGGCAGCATCTATCTTATGCTTGCAGCTTTATGTGTAACTATCCCTAAATCCCCTCCTCTTTAGAGTTAACCAAGAGCTTAGCTGGTAACCTTTCAGGCTGATAAAATGCTGGTCCTCTTTCTTTTGATCCTCTGGTCAAGTAGGAATGAGCCCTTGAAGTCTGGTCCTTTCCTATTTTCAGTAATCTTCCCTTCACCCTGGAACTTTTCAGTGGTCTTGATCCACTCTGGAATCAGTAAATTTTCAACTTAAAGCTGTGTAAATGCATCTTGGCTTCAGCAGCCATCTTTTTCTTCCTCTCCAAAATGCCAGTGATAATTCTCCCTTCCCACTAGTACATCAGCCTGTTTTCACTTCCATTCTTCCCACTTGTGAGAACTTATTGTGAAAACCTTATTTCATTCCCACTTATTTCTCAGGCTTCTGCCTATCACCTTCTAAGTTTGTCTGTCTGCAAGATCATGTGGCAAGATGGCAGACAGTGCATAGCTGAACCATTTTAATCAAAGTTTGTTCTTTCTTTATTGCAGTCTGGGAACCAGCATGAAGACTAAAGTCAATATAGAGGTCAATACATTTTTCTAAGTTAAGCAGAAGTTAACAACATAAAGTAAAAAGAATAAATATATCAAAATATAGTGGCCTACATATAGGCATATGAAAATTGTTATAATTGTATCACCTGCATTGCAGTTGATATGGTTGCTAATAGATTTCCAAGGGTTAGTTTTAAACCATGAATTGGTATAACTACTTTCTGGAACAAATCTTTGTAGAAGCAACTCCTCTGTCTCATCACTCCAACAACATTTCTCTTTTAAGTTTCATGAGGTGAAGGAGTCACAGTAACTCATAGAGAGGGCATGCTCCGGATCCCCGCGGTAAAAGAACTCCGACTAGCGGGGTCCAGAAGGCGGGCCTTCTCTGCTGTGGCCCCCGCCCTTTGGAACAACTTGCCCCCGGGGGTGAGACAGCCCCCTCACTCCAGGCCTTTCGGAGGGAGTTGAAGACCTGGCTCTGCCATCTGGCCTGGGGCGGGGAGGGAGGATATCAGAAATGGGGTTGGCTGGCCCCTTAGCAGCCTGGTGGGGGCCTATTGGCCTCTTGGAGTTTTTAGCTTTTTATTCTATTCTAGTTTTGTAAATTTCTAGTTTTATAACTTTTATAATTTTTAAACTTTTTATAATTTAACTATGTATTATGATTTTAGTGACTGTAAGCCGCCCAGAGTCCCCCATTGTAGGGGAGATGGGCGGGGACAAATCAAATAAATAAATAAATAAATAAATAAATAAATAAATAAATAAATTTCTTAGTTGTAACCGCTAGCTTGCATTCAATATTGGCCTTCTGGAAATCGGTAAAAAAGGAATAGTTCCAGGGGATATTTGGGAACTGAGGAGTAGTTTTAACTTGTTATTCTGGTACTTATTTTTCATTTTTCTGTATTCTATTTTCATTACAATGGTATGGTTTTAAATATTCCTTGTAGACATGAACCTCCAGAAGTCCTTGTATATAATGGCTATACATAAATACTATCTATCCATATACACACACACCACAATCTCAAGAAGCAAAAAAGCTTCATATGAAAGATTATTTGAGCAAAGAGAAGAAAAATGAAAATGCATTTTTTATTATAAATATTAAGAAAACTCTTTAGTACAAAATGTTATAAAAACCCACTCGATATACCTTATAGCAAATTGCTGTACAACGGTTTAGGAAAGGATATCTTTACCAATAAGAATATTAAACTAAAATTAATATTTCAACTGAGATCCCTCTCTCTGATCAGGTACTTTCCCATGTAACTATGCAAAACAAAGCTGGACTCATTTCCTGGAATGAAGTTTCATTCTTCCATTCTTCCTGCCAGACATTCAATGGTGGTAAGCAGTCCTTTCTTTGTTTAGTTCTCATACACTGGCTTTGAATTTTGTTTTGTCCAAAGATTTCCACACTGCATATCTTCAGTCACTTAGCATGCAGTCTCTCAACTACTTTTGTTCTTTCTCAGCCAGTATTGAGATGATCTTCACTGGTTCCAAAGAATCTGGAATTATATTTCTAAAGGATCAAAACTGGCAGGATAGGCCCTTGAAATCAAGGCTTGCCGAATAAGGGGAAGGATCCATCATACCGATAACTTTTTAAAGTCCTGTTAGCTTATGCTGGAGCGTCAGTAATTTCTTGCTTCTGCCACTTTTCCTGTTAGCTTATGCTATCTTGTGGGCTTCTGATGGACTCTTTTGGGTGTTGAGCTTACTAGATGTTTTCCAGATAAGACACCATTCGAGCTTACAGCTCCCAATGTCAAGCTGTTATTCAGAGTTTCATCAAGCTTGCGAGTCTCTGATTCCAGAATAGTTGCCTTAGGTTCCCTAGCCACAACAGCTAAAGAATCTGCAAGCTCTTGATGTAAATCTGATAGCTCTTGATTTCTTTTGGTACAGCTGATGATATAATTCTGCTTCTGCTTCCGTTCTAGTGATAGCTGTGATTGTAGAACAAAAACCTAAAACAAGAACAAATGACATCAAGGACTAATTTCTAGTCTTCACAGCAAGGAATACTGTCTCATGCAAAGTAAAGTTATTTTTAATTCATTCTGGAGAAAATCAATCACAGGATCAACACTGACTTGATAGCACTTAATATTTTTCACAGCAATGCATTGTGCTTTCAATACAGTGCATTCAAGAGCAAAACCACAATGAATGATTCAAACAGGGATAGAAATATTTTGAAAAATTAAACAAAAAATCACAGAATTCCTTAGAGAAGTGCAAAATGTTTTGTGGATAAACTCTCCCAAAATGTCCTGTTCTGTTGTTGCCAAAAGGTTTCTCTGCTTTAAAGTGTCCTTTAAGACCACTGCTTACAAAATACCACTGTCAGTCTTTGAAAAGGCAGTTACTATGGAGGCACAGCTCTTCAACAATGGAAGATAAGCAGTTCTAAAAGACCCAGTGTGTTCCAGTTATAAACTACACACCTGTTTTCGTAACTCTGCCAGCTGCTTGTGGAGAATCTGGGTTTCTTTCTAGAGAGAAAGGAGGGAGAAAACTCAGTCAGCTGCTTACCTTCAAGAAGCCTATTATTTGGGGAAGAAAATATTTATATAGCTTAAATTTCCTCTCATTTATTCAGGTTCAAGCCAACAATTATTAACTTGAATTAAATATAATTTAATACTATCTAAAAGAAAAAAAGGAAGGAAATAATGGATGATTTTAAGCAGAACTTCTGATATTAAAATATGCAAGATATTCAAACCTTTAAAACAGAAGGAATTTTTTGTGATCCAGAGTCAGCCTGTGAAAATTCAGAGCTCAAAGAAAAGTCTCCATGACTCCTTTTTAGTCTCCTCCGTTCACGTTCTACCTGCAATCAACAGAAGAAAGAGGCAAAAATGTTACCCTAAACTAGGTACAGTTGAGTAATACTGACTGAGCAGATGACTGAGCACAGGGCAAAGAATACCAAGCACAAGGCACTGTATCGTGCTGTCTCGCATGAACCGTTTGCTTCAGTTCATGCTACAACATTTCAGTTGGGTTAGGCCACAGCTTTGAACCTCCCATTCAAAAATGCAGAATTTATTCTCATTCAGCCATGTTTTTACAGATTTAGAGTTTGTTTAGAACTGTTGTGCTGCTTCAGCTTCTACATAGATACCCTGACATTCTCCTGTAGAATTTGCTGGTGCAATCCAAAATCCATTACTTCCTCAATCAACTAAGAGCCATCTGGGTCCCAAGGCTGCAAAGCATACTATGATACTTCCAACTGCCAAGTTTCATGTTTGGGATGTGGTTTTGTTTGTTTGAGTGCAATGTTTTATTTTCTGCAGACACCATATTTCTCATTAATACCCCAAAATTCTACTTTTGTCTCATTTGTCCACAGAACGTCGTTCCAATAGCCTGTTCAGTGATCTCTGGCAGACTTGAGATGTGTTGGACTTTCTTGTATGTATACAATACAATTCTTGTATGTATACAAAAATATACAAGATAAAGTGATTGATGATGTAGTGCTGGATGATGGGCCCTTTAGGTTGGATGGCACTCAGCATGCTACTGAGGAAGAACAGAGGTTTTTTTGGGTGACTAATAGTGTTTATGACATGACTAGATAAAAGCCTCCAGGATTTCTACTTGCTAATGTTGCCAGGCAAAAAAAGAAATTCCTAAACTGCTAAGAATGTAAGAAGCATGAACATGGAAAAGCTCAACAGTGAAAGATGAAATTAATCAACTACACATTGACATCTTAGGCATCAGTGAATTGAACAAACAAGGAATGGTATTGCTTTCATAGGAAGGATATAGCAAAGAAAGTACTTGGGTACAGTCCTACCCATCTCAAGTCTGCACATGGTGTTGGACTTTCTCCATTTGTACACTATCTATCTGATTGTGGATTGATGGGAGTTAAAGTCTCCAATAATGGTTTTATAGCCCTTTCCAGCCTCTTAAGCACTGAAAATCATTTTTCTTAGGTTTACAGAAAACTTTTTTGATTGAGGTTTGACTCACTTCCACAACTTGAAAATGGTGGCAACCAATATGTACATGTTTTTTTTTTATAGGGGAGGCCCCTCAAACTCACAACTGTATCATCTCATTAATTAAAATATCTGACTCAACTTACCTCTTTACGAGAGCTGAATATATTAGTGCTTCACGTACCTTTTTTTATGAACACAGTAAATGTTGGCTCAGTGTATCCAATAAAGGCATGACACAGTCACTGTCTTATATATTCTTTGTTTAACCAGAAGCTCTTTATTTATTAATAGGGTTTAGATTAATTTGATCACATTATAGGATAAAGAACTACATGATTTCTAAATGGTTCACTAATTTTATCTAACCGATGTATAATGAGGGCTAATATATGATTACATTGCACTGGAAAATAATGCTGGAAAATAATGCTGATCTTAATTATTTCTCCTTTACAGAAAAGCTTACCTCTTGTAGTGCATCTCTCAATTGGATATTGTGCTTTTCTAAACCATGTTTATCATTCTCCAACCTGGCCACAGCTTTCTGCAGAAGTTGTAAACGTCTATACAAGAGTCTTTTTTCAGCCATCCATGTCAGCTGTCCCTCTTTTTTCAAAGCCTGCAGGACACAGAAACAGTGTGGCATAAAAGAAGAATACAAAGGTCGGGAAACAAGAAATAGGAGGCAATCTGACAGCCATCCAAAAACTAGGGTGATTTTATCCCATGGACGGTGCATGTCTTTTTCTGAAGAGACCTCCTTATTAATGTTGGTATTATAAATTTCAGAATATTAAGCAATTAACTGGTTAAGGTAGACATGTCAGTTGGAACAGTTCCTATAGGAGCAACTTAATCATTTGGAACAAAATCAGTAAAGACTAACCTTAAAGACTTGCTAATTTATTATTACATAATGTGACTGATAAAGTAGACTGTGATGCACAAAGGCATATAGGACAATAATAAAGTTATACTTTTATGGTGCCAAAAATATTTTGATGAAAATTCGAAGACATATTCACACCTTGCTCTTCTACATGATGCATTGCTCATGCTCTCAAGTTTCATATCTGTTCTTTTATCTCACCTCTCCAGCCTCATTATGCTGCACCCCTGGTATATCATCTTCACTGGGTAGCAGATCAATATCTCCCACCAGAGTTTCAATAATAAACCTTGCCTCCTTCAGAGCTTTGAAAGCTGTATCCAGTTGCTCCTACAGGAAAACAAACAATGTTCTTTGCTTATTTAATTAAGTACTGTGGGTGAGCAAAATGTTTCATTGCAAAACAAACATATCCTGGAATATGTCATTCCCAGTGGTCTGGAAGGGGTCTTATATCAAGACAGAGCATTCCAAAGTTGGAATGGCACATTTCACTGTCAAACCACATCTGAAATAGTGGGAATGGTCTGTTCTAGGGTTGGGAAGTTCCACGGCAGAATATGTTGCAAACACCAATTAAATATTTGAATCCACACTCAAACTCCTCAGAAAGATTATAGCTAAGTTATTAGACAGCTCATATGAAGTGAGTGTAAATGATACAGCACCTTAGCAGCATTAAACTCACTGCCCCTTGGCTTTTCTCTCTGTCTCTCTGTGGGAGTGTGGAGCAGAGGTGTGAAACATGGACTCTCATCCCCAGAGGAGCGGACAAGAGATAAGAGAATGAGACTGGCCCCTCCCTGAGGAATGCTAAGGATGTTTGTAGTGTGACCCTGGGAACTGCTCTCAGTCTGAGAAGATTCTGTGAATGGATTGAAGCCAATTAAACCTTGCTAGATTGAATCTGTATTGTCTCCTGGAGTTTCCTGGGCTAAACCTGACACTCTCCTCCTTTATTACTCGCATCTTAGAGTCCAGTGAAATTTCATTTTAAACCAATTTCCCTTTACAAACACAAAACAGTATGTCTCTGAAGAGAATAAAAAAGATAGATATAATTTTATAAAATATGACTTTACTGTTCACATGCTTTATAAAATATGCTGAACCTTCAACAATCTGCACACATTTTAAGCTGAAATGCTTACCTGGAGATGAAGCCTGTCCATATCCCTTTCTGAAACCATGGTCTGTGTAACTGCCATTTCCTCCTTTAAAATTTTCATAGCCTCTTCACTTTGGATCAGGGCCCGATCCAACTTCTGGGCCTTCTCCCTCCATTCTATCTCACCACTCTCTGTCTGTTTTAGAACAGCTGTCACATGATTCAATTCTTGTCTGTTTTTTATTTTCTCATTTTCCAAATGTTGAATTTTTTCCTTCTGCCATTTCAAGCATTGGTCTTTTTCCTTAATAGCCTTGTTCTTTGCTAGCTCCTCTTCCTTCCACATAACAATTTTCTCAATACAGCTATGGAAATTATACTCTTTGTTATCTTGCAATCTAAGAGCTGAAATTATTTGTTTTATCTGTTCACTGTAGGTTAGTAATTCCTTCTCTTTATCTTTGAGTCTCTCTTCCAACTGCTCAATTCTCTTTCTTTGCAATTCAATCTCATCATCCTTTTTCTTCTGAATAAGCTGGAGATGCTGTATATGCTCCTGGTGCTTTTCAGGCTCATCTTTCATTGGCTTTTGGCTTCTCTCATCTTGACAATTTATCTCCTTATTCTGTTTGTCAAGTAATTCCTCTTGCTCTCTGATATGTTTTTCATGTTCTTGCTCATTTATGTGTTGGTCCTGCAGAAGATCTTCTTCACTTTTTTGTTCTCTCTGTGTGGCTTCTACTTTAACCTGGTACTTACTAATTTGTTCTCCTTGCTTGAGAAGCTCTTTTTCCTTCTCTATCATCAACTGATTAATCCTATCCAGATCCTGTTGTAGGCTTGAAACGCTATGCTGTACTTCCTCTTTCTGTTTTGAGAGTTCCCTGATACATATTTGTAAGGATTCTATCTCCTTTTCTTTGTCATGAAGAGACGACCTAGTAAGATCCAGTTTGTCCAAGATAGATTTTGTCTGTGCCTCCTGTTGTTGAATTTGCTGGAGGTTCTTCTCCTTTAAATATTTGATCTGCAATTCTCCGTTTTTTATAGTTTGTTTTGTTTGTTGAAGTTCTGTTTGCAATCCTTTTATTAGCCTTACTTTCTCTTCTGTGTTCTTTTCATGCTGCTCTTTCAGGGACTCAATTTCTTGTTGTCGCCTCTTAAAGAATACTTTGAGTTGTCCCAACATATCAAAAGTAGTTTCCTGTAGCTGTTGCTTCTTGAGTTGGTTTATTTGTTCATCCTGAAACTCTGCATTACCATCTTTCTCCTTTAGCACTCCTGTGCTGTACTGGATATCTTCAAGTAGAACTCTTATCTGGCTTTTCAATTCCTCTTCATGCTTCCTTTGGAACTCCAATTCTGTGTTGTTTTCCTCCAAAGTTGCCTGTGTCTTTGCTCTATGTTCATGAAGAGTCATTCGTTCTATTTCCATTTCTTCTTTCATTTCTTTCATTTGTTTTTTTTGTGCCTCAAGCTCTTGTTCTCTCTGGCTCAAAGTCAATGTCATCTGTTTCTGCTTCTCAGAAAGCTCACTGAGATGCTCCTCTTTCTGAGCTTCATGCTGCTGGAAACTTGATATCTGTTCCCTCTGGGATTCTATCTCCCTTTCTTTGTCCCTAAGAATGGCTTTCATGTGTTCTAGGCTTGTATAAAGAGATTTCTCACGCTTTTTCCCCTGTTCTTCCCATTCTTGAAGTAGCTGCTTTTGAGATGCAAGTTCCCAATCTTTTTCATTCAACTTTATTTTCAGGTCACCTAGATCTTTCAGCAAAGCTCCAATTTGTGTTGATTCACTATGTTCCATAATCTGAATTTTCTCCTCTTTGATGTTAATTTCCTTGATTTTTTCCTCCAGATTCAGAGATAGGCTTTCAATTATTGTTTTTTGGTTTTCTGATAACTCCTGTAGTTTTTGAAGCTTTTCTTGTTGTGATTTCAAAGTTTGGACTGTCTCTTCTAGATCTAGATTTAGTTTCTTGAGATCAGCCTTTTGCATCTTATTGTGCTTTGTCATTTCTTCAATTTGCTTTTCTTGGGAGTCAATTTCCTTGCTTCTCTTTTCTAGAGTTTTAGTGAGATGCTCTAAGGCAGCATTTTGGACTTCTTTATGATTCTCTAGATCCCTAATCTGCTGTAGCTGGTTTTTAATTTCTTCATTTCTCTTTCCTAGAGTAACATTGAGATGATCCACAATTTCCTGAAGTGCTCTTCCCACCTCTACCTCTTTCTGCAAAGCCACAAGTCTCTTCTGATGAGTTTCAACTTCCTCATGTTTAATTCTGAGACTGGAGAGAGTTGTTTGAAGCTCTTGCTCCAGGGACTGATTCATCTTTTCCATGGCACTTGCTCGAAGTTCTGAAGCTTTGACTGATTCCTGAAGAAGCTCCAGCTCCCGTGTGAGCTTCTCCTTAGCCATTTGTAATGTGCCTCGCTCATTCTGAAATGCAAAAATAATTACTTTCTTCTTGTTCATTATTCCATAGCTATATTATTCAGAAGCAGCATTCATTCAAATGTAAATTTTGCACAAAAATACCTGTGATTTTTTAAAAACGAAAATGTTTGCTAAAATATATCACTTCCAAGTATACATAAGTTATCTATTCAAAACTTCTGAAATATTTACTAGAAGGCAGCCAGTATTTATACATGGAGAAAACCTTTAAGTTATGGTTAAATAACACATGAATCAAATGATTCTGTTTGATCATTCATAAAATCTATTAATAACTCAAAATTTGAGTAATAAAAGTCTCTTATGTTAATTGAATCAAAATATTTTTCCCATAACAATTTGTCCTTAACTCTCTTAATTATTTATTTAATTGCCACGTCTTTCTTATTTAACAAGAACTATTCCATCCCCTGGAGCTTAATACAAGAGAACAAGCTAGAAGCAGAAAATGGCTACTCCATTACCCACTACTACGTACACTAGAAAGTACGTGCTTCTGCAAAAGTGCAAAAGCTATAAAAGAAACTTACAGGCAGTCAGAACAGATAATAAGAAACAAGTATTTAGATGCCATATATCCCATTTTAGAAATCACAAGATCAAAGAAAATTAATCCCCTTAGAGAAAATAGTGCTTTCAAGAGTTTATCAAATTTTAGGTTAGCGGACCTATAAAATGCCTGCTACCCTTACCACTGCATCTTTTCTTTGTTTCTCTGTGCTTTCAAGTATCTTCTCCAAACTGGTCACCTTTTCACGTAGACTCACATTCTCTTCCTTGAAAGCAATTACCTCTGTCTTTAAGGCAGACTCTAGAGAGCCACGTTTGCCTTCAGCTACATTTTTTTCTGTAATGAAAACAAAAATAAAATAAACCCTCCACCCACTCATTATAATAGTGACCTTTTTCTTTTAACAAGAAAGTACTTTAGGGGTATTTTAGAAGGTGCAAGAAACTTATTTACTATTCAAAATAATTTTTAAAGTATCAATGCATTTTTTGCATGGAATATCAAGGAACAAGAAAAAAGAAAGCATCTATGATAGTTTCTAGGAAAAAAAATGTCTCCAGAATGAACTATTGATTTGTTATTGAAACCACTGTTAAGAACTGCTTTTCTCAAAAAACATCATAGATGTCTGGTTTGAATCTCCTAAATCTGCTGGACTCTGTGTCCTTCCGATATTATACCCAGTATTGTTGTATATAAGGAAACATTTTTGTTACTAAGTTTGACATAGCAAGTGTAATAATAAAAATAGCTTGTTTTGTCCATTATTAAAGATTTTCTCTAGCCTTCAACTCTCCTTCAGGGAAACTATAACATCTTTGGGTTATCACAGTGAAAAGTAGAAGATGTACCTTCTTGGCATTGGTTCAGCCACTTTTGCACCTCTTCCGCTTTGGCAGTAATGCACACCCTTTCTGCTTCCTTCTCACTAAGTTCTTGTTTCAACTTCTCAAAATTCTTCCTTGCCTCATCCTGCCAGAAACAGCAATGCATGCTCTAGATATGCTTGAGACAGGGACAGCATTATAAAAAGATTTCAAGAAAAACTTAGAAATCCAGAACAAAACCATTTTCTTGCAGCAAACTATGTATTACATCACAGAAACTGTATATTACACTTTCTAGGAGCAAACTGTACATTAAAACTATACATTACAACAGTACATTAAAGTTGTATCCCCTCTTCATCCTGTCTGCCCATAAATTCTTCCATATTGTTGCCTGTCATTTGACAACTTCTTTATAATCTTCAAAAGTACAATTCTAGCTGGTATAGAAATATTGGAAAATAAAGAATTTGTGGATTATAAGATCAAGATGACAGCCAGAATGCAAATACAAATGACAAACTAAGAGAAGGACCTGGGCAAGGAATTATTTCTGGCTTTGCAAAAGGTTTCTAAAACCTGGAAGAGATCTTTCAGAAGGGAAAAAGAAAATTTGAATGGAGATTCAATCCTATGACAGCAACTTGATGAATTAAAGATTAAGATTGTCAGAAGCAAAAGAAAGAAATATAAAGTTGACCTGTTTGATCAGGGTTAAAATAAGAAATATTTTTATAAAATTCTGGAAACCCTTTATGGACTTTTTGCCAATGTTTGGACAGAAATAATAATTTTTGGATTTGTGAATGGATGGGGGGTATAGGAAAAAGTGAAATATGTATGCAATTTTATAAAGGTTGGAGAAATATTAATATGCTTGTATTCATTGTAAGGAAGATTGGGAGTCACTTCTTTAAATATTCTTTTTTTTCTATTTCTATTTCTTTTCTCTTTTTCTTTCTCTATTTCTTTAATAAATAGTATTATTTTTTTTAATGTACATTAAGCTGTACATTACACAGAGTTTACTTAAAGTCTCCCCAACATGTTTTTAACATTTCTATGCAACTGCCCAAGGCTGCAGAAACGGACAGATGTAGCATGTAACTATTGTTTGACTGCTTGTGGAAGAGCAGGCTGCTTAGAAAAATTACAGGCACCTGTGCTGCCTTCCTCCCCTCCTATTTCAGCCTTCTCCCCAGTGTCAGCATGGCAGAGTTGCTTATAAAAGCTGCAACCTTGAAACAGGATGGGAGGAGATGTTTTGAAAGCTCTGCAGTAGCAACAAACAGAGAAAACAGCCAAATAAAAGTTTTTTTCTTCTTCACAGAGTGAAGGGTCCAGAGGAAAAAGAAGGGACACAGCAAAGCAAAGCCAAGCACATTGTGGAAAGTTGCAAGTACTCTACATGCTGGCCAGTAACAGAGAAGAAGAAAGCAGAAGAAATTCCAGAGAGAGGAATTAAGGTAGAACAGTGTTTGTAAGAAGAAAACATTGTTATAGAATAGTTATACAACAGAGTATAGTATAGAGGAAATACTGTAAAAGTAAATTGAATAGTAATAAAGTATAGCAATTGTCATTGTTATAGTAATTAGCATAGTAATATAGAAATAATAGGAATAGAATATAGGATAGAGGCAATAGAAAATGCTCACATATAGACTTGTATGTTTCATATTTCACTTTTGTACCTTGGGTTTTTTTCAAAATGAAACATCTCCCCAACCCTTATAAGGAGATATAAAAAATGCTGCCCAGAGTCCACTGCTTTTGTGGGTCTTTTGAGTCTGTGTCAATCTCATTGAGTACAGTCTGGAAAAGAACCCTTGACACTGCTATGCCCATTTCAAGCTTTTTTCTTTTCCTCCTATGGGGAACATTTCTCTGGGGAAAGAAGCCTAGTTAGAAAAGAACTAAAACAACCACTTCCCACTCATCCTATTTCTGTTTTAGGCTATACTCATAGCAACTGCTTTTTATTATACAACATGGGGGGAAAATGGCTATAACTTGCAGACTACATTTACACACAGTAGGATTTGTATTAACAATGGTTTACTGAACCAACTAAAACCAGCTTAAAAAACAAATGGCCAATTCCGTGTTTTTCTCATGCCTTCTGCTAGTAAGCAGAATTAAACTGTGGAACATAAAATAAGCAATAACAAGTCAAAATTCTAGGTCCAAATAAACCAAACTTTGTTCTCAAGTTGTGTTTTATGCCCCCAGATAAATTGATTTCATTGGGCAGATGAATATGCACATTTCACTAAGCCAAAAACAAGCAAAGCATATTATGGCTTAGTGCTATGTGTGAATAAAAGAATGTATCTGGAGTAATACCTAGAAAGCAAATGAAAAATATGAGCAATCACAAACAGCCTTTAAAGGAACAGTAAATGATGATTCTGCTGCAGGAAATAAAACTGGAAGTACTAAAACAGAATGCTAATAGCTTCTTGATTTGACAGCTGAATTAAGACACAAATAAGCTAGACATACACTTAATCTCATTAGCTTTAAAATAATGTTTAACTTTTGAAAAATCTATCATATAGATTCATTAAGTATAGTGTTATCAATTAAAAATGAAAAAATAGTTTTTCTTATAAATCTAGCAGTTAACTAATACCAAAGTTACCAAAGAGAAAGATGAAGCCTGATTCACTGATCAACAGGTTTTGCTCAAGTCAGGAATCTCTTTAATAACAGAAGTACAGGTAGTCCTCGAGTTATGCCGGCAATTGGGACCAGAATTTCCATTGCTAAGTGATGATGTCATAAAGCCCAACATCACGTGACTGCATTGCTTAGCAACAGCAATCCCTGCAGTCACTGTTGCCATTGTTAAGTGAGGATCATGGGTCATTAACCAAGCACCTCCTTGCAACTTCCTGCCAGCTTCCAACGACCAAAGTCAGTGGGGAAGCCAGCAGGAAATTGCAAGTTCCAGGCAGCTCGCAAGGAGAGGGAGCAAGGGGGTGCGCGGGTGGCCAGGGAGGCACGACACAAGCGCAGCAGGGCTTGGGGTGGTTGCTGCCAGGTTGGGGAATGTGCACAAGGGTGCATGATTGGCCAGGGAAGCACAGCATGAACACAGGGAGGCGTGGCATGAGTGCAGCAAGGCTAGGGGAGAGTGCGTGAGGATGCACGAGTGGCGGGGAGGTATGGTACGAACACGGCAGGGCTTAGGGTGGCTGCTGCTGGGATGAAGAGGGTGCGTGAGTGGCCAGGGAGGTGTGGCATGAGCACAGCAAGGCTCAGGGAGGGTGAGCAAGGGTGCACGGGTGGCAGAGAAGTGCAGCAAGGCTTGGGGAGGGTGCATGAGGGTGTGTGAGTGGCAGGGAGGCATAGCACGAGCACAGTGAGGCTCAAGGAGGGTGCACAAGGGTGTGCAGGTAGTTGGGGAAGCACAGCATGAGTGCAGCGGGGCTTGGAGTGGCTGCTGCTGGGTGTGGGAGGGTGCGCAAGGGTGCGTGAGTGGCCAGGGAGGGTGCGCAAATGGCTGGGGAGTTAAGTCTTTTTAAATCTTTTATTTTCATTTTGATTTGAAACCTCTCAGTAGTGTGAAGGAACTGAGCTCAAATCCTTTCACCTCCATTCTCACCCACCACTGAGAAGGGAGGGGAAACCTCTTGGCAGCGGATAGATACAGAGCTCAAATCCTGAAGATCTGAGCTCCATTCCTATGCACCGAGTGGGGAAGGGAAACCCCACCCAGACCCAGACCCAGACCCAGACCCAGACCCAGACCCAGACCCAGACCCAGACCCAGACCCAGACCCAGACCCAGACCCAGACCCAGACCCAGACCCAGACCCAGACCCAGACCCAGACCCAGACCCAGACCCAGACCCAGACCCAGACCCAGACCCAGACCCAGACCCAGACCCAGACCCAGACCCAGACCCAGACCCAGACCCAGACCCAGACCCAGACCCAGACCCAGACCCAGACCCAGACCCAGACCCAGACCCAGACCCAGACCCAGACCCAGACCGGATTTCCCCTCTGTCCATAGAGGGGAGGCCAAACCCTTCAGCAGGCTTTAGGAATGTTTTAAGGCAAAAGGGCTGCCTGCCAGGAGGATTTCAGTTCTACACGGAGCTGAAACTGTCTGGCAAGCAGCCCTTTCACTCTCAAAGAGCTGCCTGCTGGGAGGATTTCAGTTCTATGCCGAGCTGAAATCCTTCAGAAGATAGCTCTTTTGCTCTGTCCACCTAACAACCCGGGAGATTGCTTAACAACAACTGGGAGTGCCCAGATTGCAGTCGTTAAGCAAAGCAGTCACAGGGGCATCTCGCTTAATGACCCTTTGCTCAATGACTGAGATTCCGGTCCCAATTGTAGTTATTAGGTGAGGACTACCTGTATAAATGAACTTCCTAAGAGTTTCTTAATCTTAATTTTATTCCTTAGAGTTTTTAAATCTTTATTTTGATTATCAGTATCCAATGAGATACCTTCGTGTGTTTTTCAACTTAATAATATAAAGACAAACACTGGATGGACAAGAACACAGGATTATCTAGTCCATGATTCTATTCTTCAGTGGCCAGTGAGATGCCTGTGGGAAGCTGACTAGCACATGTTTTCTGCAGCAACTATTTATTCACATTCTTCAACAGCTGACTTAAAGAGTAGTAGTGTTGGATAACATGCATCACAATAGCTTTATAAACGTTTTGCTACGTTTCCTTTAAAATGTCTGGAAGCAACCCAAAGAATGATGACACATTCATAAACCAAAAAGGAAGTTACCCGGTCAAGGTGAGCCCGCCAGAGATCTTGCCGCAAATCTTGAAGTGCTTCTGCGACTCTCTCCACTGTAAGCTCTGTGGAACTGTCCTTAGGTTGAGACAGAGACTTCATATTATCCTGTTCTGAAGAAATAAGCCTCTTTGATAACTGAATCTTCAGATAACAGAAAGGTTATTGATTGGAAAGAAAGGGAAATCTAGATAAAACTGAAAATCAAACTACCTACTGTGATAAATCTGAACCTGATATGGTTCTGCATTGCATTCTGTCTTTATCTTAGAACATGGAATACTGCCTTCACCAACCAGGTAGCCTCCAGAAGTGTCAGGGCAACTTTTCACACAGAATTTCCAATCAAATGGGCAGTGGTGATTGTCAAACATTATTTGCATTACATATCCAGGAACAAAAAACCCACTCAGAGTTTTGTCCCTGTCACCTGTAGCATCTATTTTGGCTGGCATTTCTTGTAAAGTAATAATTCTAACGTCTTAGAGTGCTTCACAACCTATAAGCCAAATGTCAAATGAAGTTTGTAGCCAGATCTTATCATCATACCTTATTTATTTATTATTTTATCATAGACAGTATTTCAAAACCCAGAACTTATATTCTGCAATCCCAACCTTGCCTTTCTGATTTTTATTGAATTTAAAAACTTCTAAACAACCCTTTATACAAATAAGACCTTGTATCATGAATAATAAAAATACAGTGACAATATACAATATAAATACAATATAAAAGTAACACTTAAATCCTTAAACACTTAATCCTATATTTCACAACACACAGTACAAACGAAGCATCTCTCTTTGACATACAGTATTAAGACAGCTGCATTTTTACTGGGGGGAAAATGAAATGAAGTAGCTGTGGATGTACTTATACACAGGGACTGCCGGAAGCACAAGCCTGGGGAAAAAATGGATGTTTTTATTATTAATTATTCAGAGTTAAATGCCCTGCTCACATTCCCATGTGTTGTGAAGCACTTTTTTTTGAAGGATTTGCATATCCCTAATAAAAACAATTTAAAATATGTAGCCAAAGAAAATGTTTTGAGCTGGGGTTAAAAGTTGCTATTATTCAAAAAACAGTTCAAAAGCCAGTATCATTCATTTTAATCACTCTTCCAAATAGGTCTCAGGTAACTATCAAATGACTTCATTAAGAATTATAGTTGTTTTTCCTTCTATTAAAAATGGTGCCATCCTAACTCCCTCTCAGCCCTAGGAAGAAGGCAATGGCAAGCTACTTCTGAAATCTGCAGGGACTTGTCCAGGGAGCTACCAGAAGTCAAAACTGACTTAAAGGCGCACACACACACACACACACACACAAATATTGAAATGACACACATACCATTTCTATAGTGGGGACATATTTCCCAGAAATGAACCAGAAGTTTTTTTTATACCAATAACGGGCTCTGACTCTAGCATCTTTCAATTCTTTCTTCTGTACTATTCCAAACAGCAATTTCAGAAAAAAGTCAATTCTACCTTGTATATTATAGATAGCCAATAGTTTGATATGAATCACATGTTTATAAAGGTTGTTGATTAGCAATTTATACTATTGGTATAAAAATAAGCATCAAGTTTTCTTCCTATATTCTGAGAATTTCACTATATTTTAATTCATAAGAAGCTGAATTAGGTTAGCTACAATTTCTGTATATCACATTAGTAAATACACACAAAGAAACTAAAATCTAGCTCTACTACATTGGAGTTCTGGCTGTGATACTTAATTTAAAAATGACTTGTGAAGAACATAATGCTCATTTGCTTGCTCCTTAGACTTACCTCTATTAAGGGATGATGAACTCCAAAAGTTTTGGTCTCCTTGCCCTCTAAGCTTTGGCTCAGGACTGTTACACAGCATGCACTGAAGAACTGAATGTAGCTTTGTCAGCTGGGCCTGGGCCTCCCAACGAACTGAACAAGCACGCTGACATTCAGATGCCAGCGCCTCTGCCCTACTCTCTGCGCTACATAGGCTTAAGCGTAACTGGGATACTTCAGCCTCCAGCTTTTGCATAGCATCTTTTGCATGTTGCTCATTAGCACAGGAAATTTCCAGATCTTGAGTTAGCTGTTGCTTATGAGCTATCAAAGTTGCCTCCTTCTGTACCATCATCTGCTTGAGTGATTCCATCTATGTGGAAAACAGTATAACTTGGACATAGGAAAAAAGGGTATACAAGGATTATCTCTAAGATAAGTAAATCCTCTTCAGCAAAATAAAAGACAAACTGGGAAAAGTTAATTTAAGTACTAGTTAAAAGGATAAGTACTGAATATTTTTACAAAGATAAATAGGGCATTACATACATGTTACTACATCCATTTTAGAACTTGGCATGTAGACGAAAAAACTAAGCTAGGTTATTCCAAACAATGCCAAGAAAGTGGCCAATGTATTAGGAAGAATAAAATATGGAAAGCAGTTTCGTGCTAAAAATACTACATGAATAACACAGAGACTGGCAAAAGAGTAGAAAAATAAAAAGGAATTGTTGGGGATGATACCTGGCTAATGAGTTCCTGCACTTCTTTTCTGTGCTCAGCAAGCATCTGTTCTGCATGGTGTAGGGTGCTATTCAATTTGGTGATTTCATCCTGGTGAGCATCATCTTTCTCTTGCAGTTTCTTGAGCCTGACCTCTTTCTCCTCCAGTGAGATAACCAAGCTGCAGCAGGGAAAAAAAAACAACACCAAGATTTCAGTTATAGGGTAGTTGTATATTCAAGTACAAAAACCCAATTTTCTTTTCCTTAGATGATATTATCACACAGCTTTAGTTATTTAATAATACAAACTTATGAAGGTCACAATTATGGTGCATAGGCAAAATATCAGTATATATGCTAGGAAATGGTAATTACACAAAAATGTGTCAAGTGCAGTGTGTATCTGCAAAAGAAGATACTGATATAAAAATTATTCATGCAACATAATTAGGGGAATATATGAGATTCAGCAACGAAGAGATCATCTTTCTTAACATAAATGATGTAATATAAAAGCAAGGGAGATCATACCAGCATTAACAGACACAGATCAATGAAATTCTAGTGCAATCATTGTATGGCAGCCACGTTCCTGACAGGATGTTACAAACACCAGTCAGACTAATCAGACTGTAAAAACTAAGCTTTAAGAAGTATAGAAGGCTCTCCATTTTTAATATAAAATTCTAAAGTACCCTCTTGGAATAAACAGTCAAGAACCATCCTGACTTTTTCTAAGAGAAATTTCCCCCAAGTACATTCTAAAAAATTATGTACACCCACACAATTATTTAATACTCATGGGGAATCAATCAAAAAGTAACTCTCTCTGAGATTATTCCACCTACAATTTCCTGTAGTTTGTGCTCACCTGGCTCGTTCCTGCTCCAGAGCTTGCAATGTTGCCTTAAGCTCCAAATTCTGGTTTTGTTCTTTCTTCATACATATATCCTTACTTTCCATTTCCTCTTGCCGGTTATGGAGAAGGGCCTGAAATTCCGCATTCTGACGTTCAACTTTTTCTTTCCAATTCTGCAACTCTGAACAGCGTTTTTGTGCCTCTTCCCAATGGCTCTGAAGCACGGCACTTTCGTGTTCTGCCTCCTCTTGCTGCCTTTGAAGTACAGCTTTCAGTTTTGCATTCTTAAGTTCCACCTCCTCTTTCTGATGCTGTAGCTCCATGTTCTGAAGCTCTGTGTCCCTTTTCTGATTCTGAAGCTGTTTAATTTGAGACTTTGCCTCTTCCAATTGCCTCTGGAGCACTTTCTGTTGCTCTGAATTCTGAAGCTCTGCCTCTTCCCACTGACTCTGCTCTTTTTCCAGGGCTTGAATAGTGGTCTGCTGGTGCTCTATCTCTTCTTGCTTCCTTAGTAGCTTGTTGTTTAGGTCTTTTTCAGCCTCCCACTGACTTTGCAGCATAGCTCTCAGTTCTGTGTTTCTCTGCTCCAACTCTTCCTTCTGTCTCTGCCACTTAATGTTCTGCTCTACTGCCTCCTCTTTCTGTTTTCTCTCTGTTTCTAGTGTCTTTTGTAGGTTCTCCTTCTGTTCAGACAATTCTTGCATTTCTCTTAAATGATGCTGAGCCTCTTCGTTAATCAATTTACAAGAATCTTTTGTACTCAGTAGCTGGAACTCCAACTCTTGTATCTTAAAAAGGGAGAATAAGATAGTGAAGAGGCAGATGATACACTTTTCACAAGTGTCAACATAAGATGGTACATTATGAGATGTACCGAAGAGATAATGGCATAGGTTCAAACATCTCAAGATAAACTAATTTAATGTCAGTGTGAGCTCTGATTATAATAGAAATGGTACCAGTGTGATGGAGTTATTGCCTCATTAAGGAGACAGGAAAAAAATAAATTTGGTGGGAGGGGAGTTAGCTTCCAGTATCACAGTCTTGTTATATAACCCAAAACATCTGGCTTTTCTTAATATATGTTCCTTATAGCAATGTTTTGATTTTCTTCTTATTTGCACAGCTTTCCATAATGTTTTGGAAAAGTTCACAAAGCACAGTTTTAACCCACAAACAGATTCTCATTGCAATTTCAGAAAAGCTGCACATTAGCATGTGGGAAGAAGATAGTTTAAAGTAAAATCACCTGGTTTTGTAAACTGTCTTGCTGATTAAGTAGGGTTAAAATCTCTTCTTTGAGAGATTTTATTTCCTCCTTATGCTTTATTTTCAATGTTTTCATTGTATTTGTGGTGTCTTTCAGCTCAGCTTCCAGAAGTTGTACATTATTCTGCCAATATATAAATACATAAGAATTGAGATTTAATATTTTTAAACTGTATCTCTGCATATCCAGGCTTAGTTTCTATACATGTAATGACACCTTTCTTTTATTAAGTTTCTAGATGCTTATACAAATCTAGGAGTATATATGCATGCATGCATATGCATTCACAAGTGTGTGTGTGTGTGTGTGTGTGTGTGTGTGTGTGTGTTTATTTATTTATTTATTTATTTGATTTACTATGCCACTCCATTCTCACAGGCTCTGAGTGGCATACAATCATAAAAAAATTAAAACAATATACAAATCATCCACATAATTTCAAAAAAAATTATTAGCAGTGCCATCCAGCCTTATATTCTCCTATATAAATTCTATTTCAAGCTATCTGAATTTTAAATTATATGCATATCTGTGGTAATGAATAACATGATAGAGATACTCTGTCATAGGAAAAGAAGTAATGTAAGGTCTATTCTAATCCATGGCTTATATACATTTTACAAAGAATAATGGCTATATTTGCAAAACAACTACACCTGATTGTGTTTTTTATTTTCTACATTATCCAAAAATGGTACACCATCAAAATTTGGCTGAAGAACAGTGGTGGATCCGTAAGAGGAAAATGTCCAACCAAAAACTGCACTGAGCTAGATTACACGTCCTATATGACCTCAGAATAAAATGCCCCAAACCATAATGTATGTAAATTTTTTTCTCACCACTTACCACTAAAGTTGGCCCAACCACTTCAGTTGTGCCAGCAGAAGCTGCCAGTTGTCCCCTATTTCCAGGAGGTTAAGGGGCTGAAACCTGGCATTGTTCTTCCATTATGGGGCCAGCCCTTTGAAATGATCTCCCATTTACTTATCTCCAACATTATCTGCCTTCTGGAAGAAGTTGAAAGTAGCGCTTTTCCAGAGGGCTTTTGGGCTAATATCATGTATTGTTTTGAGGTTTTTAAAATATATTTCTAGGATTTTTTTTGGTCTTTATTACTGTGAGTGGACAAGAAACATTTTATGATTGTGGCATGATGTAAATCTGATAGATAAATAAATAAGCAAGCAAGGATCCATGCAGTTAGGCTATGATCAAGAAAATAGATGACTTGAACCACAGTAGGAAGCAATCTTATAGGGAGATTTTGAAACAATTTTGAGGAACAGAAATAAATTTTCATAAGCTTTAAGCAACTAAACAGAGACAAGATGTCCACGACAAGACCATACTGCAACTTTATCATCCCTTTGGGCTCATGAACTGATGATCTACTGCAGCTAGACAATAAGCTTGTCCTGCAGAACTGAACTAATGATTGTCACAATCATCATGCCACAACCTGTTCTTAATACTAAGTCAGCTACCAGCAATTTCACCAGTAAAATATACTGTAAGCTTGTCACACTAGGTTGTCAAGAGCACCCTTTCATGAATTCAAAACCTAGAATAGAATAAAGTTGTTACTATTCAAAGAACCTTTGTTGGACAGTACTATGGTGATGCTATGGTCGCAGAGGAGGACATCATTTTTACTATCACTGCCATATGATAGGCCATAGATTGGTTTTAAGTCATGTTCACCCAGATTTGCCTTGAGTCTTTCTCAGCATCTACCTTCTTTTGCTAGATGTTTGTAGATTCCACTAGGCCTGCACATATCTCCCTTGGTACCCATCAAGCTCTTTCCCCATCACAACTTAAACTGGAAGATGACATGCTGACTTGAGTACCATCTTAATTCACAAAAAATGCCCCCCAAAGACCTTCCATCCATTCTGAGAAAATAAAAATAAGCTGGGGCTGTACAGAGTATCCTGGAAGCTAGAGGGGATAAGTGGAGCCTTCTGGTAAATTGATGTTTGGGATGCTAAACTCACCATGATAGCCATTACTTGAAAAGGTAAACCCCTCCTAGGACAATAGTTTTGCAAGACAATCTGCAACATGCTTCAAAATTCCAAATGTGTCCACCAGCCTGAACAGGTTGCTAACCCTCACTTATATATCCTCTAGGAACCTGGACTCTGTACAACAAAAGAGGACAAATGAGAGTATTGTATCTATCATGTGAAAGGGTAGTTTTATACATCTATTATTGCATTGTGCTGGATTCTTGGCAGGCTGCACAATATTTTTCACTCATCTGCTTATTCCTACCTGCTCCCTCTCTTCCAGCTTCTTCATCTCTTGATGAAGATACTCCAGCTGCTGACAAGTACTAACGAGTTTCTCATTTGTTTGGAAGATTTCCTCTCGTAAAGATTTCTTTTCATTCTCTTTTTCTAGAAGAGCCTATACATGTAGACATTACACAGAAATACATTTGAATCCATCAAATGCATGATGCTTTTTAAAGCCAGAAGTTTCATACTAAAGACTAACAGTTCATAATAACCGCAGGCTGGGTCCCATAATTAGACCTGAATGAAGCATGAACATTTCAAGTCTTCTCAAAAGACTCATTTCCCAAGGTTTCAAATCTAAATACAATATTGCCAAGTATGAAATACCACAAATAGCTATTTCTGTTTTAACAATTTATATCTACTCTAAATTTTACTTTGTTACTTATTTTAGTGTCCAAAAGAATCAAATCATACTGAGCATCTTCCATAAAATATATTGTTTTCTTATATATCACCATGAGGCCCACCTCTCCTTTGTTCTACCTACTTGAAAATGATCAGGTTTCTATGAAAACTGACCATAGTCACTGTAAATTCCTGAATCAATGCTACGACAGAATTTCAGGAAAAAGATGAAATTACACAGATGGCACCTCAAGAAGGTAAAATATACAAGGTTCTCTTCTACCTTTCCACTTTATCCTCACACCAACCTTGAGAAATAGATTGCCAGAGAGCAAATGAGTTAAGCTCAACTTTTATTGGAGATGCACCCCAGAAACATCAGCTTTATGCACCTTTTCTCTTGCTGGAGCTCAGAAAGCAAGAAGGGATGTTCTCTTTCATTCTCTGTCTCTCATTTGGTGATTTGTCTCTGATCTGCTTTCCCCTGATTGAAATATGTCCATACTTTTCTCTTCTTGTTCCTGTTAGAATAGAGTCCTGCCTTCTTCTTTTCCTCCTCTACCCTCTACCCTGCCCCCCCGCCAATGACAGAAAACTCGGAGGTGCAGGCTTTCAATCAGATCATGTAACTTTCTTAACAAACTTTATTTGTCTTTTTGGACCTTAAATATCTAGCTCTACATTCTCCTAATGGATGTGGTTATACTCACATATATATGTTTTCCTCAATACAGGCCCAATGGTTCCAACTACTGTTGAATTACCTCAAAAATGTTAATGGAAGAAAGAAGGCAACCTAAACAACTGTATAAAGACAATTTTTAAAAATCCAGTGCTTGCATTATGTGTTTGTATTTATTCTACATGTTTCAGGTACTTCCTTTATTAAGCATAAGGTACAAGTGAGATGCTACCAAATGCACATTACTGAAGTATTAGAAGTTGTTCAGAGTTTTAGCACCTGCTGACCACAAGGGTAGTGAAGTGTAGAGAGTAAGAAATTTCCTTTGTATTCCCTCTTTATTGACTGCTATGACTTCTTTTTGTTTGGGAGACTAATAATTTCACTGAACTTCCTGCTTTCGCTTCAGAAAGTGTCAAGCTGGTTAGGATCTAGGTTTTCACCTGTCCAGTGTGAATAAAGCTTTTCTGTTAAAATTGCAAACAGCACCTTCAACAATGTGTGTTCAAATTAGATTCCCAGATATTATTCAGGGATAAATATGTTTTAGAAATGTACTGCATAAAAAGGAATATTTAATTACTCTGAAACCAATTTTAAGTAGTTTTTAAAAAGCTGAGAGACCAAATCCAGCACAGAATATATATAAAATGTGAAAGTCTTAAACATATTTAAAAATTAACATAAACATAAGATTACCACTTTAATATCTTGAATTTTTTCACTCCGAATTCTGCATAATAGCAATTCTATTTTGATCACAACAAAATTCTCAACATCCTCATCTCAAGAATTCTTATTACCTTAAGGAATGATATATACCTAGCAAGAGCAGGTCTGTGTGAAAGATATGTGTGTGAATAACAGCGAACTGGAAGGTATACAGTTGTGGGTGTTTTAAGAGTTAATATCAAAAGAAATAATAATAATAAAAAAAGGAATAGGTGGCAATAATACTCCAGATCAGTATACCAGTGTCACAAACAATATCCTAAAAGAGAAATACAAAGGGGTTGAAGCATCGTCTTCCAGATATGTAGACCTGAATTCTCAGCAATTACCATACTGGCAAGAGAATTCTGGTGGATGAGGTCTACACACTTAACGGCGTTCAGAGTGGAGAACAAGGCTCAGATACAAGCCATATTACCTCTTGTTTGGCATTTTCAACTTTAATGAGCTCATCTTCCATACGGGTTTGAATATCAGTGAACTTTTGCTGCAGTTCCAGGAGCTTCCTTTCATAGACACTTTCAATCTCTGCTTTCTCCTTGACAACACGTTCCAATTCTATTTGGTGACATTCTCGTTCATTTCCCTAGAAATATATCAGGCAAAACCAATAAATACAGAGAGAAAAAAAATGGTTTCTTCTTTAACCACTAAAGCAAACTGCCTTTAGCAAAGATCTGAAATGAGTTTAATAAAGACAAGATACTATGCCTTAATCTCATATAATGATTGGACCAAAAAAAAAAAAAAAAATTGACCAGAAAGAGAATACATTGGTTGAGATGAAACACAGGAGCTGGAGAAAGGAAAAAATTGGCTGCATAATTTAGAATGAGGCATGACAGTCATGTGGGAAACAATACTCTTTCATCAGTTTCATTATCAAACAAAACTGAACCAATGACAGAGTGACTGTATAAATGCTTACCAGCTTCTGAGAGATTGCATCCATTTCTTCTTTATGTACAATGTGGCAGCGGCTGAGGGTTTCTTGGTATTTGTGTTCTATCTGTGACAGCTGCTGTACTTTTTCTTCCTTTTCTTGTTCAACTTTTGATTTTGTGGCTTCCAGCTCAACACAAAGGCATTTTACTTCTCCTGAAAGAATAAGCAAAGAAGAGATTGAATTTCTACTGAATCACATTTACCCATTAAACAGGGAAAGTATAACTATTCTACTATCTCAAGAAAACGCCAACCATTTCTCACCTTGTATCACTTCTTTGGCCTGGCTAATTGTCTGAATTTTCATTTCCAGTTGACCTCGGGTAACTTCTAGTTGAGATAATTGCTGTTGAACTTGGAACAAACTTGATTCCAGAAGATCCTTTGCTGATCTACAAAATACAGACATAAAATCGGCATTTAGATTTTGCCTCTTTCTTCTACAAAACTGTATGAAACCTGAAAGATTCTATAAGAAAAAATGTAACATTTGAAGTACTCCAGCTAGAATGTCAATATACAGTGATAAACATAAGTAAGTTTACTAAATATCTGTTTGTCAAGCTTACACCAGACTAGACATTTGGAAATAACATACTGTATGCTTCTGTGTGTGTACTATATGGATTCATGGAAAGCAGACAAATTATACGCATAACTTTAAACATGGATATGGCTTGAATAATTTAACTGCTATATATTTCTTAAGTTGCTTTCTGCATGGGCAGAACTATCTCTAATACAAGAGCTTTGTGGTTCTCTTATGAACAGTGTTTTTTCAGAACCCAGGATTACTACGATCAGATCCAATAATAATTCAAATAATTAAGAATCTTCATCTAACACTTTCTTACCTGAATGTTGACACCTGCTCTGTAAGAGTCAATCTGTCTCTTTCAACAACCCCTAGTCGTACTTCCAAAGCAGTTTTTTCACGCATTAGTGATTCCTTTTCTCTGGAAGCCCTGGACAGCATTTCTCCTATATGGTTTAACTCTTGATTTGCTTGTTCCAAACCAGTATGAGATATTTCATGCTGATGATGCACCTAGAAGAAGAAACAAGAAAAATAATGTTTAGCATAAACTAGTCCCAATTAATAGATAGATATCACACTAAAGAAGGAAATATTCATGGTTTCATCATTAGTTATTTACTTACATGTACAAAAAATTGTAGTCTGCCTACTGGGATAAAAACAATAATAAAACAAACACTAAAATCCATTACATCTGTCCATCTAAGTTGTGTTATTTATCTTTATTTATTTAAAGGACTTATATAGCCACCCATATTATGAACCACAACCCTGGGAAGCTCACAAAACAATACAAACAGTTAAAAAAACAACAATAAAAACTCCTGGCACCCCAAGCCAACTCTCCCCACATATTAGTGTACCATCTTGCTGGGCTCCAACCTCATTCTACCCCAACCCTCAACTTCTGCCATAGGAAACAATGCTACTGATATCAAATATCTATGCAGGTTAGCTTCTAATACTCACCTGACTCAGCTTCTCATATGCCTCTTCCTTTTCATCTGTTAACACTCTCAGTTCATTCTGTAAGCTTTCCTGCAGCTCCTCAGCCTTATGCAGCAATTGTACCAAGCGAAACTTCTCTGCATTTAATTCCTCATTTGTTCTTTCTGTCTGGTTAAGCTGCTTTTGCAAGGTAGCTCCTCTCCTTTCTACGTGATCTACTTTGTCCAAGAGAGCCTGGTTTTCTTGCTCTAACTGAATTTAATGAAAGACCAGCAATTAATAATTATAATCTTAGCTTGAGGAACCCTTTGTTCCCTATTCTGAGCTGAACACAATTGCTAAATTAGCATACCCCTTACTTTTGCACTGTATGCTGCTCAGCATTAAAAGTTTGTTTGGAATATGTTCTTACCTTCAAAATTAGTTGGTTTAAACTCACTTTATCCAGTGCTAGTGCCTCATTAAGGGCGCTCATCTTTGTAACCACATCATGAAGGTCAGTGGCTTCTGCCTTCAGCTTATTGTGTGCACTGGTTAACTTTGCAAGAGACTCCTCAGCCTTACAGAATGAAACACACCAAAACAAGCATCTGTCAATTACTATGACAAATTTCTAGTTGGTGGCTTGAACATATGGCAAATTCTGCTCACCCAATTATTGCCAAATAACTTGATCTCATTGTGAGTAGCACTGGGAATAGGGCAAGGAAGAGATTCGTGTTATAATTGCCTTCTGTGTGATCCTAGTGCCTAACATACAGATAGTCCTCACTTAACGACAGTTTGTTTAGTGACTGTTTGAAGTTACAATGGTGCTAAAAAAGATGACTTACAACCGGTACCCAAAGTTACAAGCATCGCAACACCCCCATGGTCACATGATCACAATCCAGGCACTTGGCAAGCAGCTCACACTTAGGACAGTTGCAGCATCCTAGGGTCACATGGTCATCATCTACAACTTTCCCAACCAGCTTCTGGCAAGCAAAATCAATGGGGAACCAAGTGATTCACTTAACGACCATGATGATTCACTTAACAGCTGTCACAAAAAAGGTTATAAAATTAGGTCCGGTCATGTGATGATTCACTTAATGACATCACTTAGTGACCTAAATTCTGGTCCCAGTTGTGGTAGTTAAGTGAGGACTACCTGTACTTAGAACAGGACAAGTTGTTTTCATACTTTAACCTCTTACTATAAGAAGGGAATATCAGTCTTATTAGACTGGAATTACATATAAGCCCCAGGAAATAAACAACATAAATTACACTTTTTTTGTTAGCCTGATCATTACAGCCACTCCTTGTTTAGCAACTACCTCGATTAGCAACGATTTGCAAATATGATGGTAATAAATGGTAATAATAAATGCATTTTCCAACCAATATGCACACTTATGACAAGTGCCTGACAACAAAAGCCTTCAGTGTGAAACTGATTAAGGTTTGGTCAGTTTCAGGCAGCAGTGTAGCCAGCAGGAGGGTTCTAATCAACTAATTAAGGTCATAGAGCTGAGCTTGTTAACTTGCAGTTAGCACTTTTAGGGAAGGCTGTGCTATGGAGAAAAACAGCTCAAGAAGAGATAGCTTGTTTAAGCAATCTCTCTGATGTGTAAGGGGACACTTTACAAGAGAACTTTATCTGAATGAGAAGCAGCAACCAGTGACCTTCGCAGGGTCTCTTTCAGTCACGTGTTCACTTACTGACCATTTTGCATAACAACCAAGTCTTTAGAACAGAACATGGTCGCTAAACGAGGAGAGGGTGTATTATATAGCATTTAGTAAATATGCCACTTACACTTTATATTTTTCCAGTTTAAGTTCAAGTGTAAGTTAAAGTCTCAACAAGAAAAGCATAAGCTAACAGTACCTGCTCCAATGCTAAAGCAAGTTCATATTTTTCTTGCTTCATCAGATCTCCATCAAGACGAGATTTTTCCAATGACTCTCTTATAGCTATCAATTCATTTTTTAACAATGAATGCTTTTCTTCAAGAGCATTTTGATCTTCCTGACTGAGAAGAAACAATTTTTTAAACAGGGAGACTATACATGTATTTTTCCATTAAAACAGGTACATCTTTCATATTCTATCTAAGAAAACTCATACAGTAATGAAAGCTGTTTTAGCAACCAAATTACTGCTACTAGGAAGGAATTCACTTACGGTGGTAAACAAAATTAACAAAACTGATGTATAGTACATGGAAGGGAGTAGAGAGAGGGAGTATACTCTCTCTAATCTACTTCCTGTCAAGCTGTATCTATGAAATTGGAGGTGCATATTTCCAGGATTGGAATATTGAAGCAACTTAGTTTGTATCAATATCTGCATATACCTTCTAGATAGTGGGATACAGGCAAGAGTATATTGGCTTACAAGGTAGCTTATATAGAATATCATGGGTAAAGGTTTAGTTGCTCTTGTGGCATACCAGCCAAAATGTGCCCAAACTGACTACATTCTGTCCTAATTCTTAGGATATGTTGCATGTGACACTAAGGCTGGTAACCTAGTCTACAGGTGAAACTCAAAAAATTAGAATATCATGCAAATGTTCATTTATGTCAGTATGGCAACTCAAAAGGTGAAACCAATATATGAGATAGACGCATTACATGCAAAGCGAGATATGTCAAGCCTTACTTTGGTATAATTGTGATGATTATGGCGTACAGCTTATGAAAACCCTAAATTCACAATCTCAGAAAATTAGAATATTACATGACATCAATAACACAAGGATTGGAAATAGAACAATATCGGACCTCTGCAAAGTATAAGCATGCATATGTACTCAGTACTTGGTTTGGGCCCCTTTTGCAGCAATGACTGCCGCAATGCGGCGTGGCATGGATGCTATCAGCCTGTGGCACTGCTGAGGTGTTATGGAAGACCAGGATGCTTCAATAGCGGCCTTCAGCTCCGCTGCATTGTTCAGTCTTATGTCCTTCATCTTTCTCTTGGCAACACCCCATAGATTCTCTATGGGGTTCAGGTCAGGCGAGTTTGCTGGCCAATCAAGCACAGTAATCCCATGGTCATTGAACCAGGTTTTGGTACTTTTGGCAGTGTGGGCATGTGCCAAGTCCTGCTGGAAAATGAAGTCAGCATCCCCATAAAGCTCGTCTGCGGAAGGAAGCATGAAGTGCTCCAAAATCTCCTGGTAGACGGCTGCATTGACCCTGGACTTAATGAAGCACAGTGGGCTAACACCAGCAGATGACCTGGCTCCCCAGATCAACACAGACTGTGGAAACTTCACACTGGACTTCAAGCATCGTGCATTGTGTGCCTCTCCATTCTTCCTCCAGACTCTGGGTCCTTGGTTCCCAAATGAGATGCAAAAGTTGCTCTCATCAGAAAAGAGGACTTTGGACCACTGGGCAACAGACCAGTTCTTTTTTTCTGTAGCCCAGGTAAGACGCTTCTGATGTTGTTTGTTGTTCAGGAGCGGCTTGACAAGAGGAATATGACATTTCAAGCCCATGTCCAGGATCCGTCTGTGTGTGGTGGCTCTTGATGCACTAACTCCAGCCTCAGTCCACTCCTTGTGAAAGTCCACAACACTTTTGAATGGCCTTTTCCTGACAATCCTCTCCAGGCTGCGGTCATCCCTGCTGCTTGTGCACCTTTTTCTACCACACTTTTCCCTTCCACATAACCTATTGATGTGCTTTGATACAGCACTTTGGGAACATCCAACTTCTTTTGCAATTACCTTTTGGGGCTTTCCCTCCTTATGGAGGGTGTCAATGATGGTTTTCTGCACAACTGTCAGCTCAGCAGTCTTTCCCATGCTTGTGATTCCTACTGAACCAGCCTGAGAGACCATTGAAAGGCTCAGGAACCCTTTGCAGGTGTTATGGATTAATTAGCTGATTAGAGGGAGACACTTTGAGCCTAGAATACTGAACCTTTTCACACTATTCTAATTTTCTGAGATTGTGAATTTGGGGTTTTCATAAGCTGTACGCCATAATCATCACAACTATACCAAAGTAAGGCTTGACATATCTCGCTTTGCATGTAATGCGTCTATCTCATATATTGGTTTCACCTTTTGAGTTGCCATACTGACATAAATGAACATTTGCACGATATTCTAATTTTTCGAGTTTCACCTGTACACCACCTCTATCTTACTAAAAAGCATTATGTTAAAGCCACAGCCAGAGCAAGTAGATAAATGTATGTGTCTTGGTAGAATATTACTTAATTAACCTTCCAACAGAATGAATGGGGAAAGGTTCTAAAGAAAGAGAATGTGGAAGCTGCTTGGAACAGACTGAAAGGAATTATTTTACAGAGTGTTATAGAAGCACATTTCATTACACAAGTGGGAAATATGAAAAACAATGCTTAGTGGAATGATGAAGTGAAGAGGCTGTGGATGAGAAATATATGCATATAAAATAATGATTGCTGAAAAAATTACAAGAGAAAATGTATAATGTGTATAGAAAAGATAGCTGCAAATAAGGCAATAAAAAGAAAAAGGAACAGGTTAGATTAAAAGAAGCAGTGAAAATGCAGAATAATTCTGATGAAAATAAAAAAAATGTTCTGGAAGTGTGTAAAGAGGGCTGATACTTGGAAGGAGGCTAACATAACATTAATAGCTAAAGAAGGACAAGATTTAATTTTAACAAGAAACTATTGACCAATATCTTTCTTGAATAGTGATTATAAATTGTTTACCATGATTTTGGCAAAGGCTGAAAATAATTTTATAGGATTTTATTCATGAAGATCAATGTGGGTTTTTACCTAAAAGACAACTACAAGATCATATCAGAAATGTTTTGAATATTCTGGAATACTTGGAGCAACATAATGAAAAAGGATGCATTGATATTCCTAGATGCAGAGAAGGCCTTTGACAATTTGGATTTTTTTTGTTTAGAGTTTTGGAACATATGAATCTTGGAGATAATTTTATTAAATGGGTAAGGATAAGTTTATTAAATGAGTAAGAAAGTACAAATAATTGTTAATAGAAAACTAACAAAACCTCGTGAGATTCAAAAAGGGACAAGACAAGGATGCCCCATTGTCTCCACTTTTGTTTATTTTGGTTCTTGAGGTATTGAATAGAGACATAAGACAAGATCATAGAATTATGGGAGTTAAGATTAAAAAAGAAACTTATAAGTTAAGGGCATTTGCAGATGATTTGGTGTTAATTTTAGAAGATCCACAAGAGGGAGTAGAAGCATTAATAGGAAAATTAAAGGACTTTAGTACATTAGCAGGTTTCAAGATTAATAATCAAAAGACGAAGATGTTAACAAATATGAAATTAGAAGATCAAATAGAACTGATGGAGAAAACTGGCTTTAAGATTGAGAAAAAAGTAAAATACTTGGGTATTACTGTGACAAATATGAATTATATGTTATTTCAAAATAATTATGTTAAGACATGGACTGAAATTAAGAAGGACATGTTAAGATGGGAGAAGTTAAAACTGTCATTGTTGGGGAGAATTTGTGTGATACAAATGAATGTTTTGCCAAGAATTATGCTTTTGTTTCAAACAATACATGTTTTGACAACGGATGTACCACTTAAACAATGGCAAAAAGATATATCTAAATCTAAAACCATGAGTTAAATATAGAGTGTTATAAGATGTAAAGGAAAGAGGAGGATTGGGTTTACCAGATTTGAAATTGTATTTTGCTGCTTGTTGTTCGGTCTGGATGAAAGAATGGATGTTGCTTACAAACAAGAGACTTTTACAGTTAGAAGATCATGACCAGAGGTTTGGATGGCATGGATATTTATGGTATGATAAAGTTAAAATTAATGTGAACTTCAAAAATCATTTTATTAGACATGCCATACTGAGAATAAATATAAACCCAGGTTGTGCCCAAAAATTTATATTAAAACAACCAGCCCTAGGGCTGTTTGAATTTATGGAAGTGTATAAAGAGGGCTGGGGGGACGCGGTGGCGCAGCGGCTTAATGATGCTGAAAGTGCCGGCCAGAAATGGCTGAAAGCTTCAGCGGTTCGAGTCCAGCCTCGCATTAACAAGGTGAGCTCTTGTCTCTATACCCGCAGCTTCTGCCAACTCAGCAGATCGAAAACATATGTGAGTAGATAAATGAGCACTCTCACTCCGGTGGGAGGAAAATGCTGGCAGCGGCTCCACAGAGAGATGGGACAGTTGCCGGTAAAAAGCGCGAAATCGCGCTCGTCCGAAAAAGGGGCGCGAAGCAACGGAAATCCCGCCTCCTGTGCTGCCAGCTGGGCTGACGCTCTAGGAATTAGGCTCTGGCAAAGTCTAACTCTGAAACTAGAAAGATGCAATTGCCTTGAAAACCGCTAGGGGGCGGTCACTGCAGGGTCAGTAATGACTGTTAAGCAGATAAAAAAAAAAGAGGGCTAGGTGTGTAAAGAAAATGTATTTATCATATTTATATGATAAATAAATAAATCATTATTTATTTAATTAATCATAAATGCTCTGAGAATATTGAAAAATAATAAGACTGCCAGTAAAAATAGTGTAACCAGAAAAATGGTTGCTTAATGCATATCAGGATAAAAGTATAAAGACTGTTTGTGATGACATTTTAGGGACAATTAGTTTTGTTGTGAAGATTATATCATGCTGTTGTCTAAGAACCTGAATGTTGCAACAAGGGATCTGGATCTGAAAATTAACATATCAAAACCCAAGGTTGCTGCTCGATAAGGGAAATGAACTATTACAAGTTATATATAAACGACAAAAAACTAGAACAAGTAGATAAATGTGTGTGTCTTGGTAGAATATTTAGATGGAAAAATGCATGGAGACATTTTAAGACACATAAATACTGGTAGAAAGATAGTGGGTAGTATATGGTTTGTGGCAAGGAATGTTTGCCAAAAGAAGTGAAAATAGCTGTACATAAGAGCACACTTCCGCTCACTTTATTTTATGGACTATGTTAGGAGAACAATAAAGACTAAATGCAGTGGGTACTTAAGAATATGTGATGAAAAAGAAGAGAAAGGGTCAAGAATGAATGGAAGCTGAATGATGTTCTCTGAATACAAAAGGGATGACCACAACTGAAGAAGCACTTGAGGTTGTTTTATCATGTAATGAAAATGAGAATCAAATTACAAAATAATACAGTGGTACCTCAGTTCACGAACGCTTCTGTTCACGAACAATTCGGTTCACGAACAGCTCCGGTCGCAAAATTTTGCCTCCGTTCGCGAACTCCGCATCAGGTTACGAACAGGATCCGCAGCCATTTTCCCTCCCGTGACATGTGGTCGCGGCTTCCTGTAGGGAGGGGGACTCTCGCTCCAAGCAGTAACCGCCTCCCCACCCACCTTCCTGTCCTCCACACCAGAAGTCGCGTCGAGCAAGGTTAGCTTTCTCTCTCTTCGTACTGTACTTTGTGTCATATTTTTGCGGTTTTAAAAAAAAAAACATATGGTTCAGAACGGATTAACCGTAATTACATTGAACCTTATAGGGAAATTTAATTCGGGATGTGATCAAAAATCGGTTGGCAACCAAATTCATAGGGGTCAGAACGGATTAACCGTATTTACATTGAACCTTATGGGAAAATTTGATTCGGTTCACGACCAATTCGGTTCGCGACCAGAGTTGCGGAACGAATTAAGTTTGTGAACCGAGGTACCACTGTATATGAAGAAACAGTGAATAGCTTAAGACAAAGAGGAAGAGCAAGAATGTGATGATTGGATGGAGTTGTTGAAATCCTCAGGAAATAAAGACAAGACATGTAAAGAACAAAACATGGAATACGGGTATAGGTGGAAGCAAGGATGGTTTGCAAAGACTTAAAGGTACAGAGCAGAATAATTAATGCTGCTGGTTGTTTTAGCTGTTTTCTTTTCTTATCAAATTCTGTTATTTCTTTGTCTTATTAGTTCTGACTCCTTTTCTACTCTGACAAGGAGTAACATAATGGGTATGTAAGGAATACTGAATTCAAATAAAGCCAAATAAAAGAAACAGCTGATGTAATGTAGCATCTGAGACAGTTATCTAATAAGATGTCTTGTATTGTATTCTCAGCTCTGCCATAAATTCACCATGTAAGAAAGTGACTTAGCTTAAGAATTGTCAAAAAAAAATGTAAATAATTAATGCACATCAAGCACTCTGAACACTTGGAGGTGCTATTCAAATGTTAATCTTTAAATTTTATTCAGCACTAGAATCATAAGGCTGGAATGGACCACATGCTTGAATATGGACTTCAGCACTAAACAGGGGGTTAATTTGAATTTCTGCATTGAACAAGGGGTCAGACAACCCCCATTCAGTGCAGGAATCCAAATTCATGCATTCTCACGAAATATTTTTCCAGTTTCTGCTTGAACACGGCAGATAGCTCTGGTTCTTCTTACTATGATGCACCTAATAATGTCAAATTGTATAGCCTATTATGATACATAAGAATAGATGCACAACGTGGGAGTAGACCAATTTTTTTTAGCAAACTATTGCTCTTTGGGGAATGTGTGAAGAAAACAAGCGAAAGCTCACATATATTCTCTCTCACGCATTAGCCTCTCCAATTCCCCCTGTTTTTCTTCTTTCTCCCCATCTGCCATATCTCCTTTCAGCTGTAGCTCAGTGTTACTCTGACGTAAGTGCTGGGCCTCCTGTTCCAAGATTTCCAGCTGTTGCTGCAGTTCTTTTCTAGATTTCTCCAGTGTTTCATGGTCACTGTGAAACAGCAGTCACCGGTTAAGTAGTTGCTTATATTGCTGGAAATTGACAACAACTAACTTGGCAAAAACAAACAGATACATTATAAGGTAAATATATTTAACTATTTAACAGTATGATATACTCCACAAAGTAGAATTACTGGCATCACCCAGATATTTTGGGACTACAATTCTCAAAATTCTCAGTTAGGGGAGCCAAAAGAATTCCAGGAATTGCAAACTCAGCACATCTGAAGGCAGCAGGTTGGAGAAGATACCCTAAAACTAGAAAAAGCAAGCATAAGGCATACCTACGGTAAGTCTCCAATACAGGTTGTAAATGCTGAAGTTGGCTTGCATATGTGTCTCGTTCTCCTTCTAGTTGTTCAAGCCTATCTCTTAGGAAACTGCAGTGCTCTTCCTGCTGCTTTTGTTGCTTCTCCAAAGAAGTGACAGAATCTTGACTTTCCAGCAGCTGTTGCCTCAGTTGCTGCAAAAGAAAAAACAAGACAATAAGGCTTAACAAAAAATGCATGATGAGAGGATGGAGAGTGAATAGATATTTACAGAGAAAGCTGACTGAGAATCAACACATAGAATAAAAGCACTTGGGGACTGAAGGAATATTTTACAAAACCTGTGATGAAAAGCCTAACAAATCATTGAACACAAAGTTGGGAGAAACAGTTAGTGGAGGGAACAGGGCTGCTACAGAAGAAATTCTTGAATTCAGGGGGAAGCATGAGAAAGAGACTCAGAATTACTACACCTTAATTATACTAGGTATAAATTGTACAAGAGAATTACTTCAATAGGCTTTCAAGATTCTGTTACAATACCCTACCAGCAATAAAGATCTGTCCAGAAATCCAAGTATTCTTGTGTCCTGAAAGTGCCTGTCATGAAGGGCTTGACAGAAGCTGACAAAAGTTATGTGTTAGAATATAAGAAACACTAGCCTGTGGAAGGAATTAAAACCAGTCAAAGTCCTCAGAGAAATTTGATAGGGAAAAGAAGGATTCTTAACAGTCCTCTCACCTGCACTTGATTTCTTCTCCTAGCAAGCACATCACGTACAAGAAGAAGGGTCCCATCTGAATCATCAGCATTCAGCTGCATGATACCACAAGGGTCAGCATACTTCTCAACTTGCGGGATGCCTATTGTTGCATCATTCTCGCTAATGACTGCCTGAAATCCAAACAATATCACTCTGCCAGTTTTACATACTAAAATCATCACCTACCCATAATCTCCTACATAGGTTCTACTCTTGTGAAAGATTCTAGTGGATAATGGATAAGCCATTAACCTTGTTCATACTTTATATGTGCACGGGACCTTACCATGTTGAAGCAAGACCAGGGCATCTCAGTGTTACATCTGACATCCACCATCCATACGCTGGGTATTGTTTATAAAGAACTATCTTGCAAGTATGACTTGCAATTCATGAGACTGGGGAATACAGCAGCCTGATCATGTGAATCTCTTACATACAAGCAGATGCTCCATGCATTTGGAGACATACAATCAGAAAAGCACAACCTTGATAACTTTACCTTCAATATAGTAAATCCAAATAATATGTGATTAGAGTCTCTATATGTCAGAAACAAGGACTTAGATGATAGGTGGAATATAACACAACTTCTCCCATTTAAAAGACCATCACCACATAGTGGAAGATAAGAGATGTTTCTGAAGCAATGGAACTAATCGGCTGACACAGGGAAATGCCTTGTATTTTGGATGGCCATACGATAACTTTGATTTTGTTGACTAAAAACTGTATGTTGTATGGTTGCTTATTTTAGTAAGAACCCCTATAGTCTGAAGTGGCAGCGTATAAATTATTGTAAATTAATAAAGCAAACATACCTCTAATTAGAATACATACAGTAAGTTTTTTGGATGAAGCTTTTATATATTTTGTATATTGGGGGTCTTTAATATAATGCCTGTTCTATCAACATTTTTGTGACTGGCCACACTCATCACAGCAGGCATGTTATGAGTGGACAAAGGCCAGCCATAGTATGCTCCCCAGAGTCTAAATGTGTACTTCTATGCAAAAAAATGGGAGATTTAATTTATATTTAAAGATGTGAAAGAACCATAAAAAGAGATCCAGATTATATTACCTGAGTAATTTCTGTTATCACACGTTGCAGAGAAAAGATCTCTTCGCTAATATTTTTACTTGGTGCTTGGTCACAATCTATCTTCAAATTATTAGCCTTCTAAAAATAAATGTATTAGAACATTGTTTATATAGTTTGAATCTTCACAAACATCTGCTCTTAGAACATAATTTAATAGGAATACTGAATGACAACATTATATCAATAGAACTGCAATGGACATATCTCATTGGCCAGAATATATCAAATGAAGACATACCAAAAGAAGTTCTGTCCATAGGCAAATCCACCAGTATTACAGGATTCCACAGCAGTACAGGGGAAACTGGTATATTATAGTTGTTAAAATGGATATTCAGCTTACATATTACGTGCACTTTTTCAAATTGTATTAACAAGAAGAATTTTGGCTTTATAAATGCACAACTTGTCCTTGGGCATAATTATATAAACATTAGGTATTACTGTTGTAGAAAATAGTACATTTCTTTTCAAAACATCTTGCGCTCCAAACTTCTCCATTTCACTTGCGTAAGCAGCTATCATTAAAATTTTATGAAGCAAGCTGCATAACTTTGAGTTTCTATCAAGGAACTGAATACCTTTTCCACTGAATTTTCTCTGACTCCTTGACAACATACCAGAATTTCCACCGTGTCTCTTAGAGCCTTCACTGTCTTCTCCTTCTCTTCATTCTGTTTATAAGACTCTTCAAGCAAAGCAGTTAACTCTAACACCCTGAAAAGAGAACAGCAGTATTTACAGACTAGGATGTTTTGGCTAACAGGATTTTACATTGCTGCTTCTAAAAGAGGCTCATTGTCCCTGAAAGCTCAAGATGAGAGCATGAATCCTGCACATACTTTTATGCATTTAGGAATCCCAGCTTCTCAGCAAAGCCCTGATTTTTAAAATCAGGAAAAAAATCTAATTATATACTTCACATTAATCTCCTGAAGGAACAAAACACTATTAGAATCATTATAATGTTATAATTTACAATCAGGAGTCTTCCCAAAGTCAAAGTGGGATTCCTGTATCCAGTTTCTCAGTGTGGCAAAGCAGAACTTTTATGTGGACAGAATGTTCCTACAGGAACTTTCTTAGTGCAACCATCTGGAAACCAAGCTCCATCTCCAGCATACCACTAATGAAAATCCAAGGTTTTACTTACACACACACTCTCTCTCTCAATAGAGAAAATATCTCCAAACCCAAAAACTATATTTTTAAAATATAACCCTTATATATAAAGCCATGTATTTTTACCTTCTTTTCCCTGATATTATTATTCGTATATCACAATTATTATCAGAAGATCTGCATTTTTTCCAAGAGAGAACAAATCATACTGATAGTTATTTGGGCCAATAGTAAATGTATCAAAGTATTCAAAATGTATGAAGAGATACATTCCCCTTCATGTATGTTTAGTTCTGGCATACTTCAGCATGAATACATTACCTGATCATTCAAATTAGGCAGATTTCCTTTTTACAACATAATCCAGCACTGATTGTGACTGGATTTCTCTTTGTTCAAAATAATGAAAACAAAATTATCCAAATTAAAGTAATCAGAATTATCCTACCAAACCCACACTTTATTAGCCGTATCTTTCCAGTTTGCCCTAACAATTAAAATGTTAATTGGCATAATTTATTCTTCCTACAATTTGTAACTAAAATGTCTTTCTTCATAAAGTCTTGGCACTAAAAGCCAGTATCATTTGAATATTTAAACAATCACAACTGGTGAGAAGAGCAATCAGTAGACCTCTTAAAATGGTACTTACCTGCTCTGAAGATCTTCCTTTGCCAAATCTCCTTTGACATGTAAAGTCACAATTGCTTTTGCTTGCTGATGTACTGCTTTCTCCATATCCATTTTCTCTAGTCTTTTACCAAGTTGTTGCTGTTCCTGTAGCTGGCATCTTAGGGCTGGATCTTCCAAATTCTTGGTCTCCCAGAACTGTGCATCAGAGCTCACATGGAAGCAACTGACCAGTATTGAGCCATAAAGCCTCACTTGCTCAACTTTTAATTCAGACAGATCCCTGGAATAAAAACAAATAATACCATGCCCTACCTATCTATAGATAGTGGAACTCAGCCACTGGTAAACCAAAATCTTCAGAGGAAAGATGGAGTGGATAAGAATTCTCTTTCCTACATCACAGTAAAGAAACATGTCATAATTCTTTCACTGATATACAGAAAAAGGACATTTCCACATATAATTTAGCAGTTTAAAATTTCAACTGATAGAAGAATCCATTCCTCTTCACCTGTCAGTTGCTGTCTTCATTTCCAAAAAATGACGACGTAATGTCACCACTTGCCGCCAAATGCCAAGGATACGATCATGTTCAGACCGCATACAGTGTTCAAAGAACTATAAACAGCAAGAAAATAACAACATGGTCTCTGTTTTATCTCACAACAGTCATTTGGAACACACTAAGGCAACTTCTTCCAAGGAAAAAATATAAGCCTCTTAAGGCTGTTGCTAAATATCCTTTTTCTGCAATATGAATCAACTTTCAATATATGGCTATGAGCTGACCAATTATTAAGAAAGGAAAGCACTCAATTCCTATTTAATATGACATAACTTTGATAGTGGCTTGACTGCTGGAATCATATACACCTGTATATATTCTTAGTTAGTCCCATTACTTAATATTTACCAACTTTCTTAATCTTTATCAGCAACTATCTGTTCAACCTGAAGCATGGGAATTTCTATCTAACTGGATTGTCTAGGAAGAAATTTACTCTCTTTACATGTTCTGTAATCTTACTACAAATGCATTCTTACCTCCCGTTCTTTGTGCCATTCACTCTCTTTGTGCTCTAACTCAATTTTGGCTCTTGTCCAATCATCTATCAATTTGTTGATATCTTCCTGGAGAGCCCCATTTACTTCATTGGCTTTGTCCAAGTGTTCCCGAAGCAAGATGTTCACCCTAGCCAAATTCTCACATCTGATATATAAGAGAAAAGTAATAGTTTAGACAAATAAACATGATTCTGAGAAGATTAACTGACATCAGTACAGGTAGTCCTCGTTTATTGACCACAATTGTGACCGGCAAGTCAGTCATTAAATGAAGCAGTTGCTAAGTGAAACTGCAACTGTGCTTATGATCTTACTTCAGCTTTCCTTTGCTTTACAGACTTGCAAATGTTGTAAATGCAAGGATTGGTCATAAAGTTACTTTTTCATCACTGTCGTAACTGCAAACAGTCACTAACTGAGACAGTCACTAAATGAGGACTACCTATACTGTAATTGCACTGCTTTCTCAACACACTGCTACAATTAGGTTTAATTCACCTCTGCTGTTCTTCTTCCAAATGAACCAATACATTTTCTAGACTCTGGTCCACTTTGTGATCCCGCAGATGTAGATGAGAATCCTTTGTGAGAAATAGACATCTTAATTAAACATCAGAGTATAAAACAGTGATCAAATGGATAATCAGTGGTGTAGCACTAAGCCATATTCATTTAATTACAATTAAACTAACTGCATAGCTGTGAAGGAGGGAATGGATATCAGATCCCACAAAATAGTGCTATGCCAAGTACTGGTAGTAGGACTGGGAGGGATATGCAGGATGTAAAAGTGCGAAATACAGAGCACAAAAATATAGGTAGGAATAGGTCAAAACACATGACCTGAGGATTCCAGTGGTTCTACAGAAATGCACAAAATATGGGGCCAAAGAAAAATAAGTTTTAATAAAAAAAAGCAAATACAATTTGAGAGGTATTACTAAAACCTGGTAAAATGAAATTCATGAATGGAATGCAAGGAAGGAAGGTATTCAGAAGGAATAGGCCAGACAAAAGGAAAAAAGGAATGGCATTATATGTGAAGGAAGTGCACCCATATACAGAGACCCAGAAATTTGAGCAGGAAAGTCCAGTCAAGGGTATATTTGCACAAATACAACAAAGGAGATAATATTGTGAGGATGTCCAATAAACCACCAAGCAGATGTGAATAACAACCTCCTGTGCCAGAACTTTCAAGGGAGGATAATTACAACAACAATCCATCAATGGAGAGTCTGCAATGAATCAGTCAACGCCTGTCAAAGAAGAAATAGTGCAGTTCTGGGTGCAGCTATGGGAAAACCCAAAGAAATACAAGAATGCAGCTTGAGTAAAGGTGGTGGATAGAAATAAAAATGAAACTGAAATGAAAGAACTTGTAATAATAGCAGAAATGGTGGAGAAAAGGGCAAGGAAGATCAAGAATTAGTCAGCACCAGGTGAAGATGAACTGCATGGTTTTTGGCTTAAACATCTGACTGGTCTGCACCCACTCACTGCCAAGCGGTTTAACAATATACTGCAAGGAGGTGAAATTGAAGATTAGTTAACATCTGGCAAAACCTGATTATTTATTTATTTATTAAATTTGTATGCTGCCCATCTCCCCCAGCGGGTGACTTTGGGTGGCTCACAATGAAAGTAAAACCCACAAATAGTTAAAAAAATAAATACCCCCATTAATCAAAAATTAATTAATTAAAAAGTCAAACTACAAAAACAAGCAAAAAAAAAATAATGAAAGATCCAATAAAAGGATTAGAAAGAAAAGCTAAGAAGGAAACACAAAAGACCAAAACACATCCCCTCTAGCAGCCAACACCCAGATAATCAGGGATTAATACCAGACAAACAATCAAGCAGAAAACAATACCCTAATGAAGGAAGTACCAAGGAGAAAACTCCCATCAACACTGGCAGGGCAAGCTACTGCATATAAACAGGGAGCAAACTCCACACTCACTAGCACTGATGATATTACTTAGTTGGGTAATGAAACATCTGCAAGCAAACGATCAAGCTCAGAGAGCACCAAGGACTCCATAAAACGTACTTCCAAGCATCCTCCTCACTTCAGCATGGCAGTTCAATAGCACACTGTTAGTGACATATCTATATACTACTAAAACTCTTGTGTCTGTAACCTTCAATTGGGCAAAACAGTATGTCATAGGGCAACAATTTTTGAACCAAGGTACCTCAAATGGGCTAATTTACAGAATGTGTCCAAAATTCAGGACCCATTATTCCCATGGGATTGAAATTTGGGAAATTTGTGGCTGCTTCAGCACTGCTGTGCTGCTATACCACTGTGGTCAGCCCAGATCACATGATTGTCATGGGCGTATCTCAACCTCTTTCCTGCCTCCCTCTGTCCCCTGCACCCAATTGGCTGGTGGCAAGGCCTGACGGGCGAGCGGCAATTGGCTGCTTTGAAAACAAGGCAGAAATTTGAAATCTCTTAACCGTGGTGAGCATTGAGGGAAGGAGGAAGGAATGACTTGGATGCCTGCTGGTGAGGTAGTGTTGGCTAGGGGGTGCTGGCTGTTGACAGGTGAGCCCTCTTCCTCCCTCGAGGGAGGGGGCTCTTGGGGACATGCCAGAATGGGGAGCAGGGGTACAGTTTTCCTCATGGTCTGCAGCTCCCTTTGTTCACCTCCCCCCACCAAAGTGGCAGACAGTTCTGTGGGTCAGCTGAGGAGGATTCACCAGGGCTCTCCTGAGGGTTGCGTGGGGAGGGAAAATGGCACAAGCCTATATTATACATGGGAAGGGAGGGAGGGAGGGAGGGAGGGAGGGAGATTTCTGATGCTCCCTGCCAACTTCCCATAAGCAAAGTCAACGGGGAAGCTGGCAGCAAGTCATAGGTCACTCACACTCCTGCTGCTTTTTCACCCTTGGTCATTCTGTTTCTCTGTTTAGATAAGGAAATATCTCTGAAACAATGACCTAATGGGTCATGGGTTGTCTAGTAATTACAAAAATCATGATAGTCACTTCCAATATAACTTACATTGTTGGCTTCCAGACGCTTTTCTAACTCCTTGCACCAATTTCGATATTGCAAAACCTGTGACAAACAGATAATTATTCGTGTACATCTTTCTGTGCTACACCTTTCTCTGACATTTCAAATAGTTTTGGGTTTGTTATCGATTAACGCTTTTTCTGTGCTGAGTTTGTGCTTTCTCACACATTTATCCATAGATTCCAGCTATGTAAACAGAGTAATTTGGAGGGAAGCAAAGTATTTTATCATTATTTCACTTGCTAGCTTAACATCAGAGAATTTTCAGACACTAATACTTAGCAACTGGAGTATCAGCCGATCAAGTCAAATTTGCAATGCAATTATGGAAACTTTTGCATGAATATGGACTTGAAAGTTGGTTTCTGAATGTGGAAAGAGTGATACATGGTGAAAAAAAACAAGAATGAGAATAAACAGAATGTTTAACAAATGGATCAACTTTGAACAGGAAATAAGACAAGGATGTGTGATATCCTCTTCGTGGTTTATTGTATTTATGGATAAATATATAAGGAATGCTTGTAGTGATATTAGATAGTTGGGACATGAATATGTACTTTAACATGCATACAGTGATGTCTTATTGGATGACAGTCCAACAAAAATTTTCAGGTGAATGTCATATAAATTGTGTGCTGCAACAAAGAGCGTGTATTTGCAAAGTAATGTGTCAAAGACCAAAACAACTGCGTTTGACAAGGAAAATTAACTGAACAATTGCAAGTTATACATAAAAGGTCTGTGGATCTTGGCAAAATGTTTATTAAATATGAGAAATGCATAGATAAATTTTATGTGATCTACTGTATGGCATTGAATGTTTATTGTGACAAATGGAAATGGCTGCATATAACAATATGCTCCAAGGGTGTTATCAGGAGAAACATAAAAGTAGGATGAATTAAGAATGGGGTACTTAAGAAGACTATGTGGTAAAACAAGAAAAGTTAGGGTTAAGAATGAATGGGCAATGACTGAATGTGGATTGAATATGGAAGTGTGACTATAAAAAAGAACAGTTGAAGTGATTTGTCATATAGAAAGAATGAATGAGGATCAAATCACAAAACAAGTATATGAAGGCAGACTGGGTTAAGAAGATAGGGAAGATCAAGACAGTTGTGGTTGGATGGAGTTAACAAAATTCTCAAAAAGAGAAGGGTGAGAAGTTTAAAGAACAAAAGCAATGTATGAAGAGGCATATGCATGTGTATAGGCAAGGATGATTTGGAAAGACAGAAAGGTATGGAAAATTATAAGTTAATTTGTATAAATTAGATTTAACTGATCGCCTTTTCTTTTCTCTTATCTCATGCCTCTAATTTATTTTGCTTACTATTTCCTACTCCTTTTCATGTGGAGATGTGGCGCATAATGTTCCTTTCCCTGAAAGTGAATAGTGCGATGGGTACATATGTATGTGTGTGCCTTCGAGTCAGCGTTGACTCTTGGTGACTGCCTGGACTAGTCCCTACAGTTTGCTTGGCAAGATTTTGGAAGTGGTTTGCCTTTGCCTGCTTCCTAGGGCTGAGGGAGAGTGACTGGCCCAAGGTCACCCAGCTGGCTTCATACCCAAGGCGGGAATAGAACTCCCAGTCTCTAGCCTGGTGCTTTAACCACTACACCACACTGGCTCTCATGTACGTACAGCACTGGAAAAAGAAAAAAAAAGAATTTGGGCAAAACTAAAATTTTAATGTTAGTTCTTTTGCCAATTTAGATACAAGACATGAGTATTTAGCAGAATTAGTCAAAACATCACATTATTTAGAAAGAAAATTGTTTTCAAGATAGGCTCTAGTCGTTTTTAAATTTATCTTTTACATTTATATCCTGCTTTTCTTTCAGCAGCTTAAAGTAGTATTGCCCCTGCCAATTTTATCCTCACAATTACTGTATTCCAGGAGTGGTTAAGTTGAAAGATATGAAAATTACTGGGTGACTTGTGGGTAATCATAACTGAGTGGGAATTTGAACCAGGTTCTCCGCTATGCTTGCACACCACTGTTACACCTAACTCTTTTATTTATGCATCTATGAAGATACATCACCACTTTCTTTTGCGTGTCACTGGCAACAGAAAGGCTTTTTTACCTTTGCCTGTAGCTTTTGTACAAGTATCGCCTGACGGTGTTGTGCTTCTTGTGAACTTTGTAGTTTCTGAAGATACAATGCCTGGTTTTCCATAATCTGCTCACGTAATGCTGTTATTTGGTCATCTGGCAACAACAAAAAAAAGTCTGTATTTTCATGCTGTTTACTGTTTTCTTTCATCTACAGGAGAAAACTTATATAAGCAAGACAGATTCCTCTCCTCTCCTCTGGCAGTGAAAGCCACTCTGGCAGTCTTTTCTTTTCAACAGCAACAGAAGCAGTAACAAGCACGCCTGTTCTGGCATTCTTCTTTAAACAGATAGATAGGTAAATTATCCAGGACAGAAGCTAATCTGCTTTGTGTCCGGTACACAAATGAAAAATTAGAGACGCTTAATAGACCCCAACAGAAGTAGAAAAAAAATAGTTTTTGACAAAAACTAACTTTTCTAAAGTTCACAAACTTGTCTGGGAGCGAGAACAAAGCTAATACTCGGCTCTACCCCTCTAAATTCTTATGGTCTCGGTGACGGCGATACTCAGGCCCGCTAATGCCTCTGAGCGTAGACCCCACGCGCAAGCCCGAGACAGCCCGCCCACCCAGAAGTCAGAATGTACTTGGCTTTCTGCTCCTCCTCACCTGTGAAGCTGCGAGCAGGTGAGGCGGGGCGGGGAGAACAGCTCTAGGCCCGAAGCCGCGAATCAGCGGTGCTCAGTAACTTTGCAGAGCGCGCTTGCCTGAGCAATAGGCAAAAAAATCCAGAAGCGACTTCTGGGAAATAGAGTTCGCTTAAAGGCGGTTGCAATCAAAACTGCTCTTGGAAAAACGACATTACCCATGAGCTCTTGGGCTCCGCCTCTGTACTACTCCGCTGCCTCCTATTGGTTTAAAGGGAGATGGGGCGGTGACATTGATGTAAAACAGCGGGAAGATGAAAGTGTTTCTTTTTTAAAGCTGTCTCTTTCTAACTGGTCAACACAGTGGTGTTTTAATTTTGGTAGTGAGTCTTCTGGTAAGAGGATATAGCCTGTCAAGACCGAAAGGCAGAAAGAAAAGGATTTTTTTTTCCAGTCTTCCGTTTTCTTTTATTTTTCTCATTAGGTTTGCTTTTCTTCCTGTTTCACGTTTTTTTCTCTGACCTGTGTTGACCTTAGCGATACTGTGTTGTCCCCCACGTTATTCAACATATACATAAAACTGCTGGGAGAGATCATTTGGCATTTTGGGATGAGGTACCCTCAATGTTTAAAGAACCCAGTGATGTTGCTTCTTAGCTAATTCCAAGGAAGCGAGGTATCTTTGAATGATGCTTAATCTGGAGAGCAAACTGTAACTAAGTCCAGGTGCAGAAAAGGCTAGATGCTGGAACTGAGGAGGTATGGTGATGGGTTGGGGCTCACTTGGGGAAATGGCAAATTTTGCATGACAGGACAGAGAGTTTTTCTTAAATCCATTCTTCCTCTCTCAGTATGCAAAAATTAAAAAACAGGGCATATTTAATCAAGTTGAATGTTGGAAATTCCAGGGCAGAGAAAAAGTCTTTTTGAAGGGCTGTTCTTAAATATTCAGTGGTTGTTTCACTTTGTATACTAAACCTCAAACTAGGTAATCATATGTTAGCCAAGGACATCCTGTGAGTCCAGACTGTATGGCTACTTTATGTTTTAGTGTGACATGTGGATCCAGAAAAATTGGTTAATTGAATAAGCTATGATTAAGTGCTTCACATGTGGTCATCCAAAGAGATGTTACTATGTTTTGCTTTTGATAAACATGTACATGAGTACATTTCATTCGTTTTAATATTCTAAGACTCTACTAAACAGAAGTACTATTTAGCTGTAAGTAAAAAAGTAAGGAAAACTCTATCCATCTCTTTGAACTAATTAAAAGGCTTTAAATATTTTGATTTCAAATAATGAAAGGCTTTTAAAAAACAACAATTTTTCTCTATTGCTCATAGAACTCAGTTATCTACTACTAAAGTAGAAACTGTTCCAGGCTCTGCATCCTACAATCTTTGTACCAAGGTCTACCTCCAAAGTCTCTTCCTAGAATTTCTTGCAAGAGAGTGTCTGTAAATCATAACAATCACTGCATCTTCCCTCCAAACCACCTTGTGTAACATCTATACATTTACTAGCACTTCACTCTAGATAAGACATGGAAATAGGTGATAAAGATTTATGTCAATTTTCTTAACAGTGCTTTTATATGTATTTGGGGACTTTTATCTTTCTTTGGGAATATTCTATTGCCTGCAAAGAAATGTCTCTATACCATAACAGCTATACACTGTACAAACCAGTACCAAGTTCAGAACTTCAGATATGAGAAGCTGTGTAATTCATAGTATCACGATCCATCATTTAAAGAAAGACTGAAGTTGCAGTCCTAAACACATTTTTAATTGATTGATTATATGCCATCGTCATTTTTGATTCCTAGTGACTACATAGATTTTCTGCATGACGATCTGTCCCTAATCTGGTCTTTCAGATCTTCCAACTGTGCACTCATCACCAATGTAACTGAGTCCATCCACCTTGCTGCTGATCATCCTCTTGTCTTTTCTTCCAAAACACACTTACTTAGGGTTAAATCTCTTTGTAGACAATAAGATAGTTCTGAAAATGCATGCATAGGTTATTCATTTAAACAAGGAGATTCTTGATCTTGGCTACGCTGGGCTTTTGATTGTGATCAAATATTACATTAAGCCATAATGTATTTTGTTTGGTTTTTGTCTTAGAATGCTATGTGAATCCAGTCAATTAAGTTTTGTTTAATAAGTAAACAGTGACGTAGCACAATGTCAATTAAACCCTGTGTTGGTGTCTTAAACTCTGACCATGCAGATTCTATGACCTACATCATCAACTTGTCTGAAAGCTCTGGTTCTGTTCTCCTCCTTTTTTTTTTTTTAAATGGCTCTCAGTTGAGACTCACATTGTAGACTATCTTTCTTTAATTCATAGATAAATAAAATCCATTTTCTTGTATATTATTTTTGCTGTCCTGGAGATTCTTTAGTTTCATTTAAATGTTTTTTTTAGTTGTAACAATAGGTAAGAAGTTAGCACTGATTTCTGAAGGAAAATCACATCGAACTGATCATGAAAAAAATCTGATCAATGTTAATTTTGGCCTGAAATTATACAAGATTGTTTTATGTGCTTCTGTTCTAGGTAAAGTTCTACTGGATGCATTTATACTGTGTGATTTTGTGAACTAGTTGCAGCTTGTTTTTATAACATTCTGGCCCTGATGCTCTCCAAGTTTCCAAGCCTTGGATTTTTGCATTAAACTGCTTGCTTCTTCAGATTCCTAGGCTTTTGCTTGCATTAAGACATTAATGTTATTGATTTATAAGGTCAAGAAGCTGAAGATCTTGGATTCTGCTTCACAGTTATTGGAAATGTCATTTATTAGACATTGCCAGCCACAACATCTGGTTTCTATTATTTAAAGGGACAGAAATTCTTGGTAACCTTTTTGTGAATGCCAAAGAAGCCCACGGCATCCATGCCGTTAAGAGGCCCCTTTTTTCCTCAGGTCTTGTAAATTTCACAGAGGCCTTTGGTATCCAAACCCTTCGGGAGCCTCTGCTCAAGACCATATTTCAGAACATCTGTTGGCAGCTTTCTGATTCCTTGGTTACAAAGTGCTACCTCTAACAAGCTAAGATGAGGTTCTACAAAGGCTGCCTCAGACTGACTCTGCTCTTTTTTCTTAGGGAGCAGGTGCTTACAATAAGAGTCTGAATCTTCTACAAGGATCCTTTTAATTTTTTTCACAGAAGAGGAAGTATACTACAGTATCTGATATTGTACAAAGTATCCTTTCAAGCAGATTGTCCATGATCTGTAATTTAGAGATGGCTTGGGCCAGGGGTAAGCAAGCGTTTTGGGGCTAGTGGACACATCTGGAATTTTGGGAGTATGTCACAGGCACCCTTGAACAGCTATTGGGGAAAAGATTTTCTTATCTGTTGCTTTCATGGGTATGACCAGGGTTAAAAACGCCTGTAAAAGAAAACTGCTGAGGTTGTTTCTGCAATCCCCTTTAATCCCCAAGATACTCTCTTCAACCCCAACATAATCAGGCTTTTTTCTGGGCAGTGGACACATTTCCAGATGGAGCACTGGGCAGCAGCCACCTTCCATTTTTATTTTCTAAAAATTCTTGCAAAAGGGTTCTGGGTCATTCTTGTAAATAAACAATGCCAAGTACAGCCATTTTGCTTTGGGACAGGCCAGTTTCCCATATTAAAACAATCATAAATAAGTGGAGCAGGGAAGCTGGCAAACACTTGCTGGCTTGAGTTATGTCATGTGATGTCACAAATTAGCAAATGGATTTTATCTCTGAAGCTCTAGCTGTATCTGAGCTTTGAAAAGCAGTGATACATAGAGAAAAGCATTTTTAGAACTCCATCTTGAGCAGTATTGCAGACTAAATATATTCCCTGCATATATCTGCAAAGGGTCTTTATCCTGAAACATGCAGTTCATTCTTCACTAATCTGTTTATTCTAATGAAACTTAAGTACTGCCATAGCTAAAATTATGCCAGGATATTCTATACAGCAAGGCATTCTTTAAAGCTTGCAGTCATTTTACAGCACCTTAGCCTGCTGTGGTATAATCTTGGCATACATCTAGGCAATAAATTTCAGTTTTCTCTTTTATATGGCATATGAATAATTGTCATCATGGACATGGAGAGCTTCTGTCTGTGTTGGTAATGAAGCAGAAAGTTGTACTATTATCACTAAATGCAGGTAGTAAAAAATCTATTCTCAAACAATGGAAGGGGCAGAACAGGCCTTCCTGCTCTGGGAAAAAAACTTGCTGCTGGAAATAGCTAATAAAAAGTTGGAGATCTAGACCCAATCCAAGGATGAGAAATATGGTCTGGAAAGATGTGGCAAGGAGAAATAACATGGTTTCAAATTGCTCATCTATGAGGAAGAGCAACTTACAAGGCACCTACTAGTGATAACAAAGTAAGAATTCATTTTGCAATCATAATCTATTCTGTCATCAAGTGCAAAACTGAGAATTGCTAGAACCAGTTGACCTAAACTAACAATCTGCTGGTTTCCCAGCTTGGGCAGAAATGACTGGTGATATCTGTAATAACAATGGTGAAATGCTTATGAGAAAACCCACTATTGGAAAGGATCCCTAGAGCCCATGTAGGGGACCACTTGGTAATATTATTTCTGGAAGATAAAATTGCAATACTGTTCCAGAAGAAATTGAATTGTAAAAATAAGCATGTTAACATTCTTTCTGCCTTCTGCAACATTTTTGTCACACAAGTCAGTCTATCCCATTTGATTGGATGGAATGATGGTGAAATTTTAGTTTAAGCAGCTTCCCATTCCAAATGGTATTTTTTAGACATACCAGTTCTATGTACCTGTCGTACATAAGCCATATACATAGATATGATGATACATATTTAAGTTAGCAGAAATGGAAAACAAGAAAAATCAGTATGGATGATACTGTCCAAAAAGAGCTTTTGATTCCTTACTCCCAGCTGAATGTTTCACTGCTAAATGGGGGGTGACTGAGCAAGCAGCTCAGTAAATAATGCTGGTGAAAAATGTAACAATGCCTAAAAATTGTAATTTTTCAGTTGCGATTAGAGTGAAATAGCTCATACTTCAAGACTGCCTTCCATTGGAAAGATTGTATGAAGATTGACAAATTATTTAAAAAATAATTTATCTTAAAATATGATGTTTAAAATAGTCCTTTTCTAGCAGTATATTCCTATTTTAAGACACTCTAAGATAAATCTTCTGGACCTTTCTTTTATTAATAAAATTCCTGTACAAAAAACATTTCTGTGTAAGGAGTACACTGATAAATGAATAACAATTCTACATGCAAGACTAATCCAGATTTTTTGTAACATTTTTAAATAATACATGTATCCCATGCTTTCTTTAAGGAACTATACATGACCCCACTATTTTAGGCTCACAACAAAACTGTGAGGTAGGTTAGGTTGGCAATGAATTACTAACTCAGAGTCACCCAGTGAACTTCGTGACAAAGCACGGATTTGTATCTGGCATTCCCAACAGAGCGTAATAATTCATTAATATAGAAATATGGCATGTACAATGAAGCAACGCTAGCTAAACACTAATCTTAGTACTAGGATAGACAACTGGCTCTGCACTGGTATTTTCTTCTAACTTTTCATCCCTGTACCATCTCTTCCATCTCCAATTTTCCACTTGGAATGTTTCTTGTTTGGCAAGTACTGTAACCTCTTTCGTGCTATTTTTTAGCAAAATTTGTCACTTAGTTGCCTGATTGATTTCTCCTGGGAACAGGATTGTAAAAAAGAAACATTTGTTCTCTCTACTCTTTGCCATTATGTTCCTTGTTTTGGGAATGGGAGATTACCCTTGAAGTTGAAAAAGTCCTTATTCCTTGATTGAAACAAAACAACAACTAAATACATTTCTTATGAAAATAAGATAAATGTGCTTAGTACTTCTTCTTTGAAGATGGTCCCACAACTTTTTTTTTTTTTTTTAATTTGCAATATTTGGCACATAGACTTCTCTCCTGGGAAATGCGTTGCCTAAAATTGGGATAATACTTTGGGCTCTGCTTCAAGATTTTCTTTCTCCTTTTCTAAACTGCTGAAACATGCAATGATTTAATTTTGGAAATATTGCTCAATTTTTAAACTGCTGAATCAGCACAAAAACTGTATAGCCCATTTAGTGGTTTGAGGGCTGAGATTTCTGTTTGTACAATGGTGATCATGCTGCTTGCTTATGCTATTAAAGTATTGCTAGTATGAAAATTAATACTTAACATATAACGTTTAAACATTTCTGGTCAGACTCATGAGCAATTAGTTGAGAAATGAGAAATAACCTCCCCATCTGCATTTATTTTTCAGAAAATACTTGAGGAGTCAATGATAATGTCTTTCTAGGAATAAGACAATTTTCTGAAGGAAACTGGAGAAATACTCTGCTTTGGATTAATAACTGGTATGTCTTCCATCTTTCCTCTCCCTCCAGGTTCTAAGGAATTGCTCTTCTCCTTGACCATCACAGCCAGCGAGGAAGCCATATATATCCAGGAACAGAGATGCTTGGCACTAACAGTAGTAACGGTATTAATGATCATAATAGCTTTGGGGAAGGGGGAATATAGTACAGGAAGATGGTTAACCCCCCTCTACAGTCTAATTTTCCAATCAACTCCCATTACCCCCCACCCCCCCCAATCTTCATGTAATAAGGGAAAGGACAGTGAGAAATCTGCTCATAACTTTTGCATCAGCATACTTGGCTCTTGAAAAGAGAATTATATCAGCCTTTTCCCAAGGTCTGTTACACTACAATTGCTATTATCACTTGGTTCAAACCAGATTATAGGCACCTTGTTAGGAATTATATCAGTCCAGATGAAATTAAATCAGTGTTAAAACAAAAAGTGCATTTAATCAATGTATAGGACGATACATATGCTGCAAACTCACCCATTTCTATATAGGGATCTCTCCATGTCTATTTCATCTTCTGGTTGTTGTCTTTCCTGTTTTTCAATGGCATTTCATAAGAAAAAGTTTCCCCACCATGATCTGTGGCATCTATAATGTGTATATTGCATGTACATGCATTAATTTAAGAAAGGGGGTTGATATACCAACAAACACATATTTGTTCCACACAGGTTTTCACATCTTAGTCGTGGGTTGATGTGTCTACCAATAGTTTTGAAAAAGCTCATATATTTCACTCAATTAGAACCTGCTGGACATAGCATTAGAATTTGTTGCTCTCATCTAATTTTGGGGTATGATTCAGCAGTTAGGGTAGCTTGCAAAGGTAAAAGAAGCTCTGTACATCATCTTTGCAACATGCAAGTCATGTAACAGAATCCCTCAAGCGGTCCAGTCTTCTTGCCACATGTTTGATTAAGCATCCAAGATGTTCTTTTTCATGCAAAAGATAGTTAATGATTTATGTGAAGCTTCCATATTTCTACAGTCTAAAAGAAGTCTAAGATGACTCATTATCAGAATTATAGAGGAGTGGATAGGTAAAGGATTTTATTAAAAAATCTTTGTCCTAAAAAACTGATCAGAATTTAGTTTTAGAACTGAGGTTCTTTGGTGCTTTCACTTCATAGGGATCCAAATTCCTGCAGGGGACACTGCTGCTTTAACATTGGATATTCTGGGACCTTGTAAAGGGAAAGAGTTAAATAATGAAGCCTGAAATGCAATATAAGAAAATATTTTTTTCTCAGGCATCAAATGTGATTGTTCATAATTTATTTTCTTTGTCAGTGATTCACAATGTTTTAAAAATCTTTTGTTTTTTATTCTTTCACTCAACTTACAGACTGCTGCTAATAAATCAGAGATTCTATGTTTAGAACTATATACAATGCATATGTAATTAAAGCATACTATAAATATATTTCCACCTGCTTTTGTTAAAGGTTCTTGTGTTTATCTTAGGTGATGTTGTTTGGTTCTAAATGAAGAGTTCATTTAAGGCTAAAATACAGAACATGTTGCCACTTTTAGTTGCATATTCTGTAGACTTTGGGTCCTACTGAGTTGTTTTACATAAAGCAGAGTATGACTCATTCTAATGGAAAGGGCAAAGAAGACTTTTTAAAAGAAATATATCACACTTAAATTAGTTTAGACAGCATGACATCAGAGAGTAATTAAATAGGTTTTTGTTGGAATTCCACTTCCAATTCCTGAGTTCAGGTTTGTAAAAGATTTCTAAGCACCTGCAGGTTTCTGTGTGTGAAATATTTTCACTGGAAGGGATTCAAAACTTTTTGAAAAACCTTTTAACACAGAGGCAGCATTACGCCATTCTTCCTTCTTGGAAAAAAAAATGCTCTCAGATTTAAACAAGAGTCCTTCAAGTTTTTACTCATTTTTAAGGAAGAAAGGGGGGTGGTAAACTTTCTCTTTTCAGGAACAAGCTGCTGGCAGAAATCAGGAGACAGCGAATTGAATAAATTAGCATTTCCACTATGGGACTGGATACAAATATTACACAAATTGATTTAAAGTGCTTTACATTGAAAATAAAGCTCTTTTTGCTTACTTTGCCTTTTAATCTATTTCATGGTTTTTTATGCCAAACTCGAGGAACCTTTTTAATTTTTTTCTTTGGTGGCATTCAAAGGAAGACCAGAGGATGAAAATCCTGTACTTTCTTTCTATACTGCTTTGGCACTTTAGTTGGTTTTATCTGGTTTTCCTTTCCTTAATATTGAATCCTGCTGCAGCAAGTCAAGGTAACCCAGGGATCAAATTAGGATTGTCTAAAGTAGATGGAAAAGAGAGGCATCCATTGCCAAGGACAGGTACTTTTAGAACGGGGAGCCTTGAATATAATGCTGGCAATTCCAAGTCTAAGACAAGAAGTAATATTGCTCAAGCTGGAGCGCTCTTGGCAAAGACTGATGATTCAAAGAAGACTCTGTCTAAAGCAGGGAGTACAGACAAACATGTAGGACGTACTTCAGATAGACAGCCAGGAATAAGGACAGTGACTCCAAAGGTTCAGAATTTTGGCCCTAAGGCCCCATTGAAAAAATCTGGCACTGGGAATTCAGATAGTTCCTACAAAACCAAAACAATTAAAGAACCTATTACCCAAAGGGAATCTAAAGAGGCGTTCAGACATCCTGCTGTCACACCACATGAATATATGCTTGCCTTATACCGAGCTCTTTCTGATGCAGAACGGAAAGGTATCAATGGAAGTATGAAACTGGAGATGGGACTTGCCAATACTATTATAAGCTTCATAGACAAGGGACAAGGTAAGAAAAAGTATCCATCTATTTACAGAAAGACACAAAACTTTGCTAATCACAGGTGTTTACATCCTAACAGATACTTCAAGAGCATTTCTAGACTTGGACTTTGATATTTGTATTAAGGTAAATACTAATTTTCCAAAAGTATTGTGACATGTTTTTCTTTTCTGCATAAAATGTTGCCATCTACTTATAACACAATACTGAATATCTGACAGGATAAGAGCTGATTAATCTGTTCCTGTTGTCTATTTCTATTTCAGAAAAAAAAAATAGACTAGGAAAGAGGAACTGTCTAGAGTATTTTGTGTTTGTTGTTAGAATTAAACTAATTCAGAAATAATTTTAATTCAGATTTGATATTATAAAATAAGCAAGAGATTTAATATTTCTGTAATAAAAAGACTGCAAGATCAAAGGAGGTTATTCACATTTTTCTTTCAATCCTCATAGGCCCCACAGCAACCTGTGAATTTTGGTTAAACCCCATGTTGGTGACTGATTTTTTTTTCCACAAGCAACCCTAACCCTAACCTTGAAATGAGTAGTGTGTACAACTCGGGACTGTAACTCACTGATCATTCTTTTCAATATAATGCAGAAACTTTTAGAGACATATATATCACTGTAAATCCATTCCGAGGAGAAACAGCTTTGTCTGAATGAAGTTTCAGGTTGAATGTTGGATTCCAATATATATCATTATTCATTAAGCTTAAAAAGTTCTGGTCTTCCTGGCAAGTGTCTTTGAAGACAAACAATTATTAAGATATATCATCCACAAGCATATGCCCTGTGCTTTTCTGTCTTAAAATATGTCCAGCACGTGGCCACCGTATGTTTACATTCTTTCCATCACATTATGTTACTACAAGAAAAAGAACATAATAGGCACAAAGTTTTAATCTTAAGTTCGGATTCAAATATATTTTATTGGAATTTAAGTTCTACTAATTAGATTACATGTAGTGTCTAAAAGTATTTTCTTCTCTGAAATGTTGAAGTGTTGTTCTAATACATCTCCATGTGATATGAACTTTTCACAGTTCCATAAAGTTCCATTAATCCCAAACTCATTATGCACATGTGCTAGGAGAAATTGAAAAGCAGTACACATTTCTGTTCAGAAATACTTGAATCTCTCTCTCTTTTTTCTCTTTAGATGATCAAGCTTCAGTTAAAAAGCAAAAATACGTTTTTGATATCAGTGCGTTAGAGAAAGATGGTTTACTAGGGGCAGAATTGCGGATTTTAAGGAAAAAACCTGATATCTGGAAGCCTCATTCTCCTGAGAAAACCTGTCAAGTGAAGCTATTCAGTTGCTCTACAAGCAGGCAAGCATCCATTCTCTTGGAGTCTCGAACAATCAACATCTTAGATACAGCAAAATGGGAAGTTTTTGACATTTGGAAATTGTTTAGGAACTTTAAAAACTTTGCTAACTTGTGTTTTGAACTGGAGGCTTTTGAAAGGGGGAGGCCTATTGATTTAAGGATTGTGGGATTTAATAGAACAGGGAGGCAAGTCAATGAAAAAGCTCTTTTTTTAGTATTTGGTAGAACAAAGAAAAGAGACTTGTTCTTCAACGAAATAAAAGCCAGATCTGGCCAAGATGACAAAACTGTTTATGAGTACCTATTCAGTCAAAGAAGAAAGAGAAGGGCTCCTCTAGCAACTCGACAAGGAAAGAGGCCAAACAAGAATTTGAAGGCAAGGTGTAGCAAAAAACTACTCCATGTGAATTTTAAGGATATGGGTTGGGATGACTGGATAATAGCTCCTCTTGAATATGAAGCATATCATTGTGAAGGACTTTGTGAATTTCCTCTTCGGTCTCATCTAGAACCCACCAATCATGCTGTTATCCAAACGTTAATGAACTCTATGGATCCAGAATCAACACCTCCTACTTGTTGTGTTCCAACAAGGCTGAGTCCTATTAGCATTTTGTTTATTGATTCTGCTAATAATGTAGTTTATAAACAATATGAAGACATGGTGGTAGAGTCATGTGGCTGTAGGTAGCAGAACACTACAATGATTTTCCAGTGGCTAAAAAAAAAGACTAATCAGTAGTCTGTTAATATAGATCAGTATAATAAAATTACCCAAAGTCATCTATGCTGACAAAAGTGATAGTTGCATTTTAATGTTGGCAAGCCTGTTTGTTACAACCTCCACAAAGTTTCTATCAAGGAATAACATAGAATTTTTTAAAGCAGCAAATGTAGTGGCCTGGTGTCACATGGTTAAATTGTTTCTAGTCATACTAGTTATATCTCTATAATGTTCCATGAGTCACATCTAGAGATACTTGCTACTGGCAATATAGCAACACAAATATTTGTGGGATGTATGTCCTCAAACAGTTCATTACATTAAACCATAAGTCAAGTTGTTGCCATCAGTGCAGTAACGGTCATGCTGTACCTTGAACAAGTGAATGGTTCGAGTATATTTCCAAATAGACAGAATAGACTGACAAAATAAACAGCATGAAAAATGGACTGTGGTGCCATTGCTTTTGCATCCTGTTACTCCCTAAGTCAGTGCTGACCCAATACATTTTGCCACCTGATGCACAGTATTGAATAATGCTTCCACACTTTAAAAGGGTTTGCTGCATCGTTTAAACTTCAGTTTTTGCCTTGATGTATCTCCCCTGAAGCAGATTTCTTCACTTTGCTGCAAAGTAAGAGCCAGATCTGCTTCAACCACCCAAATACATTTCAATGACACATACATTTTCACATGATAAACACTTTTGACTCAGTAAAGACCTTGGCAAATAGGGTTCCAATGGACCTGTTTATTTTCTTCTGGCACAATTTTAAAGTTTCAATAATATTAAACCATTTCACAGATTAATCATCTAGGTCCATTATTGTCCAATGTATTTATCTTGTATTTGCTTGAAAAAAAAAAAAGTATTTCTACAAAACATGTTAAACAGTAACAAATAGTTTAAGAAACATTTCATATACTTAGAACTATATATTTGCAACAGTTATTCAACAGAATGCTGACTTGGTTTTAAACTGTACACATATGTGAAATTACAGAATTGCAAGCAAATATGTTTATTTCAGTGTATATTATTTCCATTTTATCTTTTTAAAATGTTCTATTTAGTGTTATGTTCAGTGTTTTTGTTTTGCTTATAAATCATGCTGCACTCTAATGCTTGTAATAAAATAACCCCTTAACTGTAATAAATTATTGAGTGTTAGATAACTAGATGACATAGTTATTATAAACATAATTTTATTAAAACCTGTATTTTGAGTGTTCTATTTCAAACTAAGGGAAGTTTACAATACATGGTTTTGTTCGTGATCTGTTTGAATCTTCTCTGGAAAACTGCAAACTATCCAACACACACACACACACAACACACCCTGATTGGTACTTTTACTGGGAAATATAAGATAGTAGATAAGGCAATCCTATATATTTATGCTCTGGACTTCAGTGCCACTGCTTTTTGAATATACTGTATATGCTATGATTATGCTCTAAATCAGTTGTATGCATATGCCTATTGATTTCAGTAGCCTTATCAATTTTTGGTTCAATATTTTGTGCTTTCTCCCTTTCTTCATGTTGATAGTTAATGAGTTCTTTCCTACAATTATTTTACAAAGTTTTCACTTAAAAAGCTAGATAATTAGGTGCCATAAGCTCTAGTATAAAAGATACAGATGGGCTATGCCACAATCACTCCAAACTAAGAGTCTTGAATGGAATATAGTTCAAGAGCAGAATGCTTCAGAATGCCAGGATGATAGCAGATTTATATGTACGGGTAGTCGTCGACTTACAGCCACAACTGGAATTTCCATCATTAAGTGATGTGGTCATAAAGCGAGACATCACATGACAGCATCACTTAGCGACCGCAATCCCAGCGGTCCTGGTTGCTGCTGTTAACTGAGAATCACGGGTTGTTAAGAGAGTACCCACGCCAAGCCAAGCCATTCTGGGCTTGGTCCCTTCCAGCCCTGAGCCTTAGTAAGGTAAGGGACTGCCTCCAACTCCCCCATATCTGTCCTTTTGGCCGCCGTGCACCCTGCCTTGCAGTGCAGCAAGCATCTCCAGAACCGCATGGCTCTGGGGCTGCTTGCCACACCCTGGGAAGCTGCAGCTGCCCCAGCCCAGTCCCAGCTGCAGTCACTCTCACCACGCTGCACTCCAAGACTCCTGCCACCCTGCGCTCCACCGCCCCAACTGACCTTCGCTGTCTTCTTGCTCCTGCTGCTGACGAGGCATGCCCAGCCTGGCTGCTAGGCCAGGCTGGGGCTGGACTACACGCTGCAAAAAGAAAAGAAAAAAAGGCAGCCCCTGAGTCATGGCACACCAAAAAGCCCTTTGTGCCACGCTCCTGGGCTGGGGCTGGGCTTTGCGCTGCGGGGGAAAAAAAAGTAAAAAGCAGCCCCTGAGCCACAGCGCGAAGGGACTTTTTGGCATGTCGCAACTCAGGGGCTACTTTTTACTTCTTTTTTTCCCCACAGCGCAAATCACCCAGCCACAGAATGTAAAAAAGTGTTGTAAAATGACAGACACTACACTGACCCTGGAAACAAATCCAGGATTTGTGTGGCAATGACACTTGTGGTGTCATTCATACATAGAGGCACTCCATTAACTCATAAGGATGGATAGATTAATAATCTCAATCCACCAGTAGCATGTCTGGCAGAAAATATTAAATTATGCCAGGGCAAGAGAGAGACTGCTGTCAGAATTTGAACTGACACTGCACACTTTCCAGAGCTGGTCCTTATCATTCAGCCACATCAGTAAAAAAGAATCAGACGTATCATTGTTTTTCCTCTGACTGCTCCTTTGTATTTTGTGAAAAGCCCAGAAGATACAGCACCAGCTCTCACTGGGTACATTATTTCATATTCTAAATGCACAGCATACTGGGTTTGAAAGCAGTACTTTTTAACACATCACAATTCTCTGGGAGGAGAACTACATAATCTTCAGATATTCTTATCAAAGCCATAATATAAATGAGATGTAGATGCTCAGTGGCTTCAACTCTGCACAAGCAAAACTGTACTATATACAGCATTTTCTTAAATTTCACTTCCAGTACAGCCATGAGTAAGACACTGAAACATGGTAATAAAAAAGCTTTTCTAAATGTTAGCACCCATCAATTGATTTAAGGATCTAGCAGGCCTACTACTTCAAAGTTGTCTTCCTAAAACTATTGCTTGGATGGTAGAAGTGGTCTTATTGCTTTTCCATTTCTATAATCCATTGTCTTAGTGCTAATTTAGCCCTATCAAAGCCCATCATGACTATCACTAGCAGAACATCTGGAGAGAAACCATAACAATGTAGCTTCTACTGGAGCATGCAAATTGATAAAAATCCTATGTGTATTAGTAGGGAATATTTCAATAGTTATTTTTTTCAGATTTATTTCAAAATTACAGAAAATTTGATAAGTGTTATGTTCATGTGTTGAGGTGTATGGAGCTTTTGTATATATTTTCCTCTACTTTATATGATGGTTATTATAAACTACCCCAGAAACCCAGTTTATTTATCCCAATCGCAATTTTTCATTCTTTTATATATAAATTTTCCTGGTGCATCCTTTTAAAATGCAGATTCTCCAGTATAGCTACTGTTATTTGCATACAACTTTCTCTGGTGTACTTTCACCTTTTCAGAAGCATGTTTTGGAAGATCTCTGATTAGATCACTAGTAGCAACTGATGATGCTAAGTGTGCCCTTAGAAAGTCCAGTGTAACAGAATCTTCCTCATATGTTTTCAGTGTAATTTATGGAAGAATGATTTTATATCCTATTTGAATCATTAATGCATAAAGAATATATCCACCTCATGAACTAATTAAGCACTGATTAGCTGAATCTAAAAGTTTGTTCTATGATTATTATTGTTAAAGAGGGTAAAGTAACAGGATTAGATTTCCTGAAGAACATAAAGCATATTCCACAACTTTGGTCATGCTGCTTATTTATTTATTTATTTAATAAATGTACATGCCCACTCATCTCAGTTGGCTGTTGTTTACTGCTTGATTATTTGAGTTGGTAGTTCTTTGATTAGGGTATTGTTTACTAATAGAAGAGAATATATGTAGCTCAGGGTTGAACTGTGGAGTCTTTGGGGTTCTCGGAGTTTGGTTGTTTTCTTGCAGACATTTTGTTACCTCACTAGGTAACATCTTCAGTGCTGGGAGTGGGGTTTGCTCTCTGTTCATATACAGTAGCTTGCCCTGTCAGTGTTGGTGAGGGAGTTGTTTTTTCTTTGGTGGTTCCTTGATTAGGCTGTTGTTTACTGCTTGATTGTCTGTGAGTTGGTAGTTCCTTGATTAGGGTATTGTTTACTGTTTGTCTGGTGTTAATCCTGGTGTTGATCTTTGCTTCTTTGGGTGTTGACTGCTGGCGAGGAGGTGTTCTGGTCTTTTTGTTTCCTTCTTATTGTCTTTTGAATAGTGTGTAGATGTTGTTTATCTTTATGTGCCTGTTGATGACTGACTTGTCTGAATACCAAGCTTCCAGGAATTCCCTAGCATTTTTGGGATTTAGCTTGGTCTAGGATGCTCAGAGTTTCCCAGTTGAAACTGTGATTGAGTCTGTCCATGTGTTGTAATATTAAGGAGTTCTCAGTGTGTCTCTTGACTGCTAGTTGGTATTCATGGATGTGCTCTGCTAGTCTTCTGCCTGTCTATCCTACATAGTGGCTGTTACAGTCCTTACACTGCATATTGTAGATGACTCCTGTTTTTTCTTCTTGGGCTGCTGGGTCTTTTGGTTTACTTAAGATGTTTTGGAGGGTGCACCAGAAAAATGACATCAAGAAACACATCAAGATATATAGAAAACATTAGAACATGTAAGTCTCCCTAGCAGTAACCTTCTCAGCTACTTAGATTTTAATAAAGAGCAGAAAGACTGGCATCTCAAATTATTATTTTTATGGCCAACTGTCCTGCTTTCCCCTAGGGAATTGGAATTATTATTGAATGGTAAGAATTAGAAAAAAAAAAGAGTGGTAAAATGATATTGGTTAAAAGTTCAGCTTTCCAATGGCAGGTTTCTCTCTCTCCCTCTCTCTCACAGAAAATGCCTCAGTTGTATCTACTTTCTAAAGTCATTATCTGTCCCAAGTGAGTCTTTGTAAAGATTCAAATTTCAAATAAACAGTACACTACGAGACAGGTATGTGCTAGTAATTTTTGTTGTATTTGGCTAAAATATGAGAACTGAGTTGAATGGGTAAACATGAAAGTATGCCATTTAAAACAATGCATTGCCATTAGCGTTTGAATATGTGCCTAAACTCCATGTGCACTTTTGTATGGTTATGTCATTTCCTATATAAAATGTGATTGTTTATATAACAGCCATATGAAAGATGCAGTAACCCTGTATGTGGGCTATTTGAAGCTGCTTTAAAGAAACATAAAAAGCCCTTGACCCTTCTTAAATAATAAAAAGTATTTAATTATGCTGCTTTAGGAGATCCTAACCAATCTTGATAAGATTTTTGTTGGAAAAAAATGTTCTGTGGTTTTGGCATATCTTACTTTAAGAATTATTATGGTTGCACAGTCAGGTTGTTGTTGTTTTTTTACAAATTAGACTTAAAGTTAAATTATCACTGCTCTTCAACAATTGTTGAATTTTCAAACATTAACATTTTATTTAGTTGACGGGTAGTTTGACAGGGCCACAAAAATGGATCAGAATTTTAAAAGGTTTGTGCTACTACAGTTATGCCTGTGTGCGGACACTGATTTTCTCAATACTTCTAAGAAACAAAGATAAGTATGGGAAATTATTGGCCATACACAACCTTAATGCCAAGCCACTTGGTTAGTTTGGCTTTCGCTTTGTGAGTTGTGTGAGCTTTGCAATTGTTTATGGCTTAGCATGTTGTACAAACCTAGCGAATGGTTGTTTATTCAACAAGCCATGGTCAGTACAAAGAGAGATTACTAGAGATATGCTATTTAGAGAGATTACTATACAGCAGCTTTTGGCAAGTTTGTTTGCGGCCAGAGCCCACACCTTTTTAAAATCGATCACTGAAGACTGCAGGGACTTGATGAACACAGGAGATGGGGGCTGAACATATTGTTCTCCTTTTCTGGAGGGTCAGGTGCTGTGTTTTTTAAAGTAGATCAGATGCATTTTCTTCATAATTTGCTAAAAACTCTGATATTAGGGAGCAGTTTTGCATGTCTCGAGGTAAAAAAAAAAAGGGGGAGGGAGGCAGAGGGAGTCACATGCATCACAGACAGAGGGCTGTCATTCTCTGAGAGTTTAGCATCACTTGAGTGGGTTCTTATGTTTTTACTGTCTTGTTATATTCTTGGCAAAACCATGTCTGCATGTATTTCCCCAAGCCGGTACCATCTGGATGTGCTGGAAGTGCAGCTTCCAAAATTCCCAGCTGGTTTACAGTGCAGTCTTGAAGGGGCTTACTCAAAAGTAAATCCCATAACATTTTTTCTTTAAAAAATAATATTTATTTTTATGGCGAAATAGAACAATGGAAACATAATGAACAGTAGAAAAATAATAAATAATAATTTAAAATTTAATAAATTAAATATTTATGTATTTATTTAAATTTATTATTTATATTAATATAGCAATTCGAGTAATCATTAAATACAATTTAAACTGTTTAAATTTATTTATACCATTATTTAAATAATTAATAATAATAATAATATAAAATAGTAAAACAGTGATTTCAAAGAGAAATAAATCATAGTGATTAAAATGTACTGAAACTGAAAAAAGAGAAATCCATATACTATTAATATAAAATTAAATCAATCCTTTAACATACCATTACATCTAGATCATATAGAAACCTATTGCTCTTTTTTCTCATTTTTTCAATAAAAGGACATTTCAAAAATCAGTAAGAAACACACCTCTTGTATCCACTCTTTAACATCAATAGTGTAACTGTTTTTCCCACCTACATAGCATGATACTCTTTGCCAAACCCTAGGCTCAGTAAAGCCAAATTTCATAAATGTCAACTTTCCTATTTTAAGTCCCATTACAAGCAATAGTACTTTATTTCCAGGTATGCTGGAGGTATTGCCCAAAGATTCATTGCTATCTTTGGGCAATACCTAGGAGGGAAATTTCCTAGCCTTTTGCTGTTCTAGCAGCTACCAACTCACTACAGCCTGTGAAGAGAATTTAGGGACTTCTTAAACTATGTGACTTGTGGATGCTAGGAAAGAGAAGAAGTCACTTAATTGGGTCCTGAGAAATCTTATTCCTACTTGTATCGTTCCCAAGATAACTTGCTTGCAGCATCAAAATTAGCAGATCTTTTTCTCTGTGCTTTGATGTTCACCTTGATAGTTGCTTCACTTTTTACTTTTCCACACAGCCCCATTAAATACTAGTACTACTTCTAGTGACTTATACTGTATATGTGCACCTTTCTTCATTAACACATATATTTTGAACCTGATTATCATCAAAAAGAGTACAATGATTTTAGTTTCTATTATCCCAATAAACAAAAGGAAAATCCTGGTTAAAATAAAAATTGCGATTTAAAATTAGCTCCCTTGCTCCAAAAATGAATTTAGCATGAGGCTCATGCTGACAGACAAGAGCCTGAAGGATATTCACAGTATGACTTCATGAACTGCTAGTAGAGTAACAACAAAGGACATGCACATATATAAGAAGAGCTCTGCTGAGTCAGGTTAAAGACCTAAGTTCAACATTCCAGATGTATCCAGAAAATTTATATGCAGGATTTTCTTTGTTGTTTCCAAGCAAGTGGCACTTAAGTCAGGCTACTTTAATGTAGGGAGGAAGGGATCTTGTATTTCCAAACATTAATTATCCTAATGACACTAAGGTATTCATCTTGACCACTGTTTCTTATTATAATTTGGATTATCACAGCCTTTATTCAAGTAGCATTTGGAATAATTTGTTAAATGTCTGTCTGTCTGTCTGTCTGTCTATCTATCGGCAGACCAACTACTAAATGATTCTGGGCAGTCTATGTAAGCTAGGACAGCTTGGCTGGTGAGTGGAGTGGCTCAGTCTTTTTCAAGCCAATGTCTGGAGACTGCACTCCAGAGTGCAAGCAGCACTGGAACAATGTAGGCAAAGCCAGGATAAATAATACATTATTTCCCATGTATTGAATAATTTTCATTTTCTGTCAAACTGAAAAATACAGTTGGCACAAAAATTTAGAGGTGCTTTTGGGAGTCACACCCAAGACTTGAATAGGACACGTGCAACTTGGATCTCAGATTGTGCCTTCCCCACCTAGACTATTCCATTAATATAATTCATGGAAATCCAGAAATTAAAATAAAACCCTTGAAAGTCTGTTAGGTAACTGAATGATGACTCGAATAGCATTAAATAAAACTGAATGTTGAGACCAAACTAAGTTTTAACACTGAGTTACACACATTACCTATTAATAAATGATGAGCAATTCATCATACTGCCATGCATTTTTAATTCTAAGTATGCAGTGCCTGAACTCTGATCGCTGACCAGAAGACAAATCCTGGCCAGTGAAATCTCTCAGAAGAAAGGAGAGATCGTGGGATTGTCCACATATACTCTGGACAGCTGCTCCTCGCAAGTAGACTGCAAGAACTGAGGTTTTTGCACTTGCCTGGTGAGTGGAGTGGCTGAGAGTCGAGGGATTCCATCTATGCCCACAACCATAATATAGCCTATATGGACATAAACCTCAGCCGAGCCTCATCTCTTAATCACTTTTCGAATTACTTTTTTTTACTGCTTTTTAAGTATTAAGAACCTTCAGAATGGCAAGTTTGATGGCATTCACTGGGTGAGTTTCCTTCAACTCTAAACGAAAGAAATTTTAAGTGCGACTTTAAGGACTTAGCAATTTTGGGGAATAAACAGCAAAAGGGTAATTAGAGTATTGTTTTTGGAAAGTTATAAAGAGACTAAGGGTCTAGATTGATTTGAAATGGGATTTTCAAATTAATGGAATGAATCCTTCCCATGGGAAAATGGCTTGTGTTTTGATTTCCCAAAAAAACAAAAACAAAACAAAACCCATGATAGGATGGGACTTTGGAGGTTAAACACTAGAGGGAGCTAAAAAGGAAGTAAAGATTACAATTAAAGAATACCTATTTGACTTGTTAACACATAATGGAGCAAAGTACCTTGATATCGAATGTACTAAATGATATATATGAACAATGAACTCAGAAGTCAATTTCAAGAATGTCTGCCATCATAGATTGACTCTTTGTAAATGATGTTACAGAAGAGGAACAAGCTCTATCAGATAAGACCGAAATAGATTTGAATGTAGATTTAAAAATGATCTGGAAAAAGATGAAATACTGGACATACAAATGAAACCAGCTGACATTTTAATAATTAAAAGGGACATACAACCAACCAACCAACCAGGAGAGTAACTTGGATAATTTTCCTATATTGAATTTACAAAAGAGACCTATTAAAGTTTTGAAAGACTTGGTAGGAAAGGACAAAGGAAAGAAAAGAAATCAAGTTCTAGAACATTACTTGAAGGGATTAAGATTGTTAAAAGTAAAGGGAAGGAATATAAAGTTGGTTTATTTGATCAAAGTAAAAATAGATGATGTTATTTCTGGTAACCCTTAATGGACTTTTGCTGACCAGGACTGAATAACGTGGTTTTAAGGATTTGTCCATAGATAAGCAATGTGATACGGGATGAAGAGACTGTTGCATTTTAAGGAAAGTGATAAATGTTAAAAATGTTTAAACTTGTTGAGATGAAGGGGGAAGCTACTTCTTTATATTTCTTTTTTCTTATATTCTTTTCTTTCTCCTCTATTCTTTTATATTTTTTTCTTTCCTGTACTTTTTACTTTTTTCTATTCCTTTTTTTGTAGTTTGCATTAGTTTTTATCTGTATAACCGCAATACTTAATAAAAGTATTTGAAAAAAAAAAGTTGAGATCTCTGTGTTTTAAGATTAATTTGTCTTGTTTCTCTGGCCAGCACAGCTGGGAATGATAAAACAAAAACCTACCCGGGCAGAGGTCACTACTGCACATTTCACTAAATTATTTGGAGAGCCTCTGTCTTCAGATTTCCATCTCAGGAGTGGACTTAGAAGCAAAGGATGAAGCAAATATCACAGGAGGAAAGTGGAAAATTTTCCCTGACTTTCAGTCTAATGATTCCTACTGCTCCTGTTGAATAGCACATTTATTTACTTTAGCTGATCATCTGTGGAGGCTCTGTTTGCTGCTACCTGCCCAGCATGATGTTCTGGCCATTTCATCCCTCCCTGTCAATTTCTGAATATGTTTTGGCATGATGCCTAACTGGAAGGTTTGATGACTTCAGCAGACATTGTTACAGCAACAGGCATCAGAGTAATTCAGCTACTTAATCACACATTGCTTCTCATCTGAGTGCTGTTGAAAGGAGAAAACCTTTGCTGGTTGGTCTGGTTTTCCATTCCTGCCTGCTTTAGCTTTCCATTACCAATAAGAGGTTATACAGCGTACATCTCTGCACACTGTACACACTATATGTAAAGGAGGTGTTCAGACTTAATTTATTCCCTGCTCCTGGATAAAGATTATTGCAGCTGTGTGTTTTGGAAACCTATCAATGAAGGGAGTTCAGCTCATACAACAAGCTTTGAATAGAGTACTGTATTCGGTATTTCCAGGATCTGTTTTAATTGCACTTGCATATTACCAGGAGAATGCCAAAATCTGGAAAATGTTTTCTCATAGATGGTACCTCAACCTTCTTAACCTTGCACTGTACATCATATGATCAAAATAAGTTATTTTAGATGGAATACAGAAGTTTGTCTGCCATTGGATAGACTTCCATAATCACTTATCTCCAGTCTGTTTTAAATAATTGTTGGGCTGCAGTCAGATGACATTAAAGTGAATAGGTCTGACAATCTGTGCTCTAGCTTTTAAGCAAGTGTAAATATTAGAATTCCCCAGAACAAATAATAGAGTAGGCTCCGCCCTAAGGATTTGGCTATCTGAGATGAAGAACAAGGTGGCATTCTTTTCTATTCAGTTGCAAAAATCAATTGTGCTTTCTTCAGTACTGATTATGGGAGTTATCAAGCAGTTCAAGCAGCTGGAAAATGTTAAATTTGTCCAGAACTGGACTAAAACACTAATCTCTGATCATTGTAACAGGCATTGAAAGATGTTTTATAATAAATCAAATTATTTATCTGACCCAATATTGTTGATTTTCTCCAGCAGTAGCTCTCTAGAGCCTCAGGCACAGATCTCTTCCATCACCTGCTACCCAATTCTTTTTTTAAACTGGAGATGTCAGAGACTGTCTTAGTATTTGCTGCATGGGAACCTTCTGCTCTGTCACTAAACTCTGTCACCTTAAGTTCTGCTGTTCCACAAGCTTACTTCCTGCTGCAAAGATACCTTCTATATAGCTGCTACATTAAACAAAAAGGGCAATTCCTAACACAAAAACTAGTGATAAATAATTTTAATAACCTATTTCAGGAAAAAGAGAATGCAGTCTAGCTGCCACTTGTTCTACTGGTTCAACTTTCCAAGTACAGGTAGTCCTCGCTTTACAACCCTTATTGGGACTGGCAACTCTGTCGCTATGTGAAGGGGTTGTTAAGTGAATCACCCACGGTCATTAAGTAAGACATCATGTGACTGTGACCTCCTTATGGGCTTCCCCATTGACTCTGCTTGTTGGAAGCCAGGTGCGAAGGCAATCATGTGACCACAGGACACTGCGACCATCACAATGCGTGATGGTTACCAAGCTCCTGAATCACAATCATGTGACTGCAGGGATGCTGTGACAGTCATAAGTGCAAGGACCGGTCATAAGTCACTGTTTCCAGCAGGACTGTGGGATACAGCTGCCCCCCATAACATTCCTGAGGCACTATTAAAACAAAACATATTAACTGCAGATATTTTCCTGCATAAAACATTAAATTATAAATTATCAAGTATGTACATGATGTTTACAATTTCTTTTCAGGTTAAGCTTGTTGGTAACCATATTCTGAATCCTCAGGAAATATAGAAAGCAAATCTTTTCCCCAAAACCAGGATTTCCTACGTACACCAAAAATTTATCCCCATCTCCTTAAACTCTCCAACTCAAGGATTTCCCCAAACCCAAAATCTTACTTCTAAGACCAAGACGTACACCATATTCAATGGAGTTTATATGTAAGAATTTGTCTTCTACACTTTGACCACTTACTCCATTACTCACTGAACCATGGTAATCTCACAAAATCCCAGAGTCACTTTGTGTGAGATGGGCGGCTATATAAATGTGCCAAATAAATAAATAAATAAAATTCATGGACCATTAACGATACTATATAAGTGCTACCGTCACCCAGTCTTCCATAAAATCCTATATAACCTGCCCTCGAACTGAATCTAAAACCATTCATTATTTAGATTATTCTGGATCTATTTTGTTAACCTGATTTTTATTATATGCAACACCATATTCTCAATCCTAGCAAGGGTTTAAATTGGCTAAAAAATGAAATTAATTTCAAACCTTATTGTTGGCAAGTACCATTCCTACTTTGCTGTCCCTTGTATTTCTACAGAAGTTTAACATGCATATCTACCATCACAAATTTTTCTGGGGTTGCTTTATTTTTCAAAGTATATCCCCAGAGCAAAACTCTGCTGGAGCACAATCCCAGCCTAAACAATTGAAATCAGAACACTTACTCTGAACAGCATCAATCCTCCTACATTCCTTTTTATTTCTCCCTTTTTCAGGGCATACTTATTGATACTCATTTTATCAATCCTCCTGATACTGGAAACAAGTGTAATGTTTTTGCAGACAATTAATGGCAAAATCTATAATTTAGGACTGAATACTGCCTTTGCATCCAAAACTTGCGTCTTGCTTGAGCAACAGCCAAGAACACAGCAATTTGTGAGTGTAGCTATTTTTGCTAAAAACTGATAGATACAACATAAGGGACAAATTATAACCTTTTCTTGGGGATATCTTGTTTATAAAAAGGGATGTGCAAAACTCCTCATTTGGGGAACTTTATAAGCCAAAGCGTGGAGGTGAAGGTGAAGGGACTATCTTTTTTTCAGCATTGCTGCAATGTTTCAAATGTGGTCAAAGCCATCTGATCCTGGTTGTGTTGTGTTGCAGCTATATCCTTACCTGGGAGTAAGTTTAATTGAAAAGTATTGACCTAGATAATCTTTCTGGTACCTTTCAACTCTGCAGTTCTATGAACCAGTGGTTTCCATAGGGAGGTCAAAAAAGTCAAGTTAGTAGTTACAACTGTGTGATTGAAGCCCTGTCCTTTTGTGCATATATTGCAATTGCCATCTTGACACCCCCTTGTAGATGCTCCAGCTATGAACTAAACTGGACTACTATCACATGTTTAATGTTATATTATGTCTAATATGGTTTTATTTTTTGCATAATACGTAAATGAATCCATTACAGCTTGTAAACCATGATTTATGACTTAGCATTATAAGTGAACCTAGCCACTATGACAGTCAACTAACTACAGTTAAGCGAAGCACAATGTAGAATGTGAGTTCCTCCTTACCTTTCAGCAAATTGGATAACAGCACTAAAAACAACCAATATATTGACTGAAAAAAAAATAATAAGAATCCTGTATCTTTTGGGTTCATATCTGGAAGGTATTATTAATACTAACATTGCACTGCAAATTCTGACCCATTTGGGCATGCACACAACATTGCAATACATGAGAAAAGGAGCAGGACTTGGGTCATGACATTGTGACACTACAATACTGAGATCAGCGTGAGCTCCATTTGTGCCCCTTCTACCCGCTGTGCAGATTGCTAGACTGATTCATAAACTATGGGAAAGATGAGTTCATACTTACTCACAATGTACTTCATGTTTTAGATGGAAGACACATTATGAAAATATGATAAATATGCATTCATTTTCTTTGTTTTGTACCACAGCTTGAGATGTACATCTCACTAAGTTACAATGTGCTTTACTGGGTGCTGGATTAGCATGTGAACCTAGCTATTATGGCTTGTAAATCATAGTTTATGGCTTAGCATGCTATGTGAAATTAATTATATTCCACAAACCATGGTTAAATCCCATGTGTTAGTATGAGGAGCAAACGTGGCCTCCTTTCAACTCAGTAGTGGTTACAGTTCTATAGGGACACTCATTTGAAAGTAAGCCCCATTAAATAAAAAGTTATTCCTGAGTAGCAGGAATGCATGCAGCAGTTTTCTCAACCTGACATCTTCCACGTGTGCTAGAATGTAACTCCCAGAAGTTCTAGCCCTTAATGACGATTAGGCTCAGGGAGCTCTTGACCCAAGTGACATGCAACACAAACAGTAACATGTGATGCAGCCATTTCTTCTACATTGGTCTTTTAGAATCTTTACATCAGCAGCAGGTGTGCTTATTCTAGCAATCTTCCACATAACCCTTGACTCCATTTTAGAATTTCCCCACTTTTCTTCATTGCATCTGCTCCTTGGCCATTTATAACAACCTCAGAGACAGAGGAGATGGTGGGAGGACAATGCCTCATCAAGTACCCATCGTGGATCACAATGCTGTCACGGCCACCAAACCAGGACCAGTCTATATAACGACCCATCTATCTAACTGCTGCTAGGCCTTGCCTTATTACGGCCAGGGAAGAATTATTTGGTGTCAGGCTCATTAACGAAAATAGGTATTCTGCATATTCTTTCAGGAGCCTTTTTGCCTCCTCTGCTCCTGGAGGCTTCAAGCCAGAACAGCAGATGGCAACAAGAAAAATCCCTCTCCCCGTTCCCCCTTTCTCTTTTTTTCGCTATAAGAGCTCTCTCTTCCAGTTTCCCCACGATCACGAGTGGCGGCACGATTTACATCCCCAAGCATCGGCACGCTTCTCCAGCGCGCCACGGATAATAAAACCGCGACCACGGAGGGATGACAGGAGCACGGTCTTCCTCGCCATGATGGTCTCCAGACGACTGAGGATAATGCGGCGGTTGGCAGGCCAGCTCCCCTCGGGCGAAGGAAGCCATTCTAGAACCATCTCCGTGGAGACGCGGCTCGCTCGTGCCATTATCCACGGCGGCCAGAACGCGCCTTCCTGCAATTCCCGGCAGCGGCGGAGAAACGGAAGAACTTGAACGTTCCGCGGAAACGGAAGCCCGTCCCGGGAGGGAGATGGCGGCGCTGGTGAGAGTCGTGGTGAGTCGGGTGCATGACCTGTCTTCGGGAGCTTCTTTCATAAAAGTAGCCGGGCCGCTGCTCCTGAGGGACGGACGGCCCGCTGTTTAGAGGCTTCCCAAGGGGTTGCTTGGGGTAGGTCGGTCATCCTTGTTGCTCGGTCAAGAGCGAACCGGGTGTATGAATTGCAACCCCACGCCGTAGGATCGGCTTCATGGTTGGAAAGCTGCGAGTCGGAGGAAAGAAGGGGGCTGCCGGCCTAAGTACGTTCCCCTGATTTCTCAGAACTGTGGGGTCGCCGTGGGAGTCCTGTCGCTGTGAAATAACCTTTGCTGGGGAGGAGGACGAAGAGTTCATAACCTGTATGAGGTTGAGGCTAAACTAATCCATCCCCACACCTTGGGTAGTGTTTCAAACATAACGCAGAACTACTGAGTTGAACAGTAATTGTCGTAAAAATTAAAACATTTAATTCTATATCTCTATCATACTGATGAATATTGATCATTTTTGTTTTGAAATATCAATGGAGATGGTTAATTCTGCACTCATTTGGCACTCCCGCTATTTTCATGTCTGTATTCCTCTAACCACTTTTATGTTGGTTCTCTCTTGTGCCTGCTAGTTGCTCAATAGTAGCAGCTTATATGCTTCCTTGGACCTTCTTATAGCAGCTGTGATCATTAAAGGGCTAGAAGAAATACTAACATTTATCTTCATTTACCTTTGGCAAGGCAGGTTGTCCATATTATGCCACACTAGTTAATGTGTGTTATAATGTGTTTATAAATATATATTAGTGAGTATGATGTGCCATGACACATACAGTCTAGAGGCAAAGAATAATTTTACGAAACTAAATCATCTAGATCCAGTTATAATTGCCTCAGTTAATCTCTGTTGTGTCCAATGCTCCTTTATACTTTCCCTAATACTGCAGTTAATGGAAGTGGGTCTTTCTGTATTCAGTATGTGACTATTTATCTTATTATCACTGCAATTACAACCTTCATGTTTAGCTTTATATTATGAGATATTCTGGTTCAAGCTCTAGCTGGTTGTAATTGATACTGAATCCTTAATGATGCTTTTTTATGGAAGCTGTATCTTGTGGGAATTTTTTTGCATGTTTTGATTATCACTATTAATGGCTATGCAGCATTTTTAATTATGCTAGTATCTTATTTCATTTTAGTTTTCTCAGAATCTAATAGGCTTTCCCCCCCAAGTTAATTGTTTTATTGCATTATAAAAGATAATACATTATAGAATACAGTTTATAGCTGAGTACAGTGGTATTTATACAATAGCAACTAGAAACCTTGATCTAGCTGGTGTTATTCACAGCTGATAACCTACTGAATAATTTATAAACTTTATGAAATTACTATTGTCTTAAAATGAGTGTTCCTTTTTAGGGTATAATTTGGTGGCAGGATATTGCAGGATGACTTAGACATGTATCACAACTACAATAGGGTGCATGTCTATGTGTAGTTAATGTAAATAGATATATTAGTGCAGAAAAGAATATATAATTATTTTCATGTATCATTGCATGCTATTCCATTAAAAAGATTAAATGTTTTTTCATGAGATGAATGCATGCCAAAAAAACCCCCAACTTAAACATACACTGAAAAGTTAATGGAATACAAATCTGAGTAATAATTTGTCACTTTGAACTGTAATTGAATATCTTGAGAATTCATACAGTTGAAATATTCAGAATCTTCAGAAAACCAGTACATTTATTCTGTACTGAATTATGGAAACATGGAACTAAAACATATATTATGTTGAATTTAACTTCTGTTCCAAATGAGTGACCACTGGTATACATTCCCTTTCATTTTTTTCTTCTAGATACACCGCACTAGAGAACCTCATTGGATTGCATTATGCAGTGGACTGATACAAACAACATTAGCTCAACAGCAGTGGGGCAGGTTGCTCCATGGTTCTCTCCAGGTAGGAGCTCAACCATAATGGGACAGAACGCTCCATGGAACTTGCTCGATAACATTTATTTACTTATTTATCATATTTATATAGCCACCCATCTCACATAAAGTGACTCTGGGTGGTATACAATAATTAAAAACAATAAATACACAAAAACAATTACAAGTAAAAAACTATAAAAGCACATAGAACAGGAGGGGATAATACTGATAAGGGAGCCATCGCAAAATCTCCCCAGTCCCCTGGGACCCCTAGGCCTGATCACATAGCTAGGTCTTGAGGGACTTGTGGAATGTTAAGAGGGATGGAGCTAATCTCACTTCTAGGGGGAGTAGATTCCACAAGATGGGCGCCACAGCAGAGAAGGCCTCCTGGGACCCGCCAAATGTAATTTCCTGGCAGATGGGACCTGCAGCATGCCTTCTCTGCCAGACTTGATGGGACAGGCAGATGTAATTGGGGAGAGGTGGTCCCTCAGGTTACCTGGCTCCATGCCATGAAGGGCTTTAAAGATCGAAACCAGCACCTTGAATTGGACCTGGAAGCAAACTGGCAACCAATGCAACTCGCGGAGTAGAGGTGTAACATGTACTGCCCTAGGGGCCCACCCTGTGGGCACACCTAACTGCCCATGCCGCTGCATTTTGCACCAGCTGAAGCTTCTGGATACTCTTCAAGGGCAGCCCCACGTAGAGCACATTACAGAAATCTAGATGGGAGGTGACTAGGGCATGAGTGACAGTGAGTAGGTCCCTCTAATCTAGGAATGCGCACAACATGAAGCTCTGCAAAGGCCCTCCTAGCCACAACTGTCACCTGCTTTTCGAGCAGGAGTCATGAGTCCAGGAGGAACCCCAAATTGTGCACAGGGTCTGTCTGGGGCAGTGTGACCCCATTCTGTACCAAAGATGGCATAGCCCTAGCACCAGAAGGCCCCAAAACCCAAAGCCACTCAGTCTTGCCAGGGTTCAGTTGAAGCCTGTTGTTCCCTATCCAGACCCTCACAGCCTCCAGACACAGGGATAAGATATCTACAGCATCACTTAATTCACCAGAGGCAGAGATGTATAATTGGGTATCATCAGCATACTGATGATACCTCACCCCATGGTGGTGGATGAGCTCACCCAGCGGCCTCATGTAGATGTTAAATAGGAGGGGGGAGAGCACCGAACCCTGCAGGACTCCACATAAGAGGGGCTGAGCGCAGGATCTCTCCTCCCCAACCACCACCAACTGGAATTGGCCCCGGAGGAAGGAGGTGAACCAGCACAACACAGTGCTGCCCACCCTCAATTCTCTGAGCCGATCCAGAAGGACACCATGGTCAATGGTATTGAAAGCCACAGAGAGGTCAAGTAGGGCAAGGATGGATGCACAACCCCCACCCTGCCCTTGCCAGAGATCATCCATAAGTGTGACCAATGCTGTTTCTGTCCCATACCCAGGCCTGAATCCCAACTGAAAGGGATCCAGATAATCCGCTTCAAGGTCCTCTGAAGCTGTTGTGCAACCACCTTCTCGATCACCTTCCCCAAAAAGGGGAGGTTAGATATTGGACGAAAATTGTCCAGTATAGTGGGGTCTAGTGATGGCCTCTTGAGGAGGGGGCGAACCAAAGCCTCCTTAAGAGGCAAGGGAACAACCCCCTCATTCAAAGACACATTAACCATTGCTAGAACCCCCTCACACAACATTCCCCGGGCTGCTTTAACCAGCCAGGAGGGGCATGGATCTAAAGAGCAAGTGGCTGAGCTCACAGCCCCAAGGATCCTGTCTACTTTCTCAGGTCCAACAGATTCAAACTGTTCCCAGATAACAGGGCAAGGCTCCTCCTTAGGCATCTCCACCGGACCTGCAGCAAAGCCAATATCCAGCTGAGAATGAATCCAAGTGATTCTATCCAGTAGATGCAGGGAAAATTCCTCCGCACATCCCTGCAGAAGGTTCTCTGAGCCATCCTGACCCAGGAGGGCTCGTGTCATCTGAAGCAGGGCTGTGGGGTGGCTATCTGCAGACACAATGAGAGGAGGAGTGACGCTTCACTGCCTTTATCGCCACTAAGTAGGCATGAATAGCAGTTGTAACCCGTGTTCAGTCGAGTTCGTCCCTTGTCGAGCGCCAGCAATGCTCTAGACATCTCTTCTCTCACTTCTTCTCCCTTAGTCTTCCATAAACCACAGAGAGTGCCGGGATCCCCAAGAGGAGAGAGGTTGCATGGGCGTGATCTGATCCAAAGCCTCAGCCACCCCTTTATTCCAAGCGGCAACCAAGGCTTCGGATGGACTGTGCATCAGACCACCAGGAACAAACCCCAGCTCCCTCTGGAACCCATCTGGGTCCATTAGTCACCGGGGGTGAACCAATCTAATGGGTCCGGTCTCCCTGCAATAGATAGTGGCACTAGAGAATCCCATTGTAATCAGGGTATGATCTGATCATGACAAGGGGGACAGCAAAAGCTCTCCCAATTTCAGATCACATAGCCACTGCTCTGACAGGAACACCAGATCTGGTGTATGACCACTGTCTTGTGTTGGGCTCTGGATGATTTGAGATAGGCCCATAGCCGTCATGGTGGCCATAAACTCCCGAGCCACCTCAGACCCCAACCCTAGAGAAGGCAGATTGAAGTCCCGCAAGACCATAAGCCTGGGGAACTCCACTGCCAACCCAGAAATGGCATCAAGGAGCTCAGGCAGGGAAGTTGCTGTGCAGCAGGGGGGTTGGTACAACAGCAGCAGTCCCAACTGATCCCTAAAGCTCAACTTATTTACAGGTATAGCTGCAAGAAAAAACTTTATCAAAGTGTACTGTGTTAGGGAATTTTGTGGGAACACTGAAAGAGGTGTTTTCTGTGGCTTTAGTCTGCTGAATAATTTGAGCCTGATCAGGCCTTTATCATTCCTGAAGAGCAGTTTTATCTGCTGTGCTATGCAGAACATTGTTCTTCACTATAAGCTAAAGAATTGAACCTTGTGACAGTATCACACCAAACCTGAAAAAATGCATGCCACATTGGTTAGGAAAGGATAGCTTAGGGCATTAATGGGAATTAGGAAAATGAAATGTAGGAGTAGGAGGGTCTTGGATAAAAAATTGAGAATTATAGTGAATTGGAGGTAGAGATAACAAAATTTTGGGTAACATGAAAAGGTAATGTTTATGTGAGCCTACAGTGCTTTGACAAGACAGAGGGTTTTTTTTTTCTTTCAATGTATATTTGTCATTTTTTTCATTTGTGAACAAATCTGTAATGAGCTCATTTGCATAGAGCTGAAGACTACAGAGGCCTTTCTTATCTCAACTTCTATGGGTTGACTCCAGTCTGTAACTTTCAGGCTTATGTTACCTCTTAAGCTTACCATGTTTCTCTTCCACACTATTTTTTATACACAAGCTTTTCTTTTTGTTGTCTTATCAGAGACACAACAGTGGCCAGTTACAGTTAACCAAAGTTTGCTGTGGTTTAATACAAAGCATCAGGAACATCAAACAACCAAACAGAACATTTCATCACACAAAGGTAAGGACAAAGTGAAGTTTTATATTACCACTATGCTGTTCAAATATATTGGGCAATGGCTGTGGTCTTATTGGATTTGGAGGTTTCTGGATTTGTGTAGGAGATATGTGCCTAATTTTAGAGGCCACCATTGTAGCTTAATGATTTTCAAAGTGTTTCCCAGTTTGTTGGATCTTCATAAGGAAACTGTAATGTAAGGGCTGTTCATGCAATATCCCTGATTCTTGTTGAGTAGTGCTTTGCTCATACTAGAGACAGAGGCACTACCTTAACACTGAAAAGCAGAAGTATAGACAGGGACAGGGGTCTCCAGGGGCCTCTGCAGAGGGGTAGTGGGGATCAGAGTGATGCAAATAGTTTTGTGACACAAGCCGTGCCACTTGTTATGTGTGTTGTGATGTCACGCACATGCCCAAAAGGGATGGAGCTTCATTATAAAAAAAGACTCTCTTTTGATCGTTTTGATGAAAGCAGCAAGAGCTATAGACAGAACTGCAGGTCTTCATGTGTATTTATTGTAACTAGTTAAAACAACAGCTGTCCTAGGCAATTACGCTACCATTGTAGCCAGTGGCAGGTATCTAGTAAGAACATTTCAAGAGGGCCTTCTGAGAGTTCTCCCCATGCAAGGTTAGGGTGGACTAGACAGAAGGCCTTTTTGGTTGTGGCCCCCCTGCTTTGGAACTCTCTATCTTCGGAGGTTTGTACAGCAGCCTTTCTCCCAGCCTTTCTTAAGGAGGTCAAATCCACTTTATTTTTCCATTAACCTTAATGTTTTGTGGCATTCTTTTGGGGGAGGTTCTTTTTTCTCAATGTTACTTGATTTTTTAATCTGTTTGATACCACTCCAATTCTCCAGATTGGGGTAGTCTGCAAAACCTAGAAAGTAAATATTAATTCTCTGCTTTCCCAGCAGTAACAGCAGAAGTGCTATTGGAGTTGTGGAGGAGTTTTATAAGCCACATACTTTTCCCAATAAATTCTTTCATTTGTATAATGACAAAGTAGGATCCAGATAACTTTGAATACTTTAGAAGTACTTAGAGATGCATTTTGTGAGATTAAGAATAGATAGTGTCTCCTTTATTCTATGTGGGGTTTCAAATGATATATAGCTATTGGTGGAGAACAGAAAGGTGATACATCGCTTCTATATTCAGCTACAGATGTGGCCAAAAGGATTGGTACCCCTCCACTTTTTCCCAAAGAATCCCAATTACAAGAATATGTTAAGTCATACATCAAAAGCAAAATGTCTGCTGTATGGAGTGTGGAATGAAGAATGGTGGATGTCATTTATTTGTATCAGTTTCAGCTTATTTCACAGCAAATTGGGATTCAACTTGCACACTCACAGTGCAATAGGGGCATATATGTGAAATCTAAAACAGTTAGGAGAGATTGTTGTTGATTCTTCTCTGTGGTCTACATGCATTGGAGTCAATGTATAGGTGGAAAGTATCTTTGCTTCATTTTTGCAAAAAAGTCATTGGAAGAAAAAAATAGGAAAATTGCTGCCAATCCAAATCTGGCATTTAGAGCTGAATATAACTTTAACTGTTAGACATTTATGAATCAAAATGTGAATTTTATAACTTACTTTTTCCTTTTGTTCTAGGTTTTTAGAGGTTCTGCTCAGCCATCTGAAGAGAAAGTAGGCACTTTCACAAAGATAATAGAAGCAATGGGTTTTACAGGGCCACTAAAATATAAAAAATGGGTAAATATTTTTCTTCTTAAGATTGTTCCTGTTCATAAACTTGTTGCTTGTATTTGGTCTAAATTTTGTTGGATCACCAAATTCATAATCCAGAGAAGTGATGACTATATTTTATAGAAATATATCATATTCATGCTTATTCAGAAGCATTGAATTATCCTTGGCATACTTTGAGATAAGCATATTTATAGGACTGCAGCTATTGTACTTGAAGATCAAAATGCTAATTTTGGCTGAATATTTTCTGCATGTCTTCTAGTGACACTACATGCAATGGATTGATTTAACTTTCTTCTTCTTTTCTATCCCTTGAGTGGTCCTTGAGTGGCTTTTAATCATGGTAATGATAGCAGTGTAGAGTACATTAAAAATTGGAAATAAATGTTTTGAGTTTGAAATGGGCTGTATCAACTTTGAGTTCTGGGTCTGAAGCAGATGCTCAGAAGAGCATGAAACATGGTTGTTCTTGTGCTTGGAACCACTCTGGTACAGTTGGAATAGTGTCAGACCTTTCTGTGATGTTGGGACTTTTCGTCTCTGTTTTGTTCTATCCCCAGGAGCTTGCTGTATAAGGAAACTAAGTTCTTTTTAAAAGGGAGGATTATTCTGCATAGTATTTTATTTATTTTTTTAACTTCTTTCTCTATTGTTTGAACTAATGGACATAATCCTGAGTTTGACCTGCAACTGCTCTGTAATTTATTGACTGTTGCAGTATCTTTATTCTTTCGGTAATCATGTCTTCTCCAAGAATATTTATTTCTCTCTGAATTATTCTGTCATCTTTGTGCTGTTCATTCATCTGCTTAATGAACAGGAATGGTAACATGACAGATGTTATGCTTTCAGTGTCCCAGCCAGTGGTATTCTATTTTCCCTGCATGATTCTGGATCTGCAGTCCTGTGTGTCCTACAGTGGGAATAAGTCCCTTTAATCAATGCGATTGTTTTGGAGTAAATATGATTAGGATTGAATGACACATAATTCAGAGATAAAAAGTTAGAAAGCATTATTTTAATGTATAGATATCTATTTCTGTAAGGATACTGTGCTGAGAAACACACTATTTGTGAGATATCCACAGTCCTTCCATCAAATAGGTACATGATAAACCATGCGTTTATTCTGTTTTCTGATGTTTTCTGTTCTTCCTTCAGCAGCCTGTTTCACCCATCTCTTCTGCTTCCTGTTGCAGTCTTCTCTCACTATTTACCTTGTTGAGTCTCACATATGGAACTGTTATACTGTCAGTCTTGGTGTTCAGCCAAGTTGTTAGAAGCAGCAATTTAGGTCACTGAATCCAAACCTCTGCTTAGTTCAGGAATCCAAATTAAAGGATCCCAGGCAGATAGCTAGCCAAGATATCAAGCAGAATTTTTCATATCTTCTGATACTACTTCATTCTTTTAGATGGAGATATTGCAAATTGTATTTGAAACCTGCTGTAAGTCATGTACACTACCACCAAGAACCACAGTTCATTCGCAAAATATCAGCTAGCACTCTGAATTCTGTGTACAGCTTTTATTCTCTAACCGCATTGACATATAGCACTAAACCAGGATTAAATAAAACTATAGTCTGTTGAGCAAACCCTAGTGGCTTTGTTCACACAAAGCTAAGCCATAGTGGGTTATTCCACATCTTGCATTAAAAAAAAGCACACCTCATTATGGTATAGTATTATGTGTGAACTTGGCTGTCAAGGTGTAACGTTGTTCTGCATCTAATAAAATACTTGACCGGTCAAAAGGAAACAGACCTTGATATACAGTAGTAACAGATTAAAGGCTCAGGCCTGGGCTTCAAAAATGATCACAAAGAAACTCCTTTCTGTTAAGGCCCTCAGCTTCAGAAAAGGTTTATGCAGCACAAGAGTGATATGCAAACATTTTTGGACCCAGAGCAGGTAGACAGATCTTTGATTTGAATGATGTCAGAAAAAGCTTTCACCAGTTAAGAAGTTTTATATTTGCAGAACTTTGAAGAGAGCTTTCATCTTTTTGTTTCTTTTGTTTGAGCTGTAGCAAATATAGTGGTACAATAGTGGTGGCAATAGTCAGCCCATCTTTGGTGTGTGGAGGTACATGTGTATATTGAGCCAGGTGCTTGAAATGTAATGCAACATTGCAGTGTTGTTTAAAGCATATTGTTTGTTCTTGAACATGCCTAAAATCAAAGATTCTTGCTACTTGCCCTTTGTTTAATGTTGTCTACACAGAAACAGAATTCAAAATGATACTGATAGATTAGAAAAGGGAATGAAAATAACAGTGAAAATTAATAGAGACAAATGTGATGTTATAACAGAGTGAAAATTAATAGAGAAATTATAGGTGGGGGTGGAGGATCTGATGCTTTTGGCATACTGTTGCTAAGAAACCTCTTCACCATAGTGACACATCCTCTGCCCCTTTTGTAGGTGATGTCATGAGATGTGTACAAAAGGGGTGGGACTTACAATGTAATGCTGTTTTGGTCATTTGGCTCCCCCTTGACCTCCCCCGGCAGATAACTCTGATAGGGAGTATTGGAAGGATTGATAATGAATCTCAAGTTCAGATACTTTGGTCACCTAATGCGAAGAGAGGACTCTTTGGAAAAGACCCTGATGCTGGGAAAGATTGAAGGCAAAAGGAGAAGGGGACGGCAGAGGATGAGATGGTTAGATAGCATCACTGAAGCGATGAGCATGAAACTGAGCAAACTCAGGGAGGCAGTGAAGGACAGGAAGGCCTGGCGCAATGTGGTTCATGGGGTCACATAGAGTCGGACATGACTTAACGACTAAACAACAACAAATAGTATATATATTGGGATAAATCATGGGATTACAGTTAATCACAATTTTAATATGAGTTAGCAATGTAACATGGCTGCTAAAAAGGCAAATGCAATTTGAGGATGCATCATTAGAAGTAGTTTTCCAGTTATGGGAAAATAATAGTTTTATTATATTCTGAATGGATTTGGTGTAGTGGTTAAAGCACCAGGCTAGACACTGAGAGACTGAATTCTAGTCCCCGCTTAAACAAAGCCAGCTGCATGACCTTGGGCTGGTCAGTCTCTCTCAGCTCTAGGAAGAAGGCAGTGGCAAACCATTTCTGAAATCTTAGCAACAAATGTGCACGGACCTATCCAGGTAGTTGCCAGGAATCAACATTGACTCGAAGCCACATGCACACACTTAGGGATTAGACACTACCTTAAGTAATATTCCCAGTTCTAGATGCCATGTTTTAAGAAAAATTAAAAGGAACTGGAATAGATTTATATAAAAACAGGCTGATCAGGTAACTGGAAATTAAGTCTTTCAAGGAAAGACTAAGGGTATTGTATCTGTTAGGTTTCTTGAGAAGATTATACCACTTTTTATGTACCTGAAGGGATGCTTCAGATAAGGTCAAGAATGTTTACTGCCATTGAATCATAGAGCTGGAAGGGACCTAGGAGGCTAGCAAGTCCAACAAGTGCAACTGCAGGATTCACTACACTATCCCTGATAGATGACTATCTAGCCACAGAGTGCAGGACAGGGAATAATGCTCTTAAGTTAAAGGAAAGCAGATTCCAGTTAAGTAATAGGATAAAATCCTTATGACGAGAATATTTCAATTTGGATTCTTGAACTTGATTCTTGGAGTTGGACTCAGTGGTGTAAATGACCCTTCTGCTTCTGTGATAATGGTGTCAATGAAGAATTGGCATGTTTAGAATAGGAAAAATTATAATAAGATCAGATGAGTGATTTCTAAATACAATTATGCAAACACATTGATTATGAATTTGCCTGCCTGATCTGTAGTTATAATGGAATAGGATTGTTAATGCTTTAAAACTCAGTGTAATTATTCAAAATTCTCTTAAATTCAGTTTAGATTGGGAAGCTAAATGTCTTAGAGATTAAATGTATTTGAAAGCATCTGTTATTGAAGATGGAATATTGCTAATTAAGTTATTCTAAACTGAATATTAAATCAAAGGAAATGTAACTAGTTTAATATATTTTGGTGCAATAATTCACATTTAGCTAATAATAAACAATATATGTGAATATCTAAAAATGTAGAGGAACATTTGTATATTTCTTTTGTTGAAGTTTCTTTAATGAAAAATAGTAATGATATAACATTGTTTCAAGCATTATTGTCTTTTCTATTCAGAAAATTAGAATAGCAGCACTGCGCATGTACACATGTTGCGTGGAGAAAATAGACTATGAAGAATTCTTTAACAGTAAGTTCTCTATCTCTTCTCTTCTGTTCTCTTCTTTTATATCTCTGTCCTGTGATTATGACAGAAATAGGATAGCTTACAAAACTCAGATCTTGCCACTTGCCTCCTCTGAGTAGCTGTGAAACAAGGACAATTACACACATATTGCATACTGAAAAGGAGATGAAAGAGATTATTTATATCGAATCAACATCTTCTTTAAACCAAGTATATATATAAAAAAAAACCTTGTTACAAGTAACCAGGGCACTGATTTCTCTGTTCACTGAGGCTAACAAATTTTATTCTAAGGCATAAGCTTTTGTGAGCTGCTGCTCACTTCATCAGATACACGGAGTAGCTTAACTGAGGTAAGATTTAAATACATTGGGATGGGGGAGGGAGACAGGTCAGTTATGCAGATGAAGGTTTCATGGGAGATAGATTACAAGTACTTTATCAATTATCAGTTGTAATGTGTTAAGATCTATTATGACTCTGCACACCCCTATCACTTTCTCTCACTCTCAGCCAGTAAAGAACCCATTATTTTGAGAGTTTAGAACAAGGGACCCAAACTTGTTGAGCGAATGGGTAGGCTTGGTGTTTCAAGGGCATGTCATGTATACTCAGAGAAAATGGCTGCCATGGTAGAAGTTGCCTGTTCACAAAATGGCTGTGTGGTAGGTGTGGTTTGTCATACAGCACTACTTTATCAAAAGGCAAATTGCTGAGCCCAACATATTCCCTACTAACTCAAACATTAAAATACTGACTCACCATGTTAATATACATGGAAGTTTTTATCCACCACCACCACCAGTTCCTCCAAAGCTCTAATCTCCTCCAGCTCCTCTCAAGTTTCATAGGCTTATGTGAAACCTAGTTACCCAAGAATTATCTTGGGTATGCACATGCATATGTACAGACTTTCCTCTGTGCATATGCAGTGGATGGGTGTGCAAGCCAATTTGTGTATCTTTTTAATATGTTAATAGAGTTAAAATGTTAACTTTAAGTAGTGAAATATGTTTGCACTCATCACATTCATTTTTAAGGATTACAGATGCCTGACACTTTCAACTCTTGGTTTTTAATAGCACAGCTTCATGTCTGGTAAGTAAAGCTCTTTAAAGTTACATTTACTACAACTTTTATATCAAGGAAAGGAGAAACCTGTCACTGCTCGTGACAAAAATATTGGGCTAAACCATGTTAATTTGTGCCATTTTTTAAAAAAAAAGATCAAAGAAGCATGCTATTTCTAATAGTTTCTTAATTCTACTAGTTTGAAAGCTTCATTCTTTTAAAGGTTTCATTCAGCCTGAATGGAAAGGTCTTTTATTTATCTGTTTTTAAGAAAAGCTCACATTTACGTAAAAGTGGTTTGAATTGTGAGAACTTGTGGTGACTTGACTTACTAGTTGTCAGAAGCCTTTAACAAATTATAGCACTGACATTTACATTTGCACCTCTAAAATGTACCTACAGGTTAAATGAGTGCCAAGTTGGTTTCATGCAGAATATTTAACACCTCAAAGTGAGTTTTTCCTTCATTAGTTAAATAACCATCCAAGAAAAATAACTAGGCAAAACCTAATTTTCATCTAAAGTTAGGTGCTTGAAAAGGTCAGAATGATAGAATAGTGATATTAAAGAAAGGAAATTATTTTCCAGTGGTTTGCCTTTCTAGAAGCTAATAGCGTTAGATTGAAATTTATCCACCTAGATACCAGAAGACCAAATGCTTCATTTCTCCTTCTCCAACCTTTTCCCATTACTTCAGAGTTGTAAAAATATTGTGAGTTTTATTTTAATAATATATTCCATTGTTTTACAATAAATGTTTAGGTGGTAAGTAATTCTAAAAAAAATGAATTTCTTATGCTTATTATTAAACATATTTAATAAAAACCTTTATTGGAATATGTTATCATGTAAAAAAAATCTGTTGTGACTTTTTTTTAAAATGTTCCTATTCTTTTCTGTTTTCATAAACTTATAAATGCAATTCTGTATGTTTACTTAGCATTACCTTTCATGTAGGTTAGCAATACCAATTCTCAAGTTAGTGAACATTAGTATGAAGTCTTATTTTAAAAATAATGGTTTGGCTATTCTCTTACTTTTGAAGGTGGGTAATATTAAACAAATAATCGTTGCAATTTTTTTTGTCAAACAAGTAATTTTTGAATAATGAGTTAAAAGCAGATGATAGGTTAAAATAAACATCAAGGATATCCTTTTTATAGTGAAGGACATATAAGAACAGATATTTGAATTAAAAATCTAAATTTGTTTTAGAAAAAAGTCACTATTTCCTGTTATGCTAAATTTATCAGAATCAAAATAGTTTGGCAATATATACAACTTCAACTTCAAGAAAAATGTGGTTCATCATTTAACTCCTAGGATTCCCAGGAAGCATGGCTGACAGTGAGGAGTGGTAGAAGGAAGTTAGTACCACAGGTTGCCTACTCCAGTTCCAACTTTCATAGCCTTGCTGCCTAGGTCTGCCCAGGGCTTCAATTCCAGGATTGCCTGGAATTCATTGAAGGAGGAGGTTGGTTAATGTATGGAAAGAAAATACATTGATAAATATTGATATATGCAGCAGTGATTGATTTGTCAGGTATAGGGAGAGAAATCAGCATTAGGTCAAATGGTAAAATCTTTGTTGATGAACTGAGAAGCTCTATAAACAATGACATATAAATTTGGAAAGATGGATATCAAAGCAAGCACACTTTGGTTTCTAAACTGTATGATAATACTGTAGGATTTTTCCTTAAGAAATTAATAAGTGGGTAAAGAAAAACTTCAAAAACTTACATTATAAAGATACTTTGGCAGTTTACTAACTGAATGTTTAAACATAGCCTTATGGTAACGAATAAAAGTTTTGCAGCTGTGTTGATCTGGTTAGAAAGTCTGTCATTTTAACCTCAAGTGGCAGTTACTGTAAATGGAATACTGACTCCAGTTTCCATGACCTCATTCAGGGTGTTGCTAAATTGCTGTGTGACAGCACAATGCATCTAAATCCTCTGCAACTTTTCAAGCATTAGGTTAAGGGCAGGCTGGGAATTACTGTACTTGATTTTTATTCCATGAGTGATAATTGTGTTGGTTTCTGTGATTTTTATTAGGACTATGCAGTGCTTTATCTCTGGTTCCAGAAAAGTGTGTCAGGAGTGTGTAGGGCCACCAGTTTGCAGCTCTTTAAAGCAGACCTACATTGTCCCAGATTGTGCAGCAGGCAGCTATTTTAAAGAGTTGCTGGCAGATGCTGTGTTTGCACTCCTACTCTTTGAAACACTTTTTTTAAAAAACATTTTACACAATTGGAGGAGTTTCAGATTATCAGGCACAGTAGCTGTAGGTGTGTGCCTCTATTCCTCCAGTTAGCTGGTATTAGTTTAGTGGCACAAAGATTTGGAACGTTTGTAAACATCTTGTGGTAGTATTGTGCTCTAGTTGGAAGCTGCTGTCCGATGCAGGGCTGGAGCAAGGCAGCGCGCTGGAGGGAGATGCCAGGAAGAGAACTGTCCCCGCTTGTTTTCACGAAGAGATGGATCTTGGTGTGAGGCAGCATTCTGCAACAGTCACTTCTCTCCTGGCTCAGCAGCAGAGACGGTTCAGTGGAAGTCTACCATTTTGAAGGCCTCAACAAGCCAGCAAGAATTTACTGACTCCCTGGCAGCTGTGCGTTGTTAGTTAGAGGTGCAAATGCTAGATCCATCCAAGTTCTGTGGCTGCCTGAGCATTGGTTTCCAGTATTTGCAGCTACAGTCCTCCCTGTCATGCTTATTTTGGAGATTTATTTATCAGTCAGTTTAGATTAATCTCCAGCTTATTTGTTGAACTTTTTGCTGGACTCTTTGTTCAGCTGCTTGTTGGACTATAGGATCCTTCAGGACTTTGGTGATGCCCTGCATTGGGGGTAGGAGTTTGTGTGGCAGCAGCTGCTGGCTCTGGCAGTTAGGAGTGGTGTGATATTGTCAAGATCTTGCCCTAGTGTCTAAATGCTTTTGAGGTCTGGATGGGGAGGGACAGACTTATAGTGGTGCTTAAAAATTTTTGTACCCTTCTGAATTTTCAGTATGTCTGCATAAATATGACCTAAAATGTGATCTGTTCTCCACACAAATCCTAAAACTAGATAAAGAGAATCCAGTTAAACAAATGAGTGAAAAACATTACACTTGTTCATTTATTAATTGAGGGAAAAGGTACATATTTGTGTGTGGCAAAAGTATGTGAACCTTTGCTTTCAGTAACTGGTGTGCCCCCTTGGGCAGCAATAAGTGCAACTAAACATTTCCGATAATTGTTGATCAGTCCTGCTCATCAGCTTGGAGGAATTTTAGCCCATTCCTCCTTACAGAACAGCTTCAACTCAGAGATGTTGGTGGGCTTTCTCTCATGAACTGCCCGCTTCAGGTCCTTCCACAGTTCTGTAGGATTAAGGTCAGGACTTTAACTTGGCCATTCCAAAACATTAACTTTCTTCTGCTTTAACCATTTTTTGGTCATGCGACTTGTGTGTTTTGGGTCATTGTCTTGCTGCATGACCCACTTTCTCTTGAGCTTCAGTTCACAGACAGATACCCTGATATTTTCCTGTAGAATTTGCTGGTACAATTCAGAATTCACAATTCCATCAATGATGGCAAGCTGTCCTGGTCCAAAGGGAACAAAGCAGGCCCAAACCATGACACTGCCACTACCATGTTTCACAGATGGGATAAAGATCTTATGCTGGAATGCAACATTTGCCTTTCGTCAAAGAAAACACTTTTCATTCAAGCCGAAAAGTTCTATTTTGGCCTCATCCGTCCACAGAACATTCTTCTAATAACCTTCTGGTTTATCCATGTGGTCTTTCACAAACTGTAGATATGCAGTAATGTTCATTTTGGAGAGTAGTGGCTTTTCTCCTTGCAACCCTGCAATGCACACCATTGCTGTTCAGTGTCTCGTGGTAGTGGTAGACGTTACCCTGGGGTCCTCTGAGACCTCCCAGAGTATTACATGCCTTACTCTTGGTGTGATCTTGGTTGGTCGACCACTCTTGGGGAGGGTAACCATGGTGTTGAATTGCTTCCCTTTGTACACAATCTGCCTGACAGTGGACTGGTGGAGTCCAAATTCTTTGGAAATAGTTTTGTAACCTTTTCCAGCCTGATCAGCATCAACAACTGTTTTTTGGAGGTCCTCAGAAGTCTCCTTTGTTGAAACCATGACATGTACCTGTGTTGTGAAGAACAGACTTCAATAGTGAATCCCCAGAATTCTGTTCTTTAAATAAGTCAGGCCCTCCCACACTCACACCTGATTATTATCCCTTTGATTGAAATACCTGACTCTAACTTTCCCTTCAAATGAACTGATAATCCTGAGATTCACATACTTTTGCCACACACAAATATGCACAGTGTGCTCTACATAGGGCTGCCATTGAAGACTACTTGGAAGATACAGCTGATTTAGAATGCCATGGCACAGCAGTTATGGGCACAACTCAGCATGCTTATATAACCCCTTTTATGGTCGCTGATAAGCTTCCAGGTGCAATTCAAGGTCCTCATTGTGACCTATAGAGCCCTTTATTATATAGCCCCTGGTTATCTGAGGGACCGTCTTTCTCCCATTGTTTCTGCCCACCAGCAAGATCTGATAGAGTGGCAATGCTCCAGGTCTTATCTTTAAAACAGTACCATTTGATATTGATCTAACAGAAACTCTAGCATTAACTCTTTTCTCTAGGAGGGACATTTTTATTTTGTCAATCTGCGAAAATTTATAACAATGGACCAAGAGGGCGAAATAACCATTTCTTTGAACCATTTCTGAATTATATTCCCTACCCTTGGTTCATGCTAGTTTAAGTGTCTGTATCTGTTACCACATGTACAGTGTTTTCAAAATACTATCAAAATCCCAAATTTGGAATAACCCATGCAGAACAAATACCATTTTTAATACACTGAATTGTGAACTTTGAGTGTGACATTGTTTCGGCACAGAGATTGAAAGTCCTTGGTATATACACTAGATTTGTTCTCTTTTTCAAAGGAATCTATTCTTTCTTTGAAAGAAGTGATTCTCTTCCAGTTTGTACCAAAAAGATATACAGTAACCCTACGCATTCTTATTTTAGCAGACAAGTTGCCTGCTATCCATGTTTAGTTGAATATTAGTTCTAATTAACTGAACCTGTGGCTCCATCTTAACACATATTTACCTGGAATTAAACTTTAGTTGAAAACAACTGGAGTTCTGACTATATGTGCCTAAGAGTGAGATTCTGGATGGGTTTTCTCTGCTGCCTTTTTGATCATTTATTTACTATTGCAGCCCTATAGCTGGGAAGACAGCTAAAAGGGATAAGATAATTTAATCAGCCACTTTTCTGTGATCTGTGAAATGCTCTATAGGTAGTTGTATCATTTTATCTCCCATAGTGATTTTTACTGTGTACTATACTATTAAAATCAGGATTTTTACCATCATCTTGAAATTTGCTTCATTTTTGGTTTATTTTCTTATCAATATATTTTTTGTCTTTATCTTTGTGTGTGTATGTAAAATATTTGATTTGCTTTCCTCTAGGATGTGCTTAGTACGAATGAAGCAAGAGGGCCGAACAGGAAAATACATGTGTCACTATATAGTATATGCTATGTGGGAAGATGCTGAGCAACGTGGGAAGGTTATGGGGGTGAGTATTTCTTGATATGGATTCATTTATCACTTAAGTATCTTCTTCATTCTACTTTGTTCAAGAATACACATATAAAAGTATATTGATTAAATTTATGCGGAGAAAAAAATTGGAGGATGATTGACAGCTAATGTCTAGTATGAATAATAGCAGCATCTCCTAGATGGGCAAGAAGCCCAGACTGGCAAATTGCATCATCATAGTTCAAGCCCTGCCCCTGCTCTACATTTGTCATGATGTTCCACGCCCCCCTCCCCAAAAGGCAGTGGTTATAGCACCATGTTGTTTTCATTATTCTCATGGAATTGGTGAGATGTTGCTAGTAGAAAGTACCAGATTTTTTTAAACTTGAAATTTTTCATGGGGTTCTATAGGGCTTTTTACTGCTGTATTTATAACAGCCAGTGCTGTATCTCATATATGAAAATACTATTCTGTTACAAATTTGCCTTTACTTTGTAATGTAGTATTATAACAGTTTTGGCTACTATTAGAAGCTAATTAACATATTTTTATATAGGGTTGTCTTATGGTTCTCTGGGAAATTAGAAAGTATGAATTGGTCCAAAGCAAAAGGAGATTATATCATTTTGCATTTTCTTCAGAAATTGTCTAAAATAGAAATCAAATCAACACTGCCACCAGAATAAATTCTAATATTTTTTCAACATCTTCAATATAATATTGAGATTTTGTTCCAAATTCAGTGCAGTTGAATAAATATATTTGAATGATTTTTAGAGTCATTTTCTGACTAGATTAAGTGATATAGATTTGAAAAAAGCTTGATCCTTCTATAGAAGAGGTCCCCAGACTCTTCAGCTCATTGACCACTTCATGAAGTTTCAGATTGTCCATCGACCCCCAAACATTATATGAAAATAATTTAATAAATACTACTTTACCTAATAATACTATGAATGACAACAACAACAACAGTGGATAGTTCCGTCGACCCTTGGGTGTCCATATTGACCACCTTGGGGAACCCTGTTCTACAGCAAACATTAATTTTTTAATCTTTCAAAGATGCTTGTAGTATCTGAGATTAATAGCTCTCCATAGATCCATTTCTCCATAAATCATGCAAGGACAAAGCAGGAATAATTGGACCTCAGCCACATGAAACCCATTTGGCATCTTTACCCAGTTCTTATTGGGTATGTCATCTCATGGGATTGGAGTTGCTCTGTTCCCAATACCTTGCTGCACAGAGGTATCAATCTCTTCTAACACCCATAATTCTAAAAGCCAGATTGCTGCAGATGATCCTAAGGTGACTTTACACTGCCAGTTCTTAAACCCTATCTTGTAAATTATAAGAAAAATAAGCAACTTGTGGTGAGATCTAATTATACCAAGTAGACGTTTAAACATTGGATGGCTAAGGATGTATCTTCCACTCACAAGCTAAAAAGTAGATTGTGAAGCATTCTTTATTTCAGAAAGTCCAATGTACCAAAATATTGAAACAGCATGGATTGCCATGCAATAAAGGGAAAGCCAAAAACTCCTAGTATTTTCCAGGGAATATTTGTTCTGAGGTTTGCCAGTCTCCCAGCCTATGACATCATGCCTGTTATCATGGTCAGCCAACATAACTGGTTAAGATTAGGAAAGCTGTAGTCCCAAACACCTGGGAAAGTGGGAAAGAATGCTGCATTCTAATGTTCCTCTCTCTCTGGTCTTAGACATAGCTTATATCTAGTTTTAACTAAAAATAATTGCTGTTTCTTATTTTGGTGTAGTGGTTAAGGCACCAGACTAGAAACTAGTCCCACTTTAGGCACAAAGCCAGCTGCATGACCTTGGGCCAGTCACTCATTCTCAGCCCTAGGAAGAAGGCAGTGGCAAGCCACTTCTGAAATCTTGCCCAAAAAACTGCAGGGACTTGTCCAGGCAGTCACCAGGAGTAAACATGGACTCAAAGGCATGCACACACTCACACACAAAAGGTAAAGATTAGGCCTGTACAAACTCCATTTCACAATCAATTATATTTGTTCCAATGGGTTGAAACTTTACTAAGCTGTACTGCAGAATTTATTTTATTTATTTCTTAGAACATTTTTGGTTCACCTTTTGAGTCCAACAGCCTCTCCAAGGTAATTTACAATAATATTAGAAACCACTAAAACAATGGAAACATTAAACACACTTAGGATAATAGGTTTTACAGTCTGTGAAAATAGAGAAATGAGGATGAGGAACCTTTGTCCCTTCAGTTATTGCACAGTTACAGCCTTCAACAACCCAGCCGGCATGGCCAGTGGTGAAGGGTGTCCGAAATTGTTGTGTAACAAAATCTGGAGGGCCACTGGTTTACCCCTGAGTAAAACCATGAATCCCATAAATGAATATAATTAAAAGCTACCTGAAATAATTTTACTGCCTGCATAAAATCATCATGACTATGTTCCCAGGTATCTAAGGATAAGATCTTAAGACGACAAAAGAAAAGATAAACTATCAATAAATTCATTTTTATGCTGGGACAATAATCATAACACCTTAAAAGCAGAAAACCCTGAGCCAATCCAAGTTATCCATGAATAACAGCACTTTTGTAGAATAAGTATAAATAAACGTGTTTAATAAATAAAAATAAGATTTTGGTGCATCTGTTCTGCATTAAAAATTATGTAATGATTTTTAAAAAAGAATTCTGGGATGAACATTTAATAACACATTATTTTATCTATAGTTCCTTTTAATGTGTTGATTTATCCTAGAATCGCTTGCATTACCTCTGGATATTAGCCTTTTTTTAATATCTCAGGCTTTCTCAATCCTTTTGCCTTTGAACTTAACACTAATTTTGTTAAGTTCTAGTGATCCAATATGATAGCTAAAAATTGAGGGCAGCAGTACAACTTGTTTATGAAAACATTACTTGATCTGATACAAAAAAGATATATAATCAGTTTTTATTTCCTGTACTCTGCGTGTTACAAATTATACTTAGGGTTTTTGCATCCAATTACTGATTAGAGCAGAATTCTGTGATGATCTTGTTTACTCTACTTACCTGAGAAAATCAGGAATGAAGAAACAACCCCAGGGACTCTGGCTAAGATACATGCGCATAATAAACTCTGGTATTGTACAGAGTCAATATGCTGCTCAGCTTTGGTTTTTGTGAGTGTGTGTGTGTCAAAATTAGAATAAAATCATAAAAAGTCATTTCTAGATTGTTGTATTTTTCAGAACCTTCAGTTACAAAAGAATACAAATTATATTAGTATTTTCTGATTTTTTTAAAAAAAATTCTCAATAAGTAAACCAATTTATATTATAGTATCAATTTTTACATATATACAGTACACATACATTTATTTGCAACATAGGTTTTAGCAAAATTTGTTTAAAATTACAACAATCCATATCAGTTCAATACATCCCCTCTAATATTAACAGCACTATTTGTTGCATTTGCTTTCTATCTTCCTTGCAGCCATTGCAAAGAATGCAGCTTGTTTTGTTACATGTTCATCTACATCAGTCAACAGAAACTAGATTTTTTCTTCTAACCTAAATTGATTCAATTGGATTAACAAAGGCATGAAAAATCTATCTCTAGGTTTCTGATATAATTTGCAATGCAATAATTAATGGATCAAATGTTTCACTTGTGAGTTATTACAAATGCATAAACGGTGTGTAGTTGGTAACCCTATATATCTTCCATCTAAATAGGCTGTTGGCATTGTTTGAAAACAGAGTTCTGTGAAAGTCTGTCTCAGGGAATGGGATGTAAGAGACTGTAAATAATATGACATTCCTTGTTGATTTTTAAAAGATCAATACCACTTAGCCAACTTAAGCTTACATACCTGCTCTCTATCTTGTCTAAAATCTTTTAAAAATAAGTAGTCCCTCAATAGTGTATGATAATTTATGTCATTCATTAATCTCTGATTTAACAAAAATTGTGAGAATAGTTTTAGACACAAATTCGCCCATCTATTACTGTTAAATTGTTTGTGCAGGCTTTTTTTTTTTTTTTGCCAAAAAAGTACTGGGCATAACGACTAGTCTTCTATAAGATTATTGCTTTCTCTACCTTTATATTAATTGATTAAAGGCCCACTTCTAATCTCAACATTGCTGCTGGTAAACATAGAGGTAAGGCTAAGATTGATCTCATGAAATTTATTCTAGACCACTTCTAATTCTTCTGGTTTACTGAACCGCCAAATTGGGGCCCCATATATCAACTGTGAGATTGTTTTCCCCTGGAAGATCTTAAATGCAGGCAGTACTAACAGTCCTCCTTTTGAATAGAAGAAGGAACAAATGGCTCTCATTGATCTCATGGCCATTTTTCTTGTTGGTGCTATGTGTGTTTTCCATGATAGTGTTTCAGTAAACTGGATACCCAAGTACATAAATGACCTCACTTGTTCTATCTCCTTACCATGTAGTGTCCATCTATGTCTCTTTGGTCTTTTGGCAAATCTACTACCTTGGTTTTGGAATAATTTATCTGTAAGTATTCTTTCCTAGAATACATGCCAAATTCTGTCAGGATTCTTCTCATTCCAATTAATGTTGTCGACATGAGTACCATATCGTTTGCATACGGTAATATAGGGACCTTTCTACTTCCAATTGATGGGGCATAAAAGAAAAGATTATTAAGCTCTTCTACAGTGTTATTTATGTAAAAATTAAAGAGGAAGGGGGCCAGTATACAGCCCTGGTAGATACCTTTTGTGGTTTTAATCTGCTTTGTTAGTGAGCCGCTTTGGTTTGTCCATACTTGCATGTAAGTGTCTTCATATAATTTATATATTAGGTAAAGTAATCTTCTATCTATATCAGTAGCTAAAAACTTCTCCCATAATTTTCCTCTGTTTATTGTATGAAAGGCAGATGATAAGTGCATACAGGCATTTTGAGGGGCCGTTCATTGATTTGTGAATCAGATGTTGTAAAGTGAAACACTGATCTATAGTACTATGTCCCTTTCTGAAGCCTGCCTGTTCTTCTGCTATAATCTGCCTAGTATCCGCCCAATCAATCAGTTTAAAAGATACCTTGTATATAACTTATACCCTATGTCAATGAGACTTATAAGGTGAAAATTAGCAGGGTTTGTGAAATCTTCCTTTTTAAATATTGTGATTACTACACTGTTTTTCCAACCTACAGAGATTTGCTCAGTGGCATTGATATAAGTGAACAAGGAGGCAAGCATAGGAGCCCACCAATCAGGAAATGCCTTAAAATTTTCTGGTGGTAACATATCCTCCCAGGGTTTTGCCAGTTGTCTGTTGTGAAATTATTCTTTTAACTTTTGCAGCAGTTACTGGGGGCCATTTTAGTGATGTTTTTAATATATCCGTAGCCATTAACTATTGGTTTGATATTCTAATGTCCTCAAATTTATTTTTAAAATAAGCTAACCAGACTTCACGTGAAATCTGTGTTTCTATTATTACTTTTATTTCTCTATGGCCTTGAAAAACTAGTTCCCAGAATTTTGTACCACTGTTTTGTAAACATGACGGTCTTAATTCTTGCCACTGGCTTTTACAGTAATCCTGTTTGCTCTTCTTAATCAGTGTTTGATATTTTCCGCATTTATCCCTCACTGCCTCTACCCTATCAAGTGATTTATTCTTCTTAATTTGTCTGACTAGTCTAGCCAGTTCCTTTCTTTCACATCTAATTAAATCTGTATTTATGGGATGATGTAATATATCAATGAATGACTGTTCCAAGTTATCCCAAGTAACCTGTTGTCTGGGTGGCACATACATGTTAACACATATTAACATTCTCCCTTTAAATTTCAGCCTCAGTATTTGAATTTCAACTATATCATAATTTCCAGGATTAATTTCTTCTATTCTCACATTGAGATGTACTGCAATTAGGCTCATTAAACCCCCTTTAGCAGGTCCCATCTTTCAGTCCCTCTTGGCCCATTTATAAAAACACAGATAGCCAGGTAATGCTATCACGTTATTTCCCACCAACCAGGTTTCTTGGAGAAAAATCATATCATCTTGTAGAAAATGAAAAAATTCCCCATCCATTTACCTGCCCCACCCAGCAATATTCCAGGATGCACATTTAATTGTAGATGTCTTCATGTTAGTTTTTTGTCAACTCTGTTGATTAACCTCATTTTGGATTTCGCTCTGATGATTATTTTGTCTACTTCTGCAAAGTTGTTGTGTTGGAGTATGACATATCTGTTGGCCTCTGGTCCTTTCTTCCTTTGAAGTATTTGAATCATCCTCTGGCCATTGCACTTGTTCTATTAAGTTTAAAATTTCTTGAGTATCTTCATAAATACAATTATTTTTAACCCCAGGGATATTTGGTATGAACTTGTATGTTGCAACCTGGACTTCCTTGAAGGGTCTCAAGTTCGATTGTAGTTTTAGTTGCTTTGTTCTGTGCACTTCTGAAGTAGTCTTGTAGACTCCTGCACTATTTATCTTCATTGTCTTATCCATCTCAGCTGGTAGTGGATTTCGTGATGCTCTGTGAATCACTGGCTGTACCAGATTATGTTCATTTGTATAACTCCCTTTATGTTGATTAACAGTGTTTACTGTACGTTGCTTTGCCAGGGCACTATCTTTTGGTAACACACGTGTGATTGTGAGGTTTATTTCTGCCCTACTTAAACTTTTCCCCAATTCTGTCCTTTCACTATCCTCAGCCGGGTTGTTATGTTCAATAACCTCCACTTGTGATATATATGGAACCTCAGTTCTTTGTATTTCTGATGTTAATTGGTTCAGGTTGTTTTTATAAACTTCACAGTGTGTAATTTTGGAAGTTTCTTGTTACCCCTATCAAAAATTTGTTTAACACGCTCTTTTTCTTTATCACCAAAGTAGCCATTGCCGTAGATTCAAAAGTCACAGTTGCTCTGGCATTTATGTAGTTATAAAATAGATATTCAACTTTCTTTATATCTTTTGTTGAGTGGTCAATTACATCTAAAAATTGCATCAGATGAACAAAGTATATTTTCCGATCAAACTGGGTCTGCAAACCACTAGGTTTGGGGTAGTTAATGAGGGTCAATTTGATAGGGATCAATTGTAAATGCCAAGTATTTTGTTCAATCTCAATATTTCTTGGATAGCTCTTAAAAGAGGAAGCTTCCCTGGAATCATCTTGTATATTAAATTTATTAAATTTTATGCATTTACTATCTGCTTCTAATTGGATGGGGTTTACTTGTTTGCCCCTACAACTCTTTGTATTCAATTTGTTTTGTGATATCTGGTTCTCTTTATTCTCCTTGTATTTGCACTTTTTTCTCCCTAAATTATTCAGAGACTTTTCTGGCTGTTTTCCCTTTTTGCATTCAGTTTCCATGATATGCAACAGCTTGTTCAGCTTGAATTTCTTTGTTGATCTGTGAGACTCCAGGTTTTTAATATTTTTACTTTTCTTGACTTACTTTCCCTTCTTATTAGCCTTCTTTCTTAGTTTAATGCCTCCTTTGGGTGTTTTTATTTTTTGTTTCCCAGTTATTATTTCTATCTCCTCTCCTTCAAGATTGGGAATATGGCCTATTGTGGCTGGTGGAAATTCCACTGCAGTGTTTTCTGGTTTATGTTCTTTTCCATCTATTGTTTTAAGTTTCAGTTCTGTCAATGTTTATAGTAGGTTTTTACACTCTACTAAAAGGGATTTCATCATGGAGATATCCTGCACCCAAGTGTGGGCTAGGCTAATTAAATCTTCTTGTTGTTTGATAAATATTAGATTAGCAAAATTTAGCAAATCTAATCTTAATTATTCATTAGCATTTCCAGTTGTTAGGCCTGGAGTTGGAGGGTCAGTTATATTCTCAGTCTCCTTACCTCCCAGCATAGTCCAGTTCCTCTTTATGGGAGTATCATTTGTTGTCATTGCATAAGATTGTTGATCCATGAGGACAAATTCTTTGGCTAGGTTTATTCCAGTTTCAACTGGCTCTATTGTAAACATACAATGAGGCCCTAATGACCAGTCATGAATTGACTTCACTATAGGGCCTTCATTTGGGGTAATTGAGCCATCGTCTAAGGAAGAGTTAGATGAGGGTATTGTTGGAGGGAAAAGTCTGTAATCTTGGCTTGACTTCCTCTTTCTTTATAATCTGGTACTTCAGTCTCTGGCTCTAATCCTACTTGTCGATAGCCGCCTCTTGTGAGAACCATTTTAAGTATTTAAGTAATAATAACAGCCCTCCTTCTCATTATTTTCCCAATCATTTTTCCATCCTCCTGCAGTAAGTATTCTCAGCTTTACTAACTGGTTGCCTGTATTATAGTTGTGAGAGCTAAAATAAGTTTTGTGAGATAAAATGCTTGGAGCTCCACCTTTAGTTTATATTCTTTGTTATCAGCATACTACACGTCTGCAATAACTTAGCTTATCACAGTCAAACCACAGCTGATATTGATGCTGTGTGCTTCAATTAAAAAAAAAATCCTACCCAATGTTTATGGTATAAAATTTTAAATTATCAGATGGTGCTCACATATATGCAGCCTCTTGTGTCGCCATCTCACCAGAAGTCCATAGTATCAATTTAAAAAAGACGTTTAATTCAGAACAACTCACTTCTTGTGTCAAGATTGAAGAATTTCGGCAGAGAGTAAAACTGTCTTTTAAAGAATGAAAATTAACTAAAGATGCTTTCCGGGCTAAAAGGGAAATTGCAGCCCATAAAACTTCCTAAGCTGAAGTAGCAAAACGTTTGATTTCCAGATATTAAATTTATTTCACACATATACTGTACAATATTAATTGATCACTACACAGAAATGCTATAAGGAAGTATAAGGAAGTTCAGCTACATTTGTTCAATGAAGCCCTCTTTAAATGCAAACTTTGGAATAATTTTAAAAGATAACATTGCTGAAGAAAAAATTGAGACAATAGTTTGGAAAAGCAAATTAAATACTACAACTTACTTTCAATGCTGGTAACATATAACTAGTATAAATAAGTAATAGAAAAATGATACATGATTATAGATTGAGGTATGGCCACTTTCTTCAGTTTTAGAACTTGCTATTTGGTATTACAAATGTGAGAACATCATGATTTGAATCAAGGCAATCTACTGCATTTTCACTTCCAATTTATGCTTATCCTAGTTTTAAACAGTATATTAATTCATAGACTGGCTGTTAAAATTGTTGCAATTTGAATCTCAGCTGCAAAATGTTGAGACCCTTTAACCTGGGTTCCTTCAGCACTCTTGATTGTTGGCAAGAGGGAACCAAAACTTGACACAGCTGTAAAAACAGAAAGAAAGCCTTTGGCCTCAGCAATTCTACTGGTGCTGGCAGGTTTCATATATAAATTTTACTCTGCTGCCCCTAGAACTCTTGAAGTCAATTTTTTGGTGGTTATGCAGCCAGGTGTGTCCAGTTTTGTGGCTAACCAGTGTTCTTTATTTAATTTTTCCACTTCTGATTTTTCTACCAAACTTAAAAACAAGCATGAAAATTGGCTTGATACTGTGATTCAAGAGTGTTAATTGTAACATTAGGCATCATTAAAAAAAAACTTTTGATCTTACTCTGCCCTTGTCTCTGCTATGCAATTTACAGACACAGTTGTTTAAACTGCCAGCTATTCAGTTTTGTGAGTATGAGTCAAAACTTGGACTCTATTTTTATAAAAAGTAAATATGTAAACTGCTACATGAAAAACAAAACTCATCTCAATCATCACCATCATCATCTTTGATAAATGTGACTCAGTAAGGTAGACATAGGCAAGTATGGATAATCATATCCCATTTTATTATCTGGATATGCATGATTATTTTGCTTATGCATCAAATTTCTACATTTCTCTTCTTTTGAATTGTCATTAAACTAGGAAGTTTTAAATGAATGTTATGTTCCATCCAAATAGGGATATAGTAGATGTCAGCTTGAGAACTAGAATATTAAATCATACTTTGAAGTTAACTTCTCATCATCCCATCTTGTTCTCAAGCTGGTAATCATAATGTTCTGTTTTGATTTAAATGGAAGGTTGTGTTTAATTATAGATTTTGTGGCTTAATCAGTTTGCCACAGAGGGAATGCTACAAAGAGCTTATGTCTAACTTGCACTAAGCAAGGTTTAATTGTCCAAACATTGCTATAGGCTCTCTTTCAACATAAATATGAAGCAGAGGTCTTCATAGTAATTTGTAAATTCACACCTATTGGTTCAGAGCATATGAACATTAGGAATCTTTTAGAGTGGTGGTGCACAACAGCACAATGTTTTCTGGAACAAGGGCCACATTTGGCCTTTGAATGATGGGTTGGAAGCTACACTCAAAAAGCTAGGGAATGCAGCCTGGACAGAAAATTAAATTAATTTCATTTACTTTACCTTTACATTTGACTTAATTTACCATTAAATTTAGTTAACATAAATATAATTACTTTCCACTCATGTCAATAATTCTTCTGTCAGTAAAAATTTTAATTTGTTACAAATGTTAAAGCACTCTTGAAGGCCACACTCAAGGTTTTAGGGGCTATATGTGGCCCTGAGATCACAGAATCTACATTTCTGTTATAAAACAAAGTAGCCAAATTATGGTATCAGAAAGATATTTGGCCCTGTGTTTCGCAGCCCCCAGACTTATCTTTGAAAATCGACAGCATGTTTTGCTACCATATAGAAGCAGGGAAAAAATGATATTGTAAGCTCTAGTGTAGGCTTCACATAGTTTAAAAAAAAAGAACAGGAAAAAAATCCAGCATACCTTTAGATGGCCTCGCTTGTATGTGTAATGCAGCTCTGCCTACCTTGACTTGTTGTCAATCCATAGGGGCTCTCCCCTTTGCTAATGTGAAATGCAGTCCCAAAAGGTTGTTCACTCCCTGTTCTAGAACTAAGCTATTTGGTAAGAAACTGCCATTTCCCACAGTGCATTCTCTTAAGTAGAGCATAGCCCCTGCTGATTTTCCTCAGTTACTTTTCAGCCGCCTCAGTGAAAAGATGACGCAAACCTCTTTCTCAGGTACCAAATAGGAGCATTTTTCATGTTATTTCTTTTCATTTTATTCCAGTTCTTCTTCTGTTGCCTTCATGTTACAACTTGTGGCATGGACTCTCAGCATTTTAGTGGTTTATGATTCTGAAAGCCTTTTAGTCACCTTTAGAAATGTCTGATGCAAGAATAAGTTATCCCCACCAGATGTTCTGCCTGATTTACCTTGGAGTGAATGGTACTGTGGTCACTTCTTGTGTTCTCAGGTTTACACAAAGCAGCATGGCATGGCCATCTTTCATGTATTTATTTCAGAAGCAAGTTCTTTGAGCAATAGATTCTGTGCTACTGTGGTCTCTTCTTTTGCATCCATACCATTACCCACTGTTATGATCTCATAAGGAGTTATTCTTACCACTTATGAGAAATTAATTTTTCTGATTTTGTTGTTTGGAAGAGTATGTAGGTAATGCTCTAATTGGAAAGTTACTAATGCTCTAGTAGGTGAAACTGCTTTTGATATCATGGCTCCCTGTCCTGACCTTGGGGTAGATTCTCTCTATGATGCTTTTTTTTTACTATGCATATAGGTGACTGATTCTCTTTTCTGAAAAGCATCTAAACTTGCAACATATGTGTTTCGAGTCTATAATTAATCATATAACTTATCCTCTCTTTTTCTCCCCACAATAACTACTAACACTGTAGTATTACCTTGTAGTCTATCATCATTCCTTGTGGAACCTTGACTTCATGCTTTTTACTTGCAATAGAAAAATAGGAAAGCCTTGATTCTTAGCACTTTCAGGTGTCAATTCACTTTCTTACTGCCTCAGTGGCAAATACAACCTTGGGTTTCAAGGATGGATTTTTAAGATTTCTCTTCTTTTGTCCTTTTTTCTTGCTTTTCCAGCAGATAGCATGTGCAATTCACCAACCTCTGATAAAATTACTCTCCTTAAAGCTTCTGAACTCACATGAAGAGTCCTAATGTAAAACTGTACTATCAAAACAAATTTTGAATCATACCTACATGTAAGTTGATTTGTGCAATATCAAATAGAAAGAGAGAAGCAATCCTACAAGTTGCTGAGGTATCTAAACCATGGTTAATTTTTATTTATTCCCCACCTTTGTTTGTTTAAAACTTCTAAGGAGAATTTAAATCCTGTGGAAAATGTGAGCGAAGATCAGATTTTGAAGTGAGCATTCCTCATGGCAAATAAACATCTTTTTAAACAAAAACTTTGCTCTCAAATTGAAGGAACACTGTAATCCCACTACATCCAAGACTTGTTTGTTCAGTGTAAAATCCTGATTTGTAGCTGAGCCTGCCTTAAAAATTATACAAGATGATAGGAGCAGGAAGGGGCCATCCAGCCCAATATGCCAACCGCATTTTAATTTATCTTAATCCTACCTTCCTGCTTTTCCTCCAGACCACTCAGGCCCCTCCTTTTCCAGAAACACATTGAAGTGTTTCTTGAATTCATGTATTGATTCTGCACTCTGGAGTACAATGAAGTCTTTGTTTTATGTTAGGTAGAGCTATTTATACTCAGTAGCCCCTCTTTTACCTTCACTCATTATGACTTGGTTTGACTGAAGTTTACTAAGGTTACTTCATATTGCAATAATAAAGCTGAAAGAATCTGGTGAAATAAAACTCCTTTCTTTTCTTCTTTCTAGAAGACATCCCTTTCCAGTTGTAGTAATTACAATTAACATATTCTAAACTTCATGGGTGCTCAAAGTAACAAAAGTCTAAAGTAACAAACCATATAATGAAAATGACCATGTAAATTTGTTTAGAATTTATAATTGAATTGAAACCCAACTGCAGGGATCAGGATAATCTACTTCATCCAAGGTTCTCTGTGAATGGCCAACTTCACCAAGATCTTCCTTAAAAAAGGAAAGTTTGAGACTAGCCTTTTCTAATGAGATGTTTTTAAGGAGAAGGAACACCAATATCTCCTTCTCCTTGTGAAACATTAAGCATTATCTTCAAGACTGCCTATTCCAGTTAGAATTTGCCCACTCAGTGCATTCTAACATAGAGCAGCTTCTGACAGTGACACTTGATGGGAGGGAACACAGAAGCAAACATTTTCTGTGAGTGTTCTCCTCCTATGGAATACCCTGCCCTCAGAGGCAAGAGTGGCCCCATTGCTCATGATCTTTTGAACACTTGTTTAAATATAATTACTTCAGAGGACTTTGGGGAACTAGATTGTCATTCTGAGAGGGATGTGATGCCATGAATATTGTATCAGAATACATTGTTGTTATTTTTTGTTTTTAAATTTTTATTCTGTATGTTATTTGATTAGTGAACCATTTGGAGTTGGATACAGTTGAGGTATAAAAGTCTCATAAATAACTGAAATATTCACTCCTCATCTTACTGACACTGGCACTATAGATGGTGTTTCTGCTGCTTTACCTCCTGGGATTCCTTGGTGAACCAGGGGTGTCCCACACTCAAGATGCAGAGAGGCTGCTTCAGGGCAATCACATTGAATATCCTTGTCTCTGAATTCGAGAGACTGACCAGTTGCTGAGACTGTAAAATTGCTGAGAAAATCCCTAAGGGCTGCTAAAAACCAACCAGATCCATAAGGTGTCTGGTGTGGATCAATTGCTGTGGAAGATGGTGCCGATGAGCTATAAACTCACCAGAATGTGATCTGGCTATGACTAAGGAGTAATCATAATGTCCACTTTCAAATCACAAACCATCTATTCTAAAGTAAAGACTAGATATTTAAGTTGGGCCAGTTGTTTGTTAAGGCAGACCAATGGAGGTTGTGAATTCCTGAACTATTCCAGACTCCACTCTAAGGGCCTGGGAATTGAAAACCCTTAGCACTAACAGCAGGGGAATCCCAAAACTAGCCCCATGATAAGATTAGGAGTTCAGGTAGAGATGCTGCTAAGCAGAAGGATGAGCAGTAAGCAGTATTATCCCTAACTTGTTCCTACAGTTCAGCTTCAAATACTGGTATTCTCTTCACCAGGATATAAAAAATATTAAAGTCTATTGAAAGACCACCCTGGTACCCAGTTCTGACTAGGTTTTATTCCAGATATACAGTACTGTGCAAAAGCTTTAGGCAGGTATGAAAGAATGCTGTAAAGTAAGAATGCTTTCAAAAATATATATTGTAATTGTTTATGTTTATCAATTTAAAAAATGCAAAGTGAGCGAACAGAAGAAAAATCTAAATCAAATCAATATTTGGTGTGACTACCCTTTGCCTTCAAACCAGCATCAGTTCTTACACTTGCACACTTTGTACACTTGCTTAAAGTTAGGGAACTTGTAGAATTAGAGTCAGGTGTATAATTAACCAATTTACCAAGTAGGTGCTAATGATCATCAATTTCATATGTAGGTTGAAACACAGCCATTAACTGAAACAGAAACAGCTGTGTAGGAGGCTTAAAACTGGGTGAGGAACAGCCAAACTTTGCTACTAAGGTGAGGTTGTGGAAGATAGTTTCATGTCACCATGGCAAGACTGAGCATAGCAACAAGACACAAGATAGTTAGACTGTATCAGCAAGGTCTCTCCCAGGCAAAAATTTCAAAGCAGACTGGGGTTTCAAGATGTGCTGTTCAAGCTCTTTTGAAGAAGCACAAAGAAACGGGCAACGTTGAGGACTGTAGACGCAGTGATCAGCCAAGGAAACTTAATGAAGCAGACGAAAGACACATCATGCTTACTTCGCTTCGACATCGGAAGATGTCCAGCAGTGCCATCAGCACAGAACTGGCGGAAACCAGTGGTACCCAGGTACACCCATCTACTGTCCGGAGAAGTCTGGCCAGAAGTGGTCTTCATGGAAGAATTGCGGCCAAAATGCCATACCTCCAACATGGAAACAAGGCTAAGCGACTCAATTATGTATGAAAACATCAGAACTGGGGTGCAGAAAAATGGCAGCAGGTGCTCTGGACTGAGGAGTCCAAATTTGAAATATTGGGCTGTAGCAGGAGGCAGTTTGTTCGCTGAAGGGCTGGAGAGTGGTACAACAATGAGTGTCTGCAGGCAACAGTGAAGCATGGTGGAGGTTTCTTGCAAGTTTGGGGCTGCATTTCTGCAGATGGAGATTTGGTCAGGCTCAATGGTGTCCTCAATGCTGAGAAATCCAGGCAGATACTTATCCATCATGCCATACCATCAGGGAGGTGTGTGATTGGCCCCAAATTTATTCTGCAGCAGGACAACGACCCCAAACATACAGCCAATGTCATTAAGAACTATCTTCAGCATAAAGAAGAACAAGGAGTCCTGGAAGTTTTGCCCCCACAGAGCCCTGATCTCAACATCATCAAGTCTGTCTGGGATTACATGAAGAGACAGAAGGATTCGAGGCAGCCTATATCCACAGGAGATCTGTGCTTAGTTCTCCAAGATGTTTGGAACAACCTACCTGCCGAGTTCCTTCAAAAACTGTGTGCAAGTGTACCAAGAAGAATTGATGCTGTTTTGAAGGGAAAGGGTGGTCACACCAAATATTGATTTGATTTGGGTTTTTCTTCTGTTTGCTCACTTTGCATTTTGTAAATTGATAAACATAGACAATTACAATATATATTTTTGAAAGCATTCTTACTTTACAGCATTATTTCACACCTGCCTAAAATTTTTGCACAGTACCCAAGAAGGGTAATGATCACCACTTGATTCTGGAGCTTTGTGAAATTAATGCTTCTTTGTTCCTAAATTCTAAATGGTCTTCCCATCTGTTGACTTGCCTCTGCTGTTGAAAAAATATTGCCTTGTATCCATTTCTTTAACTGATGTGTATTTCTATATTCCGTTTGTCTTAGAGTAGTGTTAATATCTTCAGTTGACGTTAGAATGATCCATGCCAGTTTCATGTCTTTCTCTTCAGCATTAGTCTGACACCATTCTTATTTATGAAATGCATGGTGGTGGTGCCTATTTTGAGATGCATACAATTCAGTTCAGCATACATTATAATGATACAATTCATTTGGTCTTATGTAAGATCTCACATCTTATCAAAACTTCCCCACAGGAAAAATTATAGTTTTCAGTTTGTATCTCATTGAGAATCTTGCTAATCCATTGATTCTTTCCTCTCAATCTCTCCTTCATTGAAATCAGAAGTACTGGATTGTGTTCTAAATGTGCAAGGTTAGAACCTTCTAAAAAGTTCTACCAAAAAAAAAAATCCATAATACTTTTAGGACTGACAATCTCCCAATAATGTTTCAAGTTGTGTCAGTTAAGAAGTGACCCCCTCCCCCCAATACAGTGGTACCTCGAGTTACGAACTTAATTCAATCCGTGACTCTGATCGCAACTCAAGTTGGTCGCAACTCGAGGTAAATTTCCCCATAAGGTTCAATGTAAATACGGCTAATCTGCCCTCCGAATTTGGTCGCGCCACGAGGCAAATTTCCCCATAAGGTTCAATGTAAATACATACGTACAAGCCTGCTCTGCATTTTCTTTGGAGCCATGCTGACAAGCACACCAAAAACCTTCCAAACGCCACAAAACACACCACAAGCCTCACCGAACGTCTCCTTGCTACTGCAATCTCGCCCACAGGAAGCCGCGACCATGTGGCAGCAGGGCAAATGGCCGCGGATCCGGTTCGTAGCTCGAGGCAGAGTTCACGTGTCGAGGTAAATTTTTGGGGCCGGAGCTGGTCGTATCTCGAAAAATTCGTAAGGAGGGGTGTTCGTAACCCGAGGTACCACTGTATTAGGTAGAAAAATATTTACCTGACTCCAGAAGACATTGGATGAAAACTTTGCCATAAAGTGTCCCTTGTATGTATCTCTCATTAGAAATGCACAAACTTCTTAGAATTTGCAAAGACAATACTGATTTATTGGTAAACCATATGGTTGTTACAACTGGGGAGAAATCTATTTACATAATAATATATAAATAAATGTTTAAAACTAGAATTCTCCAGGATTCTGGTCAACTTACTCTGTACTTTTTGTGGTTCACCTTCCTTCTTTTCCTTTTACTCGAGGGCAGAAGTAGGGCAGAGAAATAATTTTTATTCACTTCAGAAAGGTTACAGTAATAAAGAAACTCTTGTTAATATCAGGGAGCATGGCAGCCAGGAGTTTTCACAGTCTGGCATTATTTGTTTTACCAGCAATTTGGAACCTTCTGCACTCTTAAAATATTGGCAAGAAAATATTTAACTGTTAACTGTTTTGTGGCAGGCATGCCTTGTGTAAAAGAAGCCTTTGAAGAAGCAAAGTTCTCTTCCTCTACTTTTGAAAGATGTGGGAAAAGTTAAAATCCTGTAACATATATGACACCTTTTATAGATAATTAAAATGTCCATTTTTAAAAAATACTGTACAGAAATTTGCATATATAAAAATAGCAAGAAATATGGCAGAAATTAGGATTATAAATGGATTGGGAAAAAGGAAGGACAATTAAAAGTCAAATGTATTTATATCTTCATAATATCTTGGATGAAGACACTGAAATGTTCAAATTAGTCATGATAACCAACTGCTGATTGTAGCAGGAGAAGCCACAGTGGGCCTCAGGTGTGTCTTTCCTTTCCTTTCCTTTCTTTCATTGTGGCTACAAGAGGATGTTTTGTTTTTGATGAAGTGCACTTTAGCATGACATCCAAATAGTATTACACTATTAGTTTTAACTATGATTTCCTTGAAACAAGCCATCTTCATGAACCTGGCTTGTTTTCAGTTAATCATAATTGAGATAACCATAATTTACATCAGAAAGTTATTCTGAAGTAAAATCTGTGTTTTATGAAAAAGCAGAAAGTATGTACACCCGGTGTTTTCTGTGGTTTGTTCCTGTATAAATCAACCATAGTTTAAATGTTATTTCTGAATGCAGTGAAGGAATCTTTTCAAAGATACCTCTCCTATGTTATAGATAACTAAGAATCTAAGCACATTTTGAATTAGTATCTTTTAACTCCTTAATCTGACAATCTGGGAACAATTTTTAAGCTCTAGTGCTATACAGCATATATTTTTCTGGGAGTTAAACACCATTGGACTCATTGGGGCTTAGTTTTGCCTAAAATTGCTCGGTATACCTTCTGAAAGTAACCTTGAGCAATAGATTTCAGTGGCCTTTAACATATCTTCAGTGAACTTCTGGGCTTCCACAATGATTGCCTGTTTTCTCCTAAGATTCCTCAGTTACTCTGATCAAAAGCCAATATTAAGTAATTCCAGTTCAAGTTCTGGTCTTGAAAGATGTGTGCCCGGTTTATCTTGCAGGAGAAATCCAGTGGCTATTAGTTGTATTAATGGCAATTAGCAATTATAAGTTTACTACTACTCATAACATTTGAGACAGGCTTGTAGTTTAAGAAATCATTATTGTTGAAAACTAGATGTTGAGATTTGCTCATGCTGGGAAGATAGAATTGAGAAAGATTGTTCTAAAGAGTCCTCCTCTAAGTTTATTTACTTTAATGAAATACTGTTTCTCTAGAATTAACCAGTTTCCTCCATGGGCTGTGATAGCCCTCTTAAAATTATATAATTATTTATAATTAAAATTATGATGTTATCCCCCTTCTCAATGCAAGAGTCATCTTTTTATTTATTGCCATGCTTGCTTAGCTTTGTTATCTCAATAATTCTTTTTTTAAAGCTGCCCCTTTTTTTTGCTTTAAAGCTACTGAGCGAGGGATACGGGGTCCAGAGCTGCTTATTTTCTTTGCCTCCTGTAACATTTGTATTATGTGTTAAATAATCCTTATGGTAACAGTTTTATTATGTTGTAAAAAGTGCATGGCAAATATATCTCATCAAAGGGTAATTTATTGTGGGTGTGTTACAAGAGAGCTGCTCCCCCTTACAGAAATACAGTTTATTTCAAAGCATGTTCTGTTGAGAAAAACCATCGTCTGACCATGCCTCCAAAGAACAAGCCTGGTTGGCTGAAAATGACATCATAATTTATGTAGTTGGTAAAAATTTAAGTAATTACCAAGGTTGCAGCCATCATCTAACCTTACAATTTTTTAGAGCTTTTTCATTAAATATTCAGTAATAGCCCTATGATCAAGTCTTGATGGCCGGTAAAATAAGTGTATGAATTTTAATAGTTTGTGTAAGTGGAAAACATAAGTAACTGGCATAAAATAGCTTTTTTCTGTGTGGTGCTGTAAGTGTGAATTATTTTTTTAAAAAAGTTATGAAAGAGCAGTTTAGTGGAGGACTGTATAAACTATAGGTTTGATAGTCTGACACGAATTAATTAGCTCTTTGAAGGCAACATTATTACAAGCCTGTTCCTGCAAAACTATGTGTAGATGATCTCACTAATGAAGCCACAGTGCCCTGCTTTCATCCAAGGGATCAGATTTGTATATGTTGTTGTTCATGGCTTTTCTTTGTGGTCAGTGTCAGCAGCTGATGGGCTATGCAGTTATTATGGGTTAAATGTTCAAATCTGCTCTTTGTATCTCAGAGCATTTAGTCTATCGTAACTTGTTTAACACCATGTTGAGATCAGCTAATGATGGTTTTAATTGCTTGTTTGTGCCTTTTTTCCTTCTCTTGGAGAACTGACAATCACCATAGAATGTCAGGAGAGTTCCCTGCAATCAGCTGTAGGAGCTATGTCCTTGATAGGCTACTGTTGTTGTTGTTCAGTCGTTAAGTCGTGTCCGACTCTTCGTGACCCCATGAACCATATTGCGCCATGCTTTCCTATCTTTCACTGCCTCCCTGAGTTTGCTCAATTTCATGCTCATTGCTTCAGTGATGCTATCTAGCCATCTCATCCTCTGCCTTCCTTTTGCCTTCCTATCTTTCACTGCCTCCCTGAGTTTGCTCAATTTCATGCTCCTTGCTTCAGTGATGCTATCTAGCCATCTCATCCTCTTCTCCTTTTGCCTTCCATCTTTCCCAGCATCAGGGTCTTTTCCAAAGAGTCCTCTCTTCGCATTAGGTGACCAAAGTATCTGAGCTTGAGCTTCATTATCAATCCTTCCAATGAGCAATCAGAGTTGATTTCCTTTAAGATTGACTGGTTTGACCTCTAGCAGTCCAGGGGACTCTTAAGAGTCTTCTCCAGCACCACAGTTCAAAGGCATCCATTCTTCGGTGTTCAGCCTTCTTTATGGTCCAGCTCTCACAGCCATACATTACTACTGGAAAAACCATAGCTTTGACTATGCGGATCTTTGTTGGCAAGGTGACGTCTCTGCTTTTTAATATGCTATCTAGGTTTGCCATAGCTTTCCTCCCAAGGAGCAAGCGTCTTTTAATTTCATAGCTGCAGTCTCCGTCTGCGGTGATCTTGGAGCCCAAATAAATGAAGTCTGTTACTGCTTCCATTTCTACCCCTTCTATTTGCCAGGGATTGATGGGTCCAGATGCCATGATCTTAGTTTTTTTAATGTTGAGTTTCAAGCCAGCTTTCGCACTCTCCTCTTTCACCCTCATCAAGAGGCTCTTTAGTTCTTCTTCACTTTCTGCCATTAGGGTGGTATCGTCTGCATATCTGAGGTTATTGATGTTTCTCCCTGCAATCTTAATTCCGGCTTGTGATTCTTCCAGCCTGGCATTTCTCATGATGTACTCTGCATATAGGTTAAATAAGCAGGGTGACAGTATACAGCCTTGTCGTACTCCTTTCCCTATTTTGAACCAATCGGTTGTTCCATGACTGGTTCTAACTGTTGCTTCTTGGCCCGCATACAGATTTCTCAGGAGACAGGTAAGGTGGTCTGGTATCCCCATCTCTTTAAGAATGATAGGCTACTACCCACATTATTTTTGTGTTTAAAAATATGGTGTATTGTCCATACATTGCAAACATATAATGAGCTTAGTATCTGTACAGGCATCCCTCTCTTCTATACATCACAAGGCTTTCATTTTATATCATTTTATGTTCTGTGCTATCTAAAGTGGGTTGCATAAGCAAGGCTTTGGTCTTTTTATGCTGCTTTTGCATCTAATTCCAGTCCTACTTCTAAGTCAGAGAATGTATTGCTTTTATTTTGCAGGTTAATTCTCTTATCCTAAGAAGAAGTATGAAAAGCTTGACAGAAGTTTTCTATGCATCTATTTTTGGATATGATGAGGTAATGGTAACATATGTTTAAAGTTGCATATGTAGAGCAGAGAAACAAACTTGTATTAATGTAAGTTAGTCCTGTTATGGTGTCAAATGCCCAGAATATTTGTTAATCTTTCCTAATATTCTATTTCTGCTAATGGTGAAAGGTGTATGAAGTTAAGAAAATATGTTGTGGCCACTGGAAACCTGTCATAGAGTTACAGAGTTGGAAGGGCCATTTAGGCCATAGAGCACAACCTCTTGTAATAGAGAAATCCAAATTAAAACATCCCTGATGGATGGCTGTCTAGCCTCTACTTGAACATATCCAGTGAAGAGAAGCCCACTCTGTTTCTCATCTATAGCATCTCTGTGGAAACCTAGTATCAAATTGTTCATAAGAGTCTGTGTAAAGTTGGAATTTTGCTTGAGGTTTAACCTTTTGCTCTCTTTTGAACTGTATTTGTTTTAATACATGGTCCTGAATAACCCATCATATGGTTGAATTTCCTACCTGGATCTGCTTATGTCTGTCTTGTTTTTAACCACACATTCTTCAGACCTGATCATAGCCATTAATACACAATATTATTTATGTAGTCAAGATCTGTATTTAAAAACTGCATTGTTTTCTATATGTACTGTATCTCCTATTGTCCTTTTTATTTTATTTCCTTTTCATTTTAAATATTTTTGAAAATAGTCTTTTTTCTGTTTAGCAAAGCAAATAAGGGGTTCTGTTGCAGTGTCTAGAGGTTGTTAGGGTCTGGAGGGTTAGACTCAACCATAGCAAGTTCTATGGGTTCAGGGACTACCCACTCTGGGAGATTGTCCAGCTTTACTGGATGGATCTTAAGACTCTTCTTATGGTCACCCATATCTCAGTCACCTCTTTTTTGGATTACTGCAATGCACTTTATATGAGCCTACCCTTGAAGACTGCTGAGAAGCTACAGGTAGTCCAGAATGTGGCAATGCAAATAATTATGAGTGATTTTGGTACATCCCTGTCACATGTCTACTGGGCAAGCTGCAGTGGTTGCCATTTGGCTTCCCAGTGTAGTTTATGGTGTTGATGGTCATTTGTAAGGCCCTCTTGGCTTAGGGTCTGGAGGACTGCCTTTTTCTGCCCATCCTTGGACAGGATCAGCATGCTTCAGGTCACCTCTGTGATGAAATGCCACTTTGTGGGTACCTGGAGGTATGTTCTCTGGTTATATTGATTTTTAATTCTCCTTGTATGCTGCTTTGAGTCATCTGACAGGTGCCTTAGAAATGTAAAGAAGTGTGTGTGTGTGTGTGTGTGTGTGTGTGTGTATAGGTGTCAGGATTAGCCCAGGAAACTCCAGGAGACAGTACAGATTTAATCCAGCAAGGTTTAATGGCCTTTCTCCCATTACAGAAATCTTCTCAGAGTGAGAGGAAATTCCAGGGTCACCCTCCCAACCTCCCTTGCATTCTTTAGGGAGGTTTCAGTCTCATCCTCTTATCAGTACCTCGTTGCTCGGGCGACGAGAGTAAATTCTTAACCCCCCTGTTCCTGACTCTCACATCAGGTTAGGCTTTATTCTACTCAAATGGGCGGCTGGATAGCGTAGTGGTTAGAACACCGCCTTTGATGCAGGAGACTGGGGTTCAAATCCCGGCTGGTACCTACCTTACCAGTAGGGGTCCTTGGGCAAAGACCCCCTAACGCTTCACCTGCCTACCTCAAATATGAGAGTGACACGAACTAAGAGAGTCATGCCAGCTTGGACATCGCCCAGATTAACAAGGTCCGCGTCAGATGTTGGGGAACCAGGACAATCTGATGTTAAGTGGGCTACTGGAACAAACCATACATGGACGAGACAAGAGAACTTGGAATTGATGGAATGCTACTACAACAGCAGACCTAATGAGAGGGGATATATGAAACGTATGAGGGAACTATGGATAGACAGAAGGCCTACATCCACACTAACTGAGAAACAACTAATTACCCAGCGCATCAACATAGTGAAGAGGAAGCTGCTCTCACAACTTGAGATAGACCAACTCCACATTACAACCCGGACTCAAGCAGACCTAGAAGAACAAGCAGATGTGCAGCCAACACCTGAAGCTGGAATATCACTGCCACCCCTTCCATTACAGAGCACAGCAGCTGATATGAGGCATAAGATCATGGATAAACTAGCTACAGTCAACCCTCGAGTCCAATTACCAAGGCTCAGTGGAGAAGTACCATCAGATAGTATGCTAGAAGATGCCAACAGAGCCCTCCAGACAATCCCTACTACCACCATAACTGAAACCAATGAATTGGTATATGCTACAGCCGCTGTAATCCTGGAAATGCTTGGCTACACGATCAAGAAGAACAGCAGTACATACCCACCCTGGAAAATGAGATTGGAGGCTAAGTTCAAGGCAACTCGGAGAGAAGTCAGTCAGCTGGTGGAACTACAGAAGCGTGTGGAGATTAGGGATAAGACTCAGCTACTGAAAAAATATATGGGCCTGACTCCATCTGAAGCCCTAGAGACTGCTAAACAAAGGCTCACAGCACTGGCTGCCAGGCTAAGGAGATACACTAGAGAAGCAGAGGCCAAGAAGATAAATGCCCTGTTCTCCAAAGAACCATCCAAAGTGTACTCCCAACTGCAGTGCAACCACAGAGTAACAGCTGAGCCACCAGCAGCAGAAACTGAACAGTACTGGAAGAACATATGGGAGAAAGAGAAGACACATAACACCAGTGCAAAGTGGCTGCAGGACCTGAAAGCAGACCACAGCAATCTCCCAGAACAGGAACCAGTCACCATCACAGCAGCAGACATCCAACAGCAGGTCAAGAACATGAAAAGCTGGACAGCACCTGGCCCGGACATGATCCACACCTACTGGCTAAAGAAACTAATAGCAGTGCATGAACGCCTAGCAGCACAGATGAACCAACTGCTAGCAGCAGGCTCCCACCCGGACTGGCTAACACAAGGAAGGACAGTGCTGATCATGAAAGACCCCCACAAGGGAACAGCACCATCCAACTACCAGCCAATAACCTGCCTCCCCACAACATGGAAAGTTCTATCAGGCATCCTAGCTGCCAAGCTACAAGACCATATGGGCCAGTACATGAGCACAGCTCAGAAGGGCATTGGGAACAACACCAGAGGCTCAAAACACCAGTTACTCATAGATAGAGCAGTTGCCCGAGACTCAAGGTCTAGGCAGACCAATCTGAGCACAGCCTGGATTGACTACAGGAAAGCCTATGACTCAATGCCGCACACATGGATCTGTGAATGCCTGGCACTATACAAAGTCAACAGGACACTAAGGACCTTCCTCAAGAACTCAATGGGACTGTGGAAGACAACACTGGAAGTGAACTCAAGACAGCTCGCACAAGTGGCCATCAAGTGCGGCATATACCAAGGTGATGCACTGTCCCCACTGCTGTTCTGCATAGGCTTAAACCCCCTCAGCCAGATAATCACAAGGTCTGGATATGGGTACAAGTTCAAGAGTGGAATCACCATCAGCCACCTCCTCTACATGGATGACATCAAGCTGTATGCTAAGAGTGAACGAGACATCGACTCACTGATCCACCTGACACGGATCTACAGCGAGGACATTGGGATGTCATTCGGACTGGAGAAGTGTGGCAGGATGATAGTAAAGAGAGTGAAGGTAGTTAAGACTGATGGAGTGGAACTACCAGTGGGCCATATAGCAGACATAGAAACCAGCTATAAATACCTTGGTGTCCCACAGTCACATGGGAACCATGAGGAGGAGGCAAGGAAGACAGCAACATCCAAGTACCACCAAAGGATAAGACAGGTCCTGAAGAGCCAGCTCAATGGGAAGAACAAGATCCACGCCATCAACATGTATGCCCTGCCAGTCATCAGATACCCTGCCGGTATAGTGAGCTGGCCAAAGGAAGACATGGAGGCTGCTGATGTGAAGACCCGGAAGCTCCTCACAATGTACGGAGGTTTCCACCCCAAGTCCAACACCCAGAGACTACACCAGGCGCAAAGAGGGCGGGTGGGGTCTGATGAGTGTCAAAGCCACTGTCCTGGACGAAACCCGGAGTATGTAGGAGTACATCAGTAAGATGGCATCCAAAGATGAGCTGCTGAGAGAATGCCTCAGGCAGCAGCAGACATGGGAGGAAGTTCAAGCGGAGGAAATACCATGGCAAGACAAGCCCCTGCATGGGATGTACCATCGACAGATAGCTGAGGTGGCTGACATTGGGAAATCCTATCAGTGGCTGGAAAGGGCCGGACTAAAAGACAGCACTGAGGCACTGATCATAGCAGCACAAGAACAGGCACTAAGCACCAGATCCATAGAAGCAGGGGTCTACCACACTAGACAGGACCCAAGGTGCAGATTGGGCAAAGAGGCCTCAGAGACAGTCCAACACATAGTGGCAGGGTGTAAGATGCAGGCAGGAACAGCATACACTGAACGGCACAACCAAGTAGCTGGCATTGTGTACAGGAACATCTGCACAGCATATGAGCTAGACCCCCCCAAATCCAGATGGGAGATTCCACAGAAGGTCGTGGAGAATAAAAGGGCTAAGATCCTGTGGGACTTCCAGATCCAGACGGGCAGGCCAATCAACCAGACATCGTGGTAGTAGACAAAGACCAGAAGACAGCAGTAGTGATAGATGTAGCAGTGCCAAGTGACAGCAACATCAGGAAGAAGGAGCATGAGAAGTTGGAGAAGTACCAGGGCCTGAAGGAGGAAATAGAGAGGATGTGGAAAGTCAAGGCCAAAGTGGTCCCAGTGGTGGTAGGAGCACTCGGGGCCGTGACTCCTAAGCTGGGAGAATGGCTCCAACAGATCCCAGGAACAACATCAGAGCTCTCTGTGCAGAAGAGTGCAGTGCTAGGAACAGCTAAGATACTGCACAGAACCCTCAAACTCCCAGGCCTCTGGTAGAGGACCCGAGATTCAGGAAGACACATACCACCCATAGGGGTGAGAAGGGAATTTGTGTGTGTGTGTGTGTGTGTGTGTGTGTGTAGGTTAGGCTTTATTCTACTCAAATGGGCTGATTTGGCAGCTGTTCTTCTGGGTAGTAGTGCACACCATATGTTGCAGAAGAAGACTTATCACTGGTCTTTCCTACAGAGGTGAGAATGAACAAGGTAGTATTAACCTTTCTATTAAACAGTCATGTATATTTACAAATAGCTAGAAGAAGGTAGGAAGTGGAGCATGATCAGAAATGTCAAGTGTTACAAGTCTACAAGGATGGGTTTTATTATAAATACTTCATCCTCTCAGTAATATTGAGCAGGACTGCAAGAAGGAAGAGGAAAGTAAAATGATGGAATGGAATTATGGAGGCCAAACTCAGGGAGGAAAACATGCTCTTTCGTCTCCTGAGGGGTGAGGGAGAGATAAGAGGATGAGGCTGGCACCTCCCTGAGGAATTCACACTGTTGTGACTGGCTGACTTTGGGAACTGAGGTTTCAGTCTGGGAAGATTCTTGCTAGAGGTTGTAGCTAATAAACATTGCTGAACTGAATCTATATGGTCTCCTGGAGTTCCTTGGGTTAGGCCTGACAAGTAATGAGATTTCCATACCTCAGTGACTCAGCTTGCAGAATGCTCACTTCCTGCTGTAGGAGACCAAAGATTTTTAATAGAGTTGTTGGGATAATGAGGAAAGCTTTGTCCAATTTCCTCCTAGCAAATCTGTTCAAGATAGCATATTTCCCACTGTCACTAGCAGCGGCACACCAGTGATCCATCTCATGAGCTGGCCACAGAAAAAGAGTGGGATAGTCAGCATGCTGCTATGCTGCTTGCTTGCTTGCTTGCTCTTTCTGTCTGTCATTCCTTCTTTACAACAAGCGTCTGGTAGATCATGAGTTGCCCCTTTGCTCTAAAGGATTGTCCTAAATGAATAACGGCTTTTTAAAGAAAATTTGAATCTTCTTTTTTTTCTAATTTATTTTAGGGAATACTCTCAGATGATCATGTGCTTGCAGCAGCTATCTGGAGAAACCTGTTTGAAAAACATTGCAACGATCCTAGGCAGTTGGCAATAATGGTAGAATATGTGCGCAAGCAGGTAGGCAGCTTAGAATATGGATTTCTTTACTATTTAGTGAAGGAAATCATATTTGGTGAGAAGCTAAGTTTACTTGATTTTCCTTTCAGTAACTAAACTCCCAGGGTTATCTACAATCCTGAAAGAGGGTGCTTCCTTCTCTTGTTGGCCTAAATAATACTTCTTTCAAGTACAGATCATTATTATCCTGCAGTTAATTTTAAAAGATAATATGAGGTTGTTGAGAATGATGTATCTCTAAAATATATGCCTTGGTCCCAATCACTCTGCTTCTTATAGCGATTTTCAGAAATCAGTTTTTCTCCTCTATTTGTAAAGTTCTTGACTTCTCAAATCCAAGGGAACTCATGTTAGCTCCCTTTCTGCTACATTCTGGCAGGCAGAAAAGTTTTTATTCAAGCATATATTTAATTTATAAATTAGTGTAATTCTACTACTGTAATTGGGAGTTAGTATTGGGAAAAGGTATTTAGGAACTTATTGATATTTCTCTGCAATCCCTGCCTGCAGGTTATTAAGACAATTACATCTGTTTCCAGGATTGCACAGTTGCTTCAAGGAGCTTTTTTCTACTGCCATGCAATCTTTGAAAGAGATGCAGCTGCTTTATTGAGACTCAGACACATGCTGTGTTCATATTCCTGTATGTTGTGAAGCACCTCTGAAGCTGAATAGGTGCTATTTATTTTACTAATGCATTTCTAATTGTGTTTTAATAATGGCTTGTGTTATATAGTTGGTTGTTTTTAATGTTATACTGTTAGCCATTTTGTGTGCTATTCATTGATGGAAAGGCTGGATGTACATTAAACTAGTAAATAAATAAATACATAACTAGAGACTGGAATCCCTGTATACTGGGGAAGGGTCCAAAAAGTGCAAAGCAGAATTTCATGTTTGCAGTGGGTCTTTCATAGCTCCATCCCTCAGAGCTCCTCCTGACAGTCAAGAGATCCTCTGGAATTGCACGATGACAACGAACCTAGAGTATTCAGTAGGGCGCCCGACTGAAGCCACGATTTAGATAAATTACATTTGAATATTCTTATTAACAAAGACAGACAGCCTCATTTCTTTCTTTCTGGGGCACTCAGTAAACTAATATTGTAGTGCAGGAAATAGGGATATGAGCCTATTTGCTAACTGTGTTACAAAATGCTGTGTAGAAGACAGCTGCTTCTTGGATGTATGTTGTATATTATCCTTGCGGGGGGTTCTTTATCTTTTAAATGTCTGGTTTTACTATTAATGTCTAACTTTGGCCCCATCCTCCATCAATGTCATGAGATCTCACATATTTCTGCTGGGATTCCTTGGTTATTATTGAAGAAATCACCCTTCCATATAAATAACTTGCACTATTTTGTTGTGAATATCAGGTGCAGCATTTGGATGCTATGTCAGGAGAAGACCTGCTGCTGTCTGGGGAAGTGACCTGGCGCCCCCTTGTGGAACCTAATCCACAAAGCATTGTGAAGCCTGCTTTTCCAGTATATAATGATGAAGGACTTTGAATCCTTGTCAACCAACAAGAAAATGTTTGCTGTTGTGTATTACCTTTACACATGGAACAATTCCTGGACTTGACTTACACTGTGGGGGTTCTTAGGACAACCATAATAAATGCTGTATTGCTATGTTAAAAAGTGATTAAGAGTTCCTTCTTTTGTAATTGTATACTGTAATAAACCTAAAGACCATGCTGTTTTTAGTAGTATATCTATAAATAGTTGCTGCTAATTTATTTGTGGAGTCTTTTACAGTTATACTGTCCAAAGTCCTGGCATCTCATAAATTTAATCCTCTGTGGGAAAAATAGTCTATCAAAATGAGAAGCAACCTGTTTTTGTCAGGGAAGAGGGGGATCAGCTGCCCAAACGTTATGATCTTCTTTTGTGAAGCCTGTGAGCATGTATAGATGTAAAATTTGTACAATATTTTTGTACAATTATTGTTTGCCTCTAGGCAAACATTATCTTGGGAATTGCAAAGCTTGAAATAAAGCTGCTTAAAGGATTGCTTGCAATTTCCCATCACAGATCGTATTTAAGGTAATATATATAATAGGGAACACTTTGACTTTGCGGTTCAAGAATAGAGCATTTTAATGATCCTGTAGGAGTCAGAGCCTCAGAACCAATCCAGAGGTAACTATTAAATGTGCATTTGTAAATGACTTGCAGGTTTTTTTTAGAAATGCAGATAAAATCAGCTTGGTTTGAGCTGACATCTGGGAAGTGGAATCTAAACCTTCCCTCCCTCTTCTTATCTTGAAGAAAACCCATTTGTTGAAGCTAGTATTTGTTTTGAAAGAAGAATCCCCATTGATATTTTACCTAGTGAAACCTTCAAAGGAAGATTGTTGTAGGAGAGAAAAAGGTTAAATTACTTTAGCCCAATAATGATCAACATTTTCCTCCTAGCAAATATGATTTGCATTTTTAAAAAAATCTGCATGTTAAATGCAACTCTAATGTAGTCATCTAATTTGGTCCTATTACTATGGCTAGAAATTGCTGGCATCAAGGTTCATTGTTTTGTATAATGAAGAGTGTGACCACCCAATGGCTTTTTTTCTCTGCTGCTTATCAAATGGTATTTTCATTTAGAAATTATTCTGATTTATTTATATAAAGCAGGTTGACACATTATTCTTTTTTAGAAGAGGAACCTATTTTTTTTGTCATGGCCAACACTCACTATCCTGTTTTACCATATAATGCTTTTGGGTTTTGTTTTGCTTTAATTGAAAAGTTGGGAGATACGTTCTCCACAAATTTAGGGTCTGACTCCAATAAATGTACTAAAATATTATAGATAGGTTGTCTGTTTTACATTTTAAGCAGTGCTACATACCAAAAGTTTCATAGCTTTGGTGTGCATACGCATTACTACCTTATGCGATCAAGTTTCTGCATATGCCCTTCTGCTCTTATTATATAGTCCCCAAAAGCTCCTGAACTGCTATAGTACTTTTCTGCATGGGCTGAGGGGCAGATCCTTTGAAAACTGTACCAATTCTTTCCAGGAGTTTAAGTATTTTAAAATATAATTTCCAGCACACAAGGCTGTTGCTCGGTTATTGCATGCATTCAGCTCTTGATGATCATGTAAATAGCCAATACAGAAAATGCACCATTTGAGAGAAGAAAATTACATGGAAGTTCTTAAAAAAAAGCCAATTTCTCTAACTCAATTCAGTAGTATAATCTGCTCCTTTAACATGCATTATTGGAACCTTTTTGAAAAAGGTTGAGTTTGCACTGATGCATCTATATATCTGTTAATGAAAGTAACCCATTATATCAGTGTTGTCCAAACTTGGCCACTTTAAGATGAATGGACTTCAACTCCCAGAATTCCCCAGCCAGCATGGCTGGCTGGGGAATTCTGGGAGTTGAAGTCCACTCATCTTAAAGTGGCCAAGTTTGGACAACACTGCATTATATTAACCTTTTGAATGGAAAGAAAGATAAATCCAGCTGCATCACTATCTATGCTGAATAGGACAAATATGCTGTTCTAGATGCTCTATTGCTATACCAGTCAATTTTCTTTCTATCCAAAAACTGAACCCACTAAATACAACCCCAAAAAAGGTAAATTATTTTTTTATAAATAAAGCTTCCTCAGCTAAATGAAAATGTTACAAATCAGACACTTTTCCCTCAGTTTATTTAAGATGCTTTTGTTGTAAGCTCTGCTAAACCTCTTAGGTATAAAATATTACGCGGAGTGTGTGTGAGAGCTAATACCTTGCAATTTATTACAGCTCTGTTGTACTTACAGAACAGAAGGCTTAACTGTGTAAGAATTAACTGATTTTTTTTTTTTAATATGAGTGAAGTATACTGAGAACCGAAATAAATTTTATTGTGTCTCTTGTTGCTCTGTGAATACACGGAAATAATAATGAACAAATTACATGCATTAATTCATAATCTGAATATTAATTAAAACATTAGACTTCCTGTATTCAAAGTTGTCTTCTTTCCCTGGTGCCAGTCAACCTTGAAGTAGTTAGGGATGCACCAGTCCAAGAACAATTTATGAACAGTTAGATGTAGTGGTTAAAGTGTTGAACTAGGACTGAGAATACCCAGGTTTAAGTCCACCCTCAGCATGAAAACTCAGTGAGTGACTTTGGGCCAGTGATTTTCTCTCAGCCTAATCTACCACACTGTGTGTGTGTGTGGGGGGGGGGGGGGGAATTTGGAAGAGGAAGCACTATCTATGCAGCCTTGAACTCCTGGAGAAAAGATGCAATATAAGTTCACCAAATAAACTAGATATGCAGAGTCTATAATCCCGAATCCTTGAAGTTCCTCTCCTATGCCTGGGACCATACAGAGCATAGGGGATCCTGAACTTTGTACACTTGCCTTTAGATTCTATATAAATTCTGGTATTATAGACCGGAAGTTCTGATTACAAGAAGTTATTTAGCTCCAAAAGATTGTGGACATTTATTAAACTTTAAGAATAGCCAAGATAGAAAGAGAATTTTAGAATTTTCCTAGTCATGCAAAAAATAGGATGTAGGTAGTTGCATTGCCCCCTGCTGGCCATCCAGGAGCTGATTTTTTTTAGGATTTAGAGACAGTAGGCTCAAACCAGGATAAAATGCCAAAAAGGATTTTACTGAATAAATATTGAGTATTATAGGAAAGAAGGGGAGACCAATCCATATTGCTTCAGCTTGCTAGGTGCCCCAAAAATGGCCACAGATGGACCCACAGAAGCCAGGAGTTGCACAGCACCTTTTCTTCCTGGTGTACACCAAGGTTCAAAGTGTTGTTTTGCCATCTTTCTATACTTTTCTTAAGGACCAGGAAGTATAAACAACTGGATCTGGAGATGGATTGGTAGCCCATCTTATCAGTAGTCAAATCTTTGCTGAGGATAACTGGCAAGGCATGTCAAAATAATGAAATACTTGGCACATTAAAATGCTAAACATACACAAAACACTGACCTATTACTAAAAGATGTATGTTGAAACAAACACATTTCTTTCACTCCAAGGGAGTGAATTCAGTGACATCACCCTCTTTGTTTACTACAGACAGATACTCCTTTTTAAAGTTTATACTTAGGTAGCTAACAGTTTTTATTTATATTTTTATCTCATATTCGGTTTTGAAAGTACTTCCTCTTGCAGTCAAACAGTCATCAGGTTTCCTGAAAAAGAGTACTTGAACTGACTGGGGAAAACCCAGATGACACGACTGATACTGAGACATTTTTGACATTTTAAGGTAAAATGAATAGTTAGTTGAAAGGAATATATCCACGATACGTTTGCCAAAGTGACATACAGGTACTACTTTCAATTAACAGTACTTTGTCATGATGAATCACTGGCTGAGGTTTGTTCAAAAAGCTCTGTCACAATGCACATTTGTTGGATTTTTTTTTAATCTCAGGTAATCTGTCCAACAGAATTTCTGTTAATAATTAATTTAGATAGCAATCACCTTAGAGGATTCAGTCCTTTGCTAGTATATGGTCCATGTTGAATATTTTTCAATCTTTGGGCACAGTTCCCACAAACCAATGAAGTAGGTCATTCTATGGAGAGAATGTTGAGACAACTCATTTGGATCACCTCAGTAGAGTGACCCACTAATCCTCATAGCTACAGGTTCAGGATCTTCTGAGGTCGAGCTAAAAAGAAGGATTCAGGTGACTGCAAAAGTGAGGTGTTCCCTTCCTAGCAAGATTGCTTACCAAGATGCTATATTTGATAGTATTAAAAATTACACGAGGCCAACAGAACTGTCAAATGTACTGCTTCTGACTAGCCCCTCACAAAGGTCATCTAGACTAGGACAACCAAGGCTACTGTATTCTGTCCCCAAACCAACCAAACCGACCAAACAAGCTATGTTGAAAATCAGATGCACTCAATAATTATTGAAAATAATTGCAATATTAGAGTCAAAGCAAGCAAAACAATTGCTGAAAAATTACCAAGAGACTAAAGAAATGCAATTTCATTAGAGGATAATATAATGCCATATAAAGAAAAGGCCATGGAATCCAGTTCAATAAGTCATTCAGCAGTCATATCTAGAGCAACTCTAGAAGTTAACATGGTATAAATTTATATAAATGGGCATTTTCCCCATAAACAGAACACTTAGAATTCACACAATTAAAAAAAGCAAATTACCAAAAGAGAATTAATCCTTCCATATGTTTGTTCAACTTTTCTATTCAACGATACAATATTTAAATTGATTAAGACATAAAAAGTTGCAAAGAATAATCCTAAGTGTTCCAAATGCAACTGCTCTTATGTCTATGAATAAATGTAAGGCCATGGGGCTAAATCACAACAAACCCAAACATTAAAAAAAAGGTATTTTCTACCAATTACAATAACACATTAAGGAAACAGACCATTAGAAGAGAAGGGGGAATCTGTAAATTTTAGATTACAGGTGGGCAGTCTCAGTCTATTGGGGGAGAAAAATGGGGGGAAAGCTTCAGATTATAAATGAAAATACACTCTCCTTCCTCATCCTACTCACATAGATTTTCATCAGGAAAGGAAGAAGGAAGACATTTATCTTTAGATTTAAGGTTAATGGTAAGCACTATTAACCAAAGAAAGAGGAAGTGCTTTAGCAGAGGAAAGTTGAGTTGTAAACATACATAGACTGTCCAAAGGGAAAAGATTAAATTACCCTTTTAAGTTCCAGATTACAAGTAAATGCATTCAGTTTAGCAAAGATGAAATTATTTTAGTTTGCAGTTTTCAGATTACCAACACAAGCAGTTAATTAAAAGGAAAAAGACAGTGTCCAAGTTTGAGCTTCTGGTAGGGTTGGAAGGAAGCTAGTCTGGCAGCAGGCTGGAGTAGCTGCTAAGATCAGGAAATTGACAAACAGCAACTGAGAGTCCAGAAGGACTTCAGGTGTTAAGAGCAGTCATGAGCAGACCCTTCAGAACCCTGGACAGGCTCTGGAAGAGAAAAGCCCTCTCTCCCATAAACGGGAGGGAGTTATTAAGTCCCTTCCTGAGTCCACAAGCCTCTTCTAAGTTTCGCCTCTTTGCTGGAGAACAGAGATCAAATGTGCTTAGAACTCTGTTTTGGCTTCACCAGTGCACTAATTCATAACATGCTTTGCTTGTTTCTGATCTAAGATAGAGAAGTGCTAAAAAAAACTCCAAGGCTTCTCTCTTTCTCTTTGATTTAGTGATTCATGCCTATCCTTTGAAATTTTGTGTCTGGTCTAACATCTTGTGTAGAGACAACTGTAATTATTCAATAAACATATTATACTGTGGCCTGTGAGGCATTGTATTTATCATATTTATGAAAGCCACCCAACTAATAACTATTCTCAACTCATATGAAAACACTTGAGATATAGATACCGGTTCCTTGATGGACTTCGTTAAAAGCTGCTCAGATCCTTGTTTGGATGATTTGGGATACAAGGTTCTAAAATGCAGAAGGCCCCGGTTCAACGTTAGGGCTCAGATGTGATGTTTCATAGATGGTGCTATGATTTAATACAGTAATCCCTCATTCTTCAAGTCAGTTTTAAGTTATTGTAGGAGGTCAAACCAGTCAGTGTTAAAGGAAATCAACCCTGACTGCTCATTGGAAGGATTGATAATGAAGCTCAAGCTCAGATACTTTGGTCACCTAATGCAAAGAGAGGACTCTTTGGAAAAGATCTTGATGCTGGGAAAGATTGAAGGCAAAGGAGAAGAGGACGGCAGAGGATGAGATGGTTAGATAGCATCACTGAAGCAATGAGCATGAAACTGAGCAAACTCAGGGAGGCAGTGAAGGACAGGAAGGCCTGGTGTGATATGGTTCATGGGGTCACGAAGAGTTGGACACGACTTAACGACTGAACAACAACAACAACACCTAGGCATAAATATACAAGCATCTAGAAAAACTTCTGTCAAAGAAATGAAGAAAATACTACTTTTTAAAATTATCTATCTTGTGTAACAATACTCATGATACTTAAGAACCTCAATTGTTTTCAACCTTAATTTCTCCTTTAAGGACTGTGCCTATTAATGCTTCTTCAGCATTCTGTGCCTTTTACCTGAGATGCTTCTATTGCTTAGCTTATTCCTGGAAAGAAGAGCAGAAACCTGGGTCCACAGTATCCCAATCAGGGCAGGTTATAATCAATAGGATCTTCAGACAGGCACCTCCATCCAAATAGTCTTTCTCACTTCTGCAACTTAGGTAAACTTGCTTACTTATGATAAGTGAAACAGCAAGAAAGGAAAGGATATCTATTATATGATAGCAATTTGAGTCAGTCATGAAGACAGCAAAATAATACAATACATAAAACCATGCTGCTTATGGGTGACAAGGGTTGTAGCCCAACACAAGGCTAGGTTGGGGAAACACGCAAGGTATCAATAAAAATCCAGGCTTGATGGGTCTGATTCAGCAAGGTAGATTTATTAGGGCTGTGCAGCTGCCACATAATCTTGGAAAAGGCTATTTTGGTTTAAAGAGTTTTAGACAGGCTCTGTGTTCCCATCACAGTGCACTCAAAGCACCCTTTTCCCTTCAAATCCTCTAGTTTTTATGATTAATCATGGCTGAGTAAGAAGACTAAAATGGTATTCACTCAACTACTTATTGCTTTATTAAAAACTATTGTTCCAGAGAGTAACTTTCATACTGAGAAGGGCCAGTCATCCATAGCCATCTCTACCATCTTAATAAGTACTGCAGAGCAACCAGCCATACAACACAATGCCACATGGCAAAGTCAAAGGCAATTTCTTGAAACCATTACAGCTGATGTCTGTAAACCAAAATCTGCTCATCAGAAGTCCAGTTGCTTCATAGTTTCACAATGCAGCTACTAGCCATCCATTCCATGTTCAGATGCTTTAATCAGAACTTAATTTGAAGTGGGCTCAGGCTTGGCATACATGACAAAAAAGAATACGTCTCCAAGCATGTCCAGAATGCATTTTCTTCCATACTGAGGAAAATTTTGAAAGCTGGAATTTAAAGCTTTTAAGCCAACAACTTTTACAATTTTGGGCAAACTTGGATTCTCATATCAACACATATGCATTGAAATTGAAAGTGTTCAGAGCATCTGAGCATCATTCTATTCTAACTCAGGAACAGGCCTGTAAATCCATGTTTGTAGTTCAGTATAAATCACAGTTTCCCCATTTCTTTCTTCTATCTTCTGTCAAAGGTCACTGGAGAAGGTATATTATCTTCATTTTCTATTACTTCATCTGTTTTGTGGTCCCACCAGTTCATGCTTGCAGGCAAATGGTATTTTTTGCAGATATTCCAATCCACCATTGTTGCTACTTTGTCATGCCATTGTTTGTAGTCAGTCTGTGCGATCTCCTTGCAGCAGCTAACTAGGTGGTCCACTGTTTCTTTAGCTTCTTTGCAGAGATGGCATTTGTTGTATCTTGCTGTCTTTTCACCTCTGACTTTATATGCATTTGTTCCTAAGGCTTGTGCAGCCAGAATTAGCCCCTCTGTCTCTTTTTTCAACTTTCCTGCTCTTAGCCATTGCCAGGTCTTGTTGTTACCTGCTTTGCCTGCTAGTTTTTTTTTTGTGTACTGGCCATGTAAAACTTTGCCTTGCCATGTCTCTTTTCTATTCTTTATTTGGTCTTTCTTGTAGATCAGTTTGGTCTCTTCATTATGCCTTCATGGTATACTAGCTTCAGTGCAACTTCTTCACTGTCCTTCAGATATTCTTCCAATGCCCCCTCTTCTTCTTCAACTGCCTGGTGTACTTGTAATATTCCATGCCCACCTATGCTCCTTGGTAAGTAGTCTGTCAACATCACTGCATGAATGAAGGGCATGATTCATTGTCATTATTTTTCTGGTCTTCCTATCCAAGGTCTCTAGTTCTCCTTGAGTCCAGTCCTCTATTCCAGCTGTGTATCTAATGACTGGAATTGCCCAGGTGTTAATTGCCTTGATGGTATTTCCTCCATTGAGTTTGGACTTTAAGATCTTCTTCACTCTCATGATGTATTCACTCGTAACCTTCTTCTTGACTTCAATGTGCTTGATGTTGTCAGCTTGACGGATGCCCAGGTATTGTAGTGATCTTCTTCATTCAGACTCTTGATGTTATTTCCATAAGGCATCTTGATTCCTTCAGTTTTCACTATTTTTCCCTGTTGATGGTAAGGGTGGCACATTTGTCCAGTCCAAACTCCACTGCAATATCTTGGCTGTATATTTGGACAGTGTTGAGCAGCAATTCTATTTCAAATGGTGTTTTTCCATACAGCTTCAGATTGTCCATCTAATGGAGGTGGGATAGCCTGACAGATGTTTTTGATGTTTGATAGCCATGGCCTGACTTGTTCTGTATTATTGACAGAGGGATCAATGCAATGATAAACAGTAGTGGTGATAGTGAGTCTCCTTAAAAGATTCCTCTCTTGATGTCAACCTCTTCCAGTCTATCACCATTGACTAGCAACTGTATCTTCCATTGTCCCATTGATCTTTGCACAAAGCTTCTGATGTTTCTACTGACTCCTGTTATTTCTAGGCACTTGATTATCCAATCACGCGGCAGGGAGTCGAATGCCTTCTTGTAATCAATCCAAGCTACATTCAAGTTGGTCTTCCTTCTCTTGCAGTTTTCCAAAATCATCTTGTCAATTAGGAGTGATCTTTGCTCCTCTGCTGTTTGGGTGGTTTCCTTTCTGCTCAGACAGAAAGAGCTTGGTTTCAACTAGATGCTGTTGGACTATATCGGCTACCACACCAGTTAGCAATTTGAAAGATGTTGGTAAGCAGGTAAACCTCTGGCATAGCTCTCATCCTCCTCGGAGCATGCAAGCCCCACCACCACGTCAAGGTAGTGTCTCAGTGGGGGGTGGTATCATCATCATCATCATCATCATCATCATCATCATCATATGCAGACCAACTCCCAGAAACTCTGGGCAATTTATGATTTAAAACATGAAAACAAGACAATAAAAACAACAAGAAACAAAAAAGGACAGAGATGGCAGAATTACAAACTGGGTGGAAACAAAAGAAAGCAACCTAGGTTAAAAGAAGGCTCCAGTCATCCCCACCAAAAGTCTGGGTGAAGAGCCAGATCTTCAGACCACTTTGAAACCACAGCAGGGTGGGGGCCATTTGAATCTTGGGGGAACCTCGTTCCAGAGAACAGGTGTTGCAACAGAGAAAGTGCACTTCTGGGGTTCCATGGCTTAATTGAAGGATTCTGGAGTGCGCCCACCCTGCCAGATTGAATTGGCCAGGCAAATGTTATGGGATATAGGCACCAGGCCATATGCCATGTAGGGCTTCACAGGTAACAACCAGCACCTTGAATCTCACCCAGAAACAAATTGGCAACTAGTGCAGCTTGTGAAGCAGAGATATTACATGGGCATACAGAGGCATGCCCATCGCTGCTTGCACCACTGCATTCTGGATCAATTGAAGCCTCTGAGTGGTCTTCAAGGGCAGCCCCATGTAGACCATGTTGCAGTAGTCAAGCCATGAGGTGACCAGGGTATGAGTGACTATCTGAAGCCCCCCCCCCCCCCGATCTAGGAAAGGGTGTAACTGATGCACAGATGGACCTGTGCAAAGGCCTTCCTGGCTGCAGCTGCCACTGCTCATTGAACAGGAGCTGTGAGTCCAGGAAGACCCCCAAATTGCGTACCAACCCTTGAATGGGGAATGCCACCCCATCCAAGGTCAGAGATGAAATATCCCCAAATCTGGATGGCCCAAATAACCACAGTCACTTGGTCTTGGTAGGACTGAGTCACAGACAATTTCTCCTCATCCAAACCTGCATAGTCTCCAGGCACTGGGACAGAACCTCAACAGCATCGCATGGCCAGCCCAGGGTTGAAAGATATAATTGGATATCATCAGCATACCCCACACAGGAGGGGCCTATGGACTGATCTCTTCCCATGAACCAACAGTGACTAGACCCAGCCCTGGAGAAAGGAAAAGGTCCACTGTAAAAGAGTGACCCCAATCCCCAACCAACAGAGCCAGCTCAGAAGGATACCATGGTTGATGGTATCAAAAGCTGCCAAGCGATCAAGGAGCACAAGGATGGATGTACCACCATCATCCTGGTTCCACCACAGGTCATCTACAAGCATGACCAGAGCTGTCTCAGTACTAAATCCTGGCCTGAATCCCTGCTGAATTTGGTCTACATAATCTGTTTCCTCCAGGGTTCTCATCAGCTGAAGACTGATCACCTTCTCAACAACCTTCCCCAGAAAGGAAAGGTTGAAGGTTGATTGATAGTTATTGAAAACCACTGGGTCCAAGGATGGCCTTTTGAGGAGGATGTGTATCACTGGCTCTTTCAAGGCTGGGGGAACCACACCCTCCATCAAATAGGCTGATACTGTAGCATGGACACAACCATTGGTCACCTCCCTGGCTGCTTTCAGAACCCAGGAGGGACCAGGATCCAGTAAACAGGTGGCTGAGCTGACAGCACAGAGAACCCTATCCACTTCCTCAGGAGTCACTGGCTCAAATCATACCACTAGAACATGCCCCAGGCACCTTGACCTGCTCTACTCAGTCAGTCCAAGTAATTCTCAATCTGAAAAAAAAAAATGGCTTATTGAACCAGGATTAATGGTTTATCTCAGTTTACTAGAGAAAATAAGACTTTGCTCTCCCTTTCTTCTATGTTCCATATATTTAATTTATTATAGCCACAATGACACACCTTTATCTTTTAACTGGCAGGGTAGATTAAATCAAGAACATAGGATAGGATAATAGTAACTTGATAGGAAAATAATGATCATTCATTCAGGGCTATTCTGAGAGATCTGTTCCAGAGCAATGACTGTATCTGTCAGGATTAGCCCAGGAAACTCCAGGAGACAGTACAGATTCAATTCAGCAGGGTTTATTGGCTTCAGTCCCGTTACAGAAATCTTCTCAGAGTGAGAGCAAATTCCAGGGTCACCCTCCCAACCTCCCTTGCATTCTTTAGGGAGGGTTCAGTCTCATCCTCTTATCAGTACCGCGTTGCTCGGGCGACGAGAGTAAATTCTTGACCCCCCTGTTCCTGACTCTCACAGTATCATCTTGATATTCATCAATAAAACCATTATTTTCTAAGGTGCAAGTAAATGTTTACACATTTATGCAAATGCTTAATATGCACAGTATATTTCTTGTACTTTGCTGGGGCTTTTTTGTTTCATTTTGAAATTTTCTTCCATACCAGGCAGTTTTATCATATAATTAGTCTGTTGCTGCTTAAAAGAGAGAGAGAGAGAGGAAAAAAAACTAATTCTGAAGGTTTCATCCACAGGCATCTGATACAAACCACCATGACAATGACCAAAAAAAAAAAAAAGACAAAATTTGTATCACAGTGTCATGAAGCAAAATTATGGCCTTTTATACTTTCAACCCCCTGTTGGATGCAAGTAGGTAAGTTGCAGCATTTGCACTGTGATCTCACAGCTCACATGTTGTTCCTTGTCCCCTGCCCCACTTGCCTTCCCCTGCAGGTGCCCACAGTTTAAAATAGTGTCTGCCAATCCCTCCCTCTGCCCTCGCTTCTTCTGACTCCTCCACTGTTATTCACTATACGTATTTGCCCCTCTCCCAGGTTAACAAAACCAGTTACAAACCTAGTCTCTAAAAGAAGACGGCATTAAAAGTATTCAGTCCCATCCGTCTTGTGCCATCTCACACCCAGTCTGGGGTAGGGTTTAAGGTGTTGATCTAGAATCTGGGAGGCTCAGGTGCAAGGCCCGCTCAGCAATGGAAGCTTACAAAGTACTAATTTTGGGCAAGGCACACATTCAGCTCAAGCCATATCAGGAGCCCATCAGAACAATCTTGAATTACCTGTACTTTGCACATGAGTATACCTTCCCCTGTGTCATTTCCAAACTTCCTTCAGAGTGTTGTTTGTTCTTCATTTTCTCTACTTTTAGGGTACCTCTCAAGCCACACATATTTAACCAGGCTTATTAAGTTGTTTTCTTAGACAGATTTATCATTTATATCTTTATTTACATTTTGATTACTATATATAGTAATTATTTTATTTTATTTAATTCTCGTTATCTCAGGAAAAAGAAGGAATAGAGCTACACACATACACATACACACACATCCCAGTAGGACAAAGACAAAACTTTCAACTCCTAGTCTACTGAAAGAGATTTAACCATTATTCACTCTACCCAATGTTATGGGTTCATAAAAAACACTGTACCATAAACCAAGAATCGAAATGGCACACAGCTTGCATGATTTTCATTCAGTAAAGACCATCTCACTCAAATTTCTGTCTCCCAGCCCTGCTCCTGACAGCTGGTAAAAACAGTGACAAAGTATTAGCAACAGTAGTATGCTCGGACTCCTGATTTTTCTTCAGTTGGTGGAACTTGCAAACTTAATCCAGAAAGCAGCATAATACTTTCTTCCTATGTAAGTTTCCTAACCTACATTTGTTAAGTTACTGTTTTTCCACAGATGTTTCTATTGTGCCTATAGTCCCACTTTCTATGCACACATAGTCATAGACATATGGAAATAGGTGATAAATAGGAGTGCAAATTAGAGTGGGAAAATTACATGAGGATTTAAAGTCAAACATCCTGATCCTCCATGACATTCTGTTGCACTTCAACAAAATTTGAACATGGGGCATTGTGAATAACCACTTCCCTGCCCTGAATTAAAGCAATTTGCAGAATCTTGTGGCACTGGTGACCTCTCTTTCTTTAATACCTGAGAATAAGAAAATAATGGGTGCTAAGAAATGCATTGCAGTCTTCCTCCACATTTCCAGATTATTACCTTGTTTTATCATTTATGCATGTTTGTAGCTATTGCATAAACCTACATTGACCTTAGAACAAGTTTCAACATTCCCATTTCCTCTCAAGGCAATAGAACTGACAAAACAGGTTTCAGTGCTTTGACTGCAAGAGATAAATCAGTTTAGGGTTATTGAGGGCGGGAACGTAACCGAGTCTTATTGCTTGAGGAAGCATACCTAAAAGCAGCAACTCCTATAAAGAAGTTGAAGAAACTTTTCTCAGCATTTCCATAAGGAGGAAAACATCAAAACAAGCCATGAAAATTAGAATTTTGAGCTAATTTTCTCCGTAGGAACAGGCGGATGTCTAGAAAAGCACAAAAGTGTTCATTGTGACTTTCCTTCACCTCAACATCCTCACTGTGGAATCACAGAGGGATTTATAAAAGTCAAGGCAGCATCTCAAGCTCAGAATATCCCTCTGACAAGGCAACATCAAGGATTGTTGTGTTTGTCAACCAGTTCTAGAGGCATGAGCTGGTTCCCCAGAAGCCTTGGGAATTCCCAAGGGACCACAGGACAGCTCAAAAATCGACTGGAAGATCTGAAAAAGCCTTGGAAGAAAGAAGCCAGCCCTTCAATGCTACAGCATAGTGAAACTGCCAGGCTAGCTGTGGATGCCTTTCTGGAACAGGGAGAAGCTGGCTATCTGCAAGTCATCACTAAGGAAAAGGAACTACCTTTCCTTTCCTCACTGGACATGGCCTACATAAGCCAGCACATCCAAAGCATCCCAGAATCTCCAAAGAAGGGGCTAGAGGCAGGACTCTCAAGAGGTGACAGCATGGACAGGGAATCTCTCCTCTCTGAAGTCACATCTGGGACATACTTCCCATTTATGTCAGATATTGATCCCCCCCAACTGGAGCTGGGTTGGCCAAAGGTGCCCTCTGTCACAACACTCAGCCGAACAGAAGTCAGTTTGTATTTCCAAAGAGACAAGGCAAACAATGTGAAGGAGTTACTCCGATCTCTAATAAGCAAGGCCAAAACAGTAAGTAGCACATTTTAAAGCATCTAAAAAGATAAGATAAAGCTAATCAGTGGGGTTTTTAACTTACAAGAAATTACTCAGAACTACTGGCTCCCATTTTTTTAATTTTTAAAGAATTCTTACTCTGCATATATCTTTAATGTATTACTTGCCAGATTTATTTTTTAGAATGCTAGTATGAATTTTATATTTGACAAATGGTATACACACAGAAAGAAATGAGCTATGCAGAAGGCTCTAAGTTCTGCAACCTATGTTGGAGCAAGTTTGCAATCACAGAATTGGCTACCTTTTATTGTGAAGGCTGTTCTAAGAATTTTAAGGACAGAACAATGTTTGACAGCCCAATTATTAGGTTGCATATTATTTGTTACAATAAAATCATAGCAGCTTTGCAATTTGATCTTCACAGTTATGGAGCAAATGAGTCTGAGCACATCCTGGATATTTTATGCAAAGATCAGAGGGATGATATGAAATCGTGGATTTGTTCTCTGTTTTAGAACCAAAATTTCCATATTGTGTTGAACTGTGATGAAAATGCTTATGACTGCATAATTTAAAGTAGTTATGGCCCTTAGGCGGTAGATAAAAATATTCCATAGACACACCTAGCTATTGAGACTTCACTTTGGCAACCCTATACTGCAGTCAGCTGAGGCTCAAACAAAGAAGTACTTTGAAGGAGTCAGTCAAACAATAAACATGGAAAACATTACATACAATGTGGCATTCCCAGGAAATGTCTATGAATTGGCTGTCAGATTTCTTCTGTTTGTTTTGTGGGATATTTCCTCCAAAATCCAGATAGATTCCCCACTTTGGAATAATATATGTCTGTGTGTATGTGTGTGTATTCATATAGAAATAATCCCAAAATATTCCTGTGTGAGTGTGCACTTCCACTCAACACCTATATGGGAAGGGGGGCTGTTAGGTCAAAAAGAGTATTCCAAACTTCTTGCATTGGTGTGCCTGCTGAAATTACTTAATGGAAAATTATAAGAGTTACGTCAGACTTGAATTTTACATATATTTATTAGGAATTCAATCCTATTCAGGTCCGTAGGACTGATTTCCATTCAGTGAGTGTTGGAAGATTTTGGGCAGCTAGTATAGTTAGACTAATCAACAAATAAAATTAGTTTAGAATACAAATTATAGCAAGAATACTATCTTAGGCTAATACTAAACATTGCAAGGAAAAGTCTGAGAATTCTGCATAAAATAAATGGGAGTATTACTTAATAATTCATCATATATTAATTTTGAGTTGCAAATGGCCTGTCCTCAGAAATTCTGGCTAATTCAAAACCAGATAGAAGATCATATGGAAGAAAAATGTCCTATGGAAGGACATGGGGACTTTTTTTTTTTTTTGGAAAGAGGCTTTTTGGATAAAAGAGGCATTTAGAATTTCTCTCTCCCATCCTTGAATTTACTCCTATAAATTTGTCTCAGATACACAGGGTGAGAATCTGTGGGGTAATCAGGCTGACAGAAATGCCTATCAAAACAAAGCAGAATGAATGTCAATCCTGAAACTAATAAATTTGCTGGATCAAATACCTACAAGATTGTCTTTCTTAGCTAAATCTGGCCTGCCCTGTACCTTCTTTCAGGCAAAGTATGCTGAAGATTCCCACCTTGCGGGCAGTGAGAAGGGAGGATGCTTCCTGAAAGATGAAGTGCTCCCAAACTTTTGCTTTGCAGAAGGCACTGCAATCCTAGCTTTTCCTCAGGTTGTTTGGGCACTGAGAGTAGAACCCTAATTTAGTTAGGTGTGATAATGGTTTTACTTTCTTTGTTCTAAATGTACTAAACCATCTTGAGTCTTAGCAGGCAGAACAGAAAGGCATGAATGAATGGTTAAATAAATAAATAGGGCTTCATCCGTTTGAGGTGGAGGCTATTCTCTGGTTGATAAAGAGAGTCTGAAATGATCAGAGCAGGAGTTTCTAACTTTTTGGATTCAGTGGACACGTGGTTTTCTGAGAACATGGCACAGACAACTCTTACACAATAAGAGGCATGAAGGGCATGGCTAATGATAAAATATTCATTTACCAGAAGGTAAACGCTGTAGTTTTACCAGCTCCTGCCACTCCCTCTAACCCAAATTATGCTCTCTCCTACTTCAGTTCACTCTGTGGTTTTTTTTTGGGGGGGGGGGGAGCCAGATAGGCTTGCTTCCAAACAAAACTGAGCTGCAGCCACCCCTCATTTGGGCTTTATAAGATGCCTCTGGGGTCAATGTGAGACCCAGAGACATTTTTTAAATTAAGAATAATGGTTGAGGTTGGCACTTAGTTTTATAGAATAGTGGCTTAATTAAAAGAACCTTTAAAAACCCATACGTAGATCATGAAGCTTGAAGATTGTGGTGCTCATGTATGCCATGTTAGGGGTCCAAGATTCAGAGAATTGCCTAAATTCTTCTTTGAAAAGAATGTGGTTGGAATATGTGGAGAGAATTGTAGATCATTTTAAATTGCAAGAGAGAGATGCCACTTCTGAGTGCTTCATCTACATTTGAAATTCCTTGCAAATAGAAAACAAATACATCATAGAACAAAGTTAACCTAGCCCTTGTCCTCTGAGCTGTTTTTTTAAAAAATTGGTAAGATTTTTTTTCACCTAGGAACACATTTAAAATGAGATGTAAGGAGAGCTCTCTGGACCCCAAGACAAGCCTCTCAAAATATATAATTTGCTGCTATCTAGTGGGCATCTGGAGTTTTGCACCTCAGACATGGTTTACCTATTTCCTCCCCTCTCATTCCTTTGCATTCCTGCTTGTCCAGTTAAGTTTGTAGAAGGCATGGGTCAGGGAAACACAGGGGCCCCTGGGCCCCAAGGCAACTTCTTCCCGTCTTCACAATATTTACATCACTGTCATTATTTCAAAATGTTGCCATTACATTCTGCTGTATTTGTAGCCCAGTCTTCCATCAATTCTTCACGGAAGTGTCTGCTGTCAGAGGAGGAAGCAGCAGAAAAATGTAAAGGGTAGAAGGATTAGGTGCACTCCCAGTTTGTACATACACTTCATGTTAATCAAAATTTATGATAGAGATTAGTTACTTGGTTCCTTCCTGGAATGCTCTCACCTGGAACATTATCGTTCTAAAACATTAATGGACATGAAAAGCAATTCTGAAACAAATCTACCAGTTCCATAACATGCAAGGGTGTCTTATATACTGAATATACAGGGGGAAGTGTCACTAGATTATAAATTCTCATAATTCTGTGTGATGGAAAAGATATATACTGTAAAAGCCCAGGAACTCTGAAATGCAATCATTTGTCCATAACTTTCTCTGGATTCTCCATAAAAGCAGAGTGAACAAAGGAAAAAAAACTCAGAAGAAATAACTAGTGTGGAAGCACTCTATGGAACAGAGTTCCAAAACTGACCTTCTCACTTTAGGTGCTAACTATTTTTGCCCTTCTAGTTTTATTAAAGCAAACTGACAGTGCAATTCTATGCAAGAGAAGCCTTGCTGAAAGGTAAAAAGCTGCCAGCCTGAATCACTTAAAAAGTATCTTATATGGGTACGTATATGGATTGTTTATAGGGCAGATCCACTGATACAGGTATATGAGTTGCTTAATAGGGCTGATCCACTGATCATCTTTTGACAATGTCTTCTGTTCTACTCTCCACCCCACCCCAACCCACCCAAAATTGTGCAGGTGATTGCAATTGTGATGGATCTCTTCACAGATATGGAAATACTCAGTGATTTGGTGGAAGCTTCAAACAAACGTCATGTTCCTGTTTATCTGATCCTTGATGAAAAAAACTTGAAGGAGTTTACAGAAATGTGCAATAAAATGGAGCTCACTGTGGATGACTTTCCAGTATGTTTCCAATCAGTTTTAGTTTTTTTACTTAATGGCAATATTAAAATATTATGCAATGAAACATGAAAATGAAGAAAAAGGCCATTTTAAATTTGCTTTAAATCACTCAGATGAACATGGGTTGGTTTGTTCAGCTAAAGCTAATAATTCACATCAGAACAGAGAAAAAAAAATGTAAGATCTTCCTTCCTTCCTAGGGTCCTTGGTAGGCCAGTGAAGGTTTGGAGATGTTTAATGATTCCCAATCTAGTTCCAGGATGCTCCCTGAGGCATTTTTACCCCTATCTCTGTTAAGTGGTATGACAGCAATAATACTTTATAGCATATGCAGACACCTTTATTAGGTGGTTGAGTTATAATCCATTTTCTATGTGAAACAATATGTCTGAAGAAGCACAAGATGCAACTGGATGGCAGGTAAAAATTTTAAGTAGGCATTGCCTTTCAAAGAATTATGTACTGATAGAGATTTTGTATGTCCAAACTTTGCCTGTCACATGCTTGTTGAACAAACAAAAGCCCAGACCAAAACAGTGCCTGAAGTTAATATATGAACATGAAGGATAGTGTATTAAAAGTAATATGAAAAGTATATGTTTATAGACTGAAGCTTTAGATCATTGCAGTCAACAAGTGCTAAATGTCCATATTTTTACCCTTGTGCTTCAGTAAAAAGGAGATGAAAAACTGTACATTGCTTTCATCCAAATATTGTAACTGACCAGTTGAGGCAAAATTAAAGATGGCACAGAGACTCATTTGCTTAAATCCAGGCCTGCCACCTTTATATGTACATATGGAGTGAAGTTTACTTCTGATGTTCAAGCACAATTGAAAGAAAGATGCCTTGAGTATAAGACTGTACTCAAACAGACCGGGAGTGTCCACAGGTGTGTGTGGGTGTAGGAGGGGCAGGTGTTAAAAAAGTCCAAATGGCTGTCACGATCACAGCTACCACTTCCTCTTACTCTATTTGTACCCTGGTTGTTGTTTGCTATTTCTGTTTAAAAAGGCAAGGGAATGTGTATGCATTGACATTATTTGTGTGTAAGAGCAAAAATGTTTGGTTTATACAGATGGGAGATCAATTAATTTTATTATTAGGGGACCATATTTTACAAACAATTTTAATCAGTTGTTTTATAGACACACACACACACACACACACACACACACACACACCCTCATACAGGGGAGGAGGAATCTCTGGGATTGTTTTCCTGGAGTAGGAAACCTAGGTTGGGAAGCAAAGCATTGCTTAGGATTTGGATTTATATTGCATATTTTTTCAGTCTGACTTTAGTTGGGTAGGAGTTATTTTCAGGAATACCTTCCTTTTGAGTAACTACAGCATTTGTCAATGTGAGTATAAACCTATACTTTTTCTAAGTACTCTATTACACAAGGAATATCTTATTCCATCACCTCAACCCTCATTTGAAAGTTATTGTCATTTTGTCTGTTATCAGTAAGTGTACAATAATCTCCCATTCTTCCAGGGCAACTGCAGCTTTCAAATATCGAAATAAGGGCTGGAAATTAGTGAAATGATACTGGTTTCTAATTTTTCATCATCAGAGACCCTGGGAACTCTACTACATGCCCACCAACATTTTACTTAATGCTTTCCAAACTCCCTCTGCTACTTAATTTTATTTTTCTGATTCTTTTAATTACAAATAATGGGGAAGCACATCTGCTGCAAAGTGAAGCACCATCCTTGAGCATAACCTGCATTTCTGACAATGTATCTAGAGCTCTCCTCTCTCCTCCCCCCAACTTTCTTAGGAAATAAATAAAATCATGGGGGGCTCGATTTGCCTTCTGATACATGGCTATTTTGTGACTGACTGCATCCACCTTAACAACCGTTTTGTGAGAGAGCCCATATCAAACTCTCAAAATTCCAAATTATGTCCATTGCTCCCAAAAGGTTGTTGTTGTTGTTCAGTCTTTAAGTCGTGTTCGACTCTTCGTGACCCCATGAACCATATCGCGCCAGGCGTTCCTGTCCTTCACTGCCTCCCTGAGTTTGGTCAGTTTCATGCTCATTGCTTCAGTGATGCTATCTAGCCATCTCATCCTCTGCCGTCCTCTTCTCCTTTTGCCTTCCATCTTTCCCAGCATCAGGGTCTTTTCCAAAGAGTCCTCTCTTCGCATTAGGTGACCAAAGTATCTGAGCTTGAGCTTCATTATCAATCCTTCCAATGAGCAATCAGGGTTGATTTCCTTTAAGATTGAAACCAAGATTGTTAACCAAAAGGTTAACTATTTCTAATAAAACATGAAGCAAATCAGTTGCTGACCATCCAATTTCCAATAGTTATATTCTATATACTTAATTTAGATTGCAATTTTATACCTATCGAAACTTACATGAGATTTCTGAGAAGAAATGAGAAAACGGGTTAATACTGATAGAGATAAGGCAGCATAAGTACTGTATTTTACAAAAATGTTCTTTTACCATTAATATAGCATTGATTTAGGTATGTTCTGCAGCCATTAATTACAAGATCCACATCCACTGATGTGGCTATGTATAAGCTCAGCACAGAAAGATAGCAGTATCTGTTCGGAATCTTTATTTCTATCATGCTTTTCTTCTTATTATTTTAGAGTATGCGCATACGATGTGTAAGTGGAGATACATACTACAGTAAAGCTGGCAAGAAGCTTACAGGACAAGCCCTTGAGAAATTTGTGTTGATAGACTGTGAGCAAGTCCTTGCGGGGACTTACAGGTGAGACATGACAAGTGCACTTCAGTATGACATCATCTGCAAAGGGCACTGTTTGATTGTTTGTCTAGAGATATCTGGGACCTAATATGTCCTAACTCAGGATGACCATGGGGTATGATAAAAAAAGCCAAGATGTCAGAGCTTCTATTGCACTGTCGCAGCTACCAACTTGACTTTTTTTACCATCTCTTTCAGACACCTCTGATTCAACTAATGTAGCAAATTATTTATTTAAAATGACTCTGTAGTGCCTTGTTTCCTTCTAATGGTGTCTACGTTTCCTTGTTCTAGTGCTACTCAAAGGTGTGCATTATCAGATTCCATTTCTGCTGAAGAGAAATGAAATAGGAAATGGTGAATATGCTATTTCTAAATGCACAGAAAAGTTCGTATCAAAACATACACCATAAGTTGTTCAGATGGAAGAAATTTTAAAAAATGTGTCTCCTGACTCCAGTCTCCTAACATCAGTCACTGACTCCAATTTTAAATGCACATTCTAAGACAACTGGCACCCTGGCCCCACAGTCTAATACTTTTCAAGGGTACTGAATTTTCATAATTCTCCAGTCAATTGAAGACTGTGAGAGTCGAAATCTCAACAGTTTGAAGGAATATGCATAGGGAAAAATATTCTAGGATAAAAGCCTATTAATTGCTGTGGCATTTCCTTCCAAAGAAACAAGCACAGATTGCATTATGATTATATGCAAACATATATATCCTTAAAGTGAAATAAATCCCAGTGAATTTTGATGCACCTATTTATTATATTACATGTTTATCTTGCACTAGCGCCAAGGAACTGAGAGCAGCATACAGGTAATCCTTGCTTAACAACCCTAATTGGGACCAGAATGTCGGTCGCTAAGCGATGCAGTTGTTAGGCAAAACAACATGTGATTGCACCGCTTAGTGACAGCGGTTTCAGTAGTCCTGGTTGCAATTGTTAGGCCAGGACCTCATGCTTCTCCTGCCCTGCCATGCTTGCCTCCATTTCAATTCCCCCCCCCCGACCTACCTCTCCCCCATCTCTGCCCTTTAGGCCACCCTGCACTCTGCTGTCCCTGCCACCCTGCACTCTGCCCTGCACCCTGCCTTCCTGAATCCCACCACCCCTGCTGCTCCCCGCCATCTCAACTGACCTTCGCCATTTTCTTCCTCCTGCTGTGGATGAGATGTGCCCAGCCTGGCCCTTTGTGAGCCTGGAGGCCTTGGGAAGCCCATGTGCAGCCAACCACTGCCTCACGAAGGGCCAGGTAGGGTGTGCCTTGTCAACAGTGGGAGGAAGAAGACAGTGAAGGTCAGATGGGGTGGGGGGGACAGCAAGAGTGGCAGAGTGCAGGAAGGTGCAGGTGCAGGTGCAGGCGCAGGGCAGGGGGCGGGGGGCAGGGGCAGCAGAGTGAAGGCAGCTAAAAGGGCAGACATGGTGGGGGGAGATAGGCAGGTGGATAAAACTGAAGCACACCCTGCAGTCATAAATGTGGGTGGGCTGCCAAGTGTACACATTTTGATCACATGTCCTTGGGGGTGCTGCAACGGCCAGAACTTCGAGGACAAGTTGTAAATATCAGTCATTCAGCATCATCGTAAATTTGAATGGTCATTGAACAAATGAGTGAGGACTACCTGTACACAGCCTCTTATCTTAATAACAAGCCTGTGAAACACACTAGGTTGAGAAAGTGTCTCAAGATCTCCCCAATCTATTTCCAAGTAAATATATATAAGGCCACAGTGACTCAAACTTTCACATAAAAATCATCCTGGTTGACCCAAATCAAGTGACTGTATATGTTCCTTTATTTATTTAACTATTTATTTATTTATTTAAAACAACTTCTATGGCTGCCTATCTTATACATGACAATCCTAGGTGGCTCACAGCAACATTCCATAACAACAAAAAATAAATATAAACCCACAAAACCCCACATAAGATGTAATACTTCCCACCACAGTGCCACAACATCCCACCAACTCTACATTTGCAGGGCTCACTTCCATACTAGGCCAGTGTTTGAGTGAACAGCCAAGTCTTCATGGCCCTCCACAAGGCTAAGAGGGTTGGGGCTCTTCAAATCTCATGGAGGAAGCTGTTCAAAAGGGCTGGGGAAGCCATGGAGAAGGTGTGCCTCCAAGGTCCCACCAGATGTCAACATTTAAGGAAAGGGACCTGGAGCATGCCCACCCTATCTGACTGATAGAACAGGCAGATACCTTCAAGGAGAGGCAATCCTGTAAATAATTCACAAGGCTATTCATCTAATGAGTGGAATCCTGGGCAGCTAACAAAGGTCAAAACACAGTATACAGTCCAAATCAATTTAAAAAATCAAGTTAAGGCCCCTACAAAAATCTCATTGCCAGTATGTCACACACCCACATGCCAAAGCTTCATTAACATCTTAGCCCCAGTATCTGTGAGAAATCTTCACAGCCTTCAGAAGACCAACAGTCGGGGCTATGCATATCTCTTGGGCAGAATATTCTATAAGGCAGGTGCCATGACAGAGAAGTCATGCTTCCTAAGACACTGCTTCACCAAGGGGACCTGGAGCCTCTCTACTCTTCCAGATCTGATGGGATGAGGGAAATCATTGGGAATAAGTTGTCCTGCAAGTAACCTGGCCCCATGCCATGTAGGACTTTAAAAGTGACACCCAGCATTTTGAATTGTATCAGGAAGCCTACTGGGAGTCAGTGCAGCCCACATAGCAGCAGTGCTAGATTGGTGTACCATGGTGCACTCAATACTGTACACGCCACCACATTTTGGACCAGCTGCAGCTTCCAAAATGCTCTTCAAGGTCAGCCTCAAATATAGTGTGTTGCAATAGTCCAGTTGGGAGATGACTAGGAGGTGAGTGACAGTGAGCAGTGCCTCCTCACCTAGGAACAGGCACAACTGGCACACTAGACGTATTTGTTTGAAGGCCCTCTTGGTCCTGGCTGCCATCTGTTCCAGGAGAACCCCCAACTCTGCCTGGGGAAGTGTCACACCATCCAGTCAGTACATTTAGTTTCAAGTAACCCCCCCCCCCAAATAAATGTAAAACGGCAACAGCACAATATTCATTTTACATATTGTACTCGTTAACCTTCAGTTATTTTGCCTTAGTTGGCAAATCTTTGGCTATATTTTGAAGACAAATTATTTTCCTTTGCCTTAATTGCAACCAAATCTACTTCCTTGATTGATAATGCACACTTTCTTCCACCCAAACAATCTACATTTGACTCACCAACATAAATATTTAATAGCAGTGTTTCCTTTGTCCTCCCATTTTACTTACAGGAAGCCTGCCAACTCCATGGAATGTTTCTGTATTAGGCCATCTCAAAGTACCTTAGTGTGTGCAAGATTCCATTCCAAAATGACATTTTTAAAAAGATTCTAGTAGGGAGTTGACCTTGGGATATAATTTGGCAGTCAGACCTGCTGTTGTCAAGGGAATTTAGGATTAGATATCACTTATAATTTGATTAAAGCTCTTCTCCCACCAAGGACTATATTTTCTGGGTTTAATAAAATTCTTTTTCTGTACAGTTTTTAAAGGCTCAGGAATTCTTCTCGCCAGTGCCATTTTGTAACTCTTCTCTAAGTGAGTTCCAGTCACACTGGGCAACTACTGATCTCCTCCTCCTCTTGATCCATAAATATAACCCTTGAAGTCTATAATTACCTTGCAACCAATTTCTTATTATTCTTGAAGCTGTTATTTAAACAATTATCTAGGACAATTTATCCATAGTAGCTTGTTTGCATGCTCAAGTAGTACCTTCATTTATTGCCTAATAAACATATTATAAACACACACACACACACACACTCATCCTAAGGTTTTGACTATCAAACTGTTCCACCTATTATTTTCTCAATGCTTTAAAATAGTAATGATGAGTGTACCAATGTACCAATAGCATGGATGGTGTACTGATAGACGCATGCTTTAAAATAGTACTGATGTTGTAAATGAATATTACTGTCCAATGAATTTTCAATATTTCAAATGTGAACAACTTAATTATATATTGATGATTCATGTTGTCCCTGAATTCTTTTCATTTCAGTTTTACATGGCTCTGCAGCCAGGTGCATACCGGTCTAGTGATGCACTTCAAAGGAAAAATTGTAGATGATTTTGACAGAGAGTTCCGATGCATATATGCTGAATCTAGATCAGTGAATCAACTCAGAATCCCCACTGCTGAAAATCCCACACCTTCTCCTTACAGGTTCATGCAGAAATTTGAGCCCATTTTAAAACATGTTCAACTGAATGAGTGTGAAGCCATCAGTCCCTCAAGCAGCCTTTCAAATTCCAGTGTTGCGACCATAAAGAAATCACCTTATTTCAACCAATCAATTTCCAATGTACTCTGCGAAAAGAAAGAATTAACTCCAGGTGAAACAAGAAAGACCACTTCAGGCTTTCTGGGATTTAGTGACTTGAGATACCAGCCCAGGGAGCTGCCAGACGCTAACTGCAACGTATCAGCTAAATTAAAGCCTCCACTCAGTGATGCTTCTAATTTATTGAAATTTAAGACATCTGTGCTATCAGTATCTTCACCAATATTAAGTGACAACACAGGAAATGGACATGATTTTCAGTTTATTCCTGAGAATATTGGAATAAAAGATAACAAGAAGTTCCTTTATACTCAACCAGTTGAAAATGCAAGCAAAATACAGAAGGATGAAAAAACAGTAATTCATGGATACAACAAATTAGAGTTCATTAACAAGCCTACTAAATCTGTAAATTATGAGATAAAGGGCACAGTCCCTAGATTCCATGATGTCTCTGATGATATGCCAATGGAGAACAATAGCAACATATATAGGAATGAAAAAAGGATGACTCTTGGTCACAGTAAATTGGATTTGATTACCAACTATAACAAATCAAAATCAAAACTAATTCATAGTCGATTTGAAGATGTTTGATCAAAACATGATGTTTGATCAAAACAAAAAATGTTTGATCTCAAGTCAAATGTGGAATGTAACTGTTAATATAGCTGTAACATCAGATTTAGCTCAAATATATTGGGAAAGCTCAAAGAAGCTTAATAAAGCCAAAAAAATAATCATATAGCTGTGTAGGAGATTTGAGATTATTACTACATACCTCTAGAGTTAATTTGAAAGGAGACACATTTTGAATACTGAAAACATTGTCTGAGTATTTTTGCCTCACAGACATAACTGGGATTCCTGAAATACTGGAGGGGCATGTTTGGGACAATGGTATTTCTCAGTTTAACAGATCTTGGGGGAGAGGGGGGGTACATACCAACTTGAACAATTTGATGAATAACAGTATGTAAATAAAATTAGTATTAAAATATATACATAAATAATGCAAACTACAAATGATTCAATTTAAAGGGTTGATAGAGAGTTTAAAATAGCTCTTTAATAAAAGCACACATCTCGCTGGCCCAATGTGGATTATTTTGCAATTCTGTTTAAGACAGCGCTGTAAGAAATCCACATTTACCAAAGTAGGAGGATCTGCAGAAATCATATTACATAGTGCTTGACTTCCTTTTAATACTGCTACTCACTCAGTTGATCAGTATGTCTCCCTCAATGCAGGAATCCAAATTACAGCTACCCTGACATAGAAAAAGAAACTCAGTTGTTTCCTTCTCTCTCAAACATAACAGAAATAGGAAAAGACAAGTAAAATACAACTTTTAGTTTAAACATCAGAATACTAGCTATATGAAATTAAGTAAAGCTAATCTCTTTGCCTCAACAAAAACAATCTCTGCATCTGCAAAATTGTTTTGGCAGGTACAGACAAGGAAGGAAAGAGAATGTTAATATTATATTGGTTACATTATATCATGTTAAATAATGTGAACAATAATCGACTCTTGTCTTAATGTTTTGATTGCAAACCACAGACTTAATTAAAATTTCTGAACATTGCACATCATCTTGTATAACCTGAATTTTGCCTTAATTCTGTGCATATAATGATATACAGTATGTTTTAAATACATGAATATATATCATAGTTATCCCAAGTAAGTGGTCAACCAGGTTTTAATAATGGATTTATACAATCACAGCCCAGCTTAATTCATTTAAGTTACAATAAATAACTTAAGAAAAAGCAGCTGTTTTCTGTCCAGCCAAAGTGATGTTCTTCGAAGTCCACTGAACTCAAAGAGAGTGTTCATTGCATGCTTAACTATCTGAGAGCAGTTAAACATTTTAAGTACTTACTCTTCCTTTGTATGGAAGAACAGATTGTCATCACTGACATTTGTTATTTCTGAAAATCAATACTTGATATGCTTCCTGAAGGAGTTTAGTTTAACCAAGATTTTTGAGATTTCATGAAGGAATCACAGGGAAGGTTATGACTGTTTTAACCATAAACTGTCATTTTAGCATTATCTAAAGACTGATAGCTCTGTCAATAGCAATTTAGACTGTGAATGCCTTAAGGACTCCTCTTTCTCTTTTTTCTTTCTCTTTCTCACTTTTTGGTTATTCATAACTTTGACACAGTGTATAATCTGATGGTGCTATTGAAATAAATAGTACTCTATAAACCACTATGTCATTGTTTGTTTAACTATCATCTACCAAATAAAGTATGGTGGCTAAATTCAAATAAGATAGGCTATAAAAAAAATAAAGCAGCATGATTTAGCTTGATGTGTGGACTTCACCAACTGGGTTTGATCTTCCTCCAAGCTATGAATATGCTAATTCAAGACTCTGTACCTCTTCTTCAACAAGGAATATGCTCCTTAGATCAAAAAATCTTCCCTGGTACATTCTACATAAAGCGTTAAAGAGCATTCCACAATGAGAATTAAGAATAGACTTGGAATGGGAACACAAAGCTGTGCATTTCTTCAAGTTACTAGCCGAAGAAAAAATAAAAACAGAGATGGGGAAAAGAAGAATGGGGAAGAGGAGAAGGAAGAAGAAACAGCAAATAGCCAATTAGATTAAGATTCTTATTGTGGAGTAGAAAACATACAGACTAGCTTTTCGGCATGCCTTGGAAACAGTGGGAAACTTTCTGGGGAGAAGTCTGCTCTAAAATAAAAGGAACACGCCATGGATACGTTGCTTAAAACTGCCTGGAGAGATTCTAGACTGAACTAGTACAGAGTTTCATAAGCAAACCTTGAGTGGAGATTTCCTAACCTAATAGTTGTTTATCATTATTGGTTTGTTTAAATGAGTGAGGCAGTGTTTTAGGTATGGTTCTTTATCACTTACCAGAACTTATGGGTTTGTGTGTGTGCCTTCAAGACCGCATTTGACTCCAGGCAACTGCCTGGACAAGTCCCTGCAGTTTTCCTGGCAAGATTTTGGAAGTGGTTTGTCATTGCCTTTTTCCTAGGGCCGAGAGAGAGTGACTGGCCCAAGGTTACCCAACTGGCTTCATGCCTAATGCAAGACTAGAACTCCCAGTCTCCCAGTCTCTAGTCTGATATCTTAACCACTACACCAAACTGCCTCTACCAGAACTTGTATTGATCTTCAAATAAACAGGCTCATAGTGATTGCTTACAAATGAATTAGGTAGGGGATAAAACATTTGCTTACAAGCAGAATTCTTCTGCTTCTTTAGTACCAACAGCTATCAAATATATGTTGCCATGCCTTCAAATTCTTCAGTGTCTCTTTGAAACACTTTGTTCGAGCATGTAACTTTCCCAAGAATCAAACAGTTGAATAATATTTATTTAAATCAGCAGGAAGAATGAGCTCTTCAGTATCAATGTGCCATTCTACCTACAACTAAAATTGCAGTGCTTCTTAACGATACATAGTTTATGTCTACTCTAGTACCATACTCCATAACGGAATAGTCTGTTCCAGCCTGTGCTATTTAACTCTCTCCAGACGTATTTGTAAATGCAAACCTGCCTCCCAAATCATAAGTTCAGAAGTAGAGTTCACACTGTAATAAGCCATTTTTTCTTTAATATAGGGCTACCATACCTGGTCTGTGAAACTCTAGATCAGTATTTCTCAACTTTTCCAACTTTAAGATGTGTAGACTTCAACTCCCAGAATTCCCCAGCCAGCCCCACCTGCCTCCGATGACCACTAGATGGCAGCAAAGAGATTGAGAGCATCCAAACCTACCAAGAGGCAATGATTCTGGCAGAACTTCAGTAGCTTCACACAGCCCCTTCTTGTCCCTGGAAGGATCCCTGGAAGGACCCATGAAGCCCCACCCAGACTACATACCTCCCCTGCCAACAGACCTGACCCAACAACTCAGCTCTAGTCACAGCCTGTTCACAGGCAGTTCCCAAATGATGCTGCCTTCCCAAGCTACCACAGTCAAACCTCCACCCCTTTGCTGCTCACTATAGAAGGACCACGTAGCTGGGCAGATTCTAAGCCTCTGTGCTCCGTCCTCCCCCTCCCTTCTCGGCCCGCAGTGGGGGGAACAGTCTGTCTCCAATCTACATCTTCCTGCTCTGCATGGTGAACCTGACCCTCCACAATCATGCCCAAACAAATTCTAGAGTTCATCCCCCCATCAGCTAGTTCATCCCTACCATAAAAGAAGCTCTAAAGAAATTTGACCTCAGGGATGGACATGTCACCTGGGTGCCATCTTAGAAAGAAAACACATAGATAGGTCCTGCACAGCCAAACTGGAAATTAAAAGGATTAAAACATAGTTGTGCAAAGCCTCTCAACACCTTAGGTGTGACATTTGGGCTTAAAAGCTGTCACCAAACTACATACAAAAGGACTGTGTAGTGCTTTGGACATGATTCCAAAATGTATCTCTTGTCTGCAACTCTTTAAAATAGCTGTGTCTTGTCCCAGGATTGCATGATACCCTCTGCAACTGCTGTACAATCATAGGAAAAAATATAGCTGCTTTAAAGGGTTACAGACAAATGCATCCTTTTGAAACAGACTTTAAAGCATCGCACAGCCCTATTAAATTTGTGACTGGAAAATAATTATATTCATTATAACAGTTCTAATTAAAGACCATACTCTCAAACCAATTTAGTCCACCCAATAATTTCTGGAGTATGGCCTGATACACATCAGTCAAAGTGCAGCTCTTGGCCCAAAACAAGCTGTGCATACCTGATCTAAAAGCTGTAAAGGCCTAAGACTATAGTCTTATTAACATAAAATTAATCTAGCCTTGAAATCACCTTTCCTTTATCTTAATGGACTATCCTATCCATTCTGTTCTTTTTCATTTTAACTCTTACCAGAATGGGGTGAATTTTTATTTGTAGGCAGTGTGAAGCTATGTTCACATAACACATTTATTTACGGTTACTCATTTAACCAATGCTGTGGGTCTGCATAATACATTAAACCATTAACTTATTACTCAGTATAACGAGCTAAAAAGTAGTTGCTAGTTTGTACTTTGGTGCGTCATGCAAACACAACTTGACAGTTGTACTATATGAGTGTTTATGGCGAAATCTTAGTGGACTGTACTGCAGTGGACTTCATAAGCAAAAAACAAAATTCCTGTGGTATTTACATCAAAGTACGTCATTTGTGTAATGATGTAATTTGTGCTATGAAGCTGTTGCAGATGATGTACTCTTTGATTTAAAGGGGCAATCAGGAATAAAAGACACCTCTCCCTCCAGCTAGACTGCTAAACTGTGGTTATAGAAATACAACACGTTCTCCCCAACTGCAAAGAGCATCTATTTGTAACCCAATCCTGCTCCCTCAGTTCTGGAATGGCTTAGTTAGTACAGCACATTTGAGCCAGAATCTAATCGAACAGATTTTAGTTTACTATTATGAAAACCCAGCAATTTAAATCCAGCAAATGGGTGTCATTCATTACATTATTCTGCCTCATTAGGAACAGCTCAGTAGTTCCCTTCCTGTTGAATGCAGATATTGAGCTTTACATGCCATCCCCTACCTTGGACTACAACAGTGTTTTTCAACCTTGGCAAGTTTAAGATGTGTAGACTTCAACTCCCAGAATTCCCCAGACAGCATGCTGGCTGGGGAATTCTGGCAGTTGAAGTCCACACATCTTAAACTTGTCAAGGTTGAAAAACACTGGACTACAATGTCCACAAGTCATAACATCAGGTCCCCGGGATTCGTAGTCCAAAATGCCTGGGGCAATGGGGGTGGAGGGGAGGCAGACCCAAACCAAACAGGCCTATCTGAGGTTTGCGCCAGGCAGCTTTTGCACTAGGCGGTGCTCCGACAGAGCCAAAGGCCCAGTCAGCCACCTTTTTTCCTGGAGAGTAGTCACGATGGAGAGTAATCATGAAGGAGACAGAAAATAATAAAAAGATAAGGAAAAAAAATTAAACGATCTCATTAAGATAATTACTTCCCGAGTTCACATTAGTATATTTTATGATGGTGAAGTCTCACTTCCGAAGCACTGTCCTAGTTTTCACCAGAAACATGGGACTCACTCTTCGGCCTAGCATTATGGATACAAAGCAGTGAGGTACAACCAACCAGAATGCAAAACCATTTTCCTCTCTATTAATATAATTTTCCCTCCTCCCCACCTCATTGCTACTGCTGGTGCCGGCAATTCTCCTAGCGCAGTGTTGTCCAAACTTGGCCACTTTGAGTGGACTTCAACTCCCAGAATTCCCCAGCCAGCCAAGTCAACTCATCTTAAAGTGGCCAAGTTTGGACAACACTGTCCTAGCGCGATTCTCCAAAAAAATTCGCTGCTTCCCGCATTGGAAGACGCTCGTTAGTCTCCCCACCAAGAGCCGCTGTCCCAGTTGGACAGAGGCAGTGACGGCCACCGTGTCGGTGAGGATCCAGCAGAAATCAGCGGGGCTGCATCTTAAGGGGGCTAAGGGACTTCAGGCCAGTCACCCTCTCTCAGCCCAGGCCAGCCCAGGCCAGCCCAGCCTATATAAAGCGGGATAAAAATCTAATCCTAATCCTCCTCCTCCTCTTTCTTGGCCGTCCGAAGCGGGTCGCGCCCGAAGTCTCTGAGAGCTGCCAAAAGCACAGGCGGACAAGACATACAGGCCACTCTCGCCGCAACTCTTTGCTCTCCTCCAGCGGTGTTCGGATTTTGGCAGCCCAAACCTGCCGCCCTATGTCATTAACCGGTCAAAAATTCTAGATCTTTCCGCAATTTGGTGAGGAGCAGCTTCCAGGGAGAGAGAAAACCAACATCCAACGCCGGCCCGTACTAAGACTGTGGACTGTATTTGTCCAATCAGCATAAGCCTAGGGGAGATGACATCACCAGCGGAAAAACGTCACTATCGGTTTCCGGACTGCGGGAGTGGAGGCTTGTCCTCGTGTTCCGTTCTGCGATTTCTTCTGCTCGCCAGCTCTTTTACGGTTATGGCGGTCCGGGCGAGCTTCGAGAACAACAACGAGATCGGCTGTTTCTCGAAGCTCACCAACGCCTACTGTCTGGTGGCCATTGGAGGCTCCGAGGGCTTCTACAGGTGATTAGAGAAGCCGGGCTTGCTTTCTCTTCCTTTCCTCGGGAGTCTCTTTGAAAGCTGATCGCTTCCTGGATCCTGGCCCAGGTTTGCTTTAGTCATCCGACAGGCAATGAAGAGGCCGCGCCTTGATTTTCCGGATCAGGGCCCTTCTCTGCTCCACTGCAGCAGCTTCCTTGGGTTGTAGTTTGGCATTAAAGAATAAGTGGGAAAGGCTGCAGGGGTCTTCCTTTATACTGAAAGAACACGACTGGGCCTTATTTCGTTCTGCTGATTATTGCTTTAAGCGTACTTTGAGATAGGTTGGGTTGGGCAAAACCAAGCAGACAAAAATGACCCAGTGACATCCATGGCCGAGTGGAGACTTCAATGTGGGAGCCCCCAACACCACTCCAGCACTGACTTCTATATCAGGGATCAGCACCTGTGAAGGTCTGCTCTTTTACTCAGCCTACACTGGATACGTTAGTTAGGTCACAAGATGCCAGTAAGAACTGAAGTTCATGATCTTCCTTGCATGTTTAAATCTTTTTCTGTTGTGTTTAGTGTATTCGAAGGGGAGCTTTCTGACACCATTCCTGTAATTCATGCTTCTATTGCTGGATGTCGCATCATTGGCAGAATGTGTGTGGGTGAGCTGATTTCTTCATATAGATTATTTGAGTTTCCCCTAAAATGCAAAATTCTTATTTTAGCCTTAACTTATTTGATAAGTAATTTTTATTTTTATCTGTGCATTTTGTAATATTTCAAAGAAGGAAGGCAAGCTGTTATTGCACCCTTCAGTTATAACGTCTAAACAATACATTTTTATTCTGATAGCTTTTGAGTGAGATCATTAAAAAATGTTTAAAAGTTAAAAAAAATTATTTACAATTTAGTAAAGTTACCAGGCTCCAGAATTGAAACACTAACATTAACACTACGGGGTTGTATTCGTCAAACTTTTATGTTAAGGGAAATCCATTCATATAATTTGGATTTAGTCTATGGGCTCTTCATTGTGTCAGTTGCTACAGTTTCAGGAAGATAGAGGAGCTGCCTATTATCTAAGTGCCTATAAAGACAAAGTATGGAGGATGAGGGGGTTTGTTTTCTCATTACTGCCATATTTATTTTCAAAATCTTACATTAATCTATTGTAAGATTAAAAGATTTTCAAAATCTTATATTAATAATTGAAATAATATGTTCTTTTGTAATGTAGTAAAACCAACAAAATCCATTTATTATTATTTATTTAAATTTATTATGGTTGCCCACTCCCATTTACTAACTTGTTAGACAGCTACGATACTTTTATTAAATTGAATTTTATTCCTGAAGGTAGTAGTGGAATTGGAAGAGGTGACTAGGTAGGCAGAGTGTTGCCATTTTTCTATAATATATGCTTGCATTTGTATTGTGGATGTATTTTGGTAGGAAACCAAGTCTGTGGCAGTGCTGTAAACTGTCATAGGTCAGATACTTTTAAAGAACATTGAATTAGATTCATTGTTTCTTATTTCTGATCCTGGGTCATTGTTTTATGGCATAGAATTTGGGGGGCAGGAATTGAAGGCAATTTTTTCTATACTTTTAGGTAACAGGCATGGGTTATTAGTCCCAAACAATACTACAGACCAGGAACTTCAACATATCCGAAACTGTCTTCCTGACTCAGTGCGAATCCAGCGGATAGAAGAACGTCTTTCTGCTTTGGGCAATGTCACTGCATGCAACGACTACGTAGCACTTGCCCACCCAGACATTGACAGAGTAAATGTCAAAATCTGAATCTTTTAATACTAAACATGCTGTTTGCACTAACTAATCTTTAGCAAAAATTTAACAAACATTTTTTATTCAACATTTGCTATACAGGTAGTTCTTACTTAACAACCATTCATCCAGTGTCTGTTCAAAGTTATGATGGCACTGAATGAATGGTAGTTACAACCGGTCTTTGAAGTTCTGGCCATTGCAGCGCCCCCATGGTCATATGATCAACAGTTGGGCACTTGGCGACCAGCCCACATTTACAACCATTGCAGCATCCCATAGTCACATTTTCCTGCCCTGCGTGAACTGCCTCTGCTTCAACTCACCCCACCCGCCTATCTACCCCTCCGTCTTGGCCACCCTGCACTCCGCCTCCTACCCCTGCCACCCCCTGCCCCCAGCTGACTGTTGCCATCTTCCTCCCACTTCTGGCCCAGGATCCAGGTGCTGGCTGAGGGCGCGGCCCTGGGCTGTGTGTGGTGAGCGCAGCTGGGCGATAGAGCCTTGTCTGCGGAAGGGAGCTTGCCAGGCCTCGCTGGGGAGGAGGCAGCAAGATGGAGTCAGTGGAGGAGGCAGGGCAGCAATGCAGGCAGAGGAGCCATGTCTTCTGCTGCCAGCACGAGGAGTAATAGCCTGCAGAACGCAGTGGGACAGGACAGCAAGGTGCAGCATGCTCCATTGCCAGGCAGGTCAGGAGGGGCAGCGGCTCCCTGGATGAAGGTGGTGGCTGTGTGGGAGGTGCTGTTTGGGGTGGCAGCAGAACTGGAGGAAGTGAAGGGACAAGGGTTTCCAAGAGGTGCAGTGCACGCTCTGCAGCTCACATTGGAAGCACTTCTGAAGAATTGACTGTGAGAGGCCCTTAGGGTGGGTGCTGGAGCTGCTCTTTCAGGAGGAAGGGTGCACCCGGCTGGGGCAGCTGCTGGCCCTTCACAAGGCCTTGCAGGCGGAAGACTGGGCTGAGCAAGCAGAGTGCCTGTGGGTAGTGTCCGTCAGCACTGGGCTTACCCCTCACTGAAGCCTGCAGGCCCTCTGCTCACTCAGCCTCACTTCCAGCGTGAGCTGCAGAGGACTAATTATGTTGAGGTGACCCGCTAGGAAGCACAAAGGCAAGCCCTGCACACACACACTCTCCCCAGGCAGCTGGTATACTAACCATGCAGATAAACAGCTTTGCTGTAAGGTTTGAGGTGTGAAGTCACAGAAAAGCTTGAAAGAACATGAATAAAAGAATAGGGAAATAAAAAGTGAGGAAAATGGACAGCATAGTAATGTCCTTATCAGCCTTTTCTGTCTTGTCTTCACTGACATGCCCTGTTGGTTACTATCTCAGTCATTATTTATGTGATCACATCTCATAATTACTTGATCTTTGAATTATTACACATTAGACATTAGGAGTATGCAACAAATATAAAATAGTCAAATGTAAACACATCTGCCCTTATGGACAAGTCACTTTATGTATGGTGGCTTATGTAGGAAATCCTTTTTGGAGAAGTGATCATATTCTTCAGGTTAGTGACTTTGTTCCTAATTCTCTGGTATACCTGAACTGGAAGGGTATGATTGGAGGTTGTATCCATTGTTAGGTTACTGAAAAAAATACAGCTGGAAGCTTGCACAAGTAGAACAACTAGTGAAAGCATAACTGATCTTGATAATGGAATAGCTTGCATGAGCAGAATCAAAGTTTTGGATTTGGTATTTGAGTTAGAATGAAAATGGGTTGTACAAGTAATTGAAGAGTGACGATATTGGCTGCAGCCCTAGAAATATAAATAAACTGATAGAATAAAACCAGGAAATATGGGAGGTCCTTAAATTTTATTTAAATTAGGGACTTCCTAGAAGTGCCTTTAATGCCAGCTGCCATCTCTCTACTTTGGCATCCTGTTTTCAGGTTGCTGTAACATTTGGCTGGTGTGCAAAGTACTGAAGAAATCTCATTCTTTGGAATGAATAGTAACTACCTCGGAGGAAAAGGGAGACTAAATTATCTGGATTTTAAGGATATTTAGATATAATACAGTTTTCAGTTGATGGGACTTTAAAATCTTTTAATTCATATTTTAGCAATCTAAAGATTCAAAATCTTTTGAAATAGGTTTACAAGATTTAATTGAGTTCTGCCACTAAATATGCATTTCAGTTAGTTTTTTCTTCCCCAGCAACCTTTCAAGGGCACCACTTTAGGTTGGACAGCAAAGTCTGTTCCTTCCAGTTCATTATGAAACAGATACCTTTTTATTCTAACTGTTGCAAATGTCTTTCATTTCAAGATGAACTAATTAAAGCTATTTTGCTAACAATAAAAAACATTGGCTATGTTTAATAGTGTTGAAGTTCTGAGGTTAAAAACAATGAAAGCGTAATGATGATCACTTGAAATCAGATAAATGTAACAGCCCTCATTTTAAATGTCAATTTTTTTTTACAGGAGACAGAAGAGATTCTAGCTGATGTACTAAAAGTGGAAGTATTCAGACAGACAATAGCAGACCAAGTACTTGTGGGAAGTTACTGTGCGTTCAGCAACCAAGGAGGATTGGTACACCCTAAGACTTCTATAGAAGACCAGGATGAGCTTTCCTCATTGTTACAAGTACCCCTTGTGGTAAATATTTTTTCTGTGCAAGTCTTGGAGTGTTCAGTTTCTTTATATCATGAACCAAATTACAGAATAGGATTTTAACATCTTATGACTAGATTTTGTATTGGAGATGTACTCATCCAGAGTTTCACCCCTCAATATGCCACTATAGCTTGGCTAATTCAAAACAGGAGATCTCTTACTACAGTTGTTTCTAATTGTTTCAATATTTTTCCCTTCAACTTCTTTTTGGATTAGATAATGTTGTGTGGTCCTTGCCGCATAAAGAAATAGACAGCAAACCAGTTATTTCCAAATATGCATGACTTAGTGAAGCGTAATCCTAAATGAACCATAAAATTAGGAGCAATGAAGATTTGGATGAACAATTCCAGTGGGAAGACATTGAGAAATATGTCTAGTATAGTTGTGTTAACTGTATTAAATAGCATGTGAGACATCTAGTGGGAATGATGGTAATTGTGGTTCATACATTTTGCTGAGCTATGGTTTATTGTAACCATGATTTGTTTAATAAGCCAGAGTGGCTGGGTTCATAACACCAAGCCATAATGCGTGGTTTGGACAACAGTAGAAAACTGCCAGTATGATGACTGTTGAACGTCATGAATATCATGCATGCCTGCTGAAGGGTTAGTCCTCTGATCTATTTAGTTACAAATAGGGTTCATATTCATGCAGCCTTAGGCAGGGATTGCTGATAGTATGCATGAGAAAGAATTTCTTAGACAACTAGCTATCTTTCTTACCAGGCTGGAACTGTTAATCGTGGCAGTGAGGTAATTGCGGCTGGAATGGTTGTGAATGACTGGTGTGCCTTCTGTGGCCTGGACACAACCAGCACAGAATTATCTGTTATTGAGAGTGTCTTCAAACTCAATGAAGCACAGCCAAGTACCATTGCTACTACTATGAGAGATTCTTTGGTTGACAGGTGAGTCAAACTTTAATCTACTTTCAAAAATTATTAGCGATGGATGGTAGCTGGAATACAACTATACTTATAATGGCTTTCTTCAATAGTCTTAATGTATTTACAGCCTTCTGTAAATTCCAAGGGATTCAGCACTCTGAGAAGATGTATAGTACAGGTAGTCCTTGAGTTACGACTGCAGTTGGGACTGGGATTGCTGTCGCTAAGAGATGCTGTTGTAAAGCACAACATCACATGACCACATTGCTTAATGATGGCAATCCAGGAAGTTCCAGTTGTTGTTGTAACCCAAGACATGTGGCTCGTTAAGCAGGAAGCAGAGGGAGTTGCAGGTAAGAAGCACGGGAGTGCTGCAGGGGGGTGGCAGAAGCCATGGCACGTGTGAGTCAGGAGAGGAGGTACTTGGTGTGGCACGAGCTCAGAAAGGCCAGGGAATGAGGGTGCGGGGTACATGCATTCGCAGGAAGGCCAAGGAAAGAGGCATGGGGGGGGTTGTGTGTGTGCAGTCGCAGGGAGGCCATGGAGAGAGGGCGTGGGGTATGTGCATGCATGTCTGCAATTGCAGTGAAGCCATGGAAAGAGGGTGCAGGGTACATGTGTGCATGTGTGTGATCGTAGGGAGGCTGTGGAAAGAAGGTGCAGGGTATGTGTGTACGTGTGTGCAAACACAGGGAGGCTGGGGAAAGAGGACACAGGGTGCATGTGAGCGAGGGGGGGAGGAGGGCACAGGGTGTGCAAGCAAAGAAAGGTGGGGAGATTTACCCCAGTAACTTACGACCTTCCTTGCCTGCTTCCCGTTGACTTTGCTTGGGGGAAGCTGGCAGGAAAGGGCGCAAATGGTGATCACATAACCCCAGAACGCTACAACTGGTCATAAGTGCGAGCTGGTTGCCAGGCACCCACATTTTGTTCATGTGACTGTGGGGGCATTGCAGCAGCTGGAACTTCAAGGACTGGGCATAAGTCCCTTCGTTCAGCACCATCGTAACTTCAAACGGTCACTGAACAAATGGTCATAACTTGAAGACTACCTGTACCACTTTCTCATTAATAAACATGCAGATGTGTTTCCCTTCTTCCACCTGCTTGGATCTGCTCCCCATAAGATCACATTGTGCTTAATCACTGACTTTTAGGAAGGTGAAAAGGTAATGAAGTGGCATTTACATGATACATCAGGTTAACTGGGCAGAAACAGTTCAGCATTGTTTATTATTACAGGTAGTCCTTGCTTAATGACCACAGTTGGAACTGACAACTCTGTTGCTAAGCAATGCAGGCACTAAGCAAGACATCATGTGACCATGACTAAACAGGGCAGTCAACAGAATGATCATAAGCGAGGACTACCTGTATTGCATTGATAACCTACCATTTCTGTACACAGAATAGTTATCTCCTAACTGTGTGGCTGATGTTTTTATATACATCTCAGTTTCATTTTCGGGTACTGGTTTTCGATTGGACCTTGTCTGAATTTTAGAGATCAAGCATGAAAGTAAAGCTGGAGCCCTTCAAGTATGTTTTTTTGCTAATAATAATTTCTGTTTCCTTTTATAGCTTGACATAATGTGCTCCTTGCCTGCAGAAACACTGCAGGAGTGAAATGCCAGATTCTGATCTTGACTGCTCACTGAAGTAAATCCTCTGTTTAGTGTCCCTCCAGTCTAAGAAGGAGATCTCTACCACAATCGCTTTTTCAAAACTATATTATTCTAAACTCTCTTTGGCAAGCAGGGTTTGAATAAGAAAAAAAAATCATTATGTCCCTTTATTTTGTTAATGTGTTCTTTTGCTTTCATTTATTCATGAGATGATGCTTAGAACTTATTACGTGCAATAATGATTTAAGCAAAAAAAAAATTTTTTTTCACGCTATTTACCAGAATGCTGCCTGAAGAATGCTGATCTTTTCTGTTCAAAAGTGATTGGTGTTTGTGTTGTTTCAGTCTGGAACTTTTCAAGATAGCTTTCACATAGCCAGTAAGACCAGATTAACATAGCTAGATCTTCATGTTAACGATCATGGATCATTCTATATCCAGAAAATAATTTAAGGGGCTGAAAGAAACTATGGAACATTTAAGTAAAGCCAAGTATTCAATAAAGAATTTATGTTTTCTAGGAGGGGAATGGTCGTGGAATCTTGTTTGCCCATATGTGAAGTCACTGAAAAGCCAAAGAGTATTTGTTGTTTAATGGAAAGTCTTTTTCTGTCAGAGGAAATAATAGACTTAAATTGAAAGGTATTTTTTCTGATAGTTACCTTCATGCTTATCTTTTAATATCAGAATATATTGCTCCTATGTCTTAAAGCCACGGTTACGATGTTTGTTGTGCACAAAAATATGAGTTCTTGCAGTTAGTTTATTTGGAATTGGGGAGATTTTATGATAGCAACACAGTCAAGTTAAAGCTTTAATAAACTTTAATCCTTGAAATAATTGGTATAGACTTTGAGTTAGACTTGAAATAGCAAGAGCTGTATCAAATTGAAGTCTGGATAGGTTTCATTGTACGTAACCCTGGGAATGTCTGCACTTTTAAGTGGGAATATATAGGGTCAGACATTATTTCCATCATTTGGCTCTACTTGTGGAATATACATAGAAAGCTATTGCCAGTAAACTGAGAAGTTGATATTTTTGTTATGGTAGTAAACAAAAATAAACTTCATTGCAGTAAATACAGTGAACTTGCATCTTAGAAACTGACAGATTTCCTGGACCATTAATGAGATAATCAGTCTTCCAATGGATTTTAAAGAGTTTAATGATGTGGTACAGACAGACATTTATTTTAGAATGAATTAGACAAAATTGTAGCCCTTTGGAAAAGATAACAGATACTTTCAATAAATGTATTGGTCTTTGATCTCATGAGTATTTGATGTGTATTACAGCAGGGGTGCACAGCTTTTTTTGACTCAACAGCTGAATCTGGTTTGTGTGACATGCCAAGGTGCATATTCTTAACAGTGGGTGAGTTCAGGATTCCATTGTTCAAGGTGCTTTTTTCCTCCAGTGTTTTCAATGGTGCCCTAGACCTCTGCAAGTCTTAAAGCATCCATTTTGCTCCCTCAGCCCCTCTCAATAAAAGAAGATAGGCTAAGTACTTGGCCCATCCACTCTGGGTGCTTGTGAAAGGGGTAATGGCAGTACTTTTGCCAATCAACTTAGACCCTGTATTATAGTACAGCTGCGGTTATACCACATAACCAGATTAGGAACTAATCAAGCTATTGTACCAAACTTTAATCTGGGCCCAAAAACTAATAATACAAGGGAAAATAATACAAGATCATTGATAGAATAACACCGAAGAAACGTTTAGCTGCTAGTTCAGGACATATATGCAAGGAGGCCTTTTCATATCAGCGCTGAAGTCAGGAAATGCCTGTTAAGTCCCACTTGATCCAAAGGAGACAAATGCTAAGGCTGAAACAATCTAAACAGAGTTCATACTATAAACCAAGCATGAGCATAGTACACAGAGTATTACTTTATTTGATGTAAGGCTTGAGACTAAGTGTATCCATTTCTAGAAATTACAGCAGTAGTTCTCAACACACTTGGATTCTGAAAGTGGGAGATGTGACCTCTCAGTGCTATCCTAGCCATCATGGAAACACTTGATAACACTACTCCCAATATCAAAGAAGAGAGAGGAAGCACAGACCCTTGATCTCCAAGCAATATCAGATCAGCATAAATTTGCATTAACCAACAGAGTAGTTTAATAGCTTTGCATTAAACCCAATGAGAGGATTTTTTTAAAAAAAATCAAGCTGAGAAAGGAGGAAAACAACAGAAATACAGTTGTAACCCTACTTGTTTGAGCCTGGTGAACTTTGGAATCTGGCTTCTCAGTGACCAAATTCAATCCCACCCACTTTATAAATTGTTTAAAGAAATAACAGTTAAGCTGGTTCTTAATTTTCTATGAAGAATTTTCTATGGTCGTTTTCTGAGTCTCAACTGGCTTAATTCCAAAGTAGAAGCTATGTTTAGATCAATTCATTCAAGTCTAGAAATATATTGAAAGATTGCTTGATAACATGTGGGTACAGTAAGATCATTATAAACAATCAAGCATAAAACCAAGATTCACATTTGCAACATAAATAGATGTTACTCTGCCCAAATCTTTAAAAGGTCTTTGCAACAGTGCAGTTAAGTGGCTTAAAACCTTGACTATTAGGACTGAAAATGCATATGTGCTATCAACTTGTCTTTCACTGTCATATCGTGCATGAGTTGATGATGTGCTCATAGCTCATTTTGGTACATAATATTAATAGCACAGTACTACCACATCCATTCTATACTGCATTTCATGTTGAATGCACAAAAAGAGTTTATTGTAGCCCATGGCTAAAAGTCAACATGCTCTAAAAACCATGGATTCTGAGATGCCTTTTAATCTGTGTCATTAAAGAAGTGCTTTACAATCCTATAGTGTGGCTTACTGGACTTTCAGGATATCAAAAGTATAAAATATATTTCATTTAAAATTGTGCATGACTTTTCTTTCTTAAACTAGTATGTTCTCAGTTACAACATAAATATAAACTAGTATAACATTTACTAATTCCAGTGTTTGCAGGGGTTGAGACAGAATTATCTATTTCAAAAAGAAACTAGTTCTCTGCTCTGGAGTTGTTGTTTTTTTTCCCTTGTAATAATTATGTGGGAAATAGTTTGAGTGTTTAATCTTTACCATAGTCATCTGTTTTCTTTAACTTTTCTTTTGAATCATTTTCAATCATTTTCCCTAGCTGGGCCTTGTGTGTGAGCCCAGCTGAAAAAAGATAGCATGGAATGGATTTACAGAATAGAATCAGTGAGAATTTGGAAAACCTGCACCTTTCCATCCTTTATTTCGTTATTGCCTAGTAGAACCATTGAAAGCAACGGATTTGTATTGATTAAAAAATTGCCACTTTGATTTCAGTGGATCTGCTTAGAGAATCACAAAATCTGGAAACAACCCTCCCTCTGCTAATGGACAGTATATTCCCATTCTCTTGACAGAATTGGCATTGTATAGCCATCTAGTTCAACTTTTCTTGCAGGAGCGAGAAAGATTTCTGAGGAGAGGACCATACTACCTTCCATGTGTGGGAAGTCTGCTCACATAAATTGTTATGTCACTTGGAGAGATTCCCATAATCCATAACATAGTCCATTCAGCATTCCTTTGGAAGAGGCAGGGTTTTTAGGACGAGAAAGCAGCAAAAATATTACTTTTTGTCCATATTCCTTCATGGATTGGATCCAACACACCCATGTTTATGATTGCCTTTTTAAGGGGCATGCACAAAACAGAAAATATTTTGTACTGAACCTGAAACTGCCTCATAAGTTCTACCAAACCTTTGTGAGTGGCTGCAGTTGTCAGAACTGAAACCAGCAATTTTATGGTTCTGGGTTTTGGCTGAGACAAAATCCAGAGGGGGCCTACTGGAAGAGTGAACAGGGGAAGGCTGATGTGCCTGCTCTTCTTTCCCATCCGCTTCCACTTGGCTTATGCACTGTCCTATCCATTGAACTCAGCACCTTCCTTTTCTTACTTCCCTTATGCTGTGCTTGAAACTCAACATTGGCTGCAACAGCTATGGTGAGGTAGGGGAAGGCAGGCCATGGGAAGATTGGGTGTGGGCAGGCCGCCCAGATACACTGCAGTTGAAGCCAAGGAGGTTGACAGGCAAGGCCCTATCAAACCCTAATCTTCTGAAGGCTTTTCTCATAATGCCAAAGCCCCTCTCTCATGAAAAAAGATTTTATCTTTATATTCCATGTTTGGTAATTCTTTGAATTCAACCTTTCAAACGGAAGGCTCACTGCTGCAGGTGGAGCTGCTGCCATATTTCACTTAAAACAAGCACTCAACCACAGAGAAAAAATCCAAACTTCAAACAAAACAGTCACAGGCAGGGTAATAAATCCATAAATCACCCGTCACTCAGGAATGTAAGTCCTTGCTTCCAGCACGCCTGGATTCACGCCTTGGACATCATTCCTGGAACCTCACGCCTGGAATCCTGTTCCCGGAACCACTGACCTCAGTCCTCAGTCTTGGGCACTTGGTCCTGGTTCTGCATACTGGGTCCTCTCTGGACTCTGAAACTTAGTCCTGAGATCTGAGCTCTGAGCGCTGGGCCCATAACCTGTTGCGCAGAGTGCAGCAAAAAAGGTCCCAAAAATCCTGCTCTCTGATGGTTCTGTAGCTAAAGTAACCATGCAAGGTGGAGTGTTCATACCTTGTTTGGGAGAAGTGGTTTCTGATGTACTCTGTGTTCCTACACTTGATTTTTCTCTTCTCAGTGTCCCTGTATTAACTCGCATTGGTTATTCTGTTATGTTTCAAGGTTCTGAATGCTATGTTACAAAAGAGGGGGCTGAATGTGCAAGAGGGAGAATGGTTAATCAATTGTATGAAATGCTTCCTAAACAAGATGTGTTAATTGGAAGTTGTGCAGGTAATGTTCCTTTACATGATAAATGCATTCATTATTATCATAGAGTATTAGGTCATCCTGGATGGAAGTGTTTGTCACAAATGGCCAAAGTGTATCCAGAACAGATTCAAGAAGTGTTCTAAGTTTCTTGATTGTACTGTGTGTAAAGAATCTAAGATAAAATCTGCCCCTGTCGCCAGAAAAAGCAGCAGGATTTCTACAAGACCATTTGCTCTTGTGCATGCTGACTTAGCTGGTCCGTTTCCTCCGAGTGAGGGGGGAGCAAGATTCATGTTTGTTTTAGTGGATGATAAAACACATTTTGTTATGTGTTGAAACAGAAGTCTGAAGCATTCTCTCGTTTCAAAGAATGTGTGTCTATGGTTGAAAAAAGACATGGATATAAAGTAGGGAGTTTGCAGACTGACAGAGGGGGTGAATTTATGAGTCTTGAGTTTAAAAATTGGCTACGTAAGAAAGGCATTTTCCACAGATTAACAAATGTGGGCATGTCTGCTGAGAATGGGATTGCTGAGCGCAAGATCGGTGTTTTGAAAGTAATTAAGGATAGTTTAATCATTGATAATCAATTGCCAGCCAGATTTTGGGGTGAAGCAATTTTAACCGGTATTTCTTACTAATAGACATTGGAATTCAGCTGTGAATGAAGTTCCTTATTTTTTGCTGTATGGTAAACATCCGTGCTTAAAGCATCTGCGTACATTTAGAACTTTTGCTTATGTACAAATTCCTAAGTCTCAAAGAAGGAGAAACCAACCAAAAAAACCGCGTTTGAGATTTATTGGTTATTCTCAGGAGTCAAAGGGTTATCGATTTTATCTGGGCAGAAACCGGATAGTTATCTCTAGAAATGCGAATTTTGAAGAGCCTTCTGATTGGCAAAGGCTGCATGCAAATTCAGAGGTTTTTTTGGAGTCACAGACAGATTTAGCTAGAGAGCAAACACCACTTGTTGCACCCTCCTCTCCACAGATAAAGCAGAAGCAGAGGCTTTAGCTGAAGTAGAAAAGAGAGAGGAGAAAGTAGAGGAAATACAAGAGAGTTTTGAGATTCCTCGTAGGTCAACACGAATAACAAAAGGTGTTCCACCAGAAAGATTTGTTATTCAACAAGTCAGGGTGTGTCAAATAACTTGTGAGCCACAAAATTTTCAGGAAATGTTATCATTGCCAATTGATGAACAAGATAAATGGAATGAAGCTATGGATACTGAGTTCAATGCATTAGTAAATAAGAATGTTTTTGAAATTGTTGATTTACCTGAATCAGAAAAAGCCATAGGTTCCAGATGGGTGTTTAGAAAAAAAGCTTTTACCTGATAATACTGTTCAGTATAAAGCTAGACTGGTTGCACAAGGTTATTCACAAGAACAGTTTGTGAATTATAATCTTACATTTGCACCTACAGTTAGGCCTGAATCATTGCATGTAATGTTGGCCCTAGCTGCACAAAGAAATATGGTTGTACATCATTTTGATGTAGATACAGCTTATTTAAATGCTGAGCTTCATGAAACTGTGTATATGAAGCAACCTCCAGGTTACACATGTGAGGATTCCCAGAAAGTATACAGATTGCGTAAAGCACTGTATGGATTGAAACAAGCTGGGAGATGTTGGCATCAATGCTTAGATAAAGCTTTGTTGGAAATTGGTTTCAAGAAATCAATAGCTGATCAATGTGTATATACCAAAGGAACTGGAAAAGATTATACAGTACTTCTCACTTATGTTGATGATTTCTGTCTTGCTACTAGTTCTTTAAACTTGGTAAAAGAGTTTGCCAGGCAAATAGAGCATATTTTAAATTGAAAGATCTAGGTATGTTAAGATACTACCTTGGGATTGAAGTGCATAGAGCTGAAAATGGAGACATCTATCTGAGTCAAAAGAAAAAGATAGAACAGTTGTTAACACACATGGGAATGTTAGATGCAAAACCTGTAAAAACTCCAATGACTTGTGATTTTTTGAAAAATGAAACATGTGAAAAGTTGTGTGAAACACCTGCAATGTATCATTCTGTGATTGATTCTGTACTACACCTAGCACAATGGACACGTCCAGATGTGTCTTATGTTGTTGGGATTTTGAGCCGTAAGGTGGCTAATCCTACAGAACATGACTGGCTAGGATTGAAAAGATTAATGAGATATTTAAAAGGTACAATAGATTTTTGTCTTAAAATGTCAACTAATGGGTCAGAAAAGCCTGTAATTTTTGTTGATAGTTCATTTGCAGAAGAAAGTGACAGAAAGTCCATAACTGGGTTTGTTTGTAAATTTGGTGAATCTACAATTGCGTGGAAAGCAAGGAAGCAAACCTCCATTGCCTTGTCTACTGCAGAAGCTGAATTCGCAGCTTTATCAGAAGCAATCTGTGAATTAAGATGGTTTCATCAATTATTCACTGATTTAAACATTCAAGTGTCATTGCCTTATACAGTGTATGAAGATTCCCAAGCCTGTATAGGGTTAGCTAAAACAGAAAACATTAGAGCTCGTACAAAGTATGTTGATGTAAAGTATAAAAATGTGAGACGAGCTATGTTAGAAAATTTCATTGATCTTGTGTATTGTGCATCTGAAACAAATCTTGCAGATGTATTTACAAAATCATTGCCTATTGTACAACATGAAGCAATGTTAGCAAACCTTGGATTAGAACAAATGTAAATTGTTGTTGTATTGCTGTAATCAGTTGTTTATACTATCTGTAACACGTGTTGTGTCGTGAACGGGCTGAGAGGGGTATCAGGATTTTCTCATGGGAAGAAGGTCATCCCGTTCCCTATACAAAAACTGGTGTCGAGATTAATGTAAACAAAGTATCTTGTGATTCTGTTATGATTTTTACTGCCACCTACTGTATTGTGTATGCTAGTTATTCAGTGGGGGGGGGTGACATGCTGGAAATATAACGGGAGGGCTAAATGCCCAGCCTGTTCAGTTTATCTTGTAAGGTTAACCATGTAGGTTTTTATAGGTTATGTAGTCTTAACTAGTAACCAAGTAGTGTACCTCTTCTCTGAGAGTGTTTTTTTAGCTAGAGACTTTGTTGTGGTTAAGTCTTGGAAGCTAAGGTGAGAAGAAGTCTTTGTTATATCCTATATTTTGTATGCAACTTGTATTTTATGAAGTTTTGCATTTTTATCAATAAAGACCAGTTAGTTTATATTTTCCGACTGGATTTTCTTTGGAAAGCTAACTATGGATATTGCATTTTGCAAGCTCTCATGCTGATGTGTAAGTTACCTGAGAGCAGGATTTTTGGGACCTTTTTTGCTGCACTCTGCGCAACATTTCTCAATCTCCCCTTAATCATGTTTTGCATCCCCTATTCTCCTATTTCCATATACTGATGCCAATAAACAGTGACTTATTTACACTGCCAAATTTTAAAATTACAAGCTTTAAAATAACAAAACATTAATTTCCTGATTTATGTCACCCCTTCCATCATTGCAAACCAAAATTCCCGTTGCAAACTTGCCCACACATTTTACTGTTCTAATGCATATGTGATTTATTTTCACTTATATAAATGGCTGAAAATATGGAGCATACATTTCATCTTATAATGGTAACAGTTTATTGTTGCCAACTTAAAATAGTGGTAATATGACATTTAAATATTTATTACATGACAAGTTATTAAAAACAAGATCATTAAGGTCTGCATTCACATCATTAGTGTTTATAAATTTAATTTCTTAGTCTTGCAGACTAGTTGAATTCAGAAATTTCATTTCTGTTAGTTTTGGTGATCTGAAATGACTTTAGAGCTGTTTGAAGTTGTGGTCTACACAAAATTACCTCCTAAGAGCTCTTTGTGTTTGTTGTTGAAGAGTGGAGACATTACCATGAATGTACAAAACATCTGACCAGCAGGTATTGGAAAAAATGGTATTCAGGTAATTGCCTGGATCCTGTAATAAATTAAAATCTTTCAGAATGACTAAGCCTCAGAATGTCCTCTTCAAAAGGTACTGAAATGTTCCTTTTGTGGCCCACAGAACTGTCCTTTTTTTATGAGGCAAGTGTAGAAAAAAAGACTCAACAGGTGGTTGGCTACACTGGCAAATGCTGGGTTTAAAAGAGGGCACTGAAGAAGATTGCTCAAGTGAATTGAAAAAAGGTTGAAGCAAACTCCTCTTGAGGTCTCCCAACACTCACTGAGTGGGTTGGTCAAATATGTCACACTAAGACACACGGCACTGAGGCAGTCAGAAGGAAAGCGGCTCTACAGTGCAAGGCCACCTGGGTTTAGTTGATTTTTGTTTTTGTTTTCAATCCCAGAATTCTCTGACTCATTTACGCCTCTTGAAGAAGTTGTTTGGCAGGCTATCCATCAAACCACCTTCTAATGTCTGCAGCCCATCATCATCATCTCATGAACCAAATGAGCTACTGAACTTGTCATACCCATTCCTGCACAGGTCTTCTGTAGTATGTCACACTTTGCTGAACCTCTTTATTTTTGAACTGGAAGATTGTGTATACCAAGACAAGGATACACAGAGATAAAATGCAGGGGATCACAACTGCAATTGCATTAACGGTGCTAGGCACATCGTTTATAGTTACCATAATATCAACATCATCATGAGACAGGCGTCGGTCTTTGCTTCGTTCAACTTCCTTCTGGTTGCAACCCATCCAGTCTTTGAGAATTGACCTAGGGTACCCTGGCTCCACAGTCAGCCTCTGGTTATCAAACTTCCAGTATTCCTTACCTTTATAAAAGTAAGTATAAACTGAAAAAGAAAGCAAAGATTACTCCTTTCACGACTACTAGAATCATAGAGTTGGAATCAGTCATTTAGGCCATTGTGCATAGGAATCCAAATTAAAGCTTCTCAGACAAATTGCTGTCCAGAATTGGACAGAGTTTTGAAGTGGGGCCCAACCAAAGCAGAACAGAGTGGAATGATTACTTCTTATGATTTGGAAATTGCGTTTCTTTGATACAGCCTAGCATTTGTCTTCTTTGCAAGCCACATTATACTGCTGGTTCATATTCAGTCTGCAATCAACTATAATTCCAAGATCTTTTTTGGAAGTATTGTTAGCAAGGCAGGTATCCCTCATCCTATACATCTGCATCTGATTTTTCCTTCCTAAGTGAAGAACTTTTCTTTTTAAGTTTTATTTTTACTTTCAGCCCATTTCTCAAATTTATCAGCATAATCTTAAATTTTATTTCTGCCCTCTAGATGATTAGCTACTGCAGTCAATACTGTATCATCTGCAAATCTGATAAGCATTTTCTCATGTCTTCAACCGAATAATTAATAAAATATTGAAAAGTAGAGGACCCCAAACTGATTCTTGTGACACCCCACTCAATACATCTCTCCAACTGAATGAGAAATTATTCCTGAGCACTCTCTGAATATAAATTTGAACACAGTTTGGAATACAATACAGTTTTCAACTCCCATTAATTGTCCTACAATTCAGCCCATACTTAACTAGCTTGTCACATTAATCAGCATGTCATGGAGTACTTCGTCAAATGCTTTGCTGCAGTCAGGGTATAGAAAGTCTGCATACTAAGGAGTGAAGATAAAACAGAAAACTCTGTATATGGCAAGATTAGCCATACTTCAGAAGAAAGAGTAAAAAGAAACAATTATTTAGGTTTTCCTACATAAAGAAATTACATTTGCTTCATTTGCATGAGAAAGAACTTGGGAAATGAGGATAGGAATAAGCATCCATTTATTAAGGTCAGAGGAAAGCTCACTGATGAAATCAATCCAACTTCTAGCTGAAATACAGGATTCAATGAAGCAGAAGCCTAGCCAAATTTTCCAGGAACAGAATATGTACTGCCTAGGCAGGTAGCTGCTTATTAGCATGTGTCTCTGCACTCTTATGACTGCTCAGTCATGGCAATCCAAGTGCTTTGCTTAGCAAAAAAATCAGACATGAAATGCTACTGAAACAGATGCCACACGTTCATACTCACAGCCTTCTTTGCTGACAAAAGCCCCTTGTGGAGCTTGTGGAATCCCTTTCCACACAGTGATTGGCTTGGGGTAGCCTGGATCTGTGGCTCTCTTGTCTTCATTGTACCTCCAGTATCTATCTCCTTTGAAGAAATAGGTTTTACCTACAGGTTCCCACCGTAAAGCTGTGTCAATTCCTTCCCGGGGAAGACAGCTGCCCAACTCCACTAGGCTGTGCGGGTAACCTGGTTCTGCTGTCACTTCCTTAAAAACCCAGTACTTATCTCCTAGATATGACAAGGGAAAGAACACACATTATACACAATTACTGAGAGCTAATAAATTCATTAACTGGATTTTTTTTTTTTTTTTTTGATCCGACAGGTTCAGAAAATAGCAGGCAATAATGTTTCACTGATTTCCTTATCTGACTCAAAAGGGTTTTTTGATGGATGAATCACCCAGAGAGCTTAATCTATTGGACAATATCAAATTGCAGTTGATAAACTGCCTTCCACAAAGTTTACTATGTGACTGCAATGTGTTGGAAATTTTAAAGGTTTTAAAGGTTTTCTGGAAAATAATCCATAATTCAGAAAGTTGATGAAAATATGGACTAAAAATTATCTCTCTCTCAGAATTATTATCTAAAGAATAGATGTTTTAAAAAATACTTAACAATAAGGACACTTTGCCTATGCTTCCAGGATTGATAAGAACATCTGAACATCACCAAGTTTTCTAAATAATAATAATGATAACAACAACAACTTATTAAATTTGTATGCCGCCCGACTCTTGACTCTGGGCAGGTTGCAATAATCAAACAAATAAATTACAATAAAATCAATAAAACGTAAAAGATAAAAGATGGCAAGCATGATGAAGCGAGGGGTCTCACTCCCCCTCACCAAAGGTCTGGGTGAAGAGCCAAATCTTCACGGCTCTTCTAACCAACAGTAGAGGTGGGGCCATTCGGATCTCGGGGGAACCTCGTTCCAGAGGGCAGGCACTGCTACAGGGGAAACACTGTCACTTTTTCAGGTAAAACACTATTTACCTCTCAAGTAAGTCTTTCCCTCCCCCCACCAATTACTTGATAACATTGATTTCCAAAAGAAAACCATCCCAAATCTTATCCTTCCTTCTTCTATAATCTTAATGTAAATTCTATTAAAATGTAATGTTTGGAGGGGGCTTTTTTAACCAAAAGAATGCATAATGTTTTTAATGTCTTCACATCCTTGCTTTTCACTACTTTAATTATTTGAAACAATTTAGAGAACAATTCTCAGGATGTTTCTAGTGGTTCGCACAATCCCTACTTTTTTCACTTTCAAAACTTGCTTCCATTCATCCTTTTTGTCTCTACCCTGAGAGCACTGCTCAGTTTTGACTCAAAACTAGACAGAATTTTCTACACAGGGCGAATGGCAAAGTTAACGGACCAATTAAAATGTGGATAAATTTATGGAAGAATGGTTCCCTTTCTTGAGTTACATAGAAGAATCACAAAATATAAAAATAACTGATACTTAATGCAATAGTAATATAGAAGTGGAATAAGTATATAAAATAGTATAATGAGACAAGAAAATAGTAAATTAATAGTAATAAATTCACTGAGAAGAGATTTGGAAATTGCTGTATGTATTGTTCTATGTGTAATTTTGTAATTAATGTTAGTATATGTTATGTGTTTTATGTATATAAGTTTATTTATAATTATTTGTTTATTTGTTTGTCTTTTTTAAATAATAAAGTTTAAAAAAAAAAGAATTTTCTACACAGTTCCACTTTACGGCAGAGCATTTTGGGAATTCAATGCCTTAATTCATGATCTATGCCTTTCCCAATTCAACATTTTCCAAATTTTGCAAGGCGGCACACACTACTTATTTTTCCCATTACCTTACTCTTGCAGCTTATCATACTATACAAACAATATTTTAAAAAGGTGGCAGATTGACACCAAACTGACAGCAGTTTCTGGAAAACTGAAGGTTCTCTGAGACATAGCTTAATGTAACAAAACAAAGAAAACTAGTTTTAACCTGAAAAGGCCAGAGAAATACAAACAGAAGCCTTTGACAATACCTTCTTGATAAATTGTTAGTTATGGGATTGTTCCTCCAGCAACAATGGTGGAGGAGACTGCAGGTTAAAAGACTTAGCCAATTATGTTTCTCACAGATGTTTATAAAGTATTGCCCAGTTTTGAAATTTTGAAGTTAAAAGGAAACAATATACATATAAATACACGTATTTCTATGATGATAAGATGATAGCATTTTACATATATGTTTTCTTATGTATATGTTTTAAAATTATGTTTTAGAGTGATTAACCTTCTATAATCTCTGGAGTGCTCAAAAATCATCAAAGGTGAAAAACTGAATGAAAATTTATTAAGACCAAGTTTTCAGTATGTGTTAGCATCTTTTGCTGATTTGATGGATATGCATATATTATGGTAGAACTGTTTGTGTTTACTTGATAAAATGTTTAAAAAATACCTTTAAAGAAAACAAATTTTCCATCAGATCTTTCATAGGCAGCATCAATTTTTGCTGGGAGCCCTTTCCAGAACTGTTCGATTTGCATAGGATAACCCTCTTGCACTCGACTGTTACGGAGACGCCAAAACCAGCGGTCCTAAAAAAGAAAAATTGCCTCCTAGGATTATGCTTCAGATTCCAGTAAGAGGTAACAAAAGAGTGAAGCCAGGTTTTATACTGTCTTCTTTAAAATAGCACTGCAATACATGTTGCTATCTGAGGCACAGCAGCAGGGTGAGATGCACAGGACCCAAAGCCAATCAAGTTATTTTGGCACAAGTAGAATTTTACTTCCAGAAAAGCAGAGAGGTACTTACATTATCAGGTACTTGGATTATTTCTAATACAAATACCTCTCCCCTTCCCTGGAAGTAAAAGGATTAAGACAGGCTTTCTCACTCTATCTAATAATAGAACTGGCTCCTGACTCCAGTCTTTCCCTCCCCCCACCAATTACTTGATAACATTGATTTCCAAAAGAAAACCATCCCAAATCTTATCCTTCCTTCTTCTATAATCTTAATATCCGTCAACTAATGCATAAATTTGCTCCCACTCCCATTTATTTTATTTAAAAACATGAAATTCAGAACAGGATGTAAGGCAATAAAAGGGTTTACAATATTAAACAATTTAAAAACCTGTATTTGAGACATAAAAAACCATAAAAACACAAAGAAACAACAACACAGTTTATAAAAATAGTACTCAAACATTAACAAATGGTTTTTAACTCTCAGTTGTTTCTGAAGAGACAAGTCGTTTCGGGTGAAGTGGATGAATGACTCACAGACTGCAGGAGCGAGTGGGCCAAAATATTGCTCATTTTGGGAGATAGTTCAGGATTTGGAGAAATAAAATGGGAGCCTTGCAAGTTCATTTTTCCATTGGGTGTGAAGGTACAAAATGGCTACTTAAAACTTCTGCAAGGTTAAAGCACTCACTAATTCCTAAGCATCCCCCCAAGTCCAAAGATTTTGTTTGCCTTCTAGTGACATTTTATTATTAGCCTCCATTCCCTACTCTTGCAGCACTTGGAAAACCCAAAAAATTGAGTGTAACACCCAGGTGCATTCTTTGACCTGGCCTGATGAATAGTTGATCTGAAGAATGGTTGTTACTTGAGTATTGCTCAAGATGGCTGCCATTACCAGAAAAGCACCGAAGCAACCATTCCCAATCCGTTGCTTTCCAGGTGTATTAGATGTTCCATATTTTTCCAGACAGTAGGGCTCTTGGCTATACTGGCTTAAAATTTAAAAGTTGTAGTTCAACTGATCTGAAGAATCACCAAGTTGGGGAAGGATACTCTAAGCTGGTGGCTCCATGCATACCTTCATGAGGCTGGAGAATATGCAGCAATGCACACAAGAAAGAACATCCACGCCATGTAGGCCTTCAATAGCTAACACTTGCCCCTTGGACTGAACCCAGAAGTGATGCTACTACAATTCAGCTAAAATAGTCATAATTTTACCTTTCTCCCCTTCTAGGGTTAGGTTTTTTAAAATATATTTCTAGTTTACTGTACTAACACCAAATATTGTTTGAATGCAGTAAAAAAAAGTGTATGCCTTTTAATGTTAATTCTTTATATAGAGAGGATTTTTAAAAGAACACATTGGAGTGTTCTTAAAAGATTTTAAAAGGACACAGTGGAGACATTAAACATGCAACAATCAGAAATGTTAGCACCTTGGGTTACCATCTCATTCAATGTAGCCACTGGCCATTCTGCTGACATTCTAGATCTGTAATCTTTACTTGAGGACATGACCAATGCTTCTGTTTTGTGGTACACAACCAGCTGCTCGGCTCAAGAGAACATTTTAAAGAAGCAGCAATCACTTTCCTTTTCCGCAATTAAACCAATGCAGGGAATCCATTTAGAGACTATAGCTTACTCAGCTTAATGATACATCCTGCTTTGCTCAGCAGATTTACATATTGTGATATAGATTCCAGATCTAGAGTACCACTAAAATGTTTGCACTTTTGGATAGGATTAATGCTACTACCTTGTTTTTCCCAAATCACAGAGAAAAATGTGCAAACTTGTTTCTATTTGCGTAAACAATTTGATATAAGAGAGGCTTTCAGTGGTACAAAACTCATCACATTGTGGTCCTTTGTTCTGTAACAGTGCTAACATTCCGATTTTAAAAAATATTATTTGGTACAAAACGTTTTAATAAGAAAATCACTAAAAAGTGAGAAATTATTTTGGAAATAGAGGTTTTTCTGAGAGATATCAGAGGTCTGTTCTAGTCCAAATGCTCTCTAACCCATTTCAGAAAATTAATACAAAATCATAACATTATTACTTCTCATGTTTGCAGAGCAAAATGTCAAAGGCTATGAAAATACTTGCCTTGCTACAAAACCCATCCTCGTGCCCCTGAACATACCTAGGCCCCATTTATGAAATAGAACCACTATCAGTTAGAAGAACTCTTCACATGCACTAGAGTCCCCAAAGGCAGAAAAAACTGCTAGATCAAAACAAATACTGAAAGCAGAACACAGCATATGCTTGGAAACAATAAAAAAAATACTTATCCTAAATTAAAAATGGTTTAAGTTATCTAAATATTTGTGACGGAAACGCATTGTGTCACCTGCTACACTAAAGTATCATAGTCACTTCCTCAGACAAGGAATGCAAGCAAATTCACTGTGAGCCATTTATTATTCAATGCAAATGACTTGGTTGACGCGCAATTAATTATATGCTCATTCGTAGTATATAGAAGTTAATGAAAACCACACTTACAGAATAGTTCTTCCTACCTTGAAAACAAACATTTCTCCTCTGAACAGAGCCACAGTATTGAAATTTCCATCACATATGTTGGGTTTGCTGCCTGGAGCAGAAGGCCTGTCTCCTAGAGGGGGCCTGGGAGGCCGGGAATGTCTGTCATGTTTTCTTTCTGAAGTAGAATGGATTCTGCGGACAGGAAGGGTTGGTAAGGGTCTGGTGGGTTCCAGTGGTTCAGCAGGTGGACCTAAGCAAAAAGGAAGGGGGAAAACCAAAAAGCAGTCGGAATATTTTCCCCAACACATTAAACACTGTCAGAAAGCCTGAGCATGTCGTTCTAAATATTTTATCAGAAGATTTCCTTTTACTATAAACTGCAATATAATCTTCAGTGTCCTACAGCAAATTGTACTCATGCTTTTGGGTAATATAATCCACCAACAGTATTGGATTTTTCTACATAAAATGCTTCAGTTATTAGTTTAACTATCAATGGATGCAACCCTTTTATGGTTGCTGTGGAACGTGTTGCAGATCACATGTGGATGATGCTTGGGAAAAAGTAGCAAAAAAATTAAGGCACTTTATTATTTTCTTGCAAGCGTGGAGAAAATATTTACTGGGTTATGTGTCACTCCAACGCTCAGGGGACATGTTTATATTTTATTGCTACAACCTGGCAGTGCATTTGCACACTATTGCAAGTTAGAAGTGCCATGGCACTGCAAGGTGTTATTCAATTATAATTTTGGATGGACTGAGGGCACTGAGATGTGGAAATACTAGCAGAGAGATGTGGGCAAGAGTGCTTTGCTTATAGCATACAAAGATCAATTTGTGGTATATCCAGAGTATTATATTTCTTTTGTATTTTTCTTTCTTAATTGATTTCCCAGGTGTTGTATTGCCATGATCTGGGCATGTCTGTAATTTATCTTCTTCCATGGAATATATGCAGTTTTATATATTTAAAGTTAGAATGCTTTTTTTTAAACTTCAGCAGAAAGGCAACATATGGTGGAAGAGACCTATCTCTCAAATACACTGGACTGGGCTTATAAAGTGGGTGCCAGGTGGGTGAAGGCTCTCTGGGAGATAAGTGATAGTAACAGAAACTACCAGGCCACTCAGTGTTTCTCAACCTTGACAACTTTAAGATGTGTGGACTTCAACTCCCAGAATTCCCCATGCTGGCTGGGGAAATCTGGGAGCTGAAGTCCACACATCTTAAAGTTGCCAAGGTTGAGAAACACTGAGGCCACTACTCCAAAGCAGGAGGCAGGACCAGGGTTTGAAGACCCAATGGGCTTTTTGGAGGCAATGTTTGGAACCTCCAGCCTTTTACTTGCAGACTTCAACAATTTGCTACACCGAGGTTATTTGATACAATGCATGGTGACAATAGAATATTCTACTCCTGTATAGTGAAAGCTGTAGCTCTTGATCTTTTTTTAGTTTTTCTTCCTTTTTTCTTTTTTGTTGCTCTTTTCTTTATTGATATTTTGAAGGAGAAAGTTGTTCTAATACTTGAGAGGGAACTCCTTGTAATTACATGAAAACAGGAAGAAAAGGAGAGAAAGGATCAAGAAATAGAAATGCAGTCTTGTGAAAGAAACCCTGTGGGGAGAGGCACTATAAAGGCTTAGAGTGAAAGTACATTCCTTTTGGCATGAGTATTGCTGGCATATGCAATCTAAAAATCTTTTTGGATAATGTTGGCACAGGTATGAGATAAGGAAAGAGGATGCCAAGCTTGCTACCTGTAACATCATATATGCTGGTCAACAGATGCTTGTGACATTTCAGTAGCTGCATTCTACTTTATGGTCTGTACTCTCAGCAGTTGTCCTTGCCATAGTGGTGAAAAGGGCATGCTACCAGCAACAGCTTGCTTTAGCTTGAGAAGATGGCATTTCCCTACAACTGATGCATTCATAGAGGGAACCTCCATTTGCAGCTTGCTCAATAGGTGAGTAACTGCTACACATTTCTTAGTGAAGGAACACTTAGTGAAGGAATACAATCTCATATCAAAATAGAATACTTTTAAAGAGACCGTTTAAATTCAACAGTGAAAGTGATGTCTGAAATGCCTGAGCATTTTCCCGAAGTCATGCCTTTACTTCAGTGGTGGAGAACTCAAGGGGTACATGAGACCCTTAGTAACACAGAGCAGGCATGGGTAAAAATTTCAGAACTATCTTTTCTTCTGAGGGGGTTAAGGTCAATTTAAGGGGCAAAATGAATGCCTTAGGCCTTACCCCATAAAATATCCTTGGTAATAAAAAGGCTGAAATTATTTTAACAGATAATTTTCCCATAGTAAACTTCATTAAACAAATGTGAGAAACACCCCAGCTCTTCACAATCACAATACTGGTTCCGTATATTTAACCACTAACAACTGTCTGAAGTTATGGGAAGGGATGTGGAATTTATCTTACCATAGATCTTCTGAATTCCTTGAAGGTCATCTTGGGGTAACTTAAAGTTGTGTGTTTCCATGTACTGATAAAAAGGAGCCATAATAGCACTAGGGTCATTGGAATGCTCAAGGCCTAAGGCATGACCCAATTCATGCACTGCAACCAGAAAAAGATCATTCCCTACAGAGGCAAAGTGCATAACTATTAGCTTCTGCATTAATAGGACAAGAATTCTAATCACAAGCTCCACAAATTCTCATAATCCTCACTATCTCAAAATTACAGTGGCACAGCACTTATAGCTTTAAAAAGAAACTCAAATAGAAACAGGCTACATCTGAATATAATTGCAACATCTATTGTATCCTTTGGATATTGTTTCTCTTCCTATAATATAATTAACACAACACTTTTTGTCTATCTAATTGACTCAGTATCATCTCAACAGCCCTTGCAACAATAGCAAAATTGTTATCGCTATACATGAAGGGAGATTCAGAAGGAAAGGTGTACTTATGAAGTGATATTACAGCCAAGGTGAAATCTGAACCAAAGGCTTAATCACTACAATTAGAACAGCTACGCACATCCGTTCAGGTTCATAGACTCTTTTCCAATATGGTGCCCTGCACATGTTTTGGGACTACAACTTCCACCATTCTCAGCAAGCATGCCGCAAACCAACAAAAGTTGTTGTTCATTAAAGATATTTTAATTCTTGCTAACAAGATTTTGCAAAAGGCTGCCGATAGTATGTGACCAAACTATCAAAGACATTAGTTGTACTGCACTGTAAAATTTAGGATTAATCTGAGAGAAAAGAATCTCAGAGGCCTTTATATGCTCTGTGTTTATCATTTATCAAGACACAGAGCATATAAATAGGCAGTTTTAGGCAACTTGCTGTCCAAAAAGATAAAATATGAAATCTAAGTCTACAGAATTATGCCCTAAGTCCAGTTTGATATTTGGAAAAATGATAGCATTTTAGAATAAAGATGACATCCTACAGCTGAGAGAAAGCCTCAAGTCAATTTTTTCTGGATTTACCGAAAGAGGTGACTTGAAGGCCATAGATAGCCAGAATATCATAACAAAAGAAAATTCAGTGCAGAAATATAGTAAATACCAGATAGTCCTCACTTACCGACTGCAATTGGAACTGGCAACTCCATCACTAAGCGATGTGGTCATAAAGGGGGAGATGGGCAGCATATAAATTTAATAAATAAATAAATAAAGTGAAAAATCACATGACCATGCCCGACAGTCAGTTCCAGCTGCAGTTGTTAAGCGAATAACCACGGGTCATTAAGGGCAACATCACATGACTATAACTTCCTGCCGGTTTCCCTGTTGACTTTGCTTGTCAGAAGCCAGCTGTGAAATTCACAAATGGTGATCACGTGCCTGCGGGCCACTGCAACTGTCGTAAATGTGCACCAATTGCCAAGCACCCTAATCACAATCACATGACTGTGGGGATGCTGTGATGGCCACAACTTGGAGGATTGGTTGTAAGCCTCCATATTCAGCACCATCGTAACTTTGAACGGTCTCTGAATGGTCAGTAAGTGAGGACAACCTGTACTTGATTTTAAGGATTGCTCATGAAAGCAATGACAAAAGCAAAGACTCTAGAATTCCAGTCCTCATTATTGTGATGAAATTTGAAAAATGAGAAGTTGTCAATATGCTCTTTCAAAGGCAGGTATTTCAGCCTGATTTCCATTCCTTCCTTGTGACGCATACAACTTGCTTTCAGTTCTTAACAATATTAACAATATCGCAGTTCTTAACTACAACTATTACTATATTATTTTTTCTTTCATAAATGAATCCTCAGTAAAGGGAAGTGTATTGGGTTAAAGATTAAAATCTTTTGCTCCAGAATAAAATCACAAAAACAAAATCATGTATTTTATCCATTCTTATTTTGTATCTTAAGCTATTAAAATCTACAGAGGTCTTCAAGATGTCCATGTTTGTACATTATATGCAGTGTAAAACACATACTCTGCAAGTGACCTAATGCATGCTGAGGTCTACATGAGCAGTCACAATAGAACATGCATCTAAGTCATGTTTCTATCTTCCGTAAGAGTGGTAGAAGAACTCAAATGTGAATTAGAATAAATAAGAATCATTGACTTTAGCAGTGATAACTGAGCAAAGATCACCTTACTAGCAAGAACTATATTTTAAGAGACTATGTTATTCAACCATTAGCACACGTTCTCAAAAATGTATTGTATTTTAGGCCCGTCATTTAATACTTTTGATTATTATTAACTTCCCTGCCTTTTAATTATTATTAACTTCCCTGCCATAATGGCACAATTATCAGTTAAGCTGTCTACAATAGAAAAAATAGCAGAAAATAATAACTTTCATATCATTTGCTATAATCCAGAAAATTTCATGCATAGGACACCTAACAGATAGGAGGGGGGAATGAACAAAAAAGAATGCATATTAATGCATTTCTACAAAATGTTGTAGACGTAATAGATTTTTCCAGAACAGCATCATAATATATATGGGAATGCATTCTGTTACAGTATTATAAGGCTAACAATGAAGAAACAGCTATTGCAAATGAACTCTAGCAGACTAACCGCTGTGTCTTTACATTTTGCACAAAAATTTCCCTAAATGGAAGAACTTATCTGGATCTTTTAAAAATAATTTTCATTAGCACATTTAAGAATAATGAAGCATGCATTTTAAAAAGCGTAAGTGAACGCTAAACACACAAAAAACACCAATAACCTCTATATACTCTATTGCATTATTGGTTCTTAATTTTATTGTGCATTAATCTTTCCAAAATAAGAACAGGGGAACATAGCACTTTTTTGTTTATTGTCATTTTAAGAAAAAGGGAAACCATGTTTCAGTCAATGTATCAACCTATAATTGTCCTTCAGATATTTTTTGTGGACAAGCATTTCTGGGTAATAGCATATGTGCCAATATTTGTCCATCAAATTTCTTATATGAACTTCTGTATCTCCATTCCAATACTGTATTATTAATTTTGCATTTTGAAATGTAAGAAATTATCTTGATTTCCTAAATGGCAAGGCTGCAGGTATTGATGTTGCAACTGGAGAAATGTTAAAATATGGATATGGTTTGTTTATGGAATGGCTGTGTAATTTATTCATCATTTGCGTAATGACTGGATCTATGCCTGTCATTTGAAAAAATGCTGCCATTGTTCCTCTGTACAAAAAGAAAGATAAGAAGAGTGAATGCAAAAACTACAGGATTAGTCCGTTAACTGTTCTTGAGAAGCAAGGATGATATAAAGATGTATCATGAATTATGTCGATATAAACTAGATTTATTTAGATTTCTTTTCTCTTATCTCCTGCCTTTAATTTCTTTTGTCCACTATGTGTCTTCTGCATTTTGCATAATGTAGCCTATCAAGAAAGGAAACAGTATGATGAATATATATGCATGAGTACTGTATTTGTCTAATAAGTCTCATCAGCAGGTATAGGGTGGTTAATGGTTGAATAAGGAAATAAAATGAGAAACATATTTATTTATTTATTTATATTTATTAAATTTATCCCTACCCATCTCCCCCTAATGGGGGACTGTGGGCAGCTTACAACTGATTAAAACAATAAATAAAATACAATTATATAAAATCTAAAGCTATGTAAAACAATTACTAAAAAGTCAGGAGGCCAATGGTTCAGAGCAGCAAATACCAGGGCTCTAAGGGGCTAGCCAACCCCACACCTGATGTCTTCCCTCCCCACTCCAGGCCAGATGGCAGAGCCAGGTCTTCAAATCCCTCCAGAAGGCCAGGAGTGAGGGGGCCAATCTCACCTCCGGGGGCAAGATATTCCAAAGAGTGGGGGCTACAGCAGAGAAAGCCCACCTTCTGGACCCTGCTAGTTGGAGCTCTTTTACCGAGGGGGTCTGGAGCATGCCCTCTCTGTGTGATCGGGTGGGACAGGTTGAAATCATGGGGAAGAGGTAGTCCCTCAGGTAACCTGGTCCCATGCCATGTAGGGCTTTAAAGGTGATAACCAACACCTTGAATTGGACCTGGAAGCAAACTGGTACCCAGTGCAGCTCACGGAGCAACGGTGTTATATGGATCCTTCTTGGGGCTCCAAAAATAGCCCGCGCGGCTGCATTCTGGACCAGCTATAGCTTCCGGATACTCTTCAAGGGTAGCCCCATGTAGAGCACATTGCAGTAGTCTATCTGGGAGACTACTATAGCTATATTTGAAATTTCCAAAAGAAAAACAAAAACCCAACCATGTATCAGTGAGCAGCATGTATCTGTCACAGTACCTATCACTCTGTACTAATACAGCCTCACTTGTCACTGTCCCACAATTCTTACTCTGTTGCCATAACAAAGTAAAGTCACCTTTGAGTTAAGTGACTGCTGGTGACTTACATGGACACACCCATGCAGTTTTCTTACTACATTACAGAAATGGTTTGCCATAGTTTTCCTCTGGTCCTTTTTACATTTCTCAGTCTAGCCAAATGCTGCTACCTGCTGAAGAAGACTACTGCCCTATTCATTTTAAAAGCCTTTGAAAAAGCATACTACCAACATCTCATGATTAAAAGCAGAGATGTATTTTATTCAAAATGCCATGCATAACAGAACCATTATTTATTTATGGTTAATTCAGTAACAGATTAAGGTGTTATATGAACACAACCAAATGACTTAATACATCTGCTGAACTGCTAGTGTACATCATTCCATTACTTAAAATATAAGCACTATATTTACCATTGCTGTTTTCTTTCCATAAAAGTCCAATAGAAATTTTTGCAACATCTCCACAATGGCTTTGTAACATCAGAGTAGAAAAGTACACTCTTACTAAGTGAAGTGCACTTAATGATCATCTGTCAGAGATACCAACTTCAGTTTCAAGCATTTAGAAAGAGAAAATAAGGCTGCAAGGAGGCAGCCAAAAGAACCTTCTTTTTATTTCAAAAGTAGCTCTGCGTTTCTTTGCAACAAAAGGTAAAAAAGAGTGAAGATAGGATAGGAGAGCCAGGTTAGTGTAGAGGTTGAAGTGCTGGAGTAGAAACCGGGAAACGGTGAGATCTCATCCCCCCTTAGGCATGAAAGCCAGATGGGCTCTCAGCCCAACCCAACTCACAGGGTGGTTGTGGGGAAACAGAAGGTAGGAGTAATAGGTATGTTCACTGCCTTGAGTTATATATTAAAAAGGCAGGATAAAGATATAATAATAATGTTTACAATTTTGTTCTATGTTACAGATACTAGAATAACAGAAACTGCAATGATGACGCAGGAGAAAATGAATAAAATGGAAATCTAGCTTATATACAAGATAGAAACAAAGAGTAGAAGTTCTTCAGTGAAAGGAAGTGATGCACACAACTTAGGGAAGAGGAAGAAGAGTATTGTGTTAGTAACTTTGGTGGCACTGTTGTGTGTACCACTGCCTCCTCCCCATTCTTCTCAGATGTTGCCCCTTCTCAGTGCTGTCCAGCTAACCGCAGGAACAGCTGGGATATTAGGCTTTAAAAGGACAGGCAGACAAACAGAAGGGGAAACACCATTTGACAAAAAGAGGAAGAGGCAAAATTCCGCATACTTTTTGCTATTTCATAACTCGTGTCTGGGAAGCATTTAGCATATGGTAAATCAGTAGGTGAGAACAATATGATAAATTTTAATAATGAAGAAAAAATAACAGGCTATAAAATTAATCCCAGGTATGATCAGGAATAATACCAAAAACATAAATTATTGTATAAAGTAAATATAAACCATTTTAATCTGCCTATAACTGCTTGTTGGTATTTAACCATATTAACTTTTGCTAACATAGCAAAAATGTGGTTAGTCACAAATTTTTCATATACTATATTTCAGGTCTGTATGTTGAAAACAAGAGTTAGTTAGCCTGGGTGCAGCATGTTGAAACACCACAAATATGAAGGAAACATGAGACTGGGTGGCAGAGATGTAGGAATAAATGATAGACAATTGCTTATTTAATAGGATAGTAAAATTTAGCTGTATAAAGCATGCATGTATTTAACATACACAAGTAATCAATGTATAAAAAAGAACAGGAAAATATTAAAAATGAATAGAAAAGCTAAAATGGAAATACTGTTAAATGCTTAGCTGATATCTTTCACAAATTATATTTGAGTATTTTTTTGAGAAATACTCAAATGGAGAGCTCAAAAACAGCAGTGCTAAAATACCTGCTTTTATTTCAAAGTAACCTATCAAATCAACACTTATTCAGATTTAGTAATGTAGAACCATTGAAGTGGTATATAAACATAAGCTCCTAGTTCAATATAGCTTCAGGGAATAGGGCATCTTGTCACTCCTAACAGTCATTTACAATTTTGGCAGTCCATGACAGCCATCTAAATTTATAGTATTTTTAACAGGCTTCTTCACATCATTAACTCAATTCATGGGAAATGTAATGGACCAAACAAATCCATTTTTCTGTGTGCCTAAACCTAACAAAATGGTCTTTTGCCTCTCTAGCAGTGCTTCCAAATGTAAAGTTCCAAATGCTATCCATCAGAAAGCTCTGTGCAGCTACTTCATTTTCTCCTGATCGGTAGATTTTCACTAGAAAGAATCTAAAAGAGAAAAAATGGGAAGGCTGAAAATGGAGAATGCTTGGATGGATCCACAAAGATTCCACAAACAATAAAAGTTTCATCTGGATATGCATCTGGCTAGAAGACTGGCCATGTAAAAGCATCTAATTTTGTATTAGTCAAGTTTTTCCGAGATCTCAATAGTCCAATGAACTATATAATATGCAGTATGGTTGCAGGGCATTTTGAAATGCAATATTACATATCAATCAAGAAATCTAAAGCATCTTGACTGATCTATCCTTTTCCCTTGCAAAAAGTCTATACCAAATAAGAGTCTGTATATTAAAGATCAAAGCAGAGAGCAGAGATCAAAGAGCCTGTATATCAATGATCAAAGCACACAAAGAAAAGGAAATATACCCCTTTACATTATTAATTAAGAACTCTGAAAGGACTTGCTTTGGAAAGTTATTTAGGGCGGAAAGTTGTTCACATATTTCACATACAGATTCAGGTGACACTTTACAGGTAGTCCTCAGTTAATGACAGTACAGTAATTGGGACCAGAATTTCCATAGCTAAGTGATGCGGTTGTAAAGTGTGATGTCATGTGACTGCATTGCTTAGTGATGCAATTCCAGCACTCCCCATAGCTGTTGTTAAGCAAGGATAGCGGGTCATTAAGCGAGTCCCAGGTGGCTAGCAAGCAGGCTGGCAGGTAGGTAAAGCATGACATATGGTGCAAGTGTGGCGGGGCCAAGGTTGGCTGCTGCCAGGCAGGGGAGAGTGTGCAAGTGGCCTGTGAGGTGCAGCGCAAGCGTGATGGGCCTGGGGTTGGCTGCTGCTGGACAGGGGAGGGTCCTGCAGCAGCCAACGCAAGCGATTTATTGGAGCGACTTGCAACCTTCCCTGCTGGCTTCCCTACTGACTTTGTGGGAAGCCGGCAGGGAAGATGACAAATGGCGGTCACGTGACTTATGCAACTGTCATAAGTGCAAGCTGGTTGCCAAGCACCCAGATCGTGATCACGTGACTGTGATGGCCGGAATTTCAAGAACTAGTCATAAGTCTCCTTTTTCAGCGCTGTTATAATTTTGAATGGTTGCTGAACTAATGGTTGGGAAGCAAGAACTGCCTGGGGTCAGCAAACGTTTTCAGTGAAGAGGCAGATTCCGCCCATTCTCTGCCTCTGCTAATAGGCCAAACCACCCAGGGTGCTCTGCTCTGCTCCGCTCATCTGCTCCTCGCTCTGGGAGCTCTGCTGAGGTTCAGGCCTGCAAGCTGCCACCTCTCTGCCTGGCTGTCCATTCTTAGCTTGTGGGCTGTACAAAAACAGGTGAGGGGTGAGATTTGGCCCGCATGCAGTACTTTGCCAACCCCTGACCCAGCAAATTCCTCTAGTTCATAGAGTATGGCATACAGCAGTGAACTAATACATTGTAGACTAGGAAACTATTTATTTCATTGCACAACTGTTCAAAATCCCCCCATGGCTCTTTTCTTATTCTTAATACACTTTTTCCTTTATAGTAGCTGGACATGAAGAATTGCTTCAGTGCCTGAACCAAAGTGGTCGAGGCCAGGTATAAAATGCCAAAATGAATGGTTCATCAGTAATTAACCAAAAATGGATCAGGATAATAGTAGAATTTAACTTTAGTAACTGTAGAGAGTAATGAAGATGACCTTTAAGGAAATATGCAGGAGCCATTACCTAGACAAAGGGGACTGAAATACTTTTTAAGTCCAGGACAATGAGGTAAAATTTGGAACTGGCTCAGGCAGACATCTCCCCAGTTCACTGAAGTTTAAGAAGGAGGAGGAAGTACAACACAATCAGACTTGCCAGGTTCTGTTATTATAGCTAATCTCAGTAAAAGTGGTTTTAACTTTCTTGTGATTTCTGGCCTGGTCTACCTAGTGGGGCTGATAGTAACTCTCCAAATAATCAAAAACAACAACTTCCTTGATTTATACCAGGTTTTCCAGATGGAATCATTAAACTGCTGGGAAGTCTATGTGACAATACAGCCGTCAGTAGGATACTGACACAAGCATGGTATTGTACTTGTATGTATTATACATATACCCATTATGGCAATTGTATGGAGTCCTAAGCATTTGAAAGGCACTATTAATGTAGTGGGAAGAAACAATAACCTTGAGGAACAGGAGGAAGAGCTGCAACCAAGGCAACAGTCAAATAAAGAAATCTGAGTCTGGGGCAGAAATGTAATTTGAGAAAGCGTCTCTGACATGAGCCTCACTAGTTCTCATGAAGACAAAGAGAGGGAGGGGGGAGGCACATTCAGACTTGCAAGAATCTGTTACTATAACCTTATAATAAAAGTAGTAGTAGCTTGCATGTCTTTAGTTTCCAAGTTTGGTCTACCTTGGAAGGCTGACAAGTTTGAACTAAGCCACCAATGAGTTTTATGAAGGAGATATCATGATTATGCTATCTTAGACGGAGGTTATGCTATTTTATTTATTAACTTTAAATGCTACCCAGAGCTGTGAGGCATATAAATTTAAAATAATAATAATAATAATAATAATAATAATAATAATAATAATAATGATAATAATATTTCTATACCTCTTCTATAACAGAGCAAGCCAACCTCATCATACAAAATTAAAGATAACATGCAGAAAGGAAAACATGTAAAATGAAACTAGAGGTACAAATATGTTTCTTAAAAATTAAGAAACTGAGAGACTTATTAAAATAATTTTTAAATCCCGGAAACAATCAAGAATCTATTTTGCTCTAGTACTCTTAGCACAGCTGAACACTTTAAGTCCAATTATTTTTCACCAGCGGGTGGCTGACTTCATACTGTGGTATTACATAAATGAATCATATACTAGGGATTTAAAAGATCTGTATTTCCAACATAATCAGCATAATTAGAGAACATTTTACACTGAAGCATTGTTAAAAAAAATTAACTGTATTTATAGCACAGCATTTCTGGAAAGACAGCACTACAGGGAGCTGCTTCTCCAAATCAGATTTGGTGGGGGAGGTTGATATTATTCTTTGAGACCCAGAGTGGACAGTATTTTCCTTGATCATCACACTACGCCCAAAAGGCAAGTGGGATTATGCCTTCTTGGCTCATCTACCTCCAAGGTTTTTTTTTTCCTTTGCGATTTCTGAATCACAAATATTTGTATAAGTTGCATATGCCTAATATCAAAGTTATGTAAATCTAGGAATTCATCACCCTGTTTCAACTGCATGTGTTGTGTTGTAGTAATATGCTACCTGTTCCAATATTACACACAAGACTACTGCATGTTCCAGGAAATAGATCACCAGATGATGATGCACAAAATGGGAAATGATAGTCACAGCAAGAAAGAAAATCAGCTCCCAAACAAAAAGTACCTAGTGGCACAGGAGCAGGGCATGGTGGGGGGGAACCCTAATACTACTCTACAGAGAAACACCCAACAGAGTGAGAAGCAAGTAAGTATTAAAGGTAGTACTGTATGTATTCATGAAGAGGACACATTTTAAAACAATGCATGACTTTTCTGGAAATACCTAAGATACTATAGGCCAATGTATATATGACACTAAATGTAATTAAAAAAAAAAATAACAGTAGTTATTCCTTGTCTATTCCAATTAAAATTGGGGTTCTTGACTCCTCTTATTAAATAAATAATAAACACTGACATGCTTTCAAGTAATGAATTTAGTATCACATATATTTTGACCCCTGAAATTAAAAAAAAAATTAAAATATTTCATGTGGTGTTTAATGATTACAAGTAATATATTTCAATATTATTCTACCCACAATCCTAAATAAAGAATTGTTCTGAATTCTCACAGACAGATCAGAGACCGGTCATTTAATAGCATTACCTCTTATGTTTGACAGTTTATATCAGTTTGGATTTACATGTTCACTTTGCTTTTGTTTCTAGGGAATAAACCTATCTTTTTGTACATTTTAACAATCTATGTATATAGCACTTTGCCTGGAAGACTTAATTATTATTTATATAATTATTGATTACATTTCTTTTCCACTGCAATCAAATAAGACTCTTCATGGTTAGGGTTTTATCCATTAGCACTTCCAACATTTGGATTAAGTTCACATTGGAAAACCCATTATAATAAGCGTGAAGATGCTTCTTCCCTTGTGAAAGTCTGAAACCTTATCAAGAATATCTTCTAAAATTCTTCTTCTACAATAGTATTATACTGTTAATACACACAGCATCTTACCATCATGATTAGAATTTCCCAGTGTCCATGGCTCATCTGAGTCAAAATGAGTATCACCTCCTATTCCTGGTCCAGGAAAATAAGCATGGGCTAGAAATCCACCCTCCCCATCAAAAGGAGAGCTATCACCATGGAAACCAGAAGCAAAAAATATCATAATATCTGCCTCTTTTCTGTCACTTTTTATTTCATGGTAAGGAACTTCTTCAAAGGTAAGTGGAGTCACTCTCTGCCAAACATCAAAAGCTTGTCGGATGGCTTTCCTTGTATCAAGTTCTCCAACCTTGGGGGTGTAGTTGTGTACACTGTGCGAAGGAGAAGAAAAGTTTATTTAAGGCTTAAAAAGGATTGCTTTCTTACATGAGCAACTTTCAAGTTTTGGATCAGTACAATTGGCAACATTAAATTTTGAAACCATTAATATATTTTGAAAGTATTTCAGCTATGAATTAATAGTTTTTATGTTTATTGCCTAATAATTATATATTTTTTTTAATGTAAAAAACGTGAAATATGCTACTGAATTTCTACAACAAACCTGCTGTAAACAGATAATAATCTGGCATATCAATAAGAAATTTCCTCAATCTAATGAGGAATTATCTATAGCAGGCTATCCCCAGACTTATGTCTTCCAGATATGCTTCAATTCTGAAAAGTTTAAACCAGTGTTTTTTAAACTTGGCATTTAAGATGTGTGGACTTCAGCTCCCATGCTGGCTGGGGAATTTTGGGAGTTGAAGGCCACTCATCTTAAAATTGCCAAGTTTAAAAAACACTGGTCTAAACCAGTATGGTTGAACCGCAATGCTGAACCTCCCACATACTGTATTTACTGCAGAATCTGGGTGTACCATTGGGTTCCTTGTATAGATAAGTATAACTGATTAACTGGCCCATTCATATAAGGGGAAAAAAGAGAATAAATGGCACTTATAAAAGTAGTCAGAAAAAACTAGGAGTGTGCAAAATGTTTTGAATTTAAACCATTTCAAATTAATGAGTGTGATATTGAAGACAAAATATTCTGTTGGAAACATATATTGCAGAACTGTTTTTGTCAACTTTTATCTAGTAGCTATTCAGCTCTGATCTGTCCATACTTAACTGTATCCAAAAGATACATCTGAGGTTCTGAGAATAATGGTAGAAACAGAAGGACTGCTATATTATCAGTTATCATTAGATAATCACATCCATACTGGAGTATCTATAATATCTTCTAGATAATCAAGTACATGCCATAGAGCTTTTAAAATCCTGATGCTTTAATCATACTTTAAGAATATTAATACAGCAGTTATTCAGTCACTGCATCTCTGGCCATCAAGTCTTTCTTGTAGATCTAAATACTTGTTTCCCAGTACACCAAGATACAGGGGTTGAAGGGTAATAAAATTATGCATATTGATTACATCCAAGGACACTCCAGAAAGTAATTGGCAACTCTCTATGGAGTTGCCATACCGAGGTCTTCAAAGGGATTTAATATCATAAGAAGAACTCTGCATGATCAGAAAACCTATACAGGAGATCAACATTCGGCTTCCACAATGGCTAACTACAACCCCACAGGAATGCCACATGACATACTTGACAACAATAGTACCTTCCCATTCATGTTCTCCAGCAATGTGAGTATGCATTGAGAGGCATACTGCTTCTGACATACATACATACATGCATACATATCCATCATGCTACTTCCTTTCAGGGTGAACAGTGTTATGTAGAATGCATAAAAAGATAAAGAAATACAGTAGTAAGCCGAAGAAATTAAAATAACCTGGTCCACCCCTTCTCTGTCTTACGAAAAACTTTTTATAAAAAGTGTAACTGTTTTTGACAATAGAATTCATAGATAGCTATTATCCTACATTTTCCTATATGGATTTTTACCTTGTAGTGGTAATGGAATATGCACATTCCAAAGACTATACTATGAGTTATATCACCGGAATGTACATTCCCAGAAGAATCAGAGTACATGCAATTTATTGAATAACAAAATGGCAATATGCTCCAGTATTCTTCCAACCAGGACAATGTCAACATGATACTGGAAGATGAACCCTCCAGCTGACTCACTGAAAACAACTGAAGACAGAAAGCAAAAGGCAATACAGAGAGAGGAAAATTTGCCCAACTAAATGCTATGTTCAAGAGAAGAGCAAATAGTTGTATCTAAATATTGTGAGCATTGCAAGGAAATTGAGGATAACAATGGAATGGAAGGGACAGAAATTTACATAAGAAAATCATAGAAATCAAGAGAAACTTTTATGCAAAGTTAGGCACAATAGAAGACAATAGAAGACAAATAAGGCAAAAAGAAACAGATGGTGTAAATATAAAGAAAAATTGTATAAAAAAGATCCCTACATCAAAAATAAGTGTGACCACTGAACTAGAGAGCGACAGTCTGGAAAATGAAGTTAAATGAGCCCTAGAAAACATCACTAGCAACAAAGCTGCAGGAGTTGATGAAATACTACCAAAACTGTTTAAAATCTTACAAGATGATGCAGTTAAGGTATTTCATGGTTTGTAAGCAGATACAGAAAATACAGTACAGCAGTAGCCAAGGGACAAGAAATGATCAATTTATATTCCAACACTAATAAAGAACAGTGCTAAAGGAAGCTCATACTACTTAACTACTATGGTATGCTTCTCTCCCTTGCCAGTAAAACAATGATCAAGATTTTGAAACTGATATTTCAACAATATATAGAATGAGAGCTGGCAGAGGTATAAGCTGAATTCAGAAGAGGCAGGAGCATCTAAGACCACATTGCTAACATCTGATGAAAAATAGAAAAGGAAAGAGGATTCTAAAAAGATGTCTATTTTTGCTTTATTGATCATATGAAGGAGATAATTGTAGATAGCCCTAAACATATGGATGTACTAGGCCAGTGATGGCGAACCTATGACACGCGTGTCAAAGGTGACACGCCACAACAGTTTGGGTGACACACCAGTATTCACCAACATTCAACAACTGTTCTCTCTGCCTGAGTTACCAAAGAAACTGAGTTTGTTTTACTCATATTTCATTTTTGTAATTATTTGACGTTTCTTAATATAATACATAGCACCACACATGACTGGACTGTATTTTTTAAAATAAATGAATAAGTAAAGAATTGTTTCTCTTTTGTTCATGTGTGACATGCCAGCAGAGTCAAGTTAGGCATTTTCTGAATTTTTGACACACTGAACCCAAAAGGTTCACCATCACTGTACTAGGCCATCTCATCAATCTATTGAATAATTTGTATGATAATCAAGAAGCAACAGTTAGAATGGAGTATGAGACAACTAAATTATTTAAAATTTGGGAAGGAATATGCTACAGTTGTATAGTGTCACCTTATTTAAGTTATATGCACAATATATGCATATAGGTTCAATGAAAGCTGATGTAACACCAGAGCACTCACTGGAAGCACTAACTATGAAGCTAAAGCCTGATACTTGAAAGATGAAGGCAATCAGAAGAGAGGCTGGCAGAAGACAAAGCAGCTAGCTACTATCAGCTAGCTAGATAACACAAGCAGGAGCTTACAAGAACTCAAAGAACCAATTACTAACAAATAAACCTGCGGAAATTATGTCTTTTGGGTTATGAACTGAACAACAGCATTCTGTACTGTTTTTGCAAACACTTTTTAAAACTGCCCAAATTGGCAACTTTAACTATGCAGAAAGAAACCCTTCATTTTGTCTGTTCTGAATATCCAACCAGCTTAATTGCACAATCCTAGTTTGAATATTAGTGGAGTTGTCAGCCCTCACACCGGAGTTTGAGAACAAATCACTGATCTCCCAACCCTTCACTCTTAGTTCAACTTCTTGGCTTCACTTAGTAGAAGACTCATGGATGCTGCTTGATTAGATCTGAATCTTCATTGCAGACCAGAGTGAAGCCACACCCACAACAGTTGATTGGGTACTGCAGTGCAAGGATGTTGGGAATTCTATATATTCTCAAGGGTTTAACTCAAGACTTTTTTTCCTCTTGTCCTTCTGAATGAACAGATTTGATGTGGTACTTAGGGCCCTTGAAGGCAAGTGGTTATAGTATGTTTACCTAATAACTCTCTCACTTGGGAATGACTGGTGTCCATGTTGCCAGACTCAGTGTTTTGGGTGGAGGCTTCTCCTTAGCCACTTATTCTATATCATGCTTAACATTATATTCCTTTATCTTGGTCTCACATAAATTGTCTTATTTTTATAACGTATAAACTCCAAATATTGTAACTTGTTCTCATTGGAGAACTGCTTCAGCTCTGATAATCTTTTTTTTCCCCCTGGATGTTTTCCAGCTTCAGTAGAAAGCTTCATATACTAAGAAGATAACTTCATACACTCAGATCACTCACTCATAGCACTCATGGGATTGGTTAATCTCAGTTAAACCTAAGGTAATATTGAAAACATTTTTTAAATCTAGTTTGATATTATATATTTTGAGACTAAAAAGACATAGCCATTTATTAACACTCATCATTTAGATGTGTTCCCCAACCTCAGCAATTTTAAGATGTGTGGACTTCAACTACCAGAATTCCCCAGTCAGGATGCTGGCTGGGGAATTCTGGGAGTTGGTCCACATATCTTAAAGTTGTTGAGGTTGAGAAACACTGATTTAGATAGACAAGTAGCATCCTCCGTGAAAGGGACTTAGTAAGCACTTCTATCTTGCAAGTCTGGAATAAATTAAGAGAAAACAGTTACTTTGGAGCTACATTTAGAAAAAGTAACATGTCAGACACTAAATCAAAGATAGCATAAAAGATTAAAGGGCTTTAAAAAGAACAGAAAGAGTCACATTGTCTTTTGAACAAAATTAGTTGATCAAAGCTAATCTTTCTTCAGGTTTTTACTAATTATGACAACAGCACATATCATGATCATATATTACAAAAACAGTAATTTTTAACAGTATATGACTGAATAATAACTGAATATTCATATAGCCTATTCACTTTTATTTCCAACATCAATAAGCTTTAAATCATCTTATATTAATTAAGCTATAAAGATCTCTGCCATTATTCCTCAAACATGTACCTTCTACCTTTCATGCAACTTGCAAAATCTTGCAAAATCCACCAGACAAAAATAATGCATCTCACAATGGAAAGAATTCAGATGACATAGCTTTTAAACATGTTTCATCCATGTTGAAAGCCAGTTTGGGAGGTAGGTTTACTTTTAAAATATTTCACAGCTGCTTTTCAAGACTAGTATTCTCAAGGCAACTTACAACAGCAATCACACAAATTCAACATAATATATAAACTCACAAATCAAGTAATTTAAGCTAGTTAACTAAGCAAACAAAAACAAATTAAGCTTTGACCAAGAGAAGCAAAAGGATCAATACATGCAGTAAAAACTTTAATGAAGCTTTCTTTAAAACAAGAACAAATAGGACCAGCTGAAAGTTGCTCAGAAGAGAACCCTTAAAAGACTCTTTCTAATGCTATCAACTGTATTGATCATGAAGATCTTAAGAAACACAGACATATATACCAAGGAAATAGTCTTTCAAATACATTAGATATAAACCATGTAAAATTTTAAAGGTCAACAGTTTCTCCTAATATGTTAAATACAGTATAGTGGGTGATCCAACCTCCTTGCAAATAAGTACTCAAATGATGGTCTGATTTAGGTGTCAAAGAAAACAGTTTTTTCTCTAATTGTATTGTCATGTTTTATCCTTCACCACTTAGTTTTCCATTTCTAATCTCAATAATGTTTCTTAATTTGAAACCTCTAATTTGACTTTTAACAATTCAAGGATCCTTGACCTTAATTATTTTATAAGAGTATACAAGAGATTTCAAATGTTGAGCCATCCTGAGTTCAAAATGCCATGTTTGAAGTTTTGTTCTGTTTTGAGCTTAAATACTATCCAAATGGTTGAAACAGCCCATTCTGCATTTGGGACAGTGGTTTTGCACTCAACACATGCATTTTTCAGCTCAGAAATTTAAATATATTTTATTCAACACACTTTGATTAGGACCAGGAAAGGGAGAAAGATGCAATCATTCAGTGGCAACTGGGAAATTAGCTGGGTAGTTGCCTGTCCCCAAATTATAACTGTATGAGAGAAGGCAGAAATTATTTGCATTGAATTGACATGGCCTGAATGAATGTTCAGTACATAAATTCACCCACCATAGCATTTAACTGACATTTTGGCTCTCCCTTCTAAGACAAGCAAGCATCTTGACTAATTACTTCAAAAGCCACAAAACAGACATAGCAAAAAAAACCCAAACAAATGAAATGAGATCCACATGAATATATTTCATATTCTTCCCTCTTTTTTCTTAAATGTTTAATATTTAATGTATTTATATACTGATTTTAATTACAATCCTAAAAAGACTCAAAGTGTCACTAATTTCTATGTACAAGAATATCCAAAACTTTCTTTTAAATGAAAGCTAAATTTAAAAAACGAAAGCTTTTAAAATGCACTAACAAGGCTGCTATGTTACTGAACGGAAGCTATACACCCATAAACAAGCTCATAGGGAACCACATCTATAAAAAATTATAAGCAAAAATGCCTGGTTTCCAGATGTATTGGGACTACATCTCCCAGAATTCCCAGTCAAGTTCCCCCGTGAACAAGGAATACGAATTAATGCCAAGACTGGTGGCACTGCATAATATTTAAAGTATTAAATTTTTTAAAATGTTGGATTATACCTGTAGGTAATATGCTTCTGCCTCCATTTTTGTCCAGTAAGTGCATATCGCTTAATCCTTCGTCTATGGCTTAGATGGGGATGATCAGGAACACCACAGCGAGGTTTCTTCATCCACCTAGAAAGTAAAAAGATTCCTGATGAGTCAAGAAAATACGGTGCAAAAATAGGATTTTGAGCCATTTCAGCATGTTTTGTTGGTGTCTCTAGCAGAGCAGAAAATAGAGAATGCTAACTGATTGCCAGTCAGTTTGGACATGCCTGCCTGCCTGCCTGCCTGCCTGCTGGTCAAGGTAAGGACTGAGATTAAAGTTCTGGCCAGTCTAGAGGATGTGTACCAAAAGAGATTAAAAAGGCAATTTTGAAGTAGGCTAGAGAAGTAAGTTTGAACTTTGGAGCTAGTTAACAGGACTACACAGTGCTCTGGATTCAAAGGGGAAAAGGTGCTTCAGAGCACACGGGGTACTCACCCAGCACCAATCAGCAACTCCTTAAAGCAGCCGTGTCTTTTCCTGGGTTGCAGCTGCAGTGCAATGCCAGCAAAAACTACCTTTGGTTCAAAGAGTTGCCCTCAGGCGCTACATGCGTGTTCACACATGCTCCCAAAAACGTTTTCCCCTTTGAATGTGAACCCTGCACAACCCTCCTTGCTAGGCAGTAGTAGATTTGCTTTTAATTTGGAGAGTGAAAGTTTTTTAGAATTAACATCACAGATATGGATGTAATTTGTCAGATCTGCTCAAACTTTTATTAAAAAAAAGAAGAAGCAGACTAAAGAGCATCAGCTATGCTCAAGATTTTTTCCCTCCAGAAGGAAAGTGAAAAACTCCATCTCTGGAACTTCAGACATGTGTGGCAGTAGAGAACTTTGTTTAATTGTATTTTATAGTTATTACATATTATAACTTTAGAATATTTTCAGATGGATAACACTGAGCAACCAGTCCATGTTTCTCTCCATAATGGATTTTCAGTGGATGAAATTATGGAGAGAACAGGAAGGTCGCAATGGAAGGCAATGTAATCTAGGTTCCACAGTGCTGAGAGCATCAATGTACTTAGGAATCACAGAATTACTTCTGTACTATATATTGGAAGCTGGAAAAGAAAAAAAAGATACTTGTGGGACCTGTGCATACCAGGTTCCATGCACATAGTTCTTCTGTGTACAGGTAGTCCTTGCTTAATGACCATTCATTTAGCGACTGTTTAAGTTACAATGGTGCTGAAAAAAGTGACTTATGACATTTCTCACACTTAAGACTGTCGCAGCATCCCCACAGTCACATGATCATGATTTGGGTGCTCGGCAACCATCACACATTTATGATGGTCGCAGCATCTTGTGGTCACATGATCTCCATTTCCGACTTTCCCAGCTGGCTTCTGACAAGCAAAGTCAATGGGGGGAACTGGCAGGAAGTTGCAAGTCACAGTCACGTGATGCCTTGCTTAACGACCACATCCGAGACTGCCGGAACTGTTGTCGCTAAGCGAGGACTAACCTGAATACAGAATGACTATAGTATAAGATTGTAACACCTATACACAGATAGAATAACATTTTAAAACCCATGAATGGCCATCAAGATAGTGCCATTACATAGAGCAAACCATTTCTGTTTCATGTTACCTGATGACTTATGCAATACCCGCTAAACCAATTTAGTTAAATCAGTGCAAATCCCTGGATGAATTCTTTGGGATGTGAAGTTACTTACATCAACCCATTCTGAGAATTCTGGGAGTTGAAGTCCACACATCTTAAAATTGCCAATGTTGAAAAACACTGATCTAAGTGATAAAAGAGGCATGGTTGGCAATCTGACCCAGATTTCAGACCATATTCACTCTTAGGGCATATGCATATGCCGAGCAAATTTATCAGGCTCATATTTTAAAGTTTCACGCTGCTATAGTTAATGGTTTGGGCGAGGACATTATTTTCAAGTATCTGCAGAAACCATTCTTACTCAATAGTGGTCTGATCCAACACTCCTGTTACAGGGATGCCATAAAACTGCTGCATAGTGGTGACTGCAGACTGCATAACTTTTCCTGAGAGCAGAGCAGACATTCTTGTATCAGACGGAAGCAGATAACCATACGTTTTTAACCAACTCTGAAAAATAAGATAAAACAAACCCAGCTTTAAAACATAGCCCAACTTAACAGTATATATAAAATATTGGCTTATTTCATTTTTAATTTAAATATTAATTCACACTTATTGATATACTCACTTTTCTTGCTTTGTTTGAATTTTTGAGGATAATAATAAGACAACAAGAATAATTGCAAGGGGCAGTGTTGTCCTACCAGCTTTATAGGGGTGGTTAAATTATTGTGCATGTGCAAATTCAGATACTTTATCCAAACACAATTCTCATTTCAGCTGCTATGCTTATTTTATGCATAAAAATATGATTGACTACAGATTCAGTTTCTGAAACATTTTTCCAAATATGAATTTGGGCATTTCACACACTGTGGTTTGGTTGAGAAATATTAGCACTAAGAAGCCACGCTAAATCAAACCAAAGGTATGATATGACCAAAGATGTGACAAAAATGGAAATAATAGATTTAAATATGAATATTTAAGATTGTCTAAGATTATATTCAAGAGCCAGTTTGATATAGTGCAATAATTCTCACCCTTGGCAACTTTAAGATGTCTGGATTTCAACTCCCAGAATTGCTGGCTAGGGAATCCTGGGAGTTGAAGTCCAGACAACATAAGTTGCTAAGGTTGAGGAACACTGATATAGTGGTTAAGGACACTCAGCTACAAACTGGGAAACTGTGAGTTCTAGTCCCATCTTAGACACAAAGCCAGCTAGATGACTTTCGGCCAGTCACTTTCTCTCAGCCCTAGGAAAAAGGCAATGGCAAACCACTTCTGAAAAATGTTGCCAAGCGATTTTCTTTTTTAAAGGGAAGCCTGCAGATGAGTGAGTGGCACTGAATCTTTCCCTGTCCTGTGCCCTATCTCCCTACAGACTATCCCCAGAATGGATCTCTCTCTCAGAAAGCACAGGTCTAGACAAGTGCCTAGAAAAACGAAGATGGGATGATAATCTGTGTAAGCAAATGAATGCAATTTTCCTCATTAATTTTTATATCACCCTCTCTTATAATATGAAGTCAGAGTCTGGTCAAGTGTGTGACTTCAACATTCAAAACACCAATAGAGGCGAATATGTGTAGCTCAGGGAGTCCTTGGGGTTCTCTGAGCTTGGTTCTTTTCTTGCAAACATTTCATTACCTGGCTAGGTAACATCTTCAGTGCTAAAATGGGATGGGGGGTTGCTCTCTATTTATATACTGTGGCAGGCCTTGCCAGTGCTGGTGGGGGTGGAAGTTTTGTCTTGCTCCTCTGGTAGTTCCTTGATTAGTATATGTTTACTGCTTGGTTGTGTGCCTGGTGGTAACCTTTGCTTATCTGGGTGGTGATTGCTGGTGTTTGTTACAGTCCTTACACTGTATGTTGTAGATGACTCCTGTTTTTTCTTCTTGTACTACTGGGTCTTTTGGTTTACTTAAGATATTTTAGAGTGATTTTTGTTGGTTTGTGTGCTACAGAGATGCCATGTGGTTGTAACAGTCTGTTGGTGGTTTCTGAGATGTTTCTGATGTATGGCAGTGTGATCCTTTTCATAGCTTGTGTAGTGTTGTAGTAGGTTGAGTGGTCAGGCACTTTTTGATAAAGTTGCGTGGATATTCTTTGAGTTCTTTAAAAGTGACTGACCACTCAACCTACTACAACACAACCTATGCAAGCTATGAAATAGCCCCCAATAATGTTTTATGTTTCTGAAAATCTTGGGGATTTCTCAAGCTTGCTAATTACCTCCCACTTACCTCCCACTTGTACATGAATGGTGCCATTTGGTCACATAAAATCTGGTGTGAGATCATTATTAGCAACCTTAATTGATGTCACTACCTAGATATTCCATAAAAAGCATCACCAGCATAAAATACACAGTAGTTGCAAATCCTGGTGTCAGACTGGTTACAGATCTGTCAAGTACTGAGAGAGATCATAACTTATATAAATTCAATATATTTCTCACCAGCTATTACAAATCAGTAAAATAGTGTAGAATATGAGGCTGACAGAACATTAATGGGATTTTAACAATAACCTGCTTATATATTTCCTTACCTGCCTCTTAGTAGCAAGCAGATGCACTGGTAGAGGAGGAGAAAGTCTGCCCTGACTATCACATGTCAAGGTAAGGGATACTGCACTATTTTTACTTAGATCAGAAAATAATGTTTTAAACTACACCATATAACTTAGCATAATACATTGGTACAGGCTCCAAATGGCCCTTACTAAAGATGTATGCAAAACAACCCTCCATAGACAACAAAATCAGGTGATGCATATGTAATTTCAAAATGATTCTTGAGTATAATTTATGGATACCAGATCTGGGTGCAAATTCCAGATGCCCATCAGATAGCAGCAAAGAGATGCAAAAACTTCTAACTCTAGTCATTTTTGCAGCCCAGATCCTTCAGCAATACTGAAGGACCACAATAAAAAAGAAAAAAACAATGCAGTGATGAGCTGTTTTGCTTCGTACTGTGGTTTCTGTGGCTCAATTGAGGATTTGGGCCACAGGAATAAAAAACAAAAACTGGCTAGGGAGATCACAACAGTTGTGGTCTTATCAAGAATAGCTGGTTCTTGGCCATTGTCTCTAACATCCATGCTTTTATATATCTGGTAAGCAGAAAAGATTGATTTAAGATGAAATTATAGATGTGACAGCAAAATAAGTCCTGTCAAACATAAAAAAATCCCTAACTCCAGCTGGGGAGAAGATACAAATTCTAACACCTCTTGCCTTTCCCATCAGATTTGATTGATTTTCAATAAATAATTCAAATTCCCTAAATAACTGACAATAATGAAACAATTACTGACTAATAAGCACAAATGAAAATTTTATATTCTTATGCTATTATTGGTCCTGGAATAAAGACTAAGTAATCTAATTTTAAGCAGAATATTTCAGACATTACTTAAGTAAGAAATTCAAGATTATCTAAGGTTTCAGGGGAAAAATGTTGAATGTACAGTACAGTTCTATGAAAAGGTATCTACCTCCTTTTGGATTTTCTGATTTTTTTTCACTGAATATTAACAGAGATTCATGTGGTCTTATTGATATATAAAGAGTAAACAAATAACACCAAAATTTACTGCTTGATTCATTTATTTCATAAACAAAGGCATCATGGATGTCAGACCCTCCTATGTTGTTGTTGTTGTTCAGTCATTAAGTCGTGTCTGACTCTTTGTGACCCCATGAACCATATTGCGCCAGGCCTTCCTGTCCTTCACTGCCTCCCTGAGTTTGCTCAGTTTCATGCTCACTGCTTCAGTGATGCTATCTAACCATCTCATCCTCTGCCATCCCATTTTCCTTTTGCCTTCAATCTTTCCCAGCATCAGGGTCTTTTCCAAAGAGTCCTCTCTTCGCATTAGGTGACCAAAGTATCTGAGCTTGAGCTTCATTATCAATCCTTCCAATGAGCAATCAGGGTTGATTTCCTTTAAGATTGACTGGTTTGACCTTCCAGCAGTCCAGGGGACTCTTAAGAGTCTTCTCCAGCATCACAGTTCAAAGGCATCAATTCTTTGGTGCTCAGCCTTCTTTATGGTCCAGCTCTCACAGCCATACATTACTATTGGAAAAACCATAGCTTTGACTATGCGGATCTTTGTCGGCAAGGTGATGTCTCTGCTTTTTAATATGCTATCTAGATTTGCCATAGCTTTCCTCTCAAGGAGCAAGCGTCTTTTAATTTCATGGCTGCAGTCTCCGTCTGCGGTGATCTTGGAGCCTAAATAAATGAAGTCTGTTACTTCTTCCATTTCTACCCCTTCTATTTGCCAGGAATTGATGGGTCCAGATGCCATGATCTTAGTTTTTTTAATGTTGAGTTTCAAGCCAGCTTTCGCACTCTCCTCTTTCACCCTCATCAAGAGGCTCTTTAGTTCTTCTTCACTTTCTGCCATTAGGGTGGTATCGTCTGCATATCTGAGGTTATTGATGTTTTTCCCTGCAATCTTAATTCTGGCTTGTGATTCTTCCAGCCTGGCATTTCTCATGGTGTACTCTGCATATAGGTTAAATAAGCAGGGTGACAGTATACAGCCTTGTCATACACCTTTCCCTATTTTGAACCAATCGGTTGTTCCATGACCGGTTCTAACTGTTGCTTCTTGGCCCGCATACAGATTTCTCAGGAGACAGGTAAGATGGTCTGGTATCCCCATCTCTTTAAGAATTTGCCACAGTTTGTTATGATCCACACAATTGAAGGCTTTTGCATAGTCAATGAAGCAGAAGAAGATGTTTTTCTGGAACTCTCATGCTTTCTCCATGATCCGGCAAATGTTGGCAATTCGATCTCTAGTTCCTCTGCCTCTTCAAAACCCAGCTTGTACATCCGGTAGTTCTCGGTTCACGTACTGCAGAAGCGTAGCTTGTAGGATTTTGAGCATAACCTTGCTAGCATGTGAAATGAATGCAATTGGGCGATAGTTTGAGCATTCTTTGGCATTGCCCTTCTTTGGAATTGGAACGTAAACTGACCTTTTCCAATCCCGTGGCCACTGTTGCGTTTTCCAAACTTGCTGGCATATTGAGTGCAGCACTTTAACAGCATCGTCTTTTAGTATTTTAAATAACTCAGCTGGAATACTGTCATCTCCACTAGCTTTGTTGTTAGTAATGCTTCCTAAGGCCCACTTGACTTCACTCTCTAGGATGTCTGGCTCAAGGTCAGTGACCACACCAGCATGGACATCAGGGACATTAAGATCTTTCTTGTATAGTTCTTCTGTGTATTCTTGCCACCTCTTCTTAATCTCTTCTGCTTCTGTTAGGTCCTTGCCTTTTTTTGTCCTTTATCTTGCCCATCTTTGCACTAAACATTCCTTTGATATCTCCAATTTTCTTGAAGAGATCTCTAGTCTTCCCCATTCTATTGTTTTCCTCGATTTCTTTGCATTGTTCATTTAAGAAGGCCTCCTTATCTCTCCTTGCTATTCTCTGGAAATCTGCATTCAGTTGCTTATATCTTTCCCTTTCACCCTTGCTTTTCGCATTCCTTCTTTCCACAGCTATTTGTAAAGCCTCATCAGACAGCCATTTTGCTTTCTTGCATTTCTTTTTCTTTGGGATGGTTTTAGTTGCTGCCTCCTGTACAACATTACGGACCTCCATCCATAGTTCTTCAGGCACTCTGTCTACCAAATCTAATCCTCTAAATCTATTCATCACCTTCACTGTGTACTCACAAGGAATATGATCTAAGTCATACCTGAGTGGTCTAGTGGTTTTCCCTACATTCTTCAATTTAAGCCTAAATTGTGCAGTAAGAAGCTCATGATCTGAGCCACAGTCAGCTCCTGGTCTTGTTTTTGCCGTCTGTATAGAGCTTCTCCATCTTTGGCTGCAAAGTATATAATCAATCTGGTTTCGGTACTGACCATCTGGTGATGTCCATGTGTAGAGTCGTCTTTTGTGTTGTTGGAAAAGAGTGTTTGCTATGACTAGCTTGTTCTCTTGAAAGAACTTTATTAGCCTTTGCCCTGCTTCATTTTGTACTCCAAGGCCAAACTTGCCTGTTATTCCGATTACTCCTTGACTTCCTACTTTAGCATTCCAATCCCCTATGATGAAAAGGACATCTTTTTTTGGTGCTAGTTCTAGAAGGTGTTGTAGGTCTTCATAGAACCGGTCAACTGCAGCTTCTTTGGCATCAGTGATTGGGGCATAGACTTGGATTACTGTGATGCTGAATGGTTTGCCTTGGATTCGCACTGAGATCATTCTATCGTTTTTGAGGTTGTACCTCATTACTGCCTTTCCCACTCTCTTATTGACTATGACTGCTACTCCATTTCTTCTAAGGGTTTCTTGCCCACAGTAGTAGATATAATGGTCACCTGAATTAAATTCACCCATTCCTGTCCATTTCAATTTGCTGATTCCCAAGATGTCAATGTTCAATCTTATCATGTCATGTTTGACCACGTCCAGCTTGCCTTGGTTCATAGATCTTACATTCCAGGTACCTATACAATATTGTTCTTTATAGCATCAGATCTTCTTTTCGCTTCCAGATACATCCACAGCTGAACGTCCTTTCGGCTTTGGCCCAGCCGCTTCACTCTTTCTGGAGCTACTTGGAATTGCCCTCCGCTCTTCCCCAGTAGCATATTGGACACCTTCTGACCTGAGAGGCTCATCTTCCAGCGTCATATCTTTTAGCCTTTTGACATTGTCCATGGGGTTTTCTTGGCAAGGATACTGGAGTGGGTTGCCATTTCCTTCTCCAGTGGACCACATTTTGTCAGAACTCTCTGTCATGACCTGTCCGTCTTGGGTGGCCCTGCACGGTATAGCTCATGGCTTCACTGAGTTACGCAAGCCCCTTCGCCACAACAAGGCAGTGATCCATGAAGGGGAGACCCTCCTATACCACCTGGGATAGTTGGTATATCTTCCTATAGAGGAAGATAAGGTGACAATGAGGTGATAACCTAGAAGGTCAAAATTCCACAGACAAATGTAGATACAATTATAAGAATATCTAAAAAATTCAAAGGTTAAACAGACAAAATCACTGCACTCTTGATAGAAAACCAAGAAAAGTTACTGTCAATATTCTTGATCCTGACTCCAACAATGTTTAGCCCACAACAGGTCAGTTAGCAAGGCACACAAATGGGAATTACTGTTCTCAGTTTATTTATTTATTTTAATCCTATTCATATAGCCGCCCATCTCACACAAGGTGACTACATCTATTATGGGGAATAGATGCAAGATTCACCCATAACAGAAAGAATATGATCACTCCTGGAGTGTGGGAGGGAGGGCTCCATTAACTTGTACTGTATCTGAAGAATCCAGAATTCCTAAGAATATACTTAAAAGATCTTGGTCCATTCCATCAAGGTTGGATTGATGATTTCCAATAGCGGACCTTTACAAACACCCACTGGCCTGGTTGGCCAGTGTCTGACCCTGGATTGGATTTGGCACCAGAGAACAGGACAGGAATACTTACAGGCTTCAACACTCTTCTTGAGTGCAGACAGTTCATCATCAGCTAACTGGTTGATGGTTTGTGTTGAAATACAGGTTCACATAGGGCAACCTATAAGAACCCCATGCAAAGTCAGTCCAGTAGACCTGTTAGGATGGCCGTCCATGAATATTATGGCAAAGGAAAAAGTATTAGGCTACTTTAGAGATTTGTAGTCAATCCACCATTAATTTGCTCCAATAAGCCAAACTCTTCAACTGACAAACAGAATGAAACCACAAATCAAACTGAAATGCTTTTGCCAGTGTTGTAACAAGGCCATTAACAAAATGTACATCTCTGCCTAAGCTTATATGGGGAGGTATATCAAAGTGAGGGACCAATTCCTTTATCAGCTTTTGGCCACAATAACAATGCCAGCTTTCCTGCAAGAATAAGCCTCAGGCCACCAACTAAGCATGCGAACATAATAAGCACACACTTATTACCCTGTCCAGGTGGTATTTCAATAAAGTCTATTTGAATGTTAAGAAAGGGTTCTTTTGACAAGGTAAGAGACAATGAAGAAGGCTGTAAGGGCTCCCAACATTGAGTTGTAGATATTCAGAGCAAGTCCAGACTACTTCTTGTAATACAGATGTGACCCCAAAAGCCCACCATTTTTTTCAATTTTATTTCACATCCTCCCTTTGCTTGCAGGTCCATTAGAATGGGCTAAGTGGGCAAAAGAAAAAAGGAAAGGACATGGATCTACCAGAAGACCATCCAGAGCCTGAAGAGCTCCATGGGGGCCAAGAAAGTACACCCTCTGAATCTAGTCTTTCCAGGCTGGGCCAGGTTTTTGAGCATACAGCAAAGAAGATAAGAAAGAAGTAGGAAAGTACTCTGCGTAGAAACCACAGGAGACCAGAACACAGTATATTTAGCACAAGAATCAGCAAGTTCATTGCCACTGAGAATGGCCTTTTATTTTAATAACAGCAGCAGCAGAGGGAAGAAGAATAGCATAAGTAAAATGGAAACAAAGTCAGGACTCTGAATCAAAGAACCAGAGAATGTGAGAAACCCATGGTTTTGCCAGAGTTGGCCACAGTGATATACAGTGTCAAAACAATAACAGCTATCAGTATAAATATTAACAGAGGAACCAGAGGCTAAAAGACAAGCTCGAGTCACAGCATGTAACTCAGCAACTTGAGCAGAGACAAAAGGAGGCAAATATCCTGATTTAATGCATTCAAAAGGCGTACATGCCCACATATCCAGAATCCTGTTTCCCATGAGGAGTGTGGTAAGAAGAGCCATCAGTATAAAATTAAAAATCAGCACTTGCAATTGGGTTTTACTGAATATCAGGGTGGGGAAAAACTTCAGCAGCAGTTAAAAGAAGACAATCATGATCGGAAAATTTTTCAACAGGAGATGGGGTAAAAGGGAGATGAGATCGTGAGAGGAAACACAGATAAGAGTAACAAGTTCAGGAGTGCTATTTCCAATTTGCTCAGCTATTGAGGAGTCAAGGGCAAGGTACCACCACACGGGGACCCATGTACAGTTAGGGCATATCCCATAACAAGTTCAGAAAATTTGTCCACTAAGAGGGCCGCAGCTTGAGCAGCATAGAAATGGAGTGGAAAGGCAGCGGCAATTAGATCTATCTTGTAAATTTAGTACATCATCGGGTGAAGATAGGCACCATGAGGCTGAACAAGGACACAAGAGACTATATCTCATGTTCAAGGCTAAACAGGGTAAAGAATAAAGAATGATCAGGGAGACCAAGGGCAGGGGCAGAAGCCAATGCCTGTTTCAAATGACAAAACACTTGGTCATGGTCTTCAGTCCAAAGAAAAGAGGCAGCTGTTCAAAAAATAGACTGGATGGGTTGAACTTCAGAAGCAAAGTCTAAAATCCAGAGACATCAAAATTCAGCCAGGCCAAGAAAAGAACATATTTCTTTTTCATTGGTAGGAGGTAGTAATTGCAAAACAGTCTGGAACCACTCAGGATATCATTGATGCTCACTCTGTGAAATCAAATCACCCAAATAGAGAATTTAAGACTTTACAAACAGCAATTTCTGTAAATTAGCTTTATGTCCATGTCTGCTAGATGGTATAAAAATACAACAGAATCTTTAGTACAGGCATCTTCACTATCTACAGCCAGGAGATCATCAACATAATATAAGTGACAAACTGACATGGGAGCAAATGGGTAGCTAGATCAGCATGGAGTACAGATGCATACAACACAGAACTCTTTGAGTAGCCTGGAAGGATTCTGATTTAAATGAGTGGCTCACCATTAAAGGTAAAAACAAAAAGATATTCAAATCAGAGTATAAGGTCCTGAAAAGAGAACAGAACACAAGTCAATCATTGTAAAATGAGAAACTCTTGGTGGAATACCACTCAAAAGAATAGCTGGATTGGGCACAACAGGAAAAATGAATCAAACAAGAACAATGATGTGCCTTAGATCTTGAACAAGATGGTAGTGGACTGGATGCCCCTCCTTCTGCTTGGCTTCTTGACAGCAAGGATAGGAACGTTAGAGGGACTGGAAGCAGGCACCAAAATATTTTGCTATTTTAGTTCAGTAATAATGGGTTAGAGTCCTTCCATAGCAGCTTTAGTCAGTGGATATTGAAGAATCTGATGAACTAGTGCACTAGGTTTTAAAATGATAACAATTGGTCATGCTGATTTGACCAAGCCACATTCAGTTTTGGAGGAAACCCATAAGATGAATGGTATACAGGCAAGAGCAAAGTGTGGTAAAACAGGGCATAAAACAAGAAAGAGGGAGGAAAGGGAAGCCAGAGTAGAGATCAGAGCAAGAGCTGAATTATGGTGTTCCTCTGGGACCTGTAAATACATGCCTTTTTTGGTGCAGAAAATACCAATGCCCCCAAGCTTACAAAGCAAATCCCTTCCCAATAAATTTACAAGGAAATCACTACCCAAAAGAAAGCCTGTTCCTTAGACAAAGGCTGATGACAATCGTCACTGGGGTGCTAGCTTGATGATACATGGATTGACTCCCAATATCCGCAGCAGCAGTTACTGTATTGTGTTGCCACAAGAGGAGCATCTGGGAGTGAAGAAACAGACAAGGCAGCATCCCCTAAAAAGGACAGAGAGACAGAGGCAACAAAATCAAGCAGCCAAAGAGGAAACAGAAGTCTCCTGAGACAGCCCCGCTGGGCAAGTCCCATCCCCACCACAGATTGTTGAGGCTGGAAGGCAACACCATTCAAGGAAGCTGGACAAAATTCTAACAGCCCTGGGCTTTTCGGTGTCCCATTTTTCATACCCAACACAAGCTTGCTAGCTGTATTATCTGGTTGCCAGCCTCCAAGACAGAAGCAGAAACCACTGCACCCCCATTCTCTGTCATGAGGGGAAAATTCTGAACGCGATGGTTAGAATGAGGACTCCCCATTTGTTGCAGGGACATGGTTTGGAGTGCCACAAAGCATTCTTTATTATTTTTCTTCTTGATTCCCAATTTTCTAGCACAATGAATAGCAACACTCAGTATTTCATCATGAGTTTGGCCTTCCCAACTAGCTTTCATGAATTCAGCTTGAGTGGAAACTTCCACCAAGAGACCATTTGCAAAGGCAGTGTCAGGTTTAGCCCAGGGAACTCCAGGAGACCATGCAGATTCAATCAAGCAAGGTTTATTAGCTGCAACCTCTATACAGAAATCTTCCCAGACTGGAACTAGTTCCCAGGGTCAATCAGTAAATACCGCTTGCATTCCTCAGGGAGGTGCCAGCCTCGTCCTCTTATCTCTCCCTCGCGGCTCAGGAGACGAAAGAGTATTTTTCACTCCCCGACTCTGGCCTCTATCTTCCCATATCCCCACAGGCAGCCATAACAGCTTGTGAGGCCACTTGTAATGGTTCTGGAATGCTGGAATGTTATTCAAATGCTTTTAAAATTTGTTTGCAATACTCTTGGATAGTTTCACTAGGTTCTTGTTAACAGACTATAATTTTAAACCAGTCAGAACGCACAGGAAACATCAATGGCATTTAATAAGCTAATGTAACATCACCAGGCTGTGGAGTTTGTGCTGACCTGTAACTGATACATTTAAGGTAAGCTACCTGGCCTGTAGTTAAAATAGTATTAAGAAGTTGGTTAACATCCACCTATGTGGGATCACTGACATCAAAGGCAGCTTGCAGTTCTTTTTTAAATTTTTGTGGATCCGGACTTAGTTTAGGAACTGTAAAATCATATTGCGCAGGACACAAGATGTCCACAGGCACAGAAGCATTAAACCTGACCAATCTGATGCATGGGATACTGAATTGCCCATTCATCACCAAGATATTTCTGAGAGGGACAGCGGTGTTGGGGGCAACTGGCATTGAGTGAATCTGGAAGTATAGTAGGAGGTGGGGGGGAGGGCTCTACCAGCTTCGAAGTTTAGTGGAGGTTGCCAAATAGTATTACTTAAAAATCCTCTAGAGAAGGCTTGTACAACTTGTAGAGGGAAAAGGGCCACATTAATAAATTAAAAATCATTGTGGGCTGCACAGAAATACCTGGGGTGCTGATCAGCTGTTTGCCGACTAGAAGATTGGTAGCATCGCTGGAGCTGGCGGGAGTGGTGAGTCCTGGTGGTACTGGAGGTGCTCAGCAATGTGTCTCTTGGGCAGGGGTGAATGTATTGACTTCTGCATTTTGTGCAGGCCTGCTCTGGAGCACAACATTCCATTGGATCATTCTTACCAGTGGATAATTGAGGATACATGCATGTCAGTGTCATTGGAAAAGGTGCTCTTGGAGTCAAATGATATTCTGTTTTGTTCCAACCACCTGTTTCTTTAATTTTTAGTTAGTTTCCTGCAGACTCCTTATCTGAGATCTTGTTTTCTTCTTCCCACAACTAATGTTCCTACACGTCTTCATCTACTTTCCTATACTTCAAAAGTCCTTTAAGATATGGGATTTTATCCATATTCAAAGTTCCCTCATCAGGGGATTACCTTGTTGGATCTTTGTACATCCATCTGTTCCATTTAGATATATTTTTATATGAGATCCATATGTATTTTTCATATATTGAACTGGGCTCCACTTTGAAAATCTGGAGCCACATGACCCTATTTTGCTGGAAGAAGTAAAGACTGAAATGGATCCAGTGGCTCCTATGAGTTTCTCTGACTCATTCTCATGATTTGGGAAAGGGTCTCTGAATCTCAGACAGCACACTTACCTTCTTTACAGAATTCTCTTTACTAAGGTGGGAAAAGGGAAGGAGTCAATGAGGGAAGGGTGACAAGAACAAAATCACTCAGGGGCACCAGATCCTATTTCCCAACTACTTATTGACTACCACGTCTGATTCCACTTCTAATATCAAGTTGTTTGGGAATAATAATTCTGTGTCCACTGAATACAGGTAGTCCTCATTTAACGACCACACATTCAGCAACCATTTGAAGTTACGACAACATTGAATAAGTGGTACTTGCAACCAGTCCTCAAAGTTCTGGCCGTCCCAGCATCCCCATGGTCAAGTGATCGCGATCTGGGCGCTTGGCAACTGGCTCGCACTTACAACGGTTGTAAGGAAGGTTGCAAATTGCTCCAGTAAGTTGCTCACACACATACCCCACCCGGCAGCAGCCTCCCTCGCCCGGTAGCAGCCAACCCCAGCCCTGCCATGCTTGCACTGCACCTCACCTCTCCGGCTACCTACATACCCACACCCACCTGGCAGCAGCCACCCCCAGCCCCACTGTGCTCATGCTGCACCTCCCCAGCCACCTGTACATCCTCCCCCACCCAGCAGCAGCCACTTACCTGCCTGCCAGCCTGCTTGAGAGCCACCAGAGACTCACTTAACGACCTGCGATCCTCGCTTAAAGACAGCAATGGGGAGTGCCAGGATTGCCATTGCTAAGTAATGCAATCACATGACATCATGCTCTATGACTGCATCACTTAGTGTTGGAAATTCCAGTCCCAATTACCATCATTAAGTGAGTACTACCTGTAGAGGAGGCCAACAGGTAAAGAAAAAAGTTTATTCAGAGTCACCTTTGGAGGAGATGGGTGGCATATAAATTTAATAATAAATAAAATAAATAAAAACAAATGTTAGATCTGTCTTATAGGAGCAGAAACTAGCAACAGGATGGTTATGGATGACACAATGTGTCCATTTCTCATTGGTTTAATGTATGCTTTTGCCTTATAAGGTTAAACTTAACATTTTTTGCACGTACAAAGGGACTTTGTCCCCTGTATGGTCCTTTAAAATGCTGACTGTCATTTCCCCATCCTAGAATATCCTGACATGAGTACTACCTTGGCTTCCTTATATGTGACCTGTCCATTTAGAGATAATGGAGAAGGGCCTTTATTTGTCCCTACAAAGGATAATAAAAGTATATTATTCCTAGATAAGCATTTTAATTTGCTTGCACTAAATGGAATATCAAGGTCTTATTACGACCTTTGGGAAAGATAAGAGTAGAGACAAAGATGCTAAGTATCTAAAAGCAATTATTCTCATGTTATTAATACTGAACTTTGGTATCAAATTATAGTCTATTATAATAATCTAGTATTTATTTATTTGTTTATTTAAAATACTTGTATGGCCAATCTTAAAACCAGAACTCTGGGCGGCTCACAACCATAATATAAAAACAGTATCATACAAAAAATTTAAAGCAAAACACAATGAAAATAGAAACAGAAAAACTTGGCACCACAATCAAACTCCCTTGATACAACCCCAACATTCTCTTCCAACTCTGGCTTCATCATATCCCAACACCTGGGGGAAAAGCCAGCTTTTCATGGCTTTTTTAAAAAGGGGTAGGGGCCTACCAGATCTCAAGGGGAAGGGGTGTTCCATAAGGCAGGGGCTGCCATGGAAAAGGCATGCTTCCTAGGCCCTGTAAGATGGCAACATTTAAAGGAAGGGACCAGGAGCATTCCTAATGTATCCAATCTGGTGGGATGGACAGAAACCCTCAGGAAGAGGCAGTCCCACAAATAACCTGTCTCTGTGCCATGCAAGGCTTTAAAGGTCACAACCAACACCTTGAATTATGCCCTGAAGAAAACAGCCAGTGTACCTTGCCCAAAAGAGGTGTAAAATGGGAAAACCTAGGGGTCCCCAACACTGTGCCATATTCTGGACCAACTGTAGCTTCCAGACGGTCTTCAAAGGCAACCCCATGTAGAGCACATTGCAGTAGTCCAACCAGGAAGTGGCGAAGGTATGAGTGATTATGAGCAAGGCCTCCCAGTCCAAGAAAGGGCACAATTGGTGCACAAGATGAATCTGTGCAAAGCCCCCCACAACCACAGCTGCCACTTGCACAAGCAGGAGCCATGAGTCTAGGAGGATCCCCAAACTGTACTCCAGCTCAGTCCGGGGGAGTGCCACCCCATCTAGAGTCAAGAATGACATATCACCTGAAGGGCCAAAAGCCAAAGGCACTGTCTCTTGCCAGGGTTGAGTAGGAGTTGGTTCCTTCCCATCCAAACCCTCACAGTCTCCAGACGCTGGGCCAGCACCACAACAGTATTACCCACCCAGTCCAGGGTGGAGATGTATAACTGGGAATCATCAACATACTGATGATACCACAACCTGTGCTGTTGAATGACCTCACTCAGTGGTTTCATGTAGCTGTTAAAGAGAAGAGGCAAGAGCCCTGAGGCATCCCACACTGCAGGGGCCTAGAACTTGACCTCTCCCCCAACACTGACTGGAACTAGCCACAGAGAACTGCGAAACAGTGCCTCCCACCCTCAACCCCAGGAGTCAGTCCAGAAGAACACCATGGTTGATGATATCAATAGTCACTGAAAGATCCAGGAGGAACAGGACAGTTGTACCACCTCTGTCCTGATCCCTCCAAAGGTCATCAGGAAGCACAATCAATGCTGTCTCAGTACTGTATCCCACCCTGAACCCAGACTGAAAAGAGTCCAGAGAATCTGCTTCATCCAGGGCCCTTGCAGCTGAGCACCAACCACCCTGGAGACTGGATGAAAGTTGTCCAACGTTGTTGGGTCCAAGGATAGCCTCTTGAGAAGGGAGTGCACCACTGCCTCCTTCAAAACAGGTAGTACTACCCCTCCCGCAAAGAGTCTTTAACTACTGTTCAGACCCAACTGCATGCCACCTCTCAGGAGACCTTGACCAACCAGGTGGGGCATGGGCCCACAACATAGGTGGCTTTGCTCACAGCTGTAAGAACCCTGTCTACTTCCTCAGGATCAGCCGGCTCAAACTCCTCCCAGATAACAGGCTTCAGATGTTTCAGTCACTTCCAAAGGACTGGCCCAGCCAGTCTAACTGAGTGAAGTCAAATGACTTTGTTTAACAGATGCTGAGAATATTCCTTACAGCAGGAATTGTAAGGGCTCTCCCGGCTCCTCCTTATCTAGGAGGGACCTGGTCACCCAAAACAAGGCTGCTGGGCAGCTATCTACAGATGCAATAAGGGCAGAGAAGGAAGTTCACTGTCTTTATCACCACAAGGTAAGTTCTAATAAAGGCTCTTTATTAATAGTCATTATAGTCTATTAATAGTCACTAGTAATTAGTAATAGTCATTCCACATAGTCAAACAACTTTAGAAAAACCTTGTCAAGAAAACTGCAGAGACTAGTCCAGGGAGTGACCAGAAGTCAACAATGACTCAAAGGCACCCAAAAAATCCCCTCACCTATTGTAAAACTATAGACTATTGCAGTGAAATCACATCACTGTAATTATTTATAAACATGCTTCACATTAAAGTAAGTCGTTTACTTCTTCAAATACTCTAGAGTAATTATGAAGTATAGTGGTAATCAGATTAAAACATCTTGATCAAAGTTAGAAATGTTATGATAGCGAATCTTAAGCATAAACTAAAAATTCATACATGGATGGTAGCATTCTTTAATGTTTTATTAGGCATTACATGAATGACTATGGCTAAAATCTTGCTCTATGTTTATGTTTTTCGAACAAAAGTAACCTCCCGCAACCCAAGCTAGATTGCAAATGGTTTTTGAAACAAAAGCAAATTTGAAAATTCATTTGTGTTATGGTAACAGGGTTTGGTATTTAAAGGTCAGGAACTTAAAATTCTCACAAGACTGTAAATAGACCTTAAATAGTTCTTTAAAAACTAAGCAGTAACAATTACAAAGCATAAGCAGCAATTCTGATGTACATAGCAAAGTCCTTCATATTCATTATTCTAGTGATCTTAAAGGTTCTTCATAAACTGTGTCACCATTATAATTACCATTTACAGAGTACAGGATCAAGAGAATAAAGGTGTCGTATCTAAGAGAAGTGAAATCAGATGCAGAGATTTCCTATGTCATAGTCAAATGTGGATTAAAACCAACATATAAAAATTATAATTTTTTATATATAATTTTTTTTTTAAACATATAATTATGTTTTTTCCTTTTTTATTATTGTGAGCCGCCCAGAGTCACCCGTTGGGGGAGATGGGCGGCATACAAGTTTGATAATAAATAAATAAAATAAATAAATATACAGTTCCCAAGGTAAAGCCTTATCTTCCTCAACCTATAATGTGTAAATGCTTTCCCTTTTTGCAAAGCATTAGTCAGCAGCAGAATTGATCAGCAGATTGAACAGGACATACTCTACTGGTTTGCAACCATTTCAGTTTTATAGCTATTAAAATAATTAAACTATAATGTAAACTCTGGGCACAGTGCATTTTCGATTGTATGCCTCAATGACTAACAACCCAGTCCTAATACTTGCTGCATCAGCGGACAAGTCTCTTTGGAATATTCTGACTGCTGTGCCAGCGTAATACCATGAAATAGGATATTAGGCTACCATTGCAGATAGATATGTCACTGAAGATAATTAACCAGTCTACAAAACGTATCCTCACCAAAAATCATATCAGTTCCAATCCCCAGTTGGTTTGTGGGAAGGATTACAATGCAACTTTCTATTGGACAGAACCAACTTTATAGGTGCTTTCGACTGAGAAGGCTTTACAGATACTGTAGTGAAGAACACATGCTTTTCAAAATAACAGAATTGTGAAAAGCATCTAGAAATGTAAAACCCATTGCTCCATTATAATAAATGTTCACAGATCTGCACTATGGCCTAAAGCAAAAATAAAGCTGTTCTACAATAATAAGCTATATGCATATCATATAACATTTGTTTTGTGCCTTTTATGTTCTATGTCTTTTAAAATATTCTATCAGTTTTAGTCAAATTATCAATAAAGAAATTAGCAGATCTTACACAAAATAGTAAAAAATAATTGCCCATTGCAACTAGTCAACTACTTCTCTAGAATTACATCTCCTGGTATATTACTTTGGAAGGTAATATTGATTACAATATAAAAAATTGCTTCTAGGGCACTTCAAAGGTTGTCTGCCAATTGATGAAACTGGGCACATGCTATTTAATTTTAATGTAGACAAACAATTGCAATGTATGTTCTTTGATCTGTTGCTTCAGTCTACAAGGAGTACATCACTACTTAACAAATGAATACAAAGAATAGCACCAAAGGCTAATTGCTAGGGCTCTGCACTGCTTCAGATTCAAACTTCAGAAAGTATTTCAGAGCATGAGGGAGTGCAAATTCAGCACCTGTTTGCAACACCTTAAAACCACTATGGAATCCCAGGACACAACCCAGCAGCTTTCACGTGTCACAGACAAGAGTTACGTTTGTGTCCCCAACTCCAAAGTACCTTTTGGATACTGAGTCTGAAGAACTGCACAGCCTACTAATTGCTAAATGTATTTCATGCATCTGTACTATAGACAAATGCAATAATATTATCAAATTGTGGTGAAGATGGAGGCAATGACATCAGTTTAAAGTGCCTTGATAAATAAAAATGCCTTGACCAACTGTGAAAAGATTTGCAAAGTTGGTTCTAGTTGAACTTCCCATGCGAAGGTGTTCCAAAATCAGCGTACCCTCTAGAAAATGTATTTTCATGTATTCAAACATAACACACTTTCCTGAAGCTTATCTGAAAATTTATAGAGCTAAACTGGTAATGAAGATGCCAACTTACATGTACCTGGCCAATTTAAGGTTGTGGAAAGAATACCCTCATTTAAATTAGTGACACTCTCAGGTTCTTTCTAGTGAAGGCAACTAGTTATTGGACCACATGGCAGAATAGATAGGGGTTGTTACATCAAGCTATTGTAGACTAACTTAAGGACTTGATTTACTCATAATTCTTTGTTTTCAGATCAGCAAGATGTGTCAACTCATCAACATTAAATTCATCAACTACAGCTTGTTTAACAAGCCTTAATTTTAAAAATCCTGGTTTAGCATTAAATATTAATTCAACTAGTTTTTCACTTTATATTAAATTATTCTTCTAACAATAGTCTACCCCTTCTTCCCATTCACCCATTCTTCTCAAAATCCCGCTTATAAAGCTCTTCTGAGTAATGTTCCCTAGGCAATGCGTTCACTTCTCATTTCTATTGGTTCTATTATTGATGTTTTCTTGTGCTTTTCTTAAAAGGCTATGACATGGTATCTCTGCAATACAATAGAAGATGACCCTATATCTGAATGTGGAGTAAATCTAGCAGAGTAAGTAGGAGAGTTGAGTAGCAGAGAAAGGTTCTACATATTGACAAACTAGAATAGAATTCAATGTTCCACAGCCAATTCATCTAAATTTTGCTATATTTAAATAGTGTTCCAGAGAATATTTCCAAAATATCAAATTATGTTAGTGAATTTCCTAGTATTTGCATTAAAGAGAGAAAAGCTGCAACTAGAGCTCAAGTGCTTAAAATGTTTAAGCAAATGCTTAAAATGTTTAGGCATGAATAAGGGTATCACTCAAATATCTCCTGCTAGCTACACGAAAAAAGTACTTAGAATATAACTGCTATAGTTTTCCGTTAAAAATATAACACTTATTTTTACATTTTCTTTTTCCTTATCTGATTGTTCCCCATATCAAATATCTAGACTGTTTAGATTTATTTTTGTATATATGAGATTAAATGTGTGAATATAATTAGTTAACTATTACTGGAAAACCCTACATATTAAAGCAATTTCTGTGCTTGCAGAATCATTTATTTCCATCCAGAGAAATTTAGTCAGGTTATTTATGTTTAATATACACCATTTATGCCAAAGGGCCCAAAATATGACTTCTTCTAGATTTAGACTACAAAATGAAGCATACTGAAGGCACATCTAAACCATTAATGATAGCATTCATCTCCTCCCCTCATATGCACAAAGCACCATTATAAATCATTTTTGTAATCAATATATATCAACTTTTTTTCCACTAAACCAAATATAGCTATAATATTTGTTTCATATTTTAACAGAGGAATTTCTTTTTGTTAATTAATATAAAAGATGCGATCCAAATAACTACTTTTGGCATGTCTACAAATAAATTATCCTTTTGAGCAGAAGACCCTCTCTCCTGCCAAATATTTATTTCAAACTGTTTTAGGAAGTTTCCTTAGTTTCAAAATAAGTTTATTGAATAGCATATTGCAAGACCTTTTGGGCATGGCATCAGCTTCCATTGGTAGTTTCAGTTTTACGAACAGACTAGTCATGCATTAAGAATTATATATAGGTTAGTTGGCCCAGCCATCACTCCTCTGTAATTTGTTATATCTCCTTAGTTTATTAGGAGAACTAAGGCAAAAATGTAAGCAATAAGAGTCAGGGGATAGACTTCGCTTACCTTTTCCTATTATTCATGGGATCCATCAGAAACACATACCACTTTAAAATTAGTATATTCAAGAATGTCAAGATTGTTTCTCATAGAAACAAAATTACACCCCTTTATACTGTCTCAAATATTAAAAAATGTGTGCTATCAATGTACATATAGAAGTCATACAAGTGGCATTTTGTAACTCTTCCTTTATTATACTATTCCCACTGCATATCTTCAATAGCAGCATTTTCATCATGGTTTTTGTTTGTTTGAGCTGATACCACTGGAAGCAGTCTCACACAATGCCATCAAAGCTTGCAGAAATGCTAAGAAATATCAGTACACACTAATATCAGCACACCACCAATAGACATCAAACAAAAAACCAGTCTATCTGAAGACATAGCTACACTTCCTTTTTGTGTTTTCTTCTACTGCTTACCACAAAGGCAACAATAATTCATTCAATAACGTGTAGATACAGTGATATATTAGCAGGTCGATCCATAGAAAACTGGAAGCGTATCCTTAGGGATATACAGGAAATAATGTTTTTAGTCCACCAGAACTACCAACCCATCCCGCCAAGAATGGCTCATTTGTCTGAATTCATATGTCTATGAAATCATTCACTTTTACATTCCCTGAACCCCTGAGCTTCAATTATCTGAGCTTTCTCGTGACCTGCAGTATCACCATCACTTGTTTCCTACAGGGAGAAAGTCACTCAGCCCTCCACTGTTTTGCATCACTGCCTCTGTGTAAAGTCCTCCAACCCATTCAGGATGGTGGTACCCAACCAAATGTTCCCTGCCCTTGTTCTCCCCCCTTCCCCCCATTCCTCCTTGTAACAGAGGGAAATAGGAAGATAGCCGCTGCCACGGCCACCACCACCAAAGCACCGGGGGCATCACGATCTGCCCCCCTTATTTAGGTAAGGACAGTGCCATGCTTGCGGAGAAAGGGGGCACATCTCCACCAACCCCTCCCTGATAACCAGGCAGGAGAAGGCTAATTGGTATGGCTGGCTCCATCGCCCATCGCTAGGGATGACTCAACCTGCCTTCCCTTCAGCCCAGCCTGGTGAGCAGCTTGCGCGGGCCAGGCTGCGACCGCTTGGGGTGAGGAGGCGACGCCCGGCTGCGTCCCCCCGCCCCGGCAATGGAAGTACGCTCCGGGCGGCCCCCTCCTCCTTTTATTTGTCCCTCACAGCACCCACCATAGCTGGCAGCTCGCTGCTCCCCGTCCCTACCGGGCCGACGCCAGTGTCTCCACAAGCGCAGAGCAGGGCGCTGAGAAAGGGCAGCAGGCGACGGCACCCCCAGGCTGGGGCTCCGCAGCATCCTCGCTGCCTCCGCTCCATAGCGGGGCCCATCCCTGCACCTGCTCAGGCAGGGAGAGCAGGGCCCGGGCGACCGCGCATGCGCTTCGGCCAGAGAGGTGGGATGAGGATGCGATGCGGCTCAACCCCGCTCAGTTCTTTGAGGTAATAACAAAAAGTCTTTAAGGGCGGGGGGAGCTGGGGTGGCGAAAGAGAGGGAGCTAAGCCAACTGGAGTTGTGGAAGGAATTACGGAAGAAGGCTGGATGGGTGCGGGCAGATCTCAGCAGCAACAGCAGAAAGCGTTAGCAACAGAACCGGCTGACGGGAGTGCTGTACGTGAAAAGTTAGCTTGGATATGCGGACTGCAATGGCTAGGAAACCATTTAGAAGTTGCTGTTAAAAGTACGGGCGGCAATACGCAGTTTTCGAATTAATTAAATTGAAACAATCTTCCGTTGCAATCCGGTGAGTTGTACAGGCAAACTTAAACAACGGCTCAGTCCTCCGCAGATGTCCTCAAGAGGATGCTGTACGTGGCAGGGCTTCCTATCAAGTCTGCCTGCTTGAGGTTTCAGCCTCAGCCTAAAATCCATTGCCAACGTTTTCAGTACTTTGATATTATTAAGGAAATTCTTTTCTCTCCCCCAAATGACCCTAATTATGACAACAACAATTAAGATAGCAGAGCCATTGAAATAAGTTCAGTTGTGAAAACTTGCCCCTTTGGTTGTAGGAAATGAGAAGCTAAATCTAATCCAGAACTTTATTACTTTATTCCTCTGAGATGGCATAGCCGATTGCAAAGATATTTGCTTTTTTGTAACTATGTATTGTGCATGCAGCAAGTTAAAGCCCCTAGCCAATCTTGGCTGATTTTGAAAAAGTTAAGACAGGGTCAAGCCTGATTTGTACTTAGAAGGGAGAACACCAGGAAATCTTAGGGCTGTAGGCTAGAAGGGAAATGGAAAAATATAGAAGAAGGGAATGGCAAACCCATTATTATATTATTGTTACAGCTACCTGATTATTTCCATATAGTCACTAAGAGCAGAGCTTCACTTCGGATTTTTTTTCCCCCTGAAAAGCAGGTGGTTCAGTTTTATATGGATGGTTTCTTGTAGAGGTGATTATACGCCATTGAGCTGGTGTCATCTCTTAGCAAACACAGATAAACCTTCTCCCAAAAATATTGGTTTCCAACCTGGTCCTTTGAATACTCCAATGGCGCATCCATCACCACTTTAAATGGAGTCCATCCACCTTGCTGCTGGTCATCCTCTTCTTCTCTTTCTTGTCACCTTGCTCAGTATTATTGACTTCTCCAGAGAGCTCTTGCTTCTTCAGATTTCAACATTCACTGCCATAGAGTGTCACAGGGAATACCATGGTTTGCACAGTTCTGGTCTTTGTTGGTAGATACACATCATGGCATCTGAATATCTTTTCCAAGGTTTTCATTGCTATCCTACCAAATGCTAGTCTGTGGCTAGTCTGCTGATTCCTTTACTATTAAGAGTCAATCCTAAAAGGCAGAAGCTACTTCTGCCACTTCAATATCTTCACTGTCAATTCCAAGGTTGTTGCTGTACCTGTTGTCATTAGTTTCTTCTTTATATTTAACCTTAGTCCGATTTGTACACTGTGCTCCACTTTCCTTACTAGAACTTCCAGTTCATTTGCATTTTCAGCTATCAGAGTAGTGTCAACAGCGTAGCGCAGGTTATTGTTTTTTCCTCCAGTTTTAGAACCATGCTTATTTTTTTTGAAAAACCTTCCTCTATATATATTCAGCATATAGGTTGAATAAATAAGGAGAGAGTATTTAGCCTTGTGTAGATGTGATAGGTGTTCATAACTCATTTATTCAAGCATAAAATGTTGAAGGGTTGTGAATGCAAATGTTCTTGGCACAGAAGTTATCCTGTAACTTAACCTACAAAGGCTGACACAGTATTATGGCACCCTAAAGACTGTACATGTATTACAGCATGGGCTTTCATGGAATAAAATCCACTTCATCTGATACTTAATAATGGAAAAATAGTAACTCAGGAATTATGTATCATGACTGTTTTTTAACAGTCTAAATGTGAGCGAAAGATTTTATCATGGATATATCAAATGCCTGTGATAGACACCTTAAATGTTACAAAGATTTTTAAGGAGACTCAATAAAGTAAATTCACGAGCATTTTATACAAGTAATCCAAAAGTCTTTTCCATAAATTATTAGTCCCCTTCCCTATTAGTATAGGGTTTAGATAACAACTGCATGTAAAAGCAGCCCAGTCATAATTTTAAAGAAAAACTAAGTATAGGGACTACAGTTGGTATGCAAAATTATGGGCCAACTTTTCTTTACAAGATTTTACTTAATTTTGGACCTGAAAAATGTCATAATACTTCTAAACAAATAATAAAGCAGGATTTTAGGGGAAGATATAGTTGAAGCAGCTATTTAATGGGTCTTTAGAATGTTTTGTTGAATTTGCATTTAACAAAAAGATGAATATGCTAGCCTGAATGTCGAATCATTTGGATTTGGTGTTTTTAAAACTGTTTTTAGATATTGGGTTTAATTTTAGATTTTTTAAATACTTTAAAAGTATTTTACTTTAAAAGTACTTAAAACAACCTGCATGTTTAAAGTAATGCTGGTTACTACTAGTACATTTCAATGCCTTCTTATCAGCCTGTTAGCTTGCAGGCATTTCTTCTTAATATATTACACCTAACTGGGAGATATTAATATTTATGTGAACTGAGATTACAATTTCTAATCATGAAGAAGGTGACATTTGTGCCACGGTCAATGGATTCAATGTTAAGGCAAATCCTGTCTAAATGGAATTCCAAGAATGTCAGACTTCCAAATTGATAATACCTACAGTCTTTGATGGACAAAGCTCCAGCTATCTGCCTTTTTAGAAGATTTATAGCATGGGAATTCCTTTCCTTCCTCAATCAATAAGCCAGATATTGTACTAAATTGCTTATAGGTGAAAATGATATGATTTCCACATTTTGCAAAGTAAGTCTTATGGATTGGATTAGAGAAGCACTTACAGTTCCTCTTAGGTGGGGGAGAAAAGCCATCTCTGCAATTCATCCTTGCAGCTCTGTCTGCCCATGAAAAGTGACTGTGGAGGAGTCAGGAACTTGCTGCAGCAATGTGAGAGGTGGTGCAGAAAGCTGCAGGGGTGATCAGCAAGGATTGTGTTCTTGCCCCTCCCTCCTCTAGGAAGTTGGCCAGTATTAATCCAACCAATTTGTAAAATAAAGGCATGTGTTTGTGTTATTGAAGAAATCTGCAACCACAAGACTCACAAACATAGTTTTAGAAAAACTACGCCCATGATTCCTAATATATTTTGGAGATATCATGGACAACAAAAAGCAGAGACTTTTTCATCATGATGAAATAAAATCTTTAAGAATTTGAACTTGAAATAAAAGCTTTAAAAATATAACAGTGTATGTCTGAAGATTAGGAACCCAGACCAAAAGTTAGGTTTTAGTATCTTATTTATCATACATCATTCTAAATTGACTAATTTTTCCATTATTGGCCTTCTTATCCACCTTCTTACACCAATTATAGCATGTAATTACTTGGGTGGATTTAGTTATTACACTTCTCTCCCACTTTCCTATGGCAGCTTTGAGCAGGTTATAAGCCTCCCCTTGTCAAATTCTCACAAGGATCTTAAGATAGGTTGGGGTGAGAGAGAGTGATAGGACCAGAGGTACCCAAAAATTTCCATGGTCAAGTCCCCCACAGTCCCAGTCGGACTCCTTAAGTGCTATACTACCTGTTATTTTCAGTAAATTGGGCATTTCATCAGTTTTCTGTAAACATCAGAATAGGCTTTAAAAAAATAATAAATTAGGATCGTTGTTTTGGACATTATGGTTTGGATTGTTAAATTGTTGTTTTAAACTTACATGCCACCTAGAGTCACTGTTGTGAGATGGGTGGCCATATAAATAAATCTAGCTAGCTTTTCTAACGCGTCCAGGAAATGTTGCAGGTAGCTCCATTAATACAATATTCTAAACACCTAGGTTTATCTTGTAAAGAATGCAAATATAATTTAATGAAATAGAGCATACACACACAAACCCATCCACTATTTATATAAAGGCTTAGTCATACTGACATATCAACTCATGTTAACTGTCCATCACTGAACCTTGCTGACCTACAAGCTAGAAGTTATCTATAGGAGGCTTTTATGCAGAAATTCTACCTCTCCTATATCAACCGTCCCTAAATGATGCCTTCTAGATGTGTTGAGATGCCATTTCCTGGAGTATCCAGCTTGTGGCCCAACATACAACATGGGAACTTCCAAGTAGCAGTTACCTAGATACAAGATCCTCCAAATGGAGCCCAGGAGCTCCACGGACAGCTCCACTGGTGCTTCCTACTCCATCTAATCTTTTACATTAAAAATCCTTAAAAAAAATTTTTTTTTTTAAAGGAAGCTGGCATATTGCAAATCAAATTGGCAATGACCAGCAGTTTTTATTTTCAGTGATGTCCTGGGTCCTAAAAGCATGTTGGCAGACTGCAGCATAGTACTGTTTGGAAATCCTTCCTCCTGCTCAGAAAAAAAACAGAATACATAAGGAGTATAAGGAATTTCATTTAAAATATGTAATGCTAGTGCCATTATGGCAAAAATCCACATTCTACCAGATCTTGAGCTGTTCCCACTGTTATAGAATATGGGATATTATATTCCAGGGACAAATAGTCTTCAGTAATGTTAATTTTTTGATAAGATTCATGGAAAGCAGTCGCATTAAACAGTTTAGCAGCATCTGATTAAAGGGATAGGGGAGGAAAGTTGCCAGTTCCTCATTTTTCCGAATATAGGTACATCTTCAAACATATATATGGTATTCCAAGATTGGTTAACACCAAAGTATTTATTAATAATAATGAAACTTGTATTTACACAAATAATGAAGACCAAAGCTAATTATAAAAAATATTACTGATCCCAGGTGACATGTTATTGATAACACAACCAATACATGGAAGTATGTAAATGAAAGCTGACATACCATCAGGAAAGTGTTGTTAACTGCTTGGGAGATAAGATTTGGGCTGGAGGACATTGCCTTCAAAACAACATGTTTATGTGTATGTGTGGGTGTTTGTGAGAAAGAGGGAGAGAAAGTATACTGGAACTCTTTGATGGTTTGGGCAATGTGGGCAAATGATGTAATTGAGGATCAATTTGTTAAAGCACAATAAAGAAGTAATGAATTGTTTTATACAAAAGGATTGTCTATTCGGCTGCTGTGAAAGGAAGATGCTATCTTCAGTGAATTTCTAATATATATTTTTAAATATTTTTGTCTACAATAGCCTCACAATAAAGTAGACCTAACACATATTCATTTTTACTTTCAGTGTAAACAGATTTAACTCAAAGCTCTCAATGCTGAGAATAAAACAAAGCAAGTGTTAAATCACAATCTGTGGATGGTAGATTAAATATTGCTTCTTAAAATAAAAGTACAGTGCCAGAATTGGTACTGTGACTGTTCTTTCTCAAAAATGGGGGAAAATTTTCCTTACAAATTTAGTGGCAGTTTATTTATTTTACTTTTAAGAGAAGAATGTAAACTTTAATTGACAATTGAATGAAGCTACTATACGTCATGGCCATAGATATCTGTATTTGTGAGGAAAGTGAAGTGACATGGAAAATAAATCTAAAGTTAATAAAATGGGGCTTCCAGGTGAGAACTGAGGGTGGGTTAGACCTCCCTGTGAGCAGCTCTGCAAGCAGGGACAGCACTGCGGTGGAATTGCCAGCCAGAAGCCAGGTTCTGGCTGACAAAAATCTCTCTATAGAGAAGGAGAGATCTGGGGACCACCCACTTGTGCTCTGGAAGAGCTGCTCCTCGCGAGGCAACCACAGGAATTGAGTTTCTTGTGGTCGATTGGGAGTTGAATGGCTTGGGAGCCGAGGGAATTTCAACATGCCCTTAACCACTGTGCAGCCTTTATGGACATCTGACTGGCAAAAGCTTCACTTTCTTAAACGCCTTTGGATTTAATTAATTTACAACCTAAGAGAGCTAGTCCAAATGGCAGTGAAGATCAAAGACCATTGTTGAGTTGCCTTCTTTTTGAAATTAAGAAGAGGGAAAAAACCCACTATTTTAAAGGATTTTAATTTAAAAGCAAAAAGCTTAACAACGTGATTCAAGAAAGTTTTAAATGGATAAAGGGGACAGTAGTTTTTAAAAAACAGAAGAAATAATTTTTTTCTGATGAAAGTCCCTTTGAAAATAGCAAAATCAATTAGACTAACAGACAGGACCTTTCTGGGAATGATGACTGTTTATTATTAAGGACAGTAGATAATTGGCGGATTTTACAAAACAAGGATAATTTGAGTTAAACTGTGAAACTGTAACTATGGAGAGCGAATTGGGACTAAAGTACTAAAGACAGAGATAAACAAAACAGAAAAAAACAAGAGAAGCCTGCCTTTTATGTTCACCAAAGTAACTGACATACTTTCACTTTCTCATAATGGCAACAACAAAAGCTGCCAAATTAGGAGAAGGACAGAGAGGTTCACTAGAACAACTTACAGATAAGGGCATTTCACCAGATTTATTGCAGAAAATGTTTGAGGAATTTGACAAGAAGATGACTGCAATGGTTGCCAATAGTTTGGATTTTTTAAAAAAGGAAATGGAAGAAGGATTTGCAGGAATAAAAAAAGATGTGAAAGAAGTTAAGAAGACTGAAGAATTTGTAGGGCAACTAGCTGGAGACTTAAATTACTGACAAAGTGGAAGTTTTGGAAAGTAAGACAGAAGTTATATACAGAAAGATGGAGAAAGATTTGGACGATTTGGCGTTACTGGAGCTGAGAGAAAAAGAATTTTGTTTAAGATTTAGAGCAATTCTAGAACAACATGGAAAAGATATCAGAGAAAAGACTGTTCAGCTGAGAAGGAGAAGGCAGCTACACTGGGCTTCTCCTGAGGGTCGTGAGGGGAAGGCAAATGGCGCAAGCCTATATTATATGTGGAAAGGAAGGGAGAAATTCCCAATCTTTTTCCCACCTCTCTCTGGCCCCTGCACCCAATCAGCTGGCGGCAAGGCCCGACGGGTGAGCTGCGATTGGCTGCTTTAGAAACAAGGCCAAAATTTTAAATCTTTTAATGGCAGTGGACATTGAGGGAAGGATGAGAGAGCAACTTGGATGCCTGCTGGCGAGGTAGGATTGGCTCAGGGGTGGCTGCCAGCAGTCGACAGGCGAGACCTCTTCCTCCCTGGAGGGAGGGGGCCCTTGGAGATATGCCAGAATGAGGAGCAGGGGTGCAGTTTTCCTTGCGGTCTGCAGGTCCTTTTGTTCCACCTCCTCCCAGCAAAGTGGCAGGCAGTTCCAAGGGTCAGCCAAGGAGGAGGAAGAGGCTTCACCGGGGCTCTCCTGAGGGTTGTGAAGGGAGGGCAAATGGTACAAGCCTATATTATATGAGGGAAGGAGGGAGGGAGGGAGGGAGATTTCTGAAGCTCCCTGCCAGCTTCCCACAAGCAAAGTCAATGGGGAACCCGGCATCAAGTCGTAAATTGCTCACACTCCCACTGCTTTTTTGCCCTTGGTCATTTGTTTTTCTGTTTAGGGAAGGAAATCTCTCTGAAAAGATGATCCAATGGGCCACAGGTTGTCTAGTTTTATTATATGGGTAAGATTGATTTATACTTCTCAGAATGCACAAATAATTGTTAATGGAGAACTATCAAAACTTTGTGAGATTCAAAAAGGGACAAGACAAGGATGTCCGCTGTCTCCACGTTGTTCATTTTAGTTCTTGAGGTACTGAATAGAGACATAAGACAATATGAGAGAATTATGGGAGTTAAGATTAAAAAAGAAACTTATGTTAAGAGCATTTGCAGATGACTTGGTACTAGTTTTGGAAGAACCATTAGAGGTAGAAACATTAATGGGAAAATTAAAGGACTTTGATATGTTAGGTTTTAAGATTAATAATCAGAAGACAAAGATGTTAACAAAAAATATGAAATTAGAAGATCAGATAGCTCTGATGGAGAAAACTGGTTTTAAGATTGAGAAAAAAATAAAATACTTGCATTTTTTCCCCCCTGTTCAATCATGTCTGATTCTCAGAGACTGCCTGGACAAGTCCCTGCAGTAAGATTTCTCAGAAGTCATTTGCCACTGCCTCCTTCCTAGGGCTGAGAGAATATGACGGGCCCAAGGTCACCCAGCTGGCTTTGTGCCTAGGTGGGACTAGAACTCACAGTCTCCTGGTTTCCAGCCTGATGCCTTAACCACTACACCAAGCTGGCTCTCATATGAATTACATACAATTTCAAAATAATTATGTGAAGACATGGAATGAAATTAAGAAGGACATGTTAAGATGGGAGAAATTAAAATTGTCACTGCTGGGGAGAATCTCTGTGATAAAAATGAATGTTTTGCCATGAATGATGTTTTTGTTTCAGAGAATACCTATTTTGACAATGGATGTACCATTTAAACAATGGCAAAAAGATATATCTAAAACCACAAGTTAAATATAAAGTGTTACAAGATGCAAAAGAAAGAGGAAGACTGGGTTTTCTGGATTTGAAATTATATTTCACTGCTTGTTGTTTGGTCTGGACGAAAGAATGGATGTTGCTGAGAAATAAAGAGACTTTTAGAGTTAGAAGATCATGATCTGAGGTTTGGATGGCATGGATATTTATGGTACAATAAAGTTAAAATTAATGTGGATTTCAAAGATCTTTATTAGGTGTGCCATATTGAGAATATGGAATAGATATAAACCCAGGTTGTGCCCAAAAACACCTTTATGGATCTCAGCTCAAGAAGCATATCATAGAAGAGAAACAGAAGACAAAGACAAATGGTTGAGTTACCAGGAATTATTGGAAAACCATCAAGGGGAATTTAAAATTAAATCAAGGGAGCAATTAATAGCAGAAAGATATAGTTGTCAATGGTTTTCCTATTTACAGTTATCAGAAAGATTAAAAATGGACAAAAAGACTTATAGTATGGAGCAAAGTCAGACAGAATTTGAAGTACAATTGTGTACTGATGGCGAACATGTAACTGGTAAAATGTGTAAACTTTTGCTGAAATTTGAAACAGAGGAAGAACAGATTAAAAAAGTATGATAAAGTGGACTAAGAATTTTGGCTATAATATACAGATGGGAGGGTCATAACATAACAACAAATAAAAGTACAATAAACTTTTTAGGAAACATATAAACAGACAAGTGCTACGAAGGGGATGACAATTCAGTGTTCTAAAGAAAGTATTTGATGATATCTTATAGTTACAATAAAATAACATAGGTTGGATGCAGATTGTCAAAAGAAGTCCTTATATTGCTAAAGAAACAGGACATAGTTTTGTTGTTTCACTGCATAACTTGATTTTTGAAATGATTCCAAGAGGGAATAAGACTATTCCTTTGTTTTTGATATCTTAATCATCACGATATGTGTGTTGTGTGTGTGTGTATATATATATGTGTGTAAAATAGCAGAAATATAGGTGTTAAAATAATCTTGGAGTAATTCAAATTTAGCAACATTATTCTAACTGAAAGAATCAAAAGAGTATAATCAACGTTCATCAGTAATTATTCTATCTGACTTAATAATCAGTAGGCTTCATGTGCCTATAACCCCAATGTTAGACTACAATTCAATTGTATATTTAGAAAGTCAGAAAGTATCATTACATATTTAAAGGTTTCCTGCTTTATTTATTTTATAAAATTTATATGGCCACCCATCTCACACAAGGTGACCTTATAAGGACATCTTACCATATTAACATGGACTGATAATAAAGATTAACTATCTTTATATATAGGAAGAGTGCAACCTCTTAGAAGAAAATATGCAAGATGTAGAATAAAAGAAATCTTAAATATCTGCTCCAAGCTCAGCACATTGTTTGTCTGATATGTGATTTGCTAATGATTCTATGATGTCAAGTAGGAGAGGTTGACTGAGGGACCGAAGATTTGGCAGCTTGGAGACCTTCAACAGGAAAGAGAAAGAGAGAAAGGGAGAATGGTTAGTTATTCCTATGAATCCAATCATGCTGAAACAAATACACCAAAGGAGGCAATTCTGAATATGTTTTGTACAGATTCATAAAGCTTTATTGAAATTAATATTTTATTTCTTCAACTAAACATAATGAATCTAATCTTGAAACAGAAATCTAACATAATGGAACATGTTCTACTTTCCATCAAACAAGCAAGTTTAGCAATAATGAGAAGAAATAATCAACACTTAAGATTTTCTATTCCTTTGTCCTAGCTCTCATCTTGGTATAATTATGCAAGATGTAGCTTTTGAAAACCAGTGATGAGATTCTCCAAAAGTCAATAGAAAAGACATTTAAACAATGGCTTTTAACAGAAGGAATCTTAAAATATTAACACTTTTATAGTGCTGTAAAAATGTAAATGATTAAAAGACAGTGACCGGGATTCAAAGAGCAGGTAATCTATTATTATCCAGATGTACTGGATTACAAATTCTTATAATCCATGAACTATTCCCCACGCTGTCTGGGGCTGATGACATGAATTATAGTGGAAGCCTGAACAGATGTACGCTACCAGAAAACTATCCTATTGCTTAAAATTATGTACCATATGTTTTACCTATTCATTTTTAATTTTAAAAAGTTTTTTATAATATATAGTTTGGATTTAGATGGAGAATTTCTCAGTGACTTCCCAAATATCAGCCAATCTGTGTTACAGAATAGTTCTAGTGTAGCCTTGTAGAACTGCACTACAACCAGCCTGGGAAAAAATGTGTATTTATACTGAATACATCAGTGGCTTCAATAGATCCTGTTGTAGTTAAATGCTTTCTTTACCCCCAATAGATTCATGCACTGGATTTTGAATTTTTTTTCCCTCTGATAAGATAACTTTCCTATGCCATATCATAACCATTGCATGTCAAGGTCAGTTTTCTATACATTGCCTATCTGGAAAAAAATAGGAAGAGCTGCTATTAATGAAACATATAACTAAACTCTCCTTTGATTCTCTAGAATTCATTTTACACTTCTTTGGATCTTGGACAACATAAATGTAACATATAATTTAATTACAACAGTACTATCCTAATTGTAGGAAACTTATTTCTCCTTTAAATAGAGTATTATCTATCGATCTATCGATCGATCTATCTATCAAATCCCCTCTCACCCCTATGGGTGGTATGTGTCTTCCTCAATCTTGGGTCCTCTACCAGAGGCCTGGGAATTTGAGGGTTCTGCACAGTATCTTAGCTGTTCCTAGCATTGTAGTCTTCCGGACAGAGAGCTCTGCTGTTGTTTCTGGGATCTGTTGGAGCCACTCTCCCAGCTTAGGAGTCATAGCCCCGAGTGCTCCTACCACCACTGGAACCACTTTGGCCTTTACTTTCTACATCCTTCCTTCAGGCCCTGGTACTTCCCCAGCTTCTCATACTTGTTCTTCCTCATGTTGCTGTCACTTGGCACTGCTACCTCTATCACTACCACTCTCTTCTGGTCCTTATCTATTACCACTATATCTGGTTAATTGGTCAATACCTGCCTGTCCATCTGGATATGAAGTCCCACAGGATCTTAGCCCTGTTATTCTCCATGTGACCTTCTGTGGAATCTCCCATTTGGACTTGGGAGGGTCTAGCCCATACATTCTACAGATGTTCCTGTACACAATGCCAGCTACTTGGTTGTGCTGTTCAATGTATGCTGTTCCTTCCTGCATCTTACACCCTGCTACTATGTGTTGGACTGACTCTGAGGTCTCTTTGCACAGTCTGCATCTTGGATTCTGTCTAGTGTGGTAGACATCTGCTTCTATGGATCTGGTGCTTAGTGCCTTTTCTTGTGCTGCTATGATCAATGCCTCAGTGCTGTCTTTTAGTCCAGCCCTTTCCAGCCACTGATAGGATTTTCCAGTGTCAGCCACCTCAGCTATCTGTTGATGGTACATCCCATGCAGGGGCTTGTCTTGCCATGGTACTTCTTCCACTTGAACTTTCTCCTATGTCTGCTGCTGCCTCAGGCATTCTCTCAGCAGCTCATCTTTGGATGCTATTTTAGTGATGTACCCCTGGATGCTCTAGGTTTCATCCAGGACAGTGGCTTTGACACTCATCAGACCCCACCCACTCTCTTTGCAGCTGGTGTCCAATCTCTGGGTGTTGGACTTGGGGTGGAAACCTCTGTACATTGTGAGGAGCTTCCAGGTCTTCACATCGGCAGCCTCCTGTCTTATCCTTTGGTGGTACTTGGATGTTGCTATCTTCCTTGCCTCCTCATCATGGTTCCCATGTAACTGTGGGATACCAAGGTACTTGTAGCTAGTCTGTATGTCTGCTATGTGGCCTGCTGGTAGTTCTACCCCATTAGTCTTAACTATTTTCCCTGTCTTTGCTACCATCTGGCCACACTTCTCCAGTCTGAATGACAACCCAGTTTCCTCACTATAGATCCATGTCAGATGGATCAGTGAGTCAATGCCTCATTCACTCTTAGCATACAGCTTGATGTCATCCATATAGAGGAGGTGGCTGATGGTGATTCCACTCTTGAACTTGGCCCTCTATGCAGTCATTGTGATTATCCGGCTGAGGGGGTTTAAGCCTATGCAGAACAGCAGCAGGGACATTGGCATCTTCTATATATATAGAAGATGCCAATAGAGCCTTCACGACAATCCCTACTACCACCATAACTCAAACCAATGAACTGGTATACGCTATAGTCACTGTAATCCTGAAGATGCTTGGCTACATGATCGAGAAGAACAACACTACATAACCCCCCGGAAAATGAGGTTGGAGGATAAGATCAAGGCAACTCAAAAAGAAGTTAGTCAGCTGGTAGAACTACAGAAGGGTGTGGAGATTAAGGATAAGATTTAGCTACTGAAAAAAATACAAGGGCCTGAAGCCCTAGAGATGGCTAAATAAAGGCTCACAGCCCAGGCTACCAGGCTAAGGAGATATACTAGAGAAGCAGAGGCCAAGAAGGTAAATGCCCTATTCTCCAAAGAACCATCCAAAGTGTACTCCCAACTGCATTGCAATAACACAGTAACAGTAGAGCCACCCACAGCAGAAACTGAACAATACTGGAAGAACATATGGGAGAAAGAGAAGATAGTACAAAGTGGCTGCAGGATCTGAAAGCAGGCCACAGCAATCTCCCAAAACACAAACCAGTCACCATCACAGTAGCAGACATCCCACAGCGGGTCAAGAACATGAAGAGCTGGATAGCACCTGGCCCAGACATGATCCACACCTACTGGCTAAAGAAACTAACAGTGCATGAACGCCTAGTAGCACAGATGAACCAGCTGTTAGCAGCAGGCTCCCACCCAGACTGGCTAACACAAGGAAGGACAGTGCTGATCATGAAAGATCCCCACAAGGGAACAGCACCATCCAACTACCGGTCAATAATCTGCCTCCCCACATGGAAAGTCACATAAGGCATCATAACTGCCAGGCTACAGGACCACATGGGCCAGTACATGAGCATAGCTCAGAAGAGCATTGGGAACAACACCAGAGGCTCAAAACACCAGTTGCTCATAGATAGAGCAGTCGCCCAAGACTCAAGGTCTAGGCAGACCAATCTGAGCACAGCCTGGACTGACTACAGGAAATCCTATGACTCAATGCCACACACATGGATCTGTGAATACCTGGCAATATACAAAGTCAACAGGCCACTAAGGACCTTCCTCAAGAACTCAATGGGACTGTGGAAGACAACACTGGAAGTCAACTCAAGACATGTGGCCATCAAATGTGGCATATACCAAGGTGATGCACTGTCCTTGCTGCTGTTCTGCATAGGCTTGAACCCCCTCAGCCAGATAGTCACAAGGATTGGATATGGATACAAGTTCAAGAGTGGAACTACCATCAGCCACCTCCTCTACATGGATGACATCAAGCTGTATCTAAAGAGTGAATGACACATCAACTTGCTGATCGACCTGACACAGATCTACAGGAGGAAACTGGGATGTCATTAGGACTGGAGAAGTGTGGCTGGATGGTAGCAAAGACAGGGAAGATAGTTAAGACTGATGGGGTAGAACTACCAGTGGGCCATGTAGCAGACATACAGACTAGCTACAAGTACCTTGGTATCCCACAGTTACATGAGAACCACGATGAGGAAGCAAGGAAGACAGCAACATCCAAGTACCACCAAAGGATAAGACAGGTCCTGAAGAGCCAGCTCAATGGAAAGAACAAGATCCACACCATCAACACCCTGCCAGTACACCCTGCCAGTCATCAGATAACTTGCTGGTATAGTGAGCTGGCCAAAGAAGGACATGGAGGCAGCCAATGTGAAGACCCAGAAGCTCCACATAATGTATGGAGGTTTTCACCCCAAATCCAACACCCAGAGACTGTACACCAGCCAGAAAAAGGTTGGGCAGGATCTGGTGTGTGTCAAAGCAACAGTCTTGGACGAAACCCAAAGCATCCAGGAGTACATCAGTAAGATGGCACCCAAAGATAAGCTGCTGAGCGAATGCCTGAGGCAGCAACAGACATGGGAAGAAGTTTAAGTGGAGGAAGTGCCATGGCAAGAAAAGACACAGGCTGTACCATCAACAGATAGCTGAGGTGGCTGACATTGGGAAATCCTACCAGTGGCTGGAAAGGGCTAGACTAAAAGGCAGTACTGAGGCATTGATCATAGCAGCACAAGAACAGGGTCTATCACACTAGATAGGACCCAAGATGCAGACTGTGCAGAGAGACCTCAGAGTCAGTCCAACACATAGTGGTAGGGTGTAAGATGCAGGCAGGAGCAGCATACACTGAATGGCACAACCAAGTAGCCAGCATTGTGTATAGGAACATCTGCAGAGTGTATGGGCTAGATCCTCCCAAGTCCAGATGGGAGATTCCACAGAAGGAATGGAATCTGGAGAATAACAGAGCTAAGATCCTGTGGGAATTCCAGGTTCAGATGGACAGGCAGGTACTGGCCAGTCAACCAGACATCATGGTAGTAGACAAGGACCAGAAGACAGCAGTGGTAATAGATGTAGTAGTGCCAAGTAACAGCAACTTCAGGAAGAAGGAGTATGAGAAGCTGGAGAAGTATCAGGGCCTGAAGGAGGAACTAAAGAAGATGTGGAAAGTAAAGGCCAGAGTGGCTCCAACAGATTCCAGGAACAACAGCAGAGCTCTTTGTCCGGAAGAGTGCAGTGCTAGGAACCGCTAAGATATTGTGCAGAACCCTCAAACTCCCAGGCCTCTGGTAGAGGACCCGAGATTGAGGAAGACACATACCACCCATAGAGTGAGAGGGGATTTTATATATATATATATATATATATATATATATATATATATATATATATATATATATATCACACCTTATAAAAAAATTTCCCCTCTCACCTCTACTTACTTACTTATATATTTATATTTATTTATACACATATATATATAAAAATTAAAAACCTATATGCATCCATATGTTACAAGACCAATACTAATGAAAGAACAAAGAACAGGAAAGATTTAAAGGGAGACATCAGCTAAGAAACACTGTAGATTATCAAGGCAGATTATAAATATATAACAATCCAAAGGGAGGAACAAGAATGAAACTGAGGACTACCTTAAGCTGTTTTCAACCATGGCAGTGAAAGAGGACAGCAGATGCCCAGAACCCCAGAAAACATCCAACCAACCTTGGTGAACTGGTGAACAATGATATGTAGGCAGTGTCTCTTCATATCCAGTGCCTGGGTCCTGTCAGCTGCCTCTAAAATCTGAAGAAAAAAATATAAGTTTCTTGAATCAAAGACTTTACAAGCTTGAATGTTAGAGCAGTGCAGAGATAGAAAATGTGATTTGGAGCACTTGTTGCATATATGTACCATCTATAATGAACATCTTAAACCAAAGATATTGGGGGGGGGGGCAGCAGCTGCAGAGGTCAGCTATTTGATGTCAAAAAAAGGCATGACAGCTCTAAAATATTCCCAACAGGTGCTATGTGCACACCTACACACACTCTCCAAACCACATTTAGTTTTCAAATCCAATATTTCACAGCACTACTAAATATACATCTGAACAGACTTTACAGAAGATTAGCATTCTTGAGCTTCATAAAAGCATGGAACTAGGTAGTGAATACACACCAACTTTAGTAGCATGACCTAGTTTAATGACATATCACTTTCACACTATTGTGGAAATAAATGGCGGCTCTGGCCCTCTTACAGGGATTCTTCAGAGCGTGGGGACATTCAGATATTGAGGTTTGCCCTACATAATGTAGTCATCTGGAGGTTCGCCAATTGGCCATTCTCCTTGATTTGAGATGATTCATATGAATAAAAGGGGACTGCAATATTATACCCAGCACACTGCATAATTTACCTTCCATTCTTACAGAAAACTGGTAAGGACAAACGGGAGTGGGGAATTCATTACAGTTATATATGTAGAAATATTTAATTAATGAGCCCCATTTTTCCTAATTAGGAGATATAAGTATTCTTTATCATCTTTGTTTTAAAGTATACTGTATTTATTGGCGTATAACACACACAGATGTATAACACCCACCTTAATTTTAAGAAGGAAGTTTGAGTAAAGAAACTTAAATTTAAAATAAATGACTTGTAAGCAAAATAAAGGGAGCTCTGAACTGTTTATTAATATTTATACCACTGATAAGGTAATACGTAATATGAAAAAAAAAGCACCTCTTTGAACAAAAAAACTTAGATATTATAAACTTAGGCATATTCCACAACCTTTAACTTGAAACCAGCTGTATACACTAAACGCTTTTGTCTTGATTCCATTAGGGATACCGGTAGTTTTAAGAAACTGAAACAAATAGTGTTTCACATCACCCGTGCAGTCCGGCACTCAAGTGTGTCAGAGCAAAGCCCTGGCACTTTGCTCTGACTCATTACCACACGCCAGAACGCTGCAAAGAGAGGAGGGAAGCTCACAGTACTTTAATGACATCACCTACATGTGCTGGCACTCAGTGTGTCAGAGCAAAGTGCCTCCCCGAAGGGCCTTGGTGGAGCAGGCCCTGTCCCGTCCCGTGTGTCCCTTGGAAGCGAGTGAGCCCTTTACAAGCCACTGCCGCACCGGGGTGGGCCTGCAGAGCCAGAGGTGCCCCTGGCCGGCAAGGGGGGGCTTGTGGCCGTGGAAGCCACTGCGCAGCCCCCGGAGCCAAGGCCTGGCAGGAAGGGTGCCGTGTGGCCCCTGGGCGGAGCCAGGAGAAGCCTGGCAGCCCCGCCATGCAGCTGTGATCCACAGGCCTTGGCTCTTGTTTGGAGCTGTTTTTCCGGCCGGCCGGCAGGCAGAGCAGCTAGATTTGGGATGGAGGGAAGGTGGGTTGGTGGGTGGACGCAGCTGGCCTGCGAGCCCAACCACATGGACCCCTGCTGGCTGTGGGAGGTGGCGGCTCTGCGGACCAGCCGCAAGAGCGGGCTAAAAGGCCTTCTGTTCGCCAAGACCTCCTGAGGGGGCCCAAAGCCTTCTGAGCAGCCGCTCTTCCAGGGGCGGAGCTCAAACAGCCCAAGCCATCCCTTTGAGGCCTGCCATGGAGCGTCCAAGGAGGATGGAGCACTCTGGTCTCGCTGGGTCCTTGTTCAGGGTCCTGATGCCAGAGCTGTGCCCGTGAAATCTTTAGCACAAAGTCTGTCTGTCTGGCCAAAGCTTTGCTCTGACACACTGAGTGCCAGTGTGTGCGGGTGATGTCACTAAAGTACCGCGAGCTTCCCTCCTCTCTTTGCAGCGTTTCAGTGCGTAGTAATGAGTCAGAGCAAAGCACCAGCATTTTGCTCTGACACACTGAGTGCTGGACCGTGTGGGTGATGTTACTAAAGACTGCAAACAGAGAAGGCATGGTTTAAGTGCCATTAATCAGAGGAGGAGATGGGAAGCTTGCAGTTGTAGCCCCAGTTACAGCCCTGGTTCAAATGAAGGCTCCACTCTCCCAGCCCTGCCCTTGAGCTGAGAAGCCGCAGGGATTATACAGGGGCCTATACATTGGTGTATAACACGCATATTGGTGTACAACACACAGCTAGGATTTCAGCCCCAAATTTTAGGGGGGAAAGTCCGTGTTATACACCAATAAATGTGGTATTAAGGATTTGTTTATTACAATTTTTTTGTAAAAAGGAATGCACTGAACTCTATACAAACCATAGCATTTATATGGGAATGTGAATTAATCTTGCAAACTGTGCAAAACTTATTTTTGGAACTTTCAATTGATTACTTCCCATAAAAAAGTATATTAGGAGCTAATTACAATTAGTTCCAAACTGATTCATTAGTAGCAATTACCTGGAGCACATTTTCCACAGTAACATTCATTTCCAGGTTCTGCTTACAATATGCTTGAAGACGATTATTATAGAACCCATAATAATAAGGGGCAGCAAAGAGGTAGCTAAAAAAAGCCAGTTAAAGAGAATTCATGTTTCAAGTTGTAAGGAACAAAAGTATCATAAACCTAAATGGAATAGCAATAAGGACAAACAGAGATTTGACCTCTGCTTGCATTCTCTCTAGTGTGTTATTGTTATAATTGCAGCTGGCTGCCTTCTTGAAAATTGTCTTTGGCTCTGGGCCATGCACATTGCTGCCATTTCAGCTATACTATATGTGCAGCAGCTGTTTCCCACTTCTCTGTGAACTCAAATATACTGAAAAGAGACAGTGTAAGCAAAATAAAAACCCAGAATTGGCGTGTTGGTAGGGGATTACTTCTTATAATGAACCACCAACAATCTGCTTGCCTGAGGAACTTTAAACTGAATAGGGCTAAGGAAAATTAATGGACCGGTTCTAGATCTGTCTCTGTGACTGTGATGGTCCTTCTATTTTCAGGAGGAACAAGGATCCATTAGAGGTGGATTTTTCGGGGGACAAAGAGCTTGCAACAGGAAGGAGGACTTAATGAAAATACGGAGACTCCATTTCCTTCTTCCAGCTGAGGAAAAAGGTAAGTGTTTTAAAGGCTAAAGCTACCAAGTCAGACTTCCAGTCTTAATAGACGAGGGACAAGTTAGTAGGAAAAGGGAGCCTTTTATGAACTTTGGGGTAATATTCATAAAACAGGATCTCTATAGTAACAATTTATTCTTCCTCTTCTCTTGTTCCATCCTTCAAGACCCATTAAAACCTTACTCAGGATATTTGTTGCCAAAGAATAATGAGCTAACCTATGTATAATTCTGCACCCAGAGTTGTACAAAGTGAGCCACAGATTGGTCCCTTAAGCCCTGGGTACAATCCCCAGAGATTTTAAAGTTGTAATTTTAAATGTAATAGAAGGAGAAAATAGTAAAAAAAAAATCTGGAGAATATCAAGTTACCTATAATTAATGCCATTTTTATCCTGGCACCACTCATTTTGGTTTGTGGCCCCTGGCACATCATGGAAAGAGTATTTCCTCGGCCAGAAAATGTTGGGTGTCCCTGTTGTAATACTTACATGAGAAGCATATCAAATCAGATAAAGGATACAGGGAATCTTCAGGAGGCATATTCACTTCACCATAATAAATATATCGTAGCATAGATTCAAATGCTTGTTTGCTTGGCACCATCTCACCAATTGAAATATTAACTTGGCCATCTTCTGGCATAAAGGAACGAAACATGGCTTCAAAGTAACTGGGAAAAAAGGAAGAAACAGGTTGAACCATATGGCTGGATTCCATATTTACCTTGTTCTCATAAAATTATATCACTGGTTGCTTGTTCAACAAATAAAATAAGGAGCAGAGAATGCATGAAACACTAGTGCATTTTTAAGTGCCTCTTTTACCAATTTTGTTTCTCAAATGCAACCAATTTACAGCGTTTTTAAAATGACACATTTTACAAGCATTTTGAACAATATCATTCAACATTTCTTATCAAACATTTCCATTTCTCACTGTATTTTTAATGTATTGTACAGGAGGGCAGCTCATATTTATGAAATCAATAAAGATCCTGCATTCAAAAAATGGAAGTCTCCTTCTGTTCAGATATTAATTTCTATATGTGTAAGAAAAATGGGAAGAGTAGAGGGGAGGCATGCAAGCTTGGGCCTAATTTTTATCTTACAGTAAAAAAACGTCAAAATGAGAAGGAATATTCTAGCATCCATATGTATAATTTTGTATCATGAATTATTGATCTTCAAAACATACCTAGAGCGGGCTGCAAGAATAGCTTTATGAGCTGGTCTTGGATGACCATCTAACAGTAGAATGATATCACAGAATTCTAGACCAGCACCTTCTAGATAGGCCTTCATATCCTGAATCAATGAGGTTCCTGCACAGGGACATATAGGGTTGTCTGAGATGCTGAAAATAATTGACTTAGTTATATCAGAATTGCTAGAAATGCCTAGCAATTACTTATTTACCTCCTCAGTACAATACAATGCCATAGGAAAATCAACAGGAATTGTTTAATGAAAAATATTTGATAATCCAAGGTAACAAATCCCCGAAGTCAAGTTACTGAGTATAGACATGTCCATGTTGTTTTCTTGGCAACAATGCAGAACTGATTTGCTGTTGCCTTCTACCAGGAAGTTTTTTTCAATTTCTCTGTTTCCCTGTCTCTCATACAACCTGCATAGTTTTTTTTCTTTTCTGAAAGCCAAAGTAAGCTACAAGATATTATTGTACTCTTTCTACTGCTTTCCTAGTAGGATCACCTCAAAACTGAAAGAGACTACAACATGAAGATGTCGGAGGGTACAGGCTGCCCTTCTAATCCCATTACATGGACAGGGAGGGGGGAATATTCCATCTGAAGATGGTACAGCTCTTGTTAAACTAATGTGTCCTGATCATCAGCCTCCAATGCCACAGACCCACCAGGACCACCTACGATAACCTAGGAACAAAGGCTGCAATAGATCTGCACTGATGCCTAGGATTAAAACCTAGTGCCTTTCTTAGCAGCAAGTCAGTTGTCACTAAATCCTACCCATAAAAAGGAAGCATACTTTCTAATGACAAATGACAAGCCAGAAAAAAGTGGTATGACAACTTTGCTATAAAGCAAAGCAGGTTGTGATCCACATAGCAGGATGGTAGGAATAGGAAAATATAAAACACATTCATAATAAATTCTGGAGGAAATCTGAACTAGAACCCTTTAAACAATTACTGCTATATTCTTTGCTGAAGGATTTTAATCAGCTATATATACTCAACTGGCAGTCTGTCTTCTAAAATTCTGAGACTACAAATTGATTAGGCTAAGCAAAATAGTTAACAGATATAAATTACTGTATAGTTCAGACAAAGGTGAACATCAGAAATCTGATACTTGGGGGAAGTTTGAACATTTTCAGTTGGCAAAATATTAATTACTTCTCATAGGGTAAGTGTTTTTTCATCCCAAGCAAACTGATCATGATCAGTAATGTCAGAGATTAGCTCATATACTTGAAAATATAATTGGCAACTAGAGATATGCAAAAACGTATTTTCATTTTTTTTCTCCTATAGAACGTCCAAAGGATTATTGCTATCACTCTGCAAAATACTGTGACTTTAAATTCAAAGATATCAGTTTAAGCAATAAGAGAAAGTTAGACAAGCTATGTACTGTACATGTAGGTACTACTAGTATATAATGAATGTTATGTTAGCTCACATTTTGTAGAACAGCTATACTGTAATTCAGATCACCTATCTGAGACAGCAACGGGGGGTTAAACCGAATCTCTTTCTCTAAACATTCCAATAAACATTATCCTTTATTGGTTAGGTGTCAGGCCCAGCCCAAGAACGACGACGAGACAGTCCAGTCCAATATAGTTCCTTTATTAGCTCGTTCCTAATAGACAGAATCTCGCCAGACTAAACCTATGCTAAAGCAACTAGTGGATATACCCCGTAAGACTCTAGGGAGGGGATGTCCTCATCCTCTTTGTCTTTCCACATTCCTGCTGTGGACTGAGAAAGCGCTTGCTCTGGAATGTTCCCCCTCCCTCCTGATAACCTTGATCCTCCATTCCAGTATCTTCCTCGCTCATGCCATCCATTACATTAGGCCATCAATAAGATCTAGCAATCAACCATTCTTTTTCCCTACCTACAAAATTATACAGAATTTTACTTATGATTTCAGATTCATTTTATTTCAAAACTGAACTTTTTATGGATTTTAATTCTATCTTGTACTCTAGACTTCTATAATTTACACTAACACTGGAGTGTGAAAACAATAGTTCATCTTGGATGGAAGATACATTACCAATATCAAGAGGCTGATCAGAATGTGTTCGAAGTGGAGGTTGCTGCTTTCTTCGTACTATCTCCACTATCAAAGATGAAGAAAGGTGTTCAAATTCTTTCATCATTATTACCTGATTAAAGTGTGTTTCTTTTACCACAAAATTCAAGCAGTGTTCCTAAAAAAATAAAAAAAAAGCATATGTGTGCGTGTGTGTACACATACATACACCCCACTTTGTAAGAAAATCATGTTTGGAACATTTCTTCTACAATTTCAGAAAATTCTATAACAAAATTAAAATTTGTTTTCACAAACATTACAGTTAATTCTATGAATATGCAATATTTATAGAAACTACTTCTGAAAGATTCAAAATTCAGAAATTGTTACTGCTAATTACAGAGCCAGTTTATCCCCTTCCCTTTAATTGCCAAAGTTCTTTAGCAGAGCCTCTGTACATGGGGAAAACACTAGCTTGCATACCTTCTCCTTTAGTTGCAACATCTACTTTTCTATTTTATTCAACTGATAGGATCAGATCCATTTATATACTTTTTATTCCCTAATAGCACTGGAATCTCCCTTAAACAATTCAAGTTTGCATAGTTTACAGATACATGAACAGAAGAAAACTCAGACACATGCAACAGTGGGTAGTTTCATTCAACAAAAGTACTTGAAAATTGATTGCCTGGAACCAGAATTTTCAAGTTAGTTTAAAATGAAACTGCTTTATATACAAAAATTCATTAATTATATTTAGACTTTTTTTTTTTTGGTGTACCTTTAGAGTCAGTGTTGAGTTCTAGAAACTAGATGGCCAAGACCCTGAAGTTTTCCTGGCAAAATTTCAGAAGTGGTTTTTCATTGCCTACTTCCTAGGACTGAGAGAGACTGACTGGCCCAAGGTCACCCAACTGGCTTTGTGCCTAAGGCAGGACTAGAACTCAGAGTCTTCTGGTTTCTAGCCTGGTGCCCTAACCACTTAGACTATAATTTTCCACAAAACCTACCTTCAGCTGATCTAGCTGAAGTTTGTTTGCATTTTCACATACAACAAGTACATTCTGCAGATCTACTGAGGCCTCAATGTATTGGACACACAGTTGTTCCAATCGGGATAGTTTGAAGTTAAGAGCCAACTTGTACACATCCATGATTAGCAGAACATCTTGCACATGCCCTATGCAACAATAACAAAAAAAAAAATCATTCCACATACTGCAAAGAATGTGACAGGTGTGAAAGCAGGCAGGAAAGAGAATTAAATTATTTGATTCCCAATATTGATATTGCAATAATGAGGCTCTAAAGGCCTATATTAAAATGCTGTTAAAGTATGCATGTCCCTTTATGTTAAGAAATGCAATACCGAGCAGTAAAATACAAGAAGAGAAAAACATTGTGATGGGAAACAAGGATAGCCTTCTTACAAGAAGAGATACTTATACCAACATGAGTACCTAAACTGTTGGTGGATTCTGCAGGACTGAGCAAAACATTAGAGCTAGAAGCTATAAGACACTGTCTTCTTCCAGGTCCAACTTGTTCATCCAGCTAAGTATTATCTATTCTGACAAGCAGTAGCACTCTAGATTCTAGTCACAAAAAATACCTTGCTACCTGAATCTTTAAACTGGAGAGGCTACTAACTTAATCTAGAAACACTGGCCTGTAAAGTATGTGTTCTAGTTCTGGGTATAGGCTTTTGAAAATTATCATTTAAAAACATGATCACAAAATGCTGCTTTGTAAATAGGCTACCTGCTTGGGGGACATGAACAGGGAGGGACAATAGGAAGGTGGTAAAATAACCACTTTGCTCAAGCCTTTACCTGAACTGGCTTCTCCCTGCCCAAGTGTGTAATACAGCAAAGTACCTAGTTTATCTCCTGGAAAGGCGTTTCCCTCTCCCTTTCTTTCCTTTTTCTTATTACTCCCTGGTATTCTGTCTCCCTTTGAGCTCAAAGGCACAAATTCTCAACACTTCTCAGCTGAGAATTCATAGCCTCAACATTCAGCCTGCTATTGGAGGAGTTCTTAAATATTTCCTACAAATATTTCCTATCATGCAAAGGCACCTTTTAATGGGCAGCTATCATCCCTGATTGCTAAGGACTTCTAATGTACATTTTGCTCAATGTTTCACAGATCATGTTGTGGACACGTAAGAAGCTCCCTATTCTGGTCTTTTCTGTGACACACAGGTATAAGCAGGTTGAAATCTGCATTTGGTTTTAGCATTATAAGCCTCTGGCATTAGTCACATCTGTTTTTTTTCCCCTTTATTAGAAAAAAGAATTCCAGAAAGAGACAGAGAAAATATGTACTATTTTTCTTAGGAAGCAATTCTGCTATTCTACCTTTGCGTGGGTATTTGATTTTGTCTGTGTAGAGAAACTGCATGAGCACCTCAAAGGGCTGAGCTTCAGCTTCCCGGATTGTCACCTCCAGCAGTGGCTGCAGGCGACCCAACTTTACATTGTTGCCTGCCATTTCCTTTTGGGGCATCTCTTGTCCTTCCTCATCAATCTCTTGCTTAGATTTCTAATAAAGAGAGGGGAAAGTCAAATTTATGCAAGCCAAATTATGCTGCAAATAAAAGCAATTACATGGTTATTTATGTAACCCTGTGTGTACATAAATACTAGACAAATTTGCTTTCATTTTTGCTTCACCTTGTTATTAAAATTAGGATAGACTCTAGTACAAATGGCAAACTAAATCTAACCACAGTATATATTTTAAGATTTACCCAAATATTACATCTTGATGTAGGTACTGAAAAAAAATCACCAGTCACCTCTAGATTACTTTTTCATGAAAAGCATCCATGCCAATGGGATATTCATATGGCGTGTTCAACTATAAGGACTGGTTAACATGAAAGCACCTGTTAGCAGCTGTCTTTCCCTAATCAGCAGTATTAGTGCCCCTGACCTTTCCATCCATTAGTTTCAAGTTAAACACGTGTCTGGATGAAGAATACTTGTGGCTGGAATTAATAAGAGAACATAGTCATTATTAAACTTTAGTTAAGCCATGGCTATGTTCTCTAGTTAATTCTAGTAACAATACCTTTTGTTGTATGCTTGTTAAAGTAAGGTGTCACTGCAAACAAACCACAAATAAGTGGACAGATAGCCTTGTCCCTGGAAGGGAGAGCTGATTGCTGCAAACAAATATATTCATTCTAACTAATTTTTATGGTTAAACATTCAGTTATTTACAATGATGGCCTAATTTATCCCAGAAGATAAATTGGAAAATGGGAATCCAATAACTATTTGTAACAAATCATACCTGTTTCAGCCTTTCTCTTGCCTGTGTAATTTTCTTCCTGAGCCATTTACAGCGAGCTGTGACAATAGCTGCATGCCCTCGGACCCGCTCTTCCTTCTGTCAGCAATGGGGAGACAGCATGGAAACGGATTGCAGGATTTTGCTGATAACTGAATGCTAAAACAATGCTATATGTTGGAAATGTAGCCAAAGAGAATGTACAGTTTTTGAATAAACAGCATAGTTTATTTTTCTTGAGAAAGAAAAATTTATAAATTTACTTTGAGTGGTCATCTGAGCAGTCACACATATGGGTTCTGTATCTGCACAAGGTCAATTTTAGGAAGTTTCTACAGCTGTGAAAGAGTTCTGAAAGATTATCCCCATTTTCAAGGGAACTATCTTCTATTCAGTTCTCATCTGATAAAGCAGCAGCTATAAAATGGAAGCCAAGTAGAACACTGATGAGTAACAGAACCTGCAACAAGGTAGCCTGTGTGACTATAAAACCACTCAAACCTCTAAAGATATAGGGAAGCAATTTGCTTTTCTTTATGTTCTCTGGTAATCATGCATAGAGGCAAAAAGAAAAGTTCACTTTTTTAGTGGATGAACAGATACTACAAAGCCAAAGAAATTAGTGCTGTAGAGGCTGAGACTATACAGCAAGCCAATAACACAGTTCATCTATGGTATATAAGCAGTAACTATCTCATTGACATCCTTCTGGAATCCAGATTGGTAATAACTATTTTGGGACTGAGAAGCATCTGTTTTTGAGGTTCTGCTAACTGTTCTTATCAGCTGTTTATTCATACTGCAAAAGCAGAGATGGCAAAAGAAGAACACATTTTTCACTTTCTCATCTTTCTTCTAAACATTAGGAGAAATTTCCTAGTAGTAAGAGCTGTGAAGCAATGGAACAGACTGTTTTAGTGGTGAACTCATGTTCACTAAATGCATTTTAGCAGAAGTTAGAGAGCTGTCTGTTAGGCATGCCATTGTAACATTTTGCATTATAAATCTTACACTGAGCATGAAATTGGACTAGGTGATCTCTAAGATTAGTATCAACATTGACTTTATCTTCTAAATCAGAGTGGAATATATACCACCAATCATCTCTTGCTCTTATTACACACTTGCACTGACTAAGTACAGCAAGACTTTTCTTTATCAAAGTAAGTAGGGAAATCACAGAGTATGGCTCCTAGAATTCTTTCCCAACCCCTTACCAGCAGTGGCCCTGTGTTTTCGTTTACCGGCAGTGGAAAGCACGGGCAGGCTGCATATGCTCCATTCTGGGTCACATAACCAAAAGGGAGAAAAGCTTAGAACAAAGCAGTTGCCAGTTTTCTAGGCTATTGCCCAACTGCTTCTGCCATAGAGATGCATTGAGGAAATTCTTAGGAAAAAAATTCACCATAATTTCCAGCCTGATCTGACCTATTTGCAACTCAGGCTTTCTTTGGCTGGCTTCTCTCCCAACACCAAATTTGGTCCCAGTCCAATTTCATAATTTATTTCTGACGTTCTGTTTCATTTTCAACATCTGCCTAAAGGAAGAGTTTAAACAGATTAAGATCAACACTGTTATTTAAGCTATCATAAAAATGTAGGAAGGGAAGTTAGTTTCCAATTTCTGTTCTTGATCAAAGGTCTACCAAATAAGTTGACAGAACTTTATTGATAAATAACAGATGAAGCTGAAGTATGGTACTACACATATTTCTGTGGGAGAAAACTGTTCAGCCTTGTCATCAGAATTCACTCACCTCCCCAAGCACAAATTCCAGATCACTGAATTGCCTGTTTTCCCATAGTCTTCCATAGTCATCATGTAAAGTACATTTTGGATAACAAGAAAACTGAAACCAAGAGTTAATGCTATGTTACAGTCTGAAATGGAAAGAAGCTTTATTGCTATGAACCAAAGTTTGGCATGAACAGATTACATAAGAGTGATTGCTAACTTTTTTTGTCATTAAACACAATATATTGGCCCATTATCTAAAGGATTTAACTCTCTTTGCTCTACAACATTTTCATAAGAAATAGTAGTATGAAAAACTTCGACCTAATTCATATATACATGCACACATACTCATCATGTTATTCTCTCTTGGGGTAGGCAATGTTATGCAGAATGCAGAAAATGGGTAATAAATAGTAGGACAAAGAGACTAAAGAAGGAAACTAAAGCTGGTTGGGTGACTTTGGGCCAGTCACTCTCTCTCAGCCCAGCTCACCTCACAGGGTTATTGTGGGGAGAACAGGAGGAGGAAGGAGTATTAGGTATGTGGTATTAACTTGTGTGGGGTGAGGAAAGATACAACCCACCCTGGGGACCTTGCTGGCACCTTGACAACACTCCCTGAGTTTATTAACACCTAATTAACATCCACCTTTTGGAAATATCATATAGGAAGTTTGTTTTTAGCATATTTTAATTAATCAATTAATATTTATCTATTTTAATTAATGTTTATTCTGTTTTTACTGTAAGCCACCCAGAGTCACTCTGTAGTGAGATGGGCAGTGACAAATTTGAAGTATAAATAAAATAAAAATAAATACAAATAAATGTATGCCACCTAGAGTTATTTATAAAATTAATAAAGGTGGGATAAAAAATAAAAAAAACCTAATGGTATGAGATGAGGTAAAGAAAACGAAACAGTAATATAGATGGTTCCTTGAAATATAACCACACAGAGGCAACTACATGGAAAAGTTATGTGTATGAAATGTTAGCAGTTTATAACACAAACTGTTCAGAAGAGCCAGAAGTTATATTGGATAGCTTGTAATGTCAGAAGCTATTCAATTTTATACAATAAGAAAAATGATGGGAAAAGTGGTGGGAAAACACAAGTTTAAATATGAAATCATTTCAACTGGATTCTAAACTTCTGTTAATGAAAATAATAATTCTTGGTCTTGAAGCTTCCTCAGTGTAATAGTCCTAAGTGCATTACATGAGTAGTTTGTAATGCACTTAGTGCCAAGTTAACATTGCTCTCAATTTGTACATCAGATCTGAACTACAGGTGAAACTCGAAAAATTAGAATATCGTGCAAATGTTCATTTATGTCAGTATGGCAACTCAAAAGGTGAAACCAATATATGAGATAGATGCATTACATGCAAAGCGAGATATGTCAAGCCTTACTTTGGTATAATTGTGATGATTATGGCGTACAGCTTATGAAAACCCCAAATTCACAATCTCAGAAAATTAGAATATTACATGACATCAATAACACAAGGATTGGAAATAGAACAATATCGGACCTCTGCAAAGTATAAGCATGCATATGTACTCAGTACTTGGTTTGGGCCCCTTTTGCAGCAGTGACTGCTGCAATGCGGCGTGGCATGGATGCTATCAGCCTGTGGCACTGCTGAGGTGTTATGGAAGACCAGGATGCTTCAATAGCGGCCTTCAGCTCCACTGCATTGTTCGGTCTCATGTCCCTCATCTTTCTCTTGGCAATGCCCCATAGATTCTCTATGGGGTTCAGGTCAGGCGAGTTTGCTGGCCAATCAAGCACAGTAATCCCATGGTCACTGAACCAGGTTTTGGTACTTTTGGCAGTGTGGGCAGGTGCCACGTCCTGCTGGAAAATGAGGTCAGCATCCCCATAAAGCTCGTCTGCGGAAGGAAGCATGAAGTGCTCCAAAATCTCCTGGTAGATGGCTGCGTTGACCCTGGACTTAATGAAGCACAGTGGACCAACACCGGCAGATGACATGGCTCCCCAGATCAACACAGACTGTGGAAACTTCACACTGGACTTCAAGCATCGTGCATTGTGTGCCTCTCCATTCTTCCTCCAGACTCTGGGTCCTTGGTTCCCAAATGAGATGCAAAAGTTGCTCTCATCAGAAAAGAGGACTGTGGACCACTGGGCAACAGACCAGTTCTTTTTTTCTGTAGCCCAGGTAAGACGCTTCTGACGTTGTTTGTTGTTCAGGAGAGGCTTGACAAGAGGAATACGACATTTCAAGCCCATGTCCAGGATCCGTCTGTGTGTGGTGGCTCTTGATGCACTAACTCCAGCCTCAGTCCACTCCTTGTGAAAGTCCACAACACTTTTGAATGGCCTTTTCCTGACAATCCTCTCCAGGCTGCGGTCATCCCTGCTGCTTGTGCACCGTTTTCTACCACACTTTTCCCTTCCACATAACCTTCTATTGATGTGCTTTGATACAGCACTTTGGGAACATCCAACTTCTTTTGCAATTACCTTTTGGGGCTTTCCCTCCTTATGGAGGGTGTCAATGATGGTTTTCTGCACAACTGTCAGGTCAGTAGTCTTTCCCATGCTTGTGATTCCTACTGAACCAGCCTGAGAGACCATTGAAAGGCTCAGGAACCCTTTGCAGGTGTTATGGATTCATTAGCTGCTTAGAGTGGCACACTTTGAGCCTAGAATATTGAACCTTTTCACACTATTCTAATTTTCTGAGATTGTGAATTTGGGGTTTTCATAAGCTGTACGCCATAATCATCACAATTATACCAAAGTAAGGCTTGACATATCTCGCTTTGCATGTAATGCGTCTATCTCATATATTGGTTTCATCTTTTGAGTTGCCATACTGACATAAATGAACATTTGCACGATATTCTAATTTTTCGAGTTTCACCTGTAGCTAAAGACAGAAAGAAGCATTTCCATTATATTCTATAATGAAGACGTAACAAACTCAGATAGAAGAACATATGCATTGGTAATGAAGCTTAAATAAACCAACCAGGTATGACAGAAATAAATATGAAGCTGCTGTTACATTTAGGCATAATTTTTATCTGGCAAATTTTTATTCACAGAGATGCAAACAAGATATACTAATTCCAATATCATAATAATACTCTCTTTCTGACCTGACTTGCTTAAAGCTTTCACTGTTGATATAACTCTTAGTACAGGTAGTCCTTGCTTAACGACCAATCATTTAATGACAGTTTGAAGTTACATTAAAAAAAAAAGTGCTTTACAACCTATACTTGCACTTACAACTGTCACAAACTGTCACACTCCCCGCAGTCACATGATTATGATTTGGAACCTTTTTTACAATGGTCGTTAAATAAATCACCATGGTCATTAAACAAATCACGTGGTCATTAAGCAAATTCCAGAAAAAACATCCCTTAGAGAAGCTGGATTTGTTTAACGACCACGTGATTCACTTAACAATCACATGATTTGCTTAACAACTGTGGTGATTCGCTTAACGGCCATTGTAAAAATGGTCGTAAAATTGGGTCTGGTTACATGGTGACTCACTTAACAACAGCCCTGCTTAATGACCAATTTTCTGGTCCCTATTGTGGCTGTTAAGTGAGGACTACCTATATAGTAGGGTATTTTAGTAATTTTATTTGGTAGTTGCTTATATCTAAAAGCAGTACAATCAGACAACATAAATAACAATGCAGCAAAAACAAATATTCTCCCCAGTTTTATGACATTATTTTGGAATTATTCCCTATTGGTTTTTATTTATTTGCCTTTTTTCTGTACTGCCCATTTCCAAAGGGTGTGAGTGGCCACACAGTGATAAACATTACATAAACCAAAACAACTCCTTAAAAATAATGCATATACCCACTTATAATGTACACAACACCGATAAATCTATCAAGAAAATATACAAAATTGTGCATCTGCTAATTTTAAGCCTTACTTAGTCTGTTCTCCTCCTGCATTAGATGGAACAACCAATTATTATAATTTTTTTTTATCTTATTTGTTTTTATGTTTCTAACTTCCTGCAACTCTTGATATAAGATGTAGCAGTCTCTTCCTGATTAAAGGGTCATGCTCCAAAATAGAATTCTATCAAGAAAATATTAAAATGTGCTGACATTATTTTATTTATTTGATTCAGGTTTCCCATGAGACAAATATCAAACATTAAAAATATTTTAAAAGTAATTGTTCACTGTCCAAACTTAAACTAATAATCATTATCTTAATTGATGACTAATGCTTTCAATATATTACCTGAAATCTATACATTTCTCCACTTCTAATGTTATTGTCCACTGTCCCACCGAAGATATACATAGCATCACAGATAACAGCTGCAGCATGGAAGAGTCTTCCAGTTGGTAACTAGAAACAAAGAATGGAAAATACACTGTATTCCCATTACATATATTATGATGCACAAATTCAAAATGGACTAGTTTTCTCACTGGTGCTCTGGGTATTTTCTGGGTCTAAAATCACTTTTCAAGGCCTAAAAGGAAACACAGCTGTGGGGGAAACACACCACACATGCTGATCTGTTACCACACATACACATACACATACACAGGTTAGTCCATACTTAAAAAGGATATTGCCTTTTTTAATACAGAGAGAGAAAGAGAGAAAAACATCTCAATCCAACATCAAACCAGGGAAAACTGTCAGATCCCTTAATACCTTACTACTCATGAGAAAGAGTGGGTATATCCCTTGAGGGATCAGGCTCTCACTTTGCTTACCCATCACAGTGTTCCAATTCTCACAAGTAGGCTAGCTGCGATTTAAATGCCCCTTCTCAGCTACCCTGCCATTCATCCAGGAACAGCCCCAGTTCACTTCACACACACACACATCCACACAATGTATACCACCCATTTCCTTAATGGATCTGGGGGGCTTATAAAAGTATAATAAAACAACATAAGGCTTCATTAAAACAAGACATAAAAATATAAAACTAAAGAATAAACATTTAACATATTCAACATTAAAACACTAAAAGATTAAAAGGCCTGGGTGGATAAGTACAGGTAGTCCCAAGTTTAAGAACAACTTCCGTTCCCAAGATCTGTCCTTAAGTCGAATTTGTATGTAAGCCGGAACAGTATTATTGTATAATATTGTCTAAGTAGTATTGTGTAATGAACTCAAACTATTGTGTATTTAGCTAGAACCATTGTGTATTTAATTCAAATCTTCCTACAATAGGCTCCGTTTTTAACTATGGGTTGTCTGTAACCCAGGCATTCTTAACCCAGGGACTACTTGTATTTTTATTCACTTCCAAAGCTGTAATATAATAATCTTGCTTCAATTCTAGTGGTAATTTGTTCCATGTTTAATAATAGCACTTATACTATTTATACTATTTCTTTCTTACTTATAATGCTATCTTTCACATATGAAATCAATTTGTTAAATCAGAGATTTTGCAAAGGTAATTAAAGGCAATTAATTGTATTTTTACCTCACTATCTGGACTTGGCTGGATAACTTCCCATGTCTGAGAGTCGACATCATAGCAATGAAGTTCATTAGGCAATGTATTGTCTGCAGCACCACCAAACACATAGAGATGGCGATCAAAAGCAACCATTGTGTGACCGTATCTCCTTTGGGGAGGAGGGGGAGAGCCCCGTAGTAAGTGTTCGGTAGGGATTCGTGTCCAACTGATATTTTAAAAAACAAAGAGCATTTATTAATTGAATTTTTAGAGTTTCAATTTCTAAAGCAGGGATGCACAAAGCTGCACCCAGACCCTACAATTCCTCCAACAGTTGTCATGTTTGACAGAAAGGGAAATTATTAAATATATGAAGGATAATAACCCCAATGTATTATTTATTGTATTTACAGTAATTAAAGTTGGTTTAAATTTAGACTTACATCTAGATTAAATTATATTTAGTTTTTGCCATGGCTACACCAACTCAAAGATGAAGTCTGGCCCTTACCCTGAAATGCTGTGCATCTTGTTTTAAAGAAATATATGAAGCAAAGCACATCTTCCTTTGTAAGTTTGACTGATGGTTACTGATTGTTACTGATTGACTGATTTCTACCCTTCTTTTTTATGTGTACAAAATATTTTACAAATCGTTATCTTGCTTATCAGCTAATGAAAGATTTGGATGCAATCCCCAACTAGGAAGTAAGCCACATTAAAGACAATGGGAATTACTTCTGAATAAGCATGTATAAATTTTTCCTGTTCTCTCTTTTTATTTCCTTACACTGAATGCATAAAATTTTAACTGAGTTTACAAACAATACATCCTTTTTATACTTTGCTATGTTAAAAAGTTTTAATTATAAATTACTGTAGTAGGTGTTCATATTATAAAGAGGATCCCTTAAACTTGTTTTCAGAAATAACACAGAGGTGCAACTCAGTCCATCACTGTAGAAAATGTTTGCCCTGGATCTTTAGATTTAGGGACTTTAAATTTCAGAACTCATCTTGATGGCTGATCCTATCAGCACAGCATAAGGTAATTTCATAATGCCATAATAAAGGGATTCACATAGCCTTTTTTTTTTTTTTTGCGGGTCATAATGTGTATACTAAATCTGATAATGAAGAGCATTCAAGCAAATGCCTTACTGAAACTGCAAAGCTAAATTCATGTAGGTCTACTCTTTTAATACATATAACAACAGAAATACAGAGGCAATCAATATTACTTTAATTAAACTAAGTGCTATAGTCTTCTCCTGTGACCCAGTTTCATGTTGCAGTTAAGGCATCAGGCTGGCAACTGGGAGACTGCATTCTAGTCTTGCCTTAAGCACAAAGCCAGCTGGGTGACACTGGGCCAGTCACTCTCTCTCAGCCCCAGGAAGCAGGCAACGGCAAACCACTTCCGAAAAACCTTGCCAAGAAAACCGCAGGGCTAGTCCACGCAGTCACCAGGAGTTAAAACTGACTTGAAGGCACCCCCATCCTTGAAAAAAACCTCCTCCTGCTTTTCATTTTTAGTAGCACTTTCTTCAACATTTCCACTGAACTTTTTCTCCTCATAACTGACAATTATCTTCTTGGTATACCGTATGGAAATGCATTTATTTATTAAACATATTTTTATGCCACTGCAATCAAAAAGATTCTTGGCAGCTTACAAAGAAAAAATACAATATAAAATATACCCAATACAAAAAATAAAAACACAATGGCATTACAACAATACAAAGAAGACAGAATAAAGACAGCAATATCAAATCAAATCAAATCAAATCAGGGGAAGGCTTTCGAAAACAGCTCAGTTCTCAAAAGCATTTGAATCTAAATTACGTTAAACATTTCCACTAGATATATTCAAGAGATTCGTTTTCAAATTTAATTATTTGATTTTGCTCAGTTATGTTTCATACACACATTTTTTCTTTGAATTCAAACTGAAAAAGGTTATTGGTAATCTTTGCTCCACTCTGGCCAGAAAAAACAAACATCTTCTCTTTGCAGACAGCTACAGGAAAATTACAGCATGAAGGAGGAATCTCACCAGTCTGTTTAATCTGAAAAGCAACACCACAAAATAAATTGGAAATGTCTTGTGTTGAAACCTACAAATCTAAGTATTTCTGCAGATCTATCCATTATAGAATCATTGTTAATCTGGAGCCTGATATATATTGTGATTTGTTGACACCATCAAAAAATAGAAAAGGACTAAACTTTTAAAAACCATGTGCTGAAAGCTCAACAATTTGGGCCACATATCTGTATATCCTTGCTAAAAGTAAAAATACATTTAATAAGCGTACTCCTAAAAGAATGAAGATTGCAATCTTAGTTCCCTAAGGTATAATCCAGCAGGAACAATATCACTTAAATGTAAAAAATTGCACACAGTTGGCTCTATAGAGGCAATGACTTTGTTCAAATGTGTTTCTCAAATAGTGTTATATGTTCAATAGCCTAATGTTCACCAAAAAAGTTTTTTAAAGAGTTTTAAAAATTCTATTGACCATGCTTAATTACTGAAAGGAAAGTCATTATATCAAAACAGTAATAACTTCACTAATCAATGGGAGGGTGCCTTGAGTATTGCAGAGAGTATTTCATTTTGTAATAAATCTTGTGTACCAAAATATGTTTGACAAACTATTTTTATTACTACACCAAAACACATTAAACTGGATAGCTATTTAATCGAAGTATAGGGTTCTAAACTGAGAATAACAGAAGCACAGAATTTGATGGCTACATAAAAATTAAAATAAGTTAGATTCTCCCACCAGTACAATTCAAAATCAAACTTTTAGAATCTTTTTGGCTTTAGAACCTAAAATATTATTAGTGTGCTTAAGTAACTCATAATCCTCATAGTTATGAATAAGTACTGGAAGCATGCTGAGACATTTTCGGTCAAATTTGAAAATGTTATTGTGTATTTTCACACAATTGGGGACTATACACTCATAAATTCAGCAAAGGAATATATTCTAGGTTCTTTGGCAAAGACTAACACTCTCCCTTTCTTCTCCAAAATGATGGGGGTAGGGAGGTGAGACTTCCTGCTCCCAGCAACTTAAACAAAATCCAGGACAGCTGATCTCCAGACCAATGTACAAATTAAAGTCCAATACAAGACAATTAAGTCTTACGTCCTCAATTAACACAGTGGGATGTCTTTAGAAGTAAATACACATAGGATTAATTATGCTACATGAGTTTTGGAATAATGCACCATGCTGCTTTTAAATTTCTCTTGAACGTTTTAGAAATATCCATCCCCCCCAAAAAATCCATCTCTAAATAGATTAACCTTAACTCTCACTGAGGAATTACATTTTAATCCAACATTTAACAATATTAAAATTAAATATCAATAGTCTTCTTACCTCTTCCCAACAAGTTAAATCTTTGTCTTGTAAACTAATAGTCCACATATCATTTAATCTGTATTGAAGGAAAAGACATCTTTTAAAATACTTCTGGGAATATAACAGTAACAGCACAACCTATTTTTATGTGAAGGAAAATTTCCAATTTGAGGCCCTAACAGATATTAGAACTGAATATACATTGCAAGTCCCCTAACAGCTCAAAATGGTAAAAACCAATGTTCAGCACTAGAGATCAAAGGAGACTTTGATGGGATTTAGGGGCCAAAAAAGGATTGAGGCACAGTGTGCAGCTCTACAATCCCTGTTGTCCACCTTCACTATAAGCAATTGTCATATCCAGAGCTCCAAGAGAGAAGGCTTGGATGTTGCCTCAGAATTTATTTCCCATCTCTTGTCTTCCATACTAGGAAATTAATTCATGGGAGAATCTGAAGGGACTTGTTTGAGATGGGTTCCAGTTTGACTGTAAGGAACTGATTCCAAGCTCCTAAAGTATGTTCAAACATTATAGAATTCAATCATCTATATCAGTATTTCTCAACCTTGGCAACTTTAAGATGTGTGGACTCACAAGCTGGCTGGGGAATTCTGGGAACTGAAATCCACATATCTTAAAATTGCCAAGGTTGAGAAACACTGATCTATATTCTTAGCAGCCCTGCATAAATTTCTTTAATTCTAGGAAAGAATTATACTGGAGAGACAAGCAAGTACCAGAAGTCAGGGAGACAGTAAAGAACTTATTATAGTCTTCTAGAAATATGTTTGGCCAAATATTATATATTATTCCTAGTTAATTCTCTCCAGAAAAAGAGGCTCCAGAAAATGGAAACATATTTTTTCAATGAAGAAACATATGTTAGAGCAACTTAAAGTTCATACGATTTATTTCAATTTAAGTTGCTCAATAAACTGCAAACAGATTAGGCCTTCTTAATTATGAGTTTCTGAATGTCATCATAAACTGACAGTAATCTAAAATACTAATAAGGAATTTAAGAAAATCTATCTTCATCTTATTAAATCAAGAGCCTTAAAAACAAGTGGTCTTATAATTGTTAATAAAAATAATCATAGCCTCAGACAAATAATGCATCTTACCGTGCATTTCCATCATATCCTGCAAAGATCCATAGTTTATCACTATAGACTGTTGTACCATGAGCTGACCGGGCAACTGGTAATCTAAAGTAAAGACAAATTTACCAGTACCTTAGGTGCTAATACAGTTACACAAATATGACAAAAGGCTGACTACCTAGACAAATGAATACCATCAAAATCTAACTATTTGGGGAGTAGTTAAAGCTTTAGTACAGCAGCACCATATACTTTTTCTGGCTGGACGTTACAAGAGTTCTTTACTAGAATACAATAGTTTCTCCAGGTGTTTGGGCCAAGCTGTGAGATATCTCCAATCTGGATGATGCATATTAGATTTGATGATGAACATGTGTTACCTTATCTGTATTATTACTGATTACTGTTTTAATTTTATGTTATCTGGCCAGAGTTGCCTTGGATGGCTGAATGGATAAATAATTTAAATATCAAGATTTTGGTACTCATAGCTTAATGAGAGTAAAAACAAACCAACACATTAAAAACTCCAGATCCTCTCTCAGACTAAGCAAAGTGCGCTTCAGTTACAGTTGGATGTCAATTGAATGTTTTTCTTTCTGAATCAGTGAAGTCAAACCATAGAAGTAAGGTTTTAGATAATACTTATTAAGTATATAAACCAAGAGCTGGCACCTTTGAACAGCCTAACGTTTTTTAGTTTTAGCTTGATCTGGGGTCCTGGCTAAATAAAAGCAATTGCTCTTTATTTAGTATTAGCTGCAAATACAGCCACCAATTCCTGCCTTTTATTGATTTTTATTCAAGCATAAGGATTGAGAGAAGTGCTCTGCTACTATAGTGGATTTAATGTTATTACTGTTTATCAACTGATAAGGGCCAAAATTCTGAAAGCTCTAAACCACTTTACAGCCTTCATAATTATATTCAAAATTACCAGTCTAACTGCTGCTCTATGAACCTGTGCTTTTTAAAATATTTATAGTAACACATACACTCTTACCTTCCTTCAATCTTCCACTCAGTCCACTGGCCTGTTGCAAGTTTATATTCAAAAAGATCATTTTTGTTCTTCAAGTTGGAATTGGAATATATATCTCCAGTATAGCCACCTACACGATAATAATGTTATGGTAAATGGGACAATTTGCAGAGTTTAATAATAAAGGAGTTGTTATTTATAACATGGCAATAAATATGGTTACATAAAGCAAACCAATTAATGTCAATTGCTTTATAATTCATAAGAAACAAACATGACATCTAGAACTTGTCATGTCTATTTTGTATAACTTATACTGATTTTTTATCTACTGTATGTTTTGCATTATACATTTGTCTGATTCCTGCACTATTTTCATACTGTTATTTTTTTATCTTGTTCCATATTGTTTTCAGACTTCACTGCGACACTCATAAAAGTACTCTATGATGACATTTATCAATTCTTGCGTCAGTGCTATATAGTTTTGTTAACTCTTCACGCTAATTCATTAAGATCCCCAAATTGCGCATGGAACATGATTAGCTTTTTGATAACTCACCGAATACAAACATGCTGCTTCCATAAACTACTGCTGAATGGTGATACCTAGGTGCTGGTGGGGTCCCAGTAGTAAAAGCCCTATGTAGTACAACACACAACAGTACGTAGAAATACAAAAACAACAGGTTTAATTAATATGGTACTTTAATCAAAGGACATGTAAACGTTGATGGTAAGTGTGCATTTTTAACTTAACGTCTTTCATAGCAAAGTGGGCAAAACAAACCAAGTGTAGATCAGCAAGGGTTTTCAGCTGCCTGCCATATAACAAAAAAGTTCTTTTCAGGTCCTAATTTACATCTCAGAACAAAAGGGGAAATATTTTCATATAACATTAAAAACTCAGTTCTGGTAATAAAATAGGGATGTACATATCCTTCAAAAGAGATGCTTCAAAATGCAAGGCAGCATTTATGAAGCACATTTTTTTGAAATATGAAAGCATCTGTTCTTTTTTCCAGATGTCTGTGGCTCCTTAGGAAGCTGCCTCCAGCTGTCTCTACAAAAGGGCGCAGGTGTAGATACTTTGCTTCACATATTTTCCAGCTCTGCTAAAATAATTTTCCTGGGCTAGGCATAAGATAGATAGATAGATAGATAGATAGATAGATAGATAGATAGATAGATAGACAGACAGACAGACAGACAGACAGACAGACAGACAGAAAGACAGACAAGGCACTGTATGTCATATTTAAATTAACAATATTAGTTCTTATCTATTTGATGAATTTGCCAGTTATATGCTATTGCTCCTGCACATAATGTGTGACAATTTTAAATATTTAATCAGAAGGCATTTGGGTATATCACACTTGCTAAAATTCAGTGATAGTATATTTTATCATGTTACCATTATATAACATACAATCCTGAATATATTTAGTTACAACAAAATATAGTAAATGTATTTAAGGTTATATGCTCATTCTGTAAATGTCCTTAAAAAAAGTTCAAAATTGTTTTTCTTTCTATCATGCCTCACCAGTCATTTACCTTATTTTGACTTCAAATCAGTAACAGACAACAATAAAGTATATTGCCATAATTAAAAAATAAATAAAATAATCTCTCATTTTGTCAAATACAGTGGTACCTCAGTTCACGAACGCTTCTGTTAACGAACAATTCGGTTCACGAACAGCTCCGGTCGCAAAATTTTGCCTCCGTTCGCAAACTCCACATCAGGTTACGAACAGGATCCGCGGCCATTTTCCCTCCCGTGACACGTGGTCGCGGCTTCCTGTAGAGAGGGGGACTCTCCCTCCAAGCAGTAACCGCCTCCCCACCCGCCTTCCTGTCCTCCACGCCAGAAGTTGCGTCGAGCAAGGTTAGCTTTTTCTCTCTTCGTACTGTACTTTGTGTCATATTTTTGCGGTTTTAAAAAACAACAACATATGGTTCAGAACGGATTAACCGTAATTACATTGAACCTTATGGGGAAATTTGATTCGGGACGTGATCAAAAATCGGTTGGCGACCAAATTCGTAGGGGTCATAACGGATTAACCGTATTTACATTGAACCTTATGGGAAAATTTGATTTGGTTCACGACCAATTCGGTTTGCGACCAGAGTCGCGGAATGAATTAAGTTCGTGAACCGACGTACCACTGTATTCAGTACTAATCCAATTAAATGTTGATAATATGAGACATTCACTAGAAACAGAAATGTACCTGCACCAAGAACAGTCCTTCACATCAAATCTTAACAGGTCGTTCAACATAGTTTTCCTTCAAAGTAAGGGAAACAATATATAAATGTCTGTTCAGAAGCCACAAAAACATTATTAAAGAAGCTTTATAGGTGAAAAGAAATTACTCAGCTAAAATCTAACTATTATTTGGTTTCTAACCATTTTTCAATGAAATGAAAGAGAGAAAAACGGTAACTTCTTTAACAATTATTCTTATTTATATTAGGACAAACCTTACAAATAAATGCAATTAATGGTACCAGAACAACTATTTGTAAGTTGGAACTTTGCTCATTTATGATACGTATTTCCTAAATGCCTCAAGCATCTATCTTATCTATGTTTTTAATAATTTGCCTTGAAAATGACACAGTACTGACTCAGTAAAGACTGCACATTTTTGCTAGTAACACTACCACTCCCTTTGAAAGCTGTAATGGTCTGATGACATAAACCCCTTTTTAGTAAAATTTAGTATCTTCAAATATTTTCAGGGCTAGAAAAGAGTTCAAGGCTTAGAAATTTTACATATGTTGGTAGAACTTACTGGACTTAATCGTACAACTTTCTGAAATGACATATACATTCTAGCTAAAGGTCTATTACTGTCATGTTGAATAGAGACTATTCTGATTGAGGCAGAAGATAAATCAGATAGCTAGATAGATAGATAAATAAATAGACTGTTCATATTCTAGACCGACTATCTTGGGTATTCCTGTCACAATTTTCAGCTTGCATATTACATATGTATATTACATATGATCACTATTTCCAATCAGTTAAATAATATTCACATTTTGCACTAGGACCTGGCCACCATTTAGGATTAAATTCAGAGTTGTCTCTTCTCTGGCTGGTAACAAGACTAACTGCCCCTGGACAGTATTGTTTAGTACTGCCAGAAATTTTACTTAATTGTGACAAAAATCTGCATATACTGTCTATGTGAATTAAAGTCACTCAGTACAGCAATATTTTCTTTCACTTTGCTTCTTTGAATCAATTTTGCATTGTAACATCACCCTAAGCTTTTGACCATGGGACAACTGAATATTTCCAGTATTAATATACTGGGTTAATACACTAATATATGGGCTAAATGTTATTGCCAAAGCAATTTTATGGAGACCATTTTGGAGTTTTTATCGGAGGCCATGCCCTCCAATATATGGAATGATATTGGCCTCAAACCTTCCTGTAGAGTTTTCATTTAGAAACAATCATCTGATTTTCTTCATTATATCAGAATTTCTATTCCTGTAGCTTTACAAGTTACATTAATTTTATTGACAAATGGGGTAGTAGGTAACTACTGAACAACACTAAAATGCAATAGAAGCACTTAAACTTTTGGATAAGAAATTGCAGAAATGAGCATTATTTGTAAAATTACCTTAATGGTTAGAAATGGAAAACTACAGTGGTACCTCAAGATACGAATGCCCCACCTTACGAAAATTTCGAGATACGACCAGCTCCGGCCGCAAAAATTTACCTTGACATGCGAACTCCGCCTCAAGCTACGAACCGGATCCGCGGCCATTTGCCCTGCTGCCACGTGGTCGCGGCTTCCTGTGGGCGAGATTGCGGTAGCAAGGAGGCTTGCTCCACAAGGCAAATTTCCCCATAAGGTTTAATGTGTCAGCCGGCGTTGCACGGCTAGGAAATTCCCCAGGCGTGCTTTAGTCAGTTTCACCGCTCGAGCGCTAGCGCAGAAAGAGGAAGTGCTAATGAAAGGGCCACCTGGCGCCTCTTCACTAATCTGAGCGCGCGGGGGAAAGGCTTTCCTCACGCGCACCACGCCAAGGGCTATGGACAAAGGAAAGAGCGTGGAGTTGAGGAAGAGGAATCAGTGCGGGGGGGGGGGAAGCTCCCTGTGCGCGCCACAAAAGCCTTTCCCCGCGTGCTGATTGCTTTCACTGGGCTTTTGTCGGTGCACCACGCCAAGGGCTATGGACAAAGGAAAGAGCGCGGAGTTGAGGAAGAGGAATCAGCGCGGGGGAAAACTCCTGCTCCCGGCTGTGCGCGTGACAAAAGCCTTTCCCCCCAGCGCGCTGATTGCTTTCACTGTGCTTTTGTCGCTATGGAGAAAGGAAAGAGTGCGGAGGAATCAGTGGGGGGGGGGAAGCTCCCGCTCCCGGCTGTGCGTGCGTGCACAAAGGCTCAGATTTCATTAGCACTTCCTCTTTCTGCGCTAGGGCTGACTAAAGCGCACCTGGGGAATTTCCTAGCCGTGCAATGCCGGCTGACACATTGAACCTTATGGGGAAATGTGCCTCGCGGAGCGACCAAATTCGGAGGGCAGAACGGATTAACCGTATTTACATTGAACCCTATGGGAAAATGTGATTCACGTTGCGACCAATTCGAGTTGCGATCACAGTCACGGAACGGATTAAATTCGTAACTAGAGGTTCCACTGTATTCAGATACTGATATGTTTATAGAAACATGGTAATTATTTATAAACTTTGAAATGTTAAATTTCATAATAGAAACCAACCATATATATGATTGTGCTTTAATTATTCATTGTATTTCCCATATCTTTTCTTAACGGATACACCTTTAATACTTTTAATAAAAGAAAACAATACAGTGGTACCTCGGGTTACGAACGCCCCTCCTTACGAATTTTTTGAGATACAACCAGCTCTGGCCCCAAAAATTTACCTCAACATGCAAACTCCGCCTCGAGCTATGAACCGGATCCGCGGCCATTTGCCCTGCTGCCACGCGGTCGCAGCTTCCTGTGGGCGAGATCGCGGTAGCAAGGAGACATTCGGTGAGGCTTGTGGTGTGTTTTGGGGGAAATTTGCCTCCAAATTCGGAGGGCGGATTAGCCATATTTACATTGAACCTTATGGGGAAATTTGCCTCATGGTGCGACCAAATTCGGAGGGCGGAACGGATTAACTGTATTTACATTGAACCTTATGGGAAAATTTACCTCGCGTTGCGACCAACTCGAGTTGCAATCAGAGTCACGGAACGGATTAAGTTCGTAACCCGAGGTACCACTGTAGATTCTTATAATGCCTACTGTATCTATTATCCCCTTTGAAACAATGTCTTCTTCATTTTCACTCAGAAAATGAAAAACACAGAAACAGTTATAGATGGTACAAGTATTTCCCCCTAGAGTCAGCCTGTTCAATTAGCTATCATATTATACTATGTACTTGTACATGTTTTCTTGACTTTCCTCAATGGTTCCAAACAAAAAGCTTCTAGCACTACCAATCAAAAGTCATTCTGTAATTTAAAAAAAAAAGTAAGTTTTGGAAAACATGCAAAGTTCATTAGTAGAAAAATGTTCTTCTCATAACATTTCAAGTTTGAGTCAGAGGAGTGCACAATAAAAGCCTGGTTTTGAAGCAACCCATCTGGGAAAAGTATTTTCTGAAAGGTTGTACAGCATTACAAATTTTTAAAAGAAATAAACAAATTTTCTAACATAAAAAAATGACCATCATCTCCTAGAAATGATTTTTTATGACTCCTAGAATGATTTATTTCAGACTATGCTGCTGCTGTTCTCTTTCCTTTAGGGATCAGTTTAAAAGCTGCTTTTCCACTTGTTTTGATGTTCATAGTTTGCCTCTAAGAATCAGCTACAAATCAGTTAGCCTGCAAGCCTAAATACTAAATAAATAGATTGATCCCATTCTATTTCAAATGAAGTTTATGAGTTTTAAACAAGACCAGTTTATTCCAAAATGTTGATAAATGACAAAAAAGTCTAAATTCCTCTTTTTATGATTGTCTGATCCACACATAGAAATCTCCTAGCTTCAGTTGTATCACTGCATCTCTTTACAGAAGAGCTGGCATATACAGGTGAAACATGAAAAATTAGAATATCGTGCAAATGTTCATTTATGTCAGTATGGCAACTCAAAAGGTGAAACCAATATATGAGATAGACGCATTACATGCAAAGCAAGATATGTCAAGCCTTACTTTGGTATAACAGTGATGATTATGGCGTACAGCTTATGAAAACCCCAAATTCACAATCTCAGAAAATTAGAATATTACATGACATCAATAACACAAGGATTGGAAAGAGAACAATATCGGACCTCTGCAAAGTATAAGCATGCATATGTACTCAGTACTTGGTTTGGGCCCCTTTTGCAGCAATGACTGCCGCAATGCGGCGTGGCATGGATGCTATCAGCCTGTGGCACTGCTGAGGTGTTATGGAAGACCAGGATGCTTCAATAGCGGCCTTCAGCTCCACTGCATTGTTCGGTCTCATGTCCCTCATCTTTCTCTTGGCAATGCCCCATAGATTCTCTATGGCATTCAGGTCAGGCGAGTTTGCTGGCCAATCAAGCACAGTAATCCCATGGTCACTGAACCAGGTTTTGGTACTTTTGGCAGTGTGGGCAGGTGCCACGTCCTGCTGGAAAATTAAGTCAGCATCCCCATAAAGCTCGTCTGCGGAAGGAAGCATGAAGTGCTCCAAAATCTCCTGGTAGACGGCTGCGTTGACCCTGGACTTAATGAAGCACAGTGGACCAACACTAGCAGATGACATGGCTCCCCAGATCAACACAGACTGTGGAAACGTCACACTGGACTTCAAGCATCGTGCATTGTGTGCCTCTCCATTCTTCCTCCAGACTCTGGGTCCTTGGTTCCCAAATGAGATGCAAAAGTTGCTCTCATCAGAAAAGAGGACTGTGGACCACTGGGCAACAGACCAGTTCTTTTTTTCTGTAGCCCAGGTAAGACGCTTCTGACGTTGTTTGTTGTTCAGGAGAGGCTTGACAAGAGGAATACAACATTTGAAGCCCATGTCCAGGATCCGTCTGTGTGTGGTGGCTCTTGATGCACTAACTCCAGCCTCAGTCCACTCCTTGTGAAAGTCCACAACACTTTGGAATGGCCTTTTCCTGACAATCCTCTCCAGGCTGCAGTCATCCCTGCTGCTTGTGCACCTTTTTCTACCACACTTTTCCCTTCCACAGAACCTTCTATTGATGTGCTTTGATACAGCACTTTGGGAACATCCAACTTCTTTTGCAATTACCTTTTGGGGCTTTCCCTCCTTATGGAGGGTGGTAATGATGGTTTTCTGCACAACTGTCAGGTCAGCAGTCTTTCCCATGCTTGTGATTCCTACTGAACCAGCCTGAGAGACCATTGAAAGGCTCAGGAACCCTTTGCAGGTGTTATGGATTCATTAGCTGCTTAGAGTGGCACACTTTGAGCCTAGAATATTGAACCTTTTCACACTATTCTAATTTTCTGAGATTGTGAATTTGGGGTTTTCATAAGCTGTACGCCATAATCATCACAATTATACCAAAGTAAGGCTTGACATATCTCGCTTTGCATGTAATGCGTCTATCTCATATATTGGTTTCACCTTTTGAGTTGCCATACTGACATAAATGAACATTTGCACGATATTCTAATTTTTCGAGTTTCACCTGTACATCAGCATCATTTACAAGAGGAAGAGAAATCTTCAAGATACCATACAATCAGCTGACAATTTTTCTACTAGTCAAATTGCCCATAACCAAGATAGATATCAAATGCTAGAGACATTCTTCTGGAAAGTAGCGAAACATTAACATTAAATTAACATGCGTTAATTTCCCAAAGCATGGGATCCCCTGTAAGGGATGATTTTTCATTTTCTTTAAGTAAGACCTTCCTTCTTTTGACAACAGAAATTCTGTGACCTTGCAGGTAGAATGCCTGTATCATATTCTCAAATCCCTCTTGCAGTCTCTTTCTTACCTTTTTCTTCTGGTCAGCTAATCTGATCTTAAGGAAACAGTTTCCTGAAAGCCAGGAAGTCACTGCAATCAATTCACATTGTGTCCAGAGACAGACAGTTGGCACTCGATGGAACTGATAGTCTTGCCAACTAGAAGAGCAAATATTAACTAATAATACTTCTCTGCAATCTTGTAAAATGATGCTAAGAAGGCTAGAAGTTATTATGCCCATATAGCAGGGGCTACCATAAGGGAAAGCACCTTATAACTGTTAATGCTGTCTACTGCTGAGGGTGTGTATAACAAGGGAGGGAATCCGGAGTTTTTATCTTTGTATCGCTTGGTGGTTTTTTGTTTTGCATTTGCAAATCCATCTGGGATTTACTTTTCTGGGGAGGGTGGAATTACAAACCCTTAATAAATAATTAACTACCTGTAAATTATGTGGATATTGATACAATATCGCTACCCATCCTATCTGATCTGGCAGGAGGAGCATGCTCCGGGTACTGTTGGCTAAGGAGCATTGGGCGGCAGGGCCCAGAAGGAAAGCCTTTTCTACTGTAGCACCTTCCCTTTAGAAGAGAAATCCCCCTGAAATTAGATTGGACCCATCCCTGCTGGCCTTTCGTAAGGCCTTGAAAACTTTGTGCCTGAGCCTAGGGCCCTGGGCATGGGATAGAGCCTGTCTCCTGGCTGTGTAGATGACTGGTTTATTTTTTATATTGTGTATTTTATGTACTTTATTATAAGTTCCCTAGAGTCATGTAAAAGTGAGATGGGCAGCTATATAAATCAAATAAATAAATAAATGTCAAAGATTGTATGATCCTACATCATTTGTCCCAGCCTGTTATTCAGCACAGCTTTTCTTGAAGGAGAAAGATCGGGGGGAAATGGGGAGGAAAGGCAGGGAGGCAAAGCACAGACATGCTTAGAGATGCGCTCATCACTTTTGGGTACTCCATGGCTTTCTTCAAGAGAGGGTTAGGCATCAAAGCACAGCCATTCTCACTGTCTTTGGCCCCTTATGTGTTTCCCTAAAGAGAAAGTCACAGAGCAGCCAAAATAGAGCTAACTTGCCAGGGTTCAGAGATGCCCCATCCCTGTTTTAAGTGGTTAGCAATGCTCCTGAGAAACAATCAAGTCCAATTTGCCTTTTTTTTGTTGCCAACACTTTTTCCTAATGTGCAGTTAGAAAAAAATTGCTCTGTCTAGACATATTTTCATGACTGGCAACATTTTAAGAGGAACCTCCACTGCTGTAAACATTCCTGTTTCCATTGCTTCTCTCTTTTCTTGCACACGGTACGAACTGCATGACAGACATAATTTCCTAACACGAGATAAAAGAAAGAGTCCCCCTCACCCCCCACCCCAATCTCCGCATCCTCGTCGCAGAAAACCTTGTCTGGTAGAAACTTTTCTTGACCCATTGTTAAAAAGAAAGCCGTTTTAGGGAGCGGAGAAGCGCAAAAGGAGCCAGCATTTCCGTTTCGCCTGGGGAGACAGGAGGGGCTACACTCAAGGGGAGGAACGTAGGGAGACTCACCCGTTATCCCCGCCGAAGACGTAGATGGCATCTCGATAGGCGACCACGGTGTGCTTGCTACGGCTGGAAGGAAAAAAGAAGACAGCTCTGGTTTACATCCCTTCCGCAATCCGCCCTCTCGTCGGTGGCCCCTACGCGCTGTCCAGCCCCACATCGCGCCGAGCTCCACGCAGACCCCAAACCCCCAGAGACGCCTCACCGAGCCCCGACGAATTCATCGCAGGGCGGAAGGCGGCGCCACCGGTGCACCGTCTCGAAGGGCCCGAAGTTCAGAGTCAGGTATTCGACGCTGTCTGAGCAGCTGTGGTCAAAATCTACGCTTGGCGCCACCTTAGACCGTCCGCCCGAGTTGGCCGCAGCCGCCATGGCCCGCCTTTGAGAAGGAAATACGGGCGACAAGGACACCGACCAAGACCGAACGTCAACTACAACTCCCGACATCCCACAGCCTCGCCGAGACCACGTCTGACCCTGAAATCCGACTACAATTCCCAGCATGCCATACACTTCCTGCACCAGTATTACAAGGCAGATCATCTCATTCTATACTTATTCTAACGAAACATGTAGTTTTGATCAGACACACACACCCCCTTTCAAAGTACGTGTTTCAAGTATGCTGTAAGTGGCAACGACAGCTAAAACAAAGGTTCAAGACTTAAAAAAAAATAAAAGCTTGTGAGCTATACATTAAAATTGTGATTCAAGGGGCCCGGAATGAACGTATTTGCTTTATAGTAGCGTAAACAAAAACAAAAAACACCTTTGTTAAACAAGAAAAAAAGTTATATACGCCATTAGAAACAGTTCACTTTCCCAAGTTTTCTAAAAGGATGTCAAAGACCTGGTGAAGCGTGTGAAGAGACATCAAACTTAGTAAATCTATTTGCCTTTTCAACGAAGGGAAAGCACCAGCTGAAAAGTTCAGAATTTAATCAAAGGGAGTGATCACAATTATTTTATATCAACATAGGCCTTCCAGTGCTACCATCTAACAGTAACCAAATAAAGCCCTGAAAAAATTATGAACAGGATAGGGCAGAAAATGTTAAAAACTAAATCACATGAGCAGATATTGCTATCAATATCGTGCTATTCCCTTATATATTTAAAACATTTATATATATAGGTCTGCCTTTAAGTCAGTCTTGACTCATTAATAGCTATCAAATCATCTTATTGCAAATATACATTCTGTAGATACTTTTTATCTTGTATAAAGACACTACACAGCTAGGATTGCATTAACACTATCCTTAACAAAAGTTATTTATGTATGGAACAATTTGTGGGACAAAGATCGCAAACTTCTCACTCAGATGTAAGCACCACAGAATTCAAAATTGCTGAACAAATTCACTCACAAGTTGTTTTAATTTGACAACTCAATTAGCAGCATAGGAAACTGGTAACACGCCAAGATAACTCTTGTACAAAGTACATGTAATAGACAACCAAACACCCAAAGAGCTGGGGAGTTTCTCTTTACTGGCTATGCTCAAACAGAAGCTGGACTTGATAGTTAAATAGTTCTTCCTTGACCAGCTGAATCAATGATGCAGTCTTCTGAATGGGGCAGCAGTTCTTCTCATTATTTAAACACAGACTTGTACAGGCATGACTTATGCATGTAGAATAGTGCAATGTTTGCACATTTATAGGATTTATGTCTAAAGACAAAAGATTTATGAATAGCTATAGCTCATTCTAAAATTACTTTTGATCTTATGTAATCTTTGCTCCATATATAAGAAACCAAGAATATTCTTTGAACATATGTTTTTATTGAAAAACAGGGAACCTGCTTGCATTTTCCTACATTAAAATTTGGCATATTTGTAAAGGATCCAATATTTATTATAGCAATAAAAATGAGTTAGTCTTAAGTCCATCTTAGTAAATAAAGGTAATTTTAATATTAGTAAGGTTAAACTATAAATATGAAGAGGACAAAAGCTTTCTCTGGTACCCTTAGTAGTGGTTTTAATATGTTACAATAACAAAGGTATATTTTTATGTACTTCAGATCCAAGATAACAAGTTAATTTTTACTGTTGTTTTATTTAAAAGAGTTGTCATTTTATGGACACATTTTGGAAATCCTGAAGAACAAAGTTAGGAAACAACAGGGCAGGCCATTTTAAATGGAAAAGATTTAATAATACTTGGATCTTTGCATTACAAATTCCCAAGTTGTCCACTTTGAGAGGAAAAAAGCCCAAGGCATTTATTTTAACTATTTGCCCAAATATTTTCCTCAGACAAATAGAAATAAAAAATTAATAAGCTGCGTCATAGATTTTTGAGGTGTCCTTTAAAAAATAAGGTCAGCAGATCAGGTAAATTACTACTTACCTAAAATAAAATATTCCAAATTCAGCTTCAAGTTAATAATGATTTCTAAATTATCTAAATCTTGATTAACTCCAATCAAGCTACAAAGGTATAATTTCAGTTGATAATGGACAAGAATTCTTTTTCAGTGTCCAACATAAAAATATATTAGTAATTTATATATTAGTAATTTCTCTTTATGCAAACACACATCCTAAAGCAGAAATAATTAAAGACAGTTTCTCAGCAGTTGTGGAATGCTAAAATTTAGTTTCCATTAGATTTACAGTGGTACCTCGGTTCACGAACACTTCTGTTCACGAACAATTCGGTTCACGAACAGCTCCGGTCGCAAAATTTTGCCTCCGTTCGCGAACTCCGCATCGGGTTACGAACAGGATCCACGGCCATTTTCCCTCCCGCGACACGTGGTCGCGGCTTCCTGTAGGGAGGGGGACTCTCCCTCCAAGCAGTAACTGCCTCCCCACCCGCCTTCCTGTCCTCCACGCCAGAAGTCGCATCGAGCAAGGCTAGCTTCCTCTCTCTTCGTACTGTACTTTGTGTCATATTTTTGCGGTTTAAAAAAAAAAAAACATATGGTTCAGAACGGATTAACCATAATTACATTGAACCTTATGGGGAAATTTGATTCGGGACGTGATCAAAAATCGGTTGGCGACCAAATTCGTAGGGGTCATAACAGATTAACCGTATTTACATTGAACCTTATGGGAAAATTTGATTCGGTTCACAACCAATTCGGTTCGCAACCAGAGTCACGGAACGAATTAAGTTCGTGAACCGAGGTACCACTGTACTTCATTCATAGGAGGGAAATACTTACATAGTTACTTTCATACATATTGTCTTTGTCAAGGAGGTCAGAGATATACTATGTGTCTAACTACTTATCTATAACTCTGTGCAAGTCCTGGCTTTTTGATGAGCCAGAAATGCTTCTTGTAATAGGCATTTAATAGAAGCAAATTTCATTTAGTTTCACGCTTCAAACCATGTGAAGTCAACACAGATTAGTTAATGTAGCAGTACACATTAAGCAGAAAGTTGCTTTCCATATCTATACAGAAATACAGTATTCTCAGTGGTGATCAAAAGAGAATTTGTTGTTCAAGAGGAAGGGTACCATTTTCTTTTCTGAATTTTAAAAAGAACAATACCAATATATGTTTGAATAGTTTTATTTCATTTCCCAGAAGGGAGAAAAAGGCAAAAAGGTGTTGGGAGATGCATCGGCGTACTGACTTGCAGAGTAACCAGCAATATTAATTTTATTGCCCTATAAAAAATACTAATTTGTGGACTACAGTTTAGCCAGTTCTATAATCCTGTGTGTGAACAAAGCAAACAGTATTGGAGAAATGGATTCATGAAGTAAATAAACAAGTTAAATACAATCAGTTTCATATAAAAAAAGTTTGGTTTCTAAACAAAAGTCATCAATAATCACAGGAACTGAGTTTTAATGTAGCAAGTCTGCTCAATATGGGTGCATGATAGTTTTAGTGCAGATTACGAAAATGGCAGAGCCCCAAGGTTTTCTATAAATGGAAACATTTTAGCATTTTTATTTTTCAGGTTTTAATTCAAAGTATTGGACTGGAAGCAGATTCCATTTCATTCCAAATGTCTATATAAAAAGATGTCATCTGGTTAGATCAAGATAATATACCCTGCATAACAAAAATGTGAAGCGGGATACTTCCCAGTTTCTATATAAACAAGCTAGTGACAACAACTTCTTCCTCATTTCATTAAACTGTACTGTAAAGTCAGTGAAGTGCCTTTCAGTGGAGGAAAAAATATTTAGAGCCAAACTGGAAAGTTTATCAGAAGAATAGTGTTCCCATTGTGCGAATTCAATATGCAAAACTCCATGCATATCTGCCTTTTGTTGCCTTCTAAATCACGAGCAGTACTTCCAAATAAAGAATAATTGTATCTGTAATATCTTGTGAATAAAGGAAGGTGTTTCATGTTTAGGTCACAAATATGAAATAAACCAGAAAATGTTGTTAGATATGATCAAGATACTCTGGATTTATATGCCAATGGTCTGAAGAACTCTTCTTTCATTCTCATTGAGATGGTCTGAGAACATTGCATAGCAAGGCTGCTGGGCAAACTGGCATAAGAAGTCTGTAAGATAAGCCTAGAAGAAAGAAAAATGTGTTGTTAATACTTGATGGGAAAAAAAAAATCATTAACACAGGGTAATGGAGTTGTAGTTTTTATTGTAGTTGTGAAAGCATTTATGGAGTAACTTTCACAAGCAGAATCAAAGTATGGGTTTAACATTTGTTCAAGAATGAATACAGAATTTCTGCTACAGAAACTTTTGTTTTTAGTTTGGGAGTAAGGCACTTCAATCCCAATCAGCTGCGGGGCACGGCAGCACATCTGTACAATAATGCAATGCATGTTTACTCTGAATCCTATCAGAGTGACTTCAATGGGACTCAGTTCAAACTGTGTCCAGGATTACAGCTTTAATTTCAGTCATGAATGTGTGAAAACTGTATGAGAGGTGTCAAGAGAACAATCTTGTCAGCTTTAGAATAATGTTCACTGTTGGTCTATTTCCTGTTGTAATTCAAAGAAAGCTTATATTCCAGAAGAAAATTTATTTCTGATTAACTCACACAGGGAATGGGAAAATTCTTCTTCATATTATTTGTTCTTGAAGGCAAGTCATGAGTAAAGAGATATTTTCTGCCTCAGGTGTTTTTCTGGATTCTCTTTCCAAAAAATTCACCAGAACCCTGCTATGATGTCCCCATTATTTTTTCCAGAAATTTAAAAATAACATTTTCAATGTTCTCTGTTTTTAATCTCTCTACCCTTTTATTGTATGTATTTTCTTCTTCAATATGCTATTTAAGTATTTTATTCATTTCTTAAAATTCAACACAGTAGAATAAACTAACTGTCATTTGGAAAGCTTTTGATCCTAATAAATTAAAATTTTCTTGTCTGCGATCCAAGGATTAAGATGTCCAAATAACCAAGACACTTGCCACTATTAACAAACCATCAAACAATGGAATGAAAGAGAATACAGAGAAAAAAAAGGTAGAAGATTTTCTGAGATTTCCCATCAGCTGCCTAAGATGAAGAGAGATTCTGCATCTAACTTCTCAACCTCAAAGGGGTCAAAGAAGCCCAGCTGAATTATCTTCAAGATTATTTAAATTCTCTTCTAACATAAGCCAGTCTCTCATTACCTGCAAAGGTAAACACTTACATGAACAGCTATATATGGCTACATCTTTCTATTTTGCAAATGAGCCTCTTCAAACTAGGCTGTTTGATTTTTGTTTAACCCCCTTATCTAAGAATAACAGGTAAAACTTTCTATATACAGGTGAAACTCGAAAAATTAGAATATCGTGCAAATGTTCATTTATGTCAGTATGGCAACTCAAAAGGTGAAACCAATATATGAGATAGACGCATTACATGCAAAGCGAGATATGTCAAGCCTTACTTTGGTATAATTGTGATGATTATGGTGTACAGCTTATGAAAAACCCAAATTCACAATCTCAGAAAATTAGAATATTACATGACATCAATAACACAAGGATTGGAAATAGAACAATATCGGACCTCTGCAAAGTATAAGCATGCATATGTACTCAGTACTTGGTTTGGGCCCCTTTTGCAGCAATGACTGCTGCAATGCGGCGTGGCATGGATGCTATCAGCCTGTGGCACTGCTGAGGTGTTATGGAAGACCAGGATGCTTCAATAGCGGCCTTCAGTTCTGCTGCATTGTTCGGTCTCATGTCTCTCATCTTTCTCTTGGCAACGCCCCATAGATTCTCTATGGCATTCAGGTCAGGCGAGTTTGCTGGCCAATCAAGCACAGTAATCCCATGGTCATTGAACCAGGTTTTGGTACTTTTGGCAGTGTGGGCAGGTGCCAAGTCCTGCTGGAAAATGAAGTCAGCATCCCCATAAAGCTCGTCTGTGGAAGGAAGCATGAAGTGCTCCAAAATCTCCTGGTAGACGGCTGCATTGACCCTGGACTTAATGAAGCACAGTGGACCAACACCAGCAGATGACATGGCTCCCCAGATCAACACAGACTGTGGAAACTTCACACTGGACTTCAAGCATTGTGCATTGTGTGCCTCTCCATTCTTCCTCCAGACTCTGGGTCCTTGGTTCCCAAATGAGATGCAAAAGTTGCTCTCATCAGAAAAGAGGACTGTGGACCACTGGGCAACAGACCAGTTCTTTTTTTCTGTAGCCCAGGTAAGACGCTTCTGACGTTGTTTGTTGTTCAGGAGAGGCTTGACAAGAGGAATACGACATTTGAAGCCCATGTCCAGGATCCGTCTGTGTGTGGTGGCTCTTGATGCACTAACTCCAGCCTCAGTCCACTCCTTGTGAAAGTCCACAACACTTTGGAATGGCCTTTTCCTGACAATCCTCTCCAGGCTGCGGTCATCCCTGCTGCTTGTGCACCTTTTTCTACCACACTTTTCCCTTCCACAGAACCTTCTATTCATGTGCTTTGATACAGCACTTTGGGAACATCCAACTTCTTTTGCAATTACCTTTTTGGGCTTTCCCTCCTTATGGAGGGTGGTAATGATGGTTTTCTGCACAACTGTCAGGTCAGTAGTCTTTCCCATGCTTGTGATTCCTACTGAACCAGCCCGAGAGACCCTTTAAAGGCTCAGGAACCCTTTGCAGGTGTTATGGATTCATTAGCTGATTAGAGTGGCACACTTTGAGCCTAGAATATTGAACCTTTTCACACTATTCTAATTTTCTGAGATTGTGAATTTGGGGTTTTCACAAGCTGTACGCCATAATCATCACAATTATATCAAAGTAAGGCTTGACATATCTCGCTTTGCATGTAACGCGTCTATCTCATATATTGGTTTCACCTTTTGAGTTGCCATACTGACATAAATGAACATTTGCACGATATTCTAATTTTTCGAGTTCACCTGTAAAAGATTCTCTATATAGTATTTTTATATTGAATTGTTATTAGCTAACTTTAATATGGATATTTACATTTTTATTGTTTTTACTGTTTTGGATTTTAATTGTGAGCTGTCCAGAGTCACCCTCTGGGGGAGATGGGCAGCATATAAATTTAATAAATAAATAAATTTTAAAAAACCTCAGGGGCCTTGCAGTACCAGATTTTTAGCAATTCTGAGGCCCAAAGTGCAGGCTTACTGCACTCTGAATAACACTTTTTCTTGGATTATTCTGAATATAACCATCAGAAAGGGATTTTCAACTGCTTTCTGCCACAAGATTTAAACTGCTCTGCTTTTAAAGAATACTTGAGCATTGTGTTCTGTCCTATCCCTCTGTCTTTTACTGTACTGTACAATATCTTTGGATTCATTGATACTGCTCCTCATTATGGTGTTGCTTTAAAAAACTCATTTGTGAGACCATTTAAAAAACAGATATGGTGAATAATATTTAGTAATATTATTCTAGACAGTGAAGTACAAATTAATAAACAACAAAGTTAGACTGCAAGATACACTACCTGTAAATCTATCTGATACAGAGGATCCTTCAGTGCATCTGGATCATCTTCATCATCATCTTCATAATAATCTTCATCTGTCAAACAAACAAGTTTCAAAGTAAAGTTGATGCACTTAAAGAAACTGAAGCCTCAAATGTCTTTTCTTATACAGTACTTTCTTTGCACTAAAATGAACTGCTGTTTTCTTTTTAGACATTGAATAAAACAGTAAACAACGAAACCAATCAGAATTTCTAATAATCATATTTCAATGAATGCATTTGGATTCTGTTTCTTCTATTTATTCAACCATCTATTATTTAACAGCAACATTACATATCTAAAAGTAGCATATACAAGACTACCACTTCTATGGCATCATAGCAAAAGTTTTATTTCCATTCCTAAAACAGTACAACAGTAAGAACAGACAATGAGCAAACACATTTTTCCAAATCCTTTTCCCCAATCCAATTTTCAATCTGCTCCTAAAGCTTATTTCTCAGAAATGGTAGATAAAATAGGAAGCAACCATAATTCAATGCTTTTTCTTTTAACACAAAATAATGAATTCCTACATATAGGAATCAATTATCATATTTAAAAAAAATTCTAGCCAAACCTTCTGTTTAACATGCTATTTTTTTCTACAAGCAAAAATTTTTTTTGCATGCAGAACCATTGAATCATGAAAGCCCTCATTTATCCAGGTACAGGTCAACCACTTCACTTACTGTGTATCCTTCAAAAATATGCAACTTTCTTATTTCAAAGAATGTATGTTTGTGTAGGCATGGTGGGGGAGCTCATATTGTGTGTTTCCCAGAACTGATTTAGAAGCAGTTTTTTGGATTTAGATTTCCTGGAACTAATGTGTCCAGTTATCCATACTTAAATTATTTTATTGAAATATGGGAAAAAATCAAGCCTTAACAGTTTAATCATAAACATTAGTGTTGCTCTGATTTCAAAAGAAATATTTTTTTTAATCAGCATTGTATCTGTTTTTTAAAAAAATCCTAAGTAATTTTCACAAATTTAAAATCTTCACTTACCATATTTGTTGGTGGCAAGAATATCTGACAATAGCTGTCCTGTTAACCCTTCATTCTCTTCTTCCTCATCATCTTCTTGATCTTCCCACATATCATTGGAGTCCTCTGTTAATTGAAACAAGAGATTAAACTAGCAGGACAGATTTATTTAATTTTATTGACTGTTTGCTGTAATGTTGTCTAGGAATCAAGTGTTAACATTTTGTCCCCAAGTAAATTTTATTTTAGAATCTACATTATAATAATTTGTGTTATTCCACTGAAAATTGATTCCATTACTGTAAATATTTGTGATCAGTAACTCAGCAAAATGACATAGGACATAAGGGAAAGCTCTATAAAACAGACCATAAAAGAGAGAGAGCTTGCATTATGAACACATGAACACTTATGTGAATACCCAACACAGGGATTTCTTTTTTTACCAACCATTGCTTATATGCTGTTGGTACTCATGCAATGCTGTGAGCATTGTTTACATTATGTACTAGAGCAGCACATGTCACATACATGTAAAACTCGAAAAATTAGAATATCGTGCAAATGTTCATTTATGTCAGTATGGCAACTCAAAAGCTGAAACCAATATATGAGATAGATGCATTACATGCAAAGCGAGATAGGTCAAGCCTTACTTTGGTATAATTGTGATGATTATGGCGTACAGCTTATGAAAACCCCAAATTCACAATCTCAGAAAATTAGAATATTACATGACATCAATAACACAAGGATTGGAAATAGAACAATATCGGACCTCTGCAAAGTATAAGCATGCATATGTACTCAGTACTTGGTTTGGGCCCCTTTTGCAGCAATGACTGCCGCAATGCGGCGTGGCATGGATGCTATCAGCCTGTGGCACTGCTGAGGTGTTATGGAAGACCAGGATGCTTCAATAGCAGCCTTCAGCTCTGCTGCATTGTTCGGTCTCATGTCCCTCATCTTTCTCTTGGCAACGCCCCATAGATTCTCTATGGCATTCAGGTCAGGCGAGTTTGCTGGCCAATCAAGCACAGTAATCCCATGGTCATTGAACCAGGTTTTGGTGCTTTTGGCAGTGTGGGCAGGTGCCAAGTCCTGCTGGAAAATGAAGTCAGCATCCCCATAAAGCTCGTCTGTGGAAGGAAGCATGAAGTGCTCCAAAATCTCCTGGTAGACGGCTGCGTTGACCCTGGACTTAATGAAGCACAGTGGACCAACACCAGCAGATGACATGGCTCCCCAGATCAACACAGACTGTGGAAACTTCACACTGGACTTCAAGCATTGTGCATTGTGTGCCTCTCCATTCTTCCTCCAGACTCTGGGTCCTTGGTTCCCAAATGAGATGCAAAAGTTGCTCTCATCAGAAAAGAGGACTGTGGACCACTGGGCAACAGACCAGTTCTTTTTTTCTGTAGCCCAGGTAAGACGCTTCTGACGTTGTTTGTTGTTCAGGAGCGGCTTGACAAGAGGAATACGACATTTGAAGCCCATGTCCAGGATCCGTCTGTGTGTGGTGGCTCTTGATGCACTAACTCCAGCCTCAGTCCACTCCTTGTGAAAGTCCACAACACTTTGGAATGGCCTTTTCCTGACAATCCTCTCCAGGCTGCGGTCATCCCTGCTGCTTGTGCACCTTTTTCTACCACACTTTTCCCTTCCACAGAACCTTCTATTCATGTGCTTTGATACAGCACTTTGGGAACATCCAACCTCTTTTGCAATTACCTTTTGGGGCTTTCCCTCCTTATGGAGGGTGTCAATGATGGTTTTCTGCACAACTGTCAGGTCAGCAGTCTTTCCCATGCTTGTGATTCCTACTGAACCAGCCTGAGAGACCATTGAAAGGCTCAGGAACCCTTTGCAGGTGTTATGGATTCATTAGCTGATTAGAGTGGGACACTTTGAGCCTAGAATATTGAACCTTTTCACACTATTCTAATTTTCTGAGATTGTGAATTTGGGGTTTTCATAAGCTGTATGCCATAATCATCACAATTATACCAAAGTAAGGCTTGACATATCTCGCTTTGCATGTAATGCGTCTATCTCATATATTGGTTTCATCTTTTGAGTTGCCATACTGACATAAATGAACATTTGCACGATATTCTAATTTTTCGAGTTTCACCTGTATTTATGTATTTTATTAAATTTATATTCTAGCTTTTTCTCCAATAACCACCAGATGGTATACATCTTTTTTTTCCCTTGCCTTGAAAGTTATCAGTACAACATACTACAAGGTAGTAATTAATCCAAATAACATGAGTGAGTAGAAGATACCTAGCAATATAGTACCTTGGCTCCATTCTGCAGCAGTTTGTCGAGAAGCATTTGCTTCTATCGCATTGGAAAGCTCATTTATTATCAGCTTTAAGATTTTAACTAACAAAGGAATGTTGGTCCAGCGCTCAGGATCTAAAAGATACCAAAAAAGTGTTTTTTTTAGAAATTAAGAACTCTCAGAAAGCACAGTTCAATAAAGTATATTCACAACCAATTGAAGAGGTGCTCCATGTTTTACTAGCCTCTTTAGTATATTTTTGAAATACATATTTTACATATATATATAGATATATAAAACCAGCAGTAGTTAACTCCTCTTGGCACAAAAAATGCACCAGGATCAGAGAACCTATTGTGCTAGGACCCTGACAACAGCTAAATAACTGGCTGACTACAGGTAGTTCTCATTTAGCGACCACAATTAGGACTGGCAACTTGTTCGTTAAATAAAGTGATCGCTAAGTGAAACTGCGACTGTGCTTACGATCTTATTTCAGCTTTCCTTTGCTTTATAGACCTGTGAAGGTCATTAATGTGAGGATTGGTTGCAAAGTTACTTTTTCATCACCATTGTAACTGCAAATGGTTGTTATACGAGGCAGTTGCTAAACGAGGACTGCCTGTATACACAGATTCTTTGTACACTCACCATTGTTGTATGCTATTATTAAAAATTAATATTTATTGCATCTGAGCAAACACTGTCAATACTAGTCGTTAACCATTTGTCTCTAAGTTAACCTTTTGCAGGCTACATATTTCAGGGCATAACAGGGCATATTTTAATTAAGAAACCATTATAATAAATATTTTGTATAAGATGTTCATTATACAATAGTTTAACTGGCTCAGAAGAATAGCCAGTCATGCACATGGCAAAATAGGCAAAATATTTTTTTTCCAGTCATAAATAAGTTACACTGCTTTTCATAAAATTTGGACATATGCTCTGAACTTAAGTGTTAAGAATTATTTAGTCTTACAAAACTAAAAATCTCACTATTAGTTTTTATAAATATTTATTGCTGATAAGTCCATTTCGTATGCAAATTTTAAAGACTGAATGGATTAAGGAACAGAAAATCTCTATTTTCTCTAAACAATGGGAGACTGTCTTAACATCTATATCCAAAATTTCAATAGATAAATTTATCATTGGAAAGATTAATTTTTGGCCCCAGTTATTCAGTGGACCTGATGTTAATTGTGGCTGTTTAATGAAGGTAACGAAGGATTAAAAATTACTTTTGTGGGTACATCCAATTGATTCAGTTTCAAGAGACAATACTAATACTCACTTTTGGCTGCTTTTGATCGTGTACGTATTCCCTCTTCCATATTAAATATTTCTTCCCCTTTTACCCTGATATCTTGGAGTCGCTTGTCATCTGTGTTGATACCATACTGGAGTAGCTTACACAGAGCTACAGAGCTAAAATTTTTAAAAATAATACATTTTATTTGGACTTGATTATACTTGTTACTTATGAGAGAATTGCTTATAGACATAGACTTTGTATGGACAAGTATAAGAAATATGGGACTCATTTATACAAAATACACTGAGTTAAAAAAAAAACAGGATAGTCATATTAGAAATATACAGTTCTGTGCAAAAGTTTTAGGAAGGTGTGAAAAAATGCTTTAAATTAGTAAGAATGCTTTCAAAAATATATATTGTAATTGTTTATGTTTATCAATTTAAAAAATGCAAAGTGAGCGAACAGAAGAAAAATCTAAATCAAATCAATATTTGGTGTGACTACTCATTGGCTTCAAACTAGCATCAATTCTTACACTTGCACACTTTGTACACTTACACAAAGTCAGGGATCTTGTAGGATTAGAGTCAGGTGTATGATTAACCCATTATACCAAGCAGGTGCTAATGATCATCAATTTCATATGTAGGTTGAAACACAGGCATTAACTGAAACAGAAGCAGCTGTGTAGGAGGCTTAAAACTGGGTGAGGAACAGCCAAACTCTGCTACTAAGGTGAGGTTGTGGAAGACAGTTTCATGTCACTGGTCATACACCATGGCAAGACTCAGCACAGCAACAAGACACAAGGTAGTTAGACTGCATCAGCAAGGTCTCTCCCAGGCAAAAATTTCAAAGCAGACTGGGGTTTCAAGATGTGCTGTTCAAGCTCTTTTGAAGAAGCACAAAGAAACGGACAACAGTGAGGACCGTAGACGCAGTGGTCAGCCAAGGAAATTTAATGCAGCAGATGGAAGACACATCATGCTTATTTCGCTTCGACATCGGAAGATGCCCAGCAGTGCCATCAGCACAGAACTGGCGGAAACCAGTGGGACCCAGGTACATCCATCTACTGTCCGGAGACGTCTGGCCAGAAGTGGTCTTCATGGAAGAATTGTGGCCAAAATTCATACCTCCGACATGGAAACAAGGCTAAGCAGCTCAACTATGCATGAAAACATAGGAACTGGGGTGCAGAAAAATGGCAGCCGGTGCTCTGGACCGATGAGTCAAAATTTGAAATATTTGGCTGTAGCAGGAGGCAGTTTGTTTGCCGAAGGGTTGGAGAGCGGTACAAGAATGAGTGTCTGCAGGCAACAGTGAAGCATGGTGGAGGTTCCTTGCAAGTTTGGAGCTGCATTTCTGCAAATGGAGTTGAAGATTTGGTCAAGATCAATGGTGTCCTCAATGCTGAGAAATACAGGCAGATACTTATCCATCATGCCATACCATCAGGGAGGCGTGTGATTGGCACCAAATTTATTCTGCAGCAGGATAGCGACCCCAAACGTACAGCCAATGTCATACACTGAACTATCTTCAGCATAAAGAAGAACAAGGAGTCCTGGAAGTGATGGTTTGGCCCCCACAGAGCCCTGATCTCAACATCGAGTCTGTCTGGGATTACATGAAGAGACAGAAGGATTTGAGGCAGCCTACATCCATAGGAGATCTGTGCTTAATTCTCCAAGATGTTTGAAACAACCTACCTGCCGAGTTCCTTCAAAAACTGTGTGCAAGTGTACCTAGAAGAATTGATGCTGTTTTGAAGGCGAAGGGTGATCACAACAAATATTGATTTGATTTGGATTTCTCTTCTGTTCACTCACTTTGCATTTTGTAAATTGATAAACATAAATAATTACAATATATATTTTTGAAAGCATTCTTACTTTACAGCATTTTTTCACAACTGCCTAAAACTTTTGCACAGTACTGTATATGTACTTGAATAACATTTGTATTAGATAAGCATATATAGAATTGGAATGGTGTACTGTTACAATGATAACTTTTTTTTGGTTGTACTTTTTCACTTTTATGTTATAGCAGGACCTATGTCATGAAGGTCAATACAATTGCTTTGACTTAATAATCACATGATAATTTATTTTACCGAATTTTACAGAATAATTTGTTATTTTTAAAACTAGAAACTTTAGGCAAGATGTTAAATTTCTCGTCACATAATGAATACAGTTAGTCCTCGACCTATGACTAACTGTACCATTCAAAGTTAGGATGGCCATGGAAAGGGTGCTTTGCAGCCCATAAAGCACTTCCAGCCATTGTAGAACGTCACACCGCCCCCACATGGTTACGTGACTGTATTTCAGGTGCTTGGCAACCAGCTCACATTTATGACCAGTTGCCAAGTGCCCTGCGATCACGTGATCACCATTTGCAATCTTCTCTGCCAGCTTCCCCAGAAAGTCAATGGGGAAGCTGGCAGGGAAGGCTGCAAGTGGAGGGGATAGAGGGGATCTGAAATCCTTCTGTGGGCTGCAGGAACGGAGCTGAAATCTTCAGAATTTGAGCTCTGTTCCTGCAGCCTGCTGAAGGATTTCCCCTCCATGCATGGGGTGGAGGGGAAACCCTTTGGCGGGTTGCAGGAACAGAGCTCAAATCCTGAAGATTTCAGCTCCATTCCTGCAGCCCACAGAAGGATTTCCCCTCCATGCATGCATGAGGGGAAAGCCTTCAGCGGGCTGCAGGACCATTTGAGAGCGAACGGGCTTCAACAGGCAGCCCTTTCACTCTGTCCACTTAACAACCCAGGAGATCACTTAACAACTGTAACTGGGAGTGCCTAGATTGCAGTCGTTGAGGAAAGCAGTCAGTGGGCATCTCACTTAATGACTACTTCATTCAATGATCGAGATTCTGGTCCCAATTGTGGTCATTAAGTGAGGACTACCTGTAATTCCAGAGAATGTTACCATAAATTAATATGTTGGTTCAACTGAAAAATGACATTCAGCAACATTTCTATTTAGGAGAGAAATATACAAACTCTTGAAAAATAATGACTGCTTTTGCGCACTTCTCCAGTGGTAATAGGGAAACGTTCTACTATGCTGTTTTGTAGTTTTCTAAATGATTTTTTTAAAATGTATATTTTACTATTGCTTTAAAGTAAATTGTACTGTAAATCACTCTGAGATAAGTGTTTATCAAAAATAATATACAAGTGCCTCAAATAAATGGCTATTCAATTTCCTACTTTAAAAGTATCTGGAATTTCATACTGCAAAAGCAATCAAGCTTTTTCCATGAGTAGAAATTCAAAGGAAGGAAATCTTGTACTTTCTGTTTTACTGGAGTATAATTTCCATAGCACTCTATCACGTGACCAATGATAAAATATTATGGGAGTTATAGATAAAAAATTGCTGGATTATACTAGACTGATTAAGTCAAGTACTCAGATTTCTAATCTTTATTCAGTGCTGGATTTGGCAACCATCCTTCAATTTAACTTTAAAGTTATTATCCTTGAGTGAACTAGAATTGAAAATAACTTTGTGTAAAGAAGACTTGAAGATTTTTTGCCAATGGTGTAAGTATCTATACAACTGTGCTATAAATCTCTTATAATTTTTTTACAAGAGATTTTCTGCCCAGATATTTTTAGGAGTCTGCTGTCAGCACAGTTGTAACCTAAAGCGTTCTCTACACCATAAGTGTTAAAGCCTTAAAACTAGGGATCTCTAACCATTTTGAACCTATGGGCATTTGGAATTTTTATGCAGATTCTCAAGTAGCCACATTCTGGTATGACTGGGGATGGGTCATTCACAAAATGTTGAGAATGTCTTCCTCTTCTGTATGTGCAGATATCTGTGTATATGACTGCATGTGTGGTGCTCTCTGGGTACCTTCTGGCTTTTCTCTCTCAAATATGCCTTTCCTTAACCCCAAGTATTTCTTCTTTCCTACCCAATTTGACATCCTTCCTACTACAAAGAATTCCCAAGCTTACTAGCTAACACAGGACAACATTTCTTCCTCTATTTTCTTTGTTGAATGGGGGGCAGAGTGCTTAACAAAATCCAGCCCTCTACAACTGTTGACGGGCATATTCCCTCTCCTTTACGTAAGAGATGTCTGTGTTCTAAACAAGGAACAGATCCTTGTACAGTATATAAAGGACCTCATGTTACATATAAGGTCAATTTGTCTTAATTCATTATAATAAAATTAAGATAAAAACCATTGCTTCTTACACTGACACGGATACCATCTGAAAAAAAAAAACAATTGGATACTTGTTCCAGTCTTTAGAATACACACTGCAATGACAGAAAACCTTACCTGACTTTCCCTTCATATTGTCCATAGAACAAATGTTGTCGACTCATCCACTCTGACATTACAAATTCCAGAGCAGGCTTGCCTGTTGGTCCAGGTAAACTACAAAGGAATTCTAGTAGTGGTTCCAGTTGAGAATGAACTAAGTGAGCAAATACCATGATCAAAGACTGCAAAAGGAATTAAAAGAAGGTAATTATATGACTGAATTTTAATAGGTTCAATTTTCTTATTTTTAGATAATTTCTAAGGAACAATATAATGAATAAAATGATATCTGTATCAATATCAATTATACACACACAATACATGCAAACAGTTATTCTGATAATTATTATCATTAAATAAATATTCTGATAAAGTTTTCATCTAGTTTACAGCCTCCTTACCTGCATTACAGTGAGTGTTTCTGCTTGCTGCATTTTACTAAGAATTGCTCTGAGAATCTGATCCAGATTTTCTCCCAATTCACTCCCAACTTTGGAAATTAATGTGGAAACTAGCCTGCCTACAAAGGCAGCTGTGAATTCTGAGGTGCGTGGATCCAGAAGCTGACTCACCACCTGCATCACATACCACAATCCATTGTGGCCTTGCTCATCATGCCACTGTGCAATTTGTTCCAGAGCTACTGAGATGTATGCACGTAAACACTCGCCACCATTCTGAATGAACAATAATAATAAAGCACAAAATATTTCACTCTAGAAAGAATTCAGAAGTACAACAAAACATCTTATCCCAAAGAATAAAATAGTAACTGGTGATCAAAGAAATAAATCGGAGGAAATCTTTTCAGATGACCTTACTCTTTTTTTTCCACAAATCCCATGTAGAGACCTAGGGTGATAAGCTTGAATGCCAAAAAATAATCCTTATTTGGCACAATACTTGGAAAATAACAGTGTTTGGACTCCTAATCTAAACATCCAGAGGATGAAATTAACCCACATGATGGTTTGTAGGCCTCTAAATGGTTGGATGGAAGGCATAACTTTGAAAACTTTATTTGTAACTATTAGTTAAATTTAAGTGCAGGCATGCTAGAAACAGAGGTGCACAAAGAAATAAAGCCAGAGTTGAAAGATTCCATAATGATTGTTGTATTTAAACAAATATATTTTATCAACTTTTTTTGTTTGAACAAGAGTTTTTTTTCTGAAAATAAGGTTAGTGAAGCTTGTCCAAAGTATATCAATCTTCTGAAATTAAATATACTCTCCAAATAGTATTTCTCAACTACATATCACCTTTTAATTTTCTGCCTTCTGTATCAGGTGAAGCATATACTTAGCAAACTAATCACCAAAAAAGGAAGAGGAAAACAGGTGGAATTTGCTAAATTTCTTTGTTGCAGGAGTGGGGGTGGGATATAATGAAAACTGTATCATGATGTGACAATGCAAACTCTTTAACATATTTCCATCTAATATCAAGATGCAAGTACAATAGGCTGGGGCTTGTGTTGTGCTGTTGCAATAATGCACATTGCCTTTTTTGTCACTGCCATTTGCTCCAGCACCTATGCTAATTTTTTGCTATTAGCGAAATTTAGAGAAAACTAAATTTTAGTTGTGAAAGATGTGCTTCATGTTTAAATCTTATTAATAAAAAGCTATTTAAATTTCCAATAATGGAATCAGTTGCCATTTCCAGTCAATTAATCCCTGCATGTTAATCAGTATGAAACTGATTAGTCTAAACACAGAAACTTTACACAGATGACTAAACAAATCTTTTCATCCCCACCCAAAAAACATTACCTGCATGGTAGCATTGTCATCTGTGTGCAGGCTACACTGAGCCACAGCAGGAAAAGCTTGGAAAATTAAGAGCTCTGAAAGGGGTGGTTTAGTATTTCTTACAACAGTTGTTAATATGTCTATTGAAGTCTGAAAAAGAAAAGAAATCAGAGATGTGAAATAACTAGCTGTGGGGGAAAACAGTGACATGGTACAATGATAGGATTAGTTTATCCCACAGTTATTAAAACTAATGAGCATTTTTTTTTTTTAAATTTCAGAAGCAAGTTGTTCCAGGAGGAGAGCCTTCTCTGCTATTGCCCTGGCCATCTGGAATATCCTACCCCCAGAAGTGCGGCTGGCCTCTTCTCTCCCGGTTTTCCAGAAAGAATGGAAGGCCTGGTTCTGCCAGCTTGTGTGGAGCAAGAAGAGTTTTAACCAACCCTGGGGGTGGCTGGTACCCTGATGACATTCCCTGAGCCTTATAATTTTTAGTTACTATCAATTATCTTGGAAGATACTTAATATTTATTTAGGATAAATTATTAAATTATTATATTGTATTTTTAATTAATATTTATCTTTTCTGTAAACCGCCCAGACTCATTTTTTAACGAGATGGGCAATGACAAATTTGATATATAAATAAATGATACTTCTGCAATCTAACTCATTTAACTGCTGCTTCATCTTAAACTAGCTGTTAGTCAATACTCCAGATAGTGATTAAGGCTAACAAAATTGTGATTACAAATCAGTCTGATCTGACATCTGCTCTAATATTCTATGCCAAACCATAATAAGCCTTATTATCTCACATGAACCAGATCACAGACTTTGGGTCCTAAGACTAGGTTTGCATTCTTTCTTCCCAAACAGATTACTACCTGATTTGCTATATCCTACCATTAAACTGTACCCCTAAGTGGCTCGATATTTGCACAGCCCCAATATTCTGATTAATGCCACAAAGCCAATAATGCTGTTTGCAGCAAGCTGCTCACGTTTTTAATGAAGGCTGGCACCCTGACTGCCAGGTATATATGATCAATTGTGAGAAGCCTGGTAGAAAAGTGGCTTGGCCAACACTGATAGAATACATAAACAACTGCTGGTAAAAAATGGAAAACAGCTGTCTTCAGATGATAGATTGTTTACCAAAGACATTTCTGTGGAAGAACCAAAGAAAGGAACTATCAGTTTCTTTGATAATTTTTGGTCCTGCCAGTGGAAAGGAACAAACCATTTAACTAACCAATCATCTGTGTTAACTTTAGTTTCATACCAAGAAGCTTCTCAATTCCACCCACTCACCAGCTCTTCTACTGACTTTTTTTTCCATTTATCTTCTTATTCTTCTTGCAATCACTCTAATGCAGTAGCTCCTGTATTCTGTGGTATCTTTTTAAAATAGCAACTGGCTAATGCAAGATTCTATATCTGATGTCTCTTAAGTTTGCTTTCTCTCTGCCTTCCTTTACAACAAGAGCTACTTAAATTAGAAGAACTGAGGCAGTATGAATCATATTTTAGCAAGAGATAGAAAAAAACAACTGTTCACTTTTCTAGAAAATGCTTTGAAGATGCAGCACAACTTTCTCTATTGCACTTATCTCTACTTGGGCAATATTGGCCATGAAAATGATTATGGAGATGGGATAGCTAGCAGATACTATGCCCAACAACAGGCTTTTGTTAAGTGCCTGTAAGTAAGTAAGTAAGTAAGTAAGTAAATAAATAAGTACTGTGAATCATTGTTCTTATTGCTGATAATAGATCAATCTCCTGACCACTAAAGCCCATCAAGATATTCCCTCTGCTATTGTTTCTATAACTTCCTTTCATTTGTTTTCATTGTCCTATTGATTTTGAGCCTTACCTCTGTACAAGAAATGTATTTAAAGCTTGTATCAAAATGCTGTAAACAGGAGAGCATGTAAAAAGGCAAAGGATATATCTGTGTTATGCACATTTCTTCCAATTCTGGAATTTAAAAATTAAAGTACCGTTGCCTTTTGCCCTGTCTGCATGTGCTACTAATTTTCTTAACAGTTCTGGAAGTTCCACCAAGATTTGCCTGCTATACCAAGGGGAAGATAGCTTACTGACCTTAGTTAAATCTCCCTCCTTTGTGGCCACTTAATTAAAGGGCCATGATGCTTTCTTTCTCCCAAATGATAGGAGTTACATTTTGCAAGGATTCCAGGCAACCTTCCCCAGTAAGCACACAGCAAAAACCTCTTTTGCAGTAGAGAGTGAACATTTAAGCAAGCTTAGTAGTAGGAAGCAGAAGGTTAAGAGGCTAAGGTTAAGAGCCATAGAAGTGGTTCCCATATAAGATTGCTGAATGGAACTTTTCTACCTCAGCAGAAAGAAGAGGTTATACTACACAGAGAGAAAAAATAACCAGAAATCCTTCTCAAATGAGCAACTTGTCTTTTATGTTTTCTGTCTATCCCCTTTTCTTGAACAAAAAGAAGGCAATCCACTTCCATCACACCAAGGTCGGTAATGCAAGAGAACATAGCCCAACATGGCCAAAACAGATGATTCCCTCTTTCTACTTCTTCTCCATCTTTGAAACAGAAATCCTTTCCCCCTTCTTCTGAAAAAACACCACCTTTTCTTTCTTTATTCTCCATTCTTAAGCTAAGCTGTACCTGGTCCCCTCATCTTTAGCATGTGTATATATGAATATGACATCTTCAAACTTCCTGCCTTCATTGCTTTATACTATTTGGTTGGTGAGAAGTTTCATATTTTTTTCAGTTTTTCCCTGGATGCCTTGCCCTCTTACCTCAATGAGAAATCTTGCAGAATACTGAGTCTCTATTTTTATTTTTTTGCTTTCCACATCTATAGCTAAACTCTGGAAGTTCCATTAAACTGAATAACTTTTTAAACTTTCCCCCTTTTGCTTCTTTTTCTTTGAATTCATTTGTCATATTTCTTTTATTTAAATTAATATATTAAATTTCCAATAAACTACTTAAAATCTCTATGTTAGCCTGTAAACTGCTAATTATAACTATGGAATGTCAAATTATTATCTGATTGTCCTTCATGCCATTAACTTAAATATTAACTATTATATTAATTGGTTTAATTAGAATTTCATTTTTAGACTTCTGGAACACATAAGCCTGTTTAATACCTATATTGTTTGGCCTTGCAGAATTGGTATTGCGGAGGGTCCCAGGTTTAATGTATTTTTCATTAGGATCTTAGGAACAAATATTTCTTTTTTAAAATCAGCAATCAGGCTATATAAAGGATTTTATATTTTAAGAAAAATGTCCTTATACTTACTGCACAAAGCCCTGCTGGAATTTTATCAACAGGAGCTTGCATAATGCTGACAAGAGTTGGAATTAATCTCATCTGCATTGCATCTTGGCAGGCTTCTATTTGTGCTAGTTCCTTAAAAATATCCTGGGCAAGGGAAGCAACAACTGGATCTAAATAAAGAAACAATACCAATTACTATGGAGAAATAGTTCAGTAAAATCATAATGTTATAATAAGAAAATGCAGCCTCTAGCATCATCTTGCCTATCAATAAGGATTCTGGCCCACATACAGCCCATATGCATTCTTAGAAAATTACACTGATGGGTGGATTCAGCCAAGTGTTTTGTTCAGACTGTATCCAGAAAAAAGGAAAAGATAAAAAACAGGGAGCATCCTGGGGGCCAAGGATTGAGCAATTTCATCAGTTTTCCTTCTAGTAAATGGGTGTTCTGTAAATGGCCATGCTCACCATTTGAGCAATTTTGTGAGTTCTAAAATGTTGCCTGTCACAGTATGAAGCAAGCATAACAAAAGCCTGTGCTACTCTAGCTAGGATATTTTCTATAAATCAACTTAATAATATATTTATTTCTGATAAGGCTTTTTCATCCAAGATAGAAATCCCTATTGCCTTCTAATACAATACTGAAAAAACAAGACCTGCGTAATCCAAATTCTTTCTTTAAAAATGCTTGACATCAACAATGTTCTTTGAACATAATCACATGTAATCATAATCTGGGCACATACCATTACTATATTTGAGAAATATTGCAATCGTGAAGGGACAAATCTTGTTCTCCACGCTTGCTGTAAAGGCTGGATCTACTGTGCAGACAATGCAAAGTGTTTCCATCACAAGATTGAGAACCTCTGAACTAAACTGAGCTGCCAAATGTATTAATCCATCAAGGATACTAGGAAGGAAAGGTTGTAAGACATGGGTGCTTTCAGAGATCTTCAGTTGGTCACAGTAGCTAGAAAAAAAACCAAAACATTTTAAGAAGGAAAATTATAAAATTATAATTGTCAGTAAGACAGTAACACAGCGCAATATTTCTCACAATCATACATTCAATGATTCCCCCATTCTAAATATTATACATTCTCAATATTACATTATTTATGATATTATCAACTAATATATGTCTTGAGCCACATACCCCCAAATAGCTCTTACTGCAGAAATTCGCACAGAAGGAGGTTGTGTTTCATGAAGGCCACTGACTGTTGCTTGTAGAAATTGCTGGATGAGCTCTGGAGACATTGCTACTGTGAAGCGACTGGCAGCCCAAAGAGCACGGCCAAGAAGGAAAGGCGAAACTGTAAGAAAAACCTTAGTATTACTGCCATTGTAGTCTTCTCTCAAAACTATCATTCAATAACAGCCTAATAATCTTAGTGAGACAATTTAGATACTTGAAGACAGTAAAAAAGAAGTTACCTATTTACACATAAACAAGGTGGGTGTTCCAGCCTAGTGGTATGGAGTGCACACACCTGATTTACATCTTTGTAATACAGCATACTTCTTTAATTATCCAAGTGTAGGTTAAAGCAAATAAATTAGTGTACCTGACAATTTTTCTGATATGCATGTTACAGAAAGGACAAGATGCCATTATGTTACCAGGAACGTGTTTGTATCCTTACTTTTTCTTGATTGTTGACAAAGAAAAGACATACGTAATGTTATCAGAACTTTGAATGAATGGAAACAAGTTTCTATTTGCAGAATACAGTGGAAATGACTCCCTTTTCTGTTCTGAAATTCTCACTAAATGACATAATTTTAAATCTGATTTTATGTTTAGAAGAATGCTTTCTGAATTAATCTCATCCTGTGTATAAATAAAAGGACTCACACCTACCAAATGTCATATACATTTTGTCCATAACCACACCCATCCTCATAAAATTTATTCAAAGTCTATATAGCATTACTTTGAGAAGGTTTTTGAATTTTTCTTTTTTTATTTTTAGGCAACAATCAATAAGTACCTGACAGGTTGAGATCAGCAAGAAGAACGTTGGTTAGAAATCCATGCATATCAAAATGTATCCTTCCATTTTTTACACAGTCCGTGATAAGAGACTTGACAGAACCTAAAGCCAGCATGCAAGCTTCATGTATCTTCCACCTGCAAGGAAAAATGACTTAAATTTTCTAATATTCATTTTTCTAATTTGATAACTAGAAAGCAGTAGGAAACCAATAGTAAAGTAAGAAAATGGTAATTGTATTACAACACATATCACAAACAGTAATAGTTATACAGCTTTATTTGCAAATAGGAACTATTATATACTTGAAGAATGTTAATTAACAATTCTGATGGCTATTTGAGATACAGTTTGCTAGAGATGTAATTTAATAAGGGCCACTTGATCTGCTTGCATTGCAACAGGAAAAACTGTATACTGGACTAGTATAAATACCATTTTTAATATGAATTGGTTTTACTATTTATCTTAGTATATTAGTGTTAATCTTCTCTTGTGACAGCTTTAATTAAATTAACAAGAAATAAGAATATAAGCAGTGCCCTGCTGGATTGGACCCCTAGCCCATGTAGTTACCTTGGCCAACCAACTGCATGAGGAAGACAGTAGTTTCCCAGCAGATAGCCTTTACAGGCAATCAAACTGCCATCAAGGCTAATAGGCACTGATCCCCATGACTTCCATGAATTAGTCCAACCCTTTTTTGAAGCCAGCCAAACTGGTAGCTAGTGCCAAATACAAATGCTTTAAGGTTTAAAAGTATTTTGGATAATCTGATCAATATAGGAATATAGCTAAATATAGCAATATAGGAATTATGTCTAGAAATGTGAAGCAAAAATATTTATTGGAATTAATTTCTTATTTAACGAAACTAACATTTAACATTCTTTGGAATTATTCTCAATGGTACTGAACTAGGGAAACTCTATTTATAATCTGTGGCAATAGGACAAGTATTGACCCTCTGTCAAACTTTATATGTTCTATATCTTATATATGTACATATCATATACTGTGATTATCTTAATAATGAGAGTCCAAAGAAACAACCCCTTCATTTTTCAACTGGCCAAATACTATTAAATATCAAGCATTATTTTATTTAATTAAACAAAAAGAAAGTTGTGCTGCTGAAATACAGACTGTAATTCAGTGTTTTCTCAACCTTGGCAACTTGAAGATGTGTGGACCTCAACTTCCAGAATTCCCCAGCCAGCCATGCTGGCTGGGGAATTCTGGGAGTTGAGGTCCACACATCTTCAAGTTGTCATGGTTGAGGAACACTGCTCTAATTACTTCCTGACTGAGTTGTTTCAAGAAGACCAGTAAATATAATAGATTTGGTGGCATTTACCATATGGTGCGGCCCACTGTGATGATTATAGAAGTTCATTTGTTTCAGTTTTTATCTTAAATCCTATTTTCCTGTTCTGATATGCATGCTTACAGATCCAGCACATGACTCAGAGAAGTAAGGGAGAGGATAGACAATGCAGGGTATAATAGTCTGCAACTAAATGAGTTCTATGTGCATTTATGTGTCGGTTACTCCTGCAGAACAAATCAATAAGCAGACCTCACAACAGCCATTGCTTACAGAAGTCACCATCGTGTAGGAAAAACAAAGTCAAAAAACAAAACAAAACAACCTTGATTTCATAGAAACCAACAGTATTTAGCCATTATCAAAATAGGCGGTAAATTGACAGTTGATCAACATCCAACTTTATTTATAATTGCATTTTTTGCTGACTACTATATAATAAAATCTGTATAATTAATTTTTTGATTAAACAAACATCAGAGCTGGGTATAATGGAATCTTGTATCACCAACATTTTCATTCATATAATATCCACCAGCATATATACTGTCACCTACCCCCAATGCCCGCCAGCTTATTCTATGGAAGACAAGTTAGTTTCTGAGCAATATGAGAAATGATAATAAATCAGGTGATTTTGCTCTCCTGTAATTTAAGCAAAAAGTACCTATAAAACTAGCATTCATTCTGCCTTAGTGAATAATCTTAGCTTATTTATTAATGTTTCTGAATCACTTATAATTGCCAATAAGTAGGCAGCTACTCTAATTCTAGATTTTTCATTTCTAACTTGATTATAAGGTATATCATTTTAGTTTGTTTTCATTATGGATGAAATATTCTGAGATTGTCACCTGTAGAAACTGCTTTCTTACCAATGCTCAGCACCACTGTTTTTTGCTTGCTCCGCTTCCTGCAGGTGTCGTGTAGCTGCTGCAGCCAAAGCTGTTGCACTTTCATTCTGGAAATCAGCTGCCACAGCCTATACAGAAGTATGACAATAGCTCACATTTTCTAGAAAAGGTAAAGGGAACCTTCATATCACTATACTTTGTTGATAATGAAGTTAGTAGTTATAGCGAATAGCTTCAAAACAAAGACAATCTAAGTCAAGAAAAAAATACTAACAACACTGTCTTCTTTCTAGCATAGAAATAGTCTAGATACTGAAAGGGAATATAGTGATGGCTAAGGATGGGGACAGAATAGAGATCGACATAGCAAACACTTTCAGTCTCACACAATTCTGGTTATATGAGAAAGAATCACATTTTCAGAAAACCCTGAAATTCCATTATATGTCATACTGGATAGGTTTCCTTCATGCGTTCCAGGCTCAGCTGAAATCAGCTTATAGACAGTTCCTCTGCTCCAATTCACTGGCTGCTAAGTGCAGGGAGGCAGGGAAATACTGATCCAGGTACATTTTTAAACTCAGTATTATCAGAGTGAAAAAGTTTAAAAGAAATCCTAACCCCAATCATGTGTATCTTGTTTCCAAAACTGTGGTAAATAAATTTAATTAAAAAAAGAAAAAATGCTAAATATAGTTCTATAATTCTAATTAAATATCCTTTCTGACCTTCATTATGTTTATGTGTCTCCTTTTAAACTATCCATCAAGTGCTTCATTCTACTTTCAGCCTAAAACCTGAGATCAAAGTAGTTCTTATAAAATAGCACAAAAGTCACAAATTGTCAGACAGCAAGCATTAAGAATCAAGTATGTACATAGGTTAGATATACTAAGTTACATATTGAAAACCACTTACATTTGTCACTATTGTATAGATCAAAAGAAACAAACCTATAGTCTTCCACTTGTTACTGGTTTCCAACTTCTATCAGCACTAGCTATCACAGTCATTGGTAAAGGAAGATTAAACATATTTCAACATCTGGAGAATCACATGTTCCACACTCTTGTTTTATATTTTTCAAACCATTGCAAATTCTCTCTTACCAGCAATAAGTCCTGTGCAGCAATTCTAACTGTATAGGAAAATGTATCATCATCTTCATCCTCAACAAACTGTTGTGGATTAGCTGTCCAGACTTTTATCTGAAAAGCAATCATAGCAGTTCAATAATTTATAGAAATATCTTTGCTTATTCAAGACTACACATAATTAAACTTCCACATATAGGAAGTCCTCAGTTAATGACCATTTGTTCAGCAACCATTCGAAGTTATGATGGTGCTGAATGAATGGTAATTATGCCCGGTCCCCAAAGTTACAGCCACTGTAGTGCCCCCACCATCACGTAATCAAAATTTGGGCACTTGGCAGCCTGCCCACACTTACAACTACAGGGGCACTTCTACTCCTCCCACCAGCCTACCTCCCCCCCATCTCTGCCCTTTCGGCCACCCTGTACTCTACTGCCTCTGCCAGCCCTACCACCCTGCGCTCCACTGGCCCTGCCAGCCTGCTGTCCCCAGTGACATTTGCTGTCATCTTCCTCCCACTGCTATTGAGGCATGCCTGGCCTGGCCCTTCACGAGGCAGCTGCTGTCCACACCAGGCCTGCTTCCCAAGGCTGCACACACCCTTGTCCAAATTAGGTGTAGCAGGAGAAGGCCGCACGCAAATTGGACAAGAGCATCCACCGCCTTGGGAAGAAGGCCTGGCACAGCTTGCAGCTGCCTCGCACAGGGCCAGGCCCAGCGTGCCTTGTCAGAAGCAGGAAGAAGAAGACAGCAAAAATCAGCAGGGCCAGCAGGGCAGCCAAAAGGGCAGAGATGGGGGAGAAAGATAGGTGGGTGGGAGGAGTTGAAGAGGAGGCAATCCCTCACCTTACTGAGGCTCGGGGCTGGGCGGGACCAAGCTGGGAATGACTTTGATTGGGATGGGTTCTTGCCCAACGACTGGGTGGAGTTTGATTAACAACGGCAAAGGGGACTGCTGGGATTGCCATCGCTATGTGATGCAATCACGTGATGTCATGCTTTACATCAACATTGCTTAGTGATGGAAATTCTGGTCCCAATTACCATCATTAACCAAGGACTACCTGTATTAGAAAGGATCTAGTTTTATTCCTAAAGCATATTAAAGAAAAATATTTTATGTACTGCAACCGACATGAAGTACTACCTTTCAGAAAAGACTCATGATGACAGAACAGATTCTATCAATCTTTTCCTACCCTACTAAACTGATGCATTTCACATTTATTTAGACATCCAACTTCCACAGTTCCTAATCAGCATGACTGATGGGTGTAGTACATCTAATTCTGAGAGTTATAATTGTAACACATCCCAAGAGCTTCAGCTGAAAAAGGAAGCAATAACAAAATAGTTGTACTAACTACAAGGCAGTAAGTTACATGTTAATCACCCCTAAATCCACACAACTGCTTTGCTGGTTTTTCTCCACTCTTGGAGCTCTTCTATGTAATTGCTGTGCTCCACTGCACAGCATTGTAAGGACAGTGATGGGCAGTTTTCCCTGGCTGAAATTCTAATCTCACCCAATGTCGCACACTATGGGAAAAGCTGCCACCAATTGTTAGACAAAATGTGTATCAGAACAGTGTTTGTCCCCTCCAGGCACTTCATCTCTTTAATTTTTAAAAAATATTTTTTAAAATAACCTACATAAGACTGCTATTCTTATAACAACAAATAATACACCAAATGAAGTCGAGTTATAACATAAAACTACAGTTGCAGTAGTCTTATGAAACATTTTCATAGGTGCTTCCATTTACAGATTGTCTGGTTTATTGCATACTAGAATGACAAATCAGAATTGCAACCTGCAATCCAGATGATGATGATTAATACTCTTTTCTGAAAAATGCTCAGCAATCACTGGTAATTTAAAGTCAATTCAAGGTTTATCCCAAAGCTTAAGAACTGTCCAAATACCACCATACTAATGAATAATATTATATCATGTATACATGTAATTATTAAATTTTTATTTGTTGAATTTATATAGCCACCCATTCACCATGTGAGTCTGGGCAGCTAAAAAGGATTGAAAACTTCAAATAAAATAGAAAACATCAAAATAATAAAATGTACTGCGCTGGGGACCAGAGACACAACTCATATAGTTACAAGTGGACTACCACCTAGGAGAAGAAACAGGTCTTCAGGACCTTCTTAAAGGCTGACAGAATCAGGGCCAACTGAATTGGGGTGGAGTGAAAAAGGGAAAGTTGAAGACTGGTTGGAAATTATCCCACACTTCAAGAAACACCAGTGGTGTTTGGATTATCCCCTCAATCAAGGATGAATTCATACTGCTTGGAGCCAAGTACACATTGCTCCTGAAGGGCTTTGGCCAATCAGAAGGGGCAGGGATCTAATAAGGCAGGTGGCTGTACTCACAGCCCCAAGAACCCTGTCCACTTCCTCAAGGCTTACAGGCTGAAACTCCTCCCAGAAAACCAAGCTATATCATACCTCAGTCACCTCAGTAGGACACGCACGGCTGAAGGCAAGCTCAGAGTAGATCCAAATATTTTATCCATCAGGTGCCTAGAATAACCTGCACAACAGCCTAGCAGATGTTCCACTGACTCTTCCTTCCCTATAGGCAACCAGGTCACCTTGATGATCTCTAGAGGGCAGCATTTATGGAACTGTTTCACAAGACTATCGATCTGCTGTGAGGTCAATCGTCCTGTCAGACAAGACCTATGTCAAACAACCTCCCACAAAAAGGTCTGTCTTGGTGATTAGAGGAGCCAATTTGAAATATTGTTTAGGTTTATTCTTGTTAAACATTGATCTCTAAGATATTCTGGAAAAGATCAATATTTCCATTACAAGTTCAAGATGCTGTATCATCTCAGAAATATTCTGAGAAATGCTGCAATGAAAGTAAGTGCTAGTGCACAACAGGGGAGGGGAGCTGCAATGTGAATTCTCTGGAATTTTTTAAGGGGCTCCTAATTTTTTGATTTAGTTTTGTTTGCCAATGGGAATATTAGTCTCCAAGAGGACCACATTCAATCTTCCATGAGGTATGTATTCCCATGTGCAAATTACCAAAAAGAATGAAAGAATACACTGCACTAGCAAGGTAACCAGTCTCTCTTGTAGCTACAGTCAAAATGGCCATGGAGGCACAGTGCCAAGTGATGAGATAGAAAGAGGTGATCCCATAGCAGTTCTGCCTAGCTAACTAGAGCCAAGCAGGTCATTGACTTTGACTGTGTCATCTGAAGTCTCCTTCCTCGTGTATCCTAGGTTGTTTGCTTGGGAGCTTTTGTATTTTTTTTCTCCACACCAGAACACCTCAAGCTAACTTTGGCAAGGCAGGCCACAGCACATAAATAGAGAGCAAACCCCATCCCATTTTAGCACTGAAGATGTTACCTAGCCAGGTAATGAAACGTTTGCAAGAAAAGAACCAAGCTCAGAGAACCCCAAGAACTCCACAATTAAACAAGAACTGGTTAAATCACCGATACTATGTTTTCTCACAAAGCAACCTGAAAAAGGAAGAGCTACTTTAATGACTAGCAGAAAGGTCTGAGGTACACCATTTTTGAAGTGTATACAGCCATACTTTCTTGCAAACATTAAGATATGAAATGAGGTTTGAAAAACATTTTTACATCAGTAGAAAGTCTAGGTCCCTCCAGATTGTGCTAAATGCCAACTTCAAGCATTGCTCACATTGCCCAAGACGAATGAGACTGCTTGGAGTTGTATTTCAGCAACATCTGGAAAGTTATAAGCTTCTAACCTACTTTTCTACAATATAGTAGACAAAAAGTATGCTTACCTGCTCTTCTGTTATCTGCATATAGAGAATGATGTAATATATTAATTCAGGCAATGCTTTCTTCACTGTGCTTTTAAACTTGTGGTTTTCTAACAGAGCATGAACAAACTCGAATATGCTGAAAACTAGGTTTTCAAAGCCCAAAACTTCACCTAAATTTTAAAAATTATATGAAAAATTAATATTAAGGGTCTTTCAAATTATTACTTCAGTATGTGACAATTATATTATTTTACATAATTCAAATTTCATAAAACTATTGCCAATAGCTTACTTTTAATTTTTCATTACTGTTTTACTCACATTTAAAATATTTTAAAAAATCTCCAAATAGATATGTAACAAGAAAACTTATTAAAACAACCTAAATTTGTTACATCAAAGTCTTTGATATATCTACCCTAATTATGTACCAACATTTTAAAGTATTTATAACCAACTTATTCTCTATGACAGCTCAAAGCATCACTAAAATAAAGAAGTATGAACTATTACAGCAGCAATTAAAAACATTTAAGGTATTAAAACGGAGTCTTTTGATATGCTTTTCAAGAATGACTTTTCTTTTTATAAGGGCAAGTGTATAAATTTCCTTAAAATATCTATTTTCATTACACCTCTAATAAAGAGTTTTCCTACCATCAGAATCGACTGGATCTTCCACTTCTTCTGTATAATTTACTTCTGTTCTCACATAGGTAATGAGTAAATTAAGGAAAATAAATATAGCTACCATATAATTAGATTACAATGCAATTATTTCATCTGTTATGAAAGAGAATTGGATAATGAAACATTCAACTCTTTTCATTTATTAGAAAAAGGCCTAATACAAAATAAAAAATAATACTAACTGAACTAACATGAAAAAATGCCCTCTCCAAAGCATTCATTTTTTTATTAGCAAATCATTCAGATACACATTTAATTCCTCACATTATAAATAAAACTACTGGAGACTATCAACATTAGAAAATGTGTAAAACATGTACAAACCAGTGTTAAAGAGGTCTAAAAATAACAATAGTGCAGTATGGTCTAAGAGTACAAATATCAATCAATTCATTAACTTTTTTTTTTATTTTCCAGCAAAAATATACCATGTATTTGTTTATGCTAAATATCAGAAAAATATCAACCTTCAGCTTCAGCTCAATCTTATCAAGACTGAATAGCTTTGGGTCTTGGGGCCTTCAGGTACCAGGAACTCACCATCTTAATGCAGGATAGGGTGGCACTACCCCAAACAGACCCTGTGTACAACTTGGGGGTCCTGGACTCATGACTCCTGCTCAATGAGTTGGGGCTAGGAGGACCTTTGCACAACTTCATGTTGGGTGCCATTTGCCCCCTTTCCTCTACTTTCAGTCACTCTTGCCCTGATCACCTCCAGAATGGATTACTGTAACATGATCTACATGGGGCTGCCCTTGAAGAACATCCAGAAGCTGCAGCTGGTGCAAAACACAGCAGTGCAGGCAGTTATGTACACTCCTCAATCAGCGTATATTACACCTCTCCTCTGCAAGCTCCATTAGTTGCCAGTTTGCTTCCAGGTTCAATTAAAGGTGCTGGTAATGATCTATAAAGCCCTATATGGCAAGGGGCCAAGTTATTTGAGGGACTACCTCTTCCCGGTTACATTTGCCAATCCCATTGGATACAGCAGAAGAGGTATGTTACAGGTCCCATATATTATGGAATGTCATCTGATGGGGCCCAGGAGAAGAGCCTTTTCTGCCACAGCACCCACCCTTTGGAACATCATTCCCCCCAAGGTCAGACTAGTCTGACCTGGTGGCCTTTCAGAAGGCTCCAAAGTCATGGTTTTGTCATAGAGCCCAGGGATCTGGTGGAGATGTGGAGCCTGCTAGTTGGTTATACTGTTAGTAATGTATGGATTGCACTATCCTGCAGATTATGTTTTATGGGTTTAATTGTTTTAATTGGTTTTTATTCTAGTTGTTTATTGTTTTTGTTATTTAATTGTGTGAGCCCCACAGAGTCATATATGTGAGATAGGCAGCTATATAAATTGAATAAACAAACTTCAGTTGATCAGAAATATAGCACAATTTTACTACCCAATTTGAACATTCATTTCTATTACTACATATAACTACATATAGAAAATAACTTTTTAAAATTTTTGTTAATGTTCATACAATATTTTTAATGACTACTGAATAGGGTAAAGTTTATTGTTGCATTTATTCTACGTTTCCTTTTGAAACAAACATAAAATGGTTCATGAACATTAGGGAGTTTGAGCTACACCTGATTTAAGCAGTTCACACTATGATGACAACAAAAAGAAGTTAATGCATACTATCTTACGCAGCCTTATGTGCCAATGTGGTTATTTAGCAACCTAAGCTAACAGCAGCCTTCCATGAAAAGCAGCATCTACTAAGTCACAAGAGTTTTAGTGTAGAAGAGGATATTGGAAAGCCTGTGGGAAAATGTTTTGAATAGATCTTTTGGGTCCTTGGTTATCTATTATCTATATTACAGAAATATTTTATTGCAAATTAGTATCTACCAACTTTTCTCCCTTACCCCACCAAATTTCCTTTCTAGGAAATCTATTCTTATTGCAAACCAAAGCAAAAAGGGTATAAGGCTGCACTTTCTGTAAGTGTATTCCAGACAATAGGAAGAATCTGTTGCATAGAGGAAATCATGTGTCTTGGGTAGTTTTTCACTAAAGCTGTCACTGCCTGGAGGAAGAAAAACAGCTTGTTAGAATTATTAACATACTTCTCAGTACACTTCCAGAATTATCACAGCATCTTGTTTTGAATTTGGAACAACTGTTTTAAAATCAAACAAGGGTGATTCAAATTCAAAATATTTTGCACATTATTACTAATAATGACGCCTTTATTAATTAAATGAATGTAGATACACATATTCAGAGATACAAGTTCTATAAATAGACCACATTACAAATAGCAAATGACCACAATGCGGTGAAGGCAAATGATGAATACCGTGACTTGATTTACTTGCATCAAATATCAGTATGCAGGTATGTACGGTCAGGATTTGCATCATGATGTTACCATGTAGTCATTTTGACATAGTATCAGTTTGCTGTGGATGCTCTGAGCACAATTAAGTTCTTGTTAGGTTTAGAACATGTTATTAATCCTTGAGAACCCCACTGAAAACAGTCTACGTAAAAGCTTTACACTTGAGCTCTGAAAATTCTTAACACACAAAGAGACATTTAGACCATACAGCCTTCTAGATTGCCATGATCTGGTCTTATGTTTTATGTTTACTGTATAATAAATATCCTGGAATATATGCTCACAGACCTTTACTGTTCCCCAAAAAGCTAAGCACAGTGCAACCTAATTGTACCTGGATGGGCGATGACAAAGTAACATCATGGCTTTAAACCAGACTGGAAAGTCAAAAAACAACCTAGAAAAAGACAATGGCAAGCCACTTTGATATCGCTGCCAAAAAGACTATCAGGTCCATGTAGCCACAAGGAGTTGATTTGAGGAAATCTCTTACTTTTATTTAATTCATCACAAAGCATGCCACTTGCCAGTAATATCATTTCTTGACAAGATTATTCGCATTTGATCCCAATGGAGATATTTTCATTCTATGGAAGGATTTCCCCTGATTTCTCTTACGGTGAATTCTTTTTGTGACAAATCAATGGTATCTCAATGGTATACTGATTCCAATTCTACTTTACTCATATTATATTACATAAAACGCATACTGCTGTTACATCTCATATTACACTGACAAGAACATGCAAAATTCTCATTTATGTTGCTCACTGCAACATCAAACTCCCATATAATCAGATACTTTACTTGCCTTTAAAACTTCCATTTTAAGTCCACTATCTGATGTAGGGCCATCAGGCATTTGCAAGGCCTGAACAAAGGCTTCAGTAAACTGCTGCACCACAGGGAAAATCAGAACTTTGGCTGCTCCCTATCAAAAGAAAAAGAAAAAGTGTAATTTGCTCAAAATGAGAAAAAAGGGAAGATTCAATATTTATACATTTCATTTTTATATCTGTACCATATGTAAATCCAGCTGGCTATAATTATGATAGCTTTCAAAGTCATACATAATCTCTAAATACTTGACACTCAAGTATCTTATATAAACTCCAAACCTCCAACTAATAACTACTAGGGACAAAATAAGATTTCGGAAAGTTGTTCTGAAAAGTCCAAAGCATGCTGATAAAATATTAACAAACTAGGAGAATTGGTTCTTGCAAAGGCCTTACACCTAAAATAGCTGGATGCCTATCATTATTCAACAAATGCTACTAGGCAAAAATAGTTCCCAGAGCACAAAAAACTTCTTAGTCCAAGGGAAAACATACATTGTTAAAATAAATAAATAGCATTGAATCAAGTAGCTTTTAATAAAACTTTTTTATTCAACTTGTTTTATTTTAGAAGAAATACTCTATCACTAGAAGAGTCAGATTGAGTACCTGAAACCTCTAGAACCCAGATAATAAGATCAAATTATGGATATCTGAGGGACCGCTTGTCTCCAGTCATTTCTGCCCACTCAGTACATTCTGGCAGAGTGGGTGCACTCCAGGTCCCCTCTATTAAACACTGTCATCTTGCGGGACTGAGGAAGTGTGCCTTTTCTGTCACAGCCCCCACTCTCTGGAACAGCATCCCCCCAGAGATAAGGGCTGCACCCTCTCTCCTAAGGTTCCAGAAAGCTCTGAAAACCTGGTTTTGGTCCCAGGCCTAGGTTGATGTACTACTGTTTGTCTAGGGCCCCTGTTTTGTTTGATGTTTGTTGTCTATAAGATTATTTCAATCTGGGCTCCTGCTTGGTTTGATGTTTTATCTGCTTTTGTGGTTTTTCTAGTTTTGTACGCCGCCCAGAATCCATTGGAGTCAGGTTGCTAATAAATCAAACAAACAAATAAATAAAAATCAGTTTCAGATAAGGTTGGTATATCCACAACAATAGTTTGAAAAAGGGTCTCAGCTTGGCCTTGGCCTTGGCCTTGTCATGACTCTCCCTTTTCTTAGTGCTTGATCGGTTCCTTTATAAGCCCCATTTATCATGCCACTAAATATTGCTCTCCAGTGATACTACAAAGTCACTTACTTAAACCACCAATTAAAATATTACTGGGAGCTGTATTCAAGTAGATCTCGCAATAGTAATCCCAGCCTTTTTATCTCATGCTTAGATTAGTATAATTATTTGAAGTTTTATACTGCTGTGTTTTATTTTGTTTTACACTGTGCATCAGTTCAAACATTCATAAATAGTTTAATAAATAGGTCTCAGAACACAGAGCAAGCATATAGTTGCCCACCTTAGAAATTACTATAACCAAGTGAAAAGTTTCTTAATGGTAACAATAACAATAAAAACTGCTAGTACCTAAGCTTAAGTTTTCTTTGGTTGAATATTTCAGAAATATGTTTCATCAAAGCTGAGTTATACAACACAGAGGAATTTGAGTGACAGTGATTAAGATATAAATGCTTTTCAATCATAACAGTTACTGGCATTTTTGATCATGTCACCAATTTTTATAGTATCACAATCAGTGTAATATATCAGGAAATCAATAATTTACCTTTTCCAACTCTTCCATGTTGCAGATCATCTGTGCACAAGTGGTGAAGATTTCTACAGCACGTGATCTTGTACGAATACCATACACCTAAGAAAAAAGAAGCAACTAACAATTGTGAAAGAGCCTGGGTGTTCATAGGAATTGCCTTCCCTAATACTTATTGTTACTTAATACTTGTCAGAATGCTTTCTAACAAAAAGAGTTTGCTTTACAATTTTTCTCTATTCAGAAAACCTAAACAAAATATACTTCATTAGAAGATAAATATTTAAATACAAAATAACTTTTTTATTTTCATAATGACCTCCAAAAGATATCATACCCCTAGCTGAAAAGGTTTGACTTACTAAGTTAGTAAAAGATGTTAAATTAATCCAGATTTTACAGAAGAATTGATACCTTGATTTTACAAAAAAGAAAAGGAAAAGGAAAGGAAAACTGCTTATGGTGTTCTGTGGCAAATTAGTCTTATGCTATCATATAATTATAACTTGAGATCTTTAGGGACAGCTGACAGAAAATTCTAGGATTACAGAAAAGACATCTTACTGGAGTTTTTGGTTCCTGCAGCTTTTCTCCTCCACAAAGAAAAGGAGTCTATTAAAATTATTTATCCCAAATGCAGGTGGATTCCACTGGGTACTTTAAAGCTCTGGGGGATTTTTGGCCTCTCAAAACCCTAATTAAGGTATCCATTAAGGTTCCTCATGTGAATGAGGATTCAGGAAAATCAAGATCCACACTAGGAGAGATTCTCCATGGATAGTGATGCTCTCCAAACTCACCCTTTACACATGGAGAAAACAAGAAAATGAAATTATCAGACATCCCAAGCATATTTACCCGAGAACACGAGCAGCTGGACTCAGTGGATTTTATCACAGACTATGCATGTATAGCTTTCCTTCTGGACGCTAGCACAAAAGCCTCTATCAACCCATTTCCTTGCTGGAAACAGAAGTAAAATTCAGCTCAATAATCCACGTACTCCTCAGTTATACTTTATAAGCTGGACTAAACTGATCTATCCTCAGAACAGCATCAGCAAGTCCATTTGTATTCAATGGTTGTTGGAATGAGCAAGATGGTTAGTCAAGCCTGGTCAGTGATGTGTACCCACAACCCTTTTCCTTCCATGCTTATTGGAGGTGTTCTGTATTTGGATCTAAAGAAGACAAGAAGAAACCCCAAAGGAAGTAACACTAGAAGTATAGTAAATCTAGATATACTAATATTTCATGTTATTCTTATCACATGGAAGACAACAATTTTCATCCATACCTCAGCCATTGTAAAAATCTTGTACATCTCTGGAAGAATAACTGGAGCAACAAGGGGCATCTGTGTGTCTGTTACCTCTCGAGTGAATTCTATGAGATAATAAACATAACATAGCCAAATTATGGTTTCACAGAGATTTATTCAGGAGTAACACCTTATTTCTATGCTGTTTATCCATTTTAGCAGCACACAGACACACAAATGGACAAGGAAAAGAATAAAAGTTTCCCTTGTAATTACACCAACTGGAAGTCTAGCTCTCCTAAATAACAAATCTATGTCTGGCCTCTATTATTTAAAATTATAGATGGGAGCTCACATGATTCAAAGCCATCTTCATATATAAATATTCTTTGTACAACGAAAATCATATAGCCACACTAAAAAGTCCTAACTGAGCTGACTCATTATCTACCTCAATGAGAACCAGGCATATATCCATAATTTATGATTATGTATTGACTCTCTTACATGAAGGTGCATTAAAACTATTCTCTTATGCACACATCAGTTCTCAGCTTTTACTGGTTAAAGTAAAACAGATTTACAGAGATTAGTATATTTGATATAAAAATTCTCAGGTCTAAGAACTAGAGTCTATGAACCACTATCATCAGTAGCTGCCATTCACCTTGGATTCTTAGAATCAATCTTTGTCGTAAGAAAGTTAAAATGTTAAATAACTTCTCAGTAATAACATCTGAGAACTTAATATTGTTTCAAAAAATCATTTTTTTAACAGGCATATCATGGGTCAGCAACCCATGACCTACAGACCTTACACAGCCTCAGTAACAACTGAGACCATACTGATGAAATCTACTTAAATTTCAGGGGCAGTTTTTGTTTTTTCCTTCCCAAATTAAGGAGAAATAGGAGGCTTTCTGTTCCCATTTACCCTCTACAGATTGCCCCAAATCACTATTTTTTGAGAGTTTAAAGATGGGAGTAGGATCAGGAAGCCTCTGAAAGCAAATTGCTCCCATCCTCATCCTTCAGACAGACACACACACACACACACACACACACACCATTGCTTTCCACTCTACTTCCCACCTTTTAAACCTTCCAAAAGAAAATAAATAAATAAATATTTTGGCCAAATTGTGGCCCATGATCATTTGAATATTTCCCATCCCGGAGATAAAATGACACAATGTGATCTAGCAGAGGCAGAATTTTCCAGAGTTCTAGTGCAGCTTTTTTTTTTTTCTGTTTCATGTCAATGCTTATGGAAGTAAGGATCATATCACCCTGGATATCCAATGCCAGATGAATTAGTGGCTGTCTATCTGGGAAATAATTATTTTGTTAATGATTTAATGGAATGACACATTGTGTTGATTATTACACCGTAATATTTATATCATTACACAACTTCCATAAAAGGCTGGCGGGTCTAAATTCCTGTTTATATTAAAAACAACCTCTATGAACTGTACTTTTACTACAAAAATATCAAAATAGGAAGTATTTTATTTTCTATCTAAAATCAAAGCAAAATGTTTCAGCAGACCTAAGTCAAGGTAGTAAAATTATCCAACTGATAGCATATAAGACGTGAATACCTGTAAGCACTCGCATAGCTCCATGCACTGCATTTAGATCTCCACTGACCAGCATTTCCATCAAGAGATTAAAAAGCTCAGGCCAAGCTTCAGGCCAGTCCCAATGTGCTATTGCTGAAACTGCATAAGCAACACTTGAGCGTACTTTACTAATTGATTCCCTCAACCCATTGGGGAGCAGTTCCCTAATGGCAGCTTTTGCCTAGAGAAAGAAAAAGACGAACTTAGAAACAATCCCCATTTGCACAAAACAGCAGTATCTAAAGATGCCATAACATTACTAATCAAATATCATTAAATCCCTAGCAAAAAGTGTCCTAAGAAAACACTGCCTTTAAATGTCTTTAAAATTGCATAAAAAGGAAATACAATTTTCTTCTAAACTTGGGTACTATATAATTGAGTTTTTAAAAACAGGGATTACCCTTTCTGTAGTTTCAGGAGGTCTAAACTTGTCTGATTGGGAACACCAGTGAGTTTCCACGTATTGTTTCAAAATCACAGATGCTAGCTATGAATAAAGAAAAAACAGAATGAAGATTCCCAGATTTATTATTTCATAAGATCTTTCATCTCATTAAAAATTCAAAGAACAGACACGACTGATTTGTTACAGAGGAATGCTGCTTTTTAGGTTCTAAAGTAAATATTAATCATTATTTAACAAATTATATCTGCCCAGGAGACTGCATTACATTATGTCATGAAGCAGTGTATAACTTGAAGCTGATAGAGACAAAAAATATTTACAATCACATATATTGCTTTGTTTAATACTAGTTTAAAATTATTGTTTTTAATTCTTCATAGTTTAAATACAAGAATATTCCTATTCTGGAACTCTATTGATAGCAATTGTCTATTGTCTAACATCTGTGGTTTAGCATGACTGACCTGACATTAAGAATTTTTAAAATTTATTTTATTTTTTTATGACTTCTTATTATGCTTGGTGGACATGTAAAAAAGCTAAAAAAAATATGGATCCAAATACATACATTCCATCAAACAGTGCCATGTGTTGGACCCAGGAGTTGTGCCTTCTTTGTGGCCGCGTCTGCCCTGTAGAACAACATTCCTCCTTTCATAAGGTGTTTGACCCAGGAGGTTAGGCAAACTCTACTGGCAGTGCTGCTTGTATGAGTTGGGTTATTTTTTTTTACCTTGGGCATTGTGGTTTAGATGGTTAAGTGTTGTTTTAATCTTACATGCCACCCAGAGTCACTGTTGTGAGATGAGTGGCCATATAAATCAGACAGACAGACAGGCAATCCTGGGCTAGAGCATTTATCTGGTTTCATTTCAGTCACACTTTTTTTAATAAAAATATTTTTCCAGATTAAAACAAATTTGTACTAGTTTGGACACTGAAATTGCCTTGGTTGCCCAGATACCATGAGAAGAAGGAGCAGCCTAGTTAATTCCTCTGGCTGTTCCAGTGGTTTTAGTACCACTGATTATGTTACATTTCTGAAGACTGAAAGTACTTTTTTATATCATTCTGTTCTTATTCGAACAGCCAATTGAAGAAGGGGATGCGGAGAGTTCATCTCTCAGGTCCATACATTTATGCTATGTATTTCCATGGAAATTTTCTTGTTGTGTCATTCCTTTTAAACAGCTACATGAAAGAGATGAATGAGATTATTTTGGGAATGGAATGAGCAGCTGACAATGGCAAACTATTTCTTTAGGTTAGGTAGTGGAATGACAGAATGATGACTGGTAAACTAAGGAACAGACAAGAAGATGTGCTGTTGAGAAATATTTTTACCAACCAGGATGTTAGTATTTCACCTGCATCACAAAAGATAACCTTCATCTTTGAGGAAAGATTAAGGGATGCTAACCACACAAGTTTTTATGGCACTGATTGAGTTTCAACAGCTTCAACTTATATGCCAACTATGATCTCTTTTGAATGAAGATAGTCTTGAACGTACTTATCCATGCTCTAGTAGCCTCTGGTGTTATACATAAGACTCAAGGTTGGCTTATGATTTTTTAAACACTTTTTTGCACATTCTTGAAATAAATTTCACAGAGTGGCTTATATGAACAACAGTAATTTAAAGAACACATTAGTCAGAAAATAAAAGCATATCTTCAGTGGATACAATTTACAATACAAATACAATACAAAATACTTTAATGACCAAGTATAAAATATATACAGTGGTACCTCGGTTCACGAACGCATCTGTTCACAAACAATTCGGTTCACGAACAGCTCCGGCTGCAAAAATTTGCCTCCGTTCGCGAACACCGGATCAGGTGACGAACAGGATCCGCGGCCATTTTCCCTCCCGTGACGCGTGGTCGCGGCCACCTGTAGGGAGGGGGACTCTCCCTCCAAGCAGTAACCTCAGCCATTTTCCCTCCCGTGACACGTGGTCGCGGCCACCTGTAGGGAGGGGGACTCTCCCTCCAAGCAGTAACCGCAGCCATTTTCCCTCCCGTGACATGTGGTCACGGCTTCCTGTAGGGAGGGGGACTCTCCCTCCAAGCAGTAACTGCCTCCCCACCCGCCTTCCTGTCCTCCACGCCGGGAGTCGCGTCAAGCAAGGTTAGCTTTCTCTCTCTTCGTACTGTACTTTGTGTCATATTTTTGCGGTTTTTAAAAAAAAAAAAATGGTTCAGAATGGATTAACCATATTTACATTGAACCTTATGGGGAAATTTGACTCGGGTCATGACCAGAAATCGGTTGGCGACCAAATTTGGGGTCAGAATGGATTAATTGTATTTACATTGAACCTTATGGGAAAATTTGATTCGGTTCACGACCATTTCGGGTCGCGACCAGAGTCGCGGAACGAATTAAGTTCGTGAACCGAGGTACCACTGTACAAGGAATTTGTCCTTGGTGACGAACAGCAAGATCAACAGTGCATTTGGATAGCAACGGAAAAATAATAATAAAAATAATAAACAATAACACTACACAGTAAAATAACTTTTTCAAAGGAAGAAGCCACTGTCCAGCACAAATAAATTTTACCATTTATTTCAAAATCCTGGGAAAATAAAGGCCATAGTAAGCATAGTATATAGAAGCTAGACTACTAACAGACTTGAGAATTTCTTTGAAAACAGTCCATAGCAAGCACAGTATATAGAAGCTAGACTACTAACAGAGATGAGAATTTCAGAGCTTATTCTGCCAGTCTTTCAACTACTGTACTGATTCTTGGTCCATTTCTAGGCACAATATGTTGTGATGGTGCTAAATTTAAAATCTCTTCACAATCTGGGATCCATCCATTTGAAAAATCGATTACTCTAGATCATCCTGCTTATACTAGTTATAATTAATGCTACATCTGTAAGAGTTGCCTAATGCTAACACATTTAGCAAAATCAGAAAATGCCTTTATCTTCCCAGGATTTTGAAATAAATGTTACAATTGTATCCACTGAAGATATGCTTTTATTTTTTGACTAATGTGTTCTTTAAATTACTGTTGTTCATATAAGCCACTCTGTGAAATTTATTTAAAGAATGTGCAAAAAAGTGTTAAAAACATCATAAGCCAACCTTGAATTTAAAATGGTATCTTGTGGTATGTCAGGTGAGTTTCCAAATGCCTCAATAAATTATAGTGCTCAGTAACATCATTGTTACTCCACTGAATGAGAGACCAGTATAGCATTAAAATATTCAGGTTGTACTGAGATCTAAAATTTACCACAGTCAAGCCTTCTTCAAAACCACAAAAGGTTTTATCAGAAGCCTTAACCTATAATGCAAAGGAGTCAACTGCTTCTACCCAGTATTAGCTACTAAGATATTGTACTAATACACAGAAAACTACTCAGTATATGAATTAAGTCTTTTAAATTGATTATTTGGAATGACTGACCTGACGAATAGCCAGTGCTCCTTGGGGATCTACAGTCAACTCTGCCAAGTGAACACCAAATTCTGAAATGAAAAAAAAAATCATCAGCATAAGGGCCAATAACAAAGCACCATCAATTCAGGGGTCATACAATGGTGAAGAAACGATAGTATAGTAAGTTTTATTCACAATTCACTCGTTATTATTTATCCAATTCCTTCCCTACAGTTTTTGTCTGATTTTATGACTGTTCCTTATTGTTCAAATGAATTTTTTTCACCTCATAGACAATAAAGAAAGCTTACAGAAAACAGAATAGAAGTAGTGTCTATGAATTATTTAATAAAAGTAATGCTTTCCAATGTGAAAAAATATTTTTCTTCAATACTGGACAAATACATGAAATAAAGAAAAAAATAATATCCTCAATGATATAACTTGGTCATTAACTAGAAAGCTAAGCTGTATAATCAGTCCTTAGGGATTGAAAAACAGCACCAATGAATCTTCTTACCCAGTCTTTCCCAACTGGATGTCCTCCGATTGTGCTGGACTACCTGCATCATTAGGGCATAATAGGTCTATATTTCAACCATGTGCTTTAGGGAAAAAAAAGGAAAGAATGGTATCGCGTGGGTAAGTGCATATATTTATTGGGAATATAATTCTGAATATACAGTGGTGCCTCGAGTTACGAACTTAATCCGTTCCGTGACTCTGATCGCAACTCGAGTTGGTCGCAACTCGAGGTAAAATTTCCCATAAGGTTCAATGTAAATACGGTTAATCCGTTCCGCCCTCCGAATTTGGTCGCACCATGAGGCAAATTTCCCCATAAGGTTCAATGTAAATACGGCTAATCCACCCTCCGAATTTGGTCACGCCACGAGGCAAATTTCCCCATAAGGTTCAATGTAAATACATACGTACAAGCCTGCTCTGCATTTTCTTTGGAGCCATGCTGACAAGCACACCAAAAACCTTCCAAACGCCACAAAACACACCACAAGCCTCACCGAACGTCTCCTTGCTACCGCGACCTCGCCCACAGGAAGCCGCGACCGTGTGGCAGCAGGGCAAATGGCTGCGGATCCGGTTCGTAGCTCGAGGCGGAGTTCGCATGTCAAGGTAAATTTTTGGGGCCGGAGCTGGTCGTATCTCGAAAAATTCGTATGGAGGGGCGTTCGTAACCCGAGGTACCATGTATTTTGTCTATTGAGTTTTACCCTGACTTTGGCTAAATCCTTTGCCAAACAATTTTTTAAAAATAATATAGTTAAATTAGTAAAATTACAAATAAAGAATGAGAGCATATGATAAGTAAACAATTCCTCCAAAATTTCAAATTCTATTGCTACATTCCCACCACATGAATGCATAGGAGACAGAAAAGCCCAAATCAGAACACAAGTCAGAGTGGACTATCTCCAAAGACTGGTTGAAAGTGTTTGCCACAGTTTGCTGCAATTCATGTCAAAATTAGGAATATAGTGTCAGTAATTATCCTACAGTTGTTAGATTTCATGATAACTAATATGACTGTCCTATCACAGGAATGAATTCTTGACAAACTAGTAAAACTCTAAAATCTACAACCAAACTGTACTACTCAGATTGCCCCTCATTTCTCCACTGCAGCTAATACCAAACATAGTTCAAATAAATATGTAAAATCAGCTATAAATATCCTGAATAACCAAAATAACCAAATTTTGATTATAATCATCCTACTGCTATGTATATCAAAATTTCCAATCATGCTACTTATCAATTTTTCTTATTCACAAAATACCTAAAAAGAATACTGTAATTCACTTCTATAATTGCAGTTCTTTAAAAAGAATCAGAAGGTGATAATGATAACAATTAAATGCATGAATCACCGAAGACACAAGTTTTGTTCAGCAAATATCTCAAGAATCAAGTTCTCAGGTATACTCCTACCCAATAATGAAAAGCAAGTCCAATATTTAATTTAGATAAATACAGGTAGTCCCTGAGTTAAGAGTGCCCAGTTTACAGACAACCCATAGTTAAGAACGGAGCCTATTGTAGCAAAATTTGAGTTAAATACACAATGATTCGAGTTAAATACACAATGGCTTGAGTTAATTACTTTATTTATTTATTTATTTATCATATTTATATAGCTGTCCATCTCACATAAAAGTGACTGTGTGTGGTGTACAACAATTAAAAAGAATACATAAAAACAATTACAAGTAAAAATAACTATAAAAGCACACAAAACAGGAGTGGATAATATTAATAAGGGAGCCGTTGCAAAATCTCCCTGGTCCCCTGGGACCCCCAGGCCTGTTCACATAGCAAGTCTTGAGGGTCTTGGAGAATGTTGAATGGAGCTAATCTCACTTCTGGGAAGAAAAGATTCCACAAGGTGGACACCACAGCAGAGAAGGCCCGTCTCCTGGGACCCACCAAATGTAATTCCCTGGCAGACAGGACCTGCAGCATGCCTTCTCTGCCAGACCTGATGGGACGGGCAGATGTAATTGGGACGAGGTGGTCTCTCAAATAACCCGGCCCCATGCCATGAAGGGCTTTAAGGGTCAAAACAAAGCCCCAAAGCACCTTGAATTGGACCCGGAAGCAAACTGGCAACCAATGCAGCGCATGGAGCAGAGGTGTAACGTGTACTGCTCTAGGGGCACACATAACTGCCTGTGCCACTGCATTCTGCACCAGCTGGAGCTTCCAAATACTCTTCAAGGGCAGTCCCATGTACAGCGCATTACAGAAATCCAAATGGGAAGGAGTGACAGTGAGTAGAGCCACCTGTTCTAGGAACGGGCGCAACTGGCACACAACATGAAGCTGTGCAAAGGCCCTCCTAGCAATGACTGCCACCTGCTCTTCAAGCAGAAGTCATGAGTCCAGGAGGCACCCAGGTTGCGCACAGGGTCTGTCTGGGGCAGTGCGATCCCATCCAGTACCAAAGATGGCATAGCCCTAGCACCAGAAGGCCCCAAAACCCAAAGCCACTCAGTCTTGCCAGGATTCAGTTGAAGCTTTTTCCCCATCCAGACCTTCACAGCCTCCAGGCACTGGGATGACATTCACAGCATTGCTTAATTCACCAGGGGCAGAGATGTATAATTGGGTATCATCAGCATACTGATGATACCTCACCATGGCAATGGATGAGCTCACCCAGCGGCCTCATGTAGATGTTAAATAGGAGGGGGGAGAGTACCGAATCCTGCAGCACTCCACATAACAGGGGCCAAGGGCGGGATCTCTCCTCCCCAACCACCACCGACTGGAATTGGCCCTGGAGGAAGGAGGTGAGCCAGCACAACACAGTGCTGCCTACCCCAATCCTCTAAGTCAATCCAGAAGGATACTATGGTCGATGGTATCAAAGGTTGCAGAGAGGTCAAGTAGGGCAAGGATGGATGCACAACCCACATCTTGTCCCCACCAAAGATCATCCAAAATCACAACCAATGCTGTTTCCATCCCATACCCAGGCCTGAATCCCGACTGAAAGGGATCCAGATAATCCGCTTCATCCAAAGTCCTCTGAAGCAGTTGCGCAACCACCTTCTCAATCATCCTCCCCAAAAAGGGGAAGTTAGATACTGGACGAAAATTGTCCAGTATAGTGGGGTCTAGCGATGGCCTCTTGAGGAGGGGGCAAACCAAAGTCTCCTTAAGAGGCAAGGGCACAACTCCCCACTCAAAAAAGCATTAACCATCACTAGAACCCACTCACACAACACCCCCCAGGCCTCCTTAACCAGCCAGGAGGGGCATGAATCTAAAGAGCAGGTGGCTGAGCTCACAGCCCTAAGGACCTTGTCCACTACCTCAGGTCCAACGGGTTCAAACTATTCCCAGCGAAAAGAGCAAGAATCCTCCCTAGGCATCTCCACCAGACCTGCAGCAAAGCCAATGTCCAGCTGAGAACGAATCCGAGCAATTCTATCCAACAGATGCCGAGAAAATTCCTCCACGTGTCTCTGCAGAAGGTTCTCTGAGCCATCCTTACCCTGGGCAGCTATCTGCAGATGCAATAAGAGCGGAGGAGCAATGACACTTTGCTATCCTTATCACCACTAAGTAGGCATGAATAGCCCCTCTAACCCATGTTCAGTTGAGTTCGTCTCTCATCAAGCGCCACTGACACTCTAGACATCTCTTCTTTCGGTTCCTCTCCCTCAGCTCTTCCGTAAACCATGGAGAGTGCCAGGATCCCCAAGAGGAGAGAGGTCGCATGGGCATGATCTGATCCAAAACCTCAGCCGTCCCTTTATTCCAAGCGGCGACCAAGGCTTTGGATGGACTGTGTGGCGGACCGGCAGGAACAACCCCCAGCTCCCTCTGGAACCCATACTGTTCCAGCTTACATACAAATTCGACTTAAGGACAGAGCTTGGGGACGGAACTTGTTCATAAACTGGGGACTACCTGTAGACTAATGTCTCCTTCTTTCCTCAAATGATTACTACTACTATTATTTATTTATTATATTTATGTTAAATATACCAAGCAATAAGAATGAGTACGGTAAAGCAATGCAATACAAATTTATATGTCATGGAAAATTTTATCACCATGGTTTGCATTGTACAAGCCTTGTCAATCTTGACTTGGCTCCTTCAGGCTTGCCTTTTCTAAGTAGAATCAACCTATTTGGTGTGTGCTTCCTGAAAGAAATTACAGTACTAGCAGTCCCCCATTTTGGTGAGGTTAAAGGGGCAGGGGATAGCAAATAGTGTTTTCAACTGCAGCTTTGTATTATAGGACTGCCTCCACCCCACCCCAGTCAGATTAGTGTGCATCCTGATGTCTTGCCAGAAGTCTGTGAAAACTGAACTTTTCCAGGGAGCATTTGGAGGATGATGAACTGGCATCACTGGAGGTTTAACGTCTTATGGTTAGGAGTTTATATATACAGTGTGTGTATGTGTGTGTATATACATACAAACACACAATCCTACGACTATAAAATGCAGAAGGAACAAATAAGGGTACGAAACCAATAACACAATCTACAGATTCTAATAACAATACTCTGATGTTATAAACATCACATGTATTTTTAGGTGGCCCTTAAAGGAAAAGCCCTTTTAAGACTGCTTATGTTGTGCAATATACTTTTATACAGTAAAGAGGCAGACATAAGTTTTGTGAATTGTTATATGTAAGATTCACTAGATCAATGAAGTATATTTGACCAACAACAAATCTGTTGTAAAGCATAGCTTACATTTGTAAAATGTTTGCCAAGAGGTCTACAATTTATAACATTTGAAAAACTTGAATTTGCTTTGTAGACAAATAGTAATCCTTTTTAGTACTTCTTCAAGTCATAGAAGTGGATTTTGAATAATGAAATGCTTCTTCTGCCAAGTTATTAGTGGATATATTTAAAAAAATACTATTCATGGTTGCTGTGTATAGCATATAACTTATCACCAGTAACTCATAAGGACTCAGACTGCCAATAGCAAAATGCTAGACAGTCTTAACAATTTGTTTTTTAAAACAACCTGGCAACCAGCAACATGTTATCCTGGAGGCTGTAAGTGAATACACCTTATTGGAAATGAATGGATACATGCATTGCTGCCATATAGAACTGCTGTCATAATGCACAACAGTTGTATCAGTGACAGGCTGATGGAAGAATGGGGTCACGGACTCAGATTGAATAGTGGAAATTTGGCATAAGGGTGCTTAGCCACAAGGCTGGATAGTGATGTTGGCTGTATTTGGACTAGCTTGAGAAAGGATATAGAAGAGAAGGGAGAAGGTGGAAGAGACAGAGGAGCAGAGAGGATTGGTTAGTATAATTCATGAGACACATTGGACAGCAAAAAGAGTGGATGGGATTGAATGTGAATGAAGATTGGAGAGATTCTGGAAGAGGTGAAAGAAACTGGAAATGATGAAAAGGAGTAGGGGTTGCTCAGCTTGACACTTGCAAGCAATCTAGTCAAGACAAGGAAGGAAGTGATCTCAAGCAAGTGACAAGTGAGTATGGTGGAAAAGTAACTGAGAGGGGTGATAGTGATGGCTGGAAAAAGCACCTCCTTCATGACAGTAACAAATGAAGGATGATGCATGGGAGTAGAAGGAACTTGGGGCTGCAAAAAACAAGTTGTTGAACTGGAGTAGCCCACAGATACTGAAAGTGGGGGCTTTGATGAAGGCTGGCTCACAATTGATATGGGTCCTGCTGGTAAGCCCTAATGATGCAGGAAGGCTGCAGTTAGTCATGGAAGAACCAGCACCCATTGAGTTTCCCTGGACTGGACAGAGGAAACTGTACTGGGCTATGCCTCAGTATTGTTGTCCTGGGTAAGAGACAAAGAACCATGATGGATGGCCTCCTGAAATGAACATAATGTACAGGGGAACCCTCCACTCTGTGGCCACAATGAGGTTTGGGAGGATGAGTGGAATCTAACTGGGGAAATGTTGGTGATGCTATGGAAGTCTTGACTTTATGCCTGAATAGGAAGAAACAAGCTGAAGTTTAATCTCTGCAAGACAGATCTGTTGTTTGTTCAGATACCATCTGACTTCTCATCTGCTCTGATTGTCACTCTGCATAGGGTAATATTCCCCATGAAGGACTAAGCTTGCAATTTAGGGATCCTCCTGGATTACCCCTCGGGTAATGCATGTGGAGGCTGCAGCTAGATGGGCTTTTTTCAGCTTTGACTGATAGGCCAGTTAAGCCCTATCTGGAATGAGAGGTCCAGGCAACAATTACCCATGCTCTTATCACCTCTAGGATGAAATACTGCAATGTGCTGTATCTGGGTCTGCCCTTGAAGACTCCCCAGACTGCAACTTATACAAAACAGTTGCCCACATACTGGGAGAACTGTAAGTACGATATAATACCAGTGTTATGGAGGCTGTACTGATTGTCAGTAGATTTCTGAGTACAGTTCAAACTGCTCATTATCTATAAAGTCTGCTTCAAACAGAGCCAATCCATCCAATACATATTCCTCATCTAAGGATATGAAGGTTCCTCTACCATTTGATATTTCTGGAAGGGGGCCAGGAAGCTTGCCCCCAGAGGTCTAGATGGTGCCATTAGTATTAGAGATCCCATGAAAACTGAATTATTCTGGATAATTATTTTATTTATAAAGTTGCTGAGACAGGACATGGGGGACAGGGGTATTGTTGATAGTTTAATTAATTTTACATTTTATGGCAAATATAAACCACAAGTCCAAGTACAGTTCGTTATATACAAATAATGAAATCAAACAATCAATCTACATTCCTAACTATATTTTCCCAAGTCAGTCAATGAGCCAACATTTATTTTTCCTTCTGAAGAAACCTAACAAATGTTAGTTTGCTTCATAGGTGCAGGCAAATTTTGATTGATGTTTCTAAGTGATATCTTCTACTAAAAATATATATGACACAGATCAATATCTTATCTCTGGAAATCCATGCAGGAAACAGCACCATTCTCTATTTTTGTAGTCTATTTTCATCATAAATGAGGGTACCATTAATGTGTGAACAAGATCTAGGATGACTGCTACTTCCTTTCCAACTATACATAACCCACCAAAAAAATTCTAAGCTCACAGAGTTTGCAGCCCTGGCCCATTTATTTACAGGTAGTCCTTGATTAATGACCACAATAGGGACCAGAAAATTGGTCATTAAGTGGGGTGGTTGTTAAGCAAGTCACTACATGGCCTGACCCAATTTTATGTCCATTTTTACAACAGTTGTAAAGCAAATCACCACGGTCGTTAAGTGAATCCAGCTTCCCCAATGGACTTTTTTGCTGGAATTCACTTAACATTATTCGTTTAACAACTGCAGTGGTTCACTTTATGACCATCATAAAAAGGTAGCAAATCGTGAGCACGTGACCATGGAGGGTGCAATGGTTGTAAGTGCAAGTACAGGTCATAAAGCATTTTTTCCAAGTCTGTCATAACTTTGAATCATTGTTAAATGAATGGTCATTAAACGAGGACTACCTGTATCGGAATACCTAAGGTCACCAAAGCCCAAGAGACATAAGCATGAAGCTGAAAAATCAATGTGTTACTCTTCATTTCCATAGATTCAAAAATAAATGATGGAACTGATACCATTTTCTATCTGCTGTAGCTAGCAAGCCTCATTACAATAGCTCCCTGCAAAATTCCTTCAGCATGCAAAGAATTAAAATCTTATGTTCTGTTGCTATGAATTTACCTGTTATGCTAAATAAACCATGGTTTACAAACCACAATGGTTGAAATCACAAACAAACCACATTGTGGCTTAGCATGATGTGTAAACCCAAGTAATTTAGCACATATTTTTTCACAATGATAAATATTAATCCATTAATTGTGATGCTTAATCTGAGACTTGTAGCTAAAGAGCAAATCAAAACATCAGTTCCATTATTCCAACATTACTGATTTATAAGACTAACTTTTTCAGTAAAGTTAAGGCAATTCGCTAAGGAAGACTCTGAACTCCTCTATTTCTCTTCAGGATCTCATTTAAAGTATCAAGAGCAGGTAGCACAGAGAATTATTTGGCTTTCATTCTAGGTAAAAGATAAACCTGAATCAAGTGAATTGGGGGGAGGGAGATGTCAATATTTATATAAATTTATATACTACTCAGCTTCCAAGATTCCACATATTCCACATAGTTTACAATAATAGGGCTAAAATAACCAAATAATCAAAATGTAGTAATATTATTCATTAGCAACAAACAACAAAAATAAAACAGTAGCCAAATCACAATCAAATCACATACAATTAAAAATCAACCTCCAAATGCCTGTTGATACAGAAGCATCTTAACAGTTTTGTAGAATACTAATAGGGAGGGTGCCAGGCATTCTTTCCAGGTAAGTTGTTCCATAGCATAAGGGCCACTACAGAGAAGGACTGCCTTCAGGTCCATGTTCCCATAATTGCTCTCAGGGATGGACTAAGCCTCCACTATCCACATGCTTCACAGAGATGCTGAATAGCATTAGGGAAAAGGGCCTAGTCCTGGATTGACTCACACTGGAGAAACCAGTGGCTTGACTGTTCACCCCCTACTACAAGTAACTGAAACCACTCACTAAGGTAGGAGCAGAGCTACTACAAAACAGTGCCTCCTACTTCTATCTATAGAGGGAGTCCAGTGAGATATTATGATTGATTCTATCAAAGGTGACTGAGAGGTCTAATAAGAGCTGAGTGATCAATTATGTTTCTATTCCATGCCAGAATCCTGAATGGAAGGGGTCTAAATAATCTGGTTCATCAAGGATCTTCCACAGCTGAATCTTCACCATCTTCTTCAAACCTTCCACAAAAGGGAAGCATTTGCCGCCTCTAGAATTTAGTACTCACATGCCTCTAGCTGCTTATGGAACCAGGAGAGGTAGATTCAATCCTTAGGTGACAGAGAATTATATACTTTTCATTAGTTTCTACAAGTTCAAACAAGTCCCCGATATCCTCCCAATATGCTACCCCAGTTATCCCAGTAGACTCTATCCAAATGGTATTTAAGTCTAGACACCTATGAGCAATTTTATCTGCAAAAAATCTAGCAAGCATGTCACAGCAGCCAGCTTGACTACTGTTCCATTTGCACTTTCCCAATAAGAAACAAGTTATCCTAAACAAAGCCACGGAATGTGAATCTGTAGACCCAATAAGCACAGATAAGTATGCTGCAATGCTTAGGTCCACAACATAGGCTTGAACATGGACACATACTTGTGATTGGTCATCTTCACTCCTGTCTTGTACCACCATTGCTCTATACATGTCTTCAGATGCTTCATTTCTCAGAGCTCCTTGTCACAGGTTTTTTTTTTTTGAACTACTTATAACCAGATTGACACAACAGACACAAAGTATTTGAAACCTGGACAGTTGGTTGAGTTTTTGTATCTCCCTTCAGTGGCTAGAGGGGGAGACTTTTATTTTACAAAAAGAAAGCTTACAAATTAAAAAATGTAAACTATAAATGCATTCAACTGGTGCAGAAATGAATCTTAATACAACAATTTTCTATTTTAACTATCTATTTTCTATATGCTCTTGATCTACACTATTTTCTTTAAAATCCAATTTTGCTATTTTCATATCTTTCTATTCTGTATTTTCAATATATTAGTTTATTGCTAACTTCTCTATTTCTGTTGTCTTAATCCCCGTATATCTCTATTGTCACACTCAATGGAGCTATACTCCTTTTTCTACAGAGTTCAATCTGTCTTTTATCTTTTTTAGTTTCTGCTTTTTAATTCTGTTCTGCCAAAGTCTTTTCTTTTTCTTCATCTTTTCAGCTTCTTTGTTCCTGGCTGGCCTTCTTGACTCCTCTCCTCTTCTGAATCTTGGCTCTAGCTGAGGGAGATGGCTCAAAGAACTTTTACCTCACGCCAGCTCTGAGGAAAGAAAAAAATGCCTCTCTCTCTCCAGTTTTCTCAGCTTCTGCTTCTTTTCCTGTTGCCTCTTCTCATCAGGACCATCTATCTTTTAGTTTGCCTCTTTACTTTGACTCCTGGGCTTTGGTTCTGTTTATTCAGCCTCTTCCTCATGAGGCTTGTGGCTGCAGAGCTCCCAACTCCTTGCCCAATGCTACTGTTTGACTGGAAGCTGGGTAGTCCTGACAATGGGGGTGGGTCAAGAAGGGAGGGGGAAGAAGGAGCACAGGTGCTTATAATCTGCTCAGGCAGTCTGTCCTTCCACACTCCTTCATAAACCAAGGTATACTCCAAGATTGGCAAGATAAGAAGTCACACAGAACCAATTATATCCAATTGTAAGAAAAGAGGATTCTGACACCAATGTCCTGGCTGTCTTGGTATTCAAGAGTGACCAGATGCATAGCACAACACCCTCCAAGTTGCTGGGAAACCCAGGTGCCATCAGGAAACCATCCAAATCCATCAGTAACCTGGTGCAGACTATTCTAATTGGACCTCTACACTTGCAGAGGTCAAGAATGGGGTAATGTGCAGCTTGAATAGAAAGCTATCTAATCACAGCAAAGAACTGATGGCAGTATGTGTATTCTGGCATCTTCAGATCATATACCATCTGCTCCAAGGTGAAAAGTATGTCTTAACATGTAACTGCCAATATGAGGGTGGAGGTAACCTGGAATAAACCTGTGACTGCCATGGAGACCGTGCAATCATAAGCATGACAGGTAATCCTCGCTTAAAGACCACTCATTCAATGATTGTTTGAAGTTATGGCAGCGCTGAACAAATGGTACTTACGCTTGGTCCCCAAAGTTTCAGCCGTTGCAGCGCCCCCTGCAGTCACGTGAACAAAATTCAGGCACTTGGCAGCCCACCCACACTTATGATCGCAGGGGTACTTCAACTCCCCCACTTGCCTATCTCCCCATCTCTGCCCTTTTGGCACGCCCAGCCTGGCTCGATGCTATCTGAAGAACGCTATGGAGAATGGCGCAAGTGGCCTCAGGAAGAAGGCCTGGCACAGGCAGGAGCTGCCTCATGAAGGGCCAGGCCGGGCACGCCCCATCAGCAGTGGGATGAAGATGGCAAAGGTCAGCTGGGCGCAGCAGGGCTTGGTGCTGGGGTGGTTGGCTGCGTTGTGGGTCTTGAGGCAACACTCCATGGTGGCAGCAGCACTGGGGTGAAGTAGAGGCTCAGGGGCAGTAGTGGCCAGCTGAGACTGCTGAAGGCCCAAGGCCTCTACTTCAGCCCCAGCGCTGCCGCCAAGGAGTGCCACTGTGCAGGGAGGCCAAAAGGGCAGAGATGGGGGAGATAGGCAGATGGGGGGAATTTAAGAGGGGTCTCATAAAGTTTGGAGCTGCCTAGCATAGCTACAGATTTCTAAAATGGTTTGAATGTCAATCCCCTAGAAGCCATTGACAACCAAGGAAACTAGATTCTCACAGATATACTGAATAGGACAAGGGGAGTCAGGTTACAGATTACAGAAATCTTGCCAACTGGATAGTTTACTTTTGTATCCCATTTACTAATTTTGTTTGGGTGGCGATTCCTTTATCCTCTTGCTTAACCCCCTGTGCTGTGGAGAGGTACTTACCTATTTTCCTGATAAAGGAGGATTGTGCAAATATTCCAAACTGGTAATATTTTGCAAATCACCATTCTCTTTACCAGGCTTTGAGCTGTCCCTCACACTGAACTAGCACAGACTGACTTTGGGGAACAGTTTATTGCTGAATTTCTGTGGTATAAGAAAGATTGTTTTCCCAGCAGAAGATGCTGCTATCTTCATAGGAACAGCCTGAGATTCATACAGGATCCAAGCAGTTCATAAATAGCTCAGTGAATTTTGAAGAATTTCTTAAGCTTTAACCATTAAAATTTACTGTACATAATAATTACACACTATACTTAGAAGGCTTAACTGTTGGCTAATATGAACCTGTTTTAAATATTATAAATAGAGATATTTAATTGTTAGAGAAATAACTAATTTTTTATGGTTTAAGCATTCATGAATATAAGCTAATTCTGGCTACAGAAGTACTGCTAGAACCTTGCTTCAAAACTCATCATTATAACCACAATGGAACTGAATTGTCAGATGGCTGAATTTGTCAAAAACATGCATCCTTTTGCCAGCCAAAGTTACTTTATACACAAGGCTCACGTGTCATACTATGAAGGAACAATAAAGCCTTCAATTAAAAGTTTTTAAGAAGCCCTTTATCCTTTATTTCTTCAAGTGCTTTAAGGTACACTGTTTCTATTGTAAAAGATGACTATCCCAAGGCAAGGAAATGGCACTGATCCTCTTGTGTATTTATACACACACGCGCGCGCACCAACTGATAGAGTTAGGCATCTCAAGCTACTTGTATAACTGAAGCCAAAACCAGTTGTATGAAACTGCACAACCAGTTTTATCCAAATGCAAGATCCATCAGATAGGTTCAGTAAACACCACATACTTAAGATTGGTCTTGATCCTTAAGGGCTGTTTCTTTGCAGAATAGTTTTAGTCTATTCTGGAAGAATTCCAGAAAATCTCAGATGAGAACTAGAAAGCAATTTCTCCCTTGACTTTCAAGAATGAAGTCACTGTATAACCACTAATTGTTTATACCACGGACTAAAACTAATAAGAGCTTCAAAGAGGCTACAGAAATTTTGAAACAGTGTTTAGTGTCAATTTTGGTTGTAATGTGGGTGAATAATCTGTATTTAATCAAAACAAGATGGAAATACTGATGGTTGATGATTTTGGAAACAAAGGAATAGATGTATAAGTAGTTTGAGAAAGGAAGATACTCCTTAAAAATGGTTGTCAGTTTCAGAATGCATTTGGATGCTGTTTTGTAGCTGGAAGACAATAGTGGAAGTTAGGAGTGTTTTTAGTAACTTCATCTGGTAGCACCAGATTCAGTTTTTCATACAGAAGTCAGAACTAGACTTAGTTATGCATTTATTTATATCTCAGCTTCCCCTTATAATATGTAATTAAAAAGCAAATTAAAATCAAGATTTAATTAAAACGTAAGAGTTTCCAAGTTCCATCACTGCCAGGTGTCCAGGGGGTCCAGCAAATCAATAGGAAAGAAGTTTCTGTTCAGTTCCTAGTATAGATTAATGCCTAAGCTGACAGCATCTACAATTCAAATTTGATGAGGCATACATAATGGCGTAAGTGTCTGCAAAATCTGTAAAATAATACTAGTCTTACTTGTAGGGCTATAGTAAAGATTGCTAAGAAAGTATGTAAAGGGGTTTCAGAATTAAGTGCTACGCATATGCATACCCCCACCTATTAGATGGAAGATCGGTTTCTCCTGTGGCACTAATCAGAATCCTTTTCTGGTTATTTTTGTTTTGTGATTTTCTCTAGTTTTCTTGCCATTCCAGAAATAGCAATTTTATAGAAAGTAGACAGCCAAATATCAAATTGTTCTGTATACTGGGACTGCAATTTTATACCTGATTATCCAGAAGTAACCTCAAATAAATATAGTAAGTTTTACTTCATAGTAAGCATACAAGAAAGCTGAGAGGAACAGTTCATTTCTCTTTCAACAGATCACAAAATATTTAATTTCCAGATCTGTTAATGCTAGCTGATAATGGGGGACTGCATCTCTATCTTGGACTTCCCATAACGGGAAACGGGAAATTGCCATAGCAATACAATTGCCCCTTATTAAAATATATATCTCAAATACGCTATTAAAAGTCAGTTGTAGAAACCATTATTCAGGACCTCTAGAAAACGTACAAACTTAGATTCTAATAAATTTGTAAGGCTATAAAGTGATTTTGCAATTGCCATTGAAAATAATTTTCCACATACTAGTGCCACATAAGATAGTGTGGCAGGAACATGCATAATACTAATATGCAAATTGGTTCTAGACTTATTCAAAATGTCGAATGATGTAAATTCAAAATGATGGTTCAACACTGGAATGTTTTGATAGCTCTGCAAGTAGTCAAATCAAAATCCATATTTCATATTGTTTTAAAACAACATACTGCAAAAATCAGTTAAAAATAAATCTGAAATTAATCAATTCAATTATTTGGCTTTCCTGTTTGTTTCAATCAAATCACCTTCAAATCAAATCTCCAAACTGAATATTTGCATAGTCCTAACACATATAGATGTAATCATCAAGATACTTTAACTTATAAGAATGAAGAAGTTTCTAAGCTGGACCATTTATGGCTAGGATAGGTAACCTATTAGTGGTTGGAGCAATGACTTAAAGTAGACTTAAACATCATGCACATAGACAAAAATAGAAAATCATGGCCTTGCCTAAGTATCTGAAGAGTTACTCTTGAGGCTGGTGTGGATCTTCTGGGCTGTGTGGCCGTTACTCTTGACTTCGTTGTGTAACTATGCTAACATTACATTATAGTTTTATGTATTCCCTCCTTCAAATGATGGGAAAGTGTCACTTATTTTTAGCAACTGCACTCAGTAGCACAATCTGAAGAAATTTCAGGGACACAAAAAGGTATTTGAGGCTGCATGTGGCCCACATCTGGCTTAGAACATTTACAAATTCAAACTGGTATCTTGAATTACAACCTCAAGGTAAATGTGAGCCAATGCACAACCCTTTGTAGCCTTATCCAGTTTCAGATTGGGTGATTATTAGTGGGAATTGTGGAAGTTGAAGTCCATATAAATAGAGAACGCCCAGGTTTGGGAAGGCTGCCCTACAGCATTGGAATTATGTGCTCTTGGTTAAGAATAAGCCCAACAGATGCTGTTCAAAACTGAAGCTTCCAAACAGTCTTCCTGGTAACTTCACACAGAACATCATACAGCAGACTTAGTACATGTTATCATTCAAAACCTTCAGTGCTTTTTGTTAAATCTCACAATCTTACAGCTTTGCCCATATGAAGCTTATCAAAAAGGAATTATAGGGTTCTATAGAACTGAGAAGGTTCTAACTACTTCCAATTTCTCTAGACAAGAGTTGTAGGATATTTTAATTCCTGCTGATCTCTATCAGCCTTCATAGCAAGTAGATCATGATTATATTTTATGGAATAAATAATTCACACAACTACTTCATCTTAACTGAGCATACAAAATGCTCCAAAGTAGGGGGGGGGGGAATCCATCCTCCCTCCATTACTGTACCAGAAACTTGTGGTGTCTTAAGTAGGAACGGTTGTCTTTCAGAAGCATTCCATCATAACCTGCAAGTTCAAAACCTCTCTATTTGATTCTATAGTACTTGTATAACTAAATATTAACTTGCAATATAACCTTTGTTCCTATACATTTATAATTCAATTTTTCAGAACACACACACACAACTTAGCTCTATGAACTCTTCGAGTCACTCATTCTTCAATTTAGGATTCCAGTATTTTCCATTTGTGCCCCAAACATTTTAAATAACCTGCTGGAAACCTTTTATCTTATTTATTAAGACCTCATCAGCACATCACCTAGAAAGATGATCCTCTATCCCCATAATTCATCATAACACAATGATTGTTTTCACACACCAAGCTTAATCAAGGTAAAAATTTAATACCTCCACAACATCCTAGGTTTTGTTAGTAAAGAATCAAAAGGAGTCTGGTGGCAGCTTTTCTGACTAACAAATTTTATTAAAAGGGATAAAGTTTCGTGAGCTCACTTTTTGCAGCTCACTTCATCAGATGCAAACAGTGGCTAGACTGATCTAGGATTTAAATTGGGGTGAGGAAAGGAAGGGACGACAAATTGGTTATGCAGATGCAGGTTACATGAGAAGTTTGGTTAGTGTAAGCCTTAGCTTGTTTCTTTTGGGGCTTAATGTGTGTGCAAACCAGGTCTATTTGTTTAGATTATGGTTCAAGATATTGTGCAAATCCAGAAAAGGGGCTAATTCATTAACCAAGGTAAGCATGTTGTATAAACACAGCCAAAATACAGCAACTGAAGACATTTTCTTTTCTGTACCTCTTAAGGGGAAAAAAGCTGGAAAAGGAATCTGGTACCTCCAACACTGTGGGAAAGAAATGATTGGCTACCGGATCCTGAAGTGAACCCGGAACCAAAAAAAAAAGGGGAGGTGAGCCTTCCCTTACTTCACTTTCCTTTTCAGGAATCATTCGCATCCCGAACGGGAACCTCTCGCTCCACCCTCGCTTGTGGCGACAGCTTTTGCCTTCGCCGAAATAAAAAGGCGAGGGCAGCTCTGATTGGAACGGCTTGAGGCTCAGGAGGCCAAAGCCCACAGCAGGATCTCACGGCCTTCTGTCCCACAGCCCAGGCAGCACCCCCAGCTCCTATATACTTACCCTCCGTCACCTCCAGCACCTTCACCTGCTCCTCGGCCGCAGCACGAACGCCCTGCACTGGGCAGAGGATCCCGTTCAGGGTCTCCACCAGCGCTTCTTTTAGTCCCTGAGCCACGGGTCCGGGCCCTCCGCCTGCCACCGCTCCCGACATCCCGCGGTATCCCCCAGTCAGCGCCGCGCTGGGCGGAAGGAAAGACTCGGAGGAAGCCCCGTGGAAGAGCGCGAGAGAGAGGAAAGAGAAAGAAGCGGCACTAGAGGGTCGCGGGAGCTGCCGCCGCCACGCGCCAAACGCGCACGCAACGACGCGTTCTTCGAGAGCGACGCCTGCGAGAATCAGAGCCGGAGAGATTCCCGAAGAGCGCCCCTTGAGGCCCTTATATACGCGTTGAAAGGAGCATAAAGTTCGCCTGAGGTTTTTATTCTGCCCCGAAAACGGCTCTCCGCCAGTTTCTGCATGCTGACACAGTAGCCATACGGCACCGACTATCTTTACCCGATAGTACATGTAGAGTAGGCAAAGACTGGTATCGTTGCGCACGGAGGCCAGCCAAAATCTCGTAAAGAAAACCTGACTTGTCAGGAGGCCGAGTTTATGCATCTTTACTCGGAAATAAAGGACACTGATTATAGTGTGCGTGAAGTGAATTGCAGTGCCACTTAGCCGGCCTTTCTTGATTGACTGGTAAGCTAAGCAAGACTTCCCCTCATGGTTAGTACTTGGAGAAGAGATCACCCGGGAATAGCAGGGCTGTTGGCTACATTGGGAAGTTGCGAGCCACACCATAACGCTGCTAAGAGAATTGTATGGATGCAACATTGCGACGAATTCTGGCAAGCGTGCCTATGCTTAGCACTCCTATCGAGCCTTTGAAGCTCTAAGGACGCAACTATCTCTGGATGTTGAATGGATAGGCTCACGTGATCATTTAAGGACCGGAAGATGCGAATTGGCTGTAGGCAGAGATTTAAAAGCATTTTTTAGGACGCCCTTACTAGATGTCGGCCTGACAGTCAATTATCACAAAGCAATTATGTGTAATCCAGCTATTATGGTCTGTGATGAAATTTAGTACTCTCAGGGCAGTCCACTGAAAAATTTGCCCATTTGTTTACAGCAGAATTCCACAATATGAGGTCGTCTCCTTATGTTGATTATAATTCCTATTGTCCCCAACACTGGCTTGATGGAACTATACTCCAGCCCTGAACAGAGTAGGATGACTTGTATTTTAAACACAGGGGAATGTCCTTCCTCTTTGCTTACAAACTGGACTGAAAACAAACAAAAAACAGGCTTGGCAACTCCTTTTCAGACCAATTTGGCACCCCTAACTAAATGGCCCTGTTTCAAAGTATTTATATAAAACTGCAGTGCTAATTCCCAAGTCCTGATTTAAAGGCACATTGCAAAGCTTTGAAAGTCAGCTGACTAGCAGTAAAACATAGACCCTGGATTTCACATCACTTCAAACCATAATATAATTTAGTTTTGGCTTGGGGTACTGTGCAAACTTGCTAATGTAATTTCTAAATAATGGTTATGGCTTAGAATATTGGGTAAACGTAGACACTGGTATAATAAAGAAGTATCTGCTTGTAACCTTTAGTCATTTGACTGCCAAAATCATTAGTGATGATCTTGCTGGCCAGTTCTGACAAGAGTAAAAACCCAAGTTATTACTACCTTTGGAGAGGCTGATCATCTAAACATTTTTCCAGAAAGTGAAGCATGGGTTACAGATTTGGCTACTGGTCAGTCTTGCCTAAACTTGTGGGAGTATTGTGATTATTCCTTTCCTTATGCTATTTGCAGCACGAAGAATTGCATACGTGTAAAATCACTCTTCATGAGCAATGAAACTACTTCAGTCTGAATCATCTGGTACCTTTAAAAAAAAGTCTTCTAGTTTTACCTGGGAGGGAAAATGTTTCCTTTCCTCATCCTGATTAGCAGTGAGCTATATAGAACCACAGTTGAGTCAAAGGCAGAAGGGTGATGCTATGTGGTGGGCTGCAGCTTGGCATCTCTCTGTTGCCCTTTCACAAAATGTTGTGGCATATAGGAAAATGATGATGGGAGAATGAATGGGACTACTCTTACATGCTGTGTACTAGGAAAATAAAAGAGCTACACCTTGTATTCCTTGAGCATCACAGCTTGCTTTCCTTATAAGTATAGATGGAGTGTCCCAGTGCTAAAGAGAAGGTTGTAGCCAAAGGCATAGTAACTGACTTGATATAGAAGAAATAGTAACTGACAGTATAGAAGAAATATTTGATAGAAAATAGTTCTCATCTATGAGTAGATATGTATCAGTTTATTATCTAACTGCATTTTAGATAGGCCTCTCACGTTGAAAAAAATCAAGTTGTGCTGATTTTTTTTCAAAGTGAAAAATGGGAGCACTCCATAAAGGAATGAATTTGATTGTTGTGTGGTGTATGGATGCTTAACATTTGACTTTTCCTGCTGATTGAGAAGATGTCAGGTCTTTCCAGAAGATAATGTTTCATGAACAAAAAAGAAAAAGTAAAACTAGCAGTGTCCCTCTCCCTATTCCCATTACACATTCTTCCTTCCAGAAAAAATATTTTTCCAACTCTTTTCCATGTTTCAGGAGGATATGATTAAGCACTGAAAGGATTTTATAGTAAACTAAAAGTAATGCTTTCAGTTACTAACACCATGGGCAAAATGTACATTTCATTCAAGTCCAACATGCACCAACGAGTAATTATGAGTTCTATGTGATGTACATAATTGATTTCATGACAAACTAAGCTTAAAAATATTACATATTAACAAACATATATTGAATCTGGCCTTTAATTAACATTTGTACTAATTAAATTTTATTAACAGTGGCTGATAATATTAGCAGCTGTGCTGTGCAATGCCTTTTACAGCCTAATACTATGACAAAACAATTCCTTTAAATGTATTTTCTTGGAAGACAGCAGTTTTGTTACCTCAGCATCCTTAGTCAATAAGTACTTAAGCAGTTCCTTCAGGATTCTGTAATATTATAGTGTCCCCTTACACTAATACCATTTTTCTACAGGGAATCAGAGAGACCAATATTGTATTACCCTGTCTGAAGTAAGCAGGCATTCCTTTGTTGTGATCACAAAATCAATGCTTTCTTTCTAAAACATTGCTGCTCCGGAGAGGCTTGGAAGTATCCAATACTTGGTACAATGAATAAAATGAGATTCTCTAACATTGATCTTTCTTTTTTATACCCATTTTCTTCATTGAAGCAAAAGGTGGTCTTCCCCTCCCAGGACCCCCCACTCCAAGGACTAGAAGTAATTTTCTTCCCCTAAAAAAAATCAAACTGTCTTGGCATCACAGCTTTAAAAAATAGTATTGTTTGAGAATGGAGTATTTATAGTATTGAAGGACTACATTGGATTTTCAAAGAGCTGAATCCCCTACAATGTTTAATGGCCACTTTCATCACTTCAAGATGCATAGTATTTGTAGAAGGAGCAAATCTCAAAATTAGAAATTATATTTTTTTTCCCCAAAAAGATAGGCATGGGGGGACATGACTGAGATCAGCACCCCTAGAGGGCAACTACAGTACAGAAATTTAAATCCTTTGTTTTTTCTATTGTCTGATTTTTTAGCCTATTCATTTATTTCTTGCATTGTTGGAAAGTTCCTGCTCTCAAAAATCCAGGACTCAGATTTCTTAAGTGGCAGTTACTGTATATGCCTGTTTTTCACAAGAAAAATGGATCATAGCTGAACAGTGTCTATCCCAACTGGTTAGAAGCTATGAACTGTTTACTCATAGGCCAATATTATGAAATACTGATTGTGAAGACACCAAATAACAAGAGAGGAATAGGGCAAGCATATTCCATGCAGCAGGGATACAGAAAAGGACATCAATCCAATACAAAAAGGAGAACTTGAGCTCTAAAATGCTCCAAAAGAAGTATAAAGTCTTTAATGCCATTAGGAATGACATCTGATGAGATTTCTTTCTTTAGAAAGACAAGTGCATTCACGAACTCTTAAACTAGGGTTTAACATTTGCCACAGATTTGATCCTGTTGTAAGTATATTTTCTTATATGTTCTTTTAAGATTTCAAAAACTTAAATCTTGCTTTTTCAAAAAAGAAACTCTTTTCAAACTGGAGTTAGAAAAATATTATTGATAACAAATATATTCATCTACTAGTAAAAATGTTATTTTCTCCCAAATTATAGTCGGATGCCTTCAAAGGATAAACAAACTTAAAATGGGATATATTTTGACTTAAGTCAAAATCATGTGAGCCCTTTGATGTTTCAAACTCAACTTCTTAGATTATGTGCATGTATCTATTTTACTTTATCTTTGCTCCTTGGCTTTCTCTTAGATATTTATCATTTAGTTATTATTTATTCAATTTGTACACCGCCCAACTCCCAATGACTCTGGAAGTGTCACAAAAAACATGAGAAACTATAAAACAATAAAAACACAGAAATAAAGAAAGAAACAAAGAAAGAAAGATGGCAAAACCAGCAACAAACACACACACACTCTTCAAAGGGGGCTACACCCATCTTAGCCAAGTGCCTGGGTGAAGAACCAAGTCTTCAAAGGCTTCTGAAGCACCAGTAGGGTAGGAGTCACCCAGATGTTGGGGGAACATCATTCCAGCAGGCAGGCGCTGTTGCAGAGAAGGCACACTTCCAGGGTCCTGATCGGAACTGTTTAACTGAAGGAACACCAAAACTGTTGGATCGATGTAGCAGTCAGGCAGATACTAGAGGAGATAGGTGGTCCCTCAAGTAATCAGGCCGGATGCCATGTAGGGCTTTATAGGTAACAACCAGCATCTTCATTTGCATCCCGAAGCAAAGGTGTTACATGGGCATACTGAGTTATGCTCATCATTGCCTGCACTGCTGCATTCTGGACCAGTTGAAGCTTCCAGGTGATCTTCAAGGATAGCCCCACATATAGCACATTGCAGTAATCAAGCCATAGGGTGACCATAGCATGAGTGCCCATCTGAAGGACCTCTCAATCTAGGATAAGGTGCAACTGGTGCACCAGATGGAGTTGCGCAAAAGCCTCCCTGGCCACAGCTGCAACCTGCTAATGAACCAGTGCTGTGAGTCCAGGAGGGCCCCCATATTGTGCACCACTCTTGAATGGGGAAGTGCTAGCCCATCCAAGGTTAAAGGTGGAGCATCCTCAGATCTGGGTGGCCCAAACACCACAGCCTTCAGGCACTGGGATAGAATCCTAAAAGCCTCTGCTTCTGCTTCCATTGCATTTATATCCCACCTTACCTTTGAAAGTTCACAACAATATATATAGCAGTATCATTTCATTTTTTTACCCCCAGAACAACCAATAGGTAGGTTAGGCTGAGAGTGAGTGGCCCAAAGACACCCAGTAAGCAATATGACAAGGTAAGGATTTGAACCTGTATCATCTTATACCACTACAGTAGCTTCAGTCCTTATCTTGTTTCTCACATCTCAAACTTTTTTCTCAATGACCAATGCAGCAATTTTTCTTCTCTTACATTATGTTCAGATAGGACTACTGATCTAACACAGCCTCTTTCTAAGAATCATTTACCTGATCTAAGCCATATCTATGTCTACAACAGGTAAGAGCCCAAACAAAGTTGTACAAGATTGTCCACATATTTGTCATGTAAAAAACAAACTACCAGATTTGTCCCAAAGAAGGACTATTTTGTCTGTTCGGGTTTTTTAATATAAGGTTCTCCAGGATGAAAAAGAGAAATTAAGCTGAATATGCAGTGGCATAGATGCTTTTAAACAATACTGTGTGAAAACGTGCCATAAAAGTGGCTGCAATTCAACTTCTCTAAAGACACCAATGTTGAATTTTGTAACATAACCATTTGTTTATTCCACAATATAAACTGCAACATTTGATACAAGCTACCAAAAAAGAAAAAGCCAAAATACAGCTGTGGCCATTACTTTACAGAGCTTTCTGTCTCCTACATCACTAGTCTCATCAGTGATACTAGAACCTAAACATTTGCTGTCTGTACATTAACCAATGCTAAAAGCACCAACACGCTGTTCAGAATTATAATTCCAGTCACTGAAAGCAGACACAGAAGTTATTGCTCAGATAAATAAATCTAGTCTACAAAATCAAAATGGGGGAAATCTAACATTTTTAAAAATGTTCAAGAGTAAACAGGGATTTCTTCAAAAAGAGTTATATGGGGATGCTTAGTGCACTGCTTTGCACCTAGACAGAGTTGATTTAAGTGTGCTGGTAGATTCCAAAGAGGTAATTTAATGCTATACATGAAAAGGTGCATGTCTTGATGCCTTCCAAACTGGCGAAAACCCCTGGACCAAAAGAGTCAGCATTTCAAACCTTAATAACCACAAACAGCTTAAAGAATAAAAATACAAAAGTGTCAAATCGTTTTAAGTCTGAAAAATGATCCCATGAGGACAGAAGTAGCACCATTTGCAATGTGGCTCTAAAACCAGCCCAGTGGCTTTATGGAGAAAAATCTCATCTTCTCTTGTACAGTTCTGAATGCTCATCAGGTGATTTACTTTTGATATGGAGAATCCTTTCTGGTACAGCTTGCACAAATATAGTCTTCTTTTTCTGCCATCTCTGGAGAAACACCCACACACACTTGATGAAACCACTGATTGCAGCAGCCATCACATTGGACCCAGTCCACCTAGGCATAAAAAAATCCAGAAAAGTCTTCAGTATACGGCATATCACGTGTCTGTTTATTGTCAAAATTTCAACAAATATATGTCATGCTACCCACCAGGCCACTTGAGAGCCAGTTTGGTGTAGTGGTTAAGGCATCAGGCTAGAAACCAGGAGACTGTGAGTTCTAGTCCTGCCTAGGCACAAAGCCAGCTGGGTGACCTTGGGCCAGTCACTTTCTCTCAGCCCTAGGAAGGAGGCAATGGCAAACCACTTCTGAAAAACCTTGTCAAGAAAACTGCAGGGACTTGTCCAGGCAGCCTCCGAGAACTGGACCAACTGAATGGATTAAAAAAAAAAAAAAAAACCCACCAGGCCTAGTTCTGTATACTATACATTAAGAAAAATGTAGATATCTAAGATCCTCAATAGCATGAAAAACAAAATGCTACATTTCTAGAGATGTAAAATGAACCTTGTGTATTAGGAGTATTATTATTTAAGAGACTTATAGAGTTCTAATGGTCTTAAAATGTAGAACATAGATTACAGTTGAATGCTAGAATCAACTTGTTGATAGTAATAGCAGTCTAACAACGGAACCAGAAGGATAGCCAGCTTTGCCCTTCAATGAATATCTGCAAGCAGACAGTGGACAATTGTTGTTGAAAGATGCCTTAACTCTGGATTTCCTTAATTGAGCAGGGCAATGGATTAGATAGCCTACAAGAGCCTGTTAAAGCTATTCTTCTATTATGTCTTGTATTTCTTATTCCATCCTGTATACTCCACAAATTTGTTTCAATTTACCTCATCACCTTCAGGCTGTAGACAGTTGACAGCTGGACAAATGGCATTCTCATCTTCAGAGTCTTCCTGTTCAGAGAATGACATTTCTGAAAAAAGCAACTGACTTTCATCGGTATGCTGAATGTCAAACAGCCTCTCTCTTTCTAACTTGCTATTACTCAGCTCCCTCAAATGAGTCAATTTCATTTTTTTCTTGTTTGAAGCTATTTTTCTTACTCTTGTTCTCATCTCACTGCAGAAATCCTCTCTTTCAAAGCGTCTCTTCAGTTTCTTTTCCACAGAACAAATTCCATCTCTCTTCCCTCGACAATCATTCTACAAGAAACATATTTTAAATTAAGTACTATGTAGCTATTTCTTATACTTATTTTTCATGCAGCAATTGTCTGTGTACAATATAAGAAGCATACTTGTAGCAATGTACTTAACTTTGGATAATTATAAAAATAATCTGTATATTTTCTTGTTGCATAACTTCACAGTATCTCTTCCTTAGTGCTTGTGTAGGCTTGAATGAAAATTGATAAAAGAAGCTTTAAAACAGAAGGGACAGTGTATTACCTGGTACAGCCTGGAACCTTCTTTTAACCAGTATTTCCACTCTTGTGTTGGTATCAAAGCCTACAACCCTCTTTCTTTTGGCCAGAGTTCTAGCTTCACTATAGGTAAGGTTTATGTCTCATGGAAAGCCCTGGGGGCCACAAGTGGTATTTAACCTTTTCCAGCAATTTCCTAATAGTGGTCTCTCTTGCTCATACCACCAACCACCCCTCCCCATTTCCCCTCTACCATCATAATGCTTGCTGCCCCAGTTGTGCTAAGGAACAGAGTATACAAGGCTAAGTAGGCAAGCAAAAATTGTTCTCTAAAATTCAAGAGGTCAAAATGCAAACAATGGATTTAAGTTACACCTGAAAGCAGATTCCACTGAATGTTAGGATAAATTTCCTAACAATAATAGAAGTTTGACAATAAAACCAATAAGCCAGAGAGATTGTAGGCTCCCTTCATTGGATGTGTTCCAAGAAAGGCTAGATAGCCGTCTACCAAAGATCCTTTAATTTGAATCCCTGCACAGAACAGAGGTAGATTGGATGGCCCCTTCCAATTCTACAGGAAAATTTGATGGCCCCTCTTCATTACACCCAGATCCACAGAAGGATAGGAAGCACAATGGTTCTGGTGAGGAGGGATATACAAGGAGAGTGGGATGAATCTCTGGTGGAGTTTTCTTGGGAAAAACTGCATCATATCCTGGTGGTTGGCAAGCATGATAAAAGGAGAAAATTCAGAACAGTGTCTACATAATTTAGTTAACTCCTGGTAAGAGCAAAAATACTCACTTAGAGTATTCTTAAGATGTACCTATGGGTCCCACTGCACCCATAATGTCATGCTGAGGGATGAGGTCGGGAGTTGAAATGTACAACTGACTGGTACAGGGGAAAATCTCACTCTCACCAAGGATACACTGATGTGGATACACTGATTAGCCATGCCCACAATTTCTACTCCTGCTTGTAGCAGTTCTTTAACATTCTGAAAATGCCCTTGATTATTTTAATTGCTGTAGAAGAAGTGAAGAGTAAACTTTTTAAAAAATCTATTATCCTAGAAACTGTGCCCAAGCAATGCTAGAGTTTCTGAGAGTCCAGTCCAGTACTTACTTTTTCACTTGTTGGTCCTATTAATGACTTTTGCTTTGTAAATAAGATCTCATATAGCTCTTGTATTTCAGGTAGTGATACTTGTAGTAACTGGGCTTCCATCATTAGCTCATTCAGTTCTGTACTTATGGCTACAATAAATCCAAAATCGATTTTTTTTAATTCTCCAGAGTTGATAAAGGAAATTCATTTTACAAACACTCAGCCTATGTTTGTATAATCACATAATACATACATACATTTATATATTATCCCATAAATAAATATTAGATCTATCACCACAAAATCAGAAAGGCTCAAGACAACCTGCATTAAAGACTAAATAAAAACAAACAGAATACAAAAGGTACAAAAATTAAATAACGCTATGCCAAAGTACCTAAGAAGTAGTTCCATCCATCCCTCATCAATTATCACTCAGCAAGATCACAAAACACCTTAGGCCATGGCCTGTTCAAAAAGCTAGTCTTTCAATGCTTTCCTAAAACAGAGCAGGGAGGTGGTCAAATGGACCTCTGGGGAAATAGTTCTCCAGGAGGCAGGAGTGGCAACAGGGAAGACCTGCCTCTGAGATCCCCACAAGATGTATTGATTTATTTATTTTAGAAATGTATAAAGCTGTCCAATCTGGACAGTGTACAATACAATCAATCATATAATACATTTTTTAAAAACCCATATGCCATAAAAAAAACCCCAACCATTAAAAGACAATCAAATATGCAGGACCCATAATCCCCTCTAACCAGGGAAACAGCCAGGTTTTCTGAGTTTTTTGAACACAGCCAGGATGGGGACCATATGTATTTTGGGGGGGATGGTATTCCAAGGGCAGGTGCTGTGACAAAGAAAGTATGCTTCCTAGTCTCCATCAGATGGGATTATTTAACTGAGGAGGTCTGGCGCATATCCCCCCATCACATCTTATAAGATGGGCAGACACATGAGAGATCTCATAATATATTTAGGATTTTATATTTCAACACCAGGAAGTAAAAATACTTACTATGAAGGGGAATGCAGTTTTGTCCTGTAGAAAAAGAAGAGTGTAAATGCATGGGTCTGTTATTCCACTCATGAGGCAATGAGAAAGATGTGGCACCAATTGTCTGTGAAACCTGAATTTAAGAAAAACAATTAAACTCCACTTTCTTCTTATAATAGTCTATAAACGTGAATGACCAATACATTAATATGTATTACCGATTAAATCAGAATTGTCTACTTCATACTTTATCTTTAGAATATTACATTTTGTCCCCATTCATTTTGGGAGCAAAAATATGCAATATAGTTCTAAAAGAGAATAGAGTATTTACAAAGAAATCAATAGCAGCACACTTGACAAGGAAGTCAGGAAAATTTAAACCAATTAATTTCTGCTCCCAAGTAGTCTGATAGAAAACATAAAGCTAGAGTTATTAAACTGGCAGAAGAACAAGTCATTCTAAAAATAAGCAATATAGGTAACCCAGGCTTTAGCTTTTTATATATTTAGTAATATATAAAAAGTATTTTTTTGTTTATTTATGTGTCACAAATGCTTTTATGCTGCTTCAGTTGCCAGACTCTAATCAATAGATATATTCAATTCATTAATATTATCTTAAGTATTTCACAAAAAAACTCATTATCTTTACCAATCATGTAAGAAGTAAGTAACTTTGGAATGATAGCTATGAAGAAACAATAAGGGCAACAGGATTAAGCTTCCAAAACAGAGAAATATTAGTAAAGAGGATTGTTACTGGGGCAGGTACGATTTAATTTATTCATGAATGATCTCCTAATCACAACAATTAATGTAAAACTGGATGAAATTTACAAAAAGGAGTGATCTAATTGGACTGGGACTTGTGAAAGCAGTATAACAACACTGAAAATTCAGAGCATAGCAGCAATGAAGAAAATGTCTTCTATACTAAAGTTTGCCCCTATCAAAAGATATAGTCCAGAGAAAGATACAGTGAACGACTATCAAATCCATATTCAGCAGAACTGGATCACAATCCCCATCAAACTGAAAAGTTTGGGCCCTGTCTAAACAAGGATGCAATACAGGTTTAAAATCATATGAATGATGTGGAAAGAGAGATATCAATTTTATACACATGAATATCAAAACTTGAAATTATTTCATAAACTCTATTAATTATAAATTCAGGGCAGACATGAAAAAAATATTACTTTAGACCAGGCCTGGTTTCGGGCACTGGGAATTGTTTTTTTTCTGGATATTCTTATTATGTTGTTATCACTATTGCTGTGAGCTGCCCAGGGTTATTAGATTGGCAGCCATACAAGTCTAGGGAGGGAGGGAGGGAAGTCTGATATATCACCCTTCCTCTTCAAATCCGTATCCCTGCAGAGCCCTACCTAGTTAGCAACTGGCAGTTTGGAAAATCACTATAACTTTTCATGGCTCTGCAGACCCAGAAAAAGCAGCAAGGTACCACACCCATTGATCTACTTATTTACTGTTATTTATCTAAACAGTAAAATGTGGAAGAACTCATGCTGGTGATCATATAGCCCTTTGCTAGAAAATAATTAAAGTCTTACCTTATTAGTCTCCTGCAATTGGCCTGCCATGGTTTGCCATCTGCTATACAATATCCCTGAGTCCACTTTATCTTGTAAAAGTTTTATATTCCCTGAGGATAACATTTGTTGTGCTCTATGTTGCCAGTTCACGGTTCTCTCTATCATATACCGTAAGGCGTCTCCCTCAGGCAGTCTCACTCGAATTCGCTGTAAGGAGGCCAGTAAAGGTAGAATCTTTTCTAAAGGTGGCTTTTCAGATCTATGGCAGTGAGGACAAAGCCATACCCAAGGTCCCTGCAAATTGCTGGGCACTGAAACACAGCTAGTATGGAATACTCCTCTGCACAGCTCACACTGTATCATTGGTGCTGCTGGATCTCTCTGACAGAGGCAAACTTTGATCTCTACATTCTGTTCATCAGAAAAGATTTTTTCTTCATTTACTGCTCTCAGAGAATGCAGTGCTTCCATTTCTTTTAAACGGGCTTCACCAAGTGTGGCCATCTGATAACAAATGACATGAAAATTACTTAGGAACATTAAAAAAAAAAATCCCTAAAATGCTCAATTACAATTTTCTATAACTCTTGCAAAAAAGTTCTAAAGAAAGTGGACTCTGCTGATTTCTCAAATTTTTTTTGAAATATACTTCATCATCTGCTGTTTGGACAGATGTTAATATAATCTCAGATGCAGAATGCAAAGCTTTACTTTCATTCACAGACATCCAAATAAAATGCAGAGAAAATCTGATTTTACATTAGTAAATTCAAGAATACATACTAGTATTCTAAACAAAAAAGTACTATTGTACATCTGAAAGAATGGGAAAAGGAGAAGCTTCATAAAAGAAGCTATTCTAAGCACACAATTTAAGTTCATTTCAGAATATATACATACCGCAGCCGCAGTTTCCTTACTCTCAGATAATGCTCTTTCTAAATCACATAAGCTTTCAAGTTTGGTGCTCTTTTTTTTCCCATTTGGAACTGATTCTTTTGTTTTCTTTGTTTTTCTTTTAAATCCTGATGTTCCAATGTCACATCTTGGACATAACACCTAGTAAAAATTAAAATTACCATAATTTTTCTTGTATATCACAGAGCAATGTCATGTCCCCTATCAACTCTGCCAAGCCAGCTCTGGAGGACTGAGGGACCACTCAATGATTATATGTAACCTGTTACACAGATCACATGTATTATCTGTTTCTAAAAGCCTCCATGCAAATTTGAACATACCCAGATTAAAATGCCAATATGCAGTTTAAAGATAGGCAGGCATTTCCAAAACTTTACAAAATAATTAACAGAACTGAGCCAGGGAGGGCGAGTTCTTGGCTACAAACCAGTAACTGAATAGACTGGATTGCTTTGTAGCACAATTCTTCTTCCTCATATACATCTGTATGAGCCTTGCCAATTGAAAGAGAAATATTCCACACCATAATCCTTTCTAGTCATCAACTGAAGTGCTTTCTTTAGGTTCACCTACATGATCTGCCAGCATAAAAAAATCAGCATAAAAGATTCCTCATGTGAGGGCAAAAGCAAACAGCCTAAGACCCAATGTTCTGTTAAAATAACATTGCACTGGTGGTAATCACCCTGCCCTGAAGGGTGAGACTCTAAGCTCTCTGCACTGCATGGGCAGATGAAAATACCACAAAAACTGAATCTTGCTTCTACTATAAATAAGGCTTGAATTTTGCATTTAGCAGTTGCTGGCTTTCTTCTTTAATGGCTTTTCTATTTCATGTTAAAAAAAGAAGAAAAATAAGTCCAAAGAACTCTATACTTGAATTACTACCTGCAAAGCTTCTAGTTCCATTACCGGCCAGGACAAGCCTGAGACCTCAGAAACAATGTTCATCTTATAAATGATTCCAGACAAGCATTTGGCACAACCTTAATGCTTAATTATCACTTGTTTAATTTCCATGATTGGCATACATAGATGCTCTACTCAAAGTAAATGTGTACATAAATTACCTCCAAAAGAGAATAAGAAGAGCCCTCAGTCAAGAAAGTATTGCTTGCACACTCTTTCCAAACTTGAACTTCAGCCACTAAAGACTCTAGCCTTGGCAGATATTCCAGATGAACCGGAATAGAGCGACTTCTTGTGACAAGTTCTACAAGTGTATCTAACACAGGAACACGTCCACCAGCCTAATAATGTAGAAATGTTAAAAATATATAGTGAAGTTGAAGATATACAAGATGAATCAGACATTTTGTGTCAGACAACAGTAGTCATTTCTGTTTTATAATATAATTTGTTTTTATTACTTATTACTGTAAATAAGTAACTACATTACTTTTATAATTTGCTATAGCTATAAAATCAGGCAAATATAAATGATTTTTTGTAAATAAAAATGTGTATCTAGATTGCTGCAGCAATCCAGTTATTCTTGTATGATATAAGATAAGATATTATAACATACAAGAATAACTGGATTCTTCTACTATATGCTGTTTTTAGAAGAGTCATTACTCTTTTCAAGGAAACAGCAGTGTCAGGATTAGCCCATGAAACTCCAGGAGACAGTACAGATTCAATCCAGCAAGGTTTATTGGCTTCACTCCCATTACAGAAATCTTCTCAGAGTGAGAGCAATTCCCAGGGTCACCCCACAAACATCCTGCATTCCTTAGGGAGGTGCCAGTCTCATTCTCTTCTCTCTTCCTCTCTGCTCTGGGGATAAGGGTAGGTGCTTAACCCCTTTTGCTCTAGCTCTCACAAGCCGTTACATAAGTTATTATTGTAACTGCTTCCAATCAAACATCACACAGATCTCAGAAATAAAATTATAGTGAAATTAAAGTATGAACATCACCTGCAATTATTAAATTTTTCTTCCTACCTGGAGGTTCTCCACTTCTTGTAGCCAGTCTTTGGCTTTCTTTACAGCATCTTTCAGAGCTATGCCATTTGGAAGATAAGCAGGGATATCATCTATTTCCTTCACTGCTGCTTCAAGACTACTTAATGACTGTCGTGGTCTTAAAATAAAGAAAACACAGCCAAAATGTGGTGCCATACTGTCATCACTTAAAAACTGATACCAGCCAAACAATCTCTCCTATAAAGAAGCAACAATGTCTGAAAAAAAATGCCTCAGTATAATAACAGAACAGATTCTTGCTAAGGTTCAGAAAAGTGAATAATTCTATATACAAATAAAGAGTCCTAACTAGTCATCTTCTTGATACACCAGTTTTCCATCTTTAGGTTTTGTTGTTTTTGTACAGAAGATATGTGAATGAAACACAAGTTTATTCCAGCAGAGACAACTAAGCCCAAGACTTTGTTGAAGACTCCTGTCTCCCAAATTCTAAGGTTTCTAGAAAATGTTCACCGTGACACCATACAGTAAAGTTTGAATTACACATTTATAGGTTAAAACAAGAGTTAAAACTTTCCTGCGTTCCTCAGTATGGCATATGATAACATGAACTTGTTACGATACCATAAAACTTTGTGTACGACTTGCTTTAGTTCCCAAATTCAAATCCTTTGATGTTGTTGGACTGCAGCTGCAATCACTGATTACTGGACATGCTTGTTAGCAACTCAATACTGGAAATAATTGGCCTATGGAAGAGGACAGGCAACCTGATATATCTGATGCTTCTGTCTTCAACTCTGATCAGCATGGCCAGCAGTAAGAGAATATGACACTGCAATCCACAACACCTTAAAGTACCCGGCTGACTGATTCTAGCTTACAGAGAGGTTTTTTTTCTCAGTACTAACTGCAACTGTTTCAAGGGAAAAGATACTGGTTTAGCCACCAAAGCAGACATAGTATGAGTGCTACCTAGAATGCATATAGGATATCATAGGCAGAAATATACAGCTATGAATTATAGATATTCTTCAGTTAAGTTCATGCCAGATCAGTAACTATGAAACTATCCAAGTTTAACCATGTTAAATGTTAAACATGTTCCAAAAGAACAGAATATATGTAGCTTAGGGTTGAACTGTGGAGTCCTTGGTGTTGTGTGAGCTTGGTTGTTTGTTTGCAGATGTTTCATTATCCGACTAGGTAACATCATTAGTGCTAGCGAGTGTGGGGCTTGCTCCCTGTTTACATACAGTACCTTGCTCTGCCAGTGTTAGTGGGGGTGTGGTTTCCTCCTTAGTAGCTCTTTGATTAGGGTATTATTTTCTGCTTGATTGTTTGTCTCCTTGGTAGTTCCTTATTAGGGTATTGTTTTTTGCTTGATTGTTTGTCTGGTGTTAATCCCTGCTTATCTGAGTGTAGGTTGCTGGAAAGGATGTGTTCTGTCTTTTTGTTTCCTTCTTATCTTTTTTATTCTCTCTCTTGAATGGTGTATAAATGTGGTTTATCTCTTTGTGTCTATTGATGGCTGATTTGTCTGAATGCCAAGCTTCCAAGAATTCCCTAGCATTTTTTGGATTTAGCTTGGTCTAGGATGTTCTGTTTCCCAGTTGAAACTATGGTTGAGTCTGTTTAGATTAAGGAGTTTTCATCATGTCTTCTGACTGCTAGTTGGTGTTCACAGATGTGCTGTGCCAGTCTTCTGCCTGTCTGTCCTACATAGTGGCTATTACAGACCTTACATTGTATGTTGTAGATATTTTCTCTTCTTGAGCTACTGGGTCTTTTGGTTTACTCAAAATGTTTTGAAGGGCTTCAGTTGGTTTGTGCTATGGTGCTATGGTGATGCCATACGGTTGTATTAATCTGTTGGTTGTTTCTGAGATGTTTTTGATGTATGGTAGAGTTATCCTTTTCATAGCTGGTGTTGGTTGTGCTGTAGTGGGTTAACAGTGGTCAGACATTTTTTGAAAAAGTTGTGTGGGTAACCATTTTGTTGGAAGATGTTGTATAGGTGGTCTATTTCCTTTTTCTGCTGTTCTGGGTTGCTGCAATGTGTTTGTATTCGTCTGAATAATGTTCTTATGCAGCTCCTCTTGTGGTAGGTTGGGTTGTTACTTTGGTAATGAAACACTTGGTTAGTGTGGGTTGTTTTTCAATAAATAATACCCTAATCGAGGAACTACTAAGGAGAAAACCACACCTTCACTAACACTGGCAGGGCAAGCTACTATATATAAACAGGAAATAAACCCCACACTCACTAGCGCTGATGATATCACCTAGTTGGGTAATGAAATGTCTGCAAGCAGACAACCAAGCTCAGAGAGCACCAAGGACTCCACTGTTAAGCATGTGTTACCACTGAAAGATATTTGCATATGTTCATCCCACTTCATCATACTGTAAGAATACATAGCTGCATCAGTATAAAGATTTACCTAATCCAGCATTCTGTTGCACTATGTCTAACAAAATTCCTATTGGAAGTCCACAAGCAAGACATGAATGCAGTAGCATTCTTTTACTATTATTCTAGAATGACTGGTAATCCGAGGCCTGCTGCCTCTGATACTCAAAGAAGCATTCTGACTATAAGTCTATCCTCTGTGAATTTCTTTTATTTGTTCTATTATCTTTGTTCTACTAAACATAGTTGGATTATCTTGATTTTCAGGAACTACTTTTTAAATTCTATACATAGTTTTATAAATTACAAGGCTTTGCAACATTTCAGAAATAATTCAAGGAACAAATCAGTTGCCCTCTGCAGTGCTCTGTAATCCTGAGGAAAAGTGACGCTGTGGTAAAAGAGTTATGGGAAGGTGCTATATTCATACCTCAAAATCCTAATAAATTTTTATCATGTTTCTTTTTTCAAAATGCCCACATTTTCACCTTCCTTCAGGAGAGTTGCTTCAGCCTTCTGGTTATCTTCACTGCCTACATCTCTCCTTGTTTGTTGCCCTATTCACATTAATATCTAAACTACATGAGGATAGGATCTTATCTACAGTATACTTATGATACATTTACACTTGGAATCGTAAGCATCCACAACAAGCCACACTGATGGCATATTCATCATGACATCATTGCACAAATGACAGTGGTATGCTTGTGTCATAACGTATGATGCAAGTATCTGAGTCTCAGATTTGTATGACATAGTGATACACTTGTCATTCTTCTTCTCTAACCCCCGATGGAAGCTCATGCTTAGACTATAGGTAATCCTCGACTTATGATGGCAATTGGGACCAGAACTTCTGTCGCTAAGCGATGTAGTTGTAAAGTGCGACCGCATCGCTTAGTGATGGCAATCCCTACAGCCCCGGTTGCCGTTGTTAACCGAATCCCACAGTCATTAGGCGAAGCAACTTCCTGCCAACTTCCCACAACCAATATTAGGGGGAAGCCGGCAGGAAGTTGCAAATGTGTGGGGGTGTGGGAAAGGTGCACAAGGGGTGCAGCATGGGTCAGGGAGGGTGTGCAAGGGTGTGGTATGGGTCCGGTAGGGTGAGTGGGTCTGCACAAGTGGCTGGCAGGGAAGGTTGCAAGTTATTCGCAACCTTCCCTGCTGGCTTCCCCATTGATTTTCTAGGGAAGCCGGCAGGGAAGGTTGCAAATGGCGATCATGTGATCATGTGACTGCAGGGATGCTGGGACAGCCGGAACTCTGAGGAATGGTTGTAACCGCCATTCGTTCAGCGCCGTTGTAACTTCAAATGGTCACTGAATGAATAGTCGTAGGTCGAGAACTACCTGTACTATCTGTAGGTCAAGGACTACCTCTCCTTTATTTTAAACATTATTAAATAATTTTCATAAGGTAATGTTTAAAATAATTAGCAATGAAATGAAAAATGTGATGAGATATGAATTGTTCATTATTAAAGAAACATAACTTTCTTGTACTAAAAATACAATTTCATTGGTGCTGTTTTTAACACTGGCACAGAACATCTTTTTCTTCATTTTTGGTACAAGTTGAAGAAAAATAATAAGTTAATAACTGAAAAGCAGTAAGAACTTTAAGAGTTCTGAAACAGCAAGATTCAGTTTCTACCTGGCTTTTATCAGGGTTCTAGCCTTGTCATCCCAGTGTTCAGACACTGTTAAAAGTTCTTGCAGCCTGGCCATTGCCTTCTCGACTGCAGGGTGAGGTGCTAGTCCAACACCAGAGTCTATGAGCCTTCTCATATCATCAAGAGTTAGAGAAGTATGGTCCAAGCAAACATTTTGCACATCTTCCAACCAGCGTGCTTGTTCTAAGCGTATTCTTAATTCACCAAGCTGGGGAAGGTCAACATCAAAGTCAAAACTGACATCTAAGAGTTCTTGTAGTTCTGAAGCACTGGGAATTTCTTCAGAGAGGAGTTTTTCACTGTATTTCTGAAAGTCTTCTACACGATTAAGAAGATCCTAAAATATGAAATAGCAATAAATAAATAAATAATGAAATAATGAAATAATGAAATTCCCAAACCACAATTTTAGCTGTTTCTTTCAATTATTGTAACTGCATTTCACATTTGGTAGGAAATAGTGTAGATTACTTCTGTAATTAAGTAACAAAAATTTAGAATGCAAGGTATGTTTCTCTCTAAATTAATTACATTATTTAAGTTTTAGGATTTAACAATTCTTCATTAGATTTGCAGTGGAGGACCCTAGCCTGTGCCTAGAGGGATCAGATGGGACAAATCAAGCTAAAATAGAATGTTAAAAAAATGCTAAAACATTTTTTAAAGAGATTGTATCAACAATCTGGCTTCATCATAGGTCTCATCTTGTCTGTGGATAGGATCTCACTGTACCTGATGCAATATCTGTCACTTGGGAGTTCTCCTAAATCCTCCTGCTCAATCAGCAAATAGAGGTCATGGAATCCCTGTTAGTTCATACAGTTTATGAACAGGTTAATACCAACCAGATCTACAATGATATTCACTTATTCAAATTCTTGGATCTTTGAAAATATAAGAAGGTATCTTCATATTTATTATTTTGGGGGAAATCCTACTTCTCTCCATTTACAGTAATTCCATGTTACCTTCAGTAATGTTGTTTGGGTAAGGACACATGGTAAAGCATACAGTTGTCTAACAAATAAGCGGAGTTCATTTACGGTCAGCTGATTTTGAGATTTTCCTCCTCCAGATCGGTATCTGCAATTACACAGAAAAGTTTTATATGACCAAAGGTAGATTAAATACTTAATTCTATAATCTGAGATAATATATAAATTGAGAGATTTCTTCCCTATCCTTCACTAAAATGTTTAGGATAGCCTGAATTATACTTCAATTAGTAATTTTCAATTTATTTCATCTTTATTCAACTCATTTATTAAAAGAATTCTTGTTAATATGTAAATACTATTATTCTCAAACCAGACATTGCATTAGAATCACAATCAGGTGAACAGTTTTCTATGGACCATGCTCTCTTGCTGGCAGTCCAATTCTGCTGCCATCTCATCATCAATTAGAATAGGAGGGCACAATATGTGCCTCCTGAAAACTCTGCATACAGCACCTAAAATATCATGGCCTACTTTGAGGACAACACTTGGGTACTTCCACCAAGCTCACTGCACCAGTTCAAGCTAGGCCCTAGTGTCCACTAGTCTGAGATCCTAAACCCAAGATTGTGATATAAGCCACCCAACTATAATGTATAGCAGCAGCCCCAAATTGAATGTGAGATGGGGCTGTTCAAATTCTATAAACTGTCCTACTTTAAGATGTGAATCTGGGATGGTAGGAAAAGACTTAGGGGGAGATATGTGAGAAGTAATCCAGTGCCTTAATATGTTTTTCATATGTAGGAGCATCCCTCTTCAAATCATTAAGACAGCTTTTTCCAGGCTTGTAGGATATTTTCCCAGCTTCTAGCAAAGTAGCCGTGTTTGTATGTGCACTCATCCTATGGAGCAGTTTATGAAGCAGCCACATGAGCCCAGAAAGGATATGACTGGTTTAACGATTTGAAGAAAGATCTTTGTACACATTCCTATATGTTGCAAAGCACTTTATTCAAAGGTATTGTACAACATGAAATAATTATTCTTTTGCTGCTTCCAACTGGTAATCTGACCCAGAACAGGACAACAAGACCCATTTAAAAATTGTTTCCTAAATGTAAGCCACTCATTAAACTCCAACAGGCAGTAATGTAAAGTCTGCAGTGACTTCACTGAATAACCCTCCCTTCTTCATACTTTTATTAGCATCTTGGGAGAAAATTAAAAAAATGTAGCTATGCATTCTGCTGCAATATATTTTAACTACAGTGTGCATGGCATGCGCGTGCACAGACACACACACACACACCGGGTTGGCCTTGGAAAAAAAAGTACAGTCCTCAGGCATTTGGTAAAATGTTTCAATCCTCTTAGATTTCTCTAGTAGTTTTTATCCAATTGTAATTGGGGAGATTTGAGTTTCTTCTCACATATCTTGCCCTAAGTGTTCTCCCACCATCCCAGATTCACTTCTTAAAGTAGGACAGTCAGTAGAATTCTTGTTGTAACTTTAACCTTCCTTATAATAAATACAGTGGTACCTCAAGATACGAATTTAATCCCTGCCGTGACTCTGATCGCAAGTCGAATTGGGAGCATCCTGAAGCACGGTTTCCCATAGGGTTCAATGTAAATACAGTTAATCCGTTCCACCCTCTGAATTTGGTCGCATCCTGAAGCAAATTTCCCCATAAGGTTCAATGTAAATACGGCTAATCCGCCCTCCGAATTTGGTCGCATCCTGAAGCACATGTCCCCATAAGGTTCAATGTGTCAGCCTGCGTTGCACGGCTAGGAAATTCCCCAGGCGCGCTTTAGTCAGCCCTAGCGCAGAAAAAGGAAGTGCTAATGAAATCTGAGAAAGGCACCCACATGCACAGCCGGGAGCGGGAGCTTCCCCCCCCACCCCCCGCGCTGATTCCTCTTAATTCCGCGCTCTTTCCTTTGTGCATAGCCCTTGGCGTGTGCGCGACAAAAGCACAGTGAAAGCAATGGGGGGGAAGGCTTATGTAGCGCGCACAGCGGAGTGGGAGCTTCCCCACCCCCGCGCTGATTCCTCTTAATTCCGCGCTCTTTCCTTTGTGCATAGCCCTTGGCATGTGCGCGACAAAAGCACAATGAAAGCAATGGGGGGGAAGGCTTATGTAGCGCGCACAGCGGAGCGGGAGCTTCCCCCCCACACTGATTCCTCCACGCTGTTTCCTTTCTCCATAGCGACAAAAGCACAGTGAAAGCAATATCAGCGTGCTGGGGGGAAAGGCTTATGTCGCGCGCACGCACAGCCGGGAGCGGGAGCTTCCCCCCCCACTGATTCCTCCACGCTGTTTCCTTTCTCCATAGCGACAAAAGCACAGTGAAAGCAATATCCGCGCGCTGGGGGGAAAGGCTTATGTCGCGCGCACGCACAGTCGGGAGCAGGAGCTTCCCCCCCCCCATTCCTCCGCGCTTTTTCCTTTCTCCATAGCGACAAAAGCACAGTGAAAGCAATATCAGCGCGCTGGGGGGAAAGGCTTATGTCGCGCGCGCGCACAGTCGGGAGCAGGAGCTTACCCCCCCCACTGATTCCTCCATGCTGTTTCCTTTCTCCATAGCAACAAAAGCACAGTGAAAGCAATATCAGCGCGCTGGGGGGAAAGGCTTATATCGTGCGCGCGCACAGCCGGGAGCGGGAGCTTCCCCCCCCCGCCCGCTCAGATTTCATTAGCACTTCCTCTTTCTGCATTGCTTTCCTTGGGCTTTTGTCCTTGCGCTCAGATTTCATTAGCACTATTTCATTAGCAGCAGGGCAAATGGCCGCGGATCCAGTTCGTAGCTTGAGGCGGAGTTCGCATGTTGAGGTAAATTTTTGCGGCCGGAGCTGGTCGCATCTCGAAATTTTCGTAAGGTGGGGCGTTCGTATCTTGAGGTACCACTGTACTAATAATCAGAGTTTCTAGATTCTTATCTATCTAGGCTGCAAGGAGGTAATTCAGACTACAGAATAACATGGACTTGGCAGTCAGCACTGATGCATTTGTATTCATGGGCTCAAATACCAATCCTGGGTAAACCATATTTCAAGTATTACTGATTTTGTCATGCACAACATTTGTTCAGCATATGAGTGTTTAATCCTCAATATTAGAGTGAGACAATGAAATGAATGAAATTGAAGATAATACTTTCAAGTTTGATGTTAAATTTTGAATTTCCAAAGATAATTAAAAGACGGTATGCCATCTATGATTAAAGAATGACCTCATGGTTCTTGGAGGACTTATTAAAACTTGCTAAGGATGAAGAAAAGGGCATCACTGAGAACTTTCACAGTTGATGCATTAATGCTAGTTCTCTAAAACCACAGACAGATAGAGCAACACTAGTGGGATGGCCACTACTGAAATTAGTACAATATATGATTGAATGATTAAAAAAAAAAAGAACAATATTTCTTATTTCTAGGTCTCATTAGTCATATTATGGCTAAAGGCAAGCAACAGAGGTGGTCTTTTGATTATTTTATTTTGTTATTCCTGTTTACTTAATAATACCAATTAGGTATTGCAAAATATTCCATTCTGGAGAAGGAACATTTTCCTAAACTCTAGAACCACACCAATGCAGCTACTCCAGGTTGGACTGACAGTTTTCCAGTAGTAAACCTTCCATAAGGGAAGTAGCTCATAGTATTCTGGACACGCTCCAGTCTATAGATGAAAATTTTCCAAGATTTCTTCTGGAGTCATGACATATTCAGTATAGATCATACACATGATAGTGCTAATTTGATATTACCTAGCATGGAAAATAAGATGAAGGCATGATCATGGAGTTACCCTGAGTTAGCAAGAGCAAAGTAGACAATAAGCAGCAACAACTCTTGGTTTGTTGGAGATCAATCATCTTTTTTCCTTAGAGCCAGATTGAACTTAAACTATTTGATCAGCGTCTAGCTAAAAAACAGGAGGAGCATACTTCTCCAGCTTCATACCAGGAAGAGAACATTGTCAAGCCCAATGGCTGTTATGCATGTGGAATAGACCCAGTACTGATGATTAGTATCAACATTACTTATGTGGACAATTTTTTTGCCTGTTCAAGAAATTTTATCCATCTTGTTAGACACTAACAAGGTGGCAATGCATGAAGGAAGAATGAATGGGTAGAGAGGAAGGGGAAACAGAAAAAGCTGGAGATGAATGAAATCCTCAAAAAGAAGGAGGTGAGAAATTTAAAAAACAAAAGGCAACATATGAAGCCATGTATGCATTTGGTGGAAACAAGGATGGTTTGGAAGGATAGAATTATATGGAAAGGTATAATGAATTCTGTTGGCATTAAACAATATTTCCTTTCCTTTTTCTTACACTATGTCTTAATTTCTTTGGTTTACTATTTCTTGCTTCTTTGTGCATTGTATAATGTTACTTATTTTGAAAGTACACTGCACAATGGGTACGGACACAGGCAAGTTTTAGTATTGGCAGTAACTGAGAGACATGTAATGTTTCTAAACAAACTCCACAGAATGTAAAACTATCCATAAAACACATAAGCATACCTTGTTTGCCTCTTGCCATTAAGAAGTTGCTGTGCAACTGAGGCACATTTCTCTGCATCTTGAGTAACTAATCGGAGATGTCGCAATAAATCATTGTCTGGAAACTTTCTTATTTCTGATTCTTCAATTAAAGCTTTGAAATTCATGAGACCTTTAGGAGGATAACAATTTTTGATTAAAAAAAAGTCAATTTGTATTATTATATTATTGTACATTCATATAGCACAGGGCTATATCAGGCAGCATCTTACCACAGTCAATTCTACTTATCCAGTTTGAACATTTTGAGAAGGCCTGCTGAGAGTCTCTTCTTGCAAGGTTCCTGGCTGAGGCAGCAAGCTTTCTATCTGGTAGGCCCTGTTTTATGGAATATGTTATTTCTCAGAAGGGCCTTCTCTATTTATGTTCAGGAAGATTTTTCAATGAGCACTTAGCTCTGTCTGGTTGATTTTTATTCTATTTATTTACTGGTCTTATATGCTACCAGTTGAAGAATAATTCCTCCATACACGTGTATTGTATCAATATTTGGTTTGACTACCCTTTGGCTTCAAACCAGCATCAATTCTTACACATGCACACTTTGTACACTTGCACAAAGTCAGGGATCTTGTAGGATTAGTCAGGTGTATGATTAACCCATTATACCAAGCAGGTGCTAATGATCATCAATTTCATATGTAGGTTGAAACACAGGCATTAACTGAAACAGAAACAGCTGTGTAGGAGGCTTAAAACTGGGTGAGGAACAGCCAAACTCTGCTACTAAGGTGAGGTTGTGGAAGACAGTTTCATGTCACTGGTCATACACCATGGCAAGACTCAGCACAGCAACAAGACACAAGGTAGTTAGACTGCATCAGCAAGGTCTCTCCCAGGCAAAAATTTCAAAGCAGACTGGGGTTTCAAGATGTGCTGTTCAAGCTCTTTTGAAGAAGCACAAAGAAACGGGCAACGTCGAGGACCGCAGACGCAGTGGTCAGCCAAGGAAACTTAATGCAGCACATGGAAGACACATCATGCTTACTTCCCTTTGACATCGGAAGATGTCCAGCAGTGCCATCAGCACAGAACTGGTGGAAAGGAGTGGGACCCAGGTACACCCATCTACTGTCCGGAGACGTCTGGCCAGAAGTGGTCTTCATGGAAGAATTGCGGCCAAAAAGCTATACCTCTGATGTGGAAAGGAGGCTAAGCGGCTCAACTATGCATGAAAACATAGGAACTGGGGTACAGAAAAATGGCAGCAGGTGCTCTGGACCGATGAGTCAAAATTTGAAATATTTGGCTGTAGCAGGAGGCAGTTTGTTCGCTGAAGTGCTGGAGAGAGGTACAAGAATGAATGTCTGCAGGCAACAGTGAAGCATGGTGGAGGTTCCTTGCAAGTTTGGGGCTGCATTTCTGCAAATGGAGTTGGAGATCTGGTCAGGATCAATGGTGTCCTCAATGCTGAGAAATACAGGCAGATACTTATCCATCATGCCATACCATCAGGGAGGCGTGTGATTGGCACCAAATTTATTCTGCAGCAGGACAACGACCCCAAACATACTGCCAATGTCATTCAAAACTATCTTCAGCATAAAGAAGAACAAGGAGTCCTGGAAGTGATGGTTTTGCCCCCACAGAGCCCTGATCTCAATATCATCAAGTCTGTCTGGGATTACATGAAGAGACAGAAGGATTTGAGGCAGCCTACATCCACAGAGATCTACACTTAGTTCTCCAAGATGTTTGGAACAACCTACCTGCCAAGCTCTTTCAAAAACTGTGTGCAAGTATACCTAGAAGAATTGATGCTGTTTTGAAGGCAAAGGGTGATCACACCAAATATTGATTTGATTTGGGTTTTTCTTCTGTTCACTCAGTTTGCATTTTGTAGATTGATAAACATAAACAATTACAATATATATTTTTGAAAGCATTCTTACTTTACAGCATTTTTTCACACCTGCCTAAAACTTTTGCACAGTACTATACATTTTCTTGACTAAGTCCCAGAAGTTCAACAAAACAGGAATAAACACGAATATGACTGGAGTGGCAGTCTGATAATTTTTAATTACAGTGCAAAAAATATAAAAGATACATACTTTTTTTATTATTAACTTTTGCCTCTAAAGCTTCATTGACATTAGAAGCCCATTCATTGTAAGATTCTGCACGCAACTTAAGTGCATTCATCATTGGATACAATTCATCCACTGTATATCGATACCTGGAAGTAGTATAGAATTTAAACAACTTATTTACAAATTCTAAATAAAATATTCTGGCTTTAATAGAATATTCTGCTACAATGCATACAACAGAAAGAAATAAACTGCTATACAGTAATGATTGTGTTGCTGCTACTAAGGTTACTTCTATAATGGCAAGTTTGGTTGCCTCAGCTATTACAAGCCCATAGGGCTTTCTAATGTTATGTCACATTTACATATTTTAATTTATAAAACTTTCTGATTGGGAAATCATATGACAAAATACAAGATCCCTGCTTTTGACCACAGCGACAATTTTTATCTGAATTTCAATTTCAGATAAAGTAACAAGTCTTCTGGTGGCCAAAGCTATACCAAGACATGACTGCTGCGATATACACTGTGCTGAGAAGAGAGTGAATCCTATCCAGTACTTGCCTGTACTTTCCCCTAGAAAATTTAATCCAAGCTAGAAGATCACAGTTGTCTTTACTGCCAGAGAAAGCTGTGGAGAAACAATCCCTGGGAGAATGGTAAAGGAAGGATCTGGCTGTTCTTTCCACCCATTCTGCTTTTAAAATTTTCCTCTAATAAACTACAACAATGAATTGGTGGTTCTGCCACTATTATGTCTAATTTTCAGTAGCTTGCACTGCAAAAAGAGAGATGACTGCATGCAACAGAATAAAAAGAGACAGAACACAGAAATAAGATTCTGAAGAAAAATATCACAATACTGTAAACACTGCAATTCACTTATTTAATATTTATCCCACTTTTCTACTAAAAGCAGCTAGTTAATCATCACCTATAGATTTCTGTATAAGCCAAGATAAAACCAGTTAATTTCTTATCAGAGTCAAACAGTAAGGTATCCTTACAATAGTGTACTTGAAATACATATTCCCTTTCCTTTTTAAATAATAAGTTAAGACTCCTAACCAAAGATGCACGTGAGATTTATCTAAGATGCATGGGGGATTTATCTAACTGCATAAAATTTTAAGATCAACATTTTTATTTGTCAGAATGAAGCAATACACTTACCCCATTTTATATTGATATATGGGACATGTGCAGAGGTCTTCTACATGATATAAGCATACTAATAAATCAGGGTTACAACTACAGTAGACTGCAGACATATAGCAAGTAGTTTTACACTTTATGCACTGTCGTTCATCATCAGGCAATGTTTCTAAATTCATTCTTTCTGAATCAGTAACACCCTGTAACAGACAATTCACAGAATAGTCATTATGTCAATAAGGAATGATATAACCAGAGTTTGGACATTCTTAATCAAGCCCACATCTTGTTCACTGTAGAACGTTCACTACAAGATACTCTTTACCATCTCTGACATATAGCAAACACATTATTTAAGTGTTTTGTTCTGCTGTCCAATAAGGTTTTCTTAATAGTTAGCCAAAATCTGCTTCCCTTAAGTTTTTACCCATTGATGGTTCTAGTCCTGCCTTCTAAGCCAGTGGTTCTCAATATGGACCATGCCATATTTCTAGGGGGTCACAGTTATCTTTTTTCCAACCAACGGTGACTATAAGGGAGGTCACAGAAGTAAATGAGACTCAGAAGGGGGCCATTAGCAAAAAAAGGTTGAGAACCGTTGTATTAGGCGGCAAAGAATAATTCACTCTTGCATGATGCTGTTTCAGATACCAGAACTCTTTTATGGCTTCTCACAAACTTCTCTTCTTAAGCTTAAATATTTCAATCATTCACACAGCACTTGTTTTCAAATACTCTCATGATCTCTTCTGTGAAAGTGCTTCTGCTATCTGTCTATCTAAAATGTGGTGCTAAGGATATGCACACAACGGATGTTTTTTTTGTTGTTGTTTTTAAACTCAAAACACACTCATGTAATTCGGAAGTTCAGCTTAAGGATTCTGGATGGTTTGCCATTTCACTGAAAACAATACCTGGATTCCATGTTTTGGCCATAACAATTTCTAGAGAAATATTACAGTGATCTGGGTGTTGCTGATGCATCTCACTCCTCTCTTCCCCCCTCCTTCACATAGGTGGTCCATTTGGATATGCTGAGTTTGAATTCAATGACAATGGCATATGGTTTTTTAAAAAAAATCTTAAATCTTTTATGTTTTATTGTTGTGAGCCACCCAAAATCGCTGAGAGTTGGGTAGTATACAAGTTTAATAATAATAATAATAATAATAATAATAATAATAATAATGTTGTTGTTGTTGTTGTTGTTGTTGTTGTTGTTGTTGTTGTTCCTAAGGTGGGTGAGAAGAGGAAGGCAGTGAGATTTGGGAGGAGGAGGGAGAATGGGCCTGTTGGACATGTTGTGCTTGAATTCAGTGGTAGCAGCTTGAATTCAAAGCATATCCACCTGTCTGGCCTTTCCTTCCCCAATCTTCTCAGTGCCTTCTTTTTTCTACAACCTGTTAGCTGCCACCACCAATGACTGTCTTTGCCTTTTCCCATTCTCCCTACCCCTAAACACTTCTGCCTGGAACACATGTATTTTGGGTCCACGCCCAGTCCAAATATTCAGGTTTCAGGTGATACCCAGAGAAATAAGTATGTTTTGGTCCAGGCATAGACCATCCCAAACTGGTTGTTCTATGCATGTGAAGTACTGCATATCTCTATGTGGTACTGTTAATTGGACAAAGGACAAGGCACCACGCAGAAGCACAGGTTGTTGCTCCCTCTTTGGAAGCTGCCACCAATGTCTCTGCCTGCTCTAAAGAAACATTAAACAATCTGTAAGAAATTCTAAGGTGATGGTGTGTGTACAAGTGTTTCAGCTCAGAAATGGAGAGGGCCAGATGAGCCCTCTATTTGCTTACTGCTTGAAATTTCTAGGATCTTTTTTATGTGTTTGGAGAGTGACTTATATTATTGGTGGTGGGTGGTGGAGGAGGAGGAGGAGGATTTTGAAGGATGGAAGAAGGATGGAACGAGAGAGGGAGGAAGAGGAAGAAGAGTTGGAAAGTGGAGGAGAGGGATGTTGATCTGGCTGGAATCTTTACCATGCTGTGCTGTGGAGGGCTGGAGGGAAGGCAGGCAGAGGCCACAGACTCATGCTGCATTGGAAGAAGGAAGGCATGGTGTGCAGCACTTAAGGACTAAGAATTCCAGTCAGAGACCAGCATGAGGGACATGAGGCAAAGTGGAAATTATGACAGAGTGACAGAGCAGCCACTGATATTCAGTTGGAACTTCAGAACAAAAGGAAGTGTAAGAAACATTGTTGCAAGGTGACCAGCTAACTAAAGGGAAAGGATCAGGAGATGATGTTTGGCAGCCAGGGCTGGCTAGGATTCAACGTGATGCAGTTCACATAAGAATGTGAAAATGAAATAAAATGAAATAAAAATCATCTGACAGGGACTGTTTCAGCCTTGTGGTGCCAAAGCAACTGCAGTTCAGAGCGCAGTGGGGTGGCAAGTGGGAAGATAAAGGACTGGAAGAGGAGGGAACTGAAGTTCAAGTTTAGTTGCTAGGAGAGAGTGACAGAAGGGGAAGCCCCTCCCCACAGAGAGACGTGGTTGGGGGACCTTGCTTCCAAATCCAAATGATAGCGGAGAAGAAAGGTCATATGGAAATGCCTTAGGATGGAGGTGCTGGTGAAAGCGTAGGATGTTATAGTGGATGCGGTAAAGCAGTTTTTGGTCTGTAGAAGGGAGGTACAGTCCTACATGAGTGGAAGATGTGTATTATTGAAAGTGTTATTAGTAGGAAGATGTCTTACTTGCTTGAAACTCCAGGGGAGGCTCAAGGTGGATGGGGGATGGGGAAGCCAAGGAGATGTATTGATTACAGTAGTGATAGGCAAAGAGAAATATGGCAGAGGTGGCCAGGCTGGGGGATAAATGATTAAAAATGTACGGCCTCCTACCTCAAATCAAATCAAAAGCCAGTAGGCTCAAGCTGATGCTGTTAAATGTCTGGCTGCAGCAATGCTGGTTGAAAACAAACAGTAAATATGACAGGTCATAGATATGAGCTCAGATCCGAGTCTGCACTTTGGCAGTAAGGGCTACAAAATATTTGTACCACTCCATCCTCACTGTATCCATCAAACAGAACGCTATTCAGCAGCACTTTTTAGTGTCGCTCAGGCTTTGTTATAATGGGCCAGAAAAAATGTTAATGGGCTGCTATATTTTTTAGCTGGACATTTGTGGATAAAACTGCTTGTATTTGATTTGCTCAGAAAAACTTACTAGACATTGTCCAAGGAGTTGACAGAGTGATGTCTTATGCTACCCTGAGAGCTTTTTGAGCCTGTGAATCTTGGTGAAGTGGACAGGTCCTTGTAAGGCAAGCTCTGCCACCTTTGGCTTGATTCCTATCCTACCTAACTGGTACAAGCTGCCAGGATGACACAAGGAGTTGGATCCAGTTGATAGTAAATGCATTGTTACAGAAGGGGGAGGTGCAGCAACTTTGTAAGGGGTGCTAGTGCACTCCCTCCAGACAATATTTTTCAACCCAACAATATTAGATAACTAATATTGCCTGGGTGACCTTGGACTAGTCACTCTCTCTCAGCCCAACCCCACCTCACAGGGTTGTTGTGGGGAAAGTAGAAGACATGAGGTATATTCACTCTCTTGAGTTGACCACAAAAAAGAAAAGATAGCATAAAAATCTAACAACAACAACTGCCCCATCTCCAACCTCCCATTTTTGGGGAAGAAAATAAGGTGGGGCAGCAGCTAGAATGGAGTCAGACCTGGACATGGGATGGAAAGCACACTTTCATGAGTGATCTATGGCAGCACTTGGATGAAGAGAGTGTGACCATTCTTATGCTACTGGATCTTTCAATGGTCTTCCATATCACTGATCACAATGTTCTTCTGTGAGGAAGAGGAATGATGTCACAATGGTTGTACAGTTCCTAAATGGGCAATCTGAAGTTGTGGGAAGGAAAGGTCATGTTACATCTTTGTATAGGACGCTTACTGGTTCCCAGTTTGCTGATTATTATTTATGGCTTGGGACTTGGTTTTCTTCAAGACTGCCCATTCCAAGCTGTCAGCTTGTTTAGCTTAAAATTATTTCAAAGCATAACAAGTATGTTCACAAAAAAACTTACCAGCTTACGCACAGCCTCCCGTAAAGTCTTTTCATCTTCAATCATAATAGCCATATCTTTTTCAACTGTAGAAGCTACCACTACATCAAGAGTTTCTGCTTTGGCTGCCATTCGACATATCATCTCATCATGAGAAAACACACAATAGCGGTTTAATAAACGATAGTGCTCCACACACTGACGACCCAAAGGCAGCTAAACAAGAAATGAGAGCAAATATATTTTCTTTATGTGTTCTAAGGTAAGCAACATATTATCCATTCTTGAAAGGAGCTGACTGAAGAAAATGTTAATTTAATGCAGTTCCTTAGACTAAGAATTAAAAAAAAACTAATGATAAGCTCTTCTAAGATCCTATATAAATAAACAAAATGTATTTATTGTACTGAAGCCCCAATTCTGAAAATGTGGTCCAAATCAAAATGCACTGCAATCATTCCTAGCAATTAAAAAAGCTTCAGATCTATACAGAGTCCCCACAGCTGTTACTTTAGTGGGTTAAGACAATTTTCCTCAATAGAAATTTCATATGCACAATAAAGACTGCCTATAGAGTTTTCAATCAGGAAAGATGTTCAAAACAGTTGTTTTTAAGGTTATGTATGAGAAAGTGTTCAGTGTAAAGAGATAACTGAAAAATTATTTCATTAAAAAAAAATTCTGCAATCACTGAATATTTTCTTCTCTGAGCTGATTTTTCCAGTAAATAAAATTCATTTTGTACAGTTAATAAACTATCTGTACATTGATTTTACACACAGCTAGTCAGTGTATTTTCTATTTTAAACAATATATCAGAAAACCTAGCCATAAGCCATTTAGATTATATTTTCTAAATAAAGAGATCGTTATATTCACAACATACCCAGTCAACAGTGCAGAAATTAACAGCTTCAGCAAAGTTAAAACCTTGATTAAAGCCACTATGATAGGCTCTTGGAAATGTAATCACAAATTCACCAGCACACTGATTGGTTCGGTAGATCTAGATCAAAACAAAGAAAGCCAACGCAGGACAAAATATCAGATTTCTAAAACATCTGTCAGCCCCTGAAGTAGTTCACAATCAAGTTTAAATGAATTTGCATTACCCAATTTAATGAGTTTAAGTAAATAATGATGTTCACTTTCTTGCTTAGCAATTTAATGGCCATATTGCATTTGACATTTTTTAACTATATCAAGTTATTAATTGTAACTAACAAGTCCAGCCCAAGATTTATAACTAAACCATTTGATAAACTTCTGCAGAACACAATGCAGGCTAAACATGGGTCAAGGTGCTTGTGGATCCCCCTTTAGTTATATCTAGTTATGTTTGCTTAAGGCTGGGGTGTATGTTCTTTTGATTGGCCAGAATCTTTTTTACTGATACTTATATAGTATTCCTTTTTTATATGGAAGGTGCTCAGAATCATCAAGGAGTAGGGCAGCCTTGAAATTGGATTGATTGATTGATTAAATAAATCAATAAATTAAAAAGTTGGCATTCAAGAGGATCTTGAAAACCTCAGTGAGTCCTATTAGACTAGGGAACATAGTCAAAACAGTCAAAATAGAGAAATATGTTACTAATTTTTATTAGCTTTCTTACACTATACAAAGTTTTTAATAGGGATATTTATGGACTAATACATAGGCAAAATGTTACATCTGGTAGGCTACGTGTGATCCACAATGCTAGATTAATTGGGCTTTTGGCCTAGCTAAGCAGACTTTTTCTTACATTCTCTGAACTGATCCACGAGGGATATATAATCTAATTTTTTTTAATAAACATCCTATTGGATCATATATAGCTGATTCAAAAGACATTAGCCCTATTAGGCCTTTTTTCAATTAGATTTTTCTTAATATTGTCCATTTATTTCTCTCACAGACATCATTCCAAATAACTCTCCCACTGAGAAAAAAAATTACTTCCAGGTAGGGAAAAAAGAGGACTGACATGTGTCTGAACAGCAGAGACAATGCTGAAGTGGAGACCGGTGACTGGGTGGGAAGCCCAGAACACCAGAGCCTCTCTGACAAGGAGAAGCCAGGAGATCTGGAAGGCAGCTTCTTATGAGGAGACCTGCAGAACTCTGCAGGTGACTTGTGAGTAAGAGTGCTGGGAGCTGCAGAAGAAATCTAATGCTCACAGCCTGAGCAGAGCCAAATTAAGGATACTAGGTTCCCCCAAATCTCCGCTTTCTAAAGCACATTTCAGCAGAGCAACTATACAACCCAGTGAGTGATCCTTTGACCAGGATTAAAGATTAAAGCTTAAAGGAAACAAAGAAATACTTCTTGGATTAAACAGCAAAAGGGTGCTCAGCATATGGACTTTAGAAAGTATAACAACAGATTAAGGGCTCAGATGGACTTGGAATTATAATTTTAAATGCCCACAAAGAGTTTTGATTTAATGAAAAGAAACTTTCTCTTGGGAAAATGGCAAGTGTTTTGAGTTTCTTTATAAGGGGACCTTGAAGGATGACACTAGAGGGAGCTAGAAGATAAAGAAAATGGAGCAGAAATCTATAATACATATTTGGGAATATCTGTCTGCTGAGTTTTTTGACAGAACTGATAAACTTCTTGACAAAAATGACCGAACATGTTGTAGTGAATTTATAGAACAAGAACAAGTTGCAATGGATGAATTTGAAATTACTATGAAGGGGACTTAAATGTACCAAGCAACGAGAAAGATATGGAGAAATATATGGGCACACAAATGGAACTCCCAAATAGATGATTCACTCCCAAGAGGAAATTTACAATTATTGAACTGACTTGGATATCTTTTTTTTACCCATTTTACAAAAAGTTCTGTCAAGCTTTTGAAGGATTTTGTTAGAAACAACAAACAAAAGGACAAATTTTACTTATTGGATATAGAAAATAAATTTGCTAAAGCTTTGAAAGATTTTTGGCTTGAAACACTGATGAACAGAAAACTAGCTCTGGGACTCTTTTTGAAGGAGTTAAAAAGATATTTTTGAAAACTCAGGGAAGAAATACAAGGTTGGCTTATTCGACCAGAGATAAATGAGAAAAACAGTTACATCCAGTTGACCTTACTGGACTTTTGCTGATGAAGCATTTGGATTTTGTTTTTGTTTTTGATTCAATAGATGAGATATGGGGTGAAGTGAGATTATGTTGTATTTAGAGATAGTGATAAGCTATTACGATTGTTTTTACTTGCTGGGATGAAGGGGGAAGTTGCTTTTTCCTTTTTCCTATTTTTTCTTTTTTTTCTTCTACTCTTTTTTTTCTTTCTTTGTATTTTTCTGTTTGTACTTTTTGTAGCCAGTATTGGGTTTTATTCTTTTCATATATAATTCTAATAAAATTATTTGAAAAAGAAAAGAAAAGTGTTGGACATGGGAAGAAGTGAACTATGTAATGTAATTTTAAAGGGGGAGGAGCAATACTAAGTTTGTGACTGCTATAAGGAAGACTGGAAGTCATTTCTTTAAACATCTTTTTCTTCTTTCTTATTTTCTGCACTTTCTCACTATCTTTCTCAATTTCATTTTCTGTATTTCTTTATGTTTATCTTTTACTCATTTAAAAATCTTTAATAAAAATTATGTTAAAAAAGAGGGAAAAAATACATTAGAACTGCCCTCCCAATTTCACCTAGCAAGCCATACATAATAGAAGGGATCTGCAATTCCACCCTATAGCATTAGACCCATTTGTTCTTTGGGAAAAGCTCAGCAAAACAAGTTACCAACCCATTGGTTTTGTTCATTTTCAAGTAAGTCAGTAAAAAGTAATTACATTCCCTGTTCTATTACACCCACTTACAGAAACACCTCAATATGGGTATGTGCAAAAATATGTATAATATTCCCAAGTGATAAAAAATGCTTTAAGGTGTGAATCCTACATTAGAAGCAGAAGGTCAAAAACAAAAGCTCAGTGACATACAGGCACACCATGAGACATTAGTGTGTTGGGATTCATAATCGTAACTAGCTGATGCAAAAGGTCTGGTTGAGATTCAAATAGTTCAGGAGCCAGCTTCTTCATGACATCTTCCAGTTGTTCAGCTGCATATCCTGGAGCTCCATACCATGTTTTAGGCTCCCCCCTGCAAATAATGAAAAAAGATGATGATACACATTTTAGATTTAGATTTATAATTACATATTATAATTAGGAAGACAAGCAAGGTGTATACTCAAATGAAAGATTAATAGTTGCACATTAATGTTGAAAGGAAATACTTAGTCTAACCACCTATATAAGTTAGGAATCTTTAAGTATGGTTCTTTACAAGCTCACCAGTGCAAATAGTTAATGGAGTAACTCCAGTGATCCTCAATATGCCAGCAAAATGAGGAAAAGCACATCCCTACATACAGCCAAGGCAACTTCATTCCACATATATCTGCAGTGATGTGAGCAAGTACAGACTGTTCCATCACAGGCATATTATTCAAATTCCATCCGCTATCAAGATATTCCTAGAAGTAAAGCAAAAAGTAGAATCCCCATGTCTAACATAAATCAACCAAGTGAAAAAGGCATCAGACTTTTCAATTTGATTGTATTTTTTAAACTCGATAATCATAAAATATAACTGATTTGTTCTTCATAATCTCATAAAATAACACTGATAACATCCATCAAGATTCAAATACATGAGCAAAAAAAAATGTATGGAGTGATGGATGTCCAAGGATATCAAGGAAAAGGGGATACAGATAAGGGAATCATCACTTTCTCTGACATGCTGAAAAAAGCAAAATCTCCCTGTTTGCTTTTTATCATTTCTCCTCTCCTTTCCCTAATTTCAAAGCTTAATCAAGCCTGGGAAAAGAAAATTTCTTTTCCTGTGTACTGGAGCTCTGTGGCTACATACAACTTAAGAAGAGCCTCACAGAATTTTGTAAAACACTGAGTCATTTCACTTTTCTGGGGTAAAAAAACATGAACCCCACTCTGCTCCACTTGCAGCCTAATAAAATGAAAAGATATTGATTACAATATTTTCATTTCAGCACAGTAAGAAAGTAGAGTTGGTTGCAGGGGTAAGAAATAGAAAACTATTCTCTCTCTTTCTCTTTCTCTCTTTCTCTCTGCAATTTATATGGCCGCCCAACTCACTCATGGTGACTCCGGGCAGCTTACAGGAATAAAAATCCCAAATACAAAACCCACCCCACCACCCCCGGCAACAACAATTCATTTACACTAGCCACTTGATGGGCTCCAGGTTGACCTGGGATCCCTAGGCCCACTGGAAAAACCATGTCTTCAGGGCCTTGCAGAAAAGCATCAAGATGGTGGCCAGTCTTATCTCTGCAGGGATTTTATTTATTTATTTATTTATTTATTTATTTAATTATTTATATTTCAAATTTATCACTGCCCATCTCACTGCAGAGTGACTCTGCGTGATCTACAGTAAAGATCCACAGGGAGGGAGCCATCATGGAGAAGGCCCTTCTTCTTGGTCCCACTAGATGGACCTCCTTAATAAGGGGGACCCGTAACATACCCTGTCTCCCCAGTCTGGTGGGTTGAGCAGATGAAACCGGGAAAAGGCGGTCCTTCAAATAACCCGGGCCCAAACCATGTAGGGCTTTAAAGGTGACAACCACTATCTTGAATTGGACCTGGGAGCAAATTATCAGCCAATGCAGCTCCCGCAAGAGAGGCGACACATGCGCAAATCTAGGTTTGCACAAAACTATGTGGGCTACCGCATTCTGAACAAACTGAAGCTTCCAGATACTTTTCAAGGGCAGCCTCATATAGAGGGTATTACAGTAGTCAAGACAGGAGGTGACTAGGGCATAGGTGGCTGTGAGCAGGGCTTGTTGGTCCAGGAAAGGGCATAACTGGTGCACAACCTGCAATTGCACAAAGGCCCTCCTGGCCACAACTGCCACCTGAACCTTGAACAGGAGTCAAGAGTCCGGGAGAACCCCCAGATTACACACCACGTCCGTCTGGGGCAGTGCAACCCCATCCAAGACTAAAGATGGCAATTCTCCATGGACCAAAGAACACCAAACCTAGAGGCATTCTGTCTTGCTAGGGTTCAGCTTCAACCCATTGCTCCCCATCCAGACCTTAACAGCCTCCAGGCACTGTGAGAAGGAGGCCATGGCACTGCTTAACTCACCATGGCTTTAATTTTAATTAGAATGAGCTCTCCCCCCCCCCACACACATCCAAAATAAACACAAAAATAGGGTGCTTTCAGAGAAAGGAAGGCATTAATTGTGCAACTACTTAAGGTTCATGGGATTTTATAAAAAGTCCACATGATGATGTCATTCATTTTTGATCCTCATCTTTCATCATTTATTTCTCTACGTGAGTCAACAGAGATGTGGACTGAGGTATCACCAATATGCTTACCTTTTTCATCAAACCTCAGGAAGGGAGCAGAAGTGCCAAATCACTATGTGTATACAATGAAATGGATGAGGGTCACTAAACTGAGACTTAAAATTAGATGGTTCATCTGCTCAGCTGAGTACAACCTAATTTGGAAGATACCTACTATAATATTGGTGTTGTTGGTGACACAGAACATCTTTTATCAGCTTAGCCTGATAGGTGAACTACATCTGAAGAGTATCATGGAGGTTAGCTATAATTATGCACACTGTGATAATGTGTAATTGGGATTACTGCAAATCATTGTACCATTTGTACTTGAATAGAAATTAAGACCAAATAAATATATCCTCTTGAAAGCACCACATTTACTGTAACCCAAATGGGCATTATTTTTCACAATTTACACATAATATTTCAATTATAGAATTCCTACCTTATCCAGTTGTGCATGATGCAGAGTTTTTGGAGTCAAAAACATATTTGCTGAGGCTTTTTGTTGAATTTATATGATGCTGTGTCATTATTGTTATTATCATCCCATAGTTTTATGGTTTTAACATTTCTATGGTTTTGTTTGTTTTAACAGATACTGTTTTGGTATTACTTTAAATGAAAAGCAATCTAAAAATTGTTGTGTAAATAAATAATAAATAAAATAGAGCTGAATATGAAAATGATCCAGAAACTTTATGTAGTCCAAAACTGGGTAACAAGATTGTTACCAATATTGTCCCAGCTTTCAATTCTGTTTCCAGACCTGACTGAGAGTGATGGTATTAACTTTTACAGTCCTTAATGCTTTGGGAAGTTATTAACTTTTAAAGCCTCCCAGATGCGTTATTTATCTATATTCTAAAATTGTCTTTAGAGTGATATTTCTGACTATTCATACCAAATGAAGTGAAGCAGATGGCTACTAGGAGGAATAAAGGTATGTAGCATTTGGATTTCAACCAGGCAAAACTGCTTTGGCTCCAGCATGGGCAGTGTCAGCAGCTCCTTTTCCTGGGCTTGAACAGTAGCTACACGGGCCCAGGAAAATACTCATTTGAGTTTAGGGAATGTTATGAAAACAGTGAAAATATGCTCTATCCCCCAAGAAATTCACTTGACATTTTCTACACTGTAATACTTTAGCACCAAGATAACTTTTACTTTCTTCCAAGCTTTTCAGTTTTAAAAACTCCTTAGTGCTTCTAAAGTCTTGAATGTTAGTGTTTATATAATCTTTATGCAGGTTTAACTTTTCCTTAATTTTACAGAGTCTTGCATGTTTTTCCTGTACCTATCTCAAATAATTTATTATAAACAGACAGCACTAAAAATGAATTTTATTCTTTGGTAATTTGTACTTGTCTCATTCATGTCTTTGAATCAGAGATATTCTTTTGTGGTAAAATGATATAGTTTATTTCTCACAATAAGAGAAATAGTAAAAAAATTCAGCCCTAAATGCTAATTTCTTATTCTAATTCTTTTAAATGTCACAGCTCTTTCTAGGCAACCTACATTCTGAATTAGTCAAGAATCAAATCTTACCTCTTCTTCTGGTCGGAGTTTAATTTTCCCACCTCTTACAGGAAACCCACTGCCAAACTCCTTTGAGGCAATATCAGCACCATATTCGACTGTGACATCCTCTTCAATTGTACTTACAAGGCGCCAAAACTCTTTCTCCACTAATTCTGTGGGGACCATCTGAATAGGAGTCAGACAAAATATTACCAACAAATAAAACAAAAAATGCAGTGAGAACACATTGGGAATATAAGAGGAGTCAAAAACATAATATAGAGGTAAAGAAAAAATCTTCCACTAATGAGGGGCACATTCAGCAGATATTTGTACTAAGAATTTAATTATTAGGACAAATCACCAGGAAACAGGACAAATAAGGGAGCTGGATAGCTCCTTTCAAAGATTTCATCTTTAGTGCTGAAATCATACAGATAGTCGTCGCTTAATGATCATTTGTTCAGCGACCAAAGTTATGACAGCGCTGAACGAATAGTAGTTACAGCTGGTCCTTGAAGTTATGGTCATTGCAGCACCCCCGCAGTCACATGATAAAAATTCAGGCACTTTGCAGCCTGTCCGCATTTATGACTGCAGAGGCAGGTCAGTTGGGGGTGACAGGGGTAGGTGGCGGTGGCAGAGAACAGAACAGCCAAAAGGGCAGAGATTCGGGGGAAGATAAGCAGGTGGGGGGAACTGGAAGCAAGTGTGGCAGGGCAGAAGTATGCGGTCCTCACTTAACAAATGCAACCAGGTCTATGGGAACTGCTGTCACTAAGCAGCATGGTCACATGATGTTTCGCATAATGATCACTTCGCTTAGTGATGGACATTCTGATCCCAAGTAGGGTAGTTAAGCAAGAACTACCTGTAATGTCAGGGACTAAATCAATTCCCTATTTCCCTTGTACTACCAGACAGCAACCTAGGAGACCTTTTGGAAAAGACGGACCAGAGAGAACACCTGTCATCTCAGGCACACAAAGGTAATACTTTTTAGAAAAGGAATTCTTATTTGCAGAACAATTTATTACAATCTCAAGGAGGCATTATACAGGTAGTCCCCACTTTAAGAACAAAGTCTGTTCCCAAGATCTGCCCTTAATTCAAATTTGTATATAAGTTGGAACAGTACTGTTGTATAACACTTATAAGTAGTATTGTGTAATGAACTCAAACCATTGTGCATTTAACTCAAATCATTCTGTATTTAACTCGAATTCGGCTACAATGGGCTCCATTCTTAATTATGGGTCATCCTTAAACCAGGCATTCTTAACCAGGGAACTACCTGTATATGAGATAAAAACACACTTAAGAGTCACTGGTTATTTCAACATTTTTTCACAGTTAATAGAATCTTTTTGTTATTCAGTATTATATGATGTTCCTGGAGTGTAACTTTTCTTTCATAAGAAATAGGAAGATAGAACAATTTCAGTGAGGAAGAATGAATTAAACTAGTGATAAAAATACATTAAATATCAAGCAGAATATAAATACTTTCTGAGGCTAGACAAATTTTACAGTAAATAGTTTCTGTATTAAAATATGAGCCATATTATTTATTAAAAAACGCCATGATGGCAACTGAAAGCAGAGAATGGGCAAGTAGGGTGAAATAATATGCCCCCTTCTATGCTTGAGCCCCCCATCCCACCCCACTGATTCTCTCCAATGTTGTCCAGAAGGAATTTTCTGATCAGTGAAGCCCACCAAGAAAATTAAAATCTGTGAAGAAATCCTACTCCCATTATCATCTAATTTCCCAACACTCCATGAATATCCCCTATAATGAAATCCAAGTTACAAACTAATTAAAAATATGAACATACATGCACTGGCATATTAAAATAATCTGACTTGAAGGCATCTGCCATTTCTCCAAACGTACGAAGTGTGTAGTCTCGTGCTGCCTGTTCAAAGCCAAACGCTTCCTGTGGTTTATTGCATTCCTGTTAAAGTTAAATATAGCAATGAATTAATAATGTGTGAACAGTACTGTATATAAAGAGGTCCGTTCCAAAAGTATGACAAAATGCAACTTATAACCATGGATTTGCAGACTCCAGAGTTTACAATATGGTCATAGTGGCTAGAGACTGCAATGCTCAAATTAAAAGAAAGGAGTAAAATGATGGACAGTATTGCTATGGGGCCTGCTTTTATTCACTTCTCAAAGCCCTACCACCTTCTTCCTGCAATGAACACATTAATGTATTTATTTAAATCATTTATATGGCTATCCATCTCACTGCTGTGACTTGGGGAGGCTAACAAGAAATTAAAACTAAAAAATCCAACAAAAATAACCCAATTAAAAAAATAGAGAGATTTGACCACAATAAAACAATATATCATATGCTAGATGTCTAAACAGATAATTCCATCTTACAATCAGTAAGAAATAACAACCAACTACCAGGGTTCATCTAACACCCTAGCCCAAATGTCCAAGAAAACAACCAGGTCTTCAGTGCCTAGAAAAGGCCAACAGAGTCAGGGCCATCCAGATATCCAGGGAGATGCTATTCCATAGGTTAAGTGCCATGACAGAGAAGGCATATCTCCTGGGTCCCACTTGACGGCATTGCTTGATAGAAGGGACCTGGAACATGCCCACCATGTCAGTTCTGGTGAAGTAAGTAGAAACAACTGGAGACAGGTGATCCTGCAAATAACCTGGTCCTATGCTGTACAGGGCTTTGTAGGAGACAATCAGCATCTTGAATTGCACCCAGAAGCTCACTGGAAGCCAATGGACCTTGCAGAGCAATGGTATTATATAAGAGAATTGTGAAATGCCAAGAACTGTCTATGCTGCCACATTCTAGACCAGTTGCAGCTTGTGGATACTCTTCAAGGGCAACTCTATGTTGACCGCATTACAGTACTCCAAGTGAGAGGTGACTAAGACATGAGTATCCATGAGTAGGTACTCCCAATCCAGAAACAGACACAACTGGCACAGAAGATGAACCTGTGCAAAGGTCTCCTAGCCACACCTGCCATCTGCTCTTTGAACAGGAACCAGTGAGTCTAAGATGACCCCCAAACTGGGCCCCAACACTGTCTAGGGGAGCACTACCCCATTTTAGTTAAGGATGGAAAGTCTTCAGGAGGCTTCAGAACCTACAGCCATTTGGTCTTGCCAGGGTTCAACCAAAGCCTGTTCTTCCCCATCTAGACCACCACAGCCTCTAGACACTGGGAAAGGATCCTAAGGGCAACACTTGGTCAACTCAGGGCAGAGATGAACTGTTAGCTATCTTAGTACTGATACCTCACCCCATCAACGGATGACCTCACCCAGCATGTAGATGTTAAATTGGATCAGGAAGAGTGTAGAGCCCTGAGTTAGCTTACAGAGCAGGGGTATTGGACTCAATTCTCCCCCCACCCCAAACTGGAACCAGCCCTGGTAAAAGGAGGGCAACCACCATAATACTGTGCCTCCCATTCCTAATCATCTGAGCCAATCCAGAAAAACACCAAGATTGATGGTGCTGAAAGCTGCTCAGAGATCAAGGAGGGCCAGGACAGATGCACTATCCCCATCCCAGTCTGCAAAAGATTATCTGCAAGTGCAATCAATGCTTCTCAGTCCTATAACCAGGTCTGAAACCTAACTGAAAAAGCAAGGTTGTAGACTGGACAAAAATTGTCCAGTTGTGTTGGATCCAAACATGGCTTTGTGAGGAGAGAATGGACAATTGCCTCTTTCAAAGTAGGTGGAACCACCCCCTCATAGCCACAAGCATTAACCAGCACTTGGACCCCAACCACATATCACCTCCCAGAAGGCCCTGACCACCCAGGTGGCACATGAATCTAAAATCCAGGTGGTTGAACTCACAGCTCCAAAGACCTTGTTCATCATGACTAAAGATTTAAACTCCTCCTAGATAACCAACCAAGACTACGCCTCAGGCAACCGCATAGAACCCACGCAGCTAGAGTTCAAATCCAAGCAAATCCGAGCAATTTTATGTGACAGATGCCTGGAATAATCCTCACAGTAGCTCCGCAGATGTTCCCATGACCCCTCCTTACCCAGGAGAGACCAGTTCACCTTAAACAGGGGTGCCAGCTGGTCTCTGCAGATGTGATATGGGAAGAAAAATAACTGCATTTTGCTGCCCTTATCACCACAAGATAATCCTAAAGGAAGGCTCAGTCAAGTTTACTCTTTGTTTTCTTCCAGCAGCACTTTGGGCATCTTCCATGCCATTTCATCACCAGGAGTTCCTCTAAAAACCAGAGGCCCTCTGAAAACCACGCACGATCCACTCCATAGTCATCATTGTCCTCTCATTCCAAGCAATGATTTAGGCCTTGGTTGAACCATGTACCAGAGGCCTAGGAACAACCCCAAACTGCCTCTGAAACTCTGAGGCAGACCAATCAGATAGGTCCTACCTCCCTGCAGTGATGTGCAGCCACAGAGAACTCCAAGGCCAACAGTGAGTGATTTGTCCATGACATGGGACTGATAACATTCCCCAACTCCAGATCACATTACCACTGCCTCAAGATAAAAAACCAAATCTAATAGATGACTACCACTGTGAATTGGGCCAGAGATAACTTAGGTCAGTTCCATGGTTGCCATGAACTACCAAGCTACTTCTGAGTCTGCACCCAAGGATGGAGAGTGAAGTCCTTCAGTACCATAAGCCTGGGGAACTCCACTGCCAATCCAGCCATGGACTCAAGCAGCTCTGGTAGAGAGGTTGCTATGCACCAGGGAGAATGGTACACTAGTAATAATCCCTTTTGACCCTATAGGCCAACGCTACATGCTAGTGGAAGAAATGCTTGCAGGTATTTTGGGGATATGAAGATGCCAGCGGCAGTTTTAGCATCAACTGATGATAATGGGGCTCAGTTGCCCAAAATGTTCCAATCCAAATATCCCATTTGCATTACACATCAAGAATGGCAAAGAAAAAGGAAGCTAACCAGACATGAACAATATGATTAACCGTGGACAGATTGGCTCCCGTAGTGATGAGGAAGACTACCTATTAAACAGAATTATGGGAAAGGAAAAAAGAGAGGTGCATTAGTCACCTCCAAAATAAGATAGTCAAGTCAAAGAAAAACACACTTTTGCTTCATACAATATATTTTTAATTTTTAATACTAATTATTTATGTTTTAGAGAAAAAACCAAATTGTATTACCTGAGCTAGGCATTGGGGACATCTCCAATCCCCCTTGGGAACATCATGAAGAGGTGGTATCAAGCAAAAGGTATGGTAACTGTCATCACAGCCATCACACAGGAGCAGACGATCTTCATCGTTTCCACTGCCACATAAGAGGCATACATACAAATCCACCTATAAAAAAAGTTATAGTAGAAAAAATAATCCTACTACTTAATATTTTATTCTACAGCTCACAGTAAGAAAAGCTGACCAACACGGATATGTAAAAATCTTATATTTATATTAGAACACATTTAGTTGTTTATACTGAACAACATATAATATGTGGCTAGATATAAAAAGAGTGAATGGTCCTGTTGAATAGACAGAGAAATGTAAACACACATGGATCAAAAGTGAATAAAGTCTAACAAGTCAATACCAGAATGATCTTTAATTTAGTTAGCTATTTTACATATCCTGATATCACTGTCCAGAAGCATAAGAAGACGGGTCTGATTGTAACTGCTTCGTTGTTTTTGTTTTTCTACCTTTCTCTTTTAAGAGAAAGAGAACTAAGTGAACAGAGATCTTAAGGGCTACTTTTTTTCTCTCATTAAATCAAATGTACTTTGTTCTCATTGAAAAGCAAAATGGAGCTTCTGAAGTAAATCTCAAAGAATCTGAAAGAATCTGAAACAAGTCTTTTGAGTAGCTAAGTATCAAACTAAACTAAAATTTCATTTTAAATAAATGAAGCAACAGTGGAACTTCACTGGATCAACTTTCTAGAAAAATATGTTGTAACTGAGCAGAATAGTTTACCCATCCAACTATTAGTGTTGGCACTTCATTTTACTAAGACTTGAGGAATTATTTTTCAATTATCTACACTGAACTATGTATACAGTATTTTTTGCAATTAGCATGAAAAACCCCAAATAAACATACTCACAGCATTAAAGTTTTTCTTAGAACGCCCCTTTGACTTTTCTCTATCTGCTTCCCAAATCCACTGTTTTTTCTCAACACCTTCTCGTTTCACTATGCCATGAGATTCTTTATCTGATTAAGGCAAAACATTAACACTTGTCTAAGCATTTGAAAAAGAGTAGGTTCTGAAAAACATTTAAATATGACTTCAATCCATTAAAGAAAGCTTAGTTGGAAAAACTGTGAATTTTATTTAATCTGTATTCACAAGTTCATAACAGTTCTAAAAAACATATGCTTTAAAGAAAGATGGCTTTTAAAAATCATGCTTTAAAAATATGTTTGAGTGTAACAATTTGTTTTTATAACAATAAAGGTCTAGCAATTTTACAAAAAAGGAAATCTTCATAAAATTTTAGATTTTATTTAAAAGAGAGTTTGGGGGACCACACAGAATATTGGGCAATATACACTGCTAGACCAAGCTACAACCTTAAGGTGAAACTGTGTAGCAACAATTTCGTTTTCCACTTGTAAGCTTACCATTGTCAGACTTTACTGGAGTACTCCCCATTCTGCGCCTCAAATTATGAGTTTTGGTCTCTGCAGTTTCTTCAACCTCAGCTTTAATATTAGTAGCCTTGTAAGAAAAAAAAGTTTAACATTTATTCATTTTAACATTTGTTTAGCCCTACATTAACCTGCTGTATGCTAATTTTATACCAAAAATTTACTTTTTATATCTGTATTTAACATGTCACTATTGTGTGAGTTCAACCTTCATCGTGAATAAGAATTATACTATGATTAAACTATTTAAGACAAGCAAAATTAATGTGAAGAGAAAGGAAGATAGGGAGTCTGGCTTTTTTCTCAGCTGCTAGCAATTAATGTCTTCTTGTGGTAGAAACTCTAACAATGTTGAAGAATGTTTGCATGGAGTATCCCACAATTCTGATTTAGCATTTCATTTCTAAGTTTAAAACATGAGAAATTACCTAGGCAAGGACCTTTAGAGTAGCTAAGAATTCCATAAACTGGTACTGCTCATGCACAGAATTTTGAGTATGCTTAAATCAATATGGCAGTTAATTCAAAAGTACTGAACTAGTATTTTAAAATGTTTTGGAATATTTAGATTGAAATGCTCTAAAACATCTGCATATGGTTAAAAAAATACAAAAAATAAATTCTGACAAGTGGTAAATCAGACCCCCAAAAACCCAGAATTTTTAGTGATGTTAATTTGGTCACAGATCTCTTAACTCAAAGCTGTACTGAACAGTGGAAGCCAAAAGGAAATTAAATTGCTTCTAGTTTTCAAGGGTTTATAAATCTACTCAACTTCTACTCTGGCATCACCATTTCTCAATTTCAGTTTGCTCTCTTTAAAACAGATTATAATGTAATATATATAAACTATATTCTTTCTAATGAGTTTCCGTAAAGAAGTAAAACCTTGTCATGATGAAAGAGAATTGGGGGGATATTAGATTTTGACATCTCTCCCGGTAGTCAGTCCCATTATAATGTATATTGTCATGTGTTTTTTGAATCCTATTGTTTTTCTGTGTATACCACTTTGAGCCATTAAAGTACAGTGGTGTAGAAATATTAGCAATAATTAATAATTATCACATGTGATTGTTGTAACAGATCCTTACACAACGTAAAAACTAGATTCACACATTATGCTGTCATAATTCTTAAAATCATTTTATGTTTAATAAGCCATAGTTCACACATTTATGATAAGCCAATAGGAAACAAATAATTTTGTAACTTAACATGATGTATGAACGTGCTCACAGAAGCACTATATAAACAGCTTACAATATTATGAATAAAGGCAAAATACCCCAAAACTGGTCTCAGATAGCCAGTAAACTAAAACACTGATTCATTATATTCACACTGAACATTACTGCTAACACTTTACAGTAGTTAAAAGAACTAGTTTTTCTCACAAAGAAATACTATGGGAAGTATATGCTAATTCTAAGACATCCACTGGAGTTGGGCAGCCAATAAATTTAAATAAGTAATAATAAATAATAATAGTCTTCTCAACTGTGGTTGAATTAGACCACAACAGCTGTATTTGTCATTATCAGAACTGCAGACACAATCTGTAATCTAAGAGATCATGCTCTCTAATCTCTGGCAAAGGACAAAACTTTTGTAGGTCCGAGTCATGACCTTCTTATAATTATCACACACACAAAGTCAATCCTACCTCTGCTCTCATGCGTTTTGCACGACGTGCAGGAGGGCAAGTTTCCGATGGTTGAACAGATTGTCTCTGAGGAATATCATGGGGTTTATATTCTTTGTCCTTTGTACCACTGGTAATATCTGGCTTCTGAAAACACTAAAAAAGGAAGCAAGAGTGAGTTATTTCTTTGTATTTCATACAAAAATCCCATTGGTATTAAAATTATCTTTAGTTGTTGAAAGAAACTATTATTACATGCTTATATACACTGAATTGGGATGACCAGCTGTATTTTCAATAAACATTGTTTAGGGTAGATCAATCCTTTTATTGTCTGAAAGAAAGGTTCCTCCCATTTTCAAAAGCAGGTACACCAGAATGACCATAGCAGTAGACAGAAAGACAACTTTTACCAACACTTACCCTACCTTGCAGTTGCTTAACCTGCCACATATTATTTCAGAATTATCTATAGGGCTAATGAGCAGACATTATATATGCATATACAGGTGAAACTCGAAAAATTAGAATATCGTGCAAATGTTCATTTATGTCAGTATGGCAACTCAAAAGGTGAAACCAATATATGAGATAGACGCATTATATGCAAAGCGAGATATGTCAAGCCTTACTTTGGTATAATTGTGATTATGGCGTACAGCTTATGAAAACCCCAAATTCACAATCTCAGAAAATTAGAATAGTGTGAAAAGGTTCAATATTCTAGGCTCAAAGTGTCCCACTCTAATCAGCTAATGAATCCATAACACCTGCAAAAGGTTCCTGAGCCTTTCAATGGTCTCTCAGGCTGGTTCAGTAGGAATCACAAGCATGGGAAAGACTGCTGACCTGACAGTTGTGCAGAAAACCATCATTGACACGCTCAGAAAACCATCGACACGCTTAAGGAGGGAAAGCCCTAAAAGGTAATTGCAAAAGAAGTTGGATGTTCCCAAAGTGCTGTATCAAAGCACATCAATAGAAGGTTATGTGGAAGGGAAAAGTGTGGTAGAAAAAGGTGCACAAGCAGCAGGGATGACCACAGCCTGGAGAGGATTGTCAGGAAAAGGCCATTCAAAAGTGTTGGGGACTTTCACAAGGAGTGGACTGAGGCTGGAGTTAGTGTATCAAGAGCCACCACACACAGACGGATCCTCGACATGGGCTTCAAATGTCGTATTCCTCTTGTCAAGCCGCTCCTGAACAACAAACAACGTCAGAAGTGTCTTACCTGGGCTACAGAAAAAAAGAACTGGTCTGTTGCCCAGTGGTCCAAAGTCCTCTTTTCTGATGAGAGCAACCTTTGCATCTCATTTGGGAACCAAGGACCCAGAGTCTGGAGAAAGAATGGAGAGGCACACAATGCACGATGCTTGAAGTCCAGTGTGAAGTTTCCACAGTCTGTGTTGATTTGGGGAGCCATGTCATCTGCTGGTGTTGGTCCACTGTGCTTCATTAAGTCCAGGGTCAATGTAGCCGTCTACCAGGAGATTTTGGAGCACTTCATGCTTCCTTCCGCAGACGAGCTTTATGGGGATGCTGACTTCATTTTCCAGCAGGACTTGGCACCTGCCCACACTGCCAAAAGTACCAAAACCTGGTTCAATGACCATGGGATTACTGTGCTTGATTGGCCAGCAAACTCGCCTGACCTGAACCCCATAGAGAATCTATGGGGCATTGCCAAGAGAAAGATGAGGGACATGAGACCGAACAATGCAGCGGAGCTGAAGGCCGCTATTGAAGCATCCTGGTCTTCCATAACACCTCAGCAGTGCCACAGGCTGATAGCATCCATGCCACGCCGCATTGCGGCAGTCATTGCTGCAAAAGGGGCCCAAACCAAGTACTGAGTACATATGCATGCTTATACTTTGCAGAGGTCCGATATTGTTCTATTTCCAATCCTTGTGTTATTGATGTCATGTAATATTCTAATTTTCTGAGATTGTGAATTTGGGGTTTTCATAAGCTGTACGCCATAATCATCACAATTATACCAAAGTAAGGCTTGACATATCTCGCTTTGCATGTAATGCATCTATCTCAAATATTGGTTTCACCTTTTGAGTTGCCATACTGATATAAATGAACATTTGCACGATATTCTAATTTTTCGAGTTTCACCTGTATGCTGCAGAAAAAGGGAGAATTTGCAAAACTGTCTCTTAATTTCTTCTGCTGGCAGAAGAAAAATCTGGATCTGCCTATTATTCATGAATGATTAAAAATGCCAACATTTAAAATACAATTAATCTTGTATAGTGGATGGGCTTTATATTTCATTCCAATGCTAACTAGAGAGGTAAATCCCATCAGCACTAGATTCAGACAATATGGCATCTTTCCAACAAAGACCATGAAAAATAGATAATGACCACTTATATCCAAGGTGCTTTTAGCAGCCTACACAATTATCCTAGTCTTACCCATTTCTATGTTCTGCTACTGAAAGTGACTCAAGATTTTCCACTGCCCCCCAAATGTGCACTAGTGATTTTAGGAGAGGATAATTAAGCTAAGAGATAAATATTAAAATTGCTGTACTCTGAACTCCAATCAGGGTATCACTGACTTAGTTGTTTGTACTCATGGGATATACTAAGCTTGTTTGACTAAGAAGTTATCTAAAATAGTAAAATGGAAAATATCCGGGTGTGTGTATGTGTGTTAGACCTAAGGTATAATTTCTACTACATTGCTCTGACAATGTGAAATGACTGCAGTACTGTTTCAAGCAATAGGGTCATATAGCATTGTTAGAGAAGAGGCATTTGTCAAGTATGGTAGCATCTAGATAAACAGTAATAATCATATAAATAATGCATTTTTATTCATTCACATTTTATTATTACTACATTGATACCCAACGTTTTACCTAATGAGCTCAAGAAAATATATGTTTTCCATTTTAGCCCTTCAATTACCCTGAGGTTGATTAAACTGAATGTATAAGACTGGCCCAAGATCACTAAGTAAAGTTTCATAGCTGAATGGAGAGTTGAACATAGGTCTCCAGATAACGTTAAAAATCGCTAACAAGATGGGGGACATGGTGGCGCAGCAGCTTAATGATGCTGGAGTGTGCTGGCCAGAAAATGTCGAGTCTCCAAAGGTTCGAGCCCAGCTCTGCGTGACAGAAGTGAGCTCCCGTCATTTCGTCCCTAGCTCCTGCCCACCTAGCAGTTCAAAAGTACACCATCTATGAGTAGATAAATAGGTACCCCCATTTCGGTGGGGGGAAATGCTGGCAGCACAGGGAACAGGAATTGGCGCTGGATCTGCCTGGACGCGATCGGTGACAGGATCGACCTCCCTAGGAATGCTGCTGGCCAGCTGGTGCAAAGCTAGCTCGCCCTCTTGTGGTGCACCAGTGCAATAAATGAACTAGCAATTGCTGGTGCCAGAACATCTACCGTATGTAAAAAACATTGTGGACTCCCTGGCACTGTATGCCATACATTAAATAATAATGCTAACAATATATACTATCAACATTTAGAATCTGTGAGTGAAGTTTTAAGACAGAAAAAACTAAAGTCTAAGTAACAGAAATTAAGAAAGGATATATCCAATTGTTGATAATTTACAAACACAGAAAGCTGATTTTTCAAGCCTCATGAAAGGCATCGAACTTTTTATAACAATTATATTATCAGATTCTTATCTGGAATTTACAACTCTGAATTAACTTCAAGTCCCTCTTCCTCACATCAGTATAATCCATATTACCTGTACTTTCATTCAGAATGATTGAGTCTCAATTGCTCTCATTTCAATACATTGCTGAGATCCACTCACTCTGAGCTGGAAGGTACTAAAAGGCACCGTTTGGCCAAAGCCTTGGAATGAGCAAGCAACTAGGGTCTTGGACCAGATTTGCCTATGCAAACTGTGTTTGTGGATCCTGCAGGGTTCCTTGGTTTATTGAGGAGCTGCAGGAGATGAAGTGACACAAGGGACATCTAGAGTGAAGCCAACCAACCAAAAGTAAGAGCCTTTATTAGGACTTACTTTGTGGCAATGAGCATGCTTACTTCTCTGCTCTTATTTTGTCTGCAGATAGCCGGCCAGCAGCCGTTTAGGGTGACCAGGTTCCTTCTGGGCAAAGAACCAGAAAAACCCTTGCAGGGCCAACATGAAAAATATTTCCAGCATCTGTCAGATAGTGTCACTCGACTTCACTTGGAAATAGACACCAGCTGGGCAGGTCCTTTGGAAGTGACTGCGGCACATCTGATCTCAATTATCTGGGAAGAGTTTGAGCCAGTTACTCCCAAGGAAGTGGACAGGGTTCTTGGGGCTGTAAGTTCTGCCACCTGTTTCAGACCTGTGTCCCTCCTGATTAAGGCCTCCAGGAAGGTGGCACGTGGTTTGTTTGTTTTTTTGTCTGCACTCAGTCATTACTGACCCTGCAGTGACAGCCTGGACGAATCCTTGCAGTTTTCAAGGCAATTGTTTTTCAGAAGTGGTTTGCCAGAGCCTCCTTCCTAAAGCAGAGCCCAGCTGGCGAGCACAGGAGGCGGGATTTCCGTTGCTTCGCGCCCTTTTCGGGCGAGCGCGGTTTCGTGCTTACCGGCAACTGGTCCCGTCTCTCTGTGCAAGGCGCTGCCAGCATTTTTCCTCCCACCGGAGTGAGAGTACCCATTTATCTACTCACGTGAGTTTTCGACCTGTTGGGTTGACAGGAGCTGGGGAGGAAACAGGAGCTCACCCTGTTAATGCGAAGGCTGGACTCGAACCGCCGAAGTGTCAGCCATTTCTGGCCGGCAACTTTCAGCGTCATTAAGCCGCTGCGCCACCGTGTCCCCATGGCACGTGGTTGGGTCCAAGCAATAATTAATGCCTCACTGCAGGAGGGGATGTTGCTGCCTGCCTTGAAGGAGGCAGTGGTGTTTCCCCTTCTCAAGAGGCCATCCTTGGATTCAACTGTGTTAGATAACTTTTGTCCAGTCTCCACCCTTCCCTTTTTAGGGAAGGTTGTTGAGAGAGTGGTGAGCACTCAGCTTCAAAAGGCCCTGGATAAAGCAAATTATCTGAACCCTTTTCAGTCAGGGTTCAGACTGGGGTACAGCACAGAGATAGGACTGGTTGCACTGGTAGATGGGGGCAGCACATCTGTTCTTGCCCTTTTGGTTTTTCAGTGGCTTTTGATACCATTGATAATGGTATCCTTCTGGACCAGCTTCGGAGGTTGAGAGCGGGCGTCACAGTTTTGCAGTGGTTTTCCTTCTTCCTCTGGGGCAGATTCCAGCCCATCTTGGTGGAGGAGATGAAGTCTTAGGCCCCTGCAATGTGGGGTGCCTCAGAACTCGGGTCTCTCACCCATCCTTTTTAATATTTAGATTAGACCACTGGGAGAGGTCATCCAGCAGCACAGGGTGCAGAATCATCAATATACTGATGACACACAATTATACATCTCCACTCCTGGCCAGCTAAGCAACACTATCTTAGTACTGGCCCATTGGCTAGAGACTGTAAGGGTCTGGATGGGGTGGAACCCGCTTCAACTCAACCCTAGCAAGACACAGTGGATCTGGATTTTTGGCCTCCTGGGTCAGTGCTATATCATCTTTGACTCTTGCTGGGTTAGGGTGATGTGCAATTTGTGAGTCCTCCTGGACTTCCAGTTCCTGGTCAAGGAGCAGGTGGCAGCTGTGGTTGGCAGGGCCTTTGTACAAATTCATCTCTTGTGGCAATTCCTGGATCGGATGGCCTTGCTCACAGTCATTCATGCTCTGGTCACTTCCCAGTTGGATCACTGCAATGAGCTCTACATGGAGCTGCCGCTGAAGACCATCCAGAAACTACAACTGGTCCAGAATATAGCAGTACGCACGTTTCTGGATGCCTTATGTTTTGCCCATATTACATCACTGCTGTGCAAGCTGCACTGGCTTTCAGTTTCTTTCTGGATGACATTTAAGGTGCTGGTTATCACCTTTAAAGCCCTAAAGGGACCAGGCTACTTGGGGACCCTCTCTCTCTGAGGATATCTGCTTGTCCCAACCAATCAGATAGAACAGGCATGCTCAAGGTCCCTCCACTTAAATGCTGTCATCCAGCAGGACCTAGGAAGCAGGACTTCTCTGTAATTTTCTCTGCCCCTGTGGAACATCCTTCTCCCAGAGATCTGGCAGGCTCCCATCCTCCTTGTCTTCCAGGCCTTGAAGCTTTCCCTTTATAAAGTTTTATCTTGATGGTTTGTGGAGCTTCTGTTTTGTTTTCTGTGATGCCCAGGGTTGCTGTTACAATATGGGCAGCTACATAAGTGTTTTAAAATAAATAAATACATTATGTTGCAAGAATTGTCTAGAAAACCATCAGTTTCAATTGTAGGGAAATGTTTCACATGACTAGATGCTTAAGGATATGGACAAGACACTTGAGGGATTCTATTCCACCTATTACTTGGGCATTAGACTTTTTCCCACAATATCCAATTAAAGCTAGCCAAAGAGATGGGTGAAGTAGGCCCCCAGGCAGTATTTATACCTTTTTGAAGGGGCAGGGCAATTTCCGTGGCTTTGCAACAGGCACTGATATATCCCCCTCCTCAAGAGTCCCCCTCTGCACCCAACAATTTTGGAATAGAGCCTAACAGGCAGTATCCTCTTTGGGACAAGTGTGTGAAATGGGTAGTAGATTAGCTTCGGATGAGCTTGGATGAAAATGATTAAAATCTGGCTTCAGGCCTTGTTTTAGCACCAAAACTGCCTTGGTCACACTGCCAGTTGACCAGTATTGGGAAAGAGATCAGAGGAATAAAACCTTACTGATTTGTCCTAGATCTCCCAACCACTTCTGATATTGCTGACCATGTAGCTTACTGGAGTGGCTGTTGATAGAAGTCAGACATGGTGATATCATAGGCTCTTTCCTGAGGAACTATTTGTGGAAAGTAACATTCAATATGCTGCTTGCACTGTAATGGCCACAAAGTATCAAGTATTTCTTCTGCTATGCTTTTAAAAAAAAATTATATTAAATAATTGAGCAAGATTATCTGCAGATGTATGGTGATATGTCATTAGTCAACAGATTAGCATGATCAATCTGAAACAGATGAGATACTATAGGGTCTAGATCAGTGTCTGGAGACAATAATAGATTGGATGAGGAGCAACAGCTTGATTAGAGACTGTTCTCATGTTAAGCACTGGAAGAAGCCATAGTTTGAGCTGAGTGGTACTCTTCACTGAAAGAACAGGTGCATAGTCTTATATCAGATCTCCCTAACAACAATCAAGATTTGAGAAGAACAGCAAAAAAATTATTCTCTTTGAACTCAAATTAATATGATTAGTGAAAAGGTTGAAGTCAGAACACAAGAATTTCAGCAACTGACTCTGCTTTCAATTTTTATGGGACCTACACATAGGCAATGTGTCTGTATCCAACTCTAGCTGATTCCACAGCTATGTTTTTTTCTGAACAGACATAGTCTGGCTATAGTTACCCATACCTCAATAGTTTAATAAGTAGATTATGGTGTTTTATGTGGAGGCCATTGAAACAATTAAGTATCAACTGATATAAAATACTGCCATTCAGTTACTGAGCAGGACACAGATCAGAATTATTAGTCCCTGATAGCCTGACTGCATATTTACTTCCAAGCTTATTTCAAAGCAGTGCTGTTAGTACAAGCCCTAAGTGGACACAAGTACAGGTTAGAACATATTTGGGTATGTAGCAGCCCCACCTTTAAGATCCCATGAACAGGCAATACCTGGATGAAGGGAACACATGGCTGTGGCAGCCCTTGCCATATGACCTCCTACTAATGAAGGTGCATCAGGAATTGTATTATCTCAACTTCATCTAGTATTATAGTACTATATGTATTTAATTTCCTAAGCTGTGAAACACATTGTCTGGTAATATACTAACATTCCATCATAATAATGAGCATTTTGATTGGGATGCTTATATACTATGAAGCACACAGTGTTGGATTCTGTTTTTACCAGTGTCAAGTGTATAAATGATGTTCCAAAACAAAGACACAAATATACATTCTTTTAATCCTTTATGTTTGCTTAAAGTCTCCTTCAAGTCAAGCTCAACTCCTGATGACTCCATGTATACATCCATGTAAATTTCTTGAAAATAATATAGAAGTGGTATGCTACTGCTTTTTTCTGGGATTTGATTTCACAGTCTAACCTACAGCCCTGATACTACCTGGAAGCATCTCATCCAAATACCAACCAACCCAACCCTCCTTAACTTTTTAGCTCAGATCAGGTGCTCCTATCTGCTGAGACAATATACTATTCCCCATACTATTTGCTTAATATGTATTGTAATGACATATATGCAAAACATCTGCCAGACTGGACACTTAAAAATGAAACAGAAAACCCTGCTCATTTTAATTTCCCTGATTTATAACATTTTTATTTGCTTATAAACATTTTTCTTTGATGTAAGAAAGTTCCCTATGCCTATCAACAAACAGGTCTACCTACATGCCAGTTATCCACTTTGGCTTCATGGGTATAATGAAGGCACTGATGCTTTTAATTAATCTACAGTATTTCACCTGGAAAAGAACCCAGGAATTGCTTGTTTGAGGCAGCTTAAAAAGACACTTTCTATGCTCTTCTAGGATAGACAGTTGGTTTTTTTTTTTTTACATGCATGCTATTTTTGCAAATCATAACAAACATTCCAAGGTTATCAGAACAAAGGAAATTATACCTGTCTGTACTGAGGGAAAAGATATCGTAACAAAGTTCTACAAAATGCAAGATCACACCCTGATCTTATTAAGCTATTTTGCCCAGCTTTAAAAATCCAGTATAATAAATAGAATTGAACAGAATTGAACAGAATGAAATGGGGGAACAATTACCCAGTTTAAAAAGGGAAGAAAGATGAGACAAAGATAGACACATGTATCAACAATAGAAAGTCGGGAACTACTGTGAGCACAAATTAGAGTAAAAATTCTGTACAGCTCTTCTGACACAACACAACTAAAATAAGAATATGCATATTGATAAACAGAATACATGCTCACCACAAGTAAGAACTTGTTCATCCCTTTACCATATTTGACAAATAGAAATATAAATGAAAGAGCAATCTAATTATAAACTTCAATTGAGTGCCCTATTCTTTAAATCAAGAAAAGGAATTCAGTAAACATTTTCAAAACTATCTTGTTCATAAGTCTTCCTATTAAAAAAATCAGAAACACAGACCATTTAACTCAAAAACATATTTTAAAACTGAGCACATTTAGTAGTTCATTTTAAAATGTATATAAGAACACTTTCATATTGTTCAAACTAGAATCTTCTAATAATTTTTCAATACTGAGGGAAGAACAATTATCAGTCAGAAATACTTTAATTTGGATACATGAAAAGGAGACCCAATTACCTAGATATCCCTTTCCCATTCTATAATCCAGTGTGACAAAAAGAGAGGAAGCTAAATGTTTAGAATTTTTCAGAGAATGGAAGATACCAGTTGCTATATCCCAATGACTCCAATTTTTGTATGTCACTAATTTTTAGTAAGAGCCATGAGCATTCTTCTGTTTTAATAGTTGGATATAATTCCTGTTGAAGTAAGGAAATGTGTGCTTTTAATAACATAAATTTTCTTCCATTTCAATTAAATTCAGCAGATATAAATCTAAGTGATAAATCCAAGTTTTTTGTTTGTACGTGTGCAAAACCTGTTATACTACCATCTGTATTAGCTGAATCTGATCTTTTATTTTAATAGAAATATTTTACTTTCAAGTGAGTATGGGCAAAGGAAGATCCCATGCATGTAATAAGATCACTCACTTAAAAAGGCAGGTCTATGTATTATGTATATGAATATATGAACAAGTTCTTTGTAGACTGTGCAGAGACTCACTGAGAAATATTTTTACAACCATTCTCTTCTGCAAACTATGTATGTAAATATGTTTCCAAGAAAACAATATATCAAGATGTAGTACATAATGAAACTACATGGTAATAGTATGGGAATACCCAGCTAATGAAAGAGGCATGGTGACTATTCTGTCTTTTGCTTAGCACCAAAGTTTTTGATGAATGATTAAAATTCTGAGTATTGACTACTAACTAATAGAAATCTTATTCAACAAAGCTCTGTTCAACAAAGCAAATTTGGTATACATTTATTCAACGTACTGAATAATCCAAAAATTATGGAACCACTAATAACTCAAAATTCCATAAGCATTTTTAATATGTCAAACAAAATTTAGTGAAATGTAATAATCTGGTAGAAAGCAGCTGATCAGTAATGATAATACAGTCTAATTATTATTCTAAACCAAATAATAACAGCTGTCCTAATGATAAAAGCTCCTTACAGTTAAAAAAAAATCCTCATATCAGGAAAAGTGTCTTTTTGTTTATAATCAAGGGAATTACTTTTAAGTAAATAGTAACTGCAACTCATAAAATAAATGTTTTATATTAAACAGCTTAATATTTAATGCATATTTGGAGACATTAGTTACTTTACACATTATTATACAATCCCTGAATGCTAGGTAAAGAAGAGACCTTATTTCTGTTTTGTGTAAGACTATTCATATATTCAGCAAAGAATTTGTTTATTTAGTTCACAAATTATTTCTTTGGGCTCCTTCAAAAGAATTTGTGGCATACAGATAAAATAAAAATATTTCCTCAATATGTGTACATAAACAAACAGGAAAAACATTAAATAGATTTTATAGATCCAAGTCCTTGGATTAGTTATATAAAAACATAAAACTAAAAAAATGTTTTATGATCAAACGTAGAATTGAACCAGGAAGAAGAAGTAAGATAAAAAAATATTAAGATTCATTCAAATAATTGATTTATTTAACAGAATATACAATTTAAATATTTTGCATAGGAGATGATACAGAGAGCATCCAAAATAGTTTAGAACAGAGACAGGGAAGGGATGTCATTCAAAAAGTCATGTTAAACATACCTTTTCCAGAACTGCATCATCCACTAAACACATCAGTTTGGAACAAATGTCAGGTGCCTATTGCAAGAGAGAGCTTGGAGAGTTACAATTTAAAGGAACTGTGACCTTGTAAACTGAGGCCACAAGTAGTCATTTGAAAATCATTTACTTTTAGAATGGCCCTGAAAAAAACTTCAGGTTCTAATTTCAAAAACATCTGACAGAAAGTAAATTTTGAAAAGCACATGGTAACTGAAATGGCTCTAACTTTTTAGGATGAAAATGGAAAGTTGTTTGTATGTTCCTGTCACAGTAACTATGACTACATGAGGTAATGAAGAAAATGCACACAAGACACCCCTACAATTCTATTAGCTTTAATAACAATACGCACACAAAGTGATTAAATGAACTGCAAAACTTTCCTAATTTGTGCTAATCAGTAGGAATGTAAGACAAAGATTATGACAGAATTGTGAAGATCATTTTTCTGGCCCAAAACCAGACATTTTTATTCAGACGTTCTTGCATTATTAGCATTTCTATTCTAACCAAAATGTTCATTGTTTTTTTTAAAGACACATAATGCTTAACTGAGAAAGTATTGAATATGCATGTTTAAATACTACATCTAATATCTAATTGTAAAACACTGTAACAAAGATATGAGCCGCTACAGATCTCAACTGGTTAGGATTTACAACTGTGTTTTCCCAGTGAGGCAATTTAGTGCATGCCATCAAAACTGACTGAATTCAGTCCACTTATAATTTAACCATCACACCAACTTCTGGATGAATTAATCTACTGATAGCATGTAAGTGTTACTTTCTTTCAACTTAAAACTGTGTCTACCATTGGGATGAGAAAGCTGCAATGAAACTGGACGTGAGTTTTCTTTGTATAAACAACATGGTAACCAAGTGAGTCTCATGTCTTATCCCCAATTTCATTTAGATATGAATAGATATTCCCTTCTTCACTCCCCACCATCTGAATCTTATTTTAGGCTCATAACACAATATCCATAGTCTTACCTATATGCTCACAAGATGAATATGGTGCTGTAGAGACCCACAGTAACTAGTCAAGCCTTAATTCAGAAGAACAACGCTATGACCATTAGGAAATATTTCTAAACACCTATCCACCATGGAACATGTGCACACGCTGTACTATACAGTACTCAAATATATGGCAATGCAAATATACCATATGGTTTACTAAGTGACAAACATTTTTGGTAGAAGTAGACTTCCATTAAAAAACCTATCTGCCCATCTATAGTTAAATCAATGATACTGTCTAATTGTAAAAGGGAAGCTAATTATTTTTCTAGCTTCTCTTTCCTTCTTCTTTTATTGAAGAAATATCAGTATACAGAAAAAAAAAAGATTTAGAAAAAGAGTAAGGAGAGAAAGAAAAGGCAGGTTCACCAGAGATCTACTTTATTTCCCTTTTCAAACAGAAAGTGTATTCATCATAACAAATCAGTTATTAAAAGCCCATGCATCTATATAATTCATAATTCTATCATATATGAGTGTAGTGTGTGCATATGCACCTAAAAAAGAGACTACGATTAGCCAGGGTTTGACATACTTTCAATGCATTTTATTAACTATTATCCATTCTTTAGGATAAGATCTCAGAACGGTCGCTATACAAGGTAGCTATTCAATTAAAAAGTTGAAACAAAAAGTAGGCTATTAATTTTTTAAAGAGCAGATAAAATCAGGCCAGCCATATATGAAAAAGAAAAGCTTAGCAAAATAAAATGTCTTCAAGGTTCTTTCAAAAGCTACAAATAAGAGAGAATGCTAAGTGATGTTTCCAGGGTTTCTGAAACATGGCATTACATTAACAAGGTGCTATCTCAATGCTTTCTAATTTGATCAACTTTAGTAAAGGCTTGATATTAGGGCTTAAGGCCAATCTTAAGTCCTTCGAAAAGTTAGTAAGGAACTAGGTATCTTTCAAATAGCCTGATCCCAAACAACTCAGGACTTTAAAGATCAATGCTAGCACTTTCAATTAATTCCAGAAATGGATCACAAATAAAACCAACGCAAAATTGGCATGATGTGATCACAGTGTTCATCAAATACTCTTGAAAGATGAATTTCACATAATCTGAAGTTTCCAAGACAGCCATAAAGAGCACAGTGCTAATCTGCTGCAAACATAACTAAGCTGGTCATAAAAATATAGTCTAAAAACATTACCTTCGTTTTGATAAAGGATTCTATGCTTTAATAACAAGCTTGTCAGAAAACCAAAACCTGGGTCTGAACATTATTATTTCAGAGATATCAGACCACTTGATACCTACTTTGTATCTCAGAAGTTTAACTTATTTATTATATATATACTTAACTTATATTAACTTAAGTATTAACTTATTTATTATATATATACTTAACTCTCACATTTGAGAGCAGGAAAAATAGGTACTTATGCCTACACAATGAAAATAAAGAAGGTACCTAAACAAGCTCAAAACGCATAAATGAAAACTTGCATACTGAAAAATATGTACTGTAGAATACAGTGCAAAGAGCTCTAAAGACCAGCAACAGATTTAGGCTATTCCAAGGACAACCTTCCAATTGTGAAGAAGGAGTCCATTAATTCAGTTTTTCTTTTCACAGAATAAGAATAGCCACTATAAAACATCAATTTCTTGATAAATAGTGAGGTTGTGTTTTTCGTTCACGGAAATCTTCAAAATCCTATAGAAATTTCCAAAAGTCCACTGAATTATGTATCACTTTGAGAGTTCAGCAGCCAGCACCAAAACATCTAAATTAAGGACAAATATTTTGTACTTTAAAGCACTGTTGAAATGTTTTAGAGCAGAATGGGAAAAAGTTGATTTAAAGTCTGGGCTAAATAAGCAGAACTTACCAGAAGGCTAGCTCCAGATTGGAATAAGTTGTAAGGGTAAAGAATGCGTTCATAGTGAGCACGTATATGTGAACCCACAGCTTTGCCAGGAGCAAATCCCATCTTGGTAGCTATTTTAGTCCATTTTCTGTCCTTGCAAACCAAGTCAAATCCACCTTCCTCTGCAACTAGCTATAAAATAAAAATAGCTGTGTAGCCAATTATGTGTATACATGAAAACAGTGCCAAAAGATACAGCTAATAAATGGAACTATTTTGTCTCAGTATGCAGCTTTTTACTTTATCAATAAGCTATAAGTTATCAATAAGAAAACTTTAAAATATTAATTAGATATACTACAAAAAAACAATGTTTTAAGTAATCACTATGTGTACTTAAGCCCCTCCTCCCTTTTTTTTCTGAACCAGGTATGAACTCTCCAATCCCACCACTGAATTCTGGCAATGTGACAAAAGGTACAATTCCTTACCATTTTCAAATAGAAAACATAATTGTTGTATAAACTCTAAAATATGTCATTTTTAAAAACAAAGAATCAATATATATTCCCAAAACCAATTAAAAAATGAAAATCCCACAGATAATAAAGCCTCACTTGCACTGTTATCACTTTGTCCATGGCAAAAAAAATACTGTATGTCCCTAGTCACCACAAGGATGACACCATGATCTGAACCTTTATTTCTAGCAAATACATCCATTCAGTGGCCTTCAGAACTACAGTGGTACCTCGGTTCACGAACTTAATTCGCTCCGTGACTCTGGTCGCGAACCAAATTGGTCATGAACCGAATCAAATTTTCCCATAAGGTTCAATGTAAATACGGTTAATCCGTTCTGACCCCTACGAATTTGGTCGCCAACCGATATTTGATCACGTCCCAAATCAAATTTCCCTATAAGGTTCAATGTAATTACGGTTAATCCATTCTGAACCATGTTTTTTTTTTTTTAAACCACAAAAATATGACACAAAGTACAGTACGAAGAGAGAGAAAGCTAACCTTGCTCGACGCGACTTCTGGCATGGAGGACAGGAAGGCGGGTGGGGAGGCGGTTACTGCTTGGAGGAAGAGTCCCCCTCCCTACAGGAAGCCGCGACCACGTGGCACGGGACGGAAAATGGCCGCAGATCCTGTTCATAACCCGATGCGGAGTTCGCGAACGGAGGCAAAATTTTGCGACTGGAGCTGTTCGTGAACCGAATCATTCGTGAACAGAAGCGTTCGTGAACCGAGGTACCACTGTATTCTAAATTAGTTTTTCATCAAATATTGTAATGTCTTCATCTAATAAACATGCACAACTTACCCTATTAAGCTGGAACAAATCTAGAATTTTTCGTTCTACATGTGGAATTTTCAGTGTGCATCCTTGGAGTTCCCAGAACTTTGCAATCTGGTCCAGAAAATTCAGTTTCACCCTAGTCTGAGCCTATCAGAATATAATGTGGATTTATTATACAACTTAAATCAGCTGTCATTTTGAAGATTCAATTTTAGCATTCTTCAAGCCATTTTGTATATTAAAAAAAGAAACTGTAAATAAAAGATGGCCTTTGGCTATTCAAACGGAGCATTTGTTGCCAGCCCTCTGGAATATCATTCCTCCGGAGATCACACTAGCCTCAACCTTGCTAGCTTTTCACAAAGCCTTGAAGACCTGGTTTTGCCATCGAGCCTGGAGCCCTGGTACTGTGGGCAAGCCCATTTCTTAACTGTACTGAGAGTGAATGTTTGCTATATGTTGTTGCCTGGCTGCTATTTTATGTTATTTATAGTTTAGTGTATTGTTTTTAACAGGGTTTTAATTGTTAGCTGGCCAGAGTTGTGCAATTGAGATGGGCAGCCATACACATTTATTAAATAAATAAATATTTATTCTCCTGTCCACATTTCAGTGCTGCAAGCAGTACAGGAGAAGCATCAGCTGTATTTCTAAGCAGTCATATCATATATGACACTTGAACAAGAATTTTCTGCTCAAATACAGCTGGTATTCTAACAAAGTACAAAAATACTTCTTTAAAAAAAGTCTCTCGCTGAAATCATCCAAAATAAAGTTAGAATCTGATATACTGGGTAGGCAGTTACCATCAAGTTCAATTTGTAAACCAGGAGGCATTAAACACTGGGGTTTTCCAGCCATTCTACTCAAGCTTATATATTTTTAACTTGTTCATTAATGATCTAAAGCAGTGGTTCTCTATCTAAAGTCCTATCAATCACTATATCAATGAACTAGATTCTATCACACAGAAACAAAAAGCCCATTGTTTTCTGATAACATTTACAGTACTGTGCAAAAGTTTTAGGCAGGTGTGAAAAGATGCTGTAAAGTAAGAATGCTTTCAAAAATATATATTGTAATTGTTTATGTTTATCAATTTACAAAATGCAAAGTGAGCAAACAGAAGAAAAACCTAAATCAAATTACTATTTGGTGTGACCAGCTTTTGCCTTCAAAACAGCAATTCTTCTAGGTACACTTGCACACAGTTTTTGAAGGAACTCAGCAGGTAGGTTGTTCCAAACATCTTGGAGAACTAAGCGCAGATCTCTGTGGATGTAGGCTGCCTCAGATCCTTCTGCCTCTTCATGTAATCTCAGACAGACTCGATGATGTTGAGATCAGGGCTCTATGGGGGCAAAACCATCACTTCCAGGACTCCTTGTTCTTCTTTATGTTGAAGATAGTTCAGTGTATGACACTGGAGGTATGTTTGGGGTCGCTGTCCTGCTGCAGAATAAATTTGGGTCAATCACAGGCCTCCCTGATAGTACGGCATGATGGATAAGTATCTGCCTGTATTTCTCAGCACTGAGGACACCATTGATCCTGACCAAATCTCCAACTCCATTTGCAGAAATGCAGCCCCAAACTTGCAAGGAACCTCCACCATGCTTCACTGTTGCCTGCAGACACTCATTCTTGTACCACTCTCCAGCCCTTTGGCAAACAAACTGCCTCCTGCTACAGACAAATATTTCAAATTTTGACTCATCGGTCCAGAGCACCTGCTGCCATTTTTCTGCACCCCAGTTCCTATGTTTTCATGCATAGTTGAGCCGCTTAGCCTTGTTTCCACGTCGGAGGTATGGCTTTTTGTTCGCAATTCTTCCATTTAGACCACTTCTGGCCAGAGACTTCTCTGGACAGTAGGTGGGTATACCTGTGTCCCACTCGTTTCCACCAGTTCTGTGCTGATGGCACTGCTGGACATCTTCCAATGTCAAAGGGAAGTAAGCATGATGTGTCTTCCATCTGCTGCATTAAGTTTCCTTGGCCCACCAGTGCGTCTGCGGTCCTCAACGTTGCCCGTTTCTTTGTGCTTCTTCAAAAGAGCTTGAACAGCACATCTTGAAACCCCAGTCTGCTTTAAAATTTTTGCCTAGGAGAGACCTTGCTGATGCAGTATGACTACCTTGTGTCTTGTTGCTGTGCTCAGTTTTGCCATGATGTATGACCAGTGACATGAAACTGTCTTCCACAACCTCACCTTAGTAGCAGAGTTCAGCTGTTCCTCACCCAGTTTTAAGCCTCCTACACAGCTGTTTCTGTTTCAGTTAATGACTGTGTTTCAACCTACATATGAAATTGATGATCATTAGCACCTGCTTGGTATAATAGGATAATCATACACCTGACTCTAATCCTACAGATCCCTGACTTTGTGCAAGTGTACAAAGTGTGCAAGTGTAAGAATTGATGTTGGTTTGAAGCCAAAAGGTAGTCACACCAAATATTGATTTGATTTAGATTTTTCTTCAGTTCGCTCACTTTGCGTTTTGTAAATTGATAAACATAAACTACAATATATATTTTAGAAAGCATTCTTACTTTAAAGCATTTTTTCACACCTTCCTAAAACTTTTGCACAGTACTGTGTTTACAAACATTCCATTATTTATCATTTATTACACAAACTAATATTTCAATAATTTACCCTATGTCCATTCTACACTACTTCCAAATTTCACATATCTGTAGAGAACTACTTATCTAGAGTTAGGATGAGTAATAGGATGGTCAAATTGCTGACAACTTCAAATTACTTAGGATAGTTAAACCAAAACGGGGCAGCAAAGGATTTCAAATCTAAGTTTCTGAACTGGAAGTGGCCTGGCCATTAAAACTGCAGATTTTGCCCAGGCATAGGATCATGGGGCTGAGAGAACACCTCAGTGAAAACATTAACATATTAAACAGTGTCATCAATTGGGGTTTTGGAGGCATGCCTTCTCTGTTGCAGTGTCAGCCCTCTGAAACAGTATTCCCCCAGAGATCTGCATGGCTCCCACCCTGATATTCCAAAAGCCACTGAAAACCTGGCTATTCTCCCAGGCTCTGGGGCAGAGAGGTAGGTAAGACCCTGTAAGATTTTGCCTTATAAGTTTTTGTTCTGTTTTGTATGTTTTTTTCCAGACGCCTATCATCGATTTCTTTTATAGTGCTGGTTTTTTATTATGTAAAGCACCTAGAGTTAGATAGAGTCAGGAGTTCTTTAAATCTATATAAATAAAAATAATAACTTTATCACAAAAAAGAAACTGCATTAAGTAAAGAATAAAAAATAAAACTGTTGATCCCTTTTCTTAAATCTATGGTGTAACCACACTTGGTTACTACACCGAAATATTATAGAGCTAGAAATGTCAGCAAATACAATAAATGATGGGTACATCTATACCAGAATGGAAGGCTACAATGTTTGAGTCTTTTCAGGTTAATAGAAAGCTATGGAAAGGAGATGGTAATGACAAAATAGAAGTATATAAAATGATGTGTGCTGTGAAACAAATTGAGGGACTGAGATTTTAAAGCAACAATTAATTTGAGCCATAAACACTGAAATATCTACATGCTGTGACAAAAAATAATTTGAAGATTATTTAATTGGTTTATACACGTCCATAATTAATTTCAAAACTCTATATGCAATGATAAAGTATAAGAAATTCATTATTAATGCAATTTATATTTCTGGGGTCATTACCTCCAATTCATTCAGCCTTTGGATTCGTGGAGTAAAATGAAGTTTATCAACATCGCATGCAAATGGAGGCTGCCAGTCCTAAGGAAGAAGAAAAATAGCTAGTTTGATCTGAAACAATTCTCAGACACTGTATTTTCAGATGTATAGAAATCTAACATAAAAAATATAGATGGTACATTACCTCTTACAAGCACAATGGCAGACAAGGGTAATTTGGAAATCCAGTAACTAGGATCAAGCAAGTATGTTAGTGCTCACTGCCCTGTTTTTGACTCCTTCCATCTACTGTGAGCAGCTGAAGAACTGAGAATACTTCTTTTATATTTTAATATTGCCTGTAAACTGGTATCTCTGATAGAAGACAGATTCAGACACTGGGGTAACTAATCTGGTAATTCAGTAAATATTTAAAAGAATAGCAAATTATTTTCATATTATAACACACTTATTTATAAGGTATGCTAAACCAACAAGTATCATATATAAAAAGTCTTCATCTCCGAAGTTCATCTTTTTTCATGTTATTCTGCTTTAATTGTATACACATCACTTTTTCTAATTGTGTTTCATTCTTGAAGGAAATAGAAATAGGACTTTCAGAAAATTTGGCCAAATGTGAACAAGCTGGATTGTTTTTCTTATACAAATTTCCAGGCCATTTTTTTCCTCATCTTCCCTCCTTTTTATTATAGCACATTGTTAATTCATCCATTGCACAGACAACTCAGGGACACACAGACACTTAGTTTAACATAATAAATTTATTCTGATCATTTTTCATTCCACATTTTTCATTCCACAGTTAAAGTTTTGGCTATTGTTATTATTAATATCGGTTTAGTTTTATCTTAAAATTACTTAAATTCCTCATCAAAATGACCCTCAAGTATAAACCAAGTCCAGGTGATGCTATAGCTGTTCTGAACTGGTGATAGATATAGATACAGATAGATATATAGATATATAGCAATATATTCCTTCCAACTCAAAGGAATATTGGAAAGAAATTATGTAAAGGGGATCAGGGCTCTGTCACCACTATAACGCTCTGAAAATTCAAAAGAATGGGACTACATTCAGGGGAGAAGCTGGCAAAAGTTCAAAAATAGGAAAATCAGGCCAGAAGAAAAGATATCCCCAATGCATCCCTGTGGGAGAAGCAGCTGAGCAGTAGCTTGGAATGATGGTGACTGCTCCACTCTAAGCTCCCTCCTTGTCATGTGTGGAGTGGAATACATTCAGTCTTCCCTGAGTTTCCCAACACACGCTGACACAAACGTTTGGTTCCTGGTGGTAAAGGGAATGGAAATAATTCCTGAAGCCTCTGCAGGTTTTCCCTACCTGGTTGATTTTCCATGTTATGTTCTGTTGTTATTTAAACTGTTTTGTGTTTGATATTAGCCCACTAATATGGGATTACATAAATTTAAAATAGTAAAATCTAATTAACCATTATATTAAAAACTACTGTAACAGATTAGTTACAAAGACAATACAAGTAATTTTCCTTGGTTTTTGGAATATATAATATTATTTGCTCGCTTGTTTTAAATTTCTGATCTTCTGAGGGACTAGAGAACTTGTATAATTAAGCCATAACTTCTTCAGTGGTTCTCATCCTTCCTCTAAGGCCAGTTCACTGTTTGGGAGGCGGGGGGTGGGGTCCAGGTCTAGGCCCCTGTTTGGTAGGGTGCCACAGGGCTTGACTCTCTCCCCTCTTCTATTTAACATCCATATGAAACCGCTGGGTGAGATCATCCAATGGCACAGGGTTAAGTATCATCAGTATGGTGATGACACTCAGTTATATATCTTAGCCCAGCCCTGAGAAGATACTTTCCCAATACCTGGAAGCAGTGCTGGTCTGGACAGGGAAGAACAAGCATCAGTTCAATCCCCACAAGACTCAATGGCTGTGGGTTTTAGGGCCTTTTGGATCTAGTATTTTTCCATCATTAACCCTGAATGGGGTTACACCATCCCAGCCAGAGCTGGTGCACAATCTTCAAGTTCTCCTGGGGTCACAGCTGTTGCTCATGGAGTAGATGGCAGCCACGGGCAGGAGAGCTTTTGCACAGATAGATCTCAGGAACCAGTTATGCCCATTCCCAGATCAGGAGGCACTACTCATGGTCATCATGCCTTAGTCACCTCCGAACGGACTACTGGAAAGTGCTGTACATGAGTCTGCCTTTGAAGAACATTTGGAAGCTTCAGCTGGTCCAGAATGCAGTTGCATGTACAGTTTGGGGCACACCATGGTACACCCATGTAACAACACTACTATATGAGCTTTACTTAGCTCCCAGTAGGCATGGCATGGGACCAAGTTACTTGCAGGACTACCTCTCCCTGATGGTTTCTGCTTGTCCCTCTAGATCTAGCAGAGTGAGCATGCTCTGGATATTGTTGCTAAAACAATGTCACCTGGTGAATCTCTTCTCTGTTATGGGACCTGTCCTATGGAACAGTCTGAAATATGGACAGCCCCCAGTCTATTGGCCTTTCATAAGGCCATGAAGACCCAGCTCCTCCAGATATTGGAGTCAGGATGTTAGTATAGGGACTGTGGTAGAGATGTATGTGACTAGTGATTCTGTGGTTTTACTGAGCAACGATGTAGTTTTATTTGGTTTCTTTGGTTTACTGGAGTCCCTTGCTTTTACTCTGTTTGCTGCCCAGCATTTCTTGGATAGATGGGTGACTATATTAATAATAATTATTATTATTATTATTATTATTTATTTATTTATTTATTAAACCTGTATGTCACCTGACTCTCACTGACTCTGGGTGGCTCACAACAATCAAACAAATAAATTACAATCAAATCAATAAAACATAAAGATAAAGATAGAAGATGGCAAGTGCAATGAAGCGAGGGGTCTCACCCTTCCTCGCCAAAGGCCTGGGTGAAGAGCCAGGTCTTCATGGCTCTTCTAAACAACACCAGAGTGGGGGCCATCTGGATTGGGGAGGGGACCTCTTTCCAGAGGGCAGGCGCTAAATTGGACTGATAAATAAATAAAAATAAAATGAACTTGTGTACATTCCAAAAATAATTGTCTATGCATTATTGAACGTTATTCCAGATAAGTTTTCAAAAGACTGCATCCTCTCAATACAGGACAATTATATATTATTGAATAGTTATATTTCTATCCTGTTCCCATCAGCATAGGTGAGTGACTGAGGATGAGAGAGAATGATAGAGCTATTTTTGTCTATTAAGATTGGTGGCAGGGGATTGGAGACCGAGTCATTCAGGTTTTAATCCATATACATTGCTATTTCTTAATCACATAATAAAGGGTCTTTTTTTTAGCTTTTTTCTTTTTAAAAAAGTTTTATTTTTTTCATACTGTAATGACATTCAGCTATTCATACTCATTTAGCATAGAACCATTAGTAGAACAACAGAATATGAGATTTGCCACATTAATATATAGTGGGAAGAGGTGGATACCTAGTAATGGAGATGGCCTCATCACAGCCACAACAGTTCTGGCATGCTTCTCTCCCCCCTCATCTCTGCTGGCTAAAACTACAAGCCAAGACACAGAATACACTATCACCCCCATGTGAGGTGTCTTGGCTTTACCTTTACAAGGCTCTCCATACAGCACAGGCAACAAGATACTCCTTCTTGAGACAAAGACATAATGCAATTTCCTCTTGGCTAGTTGTTTTATAGCTTCTTAAAGTCTCAACCACAATTCCAATAACTGAAGGATGATTTTAGTAGTTTACTTGTAACAATGGAAAGGCTTCTGCACATGTGCAGAAGCTTCTTCCAATTACTAGAACTCCTTGGAAGATAGAAAGCAAAACAAAGCAACATAGCTATCTTGGTATTAAAAATGAGGGGGTTACCTTGCTTCATAAAATAGCTTCAAGTCTTCATTGAAGTCAAGCAGCCTCTTGAAAAATCTGTGGAGCCCTATAGACAATGTATTACTATCTATCCAAGCAAATTAAAAAATGCTTCATAGCACAGAAAAAGAATCCAACATGTACCAGTTATATGGCATATGATTATGTCACTAAGTATGTTTCCAGCAAAAATGTGGTCCCAATCTTATATTTGTTGGGGAAAAAAGAAATGCCAAAAATAAGAGTGGGGCTGATTAGCATACAGAAAGGAACAAAATGTAAAATGTTGTGTGTTTGCCAATTTTCCCTAGAAATGCCTCCCACAAGACCATTTCCTTCCTTCCCATTTGGATTCATTTCTGGTTTCAGAACTTGATCTGAAAAAAAAAAAAAACCTCAGAAAATACAGGTAGTCCCCGGGTTAAGAACACCAGGGTTACAGATGACCAATAGTTAAGAACAGAGCCTACTGTAGCAAAATTCAAATTAAATACACAATGGTTCAAGTTAATTACACAATACTATTTATACAGTATTATACAATAATACTGTTCTGGCTCACATACAAATTCAACTTAAGACCAGACCTTGGGAATGGAACTCGTTCTTAAACTGGGGACTACCTGTATATTTGCAAGGGAGAATTTATGTAATGAACCCTAATTTTCTCTACAAGTATCACCTTTCCCATTACCACTATGTTATATTATTTTTAAAAATCCAAGGACTGAAAATCCTGTTTTTCCTTCATCACATTATGTGGCCCTTCGAGATACTTTACTCACATTTTTTTCTATAAGGACATGATGTCCAAAAATATGGTCTTAGCAAAACAGGATTTTGTGAACAAGTTATCATCTATTAAGAAAATATGCCTTGATATATGATCAATCTATTTCTATCTTTGTATCCTATTAATATCTTATTTCTGAAATTTCCACAAAGCAAGCTCTTCAATTCTATAGTCCTACTGCAGGCAGTAATTTTTTTCATCCCACAGGTATATATCCTTTTCACATTTAGTCTAATGTATTACCTACACAAATTACTTTGCTAAAAATTTAGAAAGCTTCCCATCAGTTCTTTTTGTGACTTAGATTCCTTCTAAACATTTTGCCAACTTTTTAAAATAATTATTTGTTCTGTATCTGTCTCTCCTTTATTGTTGATTCATGCAGATCAAGTACCACCATCACTACAAATTGTTCTAACATAGGTTATGAATCAGCTATAACAATATTGTAAATATAATTTTTGCCTGTAGCAAATTTCAGTTCTTTTTCATAGTACTGAGTACTGTGATATATACATCTGAAACACAGAGACTATCATACCAGTGATGAAATTATTCATGTGTCCTGGAAAGTAAAAAAAAAAATAGAATACACAGCCCATTTTACTATACAACTCCAATATTCTAACTTAAATACAGGTAGTCCCTGGGTTAAGAATGGCCAGGTTACAGACAACCCATAGTTAAGAATGGAGCCTGTTTTTGCAAAATCCAAGTTAAATATACAATGATTCAAGTTGAATACACAATGGTTCAAGTTCATTATACAATACTACTTATACAGTATTATACAATAATACTGTTCAGACTTACATACAAATTCAACTTAAGGACAGATCTTGGGAACAGAACTCGTTCTTAAACTGGGGACTACCTGTATACTAATAAGGGTATTTACTACTAAGAATAGTGAAATTAATAATTAAATTAGAAGAATGATATATTCTAGGATTGCTTTTACTAAAGAGAACCAAAGTTCAAACGATTCACTACAGGTTGATAAAATCAGAACATAGTAGTAACCTTTTTCTGAGACAAAAGCTTGCTTCACTACTGGTAAGTCATTATAAAAATTCACTAATTTAAATATTAAATTATTTATTGCTTTGCATACAAAAAGAAAAGGTGATCCTATATGGAATAATGCTAAATCTAATACAATATCACAGGTTGTACCTTATCCACTGATTCATATTTATTTTCCATCCTTGGATTTTAAGGTGTGTATGTTCACCAAGTTTTTTAATATATGCAATGCACTGACTCCAGGCTGTTCTCACAGCTCTAGATGCATTCACTAGTTGTTCTCTGCTTCATCAGAAATTAGGCATGCCTCAGCATGTCATGATTCACCAAAACATCAGGTTGGTTTAAACCTGTTGAAGGCTTCAATAGAACAAATAATCCTTAAATTATCAAAGATAATAATATGGATATTTTTCTTCAGGAAACACTGGGCTTCCAAACCCTTTAGTATGGCCTAAATGAAGCAATACATAAAAATGATTAAGCTTCTCTCAGTAATGGAAAAGCAAGATCAGATAGCATTAATATAATCAGCGATATGACATTCAAGAATTGTCACGGTCTGCAAAACTCTCTTCTAGATTGCCGTAAGGAAGAAAGGAAAATACTATCCCTGAATAAGTTCTACAGAAAAGTTTACAGATCAGACCCAAACCATCACACAGCCTCTGTGGTTGCAGCTGAACTGCAAGTAGAGTATTGGTTTAAAGAACTCAGAATGGATGAAATGTATAATAGTGTAAACAATCTTGTTAGCAGGAATTACAGATTTTCTTGAGGAATCAACCAATCAAATCCAGATTACTGAGAGAAATGGTAATTAGGAAGATGATCTGGAATGGAAATGGGAATGGATTTTTAATCAAGGAATAATGGAATGACTGGAACCACTGGCATCCACTGAAGTCAAAGAGAGCAGACTGACAAAAGCAGCATTGTGTTGTAAACCCTACCCCAGGAATAATGGAAGCTACAATCCAGAACACCTTAGCATCAGGTCCTTACCCCTGCTTTTAATGATAATGCTAGACTACCTTTTCACATGTGTTTTGGTCAGTTTGATACTTCATCTAGAATAGGGTACAGTATCATCTTGGTATAGCACAAAGATTTCATTTCCTTAAAGATGGTGAGCAGTATATGTGTCATCTTATCAAGGAATGCAGATTATTCTTACTTTATAAAACGAATAAAATACAGTGAGGCATATGATGTTGACACCCATTCAGCTACCAGTTAAGGAATGGAAGCAAGATTCATGTATTTGTCAGCAGATGGGACAGAACTAGGGCAATTCAGATGAAATAACAGCTCATGCATTATAGGTTGTTACATGAATGAAATGGTGTATGCCTGGGTTTATGCACTTCCCTCTCCTTCATACCCAAAGAGAGATTTAAAGCTTTCATTCCCTCACTATCAACAACTATGGTTTCTTGATACTTTTTCAATCATAATCTAAGAATAATATATTGTGTCACCTCATTCATGGTTTATAATCTGGACCTGGTCTTTTCAGTGACAACTTCTAGACTTATTGCAGTAGAAAATTTGCCATCTCTTTTATAATGAATAAAATATATTTAATGATAAATGAGGTATTTCCTTATCCTATCACTTCTGAAATAGGAAGCTGTCATGTAAACTCAGTAAGAAATAACTGTCTTTGGTTTTTTTTAATATTAGGGTATACACATCCTAACACTGACCAACTTATTCACCTTTCATGAGCTATAAAGCTGAACTTTTCAACAATGTATAGAAAACTACTGCAGAAATGAATTTGAAGGTGAACTGAGGTAATCAAAAATAAACTTATGAGAGAAATAACTCTCAAAACATTGGAGGAAAACATCTGGGTCAGCACATATTAAATGTATTCGACAATACCTATTAAATTCATAACCATAATTCCTAGATATTAAGAGAGCAAAGGGGAAGCAATCTAAAACCCCATTTAACACATTAGGTTCACAAAGCAGCTTTCCCAAATTAAAACTCTAATAATTTTTAAAAAGAAGTAGAAAGTTTAAAGCTGTGCATCCAATCACCAAATCAAAATTCATTCCATACAAATTGTAGAACTTTTGGGCCAGCCATGAAAAAGACGTATCACATACTAATACTTTACCTACACAAATTTAAAACAGCTTATGAATTCTAGAAGAATTACAGCAAAGAATTCCAATTGCATGGTTGGCTGGAGAAAACAAAGCCTTGCCCCCTTCTCACTAAACTTTCTGCTGCTAGTTGTCACCACTAATAATACTGTTTCTGGTGGAGATGGAGCATTCTTGATCCTACTTGTCTCTTTAGACATTTCTCTGAAGATATTACCACCAGTATCATGCTTGAAAATGAGTTCTATTCCTCATTCTGCAACAACTTTTCCATTTTGGTAAACACTGTCAGATGATTGCTTTAAATCAGCAGTATTCAAGTTTGGAAGTAAAGATTCATTTACCACCTGAGCAGAACTCTAGACAAATCATCATCCCTCCCATTTAACTTAACAACTGCTCTTTAATTAGTTGGCATTTATGATGCAGAAACCAGCAAAAAGCAGTTATCTAGATGGAATTTTGGATTAGTAATATAAGGTATGGTACAGGTTTCCATTTTTGGAAATGGATTTTATGTTAATTATGACATGATTGTTTCAATTTGGCCTATTCATATTCAGAAAAAAAAGTTCTATAGCTTTTCTATCAATTCTGCTTAAATCAGAAGATTAAATATGGTGTAAATAACTCCACTAAACAGCCCTTGTAATTTTTTCGCCATGTCATCACAACCTAATAATTGGTTAGAGCTAACTAGAATTACCTGATTCACAAGCGTGCTACAGCAGCCTTAATTCAAGATTTAGATCTTGATTAATCACAATCTGACCAACTGTATGTTACAGAAAACTATATTTATAGGAATAAAAATTGAAATTATTAAGAGGGGAAGAGGAGGAAGTAAACATTTACAATAAAATTTTGATATTTTTTAAAAATCTTGATATTATTAAATCTATTAAATAAATATTTCAAAATAAGGTCAAAAGTTTCAAATGTGATTTTTTAAACTGGAACAGATGAGCAATGGATTTGAGAAACTATCATATCTATATAAACATATAATACTGGATGTAATCATTTTAAGTACCCAATTCTCAGAATATTCACTAATGACTATGTTAGCTATGGAATTCTGGGAATTGAAAGCCACACATCTGGAAGGCAACAGAAGGAAAGCTGTCCTAGGTAGAAGTATGTGGGACAGATATGTCCCATTAGGAAAATAATCTAACACAGGACCCAATAAAATAGGATTTGAAATCAATTGTTGTAAACTGAAAATCTCATTTCAGGAATTAATTACAGTAATATGATCATTTAGTGCTCTAGCGCACACACGCACACACACTGTTTATGAAGTTCTGTTTCAGAACTTTCTATTTTGAAAACTTCTATGTTGTCTAGCATTTTAAAGTAGTCTAGCATTTTTAAAAATGAACTGCAGTTCTAATAAAGTAGTGTTATTAATATAAATATTAAAATAAAGTAATTCAATGTATGTTCAAATGTGTAACATTCCATATTTTAATCTCCAAAATAAGTTCTAAGCAAGTATGTATGATAAACATCTAGTACTACAAATGGGGATTTTGCTAATCTTAAGGGCAGAATGAACTTTAAGGTGGAAAATAATTTCCAGTTTTGAATAGTTATCTACTTCTTATCCAGAAAGAGTATTTTCTGCCAATGAATGTATATAGTGTTCATGATAATAAAGGGACCATTTTTCCTGAACATTTTAGATGAGGAAGATATTTCTCCAAAAACATGCATTCCATTGCAGGTTCAGTAAGTTAAATGGTGTGTTGTTTCCCAAGTCCATACTGGTTCATAAATATTTTTTAAATGTACACATGTTACCCAATGTATAAACATGTACAGTGGTACCTTGGTTCACGAACGCTTCTGTTCACGAACAATTCGGTTCACGAACAGCTCCAGTCGCAAAATTTTGCCTCCATTCGCGAACTCCGCATCGGGTTACGAACAGGATCCGCGGCCATTTTCCCTCCTGTGACATGTGGTCGCGGCTTCCTGTAGGGAGGGGGACTCTCCCTCCAAGCAGTAACTGCCTCCCCACCCGCCTTCCTGTCCTCCACGCTAGAAGTCACGTCAAGCAAGGTTAGCTTTCTCTCTCTTCGTACTGTACTTTGTGTCATATTTTTGCGGTTTAAAAAAAAAAACATATGGTTCAGAACAGATTAACCGTAATTACATTGAACCTTATGGGGAAATTTGATTCGGGACGCGATCAAAAATCGGTTGGTGACCAAATTCGTAGGGGTCAGAACGGATTAACCGTATTTACATTGAACCTTATGGGAAAATTTGATTCGGTTCACGACCAATTTGGTTCGCGACCAGAGTCGCGGAATGAATTAAGTTTGTGAACCGAGGTACCACTGTACTTAAAACAATATACTGATTTCAACAGGTCTCAAGTTTGTACAATCAGACTAATCCTGAGAGAGTTAAGAGCAGCTAACCTTACTGAAACCAATAAATAATATGGCATAAACTCAGGCCATGCAGTCATGCATAGCATTTAAAATTGGTACAAAAGAAGTCTTCAATTATAAGAAGGTGAGAAACGGAGAATAGATTGTTATTTAAACAGTAAATGGGCCAGTTTGAGATAGTGAGTCATTATCTGGATTCACAAAACTTCATGGACATTTTTTTTCCACATCACAGGAATGTGAGCTGCCTTATTAAGTTAACTTTTCCTCTTAGTCTGCAGGAAAATTACATTTAATTTATGTCAGCACACTTCAAATTCTTCCATTAGATTATATTATTTAAAAATAACAGTCAAGAATAGGGGTCCACAAACATTCATGCCAGATAACCATAAACATAATTCTAGCCTGTTGCATCACCACCCACTATGGAAAATGAAAGCTACTTATGCACATAGTACTAGAGAATCTCTTCAAAATGGTAGTCTCACTTTCTAGAAACAACTAGCTGCCAAGTCCAGAAAAAATGTGAATAGTTTGCTTATTTTAACTATCAACAATTAATACATCAAAGCAGAGATGGCTGTGTTGCCATAGGACACGTTACATCCCATATACTGATCTACAGACCAGGTATGCTTTGTCCAATATGACCTCTATTATACATGATCAGGCTGTATTATAAAGATGGTATCACTTACAAAAAGAGTTTCAAATGTAGAACATATGTTATCAGACAATGTGAGATAACAAATATAGAGATCAGGCATGGGAAGTAGTTTTCTTCTTGAAAAACATCTTAAAAGACCAAATTAGTTCTTTATCCTTCCACAATACTGCACCAATTTATATGAAACATATGTCTCATTTATTTTCAGTCCATTTTCTAAAATAGACTGAATTTTATTTTAAAAATCTCTCCTTAATTGGCAGAATTCCCAGGTAATTCAGATGCCGCTTGGTCATCCTAGTTTTTGAAATTTATCTCACAAACATGTATAGATCTGCCCTAAAACACTGGAATTTAAAGTGACTGTTTTGTGAGCCATTATTCTGTTTTACAATCTTAAATGTAGAAATTTTATCTGGTTTGATAACAATAAGTTTAAAAGTAGAGAAAATTATTTAAATTAGAAAGAGAATCTACAAAAGATAGCTATAGTATCTTTCATAGAATTATTTTTAAATCAGAAGGTGTACTATTTAGAATGTATGTGAGTGCTATCTCACCATGTACTGCTTTTAAATAAATCTTATTGAAATAAATGGACCACCAGAACAAAGATGAGTATCTTTTAATTAGCGGAAGAGAAGTTCCCACATACCACTTTCTTCAGTTAGATTGACTAATTAAAATTAAAAGTTATTTTCAAATGTGTCCAAAACAAAACATGGATAGAGTTAAAGTTTTAATAGAACTTCTAACTTTATCAAAATGTCTTATCTTCCAAATCAAATGCTTTTAAGAACCCCTCACTATAATGAATGCTGCCTGAGGCTATTTGGTCTCCTAAATGAAGATACCTTTATTTTTGGTGGAAGGAATAGATATATCCCTTTTAAGAAGCAAACATCTGATTTTTCAAATACTTCCTTCTCATCCACATTTGATCTTTTTTTACCAAATTCAAATAACTGTACTAATAAAGCTACAGCCAGTAACAATGAAACAATAATTATCAGGCTCTTGTACTCAAAACTACCCTTTTGCAGCCTGCTGTAGTGCCTGTTTATATTTTTAATGATGAAGACTTATCACCCTTCCCACTATGTATTGCACTCTAAAATGGTGGCCATGTCTGCCTAGGATTCTAAAAGAAAAGATCTCTCCAAACTCCAGTGCAATATATTTATCCATTTTCAACTTTAAAATATGGATACCTTTATTAAAATCAAGCCAGATGGCTCTAGAATGGCCACAGAATTGGTTTTATAGCTACAGAAAAGAGGGAAATAAAGAAATCTTCAGCTTTAGCTCAACCACAATGCCAACATGGAGGGCAACACCCAAGCAGCTGTCTCATTTAGGTCTTTACACAATGATTGCTCTAAGTATTTATATTGAAAGCAGCAGTGTAGCTCTAAAGAATTTGACAAAACTTAAACTTTGTTTGACAAAGTACCTGACCAGACACAAAACTACTTTCAAAATATCCAACTTCATGAACTGGCTGTCTCTTACAATTTCCTCTAAAACTACTTTCATTGTAGAACTCCACACTTTTTAAACACTTAAAAATATATCATATAGCATACACTTTCCATTACTTGCCTGCAAGGAGAAAATGTAAATCTAGTCTTGCAGGGAAGTTTTTAAGCCCTTTATGAAGTTAAAACATTTTTAAAGCTGCACCCATGATGCCTAGTTAGATCTTCCGCTTGGATAGAAACAAAAGCTTCAACTGCTCTTTAAAGGCAGTGCCCACTAGCGACCCTCGGAGAAGTCATCCCAAGAAGGCCCTTCAAAAACAACACCGAGATAACTTCTTCCTTTGATCTAAAAACCCGGCAGCTTAGAAATGTTGCGTGCGTGTGTGAGAGAGAGAGGGAGAAACCGAATAAAAGTACGCGTTTGTTTCTTGCTTCCCAAATTGTCAGTTAGACCCCACAAGGCAACTTTACTTGGACCGCGGAGGGTGGCGAGCGAGCAGAGTTTCTCGAGTGGAGTCAGGGGCCAAAGCAAGAGCGATGGGGGAGCTCGCCGGCAGCCATGTTTGTGGGTCTCCCTCGGGGAACCGAGCCTCGAAGCCCGCTTGATTACAAGAACGGCCAAGCGACACCCCACACTCCACTTTCAGCCGAGCGAGTTGGGGGGGGGAGCTATTCCGGGCTGCGAAAACAAGCCAACCTGAAGCACACAATGCTTTTCAGGATACCGGACTCCTAGGATGGCGAGGCGAGGAAGGGGCTCCCCCTGCCGCCCCGTTGTTCCCCCTCACTACCCCCGCGACGGAAAGCCTCGAGCTGTCCCAGAACGGATGGGTAACAGGGAATCCCTCTTAGGAAAGGGCGCACTTTTCCCCGTGATGTCGCGGGGGGTGAGGACGAAAGAAGGAGGGGAAGCTTCGTGCAAGAGGAGAGGGCGGAGGAAGGGGGAGTTGGGGGAAAAGTTTCTGAGCAGGGACGGACGGGGATGCCCGGCAGCCGAGTTCAGTGAAAGCCTGGGGAGGGGAGAGATACTGGGGTCTCCGGAGGACCGCGTCGAAAGGGGGCGAGTGGCCGGGGAGACGGCTGGTCCCCAGTCTATTTTCAGGCAAGGCTTCCCCCCTCAGCGCCTGGCTGGGGTGTGGGCAATAGATCGACCCTGTCCCGCGGGTCGTCGTCAAGGCTCACTCACCGGCGGTGGCCGCACCTTGCAGATCCCGGTCCGCTCGGCAATGGGCCGGATCTTGTGGATAAAGCCGAAAGGGTCTGCGAACTCTTCCCAGCTGGGCTCGAAAACGGGGCACTCGGGCGGCGGCAGGAACTCGGCCATGGCCAGCTAGATCGCCGGCAGGACGGGCAGCTCCGACTAAGGCAACCGTTCCGAACAATCCCCCAACAGCCAAAGCGTCGCTGAACACCTCTAGAATGGACCGTGTGCCTCCGCGCGAGAGGGAGGGAGGAGGAAAAAGAGTCCGTGGCTGAGGACAGGCTCTATGAGAAGTGCCCCCCCCCCCGCTTTTTCTTAGGGGCTGTCGTTCATTCTCACCACATGGGGTGCCAAGCCCTCCTTCTCCTTCCCACCCCTTTGTTTGGGGGTCGGGCGGCAAGACTCTTCCGAAGCAGTTAACAGAAAACAGGGCTATATCTCCTCACTTGCAGAAGGTTTCTCCCCTGGCGACTGTGGCTGGAGTTTAGGGCCTACTGGGCCCAAAGGATCGCAGGTTGACAGGAAGAAAGGCTTTCGGCCCCTGTACCGTGGCTCTCGCGGTGGCGGATGGGACGATTGGGAACGAGGGCCAGGCCTAAAGGCCCGATGGCGAGCAGTCTCCCATTGTTCGGATTGGTTCAGTCGAACCCGTTGCTACAAACTTTAGTTACCTTTAGTTGGTATAATATGTACAGTCGTGGATGGATGGGACTCTGAGGAGTAGACCCTTGGCTTGAATTAGCTGAGATTGCTTAAGAAACCGGGGTGTGTCTTGGCCTGGATGCACGTACTCTTGCAGCCATGTGCACAACAGAGTCACTCCATTTTCTACCTCCAGCTGTAATTTATGTCTGCCCCGTTTACCTTTTCTTTGTTTTTTTCCACATAGCTATAAAATCGTTTTGAATAACTATTTTGGTATAAATAAAGCCATTTTCTATCTTTGAGCTATTGAGATTCTCTAAGTATAATAAGAAAACATGACATATGAAAGCAAAATAAGCCTCCTGCCAAAATCTCAGGCATAGTTTTCAATTTAAAAATAAAGGCAAATTTCTGACACACATCTCTCCCAAATCTTGCCGTCCAGATCAAATGGTTCATCTGCCTCCTTTCCCCACCCCTGCAGCCCTGAGATGAGGAAGTGCCATAGAAAGTCGTATTTGTTTTATTATACTGTTGACTGATATCAATTTTTATCAAGTTTTAAGTATCAGATGGTCATAAGTAGGATAGGGGAGAGATCAGGGTATCAATTCTTCTGAACCCTCTACTATTTTTGGTAAATTAAAAGGTATATTTCTGATGCAACAGAACAATGCACACAAAGAGGGATGGGACTGATATATCTGTACATTCTTTAAAGCAAATTTGGCATTATGAAAAATAAGCATCCCAACAAGGTACAGTACATGTAACTATCAACAGTCTATTGAAAACTGCTTGTTTTACATTAATATTTTGAACAGTATCACAGGAAGAGACTGAATTTCTTTGTATAGTCTACAGTACTATTTCAGAATGGAAATTGGGTGAGGCCAAGAAAAGGTAAATCATGTTTTTTCTCTTACAGTAATTGTAGTTTTTAATCTATCTTTTTATTAATCTAAAATAACTGAACAACTTGATTCTGCTTGTTTGGCAGTAAAGTCTACTGAATTCAGTGACATTTATTTTCAAGTAAGACTGATGTCCACTTGACTGCATACTGCATTTCCAGTGATTCTGGGAATTATTTTACTTTGCAATTTATCTTATCTTAAAAATGTGTTACTTTTAAACATATTGGCCCATGAAATCTTCTATGATAAATTTACTTTGTCTTAACTTTGGCTTCTTAAACAGTGTCCAAAATAACATTGCTTTATATTGGTTCCAAAAGAATGCTGAGGTTCTAATATTGAAGGAGAGGCAAATAAAATAAAATAAAAAGGCTTCAGTATTCATTTAAAGAAAAAAAAGCATGCTTGGTATCCTGGGTTTTATCATAAAGCAGAATTCTTTAGTAGTCTTTCTCAGAACTAAATTGAATATAGCAATTTCAGAAAACAGATTCTAAAGCTGTGTGTGAATCCTCTCAGAACATAAGAGCAATTTTATTCTAAATATATTAAGATTTTTTCTCCTATATAGCAATTTATTTTAGCTTGAACAAAAATATACATGCTTGTTTAAACTTCTTATAAGATTAAGTAATTTCCTCATATAGACCTGCTTGCTATATAAAACTTTGGGATTTGTCTTTGTTTCAGAAACCTATTATGGGATTGTTGCAGTGCTAGAGTTCCTCCAACGGAAGATCACTCGAGGCCTCTAAGCTAATGAGTTGCACGCAGAGAACGCCAACCACATAGGTCTCTACTCTCTAATCCACCTTCGCCTTTATGATCTATGTTTACATGTGCGGAGCGATCTTTCACAGCTGACAGCCATCTCAGTGCCGGCACTTCTTTTTTTAAAGAGCCTCTCTATTCTCCGGGATAGGCCGAAGGCTTGGGGAACGTCATAAGGGGAGGGAGGCTGAGCTGTTTCATTGTCTGCGCCTGGCGCTGTGCAGTGGGAAGCCTTCTTTTCCAGTGTAAATCACTGCACGGGGGGCGGGGGGGGGGAGGAGAGTAAACTGGAACGCTGCTCTATGTGTGGCTTTCTAGCCTGCATAGAAGAATCGAAGGCCCTTCAGTACGGGCTTGTAGGCAGATCACTGGAGTCTCCGGGACAATGGAAACTGGTGATTGGATGGGAGGAAGAGGACGATCCGAGCAATCATTATACACTGATGCAGCAACTCCATCTTAAATGGGTTTACTTTGATCCTCCACTGAGGTAAAGGAGACATTTACTCCCTAGTAAGTATGCAAATGCATGTGGAGGATTATAGCTTTAGCATCTGGGACTGTAATCCTACATCAACTTCCTTGGGAGCAAACCCCATTGATCTCAGTGTGATTTACTTCTGAGTAGTGATTAATAGGATTCTCCGTGTTAAATGTGCCACGGTCCTAGAAAAATCAGCCAGAGAGTTGGTACTTGTTAACATACTTTTCCCACTGGCAATGAGGCTTCTGTGTATCAATACAACTTTGACCACTCCATATTTTGCAGAATATGCTTAAACTCCGACTAAACTCTCCTTAACCAAGTCTTAGCTGTGGAATCCTTGGGGTCTTAGCTTTCCAAAAGTGGTTCACGTTAACTGCCTCCCTGTCTTGTTCTCTGGATGTTTAAGCCTTCCTCATTAGCAGAATTCTTCAAGAAGAAAAGGGTGGGAATATTGGAATTATTCCAAAAAGTTTTATGCAAACAGGTTCCTCCCTGTGCCTTCTTCTCTGCCATTGTGAGTTATATACAGCCTTCCTGAGTTAATCAGCACCTTTTTGTTGGGGGGGAAGGAGATGCTTTCTTTACTAACAAAAGTTCAAACCATCTCCCTCAATATCACCCAGCAATCTTTCAAATCGTGGCATGCAATCATTTTTAATCAGTCCTTATCCTCCACCCTCCCTAACAGCTATGCCTCTGATTCAGTTTCACACGAAGCTCAAGGTACCCATACAATTCTGTATTGTGTGGGAAATTTACGGTACAGGATTCCCCGACCCGGTAACTTAAGAGCCTGGGGGCTTTGTCCAAATCACCTTTCTAACTAGCACAGTATGTGGCATCTAAGCTTTTCTGATCCTGTTCAAACCCCACCCCACTTCCGATTCTGTTAGTGGCAAAAGATGGTGAAGGCAGGATGGACGGTGATGGAGGTGATGTCATTTGGTTTATACACTGCTCTTTGATAACCAGAACCTTACACTCGGATTAGCATCCTTCGGCTTTTGGCCGGTGTGTCAGTCCACTTGAGGACAATTAGCAGGACAAAAGGAAGAACAATCCTCTCTATGTCAGATTATCAAAGGGAAGTACAACCTACACAGGATGGGGCCAGATCCTGTAGACGAAGTCCAAACCCCTCCATCAGCATCTATCTACCAGTGGTCTCCTGTTGTACGAAGGTGGGGAGTGAGAAAACAGGAGAGCCAACAAATAGGCCAGGTATTACCAAGGTGTGGTGACTGACATCACCCTATCCTCAGGTACTGACCCAACAAAGAGGGGAAGGGCCAAAGTGCCTTGCATAGAATACAGCCCCCACCTGTAGGGAGAGAGGAAGAATCTTGCTCTCTAGGACCCAGGGGAGCAGCAGGAGCTGCACGTAGCACACGTGTATTCGCTACCGTATTTCTGGACCAATCTGCTCCTCCCCCATCCGAAGGGAGAAGTCGTCACTCCTTCGACATGGCCAGGGTACCACCCCCTCTATTATCCGGACTTTTAGTTTGCCCCTCCCCGCCTCCTTCTGCCCCTCTGCTCCTAGGTATGCGATAGGCAGGTTTGCTAGTGTAGCAACAGCTGGTGGATCTAGGCCTTTCATTTGCACGTCAAGTGCTTAAGATATATGCTAATGCCCGGGGCATGGTAGAGGTCCGCCTTTTTACCTTCTTGCCACACTCAAGAGAGTTAATGAGTTATGAAAGGTGACAGTGTACACCCTTTTAGTGCTTGCTAAAACTATGCAGCAGATTAACGACTGTAAGGATTGAAGTAGGGAGTGGTTTTATTCTGGATTAATTAAAAACAGAAAAGCCCCAAGGATCTGTGTCTAAGTGGTTGTGTACAAAAATGTGGAGCATAATCCAGTGCATATATGACAATGAATCTCATGGCATCTTAAAGCTGTGATACAGCCTGGGGAAGCCAAGAGTGCCACTTCCAGAGACCAGCAGGTGAGGGAGGCAGTGCTATACAGGCCAAGTACCTAAGTCTGCATGGGTATGTAGGGCCCACCAGGACAGCTGATGGAGGTAGCTACAGAGCCCTTTTTTATTTAAAACAATATAATCAAATCCTCTACTTAGCAACAGATCCTCATTTTATATTAGCCTTTTCTAGTACAAAAAGTAACATATACACATGACAACAGAAGCAAAACTCAGTAAAATAATCATAAGTTGGTAAAATATAAAAGTACTCAGAGGTTGGCTAGAGTTTTTTATGTTAATATGTGAGCAATTAAAAGTGGCAGGAAATAGCAAAAAGAAATATTCTCTTTTACAACTGAAGTAGTTCCCACAGCATTCTAAAGGGGGCACAATAAGAAATAAGCAGGAAGCATTACATGCAGAGCCTAAAATCGTCTAGCTGCTTCACCATGGCTTACAATACATTAATCATAATGAGGGTAATATTTAAACATTTATTTAATGGCAATGGCCCTCCCTGTGTTCTCTTTCTATTAAGTAAAAGCTACATACTAAGCAGTGTAGATAACAAACTTTAAAAGATCTGGGTTAAAAGATACTTGAATCCCCCTTATATTTTAACAGTAAATGGCAGCTTCAACTTTAACATAATGTTCCATGGCAGATCTATCCATAGAGAAAAGGAGAATTAATGGTCCTTGTTTAAGCATATCTATGGTGGGACCTACAAAAGGAGTCCCATTAAAGACAAGACTTCATATATATTTAAGTGGGACTAATACCAATATGGAGTTCTCTATTTTTTGTTTAGCTAATAAAGTGATGCTTAGAATAGTCTTCCTCAGTCTGGTACCCTCAACTTATCTGAGACCGGCTGCCCTCATCATTAATCCACCATGGTTATTGGCACACATCTAGGAAAGTTGGTGGAGCCTGGGGAGCAGCTTTCACTTAGCAACTTCCATAAACTAAAAGAAAAATGTAAATGTCAAAGCATATACACACAAAAATAGTTCCTCAAAGGAACATAACAGTAAAGTGTTAAACCAACACAAAACCTTATAAAATGATTAAAAATACACCATATTGCCTTAACAATGTAATCTAAGCCAATACAGGTAGTCCTTGCTCAACAATGGTAATTGGAACTGGCGACACTGCCCCTAAATGGCATGGTCGTAAAGTGCAATATCACGTGACCATGCTGACTTACAATGGCAGTTGCGGCAGTCCCAATTGCCATCATTAGGCAAATCCCACACAGTTGTGGCATCCCATGGTCATGTGATCAACATTTAGCTTCCCCATTGACTTTGCTTGTTGGAAGCCAGCAGTGAAGTTTGCAAATGGCAATCACGTGACTGTGGGACGCTGCAACTGTAGTAAATGTGAGCCGGTTGCCAAGTGTACAAATTGCAATCACATGACCACAGGGACACTGCAGTGGCTGCAGCTACGAGGACCCATCATAAGTCTCCCTCGTTCAGTGCTGTCATAACTTCGAACAGTTGCTGAATGAGCAGTCATTCAATAAGGACTATCCATAGTTTCACTGTTGCTGTGTTTGTGTAATATACCAAATCACAAACTAGTCAACCACATTTTAACATGTTGCTTGAACCCAGCCTGTATGGTTATGGTTCTGTGTATCATGTGGATCCAGAAAATAGGGTTGAGTAAACGATGGTTAAGTTAGTCATAGTAAATATTTAAATATAATAATCTTTAAACACGACAGGCCAAGTTTGATATTTCCAAAGTTCTTCATAAATTGAAAGATTCAAGATTTTGGGGATATAGTTTAAGATAACTTTAACATATTTAACCCTTAACTGCCTTTCAAGAACCTGATTCAACATAGTAATAATATCTAATCAATAAGGAATTACAAGTGGACATACCACTGTCCAGTAGACCCGAAAGAGAATTTTTTGCTTGGGGCTCCAATAGTTCTGGATGCTGCTTTTAGCTGTATGAAGTTCTATGCTTGGAGAATGAATCCTGTTTTATATGCCTTCTGAAATCGAAATAACATTAATTATCTTCCAGGATCTCGAGCAGATGAGAGTGGCAACTGTTATGAATATCAGTAAGAAACTATTTGCAAGGGTATGGTTAAACTATAATTTCTGGTCAAGTACGTAGTTATTTTACACTTTGTGGTAGTGTTTATATATGTATTTTATTTATTGTCCCACTAGATGGTGCTGTGTAAGGACGTTGTTTCATTACACAGTTAAAAGTTAGGACCTGAAGAAGAGAAGCCAAACAACATAAAGCTGATTCCCATTACTCACTTAGAGCATCTCATAGATTTAGCCTATCACTGTGTCAGTAGAGCAGTAAAGAGGACAGGGTTTATATTTTTTCAACAATGGCTGCATGACAGTAAAAGAAGCTAAAACTCACTAATACAGAAATGACCAAAGTAAGTTTAGAGACAGGATGAGACAAGATTTTATTCATTCATTCACTTAGTAACACACACACACACACATACAAACACACACAATGTAGCAGCAGCAAGGATTATGTCTAAAAATGTGATAAGGCACTCACAGATGGACTTTCCCCTTGTTTTAACAGCACTTGGATTTGGACAAAATATTTCTATTGGCTATCAATAATATATTTACCCTTGAAAATGTAACATGCAGCCTATGTAAATAATCTATATTTCTGTTGCATTCCCTCTCCTGTAATCATCTTTAAAGGAAAGATGATTTGTCTTCTTTGTTCCCTTTTTAGGGTCAATAGGTTACTTTTTTGGAAGATTTTAAAAATGTGAACTGATTTTTCTGCTCATATGACCCAAAGAATCTCTTATTATCTTTGTAATTTTCACAAAATGCTTGCTCTGCTTTGGCAGTAAAATATAATAAAAATATATTAAATATTCTTTTTAATAGTATTTTATTGAAATTTTTAAGATTACAAAGTTAAAAGTTAGAAATGAAAAAGAAAATTGGAAATACAAATTATAAAGAAAAGGTGAGATAAAGTAAAAGAAAAAGAAAAAAGACATGAAAAATAGATAGCTTCCAATCAATCTCTGGTCTTAAGAATAATATAAGTGTCATAAGTGCTACTTTTTAATGCATTAAGTAGGAATAATTCTTTGTCAAAGCGTATCCCATTACATTTATAATCTAATCTTCAAATCCCCATGTAAGCTTTGCCCCACCTGCATTTTGCAAATAGTCCATCAATGATTTCCATTCTTTAAGGTAATAATTATTTGAATTTTCTTTTAATAAACAAGTCAGTTTATCATTTTCTGCCATTTCCATCAGTTTTAACAACCATTCTTGTATTGTTGGTAGTGTCTGGGTTTTCCAAAATTGTGCATAAAGAAGTCTTGCTGCGATAATCATGTATTGAATAATTCTAATAAGATGTTTTCCTATTTGGAAATCCATTATCCCCAACAGGAATAATTCTGGTTTAAATGGAATCTGTATTTGTAGTATGCTCTGCATCAAGGTTTGTATTTGAGTCCAGAATTTCTTTGCAATTTTACATGTCCACCACATGTGGTAAAACGACCCTTCTTGTTGGTTACATTTCCAACAAACGTTGGAAATTGTCCCATACATCTTTGATAGTCTTTGGGGTGTCATGTACCATCGATACAACATTTTATAAAATTTTTCTTTCAAATTATAACATAAAGTAAATTTTAATCCTTTAGACCACATATTTTCCCATTGGTGCATATGTATATTATGTCCAATATTTTTTGTCCATTTAATCATGCATTCTTTAACTTGTTCTTCAACCATTTCTTCTCTCAACAATAATTTATACATTTTTGCTATTAAGTGTTCATCTGTTTCACATAATTGAATTTCAAATTCCGATTTATTCTGTTCAAATCCAAATTCTTTTTTATCAATTTAAAATTTTTCTTTATACTGCATATAAGAAAGCCATTGAAAGGTATATCCTTCTAGAACCAATTGCTCTTTTGATTTGATTTTATATTCTCCTTGTTCTTTTTCTAATAAGTCTTTATATCTCATCCATTTGTTTTTATCTCTTGTTTCAGCTCTATAGAAAGCTTCTTGTATAGAGGTCCACATCGGCATCTTAGGGCATAAAAGTGGTCTGCATTTAGTCCAAACTTTTAATAAAGATCTTCTGATATAGTGGTTTTTAAAGTCCACATTAACTTTAACTTTATCATACCACAAATATCTGTGGCATTCAAATCTCAAATTATAACCTTCCAAATTTAATAATTTTTCATTTCTCAAAACTTTATATTTTATTCTTGGTTTTTTCCCTTGCCATAGAAACTTAGAGATATCGCGTTGCCATTGTTTAAAGGGTGCTTCTGAAGTCAATACTGGAATTGTCTGGAAAAGATATAAAATTCTTTGTAATTTTCACAAAATGCTTGCTCTGCTTTGGCAGTAAAATATAATAAAAATATATTAAATATTCTTTTTAATAGTATTTTATTGAAATACTATTTCGCGGCAATAAATATTCTTGATATCTTCAATACTTCAGTAGAAACCTGTATTAATTCCTCATGTACACTACCTGCTGTTGGTTTGTTGGTAGTGTTTTTTGTTTTTTAGGGTTTTTTGGCCAGCAATCTGCTAGATAGATTAAGTTATGTGATATTATCAGTAACATTGCCAGCTGTTCTAATGCTTTGAAATGCAGCTTTATCTGCTAAAATTGGCAAGTGAAGATAATGATTATCACCTGCTAACGTTTATTAATGTTAAAGACAGAAGTTCAGGATCTGGTGGAGAATTTGATAGGCTTACATCAATAATGGGAGGTTTTATTGAATCCAGAAGAAAAATGTATTAAATCATCAGCTTTTGAAGAAGATGGCCTTGGCATGGCTGCAGAAATTTGGGAGTTGATATTTGCTCCATCCAAGCATTGGGAACTGCATTCTTCTTCTGTTTTTTCATTACCATTCATTTCAGTCCTGCCTGAAAATATTGTATACAATACCAGTTGAACTTGAGGAATTAATTTACTTCCTAAACAATTTAACAATTTAAACAGAGAAAAAGAAAAAACATATGAGGTCAAAGTGAATATTTAGTGAGTGCCACATAGTAATTTCACTCTTCTATTCACTTTTGGTGAATATAAACCACATTCTAGGGTTCTGAGCTTGGTGGACAAAGTCAGCAATGTAGATAAATAGCTTCTGGTGATCTGCTAGTCATCTAATCAGATGATAAAGTGGCAGAAGATCAGAGGAAACTGATGGACCCTAGACACTGACTGATTTCACATTACATGCTGAACCACAAACTATCCAACCATAACTGAGCCTAATGGGTTATGTGAATTCTATCTGGGTCAGTGGTTTATAGTTCAGTGTATCATACAAATACAGTAAAAATTGGCTAAGTAAACTACTGGTAAACATACTGTGGAAATAGTATACACAGGACAAGCAGGATCTTAGTACACTGGGGTAGTCAATTTTAGTTTTGTGTTAAATTGCATACCTACAAAACATGTTAAAATATGCATACATTAGATTTTTTACATGGTATTTCCATATCTAGGTGCAATATTATGGGGGTTTACACAACCATGAAGCCATATCATGACTGCTTGGAATCTGGAAATACCAGAGTATTTTACATGCCTTGGTATATAAAATGGTATGTATCACCATATGTTTGGAAAACACTTTGTGTTGATTTGTAGTAATGTTGGTTTCTTATTTTAAACATTTCCTGCTTTTTGATTATGGTATTTTGCGGTGGTTTTATTAGGGTTATTTTTAATTATATTTTATTAACTGTTATAATATCAAAAGATGAAAGGGGAGTATAAAATCCCCTTTTAAAACACTTGTAAAAATCACCTACGAAATAAAAATCTTACCAAGTTGAGTAGACTCCAGCAGTCTGAGTTTCAAATAACCATTAACAACTACATAGTGATTAGGCCTCCATTACTGAAGTCAAACAGCAGAATTAATATCTGTATCAACCCTGAGTCTTAATTGATTATGTGCCATCAACTCATTTTCAATTCCCAGTGACCATATAGATAGATTTTCTCCATGACAATTTATCCTTAACCTGTTCTTTCAAGTCCCCAACAGTGCACTTATCGCCACTGTAACTGACTCCACCCACCTCGCTGCTAGTCATCCTCTTCTTTTTCCTTCCACCTTCCCCAGCATTAAAGCCTTTTCCAGAGACTGAGTCTTAAACTAGGTTGTAAATAAGGGGAGATAAGGGATTCAATTATTATAGGCATGGATTTTCCAGAATATAAATTCTGTCAGAAGAACAAATACATTGAAAAAATGTAAAAACATCTGTTTCTAATCAGGGACCAGTCTTGCTATGTAAGCGTGTTTTAACAATCTTGTGTTGCATTATCCACTGTAGTAGAAACTACCCTTCTACTTCATAAACTAAACACAGTTAAGTTTTAACAATTTTGAGCTTAAATGTTGCACCTACTCGAGATTTCAGTTTTTACATTTTTGTTGTTGTTCAGTCGTTAAGTCGTGTCCGACTCTTCATGACCCCATAAACCATATTGCGCCAGGCCTTCCTATTTTTCAATTAATGTTTTTATTTATTTATTTATTTATTAAATTTCTCCCCGCCTATCTCCCCCCAATGGGGGACTCTGGGTGGCTCACACAAAACATTAAAACCATAAATACATATAAATATATAAAACATAAAAATGTAAATAAAACATTACTAAAAAAGAAGAAGAGAGTCCTAGAAGATGAAGGATCTGGGGCTGAAGACAGCAAGCCTCTATGGGGCTAGCCATCCCCTGCTTGATGTGTTCCCTCCCCACCCCAAGCCAAGTGGCAGAACCAGGTCTTCAAAGTCCTCAGGAAGGCCAGGAGTGAGGGGGCAATCTCACCTTCGGGGGCAGAATATTCCAAAGAGCGGGGGCTACAGCAGAGAAGGCCCACCTTCTGGACCTCACTAATTGGAGTTCTTTTACTGAGGGGGTCCAAAGCATACCCTCTCTGTGTGATCAGGTGGGATGGGTTGAAGTCATGGGGAAGAGGCGGTCCCTTAGGTAACCTAGTCCCATGCCATGTAGGGCTTTAAAGGTGATAACCAACACCTTGAATTGGACCTGGAAGCAAACTGGTACCCAATGCAGCTCGCGGAGCAACAGCATTACATGGGCCCTTCTTGGGGCTCCAAAAATAGCCCGTGCGGCTGCATTCTGGACCAGCTGTAGCTTCTGGATACTCTTCAAGGGTAGCCCCATGTAGAGTGCATTGCAGTAGTCTATCTAGGAGATAACAAGGGCATGAGTGACTGTTCGAAGGGCATCCCAATCCAGGAAAGGGCATAACTGATGCACAACCCGAAGTTGTGCAAAGGCCCTCTTTGCCACGGCTGCCACCTGCTCTTCGAGCAAGAGCTGTGAGTCTAGGTTGTTGTTGTTTAGTCGTTAAGTCGTGTCCGACTCTTCGTGACCCCATGAACCATATTGCGCCAGGCCTTCCTGTCTTTCACTGCCTCCCTGAGTTTGCTCAATTTCATGCTCATTGCTTCAGTGATGCTATCTAGCCATCTCATCCTCTGCCGTCCTCTTCTCCTTTTGCCTTCCATCTTTCCCAGCATCAGGGTCTTTTCCAAAGAGTCCTCTCTTCGCATTAGGTGACCAAAGTATCTGAGCTTGAGCTTCATTATCAATCCTTCCAATGAGCAATCAGAGTTGATTTCCTTTAAGATTGACTGGTTTGACCTCCTAGCAGTCCAGGGGACTCTTAAGAGTCTTCTCCAGCACCACAGTTCAAAGGCATCAATTCTTCGGCGTTCAGCCTTCTTTATGGTCCAGCTCTCACAGCCATACATTACTACTGGAAAAACCATAGCTTTGACTATGCGGATCTTTGTCGGCAAGGTGACGTCTCTGCTTTTTAATATGCTATCTAGGTTTGCCATAGCTTTCCTCCCAAGGAGCAAGCGTCTTTTAATTTCATGGCTGCAGTCTCTGTCTGCGGTGATCTTGGAGCCCAAATAAATGAAGTCTGTTACTGCTTCCATTTCTACCCCTTCTATTTGCCAGGGATTGATGGGTCCAGATGCCATGATCTTAGTTTTTTTAATGTTGAGTTTCAAGCCAGCTTTCGCACTCTCCTCTTTCACCCTCATCAAGAGGCTCTTTAGTTCTTCTTCACTTTCTGCCATTAGGGTGGTATCGTCTGCATATCTGAGGTTATTGATGTTTCTCCCTGCAATCTTAATTCCGGCTTGTGATTCTTCCAGCCTGGCATTTCTCATGATGTACTCTGCATATAGGTTAAATAAGCAGGGGGACAGTATACAGCCTTGTCGTACTCCTTTCCCTATTTTGAACCAATCGGTTGTTCCATGACCGGTTCTAACTGTTGCTTCTTGGCCCGCATACAGATTTCTCAGGAGACAGGTAAGGTGGTCTGGTATCCCCATCTCTTTAAGAATTTGCCACAGTTTGTTGTGATCCACACAATCAAAGGCTTTTGCATAGTCAATGAAGCAGAAGTAGATGCTTTTCTGGAACTCTCGTGCTTTCTCCATGATCCAGCGAATGTTGGCAATTTGATCTCTAGTTCCTCTGCCTCTTCGAAACCCAGCTTGTACATCCGGTAGTTCTCGGTTCACGTACTGCTGAAGCCTAGCTTGTAGGATTTTGAGCATAACCTTGCTAGCATGTGAAATGAGTGCAATTGTGCGATAGTTTGAGCATTCTTTGGCATTGCCCTTCTTTGGAATTGGAACGTAAACTGACCTTTTCCAATCCCGTGGCCACTGTTGCGTTTTCCAAACTTGCTGGCATATTGAGTGCAGCACTTTAACAGCATCGTCTTTTAGTATTTGAAATAACTCAGCTGGAATACTGTCATCTCCACTAGCTTTGTTGTTAGCAATGCTTCCTAAGGCCCACTTGACTTCACTCTCTAGGATGTCTGGCTCAGGGTCAGTGACCACACCAGCATGGACATCAGGGACATTAAGATCTTTCTTGTATAGTTCTTCTGTGTATTCTTGCCACCTCTTCTTAATCTCTTCTGCTTCTGTTAGGTCCCTGCCTTTTTTGTCCTTTATCATGCCCATCTTTGCACTAAACGTTCCTTTGATATCTCCAATTTTCTTGAAGAGATCTCTAGTCTTCCCCATTCTATTGTTTTCTTCAATTTCTTTGCATTGTTCATTTAAGAAGGCCTTCTTATCTCTCCTTGCTATTCTCTGGAAATCTGCATTCAGTTGCTTATATCTTTCCCTTTCACCCTTGCTTTTCGCATTCCTTCTTTCCACAGCTATTTGTAAAGCCTCATCAGACAGCCATTTTGCTTTCTTGCATTTCTTTTTCTTTGGGATGGTTTTAGATGCTGCCTCTTGTACAATGTTACAGACCTCCGTCCATAGTTCTTCAGGCACTCTGTCTACCAAATCTAATCCTCTAAATCTATTCATCACCTTCACTGTGTACTCACATGGAATATGATCTAAGTCATACCTGAGTGGTCTAGTGGTTTTCCCTACATTCTTCAATTTAAGCCTAAATTTTGCAGTAAGAAGCTCATGATCTGAGCCACAGTCAGCTCCTGGTCTTGTTTTTGCCGTCTGTATAGAGCTTCTCCACCTTTGGCTGCAAAGTATGTAATCAATCTGGTTTCGGTATTGACCATCTGGTGATGTCCATGTGTAGAGTCGTCTCTTGTGTTGTTGGAAAAGAGTGTTTGCTATGACTAGCTTGTTCTCTTGACAGAACTCTATTAGCCTTTGCCCTGCTTCATTTTGTACTCCAAGGCCAAACTTGCCTGTTATTCCGATTACTCCTTGACTTCCTACTTTAGCATTCCAATCCCCTATGATGAAAAGGACATCTTTTTTTGGTGCTAGTTCTAGAAGGTCTTGTAGGTCTTCATAGAACCGGTCAACTTCAGCTTCTTCGGCATCAGTGGTTGGGGCATAGACTTGGATTACTGTGATGTTGAATGGTTTTCCTTGGATACGCACTGAGATCATTCTGTCGTTTTTGAGGTTGTACCCCATTACTGCCTTTCCCACTCTCTTATTGACTATGAGTGCAACTCCATTTCTTCTAAGGGTTTCTTGCCCACAGTAGTAGATATAGTGGTCACCTGAATTAAATTCACCCATTCCCGTCCATTTCAATTCGCTGATTCCCAAGATGTCAACGTTCAATCTTGTCATCTCATGTTTGACCACATCCAGCTTGCCTTGGTTCATGGATCTTACATTCCACGTACCTATACAATATTGTTCTTTACAGCATCGGACCTTCTTTTCGCTTCCAGATACATCCACAGCTGAACGTCCTTTCGGCTTTGGCCCAGCCGCTTCACTCTTTCTGGAGCTACTTGGAATTGCCCTCCGCTCTTCCCCAGTAGCATATTGGACACCTTCCGACCTGAGGGGCTCATCTTCCGGCGTCATATCTTTTAGCCTTTTAACATTGTCCATGGGGTTTTCTTGGCAAGGATACTGGAGTGGGTTGCCATTTCCTTCTCCAGTGGACCACATTTTGTCAGAACTCTCTGTCATGACCTGTCCGTCTTGGGTGGCCCTGCACGGTATAGCTCATGGCTTCACTGAGTTACACAAGCCCCTTCGCCACGACAAGGCAGTGATCCATGAAGGGGTGAGTCTAGGAGGACCCCCAGATTACGCACTGGGCCTGTCTGGGGCAGTGCTACCCCATCCAGCACCAAAGATGACAAAGTCCCAGATACAGAGGAACCATTAACCCACAGCTGAACCCGTCTTACCAGGGTTCAGCTGAAGCCTGTTGTTCCCCATACAGACCCTTACAGCCTCCAGGCACTGTGAAAGGGCAGTCACTGCATCACTTACCTCACCTGGGATGGAGATGTATAGTTGTGTATCATCGGCATACTGATGATACCTCATCCCATGATGGTGGATGATCTCACCCAGTGGTTTCAGGTAGATGTTGAAAAGGAGCAGAGAGAGAACTGAACCCTGTGGCACCCCACAGAGGAGGGGCTGAGGATGGGACCCCTCGCTCCCTATCACCACCGATTGGGATCAGCCCTGAAGAAAGGAGGTGAACCAGCACAAGACCATGCCATGTTATCCAGAACCATGAATACAGTCAGATTAATTTGTTCTTGAGTCACATGTATCATCATGGGGTAACAATGTATTTGTCCACACACCCCTTAAATCTATCTCTTAACACCCTCAAATTCAGGAACACCAAATATACATGGGACTTACAGCCAGGAAGCCACATAACAACTTGCAGTGCTATTGTAATTGGTGCAATAACTGTATCAAATGAAAGGGTCGAAGTAATGTACACAAATCAGCCCATATTGGACACAAATTTATGAAATTTATAACTTTGGAAGCATTAGTATGATTAACACATAAGCCATGACAATACATAATTCTAAAAGAAGGGGAAGGTTAAAACTCTTAATAAAAAAAGGAACATAGAGATGCAAAAAGAATCTGTTAAGGCTCTCTCTTCTGCCTTTCTAAAAAGTAGTCTTTTAAGCCCATGTGGACTGACATAAAACAAGTCTGTAAACAAGTAATCCCTAGTAAATGAGTTCAAACAAAATGGAATTCCAGAACAAAATAAAGTCAAGCCAGATGTGTTTCGTTGACTGTACTTCTTCAGTGGCTTCTTATGAGTGTTCCTTGGTGCTCTGAATGTTTTGGCCTAAAGAACCTTACTTTTTTCCCTCTTGTTGTTACCTCTGCCAGCTCTAGCAAGGAGATGCTATCCCACTGCATCCTTTTTTTCTGGCCAAACAGACTATATTTCTATAGACTGCATTGTTTTTAGAAGCCAAGAAAACATGTCATTTCTCAAGGTGAGTCTACCTGCATCAGGTTGGTAGTGAATTGTTCTTATTTATTTGTTTGTGTGTTTATTATGTTCTTCCTCTTTGTAGCAGAGCTTATTGCTTTAATGAAATATTTATATATTTAAATTTATTAATTTGCATATAAGAGTGAGCTAAACAAAATTATTGCCATTAAACTGATATAATTCTATTATGGGGTTTTAAATAATAGCATTGGCTTTATGTCTGCAGAGTTTCTCAGCCTTTAGGAAAAATAAGGCATTTGCATTGGACAGGAAGATCTTGTGGCATAGGGAACAGTAAGGTGTTGAATGGGCTTTGCAGTCAGTCTACCATCCATTTTATAAGTTGTCTTGTAATCTGTAGATGTAGTGGTGGAAACTGTTTCTCTACTGTTGTGAAAGTAAAATTTACCTATTCCTGGAATTGCTTCCATATGTGGAGTGGGAGAAACACAATTTTATCCTTTAAGCAGCAACATGTCTTGGGCTGACTCTGCCACCCTGGATGCTTTGAAGGAAAGATAAGATATAAATGCAATAAAATAATTAAAACAGAAGTATCTGAAGTTCTCTTTAGTCAATGAATTTGTTGAACCATATTTTTAAAAAGCAGTGTTTGCCATAATCTAATTTCTTTATTATACTTTGGAAATGTTTAGTATGCATATCTCAGCATACCCAACCTTCACTGATCCTCATTTCAATATTCACATGTATAGTTTGAATTTATATGAATGAATCTAATAAGAAACCGAACCAGAAGGTCGTGAAAAAGGTAGAAAAGAAATATTCAATAAAGGATGGCATTTTTAAAGGTTTCTGGCAATATTCTTTCAAAGAGAATACTTGCACTTGTACGGAAAGCTAGTTTCAACTCCCCTTCTAGCCTAAGGGCTACACATAGAAATGTTCACTTTAATGTTTGGTTAGTATCCTGTTTCATGAAAGCAAATATGACATTAGTAGTCCTGTACCAAAAAGCTTGAAGTATGCTGTGGTGAGCAGAACTGTTCTCATGCCCCAAACTCTCCCACAGACTCCAAACTGGTCTACAGGAGGGTCTGACTGTGGTAATGACTGCTGTAATACCACCTTAATGTAGAAGCCAGCTGGACAGAAATCTGTTCATGCAGCAAATACTCTGCCAGAAATATTTAGTGGCTTAGAAATGTAAAGAAAAAGCATATTCAGTGCAAGATTAAAAGAGAATAATAATAGCAGAGCCGCACGTATGAAACACTTATGCAAGATCTTAAAGACATTTGAAGCTTTTTATTACTTCTGACCTAAGTACCTAACAGAGCAGCCTATACTTAAAATGGGTGGCATCATGGATTTTAATTAAATTATTTTTTTAAATTAATGGTATGTATGTAAGAGGTAAAAATGTAAGCAGCTTTTAAAGGCAGTGTGCTCCAAGAGAAAGGGTAGAAATTCCACCATGTTTAAACAAAGATATCAATATGGACTTGCCACAAATGTCAAGGACAGGATCATAACTTCATTGGCAAAGCAGACAGAAGTATTCTCTCTTATATATTCTCCACTGCTGCTTATTTAAAGTAAGTTTACTTTACATACTGAAAGAACAGGATGAAATATACTGTATGCATATTTAAAGACCCAGATTTACATTCCAGTTTTAAAAATACAGTAGGTTCAATAATCTTGTGAGGGAAGAGCAACAGAAATTGTAACATTAGAATACAGTATCTTCCCTGAATACTGAGGTGCTTACTTTTAAAAAAAATTATACTTTCTAGTTAAAAAGTCCTAAAAGCAGTATCATATCAGAGTGAAATTTGATGTCTACATAAACTCATCTTAAGTGTAAACTTTCAACACAGTTCATCTATTTTTGAAAGATAGCAGAAGAAATGGTGCAAGAGTCATTGACTTGGATCAAGACTTAGTCAAATCTGGAATATATCTAATAAAATCAATAGGAAAAATAAAGTTAATTGTTAATATGCTTTTTATTTAGTTGAATTTATGTTTATCACTAAGCTATTGTGTGTTTTTGTTTTGACTTAACATGATGTATGAACCCAGCCATTCTGGTTTGTAATAATGCATTATATGAATGCAGTGCTTATAGATTATGACATTCCTCAAATCAGGATTGAGCAAGTAATGCTAACACTGAATTTACTCAGTGTTAATGTTACTTGAGAAGGTGGAATATATATTATAGCTTGCTTCAACTTAGTACCTCCAGATGATTTAGTTCAGTGTTTCTCAACCTCAACAACTTTAAGATGTGTGGACTTCAACTCCCAGAATTCCCCAGCCACATCTTAAAGTTGCTGAAGTTGAAAAACACTGATTTAGATCATCACTCCCAGTCAGCCTAGCCAAAGGCCATGTTGACTGGAACATGGGGAAATAGAAGTCCAACACATCTAATGAGGAACCAGGTTGGAGACAACTGATCCATTGAATCCATTCTGTCCAGTGCTTCCACTGAAACTTTTGTAAATAAGAACATGATCTATTTTCAGAAGTCTTACAAGTTTGTTGGTTGGTTTGTTTTTGCCAAGAACAGCTTGTGACTAGAAAGTGACATATTTAAAAAAGCTCTCCCTGCTTTGGGCAATGACAGAGAAAATTGTTAATGCAGAAGACAATTTTTTCCCACACTATCAATCATTGCTTGGTGAAATGTAGGACAAATGTGCACCAATCACCATAAGCATTTTGCTGAACGCAAAAATGAAATTGAACCTGGGTTATCTCTACCCCTGATTACTTCTTAATCCATGCCATTTTTTAAAAACATCAAGACTAGTTCAACAAAACAATAATGACCAGATTCATTAGATCTCTCAGACATCACATGAAACAGCTACCAGTGATAGGAACTTACAATTTATTTAACCAGATTCTCTTTTACAGGCAGACTTTCCTATCCCCATCTGTACTTCGATTAAAAACAGTGTACAACTTAAACCCACAAGGGCTAGTCCTTTTTAAGCACCCCTTTGCAAAATATACTCATTTACAGTTAACATGCATCAGACCTCAGCAGAAAATTAGACAGAGAACAGCATGAAAATAGTACATACTAAAAGAATAATGATCAGGTTTAACAGGTTTTTGCAAGACATTATTTAAATGTGGGTGGAGGACTGAGAATTTGCTACAATGTAATAACTAAAGAGAGGAATTCTTAGTTAACTGTGCTTATCATGCTACAATAAGCACATTACTGTAAATCCATTAAGATGAAGGTAATGTTAATGTCAGTACATGCAGAATAAAAAATATTTTCACACATTGCAAATTTGTCTCTTTCACAAAATATCTGTTTTATAATGTGGGCCAGACTTTTATTCTTGAAGTCTCCCTAAAGTTGAGCATAGCTCCTGGTGACTAAATTATAAAACCATTTATTTTCTTTGCAACAATACAGAAGTTTTTGCCATTGCCTCCTTCCAGGGTTTTTTAAAACTTCCAGTGTGCTTTGTAGCTGAGAGATTTCCTGGTGGATGCCCATCCAGGTACTAATCCTGTTCAGTTTTTTGGAGAGCAGTCAAGATGAACTAGTACTGCTGCCTCCTGTGATCAGGTTAGTAAAGAGGGTGTTAAATGAGTATAGGGATAATTAGATTCACTCTAAATTATTTGAATTCAGATCCTGGTGACTACTTGGACCCCTTTACAATTTAAAAAAAAAAGTAAAAATCCACAATCCATTAAATTATCCTTTGGATGGGTCCCTTTTAGGATGTGAATAGAGATTGTAATGATGTGAATAGAGATTGTAACCTAGGTTGATAGAACCCACTCTGGGGCTTAGAGGTTTGCCTTCTTGCGACTGGCCTTGTGCTTTATGGCAGGCATGTTGTGAATAGGCACATCTTCTCCCAGCCCATTTGGTGAGAGTATCCATTGAGAGCTCTCCAAATTTCTTGTGTATCCATTAGCTGAAAATATTACCTGCCTGCCTAAACTGGCAGTAACTGACTGAACTCCTCATTGCCATCTTGGAAACCCAGCAAGCCTTGTAATGATCAGATATTCCTTCTCCTCACTAACAAAAAAGTTATTCAGGGAAAACAAATACATGCAAGTTGTATGCTTTATATAATGTATATAAAAATTGAATTATTTTTTGTTACAGATTGGGTGTTCAGTGATTATTCATGAGAGCAGCCTTCTCACAAACTGGCTTTCTTCAGATGTATTGTATTAAAAGTCCCACATTTATAGCCAGAATGGCTATAACCAGAAACTATGCTAGTTATAGACTAACCCAGCTGGGGAGTATTAGGTTGAGAATGCTGATAAGAGATGGCATGACATGTATCAAACTAATTGAAAATTAGGTTTAAAACAGAGACCATATATTTCATATGAGCTCAGAAATATTCCTTGATATTTGTTCAAATGTGCAGTATTGTGCAATTACAAAGACTGCTGCTAAAATAGTTTTTAGAGGGATAGCTGTTGCATTAAAAACAAGTTAATCTTCTGGCACCCTAAAGACTGACAAAGTTGTTATAGCCTTATCTTTCTTGGTTTACAATCATTTTTAATCAAGTTTCCATCTCATGAAGGTGGCTGTACTATATGAAAGTTCACACCACAATAAGGTGTTATAGGGTGTTTCTGATAAAATAAGATTAAAATGTATGATTTAACTCCCAATTTCAACATTCTAAATGTTCAGATACTATTTCATGAATTAATCCTATGAAAAACTACTCTTGTGTGCCTAGCACTATACTTACAGTTTGTATGCTGCCAATTCCCAGGGCTCTGAGCTACTAGCATTAAGCAACAACAAAATTAAAAACAAGATCATAATATAAAAACAAAATGTCCTTATTGTGCCACCTAATGGCAGTAGGTTCATCCTCATTATTTCTGATGTTTTCCTGGATGACCATGTCTTCAAAGCTCTTCAAAAGGAGCAATCTCATATCAGGGGACAAGCTATTCCATAGTATTGGGGAGGCATTACTAAGAAGTCCGAACTACTGAGTTTTGTAGATGACATTCATTCAGAGAAGGAACTTTTAACAAGTTTTCTGTCCTAGCTCTGACTGGAGGGCAGACTCAGCCTGGAACAGCTGGTCTTAAAATGATTCAGGCTCTGAGCCAGGTAGAGCTTTAGGGGTGGCAACCAACACCTTGATTTGCATGTGGAAGCAGACTGGTGACTAATGCATTTTCCATAGTAGTGGTGTTACATGGGCAATCCCCATAGATACACCCATAACTAGCTGGGGTGCCACATGCTACACTGGCTGAAGTTTCACACGATCTTAAGGGCATCCCCATGTAGAGTGAATTGAAAGTCTGGTGACAAGGCCACAGGTAATTGTGCATACTTCCTGATACAGGTATGGGTGCAGTTGGCCCACCAGATGTAATTAAGCAAAGCCCCCTCTACCTGGCCACAGGCCTTTACCTCCTGTTCAAGCAGGAACCATGAGCCATGATCTAGGTCTATCCTGCATGACCCTATGCAGAGCTAAAGATGGACTGTCTCTGGATTCAGTTGGCCTTTGAATCCACAGCCTTTGGCCTTGCTAGAATTCAGCCTGAGTCAGTTCCCCCCCCCCCCCGCCCCCATTTGGTCCCTAATAGGCTCCAGGCAGTGATTCAGGACCCTCCACTACATCTCCTGCCTGGCTGTGGAGATATGTAACTGGGTATCATCTGCTTATTAATACCTCACCCCAGAACAGATGGATGTTAAAAGCAGGAAAATAGTCCTTCTAGTTTGGGATTACAGATGTGGAATGTGAATTGAACAAACATAAAACAAGCAGGAACAGAATACTATGAACTTTAAATCTGTGCTTACCACTTAGTACTCTGTACGAAAGACTGAAGACTAGTTTTGCTTTAACAGCAAATGGAAAAGAGGAATAGAATATGATTTACTACATTACTTCCTTCTCTTTAACTCCTGCAATTTTTTAATAGTTCTTTATATTTTCCCAGGTCTTGTTTCATACCTGCTACCACTTCATATCTTCAAATGGTGGAACAGGAAATCCAGGTGGGCTCATCACAGGAGACTATTGGTATCATCACTATTAATTTTTCTATCACTCCATCTCATTAAGATTAAACAAACATCTTAATTCAAAAGGAAATGCATCATCTATGGTTAAAAAGCTGTACCTTAACTACAGAGAATCCTTAGAGGTATAAATTTGAATTAAGTAATTTTTGGTGCGTTGTTAGCTTTTTGCTAAATGCAGTAACAGCACTGCATGATGAAAATAAGAATGTTTAAATTGAACAGACGTTAAGTACGTGTGATACTCTTTTAAAGATATTTATGTATACATGTATAAGGGATACTCATGGTAACATTCTTTTATTTAGGGGCATCTATTTCTGTATGCAGGCAATGACATTTTACTGAAATGGCAAAAAAACTGAAGCAAGTAGATGAATTTATGTTGTTCAGTAAAAAAAAAATGGAGAAATTTTACTACAGTATATGCAAATACTGAGGAATGAATTTGTTGAACTAAGTGAAAATTACTGTGTATAAGAGCATGCTGTAATGAGACGACTCCATATTAATATGCAAGATCATTTTATTTGTATCCAGCTAAAAGTTTTAGTGCTTGCATCAACAACTGATAAATTACTTTGGTTATAAGAATTTATTTCAAGCACTTTATCATGGAATGCTAGATGTAGTTTACATTTGAGATGTTAAAGTATATTTACTTCATAATACAGGCGAAGAAGCAAATGGTAATAGCCTCACAAAATGTAATGAGTTTTAATACTCTTCGCCTTCATCTTCACCATCCAAGGAATCAGTGCCCACTTCTTCATAATCCTTCTCAAGTGCAGCCAAATCTTCTCGGGCCTCTGAAAATTCTCCTTCCTCCATTCCTTCTCCTACATACCAATGGACAAAAGCACGCTTGGCATACATCAAGTCAAACTTGTGATCCAGGCGGGCCCAAGCTTCTGCAATGGCTGTGGTATTGCTCAGCATGCAGACTGCACGCTGGACTTTGGCCAAGTCACCACCAGGAACTACTGTCGGGGGCTGATAATTAATACCCACCTAGAAAGTTACAGAAATAAGACACTGTCAGGCTTTCCTACATCAAAGTAGTATGTAACATTTTTATATTTGCAAATCAGAATGTGCTGCATTTACATGAACAGATAACCTACAAAGATCGTTCTGTGCTTAAGCAGCACTACCACTGGATCTGTAGAAATTGTTTCCTATTTTACAGAAAAATTGAAATAAAGCACAAGTCTAATTATTTGCATTTGTCAGAGAATATCCCAACACTGTCCCAAAAAACTAGTACTGCTGTTAGAGATGGAGTTCAAATTGCATAATCCTGCATGAAGTTTTTCCAGTAAGACCTACAGCATCTCACCTATCAGAACTATGAGCAAAACCCTCCAGCTGCTATGTGCCCTTAAATAATCTTAATTGCACTGTAAATCAGTTAGTTGATGCTATTTATATCATTTGGTAGTTGCATGTTTCTGATGTGTTTATTCAGAAATCTACAGATTTACATAAGATGCCATTTACAATACAAATCAGCAATACTTACCTTAAAACCAGTAGGACACCAATCAACAAATTGAATGGTACGCTTTGTTTTGATAGCAGCAATAGCAGCATTGACATCCTTGGGGACAACATCTCCACGGTACAACATACAACAGGCCATGTACTTGCCATGGCGAGGATCACACTTCACCATCTGATTGGATGGCTCAAAACAAGCATTAGTGATCTCAGAGACAGAGAGTTGCTCATGATAGGCTTTCTCTGCTGAAATAATAGGGGAATATGTTACCAGGGGAAAATGAATTCTGGGATAAGGCACCAGATTTGTCTGGAACTCTGTCAGATCCACATTTAAGGCACCATCAAATCTGAGAGAGGCAGTGATGGATGAGACAATCTGACCAATGAGGCGGTTGAGATTGGTGTATGTTGGGCGTTCAATGTCTAGATTCCTACGGCAAATATCATAGATGGCTTCATTGTCAACCATGAAGGCACAGTCAGAATGTTCAAGAGTGGTGTGGGTAGTTAAGATGGAGTTATATGGCTCAACAACAGCAGTTGAAACTTGAGGAGCTGGGTATATGGCAAATTCGAGTTTTGATTTCTTTCCATAGTCAACTGAAAGGCGTTCCATCAGCAGAGAAGTAAAACCTGAACCAGTGCCGCCTCCAAAACTGTGGAAGATCAGGAACCCTTGCAAGCCAGTGCACTGGTCTGCCTGAAAGAAGAATATGCATATTACATTCCAACAGTACAATCAAGATTGATGTCCTATCCATTTGCCCTTCTTTTCTTTCTTATCTCCTATAAAGTAGCAAGAATTTCCTTACCAAAAAATTATTATTCTGATCTGTAAGGAATTTTACCACTGGGCCTTTGCAAAAAGAAAAAAAGAAAAAGAGCCAATTGTATCCAGCATTGATTCTCAGTAAGATCTTTCTATATAAGATGTAACAACATTATGAATTTTTCCTAAACTTCCTGTTCTTAGTGGACAGTCTGCAGCCCTAGAGTCCATATAACCCTTGGCTTAATCTCAAAAGTGCCTGCAAGTTGTCAGTTTAGACCTCGGGCAACAGTGATTTGACCCTTGTCTTCAGGAAGGGGAAGATGGTATCAGATGGAAGAGAATGAAGGGAAATCAGAAAGAAAAAGAAAAAAATGAACAGAACAGAAAAAAATGAGTGATTCCAACAACTTTTGGCTCTAGGACCACTTTAAATGATTTTCATTGAAGGAATGGCCTCAGTAGGAAAAGTGTTGCTCATGAGTATCCCAGATCACCAAAAGGAGATCAACTGCTCAGAAACAGCCATTTCTACAAGGAGGTAAAAAGCAAATTCCATTTTTTCAAATCAATGCCCTGAATACTCTGAATTCTGATTTATCTCATCACATTGTTACTATTAGCCTCCAATATTCCCAAGCCATGAGACATATGACGAGATTCACAAAAACAGGAGAAAAGATTAAAAATATTGTTTCACTCCATTTATAAGGGCTTCCAATACTATAGGAAAAATACACTGTGGAAGTTATATTTACTCAAGAGTAAATATACCCTACTTAAGAGGAAGAAAAAAGTACAGAGCAAGAGGGCTCAACCAACAGCCAATTTCTAGTGAAACTGCATGCTCAAATCTTCCCTTGATTTTTTTAGAGGAACTAAAATAGAGCTAGAGAATATTGGATGTCAGGTCTCCTGGGCCACAAGCAGTCCCCCACCTCATGTTCTACAATCCATGACAATACTAAGTATACACCTATACTAAGAATATTACATGGGGGTAGCCTGATTCCCCAACTAGAGATGAATGCACAGCCAGCAAGAAAGGCTGATTACTCCCCTTGATTGCCATGGCCAGGTTGTTGCAGGATCAGGGCTACATTGACCTGACAACAGCTGCATCCTGGAGCCCAGCTTTTCCTATGGCCAGGAAGGGAGGAGCTTGGGGAGGAATAGCAGCTCTGCCACTCTATCTACCAGCCACTGCTTACCTTGCCAGGTAGGCTGCAACTATTACTACAGGTGGGCAGAGAAGCCCCCCAGGAACACCTGTGGTAAGTAACTTTCCACGTTATGTGCTGCACAGGGCGGGTGGCAGCTTCTTCATTCCCACCAATGACATTTTGTCAATGTAGGAAAAAGCTTTAGTATTGCAGCCCCCAGGCCAATCAGCTAGTCTTTCTATGACACTTATGATTTGTGTTTTAGATCTGACTTACACTCAAGCTATATATTCTCAATGTATATTTGACAGTATGTTAGGACATACCAGCTTCCTAATCCGCTCCAGTACAAGGTCAATTATTTCTTTGCCCACAGTGTAGTGACCTCTTGCATAATTGTTAGCAGCATCTTCCTTGCCAGAAATCAACTGTTCAGGGTGGAAGAGTTGCTTATATGTTCCATTCCGCACTTCATCTGCAATAGAATACATACATTATTCTACAATGAAAATCTAAAAAATAATTTATTGTTCATTAAGACACTGGTTCAGAGTATCACTGCTTAAATCATTATCTCTCATTAATACCCAAGGATGAGTACTTTGATGAGTACTCTCTATACATCATTTGGCCATGTACCCACTGCCCACTTGCAATTCTGCTGGAAAGCTGTGCCTGTTAATGCATGCTGCTTTTTGATGCTGCAACAGCAGTTTTTTTTCAGGCTGAGAGTAAACTTGGCCTTCAAGTAGCATGGTGTGGTGGGGCTACCACCAAAAGCAGATGAGTCCAGAATGAATGGAGTCAAGATTAAAAACTATTTGATTTAAATGCAATTACAATAGCATTACTTAAATATGGATATGTTTATTTCCCATGTATTTTATAATTTTCCCCATCTCATTAAATGTTATAGTTCTTGGACAGCTTTTGAAAGAGGGCTGGAACCTTTAAGTACTGCATATCACAAATTGTGCACACCTTTATTATAGAAAGAAGTAGAGACTGCTTCACATGTATATGCCAAGGTATGTCTCTTCATGGTGTATTGACTAACATACTGAGCTAGTGTCATGCGACACAATTGCCATAGTGAAGAGTCCATTCATAATCTCTTAGCAATGATAAAAATGGGCAATTGCCTCAGCACCTGCTGGAACTGCAGCCTACTGCTCTTCCATGCAACTAGTTTAAGTAAATATAATGATTTACATGACTGTAAATAAATTGTTTGAAATAATTCTAAGGCAAAATACAGCATTCCTATATACAGTGGTACCTCGGGTTACGAACGCCCCCCCTTAACGAATTTTTCGCGATACGATCAGCTCCGGCCCCAAAAATTTACCTTGCCGTGCGACCTCCGCCCCGCGCTACGAACCAGATCCGCGGCCATTTGCCCTGCTGCCACGTGGTTGCGGCTTCCTGTGGGCGAGATCGCGGTAGCAAGGAGACGTTCAGTGAGGCTTCTGGTGTGTTTTGTGGTGTTTGGAAGGTTTTTGGTGTGCTTGTCAGCATGGCTCCAAAGAAAATGCAGAGCTGCATGTATTTACATTGAACCTTATGGGGAAATTTGCCTCGCGGTGCGACCAAATCAAGTTGCGATCAGAGTCACGGAACGGATTAAATTCGTAACGCGAGGTACCACTGTAATTCTTATTCTCTCAAGCATGGAATTCAGTTTTGGCATTGTGAACACTTACCATAGGCTCTTTTATCTTAATTACTTACCTATATTTTCAAACTTTGAGAATACTCTACCAATTATTGTGCAGAGTAGATAATTAGACAGAAGTAACCAAAAGACTTATTTCTTTAGAATTGACACCTGCTTTATGTTGTAAATGTAAATTATAATAAGGTATTAGAAATGATATCTTATAGAGGTTTGAAGGCCCAAAGAAAATAACTCTTTTAAAATGGTTTTATTTTTCCTTCCAAGCAATTTCCAGTCTTTTCTAAATAATCCACTTCATATTCACAAATCATTACAGATTCTAGGTTTGATAAGGAAATACAGATTATGTATTTCAACTGTTCATAATATTTTCATTTTTCACTTCATAGAAAAATTAGTCTCTGGTTTCAAAACTATAGGTGTATTTTACATCACAAATATTTAGTATGCTCATTTTTAAAGAAGGAATTTGCTTTTTTGAATTTTCATTGTGGAAGATTAAACTTAAAAATGTGTTTGTCATTTAAGACTGTCTTGAATATGACTGATTTTGTTTGCTACTTAGGATTTCCTTTCTGGGAAATAGATTGGATATAAACTTATTGAAAGAGCATATAAATATTTGAGTTAAGCTGCCGACTTTAACCTATACCTTAACCTGACACTTAATAGGAATATGATTCTTTGTGCCAAGTATTCCAAAAGCTACAAATTAATCATGGGAATATGCAATAGCAGAGGGCAAAGAGAAACACTATCTAATTTTTCAAGAATTACTATGTATCGAAGTTTAAATAAAATAAGATAAAGCAGGTTAGTTATATATTTGGAAATAAATGCTGTGCTTTGATCTGGCTACCTATATGGTTAAGCTTATACAAACTGCCTTTATAAAGTCCAGAAAGCAACATATAAAACAGGAAGTTTGTACATCCTAACTTTTCTGTTAAACCACTTCCACATTTCTCCCTTTCACTGCAGTCATATAAGGCATATTTACCTATGACTGCTGGTTCTAAATCCACAAAGACAGCACGAGGAACATGCTTTCCTGCACCCGTCTCACTGAAGAAGGTGTTGAATGAGTCATCTCCACCACCAATTGTTTTGTCGCTTGGCATCGTGCCATTAGGCTGAATGCCATGTTCCAAGCAGTACAGTTCCCAACATGCATTGCCAATTTGCACACCGGCTTGGCCAACATGGATCGAGATGCATTCACGCTATGGAGAGAGACAGAGGGGAAATTAATATGGTTTCCTCTTTCTTCACCATAAACTGAAAGGCAAATTGCCACCTAATCCACCAAAAGGAAAATATGTGGTTAGCAGCTTCTCTTGAATTTAAGGTATAGTTATCTTTTAAGGAGTTGTCAGTTCCCTGAATCTCTAGATCAATGCTAGAATAAGACATATCCTATACAAACATGTTTAAGTTTCAATTTATAAAATAACTCTTAACTGATTTAAAACAATCCATTAGAAATATTGGAACTCACATCCCACAATTTCTGGTCATCATTGTGAAAGTTTCAGGGTGGGAAAAGCTACAATAAATGCTTTATGACCTTGGCATAACAGAATTCCGGCCATGTCAGAAGCACCTGCAGGATCCTAATCTTTCATCAAAATGATGAAACCAGCACTGTGCTGCAAGTTCCACCCCCTTTATGTATGTGTGAGACATGACAACCCAGGTTCTTTTTATTGTTTGCTACCCCCAGTACCTCTGTTCAAAGTAAAGTATCCTGTAGAAAAAAGGTAAAGCCAATTACTCCCTCATGGTGAAAAAAGGTAAAGCCAATTACTCCCTCATGGTGAAAAACTATTTCCGCTATTTGTAGAGGCCCTGAAGTAATACTTGTGAGTGCCAGTAGGCCCACAGACACCTCTTTGTGCCTGCCATCCCCCCCACATTATTATTATATGCATATTTGCCCAGGAAAAAGAAAAAAGCAGATACGTAGTCTGAATCCTGTAGAAGATGGTAGAACACAATCTCACTCACTTGACCTTCTGCTAAATGGATGTGATTGTCATGGTGGTTGGGGCCAAACACTTTGTGAAAAAATTAGCTCCCCTCAAATATTGACAGTTATTTGATGGGGGCACTACCCACAGCATGCTTTCAAAATTCCAAAGGTGCCCATCATCCAAAAAGTGGCTCCATGGACCAGTGCGGGGAAACCTGCAGCGATCCACATAGCAGTGCACTGCAGCTGTGGTTAAGCACCTCCTGGCCATAGGTTCTTGACTGCATCAGTGTTTGGAGGAATATAAAACTGGAATAATTTGTGGCTGTGCATGAGAGGCTTTTTTACTCATTAGATCATCCTCTGCATAATTTTTATCGAAGGCCAGAATTTAAATACTGTAAATTTGAATATATTTTAACTATATGTTAAGAAATGTCTGCTAGGGAAGAGTTTTGATTTTAGTAGACTGTTCTAGAGGTTTAGGATTCCAAATGAGGATTTTTCTTACTTTCATTTTTCACCAGATTACAACATGAAGTTCTACTTGGTGAAATCACTGTGACAGGAATAATGGTTACAATCTAACAGAAAAATCTTGGAATGGGAATTAAATCTGAACTATAATTTATGAAAACATAGCAGCTAGAATCAAAGGATAATTACTTAAGCAACATTAACTTTGAGCCAAATTGCATTACGAAAAAAAACTTTTTATGAGATTTGTCATAGAGTGTTGAAATATCAGGAGAGAAAAAACCAGAGGCAGCCATCTTATTTAGAAACTTTCCACCATTTTACGGCAATGCACAAAGTTGCATTGTACAAAGTTGAAGGACAAAACCCAAAAGGCCAGAACGATTCCAACTAGTCCCAACTCCACAGAGAGATGCCTAAACTTCTACAGAAAAATACTGGCTGGTGAACAATCATTAAAACTTGCGGGATTTAAAAGAGAGCCAGAAGTGAGGGTGGCGGAACCAAGTTTCTTTCGCACCCCTGCCGCCCCCCCTTTCAGACAAAGAAGTTTTTCTTTGGAGAGCAGCTGTAATTAAGTCTGCCCATGTCTCAGCTTCCCCAGCTCTTAACTCCTTTCGATGTCTGGACATATATACAGTCCTTGGACACATACATCTAAAAAACGAAATACAAGAGCCTCAGCGGCGGAGGCTCCGAGGAAAGCGTCACTCGACCCCACGACAACCCCCGCACCCTGAAGTGAGGCGGCGGCAGTAACGATACAGTTGCGCGCTGCCTTTTTTCCAAAGACTCTGGGCACTGACATCGGGAAAGGAGCGTTAGCTTTAGCTAATTAATTAATTAGCATTAGCCGAGCGCACATCTTGGGAAAGAAAAAAGCATCGTCTTGGGGAAAGAAATAGGCTCTCAGGGAGGTGATCCTCCACTCCAAGCTTCCGGAAAGCCACCCTGTCAAGCCTTTTCGTTCATCTGGGGCCTCCTCACTACCCAGCCACAACCTCTTTTTTCGGAGCAAAGTCTGCCCAGGCTGTCAGGAGGGGCCGAAGCTCAGGACGTCCCTGCTCTCGATCTGCACGCGCGAATCCCGAGGCCTGGAAAGTGGAGTAGAATCAGGTTCAAAAACCAGACTCTTGCTTCAGCAAAGGGGACTTTACCAATTACATAACGCCTCACGGCATATGGGCGCTTTGCTAACTACGTCCGTGGAAAACGCAGAAGGTTGTTCCAGAGCAAAAGCCAAGCGGCCCTTACCATATTTCCGGCAGGTTACGGCTCTACGAACCTATCGGTGCTCTGGCTACAGCAGACGCGCTACGGGTCTGAACAGCACCGCGAAAACAGCTGCTTCGCTCTCCTAGAAGCCTTTTTATAGAGACCCCAAACGAGCGCTTTTCTCCTTGCACCGCATTGGATAGCTCTGCCGTCTCCTCACACCTCCCCTTGCGCGCTATTGAGTCGGAAGCAAAAGTGGGGAAACACCCTTCTCCTCCGTCATTGGGTAACAAATATGAATTTATCCATTCGCGGGCGGCCATAGGGTAATTCGTAATGGGGCAAAGTTAAGAAAAAGTTCCCGCCAAATGCAAGCGGCCGAGGTCAGCTCTCTTTCTTCCCGCGTCGGATCAGCTCGCGTCCCTCTGTGCCAAGTTCGGGTCTACCTACGCTTGTCGGGAACCTTGAGACGCAGGTGCGCTATATTGCTGGTGTAAGTGGCTTGCTTCTTTCATGGCTCCGTGTTGTTTGCCCGTTTATGCCTCGCAGTGAGAAGGCGGCCTTTCGTTTCTCACATCATCCTGTCGAAGAACTTTTTCGTGAATCTGGTGGGCTGGATGAGAGATGCAGAGCCCCGAAGTGAAAACAAAGAAGCCGCAGTAAATCTCAATTCTCCAGTATTGGGGGGGGGGGGGGGGAGCAGAGATAGAGGCCTCCCGGTGGGATTAGGGGATGAGCCAGAAGCTGGATTCTGGTTATCAGTGTAACACTGGTGGAAAGTTAAACCCAGGGCAAAGGAAGACCTTGCAGAGTTTGCTGGCAAATTGCCTCAGTGGCCGCTTTTGGGGCACTTCAGGGATCTGCTCAACTTGTAGTGGAATGCTAAGAGCTAAATATCATCTACCAGATGTAATAACCCAATGGCAATATTTACAGCTACAACATTTGTTAACAACATTGTTTGGAGCAGCAGCATTTTCAGCTTCTGAGACACCTGAGATACTAGAACAACTTGTTAAACCCTTTAAAACTAAAAAGCCTATTAGTTTTTATAGATATTTGTTGTCAATAAATCAGTTTGACATGCAGATATTAAGAGATGAGTGGAATTAAGAGTTAGAGGTTTCCATATTGTCTAGACAATGGGAGAGAACTTCTATAGCAGGAGTATCAATGGACCTTAAACTACAACTTATACAACAAAAAATAATATTTAGAATTTATTGGACTCATAGAATTTCTATGTTTGTGTAGAAAAAGACTAAGAATTTTGTTGGAGATGTAATAAAGACAAAGCTTCATTAAAACATGTTTTTACAATGTCCTATACTTACTAAGTTTTGGGAGAAAGTAATGGGCCATCTAAATGTGACTGTGACAAAAGCTAAAATTTTCAGAGGATGATATTCTCTTGAATTACGTATCTAGTACATGGAATTTGACAACTGGACAACGTAAATGGATTCTCCGTGCCCTTACTATGGCTAAAAGACTGATATTGCAACACTGGAAAGATAAATGTATGGCCCCATTCGCTCAATGGATTGAAGGCCTGATTATGCTTGCCACCTATGAGCGGATTGCCTATAGATGTAGACTTTGTATGGGCAAGTATAATGAAATAAGGGACTCGTTTATACAAACTACAGTAGGTTAGAAAAAAGCAGGATAGTTACATCATTGTATTAGAAATATATATATATACACACACACACACACACACACTTGCATAATTCTTGCTTTAGATGAATATATATAGAGAGAGAGAGTTGTAACTTCACTGTTGTAACGACATTATACTTTATATTTTTTATTTTATTTTTTCTGTTGTATCTTTTCCACTTTTAAGCACTTGTTATCTAATTGTTTTTTTATAATGTATGTATCTCTGTGTTTTGTTCCTTTTTGTTTTTGTTTTTCTGTTGTTAAAATAAAATTAAATAACTTGTTGTAGAATGCTTGAAAGTAGTATATGACACATTTCAGTCTTAGCTGATGCAAAATTTAAGATAATATACAGGGTGTGATCCTAGACCTATTTGTCTAGGATCACAATTTATTGAATTTAAGGGGATTTCTAAAAATCAGGAGGAGTCTGGTAGCATCTTTTCCAACTAACATAAGTTAATAAACATACCTTTTCATGAGCTGTGGCATAAATGTGTGTAAAGAATAAAATGTATCAGTCAGAAAAGCTACTACTAGACTCATGATTTTTTGCTATCATAGACTAACATGGAGGACTTCTAAATAAAGATACTTTTACCTTGGCTTGATAGTTAAACAGCCATAAAAAGCTGGTCTTTCCAGTGTGCCACCGCTTCCACTCTCTTGGCTGATTTCAAAAAGCTAAGCAGGGCCAAGGCCAGTTAGGGCTCAGCTGGCTGATCACCAAGAAATCTGAGGTCTAGACTGGGAAGTCAAAGCATTCTGGAGAAGGCAGTGGCAAACCACTTCTGTACGGTTCCCAAGAAAACTACATGGATGCATCCATTAAGTCTCCCGAGAATAAAGCCCAACATGAAAGTGACTTTATTCTTTTTAGGATGGGATGATGTGAACAGAGATATTTGATAGGACCTTGTATAATCTGTGTTTAATTTTAGTCATTGTTCTCCACCTCTCAGGATTAAACACTTGATTCTGTCTGAGTTCAGGGGGTGTAACTTTTGGTCATATTTAATTGTCTGAGGTGGTTTCTCTGGTCTATTACATTTATTTATAAAACAGCCTTTCCAGCCTGACTCTCTCCTCCTGTCTTGGAACTGTAGTTGCCAACCGAACTAGCTCTGCTAGTAAGGGGTTGCTAATTACATTGTAACAACACCTACATTAGTTCCATAGCACCGACTGCATTTTTCTACGTTCTTTTGAGTTGCTGCAACTATATGTAGGTCATATTTATAAATTTTAATTTTTAGCAGATATAAAAAATAGGGCCATGGATGCTTTGAAAAAAAAAAAAAGATGTGGCAGCTTGAAGAAATGCACTAACATTAATGAATTGTCAACAGCAGGATCATTTTTCAAGCTTGGGCAGAAGCTGGAAAAAATGCAGGCTGCTTTAAATTAATAGCATTAGCATCCTCTAAGGACCTCATGGCAGAGCCTGAATGTAAAAATGCCAGCTCCATAGCCTCTGTTTTGGCTATGTACCCATGAGACTTTTCATTTCAGTTTATGTAAAAAAGAGAACAAAATACTGTAGTCAGTAATACTGAGATACTTTAGATCACCTTCCACAGTTTGGAACTTTTCAGATATGTTGGCATTATGATAATTCCAGTTAGCGTTATCAAGGAATTTTGGGAGATGTAGTTCCAACACACATGGAAGGTGCCAGGTTGGGGAATGCTGCTTTAGGTTCAAGGTATTTCTGAATCTTTCAGAGCCACACTCTCATTTGAAGTAGTCCATCGGGTTTGTACTGGGACATCAGTTTGTATGAGCTTATCCTCATGAAGAATTTTCTTCATCCTCTGTCAGTAGTTTGTAGAAGGACTGAACTTGGTTGGGTATAAATATGACAGAGATGGGAGAGATTGGAAGGAGTGTTTACTGCCTGTCTGTTGCAATTACTATATGTGATTTATTTAGTAACCAGTAAGACAGGCTAATCAAGATAGAACAAGGATTATTTCACATTCTTGAATGAGTTAGGTAACAATAGAAGAGAATATGTGTGGCTCAGGGTTGAACTGTGGAGTCCTTGGTGTTCTCTGAGCTTGGTTGTTTTCTTGCAAATGTTTATATACAGCATACCACTGTATATAAACAGAGCAAACCCCATTCCATTTTAGCACTGAAGATGTTACTAGCTGGGTAACGAAACTTTTGCAAGAACACACCCAAGCTGAGTTAGGTAAGATTGAGGAACTTTAAACACCCACATTATACCTGGTTAGTATCATTCTGGGAAAATTACTTACTGTACATAGTTTAATGTTGGTATTGGTCTTCAAATCTCTAAAAAACATGAGACCTGACTGTCCAAGACACTGCCTCTCTTATAAATATAGGCATTAAGATCTGGTAGGAGACTATTCTGAAGATACCCCACTGTCTGAAGCTTGTCGTCCTGCACATAGGAGAGGGGCTATTCCTGTGTTGCTCACAAGCTACGGAATGTACATCCTTGGGAGTTGGATTTGGCTCCAGATCTCTCAAGATTTATGTAGCTATAAAGTTGTATCTCTTTAACCAAACAATCAGTTGTTAAATTGATTTTAGTAGGTTCACCAGTTCACAGTCAGGAGCACTGAATGATTGAACAACAATTGGATTTGGGCTGCAAAATCCAGATGGCCAGTAAATCTTTGCTGCTGTGTAGTGGTTGTCTGGAATTTTGCAACCCAGATATGATAGCTCCGATTTTAGTGGAGTCCTTGGGGTTCTCTGAGCTTGGTTGTTTTCTTGCAAAAGGGTATTGATTAGAGTAACAATAGCCTAATCAAGGAACTACCAGTAAAAAAAAAAACACCAACGCAGGCAGGGCAAGCCACTGTATATAAACAGAGAACAAACTCCATTCTAGCACTGAAGATGTCACCGAGCCGGATAACAAAATGTTTGCAAGAAAACAACCAAGCTCAGAGAACCCCAAGGACTCCACAATTCAACCCTGAACTACACATATTCTCTTCTGATTTTAGTATCAGTACTATTTAGTTTTTAACCTTTTATTTGTGCTTTTTTAAAAAAAAAAACTTAATCACTTTAATGCTTCTTCATGCAGAAAATATGGGTATAAATAAATCTCATAGCAATAGGCTTTGTGACAGTGTCTCATAAATGGCTTTGAGGGCCACAGGGTGAATGACAAAAATGAATTTTAAATGGCAATGTAACTTTATATGCTCACTCTTTGTAGTAAGCTGTAGGGCTCTACTTGACTCCTGATGTGATAGTTGGTTGTATGTGTAGATTTCTCACAAGTGTAGATGATTACAGGTCTTGTTTTTGCCTATATGAATTTATTACACATGGATTAGTACAGAAAAGAATATGTGTTGTTAGACATTGGACTTTGAATTGTATTTGCCATGCTAAATGGGCACATATTTAATGAATTTTCTGACTTTTGCTCTAGCAACCATGAAGAACTAGGTTAGTGATGCTGGGATTACTTCTAATGTGCTGTAATATGAACTTTATACCTTCATTGGGCTGTATTCAGCTCAAACAGAATGACTCCAGGGCATTCTTCTGAATCTGACTTCTGTCAAAATCAGTACTGAATGATTCATTTTTTTCCCATTAAATCTCAGGACAAGCAGTATAAAAATCAAATAGGCATATATGTCAGAATAGTTGGGCAAGTTCTGGATATTTTGATCACTTCTAACGAGATAAGTTTTGTAATGTAATTATGAAAGCTAACAATATTTACTAAACTGTGTTAAGATTTTATATGTAGTGTTCTGGGTTTCATTTCACAAACAGAAATCTGGGGATAATATCAAGAAATTATTTTGGAGTGTTTTCTGTTTGTTTAGGGTGTCTTACAGGGAAAGAGTGGGTGTTTTCACATGTAGTTTGTTTTTCAGATTTCTTAAATGGGATGTATGTTTTGCCAGAATATTTATGTGGTGGTGGGTTTGGAGGGGAGGGGGTTGGTTCAGGAATAATTCTCAATGATATTTAAAATTATCTGAGAAATCACTAAAGGAAGAAGATTGAACATTTGATTCATTTGCAAAAATGTTTTTCAGCTCAGGTCTTGATGAGATCCTGACACTTTTAAGGGAAGTATTTGATTTTTGGAATGAATCCAAGATTCAAATTCATGTAGAGACCTTGTATGCTAGCTAATGATTGGGGAGGTGTTCCGACATATGAAAAGGAGTTCATTTACAAGGGGAGATGTAAAGAGCTACATTTTGTGGCACATACAGTTGGGGCCTTTATACTCAGAACAGCTGTCTTCCCCGAGGAACTGTTTCATCAATTGAGAGTTGCAATATACACTTCCAATAACTGGACCGCTCTGTGTTAAGCAAAATTATGAACATTGTAACACTTGATGTCAACAAAAGTAGAAACAAAAGGCCCAGTCTAGGCTATTGAGAGAGTCTAAAGGTTTATATGAGTCTACATTTGAACAATGGTTCTATGATACATTATCACATTATTTTATGAAGTCTCTTTTAACTCTGAGAAAGGAGAAGTTCCAGAGGTCCAGTAGTTACCTGAAAATTTTTCCTGTTGAAAATCCCCAGTAGCGACTTCTGGGGAACAAATGGTGAACTAAAGATGGCTCTGCTAAAGACAGAAACTATGATTGCAACAGAATGAAGAGCTGGTAAGTAGACTGACTCTTTGGACAAGGAGAGGACTTGAGATCACCCACCACTGCTCCAGACAGTTGCTCCTCCCGAGGAGACCACAAGACATCTCTGGGAGATGAGGGAATAGATATCTTGCTCAAACCACGGTCAGCACCTTCAAAAGGACACTGGGTTCACATCCTTTTCTAATCACTTTTGGAAATTACTTGTTAACTGCTTTTCAGCTATTAGGAACCTTTGGATCAACAAGTCTGAAAATAACAGGTGAGTTTCCTTCAATCTTTAGCAAAAGAAGTCTTAAATACAGCTTTAAGGATTAAAAACATTTTAAAAAAATAGTAAAAGGGTAATTAGAACTTTGATTTTGGAAAGCTACAAGTTGACTAAGGGTCCAGATGGATTTGAAATAAGATTTTGGAATTAATTATAAGAATCCTTCCCATGGGAAAATGCTTTTGTTTTGAATTCTTTAAAAAAAATATGATAGGATGGGACTTTGAAGGTTTGGCACTAGAGGGAACTAGAAGGAACTAAAGATTACAATTAAAGGAGAAGAGCACTGACATTTGATTTACTAATACAGAATGGAGCAAAATATTTAACATTGGACATATTGAAGGATATTTTTGAACAATGGACCCAAAAGTTAATTATAGGAGTGTCTGCCTCTATAGATAGACTGTGTTTAAAAGATGTTATAGAAGAGGAACAAGTTTTACCAGACAAGACAGACTGATCTGAAAGTAGATTTTAAAATGACAGGCTAGAAGAATGATATGAATAAAGATGCTACACTGGACATACAAAAGAAACCAGCTAATATCTTAATAATTAAAAGGAATATACAAATAACAAATCAGGAAGGTGACCTGGATAATTTTCCTATATTGGATTTGCAAAAGAGGCTTGTTAAAGCTTTGAAGAATTTTGTGAGAAAGGACAAAGAAAAAATGAAAAATCAATTCTGGGACATTATTTGAAGGGACTAAAGATCAAGATTGTGAAAAGTAAAAGGAAGGAATATAAAGTTGGTTTATTTGATCAAGGTTAAAATAGATATGTTGTTATCTCTGGTAACCCTTAATGGACTTCTGCTGATCAGGATTAAAGTGATGAGGTTTTAAGGATTTCTTTATTGATAAGAGATGAGATTTGGGAAGAAGAGATAATTTGTTGTATTTTAAGAGAAGGTGATAAGTTACTAAAATTGTTTATATATGTTGTGATGAAGGGGGAAGTCATTAATTAATTTATTTTTTTTCTTTACTATATTATTTTTTCTTTTCTATTTTTTTCTGCACCTTCTATTTTTTCTTTTTTTAGTTTGTTTTAGTTTTTTATTGTTTTAAGTGTAATTTTTAATCAAATTACTATTAAAAAAAGAAAATCCCCAGTAGCCTGAGAATTACACTTGTGTTTAAAATAAATGTGTGTGTGTATATTTTCACCCGAGAAAGTACCTAGAGGACTATCTCACAGAGGTTCAAGATCTGCCTCTTTTATTGTACTGGAATACAGGGCACAGAATAATGATCTTTAGTAGTAGGAAGATAAATCTCAATTGAATGTAAGAATGCTAAGAGGAATTTGAAGTTAAACCAATTATTAAAGGAGATAGAAGGTACTCCTTCACTGAATATATTTGAACAGAGATTGGATAGCCATCTATCAGGGACATTTTCATTTGGATACACTCAGCAGGAGGTTGTGTAGTCTAAATGGCCCCTTCCAATGCCATGATTCTATGCTGAGTTTAGAGAGACTGATTCACTACAACAACACCCTTTGGTGGTACATCATATCTCTAGGAAGGTAATTAGAGCTTTAAGATGCTTATCATGCCCAAACTGGTCTCATATTCCTTTGTCTTTCTTTAATCTGCCTAACTCAAAAACTGCAGGCTTTCATTAACAGAGACACTTTGGCTGTGAATGATTGGACTTCATGAATGTAGCATCTAGTAAAAGAATCCCCCAAATCCACTGCGTTGTCTTTGAGGCAAAAGATATACAAACTTAAAGACATCTGAGCCTAAGGATTTGTGATGTTTTGAGATGTAACTGTAGTATTCCTACATAAACATTGACTTTTCTTTCTGCAGCAAATTTAAAGCAAAGACCAGGATAGCAGGATTCTCTTTATTTTATTTTAAATTATATGTTGAATGTATTTCCCTTGTTTTTAATTGATTTTATTGCAAATTTATAGTATATTTTTGTTACACATTATATTATGCCAGTAGAGAAGAATGAGCCTAATTCCACCATTATATTATCAAGTTAGTAACAAGCATTTTTAACATTTTTCATCCAAGCAAATGAAATTATTCTAACTCTGTAAAATGCATTTCAAAAAAATCTGCCATTTTAATTTGTTCAAATTAATTTCTAATTTATTAGAAAATAACTTTAAAATTTAGAATCTTGCCAGATGACTGTTTTGTTGTAGGAGGAAAGTTTATTTGCTATTCATTATGCACAATCTGATTTAATCTGGTTATGCAAGATTCAAATAGTTTTACTCCAAGGTCCTGTGCTTATTGTGGAAAAGAACTGCATTCATAGATTAAAGATTACAATATTTTCTACACTTAAAAAATATGACTGGTGTCATTTAATGCTCTCATTTGTAGTTGAATTGCTATAGAACATATTGCAAAGATTATGATCATTAGATGGCAGTATTTTGAGCACTTTTAAATAAGTTTTATGTCATTTATTTCTAAAAAAGAAACTGTTATCACAACATGAGGATCAGTATGCAGCTATTTAAAAATTTGGAAATAACAAAAAACAAACATACACAATTATCCCTTTTCAAAAGCATTGCATTATCATTTTGTGAAATGTTTTATTTCCTTTTAAAATTAGATAATTTGTACACTCTCTGCTCTTTTCCCAGCATTTTATTTTTTTTAAAAACCTCAAAAGATAAATCTGTTGAAGTATGGCTATTTCCTGCTATAGCCAGCTTACAATATCACCCCCATACATTGCATGAAAAGAGGTTAATGTACTTGAAATGTTTACAGGACTTAAGCTTTTTTAAAAAACAAGAATTCTCTAGTTGTGCTGTACTGCAATTCCCAACACTGTATCTACCATAGTTTGCAACAGTGCTGGGAAGCAGTGTACATGTAGGAAGAGAAAACATATTTTAAACCCCACATTTGCATCTGATATATATGACAAAATTCCTCTTACTGCTTCACAGTATGCTACAATTTAGTGAGTTCATTCTGTAAGTTTGGTTTGCCATGTGGACTGAGATGGTGCATCAAATTAATTCCTATTCCTTTAATGTATTAAGATCTATTGCAAAAGTCTGAAAACATGCTTTTGTCAAGCAGAAAAAATGGGGTCTGCACTTGATTCTGTTTCAGAATTCAGGCTAGGTATCACTCCCTAATAGTGGATTTACATAATATGCTAAACTATTATGTTTTTGTTCTAGTTCTAGTTTAGCATGTTTGGTGAACCAAATTACTAAGACAGCAAAACATGAAAAACATAATTCCTTGAGGATGCTCTATGAAATATTCTCTGTATTCCTACAGATAAATTAATACAGACAACAAAGAGTCACAAGGAAAATGTTGCTACTTGTAGTATTAGGGATTTAACAAAGCCTTTTTAGCTTTTGCAGGGCTAGTGCAAGATCCCACAGCAAAGATCTTCCCATTTTAGAACACTGGTGCCTCCATGTGGTCGACATTTAACATGCAACATGGAAGTGTCACCAGGCTCCATGCAGCAAGAAGAAATACTTCATTCTATCAATCATATTTCCAACCTATTTCAGATGCATCACAGCATAGTCAAGGAGATAGATTTGGTTAATAGTAGGAGATGCTTTTTGGAAATTAAAGCAATGATAGCTGAATTAATGATCCAACAGATCTCAGTCATTTTTCAGGATGGGTTAGCTCTGCATTTTCTGCATTGAATTAGGCTAGAACTCAGCTAGCTCTGATATATTATGAAAATGACATGCAAAGGCAAAATTAGACACAATAAGAGTTCCTTACAGCCATTATTCACCTGTGGAAGCTGTGTACTACTAACCCTGTATTTGATACCTACAGTGCTTAAGCACCATGAACGTAGTCTCAAGAAACTGAGATGGAAAGGGTAATGTAAGCTACTCCTGCATGAAACTGAACTCACTGAAGTTTTGTCAGTACTGTGTACCACTGATCTTTATTCCTGAATGTCCAAACTTTTATGCAGATATCCAGAGAGGGAAAGCCTATACATGTACAGCTATTCATGAACATGAACTGATGTGTGGTGGGAGTGGGGGCATTGTGGACAGCAGGATGTTTAACAGGAAAAATAGATGTGTTTGTTTACTTCAGACACTAACAATCCAGGCACTGAGATAAAAGTTCATGGCACCTGGGGTAACAATGTATAACTGAGCACCATACTGATGATACCTTACCCAGGACCTCCAAATGAACCCCAGAGGTTTCATGTATATTTTAAATAGTGCAGGGTGGGTAGAGACAAATGACCCTCATGGCATCAGCCAGCAGACTGTTTTCCCCCCATCACCACTGAGAAAGCAGTAATAAACTGACTTTCCAGAAATAGTTATATTCAGAATGACTAACTTTTCTGTCCACAGTAATACAATCTTACCTGCATTACATTTCGGATTGTATTAAGACATGCACTTAAAAATTCCACAAACTCATTCAAAATTCAGTGGTAGAAAAATGTTGCCGTACGTAACAGCATTTGTTGTTGTTGTTCAGTCGTTAAGTCGTGTCCGACTCTTCGTGACCCCATGAACCATATTGCGCCAGGCCTTCCTATCTTTCACTGCCTCCCTGAGTTTGCTCAGTTTCATGCTCATTGCTTCAGTGATGCTATCTAGCCATCTCATCCTCTGCCGTCCTCTTCTCCTTTTGCCTTCCATCTTTCCCAGCATCAGGGTCTTTTCCAAAGAGTCCTCTCTTCGCATTAGGTGACCAAAGTATCTGAGCTTGAGCTTCATTATCAATCCTTCCAATGAGCAATCAGAGTTGATTTCCTTTAAGATTGACTGGTTTGACCTCCTAGCAGTCCAGCATACGTAACAGCATATGTAACAGCATACGAGTGACAAATTTCAGGTGGTTTCCCCTGGCAGTTTAAGAATACTCAGGAGAAGACTGAACTCTGAGGAACTTAAATCAGAGAGGGAACCAACCTCACTAACATTACTTTCTTCAAATTGCTACTGGAAGATCAGAATCACTGTAGCATTTTAACAGCATTCGTATGTCATACTTGGCGTGGTTAAGATTAAGCTATGAACATGCCATCTCCCTGGCAATTGTCCATCCTATGAAGTGCATGTAGCTAACAAGCTGACCATCTTTCACACAGCCTATATTTATTGAAATTTAGAGGCTGCCCAAGTCCAAAGAACCCTGGGTGCCTTACAACTGAAAGAAAAAGGAACCATAGAACAGCAAAAAGAAGTATGCATATCCCGAAAACACAGTACAATATAACAAAAGACAACTGATTGGTTCAACACCCACCCTACCCCCAAGCCTTGGAGAGCAGTCTAAGTCTGACATCTAAGTGAAGGGTTTAGTACACCATAGAAATCAGAATAAAACAAATCATGGCTTAGTTCTCTATTTTCTTCTAGACAGATGAAAAATAAGAGACCCATATTCAGATAGCATTCTTAACTAGGCTAAATGACTGCTGGATGATTCATTAATATCATCACAAGGTCCATCAGTAGTGAGTTGTGTTACAGTAGCTTTAGAAAAAAGATTAATAATGGAAGCTCTATACAGAAAAAGTAAGATTACATCCTATTAAAGTGAGCCCTTTTTCATCAGCCAAAAGGAGTAGGTACTTCCAACTCTGACAACAGATTGATAGACAATACATAAATTAAAATGCATGATTTCAATTCAATGCAAACATTCATAGTTTGCATTTTCCATGATGATTACTTCCTGCAGTTTAAGAATGACCATTTTTATATTTAAGATGTCCTGCAACTAACGGTTGGCTTTTAGTAACAGACAATGATCATGAAGTGAAAATTCAGATATCCATAAACATTACATGTCTGTAAACGTCAAAATCAGAAATGTTTACCCTTTCATCCAGAATAGAGCAGAAGACCATAAACCACAATATTGTATGTTCCCTTCTCTTCCAAGAAATCAGAAACCTTATTCCTTGTTGTATTATACACTTATTTTTCAAAGGACAGGGTATCTTTCCTTTTTCACTAAGAAAGTTGAATCACCAATTTGCATGGAATGGTGTGTTTCAAAGTATATACACATAATTGCAAGTTATTAAATATCAGCACAAATTTGGTCAGGTTCAAATGAGTTGCAACTGAACAAGCAATACAAGCAAATACTTCCATTGATGCATCAGGAAAGGGCATTTCACTTGTGCCATTTTCAAGCCTGCATGTTGAGACCATGAACTTGGAAAGTAAGTTAATTAGAATGTGGCCTAACCAGGTGACCAGGAGCCACTTTTGGACACCTATCAACTTTCATTCATGAGAAACACGGTCCAAGGCCACATAAAAACTCTTTTTATCATCTAAGCAGTGCCAGCCAATAGGACCAATTTCACAGTCTGCACAGATCAGGAACTTTACATTTCCAACATCCTTGGTGAAACCAACGTTTTCAAAAGAAAACATGTCCTCGACTAGCCAGTGGTCCTGCAAGACATCTCCTTCTAGGTCACTGTTTGCCACCAATGCCGTCTTCTTCTTCATAGCAGGAAGGAAAAGCTGAAATAAGAGAAGCAAGTCAACCGTATTACTGAGCCAATGTAGGGGAGAGGTGAGGATATCAGAGTTGGATGTGGAGGCTTGGTTCTACTCAACCACTACATTTACAGGGTGCCTTTGGACCAATCACTCAGCCCAATCTGCACCACTGCATTACTGAGGGTGGGAAATGAGACCCCAAAGCCAGCTGCTCTGGGATAGAATTATGAAAGCAACATAACTGTCATCAAGGACAGGGGGTGGGGGCTACAGGACAGTGTCAAATACAAAACTGGCAAGCAAAGGTGCTCGGTTGCTGATAGATTCCGCTAGATCCTTGATTTAATTTCAGGCATATTTCATTGCCAGGACAAAAGTGCTTCATTGGTCCCATTCAGCCATAGACTTGAAGGCCTAGGAGAAAAGGGATGTCTTTCCAATTAGGGACCTAATGAAAACACTTTTCCATTCTCAGAAAGGTTAGTTTTGTTTAACCCCCATCTCCCCATCAAGGAGCTGGCACCTCCAATTTCATCTGAGGCTGGAAGTTACACGGGGAGAACAGCCCCTTGGCCGGCTACCCCCACGGACCGCAGCTCGGGGGCGGGGCGAAACACCCCGAACACGCCCTACCTCTCTGCGGGTGAAGGTTGCAGCTCCGGGCAAAAGGACGCGGGAGCCGCAGCGCTGGCAAAGCACGGCTTTGCGGTTCCGCCCCCGCGCGCACACCAGCTCCTCCGGTCCCAGCGCAGCCGCCTCCATCGCCGAACTGGGCGCCGCCATACTTACGCAAGCGCAATAGAGCAAGGGCGGAGAGCTTCTGCGGCAGTGCTTCTCAACCTCAGCGACGTTAAGCTGTGTAGACTTCAACTCCCAGAATTCCCAAGATGGCTGAGGGATTCTGGGAGTTGAAGTCCGCACAGCTTAAAAGCTGCCGAGATCGAGAAACACTGCTCTACGGGGTAGGCGGGACAGCTTATAAAGGTTACCCTCCCCTCCACCGCATTTCTGTAAGCGGGAGCGACTACCGAAACGGGGAAAAGGGGAGCGAGTTTTACAGGCGCCTCTCCCTGTAATGGTCACCGCTGGAGTCCTCTTTTTACAACATCAGACCTGATTTAGGTAAACACTTATGGATCACAATGTAACATCGGACCCAGCAAAAATTAGAAAAATTAGATACTGAAGCTACCGGCTAGTTAGACCAACGGACGCAAATTGCAGGGCTTTGATCGGAGGACCCTGTTCTACATGTGGCTGCAGCTATACGTAGATTTCGTACCTATGAGGTGACTTGGGCAGCTTACGGACATAGTAAAAAGCGTGGCCAAGAAATTCTGCTTTGGTATTTACCAGAAGTTCACTGTTCCAGCATGGACGGCAATTTTCCATCATTCCCGATGAAGATGCCGCCTTCGCTTCGCAAGGAGCAAGCTGAGAGTACTGACCCCGAAGTCTGGGTGATTGCAGAAAACGGTTCATTATATCAATTCAATATGGTTTTACATACCAAAGCACTGCTAAACATCTTCAAAACAAGTGGTTTTTATTCTTATTTTTATCAACATGTGAATGCATTCACTGCAAGACTATTATGCTGTAACTTTCTCTTGCATTCTTTAAAGATTAACATGAAGAGTCTTGGTATGTGTCTCAAAAAAATCTCCAAACCTTTACTATAAATTACGAAAAGCAAATTAACAAACTATGCACCCAGTTTGAGATATAATATAAACATCATGAAATTGTGCAAATAACTGCTTAATAAAATCCAGGAATTCTATAGACGTAACTGATGTAATAGCTTTAATCTTTTCATGCTGCAGCTTAGTCTGAAAACTGTATATGAAATTGCAGTTATTTTCTAGCTGTAAAAAAATTGCATCTCAATATTAACATTGTTGACCTTTAATAGTCGTAACAGTATTAGTGCATAGCTATTTTCATAATAAAACGTCTTCCTGTATTAATGACTGTGATAAAAATTTAAAAGTTTTTGTCTTTGCTTTTTTAAAAAGATGGGAATATGATTAGAGAATGTCTCTTAAGGAACTAGAATACAAATTCAAAACTCAGAGGCCAGGAAAATTGAAAATCCCCATTACATAATTAGCAGCTGTACTTGGAAACCTGGGTAAGCCTTCAAAGAGTTGAAGATGATGTGCTCTTAAGCAATATTATACTTGGCCTTTTAAAATAAGTGACACTTAGAAACTAATACTTAGTATAATAGTGCAAGTATAACCAACCTATATGGAGATATCAAATATTTATTTGAACCAGCCATCCTTTTATTAAAAAATACATATGAAAGGAATCAAACACTAGTGTGATAGGTCAGAATTTATAAACTCAGTTATCTGAAAGTGCATAATTATTCTATGGTACCCCATCCCCAAAGCAAGAAGTCACCCACACCCAAGAAAATAAATACATTCATCCCTTGGTTCCTGATTGGATAACACACGAAACATCTCAGTAGATTCATAGGAGAAAATGCCAAGGTCACACTGAAAGTCACAGCACATAATTGAGGGATGGAGCTGCATTATCCACAGGCTCATGTTTCTACCAGCAAAGTGACTTGTCTTCACATATCTAACACAAGCTGCATTATACATCAGGGGCATATTAAGGAGACGGGGACCTGGGAATCTTAGGTGCCGCCACAGAGGAATGACTTGAGCAAAAGTTAACAGTTCCAGCTCACTTTGGAGATGATTATTCAAAAGTCCTTGCTGGATATGAAGGAGGTTAGCCTTTCTGGCTGAAGCATAAGAAACAGAGAAGAACGACAGAAATTAAATACAAGAAAATGTGCGCTGACATTATTCACGCTGGCCATAGACACTGCAGTTCTGTGTAGGGTACCAGATTTCATTCTTATCTGCAGTGCAATTTGAAGGTGACTACTGTAACATTGGGAGTGCTTTATGATTGGAAGCGATCACTCACATTGCATGGGCACATCCAGTCCCTAAAAAGTAACTTAGGTAGAGGTTTTCTTCAAAAACACATGTTATTTATAAATAACTGTTGCACTCAAGATGCCAAAAACACCCTTCATTGTTCTGCTACTGGTAAGAGCTTTTAGCTTAGAAGGCAAATGTAAACATAAACCTGGTTGTTGCTCACAAGCACTAGCACACAACTGCTTTTTCTCTAGTGCATACTGATTCTAGCCTCTGGCAAAAAAAAATTAAAAATGTAACTCAGTCTGCTTACTTGCCTATTGTTCTTCCCAACAGACAAGACTGCATATTTCAGGAGGTAATTTTCCTCTTATTTCTGCCCCTTGACCCACCTCCTATTAAGATGTACTGTATACGTAAAGTTCTTATACCAACATACAGAATCTTTCATTTTCATACAACAGTTGGTGGCTGGCTGCTTTCCAGAGGGACATGGGCAAGTTGTGCAGAATCTGAAAAAAATTCCGAAAAAGCTTGGTCCGCTCATACAATGTTCACCAGTGTATCTGGTATATGGAAATACTTGGGAACAAACCGAACTTTTGACATGCTCATACCTCAGTGAGTATGTGCTGATGCTTAGAGATGACTAAGGTGAGCGACTTAATCTCAGATATTCAGCAGGCCAAGAGGCACAGACATTTTTGCAGCTCTGATGATTCATTTTTACAGGGTCAGCCTACACAAGCATGCAATTCATCCATTGTCAGGTCAAAGTGCTTTGTGTCTGTGTTTTTCTTTAAACCGGAATCAGTAGATTTGTAGATGATTTGCAGCATAGCCCAGATATCAACAGTCACTTAATTCACAGCTACAAGATGAGAAATTCCAAGTCAGGCAATGCTTTTTCTGATAATTGTTCCATGGAAGTGCTCTCTCAAGCCTTTTCCTAAAGTCACTTCTCCCGCAGCACACAAACACCAGCATCACAACGTTGTGTCCCCAGTGATGTCACCACTTCCCAGTTGTCAATGATAGGATCATAGCATTCAATACTGCTCAGGAGTGAGTTTCCATCATACCTATATACAATAGAAAGTTACAGATGAAACCTTGCTGAGGTCCAGATTCTTGGAGGCAGAAGTATCATAACTATCTTTGTCAGAGGAAGGTAAAGCTCTTCTAAGAGCTTCTTAAAGCTCTTCAGAAATCAGTGTACGGCAAAACTTGCTATATCTACTTCTACTCATGCTATTACTATAGACCAATTGCCATCTTACATTTTTATAGGAGATTTAGGACAAGGACAAGTGCATTTTGTAACACATAATCTGGGAATGGAACCAGAATGTACTGTCATCTTATGTGTTTCAGTAAGCTGTTGGTCCTGTCTGACATGACATAGACATAAAATAGTATTATTTTCTAACATCTTTGGTTTCAAACCTACATCATAATAAAATAACTAGGTAGATGTTAAAATACATGCCTAACTAAAATGGTCCCCTCCTGGTGTTTTATTTCTACTATTATGGTGCTTAGGTGAAGCCCTGTGATCTAAGGAATTTGGAGCAAGAAACATATAAGCAGCTGCAGCAATGTGATTGGCCTGTGATACACACCATATAAACAAAGGCACAGTTAGCATCAAAGCAGAAATTACTTTAAAGGGTTTGAATAAGATAACAGATCATGTATGCACACTGTTTCTGATTATACCTCAAATAAACTGTATCTGGAGTGGTTCAGAAGATGTAGCCAAAAAGATAGGCATGCCTGTATAGTTCCATAAAACAAAGCAAGCCTCAGGTGTACCTAGAACATTTATGGACCATAAATGTTAGATCAACAAGCATGATCTGCTTACCCAGCTATGGCATAAAGCCTTCCTCTGAGCACTGTTGCCCCCACATAACAGCGGGGTGTTGTCATGCTTGTTACTGTTGTCCAAGAGTCTGTACGAATGTTATAAGCTTCCACAGAGGAGAGATGTGATGTTCCGTCAAACCCTCCAACCACATAGATGTGGTCATTCAGCAAGGCTACTCCAGCTCCTGCAAGAAGAAGTAATGAAATCTGATAGCAAGGTGAGTGAGTTCCTTCTGTTAGACATACCCAGGAGTTATAGGAGACTGTATAGTTTGCTTCTGGCAAGACATGCTAACTTTTACCCCTTCGGCATGAAAGCCAGCTGGGTGACTTTGGGCCAGTTATTCTCTCTCAGCCCAATCCACCTCACAGGGTTTTTGTTGTGGGGAAAACAGGAGGCAGGAGTATTAGGTATGTTTGCTGACCTGAGCTATAATTTAAAAAGTGGGGAAAAAATCTAATAATAACAACAACCACAACTGCACACACCTTCCTATTTTTAACAACTGTTTCTTTAATATTCACTAATTATTACTGAAAGTTTAAATTAAAAGTAAATTAATTCATGATGAACATGTTATATTGTTTCAGGATGTTCAAGGATGTACACATTTAAAATATTTATTAAAAATAATGGAGTGTGAAACAATGTGGTTTATGCTATATAGATTGCTCTAACATGATGATTTTAGAAGAGATGTTGGAAAGAGCTGATTTCTGGTAAGCTTGGGAAATTCTGGCTCCATAGTTCAATTTTTTTTTTAACTTTTTAGGAAGGCTGCCTGAGGAAAATGCTTTTGCTCAACAGATACTGTCTATTAAATGTGTCTGATAGGATCACTATAAAATACAATAAGTATTTTATAGAAATATGCATATTTTATTTTATCTCTCCCCCTCTTATTTAGATTTTTCTATCTAAAAAGCATTTATATTTTATCCCATAGTTCCCCAGCCCAATTAGAAATCTCACCTGAGCGTTTAGTAGCCATTGGAGTCACATTTGTCCAATGCCCAGTGTGGGGATCATACCGCTCCACAGAATTTAAGATGTTTAGACCATCATACCCACCTAAACGCATGCACAAGAGAAAGCAAAATAAATGACTCTATTTGTTTTATATTCAGACTCAGGATGGAGAATTCCCATTAAAAAAAAAAAAGATCCATAGTGGGAATAAAAAAGGAAACACAGACTTATAGCCACACTGATGTGCAATATTAAAGTACTATATAGGGGCCCTAATTTACCCACCTTCCTTCATATTATTTGGATGCCAAAAATCTACAAATACCAGCCCTAAACACAGAAAGGCCTTTGCTCTGGCACAATGTGACGCTGTCCTTGAAGGTCAATACAGGAAGATTCCCTACTTGAGGAGACAACGCCCCCGTGACTCTGGACACATAGAAAACACAGAGCATGTGCTTCTCCAGTGCCTGTATTACAGAGATATTCGTACTAGCCTCATTTCACCATTACTGCATAAATACACAGGACAATTTTACACCACCCTGTAGCTTTCAAATACCAACCCTGCTACAACATACAATGTTGCCAGGTTCTGTGCAGCAGTGATCAAAATTTTTTGGATGATGGCCTGCGGTATAAACTAGATTTAATGAGCACCTAGTTTGCAATATTAGAGTACTTTGTAATTTGATAGTGTCTTCTGAAACATACTATCCTTTTATGTTCCTCTGTACCCATCTAATGCTCCTACCCCTTCTTTTAGATTCTTGCTTTTTATATATATTTTTAGTTTTTAACTATATATCTTTTATATCTTCTAGCTTTTCCTAATTTTTTTAGATTTTTATTTTTATGTATCCTTTATGCTTTTTTAACAACTTTACCTCACTTTCCTTATGCTGGTCTATGACTGTAATAAAGATTTGATTTGATTTACAAATATCAGCCTTCCACTAAGGCTGAAAGTATTATAGTGAATACAATGCTATGCTCTGTTACATAAACTATATTAACTGCCTGGACATTCTGACAATTGTAGTCCCAACTTACAGTATCTAGGAATACTTGTTGAGCAAAGGTTACTCCAGAAGGCTTCAATGCTTTCCTTCTTACATAAATCAGGATAGTGTCAGACTATATTAGCTTTAGTGTTCCAAGAAATTTGATAGAGGTTCATTTTAATTTCATAAAACCCAATTCAACAAGACCTTAATTCGTTACAAATAAACTCCTTAGAACATTTCTGTTTCTAATTGAAACTATGTTACCATGCTGATAAACTTTTAACTATTCAGTAAGGATTTATTTAGGGCAGTTATTTCTTATATTTCTTAAATTCACAAATATTAAAGAACTGATGCAATCTGACAATTCCCAAGTTCTATCCTGCAGTTACTCTATTTACAGTAACAATTCTGAGGTGCTGGAATCTTGAATCTAAAGGCATCCAGGTAAAAACATTTTCATATTTGATACATCCCATATAAGGCAGAATTTGTGGATGCTGGGGAATGTATACGAAACACTTTTAATACTAGGACATCCAAATCGGGCGGGGTGGGGGGGGAAGTTACATACCAAGGCAGTAGATAACATTATTAGCCACAACCAGTCCTGCACCTTCACGAGCTGTCTGCATATCTCCTAACATACTCCACTGATCAATGTTTGGATCATATCTTTCCATACTGGTGTGGCGTCTGCTTCCATCAAAACCTCCAGAAACATAGATCATGTCTATAATATAACATAACAAACCAGAGTCAGTTATTTCAAAAGAAAGGCTTTTCTTTATCATGACATTTTTTATTTTCTTATTAAGTTATGTACATTACCATTCTACTTTATTTCCAAAGTACCCCACAGTGTATCTCAAATGAAATATAAAAATTAATAAATAAATAGAAATATAAATGACGAATGGGTGAATCAAAGGGAATTACTATTAAATCAGGAATGTGTATCTCCCATTGGCTCAGAGGTCAAGTTTTCCATGCCATGTTGAAGATCACATGTAAAAAGAAGATGGGGCCAGGACACTTCTTCGAATTTATAAAAGATGGAATGGAATATTTTGGCCCTTAAGCTTCCTCCTCCAAACTCCAAAAAAAAGTTAACATTTCTGAACCCATGACTCTGGAGGGACAAAGAAGTAATGCTAGTGGGTTACGCTTTTCAAAGCACTGTATTAAACCAATTAACCCCCTGAAATGCTCTAATATGAATTTAATAAATCAGGAAGACCAAAGACTGTGCACACAAGTGATTGGCTCTCTATCTCCAAAAATTCTGCCCTAATATTTTCAGAGTACACAAACTGAAAATTGCAGCAACAGGCAAAAGGTATATTTAGGATGCTTAGATAGACAGAAAGAGGTGTATGCACTGTGAAAATGATTTTTTAAAAAATGGTAAAAAAGGCTCATATATGATAAAAGGTACTGAACATGACATTAATTCCAAGTCAAACTATCATTCACTTCGATCTCTCATTCAAAATGAAATCAGACTTGCTCTTTACATATGTAACTGAATGATTAAAAAAATCTATGTAGAGATGCACAAGACAGATATATGCTCCCCCTAACATATGGCAATCAGAGGAATCTATACAGGCACTTTCCATCCCCCATTCCTGCCATGTCTTCATAGAAAGAAGAGAAAAACAAGAGCCTAATGTCTATATTTGGGCACTCAACAGATCAAAACTATTTCAACAGATTAATTTTTTTCAGTTAATTGACTGAAACAAATGACATTTTAAACAAGCTAGGGAAAGCATGCAGAGCATACCTTCTTGAATTTTTTCCTACTCCCTTAATAACAGCACTGCTTGACAGCAGATGGCTAATAGAAAGGAAGAAGGAACAGGCCAAATTCTGAGCCACTGCCCAGCAGACTCTCCACAGCCAGGCAACACCACTTGTGTCCTATTTTGTTCTGGGGTTTTTTGTTTTTTTTTTTGAGAGTTACTTTGCTGATAAACGAAGTTCTGAGCCCCTTTATGTAATATTCCATTTGGTTGGGAAAAAAAGGAAGTAGTTATGAAGGATTAATGCTTATTTCCCAAATGTATTTCAGAGTAGATTTTTTCCAAGAATAATCATTAGTAGGTTCTAATTGTTAATCAGTGTATACCTCCTAAAGTTGTGGCCCCTGCTAGACCCCGTCGAACATTCATTGGAGCCACAGAGTACCAGATGCTATCTTCATCAGAAGTATAATCTAAGCACTCCACAGAGCTCAGACGTGAACGGCCATCATAACCACCTATCACATATATCCGATCATGCAAGGAAACCGTAGCAACATAGCGTCTTTTGCGGCTGATGCTCTATGTAAGTTAAAAGAGAGAAAATGGAATCCAAGTTTAGTATTTGAAAAGAAATTGGCACTAGCAATTTTCTAGTGCTAGAATGCAGGATGGGGGAGAAAGAATGTATACTATATCAATATAGAGAAGATGCTGCAAGTCATAATGGACTAATGTGACGGGGTTTATTTCTACAGGTGAAACTTGAAAAATTAGAATATCGTGCAAATGTTCACTTATGTCAGTATGGCAGCTCAAAAGGTGAAACCAATATATGAGATAGACGCATTACATGCAAAGCGAGATATGTCAAACCTTACTTTGGTATAATTGTGATGATTATGGCGTACAGCTTATGAAAACCCCAAATTCACAATCTCAGAAAATTAGAATAGTGTGAAAAGGTTCAATATTCTAGGCTCAAAGTGTCCCCCTCTAATCAGCTAATGAATCCATAACACCTGCAAAGGGTTCCTGAGCCTTTCAATGGTCTCTCAGGCTGGTTCAGTAGGAATCACAAGCATGGGAAAGACTGCTGACCTGACAGTTGCGCAGAAAACCATCATTGACACCCTCCATAAGGAGGGAAAGCCCCAAAAGGTAATTGCAAAAGAAGTTGGATGTTCCCAAAGTGCTGTATCAAAGCACATCAATAGAAGGTTACGTGGAAGGGAAAAGTGTGGTAGAAAAAGGTGCACAAGCAGCAGGGATGACCGCAGCCTGGAGAGGATTGTCAGGAAAAGGCCATTCCAAAGTGTTGTGGACTTTCACAAGGAGTGGACTGAGGCTGGAGTTAGTGCATCAAGAGCCACCACACACAGACGGATCCTGGACATGGGCTTCAAATGTCGTATTCCTCTTGTCAAGCCGCTCCTGAACAACAAACAACGTCAGAAGCGTCTTACCTGGGCTACAGAAAAAAAGAACTGGTCTGTTGCCCAGTGGTCCAAAGTCCTCTTTTCTGATGAGAGCAACTTTTGCATCTCATTTGGGAACCAAGGACCCAGAGTCTGGAGGAAGAATGGAGAGGCACACAATGCACGATGCTTGAAGTCCAGTGTGAAGTTTCCATAGTCTGTGTTGATTTGGGGAGCCATGTCATCTGTTGGTGTTGGTCCACTGTGCTTCATTAAGTCCAGGGTCAACGCAGCCGTCTACCAGGAGATTTTGGAGCACTTCATGCTTCCTTCCGCAGACGAGCTTTATGGGGATGCTGACTTCATTTTCCAGCAGGACCTGGCACCTGCCCACACTGCCAAAAGTACCAAAACCTGGTTCAATGACCATGGGATTACTGTGCTTGATTGGCCAGCAAACTCGCCTGACCTGAACCCCATAGAGAATCTATGGGGCATTGCCAAGAGAAAGATGAGGGACATGAGACCGAACAATGCAGCGGAGCTGAAGGCCGCTATTGAAGCATCCTGGTCTTCCATAACACCTCAGCAGTGCCACAGGCTGATAGCATCCATGTGCATTGCGGCAGTCATTGCTGCAAAAGGGGCCCAAAGCAAGTACTGAGTACATATGCATGCTTATACTTTGCAGAGGTCCGATATTGTTCTCTTTCCAATCCTTGTGTTATTGATGTCATGTAATATTCTAATTTTCTGAGATTGTGAATTTGGGGTTTTCATAAGCTGTACACCATAATCATCACAATTATACCAAAGTAAGGCTTGACATATCTCGCTTTGCATGTAATGCGTCTATCTCATATATTGGTTTCACCTTTTGAGTTGCCATACTGACATAAATGAACATTTGCACGATATTCTAATTTTTCGAGTTTCACCTGTATGTGTCCAGTTCATCTGCAACAATAAGTACTTAATTTCCCATGCTTGCCTCTTCAATATGCAGCACAATTTTGTTTTCTCAGCATAAGATGAACCTGATCCCTATGGATTGCAATGAACTCCAGAGAGTTTCAATTCAGAGAGAAGAAATGTCTTACAAAAAAATAGGAAAATATCTTCTATATTGCTTTGAAAATATAAGAAATTTGGTATTTCATTTGGAACATTCTTAAATCTCCATTTCAGAATCTTATACACAATATGGTTTTCTCAGTAATCTTTAAACAGTTCTAGAAGGCAAGATTCTCAGAATTTTAGCATTCGTGAGAAGGTGGTTTACTTAACACTACTCCTTCAATTAACAAATACTGAGATGTGAACTAACAACCATCTTGACCTTCAATCTGTTCCTGTCTGCACCCATCTGTATTACAATCCGTTCACATGTCTTACTTCCTTGATGAGTACGGACAGGAGGAGACAGATAGTTATCTTCTACTGTTCACAAATAGGGTGTTCCAGTTTTATACCTTTTCCTATATGGAGATTTCTAGAAACAAATACTCATGAAGTTCTCCCTCTGACAGATTTTTTACCCACAGCTTTCAAAATGTGTTTCTATAGCAAACGTATTTCAAACACTGCTGGTGGGGAGCAGCTACAGAAAGAACAGTGTGAAATTAGAAGCATTGGGCAAGGAAAAAGGACAAAATCCCTTTACCTGCTGCTGCTTTGCTCTAAACTTCATCATGCCAAAGAGATTTTGCTTTTCTTTCTTTCTTTTTTTTTAAGGAAAAGTGCTCTGGCAATCTTACATTCGTTAGTGAATTATGTGCAAATTCCCCACAGTGGACATGAGCAGACATCCAATAATATTCCATATATATAAGTAGCATGTTATTATTTTAAAAATATATGATGAAGCAGATAATTACATACTGGTAGGAAGCTCCATTCTTGTGTTTTTGGGTCATATTTCTCCACCACATCAATGGGAGACTGTTGACTTCCAAAACCCCCAATTACTAAGAGAACTTCATTGGCACCTAAATGAAAATGGACCACCATAATGTTATACATCAGTAAGCTTTATAAATAAAAACACTATAAAAAATTAAATAACTTTTAAATAAATTGAAAGTCAGTATGGTGCAGTAGTAAAGATGCTGGACTAGGAGCAGGGTGATCTGGGTTTAATCTTCCCTTAGGCACATAAGCCAGTAGGATAACCTTGGACCAGTCACTCCCTCTCATCCCTAATCAAGGTCAGGGAAAAGCAAGCTGAAAACCACCCCCCTTTGAAAGCTTTGTATGTGAACTATGTTAGGGCAATGCAAAAAAGTAGACACTGCAACCAAGCAGGACAAATGCAAAGAAAGACAACAACATTCTAAATAAAGAAGTACAAATTCTCTATCATGTTCATATGCTCTTTCTTGAAGGAAATTTCTTCAGCATAAAGTTCTCAGAGTACTTTTTACTAGGGCTGTGCAGCACTTTAGTTTTGAGCATAAAATCACATAATACCTATCTGCAACTCTGTAAAGGAGCAGCATCTTTTCCTAGGATCACATGACTGCCCTCTGCAGCTGCTGTGCAATTCTGGGTAAAGGAGTGACTGCTTTATACATTTGCCAGCAGATACAGGTAGTCCTCGGGCTACGATGGCAATTGGGACAGGAATTTCTGTTGCTACGCAATGCTTAGCAATGGCAATCCCCCCGGCAGCTGTAGTAACCCAGAGACCGTGCAGATTGTTAAGAGAGGGCCTCATGTGACTGGAGTCCTAGGCAAGCAGGCCAGTGGGTGAGAGCTGCAGGCAGGCGAGTGCTGCAGGCAGGGTGGCGAGGGCCATGGGCAGGTGCTACTGAATGTGAGTGGGCTGGTGGGAGACGCGAGGGGGGTTGTTACTGAACACAGATGGGCAGGTGGGGGCTGCAGGCAGGTTGGTGCTATGGAGTGTGGGTGGACTGGCGGAGGCAGCTATGGAGTGTGGGCAGGTGTGATACTATGGAGTACAAGATACCTGGGATCTTGTACTCCATAGCATGGCTCCTCAAGAGAAAAAGCAGTGGCAGCAACTTATGGGAACAGCTTGTGACCTTCTCTGCTGGCTTCCCCATTGACTTTGCTTGTGGGACGCCGGCAGGAAAGGTCGCAAATGGTGATTACGTGACCATGGCTTGCTGCGATATTGTAATTGCAAGCCAGGCACCTGAGCACCTGGATTGCAATCATGTGATCATGGGAATACTGTGACGGTCAGAACTATGAGGACTGATTATAAGTCCCCCCTTTTCAGAGCTTTTTTAACTTTGAATGGTTGCTGAATGAGTGGTCATAACCTGAGGACTACCTTTACTACAAGAGCATATCTATATGTTCTGAAGCATCTTTCTGCATTCAGACCTGAAGTGCCCCTTTTCTTACTGCTATGAAGATGTTCTATTAATCTCTCCTCATGCCTCCTGCCCTCTGCTCTTAAAGAAATGGTTGTGCTCCCTCTTCTTAAAAAAGCTATCTTTGAATCCAACAGTCCTGGAGAATTGTAAACGTGTCTCCAATCCACCATTTCTAGGTAAGTTGTAGATAATTAGGTTTTGATTACTGAGGGCCCTGGATGAGATGGATTATGTGAATCCTTTCCAATTGAGTTCGGGCCTGGGCCTGGGCCTGGGACAGAGGCTGCACTGGTCATTTTTCTGGATGACCTGCAATGGGATCTGGTGGGGGTATTGAATGTCCCTTCTTGTCCTGTTAAATCTCTCAGTGGCATTCAGTACCATTGACCATAGTATACTTTTGAGCCACCTGCAAGAGTTGGGGATCAGAGTCACTTTCCTACATTAATTGTACTCTTTCCAGAATGGAAAATGGTGACGTTGGGAGAGAAGAGGTGCCCCAGGGCTTAGCCCTCTCTTCCCCATCTTATTCAACATCTATATATGAAACCTCTGGACAGGTTATCCCATTGGTTTGGGGTTAGGTATCATCAATATGCTGATGATACCCAGTTTTACTTCATGACCCTGGCTGAACAATGCCTGGAGACTGAGGGACTGGATAGGGTAAAACAGACTGCAACTGAATCCTAGTGAGATGGTATTGCTTTTAGTTCAGAAACTTTCTGGCACCATGGATGTTCTGTTATAACTCTTGCTGGGGTACCACTTTCCTGAAGGTGGTGGTGCTCAATCTGGGTGTTCTCTTGGATTTATGGCTCCTGCTGGAACAGTGGTTGGAAGCTGCAACCAGGAGACCCTTTGGCCAGATTTGGTGGAGTCACTAGCTGTACCCTTTCCTGAACCAAGAGGCATTGAAAACAGTAACTCACATTTTGTCACCTCTCAGACTACTGCAATTCACTTTACACTTTACAGGGCCTATCTTTGAAAATGACTCAGAAGCTACAGGTGGCACAGAATGCAGTGGCCTGCTTGCTGACCAGTATTTAACCAGCTTAGAAGAATAACATAAATTCTGCAGGAGCTGAACTAGTTGGCTGTAGGCTTCCATGCCCAATACATGGGGCTGATGATCATCTATGAAGCCCTTTACATTTTTGGCCCTTGTTACCTTTGGAACTATCTTCATGTAGATTCTGCCTGATTCACATGATTTAATGCAAAGAGGCTGCTCCAATTAATCATCCTGAAAGAAATCAGGGGGCTGGGCCTTGGAGACTGACTTTCTCAATAGTAGCCCATTCCTTCTGGAATGTCTTGCCTCCCTGAGGTTAGGTGCACCCCTCCCCTGATTATATTTCAGGAGATGACAGAAACAGTTTTCCAACAGAGCACTTGGACTTGTTTGATGACAGCTACAGGTTTATAGTTTTTAATAGTTTGTTTATTATTTATTGGTTTTACAGATTGATTTTATGAATGTTTTACCTTATATGCTGTATGCTGCCTAGAATCAGAAGAGTAGGCAGCATATAAACATTGGCAAACCAAAATAATTAACAAATACTCTAAACATTTATTTAGAGCTATGTAGTTTGAGTGACAAACTATTTTTATATCAATCTTGACAGTCCTCCTAACTTCTTAAAAATCTCCATCCAGAAAGCTTATTACTTCGCTGAACAATTTTGTTCAAATTTTCCACTCCCCCTTCCTTATTTTCTGTTTGAAAGCCATACTATGTGTAACTGTTAAGTATATTGATCTCTGTTATAACAAATTTAATCAAGCATTAGAATAAAGCAACGTGTTTCATTTATATGTTCAACAGGTAACTACTTATTAACAATATTTTAAATGTTGATAGTTGGGTTCCCCTTCTTTAAGGATAAATGAGTATGGTTAACAAAAATCAAGCCATCATTTAATACACAGTTGAAGGGCAGTTCAATTGCCATGCTTGTTCATGGGGCAAATTATTCTTCTCTTTCTTTTCAAGAACGATTACGCTCATTACGTTGTGTGTTATGTGTTTTATGCATTCTATGGTTTTTATATTTTTAAAGCTGCACTGGGGTGGCATTTAATTTCGTTGTACAAGTAGTACAATGACAATAAAGATTTCTATTCTAACTTGAGCCATATAATTGTGAGATATTTTCTGACAATCTTACTTTTCATTTTGCAGCTGGGCATTTGCTCCCTAGCTACAATGTTCTATACTAGCTTTTGGTGAACTCATTCTACTGTATCCAGTTAATAGCTTCAATTAGAAAGATAATTTTGAAGCTACAACAGTATTTCAGTAATAGCCATTGTAATTTCTTCTTAGCAGTTTATCAAATTTGCATTTTCTTAACAGTTCTTACATCTACAGCACCTAAAATATAAAAGTAGCAAGGCCAGTACCATCCATCCTTTGAACTAAACACAGCATACTGATGATTAAGCACAAAAACCTCATTTGTATCATTTTTCCTCAAACATCTATGTTTTGGGTTTGAAAGTGCATGGCTATTTCACCCTATGAAGGTTTGGTAAATTACATGAACTCAGTTTAAAATATTACTTAAACTGGATTTTGATTACTAGTAGATTTTTTAGATTATGTTTTGCATTTATTTTTACTGAGCAGACTGGATTTCTCCTGTTTGAAACTCAATAAAATTATTTCAACAAGTGATCTTTTCAACATTTTAAAAGATTGCTGTTTACATGGAAACATAAGAGTATCAAATATCTCTGATTATATATACATGATACTTAGACCTATTTATTTTCAACAACTATTTAATTCCAGTCACTTGAATCAGAAAAATACACTGCTAGACTTTGAGGGTAGCAAGTTCTTCTTCTGGTGCATGAAACACAGAATATATAATTTTGCCTAGTGTTTTTTGTCCGTATAATACACACAGCTCTGGATAAGACACAGCATGTCCTTGGGAAAGATACATATGTAGCCTTTAATTTATCAAACCCAGTATTTTTGTTAACATAAAACTATGAATCTCTTATGCACTGAACCTGGCAATTGACAAAAGACAATAAACATAAGAATGGAACATCACATTCCTGCTTCTTAAATGTTGATTTGAATCTTTTGTCACTTACCTAGACGTGCTCGGGTTCTGGGACCCTGCATTTGGCTCCGGAGTTCAGGCCTTAAATGAAACTTCTTAGCTTCATCTACAAGGTCTCTGCACTGTAAACTGCATCGGATAAAAGGCTGGGGAAATATAACGAGACTATATAATTTTTACAATATATACAAATTTGCAATTTTTGAAAACAATTTCATAGCTAGTACTGACTGAAGAAAGCCTACCATACTGGCATACTGCCTTACCAAAACAACAAAAAGAAGAGAAACATTTTTATTTATATTAAAACAGTACTTTTAAAAACTATAGTTAGAGGACAGACATATGGAAATTTGGGTTATGGTAGCAGAAGGAACCAATTCTAAAGCTGAACAATTAGGCTACAATAAAATTTCTGAGTTTTAGATGATTTCTTTTACATTCATGTATCACCTCTATCACAAGCACTAATCCAGATTAAACCACTTTGGTGAAAGACTGCGCTGAAGGACTGATGCAGTGCACAAACCATAAGGAAAAGCCACTTTTACCCTCGGTGTATGTAAGAGAAGCCCTAATTCATTTATATTTAGTCCGCTTTCATTTCACCTGAAAAATCATATTGTAAAGTTGGAAAAAGAGCAATCAAAATATCTGAGTAACTGCAACAGCTCCCCCAAAGGACAGAAAGGTATCCAAAGCTTCTTTAATGTGGAGCCAAGGGAAGTCATGACAGACCAATATAAATCATAAATGGTATGGAAAATGTGGACAGAAAGCTTTTCTCCCTCTCTCAGTGTTAAAACATAGTGACATCCATTGAAACCTAACATGGGGAGAACCAGAACCAATAAAAATGTGTTAAACTCAGGAAACCATGGGGGGATTTGTGATGAAATATGCATTCTGATGTGAATTTCATTCCTTATGTACTTATGTACATAACGTACATAATACAAAATCTTATGTACTTATGTACATAATATAAAATCCAAAAATACTATGGAATTCCTGGAAGCTTGGGATTCAGACAAATCAGCATCAATAGACACAGAGATAAACCACATTTACACACCATTCAAAAGAGACAATAAAAAAGCTAAGAAGGAAACAAAAAGACCAGAACACATCCTCTCCAACAACCTACACCCAGATAAGCAAGGATTAACACTAGAGAAACAATCAAGCAGAAAACAATACTTTAATCAAGGAACTACCAAGGGAAAAAAAACACACCTCACCAGCACTGATGATGTTACCTAGCTGGGTAATGAAATGTCAGAGAGCACCAAGGACTCCACGAATACAAAAAGGCAGAGCTTGTGGTATGACAAACGCTTCTCTATTTTGGTATCTCTGTGGTTAGGAATGACTGCTCATGATTAATTGTGGAATTTGCTGGAAACAGATGTACTGATGGCCACTGAGATAAACAGTTTTAAAAGGGACTGGTCAAATTCATAGAAAAGTGATAATCAGTTGTGTTGGATCCAATTCCAAAAATGTGTTACAGAGAGTGCATGGAAGCACAAATGCAGAATCTGTCTGTGATTCATTAAAGCAGAACAGTCTTTTTCCAGGGAGCCATCTGATCTGGAAAGGCATGCAGCAGCTTTAATAAGTTGCAGTCAGATGCTGTGCATCTGTTCTGAAGCATCTTTTTGGAATTAAATCTGAAGTACAGCCTTAGTTCCTACTACTCTAGATAGCTGTTTTTATCTTAAGAATCACAGACAATATGCCTTAAATACCAGCTGCTATGGAGCAACAGTGGAAGAAGAATATCACCCTTCTCTCCATGGCCGTGAGCATCCTAAATGCTGGGACTCAGTACAAGATGGACCACTGACCTGATCCTGCAAGATTCATCTTACGTTCTTATATGCAATTGACTGGCTTCAGATTTTTTTTTTTTTAATTGTGACACACACAAACACACATAAAGCATATTGAGTTTTGATTAGTCTGAAGGGGCCTTTGCAGATGTATTGATCTGTATTCACTGCAACTGAATTTAAAATCATGAATATTCCTCTCGGTGAAACAAATGTTCTTATATCTGCTAAGTGACATTCTTCAATGAACAATAGCACTACGAATTGCAAGCATTTCATGAAAAGCAGAAAATATTCCAAACTGAATAAATGATAGCAGTATAACAGTGATATTACTAGTAATAGATACTCTCAGACACAGCACTACTATAATGGACAAGGTCTTTCTTAACAGTGATTGTAACATTAGAGTGTAGCTCTCCAGACAAGGTTAATAGTTAGATAGTTGGAGCTATAGTTCAGCAACATCTGAAAAAGCATAAGTTGCCCACCATTGCTGCATTAAACCATTTCTAAAAGATGGCTAATACGGAACCTGGACCAACCTCAGTATCTATGACATCGGTGATATAGCGTGGGGTTAGCAGTGGCATGCGCACATATTGCAGAAGCTCTGGTAAAGAGGCTTCCCGTTCCTTTTTTGAGTGCTTCACCCAATTAATCACTGCCTCAAATACAGGCTCTTCAGAAGCTACCTATAACAGAAGAAGCAAGACTCATCAGACTTCTGCAAAAAGAGCTGGCTATGATTCAGGATAGCCTCCTGGCAGCCCAAACACAGGCTGTACCTGTACAATGGGAAAATTGCTCAGCAAATCATGATGGCTAGAAAAAACACAATCCTATGTTAGAAGTATCTGTCTACCAAGGGAAATCTGTAGCGTTGTCTTATGACTGTCACAAATATATATAATGTGCGAATGTGTGATGTGTAATGTCCAAGATGTCATATGGCTAAAGGCAAAAGACTCAATTCCTAACATGACCATTGAGTTGAGGGCTTTTTTGTTATTTTTTTAAGTCCTCTCTAAAGGGGAACAGCTCTCATTGGCAGCCCTGGAAGAAATAATAAAAAAAAAATCACAAATATTCTTCTCAATTTTTTTTTTCTTTGAAGCATTCAAATAGGGCTTGAATAAAAAGCAAGAACCTCCCACGTTTCCCATCAGGCAAATAAATTAACACAAAAAGGCAAGAATGACTAGCATGCAAACAATCTTCTCACACTGCAAAAAAAGAAAAAGGCTGCTTTAAACATATCAGTTATTGTATGTTCAAAAGTGTATGGAATGCTACTAGTACAGCAGCAACGTGACACTTTCTTTACTGCTAAATAGCCTCTTTCTGATTTTAACAATTTTCAGTAACTGCTTACAGGTTTTATTCTGAAGAATATGTGACAGAAAAATAAATAGCACAATTATAACAGCTAACATGCACAACTGAATGTTACTATTTAAAGAAGAGTTACTTGAGCAGACCTTATAGGGTGGCCAGTGGGATACCAAGCCACTTTGGGGAGCTACACACCTTAGCACATTGACACATTATGTCAAGTGATGGATCAAGAAAACTATGGACCAAGTTTTAGCTCTCTCCTCTTTCTACCTCTCAAAATAGTTTTATTCTGTCTAATGGTAGGACTAACCATGACTTAACTAAGGAAAAGATCAGAGATCAGACAGATTTCTGATATAGGAAATATATAAAGAATACAAAAATCCCATATATATAGCTTGCATTCTCAGGCTGAGTTTGGTTTGCATTTATCACATGCCAGAATTAAATATTATTTCCCTTAAACTGCTATGCAGTAACGGGCAAGTTCTTACCTGAATTTCATCGCACTTGATCAGTTTTTCCACTTCTTCTTGACTGAGGAGGATAAACTCTTCATGTTGTACTACATCTGGAAAATGCTTCTGGCTAAAAACCTCTGCTGCCAGCATTAAATCAACACAATTGTGCGTTTCAGCAAAATCACGAATACCCAAACAGTTAGATGGATCTAACTGGCTTTCCAGAAATTCACAGCAAGCCTGCTTTACTCCTATGAGAAAATAAAATAATGATTGGTACTTTAGCTGGCCAAATCATAATTCTGAAAAATTACCTGGGGATCAAATTCTGCTTTTAAATGAGAAGATACAGTATTTCCTTATTTCCACTGAACAGCGACACTGACAAGTGTAATGATATATTGGATTTCAACTAAAGTCAAGAAAATTCAAATCTTTAAAGGCTGATGTTGCTTTTTTACAAGAAGACACATCTAAAGAAGATGATAAAAACTCTGACTGGGTTGAATAGATATATTTAATATTTCAGTGAGGGCAAAACAGGTGACCACTATGATCATAAACACTTCTCTTTACAAGTTCAACAATTTATGACTGACATAAATGTCATTTCTTAATTCTAGTTTATAAAATTACTGATATAACTATGGCTATGATCAATATTTATTTTAGACTCCACTGCCATGTTTCTTGAGTATCTTCATCATGTAAACAGTATCTCTTATGACCATATTATTGTAGTGGGAGATTTTAAAGAGATACTATATCCTGAATTAGGTAGGAATACATCTACCCATAAAAGTAGATAATCATTAATGAGAATTACAATTAAATCATACTTGGATGAATTACATTTGAATCCTAGCATTTGCTACATCCCAAACAGGGGTATACTTTTCACTCAGCATAATTTTTTTTAGACTTTATATTAATAAATTCAAATGTGCGCAAATGACATCTCTTATATATTAGATCACAGCTCAATCAACTTAAATTTACACTACAACAATTTAATAAACCACATGGAAGCTATATTTTAATGTCTCTCTTTTGAGTGATGGTGAATTTATAAAGCTGATATGTTCAGAGACACTGTAATACTTTGATTTTAATGTGACTAGTTCCTTAATTCTGGAATGGGAGGATGATAAAGATTATATAAGTGGTTATATTATTGCATATGCATCATACAAGAAGAAACTCAAAAATAAATATGAAACTAATTTAAAAGACTAAAGAAAAACTCTTTGGATGCAGATTGCCAACTGTCCCAATAGCAACCTCCACACAGATCTACAACAAACTACGTATGACTTGAGTAATATCTTATTACAGTTAACTGAATTACTGTTAACATATTTACATCAATAATATTGGTAAAATGGTGAAAGTCCTGGCAGGATCTTAGCATACTATCTGAAGCAAAAAATGGAAAAACTGCACAGCTGTTAAAGACAAAAACAATAAGATATACAGCTCCTTTAAAGACATAATTTTTCCATTTTAAAAATTTTACTCAGATTTATATAGTAAATCTGGGAACTTATTTGAGGAAAATATAGAGGCTTTTAAAGCTGAACATGACTACCCACAATTAGATTCCTCACAACATCAATTATTACTTGCTCCTGTTATGTTGAAATCAAAAAAGTGATTTTGAATATGAGTAATGGTAAAACACCAGCACTGGAGGGCTTTCCCATGGAATAGTATAAAACTTTTATTGATATTCTTACTTCTAAACTCTATCAAGCATATAATGAGATCTTTCAGAATGTATTATGCTCTTCATTTAATGAAGCATATACTGCAGTTAAATTAAAACCTAATAAATATATTACTTTATGTACTATTGTCCTGTTTCACTGATCAATGTAGATATTAATATTTTAACTGAAGTTTTAGCTAATAGATTTCAATAAGTTGCTCTTCAATGAGTAACAGTGATCAAATGGAGTTATCAAAATTAGATACAGATCACATAAAATTTGGCTGGCAGCAAATTTAACTGATTCTATAGCTTGTCCTATTAGACAAGATTATAATATTTTTGCATAATTCATTACAATACAAATTTGAATTATATGCTGATGTTTTATTGTTTCTCTCTGAACACATACTTTGATTCCTGTTTTGATGTATCTGATTAATACTTTTGGCCAAACTGGGGATATTCTGCTTCCTGGTCCTAGTCAGTATTTATGCCTATAGGTAAAGACTTATTCATACCTTAAGTGATTATCATGTTAGCACATGTACTGAATTTATCAGTTATTTAGCTATTCCAAGCAATATTTCTTAAATAGTTACACTGAAAATGAATAAGATCTATAAAGTGGTTCCTCTGAGTATTGTTAGATGGGAGTCATTAAACCTTACTCTCTAAGGTAGGGTGAACACTTAAAATGAATACAATTCCCAGGATAGTTGATATTTTATGTGGGATTCTATATACATGTCCAGAAAATATTTTCAAAAATTCAGTACACTGTTTTGTAAATTTCTATGGAGTTCTTCAATTTGGCTAATATTATATTTTGGAAGTCTTCACTTAGTGATCACTTCCCTTTACTTTTGAGCATGGACCTCCCCTTCAAATTAGCACAACCCATAGCTAGATTTTATTTCCACCTGTCGAAATAGATACAATCCTTACACATAAAGTGAAATAGAAAATGGGTACCTTCTTCTCTGACATTCTCTGGAATGAAAAAATCACACACTGATTGTACTAGGACAGACCATCAGTTATTTCAAAACTATTACATGCTCATTCAGAATATTCAGAATCATGATACCAAGCAGATGGGAAAGTTTCAATTAAGACAAAAGCACAGATCAAAAGAATGGCTTGACTGGGAAAGTGTGGCTGATAAAAGAGCTCTAACCAGTGCCTATAAATTCTATCAATGAGCCCCTGCACAAGTATAATTATCTCAACCACTGGAACTAAAAAAGCAATATAAATCACTTTTATATTGGCCACAATTGTTCCAAACTTTAAAAAAGGTCACAGAATTTACTGAACTAAAACAGCTAACCTTAGCCTCTTTTTTGTGCATACAGATAGTCCTTGGGTTGCGAAGGCAATTGGGACTGGGATTGCCATCACTGATGCGGTTGTAACATGCAATGTCACGTGACCGCCTCACTTAGCGACGGCAATCCTGGCAGTCCTGGTCGCCATAACCCCAAGATATGCGGGTCATTAAATGGAAAGTGATGGGAGTCCCAGGTAAGGAGTGTTGGAGTGCCACAAGGGTGACGCAGGTGGGTGTGGGAGGCCTTGGGAGGGTCGGCAAAGGCCACACATGAGTTGGGGGAGGACCTGGGAAGCCCAGTGCACATCACGTGCAAGTGCAGGAAGACCAGGGGGTGGATGGTGTAGTGTAAGGCTGGGGGGGTGAATGGCACGAGCGCAGGGAGGCCATGGGGGTGGATGGCATGGTGGGGCACGAGTGCAGGGAGGCCGGAGATGGGGGATGGCACGGAGCAAGTACAAGGAGGCTGGGGGGAGTTAATGGCATGGTGTGAGCGCAGCAAGGCTTGGGGAGTGGATGGCATGGCAGGGTGCAAGCACAGGGAGGCCGGGGGGACTTAGCATTGACTTTGCTTGTGGGAAGCTGGCAGGGAAGATTGCAAATAGTGATCATGTGACTGCAGGATGCTGCAACCGTTGTAAGCGCAAGCTGGTTGCCAAGCATCCAGATTGCGATTACATGACCTCAGAGGTGCGGCGACAGCTGGAACTTCGAGCACCAGTCTTAAGTACCACTTGTTCAGCATGGTTGCAGCTTTGAACAGTTGCTGAATGAATGGTTGGTAAGCAAGCACTACCTGTATGTTATTTTACTGCATCTTTAAATTACTAATTTTATTATGTTTGTAAGGTTCTGTTCACTCATTTACGTACACTGAAGATGTATGGAGAATATATTTAATCCTTGATTCCTGATCTGTACAATTTGTTTCTGGCATTACCTTTCAGCTGAAGTAGACAGGCTGCAGGAAGCAACTCCTGAACATTTTCTACTGTTACATGAACAGTCTCTGTATACACAAAATCCAGCAATATTTCCATAGTTGAGGCTGTTAGCCCTTGGATATCCACATAGGGTTTATCTTTCTCTGAAAGCTGCAAATTGCAAATAAAGCTATGTTTAATTTCTGGGATTTATATTAATGATCTTTACTGGGTTACAAAAACTAATTCGGAAAACAAGTACGGATAAGGTGGAACAAATAGGTACTTATTCAAAATTCTCATGTGACATAAAAATAATCCTTATAAATGCATGCTTGAAAGGCTACAACAAAGACGTAAATGTCTTATCACTTTTTCTGAGAAGCTTAAGATATTTCATTCACTATGCCAATTAAGATGCACTCCTGTTTTATATATAAACTACACCATTTTTTTATTTTGTTAAAAAAAATAAGTTACTGTTACAGTTTGGTTAAAAATAAATCTACAAAAAATATTTATTGTTATTAATACCTGTATTAACAATTTATGGCCTAGAGAAGCAACATTCCAAGTTTTTTCCCAGGTCACTTTGGTAAAGATAATTCATAATATTTAATATTTATATTTAATATTTTATTAAATTTATTAAATATTTAATATTTAATAATATTTTATATTGTAATATTTAAAGTAATATTTGGCAAAAGTAATCAGCTAACAACCCTACAAGCATGAATTTGCAACAAATAAACATTTTAAGAATTGTAATGAATGGGTAATAATAACTTTTCCTCTCCCTATAATTTAATTATATGTATTTGGTGATATTTCAGCTTGTATAAAGGCTAATATGAAGTTTAAAATTAAGCCTGGTGCGCAACTAATTTTACAGAGGGGCCCTTTTGTCCGAGCAAAGATTGGAAGGCCAGTAGCATAGGTTTTGCTCAGTGATATATCTTATACAGGGTGTGATTCTTTAGTGACATTCCTGGAGAACTAAAATATACATAGCATTGAAACATACATTTTGCTTCTTTTCAGCAAGTAATTTAATTTTCATTCATTTCAATCTATTTTAATAGTGCATAAACAAAGCTTTTCTCTAGAGGTCTTATATGTTCACAATTCATAACCATAATATAACAGGAATGCTCTTTAAAATTATTTGCTTATAGATTTCTAATACATGTTAGAATTGTGATTACCAAAGCATCACAAAAGAGTGTAAGGTAAGGATCCTCTGATTCAAATGAAGCAGTTAGTATTGCCATAAGAGATCAAATAAATAGTCACATATCATTTGACTATATATAATAAGTTACACTGTACATGCAAAAAATGCAAAAGAGGGGAAACGGTGTACAAAAACAAGACATAGGCAAACTTCAGTGAAACTCTCAAATATTTGAAAAAAAGACCCAATTCTCTGTCACCATATAAGAAAAAGGACACTAAAGAATCACACCCTGTATAAGATATATCACTGAGCAAAACCTATGCTACTGGCCTTCCAATCTTTGCTCAGACAAAAGGGCCCCTGTGTAAAATTAGTTGCACCCAGGCTTAATTTTAAACTTCACATTAGCCTTTATACAAGCTGAAATATCACCATATATATATAATTAAATTATAGGGTGAGGAAACATTATTACCCATTCATTACATTTTTGTTGTGTTGTCAACTGCTATGACTATTACATGATAACAATTTAAAGTTACTAGGCAACATCCAACTTTAGAAAAACATGACTAAGATATCTTCGCTACTGAGTGGTTTTAATCTCTGTATAAGAATACACACACAGAGTCCACACATATATACATTTATTTAAAAGCAAGTCCCATTGCCTTACTTCCAAATTATACATAGAATTGCAGCTGTACAATACAATTCTATGCATGTGGACTCAGAAGTAAATCTCAATGAATGTAATAAGCCCTATTTCCAGGAAGGTTTATATTGGATTACAGTGATTTTTTTAAAACTGTTAGGTCTGTAGTACAAGCAATTATATTACTTGCATGAAAAAAATGCCCAAATATGTTTGATGTGTATCTTGCCTACCTCACTCGTGAACATAGCACAGAAGTAGTCACTGCAAGCAGCTAATACAATACGATGTGCTGGAAAGTCTTTTTGCTCCACACGCAGGGTCACATCACATAGTGTGTTACTTTTTCGCAAAGAGTTCATTGCATTAAGAATGGATTTGGCATGAGAATTTGTCATTATATCTTTAGGAGCCATAGTCTTAGTCCAGCCAACAAGAGTGCTGAGAAGGCAGGTTCAGAGTATGAGTAATCTGTGAAGAAAAGAATCTGTTTCACTGATAGCACCTATGAACACAAGGCTAATTTAGACGAGGCAAAAATTCTAGAAGATGAGGAACTTAGCTGACAATTCTCACTCCTCTACTCTTAACATGTGAACCACCTTGCTATATCTCTGCTTCAGGCAAGCTTACAAACTGTTTAACTCATCTGCATTCCAGTTATCAGCTCAATGGAACTGAGCAAATATTTATGTAATTTATATAGCTGCCCATCTCACACAAGCGACTCTAGGTGGCTTACAAGATTAAAAACAACACCCCCCCAAACATAACCCCTTGGTGCCTAAGGATAAACAAATAACTATTAAACAAATGTCACAGGGGCGGTTTATATTAGAATGTTTACATATTTTAACATTAAACAATCTCAAAATATAAATATACTTTACTATCTAATACGTACATTGTAGAACAAAACAATACTGTACAACAAAGGTTCAGAGAGATGGAATAATGTTAGTCTAGAATAAAAAGTCTAGCTTAAGTCATGCAGTCTTTGTATTTTATTCATATTTATAGGTTACAATATTGCAGGTAGTTCCCAGGTTCAGAATGCCTGGTTTACAGACAACCCATAGTTAAGAACAGAGTTTACTGTAGCAAAATTTGAGTTAAATACACAACGATTCAAATTAAATACACAATGGTTTGAGTTAATTATGCAATACTACTTATATAGTATTATACAGTAATACTGTTCGGGCTTACATACAAATTCAATTTAAGGACCGACCTTGGGAACAGAAGTCGTTCTTAAACTGGGGACTACCTGTACTTGGATTTTGTCCAAATCCCAGGACAGAAAACTACATTAGGAAGTAACAAAAAATGAGGGCATTAACAAACCATTCCATATTGTTGCCAAGGAAACTATATGGAAATGTCCATCAAGAATAAAGCCAAACTTAAAAGCAACTTTACCTTTTTTAGGGTGGGAGGCTACAAGCTACTTAATAATAAGGTGCTATGCATGTGTACTGAGTTTGATCAGTTTTACTCCAAAGAAAATGCGTGTATTTTATACAATTCAGATTTGGCAATCTATTTTTCATTTTGAAGATTACAACCTTCAACATACAACGCTTATCAGTATTTCAGCAAATATGCCTTGCCGTAGCATAAGCATTACTTGATGCTTTGGAAATGAAAAACGAGGCCACATCTGCATTACAAATGCAAACTTTTCGGGCCACTATTCCAACGTAAAAGGAAGGAGGAAATTCATTCATAATTGAAGCCTCCAACTGAGCTCCTTTACGAGAGAATTCCCGGGGCATTCCTGATCGGATGCAAATATAAAGAGCCAAACTCATGTAAGGATACTTCTGTCCTAGCCCAACCATCTATGTCAACGAACAGATTTAGCCACCGGTGCATGTACTTCTGCCAATACAGACATCACCAGCCAACGGGAAACAATACCTTTATTCTTCAGCCTAATACACCGCTATACAGTAGTAGATTCATGTAACTGCGGAGCGGGAAGAACGACTTCCGACTTCCCCAAAACCCTAATTAGCTCCAGTTCTTGTAGACAGAGAACGGCAACCCAAGGCAGAGAGGGTTCACCTACTCCGTTTCTTATGGCTTTACCTATCTGCAGACCCCTGCCGGACACCAGCGACCTCTTTAAGCCATGCAGTGAAAGAAGGGTCCGTTTTCTACTGAGCCGCGTAAGGAAAAGAACCGCCGCTGGAACATCTCTCCCCTACTCAAATTGACCACCGTAACATTTCCATGAGGGGAGAAACTCCCACTTCCTCAGGCCCACACGTCTCCTTCCTCTTTCACGCTAGACGCGTGCCGATTGCGTCACCATTCGCGCCGAGCCATAGGCAAAAAAACTTGGTTTCTATTTGAATCCACGTGCAGAACGTTGCGACTCGAGAGAGGGAGAGACAGAGGAGTTCGCCGGGGTGGAATGTGCTTGGGCCTTGGTTGCCAAGCAATGAAACGGCTTGCAGTGTCGTTCCCCCACCCCACGCAGTTCATATTGACGGCGGGAAGGTGGCTGCTCTCTCTTCCTAGGTTTTAAATATTTTGCTTTGCCTTGTCACCCTGCTTGAATAGCTCCGGGGGATACCGCAAAGGCGCGCTGAACCGCCTCGCCCCGGTCATTTCAGCCCGCCCCACTCGGTTTAGCAGAAGGGGCAGGTTGCAGACCCCACCAGTCAAGGAATTTCGATTGGTGGGGTCGAGGCAGAGAGCCTTTTCTGCTGCAGCGCCCGCCCTATGGAACATCCTGCCCCCTGAGGTCCGGTGTGCCCCCTCCCTCATGGCCTTCAGGAAAGGGATCAAATCCTGGCTCTGCCAGAAGGCCTGGGGGCCGGAGGGGGGCCCGCACCTGTGGAGATGGCTGGTGGGGTAAGGGGTTTGTCCCCCCCAGCATCTTACAGGTTTTTAGGGCTTATAACCATAGGAGGTTTTTAGGGCATTTTTAATATATGTTTTTTAATTATTTATAGATTTTATCCATGGTTGGAGGGACTTGTCTTTTTTCTTCCTTTTTTATTATTGTGAGCTGCCCAGAGTCACCTGTTGGGGGAGATGGGTGGCATACAAATCTGATAATAAAATAAAATAAAAATAATTGAAATACCGATTTTTTTGCAGGGGGATGCCTTCAAGTCAGTTTTTGACTCCTGCCCACTACCTGCACTAATAAAAAAAAACATTATTTAAGGGTCTATAACATTTTGACGTACAGACATAGCTATCACATTACTATTCCATTTTGGGGTAAACATTGGGAAGTGCAGAAAAACAAAATCCATTGAAAGTGGATGATAACAGAAAAGGAAATCCAAGGACACAAACAGACATCTCTGGTAAAATTTTGTCCAGGCTGTAAGCTGGCAGAAAAGTGTTTAAGTGCACTTTGTGCTGGCACCCTTGCAGAGCCCTATTCTGTGATAAAGCTGGCTCGTGATGCTTCCTTGCTGTTTTAATGCTGCACAAGTTAAAGTAATTGGTGGAATCCTATGCCTTTGCTTCCCTTTCACTGAGGATTACCTGTGGGGCATCAGCTGCTGGCTGGAAAAGCACTAACTGCTTTCCTCAGGTGCAGGGAGGCTGGGAGAATATAAGCAGGTGCATGGAATGGTGGGTCACAGGTGTGGGAAGAAACAGGAGTTCCACTTAATTGTTGCCTATCCTCTGTTCCTGCAACCTATCTCTTGGGCTAAGTTTGGACATAGCTTTAGTGCTCAAAGAGGCAGAGGAGCATGAAGGAGGGATAATGAGAAGCATTGTCTGTCCATCCCACACCCATCCTCTGTGCTTGTGATCTGTCAGTTGGGCTAACAGGACTGCTAGGAGGTCAAACCAGTCAATCTTAAAGGAAATCAACTCTGATTGCTCATTGGAAGGATTGATAATGAAGCTCAAGCTCAGATACTTTGGTCACCTAATGCGAAGAGAGGACTCTTTGGAAAAGACCCTGATGCTGGGAAAGATGGAAGGCAAAAGGAGAAGAGGACGGCAGAGGATGAGATGGCTAGATAGCATCACTGAAGCAATGAGCATGAAATTGAGCAAACTGAGGGAGGCAGTGAAAGATAGGAAGGCCTGGCGCAATATGGTTCATGGGGTCACGAAGAGTCGGACACGACTTAACGACTAAACAACAAAAAGCAACTGGGCTCAGGAATTTTTAGCAAGAAAATATTGTGTGTGGAGGAATGGGTTAAATACATCCCCATCCATCAAGATTTCCCACTGGATAGGAATCTCTTGTGTTGCTTCTTCTAAGAAAAATGCATGCTCAATTCCATGCTTGCTTTAGTTGGCCCTTGGAGGTTGAAGTGTTGTCCCTGTTAAGCACTGTCCTTGCTGGCGAACACAAGTTTTATAGCAGAAAATTGATTTACAGAAAATACAGTGATAGCCAAAACCTAGCATCTAGTTAAGTACTTTCTATCAGGAAAAGAGTAAGAAAGAATGTCATTAGTTAAGAGGCTTTACTTATCTCTCTAATATATTTCCTGTAAGTGTTAATCTTAGCTCTATTTTTTCACTGTGCTCCTTCGCTTTCATTGCCTGAGCTTCCAGATCATTTACATGTTCACCTATTACAGTAGTATCATGAACATAGTGCAAGTTATTTATATTTTTCTTCCAATTTTAAAACTACATTTGTCTTCTCCCAATACAACCTCCCTCAATATCTATTCATAAGTCTTTGAGAATGGAATCTATAAACAGAATCATATGTTAGCATCACTGAAGCAATGAGCATGAAATTGAGCAAACTCAGGGAGGCAGTGAAAGATAGGAAGGCCTGGTACAATATGGTTCATGGGGTCACGAAGAGTCGGACACGACTTAACGACTGAACAACAGGAAATGTCAGTCCTATCAAATCTAGAATTGCCTGTGATAATACCATTGCTAGCTCAGTTCTTCCAGCAAATCTACTACTTCTGTTGCTCTGTATAAGCAGTACACTTTTAAGCTGAGGGTTTGGTTTGGTTTGGTTTGGTTAGGTCTAATAAAACTGGTACAGTGTTTGGAATGTCTTTCCCAGCAGATGGCAGAATTGTGTCTTGACTAATGTTTGGATGTCTTGACTGGGAGAGACACTTGCAGAGAATTCAAGAAAAGCAACACCAATGAGATCTAACACAACCTTTTTGTCTGACATGAAAAAGGGAAGAACAAATTAATAATAATTCAATTGGATTCCCTCTATCTTTCAGAACATTTATCCAGAACATTTTCATCTGTGAAACCTCTACATAAGCAAGTATTATTAATGTTAAAGGGCTAAATGGTTGCAAGTTCTTTAAATATAAACAGATGGGTCCTATGAAGGATCTTATCCTTCTAAACTAAATTTCAAATAAATTGTTTTTCTCTAACAAAATATCCAAAATGTTTTGGATATTATCTCCTTGCCACCAATAAATCTACAGGTGGGCCATAACTTCTTCAGTTTCTCTCACTTTCCCTTTTTTGCAAAGCTGTCAAATTGAAAGATTGATTCGTGATTTTTTTTTAATTGCTATTAAAATTTTGGTGAAAATTTCAGAAAAAGCATAGGCTTTGTAAACAATCTTCCCTAATATAATGCATTATTTTATATTAGCTTTATGTCTAAATGCATGTTTATCCAGATTTTTTCTAATATACTTTTTATTATTATTAATAAATTGAATTGTGAAAGAAAGAGAACTATGTATTTTGAATTATAAAAAAGCTTCCAGTCAAAAGCTTCCAGTGACTACAAAGTGAGATACATTTATATCAAATGAGAATTAAACAATATCATTTAAAAACTGCTTAGGTGATACTGAGATGGAGAATTAAATTATGGGGGACATCCAGATAAGAAAATGTAGTAGTAACTTACACTTAGACTAGATAAATACATGTTCAAATCATGACACATGAAAAAAATGTGCCCTTGAAAAATTGGGAGTCACACTGGCTAAAGTTCAAGAGCCAGTTTGGTGTAGTGATTAAAGCATCAGACTAGAAACTGGGAGACCTTGAGTTCTAGTTCTGCCTTAGGCATGAAGCCAGTTAGGTGTTCTTGGGCCAGTCACTCTCTCTCAGCCCTAGGAAGCAGGCAATGGCAAACCACTTCTGAAAAACCTTGCCAAGAAAACTGTAGGGACTAGTCCAGGCAGTCACCAGGAGTCAACAGTGACTTGAAGGCGCACACACACACACACCAGCCAAAGTTGGGGTTACCCTGGATTTAAGTGGTGCTCAGGACTGGTATAATTTGGAAGAATTTGAGTACCCAGTTCTAACAAGTCACGGACTCAGGTTTAAAAAAAAAAATTGAATATTTTTCTTACAAACTTAACATGAGATAAATTAATGACAAATTTCATTTTGGTGTCTACTGGATTTTTCAAAGGATGTTAAAAAGGATTGGTTATCTATCAATCTGCGCTGGAAATGTAGAACATTCAAAAGTATGTTAACACATGTGATTTGGTCATGCCCTCTGGTTGTTCCATATTGGCTAGATATCCTCAATACCCAATAAGGTCTTAATAAGAGAGATTAGATTTAAAGGCATTAAGGTTAAACTGTATCTCCAAAATTTGGAATGTATTATTTATGAAAACATTTGGATCTATAATGCTTGGAGTGGAAATAAAAATATTACATGTTCTTGCGAAGGCAACTGTACAACATAAACCAAAGGTTGGCTTGATGAAATGTGTGCATTGTCAACCTTTGAAATGGTTCTTTGTGGACAAAATGGAAATATTACTTTTAAACATAGACAATTTTTGGTGCCTTTTTTTTTTTTTTTGCTTTGCCTACTTTGTTTTGTTTGTTGTCGTACTGAAGCAATCCTTTTTTTGTATGAAAATGAATTTGTTGAATCAGCTTAGAATTGATCATAGTGCTATTAAATATAATTTAAATTTAAATCAACATTTCCTAAGATGTTCAGAGATACAAAGAGGACATTTGAAGAGAGACAATCATGAGATAAAATGAAGTTTTTTCGGATTCACAATGAAAGAGGTTCGGTTAAAATATATACAGTAAATATATAATGAGAAGAAAAACTTGCCAAGTAAACCAGCATGGTTAAAAAGAAGAGTGTTAAAGAAGTTGATAGAGGCAAGAAGACATCTTTCAGTTTCAATTTGCTTATAAATGGGGGGATTAGCCTAAATTCATTTTTTTCATATGCGCTCATTCTTGAACCATTCCTGTTCTATCTTTGTTTTAGTCTACATACTTTCCTCTTTAAAAGCTGCACTAAAATTACCATTTAAAAATATTGCATATAGCAATGTTTTTACATGGTGGTCTGAAGGCTGCATTATACATTTTATTTTATAGTTAATAGAAACTCTAAGACTCTAAAAAGCCTGGTTGTCATTGCAACTATAAAACCTGTTAAAAATAAAGCCACAAATGGAACATCATATAGAAAAAAACAATGGCTGTTTCCTTTTATTTGTTTAGCCACTAAAGTAAAAGTAAGCCACCAATCTGTTTTTCAGATCAGGAGAGCATTACAAGGCATATAAAATAAAAAAACACCATACGTCTCCCTCCACATGACAGAAACATATAAGATACATGCAGACATGCAGAAGCATATGTAAAACATGCACAATAAGCAACTGAACATTACATTAATTTTCTTTGCTAAATATAAATTATAACAATAATGTTCCATGCAATTAAAATCTAATAACAAATCTAACTGTCAACCTTACATATTTTCACTTAAATCAAATAAATCATGTTGATTTTAGTGGGACTTACTCTCAGATACAGTAAATGGAAATAAGATTATCACTGTACTTCTACTCAGAAGTAAGTCCCAGTGAGTTAAATGAATTTTACTTCCAAATTATATATATAGGATTGCAACCAAAATCGTATTTATCATATGTTTTTCATGTTTTTTTTCCCTGAAGAAAAACATAATTTCAAGTTCTGTTTTCATAATGTATTATGGGCAGTTGATTCCAACTTGAAATATATTGACATTTATTCAGCTGGTTTCCTGGATCAGCTCGATTTATTTTACTTTTTGTTTTGGAGTTGCCCAAAGACCTTTTTTCCTCTAAGTGGTTTGAGTTACATTGCAGAATATAGAGCATAGAACACTATGACCTTGACCGTAAGGTAATGATACAGCCAACTGATCAAGTGATGGCAGGATTCCTTAAACCTCATGAGCCAGCTTGGATTCAGAGCAATTGTGAAAAACCACAATATCTGAAAAAGCCAAGGTAGTTAAGAATATTTAGATTGAATATATAATCATAAAGTACAGGTAGTCTTTGCTTAATGACCATTTGTTCAGCAACTGAAGTTATGACTCCACCACCGCCTACCCTTGCTGCCCCCAGCTGAGATTCATCATATACTTCCTCCCACTGCTGACAAGATGTGCCTGGCCGAGGCAGCTGTTGGTCCTTCACGAGGCTATAAGAGGCCTCCATGCGGCCTCCATGATGGGGCCAGTGGGGGGCGACAGGGGTAGGCAACGGCAGAGTGCAGGGCAGCTAAAAGGGCAGAAATGGGGGGATATAGGTGGGTGGGGGGAACTGAAGCAGAGGCAAGCGTGGCAGGACAGAATAAGCATGAGATCCTCACCCAACAATGGCATGGTCCTTGCCTAACAACCGCAACTGGGACTACCAGAACTGCTGTCACTAAGTGGTGCAGTCACGTGATGTTTTGCCTAACAACTGCTTCATTTAGTGATGGAAATTCCAGTCCCAGTTAGGGTCAGTAAGCAAGGACTGTAGCCTAGTTTCTGCAGGTGACCCTTTCTCCAGGTTTTTTGTGCATTCCCTAGACCTCCTCTAAAAGTTGCCATTAAAGAGTAGTTTTTAATGACAGTAGGACACATTATTGAATATCTGAGGAGTAATAATGTTAAGTGTAATTAATTAAGTTTAATTGTGGAGTACAGCCTTGGTATGTCACTCAAAAGCCAAATGTGGCTCTTGGACTGAGAAAAATTGCACATCCCTGATTTATATCTTGTTTTTTGTTTTAATCTCTTGCAGAAAGGAAAACAGTTTGCAGACAAAGAAAAATATATCAAAGTTTTAACTGGTTGTTCCAGCAATGAATGAACAGTGCAATCCAATTAATGAATACATATATGTAATTCTATTAGGACAATTGATAAGAGAGTAGTAGCTCAGCAGCTAATCAGTTTCAGTTCAGCCCTCTACAAGATGGACCTAGTTTCACAATCATGGCAGGGTCTGCTTTCCTCTCCTCTGGGGCTATTTCTGTCCTAATGTTTTCCCATGACTTTCTTTAGTTCACGTTACTTTAACTTCTTGATACAGGGTGCCATGGTTGGTAAACATTTAGATACATACATGTGGCATAGCTAGAATAAAGCCAGCAAGTAGTGCCTGTGGCCTTATATTTGTTTAAAGTTTTTACATACCATTTGTATGCACAGCATCTCTGATGATATTTATTTTATTTATTTAAGCAATCTGTGCAGCCACCCATTTCGACAACAACTCTGGCTGGCAAACCATAATAAAAATAAAACATACATATACAAAAATTAAAATACACAGCAGCCCAGAAAGCCAACAACCATCCATATAGCTAGGAGATGGGTTCTTTCACACACTCGGGGTCCCAGGTCGGAGCACAGAGACAGGGCTTTAGGGCCTTATGAAAGGCAGCAGGGTTGGGGGCCAACCTAAACTCTGGAGGGAGAATGTTCCAGAGGGAAGGTGCTATGGCAGAAAAGGCTCATCTGGGCCCCACCAACCTATATTCCTTAGCTGAGAGGACCCAGAGCATGCCCATCCTGCCAGACCAGATCAGATGGGTAGAAACAACAGGGGAAAGATGGTCCCTTAAGTAACCCAGCCCCAAGCCATGAAGCTCTTTGAATTGCACCTGGAAGCACACTGGCAGCCAGTGCAGCTACAAAGTAGTGGTGTTACATGTGCTGAATAACCAGTGCCATTAATTACCCATGCCACTGCATTCTGCACCAGTTGAAGCTTCCAATTGCTCTTCAAGGGCAGCCCCATGTAGACCATGTTGCAGTAGTCCAAATAGGGGGTCATGACCATGAGTAGGGCTTCCTGGTCCAGGAATGGACACAAATTACTCAAAGGTGTACAAAAGGCCCTTATAGCTGCCACAGCCACCTGCTCTTCAAGCAGGAGCCACACGTCCAGGACAACCCACAGATTGTGCAACAGATCTATCTGAGGCAGTGCCACAATAGCAACAACATTATAAAAGTACATTAAGATAAAGTGACATTAAAATAATCTGACCAATTATCATAGCAACACGACAGCAACACTGTAAATTCTAAATAGCCACAATTAATAAAACATGTTTTTGTCATGTAAGTAAATTGTAATGAAGTTGGCATACATTTTTATGGGCTAGTTCCAAAACTTTATATCTAGTTTATTTAAATTGATTGCCAGCAACAGTTACATGGCAAAAGCCATGTCCATCACATAGCATTTTTGCTGCTACATTTTATTGTAATTATACAAACTTCAGACCACACACAAAGTTCCCCATACAGAGCTTTATAGATATTAGTTCACTATTGCATGGCTCACTATGACTAAGTGTTCTTGCCCAGGAATATCTGCAAGTTACAGTGATGATTTTGTGAACATGATCTTCAGCAAAGAGTAAGCCCACCCAGAACAGGCAAACTATATATTTCCTGGACACAGGATTTGATCAGGTATTGACTACCATCCAGGCCATCACTACATCCAGATATTGGCCTGCTTCTCCATTTTGGAGAGATAGTAGGATCATTCTGGAAGTTTGTTCTATTAATGCTGGGACATTTTATTGTACCATATCCTTATAAAATATATGGCTTTTTTAAAATGGCATTTTAGAATTGTTAGCATGGGGAGATTAGTGATTTAGTTTTCTTGCTGCTGTCAGTAACCACCTAGATAGACAATAAATATTGCTGCATATGTTCTGGGTTGGTCACTAGATAGGATTGTTCTTAGCTCATGTATATGTAAGAAGTTAAATTATCCAACCATATTTTTAAATTAATTATTTGAATCCTGTTATTGAAACAATGGAAGATCTTTAAACAATTGTCCTGTTTCTACACGTTACTTCTTCAAATGTATGATAGATTTGGGTGACTCTGAGATTTACGCTGACATGAAACAAAAACGAATTTCTTTCCTGCTTCTTTGCCCTTTGGGACTTTTTTCCTGAGATAGAAAAATAATATACAGTAGATATTTAAATTTATCTTCTCAAGAGGTAAGTACTGTATATACAATGTAGGCTTCAAAGCCAATTAAAGCATGTATTCTGTTTGTTTTGTTTAGCAATTACTTATCTTTCAAGTGAACAGGTTATTCTGACACTCAAAAGAGATAATTACATTGTACTAGATATTCATCTGATTAGTCAGTAAAAATGCTTGTTGCTTGTTACACAGTAGCCACATCCATATATCTCACCAAGTCAGAATTGGGAAGAATTCTGATTTCATATGAATTACCCAGATGTAGCTAAACAAAAGTCTGAAACCTTTCCATTATTTGTTTACCATGATGTATGAACCTGGGATTCCAAGCAAGGGTCCTTAATTAAAATTAAATGTGAAAGAAATTCAGGGCAATTACAAGGAAGTGGATCTATACACAATACACTGGCCTTTTTCACAGGTGGGAGAATATGCTGATTTCATATAGGTATTGTCCCCTTGTCTTGACATAGTAGGTTTCACAAGTAACGTGGAAAGCTGACCTGACAAACAGTTCAACTCACCTCCCGCTCTAGAGGAAATGCTATGAAGGCTCTTTTGCAGCATTTTCTCTAGAGCTGCGTGGCTGATGGTTTCCCATAGATGGAAACTCCTGCCCTATCTAATCACCCCAATCTGAGTCTTCCCTCCTCTCCTTTAGCCAACAGGCCACAACATGGGGCTGCAGAAAACTTGCCAGCATACCCCAATGGATGAAGCCAAAAATTCCCCACTTTTGTTGTATTTTTTGGAGGTTGGGGCTTTGAAGGAGCTTAAGAGTCTGCAAGGCTCAAAGCACCATTTTACCCCTTAGAACTCCTGAACACCCCTCCCAAAGCAGGCCATATCCTTACTTATTTTTGACGTGGCCACCACCCAAAGCTGAGTGCCCTCAAGGTAATAGAATTTGTGCACCCCTAATTCAATGTCAGACACGACTTAATGACTGAACAACAACAACAACAACAACAAATTCAATGTGTGTGTACGCATGACAGAACATGAGAAAGAGAGGAGAGAGAACGTCTGCACCTGTACATATATGTATGTTTCAGTCCCATTTCTCTGTTTCCACCTACATCTGGTATCCATTGTAAAAATAGCACAAATTTTTATTACCATCAATCAGTATTTACTGGAGCAGGAACATGGAGGAGTGCAGCTTTTGTCCATTTTTTAATGTAACTATTATGTAATCTCCTACAGCACTATTTGCCATTGTTGCATGTTTTGGAGTTTGGAAACAGGTCCTGCCAAGCACATGATCCAAGGCCACCCAAGATTTCATGGCCAGCCAAAGAAGTCTGTCTGTCTATCTATCATCTATCTATCAATACAGAGAGTTTGTAGACTCTCCTTGGGGGTGAGGCCAAAACTGTTCTTGAAGTTTGATTCTGGAGAATGTCAGAGTTCTGCCACTTCAAAAATGTATCAGTGCATCCTTGCTTGTTCCTACTGGAGATACCTTTTTTTTTTTTAATTTATTTCATTTCTACCTTGGCTTTCTATGGAGGTCAAGGTGGCATCCTGCAGAGATCTCACAACAACTCTGTGAAGCTTGGTCTGAGAGTGATTGGTTCATAGCCATTCTAGGACCTTCCTGGTTGAGTAGAAACCTGGACCTAGCTTTCCTAGTCCAAATTCAGCACTTTAGCCACTACAATACACCTGGTGAAATTCCAATGTGAATGTGGAATTGTAGTTTATTCCTAGTTTATTAAAAGTTATTTCTGAAAGTTGATCAGTCATGTAATGAAACTAGGCTCCCTTTTGAACTACCCTCAGATTTCTGACATTTATTAAGCCCTATTATTTTTGTTGGGAGAACAAAAGAAAAAAAGTCACTGAGCCATTCTGGAACTGCACAAATGTAAATGTAGAGATTTTAAGCTCTGTGTTCAGCCAATATAAATACACGTTTGACCCTTCTACAGTTTATTTGTTTTAGGTTATAAAAATGATCAGATAGTGGATTAATTAAGCATTACTCTGAAAAGAATCTCAACCATCTTGGAACACTTACCATATTTCCCCCTTCTCCCCCCTTTTTTTTTCAGCCTGAGATATTCCAATCACAATCAGCCTTGTTTTTCCCACAACACATATTTAGGGAGTTCTTTGGCACTGGCCTTTATTCTAGTTACCTGTAGGTGAGCTGCCCAGGAAGGAGACATTGGTAAGTATGTAGATATTGGGCTGCTGTTAAAACAAGACAGACAGAATAGCACCCTTTTCCAAAAATATACTAAGGGAGAAATAGAAATTGTAAGGAAAATAGACTTCAGATAATGTGTGAATGATATATTCTTCATGTATTATCTGAACTTTATTTTAGAATATATAACAGGCACTGCCAATCAGTGATAATTTTCCTGCATTGAACTAGTTCAGGAGTAATGCTTGAGTAACAATATATTTGGCTGCTCAGCTGCACCCCTTGCACGCAAACCACAAAGCAAAGCAACCCCCACCATAACAAAGAGTAGCATGTCAGAGATTAATCTGAAGCCTTTTGTTGTTTAGAATTTAATTTTCTAGACTAGAGGGTTACAGTGCTAGAATAAAGTATTTGGCATTGTGCTAAATAGAACTCTGGTTGCTGCCAAGAAAATTCTTCCAGAAAACACTCAAGCCAGTGTAGGTATATCTTATTTGACTGCAGTGCCAGCAGGCAAAAAAAGCCTGGTGAAATGCTTCATTTGGGGACTATCAAAAGTAACATCTCAATATCCAAAAGAAGAACGAGCAAGGGGAATGAGTTCAGGATCATCCTTGTGGTTGATGGACCTGTGTTGGGCTAAACCCAGCAGCTGTTGCTCCCAACATCACCATGAGTTGTCCAATGATGCCCAGAGCATTTATCATCCATAACAAGGGCTATATGTTCTCCCAATAGCAGCAAGCCAGCTCTTTATAGCTGAAAGTCAATACCTCTTTTCTCATTTTAGTGAAGCCTGTCAAGCAGTGATTCCATTCATGCCATATTCAGATGCAAAATCATTTCCATTCTCCATTTATAGCACCTACATTTTTGTTTTATTTAACATAACTGACATAAAACAATAAACTTTTAGCAGATGAAGATATTTCTCATTTCTGACTGTCGGTAATAGTATGAGACCATATAATTTAAGGATTACTCTCTAGCAAAACAAGTGTTAATACTTTTGATTTGATAAAGTTCTAATTATTTTGTTTGTTTTCTTTGCAGAATCTAACCAAGACTGCAATTTTAGCAGTAATGGGAGCTTCTCAAATGGGCCTTTAGTTCTGCTCTGTGTACTGGTTTCAGGATCTGCTGAGGGTAATAAACATAAACTATTATCTTATTGTAATGTTGTTAAATGGACACATTAATGTGACATGTTACAAATTAATGCTTATATTTATAAAATAGTTGCACTCATCCTTCTTGTTCCAGTAATTAAAGCTTATTGGGATGTGGTGTTTATCTGGGTTCAGTTGTAACACCACTTCCCTTAATGGAAAGGGAACCCATAAACAGCCATTGTGAAATAGCTGATCAGTCTGTGGGGCTCCCTATAGATCAGTGTTTCTCAACCTTGGCAACTTGAAGCTGTGTGAACTTCAATTCCCAGAACTGGATTGCTGTTAGGCAGACTATATGAACTTACGTTTTTTTCTTTAGGAATTGAGTCAGTGGTCTTATATAGTCTACAAAATTAGGGAAGAACTTTCTATAGAAATTAACAAAGCCCAGAAAATGCTGTACATCCTTCACATTTCTAATTTTTGCCATGAAAGCTTGGACTCTACTTTAGCAGGATCTATTTATATGCCTTCAATAGAGATCCGGTAACCCAAACAGTCCAATTGTGGAAGATCAAACAAACGTTTCTCTAATTTAGCAAATGGTTTCTGTTTAGAGAGTTTAAGACACTTTTGACATGGGTCTCCTGCAGGGAAGGATCTTCGGAAAAGATCAGTATGTCAATCAAATACACTACTACATAATGTAGTTGCCCAAAATATCAGAAAATACGTCATTCATTAATCTGGAGAAGACTGCTGGAAGCTAGCCAAACCATAGGGTATTGTGAGTCCAAATTTGCTGTACCTGGTGTCAAACGCTGCTATATATTCATCTCCCTCTTTCATTCTGATTAAATTGTAAGCACCTCTCAAGTTCAAATTCATGGAAATGTGTGTCTTTTGAAGGCAATCCAAGAGATCTGAAATAAGAGGTAATGCGTAGTGGTCTCTAATGGTCACCTGAGAAATCTATAATGATTAACAGCCCTAAAAGAACAATCTTTTTTAGCAACAAAAAAACAAAAATTTGGTACAGATGCTGGATATTTGGAGGAATGAATAAATCCTGTCTTCAGATTGTCATCCAGAAATTCCTTCAAGGTGGCTAACTCTTGAGTACACACAGTATTTTTCTGGTAAAGCAGGAGAATTAACCTGTTGAGCAGAAGTAGAGGAAAGGTGAGAGTGAAAGACTTGCAATTGGTGCTGTAGACCATGGTATCCTTTTGGGTCGGCTCCAGGAGTTGGGGGTGAGGAGCACAGTTTTGTGCTGGTTCACTTCCTTCCTCTGAGGCCAATCCCAGTCGATGTTGATAGGGGGTGAGAGGTCCAGCCCGCAGCCCCTGCTTTGTGGAGTGCTGCAGGGTTCAGTGCTCTTTCCGCTCCTTTTTAACATGAAGCTGCTGGGTGAAATCATCCATCACCATGGGATGATACTCAATTGTACATCTTTGTCCCAGGTGAATTAAGTGATGCTGTGGATGTTCTTTCACGGTGCTTGGAAGCTGTGGGGGGTCTGGATGGTGAACAACAGGCTTCAACTGAACCCTGGTAAGATGGAGTGGCTACAGGTTCAGGGCTCTTCCATATCTGGGGGCTTACTATATTTGGTTCTGGGTGGGGTTGCACTGCCCCAGATGGACCTGGTACGTACTCTCCTCCTGGATTCCTGACTCTTGTTCGAGGAGCAGGTGACACTTGTGGCTAGGAGGGCCTTCGCTCAACTCCGTGTTGTGTACCAGTTGCAACTTTTCCTGGGTCGGGAAGCCCTTCTCTCACTCACTCATGCCTTGGTCATCTCCCATATGGGAGCTGACCTATGTAGTACTCCAACATGTGCTACATAGGGCTACCCTTGAAAAGTAGTTGGAAGCTGTAGCTGGTGCAGAATGCGGTGGCATGGGCAGTTATGGGTGCCTCTAGGGCTATGCATATAACACATCTGCTGGGTGAGCTGCATTGGGTGCTAGTTTGCTTCTGGGTCCAATTCAAGGTGTTGGTTATGACCTTTAAAGCCCTTCATGGGGGGCTTCCTCCATGAGGAACCATTTCATCCTGGTTATATCAACCCTTCCCACCTGGTCCGGCAGGAAGGGCTTGTTAAGGACCCTGTCACCTAGAGAATTTCAACTGGCGGGGTCTAGGAGGAGAGCCTTTTCTGCCACCCGCCCCTGCCCTGTGGAACATCTTGCCCCCTGCAGTGAGATTGAACCCCACTCTTTTGGCCTTCTGGAAGAGCGCCAAGACCTGGCTCTGTCAACTGGCATGGGGACCCAATGGGGTTTTGCACTACTGGGGGTGGGGATGCTCTCTCTGTCTTTTAGCTTTGTATATTTTTGTAAAGATTTTTATTGTTTTTTATCACTTTTTACTTGTAAGCCACCTAGAGTCACTTATACAGTGAAATGGGTGGCATATAAATTTGATTAATAACAAAAATAAAATCTTGTCCTAAATGCTGTGCTAGTTTTATCATGGCATTTTGCAGATTTGTTGTTTATAAATCCACTTGTGATATTGCAATAATGCTGCAGCAAGGTGTTCTACAGGTAGTAGGGTCCCTGAGGGTCAGATGCCATCTCTGCAATCCAAGGTAAGATTTTCTGCCTCTCTTAAAAGAGGTATGAGGCTTTCAAGTTTGCAATCAGCCCTATGGAGCTAGGCCAAACCAGGAAACTGACTCCACAAATTTGACTGAAACTATATAGGCTATAGAAACAGAATCTTGAAAGCCTGACTACATTTTCCCTTCCCTCCCTCTTATACCCCAGCGAGTTAGATGGAGCCAGTCTGTGTTTCTTCCTAATGAGTTGTTTCTTGGGCTCGAAGCATGTTTGTGTATATGCTATTGAAATAGTCTCTGCATAGTTTCTCCAAGGTCTGTAGCTCTCTACAGCAAGGCAGGGATAGTCTTCTATCAGAGTCTGTGAAGTCTCACTGACAATGAGAACAGACAGAGCTGGATTCATAGATCAGGATAAGGCCTGGTTTGCTTAACCATGGTTTGTTAAATAAGCCACAATTGGCTGCATTCATACATTCTGCCATGCCATAAAACATGATCTGATTTTCAAGCCACAACAATGAAGTTCACAGAACATGCTAATCCCAAACTAAATAAGTACAATTTTGGGCTTAGATCAATGTGTGAATCTAGCCAGTACAGAGTATAGATGGATTACTGCTCTAACTTAATATAAAATAGTTTCAAATGTATTTTATCTTTCCTGCAGAATACTCAACTGAAGAAAAATTGAAGTATAAATTTTGCAAAAATTATGTGGAGATTGGACATCTTACAGGAGACCTGAAGCCAATGACATTCTGGCATGTGGACTGTCATTATCAAGGTTAATAGTTTCAATAGGATTATTCCTGTAGGTCCTCTGGAAAAGATATAGGTAGCTGTTTAGCATCATTTAAAAAAGGAAATGTTAATTGAGGAATATTACTAATAATTTAAATAGAAATGCAACACATTTCATCATAGTGAGGAAGACTATGATGTGTGTGTTTCCTCAATCCATTGTTTAGGTGTTAACTGTCCACTGTGAAGCAGGAAATGACAGCTCCCTAGAAAGATAAAACACATTAATTAGATACATGTGCTTTTAATTATATCCATAATATTTATATATTGAAAGTCCTTTGAAAAGGGAATGATTTTCTAGGGAGCACAAAATATGCCTGGCTCAGGTACTTTAGAATCTTGAATTATATGTTAATTCAAAGAAAGTAAATTCATCCCAGATGAGACTGGCAGACCTGCAATGCAGGCGGTAGTGGGGCTCTTGGGATTGTAGTGACAATCTTTATCTACTTTTTCCCCCAGGTTATTTTTCTCTTGGAGACATAGCTATACAAAGTAGGCGTACTCCTCATAATTGGGGTGTATTAGTGAAGGATGAGAATAATGGTCTTCTTGAATGTTCTAAAGGTTTTAGGTATTTAAATGTAGAAGATATAAAATATTGAACATTATTATTTTGTTTACTGATCCTAAAAATATAATAACTCTGGACACCTACATCCCTGTCTACCTGAAAAGGATAGATCATGAAGCTTTTGTGAGTAGGTTATAACTGTTACCTGAGAACCTGCTCTGGAGGATGCAGAAGAATATTGTGGTGTAAGGTTTGCAACCCTGAATCCCAGAGAAATCCAATGCCAAGAATTCAGGAGGAGGCTCTTAGAAAGAAACAGCTCTTTATTTGGCTGAATGAAGGAAGCTGGGTGGTCAGCAACCCAAAGCATAGGCAGCAAGTATGCCAGGGTAGGCCACGCAAAGGAAATGCAGACTTAGTTTTCATAGTCTTATAGGGGCAAGAGATTGCAACACACAAGGCAGTTTGAACCGGTTTAGCTGTAGACCCTTTCCTGAATACCCTCAAGGTCTCTTGCGTACGTGTCCCTCTCGCTTTGAGCTAATGGTGTCTTTCTAGCGTGGCTGCAAAGGCAAACCCCCCCCCCCCTTCAGTGGGATATGGTGCAGGGGCTGCGGTTGCAGAAATGGAAAAGCACTTAAGATCCAAATGAATGTAACAGACAAAGACAGCAAAGAGGTACAGTATTGACTCAGGCATAGAGAAGCATATGGCAGGTTGAAATGATTTCAGTTATTTACACAGCTGCTAACTTGTATTCCAGCTCATCACTTCTAGTCCTGCCTTCTAGAGCAACAGATCATAAGGCTGTTCTATCTTCAGTGTGACAGCTCTTCATATATTAGAAAAACACCAGCATTTATTTTAGTTTTTTATTCATTAGTTTATTTGCAATAACTTTTCATCGCCAAGGTGAAGCATGGGCAGTTGTAATATTTCTGTATTTAAAATATCTTTCTCTGCTTTTATTTTAAGTGTAAATAGAACCTTCAGAGTGTCTGCCCTTCTTTTTGCTTTATCTTGGCTTATCTGTGATTTCTTCTCCTCATTATGTATTTAGGCCTATAGCATGTAGGCACTATTCCAATCGATAATAAATACATCTCATACATCACACTAAGGAACCTTCCACACATGGAAGTGGCAGTCCCCCTTCCCCATCATCATAGTGCTGGAGGAGGCTTGGAAGCTGAGGCAATTAACCTCTGCCTCAGAAGAAATGCTGGGATGGCAGTTTTGTAGTGTTTCTTCTGGAGCTGCAAAGTAGGCGGCTTCCCAGTAGTGGCCCCTTTGCTTCTTCTTGGTCCTCAGGAGTGCTTGGTTGATGGCTTTGCCAGCCCTCCACCCACCCACCAAAACACATTTCCCTCCCTGCAAAATACAGAGAAAAGACAAGAAAGGGGAAGCTGATATTTCCTGCCTCTCCACTGCATAGCTGGATGGCCCTTCTTTCCTCTTCTATCAAAACTCCAGAGAGTAACTATGAAAATAGACATTTGCTCAGTGGTGCAAAACTACCACAGAATCTAAAGGGGTGAAGCTGGTAGTTATGTGGGAATACCCTAAGGTTTGGTGCCTAAGCTGTGGTTTTAATTCATGATTGCTGAATAAACTACAATTGGCTGGTTTCACACAATATCCTAATCCATAATTTACAAACCACAAAGTCTGGGTTCACCTGGTGCAGTAAGTGAAAACCAAACCAAACAAACAATGACTTAGCAAAACCCAGTCACTGTGTCATCAACAGTGTAGGTTTACTAACAACCTTGTATAGAGACCTAAAGTTTGTCATTTCACTCTGGAAAATTGCCATTTTACTAATAAACACCCACACAGAAGATTTTTTAAAGTTTTTTTTATCCTGCCTTTATTATTTTTATAAATAACTCAAGGTGGCAAACATACCTAATACTCCTTCCTCCTCCTATTTTCCCCACAACAACCCTGTGAGGTGGGTTGGGCTGAGAGAGAGAGTGACTGGCCCAAAGTCACCCAGGCGGCTTTCATGCCTAAGGTGGGACTAGAACTCACCATCTCCTGGTTTCTGGCCTCGTGCCTTAGCCACCAAACTGGCTCATTGTGGTTATCTAGGAAAATATTTATTTATTTATTTATTATTTTATTTATTATCAGACTTGTATGCCGCCCATCTCCCCCAACGGGTGACTCTGGGCGGCTCACAATAATAAAAAAGGAAGAAAAAACACAAGTCCCTCCAACCATGGATAAAATCTATAAATAATTAAAAACATATATTAAAAATGCCCTAAAAACCTTCTATAATTATAAACCCTAAAAGCCTATAAGATGCTGGGGGGGGGACAAGCCCTCACCCCACCAGCCATCTCCACAGGTGCGGGCCCCCCTCCGGCCCCCAGGCCTTCTGGCAGAGCCAGGATTTGATCCCTTTCCTGAAGGCCATGAGGGAGGGGGCACACTGGACCTCAGGATATATGGTACAAATATATGGTACAAATGCAACCCATGGGATCATTTTGGCTTGCAGATTACAAAGGAAGACATGACCATTAGCTAGTTCAGCTTTCCAACAGAAATAAAGCACATATGCCAATGTGTTAGCATTGGCCAGAGGTTGGAATGATCTGCAGTCAACTCTGTGATGTTCATTAATAGCAAAACATAGTGCTATACTATAGTCCAGTTGACTTAATTCTTTATATTCCTTTATATTTCTATTCCTTTATATTTCCACAATAATCATTACACTTTTTTCCTTCTGTGCCTTCAGCATAATATACAAATGTGTACTGAAATCTAGCTGCCGTGTTCTGATTAAGGATGTTTACATACAAGGACTGTGCACCAGTTTGAAAGCAGCTTTGGATGTTTGTGTGCTCATAATGTTAGCAGCATTGAAGAGCTGAGCTGATTTATTTCCATTTAGCTGCAGATGGTATCATTGGGAGTCTAATTTTTTTAGATGCTGTGTCTTTGTTTCCCACCTGGAAATTCTTGAACCTCATTCAGGCCCTGTTACGGAATGCTAGTGGGATGGCTTTGTAGATGAAACAGGAAAGGTGTGAAATTGACATGGTTTGCTGGTCTTTGTTTTCCTTCTTGGCTGGTCAAGTGTCAGACTACTGAGTTCTTTTTTTTTTTCCTTTTGTTTGAAATGGGATGAGAGAATATTTGTTCTTATTCTTGGCATTTCAAGTCAGCAGAAGTAAAGACAGTCGTGGATCCCATTAAACTGCTTCTGAAGGTCTGGGAAGTGAAAAAGGAGGCGATGTGGAAGTAACCACGGTCTGTGCTCAAATTTGAGAGCTCAGTGGTATTTATTGTGCCTACTTATATTAACCAAGCTTCTTAACCCCAAAATTCTAAGTAATACTTCACATTATTACAAGAGAAATATGCAGGTCCTAAAAGGAATTGTTTTTCCTTGGTCAGTGCTTTTAGTGAAACATGTAAAGTCCTTCTTAGACCAATTATAACTGTAATTCTAAGTGTGCAGACCTTGTACTACTATCCTAACAAGATGCTACAGTAATTAACTAATTACTGTGTGTTTAGGTAGCATATATGCATGGACTTTTATATTTGGGAACAATCACAGTATTCATGCTAAAACTGTCTATGCTTTGAATGAGAATAAAGTCATAAGCAGTGAAAACACATTTGTCCAGTTCAAGAAAAAGAGTGACACTGGTAAGTTTCCAAGGGAGAGCACTGTGTTCTGCAACAACATTGGGATCGTGTGTTGATTCTTTAAGGCATAATAAATATAATGTGTTACCTGGAATAATTTAGCTTAAGCATAATTCATTTTTGGTCAAAGCAGTTTCTGCAGCTAACACTAAGATTGGCTGGCAGAGGGATCTGGTGGCAGAAAAGCCAAAAAGGAGGAGAGAAGTGGAAAGATAAGAAAAGAACCAAGTGATATGATGTCCAGGTCGAAGCCAGATATTCATAACTGATATTACTCTTAAATGGACAGCAGATTAGGTTATTTGGTTACAGTATTTCTATCCATAGGAAAAAATGGATAGGAATAAATATACTTCACAGAATTAAGACAAAATTAAGTCAAGACAAAAAGCTAAGTTCTAGAAATGGTACAGTATTATAATGGAGCCTTGCTAAATCTTATGAATATTTAACTTCTAGATAAGAGAGTAATATTAAAACAATAGCATTATTTAATGCCATTAGAAAATATTTTTGATACTATTACAGTGGTACCTCGGGTTACGAACGCCCCTCCTTACGAATTTTTTGAGATACGACCAGCTCCGGCCCCAAAAATTTACCTCGACATGCAAACTCCGCCTCAAGCTACGAACCGGATCCGCGGCAATTTGCCCTGCTGCCACGCGGTCGCGGCTTCCTGTGGGCGAGATCGCGGTAGCAAGGAGACGTTCGGTGAGGCTTGTGGTGTGTTTTGTGGCGTTTGGAAGGTTTTTGGTGTGCTTGTCAGCATGGCTCCAAAGAAAATGCAGAGCAGGCTTGGTAAGAATAAGTTTACATTGAACCTTATGGGGAAATTTGCCTCGAGTTGCGACCAACTCGAGTTGCGATCAGAGTCACGGAACGGATTAAGTTCGTAACTCGAGGTACCACTGTATATAATAAAGATAATAGGAAAGATCTGAATCTGCCACAGAAAATCTGCATAACACAAAATTAAGTATGAAAGGGAAACTAGATCTGTAATGGTTACCACCAAATTTTATAATAAAAGATGTACAAGATAGAGCTACCTTTTACATTTTAGGCACTCTCAAGATCTATGGATTTTAACTTCCCAAATTTTCAGGAATGGCCATGCTACCTGATAATTCTGGGAGTTTGCCCATACTTTGAGAGGGCACCCAAGTTTGAGAAGCCTGAGGTACAATAATAGCAATTGTTGTTTCAAAAATTTCAAAAGAAGGTGCTACATATTAATTATGAAGAATATTTATTAAGAAATCATTCAACATTTGAAATATCAAGAAAATTTTTAAACAAAATTTGCACAATAGCAAGACTAAAACACATTTTGAATCAAGATAATTTACTAGAAGATTTGAGAAGAAAGACCTCTGAAGAAATCTGGAGGTAGACATGGGAAAGAGTCTCCTTATAGACAATGTAAAATAAAATGTACTGTCAAAACCCATTAAACCAGCAAAATTTAGAATCTGCACCATTCAAAAGGCCTGAGGAGAGGATATTAATGCTTTTCCTGGAAGTACACTAATACAACTCCCACAGAATGGGGATTAAATGCAATTCTCAAGGAGTGCATTCCATATCTTGGGAATGGGCCAGGAGAAGATCCTTTCCTCTGTGCAAGATAAATGAAGCTCTGAAAGTAGAGTTACATTTAAAAGGGGCTATTCCGTCAACGCTTGAAGTTCAACCCAGCACCCCTCAGATCATCCTCTTTATATGGGCTTTGAATACTTTTTAATTTTTTTCTCTGAAATGTTTTATCAAGACATATCAAGATATCCATATCAGGAGATAGGATATATCTCCCTCCCTATTAAACAAACCCTCTATTGTGCTTCTGATTCAGTGTCAAAGCACTGCCCTGGAAGCTACAGCATCAATATATAGCAAATGAAGTTTTCTCATCTTTGCTCTGATTTAAATCAACCAGTAGAGCCTCTTTCTATAATAGTCACACTTCTAAAAATTCGTTTGTGTAAGATTATTAGATTTTATCCCTAGTCAAGCTGAACTTGTCTGGTTTGTGGCATAGATAGTTTCCATCAAAATTTTCTTTTAATTATGCCAGGGTTGGACTCAGAGGCATCCATGGAGAAGGGAAGCAAAAGTCAAGAAAGTGGGTGTGACTGTGCAAAGTCCACTGTTAACTGCATATGGTGTATACTAAAAAAGGGGTGGGACTTTGACTGCATGGTTGCAGGGACAATCTTGACTTTTTTGATCACCCTTTGGCAGATACTTCTGATTGGAATAATACTTTGTTGTTGTTCAGTTGTTAAGTTGTGTCCGACTCTTCATGACTCCATGAACCATATCGTGCCAGGCCTTCCTGTCCTTCACTGCCTCCCTGAGTTTGCTCAGTTTCATGCTCATTGCTTCAGTGATGCTATCTAACCATCTCATCCTCTGCCGTCCCCTTCTCCTTTTGCCTTCAATCTTTCCCAGCATCAAGGTCTTTTCCAAAGAGTCCTCTCTTCGCATTAGGTGACCAAAGTATCTGAGCTTGAGCTTCATTATCAATCCTTCCAATGAGCAGTCAAGGTTGATTTCCTTTATTGACTGATTTGACCTCCCAGCAGTCCAGGGGACTCTTAAGAGTCTTCTCCAGCACCACAGTTCAAAGGCAGCAATTCTTCGGCGTTCAGCCTTCTTTATGGTCCAGCTCTCACAGCCATACATTACTACTGGAAAAACCATAGCTTTGACTATGCGGATCTTTGTCGGCAAGGTGATGTCTCTGCTTTTTAATATGCTGTCTAGGTTTGCCATAGCTTTCCTCCCAAGGAGCATCTTTTAATTTCATGGCTGCAGTCTCCGTCTGCAGTGATCTTGGCGCCCAAATAAATGAAATCTGTTACTGCTTCCATTTCTACCCCTTCTATTTGCCAGGAATTAATGGGTCCAGATGCCATGATCTTAGTTTTTTTAATGCTGAGTTTCAAGCCAGCTTTTGCACTCTCCTCTTTCACCCTCATCAAGAGGCTCTTTAGTTCTTCTTCACTTTCTGCCATTAGGGTGGTATCGTTTGCATATCTGAGGTTGTTGCTGTTTCTCCCTGCAATCTTAATTCCAGCTTGTGATTCTTCCAGCCTGGCATTTTTCATGATGTACTCTGCATATAAGTTAAATAAGCAGGGTGACAGTATACAGCTCCTTTCCCCATTTTGAACCAATCGGTTGTTCCGTGACCAGTTCTGACTGTTGCTTCTTGGCCCGCATACAGATTTCTCAGGAGACAGGTAAGGTGGTCTGGTACCCCCATCTCTTTAAGAATTTGCCACAGTTTGTTGTGATCCACAATTGAAGGCTTTTGCATAGTCAATGAAGCAGAAATAGATGTTTTTCTGGAACTCTCGTGCTTTCTCCATGATCCAGCGAATGTTGGCAATTTGATCTCTAGTTCCTCTGCCTTTTCGAAACCCAGCTTGTACATCCAGTAGTTCTCGGTTCACATACAGCTGAAGCCTAGCTTGTAGGATTTTGAGCAAACCTTGCTAGCATGTGAAATGAGCACAATTGTGCGATAGTTTGAGCATTCTTTGGCATTGCCCTTCTTTGGAATTGTGAAATAATACTACTGAACTGTTATAAGAATCTAAAGATCTGACTTCAAATATTTCTTTCAGTATGTGGTGGCTTTGGACCACATACTGACAGAAATATTAAATATTAAAGCCCTTATATCACTCTTATTCCTTGGCCTACTGTAAGTTCTGGACCTGTCATCACTGATCCAAGTACATTTTGTAATGACAAACTTGATGGTAACTATGTTTACCCAGCAGATCCACACAAATATTGGGCACACAGTACTCATGAATTGCCCAGAAGGTCTAGTCTATAATGCTACTAAGGATATGCATGAGTGGCCAAGTGATTTGATTGTGGATTAATTTTGTAAAGACAAATCTAATGGCAATTACAGTTACCCACCAGATCCACAGAAGTACTATGCTTGCTACAGTGGGAAGACACAACTCAAGAATTGTCCACAAGATCAGGTTTTTATGATCACTGAAGGCCAGTGTAGTTGGCCACGCAGATCTTTGTAAAAAGAAATATGGTAATCATTCTTTCTTACAAGATTAACATAAAAATTGCATTTGCTTAATGGGTTCATGAGTTGTCCAAAAAGTCTTGTCTATAATGTGACCACTAACAACTGCATATGGCCAGGAGATATTCCTCTTAACAGTGTGGAATATAATAGCAACTAATTATCCTTATCCAGATATATGTAATATAAATGCTACAAATGTGTCAGAAAAAACATACATCATAAATTGTTAGCTGAAATGATAAAATTGCACTAAACCATTATTAAAATGCAGGAAAGTAGAGTGTTTTGTGGGTTTGGTACCAATACTACTACTACTATGGCATGGACATTTTCCAAGCAGATCTATGAACATATTATAAGTATACTGAAACATCTGAAGAACAATATGGATTTTCCAAAGGATGATATATTTAAGTAGGGTCCATATCTTGTAAAGCACCAGAAATAAAAATACTTGAAAGAAATAAAGATTTTAGGCAGACAAATATATTAAATATCATCCACATAAATGCCACAAATACATTGGACACACCTATACAGTGACAGATTTTGAAATGCTCCAGTAATCTACTCTGCAAGGCCTTCTGTACTTATTGCTAATACTGATGAATCTTCAAAGTAAGTGGAAAAGCATAATTAACTCTCTTATATCTGTTGATCACTTCATCTTTAAATGAAGCAATGACATGTATCCTTTAATCTTGGTACCATGATGTTGTTCTTTGTTTGGAAGTAAAGAAAAACAATCACTGTGTAGGCTTTGTACCAGCTATGATGATTAGACTCTTTTCTCTCTCCATATTCCAAAGCAGTCTCAAGAAGGTTTGTTGTTGTTGTTGTTTAGTCGTTAAGTCGTGTCCGACTCTTCGTGACCCCATGAACCATATTGCGCCAGGCCTTCCTATCTTTCACTGCCTCCCTGAGTTTGCTCAATTTCATGCTCATTGCTTCAGTGATGCTATCTAGCCATCTCATCCTCTGCCGTCCTCTTCTCCTTTTGCCTTCCATCTTTCCCAGCATCAGGGTCTTTTCCAAAGAGTCTTCTCTTCGCATTAGGTGACCAAAGTATCTGAGCTTGAGCTTCATTATCAATCCTTCCAATGAGCAATCAGAGTTGATTTCCTTTAAGATTGACTGGTTTGACCTCCTAGCAGTCCAGGGGACTCTTAAGAGTCTTCTCCAGCACCACAGTTCAAAGGCATCAATTCTTCGGCGTTCAGCCTTCTTGATGGTCCAGCTCTCACAGCCATACATTACTACTGGAAAAACCATAGCTTTGACTATGCGGATCTTTGTCGGCAAGGTGACATCTCTGCTTTTTAATATGCTATCTAGGTTTGCCATAGCTTTCCTCCCAAGGAGCAAGCGTCTTTTAATTTCATGGCTGCAGTCTCCGTCTGCGGTGATCTTGGAGCCCAAATAAATGAAGTCTGTTACTGCTTCCATTTCTACCCCTTCTATTTGCCAGGGATTGATGGGTCCAGATGCCATGATCTTAGTTTTTTTAATGTTGAGTTTCAAGCCAGCTTTCGCACTCTCCTCTTTCACCCTCATCAAGAGGCTCTTTAGTTCTTCTTCACTTTCTGCCATTAGGGTGGTATCGTCTGCATATCTGAGGTTATTGATGTTTCTCCCTGCAATCTTAATTCCGGCTTGTGATTCTTCCAGCCTGGCATTTCTCATGATGTACTCTGCATATAGGTTAAATAAGCAGGGTGACAGTATACAGCCTTGTCGTACTCCTTTCCCTATTTTGAACCAATCGGTTGTTCCATGACCGGTTCTAACTGTTGCTTCTTGGCCCGCATACAGATTTCTCAGGAGACAGGTAAGGTGGTCTGGTATCCCCATCTCTTTCAGAATTTGCCACAGTTTGTTGTGATCCACACAATCAAAGGCTTTTGCATAGTCAATGAAGCAGAAGTAGATGCTTTTCTGGAACTCTCGTGCTTTCTCCATGATCCAGCGAATGTTGGCAATTTGATCTCTAGTTCCTCTGCCTCTTCGAAACCCAGCTTGTACATCCGGTAGTTCTCGGTTCACGTACTGCTGAAGCCTAGCTTGTAGGATTTTGAGCATAACCTTGCTAGCATGTGAAATGAGTGCAATTGTGCGATAGTTTGAGCATTCTTTGGCATTGCCCTTCTTTGGAATTGGAACGTAAACTGACCTTTTCCAATCCCGTGGCCACTGTTGCGTTTTCCAAACTTGCTGGCATATCGAGTGCAGCACTTTAACAGCATCGTCTTTTAGTATTTTAAATAACTCAGCTGGAATACTGTCATCTCCACTAGCTTTGTTGTTAGCAATGCTTCCTAAGGCCCACTTGACTTCACTCTCTAGGATGTCTGGCTCAGGGTCAGTGACCACACCAGCATGGACATCAGGGACATTAAGATCTTTCTTGTATAGTTCTTCTGTGTATTCTTGCCACCTCTTCTTAATCTCTTCTGCTTCTGTTAGGTCCCTGCCTTTTTTGTCCTTTATCATGCCCATCTTTGCACTAAACGTTCCTTTGATATCTCCAATTTTCTTGAAGAGATCTCTAGTCTTCCCCATTCTATTGTTTTCTTCAATTTCTTTGCATTGTTCATTTAAGAAGGCCTTCTTATCTCTCCTTGCTATTCTCTGGAAATCTGCATTCAGTTGCTTATATCTTTCCCTTTCACCCTTGCTTTTCGCATTCCTTCTTTCCACAGCTATTTGTAAAGCCTCATCAGACAGCCATTTTGCTTTCTTGCATTTCTTTTTCTTTGGGATGGTTTTAGTTGCTGCCTCTTGTACAATGTTACAGACCTCCATCCATAGTTCTTCAGGCACTCTGTCTACCAAATCTAATCCTCTAAATCTATTCATCACCTTCACTGTGTACTCACATGGAATATGATCTAAGTCATACCTGAGTGGTCTAGTGGTTTTCCCTACATTCTTCAATTTAAGCCTAAATTTTGCAGTAAGAAGCTCATGATCTGAGCCACAGTCAGCTCCTGGTCTTGTTTTTGCCGTCTGTATAGAGCTTCTCCATCTTTGGCTGCAAAGTATGTAATCTATCTGGTTTCGGTATTGACCATCTGGTGATGTCCATGTGTAGAGTCGTCTCTTATGTTGTTGGAAAAGAGTGTTTGCTATGACTAGCTTGTTCTCTTGACAGAACTCTATTAGCCTTTGCCCTGCTTCATTTTGTACTCCAAGGCCAAACTTGCCTGTTATTCCAATTACTCCTTGACTTCCTACTTTAGCATTCCAATCCCCTATGATGAAAAGGACATCTTTTTTTGGTGCTAGTTCTAGAAGGTCTTGTAGGTCTTCATAGAACCGGTCAACTTCAGCTTCTTCGGCATCAGTGGTTGGGGCATAGACTTGGATTACCGTGATGTTGAATGGTTTTCCTTGGATACGCACTGAGATCATTCTGTCGTTTTTGAGGTTGTACCCCATTACTGCCTTTCCCACTCTCTTATTGACTATGAGTGCAACTCCATTTCTTCTAAGGGTTTCTTGCCCACAGTAGTAGATATAGTGGTCACCTGAATTAAATTCACCCATTCCCGTCCATTTCAATTCGCTGATTCCCAAGATGTCGACGTTCAATCTTGTCATCTCATGTTTGACCGCATCCAGCTTGCCTTGGTTCATGGAACTTACATTCCACGTACCTATACAATATTGTTCTTTACAGCATCGGACCTTCTTTTCGCTTCCAGATACATCCACAGCTGAACGTCCTTTCGGCTTTGGCCCAGCCGCTTCACTCTTTCTGGAGCTACTTGGAATTGCCCTCCGCTCTTCCCCAGTAGCATATTGGACACCTTCCGACCTGAGGGGCTCATCTTCCGGCATCATATCTTTTAGCCTTTTAACATTGTCCATGGGGTTTTCTTGGCAAGGATACTGGAGTGGGTTGCCATTTCCTTCTCCAGTGGACCACATTTTGTCAGAACTCTCTGTCATGACCTGTCCGTCTTGGGTGGCCCTGCACGGTATAGCTCATGGCTTCACTGAGTTACACAAGCCCCTTCGCCACGACAAGGCAGTGATCCATGAAGGGGTCAAGAAGGTTATATAGGTACATTTACTGCAGAGAATTAGGAAACCATACACACAAGAAATTCTCCAGCAAGACCTTGAATTCTGGCTCTCTTCTCCCATCTTTTCAACTCAACAATCATGTGGCTACTGGTTTCTTGGTCCTGAAAATTCCTGCCATCTTTCCCTTGTTTATAAAACAACTTCCTCTGATATAATACACACTTCTCCAACTTCCAACCCTTATAACCAATTGTAAAATTTGTCCATACCTATAAGAATTGAAAATCACTTATGTAATATTTAAAATAGAAGTGACAATTGGAACAAATAATCCAAAATTATGTGTGTGTGTATTTACCAAACTCTCACCTTCCCCCAAATAAGAAACCCTATTATATCAAGTCTCCTACAGCCTGATTAGGTCTCACATTTCTACTTGGACAGAAATGGAGAACCCATCTTCTTCCTGTCATCCCAAATTACTGGCTATCAAGGAAGGGTTCAAAGACTTTCAGATCATTTGAAGAACTATTCCTTCATTTACAACATACTATAGGTAATCCTTGTTTAGCAACTGCCTTGTTTAGCAACCTTTTGCAGTTACAATGGTGATGAAGAGGTAACTTTACCATCCTTGCATTTACAATATTTGTAGGTCTGTAAAGCAAAGGAAAGCTTAAATAAGATCATAAGCACAGTTGCAGTTTCATTTAGTGTAATGGTATGTGGGAATGACCTTGGGAGACAGGGCAATGAGATGCAGCAAGGGATTGGTCAGATAAAAGGCAGATTAGCCCGCAGCAGGAATGTGGGAGGAGCAAGAGGCTCAGAAGACACCCTCCCTAGTTTCTTGGACTGTAAAGGAGACAGGGCAGGGAAGGGGAGAGATATACTTTCAGACTTGTAAGATTCTGTTAATGTAACGATACAATAAAGTAGAATTAGCTCATCTGTTCATGTTTCCTGTCTACTCTACCTCATAAGGCTGACACTTAGTGACTGCTTTGCTTAATGACTGAGTTGCCGGTACCAATTGTGGACACTAAATGAGGACTATCTGTACCACATATCATAGCCTCTTTTCCTCATTGAAGGGAGCTCAACTCAGAAATTACCTAGATTTAAGTCTCTTTCTGAGACAGACTAGTGGCCTTCAGATTGGTTGCCACTGGCCATAGTCAGAGTCACAACCCCAACCCATCTAGAGAGAGCAGTTTAGAGAAAATTTTCCTGACTGGGGCAACTGTCAATCTTTCACATAAAACAGCAAATTCATTTGCTTTTCAGGACAATGCAGTATTTTCTTGGGTGCAGGTGCAGGAGTTAGCAAGTCAGAGGTAAATTCATCCTTCAAGCACTGTTCTATATATTAGACCTCTCTAACCTGGTGCCCCCCAAATATGTGTGTCTATAATTCTCAGAATTCCTAGCCAAGATCACCAATCAGATTTCTGAGAATTGCAGTGCAACCTATTGGAGGATACCAGATTGGGGAAAGCTGCTGTTCACCAGATATTAAGCCAGATCTTTGCAAGCAACCTTAATGAGGAGCTGAACTTTACAGATGAAGACCCTCCATCCCAGACTATGCTTTGGCCTCTTGTGCATTAGACACAGAGCCTGTTCTTTTCAAATTTCTCTCAGATGGGATGCTCCAAAGTCAAGACTCAGTGTCTTCTTAGCTTTCCCAGAATCAAATCCCTTGAAGGCTTGAAGGCATGAAGAAGGTAGTGGGATTTTTCTACCTGACATAAATTCTAGGTAGTCCCGCATCATGTATCTCCCATCTTTGGCTGATGGTGTTCTTAGTGATGCCCTAGTCCAAAGCTTTGCTTCTGCATGGTGACACAGTGCTCCCAGTCATGGCTGAGATATCTGTGGAAAATATACATCTTACCACAGATTTCATTTTACCATCCCAAGATACTGTACTTTGTGAGACACTAGCATTTATTTTTTGGAACATGCTTTCACACATGGTACTCATATATAAAACACAGGAATAGGATAAAATGTGATCTCAAGAATCCAAGTAACAAAGCTTTGCAGTTCAAACTATAATGCCTACAGTACCCAGCACACTGTTCATTCCCAGCAACAACAAGAAGCACTAAAAATAATCTAACAATTAAAAGCCTTGTGAAAGAGGCAAATCTTTAATGATTTTGTAAACAGTGAGAAAGTGTGGGCCAGCACAACCACAGGGAGGATGTTCCATGGCCTGGGAGCAAGACAGGCTCTCTCCCACATGCCATAAAGGCAGGTCGCTGGCATGTGCCTCTCTTCACATCTTAACCAAATGGGTATTTTAAATTTGCAAGAAGTAACAGAATAGTTTAAAAGATAAAAAGAAAAGAGGGCCAAAGTCCATAAAATAGAGTGTTTCAAACATGTGGGCCAACATGCAAGACGTGGGGGGAAGGAAAGAAGCATAAAGCAAACCCCTCTTTTTTGGTGCCTCAGAAATCATATCTTCCCATCAGAGAACAGCAAAGTGAGAATTTGGGAACAGAGGAAGTGCAAAACAGACACAGGACAAACAACACCCAAAGAGGAGAGGAAAAGTTAATGGGAGGGGGAAACTAAAAAGCTGGAGAGTGAAACCTGGCATGTGCTCATGCAGATGGGTGGAAAGAGCAATGGCGAACACTGTTCAGGGAGAGGGCAAGGCAGGTACCACAGGCTTGGGAACTCATTGGCATCCACAGTGGGGGTGGGCCTCCAGGGCTGATGGGCAATATGGAAAAAAAGAGGGAAGGAGAAACAGAAAGAGAGAAGGTGGATTTAAAGACAGCAACAAATGAAATTACAAAGCTATAACCTTGAAGTGGGATTACAGGACAGAGCAGAAGGCATATGGAGAGTGCCCAAACAATTGTGGATGATGAACAGATGCTCCAGATACTTGGCTGCTTCGCACAATTTTGTGCTTTGACCTGGGTGGCTGGGCCACAACATCACTGACTGCTCCACCTGAAGCATCAAAGGATCTTGGAGCAGCCTTGTGCTCCAGACTTTCAGGGGAAAAAAATCCCACCTCTTGTTCACTGACTTGTGTAAAAGGGAAGCTTTGGTCTGGATGCAATTACGATAAAACAAGAGATTTTCTAGCGGTGGGGTATAAATTTCATGGTGATTCAATGATTATTTGGGGGTGCAAACCTCCTTCATTCACAGGCACCAGCTTTTGAGGAATATGTACCTGGGGGACCTTGATTAAGAAACATTTGGCTCCAGGCAGCCCTGAATGGAGCAACAATTAGGAACAACGCTGTAATGGCTGAGCTGCCAAATTCTGTCCTTGGAGCTTTCCTGGACTGGTCCTTTAGAAACATTTCAGATGTTGAAAGTCTAAACAGTTTTCCAACTTAGAATCAGTTTTAAATTAGTTGCTACCTCTTGCCAGGTTCTTGTTATGACTTAATGTCATTTGGTGCCCCTGAAGTTTTTCTCTTGCATACCATTAAGTTTGGTTATGATCCTCCAGTTTTTAATTGTTGACAGAAAGTTGTTCAGAGAACTTGGAAGACAAAGGGGATTAAGAGTGAATGAAGCTTCCCTCAATTCTATCATGAGGAATTGCTGGCTTGCTTTTTCCTTCTCTCTCCCCCCCCCCCCCCCCCCCCCATGCTTCAGTTTGGGACTCTCAGAGAAAACAAATGCCCGTAGTTCACCCCTTTGGCTGCCGACCAAACCACCTCGGAAGGAAAATTACGGTCTTCGCTAATCCCGTAACAGGCCCCGCAACTCTGACAGCCCTGCCCGGCACACAAGGAGAGAGCTCGCTCCGGCCTCCCACCGCGGTTTGCGCTTCCCTTCTTGGGAGAAGAGGAGGCGTCTCCCCGGATCCAGTTTCTCCGCGCCCGCCCCTTTCCGCAGCGTCGGCCGGGCATCTGGAATCCCTTCAGAACAACGGCGATGGGAAGCTGGGCCCTGGTGGGGACGGTGCTTTGCAGCCTGGTCGCTGCAACCCTCGGTAAGGCCGGGGCGAGGGCGCGCGGCTGTGAGGGAAGCGGAGCGCGGCCGAGGCAGCTGCGGCGTGGATCCCGCGCAGGGCTCCCGGCAGGAGGGGAAGAGCGGCGCGGCGCGGCGGGGCGCGGCGCAGGCCCGCCGCGTGAAGCAAAAGCTGGGTCTGCGCCTGGCCAGGAGTGGGTGGGGGAGAGTGCTGGTGTTTCTCTGGGCTCGTTCTAGCTGAACCCGGTTTCTGTTCTGGAAACTGTTTTTGTGTTCCATCTTGAAAGTAATGGAACAAAAAGGGTGCTCCTGAGCATGTGTGAAATACCCCATCTCCGCTAGAGGCTGGAATTAGGAGAAAAACCTCATGATTCATCCTTCGCCTCTAGTCTCAGTGATTCAAAGTGGGACGTGCGGTGTTATTTTGCAGCTTTGATGTCCGGGGAATAGCGCCGTTTTCATCTAATGCCATGTTTATCTTGAGTTGGTCTGGATTTTTTCTGTAGAGGATATAGAGTCAAAGTGTTTACTGCCATTTGGACTGAAACCCTCAACTGGAATGTCATCCCCGAATTAATCTTAGAAGCTGGAGGACCAGAAAATAATCAGTAAATTAAAAAGTCATACAAACAGGGGAAACTTTTGAGTGTGCTCCACTGAACTAAATGAGAGCTGCACAAAACTGAATTTTCATTCATATAATGGAATTTGAGCTGGGAAGAAACAGCATTTGACCCTGACACTTCAGAGCTTTGGGCCAGTTGGCTTCACTCCTTTGAGCACTGCAGGCTCTTGGAAAGACATTACAAACCCAAATGCTTGCATCTAATCATAGTAGGGTCCTATTTCTTTTTCCTGCCACATCCTTGTTGAAATGTTTATGGATGATGATTCTGTGTGAATTATTTTTGTCTGTGGTTGAAGAAGGATGCTTACCTGATAATTATAGGGAACCTGTGGGAGTTAAATAACCTGTATTGTATGAGTTTTAAAAATAAAGATGCTATTTGTAGAAAGGTGAAATTGTGTCTTGACTGAAGTGCCTGCAGTGACTTAATGGTTAGTGACTGAACATGTTGCTGCCTGTTGCTCCTGATACTGCATTGCTGATCCCTGGAAAAGTGGAGTCACCTAACCAGATATAAAGTTAGTCTGATACAATGTTTTTCCAACAGTCTTTTGACTGACATTAGCATTATTATTTTTGCAATGTAGAACTTTTGCACTATGGGATTCAGAATCTGATTCAGATGTTCAGAAAAGACATGTGCCTTTGAAATTATAACCCTATCAACATTTATGAAAAACTAACAGATCAGGGAGATGCCATAGAAGTCTTGAACCTGATGCTTCCAAAAGTATGGATTTGTAGTCCCACATTAAATATATAAAAGAAGTTAGGCTGTGGAAGATTGTTCTGTGAAAGAGCACCATTTCATATGGTGTGAAATATGCTAGTACTTCTGAGCATTTATAGACTGAGCATGTTAATCATGCTCATGTTGATGTTCATGAACTTAAGAAGATGGTTTGTTTTCAGGAAGGCCATAGGTTCTTTTATCCGAATAGGGTTTGTTTCTGACAGGTAACAACTCACTAGGTTCTAAGTCACCTTCCTCAGTCTGGTATCTTCAGATGATTGAGTGCAACTCCTTTCATCCTCAGCCAGAATGAACAGAGATGGGCCATGTTGCAGTTTTAGTACACCTAGAGGGCTGATCTTGCAAGAAAACAATAGAAATTGCATATAAAACTTTATGGTAAATTTCATGATGAGAAATGTGTTCTTAAGTACTGTAGGTGTGGAATAGCACTAGTTCTGAAAATGGCCTGTTCTCAGTGTGTTGTTCCATATCTACTTGAAAGCATTTAATGTAGAACAGTTATCCCTTAATTTTGCTAATTACTCTGCTGTGGCTGAAGTTGGAATAGTAACTGAAAACAGCTTCCTTGCTGGTTTACACAGTTACTACAGACAGACAAAGGCTTATTTTTTCTATGATCATAAAGTTGTTATTGTTGTGTTGTGAGAGAAGAAGGGTACTTCATTATTCAAGATATAATGATAATAATGAAAAGGTTTTTCCAAAGTTCTGGCAGATGGACAGTATAATTGACATTCATGTAATGTGCTCATTGTAGCATTTATATTACATATATCTGGATCAGGTTTCTTTGTTTTTACCTGATGTGTGAATTCCAGCCACTGTGATAGTTTGTGACTTAATGTGGAAATCTAGGTATTGTAGTTAGTGCAGCATACTGTGCTTAAAAATCCTGGCTCCCAAGGAATTTGTTCCAGGCAGTGAAAAATTTTGATTATGATGTAGATTAAGCCTAACACTTTCAGTTTTAGAAAGATTTTTAAAAGGTACTTCAGATAAAATAATCTTTAAAAAAAACCCAGCTTAATAACGTTTGTTGAAGCCTCAGTTAAACCACACATAATAGATCTTCCCATTTGTTTATAATGGATATTGTTGTGCTTCTGTTCACAATATAACATCTTTATTAGATGATAAGGGTTTTTTCCTCCCAAATAATTATTTCTGAACTGAGGTGTCATTTTACCTTCACTAATGAGTAGAAGAAGCTGTTGAAAACAAAGCATGAGCAAGTGGTCCAAATGGTTGCATACGTCCCTCCTACAAAGCTTCAATACTAATCTGAATATTGATGCTGCATGGAAGGATCTTTCTGCTGGTGATACCTTTGTGTAACACCCTTCTTTCTCCTTGCTTTTCTTCTCAGTCCAGTTATCTTGTTCCTGTGCCTCATGTACGTCCAGTTTGCATCTCTGTATAGTCATCCTTCTCTCACTTCTAGTCATTAAATGAGGTTTCTATTGCTACAGCCAAAGTGCTGCTTGTCAGCTTCACAGAAAGTTAGGAAGTATTAATTCTGTGTTTACGGGGGGGTGGGGGGATGGATGGGGGGGGACAAGGGCTGTTGTCCCAAGGCTTCTGGCACTAATTGAGCAGACACATCAAAGGGATATAAGGCAGTTCTAAGGTGGATACATTAGGGGAAGTGAGACTGTTTGGATTCTCTGAATCTGGGATAAATGAGAATTTGCTATGGGGCTTTGAAGGAAAGTAAGTTCCAAAACAAACACTTGAAGACATGGAAATTCCAATAGCAAGGGGGAAAGAAATTTAGAAAACCACTGAGAAGAAATGGATTGTAGAATAAAATAGAGATTATGGCTGATGAGTGAAGTCCCACTGACTCTGTATTACTTGAAAAAGGGATCTAGCTGGCTTTTTTTTTTTAATGCCTAAAGCTATTTATTCAGTTTGAAAGTATTTTCTTAGCCCATTGACCAGTTTGGATGTGCAGTAATTCTCACGATCCCTTGTTCATTTTCGGGGCTCACTATTGGGCCTAATGGAATCTGCTTGTGCCTAGAACCTGGTTGCTCAACTGTGTGGTGCTGTCCATGGTGCTGCCATCTGCAGCCGATTATACTCCCTGCATTCTTTCACACAACCTGAGGGTGTTTCCACATTGAGGCCCTGCTAATAATAAGTATGCTGTATCTGCAAGCTATATTAATGATATTTTATCAAGGTGGCTAGTTTCTTGGCCTTTTGATAGTGGCTAAGGGCTTTTTATTCTGAAAAAATGTTGAAAGGAACAGGCTATGCAATGTTTTACAACTTTTTGTCTCCTAGGTGTATTGAATTTCAATTCCTAGATAATATGTCTAACTAATACAATAGTTAATGGATATGCTGGGTAGGAATCATAGGAGTTGAGGGACTAGCTTAGGGAAGTCTAGCTAAAGGGTCCTACTATTATTGTGAGTGCATAAATAGTACTTATATGCAGTCAAAGCAATAGTTGAACCATTTAACCCAACCTTTCCTAGCCTTGTGCCTTCTAGATGAGTTTAATTTCAATCCTCATGATCTCTAGTAGATATAGGCTGTGGCCATGCTAGCAAAGGATTCTGGACATTTTATTATTGTTGCATTTACCATTATACTTATCTTGCCTTTTCTGTGAGAGTTCAAGATTTTTTCCTTATGGAAACAATCCTGTGAGGTATGTTGGTTTGAGAGAGAATCATTGGCTCAAGTTCATCTACTGAGTTCCATAATTAATTGATGACTTGAATCTGGGTCTCCATAGTTAAGTCTAACATCGTAACAATGTTGGGCATGCCGGCCAGCAATCATGGAATAATTTTACTTTACATCAGACTGCACATACATCACACTGCTTATTCAGGCTGAATAAATCTATGAAGGTTCTCAATGAAAAATCAAATTTAAGAAAACTGGACTAGAGATAACCCCTTCCCATCACAAAGAGGGAAGATATAACTCAAGCATGAATCCAGCCCCCTGCAAATGTCCATACCTACTGATATCTTGTTATGTCTTTTGCTTCTGTCTCAGGTTTGTGCTCTTAACCAAAATTGTATCACAGAGTTCCATCTTGATGAACCAAATAGAAACCATTGTCCCCCAGAATAATTGAAGAGGAAGAAGGAAGTTTTTCCCAGTTCTACATACAGTAAGGGACAGATGCTTTTACTGCACTGAAGAACTCAGTGCAGAAATTTTAATTATTCAAATTCTGTTATGGGAAAGCTTTTCCCATGCTTAGCAATATCCTTGAATAAAATACAAAAAAGTGATTAAATTCAACAATCAATAATTTAGGCAAAACCAATTATGTTTCATGAGCTCATCTAAGGTACAGATTCAAATGGATAAGGAAGTATAGTGGGTGAAAGACATACAAGAAATATCTTCCTGGTGAACATGCATTCATATCTTTCTGTGCCCAGATAGTTGACATGTCAGAAGATTAGGCTTATGTTGCCTTGTCTTTTCATCTCTTCATTGTGTCAGTGGAGAGGAATTCCAGCTGCGTCCTTCCATCCTTTAAAATCATAGAAACACTAATAAAACAGTATTAAATGTTTTTATTTGTTAATTGTTTCTTATAGTCTTCCTGTGCCAGGGAAAATAATGTTGCAGCTTTGGTCTGCAGAGAAAAAGAGGGAGATGCAACTGTTTCTCTTACAGACAGAGAGAATACAAAGAAAGGAAAAGTAACATAAGAAAGAAAAAGAAACATGAAGCCTGCTTGTCTTTGTTCAGTGAATGAATGGACCACAACTTTGCGTTTCCTCAGTATAGTTCTGTCTCACTTCTGAACACCAGTCCTTTCTTAAACATGGTTCATTCCAACAGATCAAGTCTGCAAAACTCTGGTATACATTCCCTTTCATCCAGTTAATAGTCAAGTAACTTACATGGATTGGAGGGTGGGAAGGGGTGGGAGGTAGCACTGAATGTGCATATTTGAAAGAAGACACTATTTCTGTTCATAAATACTATTTACTTCATTCATCACAGATCATACATTTGTGACTGAATTTTGTTTTATATAAACAACCAAAGAATACAAATATTATATTTTTAATGCAGTATAGTGGTGAGAACCTATCTTACTCTGTAAGGGAAATATCTGCATACATGGGGAAATTGGTTTTAGGATTACAAATCCTGTACAAGAACTATAGAATCACTGCATTAAAATACAGTATGGTATGTAATGGGTTAAAGTATTGGTTTCATATTTGGAATATCCAAATTAAAATATCCACTTGCTTATGATATTCTTTTGCAAGGGACTATCTTTCCTAACAAACCTATTTACTTCATGGGGTTGTCTGGAAGTTAAAATGGGGCAAAATATTAAACTTGTACGCTGCCTGACCCTCAATAACTCTGGGTGGCTCACAACAATCAAACAAAGAAATTATAATCAGATCAATAAAAGATAAAAGATGGCAAGCATGATGAAACGAGTGGTCTCACTCTCTCACCAAAGGCCTGGTGAAGAGCCAGAATTACATACACTTGGACTTTCTGGAAGAAAGGCAGAACTGAACTGTGGTTAATAAATGGTTGCAATGTTTAGAGAGCAGGGTAAGCACTTCCAGTCATCTCAAGACAGCTGGTCATGTTCTATATATGGAGATCACATGTTTGAGAGAAGGGGCTTGAAGCATGGGAATGAACTCATTTGATACTCTGGGTGGTAATAAAAAACCGTAGCAGTTACCCAACCTCTATATGCTAGAGTACAAGAGTGTCAATTTTACCTTCCTCTGCTTGGCTAGGTCTGACATAATATGATCTACATGAGTATATTTTTTATTCCCTTTTGACAGCATTTATAAATGCATGGTCATCTATATTTCTAAGAAATAAGCAAGTTGAACATCTATTCTGCATCTTTATTTTAATGGCATAAGGTTTCATGTAATTCATCTGGTCTATCAAATTTTTAAAAAATGTAACAAGGAATACAACTTTGGATAGTGATGACAATTCACATGGTCACTTCTCTATTACAACAATGATCAAGAACATATATCTCAGATTTGAATATGCTATATGTTGCATGCAGTTCACAATCTATTTTAATTTTGTTAAAATAAACACAATATATTGTAGCAATATCTACAAATTTAAGCAGTGTTCACATTGTTGTCTATACTGTGTTTTCTATACAACATGGTTACCATGATGGCTATGGCCAATACACCCTTTTCCTTGACGACAAAATGATGTGGATCCTCCCCCTTAACCCCCAGAAGATACTGGCTCCTAATCTGGCTTTTTTCTTTTGTTTTTGTAGAGGACAGATTGTCATACTGTCTAAGAAAATATTGGGCTATGGCCCTCCAGTATATTTAAATTGTAAAAATACCTATGTGGCCTCTGTCAGGCTTTGAGGCATTCTGGTATTGCTAGAAGCTGGAGCTTCACTTCGTTACATGGCAGCTTCCTACTAAACTTTTTTAATTAAAAGAATCTGAAAAATATTAAAGTCAGAGAGTCATACAACTGCCAGAGAAAGTATCCACTGGCATGATGTTGCCAACGTCTGCATTATTGCTTTTATATTTAAAAAGAGAAAGAGAGAGAACAATGTTTATGGACAGTGTTGGCAACGTGGTATTGTGGATGGTATAATTTACGAGAAGCCATAAAAGGTGTCTCTGGAACCCCATAATTAAATAAAAATAATTAAAAAAAAAACCCACATTCTTACAAGATTCGCCAAATCTCACATTTCAGTATTCTCACATAAAACCTTGCGAGATTTCAGGAAAACCAAAATCCTGCAATAAGTTAATTTTTTTTTGACATTCTTGCCTAATGTTACATATCTTACATGATTTTGCAAGATATAATGATCTTGCAAATATTTTTCAAGTTTAATTTTAAATGTTGGATGGCCCTGCTATTGTGAAAGATCATGTGAAGATGTCCTGCAAAATTCTGGAAGGCCTCTAAATATAGGTCCCTGGGTCATTCCTAGAGGCTGATGTGTAGGAAATTTCTGGATAGCCCCTGTACGATGTTCTTAGAAGGCTTCTCACTGCTTTTTATTTTCTGTGGAGTAGATAAAGACTAAGGGGTGGCTTGTTTCTCCTTTCAGTCTCAGCTGATGAAGACTGCAAGTGGTATCTAGACAGAAATGGCTCCTGGCACCGTGGCATAGACTGTAACTTCCCCTCTTTCTGCTGTGGTGATTGCTACCATCGCTTCTGCTGCTTCGATATCAGAAACCTCCTCACTGAACGGCAACAAAAGCACTGCATGGCCTTTGGGTAAGAATATGTAGATGATGGGCACAGCCACAGAAGACGGTTGGAAGCAACAAGATTGTGTGAAGACTTGGCATCATCTCTGAAGGGCCTAAATGGACAGAGCAGAGTGATATAAGCAATCCCCCAACTATATATTCTTGCTTTTATGACTGAGATACAGCTGGGGGATGGGGGTGGGCAGGAGTACAGTTTGATCAGAGCAGAATAGAGTGGGGAGGAGATGCTTCATCCTCTCTCAGGAGTTTTTCTAAAGTCAAAATCCCTCCTATGCAGCTTCAGTAATGCTAATTATGGTTGGGGAAAAAAGGCCATGGGGAAAGGGATGAGCTCTCCTTTCTTCCTTGCCCTGATCAAATTCAGTTTCCCTTGCAGTTACATATTAATGAAACCCACGCACACAGCTGACACCCAAAGTTTTCTGGAGCCACATGTGGTATTAGTGCCTTAGATTATGAACTTCTGCCATAACCCCTGATTTGTAAACCATAAAGGCTTAGTTCACATAACTTGCTAAGCCAGACCTAATATACCATTATAGCTTAGGATGAGAACTGTGACACTGGTTCCACACATTTATAAGAGTTGAAGGTGGAGAGGCTGAAATCTCTAATTCTCATGCCAGAGAACAGCAGAAACTTTCAAGGGCAGGAAATGAGTAGCCATGTGGTTGCTGACTTAAAAAAGCAAGATGAGACCAAGAATTAAACCTTAGACTAATGTATATAAAGAGCAGGATTCCTGGGTATTGTTGGAGAACTTCTAACAATTTTTTATACATAGATCTACTTATCTAATTTTTTGAGCCTGTCTTAGGAATGCTGAGGAGGGAGAGTCTCTCATCACATACCTGGTACACCTTCACACATCTCCTCTAACTGGGTCCAAAGTACAGCACTCATAGCTCAGCTAGAAAAATCTAGATTAAACAAAGCAGGAAGAGATGCCTAGGGCACCTGCTGTATTTTTAAAAGTCCGTCGCCATATCTGACGGATTTCTCTCTCTCTTTTTAACCTGGACCCAAAGATACTGTGCGAAGATGGGCAGTAGAAGTGACTGAATTTTTGAGAATTCATATATCCTTGTCTTGTAGAGGAGTCACTAGTATCTGGTTCAGTAGCAGATTCTGAAGCATGGACATCCACTTGTCTTTGTCTGTCCTCTGCAGCCCAAGGACCATTGCTGGCATCGCTTCAGCCGTGATTCTTTTTGTGGCCATTGTTGCCACCATTGTCTGCTGCTTCCTGTGCTCCTGCTGCTACTTGTATCAGCGACGGCATCACATGCAGACTCCTTATCAAGGTAGAAAATGTCTTTCTGCTGTGGCCCACTGGGAGAGGCTGGGGGGGGATGGGAATGTTGGAGGGTGAGTCAGTTGACCGATTGTCTCATAAATAGCAATGCAGCCAAGGGGGGAGGGGGAGACATCTGGGAAAAAGGGTTTCAAGGAGACTCTGCTTTAATTAATTCTCACTACAAAGGAAACTGGGAATTCCCTATTACAGTTTCCAAAGCCCAATATTTACTTCAGACTAGCATTACCTTACTGAAATCTATGTCATTCTTGTTTTCTTGATTTTGCCAGCTACGTTTGGCTTGACACCAACATCTTCCTTCTCATAGATATAAGACCATATTTGCAATTAGTCTTATGTTGCTTAGATGGGCATTCTGATGGGGAATCTTTCCAAGAGCTGGGTGGCCTGAGAATGATTGAAGCTGCAATCCAAAACATATGGAATACATGCTGGCAGATTGGAGGAGGCTGCCTTATAACATGGAGAATCATTATCTTTGTAGTGATCTGGATTCAAAGGAGGAAAGGTGGTGCACAGTGCACAGTGGGTGAGCAGACTATACCCACTGGCATCTCCTTAAATCAAACATGTCTTTTCCTGGGATTGCGTTATAAGGCTGGGAAAAGATGTAGCTTGCCAAGAGATGTGATGTATGTGTCCATGCATGCTCCAAGTCACCTCTTTCCCTTCAAATCCAGACTGCTGCACAGTCTTACTATCACACAGAAGCAGGCACTCACAAAAATTTGTTCAATCCAGGTCAGGAGATTCCACTTTCTGGCTATCCTGACCAGCCTCCAGACCCTTATCCTATGGATCCAAAAGCAGGGCCGGCATCATTTCATCCTGGATATACACCTGTGTTTCCTTACCCGCCTACAGTTCCAGCTGCCCAGTACCCTCTATATCCACCTGGGCCACCATACTACAATCCTACAGGTGAGAAAAGAGTGTAAAGTAATGAAAAGTTAGATTTACTTCCTATCCACATATGGTGTAGATGTACTCAGTCTGAACTCTCAGAATTTCCTTCAAGCATGGGCAGGGAATTATGAGAGCTGCAGTTCTCTAGAGCTACTGTTAAGAAAATGTTATACACAAACAATCCACAGTATTCACTGAGTCATAGGCACTTAACAAGCCCTGGTAAGTGTAAATCAGAAGAAATTTTAACAATGCATGGTTGTAGTTAGGTAAGGGTAGGTCTTAGTTGAGTTCCATCCGAGAGATTTAATCTTTTCAGCATGTCTTAAGTGGTAGGAGAAAGATTAATGTTGAGGATGCATTGGAATAACAGTGGAAAGGCGGGGAGGGAAATTTAAGGGTAGAAGAACAAGAAAGAAAGAAAAACATGGACGTAGGCTTGTCCTTTTCTAAAACCCAAGATGGCCATGAGTAAAACAAGGCAAAATAAGAGGCGCCCCCCCCCCCCAAAGCTACAGTAACATAAAATGTAGCAATGTAACAGAATAAAAGATACAGAAATATGACATTTCCATAGGACTACTATATCAGGGCTGCAAAAAAGGTGATGACCACTGGGTGACAGAAAGAATTCCCTTTGCTATCACCTAGTGGTTATCTGGATTTCTGCAGGGCAGAGTATGGTAACTATAATCCTCACACATCTGGAGAACATTTAACCTTGAATTAGGTCCAGCTTCACCTTTGGTGTTTCTGTAAAAAACTGCTTTGAGTTGAGCTCAGTGTATGGCAATTTACAGACTTAAGCCTTCCTACTAGTTTCTTATTCAAGTACTAATCAAGACCAGCAAAGATAGCACGCTGCTGCTACCCATATTCTAATGGTCAGTTTCTTTCTTCTGCAGCTCCCCCACCATACCTCCCACCGCAACCAACACAGCCTAGCACTTGAGGAGAACCTTGTGAGGACTATTCAGAGGAAGACTTTCTTTCTGGGCCTGCCAACTCCCTTTTTACAGAACTTGTAGGGGACTCCTGCTGTCCTGAAACTCCAGCCTATGCGTCAGTATTTGCCAGTGTTTTTTTTTTTTAACTAGTTATCTTATTCTGCATGGTAGGAAGCATTGTGACTTTAATTCATTTCCCCACCCATCCCAGACATTGAGAGAGTCACCTTGTCCTCCTCTCTTCCTATATGGATTCAGGAAGTAGCTAATGATTACAAATGCAAGTGCACAAAGCTGGTACGAGTGCCATAAATATAATTTGAGAGATTACCCTTCTCTGCAACCAAGCTTCTTCAGAGGGAGTAGGCAGGCAGCCTGCCTCCAGGGGGCAGCAGAGAGCTACGTGTCTTTCCCTGAAGAACCAGGAGGGTCAATTTTAGTTCCATTCTTCATCACCTCCAGCTGATGTTTTGTGTCTTAAGGAAGCCCTGAGCCCTAAGATGGATATAGATATTAAAGTCTGAAGATATTTGGTGCTGATATAGATTCTTACACTAAGTAGAATCTTGACCTTGGCCAGAGTCCAGAGGAGAAGCTACCTGAAAGCCCATGTAGATTCCCAAATAAAGCTGTAAGTGCAATTAATACACAAGAAAAGTAGATGGGCCTAGAGACTCTTCTAAGAGGTGAGATGAGGGCTAGAGAAGAGAAGACACATTGTTTTCCCTGCTTCTCAGCACAGAATGAAAGTAATTCAGTATTTGAAGATGTAGAGACGAGCCCACCTTTGGTATTTCACCTGCAAGATTTTCTGTAGGTATTGTCTAGGAAAAAATGGGTGACAAAGATAATTCTTCTCTACTGAGCATAATTTGGATTTTCTGAGGGATTTATTTTTTACTGATTTCCATACTACATTGAAGAGCATTTTGAAATATCTCTTGTGCATTCTAGACCAATCTAAAGAAAAACAGAGTTAAGCCTGCAGGGTCATATTATGACTTCCAATATAAACTGCTCTCAAATTACAGCCCCTTTACCACCCAGTGATATGAAATCTGGATATTTCAAAAGGTAAAGTAAGCATTAGAGCTGTGGCAAGTTGTGAACTCTTTACCCATGACAGAGATATCTGGTGCTCCATTCCTGGTTCATGTGTACTTGTTAATTCACTGTAACGTAGTCATATTGCCCATTTCCCACCAGGTAGACCAAGGGGCAAAAAGAACCTGCCAAGAACTGGCATCTCAGATGAGCAGGGGCAGAATTCAATCAGGCTTAAAACTGGTTTAGCAATTCTGTTAGGGAGATGCCTTGGCTAAACAACAGATATGGTAATTGGATAGCCATTTGGAGGAGTGCTGGTTCCATATGTGAAGTCTTATTAGTCCCCTCTTTCCTGGTTAGTTCCATTTGTTCCATTTCTATACAAATCCCTTCCACCAACATCCAGATGGGCTGAACTACAGTTTCCAGCATTCCTAGCTAACACAGCTTTCCCCAACCTGGGCATCCTCCATGGCTTCAGTTTCAAATCTTGGAACTCTTCAACCAGCATCTTCTGTTTTTCTGCAAATGAGAAGAGAGGGCAATGTCATTTGTATAAGAAATTAGCATTCTTGCTACTTTTGGTTTACAGTCACTGGCCAAAAGTAACTGCAGCAAGAATTTCTTTCAAATTTCATGTGAAAAAAAAGTTTTCTCCCATGGTGAGACTCCTCTCATATATATAAATACATGTTCTTTCATAATATTCTAACTCAGTTTACATTCCTTTCTTTTCACTAAGAAAGATTAGCTAAGATTAGCTAACCCCTTTGATTGTCTCTTAATCCAGCTTCTCAGCTTTGCCTCTGATCAGTCAACTGTATTCCTAGGGGTGGGGGAGGGGAATGCCTACTAAGAAATGGGTGCCTATTCTTTATGTAGTGCAGCCTATTTCTTCTGGAAATCCCTGGTGCTTTCTCTGGCTCTGTCTGTATTCTATTGTGTGCAAAACCTACCATTCTGCAGCTGGTATGTTGCAGAGAACACTGGAATTTTGTTTTCTTCCTGACTGTACCTCTTTGGCCATTCTAGAGCAGTCTGGTAGTTTTCCAGAATAGAAAGTCATTTGTAGTGTAGTTTAGAAGCTGTTCCAGAACAGTAAGTTTTGCACATCCCTGCTATATTCTTGCTGCATGGCCCAGATCATCAATCCGCTGCTACATCTTATTGTTCTTCCCAAACATCGGCAAGTTCCAGTGTGATGAGATGAGGTCAGACAGTCCCAACTATTCCTCCTCACCTGCTGAAGGGATGTTAACTTTGTACCTGCCAGTGTTGCAAAGGCTCTATTTAAATTATTTGGAGCATAGGGAAGGCCTGGGAAGCAAGACAAATGCATGATGCTTCATGCAGAGTATAAAGGCAATTCCTGTGCAAGGAAAGAAATAGAAAAGGCGACCGTGTGCTATGATGCTTACTGACCTCATGGCTCCTAGCAGCTGGGAAAGTGTGTTAGCCCAGCGTGAAGAAGCTATGCATTAGGCATATGCCTTTTGATGTTGCACATACAACACAGCTCTGCAGAACCAAAGTGTTTAGCAATGCTGTGGCACCACAATGTAGACATCCTCTCCCTGCACTTGACCATCCCTGAGTCGTGCAGGAAACTTTTGAGTTGGAGAAAGGAGGAGTTAACCGAGTCAGCCCTTTTGCTCAAACCACATTCCCACTGTGTGGGAATGGCCTGCTGAATTGCAGCAACAGTTGCACCGCTGTCTCATATTCTAACCAGAATGGCAAGTGTTTGCATTGCAAAATGTTTGCTACAATGTGGATTAAAGTTGTAAATACTGATTAAGTTACTGCTGTGTGTGCATGTGTGTATTTCTTCTACATTTGCTGTATGGCTAGTGGACAGATAGTCCCAGAATCATTTCTTAACGGGAGAAATACAGAAACTTTCCTTTGGGAACAATGAAGAACTTGATAAAGGAAACTGTTAATATTTGACTCAGAGGAGAGAGAAAATGAGCAGCTACTTTTTGTTGCTTACATTGCATCGAGGAAGGCGTCCACAGGGAGGGGAACAAAGAGCTGTAACGTTTTAAATAATCTGCAAGTGCGTTTTGCTGATTCTTAAAATGTAAAATTTCCCATAGCTAATATATATGCCAGGTTATCCCATCTAGTATACCTTCAATAGTGAACAAAAGTCTGATTGCCATGGAAACATGGGCTTCTGTTTGGATCAATAGCTTTGGTGTTCAAAAATGTTTCAGCCCAGGCCCAGGTTTTATCAGTTGTTCTTCACTTGCAGAACTTCCAAATATCATTTTCTCTCTCACTTTGGAACAGCCTTCCTAACCCTGGCAGCCTCCAAATATGTTAGACTTCAGCTCCCATAATCTGTAGCTAGCACTGCAGCTGGCCAGAAATGATGGGCTTTGAAGTTAATCATCTCTGGGGTGCACCAGAATGGTCTTTCTGAAACAAAGCTACCTTTCTGGGTCTGGCCCATAGAGTGACCACTGCATAGGAGGCAGGAACGTTAGGTATTTGACGCCTTGAGTTGTATATAAAAAAGGCAGGTTAAATAATAATCCAACCTCTTTTCAAACTCTTAATCAATTTACTGGATTCATACACATGGGCATCTACAGGGGGAGGTGCCAAATGATTAAATGTGCATTGCAACCGTGCAAAGAATACTCCACCCCTTGCTTCCTATCCTATACAGTAAGAAAACTAAATACATACTATATTAAAACTTGCTAGACTGTGTGATGTTGCAAGATTCAATTTTTGCTGTAATATATGAACACAACTATTTTCTGGAACAATGGCAGCAAATGCAACCATGTTGAATGGAAAGCCAATAATCTTATGGGGAAATTCATTCAGCTGAATACACTGTAGTTTACTGAAGGTAATGCAAATTGCTTTAAGTTGCACAAGTGTTGTTTTCAGAGATTATGTGTTCTTGATCATTATGTAGCTGGACATGAATATCCTGCATCCTGGTTAATGGATAATTTCTTCTTCTCCGAATCAGCCTCTTGAAATATAGCATGAAGAGACCTTTTTGACTGAGGATTTTTAAAGGCTATTGTTTGCCTTGAGAAAGCCTTTTCATAATTGGGTGGGACTTTTACAGGCACTTGCCATTTCTGCCATTATCACTTCAGCCTTAGACCATTTTCACTAGATTACGGTCATCTAGTAACAATAATCACATCTTCACTTTCAGTAACAACTCTTGGCACTGTTTTTTCTCCAGAGAAAGATTCCTCAACAAGATTTAAGTCTTGCAGATTTTCAGAAAAAGAAGACAAGCTCCACCAAGTCACAGGGCAAAAAAAGCAGGTGCAATCAGGGGATTAGCAAACACACAGATCAAGGAAGGAGAAATAGCAGAAAGTACCTGGAGCTTAGGAAAAGGAATGTAGTCGAGAGAAGAGCTGGTAGAGCAAAGAATGGAAGATTGTTTTCAGTGTTAACAGCACCACTGAAATGCCCTGCCTAATAAGAAAATTCTAAGCAGAGAAGCAGCCATTTCAGTTTTTACTGAACTGGAATTGCACCCTGAAAACTAAAAATCTGAGGCAAGATGTTCATTTCAACCCTAAAATGGCTCTGGAGAGCTGCTTCTATGCAGAGGAATTTTTGCTGATGCCAAAGAGCTGGTTGATAGTTCTTGTAGTGCTCCTAGAAGAGTGGTGGATGACCCCTGGCTGGAGGTTTTCACATGGGGCCAAATGGCTACCAATTGGGGATGGGTCAGTGGATTTCCTCAAGGGAGACCCAGAATCCTTTCAGCTCTTATGCGCTTTTATTCTATTCCTGCCTTACAGCTGTGGAGCTGGGTTTACAATGTGTCTTTGCTCAACAGATAGCCTTAGCAGAACTCTGAAATGGACACCGGCCTCTCTTTGCTTTTCACCTAGCCATGGCGTCTATCATTCCATTGCATGCCAGGATTCAGTATTTCTGAATGCAAGTTGCTGGGAAAGACGACTGACTCATCCCTGCCTACTTGAAGCATCTGTTTAACTAGTTTGCAAAAGGAGGGCCGCCGTGCTAAATGGACGTTTCCTAAAAGAAGAGGAGGGCGGGGGCAGAATGACGGGAAGCCACGAGCTCCCCACGCTCCCCGTAAATGAGGTCGGCGGGCTTCACAAAACAGCGGCCAGGAGAAAGGGGCAGGGACGTCGCTGCCCCATAGCAATCCAGGCCTCAATCTTGGTGGGAAGCACTGACCTTGAGGAGCTCCCCTACCTCCGTGGTGCCCCACGGTCACGTGTCCAGGAGGCACACGCCGCAGAGGCGCCGTTCGGGTGCCCTCAGGGAATGGGTGGCAGCCTCGGGCCCGGCCAGCGGTTCTTGCCCGGTGCCTCGCTGGTTGCGTCCGAATCCGATCTGGTTGACAGGGCGCCAAAGAAGCGTTGGGCTTCTCGCTGGTGCACCTGCAGGAGCACCGCACTTCGCTCCGGAGGATGCCGGCCTCCTGCAGGATGAAGTCCGGCTCGCGCTTCCGACTCTGCGCCGCCCGGCCAGCCGGCTGGCCCTCTCCGGCTCCTCGCTTTCCTCCCCCGCAGCCGATCCCGCGGGAGCTCCAGCAGCGAAGCGCGCGATGCCGGGCCGAGAGGGCGAAAGCATTGGGGTCGCGGCGGAAAGAGAGGCCGGACCTCCACCTGCTGCCTGCCCCGCTCTTGCCCCCGTTTCGGCCGCCGCTCTTTCGCCCCCTGGCGGAGGCGACCTTCGGGGAAGCAAAGGCGACTACAGTCCCATGAACCTCGCGCGATTAGGAACGGTGCCGGCGCCCGCGAATCTACGTGGTTTTCTCGGTAACGTTAGAGAAGGGGCTCGCTACTTCATTCTTCTGAGATGTTTTGCAACCTCCCGGCCTAGCTTACAGGTGGGTCTGGGGTCTGCTGGTGGCTTCCTATCCAAGTACTAACCACTCAGCTTAAGTTTCTGAATCAGACAAAGTTGGGCTGGTGCCTTCATCTTAGCTTTAGCTGAATTTGATTGGCTCGTGCGAAGTTTTCAGTCTCTCGGTCTGAGTCTCCTGTCCCCAGTCTTATCTGTGGCTGGTAGAAAATCAGCCACTTCTGATTTTCGTGGAGGAGGCAAACAGTTATGTCTGAGAGACTTGGGGGCAAAATGTTAATACTGAACCCATATTTTGGATGGGGCTCTCCATGTGTGGGATGTTGGGATTGCAACAGTCTGTAAATGCGATAAATAAATTCACTTGCTTGCCATCATGCTTCCTTTCCGCCCACTAGTCAGGAGGCAACCAAGGTGGGGCATCTATGCTTTGCATTTATTTCCCTATGGCTGGGAAGTGCCCTCCTGACTGCTGAGCAAGATACCTCTACCTGCCATTGGGTACCACTGTCACCACCTCTGGTGACCCCATGTGAGCCATTTGAGGAATTTTGTTCTTCCTGACTAGATGGAGCAGGTCAGCAGTGGAATCCAGCTGTGCCCTGGGAAAGCTAGACATATAGTAACTCTATCGCTATGAAAGAGTCTTTAAAGCAGCTTTAAACATGCTGTAGATATTATGAAAAAGTTATTCATATCCAGAAAATGGCACATATGAGAATCAACCACTCCCACTTTCAGTCTGCTCCTGCATGATCAAAAAAGTTCAGTGAAACTGATTTCCGTGTGTGTGTGTGTGTGTGTGTGTGTGTGTAGCATTGCTATCTTGAAACTATGGTAATTCCACAGAGAGAGTTAAAGGTATGCCTAAAGAAACTACAGTCCTTAATAATGGTTGGATCATTAAAATACCTTAAAACCATTAAATGAATTAGTAATCACCTCTGCATAATCGTGTGTGTGTGTGTGTGTGTGTGTGTGTGTGTTCTTTCTGAAGACACACATTCCTGCAATTAATTGTGATAATGGCTGCTTCCACAGATGAATTGTATCATGCAATTGCTCTGTCTCACAGATTTCATGAGGCCCTGAGGTCAATCTCTTTCCTTGCTACAAAATATTTTTTTGATTGGTTATGTGCCAGCAAGTCATTTTCAACTCCTAGCGACCACATAGATAGATTTCCTCCATGATGATCTGTCCCCAATCTGGTCCTTCAGGTCTCCCAATGGTGCCCTCATTGCTACGGTAACTGAGTCCATCCACTTTGCTGCTGGTCATCCTCTTCTCCTTCCTTCCACCTTTCCCAGTATTACAGCCATTTCCAGAGACCTGGGTCTTTGCATAATGTGTCTGAAAAAGGATAATTTGAGCCTGGTCATTTGTGTCTCCAATGAATTGCTTTGTGTTGATTTGTTTGATGATCCATTAGTTTGTTTTCTTGGCTGTCCACGGTATTCTCAGGAGTCTTCTCCAACACCAAATGCTACAAAATATTTATTTATTTATTTTTAAACTTGTATGCCGCCCATCTCCCCCAACGGGTGACTCTGGGCGGCTCACAATAATAAAAAAGGAAAAAACACGAGTCCCTCCAACAATGGGTAAAATCCATAAATAATTAAAAAGAAACATGTATTAAAAATGTCTTAAAAACCTCCTATAATTTTTAGCCCTAAAAACCTTCAAGATGCTGGGGGGAGGCAAACCCATCACCCCACCAGCCATCTCCACAGGTGCAAGCCCCCATCCGGCCCCCAGGCCTTCCGGCAGAGCCAGGATTTAATCCCTTTCCTGAAGGCCATGAGGGAGGGGGCACACCGGACTTCAGGAGGCAAGATGTTCCATAGGGCGGGAGCTACAGCAGAAAAGGCTCTCTGCCTAGACCCCACCAATTGAAATTCCTTGACCGGTAGGGTCTGCAACCTGCCCCTTCTGCTGGACCAAGTGGGGCGGGCTGAAATGACCGGGGCAAGGCGGTTCTTCAGATAACCTGGTCCTGTGCCATGAAGGGCTTTAAAGGTGATGACCAACACCTTGAATTGGACCCGGAAACAAACTGGTAACCAATGCAGCTCACGCAACAGCGGTATTATACGTGCCCTCCTAGGGGCATTGAGAACTGTCCGCGCCGCCACATTCTGCACCAGCTGTAGCTTCTGGATACTCTTCAAGGGTAGCCCCATGTAGAGCGCGTTACAGTAGCCCAACCCGGAGGTGACCAGGGCATGAGTGACCGTGCGGAGGTCAGTCCGCACGGTCACTCACACTACAATATGTAGGATCATATGTGCAATGTCAGAGTACATTCCCCACTGTCTTTATATTATTTTCTGTGGGAGTGTGGAGCAGGGGTGTGAAACATGGACTCTCATCCCCAGATGAGCGAAGAAGAGATAAGAGGATGAGACTGGCCCCTCCCTGAGGAATGCTAGTGATGTTTGTAGTTTGACCCTGGGACCTGCTTTCAGTCTGAGAAGATTCTGTAAATGGGGTGAAGCCAAATAAACCTTGCTGGATTGAATCTGTATTGTCTCCTGGAGTTTCCTGGGCTAAACCTGACATTTTCTCTTTCTTCCAAAATGTGTTCGGAGGAAAAGATGGAATACCTGCACAAAGTATTGCATGTAGTAGCACTAGGAACTATCCATTTGGAAGCAACATTTGTCTCTTGATAATGTGAGGTAAAAATCTTGCCACATGAGGGCATGCTTAAACCAGTGTTCCAGATTGTTTTCCGTTCATTCCGGTGCTGAGTTATTACTGAAGTTGAAAAACCAGCTAATAGGGGGCAGAGAGCTATTCCAGTTTAAATGTTAGCAGTTCCAGTGTTGTGCATATATAGCACACTTAAAACCCATTGCTCCACTATTTCCACACAGGTTTTTGGGATAATGATTGCAAGATCCAGTGCTTCAGCTCTCTCATCTTCCTTCTAATGCTTGGGACATGAACAAAGTGCCCCAAAACATTGCCTCTGTATTCCCCAGTTTCTGCCCTCCCCTCATCTCAACTAAGAAAAAACAGAGTTTTTACAGTTCTAGAAAAGTTTGACTCCAGTAAATTGCCTTTTAGAAGACCTGTTTGGAATGGGATCCTCACGATGCAGCAGGCCTGGTATGGCTTTCGTGCCGATAGAAGTTGGCATCCCTGCTTCATGTTTTCAGGAAAAACTACACTGAACAACCCGATTTCTCTCCACTACATCTCAGGAAGCTCTTAGGGTGTTTTTTTGGGGAGGAGGGGAATGGAGGGAGATGTAACGGTGCATGCTTACTAATGAGGTATAAGTGTACATACTATATGAAGCTAAAAAATCCAAAAGCCTGTTTTTCAGTCAAGATTATCAAGTATCACTATTTCAAGCTAATATGTATAATTTTTCTGTAAGCTGGTGTTCAGTCCAGCCTAAACTACCTCAGGATTAACGGGCACTGTGCATCTAATTTAAATTATGGCATTCTTTCCAATTGTATTGAAGAAGACCAAAGTGTGTTTTGGTGCTGGATATTTCCACTTTACCCAAAGGTACTGGAATGCAAGGAACTGTAAATACAATATCATGTGATAAAATGCATTGGAACAACAACAGGCATTCCAGCTGTAATTTTATTCTGATATAAAATATATTGGAATTCCATGAGCTGTTTTTAAAGGACGCCTTGCCATGAGAAAGGTAGGAAACTTTTCTTCCTGCAGATACAGAAGCAAAGGAGGAGCAGCACAGATCACCTTTCCTTCTTTTTCCAAGATTACTAGGCCAATCATAAATCTGGATCCCACCCATTAACAGATAGATTGGCCAGACTAATTATAAGCATGCACATACATATATACATACACATATACATTTATATATACTCATCAGGTGGTTCACAAAATGGTGGGCATGATCAGGCAATCAAAGCCCCAGCCCTTTTCTGGTGCTTGTGATGTGTGTGACACACATTAAAAGGGGGTGGGGCTTCGATCACCTAGGCACACCCAGCATTTTGATGTTGCTGACTTCTCCCATGCCCATGGACAACCCTGATATCCATGATGCTATACCCTGTGAGGGTAAGCAACACGATGCAAAGTGCAGAAAGAGTAAGCCAGACTGCAGCTTTTTATAACTATAAACCAAAAATATTTTCTAAGTTGTGGGAAAATGAAGCCTAGAAGATATATTGTTTTCGCACCAATTGTCATTCACATATTGTGAAAGCATCAGCCTCTCCTAATTATCCATGATAATTACATGTAGAACATTTTCCAAATGTAGTGGAAACTTACAAAATCAGGGACATCTGTGACAGCAACAAGTCCATGGGTATTCCAACAACAGAGCACAATTGTGTATTGGTTGACAATAAACACGCAAGCATGCGCAGTGACAATGGCAGGGGAGCCCCAAGAAGAATGGCACCAGCAAAGGAAAGATGGGGCAGCGGGGCTGTAGATGGCTAAGGGAGAGCTGTACCAAACCAGATGTTGTTTTCCTTCTCCTGGCTGTTCTGGGCAGCTGGAAGGCTTCCCACTCTTATGAAGTGCAAAGGAATGAAGCTTTGCTTGGGTTAGTCTATGCAAAATGCCCAAATATAGACATTTCTCTGGGCTTCAGAGAAATAACTCAGCTGCCTTGGACTCAGTCAGATCCTCAGCTTTTGCACAGAGCTGGCCAGCAACACAGTGACCTGGCAGTGAGAGGAGGGAGAAGATACTTTTGTCTGGCACAGTGCCCCGCACACTCAGACCACATGGAAGACTTGTGTTTGTACACAAACAGGAATGTTCCACCCCAATGGCTTTTCTTAAAATTCTAGGCATGGCACAACTGATCACCATCAGTGCTCCTCCTAAGCAGATAACACCAAAAATCCCCTTATTCTAACCAGTTTGCCCTTGTGGTTTGGAGGAGATTGAATCCATTGTCCATGTACTGCAATTTCTACAGGGACATAAGGAATCCTCTTATTTCATCTCTTCTGTGACAGTATCCAGAACAAACAAACACCTATATACATAAAGTTTCTACTTTTTGATTCTAATGCTAGTATTACCAGTATCGTGGCTAAATTCTGAGTTGCTGCAATTAAAAGGTGCCATCAAATCCTGTGTCCCTGATCATTATACTTTTGTATCTTTTTTTTAAAATCTAGATAATTGATCACAATAAAAACACGTAAATATAAAATTCTATGGTACCATTACCCGGTCAGTACTTAGAGCAATCTGTTTCTTTTCTTAGGTTTTAGAGCCAAGATGATCCAGGGAATGGAAAACCCAAAACAAGAAATCTGGCTTCAGTGGTCAGAACAACCATAACCATGTTACCCATTGTGAAACAGCTATAATTGTGAACAGTTGGGGGAGGAGGCTGAAACATGATTCTGTTGAAAGATTTTAGGCATACCATGTGGGGTCCAGCTCACACATCCATCAAGATGGCTCTTTCTGCACAAACCAAGTAGCACATCTGAAGGGCTTCATGGCCTCTGGCTCCAGAATGTTTCACTACTCACAATCAGGGGCATTTTGTGAGCTTTATTAATGAAAGTACAGGTAATTTTATACATAATGCAACTACATTCATGAGTTACAGAGTTGAAAATGGCAGCAACATCTGCATTTGAGATCTCATACTCTTGGTTTTCTTTTTCACTTCCATTATTTTTGCAAATGTGATGAAAATATCTTTTTCTTCAGCAAGCATACTTTTCCCCTACCCCCTGCCTTTTAAAAGAGAATTAAAATTGAAGTGTACATAACATCTCTTCAAGCATTTCACAAATGTGAACAAGAACTGCTTGACTCAGTTCGTCTGTTCATTTGGTCAGAAAAAGCAGCCCTTTGTTGTCATTTTTTTTTGTGGGGTCCCCCTCCAGTACGTACTGTCTAATAAACACTGCAGTGAAGTCTTGATTATTTTGCATTTCTGTCCTGCATTTTGATTCCACATCATGATCTCCATAAATTAGCCTGGTGTCCTCCAGTGGTCATTCTTGCTGGATGGGAACTGGAGGCCAACATATCTGGATGATAGGAGTTCCACTTGTTCTTTTTGAAACGATGGAGTCCAAGATATGCAGTCTGAGAGACGGAGCTCTATCTTTGTTAATAGGTATGAATTCTTGCTACTTTTTATCAGGCTCCTGAGAACGCCTCAGTGCATCTCCTTAATTGGATGTTGTCAGAAATAGACTAGAAAATGAAAAACTTCTAATTGTTTACATTTGCACCCCCGGCATTATCTCAGTGCAGATATGCTTTGGCATTTTGTGTGAGCCATGAAACACTGCTCCACAAAAAGTTAGATATATCTATTCATCTATATATTAATCTCTTAAAGCCACATAGATGCAAAAACATGTTTTAATTTACAGCCTGAACCACAAATTAGTCGAGTTCAATACTTGGATTTAGATACATGAAACTACTAAGCCTACCAGGAAGCTGAACTGTTTCGTTGATGGAGTTGTTCTTTCTTCATTACTCTTCATAGGGCAAGGAAATGGTCCCTTTAATCATCACAGTACTGTCGTATTGTTTCAACAGTTCTCATCTTGCACATTCTTCTGCAAGTGAAATGTTCTGTGCTCCATGTCCAGTTCATGCTGCATATGGTATCTACTCATTCAAAGCTGTCCCCCAAACCTTATATCCTCTAGATGTGTTGGGCTACAATGTCATATTTAGTGCATGGCCAATGAGTGGGGATAATCAGTGCCGTAGCCCAACACACACACAAGAGCCAGACTGGGGAAGACAGTGAGGGGGGAAAAAAGTGTTACTTCTAGAGACTGAAAACAGAGATTCAGCAATTTTCTAAAAACACTGTCACTCTTCTAGTCTCAGGCTCACTTCATACATGCCAAGTGGCATATTTGCCACTTCAAAAATACTTGCTGGTGACCAACTTCAGTGTCTTATCAGCACCCCCTGCATAGCCTGAATATTATGGGTACTCCATCAGGATTGATGAGGTTGGATGCACCCATTGATCCAACCACCATGTGATGCTAAATAATCATATTACCAGGAAAGTATTTGGCAGCCATTATGCTAAAATATAATTCATGAATTGGGATTCATTTAGAGGGAAAGAAGACTGAAGTGACAAGGAAGGGAAGCTGACACATAGAGTGGGTGGAAGAGACAGCATTCTCAAAGTCCACATAACAAGGCTTATTGATGGGCATTTCAAAAACACAGATCTGAAAATCATCAATGTCTCTTCCTTCAGAGTGTTTCTTTCCATAAACCAGCATATTGTTTTAAAAAGAACTATTACAGAAACCTTCTGGTCCCCAAATTTTATCCCATGTCTGTAGTAAATGAATGTCTTGACAGATGTTTGATGTGATCTTCTAGGTAATTGCCCACTTGATTAGTTAGAGCTCAAACTGATTGTTTGCCCCAAATTCTAGAGATGCTGCCCGAATTTTTTCAAATTTGAGCTTCCAAAGTTCAGCCCATTATACATGTAGACTGCTTGCCTTTTCCATTACTTCCCACCCACAGCTAAGCTTGTTCTTGTTCTCCTATTTGAATTCTAAGATTAAGTATTCTAAAATGAGGCTGGGAATTTGCTGTTTACTTCAGAGATAGAAGCAGCATGGCCCTCCACCTGGCAGTAATGCAATCCGTTCAGCTGCCCTTGCTTGCAGCTACATTCATGGCACCACAAGAAGTCTTCAGCAATCAAATGCAAAACTCATACCCATCTCTTTCCACCAAAGGAGCCATGACCTATACGAATTTGGTTTTGCTTTTCCACTATCAGAGAAATGGAATCCTTGAAGCCACAGAGACATTGGACAATGGGTTATGTCTCCATGATTTCTCCTCCACTCTCCTCCTTCAATATACATTATTCCAGACATAATAGACCATGGCATTGCCACTTCAGCAAAGGGTACAAATGTAACACAGCTTCATTTGGCATCTTCTTGTGTTGAAAGTATGCTGGACACCTTCTCATGCTGCTGCTACTCCAGTGTAGCTCTTTCAATGTTCATAGTGGCAGGTGATTGCAGTGTTGCTGCCTGGGAAATGGTGAGATAAGCAGAGATGCCCCCAATTCAGACTTCTTCAAGAGTGACAATATTTGCCCCTTTACTTTCTGAGCTACCGCAATGAAAATTAGACAAAAAGCCCAAATATACCATATCTGCAGACCCTTCTCAGGAGAAAAACAAGTTTCATTATTAAAAAGCGCTAAAAATAAATATTACTTCTTCCTGGTAACATTGCCTCTTGGCAAACCATCTAATTCCTTTATCCAAATTAATCCCATAGAGAACACTGTTCATCTGGGACTAATGCAGGGCGGGCTGTTACTCTGTTGAGTTCTTCTCATGTAAACAGTCACCCGAGAGACAAACACAGTGATTCAGCCTTGGCAATCTCATCTGTCCAAGAAATCTAGATTCTTTTCCCTACTATTGAAGTAACTTGGGAACCTCCACCTGCCAAAATAAGACATGAACTTGTTAGAACAAATTCTAAAACCAGAGGCATCTAACGGTGGTACAAACAACTCCAGGATACAGCAATTCATCAGGCAGATAAATGTGTTAATATCCCCTCTTTCACTCTCCTCCATCTTCCCTTTGTGGCTCCCTCCCATCACAGCTATTTTTATTATTAAAAAGCACATCTTAATTTAGGTTAGCCCTGAAACAGCCTTGTCAAAATGGGTTTGCCTGTTGAGAACGGTGTTCTTAGAGGCAGATGCTGAAACCTAAAAGATCCTGACATCCTTTCTCAACTGCCACCTGCCTTAGTAGATAGTGGCACCTGAAGGGCTGCAAGGATTATCCTAATAAGTGGGTAAACTCAGGTGGTGCTTTAGAAACCCATCTTCCAACAGAGATGTTAATTGGAGACTTTTTGGGTGTGAAACTCCACTAGGCGTTTAGCAATACTGAAGGAATATAACCCTTGCATGCAGAAATGACAGGGAAATATTCTATCATTAGACACAGAAATTCAAGGTGACTGATTGTATGTGTGAGTAAAGCATTAAAATAAACTAGCATTATCAAGGTGGTAGCTTTATTGAACCTAGCAATAATTGTCAAATGCTGCATCCCAGTATGACCTCCATGATTGTGTCTTGATTCACACATAGCAAGAAGCCACTGTTTGTTTTAACTATAACTCGTTGAACTATGGCCTGATGTATATATACTGTATAACACTGTGCATAAAATATGGATTACAAACCACAAGGTTCAGTCAATGAGTAACATTAAGCAAAATCAAGCAAGTCACATTATAGCTTAGTGAAATAATGTCATACCTTCTTCAACTGCTTCTTGTTGCTAGAGCGAATGGCAGCCAGAAGTTGATCTCTGGAATTCTTCTCCTGGGGAGGAAGCGCTTTCTCTACCATCTTCCTCTGAGTGGCCGGAGAAAGGGACAAGCGTAAGTTTTCATTAATCAAGGGAGGAGCAGGTGGAGGGGCTAGAGGGGGTGGTGGGGGAGGAGGAGCATCTGGGGTGCCAGTTTTCTTAGGAGGAGCTTTAGGGGAAGACCAAGGGGAGGTTTTGGGAGATGGTTTTGGAGAACTCTTTGGTGAGCCAGCTGGCAAGCATCCTGCCTTTGGCACCTCAAGGAAGTCCTTCTTCTCCCCCTTTTCTTGAGCCTGTTTCTGCTCTTGTAAGCGTTTCTGTCGCTGTTTGTCCATATTCCTGCTTAGCAGGTTTGTGACTGTCATGCGTGGCCCAGCTAGTTCAAAGTGGTAGCCCAGTTTCAGCAAAGTGACATTCTCTTTCAGCAGCTTGGCTATCTCCATCTCAGTCTTCCCTCCACAAATATGTCTCTGATTGTGAAAGCGCAGCTCCGTCAGAGTGTTGTTCTGCAGCAGTGCACGAAAGATGGCCAGGATCCCTTTGCCTGTGATATGATTGGAATCCAGGTTTATGCTTGTCAGTGACTTGTTGGACTTTAACATGATGGCAATGGCAAATGCAACATGATCGTCAGCACGCGTGTTGGCCAGGGCAAAGACCTTGACCACGGTGTTGAATTCCAAGGCCTCAGCAAAGCGTACCAGGATCTCATTGTTGATGCAGTCAGAATTATTGATGTTAACTTCTACCATCTCTGGGTCATTATTCTTAATCTTTTCCAAGGGTTCATCAAAGATGCTGGTGGCTTCATCCTCCTTGCTCTGGCTTGAAGAACTATCTGCAGATTTAGAAGGGCTGCTGTCAGGAGGCTCCTGGATCATGTTCTCTTGCTCTAAAATTGAGACTTTTGTCTCTGGAATTCCTTTACTATCACTCAGCAATTTCTCTTCAGTGCCAACCTTTGAGCCTGGCTTTGTAGTTGAACTTATTTCTCTTGCTTTGGGGGGTTCTTTTTTATCTTCTCTCTTTGAGTCTTGCTTTAAAGCTGATCTTCTTTCTCCCATTTTTTCACTTTCTTTTTTATCTTCAGTCTTTCTGTCCCACCCAGTCCCTCTCTTATGTTCTGCTGCCCTCTCTTCTTTTCCTTTATCTTCTACTGACTTGCTCTTTAGCAGTTTACCTCTTTCTTCCCCTCTCACCTGGCCTGTTACATTTTTATCTGCTGCCACGGATTTTTCTTTCTCTCTGGAGAACCTTTTTTCATCCTTACTGGTTTTCTCTTCTTTGGCTAGTCCCATTTTCTTGTTGCTGTCTGTTTCATCCTTTCCCTTCTGATTTGCTTTCGGGACCTGTTCTTCTTTTTTTCCTTCTTTTATCAGATCAGAAGGTCTACTTTTTTTCAGATCTCTGCTGTAAGGTTCCTTACGCTTGTCTTCGAAAATCTTTGCCTCTTTCTTTTTCTCTGTTGCTTCCTTGGGAGTGGGGGGAACCAGAAAGAAAACTTGGTAAGAGAGAATTATCCTATGCATGTCATTTTGAGCTCCCAGAAAAAAGGCAAGATAGAAATGTAGTAATAAACAAATATTTAGTAGAATAAAAACCAGCAGTTAGTCAATGAAAGCCAGAGCTAATATTACTACCATTTCCGAATATTAGTTAAACCTAGTTATACAGCTGCCTAGTTAATGTGAAAAATGCATACGGCAGTGGTGCTGTTAGCACAGACTGTCACAGCAGAAGTCCAGAGTCTGTAGCTGTTGGGCATACTGTACCTGTCATTGCAATTGTGGGATGCTTCATGCTGAAGTTCCTCTCAGTGGTGATGCTACTGGAGGTGATGAAGCAGGGGAGAGGTAGAAGTTGATATAAACATGATGGACACTGGATGCTAAGAAACTGAGGCAAGATGTTTGAAAAGAGGTCAAAGTCATGGAATAAAGCCATGTCTGGGGAGAGGAGGGCAAGCTACATGTGATGCATTTTTGTACCTAATATGCTGCTAGTGGTGGGTGTTCATAAAGATTCCCTTTGTAGGATCCAAGATATTCTGCTGCAATAGGTTGGTTTCAGTAAAATGCTTGGGGACAATCTTTTCTCCAGTATGATATTAATTGTATTTCTGATGGGTTTAATTTAGCTTCTCTGAAATGCTACTCAAATTTGTGCTGTGATTTTCATGATAGACCAGAACCAGTGTTCAATTGCTATGATATAGTTTTGATAGCCATTTCTGGGGTGAGCCATATTGTTGTTCTCATTTCACCTTTTATGCTGTGGCTTTTTAGGTTTGCTTTCCCTGTTTCACTTTCATTATCAAATTCTTTATCTACCGTATACACTATTGCACTCCTTTTAAGTAATAGTCTGGTTGCTTATTTTTAGAAAATGGCTTGCTTTTCTTTGAGTGACAGGCTCACTAAATATGTCCCAGTTCATTTCATTTTCTGCAGGTTTTTCCTTTAAATTGGCATACAGCTTGTGTGTGTAAATATCTGCCACAATGATAACACAATTAATTTTAATTTATTGTCTGTCTATATGCTATTGCCAAGTTTATTCACATTTGTTTTCACTCCTGACTGAAGCTATATTGTAACTTTAGCAGCAGTTTCCATGGACACTGTATAGCAATTTTTGTTGCTCTTTTAAAAGTTAAATGTCCTAAGAATCTTAGATTTGTTGAGGTTTTTAAATGTTTTCCTTCAGAATTCCACAAACTAGCTGATCTTGGAATGCATCATTTAGCCCTTCACCAAATATGCAAAGTTCAGACGTATTTAAAGTTCAGCTGCCTATGCTGTAATGGCCTCTCCCTCTTTTTGTTTGCAATTATGAATCTTTAAATGCTCTACAGTCAATAATAATTTTGGAACCAAATATTCCTGCATTGTTTTTACTAGTTCTGCAAAGCTGAATTGGGAAGGGTTTTGCAGGGCATTTAAGCTTCTGAATAAGCTGTGTATTCTGTTCCCTATAACACTAAGCAAAACAGGCATTTTTCCCAGCAACTATCTCTTTTGCTTCAAAAAAATAGTTCGAGCCTCTTTCTCTCTCTAATGTCCAGTCATCTGTGGCGCCATCATGTCCAGTAATCTTTTCCCAAACTGAGCCATCCTGCTGTGTTCTTTTCCCTTTGCCTTTACTCCTTGTGTCCATTTAAGTGTTAATTCTTCCTATGTATGTTTGTTTATAGTTTTGCTGCTCTTCCTCCCCCTCTGGAGTAAAGTAAGGCTTTTGTTTTACAATCCTACATTGTCATCACTCTTGTATTATTGATCAAACTATACTCACTAGACTTAGGAATATGTTTTTCTGCTGCTTGCTTTTCTGAAACTTCTAGAACAGTGTTTCTCTACCTTAACAACTTTAAGATGTGTGGAATTTAGCTCCCAGAATTCCCTAACCAGCTTGCCTGCTGGCTGGGGAATTATGGGAGGTGAACGCCACAGAACTTAAATTGCCAAGGTCGAGAAACACTGTCCTAGAGGAATTAACTCCAGTAAGTCTGCAAGAATTATAAGCCATACAAACAACCCAAGATAATCAAGCAACAGTGGAAGATCATGGGCATCAATCAATAACAATAATAACCCAATACATTGCAAAGATGATATATTTAGAATTGAAAGGTATTCAGCACCACTTACAGAAAAACACTCTGTACTCTCTAAAATTACAAAATTATTTACAATGAAAGTCAGTGATATAGAGAATATTTTGTGTGTGTTCCAAGATTAGTCTTGAGTTATATATTTTCTGTAATAGTGGCTAAATAAATAAATAAATAAATAAATAAATAAATAAATAATCACAACATTGGAAACCAAGTATTTTAACTGGAGAAGCCCCTTGGTTCAGTTATTGTGAAAGTATAATTTCCCATCTCCCACTTTGGACTCGGTATAACTGAGGAAATGCAGTTATGCAAGCAGTGTTCTATTTTGATCCCTAGACCAAATTACTTGGGCATAAGGTACCCCCCAAAATGATAGTAATGTTCCACAAACAGAGAGCTGGGCCAAAAAAAATAATTGGCAGCGTCTAAGAATTTTGTGATTAATCGGCAGGGTGTTTAAAATTGGAAGAATAACATGGCGGAAGGCGTTGAGCACCTGCCAAGGACTTTAGGGGAGCTCAGGGGACACCTTTATCAAACTCGGGAGCCTTTTGATCCTACTGCTTTACCTCATGCATTGCTATTGCTGCCTGCACGTTTCCCCTTCTTACTGTGGCAGCTGGATGAACGAGGAGAGCCACTATTAGCCACAAGATATGCACCCTTTCTCTGAACAGTTTTATAAGCTGGACCCATAGGAAAGAACAAATGAATCGGCAGAAAGAGTAGAAAATGTGGAGCAGGGAGTCTAGCCAGTTTGGTAGATGGGAATTAGACCTGGCACTGGAATTACAGCTGCCACTCTAAAATCAGCTGCTTTGGGTTACATAACATAACATAACATAACATAACATAACATAACATAACTTTCTTTCTTTCTTTCTTTCATAAAATAACAGGGAAGATGGCAAGTGCTTTTCAGAAGACTTGGTCATCAGCGTATAATATAATACTATAACTGAAAATGCAAGTTGAATAATGGAGAAATGAGAGAAAATCCCGCAACTCAATAATTTTTTACAAAGACATTTTTTCTCACCATTTATTTATTTCATATTGCGGTGGTTCTTAAACTGTTTGACCCAATTACCCCTTTTCCCAGTCTTGAATAATGCCTTTACTCCCACAAAAAACGCAGACTCTGTTGTTCTATACAAGCATCTCAGCCATAGCAGTCCCAAACCGGATCCTTGACTCACAAACAATTACAAATTGCTCCATTACCCTCAGGATATGCCCAAATTACCCCCTTGGGATTAATTATCCCCTGTTTAACAACCACTGGCATATTGTATTCATATTCTTGCAAAACTACTGTGCTGCTTAATAGATGTTCTACAATAACTAAAAAGATGGGAGATGCAGTTGGAAAACAGAGGAATATTAAAACTTGACAGTGTTGTCTAGATCCAATGAAATTCCATGAACCAGACAGAGAAATGACACTATAAAAAGCACATTGGTAAGGACCATCATTTTGTTAAAAGAATCAGGAAAGAAAGTACAAAGACTATTCCCCATGTATGAACTTCAATTATGTTTTGCTATTCCTGCTGAAAACTAGAGAGAACTCTCATAAGGCAGTTGTTTAGGGTGTGTTGGACCCGTAGCTTAAGCCAAATTCTCAGGTCAATGAACTTGCCCTTTGGAGTGGAATCAAGATGTATTAAAACATAAATCTAGCTGTCCATTCCCATGTAAGAATAGCTTAGTCAAAGTATTAGACTTGAATCTCCCAGGCTTATATGGATTTTCATTTTTGGCATTGGCAGGAGTCAATGTTTCTCTATCTTCTTGCTAAAGGAAATCCACAGAAAAGGCCATCTGTTCTAAAGAAGTTGAAATAATAGGTCACATGATTCAATAGAGTTTGCCTTAAGCTGTTGTTTACATACAAAAATAAACAAGCTCCATTTTTGGAAAACAAGAATCTCTGTACTTAGTTTGAGATTACTTGGCCTTATTTGCACTGTAAGTATCTAGAACTACTCATCATGGCTAGGAATATAAGCAAACAAACAAAATATTCCAGGATAGACAGTCTATGATCTCATTTACCTACGAATAGGGCTACCAGATCTGAAATAAAACATCCAGATGATCACTAGATATTTTTGCTGCCACCTAATGGTTGTTTGGGTATTTGCAGACCAAGTGTAGCCCTATTAGAAACACAACACCATCCTTTTCTCCCTCTCCACAATTTGCAATCCATTCCTACTTATCTTTCAAGAAAAAAGAGAAAGGCAGTAACAATGTTATACTTTTTATTCAGCTCTGGTTTTTCTCAATTAACCTAGATTTCTAGATCCACATGATACACTGAGCCATAAAGTTGCGATAGGCTGATACATTGCGTCATGTTAACATAACCTATCATTACATACAGCTTCACCTTGACTAGCCATTCCACTGTCAGCTAATATTATCTTATGGTGCAATATGTGAACTCAGAAACATGTATCTTTTTAATTAATTAAATAGCTGCAGGGAGTTATTCAAGACTTGTATTGTGGTCAGCATTGCATGGCCCAAAGCATGGAGAGGAATAGTTATACTGTACTGATCTAACATGAGTACCATATCCCATTCTGGGCAACACAACTTTAAAAAAAGCGAGAAAAATGAGCAGAGAACATAGACAGAGAATGGCAATGAGGATGGTCAGGAAATCAAAACTGAATTTTATGAGAAGAGAATTAAGGAACTGGATACATGTAGTCTTGCAGAAAGATAATTGAGAGAGAATCATACTTTTCAAGTAGTTGGAAGGATGTCAATAAAGTTGTTCGGGACCTGGAGACTTCTGGACAAGAAGGCATTGTATTAGTATTTTCTATCCCCTGCAATATGTTTATCCTATTTTTTTTTAATTGCTCCTATTGGTAACAGGAGGGGCGCTGGCTTCCAAAAAGCTTCTAGGTTCAATCAAGGTGCTGGTTGTCACTTATAAAGGGCCAGGCTATTTGTGGGACCACCTTTTCCCCCATTGTTTCTGCTCACTCCAACAGATCTAGCAGAGAGGGCATGCTCCGGGTCCCCTCTATTAAACACTGTCATCTTGTTGGATCCAGGGCTCCTGTCCTCTCTGTGATAGTGCCTGCCTTGTGGAACAACATCCTTCCAGAAATCCTGATAGCCCTGGCCCTACTGGCCTTTTGTAAAGCTCTGAAGACCTAGTTGTTTCCCCAGGGGGTTAGGCTAGCTCTGTTGTTGATGTGTTTTTATGAGTGGAAGGTGTCATTTACCTGGGCCGCCATGGGTTGTTTTAATTGTTGGGATTTAATTTTTGCATGCTGCCCAGAGGCACTGTTGTGATATGAGCGGCCATATACATTATTTAAATAAATTTTAAAAAGAACAAAACAGGTAATTATTTTCTGCTTTGATCAGAGATGGCCTGTTTGTTTTTTGTTTAGATGATGCCCAGAAATGTTCTGCCACTATCTTCCTCTGCTAGGGCAAAGAGTTTGGGAGACTACTGAGAAAGATATGGTGGTCATTTTTCTGGAAATGGGACAGGCTATCAAAGCAATTAAAGATACTGTTAACACTATAAGTATCAAATTGAAAATGGCTGAAAATAAAATGGCTCATTTGGAATACCATAGGAAGTCAGTGGATTCATCTGTACTTGATTTAATAGAGATTGATCAAACTCTTCAGGACTAAATCCCTGGATTCTCATTCTCACTCAGCCGTGCGTAGCTGGAATTCAAGAAGAAGCTGAACCACACACACCCCAGCCCTGGGGAAGTTCTAATATGGGAAGTATTACCTTTGCCTGAAGATTCAGGGATTCATCACGTGCCAGTTCTCCTGTTCATACTGCTGATAAGCCTCTGCCGCTTATGTGGGGCTTCTAAGGGGCAATTCTGCAATGTAGCCTAAGCTTGTCTTATGTTGCTTCTGGCTGTTCCTGAAACTGACTCAAGAAAATCCATTTCGGATTGTACTGGTTTGGCAATAGGGCCTTATAGTGTTTACTCCAGACTTGACTGGTTGTTTCCCTGCTTCTTGCCTTTCCCATCCATGCAGGGAAGACAACTCGCAATGACTGGCTGGCTGGATCTACTAATGCCTGCCTTTTCCTTTTGTGGATCATTTCTACCTCACTAAACCTTTTTGGTTTTTTGCTTTCCCAGACGTTTGTACACATGGATGTCTTCACATCTCCTTCCCACATTTTCTTCTTTCACATAATGCAGACCCCCCCCCCCCCCATTGTATCATTGTTGTTCTGAAGCCATGATAAAGCAAGGGAATGGGTTATTCCTTTGTTTCCCTCTAAGTGCACAGAGACTAACAGTGAAGAACTCATGGTTCAGGTTTATAGAAGCAAAGGAGTAACATTCATTGAAACTTTTCAGCTTTTTTCCCATGTGTTGTTGCTTTGCAACTTGGTTTTTAAAAAAGAAAGGGAACTATTGAAATAGAGTGGGCATAACGTGTGAAAGAAAGAAGAGAAGGCTTCATTTAGCCTGGAGAGAAAGCAAAAGAGTGCCTACTGGGAGATCTAAGTATGGAATGTAAAGATGTATAAGTGGTATGTTGGCAAAAGAGTTGGAGAAAACGTGGTGGTGAAGAATGTTTTACTGGACTCCATGGCCTTTTGGGCCATCCTTAAATTAACTGGAAGGGAGGAAAAGGAAGCTGCTGAGAACATATCAGTCCAGCAACCTAAGTAACAGTTGGAGGTGAATTGAAACCAATTTTGATCTATTTTAGATTGTAACATTCCATCACCCAATTTATATACTTGAGTTTATAGTATTTTGCAAAATGACGCATATTAGTGTAACTGATTTTTGATGTTCAAGTACTTTCCTTTTTTCCATATGCAGGTATTGCTTTCATCTGGAGTAGTTCCTGGTTTCCCATTCTTTGATAACTAAAATTAAACCATGTGATACAGATGCTATCATAATTTCAGGCCATGTACCATGTATGCACTATGAAACATACAATTTTATGTGACAAAAATGGTACAGGAAATGGTAGTGGATTTTCTTTCTTTATACACAGACAGGGAATTGATTGCATCACTATATTTAGTATGGGATACTGCCAAAGCATTTATCTGAAGCTGAATTATTGTTTATGGTTTTTACATAAGAACCAGAAACATCAATCAGACAATCTTCAATTTGTAGAGGAAAAGAATTATAAATCCTTTTTGCACCTGATCCATCTTCTGAACAATAGTGATATTTGGTCTTTCTTAAACATGAGCTTAACAAGCTTTATGCTTCCAAAACATATTTGTATTACAACGCATCATGTACTGATAATTGAGAAAAGAGAGAGAAACATAATAAATTATTGGCCTTCAGATTGAAGCAAATTGAGCAACATAATATTGTACCACCGATTTGGGATATATCTGGGAACATGTATACAGATTCTAGATCAAACAATCATGTAATTTTTTATTATAAATTGTATAGTTCTAATTTTTTATTAACAGGTTTTCTGTTTTTTTCTAAATACCTTTTAGTATTAAAGAGATAAATATATTTATTTTAAACTGAGCAAGAATCCTTCTATGTAATTTATAAAGAAGGATGCTAGATTTTTTTCCCCCCCAGCTACTTTGTCCTTTAGATTGTAGCTGATTCTTCCAACTATTGTGCATCAAGTTCAGGCTGGATTTATTATAAAGGGCTGTCAAACTTTTAACTAATGCTCTTGGGTGACACAAAACAAACAAAACCCAGCCACTATCATTTCTTTTAATGCTGAGAAAGCCCTCTTGGAAGTTTTTGAAGCAGGTTTTGGCTTATTTTACTTTTCTTAAATCTTTGAACCTCTTTTCCCCATTATTTTAAATTTCTTGCCTATATAATTAGAATGTCTGCAAATATTAACCTAACTAGAGTAGTGGGGAAGAACGTAAGATTCCACTATAAGCTGATATGTGTTACAGTACAGTTAGAATGTCTCATTTCATTACCATATCATGTCACTATAGGAATCCCCAGGAAATCTCAAATGATAAATCTGAACTTACCCATTATGATATAAATGAACGAAAACTCAGATAGGTAGTCTAGAATTCCCTTGAGTTTTGGGCATAAGATAAATGTGATTAAGATGAATCTAACACTAAGGGTACATTTTCAGAGGACTCCCTACATTATTTTAAATTGATTTACAGGATACTGTTACATTTCTTTAGCAAGGATCTGTGAGACTTTCATTGTGCAAATTACAATTACCTGATGGAGTTAGTTTTCCATTCTTTCAGGTCATTTGCTATTTATTATCTCTTTGATCACTAGTTGGAATTAGAAGTTTTAGAATACAGCTCCTTTTTGGTCTATGCTTTCCAGTTATTATTTAACCCCATTAAAATCCTGGCAAGTACTGGGCTCCATTTCTTCAGGGATTTTTTAAATACCTGCACATAATTCCACAATAGGGAGACAGAGAGATAGACAGATGGATAAATTTGTGTTGCAAATATAATTTTGACCCTTCAGGAATGAGCTCTTTCATGAAGCATTAATGGCGCCATCATTAATGAACCTAAATAACCTGAATGAGCATATGTATTATTAAGGTGTTATTATGGCTGATTTTGTTTAATTTTTAATTTTGTTTCTCTCTGTTTTAATGTTATATACTATAGATTTTTTTATCTGCACAGCATCATTAACCACAGGGGATCCTGTGGGAGTTAGTAATATACAAGTTAAATGAATGAATGAACAAAAAAATAAAACTATGGTTATAACAAACTTGATTCATAGGCCATCCTTGCTCTAAACACTTAATAAAGATTGAAGGATGCCAAACCTTATTGCTTTTGAATCTGGTCAATTTATAAGCAACTTAGTCCCACCTTAGGCTGCGTGACTTTGGGCTAGTCACTCTCTCTCAGCCTAACTCACTTCACAGGGTTGTTGTGGAGAAAATAGGAGGAGGAAGCAGCATTAGGTATGTTCACCGCCTTGAGTTGTTTATAAAAAGTAATAAAGGCGGGATAAAAAACCTAGAACAATAACAACAACAACAACACTGAATTGTAACATTTCTGAAGCCTTGTTCATGTTTGGTCCTTGCAATCCTCTATCTGATGCCATGCTGAGAATGTAGAAAATGCCTTCCAGTTCACCATGTCTTGTTGCTATTGGCACAAACTTCCCATTCTCTGCCCCTGCACTTTCTTTAAAAAGAAGCAGTCCTTTAGGATTAATCACAGATGTTTTGACAAACTAAAATGGAGCTAGTTTCTCCTTAAGCATACTAAAGCAAGCACTGTTGGTGATTGCTGGCAATTGCGGAACATTGCTCCACTACAATGTTCCCTTAAAAGGGAAAGACAACTTTGGAAATGTCTTGTTTTGGAATCTAAACAATGATGCACGAATCCTGCCTTGGTCTTCTTCAAGTGCAGCTACTCTGCTGGATTTGGACCCAGGGAACCAATTATTTAGATATTATTTAGCCCTTACCAATAGATTTACTTAAAAGAGCTGCAGAACTTAGCAAGTAATTGGCAAGGACTGTAAAATATGAATTTGGTTCAAGTACTGTTAATGCCCCAAACTTAATAAACAATACCTCTGCTTTCTAATAAGCATGAATAAAAACTATGATTGGATTCACACATCATGCTAATAATGTTTTGCTTAACAATGGTTTATTGGATATGTACCTCTGCTTTCTAATAAACATGAATAAAAACTATGACTGGATTCACACATCATGCTAATGTTTTGCTTAACAATGGTTTATTGAATATGCACTTCTGTTTTCTGATAAGCATGAATAAAAACTATGATTGGATTCACACATCATGCTAATAATGGTTTGCTTAACAATGGTTTATTGAATATGCATAAATCATGCTTTACAAACCACAACAGCTGGGTTCATACAACCAAACCAAACAAGCGACATTATGGTGTAATGTGATGCTTGAACCTAGTCATTGATCCCAATTGACATCACCACTTGCAAAGAAAATAGTTTAAATCTTTCCTTCAGCCATGTTTTGCAACATTTCCTCTTCCTCCTGAGGATGTTAAAAACAAAACAAAACAAAACACTTCATTGGTGCCAATGGATTTAAAACAAAACAAAACTCTTGTATGAGGAATTTTACAAAATATATTACTAGGGGAGGTAGTTTTAAAACTTCTTCCTCTGCCCAGAGCTTCTTATCATACAAGCCATACATTTCACACAGCACGCAACGTTGTCTTAAAGATTAGGTGTATACTGCATGATAAAGAGAAAAAAATTACCCAATGTATGTATATGAGAAATGCAATTTAGTCCCACAGGGCTGGGTAACTTGGCCAGGGTCACTTTATCAGCTCCCCAGAGATATTTAGCTCTTGTGCAGTTCCCTTTCGCTTCGAAGATGTCCTAATGCAGCATTTCTCAAACATGTTGGTCTCAGCTCCCTTTTACATTCTTAAAAATGATTGAGGACCTCAAAGAGCTTTGGTTTATGTGAGTTATATCTATCAATATTTACTGTATTAGAAATTAAAACTAAGAAAATTTAAAAGATTTATTTGGGTCCCCAGACCAAAATCCATCAAAGAGAGTATTATAGCCTTCAGGCAGTAATCTTCAATAAAGAAAATCAGCTTCTCCAATGTGATGCCCTCCAGATTAAATATCTGGCTGAACAGACAGGCCTCTAGCAAAACTGTGGATTTCAGGAAGCACAAAATATCGGAGTTCATCAACCTGCTCTGTGTAATGCAATTCTGTGGAAAGCACTTACAAAGTATCTACCTCAGGTGGCTTATAGAGTCAAGGTGGTGATACTTTTCAACTTCTGTCAAGATGGCATTGTATCTGCATTTTCTGGCATTCCCTGCAATATTTTCATTTTAATTGTACCTATGGTAACAGAAGCAGGTAGATGTTTTCTGTTTTGAATATCAGAAACATCCTGCTTGTTTTTTATCTAGATGATGCCCAAGAATGTTGGCATATTGACTGCGCATGGCGCTGCATGCAACTATCACAGAAAGAGATGATAGAAATAGTAGGTTTCAACCAGAACATCAAAACAGCTTCTTCATTTATAGTAGAAAGCCTATCATTCTCCATATATTGCTATGTGCAACTTCCCAGTAAGTTTGCTTAACCATGGCTTGTATAATAAACCACAATGTCCAAGTTTATACATAATACTAAGCCAACATAAATCATGGTTTATAAATCACCCAGAGTTGCTGGGAGTTGGGCAGTATATAAATTTAATAAGTTGATCAGTGCCTTTTTTTGTGATGAAAATGCATTAGATTTTTTTCACAGCTCTTAAAATATTATCCTCTTTGCAAAATATAACACTCATCATTTCACAGTTTCTGTTCTTCAAGTGAAAGCATAAAAGTCATAGCATGTGAAACTATTGTTGCAGTTTTCAGCTGTGACTGTATTTCTGGTAATAAATAAATTCATTCCCAAATTATAGCTCATCTTGATCTAAGGGTCATCTGTTTTTATAACTGTAATGGTTTTAACTTGGGAAATGAATGAAGTCTGATACAGACCTCAGTAAGAGTGAGATTGGATATATATCGAGAACAGACAGTAGCTGAAGTCAAACTTTGCTAGTGTTCTGATACCAACCTCCTTTTTGAAATTTGTATGTGTAGGACTGGGCTATGAGATCTAAGCTGCCAGAACTTGCAGAATCACAATCACTAGAAGACAGCAAAGAATTAGAGTTTCCTAGTCATCCTCCAGATTTTTGCAGCCTGAATCTGAAAGCCCAAGTTTAAGAGGACTGGACTTCTTCACTGACACTATGAAGGGGCTGTGATTTATTTTTTTACTTTAAAATTTGAAGTGCCCCACACACTCATAGCAGCACAAGGTTCTTTATAGAAAGGCCGCAGAAACTGTGTAGTATAAATTTTAGAAAAAAGTGTCTGACTGAACTTCTGCTCCAAAAACAAATTAAGATTTACTTGACCTGCATACACCCAAGCTTTTTTATGTGTTACTAGCAGCAAACTGCCATTTAGCTTATATATTTCTGAAGGCATTTTCACATAAATGTGGCTGTGGATAGCACTACACTCCTATTCCCCTAAAGAAATATTCTACTGAGTAATTCAGATCTATATGCTCCCATAATAGATCTGCTAGTACCAAATGCATAAAGGTTATACATGTGGTGTCAGCTTTCCATATATTGTTGTCTACAACGTTCAACTGAAAGATGTCAACAGTCCCTAAAATGTCGAGTGATATTCAGTTAACACCCTGTAAACTGCTGTGATAAGGAAATACAGTATAGCTAGAAATACAGAAATGTACAATCTGGATTCAACACTGTGTAGAAAAAGCAAGGCCTACAAACACTTTTGGGGTACTATCTGTGCAACTTCTAGCAGCTATCTTGGATCTTATCTTCAGTAAACACTATAACACATTTTTCACCAATAGTTTCTCTGGGTAATAGCATGCAAAGATGAACATTTAAATCCAGTGCAAAATTAATTGCACTTTCATACAAAAAGAACATGTTCAGCAAAACCTGCAACTTCTTTTCCATTCACACATGGACTGTGATAGAATAGATCTGTGTGTTGCTTTGGACCTGAAGCCCAGAGATGCTATGGGGGATGTAAGGGCATCTGCAACTGCTTTAACCAAACATGTGTTTTCCTGGGACCAAGCAGCAGTTGCTTTATGGAGTTGTAGACAAGAACTATGCTTGCACCTTCACATGCTCCACACACTTCAGAGCCTTCAAATCCAATGTGCTGCACCTTCCTATTACAGAAGTCCTGATTTACAAGTGCATGATAAATTGCATGTTTAATATGCAGCTGGTGATAAAGCTAGAACTTTAGTGATCTTTTGCAGAAGTCTGCACAGAATATATTATGCTCTCTGTGTCAGACAAATGGGCCAATGAGATAATTAACAAGATTACAATGAAAAATGGCAGCTTTATATTGCATCAACCTTTATGGGAGAAAGACTGGATTAATATACATCCTTTAACATTAGACTAGCAGAATGCCCCAATAATTATAACAGAGACAGAGAAAGAAAGATTAGGGTTTTCCAATAAGGGAGCCAGTCAAATAGCAAGACAGGGCTTGGAAGGTTTCTTTGACTTTGGTGAGAAAGCACTGGGATTCACCAACTGCACTAAGGCAAGATTTTTTAAAACCATGATGTGATGAATATATCACAACTGGCTAGGTTCTTACATCACACTAAATCATAAGCCATGGTTTACAAACCATATTAAGCTACAATTTCTTTCACTATTGTTGAATAACCCATTCAACAATTGGGTTGCTTGGGTTCACATACCATACAAAGCCAAAACCAGCCAAACTGCTTAGTGCAATGTGTAACTGAGTTAATAATATGACTGGCTATGCTGTGAAAGAAAAGTGGCTGTGAAGCCACAGTGGTACATCTTTCTGAGTATACCACACAGGATAGCAAGGTTGCTCAAATGAAAATGGGAAGAGAGGCTCTGCCCCTGTAAATGTAGGCTAAGACCCCAGATCGAGTCCTATGTCAGCTCTACTCCATCAGTTATTTAATGGTGTAGAAATGCCTGACTAGACAATTATAGAATTGTTACCTACTGAATAAATGTCTCAGCAGATGGCAATTCCTGGTTTGTTGGCACTCAGAAAGTAAATAAGGTTGGACCTGGTTAATATTTGGATGGGATTCCTCCAGGAAGTACCTGGAATGTAGAATAGACAGGAAAATTTAAAAAAACAAAAAACAAAACTTGGAAAAAAAATTTTGAATGGCAAACCGCTTCCCTATCACTGCCAAGAAAACTACATGGATGTCCATGAAGTCACCAGGAGTCAAACTTGACTTAAAGGAGACTAATTTTTTACTAATAGCAGATTTCAGATCTATATGTTGTTGCTAGCATTTCATACTTCTTAGTTCCACATTTTCCTTGGAAGCTTCCTTTTATGGCCTTTTTTCCCGGAGCGAGGCAATTCCCAGGCTGCAGTTGACTCATGTTTTTGGACTTTCTGGTGAGACACATCGTAACATTGGCAGCAGCAAGCTAACACTGGCTGCCACTTCATCGTCAGCCAGAGATGCCATTGAGGTTGTTCAACTCTATCCCCTGTCTAACCCTGAACGAGAGTATAAGAAGTTGTGGACATCAAAAGCAGCCTTTTCCTGGCTGCTCTGCTTAATGGCTAGAAAAGATTTAGTTAATTGCTTTGGTTTTGTGATTTTTAAAATTAAAGTTAAATGTTGTACCTCCAGCTCTAAGGCAATTCTGGCTCTCCTTCTTATCACAAGAAAAAATAAATATGTTCAAGTGAGACCTGAAATAAATTGTCCAGGTCCATTCACATCTTTGAAAAAGGAATGCTCCTGCATGGGAATATATCTATCAGCTATGCTCTCCTCCAAAATACATCATTTCACCCCTCACCTTCCTCTTATTATTTTTTTTCTTTCCCAAATGACACTTAGCATCCCTTGGCTTCTAATCAAGTATTTTGTTTTTGAGAGGACTACTCCACCTCTACTTCAATAGCAAGCAAGCAGCAGTGAGCAGTATCAACTCTTCTGAACTGCAGCATGCAATTAGGAAGAGTGGATCTATTTGCTACAACCTCTACTATTTGCTATTCCTGGACTGCATTGTTGTATCTCCCAACCCCCTAACCCCAAGTTAAAGGACCCTGAACTTCAGCCCTGAGTCCAGTCTTAACTGCATACTGTATCCAGACTTTTTCCCACTTCCCTTCTAAATGTGCATATGCGCACTGCTGAAATAATGATCTGGTTTGCCTTTGTCATAGAGACTTAAAAAGATCCAAGAGCTGTGCAATTTAAGGGCATTTCCACGTTGTTACGGTTTCCAGTCCTCAATCCTTCAAAAAGCTGTGTGAAGCTGACCTTCAATTATCCTCACACCCCAACAACCTAGAGAAACATGCTGTGGCAAGAAAAAGGATCTCTGAAAAGTGCGGTGAGATGAGAGTTCCTACCAGTGAAGGAGCTACCTGCCCAGAAGCTCTGTGTTGCTGCAGCTGTTCTAGAGAAAATGCATATAAAGCAACAGAGGTGATAGTAAACTGACTTTGCTCCCAAACCCTCTCAGAGCCAAGACAAATAAAGTCACAGTTTAGCACAAATTTTGGTGATTGCTACTGCTATTTCTACTACAGCTACTATAATAATGTATTTTATGTAATTTTATTGCATTTTTAAAATGTTTTATTAATGATAATGTATTTTATTGTTGTGCTTTCTGGCCCAGAGGCCTTAATAAAGGATAAAAAAAAAAGTCACAGTGCCCAGCAACCTGAAGGTGGAGACGCCATGACCACAGCAGATTTTAGGTGGCCAATAAGAGCTGGATAGATCCCTGCCCCCTGACTATGTAATCTCCAGACCAGAAACCAAGGAACTATTGGTTAGCCCTATAGCAAGTTTTGTGTCTGAAGAATACTACTTTCACACTGAAGACAATTCTAGGTTGCTTCCACAGCAAGCTGAGAATAAGATAGAGTTGACATCATGAGGACATAAGTTACTACATGCTTGATAAGCAGGACCTAAAGAATAGCCATATAGAACAGTTCTACTTTGTGCAAGACTTAGTCTTTCTTTCCCCAACTTTATTTTAAGCTAGTCCATTAAAAAGTCACATGGAAGACTGAGAAAGGAAGTGATAGAAAGTCCACATTCCAGAAATGCTGACAATTTCACAGAACTACCAACCACTCCAAAGCATAGTATTACCATGGACAAATCTGGAGAGCACTCTTAGGAATACTTATGAGAGCTCACCTGGGAAGGAGTAGAAAAAGGCAAGAGAGAGACAAGGTTTGCCTCCCTGCAGGCAGTTCACAGCCTGCCTTCTCTTTGGCCATATGGTGATGTGGCTGGCATTTGACATCTCAAGGAATAGGAATTCAAATAGAGCAGGACAGAATAAGAATACAGCATTTCATTCTACTGCCTGAATTGTAGCATGGAATCGCTTCAACGAGATGGGCAGTGACAAATTTGATATATAAAATAAAATATAAATAAAATGGACATGAATTTGTACAAGCTTGGTGAAATGGTACTGTTGGGCATTATTAACACACTAGACTAAAATGTGGTTGGTTAATTTGTGGCTCAGTATATTTGTGCATACCCAGGTAATTGCATTAATAGTAAGCCATGGTTCAATTAACTATGGATTACCATGCTGTGCATACAAACCATGTTCTTCACTTGTATAATAGGTTAAGGTTTTAATAATTAAGTCATGCTGAATATCAGCTGAGTGACCAATTAGCTATATGGGTTTGGAATTTCAGAGCACCAGGAAAGGGGAAAGCAGTGGATGGGAAAGTATGAAACCTTTGTTCTTTCAGTGCCACAGATGTCCACCTCCTCCCCAAGAAATAGCCACTGGGATTCTGTTATATGTAAATGACAGAAACATGTCATTTGGGTTAAGGTTTATTTGCAGCCATGGCTTTTTCTGTAGGTTGGAAATTTTCCGCAATTATAGAATGATGCTGTCCTGAAACTGGTGAGAGGTGGGAATGCGGGGTTTGACCTTTTGCTAGGAACAGAAAATAAAGGTTAAGTGATGCCTCCTGAGCTGATTTTTATTTTGGCTCCTTGAGTGTGAAAGAGTCATAGAGACACTCATTTCTATTTTTGGTTGTTTATAAACAGCTTTCTGGTCACTTATGGTTGTCTTAACATTCAGAGAAAAAGAAGACATGTTATATAGTTAAAATGCTTCCAAATATAACTTAGACTTGAGATTCAGGGTAGAACCTGACTTCTTTTTCTCTGATCAGTACAAGGTTCATCAGATTCATGATCATATATCCTCCAGAAGTGTTATGGTTTGACACAAGTAGGGTAACTAAAATTTTAAGCTTAGACAAATTAAGCTGGCCATAAATCCAACAGAAATTTCTTGAAATAAATGGCAAAAATATATGGCTACTCCAGTCTGTAGAATCTGCTTTATCCTCTACTTTGACTGCTAGTTGCTTATACTGAAAAAGCCATCAGTATAAGTCAGAAAGTGTTGACTTTTCTACATATGAGACAGCCAGCATGTGTGTTGTCTGGTGAGTGTATCTTGGCCAGGAGATTCAAGGATACACCACCTTTTTCAGCTGTAGAGCTCATTATGGTCTAGTCATTGCCTTTCAGCTCAACCCACCTCAGGACTGAGAAACTCAGAATTATTGTATTGTAATGTAAAATGATGTATCTCTGTGTGTATTGGAGATAGGAGAGAACAGCATATAGTGCTCTTGGAGAAAGGATGTGATAAAAATGTAATAAACAGATTATAAAACTATCAAAACCAGTCAGTGAAAACTAAGTCAGCATCTTACACTGAAGATAGGAATTATTTTAAATGCAGCCTGCCAGATAGTTGGGAGTAAAAGTTTCCAAATCCCCAATAAAGATGTATTTATTTATTTAGTTATACAATATATAGGCCTCCCAACAACTCTAGGCATCTTACAGTTAAAAAGCAAAAGAAGACAGAAGACAAAAAAAGAGATGAGTGGCCGAAAGACAACATATTATAAAAAAAGCCCATGCAGCAGGAGCTCACCCTTCATCCTGCCCAAGGCCTGGGAGAACAGTCAGGTCTTCAACAACTTTCTGAATGATATCAGGGTAGAAGTCAACCAGATCTCTGGGGAAAATATTCCAGAGGGCAGGCACCACAACAGAAAAGGCATGGTGCCTGGGTCACACGAGGTGATAGTACTTATTTATGGGACCCAAAGTTTGCCCACTCTACCCAATTTTACCAGATGGGCAGAAACAACCAGAGATGGGCACATTTTGGGCTCTATGCCATGAAGGGCTTTATAGGTGATAAGCAGCATCTTGAACTGAACCCAGAACCAAATGGCAACCAGTGCAGCTTGAGGAGCAATGGGGTCACATGGAATAGAAATTTTAGGAATAGTAATCCAAACACTAGATTGGGAGAACTTTTTTAAAGCTTTAATCAGAACTTCAATTTCACAAACTGGGCTCATACATAATTTTAATTCAAAATTTTTAAAGATGTGTTTTGATTACACAGCATATTAAGTCATGATTTGCTTAGCCATGTTTTTTAATAAATCAAATTGGCTTAATTTCCACCACGCACTAAACCATAAATTCCAATTTAAAAACCATAATGCCCAGGTTCATACAACACCTGAAGCTGAGACAAGCAAACAGTATTTTGGTTTTGCATGTTCTGTGAACTCAGGTAATAATACTCCAATCAATAGTATTATATCAGTAATAATACCCTGCTGAAAAAATTATGGAATATGGCATAATGAAGAGAGTTATTCATGTTTCTTACGGAGTCCTTAGTGCTCTCTGAGCTTGGTTGTTTGCTTGCAGATGTTTCATTACCCAATTAGGTAACATCATCAGTGCTAGTGAGTGTGGGGTTTGCTCCCTGTTTATGTACAGTAGTTTGCCCTGCCAGTATTGGTGGGGGTGTGGTTTTCTCCTTGGTAGTTCCTTGATTAGGGTATTGTTTTCTGCTTGATCATTTGCCTGGTGTTAATCCCTGCTTATCTGGGTGTTGGCTGCTGGAGAGGATGTGTTCTGCTCTTTTTGTTTCCTTCCTTAGCTTTCTTTATTGTCTCTTCTGAATGGTGTGTAAATGTGCTTTATCTCTATGTATCTATTGATGGCTGCTTTGTCTGAATGCCAAGCTTCCAGAAATTCCCTAGCATTTTTGGACTTAGCTTGGTCTAGGATGCTCAGAGTTTCCCAGTTGAAACTAGGGTTGAGTGTCCATGTGTTGTGAGTTAAAGGAGTTTTCGTCATGTCTTCTGACTGCTAGTTGGTGTGCATGGATGCGCTCTGCTAGTCTTCTGTCTGTGTGTCCTACATAGAGGCTGCTACAGTCCTTACAATGTTGTAGATGACTCCTGTTTTTTCTACTTGGGCTACTGGGTCTTTTGATTTACTTAAGATGTTTTGGAGGGCTTTAGTTGGTTTGTGTGCTACAGTGATGCTGTGTACTTGTAATAGTCTGTTGGTTGTTTCTGAGATGTTTTTGATGTATGGTAGTATTATCCTTTTCATAGCTTGTGTTGGTTGTGCTGTAGAGGGCTGAGTGGTCAGGCATTCAATTTCTTGTTTCCAGCAACTGCTATTCAAAGATATGTCTCTGAACCTGGTGATGCCATTTATAACTATTATGGCTACTAACTGTTGATAGATCTACTATGCCTCCGTTAATTTATCTAATCCCATTTTTAAAGCCTAGGTTTTGTAGGACAGACACAGCTTTCACTGTTGGCAGAGGAATCAAATGATTATTTGGCATGAAGAGAAATTAGCATGAGCTAAAAAAAATGGCTATGCAACAGTTTAGAAGATAGCTACATGCACACTGAATCTCAGTTTAAACTGATACTTTCCCTGCTATCTGTTATTAAGGCAGATCTTTGTATCAACATTTATCTTGGATTAAATAATTTTACTACTGTTTTCATACATTAATCAGCTACTGTATGCAGAATTATCCACATGGCTCTGTATAGTCCCACAAGATTGTATTTCCTTGAGGCAATAAAATAACAAAATACAGTTCAAGATTTCAGGTGACCATGATAGAAGCTCAAATAATCAAGTGCTAACAAGGCTGACTCACATGTTATTTCTGCCTCTCTATAACTGGTGTGTATTTGTGTAAGCAATATCACATAACCGGGGAGAATCCAAAAATAATGGCATTAAATTAGCAGTCCCGATCAGGTCCATACCACCCAGGAGTGATTTCAGAGCACCTTCAGAAGACCAGCTTTTTCTTTACCAAGTTTTCTAATTTATTATTTGAAATGGAGTAGAAATTGACAGGGTTGTTTGAAGTATTAAAGTGATCAGGATGCTATGGGGACCTCTGTGACTAATGCTTGCACAGAACCTATCACTGAGTCTTCTGGTAAATTAGTTAGCTGATACGTGTTAGCCACTCTGGGCCTCGCTGTAGGCCAATAATAGAATACTCCACAGTTTTATGCTGAAAATTAAATCCCTTCCACCTCCAAAAAATCAAGTAAAGGATACCAAACTACAAGTTTCTCATCTGGCATGCTGTTCCTGGCATTCCTGGCAAGGTGGCAAGAGCTGGAAGATGAGGTGTCCAGATGTCCCCTCCAAAGGCCAAATGGACTACCCTGTTGAAGCTGGTATTGCAGAGTGGTGCTGCTGCTTCTGCAAACAATTGCTGCCTACTATTAGAAATTTCCTATTTGCACGAAATCTTGTAACTGCAGCAGGAAGAAGCTGAGCTCAAGCACAATATCTGCAAAGATATCAGGAGACTGGCATGGGCTCAGTCCCTTACATAAGCAGTTTGGCCACCCCATACAGAAATGCCCTCAGCCTTGAGAAAATTATTATAAAAATGGGAGCCACTGTGGTATAGTGTTTAAGGGTTGGACTGGTACCAGGGAGATTTCAATTCTAGTCCACACTCAGCACAGAAGCTCACTGGGTGATTTTTGGGCCACTTTTTCTCAGCCCAATCTACTTTATAGGATTGTTGGGAGGGCAGAGTGCAATGTATGCTATGTTAAATTCCTGAAAACTACTTATATAGAATTTCAATTCTCCTAAAAGTTTCAATTGCATTGTATATTCCGGAACGACATAAAGAAACTTGAGAATGGAAAGTCATCAGTCTCCTTATGGAAGAATGTAGAGAACTACTGGGATTGGGTGATTTGTTCTCCCCATATGGGGAATTGCTATGTGTCATAACAAACTTGGCCATGGTAGCCTTCCTGCTGCTGCTTTCAGAAGTGTTAATCCATCTGCTACTAACAAGCCCAAGGAAGAGAAAAGGAATGGACAGGATATTTTTTCTTTCTCTCTAGAGATGGAAAGAAAAGAGAGTCGGCTCAGCAATATCGTTTTACTGCAACATGATCTATAAGAACAGATTTACTACTGTAGAGAGTTTGACCACTGGCCAACTAGTTCGTCTCCCACAGTTCAGCGTTACAAAACAGAACATCAAAATAAGTAAGATAGCAATCCTCACTCAAAGAGGCCTGATGCCAAACAATGTTTTAACATGTGTAAATGTTAATAATAGAGATCTTTCTTTATCTTAGCTTGAGAAATCTGTATCTCTTGTTACACTCTGACCCGGGGTTTCCTTCCTTGAAAATGTTAAAGACAAATAAGTGAAATGGGGTATTTTATTTGGAATTTGTTGAATAGAGACGTCCATTTGCTCAGTCTGTCAAAGGCTTCTACAGTGCTTTAGCCACTAAATGGGATTTAATTCTTGGCCACAATGGTTAAATATTTCATTTAGATTGAACTACTTGTGTACTTGCACAGTATTTAAGAAGGCCTGCTTCAGAGAAAAGGTTTTATGTTGTCAGAGAGATGTAAATCCTCCATAACATTTAAATTATCCATTAAAAAATCACATATTTTGCTTATTTTTCTAAAATTGCTTATTTCTCATTATAGCAATATTTATCTCAGAATGTGCAATTATGTGCTCCATTAACAAACCCATGTAGGGCCTTCAATTCCTAATTTGCAAAGATTCATCCCCAGTGTCCTTTAATCTACACAGAGGATAACTCTTCTCCAACAAATAAAGCAGTCTGTTTCAACTTAGTGCCCCCTAGATGTGTTGGGACAAAATCCTTAATTCCCAGTCACCAGGCTAGGTAAGGCTGGGATAAAGAGAAACGTTCCATAACTACGTACAGGTCTAAAGCTATCTGGAGGCCTGTCCTATGCATGAATCAAAGAGCTTGTGACTCATCAAAGCAAAGATAATTCACCAGCCACTGAGCACTAGAAGCTTAAAGAACACTTTACTATTACTGCTACCTGAAATTGCAAAATCAAGCCATTTGCCATCTATAATACACGGCATATATAACGTATGGCATACATAATACATACATAATTCAGTTCAGCTTAGTGGGCCACAAGTTCTGAAGGGCAAGTGTATGGTCTACTTTGCTTCCTGCTTGTCTCCCTGGTTTTCACAAACTTTCACATTCAGGATGCTTCCTGTTGACCTCTAGGGTGAGACAGAAAAATGATCTTCAAGAAAGATCATTCCGCTGAAATACCATAATGTCTGTTATAATTGTCCTGGCCTTTCCAATCAGCCAGCAAAACCAAACAACAAACTGGCACACATGTTTTTAAGCTTGTGCTTTTATTTTCCATAAACACTTGAATTGGAACAGGTTGTTAGCAAGAACTGGATCAGAAATTATCCCCCCAGTTCCTGCTAACTAGAATTGTTATTTTGCATTTGCATAACATACTTAATCAGAGGTAAGCCTCAGTCCTTGGTTAAAGAGTTGTGTGGAATAAGGTAGATGGGTAGTTAAACCGGAGAAAGGCACGATCCCTTCCACCAAGTATAGCAACTTAGCGTATCGTTTGCACATGGCAATAAGTCAAAGTAAAATAGAGCTGTAAGGGGGTAAGCTTTCCAAAATATGTTAACATTCTAGCAGATTTCAGCGAAATAAGGAGAAAATACTTTTGCATACTGTATTTCTGATTTATGCAGAGATTCTAACTTACTTTTTGGAAAAAGTCAACCAAATTTTGTTCCTTGTATTGTATCAAACGGAAGCCTATACTTTCTACAAAGGACTTATTCTTCCTATCCCTCTGCCAAATTTCACTTGGCGACAGCTGCATCCACTCACCCTCTTGCAAGACAAGCTGGGCAGCGCTTTGCAGGTCTCTCACGTCTATATCTGAGCCAAAACATACAGCCCAGCTTTTTTTTTCCAAATAATTTTATTAAGAATTATAAAAGAATAAAAGTCAATACAAACTACAAAAAATACAAACAGAAAAATACAAAAAAGGGGGGGGGAGAGGGATTGTAGGAAAGAAAGAAAAGGAAAAGGAAAAAGAGAAAGAGAAAGAAAGAGAAAAAGCAACTTCCCCCTTCATCTCAGCAGGTAAAAACAGTTTTAATAGCTTATCACCGTCTCTAAATAAAACATAATCACTCTTCTCCCCATAACTCATTTCTTAGGTAAAAAACAAAACAAAATCCAAATGCTTCATTAATCATTCTTTGTCAGCAAAAGTCCAGTAAGGGCAACCAGATATAACTATTTTCCTCTTTTAGCCTTGATCAAACAAGCCAACCTTATAAAGCTTCCCTGAATTTTTAAGATTATTCTTTAACCCCTTCAAAAAAAATCCCAGAGGTAGTTTGCTGGTCATCTGTGTATCCAAGCAAAACTCCTTCAGAACTACAGCCCAGCTTTTTTTCATCATTTGATGTATATACCTATTGCTGTGTTCTCATTACATGCCCCCCCCCCCCCGTTTAACTTAACCATGGCACATTCAACTAACCTGATTTCACACAGCACTAGCCACACCAGAGGAGATCGTGCAACATCTTTGGCTAAAATGTGTCTAATTTATGGTTCATCGTGTAATGTGAATACAGCCTAAGTCTATATGTATGAGAGAAAGAGAAAACATGAAAAATATCCTCAAAAACTGCAGTGATTTTTTCAGGGATGAAATTTACAAATTTGGGGAGCAACCAAAACCAGTCATTTCAGGTGCCAGAGGCTAGATGTTATCAGTGAGCATGGTGGCAGCTGGCCTGCCATTCCTTGAAATTAAAAAAATGGGACTCTCCTGGGTTAACCTGTTGCGTTTAGGTGAGGTGAAGGACACATTCCCATCATCAGCAGTGGGGTAAGAATTAAGGTCCTGGTCAGTTTGTACAGGTGCATGAAGAAGAAAGAATATATATATAAACATTATGTTCACCTAATGCACTACCTCCCGGTTTAACCAAACCATGGCTATGAAATTATCCCAATTTTCTAAGTTCTCAGTGAATTGTTAACACATGGGATAAACTCAGACTATGTGCTGGAATAACATGTGGTGTAGCTCAGTATGTCATGCGGACATACTGACAATCTTATCCTTTGCCTCCCGCAAAAAAATGTCTTGGGACAGCCAAGAGTGACCTGGCATTGGATTTTTTCTTTTTTTAGCTTGTCTCAATTGGGCTGGTATTCCCAGTCCACCACCTGAAGCATCTGCTTTGTTATGCTTATGGACAGAACTGGCCTTGTGTGTTGCATCTTCGCCCTGGGATCCCTTTAGTACAGGGTAGATCAGGCTCCTCCCCACCTGCATTTCTACAGTGTGACGGGCAAGCAACTGTGGTTGCTGCTGGTGAGGCAAAGAAGGTGGTCTGCCCTCACCTCTCAAGGAACGTAATAATACAGAGCCTGAGTTCACGTAATATGCTAAGCCAAAAACGTATGGTTAATAAGCTACTGTATGCTTAATGTTTTGGATGAATTTAGCCAACTGTGATTTATTTAATAATCATAGGTAAGCTAAACATGGTTTGGCACATTTATAAACATAGCATACAGCTTACCTCCCATCATTCCTTGTCAGGTGGCATGACATATAGGCTAGACTTGAACAAAACACTAGGCTAAAATGCATTTGTCTATTTGTATGAACCCTGACCATGTGGCAGCTTATATTCAGGGTGGACTGCAAATGCAGGTGATTAGTAAAGCACGGTTTTATCAAACTTAAATAAGGATATTGTGAAACCACAAGGGTAGTTAACTCACTATTTTCTAGTCTTCAGAAGGATTGGGAATAGTATAAGCACTCTGAGCCATGGCTTTTTAAACAACACAATTCACATGAAATGCTAAACCTCAAACAATTAAAACACATTTTGGCTTTGCATACTATGTAAACACATCCCCTATATTGTTTGGAATTAGCTGCTATAAAAGGCAAGGGCAGTAAATAGTGGTTGGATTTGTTTCATTTGTTTAACAATAGTTTATTGAATGTCAGAATAGACTAGATTTGCCCAACATGCTAAACTGTAAACCATGCCTTTACAAATCTTAACCACTGGGTTAATTTATGCCACTAATCCACAATGTGATTTGATTCTGACTTACAGTGATATATGAACCTAGTTTTTGTGGGTTTCAAACCATAGTTTAAGGCTTACCATTGTGGGCACTAGGCTACTAAAGCTTGTTCTACAAGTCATCTTTAAAGCAAATTATGACTTTCACAAACCCAGCAAATGTTGGGTAACCTTCCCCATCTTATCTCCTGCAGCAACCAAGTTAGCTCTCAGATATTATTGGTACAGCCACAGAAGCATTAAGACTGGATTCCCAAAATTGGAAAGCTAGAACCAGAAACAGTTTTGGGGCACCAGCCCAACCTAACAGGGAATGACCTTCTCTTCCTTACATCAGACAAATATTTCCAAGTTCAAGAAACTAGGAAACTGCTCTGTGACAGGGTTCACTCATGTTAATAATGTTATATCATTTTGACTTTACACAAAGTATGAACCCAGCCATTGTGATTGACTCAGTAAGCATGATGAAGCACACATGAATTAGTAGGAGGTGTAAACCCATTCATTGTTTTATCCAGCAAAGTTCTAGGAAAATAATTGTGACAATGAAAAACAATACACTTATAGCTCATGTTGTACTAGTTTATAAAAAATAGAATATAAGTTGCATTTTACTGTGGAAGAACAATCTCCTCCTTCTGACTTTCTGACTAGGTTTGCACATTGTGCAAAACTAAAATGCGGTGTTTTAGCTTAACAAGCCATATGGTCCTAGCCATAACTTATGGCTAGCATTACTCCCCCTCCCCACATGCCAGCACCCCTTCCACATAGAGCAACTTACATTCACTGACTGCTCCTTCGGAATATGTTTCTTGGTCTCCTTTTCCCGAGAGCTGAGCATTTCTTCTCGCTTGCACCTGCCACTCAATGGCTTGTCAGTTTCGCCTGCGTGCTCGAGGCCCACTGGGATGCTCCCATCTGTTTCGGATGCATCCAGCTCTTTCTCTAGCTCCTCCATCTCCTCTGGAGACAAAGTGGACAGTAAGTTGTCAATATCTGGATCCTCACTGACTTGCCGCCGGTATTTGGCTACTCTGGACATCTTGGCAGCTTGCGAGAGGACACTCTGTGATATATGTGAGTATATGTGATTGTGTATCTATGAAAAAGCAAGCTAAGAAAACCCCAGAGAGTTAGGATTTCTGTAAAGCCAGGTTCTTTCTGGTACTGTAGAGGTGTTGAAATGTTATGTGTCAGAAACCAAACCTTCTCTACAGCCTGGATTATACTGGCCATGCAGATGTAGAGAAGCTGGCCAATGAAAAGTGACAGCAGTCCAGCCAAGAGTAGGGAAGCCAATCACACAAGACAGGAGGTGGAGCTGATGTCCATCAGAGGAGTTTGAAACCTGAGGACATTCCAGGGAATCTTGAAGTGCTGCATGACCAAATTTAGTCTTGAACATTTAGTTTTTTAAAGGCAATGAAAGAGAAACTTGCAAATTTTTTAAAAAGGAAAGCAAAACAAAATCCAGTAAGCTGCTGGCTGGCTGCATGGATGCAGAGATGAACACAAAATCTTTAAGTATGTATATCAAGTGCTCGCATATCTAAAAATGAATGTATCTCATTGTTGGCACTCGGTATCCTCTCATTTTACACTTCTCTCGATAATAAAATGTGTAAAATCAGAATATGCCTGAAGCTTTTTAATTTAAACGAAAGATTCAGTTTGTTGAAATCAGCGTATCTTCTACTTCTCTATTGAAAATAAATGAGTTTTCGATATAATCTTTCTTTTGAATCTTACACAAAACAGACAAATGACAGAAAATTATAGTCATCACTGTGGTACGGCACACTTTCAATGCATAGCTAATTAAACAAGCCCCCAACCCCCATTAACATGTGGTTTAAAGCTAGATGTAAAATCCATTAGATTTTCTTTGGAATAAATTTGCATAGAATTAGATTGCCTATCTACAATTGCTAGTAAGTGGAGAGCTGAGAACATTAGAATGTATCTTCCATTCTAATCTGGGAGATTTTCAGTGAAAACAATTTAGATCTTTCAGTCCTTCTCTGAAGATGTTCTATTTTACATTGCTAGCAAAATATAGGGATAGTAGCTTCTGAGTAGTCCTGGAACTATTCCTGAAAAGGTTTTTCTTCCTCAGCTTTTATTTCAAAAACCCACTAAATGCCATAGCAGCATTATTGGTAGGATTGTCAGGTTTTAAATTATTATAAATTAATTCAAATTTAATTTCACAAACCGATGTCTTACCAAAATGTTGAACAAGAACTCCATTTTGAGTGTGCCAGGCTGGGGAATCCTGACCCAAATACTCCACCCATATATTTTTTTATGCAAAGGAATACCGAGGGTCTGTGCCTCTTCTCCTGCTTTTTCTGCAGCCTACCTTCTCCGCCTTCTTTTGCCTGCTTTGTAACAGCCAGCATTTACACTGGAAGGTCATTTCTAGAAATGATGCTGAAGAACTATTGCTTGGTTCATTGCTTAATGCTTACATTAAGTTTTATCCAAGTTAGTGTTTTCCAGATATGTTCAACTTCAAAATGAGCTAGCCAATGGGATGGTTGGTCTGCATCATTATTTATTATTCTTAATGATATCTGAAAGAAATGATAGTGATTTTAATCAAAATTTTAAGAAACATAATTCCAGAAAATATACTACACATATAATCAAAACTGGATTGTGTCATTAAGAAAGATATCTGAATGAACATATCAAATTAATTATGACTGTATTAATGTATAGCCACACTATATATATATATATTTTTCAAACTGCAGCATTACCAGACCTTGTGAATTTTAGTGCAATCTAATAATTGCTGGAGCAAAGTCAAAATACATTCTTTTTTACCTAGGCTTTTGTCCAATCCCCCCTCAGACTTTTCCTAAACATCTTTACAAACGTTGCACCCCATCTGCTGACAGTCTCTGTTACTACATGACATGTAAAATGTTAGTATATGATGTAAATGTAGTGCAATGCTGCAACTTTGCATTACTGCAAATAAAAGCCCCACTGGCCTTCTGTCCTCTACTCCTGCTGAACTAGATAGATGTTTGAAGTATGGTGTTGTTATTTTGCTTTCAGTTTGAGTACTTTGAGCTTGTTCACACAATTGTTGTTGTTGTTTAGTCGTTAAGTCGTGTCCGACTGTTCGTGACCCCATGAACCATATTGCGCCAGGCCTTCCTATCTTTCACTGCCTCCCTGAGTTTGCTCAATTTCATGCTCATTGCTTCAGTGATGCTATCTAGCCATCTCATCCTCTGCCGTCCTCTTCTCCTTTTGCCTTCCATCTTTCCCAACATCAGGGTCTTTTCCAAAGAGTCCTCTCTTCGCATTAGGTGACCAAAGTATCTGAGCTTGAGCTTCATTATCAATCCTTCCAATGAGCAATCAGAGTTGATTTCCTTTAAGATTGACTGGTTTGACCTCCTAGCAGTCCAGGGGACTCTTAAGAGTCTTCTCCAGCACCACAGTTCAAAGGCATCAATTCTTCGGCGTTCAGCCTTCTTGATGGTCCAGCTCTCACAGCCATACATTACTACTGGAAAAACCATAGCTTTGACTATGCGGATCTTTGTCGGTAAGGTGACGTCTCTGCTTTTTAATATGCTATCTAGGTTTGCCATAGCTTTCCTCCCAAGGAGCAAGCGTCTTTTAATTTCATGGCTGCAGTCTCCGTCTGCGGTGATCTTGGAGCCCAAATAAATGAAGTCTGTTACTGCTTCCATTTCTACCCCTTCTATTTGCCAGGGATTGATGGGTCCAGATGCCATGATCTTAGTTTTTTTAATGTTGAGTTTCAAGCCAGCTTTCGCACTCTCCTCTTTCACCCTCATCAAGAGGCTCTTTAGTTCTTCTTCACTTTCTGCCATTAGGGTGGTATCGTCTGCATATCTGAGGTTATTGATGTTTCTCCCTGCAATCTTAATTCCGGCTTGTGATTCTTCCAGCCTGGCATTTCTCATGATGTACTCTGCATATAGGTTAAATAAGCAGGGTGACAGTATACAGCCTTGTCGTACTCCTTTCCCTATTTTGAACCAATCGGTTGTTCCATGACGGTTCTAACTGTTGCTTCTTGGCCCGCATACAGATTTCTCAGGAGACAGGTAAGGTGGTCTGGTATCCCCATCTCTTTCAGAATTTGCCACAGTTTGTTGTGATCCACACAATCAAAGGCTTTTGCATAGTCAATGAAGCAGAAGTAGATGCTTTTCTGGAACTCTCGTGCTTTCTCCATGATCCAGCGAATGTTGGCAATTTGATCTCTAGTTCCTCTGCCTCTTCGAAACCCAGCTTGTACATCCGGTAGTTCTCGGTTCACGTACTGCTGAAGCCTAGCTTGTAGGATTTTGAGCATAACCTTGCTAGCATGTGAAATGAGTGCAATTGTGCGATAGTTTGAGCATTCTTTGGCATTGCCCTTCTTTGGAATTGGAACGTAAACTGACCTTTTCCAATCCCGTGGCCACTGTTGCGTTTTCCAAACTTGCTGGCATATCGAGTGCAGCACTTTAACAGCATCGTCTTTTAGTATTTTAAATAACTCAGCTGGAATACTGTCATCTCCACTAGCTTTGTTGTTAGCAATGCTTCCTAAGGCCCACTTGACTTCACTCTCTAGGATGTCTGGCTCAGGGTCAGTGACCACACCAGCATGGACATCAGGGACATTAAGATCTTTCTTGTATAGTTCTTCTGTGTATTCTTGCCACCTCTTCTTAATCTCTTCTGCTTCTGTTAGGTCCCTGCCTTTTTTGTCCTTTATCATGCCCATCTTTGCACTGAAAGTTCCTTTGATATCTCCAATTTTCTTGAAGAGATCTCTAGTCTTCCCCATTCTATTGTTTTCTTCAATTTCTTTGCATTGTTCATTTAAGAAGGCCTTCTTATCTCTCCTTGCTATTCTCTGGAAATCTGCATTCAGTTGCTTATATCTTTCCCTTTCACCCTTGCTTTTCGCATTCCTTCTTTCCACAGCTATTTGTAAAGCCTCATCAGACAGCCATTTTGCTTTCTTGCATTTCTCTTTGGGATGGTTTTAGTTGCTGCCTCTTGTACAATGTTACAGACCTCCGTCCATAGTTCTTCAGGCACTCTGTCTACCAAATCTAATCCTCTAAATCTATTCATCACCTTCACTGTGTACTCACATGGAATATGATCTAAGTCATACCTGAGTGGTCTAGTGGTTTTCCCTACATTCTTCAATTTAAGCCTAAATTTTGCAGTAAGAAGCTCATGATCTGAGCCACAGTCAGCTCCTGGTCTTGTTTTTGCCGTCTGTATAGAGCTTCTCCATCTTTGGCTGCAAAGTATGTAATCTATCTAGTTTCGGTATTGACCATCTGGTGATGTCCATGTGTAGACTCGTCTCTTGGTTCACACAATGCCAAGGAAGAAATGTGATAATACAGTGTGTATCTTTTCCCAACAAAAACATCAGGAGCCCGGGAGCAATTTTTCCAACTATTTTTTTTTAATTAAAAGGAATATGCTTTTGTGAGCCGCAGCTCATTTCATCATATGTATGAAGTGGCTTGACTGATGTAGGATTTAAATTGGGGGGAGGTGGGGGGAATTGTTAAGTGACAAAGTACATGCAATCTGTCTCACATATAATCTGCATCTGCATAACCAACCTGCCTTCCCCTCCTTTTCCGCCCACCTCACCCCAATTTAAATCTTAATAAAATTTGTTAATCAAAAAGGGTGCTGCCAGACTCCTGATTTTTTTGCCATCATAGACTAACATGGCTCTCCTTCTACAATGTATTTTCTTGGTTTTTACTTCCCACTCAAATGTATTTAAAGTTGATACAGTATGATTTACTAAGATCATCAATCTCCAAAATAAAGCCTTCATGACAGAATGTCATACCCTTCATTTTGAAGGATAATTTAAAAAGGACTTTTTTTTTTTGTGCCTTCAAATTACTAGCTCCTTCAGTTTTCTTGGCAAGATTTCAGAAGTGGTTTGCCATTGCCTTCTTCCTAGGGCTGAGAGAAAGTGACTGGCCCAAGGATACCCAACTGGCTTTGTGCCTAAGGCAGGACTAGAACTCACAGTCTCCTGATTTCTAGCCTGGTGGCTTAACCACTACACCAAACTGGCCCTCCAATTATTAATTTAGTCTAATTCAAAATATAATGTAAGATTACAAAACGACATTAAAAACAAAGCATATCAAATGAATCAAGCCAATATGAACTCATATTTCCAGTACTACCAGAACCTAGGCAGCCTTCTCTTGTAGCTAATATTGAATAGATCAGATTGGCATGCATATCTCTAAACACTCACTACTTTGTTCAGAAGTTCACTCTAAAGGTTTGTTCATACAGATACCAATGGAAAAGTTCAGTAATCTTTCCCTCTTGACCTATTTTCTACTTTTTCTTTGTACTTTTGCAAAACCTGTTGTTCTTATTTAGAAATGCTGCAATGGTTTTTAAATCAAGAGACTAAACTTGTTTAATGGTTGTTGGTATTATTTTTACTTTTATCTGGTAAAGTTCTATTAAACAGAAAATGTGCAGATTCATTATATCTGTTCATATACTTCCCTGACAATGGGGACACTAATGGATGGAATACCCATGCCTTCCCCTTGGAGATCTCCTATGACAGTGAAATATACTTAAATGGGTCTTAGACTGGGAGGAAGTGCTTATAGTTTGTACATGCCTCAAACTTTGTATGATACCCTCCGGATATATTGGACTGTATCTCCCACCCCACAGCCAACATTCTGCTTGGAATGATGGAAGTTGTAGTCCAACAATCCATAAGGCTAATGCTCATCCAAGTTTTACTATTTTTTGTTATTAATTTTCATTCTCTGGATTGTGATCCCCATTACCTGACCTCTAATGAAAGCACAGCATGATTTTTGATGTGATTATGCTATGATCTTCCAGATTAGTGGTTTATACTGTTACCCACCCATTGCTGTAAATGTAAAGCCTGTGTGGGTTACCAATTGCTGCCTCCTCCTTCACCCTGCACTACCATCTACATGTTCTACCGGTCAGCTGGGCTATTTTTGAACAGAGATTTTAGTGTTAGAGCCATGTTCAAGAATAGGCCAATTGATAGGTAACAGGTGGACGATGGGATGAAAGGAGTACAGAGTGGGCTCCCTTCTATTTCACTCTATAGCCCCCCCTCCCAGTGCCTGTCATCTTTTAGTCAGGCAACTTGGCAGGTAACTAAACCTGCCTTTCTAAATATCCATTTAAACCAAGGTTCTCCAAAGTGGTCAATATTGACCCCCAAGGGTCGATGGAACTATCCATTATTGTTGTTGTTGTTACAGTTGGTCGCAGAGTCAGCCAGATGTTTAGCCTGGATTTGGCATTGTTATCCAACTATCAAGTTCTTCCCAAGGACCTGGGATAGGCAGATGTTGTTGTTTGATGGTGTTGAAGATACCGTTGCAGGATATAAGCTGTTCCAAGTAAAGCCGCCTTTTGCAATTGACTGATGGTGATTTTGCCAATACCAATAGGCTTCAAGTAGTGCTCCAGATATTTTGTGATTGCACCTAAGATGCCTATAGCTATTGGTACTGCCTTTGCTTTCTTTTGCCATACTCGTTCTATTTGCAGGTCGTTATATTTTGTGATTTTCTCCAATTCTTTCTCTTCTATTCTGCTGTCTCCAGAGATTGCAATGTCCACTATCCAGACTTTTTTGTCTTTCTTATCAACAGTTGTTAAGTCTGGGGTGTTATGTGGCAGGTGCTTGTCTGTTTGAATTCTAAAGTCCCAGAACCCTTTAGCTTCTTCATTTTCTATTACTTTGTTTTGGGGTCCCACCAGTTCTTGCTTGCAGGCAAATGGTATTTCTTGCAGATATTCCAATGCACCATTGTTGCTACTTTGTCATGCCACTGTTTGTAGTCAGTCTGTGTGATCTTCATCATCATCATCATCATCATCATCCATAATACTGTTAAAGTAGTATTTATTAAATTATTTTCATGTGATAAATATTTGGGGGTCGATGAACAATCTGAAACTTCATGAAGTGGTCAATGAGCTGAAGAGTTTGGGGACCCCTGATTTAAACTTACCCCATCCCACATAAAGAGCAATTGGTTGTTGCTTTTCCTGCTAGCAAATGATATCTGATGCAGGGGGTGTCCAAGGGGTTGGGTGTGCTAAATTTGCAGTAGGTGATATTGATGCATGTTTCACCTGCCATCTTGCAGATTGCAACCCCACTGCAGATGCCACTGGCTTGATGGGAGATGCAACATAGCTAGAGGAATCCACCAATTTCTTTCCTAAAGGGAACACAGGTAGTCCTTGGCTAACAACAGTAATTGGGACCAGGAATTCCATCGCTAAGCAACACGGTACTAAAGCGCAACATCACATTACCATGCTGACTTACAATGGCAGTTCCAGTTGCGGTCATTAAGCAAATCCCGTGCAGTCGTTAGGTGCAATGTCACGTGATTGCCATTTGTGACCTGCTGCTGGCTTCCTCATTGACTTTGCTTGTCAGAAAACGGCAGTGAAGGTCGCAAATGGCAATCATGTGACCACGGGATGCTGTGACTGCCGCAATTGCAAGCCAGTTGCCAAGTGCCTGAATCGCGATCACGTCACCATGGGGATGCTGCGACAGCTGCAACTTCGAGGACCGGGTGTTAAGTCTCCTCATTCAGCACCATCATAACTTCGAATGGTTGCTGAATGAATGATCATTAACTGAGGACTATCTGTGAATAAAACAGCAGCACTTGCTGACCTTGTCATTGTAACAGAACAGGGGCCAGCAATGGGAACAGTCAGGGAAGGGTAGACAGGACTAGGCTTCAGCTCTCTGGAAGAGCCTGACATACTATTTTATCATGATGCATCATTTTCCAGGAAATAAAGTTCAGTATTCTAGTTACCGTATAGACCCACAGATAAACCCATCTATGGATAAACCAAACCCAATTTTGGGGGTGTATTTTGGGATTCTTAGCTTATCCACAAGTATATACGGTACTCTGTAGCCTCAGCAAACATTTGGAAAGAACTCTGCCTAGAAAATAAGGAAATAATCTCTGCCCACCCTCTGTTCACCATGGTGGTAAACATACACTGCATTACTCCTTGTGGTCAAGATTGAATGCTATATATAAAAATAGAAGCCTTTTTATTACAGGCATGATAATTTGGTTTGTATTTAAGCTTTTTTGTTGTTCTATTATCTTTGTTTTTATTTTTCTGTTTCAGTATTTACTTTTGGATATTAAAGCAATGAAAAACAAATGTTTAAAAATTGCACGCCAGCACACCCATCGATAAAAGCCAGGAGCTGCTTTGTTTTCATTAAAAAGAAATACTTTTTCAATAAACACCACTAAGAGTTCTTAAAGAAAGAGCTCTTCCTTAGAGACGTGTATTGCACAGGTACAGAAATTTGCACACACTATACCCTTGGCCAAAAGTTTTGAGAATGACACAAAGATTAATTCTCACAAGGTCTGCTGCTCCAGTGTTGGAAGATCTTCGTGCAGATGTTACGATGGTATACTGAAGTATAAGTACAAGCATTTGCATAAGTGTCAAAGGCTTTTATTGACAGTTACATTAAGTTTATGCAAAGAGTCAATATTTGCAGTGTTGACCCTTCTTTTTCAAGACCTCTGCAATTCACCCTGGCATGCTGTTAATCAACTTCTTGGCCACATCCTGACTGATGGCAGCCCATTCTTGCATAATCAATGCTTGGAGTTTGTCAGAATTCGTGGGCTTTTGTTTGTTCACCCGCCTCTTGAGGATTGACAAGTTCTCAATGGGATTAAGGTCTGGGGAATTTCCTGGCCATGGACCCAAAATCTCAATATTGTGGTCCCCAAGCCACTTAGTTATCACTTTTGCCTTATGGCAAGGTGCTCCATCATGCTGGAAAAGGCATTGTTCGTCACCAAACTGTTCTTGGATGGTTGGGAGAAGGTGCTCTTGGAGGATGTTTTCGTACCATTCTTTATTCATGGCTGTGTTCCTAGGCAAAATTGTGACTGAGCCCACTCCCTTGGCTGAGAAGCAACCCCACACACGAATGGTCTCAGGATGCTTTACTGTTGGCATGACACAGGACCAATGGTAGCGCTCACCTTTTCTTCTACGGACAAGGTTTGTTCCAGATGCCCCAAACAATCGGAAAGGGGATTCATCAGAGAAAATTACTTTACCCCAGTCCTCAGTAGTCCAATCCCTGTACCTTTTGCAGAATGTCAGTCTGTCCCTGATGTTTTTCCTGGAGGGAAGTGGCTTCTTTGCTGCCCTTCTTGTCAACAGGCCATCCTCCAAGAGTCTTTGCCTCACTGTGCGTGCAGATGCACTCACGCCTGCCTGCTGCCATTCCTGAGCAAGCTCTGCACTGGTGGTGCCCCGATCCTGCAGCTGAATCACTTTTAGGAGACGGTCCTGGCGCTTACTGGACTTTCTTGGGCACCCTGAAGCCTTCTTCACAACAATTGAACCTCTCTCCTTGAAGTTCTTGATGATCCAATAAATGGCTGATGTAGGTGCAATCTTAGTAGCAGCAATATCCTTGCCTGTGAATCCCTTTTTGTGCAAAGCAGTGATGGCTCCACGTGTTTCCTTGCAGGTAACCATGGTGAACAGAGGAAGAACAATGATTTCAAGCACCACCCTCCTTTTAAAGCTTCCAGTCGGTTATTCTAACTCAATCAGCATGACAGAGTGGTCTCCAACCTTGTCCTGGTCAACACTGACACCTGTGTTAACAAGGGAATCACTGACATGATGTCAGCTGCTCCTGTTGTTGCAGGGCTGAAATGCAGTGGAAATGTTTTTTGGGGATTAAGTTCATTTTCATGGCAAAGAGGGACTTTGCAATTAATTGCAATTGATCTGACCACTCTTCATAACATCCTGGAATATATGCACATTGCCATCTTCCGCTCTGGAGCAGCAGACCTTGTGAGAATTAATCTTTGTGTCATTCTCAAAACTTTTGGCCAGGACTGTACAGTCCACGCTCAGAGCACAGCTCTTTCCCCGGTTCTTCCGCCGCTCACCCCTCTTTGCCGCGCAAAAGGCAGCCCCGTCCAGTCACAAAAACCCAATCACCGGCTGCCACCCAGGAATTCTTTCCAACCCGGGGACCTCCCTACAGAACCGCCCATCAAACGTCATTAAAAAGAACTTCACCCCTTCATAGTGCGACACACGCGTAGGAAATGATAGGGAAACGTCATTTAAACTCCCGATAAAACTAGTCGGCCCTGATTCTTTGTCACTGTGTTCTACCTTCAGCATATCCGTCGTCAAAATTTAAAGTATCCAATGAATCGAATGTACTAAATCAATCGACGCAGATCGTTAATTTAACACTGTGTTATTCCATTGCTTTCCTACCTCTGGTGCTTAGAAAACCCCACTTGGGAGACCTTCCCCCGCGTTTATAACATAGAAATCCAACACCGGAATTAAGAGCTACTTTTCCTCCTAGTTTTCTTTTGCCCTGGCACCCCCAGTGCAAACTGGAGGCCAAAACGGGGGGGCCACGACGCCCAGATAGCGTGACGAGAGCGGCTTTCGCCCTGCCCTTCCCTTCCCTTCCCTCCCCTCCCTTCCCACGCACGCCTTCCGCGCCGCTCAGCTCCGGAATTGAGCCGGCCCCTTCAGGTCGGGCGGCCAATGGCTGCGCCTTGCGTCGCCGGGGCCCGAAAGCCGCCTGATTCACAAGCCGGCGAGCGTCTGACTCTGCGCGTCACGCGGCCGTGTGGAAGCCGGGACGAAGATGGAGGAGTACGCGCGGGAGCCTTGGTGAGCAGCGTCCGTGGCCCCGGCGCCCCTCCCCGCCTGCCTTTCTCCCGCGCGGGGGCGGCTCCGTCCTTAATGGGGGCGTTAGGGAACCGCGCCGCTGCTCTTCCTCCTGCCGCGGCGTGCGGCCGGTCACCTTGGGGGTGAGGGACGGGCGGGTCAGCCGTTCGCTCCTCGTAGAGGGCAAGGACTCGGGGTGTCCCCGGGGCGGACGCCTTGCCGCCGCCGCGGTTCCCTTGAACCGAAAGAGGCAGCGTCGGCTACGCTCCTTTGCGGTGACCGGAACCGGGAGGCCTTTGACGGGGAAGCGTCCCGACTTCTAGGCGAGAGGAGGCACGTGGGACACAATGGCTGCGCGAGGCTTTGTTAGACTGGACGTGCCCTGAGATGCTCCTTGCCGGTTTGGCAAGCTTGGCGTCTGTAAACATCAGTCCAACTTCTAGTCCATCCTCTGAGGACTGTGGTCTTCAGATGTTGCAGAACTACTGTACCATTCCCAGCAACTAATCCACAGGATCAAAAGCAAGGGATGTTGTAAATAGTAACTCAGCACCATATATATCCCCATCTCTGCTGTTAATTATAATACAGTACCTCCTGCTTGCTGGCGTCTTGCAGAGGAGGATTAGGTTGATTTTTGCCTGACAAAGAAAGTGTGTGTTACTTTCTTAAGCAACTGTGGATGCTTTGAATGATTAAAATTGGCCAGTAAAACAGATATGCTGAAAGATATTAGTATGCATGCTTGTGTTCAGAGGTATTAATTGGCGAATGCAAACAAAAATGTATGTGGGATTTCAGCTACTTTTTGGAGGTACGGTGTTCAAAATGCAACATTGGTTTCTAGGATGTACCTGTGTGCTGTAGAGACTCCTGTTTGGGCAGAAGTTACTTCATGCATTAATTTTGTTTTGGAAGACGCACTGATTTTATAAATACTTGTGTTTGCTTATGTTTTATTTATTTAAAACAATTGCAGTCCTGGTCCTATTTAAAGAAGCCTGATCTCATTTAAAAATCTTGAAATAGGGAGAGTGAGCCCCCTTGCTTCATTGCACTTGCCATCTTTTATCTTTTATTGATTTTATTGTAATTTCTTTGATTGTTGTGAGCTGCCCAGAGTCGTTGAGAGTCAGGTGGCATACAAGTTTAATAAAATTATTATTATTTGAATTCACTGAGCTGTCTGGGTATTGTTGCAGCTTATCTTTTTCACTTCCTTAGGTAGAAGGGGAGATGCAGGGGAGCTTCGAATAATTTATTCAGTGTGATTTTTCACGATATTTGTCTTTAAGAAATTATATATCTCTACTTAATTCAGTGATTTTTCAGTGGAAAATTGTTTTTGAAAAGGCATATATAGCATATCAAGTGGTGAAATAGAAATGAACAGCTCAGCCCATTGAGAGACTGAGACAACCAGGCTGAGGATAGATCATCCTGGAAGTAATCTGTTTCTATCTGATTGCTAAGAGTTGATGCTGACTTGATGGCACTTAATCAGTAATGTGAACCAAAATATCATGGGCCTTTATTAGGGCATGTTACAGTGCCCTCCCCTGAGCACTGTTACACTGCGGATACCACAGTGTTCCTTTAGCACATCATCTTTATCTGTGTGGAACAGAAGAAGTTGAATCAATCACAGAAGTCCTTTTATACTGTAGATTTTATTTGACAAAGCATGACAATATTTTCTTTCTTTTAGCAGCAATCCTAGACCATTCAGATGACTTCTGTGTTGATTTCCTTCTTGCAGACAAGATCTTTTAATGTAACATATAATGTTGCAAAGTTTTGTTTCCTAGCCTCAAGACTGTGGCAGGGGATCCACAATGAAAAATGAAGTACATACTGTGTTTGCTTGGTTTTTGTTTTGGCCTTTTTGGGGGGGGGGGTATTTGTCAGTGGGGTAATGGCCATAATAAATTGAAGCTGAAATAAACTGTGGAATTGTTTGTTATGATGTTTACAAGATTTTTAATACATGTATTATTTTCTTTAGCCCCTGGAGAATAGTGGATGATTGTGGTGGTGCTTTCACAATGGGGGCCATCGGTGGAGGCATCTTTCAAGCCATCAAAGGATTCAGAAATTCCCCAGTGGTGAGTTAAAATAATTTCTAGAGGATAAGGTTTATGATTACTTTTTCTGTAGTATTTAAATACAGTGCTTTGGAAATAATGAATTCAGTGCAAATAATTATATTTTATGAATACATAATAATATATAATGAAGCATATTTTTTTAAATCCCTATTTCTATGAAATTATAAAATCATATAAACATATATAGCCACCCATCTACCAGAAGGAACTCTGGGCAGTGAACAAGGATCAAAACCACAGTATAATTAAAACAAAAAACCATCTAAAACAATGCTGAAGCCCCAAAGAAACTTACATCCATCAACCAGTTCCTTCAGCATCCCAGCTCCAGTGCCTGGGGGAAAAGCCAGGTCTTCACTGCTTTCTTGAAGGCCAATAGGGTCAGGGCTGGATAAGATTTTTGTCTTATTCCCCCAAAGTCCTTGCTTTGTTGATTCACAAGACTGGCAGCTACTCTTGCCTTGTTAATTTACAAGTCTGGTAGCTGTTGATGGGATTGGGGGGAGGTTTCTATGTGCTGAGGCCCAACTTCTTTTGTCTGATTCAGCTGACATTTTTTTCTTTGTTTCCTTAACAACTTGTTTCCTTCTTATCTACCTCCCTGAAGGGATCTTTTAGACAAGATTCCTGGCTTTTTGTTCTCTCTGCTTACATGCCTGCTCCATCTTTTAGTTATGGCAGCTTCAGCCTAGTCTCACATAGGCACCATGACAGAGAAGGCATGCTTCCAAAGCCCCACCAGAGGACACTATTTCATCAAGAGGACTCGAAGCATGCCCACCCTGTTAGATTTAGTGGGACAGGCAGAAACCACAAGGGGTACATGGTCCCACAAATAACCTGGCCTCATGCCATTTAGGGATTTAAATGTGATGACCAGTTCCTTCAGTTGCACCTGGAAGTCAGCTGGGAGCCAGTGCAACTCACACAGCAGTAGTGTTATGTGGGTGTACTGCAATGCACCCATTACTCTCCATGCTGCTTATTCTGGACCAGCTGCAGCTTCTGAATGCTCTTCAATAGCAGCCCCATGTAGAGCATGTTGCAATAGTTCACACGATTTATTTTTGACAAAGCCATGCTGACTTAACAATCACAGCATTGTTTCAAGATGCTTACAAATGGATTGCTTTATTCTCTGCTGTAACTCCTTTCTAGCTATTGATGTTAGGTTCACTGGTCAGTAATTACTGGGAATGTAGTAATTACGTTCCCTTTTTTAAAAGAGGGACTACAGTATATTTGCTCTTCTCTAGTCCTCTGGTATTCTCCCAGTTCTCCAGAATATTTCAGGGATAACTGACTGAGGTCCCAACAGCTCTTCAGCCAGTTCCCTCAGTGTTGTATAGTGTATTTCATCAGGGTCTGTGGATGTGAAAGCATTTGAGTTAACTAGAAGATCCTTTACCACTTCCTTACTGGCCTACATCCTTTTTTGCTGTGTTCATTTCCAGTCTATGCTACTCAAATCACCATTTACTTTGGATGTAAAGACAGAGGTAAAATAGGAGTTCCTTTGCTTCTTAGTCATCTGCTAAGATTTCTTTATTTGGATTAAGTGGTGAACCCACTCCATCCTTTGTCTTCCTCTTGCTATTAACATATTTGAAGAAGTCCTTCTTGCTAGATTTTGCTCCTCTTGTTAGCCTTAGCCCATTTTCCATTTTTGCTCTCCTGAACTTATTCCTATGTTTCTAAGCTGAAGTTTTGTAGACTTCCTTGATCATTAACTCTTCCTTCCAATTGCATTGAGCATCATTCTTTAATATCAGCCTCTTTGTGAGCTGCCTATTCAACCACATTGACTCATTTAGATGTCTCCTGGTTTGCTTTCTCACTAATATTGTTTAAGACTTAAATCCTTAATTTCCATTCAAAGAAGTCCCAGTCATCTACGACAACTTTGCCTTTAAGGTTTTCTTCCTATGGCATCTTCCTTATTTCTTTTAGTTTATTAAAATTGGTATTTCTAAAACCCATGGTCTATGTTTGACTGTTTTTCACCAAGCGAAAGAGAACATTATGACCAGTGCAGTTCAAGGATTTATTTGACATCTTGTGTTTGACAAAATTAGTCTTCCAACAGATGTTTTAGTAGCTAAGATCTCCTATCACAACCACTTAATGGTTTTTTGAGGCTTCTTTAATACATTTATTTATTTATTTATTTAATACATTTTGAGGCTGCTTTAATACATCTTCATCTACTTCTTTTGATTGGATTGGTGGTTGGTGACAGAATCTTAGTAAGATGCCCTGTTTGTTAGTTTGCCCTTTCTTCTTAATCCAGATGCTTTCCACACTCATGTTACTGTCATTCTAGTGGACCTCTATATACAGTGGTGCTTAAAAGTTTGTGAACCCTTCTGAATTTTCAATATATCTGCATAAATATGACCTAGAACGTGATCTGTTTTTCACACATCCTAAAACGAGATAAAGAGAACACAAACAAATGAATCAAAAACTTTATACTTGTTCATTTATTTATTGAGGAAAATGATCCAAAGCTACATATATATGTGGCAAAAGTATGCGAACCTTTGCTTTCAGTAACTGGTGTGCCCCCCTTGGGCAGCAATAACTGCAACTAAATGTTTCCAATAATTTTAATTAGTCCTGCGCATTGGCTTGGAAGAGTTTTAGCCCATTCCTTCTTACAGAACAGCTGCAACTTGGGGATATTGGGCTTTAGGTCCTTCTACAACATTTCCCTAGGATTAAGGTCAGGACTTTAACTTGGCCATTCCAAAATATTAACCTTCTTCTGCTTTAACCATTCTTTGGTCATATGACTTGTGTCTTTTGGGTTGTTGTCTTGCTGTATGACCCTCTTTCTCTTGAACTTCAGTTCACAAACAGATACCCTGACATGTTCCTGTAGAATTTGTGGGTATAATTCAGAATTCATAGTTTCATCAATGATGGCAAGCTATCCTGGTCCAGGGGCAGCACAGCAGGCCCAAACCATGATAAGGCCACCACCATGTTTCACAGATGAGATAAAGTTCTTATGCTGGAATGCAGTGTTTGCTGTTTGCCAAACATAACACTTTTCATTCAAGCCAAAAAGTTCTATTTTGGTCTCATCCATCCACAGAGCATTCTTCCAATAGCCTTCTGACTCATCCATGTGGTCTTTCACAAATTGTAGATGGGCAGCAATGTTCTTTTTGGAGAGTAGTGGCTTTCTCCTTGCTGATGGTGTCAGTCAAGAACACTGACATTCGCCAGTGCAAGAGAGGCATTTACTTCCTTAGGCATTACCCTGGGGTTCTTTGAGACTTCCCGGCATATTGCATGCCTTGCTCTTGGTGAGATCTTGGTCGACCACTCCTGGGGTGGGTAACCAAGGTGTTGAATTGCTTTCCTTTGTACACAATCTGCCTGACAGTGGATTGGTGGAGTCCAAATTGTTTGGAAATAGTTTTGTAACCTTTTCCAGCCTGGTGAGCATCAACAACTGTTTTTTGGAGGTCCTTAGAAGTCTCCTTTGTTCAAACCATGACACATTTTCAATAGTGAATCGCCAGAATTCTGTTCTTTAAATAAGGCAGGGCTTCCCACATGCACACCTGATTATCATCCCATTGATTGAAACACTTGACTTTAATTTCCCTTTCAAATGAACTGATAATCCTAGAGGTTCACGTATTTTTGCCACACACAAATATGTAGCTTTGGATCATTTTCCTCAAAAAATATATGAACAAGTGTAATGTATTTGACTCATTTGTTTAACTGGGTTCTCTTTAGTTTTAGGACTAAAAGTAGAATTTACGTAATGTTCTACAATCTTTCTATTAAAGTTAGTTTTTAGTACAGTTATTAGCTCCGATAAAGCCTGCATATGATTGGGTAGGAAGTAGAAAATACAAGATCAGAATGATCAGTTAAAATTGAAATATCAGAGCAGAGTAACACTGTGTAAAACAGGGTAAAGGACTTGGAGAACTGAAGTGCAACCCTTTGTTTAGTCACTTCTGAAGCAAGTCTGCCTTTCATCTTTCTTTTTACCATTACCCACCTTTCTTATTATGTTTATCACATTTGTATAACCATCTGATTCCATAGCAGCCTTTTTTTTTTGCCCCACCACAATAGCTGTGTGTATATCTAATATACCACTCACAGGACTATTCTCTGAGCCTCTGATGAATTGGACTGTAATTCATGAAAAATTGGTTTAAGGTGGTATAAGATTGTTTTAGATTTACTCTGCCTTTTATCACCCAGACCTTATATAAATGATCAGTGAACAAGCCTATTGTATTCTCAAGCCATATTATCAAAGTGCTTTCTTGATTCTTTCTTATACAGTCATGTGAAAAAGAAAGTACACCCTCTTTGAGTTCTATGGTTTTACATATCAGGACATAATAAAAATCATCTGGTCCTTAGCAGTTCTCAAAAGTAGGTAAATACAACCTCAGGTGAACAATAACCCATGACATACTACACCATGTCATCATTTATTTTACAAAAAGAAAGCCAAAATGGAGAAGCCATGTGTGAAAAACTAAGTACACCTTATGACTCAATAGTTCGTAGAACCACCTTTAGCAGCAATAACTTGAAGTAGTCATTTTCTGTATGACTTTATCAGTCTCTCACATCGTTGTGGAGGAATTTTGGCCCACTCTTCTTTACAACATTGCTTCAGTTCAGTTTGCGGGGATTTGTTTATGCACAGCTCTCTTGAGGTCCTGCCACAGCATTTCAATCGGGTTGAGGTCTGGACTTTGACCAGGCTATTGCAACACTTGATTCTTTTCTTTTTCAGCCATTCTGTTGTAGATTTGCTGGTGTGCTTGGGATCATTGTCCTGTTGCATGACCCAGTGTCGGCCAAGCTTTAGCTGTCAGACAGATGGCCTCACATTTGACTCTAGAATACTTTGGTATACAGAGGAGTTCGTGGTCAATTCCATGACTTCAAGGTGCCCAGGCCCTGTGGCTGCAAACGAGCCCAAATCATCACCCCTCCACCACCGTGCTTGACGGTTGGTATGAGATGTTTGTGCTGATATGCTGTGTTTGGTTTTTGCCAAATGTGGCACTGTGCATTATGGCCAAACATCTCCACTTTGGTCTCGTCTGTCCAAAGGACAGTGTTCCAGAAATCTTGTGATTTGTTCAGATGCAACTTTGCAAACCTAAGTCGTGCTGCCATGTTCTTTTTAGAGAGAAGTGGCTTTCTCCTGGCAACCCTTCCAAACAAACCATACTTGTTCAGTTTTTTTGTAATTGTACTGTCATGAACGTTAACATTTAACATGCTAACTGAGGCCTGTAGAGTCTGAGATGTAACTCTTGGATGTTTTGCAATTTCTCTGAGCATTGCACGGTCTGAACTTGAATTTGCTGGGACGTCCACTCCTGGGAAGATTGGCAACTGTCTTGAATGTTTTCCACTTGTGAATAATCTTCCTCACTGTAGAATGATGGACTTTAAATTGTTTGGAAATGGCCTTATAACCCTTCCCAGACTGATGGGCAGCAACAATTGCTTCTCTAAGATCATTGCTGATGTCTTTACTCTTTGGCATTGTGTTAACACACACCTCAATGCTCGAGACCAGCAAACTCCTAAAACTTTGGCTGTTATAGAGGTAGTCACACTTGCTGATGATCAGTTGATCAAGGGCATTTGATTAGCAGCACCTGGCTGCTACTTAGCCTCTTCATACCTATGGAAGCAGTAAGGGTGTACTTAGTTTTTCACACATGGCTTCTCCATTTTGGCTTTCTTTTTATAAAATAAATGATGACATGGTGTAATATGTCATGTGTTGTTGTTCATGTGAGGTTGTATTTACCTACTTCTGAGAACTGCTAAGGACCAAATGATTTTTATTATGTCCTGATAGATAAAACCATAGAACTCAAAGAGGGTGTACTTTCTTTTTCACACAACCGTAGATGGTGATGAGTAGAATTTGAGCTTAGTGTATCAGACTCAGGACCATAGATTAGACTCTGTAGATTGTAAATTGAATAAAAGCCTTTGGTACTGCTCCAATAGTGTATTTTTACCTCTTCCAGGGTGTAAATTACCGGTTGCGGGGTAGTTTGACGGCTATTAAAACCAGAGCACCACAGCTGGGAGGTAATTATTGTTGTACATTATTGTTTCCTTCTCTGTTAAAAAAAACAAAACTGATTTCTCGAGGGACATAGTCTTTACTTATCTTTAGTACACATGTAACTGAAGAAGGAGGTACTATAGCAAGTAGATAATAGAATTAGTTATTCAGGGGCAGTATGTCTTCTGCTATGTTTGAGGCTTTTCCTTGCTCTATCTCATATATTTCCCCACCTAATACCAGCTTTCAGTTCTGTGAGGTTATACTGGATATGCTAACTTTCACTCCAGCTGTGTTCAGTTACTTCATGAAATGCACTGTTTCATATTCTGGAAGAGTACAGACAAGACTTGTATAATAGAAAGTTTAGATTAGTTTAAAAAAACAATAAATGAAAGAGACAAACTAGCATACGCAATCTTCTTAAATTCCATGGGATTCAGTGAAGTGTATGCACACTTTAAAGATGTATATAGAACATAAATCCAGTTGGAGTAATTATTTGATTTTTTGTCTGAGAGTGAACAAGTTTGCTTTTTTCAGCTGTACTGTTAACCATCATGTGCTTTTGACAATGGAAAGGAGGAGAACAAAAGGCTCTTTTCTTTTAAATCAGGAGTCAACAACACTCATGTCACATTTGTCAATATATTTTTTACTTGGGCATTCCCTTCCTGGGTGGAGAAGGAAGATCACCTCCTTCAAGTGCCATGTCTGCCTAAGCGGGGAGAAAAGAACACTTGGTGGATATCTACCCAGATTTATACTTTGAAAAGCTTTTGTTACCTGGATAGAAAGTAGATTTCTTCTTTCCTGTCTGAGTAGGGAAAAGGTTTTTTAGAAGCATAGATCAGTACTTTCAAGAAGCATCCTTGTATATCTATGTATGTTTGAGAAAATATGAGTGTGCTAAATTCCATTAAGAGAACAAAACTATGATCTTAAGATTGGAAAAAGAGGGTAACTTAGCAGCATTTAACATATGAGCTGAGAGCTAGTTTGGCCTAGAGGTTAAGGCCCTGGGCTAAGAGTGGTGAGACCTGAGTTCTAATCATGCCTTAGGCACAAAAGCCAACTGGGTGGCTTTGAGCCAATCACTCTCAGCCCTAGGGAAAAACAGTGGCAAACCACTTCCAAAAAGTCACCTAGAAAACTATCACTACAGAGCTGTGATGAGCATTCATTATACTCCCTTTTTTGTGTTAAATTCTTGAATATTTGATATGTTTCTTCATAACCGTAGATGCTATTCCTTTTTGAGCTTAAAGTGAACTTTCTCTAGCTTCCTTTGCTAGGATCATGGTACCCTGTATCCAAGAACCCAAATAAAAAAATGTCTGCTAATACTTTGATTATCAGTTTTGAATTATTTTTCATTCAAATAGGTAGCTTTGCTATCTGGGGTGGTCTCTTCTCCATGATTGACTGTAGTATGGTGAAAGCAAGAGGAAAAGAAGATCCTTGGAATTCTATTACCAGTGGTGCCTTAACAGGAGCCATTTTAGCTGCAAGAAGTAAGGACTATTTTAGAAATACTACTTATGACAAATTGAGAATGAGCATTTTTTTCATTTCTGACAGATAATTAAAATATATAACAAACCTTTATCAATGTATATTTTTTATTATCCTTATTTTTCTACAACATCAGAATTTCTTGAAAGGGTCTGGCGTTGGACCTAAGTTTTGGAGTGATATACATGACTTCTGGGCTGCAGGTTGCACACACCTGTTATAAAGAATCCACACTGTTATATTCAGTGTTTTTTAACTTGTACACTCCCATCTTCGCCCAGGCCTTTGGAGAGGATGACTGATGCCCCTTTCTTCCTTTCTGTTCCCCTCTGGGTTTATTTTATTACCACCGTTGTTCTTTGTCTCTTGTGCTGTTTTTGTGTTTTTTGTATTGTTCTTTGTTTTAAAATGTTTTAACAATTATAAACCTCCCAGAGTAGCATATAAATTTAATAATAATAAATTACTATTATTATTACAGGTAAACCCCACTTTAAGAATGGGCTCTATTCCCAAGGTCTGTCCTTAAGTCAAATTTGTATGTAAGCTGGAACAGTATTATTCTATAATACTGTATAAGTAGTATTGTGTAATTAACTTGAACCATTGTGAAGTTCACTCAAATCATTGTGTATTTAACTTGAATTTTGCTACAGTAGGCTCCGTTCTTAACTATGGGTTGTCTATAGCTCGGGCGTTCTTAACCTTGGGACTGCCTGTATTATTATCAAAAATGGTTGACATTTCCAAAATAGCATGTAATCTGGTATATTATAGAACGATTTTTAAAAATTATTTTAAATCTTTTTTTAAAAAAACCTTTATCAGATGGACCAGTTGCCATGGTTGGGTCTGCAGCTATGGGAGGAATTCTTCTAGCTTTAATTGAAGGAGCAGGTATCCTGTTAACAAGATTTGCATCTGCGCAGTTTCCAAATGGTAAGACATTTGCTTAGTTAAGGGTATAATATAACATGCTGTAAAACTTGATGTTTTACTCTCTCACCGATAAACAATTTCACTTCTTTTTAAAGTTCCATTAAATATTCTGGGAGTTATTTTCACAAGAGTGGATTGCAAGCATTCAAAGTAAAACATTTGCAGATACTTAAAATTATCTGCAAACTTTTAATACTTTCACATAACAGGCGTCAAAAATTGTGTAATAATGGTTCCATAGAGTTGTCAATTCTAGTTCTAATACATGACAGTAGTTTCCTAACTGTGGGTGCATTCCCAGTTGCACATTAGTATGGAGCAATCATGCCCTGAGAACACCAATTTCCTCTCTTGACCCTATGAAAACATATCCAGTACAGCAATATACTGCAGAGCATTAAATGATTAATTTTTTTTTTTTTATTATTACAGGTCCTCAGCTTTCTGAAGACCCATCTCAGTTACAAGCCTCTCCCTTTGGAGACTATAGGCAGTACCAATGATTTATTCTGTTTCCTGTTGAACTTTAAAGTTGTTACCTTTAAAAGGACAAACAAAATGCAGCCTCATTTGAAGACTTTTCATTGGATGCGTACATGTAGATGTTACTGTATTTTTCACAATATTTAAAAGATGATGAGTAGGAATCTACCATTGTAAAATAAATATGAGATGCCTGCAAACTCCATAGTTATTCCTTACCTTAAGGACCAAGCAACATATGGGTCTGTGGCCTTTTCAGTGTAATGCAGATTACATCAGTGGGATATAACAACCATGTAATATCAAAACTACCTAATGCATTAGAAGAATGTGTGCCAATAACAGACATCTGCAGTGAGCCGCTTTCCTTCCAGATAATCAGAGTGAAAGATGCTAAGTAAAGGAGGAATGTTTAATTTCTTTTTAATTTTCTTACAATATTAGTATAACTCCCAGTAGTGAGATTGCAATATTAAGGGAAATCATAATAGTTCTTTATTGAATATTTAAAAGGATGTATTATATTAGCAGAAACTACTATGGGAGTCCATAAATCTGTATGGATGGATTTTCTTTGTGAAATGTTTAAAGATCCGAGAACTATTCTTGGCAAGAAATCTATTTTTTTTCTTGAGCTTTTTTAATCCTTGCAGAATAAGTCTTATATGTTGTTCATGTAACAATGGATGAAATGTTTCTGATCAGATGATGTAATTTGCATGTATAAAGTCCCTTAACCTATCTGCAGAGCAACTCTCTTATCCTCCATATCAGTCTTACCTGAAGCTTGTGTATTTTCAGCATTTGTCTGTTTTAAATGGGCTTACTAATTTTTTCCATGCAATTATGCAAAGAATATAAATGTATTATCTGTTTTAAAACCAAACATGAAAATGAAGAATTGCTTTACCAAGACAAAAAGCTGTATAAACATATTAAATAGTTGAAATAAAAAAGAATATAGTTAGGGGTGTGCAGTGCTCCACATATGAAGGAAAAAACACATTTCTGAATGCCTGGGGGTATTCATATAGCACCTGTTGACAACTTGTTAAAGCAGCCACATCTTCGTGGGATTGCATGGCTGCTCTCCATAATGGTGGCATGATCTTGAGAAAAGACTTATTTGGTTCTGGAGTTGCTAAATGCATACCCAAATGCACTTCAAAACACCTTTCCTCCTCCTGATCCAAAACACTGAAGAGCTCTATTATAGATCTTATTTGTGTGATACTAGTTGCAAAAAACTGGCAACACAGTCTATTTGCAAAGCTAAAATTATATTACTGCCCTCCAATGACACCTTTGTCCCATTGTTCCATTTTAAAATGCAGGTTCTGTAAGGATTCACACATGTATCAGCTTTCTGTCCTTTCTGCATTGTCTTGAGGTAGTGAACTGTGGCTGGGCTGCACCACTTCAGATCATTTATCTTTGTATAATTAAATGCTTATCTTAATAGAGAAAACAGAGCTTAAACTTATTTTCCATACGGAACAGTTTTCAATCATGGGAGTTCCTATCTGTAGTCTAAAGTAATACAGCCCAGGATCTTTATCATTTTAAGTAAGAACTGAATTTGCTGTCTTGCATGGACAATTTATATGTCAATAGCACAATGGGATTCAATAATATTGAAGATTTAAGGTTTTTGGATAAACTATTTATTCCAACTAGTTAGCTCCAATAAATTCACAATTACCAAATTATGACATTATTTGTGGGTTTTTTGTGTTTTATCTCTGCAAATTTCTACTTAAGTTGAGCCACAGTTGAAATACATGATAGGGGAGAATAAACAACCCTGGAGTATGTTTGAGGTACGGTACAATTGGAAGTCAAGGAGTAATCGGAATAACAGGCAAGTTTGGCCTTGGAGTACAAAATGAAGCAGGGCAAAGGCTAATAGAGTTCTGTCAAGAGAACAAGCTAGTCATAGCAAACACTCTTTTCCAACAACACAAGAGACGACTCTACACATGGACATCACCAGATGGTCAATACCGAAACCAGATTGATTGCATACTTTGCAGCCAAAGATGGAGAAGCTCTATACAGACGGCAAAAACAAGACCAGGAGCTGACTGTGGCTCAGATCATGAGCTTCTTACTGCAAAATTTAGGCTTAAATTGAAGAATGTAGGGAAAACCACTAGACCACTCAGGTATGACTTAGATCATATTCCATGTGAGTACACAGTGAAGGTGATAAATAGATTTAGAGGATTAGATTTGGTAGACAGAGTGCCTGAAGAACTATGGACGGAGGTCTGTAACATTGTACAAGAGGCAGCAACTAAAACCATCCCAAAGAGAAATGCAAGAAAGCAAAATGGCTGTCTGATGAGGCTTTACAAATAGCTGTGGAAAGAAGGAATGCGAAAAGCAAGGGTGAAAGGGAAAGATATAAGCAACTGAATGCAGATTTCCAGAGAATAGCAAGGAGAGATAAGAAGGCCTTCTTAAATGAACAATGCAAAGAAATCGAGGAAAACAATAGAATGGGGAAGACTAGAGATCTCTTCAAGAAAATTGGAGATATCAAAGGAACTTTCAGTGCAAAGATGGGCATGATAAAGGACAAAAAAGGCAGGGACCTAACAGAAGCAGAAGAGATTAAGAAGAGGTGGCAAGAATACATAGAAGAACTATACAAGAAAGATCTTAATGTCCCTGATGTCCATGCTGGTGTGGTCACTGACCCTGAGCCAGACATCCTAGAGAGTGAAGTCAAGTGGGCCTTAGGAAGCATTGCTAACAACAAAGCTAGTGGAGATGACAGTATTCCAGCTGAGTTATTTCAAATACTAAAAGACGATGCTGTTAAAGTGCTGCACTCAATATGCCAGCAAGTTTGGAAAACGCAACAGTGGCCACGGGATTGGAAAAGGTCAGTTTACGTTCCAATTCCAAAGAAGGGCAATGCCAAAGAATGCTCAAACTATCGCACAATTGCACTCATTTCACATGCTAGCAAGGTTATGCTCAAAATCCTACAAGCTAGGCTTCAGCAGTACGTGAACCGAGAACTACCGGATGTACAAGCTGGGTTTCGAAGAGGCAGAGGAACTAGAGATCAAATTGCCAACATTCGCTGGATCATGGAGAAAGCACGAGAGTTCCAGAAAAGCATCTACTTCTGCTTCATTGACTATGCAAAAGCCTTTGATTGTGTGGATCACAACAAACTGTGGCAAATTCTGAAAGAGATGGGGATACCAGACCACCTTACCTGTCTCCTGAGAAATCTGTATGCGGGCCAAGAAGCAACAGTTAGAACCGGTCATGGAACAACCGATTGGTTCAAAATAGGGAAAGGAGTACGACAAGGCTGTATACTGTCACCCTGCTTATTTAACCTATATGCAGAGTACATCATGAGAAATGCCAGGCTGGAAGAATCACAAGCCGGAATTAAGATTGCAGGGAGAAACATCAATAACCTCAGATATGCAGACGATACCACCCTAATGGCAGAAAGTGAAGAAGAACTAAAGAGCCTCTTGATGAGGGTGAAAGAGGAGAGTGCGAAAGCTGGCTTGAAACTCAACATTAAAAAAACTAAGATCATGGCATCTGGACCCATCAATCCCTGGCAAATAGAAGGGGTAGAAATGGAAGCAGTAACAGACTTCATTTATTTGGGCTCCAAGATCACCGCAGACGGAGACTGCAGCCATGAAATTAAAAGACGCTTGCTCCTTGGGAGGAAAGCTATGGCAAACCTAGATAGCATATTAAAAAGCAGAGATGTCACCTTGCCGACAAAGATCCGCATAGTGAAAGCTATGGTTTTTCCAGTAGTAATGTATGGCTGTGAGAGCTGGACCATCAAGAAGGCTGAACGCCGAAGAATTGCTGCCTTTGAACTGTGGTGCTGGAGAAGACTCTTAAGAGTCCCCTGGACTGCTAGGAGGTCAAACCAATCAATCTTAAAGGAAATCAACTCTGATTGCTCATTGGAAGGATTGATAATGAAGCTCAAGCTCAGATACTTTGGTCACCTAATGCGAAGAGAGGACTCTTTGGAAAAGACCCTGATGCTGGGAAAGATGGAAGGCAAAAGGAGAAGAGGACGGCAGAGGATGAGATGGCTAGATAGCATCACTGAAGCAATGAGCATGAAATTGAGCAAACTCAGGGAGGCAGTGAAAGATAGGAAGGCCTGGCGCAATATGGTTCATGGGGTCACGAAGAGTCGGACACGACTTAACGACTAAACAACAACAACAATTGTGATAATATAGACATAGGGTGGACAGCCTTTTTTACTTGCAAGACCATATACAGTACTGTATGGTAGGTTGTATTAGGATATATTTATAACATAAATACAGGTAGTCCTTGTTTAGCGACTGCCTCGCACGCCAACTGCTTGCAGTTACAGTGCATGGTGATGAAAGAATAACTTTGTGACCAATCCTCACATTTACGACCTTTGCAGGTCTGTAAAGCAAAGAAAAACCTAACATAAGTACAGTCGTGGTTTCACTTAGCAACTGCTTTGCTTAACAACTGAGTTGCTGGTCCCAACTGTGGTCACTAAAAGAGGACTACCTGTATCTTATTAGCATACATGGATATGTATTACATGCATTTAAACACAATACATGAATGCAGGATCAGTGATACTGAGGAACAAGTATAAAGGGGAATATTGCACCCCAAAATCTAAGGAAGTCAGTGATGTCTATTTGTTCTTAAAGAACTAAAGGGAATTAGGGAACTAGAATTATACAGAAAACTCAGAATGTTAGGTGATAAGGAGGATCTAATCATACAGCCGATTAAATAAGCACTTTTGGGAACATTTGGTGGCTGGTTTAATATATTGCACTAATCTATAGCTTGTTAAACCATTTTTTTTAAGAGTTTAAACATTCTGCTAAATAAAACTAAACATGTGGCTTACTTCACTATGTAAGTCCAGGCAGTGAATTGCTAAATGGCATTATGGTTGAACTTACAAGATTGGCTAAGATCAAACAAAATCCTACAAATGTTCTAATTTTCCTCCGGCTATATGATTGCATAGAACAGGATGAGCAAAAAAAAAGAGTCCCAAAATCAGACCAAGTTGTACTCCATGGCTCATGTACTGCACAGTACACAAGTTGACCACTCCAGATGCATTTGATCAATGGCGCGAAAGAAACTTTCCCTTCTCCCTGCTTTCTACGTAACTGGATCATTATTTTCAAAATTGATGATGATGGTGCTGCTGCTGATGCAATCACTGCTGTCACTCTTAACATGGGGCTGTTAACTCTGATGCTCAGGCCCTGCAAGTGTCATCAACCACTCTGGCAGCTGCTCTGAGTCAACTTTATGGTCAATCATAGAGTCCGCTCAGAACTTGCAGAACTGGCCTGCAAATGTTGGCAGCTGCTCTGAACCCTAGTTTGAGCATAGAGTCTTCAGAGCAACTGCCAGAATGGCTCCTAACATCTCAGGGTTTGAGCAGTGGTGTTAGCAATTTCACCATAAACACAACGGTGACAGAAGTGGTGGCAGGGTAAGGGGGCAAGCAGCAACAGAGGGAGAATCATGGCAAATCACAAACCAGACCTCTGAAGGCTGTATTTGAATTGTGGGTTGCCCCTAATGAATCAATTCTCATAACACAGTAATCCATGATTAACCAGGGTTTATAATTAACCCACTTTTCCATATTATCATAGTACACCAAATCACAGTATGTCTGCCAACAATCTTGGTTTGGCTGAGACTAATCATTTTCATTAGAAAATCCTGCCTGACAATGATGCCCTGTTCAGTTAAGGCTGGTGCTTTCATCCCAAATAACTTCTGAGATGGCAGCTGCGTTATGGTATCACGAAGAATGAGATGGTGGGTGCTACCTTTGTGGCTTCCTCAACCAAACCAACACAGTGACACTCAGCCCATCTCCTTCATGGCTATATCACCGTTTGCTCTGGTACCTTTGCTAATGAAATTAGGAAGTTCAGAGGAAAGAGAAACGGACAGAATTTGGAATGTAGGAGTCAACAGCAAGAAATGCTATGCATCAGAGAGGTGGATAAGGCAAAGGTCTTTCCCTAGGCAGTGTTTTATTTCCAAAGGCTGCTTATTATTACCAGGCAGAACTGTTTTTGATACAGACCAGCATTTTTTTATTTTTACAATCTGATTAGATGCACAATGCTTGCTTATCCAAAACAGCGTTTTATAGTTAAAATCTTACTGTTCTACTATGCTCAAACCAAAATCTAACCACAAACATTATGAAACTAGATTCATTTTATCATATTATGCAGTTGAAAAGCCACCTGGGAAAGGAAACATGCCTTTTGTAAAATATTTGCTTGCTTCTCTAGTAGAATCCATGATATAAAGGGAATACAGAGAGTCAAGCATAGGATAAATGCAGTAAGTAAAGAGTTCTGAGTATATTGTTGCAAACTAAAATCCTCCAGAGCACTGATGAGCGCACTGCCAATCCACATAAACCAGTGAGAGATCAGTGAATGCAGCACTACTTTTTCAGTCCCCCCACACCAACCCCTTGCAGCATAATTTGTTATTTGCAATTAGCTATCACTCCTCGTGTGAACTATATCCTGATTTGGGCTTAGGGGAAGAATGTTCTCGTGGTTACAAATGCTACTCTGTCTTATTTTGGTGGATTAATCCTTTTCAGGTTTGAGAGGCAGAATGCCACTGGGGTGGAGGGAGCAACAACAGCAATAGCAACACAACCAAATAAATAGAATTTTGTGGGGTAATGTATATCTCTTTTTCTTACCTTGACATGTTGGTAAAGATGGTACTAATGATATGGCTTTTAACAACATACTATGCTAAAATGCTGTTAGCTAAGCTATGATTCAGTGTCATCTAAACATAGTATTGATTACATAGATTATTTTTGTCAGATAACAGTCAATAGTAACAGTAACAGTAAATAGCACAATTGTCCTATCTAGTTACAAATGAAACAGAAATGTTGCTATTATGATAACATAACAATTCTCACTAACCCGCCCAATTAACATTGAATATATTTGCTTTTTCATATTTGAATATTTACCTATCTAAACAGAACATATCACCTAGGTCTTAAAACGTACTGTAGGATGACAATTTGCCAGCCATTTTTTCTCATCTGTCATATTTACATTTAGTTTTTTTTAATTATTTTAATTTTTAAAAATGAGAAAGAAAACACCAGTTTCAAGCATGCCTTTATTCCCAACAATTCCTCTGGGTGCCACATGGACTCCAGAGGCATCAATAGATAGGTTGCTGCAACCTAGTGCTTTTTGCTTTTGGTGTGTGGATCTTTTGTAATTGGCCGCACCCACTATGACCACCATTTTGTGAGAGTGCCCATAACATGCTTTCCACTGCATCAAAAAAGTTGGGGAACCTTAACATTCCCTATAAGAGAATGTTGTTGTAATAGGCCTATATCCCGTTTTTTCCTCCCTAATAATTACATTCCCTATTTTTCAGTCATTATGGTTCCTTCCACTACATATGTGGACTAATAATTTTATATTTAAAGCTCCTTATTCCTTTTAAAGAAAAGATTAGTCTTTTTCTACAAGTTTCCACTTCTGACTACTTAAATTTACCATTGTCCTATTTAACTACAACATAATTTAAGCCTATCATAAACTTCATATTCTTACCTTATACTGTTTTGACCCAGAAAACAAGAGAAAATAGTCTGCAAAACAATTTTCTAGGATATTCCATTGTATTTTATTACTAGTATACACCAGTGTCTGCTTGCTGCATTTGGTAAATAGATTAATTTTTAATGTAGCTGTAATATACTTTTAGAACTGCTGATCTTTATATATCTGTGCCACTGTTAACATACAAGATTTGAATATGCTTCTTAATTTCAGAAGTATTCCCCTTGCCCTACAATCACTAGGAACCCTCTGCAGTCTTGAACTCTCTAAAGATGTTAGATGTACAGTTTGCAGAATTTCCAGGTAGCATATTCAGCTTCCAGAATATCTAAACCCCATCTGATTCAGATAAATGTTAGGCATAGCATTCTCTGACTTACATACTCACCAGGCCAGTTTTAAACAACCTGAATGGCTGTTCAGCTAAGAATACAGGTTCAGACTGGGCAATTTACAAACAAGGTAAGACTAATATTACCATTATATAGCTGGTTTGAGATTAAATAAACACAACTGAGCGCAGAATTCCAAAATCGATCTTATATGAACATAGCTGTGAGGCTTTGAGGAACACGTAAGATAAAAGGCGTATGGAGAAAGAAAAAGTAAAGACAGGAGCAGCAACAACCTACTGAAGTAAAGAAAATTTTTACTAGTTTTTTTTTTTAATGATCCAAGGCTTAAAATGTACTAATATTTTTTTCCTTTATAATACTTTGAGTATTTTATTGTGACAAGTATTAGAGATTAAGTCATATGTGACCTTGGACAGTATTTAGAAACAGGGATATCAATCTTTACTAATCAATCCTACATATGCACTTGAAAGCAAGCCTCATTATGTTCAATGGTGCTTCATCCCAGGTAAATCTGCATTGTAATCTCAGAATAGACAATTTGGTGCCTCCAGATGTTCTGAACTACAATTTTCGTAGTCCTTTACCATTAGCCATGCTAATTGAGACTGATGGAGTTGAAGTCCAAAGTGACTGAGAGGCAGTCAGCACTACTTCAGCAGTGGTGGAGGGTATCTACTTTAGGTTTGCTCATCCATTTGAGTACTGTATTACAAATAAAGGGTGAGAGATGAATAGGGTACAGCTAAGACAAACTCACATTGATCTCTCTCTCTTTTCTCTTCAGAGATTGTTGCTTATTTCTGCTGATAGCCAAGCAACTCATGCCTTAAAATGGATACAGTCCTTTGTATGAAGTACCTGATGTTTTTCTTCTGTCTTCTGGTGTTTGTAAGTATTATTATAGGGTTGTGCTTAAAATAAGTTCCCCCTGAAACCTGGCTCATTGGCCTAGATGAGATCTGCTTAAGCCTTGTGTATCATCTCAGGTGGATGGTCAGTTATCTCATTTTCTAACTCCTGAGATGCCTTCCTTATTGTGTATACAGTGGAAAAACAAACAGGTATGCTTGTAAATTTTAAATTCTTATGAAATAATGAAATGTGGGAAAATTCTGATGGATTGTACTAGAACATAAGCAGTGCCTGCTGGATTGGACCCCAGCTCCATCTGTTCCAGCAGTCTGTTTTCATAGTGGCCAACCAGCTATGCAAGGAAGCCCACTAATCTCCAAGCAGATAGCCTTCAGAGACAGTCACACTGCCATCAGCATTAATAATCATTGTTTCCCATGACTTCCATGAATTTGTCCTTCCATGAATTTGTCCAACCCTTTTTTGAAGCCAGTCAAGCTGGTAGCCAACACCAATCTTGTGGCAGCAAATTCCAAAGTTTAATTACATGTTGTGTAAAAAAAATTCCTTTTGTCTGTTCTGATTCTTCCAGGATTCAGTTTCATACAGTGACTTCTGGTTCTAGTATTTTGAGAAGGGGAAAATAGCTTCTCCTTTTACACTTTATCCACACCATGTGTAATTCTGTATACCTCAATCATGTCCCATCTTATTCACCTCCTTCCTAGACTAAAAAGCCCCAAATGTTGCAACCTTTATTTATAGGGAAGCTGCTCCAGCCCCTTGATCATCTTAGTTACTCTCCTCTGAATCTTCTGCAGCACCACTATATCCTTTTTGAGGTGCAGCAACCAGAACTGCATACAATATTCCAGATGTGGCCACACCATTGATTTATATAAGGACATTATGATATTGGTGCCTCTATTTTCAATATCATATTTATTATCCCTAACATGCTGTGGGCCTTTTCTATAGCAGATGCACACTGTGTCGACACTTCATTGAACTGTTTACCATTACTCCAAGATCTCTTTCCTTGTCAGTCACTGTTAGCTTTGATCCCATTAATTTGTATGAGTAGTTAGGATTTTTGGCACCAATGTGTATTATTTTATACTTGCTCTCATTGAATGATATCTGCTATTTGTTTTCTGTCATGCTGTTTTCTATGGTTTTATGGGCAATTTTGTATGTCCAAGACAACCCTAAGTAAATTCTCAAATCTTTAAAACATCAATTCTCAATCTGTGCTCTGTAGATCAGCATTGGTCTGCAGAGATTCACCAGGTGATCCACCACAACCTCTACAAAATCACCAGCAATCAGCAGGAAGTTTGGCTGAGACTAACTAGCCTCTTTTGCTTAAGAAAAATAGTAACTTGCTGTTCAGTAGATAATTTCTATTTTTCTTTCTGAAGGGAAAAGGCCAAATACAGATAGTCCTCGCTTAACAACCATTCATTTAGTGACAGTTTGAAGTTACAACAGTGCTAAAGAAAGGGACTTACAACAGTGCTAAAGAAAGGGACTTACAACCAGTCCTTCCACTTACAACCAGTGCAGCACCCCCATGGTCCCATGATCGTGATCCAGGTGCTTGGCAACCAGCTCGCACATATGATGGTTGCAGCATCCTGGGGTCACGTGATCACTGTTTATGACCTTCCCAGCTGGCTTCTGGCAAGCAAAATCAATGGGAAACCGCATGATTTGTTTAACGGCCACGGTGATTTGCTTAATGACTGCTGCAAAAAAGGTTGTAAAATCAGGTGCAACTCACTTAACAACTGCCCTGCTTAACAATGAATTTTCCAGTCCCTATTGTGATCGTTATGTGAGGACTACCTGTAGTTAGATATGTTGAAAAACAGCCCACCTTGAGTGGGATCTACAGTCAATATCCTTCCAATACTGCCACTTCCTACTGAAACAGAATCCTTGCAGGCCTTGCCTGCAAAGGGATTTTTCACAGAACGCTGAAATGTGTCTGTTAAAGATGTGCTTTGCTGTCCAGATAGCAGCCTCACAGACCTCCCACAAATCTTGACTGAAATTACCACCCAACCTCCCTTGCCATATGAGCCACTATTCCCCTGCGAACTGGATTCCTAAAGGAATACTATTTCCTTATCAGAAACACGCTTAGTTAAGTTGAAAGCCACTAGAATTTTACAGAGGACTTTTACAGTGAATGGTTATTCTCTATATTTTTCAGATCGGGGCACTCTGCCTTATTTTTGTGGCTATCTGGGTGATCATTGACCCTAAAAGAATTCTGGATATCTCTCCCAGCTACTTCTTAACTGTAGCAGCTTGTATCGCCATCCTTGTGGGTCTACTGCTCTCATGGCTATGCTACGTGGGCATATATGCAACTGTTGCTGAAGATGTAAAGCTGCTGCGGTGTGTAAGTTGAGGGTGTTCACTGGGATTGAAGACTGAATATTTATGCAAACATACAAGATTTCTAAGCTTGGAATCCATATCATGGACCTGAAACATTATATGCCAGTGGCTAAGAATAATGCAATCTGGTAGTTAGTCCTGGATATTTCTGCTAGCTGCAGAATAAATGATTATGAGAAAATGAATTTTAGGATCAAAGCATTACATTACTGACATTGTCAGTAATAGAGATCTCCTGATTAGGTTGACACCTGGCATCCAGCTCTAACATTATGTATGGAAGAGATGGGCCTAATTCTACTTGCTATTTTCACTTTACAGTTCTCCATATTGATCCTGGTGATCTTCATTGTGGAGCTTCTGGTTGCTATACTCCTTTATTTCTTTGCAGAAAAGGTAATAATGAGCCAGGGCTTGGAGCGTATGTCTGTGTATGCATGTGCACCTATGCTTGCAAATTTCTCATCTTTGTTGCTTCCTTTGCCTCCAAAACAGTTTTGTTTTTACCACTTTTAGAACTCATTTTCTCTATACGAGTATAGGCTTTTTCCATGTAGACGTATCTTTGAATCAATAGAATCAAGCTTGTCAGAGAGGATCATGGGGAATAGATTGCTTATTGAATCTGTCCTGCACTGGCCTTGTGGATGAATCTAGAGAAAAATGAAAAAGCCCCCTCTTTGGCTTCATATGCTTAATAACTGGCAAAAGAATATTTGGAAGATGTAACTGCTGATATAAAACTTCACAGGCTTCTGCATCCCTATCCATGTCTAGCATATCCACTTGAGGCTTTGTACTTCATAGCTGGATAAACTAATTCTACACTGTTTTTTTTTTTCCAGATCCGCGATGAATATCTTGTAAATCAGCTGGTCTCATATTATATGGGAGACAAAGGCACTAATGCATACTCTAAAGCTTTAAATGGCTTCATGATCATGGTAAAGCTAATCAAGGATCTTCAATAATTTTATCTTAAGCTCATGAGATTTTGTCAATCATGAACATTAAGTATGTTTGCAAAATGGTATATATCCACATTATGTAAAATCAATGTACTACTTAATATTATATAAAACTCTTCTATCAAATGCAACAAGTTCTCTTGTTCTGTTGCATGGAAAGACGAATTGGGATTTAAATGTTATGACTCAGTTTGAACTCTATATGATTAAAAAAATCCTTTTAAATCTGTTTCAGCAAATGATCAAGAATTGGCTATTAAAATAAACTACATTTCCCTAAAATAATATTATGCAAACTGAAGTGTTTTATACTATTTTGAAGGAGTTCTAATCAAATTGGTGCATATTTTCATTTGTTTGAACATTTTTGAGGAAACTGGAAAGATTGTACAATCATTTTTAATAATTAATATTACTGTAGCTTTAAGTCAATTTTTCCAAGGACATATAAGATGGGCAACACAATAAATTAAATCTCTTTTTGTTGTTAGGTTCCAAGTGTAATATAGCAAAACAGTGAAAAGCTAAAGTACATCTTTCTTTGGATCCATGGTACTTGAAACTATAACATATAATAATGGCTGAAAAATTAACATAGCACAAAAGAGTCTTGAAGAATCCTTTGATTCTTAAAACAGAAGTTTCACTCACATTTAGTCTCTATTTTTTAATTATATCAACAAAAACTCGTAACCGATTACTGTGTCTCTATTTATAGAAATATATTTTGGATAGAAATATTTAATATAGTTTAAAATATTGCTCTGTCTTTAAAATTAAATGTGTGTGTATGTGTGTGTATGCATGTATGTATATGTGTATATATGTATATGTGTGTGTTTGTATATAAATAATGGAGAAGAGGTGCTTTTGTGCAGTTTTCTTCTTTTTGGGTTGTTTTTTATTTTCAGTATTTTGATTATTACTATATATATAAATTAACATTTTAAAAAGGGATTTGCAGTGTTCAAGTCACTATACAAAGGATACATCTTCAACTAGCATATAGTACAAATTACTGTGATGGGGGATGCCTATCACAGATCCCTGAAGAGATGCTGAGAAGTTACATCATGGGTCCTATTTGATGGAGGGTAGAACTAGCCTGGGCAATCAACCTATAAATAAGCATCTGAGTATAAGGAACAGAATTTGCTTGTGGCTGATGATCAGCAGAAAGAAGCGTTAAATATGCTTAGCTTCATCCTACCCTATGTTTCCGAAATGCCTACCCAATCACATTGGCCCTTCTGAATTAAGACTTGTAGTTCTTCTTGTGAGTATCCCATGCTCTGTGCATTTGTACAGAAATACTGGAAACCTTGGGTCACATGACCTGAACTTTTCCTTTCTGCATTTACATGCTTACAGTTGGATGCCTCCAAATCCTGCATCCCCTGTCCCCACTACTTGGTGTCATGCTATTTTCTCCCTCCCTTACAAGGTTCGGTTAAAGCCCTACAGATCATGCTCTCAAGATACCTTTCAGACATATTCCTATGATGGACTCCTAATGTCCATCATAGGAATATGTTTGAAAGGTATCTACCTCATCTCTAAAATGTATCCCACCACTGAAGAAGTCAAACCATTCCTATTTGCATACCCAGTCATTCAAGCAAATATTCAAATCTCAGATATATCTGGATTGTTTTTCTTTATATTCACTTTATTTAAAGCAAAGATATATTTTCAGAAAAGATAATATCAACAAGTAGTCAGAGAATTACTGAAGTTATACAATTAATGCTCAATATAACATTAATAAAAGATAAACCACACCAAGCAAAGTACATTAAGTTGCTTTTATGAAAAAGTAGCATAAATTTTTAAGCATAGTGCCAAAATCTCCACTATATTATTATTTATAAATATTAAAAAAGAAGAAGAAAAAAAAAGCAAATAGGGGAAAATACTACTAAAAATAGTATAGATAAATATTTAATTTCTGACTTTCCCCATCTTTGTACTCCAATTGATTTACAATATTTATTAACATAAACTTTAGAAAAAGTTTTTAAAAACTTTAGGTGTTTGTATTTGACTTGCTGTGTAATACAGGTAGTCCCCAGTTTAAGAATGAGTTCCATTCCCAAGGTCTGTCCTCAAGTCAGATTTGTATGTAATCTGGGACAGTATTATTGTACAATACTATATAAGTAGTATGGTGTAATGAACTCAAATGATTGCATATTTAACTGGAATCATTGTGTATTTAACTTGAATTTTGCTACAGTAGGCTCCGTTCTTAACTATGGGTTAAACTGGGCATTTTTAAGCTGGGGACTACCTGTATATGGTATATGTGGAAGCCATTCTTGCTTAAATTTAATTAAACTTCTATTATGTATATATACAGGTAGCCCTCGTTTAGCAACTACAATTGGGATGAGCAGCATGTTGTTAAAGAGGTTGCTAAGTGGGAAATCACATGACCATGACTGTGTTTTCCTTTTCCCCACTCCCCTCCCCCTTTGGAATGTTTACCCTGGGCTGGGGTTCTACATCTTCTACATCTTGTTTCTTATAAGAATTAACCTGATATAGAAAGAACAAAAAAAGAAGGGTATCCATAGATACAGCTATACTAAGAAAGAAAAACAGTAAATAATGCAAACTAAAGAAAATTACCTTTTCTAAATATATGAGCTTTATGGCCACCTACCATTACTGCTGGACATTCTTATGAAATTATTAGTACAATATTATTTATAGACAGCCTAATGTCACTACCCTTGAATTCTTGTAAATATATATTAGCAAAATAAAATAAATAATCCCAGTAATTGTAGAGAGAAATGGTTGCAATGACTTTTAGAAACTCAGCAAAAAGCATCCAAAAGAAAGTTTTGTTGTTTAAATAACTTTAGGTGATTAAGATTTTATTTAATACTTTTGTTATTTTTTAGTTTCAGTGTTGTGGAATTTTAGGACCGCAAGATTTTCAAAGTGCTGAATTTTTCAGAGAACAACAGCCAGATGACTTATGGCCACATGCTTGTTGTACTCGAGCCATGCCCCCAGAACCTGATGCCATTCTGGATGTGGAGCTCTGCCAGCAAAACAAAGCTGGATTTCTCAATAATATAGTAAGGATGTTCGCTTATCTGCATGTTATACAGTCACCTTAATCTTGTTTTAATGTACTTAGATAAACAGTTATAGAAGGTAATTTATTGATAACAGTGAAATAGGTCCTTTATTGATATAACTGCTCTCCTGCCTTGGACTCTAATAAGGTAAGTGTCAGCATTTGCATTTTTAAAATGCTCATATGTATGTCTGCCAACAGAGAATGTTGAGTCTCTTACACAGTTTAGCATCTTATTTGTCAACACTGACTCGAAGGTGTACACACACATAATTATTAAGAGAGACAGTTCTGTCTAGTGGTTAAGAAGCTGGATTAGGAGTGGGGAAACCCAAATTCTTGTCCATATAGTTGCCAGGAGTCAAGACTGATTTAAAGGCACCCCGCTCCCAAAAAAGTGCTTAAGGTGCCATTGAAATATCTTTGATCATCTATTTTATTTGTGTATGTCAGCTTTACAACTTAACAATTGCTTTTCAGCGTATACAGTTCAGTTCAGTTTGAAACTACCAGTATCAGATAGCCCAAACATGGTGCTTAAGATGGGCCCGACTTTTCTTTTGAAGAAATTATCAGGACATGCAGAGAGGATAAGAAACAATTCTCTGCTAACCAGGGATGTAGTATCACACTTCCACAAGCCAACATCTTGAGACAGATTCATACTATGTATTTGGCTATTTAATTAATGTTGATGGGGAAATTTTCATAATTATTCTTTTTGTTTATTGCAGGGCTGCTTCTCTGCAATTGGATATTTATTTGATTGGTATATGTGGACTCTTGTGGGCTGTAGTTTAGGAGTACTAGCTGCTGAGGTAAGCAGGCTTGAGTCTATATGTAAAGGAAGCCTCATATTTTCTTTGGGGCCTCTCTATTATTAGGTTCAGTAATGTGTTTCATTTGGCTTGATTTAATGTGTAGAGTCTTTCCAGGTAGTCATGACTTGGTGCAAACCATGGCTAACACAAATTATAGCTTCAAATGATCAGCAACAGGGCTTTGATGCATTGGTTTTTCATTTGCAATATATACCTTGTGAAGATTTTCCATAAAAGATGGAGTATACATTTATTAAATAAATAAATTTTACTTTGGGTTATAATCATGGGGACAGAAAAATACTTCCCTTGATATCTCAAAATCTCTTGGGGGAATATGTCAGAGTATACTCTGAAGTAAAATTTTATTTTAGTATGAAGTAACTAGCTCTGGGTAATAAGTACTCACACCTGTGGGGTATGGTGGGTGGATGACAGAGCAAGGTATATAATCAATGCAGTGTTGGGTATTTTGAGAGATGCTCTCTGGTTAAGATGCTGACTGATGTTTGTAAGTATTGTAAATATTGTACAGTAAATAAGGTCTGTTGCTAAGATAGTCTGAAGGCTGTTTCTTTGGCACACGGAATGCCACAACATGATATATTCTGACAGAATAAAGATGTGATAAAGCAGCATATAGCTGGCTCCACACAAAAGAGTGGAATCTTTTCAAGTATCAAAAAGAAAGAACTGGATTACATCCAAAATATTGGGGGGAGGGGCTAGTTTTTTCCTAAATATTCTGATTTCTTGCTTCTCCTTTATCACATCAGACAAAATTTCCTTTTGGAAATGGGAAATTTGCTTCTTTAATGTTTTTGTTCTAGCTTAAACAAAAACCCTAAGAACTAACATATCCATCTTGATTTTTGTTTCAGATATTTGCCACGGCGACTGCATGGTACCTGCATCGCAAATTAGATGATTGATCTAATTATCTAATTCTGGAGAAAATTAAACATATAATATTGGGAAATTTTATGAGTATCTCATGTTTCAGTCAAACTAGATGATCAGATAATCCATAACTTGCAGAAATGGGCCCAGTTCCCAAGCCTTTAGGGTAGGTACAAGGAACTTGTAGCCATAGTATAGCTGTGGAAGTCCTAAAGTGGACCACCAGTGTCATCTTCTTGTCAAGCCCTGCCCCCATCTTTTCACCTCAGTGCTAAGGAAAGCTTCCTTGCCAGCACAAGCAGAGAAATGCCTCTTGCCTTCTAAAGCTCCCCTCCCTAATACATGTTGGCCCACTGGAGGAAGGTATATGTGGGAGACTCATAGTAAGTTGAGCTCATGCTAAGTATTTCATCCCTGCTTTAAATGCCTTGATTTGGTACCTTAATAGTTCTCATTTTAGACCATCAGTGTCCATGTTTTATCTGCACTGCTGTGCTCATAGGGACATACTAGTACCACTTGTACATTGCAACATTTGAGCGGGCAGTGAACAGGTGCTAGGTGCAAAAATGAGTAAGTGGTGACAGGAACTCCGAGAACCACTACCTTTACTGCTGTTTGGTGAAAGGAAGCACTTGATGGCACCTGAATGTTACAGCAGTTCTGGCAGTCTATTTGACTGCAGTGCATGGAATGGTATGAGTGTCAGACAGAGAGATTATCCCATTCCTTATCTCAGGCAATAAAAAATTATCAATCAGCAACTTTGTCAATTTAACTTGGTAAGTTGTTCAAGGGGGTCTATAGGTAGGTTCAAAAAAGTCAAGATGGTGATTGCAACTGCGTGATCAAAGCTGTACCCCCTTTTTACTTGTGTCATGGCCACCATCTTGACTTTTTGAACCTGTGGACATCCCTGGAGTTCCTTGATTATGGCAAGACGCAAACATGATAGATAAATAAATATACAAAGTGAAACTCAGAAATATCCTTTAAAAATAGAATAAAAGCAAAACAAATGCCATAGTACTATTATTAACAGTCTGTAAAACAATATACTACAGTCACTCATGCTGTAGTCACCTCATGGCTCTGCCCTTGAAGACTACTTGAAGTTTCAACTGGTCCAGATTGTAGTGGCATGGGCAGTAATAGGCATGCATCAGTGAGTTGTTACACTCACCACCTCAAGATCCTCATGGACCCAAGAAGTTGGGCTTCCAGGTGAGGTTCTATGGCAGACTAGACATTTCTGAAGAACCAGAGATGGTGCTGCGGTAGTGAATGGCAGCCAGTAGTGATTTCTGGCCAGCAAAGTCTTTCCAGATAAAAGAGAGACTAAGAGATTACCCACCTGCACTCTGGACTGCTGGTCCTTGTAAGGAGACTGCAGGATGGAAGTCCTGTGGTTTTCTCATGAGTAGAGTGGCAAGGGGTCAAGGAAGAAACAGCATGCTTGCATGTGCAAGCACAGCCTTTTAAAGGACACTAAGTTCAACCAAACCCTCACTTTCTTAATCACTTTCAGATACAGTCAATTTACAGTTGAAAAGAAGTCTTTGAAAACAGCGGGACAAAAAGTCAAAAGAGGGGAAAAAAGGAAAAGCTTGCCTTTTACTTTCATTTTTGTAGTTGATTTACTTTTACTTTTGGATTATTAATAAAAGAACAGCGATCACCAGAAAAGCTGCAAGTCTTGGTGAGGGAAGGAGAAGATCGTTGGAGCAACCAACAAAAATGGAATTACTCCAGAAATATTACAGAAGATGCTTGAAGAGATGGGGAAGCAGGTATTTGAATTTGTCAAATCTATTAAAAGTGAGCTGGTTGCCTGTGAAGTGAAAATGGATGAAAGGTTTATAAATATGAAAGAGGAGATGAAAGAAGAAGTTACCAAAAAAATATGAAGAATATATAGGATAACTTACAGGAGAAGTTAAATTAATGACAAAGTAGAAATTTTAGAAAGTAAAACAGAAATAATAAACAGATATGGAAAAAGACTTAGACAATCTGGCATTACTGGAATTGAGAGAAAAAGAATTTTGCTTGAGATTTAGAGCAGTTCCAGAGGATCCTATAGAAGACACCAGAGAAAAGTTGTTCAATCTTTAACAAACTTTTTGGAATGGGATGAAGATGATATGGAGGCAGAAATCAACAAGTGTACTGTATAGAATCAACATACAAAATCAACTAAAGCTTGATGAAAAATATTCAAGAACTCTTTATCAGACAGGATAGATAAAAAGCAACCAACCAAATAAACAGCCAGCCAACCTATTAGAATAACGAAGATGGGATGGGAAAGAAAAATTATGGCAATAATCTTAAACTAAGAAGGCTTAATGGCCACATTTTTCCTCCATTTTTTCTCTTAACCATCTGAGCATCCTGACTCTGTTTCAGTATGCTACATGTATCTTGTAGTCCATGGGATGCGGGCAACAATAAGTTGGCTTCCAAGATCCTAGATTCTCTAGATCAAGATTGTAGCTAGCACAGCTTAGTGTGAGCATGCTTGGATCAAAACTGATGCAGGGAATGCTGCATGCAACAGGCGTATGACTAAGGTGAGTTATCTAGTCTATACCATCTCTATCCTATTAAAAATATTATACAAATGCTTCCGTTGACCATATCCTTGTTAGAAAATGTGGTTAGTATCTATGGGTCCACCTGTTGATGATTGGGGCATATGAAATATTCTGACTATCATGACTAAGAAGAGTAATGGTAAAGAGTGTGGATTAACAAATGAAATGAAAGAAGCAAAATAAATTCATTGCATATGTGAAACAAAGAGGAAGTGGAAGGATGAAAAAGATACGAATAAAGGTGGTACAATCTTGTGGAATGGAACTGATGAACACATATAAGGAAGCGAAGGAGTTTAATTGGGAATAAAATCAGTGGCATCTGCAGCAGGTTCAGTGAAAGCAGCACTGTCATAAGCCTTACTCCTTTTGTACATGCATCACAAGAGGCAGCAATGCTTGTGGCACAATGGCAAAATGCTGCTTCGATCATTTTGCCAAAAACCAGCAGGAGCCTGTGGACACCCATGTCTAAAATGTATGCTCCCCGAAACTGAATATCATATAGATTGTTGTATATATGAAAGTAGGAATGTATATATTGGTGTTAGTTGCATGTTATGCTATAGTGTACAGTGATAATGGGATAACAGGGATGACTTTGGGAAAAAATAATGCTTACTAATTAAGGAATACGGCTGGGGGAAGCAGGAAGGAATGATTACATTATTTTAGGAGATATGGATGAATGGGATGGAATGAGTTTAGAGAGAGTACAAAAAAGTTATTGGGCCAATTAATGAGAATGCTGATTGGTGAGCATCTGTTTGAAAAAAGATCTGTTTATTTCAAATACATGGTTCAACCTTAAGTCTATTTGTTTGTATAGATGACAAAATCACAACTGATTATGATGGAAGATATGAGGGTGATAGATTCTGAATGTAGGACAGACGAACGTCAAGAGATGAACTTAGGAAAAATGGACATGTGCCCAAACTAATCATTATTATGACTTTATTGTTAACAGGGAATGCTGCATGTGGCACAGGTATAACTAGGACTGCTAAGCTAGTCTACTCTCTGTAGATTAGACTGGTTGGAATAATGCCTTTTGTAGGCATGGATGTTATGGAACATAGGCTGAAACTGATAGAATCCAACTTGCTTGAGAAGAAAATGGGAAAATGTGGCCTTAAGAAGCAATGACTCTTAAGAGATGCCAGTACTTTGGCTGCGATTGCTAAAGCTTCCATTTGGAGGATGTGACAGCAGATGCCTCAGGCTTATAATCAAGTCATTATATTCATATGAAGCAATTGAAGGATAACAATTCTAAATGTTCTCTCTTCAGCTGACATGACTAGCTTTGGACTCAGATGAATGAGGACTACCAGGGAGACAACAGCTGTGATTTGTTCACTAGAATTTCCCACAATTTCATGATCAAAGTAAGTTAATTAAAGGACTGTAGTAGAGTGTTTTGGGTTACAACGGGTGCATCCACAACAAGCATGTAGTATGAATGGTTAGGAGGAGGAAATGTCTTATGATCATTGTTTCCTGTAGAGATAATAAGAATATTGCATCTCTGTATAAGATCAAGACTGAAGCTAGCCTTGGCAATCAGTTTCTAACAGGCATTTGTGCATGAGAAGGAATTTTAGCCTGAAGCTGAAATTAAACCGAAAGCAGTCGTCTTAGAAATACATTGGCAATTAACCTGTAAAGGCCTGTTTCCAGAAAACAGACTCTTGAGAAATATTATGTATAAATGTAAATGGTAACATTCTAAGAATCTGTGTTTTGTAAAAATGGAGGGAAAGGATGTTTCTGTAAAAAAGAAGGGGCCTCCCTAACCAATGCTTTATTTAAATGTTGTACTCTCCCTCGGTATTATGCTTTCTGAAATGGCTCACATCATCAAAATTGTATTATTATAATGAGAACACAGTAACAAAATGAAATAAAATAAAAACTGCAGCAAATCCTGTAGTTGAGGCACAAATCCAAAGCAGATGTCCCCAACTGGTATTTGGATTTGTTCCCATGGTATATGTTATGTATGAATTTTCAGCTTAGTCTTCAAAAAGAATATTAAAGCTGGCAGGTTTTGCAATCTTTCCCAAGCTCTGTAAGAATTCTATAAATAGAAAACATCAAGCAGGAGGATGAGTATAGGGAGGCAAATGTTCAGTTGTATGCATTTGTGACTGAGTTAGAACTACCAGTCAGAGAATAACTTCTTTTACTTGTACTTAAGAGTAGTTTCAACAGTGGCAAAACATATGTGAAGCAACTGAGTCATGTCTGGCACAAGGTACCTTTTCTGACATTGGATCTCTTAATTTTGAGAATTTCACTTTTCTGTTCTCTGAGATGTTGTCTATGTCTTAGGAATTGTCTTACTCTGGAAACCAGCGGCACTTCTCATGCTCTTTGTGTGTTTCCAAACAAGTGGTTTTCTATGAGATCTGTTCAGTGTGAGACTTACACCAACTCTCAAGCTCCACCCGTTTCATTACTAGTTTTCGGTTGCATTTGTGCATTCAAATTTGATGCTGAAAAGTTGTGTGAGACTGCAGATGCAGCACCTGTTGGCAACTCATAAAAGTGGTCACATCTGTCTCCAGGATTGTGTGGCTGCTGCAAAAGTCTCCCAGCAATGGCCATGTGATCCTGGGAAAAGATATGGCTGCTTCAATGACTTGCTGACAAGAAGTCCTTTGAGCTCTGAAGCAAATTTTTGGAATCCAATCCAATGCATTGTACAGTCCTACTTTCTATGACTTGTCCACACTCTTCAGCTTTAAGTATATTCTGTATTCTGATTCAAATACACCTCATTCCTTTAATTTCTTTGGCATATTATTTCTTATTCCTTTCCTTCACTCTGCATAACATTACTTGCCTGAAAGGGGATAATATGTTGAATATGAATGTACAATCCAAAATATATCTAATATGTTGTGCAAATTCTTCCAGAGAGACTCTTCTCAGTTACACAGATCCTCATTTTCAGCCCTCTGCAAAAGCTGCATTACACATTTTGATACAAGCAGCATAGCTTATTGTTGCCTTAACTTTTCTTTAGGATACATCTATCTGCGTGTTAATTGCCCACATGGGAAGTCACCTCGCCATTCTAAAAATTTCCTAGTTACGCAACAGCAAGAAAGAAATATACTTCTGAGATTTAGAGAACAATGTCGTCTTATTCCAAGTGGATTAGAAAGTTTTGGTTTATATTAACCAGGCAAAAAAATTCAGAAGCAGATAGTATAACTTAACCAAAGCAAGTTGCAATAGTTACTCATATTATCTAGTTAAGAATGAGGAATGAGGCACAGATTACAGTTTTATTTTATGTTACAGTTTATATAGCTAACATGGAAAATCTGTATAAATATTTGGTTATATTTTCATTCAAATATGCCTGAGAACTGAGTACAAACAACAAAATTATATAATAAAGAGAAATCCAAGCACTGAAATTCAGAATAAATGTCCCAATGGCAATCAATTTACTGTACAATGATTTCTTGTAAACCTGCAATGGTTTTTAAAAATATGGATGCAAACTCTCTGTCCATGAGGATTTTTTAATACCTATAGAGAGATCGGAACTGTTGTTAAATGGTTCCAAATGTGTTTGTTTAAAGAAAGTTAGAAAAGCTGAGTAAAATGGAGACTTCAAAGTGCTCAGTAGAACAGCTGCAACTTAAGGTTGGGCCAGTTGACTCTGCTGTAAAAAGAGTTATAGAAAACATAGCTCCTCAGGAAGTTGGTACAGCTGCCTTGCTTTGAGCTGGGATCAGAGAGTAAATTTACATTCCAGATGACAATATTACACCTTATGCTAGGCTGGAAATGCCTTTTACAGTTCTTGAACCAACAGATATATTGGATTTACAACATCTGTCTCCACAAGCAAGCATGGTCATAGGCCAAGCTGTCTAGGGATGTGTCAGCCCTATAAGGTAGACCTGACCAAGAAACCAATGCCATGTAGGCCAATACTACTATATTGTAAAGCTATACCACAGAACCTTGCAAGTCTAAGTATGTTTCCCCTCCTTCCCTCTATGTGAACTAGGGAGGAACTTGTATGAGATATTTTCTCAAGTTACTTTCTTGACTCAGGCTCAAGCCCCTTTTGTCTGACCATTGTCTAAGTAGCAGCTCTTCCTCCTGTCCTTTAAGGCCATTCCCTCTGCCCCCTACAGTTCTGGAGTTCTGGAGGACCAAGGTTGGGAAAAGCTACATTAGATTATGTGATAGTTGTTTTAATTACATTCATCAGTCAGCATTTTATGTAAAATATATTACACAATTATAATTTTAAATTAGAAAGATTCATTAAATGTGTGACTGGACACATTTTGTTAAAAATATCTAAAAATAAATATTTGTTCAGCAGTGCTGAAGTGCAAGATATTGTTCCTATGGCTTTAGAAAAAAGATTGCACTTCTGTAAAAAATTACTTCATCTAATTATGATGAACAGTTAGTTACTCACTGGCATTACTTGTTATACTGTCACTTTCAGGGCCATGTTGCAAGGATGAAAACTATGGAAGTGATTCATTGGCCCTACTTGCTCTTATAGTTATATTCAATTCCTTATTGAAAACACACACACACATCCAATCATTTTTCTTTCTGTGGCTTCTCAATTCATTTTAAGCAATAACAGTGATGGGTCTGGAGCAAGATATCTCTGAAGTCAAAGAACACGTCCTTGATGTTGACTTAGAAGTTAACAGATCTAAAGTTACAAATTATGCTTCAGGGAACTTTTATCACATCATTTTCATCTTTCCAAACTACCCTTTAAAGATACTTTCCCCCTTAAACAAAAATGCATTTACACTGAAATGACCCATGAACCCAATGGAGGGGCAGCTCCATAACATTCCCTTTCTAGATTGCCACTGCATATGCTCAGATTCAGCACTGACCACTTGATTAGGACTGGTGATCTACCTTACTGCTTCCTACCCTTGCCAGATGTGGGCTATGGACTGAGTCCAAGATTGTGCAGTTCTTACTGGAGGATATTTCCACAAAAATGTCAAAGTTGCTAGGGTCTGGTCCATTGCAATTGTCATCAAAAGCCAATGGGCTCCAGTCTAGATCAGCCATCTGTACTTTAGGGGATTAGAATGGTAGTTTTTTAATGTTAGCTACTGCTTTATTGATTACTATTTTATTATTTTTGTTTGATTTATGCATATACAATACCTTATTCAATTCTATATATTCTACTTGTTCTATGTGCATTTTTTTTTAAAAATTTGGTCTCTGACCACAAATAAAATAAAAATTTTCCTCCTGGGATACGAAGTTTGGATAGCAGAAACATGGGAAGTTGTTTTTGAAACACAATTTGTTCCTAACACTACCAGCTGGGCTTATTTCAGCATCCTATCTTATGTTGTTTCTCCATATGGAGCTACAAAACTCTCCTGTTGAGGGGAGAATGAAAAGGAAGTTGGGTGCAAAATAACCCAGGTAGGAAATAGGGAACACCCAACTGGGGAAGGAGGGTCCCTGACAAGCAGAAGATAATGCAAATTGTAGCCATTTTTGAACATTTTTGGTGGGCTCTTATACTCTAAGATAAGATGGACAGATCACAAACATCTCATCACTATGACTGAGAACACAGAACTGGATTTTTCCACTGCATTTTTATTTATTTATTTATTTGACTTGTCCCTGCCCATCTGCCCACAACGGGGGACTCTTGGGTGGCTTACAACAACTAAAATCAGAAATACATAATTAAAAATGATAAAAAAGTTTAAAAGTTATAAAGGGTTGGATTCCATGTTGGATTCTTGTATCCAGAAAGGATCTGTCCACAAGCAATGGTCCTATACTGTGAGGGATCCTGATCAGTCACATGGTCAGGTTTTAGGCTTTATCCAGATGCTTATGCTATTTATGATTAGCGACTCACTCTGATTCTTAGTTACCACAATGTGCACACACTCAGGGTCAGAGGATGTACTACTCTCTAGGTTCTGCTTGTCAAAGTTTCCTTTGTCAAAGTACCCAATGGGGATATAGTTCGTACAACCTAGTCTCCATGTATGCAATTTCTGAGTGCCCAGTGCCACAAGCCCCTCCTGGAGATAGCTTTCCGGGTGTTGCTGAGAGCCTGTATGGATCTGGATACGGAAGATGGAGACAGCCTGCTTAAAGATAACTGTAAAGGAGTTGCCAGCAGAAGGGGCCTTGCCCCAGAAGTAGCCTTCCACACTACTGTAAGCCTTACTGGGTATATGATCCTTAAATGTTACAATATCTGTTACTATATCTGCTGGGGGATTGTCAGGGAGTTCAGAGAAATCCTCTTCAAAGTCTTCATCTTTCAGCCTGTTTAGCGTGCCCTGGAAGGAGGAGTAGCGGCCAATGTGCTGGAAGAGGGATGGCTTGAAACGAATTTCCTCCTTTTGCGTAAGCAGGAGACGGAAATGCACAAAAAGCCAATCGCAAGGCATCTCTTGGTAAAAGAGCATGAGGAACCGAGCTAGCCGGGGGAGGTCACTAGAGTGGTAGAGCTTGGCAATGTAACCAAGTTTGGAAAACTCCAGAGTGACCCAAGAGGTGCCCTTCCGGGATGCCAGATTTTTTCTGATTACTGTGAAGAAGTATTTGGAGCAACGGACATCATCCTCAATCATGAGGTAGTAGGTGGAGAGGTTGGCTGCAAAATTCACAAGGTAAGCATAATCAACATTCTGTTTTGATCGAAAGTGTACCCGATCCTCAGCATCATTAAAATTCCTTTTTAGGCCTTCCAAGGGAGGGTAATACTCAAGAGGGGTATGGATAACCACTAGGTATCTTTGAAGGAGTTGAGCAGGAAACCTCGTGGCAATTTGCTGCACCATTTGAGAATTCCACTCCTGGTCTGGATCTGTTAAATGTACCACTACCACCATTTCCTTCAGTTCTTCTTGAGAACATTGCTTAAAGATGGAAGTCAGGGTTTCCAGGAGATAGCTCTCTCGCTTCCGCTTGACAGAACACAGCCCTAAGGTCAGAAACTCTGCAATAAAAAGCAAAAACTTATACACCTTTTAAGTTTGAGCCCCACTACCCAGGGTATCAAGAATCATGTACCTATCCACTCAACGCATATTTTCATTCTTCTATAGATGGTACTTACATCAATTGACAAGAAATCCAGGTCACTAAATAAAAATGACAGAATGGTTCAGAGCAAACAAAGAAAAGTAATTTTGCACTGATGGAAATTACTACAAGAGGTAGTAACAACTCTAGTTCTAGTGATTTTAAAATATTAGACAAACTCTGTGTCCAGAGGTAGGAGGCAATTAACAGAAAGGGAGAAATAACTGCCTTCGTGTGTTTTCAAAAGAACTTTATTTTATACAGCAGAGATTTTATTTTGTTCGCACTAAGGCATTGTGAAAGGAATTTGATTGCCTAGTTCAGCCTTTCCAATGAACCTATTTATACATGGTACCTGACTGGAAAGCCTGGGCACTTGACAGAAACAAGAATCCTGCAGTATAATAAATCAGTTAATTTCAAACATGTTAGGTCATATTTTGCCTTTGTATCCTTTGAATATTCCAAGAAAAAATAATTATAGCCACCTGGAACATCAGTGCATTTCCTTAAAATACCTTGAAAAATTTCACTGAGTTTATAAACCAATAATTTTCTGGTAAAGTCAAGTCAGAAACAGAGAAGGAAAAATCACCCCTTCACAATCAAAGTACAATAAAGCATGGAGCAGAAAGATGGGGGAGGATGAAGCTGACCAAGGGTCAATAGCCGCTTCATTCTTGTTTCCATCAGCAATGCAAGTAGGCAATGGCTCCAAAAGGCTTATTTGGCTAGGTGCCCACAACACAGATGCACAACCCAGAAGTACTGCTGATTCATCTTAAATCAGAGATCATCCTCTGCTTCTTTTACATTTCTTAGGCAGCAGGAAAGGTATAAGAGAGCCAGTTTGGTGTAGTGGTCAAGGCACTAGGCTAGAAATCAGGAGTTCCAGTCCCGCCTTAGGCACAAAGCCAGCTGGGTGACTTTGGACCAATCACTCTCTCTCAGCTCTAGGAAGGAGGCAATGGCAAACCACTTCCAAAAATGTTGCCAAGAAAACTTCAGGGACTTGTTCAGGCAGTCTCCAGGAGTCAAGACTGACTTGAAGGCACCAAAAAAAAAAAAGGGGGAAATATAACTTTTAGTACAGGCCCTGTTCCTCCGTTGCAACCATTCTTCTCCTTAACTATTCTGAGATATAACCAACATTATGATTGCTATAGGAGACAGGGGAGACAAATTAGCAAAAGAACCACTGAGTTGGAAATGAGATGCACCAGCCAACTGCATCCTCTGCCTTGAAACCACAGGGAATGAGAAGAGGACCTGAGCAATAGCAACAGCCCCATTCCTTCTCTATTTGGAAAGATCTGTGGTTATACACTCTGCTCCTCCAACTCTATTACACCACTGGGTGGCAGTATGAAGCTATCACTGGGCAGAAAAGCTATGTAGTTGTCCTGTCTACAGAAATAAACTGGCATGAAGCCTACTATTCTCTTGGAGTAGTTTTTGGATTAAAGGCAGGAACAGATATCTGTTTTTGCTTTAGAGATCTTAGCCATCACAAAGGCCTGCCTGTTTGGATGTCCTAAAATAGATTCTACTTATCTTTATAGCTATTCAGTCCATTATGCCCTTTCTGTTAAACAGCTTTAAACAGAAACTGAACTTCTAAGTGGGTCCATGGATTTCGGGGCCCACATCTAAATAGTTCTGACTCTATTTGATCTGCCTTTTGCTGGTACTCACTTTTCTGGAGTGGAGGCATGCCAGCAAGGTAGCGGTAAGAGATATTCAGGACATTCGTGGTATTGGTAACTGTTTGAAGGCTATATAAAGTCCAGTCAGCCACAATTTGGTGCAGACCCACTGATCGAGCCCAGTTCTGAACGTTCTTCTGTGCAGAAACAGGCAATAATAATAAACTTTCACCAATTTAGTGCAGTAGCTCTCTATCTCTATGAAATGATTTCAATAAAGCAGGGTCTTGTCATCATCTTCCATTACCACAAGCATTATTACAATTATTTTTCTGATAAGAAAATTAGATAGATCTGTGCCTTTGGATTTGGAAACTAAATACGGCCAACAGTGACACATAAAAAATTCTTTGAGCTTCCAAAAGTTTAATAAATCTTAAGGACGTAACTTATTTTTAAATAAAGAGTAACTTGTGATTATCTGGAGAACAAGGACATTGGTTCACTCTGAACATCCAGGACTAGAATTGTGTCTGCTGCTTCTTTTTCTTTGTGGAGTGGAGACATACTTGGTACCAATCAAAATTTTCTATGCTTTCATTTCTGCCTGCTTGGGGGAAAAATAATTATCTAAAATTAGGCTGAGGAAGGACAAATCTTAATAAATTGAAAACTTCACATTGGCACCCACCCATCCTACCCTACAAATAAAACAGAACTACAGGCCAATGTTTCTCTTCTTTCTGTGTACCCCTAATTCCTCCAAGTCCTGAAATGGGGAGTCAGGATTCATAGGATGTGCACTGCGATGATGCTTTTCGTTGCATTCTGCAGGAGTGCTTCATTTTAGATAAAGGAAAAACTGCTTTCCATCCCATTGAATACAGCTAACTCCTCCTCCATGTAATCCAATAAAATATCAGACTGGTGGCTGTGTAACTCCTTTATCATTCTGCTTGATCTTCTGCCAAAAAAAGTTTTAACAAGCCGCTGCTAATTTCTAGGCTGCTTATCTCTATCCTCATACAGTGGATAAATCAGCATGAAAATAAAGAGAGAACTTGAATCCAAGAGAGAACGTAATTTAGTTAAAACAGTTTCTATGAAATACTCAAAACTTATGAAGGAATTTTGGGACTTCTAACAGAGCAAGAACTCAACAGAATCGATGTGATAGCTTTTCTTTTCTTTCTTTTTTCTTTCTCATATGGAGCAAATGTGTTAAGTTACACTCACCAGCTCAAGATCTTCCTGGGGCCAAGAAGCCAGATTAATGATGAGCAGGAACACAAGGAGAGAAACGGCTGCTGCAAGTGAACGTTTCAGGGAACACCTCATGACAACTAACACTTTGGGGAGGCGTGTGCCAGAAGCTAGTGCATCTGCAGGCATTCAGTTCTCACCCTGTCATCTGGAAAAGAATTAACAGCAGTATCATAAACATCTCCTCAGTGTCCCCACACACCACAGTCATGCCTGTGTCAGACGCTAATTGTATAGCTAACAAATCTACTGAAGCTGTATCAGGTTCTAAGAGCTTAACATCAGTCAGTTGTATATGTAAATGCATATCTTTACAAGTTGTATAAAAAGTACAATTAATAAAGAAGTTGGGAAATGTAAAAATGACTCAAAAGTCAAACGTGAGATTTTACTGACAACCTTGTCAGGCAGCTTGATATTAGTGGAAGTGCCAAGAAGGCTACTGAGAAGCTGCCAACATATTTCCTTCAAAAATACAAGGGCTTCTTGCATCTACGATAAAAGCGGATTATTTATCCAAGCCTGGTCCTTGTCTCTTGTGCTGCTAGCTCCTGAATGTTTATTGAGTTTCTAGAGATTGATTGCCATGCCCTGGCAAGCTCTAAAATCTAACACTGCCCTGAAGGGAGAAGGCCTTGGTAGGAGGCCTCAGCTTTACAAAGAAGGTTATGTCAGGAGATTTAGTCATAAGTATATTTTACTGGGGAACTCTTGAAAAAACGGCTCTGCTAGTGAGATTCCAAATTACCAATCCTCTCAGCTCATAATACCTTTAATATAATCCTGCCTATTGGATATTACATAATGTTAGAGATGGAAGGCTCAGAATTGGCTAGAAGTTGGAATCCTAACACATTTCTCCACATGTTCAGTTGAAATCTGCTGCTGTGCTTTTCTTATCCATTGGCTGGCTAATAAATGTGTTTTCTTTTCTGTCTGACAACCCTTCCAAATTAGAAATCATATCTCCCCATAACATTCTGTTCTTCTGGCTACTTGCACTATTATTCCTTTCCCCCCACTTCCTTGTTTTGGAAGTTTCCATAGACATTACTTGCACATTTCCAACATCTTTGCAGTTATTATTTGTGCCCAATGTTAAGCACTGTGCAGAAAATGGCCACAAAAAACACTGAATGTGCTCTGAGGGTGTACATCTCTACTAAATGTTGTAGAATTAAAGGGAATGGCCTGCTTAAAAGCCTGCCTGTTCTTTAGCCAAGACATTCTCAGTTGTAATTCAGACTGATTTATAGAAATGTCTAGCATACAGTTTGATGACTGTACTAAGGAGGGTTATGGGACAATACTTAGTAGATATATCTCTACTCCCTTTCTGTGTGTAGGAATTACCAGGGCTAGACCCTAGTCAGGTTCTTAACCCTTTCTATATACTACTAAAACTCTCATGTCTGTAACCTTCAACTGGGCAAAATGGTGTGTGATAGGGCAACAATTTTTGAACCAAGGTACCTCAAAAGGTGTATTCCCAACCTCTTTCCCACCTCCCTTTGTCCCCTGCACCCATCAGCTGGTGACAAGGCCTGATGGGCGAGTGGCAATTGGCTGCTTTAGAAATGAGGCAGAAATCTGAAATCTTTTAACAGTGGTAGGCATTGAGATGAGGGAGTGACTTGGATGCCTGTTGGCAAGATAGGGCTGGCTGGGGGGGTGCCAGTGGTTGATGGGTGAGCCTTCTTCCTCCCTCAAGGGAGGGGCCCTTGGGGACATGCCAGAATGGGGAATGGGGGTACAGTTTTCCTCATGGTCCACAGCTCCCTTTGTTCCACCTCCCCCCAGCAAAGTGGCAGGCAGTTTTGCTGGTCAGCTGAGGAGAAGGAAGAGGAGGAGTATTCACCGGGGTTCTCCTGAGAGTCAGGAGGGGAGGGCAAATTGCACAAGCCTATATTATATGTGCAAATGGGGGGAGAAAAAGGCAGGCAGGCAGGGCAGGGCAGGGCAGGGCGGGTGGGCGGGAGGGAGGGATCCCCGACTTTTTTCTCACCTCCCTCTGGCCCCTGTGCCCAATTGGCTGGTGGCAAGGCCCAACGGGCGAGTGGCGATTGGCTGCTTTGGAACCAAGGCCAAAATCTGAAATCTCTTAACAGTGGTGGGTGTCAAGGGAAGGATGAGGGAGCAACGTGGGTGCCTGCTGGCAAGGTAGGGCTGGCTGGGGGGTGCCAGCGGTTGACAGGTAAGCCCTCTGTGAGTGAGGGGGCCCTTGGGGACATGGTGGAAAGGGAAGTAGGGATGCAGTATTCCTCATGGTCCACGGCTCCCTTTGTTCCACCTCCCCCCAGCAAAGTGGCAGGCAGTTCTGTGGGTCACTTGAGGAGGAGCTTCATGGGGGCTCTCCTGAGGGTCATGAGGAGAGGGCAAATAGCACAAGCCTATATTATATGTAGGAAGGGATGGAGGGAGGGGTAGGGAGGAAGGAAGGAAGGAAGGAAGGATTTCTGACACTCCCTGCCAACTTCCCACAAGCAAAGTCAATGGAGAAGCCACAAGCAAGTCACAAGTTACTCCTACTCCAACTGCTTTTTTGCCCTTGGTCATTCTGTTTCTCTGTTTAGGTAAGCAAGTATCTCTAAAATGATGACCCAATGGGTCATGAGTTGTCTAGTTATCAATAAAGACAAAAAGAGAGGGCACGATGGGGCCCACCAGTCCAAATTATTATAGAGTTCCACAATGATGAAATTGCTGCCTGGTGCTTTAACTTTAGTTGTTTGACTAAGCTAGTGATCTCAAAGCTTGACATGACAGGCCATAAAAAGTTCCTTCAAAATCCAGTCCCATATCAGGGAGAAGGACTCCTCAAAAGAATATAGAATTGGTCCTTCCAAACAGAAGCAGGAATGACAAAGAAGGGTCAGGGAGTGAAAGGTATTGACTATGATGAAATTGTTTGCCAGAAAAGAGCTGGATTCTTAGACTGAGAATGGATGCATGTCTCTTTCAAAGTTTACCTTTTCTTAAGTATAATAATTGTGTTGTCTTTTAAGAAGGAGTAAATTTTGGACCGAGCGGGTTGAAGGGTCATTCTTGTATTCCTTAAAGCAAGTGATCATTAGCTTAAGGGCCCAGCATTCACTGTAAAACCAGAGTTGATTAAAGAAGGGCTGTTCTCTGGCAACAATATGAGCGGTCCTACTAGTTATAGACAAAATTGGCTGGGGAAGCTGTATCAGCTGGTCATAGTATGACACACCAGAGTTGCCAGTTCCTCCTCATAGGGTGGCTCATTGTATTTGGAAAGCTTCTTCTGAAGAGGGAATCTGAGTTAATTTGGCTTTTACCTGGGTTGTTTATTTTGTATGTATTGGGCCCCTAAGGATGTCTTCAGTTGCAACAGGGTACAATTACAAAAAGGGAGTGGCAGAGATTTTAAGAAATGGCATGTTTGGGAAATGATCATTTTCTGGATTGTTGTCAATACACAATTTGAGTAGCAAAGAAAATAGTCCCCCAGAGATTATTGTGTAATCATTCAGGGAAGCCCTGGTGCCATCCCAGTGTGAAATCTCTGCTGGATGATTGCTGGTTATGGTGCCATTCAAAATATGTAGATCTTATATAGAGTCTGTAGGATGTGCAATTCCCTGAAGTCTCCAATGCTGTCTTTAGATTCTCTGCTGAGCATAGGATGATCTACCTCTGGATTTATTTATTTTTTTTGTCTGCGCTCAGTCATTACTGACCCTGCAGTGACTGCCTGGATGAATCCTTGCAGTTTTCAAGGCAATTGTTTTCCGGAAGTGGTTTGCCAGAGCCTCCTTCCTAGAGCAGAGCCCAGCTGGCGAGCGCAGGAGGCGGGGTTTCCGTTGCTTCGCGCCCTTTTCGGGCGAGCACGGTTTTGCGCTTACCGGCAACTGGTCCCGTCTCTCTGTGCAAGGTGCTGCCAGCATTTTTCCTCCCACCGGAGTGAGAGTACCCATTTATCTACTCACGTGAGTTTTCGACCTGTTGGGTTGACAGGAGCTGGGGTGGGGGGGAAACAGGAGCTCACCTTGTTAACGCGAAAGGCTGGACTCGAACCGCCGAAGTGTCAGCCATTTCTGGCCGGCAACTTTCAGCGTCATTAAGCCGCTGCGCCACCGATTAGGCTATACTAGATGCAATTTAGAAAAATAACGAGTTATCATTCAATCCTAGTCTAGCATTGAAATCTGTTATGCCTACATAAACCAAGGGGAACAGCTGGCATAGGTTGTTGGGATAGACTTCAGATTCCTGGAATATGGGGACAAGAGATAGTGGGAAGAATATAAACAGTTATCAGCAGCAAATTCTGATTAGGAAAGCTGAGAATGAGAGCAAGGCACAGCTCCTTGTGAGTCTAGTAATCTTGATGTTAAGGCTAATTGAGACATGGATACTTAATCCTGCAAAATGTCTTCCTTGCCCCATTCTGGGTACTGCTGGAAGTATCAGGGACATATAGCTCTCAGTATGCAAGTCATTGACTCACCATGCTTCCTGGAACAGAAAGATATCAAATTGGATAATATAGCACAGAAAGGCAAACTTCCTTTTTCTGGTTTTCCAACTGGCAATATTCCAAGAGAGCAGTGACAAGATTTACAGGAGGCTGCTAGTCAAGGAGACTTTCCAGGGGTGAAAAAAATGGATCTATTACATCATGCTTAATCTCAGGGCTGGGGGAGATATTAGAGACACCTGAAGTGTCATCAGTAACAAGAGAAGATTCTCATCCCAGATACAGTATCCTGTCTGTAAAATCAGGTCCATAAAGCCAGGCAAACATCTTGGTGAAAATGGGGGTCACAAGCTAAAGGTAACTCTGCGAGTGCAAAAGAGGAATCCAGTGGTGTTGTGGAGTTTCTAGTAAGGAGCTCTGGTAGGCCATTTGTGGGGGTCTAGCTAGACATTTGATTGGCTGGGCAGACACTGATACATTTATTCCTAAAAGAGTCAGAGACGGCTATGTTAGAAGTGGGAAGGTGTCTGCCTGATTCAGGATCAGCCACTGTCAAGTCAATGAACAAAGTGGAATTTTTCTTCTTGCAGGGTATGGGGCAATCATAAAGATAAGATGAAGCGGAGGGGATCTTACCTGAGTCACAAACTTAATTAGTGGCATAGCGCATTGCCTTTTTTTCCTGACAGGAGGATGTAAGGCAGGAGAATGTAAGAGCCAGTTTGGTCTAGTGGTGAAGGCTCCAGGCTAGAGTCCAGGAGACTCTGAGTTCTAGACCCGCCTTAGGCATGAAAGCCGGCTGCGTGACTTTGGGCCAGTCACTCTCTCTCAGCCCACAATGTCAGGCTTGGAAGACAAGCTGGTTAGTCAATTCCTGTTGCAATCAATGGATGAACATTGGTCTGAAAAAAAAAAAGTGGACTTTGTTCCTGCAGGAAAAATGCTAGGAAGAAATAGAATGTAAGGCATCTGGCAGATAAGTTAGAGATATGGAAGCAGAAGAGGTATTTTTTTTGGAATTCCTTGTCAGATATTGAGAAGAGAGTCTTAAGAGTTTCTGCAAAGGTTATAGCAGATATAATAGAACTCTGAACTTCATTTAGACTGCGTACAGTTCCATTCTCTGAAGCAAGAGGGAGAAAGTCCATCTGCTTCTCTAGGAGGGACTAATCAGATAAAGCTGCCCTTGATCCAGCAGGCCTCCATGATTTATTGGCTCTTGGGAGTCTGCTTTATGGAACAGAAAACTTGCCTTTTTTTTATCCTCCCTCAGGTGTCTTTCTCTAAGCTTTATTAAAGCGGAGCTGTTTATGAAGTGTACTGTCTTATTGCCATCTTTCCTCCCTTTCTGGGAAGGTTTTTGACTTCCCAGTCTACCCAATATCCCTGGAATTCTTTGAGTAAGTGTCGAAGCTAAGGCAAGAATCTCTGACTCTCACACCAAAGCAAGCCATTTTGTAAATAAGGGATATATAGTAGAAACCTTCAAAGAAAAGGAAATGAGCAATAACATGGCTATTGATTCACAAAGGTGGGAAGAAGAGGCATGGGATTTAAACTTTAACTTACATAGAAGGCAGGATTCTGGGTTGCTATTAGGCAGAGAACTTATTTTTATGCATAGCTTCCTAATTCTCTGCAATTACCATGTACCATTCTAAATTGCGTGGGCCTGCTTAGGAATGCAGAGTAGGAAGAGTTTAATTGCCATATTCTGATATGAAGCCCTGACATTCTGGTGGTCATCCATCAAAGTACTAGCCAGGTCCAACCCTTCTTGACTTTTAACCCAGACATGGTCAGCACCTGCTGTAAAAGCTACTGTTGCTTGTCAATATCAAGAAAACTGAGCTAGACACTGATACTGCTACATCTGCATCACAAGGTTTAAGCTGGAGGCCCCATAGTCTGAAGAACCTTAAAAGAATCCCTATAAACAGGGAGCAATAGCATTCTGCTGCACCCCAGATGATCAAGATTTCAGCCTCAGACTGTCATTTAAAAGAAGATTCCCATTCTTGCGACCCGGGTTCGATTCCCGGGCGGCGCACGTGCTCCTTGGGGGGACGCGGTGGCGCAGCGGCTTAATGACGCTGAAAGTGCCGGCCAGAAATGGCTGAAAGCTTCAGCGGTTCGAGTCCAGCCTCGCGTTAACAAAGTGAGCTCTTGTTTCTATACCCGCAGCTTCTGCCAACTCAGCAGATCGAAAACATACGTGAGTAGATAAATGAGGACTCTCACTCCAGTGGGAGGAAAAATGCTGGCAGCGGCTCAACAGAGAGAGACGGGACAAGTTGCCGGTAAAAGCGCGAAACCGCGCTCGTCCGAAAAAGGGGCGCGAAGCAACGGAAATCCCGCCTCCTGTGCTGCCAGCTGGGCTGACGCTCTAGGAATTAGGCTCTGGCAAAGTCTAATTCCGAAACTAGAAAGATGCAATTGCCTTGAAAACCGCTAGGGGGCGGTCACTGCAGGGTCAGTAATGACTGTTAAGCAGATAAAAAAAAAAAAAAAAAGTAGCAAGAAGCTGAATTCAGATGACATTTATGTTGACATGCAGCCTGCAAGTACATTGGAAGAGTTACAAACCTACCCTCTTTCAATCCTTGGTGGCCATATGCCCCCCAAAAGTAGCACCTGATTGGCTCAGCTGCTTGCTATTCACACTCTGAGAAATTATTTTAAATTAGTATATTACTTCTACTATGATTGATTGATTCTCCATCACCAGCAATAAAGAGAAAGAGGAAATCTCCAGAAGCTTCATCACATTGCCTCGGGCTGTCTCAAGCCTTGTTGTATTTCTAAGATTAAATACATTAACGGTTGGACATCTTCCTATAATCATAATTAAACCTTAATATTTTCTTATAGCTTTTGCCAAAAGCAACATTAAAATGTTCAGAAAAACAATGCAGTCATAATAAAAAACTTCATATACAGGTGAAACTCAAAAAATTAGAATATCGTGCAAATGTTCATTTATGTCAGTATGGCAACTCAAAAGGTGAAACCAATATATGAGATAGACGCATTACATGCAAAGCGAGATATGTCAAGCCTTACTTTGGTATAATTGTGATGATTATGGCGTACAGCTTATGAAAACCCCAAATTCACAATCTCAGAAAATTAGAATATTACATGACATCAATAACACAAGGATTGGAAAGAGAACAATATCGGACCTCTGCAAAGTATAAGCATGCATATGTACTCAGTACTTGGTTTGGGCCCCTTTTGCAGCAATGACTGCCACAATGCGGCGTGGCATGGATGCTATCAGCCTGTGGCACTGCTGAGGTGTTATGGAAGACCAGGATGTTTCAATAGCGGCCTTCAGCTCCGCTGCATCGTTCGGTCTCATGTCCCTCATCTTTTTCTTGGCAATGCCCCATAGATTCTCTATGGGGTTCAGGTCGGGCGAGTTTGCTGGCCAATCAAGCACAGTAATCCCATGGTCACTGAACCAGGTTTTGGTACTTTTGGCAGTGTGGGCAGGTGCCACATCCTGCTGGAAAATGAAGTCAGCATCCCCATAAAGCTCGTCTGCGGAAGGAAGCATGAAGTGCTCCAAAATCTCCTGGTAGACGGCTGCGTTGACCCTGGACTTAATGAAGCACAGTGGACCAACACCAGCAGATGACATGGCTCCCTAGATCAACACAGACTGTGGAAACGTCACACTGGACTTCAAGCATCGTGCATTGTGTGCCTCTCCATTCTTCCTCCAGACTCTGGGTCCTTGGTTCCCAAATGAGATGCAAAAGTTGCTCTCATCAGAAAAGAGGACTTTGGACCACTGGGCAACAGACCAGTTCTTTTTTTCTGTAGCCCAGGTAAGACGCTTCTGACGTTGTTTGTTGTTCAGGAGCGGCTTGACAAGAGGAATACGACATTTCAAGCCCATGTCCAGGATCTGTCTGTGTGTGGTGGCTCTTGATGCACTAACTCCAGCCTCAGTCCACTCCTTGTGAAAGTCCCCAACACTTTTGAATGGCCTTTTCCTGACAATCCTCTCCAGGCTGCGGTCATCCCTGCTGCTTGTGCACCTTTTTCTACCACACTTTTCCCTTCCACATAACCTTCTACTGATGTGCTTTGATACAGCACTTTGGGAACATCCAACTTCTTTTGCAATTCCCTTTTGGGGCTTTCCCTCCTTATGGAGGGTGTCAATGATGGTTTTCTGCACAACTGTCAGGTCAGCAGTCTTTCCCATGCTTGTGATTCCTACTGAACCAGCCTGAGAGACCATTTAAAGGCTCAGGAACCCTTTGCAGGTGTTATGGATTCATTAGCTGATTAGAGTGGGACACTTTGAGCCTAGAATATTGAACCTTTTCACACTATTCTAATTTTCTGAGATTGTGAATTTGGGGTTTTCATAAGCTGTACGCCATAATCATCACAAGTATACCAAAGTAAGGCTTGACATATCTCGCTTTGCATGTAATGCGTCTATCTCATATATTGGTTTCACCTTTTGAGTTGCCATACTGACATAAACGAACATTTGCACGATATTCTAATTTTTCGAGTTCCACCTGTACACATTAGGGCAATATCCTTATTATGCCAACTCAGCATCACATATTGCTTTACCATCTTGCCAAATGCTGATGTTCAAATGGATTTGAACATCAGCATTTTTTTTTCATCCTTTCTACTGCCAGCCCATTAAAAATATGCAACAAAACATATCTTAGTGGTTTCATGCAGACACTGGGGACATAGCAATAGGCCAACAGCACTGTGTTCTGGAATTAGCCATCCAATAGGAATAGACTGACTACTAAGCAGCAGCTCCAGTACTCAGCCCAGGCAGCCTGTTTAAGAAGATACTGTAATGCAGGGTAGAGGAAAGCTACTGCAGGTTCTAAGAGGAGCAAATGAATCTCACCCTCCCTGCCTGTTTCCTGATACAACTGGTCTCAGGGGCTGGTCAAGGCAGCAATTGTTGAAAACCAGGCCTGCCGCCAGATTGAAACGGATTCTCTGGATTTATCTGGGAGTAACTTCTGCTCAGTGGAATTGGACTTATACTAAATACACACGTTCAGGCTTATACTTTGATTAAAACAAACAAACAAACTGGAAGGAATAATACACAGAAACTTGATAAGGCTGAACAAAAACCTCTTTTATCATGTGTAAGTTTTAGGCTAAACTCATAGACGGCTGAAAAATGTATCCCTTTAGATCTGTTCTGCAGCTTTTCCAAGTCGCTATTTCAAAAGAACAACTCAGCTCTTGCAATGTTATCTGCTATTTGAGGAGCCCCACAATATAATTATTACAGTCCAAACATCTTTCATGCCCCACGAGACATATTTAAAATGTAACAGAAGTAGAATACAAATATCCCATTTACAAATGAGACAGAGATTCCATTAGAAAATTCTGATGGATTCTACAAACACAAACCCAGAATTCAACTATTTTGTTATGTATCTGTTATCTGATAAGAAGAAAGAAGCATCACAAGCTTCTGAATGGAAAATGGTGTGGAGGTGAAATAAACTGAGGTTCCCGCCGAGATCTGGATGCCCCCGCCCCCCGCTAGTATTTCAGAGGGTCCTGAAGACCTGTTTTTTCGCCCAGGCCTTGGGCAAGGGCAACAGAAGATCCCTTCTAGTAATGTCAGTTTGCTTTTGGTTGTTGCCTGGCTTTCACCATCTTTTGTTCCTTGCTTTTATTATTGTACTGTTTTATCGTTTTTTGTATTTTTTATTTGTGAACTGCCCAGAATTGCTGGGAGATGAGCAGTGTAAAAATTTAATAAAAAAATAAAAAACAAAAAACAATTCTTCATGGAGAACCTTACTGAAGAAAAAATAAAAGAGGATGTGTCCAATAATTCTGGGCACAGTCTTCAAGGGCAAACACATCATGCTAGATTGCTGAATTGCCCTCTAACAGAGCAGATAGAAAGATAATAGTACCGGCCTTAGAGAACGCCGCCAAATATTCAGACAGAGACAGGGTCTTAACTAACAGGCTGATTGGGTGCATAGATAATTTGCAGTTACACATCTGGGATACAAGGAGCTGTTTAGTCTTTCATATGGCAAGATAACAAAAGCATTGGTGATAATCCTTATGATAGTATTTTTGTATGAATTTTATTGTCCCAAGTTGATTGAAGTAGAAGAGGCTAGAGCTGATAGATAAAATTATAATTTCCACCAGTACCTGAACATGAAAAACCTTACTCTTCCATCAACTCTCAATAGTTTTGACTCCAGCCAAACTACAGCATAAGGCATACATCCTGTTGCTTGAAACAGAGCTCTTGAAAATATGGGTTATATACACCCAAATGAGGCAAAGTTGGACTTTGCATCTAGGTCTAATTGAGCTCCATAAAATATTTGGCCCAGCAATTTGACCACAAATTCAGGGCCACTGTGACAATCCTGCCTTCTTGTCTATTAAAAAAAAAAAAAAAAAAATCTCAGGATAACTGTCCAGGTAACAATAGAGGTGAATATGTGTAGCTCAGGGTTGAACTGTGGAGTCTTTGGGGTTCTCTGAGCTTGGTTCTTTTCTTGCAATGAAAATTTCTTTAGGCAGTGAAATTCAGCAGCCAGCCAGCACCTATTTTTTTCTATGAATTCATAGGTACTTAAAGCAATTAGCCTGTTCATTAACACTACCACTTGTATGTCCTCAGTCTTTCAGTGAAGACCATAATCTTTGACTTTGGTTATTTAATTACTAGGCTAAGCATTGAAGGCAATACTGGACCTTCAAGGCTTTCCTAAGGCCAAATGGGGAATATAATAGTATCACTAGGTTACAATTTTGCTAGATTTCCAGTGGGGCTAAAAAGTTGACCAAAACTTTATCTTCAACATTTTATTTTTGCGTAACTTGGATAACTGAATTGTTGAGTTCTTATGTTTATCACACAATTTATTCTATAATGCAAATAAAGACTGCTTATGCTTCAATAGTTTAAAATTGGACTGTTTTTACAATAAAGGTGAATAGCAGTGCCAGAAACGGCTCCCCTCACATCAACACTGGATTTAAGCATTTCAGCTGAAATAAGATTGTTACTGGAAGTCCTTTCATTTGGTTGATTCCTCAATTTTTGCAATGGAGACTGAAAGTCAGTTGCACAGAGTCAGCTGCTAGACTGGGTGCAAGCTGTCACTGAAGACCAGCAAACAAAATCTGGAAAAGAGCTCCCAGACTTCCACTGGAATATGACATGCCAAACTAGGTGGGTTTGGGTGCCCACTGCCTGTCAATACAAATCAGAATTTGTCTATACACTTCTCTCTGGGGGTATAATTAGCTGGCCCTATATATTCTGTGTGGCTGCCCTCTTTTTGTCTTTCAAAGGGTTTTTATACTTTTTTTAATCTCGAGAAGCAGTCCCACGGTCCTAGTAGAGGAACTGGCTTTATATATCCTAAAAGTCCCTATCAGAGTTGTTCTGCTTAGATCAACCGGGAGATTGATGGTTTTAACTTGTAATCAGTTTTGGCAGGCTCTGAATAAGCTTCTCATAAAGAGCAGTGACAGAAGGATCAGTGTCTTATCAAGTGCTATATCTAAGCACTTGACCAGACTTACTAAACTATATGAGTCAACATTCAAAGTCAACAGTAGATCCTGATAATAAGAATTCCTCTGGATGGGCTCCTTTAACATGTCCACTGAAAATATATAAATCAAGGTAGTTGGACATCTATGCCAAGTAAAACTCAGCCACTTATCTTGCACTCCTTAGAATGTGTGTGAATAAGCCCATATCTATCTCTGTGTCAGAAAAGTAAGTCTGACCCTGATGATCTAAGCATCCGGATCAAAGTTTAAACAATTAGTGATAAACAAATGCTCTACCCCATCCCAGTGATTTTTAACTCTGAGATAGCAATTGTTGAAGGGAAGATGACACATTTAGAAACAGAATGTGTATTTTAGAGCTTTTTTGTAATTGTGGAAAAGAAGTAGAGCTAGGGAACCTAAAAAAGGACAGATGTTCACTTACTTGGAGAAACTGCAACTGAATTTAGTCAACTTCCCCCTTCAGAGTACAGCGACGCAACTATGCCTCCGGCTCCGTGCGATGAGCAATCCGAAAAGGCACCGTTTGCCCGCCGCCCTTCCGGGGAACCTCCCAGGACTTCGACCGCAACCGCTTTGCTCCCGACAGAAGAAAGCGCTCTGCGGTGTTTTCGCCCAGGAGCCCAGCCCCGGCGCAAGCCTCGCCTCTCCGCTTCTTGATTTAATTGTTATGTCGACCCAGAAACGCGTGTAGAGATTTGAACAGAAAATAGCGAAAATGCACGCGAGACTCGTGCACTTCAGCGCAGAAAGGAGAGCGGCCTACCCTGTCGTGGGCTAAGCGCGGCATCGGAACGGGCATCTCTTCCAGACCACCCTTACTTTCGAGGCACGCCGGCGTGCCCAAAGCGGGCAGACCTTGACGGCTGCTCTCCCGCGACGCAGCAGTTCGTTCTCCGCCGGGCCGGTTCTCTCCTCGCCCTCCCTGAGCTCCAGCCAAGGGGAGACTTCCCTGGGGACGGTGCCGAGCTTCGCCTTCCGAGCCTCTGATGCCGCTTTCCTCATCTACCCCGTCCTCGGCGAGGCAGAGGCGGCGACTTCCACTCAGCACTGGCCGTGGCCCAGAACACGCAGCCCACTAGCGGACTAAAACCCACTCGACGGGAAACGTCCCCGTGGGCCAATGGCGAAACATCCGCACACGTTGTCCGCCTGACGAAGGAAGTGTTGATCGAAACGCGGAAACCGGTTTCGAGGCAGTCTCGCGGAAGCAGATCCCCGAGGCGCCCCCCGTGCCGCCCCCCGTGCCTCAGGCGCGCCTTCCTTCTGCCGCTCTTTCCAGCTTTGACGATCCATCCCTGCCGCTCGTTGAGCGCCGGCCCAGCCCCTGACCCACCTCACTCCAGCCCCGTCTGGGCGCCGCCGCCGCTCTTGCCTGTTCGCCAACTTTGGAGCGGCTTTTCCAGCCGGCCTCTCGCAGGGCTTCCAGCGCCGTCACTGAAAGGACGGCTCCACTGTGGCTGTTCCTTGTCCCTTCTCGAATGTGCGGAGAAGGGCAGAAGAAATGGTGGGGAAAGGCGATAGGAAAGTCTTCTGCAAGAGCCAACCCTTGCTAAGGAGCCTTCTGCCCAGTCTCGCTGCCTCCGCTCCTCTCACGCTGATGTCCCAGCAAGTTTCGCTTTCCCCCAACAGCTCTTTTCTCATCTCTCCCCACACCTCCTGAATCTGCACAGACCTCATCTGGTCCAGCTGGACTGAAATCAGTGGGGCTTAAGGGAGAGACTCCCTGGGGAAGCGAAGGGGGTTTGGGCAACCATATGAAAGCCTTCCTCCAGGAAGTTTTTCTTTTACTCAGCATCCCAGTCCAGCACGCAACTCTTGAGACTTCCTGCTTGGTAGTTCCCACTCCATTACTGATAGGTTGGGCAGAGCCAAAGGGAAAAAATACGTCTGAAGTGCACATGGATGCACAAGCAGCTCTGTTTGGCAACCCCTGAAACTAAATTCATCTTTCACTGGGATCCAGCACCATTGTAGGCTCCAGAGTACCTTTTCCCCTTTGAATGTGAAGTACTGTATATATTTGTTTGACCCTGGCTTACCATGATGTGTGAACCCAAGGATTGGAATTAGTAACCATGATTTATGGTTGCCAACTATGACTTAACAAACCAGATTTGAAACAAACAAGTGCAATGTATTAATCCAGTCTTAGTTCAATCTCATAGATAAATCCTCCAAAGTCCCATTAAACTCTCAGGTAAATGGAATTAAGATTCCAAGTGGTACAAAATCTGCAAATATTTCCTTGGTCATTTCCCAAAAATTCCATTATAAGTTTCTAATACCAAGCAAGCCTGATTAGGGTCCCCCTCCCCCTTCTTTGGAGGGAAGTCTCTTTCAGACTTGGAGTCACACAGAGAATTTGATAGGTAGGTAGGAAATACAGACAAAATATAAGTCCCTTACATATACTGTATAACGCACCAGTGTATTACCCTTTGGCTGAATTGTTTTTTGTTGTTGCTTTTCTTATAAGAGTTTTACTGCCCCCCATCTTGTTTACATCAAGGTGTGGACCACAACAGTAGTCCTTGCTTACTGGGTAGTCCTTGCTTACTGGCTCCCTCATTTGGCGACTGAAGTTACGATGGCGTAAAGAAAATCAGCTTTGCGACCAATCCTCACATCTGTGACCGTAGCAGCATGTTGCGGTCACCTGATTGCCACTCAGGCACTTTATAACCAGCGCAGATTTATAACTGTCGCAGCATCCCACAGACGTGATTGCCATTTGTGTGCTTCCCAACCTGCTTGCAACAAACAGAGTTAATGGAGAATGTGGAAGTAAAATCATAAGGTGTGGTCATGTGTTTTGCTTAATGACCACAGTGACTTGCTTAACGACTGAATGGGAAGTGATGTAAGTCCATCATGGTCATGTGATTTTCCACTTAGCGACTGCAGCTAATCCTGCTAGCAAGATAAATAATCCTGCCAGCAAGAGTGAAGCAATGTAGTTTTCTGTAACACCTGAATAAAAACTAGAAATTGAATGACAATTGAATTATAAGCAGGTTTGATAGTTTTGTTTGGTAGGTGGACTAAAGCTGGAGAAAAAAGTAATGTTGCATATTTATTGCACAATAAGTTGTATTTCTAAAAAGTTCTTAATTCAGCTGACACTATGCATCTAAACTGACATTCCTACCTTTGTTGTACAGTAATTGGAGGGGCCTACAAGATTGGAGGCTTTCGTTAAAATGTGCTATGAGCTCTGCCTTGTTTATACATGCATGTGATGCCACAACACATGTACAAAGGGGTGGAGCTGTATTGTGACACTGTTGTCATAATTTGCCGCCCCCCCCCCTTTGTGGTCACCTCTGTGTGTAATTATTCCAGTTTTTCAATAATCAAAAAGCTATAGCAAAGCTCCTATTTCCAAGGATATTATATTTGAAATGGCAGCTATTAATGGAAAAGTTTTAATGTGCCAAGGAAGGTTGATCAGAGAAACATTATCTCCTGCATTTGGAGCAGGAGTAATTTGTAATTCTTGGTCAGATTTTATATGTAGGATATATCTGAAGTAGTATGCATTCTTTTGCTACTCAAGAAATGTCCTTGGGCTTTGAATAGTGTGCCATGGGCTACACCTTAAAAAGTGGATTCACAAGAAGTAGAAGGGACAGGACAAAACTAAATGTAACTTAAATTGAATTTATATTCTAGTAAATTCAGTTTTTAGAATGATTCATCTGAGTTTAGACACAAGATAGAAAATAGAGAGCAAAATGCATATAAATAAAATAAATAATTAAAAGACACACACAAAGCACGGCCATTAAGTATTATTTACAAACATCACTGACTGGCAGTCTGCTGTAACCTCTTGCCATTTTATCTACTTCACATGACACAGTTACCATGACAATCGAAAGAGGCCATTTGTGTGAAAGCACAACATGGGGAAGGGATTAGATTAATAAATAGCTCCAGGAAAGGTGTCAGACTAGAAGAAAAGGCCTCAAAGTGATATAAAAGAGGTGGGTTTTTGCCCAGACAACTCAATTACCTCCAACTGTGGTGTTTTGTAAACCAGCCTGACTTTCAAAAACTTTCATCTTTTTTTCCCTGCCTCATCAGAAAAAGCAGCCTTGAAAATCTCACCTAGGATTGCATAACAAATATGCACAGGGCCATACTTGTGAATGGGATTAGATCTGGTGATGCTCACAGCCAAATGTCGCTGCTCACATAACACACTTAATTTGGTCAGATGACCTAGTACCTGAATTTGTACAAAATACTAAGCTTACTTAGTGTTAATCTTGGTTCTATTTTTTCTGACCAGAATCTGGTTAGCTTGATTCCTTATATATTGTGCAAACCTAAAAATTGGATTAATTCAATAAGCAGGTTAAACACAATCATTACATATCATAGTGCTTCAGGGCAGAACCCCCCCCCCCCCCCCCCACACACACACACTGCCAGACAGCAAGACTGCCATATGATGTTTGGCTATAAATACCTACATAGACTTGTCCACTGAGTCACCAACCATCAAATTCAATTTGGGGGAGATTTTACAGGTTTTGCCTATAATGTGAATTATAATGTATTCTATTTTCATCAAAGTTATATTCAAACCCATCCCAAGAACAATCCAAACATGAAAACATAGGCTGCTTCTTTATGAATGTTAGCACTTTTTAATCATGACATTTCATTAATTAATTTCATTAAGTCATGATCAGAATTCATAATTCTTCTCAGTTGTGTTCTACTTATTTCTTTTTTAGTGTTGGCAGAAGAAACAAAACAAATGGAAAATTGGCATTACAAGCCATGATTACTTTGTTCCTAAGGAAGATTGACTTGGTTTGTTCCTGCCTTAACAGATTAAAACAACGTCTGGCATAAAAATACTGCCATTTCCTTGTAAAGAAGTAATAGTAAATAAGACCATTATGTCCAGACTCTAAAATTGCCTAATTATGCACATACATTCTAAACATATTTGAAATACATGAAAGAATATTCTTTTCTTCTTCATCATCACTAATCAAGATACAAGAACTGCTGCTACTTATGGAGGTAACATGAGCATCTGAGGAGAACTAATGTGATCATAACTGATTATTACCCCATTTTTCTGACACAATAAAGAATAAAGTTCTAACTACTAATACATGAGAAAGTAGTTATTACAGAAACTGAAGCCTCCGCTGACATCATTGGTTCTATGGCTACTCTGGAAAGTGAACTGTGAGTTTATGAGATCCAAGGCAACAGCTATTATCATGCTGCTTGCACTTATGAGATTTCTCAGTTCTACCATATGAGTGCCGAATCAGGGAACTGCAGTCCAGGAGCAAAACCCACAGAAAGTTTCTTTGTTCCCCTGGGCCTTAATTAATTAGGCTCACCCCTGTAATTGGAGGAACAGATAGAAGGTGTGAACAACCCACAGATTCTCTGAACGCTGCAATACCAATGTCCTCCTTCTATATGCCTGCTATATGAAGCATTTACACATTAAATGCTACAATGTATATAGTTTCATGTAAACAGGTTACTCTTTTTAGCCTAGATCATTTTATTACATTGGTATCCAGATGCCAGTATAGATAGGAATGTAAATGACTTAGTAATTATAACTAGATACGGAGGTGATAAATACAACACCATGCTTTGTACTGACATTACTCACAGTAATTAATTCTGATCATCATGGCCAGGGAGAATAGCTGTAAAGCAGGAACTCAGCTCCTTATGATCCTAAAATCCTTTCATACCATCTTGTTTTCTTTTCTTTGAAATAATGCTTGAAGTTGTTGCAGCCCTGGCTTTGGCAGAAAATTTTTAAGATCTGGAGCTTTCTTTTTCCATCTGTCTACTTCTCTGTAGACCAGCCTTTCCCAATGTGGTGTCTTCTGGAGATAATGGCCATGCTAGCTGGGAGTGATCAGACATAATCCCAATATATCTGGAGTGCTCCCAGGTTAGAGAGGCATGGTTGACAACCCCTACAGTAGTCCTCAACATAACCCTCCACATAAAAGTTTGAGTCCAAGTTATTTGTTCCTCTCACCATATCTTTTCTGGTTCTGCTGTTGCTCCCTTGCCTCTTATGCTACACCATACCAAGTTCAAAAGGAAAAGAGACACTTACAGGCTCAAGTAAAGGTGGACACGTCTGAGTGCTGCTGGGAACATTGACAAATGTAACTCAGCTGCCTTCAGGAACACTTCAGTCTGCAGCACAAGAGCTTTGTGAGTTATCAGTGAGTCTCTGTAACAGGTAGCATTATATTGCAGCCCCAGGAGGTTCTCAGTTCCTTTGGCTAACAAAGGAAATCAACCAACCTGAGCAGAGGAACGGATAGAGTGAATGCTGGGAGGAGCAGCGCGCCTATAGAGTCTCCTTTAATCAGGTTGCAGCTGAGTCCTCCCTTCTCTGCGCCCCCTCCTGGCAGCGTCCAAGGGCTGCAGCCAATGCAGCCAGAAGTCGGACCAACCCAAAAAAACCACAGAATGGGGACAAACAGGACTGTGAAATACTGGACATGTTTACCATAATCCTGCTAAAGTTAATTAAGACAAGGAGGTAAATTTTAAGTATCTCCTTGTTTTACAAGCCTGATCTCTAGGGGTGTGTTGTTGTAGGAAAGTGAAGTATTTTCTGTATCTTTCTAGAAGATTAGGTTATTGGTTGTGTTAGGTAAGCAGGGAAAAAAATTGAATCTGGAAGAAACCACATTGACAGTTTAGAGCTGGATAGCAGAAGCAATTTTTTTGGCATGGGAAATATTTCCTATATTACCATCAGTGTTGTGGAATTAGCATGCCCATTTGTTAGCTATCGCCTTTGACTAACATTTATTGCAAAAGCTCCAGTTCCATGCCAAGCGTATGTTTGTTTGTTGTGTGTGTGTATGCATGCATTCATGCATGTTGGACCAAAGCAACACAGGGAGCTTCCAAATGGAATATCCTAACAATCCCAATGAATAAGCACTTGTACCTATTTTATCTTTCTACCTTAGCAGCATTTCTGTGATAAGAGAAAAGCCAGCAGCACTGATGATAAAATATGGGAAGGCTGTAGAGGAAAGGCCAAGGACGTTGTAACACCTAGCCCTCCTTGATTGATCTCAAAAAGCAAGGCAGGATTAGACCTGGTTAGCACTTAAATGGGAGACCACTATGCAAGCTGATTGGAGAATTCTGGGAGTTGGAGTCCACGCATCTTAAAGTTGTCAGGGCTGAGAAACACTGTTTTAACTGTTTACACAGTATACTCATGTAAGGTTCACGGCTACCCAGAAAACTTGAAATCAATCAGCAGCACAAAATAAAAGACTTCTAAGCAGCGTTTTATTTGGCCAAGCAAAAGTCTGGGTGCCCACACCATGCACCAAGAGAGAGCAGGGTGGCACGCCCTTGGAGACAAAACCACAGCCTTTTATAGTATTTTTAAAAGGGCAGAACTTAGTACCATTATAATGAAGATGAGTTTTACAGCCAGTCAAAGAAACTTAAACAGAATACATTATTTCCCGCCCTTGTTTGCTTACATTAACTCTATTCCCTGCCCTTGTTTGCTTACATTAATTTAAAGGAGTTCCCCCTAACTCTTATACCTTGTCAGTCCCTGCAGACCCTTGTTCTGGGTCCTCCCTCCTTATCAGGCCTCAGACTTAGTCTCTTTAGGAGGAGTTTTCCCTATTATCTGAGCTAGCTTGTCTGTGATTAGTTGCTTCCTTTTGCTATTTCGCTAAGTGCTGTTAGTATTGAAGCTTGACTACAGAGAACTCCATGCATGCTCTAAAGCTATGAAGTTAATATTGCCAATTTAGATATTGCTTCATTGCCAGTTTAGATATTGATCCCTTCACTCAATTATTGGAGGAGAACACATTAAGCTAGGGAGGCCAAGGTACATCATAAAACAAGCAAAAATAGGTGAATTTTGCTATATTTTGTATATGTTAATGTATACAATATATATAAATGTGGTGAAAGAAATTAGAAAGAGTCAGAGTTGGTTAGCTTTCTCAGGTGTTAACTCTGGTTGAACAATTTCAGGTCAAGAAGCAATGCCCTTTTAAAATTCTTCATCTAAGCCACACTTGGACTGGAGAGCCCTTCAAAGAGTGGGCTGTCTTATGACACATGTTCAGAGACCTCCAGTTTTCTCCCTAAAGGACACATGGCCATCCTACTAAAATCACCTTTGTTAACATGCCTTTGCTTGGAAACCAGAAATCAGATAATGAATTATAGTGCCACAGGAAATTAAATGTTTATAGAATTGGTTACACAAACATATTTTTCCCTGATACAAGTTTGCCTAGGATTAATAAAACATGTAAGAGATATTAGGTTTTACTGAAGCAGGCAAATAGGCAAATAAAACCTTATTTTATCTGCGCTTGCTTTCAGGGCCAGGACTTAGTTATTTAGATCTTTACTGTAGCTCTAAGTCCTGGGTGCAAAAGCATATTTTAATTAATTAATTTTTATCTATTTTAATTAATGTTTATTCTATTTTTACTGTAAACTGCCCAGAGTCACCCCACAGAGAGATAGGCAGTGACAAATCTGAAATATAAATAAATAAATAAATAAATAAATAAAGAAAGAAAGAAAGAAAGAAAGAAAAAGAAAAAGAAAAAGAAAAAGAAAAAGAAAAAGAAAAAGAAAAAGAAAAAGAAATCTTTCGCGAAAGATGTTTTAAATACGAGTCTAAGGAATAAACAGCAAAAGGGTGATTAGAACTTTGATTTTGGAAAGTTACAAACGGACTAAGATCCAGATGGATTTGAAATAAGATTTTGGAATTATAAGAATCCTTCTCATTGGAAAATGCTTTTGTTTTGAATTCTCTTTTAAAAAAAGATGATAGGATGAGACTTTGAAGGTAGGACACTAGAGGGAACCAGAAGGAACTGAAGATACAATTAAAGGAGAAGAACACTTAAATTTGATGTACTAATACAGAATGGAGGAAAAATATTTTATCATTGGACATATTGAAGGATATTTTTGAACAGTGGACCAGAAGTTAATTTTAAGAGTGTCTGCCTATATAGATAGACTGTGTTTAAAAGATGTTATGGAAGAGGAACAAATTTTACCGGACAAGACTGAGACTGATCTGAAAGTGGATTTAAAAATGACAGGCTACAAGAATGATATGGAAAAAGATGCTACACTGGATATACAAATGAAACTGGCTGATGTCTTAATAATTAAAAGGGATATACAAATAACAAGCCAAAGAGTGACCTGGATAACTTTTCTATATTGGATTTACAAAAGAGACTTGTTAAAGCTTTGAAGAATTTTGTGAGAAGGGACAAAGAAAAGATGAAAAGAAATCAAGTTCTAGGACATTATTTGAAGGGACTAAAGATCAAGATTGTTGAAAGTAAAAGGAAGGAATATAAAGTTGGTTTTTTTGATCAAGGTTAAAATAGATATGTTATCTCTGGTAACCCTTAATGAACTTTTGCTGATCAGGACTGAAATGAGAAGATTTTAAGGATTTGTTTATAGATAAGAGATGAGATACAGGAAGAAGAGCTCATCTGCTGTATTTTAAGAGAAGGTGATGAGCTACTAAAATTGTTTATATTTGTGATGAAGGAGGAAGTCATTTCTTTATATATTTCTTTTCTTTTTCTGTACTATATTCTTATTTTTTCTTTCTCCTCTATTTTTTTCTTTTCTGTACTATACTTTTTTTTCTTTTAGTTTGTATTCATTTTTATCTTTTTAATTTTTAATTTAATTTTTAATTTCATAAAATTACTATAGAAAAAAGACTGAAGATAAGCTGTTTCCTCTGTTGCAAAACATGGTAGTATTGGAGCAGGAGAAAGTTCCTTCCTTGAATGTATGAAGAAATATTTCCTTTAAGTTATAGAAGGAGATTCCATCTTTAGTAGGAATTAATGTAAGCAATTTATATTGTCCTGATCACAAACATCAGCTTAGGAAACAGGCAGAAGTGCTACATACGTTTGCTGAATGTTAGTATACTTAACAAGACTCATCCAAATACAAATAAACAACATAGGTCACTTCATTAAAAATGTTATATTGTTAATCAATATAGATCACTTAAGATCTTATGCTCTTACTTATACTTGTGTTCCTTTGTTCCAAATAGTTAGAAAAAAAGATATACAGACAAAATAAATGGGGATGATTCTTTCACTCAGTCCCCAGACCAGGGGAGGTGAACTCAGAGTGAGTCTCAAAGGGATATATTTTCAACAATTCTGTGTTTGAAATACATTCCTGCAACAGCACATGTCAATTGAATATGTACTGACAAAGTCATATATGTCTTAACAGCCTCTCACATTACACATGATCATGATGTGGCGATGTACAAAGACAGGAACGTCTTTTTCCAGGTGAACATAACACATTGACCCAAAGAAGACCAGAATAACTTTCAGCCTAGGTTTTTGCCAGTGTACTAGAAGAAAGAGGAAACATAGACATGCAGGTTTAGTAGAAGGTGCAAGTTATAGAAACAATTAGTACAGAATAACAAGAGAAAGCACAGAATAAAATAGTACTTTGTATAGTACTTTCTTTTAAAATGTTTTTGTATTTGATAAAATCCAGTTAGAAACCCACGATTAACACACAACTGGAGACTGGAATGAATTATGTGGCTTCCCAGCACAACCAGGTATGCTGAGGATATAAAAAAATGAGGTCTGCGTATCTTAACTGATAGGCCTGGGCAGCTAACCACATGTACAAATAAAAACCAAACTCTCATAGATTTTTGTTTTGTTCCTAATGTTTTTCCCTCTCATAAATCATATAAACTCTCATAGATCCTTCCATCTAAATCAAAATAGCCTCAAAGAAACAGGTAACAAATTTACTTATATTTCAAATTTGTCACCACCCATCTCACTGCAGAGCAATAAATAAAAATAGCCCCAAAGAAACAAGTAACAGACATATGTCAGACTCAGTGCTGTAAATATTGAGAAGATGGGTGGTGGCTATCACAGAACCCGTGGGCATCAGGCAACATGCTGGGCTTCCTCTTGCCACTCCTTCCTTGCCCCACACATTCAGCAAATGGATTGTACAGGGTACCATCTCTGGGCTGCAACAATCCAGAATTTTCTGTACTACTTTGCTGGCATATCTAGCGGTCATCTAGATTTTGACAGCCAAGACACTGTAGCTCAAGTGGAGGGCCCCAATAGAAGCAATGAAGGAAGAGGGGCAGAGAAGGAAGCAAGGAAGAACTATTGCTGTGACTGCTCCCACCCCCTCCTTCACTGCTGCTCCTTTGCTTCAGCAGCAGCTTTGTGTGCTGGAAGTAGACCCCTTGGGGGCACCCGTGGCTCCTCTGGTGATTGCTGCTGGCCATTATTTTTCCTCTTTTCCTCCCAGCTTGTGAAGGAATGAGGGAAGAGAGAAAACTGGCATCTCATACCTGCAGTGCAAAACTTAAGACAGCCACTAGATTCATCAAAGAAACACAGAACATTCTACCTTAGCCCACAGATGGTTTGCCAAAGAGGGAAAAACTTTTAGGCAGCCCAACAGTGGGGTGGGGGGATTTCTGAATGGAAGGTGGTGGTCACCCATGAGTTTGAAGGTTGAACAGGAGGGGGGAAAAGATACTTTGGCGTGACCAAGGTGTGGGACCACTCGCAAACTCTCATCCGGCTCAAGCCTGTTGCTGCTATGGTGGCAGAGAGAAGTGGCAGTGTGACTCTCCTATTCCTTTCCTTTTCTCCTAGCCTCCCTCAACTGCAGCCTGAGGAGGGGAGACTCTAAGCTATATCACCACTGGGAGGCTGCATATGAGAGGTCTGCCCCAGGGCCCAAAGAGCTCTACTTATACCTTTGACCAAACCTCAAAGAACAAAAGCCTACCATCTCATATAGGAGCAAGAACAAGGAAATGATAGCAAGAAGATGAACCAAGGCATCCAGTAAGCTAAGGCAAGGTATGAAATACAAAGCTGAAAGCAGGGTTACAGCGTATCCTCTGAATTTGTACCAGGATTCTGAATCTTGAGCAGGTATTGGTTCTTAAGGAAAACTAGGTTTAAGTCAAGCAAAGAAACATAGTCATGCATATCAGAAGGTGGATCATAACTTGGTTTTCTAAGGCCAGTTGTTTCCAACACACTGTTTGAAGGAAAGAACTGTAGAGATGGGCAATTAATAAAGAGAAGCGGGGCTCTCTCTACAAATCGCTTTGATATCATCTAGTTTGCTATAGCTATACAAGGAAAAGGGACAGAAAAATTGACCCTTGGGCTAAAGTCACTTTCCCACCCTTGGACTGACATTTTCTATAGCAATGGGATTAAGGCACTGTCAGGATAATAAACACAAACAGAAAATCATTTAGAATTTGAATTTATGAAAAACATTTAGAGAGTCTGGAAAAAGGTTGTGAAGCTGAGGAAATCCATGCTTTTTGGAGCACAATGGCAGAGGGAATCTGATGCAGAATTACAAGTTTTGATGTCATTAAAAAGGGAATATTCCAGTATTTCTGCAAATAAAATCATAAAAACACCATACACCTCCAGTGTTTTGCAGCTCAATCAAGTAGTATCACTTCTGACTATCTAACTCAACACTGAAAGTACATTCTGTGCCTTGGAAACAGCACGTGGATGCTCTTTTTGTTGGCTGATGGCACAGAATACTCTGCAGGTATCGAATAAGCTCCTTTCGGAAGGCAGACTGAGTGCAAGCATACAGATACATATTGATAGCAGTATTAGTCATTTCCAGCATGGTACCAATATCTGTCATGATATTAATGGTCTTGGAGTAATCTTGCCTCTCTATGTCATAATAGCAGGTCTTGATGATGATCTGCGTCACAAACCTGGTGGTGCAGAGACAGGCAAATGTCATTGAAACGGTAACCAAAAGGATGATTGATTTCTTCCAGTTACGAAAATGGGTTGCAGGTGGGATTCTGTGTAAGACTACCCAAGTGACTCCGTGTACTTTATTACAATGGATTATCTGCCTTAGAGTGAGGCTGTTTAAGGTGAAGATAATGATGTATGGAATAATGTAGATCACAGAAGACTGGAACCACACAAGCCCTTCCACGTATGCACTGGAGAGGTCAGGGTTATATTTGCAGATGGCACGACCTGTAGTATTCTCAATTTCTGAATAGTTAGACCAGTAGTGGGGGATGGCCACAGTGTAACAGCAAACATGAATCACAGCAATAATATAAAGTGTTTTTCTGGGAGAACAGATTTTCATCCTTGGCCTAATAGTGCTGATTGCGATGAAACGCTCAATGGTGAAAGAAACCATCAGCCAGACAGAAGTGTTAACTGCACCATAGTTGAACACATCCCGCAAGGTGCACCAGGGATCTCTGTACCAGAATGGACTTGTGCAAAAGCATTCTACGATTATCTCAATGCCAACCACAAAGACAAGGACCACTGTGTCAGCAAATGACATAGCCATGAGGAGGTAGCGGCTGGAAGTGGAAATAAAACAGGTTTTTTGGCTGAAGATCACTAAAGTCAAAATGTTTGCTGCAAAATAAAATAAGAACTAGATGAAGGCCCAGAAATAAAGCTGACAGTACTGTTCCTGTGGCTTTTAAAAAAAATTAGTATTAAAATGGGACTTACAAATGCACACACAAGAGACTAAAATGTTGTCAATTCAATATAAACCTCAGCTGATAATGCCATTGTGTTATTAATGCTTTAGTGGCCTTTTTATGTCTTTGTATCATTCCTAAAGCATGTATAGCAAATGGGATCTGGAACAATTCCCCCCCACCCCTGATTAGCAGGCTGATGTACTTCAGGTCCCAGAATTTGTCATTTTATCAGTTTTCCCATGCAGCACGTAGGGAGCTCCTTAAGCCTTAGCTATGCTGATCTTTCGTTTTATTCCTGTTGTCGCCCTCCTCTAAGTGTTTACTGAAGTTCAGGCCAGGCATGCCATATTCCTCTCCCAAGTGGAAGCTGTGCTACTGATGTTCCCTTGTTACTTATTCTTTGGGTATGTTCATATCACAACAGCTCACTCAGTGGATATCAAAGGCCTTGTTACAACGAAGATTAATGCAAATGAGTTAAACTACTATTGTGCTCTTCTGAAAATGTTCCAGAACAAAATGCCAAGAAACCTTCCTCTTTTTACCATGCTATTCTTAACAAAAAGCTAATTTCTGATACCTGCTTGCATTGTGTGGCAAGAAAAATGATTAACCATGGGCTTTTCTGCCAGTGCATGCAAGATCACCACAATCTAAATTACATTAAAAAAAAAATCAAAACAGAATTTTCAAGTCCTCAGTGGTTCCTTTCAGAAGCTGAGTATCAGCAGCTGGAAATTAAGTTATTATTTATTCTCGTAAGCATCAAGAATATGCAGGACTCAAGTCTTCCACGCCTTTTCTCTTTAAAAGATGCTTGTGATATTATCATTATAAACACATTTGATGTAAACTTAGAATACAGTTGACATAATCAAACTGAAAATAGCCAGAGAACATACAACTTGAATTTCTGTTTGGAATCAAGGTTCATTGTAATTTATAGGTAACATTATTCTGGCTGTTGAGGATCCAAAGGTAAGAAACTTCATCCAAAGCATCTTCCTGCTCTCTCCTATAACTCAGTTATTCTCTATTCTGCAACATCATCTGTGCCCCAACCCATTACTGGCTGTTGCCCTTCCAACATTGATTGTGCATTTATTTGCACCTGTTGGTATTACCTTGCACAATCACTAAATCACCAATGTTGCAGCCTTCAGCTCCTGCTGTTTCTCATACTCACATGGAATGCCAATTATGGCTAGAAGGGGGTAGAACACTTTCTTTAGTGTTGTAATCCAGTACTTCTGTATCATTCTAAAATCCAGTTCTCCTTTACAAATACCGACAGCACCAATCCTGTCCTCTTCTATGAGAGGATTGTCCTCTGGTTATCTTCCATCTACTATGCTTAAATAAACACTGAATTTATTATAGCACCTATAAATCTTTGGTAAATTATTATCTAGTGCAGATGAGATTATGGTGTAAGAAAATTACTTGTGAACACAAACCTACACAGTAAAAAGGTACACTAGCATGATGTCTACAATTTTAATTATCTGAATTGCATGTAATTGTGCAAGTAGTAGTTTCTTATTGAATTAAAAAATGGTGATATTATTTTTCCCTCCAAAGTTCTTAATTTACATTCAGAATGGCAGAACCCATTCATTTAAAATATAAAGAAATAATATGTAAAATACTGTATGAACAAGCATAGATATAGTCCTATATTAGTATCCCTATAAAGTTTGGTATAGGAGAGCCAGTTTGGTGTAGTAGTAAAAGACACTGGACTAGGAACCCTGAGTTGAGTTCTATGAGTTCTAGTCCTGCCTTAGGCATTAAGTCAGATGGGTGACTTTGGGCCAGTCACTCTTTCTCAGCCCTAAAAAGATGATACTGGCAAGCCACTTCTAAAAACTACATAGGTTTCTTCATGTAGTCACTAGGAATCAAGACTGACTTGAAGGCACCAAAAAAGAGGCTAAAATACACCTGGGATACATATTCAATATGACTATATATAGAGCCAGAGAAAGCTACACCTTCTATTTATTGCTGATATTAAGATCATTCAGCACAAGCTTAGTGTAAGCTAGTGCCTGATTGCATAACCTGATTTCACACTTGGTTACTACATTAAAGGTAACACAGCTTAAGATCCACAAAGTACAAATGAATGTAAATGGAGAACAAAACTAATATTCATGGGGTAATGGTTAATAGGCAAAGTAATAAACATTAGATGTTGAACTTGTTTGTGAAAAGGAAAAGTAGATCACCACTCATATTACTGATTTCAAAATCAGCTTGACATCCAAATAAAGCTACCTGTTTTTAGAAGTTCTTAAACTGTAATTAAAGATCCTATAAACGTTTATGGTGACATCAGCTACTCTCCTAGGAGATACAGCTTGCTTGCTGCCGGGTAATTCAACAGTTTTGCTTCTAGACCTATAACACTGCAGTAGCTACTTACATGTTACTATATGATGTATTTTCTTTGATCAGCTTGATCTTTTAGTCAGAAAACAAATCTGTTTTTCTTACTCCAAAGAAGATTAAAGAATAGTTGATACACTGGCTGGGTTCACAAATGAAATCACAATGTGATTTGTTTAGTTTGGGGTCTACATGTTGTAGAACATAACCATTATGATTTGTGAACCAAAGTTTGTTCTTTCAAATATGAGCCAATGCAGCTGGGCCTTGTTTACCAAACTATGATTAAGTAAAATATGGCTTAGCAGATTCTGTGAATCAGAATGTTCTGTCTGAGCCTGAAAAAAGAAATACATTGGTGGTACTGTATACAGTGGTACCTCAGGTTACGAACGCCCCTCCTTACGAAAATTTCGCAATACAACCAGCTCCGGTCACAAAAATTTGCCTCGCCGTGCGACCTCCGCCTCGCGCTACGAACCGGATCCACGGCCATTTGCCCTGCTGCCACACGGTCGCGGCTTCCTGTGGGCGAGATTGCAGTAGCAAGGAGACGGTGAGGCTTGTGGTGTGTTTTGTGGCATTTGGAAGGTGTTTGGTGTGCTTGTCAGCATGGCTCCAAAGAAAATGCAGAGCGGGCTTGATGAGAATAAGGGTTTGAAGAAGAAAGTGACGATCGAACTGAAGAAGGAGATTACAGAAAAGCACGATCGTGGTGTTCGTGTGACTGATCTGGCCGCGGAGTACAAGATGGCGAAGTCGACCATCTCGACTATTTTGAAGAATAAAGATGCCATCAGAGAAGCTGATGTGGCAAAAGGAGTAACGATGTTAACGAGGAGGAGGACACAAGTGCTGGAAGAGGTGGAAAAGCTGTTGTTAGTGTGGCTGAATGAGAAACAGCTGGCAGGTGATAGCGTGAGTGAAGCTATCATCTGTGAAAAAGCCAGGAAACTGCACAGTGATTTACTGCAGAAAAACCCCTCTACCAGTGCAGCAAGTGAGGAATTTAAAGCCAGCAGAGGCTGGTTTGAGAAATTCTGCAGGAGAAGTGGCATCCACAATGTGGCAAGACATGGAGAGGCTTCCAGTTCTGACAAGGCTGCTGCAGAAGCCTACAAGGAAGAATTTGAGGGCTTTGTGAAGGCAGAAGGATACGTCCCTCAGCAAGTGTTCAACTGCGACGAGACAGGGCTCTTCTGGAAGATGCCAAACAGAACCTACATCACGCAGGAGGAAAAGGCACTGCCAGGGCACAAGCCCATGAAGGACAGACTGACCCTTCTGCTGTGTGCGAACGCAAGCGGCGACCTGAAGATTAAGCCGCTACTGGTGTACCATTCCGACCCCTCGTGTGTTCAGGGAACACAATGTGAACAAGGCCAGACTGCCTGTCATGTGGAGGGCCAATGCGAGAGCGTGGGTCACAAGGCAGTTGTTCATGGAATGGCTGCACGAGGTGTTTGCACCCAGCGTTAAAAAATATCTTTCCGACAACCAGCTGCCTGAAAGGTGCCTTCTTCTGATGGACAATGCCCCGGCACACCCTCCATCCTTGGTGGATGATATGGATGCTGAGTATGACTTTATAAAGGTCAAGTTCCTCCCCCCCCAACACGACACCTCTTCTGCAGCCCATGGACCAGCAAGTGATCTGCAATTTTAAGAAGCTCTACACAAAGGTGCTCTTCACCAGGTGTTTCAATGTCACTGAGGAAACATCCTTGACTCTGGCAGAGTTTTGGAAGAAACATTTCAATGTCCTCCACTGCATCAGCCTCATTGACAAAGCCTGGGAAGATGTCACCTGCCGGACCTTAAACTCAGCCTGGAGGAAACTGTGGCCAGAATGTGTCGCTGAACGTGACCGTGAAGGGTCTGATGCAGAGGTAGTGGAGGAGATTGTGTCCATGGGCAAGAGCATGGGTCTGGTTGTCGATGGTGCAGACGTAGAGGAGCTTGTTGAGGACCATGAGGAGGAGCTGACCACGGAAGAACTTGCTGAGCTCCAGAGTGAGCAACAGAAAGCGCTTGGTGAGGAGCATTCCACTGAGGAAGAGGAAGACAGGGAGGAGGTGAGCAGTGCCGAGATTAAATCCATTATGGCAAAATGGAATGAGTGCCAGGACTTCTTTGAGAAGCACCACCCCAACATAACTGTAACAAACACAGCGTTGAACATGATGAACGATAACGTGGTCTCTCATTTCCGGAGGGTTATGCAGCACAGGAAAAAACAATTGACTTTAGACAGGTTTTTCCCCAGAACTGAGCCTGCAGCTAAGAGGCAAAGAAGAGAGGAAACCCCTGAAGGAGATCTCCCTTTGGAGGGGGACTCTCCCTCCAAACAATGCCTCCCCACCCCATTCTCCCTCTTCATACTGTGCTGTACATACTTTTTTTCATGTTTTTGTGGTTTAAAAATAAAATGCATATGTTTCAGAACTGTTTGTATTTACATTGAACATTATGGGGAAATTTGCCTCGCGGAGCGACCAAATTTGGAGGGCGGAACAGATTAACCGAATTTACATTGAACCTTATGGGAAAATTTGCCTCGCGTTGCGACCAAATCAAGTTGCAATCAGAGTCACGGAACGGATTAAATTCGTAACCCGAGGTACCACTGTATCTAGAAAAGTATGTCTGGAAAAAAAAAATCCTAAAGCTGAAATTTCCAAATCTTCCATGAAGATTTCAAGGCATTAAAATATTCTGATTGCAAAAAAGCTTAAAAAAAATCTCTTGGTGAAAACATCAGGCAGAAAGTCCACTATATTAATGGCAGTAATTAGACAAATTTGTAGCCAAACTGAAGGAGGTATATTAAATATAAGAAAAGCTTTAAACGGTCTGTTAACTGGAACATGTTTGACATGCTAGAGGACATTATGTAATGTACATATTGCAGAAGATTTTAAAAAGTCATTTAGATGCAACAAACAAAATATTTTATATCTCAATTATCGCATAGTATATACTATTTGTATTAAAGCTGTCATGAGACAGTCTGAGAAATTTTTAGAGCATAAAGGCAAGATGTTCAGCAGGAAGTTGCACACAGGCGGAAAAAAGCTCTCAAGTTAGGAATGGTAGAGTAACACCTACTCCAATCTCCTTTTATGCTAACTTGATCATCCATTCTTAGTTTGCTTACCTCCTGCTTTCTTCCTATAGTCAGACTATCCCTTACTCAGTTATAACTTACTCTTGCAGCCATGGCCATCAAATTGTTTCATTTCACAACTAGCACATAAGCATTTCTTTGTTGCTAGAAGAAACCTTCATTTCCGTATGATAGATATCAAATTAGTTGTATGTAAATGACAGCCAGTTTGGTATAGTGTGAAGGAGCTGGCCTAGAGAGCAGGAGACTGTGAGTTCTAGGTCTTCTTTAGGCATGAAAGCCAGCTGGGTGACTTTGGGCCAGCCACTCTCTCTCAGCCCAACTCACCTCACAGGATTGTTGTAGGGAAAATGGGGGGCCAAAATATTAGGTATGCTCACCAACTTGAGTTATATATATAAAAAAGGTAGGATAAAAATATAATAAATAATAAATTAACCGTTAATCTCTATGCATCTATTTTAAACATGAAAAATCTAATCTAGCCTAATATATCTGGAAAATTCACATTTAAGGGAATCAGCATTATAGGTGTTTTCATACAGGTAGTCCTTGTTTAGCAACCACAATTGGGACCAGTAACTTGGTCATTAAGCAAAGCGGTTGCTAAGTGAAACCGCAACTGTGCTTATGATCTTACTTCAGCTTTCCTTTGCTTTACAGATCTGCAAAAGTCATAAATGTGAGGACTGGTCATAAAGTTACTTTTTTATCGCTGTCATGACTGTGGTCACTAAACAAGGACTACCTGTAGTCTGTGAAGTTGAAGATTTCAAAGGCTGAAAGTTCCTTGCCATAACTATATAGTTGATGAAGGAAGTCTTTGCAACTAGTAAAGCAAAGGAAGCACTTTTATAGGAGTGGAACATTGGAAACAGTTTAGCATGTGAAAGTGAAATGAATATCTATTATGTAAATTGTGAATATTACTAGCTACATAGGAGGAATGTGTAATTAGAATGTCCCATAATGGACCAATTAGTTTCCAGAATGTTCACATTCAAATGGAACAAGTTGATGCAAGTATTTGGGGCTTGGTCACATCCATATCATCACAAACATCTTCCAGTTCCAGACAATCCACTCCAAACATTCATAAACCACTCCTGATGCTTACATAGGTCCGTTCCAGGTGAAAATGAACATTCCAGAGTTGGATCACTCCAACATGGGCTGGTTTACACATTCCTGTGTTTTGTTATCAAAAAACAAAAAGGACAAATTTCATTAGCACCAAAGTATTTGCAGATGAATTATTTTTCATATAATAAAATGCCTTACAGAAGTTCTTTCCAATCTTATTACCACAAATTATTTCCCAAAAGATGATTAAACATATACACAGACTGGCTTATCAAATCTTGTTGTTTATGGAAATCGCACTGAATACAATTTATGATGTAAACTACTTGGGAGTCTTCAGATGTGTGAAGAGGGAAACTGTGGGTGCCACCAATCAAACAGATGCACACTGTGCACAGGGTCCATTACAACCTGCATCCCATGGTCAAATCTGGGTTTCTTGCCACTCCATACTGGAGAATCATGGAATACCAATTTCACTCTGTGGTGCCGCATGTCAGTGCTCACATTTATTGTGAACTGCAAAAGAAAAAAAAAATCTTAACGTCTGGAAGCTATTCAATAGTTTGCATCACCCAGTCTTCCTTAATTCCACTCAAATTGAATGGCATCTTATCCAACATTTTAAACAGGCTGAGTCTGCAAATATTTTAAAAATGAACTTTATCTTTGAGCAAGTGCTTCCAGGTAATATTTGCTTTTCATGAAACTTTTTACAGTAGGCTGTAAAAAATCAAACATGGTACCCATTCCTTATTGAAATATTCAGTGTAGTTTTCAAAGCTGTATTTTTCATAGTTGTGCCTGCTTGGAGACTTTTCTATTTCAAAAATACAGGTAGCCCTCACTTAATGACCATTTGTTCAGCGACTGTTCAAAGTTACAGCAGCGCAGAACAAATGATACTTACATCTGATCCCTGAAGTTACGGCCATTGCCGTATCCCTGTGGTCACGTGGTCAAAATTCGAGCACTTGGCAGCCTGCCTGCACTTACAACTGCAGGAGTGTTTCAATTCCCCCCACCCACCTATCTCCCCCCACATCTCTGTCTTTTTGGATGCCCTGCACAGTGGCACTCCTTGGTGGTGGCATTGGGGCTGAAAAAGAGGCCTGGGGCCTTTAGCAGTCTCAGCCAGTTGCCACTGCCCCCAGGCCTCTACTTCAGCCTTGGTGCTACCGCTGAGTGCTGCCTCAAGCCTGTTGCTATGGCCAGCCACCTCAGCTGCCTTGCGCTTAGCAGGCCCTGCAGTGCCCAGCTGATCTTTGCCATATTTGTTTGTCATATTAATTTAGAGGTTGGTCTGGCCCTATGCGAGGCAGCTGCTGGCTGCACCAGGCCTTCTTCCCAAGGCCGCTTGTGCCGTTCTCCAAACAGCGCAAGCTCATGATGCTTTGGAAGGTCTCAGAAGCTTTCCAAAGTCTTTCTGAACCATTGTGAGAACAGCAGGAGCAGCCTTATTGTGATGCTTTGGAAGGCCTCAGAAGCTTTTTGAAGGCTTTCTGAAGCATCATGAGAATGGTGGGTGAGACTCCTTGTAAGGTTTCAGAGGCCTCAGAAGCCATCCAAAGCATCATGAGAATGGCATGTGCTTGGAGAACGGCGCAAGCAGCCTTGGAAAGAAGTCCTGGCACAGCCAGCAGCCACCTCGCATAAGGCCAGGCTGGGTGTGCCTCACTAGCAGCAGGAGGAACACAGCGAAGGGCAGCTGGGCACGGCAGAGCCTATGGAGCGCAAGGTGTGGGGGGGTGGCTAGGGCTTTGCTCTGTGGTGCTGGAGTGGCTGGCCATGGTGTGGGGCTTGAGGTGGCACTCCGCAGCAGCAGCAGTGGGGATGAAGTAGAGGTCTGGGGACGGCAGTGGCTGGGTAAGACTGCTGAAGGCCCAGGGCCTCTGCTTCAGCCTAGCACCATCACCAAGGAATGCTGCTATGCAGGGTGGCCAAAAGGGCAGAGATGTGGGGGAAGATAGGTGGGTGGGGGGAGCTGAAGAGGAGGGAGTCCCTTACTTTACTGAGATTCAGGGCTGGGAGAGACCAAGCCAGGAATGGACTGGAGCCGGGTGGGTCCTCACCTAATGACTGGTGGGATTCCATTAACAATGGTAATGGGAACTGACGGGATTGCAATCGCTAAGTGATGCAATCATGTTACGCTGCGCTTTTTGACCACATTGCTTAGCGACAGAAATTCCTGTCCCAATTACCGTCATAAATTGAGGACTACTTGTAATGCTAAGCCCCATTATTGCCAGTAGATTTGCCCAACAAAAGACTCTTTTTCTGTTTAGATTTCAGCATAAAATAATACAGGTAGTCCTTGGATTACATCATTCATTCAGTGATTATTCAAAGTTATGACGGTGCTGAAAAAAATGGTCACATTTTTATGACCATTGCAGCATCCCCAAGGTTACACGATCAAAATTCAAGTGCTTGGCGACTGGCCCACATTTATGATTGTTGCAGCATCCCCCGGTCACATTCTCCAGCCCTGTGTGAACTGCCTCTGCTTCAATTCCTCCCACCTGCCTCTCTTCCCCCCACATCTGCCCTTTTGGCCACCCAGCACAGCATGGCCTAGATGAAGAGGCTGCTGTATTACATCGCCTACCCGTTGCCACTTCCCTGCTGTTGCTGCCCACAGCTGACCTTCACGGTCTTTGCCTCCCCTCCCCCCCGGGCTCTCTGTGTGGGGGCTGTTGGCCATGCTAGGCAGGGTGCCCCCACCCCTCACTGCCATCCCCCCGGCTGTCTTGCCGCATAGGAAGCCCTCAGCCGAGTATTGCTTATAGCAGAGCAGTGCCACCTTTGTGTGCAGGAAGGGCCCCTTGTTGCCGTTCAGCAAGGCAGACGTGGGCAGGAGGTCTTGCCTGATGGATAGGGAGGCAGGGGCCATTCAGTTTCTGCATCTACCACCAATGCCACCCAATGCCCTCCTGGTGAAGTGCCAGCTTGGCTATGGGCTTGTGAGCTTGGCTGACCCTGCTCCATGTGCTCGCCGGCGAAGTTGGTGCTGCGGCTGCTGCATGCCCTGCCACCAGGAGTCTAGGCATCCCAGCCTTGCCTGGCCATGCGTGGGGTGGTGCCATGGAAACATCCCCACCTTGCTGCCTGGTGGGAGGATCATCTTGGCCAGCAGTGCTGCACAGCTCAGAGGACCTCACAGCCTCAGTGCTTTCCCTTCCCATTAGGGCAGTGCTCTCTGGAAGGCTCCCTTCTTTGTGCAGGGCGGCAGCAGAACATCTTTGTGTGAGGCAGGAATGTGTGGAGCATGCAGAGTCCTCCAGGCCAGTGGCCAGGGAGGCAAGGTGAAGAAGATGACAGTCACCTGGGGGTGGGGGTGGATAGGCGTTGACAGTGGAATACAGCAGCCCCTTCATCTCAGCCATGCTGTTCAGGGCGGCCAAAAGGGCAGAGATGGTGGGGAAGGTAGGTGGGTGGGGGGAGTTGAAGTGGAGGCAGTTTGCACAGGGCAGGAAAAGCATGAGGTTCTTGCCTAACGACAACTGGGACTTCTGTCACTAAGCAGCGTGATGTTTTGCTTAACAACCACTTTGCTTAGAGATGGAAATTCTGGTCCCAATTAGGTTGTACCCGGAGGACTACCTGTACAGTACTTCAAATTCAAATCACTTGGCCAAGATTATAGAGAATGAGCAAAAGTCCTGATATAAAGATCTGAAAATAAGCAAAGAAATCACAACACTTACCAATGTAACTGTCATGCCCATTACTATAGGAACATATATAAAGTCGAGAGTAGTGATCTGCAACAGACAGCAGTCTTGGTCAGGGTTCATGTGGACATCTGCATACCGGATAGGTGGTTGAAGTTGTTTCAAACATTTATTCTTGAACTTGGGAGACTCAAGAGAAATATTTCATTCAGTTAACCAGAAACTGATTCCATTTCTACAAACTTTCAAATTGCACATTTGGAGAAGAGTCATGTGCCAAAACAGGAGAATTTGTAGGTCTGTCTCTGAAAGATCAGGACTAATTGACTTACAAATGTTTACATTTTTCTTAGGAGAAATAATGTGGCATTTAATAGTTTTAATATAACAAATCTTGGCTACAATGGAGATTTTAATATTTCACTGTCGGAATTCAGAGCACTTGCTTTTGTTATGGATATGATTTCAGTTGACTAAAGCTGTAGTTTGAACATGATCAAGTGGTAACTAGTAAGACTAACAGCAGACTGAATTAGTGAACAACAATCCTGTTATATTTTAAGTAAACTAAAAACAAATTCTGTCTATAGACCTTACTTTTAGAGGAAATCAATCTATGAGAAATATTGCACTCAAATTTGGTATTAACATACCACTCCTCACAATAACAAATTTTATGCAGTTTGTATCAGTTTTATTACATGCCATTTCATGTTCTGGAAAAGCAGAGATACACTGCTGTTCTATCTCTTATGAAGGATTTGGGAGGAAATGTAGATTTTGTGCCACAATTTAATAGAATATCCAACTTGGTTAGGATAGCACTAGCCTGATCATCAGCAAGGGAAATGAACAGATTGTGCAGCAGTGCATTCTCACAAAATACCTGAAATTCCCCACTCTTACTCTAAACAATATGAACAGAATCTTTTTTGGACAGAAATCTAGACATGCACCTTGCCAAACAAGATACATTCTTTTATATTCATAGGTAGAACAACAGTTCATAAATACCAGTGAATTATTCTAAATACAGTGGTACGTCGGGTCACGAACTTAATTTGTTCCGCGACTCTGGTCGCGACCTGAATCAAATTTTCCCATAAGGTTCAATGTAAATACGGTTAATCCGTTCTGAACCATATGTATTTTTTTTTTAAACCACAAAAATATGACACAAAGTACAGTACGAAGAGAGAGAACACTAACCTTGGTCGAGGCGACTTCTGGCGTGGAGGACAGGAAGGCGGGTGGGGAGGCGGTTATTGTTTGGAGGGAGAGTCCCCCTCCCTACAGGAAGCCACGACCACGTGTCACGGCAGGGAAAATGGCCGTGGATCCTGTTCGTCACTTGATCCGGCATTCGTGAACGGAAGCAAAATTTTGCGAACGGTGCTGTTCATGACCCGAATTGGTCGTGAACAGAAGCGTTCGTGACCCGAGGTACCACTGTACTAGAATTCTGACATGGATAAATATTTAGCTTTCATACCTGCCTTTGGAATTTGAAGCTAAATTCCCACAGTGAAGACTGCTGGTTAATCTTTTTAGACCAGAAGAGCAGGCACTAGTCCAGAAAAAGAGAAAGATTTGTGGTCTGTGGACATAATATTACAGACATAAAGCAATAAAGCACTAGGCTTCCAACGTCTTGTGAGTGAAGATCTTGGATTACTGAACTGAATGTTATTAAAACATTAAAACTCCAGTCTGGAGTTTCTATACTTCAACAAATCACTTTGAGGATAAAAGTAAACAACACTGATATCAGTTTCAAAAGTAGAATATCACTGTAATTGTGCACTTCCTATTCTGAACACAAATAGATAAATGGAAATAAAGCCCAAGCTTTGTGGTTGAATTTAAACAAATTTTTCCACAACTGAACCTAGTGATAATGATTTCAAAATACTGCTAAGAATCGCCCATTATTTGCTTTATCAAGAGAAAATCAGAAAACTGCAGGATCCAGAATAGGGTACAGACATTCTAGATGTCCATGGAGAAGGTAGCTGTCATACAAGATGCCCATTCATAGGCTTTATTAAACATTCACTACATCTGAAAAGTAACATATCACCCCTTATGACAACAGCTGTTCTACAGTGAAAATACCAATACAAACTTAATCTTTTATCCTTTTATTGGTTTTATCATAATTTTTTGTTTTGATTGTTGTGAGCCGCCCAGAGTCATTGGGAATTGAGTGGCATACAAGTTTAATAATAACAACAACAACAACAATAATAATAATAGGTAGACCTTGCTACTATAACAACTGATAGCATATTCTTTCTTTTATCAAAAGTATTGTCCAGACATGCACAGCAATGCTTTTTTTTTTATTATAGGGAGTAAGCATATCACCTTTATAAAGCCAAATATTATTTAGGTTGTATATACAGGTAATCCTTGTTTAGCGATCACAATTGGGACTGGCAACTCAGTTGTTAAGCAAAGTGATCACTAAGAGAAACTACAACTATGCTTATGATCTTACTTTAGCTTTCCTTTGCTTTACAGACCTGAGAAGGTTGTAAATGTGAGGATTGGTCACAAAGTTATCTTTTCATCACTGTCATAACTGTGAATGGTTGCCAAATGAGGCAGTTGCTAAACGAGTAGTACCTGTATTAGATTCAGAGGGATGCAGTTAGTGGAATTAGCCCTCTCCTCTGAGAATCCTGGAATATTAGTTAAAAGGAGGAAAGTAGCTGAATACTTAAGTATTTCCTATGACATAGATAATCCACATGCCAGCTGTCCTACCCTTCAGATGTATACCAACTGGTATGCTGCTCCAAACAGTGGATGTGTCTTTAAGGGCAACTTTTGCTGACACCACAACAGCTCCAGTGTCCCACAGAAGCTACACTGAGAAAGAGAAAGGGAAATTAAATAGGAAAAAGCTGGATTCAGTAACCAAAAATAAAAATACCAGACTCTTCCTACTTTGCATGCTCAGTGTTTGTAGTGAACTCCCATAAATGAGAGGAGATTCTAAATGAGAAAAAACAAAGTCCAAGCATAGAGGCTCTGTGACTATACAGTGTATAAATATACTGGTATGCACATATGGAACATGTGCATCTCAGCAATTTTAAGGAGCAACCGAATCATTTCTATGTTTTTGGAATTTAACCAAATTTTTAACTGTTACTGCAATACAGATTTTTTACATTTAATTTCCTTTTTAATGCTAATTTTACCCAGAAAAGGATATACAAATTGTTAGTATGATATTAACTGTGGACACCAAAGCCGTTGTGATGTGAATATGAAGCATTCAAGATGCAAATCTTTCTTTTTTCTACTGGATTGGGCATCAACTAAACACACCTAAATGATCTGAGTTTATTATTTAACACATGGTTGTAAACTCCTTGACCCAGCTGTTAGTCATGATTCATCTTATTACTTAATGGATACTCTACAAAGAAACTATGAAGTCCCCAAAATACTGAACCTATATTTAAGGTTCAACATTTTGATTTCTGCATTGGTAGAATAAACATCAGCCAAACATAATAAATCTAAAGCATTAATTGCAAGCTTGTAGAGGTCTACAAAATCACTTCTAGTAAAGGCAACATCTGTCTAAAATGTGTATTGGAAAGTGGGCTCATTCACATGCTTTTCATTAGCTTGAAAGAAATCTGTTAATACTCAGCTGGATAGATCTTCTTTTCAAAGTGTTGACTTACTTTTGAATTTTTTAGGGTGCTTGGAGTAGCCTCTGGGATAGTTGGATTTCTGGCTATCCGGGAAACAAAAGGTCTATACATATGGTATAAGGAACGAATTACACATGCACGAAGGCAGTACATCTTTTCCATTGATTCTGGCTGTAAACGGATTGGGAGGGATGCATTCCTATTGTAATGCCTAAATAAGAAAAATGAGAAATTGTAATAGTAAGGTGGATGAAATACATGTCCTGCACTCTGAGATCATGCCGCTGAAATCTGAAAGCATAACAGCTGATTTTGGTGGCATTTTTGTTTTTCTTAGTAAAGGGTGGGAATAGAAGCAAGAGGCCTCTGGAAAGCAAATTGTTTTGATTCACACCCTTAACTGTCCCTCTCTGCAACCCTCCTGAAATCATGCTGTCAGTTACTATGACTGGGGGACTGGAGGCCTCCTGCTAACATTCCCATCCTTAATGCCTCAAAAGCAAAATAATAACAATAACAGTACAATTTAAGTAGTGCAGTTCCATCGCTGTCCCATCCACCACTGTACACTGCGTGCACAATTATTAGGCAAGTTGTATTTTTGAGGATGAATTTCATTATTGAAACTACAGTGCAATCCAAAATGTTAATAAACCTCAAACCTTAAGAAAGTAAAAGTGAGGTTTTGGCTTTCTTAGGAGCATATCTATGTGTGCACAATTATTGGGCAACTATTAGTGTGCAGAATTATTATGCAACTAAATGAAAAATGAAAATTCCCCCATCTCACTCATTTATTTTCATCTGTTAAAGTGGGAATAATAAACAAACAACTCAAAATTGACAAATAAACATTTCTGACATTTCAAACAAAAAATCAGTGACCAATATAGCCACCCTTCTTTGCAATAACAGTCATAAGCCTTCCATTCATGGAGTCTGTCAGTTTCTTGATCTGTTGACGAACAACTTTTTGTGCAGCAGCAACCACAGCCTCCCAGACGCTGTTCAGAGAGGTGTACTGTTTTCCTTCACCGTAAATCTCCTGTTTGAGAAGGGCCCATAAGTTCTCAATAGGGTTTAGGTCAGGTGAGGACGGGGGCCATGTCATTGTTCTTTCATCTTTGAGGTCTTTACTGGCTAGCCATGCAGTGAAGTACTTCGATGCACGTGATGGAGCATTGCCCTGCATAAACATCATGGTCTTCTTGAAAGATGCAAACTTTTTCCTCTACCACTGCTTGCAGAAAGTGTCTTCTAAATACTGGCAGTAGGTTTGGGAGTTGATTTTGAGTCCATCTTCAACCCGAAAAGGTTCAACTCGCTCATCTGTAATAATACCAGCCCATACCAGTACCCCACTTCCACCTTGCTGGAGTCTGAGTCGAAGTGGAGCTCTGTGCCCATTACTGATCCAGCCACGGGCCCATCCATCTGGTCCGTCAAGAGTCATTCTCATCTCATCACTCCATAAAACCTTTGAAAAATCTGTCTTCAGATATTTCTTGGCCCAGTCTTGCCGTTTCAACTTATGTGTCTTGTTCAGTGGTGGACGAGTTTCAGCCTTCCTTACCTTGGCCATGTCTCTGAGCACTGAACACCTTGTACTTCTAGGCACTCCAGGAAGGTTGCAGTTCTGGAATATGACAGCAGTGGAGGATAATGGGTTCTTGGTAGCTTCACGTTTGATTCTTCTCAAATCTTGGGCAGTTAATTTGCATCTTTTTTTCTCAACACGTTTCTTGCGACCCTGTTGACTATTTGCAACAAAATGTTTGATGGTTCTGTGGTCACGCCCCAATATCTTAGCAATTTCAAGAGTGCTGCATCCCTCTGAAAGACTTTTTACAATTTTTGACTTTTCAGAGTCAGTTAAATCTCTTTTTTGGCCCATTTTGCCTGAGGAAAAGAAGCTGCCTAATAATTATGCACACCTTGATATAGGGTGTTGATCTCCTTAGGCCACACCCTCCCTCATTACACAAATACACATCACCTGATACGCTTATATTCAATAAGCATTCAGGTTTATACAGCTTGGAGGTGGAAAATATGCATAAAAATGATATGGTCAAAATACTCACTTGCCTAATAATTGTGCACATGGTGTATACTGCAGTCCTCCAGAAGGTCAAGGTGCAGCCCCTGAACTCTCATAGGAAAGAAAATTAAGAAGGCATTCTAGTTGAATGTTCCAACTCTCATGATGCCTCTCCTTTAATCCTCATTTATCTATTTCTTATAAAATGCTTCATTTTTGCACTGTCAGCTGCATTAAGGCGCTCTCATATACAGGTGAAACTCGAAAAATTAGAATATCGTGCAAATGTTCATTTATGTCAGTATGGCAACTCAAAAGGTGAAAAAATATATGAGATAGACGCATATCGGACCTCTGCAAAGTATAAGCATGCATATGTACTCAGTACTTGCTTTGGGCCCCTTTTGCAGCAATGACTGCCACAATGCGGCGTGGCATGGATGCTATCAGCCTGTGGCACTGCTGAGGTGTTATGGAAGACCAGGATGTTTCAATAGCGGCCTTCAGCTCCGCTGCATCGTTCGGTCTCATGTCCCTCATCTTTTTCTTGGCAATGCCCCATAGATTCTCTATGGGGTTCAGGTCAAGCGAGTTTGCTGGCCAATCAAGCACAGTAATCCCATGGTCATTGAACCAGGTTTTGGTACTTTTGGCAGTGTGGGCAGGTGCCAAGTCCTGCTGGAAAATGAAGTCAGCATCCCCATAAAGCTCGTCTGCGGAAGGAAGCATGAAGTGTTCCAAAATCTCCTGGTAGACGGCTGCGTTGACCCTGGACTTAATGAAGCACAGTGGACCAACACCAGCAGATGACATGGCTCCCCAGATCAACACAGACTGTGGAAACTTCACACTGGACTTCAAGCATCGTGCATTGTGTGCCTCTCCATTCTTCCTCCAGACTCTGGGTCCTTGGTTCCCAAATGAGATGCAAAAGTTGCTCTCATCAGAAAAGAGGACTTTGGACCACTGGGCAACAGACCAGTTCTTTTTTTCTGTAGCCCAGGTAAGACGCTTCTGACGTTGTTTGTTGTTCAGGAGCGGCTTGACAAGAGGAATACGACATTTGAAGCCCATGTCCAGGATCCGTCTGTGTGTGGTGGCTCTTGATGCACTAACTCCAGCCTCAGTCCACTCCTTGTGAAAGTCCCCAACACTTTTGAATGGCCTTTTCCTGACAATCCTCTCCAGGCTGTGGTCATCCCTGCTGCTTGTGCACCTTTTTCTACCACACTTTTCCCTTCCACATAACCTTCTATTGATGTGCTTTGATACAGCACTTTGGGAACATCCAACTTCTTTTGCAATTCCCTTTTGGGGCTTTCCCTCCTTATGGAGGGTGTCAATGATGGTTTTCTGCACAACTGTCAGGTCAGCAGTCTTTCCCATGCTTGTGATTCCTACTGAACCAGCCTGAGAGACCATTTAAAGGCTCAGGAACCCTTTGCAGGTGTTATGGATTCATTAGCTGATTAGAGTGGGACACTTTGAGCCTAGAATATTGAACCTTTTCACACTATTCTAATTTTCTGAGATTGTGAATTTGGGGTTTTCATAAGCTGTACGCCATAATCATCACAAGTATACCAAAGTAAGGCTTGACATATCTCGCTTTGCATGTAATGCGTCTATCTCATATATTGGTTTCACCTTTTGAGTTGCCATACTGACATAAATGAACATTTGCACGATATTCTAATTTTTCGAGTTTCATCTGTAAATTAAATAGTACTGCTGGGTCATGTCAGCTACAAGTCTAATGTTAGGAATTACTGTGTTTACTTAAAAGAAAGACAACCTTGAATTCGAGACCCCATTTCCTGCTGAAGGATTAGACAGAGAAAAAGTTACAAAAACAGAAAAATTCCTGTGTAATGCCCTATCTTACCAATATAGCATTGCTAATTCTAACTGAAACCATTCCTGGAGCTTTATATTATATGCACGGAAGGATCATATGACTCCTTATCTATCATGCAATAGTCACTAGTCTAAAATAATCTGTTTTATCGGACTCAAGAAAATCAATGCAATTACATGAAGTTACAAAATGGAAGTTGATTTCATAGCCACAGAAGTTCCACAAACCCTTTAAAAAAACTGTAGCAATTACTAATTTACTAGCTCTCATTTTTAACAAGTACCTTCCTATGAATCCCAGCAATTTCTGTTTGACAATAATGCAGTTGTGTCTTTATACCATATGTATATTTTGTAATCCATGCTATCAATTATATATGCATATTTTATACAGCTATGCAGGCTTTGGATTCAAAGACAAAAAGGCACTTTCGAGTACAGGAATGCAAACACAGCAGCTATTTCCAACACCTTAAAGCAGTTGCATTGTTTCCTGGGGTTGTGTGCCAATTACTATGCAATCCCAGGAAAAGAGGTCCTTGGTTAAGGAGTTCCAGGCAGATGCTAAGTGCTATGACAAACCTTTTTGCTTTCAAATCTGAAGTTATACACAGCCCTAACATTTTGATGCACGTTATCTTTTACTATTCTAATCAAAAAGGGTATACCAGAGTCAGTGGAAAGGTCTGGGGAAATTGTATCTCAGAACGAAATGCATAATTAAATATTGAAACTAATTCCTATGCACACTATTCATAAGGATGGCCACTACAAATGATCTGTAGCTTCTGCAGAAGCTCCTCAATCACTAAAAATACATACAGTATGGAATAAAGATTCTACAAGCTATCATACCTTCTATAAAGTCTGGTCCAGAATACAGCTGTACAAGTAACAGTCCAGGCCTTTTTGCAAATTAGAGAAAAATTCACAGTGTCTTCTGGGCGTATATAGGATGCCAACATCAACCATATATCAATTGGATATTCTTTGCCTACCACACTATCAGAGTTTTCTGAAATCAAAAATAAGCAGTGTAACTGGCCATGCTTCAAGAAGTAAGAAACTGGCATGACTTTATTTGAAGCAATAAAAGAAGTATTTTATTGTGAAAGTGAAATTACACTAAAGTAACAGTTAAAACAACAGACCTTACCTTTAAGCCTTTTGCTTTTCTTTTTTCTATCAGTCATGAAATATTCATCAGTGGTGAAATATTTAGAATCCATTTCATCACCACTGTCATAGGACTCTGCCACAGATAGTATTTCATCAGTAGGTACAAAAGACGCTTCTAAACCACAGAAAGATTTCACTAGAATCATAAATAAAGTGAAGAACTTGAGATACAAGAATTAGTAGATGTCCTAGAATCAAGGGTGTAGATTAAATTCATGTTGATAATCCAAACTACCAGAGAAGAAACAATTGGAAAAATAGGAAGATCCAAACACAAATTTCTTTTGGGGCCAGTAGGTACAAAGAAAGGTGTTAAGGTCATATTGTCATCCTGATTGTCATTTGGGACAATATGCATTCCATTATATGAAAGACAATATTTTTGTCTATTATTACATGGTTCTTGTGGTGAGGAAGCCTCCAGTTGCTTGAAATGACCTGGTGGCATGACCTGCATTAAGAAAGTTGCAGTTAAGATTCCCCTAAGAAGGAAAGTTTCACACAAAAGAGAGTGAAGGACTGGAAAGTTACCCTAAGAACCAGACAAGTTAAGGCAGGGACACATGATCTGAACAAAGGTTACAGAATAAGCATTGGTTTATAAGAAATGTAAAGAAAAACTAGGCAGATGAGGCTTGAAAAAGAGAGGCGACAAAGAATCTGAGTTCTGAAAGAAACGCAAGACAGGCTAATTACAATGGGACCAAAGGAGTGTGTTAGGAAACTGAGTGAATAGACATTCTGTTAGAGGAAGTGGGAAAAGAGGCAGTGACTTGCAAAACAAGCATCTTGAATCAGTGGATAGGAGAGACATGCAGCTGGATAGAAGATCAAGAAGGATGTTAGACTGGGAGAAGGAAGAAACCAAATATAGTGACTTGCACTAGCTGAATTAGCTAGTGATTTGCACTAGCCAATTATTTAGATAGAGGGTAGCTGAAAAATCCTGTAACAGTAGTCTTAACATTTTGATATCTATCATCTTTTTTCTAGATTAAGATTATGGGTAGACTTCCATTTTTCTACAATGATCTACAGTGGTCAGGGCTTCCAATGTTAACAGCCTAGGGTTTTTGTTTTGTTTGACCACTACCACTCTAAAATCAACATATTTCTAGAGAAGAGGCTGAGGTGTGACACGAAAACTCCATCATTTAAACAGAGTAGAAATATAGGGACAGAAAGTTATCATGTACTGCAGCATTAAGAGTCAGTGTTATTTTAAAGAGGTCCATATTTTTTTTTAAATTTTTAAAATAATTTTATTAAAAGTTTTAAAAATAAAAGTAAAAAGTAATACAAATTAATATAAAGTAAGGAAGAAAAAAGAAAAAGAAATCAAAGAGAAAGCTAAAAGTGCAAGAAAGAAAAAGTAAAAAAAAAAAATAGAAAGGAAAGAAAAAAGATACAAAGAAGTTGCTTCCGATCTTCTTTACAGCAGTTATAAGTACAACCATAAATTTACCTCTCTCTCTCTCAAGTTACATCATGACTCTCTTCTTTCTATAATCTATCCTGTCTAATCATCAAAACCATAAATCATAAGTTCATTTTTGTCTGTTTTATACAAAAAGTCCATAAGGGGTTTCCAGTCAGCAATAAACATAGATATTGTCTTTTCTCTAATCAAAGAAATCAATTTGGTCATCTCAGCAAATTCCATCATTTTCTCCAACCATTCCTCCATTGTAGGTATTGCCAGATCTTTCCATCTTTGTGCATACAATAAACTCACTGCGGTTATCATATACAAAAACAAAGTTCTAGACTTTTTTCCCAACTGTTTGTCCATCAATCCCAAGGGAAGACTTCTGGTCTCATTTGTATATTAATCTTTAAAATCCTCTGACTCAATGTATGTACATATTATATTTCATAAATACATATGTTGCTGTTTTATTTTAAAACCCAGATACCTAAAATACTACCCCTAAATTCTTCAGAAAGCATTTGATTTCCAGATGGAGTGGATATACAGTTATTTTAAAATCAAGAAAAATTACAAGGAAATTAAAACTCAAGCAATTCCTTCCTTCCTTCCTTCCTTCCTTCCTTGCAAAGGTTTCAAAAGTAGTACAATCTTCAATAAAACAATTAGATAATACAATCTACAGTAAAACTGTATCATAAAGCAACACAGTAAAAATTTAAGAATGAAAATACTTATCTTCAGTTGTTATTAAAAATAAAACAGCATGTGCACTCATACCTCCCTTAGGAGAAAGTTTGGTAATTGTGGCCCTATCACAGAAAGGCCCAATATCCTTGCCATGGTGTTGTTGGGAGACCCACCTGTGGAAGCACAAACATGATTTCCCCAGCCAGGTTAAGTGATTTTGAGGAAAGCTCAAGTTTTCAAGTACTTAGATCCTAAGACATTTAGGCCTTTCTAGGCTAAATGTTAAATTACCTTTCTGTGTTCTCTGCATTTTAGGAACTTCCTTCATGCAAATGTTTTTGCTCATTTATCCTTGAAAAGTAACAACAACCATGATGCAAGGAAATTTTGCTGATGGCTTAGAATGTTAATAAAGATTACACATCTATGTCCATGAAGTTAAAAGAACTTAGAGAGTTAAAGAAGAGAGACAGGTCATGGGTGGACAGTGAGAAAAAAAGGTGAAAACAAATATTACTAAAAGAAAGAAAAGACTTTGAAAACCTATTGTGAAAAGTTGAATGTTCATGCTGTAATTAATTAAACACACAGAAATTATTTTGTTCATTATCCTTTAAAAAGAAACAATTTACCATGTCTTATAGCATCTGTTCATAAAAGTTTACCATTATTTATTCCCTGAGAACAGGAAAGAAACATATAATACCGCCACCCTTCATACAAACATTTAAGATACAATGTTATCAGGAAAGTAAATATGGGAGACAAGACCATCAATTTAAACTCTAATATTTTATATATGAACTCTTAAGTTTATTATTTCTGGATGGTGGCAATGAGTTCTTAAAACAATCTACCCTTGTATAAGCTTTTACATAATTACTAACCTAGAGTTGATAATGTCCAATTTGTAATCAGAATTTGCTTTATTTAAAGAGCTCTGTGCTGAATGTTTCAAATTGTCTTCTAATCTTAAAAGCTACAAATAAACAAATCAAACATTCAAGAATAAGAATCTGAGAATTCAGACTTTATAATAATTCCCATTTCACTTCGAGATACCCAATTAAGATGCACATTAAAAATGTTAGTTTGCATACGTTTATGTAGAACTATTGCTAATCAAGTTTACAATATATATAGAAGTTGTATCTTTTTTCTTCAATGTGTATCCTATATGTATTTGAATAAATTCACTCATAGGGGAGAGTTTGAAAGACTTTGAAAAAACAGAGGAAACATCTACTTTACTTCTGACAGGCAGTTCATGATGTAATGTATCTGCCATCTGCACAAAACAAATACAGGTAGTCCTCATTTAATGACCGTTTAATGATGGTTCAAAATTACAATGACCTTGGAAAGGGTGTTTTACAGCCTGTAAAGCACTTCCGGCTATCATAAAACATCATGCTGCCTTCCCCGTGGTCATGTGACATTTCGGGCACTGGGCACCAGCTTGCATTTATGACTGGCTGCCAAGTGCCCCCCGATCGTGTGATTGCCATTTGCAATCTTCTCTGCTGGCTTTCCCACTGGAAGCTGGCAGGGAAGGCTGCAAGTGGAGGGGATGTGGTGGTGGGCAGTTATGGAGCTCAAATCTTCAGATTTGAGGTCCCTGCCTTCACACCGCTGCAAGGTTTACCCTCTCCCTTCAGCGCTGTGAAGGCGCAGACCTCAAATCTTCAGGTACTCCGTTCACCATTTAGTGAGGGGAGCTGTCACTCTTTTGCTCCGTCTTCTTTCTTTCATGCATCCTCTTTCTCCTCTCCTCTTTCAGTGGTGGGCTCCATTCACTGCTGAGAGAGGGAAGGGGAAAGAGGATGGAGCAAAAGAGCTGTCTGCTGAAGGATTTCAGCTCTGTGCAGACCCGGGAGATCGCTTAATGACTGCAACTGGCAGTGTCCAGATTGCAGTTGTTGAGCGAAGCAGTCATGTGGGCATCTCGCTTAATGACTGCTTAGCTCAATGACCGAGATTCCAGTCCCAATTGTGGTTGTTAGGCAAGGACTACCTGTATGACTAAGGAGAAAGGTAGAGGGAAAAAGAACACAAATCAAGAAGCTAAAAACAAAAGTACAGAGCAGATAAATTTGCAAGCATATGCCAAATGTCATGCTTTTTTGAAGTGATTTTTGTATCAGAAAGCAGGATACTACCTGACAGTTTTCCAGAGAAACTATAGGACAAAAGAGAATTACAGACTACCTACAAATATCACAAAACATACTTTTAAAAAGCTCAAGGTGTAATAGTTTTTACTGCTGGACCACACTAGTAGTCTTATATTTCCAAGACACACTGAGCCACAAATTCACACTACATTTTAGCCTGCTGTGTCGTGGAATCTCAATCAGTGTGGTTACGTTATGCTTCAGAGTTCTGTATAAACCTGGAAAACTGGGTTCAGTAGGCGCAGCTTTTAAGATAAAAACCCAGCGAGCATTTTCGGCCAAACTCACCTTCCTGTTGCACCGCGTTGGCCACAGCTTTTTTCACGCGTCCGGATTTCACTACAGCAGGATCCGAATTTGCATAGTCGGCCACGGTCACTGCGGAAAAAAAGCGAGTGTTCAGGCACTGGATCAGTGGACAATGGCTGCCATCAGACATCACACCTAGGCCTCACTACTCACTCCGCTCTAAGCAGACGTCTTCGGCCCGAAACTTGAGACGCTTGCGAGCCCCGCGTTTGCGCATGGCGGAAGGAGGTGCCGCTACCGGTCGGTCTCGGGGTGCCATTTCGTCAGAGATGGCCGAGCCGTTGAGCCTACCAGGTCGGCTCCGCGTAGCTCCTCAGCCATCCCGCCCCTACCGGCACAATGACCTGCTGACGCAACAACTCTCGCGATACCCAGAAACACCTAGGCGCGAGAGAGATAGACGACACTGACTGCGCCCACAGAAGCGTCATCAATTTGAGACGAGAGCGGCTCTCCCGTTGGGGTTGCTGGAGCAGTTCTGTCTCCAGGCTCTTTGGCTACCGGGGGCGCTCAGATTATTTTGAATTCTCTCATATACGCTATTTGTTTTCAAATATAGGGCCAGTGGGTGGTCTCCTTCCGGTAGGATTTCTTTTCCATTCTCAGCCTCGCATTTTTCCTATACGAAGAAAATGAGTGGCATGGCAGATAGCATGCTTGTTCACTTTGTGTCTTGAATAAACACTTTGTTCGTCTTTTTTAACGGTTTTTGAAAGAAGGAAGCGAGAAACCTGATGTCGGCTGGAAGAGGGATTAATTGGACCCAGCTTTGCGGTCGAGAACCGCATTATAGTACTGTAATGGTCGTAGGGGCCACAGCCCATCCTTAGGCGTACTCGCAGTTTTCTCTTCCTCATTTCATTGAGCTGTGCTTTTTTCTGCTTTGCCACGAAGGAAGCTGTTCTGTAAACCAAAGAGAAACCATTTCCTTTTTCTCCAAGTGAAGCAGGGGAAAGTGGCAGGCTGGATGGAGAACCGAATTGAACAGGAATCTCCATTGAACTTGAAAGGATAGACACCTACTGTTACAGATTCTTTTAGATGCTTTTTCTAACCTAGACTCTGCCACGTAGTGATGTATTATGCTGCTCAGTGGATTAAATAGAAAAGCATGTATGCATTTTGAATCATTTCCCTCTGTGGGAAACAATATTGAAGACTTTCCTTTAAAATGACCTCCATGGATGAGATAAATAGTTTAATTGTACTGTGCAAATTCTGACACCTTGGCTTCCTGTGGTTGTTTTCAAGTAAGGTACAAGGAGCTTTCTCACCTTGTGATTGAGAAAAATAAATAATCATCTTAAACCTGTAGGACATGTTCAGTTCCTTCCTGCGTCCCCCTTTATTTCCTCTGGCCAAGTTCAAGTGTAGTCATTCTATAATACTTTCTGTCTCCATAATTCCACGTGAAACACATCAGACTAATTTCCTTTTGTTCCTGGCCACGCAACTAGGATGTGCTTTATATTAAAGCCATGTCCTAGCAGAAGCCTCAAAGCATGTTATTTATCCTAGTAACAGGTATTTCTGGACAAGAAAAACTTTCAGACCCATTTACCTCTTCTTTCATATAATAGCTGAAGTTCACTCCTCCCATCTGAACTGGTTTTGTAGATGAAAGTTTTAGCTAAACCAGCCTGTGAATTTAGAGTGTAAAACAGTAAAATCCAGATACCTGCTAGATGGCAGCAAAGAGCTCAGATTTCTGTATTTCTTTGCTTCCTGTCGCCTGATTGCCTGGATTTTTGCAGTCCATATCTGTTAGCTTTAGTTTTGGCTATTAATACATATACATACATACATACAGGAAGAATAAGCACATTTTATACAGGTTTAAGAAAGTCTTATTTTTGTGTGATTCAACATATGTAAATTATAGAAATAAATTATGTTCATTCAATATATTCATAGTTAATTGAACCCTAGTTTATTTATCCCAATTATGTGAATTTGTAGAATCCATTGAACCATAAATTACTCACAGTGGCTGAGTTTCCAGAACACATTAGACTAAAATATGGTTGGCTAGTTTGTACTTCAGTGTGTTGTATGAACATAGTTATGGGCTCTGTTTATAAAGCATACAGAACTATTACATTGACTGGGCTTGCAGAACACTCTAAACCATAAATTAATCACCCAGCTAGTTTTGCACCACATTGGGATAAAAGTAGCCAGTCTCATTTTAGCGTAGTATATTGTGTGAATCCAGCCAACTAAGAAAAATGCTTTATGATTTGATCTTCAACATTAGGCAAAGCTTTTTATATTATTCTCTGCTTTACTAGTCTCGTCTCATGTCAGAAATGCAGGAACTAGAAAAGGGAAAATTATTAATCTATATTTAAAAAATTGAAAACTTTAATAAAAGTATAGATTTATATAATTCTTGCCCAATGCTGGGCCACATTGATGGCAAAAGTATTTCTGCCCAGCAAATCATTATGTGTGCATATCGGTGGGCCTGATTTCTGAAAAACTGATAGCTGGTTTTGCATTGGAAACTAAGCTAAAATATGATGATGATGATGATGATGATGAAGAAGAAAAAGAAGAATTCTTAAACTTGTATGCTACCTGACTCTCAACAACTCTGAGTGGCTCACAACAATCAAACAAATTACAATGAAATAAATAAAACATAAAAAATAAAGAAAAAAATGGCAAGTGCAATGAAGTGGGGTCTCACTTTCCCATGCCAAAAGCCTGGATGAAGAGCCAGGTCTTTGTGGCTCTTATAAACAATAGCACAGTGGGGGCCATCTGGTTCTCAAGGGGAACCTGGTTCCAGAGGGCAGGAGCTACTACATAGAAGGCACACTTCTGGGGTCTCATTAGATGGCATTGTTTAATTGAAGGAACCCGGAGTGCACCAACTCTGCAAGATTGAATTGGCTGGGCAGTTGCTATGGGAGACAGGCAGTTCCTCAAGGAACCAGGCCTTCGCCCATGTAGATCAGATAGTTTGTGGCTCATTGTATTGTAAAAACCCTCATGGTATAGTTAATTTATGTATTTCTTACCAGTACACTTAGAAGTACTGGTACATAGCAGAAAAACTTGAATAGAGGCCAGATTTTTTTAAACAGCAGATACGCATACTGTAGCAGATCTTTTTATCTGACTATGCACATTCCCAGAAGGAAGCTTATTACAGAAGAAAGCTTGTAAAAATAGGGCTGCTTCAGGAGACCTTTGGGGATTTGAGTGTTGTGGAGCTCCCTGTGCCAGGAATGGAACTGCTGTTATATTATGATTAATTGTACACTGTGTTATGTTTTATATTATTGTGTCATTTTATTGTTGCATTGGCTTTGGCAGTTGTTCTTGTGCATGGCTTAGAATCATCTGATTGAATAAAATAAATAACAGTAACTTCAAGTCTATACCTTCTGGAATGTTTAAGTTGGAGTAAGATTGGATCCTTAGTAACACACTGTGTCTATAGGTAAGTGCAGCCTGATCTGTTCCTGTTTATTCAAAGCAAGTTCTTTAAGCAGCAATTAAATGATGGATATTATTTAACAAAAAATGCATAGAATCAAGTTGATAAATGGAAATAAATGGATATTTATTAGGTCATGCATGCTCACGTTTTGGCTTTTTGCTCATGGAGAGGAGGAAGTTGATCTGACTGGGATTCTTAGCACAATTGTGCGTACACACACACACAGTATCAGCGTTCTACGTTTAGGGTCGTCCATAGCATAAACGTAAGAAGCCCGCGCCTGTGCTGTCATTCTTTTATCCGCATGGGGAGAGGCGGGGCCACAAAAACATCTTCCAGGGGGAGCAGAAGCAGCGCGACGCTTCTACCAATTGAAACGGCGCTGAGTAATATTCAGGAGAGCCGGTTGGAATGGAAAGGGGGCGTGGCGAGACGTTGGAGAGGGACGGGCCTGGGGGCGTGGCCTCGCGCGTGCCGGGACGCCGTTGTACCCGGTGCGAGGAGAAGCTGCTGTCCAAGCCGGTGAGTAGCGGTTTGCATCTCGGGGCCCCGAATGCGATTACGCCCCCGAGCCGGCTCTCTCTTTCGTCCCCTTCCCACTAGGCGACATGCCCGGATGGGCAAGGAGCCATGTCAAGAGTTGCTCCTGTTGGTCTGAGGCATTTATGTGAGCGGGAATCTGGGCTGATCGTCGCGGTCGCGCTGGCGTGAGGTGCTGTGGCTAGTCGGGAGTGGGTACCGGAGCCCGGACGGTTCGCGAGCCGGTGCTTTTATGGCCTGAGCGCGTGAGGTGAGTGCGCCGCCCGCTCCCGAGGCCTCCGCCTATTCCATCTTTGCCGCATCACGTCAGCCCCCTCCCCTGATACTGCCGCGGGAGTAGGGGGCAAGCGAGGCGGCGGGCACCAGCGTGCCTCGGGCGGACGCCTGTGGATGCCCCCCCTTGCCTTGGGCTTTCTACCACGGAGGATGCCGACCCTCGGGAGCCCAAACGGTGGGCTTCCCGTGCGGTCATCTGGAGGGGTGAGCTGCGGTTCCCTGCCTTCCAGCTCGGTGGTCCCTCCGCCCATCGCCCCCCGGGAGCTGCTCCAAGGAGTGAGCCGGCAGCCTGGCTCCGAGCAACGGCAGTAGAGGCGATGGGCGTAGACGGACGGCGGCCGCGATGCTGAGCGCAGGGAAGGAGACGTGGTAAGCTGGGGATTGCCAGGTCCGCCGGAACATTAATGCTGCTAATAGAGACGGAGGGGGAGCGCGCGTCCCTTATGCCCCGAGTGCCTGTATGAGACTGGTTTGTGGCTCTTAGCGGGGAAAACTAAAAACAGATGAAAAAGCCCTAGCCTGTTGCTCTTTAAGCCCTAGCCGGCTGCTCTTACCATGACGTCTTGAATGGTATTCAAAGCCAGCTGATTTTGGCGTGGCTCAAAAGCGGTTGTATTTAACACTTGAAAAATGGGCTAAATCTATTCGACTTTTTTTTTAAAGGTCTCTGAATGACATAGATTGGGTCGTATAGATTTGTGACCTGAGACTTAATGCAGTTTTGCAGTTAGTATTTATTGTGTTTTATATACATAATAACAGTAGCTCTGTTTTCACTGAATGTCTTCCTATTCAAAGGCTCTGTTTTTTAGGCTGACAGCATTAGGTGTTATTAGAAGCATATGTGAAACCAGGCAGTGTTGCAGAGTGATGTTTCTTCCTAGAAATTAATAACATATCTAATCCCTGGATATATTCTTGTGAAATTGGAAAACTGTACCATAGATTAATTGCTTACTTGGAGGGATGAGGTGAAAAGGCAACCTTAATTTTATTATCATAATGCTCAGATGGGACAGATGCATTTCCAAAGGTAGTTTGTAACTTGAATAGCCTCTTTCCACCCAGAAGCTTTTGAAATGTGGTTTGAAATAACAGATGGATTGACAAATGGTTGAAAGAAACAGGGACAGCATGACAGTACAGAACAAGAGAAACAGCTGCCATAGCACAGCAGCTGCTGAACCATTTTTGTGTGTTCTGTAAGCATCACATTTGCTTTTAGAACTGTTTATATGTGTATACACAGATAGATCCCACTATAAGATTAAAATATTTTAAGTGTTCTGAATTAGATTTTACAAAACTATTTGTCTTTTGTAGTAATTAGATTGTATCTTACATTTAAACAGACACACTCTCTTGTTCAACTTGAAGGCAGAAGCTCCAAGACTTTGTTTGAAGAGCCAGATTGCCTGTTTCTGTGTTCTTAATACTTGCACACAGTGTGAAGTAGACCAATCATTGCCATGCATAGTGTTGTGGCCTTGTATCGAATTAGCTCAGAAAGATCATTTGAGGTGTCAGGAAAGATAGTACAGTGCTTGTTAAAAACTAAGAGTCAATGGGAGGCTGCAGTTTCTGCCTTTTAGGACAAACATACAAGAAGGATAATAATATCAAGGCCATAGCATCAGGCAGAGAATAAACAGGTGTCAGAGAGTTTGTAAGTGCCTGTTCCTCCCAGCTTTGCTGCTGTTGTTTTCTTTTGTCCCAAACTCTCTTTCCATCTGGTACACTTTAAATTTAACCTTAAGAAAAAGGTCTATCTATTAGCTTGATTTATTTATATTGTCTAATTAATATAATCTATTATTTAATAATAATAATAATAAAAATAATGAAAAAGTAATTCTTTAAGCTGCTTTTAGACTCTGGAAGTCCAGTTCTTATTACCAAAATAGGATATAATGCCCTCAAGGTATTTTGATGTGTAAATTCTATAATGCTTATCTATTTGTCATGCTCATTTGACTATGTGAATTGTACTCCAAAAATATGGAAGTCACCAAGTTGTCTGCTTTTGACCTAATGGTAATATAAATATTTGTAAGTATTTTATATATAAGAACTTACGTTTAATTAAATCTAGAAATATTCTGAATTTTGCATAAATGACAATTTTTTAAACAAAATTTATTTTGAATTTTTGCTGATGCTTGAGTTTCAACTACCTTCATACGTATGTCAGAGTCCTTCCAGTATATACACTTGATGCTATTGTTTCTTGTGTTAGAGATGAAATCTATGTTTCTGAGTACATGCAAAACTTTTCTACAAATTCATTGTTCTTCTGCAGTGTGGATTTTCCTCCTCTCTGGATGAAGATCTTAAGTGACCTTTAGTTATTTGATAAAGAAAAAATTGTCCTCTTAAATTCTTAGAAATTAGGGGAATCTAATTTCAAAAGAGTATAGTAGCACATTATATGATTTGGTCCAATTTCTAGCATCTTCAGGTAGAAATACCCCAGCTGAAATCTTGACAAGCTGCTGTTTGTTGATATAGACAGTACTGAGCTAGAAGAACAATGAAATTATTCTGTTTAAAGCAGTTTTTTGTATGATATATGTGATGTGTGATTAAGCGTTTGATTAAAAACAAACTGGAGACTCAGTACATGTCTGTTCATGAATAACGTTTTGTGAAAAGAAGAGTAATAGGTATATTCTTTCTCCAAAGGACATATACATCTCCATGTGTCTGAAAGGGAAAGCAGTGACATATAGTCTGTAACATTTTGGGGGAGTTTACCAGAATTCCTTTTATATGAACCAGATTTGTCAAGATTTGGGAAAAGAACAACATTCAGATCTCCAAGAATCAAAAGATCTCCCTCTGCAATTTCAAGAAGTGACATTCCTTGTGGAAGAATTTTCATACAATTGTGTTTTATTTTCATTAGTGTATAAATTGAAACAATGATCAATGATCAATCCAAAATCATAATAGTAAAAATCTTCCTACTTTATCTTTAATCATATTTTTTAATATCCATCATAAATTTCTGATGTATTTGTCTAATTCATTTTTAAAAATCCTCCTGAGGCCACAAATGTTTAACTTGAATGTTTGCCTTCTAACAAGTTAACATTGTCTTTTTAATACGTGTCATTGGAAGATATATAATAATGTATAACTGTATTTTCCTTTTTAAATGTGGAATTAACTTTTAATATGACTTTTTGCTTCATGTTTTCTATAAACATCTGTTTTGAGAAATGTGTTTCTAAGATTTCTAATGTGTTTCTAATCTAAGATTAGAAAATGTGTTTCTAATCTAAGATCTAAGATCTAATGATGCAGTATTTGGCCTTTTCTCATTCATTATTATTAATCTTTATTTCTGTTTTTAACTAGTAAAAGGTGTAAAATAAAAATTGATCACAAAATTATCAGGTGTTGATTAAAAACATCATTTGTTAATAGACTATACAAAGAATAATTATAATATTAAATGATAATGACAACATACACTATAGAGAGATTACAAAGCTAATATGTATCAGATTAAACTATGAAACTAAAACACATTAAACACTATAGAATTAATTAAAACTAAACTAATCTTAATTAGAATAACATAGTATTTTTATGATATTTAAAATAATTTTCATTAGTATCTAAGGAATTATAAGGTAATGACCTTAAAAAACTATTAATGTAAATAACAAAAACTTTAAAAAGCATACTGAAAGCAGATGTTTAGCTCCTGAAAGAAAGGCAGAATGCAAATCGAACTGATAACTAAGTAAGCATTTCCAGCCTGATCTCACAATCAGATTCAACTGGACTTCATACACTGCCATGCAGAACTTGTCTACATTGTGAGCTGTAAAAGAGTGATAATCTAGAAGTAATAGGTGGACTAAAAATTGATCTGTCTGGCCTTGGATCCTTAAGATCGTTGGATAAACATGCTACAAATATTTCCATAGAATATGCAATGAAGAAGGTCATGTAACATTCCATAAAGAATGAGTCAAAATAACTGTGCTCCTATGCTTAGGGACCTCTTTCCACATAAGATATATTGAAGAAATTACTTACATTTTCAGCTTTGAGTAATGGGATGATTTGGAACTTGGGTAAGTTCACATTGTTCTCTACACCCATTATACCTCAAGAATGCTCTCACTTGCTCATAACCTATTGAAAGTACATAAGTGGGAAAAATGTACCCCAGCATGGAAAAACAAGGAAAGGCTTCAAAAAGATCTCTGAACTCAGAAGGAGGTTCTAACCTCAAATTGGCTGCTAAAGGACACCAATGGACAAAGTAACCAATTACAGTTACAGTAACCAATACTGTACAGTAGAGATGCCAACATCCAAAATATCTTAGAAGATATTCCCTACTTTCAAGAACCTCTAGTACTAAAAGATGAAGTTAGATCAACACTCCAGTCATTATCAAGTCAGAAGGCTATAGGAAGTGATGGAATACCCACTGAAATATGGCAAGTGCTAAAAGAAAAATCAGTAAAGTTTCTAACCAAGCTTAGCCAGCAAATTTTTTTCCTTTTTTTTTTTTTGCTTCCAGGTCCAATTCAAGGTGTTGGTTATCACCTTTAAAGCCCTACATGGCATGGGACCAGGCTACCTAAGGGGCTGCCTCTCCCCTATGTCTTCAACCCATCCCACCCGATCGCACAGATAGGGCATGCTTCGGACCCCCTCAGTAAAAGAATTCCATCTAGCGGGGTCCAGAAGGCGGGCCTTCTCTGTGGTAGCGCCCGCTCTTTGGAACATTCTGCCCCCGGAGGTGCGATTGGCCCCCTTACTCCTGGCCTTCCGAAGGGCCTTGAAGACCTGGTTCTGCCACTTGGCCTGGGGTAGGGAGGGAATACAGCAGGGGGATGGCTAGCCCCGTAGTGGCCAGCTCTCTGCAGCCTGATTTTCCATCTGCTTGGATCCTCCTTTCTTTAGTATTGTTTTAAATTCTGGATGTTTTATCTGTATTGTTTTAAATTTTGGATATATTTATAGTTTTATGTTGTTGTGAGTCTCCCAGAGTCCCCTATTGTGGGGGAGATGGGCGGCAGATAAATCCAAATAAATAAATAAATAAATAAATAAATAAATAAATAAATCTGGAGAATGACATAGGGGCCAACAGATTGGCCAATTTATATTGCAATACCAAGAAAAGGAGATTTTACCGAGTGTACAAACTATCATACAATATCCTTAATTTCACATGTCAGATGTCCAGATTGGCTTTAGAAAAAGCTGAGGAACAAAGACATTATTTCTGATGCATGCTGGATAATTGAGAAAGCCAAAGAATACCAAAAAGAAGTCACTATGTGCTTCATTGATTATAGAAATGCCTTTGATTAATGTCAATCACATCAAGCTGTGAAATGTGCTGAGAAAAATGGGAATCCCAGAACATCTCATTGTCCAGGTCAGGAAGCCACAATATGGACAGAAGTCATGAAAGACTGGCTCCAGGTGGGCAAAGGAGCGAGTCAAGACTGTACTCTCCCCTTATTTATTCAGTCTACATGCTGAATATATATTAAGGGAAGCTGGATTGGAAGAAGATGAGCATGGTTTTGAAACTGGAGGAAGAAACATCAATAACCTGTGCTATGCTGATGACACTACTTTGATAGCCAAAAATGCAAAACATCTGCAAGCTCTGGAGCAGAGTGAGAAAATGGGACTAAAATTAAATATAAAGAAGACCACACTAATGACAACAGGTACAATACCAGCCGTAGAACTGACAATGAACATATCAAAATGGTAGATAGCTTCTGCCTTTTAGGTTCAACCATCAATAGTAAAGGAACAAGCAGTCAAGAAATACACCACAGACTAGCACTTGGTAGAGCAGCCATGAAGGTCTTGGAAAAGATATTCAGATGCTGTGATGTGTCTGTAACTACAAAGATCAGAATAGTGCAAGCAAAGGAATTCCCTGTGGCACTGGACTTTGAAGAAGCAGGATTGAAAGAATATTGATGCTTTTGAACTTTGTTGTTGAAGAAGACTCCTGAGAATACTGTGGACAGCTAAGAAAAAAGAAGGATAATCAAACAAATCATTCCAAAGTTCTTACTCAAGGCACAAATTACCAGACCCAAATTACCGTACTTATGCAAAGACCCAACTCTCTGGAGAAGGGTGTAATGCTGGGAAAGGTGGAAGGAAAGAGAAGAAGAGGATGATTCAGCAGTAAGGTGGATGGACTTAGTTGCACTATTGAAAGACTTGAAAGACCAGGTTAGGGACAGATCATCACGGAGAAAATCTGTCAAAGAGTTGACACTGACTTGATGGTAATCAACCTTATTCTTATAAAAGAAGAAGAGACACTCACTCTTGTGAGCCAGAGAAATAATGGTGACACAATTCAGAATAATGGTGGTACAATGCAGAATAATGCAGAATAATGGTAGAATAATGGCACAGTGCAGAATAATGCAGAATGGTGGCACAATGCAAAAATCCAATATTGTCATATTCTAGCAGCTGTTTGGGAATCCCATTTTCAAAGTTATATGGAGAGGCAAGTCTGCAAATCCCCATAAAAGCTGCAACTAGGGGATAAATCTTTGCTTGAGCAGCCCTCATTTACTATCTCAGAGGTCCATAAGCTAATTAGGCAGTTTAAATCAAGAAAAGGCTCCAGATGTGGTGGTGGTGGTGCTGATTAGTAGATTTTTAACCTGCCTTTTTATATCTATATATCTATATCTCTATATATCTCTGTCTGTCTGTCTGTCTGTCTGTCTGTCTGTCTGTCTATATATATCTATGTCATTCTCTCCTTAGCTGTTAGGGAAGCAAGCTGAATGGTTGGTTCCTGTGCTGATGTCTCTTTTTACTTTTATTGATAGATCAGCCTGTATCCCGAGTGAGTGGGGCTTGGCTATAATTATTACTTTATTTAGGAAAGAAAAGAAAGATGATACAGCCAATCACTGCCCAGTGACTCTCTTTAATATAATTAGTAAGATGCATGCCAGACATATTTACTGGAAATAAATCTCATCTTCTGGACTGACTGGAAGAATCTGACAGCTGAGGAACAGACAGGATTTAAGGTTTGATATTGTCTCACTTGATTGAAAAATATACTTGGGCTCCTAAGTCAGCTCTGTAGTCAACTTTTGGTTCGGTCTTTAGGGAAACTCTTTGGCACAAACCTAAATCCTTTACAATTGACAGATGGCTTCTTACCCTGTTATATGCATTTCATTAAAAATGTCAAATTGAGGTTAAGATGCAATACAGCAGACCATCTCTCATATCTAGTGCCAACAAGCAAAGGAGTTAAAGAAGGGTGTATTCATTATTAGTCAATTGTTACATTAATGCATTAGTGGGGTATTTAAATAAAGGAAAACATTATTTCCCCAAATTAGTAAATAGGTCAATATTGTACTGCTTTATGCAGATGACATGGTAATTTTATTGCAGGTACCTTTTGGATTGAGAAAGGCCATGCAGGCACTATCCCTCTTTTGCAAGGATCACTTATTGGAAATCAGTAATGAGAAAATTAAGTTTGTGCCTCGGCAAGGATTTATAAAATTTGCTATGGAAACGATGGGGAACTCATGAAAGAAATATCTGGTTTTCATATTTGGAATTCGTGCTGCAATACACAGGGAAGTGAAATGCCCATACCATCCAGATTTTTCTGAATATCCAGAGAAACTTAATAGCAATTATTTTCTCCCCTTGCAGGGACACAATTTATTCCAGCTGTGTTGCATTTATATGTGGTCAGATTGGTAGCCCAGCTCCTGTACAAGACTCTACTAAATTCAGGTATCAGTTATACTAAACCTGAAATAGTGCAAACAAATTTCTTATAAAAAATGTTCCCGGTAGCAATTTGTGTCCCTAATACAGCCCATGGTGGCTGGACACTGAGGGTTGAGACAAGGGTATGGCTAAGTATCTTTAAATACTGGCTAAAGATTATTCATCCCCAAAGTTTGACATCTCTTATCTTGATTGACAAAATCCAATGCATTCAGAGACATTAAATTTGAAACAGAGGTTAGCAACTGATTTTTCTACTACAGTATAGGCACTGCTGATACTGAGACAAGATCAGGCTATGGCATTTCTTAGACAAAGAATCCTGAATATAGAATTGCATATTGAATAGAACAAAATACCAGCTGGAATACAATTGGGACACTGTAAGTTCCACTTCAAACTGCCCTGATATGTTAACCAGATTATAACTAATAAATTCCATAGGGCTTTCATTCTATTGCATTTTGACATCTTGCCATCAGATGTGCTGGAGGACAAGTTTCACAGAAGCCTCTGTGCAAAAGGTACTTGTCCTGGTCAATCTGGGAACACAGAATCACTGGCCAATGTATTATTCTATTGTCAGTTCCACAGATGTATGTGTAGTGAGCTTATTGATTGATTGATTATGTGCCATCAAGTTGTTTTCAACTCTTAGCAACTGCATAGAGATTTTCTCCATGATAACCTGTCCTTAACCTGGTGTTTCAGGTCTTTGAATGATGTACTCATTGCCACTGTAACTGAGTCTATCTACCTTGCTGCTGGTTGTCCTCTTCTTCTCTATCCTTCCACTTTTATCAACATTACAGCCTTCTCCAGAGAGTTGGGTCTTTGCATAATGTATCCAAAGAAAGAAAATTTGAGCTGATCATTTGTGCCTCAAGTGAGAACTCTGGGTTGATTAGTTCGATGATCCACTGGTTTGTTTTCTTGGCTGTCTACAGTATTCTCAGGAGTATTCTCCAACACCAAAGTTCAAAAGCACCAATAACCTTCCTATCCTGCTTCTTCAAAGTCCAACTTTTGCTTCCATAGAGTGTCACAGGGAATACCATCGCTTGCATGTTTCTGAATTTTGTAGGTATAGACCACATCATGGCATTTGAATATATTTTCCAAGGCCTTCATGGCTGTTCTACCAGGTGCTAGTCTGTGGTATCTTTCTTGACTGCTTGTTCCTTTACTGTTGATGGTTGATCCTAAAAGGCAGAAGCTATCCACCACTTCATGATCAATAGTGAGCTCAACACCCCTCATAAGGCCACTCCCCAGATGAATTCTTTTTAAATCTGCTTTTGTCAGATAAGGACCCTAAAAGAACACAAGCTGTTGCAAAGTTTGAATTTGCAGCCTATGGAACTCATGCTTTATTAATGGCAAATTAATCTTGGATTGATTTTGCGTTATACTGTGTAGAGTGTTGTATAGAGCTTCAGAGTCTTGTGTCATACTTACCTTATCTGACTATATGTTTCATTTGTCTTTCTGCTCATTTTTAAAATCCTACTTTACTATATTGTATTTTACTGTATTTATTTTGATACGCTGGGTGGGTCTGTGACCTGTAGTAAAGTATTCTGAATTCTTGTCACTACTATTCTCAGATGCTTTTCACAAGGATTATTATCAAGTTAGGTATTCCTCATCCTGTATTTATTCACTGTTTTTTAAATGAACAACTTTGCATTTATTTCTGTTAAATTTCATTCTATTGTTTTCAGCCTGAGATTGTTCTAAGTTTTATTTCTGTCTTCCAGGGTATTAGTTATCCAACCCGATTATGGCTCATCTGTACATTTGATATGCATTTCCTCTACTTTTACTACTTTCCTCCAAGTCATGAATAAACACATTGATGAGCACAAGAGTCAGGATTGAATTTTGTGGCTCCCTGCTCATTACCTTACTCTGATTTGATAAGATACTGTTGATGAGCACTTTTTGAGTCTAATTTTTGAGTCAGCCTTGTATCTACTTAATTTCATGGTATGTAGTTCACACCTCACTACCTTGCTAATCAGAATGTCATTATGAAATGCTTTGCTGAAATCAGGATCTGTCTACATCATTCCCACAATCTTTTGGAAATTACCTGATCATAACATGAGATAAAGTTAATCTAGCAAGCCTTGTACTTGATAAATCCATGCTGACTTCTGATTGTTTTCAAGTGCTGATTTATGATCTGTCCTAGAAACTTCTTAGGTATTGATGTTAGATTGGTTGGTCTCTAGTTCCTTGGATTCTTGAAAAAGATAGAGGCAAAATCTTTTCTTTTATTCCCTTAGCATGTTGTTATAGTTATTGAGTAGCTGGGGTACTGATTCTTTTCTTTTCTTTTCTTTTCTTTTCCTTTTATTTTATTTTGTATAAATTTTATTAAATTTCAGGAAGATTAAAATACAGAAAAAGTCAAAAAGAAAAAAGAAACATCAAGAAAGAAAAAGCATAGAAAAAGTAACTTTTGACTTTCTTTGGTACAGGTATAAATGTAAAATACATTCACCTCTTACTCTAATATCTAAAAATTTACATAATAAAATAATTTTTAGTCTAGCATTCAGAAAAAACATAGAATAAATCTATTTCAACAATACATATGATTTATACAAGATATTTCTATAAGTATAAAATATATCAGTCATCAAAATCAAAATTGCATTTTTTTGAGTATCAAGCAAAAAGTCCAAGAGTGGTTTCCAATTAGAAACAAAGCTAGACAATGTTTTCTCTTTAAGCAGAGTAGTCAATTTTGCCATCTCTGCCAGTTCCATTAATCTCAATATCCATTCTTCAATTGTAGGTATTTGTAAATCCTTCCATTTTTGTGCATATAAAAGTCTTGCTGCAGTTATCATATAAAGAAAAAATGTCCATATTGTCTTCCCATTTGTTTATCCATCATACCTAAAAAAAAAAATCTCTGGTTTCAATTGCAATCCATTTTCAAAATCTTTTGAATCAAAATACATATCATGTTCCAATATTTCTTGGCTTTTTCACAAGTCCACCATAAATGATAAAACGTACCTTTACACTGATTACATTTCCAACAAACATTTGAAGTTCCTTTATACATCTTAGACAATTTATCAGGTGTCAGATACCAATGGTAAATCATTTTATAAAAAATTTCTTTTAGCGTATAGTTAAGAGTGAACCTTAAACCTTTAATCCACGTATTTTCCCACTGAACCAGCATTATGTTATATCCAAAGTTCTCTTCCTTTTATTTTGAACATGTTTCAAAGCTTTTTTTATTGTTTTTAGCATCCTTCATCAATGTCAGCTCATTCTGAGCATTAGCTTTTCTGCTCTATACTTCAGGCTACTTGCCTGTAAGCTTAGAAAGGACTGGGGATCTGTCCTCTTTCCATCTTCTATATATATTTCCATCCCACCCTGATCTTCACTTAGCCTTTTATGTAACCACATTAGCTTCATCTGCTGTACTCCATTTTTTTTCCTCATTAGAATTATTGTCAAGTTTGCTTTTTGTATCTACTTTCTTTTTAGGAACTCTTACCCATCTTGAAGTTTTTTTTTTCTCCATTACTTCTCCTTTCATGGAACTCTACTTATAATTGCTCTAACATTATTAAACTTTCTTTCTTTACAGTCTAGGATATACATTTAACTGTGCACAATTTTACTTTTTCTTAAAATTAAGAACTTCAGGATTGCATGATTCCTCAGTATTTTTGCTTATTCCATTTCCTTGACTCAGTTTTTCCTACTGGTCAATATCAAGTAAAGAATATCTGACCCTTTTGTGCTTTCCTCTACCCTCTTATCGACAAGGTTGTCAGCAACACAAGTTAGGAATTTACTGAAAGGACCATGTTTGTCTCTCAGTGGATACTAGGGTAATTAAAGTATCCTGTCAGTATTACTTGAATCTCTTTTTAACAATCTGTAGTCTGCAATCTGTGGTTTGCATCATTCATATCTTCTCCTTATTTGGGCAGTGTAGCAAAGTCTTGGTGTCAAACATGACATAACACAAGTCTGCTGAATCTGTCCCTGGGATCTCTACCTTCCTACTCCTTTTACCTGAGTTGTGGAATGTCCTCAAGTAAAAGAGTTCTACTTAGAGCCATTACGTAGCTACCACCATCTTGTTTGAAGAGGGAGATGCCACCTCCTTTTCCTCATTTCCTGAATCTGGGTGGGGATAGTATAGGAGATTCCCCGTCCCAAGACTAAGGTCTCAAATGGCTCTCGTTTTCACCTTTAATTAGGACTACTAGACTCAAGAAATTCTGGAATGTGTAGGGCTAGTATAACCCCAACACTAGAGTAACAGTGAATAGAGGATTTTTATTTTAGTACTTTTTGTTCCTTTTGAACAAATTGTATTCATCAATGTGTTGTAGAGCTTATGGTGCAGATTAAATATACAGTGGCTATATTAATACTTGTCTCAAAGCAACACTCCCCTTGTCAGCTATTAATACTTTTTGTGTGTTAAAACATGTTTTATTTCACTAGTTTCTCCACTTGGCAGTATTTGAAGGTGTTTTTCTGTTGTACTTAAAAGGGCTTACGTGCATCTGTTGTTCTTCATCATACCCCATTTAAGCAATTTAACTAAGGAATGGCCATTACTTTTCTAGCTCTTTTTATGGAAGGGCGTGCTATGCTGAGGTTGAATATTTTGTCGCTATTTGATTTCCCCAGGGTGTTGTGTTGTGAAGATTTTCTTTAGTACTATCTTTAGTGAACAGTTCCCACCTCTTATTTTGAATGCTTCTGATAGGAGTGTTAATGAAGCATTGAGTCATGTGTATTGCTCTGCAGCTGTATTTATACTAGATTTGCCCCCGCAGTTTAAATTTTCCACTAATGTTATTTGAGCTCAGAGAACAGAAGACTATTTATCTGTTTGTGTGGTTATTATGATATTAACCTTGGTCTTCCCCCATAAGAGAATGCAGTATTCCTTTACAATTAATGACCACTGATGTTTTGCTCTAAAAAGTTCCAAATATTCTTACAGGATGCTAGTGGACAGTGCTACTGAAAAGACTGAGAGCAATTCTGCATATGACCTTAAGTTGCTTGTCTCCCATGCTGATATCAGCTAGAAATGAAGTTGACTTAGGAAATCACTATCCAGATGTCAAACTTTGGCAATTATATTGGCCAGATGTTCTGTCTGGACAGCAGTTACCATAGCCTCCCATTATGAATTCCCCTTCTTTATGCCACCCACTCATGTTGGGAAAGCAAGCACAAATCACTTTCCAAACCAAGTAGACATGTGGTTTCCATCTGCATTAGTAAACTGCATCCAACAGTTATAGAATCAAAGAAGTATACAATTAGAATGTCATCTCAGAAGTCATTTAATCCAATATCCAATTCACAAAAATTGCTTGCTCTTGATGGGCATATCACCAGTCCACTGAGGGGTTTGGGATGTGCACTCTTCTTGCTGTCGTTTGAGCTAGAAAAGATGGATGGTTGTTGCCTTTGAGATGGGTTAGGGGTGGATTGAAGATGATGTTTTGCATTCATGCCTCCGAAATGGTAAATGGGCCATCCATGCGCTAGGGCAAGGATGATATGCAGCTGAACCCTAGGAGATTACCCATTATTATTGTCCATTTGTATGATCTGGCACTCTTATCAGTTCTGTCCGTTGTTGAACTTTGTTTATGGGATTTAAGGAATACTAAATGTATGCCCATGACTTTACGATTTGTAGCATAACTTTTTTTTTTAAAGGAAATACTATTTTTTAGTTATCAACACTGCAACCTGCTCCCATAGTTAGTTGCTCAGAATTAAATCCTTTGTTCAGTAGGGCTTTGCAAGTATGAATCGACATGAGTACAGCATGACAGTAATATCTGGTTGATATCCTTCTGCTAATGAAAGCATTTGTCGGTGGAATGGGAAGAAGGACAATTCCTGTACCTTCATACTGTTCCAAAAGAATTTTATTTGATAGGAGGCAGAATTGTTGAAAATCACTCTATTTTGCTGATGAATGCCTTTTATCAGCAAAGGAATATCAATTGGATACTGTCTCTATCCTTTAAGTAAATGATTTTGCTTAGTATTCTTGGATGTCTACTGAGAAAGGAAACAGAAATCTGCCTTATTTCTAAGGTATATAAGATGCTTAAGAAGCAGTTTTGTATTATCCTTCTATGTTTTGTAAAGTTTGTAGTAGTTAAAGACCAATATGTGTTACTTGTTCAGGAAATTCTTGAATACCCTGTGCAATTTTTTTGTTTACAACCATTTCTATGCCACCTACTTACCAAACTCTAGGCAGCCTGCAATCATAAAAATTTTTAAAGTCCAACATAAAATCAGTATTGAAACTCATACCCATCACTGTTGTATGTTGAAGATCCTCCAGTCTAAAAGCTCTACAAAACAGGCCTGTTTTTTAAATATAATTTTATTAAAATTTTAAAAAGGAAAGATTAAAAACTAACAAGAACTAATATTTAGAATATAGAAAAGAGAGAAAAAAAGAAAGAAGAAAAAAAAAAACCGAAGCCAAAAGTGCCAGGAAAAAAAGAAAATATAAACAAGTGGCTTCCGATTTTCTTTACAATAGTTATAAGTATAGATGTAAATTAACAGGCCTGTTTTCATTGCCTTTCCTAATGACAAAAATGTGGGGCTTTAAAGATAACCACTATAATGTGGGACTTTATTTTATTTATACAAAATACACCGGGTTAAAAAGAAACAGGATAGTCATATAACTCTATTAGAAATAAATACGTACTTGAGTAACATTTGTATTACATAAACATATATAGAATTGAAATTGTATATTATTATAATGATACATTAACTTTTTTTGTTGTACTTTTTCACTTTTATATTAAAGCACTTTTATGTATTTTTCCCTTTTTTTTGTAATTAAAAAAATTAATAATAATAAAAAAAGATAATCACTACCACCACCTTGAATTGGGCCTAGAGGCCCATCATCAACTAATGCAGCTCCCACATAATTGATGTTATTCTGCAGAACTGGTTAGCTCTGATCAGCATGTAGCCTTCTGTATCAGTTGCAGCTTCCAAGTCATCTTCAGAGGCAGCCCCATGTACAGTGAATTGCGGTAGCCTAGCCAAGAGATTCTTGTCTAGTTTTCTACTCAGTCCAGATAACTTTTATCCGTCTCCTTTGTTGCCAGTTAACTTCCTGATGACTCAATGCTCTTCTTTCTTGTTTCCATATCCATAATACTTCATGATGTTCTAGTGGCCATTTTTGACCTACTCCTTCATTAATTTCTACTCCCTGTTCTTGTCATCTGTCTTCTCTGTCATTCTCTACTTTTTCTTGCCACCTCCAAAATCCTTTTGGTCTTTCACCTTCTACCTCACAACATATTTAGCTGTCTTTCATGCTTTCTTCTGCTTTTTTCACATTCCTTGAACCATTCATCAGACCACTGTCCAGCTCTCTGTCCCTGACCAGTCTCTTTTCCCTCTCTTTATCTATAATTCTAGGCTTATATATCCCTCTTTTTTTTTTTATAGGTGTCATTCTATAAATTAGGACATTTTTTCAGTAAATTTTACATTATTTCCAGATCTTCAAAAATGGTATACTGTTGTGGTAACCTGATGTTGAGTTAGTACAAAAGGTCCATGTAGTTAGAAGCTGAACAGCTGCAATATATCAAATGGATTACCCTCTAATCTTTTTAGATCTCACAATATTTTTGTAAATTGTAGAGTAACCATACGATAGTAGTAGGAAACATAAATATAGAAAGTGATATATTTATTGTCATGGTGGAGACCAAGATTGTAAGATTGCTTTTAAAAAGTGTGTTTGGCACTTCAGTAATGAAATGTTGCTTTGCAGAATAATTGCTTTGTGGTTGTAGATACTTTATTTGCTTAATAACAGTGACTGCTATTTAATATCATCTCTGGAATTGTTTTCGTAGAGTGAAAATGAACATGACCTAATTATATTTATGAATTGATGCAATCCTGATCTTCAGTGTATTTGCTGTTTAAATAATCTAGAGGATGGCTGGTGTGGATCTTCCGGGTTGTGTGGCCGTGGTCTGGAAGTTCTGTTTCCTAACGTTTCGCCAGGAGTATATCGCATACCATGCAGCTGCGGGCAAGTATACATCGGGACCACAAAACGCAGCATCCATACCAGGATAAAAGAACACGAAAGACACTGCAGACTACAGCAACCAGAAAAATCGGCAGTAGCTGAACATGCTCTCAGACACACTGGACACAAAATCCTATTTGAAAACACAGAGATACTGGACAACACAAACAGCCACTACACCAGGCTATACCGGGAAGCCATTGAGATTCACAAACACCAGCACAGTTTCAATAAAAAAGAGGAGAGTCTAAAAATCAACAAAACCTGGCTACCAATCCTGAGAAATACAGCCTGCAAAAGGTCAATGAACTCAGCTCAGCCACCAGGACATGCGAACAACTCACACAATGAACATGCTAATCACCCTCAACAGCCACTCGTTAACAACTCAATAGAAGAAGGGACCCTGCCTGGCCCACAGGAAGATACACAGATCTCCTGACACCTGGGCAAGCAGCCACTCATTAACACCCCATACCCCCCCCCTCCACATCTCTATAAATACCCACAAAAAGGGTCACACCATCCTGGGCACAGAGAGAACTGCTCCTGTCTGTGCTCCTGCACTCTGAAGATGCCGGTCACAGATGCTGGCGAAACGTTAGGAAACAGAACTTCCAGACCACGGCCACACAACCCGGAAGATCCACACCAGCCTTTGTATGCCGGCCGTGAAAGCCTTCGACAATACAATCTAGAGGATGTCACTAAATTGTTCTGTGACAAAAGATAGGGGCTCAGATTATTTAATCATAATAGTTCTGGGATGAAATGATAGTCAAAACACTCCAGAAAGGCATTCCCTGCTATTAAATTTGCATAAAATATTCCTTAGTATATATGTCACTTGAATTCTAATTCTAGGAGTTCTGCTACTCAGTAATCAGTGTCAATGAACAGTAAGATTTCCAAATCAAAGCAGTCACTTAGCAACCAAGGCAAAAATTAATTTCAAGCCACATGCATCATATTTAGGACCCCTGGCTGGAATTCAACTGAGAATGAAATGTACAAAGAATCCCTTGTATGCTTAATACAAAATCAGCTACTTGTTTGACATTTTTCTAGCCCACATAATTATGTCAGTACTTCAATAGCATGTTAAGAGTATTTGCTAATTTTTTATACCTTGAAAAAGCAGAATTAAATTAATTTGATCAGTATGAAGAAGAACAGTGAATGTATCGATAATGTGGCCTGAAGTATTAGTCAAATAAGGATTTTGTTTCCAAATTATAAGGAGTATATTATGTCATTTTTTAAAATTCACTGCAGGAATATACATTCCAGATCAGATTCTGTGCAGTAATATATAGTAAGTATATTATGTAGTCAAACGTATTACATTCTCTTGAAATTTAGCTTCTATTGTGTCCTCTAGTACATTGTGTTTTCCTGCAACTTAGCCTCCATCCGCTCTCATACTTGAATTTAACTTGAATATTGTACACCTACCACTTATTTATAGCTTTGGTGGTTCCTGCTTCCAGAGGAATCAGTCTAGATCAGTGTTTCTCAACCTTGGCAACTTTAAGATGTGTGGACTTCAACTCCCAGAATTCCCCAGTCAGCAATTCTGGGCGTTGAAGTCCACACATCTTAAAGTTGCCAAGGTTGAAAAACACTGGTCTAGATGTATAAAAGTGTATTTGTATAGCATGAGATTAGGAATGTGCTCTGCTTTGAAAACGTAGCTGAAAAGTTGTTTTTTAAGCAGGGGTGGGTCTCTACATGCTGCACCAGGCAGAGTGTCTCTGACAAAAATAACATCTTTTCCTGGAATCCCAGAAAAATATGTACTTGAGTTAAAGAGCTACTGAAAGTGTGTCCATGCCCACTTCCAAGCACCTTTTACTACCCTATTGGTGCCTCCTTAACTCAGTGGTTTAACAGTGAGTAGAGATTAAGGCAAATATGGATGATGACCCTTGTGTGTGTCATGTATTTATGGATAAATGTATGAGGAATGCTTGTAGTGATGGAAGAGGTATTGATGAAGGAGGTGAATGTATGTGTATTTTTGTATGCACCTTTATCTTTTCCTGGGATCATATGACTACCCTTTGAGGCTGCCACCTGATCGTGGGAAAGAGAGCAGCAGCTTTTTGGTGTTGCAGATAGGTGTTATTTTTATGGTCCTACATGCTTTGAAGCACCTATTGGAGACTGAAACTTGGATGCCATACCATCTTATTAAAGAACTCAGAGCATAGGGTCTGTATCATGATAACAGAACTGATACTTTCTTGATGAAGTGTAATTTACAGTTTTGGGGGTTTTAGTCCTCCAAATCAAGTATCTTGTTCAAGGTTCAAAGCCATAGGGAAACTGCTACTCACTGGCTGGAACTGGGCCTAGGTACTGTTTAGCAACTAAGTTGAAATATTTTTCTAGCAAGTTCATTGTAGTTGTATTATAGTATCTGTGAGATATTCTCTCCCCCCCCCCCCCCAACTTTCTGAAGGAAATTTAGTTTCCAGTTAGAGAAATAATACTTTCTTCTTAGTCTGTGAGTTCTAGTGATGTTGGAAAGTCACCTGAAATATTTTAGATAGGCATGATGATGAAGGCTGATGGTAGGAGTTGAGGGAGTTTCTGGGGAAAAGCTTTTGGAACTGAAAAACATTAGCAGGGAAATAAGCTGAGGGAAAATATTCAAGAAAGCATGATCTCTTGAATTCTCCCTTTGGTAAAAGTCACTGTAGGCCAATTGAGTTCTTGACTTTCTGTGTCATATGCTTTCAAGTATTTGAAGAGTGCCGTTGTATACCCTCCCTCAGTTACCTCTTATTAAAACTAAAAATACCCAGCTCCTTAATTTTTGCTTCACAGGACTAAATTGCCAATTGCATTCTCCTTTATTAGACTACAGGAAGTTGTTCTATATGAGATAAAGACCTGGGTAGATTTGGCTGATGAAAAGGGATTTCAAAGTTCAAATAAGCTTTGGGCTATGGATTTTGACTTGGCTGGGTAATATGGGTTTTAACCCAAGTTTGAATCCTTCAAATGTTAATTTATCACACTCAAGAAAGGAGAAAGAGAATTTTTAAAAAATATTATAATTAATGACATCCCAAGAGATTTAATATTAATGTACTGCTGACAAGTAAAGCAAGTATGCCCATGATGGATCCAAAACACCTTTTCCACTTTGGATCCAAAGAGTTGCACATCCCTAGCTCCACTTTATATATATATATATATATATATATATATATATATATATATATATATATATATATATATGTGTGTGTGTGTGTGTGTGTGTGTGTGTGTGTGTAATTTTATTGAAATTTTTAAACACAAGAATAAGAGTAATATGAACTAAAATAGAGTGAAAAAGAAAAGAGAAAAAGGAAAAAATGAAAGAAAAAACTAAAAGTGCAAAAAGAAAAAGAGTAGCAGAAAAATAGAAAAAAAAGAAACAAGATACAAAGAAGTAGCTTCCAATTTCTTTACAGCAGCTGTAAGTACAATTATAAATTGATTTCTCTCTCTAAAGTTACATTATGACTCACTTCTTTCTATAATCTATCCTATCTAATCATCAAAACCATAAATCATAAGTTCATTTTTTTCTTTTTTACGTAAAAAGTCCATAAGGGATTTCCAGTCACCAATAAATGTAGATATTATCTTTTCTCTAATCAAACAAGTCAGTCTGGCCATTTCATTGAGTTCTGTTGTCTTCACCAACCATTCCTCTGTTGTAGGTATTGCCATATCTTTCCATCTTTGTGCGTAGAGTAATCTCACTGCAATTATCATATATAAAAACAATGTTCCATGACTTTTTTCCAACTTCTTGGAAAAACTGTTCTGTTCCAACTGTTTTGTTCCAACTGTTTATCCATCACTCCCAAGAAGAAAAGTTCTGGTTTCAGTTGAACGTTAATCTTTAAAATCCTGAATTACTGTATGTATTTGAACCCAAAATTTTCTAGCTTTTTTGCACATCCACCAAGCATGATAAAATGACCCTGTTGTTCACATTTCCAACATAAATTTGAAGTACCTTTATACATTCTAGATAATTTTTCTGATGTCACATACCAACAGTTCCTCATTTTATAAAAATTCTCTTTAAGATTATAACATAGTGTAAATTTCTGTCCTTTCAACCACCCATTTTCCCATTCTTTCATCTGTATATTATAACCAAAATTTTTAGCCCACTTTAATCATACATTCTTCTGTTTCAAATTTCAATAAAAGTTTATACATTTTAGCAATCACATGTTCATCATTTGTACACAATTCTTTTTCAAAATCAGTCTTACAATGTTCTTTTATCTACTTTAAATCTTTCTGATAATTGTAAATAAAGAAAAACATTGACAACTCTGTCTCTCTGCCATCAGTTCTCTTGATTTTATTTTGTATTCCCCTTGACAGAATTCTAGTATCTCATGATACGTTAACCATTTGTGTTTGCCTGTTATTTCTTGTCTGTAGAGTGCTTCTTGTGCTGAGAGCCACAAAAGCATTTTAGGGCATAGCACAGCCTGGATTTGTATCTATTCCATATTCTCAATATGGCACATCAAACATAATGATTTTTGAAATCTAAATTAACCTTGATTTTATTGTACCACAAATGTCCATGCCACCCAAATCTCAGGTCATGTCCTTTGATGGACAATTTGATTTGATCTTTAGCTCAATGCTTGAGCATTGTTCAGGCTCTATCTTCAGTATAGTATCTGCTTCTGGAAACCACTTTTGAAGAAAGATTCAGACTAACAGGCACAGATGCAAGGATCTGATCATTGTCATCTGGACAATGGTCAGGAGACTGAAAACTAAGTCTTAAATCTTTAACTTTAAGAGAAGACAGTTAAATAGGGATGTGATAGCACTTTTCAAGCACCTGAAGGAGTGTGCCACACAGAATATTGGTTCTCTGACATCCCAAAGAGCATAACCTGGCATAATAGTCTTATGTTACAAAAGGGCAGATTCCAGCTGAATCTTAGGAAAACTTTCCTTACGTTTGATAGTGTAGGATAGTGAACTCCTTCGATGGGATTTGTTCAGTATAGGCTTGAGATGTTGAGATCCCCTTCACTGGAGTTGTTCTAGGAGAGGTTAGACATTCATCTGTTGGGGATGCTTTAATTGAATTTTTCAGTGGAGCAGGGGATTGAGCCCAGTGACCTAAATGGACTTTTCCAATTCTATGATTTTGTGGAAGATACTTCCTTTTTCAAAGAATTATTATTTGTGTATGTGTTTGGTTTTTATTCTATTTTTATTGTATTTTATATTGTTTTTATTGTATTTTAATTAATATTTATTGCTGTTTTTTTGTGAACTGCCCAAAGTCACTTTTTTGTAAGATGGGCGGTATCTAAATTTGAAATATAAATAAATAAAATAAATGAATAATCAGAAATTACTTTTTCCAATTGCTTTGAAATACAGTAAAGATTAGTTATCTCTGATTAGCTATAATAAATGTGGAGTCATATATTCAGCTTTTGGACATAAGATACTTTCAAATTTGAGAGTATATGGATACAGTGCTATTTTGTTTGATGGAAAAGCAGAATATAAATCCAATAAATATTATTTCCTACTTGTATACTTTGAATTGTGCTATTAGTATGCATCTTAAAATGTCTTGTTCATTTGATTTCCTATAGTTTATCATTTTCCTGCAGGCAATTATTATATTATGAGCATTTCTAACATTTTTGAACAGGATAGTATATGGGTATAGAGTTCCTGTTGTTGCTTGTGGCTATGATATAGAATTAATCCCAAAACATTATTTCTATTTCTGTCTGAAATAGAAGTGATGTGGGAGTCCAGAAATCAGATATTCTGAGTATAATTTTTGTGTCTCCAAAATAGTCTTATTTTATAGCTTTAGGTCACAAAATAAAGGACCTTCCAGCATAGGACACAAATTAAAACATTTCTTGTAATTGGTGGGAGTAATAATAAAGGAAAGAAGTTATTTGTATATGTTTCCCTTAGAAGTAGGACACTAAGAAATGTATAATTAAGAGTCGATGATCAAAACTGATCAAAGCTGATCAAAGAAGATACCCTGCTGTTGCTATTCCTATTTGAAAGTTAGGTTCTTAATGAAACTCTAGAATATAGGTACACACACTACTCTGAACAGACATCTAGAATTTTAAGAGCATGTTGTGTGTACTCTCACAAAATGGCTGGAACAGAAGAGATTGCTCAGGGATAAAATGGTTGCTATGGTGGGTGAGGCCAGTCCATTAGGTCTCAGATACATGCATAGCAGTTTATGGACAAAGCATAGACAAAGTTTAGTCTAGTATAGGGATTTGATTCACAGTATAAGAAGCAAGCAAGCATAGTATTGGAAGAGCAATTGAAAGTCAACTTAATAGTGTAGTGAAGATTAATAGTCTGCTCCAAAAAGTCACTGGCAAAACATAGTTAAGGCAACAGCAAGGTCACGTGGTATTGGAGATCAGTAGCACAATTTGTGTATTAAAATGATGACATCTCAAGATGGTAAACATTATTCAAATATCTGTCCTCAAGCAGAGGCTTTTATATGTGAAGCCCAAAACCCAGCTGATGATAATCAGCCATAAGTCAAACACAGAGCTACTTGAAAGCAGCAGTTCATTTCTACTCTCATGGGTTGGGTGGTGGTAGAGGAGAGTGAACTTCTTTGAAATTAGGCACTTTTGTGACACTTGGATATTTGGCTTTTGACTTGGTATTGCCATCATTCCTAAAAGTTTGGTGATTCTCTGTTTGTGATTGGATTGGGTATAGGTCCATAGCTGCAGTAGCTGTGGGAATTGGCTCTGTCCCAACTTCCATGATACAATCTTGCTCTTCAGTTTCAGATAACTCAACATCTTCCATGGGTTTATTCTTTTTCTTGAAGGAAGATTCATTTGCTGGGAATGGGGGCAGTCATGACACAATCACAGAATATTCATTTACCAGGAGTCAGATCGTTGAGCTTCTGTTGTTATTTTGCTTTGTTTTTTTGCTTTTGTAAAGTGAATAGGTTCTAGAAGACTTAGCTTTTTAAAACTTTTGCTCATTAGTGTCACCTAAGGCAACTCTCCTTCTAACCAGAAGTTGTTGTTTTTGAAGATGTGTTGTTATAACTTCAGAGTAAAGAATTTTTTAAAAATCTGGATTCCTTGTTTTTTTCAATTCCATATACTCTGGTTGTTGTTTGCATTGTTATAAGTAATTTAACTCTTCTACAATTTCTGTCTCCCTCCCTGCTTAGCATACAGTTGATCTGCATCTTAAATCCTTTGGATCTCATTTAATCTTCTTTGATTAGTCCTATCTTATGTTAAATGTTCTGTCATTGTTGTTTATCTTTTTTTCTTTCTCTCAGTATCCTTCTTTGAAATCTGCCTTTCCAGCCAATGTTTGCACTGAATTCTTCTTTTGGTCCTTCTGCTTCTGAGTTTCTTATTTAGCTGCCTATGACCCAAATATATTTTCCTATTGATCTTTGTCTGAAAAGTTGGCCTGAAATCTAATTAGCTTTCCTTTTTAGTTTCCTAAATACAGTGGTACCTCAAGATACGAATTTAATCCGTTCCGTGATTCTGATCGCAAGTCGAATTGGTCGCATCCTGAAGCAAATTTTCCCATAGGGTTCAATGTAAATACGGTTAATCCGTTCCGCCCTCCGAATTTGGTCGCATCCTGAAGCAAATTTCCCCATAAGGTTCAATGTAAATACGGCTAATCCGCCCTCCGAATTTGGTCGCACCACGAGGCAAATTTCCCCATAAGGTTCAATGTAAATACATACGGCTCTGCATTTTCTTTGGAGCCATGCTGACAAGCACACCAAAAACCTTCCAAACGCCACAAAACACACCACAAGCCTCACCGAACGTCTCCTTGCTACCGTGATCTCGCCCACAGGAAGCCGCGACCGCGTGGCAGCAGGGCAAATGGCCGCGGATCCGGTTCGTAGATTGAGGTGGAGTTCGCATGTTGAGGTAAATTTTTGCGGCCGGAGCTGGTCGTATCTAGAAATTTTCGTAAGGTGGGGCGTTCGTATCTTGAGGTACCACTGTACAAATATGGCTAGTTGGTTTTAGATGTATTCCAATGTCATAAGTGCAAAATGATATAGATAATACTTGTGGTTTTTGAAATACTAGTAAAGGTGTTCATCCCTAACTCATCAATAATGATTTATGAGCTGAGAACATCATAGCTAAATTAGCACTTAATGTTTGTTTTGAACATATTAAAAGCATGTTTCCATGTTGTGCACTGTCAGCAATTTAAGTGGTCCCTAATATTCTTATTTTCAGCTGTATAAATAAATATATTTTATTACAACATCGTAATTTGTGTTAATAGATTATACAAATTTAATTTTCCTTTTTTAAAAATAATTTTATTAATAGATTTTACATAGATAATAAGAAATACATTGAAAGAAAGAGGAAAAAAGAATGAAAAAATATAGCAAAGTAAGTGTGAAAAAGAAAAAAAAGAAAAAACAGAGAGAAAAGATAGAAAAAAGAAGACAATAAAAAGACAGAAAGCATGAAAAAAAATACATATATAAAGAAATGGCTTCTGATATCCCTCTTGGCAGTTATACATACAGATCTAATCAATCCACTTTCCAATTTATCATAATTCCCTTCTTTCTATAACCTATTCTTTTTAATAATCAAAACCATAAATCACCAAATCATTTTCTTTCTCACACAAAAAATCCGTAAGAGGTTTCCAGTCATTGATGAAAGTCAGAAATGACCTTTCTCTAATCAAAGAAGTCAATTTGTCCATCTCAGTAAGTTCTGTCAATTTCACCAACCATTCCTCCATAGTGGGTAATGCCGAATCTTTCCATCCAGTAATCTCACCACAGTAACTATATACTGAAATAATCTTCCATGGCTCTTTTCTAACTGTTTATCCATCAGTCCTAAAAGGAAAAGTTCTGGGTTCAACTGAATATTAATCTTTAAAAACCTCTGTATCAATGTATGTATTTGAATAATTTTTTAGCTTTTTTACTTGTCCACCAAGCATGATAAAATGTCCCTTCATGTTGTTCACATTTCCAACATACATTTGAAATGCCTTTACACGTTCTAGATAATTTGTCTGGTGTCATGTACCAACAATACATCATTTTATAAAAATTCTTTTTAAGATCATAACTTAATTAAATCTCAATCTTTTTAAATACATATTTTCCCATTGACCCATCTGTATATCTATATACTACTAAAACACTTGTGTCTGTAACCTTCAACTGGGCGAAACATCATAGGGCAATAATTTTTGAACCAAGGTACCTCAAATGGGCTAACTTACAGAATGTAAATCCAAAATCCAGGAGCCATTACCTCCATGTGATTGAAAGTTGGGAAATTTGTGGCCACTTCAGCATAGCTGCACTGCTGCGCTGCCATGGTCAGCCCAGGTGATCGTCACGTGATCGTCATGGGCATATCCCCAGCCTTTCCCACCTACCTCTGTCCCCTGCAGCCAATCAGCTGGTGGCAAGGCCCAACAGGCAAGCGGCGATCAGCTGCTTTGGAAGTGAGGCAGAAGTTTTAAATCTCTTAATAGCAATGGGCATCGAAGGAAGGATGAGGGAGTGACTTGGATGCCTGCTGGTGAGGTAGGGCTAGCTAGGGGGCACTGGTGGTCGACTGGTGAGCCCTCTTCCTCCCTTGAGGGAGGGGGTCCTTGGAGAGACACCAGAATGGGGAGTGGGGGTGCAGTCTGCCTCACGGTCCACAGCTCCCTTTGTTCCATCTCCCTCCAGCAAAATAACAGGCAGTTCTGTGGGTCAGCCAAGGAGGAAGAGGAGGAGGAGGCTTCACTGGGGCTGTCTTGAGGATCTGGAGGGGAAGGCAAATGGCGCAAGCCTATATTATATATGGAAATGAAGGAAGAGAGGGAGGGAGGGAGGCAGGGTTCCCTGACTGGCCCCTGCGCCCCATTGGCTGGTGGCAAGGCCTGATGGGTAAGTGGTGATTGGCTGTTTTGGAACTGAGGCTGAACTTTGAAATCTCTTAACAGTGGTAGGCTTTGAGGGAAGGATGGGGGGGCACCTTGGATGCCTGCTGGCGAGGTAGGGCTGGCTAGGAGGGTGCTGGTGGTCCACAGGTGAGCCCTCTTCCTCCCTTGAGGGGGGAGGGGGAGGGGGCTGTTAGGGACACGGCAGAAGGGGGAGTGGGGGTGCAATTTTCCTTATAATACACGGCTCCCTTTGTTCTACCTCCCCACAGCAAAGTGGCACGCAGTTCCGTGGGTCACCTGAGGAGGAGGAGGAGGAGGAGGAGGAGGAGGAGATGGCTTCACTGGGGCTCTCCTGAGGGTTGTGAGGGGAGGGAAAATGGCAAAAGCCTTTGTTATATGTAGAAAGGAAGGAAGAGAGGGAGGGAGGGAAGGGATGGATGGATGGAGGGAGGGAGGGAGGAAGATTTCTAACGCTCCTGCCAGCTTCCCACAAACAAAGTCAATGGGGAAGCCAGCAGCAATTTGTAAGTTGCTCACATTCCCACTGCTTTTTTGCCCTTGGTCATTCTGTTTCTCTGTTTAGGTAAGGAAATATCTCTGCAACTATGACCCAATAGGTCATGGGTTGTCTAGTTATAACAAAAATTCTTAGCCCACTTTACCATACATTCTTTAACCTGTTCTTCCTCCATTTCAAATTTCAGCAAAAGTTTATACAGTTTAGCAGTTACATATTTATCATTGGTAAACAATTGCACTTCAGATTCTGTCTTACTTTGCTCCATACCATAAGTTTTTTTAAATCCATTTTAAATCTTTCTGATACTGTAAATGGGAAAACCATTGACAACTATATCCTTCTGCTGTTAGTTGATCTCTTGATTTAATTTTATATTCCCCTTGGTGACTGTCCAGTAATTTCTGATACGTTAACCATTTGTCTTTGGCTGCTGTTTCTCTTCTGTAGAATGCTTCTTGTGCTGAGATCCACAGAGGTGTTTTTGGGCACAGCCTGGGTTTACAGAGTATATCTATTCCATATTCTCAATATGGCATGTGTAATAAAATGATTTTTAAAATCCACATTAACTTTAACTTTATCATACCATAAGTATCCATGCCATCCAAACCTCAGGTCCTGGTCTTCTAACTCTAAAAGTCTCTTATGTCTCATAGACACCCATTCTTTCATCCAGACCAGATAACAAGATGCAAAATACAATTTCAAATCCACTAAATCCAATCCTCCTCTTTCCTTTGCATTTTGTAACACTTCCTATTTAACTCATGGTTTTTTCCCTTGCCATACAAATTTAGATATTTTGCCATTGCTTAAATGGTATATCAGTTGTCAAAACAGGTATTGCCTGAAACAAAAACATCATTCTAGGTAAAACACTGATTTTTATCACAGAAATTCTACCTAACAGTGACAGTTTTAATTTCTCCCATCTTAACATGTCCCCCTTAATTTCATTCCATGTCTTAACATAATTATTTTGAAATAACGTACAATTCATATTTGTCATAATAATACCCAAGTATTTTACTTTTTTCTCAGTCTTAGTTTTCTCCATCAGTTCTATTTGATCTTCTATTCTCATATTTTTTTGTTAGCATCTTCTTTTGTTAACATCATCTTCTGGTTATTAATCTTAAAACCTGCTAGTATATCAAAGTCCTTTAATTTTCCCATTAATGTTTCTACTCTCTCTAACACCAGTTCATCTGCAAATGCCCTTAACTTTTAAGTTTCTTTTTTAATCTTAACTCCCACAGTTCTGTCATCTTATGTCTCTAGCACCTCAAGAACTAAAATGAACAAGAGTGGAGACAGCGATTATCCTTGTCTTGTCCCTTTTTGAATCTCACAAGGTTTTGTTCTCCATTAACAATTATTTGTGCTTTCTGTGAAGTATAAACCGATCTTACCCATTTAATAAAATTATCTCCAAGGTTCAAATGTTCCAGAACTCTAAATAAGAAAATCCAGTTCAAATTGTCAAAAGCCTTCTGCATCTAAGAAGATCAACGCAACTTGTTTTTCATTGTGTTGCTCCAAATATTCCAGAATATCCAAAACATTTCTAATATTATCTTGCTATTGTCTTTTAGGTGAAAACTCACATTGATCTTCATGAATAAAGTCCTGTAAAATTATTTTCAACCTTTCAGCCAAAATCATGGTAAACAATTTATAGTCATTATTCAATAAATATATTGGCCCATAATTTCTTGTTAAAGTCAAGTCTTGTGACTCTTTAGGTATTAATGCTGTATTAGTCTCTTTCCAGCTATCAGGAATCTTTCAATTCTGTAAAATAATATTTATCATTTGTTGTAAATGTTGTAAAAGTTTATCCTCAAAAAATTTATAGTAAGAGGCCAGCAGACCATCTAGACCAGGTGCCTTTCCTATTTTAGTCTTTTTAATAGCTTCACACACTTCCCTTATTGTTATAGGTCCATTCAAAATTTGTCTCTAATTCTCTGTGATCTTCAGTAAATTCTTTTATGTAAATATTCATCCACTTTTTCCAAGGAAATTTCTTGATCTTTATATAAAATAGAATAACACTGATGAAACACTTTTCACATATTTACATTATCTGTTATTACAGTATTTCCTTCTTGTAACTTTAATACTGTGTCACTTTCTTTTCTTTTTGTTTTTGCAATTTATATACCAACCATTTCCCTGGTTTGTTTGCACATTCAAAATTTCTTTGTTTTGCATAATTCATCTTTATTTCCATCTCTTTCACTGTTAACATAGATAGTTGCCTCTGCAGAAGCTCAGTTTGGTGAGTAATAGTTATCCTCCCTGGGGATTAAAAAAAAAAATTCTTCCTTTATTTTTCTCATCCAAAATCACTTATATTTTCTCTTGCCTTTTCTTTTTAAATTCAGTATTACATTGTATAAAGTATCTTCTTACAACACTTTGCTTGCATTCCAAACCATTCTTACTTCTGAGCCTTTATTAAGATTATTTTCAAAAAATTCTTTTAACTTCTTTTTGCAACCCTCCACTACTGTTTTATTTTGCAACAACATCCCATTCAATATGCACCTAACAGAGCCATTTTTCCTTTTAAAAGTTAAAGTCATTGGATTGTGGTCTGAGAAAGTCTTTGGTAATGTCTCCACTATATGAACATTAATAGCCAAAGTCTTAGAGATCAAATCATATCTATTCTTGAAAAAGATCTGTGTCTTTCAGAAAAATAAGTATATTCTCTTGAGTCATCATTTTTATTTCTCCATACATTAGCAAGCTCCAAATTGTCCATTAAATCAAAGAAAATATTTGGTAGTTTGCCTTGTATATTTTTAATATTTTTCTCAGAGGTTTTATCTTTTTGTGGGGAAACCACCCCATTCCAATCTTCCAGGAATACCAGTTTTCATACAAAAAGTCCAATAATTTATCCATGAGTCCTTTATAAAATGCTGTTTTATCTTCATTTGGGGTATACATTCCCAATATCAAAGTCTCAGCCCCCTGTAGATTAACTTCCACCCCAACATGTCTGCCATGATCATCAGTCAATATAAGTTTTGTATATGGTTGAGGATTTATACAATGAACAACTCCATTTTTTTTTCATTCCTGCTGAAATAAATTCTTCACCCAAATTTTTGCGACTTAAATATTTTACATCTTTTTTTCCTAATGTGCGTTTCTTGTAAGCAAATCACATCTTGTTTTAAGTTTTTCAAATAATGATTTTTTTTTCTCTTTAGAGGAACTTTTATTTCATTTATGTTCCACTTTAAGCATTTAAGCCGCCCAGAGTCCCCTATTGTGGGGGAGATGAGCAGGGGAGAAATCCAATAAATAAAATAAATAAAAATAAAATTTATAATCCATAGTTAAGCCAAAATTTTTAAAAAGTCAATAGCTGCAGTGCCCAACATGGCATCATCTTCAGTGTCTTGTTATATCTGTTGTGGCATTTGTTTAGTCATATTTGTCATTGTTAGTTCCATTTACATTTCATCCAATTATTCTTTAAATTTTCCCAAAATATCTCTTGCTTTCTGCACAGAGTTCAGTCTGAATCTCTGCTGTTTAAAAGTAAAAATCACCCCTTTCAATTTATCCCATCTAAATGGAATATTTTGTTAATCTAAAGAGATTTAACAATCTTTTCTCTGATATCTTCTCCACGGTCTTCTGGAATTGCTCTAACTCTTAAACAAAATTATTTTTCTCTCAGTTCCAGATTTGGACAAATCTTTCTCCATCTCTCTATTTATAACTTCTGTCTTACTTTTCAAAACTTCCACTTGTTCATTAATTTGTTTTACATCTCCAGCCAATTGTCCTACAGATTATTAGATCTTCTTAACTTCTTTCATATCCTTTTTCACCCCTGCAAGTCCTTGTTCCATTTCCTTTTTAAAAACATCCAAACTATTGGCAACCATTCCAATCATCTTTCTGCCAAATTCCTCAAACATTTGCTGCAATGAATCTGGTGTAATGCCTTTATATGTAAGTTGTTCCAGTGAACCTCTCCTTCCTTCTGTTTTTGCTGCTTTTCCTGTGGTTGCCATTATGAGAAAATGAAAATATGTCAATTACTAGGGTGAAAGTAAAAGTAAAAGGCAGGTTTCTCCCTTTTTTCTGTTTTGCTTTTCTCTGTCTTTAACACTAGTCCCAATTAGCACTCCGTAGTTACAGTCCCACAGTTTGGCTCATATTACCCTTATCTTCTTATTTTAAAATCCACCTGTTATCTGCTTTTCTCCATAATAAACAATCAGCATTCCCACAAAGGTCCAGTCTATTTGTCTGATTAATTTTACTATTTCAAAGGCACTTTCATCAGAAAAAAAAAATTATTCTTCTGTTTTCTAAAATTACTGTTTCCTTTATAAAACTTTCTTCAATCAAAATCTTGTTCAGCTTTTTGCTTTTAAGTTAAAATTCTTTAAGACAGAATTTTTCCCCCTCTTCTTAATTCCAAAAAGAAGGCAACTCAGCAAGTGTCATTGTTCTTTCCTGCCATTCAGAATACCTCTCTTAAATTGTAAATTAATTGTATCCAAAGGTGTTTAAGAAAGTGAGGTTTTAGCCCGTCATATGTCCATAAAGGCTACACAGCGGTTTTGGGCGCGTTGATATTCCCTTGGCTCCCAAGCCACTCAAGTCACGATTGACCACATGAAACTCAGTTCCCGTGGTCTCCTCATGAGGAGCAGCTATCCAGAGTGCAAGTGGGCAATCCCCTGGTTACTCCTTCTGTAATTTTCCTAATAATGTGTTTTTAAAAACTATATAGAACTTTTGTTTTCTATGTTTGTTTTTTCTCAAAGTCTTCCTTCAGAGTTCTCATTTGCAGGTTTTGAGTGTAGGAAAATGGTATATAATTGAGAGTCTTTAGAGATTCTGGTTGGAGTATGACTGTACTTTGCCCTTTATTTACAAACTTATTTTTAATCAAGTTGGATTCCCTCAATTTGGTGTAGCAAGAACTGACAAAAGGAACAGTATACTCATTTTTCTCACCTGACCATAGAGGCCTACTATTCTTGCATACTCAGTGTTTCTCCCCTTTTTTATTCTTTTTATCCTGAGGGAATGTTGAAAGAAATCATGTGAATAGGTTAAGGACTCTGGACATCTGTCTGTCTCCAATAGAAGTGAATATGTGTAGCTCAGGGTTGAACTGTGGAGTCCTTGGGATTCTCTGAGCTTGGTTGTTTTCTTGCAAACATTTCATTACCTGGCTAGGTAACATCTTCAGTGCTAGAATGGAAGGGGTTTGCAAACCCCAAGGACTCCACATCTATCTGTCTTTCAGGAGGATAACCAACTGAAACTGAACAGAATGGGACCATACTGGGGAAAGAAGATGAAAAAAGAAAGATCAAGTTGTAAAATGGGCCACATCCAGTTGGGGGTAGGAGTGCCAAGAAAAATATTTTATTTATTTTATTTATTTTCAGACTTGTATGCCACCCATCTCCCCCAACGGGTGACTCTGGGTGGCTCACAATAATAAAAAAGAAGAAAAAACACAGGTCTCTCCAAACATGGATAAAATCTATAAATAATTAAAAAACATATATTAAAAATGCCCTAAAAACCTCCTATGATTTTAGCCCTAAAAAACCTGAAAGATGCTGGGGGGGGGGAGACAACCCATCACCCCACCAGCCATCTCCACAGGTGCGGGCCCCCCTCTGGCCCCCACGCCTTCTGGCAGAGCCAGGATTTGATCCCTTTCCTGAAGGCCATGAGGGAGGGGCACATATGTCAGAAAATATACCATCAATGTGTCCCTTAGGGAGAGGCTGTTAGGTAGTAATTCAAGATGCTGCTGACTGTTCCATTCTAAGCCCCCCCCCCCTACTGGTCATGTGACTCAGAGCAGAACATATACAGCATTACCAGTGTACACATAAACAAACATGCACAGATGTAATAGGAGGGCAAAGCAGAAACACACACTTCGGATAAAGATATGCATTGTAGAGAAGATTGTGAAAATGTTGTTGTAATGAGGCTCTTAAACCACTAAGTGAAAAACCTCAAAGAATATTGACTCATAACATTCATAGTCTTCATTGTTTATTCATTAATGCTCAGAGTATTGGAAATAAACAAGCTGAGTTTAAACTTTTAGTTCAGGAAGACAAATATGATGTAATAGGAATAACAGAGACAAGGCATAACTCCTCTGATTGGAAGATCACAATTAAAGAATAATTTCTGCATACTTTCCAAATGGCTAATAATCAGACTTAGGTATGAGTTGGTAAAGCCGCCTATATCTCATGGGTTACTGGTTCATCTACATGTTCTGTCTTTGCCAGGATACTCTTTATTCCTAAAATAGTAAGACTCCGGGTGTCCCATTCAGAGCTTTGGGAAGCTGCATAGAACCCTGAGGTTGCATGTTATTTACACTTGGACTGCTTAGAAACTATTTGGGAACCAGTTTTTCTTTCCTCAAGATTTCCAGATTTTCAAGCCTAGTGGATTAGTTTGTATATGAGAGAGTGAAAAGGTGAACTTATTTTTGGTTTTTACCACTTTTGATGGTCAAAAATTAAAAGCTATAATTGAAGAAGTCCCAGTTGAGTAAACCAGTAAGGAAGCTGTTAACCTGAAGATGACTTAATTAGAGTTTGTTTAAGAGATCCCAAATCATGCTTCATTAAATGCAGACCTGGGAGGACTGGAGCTCATTCAGAGCTTGTTTGAGGCAATTTCATAATTGTCTGCCAGTGTCATAGCCAGATCATAGAACACTAATTGGCTGCTCTGACATTGCACATAAACTGCCTTGCTACCATGTTAGTTTTTTTAGCCTAAAATAATTAGGTAGTGAAAATAAGAGCCACTGGATTAGCGAGTAGACAGAATTCACATAGGAAGTTTAAGACCAGCTAAAATGCATATGAATCATCCTTTTTGATTTATATAATGAGGACACTGATTATATTTTCCATTTTTAAATTAAAAAAAACATGGCTGTGAATGCGTAGTATCAAAATTAGCTACAGAAAAGGATAGGCAGGGACACATATCATAGCAGAGGCTTTACTACTTATAACAGAGAATATATCTAAACAAACAAGGCTACTGAAGCCAAGTTTAAACAGTATTGTTTCACAAGTAGGTTTGAAATAAGTAAAATGAAAGAAAGGCAGACTGGGAGGAAAAACAGGAAATATTTGCATTACATAGGCTTTTTTTCACTATGAGTTATTTTATTTATTGTTTATTATTCAGACTGCTTCATTCTCTACTGATTCTAATGGAGAATGGAAAGAATTATTGCATGTGGAGACGGTAGAAATAACAAAAATGGATTTTTAGTTTGAATCCTCTGAATGTTGCCCACTGTCACTGCTGTGAGATGGGTGGCTATATAAATTGTTTAAATAAATATATACATAAATAAGTAGAATTGACAATACTATATAATTATTTTTGAACTATAGTAACAAAAATGAAAAAAAATGTAAGAATGGAATAGATAGTGCTTTAAAATGAGTAGAGCTTACTGAAGGAGCAAAATATTGTAGCAGTGCACAATCTTAGGAAGAATATTGTAACCATAAAGGAACAAGAAAACAATGTTGGAGAAAAAGATGACAAGCCTAATGTCAGAGACTCAGATGAAAATATGAGTCAACAGAGGAGATATTGGACAAGAGTCAGAGATGAAAAGGAGGTGGGGAAAATCCCCTACAAAATGAATTTCAGAGATGCAAGTGTGGAAGAGGTAAGGTTTGAAGCTGGGGAATTTGGAAAGAAAGTGCTCAATAATACTACAATATCATTCAAAGCAACACAAGGATGTGATGGATTTTGCAAGAGGTCACCAAATTAACAGGGACTGGTGTATTTGACATTTTCAGAAAAGGCTTAATGGGAATTGAGCTGAAGTAATGCCCGGGGCTGTAGTAATAGAGAATCTGACTCATGTGTTCTAAAAAAGAAAAGAGTTTTTTTCAAATGCTTTTGTAGTCAGCAATTCAATGCCATGGTGTTACACTTGAGATTTTTTTGGCATCTTCCACTCAGCTTTCCAAAAGAATCAAGGGACAGAAGTATCCATGATGGCCAGACCTTTTAGAGCTGGAAATGATGCCCAAACTATGCAGCAATCCTTCTCGTGTTTTGCAGCGTTGCTTGTCATTTTCACTGTTAATTCTTTCAGTGTTGTTCTTTGGGTTATCATATACAGTTCCACATATAAGTTATCAGTTTCTGGCACAGTATTTTTCAAAATATTTTGGAAAGCTTTGTCTGATAAACTTAACAAGATAATTCTTCCCCGCTCCGCAAACCTTATAACACTCACTCTTCATGTATAAGAATGAGAGGCTTATTCCATTTTTTCTAAAGTGTCAACAGTAGTTACTGAGAATTGAGAAGAAACATGCTCTATTTTACATGTTTTTTTAAATCAAGGTATTAATCATAGATTTATATGGATTTAGATCTATATTATGCTCATGAATGACGTAGCACCTCAGGCACATGCTTCCCGAGGGTCCTTGACTTCCTAATTTTTTTCTTTTTATGTACCAAGATGTCTGGAAAACAGAATACAGTCTTCCAATCAACCTACTTTCTTTTGCCTTTTGCACATTAGCTGAATTTTATAAATTTATATCGGTATGCATTATTTTGGTAGCAGCATTCAGATGTTTCATTTTTTTTAAAACAAGCACAGATTTTAGAAGCAGAGGAGCAAGTATGGAATATGTCTCTCTCTATTGACAGCCTATATTTTTATCAATTTGTGTTTCTCTTGGCCCTCTAGTTTGTTTCAGTTTTCAATCATCTTCCTAAAACAGAAAGTATCACTTTACTGGCAGTACAGGAACTTGTGCATATATTTCCTTTTCCAAGTATCTTTCCCCTTTGCATGTGTGTTTCTCTGTATTTTACCCTCTGTCAAACACTTATCCAGAGCTAGATCTGAGCCATGTTTCTGCCTGAGTGGCTCTTAAAACACACACTGAAAATTACAATTCTTGCCTTTCTCTGCATGAATACACATTTTGACAAAAATATATAACTAATTGCTATTGCAGATTAGTGGAACTTGATAGAAATAAGATATCTATCTGGCTTCACAATGATTTTGGATTCTGTATAATTTGCAAGTTTATGTAATAGTGCTCTTTAAGAATGTAGCACTATATTCAGTGTCTCTGGCTTGCTTTAAATCAGCCCTTTATGAGTTCTGTGGAAAATGGGTTCATCTTTTTTTCCTGGCTAAATGCTGTGAATATTTTCCAGTAAATGTACAGCAGTGTGTTCTGTTGATGCAGAGAAAAGCAACTGATGGTATATGTTCTTGTTGATAATGGGTTGTTCATTTTCCAAATAGAGTGGGCAACCAAGTCTCTCCTTCTCAACTAACATAGTTTTCTTGTCTGTTTTCTAGAGGGTGAAATAATTTCCTATTGTGACTTGGTGCTAGGGCAGGGGACATGATATATTAAAGCTTGCAACTTAAGTGGAGCAAGGCATAATTATTTGTCTTGTCAAAGCTTTAGTGCGTTATAGTGTAGACTTTGGCAGTGCTGCTCAGTGCTGGTACCTCTGAATAAATTAGCACTTGTCGTGATCTAATGCAGAGGAGGAATTGTATGTGCTAGTGCTCAGAAATCAGGGGCTGCTGCAGCTGCATGATTGCATCATTTAGATACTGATAATTGCTAGTTCAGATATTGACCTTTGAGTGACATTCAGAGCATTTTTTGTCCTGATTTTTAAAAAATGAATAGTAAATACATGTTGGTATTCCCTTGCATTTCTAGAACAAAAAAGGTATTTAAACAGGTGCCCAGTTTTAAACTACGGTTTATGCTGATGCACTGCCTTCTAGTCTCTGAGCGGCAGCTTGTTGCTTCCTGTCTGAATTTGTGTCTGAACCTTGAGTTTTTATTTGGTTATTGATCTTGCACATGGCTGGAATAGCCAAAAACGGCAACGTTTTGGATTTTCTAGCATTGTATCATTTATCAGTGGTACTTGGTAGCTCTGTCATGATTTAATCAATGAATCTGAATTTAAGTTTGATTTTTTCCTGTAAATGATTTTTATTTCCCGCTCATCTCTTCGTTCAGCTTTGGGTGATACCCCAGTTGTTGTTTTCTATGGTAATTATATTAAAAATTACAATTGCAATAATAAAAACTAATACTAAACTAAACAAAAATAAACAGAAAAAAATAGGTGCAGAAAAAATAGAAAAAAATAGAAAAGAAAAAATAAGAATGTAGTGAAGAAAAAGAAAAGAAATATATAAAAATGACTTCCCCCTCATCACAACAAATATAAACAATTTTAGTAACTTATCACCTTCTCTTAAAATATACAAATGACCTCTTCTTCCCATATCTCATCTCTTATCTATAAACAAATCTTTAAAGCCTCGTCATTTCAGTCCTGATGTCAGCAAAAGTCCATTAAGGGTTACTAGAGTTAACAACATATCTATTTTATAAACTGATGCCCCAGTTGTGACTCTACCTGGACTAGGATGCCTTGATGACACTAATCCACATGGATTACTATTACACAGTCTATGTGGGAGGAACAGCCTTTGAAGATGACCTGGAAGTTGCAGCTGCACCAAAATGGGGCAGCTAGATTATTGATAGAACAAGCCCATCATAGTACAGTAATCCCATAATTAAAATTGCTGCTGTACTGGTTATCTGTATGCTTCTAGGCCCAATTCAAAGCCCTACATGGTATAGCACCAGATTATATCAGGTACCACCTTGTCAAGGTTGAATCTGCCTGTTGGAAAGAGCACTGCAAGGCTGCCTGCTCAGAGTCCCCACTCTTTATGAGGTGAAGGGGATATGGGCCAGGCTTTGTTGTGGCCCCTGTACTTCAGAATTCTTTGCCTCTTCCCTCCTGGCATTTCATAAAGCTGTTAAAACAATGCTGTTCTGCCATACTTCTAACCAGGACTGAATGTCTGGGTATTTGTCTGAGGGACTCTACCAACTGTATGTGTTTTTGTTTTTATTCTGGATTTTTATTCTGTGATACACTAATCAAAGTCTATGGGTTGTGGTGACTTACAAAAACTGTCAAATAAATGAATAAATCTTCTCCCAGGGATTTTCATTGATTCATCCCATCATGGAATACTTTCATAGGCTTTCATGTCAAAATGGTGAGATTAGTCAAAGTATTGTTTAGATTAGCATCTAGAAATTAAATTACAGTACACTGAGGACTATTGTAGTATTTAAGAGTATAATTACATAAAATTAGCCCTATTAATCAGACCACTAGCCCATCTAGTCCAATAATGGATATAATGCAGCAGCCAGCCAGATGCATTCAGAAGCATGGACAGGGGGCCAGTAGCTCCCTTCTAGATTTTGTCCTGAGCAATGGGTTTTTAAAGTGTGTAGTCAGTAATTTAGGAGGTAAAATCATAGAGTTGGAAGATATCTTAGAGGTCATCTAGTCCAACCCTCTGCCAGTGCCAGAATTCACTAGAACAGCTCTGACAGATGGCCATTCAGTTTCTCTTTGATGACCTTCAGTGAAGGAGAATTCACCATACTATGTGGCAGCCTGTTCTACAGATAGTAAATAGCCATCAAGACTAGTAGCTATTAAAAGTTTGATCTATCTTCCATGTTTAAATTTACCCAGTCTCTTTTTAAAACCTTCAAAACTGATGGTCCCACTATATTTGATAGCAGCAATGAAACTTGAATTTTCCTGCATTTATTTTCAATGTATGACCTCAAGTTCTAACACTGTGAGAAGAGAACAACTTCTCTCTATCAACATTTTCCAAACTAGGCATAATTTTATATGTCTCTGTCATACCTTTGTTTATGTACTTTCACTGCAGACAAGAAAGCTCCAACTCCTATCTTCTCTAAGCACTTTCCTAATTGAAGACAAAGCTAATATTTTATACATTTATGTAGTGATTTAAGATAAAATGGATTAATATACATGTATCATCAAATGTTAGTGTTCTTAAATAAGCATTGCAGCATAATGTGGGGAGGGAAGGGAGAGAGAATACTGTAGTCTGCTCAAACTCTTAAGCATTCTGAAATGGGTATTAAAGTTATGTAATGCATGCCATGAGGTTGAAAAAACACCTTTGTTTCCCAATTTGTAAAGAGATGTTTTTAAGGAAGGAAAGGAAAAAGTACACAGCTGCTTTTCTCACTCTCCCTCCACTACAAAGCCATAAATGCTCTGTGCTGATTCTAGAACTGCAGAGAGCCTTCAAAGCTGAGTACTCTAGAACCATATCCCACATCATGGTAAACCATATGAGGAGCGAGATAGGATGGGGAGAGAAAAGATAATCTTTATCCCTTTTCCCCTCATGAATCTCCCTACACCCTAAAAAAAAAAACCACCCAAGAGCCTTGGAGCACTCCTTATAAAGTGAGAGTCTGCATTGTAACATTTTGTCCCACTTCTTTATATCTAGAGAGCAGAAGAATATTGCTCCAAAATGTTATGTAAATTACATCAAGATACAGCAGATGGTCTAATTTACAGTATAGACACAGTTCACAGTTATGTGCTGCTCAGATTTTGGGAAAAAGTGAAGTGGGTGAGGAAAATTCTACCTTCTATTTCTTCCAAGCTGATTAGGCAAGCACGACTAAAATTTTGATAAAATAGCTAAAATAGTGCTGTCATGAAAAAAATAGTTGAATAAAATATGGTATACAGTACTGATGAAATGATTACAATAAGAGTGCATGTATTTGAGAGATGGAGAAAAATATTTTGTAATTAACTTTTGAATTTCTTTAACATTTTTATAACATAATCAAAAGTGTAAAACATAGTGTTAATATTATGTAAGACAATGGCTCTTCAGTGTTGAATTGTTAATGGATGTTCCTCAGTTTTGTTCCTAATGTATTCAATTACTGAATTGACTTATTTATGTTTTATATTTATAAGCATAAAAAACCCAGATCTGTGTAGTTTTTGCAGCTCCAATATGGGGTTTGCCATTACCTTGCTGGGATATTTTATATATGATTTTCCTAGTCTAGCCTTTAGCCTTGATATTTGTTGAAGTTCTCCCATCTAAGTACTGACTAGGCCCATCTCTGCTTATCTTTTAGGCCCAGTCACATGTTGTCACCTGCTGAGACATAAATTTGTACCTATGTTTGTATTATACCATAATACATTATCTCTGGCGGGAGCGGGATGGTGGAAGTGCGACCATCCTTGCTCTCCTTGATCTCTCAGCGGTTTTTGATACTGTCGACCACGGTATCCTATTGGGATGATTCAGGGAATTGGGGGTGGGCGGCACAGTCTTCTGCTGGTTCACCTCCTTTCTTCAGGGCTGATCCCAATTGGTGGTGATAGGGAGCGAGAGGTCCTATCCTCGGCGCCTCCTCTGTGGGGTGCCGCAGGGTTTGGTTCTCTCTCCACTCCTTTTCAACAGCGGGTAAGATCATCCGCCATCATGGGATGAGGTATCATCAGTATGCTGATGATACGCAATTATACATCTCCATCCCAGGTGAGGTAAGTGATGCCGTGACTGCCCTTTCGCGGTGCCTGGAGACTGTAAGGGTCTGGATGGGGAACAACAGGCTTCAGCTGAACCCTGGTAAGACGGGTTCAGCTGTGGGTTAATGGCTCCACTGTATTCGGGACTTTGTCATCTTTGGTGCTGGATGGGGTAGCACTGCCCCAGACAGGCCCAGTGCGTAATCTGGGGGTCCTCCTAGACTCATGGCTGCTGCTTGAAGAACAGGTGGCAGCCGTGGCAAGGAGGGCCTTTGCACAACTTCGGGTTGTGCATCAGTTACGCCCTTTCCTGGATTGGGATGCCCTTCGAACAGTCACGCATGCCCTTGTTATCTCCCAGATAGACTACTGCAATGCGCTATACATGGGGCTATCCTTGAAGAGTATCCGGAAGCTACAGCTGGTCCAGAATGCAGCCGCGTGGGCTATTTTGGGAGCCTCAAGAAGGGCCCATGTAATGCCGTTGCTCTGCGAGCTGCACTGGGTACCAGTTTGCTTCTGGGTCCAATTCAAGGTGTTGGTTATCACCTTTAAAGCCCTACATGGCATGGGACCAGGTTACCTAACGGACTGCCTCTTCCCCATGGCCTCAACCTGTCCCACCCAATCACACAGAGAGGGCATGCTTTGGATCCCCGCAGTAAAAGAACTTTGATTAGCGGGGTCCAGAAGGTGGGCCTTCTCTGCGGTAGCCCCCGCTCTTTGGAATATTCTGCCCCCAGAGGTGAGATTGGCCCCCTCACTCCTGGCCTTCTGGAGGGCTTTGAAGACCTGGTTCTGCCACTTGGCCTGGGGTGGGGAGGGAATATTTAAAGCTTGGGGATGGCTAGCCCCATAGAGGCCTGCTGTCTTCAGCCCCAGATCCTTCATCTTCTTGGACTCTCTTCCTCTTTTTTAGTAATGTTTTAGATTTTTTTTATGTTTTATGTATTTATATGTATTTATGGTTTTAATGTTTTGTGTGAACTGCCCAGAGTCCCCCATTGCGAGGAGATGGGTGGGGGAGAAATTTAATGAATGAATGAATGAATGAATGAATGAATGAATGAATAAATGTACTGAATTGGATAGGTATATAGATGGTAAGGCTGTATGCACCTGTGTGCTCCCTAGTATGTTTACGGGTCTATTGTGATGTATACATCAGGCAATTAGAAAGAAATCATAGGATTCCTTCTAATCCTTCTGGGAACAAATGGTACCTACAAGATGATTTACAAGCATATCACTGTGGAATCTGAAGATCTAGGAAAGACAGTCAAGCTGGAGGGGTCTGTGGAAGAGAACTCAGACCAGCTGCAGATGCATGAGTAGCTAAACAAATTGTGTCATTGGGAGACATTTGGGTTTTGGTATTATAGTCTGAGGTACCTGGATGATGGATTGCTGACACAAGATAGGCTGTGGGGAAACTGTACAACAGTGTTGCCTATATAGTAATGTCAGAGTATGGAAATATACCAGCTGAGATTGAACTCAGAAGGTAGATAGGATTTAATTACAATAATGGAGACCTAATGGCATAATTCCAATAAGTGGAATGTAGTGAAGGATATTCTTTGTTCAAAAGAAACAGAAACAATAAAAAGGAAGAATTGTGCTATATGTTACAATTTTTATATCTGCTCAGGAATCCATTTTACTGAACATTGGAATATATCATGGTTGATGTATTTGCAAATTGCTGGAAGGGTAGGGTCGGATCTCAAAATGAAGGAGGGATATTGAGAAAAAAAGACAGAAATGCTCATACAAAACCAGCACCATTTGTTAGGACGCATATATGGACACTTGCTCAGGTGTGACACAGAGAGCAGAGCAAGCAAGGGACTATTTTTTCCAATTTTGAGGCCGCTGACCTCTACAGTGACTTTTGGAGGCTTACAAATAAAAAAAAAATCAAGAAAAAAAATCAAGAAAAAGAAGGCAACTTACTGGAAGACAGAACCAAAAAGACCAAAAAAACAAACCAATGAGGCCCAACTATCATCTTAATCCAAGGCCTAGAAGAACAACTGGGTTTTTAGCAGTTTGCAGAAGGTCAAAAGGGTGTTTAGTTATCAAGGAACTAAAAACAGTCTCACAAAGACAGATTGATAGAAATGGGAAAGTTTAGCCTTGAAAAGACTGGTTGGAGATGATGGTGGTCATGGAAGATTACAGTCTTGAAATATATGGAAGGATATTACACAGAAGGAGGTCAGGTTCTGTTTTCTGTCATTCTAGAATGAAGGACATGGAACAATGGATTTAAAATATAGGGAGGCAGATTTTGATTGAATATTGAAATAAAAGTATTCCCAATAATGGGAGCAGTCTCTAGTAGAGGACTCATCTTATTGGACATGTTTGAATAAGGATTAGACAGCCTTCTGTAATGGATATTTAATTTTGATTCCTGCATTGAGCATGGGGTGGGCTTGATGAACTTTTTTGTCCCTTTCATAATATTTCAGTGTATATTTTATTTAATATATACTATTGAGAGTGGGGATCATAAATGCAGATGAAGGTGAGGAAAGATACTGAAATTAAATCCACAAGCATGTATAGTGAAGTAACAGCCTTAACAGTCAGGAGCAATCAGTTGTGACATTCGGCTCCAGTTCTAATGTTGTTATAAAGATTCAGTTTAAGATGAGTCCTGCTGTGTGTTAGGTAAGCTTCAGATGGGTTCTAGCCTGACATGGGAAAATGACAGCATGATACACATAAGCACTTAAAAATGCAAGTTAATTGTAGCTGATATTTCAGGACAAGATGACAAGCCTTGAGATTTGCATTCTTGGTCTCTTATGGTCATATTTCCACATTTTGGATGTGGAGTACAAATAAGATAAAATGAAGTCAGAGGAAAACTATGCTATTCATTCTGAATCTAATAATGCATGTGTTTTCAATCCCTTATCTCTTTATTAAATGAAAACTTCTTTTGATGTTTATATGTTACCATCTATTGAACTGATGATTAGAAACAGTTTATTCTGACTATTCTCCAGCTGTACCTATTCTTAAGCAAAATAGGGAGAAATTACAATAAAGTTGGATCATGTACATAAATGCTATATTGTATGTTGTAAGATTGATTTAGTGAGCATGTTGAATTTTGTTAAATCTTCAGAACCTATCCAGTGCATTCATTTACACAAGTCCAGTTGGTTTTTCATATTTGTACTATTTTTAAGGAATACGGTCCCTGGGTTGCTGATCATACAGTGATTGTTTCTCTGTGTTAATTTTTTTGCTTGATATTATTGATCCTTTTCTTAGCCAGTATTTCATGTCAGTGAAGATTATTATTTATCATTATTCCAACTTGATTTTCATTTTGGGAAGGAACCAAAAGGGAAGGGGGCCCAGAGAACCTTTTGCAGTACGGAGGAATTTGCTCAGCATCTGTCAGATAAAATTGTTCAAATTCGCTTGTAGTTGGATGCTGATCTTGTTGCAGGTCCAGAGGAGATGCCTGGGGTGGAGTCTTGCCCTGTTATCTGGGAACGACTTGAACCTGTTGGACCTGAGGAAGTCGACAGGGTCCTTCAGACTGTGAGCTAAGCCACCCCCTCTCTAGATTCATGTCTCTCCTAGCTTGTGAAAGCGGCCCGGGGGAATGTCATGTGAGTAGGCTCTAGCGGTGGTTAATTCTTCTTTGAGGGAGGGGATTGTTCCTTTACCTCTTAAAGGGGACTTAGTGCACTCTCTCCTCAAGAAGCCATCACTGGATCCCACCATACTGGACAATTTTCATCCAGTATGTAACCTCCCTTTTTTGGGAAAGGTGGTTGAGAAGGTAGTTGTGCAACATCTTCAGAGAGCCTTGAATGAAGCAGATTATCTGGATCCTTTTCAGTCAAGATTCAGACCCAGGTATGGGACAGAAACAGCATTGGTCACACTTTTGGATGATCTCTGGCGTGGGGAGGATGGAGATCTTGCATCCGTCCTTGCCCTACATGACCTCTCGGCGGCTTTCTGTATCATCAACCATGGTATCCTCCTGGATTGACTCAGGGGACTGGGGGTGGGCAGCACAGTGTTGTGTTGGTTTGCCTTCTTTCTCCAGGTCAATTTCATGCAGTGATGATTGGGGAGGAGAGGTCCCGCCCTCAGCTCCTACTATGTGGGGTGCTGCAGGGTTCGGTGCTCTTCCCTCTCCTATTTAATATCTACATGAGGCCGCTGGATGAGCTCATCTGTCGCCACAGGGTGGGTACGCTGATGATACCCAACTATATATCTCTGCCCCTGGTGAATTAAGTGATGCTGTGAATGCCTTATCTCGGTGCCTGGAGGCTGTGAGGGTCTGGATGGGGACAACAGGCTTCACCTGATCCTTGGCAAGACTGAGTGGCTTTGGGTTTCGGGTCCTGCTGGTTCTAGGACTATACCATTTTTGGTGCTGGATGGAGTGGCACTGCCCCAGACAGACCCAGTGCACAATCTAGGGGTCCTCCTAGACTTGCGACTCCTGCTCAAAGAGCAGATGGCAGTTATGGCTAGAAGGGCCTTTGCACAGCTTTGTGTTGTGCACCAATTGCGCCTCTTCCTGTATCGGGAGGCTCTGCTCACAGTCACTCATGCTCTAATCACCTCTGGATTGGGCTACTGTAATACGCTCTACATGGGGCTGCCCCTGAAGAGTATCTGGAAGCTTCAACTGGTGCAGAATGCGGTGGCACAGGCAGTTATGTGTGCTCCTAGAAGAGCACATATTACACTCTGCTTTGCGAGCTGCATTGGCTGCCAGTTTGTTTCTGGGTCCAGTTCAAGGTGCTGTTTTTGACCTTTAAAGCCCTTCATGGCATGGGGCCAGGTTATCTGAGAGACCACTTCTCCCCGATTACATCAGCCCATCCCATTAGATCTGGCAGGGAAGGTATGCTATGGGTTCCATTGGCCAGGGACTTGCATTTGGTGGGTCCCAGGATATGGGCTTTCTTTGCTGTGGCTCCCTCCTTGTGAAACATTCTCTCACCTGAAGTTAGGCTCTCTCCTTCCCTGCTATTGTTTAGGAAGTCCCTCAAGACTTGGTTATGTCATCAGGCCTAGGAGTCTTTGGGAACCAGAGACAATCTCAGATGGCTCCACTATGACTGATATTCTGCTTTCTCTATGGGGTTTGTATATTTTAAACTTTTTGATAATAATTTTTTATTTTAATAATTACTTTTTATCCTTTTATAATGATTGTTTATCTATTTGCTGTTTTATTTAATTGTTGTACGTCGCCCAGAGTCGCTTTGTGTGAGATGGGCGGCCATATAAATGTGACTAAAAATAAATAGAATAAATCTTATGGAAATGCTGTGGTAGTAGTGCTTCTGTCTTAAAATTCTATATCTGGGCCTGACCAGAGAAGCTTAATTTGAACAGGGCATTCTTCCAGTTCTAGCATTCAGTAGCAGCCACTTCAGTACAGCTGGGCTTTTGAAGCTATATTTACATGCTAATTAATTGTAGAATAGTTTTAGTCTGAATGTATATTGTCTTTTGCTAGTGGCATCTGGTATCTTCTGTTTAGGAAGAGTGGTACTCAGGAGTCTTTTCTCAGAAATTCTTGGCAATACATTGACTTGTATTAACAGCAGTGCTGCTTCAACTTCCATTACTCTTACAGTATGATAAATTTTCCCCTTGAGTGTGTTTTTACATGAGACTTGTGGGTAGCTTCTCCTGGCAATTTCTTTTGTAGATAATATATCTTAATGGACTTCTTCGGCTAAAGGCTGTCATAACAGTGGAAAGACAAAAATCTACTTAGTCCATGTATATACATACAGATATACCTCCATACACATAGAAGCATTAGCCTACTGGATAACTGTTTTGTGAATTCTAGCTTCCAGTGCATTATGAGGTTCAGTTCAAAATGCTTGTATTATTGCTGACATTCTGAATTTTGTCTGGAATATACAAAATCCTTCTGCCATGTGAACCTTGAGAATGCTTGTTCAATATTCTAATTTGTATGTCATTTTTTGAGGAATGCATAATACGTTTTTGAAAAACATTTTCCGTTTTGGAATGCCATTATCCTAAGTGTTCAAGCTAACTCTTATTGATGTCATTACAGGCCAGGTTCAAGATTTTTTTGTTCAGAAAAGATGAATTTCACCCTGCAAATCAAAATAATCTTTCCCCAACCTGTCATATAACTTTATTTGATTTAGCTCTTACTAGTTCTCTTAAATGTAGGCATGGATAATGTTTGTGGGGGGTGAGTGTCAAAAGTTGCAGTTCTGAATTTGTAAGACTGCAGAAATTGCTGATGTGTTTATGCCACTGAAAGGGGTGAGGCTGATATTTTTCTGCCTGTGTTTGTGTGTGGGTGTGTTTTCAGTGTTTTGAGGGTGGTGATGGGAACAACACACCTGTGGGAAGGACAAACCGCTCTCTTAAAACAACTTCCCCCCAGCAGCTATTTTAGACCAATTTTAGGTTTGGGGAAGAGGGTTGAAGGATAGGTGAGAAGACTTTGCCTTGCAGAGATGTCCCACTCCCATTTAAACTCTTAAAAACCTGAACAAAGCCAAACGTCACCTGTTGGGGGGAGATGGGTGGCATACAAATTTAACAATAAATAAATAAATAAATAAATAAATAAATACATACATACATACATACATACATACATACAATACAATACAATACAATACAATATTGGGCTGAAATCAATCATGAAATCATGGCAGTTTTGGGACAACCAGGGAGTTAAAATATGATTAGGTGGCAGGACTCTCTGAGGTGTTGCGCTCCTATTTTTACCCTTAATTTTGGTGGAAAAAAATTCATTCTGACTATTTTGCCACCAATATTCAGATCTATCCTCTTTTTCTTCACTTATTCTTGTTTAAGGTTTTTTTTTGGTCTGGTTCTTCTATTTGTATTGTTTTAACACAATATGTGTTTAATAAATCATATTAATCATTTTTTTTAAAGAATGTGACTATTATCAGGAAGTAGAAGTAATTCAGTGTTATGAGCGTACCCTCCTTGCCCATAGGCAGGCTCTGACTCAGTACACATAGAATGAACATGTTTGTGAGAGAAAGATGCTCTGTCTGCCACATAGGCACAGAGAGAGATCCCCAACCCCTCCTTCAGCTAGAGAGAGAAGTGTTGAGAGCTTTTAAAAAGAAGACAGAACTGGAAAAGGGGTAAAAGCTGTGCACTGAGGCTGAGAAAATGAATGGGGTTCTTGCCATCTCCCCAAATCTAGGAAAAGAGAAGTCAAGGTAAAGGAAGCAGGTGGCCTTTGGCTTGGGGGGAAAAAAAAAGACTACAATATTTCTGTAGAAATAGGTAATACATTCTGGCCAGGAACTGTGCTAGGTTTTGTATGCGAGGCTCCTTAAAATTTTGTTGTAATGATGATAATAAGAAATCTCCTATCTCTTTACTGGGACTCCCACTATGGGGAAGTACTGTTTGTGGTAGACCAAAATCATCCTGTTGTCTAATTGCAGAATTAAACTGTCTGTTGCATTTTATTTTTTGCGGGGTAGAGGGGACAACAGAATTTATCTCCTTCACCACTCAATTTATTAAAAAATGATTTTGTATGTTCTCTTTTAATGTTTAAGTAAAAGTTTAATTATCTTTTTTTGAAATTGGTTTGTCTCCCAAGGGAGGGGGAGGACAAAGGCTGATTCCTGTACTCATGTGCCTTGGTACTATGTGATCAGGAGGTGGCGCTATAGAAATTATTTCATTTTTCATTTTATCTTTTTGTTGCAAGAAATATAGCACATGTTGTGAGAACCCTCTTTTTCACACACTGGGGTGATATACTCCTGTGAAGTTAGGTGGTAGCAGCAGGAATGACCAATCCATTACCCCAAAGCAAGAAGCAGGACCAGAATATGAAAAATAATCTGATAAAAAGAAGCAAATATTCTGCAATAGAATTTTGGTGAAATGGATCTAGGCAAAATATACTTAATTTCAAGATACATTACAGTAAGGTGGTCTGTAAAAGATATAATGTGGAAAAATATTAAAGCTCTGAAACGAGAACAAATGCTCCATGGCATCTACAATCTGTGAATAAAAACTTGATGGTTAAATTAGGAATGGCTGTAGGGAACAAATGGTAAACTATATTAATCTGTGATGTAGAATTCTCTATAAAACGTTCCCCTTCTGAATTTTCTCAAGAAATTAAAGCTTTTTCTTGATCTAAATGTAGGAATGAAACAAAATTGACCATTCTAATCTGTAAATATTCTTTTTCACAGATTCTAAATGAAGAATGAAAGATGAATCTTTGGCAAAAGTTTAACCTTGCTTCATGAATGATCAGTCTACTCTCCCTTTGGATTTCACAAACTATTGCTTGATCTATCTAAGTTGATTTTTTATTGACCATATCAAGACAACTGAAATGTTTTGCAGACTTTCTAAACCTTTCCAGGTCTTAAGACAGCAAGGATTTTTGTGCTGAAAGGAAACAATGAATGCTTTTAACGACAAAGAACTCTATGTCCTGCTTGATGGCCATCACTGGAGAGATCAAAGGAATATCTATCAAAGTTTATAAGAATGACTCTCACAAGATCACATTGTCAGTTCAATCTAGGGGCCTTGCTGATCTTAATTACTTTATGCATTCATTGTGCATAATGATGTGATGACTTTTTCTGAACTTTCTAGATATGTAATGTTAGTTTCAGTTATTTGCAAAAGGAAATGGAGGTTTTATGGACTTTGTCATCTACATTTGACAGTTGCCACAATCTGCAGTGGCCTACAGTAACCATGTGACCTTAACTTGCTGTTTTTACTGCCTTAAGAGGCATCCTAGGGAGATTTCCTTGCCAACTCAAGTTCTTCCTATAACACAGGCAATTTGCAAAGTGTTGCCATGATGTGTGAGGTAATGCCTACCATAAGTGAGAGTGACCCCTTAGGGCCACAGCCAGGCTCTGATTCTGATGCCAACTTTGAACAGCTGATGGTGAACATGCTTGATGAGAGAGATAAACTGCTAGAGACTCTTCGGGAAACACGTGAGACACTGTCTGTGACTCAGGGCCGGCTGCAGGAGACTTTGCATGAGCGAGACCAATTGCAGAGACAATTAAACTCCGCTCTACCTCAGGTAAGAAGATAAATATTCCAGATTTTTGTTACCTGAAATATAAGCAACCAGCAGGAATAGTTAGGGGCAAGTGTACTGATATTGTGTGATTTAACACAGAGAAAATAGCTTTTATACTGTAATCCCTAAACCAAAGCATTAAGACGGCTCTTACAGAATTCATTGCTCTCTTATTTGTCACCATGAATGCTTGATAGAGGTATAGATATTAATTTCTAAAGTAGTGTTCGCTTTCTCATTTAGAATAACTCTCCTCCATCACCATTTACAAAAGGTCATCTGCCTAGATATGCAAGATGAATTAAAAATCATATCAAACAATTGAATGTCTGTGAACAGTAATAGACTCAATTTCAGTTTAATGGAGAGAGAATAAATATTAGAGCTGTGCAATGCTTTGGATTCACTTTGGAAGGGGTACTTTGAAACGTGGGAGAGTGAATGATTATCTGTGACAAATTAGTTGTGTCTGTTTTCAGGATTGTGCAGCTACAGCTGGAAAAGTTGCTTTAATGAGTCACAGGCAGGTGCTTTATTCACACTCCCAGGCACTCCAAAGCACCTCTTCTGAATTAAATCCAAAGCACTATCCAGCCCTAATAAATACAAATTTAATTTAGCTAAGATGACTGAGCTACTCAGCCTAGGATTGTGGTGGAAAGTATCACTATTCACCTTAAGGGACAAGTTAGTATTTTTATAATATCAATATAAATGCTTTGCTCAGCAGATGTTTTGCAGAATAAAAACATACTCATTTTTGACATCCACTGGTAACTCCACCAAATGTGTCTGTTTTTATAATATTGGCTTTTTCAGGTAAAGTTCAAGGATCACAAGTACCATAGTAGTATAAGTCATAAATGGCCTGGACTGCATATTTGTTGTTGCTGAGGAGATTACCTATTCTACTTCTCCTGGCAACCTGTTTTGTAAAGCTTATGTGATGAACAAAGAATCTTAAATCTCTGAAAATTTCTCTGATGTTACATATGGAATTAGTTTATTTTATAACTGCTTCTTTTGGCAGCTACCAGAGGCAATTTTAAATGCCTCAGGCCAAAGAAAAATGTGAAATTTTGTTCACATTTAATGTACAGCAATTTTGTACTATATAGTATAATTACTGTTGTAAATTTCTTACAACATCTGTAATTATTTAAATGATGGTTTATCCTCATTAGCATTCTTAAATTGTATGGTGCCATGTGTACTTGCAGTTATGTAAGCTAGCTTTGCAGTGCTGCAGTGCTTACATATATGTTTTTCCTGTAGATTGCTGCAACAATGTGCTATTTGATGGGTAACATTGTGTGTATGTAAAATAACTATTAGTGTGAGATGGCTAGTAGTATAATATATGTTCATACATAGTATTTTGTATAAGAACTAAGTGTGAATTTATCTAAGCTAGTATATGAGTTTGTAGGCTAGGGGTGGGAAGCTTGCAAACAAGACAGGACATTTATCAAAAGACAATGCAGGTGCCATCCGTATCCAAGGCTGAGAACAAACAGCAAGAAGTCTGTCACCACATAAGGGTGGGAGAAAGAAGGGGCGGGAGAAATAATAAACAAAGGGTGTGACTGCTTGATTCTATGGTATCTGATCTTCATTATTAGGGCTTCTTGTATCTGTAATAAAAACAACATATCTATCTGAGCTTTATCCTTGATTCTTCCACTGTTAGCCTGTTGGATGAAGCTCTGACAGCAAGATCAGCTACTCATCTCATCCTCACAGAATCCCTTGATTGAGAAAGAGATTACTAGTACCTTGTTTTGATGTCATAACCATGTGGCAACTGAGACTGATTGGTTAATGATAAATAAACTAGTGCAACAAGTGCGGTGGAATTTATCTCCTTTGACAACTCCCATGCACACCCAGGATTCAGCAGCCATAGTGGGAGCTGCAGTGGTTCTCCATGGCTGAGCATTTGCTTCCCTGCCTGATGTATGATGGAATCTGGGAAAATTGAATACATTTCTTTCTCAATATGAGTTGTACATCTCTCTAAGACCTTAGGATTTCCCCTTGGACTGATTTCATGTAGGATTTATAATTGGCTTCCGGACAGAAGGAGTGGTAAAATAGGCAACCAATTTCTTGTTGTGGAACAGCCCAGACATGGACAACTATGCCAATTTTGTGGCACTGTTCAGGGCTATTTTTGATTAATCTTTTAAACAGGTGACTGCCAGCGACAAAAACTGTAACCTAAGACAAGGTAAATGCTTAGTGAGAAATTATATTGTTGACTTTCGATTGTTAGCTCAGATGTGGGTTGGGATTAATGAGGCTTAAATGCCCAATTTGAAGAGGGTCAGCCAGGAGAAATACAGGACGAACTCATCCATTACCACAGAGATTTTGTATGCATTAATATAATTCTACTTAGGGATCAACGAAATACTTGAGGAATTGTGGCATAGTATAGGCAGGAGAGGAAATATTTTTTTTTGTTCCCTATATTATTCTCTTTTGTTCCATCCTTCCCACCGCCTCTCACTCATCAATAGTTTTGGATATTGAACTCCCACGGCTGGGAGTATGGAGAGCTTCAGTCTTTGAGAAGAGCTAAGATCAATGTGTATATTGTGAAGAATTTAGTTAAGTTTCTTGAGAGTGCCCTCCCAAGAGACCACCCCCTTCTGAAATACCAATAAAGTATTGTACATTTTGCAAACAAGCCACTAATCAACCTGATCTGGCTTCTTGGGAAATGAATCAGTCCCAACATCAAAGGGCTCGGACATGGTTACACCTGAAAATTAAGAAGAGGTCAGATATGTGGGACTGCCTATTAACATTTAGTCATTTGTTTAACATTTCAGGCCTAGACTGCCTGACTGTAGAGCTGCAGACCTTATTTTATTCTGGTGCCATAAGCAACTTCATAAAATGTTCGGTTGAATGGAAATATACCTTACATGTCCAGCCTGTGAAACCCTTGTGAGAATGGAAACTATTGATGGTTGATTCCAATGCTTGTGGCTCATCTCAGATCACATGGACCTTCTCCTACTCATCATCTATTATTATCAAGAGTCACTGCAACTTTATTTGGCTTCCTTATTACAATTTCTGATAGTTGTAGGAATAGATTGGCTTCTGTTCACAATCCACACATCCTCTGGAACTGGGAAAGCATTACACTGAGCTCCCAGGCATGCAAAACTCACTGCCTCCGAGGTTTCAACTCCCTTACCCTTGTTCAGCACAGTACAGCAGGAACTTCCTCATATCTTATCCCAAGTATTCTGGCTTTGGTCATGTGTTTGAGAGTGGGAAGCACAGATTCTGCCTCCCCATCAGTTTTATGATTATACCATACTTACTCTTGGGCCTCAGATTCCTGCAAAATGCTGCTAACCCATGTCAGAAACTGAATGAACCAGCTAAAGACAATTTGTAAAAGGGTTTCATTTGTCTCTCCATCTCTAACCAACATTCCTTTTTTTGGTTAAAAAGAAGGATGGTTCTTTATTATAGGCTCCTGAACTCTGTAACTATAAGAGATTGTGAGGAGGTGAGAAAGAAACAGGAGGAGCAATAAACAATCAATTGATGGTAAGGTTCATTAGTGGCCTATCTAATCAGTGGCAGCTCTGTCTGGGCTGCGGGAAACCCAGAAAAAGAAAATAAAACTTTCAAAGAGACTCAGCCTCAGTGAACTTGCTAATAAATAATGGCTGGAGTTTCCAATTGCAGTTTCCAAGATTCTGTACCTTTCCCCTAATTCTTATTTTTAAACTCCATATTAAAGTCTCTGTGTCCTGCTGTAAGGGCTTGACAGCAAACATTAGGGATCATTATATTGTTCCCCTCATGTGTGAACTCTTATAACAACTTCAGAAAGCACACATTTTTACAAGGTTGATTTCAAAGGAGTTTACAATCTAATTGGACGAAAGAGACAGCAGCCTCTCTCCTACATTTCAGAAAGCCTGGCTTTGGTCCCAGGCCGGGGGTTAATGTATTGTTGTTTGGGGATGGGGTGTTTGGATTGGTTTGGTTTGTGTAATTTTTAGATCATTTTAGTCTGGGCTCTCTGTGTGGCTTTAGGTTTTATCTGTTTTTATGGATTGGGATGGTAGTGGTTGTTTGTTTATTTGGTTTGGTTTTATGCACCACCCAGAGTCCATGGGAGTTGGGTGGCTATAATAAATTTAAATAAATAAATAAGATTTGGATACAGTGACATGTGTGGCGGGAAATTACTAGGCTTCATTCAGAAAAAATGCATGAACTACAAATAAGAAAGATATATTGAAGGAAGTAGGAAGCCATAACCAAAGAATTTCAGCAACTGCAGTGTTTCCATATCAAGTCCAGTATATCTTAACACTCTTACATTTCATTTTTCTTCCCACCGTATCTGGTGGACTACATGCCCTCTCTTTTGGGCAGGTTAGCTTGTTTCCACCTAGTCTTTGTTTTTGTCATTGTCACTTGCTATCATGTTATTTTTGCTATCATGATATATTTGCTATCACGTAATTTTTCATTGACTGTGTGAGAACTACATCTCACAGCATTATAGGCCTTGATTTTTGCTCTAGTGTGAGGCCACCAGAAATTATATAGCAGGAAGAGGGGTGTTTTAAATACTCCAAGATGTCCAGCTTGCTGTCTGTTTTGGAACAACTGCAAGACTTCCTCCCTCAAGGAAGAATTGGTCATGGTGGCAGTTTTCCCTGTTTCAAGAAAAGGGGAAAGACTAAGACAAGGAAGCTTCCTGAAGGTTGCCTATTGAAGCCCATCTCCATGGGTCCTGCTCTTGCTGAGTATAGATTTGATCAATTAGAGAAGGAGTCTTCTTTCCAGCCTTCAGAGTCTTACAGGGAGGACCAGTGGCAGAGGGCAAAGTTAAGCTGGCAGGAGTTGTCTGAGAAAGAAGGCACATAGGAAACTGTTGCCTTCAAACTCTAGCATGGATTGTAACAGCATTCTGTAAGGAGAAATTGGAAGCATCAGTCTGAATAACAAAGAGGTGGGTAGGATCTGGATGATGGAGGACAGACTCAGAAATGAGTAAGATAAATGCCTGCTGGGTGTTACAATCCTATTTAAAGGAACTCCTTTTTCCTAGGATGAGTGGCAAGATGAATTATTATTGGTTGCACAGTCAGCCAGATGTTTAGACTGGATTTGGCATTTTTATCCACCTATTGAGTCCTTCCCAAGGACCTGGGATAAGCAGATGTTGTTTGATGTATCATCATCATCATCATCATCATCATCATCATCATCATATCCCACTTTTTTTTAATAAATAATTCAAGGGGGCAAATATACCTAATGCTCCTGCATCCTATTTTTCCCACAACAACCCTGTGAGGTGGGTTGGGCTGAGAGAGAGTGACTGGCCCAAAGTCACCCAACTGGCTTTCATGCCTAAGGGAGGCCTAGAACTCATAGCCTCCTGCTTTCTAGGTCAGCATCTTAACCACTACACCAAACTGGGTCTCAGCAAAATTACAATATCTTTGTCTACTTCTGATTAAGTAAAAGTGTAGTGATTAAGAATTTTGCTGTTCTTCTGCCAGTCAAAAAGAAAACTGTGGTGTCTGCAGGATCAAAATATAACAAAGTTTATATGGAGGACTCCATAATAAACATATAAGTAGCTAATATAATGTGTTGACAAATGAATATGGGTTGTGATATTCCCCACCCCAGAAAGACTGGTCATCTGTCCACTTTTCCTTTCCTGCTGGTGTGTTCACTTGTGACAGTAATATGGGGTTCTTTCAGCCCAGTAAAGCTAGGCATCTGTATTCAGATAAATCAATCAATTGTGTAGACTGTATTCAGAAGGGGCAAATCTTAATACCTCCTTATGCATGACTTTATTTTTACTTCTGGTTCTGCAGCTGGAAGTTACTCTTCTACATTTTTTTTTAAAGTTGAATCACGCAGTGGTCTATTAAGTTACTTCCATGAACTTGGTAGATAATACAGCTGTCTGGTTTACAAAGAAATGTGAATGAATCCTCCTTTCACGTTATATTTACAGAATTAGTAAAACTTGTAAAGCAGAGTCCCCCAAAGGCTGACTTTGGATTGATTCATGTATTCTTTATTGTGGCCTCTTTGATTCACACAGATGGGCCACATTCCTTCACAGTGCCATTTTGGAACTGTTTAAATCTAAAAAAATATTTGGCTACCTCCTTGAATCACATTTTCTCATGGAAGGTAGCTTTTTAAGTGGCTATTATGTTGGTTTACTGAGCTGGAAAATTATGTGTCTTGTGAAGAAATCTTGCCTTCCTCATTTTTCAAAGACAAAATAGTCATTTACCCAAATACTTCATTCTTTTAAAATTAATAATTCATTCTTTTAAAATTATTTCATTTGAATGGAGGCATAATACCAATTCTCCCAACTCCTCTACATAATTGGGAACATCATTTCATTCTTTGGATGTTCATTATGCTTTTCTTTTGTAATTGCCATAGTTTTATCAAACCAACTTTATTCCTGGGCTTCTAAGTTCCATCTAAAGGACATGGTAAGCAGGTATGTAATTCGTGAGGTCACAGGTAGTAAGATAATGAAGATGGGACTACAAAAACTATGGTTTATTGAGAAAAGAAAAGTTTTGTGTTTTAGAATAAAGATTACTGTTTAGTGTGTCATTTCTAAGTGTTGTCTCATTATCCTTGCTTCCCATAGCTTTCCTCGCATCCAAGTATGCTTTCTCCTTGTTATTAGCATTCCTTTGCTTTGTAAGCATTTTTATGGTTATACTTGCATTTTTATTGCTTCTGTAAGAGGCCCAGGAAAGGTGACTGGGGAGGGGTGATCTGCTTAACTTAGTTATTGTCATTTTCTGCTTCAGCATCAGTAGCCTTTCTCAGGAATATTCCTTGACTGGAATTATGTCAGGTGGCCATATAAGCTCAGTTATTCATCCAGTGCTGTAGACTGGATCTCCATTCTAAGATTGATGCAATTTTTGAAACGGCTGTTCCATTTTCATTTACCATACAATAACCAATTTCTTCTTCTGGTAAGCTGGCTACTTACCCATGTGTGTGAATCAAGAGGATACACAGTGAAAGGAGAACTGGTTACTTATCAATAAGTACAGTTCTTTGAGTTGTCATCTGTGAATTCACACAACCCATTCTCCTAACCTTATTGATCTTAGGTGACTTGGTTGGTTGTGCTGGAGGTATGTGGTATAAAAATTTGATAAATAACTAATACATTGATAAAGTGAAATCTTTATCAATGTATTAGTTATTTATCACATTTTTATACCACACAGTTCCAGAACAACCAACCAAGTCATCTAGGATCGATAAGGTTGCTTTCGTTTCACTGTGTTGGGCTTAGGAACTGAACGAGTTCAGTGGAAGCTGCATTTAGTACATGTGGAAAGCAGGGCTCCCCTCCAAATGATTTTTATGATACTTTATATATGGCTGCTTGAACTAACCAATTCTTGGTCTAAGCACCTGGCCCAATTACCATCAGGGGTAGTTGTAGAAGTGTAGAGAAATATAGACTTGACAAAGTGTCATGAAGATAGCAGTATATTGAAATGTAATTGTCAGTATTTCATTGTTTCATCCACTTAATACTATTGTTGTGGGGGTGAGAAACTTTTCCTCAGAAAAATGCAATGAAATTAAGGACAAGGGACTTTGTCTGAAAGTAATGTAAGTGGCTATTGCTAGTATCATAGTAACCAGGGTTTGAATTGACATGCATCTATATTTTGATGAGATTCTTTAATAGATTGTCTGTTGAATTGAGAAGTTCAGCTTCACCACTTCCTGTTTTATGGTGGCACCAACCCCCTTCTGCTACTAAGCTGCCACAGAATCTTGTAAGAGCTTGACAGGGATGGGGAAAGCTAAGCACTTGAGCTGTCTCCGGCATGTTGTGGTCTTGCTGCTTCCTCACTGAACAATCTGCCCTTTGGCAGTTCTCTAGCTGGGTCATCCAGTTCTACTCTATCAGTAAATATGCTCTGGCCTAGGCTTAAGGCTTCAACTAACTTTCTGATAACTCTCCCCCTCTTGGCCCCCCCCCCCCCCCCCCCCCCCCCCCCCCCCCCCCCCCCCCCCCCCCCCCCCCCCCTTGTGACCTTCCTGCTTATCATCTCTTGGACTGAGAGCCCTATCTCTCGTGTCTGTGTTCATCTATGCTGAGCAGCTGGGCAGAGAGCATGCCAGGTCACCAAGGGAGGGTTATGCCTCCTGGGCTCTGCAGCCGCTTGGATTAAGGGGCTATCCAGTGATTTACTTTCTGCTCCTGCTTCAATTCCTCTGCCTCTAACATTCAGGGTAGGGAACATGCAAGCAATGCAAAGCAAACTAGGTCATTTGTGTATCTGTGAGATCCTCTGGGGGAGGCTGCTGGCTCTTCTAGCTCCCAGCTCCTGCTTGTAGCTCTTGTGCCTCTCTTACCAAATCATACATCTGCCTTCCCTGTATCTTGAAAACGGATGTGATTAACACAGGCAGCAGATGGGGAATTTCTGCAAGCTTTGGTGACACTCTTACAGTGCCCAATCCTCCTCATCCTTCCAGGTTCAACATGAAGTAGTTTCCTACTGATTTGAATTTCAAACCAAGGTGTGCAGTGGCATCTAGAATCTGCGCTGCTTCTAACCTTTATCCCTGGATTTAGTTGCTATTCTCCCTTCAGTCTGTAGCTATGGATTTACTGATCAAGCTGGCTATGATTTTCCTACATGAATACAGGGAACCAATTCATATACATCGGTCTTCCCAATGGCATTAATTTCAGCATGTTCATGTATCAGGTAAGCAGGATATTGCTTGCAATACCTATCCATCCTAGCACTTCCTTTTTCTAGCTACACAGAAATACTCCAGGGTATGTTAGGTTTTCAGGCCTATCTAAACCTTCAGACAGATTTGCATCTTCTTTCAGAAGTTATCTATGGACGTGACATCCTGCTTTTTTCCTTGTGTTAAGGAATGGAAACAGTGTTATGATAGATTGCTCCAAAAGTCTTTGTAAGAGCAAGAGAACTTGGGCAGTGTTAGTGCTACTAGTTATACCACCAGCATTAAGAACTAATAGTTCTAGAGCTGTTTCCTGGGAACAAATATGCCCTCCAAATGTGTCCTTGTATGATTGGTATTTTATATGTAAGGAATGGGCCCTTGACTTTTGGAAGCTACTCATTTAGAGGTGTTTGGTGTGTTCTTTGCTTTAGGTTACTTGAGCAATCACAGAAAATTGTGTATAGGGTTCTGGAAGTGAGTAGTAACTGAGTAAGTATGAACAGGCAGCTTATTAAATCTCCTCTGCTGTTTCAAACTACATGCTACATTTGTTGATTAAAAGGGCAGACTTTTATTATCACTCCTAAGTTCCCAGAGTGTGATTACCAAGACTCCTAGAAATCATATGTAGAACTGATATGTAAGAAGATATTTTAAAAATGCCTGGAATTAATTTCCCCCCAGTTCTTTTATGGTTTCTGGTCAAATAAGTTTGCAGGATTCATTGTGCTTTAAGCTGTACTTTTAGATAAGTTAGCTCCAGAGACATTATTAGTTTTGCTGCTTTGTAGATTGTGCTTTGACGATTTCAGTATTTCCCATGAAGTATAATATACTCTTTCCAGTCTGTATGTTTAAATAGTTACGAATTTAAATTCTGATGAGTAACATGGGGTTCAAATGACAGTGCCCTGATATACTAGAGGAAAGTAACTGTTCACAAAGTTATCCCCTTTTTCCTAGCTAGATCAAATTACTAAAAGGGAATATATATATTTATATATATCAGCAACTGAAGTGAAGATGGCTTTATGCTATTGCCAGAATCAGAGGCAGCATACCACTTTGAATATCATGAATGGGGAAGAACAGGAGAAAGCTGCTGTCATATTGCTTGTGGGCTTCCTAAAAGCTTCTGACTTACCATGTGAGAAACAGAATGCTAAACTAGTGGTTTTAGGAATCCAGCAGAGATTTTTACGTTCGGAATAATGGCTGCAGAGACAATTCCCAAAGAATTCAGGCCGTGCTCATGATTAATCTCAGAGAAACTGAGGTAGAGCTCTGATGGCCCAGGAAAATTTTGTTCTGCTACTATTACAGCTACTGCTACTGCTATTGTATTTTCTGATAGTTCTGCTAATATAAAAGGCTACTGCAAACTAAAGAGGCTTCTTAGCAATTATGTGAAGTTTGGAAACCAGAACGCTGATTCATTGGGACATTCTTTTCTGTTCCTATGGGGGGGGCAGTGGGTTCTCTGGCTATGCATTGGGCTAATTATTCATGTGATGCTTAGTCAATAGTGCTGATTGCCTTGGCATCTGTTTTGATTCACAAAATAAGTCTGGCAGAAACCATCATTCCAATTAGATGCCTCAGATGAGACCAGTGCTTTTGAATTATTTATTTTTTCCTCCTATTTAGGAAAAAAAAAGAATAAAAATAAATAAAAAATGGTTGATTATGGGCTCCATCCAGACATAGTCATGCTTAGAACTGATCTATTGAAATAGATGGAATTCCAATTAGTCATGTCAAAATTCCACTGATTTTAGTAGATATACTATACTAGATATAATTATGTCTGGATCCAACCCTGTTAAGATACTTTGAAAGGTTTAAAAAGAGAATGAAGCAACTTGATAGGAAATACAAAAAAGTTTGACATCCTTATATATTACTTGTTGGTTTGTTTCTGAAAGAACATAAGCTAATACTCATTTAATATTTACATTTTAAAGCCACAAGTTCTGTCATTCTTACTGTAAAGGGTAAGATGGAGGAAGATTACCCTTAAAGTAGCCTCTCCATGTAGGACTTAATTTTAAAATATTTAAATGTGGTATTTTCAGTTTCCTAATTCATATATAGATGTCCTCAGTGCCACCTTGTGGGTATATGCCACCCCTAGGCCACATTGACTGATGGCACCACCTCCTGCTGATGCAAAGATTTATTTTTAGAATAATTTGGACGGAGGATGGTGTTGGCACCCCCTAAGCTTTGGTGCCCTAGGCTGGTGCCTTAAACTAAAGCTGGCCCTGGTGTCTTGTCTCATCTGACAAGTTTATGACTATACAGTTTATCATTCCAAATAATATAAGCTTATAAAGAATTTTACTAATGGAAGGAGGAAAAACTTGTTAAATATATCTACAAGAACCATGATTCCAATGCGACACACTAATACTGGGTTCCAAAAGGTAACTGTTTTAAATTGGTGTTTAGCTTAAAAATTAAGGGGAATCTCACAAGTCTGTATCTGTAATAAAATGTGGGAATTACCTTGATAGACAGGAGGAAGAGCCTCCGACTGGACAACCAGCATGTAAAAGATATCTCAGTCCACAGAGGGGGAGTAGGAAGCATTTCAGAAGTGACCCTCCCTAATTTTCCAGACAGTAAAAGGAAAAGAGGGGAGAAGTACTTTTGGTCTTGCAAGATTGATGTGAGCCCTTCAAGGTAGTCCAGACAAGAAGCATAACCATGAATACTAACTCTTATCTTTATTGTAAGGTTACATTAACAGAATCTTGCATACATAAGAAATAATCTCTTTGTAGTTATTGCAGTCACTTTTGCTACCCTTCCTTTTGTATAAGGAAATAATAATGGCATACTTCCAACCATCAGACATAGATGTAGTCCTCACGCTAATTGGAACAAGTCACCTAGCTTTTCCATAAGCAAATCATTTCCATATTTTAATATTTCTCCATGTTATATCATTTATTCTTGCAACGTTACATTTTTCAACATTCTCAGCATTTTTGATGTTTATAATTTATAGCAATTATTTCAATTTCACTATAAAAACTATAATTTTGATAGAAATCTCTAAAATACTCTTTCCAGCATTCCCTCACTTCAGTTTCATTCCAAATTATTTCAGCAATTTTATTTTTAATTCCATTCACTCTTCTAGAGGCTTTCTGTATAGCCTTCCTCACTGATTTCCAAAGCAGTTTTATTTCCATCAAAACTGCTCCTTAATCAGTTCCTTGCTCCTTTTGATATATATTTTGCAATATATATCTTTTTTTGCAATATAGATCTTTTTTCTCTAAGCACCTGATCTGCCATCTTCCTCCCTTCATTTTTGCAGCAATTATTTTCTTATATATGAGAATGTTTTTTCCATCCATACCTCTTTCACTTCATCATTCCACCAAGCAACCTTTTTCATACTTCGCATTAACATAACTCCATGTATGCTTCTCTAGCACTTTGTAATATGATTTGTTTTACTTTGTTCCAAGCAGTTCCATCTTGTCTTTCTTTACAACTACTTTCCACTCATTTTGTTAATTTATCCTCTAATAACTTTTAATACAGGACTCAACCTTTCTCTTCCTGCAGTCATTCTACTTTCATTGTGCCATCATTTACTTCCTTGGATGTCCATTTTTTCCCAAAATTGATTCTTGACTCTACCAAATAATGGTATAATCTCTCTTCATCCTAATATCCTCCACGAATTCTCTCATTGTTTCTTAATTAATAAATCAATCATGCTTTTAGATTCATTCCTTGTGAATGAATGAATCATTCCTTGTGTGTACATATGGCAACACGTGTTTTAATCAGGTATTTGAAACAGTCCTTTTTAAGCAGATACTCATAAGTCATCATTCTTGTTCAGGTTTGAGTCTCTGAGTGCCCCAATCACTTTTCTTGTACTCTTTCATCTCTTTCTCACAAATTCTTTCATCTCTCCTAATAGAATAACTTTTACTCCTGGGATGCATTCATTCAGAATGCTGCAGTTTTTCCACAAATTCATCTTTGATTTTTCTTCTATCACCATTCATTAGGACATAGCGCTCAACTTTCACCAACCTATGAATTCCTACTTTTATACACGTACACAATAACCTAGATGACACCAAGTCATACTTTCTTTTGCTCATAATTAAACCTACCTTTTTGCTCTTAATTAAACCTACACCTTCACTTCCCTGCATGTATTCATCAACTCCATCGCATAAAATCAGGTCATCTTCATTCAAATCTGTTTCAGCATTCCTCTTTCTCTTAGTTTCACAGTCACAAAAATACTTCCTTCCTTCCTTCCTTCCTTCTTTCTTTCTTTCTTTCTTTCTTTCTTTCTTTCTTTCTTTCTTTCTTTCTTTCTCTTTCTTTCTTTCTTTCTTTCTTTCTTTCTTTCTTTCTTTCTTTCTTTCTTTCTTTCTTTCTTTCTCTCTCTCTCTCTCTCTCTCTCTCTCTCTCTCTCTCTCTCTCTCTTTCTTTCTTTCTTTCTCTGTTCCGTTCCGTTCCGTTCCTACTCTTTATCATTTACTCATGTTACAATCCAAGTTGCAATCTTCCATAAGCCATCTTCATCAACAGATCGGCACATGAATGTTGACCTCCACCACTCTTCAAGAAGCAGGTTACCAGCCTTAGTTATAACCATGCCACATGCAGCATTCCCTACTAACAATAACACCAACTCTATGCAAGCAAGGATCTCTGGTCCAAAGGTTACCTTGCAAGCCAATCTGCTGTTACGCACATTACAATAAAGTAAATCAGGCAATTAACTTTTGCATTAACTTTCCTGACTTTTCTTACCAACACTACTTGTAATATACATGTACCTGGATTTTGTCTCAGTGAAAGACATAAACAGAAGAATTTCTCCCTTCTCATCTCTTATACTATAGAATCTTGATTCTTTTACCAAAATATCAAGCAGAGAAAATTCAGTCTGACTATATGAATGCTGTTCTCTTGTTTATATTCTAACATTTGGGAAAGATGGCCCATTAAGAGTTCTCTAAGCTATTTCAGATGCTCCATATTATGAAATTACAATTTATTAATGGCTTCCCAAAGATGCTTCATCAAATATCTCACCAAATAGTTCCTATTTTATTTCCCTGTTATGAACACTACTTGATGTATTTCTGCCTTTTTTGAGGTAATCCTTGCATCTGTTAGAAATTTTTCTAATTGTCATTTACTTTTTAAAGTCCTCTGAGTTATAGAAGGGAAATTTGAGAGGGAGAAAGTGAGAGATGACTTTTGTTTTAATTACCTTAACTTCCTTCTTTACTACCTATTTGATGTACATCATCATGTATCACCAGGAATGTTTTACATCTCTAACAGAGTCATCACCATAGCAGCTTCTCTAAGTGACAAACATCCAGCAACACTATTCTTATAAAAAGGCAAAAAGGCTAGTTACTGGATTTTTGTTAGAAAAATATAGTGTCTGATAATAGTGAAAGGTTCACTGAAGGGCAGCTGTAGCTTTGTGCTCTCTTTGGGGACAATATTGTATGTCAGAGGGGGCAGGCTGCAATCAGTATCTTTTTGTTAGTTCTCTCGCTTCTCTCCCAGGATCATGCCACCAACATTCAGTGGCAAATTACAAATTATGAAGTGTGATTTAGTTATTTCATTTCAGCAGGTGACAGCACCTGTCTGACCTTGTCTGGGTTTAGAAGCTAACCAGTGCTAGTACTTGGATGGGAGGCTACCATGGAATGCCAGGTGTAGTGGGTGTGGAAAAACCTCATCCAAAAAGGTTTAGACATAAGAGAAAAGGTTTAGACATCTAACCTGTCAGTCTAGAGTGCGTGGAGACAGTCAGAAGTCACTAAAGAGCAGTCAGCAGCAAGAAGATTTCCCTCAGTGTGTGCATGGTGGTGGCAAAATCAATTTTGTCTTGGTTTTGTGATTTCCTCTCATGGGAGGACGGAGTATTTCTCCCAGCTGGCTCACAACTAGAAAAGCAGCATTCTGATTCCACAGGAACTGGGAATTGGGGATGCAGAAAATGCATAGCAGTCTAGGAATTAAGCTAGATGCAAATTACAATCTTAATTCTGTTTAATGGGAAATGATCTGACTGTACCTTTGTTTTATTTTGTTTTATGTAGCTTTTCCTGTGTTCTGTATGTGCATTTCCTGACTAGAGGAGCAGCCACTGAGATAAATACAACAGACTCAGTTGTTATTTTTTCCTATTTCCCTTTCTGTTTTTGGCTTTATCTCCCATTTAGTTCCTTAACTTCATTATACATTAGAAAATGTTACATTTCTTATTGAATTGTTCTGATAAGGAATTTAACTTTTATGACTTGCCTGGCTGCTTGGCTAAGCAACAATGAAGGAAGGAAAGCAGAAGAGGTAGTTTGCTACTTCCCCCCTCTCAAAGAAGCCAGTGCAGAGAAGGATTTTCTCTGGAATGAAGTGGATGGCAGTATTTACTGAGTAGACTTAAGGTCATACATACCCAGGTTCAAGCTCAGAACTCATAGAATTACTTTGGGCAGCCACTCTCAGCCCAAACTACCTCCTGGGTTCGGTGTTGTACAAATAAGATTAAGGGAGGCTTCCATATAAGCTATGTTCAAATCTCAGAGGCTTTCAGAAAACTGATCCAAATCTTGCTTGGTAGGAAAACAAAAGAAGAACTGTTCTCTTACAATACAGTACATGGATGGCGATTTGTAGCTGGCATATAAGACTCGGGATATTTTATATACCAAAGATAGACTTGCTAAGAACTGTCTTAAGTGAACAGACTGAAACTCTTTACTTGCAGTTTCTTTTCTTTCTTTAATTCATATAGGAGAGCAGATGACACTTACACAGGGCAGGAATACTGGTGGTAATGGAATCTTACTACCATTTCAGAATACACCAAAGTAATAAACTTAACTTTGGAACACTTGAATGCCTTGTGAAGTATCATAAAAACCTGCTGAGAAGTGTTAGAATCAAAAAGCTGCGCTGCTTTTTGTTTGGTGAAGAGCAACTATGCATTTTACTTACCTGGCTTTATAATTTATAATCAGATGTGTAACAAAAATCCTGTTTTGGCAATTGTTTTGTGACCTTCTTGGGTAGTAGGGGGTAGGGGTGGGGTAGGGATACATTCTCTTTTTATAGTATTACATCCATTCAGGCAAAATCTACAGAAACCTGACTCGATTGTGGAGCTTATGGTTGTCTTGCAGGAATTTGCAACATTGACCAGGGAACTCAATGCATGTCGAGAGCAGCTGTTGGAAAGGGAAGAGGAGATCTCTGAGCTGAAAGCAGAACGCAATAATACGCGGGTGAGTAACAAATGAGTTTTATGCTGGAGATACTCGGTTCTGTTAGTAGTTTGATCCAAAGGAATATTTATATTCACAGATAACATTCAGCCATGATTTAACCATAAGTTATTGAATAAGCCATAGTGGCCTGATTTGTACATCATTTTAGGCCAAAAGGTAAGAAATCATATTATGGCTTACTTCGTGAACCTAGAATTGAATACCTAGGTTAACTTAGATGCAGCATGGTCTGCCTTTCTCTAAGGTTTCCCTGACTCTGTCTAATAGATCCATACACAGAAGACCTGCAGTTTTCTCTCTCCCCAAGATTTAAGAGGATTGAAGGCTTTCTGTAGAATTTGCCATCATCAGTAATATTTGATAGGAGACTTGTTCTCTTGATTAAATGGCAGGGTTTAACATAATCCCTGTTAAATTCAATTTAATTTCTATAGAATATTGGTCTTGTTTTTTATTCTTATTAGAATGCAACTTGGTTTTTATACTTGCAAAGGCACTTCAGGACTGTGTCTAGTTATGGGGAATAAATCCACACCCTTCTCTCTGTGACAGTCCTTCAGATATTTGTAAACCACTGCAAAGAACATTAGGGACTTGTTAAAGGCAGTGTCTAAAGAAGAGCCAAGTTCAGGGAGAGAAAAACCGCAAGCTTGCCTGGCCTTTTATTTCCATACCTTAAGTAATATAATGCAGGGGTCGTTAAATTATGAGATACTGCAGCTCTTAAACTGATAATGAATTTATATGATTCCTTCATGAATATAACTAAAGATTCTATTGAGAGTAAGGTTGGGCAAGAGATATATAACTTTCACCATACTTTCTTTGCTTAGGTTTACTGTTTTCAGCATTACTGGTAGATTGTTAGGTTTCTCTTAACCACACAGCAAAACCTTTTCCATTTGAAATGCTAGAAATTTAAAATGACAAATAGAAGTATGAACTTCACTAATTCATATACGTAGAGATACTCCAAAGATTGGATGTACTACTACAAGCCACACTATCAGGAAACCATCTGCCAGACACAGCGCTGTTATGATTGGCAGATGGTTTTGACAGATGGCTAGACTCAGGGGTTTAACCATCTCTCAAAACTCAGTCTGGGCTTTTGTCTCAGTTTTGGCTGCACAAGACCCTAGTGAGCTTGCCAAGACAAAGTATGAGTGAATTTTGACAATATTCTCACTTTGCCTGCACAAACCTGAACAGCTTTAAAAAAAACTGTGAGCCCTGCTCCAACCATCTTATGGGGTTACAACCCCCATTTTGAGAACCCCTGATGTAATAGATCACCTTACATTACATTTTTTTTTTAAAGGATAATTTCTGAATTAATCTGAGGAAATTTTAAAAAGTTTACCCATCTCTCCCTGTGCTACATTTCCTCCGAACAATCTCTAAAATGTATGTATGTTTGTGTTTGTTTATTACTGTATTAACTTGTTTTTATACATAAAATCTTATCCATTAGGTTCAGCCTTGGTCTGATACCTATATTTCTGGTGCAGAAAATGGCCTTGCAGTTAAATCTGGTAGCTTTGAAATCAAGGAGAGAAAGCTTTATCCTGCTCACAGTGACTTACATAAGGAATAACTGGAGCTGATCTTTAATTTTCAGCTTTTGTTGGAGCACTTGGAGTGCCTGGTCTCAAGGCATGAACGCTCTTTGAGAATGACTGTAGTGAAGCGGCAAGCTCAGTCTCCATCTGGTGTTTCCAGTGAAGTTGAAGTTCTGAAAGCCCTGAAGTCTTTATTTGAACATCATAAAGCATTGGATGAGAAGGTGAGGCTTAAGGAGCTGTTAGTTTGTTGGATCATGTATAGCTTTAGTAAAGCCATCTGTTTTTAACTCAGAATCTTTTAGGTCACAAAGTTGTACTGATTCCAAGTATTGCTTTGGCTCAGCACTTTCTTAGAGCTCTCTTATCAATCTTTTGATTCTTTCACTAAATGATTTCCATATTGAAAGATCTTGTCCTTTGGAGAAAATTCTCAAATATTATTGTTTTACATTCCAGGAAGCTGCTGTCAAGAATGAATTTGTGCAAGTGCTCCTCTAAAGGGATATTCCAGCCATCCACTTCCACTCTAATTCAGCTTTGTACTTCAACTCCCAGAATGCTGGCTGGAGAATTCTGGGAGTTGGTCCACACATCTTAAAGTTGCTGAGGTTGAGAAACACTGATTTAGACAATTTTCCTGAGTTCATCTTCTGTTTATGCTGACATGCAGGGCTCTTTCCAGATGCAGACCAAATCACTATATAAAAGATCATAGTCTCCCACAAGAGCGTTACTTGAATGTGATACCAGGCTCCAATTGCTGACAGTTCGACACCCTTCTGGCATATAGTGAGGGGAGAGTGATCTCATTAAATTGTTTATATTATGAATGGATTTCCAGATGCTAGATGTTGTTAAATGTGAGACCTTAGGCCAATAAACTGCAAGAAACCTCTCTGAGACTTATTTATCAGATTCACTTTTAAATAACACTTTTATTTCTTTACATTTTCAGGTAAGAGAACGCCTAAGGGCAGCATTGGAACGAGTAGCAACATTAGAAGAACAGCTATCCAGTGCCCACCAGCAAGTAAATATGCATTTCATTTTCTACTCCAGATTTGACGGGAATGTTTCTCAAATAATCTGTCAGTTCTGTTTGCAACAAGCACATGGCACAGAGCAGCAAAGCCTGATGTGACAGTGCAGAGTGATCTGTCATTATTGTAATATCTAGACAATGTCATATCCAAGGAAGCGGGGGGGGGGGGGGAGAACATGACAGAATAGGTGGCAGCAGTGTAAGGAGTGAGATCAGTTAAATACATGCATGCTCTTATTATATCATGTAGTTTAAACTTTGCACAAAATAACTTATTTGAATGTGGATTTTTCTTTCCAAATCATTTGTCATAAGTGAAAAAAATAGGTGCACCTCCTTTGAGAGCTTTTAAAATAATGTTTTACAGTCAGAAGTGTTCCAAATCCCTTGTGCTGTGAGTGTGTTTTGCATTCTTTTTTTTCCACATTTATGAGAACTGTAAGTAACAGTAGGTTGTATTTTACAGGTAAATGCTCTTCAGCAAGGTTCTTCCCCAAGGGAACCACCTGTAGGAGAAGATGAAAAAAGGACTGAGGGTAAAGAATCTGGACAGAAGATGCTTTGGAAGGTGAGAGGCAATCTTCTGGGAATTGGATGAGATCCAGTTGAAATACTGTATGTCTGCAATTGTGAGTCAGTCAGTGATGTTCCATGGGACTCTTTTGCCTATAGGCAAAGCTTGTTTTTTCTTTGCTGTGTTTCTAAAATTTTGTAATAGGCTGATTGAACAGTTTCCCAGTTGTTCCAAGAGTTCTTCTGATTTAGACATCTTATTTTCAAAAGGCATATTGTGTAGAGCTATATACCTTGTTATGTTGTTTAGAGATAAAAAGGATTATTGATTTATTGGCAGTTGTTGAATAGATTTTAGAAACATGCAATGACACATGTTCCGTACTCTAATTTATCTACTCTCTATTGCTCTGAAAAGGGTTGGAAACTTTTTTTTACTGTATTATTTGACAGAGACTCCCTAATGGCTCTATACACCCAGATGATGAGGCAAGTCAGATTGTGGAATTGCAGGAGCTTCTAGAGAAACAAAACTTTGAACTAAACCAAGCTAAAGAACGATTAGCTGGTCTGGCTGCCAGTGTTGCTGAGCTTGAAGAAGATCTAAGCACAGCCAGGAGGGACCTCATCAAATCTGAAGAAATGAGCAGCAAGTACCAGAGGGACCTGCGAGAGGTCAGAGAGCTAAATTCCAGCTGTGAAAATGATGGCATACAAAAAAACAACAACTCTAAATCAATTTAAAATAATCTCAGTTTTTCTAGCTACAGCTGAAGCCGAATAGCAGCCTGAGTTTACTGAAGTAGCTAGACAAATGGGTTTAGTTATGCAATGATAAATTACAAAATTATTCTAAACCTTTCTAGAAAGGTAACCTAGTTTAGAGTACTCTGTTAAAAAATTTTAAAAAGCTTGGTGGGTTCTTTAAATATTTAGCGCAAGTCTTTGAAAACCCAAGTTACATTTTTTTTATATCAGCCTCTCTTCCTTGCTAGTCTCCCTTTGCTTCTTGAAACCCCCAAGACAGTACATTTGACAGATAGTGAATGACACCAATCAGTACTGTACAGAAGTTCTTCCACTGCACATGGTGTGTAGAATATCATTTCCTGCCATGTATCAGAGGGTTTAACTGTGATGGAATTTTCCAGCACTTGTTGCCCACTTCTAACCAACTATAGCAGTGGAAGAATGGATACAGGGTGATTCAATCTGATTTACAATGGAGCTAGACTATGCATATAGAAGTAAACCTGTATTTTTAATATTTCCTTTCCCAGGCCTTGGCACAGAAAGAAGACATGGAGGAGAGGATTACCACCCTAGAGAAGCGCTATCTGGCAGCCCAGAGAGAAGCCACTTCTATTCATGACCTTAATGACAAGTTGGAGAATGAGCTTGCCAATAAAGAGTCTCTCCATCGCCAGGTAATGGCACATGGAATGCCAATGGCAGTTTGATATTTTCATGGATGATGCACTCTATTTTTGAATGCCCATTTTGCCTCCTTAGCAGAACTTTTTTCCTAGATATTCTTTTCATTCAGATGATTCTTTCCCAGAAGCACTACTACTTTGCCTTTGTGACCAGTTATTCAACTGGGCAGTTGGGCTTGGCTGTTCTTGCACATAAAGCTATAATAAAACTACAGAATTTTAAAATAATGTTTAAAGGGTAAAGACAGTTAAAATTAAAAACAGTTTTCTTTGAGTCAAAAAGGTTTAAAGCCTTGTCTTTGCCAACTCCATGGCTATTAAATTAGATATCATGCAACCTTTTCACAAATGGGGCACCACAATTGAAAAGGTCTATTTTCTGATTGTGGGAACATTCAGAAACCAGCCTATTATTTTAATAGCCTACTGATTCATTGGAGCAGCTGATCTTTATGTACAGGTTCCAAGCTATACCTAATATTGAACTTAGTTTTGTACAGGCCCAAATACATTTACCTAGTGGTTTAATACCCAGAGTAGGAGACCGTAATTTTAAAATGTTTGTAGAGATTTGCTGCTGTTGCTTAATTTATTTATTTATTTATTTGGGGGGATATTTGCTGTCCTTCCATTACCAAAACTTTCAGAATGACAAATAAATCCAATAAAATATTTATGAAGAAACTACACAATATATAAAATTAATACGGGTGTGCAGAATGTTTTGATTTTGAAACATCCTGAATTCAAAACATTCCATTTTGAGCATTTTAGAAATGTTTTAAGCTGAGAAACTTCTGTTTCAAATGCAAAACATACTGTTTTCAGGTTGAATCACTTAAAAATGCTTAAAAATGCTTTGAATATATGCATTGGAGCACATAGCAATGGCATAATCTGGAACTACTGTATCCTTAGCGTTTCTGGCTCCTTCTATACATTGCTGCCATTCTTCATTGTTCCACAGTGTGAAGAGAAGGCACGGCACCTCCAGGAGCTTCTCGAACTGGCAGAGCAGAAATTGCAGCAGACAATGAGGAAAGCTGAGACTCTGCCTGAGGTGGAAGCTGAGCTGGCCCAAAGAATAGCAGCTCTCACCAAGGCAAGTAGATCAGACCATAAAGAGCTTTCAGTAAAGCCCAGGATACTGGATGGTTTGGCATCTGTCCAGGCCATATAACTTTCCTGGGATGGGAAAGAAAGTTAGAAAAGGTCATGAACTGCTCTTCTGTCTTCTAAAAATTTACTTTTTTAAAAATGAAAAGCTCAGCATAATCAATTAGACTAGCATAAAGTTCTCTTAGGGGACATAATTATCCTAAGTAGTAGCTACTAGGGATGTACAGATTAGCTGTGATGTAGTTCAAATAGTTGATGCTATGCAAATGAGAAAAACTGAAGCTCTGAATAGCTGAAGCACTGAATTGGGTTACTTTGAGTTAATTTTTTGGAATTGATTGAAACATTCAGCTTGTATTCAGTTTGTGTATAGCTACCTCCTAGGCTGGTAGCTTCAGGTAAGAATGGTTGTGCTGAACTTTTCAATTGATTATACTGGGCTTTATTGCTTAATACATACAGAATTGGAGGGTAATCATTGCTGCCCAAGGATGCTTTAAAGCACATTCTATCCCATTAAATAGTCAGACATTTTGTGTGATTATTTTAGTCTGGGGCCTTGATATAAAGTCTGTTATCTGCACATAGATGCATTTAAGAAATCAGATGGGAGCATGTTATACACCTCTTAAATGAAATATGTACTTATAAGGCTTGATACAAACCAGAACAATCCTGGGAAATATGTGCTGCAAGATTCAAAAAGCTCTCTCAACCTTAAGAGTGATGAACTCAACAAGAAATTCATGTCCATGCCCTAGGCTTGAGAAGGTCTGTTTCTAGAATCTCCCAGGGAATAGTTTGCTACCTATCTGAATACCTTACAAAGACAAATCCACATTGGTTGTATCCCAGATGCTTGGTTATACTTATCTGATATATAGGTACAATCTTATATAAGAACAAGTCTTCTCCATTCCTCCCCAACCCATATTTCCAGAACTTATTTGTTCATTGATGACATGTAGAAGGACTGTGGATGGGATGGGATTAATTTATTTAAATCCATGCATGGGAAATAATGAGAGATAGACTGATAGAAGGGCAAGCAATCAGTCTCCGGTTTTGCTGGAGGCAGTTGGATTGTTGGGTTGGGTGATGGCATTATAGTGGGCAGAAGAAACAGAGATGGTCTTTCCAACTTCTAGCTCCTGCTGCCTATGATATGAACTAGAGGAAGCTGTATATTGGAGAAAGATTGGTCTCTTGAGTCATCAGTGAAGTATTGCTATCAGGAGGCATATGTTTGAGTAAATTGATCTTTTGAGTCATCAGTGAGGTACTACTATTCAGGAGGTATACGTTTGAGTAGTTGTTAGATTAGGGCTGTACAAAAATTATATTTGGACAGAAACAAGCAGATATTTCATTACGATTGGCTGAATTTGTATTCTGTCTCAGTCAGAAGAAAATCAGATCTCTTCTAACACTGGAGTAGTATAAAAAGAGAGTCTCAGAATACAATCACAATGCCTTACTCCAATGTAAGACAATATTAGATTTTTTTTACTGGGATGCCAGTCAGTGAAATATAACCACAGGCTAATATGAAATTATTTCTTATTTGTTTGTTTTACAATTATATCTGTACAAATTATTCTTAAGCACATTTCTTCATGTACTTAAAACTTATAATAATCAATAAATATATAACAGAAGTCATATAAATATACAAATATCATTTTTAGAAAAAGTCAGTACTTTATTTTTATCTTGATGGGATTCTGGTTCTTTTATATAGTGCTTGGTGAGGTTGAGATCCACTGCCTTAGAGAATGTCTTTTTCTGTGTAGGCTGAGGAAAGGCATGGCAGTATTGAAGAACGACTGCGGCAACTGGAAACTCAGTTGGAGGAGAAAAACCAAGAATTGGCAAGGGTAAGTTGTTTTCTGTAGAGAATGTAGCTTTATATTATTTCAGGTCAGGATATTGTCAAAAAGAAAATGATAACTTGGTGTTACCTGTTATGTTTGCTTCTGTGATATTTTTGTTCACAAATGTGACATCACATGGGTAGCTTGCTATGAGAAAGAGTATCCCACATGGTTATCTTTCTATCAGACAGAAATCATCATAGATGGCACTATTTGATCTTACAACTCAAATTAAATTAAGAAGTGCACCTAACACAACTATACTATATTTGCATATACTACACATGGAGCTAAAGTGATTTCTTCTATTGCTGAGTGCCATAGCTTTAACCACACTACAACAACCTATCACTTAAGTCTTCAACCACATTATTAAGTGATGGTTAAGTGATAGGTTGTTGTAGTGTGGTTAAAGCTATGGCACTCAGCAATAGAAGAAATCACTTTAGCTCCATGTGTAGTATATGCAAATATAGTATAGTTGTGTTAGGTGCACTTCTTAATTTAATTTGAGTTGTAAGATCAAATAGTGCCATCTATGATGATTTCTGTCTGAAACCCTATTTCTACATTCCCTTCCCCCATTTCTGCCTCTGTCTTACTTCTGAGATGTCATGGTATGGCCCTTTATATCGAGTACAGGGTAAGTGCCAGGAGACTGGAGAAGAGCTAACATTGTTACAGTCTTTTAAAAAAAGGGAAAAGTGGACCAATCAGCTTGACATAAATACCTGGGAAAATCCTAGAAAAAATAATCAAGCAGTGTGTTTGCAAGCACTTAGAAAGGAACAAGGTGATTATTGGAAGCCAGCATAGGTTTCTTAAACATAAGTTTTGCCAGGCTTGAACAGTTGTATCCAATATGTAGTCCTTAATGGATCTAACTCCATATGGACTGAGGTATGCAGTGGGGTACTTCATGGTTCTGTCCTGGGCTCTGTGCTCTTAAACATTTTTATAAATAATTTAGAAAAGGAGATAGAAGGAATACTTATCAAATTTGCAGGTGACACAAAGCTGGGGAGGACTGCTAACAACACAGAAGACAGGTTCAAGGTTCAAAAGGTTTTTGATAGACTTAAACTTTGTGCCCTATTCAACAAAATGCAATGGCAAGAAATGTAAGGTTCTGCATTTCGGTGGAAAAATAACCCAGATGCATGGGTACAAGATAGGCAGGACCTGGCTTGGCAATAGTACTTAGGAGAAGGATCTGGATGTCCTGACCACAGATTAAGCATGAGCTAGCAGTGTTGCAAAAGAACCAATGCAGTCTTGGCCTGAATCAATATAGGAATAATACTGAGATCATGGGAAATGATACTTCTGGTCTATGCTGACCTGGTCAGACTGCATCTGGAATATTGTGTCTAGTTTTTGTTGCCATGATACAAGAAGGATGCTGAAGAACTGGAAAGAATATAGAGAAGAGCACAAATGAGTTGAGAGGCTTCAAGGTTAAATCCTTTAAAGGGGAATTAAAAGTAGTGAGTATGTTTAGCTTAAAGAAGTAGGCAAAAGGGAGGCATGATATCAGATTTCCAATACTTGAATGCTGGAAGAGGGAGTGGATTTATTCACCATAGTGCCTGAGGGTAAGTCAAGAACCAATAGGTGGAAGCTTTGTATAGAGAGATGCAAACTTGAAATAAGGAGGAATTTCCTACTCAGAGAGCTATTAAGCAGTGGAACAGCCTGCCTCCTGGAGTCATGGGTGCCTCCCTCCATAGCCTGAGGTTATCCAACAAAGGTTGGACAGCCATTTGTCTGGGATGGTCTGAGGATTTCTGCCCTAGAAGACCTCATAGCATTTCCAACCCTATGATTCTATGATATACTAATTAATTAAAAGTTTAACATTAGTTAATGGTGGTAACATTTTGAATATAATTATATCCTAGAATAAATCTTTGCTCAAATTAGTAGTGCAACTCACCTCTGATTTTCAGTGCAACTAATATTCATAGGATTCTCTCAAATGGTGTAAGTAAAAAAAAATTAGAGGGTAGTTCTCTCTTATATTTTTTAGTCAATAAAATAGCCTTCATATTGTTGCAAATATGTTCTTACATTATAATGGGCTGGTTATAGTGAAGAGTAATTTCTGTTTTCTTGCATCATTAAGGTTAATTTTAATACAGTATCAGGGCAAATTGCTTGGGAATACTTGGCTGATGTTGATATGTTCCCCAGGCCCGTCAACGGGAAAAAATGAATGAGGAACATAACAAGAGGCTCTCTGATACTGTGGACAGGCTGCTGAGTGAGTCCAATGAGAGGCTTCAGCTTCACCTTAAAGAGAGAATGGCAGCCCTTGAAGAAAAGGTAATAGTGACAGACCTTTTTGTTATTTTATATTCAGTAGGAAAATTAATTTTGCTGAAAACTATGATGACACTGTAATTTTGGCAATCTCAAATATCCATCTTAAAAAGAAACTAAGCTGTTTGATGGGTCGTATCATAGATGTTCTGAATAATAATTGTAGCTGCTAGTATTCAGGCCAGTGACTTGCGTAAAAGGAATATTAGAAAAATATTATTGCTGCAGGGCATTAGAGCCTCTTTTCTGGGATTTTTCTCTTTGTTCTTATCATACAAGAATTATGAAAGTATGATTTAAATAGCTGCTGCAATAAATATGGAATAGAATTCTGGCTTTTAACATTTTTTGAAATCCCTTTATTTCCTTGTTCCACAGTCACACCTTGGGTTGCTGAGAAACTTACCATGTCTCTCTCTATGTGTGTATTTGTATGTGTACCCACACACACAAACACACATACTATCAAAAAGCCAGATTTTATTTTTTTGAGACACAGTAGGGAGTTTGTGGACAAGACCGGTACTTCTGTTGATTTACTGCAAAATGGTTGACTTTTGTGAAGAGGTAGTCCTACAAAATAAATATAGATAGGATTACAAAATAATCATAACCAAGTTACAGGCATATCTTGATTCACCTCTATAACATCACTACTGTGGTTGTCAGCTGGCTTCTGGGTGCAATTGAAGGTTGTCACCTTTAAAATGTCTGTACGACCACCAGTGATCTGCCCTTCCAATTAGATCTGCTGGAGCAGGCTCCCTTCATATCTTTTTGCTCAGGGAGTGCCATCTTCAAGGATCACAAAAACAACCCAATTGCTGTTCTCCTTTTGTGAAGCAGTGTCCCTAACCCCCCATTCTTAACTCCCCATTTGGCTCCTTTCCCAATGGTTTTTAGGAAGGCCATTAAATATAGTTATTTCAGCAGGCCTTGGATTTGGAATATTGTTCTCTCTGACTGGAATATTTTTTGGGCAAGCAACGGATGAATGTTCGTGGCTTTATATTTATATTTGTTCTTATATTCAGATGTTGATGTGGCTTGATTGTTATTCTATATACAGTGGTACCTCGGGTCACAAACTTAATTCATTCCGCGACCCGAATCAAATTTTCCCATAAGGTTCAATGTAAATACGGTTAATCCGTTCTGACCCCTACAAATTTGGTCGCCAACCGATTTTGGTTGCGACCCGAATCAAATTTTCCCATAAGGTTCAGTGTAAATACGGTTAATCCGTTCTGAACCATATGTATATTTTTTTTTAAACCACAAAAATATGACACAAAGTACAGTACAGTACAGTATGAAGAGAGAGAACACTAACCTTGCTTGAGGCGTGGAGGACAGGAAGGCGGGTGGGGAGGCGGTTATTGTTTGGAGGGAGAGTCCCCCTCCCTACAGGAAGCCACGACCACGTGTGTCAGCAGGGAAAATGGCCGCGGATCCTGTTCGTCACCCGCTGAGGAGTTTGCGAACGGAAGCAAAATTTTGCGAACGGTGCTGTTCGTGACCTGAATTGGTCGTGAACAGAAGTGTTCGTGACCCAAGGTACCACTGTATTATGACCCAACTCAGGTACATGCTACTCAAAGTAATTTGCAATTAAAGTTGTCTGTAAGCCCAATAAAATAAAGAAACAGCCTAGAGGTCTGAATTGCCTACACATTTAGCAGTCCAATTCCTATCTAATTAACAATATTGCTGCTCCTTTTGTTAGTGACTACATGTCAAATCTTCATTAAGCAGCTCAGTAAGAATCATATCCCATACGTACATACCTATCATGCTAATAAATGTCATAAAGAGAATAGCACAAAGAAGAATGGGGTACAACTGACCTTGGAGAATGCTTGAAAGAGCCATTATGGGAGGAAGGAAGGAAGGAATGAATTGTTAAGGAGGGACTTGGACACACTGCAGAGATAGAAGCACGAGAAAGAACTCAAAATAATCATCCCTTGATTTTGTTTGTATAAGACTGGGGAGAGAGAAATTGAACAGGCTTTCAAGATACAGGTAGTCCCCAGTTTAAGAACAAGTTTTTTTCCCAGTATCTGTCCTTAAGTCGAATTTGTAAGTAAGGCGAAACAGTATTATTATATAATACTGTATAAGTAGTATTGTATAATGAACTCAAATCATTGTGTGTTTAATGCTAATCATTGTGTATTTAACTCAAATTTTGCTACAATAGGCTCCATTCTTAACTATGGGTTGTCCTTAAACTGAGCATTCTTACTTAACCTGGGGACTACCCGCTCTTAATATATCAGCAACAGTGAAGTAGAATTCCTGGTATCCCTGCAATATCTGTTTCTTGACATGGCCTACCTGGAAGGATTGACATATGGCTCTAGCACTTGAATTCTAATGGTGTTAAGCAGTCTCCCTTCACTTCAAAGTTTTTTCAAGCTTATGTTACATGATAAGTATATAATAAAAGATCCCCTTGTATACATAATTAATATTCTTAAACTGAAAAACCTGTCTTGAATAATGCATTTAATCATCCAAGTTCTACTACTACCAGAATTGTTTGAATCTTCAGTGATCTCTTCAGTGAAACTACTAAATATACTTAAAGATCTGAAGATACTTTACTCACAACTTATATTTGAAGTGTGTATTTTTTCTAAAAGTTGTTTAAGGAGATGGGCAGTGACAAATTCAACAAACAAACAAATAAATAAATGGTTTTCAGAGCAATTCATGAAAATAAAACAATTATATAATAATATAAATAATGTATAATTATTACAATTCTAACAAACAATATTATTGCTGTACAGCACTGTCAAAAATATTTCTAGTCTATTTTCATAGTTTATGAAACATTTACAGTGAGAACTGAACAAGCTTTTCCACTTGTCCTGTGGTTAGTCTGCTGTATAAGATTTTAAGTAATCAGGTAGCATAAGGGCAGGGGGACTGATTTGGGATCATGCAGGGAGAGGAGAGAGATTTTTACCCTTCGACCATTTCTATGATACTCTAAGGAGAATCATCTCTTCTCCTGTATCTACTATGTGTAATTTGTTTCAGTGAAATCGTTCCTCCTCTTGTAACTAGCACCATTCTCAATCCAGCTCATGAGTCTTGCTCCATATCAGCTACTTGTTTTAATAACTGTGAAAACTTTATTTTGATGGTAAGTGGTTCTACCCTCTACCATCTCATCTCAGACCCCTTTTGTTTCTAACTACACATCTTTTGGTTTTTAAGAACACATTGTTGCAAGAATTGGAAAATACTCAAAAACAGATTGAAGAGCAGCAGCATGACAAGGTAAATGCTATTACTAAGCCTTGTGTAAGGAGTACCAGGCATATTTATTAGAGTTGCTTTTGATGCCTTGAAGTAACACAGTCAGAAGGTATCTAATAGTCATACCAGTAATTGTACTTGTTGTATGATGAAGTACTTGGTCCTTCCTTTACTGATTAGAAAAGCATAATTCCAACCTCCATACTTATGCAAATAAACCACAGGTAAATGAAGTGCAAAGTCATAATCTAGAAAATATACGGTTAAGGCTTACATTCAGGTAAAATGTAGATAGATAGGTCCCAAGTATGAGGTTAATTCTATTTTTTAGATATAGATTATTTTGTGAAAGAATATTTTCTAGCATGCTCTCAACCTTTTTTGGATAGCAATTTAGAAGTGTCTCCCTTCTGTCTGTCTCTTTGCACTAATACTTCGCTGTTTCCTGCTTTGTCTCATTGTTATTTGCTTGCATGCATTTTAACTTCACAAATGTATTCATTTTGATGGTTAGTTATAACTGATTGTAGAGAAACAATTTCTGCTTTTATTCTGAACAGAGAAGGCTGTCTGATGAAATTGACAGGTTGAGATTAGAAATTGACCAGTTAAAGGCAAGAAGTGGACCTTTTCTTGACAGTGTACATACCAGGTGAGGACACTCATTTCTCTTCATGTTTTATCAACACTTCTAAAAATTTCCCTCTTGAGTATTTCCGTGAGGAATAACTTTATGTATGGTTCTCTCTAGAACAATAGCAAGTCTGCTGTGAAACTTTTATCAGTAGGAAATTTCTTGCACCTTTTTGAGTTTTTCACACTGAGGCAGAAGAAGCTGGGAAGTAATTTTCAAATTTGGAAAAATGTTCTTAGCCAATACAGGCTGACCCCCTATATTGTGTCAAATATTATTGTGATAGATGCTGTATTATTTTTGTGTCTCAGAACTGAAGGGCTACCCTGATTCAAGTGAGTCACAAATTGTCTTTATATAATGTAGTTAAAATTAATATTTTCCACTTATTCAATGGTTGCTTCACAGCAGCATGCATTTTATGACAATCCCTTGTACTTTTGGATTTTACTGGTAAGTTCAGAGTTCTTAGATTTTTTTTTAATCATGACATAGAATCTTGCATACTTGAGAGAACAAAGGAATAATTCATAGCTTTACTTCTCCATATAACTGTTTCAAAATGGAAGGGAAAGCTAATTTCCTCCAAGATAATTATTATGGGCAGGAGGGAAGGATTGGGTTCAGAGACAGCACATCAAAGGGCACAATGCCAGCAGGCTAGTCCTCTCCCTCTCAAGCACCAGGCTCTTTGGAATACAAGGAGATCAGCTTCACAGTGCTCCATTCACTGGCAGAAAAATGCTATTTTTTCCAATGACAAAATATACAGTATGCTACTCAGACTGTCCCCTGGCACCTAGAAGAGGCTCTTGCCTGAAACCCTAAAGGAAAAGCTATTGCCAATCTTATAAATAATGTTCTTATGAATTGGAGTCTGACTTGGTGTAAGGTAGCATTCCATCCAAGATAGGAGAAGGATATGCTATCCTGCATATCAGATGAGGAAAGTAAACAGTTCTCTTTTTCAGTCAATAAAATTACTTTGTAAGCCTGATCAGAGCTGACTACTTCTGGGAGTATTCTTTCACATAAGAAGGATATTATAGATGCCACCAATCTGGGAGCCAGTCTTTGGGGTTTGAACATCTTGTGAAACTTTCACTAAATTATAAGGTAAAATTCATTTAGAGTGTATCATTTATGTAGCCAAAATAATACTATCAATGCTCAGGAGGGTAGTATCAGTAGAGTATGGGTAATCTCAAGGGACGCAGGAGTACAAAAAGATTTTTGGTGGTGTGGGGGGAATCTTGTATTAGACCCTAAAAGTGGGTTTAGAATAATGACTTTACATCTTGTTGAAAGTCCCAGGAAGGTTTTCAACATTATCCTGCATTTTCAGGTTGCAAAACTAGTCTAATAAAATTTAGAGGAAGGTGAAACTGGCTCGTTAGCTAGCTTTGCAGAACCAGGTGTGATCTACATCTCAGCTGGAAGATCACTAGGAAATTGCAGGGCTGCAGGCTAGATTGGGATTTTTTAGAAAACAAATCCTACGAGAAGGCAGTGGGGAACTCTTTCCATATTTTTTACAAGAAAATAACATGAATTTGTCCATGTAGTCATTGTAAGTTGAGCTTGACTCAGGGAAATTTTATCCTTATCTTAAAATCTGGATAGTTGCTGTAATTTTGGGATCCAGTAGAGGGTGCATTTATATAACATGCCCACAATTAAGTAAAGCAGCCAAACACTTGAAATGCACTATCTAACAGTTGCTTTGGTTAGTTTTTATTTTGCAGCTTTGCTGTTCACTGTAGGAATTATCTCTGTATAGAGTACTGGACTCTTTTTTTCATGCCATGTATACTTCATATGAGAATATCACTTCAGTATATTAAAATGTAATGAAATTATTACCTAGATTGTCAACCATATACATTTCATTTGTGGCTCATTGCTTTAACTATTGTTGATGCTACCTTACCAAGTCAGACTCCAATTCATCTGGTAAGGTTTGTAGAGAAAGTATATTATGAGGCCCGCTGCCCAAGAAAGCTCTTGCTTTATTGAAAAAGAAAACATACAGCATTTTTTTTTGTTGGTAAGCTTGCCATTGTTTCTTAGCAAAAAGTATATAATATATTTCTATATGTTTAAGCATTGTGGCCTGAATAATATTATTTCTGTTCAAGCTTTCTGTCTGATTAATGCCTGGTTTAAGGAACACTGACATTTTTTTCTTGTTGCCATGTTGGAAGAAAAAGGGAGACAAATATGTCCCAATTAAGCTGGCCTCTGATTGAGCAATTGGTTAGGGGTAGCATATATACAGTTTTGAAAGAAGGAATTGTTCTTCTCCTTTCAACTTCTCAGTTAATAATTATTTTGGTTCTACAGTGTGGTCTCTGAGCATCACATTCAAAAGCCCCACCAGAATGGGTGAGGGAGTAAATTACACTTCACCAATAGAAACACTCCCATAGCCTTCTTCAGTGGCTACTCACAACAGATAACTGCCATTTAACATTAGCATTCTCTCCCTCCCTCCCCCTCTCTCTCCCTCCCTCCCTCCCCCTCTCTCTCCCTCCCCTTCTGTTCTGACCTGACCTGACCTAACCTAACCTGACACTGGGCTGGTCACTGCTCCTGTTTTTCCACTCACCATTAAGGTGTGGATCAGTATTGTCCAAATTGGAGATAGTGGGACACAGCCCACTCCTATGATCTCAGAACCCCCAACTGCAATCTATACCAGACCAAAAGGAGCCATGCATAATCAGTATGGTAATGTTCACTGAGCTACAGTTGGAATTGCTTTGCGTGGCCTCAAGGCCTCTCAATGCTGAAAACCCTACAGCAGGAGAACTTGTAGTATTAACCCCATTAGAGGGCTCTATCTCATTGTCTGGCTGCCAGTGAGTCACCTATCTAAACATAAACAACTCGCTCCAAATCAGTCACTAAGATGTTTACTGTAGGAAGGAGCCATGGTATTTTATGGAGGCAAAAGATCAGACCAAATCTAGTAGCACCTTTTCCAATTAACAAATGTTATTAAAATGCATACATTTTTGGGAGCTGCAGCTCACTTCAACAGATGCATAAAGTGGCTAGATTGAAATTAAGATGAGATTGGGGAAGGCAGGAAGGGAGGGGAAGATGGGTTGGTTGTACAGATGCAAGTTACATGTGAGACAGATTACAAGGATCTTACCAATTAATCTGTCTCACATTCCATAAGAGCAGTTTCCATTTCTGTAATACTATTCTAAAGAGTGACCCTCCCAGACCTTCGCAGAGTAACCATGTGCTCTGGTTAGCAGACAGTTGTACAATGTTATAGACTGGATGTCCAAGCATAAGCAAATTGGCAGAGCTGTGCTGTCCCCATCCTCATCTAGATAGTACCTGCACACTGCCTAAGGTACACTTGATACTCTCTCGCATGTGTTTTGCACAGAAACCATGGTGAAAAACAGATTGCTTATCTGTAATTGTGTTTGAATTGTCATTTTGCATACATACAAACCCATTCACCTTTACCTGTAATGCTTATTGTGGCGAGTGCTTTACTTCTAGAACTGTTGAGTCAGTCAAACCTCATATGTGTGAATGCATGGATGATGATATGAAGAACCACAGTTATAGATAAGTAAGCTTTCTAGCAAAGGACAAAGGCAGAAAAGACAAGATGCCTTTCTAAAAATCTATTTAAGACAGAAACAAGTGAGTATTTTAGAATGTTCAAAATCCAAGAGCTGTCTGAATAGTACTTACCAAATTTTCTAACTTCAACTTAAGCCTATGGAGACTTATCCAGAATTATTTCGATGGCTATATAAGCTTTATAAAATTTAAATATAAACGTAAAAAGCACTCTCAGTTTCGGTGTTCACCCTTTCCATGCTGAGCAAATTGTGCATTTAGCACTATTTTCCTCACATCTTACAAGTCCCCAACTGTTCAACACTGATATTAAATACTTAGGATTTCATATTCTGCTTGTAGTAATGTAGCAAAACATCCTATGTGATGCAAAATAAAACAGAGCATTTTTAAAAATAGCGGTGTTGTGTTTGATGTGACAATACTAGTACTTACTATTGAACATTATAATAGGTTCCTTGTCATGTATTGGCAGAGCATGAAGTTGGAAGTCATGTGTAGGAAGAAGCCAGTTGGTTGGGCTGGAAAGTCTTGCATCCAGTAGAGATCACAGCTGTTACTATTCCTTTTGATTTTATTCTCTCCAGAGTGAAATGAGGCTCACAGGGACAGCCAGGGTGATGAGAGATTGGTTGGTGGCCTGGGTGGGAGCTTAATGTGGCATATGACAAGCTTAACAGATAAACATTTAAAATAGAATTGAGAACTTCAGTTATTCAAGGGAATCATTAATTTTAAACATGCACACATACATTATTTAAAAACAAATATTCATTTTTAGACAGTACATTTCAAATATGTTTTTAAATCACTGAAACCTTCTGGCACACTTCAAGGATTTTCTGGGCCTCTGTTGAATTTTAAGGAGCATAAATGGCTGCTTATTATTTGATATTCAAGATAATTTTTTTAATATTCAGGTACAAATTCTTTAAATCTTTGATTGCTTTTATTTTTATCTTTTTTTATACTCACTGCAATTTTAAAAAACTCACATGTTACATTCATGTATATATGTGTGTATTTATTTATTTAATATATTTATATACCACAGATCAACAAAGAACCCCTGGTGGTTAAGACTGTCGATTATACATGCACCAGATAAAATAAAGAGCTAGTTTGGTGTAGTGGTTGAGGTGCTGAGTATTTATTATTTATTGTATGGCACATTCACATTGCAGTTCAGTAGAATAAAAACACAAGAGATAAAATACAAAATATGAAATATAAAATATAAAATTATAAACATATGTCTAGATTTTTAAAATCCACATTAATCATGACTTTATTGTACCACAAATATCCATGCCACCCAAATCTCAGGTCATGTTCTTCTAACTCCAAGAGCCTTCTATTTCTCAGCAGCACCCACTCTTTCATCTAAATCAAACAGCAAGTTACAAAATACAATTTCAAACCAGATAGACCCAATCCTTCTCTTTCCTTTGCATCTTGTAACACCTTATATTTAACTCATACTTTTTCCCCTGCTACACAAATTTAGATATATCCTTCTGCCACTGTTTAAATGGTGCATCAGTTGTCAAAACAGGTATTGTCTGAAACAAAAAGATCATTCTAGGCAAAACGTTAATTTTTATTACAGAAATTCTTCCCAGCAATGACAGTTGTAGTTTCTCCCATCTTAACATGTCTTTTTTAACTTCATTCCATGTCTTAACATAGTTATTTTGAAATAACATACAGTTCATATTTGCCATAGTGATAGCCAGTTATTTTACCTTCTTCTCAATCTTAAAACCCATTTTATTCATCAATTATATTTGATCTTCTATTTTCATATTTTTGTTAATATCTTTGTCTTCTGTTTATTAATCTTGAAACCTGCTAATGCACCACATTCTTAATTTGCCCATTAATATTTCAATTCCCTTTAAAGGATCTTCCAAAACTAACACCAAGTCATCTGCAAAAACCCTTAACTTATAAATTTCTTTTTTAATATTTACTCCCATAGTCCTCTCGACTTGTCTTATATCTCTATTCAGTATTTCGAGAACCAAAATAAACAAGAGAGGAGACAGTGGGCATCCCTGTCTTGTTCCTTGTTGTATTTCACAGGGTTTTGTTAGATCTCCGTTAACACTTATCTATGCTTTCTGTGAATGGTAAATCAGTCTTACCCATTTTATAAAGTTCTCTCCAAAATTCATGTCTTCCAAAACCTTGAACAAGAAAGCCCAGTTCAAATTGTCAAAGGCCTTCTCTGCATTTAAGAAAATCATTGCGGCTGTTTTTCGTTACTTTGCTCCAAATAGTCCAAAATATCCAACACATTTCTAACATTGTCCTTCTACTGTCTTTTAAGTAAAAACCCACATTGATCCTCATGAATGCATTCTGGCATTCAGTGATATTGGTCTATAGTTTTTGTTAAAGTCAAATCTTGTCTCTCTTTAGGTGGTAGTGCTATATTGGCCTCTTTCCAACTATCTGGCCTCTTTCCTCCCTGTAAGATAGAGTTCATCAATTTTTTGTAAAGGTTATAAAAGTTCATCCTCAAAACATTTATAATAAAATTCTGATAATATATCTGGTCCAGACACCTTTCCTGGTTTAATCTTCTTTACAGCTTCAGAAACTTCTCTTATTGTTATAGGTCATTCGTGATCTGTTTCTTCCTCTGTAGTCCTTGGGAAATTTTGCCTTTTAGATATTCATCTACTTTCTCTAGAGAGATGTCACTTCCTTTATACAAGTTGGAATAATATTAATGAAATGCTTTTTGTATGGTTGTGTTGTCCATTTTCTTTCTTTCTTCATTAATTTTATTCAATTTCTATAGCCACCTATCTCAGACAAGTGACTCTGGGTGACGAACAATCATAAATAATTAATACAGTATCCCCCCCTTGTAATTTCAGTGTCATTTTCTTTTCTTTTTCTTTTCATAATTTATATGCTAGCCACTTCCCTGGTTTATTTGCAAACTCAATTTTTTTTCGCTTTACATAATTCATTTTTATTTCCATTTCTCTTACTATTAACATAAATGTCGTTGTAAAAGCTTAATTTGTTGAGAAATACTTATCTTCTCTGGAAATGTCTTTAATTCTTCTTCTTTTCTCTTTATCTCATCCAAAATAGCTTGTGTTTCTACAGTATGGTTTCTAAAGCTTAAGGCAACAGGTACTGCAAAATTGGTTGGAATACATAGAAGGGGAAAATCAGAAATTAAATACTTACCTGCATTATTTATATTATTTTATATCATAAAAACAACACATTCTGCATGGTATCTTTTATTAATGCTTTATTGAGCAATAATTGTATAACTTGAGTAATTATTTGTGCATTCATAGATAATATATTTTTTGAAAATACAGGTAGTCCTCGCTTAATGACTGTTTAATGATGGTTCAAAGTTACAAGGGCCTCGGAAAAAGTGCTTTACAACCTGTACTCACAATTATGACCGTTACAAACCATTGCACCACCCCCGTGGTCACATGTTCATGATTTGCAACATTTTTTACAATAGCTGTTAAGCGAATCACCACATTGTTAAGCAAATCATGTGGTCGTTAAGTGAATTCCAGCAAAAATGTCCATTGGCGAAACTGGATTCATTTAATCGCCACATGATTTGCTTAACAGCTGTGGTGATTTGCTTAACACCATTGTAAAATGGTCGTAAAATTGGGTTTGGTCACATGGTGACTTGCTTAATGACTGCCCTGCTTAACAACCAATTTTCTGGTCTCTATTCTGGTCGTTAAGTGAGGACTACCTGTATACCTCTGTTTTAAACAAAATAAAAAGATTATAGTAAGACTAAAAAAATAAAACAAGCACAGTGTTTTAAAAGCTACACAGGTGATGTAGCTTTTAAAAGAGGGAAGTAAATATCTATATATACAATTAGATACAAATATCTAATCTGTTGTATTATTGTTAAATAAAATGGAAGGAAGGAAGGAAGGAAGGAAGGATTATGCCTTTGTTTCCCAGGAATGAAAAAGTATTCCTGAAACAGGTCTTGATCTTGAGGACACTAAGTGTTCCCTCCTAATAATTAGCAGCACTCTAACCCTACCTGCTACTTAAATTTATTCTTATATTTAGCTTTTTTTTTTTTTAATACTCTTCTTCTGAGCCACTTTGAGTATATTTTTGTTACAGGATTTGGCACTCTTGGAGACATTTGTACAGCACCCATTGTCTAAGACTAGGCTCAATATACAGTATGTAGATTATGATAATGTAAGCTAAGTTTTTATATAAAGGATGCTCATTTGCTTATAAATGTATTCAGGAGTTTGGTTGTTCCTTAGACAATTTAAGCATCATTGCTGGCTTAGTCTTTGATGAGGCCTTTGGGGCACCAAAGGACATGACTGCTGACACTTTCCTCAGTACTTGCCAAGCATCCTGCCCTTCCTTACTTTATCTTAAATAAGTCTTTTGATTAAAAAAAAAACTAATGGGAAGCTGGGATGCTGCAAGGCAAAGCACCTGTCTCAAGCATAATCTGTATTTCCAACAACACCTCTGATCTACACATAGACTCTAGATAAGAGTTACCTTCTCAGGACAGAATGCTCTGGGAAACACTGAAAAGTTCCATTTTTCTACTGGACTATGGTAATCTATCGGTACCAAGCTGGTCTGGTAGCTTCCAGATGTTCTGTACTGTTCTAAGAGATTTACTTTTGGAAAATACTAACCACCCCCCAGAAACGCCTGATCATTATGGCCCTGAATTAAAACAGAATATTCATGGACAATGAAAGGCCCACTGTTTTATTGCCCTTTGGTATGTGGGGGGGGGGGGGGGGGGTTGTGCTTGGACACACTCACCATGGCAACCTTTGTGTAAGAATATCTATAGCATAGTTATAGTAACTTAAAACTGCTCTAGAATTATTTATTAGCCAGAAAACCCCCCTCCCAAATCTGCTCACTAGCCAGAAAAAATAAGGGACCCCTCCTGTCCTGTGACTTTCAATGCATGTTCTCTGGCTATATATCTATACAGTATTTTAGGATATTGACAGAAGATCAGAAACACCATATTAAATGTATTTAAATTCAGGATTTCTCTATAGAAAACTAAACTTTAAACAATATAACTTTCGTTATTTCTTTAAAGCAAGTATTTTCTTCACTTTAATTTTTAATAGGTCCCTTGTTGGAAGTACTCCTGATCTCAGATATCCCCTGAGTACTATGGTCCATCCATCCCCAGACCCCTTTGCAACACCTTCCAGTCTTCATCGGGCACCAAAGAGTCGTTTTGTAGCTCTGCAGGAAGAACCCTCCAAGGTAAAACTCCTGATGTTTGCCTTGCTTCAACAAATCTCTAGGGGGCAGCTCCAGTTACTCTGCATCTTGGAGTACATCATAAAATCTTTGTATTGGCAACAGCTGCAACAGCTGTCTTGTGCTTTTAAAATGGGGGGGGGGGTTGGCTTTTCACTTGGCAGTAACAGCTGCAAACCTAAACCCCTCCAAAGGAAAGAGACTCCCTGTTGTGCAGAAAGGCCACTTCGCTGAATGGTGGCCAGGGCAGTACTTATGTGATGGGCTTGTACAGAAGGTGGTAAGATGAAATTTCAAAGAATCTTTGCAATACTGTGAAATCTGGAAAAGAAAGAAGCAGCTCTTGTATTTCATTACTTGGTTGGGATCTGGTGTTGCTATTTATTTTCTTATATTTTATTTTCTAATTATTTTTATCAGCCACATTAGAGATTTGAACTGGCAGTATATGCATTTTTAAATCCATATTTGGGGATTAGTGAACTGCTTAAATGAGAATTGCTCACTTTGTGTAAAATTGCATATTGAAACAAATAGGTATCTGTTCAGTGTGCTCCTTTGAAACAATAACTTCAAAGATCATTCCTTTTTTTTCCTATTTTTTAATCAGTGTAATTAAGTCATTCCTCTATCCAGGTTACTCAATATGGTAACAAATATATTAGCAATTTCCTTAAGTTCTTTTTATCAGGGAAATATTTTTCATGGAACTCCAGACACCAAGTATATTTATCTATTTATTTAGTAAGTATATTTCCAAACTGCTTTCTATAAATCTTGAGAGTTGAAAGGGTCAATCAACTGCAGAATAAAGGGTGATCAATTTCTTAAACTCTAATGTAAATAATTAAAATTCTGTATAGGGCTAGTAAATCTGGTATAAGATCAGGCAGTTGTAAATTTAATAGTGGATTAGTGTCTGCCCTTTGAGCCAGACCAGGTCAGGAAACAGATGCCACATGAACTTTGTTGTTATAGGTTATAATAGCAGAATCTTGAAAGCCTGACAAAGATTTTCTCTCTCCTCTCTTACACTAAAGAGAATCAAGGTAAGGCAGTCTTGAGTTTGTCATCACCTTCTTCCATCTCTCCAGGCTAAGCTGATGTTTACATAAAGGTTATTGAATTCCTTCTTCAAGGCCATTTCCATACTCCTCCACAATCACTCTGATAGAAATATCTAGAAGAAAATTAGTATCCTCCCAGTTTTTTGAACATCAGCTTCTATCACTCCCACCCTATAAAGCAAATTGTAAGAGATTGTGAGATAAGCAGTCCAGAACATCTGGAGTGGATGAGGTTGCCTACCCAGAATCCAAGCTTATTATTTAAGAACTGAGATTCTTGGTTTAATCATCTGAAAGCCAGTTACCTGCTTGCTAACAGTTGAATAAGAAACCCAATATTCTCTTATCCAGATTGCCGAGGTTTATTGTTTTGCTGTTTGTATATCTGTAGTATAGTATAGTGAATACTATTGGTTGTTTTTGCATAAAACACTTAAAGCACTAGAATGAAGACCCTTTTTCCTAATGTTGCACAAGATAGCTGCCTTTAGTTCATTATGAGTTAAATGCAGCTGTTTTGCTAACCCAGAATCCTGTACCCTAATCTGTACTCGAATATCTGAAGCACTGAAGAACTATTAATTTTCCCTATTTTGTTTCTTTCTTGGTGGGTGACTATGTATCTGACCATTCTCTAGCTAATGATAACAAGCAATCAAGCCAAGTTCATAAGGCTAGGGAGAGGGGAAAAGACACAGTAGGGAATGAGTAATGTAGAAATTACATCTCTTGCAGACTCACTCTTTTGCTTGGCACCAATCTGAAGGCCTGCACTGTATGTTATGCATTCCTTTCAAATACAGGTGATTCTCAGAGGACCAAATTACCTTCTTAAGGCCTTGTTCTCAGCAGGATTTTTCTTGTTTGTTTAGCTGAAACAGTGGGATTGTTTAAACTATGTACATGACAATCTGTCATCTCAGACCCCAGCAGAAAGAAATGATTTCTATCTGTTGATATTTCAGCAAGATGGTGATATTGACATTGCAATTATGTGGGAATCATGCCTTACATAGGGTGTCTTGTGATTTTATGTGTCCAGGATTGGGAGCATGGCCAACCAAGTGGCATCCTGAGTACTCCAGCCCACACTTTTGACAGTGACCCAGAGATCTCTGATGTTGATGAAGATGACCAAGAGACAGTCTTCAGCTCTATGGACATGCTGTCTCCCAGTGGTCACTCTGATGCCCAGACTCTTGCCATGATGCTGCAGGAACAACTGGATGCCATCAATGAGGAGATTAGGTATGGAATATATTGTCCAATTCAGGTGTATGTACCCTATATAATTTAGTTGGCTCTGTATGTATTCAAGGATCAGATTATATAAAGGCAGAAAAATGTGTGATTTATCTCCAAGAAATAAATTAGGAAGAGATATGCTAGATTGATACTTCCAAATGTTTATGTGTAGATGCTGAGGAGTTCTGTGAGCAGTAATGAGATGTTTGAGAGAAAATATCTCAGCAATTTCATTGGACTGCCTCCCAGAAATAGCACAAGTATTTCATTCATCCCTAATGTCATCCTTTTGAAGATCACAGTCTGGATAACATAGAGCAAAATCTATACTTTCTGTAATATATGAAAAAGTATTAAGTGTGTAATTTTAGTGTTCTCTCATCACTCAAAAACATGTTGCTGGAGGAGCAGGCCAAGAGGAAAAATAAAAATTAGAATCTGAGGACTCATCTATACATCCCCCTAATGGCAGCTCAAAAATGCCTTGCTAATTGTTCTTTAAGGTCATGTTCTCATGATGCTGCCTTCATCTCTTCCCTAGCCCATAGCTATGGCTGCATAACTTCGTATTTAGCTGATCTAAGATTAAAGTGGGGTTGTCCACCTTCTCCCCTCACAATCCTTGCTGTATACATAGTTTTTGGCTATATTGTCTGACAAGAAAGTTCAGACAATAGGTTCACACATAAAATAATGAAAGGAAAACCTAAACGTGATCTATCAGTTAAACCTAACATGTCAATCGGGGTAATGGGAGACAATCAAAGCTCAAGAGAAATCAAACACTAAAGAGCCAATTGGGGATGGGAAGATTCTACTCTGAGTTGGATTTTTAAAAGAGAAAGGGGCAGCTGCATTTTGGTTTTGTTTCACCTTTTTTCTCATGGGAGGAGCTGGAGCATCTCTTCCTGGGCTGCTCAGAACCAGGTAAGTAGCATCCCAAACCCCAGAAATCTGGATTATAGATCCAGGAAAAATATTGCAATCTAGGGAATGATGGCACTAGATGCAGATCAAACTTTGGGGGAGGGCAGTATTTTATAGAAAATTATTTGAGCTGTGTGCCTTTGCTGTACTTTGTTCTATTTGTTCTGCCTATACAGTGGTACCTCGGGTCACAAACTTAATTCGTTCCGCGACTCTGGTCACGACCCGAATTGGTCGCGACCCAAATCAAATTTTCCCATAAGGTTCAATGTAAATACGGTTAATCCGTTCTGACCCCTACGAATTTGGTCGCCAACCGATTTTGGTCGCGACCCAAATCAAATTTTCCCATAAGGTTCAGTGTAAATACAGTTAATCCGTTCTGAACCATGTTTTTTTTTTAAACCACAAAAATATGACACAAAGTACAGTACAGTACAGTACGAAGAGAGAGAACACTAACCTTGCTCAAGGCGACTTCTGGCGTGGAGGACAGGAAGGTGGGTGGGGAGGCAGTTATTGCTTGGAGGGAGATTCCCCCCCCGTACAGGAAGCCATGACCACGTGTGTCAGCAGGGAAAATGGCCGCGGATCCTGTTCGTCACCCGATGCGGAGTTCGCGAATGGAAGCAAAATTTTGCGAACGGTGCTGTTCGTGACCCGAATTGGCCGTGAACAGAAGCGTTCGTGACCCGAGGTACCACTGTATTTTATACATATGTATATGTTGTATATTCCTGCTGGGGCATAGCCATTGGGCTGGAACACATTCTTACTAAATTAGCACACTCATTCTCAAAGGATCATATATTTTCTTTTTTGCTTAAGCTATGAAAAGGAAGGAAGGCAGAGAGGAGGTCTCCATTTCACCTATTCCCAAATAATTAAGCATCAGAGAAGATTTCTTTGGGGAAAAATGGTTAGTGTCAGTAAACTGAAAAGACTGTCCCCAGGGGTGTGAGAGAATACAGTAGGAATTGTGGGAGAAGGTATACAGGCATACTGGCAGCAACTGTGGTGATGCCACAGCCAGGAACTAAGATCTGCCCAGTTCCTACTGGCTGCTTTTCAGCTACAGGTGCATACCTTATCTGGTATGGTTGCGGCGCATAACCCTCCATGGTCAGTTGGTTTGTGCAGCTGGGTTGACATGACAACTGGCTTCTGCAGGCAGCTGCCTGCATCATACCTGGCTGGTGCTTTCTGAAATGTAAATCAGTTCTTACATGAACTCCTGTTAACACATATTCACCACTCTTATGAAACAGTGATAGACCTGTTTGAAAACACATGTTCAGTACTTGATGAAAGCAAGTTTTTTTTTCTTCCTAGTGTTTTTCCTGCATGTGCAGGATCTGCTTCTTTTTCTGGATCAACCAAATGTTGATCCATTGGTTGCGACAGGAATTGACTGATTGGCTTGTCACCCGAGCCTGACGTTGGGAGCTGAGAGAGAGTGATTGGCCCAAAGTCACCTAGCGGCTTTCATGCCTAAGGAGGGACTAGAGCTCATGGTCTCCTGGTTTCTACACATCCTTTTCTTACGGACAGCTATGAAGATCAATGTGCAGTGCTGTTCCTAACACATTCAACTATAAATATATATAGAGAGAGAGTGAGAGTGAATGAGTGAGTTTTGGGGTGAAACAGAACACATTTCACCTGAAACTATTTTGTGTTATATCCTGCTTTTTCCCATGCCCCTCCACCATGCCAGTGACCTGTCAACCTGTTTCTTGGGATTTTTTTTTTTTTTACATATATATACCACTCTCCCAGAATAATGGTAGACATGTGTTCAGAGCTAACCCAGGTAACAAGCCATTGTTGCAGAGCACCTGTCTGCTGGCTGCCTATCATTTAGGCAACTTGAAGGATAGTACAGAACTTTTACTTTGTTTTAAATATGACCATTAAACTGGCTTAATGGTTATAATAGTTTTTGATGAAGGAAGAGTGCCTGGTCTCTAATTGGTAGGTTCCCATCATCCAATTCTACTGCACTACAGGGTTGAGGAGAGTGATTGGTGGTTGCGTTCCCTATTCAACAGGTGGAGCAGAAACATTGGTGTTGTAGGAAATGCAGCCACCAAATGCTGCCCATAACTTGTTCCATGTTAAACCTGTAAAGGCAGCACTGCTCACCAGCCTAATTATAAGGCAGAACAGAGACCAGCTCTTGGAACAGAGTGAATTATCCTGGCATAGTTTTGTGCCATCTCACAAACTGGAGGAAAGCATATTAAATAGTAGTAGGGAGTAGGGAGAAATCATATTAAATGCAAACTGGGTAGCTCCCACCCTGATAGCATTTTGGAGGGCCTTGAAAACCTGGTCTTGGACAAGATGGTAAATCCAGCCAACAAAAGAACTCACAAGGTGCTCCAGCCATCTGAGTTCTGTTGGCTGGATTTACCATCTCGTTTTTTATCTGCTTTTCCTTATTTGTTTTTTTGCTGGTGATGTTTTTGAATTGTGTTGTAGTTTATATTTTTTTTGTTGCATTGTGAGTCAACAGAGTTGGGTGGCACCAAAATCAAATAAATTGAAATGGTTGTCTGGATGCATTCTAAGTTAAGCTGCCTCAGTCCCATAGGTTGTTTCCAAGGGGGCAGTTAGAGCATGGTGGAGGGGCAGTCCCAAATTACTGATTATTTTATTGATGATTGTTGGTTTTGATTGTTAACAGCCATGCGTCCTCGTGGAGTATAGTGATATAGACATATAAACAATAAATAAATAAATAAAATATGGTGAACCAACATGGTACCAAATAGAAACATATATTATCTCAAATGAGTCTGCTGCTGAGTCAGGTAGAAGTTAATGAGCAATTCTATTTCTATCACCATCTCAATCTCATTGTTGAAAGTCCATAGCAAACATTTTTGGCTCTGCTGCCTGCAAGAGATTTTTTTTTTAAACTAATGACAAATCTGATTTTACCAAGGCTTTGCCTAAGGTCTGCAGTGACATACAGGAAACAAATCCAATGGTGGGCTTAATTTTGTAATGGAAATTGCATTACATTAATTTTGTCATGAAAGTTATACTGATAATTCTTCAAGAAGTAAACAACAGATAGTCATGGATTAAAGCACAAGGAAGTTCAGTGTATGGAGATATTTGACCACATCACGATTTTGAGTTATAATAAAAAGATTAATGTTCTAGCATTTTGGATTCTGAGAGTATTGAAAACGTGGGCTATGGGTAAGGAACGCAACAGAACAGTTTAAGATAGTATGGAGAAATGTTTAATAAGATAATTTTAAAAATGGGTCCTTGTACTTGCTTGAGTGAGTACAAGTAAGCCTGCTTAACGATATAAATTGTTCCAGTTTCTTTGGGTATAGTACATAAACACACTATACTGAATTGCTCTGTGAACTAGAATTGTGTTTTACATAGAAACCTTGAATACTTAGAGTACTGTGCAGAAATTTTAGGCAGGTGTGAAAAAATGCTGTAAAGTAAGAATGCTTTCAAAAATATATATTGTAATTGTTTATGTTTATCAATTTATCAATTTACAAAATGCAAAGTGAGTGAACAGAAGAAGAACCCAAATCAAATCAATATTTGGTGTGACCACCCTTTGCCTTCAAAACAGCATCAATTCTTCTAGATACACTCGCACACAGTTTTTGAAGGAACTTGGGAGGTAGGTTGTTCCAGACATCTTGGAGAACTAACCACAAATCTCCTGTGGATGCAGGCTACCTCAAATCCTCATGTAATCCCAGACAGACTCGATGATGAGATCAGGGCTCTGTGGGGGCAAAACCATCACTTCCAGGACTCCTTGTTCTTCTTTACGCTGAAGATAGTTCTTAATGACATTGGCTGTATGTTTGGGGTCGTTGTCCTGCTGCAGAATAAATTTGGGGCTAATCACAGGCCTCCCTGATGGTATGGCATGATGGATAAGTATCTGCCTGTATTTCTCAGCATTGAGGACACCATTGATCTTGACCAAATTTCCAACTCCATTTGCAGAAATGCAGCCCAAAACTTGCAAGGAACCTCCACCATGCTTCACTGTTGCCTGCAGACACTCATTATTGTACCGTTCTCCAGCCCTTCGGCAAACAAACTGCTTCCTGCTATAGCCAAATATTTCAAATTTTGACTCATCAGTCCAGAGCACCTGCTGCCATTTTTCTGCACCCCGGTTCCTATGTTTTCGTGCATCGTTGAGTTGCTTAGCCTTGTTTCCACATCAGAGGTATGGCTTTTTGGCCACAATTCTTCCATGAAGACCACTTCTGGCCAGATTTCTCTGGCCAGTAGATGGGTGTACCTGGGTCCCACTGGTTTCCTCCAGTTCTGTGCTGATGGCACTGCTGGACATCTTCTGATGTTGAAGGGAAGTAAACATGCTGTGTCTTTCATCTGCTGCATTAAGTTTCCTTGGCCAACCACTGTGTCTACAGTCCTCAGTGTTGCCCATTTCTTTGTGCTTCTTCACAAGAACTTGAACAGCGCATCTTGAAACCCCAATCTGCTTTGAAATTTTTGCCTGGGAGAGACTCTGCTGATTCAATCTACTACCTTGTGTCTTTCATGGTTATGACCTGTGACCTGAAACAACCTCACCTTAGTAGCAGAGTTTGGCTGTTCCTCACCCAGTTTTAAGCCTCCTACACAGCTGTTTCTGTTTCAGTTAATGACTGTGTTTCAACCTACATATGAAATTGATGATCATTAGCACCTGCTTGGTATAATGGGTTAATCATACACCTGACTCTAATCCTACAAGATCCCTGATTTTGTGCAAGTGTACAAAGTGTGCAAGTATAAGAATTGATGCTGTTTTGAAGCCAAAGGGCAGTCACACCAAATACTGATTTGATTTAGATTTGTATTCTGTTTTCTCACTTTGCATTTTGTAAATTGATAAACATAAACAATTACAATATATATTTTTGAAAGCATTCTTACTTTACAGCATTTTTTCATACCTGCCTAAAACTTTTGCACAGTACTATATATCTGTTCCTGCTTAAGAAAAATAGTAAAATCCCAGCTGAGATTAAATTTATGATCTGGTCTAGAATGATCCAGGAGGAGAAAGAATCAACCGAACTGCGGGCTGAACAGTTAGAGAGCCGTGTCACCAGTGGTAGCATGGAAGCCCTAAATCTGACACAGTTACGCAAGAGAGCATCCATTCCCACATCTTTAACTGCCCTGTCCCTGGCAAGTTCATCTCCTCCTGTCAGTGGACGTTCTACTCCAAAACTCACCTCTCGCAGCACAGCTCAGGACCTTGATCGAATATGCAGCATGACCCTGGTAAGCATGGAAAGAAAAGGAGAAAAAATGTGTTTGTCTGGGAAGGAAGTGGGGTTTTCGATGATATGCTATGCTCCCTACAATGCTGTCATGGTGTCTTATAAGGGCCTGTTGTATTGCCCAGCTACTAAAGCCTTTGGCATTTCTAGTTTATTTAGTATATAAAGCTATTTAGTCTAATAATACAATGCCACACTGACCTTTTTTTTCTCTTGACAAGTCCTCCTCCACCATGGCTGCTGCTCATAGTTTCTTTAGCCCTCCCTAGTGCCAGTTGTATTGAACAGTTTGCCACCTGCTTCCTAGAGTCATTTTGAACTAACTTCCACTGTTTTTATGTCAATCTTTTGACAGCCAAGTGATTTGAGGAAACATCGGAGAAAGCTACTTGTGAGTCTGTCCATTTCTTTGCTCTTATTTGCGGATTTATATTCTTGCACCTCTTCTGTCACTTATATGCTTTTCTATTTCCCTGCTAACTCTGTTATGTGTGTTGAGCAGTTGTTCTGCACTGGTGTAATGGAACTACATGGAATGTAGTTGAGCTACATGGACAGAATGGAATGTATTCTGTCATCTTAAACATTGGGTAGTCTAAGTTATAACATAGCAGTTGTATCTTCTGAACAATAAAATTGTACTGAAAATATTTTAAAGAATAAAGCAATGTTTATTCTGGCTATTATCTGAAAGTGGGTCATTCTCAGATGCAGGTAAAATATTACCATATAGCTCTATGTGTTGTTTTGTTTGTCCTACATATAAGTATTGATGTTCTGCCATAAATATAGAGCGTTTAGTTATTGCAGATGATCAAGGAACTTTTTCCAAATTAAGTTTTGTTGCAGAGAGATTATGCATCCTCTGCTTCAAGACATTCAAATCAAAATAGATTGCTGCTGAGAGGTTATAAGTAGTAGTTACTGTGTGTGTGTGTGTGTGTATGCTTGTATGTATGTATGTGTATATATCTATATGTCTATATATATCTATATTAGATTCATATAAATAGTACCTATGACATTATATATAGCATCCACACCCCTGTGCTAATTTGTGAACTGTTAAAATGGTTTACAATATCACACTTTTCCCAAGTCTGCATCTTCTGTCAGATGAATAGAAACTTTTCTCAGTGTCTTCCTGTATGTTTCTAGTAAAGTCATATTGAGTACTTGCTAGGGTAGAAAGGCAGGGTATATATTAAATAAGTTATTAGGCAAACTTTGAAATCCAAAGTCCCAAATACAGTAATTCAAGGTAAACTTAACTAAGTAATATAGTAGGAAGTGTACTGTAAAAAGTAAACTAGACTGGAAGGTTTAAAACAAATATCTTTAGATACTTTAGATATTAGAAAAGTATCTAGTATCTTTAGATACTAGAAAAGATTTAAAGGATAAGACTCTGCAAGGCAATAAACAGCACAGCAAGGACAAGAAAAAGCACAGAGTGCTGATTTCCCATATCTGTGCCACATCCCATAACCTACAATAGGCTAGAGAATATTCAGGTCTTGAGTTGTATACAGAGAATGTCTTTTGTGAGAGGTGGAGATCTTGCAAACTGGTAAGTTTCTCTTCATTGCATTTCTGCATACTTAAATTGGGACTTGGGGTTTGATGTTTAAATCCATATCTCCCTTTAAGACAATGATGCTCCTGCCATACTCCTACTATTCCTTGTATGCTTCCACCTGCTTCTCCATTTTATACATCTTTGTCTTTAGCCAGAATGCTTGTTGATTCTATGCTCAGAGTAAATCAGTTTGGAACCAATTCCCGTTTCAGAATTAGTGTTTTCTCTGTCAAGTGTCTATATCTTATTTCTCCTATTGAAATGTCTTTGTTCTTTGTTCCTGGATGCTTAGATAACTTTACTTTCGGTGTCAAATTCTGTTCATTTTAAGAATGATTTGTGTTATAGGATATGCTGAATCAGTTTCTTGCTGATTTCCCAGTGATAGTGTGGAAATTTCTATGAGTGAGAATTGTAAAATATTTTTATGCGGTAGTAACAGTGGCTTTGTTGAAGACCAAGTTCTGGGGAAACAGTGTAGTATACTGATACACCTTCTACTTTTTTTTTTTTTGGTCACTTTTCTGTTATTTTTACTTATGCAAGCAGTGTTCTTTAAGCTGTCCTTCAGATGGTTTTGAATGGGCAGCTTCTGCAGGGTACTTCTCCCAGTCCTGCTGATGGGGTCCCAGGTCTTTGGCTTAGGTAGGAAATTGCCAGCTCCCATCCCTCGAAATGCATTTGAGATTGCTATTTCAAGAATGATCCTTTTGCCCAAAGAATACTTTGTATCTGATATAATCAGATGTGAGTTGCTGTTTAAATGATTCCAAGTCAGAGGCTCCTGTCCTGATTGCTACACATTACTGATTCCAGATTGTTGATGTGTCACAATCTGTCTCCTCCTTCCTGTTGCTGTGGGTTCTATTGCCTCATATTATGACGATATCACTCCAAATGGTACTTATAATTATTACTTGATCATCTAGCCCTTTGGCTCGGCATGCAGTAAGCAGTAGCCCCCATGATATACTTGATGCATTGATTCTGTTCTGCCTTCTCCTTTAATTAACTAACAGGTTTCTGATAAGTGTGCTGGAGATTGGAGGGAAGTTTTTAGACAGGAATCTCCGGTCTGATTTTACCTTATCTGTTCAGACACCAGCTGGTCGAGATGAGAGTCGAGAAGATAAAACCACCATCAAATGTGAGACTTCTCCTCCTTCTTCACCCAGGAGCCTGAGGCTGGAGAAACTTGGACATCCTGCTTTTAGTCAAGAGGAAGGCAAGAGGTACATATGCCTGGGGAGGGAAGAGATGCATTCTGTCAGTTATAGGTTGTCAGATATACTCAACTATACTAGGTGAAAAGGCAGATTACATATTTTACAAAAGTGTTTTTAAACTTTTTCTCTGTTGAACTGGGATGGACAGAGACGTTATTTATCCAACATACTACATCTCTAAAAGCTTCTTGAATAATGTAACTAATACTAATTTTTCCTCCTACGTTGAGGACTGGGAGAAGAACAATAACTAATGTGCTTTGTGGACTGAAAGATTGATGGTACATCACTGGAACATTAGTACTAACCAGTGATATATGGAAATGTCCCCATAAAATAGACTGAAGCTGAGTAGATAGGCAAATGCTAATTTTCTTTTCATAATTATTCTTTGCGTCTTGGCTGTAATCTTGATTGCCACACATGAAGACAGTTTAAGATATAGATATTGGATCATCTACTGGCTGCTGATGAAACAAAAGGTGCAAGTAATAGTATTCTTATGCAATTATTAAGAAGAAAGAGGTATTAGGTATTAAGAAGAAAGGGGTATCAACAATTGCTGATTTCCAAAATTTAGTCTTTTCACTTCCCTTTGCTTTGCTTCAGTGTGTTTTTAATCATGCTTTTCCCTGCCACAGTGGTAAGTAGTTGAGGTGAGGAAGATGGATAGAAAATCTGTTCATAAAAATCTTATTATATAACATTCTGTGGGTGATCAGTCTGTAACAGAAAATCTTGGGGTTCCTTTCTGGGTTTTAATTATTCTAACTATATTCTTCGCATCTGAAAGAATTATGGAGCTGTTAATCTTCCACAGAACAAATTTCAAATGTATATCTCAGTTGTGTTTTCTCTAGATGTTTTGCACAATATTGATGCTAGCTGCTGCCCTCCCTCACAAACAGAGGTTAGCTGGATATGGTACTCTGAGAGAAACAAGAGTTTTTTGAAAAAAGAGAGAGAGGGAAATGAGACTGACCCCAAGAGGAGAATGGACCTTAACTTCACTATAATGAGATCATGAACTTTTCCTTCACATCCTTTAGTTCTCTGGAGGATCAAGCAAGTAACCCCAGCAGCAGTAATAGCAGCCAGGATTCACTGCATAAAGGCTCCAAGAGGAAAGGCATCAAATCTTCTATTGGGCGCTTGTTTGGAAAGAAAGAAAAGGGGCGCTTAATCCAGCTGAGCAGAGAAGGCACTACTGGGCAAGGTAATTGATTCTCTTCACCTTTTCTAAGTGAAGAAATCCCACAAATTTCTTGGGCAGTTGACCATTTAGCACATAGGGCTGTCTTTCTATTTTAATTGGAAGAGCAGAAAATAATATGATGGGAACAATAAAAACAACACTCACAATGCCAGTTAAATCTCAGTTTTCCTCAGTTTTACATATACCTGGATTATCTTTCCATTTGATTCAGTTGCTGAACATTTAATAAATATAATAGCTGTAGAGGTGCATCAAAGGCATTAAAAAGAAATAATACAGAGTTGCAAAATGTATGTTGATTATATTCCACTAAAATCAATAAATGTTAGCTGTTGGCCTATCAATATGATTGCAGTAATGGTGTTTTCTAAAGAGGAATTTGAACTGTGAATTGTCAGAAGCAGTGGATGAAGTTAATGGCTTGATCACATAGAACTCTTGGATGCATAGGGAGCAGCAGGGCGTACAATAGCAGAAGGAAGGGAATTTGCCAAAGGATGCACTTGCTTCATTCAACTTTTTTATCAGGATGGAAGAGGCCATTTACATCAATGAGTCCAATCCCTTGCTCAGTGCAGGAATCCAAATTAAAGCATCCCCAAATAGTTACCTAGCCTCTGTCTGAACTTCTGTACTGAACAGATGCCTAACACCCTTCTGGATAATTGATTCCATTGCTGACTTCTAGACTGAAGTGTCAGAAATGCAAAAAATTGGTCACCTTTTTTTAACATACAGTATTGGAAGGTGAGCACTAAGCTTATCTTTAATCGTATTTATAATTATAATCTATCTATTTGCCTAAATTGGCGCATATTATTGTGAGCAAGAATTACTGGATGAGATCACTGGTGGAGGGTTGAAAAGTTTTGAAGCAAAGGACTAAGAGTACAAACATTTGCAAAAGCATGCCATGGTTTAGCAATCAATGAGAATGACGATTTAGCATGGTGTCACAATCGTCTACAAAAGATTGCAAGAATAGGAAAGAAGGTCCTGGGGATCCTGTTTATTTTTGTCTGTGTGCATCATTTCATTTCAGCTACTTTCAAGAAATGGGAATGGAACAATAATGGCTGATGGTAGTCTAATTAGGCACTGGTAAATACAGTGGAGGCAGGGAGTGATAGACCTGGATATTGAATGTAACAATTTAATGGAAACCATGGGAAGGCGCAGAAGCAGAAGTGGAAAGTTCTGGATGGACAGGAATGTGAAAAACAAATTTAAGGAAGAAAGGACCTTAGCTGGGACTGTGGATTAAAATAGGGCCACAATAAAACAGTGGTTACTAATGTACATGAGGAAAGTGAACATTGGATGAGGATGAGAGATAATTTTATAATTGTATATAATATTTAAGAATCAGTGTATTGCTTTGGTACTCTAAAAAGAATCTCTTAAAGCCTGTACTGTTGGACTCTCATTATGTATACTGTGTAATATCAAACCTTCAAATTTAAATTGAGCTAAGTAGAGTTTGTCTACTATTGCAAATTACTGAATTTAAATTTCTTGATATCAAATTGGATGCAACAGCTGAGAACATTTGCATCAAATTATTTGCTGAGTAGGCAAAATAGTTTCAGCTTTTGAGGCTTTTTAAAATAGTACTACTTTTATATATCACGAGGAGTATCTACTCTAATTCTTCATCTGTTATGTTTCATAGTTTTGCTAACAGATTCAGAGATGAACATACAGGACTCTCTTGGTCTTGGCAAGCTAGGAGCACAAGCAGAAAAAGACCGACGGCTCAAAAAAAAGTGAGGACAGTTTTAATGACTGTCTTAGTAATTATTGTAGCAATTATTGTAACTTTATGTCTTGATTTGGGTATACTCTTAAGAAAATTGTGGCTCACTGTAGAATATTTGGGGGATATTTTAGCACAAACTCTCACATTGACTGGATTGAATTATCATCCTAGAATAAGCTCATTTCTTTTTCTGAAAGAAATTGTGAGAAAAGCTTGCTTAACTGCTTTGTGAGAACTAATAGAGGTGAATATGTGTAGCTCAGGGTTGAACTGTGGAGTCCTTGGGGTTCTCTGAGCTTGGTTCTTTTCTTGCAAACGTTTCATTACCTGGCTAGGTGCACTGAAGATGTTACCTAGCTGGGTAATGAAATGTTTGCAGGAAAAGAACCAAGCTCAGAGAACCCCAAGGACTCCACAGTTTGTGAGAACTATTCTATTATCTTCTGAAGAAATACTTGATAACATTTTCAAGTTTCTTAAAGAAACAGATTAAGAGAATAGCTACTTTAACTAGAGAGATGGAGATATTCATGGAGGGCAGCTTAACAACAACAAAAAAAAGAGGAAGCTCTGAAGCTTCATGATTCCTATTTTTCAAGTGCTATCTTCTCTTTACTGAAACTATTCTAAAAGGATTAGCACAGTTTTTGAGAATAGACTTGCCTGTCACTATCTGGGCAGGTGATCAAGACATACCTCTTTCAAAATCTCCCTAAGAGCCCATTCAGCTAAAACAAAATCTGGATTACCTGTCTTTCCCCAGATTTTTATGACCAATGGTCAAGTATCACATTTGGCACCTACTCACTTCCTAGAATATGATAATCCTTTATATACAGGAAGCTGACTCTGCTTCTGATACTAAAGACCACCGTTCCACACTCATTATATGTAACTCTATAGCTGCTACCTGCCAACTAAGACAAAGGCAAAAGGCTTTTTAACTCCCTTTTGCCAAGGAATAGAAGCCAATTTTCTTTTTATGCACCCTAGCTGCTCATTCTTGTGTCTTATGCCAAAGCACATATGGCATTGAACAGCTGAGATGTGTGAAGGAGGGATGTTGCCAAAATGTCTATCAGTATTCATACTAGAAAGCTGTTGCTAGCTATTCCAGTTTTGCTTAGTGAACTCAAAATATATGATCAGGGTACAATAATAGCTAATTATTAAATAATAGCTAATAATAATAGCCAGCTGGGTGACTTTGGGCCAATCACTCTCTATCAGCCCAACTTACCTCACAGGGCTGTTGTGGGAAAAATAGGAGAAGGAAGGAGTATTAGGTATATTCGCCACCTTGAGTTATTTATAAAAATAATAAAGGCAGGATACAAAAAAATTTTAAAAAAAACCTCAAATGGTATTAATTGCATATTGCATACTTTCCTGCTGCCACATTCTGTGGGATAGCTTGCTAAATCTGCTATCAACTGTTTAAATATAATTTCAGTTTTGGGTTTTTGTTTGTTTTTCTGGAGGAGTGCACAGCTAGCAAAAATTGTTGTATTACTGCTTCCTTTTCCAGACATGAACTTTTGGAAGATGCTAGAAGAAAGGGTATTCCTTTTGCTCAGTGGGATGGCCCAACTGTGGTCTCCTGGTTGGAGGTAAGCTTCCTTTAGCTATTCAGTTTGATTAATCATGTTTGGCAGGTAGCCTGAGTTCTTAGTGGATAGATATTTTTGGAAACTGCTATTTCATATCTTGAGTGAAGGCAAATGAAGATGTTTTGGGGAAGTATTTGCAAATAGAAGTTACATTTTACACATTCATAGTGTGAGGACCTGAAGCTTTATCATCATTCTGAACTGACTTTGCAATATAATCACATGCCCAGATCTTTTTGCTGTGCTGTGTTGCAAAATGAGGATGATGGGCGGCATATAAATTTAATAAACAAACAAATAATAAAATCACTGCACTATCTTTGTGGTTTTTAATCCACCTGGGATCATTTTCTAAGCAGAGGAGTGTGACTGTGTGTAATAGCAGTAAAAGTGAGCAGGCAAGTTATGGAAGGTTTTGCCTACTCTTTGCCCCAAGGGTCAGCTGAAGATAATCACTTTCTCAAGTTTGAAATATGTGCAAATATATATAATCTCACAAACTTTAAACTATACTAATAAGAGAACTATTTTTCTGCTTAGATCCTGTCATATTTAAATAAAAACATTGAAAATATTACATAAATGTAAAGCTTAAATACTTTTTCAGCATTTTTGTTTTGACAAAAAAGCCCCAACCTTTAATAATTCACCATAATGTATTTTATACCATGAAATGTGGAGATAATAGAAGAGGTATACAGCATTGTTATAAGAAACCAAAGAAGTTAATATAGTCAGTACAAATCTCATCTTTCAGTGCTTTTGTTCACTGTAAATTCTTAGTATGTGAAACTGTTACACGTGTGCGGGTTGGAAACGCAGACTCATCTCTGGCCTTTTATGTTGTAGCTTTGGGTGGGCATGCCTGCCTGGTATGTTGCAGCTTGCAGAGCTAATGTGAAAAGTGGTGCGATCATGTCTGCCTTGTCAGATACAGAGATCCAGAGGGAAATTGGAATTAGTAATGCTCTTCACAGGTTAAAACTGCGCTTGGCAATTCAGGAAATGGTATCACTCACAAGCCCTTCTGCTCCACCCACCTCCAGAACAGTAAGCACTTCATCTTGGGTTCTTGGGATTTATAAATTGGGCTTCCTTTCCATATTTAATGCTAAGAACTTGTATTTGAAGGGATGTAAACCAAACACATAGCCCTTTAGTCAGACTGAAGACTGCGGGTTCCAGCTAAAATTCTGATAAAAACTGGAATCCCCATATCCTTCAGAGAAAGTCAATTGTATCATATCCTTTCTGCCCCATTGTAATATATGCTTGTAAAATGAATGAAGGATACTGTGCCTTTTCCCTTTCTCTATGCTTGCCAGAAATCAATTCAAAGTAGCTTTGTATGAAGTGCTGAATTATTGTTGTTATTCCCATTTGTAACTCGACTTTCTGGCAAACTTAAATGTGCATTTCTAGTAGCAATGACAGCTCTTCCTAGATGGGTTCGTTTTTGGTGAACAATGCTAGGTTGTTCCTGAAATGTAGTGATATACTTGCTTTGCATTCCTTGCTTGCTGTGTAAGAAATATTAATACTGTAGGCAGAAATATATGGAATAATACGTATTGAGATCCTTTCCCATACCTCCAGAATAGGCAGAGCAGGCAATAGAAAATTGAAGAAGGAGGCTAAAGCTGTAGGTCTTTTATTATGGAATTTCTAAAAGATGCTTCCTTCACTCCAGTTTGGCTTGGTACTACAACAGTCCAGGTTTACTACCTGGGAGAAAATATCCTTATATTACAAAACCATAGTTAGTATTTGGCATGGGTGTCAACAGGGTGTGATGAAAGAAATCAAGATGGCAGACACCCCTGGTATTTGGATAGAAGACCATCAGGAGGCTATAGACTATTGACATTGTGGAATAGTGCTAACTACTTCCATAATGTTATAAAAGAAAACAAGTTGTCTCCAGGAATTGAGTTCAACTCAAGGGAGCCTTTACTGTTTTGACATTGCCACAGCCATTGAATCTATGACAGCTATGCCCATGTAGCATTAGCTTGGAGTTGAAATGTTTTATTGAAAATTCCTTGCTTTCCTATTCATATGTGTCATATCTTCCCTGTAGTCATCTGGAAATGTCTGGGTTACTCATGAAGAAATGGAAACCATGGCTACTTCAACCAAAATGGTAATTTTTTTTCTGTGTAAGAGAATTCTGCCATCTTGTCCTCACTGAAAGTGATAGGAAAATAATTTTGCCTCAGGTTAAAAGATAAGAGTTCAGCTATGACCAAGCAACTGAATTCTTTGTTTTGAATAAGAAGAATCTTTGAAGCACTGTAAGGGAATCGTATCAATTGTTGCAAGCCATGTTGGGAAATCTCAGAACAGTTGGAAGATGGGGCATAATTGGCCAATAGGAACAAGAGAAACATGTTGACCTATCTGATATTTTTTCTTATTTAACTATTTGTGTGGACAGCATATCCTTAAATATCTAGCACATGCTTTTTGATGACTGTGTGTGGCATTTTATTTAAATCTGTTTGCAGCTCTGAGAACAGAGTGGTTTCTTGTAATAGAAAACGCAGCATATACATTTCTTTATAGATAAGCAAAGAAATATATTATTTGCCTATTGACACCATTCATCCAAATCAGCATTTGGGCAAAGACACTTGTAAGACCACCACAGTTTGGCTACCCATTTTGATAGAACCTTAGGAATGGAAGCTATCAATTAACAGAGTTTTGAGTCTGTTTACTCAAGTTGTATAAGATATATAATATATTGCTTAGGCCCACTTTCTACAACCTGTTTTCCATCAGATTTATTAACTTCAACTCCCATAAATCCCAGCCTCCACAGCTAACAAATGGAAGGCATGTGGTTAGGGATGGCTTGCTCAAACTTCAGCACATTCTTGAGAGATACAAAATGCCAACCACAGTGAGATCCTCTAAATCAGAAATAGTGAATAATGAGAGCCTCCAAAAGAATTTATCCTCTTGTAACCATGTTTATGTGAGAATGTTCTGATCATTTTGATGATAGACAATGCTTTATTGGGGGAAAAAACAGACATTGTATGCGATACCTGACTTTACTTATTTTATTGACATGCTGCACTGTCACATTTAGGATACTGAGGAAGGCAGTTGGGCACAGGTGAGACCCTGGCATTATCTTGTGGTTTTTTTCCTCTGTACCTGGAAATACAAAGCTCTTTAGTTTCCAGAGAAATGGAGTTATGTACAAATATGAACCATCTGATTATATCAGACTGTCCTTTTGAGCAGTTTCTCTAGATTCATTTAAGAACCTCTTAGAGAATAATGGAAACAAATGCAGATTACTTGAAAACCTTACTACCTTTCTGGTTACTATCAAATAGGGAAGGTAGTTATATTTCATTTAATAATAGCTAATTCCTTGTCAAGTCTTCAAAATATTTCACTAACTTCTATATGTTTAGGATATCAACATATAAAACCTGCTACATTGATTTTATTGATACTTTTCATTTAATTTTAGCATTACTTATTCCTAGCCAGATTCTTTACTCTTTCTGTTTCTCTATATACAGTAAACTGGGAAAATATCTGTAGTGTATTTTTTAACTTTCTTTAAAAAATCAGATACCTCTCTTGTTTGACCAGCAGAAGGTAAAGTTTAAAGAATTTTGTCAGGCATGAATAGGGAATAATTCTCCTTTCTTTTCAGTTTTTGATTCCTTGCGACTGAAAACTTTGACAGCTGACAGGATAGAGCTATAAGATCTTCTGAACCAGACATTTCAGTGATAACTCAGTAGCTTACTTTACCTATTAATTCAGTGGTTAGCAAGTAACAAATCCTATTTTATTGTGTCTTCAGACTCAGATAAGATTAATAATCATATAAAAGTATCCCTGAAGATAAGTTCAGTATTATAAAACTATGCAGTGTATTTATTCCTAAGGTGTTGAAAACAGAATACAAATGCTTTATTTGTCTTTAAGGTTTCTCAACTATGGCATACTTACATTGCAGCATACATTGTACATGGTGCATAATACTCAGGTAGTCGATTTGAGACCTTGTTACAAATGTCAGATGTATGTCATCCTGTCACATATTGAAAAATGTGTTTGAAGCTGTTTAATTCGGATGTTGCAAATTATCTCAAATCTACTGAAAATGGTCCTGAAGCATTTTTAGGCTATTATATCACTCTTATCTCTGTGGCACAACTCACTAGTATATATCATTAGGAATTTTATATCTAAGATATAAGAGTTCCATATCTCTGGGAGATTTTCTATACTTAAATGTTCTAACTCCAATCTGTAGGCCATCCAGTCAGGATTCTGTCTGTATTACTAATAGGTACTTATATGTACTGTATGTTGCTTGCTTTTTCTTTTCTTTTTTTCTTTTTTAAACTTTCACAGACTCTGGCTTATGGGGACATGAACCATGAGTGGATAGGGAATGAATGGCTTCCTAGTCTAGGTCTCCCACAGTATCGCAGTTACTTCATGGAATGTCTTGTGGATGCACGAATGTTGGATCATCTGACTAAGAAAGACCTTCGGGTACACCTGAAGATGGTAGACAGTTTCCATCGGTAAGCAAGTTTTCTTGGGACGTAAGCTGAAGTACTCTTGCAACCACCTTAAATTCCTATAGTCAAAGTGGGTGTCATTTTTTTCAGGTGAAGGCCACATTTGGTTTTGGAGAAATATAACAGGCCCACACTCCAGAAAGAAGTGAAGCCTGGACAGAAACCAAATCTGATTTCATGTTATTTAACAGGGCTGTGCAATGCTTTGGATTCAAAGGCAAAAAGGGCCTTTGGATGCAAACATAGCAATTGTCTGAAACTCGTTAAATCAAACATATCTTTCTCAGAATCCCACTTCAGCTCCAGAAGGCAACCATGGGGAAAAAAAAATGAAGCTGCTTCAAGTAGTTGCAATATGATGCTCCATGAGTACAGCTGCATGCTCCAGAGCACCTTTTTGCCTTTGAATCTGAAGCACTAAGTGACTTGATTTTTACATTTAAATTATTTCAATGCAATTAATACTATTTCTCTGCAGTTATATGTTTAATAGTTATCCTGATTTATCATATTGAAAGTTAAGATAATTAAACATTTGCAAACAAATATTAAATGTCTCTGAGGCCCATATCCTAAATTTGATTTGATTTAATTTAATTAAAGTTGAAATTTAATGGTTTTGATATAGTTACTCCCCATGTATTTAATAACTTTCTGCTTCTGTTACATTAAAAAAGCTACAATTTAGTGGCAGCTTGTGGAGAGGCTCTGGAAACTGCATTCCATGCTTTTGAGAATTGCATGTGACCCTAGAAGTTCAACTTGTACACTCTGGCTTTTATCAGTCCTTCCTTTGAATGAAGAGCAATAATGACAGGCATGGTAAGAGCTTTTTAGGCTGGGTAATAGCATATCCCATAAGTATTAAAACTCTCAGATTATAATACATTAAAGCCAAAAATCGGAAAATTGGATCAATAGGGTAGACAGTTTGATATTTTTGAAACAGTATCAAAAGTTGCTATGTATTTTTGCCATAGGCTAAAACACATATTCACATGCACACCTCTTGAAAGTAAAAGTGGTTGGAAATTGATATGCCTTGTTCTAAGTATTGCATTGTTGCAGAACAAGTCTCCAGTATGGAATTATGTGCCTGAAGAGACTGAACTATGATAGAAAGGAGCTGGAGAAGAGGCGGGAAGAAAGCCAGCATGAAATCAAAGGCAAGTAGCAATTTAGAAATGTATTCAAGGCAAGCTGTAAAACAGTCTATAATTCAGACTTTGAATTATAGTTTTTGAAGCTGCTTTTCCTTCCTATTTTTCTTTTTCAGCCAGAAAAGTCAAATCTGTTTACGAAGTATGGATCCTTGTTTAGTTGATGCTTACAAAATCAGTTTTCCTAGTTGTAGAGAGTAGAAGTACTCCAGAGGCTTTCCAGTTGTTGGCTTTTCAGCAGGATTTATTGTGCTTGAAACCTGTCACAGTTTTACCACTTTAATCATTTTATTTTATTGTACTTCGGTATTTTTCCAGTTGTTTTATACATTATGCTCACATGTCCTTGCAGGGAATTCTGGCTTTGATGGAAGGTTGGAGTCTTGGAGTATAGGTAACTCCCAAGTTTCCTTTCCTAGAAAGTTGATCCAAGACACAATTCCTTGCTCTAGTTACAACTGAATTAACATGCTGAGGAAATGAAATAATGTTGATGTTATAGGCTTATTAACTAGGGTTGTGCAGAGGCTACTTGTTCCAGCTTAGGAGCCTAGTCCAAAGCTCTAGAAATGCCCTGATCCTGCCTGAATCACAACCAAGGTAGTTTATTTCAACTTCATAATCCGATCTGAGATGAGACTTGGAAAAATTTTCCCTGGTCTAACAAAACATAAATGGCATTAACTAATATTTTCACATAATGGAATGAAATTCTCACAGTGGGTCATTTGAAATAATGACGCTTGCTAAATTTAATCAGAAATAAAGAATAAGGCTATACTCTTTTAACCACTAATTAGTACATAAATGCCTGTTATTTGGGGGAGAATGTGATAAAATTTGCAATAGTTAGCCCTATGGGGGGCTAATTATCAACTAGATGTTGAGGGTTTTTGTGCAGAACAAAGGCATGCTTATAAGGAATGATAATGTCTCTCTGAAAAACTGCAGGAATTGGTTGTTAGTGCTCTAAGTGTAAGTGGAAGGGATTAACCCACCAATCTTTCTGTAAAATAAATAAACAACTGCTCAGGTTGAGAAATTGAGCAGCAGTGATGTGGAGTGAATAGTAAAACTAAGTTCTTTCTACCTATTTGGTCAATCAAAGGAGACCTGAACAGAAGGATTACTCTGATTAGAAAACATTCCTATTATTTACTGAATCCAGTACTCCACATTTACATATTTTTAATACATAATGTGATCTCCTTTTTCTGTTTGTTTTTTTGGCACTCAGTGGGTTCAAACTGGCTAAAAATAAAATAATTTAAATAAAAAAAAATATTGGCATTATTAAAACCTCTGAATGAGGGACTTTTTGGGAGATTGAAACAGTGTAGCTGAAGAATATAAAGTATAACATATAGGTACATTATACCTATACATTATATACTATAAAGTATAATGTATTGATACCTAAAATATCTTACAATTTTGCTGCCTATGGGAGTACATTTTCTTACAAAAGAACATACCCAAACCCTTCATCCTTCATCAGAAGCTATCCTCCAAAACTCTTTTATAGTAGCAGCTGATAAGATTAACTCAATCATGCTGTTCTGCATATGGAATGCCTCACCAGAGATGCTTGTCTGGCACCAACTTTAGTACTGTATTATGTCTGCAAAGTTAGTATCATCTAAGCAAAGTTATTTATTTCCTTAGGTATTATGGCATATTGTAAATATTCTTTATTGTATTTTGTTGTTTTCTGTTTTTATTGACTTTGCTGATTTTATAGCTGCTGCTTATGTTATTTCATATTGTTAGTTTGTTGAATTTTACTGTGTTTGTTTTCATTGTGTTCATTTATATCCACTGGATAGTTACCATATGTCTGGAGCACTTCTGTTCCACTTGCTACATCTTCTTTCTGGACTGTCTTCAAGACAGAGATTTAAACATAGATTTTTGGTGTATAAATAAGCACATATTTCTTTAACATTTTACAGTGGGGCTTATTTCCCCAGAAACAATATTAGAAGAATATTACAAATTAGTTACACAAGACAAACTATTTTTAGACAGTACATCCATATTTTATTCTTTTTATGTCATGGACAGCTCATACAGACACAAGCATTCTCCATGGTAATTTCATTTAAATATGTAATTTCAATGTCTTCTAGATGTGTTGGTCTGGACCAATGATCAAGTAATTCACTGGATTCAATCCATTGGGCTTAGAGAATATGCCAACAACATCATTGAAAGTGGAGTCCATGGTGCCCTTATTGCTTTGGATGAAAATTTTGATTATAATAGTCTGGCACTTATTTTACAAATTCCCACTCAGAATACTCAGGTAGGAAGAAACATTTTACACCAACAAAGTTGATGGTTATTTCTCATGTCATTAGTGGACCTTCTAAGATTATGAAAAAACATCATCCATGAGCATTGTTAAATTAAACAGGAATGATACAAATGATAAAGCTTCCTTTGATGTATTACGGTGGTACCTCGGGTTATGAACGCCCCTCCTTATGAAAATTTCGCGATACGACCAGCTCCGGTCGCAAAAATTTGCCTTGCCGTGCGACCTCTGCCTCGCGCTACGAACCGGATCCGCGGCCATTTGCCCTGCTGCCACACGGTCGCGGCTTCCTGTGGGCGAGATCGCGGTAGCAAGGAGACGTTCGGGGAGGCTTGTGGTGTGTTTTGTGGCGTTTGGAAGGTGATTGGTGTGCTTGTCAGCATGGCTCCAAAGAAAATGCAGAGCGGGCTTGGCTAGAATAAGGGTTTGAAGAAGAAAGTGATGATCGAACTGAAGAAGGAGATTATAGAAAAGCACGATCGTGGTGTTCGTGTGACTGATCTGGCCGCGGAGTGCAAGATGGCGAAGTCGACCATCTCGACTATTTTGAAGAATAAAGAGGCCATCAGAGAAGCTGATGTGGCAAAAGGAGTAACGATGTTAACGAGGAGGAGGACACAAGTGCTGGAAGAGGTGGAAAAGCTGTTGTTAGTGTGGCTGAATGAGAAACAGTTGGCAGGTGATAGCATGAGTGAAGCTATCATCTGTGAAAAAGCCAGGAAACTGCACAGTGATTTACTGCAGAAAAACCCCTCTACCAGTGCAGCAAGTGAGGAATTTAAAGCCAGCAGAGGCTGGTTTGAGAAAATCCACAGGAGAAGTGGCATCCACAATGTGGCAAGACATGGAGAGGCTTCCAGTTCTGACAAGGTTGCTGCAGAAGCCTACAAGGAAGAATTTGAGGGCTTTGTGAAGGTGGAAGGATACGTCCCTCAGCAAGTGTTTGGCCTGTGATGAGACAGGCCAAACAGAACCTACATCACGCAGGATGAAAAGGCACTGCTAGGGCACAAGCCCATGAAGGACAGACTGACCCTTTTGCTGTGTGCGAACGCAAGCGGCGACCTGAATATTAAGCCGCTACTGGTGTACCATTCCCTGACCCCTCATGTGTTCAGGGAACACAATGTGAACAAGGCCAGACTGCCTGTCATGTGGAGGGCCAATGCGAGAGCGTGGGTCACAAGGCAGTTGTTCATGGAATGGCTGCACGAGGTGTTCACACCCAGCGTTAAAAAATATATTTCCGACAACCAGCTGCCTGAAAGGTGCCTTCTTCTGATGGACAATGCCCCGGCACACCCTCCATCCTTGGTGGATGATATGGATGCTGAGTATGACTTTATAAAGGTCAAGTTCCTCCCCCCCAACATCACACCTCTTCTGCAGCCCATGGACCAGCAAGTGATCTGCAATTTTAAGAAGCTCTACACAAAGGTGCTCTTCACCAGGTGTTTCAATGTCACTGAGGAAACATCCTTGACTCTGGCAGAGTTTTGGAAGAAACATTTCAATGTCCTCCACTGCATCAGCCTCATTGACAAAGCCTGGGAAGATGTCACCTGCCGGACCTTAAACTCAGCCTGGAGGAAACTGTGGCCAGAATGTGTCGCTGAACGTGACCGTGAAGGGTCTGATGCAGAGGTAGTGGAGGAGATTGTCTCCATGGGCAAGAGCATGGGTCTGGTTGTCGATGGTGCAGACGTAGAGGAGCTTGTTGAGGACCATGAGGAGGAGCTGACCACGGAAGAACTTGCTGAGCTCCAGAGTGAGCAACAGAAAGCGCTTGGTGAGGAGCATTCCACTGAGGAAGAGGAAGACAGGGAGGAGGTGAGCAGTGCCGAGATTAAATCCATTATGGCAAAATGGAATGAGTGCCAGGACTTCTTTGAGAAGCACCACCCCAACATAACTGTAACGAACAGAGCGTTGAACATGATGAACGATAATGTGGTCTCTCATTTCCGGAGGGTTATGCAGCGCAGGAATAAACAATTGACTTTAGACAGGTTTTTCCCCAGAACTGAGCCTGCAGCTAAGAGGCAAAGAAGAGAGGAAACCCCTGAAGGAGATCTCCCTTTGGAGGGGGACTCTCCCTCCAAACAATAACTGCCTCCCCACCCCATTCTCCCTCTTCATACTGTGCTGTACGTACTTTTTTTTCATGTTTTTGTGGTTTAAAAATAAAATGCATATGTTTCAGAACTGTTTGTATTTACATTGAACCTTATGGGGAAACTTGCCTCATGGCGTGACCAAATTTGGAGGGCGGAACGGATTAACCGAATTTACATTGAACCTTATGGGAAAATTTGCCTCGCGTTGCAACCAAATCAAGTTGCGATCAGAGTCACGGAACGGATTAAATTCGTAACCCGAGGTACCACTGTATAAGCTATTCTTCATCTTAAGGGAAGCCAGAGTCTAGGAGACTGAAAGCTTATCTTATCTGTTTATTCCAAATCTGTCTATGAAATACTTCCTCTGTATCCCCATTCTGTTATGAGAGCTGAACAGAGTCCTGATTTTCAGAGGTAGAATTTTAAGATATGGTTGCATGCACCTTTTTTGAAACACTTCCCAAAGGCATTTATATTGTAATTTTTAAAGATAGAATGCTGGACTAGATGGAGGCAATTTATTTGTCTAGGCCAGGAGTGGCAAGCTTCTAGTTTGTGAGATCTAATTTATTTGCTAGAACACTAAGTTCCACCAGCAGGAGAAATGAAACAAAAAATGGGTGAGTGGAATCAAATGCAGTAAAAACACTCTGGTTGGAGCTGGTAATCTCCCATAACTGCTGAGCTATATACTAGAGTTATGCAAATAGATAAATAGAAATCTACTTCTGTGTTACAAGGAAAATCTTGTGGTCTACCAGAAAGCATAAAGAGATCTACTAGTATAAATACCAATTTATCTTCTTCTTCTTTGGTTCTGTTAGTGAACAGTTTGCATCAGTAGTTTTATTTGGCTAGATTGCTACTATTACATTATTTGATATTATTTACAGGCACGGCAGGTGATGGAGAGAGAATTCAACAATCTTCTTGCCTTGGGTACTGACAGACGACTTGATGATGTGAGTATGAAGTACTTAGTAAAGCATGATGGGAATTTAAGAAATATTGTGCTCATACTGTTAGCTAGGAAACTGATGAAGCAACTGGAGTTCTGGAAATAGGACTGGTATTGTAGTTGTCTTCTGGGAGGTTAACTGTGATGCTCAATTTATATGGAGGAAAAGTAGAAGTGGGGGTTGCTATACCACTTCCACATTGCAAACATGCATGGGGTGAGAGAGGTATTATAAAATTTGGTGATGGGGCAAGAATTGAGACAGATGCCATCTCATTTCTTGAGGGAGGAAGCCTTAGGACTGGCAGAACATATGCTCTTTTCTCTTCTTTTAGGTCTGCGAGGGAGGATTGCTTGTCAAAAACAAACAATTCTAGCAACCTTGTTCTTTATAAAATGCAGACCCTGTTATAACAACCCTGTATGGATCTTCTAATTTTAGGTTAACTTAAACCTTTTCAGCTGAACAGAGCTAACCTAAGATCTAAGAAATCACATAATTTTACATGTCATAATTAATTCTACAAAAAATTTCTATAGACAAAATTTCATTTTGTGGACTATGGAATCAACTTCTGAAAAGTAGCAAAAACTATATGTTTCAAACTCCTCTGGGCAAAGATCTGAAGATAAATTATTTTGGAAATACTGCTGTCTTCAGTTGGGACCTTTTAGACTGCCTTAATCATTATTGTCCTTGTTAATATGATGCTGTCCAACTTTTATAATAGAGGCAGGTTCCACATGCAGATAGAGTCCTGCTTCACCATTTGTCTTCCATTTTCATTACAGGTAGTCCTCAAGTTATAACCATTTGTTCAGTGACCATTTGAAGTTATGATGGTGCTGAACGAAGGGACTTATGACCGGTCCTTGAAGTTCCGGCCATTGTAGTGCCCCTGCAGTCACGTGAACAAAATTCAGCTGCTTGGCAACCAGCTCACACTGACGATCTGTTGCAGCATCCCATGGTCATGTGATCGCAATTTGTGACCTTCCCTGCCTGCTTTCCACAAGCCAAATCAATGGGGAAACCAGTGGAGAAGGTTGCAAGTTGCTCGGGTTAAGTCTCTTCCCCCAACCTGGCTTTCTTTGTTTGCAAGCACCACACCCTCCTTCCCTCCCTTTGCTCACATGCACTCAGTGCCCTCTTTCCCCAGCTTTCCTGCATTCACACACACCCTGCACCCTCTTTCCCCAGCCTCCCTGTGCTTGCACACACCCTGCGGCCTCTTTCTCTGGCCTTCCTGCACACACACATGAACTCACACACCCAGTGCCCTTTCCCTGGCCTCCCTGCACTCACATGCATCCTGCGCCCTTCTTCCCCAGCCTTCCTGAGCTCGTGCTGCACTGCAGGACCTCCCTCCCCCAATTCACACACTCCCTGCACTGGGCCTCCCAGGGCCTCCCCCTGTGGCACCCCCACACTCCTTATCTGGGACTCCCTGTGCTTCCTGCTTAATGACCTGCATGTCTTGGGTTACAAGGACAACTGGGACTGCCTGGATTGCCATTGCTAAGTGATGCAGTCATGTGACATCATGCTTTACGACTGCATCATTTAGTGATGGCAATCATGGTCCCAATTGCAGTTGTTACTTAAGGACTACTTGTATTGTCACTGCAAGTAATAGTAGTGGCAAGTTGTGTTGACAGACTTTTTGCCATTTTTCATTCACCATCATGATCCAGAAGACATAATTCTAAGGCATAGGGTTGCTAGATGTGACCATGGTCTTTAATCTACCCATATATTCATGCATACTGTGAATAATATTTGGAGAAATTTCTGCCTTTTTTCTAGTGGGATGAGAGAAAGAAATTCAAAAGTTTTCTCAAAAAGAAAAATAAGTCTTCTGAGAACTTTGAGCTCAATTCTACTTTGAACACATGAATCCAGTTCCAGTGATTATAGGCTGTCCTAATCTTTGATCTCCCTCTGGAGGTTGTATAGGCCTACATGGTTACTCTGTGTGATATGTTATGTAAGTATCCTTTTCTGAATAGGGTGAAGACAAGACTTTTCGGCGAACTCCTTCTTGGCGAAAGCGCTTCCGCCCTCGAGACTTTCATAGCATCACTATGGTTAGTGGGTCAGCAGAGACACTTCCAGCAGGGTTCCGAGTGACCTCTTTGGTGCCCCTGCCACCTCCTTCAGCCCCACCGAAGAAAATGCCACCAGAAGGTAAGATGAAACTTTACTATTATTTATGAGAGATGATAACACCATTCTAAAAAGTCAGGTGACTCTCTGGATCCTGCACGGTGCGCATGGTGTGTTCCCTGCTGACATGAAGCCCAGTGCTCTGTTCTTTTAAGTAGCAACCTAACTACTAAATGAGTATCTTGCATGGAATTCTTATAAAAAAATATTTAAGCATTTCTTTGAGTTCCTTGAACCTGATATTGATGTAGCAGAGGTTTGACATAGACAAAAAGAATAATTAATATTCACTGAAATAACACATATCTGAATTCCACACAGAGCATTTGCTTAGTTGCCTTAATCTGGATTAAGGAAAGAACAAAGAAGCTAATTATTTTAAGTCTATTGGTAATTTCTAATACAAAACTTGTATTTACTGGTTAGTTGATAATATAAAACTTGTATTTGTTGGTTAGTTTTTAACTTATCTGGAAGAAAGGAACTGAACCTTTGAAATTAAAATATAGTATAAGTGTTTGGATTCCAAAACAACTTTAACAAAGTAGATGCCCACTTCCACCCTCAGAAACTGTAGCAATTCATTTCGCTACATTTCAGGTTTATTAATAGCATCCTCTGGTTGCTCAGATTTCATTCCAATAGAAGAGAATATATTTAGCTTAGAGTTGAACTGTGGAGTCCTTGGTGCTCTCTGAGCTTGATTGTTTGCTTGAAGACGTTTCATTACCTGACTAGGTAACATCATCAGTGCTAGACTGTGCTGATGATGTTACCTAGTCTACCTATTTACCTAGATTAGCACTGATGATGTTACCTAGTTGGATAATGAAATGTCTGCAAGCAGACAACCAAGCTTAGATTTCATTTGTTCATTCACTGTTTTAAAATAATTCTCTGTTACCATATCCTAAAGCCATATGTTGGTGAGGCCAGGATTCTGTGTTTTATGTCCTTTAAGAGCATTGGTTAGTAATTTATTAAGTAAAATGTAATAACTGCTGAAATAAAAACATGTAAATTCTGAGATCCACAATGAGTCAATATAGGCAGTCATCAACAGGCAACCGGAGTTTAATAATGAGCTTTGCATGAGAGCTCACTGACCCCACTAATTGCATGCTTTTGTGTGTTGTTGCTAAATGGTTTGCAGTTGGTGCACCTGGGTCCCAAAGGCTGGAAACATCCACAGTTCGCACATATTCCTGCTGAAGTGCAGTTTCCAGTGGGAATTGGCCAAGGCTCCAGGTAAGTTTAGAAACATGGACAGAACAAGTACAGTCCTCATATTCCATAGAGGTTCCAGAAAATAATGGATGAAACCAGAACTTACTTGCAGTACCAAATTCAATTCTGTACCTTCATGTTGCTAAACTCAGATCTTTTTTGCCTATTACTGGGCATGGCTTAACCAGCTTTATCTTTTAATAATCTGTTTGGTCTATGTCTTCATGTTTAAGCAGGGTATAAACCAGTTCTCCCTACATTTAGTTTTCAAGAGACAATAGTAAAAAAGCACTCTACTTCCAACCAAGCAATCTTGTTATATAACATGAGCCAGCAAAGAAATGAAAACAATAACTGACTTTTTAGCTCCAGCTTCAATTTTTTCTCATTACTGAAATGGATAGAGTAATGTTGGACAGCAAACAGTAGAAAGTGTGGTTTAAAATGAGATTTTTCAGCTTTGATATGGATTCCTGCTCAGCTGTGAAGCTCTCTGAATGTCTCTGGATAAGCTGCTCCCCTGAGCTTCTTGAAAGAAATATAAAATAAATGAAGAAATTGTGAGTTGCCAATAGTATATGAGAAAACAATTTAGCTTAAATTCTATACAGGAAACAATAGCCATAAAATGGCTATAACAACACCAATAACAATAGCAATGTCCTAGAATGAAGTATAATATAAACAGTTCAAACCATATTTATTAAAAGGAAACTGTACTCAAAACCAGGTTAATAACTATGGCACTTGCAATGAAGACCCATTTTATGACAGATCAATTACCATCATTGAGCCTTTAGGCACTTCTTTCTATTCCAGATTATTGAGGATGTTTTCTCCACCCAGCAGGATACTGATCAGCTTGGTTACATGCTATAAGAGATGCAAGTGACTGAAAAGTCCACAAAATCTTAGTGGGTTATAATAACAAAGAAGAGGGAGCCTAAGGAATGTGCTGAATAGAGGCAGAGAAGGTCTCTATGGAAGTGAAGATGACAGCTGTTGGATAAAGATAGCAAACTTTATCCCTTCCTCCCCAAGGCAACATCAACACTGATATTGATGACAATGACAAAAACAGACTTGGCCCTGTTTATTGGGGATTCCAGATAAAATCCATGCATCACCCATTTCTTTGCTTGTGCCTGCCACTTGTTCTGCGAGTTCTGTGTTTATCAGTACAGTCGCACTCTGCCTCTTCAATAAAGGCCTAGTGATATAGTGTGCCAACTCCATTGTTCTGGGAGGTTTCAGGTGGGGCAATCTTAATGGGATCACCTAATCTGGAAGCGGTGAGATGCATCAAACAGAAGATTCTCCCGTATATTCTCTGATTCTTCTAGATGCTCAAGCACTGTGAAATTAGTGGCTGTGGAAGTAGTGTGGGCCCTTCACTTGAATTCAGTCCTTTGTGGATGCCTAGCCCTGCCACCCTTTACAGCTGGCCCTACTGAACAGAGTTATTGGAGGAGCAATGTGAGAACATAAAGCTAAATCAGTTCTTCTTGATACTCTTTTAAAATACTATAGGTGAGCTTTTCCCAGGCTGGTGTCCCTCAGATATATTAGGACTGAAACTCATAGCATGCAATTTTAGAAATTGTGGTCCTAATGCTACTGGAAAGTGCCTAGTCATAGAAGGTAAAATCATTTTGTCAACATACATATTTCAGGACTTTGATTGCTGTTGTAAAGCAAAGTTAGATTCCCAGATGAGAATGAAAACAAATGCAGAGCAGACTTCTCACAGTACAGTTTCCTTTTTTATTTAACTTTAATTATCTCCTTATTGTTTCTGATCTTTTGCAGCACATTCCCACTATCTGTATGGTTATACGCTGGCTGCTTTCCGGGAGTAGGAGACTGTGCCTCCTCCTTAAGCTCCAAAGAACAGAAGCTACTGGCCAATTATTTCAGGCCTCATGGCCAGCAGAACATTCTTCCTCCTGCTTGTATACAATCCCCTGATCTCCTGTTTGGTATTCTTAAATCCCAATTAAATCTCTTCCCTTGGCTTTAAAGATATCCTCACTGAGAAAGAGAACAGGCTTCTCTGTCTCTAAGTCTGCACTATGTATGACACAATGACTTTGACATAGGTTTGGTAAGAAGTGGGTGCACCTTAATGCTGGTCTGCAGCAGTTCCTGCACCATTGTCTGCCCGTGCTACACTCTGCCATTATGCCTGAGAGCAGCAGAAGCTGCTTGTTCCTATTGTACAGTTTGGACCCAATAAGACAATCACCAAGAAACAAGGCAAATGAAGATGGGAAAGCCCAGCTCTGAACTCTTCCTCAGGTGCATTGGGCTTCTGCTGGAGCTTCTCATCATGCCACAAGACATTTCTGTCCGTGGACAGTATAGGTCCTCGGTTAAGAAACACCCAGGCTAGAAAAAAATGGACTGGTGCTTGATGGAAAAAGGGGAGAGGTTGGTTACCAAGCAAGTTTGTATGGGTTTTTTTTAGATCTCATGTCCATGTATGGAAGAAAATGAAACTTGATGCTGGGAATGCAGAAGATGTTCTTGGACATCTCTGTTGGCTATACCATGAATACCCTATCTTTCCCACATAGACAGACAGACAATTTCCTTTCCTCCTCTCTGCATCTACAGGTAGCCTGTGATCCCCACAAAATTCTAGCTGTTACTATTTCTCTCTTCTAGGGTAGGATCTGTTTGTCTCCTCATGATGCCTTTTGCCTTGTGTGGCCCCCTATTACTGATGTGGTATTTCTTGATGGCTGGAATGCCATATATTCATACCGTGCTGTTTGAAAGTGCAATATCCAAGAGACTGTACAGTTGCAATGTCTTTTTGGTGTACGACTTGCCTAATACAGTATTAAATATTTTTTTAATTTACAGAGTAAGTGATCCCTTTATATGAATAATCTTTCTTTTGTCATATTGGTACTGCATGGATTCCAAACCCTGCAAATAGGTCAGGAATGGGTGTATGTGTGTTCCAATAAACCTGATTTTAAAACAAGGCCAGTTGATTCATACTTGTCTTCTACATGAATGCAGCGTCTCTCTTTAGAATCATATAATATCATATGAGCGTATTCCAATTGGAAGGTTTATCTCCAGTTTACTTATTCCAATTGGAAGATTTATCATCTATCTATCTATCTATCTATCTATCTATCTATCTATCTATCTATCTATCTATCTAATTTATATAGCTGCCCATCTCACCAAGGTGATTCTGGGTGTTGTACAATAAAACCAACAGTTAAAATAAATCTTAAATAACCATTAAAAACAATTAACATAAAATATAAATAAGATCACGGGAGAATGAACCAAAATCTCACATACCGTACAACAATCTTGTGGGCTCCCTATTACCATGGGATTCCCAAGCCTGCTGAAAAAAACACATTTTAAGAGATTTCTGGAAGGACAATAGGGTCAGGCCTAATCTCACCTTGGGGGGAATCCTGTTCCAAAGGATGGGTGCTACAGCAGAAAAAGCTTGTCTCTGGGTCCTGTCAGATGGAACTCTTTAGCAGACGGGACCTGTAACATACCCCCCTTGCTGGACCTGGTGGGATGGATAGTTGTAACCGGGGTCAGGCAGTCCCCAGTTTTAACCTGGCACCATGCCATGTAGGGCTTCCCAGTACTTCTCTGGCTGAATAAGAGAATAAAAGTGGGGGTCATGGCTGGATACTGTTCACTATGCTCTGTTCTAGATAGTTCATGTTAATACATGACCATTTTTCTTTAGCAATGAGTGATTCAGGCAAGATGAGCTCAGTGCTATAGACGCAAAACACCTCTGCTGGGTAGCCTGCCCAGAACATTTTGTCTCTGTGGATGTGCTGACTTCTTTTGTCAAATTTCACAACTATATGCTATTTTTGTTGCTCTCCTACCAGTATACACAGCAGACAAGGGGAATTGTATCCTAGACTGCTAATAGTTGATACATGTTTCTGAATTAATGCTGAAAACACATTGTACTCTTACAATATTATTTTTTCAGTGTCTATCTTGCCTTTACTGATTGAGTTTGTTAAGTAAGCATATCCAGTGCCCTGCCTTTTTTTCTTGTGACTTAATGGCTATAGATTATGCTGGCTATATAGTAGCTCTCAACTTTAGCCTCTGGGAAGGAAATAGGGGGAATAACAGTACCAAACTACAACACTGCTGCAATATTATTATTGCATTTTTAAAAATGAATTGCTATTCATAATATTTCCATGGCTCTTTCTATATTCTTTTAGGGAAACATGGGCTCAGAGTGATGGCAGTGAAAACAAAATGACCTCATATTTTTCAAACAGCTTCAGAATTAGAGGTTTCAAAATAAGGATCTAAAGTTGACTAAACTGTTCATTATACACATATATGTATTTATTTGTTAGATTTATATTCCACTTTTCCTCCAGGAGTTCAAAGCAGCATACATAGCACTCCTTCCTCCATTTTTTTCCCACAACGACCCAGTGAGGTAGGTTGGAGTCTGGAGAGAGTTACCAGCCCAAAGTCACCCAGTGAATTTCCATGAGAAGGGTGGACTGAAACCTAGGTATTCCCATTAATTGTATAAGATAATCAGAACAAGAAAATCAGTGTTATTGCTAGGTTGACATCTCCGTAGAACTGTCCTCTCTCTGTGTTTTCTTTCAGCAATTTATTCATATGCCCATGTGTATGACAGTAATTACGACAAGTTAGGCTGGGTCTTTAATATTTAGAGTGTGTCTCTTGTTTGCTTGGAGATCCGTCATCATTTGCTAAGTGTTGTATTGGCAAAGAAAAGTAGATGCACCAAAGGTAGCGCTGAAAGGGGAAGGGGTGGGCTCAAAAGATATACAGAGAATACAATTTAACATACATTTCTTTTTCAGGGGAGTGACTTTAGTATTGTCAAAAAGAAACTAAGACAGTATTCCATGCCATCTCGGAATAAATTCAACCAAAGAAAGCCTTTATTTTTTATTTTAAAAAATCTCACAATAAATTAGCAAAAATACAAAAATGGTAACTGCACACAGTAAAAAAAGAGAAAGGGGAGGGGAGGGGAGGGGAGGGGAGGGGAGGGGAGGAAGGAAGGAAGGAAGGAAGGAAGGAAGGAAGGAAGGAAGGAAGGAAGGAAGGAAGGAAGGAAGGAAGGAAGGAAGGAAGGAAGGAAGGAAGTTTGGTGGCAGCATTTTATATAGCTTCTGTGCCTGGAAATTGCAAACTAACTGCCAAAAGAAGTTGGTCAGGTAGCATCTTTTTAAAACACACACACATTTGCACACACCCACAATTAAAAAAAAAACAATAATAATTGGCCCCCAAAGGAACAACATTTCTAAAAACAGGAAAGGAAACAAATTCTTCCTTAGCACTCTGTTCTGTTATTTCTTTCAACATTAATTACTGTTTGCAATAATACATCAAAAGACATTGAACATCCTATTCCAATCCAATTTTGAGAGTAAATAAGATCCATATGTTTTCATTGAAGTCAGATTATTCTATTATTTTGAAAACCAGGCAGATACTTAAATGAGTATCATTAGGCATCTTTCTCACTAGCTTGCCTAGGTTTAAGGGATTAAGCAAACAAACCAAAACCACTTTCAGGTATATGGAATTGGATAAGTGGCTTTATTTGTGATCTGGAACAGTCAGGATTGGGAAACAAAATGCCATCCAGTGTTAGCTGGGAACTTTTCCCTTTTTGGAATATCATCCAGTATTAGTGAGAATAGAAATGTCTCCTAATTATAAAGTCCTAGTATCTTGTTTCTTCTACTTTACAACATGCTGGTGATGACCTTTAAAAAGGTGAAGAGATGGCCACTGTTTGCTGCTTCTTCAGTTCTGAGACCTCTCTTCCTGGAACGCAACAGCCACATCCTCTACCACAATACTATCCACAATTGAAGACAGTGAATGGAGATTGCGGTCTTCAGAAGAATCATCACTCAGCAAATGATCTGTGGAGAACATGGGAGTGATTTTAAGTAGAGTCTTTTCTGAAAACCCAATTGGTACCAGACAAGATAGGAAGGATAGAGAATCTTATGGGAGAATCAAAATCTTGATTCTCCCATAAGATTCCCTATCTTTGTGATAGGATTCGGTCTTAATCTTTGTCTGTCTGGAAGATACTTTCTATCTCTATACTGAGATATTAATGATGCTTTATGGTTAATGGATCTGCAACCCATTTTATATATTCAGTCATCCTTTGCAGTTTGTTTTCATAAGAAGGAAGTAATTCTTATTTCCTCTGAGTTCTAATTTCAGAGAGTCACCTTCATCTGCGCAATGGTGGAATTATCTGAAGTAGAATTGATTTAGGATATTGAATACTGTTGAAATATATACAACCATAATATACAAATACTGATTATTATCAATTGGCTTAGATTTGGATTTGATTATTAAAATTGTTCAATGTATTTTTTCATTTACTGCATCTAGAAAATTAAGGGGAATTGGGAATCATTAAAAGATGGATAGGTCAGTATATAAAATTATCACTTTCAGTGGGTCCTAATGCATTCACATATTAATGGCCACTTGGAAGAGATCTGTATATTTATTAAAAGTATCAACCTGCTATCCAGGTAGTACATTTGATTAGTAACTTCAGAGTAATTGATGAAAGCTATCTTTAGCTAGATCTGGATAGCCATTCAGAATCCCTTCAAGTGGAGAACTGTGCTTAATAAAGTAGGACAAACAGCCACTCTTGGAATATGGAAAAAGAGTAGCTTAGCTGGAGGGACAGATATGACTGCAATAATGTTGGATTATTAACATATAGCAATGTTATATTTGGGAATTGTTAATCATCCAGCCCAAATCTCATCATACTGCCAGTGTAATTTTGTGTACTGGAGTTTTGTGTACTTTATTGGCTTGACTTGAAGAGGTTCAACTTATAAACTTATTTCTTAACATTTAGCATGTATTAGAAAGTAGTTCAATTTAAATAAACTTCCTTGGGGGGAAATATCACAGATTTTTTATTTTAAAATTAACATTTTTTATAAAATTTAAAATTTAATTTAAAATTAAAATTAAATTTAATTTAAAATTTACAATGAAATTTAAAATAAAAAATTAAAATTAAAATTAAAATTAACAGCTTCTTATTTTAAAATCTAAATTGTGGAATTTCTGTTGCTCTTCAGAGAACTCTACACAATTCTAATCCTCAGAAGGATCTCCAACTCTCCCACACAACACTAGCTTACCTATTTCTAAAAAAGCACAGTTGCCTATAATCTCCTTTTACACTCACAACTGATTGCTATTTCTTCTGACTTAAGAAGCACAAAAATGTTTTTTTCTGTCCCTAGTCCCATGGAAGTAGTGCAAAAAATGTGCATATATTAAGAATGTACAGGAATAGAAGTTAGGAGGGTGTTTGGAGAGTTACAGTGGGGTAGAACTTTAATTTCAAATAACAATTGGATCAGGATTTTTGAATTTTCAGAGGGTACCTGTACTCTGCCTACCTGTAGGATGAGTGCTGAACTCTAAGTGAGTGCTCCACTCTGGACTGCATGAGGTGCTACTGGATCCATGGTCACTTGGCATCTGGAATCAGAAGATGAAGATCTTTGGGATTTTATCAAAGTTCCTCACTGATATACCCTCCTTCCATCCTCTTTTGTACTAGATCAAACAAATATTTTTTTTTGCTTTGTTTTCCTACCATTCCTTTTTGTTCTCCCAAAATACATTTTGTGAAGAATCATCTGTCACCGGTTCAGAATCTCAATTCACAATGAAAAAGTTGATGAGTCTAACTTGGAGATGATGCTATTGAAACAGGTTAAAATAGTTGTCATAACAAAATGTAGGATAGAGGGGAAATAGAGAAACAATAGTCTCATGAACATCTAGACCTAAGGTTTCAGAAATGAAAAGTGGTTATATGCTTATTTTTCTGCATACAGAAGGTTTTTTCTGTGTTGAACATGGAGGGCAGAGAGGTCCTCAAGAAGAACCCAATCTAAAATACACTGGGCTTCAGAATTTTTCAACATAGCCCTTGGAAATACCCCTTTTTTCTTTATCTTGGAGTTATTCCCCACCACTTCTTGTTTTTGGTAGTTTCAAAGATGACCCAGGCTGTTGTTCAAAACAAATACGGAGAAATGAGATTTACAGGAAGCCACAATTCACATGATATGAGGTGCATAATGGCAGGAGCTGAGTATTAGGTTGATTCTGAACATGTTTATGCAGGCTCTGCAATTGGATCACTAATGTGCAGATTGAATTAGCTGTTTTAAAATATGGATTTGTTTGGTAAAAGCACCTCAAAGATATTATTACTTCATGAATCCAAGGCTCCAGCAACTGAGAGAACAATGAGACTTTCTGTTCTAGATGTGATTTGTGTCGTACCTGTTAACCTATACATTGTTTGAAATATAGTTATGACAAAGTATTTGTTAAGTGCTAGTGGCGCAATAGCTTATAGCTTTTCCTTACTCAAGGGCTTTGTGTGAGTGTGAGGGGGATTTCGGCATGCAGCTGTTCCTCTTGTTCTTTTGGAAATGTGTGTGTGTGTGTGTGTGTGTGTGTGTGTGTACACACACACACACACACCAGATTTTGGTTTGTGTAGAATGGGAAGATGCAGTGAAAAGTAAGATTCCTGAAATAAAATAGCTGAGAAAAGGATAGGAGACCCTATCATACTGCATTCTGAATTTAAATAAATAAACCAAACTACTGTATTAAAGTTGGATGACTTGTCCAAGACAACCTGTTTAACCTGTGCCAGTTAAATCAGCAGGGAGTTTACAAATTAGAGAAAAATGTAAGGGGAAAATTGGGTCTGTTGGCACAAAAATCACATACAGCAGTGATCATTGTCTATGAAATTTCTGCTAACACATCCCTCCTGTTGCTTAGAATAATGGCTGATATGTTATTTGTATGGATAATTTTCCAAGGATAAAATGAATTACCTCCATCCAGTGCTAATAAACAGAATTGCCATCATGATTTATCTGCAATTAACAGCTGAGTACTCTTTGTGCAAAAAAGTAGGTTTTCTTCCAAGGATGTGGACATCTTGGGGGGGGGGGGGGGGATGAAAAAGATCCATATAATGCTACAGCTCCACTAATTTTATCCTTGCAAAATACTTTTCAGCTCAAAACCATGGAAATATCAAGCATCAGTGATCAAAATGATGGAAGAGGCAAGAGTTGAATAGAAAGAAAAAGCTACCAGCTTTGAATATTTTATTCTAGTTTCAAGCAGCCGCCATTGTAAAGTAGTTTCAATAGCTGTAATAACAATTCTAGTAGTTTCTTTTTGGGATTCTCTAATTCTCTCATGTACAAACAAACATTCCTAATATTTGTATTCCAAATATAAGAAAAAATATGTTTCTGGCAAGCTCTATGTATTGAAAGGGCACTAGAAAAATATGGAGCATCAAAGTCACAAGGCAAATTCTGCTGCTGGATCACCTCGTAAGAAGAGTCCAGACAGTTTCTCAGGCATTTGTTCCTCTCTCATTTTTTTCCCATTAGGATTTATACTCCAGGTTTGTATCCAAATGCCCCTGGGTGTTTTTAAATGGAGACATCTAGGAACCCATTTGAACTTAACAGGTGTCAACTCCCACCACCCACCCCATCACTCTACCTTGGCAATCTGGTGGAGCTTGATTCTGAAGTGCCATCTGTTGAAGACAATTTTATCCATCAGTCACTTCTGTTTTAGCTATTGTCCTGCTTTTTGTGCCCATCTTGAAAAATACATCTAGGTGCTACAGCATGCATTCTCTAGACAACTAAAGCATCACTGTAAAATGTATTTGATCATTCTGGGGTTGGTTTGTCTACTATAGTTTTTCCACACTCTTTGCAGTAGATTCAGTAGTCTGTGGGTTCAAGTAGTTTCAATGAGAAGTACTGAAACAGTTACAAATTAATTTATAGAGAGAGAAATATACATGATGCTGTCAAAGATCACCCACTAATAATGTACATTTAATAACACATTATACAATAATGCTATATTAAAATAACATTCATTCTTCTTCTGGATATATAATCTTCCAGTTTATACAGATTTTTTTGAGTCAGCGCTGAGTTGCTTGTATGTTTGCCTAATTGGTCAGATATGTTGATGAACATGGTCATTACCTGTGGTGTATGACAAAAACTTTGTTGTAATTTATATGTTTGCCAATTTTAAGGAATGTTGGTTTTATTATGATGGTTTCATTTAAAATAGTGTTTAGTCTCTTGTGAACTGCTGTGAGCTCCTTTGGAAAAGAGAACAATATAGAAATACAATTAAGTAATGAATAAGGCTATGGGAAAGACAATATATTTGCTTTGTTTTGCTTTGAGTCAGGTTATTCTGTTCATAGGCTCATAGAAAGTTGATTAGGCTGAATCAGATTAGGATGGTTGGATAACTTTGGAGAGTTTCAGGCAGGAATTTTTTTAACCTCAGTAGAGTTACTCAGTAATGGATATTGGTGCGAATATCTGAAGCTAGAAAAGCTGGCATTCATAAGAACATAAGAACCCTCCTGATTGGGCCAAAGGCCCTTCTGGTCCCAGAGTCTGCACAATACAATGGCCAAACACTGTCATTACCCAGCAACTGCCATTTAAGAAACACTGCCTGTGGTTCAAGAGTAGTCACATCTCTAGTCTCCATAACTTTGTCTAGTCCACTTTTAGAGCTATATAAATGACAGTCATCATCCCATCAACTGTATGTGCTAAACTATTGTGATCAGTGTGAATTTTGAACATACTATGGCATGCCCACAATCTAAAATATTTGGAAAAGCTAATGTTGTAGCCATGAGCTCCTATTGCTGAATGATGAGTTGTGTGCACCCTGTGGATAGTTGCTTGTACCCTTCCCCTGGCACTTACCACTGGCTGGGTGCTGGCATTACAGAAGCGTAGTTCCGGTTGGTCCCGTTCCTGTTGATTGAGGGTACTGAGTAGAGCTTGTAAGCGTTCAATGTATTGGATGGCACTGCGCAAGATCTCCACCTTGGGAAGACGCTGGTTTGGGTTTAATAAAGTGCTCCGTTTCAGAGCTTCAAAGGCTTCATTGACTTTCTTCAGCCGGCGCTTCTCTCTTAGGGTGGCAGCACGGCGCCTATCGATGGACACACTTTTCCTCTTGCACACTTTGCATGCCCAAGGCAGACACTGGCCAGGACTATGGTCTGGCACAGCAGAGACCTTGTCTTCTATAGCTGCCCGGTCATCGGAACAAAGTGTCATGGCCGTTCGGTCTTGATAGGCAGCCTGCTCGTAGCTGTGTAAGTGTGGGCTCAGGTAGTTTTCCCCATCATAGAACCGGTCTGTAAAAATATAGGGGTTGGTCTCTAGGAGTTCCATAGCGAGCGTCTGGCAGAGCAGAGTCTGCACTGGGGAGTGAAACTCTGGCTCCTCACACCAACTGCTTGGTGGCATTTAAACCCCGTGCGGGCATTAAATCACAGAGATAAATATAGCAAACCTCTAGGAAACCTGAGCTTGCCCTAAGCTGCTGCTTCACATCAAAACTTGTCCATCTGATTTCATGTACTCTCCCTATGGGGATTAGTTGGCTGCTTGGGGCAGTGTTGTGGCTGAAAGGGGGGTGGGGGGGCTGAGTGGATGAAGGAACTGGCATGTGCTCCAGAGAAGCCCAGCCGCCTCTCCAACAACAGTCCCATGGATTTATTTTCACTTGCACTTCTACAATGATATTGATGATCAGTTGCTGAGCTGGCCGCTCTGTGCGGCATTCCTTTCTCATCTGCTCCTTTCAGTTATCGCTTCTTGCCAGTCCTAGAGTCTGGGGGAAGAAGAGTGCCAGGACAGGCACAAAGGTAGGTCCAGAGCATTTCCTAAAAGGAAGATTCACCTCAACTTCTGTCTTGGAGCAGGTGATGTGATTTGGCTGGACTCTTCTGGGTTGCACAGTCAGCAGATGAAGCTTTCCTAAGCACTGCAGCTTCACACTGGAGATGTTGGGCTGCTGATTTACTGACTCCCATGCAACCAATAGTGCAAACATGCTCTACCCATAAATGAAGGAATTGTTCTTCAGATGTCATTCCTTCCGTAGCCGCCTTCAGATGGGATTACTTTAATGAGCTCTTCATACATAGACTAACGCTGGGGAGACTCACTTCCAAATCTCCACTTGGCCATGAATCCTACTGTGTAGTTTGGAGCCAGCTGAGTTCACACATTGAGCTAAGCCATGGTCCTGGATATAAGTAATGGTTGTGTTTCTTCAAGGCCCAGGAGATAAGAGCATTTTACTCCTTTATCACCTTCTTGGTTCTCCGATTGTTTTACTTCAGTCTCCTGGCTTTGCTCTTTAATGATCAACAGTCTGGGACCACTAGGGCAGCCAAACCTGAGCTGCAAAAATCCAGATAACCACTAGATGGTCAGCTTTCAATTGCACTAAACTTCCCTAGCTTTTCACCTTCTAAATGTGCTGAACTAAACCCCTTTTACCCCAGATCAGCCAGCTGGCCAAGAGTTAAAAAGTTACTGTCCAACATAGCTGAAAGGCACCATCCTTCCTGGCCTAAGCTGCACTGGGTGCATAAGAAGCATCTGGATAAGGCAATAGCCTCCACTTCTACCTATGGCCGGAGGTGGCAATCCCTGCCCACTTTGGGCGGATAGGAAAGTTGCTACTGTGCTAGAATACAGCAAAAGCTTGTTGATGTCTTTTATTTCATTTTATTTGAGATGCTTTGTGAAACCTTTCTGGGGAAAGGAGTGGTATAAGCTGCCGCAATAAATAAACAAATGCAAACAGAAAACGTATTCTGTGTGCTTCATTGCACCATCTTCTGTTACATCTCTTTCTGCACTTCATCTTGCATTCTCTGTCATTCACAAAAGGCGCTGGGAGTGAACCAACCCAACCACAGAACATAAGTGAGAGTTCATAGTCAGGATCTCTTAGTGCTTAATGTATAACTAATCCCCATTAAGTGATTCTGAGAATGGGCCCTTGCTTAAGAACATAAGCAGCGTGCTGCTAGATCAGACTCCAGGGTATTTAACATGCTTTGTAAGAATCTCAGCAAGCAGCAGGTGGGGAAGGGGGGATGACTGCATTTGGGGGACTGTAAGTTGCAACGACACTGTGTGGCCATTGTCCAATCTGCTTGCCACAGTATCAAATGTTTGGTCCAGTGCCAGATTAATGGGTGGCTGTACAAAACACTGTTTTCTATTTTTTTAGGCTGGGATCACCTATGGTACTTAATTGTAATGTGTTCTATTTAGTTTTGTCATAGCATGTTATAAGCGTGTTGTCATATGTTTCATAAATTATATTTATGGCTTAGTGTTATGGGTTTGCTCAGCCAATTATGATTTATTTCATAAACTATGGGTAAATGTTCCATGGCCTACCTAGCACACTATGGAATTCTAGCCTTAGCCTGGATGCGCCTTCAGTTAAAATTAGTCTAAAATCTAGACTTGGGCTGCTTCCAGTAGTGTTGGAGGAAGTGTGACTTTTCTATTTACATGTTCCATTTCCAAATAGTCACTAGGTGCTGCCCACTGGAACATACTGCAACTGCTTAGCAGCCAGATTTGCTGAAGATAGCTATCCCCACTGGTCCACTGGTTCCTCCTCACCTGGCAGACAAGCCAGTGCATGCGACTTCTCAGTAGCTGTTTGCCTGGTGGCCCTTTGTCTGCTCCCCACCCCCAACCCACGATATATGACACAATCCTCCAGTGAGTTTGAGAATAGGGAATCAACCAGCTAGTCATGGATCCAGTAGGTAATCCTATAATCACCAGGGACTGCTATTACAAATGGATCATTCTATTCTGTTCTTGGATATATGTGAGTGCTGCACATACACCACACCCCCCCTCCAACTGAAGATAACACTTTGTGCACCTTACTAAATGACTCCAGTCCATGAAATGTTGTGACCTAATAAAATTGCTACTTTAAAATGCCACAGGATTATTTAGTTTAAAAGTTGAGTTGATCAGGCATAGTCCTCTCCTAAAATTACTTGTTTTACTGTAGGCTTGGGTATCTGTGATCTTCCAGATTCTCAGCTAGCATAGTCATGGCAAGAGGTCAGCAGTAACAGAAAATGGTTTAGAGAGGATTTCAACCGCAGCCTATCTAAAAGGTCTGGGAGAGATTAAAAGGAATATAACTGGTTAGAAAGAACCAGTTTTGTAGATATGCTTCATTGTAGTGTATTACTGTGTTTCAGACTAGGATATCCAATGGAGAAATAAGCTTTCTCTCCATACAGTTGATTTTTTCCTTTCTATTTATGGAATAGGCACATAAAAAGGAATCCATCCAAAATGGCCATCGCATCTAGCATAAACTTTGAGTGAATTGTAACTCTCTTAGATTTGAATGCCCAGCTAAGGAGGTATAACAATGGCTATTTCAATTCAACACATAGAAAGGTAAAACATTGCAGTGATTTCCTTATTTAGCATCACCCAGGTGTCTTCTATTCTAGCTATTCTAGCTACTTATTAAGTAAAGTTTTATTTTTCATTTGCTCCACATTCTCCTTTCATTTGTTTCCTGCGAAATAATTCACACTAAACTCAATGGAGCTGAAATCTAACTGGCATGCATAGTGCTAGGAGGTGTGAGTTTAGCATCCATCCAGTCCATCTAGTATGGCTTTCAGACCAAATACCAGCTGAGGGTCTGGTCAATGGAAAGAATGTAAGCAAAAAGAAAAAAGAAAAAAAAAGGTGGTGATATTTTTCCTTTCAAACTCCCCCCACCCAGTCAGAGGGACTTTCTATTTTATCCACATTTCTCAGCCCACGGGCTCAGTGGGGAGGGACTTTGGGCAAATTTCTAGCATGTTTCAAATTTGCCCTGCACAGTTAACAGCCACACCAGCCTGTGATTCATTAGGGAAGGCTAGGGCTTTTTTGGATGCTCATAACTGAGCTGCCTCAGTTATGATCAGAATTGTATGTTTAATTTTAAACAGAGCACAAATATAATTGGTTTGAGAATGTGTTAGCTGCCCTCACCCACATTTTTGGCTGTATTCAGATTTTTGGCATCTGTGCAGAGTGCCCTGAAAGGTATGCAAATATATACATGAACATTCAGAACAAATTTGCTTCTGCATTTATTTGTAAGTATGTGACTTATTTTAGCCCACCCTATATCACATATTCAAATGTAGAGGTGGGTTTCAAGAATCAGTACCTTTCAATTATTGTGCAGAACAGAGAATTTCAGCTAATGGAGCACGTCACAACCCTGTGGGTGAGAAAAGCAGCAATCTGGAAAAAGTTCTCTCTTGTCACAATTTTTAAAAAGTATAAGAAAAGTGGGGCAACCCTGTCTGCTCTAATTGCATGTAATACCTGGAAATTTGGAGTCACTTCACTGCCACAGCTGCAGGTCTAGTCTGAACAATGATCTAAGTGATGGTTCAAAATCTAGCCGTCCACCTAAACTTTAGATGGTGGTTAGAAATAAACGGAGGGAAACCTTGTACTTGCATATTCGCTTTCATTAATGTGCATCCAAAGAAGCATTCAGCTTTCATTTTAGAATAACTTCTGTGACTCATGGCAACTCAGCTCTTGGCCGTGTGTCTTCTAACCCCAACTGGGGTTTTTAAAAATGATGTAAAGCAAACAATTTGATCCTGGCTTGTTTTAATTACCCCTGATTAGGACAAGCAGACATTTCTCAAACTTGGATGCAGGCCAGTTGGACACTGCTGCTCTCCTTTTCTCTTGTATAAGGATTGTTGTGACTACAGGGTTGTCTGCAGGATATGGTCACAAAGGTCGGGATGGTGGCAGCAATGGTGCAATTGAAGCTCCACAGGTTTTTTATGTGTCTATTCCTTGCTTTCACATCTGTGGGGTATGCCTACTCATGCTTTCATTGCTCTGTATTTTACTATCATGGACCCACCCATATTTTCATCCATGCTGTGGCCATCCCCATTTAATCCTGGCCATTTCCATTTCTTGCCTGATTTGCCTTTTCTTTCGGTTCTTTCTCCATCCTCTCCTCCAAACTGGCAATAGTCAATGTTTGTAGTAAGTTTTTCCTTTTTATTATTATTATCATTGTAACTGAAACTAAAGATGTTCAGTGCTTAGGATCTATGCATTTTTTCCCCTTTTGGTACCTGTAAACTGGTACTCCAGAACCTATGGGAGGTCTGTCAGTAATTTCCACATACATTGAGTAACCATATTGCAGGTGTATAGTGGTTTAAAATGCAGGTGTACTTCTTCCACCCAGTGCCTTTTTCATAATTGGGGAAAAAAAGAAGAGGCTGCTCATTGTGTCTGTAACATGGAAAAACAAGTGTCCTTCTTTTTAGGAATTCCAGAAGAACCTTTTCCTAAAAAACCAGAGCAGACCCAACCAAGTTCAAAGCCCACACTATTTTACATGTAAAAAGTCACCCATATGTATACAGCAGTGTGTCTCCTGAACTCCCAGTGAACAGTAAAAGTAAACAAAAATAATCTATAGTGGCTGTTGAAAAGAGTGCACAATGTTTTGGAATGCTAGAACAAGAAAAAAACAGTTAAGAAAAATGCACTGAATTGGCAGTTATTTGTGTGCATGCCTTTCTCTGTGGTAAGGCAAATGGGGATAGAAGAATAAAGTATATAGGAAAGATAGAACCTGTAAGGAATGATGATGGCTGCTGCTGACAAAGAGGTTTTCCTCACCTGCATCAAACTGGGGAACAAACATATCCATGGCAACCTCTTTTTTCTTCTATGTCCTCATGATCAATTTCCTTCATATGATCATCAGTCTACTCCTGAGATAGAGAATAATCTTTAGCTTTAATGATGTTAAAGTAGTGTTTTTCCCATTATCCCAATGGAGGTGTTATCATATATATGCTGTGAAACTCTTTGTTGACCTTCTTGGTGGGTGGTGTGGTCAGGCAACCCCTGGGGATGGGATCAACCTGACACCTTAGGCCACTTTATGCTATAGAGCAAGCATGTGCCCCCCACTCTGGTTGTTGGGGTCATTCTGCTTTGAGCGGCGGGAGAGTCTGGTTCTTTTGAACAAGCCTGTCCCCTACACTTACCAAGTTTCCAAGCCAATCCCCAGTTTGAAGAGCTGGATCAGCCTGACCAGCAATGGCAGTGGGAGAGGTCTACATGGTGAAGTGCGAAAGAGATAGTTCTCCATCTGCTGCTTCATGGCACAACTGCTTCTAGAAAAGCACTATATCCTGTGTTCCAAAATATCATAAACTCATGTCCAAGAGGAACCTGATGATCAATTATTATCAGGCTCCATTTGTATGTATCAGCACAAAGCATTTCCATCAATCCAGAGGAAGTTTTGACAGATGGTTAAACTCACTAGTGTAGACATCTGTTGAAAATGGCTGCTTTCCCTGTCCCAGGTAGTTTTCCTGCTGGCTGTAACATCTGCTGGAAGGAGAGGAAACAAAGCCCACAAAATCCACCAATCCCTGTCTCTAACATGCTCTGTATGCTCTAAGGAAGGTAGCACCATTTGCTGGCATCACGCCTGTGGCAGGAATGATAGCGATCGCCAGTAGAGATAGCGAATTGTATATTGGTATATTTTCTGGCAGCTCAGGAAATGATGGACAGCACTTTAATGCAGTCATAAAGAACAGCCCATTGAAGCTGTCCCACCAGAATATCAGGGACTGAAGCCCAAGAGGCCTACAATTTCAGAGCCTGCAGCTTCCGTTTTAGGCCTTGGTACCTAATTCTCCCTTCCTGAAATATGGCAAAGGGGGGACACTAAAAGAAGATGGTTTATTTAAGTCCAATGACACAAATCCTATGGCATTCTATGCAACTTATATATACCACTTGGTTCTAAATGTCATCCTCCTAATATTGGATGTATAGAAAGTGGTACCAATAGAGGCAAATATGTGTAGCTCAGGGTTGAACTGTGGAGTCCTTGGGGTTCTCTGAGCTTGGTTCTTTTCTTGCAAACGTTTCATTATATAATTCGGTATATAAATAGAGAGCAAACCCCATTCCATTTTACCACTGAAGATGTTACCTAGCCAGGTAGTGAAACGTTTGCAAGAAAAGAACCAAGCTCAGAGAAACCCAAGGACTCCACAGTATAGAAAGTGGCAGGGCCTGTCCAGTTGTGGCACCCATAGTTTTGACTAGTATCTTTACAGAACCCACTCAGGTTGGGTTAGCACAAAATACTAGACTAAAATGACTAAAAGCCAAACTAGGTTGGCTAGTTTGTGACTCATGTGTTTGCCAACTCAGTGAACATGAATTGTACTTAAGATACTAGACTAGGACTGGGAGACTTAGATTCAATCCTACCCTCAGCCATGGAAACACACTGGGTGATTTTCAGCCAGCCATCTCTCAGCCCACTCTATCTGGCAGAGTCATTGTGGGGAAAAATTGGAAAAGTGAATGCTATGTTTGCTGTCTTAACCTCCAGAAGGAAAGGTGAAATATACATCTAATTATAAATAACAGTTTCTCTGTGTCCTGCGATCCCATGATTAAATTAACTCTGGGTAGATGTGCCCTAAATGTATGGCAGCCTAGGGCCCCACTGGTTTTTAATATGCCCCATAAGATTCATTTTGTAGTTTATTAAAAGATGCATCTTTGGCAACTTGTGGTAAATATAGCCTACTTTACAGAGGGCATCCTCTATTGGAAACTGTCTGTCTGAAGGACCATTATATTCAAATTCAGTATAAAAATCAGGAGCAATAAGAGGAGTAAACATAGGCCTTGAATTTGCCCACCCAGGTTAACTCTTTAACAGCAGACTAAGTAGAAACACAGTTCAACCAGTAACTTGGTTGCCCCACAGCTGGTTATGCCCATTGGAATGGAAGAAACCATCTCTTTTGAGGAGAAGCTGGAAAAGTTTTCAGAATGTTTCTCTTTACATTTCTTCAATGTAATACTTCAATTCAGGGGACAGGTGAACACAGAGTAAAACGGACTCCTGCCTAGTGAAGCCAGGTAATACCTTTCCCTACGTTTGGTTACACTTGTACAGGGGAAGGGCCTTCTGTTAGAGGGTCTTCTGGTGTGCTTGGCCAGGGTTTAATTAGCCAATCCATGCCCCGATACATTCAGGATGAGGCTACTGGGGAAGGTCCTTCTGTGGCTCCGTAATTCCAAACGGGCTGGAGGGATTAGAGCTGTGCTGCCAGCTGTCAGCTTAGACCATGATGGATGTTCACTGATGGTAACGACACAAAGACAACACTGTGTGCAAAAGAGGCGAACGTGTTCCAATCTGTCACGGGCTGACATTTTTGTGTTAAAAGGAGGAGAATAGTTGGAGGGCCCAAAGTGGGGGCAGCTCACGATTGAGAACAAAAAGTAGCTACATTGCAGAGATGAGTCCTGTCTCAAAAGAAGAAGAAAAAGAAAAAAACAATTGCTTTTGAGGAAGCAGAGCCATCTGTTCAGACCTTGAGTGCTGATCGGCACTCGGGGGTCCTCTCTCGGAATGACTGCAGAGCCCCCCAAAGTGCTCATTCCTGTAGAAATAAAACTTCGACCAATCTTTATTCATATGTTTCCAGTCAGTAACATACATCTGCAGTATTCACCACAATTTAAAAAAAATGGTTTCTTGCCTAGATGCTGAACCTTATTCCTGCTCCTTTTGATGAAAATCTTGCCTCCAGCTCATTCACTCTTTGCTCTTAATACCCTTCTGGCACAGTATTACAGAAATCACATGCAATATTTTTAACACATTCTGCTCACCTTTGAGCCCAGAGTGTACCTTTTATATCAATGTTGCAAACTTTAATCAGTTTCATTGTTAAAGTTGAGTAACATGAAGAAATTTTCAGGAAAAATTAAACTGGTGGGGTATTACACATGGATTTGTGTTGTTTAAAAGTTTATTTGAATGTATCAGGAAATAAAGGAAAAAAATTGTGACCTGTCAACTCATAGTTAATTAAAACAAAAAACAATAGATATAACACACACACACATAAGCAAGGAATGTAAAATATTAGAGTGATTGTATTATGTTGCATCTTGTAGGAATAAATAACATTCTGTAACTGCAATGAAATTAGAGGTTTATGCACTGCCATGGTTGAGACAAAAGGAACTCTTCACTCATCTGTATTAAAATACTATGTATCATTTACCAGCATAATTCATTTCAAGCTCAATTTCAAAGGGTGGTTATTGATAGATTTACATACACACACACACACTATATATATATATATATATATATATATATATATATATATATATAAAATTTATTGAAAACAGATAATTTTTACTGACTTATTGTTGCTGCCTTGGGAATAAATTACACCCAAATCAAATTTAGACTCTGATTTGGATGCTGGATATGATTTATTTGCATTTATACCTCACTCTTCCTCTAGAAAATCAAGTGGTGAACATGCTGTAGTCCCATTCCTCCCTTTAATTGATTTAAATCAAGTATTTAACTGATACTAATGCAAGGTACTGTCCAAAAAGTTAAGATGGGCTTGTGATGGTGTGATTGAAGCTCCAACCATTTCATTAAAAAAAACCAAACAGTTGGATTGTCAATCACGTTGTCACAGCTGCCATCTTGACTTTTTTAACCACCACCTGCAGACACCCCTGTCCTTATAATAGGCCTTTGTGGTAAGATAGTGTAGGCTGAGAGGCGTAGCAGTTGTTGAACCAAGTTGTGGTAAGAACAACTTTTCACATTTTGGTTTGTTTTTAACAATGGCAAAGAGTGAGATCGATCTATATAGTATTCAATACCAAATGTTCTCTGTAGACTTTGCCTCCCACAGCAACAAAACAGAAATGTGAAAAGTAGAATGCACACACAAACACACCCACAAACTGAACCTATTATGGACCTTACAACTAAAAAGACTAGGAAAATAAAAAATATCTCCTTCATTTTGCCACCAAACCTTCTACCTCTGCTCCAGGAGGGACATGCTAGGGAAGGCATTTCATCAGTGGGACATCTGCCACCCTTCCATTGGAAGAAGCTTTTGGACAAAGGCCTCTGACTGTGTACCTGGAGAGGACAAGATTCTTAGGATAACCCTGCCCCCAAGTTACTTTATGCCACAATCTTTGTATCAAGCGGACTTGGACTGTTAAAAACTGGTGTAGGGAGAAATAGGTCTCTCCAAGGGATAATACCTTGTCTGTGCCTACACATTACAAATACTGCAAAAGTCATAGCAAAAAAATAAAGTAGTTTTGTTATGGAATCCTATGAATAGGTCAGGCAATGAGGAAAAGGGCACTTCCATCCAAGACCATTCCCCTTGCAAAGCAGCTTGAAGCTAACCTGTGATCGTCTTCATGTCTGTAGTCTTTGAAAGGCTGAGGATGTGTGGTTCAGAAAAAGTCAGTGTGCTATCTCCAGCTAAGCAGCAGGAGAGTTTGAAGGACATCATTCATGCAGCTCACTGCCCCATCAGCCACCTGGGATTCTCAAGCAACAAAACTCTTCTCATTCCCCACTCTGTATAAAAAAGGCACTATAAAAAATTGCCACTCCACTCATCCCATCCATATTGCTGTTTTTGGAAGCTACATGAGGGAGGATTATTGCAAGTAAATAAATAAGTCCAGGTCACCTTGCCACCATCCCTTTGCTACTTTTAAAAGCCTCCAAGAGATGAAATAAAGCATATCAACAGTTTTGCAAGCAGGCCTGGGGGTGAGGGGATTCCAGCAGTGAGAAAATGGATCAACCATGAGTCCCACAGAGCCATCACTTTTCAAAAAAACCTGTAGCACAGTTCAGAAAAAAATGGATTCAACTCTCAAACCAGATAGATATGTGATCAGGCCAACCTGATCCTGCTTCCAAGCTGACCCAAAGCCCTCAAGCAGAGGTGTCCAAAGTATCAGGTGGTGAAATATTGGGAAAATATAGCAGCCCTTTGCCCACTCCTGAAAAGAATACTTGAACTGACATGTTATTCATGTAGACATCTATAACCTACCTTATAATGATAATTTCAATATCAATGTGGCCTACAAATAAAGATATCATATAAGGAAATGACATACTCCCAAGATAGTTGCGAGTTGAGTCCAAAGAGGTAAAATATTCTTGAAAAGAAGCTGAATTTTTGTCTCAGTTTTTTTTTTCCTGTAAATTGCAAGCATGTGGCCTGTATGGATCTAGACTTCAAACCCCTATCTTCCAAACGACATAGGTCCTGATTTGGATTGGAGCAGCAAAAAGAATCTCTAGAGGACAAAATAAGAAATGTAATATGTTGTTTAACCCATAGAATAAATAACTGTATAGAACACAGAACACAGGCCCTTAGAGAAGCGCAAGTGGTGAATGACTAAGACAGAAAAGTTGCGTCATTGCAATGCTTGATCTCTTCTTGATCATATATATGAGAATGGTTGTCTCGACCCATGCACGCCACGTATTTTGAACTACAGCTCCCATATTCTTTGCCAGTAATGATGAAAATTGAACCTGAAAATGTCTGGAGGCCACCAGGTTGCCCAATTTGGATAAATAAATTAAGATAATCTATAATGCAAATTTACCACCTAATGCATAATGAGGTCCATTCCCTCCACCCCACCCCATGACATCTAATGCTAACAAGCTGAACTAAAAGATTTTTCATGATCTCTAGAAAGGTTGCTGTTAATATTTGATATGCGAAGTCAATCTGTCAATATTTTACCAAAACTGAAAAGTGTAAGAATATACATTTCTGAACTATAATATACACTCGAAAAGAGGCAGTATATTAAGAATACCTTTGAAATTAGCCTCTCAAGCAGATTTTGTGTTTCTGTATTTCAAATATTAAATCTTTATTGGAGTTTGTAAAGCAGAAGCATTTGGGGGGTTGGTTTTCAAGGAAATATTTTAGAGAAGTTTTTCCCCTGAGAAGTCTGAACTGCTAACAATAGTCTGCTTATTTTTTTTAGTGGTTTGTCAGAATTTAAACAATGCAATAGTGCATTAGCACAATAGTTCTCTCGGGAAAATTAATGGTATAATTTGAAAGAGCTGCAGCTTCCAATTTTGTGTGTGTGTTGTGGAGGGAGTGGGAAAGGCGATCCATTGCCAAAAGCCTCAAGGGTCTTCAACTGTGGATAGATATTTGCTCCAATCAGATTTTTTTTCAACTTTTATCTGGGTGAGTAAATTCAGTAAAGAAATACCCAGAATACATGCCTGTAGTATCTGTGCAGAAACTTGATGTTCAGATGTATAGAAACTTAACCAGGATCTAGATTTAACTCAAATGAGGCCTATCATACATTGAATTCCCAGACAAATTACACAGCAAAACTGTACCATTCCATCCATCTTACATCCACAAAATTTTCCCATAAGTCTTTCTTCCCAGTTGTCAACCACCCTGATATAGTGTGAAGGCTCAGTAGCTTTTGTGGCCCTGCCAGTGGGAGCAGGAGTTCTAGGTAAGATCATATCTTGTTAAGGTTGAAATGGGAGGAATAAAACTAAGGCAAGAGCAGGTGTGGTTCTGAAAGCATGTGGAAGTCATCCATCTAGGTAACAAACTCCAAAACCAAATATGGAAAAAGGTAATGGCAAACCATTTCTGTATTGTTGCCCTGCCTCCTCTCCCCCAAAAAGCTGTTTGGACATGGCTGTAGCATTGAGACAAGTTCACTGCCAGATGATAAGAACTTCAGAAGAGAAGGTGTTCTTCTATTTACTGGGGAAGAACATAAGACTTTTACAAGCAGATTTGGTGCTGGTGATATTTCTAGACCAAAGACACAAAGAAGACAGGTCATTGATGGTGCCAGTATTGAAAGAAATTCATAATTTTACACAGACACATACAGTCTGAGTATGGAGTGTGAGAGGCTTGAACCAAAGAAAATTGGAAATTGTTAAAACATAGATGAAGTGTATTAAACTGGGTCATACCTACTAAGACTACTGGCCAACCAGAAAACAATGTTATACAAGTGTATGAAACTACAGAAGCAATAGTGGAAAACATTGAGCAATTTTATGATAAATTTCAAGAAATACTAAATGCAACATCCAGAAAAGACATAGCACTATACTGGGTGACTGGAAGGCAAAAATTGGAGAAATGAAGGAATTTGGAATTATAGAAATATTTGAATTGGTTAAACACCATAATGCAGGAGATAGATGAATGGAGTTTTGCAAAGATAATTCTTCATTTATTGCTAACACCTGCTTCAAGTAATATAAATGCAAATTCTACACCAAATGAACAACATTGGACTATGTAATAGGAAACAGACGAGAGAGAGCAGCACCATTCATTCAAGCCAAGACACTTCCAGGCTCAGATTGTGAAACAAATAATGAATTACTGGTGTCAGACATAAGGGATAAGCATATAAATCAAACACAGTACGTATACCAATAACGTCTGATGTACCCACATACCTCCTGTATTTAATTTTATATGTACATTTAATGTATACAAAACAAAATCTGAGAATCTATGTGAATGTGAAAATCAAAGTGGAAAAAAAATTCAAAAATCTCAAAAAGTGGTTCTCAGAACAAATTATCATGATAGCTAGAGAAAGATGGAGGATGAAAACCTTGTGCTACAAGAAGGACATGTAAACCTTTATCATTTTCAGTGATAAGCAAGACAGGACATGGAAAAATATCTCAATCAAGAAAGTCACCAAATTAAAAAAAAAAAACAAGCAAAGGAAAAGGAGACATGTTTTTAAGATCAGACAAATCACAAGAAAATTAAGAGCTCAGGTAGGAATACTCAAGAGAATCATGAAACATATGTAACAGAGGCCAGTTAGGTTAAAGGAATATGGAAAGACAGAATTACAAAATGACATAAATTCTTGTAGAGAAAAAAATCTATTCAGGCTTTGACTCCACCTGAAGGAATGAGAAGCAAAAGACCAGCTGTTAAAGAGGAAAACACCAGGCACAGATGAATATTCATTGAACTGTTTAAAGCTGCAGGAGAAAAGACAGTTAAATTGCTAACAGCTTTAGATCAACACATTTGGAACAAGAGTGTGTAGCCTAGACTGGAAATGCAAAAAAGGTGCAAGAGAATATGTAAATTAATTCCTTATGCAAGCAAAGAAGAATAGAAGTATATATGGAGAAAGAAATGCCAAATAAATAGGCAGGCTTCAAAAAAGGGCAGAGGGACACGAGAGCAGAATAAGCCAGAGAATATAAGGAGGAGATTTACCTGTGCTTTATTGACTGCACAGTAGCCTTTGACTGTCTACACTTGCCAGAATGTGGAATATATGAAGATTCATTGGAATGCCAGAAGACCTAATTCTTTTGAGGAATCTTTACAATGAACAAGAAGCTACTGTAAGAACCAAATTTGGAAAGACAGACTGGTACAGAATAGAGAAGGAGTGAGACAAGGGTGCATATTGACTCCATATTTGTTTAATGCATATTGCAAATATATTATAAGAATGGCAGGACTGGAAAAGATGGCAGGTGGGATCAAAACCAGATGGCTGACAGTCTGAGATATTTAGATGACACCATCTTGTTAGCTGAAAATGAAGAAAACTAAAATGAGCTCTTATGAAAGCAAACATGGAACGTGGAAAATCTCCCTTAATGCTAAATATTAAAAAGACAATGGTAATGCCAACCAGCAGGCTTAATAAACTCACAACTGGTGACAAAGAAGTTAAGACAATAGCTATCTTTTCTTGGATTCAATAATAGACAATGTGCTGGAGAAGGAAATAGGAGGTTAATCCTAGAAAGGATGGCAATTACAAAGTTAGTTAAGATCATGAAGGTTAAAGGTACTTCCTATGATAACAAAGAACAGAATAGTTAAAGCAATTGTTTCCCGTGGCAATGACCAGCTGTGAACAATGAACATTAAGAAAGAGAGAGACAAAGGATAGTCACCTTCAAATTCTGGAATTGGAGGTAGTTACTGAGGTACCATGGATTGCAAGGAAAATCAACCAAATAAAACTGACTGCTCACTTAAGGTGATAATTTCAACCTGTCCCACCCGATCTCATAGAGAGGGCATGCTCCGGATCCCCGCGGTAAAAGAATTTCGACTAGCGGGGTCCAGAAGGCGGGCCTTCTCTGCTGTAGCCCCCGCCCTTTGGAACATCTTGCCCCCGGGGGTGAGACAGGCCCCCTCACTCCAGGCCTTTCGGAGGGATGTGAAGACCTGGCTCTGCCATCTGGCCTGGGGCGGGGAGGGTGGATACCAGAAATGGGGTTGGCTGGCCCCTTAGCAGCCTGGTGGGGCCCTATTGGCCTCTTGGAGTTTTTAGCTTTTTATCTCTTTTTTTGTAAATTTCTAGTTTTTATAACTTTTATAATTTTTAAACCTTTTATAATTTAATTATGTATTGTGATTTTAGTGGTTGTAAGCCGCCCAGAGTCCCCCATTGTAAGGGAGATGGGCGGGGACAAATCAAACAAATAAATTAGCATGCAGAAACATACATACTTTGAGCATGTGAAATGAGCAGATGATGGACAGAAAACTATGTGCTCGGCAAGTCAGAAGGAAGGGCAAGAAGGGAAGGATAGGGTGAATAGGTCATCTAGATTAGCTATAGTATCACTGGGGATAGGTCAAGATGGCAGACGTTTGTCCATACAGTTGCCAGGGATCTACTGTAAATAACAAAACGAAACAAGCTAAGACATAATCAGATACAAAGTAATAATGAAAACAGCATTACAGGTAGTCCTTGCTTAATGACTGCCCTGTTTAGTGACTATGCAAAGTTATGATGGCACTGAAAAAATAACTTGATGACTGGTCATCGCATTTATGACAGTTTTTATTTATTTATTATTTATTTATTAGATTTCTCTCCCGCCCATCTCCCCTACAATAGGGGACAGTTGCAGTGTCCCCACAGTCATGTGATCGAGATTCAGGCACTTCACAACCAGCAGGCATTTAAGATGGTTGCAGTGTCCTGCAGTCATGTGATCACCATTTGCACGCTTCACAGCGGCTTCCGACAAGCAGAGTCAATGGAGAATCCGGCAGTAAAATCGCAAGTCACAGTTGCGTGAAGTTTCGCTAAACAACCACAGGTAATTCACTTAACAACTGTGTCAGAAGTGAGGTCATAAGTCTGTTGTGGTCACGTGAGGTCTTGCTTAACAACCTCATTGCTTAGCAACAGAGTTGCTGGTCCAGTTGTAGTTGTTAAGGGAGGACTACCTGTATTTTGATCAAACAATAACAATGCATACTCAGGGTCAGACAAACAAATTACTGTCAAGACATTTTTCCATCTGGATATCATGATGGAAACTTTTCCACATACCTGTTAATTGAGATGCTGGCTATGTAGGGAGAATCTGAAGGACTTTTTAGGATGATCCATAAATGTTTAGTCCCAGATTATGTAAGGTTTAAAGCAAAGAACTTGAGCCTTGAGATGGCAGCACCATAAAGTACAGAAAACTGACAGAATAGGTTCCATTCTTAGCCCAAGGATGCAACCCTGAAGATATTGCTGTATTTAATTTCCCATCAGCCTCAGCTGGCATGATCAATAGCAAGGATGCCAGGAGCTATAGTTCAGCAACATTGTGGATCCTCCATCCCTATTCTAGCCTTAGCAACACATTTTGTAACAGGCTGCTTTTCTATTGTCTTCAAAAGTAGCAAACAATAAGGAGAATTTAAAAAATGCAACATGGCAGTAACTAGGACATAATCAGGGGCTCTTGGAAGGTGTGATGAACCAGTTGAAGGCAATAGTGATTTTTCATCTCAACATTGTATTTCTACACTGATTACATCTTACATTTGTTATATTTTTATGACAATCTGATACTTTTAAATAGAAGCACTGAATTTAGGGCCCAATGCTAGGGATTCACAGATTTTTAATTTGGCTCTTCCTCTGTATCCCTGTTAATTATGTAAAGCATTTTATATACAGACTTTATCTTTGGTCAAGTTGTGTCTCAAGTAACCTCTTATATAACCTCAAAGGCCAGATGCCCAGTGTGGACAGCAGAAAATCTATATTGTACCCTTAACAATGATTTGGAATTGCAGTCTATCTCTGTAAGTTCTTCAGTTCCTCATATTCAGTGAAGACAGATTAGTACTATACTGTACTTCCTACAGCATTAGAATGAACTTGACAATTGCAGCAATGTTATAAAGCCTGAGTTGAGTTGCAACTATCAATTTTGAATTGTTTAGGCAAGAAAACAATTCAAAATTGATAGTTGCAACTCAACTCAGGCTTTATAACATTGCTGCAATTGTTAAGTTTCAATAATGTTTTGTCAGGTAAGCTGGTTAGAAAAATAAGGGTAGAGGGGAAAATTTACCTTTGCTGTTCTTGGAATCATGCCTATACCACTTACATTGTTAGATGGAATGACTGACATGTTAAGTTGAGCCTTACCAAATATGGAGTGATACTAAATTGCAATAAGGACACCTCTCATGAGGCTTGCTGGGAAGAAAAAGAAAGCAAATATTGGTAACATCTGCAGTTTGGGAAATATAAATTGTTGCTGTTAAAGTCAAATTGTTTTACATTTTTTCCCTCATGGATAACGTGGCTATAATTGGTTTGTATGGGATTTGCCTAAACAAAGGGCTGAAAGATACATTTAGAATGAATGCAGTGAGATTCTTTCAAAATATTTCAATTTACTCTTCCTTACTGATAGGCCTATAGCTTCCTGACTATCAAATTGACCACCGATTATATCTCCTCCTGCTTCTTGGATATTTAAAGAATCATTCTATATTTTCTGTCCAGGTCTTCCTCTACTACCTTTCTACCCGAGATTCAAACCCCTGCTTCTTTCCATCCACTTAGTAAATATTCCTGCTGCTTTGACAATGACAAGTTGCAACATACTTTGGAACAGCTGCTATAACCCTGCCCTAAGATGCTAGGTTGACTCCACCCGCTCTCGTATCCCTTCTTGTGGAATGTGAAACAGGCCCTTTCCCTGTGCCGCTGACACACACAGTTTCCAAGCAGGCTTCTTCTGGGGAGAGTCAGTGCTGCCTGAAGTGAAGGGAACAGATGCTGTGCTGATATGGGTTGTTGTGCAACCTCTCCCCGGACACCAGTGGTCCTAGATGGAAAGCTTAAACTGTATGGTGAGTTGCATAGCAGCACCCAGAAGACACCACGGGTTTTCTGGTCTTGGGCAATCAAAATATCCAGGGCAAATAGTTTCTTCTTAAGGAGACTTGACAAAAGAACTGTACAATCTGAGGCCTCAGCCTACAAAAAGGTCCCACATGGCTTTCCTGCACTGTACAGGAATGTCTAAAATCTGTTACCTAATTGCAATTCTTAATGTGACAGAAGACACAAATAATTAAATATGTGAGCGAAGAATAATGATATTAACTTAATTCAATAGAAATGAAAGTACAAACAATTTTAGTTTGTATCCTGCACCCATCCTTTTCTTCTTTCTGGTGTGGCAGGTGCTAACCATCTTTCTGTAGCCTTAGGAATGGAAAGGTTAAAGTCAGGTTAAAATGACGAATTGTCATCCTCCTGTCAAGACCCTGCTTAGAGATGGAATGTTAGTTGGTCTTTGAGATTGGTGCTACGATTCAGTGCAGAGATAAACATGTGTAAGCCTATTGATTTCAATGGACTTAAGCAGGCTTACCTCTGTGTTGGATTATAGCTTATGAGTTTTTGTGGACATGAAAGTGTGAAATGTATACACCATGGCTGGTGACCAAGGGATGATTCACATGACTGTCATGGCAAAACTGCCATTGTGAGGCTATGAGGAGTTAATGCCCTGCCTTAGAAGTTGCTCCAATATTTGTTCAGAGTGGAACATATTGCAGGATTTCCCAACAAGATGCCCTTCAGATGTGTTGAGGTTTCAATTCCTAAAATTCCCAGCCAGTGTGGACAAAGCAGTCCCAATTCATCAACTCATTCCAAGCTGCAGAAAGCTGACTTACATTGTACAAATTTATCCTATGCTTCAAACATTTCCAGCATATGATAAGCTCCAATTATGATATGGATTAGAGTAGTGAGATTGCAGAAGCCACCATTCTCCCATCAATTTCTATATGGGCATGTTTGTCAAATATTCAATCTGTTGCTAGGTTACATACTCCACTTTTCCCAAACGGGAAAGAAGGCAGTCTATAGTTGGAAGGATCATGGCCGCAGGAATCCTACTGGCAAACATATTTGGTCTAGGTTAGAAACTACTGTTTGTCATGTTTCTGTAATCCATTGCCCAAAACTGATCTCCATGCATGTAAGCAGCCCACCTGACTCAGCCTATGGCAGGGTGATTTTCATCAGAAATCACCACAGGCTGCCCTCAAAACTCAACTGCTGCTGACTCAAAGCACTGTAAAGTATTCAAAATTCAGTGCCTACTACTAATACCCTGTTTTCAGTTTATTAGAACCTGAATGAGCTACTCAAAAGTTCAGTATGGTAGCTAAGAACTGCTGTTCACAATACATCTTAATTAGAAAAAGATATTTTTCTGTTACCGTCTCTGTTGTCCCATGAAGCAAGAATCCTGAATGACATGCATGCACTCAATTATTATGCACTTTCGTTTAACTATTTTTCATACTCTATGGATTTCATACTCTTTGACACTTCCTATAGCAGCACAGAAAACAATACAGCTCTTGCTCAATGCACACACATGAAACAAATAGTGAGGATATCAGTTGTTAATAATGGGTGTGCATACTGTGGAGTAGGTGATGGGCGAGGAGACAGGTGGCTGATCTGGGACAGAGATATGAAGTAGCCTGAGTGCCATATTGCAGCCACCAGAATCTAAAGGAATGACAGCTGGCTGGACGTTGAAATGATCTAAGATCTAAGGAGAAAATAAGGAGAAAATCTAAGGGAATCCCCCCCCCCCCCAGGGCTTAGATATGATTGTAAGCATTAAGACACTCAAGAAGCCATGTAAAATTTATGTTTTTAACTCAATATGTTGTTGTTAAGACACAGTGTTACTAATTTGGTACATGTCATAGATTGCTCTCCACATGGAGCTGCTATCTGCAATTTGCAACTCATTATGGGGAGAACTGTTTCCAAGTGTACAATGTACAATTATTATCATACTAAGCTGATCATAATAACTGAAAAGAGCTAATAGTGAAGGGGAAATGAGGTGGGCTAAAATGGTCTTACAAACTGGCCCTCTCTTTTAAACTGAAAATGAAAAGATCTTAGGTCCAATAGCAGTAGAGTCAAACTGCAGAGAGTAGACATAAGGAGGGCGACGGATTATGCTATTTGGTCTCATACTTTATTTAACTTATATGTGAAGCTGCTCAGTGAGGATATACAAAACTTTTTGGTGAGATGTCATCAACATATTTATATTTACGCATCATTATATATATATATTTAAACCAAACGACAGGAAACAAATATAATGATTCTGAATGAGTGTCTTGGAGCCAGGGTCAATTGGATGACAAACTAAATTTGGATTATAGAAATGACATTGGTTGAGGGACAGGAAGTTCTGGGAATGCATCATCTACCTTGAGTGCAATCTCAGCCATCATGGTCAATGATGAGGAATGTTGGAAGATACAGCAATGTCTGGAAGAATGCAGGTTACTAACCCTTATCAATCTGTTTGGAAGATATACCTCTATGAGAAAGTTCATGCTTTGGTCAGAATTTAGGGCCTGGCATTGCTAATGGTTAAGAAATTAACGACAAGCAGCCATCAGTCTTACCTGACAAACTGGCTGCATTTCTTTTGTTGTTGTTGTTCAGTCGTTAAGTCGTGTCCGACTCTTCGTGACCCCATGAACCATATTGCGCCAGGCCTTCCTATCTTTCACTGCCTCCCTGAGTTTGCTCAATTTCATGCTCATTGCTTCAGTGATGCTATCTAGCCATCTCATCCTCTGCCGTCCTCTTCTCCTTTTGCCTTCCATCTTTCCCAGCATCAGGGCCTTTTCCAAAGAGTCCTCTCTTCGCATTAGGTGACCAAAGTATCTGAGCTTGAGCTTCATTATCAATCCTTCCAATGAGCAATCAGAGTTGATTTCCTTTAAGATTGACTGGTTTGACCTCCTAGCAGTCCAGGGGACTCTTAAAAGTCTTCTCCAGCACCACAGTTCAAAGGCATCAATTCTTCGGCGTTCAGCCTTCTTTATGGTCCAGCTCTCACAACCATACATTACTACTGGAAAAACCATAGCTTTGACTATGCGGATCTTTGTTGGCAAGGTGACGTCTCTGCTTTTTAATATGCTATCTAGGTTTGCCATAGCTTTCCTCCCAAGGAGCAAGCGTCTTTTAATTTCATGGCTGCAGTCTCCGTCTGCAGTGATCTTGGAGCCCAAATAAATGAAGTCTGTTACTGCTTCCATTTCCACCCCTTCTATTTGCCAGGGATTGATGGGTCCAGATGCCATGATCTTAGTTTTTTTAATGTTGAGTTTCAAGCCAGCTTTCGCACTCTCCTCTTTCACCCTCATCAAGAGGCTCTTTAGTTCTTCTTCACTTTCTGCCATTAGGGTGGTATCGTCTGCATATCTGAGGTTATTGATGTTTCTCCCTGCAATCTTAATTCTGGCTTGTGATTCTTCCAGCCTGGCATTTCTCATGATGTACTCTGCATATAGGTTAAATAAGCAGGGTGACAGTATATAGCCTTGTCGTACTCCTTTCCCTATTTTGAACCAATCGGTTGTTCCATGACCGGTTCTAACTGTTGCTTCTTGGCCCGCACACAGATTTTTCAAGAGACAGGTAAGGTGGTCTGGTATCCCCATCTCTTTAAGAATTTGCCACAGTTTGTTGTGATCCACACAATCAAAGGCTTTTGCATAGTCAATGAAGCAGAAGTAGATGCTTTTCTGGAACTCTCGTGCTTTCTCCATGATCCAGCGAATGTTGGCAATTTGATCTCTAGTTCCTCTGCCTCTTCGAAACCCAGCTTGTACATCCGGTAGTTCTCGGTTCACGTACTGCTGAAGCCTAGCTTGTAGGATTTTGAGCATAACCTTGCTAGCATGTGAAATGAGTGCAATTGTGCGATAGTTTGAGCATTCTTTGGCATTGCCCTTCTTTGGAATTGGAACGTAAACTGACCTTTTCCAATCCCGTGGCCACTGTTGCGTTTTCCAAACTTGCTGGCATATCGAGTGCAGCACTTTAACAGCATCGTCTTTTAGTATTTGAAATAACTCAGCTGGAATACTGTCATCTCCACTAGCTTTGTTGTTAGCAATGCTTCCTAAGGCCCACTTGACTTCACTCTCTAGGATGTCTGGCTCAGGGTCAGTGACCACACCAGCATGGACATCAGGGACATTAAGATCTTTCTTGTATAGTTCTTCTGTGTATTCTTGCCACCTCTTCTTAATCTCTTCTGCTTCTGTTAGGTCCCTGCCTTTTTTGTCCTTTATCATGCCCATCTTTGCACTAAACGTTCCTTTGATATCTCCAATTTTCTTGAAGTGGGAAAACACTCTTTGCAAGTGCAAGGGAAGATCTCTAGTCTTCCCCATTCTATTGTTTTCTTCGATTTCTTTGCATTGTTCATTTAAGAAGGCCTTCTTATCTCTCCTTGCTATTCTCTGGAAATCTGCATTCAGTTGCTTATATCTTTCCCTTTCACCCTTGCTTTTCGCATTCCTTCTTTCCACAGCTATTTGTAAAGCCTCATCAGACAGCCATTTTGCTTTCTTGCATTTCTTTTTCTTTGGGATGGTTTTAGTTGCTGCCTCCTGTACAATGTTACAGACCTGCGTCCATAGTTCTTCAGGAACTCTGTCTACCAAATTTAATCCCCTAAATCTATTCATTACCTTCACTGTGTACTCACAAGGAATATGATCTAAGTCATACCTGAGTGGTCTAGTGGTTTTCCCTACATTCTTCAATTTAAGCCTAAATTTTGCAGTAAGAAGCTCATGATCTGAGCCACAGTCAGCTCCTGGTCTTGTTTTTGCCGTCTGTATAGAGCTTCTCCATCTTTGGCTGCAAAGTATGTAATCAATCTGGTTTCAGTATTGACCATCTGGTGATGTCCATGTGTAGAGTCGTCTCTTGTGTTGTTGGAAAAGAGTGTTTGCTATGACTAGCTTGTTCTCTTGACAGAACTCTATTAGCCTTTGCCCTGCTTCATTTTGTACTCCAAGGCCAAACCTGCCTGTTATTCCGATTACTCCTTGATTTCCTACTTTAGCATTCCAATCCCCTATGATGAAAAGGACATCTTTTTTTGGTGCTAGTTCTAGAAGGTGTTGTAGGTCTTCATAGAACTGGTCAACTTCAGCTTCTTCGGCATCAGTGGTTGGGGCATAGACTTGGATTACCGTGATGTTGAATGGTTTTCCTTGGATACGCACTGAGATCATTCTGTCGTTTTTGAGGTTGTACCCCATTACTGCCTTTCCCACTCTCTTATTGACTATGAGTGCAACTCCATTTCTTCTAAGGGTTTCTTGCCCACAGTAGTAGATATAATGGTCACCTGAATTAAATTCACCCATTCCCGTCCATTTCAATTCGCTGATTCCCAAGATGTCGACGTTCAATCTTGTCATCTCATGTTTGACCACATCCAGTTTGCCTTGGTTCATGGATCTTACATTCCACGTACCTATACAATATTGTTCTTTACAGCATCGGACCTTCTTTTCGCTTCCAGATACATCCACAGCTGAACGTCCTTTCGGCTTTGGCCCAGCCGCTTCACTCTTTCTGGAGCTACTTGGAATTGCCCTCCGCTCTTCCCCAGTAGCATATTGGACACCTTCCGACCTGAGGGGCTCATCTTCCGGCGTCATATCTTTTAGCCTTTTAACATTGTCCATGGGGTTTTCTTGGCAAGGATACTGGAGTGGGTTGCCATTTCCTTCTCCAGTGGACCACATTTTGTCAGAACTCTCTGTCATGACCTGTCCGTCTTGGGTGGCCCTGCACAGTATAGCTCATGGCTTCACTGAGTTACACAAGCCCCTTCGCCACGACAAGGCAGTAATGACTTGGTAACCCACAGAATAACTAGTAAAGTGACCTTCCGAAAAACAGTCTGGAAGCTCCAGTTTGTGCAGAATATTGTAGCAGACTTGCACACAGGAGTAGACAGATGAAAACATTTTTAGACTCTTCTGTGTCACCAATGAATTTCCAGATTTTGGAATGACAAAAACTAAGTTAACATCTTTCTTCAAGCAACCTCTCTTATTTTAAGGTTATTGCAAAGTCAGCTCTTTAGCATAAGATACCTTGAAATTCCAGAGAAAAGATGAGATCCAATAAACAAATAAGCAAACCAACAAGGGTCCTCAAATTGTGTCATGGTTCTTAAGGTCCCCTGCCCTGTTTTGTTTTTGTATGAGTCATTCATTCCATAAAATATGGGGATAGATCCCTTCTCCAGTTTGGAATCTAACAGTGGCCAATTATCCAGGCCTTTCCCTTCCCATTCTACTAATTCTACCTGATGAAGCAGCTGCATTCATTGAATATACTTTATTATGGATATTGTTTGTATTCTGTTTATTTTATTTATTAATTTGCTTATTTTACTGAGTTTATAGGCAGGTCCAGTTATGACCAACTCTGAATGGCATACATCCCAACATATATATGTCAGCTTACAAAACAATAGTGCAATAAACCAAAATGTATCAAAAACATCATAATTGTCAGCCCTATGAGGCAGACTGGATCAGGAAACCAACTCCACAGGAAGACTAAAACTATACTGCAAGTCTGCTTGTGCTCTTCCTCCCCTCTCTATTATACCTCAGTGAGTCAGACAGGAGTCAGCCTCAGTCTCTTCTTAGTACTATCTTGCTTCCCAGGGCTAAAAGAATGCTTCTGCCTTTTTGTTAACATATGAGCTTCCGAATATTTGCTTCAAGGCCATTTCCCTGTTCTTTATACTAATCAATAAATATAGCACTAAGATCATTAATCAATCAGTTAAGCCAATCCTCTACTGCCACCATTCCATTCCCCTAGCCCTACTAGAATAGCCTTGTTTTAATGGCCTCCCTGAAAACCAGCAGGGAAGGAACTTTGGCTATTTTATTAATTTTACTATTTTACTATTTTACTATTTTACTATTTACTATTTTTTATTTTATTTTATTTTATTTTTTATTTTTATTTATTTATTATTTTATTATTTATTACCATTTTACTAATCCCATCTTATGAAGCAGCTGCATTAACTGGACATACTGTAATAGAGGTAATATTATATTCTGTGGATGTTATATCATACTTTACCCAAAGTCTCTATGATTGAGACAGATTACAAATACTGTAAAATACATCAACCAAACAACTAGTCCAATTTTTCCTCCCTAACCCAAGGCTCTGGAATGATAACTCAGCTTTTGAATGCAAGAGATGCTTTGGGTTCTGTCCCACACAACCCAGGGCATTGTAAACAGACTGAGTCATGCTAGGATTCTCAGCTGTTACATTGCTGAATGTGCCAAGGAAAAGGCTACTAGTCTGTACTCCAACATATGCTCTGGCTCCAGACTCATTATTATCACCATACAGGTCAGAGTACTCTCTGCTTACCAATATTTCTCTTGGGACCACATACTAGCCTGGGCTTCTCTGCTATAACTTGTCTTTTTACAAACTTCTGTTTGTCAGTTTCCCCAAGTCCTTCTTTGTGTATCCCCTCTGACCTTGGTTTCTCTATCACTGAATGATTTTCACTCTGTAGCAATCTTTCTTAACAGGTCCACTCCAGATATATGCAACTCCCAGGATTCCCATGGCATTTTGAAAGTTATAATCCATAACATCTGGAGGGCAGCAGATTTAGAAGGCTACTGTTCAGTGTCTCTAAATCTGAGGGTGAGAAATTCCCCTGAGTATTTCTAAGTGTTTGCACTAAATGCTTGGAAATCATTAAAAAATTGTCTTTAAAAAGGCTCTCCTTGAATACTGACAAAGACTTGATCTTTTTGGAAGAAACAGTGCAAGATGACCAATTTATTGCACCAGCAAAACATCCCATTTATACAAAAATCACTGGTTGTCTTGATGATGCTAACCTCATCCAATATTATAGGAAATCTATTTTTCATCCAGAACCCTAGTGCTTCCCCCACCAACACCCATTCCTGGCTTCATTCAAACATCCGGACATTCTACAGCTCTTTTTACTTCCTCTAGAACAATTTTTTTGTAATGTTCATGTCAAGGAGTTCATTCACTCTGAAATGTTAATTTTTTCAGTATATTGAATATATTTTAATATACAGGTGAAACTCAAAAAATTAGAATATCGTGCAAATGTTCATTTATGTCAGTATGGCAACTCAAAAGGTGAAACCAATATATGAGATAGACGCATTACATGCAAAGCGAGGTATGTCAAGCCTTACTTTGGTATAATTGTGATGATTATGGCGTACAGCTTATGAAAACCCCAAATTCACAATCTCAGAAAATTAGAATATTACATGACATCAATAACACAAGGATTGGAAATAGAACAATATCGGACCTCTGCAAAGTATAAGCATTCATATGTACTCAGTACTTGGTTTGGGCCCCTTTTGCAGCAATGACTGCCGCAATGCGGCGTGGCATGGATGCTATCAGCCTGTGGCACTGCTAAGGTGTTATGGAAGACCAGGATGCTTCAATAGCAGCCTTCAGCTCCGCTGCATTGTTCGGTCTCATGTCTCTCATCTTTCTCTTGGCAATGCCCCATAGATTCTCTATGGGGTTCAGGTCAGGCGAGTTTGCTGGCCAATCAAGCACAGTAATCCCATGGTCATTGAACCAGGTTTTGGTACTTTTGGCAGTGTGGGCAGGTGCCAAGTCCTGCTGGAAAATGAAGTCAGCATCCCCATAAAGCTCGTCTGCGGAAGGAAGCATGAAGTGCTCCAAAATCTCCTGGTAAACGGCTGCGTTGACCCTGGACTTAATGAAGCACAGTGGACCAACACCAGCAGATGACATGGCTCCCCAAATCAACACAGACTGTGGAAACTTCACACTGGACTTCAAGCATTGTGCATTGTGTGCCTCTCCATTCTTCCTCCAGACTCTGGGTCCTTGGTTCCCAAATGAGATGCAAAAGTTGCTCTCATCAGAAAAGAGGACTGTGGACCACTGGGCAACAGACCAGTTCTTTTTTTCTGTAGCCCAGGTAAGACGCTTCTGACGTTGTTTGTTGTTCAGGAGCGGCTTGACAAGAGGAATACGACATTTGAAGCCCATGTCCAGGATCCGTCTGTGTGTGGTGGCTCTTGATGCACTAACTCCAGCCTCAGTCCACTCCTTGTGAAAGTCCCCAACACTTTTGAATGGCCTTTTCCTGACAATCCTCTCCAGGCTGCGGTCATCCCTGCTGCTTGTGCACCTTTTTCTACCACACTTTTCCCTTCCACATAACCTTCTATTGATGTGCTTTGATACAGCACTTTGGGAACATCCAACTTCTTTTGCAATTCCCTTTTGGGGCTTTCCCTCCTTATGGAGGGTGTCAATGATGGTTTTCTGCACAACTGTCAGGTCAGCAGTCTTTCCCATGCTTGTGATTCCTACTGAACCAGCCTGAGAGACCATTTAAAGGCTCAGGAACCCTTTGCAGGTGTTATGGATTCATTAGCTGATTAGAGTGGGACACTTTGAGCCTAGAATATTGAACCTTTTCACACTATTCTAATTTTCTGAGATTGTGAATTTGGGGTTTTCATAAGCTGTACGCCATAATCATCACACTTATACCAAAATAAGGCTTGACATATCTCGCTTTGCATGTAATGCGTCTATCTCATATATTGGTTTCACCTTTTGAGTTGCCATACTGACATAAATGAACATTTGCATGATATTCTAATTTTTCGAGTTTCACCTGTATTTCAATTTTAATATTATTGTTTTATATTTTTATAATGATTGTATTTTAATTCTTGTTTTTATCTGATTGTTGTATGCCACCCAGAGTCACTTCTTGTGAAATGGGGAGCTATAGAAGTTTGATAGATAAATAAATAAATAAATAGATGTATTCAACTGTACTATTTTGATCAACCAGTTTGCTCTCAAAGGGCTTGTGTTCTGTTTAGAATAAGCGTGTAGCTGGATGGATTTATGGATGGAATAACAAACCTCTATTTCTTTTTTGCCTTTCTGCAGAGAGATTTGTCAGCTCCAGTACCTGTATCAGCTAAGTGCAATTAGGAAAGGATCTGCAGACAAGTGACAGGGACAATTGAGGGGTCGGTTCGCTCAGCAAACATCCCAACATTCTTTGTATGGAACAGAGCATTCAATGGGCAATGCATAGTGTTATGAATGTCAGAACAGAAACGAACATGAAGATATGCCAATGTACAGTATACCTGAATGTGTATCTTTGACATTGCATTTAGCAAAACTTGAAAATGACATGAATTGGTCATCTGGAAATGCTCTTGATTATGACTACTTCTGCTGTACAGTTTCTAGTTGAGTTAGAAACCAGCCAATTAAGAACATCCTCAAAAGGCATTATACTTGTATGGAGAAAAAGTAGAAGTACTGTCTGTTTTCCTTAAGTTTATTTTTCCACTCAACCCCAATCCCACCTCCACCTCAGCTTCTTTTCCCCCTAGAATGGAAATTTTTCTCCTAAATTAAATTGTAGCACAACTACAACAAGAAAGTCAAGAATAAGCAAATCCTTGCCCACTTTTCCGCTGCTCGGGTCAGCAGCTTAAAAGACAGAAGTAACAGAAGATGCATATACAAGAGAAAACACCCTTCCCAATCTGGTGAGCCCCAGATATGAAGGACTTCTACTCCAATAATCCCCCAACATGTGGAATTAGGGATTTGGGAAACCGAGGTCCAACGTTTCTGGAAGACACCAAGTGCAGAAAAGTCACCCTAAATTCATGGGACTTGCAAGCAAGTAGCAATGACCTCACTGAGAACTTTCAGGTAAATAATTATTTCTCAGCCAGGATATCCTCTGTTAGCCTTCTAAAATATTTGTGCTTTTCAGCTAACTGCAACTTTAGCTGAGCCATGACGCAGGGCTGTTATACATTTGCAAAGATGTGAATTAATTAGCACATCATTTTTAGCTTATTGCGCAAAGCAGTGTCACATATGTTAATTCAAATTAGATATGACACTGCAAACTAAGCCAGGTGCAGGAAAGCAGAGAGGTCCAGGTTTTTCCTTTCTGCCTTTCTCATAATCCACTTAGGATCATTTTATTTGTTTCTTTATCAAGAAACAGGATTTAAGGTTGTTCTGCTCAAAAAGCATACACAGGTAACAAAGCCTGATAATTTATTTTACATACCTGTAATGGGAAGAAGGAATAACCTTGAGGAACAGGAGGAAAAGCTGCAACTTCTGGGAAGAATGGCGGACTGAAAACAGCTCCGAAAAGCGGGGCCAACAACTGTGGCGGAATGAAGAGCTGGCGAATAGACCCACTCTTCGTAATTCTTCTCGGGACAAGGAGAGGACTTGAGATCACCCTCAAGTGCTCCTGACAGCTGCTCCTCATGAGGAGACTGCAAGATAGTGGTCTCCAGCAGGTTTAGAGCTCTGGGAGACAAGGGAAAGCCGTCTTTTCACTCAAACCACAATCAGCACCTTTAAAAGGATATTGGGTTCACATACTTCCTTTTCTAATCACTTTCAGAAATTGCTTGTTAATAGCTTTTCAGCTATTAGGAACCTTTGGCTCAACAAGTTTTACAGCACTGAATGAGTTTCCTTCAATCCTTAGCGAAAAAAGTTTTAACTACAAGTTTAAGAACTTAAAAAAAGTTTTGGGGGGGGGGAATAAACAGCAAAAGTGTGACTAAAACTTTGATTTTAGAAAATTACAAATGAACTAAGGGTCCAGATAAATTTGAAATAAGATTTTGGAATTAATTATAAAGAATCCTTCCCATGGAAAAATGCTTTTGTTTTGAATTCTTAAAAAAAAAAAAACATGATAGGATGAGACTCTGAAGGTTGGACCCTAGAGGTAACCAGAAGGAACTAAAGATTACAATTAAAGGAGCAGAACACTCAAACTTGACTTACAATTACACAATGAAGCAAAATATTTTAACAGTGGACATATTGAAGGATATTTTTGAAGAATGAAGCCAGAAGTTAATTTTAATAGGGTCTGCCTCTATAAATAGATTGTGTCTAAAAGATGTTATGGAAGAGGAACAAGTTCTACCTGACAAGATTGAGACTGAGTTGAACGTTGATTTAAAAATGACAAGCTACAAGAATGATATGGAAAAAGTTGTTATACTGGACATACAAAAGAAAGTGGCTGATGTCTTAATAATTAAAAGGCATATACAAACAATAAATCAAGAGTGTGACTGGGATAATTTTCCTATATTGGATGTACAAAAGAAGCTTGTTAAAGTTTTGAAGAATTTTGTGAGAAGGGACAGAGAAAAAATGAAAAGAAATTAAGTTCTAGGACATTATTTGAAGGGACTAAAGCTCAAGATTGTTAAAAGGAAGGAAAATAAAGTTGGTTTATTTGATCAAGGTTAAAATAAATATATTGTTATCTCTGGTAACCCTTAATGGACTTTCGCTGACATCAGGACTGAAATGATGAGGTTTTATGGATTTGTTTATAGATAAGAGATAGGATATGGGAAGAAGAGATAATTTGTTGTATTTTAAGAGAAGGTGATAAATTACTAAAATCGTTTATACGTGTTGTGATGAAGGTGGGAAGTCACTTCTTTATATATTTCTTTTCTTTTTCTGTACCATATTCTTATTTTTTTCTTTTTTTCTCTTTCTCTTTCTCTTTTTTTCCTTTTTCTTTCTTTTCTGCATCTTCTGCTTTTTCTTTTTATTCTTTTAGTTTTTTTCTGTTTGTATTACTTTTTACTGTTGTAATTATAATCCTTAATGAAATTAAGGATTATACAACAGGAGGAAGAGCCACAACCAAGACAATGGTCAGATAAAAGAAGTCTGAGCCTGGGGCAGAAATGTAATTTGAGAAAGCATCTGAGACATGACTCTCCCTAGTGCTGATGAAGATAAAGGGAGGGAGGAGGGGAAGCACATTCAGACTTGCAAGATTCTGTTACTATAACCTTATAATAAAAGTATTATTAGCTTGTGTGTCTTTGGTTTCCAAGTTTGGTCTACCTTGGAGGGCTGACAATACCTCACTGCATAAAACTGAATTAATCAAAAGAAGATTTGAAGTAATACCTTTAAATATAGTATGTCTGAATTGATCAGAAGAAATGCAGAGATCAACCAGTTGGGTATTGGGTGGCAGAGGGAGGAATATTAACAGTTTAATGAATTTAGATTTTTGGATTTTTGATTTGATTCTAAATAATTTAGCTATGGCAAAATCCTATCTAAAACTTCTTGGTTTCCAATGTTAATCTTTAACAGTTCTACTATTATTACTGACTACACCAGAATTATATTTTGCTACAATGATGCGTTTTGTTGTTGACTTTACTAGAACTGTATTTGGCATACCACTTCTCTTTCCATTCTTTTGGAATAAGAGAATCTGCCCTAAAATAAATTCCACTGTCTCATCCTTAGTATTTGTGTATCAGAGATTTCATGTTTAATATAAGATAGGAGGCATTCTCTGTGGGAAAAGCATAACATTTATAGATTATGGATTCAGTACAACCAATGGCATTTCTTTCTCAAGAGGCAGTTATTTGAAGCACATAGAAATGGCAGCATCCCTTGGTTCTTTATCTATAATTCAGATCATTATGCATAACTGGAAAACAACTTGGGCAATAATTCCCAGCGGGCTAGCTGTGTCAGTCTGTTGCAACACATGGATATAAACCATGAAGTGGCTGTAAAGTTCACAGGGATCAAAGAGATACATTTGATTTAGTATCTTTGCATCTGGCAAAGGATATATAAATTAATATGAAACCCAACAGTATCAGATAAGATATCTAATTGCATTTCCACACTGCTTCCTTGACAAACAGACTTGTGGCATTTTAGTAGATTTTAACTGAATTAAAAATTATAACTCTCCTGGTGTTTTTTGAATGACATTTCTCTTCCTGCCTGAGAACTGGCAACTCCAATTGGGACTAAGAGTCCAACAACTTCAAGAGAGCTTTTCCTCCAGTACATTATCCCGTAATATATTGGTTAAGTTTTTAAAATCCCCCAGCACTTAATAGTGCAATTCTATATACAGTGCAATTGTATATACATTCCAAGTAAGGATATATATAGAATATATTTTATCAAAAACTGGGCTGCTAACCAATAGCTGAAAAGGTACTGATCACTCACTAGAAGTAGCTGATAATTCACCCATTTTTAACTTCTCATCTGGTTAATTTATTACTGTAATTTAGCTCTTGAAAATTTTATGGCTAGGAACTTCATACTGGATATATTTGGATTAATAAGTCTTATCAAGTAACATTTATCTTCAATAAATGTTTTTAGTATCAGAATATTTTTCATTACTCAAGCATTACATTCATAGAAAAGTTGGAACCATGATCTAGAAGAACTTTTGATAAAAAGCCCAAAGGCTTTTATCATATCCTGTCATAAAATTCTTAGAAAATATTACATAAAATGATTTGGCTTAGTGATACAAAAACTGTTACCTATGACCAAATCAGTCCAAAAATCCATGTATCAATTGGACAGTTTTCATTTGCATTGTTGAAAGTGGTCATTATAAAATAATTGGGATAAATATTGCTGTTCTAAAACTAATCAGAAATAGGAAGATAAATAAATGTTGGATATTGGGGGTAAAATCTTTAGTGTTCTTATTTTATGTGAGTTGCCTTAAATCTAACTGCATTCTGGAATAAAGGATATGATTAGGCTCCAGATATGATGCAGATATGATGATTCAAATGTCAGGTTGGGAGGATGTCAATTCTACTTCCAATAAGTAGAATACAAAAGGATAAGTAATACTAGGTGTTGAAAACATCCATCTTGCTATCATCATCATCATCATCATCATCATCATCATCATCTGTTAGATTTATATCCCACTTTTTGTTTGAGAGCTCAAAGTAGCATACATAGCACTGCCTCCTCCTGTTTTCTCCCACAACAGCTGTCCTGTGAGGTAGATTTGGCAAAGAGAGAGTGACTGGCCCAAAGTTGCCCCATCAGATTTCATGGCTGAGTCTCCCTAGTACCAGCCAAACACTTTCACTATCACTGGCTCTCATAAACACATCAAAGAACCATTGCTTGATCATATCAGATCCCATCTAGCCCAACTATTTTTCCCCATAGAGGCCAATTAGATACCAAACAGGAAATTAATTTAACAGCTTCCTCCTGCTCTGTTCCCTGGAAACTGGGCTTAATAATCTCCCTGATAATTGATATCCTATTTAAAGCCATTGTGCCCAATAATACTGACAAGTTTATCCTCCCTGTGATGGAATGGAATTATGAAGGCCAGGCTCAGGGAGATAAGCGTTTTCTTAGTTCACCAAAAGAGCGTGGGAACTACAAGAGGATGAGGCTGGCACCTCCCTGAGGAATTCACGGTGTTGTGGCTGGCTGGTTTGGGAGCTGGGGTTTCAGTCTGGGAAGATTCTTGCTAGAGGTTGTAGCTAATAAACATAGCTGAACTGATTTTGCATTGTCTCTTGGAGTTCCTTGGGCTAAACCTGACATCAATTTTCCCAGACCGAAACCCCAACTCCCAAACCAGCCAGCCACAACACCGTGAATTCCTCAGGGAGGTGCCAGCCTCATCCTCTTGTAGTTCCCACGCTCTTTTGGTGAACTAAGAAAACGCTTATCTCCCTGAGCCTGGCCTTCATAATTCCATTCCATCACACTCCCTGACTTTATCTAATTCTCCTTTAAAGCCACCTAGGTTGGTAGCTATTGCTACATCTTCTGGTTGTAAAATCAAAAGATTATGTGTTGTATAGAAATGGAAGATCTTTTTAAATTACTCTGAAGCACCCACAACATATAATATTTACTGGATCACACTTCCCCAAGTGCTCACTAATGTTCTCAAGAACTCTAAAAGGTTAATGAGACAGGACATATTGCTGAAAAAGCCATGTTATGTGTTTTTTCAGGAAGACTTGTTTACTTTCATAATGATAATTATACTTGAAACAATTAAGCAGCCGGTAGTTTTCAGGCTCCTCCTAAATCCTTTTTTTAAAGAAAAGATTGCACTGGCTACTATGACATTAAATAATTGAATAATGTTATATTTATTTAATATTCTCGGTATTTATTTTAAAATGCAGGAATCTGGCAATCTCCCGCCTTATTGTGGCTGACTGGAGTGGATTGGTTCAACTAAAGTTGTGATGAGAGGCAAATGCTAGCAGCAGATCAGTGGAATTACCGAGTTTCTTCTAAGTACCTTGGCTTCTTACTACAATATGCCTGTCCAATGGCTGATTAAATTCTAAGAATGTCATTCAGAATGAAAAGGTGGTACAAAATCATTAAACATTATTAACTGCTGAAATTCTACTGTTGTAGAATCTTGAGCAATATAAATAAGAATAGTTTTAAAAGCTCAGCTACATCCCTGTAACGGCTTCCTTTTCCATCTGCATTTGGGATACGCGTTTGGGATTTTCTTTATTATGTGGATTTTTAAAAATAGGTATTATAAGCATTTGTGGTTAAATTAAACAGTGATAAGATAGTTAAGATTATATTATAAAAGTTTTGCTTTGATCTTGAATTGGCAAATATATTTAGCATTCTGGAAGAGTGTTAAAAATAATTCAAAACAAAAGGACCCTAGTAAAATAACTAGAATAAAATTATATTAACCATATATGCTTGAGTACATTAATGAACTGAGCGAGGAAAAATAAGTACAGTGGTACCTCGGGTTACGAACGCCCCTCCTTACGAATTTTTCGCGATACGATCAGCTCCTGCCCCAAAAATTTACCTTGCCGTGCGACCTCCGCCCTGCGCTACGAACCGGATCCACAGCCATTTGCCCTGCTGCCACGTGGTCGTGGCTTCCTGTGGGCGAGATCGCGGTAGCAAGGAGACGTTCGGTGAGGCTTGTGGTGTGTTTTGTGGCGTTTGGAAGGTTTTTGGTGTGCTTGTCAGCATGGCTCCAAAGAAAATGCACAGCCGTAAGTATTTACATTGAACCTTATGGGGAAATTTGCCTCGTGGTGCGACCAAATCGAGTTGTGATCAGAGTCGCGGAACAGATTAAGTTCGTAACGCGAGGTACCACTGTATCTATTTTTTGTATTTTTTCTATATGACAAACAAGGAAAAGAGAAGGAAAGATCCAGTCCTTACATTTAAGTTGTTAACTATCTAGATTGGTAAAACGTGAATTAGCAGGCCATCTGAGCTGTTAAAATTGCATAATGGTATAGTGATTAGCTAGAAAGCAGGAGACTGTGAGTCGCTCTCTCTGAGTCCTAGGAAGGAGGCAATGGCAAACCACGTCTGACATCTTGCCACAGAAACTGCAAGGACTTGTCCAGTTGCCAGGAGTCAACACTGACTCGAAGCACAACAACAATAACAACAGCAACAACTAAAGTGTATGAAATGTGATGTTCTTGTAAAAAACAATTAAATGGTGATTGATAGACCAGAAGTGTGATATCAATTACAAAAGAATGATATTGGAATTTTTAGCGTGCTCCCTGTAAAACAAAAACAACCTCTTGCAGTCTTCCATAATCCCTAGACATTGTACCACTAAACAAACTATTAAGAAACAGAAATACAAGAACCAAACATTGCTGTGTAAGCCTTTATTTAAGCTGAACATACCAAAAATAATTTTAAAATATTTTTAAAGATCCTCCAAACACTGAAAAAAACACTCTACCTCCAAAAATTCTATTGCCTATTTTGACTAAACTGCATCACTAGCCTTTGAGGTTTCTTATTCATAAATAAAAACCTCACTTAATATTGGGCAGTGGGTGGACGAGGAATTCTATCTTTTATGTTCTATCAAATCTGCAAATATTAAATATGCAGCATTAATTATGATAACACACAAATGGGTTCAAAAACAAACAGCTTCAAGGCCCAATGGTTTTGTAGACACCCCAACTTTATAAGGCATAGTGATTTCAGCTGGACAGAGCATGAAAAATCAACTGGCTTTTGGGTTCAGATAAAAAACAGAAAGAAAAGCCATCTTTGGCACAGAATAAGACTGCTGGTGCATTTAAGTGAACTATATAGAAGTTTTGCGCATAATTTATTCATTCTATGGACAATTGAAATTAATTCACTATCTGGCAGATCTCCCTCCCACCCCCCCACCCCCCATATACACACACATTCACACGATGCTTTTGAGTCAAATTAGACTGGTCCCCCAAAGCAGCTCAGTCTAGGCTTATTTATGTTTTTGTTCAAAACTATGCCTACATATAAGTAGATGTGCTACCCACATCTCACCATTGTGGTTAAGAAAGATACAATCATGTTCTCAGAATAAACTTAGTTTTGGTGAAGTGACAGAAAGTACAACTGCTTCACTGATAAAAAAAATCACTGAGTCATACCCTGTAGTATAGCAAAAGCTGTTTAACAGGCAGAAAAGAACAAACTATATAATTTCAGGACTTAACAGTTAAGTTAGGATCTTGTGTGCAATTCTCATGGATCTGAAACCAAAGTGGCTGTTTTCCTGCACCACCAACTCTTGCTATTCCATGCTGTATCACAAGAGAGCAGCAGCACCCTATGGAAATGAACCAGGTGGCTTAGCCCCAGCTGAGTTCCTATGGGCTCAATGAAGAGTCCCTCACGTGGTAATCACACCATCCTGTTCACATTTAACCTAGCAGCTTTGTATACTGAAGAGAAAGAAAATCCCATTTTCTTTTCCCTTATTTTTTGCCTGCAATCTCTTTTTCTTTCTGTGTCTTACTCTGGTCCTGAACTTTGCCTAATGTTGTTTACTCTGCAGTGGAGTAGCCTGGCATGTATGTAGTATACAGTATATGAAGGGAAAGTACCATAGCACAACAGTAGAGCAGATCGCACTTATGCAAAAGGAGCCCCAGTTAAATTCTCAATTAAAAAAAAGGATCAGATTATAATAAAGGATGCGAAAGATCTCTGAAATCTCCCAAACTGACAATACTGGGCTAGAAGGAACAAGAAACCTGACCTGACATTGGGCACCCTCCTATTTCTTTGTAAAGTATGCATACTTTGCCAGGTTGCTCACTTACAAATGAAACTGAAATTTCTGATCCAAATCACAGTAAAACCAGACATGTTTGAAAACATCATTTGAAATATAAATGAATTAAATCAACTTTAACAAATAAAATGTACCACTCATTAGTTTTTATATTAAAACTAAAAACAGGAGACTCAAGGCTGTAATTTACCTTAGTGGGGAGAGTGCCTGAAGGATACCGTAGAAGATCCCTGTCTTGTATATTCACCTGTCAAACAAACAGTTGGGCTTCTGAAGCAAATATAATGGTCAGATAGGTTTCTATATAGAGCTTAATATTTTTGCTATTAGAAGTTGATAATTTACATTACTGAAATAATGGGCTGCATATTCAGCCCAAAATATGATGATGTCACAATCAGCTAATGAAGATGACCAAAACTTGCTTGCTTGGATTCCCAAAGTTAAAAAGCTTAGGTAAGAGAATCAAACCAGGAATCTATGCTAATGAGCCCACATATTACCTGCTTTTTCAGACCAACCAGTATATTACAGAACTGTCTCAAATTTCTATTAATCTTGATAGCTATCTTAATTCTCGGGATTCCTTAGTCTGCTCTTGCACACATGGGATTTGGAAACAATAATTTCCTCAACACTGTTTATTGTCTGTGTGTTCCTCAACATTCTTTAATCCATGGCCTATGTCATAGCTGGTCACTTCTGATCCATTTGGTTAATTGCTAGTGGAGGTGGACATTTTTGGCAAGCAAGTCATCTCTCTGGGTGCCTTCTTACATATTAAGGATGACTGTCATGGAACACCTAGAAATCAGAGAACTATGGTTGCAATTTAGGATCAGGCTTCCAAGGAGTGTTGTTTTTGTTTTAAATTAATTTTGGGGGCAAAATGCAGAGAGTCTGCTAATACTTCCCTTCTTAGTGAATCTCCTCCTTGAAAGGCTGTACTGTAGCATAAGGATTGTACCTACTGACTGTATTTTATATCTATTGATACGGTGCATTTTTAGACAGAAGTCAGTGCCACCATATTTAATGGGTTTAATATGCACACAGGACTGCAACCTCAGATTAGATTCTAGGAAAATTCAGAAAATTATGTATGACAGTTCCTGTGGTTTAGGAAACAGGTCCAGATAAAAATCATGTGCTGTAGCAAAACATTGAAACCCATTTACTGATTTATAAAGAGATCCTATAAAATTACTAAGGCAACATGATTGTCCTTATGCCAACTTGTTCAACTGGCCATTTATCCTTGGGCAGTAACAAAGAGGTATACAATGGTACAGAGAAGAGGATCAGCAGCTATATCAGTGGTCAAAACTGAGGCTAGATTTGGCTAGAGATGGAAAACAGTCTCCGAGTAGCTTGGTGGGAGGAAATATTATTTTATTTTTTAATGCAGTTGCACCTTCTCTCTAAAGATTGATTTCTGAGAATTCTCCAGAAATACCATATTTGTCAGAGAAGCTGGAGACATTGGCTGTCCCTTCCATTCAGTTCATTCCCACTCCATCTGCACAGATGAAACTGTCTTTCTTCTCCAAACCTGAAAAAACTTGCCAAGTCATTCAAAAAAAGCCTCCTCTGAAACTTCTTCAGAAAAGCAGGTCCACCACAGATATGCCTCTCCTCATATTGTACCCCAAAAGTTTCATGCAGCAACTGCCATTCCTGTTGACATAAAACGTGATATAAAACATGATACCAATGACGTGAGAGGAGACCTATCATTCCCTCTCTTAATTAATAGTAATAATAAAAAACCAATATTACATTATGGTCTCTACCAAATGGTTTACACTCTATTCCAAAAAACAGCCTCCGAACTGGGAGAAGCCCATTTTATTCTTAGGTACTGAGAATCCTATAGCACCTTCCTATCAAGCTGCACCTAGCAGTGGATTAGATTAAGTGCCCTCACGGGCACGTCAAGCCTTGAAAGCTCTTGGACAAATGCCTCAGCACAAGCCTCCTTTTTCTGGGTGTCTTAAAGACAGAAGTGCACAACTGGGGAGGCAACTGGGTTACAATTATGTTGTCCTTCAAAATGTAGGAAGAACCAGGAGAAATAAGCTGGCAAATCCAGAAAAAAAATACATTTGATTTTATTGGATTTGACTTCTAATTACATTGGTAGAACCCTATTGCTTAAAGGTTCTAACTCCTGTTCAGTGCAGGAACCCAGATTAAAGCATCCCGGACAATGGCCACTTAGCCTCAGCTTCAACGCATCTGGTGAGAAGCAGCCGTGCATTTCTTGCGTAATAGGTTTCATTGCCGGACTGTGCTAAGAATCTACTTCTCTGTTTTTTGAAACTATGATTTCCTAGGCCTAGGCAAGGGAGCTTTAACCTGCTTTAGTGAGGAACTGCTGGGGGCAATTCTGTTTAAAGGTGTTCAGGCAAAGAGATGATAGACAATACCATTTGCCATAATGAAACGCTCTGCATTGCCCCCAACCACAACAGGCACTTGAAAAACCTGAAGAGATTCACTTTCCATTTTTGTAGGCTGCTGCTTAAATTTATCAGCCTGTAATTATTTCCACCATTCCATGGAGGTAGTAAAATGGCAATGCCATCTAGCATATTGTGTCATATGGACAGATATGTGCTTGTAGCAGGAAACTCTATGAAGGGTTGCCAAAGGAGTGCAAGGTGAATGCCTAGGCTGAAAAGTTACATCTGTATTGCGCCTGGGCAAAGTTGAAATGTGCTAAGGAGCTGGCAGGAAGTGGTGGGATCAGAGGAAGAAAATGGCTAGCAAGCAATATGGACTTAGGTAGCCTTGGACTGCAGGGGAGATGCAGGTTTCCCAGTGATTCAAAATCCTAAAGAGGAAAAGAAAAGTAAGCTGACAAGGGATCAGTCTAGCAGGTAGAGATTTCTAAAGGGACAAGAGGACTTGGTGACAAGAAGATGACTAGGGTTGTGCTAACCATGAGAAGTTACCATTTAACTTCTAACTAAAGCTCTTGATTAACTCTATATAAATAGAGTTATTTATTTATCAATCACATTTACAGATCATCACAATCCCAAAGGACTCTCAGTTAGTAACAGCTGTATACAGAGCACTAGCTTAAGGTACATATAGTACGGTAATAGCAGAAGCATTACTGTTCCAGGCAGGGAGGTAATTAAACTTGGAATGATGGCTCAATTAAGCCACAAAATAATTCACTATAATCCTTTAAAGAAGGAATATACTGGGGACCTGAAGTTCTGTTTGTATGTATGAGCTGAATGCTGCTTGCATAGTCATCTGAAGGAATCAATCTCTCAAATAAACAAATATTTTTCTATCCTGGATATATTAAGAGTAAAAGAACAAAACTGGTTCACAAGAAGGTCCTTGTGTGCTGTCTTCCATCTGATGAATCCTTAGAATCCCCTCAAGACCCTAAGATGTCTTTCTAGTTTTGAAACCTATTATCCCCCAACCAACCACATTCTAGCACTCTAACCACTGTGCCACATCAGCTTTCAAGAGCCTTAAATGAACCAGAATTATTTCAAATTATGGGTTCATTACTTGAAAAAAAGAATTGCATTTCCTAAGTGTCTTTCCTTGTATTCAGCAAAGCACATGAATTCCACAGAAAACTTATGTTTTTCCTCAGATGTACCAGTGCTCCTTTTTTCCCTAGAGAAGCCTGTCCTTTTTCAAGCTGAAGATGAAAGAACAGACTACGCAATACACCTATCCTCCAGGGTAGATAGATAGAGCTTCACGTTTATTTATTTGCTTGTTTATGTTGTCTCTAAGGCTCTAAGGATGATGTAGAAGCTGTGAGTGGATATTCCTTCACACTCTCTTGCTGATGAAATTGATTCTTATTTATTCTATAAACAAAATTATAATTATAATGTGCTGATGCTTTTGATGGAAATGTTTGGTCCTCTTCTGCCCTGTAGCAAACATTAAATTTGTTATGAATACCACTCTGTATTATTCCCAGATTGATAAGATGAACAATGTGAACTTTTTCAGGAAGACCAAGATTTAAAATAATTAAAATCAGAAGAATCCTTTTATACAAATTGATTTCAAGCAGAAGGAAGTGTTGAGTTTTGCAACAGTTTTTCTCTTTCCGCAAATATACTAATCCAATTCTGGGATTCAGAGGTCACCGCTCAAGGATTGTGGGCGATAAGTGAGAAAAGTAATCTGTTGTTGCAGGTAAATCAAACACAGGAAACTTACCCAAGATAATTAATTGCTGATTATGGATATGGCATTGTCACGGGCACTGGTTGTGCTAAGAGCAGCACAGACCAAGATAATACAGTTCCTGGTGTTTCAGAAATTTACCTATCTTGTATTTTAGTCCTGTTGACTAAAGCTTCTAAGGGACATGTTACTTAACTGCTCATGGAATCAGTTTAATCTTTAGATTTTCCCTCTAGCAGGTATGTGAACAACGTCTTGATGTTTATTGTCTAAACTTTACAACTAAGTTGCTACTTATTACTTAGTAAGCAGACGTTACACAGCTGCAATGTTTCCCATTATTTTTTGGTTTCTATGCTGTACACATGCTTCACTTTTGCAAATGAGTCATGCTTCTGTAGCTTCGTATGTCCCTCTGTTTCTTGCTTTTCCTCCCATGTAACTCCACCTTCCCCTGCCTGAACTGTAGCAGATACCAAGCCTAGCTTTTGATTCATGATGCCTGCCTTTTCTGTGAATAGTATACACAGGAGAAATATGATAGAATACATTATTGAGATCTGCTACTACTGTAATAGTTAGCCCCAATACCAATCGTGTAGCCCTGTTGGATGGAAATTCTGAGAGTTGAGCTTGTTGTACAGGCAAAGGATATTTCCAGGTGGACACATTGAAGTTTGGTGTACAGACCAGGAGGATGTGCCTCTGTATAAGGTCAGGTCTTACCACTCCTACTGTCATTTCTGGAGTCTGAAGCACACAGTTTCCTGCCTTAAGGTCAGGTTAGCCTACTATTTCCACAAGGAAGTTTTTATTTCCAGAATAGGACTACCAGGTCTGGGTTGCAAAAATCCAGACAATCAGTAGGAGGCAGCAAAGAATTTTCTATAACTGTTTGATCCATCTAGTGATTGTCTGAATTTTGGCAACCCAGATTTAGTACCTTACTCCAGAGCAACTTTTTGTTTGCTGCATAGCATCTTTTTAGCTAACCTGTAGCAGAACATACACTATGGCATAATTTACTGTGAATTGTTGAACTATTAATTTGCTTTATTTGCATTCTAATGAATGAAAGACAATATTGATATTTTACTTCTTGAGAAGGCAGTGATGAAAAATGGAGGTTGTCTTGCAAATTGCCTACCTCATGATAGCAAGTCTGGGATCCCCCTTCCCCTTTGTTGTGCTGAATCATCATCTCCCCATTTGCAAAAACAAAAGATGAGGCACAGTGTGCCAGGCTTTGCTGCAAGAAATATAACCAGAAAGAACCTGTGACCTTTGATTGCCCTATTCTTCCTCTTCAGGTTCTTGGAAAAGACAAAGATGCCAGGTGAGACTGCAGCACTGCTCTGCAGTACACCCAAAGTGTTTTAAAAGTCAAAGGGAAAAGAGAAAGAAAAATGCTAGTGCCCTTGCTTTGGGAAAACGACAGACAGTATGGAGAATAGAGGGGAAGGGGGGGAGAGAGAAAGTGCCAGGTCCAGCAGGAGGGAACTGGGGGTGGAGAAAAGAGAGTATGTGCCTAGGTCTTGGAGGATATCTTGCTCCTCACAGTGCCATTGCTCTTGGAACTCATCATCTGCCCTCCAGTAGCTCAGACCATAGGGCAATCCAGCCCCAGTTCTGAGTGAGGTCTGCCCTGTGGTGGCCTCTTTCCATCTACAGTCTGCCTTGGTAGTCTATTTTGTCTTGGCAGCAAGCAGAAGTGATCCAGGTAGATGGCCATCCCCAAACTAGGTCTCCTCCAGTTGTGTGGATTAACTCTTAGAATTCTCCAGCCAGCATGACCACCACTGAGAATTCTGATAGTTGAAATCCACATATCTGGCAGGTAATCTGATTGGGGAAGGGTAATTTAGGTTTTCTTAGCCCAGAGGCATTGCAGGAATTTAAATTAGAGGCTAGACTGAGGAGCAATGCAGGAGTCTGGTAGCTACCCAAAGATGTTAATGTTGATCCCATGAATTATACGTGAGTATTGGGAGGGAGCTGTTCAGTTAATGCTGCCCCATCTGGGTAATCCACAATCAGAAGATATCTTCTGATGACAATAATTGCACGGGTTTTGTCCAAGCTAGTTCCTTAGCAGAACAGATGTGGGAGGCTTCTGGCCATACGGACTCTTCCTGTTTGTTATGTTGAAGCTGAATGAGTGAGTGAGGTTTCTTTAAAAATGGGAACTTCTGAAAATGATTAATACAGTAGAAACAGAATATAGTATGACTGTGGGGATGCAGGAAGCACATTGGGAGTATCTGCTACTCCTTGGACTTACTTGTGCTTCTTCGCCAATCTACTGTACTTTCTTCAGTCACAGAGCATACTGATTCATGATGTGGTTCTCTTCGGTTTGGCTTAGTGTGTTTTGTAATTCCAGCCTATTGTGCTTTATTTAATAAACCATGGCTAAGCAAACCGTGGCTTTACACAGTGTGAAAATCTAGCCCCTGGAAGTCCTTTGTAAAGAATCTTGTTTTATATTCCTGTCATAGGTATCCATCATGATGTCATGTCACATGCATCGTGATATTACTGTGCCAGTGACATGAATTACATACAGTGCTTCCATTATGGGACACAAATGACATACGTTACATAATTCACATCACTTGCACAGTGATGTCACTTGTCTCCTTTGCCCCCTCTGTGGATACCCGTGTTTTCTGTCCATGGGAGATTAAAGGTCTAGTTACAGTAGGAAGATTCAGGAGAATGTAGGTCTGTCAAGTAATTAAGGCATGGAGAAAAAGAACTAGGACCCAAGTTGGAGCCCAAGAATATGATTTGAACAGGAACACAGGCTAAAATGAGCCCTTTGATATTTTTAGTCCGTAACCCCTTTTCTAGGGAGCTTTCCTTTTGCTGGTGAGTATAGAGCTTAAAAGCCAATCTATAGACTAGGAAATGCCAAGATCTTACCATTACAGGTAGTCCTCGACTTATGAGCACAATTGGGACTGGAATTTCCATTGCTAAGCAATGTGGTTGTAAAGTGAGATGTCATGTGACCACATTGCTTAGCGACGGCAATCCTGGTGCTCCCCTTTGCTGTCATTAAATGAATTCCACCAGTTGTTAGCCAAGGACCTACCCCAAACCAAGCTGTTCTGGGCTTGGTCCCTCCTAGCCTTGAGCCTCAGTAAAGTAAGGGACTGCCTCCAACTCCCCCCCCCACCTATCTCCCCCCCACCTCTGCCCTTTTGGCCGCCCTGCATCCTGCCTTGCTTCTTGGCCCACCTTCCTCCTTCACTTGCTCGCACGCACCGCATTGTCCTTCCTTCCTTCGCTCACTCGAGTACTCTCCAGGGTGGCTTCCAGCGCTGAAGGAGCAGGCCACTTCCGGGTGCTGAAAGACTCTCCAGGGGTGCTTCCAGCATGTGCTATGCAGCTCATGTTGGAAGTTGTTGGCCATTTGTGAGGCTTTCTCCTTCATTCTGCAAAGCTCCAGAGATGCAGCGCAGCACAAAGGGGGTGTGATGCATGTGAGCGAGCAAAGGGGAAAAGAGGGTGCCGTGCATATGTGCAATTGAAGGGAGGAAGGAGGGTGCAGTATGTGTGAATGAAGAAAGGCCGGGGTGGGTGGGGCAGACTTACCCAAGCAACTTGTGACCAACCCTCCAAGCTTCCCCATTGACTTTGCTTGTGGGAATCCCCAGGGAAGGCTGCAAATGGTTATCATGGGATTTCAGGCTGCTTAGCAACCGATCATAAGTCCAAATGGGTTGCCAAGCACCCCGATCACAATCACATGACTGTGGGGGCACTGCAATGGCTGTAACTTCGGGGACCAGTCATAAGTCCATTTTTTTCAGTACCTTCAAATGGTCACTGAACAAATGGTTGTAACTTGAGGACTGAGGTGGTACCTCGGGTCACGAACGCTTCTGTTCACGACCAATTCGGGTCATGAACAGCACTGTTCGCAAAATTTTGCTTCCGTTCACGAACTCCGCATCGGGTGACGAACAGGATCCACGGCCATTTTCCCTGCTGACACACATGGTCATGGCTTCCTGTAGGGAGGGGGACTCTCCCTCCAAACAATAACCGCCTCCCCACCCGCCTTCCTGTCCTCCACACCAGAAGTCACCTCGAGCAAGGTTAGCATTCTCTCTCTTCGTACTGTACTGTACTGTACTGTGTGTCATATTTTTGTGGTTTAAAAAAAAAACATATGGTTCAGAACAGATTAACTGTATTTACATTGAACCTTATGGGAAAATTTGATTCGGGTCGCGACCAATTCGGGTCGCGACCATAGTCACGGAACGAATTAAGTTCGTGACCCGAGGTACCACTGTATCTGTATTCTTTATAGGACACGCCTTGTTCACCTAACATACTGAATCACAAGCTGGCTAGTCTGTTGTGTAGTCCTAGCCTTATGGTTTAATTTACAGTTCAGCATATTCTGTAATAGGGCTAATTAATTAAACCATGCTTTAGTTGATTGGGTGAACCCAGCCACTATCTATACTGCGGAGAGGCTCAGTGGAACATGTCCTTGTGGCAGAGGATACCAGCTTCTCCATGGATTCTAGACCAGGATCTCTGCTGAAAGTTCATGTCATGACATCAAGTTGAGTGCAGGAATTTGCCTCCAGACTCACACATTGTAAGCCGTGATTTGTTTGAATAATAATTTGCTGAATAAGCCACAATAGCCGGGTTCACACAATCCATTCTGTTTCAATCAAACTAACGACGTGGAGACAATCCAACACACTTTTTCTGGAACTGAACTGGATGCTGTAAGCCCTAATATTTATATCAGTTGTCAGGACTGAGCCAGTCAAGGTCATTCCTCACTTTGACCCTGGCAGCTCCTCAGAAATTTATCTGACCCATTTATTCTGCAGATAAAGAAGGTATGAGATTTTGCAACATTTACAGTTTTTTTTCCCTAAGTTTTCCTTACACATTAACAAGTCATGAGCCACCGTATATGAATATCAGTAACAAAATGGGGGAAGGGGCTTGGAAGTTAACATTAAACTTCACATGAACTTGCTTTTTTGTTCATTGTTACCACTCAGCCTTATTAACAAACAATTCATCTCCAAATACCCTTCTACAATGTATGCATATTATTGTAGCACTGTAATAACATTAAAAAACTAATTTTTGTAATTAATGGTGAGGATAATACAGCATCAAGATGTCAGTTTAAGACATTTTCATTGATTTCCATTGGGCTCTGCTTTACATGAACAAGATTCAGCTTGTGTTAAGCTTTGTCTTTCCCTCATAAATCATAGTCTGACATTTTATTGCCACCATTAGCACCATGATTGCATGTATCAGTTGACCTACTGCTTTAAAAAAAATTTCTTTGGCAATGTGCTGACCTGTGCAATGTCCAATTTACCCAGGACTACTGAGGGCCACTTCTCTTGGTCCTGCTGCCATATCAAGACTGTTCATGGATTTATTGAATCAATGTACATTGTTTTTTTATAGTAATTTTATTAGAAATTACAATTGCAATGATAAAAACTAATACAATTTTTTTTAAAAAGAAAAGAATAAAAAGAAAAAATAAAAGGTGCAGAAAAGAAAAAAATAGAAATAAAAATAGAAATAAAAATAAGAATATAGTACACAAAAAGAAAAGAAATATATAAAGAATTTCTATATTTCCCTTTCATCACAAGTATAAACAATTTTAGTAACTTATCACCTCTTAAAATGCAACAAATAATCTCTTCTTCCTATATCCCATCTCTTATCTATAAACAAATCCTTAAAGCCTTGTCATTTCAGTCCTGATCCGCAAAAGTTCATTAAGGGTTACCTGTCAGGTTCAGCCCAAAGAACTCCACGAGACAGTACAGGTCTAGTTCGATAGGTTTTATTAGCTCTCACCCACAAGACAGAATCTCGCCAGACTGAATCTAAACTTCCCAAGCCAGCAAGCAAACACCGCGAATTCCTTAGGGTGGTGGCAGTCTCATCCTCTTAACCTTCCCACGCTCCTGCTGGGGGCTAAGGAAATGCTTATCTCCCCGAGTGTGGCCTTCACCAAACCATTCCATCACAGTATCTGTTTTAACCTTGATCAAAGAAACCAACTTTATATTCCTTTCTTTTACTTTTAACAATCTTGATCTTTAGTCCCTTCAAATAATGTCCTAGAATTTGATTTCTTTTCATTTTTTCTCTGTCCCTTCTCACAAAATCCTTCAAAGCTTTAACAAGCCTCTTTTGTAAATCCAATATAGGAAAATTATCCAGGTTACTTTCTTGGTTTGTCATTTGTATATCCCCTTATATTATTAAGACATCAGCCAGTTTCTTTTGAATGTCCAATGTAGCATCTTTTTCCATATCATTCTTGTAGCTTGTCATTTTTAAATCCACTTTCAGATCAGTCTTGATCTTGTCAGGTATAACTTGTTCTTCTTCCATAACATCTTTTAAACACCATCTATCTATAGAGGCAAATACTCCTAAAATTAACTTCTGGGTCCATTGTTCAAAAATATCCTTCAAAATGACCAATGTTAAAATATTTTTCTTCATTCTGTATTAGTAAGTCAAATGTATGTGTTCTTCTCCTTTAATTGTAATCCTTAGTTCCTTCTAGTTCCTTCTAGTGTCCAACCTACAAAGTCCCATCCTATCATTTTTTTGGAAAAAAAAAATCAAAACAAAAGCATCTTCCCATGGGAAGGATTCTTATAATTAATTCCAAAATCGTACTTCAAATCCATCTGGACCCTTAGTCCATTTATAACTTTCCAGAATCAAAGTTCTAATCACCCTTTTGCTGTTTATCTTAAAAAAAAATGTTTTTTTGGAAGTCCTTAAGCTTGTACTTAAAACTTCTTTTGCTAAGGACTGAAGGAAATTCACCCAGTGTTTTCAGACTTGTCGGTCTAAAGGTTCCTAATAGCTGAAAAACAGTTAACAATTTCTGAAAATGATTAGAAAAGGAAGTATGTGAACCCTGTGTCCTTTTAAAGGCACTGATTGTGATTTGAGTAAGATGGCTATTGCCTTGTCTCCCAGACCTCTAAACCTGCCAGAGACTGCTATCTTGTGGTCTCCTTGCAAGGAGCAACTGTCTGAAGCACTTGTGGGCAATCTCAAGTCCTCTCCTTGTCTGGAGAGGAATTACAAAGAGTCAGTCTACTCACCGGCTCTTCGTTCCACCATGGTCATCAGCTCCACTTTTTGGAGCTGTCTTCAGTTTGTCATTTATCCCCTGAAAGTCTGAATCAATTCACTTTGGTGCACTATCAAAAAGATGGTCTAAGCTCAGTAGCTCACGCTTTCCTCATAGAAGGTCTAGTCCACAGCATCTTCAGGTAAAAATATTCCTCTATGAAACCAGGCAAGACATTGTTGGGTTGTGTGTGGACATTACTGATCTGGATAGGCCAACAGTCTGGGTCTGTAATTGGAAATGCACATGCTGCAGCAAATCTTGGTTTGTTTAACCATGTTTTATTCAATAAACCTAAATTTGTAGGGTTCACACAGCATGTTAAAGCATGGTATAAAACAGTGGCAAGGTTCACATAGCGTGCTAAGCCAAAAGAAAAGAAACTGTAGAACTCTTCATTGTGAAGCTCCTATGTGCCATTCCTGTATAATGATATCTCAGTAGCCATTTACAGTGTCATCAAAAAACCTGGCTGGATGTGGGCTGATTGGTAAGAGAAGCATATGCTCAAACAATTATACAGCCTCCTCATCCGATTCTCAGCTCCACGTGGCTCTACTTAACATACAAACCCAAGACATCTGCAGAAAGTCCTGCTGTGATGTCTCCTGATAAATAGCCCTCATTAAACATCAGAATGTATCATCCATGCAACACAGCAACAATGGATTCAGTTTCTATGTTGTTGATTTACACATATGTGTTAATCATGGTGTCTAGAATTTTTTTAAGGAAAGCATGTTCTGGCATTGGAGCAAATGAGTGATGGTGATAGTTATGTACCGATCATTACATAGCGTTAAAAATAACAAATTTAAAGACATGCATACAGTGGACAGCTGAAGCAAAATTTGTATGTGTGATTTTATAGAAGGGATTAGCATCCAATTACAAAAGAGAAATAATTCTATTAGACCTGTGATATCTCTGCAGTAAAAATGCTCCCAACAGGAAATATGTTCTTAATTCCTTGCTAGGAATGAATTTGTTTATGACATCACAGAAACGTAGCCACAAGCATACTGTGAACTGCTCTGATGCTCCTTTATTTACTGCATTTATATCCTGCATTTCCTCCAAGGAGCTCAAGGTGCCATATGTAGCATAGTTACCCATTCCCAAATTGTCTGCATGGCAATCTTATAGGGTAGAATAGGCTAAAAGAAAAACTTACTCAAGATTCTTCCAGCACCCTAATTATAGCATGACACTTGAAGGCACATATTTTTCCTAAAGGGCAATTTTGAAGTGTGAGGATGGTTCACTTGATAAAAGTGCGTGGTTAAAAAGTTCTTCTGTGTGCCCCCCCCCCCCCACTTCCCACACATCTAGGCTGGGATCTGAGTGGGCCTCTTTTGCAAAAGTTTATAGGGATGAGATGGGTATTCACAAATCTCTGTCATCATATCTAAAATTGTACTCCCAATCATCTCAACCCCCAATTTAGATCAAAATGATGCTATTTAAAAATGTAAGAAAATGAGGAAAGCCTAATCCGTTCGTCCTCCTGCTCATAAAGACCAGTCAGCAGCTGCCTTTGAGAAGCCTGCAAGATGTAGAGACAGTGTCTCCTTTGGGCAATTGCTCCACAGCAATTAGATCCTGGGTACAATCTTGCATTGGATTCTGGAAGAATCACAAAGCTATGGACATCCTCCAAGAATAAATCTATTCCTGTTTAAAGCTATGTCATTTTAGGCCATCTCTACATATCTGATTAACAAATTCTGTATTAATTGCATGAAAAAGTCCCCCCCACCCATACTAGGAGTCTGGAATCTCCCAGTATTCTGCTAGATTGGGTAGCCTTGGGTAGGTTCTAGAATGATGAAAAAGTTTCCTGTCTCCACTTTTCCCACACTTATGAGCTTTCTCTGTGATTAGTTCTATCAATTGTATCATGTCTGTTCTTGCTTACCTTTTATTTCTAAAATGCAAATGTTCTAATCTTTTCTTCATAGGGGAGTCAGACCATCCTCCTGAGGTTGTCTATTGTCTTTTCCCAGCTGTAAAATAGCCATTTTGTGATGTGGAAACAAGAAATGTACACAGTATTCCAAATCTATTACATTATAAATATGGGTATTACTTAAAATTACTTAAATCTTGGCAGTTTTGTGTTTTTTCTTTCTTTAGTGATCCTTAGCATGGAATTCATCCTTTTAAATGCTCCCAGAGATAGGTTTCATCAAGTTACTAACATAACTCTGAGAACTCTTTCCCTATCAGCCACCTCCTGTTTTGATACCAACCAGATATATAAGAATTTAAGCCATTTTGCCTTAATGTAGACTCCTTAATGTATACTTTGCTCCAATGTCATTGGCCATCATGCAATTTGGAACAGTACTTTTAATGCAGCTTACAGACTTTTTCTTATTCTGTAGACCTGCTTATCTGAACTCTAGATCATTTCTGAAGAAAAGTAATAGGACCAGTTTCAATAATTATACTTGAAGAACTTGATTGTTTGCATTTCTCCTTTGCAAGAGCTGTCAATTCATTCCCAATTTCTTGCTTCCAATCTTTAACTTTTTACCAATCTGTAAGAATTACAGATTGGTAAGAACTAATACCACTAGCCATTATGGTGGGTGCTTTATTGTCAGCTGCTATGTATTTTAACGTTTGCATTATTTTAATTGTTTTTTAAAATTTTGTTTGCCGCCCAGAGTCACTTGGTGAGACGGGCAGCCATACAAAATGAACAAATTAACAAAGAAAGAAAGAAAGAATAGTTCTTTGATCCCATGATGGCTAAATTAATTACGGAGCCTTTGGTGAAGGTCTTCACTAGATAATCCTCATACATCTGCTTCTGACATTCTCAAAGAACTGAAACACCTTGCTTATGGAATTCAGTGCTTTTAATTTTAGATCTCCCTCACTCTGATGCTGATCTGATTTACATTCTAAATTTACATTCTAGTAAGATTCAATAGAAATATGTTCTATTTATTCTGGAATGCCATAGTAGTAGGTTTCGTGGAGAGGCAGAGGGCTGCCCTAGATAATCTTTGACGTCCCTTCCAGCACCCTACGATCTCAACCACACATTACTCTCGAAGATCAGTTTCCATGGCCCTCTGGAAAACAAGACGGAATCAAGAACAGCGTAACCGCAGAACAACAAGAGCAGCAGGTAAAACCGGCAGAACAACCAGCTGTACCGGTGTTAAACCCCGGGAGGCTAACAGGAGGTCTTTCCTAGGCGCCAGAAGGGTCACCGACTGGAAGCTGGGCGAGCCCCTCACCACGAGTGGATGCCCTAGACAAGGCAGTTGGGACCACGGGAGACACCCGAGAGCGAGCGTCTCCCGGGTTCACGTGCAAGCCTTACTCTCGCTTGCCAAACGCAGGTAGAGGATGCTTCTCACTAACCGAAACCTTGATCTCTGCTTGAAATCTTTTTTTTTTTTGACCCTAAGGTAAGTCGGCACAAGTGAAGCAGAAAGGAACGGAGGGGTTCTGGGGCATGAGCAGAGTTGGCTTTTCTAGAAGCTCTGAGTAGCTTCTGTGGCTTTTGGCAGTCGAGGACAAGGAGCCGAGCAGGGCACCTCCGGACTCGGCTCATTTCAGTTTCAGAAATGCCGACTTCGGCAAAGCACCGGCCGGCTTTCTAGCCCCGGTTTTCAGCTGCTGGGGCAGAGAGGAAAGCGGCGCGCTGCGGCGCGGTTCTGGTGCAGCGGCGCTGTTGCGATTCAGGGCGCCTAATCACACACCCAAGCTCCCGGACACGCGCGCCTGCGCACTGCGCCCCACAGACCCTCAAACCAGGCGACTCGCTCTTTAAAATACCGCAAGGACCCTGTTCGGTGCAGTCCGCTGGACCATGTGATACCTTGGTCGGCAGCGAGAAGCTGCGGGGGGAGAGCAGACTTCGGGGTGAGAGCCGCCTGCCCGCACCAGGGTCCAGATTCACCGCAGTGAGCCGCCCCAACTGCAGGAGTCCCAGCCTGGAGCCGGCCGGGTGGGTTGCATCCCGGGCTGCCCGGAGATACAGGAGCCCAGGGACCGAGCCGCCCGAGAGCAGGATGCTCCCATCCCCTCCCTCCCGCAGCCGCTGCCGCCGCCGCCACCGCCGCCAGCCTGTCCGGGGTGGGAAGGCTTCGCCCGGAGAAAGAAAATGTGACCCGCGCGCGCGGGGCCAGGTGAGCCTCGGAGCGCGGGCTTGTTCGGGGCGCAGCGCTTTCTTGCACCTGGTGATCTCGACTCTTTCTTGATCGCCTGAAGCTAGAGGATTGAATCTAATGGCCGGGAACGCAAGCGGCGAGTAGACGGAGACATCCTTGGAAAGGGAAGCCGGGAGAGCAGGGGCGCCCTGGGTCTGAGATCAGGGCGGAAGAACGGCAGGGAGAGGTGGGGGGACAGTCCGGTTGACGGGGCGGCTGTTAGGGAAAAGGAGGGCTGGAGGTCAGGCGGCGGTCGCTGTTCTGAACAACCAACCTTCTCTCCGAGGGGCAGAGGATTTGTACCAGTCCCTGAAAGTGCCCTCCAGCCTTCCCTGCACCTGGTGCCCTTCAGATATATTGGACTTTCACTGCCCTGTCCGTGAGAAACAATGTAGCCCATGACATTTCAGCAGCACCTGGCCAGGAATGGTTATGCTGCACTGATATTTTTCCCCAAATGAATGTATTCAAAGTAGAAAACGGAAAAGGGCAGCTGTATCTTAGAAGGAAAACACACAGGTCCAAAAGTGTTCTGGAATGGAGATGGGAGAAAGCGTTTGTGTGGGGATTCATTCAAGAGGCACCTTTGATTGTTGCTCAAAAATATCATGCATGTATCTATTGCGACATTTGCTGGCATATTCCTGAAGGCTTGTCCCCCCACCCCCCACCCCCCACCCCCAGTGCATAGCCTTTCCCAGTGCAGGTGGATGTGCTGTGAGAACATGCTACACCAGTTTAATTAGAAACTATAATGGGACAAAAAAGGGACTTGTGTAACACCAAGAAGTCTATATTGTGATAAAACCCATTCTTTGCCTAATAAATCCACATTTGCATCTTATTTGTTATGCATAATTTGCATTTCTTCCCTCCAAGGTTGCCATTGTCTCACAGTGGAATCACATTTTTCAACTATAAAAAGCACAATATGTCATACCTGGAGAAATGTAGTCATTCATCCCCTCAGTTATGCTTTCACCGCTGTTGTTACTGACATGTGCAATATGCTGCTTGTACCTATTGATGTGGCCACTGAATATTAATGTGATTAATTGCAGATGACACCATTCCTTGTTTGCCACTATTTGAGAATTGTTTATGTTATGGTTATTCTGGACTGCTCTGTTTCCCAATTCCTATGAAGAAGTGTATACTATCCATATTTGATTTTTAGATGGAAAGAGTAGCCTGTCTGTGCACTCTACCTATTATCTGGGGGACAGGATACTGACTTACACCTATAAGTTGAAGAAATCTTCTCTGATTACTACATTTGTAGGAGGAATGAAAAGATCCAACATCAAAGAAAAGGGTAGCTCACTGATACAGCGCATGCCAGCCAAGGGTTGAATCTGGATCCAGGTTCAAAAGAGCTAGGTTCAACCCTTGGCTGGCATCTTATTAAAAGAAGGATGAAATAGACTTGCTGTTGTATTTGACAACAGTGCTGGCTTAAAATGTATAATAATCACAAGGCAAAAATAAGGTGATTGCCAGCTCACATGTTAAAATTGTCCAATAGCTCATAAATAGAGGAAAAACTATGATGCTGAATCAAAGAGTTGCAATGATGTTGGTGGTTATCTAGACCAGGGTTCCCCAAAGTGGTCAGTATTGACTCCCAAGGGTCAATGGGATTATCCATTACTGTTGTTATTATTATTTGTAGTACAATTAGTTAAAGTAGTATTTATTAAATTATTGCCATATAATAAATATTTGGAGGTTGATGAACAATCTGAAACTTCATGAAGAGATCCGTGAGCTGAAGAGTTTGTGGACCCTGATCTAGACCAACTCCCTGCTCAGTTCAGGTTCTACAATGCAGGAAACAAACTACAGCATGCCTGGCCAATGGCCATCCAATGTCTATTTAAATATGGTTTGTACAGGGGAATGTAAACCATCTCTATCTCTACTATCAAATATGTAATGTAATGGAAAGTTGGAGAAGTATTCTTTTTAAGATAAGCTTACCAGCTACAAGCATAAAAATGCTCAGTGGTGCAGGCTTATTACTGAAAAATCGTAATCAACTGAAGAAAGGGGAAACTTGTTCAGTGATAGACAGTTCCACAGGGCCACAGTAAAATTCATTTTATTGAATGGCACAATTTATTTGCTTGCTGTTTTTGTTCAGTGCCATGCTGAACAATCCAACCCATTGATCTAAATGGGGTTGACTTACTTCCAAAATGTAATAGATATAACCATTTGAGATGGTGAGTCATGCTAAATACTGTGCCTATAGATAGAAAGTGTGTGAAGTCCAGCGGCACAGATAATAGAGATGATTTATAGCTATGGGAACATGGCATGCAGCTTCTGTGGAAAGTTTAGCTCTAATACTTTAACATTGAGAAGTGCAAGGTTCTGCCATATTCATCAGTTTGCAGCAGAGGTGCACAACGATTTGTTTTTGGATCCAGTTCAAAGTGCTGGTGATCAGCTTTAAGGACCTTCATGGCTTGGCTGCCAGATACCTTGAGGACCACCTCACCCATCATGTTCTGGCCCATCCCATCTTTTTTTGCAGAGACAGATTACACACCCCACAGGTCCCCACTCCCTGTGAAGTCAAGAGGTGGGGGGGTGGGGAGGCAGCAAATATCATGTCTTCTCTCTGAAATCATCTGCCTCCTGAGATAAGGAATACCCTGAACCTCTTTGCCTTTAAGATTTGGCTATTCTGCCATGTATTTGGAACCTAACAGTGTGTTGGTTGCCTTTTAGATAAATTGCTTGCTCCTGTTTTTATTATACGTATCCCGTTTCTGTAAAGTTCCTTGAGAAATAAGCTGTATATGCATTTGCGTGATAAATAATTTAATAAATAAAACCAGGGTTCCCCATGTCATTTGTGGGCCCCTGAAGCCTTCAAAAGTTGTTACCAGCTTGTACTTCTTCATATAGCAGCATATTTTCCACTTCCCAATGTCTCAGGTCAATGCTTGAAATGCTGAGGACAGTTCTATCTTCCAGCTGTGTGATAAGAGAGCCCAAGAAGAGCAGTCAGTGCCTTTCCCTTCTAGATCTTTAGTTCATGTAGTTTAGTTCATTTGCCTAGTAATGAAAACAAAACAATACTATTGTGGAAGGGGAGATACAAAGCTGTCAAGGTCCAAGGCAGCTGAATCTCTGGGGGAGGAGGAAGAAGTTGGCTTGAGCCAAAGACCTGGAAGGTAGAATGAAGCAACTTCCCCCCCAGTGGGATAATGTCACACTGACAAGATCTGTAGAGTTTCAATGTGTAAATGAAAAGATTGCCACTTTTGTGATTTTGGATGCATTGCAATTGAGCTGGAAATAAATTGTCTGAGAAGACAGGCAATGTGAGATCATGTAGGTGCTGAACTGATTTTGGACCTTGCAAAACAGTTATGTGGAAGTGCTTTTAATTAAATAAAGTATGCATATGAAGTGAAAACCAATTTTAAATGTTGTACCTACTTTTTTGACACTGTAACCTCAGGCAGCATAAGGCCTTTTATTCTGAAAAAGTTGCACATCCCAGCTCTACAGATCAACAGTACCCAAGTCTGGCCTAATTTCATGCACAATCTTAACAGTTCTTAATTTTTCTTTAAAGCATTGCAATGCATGTACAAAAGGGACAGGGCTTCATGTTGTGCAGAGTGCAGCAAAAAACACTCTCAGAGAAGAGGTACACTACTTGGTTACCAGATAGGACTACATAACCTATAAAACCTACATGATTAACTATACAAGACAAAACTGACTGAACAGGCTGGGCATTTTACCCTCCCGTTATATTGCCAGCATGTACACCCCCACTGAATAACTAACATACACATTACAGTAGGTGGCAGTAAAAAGCATAACAGGGTCACAAGATTCTTTGTTTACATTAGCTTCATAGAATAATCTCGACACCTGTTTTTGTATAGGGACCGGGATGACCTTCTTCCCATGAGAAAATCCTGATACTTCAATCGCATGGTTGTAGCCACCATCCTGACTTCTTGGACGCTCCTCCCCATGGACGTCCCTGAAGCCCCTTGCTATTCTTATAAAAACTGCACATTGAGCAAAAAAACTATTAGCCTTCTTCATCATTCTGATAAAAATAGGGGACAGTTCTGTGTATATCAGATATCCTTGATCTTTGACTTTGGATGCCTGCCTGAGCCACAGGCCTCTCCCTACAATTACATATTGTTAAGGTTCTTGAATGTTTGCTATTAAATACCTGAATGCATCTAAACAGTAGTCCCCCCTTTAATTAATTGTATATTTCAGAAATAAATTGCTTCTGAAACATATGTGGTTAGTGAATTGTTTTCACAGTTTAAAATCTATGGCTTTTAAGATGAACCTAATTGGGATGATTTATTGAAAGACAGGGACAGTAATCTACCACACTGATCCAGGGCAGTTGGGTAGATATGTGGCTTTCAACCACCCAGTGCAGCTGAGAGAAATGAGTGGCCCAAAGTCACCCGGCCAGCTTCTATGGGTAAAGTAGGACTAAAACCTGGGTCTCCCCACTCTGTTCAGCATCAAGACCATTATACCACAGTGACATATTTGGCATTATGGTAGTAAAATAACAGAAGCTCCATCAAATGCAGTCAGGCAGGGATTAGATTGGTAAAAAAGGTTGGGAGGTAAGCCTGCAAGCCCCAGTCCCTGAATTATTTTCTGAGTGTGGTTTTTTCTCAGGTAAGTAGACATGTGAAGAAGTCCTTCCAAGGAGTTGTCGCATTTTGGAATTTCCTTGCTCTAGAAGGCAAGGAGGTGACAGTTTTGTAGAGTGGATGCAAAACATTTAAGCAGCAATATTGCAGATATCAATACATATGCATATGTTCAAGAAGAGCCATCTCTTCTAGGAAGGCTTCATGGGGCTGTGAATCGGCAGTGTTCAGAATTGCTCCTTCAGATGCTATCAACTGAACTCTATATGGTTGCTGAACAGGATGGATTAAATCAAATGTAGCAAGAAGGAAGAACTCAGCCTTAATTGTAGCAATTAGATTGATGGAAGAAAAGTTGTTCTGTGTAATAGCTCTACTCATATTACATATCCAATATGTGAAACTCTTGGTGACAAATTGGAGAAGGGCTGCTTAGTTGGAACTGGGAAAAATGGTGTAGTTATGCAGGTTTTAAAATGTAGAATTCCCCTATCCAGGAAACCCTTTCGCCTTGCAAGATTTAGTAAATACAGATTATGAAATGTGTGTATATTTGTATATATTTGTGCCATACTCTATGAAGAAACTGGATAGCTTGAATTTCTGTAGTAGCTATTGCTGTCCATATCTTATGTCTCCATTAATTATTTCAGGCAATTTAAGGGTCCGAAGCTAGTGAGCATCACACCACCATGTCGCATAACATCTCGGACTTCCAGGTTGCTTACATCTTCATAGAGGTGCTGATTGCCCTTGTATCCATCCCTGGAAATATCCTGGTGATCTGGGCTGTCAAAGTGAACAAGTCCCTCCGGGATGCCACCTTCTACTTTATTGTGTCTCTGGCGGTGGCAGATGTAGCTGTGGGAGCACTTGTAATTCCTCTTGCCATCATCATCTACATAGGACCACACATCCATTACTACAGCTGCCTGATGGTGACATGTCCTGTCCTCATCCTCACAGAAAGCTCCATCTTGGCATTATTGGCTATTGCTGTGGATCGCTATCTCCGAGTCAAGATTCCTATCCGGTAAGAACTGGAGCCTGAGAGATAAGGCATAGTCAGAGGTGGGAGTTGAATTTTTTCATATATCTCTAAGACTGTGTGGCACAGCGAGGAACCAAATGTCAAGAACCATATTTTTCAAAATAATGTTTTATAAACCCTAGAACTTTGAAAGAAAGCTTTAATGAGTTTGTCCAATGCATGGATGAACATTGGTTTTACATATGCTTTATATATTGATTTTAGCAAAATTCAAAAGAGTAAAAATTTAAAAAAATGAACATAAGAAAGGTATATTTTTGGTAAAACAAAAATTAAAAAAACTAAAATTGGGTTGAGGTAATCAAGCCAGGCAAGATACACCATGCGGTCCTGGGTTACTCTCGGATGGAAGCAGTTGGTATTACAAATAAAACGACAACATTATGAAGCTATTCCATCTTTCTTTCCCCAATGGATTTTTGTGGGAAACAAGGACATAAAAATCAGTAGAAAAAGGTAGGATTGTTATAAATTGACAGTTCATAAATGAGGCACCACACTGTGTAATCAAACTCTTGCCTGAAAGCACTTATTCACTATCCTCAGCATTGGCCTTGTTCTGATTTCAGATCTTTCTAATGTTTGGCATGTTATGTCCTACGTTTTAGGTCTGGATTCTGTTTTGATTATTCTAACATAGAAGTATGGCTTTTCTGAATAATTCCAGATAGCAAGTATTGGGAGATCCAAATTATAATAGGAATATGACTGTCTGATTTGAGACAAAGATTCTGTCACTTTTTCTGAGGTTGGAAGGCAGAATATTTTTAACTGTATTCTGATCTATGGAGTCCTTGGTGCTCTCTAAACTTTGTTGTTTGATTGCATATGTTTCATTACCTGACTAGGTAACATTATCAGTGCTAGTGAGTGTGTGGTTTACTCCCTGTTTATATACAGCAGCTTGCCCTGCCAGTGTTGGTGGGGTGTGTGATTTTCTCCTTGGTAGTTTCTTGATTAGGGTATAGTTTTTTGCTTGATTATTTGTCTGGTGTTAATCCCTGCTTATCTGGGTGTAGACTACTGGAGAGGATGTGTTCTGCTCTTTTTGTTTCCTTCCTTAGCTTTCTTTATTGTCTCTTCTGAATGGTGTGTAAATGTGCTTTATCTCTATGTGTCTACTGATGTGTGCCAAGCTTCCGGGAATTCCCTAACGTTTTTGGATTTGGCTTGGTCTAGGATGCTCACAGTTTCCCAGATGAAACTATGGTTGAGTCTGTCTATGTGTTGTGAAATTAAGGAGCTTTCATTGTGTCCTCTGACTGCTGATTTTCATTGTGTCCTCTGACTGCTTAGTTCATGGATGTGCTCTGCTAGTCTCTTGCCTGCCTGTCCTACATAGTGGTGATTACCATCCTGCTGCTTTTTCTTCTTGGGCTACTGGGTCTTTTGATTGATTGATTTATTTAGAATACAATTTATTTAGAATACAGTGTTTTGGAAGGCTTTAGTTGGTTTGGGTGCTGTGGTGATGTTGTGTGGTTGTAATAGTCTGTTGGTTGTTTCTGAGATGTTTCTAATGTATAGCAGTGTTATCCTTTTCATAGCTTGTGTTGGTTGTGCTGTAGTGGGTTGAGTGGTTAGGCACTTTTTGATAAAGTTGTGTGGCTATCCATTTTGTTGAAAGATGTTGTATAGGTGGTCTGTTTCCTTTTTCTGGTGTTCTGGGTTGCTGCAGTGCATTTGTGCTCATCTAAATAACGTTCTTACACAGTTCCTCTTGTGGGAGGTTGGGTTGTTGCTTTGGTAATGGAGCACTTGGTTAGTGTGGGTTGTTTTTCAATAGACTTGTGTTTCTAATTTGCCATCATTTGCTTTGCTGATGAGGATATCCAGGAAGGGTAGTGTGTTGTTGTTTTCTTTTCTTGTGAATTTTATTCCTTTGAAGATAGTTTCATGTGTCTTCTCTAATTGTTCTTTTTTTATTATGATGGTGTCATCTACATATTGGATTCATACTTTTTGTTGTATATGTGGGAGTGCTATAGTTTCTAGACGCTGCATTACAATCTCTGCTATGGGTCCTGAGAGTGGTGATCCCATGGGTGTTTCTCTGATTTGTTGGTATATTTGTCCATCAAACTGAAAGTAGGTAGTAAGGGAGAGGTTGATGAGGTCCATGATTCTGTGTATTTCGATCTTAGTATATTTGGTTAGGTTGGATGTGTTGTGTAGTACTAAAGTACTACACAACACATCCAATTAGAGTATTGTTTACTACTCTAGTGTAGTACTAAAGTACTACACTACATTAGTAAACAATACTCTAATCAAGAAGCTACCAAGGAGACAAACAATCAAGCAGACAAACAATCAAGCAGAAACCAATACCCTAATCAGGGACCTACCAAGGAGAAAATCACACACCCCACCAACACTGGCAGGGCAAGCTACTGTATATAAACAGGGAGCAAACCCCACACTCACTATCCCTGATGATGTTACCTAGCTGGGTAATGAAACGTCTGCAATCAAACAACCAAGCTCAGCGAGCACCAAGGACTCCGCAGTTCATCCCTGAGCTACATATATTCTCTTCTATTGTGTATTCTTTTCATTGAATTTCTTGAGCAAAGATGAGCAAAGGATGCCCAGGTTGTATGGTAGGGAAGTAAAAGTATTGGAAAGAGGACAATGATGGAAACACATTTAAGGTCAGAGAGACAATTGTTTTTTTAATACACCAGTCAGTCTCCTCTTCTAAGCAACAACTAAGCAATAAGTGATATATACAACAATGAATATATATGAACAATTTTCAGCCTTCTTCTTGCAGCCACATTGGTTTTTATACAGGAAGCTGAAGAAGCTAAAAATGCCTGGAGATAAACCCTGAATTGGGATCAAGTTGTGGCACTGGGATGGGGGTGAGGGTGGGGAACATATAAATTATCGCCCAAATTGCTATTTATTCTGCAAAGGAAAGCACACTGGTATCAATTTAAATAGGACATATAACTATCAGATTAAAAAAAATATCACTGTCCTTTCAAGTACATCCTTTTGAGTATGTGGGTGAGAAGAGGAAGTTATCTTACATTAATTAACACTGAATAAAAGGATGTGATTTTGTCTATATAATTAATAGATGTTTCATGATCTTTAAAATCTGCTTGTATGCAGAAATTTAGCAGGTGCATATTTTCTAGTTCAGGAAAAATGTTACCTACAGAATTTGTTTATATGAATACATGGGGAGCCAAGGAAGGGGGAAATAACAAAACCTCCAGACTCAAGAGATGCCTCTGTGTCAGTACAATTTTAGAGTTAAACAATAGGAACAAGATGAGTAAACAAGATTGCAACCCAATCTAATAATACCTGTAATTTTGTAATGCAGTGTTCAGCCTCTATCATGTATAAATCTAATCAGATTTGAAAAGTGAAATGGGGTTCCTTGTTTCCTACCCTTGAGGTCAGCCTCAGGACTGCAGAACGCATAGCACAAACCACTCCCTCCTCCTATTACTAAGGTTGTAAAAGTATTCTGTCACAGATCTTGCTGGTAGCAAATATGATGTCCATGCTAGTTTGCAAGAACAAGATTCAGCTGATTCTCATCTTTTCAGTTAAAAAATCTTACTTTTGAGAGGGGAGGAATGCACAGATTCCCTTTCTATAGCAAGCAGCTATAGAAGAGTCCCTTCTATAGAAGCTATAGAAGCTATAGAAGAGTCCCTTTGTAGAGTCCCTTCTGCAGAACCTCCTGGAAGGATCATGTGACCACATGAGATGCGCTGTTGGAGAATTGAGTACAGTATTATCTACCTTTGTTTCTGCATATGTTAATCTCTTTAGTCCAACTGTTCTATGAAGCGGGAAAACAATCCTATATTTGCTCACTGGAAAACAAAGAGCCCTATTCTGTGAATCAACAGATTCAAATTGCTCTAGTAACTTGGTATGTTTTACACTTTAGATTGGGTTACTTTTTTGCAACCTCGCTGTGTATAGACAAAAGAAGAAATTCATTTGGAGAGATGTGTAGCGTGAGCTATATGGGGATATACAAAACAGTACTAATGTTTAATATTGCTATAGCTTTTTTCCTAAGCGCATAAACTGCTTCCAATAATCCCAATAAATTTGAGAACAACCTTGTGTTATGGTCAGGATAAAAGTCTACCTATGCATAAAGGAACCCAATGAAGTTGGTGGATCCCTGAATCCAATTCAGGGATTCTCCAACATATAGGCATGACTCTACATTATTTTGCTAAGTTTTACATTACACAGTCACACTATAATTTAAAACATAGACCCTTAACATCTTCTGTGGGCACCAATATGCCTGGTGACAACTCCCTTTACACTTCCCAGGACTTCTGCCCCATTAGATTTTTTGTTTACCTTATTTTAATTGAATGAACAAACACTTAGAAAGCTAAGCCTTTGCCCATCTTTGTGTGGTGCACCAGTTATGCCCCTTCTTGGATCAGGAAGCTCTCTGGTCAGTCACTCATGCCCTGGTCATCTCTCGGTTAGACTATTGCAATGCGCTCTACATGGGGCTACCCTTAAAGAGTATCCAGAAGCTACAACTCATTCAAAATGCAGCAGCGTGGATGATATTAGGTGCCCCTAGGATGGCACATGTGACACCTTTGCGGGAACTGCATTGGGTGCCAGTTTGCTTCCAGGTCCGATTCAAGGTGTTGGTTATCACCTTTAAAGTCCTACATGGCATGGGTCCAGGTTACCTGAGGGACTGTCTCATCCCCATTACATCAACCTGTCCCACCTGGTCAGGCAGAGAGGGCATGCTGCGGACCCTGTCAGTGAGAGAATGTCGGCTGGTGGGGCCCAGGAGGAGAGCCATCTCTACCATTGCCCCCACCCTTTGGAATGTTCTCCCCCCAGAGATGGGGTGGGCCCCTACCCTCTCAGCTTTCCGAAAAGGATTAAAGACCTGGCTCGGCCAGCGTGCATGGGACAACATGAGCTCTAACCTTCCCTGGGGGTGGTTAGTGCCCTGACGATGCTCCCTGAGTTATTCGCCAACTCTCCATCTTTCTTGGAAGCTATTTATTCTTAGGATTGTTTTTATATTGTATTTTAATGAATTTCATCTCTGCTGTAAACCGCCCAGAGTTGTTTCAACGAGATGGGTGGTGACAAATTTGATGTATGTATGTATGCATGTATGTATGTATGTATGTATGTATATACATTGCAAAGCAAAGCGTCAGCCTCAGATATACTTTTCATCTCAATGATACCTGTTGGCTCCACATAACCCCCCAAAATAATATGGTGAGTGGTTGCAGTTCAGTATTCTCTATATCCATCTGCCCAGGAAAAAAGACAAAGAAAACCTGAGATGATGGGTTACTTCCTAGCATGCTAGAAGTTGGGATGGAGAGCATCTCCACCTATTTCATTTTCTGGTAAATGTGTGCTTTGGGCCCTTTTATAGTCTGTCCATAATATGCTTTCAGAATTCCAAATGGTATCACTGGAGGTGCTTATTTAAAATTTCAACAGTGTAGTTTACAGTTTGGCTGAGTGCAACACAGACAGAGGTCTTCACATCATTGTACATGTATATGTGCATGTGCATGCACAGGTGTGTCTACCAGTACAACTTCTCCCTATATAGATGAAGAGGAGTGTGCTCAGAATGTCATTCAGATCACCCAATAGCCTAAGTGTCCACTTCCAGCTCTCTTTGGGGGCAATAAAACAATTTTGAATATGCCACTAAAGGAACCTGCAGATACAAACAGAAATGGGGGCAAATACAAGATCTGGATTATCACTGAATGAGAATCGTCCTCCTTTCTAATATGCTGTTCCAAAGCATTTAAATAGGACAGCAATGTTTCCTACAATATCTCAGTTGAGTATGCTTACAATTCTATACTGATTGTAATTCATCCACTTAGGTGCTTAAAAATAGTATGATTGTCACACATTTTAATAAACACTTGTGATTACTCTGCACATTAACTAGTAACTAGCACTGGATTCATGCTGGGTTATGCATATATAGCCCTAAACATATTGAAGGCCCCATCAGCACAAAACGAGTGGCTATGAGCTTGTGCAGGCTGGAATTTAGGGCATCCTTCTTTGTGGTCACAGAATAGCAAAGTGATGTTGCCTGCACCATATAGAGAATGTAGACTGTTGGCTCAGATGTTTTTTTATTCAGTTTCCTTAGCTCCAGATCTCCGAATAAGTTGGTTTTTTTAAAATTTGTTTTAATATTACATATGGATTGGTCTGAACTTTAGGGATATAGAGTAGAGTTGTTAAACGATCCCAGGACAAGATACAGTACCTTCAAAGGCTTGCAGGTAGGGGCTATGTTTGTATGCCCAAATACTCTGAAGTACCTTTTGGGAATCAAAGACTAAGTGCTGCGTTGCCCTAGCATGTAGGTCTTTTGCTAACTCTTCTGGGGCTAAGCGAAGAAAAAGATTTAAATCCAAGGTCCTGCCTCACTGCCAAGTTATCCCATCATGAGTACAGGCCAACTGTTTCTAGAGAGCAGGAACAGATGACGTCCTCTACTCACCCTAAGTTTCCTTTTTCACTTTTAAAGTAGTGTTTTTCAGCTCAAGCCCAAATGTCTGATTTGCCAACTCTTTTCTTTAGGCAACCCCCTGAACTTCTGTTAGCTACTGAGCATAGGAGCAGGAACATCCCCTCATGTAGGTTACCTGCAGCACTCTAATCCCTGCTGCAATTATTGTAAGAAATGGTATTCCAGTAGCATAGTGGTTAAAATATTTGCCTGATATGCAGAATGTCACAGGTTCAGCACCCAACAGAAACATTTTTTTTAAGTTACTATTTTTCTTTCTCTAAGCTGTCCAGTTTTCCACTGGGCTTTTTTTAATAAGTGCATTGCTGCCCTATTGAAATGCTGGGTTTTTAAAACCCCACTCCCCAATCATTCAAATGGCTAAGTTTATTTGGGTTATTTGGGAGATGGAGTGAAAACCTCCCACTTCAAGTGACAGAAAAAATGCACCAAGGTACCTGTGAACTTGTTCAAAAAAGTCATAAAGTAAAGCGGATAGCTCAGAAAAAGAAAAAAAAATCTGTTGTGTTCTAATTGCCATGCTACTGAAAGACTCCTGTTACAGAAGCTATAGCAGAATCAAAGCTAAAAAAATGCAAGGAAAAATATTTTCAAGCTGGATTTTGGGCTTGCATATGTGTGCATTTTGATGCTTTGTATATATAAAGTTAATTTAACCTTGTATACCTATATTTTTATATGTGTGTTTACACATACACACACGCATGCACATATAGAAGTACAGTATATATATGGACCCACCCAAAGGAAAGTGATTGGCAATTTACTTTCTGGAAGAGAAATTTGGGAGGGCACAGCAGCAGGAGATCTGTTCAATGGGGCCTCCTGGTAGCTGGAAGTCTTGACTGAACATCTTGCTAGTCAATGCTGAAGCATCCTAATCCAGACAGAATTTTCTTCAACTGGCTTAGAGATCAGCCAGCATTAGCATGGGATTGGAAGAGTTTTTGGTGCAGTACAGATATACCTTGCTTCATTTGTTTTGGTTAGTAAGAATTTGAAACAGCCTACAGTAGTGCTAATAAATGACAGTCAGTTTGGTGTAGACACCAGGCTAGAAACTGGGAGACCATGAGTTCTAGTCCCATCTTTAGCATGAAGCCAATTGGGTGACCTTGGGCCAGTCTCAGCCCTAAAAAGGAGGCAATGGCAAACCACTTCGGAAAATCTTGCCAAGAAAATTGCAGGGACTAGTCCAAGCGGTCTCCAAGAATTAACACTGACTCAAAGGCAAAATAAAAACAAAAATCCACTAATAAACCTGGGGTGAGATCCAGTGGATTGTTCATCTCATACTTTTGGCCCTTCATGATTACTGGTTTGAAATATTAGAAATACCCCCATAATTTTCTAGAAGTGTCTTCTCTGCTAATTATATAAAGACAAATACCATGAATTTACAGTTTATTCATGGGATTTGTAACTCAGCAAAAAGCAGAGACATCACCTTGCCGACAAAGATCCGCATAGTCAAAGCTATGGTTTTTCCAGTAGTAATGTATGGCTGTGAGAGCTGGACCATCAAGAAGGCTGAACGACGAAGAATTGATGCCTTTGAACTGTGGTGCTGGAGAAGACTCTTAAGAGTCCCCTGGACTGCTGGGAGGTCAAACCAGTCAATCTTAAAGGAAATCAACTCTGATTGCTCATTGGAAGGATTGATAATGAAGCTCAAGCTCAGATACTTTGGTCACCTAATGCGAAGAGAGGACTCTTTGGAAAAGACCCTGATGCTGGGAAAGATGGAAGGCAAAAGGAGAAGAGGACAGCAGAGGATGAGATGGCTAGATAGCATCACTGAAGCGATGAGCATGAAACTGAGCAAACTCAGGGAGGCAGTGAAGGACAGGAAGGCCTGGCGCGATATGGTTCATGGGGTCACGAAGAGTCAGACACGACTTAATGACTGAACAACAACAAAATATGAGAATGGCAGTAGATAGGCAACCTGTGTTCACTTGCCAAGATATGTCCTTTAGTAGGTCTCATTTTGCTTGGAGTAGCTTCTGTGAAAAATCTGTGGTCAGGCGAATCCTTACCAGAGGCACAGGTCTATATGGATGGACCTCAATGAGGAACAGCCAAAGTGCCTGTGATTTGCAATTATGCCCTTACATTCTGCTGACTTTCTTCTCAACTGTTCAGAACGTAGAGAAGCCATTAAGGTATTGTTATAATACTTTAATAAATATAGATTCTTATAGCAAACATGCATCCTTCTTTCATCCTACTGGCCCCTCTCTTCAAACTTGGATACAGAGGTTTTCAACCTTTTTCAGGCTGAGGAATCTGTTATTATTATTATTTTTTTAAATCCTGGAATTCTGTACTGCAAGATGGTAGTCATGGTGTTTTCTTGTGGGAGAACATATACCCCTAGTTGTTGGATATCTAACTGAATGCTCTGCTCATAATCCTGTTGTCTCTCAACCCTTCCCCCTCCAAAAAAATCCAATAGAGTCCAGAACAGTCTTCCCCAAGCAGTTGAATTTCAGAAGTGTTGGACTACAGTTCCCAAAATTCCCAGGCAGCATGACCAAAGGGTTCGTTTTTTTGATTCAAGGGCAGACCGATTTCTCAAGAGTAAGAAAAGATTTTGAGATGAAAATATCAGGAGGTGAGAACCTAACTCAGACTAAGACACTTTAGCAGCAGCAGGTATTTGACCAGGGTGCAGGCTACCATGGCCTCCCATTGGACAATTCTCCTGCTGTGCCCTCCCACCTTTTTGTTCCACAAAAGCAAGTGCCAATCACTTTCCTTCCTGTGGGTGGGTCTTACTGGACATACTTATGCTTATGTGTTTGTAAGTCTGTGTGTGTAGGTATAGGTATAGGCAGATTTAACCACCCTATGGAATATTTGGAAGCTTGGGGTAAAACCCTTCTACCTCAGGTGAGTGGAAAAATTATGAAATAGTACAGCAAAAATTAGGTAGTTCAGGGAAATAAAACACAGTAATATATTTAAGAAATCTGTCAGGTTTCAAATCAGTACCCTTCTATTTACAAGGAAAGTGTTACTGTACAGTATAACCATTGTGCTTTTCCAGCATTCCTGGTAGGTAACTCTGAAAGCTATTAGAGATTGTAGTAACCATAGATTCAGTTGAATAGTTATTGCTGGCTCTGTGAAGTAGCCAATGGACCACTGGGGTTATCCTGAAAAAAAGCACGCTACCCAAAATGAATGGGAGCATTTGAGGTAATATCACATGGAAAGAATACTTCAGAAGTGAAGCAGAAAAATGTACCCAGAGGTTGCTTTGACCTTTGACAGTGAGTGGGAGATTAATAGAGGGCAATGTGATATGTTTGTGTCCTCTAGATATGGTTGCTGGCCTGTTCTGATATCAGGACAACTGGCAGTCCAGTTAAGCTCTTAGCAATCTATCTAAGCCCTTCTACATGAGCTAAGCCTAAATATGTCTGCTTGTGAGACTTCTGATTGGCAGCATCAAGAGAATAGCAAACGTGGGCAGCCACACGCTCACTGACCACCCACCTGGGAATGGCTTAAATGTTAGCCTCCTATCCTGAGACTAATCAGTCTTCTCCTGGGAGTGAGAGCACCAGTCGCCTTCAGCCTTCATTATAAGCATTCACACCAGTGGCCGAGATTGCTTCTCTGACTGGTTTTGAAACAGGAAGGCATTTTCCACAGCAGAACTGGGGAAACTGTCTGCTTAGTCACCAAAAGGACAAGAGCTTTCCTTGTCGCAAAGTGCTCTCTCTCAAATGCATGTGCTTGGCGTCGTCTCTCGAATCCTTCCTTCCGGGCATCAGCTCCACACGGACTGGGTGCTGCTTGGAGCTTGCCTCTGGCTGGCTGTGTGCAACCTGCACTGGTAGCATGGTGGCAGGAGAGGCTCCGGAGAGGCTTTTTCAGTGTGTCTGGCTGCTACCGCAATCCCAGGAATGGTGACTCATATCCAGACGTGTTTTCAACCTCAGGCAATAGAGCTTAGCCCAGTTTCAGGAGCTTACCTGAATGAGCTTTGCTTTGCATATCATGACTCACAAAGGATGGAGGTCTCTTTGCCCTCAGGGAGACTTGTTTGTGCTGTTCATGGTGACCTTTCAGTACTGGTGGAACGTTACCCCCCCCCCTTCATTATTGAAAGAGATGGATGCAATATCACATCAGACCAAAAGGGAAGGAATGCAATGGGTACCCAAACCTTTGGAAAATCAGTGGAATGAGAAGGAGATTACAGGGACCCACCCATGGAGTTGAACAGTTTCACTTGCTCCTCCATTTGATGTTTTAAAATAAGCGTATGTTTCTTCTGTTCCATGTATGGAGAAATTTGTGATGCTCCTTATGTAGGTGTTAAAGCTAAGGTCCCTGCCAGAGGAAGAGTTGATGAGCAGGGATGTCCACGGGGCCGGGAGGGGTGTCTAAAAAGTTAAGAGGGTGACTGCAGCCATGTGATCAAAGGCTTGGCCCTTTTTTCTGTGTGTTGCACAAATGACACATGTCAAAAGGGGGTGGAGCTTCATCTGTGCAGCCCTGCAGCTGCTATCTTGACTATTTTGACACACACATACCCCCCCCCCCCCCACATTGACTCTCCTAGTGGTGAACCTGAGTATCGAAAACACGACTGAACAGCCCAAGATTGAAATCAGAGTTCTAAGAATTGAATCTCAATGGGCAAATCTGCATCAGTGGTCTTCATTTCAGGTTTTTGAATTTCAGATTCTTTCTGCCAAGTCAGTGACATAATTTGAAAACAATGTTCTCCTAAAAGAAAGGCAGTTCACTTTTTAACCTTGGGTTGCCCTTGACTCAGTTTACTTTTTTCTGCTTCTGATGGTCACTGGAGGCCTGGTAGTGATGAGGTGATCTTTTGGGCTGTCTTTGGCTCTTCTGTATTTTTTCCCCAGTTTTTCTTTTCTTTAAAAAGAGGATGTTTTTCACATCTTACCCCCAAAACTTGGCAATGCAGTCCCATGGGTTGGGAAGGGAGGAAGAACAGGATCGGGGTGACCAGCGTGATTCCTAGTGGCATCTACAAGAGGTAGGGCGGCGAGCAGGAAGTACAGACTCTCCGCTGAAATGCAGTCTTATTCACAAGTTTGCCTGCTGCTTTATGTCCAGTTCCACTGCTTGCTGCCCAAACCCCCAAGACGTCAGTGAAGCGATGGGATCCCATTTGTAAAGGCTGGGCCACTTTGGAACGCCCTTCACTGCTATTTGCGGGAGAGAACAGCCTATCTGCAGTAGGTACCTTATCGGTGATTCCGGAGAAGGATGCTGATAAGAGTGGTTGGCTTCTTTCTATACTTGATTCAAGTCTCAGCACTAAAAAAAATAATCATGCTTATCAAGTAAAAGCAGCAAAGTTTGCTCTGTCCAGGACATATGGCTTAGATCAGCAGAGCAGAATTTGAAGTGTTAATTTTCCTCTGCATTTGAATCATCTGCTGTATAACTCCTGTAGAGAATTTTTTTTTTGGTGCATATGCACACCTCTTGTCTGCTCTCAAATGTTTGATTGCCAGCGCCTCAACATTTGAGGCAACACAGTCTCCTAATGAATAAAACCAGAGAAAGTTTGACTCAGGTTATGACAGTAGTCAGAGAACATCTCAATCTTCCTCTTTTCTCCCCTCCCACCCAACCCTTTGTCCTGCCGGCTGCTCCCCCACCTGCTTCTTGCCACCCGCTTGTCAGAAGCCCTGCACGGCAGTGTTATTTATGGCCATGACCCTGGGAGGCAGAAACATCAGCCACATGAGGCAGCAGCGCTGTTGGTAGAATAGACCGGTGGAGCCCATATGCAGTCTCGCTTGGGAGCAAAGCACGAGGATAGCTGAATGGAGGGTCACCAGCAGTGGCAGCTGGACTATCACTTGCCTGCTTCAGGCCAGGGTTGAGAGTGGCAACGTAATAATTAGATCCTTAAAAGACATGTATTGACTTCAGTAGGAAAATGGCAATGGAAGGGCAGATAGTTTGAATCTCATTTCTCCTTCCTTTTCTAGTCAAAAAGGAAGGGAATTAGAGCCATTGACACAATAAAGTAGGAGCGGGCAGGGGCATCTGTGGGGAGTTCAAAGGAGTCAGGGTGGTAGCCATGACTGTGCAATGGGAGCCCCATCCCTTTTTTTTTACATGTGGGCCACATAAAAAGGGACAGGGATGCAGGTATGGCCACCATCTTGACTTTTTTGACTCTCCTCCCACACATACCCTGGGAGCAGGCAATTTGGTGCCCTCCTGAATTTTCGGATTTCACTTCCGATCAGTCTAAGCCAGAATGGCAAAAGCAAAGGGGGAATAGGAGTTGAAGTTTAAAGCAGGGGAGTCTGTGTAGGGAGGTCAAAAAAGTCAAGATGGTGCCATGACCGTGAGCAGAGCACACACAGGGTAAGTTCCAAAAAGTCAAGATGGTGGCCATGACGATGCAATTGAAACCCATGTGATACACATAAAAAACAGGCAGAGCTTTGACCAAAGTTGCAGCTGCCATCTTGACTTTGTTCACCAGACATGCAGATAGATCTGATCATGAGACTGAAGCTCTGTCCCTTTTTGGCTTGAATCACACGTGCAATACAAGTGTAAATGGGGTAAGGCTTCATCTTTGCGGTTGCGGCTGACATCTTGACTTTTTTGATTCCAACCTGGAACCCCTGATGTTCCTGAGTAGACAGCATCTAAAGGCTTGACCTGCTTGTGCAGTAGGGTTTCTGTTCTCCTAAACTACTTTTATTTTAAGCCTAATACAAGGATCTAGGCTGCTGACATTACAAAAAGAGACACTTCGCTTGACCATCTTTTTTTTACCAGTGTTTCTCAACCTCAGCAACTTTAAGACGTGTGGACTTCAGCTCCCAGAATTCAGTATGGGGGAGTCCACACATCTTACAGCTGCCGAAGTTGAGAAACACTTCTTTTTACTTCCCTTCTTGTCTTCTCCCCCTTTTGCTTTCTCTCCTCCCCCTTCGGCTGATTTTTTGGGAGGTTTCCTTCCCTTCCTGCCCATTTATTGCAGCCAGAGGGTCATTTGGCCTTGGCTGCCTGGGATGAGAGATGGACACATTTTAAGAATCTGCCGCCTGGTAAATAAATACAGTGGGGCTTGCTAGAGTGAGAGAGAGAGGAAAAACAGCTCTGCTTCCAGGTGCTCAATGTAAATGAAGAAAGAAGGGAAGCTCCTCAGCTTGGCTGGCCTTTGATTGAGATTTGGCAGATTGCAATGCACAGCTGCTGACTCCAAGAGCTGTGCTGTGTCTCTTGGGAGACTGTGGACTCATTTTCTTATTAGCCTATCTCCCTCTTTCTGATTACTGGTCAGCCGTAATGACATAGTCCAATCTGTCTTTGTAAAATCCGGTGCGTGGAGGGATGTTTATGAAGATTCTCAGTCATCCAGGTGGAATTGTCTGGAGGTTGAGTCATGGCAACTGGACTTCTTTTCTTTTTGGTTAGAGACATTTCGCTACTTGTCCAAGCAGCTTCTTCAGTCTAAAAAAAGTTGGTTAGGGGGACCCCATAAAAGTCTTCCAGGGTGGCTGTGTTTCTTGCTAGCATGACAGGCTCGTTAATTTGCCCTGGTCTCTCACTTTCCTGCATCCCATGTCAAGATCCCTTTCTCCCAACTCCTTTTTGTCCACTGAAGTCTGTGGCCCCATAGGTGGGAGTTTGTGAGGAAACCCCATATAATAAAAGAGCACTTGAAATCATATTTTAACTGATCAATTTCACTGCCTTGAATGAAGAAGTCAATCCATCTGAGTGCTTCAAAGATTGAACCATGTTTTGAATGGGGACTCATTTCTGTCTGGAGCCTAAAACCACTGCCCCATTGTGCTCTCCCTTAAAAAGGCCTAGGAGGAAGTCCTGAAATTGCAGAAGAATGTTTCTTGTTCAAAGTTGTGAAGGTTTTCTTGCAACACCATGGTCCTTAATGCATTCTTTGCTCTGAACATAGAAAATTCTCCAAAGATGGTTTGGGAAGGCTTTGAGTGACCACTGGCCACATTTTTAGAGAGAAATTGAGAGCTACCATAAATGTTACAGTGATGCAAAGTGGCCCAGAACATAACACATAATTGGGGTGGGATTAGGGTTGTCTGTGCTCTGTTTTCTTGGATTGCAGGGGAATTTCAGACAATCTTCTCTCAAACTACAGTTTCTCAAACTGCCTCAAAGTGAGAAGAAAGTGAGCCATGATTTTCAGCAACTATGGCTGCAGATAGCTCTGAAGGCCACAAAAAAGCTGTGTATGACTTGAGGCTATACATTGCCCACACTTCTTGTAAAGGCTTATGAATAGAGGTATCCTCAAGTAGAATAAAAATAGCTATTTCGTTTACTGGATGATCTCGCTCTCTCTTTATCTCCCACACATACAGACACACACGCAAACATATTCATGCATATAATTTACACTTATGCTCTTCCTTTGCTGCTGACAAAGCATACAAACGGTGGTGTCCAATTTTTAAATCAAAGTGATTGGGGATGAAGGAAGGGGAGCCTCTGTCAGAAACCTCTCCCAAACAGGAGCATCCCTGCCCATTTGTCTTTTCGCATATCTGGGATGTAAATACAAAGAAATGTTTTCTTGGCCAACCCTCACACACATCTTGCCTACCATTGTTTTTTGACTAAATTCTGCCATGCCTGCAGGAAATCCATATGGGGTCTCATTGTCTGAAAGAAAACCAGCTAGCAGCTCTAAAAATTGTACCTCTTGATTGAGGAAAAGGATAACAGGACTGTATCCTGGAAATAAAATGAAAGCAACCCTCCAAGTCCCAACATGAAAGAAAGATGAGATCATATAGATGGCCACAATCTTCAGAGACTCCCTGAAATGTACATAAACACAGACACCCGCAGAGCACACACAGAAGGAGAGAAAGAGACCAGATCTCAGAATAGTCCACTCTAATATAGAAAGAAAAAATATTTCCAAGAATATTGAAAATGATTTGAAAGGGGCATCACTCCTCACAGTGGGAACTCTACAGTTAGGGGTTGCTCTGTTCTGAAATCTGCAAAATGCTGTTTGATTAGAGGCAACTGGGAAGCAAAAAATATTTGTATATGTGTGTAAACTGTGGGCAACAATGCTTTGTTATATTGTTTTCAGTCCACTTAAAATGTATCATTTCTCTTCAAAGTCAGCGTTTTTGCAACCTGCAAATCTTAGTGCTAATCGAGCCCTTTTTTTCTTTTTCTTTTTCTTTTTGTGGTACCTTCAAGTCAATATTGATTCTTGGCAACTGCCTGGACTGCCCCCTGCAGTTTTCTTGACAAGAATTTTAGAAGTGGTTTGCCTGAGGGCTGAGAGAGAATGACTGGCCCAAGGTCACCCCGCTGATTTCGTACCTAGCCACTACACCAAAGTAGCTCTCATAATCAAGTAAATTGTGTCATTTAAATTAGGACCTTAATTTGTAAAATCTCACCCATGCTTCTCCTTCTGCTTCCTATAAAAACAATTTCAAAGTGTGCTTACTGGCAAAGAACCCCGAAATCCTTTCAACATGTGATTTTCCTGAAGCTGTATCAGATTTTCTATTCTGCGTGACCCGGCCAGCTTTCTGCACTTAAGAAAGTTTCGAAGAACCCGAGAGTCCCACTAGTCAGAGAGATGCTGCAAACGAGCAGACATAGAATTCTTAGTTTTATTTTCCTGGGTCGGTTGGTGTGTGTGTGTGTAAATAAATAAATAAAAAATAGGGCAGTAGGAAAGGAGTATTTATTTTAAAGCTGGTGGTTGTGCCTGCATATACGTACATTTTGATGCTTTAACTTTGTATATATACATTCAGTTTAACTTTATATGTGTGAGGGTATACACATATGTATGTACACATACACACATACTTATAAACATATATATGTCCAGGTGGGCCTTTTGGCAGTAAATATAACAACAACAACAATAATATATGTCCAGGAAGACCTGGCCATGGGAAGGAAACCAATTGCCGTTGCTGTCCTGGAACAGAAGGGGGGAGGGCACATTAGCAGGGAATTGTCCAATGGGAGGCCATGATAGCCCACCGCCCAGACAGAATCACTTACAAGCTGTGATCAAAGTGTCTCAGTACAGACTGGATTTTCCTAAGCTGGTTTAGAGTCAAGCCAGCAACAGCGCAGGACAGAAGCAGCTTAAGATATATGGCAGAAATATCTCCTTTAGACGCAGCCATGTAGTTCTCACGGCAATATTAGAAAAGTGGTTTGCCATTGCCTTCTTCCTAGGGCTGAGGGAGTGACTGGCCCCAAGTCACCCAGGCAGGACTAGAACTCACAGTCTCCCACTTTCCAACCCGCTGCCTAACCAACTAAATTCAGTTCCCTTGGTAGTAGTATGGAAGTTAGTTACCATTGCCTTCTGCCTGTTTAGATATTGGCTGTATCACATCTATTATTTAAAGAATTTTCAATATAAAGACTTGTTTAAGTTGAGCTGAATAACTGGTGACTACATGTCCATGTCCATGTAGTTTTCTGGACAACAGTGCAGAAGTGGTTTGCCATTGCCTTATTTTTAAAGTTCATTTTTGTTTTGTCTGAATTCCAGTTCTAACTTGGAATCCTAAGATTTCTTGGTAGTCTCTAATCTAAACAGGCCCAGTCCTGCTTAGCTTTTTAAAATATCAATCAAGGTTGGCCAGCTGGTATTTTTCCACTGCTGTGTTCCCAACAGTACTGATATAAAGCCTGGCTAACCATATGTCTCATATTATTGTTTATGCTATGGGTTTCATATTTAAAAACCATCTAATCATCATTTTTCCTTTTTTAAAACAATCTCCAAGTATTTACTAACAGAGGATATAGACATAAATTATTATTATTAATAATAATCGGAATGTTGATAACAACAACCATAGAAATCTTGGCTGCTTTTATTATACTATGCACTGAAATATGCAGTGATGCAAAAATTAACTGTTAAATATTTGGATTATTCTAATGCTGTCTATTTATCTCTGGAAAAGTATTGGAAAAGGGAGCAAAGAAACTCCAGAATGGGGAATCATGCAACTTAGGCTTATAAGAAAGGTGTACTGGAATGTTGGATCCAGCACTGGACAAGTATTGAATTTTTAAAAGTTCAGCATGTACCAAAGAGAAAGAGATGGGATGGGGGTAGGGGGAGGGAAGATGTTCTCAGAATCATTTTTTTTGGATGAGATAATATCTCATCCAAACATATTGTATGAGGTGATTCTGAGAACAGCTTAAAATGATCTGGAATCCAAATATTCCACTTCCCCTAAATGTATATTCACTCTACTCTAGTTTGTGATTTTAAAAAAAAGAGAGAAGTCCACACATGATTTAATGTGCCAGGAACTGTAAACTTCCTATCTAATCTATCAGCAGCTATGGATTCTGACTTCTTATTCTGCAAATCTTACTCTGTTCCATTGGTACTTTCTTTATCAATTCTAAATTAGTTCCTTTCTGTGCTTTTAAACAGCAGCCAGGAGACATTGCAGAAATGCAAACTTCTTTCCACCCTAACTTCTGACTTGTGGCTGGCTGGGCTTTAGAAATGCTGGAACCCTTGAGAAGGAATCAGGGCCACTACCCTACTGAACGTTTTAAAATAAATGGTTTCAGTGAACAGCAGTCTAAACAAGAGGTAGGCAAGCATTTTTAGACAAGAGCACATTTGGAACATGGATTAGATTCAACCCTAAAGGCCTGTTTACAAACCAGTACCAGTTGGTCAAAGTGTATCCCTTGAGTGGGAGTTGCACACAGGGCTTTGAAGAGACTTCTACATCTCACCCTCATTCTTTTAACTAAAAGTCAACTGACATCACTACACTGGAACAAGCCTTAGGATAAAACTGAGATTCCAGGCACTTGGAAAACCAACAGATATGCTTCCTTCTTCGGCCTAGAAAGGACATGATGCTCAGAGCTTTGTGAACTTTTACCGTAAAGGGATAGGCAATTAAATTTATAAATAAAAAGGAAACTCCAAACATTTTACATTAGATCAAATAATAGTTATTCTTGAGCATTTTCATCCTGGCAAAGGGGCACATGGAGACATGACAAAGCAATCAGTTTATATGCTATGCAGTTTATCAATTAACCCTAAAGATGAGTTCACACATACACTTTTATTATTGAATGAATCCAACATTGATTACATATATGAATGGAAAAGGTATAGGTTTTATGCCATCAGGGATCTCCTCAAATCAATACATTTCAATGGAAGCAGTTCACACATTCTGCTGTAAATTCAGTGATGTTTGTTTATGAAATGCAAGCATATATGAACAATGCCTAATAATGATAATGTTTTAATTTGGGAATTGTGTGTCTCTTGCATGAAGATTTTGTATCTTTTTCAATGTCTATTTAATCCTACCTTAGTAATGCAGGTCTGGGCTATGCAGTAATGGGCATAACAGTTATTTCCATGTTACCCAGTGCAGTGCAGTGGTGTGGGAGGCTCAGCTTTGGTCTACCTCAGCCATGGACACCCACTTGATCACTTCGGGCCAGTCACTCTTTCTTAGTCCAACCTACCTCACAGAGTTGTTGCTATGGGAAAAAATGGAGGGTGGGGTGCTGAATGAAAGGCAGATATAAATCAAACAAATTAATTAATATCTCTATGAAAATTGTAGACAGAGAATGTCACATTATTCAGGACATCTGTTGCATAATATCTATTGTAGAATTCAGCAGAGCTTCTTAAAACATTCATTCTAGTAAGAAGAATGAGAGTGACTGGAGTTACAGTAAGTGATTACAAAACAAAACAAAAATATTAGGGGAGCTAAGAGTTGGGAGCACTATAACCAGGCCTGTAATTGGCTTCTATATCAGCAGCTTTTCACACAATCTGCTTCCTAATGTCCTTATGAGAAGAAATATGTCCACTGTACTCCATAGCTATGCTTATTTGAGCTTAATTTGGATTTTTAAAGAGAAAACAAAAGATAAGAGGCTATTGAGTCAAGCTTGATTCATGGTAACCATATGGACACATACACACACTTCTCCCATCCAATTACTAACCAGGCATGACCCTGGTTAGCTTCTGAGTCCAGGCAGTGTCAAGTGTTGCCACCATAGATCTTGTAAAAGGGTATTAGCATTTGGTACCTTTAAAGTGAATTGAATTTTCTCCATTTCTCCTTCCAGCCATCTCTTCTCATCTCTTCATTAGTAGCAGGCACACATTGAAAATTATTATTCTTGTCAAAGAAAGATGTCCCTTTGTACTCAAATTACTCAGCTTGTACAGGTTTTGCTAGTATGCTGTTACCAAGGCTGATATGAGTTGGACTGGGTCAAGGTAGTTTGTATGGAATCTTTCCCCACTTTGTTAATGTGCACTACGACCTTTCATAACCAATGTTTTAAATGATGTCAAACACTCCTCAACCTGCTGCCAAGGAAAATGTTTTCCTTGCCCCTGCCTACCCAGGATGTAGCCGCATAACCCTCTGAGACATGTCAGCTCAGATGTAATTCCATAATGTGCTTTGTGCAACTCTTGTTTCTGCACTCTTTTTCTGTTCATAGAATTGCTGCTCAGTTGTCCTTTATGCAAGGAAGCCATTACTGTTAATTTCAAGTTTTTATAGTATCTTCTAGGAATGATGTGCCCACTTAAAGCCACCCTCTCCTCCATATTACAAATGTGTGAGATTTGGGTCTATTGATGTAGGTGGTAGGTGGAAGGCCACAAACAGCTAATGAATAGCAAATATATTATCATGGTTTTCTGGGGAAAAAGAGATGCCAATTTGTCCTTATAGGGAGACCTGTGTTTCTACAGGGATCTTCCTGAGAAAGTGAGGTTGGGAGGCTCCCTACTCTTCCTCTCGCGTGTACACATGAAAGGGGCAGTGTTTGCAGCACAGTACTGACACACTACTTTTGTTGTTCTGATAAACGTAGCAAGGTCTTGTGGTTGTCTGTGGTTCCTGCTCTCCATAAACGGTTGGTGGCCTGTCCTCAACTTGGCAGAGCAGAGATCCCTTTCAAGATACAGTTTAGATAGAAGTGAGGCTTTTCTGTCCTTGGGTATTTCTTAATAAATCTAGCTTTTACTTCAAATATAATGAATGTCTGTTAGCATTCAGTCATAGGTGGGCTAAACCATACTCTACATCCAAGACAGATATATTATGAACCATTTTTGTTTTTAATGGGACCTTCTGCTACATCATTACTCAGTATTCTTTCAGAACTCTGCTAATGCTCAGAAACACATTCTCCAACATCCTCCTACTGAATTAAAATCTCCAATAGGAACGGCAGAAAGTCAAGAAAAATTCTAGGCAGCTTTGCAGTCAGATTGTGACATAGGAAAGAGACTAGCCAACAGCAAGCCTTCATCATAGCCTATAATTATATTTAGTAGTCTCCAGAGAGTGAGCAAAATTTATTTCCTACTCCTAACATTTTAAGATGACAGAGATGCATGAATAAGAGATAGAACAAATGGATTTCACTCTTTCCTCAGTATACACATCTTTCTTAGTTAAACGCAAACAGATGTAATTTGAAACCCTACCTTCTTATTACAGGAAAAAGAAAAGAAGGCATTGCTTTCAAAAATCAGGGATAATAGCTCCAGGCAAAGAAATATCTTTTAAGAAAGACAATCAACTTGGCATCATTAAATCTGACAAAGCTTTAATTTGTAACTTCTGGAAATCCCAGCCAATAGATATTCCTTCAAGGATTTCCTTCCACATCTTTTTTTGGTCTGAAGATATTTATTCGTTTGTTTGTTTGTTTGTAACATTTATATAGCCACCCATCTTAAAACAACATGGGGCAGCTAACAACCAATAAAACAGTATAAAAATAGTATAAAACAATATGAAATTGTATAAAACCAACAGCAATAAAAATAAAAACAGAAAACCTGGCGCTGCAGCCACAACTCTCCAGTGCACCCACATTCTCATCTCACCCTGACTTCACCCTATCCCAGTGCCCGGGGAAGTGCCAGGTTTTAAGTGCTCTCTGGAGGGAAAGAATGGTAGGGGCCAGTCAGACCTCAGAGGGGAGGGTGTTCCATAGGGCAGGGGCTGCAATGGAGAAAGCACTCTTTTGAGATCCCACAAGATGACAATATTTAAGGGAAGGGGCCTGGAGCATGCTCACCCTATCCACTCTACCACAGATGTCCTCAGGGAGAGGCAGTTTTGCAGGTAGCCTGATCCCGTGCCAGGTAGGGCTTTAAAGGTAAAAACCATCACCTTGAATTGCACCCAGAAGAAAACTGGGAGCCAGTGCAGCGCATGCAACAGGGTGTACTATGGGCAAACCTAGGGACACCCAACACTATGCATGTGCTGCATTCTGGACCAGTTTTAACTTTCAGATGGTCTTCAAGGGCAGCCCCATGTAAAGTGTATTGCAATAATCCACACGGAAAGTGGCCAAGGCATGAATGTCTGTGAGCAAGGCCTCCCAGTCCAGGAAAGGGTACAACTGGCGCACAAGATGAATCTGTGCAAAGGCCCCCCTAACCATGGCTGCCACCTGCTCATTGAGCAGTAGCTTTCAGTCCAGGAAGGCCCCCAAACTGTGCACCAGCTCTGTCTGGGGAGGTGTAACACTGACCAGGGTCAAAGATGACATGTACCCAGATGCTGGTGGGGCCAAAAACACAAAGCCACTCCATCTTGCCAGGGTTGAGTTGTAATCTGTTCCTCCCCATCCAGAGCCTCACAGCCTCCAGGCACTTGGTCAGCCCTGTCACAGCATCACTGCCCAGCTGGGGATAGAGATGTACAACTGGGTATCATCAGCTTACTGATGATACCGCATCCCATACCAGTGAATGACCGCCCCCGGTGGTTTCATGTAGATGTTAAAGAGGAGAGGAGAGAGACTCAATCCCTGATGCACCCCATATTGCAGATATCTTTTGAAAGGAAGAGTTCCCCTTTTAATTGGTTGGGGATTCTGGAAATTCCTGTCACAACGCATCTAGGAAGATGACTGTTCAGAGGAGGCAGCTCCAGAATGGCACTTTGCCCTTCCTTCTTCACATGTTTGCCACTGAAAAAACTGGACAGATGTGGGTGTTCATATACAGTCAGTAGCCTAAGATTTCCTTGTGACCCAAAGGCAAGGCCACCACCGTGCCTGGGAATAAGTAATACAGACATCCAAGGCTCTGTCCCCAAACGTCTGTTGAACTGATGGACTAGCTGGTTGACTATATAAATTGATGGAGAGGTAGGCAGGATGGGGTTCTGTGAGAAGCTGTTCTGTTTTAATATTTTCAAAATGTGGGAATCACCCATTCTATTTTAATAAACAGAAATGCATAACTGGGGGGTGGGGGTGAGAGCTGTACATGGACTCTTTTGGTGGTGTGCAGTAAGTCAGAAAGTATGAGAATAAAGAAATAAGCATGACAAGGACAAGAATTAAAGGTGATTTCGTGTATTATTTTTAATAGAACTCTGTTATTTTTACATTTAACATGATTGTTGTACATTTATATAATAATCCCCCCCCCCTTTTCAAACTAAAAATTACAGTGTAGTGGCAACCTTTGGAGAGTTTCTAGGGGTAGCATCCAAGGCTTTTGCAAGGCATGTACAACTGTGAAGTCTCTGATTTTGCACCTCTGCAGCAGAACTTAATCCATTTAACTTCCCCACCCCCTTTCCATTCTGAGCCTCTGACTAGGGAGACTTCATGCTTTCAACAAGTCATCCTTCCCCTGCCCACCTCCTCTCTTTTTCATCTCTGTCTTTTGTAAAATCTTACCTGAAAGAACTCGAAAGCCTCTCCATCACTGGGTTCATGGATTGGTCCTAATGAAAATACAGCATTGCCACCTGAACAAGGTTTTGACCAAAGGCTTCCTGCTGCTGTCAATTTATAGACCTTTGAGAAGCTGATTGAAGCTGAAGGTATTCTGCAGCGAGAGGCATGGCGATGTAGCTGGTGGTGGAAGATTTTGAGTAAGAAACCAAGTTTTGCAGATCTGAGCCTTGTCAGATGTAAACAATTTATGTGGTTGATAAATGCACAGAAGGAGAGCAGCTAGTAATCTTTCTCTTTCTCCCTCTGTCTCACTTTTCCAAAACTCCTGTCTAATGCCTTTGCTTCTCTATGGCCACCTTGCTTTGTGCTTTGCTCATGTGTTCTTTCTGATAAAATAATTTCATTAATTGTCAGAAGTCAGTCTGCTTGTGCAAATAGTGGGTATACCTATTATGATAGAACCTTAAGACTTGGAAGGGATCTCAAAGGTCATCTAGTCCAACATGTGTGCGTGCAGACATTTGTAAAGGATGGTAAATCCCTTTCCCCAGGAGTGCTAAATTCTTCACCTAATCATATATACCATGCCCAAAGGCAGGAATGGCATGAAGCTTCCTCAACCTGGTGTCTTCTAGATATTTTAGGCTGCATTTCTCATCTTATCCAATCAACCTTGCTAGCTGGGATATATGACCTCAACCTGCCACTCTAGAACCACAAGTTCAACACAGCAAATAGTTGTGAGGGGCCCAACTGTTTTCATGATGAGGGCCACATACTTACCCTTTGTCCAGCAAGCTGGGGAACCACACTTCAACAAGTAGATGGTTGAATATGATTTAATAAAATTTAATTTTAATCAGTATTCAATCAAATAACTTAAATACATTTAGTATGATTATTTCCCTTACATTTAATAGTATAGCAACTTTATTAATTAGTCAATTGACTATCTCAAGAAACAATAGGCATAAGCCGCAATAAAATAGAATAAGATAAGGTAAAAGGAAGTAAGATAAGATAAAATAGAGTAAGATAAGATAAAATAAGATGAAATAGAGATAAAATAATGTAAGATAAAATAGAATACAAAAGTGTAAAATGATGCTAAAATACAGAACAGTGTGTATTCAGATGAATGCATCACCTTTACACGCTACCCCAGTGTGTTCTATGAAATGCATTCTCAATTGAACAGCCCTAACTATAAACCGAGCAGTTCTATTGACTACATATGTGTTTGTATCCTAAAGGAAATAAGACAGTCTTTTACTGCAGTCCCAATGTGTAGTTCTGTCAAGTAATGTCTATAAATCCTGAGACCTTGCTGGGCATACAGTAGGCAGTTAAATAAGACTTGTGCAGTAACTTCTAGTCTGGTGCTCCATGTACACACATTGTCTCAGAGCAGGGCACCTAGTGCGGTTGTCTGTATTTAATCATAGAATCCAGCTGCTCAAATCTTGTTCTGGTAAAGCTGTCCCATGGTACTGAATCAGACTCATTGTCAAATACTTTTGTGTTTGGAGAGACATTTTATAGTTTACATTTCACAACCTTTTCAATGACCTGAACTTTGCAAGTGATTCAATGTTGGTTTGGGTATTAACATCCAAGACTCTCTGTTTGAAAATTGCCTTGGCCTGATGTCCAGCTGAAAGTAGGTATTGTGTTGATAAGCCAAGCTGCAAGATGACTTGGACAAGTTGATTCAACCATGTCATGAGTTGAAATGTGCCTATCTGTTCTTCAAGGCACATTTTTGGTAGCCTGTCAGGTCCCACTGGGAAAATCCTCCACCAGCAGTTGAAGACTTTAATTAATATCAGTCTGTAAATGGAGTGGGTACCTGTTTCAGCTCTGACTGCCACTGCTGCTGCTGCCATTGCTGGTATCTTCCTATCGGTTCCCAGAATAGATCTTAAAAAGTGTGTTTGATTTTGTTTGAATAAGGGGGCTTTTGATAGGTAAAGGTCCATGTGGACCTTTAAAATGGGGATCAAAGTGCTTGGATGGTTGTAACTGAATAATTTAAGTAACATTTTGAACCTTGCTATGGCCTTTACTGAACTTCTTTTGAAGTGGTCAACCCAAGGCCCTGTATCAGTAAAAACTGCTCCTAAATATAGGAAAGAGTCTATTTGTTCTATAGGCTCCCCATCCAAGTGCCAGCTGTATTTGACACATCACTTTCTGAAAACCACCACTTTGGATTTACTTTTGTTGATATTCAAAGAATTACAGGCATATCATGAATTTTCATATCAACCTTCTCAGACCTACTTGGGAGTATTCATCAGAAGATTTGCCTACTAAATGATGCTGATATGTCTGTGGAGGATCTTTGCCATTTGAGCATTGGTGGAGTGAAGGAATCCTGGGATGTCATTGACATAAGGGGTAAACAACACTGAGGCCAAGATGCACCCTTGCCTCACATCTTTGCTCTGTAAGTGGGTGTGTCTGTTTAAAAGAGCCATTGACTCCAGTACAAACTTTTAGGCATGTATTTGTGTAGAGGGCCTTTATCAGGTATAGGAGTCGTGGTACCATATTTAGCTTGGTCAGCTTCTTCCATAAGTTGTCTTTATTTATGGAGTGAAATCCCATGCTAAGACCTATGAAAGATGTAAACAGATATTTACCAACTGTTGTGTATTTAGCAATAAGATGGTGTAAGTCAAAGCAGTCATCTATTGTGGAGTGCCCAGGTCTGAATCTGGCCTGTTCTTCCACTAGTATGTTCTTCTCGATCATCCAATCCTCTATCTTGCTCAGGAGATGTTTTACATACATCTTAGCTGTTATAACAATAAGGCTTATGGGTTTGTGGTTTTTAGAATCTTCATTATCTCCTTTTTTGTATCCAGGAACTGTAACGGAGAGTTTCCATCCTAATGAGATATAACCCCATACATTTAATAATTTTCCTCTTCTCTTTGCATTAAAAATTACAATTGGTGCCAAATTCTGGAGGATATATCAAAGGTTTGGGAGGCAACTTGTAGGTGTACACCCTTGTCCTAAAATACAATAATTTAGAACACAGTCCCCTTATAATTTCGAGAGAGAGATCACTGGAGCTTTGAGAGACTTGTATATCTGTAAAGGGTAGACAAGTGTATCTGTCTTTCTCTGTGTTTCTGTATCTGTTTCTGTATGGGAGAGAACAGTTAACATACAATAATATACAAAAGGAAATAGAAAGAACTGAGAGTTTCTAGTGGGGAAGTTCATGGATTTAGAAAAATTCTGCATCCTAAACTGAATCAGGCTGATATTCTTGAAGGATATCTTAGTGATCCTCCCTATGTTGCATTTTTCTGAGTATTTTTTTTTTCTCTGTGATGCAGATTTTTGTATTCATTTTAATAGGAGAACTGAATCTCAGAATATAAGAAAGTATGAAAACTGAAGATGAGCTGAGTTTCAGTTCACCTACTGATTCAGGAAGTACAATGTGAATGATCTGCATTAAACTCTGAACTAAAAATTTCCCTATTCTTATATCTCATTAAGCACCTTATACAAGCAGGGTCTTTACCTTACTATTCATTTGATGACCAACATCTAAATGACTGCATTGGCTTTACTAGATTCAGTGATGATAATAGCTCAGTGATCACTGGACGTTGCAGTCATCAACCAGTGAATATACATGTGTGCAACACTCTGCATATTAAATTCAGAAACTGCTGATAAAATGCAGCCAGTTTAGGTGTTGTGGTTAAAATCCTGCATCTGCATCAGGGACTCAAGACAACTGTGGAAGTGTTGCCAGTGATATACACACTTTCTCTTTTATAGCAAATGTGGTTACTAAAGTCCTACACTTCATCTTAGAGGAGCAACATTCTTTTTAATATCAGAGATCAAATACCTTTAGGTCATGGAATGATGAAATTGGAGTTATGCTACAAATCCATCTCTTGCAGGGACACAGTTATTGCTGCATTGTCCAGAGACATTTGATAACAATTACGTCAATAATCAGGTCATTACTATAAACCATGATGACAGCAATGGAGGCAGGGAGAAATTAATCTGAGTTTTAATCTTGTGTTCATCACACAAATGACTGAAAGAAAATCTGTTCCTATGCAATGCAAAATAGAACATTCTTACAGCCCTCCAGGCTGAATGCCACATGCATACATACCAGCTTCTGGTAAATCCTATCTTTGTATGAAATCATTGCAAATGCAGTAAGAGACATGTAGGTGATTTTTCCACATGCAAGATGGAGCGAAAAATATATAATTCCTGTTACGGTTCTTGTGCAAGATCTTCATCTTTATTTTTCAGTCTCATGGGAGAGTATGTATCCAGAGAAATATCTCACAGTGAGCTTTTGCCATTTTATTTGAACAGAAAGCTGAGATTAACAAAGTTTATTATCCCATTGAGTGAAGAAGACTGCTGCAGCACTTGGAAAGAAAAAAAAAATGCATAATTTTATTGTGAAGAAAGGGACAGTAGATAGTAGACAGATTTTGCCTAGATTCTCTTTAAAGTAAAAAATAAAGGTTGATATTGGAAGGAAGTACAATTATGTTACCTGACGTACTTAATGTCACATGCAGCCTCCCCAAAATATCACTTTTTCACCAAAACAATACTGTGCTGTTTTAAGAGAAAGGAATTAAATATTGTCCAGCAACTCCAATTTAGCAATTCCCAGACATTTGCAGGGGTGGGGTGGGGTGGGGTGGGGAAGGTTAGGATGCAGCAAAGCAATTTGCAGCAAAGCAATTTGAGCTTTGTAGGAAAGTGGTGTAACCCCTTGATCTTTTGATTGCCATTTTCTGTTCCTTATCCAACAACATAGTGCTGTAAATACAGTCAAGGCAAGAGTACCAATCACTTCTGGGCCTTCAGGCATACTGACCCACAGGTGGGCTTTCAAATGAGCAAACCCAGTTGTGATCTTCCACTGGCCAGCTCACTTCCAGAGGAAGAACCACAAGGCTCATCCACACGACTGTAGTAATGTGTTTCCGCCTGTATCTGAGGTGGAAGGAAAGTATACTGATGCAAAGAACACTGCCCCACCAGCCTACCTTTACCTTTACCAGGATTCAGCAACAAAGCCAGTGATGTTCACTTTCAGGCAGTGCTTCGTCCTCCTGTTCTGCTCTAAATATTCCTATGGATAAAATGTTATTCCATTTCTGAAGGGATAGGAATCAGGGGCAAGGTGTAGGGTACATTTTGCATACTCAGTAGAGTTGGGGTAAGTGGGATTTTTTTGTTTGTTTTTTGAGAGGAAGAAAGAAAAGAAAGAGAAGTAGGGCTTTTTTAAGAAAGAGGAACTTGCATTGAATGCTGGTGGAACTGGCTCTGGAGTCCAAGGCAAGTGAAGGAAAGCAGGAAAACTGAACATGTACCTAGATATGTCCATCAATTAAATAAGGGCTATTGGGTCTGGGCTGCAAAAAATCAGAATTCTACTAGATGGCAGCCAAGAGGGATTTTTTTAAAAAATATTTCTTTGCTGCTGTCTGGATTTTACACTCCATATATGGGAGCTCTAATTAAAACCTGATTATAGGATTATTGAATTCAGGCATGTTTATGACTCCCAAGGAAGAGGATTGCAGTTTGATCCCTTTCTACTTTTCAGAAGTTTTGGCAGCAAATTTATCTATATTTCCAAAACATCCGTCTGAGAATAATTCCTCTACACACACACAAACACAAACACACACAAGTTGATCCTTTCAAGCAAAATAAAAACAATAAAGCATTAATTAAAAGAATAAAATGAAGAGTTGACAGCAGATATGAACTTGCAGTTCAGCCATCTAGTATGTTGGGTGGGTCTTTTGTCTACTGTTGGGAGGGAGGGTTTGGTTGCTGTTTCCTTCAGGTGACACTATCTGTTGGGTTATATTGTTGATTTTATACTCCTTTATATGTCAAGCTACCCAGAGTCATTTGGAATCAGGCAGCCTATGAATTTGACTACATAATAATTATCATCTCAGAAAAGAAATAAAGATTTAAAAAACTCAACACACATGGCATTTTCATCACATCTTTCCTCAAACCCTTCCCGTAATATTTAATTTAAAATGAGGTGTAGGCTAGAAGGGCTATAAAATTGTTCAGTGACAAATAAAGCTGAGAGACGAGAAATTGTTCCAAGCAAGAGTGAGTTGAAGGAATGAAAACAATAATGATGTTTAATAAATAAGGAGCATTATCACAATCATAATCCCAAGGAGACAAAGTTGTATAACCTGTTTTGAAAGTATGGCGGTTTCCTTTGATTTAAGCTAGCCTGCAAACTGGGAAAACACAGGCTTCACTCCATCAAAAAAGGTCCAGGATGTTTTTGCTTACAGTGGAACAATGACCTGCATTTGGCCTTACATGAAATCAGACTTCCCATCCCTGAATCCCACTCCACCTCCATGAACAAAATAGCTGGCAAGAGACTCGTGATGACAAGGGGCAGTCCCACAGCAGGTCTGCTGAGTTAGTTGGAGCTTAATAGACTGCTGACCCCCATGCACAGTGGATTATCCAGATAGGAGGTCTTCTGCTGCAAGAGCTGGAAAAATATTATTTTCATGCCAGAATGCCTCGGAGTGGCTTCAGTCTGTGTCAGCAGGAGGCTGGCAGTGACATGGAGGCTACATGGTAAGGACATGGCATTGTGAAATGATAAGTAGGCTATCTTTACATTGTGGGAAGTAGGATGTGTGCATGCACCCATAGGCACTTGTCTAGGGTGGCATGATGGGGGGGGGGGGTGCTGAGTGGCAAGCAGAAGTGGGATTGAGTAAGTATAGCAGCCAGTCTCACTGTGTACTGATTAGAGCTATCAGTTGCAAAAATCAGAACAATCGCCAGTGGCAACCAAGAGATGCAGAAATCTCTGACTCTTTGCTGGCATCTAGCAGACATCTGGATGTTTACCACTCAGTTCCAGTAGCTGTAGTATTCACAAAACCCAATGGTGCCCTTGTGCCCTGAGAGAACCCCCTGGACCACCACTGCTGTCATTCTTCACTGAGAATAGTTTGTGTGTACAAGCCTAGGCATCTGAACAGCTCTACTCTCAGCCACACACTCCTTAACTGAATGATTTGGTTATATGTCTTGTGTGAACTCAACCAATGTCTCTTCAAAGAAGGATATATTTCTTCCCAGTCTCTCCATATAAATAAGAAAAGGCAGGAAGAAGAGGGAGGCAAGGTGATGAGAAAGGGTTTGCATCATGCTAGGCATGGATGGTTACCTATGTTAAGCCTAGAAAATCAATCATTTTTAAAATTGCACCACCCCCTTTTCTGTCATGCACTAATTCCTCATTTTGTTTATTGTTTTATATTGTAGCTGTGTGTTTTCTTTTGGTCTTTGACCATGAATTCAATAAATAATAAAAATGAAGGTTTGACCAATGAGAAAAAAAGCAAACATCCCTATTGACGCAATGCCTTTTCTCAAGTCAGCTGAAGGTTTGCAGAATAAATAAATGAGAGGTACATTGCATAATTATGTCCCAGCTTCTGGTCTTGACATATTGGCAGGGATGCTATTACTATTATTCCACTGGGGACATGTACTATATCATGTCCTGCCTCACCATGACAAGCTACAGTAATTTGAACGGTGCTCACAAATGCAAAAGGAAGAAGGAATAGAGCCTGAAAAATTATGACATGGCTAAAATATGCCCTTTTTCCAAGTTGGTAGTGCAGAAAGAGGTACCCAATGAAGCTGAAGCTTTTGCTGGCATGCATGCCCAACCCAATGAAATGGAAATAGCAGTGGTTGCAATGATAGCAATGTAGCTAGAGTGGTTGAAAGAAGCCACTGCTGATGTTCATGTTATAGTCAGGAGAAGCAAAAACTGCTGCTGGTGTAGCCAGTGGGATGGAAAGAGGAGTTGGCGGGGAATCGGTCTGCAGTAAAGTTACCAGCTGGGCCATAGACAGTAGCATCACTGTAAAAACAATTTGTGATGTATCCCAGGTAGTCGACTGGGACCATTTCCAAAGATCAAGGTTTATCAGGTATTTCTCAGTGTCACCTTATGGACAGGTAGCTAACAATTGTCTTAAACTGCCAGTTAAGTTATTATGTTGTCTGCCTAAACTTAATGCAACTGTAAGAAATAAAGATTTGAGCCTGCATGGGTAAAAGGGCTTTCTGAAGAGTTGCAATTTTTTTTCTTTTAGTGAAAGCATTTGCTCATGACGTCATTTATCAGCGAGTCTTCCCTCAGACTTATAGGACTAAGCCCTGGGCAATGGGAATGCTGCTAAGGCTGCTTTACATTTTCAGCCCACTCATTTTGATTTTGCCTTTTCTAAAGAAATGTTATTCAAGTCAAAATCCAAAGAAAATATGTTGCAGCATGACTTAAAATAAATAAGTTTATCATTATTTTATTTTTTATTGGAGAATATCAATACCACTTAAAAGATGCTACGAAGAATAACAACACACCAAAACAATAACATCAGAATCTGTCCAAGGTGTTAGTTGATATGAAATGCTGCTCAAGCCTTTTTCAGTTCTTGACAACAGCCTTACCTGCCCAAGAGTGGAGCATTGAACCTACATTTATTTGATGTTATTATTATTTGATAAATAATAATAATAATTTAGTCAGAGCAGGATTTAAAAAGTTAAACATCATTCTGATGAGCTTTGCATGGATGAAGCATTGGGGAATCCTGAAGGCAATTGTGAAAGGACTGCATTTTACAGGTGTTAGGCATTATTTCAGTCAGCTCTCTCTCACAGGTCTAGTGGAATGAATATCATTATTTAATGGATTTCTTTACTTGCATTGCCCTCCTCTGCATGTGATGATGATGGTTGATTGAAGGCTTCATCAGATTTGCAGCAAAAAGTCCAGCAAGACTATCGCTGACTTTCCCCGGGCAACTGCTAGGCTCCTGTTTTATCCATCACAAGGAGCTCTCTGCACCAACCACTGGGAAGCACAGCAAACCTTTGTAGCAGAAAACAGGGCTCTGCCTTCTACTCTCCCAGATGTGTGCACAATATTGCTCCTATTTTTTTTTTAATACATAATTTTTTTATTGAAAGTTTTAACAATAGTAAGAACTAATACAAGCTAAAGGAGAATGAAAAAGGAGAAAGAAAAAGGAAGAAGTAAAAGAAAAAGCTAAAAGTGCAAAAATAAAAAAAGTAGAAGAAAAGTAAAGAAAAGATATAAAGAAAGATAAAAAGAACTGGCTTCCAATCTTCTTCACAACAGTTATAATTCTATTTTAATCTCTCTCTCTAAATTTACATCATGACTCTCTTCTTTCTATAATCTATCCTGCCTAATCATCAAAATCATAAATCACAAGTTCATTTTTTTCTTCTTTATGCAAAAAGTCCATGAAGGGTTTCCAGTCACCAATAAACACAGATGTTGTCTTTTCTCTAATCAAACAAATCCATTTAGCCACTTCAGCAAGTTCTGTCATCTTCATCAAAGTACTGCTCCTGTTTGAAACTATTTCACCTACAGTAGCAAGTGTATGAAGGTCTTTCTCAAAACTGAAGCTCCTCAGATATTACTGGAGAAACATAGTCTCTCAAGAACGGCACTCTGGACTTGTTACACTGAGTACTAAAAATGAAAGACCTAGAAAACTTAACCTTGATAGCACTGTGGACACATTGGCAGAAATGAAAGCACAACATTGTTCTTTAATATCATGAGAAAAATTCTCCCTCTGCCTTGACTATTTATGCTCCCCTAATTGACATTGCCTCACCTGTTAGTTGCCACTGTTTGGGTAAAACTTAGTTTTTATTACAAAAGTTAAAATCCACAGGCTTGGAACACTACTGTAGGAATGCTTCCCTTTGTTTCCCAAGGTTTTTGCAGGTTTATTGTTTTGTTGTATTGCAATGTGACTAATGTTGGGATGTGGGGGGGGCTTGTAGGGAAGGTTTGCCTTGTTTTACTCATGTAACAGTCTGAATGAATGCAATCTGGGGGAGACAAGTATTCCACTATATGACATCAATACATGGGTGGGAATGAGATAAGAGTAAAGAAAAAGGGATCAGGCCACCAGGAGACCCAAGAACTAACGGGAATGGTGACTGTTCTCTGAGAATCTGCTTAGAAAAAGGTATGTTAATTTTGAATACATGTTTAAACATAAATCTATTCATACATGCACATGGCAAAGGAATGAATATCAACCTAAAATAATGATTGATCTGAATGTTTATGATGAAATAATGAGAGTCTAGCAAAAGAAAAAGGGTTAGGCATGGGGAATTCTGAATGTGGGACTGAAATTATTTCTTAATGTCAGTAGTGGATCATAGAAAAAAATTGAGCAAGGAAAAAAAGAAAGGGGTGAAAGAAACTAGAGTGAAGTAAAATAACTGCAGGAAGAGAAAGTATAATTCCTGTATGAAAAGGTATTTGAAGATGAGTTAATTCTGAACAGAGTTAATGGGAAGCAAGCAAAGGTGATATAGAAGTTGCTTCCAACATAGTAACAACATTCCAACTTCCAACATTCCACAGCTCTGGAGTGACGCTAGTGAGAAATCTGGAAAAGAAGCTTAATGGAATGAGGAAATGAAAGGGGCGCTGAATGAGAAAAAAGGCATTTAAAAATGGTTGCTTGAAAAGTTAGGATGAGAGAAAGATATTGAATAATGGTTTAGAGAGATAAATAGAGTTGCAAGGAAAGTAGTCAGAGGGAGCAAGGAACAGTTAAGATTAAAAAAAGCAGAGAAAATGCAGAGTAATTTAGGTGGAAATAAAAAATATTTGGAGGTGGGGGACAAAATAAGGGGTTTTGGCAGAATCCATGGAATGAAAGATAGGTGATGATCTGAGATCTGAGTGAAGGAATGCTGGCAACCCTATTTTATAGATATTTATGGGAATGATAGTGGCATCTCAAAGACTGGAATTAAAACAACTGCTATAAAAGTGTAAAAAGAAATGATGAAAAGAAAGTCACAAATACTGTGAGCATGTTGCAAAAGGATAAGGCTTCTGGTGTAGATAGTATAACTGGAGGCATGTTAATACAAACATGCAGTTTACTTATAGAGAGTCTATGACTGTTCAACTTACATGTGAAGACTGCATCTGTGTCTGATGAGCAGAAGAATGCTTCCTATACAAAAGGAAAGGTGGCAAGGACGCATGCAAAAACTAATTTGTTCACATGCATAGGAAAGTTTTGGTTAGAATTCTGAATAACAGAGTACAAGACAAGGTACAAGAATAATTTTAAGGGTTGATTTGGATTGTGAAGGATGGGACTGCATTAAATAAATAAGTAAATAAATGTACAATAAATAGGCCTGACAATGAGCAGCATTTGGGAAGTGCTGTGTGGTTTTATGCTGGGCAGGTGGTGTGCAGACCAGAGTTTTCCTGTTTAGCAGGTCACTGAAGATGAGAAAGGAAATTAATTGTATGTTTGTTGATTAAGAGAAATTGTGTGGTAAAGCAAATAGGCTTGAATGAGGAGTTGAAGGTTGGTTGTGTTTTTATTTTATTTTATTTTATTATTTATTTATTTATTTATTTGACTTGTCCCCGCCCATCTCCCCACAACGGGGGACTCTGGGCGGCTCACAACAAACTAAAATCGGAAATACATAATTAAAATTATAAAAAGTTTAAAAGTTATAAAAACCAGAATTTACAAAGATAAAGATAAAGATAAAAAGGCTAAAAGATCCAAGAGGCCAATAGAGGCCACACCAGGCTGCTAAGGGGCCAGCCAACCCCATTTCTGATATCCTCCCTCCCCGTCCCAGGCCAGATGGCAGAGCCAGGTCTTCAAATCCCTCCGAAAGGCCTGGAGTGAGGGGGCCTGTCTCACCCCCAGGGAAAAGATGTTCCAAAGGGCGGGGGCTACAGCAGAGAAGGCCCGACTTCTGGACCCCGCTAATCGAAGTTCTTTTACCGCAGGGATCTGGAGCACGCCCTCTCTGTGAGATCGGGTGGGACGGGTTGGAATCGTGGGGGCGAGGCGGTCCTTCAAGTAACCTGGCCCCATGCCATTTATCCCATTATAGTTAAATAAAGCCTGCATGAAAACAAATAGAATGCTTAGCAAATGGTTCAATGTTTAACCGAGAGTAAGACAAGGGTGTGTAATGTCCTCTTAGTTGTTTATGGATGAATATAGAGAGAGAATGTATATAGTGATGTCAGAGGAGTTGGTGTGCATGCAGACAATGCCATGTTGGATTTTTGAGATGAGAAAAAGGAGAAATGCAAAAGAACAAAAGCAACATATGAAATGATATATGGATGTAGTAGAAAGAAAAATGCTTTGCAGCCATAGAAAGGTATTGAGAAGTATAGTGATTATGTTGGTATAAATTAGATTTAGCTATATTTCATTTTCTTATCTCATGCCTTAATTTCTTTGGGTTACTACTTCTTACTTCTTCTGCACTTTGCATCATGTGGCTTATCCTGAAGAGGATGGTCTGATGGGTATGCATGTCTGAGAGCAGAGGCTGGTGAGGTGGGAAGCAAAGAGCCGCATTTCAGATAAGACCACTCCATAAATACATTCCAATCTGGGAAGAGAGCAGCAAAAAGCCATTCACACAAAACGGTGGGAGAAAGAGTCTTACGACTGAACCTTTGAGTTGACACACACCTATAGATTCTTCTATTTTGCATAGTAGCTTATCTTCTGCATAGACATGACCTTTTCCAGTTTGCAAGTTAGCTCTTCGTATGTCTATATTTACAAGCTCCACCGAGCTGCAGCATCTCCAGACACAAGGTTGCTTCACAGCCATTTCAAGGAGCATCACAGCTGAGCTGGAAATAAATTGGCTCAGCTACCAAAGGGAGACAATGATGTGGGACCACAGGGGTGCAAAGTGTAGAGGTGCTTCTCAGTGTATGCGTGTCTTGTCTGTTTTACAGGACTGATGTCATTTAACCTTGCTAATTATACTCTGCTACAACTTGCAGTCCTGGCAAAGTGAATAAATGGGGGAGGAGGTCCTACCTCACGTATTACTGGTGTCTTTATGTGTACATCTGTGCTACAAAAGGGCAGACAATATTGAAATATAACATAACTGAAAGTAAGCAAATAAAAGTGTTTCCTCTTGCAGAAACATCAAAACCTTTCTTACAGAGAAATTGCTTTAGATTTCCTCCATTTGCATAACAAGCCACCTAAAGCTTTGTTTCAATAAATCAAGGTGCTGCTGCGTCCACAGCACGTGGCCTTCCTTATCCTCCAGTTCATAGATAGATGCTTGCAAAAATGGAAAGCCCTTTTTTGAAGCCACTCTCCCAGTTTGGAAATTAGGCATATTGTTACATATATTTAAATTAAATGGTGCCTGTTATAATGTTGCCCAAACATACAGTTTTATGAGGTCATTTTGGAGCTCCTCTCAAGCAATGTGGCTTTTTCCAATTCAGAGTAAATTGTCATTGTCTGCTACTGCCCACTTCCATGTTCAGCAATGACTCCAATGGATGAGTTCCAGTCCCAATTGTTAGAGAACCCAAATGGTTATTTGCTTATATTGTGAAAATGACAGCTTAAAGTTGCCAAGGTTGAGAAACACTGCATGAATGGATACTGCTATTCTATTTTGCAATCTGCTTTTAGGGTTAGAATTTTTTTTAATTCAGCAAATGTTTGTGGGTTTGGTTTGGTTTGGTGATTCAACCAATTGCTGATTCAATTTTTTCTAATTAAAAATTAGATTGGAAATTCACCAGATTAGATTAGGATCAGATGAAAATAGTGTTAATTTTAGAAGCTTTATGCAGTGGTTAAAATATGCATACAGTCTTCTTGTTTCCTGCGGCTCTTCCTGGACTGACCACATCAATGTGCAAAGCCACGTCACCAAGAGGAACGATAAATAAAATCTGCATATCCTATGTTAAATGTGTACAGTAGATGCACATTCAAAAGAATTACCATCATGAAATATATGTACTGAAAATACTGTACCCGTATTAACTATGCTACAAAGTCTGTGGTTGAAGTCATAGCTACTGATGGATAAGTCAAGGTTTCTGCTCTCCATTCAAACTGACCATGGACTGGACAGCCTTTTAAGCAGAGTTTTCTTCTCTATAAAGGTCCAGATCAATATTTCTCTAGTACTAAATTACTCTAAGAGCACCTTGATATTAATAGGCATTAAACTATGCAAGAACAGTAATAATATTATTGTATTTAAGGTGTTAGGAATGTAAGAACAAAACCACAGAACAAGAGCTACTGTTTTAAAAATAGAAACCCCTATAATGCATTTCATCTGCTAGAGGCCTTACAAAACAGGTCTTTTCTTCTATCTCCTAGGAAAGAACCAAATCTATCAATGTGTTTTGATATCATTATTGTGGTGGAAAACTCACTGAAAGAAACACCAACACCTGGAGAGGATCCAAATAATTGTTTTATTATTTCAAAGCTAGAAGGTTATAGCAAGTCACTGGTCTCTTGCACTTAGATGAGGCAAGGGCAAGAGCTCCAAGGTTATATATAGTAGGTTTTGCATAGAATGTGAATTAAATCAAAGTTGAGCAAGCCTCTACACTAATAGTAGATCCTAATGGACAGAATTGCTTAGACTGATAAGGAACAAAGATAACTCTGAGGGAGAAATGAATACTGTTCAAGGTGTGAGATCATTACAGACACGTTCTTTGGAATGCAACATTGCTGCTTTACACACCAGAGACTCCAGGGCTCTAATTGCAAGCTGACCCTGGACTTGACTGTGAAAGGAGAGAGAAAGCAAGATAAAAGAGCACAGCAGTGTACGTCTTTGTTCTAGGCATACGTACTGTAGGCAATTAATACAAGCTGGCATCATAATAAGAATCCCCTACTTAAAGGAGCCATCAGAGAAATACAACTGAAAGCATATATGCAGTAGCATTCCAAAATGATTATAAAATAGTATGATTAAATCAAGTTAAATTCTTATTCTAAATCATCATGTTATGCAAACTGAGTATTTCTAAAAAAAAAAAGAAAAGGCAAGCTACCAAGCTCACATTTCCGAAAGAGAAAACACATCTACTAGAAACAAGGGTTTATTTTCAGATAATGAGAGACAAAGCTAATATAAAACATTATATCAGTCCTGATCTGGAGGAATCACAGCCTGGCAAATTTCCAAATGAAGGAAAAACCCTAAAAGGGAGGTGGGGGTGGGATTTGAGGAGGAAATTATTCCTACATTTAAATCTATCAAGACTCAGCAAAGAGAATGTGACTATCAGAATCATTCCCTCAGTTTATATTTTAAATCTGTGAAACAACCAGTGGAGGATCATAACATAGAAAAATGCCATAGAATTACTGTAATCAAGTTTGTATTCTCTTCAGACCTGAAGGAAGGAGTGGGAAGTAAAAGAGAAATGCAGTTCAGTAGCCCACATACTATGTCTCTATGCATGTATATTTTGTAATAAAAGTCATTATAATTTCTGTCACCTTGAATCAAATAACAATACTATTCAAATCAAATCAAACCTTTATTACGGCCTTTGGGCCAGAAAGCACAACTATACAATACATAGACCTGTAATTGTTAATAAAACTTTTAAAAAAGGAAGTAAAACTACACAAAATACATTATTATAGTAACTGTAGTACAAATAGCAGTGGCAATCACCAAACTTTGCGCTAAACGTCAACCACACGTAGCACAGATACAACAAAAGATAACACAAAATCGGGCAGCCAGGAAAGATACTGTATGTCAGGGTCCTGGTCAGATAGAAGCAGTGACAGATAGACATTGTGCTCTCTGCCAGGGTAGTTTGTGGAAATGCAGATGATAGTGAGATTTATGAAGATATTGTTTGGTGTTAGTATGGAGACTGACCTCTTCCAATCTGTTAGGTGCTATGCTGTTCTCCAGAGTTGTTGGCATAGTTTGGTTGGAACCTTTACTGATTCTTTTTCTGTTGCTTGCCTCATTTCTGTAGATATTCCATCAATTCTTGTGGCCTTCCAGCTTGGTAATGACCAGAATGACCAGAGGGTCTGGTAAATAGGGAATAACTTCTAAGACATCTTGGAGTTGACATGCCTTCTATAGAGAATTTCAATATACTCTCCCATCTCTGTTTTATTTTCTTTGAATCAGTAACTGTATGTTGGCATTCTTTAGTATCCCATTTCAAGCTTTAACATGGCTCAGAACTTCCTTTTTTGTTTGGAGATCTTTTGGAAAACTTTCCTTGTATAACTATGTCTGTTTCCATTTTCAACGTTGTTAATGTTGTTGTAATACTGCTTCTTGTCTCTTCTAACTGCTCTCTGCAATTCTTTGTTAAACTCTTTCCCGAGATCTTTGTCTTTCTCAGCTTTTGCTGGTCTTGTTGCTTGGCAATTTCCACCAGTCTGTTTGCACATTCATTCTTAATATTCATCCTTTGATTTCATTCACAGTTCCTCTGGTTCCCTATCAATGAAATTCAGGATTCAGAGTCCTGTTGTTCTCCTTGAAAATTGTAGGTTTATGTTCAAGATTGTATCATGGAAAGTGGTTCATTCTTCTGCCTTGGCTAGATTTGGAACTTTCTTATGAGCAGTTTGGGATCTGTTCCACAGTCAGCCCCTCTGCCACATCTTTGCTATTACAAGTGAGCTCTTCTATCTCCTTGTACCAATAATATAGTCAATTTGATTTCTGTACGTATTTGGTGATGTTGATACGTATAGGCATTGTTTTGGTTGTCTGAAGACCGTAGCAATGAAGAAATTGTCAGAAACTGATGAGTGAGTTTCTTGCTTTATTTTGGTTTCCTAAGATATATAGTCTAGCTACTGTTTCCAACGTTGACATTTCAGTCTCCAACTATAAGCAGAACATTTTGCTTGAGTGTTATGCTGATTTCAGATTGAACCTGAACATAAAACTCCTCAATCTTCTTTTCTCTGGAGTTGGTTGGAGCATACATATGGATAACTATCATATTAAAGAGTTGTCCACAACTGGATTGACTGCATTGTACTCAAGTACTGTCTTTGTTGTATCCTTCCTGAACATGAAAGCTGTTTTTTGTTTTTTAATTATCTTTGCCAATTGAAATGGGTCAGTGTGTTGTGGAAACAAAACACATGGGCCAATTAATCCAATTGGCTAATCTAAGGGAGTTAAATTTAGTCCTAAACAGACCTAGTTATACACAGGGCTAAACTAACTCCACTCAGTTGGCTGAGTTTTTGGAACATCTAAACCCAGTCAGCTGACCTGTTCTGCATATCTAGTCATCCAAGAAAAAGAACAGGAGGAAAAGAATGGCTGAAAAAAAAAAAATCTTGATTATACTGCCAAAGACTAGTGGCACAAAACACTTGGCCAGAGACTGGGTGTGTTGGCCAGGCCATATCTACTACTACCTGCCAGGCTAATTCATTTAATGAAGGCTTGCCATTACTCTCCTGGTGCAAGTGCTCATTAGATACTGGGCATTTATTGGAGAAAATGGTTTTTAAATGGGGATTTTGGATTTAGTATGATTGTATGGTTGTAAAACCACCAATATGCTGTAGAAGCAGGGCCAAGGGGTCAAACTGTGTATGTTTCCTTATGACTTCCCTCATGCTTTCTTTCAAGGTATGTCAAAGCATTTGGGCATCCCCCAGAGCAGTGTTTCTGAACCTCCGCAACTTTAAGATGTGTGGACTCTAACTCCCAGAAATCCCCAGACAGCATGCTGGGAATTGAAGTCCACACATCTTAGTTGCGGAGGTTCAGAAACACTGCCCTAGAGTCATTCTGCCTCTCTCCGTGCTGAAAGGGGGGATTCACTGGAGACATAGTTGTGCTGGTAATAATATGAACTCCAGGGAAAAGATTTTAAAAATATACAATGACACTTTTGTTTTATTCTGAATTACACACTATTATTCAGGATTTTGTGCTCACACTATAGGATGGCTGAATGCTACATGGGTTTTTCAGGTAAAAAAGAACCAGCCCTCTGGGGCTTTGTGAGAGATTTCCCAACTCTGTTAGATACAACCCTACAGGTCCAATGAATTTTGTACTTAATCAAAAGGAACTTTCTTGGGAGCAAAGTGTTAATCGATTGCATTCTTAGTAACAAATTGGCAATTATACCTATGAACCCTTTGGCAGACAAGACATTTCCTTAGAGACTAGAGCCAGACTAGTGGTACTGGTGCCAGAGCTGTCATTCAAGATGTTTGGAGCAATCCATTTGGAATGAGGAGGTGGGAACCATTCTCCTGTAATAAATTGTGCCACCTCTTCTATTTTTAACTGCCCTCTTTAGAGATTAATCCTTAGAGTTACCATGATAGGAAAAAAGCACAAACAGCACACAAAAGCCTTAGAAGCTGCATCCCAGGGTCCCTTCAGAAGTTGCAACCCAGCCATACGTTCACTATCTGCTGGAAAGGAGAAATTAGCTGTTTTTAACTCATGTATATGGTGAGTTAAAATATTAATTAATTATTTCAATTTAATTTTTAATTTATTTTAACTTTTAATTACATATATACATTTACCTTAAACCAAAACTAGTTTTAGGCTGATCCTGCCCATTTTTGGCAAGATGCCACTGATTGTCTGAGTGCATTTTTCCTCAGCCAAAAAAGATTATCGGGGGGCACCAAAATAGCGATGCCAATACCCATGAATGATTCTATTTGTGTAAAACATGGTTGTGATGAACTCCTTCACAATGGAAATTAACTTGTAATGCATTTTTGTGTGTCTGGATTCTGGAACATAGGTTAGGTTAAAATTTAGAAACAGTTTCTTTCTGGCATGTTCACCTGCCTATACTGAGAGGGAAGGTACCTCTCTATAATTCCAAGTACTGGTTTTGAACAGTATCTCTGGGACACCATGGGTAGGATGGGGGTCTCCAGTATTTCCAGTGGTTCTTGTCCAGCAACATGTTGGACAGAATTACTTGCATAGAAAGGCAATTGCTGCAGTCAGATCATATTTTGCACTAATATATGGGAATGGATTGTCTGGACTTCTGGGTAAGGCTTTGGACTATTTCATCAGAAGGATGTAAGAGGGGTCCATCAGACTGGGACAGTACATCAAGAGTGTGAACAAATGATAGACAGTGTAGCATAGTAGTTAAAGGGCAGGACTGGGAGCAAGGAGACATGGATTCTAGTTCTCCCCCCAGACATAGAAACCAAATGGGTAACTTTGGGCCAGTAACTTCCTCTTAGCCCTAATTAAAGTCTACAACAAGCTGGCTGAAAACAAATCCCCTTGTTGCATCTTACTAATAGATTTGCTTGCATGAACTAGGCAAACACAGTGCAAAAATCCTGCAATTGAGCAATAATTAGAAGGATGAAAAAAACATTTGGGAGGGTGATATCTGCAGTCTCCTAAGTTTGGGGGAAAGTTTTAGTTTGCTTTTTAAACTGTGGTAAGTTGGGGTGGGGGTGGGGGGTGGGGTGGATGTTTTTATGTGTTTTCTTCCCCAGTGGTGGCAGACAGTGTCCCAGATATTCAGCAGTTGTGATTGGGAGCTCCAGCCCATAAGAAAGGGATTCAGTCTCTTGACCTGTGAGCTTGTAAGGCCATAGTCATTCCAGGAGCTGCTTAGCCAAAAATCAAAAGCCTTCTGCTAGTTATCAGTTTTTGAGCAGGGCCCTTCATGAAAAGCAAATGGGAGAAAGAGAAGCATTCGGACCAGCAGCTACATTTTCCTCTTTGAATGTTTAGTTGCCTTGATCTCCTCTTAAACAGACTTCCTGTGCAGTGAGCCATAAGGCAGTTGCTATCTTCCGTATAATTGTGGTTCTAGCTAAAGAAATGTTGCTCAGCGCACGTATGTGCAAGTTTTATTCCTACCTGTGTAGCACAGGTAGAGGTTATACAGTATCTGGACTGTAGACAGGAGTTTACTATTGTTTTTCATGGCAGAGGAAGAAAAGGTATCTTCCAGATCCAACTGGTGAGAATTAGGGGGATGTGTGGTACTGAACGGCAGATTATTTCTAGGAAATAGTAATATGTTTTAATTCTGGCTTGATAACTAAACATCAAATTCTTATGCAGACGAGGATGATTAGGCTCTAATTAGCTGAATGTGGAAAGACCTTTAGTCTTATTTTTAAATGCCAATGTAAATTTAAGTATCAGTTAATACAATCATATTAACATATTTTTATCTGACATTTGTCCCAGTGTTCATCCAAATTTTAAGATGTCATTTCATTCACTGTAAGAAACAGTCCTGCAAAACTCTGTTGGGTTTGTTTTTGGACCTACAATTTTTTTTAAAAAACTATTTTTTTTTGTTTACCAATATTTGCAATCAACTTACATCTCTCTCTCAGTATCTTAGTTGTTTCTGTAAATTTATTCATGTTTTTCTTTAATCTTTCCTATTCAAAATAGTGCATCGGGTTCCTTTTCTATACACTAATTTTATACATTGTTATATATCAATTCCTTATTTTAAATATATATTAAAGAACAAAATGAATGCAGGAAAACTCAGACTGAGCAAGATGCCAGTGTGGATCCCAGAAGAGAAATACAGAGGTATCTGTGTAAGATAAACATCCATCATTTCTTTTTCTTTGTTTTCCAGAAGAATGAAACTAATGGATGGAAATTAATGTCCCTCTTTTCCTTTACAGTAGTTTTCCATAACCTGATACTCTCCAGATGTGTTGCAGTTCAACTCCATAATTCCCAGACATGTCAGAAGGTGTTAGCTGGAACTTACAGAAGTTGATGATTACCACATTTGGCAGGCAATAAATTCCAGAAGGCTCTCTATATAAACCATGTACTAGCAAGCTTTAGAAAGTTCAGAGTGTCAAAGTGAACTGTGCATGATTATCAACAAGTACTAATCACAATGTGAACTAATGCATGTTTAGGAACAAAGATATAAATGCAGTTACTTATTAAAAGAGGCAGTGGATATAATACAATTCAAGAGACCAAACAGTCTTGGCATAATATTAGTGAGACAGTGATGCTTTATACTGTATAGTACATTAATACACTGCAATTACCATGTGTGAGTTGTGCTGCCATATAAATTTGTTTGATAAATAAAATAATAAATAAATATAGTGTTTCAGCAGATGGCAGTCCTTGGCTGACTGTGCATGGTCCAGAAGCTAAGCAGGGTCAGGCCCAGTTGGTCTTGGATGAGTGGCCTTCCAGGAATCCCAGAGCAGAAAGCTTGACTGGGAAACTGAAAAAAAAAAATTCATGGACAAAGGCAGTGGTGAACCAGTTGTACATGTTGCCAAAAAAACTATAGGGACATGTCCTTGAAACCCCCAGAGCTGAGCTCAACTTGATGTAGACTTTTTCTCATCAGTATACAGATTTGAGACCTGTCAAATACAAAGGAGAATGTGGAACACATATGTCTGAGGTTGGAATTTTTCAGAAATTTGTAATATGATTTACAACTAAAAAATTGTACAGAAGAACAGCTATCCATGCTAGCAGAGCTGATTTTCTTCAGTCTTGAATGCCCCAAAAGTTCTATGTATCTATGTATTTAGCTGTCCAACTCAAACAATGCAACACTGGGTGGCATACAATAAACCAGTAAACAAAGATATCTAAAGCAAAGCGAACAATAACAACTTAAAACCAATAGAAGCAATTATTCGGTGTTTAGAAACTCAAATTTATTGTGCTCTTCCAGATGGCAGCTCCAATCATCCTGACCCCAATGCCCAAGCATGTGTTAGGATGTTCTCATGGGAAGAAGAGCAAATCGCTTATCTTCAAACACATTGTAATGGCTACAGAAATCACGCCACCTGTATTGGCCTTCTAGTTTGCACGTATACTGCTATTTACTGCCACCTATTGGCATCTTCATGCTAGTTACCTAAGGGGAGGTGCATAGTTCCAATAAATTGTGGGTGATTGTGTGCCTCACTACTAGTAGGGTTTTAGTCATCATGTAATCGTTTTATAGGTTATGTAGTTGTAACTAATAACTAAGTAGTGTACCTCTTCTCTGAGAATTTTTGGCTAGAGACTTGTAAGTTGAACTTGTATATTGGATAAGTTTTTTTTTAGTCTTGGATGCCACATAAATGAGAAGAAGTGATTTTTATATGTTTTGCATGAAACTTGTATTTTATGTAGTTTTATTTTTCTCAATAAACAACCAGATATGTTTTATAACTTCTGGATGGATTTATTTGGAGAACAAGATAAAGACATTGCATTCTTTAAATCTCTCTAACGCTGATGTGTATTTTTGGTGTGGAATGTACTCATAGATCCACTCTGCCTGACAGCATGAGCCAGACTTTCACTGTCTTTCTAAGGATCAATTGTATATCGGGGGATGAGGTTGGCAGATCATTCCAGAGGGCAGGTCAGCCATGAAAAAAGAAAAGGTGCTTTGTGATACTGCTGCTACTTGGGGCTCAGGAGTGGGCTGGTTTCCCACTAGCAAGAACTCCCGATAATCCCCATCTCATGATTTCTTGGCCTTCTTCTCCCTTTGCATCTAACCTTGGTGCTTCAGGCTTTAGAGTGGCTAGTCAACCAGTGCCCATGTTTTTAAAAATGTTTTACTTCCTGCAAACCTAGCAATACATGGCAGGGTCTAGGTAGGAGGCCAATTCTGGTGCTCCCTGATTGACCACTGGAAGAAAGACTGGCTGGCTCTGCTGAGACTTGGCAGTGATGATCTACCACAATGATTTGTGTCTTCACAAGAAGTGAAGTAGGCCACTTTTCTAGCTCCCAAATCCAAGAATCACCCATCTACCTCTGCCTTACTAACATTCATTTTTAATTTAGTGTCTTGCTTTTCATTCAGGCTATCTCCACTTCCAAGCAGCTGTTCAACACCTGTGCAACATCTCCTGATTCAAATGGAATAGAAGGTCAGAGGTGTGAGTCATTAACATACAGTTGATAGGAACAGATCCATTGCAATGCAATGCTTTCACTTCCTGCTATAGTAAGACATCATGGTCAACACTAGTAAAAACTGCTGAGGGATCTAAGAAGTTCAGCATGGCACCACTTCCCCATCTCTCTCCCACTGCAATCAGGGCAAACAAGGTTATTTGGTGCAGTACCCAGACCTCTGGCGAGACTGAAATGCATCTAGACATTCAGCTTTCTTCATGTCTGTCTGTAGGTAAATTGGAGCACTGTTTCTAACACTTTGCTAAAGAAAAAGTTACTGGTGACTGGATGATAATTGTCCAGATCCAGGAAGCACTCCTTAAAGTAAGAGTGTGTTTATACTTTTTTTCAAAAGAGTAAGCCTAATTACTCACAAAATGAGACAATAATAGCACAGAATCAAGAGGGCAAAGTAGTATTGGAATATTACCTCACTAAAATAAAAAGTCTGGGAAGTGGCTGTGAGGGTTTGTAACTGGTGTTGAGTCTCAGATGCCAAACAGGTGCCCAACATCTTCCCCACCTGAACTAGGAAAAGTAGTTTCTGGGGTGGTCTTGCAGAATCTCAGGTCCTGAGATTCTTCAATTATCTATGCTTAGGCTTGGTACTAAAGATTGACTCAGGTTTTAGAACATCGTAGACCAAGCACTTTTTGCAGGACATATTCTTGAATTCAATTTTGGAATAGGGCAGATTGCTAGGGAACAAATGGCTGGAGGAATGTGAGACACCCATTTGTCACAGACATGATCCCTTTTAGGTGAGAGATTATTGTAACAGATCTCAAAAATTAATATAAAGGATTCCTAAATGCTTGGGGACTTTTCCAGGCACAATGGCTGGTGATTCTGTTAGTTGGTGATTTTGTTGAGGCCTTAGTTTTGCTGTGGAACAGTGTGGTGAGAAGGGACTTACAGAAAGTTTTTTAGTTTACTAAACAACTTCTGGTGATGAACTGAACTGATAGACAACTAGAGTACAAGTAGAGTCTTGCAGTGAATGTGACTACACAGAGATTAAAGTGCCCAGTCATGCCAATTATGTGGAGATAGAAGTAAAAGGAGCTTCTTTAGCACCACTGCATCCTCAGTGCAGTCTTACCCAGTAAGACATTCTTGGGTGCTCAAGGCTAATCCTGAAGCAGATTGAGTTGACAATTCAGTATCCTTTGGGGATTAGTTTGCAGTGCATTTTGCAGATAAAGGCATTTCTATCCATTGCAAATTAGGCATTCTAATTTGTACAGCTTCTGTGAGAAGGTAATTATGTGATCTGTCTTGAAGAGGATCTCCTTGGACCCTGTGGTATGGGGCAAATGCATACCTTTTGCAAGTATATTTTTTTCCTTGAGCAAAGTGTTAGAGAAGATAGTGATAACCAGCTACAGTTGTGGTCGGAAGAAGCCAATTCTCCAGCTTTGTTACAAGCTGATTTTAGTCTTGAATATGACAATAAACAACCTTGTTGGCCCTGATAGTAATCTCTACTAAGAAAAAGACATAAGATATGCTACCATGCTGATTCTCCTGGATCTCTGAAGGTCCCTTCAATATCATTGATCCTGGCATACCTCAGCAACAGTTTGGACTGGAAATTGGAAGCACAGTGTTAGGATGGTTCCATTCTTACTTGTAGCCCAGTCTTTAGAGAATGGCAGTGGAAGATTTTTGTTGTCACATGATGTTCAAGTTGTGATTTCCCATCTGCTGGGGATAGTCTTCTGTAGAGGTTTAGTGTCATTAGAATATCTCAATTCTCTCTCCAGATCAGAAGAGATTGTACAGATACTTGATAACTGCCTGCAGGCTGTCTGAGAGCCAACAAACTGATAAGATTGAAGTTCTGTGGAAGGGAATTAGGAAGGTGGCCTACGCATGAATAATGCACACCACTTCTTGGACCCACACAGTCACTGTAATCTCTCAAGCTAAACCTTATCAACCAAGAGCCAAGAGAACAAGTCTTATTCACTTCTACAAGCTGCAAGAAATGCAATAGATCTCACAAATGTTGAGCAGACACACCACCAAGATCACCAAAGAAAATTAAATACTACCTCCTTTCTGTTAGTTCAAACACACAAGGACAAAGCCCATTTTTATTAGCAAACATAAACAGCAGAGAGAAACCAGGCTGGAGATTGGGCTTGGAGAAAGAAAAAAAGCAGATTTCAAGAGCCAGTCTAAATGTGCTATGAGTAAATTCATATAAAATGTATAACGAGTAGGTTCATTCATTTTGAAATGAAAACCACTATGAAAGGAATCAGTCAAGGAATCACTTTGAACACATCCAAAATAACTTCAAAACTCTAATGAAATCTAATTAATTACTGAATTTGGAAGTCTGATTCCATTCGATTTTCTGGAAAGACCTCTTTTCTTTGTCTTCCCCTAGAGCCAAGTTGCTTTCCCCAGGAAGCTTCAAAGACCAAAGCAGTCAGCAAGCTCCTTCCTGAGTAGTTAGCCCCCTGGCTGGAGTAGGGGAATAGTGTTTGCTCAGGAAGTTAGCTAAATATCCCTCTCGGACAGGAAGAAGATATAGCCACTGTATGTGCATTCTGATCCAATGAGGACCTCAAAAGGCTTACCAAACCTTTTTACAGATCTAGGCCAATATTTCTACCCATAACATCTGCTCTTAGATATTGCCCTCCAGATACCTGAGATAGAGACAGAACTAGAGCTAACAATGTAGCTGATGCCTGGCATTGAGCTTGTATAGGGAATCCCTTATACTTTTCAAAGGAATTTCTATCCAGCACAACTAGAAGGATTCCCCTATTTATTAAACATCTTCATACCATCTTTATGACAAGCAGCTGAAATGTGAGAGTGTATAGTTCCAAGATGTCCTGTGCACTTTTACTGTGCTGGGCAAAACAGAAAAAGAGAGGTCCTGGTGAATATGGAAAAAGTCATGAAAAGAGGAATTCTTGAGCAGGTCTGCAATTTCCATAAACAGAAGAAACAGAAGCCTCAGAAGAGCAAGATCAAAGACAGAACTTGCTTGAATCAAGGCATTTTAAGTGGCAGCATCACTATCTGCCTTTACAGTAAAAATTTAGATGATCTGCACTTCAAACCTGACCTCAGACGTCCACTTCCCTGCTTTATTAATAAGCATAGATTTTTTAATAAATGCTGAGGATGCTTGCTGCCAGAAGAATCCCTATGCTGAGCTACACCAGTGGCCAATCCAATGTAGCCTCCTGTTTGCTTCATGGTCTCACAGGTATTTCAGGGAAATACATAAAAAAGGCCAAGGTAGGAATAATCAGTGGGCTTTTGATAGTCAGAAATATATAGACTAGATCTATGGAGGTTTGCTTCATAGAAGAGTTTGTATTATACAAGTGATGTGAAGCACTCAGGGCAGCAAATCATGTCACCTCAAAAGACTACCATTTCCAAATTGTGTAACTTCCTCTAAGAGTTCCATTATTGGAAGCTGGAAGCAAGAAGGTCAGGTGAAATGAAGCACCATGGCCATCACATTGTGTTTAGACATGTGAGGGCCACATTACTTTGAGAAGTGACTCTGAAAGGTGCTTCACTCAAAGCATTGAGTGAAGTGAAGCATACCTTCAAAGGTTTACATAATATATAGGTCCCTAACCAACCTTGGCTCATTTCAAAAAAATGGGCTGGGTTTTTTTTTTTGAATTGATTTTTTTTCTTAAAATTATAAACCACCCAGTGTTACCGGCAGTTGTGTGACATATAAATTTAATAAATTATTATTGTTATACCAAAAAACCCAACATGGATATGTCCATGAAGCCACCAAGAGTTGAGCTTAACTTTTTGAAATCAGCCAATAGAATAAGTGGTTCTCCTCTCATTTTCTTAATCAAAAGAAGTTCCAGAATCTTATAGCAACTTGGTGGATGGATGGATCAGCTCTGTGCACTTGAAAAAAGAGAACACGATGATTAAAAAATAATTGGAGACCCTTCCAACTTCATGCTGTTCACTGGTGTGCAAATCACTGATCCTAATGCCCAATTTCACTGAGAAACATGAATGGACTGCCATTTTCCCTTGAAAAGCCCAAGTACAAAACTGATAAGGACCTCTCCCCGTGAGAGTGGGGAGATTTTGAGCAAAGGAGCAATTAAATCAGGTGCCAGAAACTCTGGCAAGATTCCCTCTTGATGCCAATTCATCTACTTCCATGTTCATGGATATCCTTTTATATTCCTTTATTATAGTGCTATACCATAAATATTTTCTGAATTTTACTTTCCTATTCTCAGTTTGATGGGAAAGAAATTACTTTCTTTTTTCCCAAAGAAAGATTTCAGTAAAATTCTCACAAGAGTGAAGTTGAGGTCTGGCAATTTCTTTAGTTTCAAATTGTGAGCGTGTGAGTTTTCCACTGCTAATATTTTTCAGAGAAATGTAGCTTTTTTTCCCCACTGTACAATTAAATTTCAAGGCTAGGCATTATGTCATAACTCCTTTCATGCAATCTTTTCAGATTAGGATGTATGAGCAGCCAAGGGGCTGTAGAATGATTGAAATATGAGCAGTAGAAAACTGCACATACAAGAATAAAGTACATGCCGAAACATAACTAAAAAACATTTGAAAGCACCGTGAAAATGAGGAAGAAAACAGAATCTTCTTTCAGTGGTAACTGCTTTCTTTGGAAATCGAAAGACTAATTTCAGCACTCAGTTTCTCAGTTTAAGTTTCAGAACTCAGTTTCAGACATCAATATTGCTCATTCCTGACAGTGTACTGTAGGTTATGTTTCTGAGAAAGAGCCTCATGAGAAGGTTGTAACAGTCCCAGTGCTTGGGGATTCTGGTATCATATATGTTTCTCTACCTTTGCTGCTACGTATCCACACTGGAGCATCCTCAGAGGATACCAAATATGTTTTGAGTACTAGCCACCCATAACTTCAGTCACTCTAAGTCAGAGTAGGATGTGGTAGACATTTTTGCCAGGGCAGACAGAAGTCATTGTAAGAATTGTGAAGGTAATTTGAATAAAGCCATATTGTATTCATATGCATCTTAGGTTTCACTGCCTCTTCTAGTTAGACAGGATTTCCAACTCTTAAGTCTCATCCTCGCTTTCCCATAACTGTAGCACCAAAATGCCCCACTAACAGTTTTTAAAAGTCATGACTTCATGATATGTCTTTCATATCCAGTCCACCACAGAGGCAACTTAAATTTGTCTTGAGCTGTTCCAGGTTAAAAATAATGTTTCCTCTTTTCTTATGGCAAAACCTTGGTGTGGACATGATCTGCAGTGCTTTCTCTAAGGTTTAGTTGAAAACATGACCATGGATTGGTATCTGCCCAGCTCTTAGTGGTTACATTAGGCTGCTGCTGACATGGCATTTTGGTCTGGACTGTAGGAGAGACTGATACCAGGCTTCCACAGCAGCATCTGCCTGCATAATGCTTGACCACCTCTTTGGAAAGCATCAGTCAGGCATTGTGCAGGCTCCTTATATACATGGATTCACCACTGCCTTGAAGGACTACTAGGCCTGGTTTTAAACACAGATTTAGCAGGAGACTGAGACATTGGCTAACAAGCAAAATACTATGGGGGAATGCAATGACAGCCTGCTGTGAAATTGACTAGAGAGAGTGAGCAAAGCTGCTCAGACATTGGAAATTGGCAAAAAGCTGGCCAGGGTTGCTTCTAAGTCCATCAACAGGACAATTAATTGCAGCTCAACACATGAACCAGTTTGAAACCCATTTGAATCACAGAATACCATGACTTTCCTTTTAAATCCTAAAAACTGAGCAAAATCTCTTTGCAGCTCACCAAGATATTAATCTGAAATCTTTAGAACTACAAGAAGTACCTTTAAATGCAACAGTGCTTGGGTCTGGGGGTGTTTTAACGTTCATTTTGGGATAAAAGAACGTTTAATTCATGGCTGAGGAAAAAAATATGGGAAGCATTTTTTAAAAAATCCATTGATTGGAAGGTGACAGCATTATAGATCATCTTCTCCCATGTGTGTAAAGACAGCTTCTCCAATCAACCGCCATAGCAATTTGCAACATGGTCATAGCTATTGGGAAGAACTTTTAGTTATGAAATTACTGACATGCTGTCATTTCATCTTCACAGCTCACAGAGGCTTTTAAATGCAATAAGAATAGCAGCAAGGGGTCTAGGAAACTTTTGCTTAGATTCTTTACAAGTAACCTTTCCTCATATAGCAGCTTCTGATTTTTGCAAATCACCAAACAAATGGACAGAAATACACATGCTGAAAAACAAAGGGGTGGATAGACGCTAGCAATTTATTTCTTTTTTCTATGGAATGGTGAGGAGATTTTGGTTAACTATAACCAGTAGTTGCTCAGATGGTGTTCTTTGCACTCTGCTGCTGTTCATCTGGAGAAAAGCAGACAAACACTAATAGGGTCATGGTGTTCTCTTGCATTTCAAGATTAGCAGAATTAAAGGTAACCGAGGGCAGGAGTATCTGTGGAAGAGGCCTAAAACAGCCAGGTGCAGAGCAGAGTCATGATGCAAGCCCCATGTCTTTAGCGTGTGTATGCAATGTCAGTGCATGTACCATAGGGACAGGCCTTGCATCACAACACTGCTCTGCCATCTTGGCCATCTTGATCCCCCTCACCTTGACTGGTGCTATTGATTGAGGGTGAGTTTCAAGTAGCTTCATGGGAGTGGAAAGGAAGTGCCCCGAACTGAGCACTGATAAATCAGGGGGTGGGGAGAAGATTGGGGGAATGTGCACAGCAAAAATATTGATGTCCTGGCCTTATGAATGGTTTCTTTGCACTACTACTCTTTCTCTGGGTTATTACGGCACTAAATCTGTCAAACTAATTCCGTCCTCATAAATTCAGCCGGAGGTCAGAATACAAGAGCAAACTTGCTAAGAAACACCATCCAAATGAGTAACAGAAGGAGAGATCCAGAGACAAACAAAAGTCAGATGGAAGGGATATCTTCTAGCAAGCAGGTTGTTAGACTGCGAGTCAAGGCACATTCCCCACTAATCAACTTGTTCTACCCGCTTTGTTGTGCCTAGGCCGCTCCCTGAATACTAGAAGCCTCTGACCCCATCTGAGCACAGTTGGCCTTGATCAGGCCTAGTTTCTGTCAACAGGTTACTCCTGAGTAGCCCAGCCTTGTTCAATGGACTTGTGGCGTAGCCAAGCACCCGTGTGCCTCTCCATCTCCATTCTTAGGGTCATTCTGTTCATGCAATGGTTATGCGTGATTATAATAGTTATAAATCTCTTCTGGCTATTGGAACAGCCAAGATGAAGTCTCCGAGCAGCACAAAGGATCTCAGTGAGGGACACAGCATTGCCTCCAGGCCTCCAAGGGAAGAACAGCATTGCCTCCATGATGCAGAGCACCTCACTGAGATGAAGCATGGCAGCTTGGCATAGCTAACAGATGTTGACCCTGCTAAAGAAAGTTCTGACTTTTGCTGCTTTAGGCCTGGCACTTGGCAAGGTGGAAAATCCATTCCCATTCTCTTTTGTTGCAGGCTTTAGAATGGATTGTTCTTCCATAAAGCCCTGCCTTGAGCTGAAGGAAGACTGTTTGCTGATTGCTTTGCTCTGCCTGGCTGCGGAGCTCTCCCTGGCTGCTCCTCTGTGAGATCATCTTCTGTCTTGGGGGGATGAATGAGCATTGCCTTGAAGAAGCCACATCTGAGAGGGCCACAGAATAATTGCTCTTTGTCACCTCATTATGGTCATGCTAGATTTGCCAGACCATTGCATTCTGGGAATTCAGTTTTCTCAGAAAGTAAACAGGACTATAGCAGATGGTGGGGAGTGAAGAACAGTATTTTTTAGCTGTAACTGGCTCCTTATATGCCTTTTTTTTTCTGCCTCATTTAAAGCATTTTCACAGAAGTGAATGTGAAAACTGTTTGCAAGGTGTGGAAATAATTTTGCTCTTTTTAAAGGCTTTTTTCCCCTCTCCTCCTACATGTGGCTTAGCTTACTTTCTTGAGCCATCTGGAGCTAGCTGCTCTGCCAGCAACTTTCAGCTCTGCACTTCCTCTCTTTCTCAGTGATGGTGGCATCCTGCCTTTTGCACTGCACAGAGTGATCTCGGAGCTATAGGAGACTGTTGTTGGCAGCAAACTTGTCTGGGTAGCCTTGACCCCATCCAGCTTTCAGCTCATCTAGTTTGCTTATTTTAGTGCTAATTGGGAACTACAATTCTTTCACTCCCATAAGCCTCAAGAGATTCCATTGTACAGCACCATCATATAGGTTGGACATCAACCCCTCTCATCTGATTGTGCTGGGTGGGGATGATGGAATTGAAATCCAAACATCAGCACCAAGAGTAGTGTCAAAACTATGGGATACTAGAAAGAGTTGCTTTGCTCTGCCTGGCTGTGGAGCTCTCCCTGGCTGCTCCTCTGTGAGATCATCTTCCAGCACTTCTTGAACATAATCTGGGCTTCTTATCATTATGGTACACCTTCAGGATCAAATGTAATTCCTGATGCCTTTTCTTTGTACCCCCCAGAAACACCTTGTTTACACCTATATTTTGATGCAGGAAACCAACAGACATGGTAGTATAAGTCCAATTAAAGAAATAAACTTTGTTCCTTCCCCAGATGTAGACTCCTCCCAGTTCTGGTTCCACTTGCATGCATGACATGACCCCATCCATTTTGTATCCTTATTTTATTCTCTCTACCTCCACCCTGCCACATGTTTAAATTCAGGCTCTTGCTGCCAAAATATGGGCTACCCCTGATGTAACCTTGCCTCCTTTGACCTGTTGACAATGGAGGATGGGCAGTGTCCTCATCCTTTCCTGCCATTTTCCAACACCCCAAAAATTAGAATAGCTGCTGAGGCTTTATAGCTATGAAAACTACAGAGACAGCCAATGCATTGCGGAATTCTCTAAACTAAAAATGAAACCAAAGGAATAACATTATGGAAAGCCACCTGGTATCATTCCCTTGGGGTTCTTTTGTCGCTCTAAAATAAAAGCCCTAACTTAAATCAGCTGTTGGGAATGCTGCTTTCCAACTTCAGCCCCTGATTTTTATTTTTATTTTTTTGGTTTTGTTTTTAATCTCAAATGTGGGGGATCCTCAAGTATTAGAAAATAAGTAAATCTTGCAGGAGTGGTATCATCTGGGTCCTATCTGCTACAGCAGGGTTGCTCAATCTTAACAACTTTAAGATGTTGGTCTTCAACTCCCAGAATTCCCCAGCCAGCATGCTGGCTGGGGAATTCTGGGAGTTGAAGTCCACACATCTTAAAGTTTCCAAGGTTGAGGAACACTTGCTAGAGAATTCCATCTGGCAGGACCCATGAAGAGAGCCTTTTCTGCCATGGTGCCTGCCCTCTGGAATATCATCCCCCTGAGATTAGACTTGCCAACTCTGCTGGCCTTTCGCAAGGCATTAAAAACCTGGTTCTGCCATCCCTCTGTAGCCCTGGCAGTATGGGTGAGCCGGTTTCATGGTTGATTTGAATGTGAGACATTGAATGTTCTCAGCAGCTATTCTATGCTATTGATGTTTTTTTAAAAAAATTTTTTTTGGCTGTTTTATCCTATTTTCATTTTGTTTTTAATTGTTAGCCACTCAGAGTCATGTATATGAGATAAGCAGCCATACAAATTTGCTGAATAAATAAATTCATAACAATCCCTTCCGATTTCACAAAATAGGGTAATAGATTGCAGGGAAATGCTAGAATTAAATGGGCACAGTGAAGGAAAACAACTAGCTTTTAAGAAAATGAAAGTGATTGAGCAGTGTGTGTTTTAAAAAAAAGGTCAAAAGAACTCACAGGGTTGTTGCTGTTTTTTTAATTTTGTTGCAAGCCAAATGGAAAAGTACATGTAGCTGTTTAATAAGCATTTTGCTGGGATTTTCTTTTCCTTTCCTTTCTCACTGATTACTGATGCTGGTGTGGTTTGCTTATAAATGTAGCTGGTTCATTAGCTAATGCAAAAAATGTTTACACTGAATTGCTAATGAAGTCTTCAGAAAGCCTCCAGGCTAGCACACCATTTATATATAGTTCTGACAATGCTGAGCACAGCTTCAGCCCCATAGAATTTTCACCTATTATTTGGATGTATATTTTAGTTTGAGTTTCGAGGAAGAATGCGCCCGTGGAGGCAGACATAGAACTGAAAGTCTTGTTTGGTGGATCTCTTTCTTTAGGTACTCAGGTGTTCGAAGGACAGAATGTGTGCTGGATGAGGGAGGGAGCAAAAATAAATGATTGTGTACTGTTTTGAGAAAATTTCATCAGAAGAAACAACCCTTTTGTGAGAGAGTGTGGGGAGGCTGGGAAAGTAATGGAAGAGAAACTAGATCAAGAGTAATCAAGAGACAGAAGGGGAGCTGTCAAGGGCTTATCAGCAACCTGGTCCAGGTGGCAGAAAGCCTAGAATCAATCATTTCAAATCACTCAGAGAAACTCTGCCTTAATGAATGAATGAGGGTTAGAAATTCCTCCTGATGGTTTCAAGATTCTTTATTAACCCAAGAGCAGCTTTCAAGATACCTTACTGAAGTCTGTGAGATTAATTTCTTGATCTTGCTCAGATGTTTGGGGCTTGACATGTCTTTCCGGAGTATCCTCTTTTTAAAAAATTTAAATATGACAATCGTATCTAGGATGAAATAGAGTAGCCTATGATGATACAAACTGGATTTTGCCACATTTAGAAGTTTCCTAAATTGGAGAAAAAGAAGAAACAAATAATTTCTGGTCCCCCATTTTGGGAAATATAAAATCCAGTTATAAGAAACCAAATTGTGCACACTCTTTGTAACTCTTCAGTCCACCTAATAATGCTGGTGCCTTAATGTGGGTGTTTGGATTTACTTTTTGTGGTCGGTAAGACTGCTTTTTTCCCCAAACTATTTTCACTATTAAGGATAGCTTTTTCTTTCTTTGATATTTTTCTCTTGTACATTGTATTAGTGGCATCGTTATCATTCATGACATTTTTATTAAAAACGACAATATACCCTGCTTTAAAAACTCAAACATAGTGCATTTTTACAACTTGGTTTCTAATGAAAGGATTTATTTCACTTTTTCTTCCCCCTTATTCAGGACTTTCAGAGAGTCCTTTTCCATGGCTTGGGTGAGATTAAAAACTAATTAATGTTTTGTTTTGCATTTCTTCTTCCAGTAGGAGATCCATTTACCTCTGGGTTTAAGCAAAGACATAAGAACAAGGTTTTAAATGGCAGAATTTGTAGGTTTAATGCTTTCGCACAATATTTGTTCAATGTGTGGAGCGATTTGTGGGACAGGATTTATTTATTTATTTGATTTATATGGTCACCCAACTCAGAAATTGTGATTCTGGGTGGTTCTAACCTTGATAAGGGTCCAAAAGGCTCTGCAGGGACCCAACCACATATCACCTCCCAGAGAGCCTCGGGAACCCAGGAGGGACATGGCTCTTAAGAAGCAGGTAGCTGGGTGCACAGGACCCCATCCACTTCATCTGACTTGCCTAGACAGAGTCCAACTCTGAGCAGATCTAAGCAACTATCTGCCATATAGTTAGAATATTTTTCGTAGTGGCCCTGAAGATATTCCTGAGACTCATTCTTTGCCAGTAAGGAAAGAGTCACCCTAAACAGGGTCCCTGGATGGTCTTGGTGGACACAGTAGGTGGAGAAATAACTACATTTCACTGTCTTTATTGCCACAATGTAATATGATGAGCTCCTGAAAAGGAGAGAATGAAAGCAATATATGAAGTGGAAAGATTATTCATTTGATATAATCTTTTTCCTCTGGTCTACTTGCACATAAGCTAGGGGTGAGCAATGTGTGTCCCTCCATATTCTTCTCCCATGATTGTGGAACACTTGTCATGCTGGCCAGATCAATGGACAGGCTGCACATTGCCTATTCCTATCATAATGTAGATCCAATCCAGGTATTTTGAAAAATACTTATTTTATCATCTTAAAACAAATAAAACATTTTCAATACATAAATAATAAAATATTTTGAAAAATACTCTTATATGTAATACTTGCAAAGAAATTAAATTACTGGGGATAAATTTGCCTTGAATTTTTTTTCTTTACTTCTTTTAGAATTTGGAAGTTGCTTTATATTTAATCAAACACCTGGTACTTCCTCAGGATTGTATGCTCATGGTGGCACTGACCCTCAAAAATATCAAGCAGAAAAAAAGGTTTTTTTTCAAAACCTGGTACCTTACCTTTTTACTGAAATCTGGAGGATTACATCTTGGACCCATTGCATGCTACATTGGTGCTATGGTGCCCCTTAGAATACTGTGAGAAGTAAACGGAGATGCAAGCGTAGCTGTGTCTGTAATGCCACAATATATGTTTTATTCTTTCTTTCTGCAGTTATAAGAGTGTGGTGACCCCCAAACGTGCAGGGGTTGCTATTGGATGCTGCTGGCTGATCTCCTTCCTTGTGGGGCTGACTCCGATGTTTGGCTGGAACAAACTGAAGAAACAGCAAGAGTCAAACTCCAGCCAACCAAATACTGTGGTTTGCCAATTTGAGAATGTCATCAGCATGGAGTACATGGTGTATTTCAACTTCTTCGTGTGGGTATTGCCTCCACTGGTCTTTATGCTCATCATCTACCTGGAGGTCTTCAAAATTATTCGCAAGCAGCTCAACAAAAAGGTTGGATCCAACTCAGCATACCCAGAAAAATATTATGGGAAGGAACTGCAAATCGCCAAGTCTCTTGCCTTGGTGCTATTCCTTTTTGCTCTGAGCTGGCTCCCTCTGCACACTTGTAACTGTATCCGCCTGTTCTGCTCCACATGCGAGACCCCGAGCGCCCTCACCTCTATTGCTGTATTTATGACTCATGGGAATTCAGCCATGAACCCTATTGTTTATGCATTTAGGATTAAAAAATTCAGGACCACATTCCTGCAAATCTGGAACCAGTATTTTTATTGCAAAGTGGACAAGAATGCAAATAATATTGTTAACACCGACATTGCTATTTAGGAGTTATGGACTGGGGTGTTTGGGGCCACAGCCTTCATACTGTACAGGAGGATCTATAAACATTCCTTTCATTGTCCAAGTGACCTGGGTGGAGCAGGCAAAGCTCAGAGGCACCCACAAGTATTATTTATTACTTCTACTAGTAATATTCACTGTACCACTTGGTTTCTATGACCTGTTCTTAAATTGACACATATTTACACATTTAAAGGGAAATTATACCAACAAAAAGATGTGACATATCTTTCATTCCAATAAAGAGGAAATGAATCTCAGTGATTTTCTTGTGGAAATCTGCTTTTCCTGTGGGGGTTTGCAATATACTGTAGTGACTCAAATGTTGAAGTCCTCAATAGTCATAATAGGAGAATCCAGAGGAATAAAGGAAATGTGGAGAAAAACCTTGTATTCAATGGTTATAAAATATGGCCACTATCTATATTTAATACTGACAAATATAATAACTAATAAGTTTTTGTATGAGCAAGATCAGAGGGGCAATTCATATGCTCAGCAACTCAGTGCCAGTCACAAGCTTAATTTAGGTGCTACTAAGTATTTTGTGATTTTTTTTCTTGCTGCCATAATCTTTGCATATATAATCCCAGATTATACCTATTATTAATTTACTACGTCTGCAAAAATCCAGTTGAATATTAGACAACAGTGGGTTCTGCTAACTCAGTGAGATTCAATAGGAAAGGCACTCTGCAGATTCTGACTCCTAGGGAATTTCACCATCAAAGACCCAGAGCAGGAACCTTCTCTGTAGTGGTTCCCCTCCTCTGGAACAGTGTATCCCTGAAGATAGTGTTGACCCATCCTTGTTGCAATTGCTGATATCTATTAAGACCTGGATTTTCTAGAGGATCTTTGTGGACAAGTAAGCTGTGATGGTCCTGAATAGAAGCAGTGCCAGCTGACTGTGGGTTACTGAGACTTTTTGTAAGTTTAGATAATGGGAATTGATTGCATTTTTATCTTAGTACTGGGAATGTAAACCATGTAGAGCTGTTATCGACTGGAGTGGCATATAAGCCTAAATAAATAAATGAATACCACTTAATTAGTTTTATGTGTCTCTTTGCTGCCATTTAGTAATCATATGGACTTTTGCTACCCATATCTAGTAGCCCTTGATGAAGAAATTATTTAAGTTTTCATTTCAACTTCCTTCTTTGTTGGTCATTACAGCAATGCAACTTATAGCAAATTGGCTGTGCACAGTTCTAAGGACAGTTTGGCATCTAAGGATAAAATGCCTGTCCAAAAATGAGAGAATATTAAGTTAAATTATTTGACTATTTGCTGTCATTTAATGTGCTTCAAATCTGCCACCTTTGTCTTGACATCTCACTTTGCCAAGTGATAATTCAAACCTTCACTACATACATCATGACTGCAGTTAAACTTGTATTCAGGGCAATTTTTAAATAGTATTGATCTGTTCCAGTGAGCTTCCTAGAGATGAATAACTGGAAGAAGCAGGTCCTCCACTCTAGCTGTTGGATTACAATGTTGATCATCCTGGATAATTGGCTATGCCAGAGTCCAACAGCAAGAGGGCAACAGATTCTTCATTCCCTGATAAAAATAAATTCTTCTCTTCCCTGTCCTAGCATGGTGAGGTCTGAAATTTATCATGTAACTGATCTAGTCATGCAAATGAGATTAAATTCACCTTTCCCACCTGGGAGGAACAGCTATTACATCTAAACAAGTAGAACAGAACATACATCACAGTAGCTTTCTTGAGGAGGAGGAGGATTCAGGCCCTGAAAAAAATCTATAGATATTAAGACACCAGGCTAGATAATGAACTGTCAGATCAAGTAATATCAGTGAGTTCAAAAAACTGACATAAACAAGAAACCTAACCAGGACCAGGCCAAGAAGTTGATTGTGGCTTGTGTTTCATTTATTAGTTGTTCCAGTCTTACTGTTGAATGTGCTGAGTGCATGCACTGTTGAACCTGATGTAGATTAATTAACAGTATAGCTAGGTAGCAGATTTTCCTCTCCTTTTGTCAGACGTATTATACTGATATCCTGAAAACAATTCTATTTAGCAATTTGAGCAGTACAGTTGCCTAGTGCAGACTAGACTGACCTACAGATTACAAAATTATCATTTCTACAAAATTGAAGAACATTAGCTCACAGAGCATATAATCAATGATGGCTGCCTCATATGTATTGCTTTGCTTCTACTGAAAATAAATAACCTTTCCTACCCCTTTCTTTCCTTGCCTCCTGCTACAAAACATCATGCCCTCCTGTCCTTTAAAAGGCAGGAAAGGAACTTCTGAAAGAATACATCAGTTGATTATTGACCTCCACATTGATCATTGTGGAACCCCAGTTTCCCCAAGCTACTTTCAGACAGAAGTTCTACCACCAAGACCAGCATACTATGCAAACGTAAAGCAGTCTGAAGAATGAAGGGCCCAGAAGCTGCCATGGTCAAGGACTAGAGGTCCAATTAACAAGCAATAGCTTTCTGCTTCCACTTGCAAGGTTGTTTGGAAGTTCGGAAGGTTGGACTAGATGATCCATGTGGTCCCTTCCAACTCCGAAATTCTATGATTCTATGATACTCCCATTTCAAAAGTGCGCATTTCATAGCACCACTGTCCCAAACTTCCTTTCCATATGATTACCAGCTTAATAAATGTCTGTGGCATTCATGAAAAAAGTAGTCCTGTGTTCTGAGATTTGCTGGAATCTCATTTTTTTTTAGTGAAGAAAAAAGAGAAATAGTCTAACACTAGCTTAAAAATACTTCAGCAAGAGTTCTTATCTAATTAGTTCATGCCTAAAGAGAAAGTAGGCTACCAGCTTTTAATAATAAGAAAAGAGACATCTATTGAAACAACTAAAAGCCAGACTGTCTTTATATTGGTAGTTGTGGGGAAGGGAATTACACCAAATTGCCTGGCCTTTTTTTCCCCTTGTCCTTCAGAGATGAGTGCTAAACACAAGCAGAGGAAAAAGAGGAATACATAGTCACTTGCAGGTATCATAAGTTCCCCTGAAAAACCCTTCCATTATTCTAAGCGCAAGAATAATATACTTAGAAGGGAAGGGGAAAAGACAAAAAGAACAATGCAGGTGCCTCCATTTCTCTCTGTCTCTCTTTCTCTCTGTCCTCCTAGTCACGTATAAGGTAAGTCCTTCCATCGCTCCTAGAAATTGCTAAGGATCTCCATCTGGCATTGGTTCCTCTTCAGGAAAATCACAAGGCAACACACGTGATGTAACTCTCTTTCAAGAATCTAACTGTAATAGTTTAACATTTCTGAGTGTTTAATCAAACAAGGATACTGCAAAACTAGAGAAAATGCTGAAACAGATAACCAAAATTACCAATAGGCTATAGCACACCAGGAAAGCCCACAATGTTTAGGCTTTTTTAGCAAAAGAAACAGATGAATATGGAGGATTATGATAAAGGTTTCCAAAATTATCCCTGCAGTGGACAACTTTACTTCTTTTATCATAATGCTAGCACTCAGGGGCTACATATTTCTCCAACTGCTGAAGAACCCAATGCCAAAGTAACCCTAAATGCCAGTTACTGCAAAGAATAAGCAGCAGGATGCCATTTTGCTCTACTCTGTTTTTTGGTTGGCATTGGCTTGGCAAAAAACAGGGTGCAAAAGTAGATGGGTCTTTGTTATGATTCCAGAGGCTATTCTGATGAGCTTGTAGAGTCTCCTTCAAGTCAAGCTCAGCTGCTGGTAACTTCATAGACACCTCCATGTAGTTATTGTCAGCAATACTGAAGTGGGCTGCCACTCCTTCTTCTGGGGTGTTTGTTCTACTTCCCAGTGAAGCCTAGAGCCATGCAGTTCTCCCACCTAAGTCTTAACCAGCCTCAACCCTGTGTAGCTTCCAAGCCCAGATGAGGTCAGCCGGGTGCTTCAACTTGCTGAGCCTCTTATGAGCTTAAGGGTGACAAATGGGAAACTGACTGCGTGTGGAGAAGAGAGTATAGAATCAGAATGCAATCAGTATTTCTGACAAATGGAACTTACCTAACCAATGACTGGAAAGAAAAGCACAGGCCTGGAATATTTTTGTATTTTACAATAAGGTGAGCCCCATTCTCCAGAGTTCAAAAATCCTTTCCTGTCAAAAAAGGAAACAAATTGAGTTTTCATGTGTGTTTGCAGCAGCACAATGTTTATCAACAGCAATGGAAGATAAAATGGCACCGATGATTTGAATTTTGAAGTGAGAATATTCCTTTCCCTCCCTTCTCTGTCTAAAGAAAAGAGGGATCTTCTCTGTTGTTACCTTCTCATTTGGAGAAGTACCCCGCAGATGCAGACTGTTTACACTCTCAGTGTGGGGAAAGGTTGCCGCTGCCCCAAATACTGTAAGGCAAGAACTCTTATCACAGAGAGGTTCCTTCAATAAATGTTTCCTGCTCCACCATTCAAATCAACAGCAAAAGCAGTAGCTTCACAAAAACAAAATGCTTTTTCCATGGAGGCCAAGCAGCAATTAGTCAATTTCAATTATGGATGGAATGGGAATGAACAGAATTAAGCAGTGTAAATGATTTACAGTATAGGTAACAACACATGAAATCATTACAAAAAAGTGGGAGAGAGGTCATCCAGCCTGTTGAGTACTTCTAAGACCCAAAAAAGCAGTTTGTCTTATTTATTCATTTCTTTTATAGCCTGATATCCTGCTTTCAGGACAAAATCCCCAATGAAATCGAAAGCACTTACAAGAGGGTTTAACTTTGGTGGCCTATTAAATTTGTTCCTGTAATCTCTAAAGTATGCATATCAGTTTGACATGGGTTGGAATGCTGCAATGAATCAAGGTTTTTTGTTTTTGGCTGGTGTGGGTCTTCCGGGCTGTGTGGCCGTGTTCTGGAAGTTTTGTTTCCTAACGTTTCGCCAGCATCTGTGCCGGTCACAGATGCCGGTCACAGATGCTGGCGAAACGTTAGGAAACAAAACTTCCAGAACACGGCCACACAGCCCGGAAGACCCACACCAGCCATTGTATTCCAGCCGTGAAAGCCTTCGACAATACATTTTTTTGTTTTTGTTTTAAATAGAAAGGTCAGAGCACAAGATCCATTATACACTGAATATTTTTGAAGTAAATTTAACAATGCATGTAATAAAGGGACAGGATGAGTCCTTTGGCACCATAAGCAACTCCAGTATTTATTGTGGCATCTCCTTTTGTGAAATAAGAGCCAAAAGGCCAGTGTTGTGTAGCATTTAAGAAGGTGAATCTGGGAGACCCAAGTTGAAGTTCCCACTTAAGCATAAAGCTCACTGGGTAATTCTGGGCTACTTGTTCTCAGAGCCCAACCAAACTTAAAGGAACTTGTTGGGATAAAATGAGGGGAGACCCACAATCCTATGTACACCCAACTGAGCTCTCAGAGAAAAGGCAGAATGCAATAATTAACTAAATTAGGTGCTTATTGAGAGCCAGTTTGGTTTGGTGGTTAAGGCTCCAGGCTAGAAAGCAGGAGACTGTGAGTTCTAGTCCCACCTGAGGCATGAAAGCAGCTGGGTGACTTTGGGCCAGTCACTCTCTCTCAGCCCATGACATCAGGCTTGGGTGACAAGCCAGTTGGTCAATTCCTCTTGCAACCAACGGATCAATATTTGGTTAATCCGGGGGGGGGGGGGGGGGGGGGATGGACCCTGCACATGCAGGAAAAATGCTAGGATGAAAAAAAAAGTGTGTTAAGTATTTATTGTCAGTTGGTAAACATACTCAGTTGGTAATTCCTTACATAGATATATTGAGAAAAAATGCTGTAACAGTGGGGACAAAGACCGTAATGTGTAAGGGATACCATCTATAAAAATGTATTTGCAAAGTTCACATTTCCATGCAAAGCTATACATGTGAGCTTTGCATAAAAATCTCATAGTTGTACTTCTTACATTTCATGGCCTTTTACATAGAGGCAGCTCTTATATATAATAGCCTTTTAATCCTGCTGTTTGCCTTTCTTCCACCATATATATTTGAGTTCCTATATTTCTATGTATGTATGTGCACACCACAGAAATGATGTTAACACATTATATATGTGACAAAGTGACCTGTATTTTAAAAAGATTTATGTCACATTAAATCTATTAGTGTCATAAGAATTTTTTTATTTTTTTTTTCTTATAACAGAAGGATATCTGCCTTGAATTTATTCCTGTCTGAGCAGTTTGAACTGATGGAAGCTTATTGTTGATCAGATTTGCATGCTATCTATATGGACAGAGAAGGGAATTAGTGAACAATTTCCATGGTAAATATATCCTGCTTGATTTTTCTGATTCATGTTGTTGTGATATGATTATTCCTGGATATGGCCAGACCAGAACATTAACTCAGACTAATGATACAATCTTTACGCCAAACTATGACTTCTTCATTTCTTGTATCATTTGAAAAGTGACTCCCTCTATTAAAATGACTAAGACATGTTAGCTCATCATGTCTATAGAAATTAACCCATATAGATCAACCCCAGGGTAAAGGTTGGGGGGGGGGGGAATTGGAGGTGGGAGTGGTATACTCCCTTAAGCTTCTGGATGAAAAGTAGGCTATAAACCTAACAGATAAAGAGCAGGCAGATTTTGATGGTACATAATGCTCTTCTGTTAGACATACAAAAAATGGACATGAGGTAGGAAAAGCCTTTGTGAATGACTTCTTATGAACCAGTGGAGGCACTTAAGTACTAAACGAATCCCTCAAGCTGCCGAAAATCCTTTAAACATGGCTTTGCACTGCCTAACCACAAACAGTCAAATACTTACACTCTGCTTAGGACACACAATATAGTAGACTAGGCTAAGTTGACTAGGGTAGTTTGTAGTTCAGTGTGTTATGGGAACCCAGCATTCTCTTAGTTTCAGGTTAAGCCATACTATGGCTTGTTTCTTTGGGCCCACGTTGTATGAACACTGCAGCTGTGCTTTGGTAATTTGAGTTTAGCACAAGGGTGGGTGATGTTGGGGGGAATGAGTTAAGGGAGAAGTAGCACAGAATTGCCATATTGGGGGTGGGAGTGGGGGAAGGGATTCAAGGTTAGGGTTAGGAATTGTTTACACCCCCCCCCCAAGCTCTCACTCCCATTCTCAACTTTCAAACACCCAAATATTGGGTTGACTTTGGTCCCCACAATGATGGTTTTTGGCTGTTCAGGTTTAAGGTTTAAGGATAGAAGTAGGAAGATGCCTCCCAAAGATCTGGGCTCCCATCCCCACCTTGGCCATTGAATCTTGTTGGTAAAATTTTGGAGCATTAGGAAACTGCAAAGGGGGTGCTGGAAGCTGCAAGTTGTTTCCCTACAATTTAGTATGCTTTGTGAGTCCAATCCATCCCAAATTTCCTCCACGTCATCTTTCCATTTTATTATCCTCCTAATCATAGTGCGATGAAGTTAATACAAAGCATTTCACAACTTTCAGGGGATTTGAAATGTGGTGTTTTCTAAGCTAGACAAGTGCTCTGATGGCCATGGTACACAGGGCACAATTTAGGTAAGAGGGGAAAATGTAGCAGAGTAAAAGTGAGGATGGTTGTGGGAGGAACAGGTAAAAACGGCTAGAAGGAAAAAATGAGGAGTGACTGTGAGGTGGACAGAATAGGTATTTTCCCTATTGGACATTTTCTGGCAATGGAAGTGGAGATAGCGCTTACATTCTAGAGAATTGCTGGTGTTTTAATTGATGTTATTGTTAGGTTATCACCCAGTACATTTCCATTCATTATTTCATTTGTTTGATTGATAGTCCATCTCTCCTCCAGGGACATACAAAATACTTCCTCCTCCATCTTTTTCTTACAAGAATCCTGTGAGTTAGGCTAGTTTGAATCATAATGTCTGGACCAAAATCATCCAATAGGGCTTCCTCAGTTGTGGATGCTTCCTTAATCACTACACTACACTGGTCCTCAGAGTCATAGCTTTTTATTCCTGGAAGCTTTGTGCTTGCACAGTCAGTTTCTATAGAGGGAGGCAGAGACAGTGAAGGAATGCCAAAGCCATTAATGCATAAAAGAGACAGTAAACAAAATCTCAGTCCTGGGGAAGAAGCAAGCATAAGAAAGGGGCTCAACATAACCCTGCCTTGGTTCTCTCCAGTATAAGAGGGGGCCAAGAGAAATGCTGGCAGGGTTTCAAGATTCTGTTATCATTCGCCACAATAATAGAGTTCCAAGAGTCCTTGCAGTGCCTGAATCCTGATTTGGCCTACCTCTAGGCCTCACCACAGTTTATAAGTCTCTCTCTTGGCTACCAGATTCTAATTCTAGCTTTATCCCACTTATGTACCCTTCCATTCATGACCCTGCTTTATAAATTGTTGGAGGATAAATTTTATATTTTATATACTTTGGTAACCTGGGATGAGTAGCAGTCTTTCAGAAATTTACACAGCTGGTCTCTGTTGTTCCCTAGGAAGCTGCTGCATGACCAGTCTGAGTTGGTGGCAGCACCTGCTGTCTGTCCAGTTTCAGAAGCTAATTAGAGTTGGGCCTGGATAGTCTCCGGATGGGAAGCCATCAGGCAACACCAGGATTGTACTCTGGTTTATGAAGTGGAAAAAAAATCATGCAAGAAGACAGTGACAAACCACTTCTGCCCAGTTGCCAAGAAAACTGCGTAAATCAGTTTGTGATGTTACCAGGAATTGAGTTTGACTTGAAGGTATCTTTATTTTGTAGCAGAGTAGATATATGAATTACAAAGACTCAATGCTCAATCACTCAGTGCTTCCTATTTAGTGGCTTGTTTTTATAAGTCAGTTTGCTTTAGGAAATTGAGTTATAAACGTTGCTTGTTTATAGCACTTTGGAGAGTAAGAATATGGTGGAGTTCAACCCATGTCCAGATGTCTGATTGCATTTGCCCCAGTAATAGCTTTGACCTATGAAAAATCTGATGCATTCCAGCAGAATCTTTTCTGTACAATCATTATGCCAATAATAATGATTGGAAGATCGTTCTATATGTCAGGATGGAATTTGCAACTTCAAGGGGATGCAATCAAGTCACATCTAAAATGATACCAGGCAGTTGGGAAAAACTCAGTGCTGCTGAAATTCAGTCATAGAAACACTGGGGAATATGATGCGCTATTACTTTGAATAAATATATTAATCAAACAGAAGTGTTTTCAGCTTCTGGGTAACATATTTGAATATATTTTCCATTCTTATGCAATGTGTTTCCCACTTTCTGTAAAAAGTAACCAAGCCCAGGAATAAGGTTATTTCTCTTTCTTTCAAGCCTATGTTGACTTTGATGAATGATCTCTAGTTTTTCTGTTCAGATTTTAGTTTTATCCTTTACTGTCCTCAAATCTAAAGTAAATGTTTTTAAAAATAGGGAAGGATTGCTTCAGGAAATTCCAAATGAATCCTTTATAGATATGTGGTTTAAACAAGTGACTCAAAAGATAAGTCAGATTGGAATTGATCCTGATTACTTATTCTCCAAGGGTATGTCATCAGCATTTCATTTCATTGTATCAATGAAAATATTAAATAAAATGCATTTCACTGTATCAAACAAAGATTATGGGATAATTCAGTACAGGAATTAATGGCTAAAGCCAAAGTATCATGTTCACCTATAACTTTTGGAATTAATTACAGATATATTTTTCAACTCCCTAAATATTTGAATTGGTTATATTTAAGTAAATACAGAATAGACTTTTCAAAAGCCAGATGAAATGTATTGCCATCAGATATACTATATGGTAGTTTTCAAAAAATTACCATCTCTCAAAGATTTTGTCCCTGTAATGGTACTGATCCTGAAACAGTGGATCATATTTTATTGTATTGTGAATTTTATAAGAGTCTTCGGCAGGAAGCTATCTGGCCTGTTTTAACCAGGAAAGGATACTTCTGAGTATGTAAAAATTTTACTTGCAGATGAAAATTCTGAGATTACAGTGGCAACAGCCAGATTTTTAACTATGGCTATAAAAACAAGCTTTTTAGTAACAAATCAATGAGTTGGGGGCTTAAGTGCATCATGTAATATTTGTTAAATATTTTATTTGGTAAACTGTTTTATCTAACGCCAAGTCTAGATTATATCTGTAACTTGCTTCTGGGCCTTTTGGCTGTAAATAAAACTGACTATCCTCAATTCTAAAATAGCAGCTGTGGCTATATTTGCAGTCACATACATGAATTCCACTGGAGACAACAGTATGTGCATCAGGACGGGGTGAATACTCAGTTCCGAGATTTGATTCAAAGACACTTCTTAAAGTCATCAGGTCCATTTAGGCCACTGAGGCTGTTTATGCTCCACTTGAACACACCCAATAAAGGGGGATCTTCACCACCACTTTGGGTAAATGATGCCACTGTTGAACTGATTTTACAGTTAGGACACTTTTTCTAACTTCCTGTCATGTTTTCACAAGACTAAATCCATCTCCTTCAATCTTTCTTCATATGAATTAGTTTCTAGCCCCTGATCATCGTGTTGCTCTTCTCTGAACCCTGAATCCTTAAAGTGTGTGAGGTATGGTCTCACCAAAGCAGGATAAACTCAAACAATTACTTCAATGCTTTGCCGAAGTCAAGATACTGTATATTGTATCTATAGCATTCCCACCATCTAGGAAGGAAGTTACCCAATTTTTTAAAAAAATGAGATAAAAATTGTCTGGCAAGATTTGTTCTTGAGAAAGCAAAGCTGATTTTTCATAATTACTGCATTGTTTTCAAGGTGCTTTCAGACTGATCTGTTTATGATCTATTCTAGAATCTCAAGTATCAGTGCCAGGCTGATCTGTATTTTGCTGGACCGTTCTTTCTCTTTTTGAACATAAGGACCACATTTGCAATCCTCCAATCATCTAGATTTCATCAGTTCTCCAGGATTTCTCAAGCATAATACATAAGGGTTTGGCCAGATCATCAGCAAGTTCCATTAATATCCTAATATGTAATTTGTCTGGTCCTGGAAATGTAACATCACTCAACATAAGCAGGTATTCTATGACCATATTTCTGTCAGTCATAAGCTTCAATCCTGCCTGCTCATCCCTCTCTTCACAATTTCTTGGTGAAATACACTTTTTTCTTTTTTGTTGTAGTGGTGAAGACTGAACCAAAATAAGAGTTGAATAGCATTTTGCTTTCTTCATGGAGCAACTGTTTCTTTTCCTTTTATTTCAAACATATCTAAAGAATTTTTTTTAATATATTCTTAACATCATTCACTAACCTCAGCTTATTCCAATCTACTGCTTTCCTGACATCAGTTCTACAGTTTCAGGTTGTTTAAACTTGTTCTTGGTAACTTGGCTGTCTGTCCATTTTCTATATACATATTTGTGTTTGTGTTTTGTTTTGTTTTCAGCTCTTTGATGGAATCCCTTTGTGTTTCCAAATTCAGTTCTAAACTGAAGTGACAAGTCAGTTAGAATTGTCTAATCTAATTGGGCATTTCAAACTGATTACGTTCAGACCGATTCAAATGCCTTTTGTGCATATGCACAATCACATTATATTTATTTGGACATTCAGTTGAAATCAGTTCAGATATCCAAAATATATAGGTCAGTTTCCTAAATCAAATAATAACAATGATTTTAATCAGATCAACTCAATTATACAAATAGACTCAACAATCCAAAGTGAATGATTTGAATTGGGGAAGACCAGACCTTGGGGACAAGATAACTGTGGAGTCCCTATGTTTTGCTTGATTTTGTTCTATTTTGGTTTGACCTGTTCTGGTATTCTGCTCTTCTGGCTTGTTTTATTTTTTATGTTGGCTTTTTAGTTGTAATGCTCCAGAGTCACTTTGGAGCTGGACAAACTATAAATTAAACAAATAAATAAATTTGTACAAGCCTAATGTGCATGTTCAATATCACACTGCTCTAACTTTCCCCTATACCTGGTTCAGATAACATATATGTAAGGTTGTCAAAATGTGGACATGAAAAGTACTGTGGATGCTAGTCCGACTTCTTCTGTCCATGCTGTCATGAAGAGAGGTTAGGGTCATACAGAGTTTATAAGCATAGTCTTGGACATTGGAACAAACCGTACTCATAGAAGGTCACTGTTTGAGATGAATGCATGATGGAAATTGGGTTCATCAGGCATGGCCTGCCTCCATCTATTCAATGATTAGGCCATATCTATCATAGTAATGTCAACATGTGTGTTTTATTTTTGATAACTACACTAATTTAACAATGCCATTTCTGAAGACAAATATAACTGCAACTGTTGCCCTGTACCACCTACGTTTTGCTTGGGAATAAAGGCAAGGGTCAGCCTTTTCCATCAAAGAACCCCACTGGGGAATTTGTTCTCCTTCTGACAGCCTAAAAGACATTCACATTTCAGTATGAACAGTGGAATGTAGCTCTTTGGTTGTATAAATAACATGCCAAAGGGGATCTGTAAAGGCGTTCTGAGGTCTTAAGGCTAGTAACCTTTGGCTGTTCTCACTCATGTTCTCAAGAAATCTCAGCCAGAATGTTCTGGTCTTTGTTCTGTAAAGGTGACTTTGCTGAAATGTGGGAAACAGTGAATGACGATTTAGTAACCTATTCCATAAGCCAGCTATTCGTTTTTGAAATGTGATAGTGTTAAATTTACAAGGAGAGAAAGGAATTACCCTGTCCTGACATGAAGTCAGTCATGTGACTATGTATAATACCTATGCACTCTTACCAAAGTCACCTAGTTTCTCACTTTCATGTGGGAAGCCATTTATGCTCCTCCTCCTGCATATGAATTACAAGTAACCATATTGGAGCACCTACATACCAATGGAATGTCTTTAATATTAATATGGTGATTTTTCACATAGAGGCAATTTCAGGCAAACTGGTTCCTACAAGGAAATAGTATGTTAAAATGACTGATTGTTTGCCTACTTCAGATAGACCTATTTTACCAACAGAAGCGAATATGTGTAGCTCAGGATTGAACTCTGGAGTCCTTGGAGTTCTCTGAGCTTGGCTGTTTCCTTGCAAACATTTCATTACCCGGCTAGGTAACATCTTCAGTGCTAGAATGGAGTGGGGCTTGTTCTCTGTTTATATACTGTGGCATGCCCTGCCAATGTTGGTGGGGGTGGGGGTTTTGTTTTGTTTTATTTTTTCCCTCTGGTAGTTCCTTGATTAGGGTATTGTTTACTGCTTGACTGTATGTCTGGTGGTAATCTTGGTATTAATCTCTGCTTATCTGGGTGATGATTGCTGGTGAGGAGATGTTCTGGTCTTTTGTTTTCCTTTCTATTGTCTCTTTTGAATAGTGTGTAAATGTTGTTTATCTCTATGTTGCAGCAACCCAGAACAGCAGAAAAAGGAAACATCTTCCTATACATCTTCCAACAAAATGGATATCCATGCAACTTTATCAAAAAGTGCCTGACCACTCAACCCACTACAGCACAACCAGCACAAGCTATGAAAAGGATAACACTTCCATACATCAGAAACATCTCAGAAACTACCAATAGTCTATTACAACCACATGGCATCTCCATAGCACACAAACCAACTGAAGCCCTCCAAAACATCTTAAGAAAACCAAAAGACCCAGTAGCCCAAGAAGAAAAAACAGGAGTCATCTACAGCATACAGTGTAAGGACTGTAACAACCACTATGTAGGACAGACAGGCAGAAGGCTTGCAGAGCGCATCCATGAACACCAACTAGTAGTCAGAAGACATGATGAAAACTCCTTAATCTCACAATACATGGACAGACTTAACCATAGTTTCAACTGGGAAACTGTCAGCATCTCAGACCAAGCTAAATCCAAAAATGTGAGGGAATTCTTGGAAGCTTGGTATTCAGACAGGGCAGCCATCAACAGGCACATAGAGATAAACAACATCTGCATACTATTCAAAAGAGACAACAGAAAGGAAAGACCTAAGAAGACCTAAGTATTTAGTTCACATGTACTACAGGGTTTACTTTAGAAATCTGCAAATCTGTCACTTTTTATTGAATACGTTTATATAATCCTAGCTCAGGTACACACGTTTTTTTAAAAAATTAGCACTATTTTTTACTTTTAATAGTGTTAGTTTTAATTAATACTGTATTAAAGTTTATTGTACGTGTGGTGGTTTAGGAAATGAATATGATAAAATTAATGGGCTATATTTATGAGATATTTTTGCATGAATATGAAATTTGGTTCCTGAATGTATAGAAGCTGTTCATGAGGGAATTAAACCAAGCATAAACTGAATTCTTAGTGATTAAACCTTGATCAGGAAATAAGATAAGGATGTAGGATGTCCCCTTAACTGTTTAATGTCTCTATGAATAACTGTGTAAGAAATGCTTGTGGTGACATTAGACTATGTTGATTGGGAATGTGAATGTACACGTACAGTACTTTTGAATGCAGATGATGCCATATTGTTGGAAGACAATCCAAATGATTTGCAGAAAATGTTGGATTATACAATGTAACAAAAAATACAGATCTGAATATTAATTTAACTGAAAACAAGCTAGTTGTTTTTGACAGGGAAATACAGTGAAAAATGGGAGCAAGTGAATAATTTTTACCTTGTTAGGAAATAAGATGGGAAAAAAGAAGAAATGTTAAGATGTGCAAATACTGGTAGAAAGGTAGTGGATACCATGATAATAAGGCTACAGATATAGGTAGTGTAATTAGAGAAAATCATGCTTGTTTGGCAGAGGTGCATTGATTGGGGACATAAATATACATCCATTTTATATGCAAATGCCATGTTGTTGGCTGAGAACCAGAATGATTTGTAGCAAATATTAGATAGACTGTATGATGCAATGGACATATTATGTAAAAATCTAGTCTTCTGAAGAAGGTTATAATGCTGGGAAAGGTGTAAGGAAAGAGAAGAGGATGACCAGCAGCAAAGTGGATGGATTCAATTACAGCAGCAATGGATGTACTCTCAGAAGACTTGAAGAACCTAGTTGGGGATAGATCATCATGGAGAAAATCTATCTATGTGGTTGCTAAGAGTCAAATCCAAGTTGATGGAACATCATTAATGATGTAATGAAGACTAAATATCTGAAAATTAATTTATCAAAGACCAAACTAGTACATTTGACCGAGAAAATGGAGTGAATTATTGCTAATCATGCATGATTTAAAAAAAACTAAGCAAGTAAATTGATTTGTGCATCTTGATAGAATGTTTACTAAAAATTGGAAAATTGAGACATTTTAAGATGTACAACTGCTGGTAAAAGGTAGTGGGTAATATGGGTCTGGTCTGAGGAATGAATGTTTGTGGAAAGAAGTGTACAGGTAGTCCTTGTTTAGCAACTGCCTCCATTCGCAGTTATGACAGTGATGAAAAAGAAACTTTGCTACCAATCCTCACATTTATGACCTTCAGAGGTTTGTAGAGCAAATGAAAGCTGAAGTAAGATTGTAAAATTATGTTTCACTTGGTGACCATTCCACTTAACGACTGTATTGCCAGTCCCAATTGTGCTCACTAAATGAGGACTATCTGTAAATGGCTGTGTGTACATGTGCGCTTCTGCCCACTTTATTATATGGAAGTAAGCATTAGGTATGTCACAAGAAACATGGTAAGATGAATGTGGTGGGTTACTTAAGGCACGCATGTGGCAAAGCAAGAGAAGATGGGTGCTTAGTAAATATAGATTCAGTATGAAAGTGAGTGTTCATTATGAAAGAGCTACAGTATGTTAAAATGGTTTCTTTGTATTAAGAGAACAAAGGAAGATTAAATTGCAAAACAAATGGATAAAAGAATGGTGAATGGGTTAAGAGAAAGTTGTGTTTGGATGGAGTTTATGAGTTCCTTAAAAAGAGAGGTGAGAAGTTTAAGGAACAAAAAGCAATGTATGAAACAGGGGTGATGATGAATCTGGGGAATAATGGAGGATGTGATTGAGTCATTTCTTTCACACCTGGAATAGTTCCCATGATCAGAGTCTGCTTTGTGGCAATTCACTCCTACCTCACCAGGTAATTTCAGAGGCTGATGATGAAGCCTTTTGCTTCTGTTTTAATTTTTGAATTAACCTACAGAATATGGCAAGGAGAAAACTACACCCCCTATATAGGCCTACCCATAGAGGCCTAGTTCTCGCATACTGCCAGTGGTGTCTGCAGCAAACCTCAGTGACATCATCATGCAAATGCCCTCATTATGAACTTGTGTCCTGGTATCTGACACAACTATATAAGTCATGACATTTATTTGCTGATGTCATCACACGTTTCAATATTTGTTTCCCTTATCCTCCCTGTAGATGCCTATGACTGCTAAGGTAGAGACTGGCTTATTTTGTCCTAATGTAATGTATACCCCTAGTCCTTCTATGTAGGGTCATGTGCAAGCCAAGCTGATATTATTTGTTTAAAAATCCCGTCTTAGTCTTATGTACCGATGACAACAGAAAGAAAAGGAACATAGTCACTGAGTAGGTATGAGCCAGAATAGCCTTCCCTAACCATAACTGTGTGTCCAGTACACTGAAGGACACAAGGTTGGGAAAGGTTGTTAGAAGCACTCCCCCACTCCAAATTCTCTACAGGAATCATTTTATTCTCATCATATATGTTCCTTTATTCAGTATTAGTACTGCAGGACCAAATACCAAGAGGCATAGATGACAATCTTGATATCACAGGAAACATGGTAATTGCTATTTATAGAGCAAGTTCTGTATGTTCCTAAAGAAGCTTCTGCTTTTGAAAAGCCACAGCAGTAAAATCATTTCCAAGCTGCAGATCCCATCTAGGAACCATAAAGTTGGATGTCAGAATCAAGTACTGCTCCAGAGCAGAGAATCCAAAACAGAGTTTTGTAAGAATCTGGCTGAAAGAGAGGTAGGGAAAGAGTTAAAATAAAGAATAATTCACAATGAATTCACAAGTTTGTGGCTAGATCTTACTTAGCTACAGCTGATCACAAAAAATATTTCCCTCTCCACTACTCAAGCATACATGCCTTTGATCTAACTGAAATCTCTCTCTCTCTTATATGCACATATGCAATAAATTTGATCCTCATATGTGTTAAGGAGATTTTCAGCGTTAATCCAGATTACCTCGAGTATCTGTTCATACTATTACATTTCAAAGAAATGAAGCAAGGAATTTAGATCTGATTGCCTTTAGATTTTTTAAAAAAGATCTTTATCTTTTCTGACCGTAAACCAGGGTAGGACTTAATTCATCTTGATGAGCAAGATTTGCCCATGTGATTCAGAAAGGAAGAACTAGGTTTTTTTTGTTTTAAACATGGATGAGAATTAACTATTTTTTCCTGTCTTTGTTTTTCATGTAACTGTATGAATGTAATGTATATTGGTATATCTTATGTTATGAAGGATTTTCATTTTACAATAAATAAATGGCTTATTTGTCAGGACTTTATGATCTTCAGTCATGTTCCAGGATGGGGAATAGTCTGTATAATATAATATAATATAATATAATATAATATAATATAATATAATATAATATAATATAATATAATATATAATATACCTACTCTGCATCTTTCCCTTATTATAGTCTGCTTCTGCCTCAGACAATTTAATGCACCAGCAGGAACAGCAAATGGTGCTGGATTGATATCAGTGCTACCTCTCGGGTCTAAGATGGATTCTTGAAGCTTACATTCAGGTTGATACCTAATGATCTCCAGCTGACTATGTGACAATCCATCCTACCTTGTTCTTCATCTGATTTCCCATATATCGTCATTTTGGAACTGCAGAAATAAAAGAAACATCATGAACTAGTATCCAAGATTAAAACCCATGGTCCCTTTGTGCAATGTATATCTTTTGCCCTCCTGGCAATATTAATGAAGGAACAAGCTTATCATTAAAAAAGAGAGAAAAAGAGAGAAATACAAAGCTTATTAACCAGTACTTGTAGCACTGTGCAGAAAGATGCCATGACTTTCTCCTTCATATTGTTGGCACTGCAAACAGAATGGCAAGCACTGCAATTTAATGCTCAAATGCTTGAAAGGACTTCCCTGAAATTGTGGTTCCTTGGAAGTCAACTATGATCAGCTGCAAATCAGTAAAGGGGAAATATTCTTCACCTAAGGACTTTTTGCTTTTAAAAGTCTTCTTTATGTGCTCTGCAAGAAGAAAATGCAAAACACACAAAGCTCCTAGGCTGATCCAAATCTGTAGAGGTGTTTAGAGGCAGCCTACTATATTTAATACAGCATATGCTTATTAAAGTCTTGTTTCTAAATCTTTCTACTGCCAATTGGCTGTCGTCTGTTTTGCTTCTGCAGTATGAATATCAATGGCTTCTTGAATTTCCTCTCACAGTAAATACAGTATCTGAGCCGAATTACCAGCCCTGGATTCTAACTTTTCCAAGGAATCATTCATGAAAAATTAGCAACATGTTAAGGGCAGAAAGTCATTTTTTCCCCACCAAACTTTGATATTAGCAATATCTCTTTATAAATATAAAAACTTCCAAGAATATAAGCATTATGAAGAGGGATCACTATGATGAATCCAAACATATATATGATACATTCAAACATTACCTTTTTAATATTAATAAAACCAAGAATAAAGAACCTCTGCCATGAGACCCCTTTGGATTACTTGCAGCCCCCATTTTTCCTCCTTTTGCAACTAAACGTACCCCCCCCCCAAAAACTTCCTATTTAGACCTACCACTTCTCAGTCTTTTACATAAGTGAAAGTGTAGAGTTTTACTCTGATCCTAATTGTACTGATTTATTTGCTAAATATGCATAACTTTTCCATAACATAGTTTTACTAGGCATTTCACCAAACAAATACAATGGTGCCTAATGATGTTACCTAGTTGGGTAATAAAATGTCTGCAAACAAACAACCAAGCTCAGAGAGCACCAAGAACTCCATAGATGGAATTTCCTAACACTTAATCAGAACCAACTTTGTTCTAGTTTAACACCATGAACCAAGCTAATATGACATCAAGGCTGGTCTTCCCTTAAGTTACTGCAAGCCACACTGTTCATGCAGCAAATAAGAAAAGATACTAGACTGTGCTCTGATCCACTGCTTAGAAAACAATCATTCACTATTTTTTCATTTTCTTTTTCTTGGAATGATGAATTGTGAATAAAGTCCCTGGAGTGTATCCAAATTGCTGTCTGTTTGCTACAGCAGCAGAAATTCCAGTTTGGGGATGGGGTGGATGAGATGGCTGATATGGTTGCTGTAGCAATTAAGGTGATAGAAAGCAAAAGCTGATAGGGGAAGAAGAGAAGCAAGACATCTTGTGCCAATCCTGTCAGCAGGTATGGGCAATCTGGTGTCCTCCAGATTCTACGAATTAAAACTTGCTTTGATCTTGGCAAATGGCAAAGGCTTGCAGGTGTCATAGTTCCAAAAATCTGGAGGAACCAGATTGCCTGAGCCTGCCTGCATGACATAAAAGATGTCAATTAATATTTGGAGTAATGAAGCCTTTGGAAAATATCACCCACTTGATAATCCACAATCTCTCATTCACATCTCTTGTGATAACAACGACAACTTCTAGGGCCACCTATATTAAGAGTTCATGGTGGTGGGAGGGGAGAGGGTGAACCCTCAAATAATCTATTATGGAGTGCTCAGGGCTCAGTCCTCTTCCTCCTGCTGTTTAATATCTACACAAAGCTGCCAGTGAAGTAGCATCAATGTGTTGATGATACTTAGTTATATATTTCCACTCTAGGCTGGACGGGAGATGCAGTGGAGGTCTTGACCTAGTGCCTGGAGGCTGTTAGTAGAAACAGGCTTAGACTGAATTCCAGCAAGTGGCTAGATGTGATGGAATGGAATTATGAAGGCCAGGCTCAGGGCGAAAAACATTTTCTTTCATCTCCTGAGGAGCGTGGGAGATACAAGAGGATGAGACTGGCACCTCCCTGAGGAATTCACAATGTTGTGGCTGGCTGACTTGGGAATTGGGGTTTCAGTCTGGGAAGATTCTTGCTAGAGGTTGTAGCTAATAAACATAGCTGGACTGAATTTACATGGTCTCTTGGAGTTCCTTGGGCTAGGCCTGACACTATGGATCCAAAAGCCAGATGAATCCAGGGTTAAGCTCCACTGGAAGGAGTTGGCTCACAGTCTGGTGATCCTCCTGGAATCATAGCTCCTGCTTGAACAGTAAGTGAAAGTCATGACCAGAAAGCATTTGCACAATTACAATTTGTACACCAGTTGCAGATATTGTTGCGGCTGACTACTGCAACTTGCTCTGCATGGAGCTCCCATTGAACACTATCTGAAAGCTTGATCTGGTTTACTATATGGCAGCCCAGGTTGTTAGGGACACACAAAGGTTCTCTCATGTAACACCATTACTACAGGACCTGCACTGGCTGCAAGTTAGCTTCTGGATGCAATTTAAAGTGCTAGTGGTCACCTTTGAGTGCCTACATGTTCTAGCCCTCCAAGGCTGCCTTCTTTGAGTTAAATCTGCACAGTATGATCTGAGAGACAGGCCTTATGGAGGAGCCCATTACCAAAGGGATGTCATTTACAGGGATCCTGTACTTGAACTTCCTTAGTGACAGCCTCCTCTTCTGCAACAGCCTACCCTCCAACCATCTGGACCACTCCCTTACTGTTACATGGCTCTTCAGGAAGGCATTTGGCAATGAATGAAGATCATGCTAATCCTGAATAGTGGCACTAGAAGTTTAATTCTGTCAATATGATTTTTTAAATATTATTTATTTATTTATTTATTTATTCGACTTGTCCCCGCCCATCTCCCCTACAATGGGGGACTCTGGGCGGCTTACAATCACTAAAATCACAATTAAATTAAAAAAGTTTTAAAAATTTATACACATTATAAAACTAGAAATTTACAGAGATAAAAAGCTAAAAACTCCAAGAGGGCAAAAGGGCCCCACCAGGCCGCTAAGGGGCCAGCCAACCCCATTTCTGATATCCTCCCTCCCTGCCCCAGGCCAGATGGCAGAGCCAGGTCTTCAACTCCCTCCGAAAGGCCTGGAGTGAGGGGGCCTGTCTCACCCCCGGGGGCAAGATGTTCCAAAGGGCGGGGGCTACAGCAGAGAAGGCCCGCCTTCTGGACCCCGCTAGTCGAAGTTCTTTTACTGCGGGGATCCGGAGCATGCCCTCTCTATGAGATCAGGTGGGACGGGTTGAAGTTGTGGGGGCGAGGCGGTCCTTCAGGTCCTTAATCTTATTATGTTGTTATATTGTAAACCTCTTGGAGTCATTGGAAATGGAGCAGCATATAATCCAAGACAATAAATATATAAACAATTGAGGGACTCCAACCTCCAAAAAAGCACTTTGAAAGAATATTTGAAAGAGTTATGCAATAAGTTAAATACAGTGGTACCTTGGGTCACGAACGCTTCTGTTCACAACCAATTCGGATCACGAACAGCACCATTCACAAAATTTTACTTCCATTCGCAAACTCTGCATCGGGTGATGAACAGGATCCGTGGCCATTTTCCCTGCTGACACACGTGGTCGTGGCTTCCTGTAGGGAGGGGGCTCTCCCTCCAAGCAATAACCGCCTCCCCACCCGCCTTCCTGTCCTCCACGCCAGAACTCGCCTTGAGCAAGGTTAGTGTTCTCTCTCTTCATACCGTACTGTACTGTAATTTGTGTCATATTTTTGTGGTTTAAAAAAAACAAAACATATGGTTCAGAACAGATTAACCGTATTTACATTGAACCTTATGGGAAAATTTTGATTCGAGTCGCGACCAAAATTGGTTGGCGACCAAATTCGTAGGGGTCAGAATGGATTAACCATATTTACATTGAACCTTATGGGAAAATTTGATTCGGGTTGCGACCAATTCGGGTCGCGACCAGAGTCGCGGAACGAATTAAGTTTGTGACCCGAGGTACCACTGTATTGTTAAGTTAGCTGGCAACAAAAGGCACCACTCATATTTTATATAAGGACTGATACCACCATACTGTAACATCACTTCTCTATAGTGTTTCCTTGGGAAATTAAGAAATATTCTTTGCATGAGAGGTCATCTCTCCTGGAATCACTATCTGCAATTCATGCTAGTAATTCTGGAGATGTCCTAGAAGGAAGTAACTGTCAGCAATCAAACAAATAGATGGCAGAACACTGGGCTTCAACTTTATCTAGGAAACACTCTCAACCTGTCTATCCTATCTCTACAGGAAACTGAAGCACAAAGGCATTTCATTCATTTAGTTCATTTTAATTACTGTAACGTATTAGTTTTTTTCCTCTTCCCTTTATCATCACCATTTAATGTAGACTTTTTTTTTTTTGCATTTTACTCTTTTAACTAACTTTTTAATGATAATGCATGGAATTTCTATACACAAAGAATTGTAAGTCTCTGTGGAAATCACCCAGAGGTTCCACACCTTTAATTTTTTTTGGAACTGCAACAATGCACGCAAGAGTAAACAAGAGATAAAATACATACATACCTTTTATATTCAACTTGCAATCTACAGAGGCTTCCCCCAAAGGGTTCACAGCTTTGCATGTATAGACACCACCATCAAAAGGGCTAGGCTTGCGGATTTCTAGACAGCAAATCCCCTGGTTCATGTGCACTAAATATCTAGGGTCTTCTTGAATCTCCTTTTGGTTTTTCATCCAGATCACTTTGGGCTGAAACCAAGTAAAGGCACTAAAGTGCACAAATATCTCAAAATGCAGTTCAGCAAGATAAGCTCCCCAGTAGTTAGCAACAAGTTGATAAACCATTTCTCTTCATTACTTTTCTATTCTTACCTCCCTTGTCTGTATTCAGTGAGGCTACTTTATACAAGTTATCTCCCTGTATGGTTGCTGATTGCAGCACTCATCCCCTATTTGCTGTGTAATAGCTACACACCTATCTGGATTCTACAACTACTGTAATTCTGGAGAAACTGCTAGGTATCCAGGGAGCCAGACATTTTTCTTTTACATCACTCTGCTAAATAAAACTTTAGAGCAGTGTTGTCCAAACTTGGCCACTTTAAGATGAGTGAACTTCAACTCCCAGAATTCCCTAGCCAGCCATGCTGGCTGGGGAATTCTGGGAGTTGAAGTCCACTCATCTTAAAGTGGCCAAGTTTGGACAACAATGCTTTAGAGGAATTGGTGGTTGGAGAGTAGAATGCATCTCTTTCAGTTTAGGTAAATCTTGGCTTGAGGGTGGAAAGGGAAGCCACACCATTGAGACAGATGCTCGAGGAATGTAACCTTTGCAAGATCTGATGTGAAGAATATGAGGATCTAATATGAGGATCAAAATATAGCTATTCATTAGGTTTTGTATTTCCTGTTGTGATGCAGTTCTCAACTCAAAATATTACCAAGAGGTATTGAAAAACATGTATTTTTAGCAAAAATACTGAGAAACATATATTTGGGGAGGAAAAAATATTGTTAAGTGTAAATTGTCATGAAAACCTTTATAAAAGAAAACACACCATTGTGGAAATATAGGTTAAATACATGACAAAGCATTATAGACCAGAAATAAGAGATGCTTATATAATTCTTTTTAAGGACAAAAGGTATTAGTTATCTCAGTACACCATCCTTCCTATACCTGTTATGGTATCCTGTCTTGTTGCAGAAAGCCACGGTTCAGTAAGCATCACACCCCACAACAGGACCCACCTTTGGGAAGCCTCGGACACAGCAGACGAGCTGGGCGCTATAGCCCTGGGTGGTGGTTCTGTCTATCAGTGGCTGAGTGAATTTGGGAGGTTCACAGAAATCTCGGCTACTGAACTTCTCTGGTTCATACACAATTCCTACAAAAGCAGGGAGACCATATTTTGAGATGTTTTGAACCAGAAAGTAGTTGAACAGAAAGTGGGGGCAGATAACCTTTCACTGAGGCTGAGGGTAACAATGGAAAAATGAGTGCAAATGATTTCATAAGGGAGGGGCCAGAATTTTTAAAGAATTGGAAGATTCTGCAGATGAATTTGGGGGTTCTTTTATTTAGAAGTGTGCATAGATAACCTTGAAAAAGGTATGCAGGAACAGTTGAGGCAAGAAAGAGACCACTCAGTCTTGGGAAAGAAGGTGTGTGAAAGGAATTCAAAATAATCATGCCTTAAGTCAGTTTAGTAGAAGACTGGGCAGTGTAATGGGTAGAAGGAATGACCTTGAGGAACAGGAGGAAGAGCCACTATGAAGACAATGGTCAGATAAAAGAAACCTGAGTCTAGGGCAGAACTGTAACCTGGGAAAGCGTCTCAGACAAGATAAAAGGAGGGTGGGGGGAAGTGCATTCAGACTTGCAAGATTGATGTCAGCTGTTTGAGGTAGACCAGACTAGGAAACCAAAGTCATGCAAGCTAATACTACTTTTATTAAAAAGTTATAGTAACAGAATCTTGCAAGTCTGAACGCAAATCTGCATTTTGGACCAGCTGTAACTTCCAAGTGGTCTTCAAGGGCACGGGCAGCCCCATGTAGAGCACACTGCAGTAATCCAAATGGCAAGTGACCAAGGTATGAGTGACTATGAGCAAGGCCTCCCAGTCCAGGAAAGAATGCAATTAGTGCACAAGATGAATCTGTGCAAAGTCCCCCCCCCCCAGCCACAGCTGCCACATCTGCTTATTGAGCAGTAGCTGTGGGTCTAGGAGGATTCCCAAATTATGTATCAGCTCTGTCCAGGAGAGTGCCAGAGTCAAAGATGACATATCACCAGACCCTGGGGGGCCAAAAACCCAAAGCCACTCCATCTTACCAGGCTTGAATTGAAGCCTGTTCCTCCCCATCCAGATCCTCACAACCTCCAAGCACTTGATCAGCATCATGACAGCATCACCTGCCTGGCCAGGGCTGGAGATGTATAACTCAGTATCATCAGCGTACCATACCCCATATTGGTGATTGACCTCACCCAGCCTTTTATGTAAATGTTAAAAAGGAGAGGAGAGAGACCTGAGCCCTGAGGATCCTGCATTACAACCTCTTCTCCTCCACCAACACTGACTGAAACCAGCCTCAGAGAAAGGAGGAGAACCACCATAAAACAGTGCCTTCCACTAGCAGCCCCCAAAGCCAGCTCCGAAGTATACCATGGTCGATGGTATTGAAAGCCACTGAGAGATCCAGGAGGGCCAGGATGGTTGCAGCACCCCTGTCCTGAACCCTCCAAAGGTCATCTGCAAGTGTGACCAATATCACCTCAGTACTGTACCCTAGCCTGAACCCAGTCTAAAAAGCATCCCAACTATCAGCTTCATTCAGGGCCCTCTGTAGCTGAGTGCCAACCACCCTCTCAACAATCTTCCCTAAAAAGGGAAGGCTGGAGACTGGATGAAAGTTGTCTAAAATTCTTGGATCCAAGAATAGCCTGTTGAGAAGGGGGTGCATCACCACTTCCTTCAAGACTGATGATACCACCCCTTCCTGCAAAGAAGCATTAACTATCACTTGGACCCAACCGCATGCCACTTCCCAGGAGGCCTTAACCAACCAGAACGGACATGGGCCCAGAACACAGGTGGCTGAACTCACAGCCGTGAGGACCCTGTGACCCTCACAGCCATGAGGACCCTCAGGATCAACCGGCTCAAACTCATCCCAGATAACGGAGCTCATATGTGTGTCAGTCATTTCCAAAGGATCTCCCAGCCAGATTCCAACTCTGAGCAAAGTTGAGTGACTTTGTCTAGCAGATGCTGTGAATATTCTTCACAGCAGCCCTGTAAGAGCCCCCTGACTTCTCCCTACTCAGGAGGGACCTGATCAGCTGAAGCAGGGCTGCTGGGCAGCCATCTGCAGATATGATAAGGGCAGAGAGGTAAGCACACTTTGCTGCCCTTATCACCACCTGAAGAGAAATCAGAGTATGCAAGGTAAGTCCTAATGACTTTCAAGATTCTGTTGTTACATGCTACAACAATAAATCAGCATTTCTGTAGTCCTTGTGCTGTCAGTTTCCTGACCTGGCCTATCTTGAAGGGCTGATGTTTTAAAGCTTAAGATCTTTTTGTTTTCCAGTTCAAAATAATAAGAAACTACTGCCAGTTCCCAGTAGTTGCTGTGAATATGCTATGAAGAGTTGCTCTGGCAAAATGTGATGGCTTGATCTGGGAAGATCTGGGAGCTAGAATAGGTTTGGGAGCCATTTACAGCCCTGGGGTTTCTGGTTGCCCACCCCTGTGATGAGGAAGGAGCCGGATCCTTATATTGTGGTACCATGCTTCTTTAGCCTTACCTGATTTTGTTATGTGCGTTACATCATTTGTGACAGCAGGCGTTTCACTTAGGCCACAAGCATTTTCTGAGAAAACTCGGAAGGAGTAACTGTTGCCAATGATGAGATCAGATACTGTACAGCTGGTATGGTTGTAATGTTCCAAAACTGTGAACCATTGCTAAGAAGCAAGGCAGAAAGGCCCTTAAACATTAAAGCACCCAGTTCAGAGTATTTAACATTTTGCACAAAATAGTCATGCTTTTCGCGTGGCCTAAAAAAGGCAATAGCAGTGATTTAGCCTTGATTCCCAAATTACATACACAGGCTGAAAAGACTTAGCTGTCTCACATGTTACTAGGTAGAAGCATATATATGCTAACCATATGATATATATCTATGCTTTTATGTGAGATAGCACATCTCAGGACATACCCACAAATAGAAAGATAGCAAGGTATATTTCTACCAAACACTGAGTCGCATGCCACAACCCCAGGCTTAAAGAAATAGCTGAGGAACCAAGTCTGTCAGAGGGATTTTGAATGGACAGCCAGCAACAACGTCTGTTAAAAAGGCAAACTATGTTCCCCTACTATTATTTCTGGAGGACTGAAGAAGGAAATGTTCCCAGGGGAAAAATATGCTGGACTAAATATACATTGATTGATTGGTTAGCAGTTAAAAAAAAATCTGTACTATTTTTTTAACCATGATTTATCTTCATTTTCCACATAGAGGTACTGACCTAATTAATTGCATCTTTAAAAAATTAAAACAACTATTCCAGAGATTTTCCATAATTTAATATTATTCTTTTTCTTTCTCCTAACCTCATTTCTACTCCCTAACCAGCTGGGTGCAAATTCTGTATAGATGGGAGTTAATTTTATGCCATAGAGGATCTTAACAACTGATGGTAACAAAAGCAAGACCAGTAACAAATTCCAAAAAAGGTATAATGTTTGAATCAAATTATGTAATGAAAGGAGGGTATTAGAAATCCATCAGAAAAGTCTCTCTGGAAAAAAATATTCTAGAATCAGTATATGGTCCCTTCCCTTAGTTCCAGCCTATGCCAAATCAAGGCCTAAGCAGATATGGCCTAAATAAAAAATATTTATTTTTTAAATATAATTTTTAAGGGAGATTACAATTAGGAAAAATAAAAACTAATACAAACTACAAAAAATATAAGAATAAAAAGAAAGAATAAAAAGTGTAGAAAAGGAAAAAAGAAAAAGAAAAAGAAAAAGAAAAAGAAAAAGAAAAAGAAAAAGAAAAAGAAAAAAAATATATACTGTAAACTAGTAACTTCCCTCTTCATCACAACAAGTATAAGCAATTTTAGTAACTAATCAGCATCTCTTAAAATACAACAAATACTCTCTTCATCCCATATCTCATCTCTTAACTATAAACACAATTCAAAAGCCTCATCATTCGTTCCAGCAAAAGTCCAGTAAGGGTTACCAGAAATAACCTCATAATGAAAGAATATTTCTTGAAAGATAAATTGCATCTGTTGGCCCAGACCAGCTAGTAAATAATGCTCTAAGCTTTGGTTAAATCAAGGTAAAAATTGTCATAAGGCAAAATTGTCATAAAGGACACAGCGATAGGTTAGCTACATCCATTGAAGCGTATGCATTGACGATGGCTGTAGGACCACCACTGTCCTTGCAAGTTCTTCAGTTCCAGCTACCCCCTTCCCCACCCCCCCCTTTTTTAAAAAAGGCTGTATTTCATCCACTCCATAATTCTTACTTTAGTCTTCATATCTGCTTTTTGGACTGTGTAGCCCTTGAGATCAGCATTGCCTTTATCTTGGGGTGGGCTCCACTCCAATGCCCCATTAAAGCCCCAGACATCTACCACCTTCAGATTCTCAGGAGAGCCTGGTCTCTCTAAAAAGAAGAGAGAGACACACAATATAATCACATTACTCTTGAAGCACAGGCTAATGCAAAAGAGGCACCAGAATACATAGCAAGACAAAATCTGTATCACACCATTGATTTCTCTAACTCAATACCATGAATGCTGACTGGAAGCAGCTCTCAGGAGTTTCAGTTAAGAGTCTTTTCCAACCCTTTCTGAAGGTGCCAAAGATTAAACATGGAATTTTCTGCCTGCTTTAGCACTGATCGATAAACTCTTTACTTTCCAGCAGAAACAAAACAAAATAATGGACAGGTAGTCCTCAATTAATGACAGTGATTGGGACCAGAATTTCCATTGCTAAGCAATGCAATCATAAAGCATAATAGCATGTGACTCCATCACTTAGCAATGGCAATCCTGGCCTCCCTGTTGCTGTCATTAAGCAAGGATCATAGGTCATTGAGTCCCAGGTGGTTTGCAAGCAGGCCGGCAGGCAGGCAAGTGGCTGCTGCCGGGTGGGAGAGGGTGTGCAGGTGGCCCATGAGGTGTGGTGTGAGCATGGCGGGGCTGGGGGTGACTGCTATCTACTGGCACAACTTGCAACTTTTCCTGCTGGCTTCCTCATTGACTTTGCTTGCGGGAAGCTGTCAGGGAAGGTTGCAAATAGTGATCATGTGACCATGGAACGATGCAATCATCGTAAGTGCAAGCTGGTTGCCAAGTGCCCAGATTGCGATCATGTGACTGCAAGGGTGCTGGGACAACCAGAACTTCGAGGACATAACTTGGAATGGATGCTAAATGAGTGGTCATTAAATGAGGACCACTTGTTAGCCCCATCTTCAACCACATTTTTTTGGTGTAGTTTTAATACTAGCAAAAACAGCTCCTAATCTTTCACATATAGAGCTTTCACTTAAAGAATTACATAGCAAAGTGAAGAATATAAATAGAAGGAATAAAAATAGAAAGAATATAAATAGAAGGTCCAGTTAATCCCATGAAAAATTGTATTACATGGATTCCCACTTTAGAGAAGTTTGCTTCAATGGAAGAAGCACCTATATCATTCAAACATTAGATAATTAATCAACCCCTATTGTTTCACTGTCCTTACCAATCACCTGGAGATCAAAGGTAGCCACATCTTCTAATTCATCTAAGATCTTAACACTTATTTGGTATTTTCCAGAATCCTTGCGTTGTGCTGCACGAATAAAGAATACAGAATCCTTCTCAGTGTTGCGTACAACCACTTGTTTGGGATCTAAAGGTTGGCCTTCTTTAGTCCAGGTCACTTGTGGCTTTGGCTTTCCCTAAGAAATGGACATGGAAAATAATGAATCAAATTAAAATTTATTCTATTTAACTCTCTACTGAGGTTTACAAACAGAGATTAATGTACTACAGCGTCATGCAGCTTGTGGCTTTTCATGAGGATTCAGAGTAGGCCAATGTTTACTAAAATACCAATGAGCAGGATACCTATGGCTGGGTTTCAAAGATTAAGCCAGTCTATGTTCGATGACTAAAAATCTCATGGGGAAAACTATATTCACTATGATTGTACTGTAGCCAAATTCTACCCAAGAAACCATAGTTAATATGCTTTCATTCTCTGTGTATGATTTAGCTATAATATTAAATTGCATTTTCCATTATTCAGGAACACATTTTCCATAAGCTCATTCAGAGGAGGAACACTCACAGGAAGGCATTTATTTAATTTTTTTTACACTTTTTTATTTATATATCACATTTGTCACCACCCATCTCATTAAAAGAAAAAAAAATGACTCTGGGCAGTACAGAGAAGCTAAAATCAGTTAAAAATACAATAGAAAATAGACCTAAATAAATAAGAAATATAGTCCAAAAGTTGATGTTAATTGGCAAGTAGGTTGGGGAGTATCATCAGGGCGCCAGCCATCCCCAGGGTTGATTAAAATTCTTGTTGCCCCACGCAAGCTGGCAGAGCCAGGTCTTTAGCCATTTCTGGAAAGCTGGGAGGATAGGGGCCCACCTCACTTTTGGGGGGAGAATATTCCAAAGGGTGGGGGCAACAGCAAAGAAGGCTCTCATCCTGGGCCCTGCCAGCTGACATTCTCTTGCTGACAGGTTCTGCAACATGCCCTCTCTGCCTGACAGGTTGATGTGATGGGGGTGAGACAGTCCCTCAGGTAACCTGGACCCATGCCTTGTAGGGCTTTATAGGTAATAACCAACACCTTGAATTGGACCCAGAAGCAAACTGGGACTCAATGCAGCTCCCGCAGTAAAGGTGTTATATGTGCCCATCTCGGGGCACCCAAGATTGTCCGCGTGGCTGCATTTTGAACCACCTGTAGCTTCCAGATACTTTTCAAGGATAGCCCCATGTAGAGTGTATTGCAGTAATATAACCAAGAGATGACCAGTGCATGAGTGACTGACTGGGGAGCCTCCTAATCCAGGAAAGTGCATAACTGGCACACCACACAAAGCTGGGCAAAGGGCTTATTGGCTATGAGCAGGAGTCATGAGTCCAGGAGGACCCCCAGATTACACACCAGGACTGCCTGGGGCAGTGCAACTCCCTCCAAAACCAAAGATAGTAAATCCTTGGATACAAAGGGGCCTCCAATCCACAGCTACTCCATCTTACCAGGGTTCAGCTGAAACCTGTTGCACCCCATCCAGACCCACACAGCCTCCAGGCACCGCAAAAGGGTGGTCATGGCATCACTCACCTTACCCAGGATGGAGATGTATAACTGGGTATGTTCTGCATATTGATGATATCTCATCCCATGGTGGCGGATGATCTCACCCAGTGGTTTCATGTAGATGTTAAAAAGGAGTGGAGAGAGTACCGAACCCTGCGGCACCCCACAATGGAGGGCCGGACCTCTCACTCCCAATCAACACTGATTGGGATGAACCTTGGAGGAAGGAAGAGAACCAGAGCAAAACTGTGATGCCCACTCCCACCTCTCCAAGTCGACCCAAAAGGATACTATGGTTGATGGTATCAAAAGCTGCTTAGAGGTCAAGACGAGCAAGGATGGATGCACTACCCCCATCCCATTCCCACCAGAGATCATCCATGAGTGCGACCAATGCCGTTTCCATCCCGTATCCGGGCCTAAAACCTGACTGAAAAGGGTCCAGATAATCCATTTCCTCCAGGATCCTCTGGAACTGCAATGCCACTACCTTCTCAACCACCTTCCCTAAGAAGGGGAGGTGGGAGACTGGATGAAAATTGTCCACTATGGTGGGATCCAGTGATGGTTTCTTGAGGAGGGGATGCACCAGTGCCTCTGTAAAGGCAACTGGGAACACTTCCCCCCTCAAGGATGATTTTAGAATTACCTAAGTCTTGAATTTCTTAAGCAAGAATATTTCCATTTCTACAATGTCAGTAGTTCTTGAGCTGTTATCAGTTCATAGCCATTGTTTTTATTTAAACGTTTCTGTATGTGAGTCAGGAGATGGGGGGAAGGACTTGTGCATAGGAGGGATACCTCTTCAGATGAGTAAAAAGCTGCCTCTACTGCAGAATGCAGCACGAAGAATACAGAAATGATGTAACATCAATTTTACAGAAAAAGCATTACCTTCCAAAACATTTCTGGTGATTTAAAGCCATTAAATGGCTCGGGACCCTAATATTTGAGGGAGTACCTGTCCCTGTCTATCCCTGCCCAACATTAAGATACATCAATGCAGTCTCCTTATGTCCCAGCATTGAGAGCGGGACATTAGGTAGAATTGCAAAAAAAGTTGTTTGGGCTGTGAGGCATCAGATATTTAATACGCTTTCCTGGGAGGTCTGGCTGATGGTGCCAACATTAGATTTAGTTTGGTGACAAATTAAGGCCTGGCCATTGAGCTTTAGTGATTATGAAACAGTGATTATGAAATAGTGATTATGTATTTTGTTTGCTGGAGTTTTTAATACTTTATTATTGCTTTATGTTGAACTCTCATCTACTTTGTTAGGTAGAAGATTTAATAACACCCATTTTAATGAACATATTTTCTGCTTTGATTCTAGAACCACCAAAATGTTTGGTTTGGTTTGGTTTTGTGCATTTTACATTAATATATGTAGTGGGTTAATTTTACCTCTTTTATTGCTCTTTCCTGATTGCTTGGATAATTTGTATGTTTCTTTTTGCTAGCTAAGCAGCCTGATACTACTTAGATGTTATAGCTATATTTTATGTATTAATTTATACAGCCTATCAAGAGACTTCTGTGGATTTTCTTACTATCTGCAAATAAGTGATATACTCTGAATCATGTTACACATTGATAATAATGGTAACAGATTGTAATAAAGTTGTGTAATCTGTTTTCTTGACTGTATCCTGCTCTGAGATCTAGGTATAACTAAATTAAATAATGGAAAAAATATGTTTCCCTAAAATTCCTGGGTTCTAAACTATAAACAACAACACCAACCACAAAATAAAGGTTAGCTAATAATACTAGAAATGTAAGTCCAATGCAATTGGAGATGCAGTTGCTCTTTGAAGGGAGGGGTCTAGATCCATGGTAGATTCAGTCTACAAATATCCAAGAACCAAGGAAATGCATGGAGTGCTACGCCCTTTCCGAAGCCTCTCTATGCTAATCCACCTGGCTTCCTGTTTTTGGGAGAACTATTCTAGACTCTGGGCTACAACCTTCTACTCATTGCTGGACTGAAGAATACTGCATGTGCTTTCTGAATGCAGATGGCAACTTCCTTTTAACAAGAGATAATCCGTTAGGTAAAAGAGGATTCAGTGAGAAAATGTCAGTATTCAGCAATCAGCTGTTAAGAAATGAAGGCTTTTACATGACTGGCAACATACAAATGAAATGCTTTTATGAACCCAAAACTTGTCAGTTATTCAGACCTTGCCTTAAGGTTTCATGGCTTGTGTAGCATTCTGTCTGTAGACCTAACTTGCTCCCCTGAATGCCATTATTTCCTTTTGTCTAAACCCATTAGCTTTTCCTCTCCCTCATCTGCTCATCTTCAAGGGCAGTTAGACTTCTTTCAGAACTAAAATTGAGTCAACTCCTCCACTAATTCTGTTTTGCCCAGTGAAATTCCATTTACTAAATTTCAGAGTATATGATGCTGCTATCCGTTTACATTTGTCTCTTCAGTAATGTTCATGTGATGTAATGGTTAAAGTGCTAGACTAGGAGCAGGAAGACCCAGGTTCTGAAACCATCGCCAGCCACAGAAGCTCACCTGGGTGACTTTGAGCCTCTCGCTCTCTCTCTGTCCCAAATACCTCATAGTGTTCTGGGGAAAACAGCAGGAAATGCTACGTATGCTGCTTTGTGCTCCAGAATAAAAGGCAAGATTCAAAAACTTTTCCTCAGACAAGGCCAAAAGAGCAGTGATAATTACAAAGGGACTGTAATTCACATACCCGGAAAGGAATCAAGAGGTTTATCACATCCCCCACGGTCCTCAGGTACAATTCTCTCAAGTAGCGTGGAAGTCGGATCTTGGGCTCCTCTGGACAAAGCAAAATTACACCAATACGTTACTAATTCTGTAGGACTGTGTTGTGGGAACAACACTTTTGTACAACTTTACTTGGCCCAATAAAGATACTCCCTCTTTTGATTTTGGATTTTTTCCCCTTATGATCAACACAGCTACTATTGCTTTTCATTAAAATAGGTACCTTCATCAGCTGCACTCGAGGAAAATTCTATGGCCTTTCACATTTTTTAAACAAAAAATAGAGATTACTCAGTATTGATGAAACTGGAATTTGTGATTTAATTTGAATTGTTGAGTCAACTTGATTTAATTTGACCCATGATTCTCCTCAGATCTTTTAAATTCAGTATTGTAGTTCAAATTATAAAAATTGACCTAATGCACAAAAGTCTGCCAAATCTTCAAGCTGGTACAAAGATGCCTGATTCAACGCACCAAGTTGATCCAAAGATTCGATTTGAAGGGGTGATTTGACTGAAATGTCTTCAAACTGAGTCTCTAGATTGAAGCTTCCCACAGATGTAGAGAAAAGCCTCTTTTTTGGGTGGGGGGACACTATTTAGAATGAAGGAAAATCTGGAACATTTAATTTTTCCCATCTGCCACTCCCCTGCTCTACACTGTCACCCTTGCCAGACTGCTTTTTCTCTTGAAGGGATTAAATGGAAAAAAGGATGTGGTGCCTGGAGGCAGCAGTAATTATGGGCTACTCCAGTGCAATAGGTCAGCATTATTATCTTTTTGTTCATTGAAAACCAGAGCACCTAGATGAGCTGAAATATGGTACTACTAGAAAGCTAATTTAAAATTAATTACATAAAAAATCTCAGGCTTTAAGGTGCCATCATACTTAGTCCTATTTGCTGCTATAGAAGGGTGCAAGCACTCTAACTGGCTCCCAGAAGTATACATAAAGCAATCTTGTTAGCTAAACAGCCAAATGCAAGAACAGTTTAAGTATTACAGTTTGCTCTAGATTCTCTGTTCGCAAAAGCTGCAGAAATTACAAAGTCTATCACAATATGATATATACTACAGGGTAACCTTATCATAGTTTTTGCAAAACCAGTCTTCATTATTATCAGCTGCAAAGAGATGAAATTCTCCAACTAACATACAGTTCTAAATAAAGGCAACACCCTATAGCAACAGCATTACTTTGTCCAATATTAGACAGTGGACTTGAAACTGCAGTAACTGGAATGGATAGTATTCAGTATAACTCAAGCTACACTATAAGATTTCTTCTGAGTCTCAAGTCCTTTAATCTCTAAAAAAAAATATGTTAGTCATCTCACGTCTGCACTGACTTTCTATTCTTTTTCAGGCCCAATTCTAAGTCCAGGTTTTGACCTATCAGACTTGGTCTGCAGGTAGCTAAATGGAGGTAGTTCTTGGAAATACTTACTCAAGTGCCCCTCATTCAAGGCTCATAGAAAGGGGTATCCCTCCCCATCTATGAGAGCAATCTGGCAGCCACAGTGCTGCCAATGTGTTTGAATTATATTAGCATTTCATTTTGAATTTATTTTGTCTATTTGTGCTCAGTTAATATAGTCCTGCAGTTTAATTCTCTAGTTCGGGACTTGGATACTGCAGGACTGTCTTCAAGGGGTTTCTGCCTACGCGATAAGATCTAGTGGGGAAAAGAACATTCAAGTCCCATCCTTGTGGTCTTGCAGTCATCAGGGGCCCCAATGGCATGGCTTTTTTTGCAGCTGTTCCTCTCCTTTGGAATAGTGTTTCATGTGAGTCGCCTCAACCCCACTGGCATTCTGGAAAGCCACCAAGGCCTTGTGGTCCTAGAAAGCCTGTAGTGGGTCCCCTCCCTGCAGTAAGCAAATGTTGCTGCTAGGATTGTTTTCAGTGGCTGAGAAATGGATGGAAGTTGGGTCTGGGAGGTTGGTTACTTCTTTTCCTAATTCTTTCTATTTCACTCTCATACCATTTGTAAACTGTTCAGAGCTTTTCTGGAATCAAGTGGCATATAAATTGCAGAAATAAACACTTAGTTTTTTGCATTTGTAGTTGATTTTACACTGCATGCTTACTGTGGGATTGTTACATTTTTAAATTGCCCATCAGCATTAGTTGTTTTTTTAAATTACCATATTAAACTGTGAAATAACACACACACACACAAAAACCCCACTTTAGGTACATTTAATAAATACATTAAAAAAATAACCTGGCTACAGAAGAGTCTGGAATCATAAGAGAGCAAGAAAATGACACCCAAACGTGACTATGGTCACTATAATCTGGGCTCTTACCTTATTTATTCCTATGAAACATTAATACTATTAGTGTCAAGATATGACATGTATTATATTACATTGAACAGTGCCCACATTATGATTTTTGTAAAATGGCATGAAATTGAATGCTGTCCATAAAGCTTCAAATATAGATTGTAAAAAATAGGAATAGCACATTTGCTCATATTAGGACTTCTTGTTAAAATGGTCCATCTGCTCAGCTCTGACAATATAAATGCCAATGTTTTAATACTGCCGATGTTTTAAGCGGAATTCTAAATTACATTCTTTCAGATCCAGATTCCAGCACTGCAGACAAAGAATAGTTGCCAACAAAATGGTAATCCATCTGTCTCAACAGTTGTAGCATCTCTCATTCCTTTCACATTATACCTGCTTTATTGTGTACTGTTCCACTGTCTGGACCTTTTAGTGCTTGCACACTATTTTAAGTGACTGGCCTTTGGCTGTAATAAATAATTAATTCATCCATTCTTGTGCTGGTAATCTGTGACAGATCTCCTGGCTTCTTAAAAACTGAAATGCATCACTAAGGATTGCCAGTGTGAGCGCAACAGTGATAGACATGGAAAAAGGTGTGGGGTGTTTTTGCTTTTCATTTCATCTCATTTTTTTTTTATTCAACTCAATGGGAAGAATGACTTTCTCAGTGGATCAAAAGGCAGCTTGATTGGAAAAATTGTGGCACTTTTCCTCTCCCAAACTCTACCCTTGTAAACGAACCCTCTGCAGTTACACTTCAAAAAAAAAACCAAACACCTCATCAAGGAATCAAAGCCAGATGTTCTCCCAATAATCTACTGTATGTTTTAGCCATTTATAGTTTAGCCATTCATGGTTTCAGTCCTGCTCTAATTGATAAACTAATTCCTTTGAATAATTAACAGTAGTGCATATATAAAGTTACAGATACGTACCAAGAATTTCTCTGATGAGAACTGGCTGGTCCAGAAATGCTGGTTGACTAATTGCATTACCTTTCACAGCTTTCACACGAATATGAAGTTTTTCTCCAGATATTAAACTGCGGATTGTGTAACGAATGGAAAGGAAGGGTTTATTGTTGGCAGTCACCCATTCTGTTGCTAGAGCAAAAATGTGGAAAAAGATCAGAAGCAAGCAATTCTGTAGCAAAGAACTAATATAAAAACCTGTTCAGGAACAATGAGACCTTTATTTAAACTTTAAATACTTATCTTCCAAGAGGTAGCCTTCTGAAATCTGGTGCTCTTCAGAGGTATTTGACATGGATGCCTGGGGATAATGGAAGTTGTAATCTAACAGAACTGGAAGTCACCAGGTTTGGAAATACTGAGAAAATCCACTCAGTTTACTTAAAAATGAGATTTGAAAAAGACTGCTGAGCACAGAAGATGTTTTTGACTAAGTATAGAGGAGATTGGGCTCTTTGAAATTATTTGTCACATGGAAGTACAAAGTCATGTTGTCTAATAAACCTGCTTACTTCTGACCAAATATACATTTTAATTGGTTAGATTTATAAATAGATATATCCCAGCTTTCCCCACATAGCAATCGCTGTTACAATTATTCCCCACAACAACCCTGTGACATCAAATGGCTGAGAAAGAGTGACGGGTCCAAAATTACACAGTGAGCTTCGACAGCCAAGGGTGAACTTGAACCAGGGTGTCCTCAGTCTTTGTCCAACACCTTAACCACTGCACTGCACAGAATCTTAGCTCTCATATTTTGTTTTGTTTTGTTTCTATTGCCTCACTTCCTTATTGTTACCATGAAAACTTTTATGTGTATTTAGACCTTCTTTTGTGGACATTTCTATCATGCTGATAAAAAATGTTGCTTGGTTCAAGGTTCACAGTTTCTAACCAATTAGAAATATAATCAGGAAGCAAATATACAACCCATTGATAATAGGCCTCCAAACATATCAAGTGGCTATACAATACAGTAATATATTCATACAAGCTGAAACTGGGTGAAATGAGATATTCCACAAACAATTTGGAGCACAGAAACTAATCTGCAAGCAAAACAAACAGCTAAATTCAAAATAATATATTTATGAGAAGTTATTCATCCTCCTGTATTTCTAACACCCTAGCTAATCAATCTATGTAAGCCATCTGCTTTTCAAAATGAAAATGGAGAATAATCAACTATTTCATCAATGCTATATGAATTTAGCAGATTTCACTCAAACAATCCTTATAAAAAGAAGAAAAATCAGCAATGATGGAATCAATCTATCATTAACTTACTATATATAGCTGCTCATAAATGAAATGTCCTAATCCAGGTTTTCCAAAGCAGATTTCATAAATTTTACTGCATGTTTCTTTTTTCATAATATACATACTTCTCTGTTGTGCTTCTGTAACTCTTGCTCCCCTGAGAAGATCTTGACAAGAGCATATCTGAGCTGAAAATCCTTGGATGATCATTAGAGGGCAGCAACAAGCAATCACTCTTTGCCACTCACCGGTGGTAATCTGGGTTTTTGCAGGCCAGATATGGTATGCCTAGGAGGGACATTATTGGCAGCTTCCATTATATGATGTCTAACATTCCTATGTAAGGGTTTGTTACAAAAATTCTATTTGGAAAGGGGGCATAATCATGCTCCACTGATGTAACAAAAATGCAGCAGATAACCAAGATTTGTATTTCCTGGTGTCTCTTATTTGAGTAATTCCACAGTTGAGAGGATTTTCGCACAACGTTCCTTGCCCCAGTGTGCAGCTTCTATTGCTTAGCAGTTGGACAGAAGCACTTCAACACTTGCAGAGTAAAACTTAGCTCTGTGAAATATCTTCCCACCTTACAGCTCTTCAAGAGAAAGTCTCATATCAAATTCTAGAGTTTATAGTCTTATAATATGGTCCTTCTAGCATATCTGCTACATAGCATCAAGGAGTAAGTATATAAATTGGTGATCAGGTGTGCTAAGTACTAGCAGGAGAACCCATTACTTTTTTTTTTTTTTGCACAACTGAGCAACAGTTTTCAAGATTTCAATGAACATTGCATGAAAACTTTCTCCCTCCCATCCTCTTCCCTTTGACTGTGGCTGCAACTATCAAGAGGAGAAGCGATACACTGCATACTATTTGATACACTAATGCATGCAGATTGTCATGCTTGCAAGGGAATAAAACCCAAACCTACCTCCATCCTTGCAGTACTCCACTACATATCCATCCAGACCAGAAGGGCCCACATTTTCAGGAGCATCCCATGTTAGTGTCACAGAGCTGTCATTTACATCCTCCACTGCCAGATTCAGTGGTGCACTGAAGGATGCTGCCACTACAAATATAAAAGCATTCATAAATCATTTTCCACCCCTACCAGTGCAACCTTTATGCCGTGCTAACTCACAGTTCTCCCTGAAAAGCTTAGCCAGACAATCTAAGAATATTTGCTGGTTACCATGAACACATGTACCACCTCCTTGCCTGTTGCACACAACTTTTAACTATGGTCAGTGTCTCAGGTGAATTTATGAGTAGAGAATTGTGCCATGGAATAATTTCTGTGGATTCCAACTGGCAAACGACTCAGACATTCTAGGGGCCCTTACGAGCACATATCCTATGCATGGGGATTTCCATATAACCAGACCCTCTAGTTGTGCTGAGTTTCCCACTCGGTGAAAGCTCTATGTATATATTTAAAACATTCTGTAAGAACAGACCCTTTCTCATATTCAACTGTACATCCAGTTATTTCAGAGCCACACTCAAGGCAGACGTCGATATCTGTGATTAAGAGTGGCTGTTGTACACATATTTTATTTAATGAGAGCTATGCATTCCCTAGATCAGTCCTGCCCAGCCTGATGGGTTCTAGATGTTTTGGTGTAGCCACTTCTAGAATTCCCAAGTATGCCCAATACAAAATCTAAAAGCTGTAGTTTTAAACCATCTGCAGAGTTCAAGGATGGGACAAGCTGACGGATATCAAAGACCTGACAAGCACTAGTTTGGGCTCACATGTTGCACTAAGATCATGGGCATCTGCGGGTGAAGGAGGGGCAAATGACATGTACCCGATGACATACTCAAACAAATGTCATGAATTGTGTGCTGGTGTCAGATGTCTTAACATAAGCATCTCCTTGCAGCATTTGTGTGCCTGTGTCATTGTGCACTTCGTCATCATTTTGGTGTCATTCCACTACAATGCTTATCCTTTCCAGCTAGCTTCAGGGGAGTTGTAGTCCAGCACAATCCTTTTGCTGGAGAAGACAATGATTTAAAAAAAAAAAAAAAAAAGGGTCACCAGCATCACAAGAAATGACCGGAATATGAGCGTTTTAAATTAAAGACTGGTTTTCTTCCTGGAACTCGAGTGGGATAACGGCCCCCTATTCACCCACCACACCACGCCATCATCGCATCACCTGGCTGGCCTAGAGGAAAGAGGACCACGCAGTCCTCCTCCCCGCCTCTTCATTTCACCACCTCCCGTCCGCCGCCCTCACCTTCTTCGGGCTTCTGCGAAGCTGCCTCGACGGGCAGGGCGCGCTCTGCCGCGGGCGCCGTCTGGCTTCTTGCTCCGGCCAGGTCAGGCACCGGGGGTTCCGCCGGAGCGGGTGGGCCTGCGGGCAGGGCGGCCTCTGGAGCCGCTTTGAGGTCAGACATCGGCGGGCGGAGGGGTTCCGTCCGCCGCGGGGATCAGCCGGCCGTTTCCCACCCGTGGAAGCGAGCTCCTGTGGGCGCTCTCCCTGTTGCTTCTACCGGAGGAGGCCGGTTTATAGGTCCAGGAGTCGCCCTGCGGACCGCCCCCGCCTCGCTCGCGGTGCCCCACCTGTCTGCACGGGAGGGGGAGCCCGGATTAGAGGGTCCGGCAGCTGCGAGCGGCGGATTCGGTAACTCCGCGCGGGAGTAGCTGCGGGATACGCCGGCTCTGCTCGCGGGGCAGTTTTCTAGGCAGACCTTGGCCGTGAAGTATCTATTCTTAATTCGTTCGGAGGAAATGTTGGAAATTAAAGGGCCTAATATGGGGAAGGACTGGAGCCTTCCACCCCTTTCTTTTGAAAATTCGTGCCCTGCCTTGAAATTCATGGGCTTGATGGATCTTCAGCAGTTTGGCATAAAACTCGAAGTGAAAGAAAGAAGATGGTGAAGGTAGTCACTGGCTGGACCAGGGCAAGGGACCGAGGTTCAAGTCTCGCTCAGCCATGGAAGTTCTTGGAGAAGCTTTGGGCCAGTCAGGTTTATTGCTGAGGGGAAAACTGGAAGAGCAAATGTTACATAAGCTGCTTGAGCTCCTGGAACAATGATGAGGTATAACCCTAAGAAATAAAATAAATATCTACTTACACACCTGCCTTCAGCCATACAGTCAATCATAACAATACCATTTCCCCTCTTAGATTAAGGTAGAGCCAGCAGGGCACAAGTGGTGTTTCTGAAGCCACTGTAATCCTTTTAGTATAGAATGAGCCTTTATTTATTTACTGACTTCGTTTATATATTGCCATTCTTTCAGAAATAACAAATACTGAAAATGAGAGACAGCCAAGGTACTTTGTGAAATACCTTGAAATATAAGGAACTTCAAAGTTCTCTAAAAGAACAAATTAAGAAGTACAGTGGGATAACTAAATCAGGTGATTTGACATTGATTGCCTTTGTTATATTTAATAGTACAGCTGCCTATTTATTATAATGAAAGTTCTGTGGGCTGATTGCAAAGTTACTTTAAACAGGAACCATTTCCAAGAAAAAGAGGAAAAAATATAGTAAATAAATAGCACAGGAAATACAATCAGTTAAAATCAAACTGAGTATAAAACTATAGAAATACCTATTTGATTTTTCTGTTTTCCGTCAGCCAAGGACCCAAAGTATCTTGCATAGGATGAAAAGAGCCTTAACTTTTTAACAATTGGAATTTATATTCTCAGAAAATAGGGGACTCAGCCCTTCGTAGCAACCTGTGGGACTTGATTTGCATTACTGGAGGCTCCCCTATATTCCATCTATTGTGCTTTCCTCCAGTCTATGCTAGCAGGCTTTGTCCTCTTTGCAGAGCTAGTAATGAGGCCAATGACTGATGTTGTCTTTACAGATGTGATACTGGACAACTTAAGGAAACTGATTGTTGGATTCTTCTGGTGTCACCTGCTGGTGGGGAAAACAACCACCAATAGTTCCCTAAGGGAGTAGGAAATATTTAATAGACAATTAGATCATGGGTTTAACCATTTGTCAAAACATGGTCCTGAGCTGCCAGTATTCTGCTTTATAAGGCAACAGGTACCCAACAAATCATCCATGGGATGAGTTGAAGCCTTGGCCTACTCTGCAGATCAGGTCCTGTAGATTTGCGGGTGATCACAGCCTGGTAAAGCAAGAGAGATGATAGCTCTAAACACAGCTAATTGGCAGGGGATAGTTGATGGCCCCTTTCCCATCATCAGTTGTTTATAAAGTTATTTTTGAAGACAGGTTTAGTGCGCCTCTGAAAGAATGCAAGATCTATGTTTAAACAGGTGACAGACAAGGGTGGGGGTGGACTAGCCTCTTGCCTGTCACCTATTTTTCAGGCTGGCAAAAGAAGTGGAGAGTTATTTTGAAACATGGATCTTGCACTCTTCCACAAGAGCACCAAACCTGTCTTTAAAAGTAGTCTGAAAACAGCCTGACTGGATTGGGTGGGCCATGTGGTGAAGCCCTAGTATCCCCCCATGCCCCTAATCTCTTGTCAGCTCTTTTTTGGGTGGCTGACAGGAGGGAGAGAGCTGGCTCTTTACCCAACAGTTCTCTGATTCCATTGTTAGGAGAAGAGGCAAACACTACTTTAAAACTGGATCAGGTAAATATGTATCCGAGGTAGGCTCAGCATGAGAAAAGGGCAGCATTGTAACAAAAATTTTAAAAGGTACTGGTAGGTTTGGCATGCTCCATTTCCCTTCTGTTAGGAAATGTTATCTTGTGGGACCTGAGTCATGCCTTCTCTGTCATAGCACCTGCCCTATGGAATGGCTTTCCCCTGGAGATCCAGCTGGCCCCAAACTTGTTGGCCTTTCATAAGACATTAGAGACCTGGATGTTTCCTCTGGCATTTTGGGCTGGGAAGTTGAACCAGCCCTTGTCTAGTTCTCTTCTTCATTAACTGGAAATGGAGTGGTTTTTAGACCGTGGCTAGGTTTTATCTTATTGTTTTGGATGTTGATTTGCAAATTATGTCCTGTTTTTTATTTTAATCCTCTGGGGGCCACCTAGAGTCATTGTTGTGAGATGGGTGGTGATAAAAATTGTTTAAATAAATAAAAACAGTTATGGGACATCTTCCTGTCATGGGTAAGGGGATGTGAGGATGAACCCTCAGGATGGCTCAAAAATCAACCTTCCCCCTTTTCTTTCTTTTTGGCATTTAAATATCTTACTTAATGAAGAGTTCCAAGAAACTCAAAAGCCTGTAACTATTATAAAACTACAGTTGGCATAATAACGTCCATATTGTCTGGGTTATAGTGGGGGTTTTTCCCCTCATTGCAAACAGTTTTACTATTTGTTTTGAATGAATTAATTTATGGAAGGAAAAACAACATACGTGTTTAAAAGCTCTGTATACACTGACATTAGAGTAAAACAAGGAACTATTCTTGTTGAGACAGATGCCGATTTGTTTTGTCTAAGGAAGTTTATAGGGAACAGGGTAGGGACTCTTTCATCTCCACTTCAGTGTTTAATTTCCTAGACACATGTCTTAATATAGTTCTAAAATCCTAACAGGTGTTTGATTTTATTTCCTGAATATTCATCTCCAATAACTCTGCTAAGAAGTGGCCAGCCAACAACTCTGCTATAGCCTGAGAAAGCAGTTGACATGGATATTAAAGGTCAAAAAGTTCAAACCTGACTTCTCTGATGGGATAAATCTAATTGGATTCATGTTGCTAAGTTGATGCTTTCTTTAATAACATTAGATTAGTCTCAAAGTTTAGCAATTGCCTCAAATGTAATTTGAATTTGCAAATTAATATATGAAGTTATAGTCTTCATTCAACACCTGGAGTACCATAGGTCCTCCATCTCATATAACAACACTATGAAATCTAAAACCTAAAATAAAGTGTGGGATCTTATCTTTATTGGGACAAAGAATTTTGTATAGTTTAAACTTTTTTTGTTTGGGGAATTTTTTCCCACATGTATTATGTTCCTGCATGTCTGTCATGTGCATGCTTAATATGTATCACTTGTGGGTTCTGTTAATTGCCCACAGAGATTGTCTAGGTTCACACAATAAGACAATATGTGGTTTGTTTTTTTGTGACTTAGCATATTTTATAAGCCTAATTATTTTGGTCTACAGCATAGTACATTGAGTGAACTCAAACAGTTGCATTTTATTCTATAAATCATGGGTAAACTAAGGCTAAGACCAATGTGCAAATCCAGACACTGAGAATATATCTAAGAAAATACTGAACACTTGATGACTGCATATTGCAGGGGAAGATCACATGGGCAACCTATCTTTCATAAAAGCCTGTTTGCTATTGATAGTCCCATTGACGAATGTTAGTTCATACATTTCTAGGCTAATAAGGCAGCATTTCCATGTCTGGTATCATTCATTTAGAGCATGGTGAATCATTGGTCAATCAACCAAGCCACTTTTCAGCATGTGTATGACACATAATTATTTATCTACCTCACTTTTGATCAATGATGGCAGCTGTGAGCGAGCCTGAGCTATACGAAGAATGTATCATTCAGGGGATTGTCACTTTAGTAAGACAGTGTATTCTGGCCTGCTCTCAGAATTTGGGAATATACTTTATGTATTCTCTTGTTAACAATTTCATCCATTGAAAAACTGAACTGACAGGGTAGGTTTAAGGTAATTGAATCTCACTGAGTTCTATGTGATTTTTCTAAATCTGATCAGAATAGGGAACCCTCGTTGAAATCCTCACTTAATCACGCAGCTTTTGGGGTCTTGAACTTGTCAATATCTCTCAGCCCAATCTATGCACAGGATTGTTGTGAGGATAAAATGAGACTCCATATCTGCCAACTTGAATTCCCAAAAGAAAGGTGGAATATAAAAATATTATATTTTGAACCCTTATTTGAAACAAAAACATTCATTATCAAAGGGGTATTTGTTAAAGTGTAATTAGATCTCTACTTCTTCATTTTTTTCTCTCTCTTAGGCTTCCAAAATCTGTTTTGAAATATACAGTTTAACTAGAAAGTGTTAAGGTACCAGACTAGAAACCAGGAGACTAAATAAATAAACTATATAATGTCAGAGAGAGCCAGTTTGGTGTAGTGGTCAAGGTATCAGGCTAGAAATTGGGAGACCATGATTCTAGTCCTGCCTTAGGCACAAAGCCAACTGGGTGACCTTGGGCCAGTCACTCTCTCTCAGCCCTAGGAAATAGGCAATGGCAAACCACTTCTGTAAAACCTTGCCAAGAAAACTGCAAGGATTAGTCCAGGCATTCACCAGGAGTCTACACTTACTTGAAGGCATACACATACAAAAAAAAAACCTGCCACAGAATTAAGTTAACAAAAGAAATAAACAAAAATTTTACAAGGCATCCAACCAGTAACTGGATTCGTACATTGTGCTAAGCTATAAACCCTTGTTTACAAACCATGCAACTTGCTAAGCCAAAACTAAACCTATCTCATGGTTTAGGGTGTTTTGTGAACCTCAGTGTATTACCAGTGTAAATCTGGTGATTTGTAACTGCCGTGTAGGCCTTTCCCAATCTGATGTCCATAAAATGCGTTGGGATTACTCTCAGAATTCCAGGCCAGCCAAGGCAGTCCTGGGACATCCTGAAAGCACCTCTCTTTTATCATCCTCCTCCTCTGGCCACCTGGGGGAGTTTGATTCTTCAAAATTCCTGGTTCTGTTGCTGCCACCTCCAATGTTTACCAAGTTAGACAAGGTAGGCTGAATATCCAAGAGCTGCTAAATTTTAACTTTTCCAAAAACATGGGTATCTTTAAGCAAAGATCCTTATGCTGTGAAATATTTGGACACCTGATGTTTCACCAAGCAAATAATGATGTGTACACAATATATCCGAATTTGGAGGCGAGTCTGGGAAATCTTCTTTATGGCATACATATATGCACACACCTCTACATGTAAACTTACACTGATTTTTAGGGAACGGGTTAGATCAAAATTTCTTTGTGATGTTTCTAACGTATATACTTCAATCTGCCAGTTGCTTCTACTTCAGAAGCCCCCTGTCTGGGCTTTCCATATGTGGATGTAGTATGTGGTAGAAGCCACACATTGAGCATTGCCATATCCATCCACCTGTTTGTCCTCACACAAGCTACCTCACTCCCCTGGCGTGAGGCAGCAGCTGGGAGCTCTAATAAGGGTCTGACGCATGGAAATGCTGCCAGGCAACTAAACTTTGTTTTTGAGGAGGTGGTCATATGACCTGTGTAACAGGTCAGAGTCTGTCCTCTGTCTCAGAAGTACATACATTGACTGACAGAAGACATCACTTTCTGTTTATAAAGTGGCGAATGCAAATCCTCTTCCTATTTCTGTTCTCCGTTTCAGAATCCCAACAACAAAAAGGAGACTTACTGACATCTGAGGACAGTCAACAAGGCACCGACTTGAAGTACAGTGTGTTCTCAGCTCCATAGAAGTATCCTTTTCTTCTGATGTAATGGCACAGGCAGTAGCCACATAATCACAGAATTGGGGGGAAACTCAAAGATCATCTCATCTACCACATGCTACAAAAGGAAATCCTAGTCTTTGTTTTAACTCCTCACTGGTGAGGCACAACTTCAGGGAGCAATGCTTTTAAGGAGCATTGAAAGAATATCTCCTTGCTCTAATTCCTTTCAAAATGTGCAGAAACAATGGGAGAGATGAAGGCCCTAGACAACTTTTATGTGTTAGTGGAGAAGCCTGGAGTAGGTATGTGCATATGCATAGAAATGATTGATTTGGTAGTTTTCAGTTCACACATCATGTTGAGCCACAGTTTGATTTCTTTTTTTTTTTCTGGATTGGTATGATGTTTGAACTCAGCCAATGTTTACATGTTAATGATGAGCTGCATTCTCCTAGCTTTAAGTATCCATGTGCAATTAATGGTATTGCAGGATCATTTCTCTGTTTTGTTGACTCTTTGTTCTTATATTTAGGGGAATGGTGGAAAAAAAATTATCCCCCTTTCAGTATCCAGTAGAGTCAATGAGGACTGCTTCAGCCAAATGTTTATTTGTAAAATACATATCCTCCTTTGCTTTAACTCATCATATCCAAACATGGGGACTCGCCTGGATAAAATTCTACTACATCAGTTGCATGCAGACACAGTATCTTACAGTACTTGAGTCTGTGAACATTAATTCCTTTGACCTGGTTGATGATCTAATATTGTTTATTCATAGCTGCAATTTCAATCACACTTGAACACAGTGGGTCCCACTTTTAGTCATTATGTGTGGGTTTATTCTGTGTGCTCATATTTTTACAAGAACATATTGTGATCCCAAATATATGGGTTAATGCCAAATAATAGAAATGTTTAATCGCTTAAATGACAAATTACAACGGAAAAATTAAGTTGGGATCATGTATCTCTGAATGCACTACCATCTGGAACGCATTCCATAAACATTCAAACATGCTTCTGGGTGAATTGCTAAGCTGTAAACATTAAAAGCTGGGGATCCATTAAGAAATGGATTGAAAATAAAATTGCCTAAATTACGATGACCTCAGACAGATTTGTGATATGTCCACATTTGGAATACTGTGTATAGTTCTAATCACTGCATTTGAAAATGATTAAAACAGCTGGAAAAAGTTCAGAATAGAGCAAACAGAATTATCAGGAATCTCAACCATATCCTTATGAGAAAAGGTTAGAATGCTTGGAATGCCTTTGCTCAGAAAAAAGGTGATTAAGGGGGACATGATCAATGTGTATAAAATCATGAACGTCATAGAGAAAGTAGACAGGGAAAATGGATAGACACGTTTTTCTCCTTCTCTCAGAACATTAACACTAAGGATCATCCAAGGAAGCTGGAAGGAAATTTGGAACCAAAAAAACAAAACAAAACACCCTTCTTCACATAGCACATAATTAACCTGCTGTGTTCACCACCATATAATGTGGTAATGGCCACTAACTGGCACAGCTTTACAAGGGGATTGGATAAATCATGGAGGAGAGGCTATCAAAAGCTAGTAACTTGAGACTCAATGGTACCTTCAAGTTGAGGGCAGCATATCTTCAAATACAGGGGAACAGCAAGAGAGGGATACGTCTCTATCACCTGCATCTGAGCACCCCAGAGCATCTGGTTGGCTCCTGTGAGTAACAAAAGCCTGGCCAGATCCATCAGGGCTAGGGTTAGGGTTATGTTCTTATGTTCTTAAAATGTCCTGGAACAAGAGAATGAATGTCAGTGATGTTGCTGGTTGAGAAGCAATAGCTCATATCACATGTAAACTAAAATAGCTCCAGAACAATGTATTATCTCTTTCTTGAACTGTAACCTCATTTGGATCAGATAATATAAGAAACAAAGAAGTTCCCCAAAACAGAAGTCCACAACTAAAAAATACTTTTGAAAAACAAACCTATGATTTTCAGGTAAATTCGGCCTACAAAGAAGATGACACAAATAGAACTTATGATTTTTCTGAAATATGTAGTTTTCCTCCATGAATGGGGTAGGGAGTGGGGATGGAGATGAGGTTTCCTCAGCTTTGGCTGGTGCAGCAGTTATGACTCTTATCTGGATCAGGTGCCCTGGTGATCACATCTTGATCACCACTTGGTTGGAATACCGTAACTTGCTTTATGTGCTTTAGGAGATGACCCCAAAGCTACAACTGGTACAAAATGCAGTGGCAAGGTTACGGGCAGAACAATTCCATCAGTGTAAAATAATACCTATTTTAAAGGCACCGTACTGGTTGCCAGTAGGCTTCCAAGCCCAGTTCAGGATGTTGGTCATTATAATTTAAAGCCCTACATGGTAAGCCACCAGAGTGCACGAAGCAATGCCTTGCCAGAGTAGAATGAGCCCATTCAGTCCAGTCATCAAGAGAGGGCTTACCAAGGTAGACAAGGAAGCAGGCTTTCTCAATAGTAGCCCCTGCTTTATGGAAGTCTTTCTCTTTGTCCTGAGGCATATATGGCCCCAGCCTTCCTTACATTCTGAAAGCAAGTGGAAGCGTCTTATGATATTGTGCCTTTGGCCTCAGCTGACTGCACCAGTCCAAGTTTTTACTGTATTTGCTCAGTTAGATTATTTTATTGGAATTTTGTTTTTGCAGTTTGCTGCCTAGAGTTGTCTGTGATTAGGACAGATTAGAAATACTGTTAATGCAAGAGTTTATGGTATTGAACTTTGTAAGAATGATTTTGAAAAAAAATTGTGTACAAATGATGAACATGTAATTGCGAAAATGTTGAAACTTTTACTGAAATTTGAAACAGAAGAACAAGTGTAAGAATGTATGATAAAGTGGGCCAAAAATGTTGGTTATAATGTACAGATTGAACAATAGAAAAATATCTGGTTGAAAGGATTGAAATTTACATTGTGTTATAATCTTAAAGATCATTTTTATAAAATTATGTACCGTTGGTATATGACACCAGAGAAATTGTCCAGAATGTATAAAGGCACTTCAAATTTATGTTGGAAATGTGAACAACAAGAAGAGACGTTTTATCATGGTTGGCGGATGTGTAAAAAAGCTAGAAAATTTTGGATTCAAATACATACACTGATTCAGAGGATTTTACAGATTAATATACAATTGAGACCAGAAGTCTTCCTCTTGGGACTGATGGACAAACAGTTGGAAAAAAGTCATGGAGCTTTTTGTATGTGATAAGTGCAATGAGATTATTGTATGCACAAAGATAGAAACATTTAGCAATACCTACAATGGAGGAATGGTTGGTGAAGATGACGGAACTTGCGGAGATGGCCAAATTGTCTTATTCGATTAGAGGAAAGACAATATCTATGTTTATTGCTGATTGGAAAGCCCTTATGGACTTTTTGCGTAAAACAGAAAAAATGAACTTATAATTTATAAGTTCATAAGGGTCCAATTGCGGGTCCAATTCAAGGTGCTGATTTTGATCTTTAAAGTCCTTCATGGCATGGGGCTGGCTTACCTGAGGGACCACCTCTCCCCGATTACATCTGCCCGTCCCATCAGGTCTGGCAGAGAAGGCATGCTGCGGGTCCTGTCTCAGGGAATTACATGTGGCGGGTTCCAGGAGGCGGGCCTTCTCTGCTGTGCACCCGCTTTGTGGAATCTTTTTATGTGTTTATTCTTTTTAGTTGTTGTATGCCACCCAGAGTCACTTTGTGTGAGATGGGCAGCTATATAAATACGACAAATAAATAAATAAATTTATGGTTTTGATGATTAGACAGGATAGATAATAGAAAGAAGAGAGTCATGATGTTACTTTAGAAAAAGAGGTAAATTTATAATTGTACTTATAATTGCTGTAGAGAAGATCAGAAGCCACTTCTTTGTATCTTTTTTCTTTTCTATTTTTTTCTTTCTTGCACTTTTAGCTTTCTCTTTGATTTGTTTCTTTTTCTTTTTTCTTCCTTACTTCATAATAGTTTGCATTAATTTTTACTTTCATTTTTAAATTTTTTAATAAAATTACATGAAATTAACATCCTTTTATTCTGTTTTATAACATCCTTTTATTCTCTGTTTTGTTTTGCTTTTTATATTTTTAATGTATTTATTTATTGTTTTTAGCTTTGTTGTACACTGCCCAGAGTTGCCTATGGTGAGATGGGCAGCTATATAAATTGGTTTAATTAATTAATTAATTAATTAATTAATAACTGTTAATGCATGCATGCATTCATGCATACCTCAGGAGAGCACCAGCTAGTGGAAAAACTGCTTTTGAGGAGATGTGGAACAAAACATGTTGCTGAATTGGGCCCAGACTTGCACATGTTTGGAACAGAAATTGTAAAATCCCTCTGTGATATTCCAGGGGTGCTTCCATGTGAGGCTAGTGTTGATATAAATGGCTAATGAGGACAGAGCCAAAGTTTCTCTGCTCCTAATTGCCTTTTCTAATAACTCTTCTCTTCTAAAAGGGCAATTCCTTACTAATTTGTGCGTAAAGTACCATTTGATCTATGGGATCTTCTGTGCAAAAGTTCTATTGAATGAAAAACTCTAAGTTAATTATTGCTGTTGGTAGACATCCTTTGGATTTTCTGTTTTAGGTACTTAAAAAAATATTGGGTTTACGTTAGTTTCAGCTGAACATATTCAAAATTAGTGGGGTGATACTAAATTAGTGGGGTGGTACTGTTTATTATCAACTATTTACCTATTGTATTTTTATTTTAGACAATTATGTCTTCTTAATCAGCACTCAAGATTGAAAAAAGAGACAGGACTTATCTTCAAGTCTGCTACCTAAAAAAGTAAGAACTGAAGAGAAGAATGGAATAAAAGAAGTTTGGTTCTTCAGACAAGTTATACCCGAGCTGAGCAAAGTCTTTGCTAATGTTCTTTATTAACAGTGGTTGGTTGTGCCCTTCAGAGCTTTCCTGCTCCAGAGTAATGATCTGCAGAACCTGAGTGTTTTATCCAATAGTGATCTTCCTCAGTAAGGACAATTGCATATTAGGAGCTCTTGGCATACTGGTTGATATAGTGCCTTTTAGATTCTGCTCACTGACAGCCCTGCTAAAGGTGAGAGAGCATTAGTTGAAGTAGTTACTAAAGAGTCTAAATGCTGTGGGACTCTGCCAAAGAATGTCCTTGCAAGCATGTGAGGGATGAATTCCACTTCACAGTCTATAAAGTCCTTTGAGGTCCTGTTGGGTGACAACTGCAAGAATGCAAGGGATTCACATTATTACCTAGCCTATATCATTGGGAGCCCATCTTGGAAATCTGGATTCTAAACTTATTAAAATATTTGTTGATATGGAAAAGGAAGGGGAAGAAATCTCCTTGCTGTTTACTTTTAATTATGTCATCTTGGCCAGCCATGATGGATTTTACAAAAAATATCCTTGGGTTTCCAGCCAACCAATATATCTAATGGAGAAACATAAGGCTAAGTTTTCATGGCAGTCTTTTGTTTAGATGTCAGTTTTTCAGTTTATTATTCCTTTCCAATTCATTGATGGTCCAGTGCTGATGAGCACAGTAAACTGCTTAGACACCCCCACACACACCTACAATGCCAGCACATTTTTTTACTTGTTTAGCTTATATGTGGAAATGCAGAGTTAATTCTCCTGCCTTCTCTGTTTCATTCGCCTATAGAAATACTCCATTAGAACTAACATCTGGGCAGGAACTACTGGGGATAATGGTCCTCATATTTTCCATAGAGATACTACAGCACTAATCCCCATTATAACCCACTGAGGAACCCCTTTTGAGCATATGACATTTAAAAGTTTAACAACTGATCCCAACTGTTTGTGAACTACAGCTAGCAAATAGGCCAATAGCTAAAGATAATATATTTTCTAATCTTTTAAAATTCCATAAATAGAAAATAATGCAGTGTAGAAAATGCATACACAAACACAATACTATTGTTTTCCAGCTGCTTTTATTTATATTCAAGTTTTGCTCATATTTATGGATGCTTGAACCCTGACATTGACACAATAATCAAACATGTTTGTTGCCAACTTTGTTTTGACAACTTTTACTTTCAGCAACTACATCTATAAAGTCTAAGGCAATTTCTGAGATTGTTAGGATTGTTCCTCAAGTCCTCGTACATTGAAGTATAGATGACTAACAGTCTGTGCCAGTCCACCGGCCTCTCCCCTATCAACAGGAAAACAAAGAGCTTGTTTTGCATTCTGATCCATTTCCCCTCATCCAGAAGACAACTGGCACGGCGTGTGGTTTATGAGGCTCCAGGTGAGCTACACAAATCAGCCGGGATCTGCAAAGCTAGAGAAGGAAAGAAGAAAACAGTACACAGAGACACTCCAGCTGATACCTGATCCCACAAGCTCCAGAGTAAACTTAGCTTGGCTTTCTGATGGTGAGGCACACAGTAATTTACTGCTTCAAATGCCAACAAATACTTAGGGATTATCAACACTTATTAAGAGGTTCAAAGGAGAGTTTCAAACTGATTGGCCAAGAAGCTCCCCCTCCCTCAGGCTAAATCATTATTTCCTGGCAAACCTAGGCAGGAGGCTTATCCAGCCTTTTCATCACTGCCATTTGACCAGGGACTCTTGGGGGCAGAAGTAATGTCTTGTAATGACACTCAGTTTTCCTGGCTTGAAAATGATTCCACAAATGGAAGGGCCACAGAATTTCACAAACTCACTGGAAATGTAATAGGATTTGTCTTAGGGCTACAAGTTTTGGGCTACAAAAGCTAGATGACTATGAGATGGTAGCAGTGAGATACAGAAACTCTATTTGCTGCCATCTAGTGCAGCCCAGATACGGTAGCCCTGATTTCTCATCATCTGTCCCCCGTTGCTGAGACCTTATAACAGCCATTTGTAACAAGCATTCCAGTTGTATTTAATACACAGATACTGTATAAATGAGGTTCATGCATTGCACTAAGCCATGATTTGCTTTAACTGTTCATTGAAGAAGGTATAGCAGCTTAGTTCCCACATAATATTAAACCATAAATCATGGTTTATAGGCCATACTAAGCCATAATGTGGTTTGTTTACTTTTGATTTTATTGTGATTTATTCACCAAACATGATTCAATTATGATTTACTGCAATGTGAAAGTTCAGAAACTGTCTTAGGAAAACACTGAATATTGTAGTGGTTTTTTGATTGATGAATAATTGTAGTTAATCCAAAACACAATTGGCTGATTTCTTGATAAGCTTGGGCAGAGACTGGGGAATATAATGGATATGATGGAAAATAAGCTAATCTGCAAGAATCCAGGCAGACAGCAGAGCCCACCCACATTGCTCCATTTTCTTTCATTCTCAGCTAAGATTTCCCCAGCTCTGTCCTCCAGCATCTCTCACAGCCAGGTAAGGAAAATACACCATATATTAGGGTTCCAGAACTGGCTGCAAAAATATGGGTGACCGCAAGATGCAGCAAAGAGTTAGAATTGCTGTACAGTACAAAAGCACACATCATATATGAAGCATTTTTAGATGTATATTTAAGTTCAGAATAATTGCAACATGGAATCCATTCATGTATTCAGGGATGTCAGCAGTGTGTGGTCAAAAAAAGGCAAGATATAGTGCAAAAACACTATATAAAGTAACAGTGCAATTGAAGCTCCATCTAGTTTTTATGTGTGTCGCACATGTGACACACAGAGAAACCAGGCAAAGCTTCAATTGCTCCATCATGGTCACCATCTTGACTTGTTTGACCACACCCTGCAGACATTCCTGTATGTATTCTTATTATGTTATATTATATTGTATATCATACTTGTATACTTTCATTCACTTTGCCAACATGCAGTTTCATTGTGGCTACCCTGACATCATGTGGTGAAAAATATAATGCATCAAATAAATTCACTAGGATTGTGTTTTTACATTTAGTAGAGCCCAGTTCCATCAGGTTTTTTTTTTTAAGTCAGTTATATTTAAATAAGACTTCAGATTTCTAGGTTGTTATTAGATGCTTATTTACTAAGTGACACAGCACTGAAAAATATTATATTGGTCATAAGAAAAATGTCAAAATCTGTATTAGGACAATTTCTTTACAGATAGCGCCCAGCTTAAGAACACCCATTTTACAGACAACCCATAGTTAAGAACAGAGCCTATTGCAGCAAAATTTGAGTTAAATATACAATGGTTCAAATTAATTACACAATACTACTTATACAGTATTATACAATAATACTGTTCCGACTTAATACAAATTCAACTTAAGGACAGACCTTGAGAACAGAACTCGTTCTTAAACTGAGGACTATCTATATTAGTCACAGAATTGACTACCTGTAAACTCCTGAGTCACAGAACTGTGAGCAAATGTTTCACTTCTCCAGAACAATTCAAAGAGAGAATGTAAAGAAAATAAACATATATACTCAAAATCGGACAGTGCAGAAAGAAATGGCTGTTTAAGCAGTGAACTGCATTTATTGCTATTTTGGCTTGGATTTGGAATTACAGACATTTGAATAAGATCCTTAGATGCTGAAATGATTGAATTCACCTATCATGGTAAGCCATAATTTGCTAAATTATGATTTATTGAATAGAGCACAATTGGCTGAGTTCACACATCATTCTAAGTCATAAACCATGATTTAAAATCATAGTAGCTGAGTTTTCACAACATGCTAAGCCAAAACTACAAACATAGTGTTGTATGATGTATAAACCAGGTGCTTCTGAGTTGCACCAAGGACTTTCCCAAGAGTTCTTGAGAAGAATTATTTCTTTAAATAAATAATTATAAATTATTTGTTTTAAAAAAGATTATCTATTGTTCCACTGTTGAACTGTTGTTACAGAAAGTTTTTCTTATCATTCTGCTAGAATCTGCTTTTCTGAAATTTAAGAAAGTTTCCATATTCTGTACAGTATTCTGGAATGATAGAGAACAGATCATTACCTTCTTTTAAGTGACATCCTTACAGATACTTGAAGAGTGCTATTATGTCCCTCTTCCGTATGATTTTCTCAAGGTTAAACATGCCCAGTTTCCTCATTCTTTCCTTGTAGAATTTAGTTTTCAGTCCTGCATCATCCTTGTTGCATTTTTTGTATCAGTTCTAATTTGTCTAACTCCTTCCTAAATTGAATTTCTAGAATATGGACATAGTATTTGAAGTGGGGTTTGACCAATGCAAAGCCACATCCATGACCCTGTGTGACTGGCATCAATATAAAGTTGGCTATAAAGTTGATATGCAGATGTAAGAAATGAGTAAAACAAAGAATTAGAGGTTCCTATATTGCTTAAACAATGGGAAAGTATCTTAACTTCTATACCAAGAGTATCAATGGACCTTAAACTACAACTTATACAACAAAAATAATATTTAGAATTTATTGGACTCCACTACATTTGAATAGAAAAGGTCAGTCTAAGACAGCATTTTGTTGGAGATGTAATAAGGATAATGCTTCTTTAAAACATGTTTTTACAATGTCCTATACTCACTAAATTTTTGGAGAAAGTAGTAGGGTATATAAACATGAATGTGCAACAAAAGCTAAAATTTTCAGGGGATAATATTCTTTTGAACTATATACCATATGTGGAATTTGACATCTGGACAATGTAAATGCATTCTCTGTGCCCTTACTATGGCCAAAAGACTGATATTGCAGCATTGGAAAGATAAATGTATGGCCCCATTTATTCAATGGATTGAAGACCTGATTACGCTTGCCACCTATGAGTGGATTGCCTATAGACGTAGACTTTGTATGGACAAGTATAATGAAATATGGAACTCGTTTATACAAAATACAGTAGGTTAATGACAAATGATAGTTATACCAATGTATTAGAAATAAATATATAAGTACTTGAATAATACTTACATTAGATAAGTATATATAGAATTGTAACTGTTATGATATATTACACTTTGGGGGGGGGGGTTCTGTGGATTTTTTCATTTTTTTAAAGCAATTTTTATGCATTGTTTCTCTCTCTCTCTCTTTGAGACTGTATCTGCATTATAATTGTTTTTGTGTTTTATTTCTTTTCTTTTTCTATTATTATTTTAAAAGCGATAGATAGATAGATAGATAGATAGATAGATAGATAGATAGATAGATAGATAGATAGATAGATAGGCAGGCAGGCAGGCAGGCAGGCAGGCAGGCAGGCAGGCAGGCAGGCAGGCAGGCAGGCAGGCTACCCATGTATGTCACGGACAATGTATGCATCAGTACCTAACCGGGGGGATTATTCCGTATATTTTAGAGAGCTTTTTCAATGGATGGGTTTACATGTTATACTAAGCTGTGGTTTGTTGAATAAATCATAGTTTTGGGGTTCACAAATTGTGCTAAGTCTTAACATGGCTTGTTTGATTTTTGTCTTTATCATGATAGTGAATTCAGCCATTGTGATTTATAAATCATGATTGATGGCTTATGTAACAGGTGAACCTGGCATATTAGCCTGACTCTATAACTGCACTGCCATATAATTAATAAATGAGCAACAAAATACTAAAAGATATTTGGTCTCCAACTTCCCCTTTTTAGTAAGGTAGAGAAGATTTAGGCAAGGTGGTTGAGAAAGTAGTTGGGCAACAGCTTTAGAAAATAATGGAGGAAGTGAATTATCTGGATACATTCCAGGTAGGTTTCAAGCTAAGATACAGTGCTGAAATGACATTGGTTGCACTTGCTGATTACCTTTGGCTGAGCCAGGATGGGTGTGGTGCAACTAACCTTGTGCTCCTTGATTTCTCAGCAGCTTTTGATATCACTGATCATAGTATCCTTCTGGAATGACTGCAGGGATTGAGAATGCGAGGCCCTGTGCATGGCCACAGGACTTGATGTTTTCCTCCCTCCTGTTCAATATCTGTATGAAACTACTGGGTAAGGTCTTCCATCATTTGTACCCTAATAAAACTCAATTGTACTTCTTGACCCCAGACTGTCCAAGTGTTGCTGTCAATGTCCTGTCTCAGGGTGCGGAAGCTGTGTGAATCTGAATGGGAAGTAACAAGTTCAGGCTCAATCTTGACAAGACCAGGTGGCTGAGGATATTCGCTCCCCACCCCACCCACAGTTCTGGGGAGATTCCATCTCTTGTCTTGGATGGGGTAGTACTTCCCCATTCAAGACTGGTGCACAATCAGAGGGTTGTCAGAAGGAGCAGGTGGCAGCTATGGTCAAGAGAATGTTGGCAGAGATCCATCTAGTGTACCAGTTTTGTTTATTTTGGGATCAGGAGGCCTTCCAGATAGTCACTCATGCCCTAATTGCCTCACAAATGCACTACTGCAATGTGCTGTATATGAAGTTGCCCTGGAAAATCACTTGGAAGCTACAGCTGATGCAGAATAAGGTGGCAGGGGCAGTAATGGTCACTCCATGGTATGCTCATGTGACACTATTGTTCCATGAACTGCACTGATTGCCACTTGGCTTCTGGGTGCAATTTAAGGTGCTGGTTACCATCTGCAAAGCTCTTCATGCACAGAACCTGGTTATTTTGAGGGACCACCTGATCTCTGATAACGTCTACCTTTCTGACAAGATCAGGCAGTGTGGTTGCCCTTCTGGTACAGACAGTCCCCTACTTGCAAACTTTAATGTTGCAAACTTTTACCGATATGAACAAGATGGACCCAGAAGTCAGAACTGGAAGTTGGGCTGGAAGTTGGAACCAGAAGTCAGGAGAAGGCAGGAAAGGGCAGGCAATGGCAAACCACTTCTGAAATCATGCCAAGAAAACTGCAGGGACTAGTCCAGGTAGTTGTCAGGAGTCAACATTGACTTGAAGGCACACACACAAAGTCAGAGTATTAGGATCAATAGGAATTTGTAGGGTGGAGGTCTGATGTGTATTTTTGTGCATAAGCAAAATGGTGGACAGATCAAAACCATGCACCTAAAATTATAAACATGAAAAACCATTTCCTGCAGCTGATGAACACTGTTTTGTATTTATCTATACTTGAAACTATGGAAAAGGAGATTGTAGATATGGGACACCTGTACTGTAGTATGCATGCATGTTGTGTGATTTAGTTAGCTTTGACTTAGTATGTTATATGCACAATTGTAATTTATTTGATCACTATGGATCAACACAATGTAACAGGCACCTCTAGCAAAGAAAGCTTCAGAGATCCCCATTAGAGCAGAACAGAAACACAGTTGATTGCAACCTAATTCCTTTCCTCTCTAATTAGAAAACCCAGAAGACACATTGACTAAATTTCTGTATGAGCACAACTTCCTTCCCCTGTGAGGTTAACTACACAGGAAGAAGCTTGCTAGAGGCTTTTTGTTTCAGAGTCTCCCCAAATAAAGCTTAAGAGATGGCAGGTCTTTCCCTGAGAAATGTTCAGAACTCAGCAAAGAATCATACGCAGGTCTCTCTCTCTCTCTGATCAGTAAGTAGTTATGCAGACTGTCAAAATTTTGATTTTATTTTGGATGTGCTCAAAGCTTTGCCTGTCTCCTTTCATAACTACTTTCCCATGCAGGTTGATTGACATTTTGGATGAACTCAACTCTGAAAATCCAATTCTTTTTCTCTAAGCCTGGCACCCTTATATATTTATCTTTATTGTTGCATGTTTTCAAATGAAATATATACTAAGCAGACATTTTGGTTGCCAGTTTCTGTTCAGGGGATTGTAACTTGCTAGCATGCCTTAGATAGTTAGGTTGTTGCAAACTGACTACCAATTACTGGGCTTGCACTTTCTGCTAATAAAAGAAAGTACTAGAACAGTTTAAGGCATTCTCCTCTTTGTTCCCATGTCCTTGGTTGGGGAGGGGATGAAGAAGTTAACGGTAATACCAGTGAAAGACATTTTCATTGCATTTACCCTGGATTGTCTTGCTTGAGCAGGATAGGCCCAGTTTTGGGGCGAGCTGGCCACCACTTTCATAAACCACTGCATAAAATAGATCATACCATAACATAAGCAACACTTAACACTTTGGAATAAATTGTTTAGTTTCTAATGTTTCAAAATTTCTGCCTTTGCATATGAGCATTTCATATTAGGATCCTATGCAAGACATTTGTATTTTGCCATAGTGAGGTGCTTTGTGCTACAGAGGTGAAGCACAGCAATGATGGGATATGCCTTGCAAGGCACTTTGTATTATTTTGGGAGCCTACTGGTAGCTGGATGTGTTAAGAGTGCCAGAAAGTGAATCAACGTGACAGCTTCTCTTTGCTCTTAGAGGGGAGGGTTTCATTCTTTAACAAAGCAGGGGTGTTTCACTTAAGCGTCCTTTCAAAGCTTTGCACAACCTTATTCTATATAGTAAGAAGTAAATCCATTTACATTCAATAGGTTTTACTGCCAGGTAAATGGGTATAGGATTATATCCTAACAAGATAGGGCTGGGTATGTTTAGGGGTCTACATGAAATCAAAGCATGAATCAAACACATTGTGACTTGGAAGTTCAGCTGAATCATTGCAGGCAGGTCACAGTTCAACTGGATTATACCCTGGAACAGTTTGGTTGTTTTCAGATTTGAGTATGTGCCATCAAGTCATTTTCAACTCCTAGCGATCACAGAGATAGATTTTTTTCATGATGATCTATCCCTAACCTGTTCTTTCAAGTCTCCCAATGGTGCACTCCTTGCCACAAACTGTGTAGGGAAAGGCTGGTGCTCCTTGCCCCTCTCTCTCCTCAGCCTCTTAGCCCACTGGTTTTTTTTCCAGCATCTTCCTTTTTGGGCCACACCCTGGTTGCTGTTGTGTATTGTTGCCACTCTTGGATTCAAGCACAGCACATCCAACCAGCCTGGATGAGCCTATTGCATATGTTGCACTGACATTCAAGGTTGGTGGCAACACATGGCGGTGGTTCTGGTTAAGAGAAGATGGGGAAAGGAAGCTGCTGGGCAAATCAGAGGATGATAAGGTGGGCCATTTTTCCAGTGCCTTCCTTTCCTCACTTACCCTTAGATAGCACCACACATCATAGTTAAAGTGTGGTACATCCAGCTATCCCTTCCCTTATCTTCCTGGTGCTTTCATTTTCCTATCACCCCTTATCCATTGCTATACTCAGTAACTGATGCTCTTCTCTTCCCACCCCAAAATATTTCTGCCTAAAACATACAGTGTGGATCTACAACCAGATAAAACACACGAGTTTCAGTCTGGGCATGAACCACCCAAACTGTCTATTCCATGCACTAAATTGCTCATGCGTAGAATGTACTATTGCACATCCTTACAACAGTAACCACCTTCTGTTAAAAGGGGCTTACTCCCAGATACACATCTTTAGGGCTGCAGCATTGATTGTGAACTTATTACACAATTCAGAGTGCATGAACATAAAGCATTAGGCCAGAATGTGGTTTGCCTGGTTTGGGCTAAGGATGTTCTGCAAACACATCCAGTGTCTCCACTGGATATTTGGGCTTTATTTGCCATACAGCAACTATGTTAATGCAACATGCTAAGCCATGGGTAACTTAACAGTGGTTTATAGAGTAAACTACATGGTAGGGTTAATGTAACACGTTGAACTGCAAATAAGGACACCACGTTTTAGCTCAGTGTATTCTGTGAACTGAATCTGTCCTAGGCTGCCTAAACTGACCTGCTACAACAGTTGTACAGAACCTGAAAGCAGGGTTCACACACATAATCTCTATCAATATTGAACTGGATGAAGCCTTTATTTTTTGTTCTTTCGAGTCAGTTTTGACTCCTGGTGACTGCCCCTGCAGTTTTCTTGGCAAGATTTTAGAAGTGGTTTGCCACTGCCTCCTTCCTAGGACTGAAAGGGAGTGATTGGCCCAAGGTCACCCAACTGGCTTTGTGCCTAAGGCAGGAGTAAAACTCACAGTTCCCAGTTCCTAGCCTGATGCCTTAACCGCTACACCAGACTGGCCCCTAGATGAAGGCTAAACTGAGTCTAACTCCCTACTTGATACAGGAATCGACATTAAAATTTCCCTGACAGAGGGTGGTCTTTCCTTTGCTAAGTAACAAATACAGCTGTTGAAGCTTTTTCTAAAATTCATTTGGTATCTGTCTTCCTATAACTTAAAGCCATTATTTTGTATCCCGCAATCTGGGACAATAGAGAACAAGCCTTATCCTTCTGTGTGATGTACCTTCAGGTACTAGTAGAATAGCAACATATCTCCATTCAAGTTGTCTTAACAATAAACATTCCCAAATCATTTAAACACCCTTTATAGGAATTCTTCCTAAGCTGTAGAGCCTAGAACTGGAGATAATACCTGAGGTGGTTCTGACAAACTCTTCTGCCCCAGAAGTAGATATCCTTGGCCATCTGCGTAGGCAACTATACCAAACACGACTGAACTTTAAACAAACTAAAAACAGTCTTGAAAGATAATCTGTGCATGCCTGTGGTAAAAGAGCAATGCTGTTCTGGTCTTTTACAGGTCTTGCTGGTCAGAAACAAGCAAATGACTTCATGACCTTTGACCTCTGCTGGAGTAAACTAAGTCATAGAGACTGTGGAAACAGTACACCAACATATTACAAAATGTAACTATTACTTCCTGTGATTTGGAAACTACCTCTTTTGATGCAATCTAATGTTGCATTTGCCTTTTTTGTAGCAACATCATACTGCTGACTCAGATGCAGTTTGAAATCAACTTTTCCAATATTTTTTTCACAGAGCCAGATATCCCCCATCCTAACTCAGTGTATTGGAACTCTATTTCCTAAATGAAAGCTTTTGCATTGTCTGTTAGATTTTATTATGCTATTCAGTCCATTCTCTACTCTATCAAGACCAATCTGAGTTTTTGGTTTATTTGGCTGTCCCACTCAGATTGTATCACTGGCCAATTTGATAAGCATTATTTCCACTTCATCCAAGCCCTTTAACAAAAATGTTACAAATACAGGACTCAGGACCTAATCTTGTGGCACACCATTTAATACCTCATTCCAAAAATCCAAGTGAGTATTCTTTAAGTATAATTGTCAGCTGTGTATCCAATAGATATGCCATTCAGCCCATATATTTTGCTAATCAGCTTGATTAGCTTGCTAATCAGAATGTCATGGCTCCAGCATTTCCACAATCGAGTAAGGAAGCTACTTAGTCAAATAATGAGATCAGGTTAATATGACCAGACATTTTCTTGACAAATTTATGATTTGTTTAATCCTAGTTTATTGAATAAATTACAGTTGGATAAGCTTGTATGACATGCTAAGCCTCAAACCATGCTCTATGAACCACAATAGCGAGGTTCACTTAAAGTACTAAGTTGAAACCAAACCTATAACTTAACACATAAAGATAACTAGAGATTCCACAGCCAGATCAATCCACTACTGTATATAGTGTGGGTGGGTGGGTGGTGAGACATACCAATTTGTTTGTCTCAAACAGCAAAATATCATGGGATAGCTCTCACTGGGTGTTACTGTGCATTTGTTTTTGTTTTTTCAAATTTGTGCCTTTAAGTTAGTCTTGAATCCTGGCACCTACGTTGACAAGTCCATGCAGTTTTCTTGACAATATTTTTTGGAAGTGGTTTGTCACTGCCTTCTTCCTAGGAGTGGAATGTGTACCTTCAAGTCAATTTTTGAGTCATGGTGAATGCTGCAGTTTTCTTGGCAAGGTTTTTTGGGAATGGTTTGCCATTGCCTCCTTCCTAGGAGTGAGGGAAAGTGACTGGCCTAAAGTCACTCAGTTCACTTTGTGTCTAAAGCAGGACTAGAAGTCAGTCTCTCTTTCTCTGTGTGTATGTATGTATGTGCATATATACATACATGCACGCACACACACATTTTTTAATTGGACGTTATATGTGTGTTATTCCCCCATGAGCTGCTTGGTTTTGCCCTGTATGGGTGGAGTCACTATTCAAGAAAAGCTTGGATTTATTTATTTAGATATATAATGGACCATACCACAGTGCTTAGGGTGGTTAGTGTACCTCTCCTGGGAAGTTGTAATTCAACTTTTTATAACTTTTGAATATAATGAAGTAATAAATATGCACGGCAAAATTGTAAAGAGACAGAAAACCAATTTCTGTACTATTTTTTAAAAAATGTGTATTGTTATTGTGGTCTGACACCCTAACCAGTAATAACTATCTCTTTATGTGCATTCTGAGGTGCTGAAGCATTTAATTAAGGATAAAGTTGATAAAATCTTTGGACAAAAAGACCAGAAGGTTCAGCTGTTGATTTAGTTCATGTGTGTTTCATTTCACATTTGTTAAATTGTTATATTCTGTGCCTTTAACGGAAGAAATTTTAAAGAATAAAATCTTGCAAATTTCATTTCAGTTTAGCCCCACAGGACCCACATGAGACGTCGATGAAATTTGCGCTGCTTTTTTTTGAAAAAAATTGTAAATCATTATGCGGTATTTTTTGTTAAAAAGCTCCTGAGAAGCATCGCCGAAAGTAAATAGAACAAGGAAGGGCAAAGACCTGCAGCGGCATACAAATGCACGAGCAGCTTTCCTGTGAGCCTGAATGACGCCGCTGCGACACGGAGAGCCCGCACCACCCCACAACCAATCCGGGCTTCTGTCTTAACTTAATTGAGGCGCGCGCACGCGGCGGCGTTGGAGTTTTCTTGGCAGGCTGCCGTCCTTCAGGTGTTGCTCCTCCAGCCTCCAAGGGCTTCTGCCCTCCGCCTCGCTCGAGAGCCACCGCGCCGCGCGCCTCTTCCCTGCCTCCCCGAAGGCCCCTCCCGCCCGGCGGCTCTGCTGCCGCCGCCGCCGCCGCCGCTTTCACTTTTCCCAGGTGTGAAGTTCCACGCCGAGGCGCCCTGCAATCCGAAGCGCGACGAGGCAGCGGCAGGCGGACGCCTGGCGCGGCGGAGAGCGAGCCAGTTAGCAGCATGGCGGGAGAGAGGCTCGTCCGCTTCTTCCGAAATAGCCTGCGAAGGAGATCGTCTAGGAGAGGTGAGCCTGAGCGACCGGACTGCGCGAGCTCCCCTCCTCCCACTTGTCCGTCCGTCTGGCGCCAGCCCAGCCACTGTCTCCTTCTCTTCCTCCCTTCTGCCTTCGCGCTCCTGCTTCCCCGTGGACCTTTCTCTTAGTTGCTCCTCTGCGGTTCTAACTCTCGGGAAAACCAGCGTGCTCGCCGATCCTGTTCGTCAGTTCGCGCCTGGGGGTGCGCCGTGCCCACTGCAGAAGTTTGTGGGAAGTGGGGGGGAATGGCCATGCCAAGCGTGCCCTGGGTCTACCTTAGCCCTCTGCCCCGGCCGGTTGGTCTGACGCTGAGCTGTGGTGTTTTTCCCCACACGCTTCCGATAAATTCACAGTCGGAAAGTCCCCTTGTGACGACATCGGAAGGAAACCTTTGGAAAAACCGGGAAAACTGGAAGAGGCAATTTTGGGAATATCACCGGGAATACGAATGAATGACGTGCACCGACAATAAAAACAGCCAAAGGAGAATAGAAACTTCCAGACTGGGTTTGGTACTGTGATTATAAAAGTCTATGTGATAATTATTTAGATGGACTTTTAAGGTGCTGAAATATTCTTTGTGCTTGTTTTTGCAACTGGAGATTAGAGCTGATAATCTTTTCAGAAAATAAGAGACAGGATGCAGAAATGAAGGTTGTTTTGTGCAGTTTAGTTTCCGCTTAACTAAACTTTAGCTACTTCTTTTTGACAGTCAGAATGTGGAGTCAAGGTGGAGGGAAAATAACAATGAGATCTAGGAGACCTTAAGAAAATTGATTACAGCATTTTCTTTCACTGTATGCTTTTGGACAAGGTGTTGATCCTAATTCTGGTTCCTTGTTTGGGTAAAGCAAGGGAATTAAGGTTATTCTGTTTTATTAAATCAGTGTAAAAGGTCTTGGCCTCTTCAATCTGTGTTACAATGTACACTTGGCCTTTAAGAACACCTGAGATCTGGCAGCTACCTGATTTCTCCATGCTGAATGGCTGTTGAACAAAGTAGCTTGCTGGGAAACTCAAGTTTCATTATTGAAAAGGATTAAGTGTAAATGTATGACATTGTGTACTGGGGAGTCCAGATGGATTGACTGACTCAGCATCCAGGCTTATGTCAAGTATGAAATCATTTCAGATGTATGGCAACTTTGTATCAGGAACCAGGATGTGCACATGTGGGGCAGGTTAACAACTCACCTTTCTGTTCTGTACACAGAGCAAACCCTTCCTGTCTATTACACAATGGCTGGGTTCATGCAACATTGCACATTGTAAACCATGATAAATAATTCACATAACAGCGAAAATCAAACACACATCACAGTTCTGTATAAAAGTATTTGCCCCTTTCCAATTTTCTGACTTTGTGCATATCTTTGCCACTTAATGTTTTCAGAGCTTTATGTGGGGCCCACTGATATGTAAAGGGAGCCTGATGAACAAGTAACAGCAGAGTTGGTGGAGAAAAGAGGTGGGTGAAAAACATAGTTTTTGATAGTTACTGGCAGCAGAAGATAGGTGGTAAGGATTTCTTCAGATTGTCAATATTTACAGAAATAGTTATTTGCTATTACAGTCTGAGCAGTTAAAAGACAATATTTCACTAAACAATCTGAGGGATATGTGTGTATGATTAGGGTGTTATTTATCTTGAAAGCTGGAGCATCATTAGAGCCATAAGTACAAATACACCTTCAGAATGGGTGGTGCGCTTACCAGAGGCAATATTTTCCTGGATGTCATTGGTCCATAGGAGTCTGTTGTCCTCATTAGGGAGAGGAGAGTCTGGCATTTCATCTGACTGCTGGGATTGCACTTCAAATCTGTTCACAGGATTCTAGGAAATTAAGTCTTCAGTAGAAACCTTTGAGGTGAGGAACTAATTAATCCTTGGTTTTTTGCAACCTTTGCTGGTTTCAGAGTTCTAGGGCTGGTTCTGAATTTTCTTTCTTTTCTTTTTTTACCTATAGCACTGGGTGCTTTTAATTTGTGAGTTGGAAGTTTTAATTCCTAAAATAAGTAAAGTATTAAGATAAGGTAAAGTGAAGTAAGATAAAAACCAGTATGAAAAGGAGGAAACAGTAACAAAAACGGATAAAAAAAGAGCTTAGTTAAAACAGGTGCTTTAGTCCATCTTGGGGGTGGGGTGTCTTCTGCTGTCTGATCCCCTGGAATGAACCCCCAGAGGGATTTGAGAACTGGCATCATTTCCCCCCCCCTTCTCTCCCCTCCTTCTCCTGCCACTCATGGTAAGAAAAGTGTTGGGTGTAGAGCAGGGGGCAGTGGGTCTTTTTGGTGGCAATTCTCTTGTGCTTTATCTTTAAATTCACTGGAAAAGAGTGTTGCCCTAGAGTGGCAAAGAAGATGGTGTTCATATTTGGTGCTACTTTCAAAGATTTCAATTGTTCAGTAGAAAGAACTTTGTAAGTCCTCTTCATGCCATTTTAGATCTATTTTCTTGTGAAATAAGATGATATCTTAATCTTGACTATATCAATGTGATTCTTCAGTCTCTTTCTGGTTTTTAAGCTTATTTTTCAAAATAATGGAGGCTAGAGGTTTCAATTAAAAGGTATGGCATTATATTAGGAAATCCCCATCTCTTTTGAAACGTTAAGTTACAATAATTTTATATTTATGCATACCTTTTCTTTTGGAATAACATTTTACAAATAATTTTTTACATGAAATTAGTTTTTTTCTAGTTAAAGAGGCTGGCAATGTCTGAAAAAGTTATAGTAACTTGGGAAGTGTAATGATTTTTAGAGATGCTGTTCTCCTGAATAGATAGGTTTAATAAGCAGCTAACTAAACCTGACCTTTAATTTTATGAATCGCAAATTATAATTTAGCATACCAATCTGAAAATATATCCTGGAATTAGCATTTCAAGATATTTTATGTCTATACTGCAAATCGTAAAGCAAGATTTGTCCCTTAGCTCATTCTATATTTGGGGGGCAATTTTGATGAACAGAGCCTCAGTCTTTTAAAAATTTATTGTAAATCCTGCTACTTCTTTTTATTTTAGTATTTCCTCTTATTTTAGTATTTCCTCACTAACCAAAAGGAAATCCTTGGTTGGCTTAGATAGTATCAAAGCCATGTCATGTGAAAAGGCGTTTACAAGTGATCAACCTATGGAGCTATGCGGTCAATATTTAAATTATTCTATAGTTCCAATAGGAAAGGCTCCAGTGACATTATATAGAATAGAGGAGCAAGTGGGAAAGTATATTTTGTTCCTTACTATGCAATTATAGAATTATATAATGAATTCAAATAATTGACTCTTACAACCACATTTGGTTCAAAATACAGTTTTTGGATTATATCTAGACATTTATATTTTTTTCTACTGTCTTGAGCAAAATAGCCATTCCAACATATCACAGACCTGATATGCATGTAGAATGAATCAGGCTGATTTTTTTTTCTTTCATCCCATGTATAATGTTAAGAAGATGTATAATTAGTGGAGCCATCTCTACCTCCACCATAGTGCCTAATTTTGGGGGGGGCAGGGTTCTGGCATGCATCCCCATTTTTTGGACATATGTCAAAAAATCCCCCCTCCACAATTTAGTTATAGTTATTCCATGGAGGGGTGGCAGCTAAGGAGACCTTTCCACTTATTTTCCTTCACCTATGGGAATTAAAACAGGTGAAGGAGCTCTTCAACCAAAAAGACATACTCCAGCCCTTCCCTTCCCCCTGATTTTCTTGCCATCAATGGGGTGGGTCAAGAATCATGGGGAACAGTGGTGCCAGTCTCCAATCCTATGGGTCAGTTTGGAAGACTAACCACAGAAGACCTGCTCCCCCTTCCTTACCTTTTGTTAAATTGCCCCCCTGTGAATTAGGCATTGTAGCATCTAATTCACATATCCAGTGGTCTTCTAGAAAAGTGCTTATTACATGCAAAAATGCATCAGCCCTGCAGATGATCAGTGCAGTGCCCCCTCTGCCATGACTGAGTGGCCAGCTTTTCTGTGGATGGTTTCCCCCTCCCCACCCTTCTTTTGCCACCCCTTCAAATCCCAGCATCCTAGAGAATCTTGTGCTGGGTCTGGCAGCGTAGATTAGAACATGGTTGAAATGGCTCTTCAGTGTAGAGGGAGAACTCTGACCTCCCCACTGTCAAAAAGCAAATGACCCTAGAAAACAGTGCTGGTGACCCGGCTATGTGCAGATGCCTATAGTAGCCTCAGGTGGTCAGTTGGAACAGGTCCCTGCCCCTTGCCTTACCTTCATTCGAGGTGCTGCAGACAGTCCAAAGGGCAAGGTTTGCCTTGAGAGAAGGTGGAAGACACCACTTTGAAACTGGAACAGGAAAAGATGAGGGTGGGCTGCCTTTGCTGGGGTCCTGGGTTGTTTCTTGGTTATTAATGTGGCATCTTCCTGCTGGGTTAGCAGACGCTGAGGAAGAGACCTTCATTTATGAAATACATGAAACAAACACCAAACATTGGGAATGCTTGTCTACTCAGAGTCCCTTATATATCATTAGGACACAGATAAAACTCTACACTCAAATTCAGAGAATTAAAAAAAAAGGGGGGTGAATATTTTTTCATAGAACTGGATGCCTTTGTGCTTTGTGTGAACCAGGCCATCCCATTAAGCTATAATATAATTGGTTGTTCTGTGCTTAGCGTGCTCAATAACCACAGCCAAAGGAGCCAGTTAAGGGTGGCTTATAGGTTTAGCGTGTTTTTCAAATGCAGCCGATGCAAAAGATGGCAAGGGTGCTGACCTAATTACACGGCGGCTTGTAAAAGAGCTGGGAAAATCCTTATTGATAGTTTGGTCCAGCTGTTCTTTCTTCTCCCATGTTTGTTTGTGCTTTGGTGATGGCATTCCTGCTCATTCATCTATAGAATCAGCTGCCTAAGGCAAACACAGGAGGGGTTTTCCTCTACACTCCTTGTGTACTTGAAACTTGAATCTTTTCTTCTCAGGCAGTTGAATCCACCTACTGGTGCAAGCTACATTGCATCTCTTCAGCCTCATGAAGTCATTATCTGTAATTAATCAGACTAACTCAGAAGGTGGTCTTTGCATTGCAAAATAGGTCTGTTTCTATTTGTATAGTGTTTAGTTCTGTTCCTTCCTTCCTTCCTGACCCATGGATGAAGATTTTTTGTTGACTTTCTGGCTCTTACTAGACAGTGGTAAATAAACTTAACTTAGACAAAGTTAAAAACAACATTAATGAACATTTTTTTTTGAAAAATTGCCACCACAAAAATTGCACAGTAATAGCAACATCCATGTAAGGAAAGCCTGGAGGAAGCAATAGATTTTAGGTAGTATCTAAAATCTGCCCAGGTTGATTCAGGAGAGTAGGTGCCACTGTAGAGGTGAGTGCAGAATGCTCCTGATTCAGAGCAGATTATCTTGAAGGCAGGAATCCTAGGGCAGAAATTGTGAGCACGTGGTTCTGGTCATCAAAGCTTTCTTGGGGGCATTTTTGTATAAGGGCTGAGGATGTGTGCATAGATTATAAGGGGTGGGAATTGAGGCCAGTGTTAATGTGCCTACTACCTACAAATGTTTGCTAGCTATGCACTGCTAATGAGAGAAACTGAGGTAAGTGATTATGCACAGGAAGGCAAGCCTTGTATGCTTGTTAAGGCTAGTCAGTGTGGGTAGCGGATAGGTTCTAAAGTGGTGAGGGATGGTTTGAATTTGCTATCATTAGAGGCAGTTGTTTTCAAGAGAGAGAATTCACTTTCCTTGACATGGAGTGTCTGATCTTAGCTAAGATTCCACATTTCTCAAACTCTGCTGTAAGTGATAACGTTGCTGTTGTTTTGCATTACAGATGACTCCCAGGATGCAAATCCTACAGAAAGCAAATCTGGTGTTGATGCAAGGGTGGGACAGAGAAGTAGTTTTTCTTGCTCAGCTGGACACCCATTTTTTGAATACTTGGTTGTGGTCTCACTTAAAAAGGACACAAAGGGAAATTATGAGCCCAAGATTACCTATCAGTTTCCAAAGGTAAGAAATTGAACATGATGGTTTCATCACTTGTAGAAATTAGCATAATCATGAGAAGCCCTTTTCAGATATTTCTCAAAAAGATAAATGTGTGTAAAACCAGGGCAACAACAGTGGCAGGCTGTGTTCCAATTTTGTGTGTTTGCTTCAGCATCTGAGATAAGCCAAGTCTCATGCAATACTAGTATATGGGCACTTCCATACACAGCTGTTATTTGTGCAGTTACACTGCTTCAGTCACATCATACCATTACACCAATGCCAGAGAACTTCATCATACACTTGTTATTTTTCCAGTGCTGGGGACAAAGTAATGCTTTGATAGGATCACTACTCTTTTTGTATCTCATATACTGTACCTGTGTTGTAAAAACCTTAGACCAAAAACAAATTAATTTCATGTAATTTGCATATAAACTGCTGCTTCTGTCCAGTAAGGTGAGCAAGATGGAACAGCCCCAAAGTTTTTGATTAGTGTTTTGGAATTATTTTGCATGTGTGAAAAAGCACGAGGTGAGAAGAGGGAGACTGCATCTGGAAAAGGTTGGAATTGTTTCAAGCTAGTAAAGTGAATAGCTGGGATGAATGTTAAATTGCCTTTGCTGTTTTCATCGTATAGCAAGAGTGGCCTTAGGCACATACGTGGCCCCCATTGGAGCCATATCCAATTTTGAGGGCATGATTGTGAACAATTAGCAGCGTGGTTTCCTGACATTTTGAGGTGGCTATCATATCCCAACGATAGTGTAAGTTTAAAAAATGAAGCCAGTCTCCATAAAAGCACACACATACCCACACGCACACACTCACAGATATCAAAGTCTCTAGAAGAGAACTTAGCCCATGTTGCCTCATTGCACCAGCTCTATAAGTTCTTGCATCCACCAAAAGATCACCCACTTCTGACCTATGGTACAGTAGCCAGATGAAACCATTCGGCTGCTGTGATTCTTGACTCCCAATTTTTTTGAAGTTGTTCTATTATTGCAGGAACGTTCCCCTCCCCCTTTCTCTTAGGCCTGGTTCTCAGTGAAGTGGTTGAATGATGTATGTTTGGAAGGTATCATCTGGTATTGCAAGAAAGGGTTGTTTCCCTGATTCAGTGGTCCTCCAAGCACCTCTCTTATTGTATTAAGGAAAAGCATTCTCATTTCTCTGATAGGTTATTTCTCTATGTAATTTTATGGGTATGGAAGAGCATTTTATCATAAGAGTGCTCAACTACTGTTTGAAACAGTATCATTCATGCAAACTTATGCCAGAGAACTAGATTCAATAAATTAGGATTAAAATGAAGTTCTCCAGAGAGTGATCAGAAGATTGGAAAGCATTTGCAAGAGTTTTCAGCAGCTGTCGCTAATGCCCAAGGGGACTAGCACACAGGGCTAGGAGCATAGTATCTCTCTTTTAAAGTTATCAATGAATTGGGGATCTTTTACATACTGCTGTTATATAGTTCCCACCAGACTCAGCCAGTGACTCATCCAGCCAATGAGAGATAACGGGAGCAATAGTGAGAGCCAGTTTGGTGTACTGCTTAAGTTACTGGATTAGAAGCCAGGAGACTGTGAGTTCTAGACCTCCCTTAGGCGTGAAAGCCAGCTGGGTGACTTTAGGCCAGATACTCTCTCTCAGCCCAACCCACCTCACAGTGTGGTTGTTGTGGGGAAAATAGGAGGAAGGTGTATTACGTACACCACCTTGAATTGAAATAAAGGCACATCTTCGTTGCTTTTGGAAAGCCATTGTATACAATGAGCTTATGCAACTTAATAGATCTGCAGGGACGAAGGACCTATTTGATCAGCCCACTCAAGGTGACTGATCTGGTTTCAGAAGGAAGCTCTGGTGCACAATCTGGCCTAGGCTTGAGTTGTGACACGGAATGAACAAACAACAGCCTTGGATTGGATCGCACCTGTGCAAACTCTCTGTGGTCATGGATCCTGTAGATAACTCCTGATTTACAGAGGAACTCTAGGAGATGAAATGATACAAGAGAAGTCTAGAGTGCCACTGGAGGAAAACAAAGAGTGAATCTGACTTGCACAGGTAAGAGCCTATTTAGGGCTTACCTTGTGGTGATAAGAGTGGCGAAGTGGGCTTACTTCTCCACTCTTATGGTGTCTGCAGATAGCCAGCCAGTGGCCCTGTTTGGGTAACCAAGTCTCTTTTAGGTAAGGAGAATCCTGGAGAGCCCTTGCTGGTCACTGTGGAGACAATTCTAGGCATCTGTTGGACAAAGTCACTCAGATTTGACCTGAGTTGGTATCTGGCCAGACAGGTCCTATAGAAGTGATTGAAGCACAGTCTTGCTCAGTTATCTGGGAAGAGTTTCAACCTGTTAGTCCTGAGGAAGTAAATGGGGTATTTGGAACTGTGAGCAATCCATTGAGGGATGAATTGGTAGGACAGGGCACACCACAGAATTTGGAAGAGTTATTTCAGCTTTGTGTGGCAATTGATAGAAGGTTGGAGGAGTTAAAGCATGGAGGAAAGACAGCTTCACAGTCTTTTGTCACTCCTCCCCTTCCTTCCTCGGACTCTAGCAGTGTGGAGTCATGCAAATAGGAGCAATGAAAAGATCCCTCTCTGCAGTGGAAAAACAAGGCGAGACCTCAGATTATACTGTTACCATGGCACACTAGGGCATATAGGAGTGGCTTGCTCCACTAAACTTCCTTGCTCAGAGTTGGCTTGAAAATATAGCACCTGAAGTGAGTCACTTTTTGAGTAAATACCCAGATTTTTCTATAGCTTTGTCCTTGGGAAATTTCTCAAGTCCCCTGCCAAGAACTCTGAAGGGAGCCCTCAGGCAATTAAAGGGTGCTCCAACATTTAATAATTGCATTTTATAATCCCTGTTAGCCTTCATACCTCGACAGGCCCAGAATCGAGTTCTCAGCTCTTTTGAATGCTAGGCTACTGCTGATTTAATAGATCAGGCTATTGTGCAGCAGTTTGGCTAGCCTGTGTAACCACTGGAAAAGCCTGTGCAGGTGAAAACAGTTCTCTAGTGTCATGTAGCAATGATACATCATTTTATAAAAATTCTCTTTTGAGATCATAACATAATGTAAATGTCAACCCTTTTAACATATTTTCCCATTGATCCATCTGTATATTATAACCAAAATTCTTAGCTCACTTTATCATACATTATTTAAGTGGTTCTTCTTCCATTTCAGATTTCAACAAAAGTTTATATATTTTAGCAATTACATGTTCATTGCTACACAGCTGCACTTCAAATACTGTCTTACTTTGCCCCATACCGTAAATCTTTTTATCCATTTTAAATCTTTCTGGTAACTGTAAATGGGAAAACCACTGACAACTATATCCCTCTGCTGTTATTTGCTCTCTTGATTTAATTTTATATTTCCCTTGGTGACTCTCCAGTAATTCCTGGTTAATCATTTATCTTTGCCTGTTGTTCCTCTTCTGTAGAATGTTTCTTGTGCTGAGATCCATAGAGGTGTTTTTGGGCACAGCCTGGGTCTCTTCCATATTGTCAGTACGGCATGTCTGATAAAATGTTTTTTTTAAATCCACATTAACTTTAACTTTATCATACCATAAGTATCCATACCACCCAAGCCTCTGGTCATGCTCTTCTAACTCTAAAAGTCTCTTGTTTCTCAGCTTCACCCATTTTTTCATCCAAACCAAACAACAAGCTGCAGAATACAGTTTCAAATCTGGTAAACCCAATCCTCCTCTTTCCTTTGCATCTTGTAACACTTTGTATTTAACTCATGGTTTTTTCCCTTGCCTTACAAATTTAGATAAATATTGTTGCCATTGCTCGAATGGTATATCAATTGCCAAAACAGGTATTGTCTGAAACAAAACTATCATTCTAGGCAAAACGTTCATTTTTATCACAGAAATTCTCCCCAACAATGGCAATTTTAATTTTTCTCATCTTAACATCTCCTTAATTTTGTTCCATGTCTTAACATAATTATTTTGAAATAACATACAATTCATATTTGTCATAATAATGCCCAAGTATTTTACTTTTTTCTCAGTCTTAAAACCAGTTTTCTCCTTCAGTTCTATTTGGTCTTCTATTTTCATATTTTTTGTTAACATCTTTGTCTTCTGATTATTAATCTTAAAACTTGCTAGCATACCAAAGTCCTTTAATTTTCCCATTAATGTTTCTACTACCTCTAATGGATCCTCCAAAATTACCACCAGGTCATCAGCAAATGCCCTTAACTTATAAGTTTCTTTTTAAATCTTTATTCCCACAATTCTCTCATCTTGTCTTATGTCACTATTGAGTATTTCAAGGACTAGTCTTATCCCTTTTTGAATCTCACAAGGTTTTGTTAATTTTCCATTAACAATTGTTAATTTTCCATTAACAATTGTGCTTTCTGTGAGGTATAACTTGATCTTACCCATGTAATAAAATTATCTTCAAAGTTCATATCTTCCAGAATTCTAAACAAGAAAATCCAGTTCAAATTATCAAAGGCCTTCTCTGCATCTAAGATCAACGTAGCTTGATTTTCATTGTGTTGCTCCAAATACTCCAGAATATCCAACACATTTCTAATATTATCTCATAATTGTCTTTTTGATAAAAACCCACATTGATCTTCATGAATAAAGTCCTATAAAATTATTTTCAACTTTTCAGCCAAAAGCATTGTAAACAATGTGTAGTCTTTACTCAATAAAGATATTTGGTTAATAATTTCTTGTTAAAGTCAGGTCCTAGGCCTCTTTAGGTATTAATGCTATACTGGCCTCTTTCCAGCTGTCAGGAATCTTTCCATTCTGTAAAATAATATTCATCATTTGTTGTAAAGGTTATAAAAATTGACCCTCAAAACATTTGTAATAAGAGGCTGGCAGACCATCTGGACCAGGTGCCTTTCCTGTTTTAGTCTTTTTAATAACTTCACAAACTTTTATTGTTATAGGTCCATTCAAAATTTGTCTCTGATTTTCTGTAATCTTTGGTAAATTCTCTTTATGTACATATTCATCCACTTTTTCCAAGGAAATTTCAAGGACTACCTGTACTTTGTGGCTTTGCTTTATATGGTTCCCTTTCATAGTGCAGCAATTTCATTTTATTTGGCTACACGTTTTCATCATTCAGCCTATGTAGCATGGGGAAGTACACGATTAGTTCTTAAGAGAAACATAAAGGTCTGTCTTGCCTTTGTGCAACCAAAAACACCAGATGTGAATACAAGATGCTTAAGATGTAACCTGCTGTTGCATTGCTCTTTCATTGCTGAGCAGGTGCTCGTAAACTTCACACTATGGGTATGGCCTTGCTCCTACGACATTCAGTAGAGCAGTGTTGTCCAAACTTGGCCACTTTAAGATGAGTGGACTTCAATTCCCAGAATTCCCCAGCCAGCATGGCTGGCTGGGGAATTCTGGGAGTTGAAGTCCACTCATCTTAAAGTGGCCAAGTTTGGACAACACTGCAGTAGAGGCATCAAACACAGTAGGTCTCCCTTACATTAATAAGCAACCTAGAAGCCTTTCCCTGCTATTGCGTTGAAATGCAGTCCACCCATCTTTCAGCTTGCAGAAAGTATAGCAGGATGGCATTTACTTTTTCCCATTGCTGATCCCTGCCCTGCTTCTGTTGTTTCTTTTCACATTACTGCAGTCATCTGACTTCCTTCCAAAGTAAGGAGTGACAAAGTCTAATGGATTTTATATATCTTGAAGCTGTCCTTGGACAAAGTTAGAGCAATGGGGAAAATAAAGTAGTGCTAATTTAAGACTGTCTCAGTCAAGTGCTGAGGGTGAAATCCAGTAAAGGCAACATTAAGGGGACACTGAAGAAGATCAGGACATCTTTGTGCTGTGGTTAGTTGCAAATGGGGAAAGCCCTAGATCTGTTTACATTCTGATGAGGAGAAGGGTTCTGTACATGAAGTTCTGCTGCTTTGTGATGGTGAGTGCATAGAAGAAAAGGTATGCAGGAGGACAGCTAAATTGCTGCAAGTGTTTTGCTGTTTTTTTTTTCTTTTGTAAAATCCTGCTAAGTGCTGAGCACCAACCAACCAAGCTGTATGTGTATGGGGTCTAGGAAGCTGCTGTATACAGAGCCAGACTGTCAAAATAATACTGTTCATTCTGACTAGAAGGAGTTTTCAGGTCTTTCCTGCTCACCTTCTATCTCAGAGGCCCGCAGTCCAAGGATCAGGATTACATGTGGTCTCCAGAAAGACCCTGATGCTGGGAAAGATGGAAGGCAAAAGGAGAAGGGGACGGCAGAGGATGAGATGGCTAGATAGTGTCACTGAAGCAATGAGCATGAAACTGAGCAAACTCAGGGAGGCAGTGAAAGATAGGAAGGCCTGGCGCAATGTGGTTCATGGGGTCACGAAGAGTCGGACACGACTTAACAACTCAACAACAACAACAACCAGAAACCTTGGAAGTGACCTTCATGGGCTTCCAAACACTGAAATCAAATTGTAAGTTTTAATGTGACAGAAGGGGAAAGTTACTAAATATACAGCTGGAAAACATCACATTAGTGTATTTAATTAATGTTTGATCATTTATTCAGAAATGCCAGAGATTGAATCTTGGATCTTGTGCCTACAAAGCATCTGCTTTACCCCTGAGTAATGATCCTGTCTAAATACATAATACTGCTTTTTGTTTTTGTTCTTAGAGACAATCATGTTTTTCAAGACAGACCAGTATTCACTATATGGAGATAAATTGTTTTCTTGTTGAAACTTGAATTTGGAAAAAAACAAATCTACAAGTCATTTGGCTACACATTGCTAATAATGATTGTTGGGTGTCATTTGAGAATGTAAAAAGTGCTTTATAACATTATCTTAGTAATTTTACAAGCATAACCATCATTTTGAGAGTGATATAGTAGTATGTGTGTAAAATATATGCAATTATCTGTTTATAAGAACTGAAGGTTTTGCTTCTGAGATTAGTTTTGACAAAAGTGGGTGACCATGAGTCTTATGTCATGCATGGAAATGCTCCAAAGACACAATACGTTAATACACATACCATACATGACTGAATATGCATCTGTAAGTAAGTGGTATAAGCAGCCTCTGTCTTTATTTGTGGTTTGTCACTTTTGCACCCCTAACAAATGCAGACATTGATTTGCCTGGGTCAAATTGTGAAGAGAGAGCCAGTCTGGTGCAGTGGTAAGGCATCAGGCTAGAAACCAGGAGACTGTGAGCTCTAGTCCTGCCTTAGGCACAAAGCCAGTCACTCTCTCTCTCAGCCCTGGGAAGGAGGCAATGGCAAACCACTTCTGAAATCTTGCCAAAAGAACTGCAGGGACTTGTCCAGGCAGTCACCAAGAGTCAACGCTGACTTGAAGACACAAATAAAGTTGTGAGAGAAACTTTTTTGCATCTACTTTTTGCTTCTCATTTCAGCGTGAAAATCTGCTGAGAGGACAGCGTGAAGAGGAGGAAAGGTTACTTCAGGCCATTCCCTTGTTTTGCTTCCCAGATGGTAATGAATGGGCACCCCTCACAGAGTACAAGAGGTAACTGTCCTAGGATAGTACACCAGCAAGGATGTAGAACCGTATTACGGGAGACCAAGTATACCCTAATATTGAATGCCAGGAAAACAAAAACAAACAAAAAAGAACTCCACATTTTCCTGATTTCTGTAAAACAACCAGCCCAGAATTGCTGGATCCTTATTTCACTCAGTGCTAAAGCACTGTAATTGTGATATTTCTACTAAGGTTAGGAATCACATTTATATTGTTATTTGCAAAGATTTAGGAAGTCGTTGCAACTCTCTGTGAAGGTGGTTTATAGTATTTGTGGGTATTTTTTTAAACTAGTATCACGATTTTTCCACAATAATTTAAAAATTTGACATAGCTTTTTCTCAGTTTAATGAAAATATTAGAGCTTCCCTTGTTTTGCATCTCTGTAATGTACTAAACACTAAAGATAATATATGAACAGGTTTAATTCTGAGTATGTTCTTTATATCTCTTCTTCCCTTTTCAGGGAGAAATATTATTCTTGATTTTTACAGTATAGCTTGCTTGAGAAAATTTACCTGACAGGTTATTCAGCCAGCAAATATGGCAATTTTCCCACTCTTGCTTGAAGATCTTCAGTCAAATGCTAATTTTGGGGACTTCCTGTACGTAGTGAATAGAGTTTTCTGAATCTCTGAGTACAAATGGCAGTTTGGAGGAGAGAGCTGCAAAAATGCAGCCTTATGTTCAAGAGCAGTAGTTTAGATGATCTGTAACCCCCAAAAGATGCTGACTGGGGAGAAAATAGGCTGTTTTAACTGAATTCTATTTTTAATGGGCATATTCCTATTTTATTGTTTTCTTTCAAGGGAGCTTTTTAAAATGGATGTTGCTGAATAGTTTTTAATGGAAGATTGTCTTTCATGCTCTTTTGTACACTGCTCTGGGTTCCTCAAAGAGGAATAAAATTGATCATGATAGTAAGTTGAATGCTCCTAAGATATTTCTTTTTCTGGGCTTTAACTACACATGGTTGGGTGGGTCATAGCAACTCTTGGCCATGTGGATAGGCTCTTCCTTGCCTGAAGAGTGCATCTGTTGGGCCATGAATGATCAGAATGGCCTTCCTGGGAATTTTTGGTATGATAGTCCCAATAGATTTTGGATTCCAGAGCAGATTTTCGTTCTTTTTTCAGTAGCCCTGGCTAAAATAAATGCTATACTCAATAGCCTTTCTTGTATAATTTCCATGCAATATTTTGCAAACTATTTTTTATAAATATTATAAATATTTTGCTGTTGATGTTCTATCCCGGTGCCTGGAGGCTGTGGGGTTTGGATGGGAAACAACAGGCTTCAACTGAACCCAGGCAAGACTGAGTGGCTCTGGGTTTTGGGGCCCTCTCTTTCAGGGACTGTGCCATCTTTGGTACTGGATGGGGTTGCACTGCTCCAGACAGAACGAGTGCACAATCTGGGGGTCCTCCTGGACTCACAACTCCTGCTCAAAGATCAGGTGGCAGTCGTGGCTAGGAGGGCCTTTGCACAGCTTCGTGTTGTGTGCCAGTTGTGCCCATTCCTGGACCAGGAGGCTCTGGTCACAGTCACTCATGCCCTAGTCACCTCCAGATTGGACTACTGTAATGCGCTCTACATGGAACTGCCCTTGAAGAGTATTCAGCAGCTGATGCAAAATGTGGCGCGGGCAGTTATGTGTCCCTCTAGAACGGCATATGTTACACGTCTGCTCCGGGAGCTGCACTGATTGCCAGTTTGCTTCCAGGTCCAATTCAAGGTGCTGGTTTTGACCTTTAAAGCCCATCATACCCAGCTCAAGAACAACAGAGAAACAGTCCAGTCTATCATGATAGTTTTTTCTGCTACTCTGTCATTGGTAACTTTTACTGGCGTTTTTAATTGTAGAATGCTTTTTAAAGTGTTATTTTTTGTGATGTGTTTTTATTGTACACTGCCCAGAGCCACGTTCTGTGAGATAAGCAGCTATATAAATGTTATAAATAAATAAATAAAACTAGTAACATTCTATGTCTTTTATTCTTTACAGCGAAACATTTTCTTTTGTCCTTACCAATATTGATGGGAGTAGGAAAATTGGCTACTGCAGGAGACTGTTGGTGAATATTTCCTTTTTTAATTTTATTGTTTTAAAAAATAATACTTGCCTAGTTAAGAGTTTACTTGCCTGAAGTATGTGATCAACTGAGGCAATACGTTCCATGCAGTCATACCTTGCCTTACAATCAATAGTTCTTTAAAATGCCAGAAAAATAAATATGTTTCATTATAATTGAAAAGAAAATTGTTATTGCCTATTTGAATCATGATGCTAGTGCCTGGTTCTTGCTAAATTAGCAAGCTCTGGTGATACATTGCTGACATTTCCCATAAAATAAACATTGTAGATGGGTTCTATGCTGAATTTATTACATTTTTTTTCCCACTTACACTTTACCCATAGTGATTTGCATCACTGCTCCCAACTCCCAGCAAACTGGGGAAAACCTGCTATTTGGCTAGAGACTATTGTATTCAAACTAGTTCTTTGTTCTAGGAGTCCACTAGGGCGTTGACAAAACAGGTGGCAGAATAGAAATTGATGTACTCTTCTTCAATCTTAATGTAGTAGTGACAAGACCCTGATCAAGAAGTAACATTTACCAGAGAAGCCGCTTGCAAAGGGGCTTGCTTTTGCCAGCTTCACGCAAAGGGGCTTCTTGGCATGAAGGGCCAGGCTGAGCATGCCTCGTCAGCAGTGAGAGCAAGAAGATGGCAAGATGAGCTGGGGCAGTGGAGTACAGGGGTCTCAGAGTGCAGGATGGTGAGGGCAACTGGCTGGGACTGGGCTGCAGCTTCTTAGGGTGTGGCAAGCAGCTCCAGAGCTGCGCAGTTCTGGAGCTGCTTGCCACCCTGCAAGGCAGGGTGCAGGGCGCCCAAAAGGGCAGAGGTAGAGGGAGATAGGTGGGTGGGGGGAGTTGAAGCACCCTTGCAGTCGTAAGTGTGGGTGGGCGGCCAAGCGCCCAAATTTTGATCACGTGACTGCGGGGGTGCTGCAATGGCTGTAACTTTGAGTACCGGTCATAAATAACCTTTTTCAGTGCCGTCGTAATTTTGAACTATTGCTGAAGGAATGGTTATACATAGAGGACTACCTGTAATATCCAACTTCAGAGAACCTGACTGATTCAGAGTTTTGAAATAAGGAGATTGCAAAATATATGACAGAAAACCAGCTTTGCTCCAGCTCCATTCCTGGCTCTGGATTGTCTTTATGACAAATATGCAGTTTATGGCTCTTTAGACGGAACTGAAACTATGTTCCAAAGTTCTTAGATAAGAACATCTGTAGGTTTACTGCACCAATAAGAATTTATAACATTGGTCCTTTGTTACTTCTAGCTTTGTTAATAAACAAAGAATAAATGAGAAATGAGTGCCTTCTGCAAACATGGAAGGGAAAGGTAACAGTTGGCTAGAAAAAAATCAGACTGATCAATTGGGATAGGTAGAGAATACCAATAATAATTCCCTGAAACAGCCAGCTAAAATTTCTGGCTAGAGAACTATAGAAGTGGGTGATTGGTTTTTTTGGGGGGAGGGTAAATGCATGTTTTTCCTTGATTATGCTTCAGATAAAATGAGAGAAAAGATAGAGAAGGAGTGAAGGAAGAAAAAGGACAGCACAGGAGTTTAGAAAATCAAGAATGGACACAACCAGTTACAACAAACCACAACACATTGTGGTTGACTCAGGCTTTGTTTGGATCAAAGATAGTTGCGTTTGGGAAATATCCTATCTCCTCTTTCCATCTGTTTCCACAAGACTGGAGGATTCAGAAATAAAGATGGGGTCTGGATAGTTTGGAGCAAATACCCTTTGATAAGGAAATAGATCTATCAGTCTGGCAGAGCCATGCCTATTCTATTTCCTCTGGAAACCTAGCAATTGAAGATTAAGGACATCTTGCTTGCAAATTCAGGATGTAGAACAAGGTTCCAAAGAAGTAGCTTATGTTAGGAAACAAGACAAATGGAAAGGGTCCAAAATGTGCAGTTTTAAAAGAATGTTAAAGTTCACTGTATCTCCTCCACCAATTTTTCAGTTGTCCCATGAGAGGCAGTAGTTGGCTTGTTTGCTAAATTCCTGATAGTTTCCTCAGGTAGGAAGTGAGTTTTCAATATTATAGGGCAGGCTTAGAGAAAGGGAAAGAATTTTACAAATGGCTCATAGAAGGTTTGCATGCCTCAAAGTGGGAAGAATCTCCCCCAGTCCTTTGGGGGGAAAAAAGAGAAAAAAGATAGATTGGGTCAAGTGTCCAAGCACTGGCCTTCTAAGGACCATCCAATGTTCTGTATGGCAGCTAGTAGACGTTTTTCCTGCATTTGGTGATGTTCAAATTTCAGTCAGGGGAGCTACCAATCCCTGATCTTACAGTGTCATGTGCTCCAGCTGTATGCACATTTCAGATCTGCAGTAAAAGTGCATTATGGAGGCAGCAACATTTGAGGTATCAGAAATCCTTCCAGGCCCCTAGACAGGAGGAGGAAATAACAACAAAAGTGGCTGTACAGGTGAAACTCGAAAAATTAGAATATCATGCAAATGTTCATTTATGTCAGTATGGCAACTCAAAAGGTGAAACCAATATATGAGATAGACGCGTTACATGCAAAGTGAGATATGTCAAGCCTTACTTTGGTATAATTGTGATGATTATGGCGTACAGCTTATGAAAACCCCAAATTCACAATCTCAGAAAATTAGAATAGTGTGAAAAGGTTCAATATTCTAGGCTCAAAGTGTCCCACTCTAATCAGCTAATGAATCCATAACACCTGCAAAGGGTTCCTGAGCCTTTAAATGGTCTCTCAGGCTGGTTCAGTAGGAATCACAAGCATGGGAAAGACTGCTGACCTGACAGTTGTGCAGAAAACCATCACTGACACCCTCCATAAGGAGGGAAAGCCCCAAAAGGTAATTGCAAAAGAAGTTGGATGTTCCCAACGTGCTGTATCAAAGCACATCAATAGAAGGTTATGTGGAAGGGAAAAGTGTGGTAGAAAAAGGTGCACAAGTAGCAGGGATGACCGCAGCCTGGAGAGGATTGTCAGGAAAAGGCCATTCCAAAGTGTTGGGGACTTTCACAAGGAGTGGACTGAGGCTGGAGTTAGTGCATCAAGAGCCACCACACACAGATGGATCCTGGACATGGGCTTCAAATGTCGTATTCCTCTTGTCAAGCCGCTCCTGAACAACAAACAACGTCAGAAGCATCTTACCTGGGCTACAGAAAAAAAGAACTGGTCTGTTGCCCAGTGGTCCAAAGTCCTCTTTTCTGATGAGAGGAACTTTTGCATCTCCTTTGGGAACCAAGGACCCAGAGTCTGGAGGAAGAATGGAGAGGCACACAATGCACAATGCTTGAAGTCCAGTGTGAAGTTTCCACAGTCTGTGTTGATTTGGGGAGCCAGGTCATCTGCTGGTGTTGGTCCACTGTGCTTCATTAAGTCCAGGGTCAACGCAGTCTACCAGGAGATTTTGGAGCACTTCATGCTTCCTTCCGCAGACGAGCTTTATGGGGATACTGACTTCATTTTCCAGCAGGACTTGGCACCTGCCCACACTGCCAAAAGTACCAAAACCTGGTTCAATGACCGTGGGATTACTGTGCTTGATTGGCCAGCAAACTCGCCTGACCTGAACCCCATAGAGAATCTATGGGGCATTGCCAAGAGAAAGATGAGGGACATGAGACCGAACAATGCAGCGGAGCTGAAGGCCGCTATTGAAGCATCCTGGTCTTCCATAACACCCCAGCAGTGCCACAGGCTGATAGCATCCATGCCACGCCGCATTGTGGCAGTCATTGCTGCAAAAGGGGCCCAAAGCAAGTACTGAGTACATATGCATGCTTCTACTTTGCAGAGGTCCGATATTGTTCTATTTCCAATCCTTGTGTTATTGATGTCATGTAATATTCTAATTTTCTGAGCTTGTGAATTTGGGGTTTTCATAAGCTGTACGCCATAATCATCACAATTATACCAAAGTAAGGCTTGACATATCTCGCTTTGCATGTAATGCAAGCTCATATATTGGTTTCACCTTTTGAGTTGCCATATTGACATAAATGAACATTTGCACGATATTCTAATTTTTCGAGTTTCACCTGTATAGGTAAGACCCTAGAACAGTGTTTCTCAACCTTGGCAACTTTAAGACATGTGGACTTCACCTCCAAGGCTGGCTGGGGAATTCTGGGAGTTGAAGTCCAGATGTCTTAAAGTTGCCAAGGTTGAGAAACACTGCTCTAGAATATAAAACCTTTTTTTTTTTTGGTTCCTGGACTCTGAAGAAGTATGCAGAGTTTGGAAGAAATAGTGGCATCTGGATTACATTGTTCCATTTGCAGCTGGACTTTTGGTTTCTATATACAATACACAAACTATTTAATCCAAGTCAAACTTTTTCCTTTTTTCTTGTAGCCACCTCATACATAACAGTATATTTTTATACCAAGCCCTGTGAGGTAGCCACCCACTTCATGAAGATATCACATTTTAGAAACTGAAGCCAATTGTGCCTCCTTTTTTAACAAGTGGATATGTTAGCAGGTAGTCTGAAGTGAAAGAAAGCACATGTTATATGACTCACATTATGGAGTTCACTAAGAAAAACGAATATAAAACACAGCTGGCGGCCCAGAACACATGTTTTCCCTTCAGTGATCTTTTATCATCCTGTCAGTAGCTCACTCCACCCTGCCTTCAGCTGCTTAGTTCCTCCTTTCGTTCCTTATTTTTCACAACCGTCTTATCCCTCACAATATTTAAGTGCTTTTGTTATAAAGAAGACTGGCTTCTCACATGTTCCTTTTACTGCTTCTTGGAGCTTGCTTAGTCTTCAGATATTTATGGAAAACAGACTTTAAAATGATCTCCTGGGGCAAAACCAGAGAAACTGCTTTTTGTTTGTTTTGTAACTATCACCTTGCATTGATTGGCTTGCTGTCCATGTACAGGTGAAACTCGAAAAATTAGAATATCGTGCAAATGTTCATTTATGTCAGTATGGCAACTCAAAAGGTGAAACCAATATATGAGATAGACGCATTACATGCAAAGCGAGATATGTCAAGCCTTACTTTGGTATAATTGTGATGATTATGGCGTACAGCTTATGAAAACCCCAAATTCACAAGCTCAGAAAATTAGAATATTACATGACATCAATAACACAAGGATTGGAAATAGAACAATATCGGACCTCTGCAAAGTAGAAGCATGCATATGTACTCAGTACTTGGTTTGGGCCCCTTTTGCAGCAATGACTGCCACAATGCGGCGTGGCATGGATGCTATCAGCCTGTGGCACTGCTGGGGTGTTATGGAAGACCAGGATGCTTCAATAGCGGCCTTCAGCTCCGCTGCATTGTTCGGTCTCATGTCCCTCACCTTTCTCTTGGCAATGCCCCATAGATTCTCTATGGGGTTCAGGTCAGGCGAGTTTGCTGGCCAATCAAGCACAGTAATCCCACGGTCATTGAACCAGGTTTTGGTACTTTTGGCAGTGTGGGCAGGTGCCAAGTCCTGCTGGAAAATGAAGTCAGTATCCCCATAAAGCTCGTCTGCGGAAGGAAGCATGAAGTGCTCCAAAATCTCCTGGTAGATGGCTGCGTTGACCCTGGACTTAATGAAGCACAGTGGACCAACACCAGCAGATGACATGGCTCCCCAAATCAACACAGACTGTGGAAACTTCACACTGGACTTCAAGCATTGTGCATTGTGTGCCTCTCCATTCTTCCTCCAGACTCTGGGTCCTTGGTTCCCAAAGGAGATGCAAAAGTTCCTCTCATCAGAAAAGAGGACTTTGGACCACTGGGCAACAGACCAGTTCTTTTTTTCTGTAGCCCAGGTAAGATGCTTCTGACGTTGTTTGTTGTTCAGGAGCGGCTTGACAAGAGGAATACGACATTTGAAGCCCATGTCCAGAATCCGTCTGTGTGGTGGCTCTTGATGCACTAGCTCCAGCCTCAGTCCACTCCTTGTGAAAGTCCCCAACACTTTTGAATGGCCTTTTCCTGACAATCCTCTCCAGGCTGCGGTCATCCCTGCTGCCTGTGCACCTTTTTCTACCACACTTTTCCCTTCCACATAACCTTCTATTGATGTGCTTTGATACAGCACTTTGGGAACATCCAACTTCTTTTGCAATTCCCTTTTGGGGCTTTCCCTCCTTATGGAGGGTGTCAATGATGGTTTTCTGCACAACTGTCAGGTCAGCAGTCTTTCCCATGCTTGTGATTCCTACTGAACCAGCCTGAGAGACCATTTAAAGGCTCAGGAACCCTTTGCAGGTGTTATGGATTCATTAGCTGATTAGAGTGGGACACTTTGAGCCTAGAATATTGAACCTTTTCACACTGTTCTAATTTTCTGAGATTGTGAATTTGGGATTTTCATAAGCTGTATGCCATAATCATCACAATTATACCAAAGTAAGGCTTGACATATCTCGCTTTGCATGTAATGCAAGCTCATATATTGGTTTCACCTTTTGAGTTGCCATACTGACATAAATGAACATTTGCACGATATTCTAATTTTTCGAGTTTCACCTGTATTTTTAGTCGGACACGACTTAATGACTGAACAACATTGGAAAAAAACAAAAATTAGGGTAAGCTTGCAGTGCATGACTTTTGGGATTCTTCCCAAACTCTTAAAAAGAGCTGCCTCTAGACCAGATGATTAGGAAGGAAGAGGAAGGAGAGCTTAGAATGGAGCAGGCAGCAACGTTCTGAGCAGCTGCCCAGCATTCTGTCCCATAAGAATTCTTGAGAATTTTTCTAGATTCTGTTTCTCTGCAGCCCCAGCTGAATCCAGTCCATTTTTGAACTCAGTATTTATTTTCTTGGCTTCACCTACCCCATCAAATTTGGTTCAATTCTGTTCTGTTTTTGGAGAGTTATCCTGCTGACAGATGGACAAAAAGACCCAAGTCCCTTTATGTCATTTCTTTCAATCATTCTGTTGAGCTGGAAAGGCTAAAAAAATAAGTCTCAGGAGCTCCAGCTTGCACAAGGAATAGATTAAAAGGAAATAGCTATTTTGTATGTTCGTAGACAACAGTGTATTGAATGAATGGGATATAAAGATATAAACATAAACAAGGCAAATTGTAAAGTGTCACCCAATTAATACAATAAATTAAATAATTATTAACAATTTAAGCCATAGAGCAAACTTCTGTTAATTAGTAATCTGCCGTGATTCAAGACTCTCTGATTGCATAATAAATTAAGGGTTGATGAAGTGTAGATGGTTGCAGTGGCGGGGTTGGTGCCAACAAGTGGAACCTTACTCTCCCTGTCCTGTGATTATGTGGGGCACAATATCCCAAAGAGGATTAAAGTGTTTTGCGCATTTGAAACGCTGTGTAATAATTAACAGAAGCTGCTTCTGGGCCAAGGTGAACATTCCTTTAAGCTTTGAGCTTAGGCTGGGGAAAAAGTCTCATAATTCTTCAGCTCTAGTGGAATTTGTGATAAATGTTTCAATGGTAGGGGTTCAGAGGAAAAGGAAGGTGATGGCTAGGCATCAAGAAGTAATCGTTTTAGGGAGCTAAGCTAAGCATGACCATTATACATCTTTGGGTCCATTTAGGTCCAACAGGCATTCCTGTAACTGAACAGGGTGGAGTTTTAAGGTCTTCTCCTCATACCCAGTCCTGCTTGTTTGTATTTTGGTATGGTTCTGTGTACAGAAATATTTCCCACTGAGAGAAAAATTACTAATAAAGTGGCTTGGGTGGGTAAGATTAGAAATGTTTCCCTCCTTCCTGAAAATGTTGTACTTTAAAATTGATCTTTGATAGGGATTTAGCACAGCCAAGATTGAGCTGTGCTACCATCATGCCTAGTAGCTTGGTTGGGAAGCTCCAGACTCAGAACCAGCCAAGAAGATATTAGGTCGCAGATTAGATTCTTTTGGATGGGGTACATCTGGATTTTTCCATTTAAAAAACTCATATCAAAATGATCATATTTCCAAAGTAATAGTGGGACTAAACAGTTTGGAGGCTCATTTGATGTCATAAAAATGCTTCTTGGAGAAGATACACAGTGCAAGTTGTTAAAGACTGAGCTGTATTTAGTTGAACTGTCTTGTGAAAAATAAACATTTTTTGTTTTGTTCACTGTAGGTAGACTCGGCTCCTTCCTGCTTTTAAATCCAATGTGCATATTCTGTGGGAGATTGTCAAAAATAAATCATCCAGAAATGTCGCTTTCTTATGTTCTACATTTAATGGGATAAATGTTTAAGAAAGGGAGTGAGTCAGAGCATTCCAATAGCCAGGGCACTGATCTGTAGCTTGGTTTATTTCCTCTTCATCCTGAATGATCATATTATGTTTACAAAGATCCCACTGAGGTAGTATAGAACAGGTGTAACCCTGACTTAACAGAGGCCATTTTATGTACTGTAGCTTCTGTATTTGGCCACTTGAAAATTAGTTTAGGGTGCTTAACCTTGCATGTGATTTATGCCAGTAGTTCCTAACTTCTATATTATGCAGCCCACTAAGTCACCTTTAAAAGCTTCTGAAGACCACCATATAACCCAGAGGTCAGCAGTGCAATGCCTGTGGGTTCCATAGCACAAATGACCCTTTTTGATGGCCCTTGGAACCCCAAAGTGGAATTTAATGTTTTTTGAATGAAAAAGTAAAAATCATACAAAATCTGGCAACATTATCATGTACCTGCCTGAAAGATTGCAAGATTTTGGATGAAAAAGCCAAATTCTTCTTAGATTTTGCAATCTACTGAAGTTTTGGCCATAGGCATATGGACCTTCACCAGAGACTGTCAACATTATTTTGGATTGACATTGATCCCTATATCAAAAGTTGGGAATTTGTGTTAAGCAAATGTATTTACTGCTATAGTATTTTTGTATATTTGCATAATATAGTTGTGAAATTTAATGGTGAAATATTATTTTAATTTAAAAAATCAATTTAATGGTGGCTAACTTTTTCTGTACATAACACTGCTTTTCAGCCTTCTGGACGAGATGCTCGTCTCCCTGAAGTTTACTGCATTGTAAGCTGCCTTGGTTGTTTTGGACTATTTTCAAAGGTATGTTTTCTGGATGGTCAATAGCCCCACTCCCCCAAATACCAAATACATTCATCCCTTCACTGTGTAGCATAGGCAGAAATAAATGTTCTGGTATTCCTGATCTTGTTTCATCATAAGATGAACTTTCTATATTTTTTCTTCTTCTGATCTTTCACACAAAAAAGGAGAGAAAAGGAAGTCATGTCCCTCATCCCAGATATTTGGGGATTGGCTATGGCTACTCAGAGAAATATATTTTCATGTAGAGAATTTCACCATTATTAGAATGAAAAAGCAATATAGTATTGTAACTTGAAGATGGAAAACAGTGGCCCAGTTCAGATAATTCAGCTGTTTTGAATAACTTGGGGTACAAATGAACAATACAGGAAGCCACAGTTAACCTCAGCTTTGAGCTAAATTTAGAATGTCATCTCAATCATAGTTTTCAAGTCCACATGTAACTTGATTAACTGTGCCTTTTCAATTAGTTTCCTTATGCGAAAGGAGAACAAAAATGACTGGATCCATGTAGGTTCTTCAAGCTTGGCTTAGTCATTATCTGATCACTGTTACTGTTTCCTGGCCTTTTTGGCCTTACACAATGGTTCTGAGGATGAAATGCCTTTGAAGGAAAAGCATGATTCAGGAGGAGATGGTATCAGGTCTTGTTTATCATGCATCACCACTTTACTTAGGACTTTGTTGGTTTTGAATAATTTCAGGAGGAGGAAAACCACTGTCAGGAGTAGAATTGGGGAGCTGCAAAGTGATGGGTATCCTCTTTCTTCTTACAGATTTTGGACGAAGTAGAGAAGAGACGACAGATTTCTGCAGCAGTCGTCTACCCCTTTATGCAGGGTCTACGTGAATCTCCCTTTCCAGCACCAGGAAGAACTGTCACCATTAAAAGCTTCATCCCTGAGTCTGGGACAGAGGTATGTGCCTTCTTGAAATACTTTCGGCTGGTTCTAGCATGGCTTATAATTAAGTCAGTCAATCAAATTTATTATGGTCATTGACCAGTGATCAATGCAACTTCATAACAGAAATTAGAAAATGTCAGAAAAATTAAGAACCAAAAAAATAAGATTAAATAGATGCACATGAGGAATAAAAGGTATAAATGCATTCCTTAAGATAATAAAAATATTAAAAGAAGAGTAAACTGAAAAGATATCAATGATAAAATACTGATAAAAGTTAAATTTACTTAAACATTCAAAACTAAATTAAGGGCCGAATAAAATATTAATATGTTAAGAAAATGTATAAACCAATACCTCCCGACAAGTTTTAAGAAAAACAATCAAACTTCCATAGGATTAATAAGATTGGTTTGGTTAATAACAAGAAATAAGCTGTAATAAGTTTAAGTTGAAAAGATTGGCCTCTGCTTGAGAGAGTGTCTATCAGCAATTGTGATAGTGATTAAAAGGACCTTCCATGTGTTTGGCTATGCCCAATCCCCATAATGCTTTGTTTCTAAATATCTAGAGCCATTTCTGTAGTTATTCTTTGTGCCTGAGTGTATTCTAAAAGGAGCAGTTGCTCAGTAGCAACCATAACTGATAAGTGTCATCGAAATTGCTGGTTGCCCCAAGGATTGAAATTGGTCTGCCAGGACTATTGGAATCAGTCCTGACAGGAAAAAGTGGCATTTAAGCCAATATGGGAGTATTAACAATCTTGCCCACTTTTGGTTGCCTCACTGCTATTCTGAGAGTCACGTTAGATATGCATCTTGGCACTTGGAAGAGTGTTTGCAAAAACTTTGTTCATATGGCCTCAAGTGATTTATAATGGGCAAACATGATCCCAGTCGGGCACCAGAAAATATTTGGGCCATAACTTTTCCTATGAAGAATTTCAGAGCTGCTTGTATGCACTGCCTACTCTTTATCTGGATAAATTTCATGATGGCTCTTGCATTCTTTTGTGCTCATGAAATAACTTGATCAGTATGCATCTTCCAGGCATTTGTGGCCTGGAGCACTACCCCTGAATATTCAAAATTCTTATTCTATTTAATTTCTTTCCCCTTGATAACTCATTTAAATCTTTTAGGTTTTCTGGCAAGAACAACCACTTGGTTTTCTGGTCATTAATTACCAGAAGATACTTTCAGAGCGATGGGTAAAGGTTTGAATGTTCATCTAAGTCCTACTGGTATTAATGAAAGGAGAGCTGCATCATTAGCATAGAGAAGAACTGGAATATCTATGCCTGCAGTCTTGGGGGTGGAAAATTGAATCTGATAATCTAATTGCTAGGGAGTTTAAATAGAGATTAAATAAGGTGGGGGCTAAAATATAGCCTTGTCTAACTCCCTTTCAAATAGAGATTGGATTACTCAAAATACCTCAAGGATTACACCTAATTCTAACCACAGCACTTTTGTAGGTGGTTGAATTGAGAACAGGAGAAGCCTGTCCATGTTTATATTATTTAATTTCTCCCCCCCAAATGTTTTTGAAATGGAATCAAAAGGTGATTTGAGATCTATAAAGGCTACATAAAGTGTAGATGTCATAGGACCAGAGCATGATCTAATAAAGAACAGGTGGGATGAAAACTGGCTGGCTCTTTGCTCAGTGTTGATTCTATCGCTATCCAGTCTTGTAATTTACTATTCAAATGCAGGGTATAAAGTTTGCTAATCATACTCAGCAAATGTGTAGAGTGATAATTAGCTGGATCCCCCTGCCCCCCTCCCTTTAAATATTGATACAGTAATGGCACTGCCCCAGTCCTGGGGAATATGACCTGTGTGATCACTTTAGGAAAAAAGGGATGCCAATTGGAGGCCTACTGACGGGAAAAACTCCCCCCCGAGCCACATTTACTGAGCTGTGCAGGGGACAAAATACAAAGTTCTGCCCACTGAGAGAGGGGAGGGATGAAGCTTATATAATGGTCTTGTTTACAGGGAAAAGGACAGTCTGAATCCTTAGTGACAGAGCCCACCCAACTCCATATTCATATCAATCTAGTATTTTTAGCCTTTGATTTATTCAGTCAGCAAGACTTGAGAAACACTTAGGGGTCAGCAGTGGGTTGACTTCCTCTTCTCCAGTACATAGGCCTTGAGTTTGCAGTTTCAATACCTTAGTAAGCTATTTGTATTTTACATTCTCAAGAATTAGGCTAAGTATTGAATCATCTCCGTTGTCATTTTATTAGGTCAAACTGTTTTATTAGTTATTTTCTCCTTCACTACCAGCTGACATTTTCCTTCAGCATCTCAGACAGGATGGAGTTGCCACTAGTGACACTGCTTAACCTCCAAGAATCTATAATATTTCTTGTTTCAGTTTTTAGATTTGCCAGTTCCTGCTCATAGGAGATGTAAAAGTCTTTAGGATATGTTTCCCATGCCTCTGTGGGAACTTTACTGATTGGAGGGGCAAATCATTTTCTGATAGCCCACTATGGGTTGTTCAAAGGCAGTGGAATTTTTATCCTTGGCAGCTAAAACCAACTGCCTTTAAAGCACTCTTTATTTTTAAATCTCAAAAGGGCCTTGTTTTGTTTCTTCATGCCCACAAATTTAGCAAGGGGCACTTGAAGAGGATATTTTTGATGTAAAGTGCCAGGAGACTGTAGTAATTTGGATAGCAGAAGAGCTTGCTTTTGGTCCTATTATGGACGTGTCCTGCAACAATCTCCAAAGGAGGACATTCTGAACTTTGGGTGGTTGATTAATTAGTAATTTAATGCTGAGAATTAGTGGAAGGTGGTCGCTGTCTGTGCTCCAACTGTCATTTGAATAACATTCTCTAGAAGATCATGGGAAACATGCCAATGGTCAGTTGTTGACATTTGGGATCCTGACCAGTAAATAAATTCTGCATGTCAGTCATCTGTGATCATATCATTCATAATATGTAAGTCAAGTTGATTGGTTAATTTGGACAGGCAATAGCTTACAAAATTGCTGGTTGTATCTTCAGCCAAATGTATGGGAAGGGGATAGCCCTCACTGGCTTGCACATGATAGTCTTGGAAATGGGCAGAGTTTGGTCATCTGGACTCAATTATGCATTAAAATCACCCCCAACTATAATGTAAGCTTGGGGATGAAGGTCCATGTATCTCTCAATATAGTTTGTAATTAAATCAAGAATGGCAGCAATTCAAGATGGCAGGAGCTGATGCTCATAAAAGGGACTGTGACTGAATGCATATGGTTTCATGTTATATATGACCCCTAAACCTACCTACAAATTATGTTTGAGATTGACAAACTAGGAAATGACCACTGAAGTTTTGAAACCGGTTTCATTGAAACAGAGTCAAGAAGCTGCTGCGACATGAAAGACTTAAAAGTAGATATGAAAATAATGTATGAGTTGAGTACTGAGCAGATGAGAAGCTCTGTTTTATGGTTTTCTTCCTGTACATCTGGAAGCTCTACTTGAACTGGACTGGAAAATTATTGTGGCTACAGTGCTGGACTTGAACCAGGGAGACTCAGGTTCAAATCCCCACTTGACCACAGAGTTCACTGGGTGACTGTGGCCTCAGCTCTCCATCCCAGCCCAACATGGGTTTTTGTGGGGATTAAATGAGAGGAAGCCCCTATGTAACCTATCTTGAGTTCCCAGGGAAAAGGCAAGATAGGAAAGCAATCAATCAATCAATTGTAAGTTGGACCATAGTGTAGTTTAGCAGTGCGCAGTTTTGTTTGGGCCAAGAGTTGTACTTGTTTTTTCAGTGGCTGTGCTCCAAAAAAAATGGGAGGCCAGAATAAAAAGTAAATTTGATTTTGTTTAATTTAAATGTAAGTAAAATGAAATAAAATGGCATTTGATGTGATCTCATATATTTAGTAATTTTCCTTTCTGTCATATTAATTTGGTGGCCACTTTAAAGCTTGTTCTTTATTACACCCACGAAAATAAAATACAGCAAAATGACATAAGAACAATGTGACACCCTAGTACTCTACTTAATATAACCCATAATCAACCCCAAATTAGCAATGCATCAATCTGTAAACTACAAATGCAAACTTAGTGACAGCTCAGATTGTTTTGTTGTTTTTGTTTACCAAGAGGAATTTCATGTAAAACTCAACCAGTCATCTAGGGAATGAGGACTGTTAGTAGTTGCTAAGAGTACAGTAGAGTAAAATGTGGGTCAATGATTCAGTATTCCCAGACTGTCTGGGGAGGCCCTTTCCACATAATTTTTTTTCTATAATCCACAGCTGATGACAAAGTATCAAACTGCAATAATGTGAAACAGATCTTACCATGCCCTTATTGTATTCTGGGTGGTATTTTGCCAGATTCAGTTTGCAATTCTGTATCAAGGGTCTTCATTTAAGAAAGCTCATGGCCTATTCCTTGTCCTTATTCTCCAGATCTTCGAGGGATGCATTTGGCAATTGGTAATTGGTGCAGACAAATCTTTAAAAAGAAATTGGAATGTGTTTCACTGTCAGGTGTGATTTCCAGATACAAGGGAAGCCTATGTATTTAATAGTCATTTTGGGAGAAATGCAGTTTCTGTCCTCCTCATCACAACAGTGCAACAATCCACCACAAAACACAGACTTGCCTTGCTCTGTTGCGCTGTCTTCTGTGGGCTTTGCTATACCGACTTTTGACTTCCTGTTTTGGTATCAGAGGCTTCTGTCAGCTGTCAGAAGATGAAGTCTTGGTATTGGTTTCCGGGCCTGCTCAGTGCTACACACAGCTGGAGGAGTTTGATGGAGGGCAGAATACATTTTCCTCAAAAGCATCTGTATCTCTCCATTAGCCTTATATGGGCATAGAAAACTTCTTTGCACTAGCCTCATGTTGAGCTGGCTTTTTGGGAAAACAGATTATTTCAACCATTGTACTGCACCAAGAGCAGATAGTATAGTAATGCCAATAGTAGCAGAAGCCTTAATGAATAGCAGAGAGGGGAGGTGGCATGCTCAGAAGAGGTGCAAAACTCCTCTTCCAAAACGTTTCCAAATTGTGTATATGCATCTCAGTGTATATCAAAAAGATGATAGAATGACAGAAGACGAATTTTGTAACCTCGTGGCTGTTTCCTGGGCTGTGATAAATATAGATAGTGGCTCTATATATAATGCTAAGACCCAATGTGGTTTGTTTCATTTTATCTGAAGTGTGAACCTAGTCACTGTGTTCCTGCAAACTGTAGTTTATAATTTAGTGTTATGGATTGCTAAATCAAACCATAGTGTGCTGAAGTGTGTGAACACAATGATGCCCCTCCTCCACTTATGCATCTGCTCTGCCATCTTCTCTTGCATAGCAACAAGGAGGTGATCAAGACCTTTTTTTTCCACTTAACTGTAGAGTTCTGGATTACAGCTGAATTTGTGAGGGTTGAGGCAAGAATCATTGATTTCCAGGCTGGAGATGACCATTATGTAAATATGCAGCGATCACTCAGTTTCAAATCTACTAAGGCCTGTTCTAAATGCACATTTGTTCATAAAGGCAAGAAGCCACAAGTTTAAACCCAAAGGCAATGAAAGTCATTTGCATCTTCTCACTGGCCGTGAGCAATCAGCTCATGAGTGTGGCTTCATTCTTATCTTCAATTAAGATTCCAATCTAGTGGAGCCATCTCTGTGAATTTCTGCCAGGCCTGGCTGAAGTCATGAAATGCCAGGAGATCCATGATTTATTGCTGAATCCAGACCAGGGGAACCTGACAGACATTGGAGGAGGAGAGCTGTGTTAGTCTATGGTAGCCAAAAATCAGAAGGGTCTGGTAGCATCTTCTCCAACTCAAAATTGTGTTAAATGGCATAAACTTTTCTTCTTTTTTTTTTCAAACTTTTATTAAGGTAAAATGGCATAAACTTTTCTGAGCTATAGCTCACTTCATCAACTCACTGAGGCACCTGATAAAGTGAGCTGTAGCTCTTGAAAGCTTATGAAAATTTATGCTTTTTAATAAAATGTGATCATCTGAAAAGGTGCTACCAGACACCTCCCAATTTTTGACAGAATCAGAAAAATTCTCATTAGCTTAAACAATGGCTTGTTTGAGCAAACCAGAATAATATATTTTGATTTGATATAGGTTTATGTGAAAAAATATTTTAAACTAACCAGAGTTCCCCTGATTTTATATGTAATGTAGATGAGAGCCTGCAGCTTGTTACTTTCGCCTTGTTGCATTAAGCTGTATTTTAGCATTGCCTCTCCAGAGGCCCCTATTTTAAATTCTAAGGATGTAATTACAGCTGTCATAATCATTCATTCAGAACTGGAAAAAAGATGCATCCTAATCCCAGTGAAAATTATTATTTTTTAGACAAACCGTATGCAGCCTTGATTACTATGTTAACTTTATCCTGTTATGGTTTTAGCAAATTGAGCTGACCCGGCCATTGGATTCTCACCTGGAGCACGTGGAATTTCAGGCCCTTCTACAGTGCCTCAGTCCTGAGAAGATACTTCTGGTATTTGCCTCTGTAGTTCTGGAGCGACGGATAGTCTTCCTGGCTGATGAGCTCAGGTAAATGCTGAGCCTTCAGCCTAGAGGAAGCAGTTTTGTGCTTGTCCCAATCAGTGAGTAAGTCAGTTGTGCTTCGCCAGTTAGTGGGATTGGAGCATAGCATTTGCTCTGGATCAGGTTTCCATTTTATAACTTGTTATCACTTTGGTTTATTCATCTGTGAAATCAGTGTGCATGTGGCAGGTGGACAAATACATACAGGCTCCCTTTTTATATGTATAAAGTATTTCAATATGGTCTGATAATTATGATATGTTAAGTTTTTCAATAGAACATTTAGATTGGAAGGTTTTTTTAACTTAGAGGTTTTCACTATGGCTGTGATGCATTTATAAAACCATACCTTTCCCATTTTGGGGTCACCTATCTTTGAAGCAACAGGGCAGTAACAAAGAAGGATCCCGTTGATTCAGGAGCTGGCTATATTATTGTCCAAAGGGCAAAAGTGGGGTGAGAGAGAGCTGGGGTGCAACTTATTTACAGCTCTGGAGCTACTGGAGATAGGAGGTTTCCCAGGTACTTGCTAAGATTAATTGCAGAATGAAGTAGAAATATATTTGACTGTTAGGAACACAATTACATCTGTATGGTTTTAAAATCAGTAATATTTTTTCAACCCTTTAAGACAGCAGTGACAATATATTTGAACAATGAAATAATAAAGTTGCAAAGGGCATTTATGCACCATGTTCAACTGATTATTTAGATACACTCCTTACTTTTAAAATACTGCTTTATATTTTAATCTGTAACATTGGCTCCCTTTCAGCTCCCTCTCCACGTGCATTCACTCAGCTGCTGCTCTTCTTTACCCATTTACTTGGGCCCATACATACATCCCAGTGGTTCCAGAGAAGCTTCTCAGCACAGTCTGCTGTCCCACACCATTTATGATTGGGATCCAAAAGCGCTACCTGGCAGAGGTTCTGGATCAACCTATGGATGAGGTATGGTCTTGCAAGTCTCCAAGTGAGAACAAAGATTATTGAATGGGCCAAACATTTACTATGTCTCTGGGGTGTGTGACAAACACCAGCACGTAGGATTAGCTGTGATGATACTTCTGTATGTTCTCCTCACTGACAATGGTCCTAATCATCCCTATCAATTACTTAGTCATCTATATGTGTTTCTAAAATTAATATAGGCCTCACCATCTGGTGATATCTTTATTTAAACTGGTACCCTAAATATTTTTTCAATATAGACATTTCTGATTTGTTGTGTACCCTGGCTGTTGTGGCTGACCTTTTCTTCTTCAGAATGAAGGTATAATTCCATTAATCAGGGAGATCTCTATGGGATCTAGTGGTTTGGCTGTCTCCACCAAACCTTTTCTGATTTGGAAACCCTTTTGTTTTTCTCCTCAGTTTTCATAGATAGATAGATAGATAGATAGATAGATAGATAGATAGATAGATAGGTATAGGTAGTCCTCGTTTAGTGATTGCCTTGTTTAGCAACTGTTCACACTTAGAACAGTGATGAAAAAGTAACTTTACAACCAATCCTCACATGTACAACCTTTGCAGGTCTGTAAAGCAAAGGAAAGCTGAAGTAAGATCATAAGCATAGTTGCGGTTTCACTAAGCAACTGCTTCGCTTAATGACCAAGTTGTGGTCCCAATTGTGGTCACTAAATGAGGACTATCTGTACATGCAAATATACATACATATGAGCAGTGGTGTGCTGGAGCTGGCTTGCAAGTTATACAGCCGTTCTATGCTTAATAAAGCTAAGTACTGTTTGCCTTTTTAGGTGTTGCTTGTAGATCTGTCCCAAGGAGTGTTCTTAAAAATGGTAAGTTCCGTCCAGATCCTGTATTATCACTGGTTGAAGAACTTAGATCTGCTCTTCTAGGCAAGGATGCAAAATTCATCGTGTCCAGTTTCTTCTCAGGATTTTAGCTCTGCTTCAATTGCTTGGTTCCCAGTCATTTTACAGCAATGTCTTGCAACGTTTTTCCTTTGGGAGCTTATCTCTCTCTCTCTCACACACACACACACACACACACACCTGCCTGCCTACCTACCTATAATGGCCACTGAAGGCCACAGGGCAGAGTAGGCAAAGATGCAGTGATATCACTGGAAGCGATAGAGATGAAATTTTTGGCCCCCTTTTTAAGGGGCTAGTTTTTTTAAAAAAATACAAAATAGGCACATTAATTTTGTAGATTTGCTACTAAATTTGGGCACCATAATTTTGGGAGGCCCTAGGCTAATTAAAATGGACTAGAAGAATGCATATGCAATAGATGAGAATATCTGTAGCTCAGGGTTGACCTGTGGAGTTCTTGGTTCTCTCTGAGCTTGGTTATTTGCTTGCAGATGTTTCATTACCCAACTAGGTAACATCATCAGTGCCTGAAGATGTTACCTAGTTGGGTAATGAAACATCTTCTAGCAAACAACCAAGCTCAGAGAGCACCAAGAACTCCACAGAATGCATATTGTCTAGCCCTGCTTTATACTCTCCTGATATCTTTTCCTTATTACCTGCTTTCTCCTTTCTTAATCCTTTCCTTCTCTCCCTCTCTTCAATATTTCTTGGTTAATTCTTCTGACTTTACTTTGCTCCTTTTCCATCCCAACTTCCAATTATGGTTGTCTCTCATTATCTGGGTTGCCTTGAAAAATGGGCTATTAATATTTCAGTTAGATATCCTCCTTTTACATACCATATCATTAATCTATCACTTTTGCTAATGTTTCCTATGACATCAAAATATGCTTTATTGTCAGAAAGCTCTCCATCCACATTCTCTAAATTCCAGCTTGCCTGAATTCTTTCTTTCTTGAATGCCCTGTCAGGGTCAAGGGATTACTGCCCAGATGGCAGCCCTGTCTCTAACCCATGCCAAAAATGGTTTTAGTGAGCTAGTGGCAAAACAAGTTTCTTCTCAAGTAGGCCTTGGGGTGTTGTCAGAAGCTGTGAATCTTTCACTTTGCTCCAAGTGCTGATTTGCAACAATTGGCTATTGATATAACTTCCCTCTTTAATAATTCTGTAGGTCGGAGATGAAGAGAAGATTTTGCCACCCAAGCTAAAGAGTGAGATGTTATACTCTTTGCCCACAATGAACAACAACATCCAGAGTAAGGTCATTTTCTATACCAGCCTTGCCCAGCCAGCTGTCTTCTGTCATTGTTAGACCTCAAATCCCCTAATTCCCCTCCAATATGGCATTGGTTGGGGGATTGTGGGAGGAAGTACACCATATTTGGAGGCATCAGGTTGGAGAAAGATGCTTGAAACATAGAAAATAATGGGATTTGATAAATTTGTGTATATGATGAGGCTTGTGTTATGTTTTGCTGACATAAAGCAGCAGAAGGAGTAAATTGATCATGATTTAAAGATGGAGTGGAACATTATATGTGTAGCTTGTCTTAAGTATGCTGTATTGTTTCATTTTGGAGGGATGTCCTGCTAAGAATAATTAAAGCTTTCTGATGCATGGTTAGTTGTCATCTCCTTGGAATAAGGAGAAATATTACATGATACCAAAAGCGGCTGCAGATTTCTAAGTTCAGGAAAATTGTAAAAAATGTGCGGCAGTGAGCAAATGAAAGTGGAACTGAACTAGCTGCATAAAAGAACTACTGTGTGTAGCCTATTTGTAAATGGATACCTTCTTTATCTCGCTCAAGAAATCTTGCAGAAAATTGTAAACCAAAATTGCAGTTTTTTGCTTTATGGAACAGTCTCAAGAGCAGATGAAAAATCAGATATTTTTTAGGTTTCTCTTTTGTTACATGTGGTGGGTTGAGTAGCTGGTGAAATGTATCATATATTGTAACAATCAATAGATGAGTCTTATTTTTAAAAAGGGTCCTGGCTTTATTTAGATCTTATTGTAATCCAAAAAAGACGTTTATGTTTAAATACTTAAAATGTTGGCCTTACCCAATAGTGGATGATGAACAGATAAATTCATACATTACTGTTTGTTTGTTTGTTTTTTAAAAAGCAAGGAACTGTGAAGTTGGAGATCAGCTTGTATTTAATGTTAGTGACAAATTGCTGAAATAAATTTTTAAGGAACAGAAAAGTTTGATCTCAGATTTAGGAGAAAATGGAGGCAATAATAGTGAACAAGAAATATATACACGTAGTTCTCGTTTAATGTCCACTTGTACAGCAACCATTTGAAGTTATGGCGGTGCTGAATGAGGGGTACTTATGACGAGTCCTCATAGTTGCAGCCGTTGTTGCATCCCCACGGTCACATGATCATGATTGAGGCACTCAGCAACCAGCTTGCAATTATGACATTGCAGCATCCTGTGGTCACATGATTGACATTTGCGACACTGCTGGCTTCTGACAAGCAAAGTCAATGAGGAAGCCAGCAGGAGGCGTTCATGTGACCGTAGGATGGGGCAACTGCACTTGATTCACCTAACAACAGCAACTGGGACTGCCAGAACTGCCATCCTAAGTTGGCACAGTCATGTTATGATGCATCTTACGACTGTATCACTCAGCTACAGAGTTCCCAGTCCCAATTACCATTGGTAAGTAAGGATTATCCGTATATGGTCCTTGTGATAAACTTAGTTTCCTGTGAGCTTATCCAGCTTTTGGATTAAAGTGTTGTTAATGTGGAAAAAAGAATCCCCGTTCTTCATTTTGTATGGCAAAAGGTGTAGAAGAATAAACTGTCAGAACTTGATTGTGACCATTTTTAAAATGTCATTTCTCAAAGAGGTCCAGCTTGCAGTACTAATTCAGAGCCAGGATAGTCCATCTTAATTGTTCAAAGAGTCCCCAAAAGTGTAAGTTGGACACTGGAGCTGAACTGAAGCAAATATTCCTCAAGTTCATTTTTTGAATGTATTGCCTGGCTCAGTAAAGTTAACTTATTCTGATATCATTCTGGTTCCATGTGATAGTTCACGATTTGATTGTGTGAGGGAGCTTGTTTTAAGAGTGAATGCAACCAAACAGGAGGCAGTTTTTCATTTCTTTGTTACCAGATTATCTGCTAGTCCACTGCTGAGAAGGAAGCATGATTTTCAGTTAATATGTAGAATTTGAATGATGGAAACTAGAGCATTGTTGACTAAACTGTACCCTATAGTTTGTAAAGGGTTAAGATAATTTTGTGGAAAATGCCAGAGAGAGAGAGAGAGAGAAATGTAGCAGACACTTCTCTGATTCATGTTTGCAGAAATATATCTTTTGTTGTGCAAGAGAAGTTAAAAGGATACAGCAGTTACATACAGAGCAAGCTTTGTCAAGAGCAGAGGCCAAGTAAACAACAAAAACACCCATTGTTATCTCATGAAATTCTAGATGTGATGTGGGGTAAAATAGCTGCTGGAATTTTTTAAATTTGGTGGACATAGTTGCTTCCAGTGAATTTGTTTTCAAAGTTTCCAGGAATTCTTCATTTGCTTCATTGGGTATTTTAAAAAAATTCAGATGTATTTGTTAGGTACGTATTCCACATGATGCTCTGTGGGCTCATATTCCATTTGTCAGTAGAGTGATAGCATAACTTGCAAGGTCTTGGAATAATATTAATACAGTCCAGTCCAAGAAATCCTCAACCAAATGGAATGGAGGAATGAACAATTAACAGTGAACAATTGAACAGCAGCTAAATAATTAAATGGTACTTTATAAAACTGTAAGGAACAGGTAAGAAAAGTTTATTTAGTTTTATTGGAACTTTGGAATAGAGTATTGATTGGCCTGGAGTACTCATTGGAGCAGTTATTGATGGGCCATATATTGAGGACAACCTTTTTGTTTGTTCATATAACTCTTCAGCCTAAGATTCCTCAGGGCCTGTTCTGCTTACAGCGAAAGCAGAGACAATATTAAGGTCCACAGCAAAATTACTTCAATAGACTTTAAAACATGAGACCGTGTGTTTGTGGAAACAGCAAAAAGTTGTCACCTGACAAAAATAAAACTATGACCAGAGCAGCAATCATATTATGTTGAGAATTCAAAAGGAAATAGGTATTGACAGAATACCTCTGAAGGACAACTGAATAGTCTCACATTCAGGACAGGGAAGCCTTGAATTGGCAAATAGGGTTTGAAACCTAGCTGCAGCAGACAGTCAACCATATGGCTTCCAACAGCAGTGTCTTCAGCAGTTGGCTCTAGTTCACAATTGCCAGAAGCTGAAAGAGGTGAAGGTTTGGGACAAGTTCCAGAACACCAAACTCAGAATTGGAAGCAACAAAGGCTAAACATAGGAGAAGTGGATGCCAAATTCAAATTCCTGTTCATTGTCCAGAATCAAGATAGTTTAAAAATGTTTAAAGTATATTGAAGTATATTTTGAACCTATTTTAATAATTTATGTAAATATATAGCTATTCATGTAGAATAATGTAATATTAACCTTGCTTTATGGGATATAATGAAAGTGGAAATATGTGGTATGTTTCTGTAACGTTAAGGATGTCTTTTGAAGTAAATAGGTCATGATTAAAAAGTAGGGTGGAGCAGTGTATGTGCAGCTTGCTGTATGCTGTTTTATTTCATTTTTTGGAGACTGCCTGCTAAGAATAAGGAAAGCTATTTGATACATATCAACTGAGCTCTTCCTCTATTGCATTATTCCTACTTTGGGGGGTGGGGGTGGAATTATTTGCACGTAAACCACATAAAATTCTTTGTATCAAGCAAAAATAATAGTGCAGAGAGCTGATTGACAGATATGGCCTGAAACTGCAGTTGAGCAGAAAAGCCAAATTACATGCCTACTTGATTGGAATCATGGCATTGGAGAATCTAGTCTAGCAAGTTAACCTGGATGAATTCTGCCTGGTACACTATCTAAACCAAACTTGTAGTGATTCACATCCTGACCTACCTACACGTTCCTCGGCTATCAGGGAGACAATCACTATCCCTGCTTATTCATAGTAAAAAAACTGAAAAAGCCTCCAACTTAACAAGCTGAGAAAAAAAATTGAGTTCTAACATGAAAACAATATAGTTGCTCAGATTTCTGTAACTGTGTTCCATTCCTTTCCAATAAATCTTGTTGAAGGAAACTCTAGGAAAATCTTGTTTTCAGTTGTAGCCAGCTGTCAAGAAGTTGACATTAAATAAGAGAGTTGGTGTAAAATATAAATGGTCATGCCATTCCCCCATTTTACTTTAGGCACAGGAACAATTGTGCAACACAATAAATAATACATTCAATGAAGAAAAACCCAAACATGAAATAGAATGTATTTCTGACATTCATTTTTAAAATTCATTTTTTAATCACTCAGCTTTACTTCTGATAACATATCCCTTTTGGGTCTAATCCATCCAGTATAAATTACTTGTAGCATGTAGTATGGAATACAATTCATCCTGCTGCATATTTGTCCTTTATTCAGTGATATTAAGACAAGGGAGAATGAGAAAGATTTCTCCAGTTCATGGCCTAAATAAAGTGAACAATTCATAGAGACTAAGTCATGGAGATAGCTTTTTATGTGTGATAATTATTAGCTACAATAGCAACATGATGAGGGTTTGATTTGTAGCTTGAAATTAAGCCTTGGTTATAGAACCAATAACTTATGATGCTTTTAGGAAAAATGTATTGCAATGATAGCTCCTTGAAACATCATGGCAGGAAGAGTGAGGAAGCATTTGTAGAATTTCATACCCTGGGGTTGATAAAATTGGAAGGCTTTAAAATTTTAAAGCTAAATATTTTTTCTACTGGAGATTATAAAGCAAACTAGCAAAACATGCAAAATCTTCCTTTTGCAGCCATGTGCTTATTTATATTAGTATTTTCTGAGCTCTTTAATCTCCCGAAAGGGGATTTTATGTCTCAAAGAATTAGACCTGAAGAGGAATGCTGTGCATATGTATGTCTATCTCTCTCTGTCCCTACTATATATAAGCTGCATTGTGATTGTTGTTAATGAATGGATATGATGCGCCAATTAAAGTTGCTGTAGGACTGCATATCTTTGTTGACATGAATTCTCCATAATCTTATTGGATACTATTATCAGAAGTCTCTGGAAAAGCAAAAAGCATGCTATTGAGAATTTAATATTTAATAATTCTGCAGTAATAGCCACAGAAATTTACTCCATGTAGCTGATAGCTTTTGCTACACAGTAAACCATTGGCAGATATGGAGATTCTTATAACCCACATTGCTACCTCTGGTGCATGCAGCACATCACAGAAATAATTCTAGATGAGGCTTTTATAATGTTGTCAGTCCTTAAAAGTGGAATTTATGAAATAAAGTGGGGTGAGGTCCAGATGACATTGCCTTTCATTTTTGAGTCCCCTAACTTTCACTGCTTCTTCCATCTTTTTATTTCCCCAAGAAAACTGATTGAAAAGGAAAGGGGGACTAGCTTCATGATTCTGGAAGCAACCCAAATCTTCATTTTGGGCCTTGTACCCAATTTATTTGATGGCACCTGTGTGAAGGGATTCTCAATCAGCTTCCATGTGACAGCTCCGTCACTGCCCCAGTTAATGTGGCTTCTAGAATTTTCTGAAGCAGCAGTCCAAGTATTAAGATAGGGAGAAATATTTCTGTTGGACATGAAGGTTATATACTCTCTCCCCTTCTTTTTCAAGCATCTGAGGAATTCAATGCACATGTCTCGGACACCTTTATACAGTTCTTTGTGAAGATGATCGGTCACTATCCAGCACATATCAAATGGAGCAGAAACGGCAAGGGCAACTTCCAGGAACAATCATTTTGCAAGGCTCTCACTTCCAAGACCAACCGCAGATTTGTGAAAAAATTTGTGAAGACTCAAATGTTCTCATTATTTATTCAAGAAGCAGAAAAAAGCAGGAAGTGCATAGAAGGTAAATTCCTAGGCCATAGTGGCCATGTACATTTTTGCCTTGGCATAACGTTCCACCCAAGTACAGATGATTACTTGCCTGGTGGAAACTTCCCACAGAATGGATTGAGGATAGCAGTGATGCCTAACCCACCTTCTAAAGGTGAAAAGATCCTTAGAGAATCATCTTCTTGCTGAGGATATAATCCTCCACCATCTGCTAGCCTGGCATTATTTTAGCTGCTGCTTTTAGCTCTTCAGGAGTATGGGAACAGTAGCAAATGGCAAGGATCTGATTGTGTGAGCAAAACTAATTATGCCAAGTGTTGGGGAAGGAGCTTTCTAAAATGCATTTATTTATTTATTTATTTATTTATTTTTCAAGTTTGTCACCACCCATTTTGCTGCAGAGCGACTCTGGGCAGTTTACAGTAAAAAGAATAAATATTAAAGTAGAATAAATATGAATTAAAATACATACAAGAAGACTTCCTATATAAATAATAAATATCTTCCAAGGAGTTATTAGATTCGGGGAGTGTCTTCAAGGTGCTAGCCATACCTAGGGTTGGTTATATCTCCTCTCACCCCATGCAAGTTGGCAAAGCCAGGTCTTCAGAGATCATCATAAGGGATGCTTACATGTACCAGACATAATAACTAATGCACTTTTTGTTTCCGCTGCAGGATATTTTCAGCAGAAAATAAATGAATATCAAGAACAAAAGAAGTACAGGAGACTCTCCTGAATCTGTACTTTAGAGGAGAAGATTGCTTGCTAGCAGATAGGCAGGCTGCAGCTAATCATCTGCATGGATCAGGCCCATAGATGAAAAATACCTTTGGTATTGTTGGCTGTCATGGAAGCACCTGTGTTTCGTATGTGAACCATGAAGAGTCATGGGGAGCCTTGGGCACTGTTTTCTACATTTTCTTTTTTCTTATGGCTGGCATTACAAGCTGCTCTTTATTTGCCTGAAATTTTGTAGCCCAACTGACAATCAGACAAAGCTGCAATTCCACAAACAGAATGGCAGCATAAAAACTGAATGAGCAAACAATCCTATCTTGATGAAAATAGGATTCTACATTTTTTGGAAACTTTGCCAGATACAGCCAATGCATATGACAGAGAATGTAGGGGAAAGAGTGAGACAATTGCATTCATTGGAAGCATTTTTATTGTCATTAAACTGGTTTCCAGTCCAAAGACCTTATGCTGAACATTTGTACTTGATGGGATTATAGAATGGATGTTAGATTTCTGTATGCATTCTATACCATGCTATATTGTAAGCAGCAGTGCTTGTCACACAATTTATCACATGAAATTTCTCTTACTGAGCAGTTTAAAGGAGGGAGGTAGAACAACATGTAATTAAAGAATGAGTTGAAGAGAATAGGAAGAAAGAGAAAAACAAACACATCCTCAGTGACCATATCAACTTAGTAAAGGAGGTTGTAGTCCGACTGTCCATCTAGTTGAACCCATTCCACCACCATAAAATACTAGCAATGAATTCGGAGTAACACGCATGCTTGCACTGGACATTACGGTTCCAGTAGAACAATAGATCCATAGGATACTATCATTGAGGGACTGTTGGTATTCCTGCACCTCTATGGCAATATAGTATTGTGGTTAGAACAAGAAATTGCTGGTGAACTGCTGTTAATTAGACATATTTGAATGTTCCTATTTTAGTGAAATCCTTAGGGACCTAAATCTTGGTGAATTTCCAGGGCTAATTTGGAAAATATTGATTAAACTATCATTTAGCCAGAAAAAAAAAATCAACAATTTCCTACATCCAGTGTTCATTCCCAGGATGGGTGGCTATCTTGTGGTTCCCCATATTTTCAGTGACTTCGACAATCTCATTGTCAGCTAGATTAGTTACAATTAGGCTGGTAACTGAAGCTTAACACAGGTGAATGGCAGCAGGTTGCCAGTTTTTAGTTTATATATAAGCTCTTCTTTCTATAGTTTCAGTATCCAGTATCATCTTCTAATGTTACAAATAAGAATATAGACACTGAGTAGGATGGTTCCAATATAAGGGCATAATTCTGTGATCCTTATGAGAGTACCTCATGAGTTGTAGGATTTTGCACATCTTTTCCAAAGATAGAAAGGTTGTCTTTTAAAGCCTTTACTTTGCTCTCCCCGAAATATTTTGTGGCCATGCTTAAAAAGAGAATGCAAATAAGGAGTAGGCTGGAGAAGACTGGATTGACCAAATCTACTATCTTCCCATTTACCCAACATGCTCTGCCCCAAGAATAAGAACAGAAGTGCCCTATCTTTACAAGAGCTAGAAAATAAGAAAGGAAAAAACTATGCCATGGGGAAGGGAGAATAGGTGTCCTTTTTGCGTAAGTCCAGCAGAGTTTAGGATCTGAGAATGTGATGGCTTCTCCCTGCTTGGTAGATGTGTTTCGCCACATAGTTAGGTTTGTATCCCAATTATTTCAATCTTGAGTTCAACTAATGTGATATATACAATATATACATACAATTAAAAAGATAAAAAAATATTTAAAAATAAAAGAATAAAAACAAAAAATAGAAAATGCAGAAAAGAAGAAAAAATAGAAAAGAAAAAAAATAAGAGTATAGTAAAGAAAAAGAAAAGAAATATATAAAGAAATGACTTCCCCCTTCATCACAAGTATAAACAATTTTAGTAACTTATCGCCTTCTCTTAAAATACAGCAAATGATCTCTTCTTCCTGTATCTCATCTCTTATCTATAATCCTTAAAGCCTTGTTGTTCAGTCCTGATCAGCAAAAGTCCATTAAGGGTTATCAGAGATAGCAACATACCTATTTTAATCTTGATCAAATAAACCTTACTTGAAACATATAAGAAACTTATATTTCTTCCTTTTACTTTTAACAATCTTGATCTTTAGTCCCTTCAAATAATGTTCTAAAATGTATTGTTGAAGGCTTTCACGGCCGGAATACGATGGCTGATGTGGGTCTTCAGGACGCTTGAACAATTCACACAATGAACATGCTAATCACCCTCAGCAGCCACTCGTTAACAACTCAACACAAAAAACCCTGTCTAACCCCCAGGCAGATACACACATACACTGATCACCAAAACAAGCTGCCACTCATTAACCCACAACCCCCCCCCCCCCGCCGCAGGCACCCTCGCTGATCTCTATAAATACCCACAAAAGGGTCACATCATCCTGGGCACAGAGAGAACTGCTCCTGTCTGTGTTCCTGTCCTCTGAAGATGCCAGTCATAGATGCCGGCGAAACATTAGGAACCAAAACTTCCAGAACACGGCCACACAGCCCGGAAGACCCACATCAGCCAATATTCTAAAATTTCCTTTTTCCTTTTTCTTTGCCCCTTCTCACAAAATTCTTCCAAACTTTGAACAAATTTCCTTTGTAAATCCAATATAGGGAAGTTATCCATGTCACTCTTTTGGTTTGTTATTTGTATATCCCTTTTAATCATTAAGACATCAGCCGGTTTTGTTTGTATATCAAGTGTAGCATCTTTTTTCATATCATTCTTGTAGTCTGTCATTTTTAAATCCACTTTCAAATCAGTCTCCATCTTGATAAAACTTGTTCCTCTTCCATAGCATCTTTTAAACAGTCTATCTATAATGGCAGACACTTTTAAAGTTAACTTCTGGGTCTGTTGTCCACAGATATCCTTCAATATGTCCAATGTTAAAGTATTTTGCTCTTTTCTGTTTTAGTAAGTCAAATGTAAGTGTTCTTCTCCTTTAATGATAATCTTTAGTTCCTGGTTCCCTCTAATGTCTAACCTTCAAAGGGTAGTAGTCCCCAGTTTAAGAACAAGTTCTGTTCCCAAAGTCTGTCCGTAAGTCGAATTTGTATGTAAGCCAGATCACTGTATAAATAGTATTGTGTAATTAACTCAAACCATTGTGTATTTAACTCGAATTTTGCTACAAAAGGCTCCGTTCTTAACTATGGGTCATCTGTAACCCCAGCCTTCTTAACCCAGGGACCACAGATAGTCCTCACCTAACGACTACAATTGGGACTGGAACTTCCATCGCTAAGTAATGCAGTTGTTAGGCAAAACATCACATGATCACATTACTTAGCAACTGCAGTCCTGGTAGTCCTGGTTGCCATTGTTAAGTGAATGCCCTGGTTGTTAGGTGAGGCAACTTCCTGCCAGCTTCCACAATCAAATCAGTGGGGAAGCCAGCAAGAAATTGCAAGCCCCAGGTGTTGCTGGGTGGGGGAGGGAGTGTGGGAGGGTTAGGGAGGGTCTGCGGGGCTGCAGTGCAGGTCAGGTGCATGAGGGCCTTAGAATCGCTTGGATTTTCAACCCGAGTGGAGAGGCTTCTGAAGCCTTTCCACTCTGGGGCTGAAAATCCTCCGTGGCTAAAAATCCTGCTTGGATTTCAGCATGAAGCATTTTCAGGCAGCCCCTAAACCTCCATACATAAATGCCCCATGCAAGGGCACTTAGCGCAGAGAGCTTTGGGAGCTGGCTGAAAAAGGGGGCTGGCTGAAAAAAACTAAAAACTCTGGGGCTGAAAATCTTCCATGGCTGAAAATCCTGTTTCAGCACTGAGCATTTATGCACGGAGCTTTGGGGGCTGGCTGAAAATGCCCCGTGCCAAAATCCTGCTTGGATTTTGGCACAGACATCAGCCAGGCTCCAGAGATGAGCGAGTCCTCTCAGCAGGTGGCAGCGGCTTGCAACCTCCCCTCCCAGCTTCCCCATCGACTTTCTGGGGAAGCCAGCGGGAAAGATTGCAAATGGTGATCACATGATTGCAGGGGCTTGGCAACCAGTCGTAAGGGGAAACCAATTGCCAAGGACCCAGATCACCATAACTCCGGGTACCAGCCATAGGTCCCTTGGTTCAGCACCATCGTAACTTTGAACAGTTGCTGAACTAATGGTCATTAAGTGAGGACTACCTGTGCCTGTATTTAAAACTTCTTTAGCTAAGGATCAAAGGAAACTCACCCAGTGCTATAAAACTTGTCATTCCAAAGGTTCCTAATAGTTGAAAAGCAGTTAAGAAACAATTTCTGAAAGTGATTAAGAAATGAGGCTCAGCGAACCTTATGTCCACATAGGCTGCATTATGGCTGTGAGCTTGATTGAAATCCTGTGACTCCCAGCTGCTCGACTCATGAGTTGACCACAAAAATCTCAGTTCCTTCAGTCTACCCAGGAGGAGCAGCTGTCCAGAATACAAGTGGGCAATCTCATGATCTCTCCTTCATCTGGAGAGACTTCACTGGTCAGAATTCGCCATCTGGTTGCTGATCTCCTGCAGTGCCATCCCCACTCCTTCAGGTACATCTAGTTCGCCATGAATCCTCACAGAAGTCCTGACTGTGGTAAATATTGAGTTGAATGTTATGTCAAATTTTACAAAGTGTATTTTTTAAGACCCAGCTTTTAATAAGTTAATTTCATGAGAGTGTACAAGTCAAGTCCTCTCAGAAGAAAAGTTAGGATTAAGCTTATTTAGTTACAGGAAAATTAATTGAATATGCTATTGCAGTTTCTTTTATAAAGTTTTCAGGTTCTTCAGCTAATGAAGAACCGTCTAATGACTGCAATGAAGTGCAATGCTCTATTCAGAATTATACAGGAAGCTACATCAGCTCAGCTGTATCTAGTATTCTTACTCTGAATTATGTAAATTCTTTTGCACACTGGAGAAAAGCTGTACCATCTGTAACAAGACAATTTAGTGTACAACTCACATATGTGCTCCCGATCAAAAAAAGAAAAAATATTTTTAAAGAGAAAAGACATACAAACTGGGAAAAAAAGAAAGAACAAACACATAATTACATACAGATAATATTTCAGCCTACAAGCATGCCATTAAACCTTGACTGCACAGAATAATTTAATCAGTCTTTCCACTACATTGATAGAGAGCCAATTTCTAAATGGAAGGCAAATTCATATTGGCAATCTTGGATTTTAAATCTGGGGTCCCACCATCTTTCCAATATTGAAGAGTAACCTTTTGGTTGGCTGCCCCTCCCATGCTCATTAAATCCATTATTCTTTATGTAGTGATAAATTCAAAGTTTTTCATATACAATTCAGAACTGCATTCACAACTTTAAAACACTGTGATCTTTGTAATACCTTATTAATACACTTATTAAACCAAAATAAGGCAATAGTGGACAAGCCCCTTATATAAATAAGCCTCCCCTCAGGCCAATTTTTAAAAACCATTCTCTTAGTTGTCCACTAAATGTGAAAATAATGTTTTGTAAAATTAGTCTGATCCTAAGATGAGAAATATACTTAACATTCTTTGATCCTTAGCCATTGCTTTGTTAATATGTGATATTCCAGTTCTTCATTACAGAGCTTTTTTTTTAATATCTACTATCCACCTTTACTGTAATTTTTTATGTTAATTAAAAAAAATTGCAGATTTAGAATTATTTGATCTCAGTACTGACAATAATTTGAGAATTTAGATGTTGCTAATCTTTCATATCACACTGTCAAGACTGAAAGATGTTTTAACTGACTATACAATAAAACCTCAATTCAATGGACTATTCAGGAGGTGGGAATGTCTATTATTCCTAAATGCCTGTTAAATCAGAATTTGTAATTTGCATCAATTTACATCATTTTATTTAATTTGACTAATGACTTAATTACACCATTGGCATAATTACATCATTATACAAAAGATACAGTTGATGTAAACAACATAAGCTTATGTGAATCATCCAGACTACTTAATCAGCTGAAATGCAGTAAATGGTGATCTGTTAAAAGTTTTACTATACTGCTGTTTTACAATTTTAGACAATTCAAATTTCTCTTGCAATAATTCAATGTTTTAAAAACTTAATTGGGGTTTTCAACTGTCCCTTGAATTTTTTTAAAATATCTGGGAATAGTTATTCCAAGGAAATATTCATTTTTGGGTGCAGATATATCCATGTTTTAATTTCAGTTAAAAATGAACCTAAATAAATTGTCAAGAATCCCACTCACTTTATTTAGCTATGTTTCCTTATCTCGTGCCTTTACATTTCTTTGACTACTTCTTACTCCTTTTCTGCACTCTACATAGTGCTGCTTACCCTAAAATGGATATAAATGTATCCATATATGACTAGGATATAACAACAGTTTGTGTTCATTCCTAGCTGCTATCTTGAAATGTTCCTAATTTGTCTAATTAAGTAGGCCAATGATCCAATATCAAATTTAAAAACAGAAGGGGGTAAAGTGCATCCATGAGACATCTTGACAGATGATCTTATGAATAAATTAGATTTTGGTGAAAAATTATTCTGCTAGGTCACATGAATGGATGGAAAGAGATAATACATTAAAGATCATTGGACATTAAGAAACTCACATGAATGAGAATGTAGCTGGTGAGTATCTGTTTGAAAGAGGTCTGTTTGTTTCAAATATATGGTTTAAATAAGTAATACGTACAAATTGCAAAGAATGAATAAGCATCTAAAACCATTAATTGACTGTTTATGATGAAATGTTAATTAGCAAAGGATACATGGGTGATGAGAAGGTCTGAATGTGGGACATACTACTTTTTGGTAGTGTCAAGAATGGATCTTGGGGAAATATACACATGGAAGAAGGAATGAGAATAAAAGCAGAACTGCAGGAAGAGAAAGTGAGAAACTGGCAAGAAAACAGAATTATAATATAGATTGATCTTCCAACAGAATGAATGGAAAATAGAAATAAGGGCAAAAGCATGTGGAAGCTGCTTGGAACAGAATGAAAATTATAATGGAAAACAAAAAATAATTAGAGTGCCACAGAAGTGTATGTAGAGTTATACTATTGAGAGTAAGAACCACCACTGATTTCAATTTATTTCTTTTTTTCTCAATACATATCCAGAATGTCAGTAATATATTATCGTCAAATGCTTGGTGACCTTTTATTAAACCAGACTATACAGGCTGGATAATCTGAGAAATAGTGTCTATAATCTACATGCTAGAGTCACTGTCAATATTTGTGCATCAACACTTGCTGGACAATAACTTGTCCAAGACAGCAGGATGTTTAAGAGCTTTCAAAATCTGCTATATAAACCTCATTGAGGATGGCTGGAGAAATGTTATGCAAAGAGGTATTATAAACTTCCAGTAATATTAGAGCAAGAAACTTGGTATGTCTGGTACCTATTATTTCTCAGATAATTTTTACTATTTTTTTTCCTTGGTTACATTTGACTCAGTATTACAAGTAATACTTGAATAGTATTCAATAGTACTAGAAAGTAAAAACAAGTTTGTATGTTGAATCAGAAGCATTATATATTTTACTCTGGCCATTCTTATGGATATTACATTGTTGCAACTGTTTCAGCCTATAAGGTAATAATTTACTAGATCCTTTACATTGATGCCAATCTCTACATAATTAGCAGCTGTACCTTTGAAAATATTCTACTCAATGCAAATTTTTCCCCTAATGTCTTCTTTCTCCCTCAGTTGTCAAGATGGTCTCTCCAAAAAGTGCTTTTTTCTAGTTCTCCCATAATCATGCAAACCCTTAGCCTCTTCTTTAGAAGATAAACATACTAACACTGTGATTCATCTGATTGATCTATCGCTCGCTCGATCGATCAATCTATCTTGCTAAAGTTGTGGCAAGTGTTGCTTTATTAGTTAAATCAGTTGTACCTATTACCTAATCAGTAAGTTACCATTGTTTCAACTGCTTCATAGTAAGTCTACTCTTAGAAGCTAGTCTAGATAGCGGCTAGATTGTACTACACTTAAAAAGAGCAAGATATGCTAATATAGTTCAACTGCACAAATATACTTTAACAGTTCGAATTAATATTTTGCACATTGGATCAAAATGCAAGAACACAAGGATTATTATAGTTATGAGAATTTTCATTTATTAAACAGAAATATTTTTGCATAAATTTTATACAAAAAGTAACTGCAAATTTTGTATAGACTTTCCACTGAAAAAAACTGAAAAATTATTTTAAAGTGTTTATTTTAAAAAATAAATTGACAGATACCACACTATACTGCATGCTGACAATCACCCCATAGCTTAGGGGACTAGGGTTAGAATTTTTTAAAGACAAAAGATGTAATTTATCAAGCACAGTGGCTGTACAACTTGCAATGACAGAGATGGCCAGCCACTGTGGATTGCTTCCAAAGATAGCATTTCAAGATGCCAGTTTCCAGAGACAATGGGAATAACATGAAGTATCAGTTTTCTTAAAAACTAACCGCAGTTATCAGCAACTGGTGATGAATGTAATCATCTAGGCTCAAGTCCAAGAGATTCCAGCCACCAAAACTAGTGGGATACCAGTGTCTCTCAAGGCAAGCCTTTAATAATTACTTCTGGGATGGTATTAAATGAGTACTTTTTGAAGTATTTTTAAGGATTATTAAATTAAAAAGCAAATAATCTTATAGCTTGTAATTACACTGTATTAGAAATTCCTGTTGTTGGGAATCCATTTATCTGAGAGCCTATTTTGGGGTCAAGGTAATTACAAAGACAAAGCTTTATTCTCTGCATGCTTCTCTAGGCACACAACCAGTGGACCTGGTAATACAGATGTTTGGAGAATACTTGGAATTCCCCTTTCATTGGAGGACTGTCTAACTAGGGAGTGTCATCCATAACAAAATTAGTTATACAACATTATTATAAATTAGATTTGTTCCTATCTGCTCCAGTTTCCGTAGACTCCTCAGTATAATTGCATCCTCTCCTGTAGAAAAAAGCTACTAGTTATTGCAACAACCACCTAGTGATGATTTGAATATGTAGAGTAGGTCTTGATCTTGAAGACACTGATGTGAAGATGGGAAGCAATTTGATTGCAGACACTGACACAGTATCGGAGTAAATCAAAAAGAGAAAAAATCTGAAAGGATAATATAACTATGTATGATATTTGGGCATAAAAACTTTGACACAATTTATTCTTCAGGTTTTGAACCCATCATTATAAGCATTAGGATAATCTTTCAGTAAGATTTTCTTTATCTTGTCCAGACCAGAATAATATTTTTCTGCATTAAAGCAGAAGTGGGAACTGGGAAAGACCTAGTCCTCCAGCTACCTAACCTAGAGGACAGGGCAGGCATGTTCCTCAAAGGACCTGTTCCATGATGTCATTTCATATAAAACAAAATACCGTATTTTTCCAACTATAAGACGATACTTTTTTCTAAAATCCTTACGCTAAAAACTGAAGGGCGTCTTATTCAAGGAAGTCAGCCGAGGAGAGAACCGCGTGGTTGCAACACTGCCCACATCTTGTCTCTGCAAATGGGCTTCCTCCTATTTCTAGCCTCCAATCACGAGTGAAATAGCTTGAGTCGGCAAACAGACTTCCTCCAATCACGAGCCTTATGTAACTGACGTCAGCTGATGCTGAACAAACCAATTAGAGGAAGGCTGTTTGCAGAGACAAGCTATTGGCAGTTTCACTCATGCTTGAATGTAATCAGTTATGCAAAAGAGCATGGAAGTAGAGCTGCAGAGAGACGGTTTGGACCTCCTCCCACTGAGTGTATCAGGTAAATGTTAACTAATTACTAAATAAAAATGTGTTCTGCACTGTCTTTAAAATATTGATTTCTTAATTTTGGGTTGGAAAAGTGGGGGTCGTCTTGTACATGGGGGCATCTTATTGACGGAAAAATATGGTAAGCCCCAACTTGGTATGAATGAACCAGTTTAGGTAGCCCTTTTGCAACTGGAATGCTTGCAAGATATCTCTGCCTGATCTCACCTGCCCTGCACTTTCCTAAAAGAAGAAAGTCCTCAACATTCTTGTTCCAGTGCAACTGTGGAGAACTTGGGTTCTATGTTTTCCTCTGTTGGAGGTATGGCATTCATATGCTGGCTAGAGGATCTCCATCACCAGTACAAAGGCATCAGCCTTTTCTCAAACTTGGGCACAGGTATATGAAAGCTGGTGTAGTTTCATGAAACAAAACTATGAGCCTACGCTGAAATCTCTGATCATTCTGACTAATCTATCTTTCATGTTTTGGTTACAATATGGACAAAAGATGGAAACTGTTGCCCTGAACACTTTGGAGAAAAGACAGGTTAACCATGCAGTAAATAAAATGTGTGATATAAAAACCCCAATAGTATCAGTGTACAAAATATCCCAGTATAGTAATTATGAACACTTTAATATCCACATTATCTTAATTTAATTAAAAAAAACAATAACCTGCAAAGAAAGAGTACATTTTAAAAAACAATGACATGGCTAAAATGAATTATATTTTCTTAAATGCCAATCATATTCTTAAGAATATGAAGGGAACTGCAAAATATCTCTCTTTAGAAACATTGGCTTATTTAAAAAAGTTGAAAATGGGTTATATTTTCAATGCACATAAGTAAAGGAAAAGATTGATATCTGGTCTAGGACACCTTGCTGTGATTTCACAGTATCAAACAATTTCTCAGACTGTAAGGTTGAGCAAAATATAAATTATTTTGTGTTTCTATGTAAAAATTCTGCTTTCTCAAAATACATTCCCAGATGACATTACTGTATTAATACAATTTAAAACATCAAGCCATTTGTCATTATCTCCTGTGGGTGGGTGTATATGTGCATGAGCATGCCTCAGCGATATGGAAAACTTATGCTGGTTTGCATCTGGGTGCAATTCAAGGTGCTGGTTGTTGCCTATACAGCCCTAGATGGCATACAGCCTGGTTATTTGAGGGCCCACCTGTCTCCCATAACATCTCCCTGGCTGATTTGATCCTGCAGGGTTGACGCACTCCGCGTTCCTTTGATTAAACAATGTAATCTCTCAGGACCCCACAAGTGCTCTATAGCAGTGTCTGCCCTCTGGGATAAGGTTCCCCCTGAGATCCAGATGGCCCCCAGTCTGCTGCTGTTTAGAAGAATTGCGAAGACCTGATTCTTCACCCAAGCCATTGGCGAAGGAGAGTGAGACCTCTCACTTTATCGTACCTGTCATCTTTTATCTTTCTTTTTTATGTTTCATTGATTTTATTATAATTTCTTTTTTGATTGTTGTAAGCTGCCCAAAGTTGTTGAGAATCAGGCAGCATACAAATTTAATAAATAATATGACAATAATTGTGAAGCCAGCCTTGCCATTAGAAAACTAAGGATGTATACATGTACCTTAAAAATGCACAAAGAAATAAGGAAGCACTTACCAAGGCAATCCAAAGAACAATGTATTCATCAATAAAGCTATTAAAATATTGGTCCAAGAACAAAAGTGCTGGACCTATGAATGCTGTGTCATGCAGATGCATCTCACTTTTGGTCATATGTGCAACCTACAGAGAAAAAGCAACCATTTGTTATTTATAATAAATAGTAATTTTTATGGAGTAAGCAACTACATTTTGATAAACATTTCTCTTCAAGGATTGGATTATGACCACTCATAGGACAATCCTTATTGAAGTGTCACCATATGCACTAATAATTCTGGTATCTACATTGGAAGAAAAAAAATTAAACCTCTAATAGTGAAGTATTTCATAGAAAATTAGTTAAAAGCACAAGGAAATACTTACCACCAGTTTGTTGGTTATCTTAGCAGAAACAAACCCAAAAGTCAGTATATAGAGGCAAGGATGTTTTTCAAAAAGTTCTACAGCAGATTTCTTGTAGATCATGGCAGCTAATGTAATGACAGCTCCAATATGAAGAAATGGCGAAAGGACACTTGTTCCCTACGTGGGAAAGGGATTTAATATTAATTTACCGTGCTGAGCATATTACAGAAACACAGTTGTCAACAGTCCAGAGCACACTTTGGTTGAATGAATGAATGAATTTAATTAATTAATTATAAGTAAACCTCCTTGAACTCTTTCAAAGTCAATGGGGAACTACTGAGAAATATATTACCTATTTGGTTAAGATGAAAGGGGTAAATAGGCATATATTTATCTAATTTATTTAATTCTGCAATTTATATGTTGCTCAATTCCAAAAAGACTCTGAGCAGAATAACACAAAAGAAAAATAGAATTAAAAGAAAAAATAAATAACCAACCCCAAAGTGATTGTTGAACAATGTGCAGCTAAGGTGTTATGATGGCTGGGTGGGGAGCTACCAATCCAAGCATGGCAGTGCAAGGCACCTCCTTTACTCCAGAGGAAGGACCGTCCTGAGGAGAATGCAATTTGGGAGGTGTGAACGGAAGGACATGTCTGAGGGAGGCTCAGAGTCTTAGCCTAGGGAAACCTCCATCTGCCCAGAGAGGCAGAATTATGAATATAATTAGAGCCAGGGAAGGCAAGTATTGATGAATATGTTCCAATATGAAGTGAACTTGTTCATAACCCATTTTAAGTTACATACTTAAATAATAAAAAGTGATTGCGTCATCCTCTATTTTCTCCATATTCCACCTACATTATCTCAGAAACATAAAGAGAACATAAAGGAGAAAAAGAAAATTTGTAAATCAGAAAAAGAGGTTGTTAGTGACAAGATAAACAGATCCTTTGCAAATCTCCAAGAGTTAATAAAATTGAATTTAATTTTGAAGAGAAAGATAAATAAGAAAAAAATCCATAATAGGAATACAATTTTTAATTTACATCTTTGGACCTTCAAGGGCTACAAGCCAAATTGGACAATTATGTTCAGTCTGTGTGAGTGTGGAGTGGAGGGTTAAAGCAGAAAAAATGGATGCCTTAAATTGCTCAGAAGTTTGAGGAGGAAAACCCCCTATGCATTGAAAGTGGTGATTTTGTTGCTGAATGTCAACAGTGCCATCTGGGGATATCCTGGAGACTGAAAAGTAGATGGTGGGAGGCACTCATAAAATGTGTAGATTACCACCCGCATATGTTTAATATATAGAAGGGTGGGAAACCTATATGTTTCATGTGATTGCTAACATACAGTGGTGTTTAAAAGTTTGTGAAGGCTTTTGAATTTTCAATGTACAAATAGCTGGAAGAAGTATTTTCATATAAATTTAACAAATAAATGTTTCTGCATAAATATGACCTAAAATGTGATCTGTTCTCCACACAAGTCCTAAAATTAGATAAAGAGAACCCAATTAAACAAATGAGTCAAAAACATTACACTTGTTCATTTATTTATTGAGGAAAATGATTGAAAACTACATATTTGTGCATGGCAAAAATATGTGAACTTTCAGTAACTGGTGTGTCCTTGGGTAGCAATAACTGCAACTAAATGTTTCCAATAACTGTTGATCAGTCCTGCACATCAACTCGGAGGAATTTTAGCCCATTCCTTCTCACAGAACAGCTTCAACTCAGGGATGTTGGTGGGCTTCCTTGCATGAACTGCCCGCTTCAGGTCCTTCTACAACATTTCTGTAAGATTAAGGTCAGGACTTTGACTTGGCCCTTCCAAAACATTAACTTTCTTCTGCTTTAACCATTCTTTGGTTGTACGACTTGTGTATTTTGGGTTGTTGTCTTGCTGCATGACCCACTTTCTCTTGGGCTTCAGTTCATGGACAGATACCATTTACATTTTCCTGTAGAACTTGCTGGTACAATTCAGAATTCATAGATCCATAAACGATGGCAAGCCATCCTGATCCAGAGGCAGCAAAGCAGGCCCAAACCATGATACTGCCACCACCATCTTTCACAGATGGGATAAGGTTCTTATGCTGGAATGCAGGCTTTGCCTTTTGCCAAACATAACACTTTTCATTCAAGCCAAAGAGTTCTATTTTGGTCTCAGCAGTCCACAAAACATTCTTCCAATAGTCTTCTGGCTTACCCATGTGGCCTTTCATAAATTGTAGATGGGCAGCAATGTTCTTTTTCAAGAGTAGTGGCTTTCTCCTTGCAAACCTGCCATGCACACCATTGTTTAGTGTTCTCCTAATGGTGGTCTCATGAACACTGATATTTGTCAATGCAAGAGAGGCCTTTAGTCCTATAGATGTTACCCTGGGGTTCTTTGAGATCTCCTGGAGTATTATATGTCTTGCTCTTGGTGTGATCTTGGTTGGTTGACCACTCCTGGGGAGGGTAACAATGGTGTTGGATTGCCTCCATTTCTACCCAATCTGCCTGACAGTGGACTGGTGGAATCCAACCTCTTTGGAAATAATTTTGTCACCTTTTCCAACCTGGTGAGCATCAACAATTGTTTTTCAGAGGTCCTCAGAAATCTCCTTTGTTCAAGCCATGACACACTCCCATATACCTGTGTTGTGAAGAGCAGTCTTCAATACTGAATGCCCAGAATTCTGTTCTTTAAATAAGGCAGGACTTCCCACACTCACATCTGATTATCATCCCACTGATTGAAACACCTGACTTTAATTCCCCCTTCAAATGAACTGATAATCCTAGAGTTCACATAATTTTGCCGCACACAAATATGTAGCTTTCAATCATTTTTCTCACTAAATAAATGAACAGGTATAATGTTTTTGACTCATTTGTTTAATTGGATTATCTAGGTTTAGGACTTGTGTGGAGAACAGATCATGTTTTGGTCACATTTATGCAGAAATACTGAACATTCAAAAGGGCTCACAGGCTTTTAAACACCACTGTATATATTAAACACTCATCTGACTTAATACAAAATCTGCCCCAAAGAAAACTGACCTTAGTTTATTTTTGGAAGATTGTCAATGGAGCTCTAATATCCTAAAAAGTGTGGAAAAACAAAAACTGCAGTTTTCTTTACTCTGACTAGAGTGTATTTTACTTTATGGAGATGTATGAATTCAATCTAGTATAAGAAGAGTCTGAAATTTATACCAGAAAATGATGCATCTTCAAAACCAGATGTAAAAAAAAATGCCCAGAGTCACCCGTTGGGGGGAGATGGGCAACATACAAATTTAATAATAAATAAATAAATAAAATAAATTTTTAAACATCTTTCCTTAGTCACTATATTGTACTGGAACTTTTATTTGGATACTGCATATTCTTTCTCTTCACTAGTAACCTAGTGGAAGATCTTACTAATTAGCCTTCAAAAATTCTAAAACAAGACAATATTTTAAATCATATAGAATAAGATTGAATAATTTTCCTTCAGGCTCATTTGTCTGAGAATGCCATCTGATGAGTACTAGGAAATGGTTATTTTTTATTACTGCCCCATGCTTTGGAACTCCCTGACCACAGAGATCCAGTCTACCTCTTCCCTCCTGGGTCTGAAGTCCTGGCTTTTCCATCTAGCCAAGGAGGAAGGCATGCATTGAATGATGGGATGCACTGGGGAACACACAACTTTGTATTTTTTTTTAATCTGTTATGATGCTGTTCAGAATTTTTTTATTTTTTATTTTGGTGAGTTTCTTTTTACTGACGGTTTTCTGATAGCTGCTATGAGCCTTTGGAAAGAAGGGAGGGAGGGAGGGAGGATTACACAGAAGAGAAAATAGGAGAACGCTGTATATTAAAAATACAAAACAAAACAGAAAAACACTTACTGCTATGGTTGATCCATTTTTGCCAACACCACCTGTGAAGATCACACCAAAGTAGTTTGTACAAGAGAATATGGTTCCTGCTACTGTACAAACAGCTGGAAGTATTTTCATTTGAATGTTTAACACTGGAATCTTAACAAGAAAGGGAAAATATTAAAACAGTTTAAATATTTCAAGTTAATTTTATTTTAGTTTTCAAAAGAACTCAAAACATTCCACTTTTCTAAATCTGTATCTAGGAACTTTCTGGAACAAAGGGATAAAGAAAATCTCTGTACACATTACCTTTCAGAAAATCATGTGTCAATGATGACTGAAATGACAAAGATCTATATGTGACAATTTATTTCCTGAGAAAAAGCAAATAATAACTGAATAGAAGGGCCAAACATTTGGATTCCTATTTTGGCATAATCAGAAACCAAGATTCAATTAACTTATAATAGATAGTGTCTTTGAGGTAAGAAGTGGCATAATGAAAATAATTGATTGCATATGTTTAAGGAGGAAAGCTGATTGAAAATTGCAGAAGAATAAAGAAAAGACCTTTGGATATACTCCAAAATTCTATGCCACAAACATAGAAATAAAGAAAAAAATAAGAATGTGTGAGTGCATGGGAATGCGACAATGGATCATTTTGCAGTACTCTGGACAGAACCAAACAGATGGTACTGAGAAGTTTACAGTATTAGCAAAAGGGTGGAATGCTAGTACTCATTGTTCCCAGTATAGCATCTGATAATCAAAGCTACTACTTGTGAACAATGATGATTCATGAATAATCATTGTTTCACCTACAGTCCTTTACATTATCCAATATTGTTAATTTCACAATAACATCAAACACTGCCTTATACCACATTAAAGCAACACTGGCAGTGGCTCTGTGGAATTTCAGACCAATCTGAAGATAATTGAATGCCCTTCTGCACACAAAGCATGTGTCCTCTATCTCTATACACTAAATAATGTCATGTGAAGAAGTGTTTCCATTTCTCAATTATAAACATAATTTTCAAATAACCAAACTACAGACAAATGAGCTGCTGTACTTATTCTACAGTATTATTCTGAACATTAGTCAGTTATTAATCAGTATTTCAGTGTGAACTGAAAACTAGTGATGAATATTTGACTACTTTTTTCCTTACATTGTCATTCTATACACGCCTACTCAGAAGTAAATACCATGGTGTTCATTAGGGTTTGTATATAGTAAGTGTGTATAGGATTATAGCCTTAATTTCCAAAAAATAGAGCAATTGTAATCATTATGCTTAAATCAGCTGCGTCCTTTTGTGTCTCCCCCCCCCCCAAAGGAAAATAGGATTCTTGGGGTTCTAGATACTTTTTTCAAACTGCATAAAATGTCAATATTATATATTTCACACAAGCTATTTATGTATTTTTTTAAAAAAAATCTAAATATTAACATGGAGACGCCAGCCCTGTCCTTAATTTACAGTAAGCATGGTCTAAAACCAGCCTGTTTGTAACTGTGTATAGTATTGTATTGCTAGCCTATTACCCAACTTTCTAATTATGGCATAATAAATATTTGTTCCACGCATTTAATAAGTTTTCTCATGAAACAGATAGCTATTTTTAAATTATATGATGGGAGCATACATAACAAATGAGCAGTTCCAGCATTCATTTTCCTTAAAAAGAGTGGTGAGAAGCAATATAATTACTTCTTCCCCATCATGCTATAAGCATTCATGCATTTATTCATTTGGTTTTTAGAGAGTACAGACTTTTCATTACTTGTACAGAATCACACATACAGTGGTGTGAAAAAGAAAGTACACCCTCTTTGAGTTCTATTGTTTTATGTATCAGGACATAATAAAAATCATCTGGTCCTTAGCAGTTCTCAAAAGTAGGTAAATACAACCTCAGATGAACAACAACACATGACATATTACACCATATCATTTATTTTACAAAAAGAAAGCCAAAATGGAGAAGCAATGTGTGAAAAACTAAGTACGCCTTATGATTCAAAAGCTTGTAGAACCACCTTTAGCAGCAATAACTTGAAGTAATCGTTTTCTGTATAACTTTATCAGTCTCTCACATTGTTGTGGAGGAATTTTGGCCTACTCTTCTTTACAACATTGCTTCAGTTCATTGAGGTGTGCGGGCATTTGTTTATGCACAGCTCTCTTGAGCTGCCACCACAGCATTTCAGTCGGGTTGAGGTCTGGACTTTGATTGGGCCATTGCAACACCTTGATTCTTTTCTTTTTCAGCCATTCTGTTGTAGATTTGCTGGTGTGCTTGGGATCATTGTCCTGTTGCATGACCCAATGTTGGCCAAGCTCTAGCTGTCGGACAGATGGCCTCACATTTGACTCTAGAATACTTTGGTATACAGAAGAGTTCATGGTCGACTCAATGACTGCAAGGTGCCCAGGTCCTGTGGCTGCAAACAAGCCAAATCATCACCCCTCCACCACCATGCTTGACCAGATGATTTTTATTATGTCCTGATACATAAAACCATAGAAATCAAAGAGGGTGTACTTTCTTTTTCACACGACTGTATGTTAAGATTAACAAAACAGAAGGGAGGCCACAGCAATATATTGTAAACCACTTTCGGAATATTCTAGGAATACACTGGCATAGAAATACAGTAAATGCTATCCTCATTCTTTCTGCCCCACTGCATTTGCTTCTCTTTCACTTTGTGGACAGAATACTGCAACAGTACCATTAAAACAAGCTTCGTGAAACTATCATGTAAATATAAAGTGATACAGAAAGAAAAGTAGAATATTTGAGTATATATATACTGATGTATGTGTGTATGTATGTATGTATGTATGTATTTCTCTTCACAAAATGAGCCTTTTTACCCAATGTAAAAAACAACTGAAAGTATCTAAGCCTACCAAATGAAAAGATATTGTTTTACATGAGCACTTATTCAAATTTTAAAATAATTTGTTAGTTTTATTTGCTTTTACTGTAAAATATATTTTGTAAGATCCTCCAATTATTTATTATTTTTAAATATTTAAATAACTTACAAACTTATGACACAAACAATTGTTATAGACAAACAACATGCTCAAGCATCTATGGCAGCAAAATTATCTTGCTAATTATTTCTTTACAAGATGTTATGAAATTTAAGCACTACAGTTTGAACTTCATTTATAGTACAAGACTTACAGCAGTAGATCTATGATTGCCACTTGGAGGTTCTAAATCCATTGCTCAGTGTTGATATAGCCATGACTCTCAAAGGCTTGGCATGGCCACTTTGAGGCTCTTTCCCTCCAAGGACTGGGGAAGAGCCTCAAACATTGCCTCAATACTGAGAGCAGCAAATTTGGAAAGATGCTATGTAAGGATGTACATAACTTTCCATGCATAAACTCTTCTATGAACATAACAGCTGGTTTCAGGAGCTCCATGCTTGAACCATATGTACATGTTTCAAGTATTTTTATCTTTATATGGAACAAAATGGGTCTTTTTTACTCTAGTTACAAACCAAAATGTGATTGATTGGGGCACAAGTATTTGGGAGTGGAGTTAAGAAAAAGCCAAGAACATTGGTGGTGGCTGAGGAGTGGGAGGACAGGTGGTAAAGACTGGGGGTGAGCAGGCTGGTAGGATATGTCTCACTGAAGACACTGAAAAGAGATGGAATGAAAGGGGGCCAGTCCTTGGCATAATCACCTATTAAATACTCAGGGATCTCTCTAGATTTTGATTCACCTAATACCTGGAGCAACCAAAGTGTTCTAGTTTTGCTTCTGCTGAACCATGGCTGACTGAAGTGGTTCACCAGAACTTCCAGAATATGATGGCTTGTTCTGGGTTAGAAAGAACACATATTTTCTATTGCTTGCATACTCTTAGCATTATGCAAAGCATCCCTCCAAATGATGCATAGCTTACCAGTGTACTGCTTTTCAATCCAAGCATCTGCAGTCTACTAATTTGTGCTACTGAACCATCAAATATATTAGTAACTTGTTCAGATGACAGTCAAAATTATTGCTTATGGAAGAGATTTTGGCTGAATGACAGCACTTTATGCTAAGTATGGTTGAAATATTTGGAGAATGGTGTCAAAATATAATTTAAGACAACAGACATTTATTCCATTGGAAATGTTAAGATCTTTCCAACAGAAATAAGAATAATCTAAATATATAAGGGAATTAATCTCTTTAGAATAGTAGACTAAAAGAAATTATATATATATATATCTATATATATATATATATATATATGTCTATATATATGATATAGAGATGGACAAAATTACCATAGTTTGCCAAAATGTAGGTCCTCCAATCGCTGCCAGTAAATGCATGATTATTATGAAGACTTGAACCTCAGTGACATCAATTCTGATTAGGTACAAAAAAGCCAAAAAAGCAGAATTACTCAAAGCAATTTTAAATAATTTTGCAGGCACAGCAGCTCTTATTTATCATGCACAAGGTAAAAAAAAGAACAATGAATAAATGGAACAAGGAAAAAAATGAAAATTAAAGCGAAACAGTTTTTAAAAAATATAACTGTAACATAGCTCATTAGCTTCACAGTATAGAGCTATTATTTATTTTTATATCGTTGATTTACAGTATGTTCTCCTTTTTTATTCAGAGCACTAAAGACCACAACTCTAAATTGCCATAGAGGATAGTTGGTAAATATGTAGAGAATGAGCAATGCTTTAAATTTCGACAACAGTCAGTCACTGACTGGAGAGTCAAGCTGATTTTAAAATGTAAACATGACTTTCTCATTCCACTAGATGATTGGTTGCAAGAGAAACTTTCAGAATTTTCCTTCCCACTAACACTGTGGCAGTATAGGAGTATAGCTAGGAATATTGGAAGTTTTTATTTCTTTCAAACAATGACAAGCAGTTGCAGACCGTAAACCTTGCCCACCAATAAAAAGAATTTAGATAGCAAGCTTTTAAGAAAAATAATGGACTTCAACTATCTTTCTCCTGTCATTCTGTGGTTCAATTCACAAAGAACTGTAACTAGATTTATTTATTTTATTTAACTTTTATACTGCTGATTTCAGTGAACTGACTCATGGCACTTTAAATAAACAGATTATGTTAAGTCAAGGTTTGTTTATGTGAACCTATAAGTAATCACAATTTAAAACCATAGTTTTAAGTTGGTGTATGAATCATAACTTGTTTTAATGCAGCTTTAACATATTTGTTATGTTTGAATCCATACTCTTGGTCTATTCCTAGTGTATTTGTATGTTCCATGCAAGCCTCTTCCTCAAAGATGTACAATTTTTTCCGGCCAAGGACCACACTTGGCCTTTGGCCTCTGGAAACTACCCTTCAAACAAAGGTAGGATCAGAATAAAGAAGGAGGTAAAAGTAGGATAAAAACTAAATTCAATTTTATTTAAAGTATATTAATTAAATACAGTTAACTTGAATACTCCACAGATATATAATATGATCTTAAATTACACTTATTGACAATCTTTGAAGAAAGCTTAGGTGTATACCAAAAGTTTTGGGGCTGCATGCAGCCCAGGGCCACAAGTACCCACCTGTGCTTTTGCCTATCCATAGGAATTCAGGGCAAGGGGAGCTACAAAAGCATCACTTTTAAGGCTAATTTATGTTTTCTTATTTTTTATCCCAAACATGTCATTCTTCCTGGCTACCATCCTCCTTCCATGCCCAACTTTTTCCTGAGCCTAAGGCAAAGATAAGGCTTTGATTTGCAAATGCCAAACCACATTTCTTTCCCCCAACGAAACACTCATTTCTCAGAAGGGAAACTAGTGATGTTCAGAAGAATATATGTGGTACAGATAAAATGCACATCTCACATACACAAACAAAAAGATACCTTATATTTTCTATAATGATTCAAGCCCCCAAAGTCCAACTGCACAGGAAAATATTATTCTACTTAACATGAATTTAGATCATTTCATATGTAAACAATGGAAAGGAAATATTTTAATGTGCAGTTAATAATTTTTGAAAAATGTATTTGATACCTGGCCACTACTAGTGCAATATCTATTATATGATATGACAGGTAATATGAGTTCTCTGGGAATTATCCATTAATATCCAATTATTGTTTCAGAAAGTTCAAACAGAAACATCAGTCATGGCAAGAATTCTTATATATACACATATAGTCATACTTCAAACATGGAGACAGATACACAGATCTATACATCAAAAGCAAAGACATACATATACATCAATCCATATGCCAAAACCACAGAAGTAGATTAAGCTACCTTGCATAAATCATACATTAGTCAAAAAGAAAAATTAAGGCTACAGAAATGTTAGGGAAATTTCAAGAGAAAAATAGGTCAGACTTTAGGAATACGACAAGTGTGCAAGAAAGCATAATAAATCTATGCATCCACAGTCCACAATCTATTTCAAAACTGATATTGCACATATTAAGGTATATATTCATGTCCCATATAAAAGAAGCTCTATAGTCAACATCTGAGGATCACACTTGAGCACTCACATTTATAAATGCAGTGAAATAACTATTATTATAAATAGAGCAAACTAAGCTGATACATTGTCAGCTCTTGATTTTTGAAACAAATCATTTTTATTAAGCAGATTTAGTATGTTTACATATTCCTATTTAATGTATTACACCATTCCTGCAAAAATTACTAGGCAGCACTCATTTTTGGAGAAGATTCTTGAAGCAAGAGGTTCTCTGCATGGAAGAATCCCTCTCCAATAATGGTAGTTTTGGAACTTTTGGTTAATAATTTGGAACTTATTAACCATAAATGTGGCACATAGTTAGTAGAAATCCCTCCTGGCAAATGTGAAGTCTGCCACTGATACTCAGAGATCTGGGAGTTTAGAAAGTGAATCCCACCATCTCTTGACAAAGTCTAAAGAGACAATTGGTGATTTCAATTTTGTTTTTTAACTCTAACATAATGGCAAGCTGTGGCTATATATATATATATATATATATATATAAATTATTATTAATATTAATTATTATTAAACTTGTATACCGCCCATCTCCCCCAACGGGTGACTCTGGGCGGCTCACAATAACAAAAAAGAAAAAAATACCCCAATCCCTCCAACAGTGGCTAAAATCCATAAATAATTAAAATACAAACATACATTAAAAATGGCCTAACCCCCCCCCCCATATATTTTAGCACTGACCCTTCAAGATGTTGGGGGGGGAGCCAGAACCCATCACCCCACCAGCCATCTCCGCAGATGTGAGCCCCCATCTGGCCCCCAGGCCTTCTGGCAAAGCCAGGATTTAACCCCTTTTCTGAAGGCCATGAGGGAGGGGGCACACCGGACCTCGGGAGGCAAGATGTTCCATAGGGCGGGAGCCACGGCAGAAAAGTCCCTCTGCCTAGACCCCACCAATTGAAATTCCTTGACCGGTGGGGTCTGCAACCTGCCCCTTCTGCTGGACTGAGTAGGGCGGGCTGAGATAACTGGGGCGAGACAGTTCCTCAGATAACCTGGTCCTGTGCCATGAAGGGCTTTAAAGGTGATAACCAACACCTTGAATTGGACCTGGAAACAAACTGGCAACCAATGCAGCTCACACAACAGCAGTGTTATATGTGTCCTCCTAGGGGCATTGAGAACTGTCCGCGCCGCCGCATTCTGCACCAGCTGTAGCTTCCGGATACTCCTCAAGGGTAGCCCCATGTAAAGCGCGTTACAGTAGTCCAACCCGGAGGTGACCAGGGCATGGGTGACCGTGTGGAGGGCCTCCTGATCCAGGAAGGGGCGTAACTGCCACACAACATGAAGTCGTGCAAAGGCCCTCCTAGCCACAACTGCCACCTGCTCTTCAAGCAGGAGTCGTGAGTCCAGGAGGACCCCCAGATTACGCACCGGGTCTGTCTGGGGTAGTGCAACCCCGTCAAGAACCAAAGATGACAAACTCCTAGATCTTGAGGCTCCCCATAACCACAGCCACTCTGTCTTACCAAGGTTCAGTTGAAGCCTGTTGTCCCCCACCCAGGCCCCCACAGCCTCCAGGCACCATGAGAGGGTAGTCACAGTGTTATTTAAGGCACCTGGGATGGAGATGTACAATTGGGTATCATCAGCATACTGATGATACCTCATCCCATGGTGCCGGCTGATCTCACCCAACGGTTTCATGTAGATGTTAAATAGGAGTGGTGAAAGCACCAACCCGAGGCACCCCACAAAGTAGGGGCCGGGGGCTGGACCTCTCGCTCCCTATCAACACCGATTGGGTTCGGCCTTGGAGAAAGGAGCTGAACCAGCACAACACTGTGCCACCCAGCCCCAACTCCTGCAGCCGACCCAAAAGGATACCATGGTTGATGGTATCGAAAGCCGCCAAGAGGTCATGAAGAGCAAGGATGGATGCACTACCCCCATCCTGCTCTTGCTGGAGATCATCCAAAAGGTGTTCCCCCCCCCATCCAAAAGTGCGACCAATGCTGTTTCTGTCCCATAACCAGGCCTGAACCCTGACTGACAGGGGTCCAGATAATCCGTTTCCTCCAGGATCCTCTGAAGCTGCCGCGCGACCACCTTTTCTACCACCTTCCCTAAAAAGGGGACGTGGGAGACTGGATGAAAGTTGTCCAGAAGGGTGGGATCTAGCGATGATTTCTTGAGGAGTGGGCAGACCAAAGCCTCTTTGAAAGGCTTCGGAAACACCCCCTCCTGCAAGGATGAATTGACCACCGCCAGAACCCACCCTAAGGTCACCTCCTTGGTAGCTTTAACTAGCCAGGAGGGACAAGGATCTAAACCACAGGAAGTCGCACTGACAGCCCCAAGGACCCTGTCCACTTCCTCAGGGGCAACAGGATCAAACCATTCCCAGATAACTGGGTAAGAGCGCTCCCCGGTCAACTATATAAAAGTAAGTCAACCATTAAAAAACACATGGTGGGGGGAACACCTTTAGCTAGTAGATAATTCTGCTCTTCTGAATTCTACAAAAATACACTGAGCAGTAGCGGCAGAAATCCTACCCTAATTTAGCCAAAACACACACACACACACACGCACATGCACAGAGACCCCTTCATTTCCCATCAATCTATACACCAAATACATGACTGGATTTTTGCTTTTGATAAGTGGGTAACAACCACAATATTTCAAAACCTTAGAATGGTGGCTGAGATACTGTTCAGTCAAAGAATATTATCATGTCCAACATGGCCACAGATACAAATTAGACATCATATACATGCAGTAGGCAGAGATCTTTGCTTGGTGACATTTTTCTGATATAAGAAATAGTGATGGGTAATGAAATACTAAAGATATAATGGAATTTGTTTTAAATATGACTGTGCATATAAGTTTCAATATATGAAATTCATTTAGGGCCATATTAAATATGGATGCCAGGGTTGTGCAGAGGAGAAATACATATTTCCCCTTAATCTTATAAAGCATATTGGTGATTTCATTTTTGTCTCCATTTGGGTGTCTTCCTTCCTTGTTCATTTGAAATGTTCTGTAAACTGTCATTGCTATTTTAATACAATGCCACGTTCTATATATTTCATCCTAGGCACCTAATTTATCCAGGTTACTCAGTCCACATTTTGCCCATTATTTAAAAATCTGGCAAGATAAAGGAAAGTCTTTCATACATGACATTTTGATAGCAAAAATATGACAACTGTCCCATAGAATGGAGCCACAGAATTTGAGAAAAATATTTAAGATGTTACTGATTTCACTAGATAGTATCATGTTTTATAAATTTTTCAAACTACAAAACTCACAGTTCCAATTGCATTTCAGACATAGACTGACTAGATGGCCTTAGGCAAACTGCTTTCAGCATCTGACATGTTTCCCACCTCCAAATACAATGTGATGATGCTATTATCACCAAAATGAAATATAGTTGTAAAACCTCTGAAACTGATATATCCTAATTATTATTATCACAATCATCTGATAATTAAAATAGCCTTATGTTTTTGATTTATTGATTCTGGCAATTGATTCTGGTATTCAGACCCGACAAAAATTATACCTGAATTAATATTCAGGTAATATAATTAATACAGTATTATGCATTTAATAATTTCCCCTTTCTGACATATTAACATTAATAGTGGCTACTTTTGGAGCCACAAAAGATTTGGGGAATCCCATGCAGGCCTAGGGCCTCAAGCTGCACTTTGCTATACTTCACCTTGGTTTACGCCCCACATTCCTCTCACTGGTGATCCACATTTTCTTATGCCATATGTATATTGCTATTTCCTGCTGTAGTATAGAGTAGGAACAATAAGTGTCTGCATAATGGTCTGAAAGATTTATCTGAACACTTCTTCCCCCAAATACCCAAATTCTCATTCATATTTTGTGCTGCAAGAAATCACATTTGAACCGCAGCTATTGTAAGTTTCTCATAAACTTTAATCTGTTATTAAAAGTATTAACATTTCTAGGTGTTAACTTGCCAATCATATTACTTTGGAAAATCTTTCTGTGTGAGTTTTTCCTTTTCAAAAGCAATATTAATAGAAATGAATAAAAGGAATCAATTTAGGCATATACATTTGCTTGTATAAAATTATGTTTATATCAGCAGCTCCCAATAGCACTGTTAAAAATGTTTTAGTGCTGGACACCACAAAACAACAGAAAAATTAACACAACTAAAAGTTTAAATGCTTTTTTCCTGTTATTTCATAAAGGAAAGTTGGATGACAGAATTTTCACTTAGAAGAAAACTATGTTATACATCTTAGAAAGGAGACTGTAGAATCTTTCCTAAGCTTGAGGGCAAGGAACTGCAAAAGATGAGTGAGAATATTTGTATGAATATAAATACACCCACTCCTCATGTAGTGACCCGGTTCTGTTCCAATGAACAGATTGTTAAGCAAAATGGTTGCTAAGCAAACCATGTGACTGAAACAGAAAGAGAGAAAGATGCTGCAAAGATCACTGGTTGCTGCTTCATTTAGATAAAGTTCTCTCATATAGCTATACCAGCATTACTCTCACTCTGGCGTGCACTGTTGTCAGGGGCACAAAATTTGGTCATAAATGTGCATGTGGGTCAGAAAATGAATTTTTATTATCCTTATATTTGCGAATGGCTGCCAACTGAGGTGGTTGCTAACCGAGGAGTGGGTGTACACTTTCAAGTAGCTATCTGCATAATTCTTTTTTCTGGTGGAAAGGTTTCTAGCAAAAGAAGAAAGGCTTTACAACAATCAATAAGGAAGAAAACACCCATGTTTCAAAACAAATCTATTTTATTTAGAATGAGGGGAGAAGGGAAGCTTCATAGTCTGATTGAATTCTTATTTCTATTCAGACATCATAGATCATCTTATATTGAAACAAATGTCTGGAAAGTATACTTAGTAAAACAATTGCCTTTTTTTTTTTTTTCAATTTTAGTGTGCATGACAAAAAAGGGCTGCTTCCATAGAATTTACATCATTGCTTCCTGTGCAAAACCAATTTTTATCAGTTACCGTGTCATTCCAAAATTCAGATCCGAGAGTTCCTGTTAGAAGGTGAATTATTATAATACAGAGTTCAGATTCAGTTACATCAAATCTACAAGTGAGGGGAAAAAGAACATTTCAGAACACTTTTAGAGATCTTCAGTTTGAAAGTTCCATGACTGCAAATTTTTACTCATAACTGAGGAAATGGATTAAAAATCATAGGAAATCTTTAAAAAGTTACAAGGTTAAAATTACAAAGAGAAGAAAACAGCAATTATAAGGGAAGCAATCCCCATCACCTGAAATCCATGGCAAAATTCCTGAATGTCATGAATTGCAATGAGTATTTTAAAATAGGAGACTAGAAATAATTTGAAGGCAATATATAATTTCTTTAACAGTTGCTAAACAAATCTCACACAAATCCAGTTACATTTTCAAGGCCAACATTACATAAGCCTCATGCAAATCCTTTAGGTAATCTATAGCAGTAGTTCTAAATTTGGGTTACAAAACCACCAAGAGATCAGAAAGGATCAGAAGCTGTTCCTCTATGAATGAATGAAAAGAATAATTTTCATTTTAACTTTTCTATTATGACCATCTCTGTTACAATCATGTAAAATTATTTCAGAACAGAATATTTAGGATCTCCAGGATAGGTTATAAAACACTTTGAAATGGAATGTTATATATTTTAATGGCAACATTTTAGTTTTATAATTTTATTACTTTTTAAAAAATAGCACATTTTACACTTATGTAGCCTGAACACGTGTTTAAAATAAAAGCATGCCCTCATGAAAAGATATAAAGTTTTAGTCACATAAATTCTGTTCTAGACTTTCTTTTTCAATAAATCACAAGAAGAATCTATGAAGATATTTCATGTAATTTATATTTATTAGTACATACTTATACAATGAAGTTGTGAAACTTTCATAATCTTGCTGTCTCTTAATTCAGTGAAGAAGCATTTTATACTTTAGGGTATGTTCCCGCACCTATGCTTAATATCTAGCTCCAATATTTAAAGTTTCTTTTTTTAAAAAAAGAATTTGAAACTGAGAAAATGTATTGATCACAGTGAATATACAGACTGATTTACTTTCCCCCAGAACTCAAACCTCACATGAAATCAATTAAAGTTTATTGCTTCAGAAAGTGAAGAGGATCAGAAAAAAGGCCACACATTTGAATACAGCTTTCTTTCACCTTCCTACTTAAAATGCTCCAAATTGAATAAAAGGAGTCTTATATTTTAGGAATTTGTTATCCATGATCTTAAAGCTGGTTCACACATTGCCACTGTTTGATTAACCATGGTTGTTGAAAATTGGATTGCTTCATCCAATACAGTGGTACCTCGGGTCACGAACGCTTCTGTTCACAACCAATTCGGGTCACGAACAGCACCGTTCGCAAAATTTTGCTTCCGTTCGCAAACTCCACATCGGGTGACGAACAGGATCCGCAGCCATTTTCCCTGCTGTGACACATGGTCGTGGCTTCCTGTAGGGAGGGGGACTCTCCCTCCAAGCAATAACTGCCTCCCCACCCGCCTTCCTGTCCTCCACGCCAGAAGTCGCCTCAAGCAAGGTTAGCGTTCTCTCTCTTCGTACTGTACTTTGTGTCATATTTTTGTGGTTTAAAAAAAAACAACATATGGTTCAGAACGGATTAACCATATTTACATTGAACCTTATGGGAAAATTTGATTCGGGTCGCGACCAATTCGGGTCGCGACCAGAGTCACAGAACGAATTCAGTTCGTGACCCGAGGTACCACTGTATAAATATAAATATATATAAATAAATAAATATAAAACTATCCTTTATAAACCACAGTGGCTGGATTCATTCAGTGACTAAGCTGAAACCAAACAAAGTATCTTATGGTTCTGCATAATATGTGTACCAATACTTTTTAGTCTTACAACCAAGATATGAAGGACAAAATGGCTAAATGTATGAAGACTATTTCTAAACTAATAGCTCTACCTTTGGGATGAGAAGGTTATACAATTAGCAGCATGAACCAATGCAGCCAAGCAGTGACTTTGTAGCTTTTGAAAAAAGAAATCCACATCTGACTTTCACACATCTATCATGACCCTAACTGATTATTCATTACAATACAGATACTGGTAACTGCATAGTAAATGACAAATGAACCATACCTTACCAGCCATGAAAGGAAAGGTTTTTTTTTTTAAAAAATTGTTAATATGCAAGATCAGTTGTTACTGCATCTAGTCAGCATTGAATTTAAACAGATTTAAACAAGATTGTACATAAGGTTTCATTTTAGAACTTTATAATAAAACACTTGAACTGAAAGTAATAACCTTATGCATATCTACCTAGATATTACCTCATAACTTTATACAACAATCTATGTAGCATTTATGCTTTCTAGTTGATATGCCTACTTCATAACATTTCTTTTAAATTTTCAATAGTTGCTCAAAATAAATTTAAATTGGCTGTCATTTTGTAATGTTTCAGTTTTTCTAAAAAGATTTAGAAAATTTAAAATGTGAGGCCTGTTATTAGCTCACCTTCAATATTTTATCAAAACTGTTTAACCAATGTAGCTGCAAAGGAAAGAATCTTTGATTAAGCAGTTGGCATCAGGCATTTTGACTACCTCTCTTGCTTATAGCATTAATGCTAAAATATGTCCCTTGGCTTAAATTTGGGTCAAAAAGTTCAAAAGCTTAACACATGCTTGAGCAAACAGATTGTTGTTTCAGCACTTTATATCATATCTGAATACTTGTTTTAAAAATATCTGAATTTTGAATTGTCTTAATTTTTTAATAGAAACAATAATCTGGAAAAAAATTCATCTATCTTGCTTTAAATGTTTTTACAACACTGAACTGTAGCTCATTCAATTTTTTATTTTTTATCTTAGATTGCATCAGTATATGAAAGCACATAAATGTAAAATAAAATGAAAACACATAACAGAAAAATGTGTAAGTTCTTGTAACAAGAAATAAGTGCTTTGGATTGCCCATGTGAACTGCTGTTGGTGAAAATACAATTCCGTTCTTTCAATATTCTATATCTGAATAATTTCCCCAAACATATGGCTACTGTAATTGCAGTGTTACAGCTGTATTAATATTATTATTATTTTTCATACTAATTATTCTACCGTATTTCTAAGTACTAGCCAATGCTTCATATTCAGTTTACTAGTCAATGGAATTCTATGGCACTAATTAACTCATCAACTTAATCAATTTTTATCATTCCATACCACAAAATACCTGTTTTACATTTTCTGTGACAGAAAAATTACCAGCTGATGGAATGAGAGATCAGATTAATGCATTCCGGTTTTGCTATGGATATACTGTTTCAAGATACATTTCAGAGCATAAATGACAGCTGTACAAATACATGTTTTTTAACGTAAGGACTTGAAAATAAAATGTATGATAGCAAAATATCTCTCTCAGTAATTTACTTACATTCCAAAGCGCAATGTTCCAGAGACATACGTCTGCCAGTGTGCACAGTAAAACATGAATGTCCCAGCAAAACAGCAGAAGAACATCCAGTCAGGATTTGTCCCCAGTTGCACAGCAATACACGTTCCCAAAACCACAAAGACTGAAGATAAAATAAATTAAAATTAGTATCGATTACAGATTCTAAAACTAAGGTGTAGAAAAGGCACATATTCACTAGTGGATCATTATGGCTGTTTAATAATTTCTAAGTAAGTTGTCCTCTCACTATGTTTCTGATGTATTTTGGAAAGTATAAAATTCACAACAAACATTTGCTTCAAAAGACATACAGAGTTGCCTTCAGCTTTTGTAAGTGCTATCAATTACATTTTACACTGTGCAAGAATGAAAATAAGATTTCCACAAATGGTAAAAGTTTTGTGCTAACAGAATGTCACCATGAATAAATACAAAAAGTATACATGGCAACAGACTTCAGAACTCTTAATTAACTACATTAGAGAAGATATTAGATTCTCAGTTTCATCTGAATTCACTCTGTTCCTAAGTTGAAAATAAATTAAAAATTTAATCAATTTTGAAACTATCTGATTTAGACTATCATCTTAAAGCACGTTTTGGAGAGCAGTTTGGTGTAGTGGTTAAGGCACTGGTCTAGAAAGCAGGAGACTGTGAGTTCTAGGCCTCCCTTAGGCATGAAACCTGCCTGGGCGACTTTGGGCCAGTCACTCTCTCTCAGCCCAACTCACCTGACAGGGTTGTTCTTGTGAGGAAAATAGGAGGAAGGAGTATTGGATATGTTCGCTGCTTTGAGTTTACACACACACACAAATATAAATAAAAGGTGGGATAAAAATCTAATAATAATAATTAATTTAATGGGTTTTCTTTCCAGACATGCATAAAATTGCACCATAAGCACTATTTGACCATTTACAGGCAACCTAATTTCAGGATCTGACATTGTTATCCTAGATTGAGCACCAAGCAAAGCTTTGAAGGGTTCATTCTGAAGAGTAATCAAGTTTCAAAAGCAGTTTGATTGAGGTGAATGAGGTGCCTTTAAACTGCTTAGGAGATTTAAAGTGTTATGGATTTACTATACTTTCTGTTTATAGAAGTACTGTGCAGCTTTCCTTCCATATGAGCAAAGCTGCAGGGGAGGGGTGGAGACTGAATGGGCCTTCTGATAGTAACATGAATAGCTAATAAGCCATGCCAATTCCAGAGCCTGCCATTCCAGAAAAACAAGTGATCAGGGAGTCTTAGGACTGTTTGTTCTTTGGTAAGAGTTTATTTTTTAATTAGTGTTTGAAAGGTTTTTAAAAAACAGTCTGCGTTAATTCAATATATTTTCTCTATAGATTTGTTGCTGGACAGTCCTCAGCCCTCATTTGTTGCTGTCTTTAGCTCATTAGAGGCACAGGGCAATATAGCAAAACTTTACTGTAGTGAAATCCTTGAAGCTATCTGCCTGAACTTTGCAGAGCTAATATTTCTAAATGGTCTACCATTCCTGCTATTTTATTCCATTCAGTCAAAAAGTAAGGTAGCTGCAAGAGTTTGGATCCTTCCTATTATAGTGCATGGTTCCCTTTAAAATCAAATTGGTTCAAATCAACCCTAGTTTCAAATAACTCATTTGAACTGAATCTTGTCTCCTTTGAATCTCAATATGTATGAAAACTTTCTTGATTTGCATTCCCCACTTGAAATCTGACTATGATAGTGCAAGTTTAATTGTATCATTTTTATAATTTAGCTAAGTATATGAGATTCTAAACAGAGAAGAAAACATGGATTAGATCACACAGTGATCCTTTTCTATAAAAAGCTATAGAGAAATGCTTTTGCCCATATTTTTCTATTATGCACCATCTACTTAGGAAAGGTACAACCTAGTCATTGGCGGCAAGCACTCTAAAAGGCTGTTGATATGCAGTTGTTTTCAAGTGTTGTGCATCCCCCTTGGAGTACTTTAAAAAGAAATATTCACAATAATTGTTATGACCTTGCAGCAGTTTTGTCGGCTGTTTTATTAAAAGTTAATGCCTACTAAAATCACAACAACAACAAAAAAACCAAATGCCAACTCAGTTTGACAAGAGATCATGGAAAGGCAGGAGAAATTAGTAAATATACAGTAACACAAAAAATGGCAACTGTATAATTTGTTATAATCTACAGACGGTCCCCTACTTGCAAACTTTCACATTGTGAACTTTCACTGATATGAACTGAATGGACCTGGAATTCAGAACCGGAAGTCAGGCCAGAAGTTGGAAGCGGAAATCTGGAGAAGGTGGGAAAGGGTTAGTTTACAGCGCGCAGCAAACTAACTCTTTCCCACCTTCTCCAGCATTCTGTTTGCATTTGAGGTTTGCACTGGAGTTGGAGTTCCCAGAAAAGGTTAGTTTTACGTGGCGCGCTCCATTGCCAGGTGAGGCAGGAGAGGGGGTGGTGGCAGAGAACAGAGGAGAGGGGGCAGAGGTCTCCTGCCTTGCCCAGCAATGGAGCATGCCACACCCCACTGGATCATCCTTCGCTCCCCTCTCCTCTGCTACCACCCCCTCTCCTGCCTCACCTGGCGATGTATTGGCAGCAGAAGATAGGGCTCCTCTGCCCACACCACTGCCTTGCCTCCTGCCTCCACCTTTTTTTTTTTTTGCTTGTTGGACTTATGAACAAAACAGATTTACGAACAGCCTCTTGGAACATAGCCCATTTGTAAGTAGGGGACTATCTGTATTCATAGCCAAACAGCAGCTTGTGCTGCAACAGCTACAACAGCATTCTTAGTAAGATATACATATAAAGGCCGTTGCCTATTTCTTTACTATCATAGTACAGCACAGCAAAGCATACAATTAAGTTGGGCACAAACTCAACTACTCAAGCAATGTTCCAACAGGATGGTTTTAGAGTATGCTTTGTCGTTTCGGTATAAGCAGTTTTTGTAAAAGTTTTACTCTATTTGGTTTTGTATGCGTGTGACTTTGAGTCAGTGTTGACTCCCGGTGATTGCCTGTACAAATCTACAGTTTTCTTGGCAACATTTTCAGAAATGATTTGTCATTGCCTTCATCCTAGGGCTGAGAGTGAGTGACTGGCCCAAAGTCACATAGTTGGCTTTGTGCCTAAAGCAGAACTAGAACTCACAGTCTCCTGGTGCCTTTAACCACTATACCAAATTGGCTTTCATAACTTTATTTAGTAGGGAGCGCTTAATAATGTGGCAAGAGAAGGTAAATAATCTTTAGTAAGAGTTTATTTTCCATCATATTTAACTCCTGGCTTCTTATGAACAGTGAATCATGTTTCAATTTTCATGTCAGTATGAATATCTAACAACAATGACAAAATGGTCCCAACAGAAAAGAAAAAGCGCGTCCTTTAAGTGCTTGTGCACTTTCTTCATGGTCTAGCACATGAGTCACAATACATGTATACTATGAAGGTTGCTTTTGGGGAACTGCAATGAGCTGTTCTGTTCCTGAGTTACAGGGCACAGCTTGGAGGTGCTTTTGAGCTCTGGGAGCAAACAGTCTTTAGCTTATCTGATCAGAACTAGACACAGATAGAGCAAAGGCAACTCTCTTTCAAAGTCTGCATGGACACATGCACGTATTCATATGTGTGTGTGCATGCGCACACACACATGCACACACACAAGCAAACTATAACAAGTCGTCCTCCTCCAAAGCCCAAATGATTTATCTCCAATCTTGGTTCAGCAGAAACTCCCTGGGTTATCCCATAAGGCTCCAGGGCTGCAATTTCCAGGGCATCAGAACATGTTTTATATGTGCCCATGACTTGCATAGAAAACTGATAAAATAGCAAGGGAGCCACTGAAAGCACATGCTCTGCAAGTATTATAGTTTTGGCTCAGCTGTACTTTCTCCTCATAGAATCTTGGAAGTGGCTTAAAGTTTTAAGGAAATTTAAATACTCAAATATTTCAAGCACTTCAGTCTTAAACTAAGATTTAAACTACTTACTGTGAAATTAAAAAGGTATGGGTATCCTTGCATTAAACTTGACTCTTGATGGGTACATAGCTTGTCACTGCCTTATTCCAGGATGATTTTGTGACTCTCCAGCCTAGCCTATAGCCCTAGAGTTCCATGGAGGTCTCTATGCAAGTACTAACCGGGCCCAACTGTGCTTAGCTTCCCAAACAAAGTCAGCCAGAGGCTGCTGCCTGCTAATATGAAACTAGATCCTTTGTAAAATATTACCAAAGCTTTGACAAGTGGATGAGAATTATAGAACCAGGGTAAATTATTCTTATTAGACCACCAAAAGATTTTAGAAAACTTTTAGTTCACATAAATTACTTAATAAATGAGACTTCCAGTGAGGATTAATGGTGGCTTAGGTGTTTTCAAAATAGCAGAGACAGCATTGCAGCAGCAAATTTCAGGGGAAGATATTAGAAGAAGGGTGGTTCAAGCGTTGGCAGAATTTTTAAATTGGGAGGAAGAAAAAGCTGAAGATGAGATTGACAAGGTGTATTGGGTAAATTCACACTATCCAGCAATAAGACATGTACCAAGGGATGTATCAGTACATTCTGCAAAGAAAAGGACCAGGGATCAAGTTCTGCAATGGTATTCCAATACTAGATTGAAGACTGACAATGTGGATATAATTATATTAAAAGAAATTCCCACCAGAATTTTACAATGAGAAAGCACTACTTTTTTTGAAACAGGAGGTATTGAAACAGAAGATGATTTTATTTCATTGGGATAAACTGGAGGGAGTGATTTTTACTTTCCAATAGAAAAGATTTTGACTGAATTCTGTTCTTAAAGCCAAAGAGTTTCTGGAAAAATTTAAAGGCGACCTGGAGAAGGTGCAAATGGAGGAAGATGAGCAGATAATCTCAAAAAACAAACAAGTCCAGGACGAAGATGAAAAATAGGACTCTGAGTTGGGTGCCACAGGTATAGACTTTTCTAAACTACTGGCTTAATTATGGATTACAAATGGCTAATGTGGAATATTAATGGAGCAAATGCTTCACAAAAGAGAAGAAAAATGTTTCATCATTTAAAAAAACTTAAGATGTAATTTGTTTACATGAGACTCATATTAAAAAAAAGGACATAAAATATTTGATTTGCAAGAATTTGGGAAAATAATTTATTTTGGCAGGTCTAAAAAAGTCAGTGGCGTTGTTATATGTTAACCCAAAATTAAAACCAAAATTAGTATTGGCTGATGAAAATCATAAATTTGTTGGAGTAGAAGTTGAATTAAAACATTAACCTTGGGACTTTATGCTTCAAATGAAGATAAAGGAAAAAATTTAAAATGTCATGGAAAAACTGATACATTTTTCTTATGAAAATTGGTGCCTGATGGGAGATTGGAATGGAGTGGTATACCTACAACTGAACAGAGTATCAGAGAAAGAAGTTAAAAAGAATCATGGTAAATTATCTAAGACTTTTTTTTATTTGATGGACAATTTATCTCTAGTGGATATATGGAGACAGAAAAATGGCAACTCTAAACAATATACTTATTTTTCAGACAGACACAGATTCTTCTCAAAGATAGATGTTGGATTTCACAGACTTTGGCTGTTAATACTTCTAAAGAAGAGATTTTACCAAAGACTTTTTCTGATCATAACCCAGTGAGTTGGACTTTTAAAAGAAAATCAAATTCATTCAGATGGACATTAAATAAAATGTTGCTGCAAAAGGAAGAGATAGTGAAAGATTGTAAAAAAATTAATAGAATTCAGTAACAGAATTTTTTGAGAATAATCTAAATAAAAGTACAGACTTGAGAATGGTTTAGGATGCAAGCAAAACTTTTATTGGAGGGTATTTCATACAGCATAACACTGAGTTCAAAAAGAGGAATCAAGAGAAAATTCAAGCTATTTTGGAGGAGATAAAGAGGAAAGAGGATGAATAAAAGTTAAGTATTTCAAACCAAATTAAACTTTTACAGCAAGAGCTATCCATGTTATCAGTAAGAGAACTGGAAAAAAACTATGTCAAATAAAAAACCTGAATTTGCAAATAAGCCAGGGAGATGGTTGGCATATAAATTAGGGAAGGAGAAAGAAAAGAAAATGATTATGAAACTTCAAGAGGGTGATACTGAAATAATGGACAATGAGACTAAAAAATTTTCATCAGTTTATATAAAAGACAGGAACTCTCTCTGGAGCAAATAGATGACTACTTAATAAACAAAATTTGCCCAAGCTTTTGGATAACCAAAGACAGATTATGAATGGACCTGTGACAATAATGGAAGTATCTGAAGCTATAGAACAGATTAAACCAAGTAAAGCACCAAGACCAGATGGGCTTCTGGGATCATACTACAAAAATTTTGAGGATGAAATTCTACAATTGCTCTAATGTATGATGAACTCTATATTGGTGGAAGGTGGGATTCCAGAACCTTGGAAGGAGGCCAATATAGCATTATTACCTAAAGAAGGGCAAGATTTGACTCTAAAAATTATAGATCAATATCATTATTGAATAATGATTATAAGCTGTTCAGAATGATTTTAGCAGACAGACTGAAAGTTATATTACAAGAATTTATTCATGAAGATTAATGTGGATGTTTACCTAAAAGACAATTAAAAGATAATGTTAGAATGGTGTTGGACATTATAGAATATTTGGAACAGCATAATAAAAAAAACTGCATTAATTTTTTTGGATGCAGAGAAAGCTTTTGACAATTTAAATTGGCCTTTTATGTTCAAAGTTTTGGAAGATATAAACTTTGGAGAGAACTTTACAAAAGGAGTGAAATTGATTGATACATCACAGTAAGTGCAAATTATTGTGAACTGAGACCTAACTAAATCATGTGAGATACAAAAGGGAATGAGACATGGTTGTCCACTGTCTCCCTTGTTGTTTATTTTAGTTTTGGAAGTTTTGAATGGAGAGGGGAGGGGAGGGGAGGGGAGGGGAGATATAAAAATATATAAAAGACATATAAGTTGAGAGCCTTTGTAGATGATTTGGTATTGGTGCTGGAGGACCCCTTGAAGGGGATCAAAGCTTTAATGAAAAATTTGGAATGAGATACATACTTGTATACAGAAGATTTTAAATAGTAATATTCAATCAAAACCAAAGACTTTCCTTTTGGGCTTGATGGATAAACAGTTGGAAAAAACTTATGGAATTTTGTTCTTATATATGATAACAGCAGCAAGGCTTTTATATGCACAGAGGTAGAAAGAGAAGATATTACCTACAATGGAAGAATGGATGATGAAGCCAATAGAGTTGGCTGGCAAATAGATGGCTTTGATTTGAGATAAGACATTGTGTAATTTTAATGCTGACTGGAAACCTTTTTTGGACTTTTTGCGGGAAACAGAAATAAATGAAATTATGTTGTATGGATTTGATAATTAGAAATAATATCAGTTAATAGAAACAATGGAAGTTATGTTGTAAATTGATAGCAAGAGTTTGATGTATGCTGTTACTTATACCTGTTGCAAGGAGGGTTGGAAGTCAATTCTTTTTTTGTCTTTTCTCCTCTTTTCTTTTTTTCCTGCACTTTTGATCTTTACTATTCTTTTTTTTTTAATAATCTCTTTCTTCTTCTTTTCTTCTTAATATTAGTTGTTAGTTTTTACTGTGCTTTTGAAAAAATTAATAAAGTTATTATTTAAAAAAAATACTTAATAGAGCATTATCTAGTGCAGTACCTGTGGACAGTGAATCACAGCCATGGTCAAATAGTTCTCCCAGAGGACTACTACTATTGGTTCTTCTTGCCTGTTTCCCATCTATAGCATCCAAAGACTGATAGATGAAAAGGCCACAAGCACATGCAATATATGCCCAAGGAGGTGCCTAAAAGAGAATGTATGTAAAAAGCAGCAACATGTAAATAAATGTGTAGGTCTTAAATCAGGCATGATTCTCATATAGTGAAAATCTATTCTACTACATGATTAGTTATGAAAAACTGCAAATAATATTCCCTCTTTTATTGATATCTAGTTCTGAAGTTTCTTGCACACAAAAGGAAATTATAGTAAGTCATATTAAGATTAAAACTAAACCATCTGCAAGTTTTGTAATTTAAAGGATTATTTCACACATTTACTGAAATTGCACACTGCTTTTAGTTTGCTTTGTTTCAGCTTATTTATTTAATTTGTATGGCCACCCATCTCAACAAGTGACTCTGGCCAGTGAACAATCATAAAATAAAAACAAATGTCCATCACAATACAAAAATTAAAATGCACACAGCAGCGGAGGAGAATGTTACAATCCATGGTTGTTAACACAACCAGGAGACGGGACCCTTCACACACTCAGGGCCCTAGGCCCAGACATAGAGCCTTATGAAAGGCCAGCAGGGGCCATCCTAATCTCCAGAGGAAGGATATTCCATATAGTGGGCACTACAGCAGAAAAGGCACACCTCCTGACCCCTGCCAGCTGGCATTTCTTGGCCAACAGGACCTGGAGCATGCCCATCCTGCCGGACTGGATTGGACTGGTAGAAACAACTGGGAAAAGACCGTCCCTCAGGTAACCCCGACCCAAGCCATGAAGGGCTTTAAAGGTGGCAACCATCATCTTGAATTGCACCCAGAGGCACAGTGGCAACCAATGCAGCTCACGGAGTAGTGGTGTTGTGCTGAGTAACTGACACCATTTACTATCCAACACCATTTACGGTAAAATCAACCACTACAGTTTGAAAACCAGCCGATAGCATAGCTTTATATGTGAATCAGGCCACTACAGTTTGTTAAAAGTCAACGCTCAGAACCTAGATGTTGTTTAAGAATGCACAGCAATGAAAGCCAATGCATTTATTTCTATTTCTGAATATTAAACATAATACATCCTAGGAGAATCAGAAACAGCCTTTGAATTTATTCTTTTTTCTGATTTCTATCTTATCATTCTATAATCTGGATGATAAAAGGTCACTTCTTGACCCCACAGCATCCTTTTAATCTTTAATATGGTGAAATGGTATTCTTATTTTAAGCATTTAAGTATAAATTATGTTAGCCTAAGTATTCAGTAGGACAGGAATTACTGTACATATAGGCTATAGCTCTAACACTCAGAATAACCTCACTTTCAGTGGAATATAGTTTTGTGTAAGCATACATATGTTTGCATTATAAATGCCCTAGTCTTAGAGTTCATAATCACAGATTTAAAGACCATATCTTTTTCAAAGCTTTCAAGCTTTTAGACTGCTTAGGATTAGGCTGCCTTCCAATTTTAAAAATGTGTCCACTACATAAAGCATTATTATTATATACTGTACTTATTCATAAAATTATTTCTCTGTATTTGTTTTGTTAGTTCTCCTATCTGATAGCTTTTCTCATGCTAGATCCTTACCAAAAAAAAAAAAACCCAAAACCAGAAATGGGGGCAAGAGTGGGAATTCCTCCATTTGTATTCCAGTTATATCTGATGTAGAATACTAAATGTGTCAAGCATATAAATTATCCATCTGTGGCCAAATATACAAAAATGAAAACTTATTCTGGGGATTTTCAGAGCTGAATTTGATCAAATCTGCATCTAAATCTATTTTTCATAGCATTTCCAAGATTAAAAGTAAACTGCAAAGGCCCTCTGGTCAAACATAATTAGTACCAACACTGAACTACTCTATCAATAAGAAGACTTTTCCTTTTTTTTAAAAAAAGAGGCTCTTGTTCCTTTTTTTGTCTGCCACAAAGTATTTACCTGTCAGTGAGTTCTGTAATCACAAGGATGTCTTCAAATGCATTTTACATGGTACATCTGTGTATATTCATATAACAGAGTTGTTGATTAATAAAATCTTGCAGAACCTGACTGTGAGAATTTATCTGCCACTGGCAAAAACCTTTTAGACGTGAGATTTTATTGCTAGTGGTGGGCAAGGAAGGAATAAGAGCCAATGAAGACATAGCATATCTTAGTTTAAGGGAAAGGGTTAAGCATATATTTTATAGCCCTTTTAACAAAGACAAAATACATTCAGTGTTGTATAACACTTCAGTGATATTTCTCTTTAAAATGTCCTTTCCAATTATAGTCTACCACCTTTTCTTTCTTCTCCTGTTCCATTTAAACCTCATTAAAAATACACATAAATCCTTTTGCCCTCTTAGGTGTACACAAACAGCCATGTGAGGGCATTCAGGTATTTGCAGATAGTTGCTTAAAGAGTTGAGGCAGTGTGCATGCATGTGTGCATGTGTGTGTGTGTGTATATAGATATATAAACTGCAACCAGAAAAAAGAGGTAGAGGAGCAAAAAAGAAACAGAAAAGAGATTTACTAGCTATATAAAACTGAATAAAACCTTTAGAAATAACATTAAAGTAGTTCTTCATGTAAAAGTGATCTTACATTAATGTAGCTCTTCAAAACCATTATTAAAATCAAATCAATATTCAAAAATCAACAGAAGTAACCAATATAAGAATCATTGATCAAAAAGAAGAGTTAATGAATTTCTTTTTCTAGTCTGAGAAAGTCTATCCTTATTGCATCAAATCAGGCAAGATCTAATATTTTAAAAGCTTATCTTAACAGAAACCAAATTTTGGATGTGATACAAGTCCATGTGGAGAATTATAATCCATAAATGGTTTCCAAATTAAATTAAATTCATTATCAGCCTTTTTTTTTCACATTGATGCATATTTCTACAACTTGATTGGCCATTCTTCTAAAGAAAGAATTATGAGGCATAAAGTGTCTGGGCACCTGTTATCATATCCAAAGCCAACTTTGTATACTTTGTAAGAATATACAGTTTGATGATGTTTAGCAGCAAAACAGCTGATGGGAAAGAAAATTAACCTTTAAGATTTGTTTCATTCTGTAACAAATCATCTTCCAGAATTGTTAAGATTCCAATACTGCACCAAATATGAAAAAATGATCCAACTTGATTACTGCATTTCCAGTAGCTTTTGAAACTGAATTATCAGCACTGGAGTAATGTACAGGTAGTCCCCAGGTTAAGAACGCCCAGTTTACAGACGACCCATAGTTAAGAATGGAGTCTATTGTAGCAAAATTTGAGTTAAGGACACAATGATTCGAGTTAAATACACAATGGTTTAAGTTAATTGCGCAATACTACTTGTACAGTATCATAAATACTGTTCCGGCTTACATACAAATTTGACTTAAGGACAGACCCTGGGAATGGAACTCAAACTGGGACTACCTGTACCAATGATAAAACATCTTGTGCCAGTTTTCTGAGTGTAATATTTGCAGAAGATTTAATATATGTCTTCCATTGGTATTCCCATTATTGCACATCAATTGTTCTGTTGAAATCCTACATCTATTTGATCATAAAATATTTAAACATATTTGGTTTCTGAATCACATTTCAGTAACAATTTGTAAATAAGCTCCAACAGATGTTTTGAATGTTATATTTTTTCACATCTGGACAAGTTTCTGAGTATTCCACCATGTTTTTTATGACTCCTTTTGAACTATGCTGCTTACTTGAAGATACAGGTAGATCTCATTTAGCAATGCCTCGGGCAGCAACTGTTCGAATTTACAACAGTGATGAAAAAGTAACTTTGCAACCAAAGCTCGCATTTACAAACTTTGCAACATCTCTCACTCAGTCATGTGTTTGCCATTACAGTCAGTACACATTATCCTGTGCCTGACCCATTTCCACCCCCTTTGCAGAGCAGAGATTGCCTAAACAAACTATCTCTTCCTAAGCTGCTTTTCTCTGCAACAGGGTGCTTCCCCAAAAGGTGCTAACCGCAAGTTAACAAGCTCAGCTCTGTCACCTTAATTAGTCAGCTCGCAGCTGCTGCCAGTAACTGACAAAACTTTATTCACTTTCACACCTTCAGCTTTTGTTGGCTTCCTAAGTGGCTCAGGGCTCAGTGCGCTAGACAAATACTAGCACATTCCTTTCTATGTGTATCCCCCATTGTGTGCCTGCTTACTCTCTTATAATCCCTTTCTCTCCAATAAATGTAAATACAAACATTAATTCCCTTCTTGCTAATTATCCCAGTGCCAGGGTGAGTGTTCCAAAAGGCAGGGGAGTAGAGAAAAAGGAAAGCTCAAGTAAAAGCAGAAACAGAGTTGTATCACATGATATTCCATTTAGTGACATCACTTAGCGACCGAGTTGCCAGTCTCAATTGTGGTCGCTAAATGAGGTCTACCTGTATTGAACCAGTGAAGCAGTTCAGGCCATCTCAGGGATAGAATGTTGAAATATGTCATTTTTGTTTTATTAAGAATTAGGACTTTCAATCTACCCAAATTGTATATTTTCATTTATCAATTTTTTTTTGCACATTCACCTTCATGAAAATAAATGGCTTACTCTTTTTGTGTGTTTATCCCATACTTTAAATATTCTGTTTGTAACTGAATAATCTCTTACAGAGTGTACACTTCTGTTTGTATCCAATCAAAGATATTTGTGCAAATTCTGGGACTCCTCTTTCAACAGATGTAACTTAGTAATAAGATGATATGATCCAGTCTTTAATCCAAGTGAGACATCTGGTTTAATAATATAGTTTGAGATTTGGTACCGTCAGTCTTCCTCATTCTTTTGTGTCTTGCAAAATTTTAAGTATAATTCTCAGTCTTTTATTTGACTAAACAAAGTTAATTGCTTGTCTCTACCACTTATTTAGTACTTTGTCTTCAACTGTTTGTTTGTTTATTAAATTTGTATGCCGCCCATCTCCCCCAACGGGTGACTCTGGGTGGCTCAATTATTAGAATCATTTGAAATAGAAAGTTAATTCTTGGTAAAATATTCTTTTTTACCACTGATATTTTTCCTAGCCAGGGCAAGTTAATTCTTTCTATCTTAAAATATCTACCATATTTTTCTAACTCTGTAATTATTTTAAAATAAGCTTTATTGTTTTTTATTAAGTAAATTCCATGATACTTATCAGTTTAATCCTGTTGTTTGCTACAAATATTGCTTCTTTGGGTAAATTCCATGTGATCATTTTCATGGAAGGAGTTGACAGTTGCTGAATGCAGTAAGAGTGTCTATGACAGAAGTAAAGCATGCATAAGAACCAATGGAACCTAGCAAATGGTTCCACTGAGCAGGGAGTAAGTCAAGGATAAATAATGTATTCTTGGTTGTTTAATATATTTACATGTATAGATAAATGTATAAATAATGTTTGTGGTGGTGACATTGGAGATATATTGGTTAGAGAAATGAATGTATATATTTTGGAATGCAGATGATGATACTATATTTTTGGCTGAAAACCCAAATGATTTGCAGCAATTGTTAGATAGAGTGCATGATGCAACAATGAATATGGATCTGAGCATTAAATCTACCAAAGATCAAAATAACTGCATTCAACAGGAAAAATGGAATGAACAATTGAAAGTTACACAAGTGACAAAAAACTAAAGCAAATATATGCATTTGTCCTTTATAGAATGCTTACTAAGTATGAGAAAATGGAGAAATTTCAGGATGGGCAAATGATGGTACAAAGGTAATGGCTAGTTAATAGTCTGTTGTGAGTAATGAAAGTTTGCTGAAGTAAAGCAAAAAGAAATAATATATTCATTTTAGAAATGGCCACCACATTCTGTAACGATTCTAGGTGGAATATAGTAAAAACAATACAATTGAAACAAAACACACATACCCCAAATGCCAGAAGAAAAGCAACCATTAAAGGCAATCAAGCATGCCACTCACTCTAACAGAAGGCCTGGAGAAAGAGCCAGATTTTCAGAGCTCTTCTGAACAAGGCCAGGGTGGGAGCCAGATGCATTTGGGGAGGGCTGTTCCAGAAAAAAATGACTCTTCATAAGAATTTGCTTCTGTTCCCTTTGTTATATGGAAGTCAGAGCTGAGTATGTGAGGACGAACATAAAAATAAGCTGAATTTCAAAGAGCTTTCAGTCCTTAGTTGATTTTGGGTGCCTAACATTGGAAGAATGATTATATGGTTGTTTTAGAATTGTTTTTGCATTTCTGTTCTTTTAAATGTTACTGTTGCTATTCTGTTATTCCCTGCCCATAGTCTGTTAGGAGAGGGATGGATTATAAATGCTGTCAAAAAACAAATAAAAAGATTCAACAATTTTTGATCTGATAAAAACATCCTCATCAACATTCATTAAATACCAAATACTTAGTATATAAGCCTCCATTTATATTATCATAAATAGCATATGTATGTCAGCTTTGTACATTCAGTGGAGGATGAAGAATATATGAAAAATCCACTGAAGAGTTATAAAAATTATCTAATCTCTTAAAAGGTTAAAAAGAAAAGTATAATTAGTCTTCTTTAAAAAGTCATGTTGAAAAAAAAAAAGCAAGCAAAGCAGTTAGCCACTTATATGTAACAATGGAAGATATGGCTGATTTTTTAAAAAGTTTCCTACCAATGCAAACAAAATGCTGTGAGATGCTAAGAAAAAAATGTTTTGCACAAGCATCAGTCAGGGATGTCTAAGGTGCACAGTATCTTTTCTCAGGACAGGATAAGTGAACTAAATAACAACTAGTGATCCTTCAAACTTTCAGTATTTATTCTAAATTGCTATTTGATTAAACATTTACAAATAAGTAGTTATTCCTCTTTCACATGAAAATTTGTGATTAGGAGTCCTATTTAGTAACTGTTAAATAGTTCATGAGTAAAAGCAGTAGAACAAGTATCTCAGCATAACTAGCCAAATGCTGATTCGCTAGGGCATATAAAATATATTAGGGACTTTCGATTGGAAGGCAAAAAGTTTTTGATAGCAAGCAGGGGTAAACGTAGCACCTGTCTGGAACTCCTTAAAATTTCTATATCTTATCCTGATATTGTGTGGCAGCTGCATGTTACCAACCAAAACACAGCTGCCTTAAGAAGCTGCAAACAGGTTAACACACTCCAAACAATTATTTTGTCTATGAATCTGAAGATGACAGCCCTTCGAGGTAAACCAGACTTGAATGCCAAAGTCATGAATACTAAAACTACTTTTATTATAGGGTTACAGTAACAGAATCTTGCAACTCTGAATGTGCCTTCCCCCTCCCTCCCTGCCTTTATCCTAAAGAGAACTAGGGAGGGTCAAGTCAGAGATACTTTCTCAAATCCCATTCCTGCTTTGGGCTGAGATTTCTCTTATCTGACCATTGCCTTGGCTGCAGCTCTTCCTTTCTTTTTACTTTTTCCTTTTTCTTCACAAAAAAGTATCAGAGATCTTAACTTACCTGCTCAGTAGCTGTTGGACAGTAAAACACTAATATTATGGTTGTGCAGATGTTTATTATCAGTCCAACAATTGTAATCAGATTAGGAGCAATCCAGGCTGGTACTCTTCTCACTAACCATTCCCAATAACCTTGCATAAGGGGCTCAAGTAGGGACCGTCCGGCACTTTGATATTTGTGTTCTTCTAATCGTTTTAGCTGATGCTTTGATAAAGGTGGTGTTGGCAACTGAATCAACTTGCTCAATGTACATCCTGTAGAAGGAACATGACCATAGCGTGCAGGGGATTCCAGCTGCAATTCCCCACATCGTTTCTTCAGTGATCGATTCCCACTCATGGATTTATTAGCTTTAAAGTTTGTATCTGACAACGTTTAGCTGTTGTAAAGAAACATAAGATCCTGGAACAGAAAGTATTTAGGTTAATATAAGAGGCAAAACATTGTAAAGTTCTAAAGTGTTCAATAGTCAGAAGTACAATATCTGAAAGTCCAGAATATTTGTAAATAAACCAAGCAGTGTTAAAAAAAATGTATAGGGACAGAAAACATTGGTCCATTTACTATTAGGTAAGTAAATACAAGCTATAGTTGCACCAACTTTAATACTCCTTTATTTTTTGATAAATGCAGTATAGTCTAGTGGATACAGTTCTGGTCTTGTACTGAGGAGACCAAGGGTTGAGTGCACACTTAGTCATGGAGACTCAGTGGGTAATTATGGGTCACTCATTTTCTCTCAGCCCAACCTATCTTACAGGTTTGTTGTGGGAGTAAAATGAAGGGACACCCACAACTAAGCTGTCTTGAGCTCCTGGAGAAAAGGTAAGATAGAAATCTAAATGATAGTAATAATCATAATCATAACGAATAAAAATGAAAAATAATTACATTATTTAAAGTTATTAAACATTTCTATCCATCTAAAAAAAAAAAGTACTGTTACTGATTTTTACTAGAAACAGACAGTTAAGGTAATTCTTAGTATTGATTAGTTTAATAATGAAAACACTTTCAAATGCATGCTTCCTATCCTTTATTTTCATTCATATATTGGAGAAAATCAAGGCCCATGCTGATTTTTTTAAATTTAACATTTATATTATTAAGTAATATAGTAAGGGATTCACAGTGGTAGATTCCTAACTATGCTCCTCTTTCTTGAAGAAAGTAGATCTGACCCTCATACGATCTGCTTTTAGACAACAAATGAAGACATGTTTGTTCACCCAAGGCTTTGTATGATAACAACTGTTAATATCAGACGTCCTTTTAAATTATTTTCAGACTAGTTTTGTTGTTCAAAATGAAACTTGTTTTAAATTTTCTTTTATTGCTCTTAAGGAATGTTTTTTAAAAAATAATTGTTTTTATACTAGTTTTATAAAATGCTCTGCATTCTTCTGGGAAGACAATGTAGTATTAAAAACAAACAAAAGAAGAATGGATAAATAAGAATAATCCATAGGACAAATTTTTTTCCATAAAGTTTGTACCTAGGCTACTAGTATGAGTTCTAGTAACAGGACAGATCAGAGAGAGCAATTTTACAAATTCACCTTTTCCCCTGAATTGCCTTTGTCCTTTCCTCCCAAACTGTTTAAGTGTTTAGTTTTATATTAATACCACTAAAATTTCTTGGGTGAGAGGAGCCTTCAGAGGAGCATGGGATGTGTGTGTAAACTGTCCATCTTCTTCTTACTGGAGTCTCCACTATTTTTTAGTTATTTTCACAAACAGAACCTCTGTTCGCTGAAAGGCAACTCTTAATCCTGTATGCTTTAACATTTTAATCTTCACCATCCATTGAAATAATGTGTGCTGCCCACATTCAGTAACTCCTTGCTACTCCCTGGAAAGCACTATTTATGGATTATATTAAGGATTACATTAGGATGACAAATTTGATATATAGAAATAAATATTATGGATTATACTGGGAATGCACTTCTGTCATTTTTAGGGCCATTCTAGGTTTTTTGCAGGACAGATGCACTCCAAAAGAGAAAGGGGCCAGGAGGGCAGGTGTTAGGGGTGTTATGGGCCCTGATCAGGAGCATTTCTGTAACAATAAGGTCATCAGCAATTTTTAGTAGCTGTAGTTGGGTAGTGCTGGATTTCCTCTTCTTAAACACAGCAAAGTATGTCTTATGGACCAGATTGTGCTCTTCTTCTTTTGTTTTTGGATAAAGAAAGATTTGAGCAAGGCGTTGGGATTAGTTTGAGCAGGATAATTTAGCCCTAGGAATTTTATTTATCTCAATAAATATTTTTTTCTTCCAGAAGCTCCTGTTCAGAGATGTGGCAAGCTAAATTTAAGACAATGGAATAACTTTATAGCCTACCGTATATTCAGAATTGTTTGAGGTTACCAGTTTCTCCATTTTAAAATTTTGCTTAAGAAAATTTAGAACTGGTGTCTACTAATATAAAATTATTTTATTGATTTTTTTCTATATGATGTATTTTATTGATGTATCTTTTGTAGTGAACTGTTTAAAGACTAGCTTACTAACTCACTTATCTGAGTAAATCTAAGGCACTCAGTAAGTGCAATAATTAAAAGAAAACATAATAAATGAAAATAAGTTTTCGCAATCATTCTGACACTCCCTCAAGTGAGTTACATATAAGAACACTCCGCATAAGAATACTGAGGAAATCTTGAAATACTCTTAATCAGAGTGGCTAAACCTCTGGCACAGCAGTCTTCCAAGTAAGTATTATAACTCTTTGTGGGAGGTCTTGCCCTTTATAAATAAGTCATTTATTGCATTTTTATTGTTATAGAATGTACAAGATTCCAGATTCAGTTTTTCGTTAAAGGAAAGCAAATAATATGGCAATTAACAGACTTTGCCTGAGACGTTGATGGGTCTCCATCAGTCCCAGCAGTTGAAAATCTAAACTCAACTCAAGACAAATACTTCAATCTTGAAAATACATATACGGCCGAGGCACCTTTATTTTATGCCTGCCACACTGTATTTGACACAAACTCTGTTTGTATCTATGTGGAGGGGAGAGTTGTTTTGACTTGTCCGCGGCATTTGAAGAACGCCTGCTCCAATTACACAGCTCCCTCCAAGGACTGACTGACTGCTGGCCTGTCAGGGCATAAACGGTAGCAGCCCTCTCTGAGCGGAAAAACAAGGCAACGCAAGCCACACTCTGTCTCTTGCGCAGGAGCCTCCAGACTCAGTAAGAGAAAAAAGAAGGACGACCATTGCCCTCGCGAATATGCTCGCAGCAGGTGAGGCAGAGACTCACATGAGTCAGCCTTCTTTCGCTGTACCCGAAGGAGACCCTACGCCGGCCAGAGGCCAAGCTTCTACCGCCCAATGGAGCCAATCCTGAAGCGCACCAAGAACACCCGGCATTTACCTTAACCAGCCTCTTCGCCCAGGAGGCGCGTTTACGTCCTTTTTGCGCCTGCCGTAAATAAGGCCGGCTACGTGGTTGCTTAGGAAGGGCGCGCGACTGAAACAGGCAGCTAACGGAGCAGGGGGTGTGCGTGGGACACCCGGAGGCTGGCGCTTGGATGCGCATGGGCAGGAGGGGGAAACCGCGCGCGAGGGGGGGGGACCTTGTTTGTGAATACGAGGGAATATGGCGCACGCGCCAGCCGGCCTCTAATTGCTTCCGTCGTTTTCCATCCTCTCCTCGCAGGCCCTCCCTCGGAGGGGGTGGGAGCGGTCGGGAAGAGATGAGGCGGTTGCAGGAGAGCGTGAGGTGGTAAATAACATCTAACCTTCTCCGGGAGGATCGAATATCAGTGCGCGCTTCCCCGGCAGAGAGGACGGGTTTATATTCGGTCAGGCGCCACCTTGCAGGGAGAGTTCTCCTTTCTCTGTCACCCGAGTGGGAGGAGGACGCTCGTGCCTGGCCCTGAATGGTTGCGTGGTCGGCGGAACTTCGGTGGGTTTATTTCGATGCCGTATCACCCTACCTCTCTGACCAGGGAAGCGTACGGTTGAGTTTCTATGGGTTAGGCAGCATTTTAAAGTCTAGGAGCTGTGTCTGGGGTGAGGGCAAAGTCATAAACTGAAAGTTCATGGAAAGTGCAGCTGTTGCTTATACTTTTCCAAGCGCTAGGAAAGGGGAGAGAATACCGTGTTAGTTACGGTGGTACCCGAGAGAGGGGAGGCGAGCTCCCGTTAGGAAAGAAGCCCGCCCTCCAGCCTCTTCCCAGTCTGGCTGGACCGCTTGGCTTAAGGGAAGGGCCCTCCGACTTGGGTGTTTCGCGACCGAGAGCTGCTAATGCTACCAATAAACTCGCTTTGTCAGCTATTTTGTCTGCCTTTCCTATCTTCTCTGGTAAAAAAAAAAAAAAAAAAGTGAGAAAGCATGGGCAGGTCCCAAATGCGAAACTACAATGGCTAGTTCTCCATGCTATTAAGAACAAACAAAACTTTTTTCTTAGATTAATTAGACTACCAATTATATAGAGTACTACTGGGAGTCTAATTTAAAGGTGCAGGTTGTTCACTCTATTTAATTTTAGTTCTCTTATCCAGTTGATTCAAATAACACTGCTGTTGCGCGAGCTGCATTGGTTACCGGTTTGTTTCCAGGTCCAATTTAAGGTGTTGGTTATTACCTTTAAAGCCCTTTATGGCACGGGACCAGGTTATCTGAGGAACCGCCTCGCCCTGGTCACTTCAGCCCGTCCCACTTGGTCCAGCAGAGGGGGCAGGTTGCAGACCCCACCAGTCAGGGAATTTCGATTGGTGGGGTCTAGGCAGAGAGCCTTTTCTGCTGCAGCGCCCGCCCTATGGAACATCCTGCCTCCTGAGGTCCGGTGTGCCCCCTCCCTCATGGCCTTCAGGAAAGGTATTAAATCCTGGCTCTGCCAGAAGGCCTGGGGGCCAGAGGGGGGCCCGCACCTGTGGAGATGGCTGGTGGGATGATGGGTTGTCTCCCCCCCCAGCATCTTACAGGTTTTTTAGGGCCATAAACCAGAGGAGGTTTTTTAGGGTTTTTTAATATGTTTTTAATTATTTATAGTTTTTAGCCATCTCGGAGAGAGCTGTGTTTTTATTGTGAGCCGCCCAGAGTCACCCGTTGGGGGAGATGGGCGGCATACAAGCCGAATAGATAGATAGATAGATAGATAGATAGATAGATAGATAGATAGATAGATAGATAGATAGAGGTTTTGAATTCTGGATTGCATCACAGTGAGAGAGATGCTGTACTGATCAGCTGGCATGGTCACTGAGGAGGCAGTTCTTGGAGATGAGAAACCAAGTGGCCATCCTGCTTGGAAGTATTGTCTGGACAATTATGTATTAATTTACACTTTTTAAATTTTTGAAAAGGGAAGACAGAAAAAATAGGTTTCTTCTCATTCTACCCACTCCTTTTAAGACCTTTCAGTTCTTTAGCAGATCAGTTTTCTTTCTTCTTCTACTTTCTCTTTTCATATTTTCTCATCTCAGTGGGCAGATGAGCAACTCATGTCTCACTGTTACCAATGTTAGAGTGCAGTGGTTGATTATGTAAGGCTATTCTGCATTGATGGTTGCAATTCCACTGGCACACTGTTAGAGTTTGCTGTTGAAGAAAGTGATTCTGGAGCAAACTAATCCAATTTCTGCAAGATTTTGTTTTAGCTGCAACAAAATAAAACTCTTCTTGCAGAGTGTTGCTTTGCTCCAGAATCAGATCACATGTGTGGGGGTACCTTATACCACCACAATTTATTACAAGGCTTATATACTGTCTCAGTTGGTGAATCAGTATGGCTTATAAAGTAAAGCATAACATTAAAAATATAATAGATATAAACACGGAATATATTATCAAATTATAACAATCCATAATAAGCAATGTCATTCATTTTCTGTCATCATCCCACCCTTTGGAACCCCAAGATCAGATTAGCCCCAACCCTAACAGCTTTTCATAAGGCCTTAAAGACTTGGTTTTGCCACTGGGCACAGGGATCCAGATGTGTGACAGAGCCTGTATCATGGTTATGTTAATTATTGTTGGATTTTGGTATAAGATGGCTATGGATTGTGTTGTATTTTTTTAATATGGTTTTATATTTTTAAATTTATTTTTTGTATTGTTTTGTTTTTTATATTGTTTTTAATTGCTGTGAGCCACCCAGAGTCATATGTTTGAGATGGGCAGCTATATAAATTGAAATAATAAATAAATCCCAGGTACATCCTTCACTCATTCCACAGCCCCCAAGTGTTCTTTGAAAAAGCTAAATCTTAGCAAGTCTTTTAAATAACAAAAGTGAGGGTGCATATTTTATTTCTGGGGTAAATTATTTCCCAAGAAGGCAACTCCCACACTGAGAGTTTGCCTCTGAGCTCTCTCATGGAGGATGGAACTCTTAGCATACGCTCTCTGCAGGTACATCTTGGACAGATTCTATTTGAAGTAAGCAGTCTCAGAGAAGTCAGGTCCTGAGCCATGTAGACTTCATTGCCCATTTGGTGTAGTGGTTAAGGCATCAGGCTAGAAACTTGGAGACCATGAATTCCGTCCTGCCTTAGGCATGGAGCCAGCTGGGTGACCTTGGGCCAGTCTCTCTCTCTTAGCCCTAGGAAGGAGGCAATGGCAAACCACCCCTGAAATAGTGCCAAGAAAACTGCAGGGACTTGCCGAGGCAGTCACTGGGAGTCAAGACTGACTCAAAGGCATAACAACAGCAACAACAACCAGATAATTGGGAAGGACTTGATAGGTGTATAAAAATGCCAAATCCAGTCTAAACATCTGGCTGTGCGAACAACCATCATCATCATTAGAAGAAGCAGCAGCATAGGTGGGTGTGGAATGTTACAAGTACACCAGACGGTTGAAGAAGAAAAAAGGGCATTGGAAGAATATCTGAAGGACAGTGAAGAAGATGCACTGAAGCTAGTACACCATGAAGGCTTACTGAATACCAAAGAAACCAAACTGGCCTATAAGAAAGACCAAATGAAGAATAGAAAAGAAACATGGCAAGGCAAAGTATTACATGGCCAGTATACACACACATGTGCACACACACACAAAATACAGGCAAAGTAGATAACAACAAGACCTGGCAATGGCTAAGAGCAGGAAAGTTGAAGAAAGAGACAGAGGGGCTAATTCTGGCTGCACAAGACCAAGCCTTAAGAACAAATGCATATAAAGCCAGAATTGAGAAGGCAGCAACAGACAGCAAATGCCACCTCTGCAAAGAACTGAAGAAACGGTGGACCACCTAGTTAGCTGCTGCAAGAAGATCGCACAGACTGACTACAAACAACAGCATGATAAAGTAGCAACAATGGTACATTGGAATATCTGGAAGAAATACCATTTGCCTGCGAGCAAGAACTGGTGGGACCCCAAAACAGACAAAGTAATAGAAAATGCAGAAGCTAAAGTGTTCTGGGACTTCAGAATTCAAACAGACAAGCACCTGCCACAGAACACCTCAGACTTAACAATTGTTGATAAAGACAAAAAAAGTCTGGATAGTGGACATTGCAATACTTGGAGACAGCAGAATAGAAGAGAAAGGGGAGAAAATCACAAAATATAAAGACCTGAAAATAGAAGTAGAATGACTATGGCAAAAGGAAGCAAAGATAGCAGCAATAGTAATAGGCGCCTTGGGTGCAATCCCAAAACATCTGGAGCACCACTTGAAGACCGTCAGTACTAACAAAATCACCAGTCAATTGCAAAAGGCAGCTTTACTTGGAACAGCTTATATCCTGGGACGATACCTTTAACACGCTCGAACAACAACATCTGCCTATCACAGGTCCTTGGGAAGGACTCGATAGGTGGATAAAAACGCCAAATGCAGTTTAAATGTCTGGCTGATTGTGTGGCCAACAGCAGCAATCATCATCCATCCCCATGCAGGGCAATTGGCAATGAACCAGCATCCCATTCAGCTCCTGCAGTACTGATGTTATGTGACATATCAGATTATTTCCATTAAATGCATTTTGCATTACCTGCAGTTTCTAGATGGTCTTCAAGGGCAGTGTGTGGAGTCGAAATGGAAGGTGACGAGGGCATGAATGCTGGTCGCTAGGATTTTCTGTTATAAAATATGTTTATATATTAAAGGCCAAATTGTACAGTATTGGGTTCCATTTATTTCTAGACTAAAAGATAACGGTTATCAACATTTTGATTTGATTTTTCTTTCCCCTGCCTCGTATTCTTAAAAACATTTGCACATGCTCGAAATAGTTTTTTTGCTTAGTTTATCATGGTTTCTGTACAACAGCTTTCTTTATTTGAGCTAGAGTTAGAACATAGCTTAAATAGGGAAGCTGAAAATACTGTTTCTGATGAAGTCCTGATTCAGTAATTCACTGAAAAGGTTGGACTGGAAATATTTTTAAATATGGAGCAGAAAGGTAATATATTAAATGAATGAACTGGAAGAATAGGATGATATAGAATAAATGCATACAATGTATTTGCTTTCAAAGCAAGAGGAAAGAAAAAATATTTATTTTTTACAGGATTTGAATCGGGATCATTTTGAAATGTGGTGGTTTCAGCAAGGACTGAGTTTCTTGCCTTCTGCCCTGGTTATTTGCTCGTCTGCTTCTTTTGTGTTTCCATATATTATTGCAGTCCTCTTATGTCATGTTGACCCTTTGGTACCCTATATCAGGTCAGTATGTTTTGTATTTTTGCACTGTAATTTACATCACAATATTATTTCTAGGAAACCTTTCTTTTTCATCCTAAATTTTTAAAAAAATGAATATAAATTAAAAGCCATGGTATTTAATAATTTTATATTGTTATAAAATGAAATGCCAAACAATATAAATTAACTTCCTTGTGAATTTGAAAGACATAACAGCAGGAGTGGAATTTTTTTTTTTTTTTACTTCATTATCATGTTTTCTTCTAACAAAACTTGCTGGGACTCCCCCATCAAAATGGATGGAGTCAGATTCCCTCCTCCACATAATATATTCATAAGACACATGGACATGCACACTTATATACTGTATATCTTTACACATGTAACACATTTATATATGCATATTGAAGTGATTCTTACCCTTTCCCTTGCTCTTCTAATTAGATTTGCAAAAGCTTACCATTGAAACTGAGGAAGCGGGATATCAAATGTATTTCCATATTTATTTGCTTACTTTTAATATATTTTTTCAGACATTCAATGTTTTCCAAAATGGCTTGTATCAGTTAAAAAAATTAGACCCGGTATCTAATGTGTGAAACAAGGATGAGTGTGCTTAGAAATCTTTTTTGGAAACTCCTTGAACTAAATTGGAATGAAGAGAGCACAGGAATACACTGCTGGTTTTGTATGGTTCCCATTCTTTGTGGAACTTCACAATGAAGGTGCTTATTGGATCATTTCCAAGGTGTTCATAAGCCCACTATATTTAATTTCTAATAGTGTCAAGTTCTGTCATCTTGGTTCTGTTGTTGTATAATACAACTCTATAATGATGATGAATTTATAACTGAACTTTCATTTACTTCTGAAAATACTGTACAAAAGCTTGTTCTTTTCCTTCTCCTATCTCCACCACATCCAGTTTTGCTGTAAATTTCCAGATTCTTTCTTAAGTCTCTAGCTAATCATTGGTAGAACTGCAAACAGCTGATTCTAAATGCAGGAACCATCAAAATAATTTTTTACTATTTTGAGATGTAAAGTACAGATATTTGGTGTAGATTTTGACTGCAGAACTAAGTCTTAATGTTTGGGTAGTCTCTTATAAGGGTATAGTTGTTGCTCTGAGCCATGGAGACCAGGATGTAGGCTGAAACTCTTAACGTCTTTAGTAGACCAGTTTCTAGTTCTAAAGCAAGTCAGTTAGATCTCTTTGCTGTGATGAATTTATAACCAGTCATCCAATATCTTGAGACCTTTTTACTATTTAATGTAATAAGTAGTTTAAGCTACCATTGGATAATTTTGTATTTTGCAAGAAAACTGTTGTAAAACAACTAAAATTTAACAGCCCAAATCCCACATTAGCCTTTCAAATAAGCAATAGCACAAGAATAATTGTGCTGTAACAATAGTATTTATAAACTTTAAATATTTCTCAGATTTTTTTTAAAGATACTATTTTCTGAGTTTTCTTTATTTGGCCAAGGTTTGTAGGTGAAGTGTGTGTGTGTGTGTGCGTGTGTATCCATCCCAGGACTGTTATTGTCAGCCCCACTAGGTAGACCAGACAACCAACTCCACAAGAAGGCTAAAACTATTGGGATTGGTTATGATAACAGAATCTTGCAAATCTGATTGTGTTGTACCTCCTACTTCTTATACTTCAGTGAATTAAGGAGGTACTGCCTGAACCACTTCTGAGTGTTACCTCATTGCTCTGGACTTAAAAAATGTTTCAGACCCTTTTGCCTAGGTAATGGTCCCACCAAGATTATCTGCCTTACTCTCTATAGTTATGTCTATTTCTAGAGAGAAAGAGGACCTTGAAGAATAGTATCCAGGGTCAAGTGTGATATTGTTTTTTAAGGGAAATGTTCCAGGAGCTGAAGTTCATTGTACTAGCAATGTAATTTATTTAAGAATGGAGGGGTTTGGGGGATATCCATGTACAATGTTAAACAAGGTACAGTGTTTTCTTTCTCTTCCTCCTGGTTCAAGTTGCTTCTTCTGTTTTAGAGCAAGCCTTGGCCCTAAAGCAATTTAACATAATTGCTGCTCAAAAATTAATGTTTGCTCATGAATTGTAAGACTACAGAATCTGTTAAGAAGATGTCTGATCTGTTACATATTACCTAGAAAATAATAGCCTAGCCTGGGTTGTAAATGAGATCAAGTATCATTATATAATTGAAGGAGGTTTTTAATATTATAATATCTGTACTATGATTTTCTCTCTAAAATAGAAGTGAGCTGCCATTTGACTTATTAAAGCATAAGTTCACTATTATTTATCTTATCCATGGCTGACATCAAGCATTATTTAGGAACTTCAGTAGCATTCTTGGATTTCAACACTGGAAGACTATTTTAGCTCAGTGTTCAGTGAAACTGAGAAGAAACATTAAGACTGAGATTTATATCTTATCAACATTCCTAAGTCACTCTGAATGGAGTATATGAAAACATGCATAACTGCTTGTGCTATATAAATATTAGCATGATTGATAATTAAGCATTTCCTGTTGTTAAATGTATATCCTTTGGTAAATATAATTGTGCTCCATTTACTATATGATAAACTATTTCAATGCACTTTGAAATAAAAAAGGGAATATATTTTCACTTTTTTTTTTGAAAAGGGAGAAAAATAATTAGTGCCATATTTCACAGTTACATGGCTGACCGTAGCTGATTCTAAACAATTCAGCAGGGTCAGATCTGGTAGTAGTTCCTAAGACCCCTAGGAAATCCCGGGTGTGTAGGCTAGATATGGAATTTAAAAATATATCTTGGAGGGAGGCAATGGCAAACCACTATCCTGCAAGTATCCACGTAGTCATAGAAGGACTCTTTATCTCTTTATCTTTACTCATACAACATCACTTGTCAGTGTCAACATTAATAATCCGGGCGGGGGGGGGGGTTGTGCATTTGGTAAGTTTTATAATTCTAATTGCATCGCAGGAAGCTTAATATCACAAGTTGCTTATCTTTCAGTGATACAGGGGCAATACCTCCAGAAAGATGCTTGTTTGGAATAATGTTAAGTTTTGTTTCCTTCTTGGGTAAGTAAAAAGAATACTGAGCTTCTGAAAGTTGCTTAGATGTGGGCTTTGATGAGAATTCTTAACTGTAGGAAAGGGATAAGTGCTGAAGGATGTTTGTGACAATGCAAATGGTATGTGCAATTGAGACCAAAAAAGTACAGTATTTACAGAGCTTAAAGTTTGAAACAGTTATACAGATAGTATACAGTACAGAGTGGCATCTACTTTAATGGAATAGTCTGAAAATCTATTCCAACACCACCTGAGCAGAATTGGGGAGCACAGGATTTTAATATATTGGAGGAATAGCTAAAGATCATCTCACTCTCCATTTTACATTCATAGAATGTAGTAAGCCATGGTTACTTAACCGCAGTTATTGAATCGCTGGGTTCAAAAATCATGGTTAGCCAAATCTCTCCAAACCTCTTATATTATGCTTAGCATGAAGTGAGCCTTCAGACAGTTAATTTATTTCTACATTTCTTTTATTAGGTTTTGCATAAAAGATCACTATTTTCATGTGGCTATAATAATTACTTAACTTGTCTTCATTGCACTCAATAGCATACTCCTCTATCCTCACTCTGCTTCAATTGTTCATTCACAGGCATGGCTACCATGTATGTCCGGTACAAACAAGTCAGTGCTTTGAACCCTGAAGAACCCAAGATACTCAGACTAAATAAGGCTGGCTTAGTGATAGGAATGGTTAGCTGTTTTGGGGTTTGCATCATTGCAAATTTCCAGGTTTGTGCTTTGTCTCTCATTATGGGGGAATTACAAAAGTACATGTATTCATCGTAAGGCTGTATTAGCCTATTCTTAGGATGTGCCCAAATAAGGGCTGTTAAGAAAGGTAGGTGTGATACTATTTGACATTTGGAACATCATTGTCTTTTCCCACCATTTCTTCCATGTTTCCAGAAAATAAGGAGTAAGAGACAGAGTAAAAATGCACAATATATTTTGAATAGTATGTGTCCACTTGGAAGCACCTTTTATTGATTGGTGTTGATTGGCTTTTACAATAACTTTTCTTAAATACAGAGTACATTTCTGTATTTATTTCTTAACTTTACTTGCCATACAGCAACAGGGTATAAATCAAATAAATATAAATTGCTCAAGTGTCCAGGGACAAACTGCCACTTTTTGGAATGGTTTTGTTTTATTTAGGCCATATAATATTTTTTAAATGGATATATTTGCAAGCAAAATATTACATTATTATGAATATAGTTACAGTTAAATAAAAAGGATTGTTTTAGTACAAATTAATCTAACATTCTCTCTGAAATAGCAATTTAGCAGAATAATTAAGTCCTGACAACCAGTGAGCTGTAAAAATTTGAGGAAATGTAACAGATATTTGGCATTGCTAGACTAAATGTCAGCATTTTTTTTTACATCTCTCGTAATTAGCAGTGTGCTCGTGAGCATTTGCTAGTAATGTTCTTTATTGTTTATTTGGTGCTTTATAATTTTTCCAAGTATCAGATACAATTTGTGTCATGAACACTAGGTGACAGTATACTGTAGCTCTTAAGAATTAAAAAAAAACACCTCACGGTGACTAAGGAGAGAGGAGATAAATTACTATATGTTTATAACCTGTTCCCATTGAATAAATATTCTGACTAGCTGGATGGACCATCTGAATTTCTGAACTTTGTAAGCTGTTAAAAGCAGACTGGAGATATTTATTTTGTGGAAAATAATTGATTTTGTTTTCCAAACATTAATTATGTTTCTTATCAAAATTCTCTAAAGTATCTTTTCTGGTCTAGAAGGTGTCCTTCTTTCCAAAAGGTAGGCAGATTGTTGGTGCTAATTATCAAAGTTAATTCCAACTCTCTTATTCCTCACCTCTTAATTAGGTTTGAAACACAAAAAATATTTTTTAAAATACTTATTAAATTTATACTCCTTCTTTCTTCTAAGTTTTATTCTGTAGAGTCCTATGGAATGTGTTAAGGCAGAGAAATAGCAACTGACCAGAGGTAATTTATTAGATTTGTGGCCAAGTATGGATTTGAATCTCAGCCTCTCTAATTTTAATGTTACATACTTAATTCCTTCACCACACTACTTCATGAAGAACAAATGAATTACAAATGATCTTATGCAGAAGTAGATGCAGTTTTGAATGTGATGTTAGAGTCTGTTTTGAATGTGATGTTAGAGTCTGGCATTTCTCATTGCAATGGCAGTAATACTTACTATTTGAGATCTCACACTTAGGCTTAAAATGGGAGGATATTGCACCAAAGTATTCCTTTAGAGCCAAAGATAGATGACCAGTATGATGCTGAGTTTGGGAGAAAGAAGAGTTCATATCCTTGCTCAGCCTTGGAGCTCCTTGAATAGTCTTGGGTTAGTCACAATATACCTCTCAGGGTTGGTCATTGTGAGACATATCTGAGAACACAAAATGGAGATAATGTCTTGAAGTTAAGCCTATCTGACTTGATGCCTAATGATCAACTACCTGGAAATGGCACATATACCAGCCTGATCTCACTGAAGGAAAATCAGGATATAAATGGCACATTCTTTTTGGCTGCAGAATATAGGCAGCTGCTTTCAATTACTATTATAAATTAACTAAAATGCAAAGGGAAGGTGAGATTTAAAAAGTTATGAATGAATATCTACATACTATCAGCAGAGGAAAATACTTTTTGTATCAATGGTCCTGTGAAAAATATTGGCCCCTTTTAGTTTTTCTGAATTTCTGCATATATTTGCCACTGAATGTTATGAGTCAGTCATACTGATCTATCAAGGAAGTCTGAGTAAGCAGATAATCCCAACATTTAGTGCTTGTTTATTTCATAAACATAGTGATCCAACATGCAAAGTACCTTTGTGAAAAAGTAATTGCCTCCCTCAGTTCAATACTGTAACTGGTTGCACCCACTCTGGCATCAGCTGCAACCAAATTCTTCCCATAATTGATGATCAGTCTCACATTGCTGCTCAGGCATTTTTGTACATTCCTCCATGGCAACTTGTTTAAACCCAATAATATTTGAGGATCTCCAGCAAAAACTGCTTGCTTCAGGCTTTGCTGAATTTCTGTGGGGTTTAGTTTTAGACACTCAGTGAGCCATTCAAAAACATTTTGAAACATTTTATTCTTTTCCATTCATTCCCTTGTAGACTTAATTGTAGGTTTGACATCATTCTTTTGGTGTATGACACATTTGTGCTTCAGCTTATGGAAAATGGGCTGATAATCTATAAAATGATATGATACAAAGCAAAATTCATACTTCCTTCAGTGATGGCAATTTGTCCTGAAGCAATAAAGTATCCTCAAACTATGACACTACCACCTCCATGCTTGACAGCTGGTCCTTATTATCAAATTCAGTGTTTGGTTTCCACCAGGCATAACGACTAGATAGTCCATAAAGCTCCACTTTGACTTATCTGTCCTCCTGGAATCTAGCTGGTTATCCAGTTGCTTTTTGGCAAACTTCAGATAAGCATCAGTGTTTTTAGTGAGCAAAGAACCTTGCTGCTTTCCCATGAATCCCATTCTACCCAGTGACTTTCTTATCATGGAGTCATAAACACTTACTTTTTGCACAGACAAAAGAGGCCTGCAAATCCCTGGATGTTGTCCCTTTTTTTTTTTTTGTATGTGATTTCATGGACAATTTTATGCTGTTCTCTTAGCGTGATTTTGACAGGATAGCCAATCTTTGGAAAATTCAATATTGTCCCAAATCTTATTTCACAGCTACTTCTCTGAATGTAAATTGGTGAAGCCTCAGACTTTTCAAAATTGTTTTGTAATCTTTTCCAGATTGATAGGCATCAATTTCTTTTTAATGGACATCTTCAGAAATCTCTTATTAATCCTGGTGGTTTAATGAAGTACTCAGACAATTGGAGCTAGCGATTCCTTTAACTGAACTGATTGAACCAGGAGATTCATTAATTTTTCACTCTGGCACTTTGTTTAGGAAATAAATAAAGTCAACACCCAGCTTTGATGGTGTTATTTTTGCCCCTCAAATTCCCTTATGTATGAGTAGGAGCTCTGACAATATTCAGTGGCAAAAATATACACACATTCAGAAAAATTGAAAAAGCAAAATTCTTTTTCACAGAATTATAACTTGACAAAAGAAAAAAGGAAAATTAATTCCTTAAATTAATCATTTAACTGAGTGGATATTGTTGTTTGGGAAAAACCTCATAAAATAAAGTTGCCTGCTTTTAGCAAAATCGCTGTTTTTAGGATATATACCATTGTAATCTTGCTCTTAATTAGAAAGAATGAACTTCCAGTAATTATGCATTATAAATAAATAAATTATAAATCTCTAGGTTTTTATATTGGTTTGCAGTTACCACTACCTGTTATTGAATCAAAGTTCTGGTAATTTTGAGGGACTCCATTCAAAGATTCAGTTTTGTTATATTGTTCGAACCTTTCAAGCATTACCCGTGTTCTCTGAAAACCATTGAATTATATTGTTTTCCTTCAGAAAAATGTTATACGTGTCATGCATACAATTGGAGCTTTCCTCACATTTGGAATTGGAGTCATATATATTTTGGTTCAGACAATTATTTCCTATAAGATGCAGCCACAAATTCATGGGAAGGATATTTTTTGGATCAGATTGACAATACTGCTATGGTGTACGGTCAGCACAGTGAGTAGTATCCTTTGTGGTAAAACAGGCAAGTGATGAATGAGAGGTATTTCTTAAAAGTCTGTTTTAATGAAACATACTTTATTTACAGGTGGCTAAACTGACCACTTATTATAGCAATGCTGGAAAAGATCACAACATATATACATTTTGGAAGCTTTATTTTTTGTTTTCCAGAGGTAGCTGTGTTAGGCCATTACAACAAAAACAATAGAATATCTTTTGTATCTTTAAAGATTACCAAATTCATGAGTGTATATTTCCATGGTCTACAATTCATTTCACCAGTTGCATGAGATATTATTTCAGATAGGATTATATAGTTTATGGTATGTGATGCAGAAAGATAACAAATTAAGTCAGAAGGAAATAATATATAGAACATATAGTTGCGATTCATGAAACAGTTACTGGGTGTGACATAGATAATTTCATATTGCTGAACTAATTAACGCATATAGTATGATTGAAAAAAAACTTTTATCACTATCATGAGTTCTACCTGACTTCATTGTTTATTGCCCTTATTAATGTATTTTATCTCAGGATAATATTCCATGCACCTGATGAAATGGATTGGAATCTAAAAAGTTTATGCCTTAATAATTTGTTAGTCTTCATTGTTAAGTATTCATTGTGTTCATATTATTTCATTCATATTACATGTATTGGTTGTGAAAAGGATTTCATAATACAATATTTTACAAGAATAGGTAAATCTTTATCTGTATTTTGATGTATATATAAACATAAAAATATAAACATATGTATGCAATATATTATATCATTTAACATATTAATTTTTAGAGGCTGTGTTGTTGATAGAGTCCCTGTTTCTGTTGATTCTCTTCTCAGTTGCATCCTCTTAACCCACATCTCATGGGTTTCTGGAGAATCCCCTGATCCTTAAGAACAATTTTCTGAATGATTGAAACGGTATGACTATATTTTGTACTGATTAGGCTTCAGATGGGGCATTTGCTGCATTATTGGCATACTTCAAACAGATGGGGCAAACTAGAGATGACTAAAAGAAAACCATTCAAACTAAAGATTACACCATCTCTTCTCGAAACCTGCCTGTGATATAGTCTCAGCCTTTAAATCAAAGAAAAACAAATGGGGTTAAGGAAGGATGGATGGAGAGCAAGGCTATTTCCTCTGTGTTTCCAAGATATTCCTTAATGATTAAAGTGTTTATTTCTTCAGTCATTTTACTCAGCTTATATGGAATAGACTCCCTATGGAAGCAGCATTGGGATCCCGAAGAGAAAGTAAGTTTGATTTTTCTTAAAAGACAACAGAGAGAAGATACAAAGGAAATATGTCCAGTAGATAGCAGAAGACATTCCAAACTGTTTTTTAATGCATTGTAGTGCTTATATGTTATTTCCCCAAAATACCATACCCTAGTTCACACACACAAATATAAGCAAGATGCCAGTAACAAGACTGAAGTCTACAGTTGGCTTCATTACTGCGATTTAAAAAGAGATCCAAAGTAGCTGGTCTAGCCTCTTTAATTTATATTTTAACAGATAAAAGTGGCAGTAGAACTTATCTATTTTGTCTCTGGCAGGATGTTTCTCGTATTATTCATGAGTAATGTGGCCTATATCTTGCCATCGTTTTCCAACTTCAGCACCAATTGCAGAAATGTAAACATAAGATGAGCTTTTTTGCTGGAACTTGCAGGTTTTTTAATTGTTGAAAGTCTTACTTCTTAATATATTGGTTTTAATTTGGTTTTATGTTTTAATTGTAAACTACCAAGATATTTCAGTAGTCAGTAGTGTAAACATTCTAATAGAATGAATGTAAAATAAGGAGCTTTATTGTGCTGTTTATTGGTTTTCATTACCTGAGTTCACTATTAGGACTAATGATGTTCTATGATTGAGAAGCACTCTCATAATATTTTTTTTAATGTCTTCTACAGGGATATGTCTTCCACATTATTAGCACAATTTTTGAATGGTCTTTGGCTTTCAGTGTCCTCAGTTTTTTCCTCACTTTTATCCGTGACTTCCAGGTAAGTTTCTCAACTGCAAGAGTGGGCAAACTTTTGGCAGACCGAAGGTGCTCTTAATTTGGGGGCAGTGGCTACAGATGAGATTGTATTTGGTGATGAGAGAAAGTAGATGGAACTGAGTGATGCCCATGGGATTTGCCATTTTTGAGTGAGCATTGTGTGGGAACTACAAATAGGAGTTGGGTCATATAGACAGAGGTTTCTGCTTTACTAAATATCTTGTATTTGGAGATTTTGAAGTTAGTAAATCTGTCTGAAGCTGAGGTGGAATAGAGGCCATCAAAAACAATTTTTTGTACTTATGGGGCATTAAGATGATACTTTGTTAAAATGTATTATGAACTTCTGCAGCAAAAGTCAGCCTTTGATATTAAACCGTTAGGTTGTAGGCAAGATAGGTGATTATTCAAAATATTTCATATTTATTTTTCTTTGTTTTCTGAGCTCAAAGCCAACTAGAGATATATGAATATTTTATTTTCAGAAACTGATCCTGAAATATATTTTTCAGAACAATTGCTTCTATAAAGGATAGAGCAAATTGCTCAGTTGTTAGCAATGAATTTTATTATTTATAAATTAATCAGGACTGTAGAGAAGTATATTAGATCTTTATTGCCTGCCCATAGTAAATGTCTCCTAATCCATTATTTGATTGCAGAAAGGGCAGACCTCACATGTTACTGAGACTTGGGTGAAGGGAGAGACTTATCCCTTTCAGAAGTGTGCCCATCCACATTTCTGATTTGAGTTTTGGGTTTTGCATCAGCTGCAAGTCCAAGGCAGGGGAGGGAGAGTGGCTGTTGTGATGCAAAAAGCCATGCCGGTAACCAGAGACACTGTCCTTCTGATTACCGGGTGTGAGGGCTTGTTTCTGAGGCTAGGCTCAAGGGACAAGCTTTGATTGATGCTGCTTGTTAAATGTACAACATGGCTTAAGACCTGGACATTTTCAACACTGTCTGTTCCCAGTAAGTGCCCTCTTAGTAAGATCGGGAGGGAGGGAAGGTTCTTTCTGGGTTTCTACTCAGAGCATTACTATCAGGGGTCTTCAAACTGACCCTTCTTGGTTGCTGCCTCCTCCTATGGACAGCATTCCCCCTATGAATAGGGTGGCTCCAGTCCTTTTGGAATTTGTTTGTATTGTTTTAATCCTGGTTAGAGAAAAGGAGCGTACACTGCTTAAAACTGGATACAATTGAAGCAGCCTATAAGCCTAAGTAATACAAACATATATATTTACCTCAGTGATGGAGGAAAACAATTGTGCTGCAGAATATTTCTCCCCTTCTTTCTTTCCTCCTCTCCTCATTACCCATTTTTGGGCTAGAATTTATATAGTGCTTTACGTGTTCAAATCAGTGGTGGGTATCAGAATCTATTTAGAGACTCATTTTTCCCCTGGGGTCCTTCCTGGGCCAGGAACATCAGTAATTGGCACTAGGAACACTTCTCAGAAGCCCAATCCACTGGCATCATGCAGTTTTTAAAGAAAAGGGCTCCAAGAACACTGGGAGCACCTGAGAGCAACATCTCCCAGGGAGCCAGCAAGGCCTCCCACCTCTTGGGAAAGGCAGGAGGGCAGGTAGAGCCCCAGAAACAGTCCCCTCCAGCACTTAGAAGTAGGGGCTCCCAAGGACGTCAACTTCTGTCCCTTTAGGGATAGACAAGGAAGGGACCAAAGTCTCAGAGATGGAATGACTTGGAACGACTCCATACAATTTTTGAACTTTGATAAAATTATTAAGCCAGAATGCTATCCATGAGATTCCTTAATTTGTCTCTAAAGTAGGATCTAGTGTGCATATCTATCGTGACTTTGTTGTTGCTTTATGATAACAGAACCAAATTAACTAATATATTTCATTCTTTTCCACCATTTATTGTAGAAAATCTCATTGCGTACAGAAACAAGCCTACTTGGGCCTAATCTTTATTATACGCAAGAGCAGCTTCTACCAGATGACCAAGGAATGCCAATCACAGGAAGCATATGAGAAGACAGAGAAAATGACGTAAATTAGAACTTCTCTCAGAAAAACGCTTTGGTTCAAACATGGCACTTCAATTTTTTAAAATGCAGGAATCATGACAACTAACGTTCCACTGGCATCAGCTTATATACACGGCTATATATATATGAACATTCAATGCAAGGTATAAAAATATAATTTTATATGAAAATACTGTTATTAATGAAGGATTTTTACTGACTTTTGCCAATGGTTTATTAAAAAAAGCTTTTAAGTACCTTACAAAATATTGTAATGTGTACTATGAAATAATAATGGTAGTATGGTACAACTTTACAGATTTTTATAAACTAAATAAAAATTTTACAGATTACAGTTTGCTGACCAAGATCCCTAAATTTTACATACATAAACATTGTGAGAGTCTTCCAAAAGATCTCTGTGTACACAACTATTTTGTGGAGAGGGGACCATATGGAGGCATAGTTGAAAGATGTGGATATATCCAGAGTAAAAAAAAATCTTGAACCCATCCATAAGCTTCCCCCTTCTAGTCTAATTGCAGTAGCTGGGGAGGATAGGGAAGTCATACAAAAAAGCCTTGGGGATCTACAGATTATGCATCCTTGATATACATATAGATCAGCACAGCGTGGTAATATTCATTCGTCACATATAGTTGCCCATCCCACAAACATGACTCTGGGCAGCATACAATAAGAAACAAACCATAAAAAAGAAATTTTAAAAAACATTCCATAATTTAAAAAACAATATTATTAAAAAAAAACCTAGAAAAGAGCATCTTTGGTATTACAGTGTAGCCATCTCACTAATTCTCCATTTTCCTGAGATCCCCAAGCCTGTTGACATACAGTAGCCACATTTTGAGGGACTTCCAGAAAGTAACCAAGGATGGGGCCAGTCTCACCTTGGTGGGAATTATGTTCCACAGGGCAGGTGCCATGGCAGAAAAGGCCCGACTCCTGGGTCCTGCCAGATGTAGCTCCTTAAAAGACGGGATCTGTAACATACCTCTTCTGCTTGATGGAATGGGCAGATGTAATTGGGAAGAGGCAGTTCCTCAATCCACCCCATGCCATGAAGGGCTTTACAGGTCAAAACCAGCACCTTGAATTGGACCAAGAAGCAAACTGGCAACCAGTGCAACTCACAAAGCAGAGATGTAATGTGCTGTTCTAGGAACACATAACTGCCCACACCACTGCATTTTGCACCAGCTGAAGCTTCTGAATACTCTTTGGGGCAGCCCCATGTAGAGTGCATTACAGTAGTCCACTTGGGAGGTGACCAGGGTATGAGTGAGTGTGACCAGAGCCTCCCAATCCAGGAACAGGCACGATTGGTGCACATGAAGTTGTGCAAAGGCCCTCCTAGCCACTACTGTCACCTGCTCTTTCAGCAGGAGTTATGAGTCTAAGAGGACTTTGAGCAGTGCAACCCCATCCAGTACCAAAGATGGCAAAGTCCCAGAACCAGAAGGCCCCCAAATCCAAAGCCACTCAGCTTTGCCAGGGTTCAGCCAAAGCCTGTTGTTCCCTACCCAGGGCCCCACAGCCTCCAGGAACTGGGATAGGACATCAACAGCATTGCTTAATTTGCCAGGGGAGAATTATAAGATGTATAATTGGGTATCATCAGTATATCATAGCAACGGATGAGCTCACCCAGAGGCTTCATGTAGATGTTAAATAGGAGCAGAGAGAGCACTGAACCCTGTGGCACCCTACACAGTAGGAGCCAAGGGCAAGTTTTCTCACCTCCAATCAGCATTGATATCAGCCCTGGGGAAAGGAGGAGAGCCAGCACAATACCATGCCACCCACCCCCAATCCCTGGAGCTGATCCAAAAGGATACCATGGCTGATTGTATCAAAGGCTGCTGAGAGTCAAGCAGAAGAGGATGGATACCCATCCCGCTCTTGCCAGAGATCATCTAAAAGCATGACCAGTGCCATTTCTGTTCTGTTCCCAGGCCTGAATCCTGACTGAAAGGAGTTCAGCTCATTCGTATCATCCAGGGTCCTCTGAAATAGCTGTGCGACCACCTTCCCCAAAAGGGAGGTTAGGTACTAGACAAAAATTGTTCAGTATGGTGGGATCCAGCGATGGGTCCTTGAGGAAGGGGTAAACCAGCGCCTCCTTAAAAGGTGGAGGAACAACCCCCTCACACAAGGAAGAATTCATCACCGCTAGAACCCACCCACACGACACTCCCCAGGCAGCTTTAGTTAGCCAGGAGAGGCATGGATCTAAAAAGCAGGTGGCTGAGCTCACAGTCATAAGGGCCCTATCCACTTCCTCAGGCCCAATAAGTTCAAACTGTTCCTAGGTAACAGGGCAAGACTCTACCCCAGGCACCTCCCCAGGACCTGCAACAAGGCCAGCATCCAGCTGAGAATGAATTTGAGTGACTTTATCTAACAAATGCTGAACAAATTCTGTGCAGCCTTGTAGGGGGATCTCTGAGCCCTCTCTACCCAAGAGGACACATACCACCTAAAACAAGGCTGCCGGATGGCTATCTGCAGACACAATAAGGGCAGAGAAGTATTGTCGCTTCGCCACCCTTACTGCTACAAAGTAGGCCTTAAGTGCAACTTTAATCTGTGTTTGGTCGAGTTCGTCCCTTGTTGAGTGCCAGCAATGCTCTACACATCTCCCATTTCATCTCCCTCAGCATTTCTCTGAACCACGGGGAGCGATGGGATCCACGAGAGGGGAGAGGTCGCATAGGCACAATCCAGTCTAAGGCCTCAGCAGCCCTCTTGTTCCAAGCGGCAACCAAGGCTTCAGACAGACTATGCAGCAAACTGGCAGGAACAATCCCCAGCTCCCTCTGAAACCCATCTGGGTCCATCAGTCACCAAGAGAAGACCAATCTAATAAGTCCTGCCTCCCTGCAGTGGATAGTGGCACCAGAGAATCTCATGGCCATCAGGACATGACCTGACTGTGACAAGGGGGACACTGAAAGCTCCCCCAATTCCAGATCACATTGCCACTGCTCTGACAGGAAAACCAGATCAGATGTGCAACCACTGTACCACGTCGGGCCCTGGATGACCTGGGATAGCCCATGGCTGTCATGGTAGCCATGAATTCTTGAGCCACCTCAGACCCACCAGAGAAGGCAGATTGAAGTTCCTGAAGATCACACGTCTGGGGAACTCTACTGCCAACCCAGTAATAGTGTCAAGCGGCTGAGGCAGGGAGATTGCTATGCAGCAGGGAGGCTAGTACAGTAGCAACAGTCCCAACTGAACCCTAGAGACCAACTTAATGAAAGGGTCTCACATCCAGCAACCTGCAAAGTAGTGCCCCCAAAGCCTGAACGCTCTCCCAGATGACAATCACCACACCTCCACCCCTGCCCTGAGGTCTCAGTTGATGCCACACCCGAAGCCTACCTGACACATTTTTGAAAGGGGAACCCCCCTTTCCAGTGCCAGCCAGGTCTCAGTAATGCACACCAGGTTGGTCCTCCCATCTGTGATTAAATCACAAATGAGGGAGGCCTAATTACAGGCTGACCTGGCGTTTAGTAGCAGCAGCCGAAAGCCAGGGCCTCAGAAGGACTGCTGACCGGGCATTGGGATTGTGTTCCAGTGGCTGGACCTGGTATAAGGCACCAAGCCCACATTTCCTGAGAGTGGCCTTCTCCCAGTCTCTTGTGGCTCTCTCCCAGTGTCTTATACCCATCATTGTGATATTCTGACCCACCCTAACATCCCCCTGAGGCCCCACCATCCCCCAATCCAGCTCCCCCAGTTCTCAAGCCAGGGGATCCCCTCCTGTCTTCAGTATATCCATCCAAGGGAGAGGATGCTAAGTCCCCTGAGACACTTTAGCCCTAGCTCTCAGTGCCATCACCTCTCCAAAAACCACCTCCCCTCTCCACCCAACAAACACAATCACCCCCAACCAATCCCCCCTCACCAGCTTTCACCCAGGAAGGGCCATTAGTCTATCAGTGAGGAAAATCTGCATTGATAATCACACATTACCATCATTACCAGCCCATCTGGAAGATGGAGCCTGCAGAGTGTAATCAACCACAAAATGATCAACACACTGTCCTTTTCAGGTGTCAGCAAGATGGCCTCTGTGGGGGTGGGGGTGGTCCACAGCAGCCTGCCAACACCAATTTGCTGCTATCCCTTCCCCACCCTGCCACCAACAGTTGCTGGAATCCTGGCAAGCCCCTTGGCTAGGAGGCAGCAAAAAGTGCAGCGCCACATCTCCAGCATTTCCCAGCACCAGCTGACAGGGCTGCACAGCACTGTAGCCACTGAAAGTCTCAGCATCACAATTGTGCAACTGGGCTGTATCATCACCATCACCACCACCACACAAGATGCCCAGTCTCCTGCCACTGGCCGTCAATGAAACATCATCTTGGCCCTTGCCAAGGTCTTCTGCAATCCCCAGTGGTGCTGCATTCCCAAGTCTTTGGTAGCAGCAATGGAAATCTCCACCAGACAAGCCTCCCCCCATACAATCCCTGAAGAATCCTGCACTAAAGATAGAAATCTGAAGCAGGGGTGGGGGGAGGAGGATGCAAGGTCTCCTCCACAGAACCAGAAGCTCAAGGCTCCATTACATGCAGTCCAGTTGGTCCAAGCTAGGATCCAACACAAAGCAGTCAAACATAGGGCAAGCCTATTGTTTAGCACTGCACCGCAAAAAGATCTGGGTAAGTACCAACCACACATACCTCCACTCTACTCCAAACATTTACAGAAACTGACAAAAAATGAGGGCTAGGGTAAGAAAACCCTATAGAAAAATATAAAGTAGATCAACATGGATTATGTTCTAATCAAATGAGTAATGAATACCTTTAAAGAATAAGCCAGTGAGATTTCCCTATTGGTAATATTTATTATAGAAAAAGGAGAAACACAATTGATTTTATTTATTTGAATTCTATAGCTGCCCATCTCAACAAGTGACTATGAAATGAATTAATGAATTAAACTATTCACAGAAGAGATAATGAAAACGTAGGCTATATATCATCTGGTGCTCAAACCTAAATCAAATATGGGAAGAATAAAGTATTGTAACAGCAAACTCATTCTACCAAATGCAGATTTTTATGAAGCCAAAACAAATCCCAAACAAGCCAATTACTACTGAACGTCTCTGAGGCCACAATGCTGACTGTATAATTATTTAGGAGACGGGTGGATCAAAAACTGGTGGGAGATAGTGACTGGAATATCCTGGAAAAGGGTATAAGTAGCTAGCTAAATCCCTGAACATGAGCACACCATGCTGCAATTACTTTGTTCATTTGTTCTAATTAAAAATGTAATATGTTGAAAAGGAGAAGTCAAACCTTTAATTTCTTGAGAAACCAATGAGTTATTAATAATTAATGACTGAAAAATGTTATTTTTGAGTTTTGGGACAAACTTACCCACTTAAATAACAGATCAACATTAATCACTGAGCCTTCTAAATCAAACCTAGGCTAGTATATTTCTGTCAATATCAAGCTAGTTATATGCTTTAGAAATATTTGCAACTGAAGAATTCTATCTACATTTCATCTATGGAACCAGTCTAGAGACTTAATGATCAGCACGAATATAAACTGTATTTACTATAAAAAATGAAAAACTATAGTGAATTATTCAAGTAGTCTTCTGAGCAAGTCATATTCTTCTCAATAAGATTCTAGATTTGCATACTTCTTGTCTTGGCACTGGGGTATATATATTCATACTTACATTAATACCATGTAAACATCACAAAAATTAGAATTATGATAGGTTACACATGAACAGCAACAGGCAATTTTTTAGCAAGCTGCAGAAGTGAAGTAGCTGAAAGTGAATTCTCTGCTGAGGACTAGCTTTTTTAAGACTGATACATTTTTTTTCGAATCGCCTCCAAGGCTGCCTCTTGTTTCCTCAGCAACAGTTTAAGCCTTGCTATTTTTTCATCTTTTATTGTCTCTTCCAAGTTTGGTGGGCTGAAAGGAAAAGGATCCTTGTTGAAAGAACCCTCACTGAGAGCAGTTTCATTTTCATGGCAATATGAAGTAGGATTCAAAACACTGTCCGCTTCATTGTGAACACAAGGATTTGTGACTTTATGAGAACACTGCAGAAAACTAGTAGAATGTTCTTGTTCTGATAAGTCCTGTGTGCAAGAATTACTCAAGCTTTCCATTACTGAGTAAGAGTTATTACATTCTGGGTTCAGCCCTGTTGTAACAACATTTTTGCTCCTCTTTGGATTTTCTAAAACTGGTACTGCTTTTATCTTCCTCTTTATACTCAACTCTTCTCCTTGTTCCCCAATTATCTGTAGATGAAGAATAAAAACAGTAGCATTTATTACTGTGATAATATAAATTAAGCAACCCACTCAACAGCTATTCTGGATGCAACCAGTGTCTTTGGGACAATGTCACAAAGACCATAGGACATTTTTCTCCCTTTTTCTTCCTAGGGTTGGAAACCTACTTTTTCTTCTCCCATTTGTGGATGTTCTGATATTAGAAAGCCCAATTTTAGAAGGGGTCAAAAGGAGGTGTGTTACAGGAGTGGATAGAAAGCATGCCAGGAAAAACTTTGATTCTACTGAATTCAAAGTCTTCTGAAACACCCTCTCTAAACCAACATGCAACTTAAACAAGTCCACTAGCTTAGATTTACTTCCTCCACTGCTTGTGCTAGGAGGAAGTCCTTAAAAAGAACCTGTCAGGGGTGGGAGGGATAGGCACATCTTCCCCTAAAACTGCTCTTCCTTTAACAACTCTCTAGAAATGAGAACTGCCCTGTTCAAAGATTTCACATTATACTGACTATATCCTTTTTCATTAAGGAAAAGCAAATAATAGAACATTATTTCATGTTCAAAACTTTAAATACTCAAATTGCTTAACTTGCTACAATATAGCTCCTCCTTTTGGATTCTACAGAACTCTAAAATAATGACAGAAAACTGTCAAGAACTATAAAAATAATAAGGGCGTATATCTTGATGTTACATGTATACTTCTATCTCTTGAAATCCCCTTCATGGATCACTGCCTTGTCGTGGCGAAGGGGCTTGTGTAACTCAGTGAAGCCATGAACTATACCGTGCAGGGCCACCCAAGACGGACAGGTCATGACAGAGAGTTCTGACAAAATGTGGTCCACTGGAGAAGGAAATGGCAACCCACTCCAGTATCCTTGCCAAGAAAACCCCATGGACAATGTTAAAAGGCTAAAAGATATGACGCCGGAAGATGAGCCCCTCAGGTCGGAAGGTGTCCAATATGCTACTGGGGAAGAGCGGAGGGCAATTCCAAGTAGCTCCAGAAAGAGTGAAGCGGCTGGGCCAAAGCCGAAAGGACGTTCAGCTATCGATGTATCTGGAAGCGAAAAGAAGGTCCGATGCTGTAAAGAACAATATTGTATAGGTACGTGGAATGTAAGATCCATGAACCAAGGCAAGCTGGATGTGGTCAAACATGAGATGACAAGATTGAACGTCGACATCTTGGGAATCAGCGAATTGAAATGGACGGGAATGGGTGAATTTAATTCAGGTGACCATTATATCTACTACTGTGGGCAAGAAACCCTTAGAAGAAATGGAGTTGCACTCATAGTCAATAAGAGAGTGGGAAAGGCAGTAATGGGGTACAACCTCAAAAACAACAGAATGATCTCAGTGCGTATCCAAGGAAAACCATTCAACATCACGGTAATCCAAGTCTATGCCCCAACCACTGATGCCGAAGAAGCTGAAGTTGACCAGTTCTATGAAGACCTACAAGACCTTCTAGAACTAGCACCAAAAAAAGATGTCCTTTTCATCATAGGGGATTGGAATGCTAAAGTAGGAAATCAAGGAGTAATCGGAATAACAGGCAGGTTTGGCCTTGGAGTACAAAATGAAGCAGGGCAAAGGCTAATAGAGTTCTGTCAAGAGAACAAGCTAGTCATACCAAACACTCTTTTCCAACAACACAAGAGACGACTCTACACATGGACATCACCAGATGGTCAATACTGAAACCAGATTGATTACATACTTTGCAGCCAAAGATGGAGAAGCTCTATACAGATGGCAAAAAGAAGACCAGGAGCTGACTGTGGCTCAGATCATGAGCTTCTTACTGCAAAATTTAGGCTTAAATTGAAGAATGTAGGGAAAACCACTAGACCACTCAGGTATGACTTAGATCATATTCCTTGTGAGTACACAGTGAAGGTAATGAATAGATTTAGGGGATTAAATTTGGTAGACAGAGTTCCTGAAGAACTATGGACGCAGGTCTGTAACATTGTACAGGAGGCAGCAACTAAAACCATCCCAAAGAAAAAGAAATGCAAGAAAGCAAAATGGCTGTCTGATGAGGCTTTACAAATAGCTGTGGAAAGAAGGAATGCGAAAAGCAAGGGTGAAAGGGAAAGATATAAGCAACTGAATGCAGATTTCCAGAGAATAGCAAGGAGAGATAAGAAGGCCTTCTTAAATGAACAATGCAAAGAAATCGAAGAAAACAATAGAATGGGGAAGACTAGAGATCTTCCCTTGCACTTGCAAAGAGTGTTTTCCCACTTCAAGAAAATTGGAGATATCAAAGGAACGTTTAGTGCAAAGATGGGCATGATAAAGGACAAAAAAGGCAGGGACCTAACAGAAGCAGAAGAGATTAAGAAGAGGTGGCAAGAATACACAGAAGAACTATACAAGAAAGATCTTAATGTCCCTGATGTCCATGCTGGTGTGGTCACTGACCCTGAGCCAGACATCCTAGAGAGTGAAGTCAAGTGGGCCTTAGGAAGCATTGCTAACAACAAAGCTAGTGGAGATGACAGTATTCCAGCTGAGTTATTTCAAATACTAAAAGACGATGCTGTTAAAGTGCTGCACTCAATATGCCAGCAAGTTTGGAAAACGCAACAGTGGCCACGGGATTGGAAAAGGTCAGTTTACGTTCCAATTCCAAAGAAGGGCAATGCCAAAGAATGCTCAAACTATCGCACAATTGCACTCATTTCACATGCTAGCAAGGTTATGCTCAAAATCCTACAAGCTAGGCTTCAGCAGTACGTGAACCGAGAACTACCGGATGTACAAGCTGGGTTTCGAAGAGGCAGAGGAACTAGAGATCAAATTGCCAACATTCGCTGGATCATGGAGAAAGCACGAGAGTTCCAGAAAAGCATCTACTTCTGCTTCATTGACTATGCAAAAGCCTTTGATTGTGTGGATCACAACAAACTGTGGCAAATTCTTAAAGAGATGGGGATACCAGACCACCTTACCTGTCTCTTGAAAAATCTGTATGCGGGCCAAGAAGCAACAGTTAGAACCGGTCATGGAACAACCGATTGGTTCAAAATAGGGAAAGGAGTACGACAAGGCTATATACTGTCACCCTGCTTATTTAACCTATATGCAGAGTACATCATGAGAAATGCCAGGCTGGAAGAATCACAAGCCAGAATTAAGATTGCAGGGAGAAACATCAATAACCTCAGATATGCAGACGATACCACCCTAATGGCAGAAAGTGAAGAAGAACTAAAGAGCCTCTTGATGAGGGTGAAAGAGGAGAGTGCGAAAGCTGGCTTGAAACTCAACATTAAAAAAACTAAGATCATGGCATCTGGACCCATCAATCCCTGGCAAATAGAAGGGGTGGAAATGGAAGCAGTAACAGACTTCATTTATTTGGGCTCCAAGATCACTGCAGACGGAGACTGCAGCCATGAAATTAAAAGACGCTTGCTCCTTGGGAGGAAAGCTATGGCAAACCTAGATAGCATATTAAAAAGCAGAGACGTCACCTTGCCGACAAAGATCCACATAGTCAAAGCTATGGTTTTTCCAGTAGTAATGTATGGCTGTGAGAGCTGGACCATAAAGAAGGCTGAACACCGAAGAATTGATGCCTTTGAACTGTGGTGCTGGAGAAGACTCTTAAGAGTCCCCTGGACTGCTAGGAGGTCAAACCAGTCAATCTTAAAGGAAATCAACTCTGATTGCTCATTGGAAGGATTGATAATGAAGCTCAAGCTCAGATACTTTGGTCACCTAATGCGAAGAGAGGACTCTTTGGAAAAGACCCTGATGCTGGGAAAGATGGAAGGCAAAAGGAGAAGAGGACGGCAGAGGATGAGATGGCTAGATAGCATCACTGAAGCAATGAGCATGAAATTGAGCAAACTCAGGGAGGCAGTGAAAGATAGGAAGGCCTGGCGCAATATGGTTCATGGGGTCACGAAGAGTCGGACACGACTTAACGACTGAACAACAACAAAATCTCTTGAAATATAGTTTTTAAATAAAATGTTAGTATTTTTCTCATTCATTTTCAAAATCAGTTGTAGAATACATGCTCTGCAGGGAGGTCCAGAATGAAAGTTTTGGCTTCTACAGACAAGATCAGACAAAATGAATAATACTCCTGTGTTCCGCTGATCATCTGCCAATGTTTTGTTTCCATCTAAGTTCATATGGTAATTAAAGTACTTCTAAAGTTACAGACCCTAATGAATGGGCAGATTAGGTTAGGTTAGTTTAAGTCCCTGCAAACATAATTGTAATTACACTATATTTAAATTATCCCACTGATTTCAAGGGATCTAAGTTTAATCTATTTTTCATTTCAAATCCTATTTTAGTCCACAGCCTATTTTCTCTTGATGTTTTCATCAACTTCTCCTCCTCGTTTTTCTATCTTCTTTTCTATTACTTATCTACACAGTTCATCTTATTCCTAGGCCTACACGAGATTTTCCAATCTATCAGTACTCAGATTGTTCCATTTGCTCAACAGTTCTATTATGAAACATTTCATGACATCACAATTTAGTCAATCATTGTGAGAGGCTTTATTATTCCTAGCAGTTAACAATAGGGATGAATATCAAAAGAATATGAACAATTATTTAGCATAAATGTAATATTCTACATACCATTTCTTCTTCAGATTCACTTTTTATAGGCATCAGATTACCAATATCATTCATTTGTACAGTGCTGGAAAATACAGATGCTTCTGAACTTTTAGAAGGAACTGATAAAAAAATTCTCCTAAGACATACTCTCTCTTCTTTCAAGAGACCAAATTTCTTTCTCAACTGAAGATACTGCTCTTTCTGTTGCTTCTGCATATGCTCTGTCCAAATAGGGATTCCTGAAGAAGTTATTTCAACCTAAAATAGTAAACATTCAGTATATTACTCATTTCAATCATTCCTTAAAGTGATTTACAAGTGAAAATCAGACAATAAATGTATAAACATCAGTCCAAAACAATAAAAGTGTATTAAAACTATAGCTTATCAAATATAAGCATCCACAGGTAGTCTTCGACTTATGACCACAATTAGAACTGGAATTTCAGTAGCTAAGCAATGTGGTTGTAAAGTGAGATGTCATGTGACCACATCGCTTAGCAACTGCAACCCCGGCAATTCCTCTTGCTGTCGTTAAGTGAATTTTACTGGTCATTAGCCAAGCACCCATCCCAATCCAAGCCATTTCAGGCTTGGTCCCTCCCAGCCCTGACCCTCAGTAAAGTAAGGGACTGCTTCCAACTCCCCCTACCTGCCTATCTCCCCCCCATCTCTGCTCTTTTGGACACCCTGTAAACTGCCTTGCAGGGCGGCAAGCAGCCACCCCAGCCTAGTCCCACCCGCAACCTCCCTCACCATCCTGCACTCCGAGACCCCTGCTGCCCTGCACTCTGCCACCCCAGCTGACCTTGCCATGTTCTTGCTCCTGCTGCTGACAAGGCATGCCCAGCCTGGCTCCTGGGTGAGGCTGGAGCTGGCTTTGTGCTAAGGGAAAAAAAAAAGCACAAAGCAGCTTAAAGGGGCTGCAGCATGCCAAACAGCTTTAGCTCCAGAGGGCTAAGGCTGGCCTGGTCTACCCCTCTTCCCAAGAAGGAGGAATGGTCTACTCATAAAAAATGGGTAGAAATCCTTTTTCTCAGTGCAAAGCCAGCTCCAGCTCTGTCCAGGAGCCTGGCAAAAAGGGGCGTTTTAGGACGCTGTGGCTGAGGGGCTGCCTTTACCATTTTCTTTTCTTTTTCTCAGTGCAAAGCCAGCCCAGCCTAGCTCAGTGCAATGAATGAATGGTGGTCCTCAGAATGACAGCTGTCCCTGACTGTGATCTGGGCACTTGGTAACCTGTTCGCACTTACAACTGGTTGGGGGAGACTTACCCCCGCGATCACATGATCGCCATTTGCAACCTTCTCCCCCAGCTTTCACAGAAAATCGGTGGGGAAGCCAGCAGGGAAGGTTGCGAGTCACTGGGGTAAGTCTCCCCCACCTGCACACCCTTCCCAGCCCCTCTGTGCTCATGCCACACCAGCCAGTCACGCACACCTGCACACCCTTCCCAACCTGCACCCCCACCCTAACCCAGGTGGTACCTCTTGTGCACTATGTGCTCTCCCTGACCTGCACGGTGCCTCTCATGCATCCTCCATGACCAACGCCTCTTGTACACCCCCATGCACCCTCCAAGACCCACGTGATGCCTCTTGCACACCTCCATGCACCCTCCCCGACCCATGCTGCACCCCCTCCCCAACCCATGCGGCACCTCTTGTGCACCCCCGTGCACCCTCCCCAACCCATGCGGCATCTCTCATGCATCCTCCCCAACCAGCACCTCTTGTGTACCCCCGTGCACCCTCCAAGACCCGCATGGCACCTCTCACGCACCTCCTCCCCCACCCTGCAGCAGCAACTTACCTGCCTGCCGGCCTGGGACTTGCAACTTCCTGCTGGCTTCCCCACTGACTCTGATTGTGGGAAGCTGGCAGGAAGTTACCTCACCTAACAACTGTGGGATTCAGTTAACGACAGCAACCAGGACTGCAGGGATTGCTCTCGCTAAGTGATGTGGTTGTGCTTTACGACCGCATTGCTTAGCAAAGGAAATTCTGGACCCAATTGTCATTGTAAGTTGAAGACTACCTGTATTCATTAAAAAAGACTGCCTGACCATCTGAAATTGTGAAGCCTATTCAAAAACAGGAAGAAAACCATGGCAACATCCTTCAGCAAATTATTCTGCAAGGAAGAGGTTACTACAGAAAAGACGTTTTATTTCCACATCCACCAATCATATTGGTAGATATGAGCATGATTTCTATAACTAATCTTAGGGCCCAAGCTGCTTTAATTGAATAGTATATCATTCTTCAAATGACTTGACCTCAAGCTCTTTCAAATTTTAAAGGTGATAACTAGCACTTTGAATTGGTCCCAGAAATATGGTGATTAATACAGCTGGTGCAGATCTGGGCTGATAAGCTAATTATGCCATCATATAAATACAATTTGATATGATTTGATGAATTACCTGTTGCTCTTCCTTTTTAACTGCATGATGTAGCACAAGTGGCAATGTAGCATCAGCAGCTCCTTTAGAAAAAAGAGCTTTCTGTGTAATACCATATGTGTTTTCTTTTCTGACGTATTTCTGAGCAACATTTATCCCAACTGAAACACTCCCCAGTGAGGACACTACTTCATGTTGGCTGGTGCTGCTTATTTGCAGATTGTCATGTAGTAAGGCAGAAGGTGTTGATTCTGCTTTTAAACCCTTCCTCACTTCAGATTCTAGATAAGGTATCATATTCTCACTGGACTTAGGTTCTTTTACATTAGATGCAATCCCTTTGTTTTTTGATAGTACGAGGTTGACAACTTGACTGGTTATTGTACTATCTGCAGCTGAACTAGTTAATTCTGATGTTTGTTTTCTGACATTTGTGCTTTCTTGATTGCTATGCTTGGGTGTTAATAAAATATTAGCTTCTTTTGTAGTCAATAAATACACCTTCCCATTGTACATTACTAGAGCATTGTCTTTTATAGAGGTAATTTTTGCATGGCTTTCACTGAGGCTATTAGAACAAGTAGGCAGAATACTGGTAGAATCGCTTTGGGCATTTTTCTTATCAGCCAATGTTTTTAAGATCTTAGATGCCATGTTGTTAGATGATTTTACAGGGACAAGGCAAGATGCTGATGACTGTGGATTTTCATGAACAACCCATTTCATAGGAGTGGTCTGGTCTTCCATACTGTCAGATGTTGATACTTCTACAGCAGAGCTATTGACAGCCTTTTGTGGTGTTGCCAGTATTAAAGAATCAGATACTCCTGCCACCGGTTTTGGACATATCTTTCGCAATGATTTTGAAGCAGGCATTTTCATTGCATTTACCGGTGATACAAAAATAACAGTTGGTGCATTTGTAACTTCTCCTGTCCCTGAAGTATTTGAGGCTGCAGCCTTATCCAGGATTTTCTGCTGAATTACTGGTGGCAAAAAAGAAGCTGGAAGAGATTTAACTTTGGCATGAGCTGGTATTTGGAGATGATGTCCAGAAAGCAACATTGGCGATTTCACAGAATGTAGAGTATTTTTATTCCTCACAATTGCTGTATCTGTAGTGTTTGTGTCTGAACAAACTGGAGCAATAACTTTCTGCAAGGATGATCTATCAGCTGAATAACTACTCTGAATGCCAGAAACTGCTGATGTAGTTGGATTTTCTTTTACAACAGAAGCTACATTAGCTTTTTCTAGTTGATTTAAAGGCTTTGGTAAAATTAATGGTCGGGATATAACTGTCTTTAATTCAGAGATTTTAGCAGCAGGAGATGTAGTAGTAACTGTAAACAAAGTCTTCACATTATCATGACGAGATACTGAAACATTTCCTTTAACAGCATGAGACATGACTGGAGACTGAACCAGAGGCTTCAAGTTATCTAAAGGTTTAGAAGCTGGAAGCAATTTCAAAAGCTTTTTTCCATCCAGCCCGGTCATATGAACTACTCAATATATATGACCTGTAATACTTAAAGAAAAAAAAACATATAAATTATTGCTGCTCATAACTGGTTTGCATGCTGAACATATTTGAATCATATCTTAATCAAACTTTTAAATATCTAATAAATATCTTAATTTTGTGAGTATAATAAATATTATCCTACTTTGATGGGGATTTCTCCTAGATTCCAAAATTTAGAGTACTCTCAAAAGCCTTTCAATGCCTACAGAAAAAAAAAATCATTCCAACTGTTGTATTAGTTTTATAAAATGTAACTTAAACACCAATCCTGAAGAAAAGATGAAGGCACACTCCCACTAGTGGGATATGATATCACTGCTCCATTCCTCCAGTCAATAGCTGTTCTGTTAAATTATTACCCCTTTCTGCTTTTTAAATAGGTCCTAAGATCTTGTCACATTCTTAGAACAAATGAGTTAAAATATTTTTTTTTTTAGCTGGAAGGTAGAACAGAAACAAAGCCTACCTATTCTAAATAGAATAAAAGTTGAATCATTTGAATGCAATGGGATATAAATGCAATGCAATAATTGATCAATCAGTCATTCAATCAGGACAACAGAAAGTACCCATAGAAGAGAATACGTGTAGCTCAGGGTTGAACTGTGGAGTCCTTGGGGTTCTCTGAACTTGGTTGTTTTCTTGCAGATGTTTCATTACTAGCCAGGTAATGAAATGTTTGCAAGAAAACAACCAAGCTCAGAGAACCCCAAGGACTCCACAATAGAAAGTCTAGGGCTATTTTCCTCCAACAGAATGGAAATGATTTCAAGTTTACAGTATCATTTTGACTGCCTTCCTTAGTTACAAGAATGCTTTCTATCATTGCTACAACAGGAATGGGCAGGCTGTTTATTTATAGAATATTTAGTTATTTATTACTGTGAGATCTACAGACTGGGACCTGGCACAAATTGCAAGCATGTAATGAAACCAGTTTTGAGCCTGAAGACCACCAGAATGGAAGTTCAGCTTCTTCCACAAGTATCTGCTCCAAGTTACCCCAAGTTTTCTTCAGTTCAACAATTAATTTATAATTAGTTTATGTATTTTTTTTCTTACTGGTACTGTTAAACATTGCAAATCTACTCAACCAAAAATCCACTACAAATCACCAGTACCCTCAGATCTGCCTTCTGATATAAAAGAACCCACACTTCTCTTTTGCCCAGCCTTTGCCCATCAAGGATAAGATAAAAGCGGCAGCCTTCCCCCAACCACTTCACCGCTCAATGAATACCTCGGCAGACAAGCTCGACCAGGAAAAGGAGGGCGAGGAATGGCTTTCAGCATGTTTTTCAAGAATCAGCAAGGAGCCACTGGCGAGCCTGCGAGCGAGCAGCGAACCCAGCAGTACGCGGCGCTGTGGGAGTTGAGCCACGACGGCCGGGGACAAAGACGGCGCTGCCTCCCTCCACAGCGGTCGCGTAGCCCTCGGTCTCCGCAACCAACCGGAATAGCCGATGTGGTCGAGCCCCACGCCGCCCCCCAGCTGCCCCTTCTCCCACAGCCAGAGAGCTCGGGAGGGGAATTCTCAATACTCGCTACGACGGGGCGGCAGCTGCAGGGCCCCCTCCCCGTCTCCATTCTGAGCTACCCCCAACGCCGTCGCGGACATCGCAACCGGGGAACTCCAGGACCAAATCCCGAAAGAGTTACCTCGATCCGAGACGACAACTCCTTTGCCGAGGGATACCTTTAAATCCCCTCTATTGACGTGTTTCCGGGCGTGGAGGAATCCTATAAAGCTACTTCCCTTTTCTTTTCGCGGAGCACCCAAAAAAGAGCCACTTCCTGTACCTCTACTTCCGGCGATCGCTTCGTCTCTCTCTTTTTTCTTTTTAAGAAGCGCCATTTTGCTACTGTTACAGCCATTCGGGCGGAGATCGGCTTTAGTTTTTGGGAGATAGCAAGAAAGATTTCCGGGTTGATATTAGTACTTCCTGCCTGGAAAAAAAATAAGGAGAAGTCAGAATTCTTGTCTGCTTTTTATCATAATGCTACTTTTTTAGTTTCCTTGTTTCCGGATTTTGGCAGATTAATTCAAAGGAACTTATCTCCTTTAAAAAAGGAATATTTATTTTTACATTTCTATTAATATATATTTTTAATTCAGTTGAAATAACAAATCCTTAATTTTTGGACAAATTACATATTATGTCACATGCTCATATTTTCAGGAGTAGGAATTAAACACACATTGTAAAATTAAATAGGTCAATTTTAGCTTTAGCAGGCTACATTCTACAGAATTTAGATTTTGTTATTTAAAATATTTTAACTGGTAGTACTGTTATAAATTGAAATCTGACTTTTCAACGATTTTTCTTTATACAGGAAATTTCTTGTTCCACTTTCTAGAAAATCAGTTTATTTCATTTGCTATGTTCTTCTCATTCCCAGAGAATGTCAGCCTTCCCAAGTAGACCAGACAGGAAACACAACCAGATGAGCTAATTCTACCTTATTGTAAGGCTGTATTAACAGAATCTTGCAAGTCTGAACGTACAAATCTCCCCCTGCCTCTTTTTCACAGCCTGAGAAGCTGGGTGGGTGGGGTCCCTTCTGAGCCCATTATGCAGCTGTGGGCTATGCCATCTCTTATCTGACTGTTCCCTAGGGAGCATCTCTTCACCCCGTCTCTCAAGGTATTTCTCACATACCATTACAGAGACACAGAGGGTGAAATAAACTGATTTTCTGGAATGTGGAATATATTCATATATTCTCTCAAACTAGAGAAAAGTGGAGTTTTTTAGAAATGTATTTCCTGGTACAGGTAGCAAGGTTGAGGGCCTGGAGGCTGTGAATGGAATTTTTCACTAAGAGCTAATGCAAGTAGGGACTTCCTAAGAAAAAGGTAAAGAGGTTTTTCTATGAAAAAGTAAGAGTCACATGATGACTAAAGGGGAAAAGAAACCACAGGTTGACCTAAGAGCTTCAGCATGATTAGCATAGTAAAAAAACACAGAGGTGGAGAGCTTAGCTAATGAAGTACACTCCCCATGTAGTAGTTAAAACTATCTAGCAACTTGATGTTAGGATAACATAGCTTTTTGTAACTAATGAAATAAGACTTCCTTGTGGTAAAGCATTTGAAAATATGCCCCAATGATTGGGTCTGAATTTGATAGTGGACCTGAGTATATGGAAGTTATACCTGCATATGAAGAAATAGGTGGGGGGCTAACATATGAGAGTGGGTGCATCTGTGATAGGAACTGTGTTCAGTGTTCTTGTCAAGAATGACATATTTCTTCCCAATGACATTCTTGTCAAGAGTGATATATTTCTTCCCAATGACATGCCCATACAATTTCTAAAGATAGTTATGTGCCTTATGACTTCCTTGTAACCCCATTGCTTGTTTGTGTAGTCTTTTAGCTTTAAATATAGCTATACTATTTTAATGCTTTCATTGTATCCTTGAAGATAAGAATGGTTGTATGATTTGTGATTTCCTTGACCCTATAGCAGAGATGGGAAAGACCAGTGGTGGTCAGTCTGATAAGAGGCCAGGGCTGGGCCAACTGACAGGACATGCAAGATCTATATGCCTGTAATGTTATTATCCTGATAGGGGAAGGGGAAGAGAGATGGGGTTAAGATAAGTTTAAGAGGGATAATGAGTAATAATTAATGTATAGCTGGAAGGATGTCCATCTTTGGTTGAAGTCACAGTGACCTGATGTTTGTAAGAAGTTAACTGGTTTCTTTGTTTAAACTGTCACGTAGATCCTGTGAAGAAAACGTATATAAGCTATGTAAAATCTGTAATTGGGACTCCCTCCTTTCGCTGGGAGTCTCCAACTTATTTAGAGCTCTGAAATAAAGTGGATAAAAAGTCTGATTTTCGTCTTGGTGTTTTGTTCACCTCGCACCAAGTCCCGAACCTGGTAATTAGGGTCGATTGACTGGACCCAACACCGAGCTGCATCTCAACGTGCTCGATTTGGACTTGGGTCCTGAGCATACCACTTTGCTTCTGTGCAGATATACAGTAAGTGTTTAGATTCAATTTTTCTTGACTCTGTGTGAGCGATTGGCTCATCATACTGGGTTAAAACAAACCCAGTGCTGGACTGGGCCAACAAGGTGAGGTATGACCATTCACCATTCTATGCTGCAAAGTTGAAAAGTGTAATTTTGGTTTTCAAATGCTTTCATTATGTATAATTCTAGTGAATTTCATGTCCTTTAACTAAATTTTAACTATAAGAAGCATAACAATAGAGGTTATCTGTGGAAACAGCTGTCATTTATCTCCTTTATTCTTACATAGTTTAGTTTGGAATACTTTTGATGTATTTCAATTTTTTTTTATACTGGAAGAGACACATTTTTATTTATTTATTTATTTATAGATTTATACCTTGCTTCTCTACTTCATATTCTAGAAGGCACACCACAAAAGGAGATACAGAATATAACTCTTAAAATCCGGGTAAAAACCAAGCATTAAAAAATAATTAACAATTAAAAGCTTGATAGAAGATAGAGGTTTTTACTGAGTAAGGTCCATATGCATTTTTCTAGGAGCTACACAGGAAAAGCTATGTAATATGTATTTTTTTTCCTTCCAAGTATTTTCCCACAGGTGCAGGGTCTGCTTTTTTCAGATCAACTGAATGTTGATCCATTGGTTGCAATAGGAATTTACTAACTGACTTGTCCCCCAAGCCTTTGTACACCATGAAGCAATACAAACTCACAGTGGTTTAGAAAACAATAAAAAACATCCATAACAATTTAAAATGCCCACAGTAAATAAATTAAAATAACCAATAAGTAATCAAAGATGCAAAATACATGGATAAGTTATAATAATGATAATGAAAAATAAATAAACCATTAAAAACCCGTTACAATATCAGCAAATAAATGAATGTAAGCAGTTCAAAGTAAGATAAATTAAAGATTGTTAGAACAAACTACACAGTTAAATATTGTTTGTAAAAGTTCCATCTTCCAGAATGTTAGAAAGTCTCAATTCCAAGGCTGGAGCAGCAAATGAGAAACTTTGTCCCCTGGCTTCCATTCCCCTTACTTCATGACAGTGAAGTACAGTATGACCAAAAGTTTCTTCTAGGCAAAATGTATTGGATGGGCTGATGTCCTGCTGATCTCAATAGACTTTAAGGAGCAGGAGATGCTATCCTGCAGATATCCAGGCCCTAAGCTGTTTAGAGCTTTGCAGGTAAATATCAACCCATTGAATTGTGCCCAGAAGGAAATTGGCAGCCAGTACAGATGTTACAGTACAGGAATCTTAGGGTCCATGTATCTCACACTGTTCAGTAGCCTAAATGCTGTATTTTGCATCAACTGCATTTTCTAGACACTTTGCAAGAGTAGCCTCATGTTTAACACATTACAGTAGTAAAGGTAAGTGCAGCATGAACTGTTGTTAAGTCCAGTTTGGTCAGGAAAAGTCAGTTGTGAATTGTGGAAACACATTCCTTGCATACCTGCAACTTGCCACTAGTGACAGTTGAGAACCAAGGAGCACCCCCAAATAATGAACCTGATCTTTTTGAGGAAGTATAATCCCATCTAAAGCAAGCTTCACCTCAGTGCCAGTTTCTTCCCGTGAGGTAGGTTAGGCTAAGAAAGTGACTGGTCCCAAATCACCCAGTGGACTTCCATAGCTGAGGGTGGTTGTAGTACATCTTAATCACTATGCCACAATGTATCTCAGTTTATTTTTCAGTTCTGAAGCAAGTCCTCACCATATATTCCGATTATAAACATATTTCTCCGATAAGTATAGATGCTAAGATGTTAACAGCTAACTTTGTCCATAGACTACAGCTTGGTCTTCTGACTATCCAGATTTATATGTGGCCAACAACTGATGTCATTATTTTAAATCAAAAGAGACAGAATCCATGTTTTCCTTGGAGAAGGCTCTTGATATGGTTTCTTGTACATTTCTGAACCTGAGTCTTGCATATTGCAGATTCCCCAAAGCTTACACTCTGGATAAACATGTTCAGTACAACCCCAAGTCCATGTGTTAACAAATTGTGTGTTTTGTTCTATTTTAAAAGATCATGGTAAACATCAAACTCATGGTAAAATCTCTTTTTTAAAAAAAATGCTTGTAAACTTTTTTATACTATTAGACATTTTGAAAATATTAAAGGGATAGTTGTAAAAGAAGAGTATTCAATTCTACTATATGTGGATGATATGCATTGTTTTATAGAAAAACCAGGATATTAATTCCTCATATTGTTAATATGAGAGTTTGGATGAAACTAATTATTATATAAATTGGAGGAAATCATAGTTAACACCATTGAGTGTCAGTATTAATTTTGACATATGGAAGTTCAGATTGTGATCTAATTTCTTTATTTATCCTTTTTATAGAGGAAAGCTTTCCCAACCGACAAATGTAAATGTATCTCCAATTTTGACATATAAATGAAATCACATCTAGTTACATACCTTTATGAGAGAAAAAAAAAATCCCTTCACTGTCCTTGACTTTGTGCAAAAAAAGGTTGTAAGCTATACTGATGGCTGAAATGAGGGAATGGGGTGATAAGTTTTAAACAATGCATTCAGACAATACCAGGAACAACAGGAAGTTGAAAATTGCAGGGAAGAGAAGTGTGACGTTTCCTTTGCTTGGCAAGGTAAAAATGTCAAGAATAGATTTTCAAGATACAAAAGCTCATATAAGTAGGTTTGTTGCAGAAAAGTTATGAAGCCAGTACAAAAAATTTCCAACAGGTGCTATATATGAAATCCAAGCCCTATTTATAGTGAAATCAAAGTTAAAATGTTTGCACTTTCCTCCACCCAAGTGATGCATTAGGCTAGGCAACCTTGTCTTTTAGGCAGGAGGCAGAGTTTCTATCTGTCTCTTGTCTTGGTAATAGACAAATCTTGTATTAGGTTGTGGTGTTTTTGACTATGTGAGAACTATTTATCCCAGAGAGAGAGAAATGCCCCTGAAGCAAGTAGAATGCAGTACAAATAAATAATATTTTCAGGAGCATTACCTTTTCATTTCTAATGTTCTATTTCAAAAGAACTATAAATAATAGTAGGCACATTCTAGAGTTAAAGAAGTAAAAAAAAATTTTTTCCTATGTAAATCGCTTAGAATTTGTAGAAAGAAAATCCACTATTTTGGCAAAGTATTTTGTGAAGCATTTTACCTTTGTGGTCATTTGGCATTCCTTTATTTAGCATCATTTGTTGTTTTTGAATTCTTTTCTATTCCTTTATCCTTGTCTTCTCTTGTCTGATACATGCTATAAGCCAGTACATAAGATCCATGATGTGTGAAAGAGCTAGAATTGACAAAAATACACCCAATTTGTTGTAGACTTCACTAAAATCTGTATGCTTACATATGCAGGGAATTTGAACAATGAACTGTGATACTGTTGAGGACTTGTTTCGTTTAAAATTCCATGATTCCAGTAGGAAATGTTCACTTTCTAGATGAGGTTATGGGGAAACAGAAAACAAACATAAGAAGATTATGTTCCTGAAGGAGTGGGGATGGCATTGCAGCAGAGATCAGCAGCCAGACAGTGTATTCGGGCCATACAGTCTTTCTGGACAAGGAGAGATCGTGAGATTGCCCTCTTGCACTCTGGACAGCTGCTCCTCATGAAGAGACTACAGTAACTAAGGTTTTTTAGTGAGTTGAGCAGCTGGGAATCAAGAGATTTCAATCAAGCTCACAGCCATAATGCAGCCTATATGGACACAAGGTTCGCAAAAGCCTCACTTTCTTAAACACTTTCAGATGTAATCAATTCATAGCTAAAGAGACATTTTCTGAGTGGTAGGATAAGAGAAATCCACTTGATGAATCAACATTCTTTCTGGATTATAAAAGGAAAAGAAGGGAGGGGGCTTCATAGATTTAAAAACTTTTAGCAAAAGGCTTAACAGGGATTGCATGTAAAAAAGTTTAAAAGAGATAAAGGGGATAGTAATTTTGAAAGATTAATTTTTGGTGGAAGTGCTTTTGAACAAATTGGAATTAAAATAGACAAATGGACTGGACCTTCATGGGAATGTTATTTGTTTACTATTAAAGAATGCAGACAATTGGTGGATTTTACAAAACAAAGATAAAGGTAATATGAGCCAGACTGTGATGCTGACTGTAACTATGGAGTGCCATTTGAGATGAAAATATTAAGGGCACAGGAAGACAAAACAGAAAAAAAAGGGAAATCTTGCCTTTTACTCTTTCCCTTGTAATTGAGACACTTTCACTTTTGGATTACAATATCACAATAGCAACACCAAAAAAGTAGCAAAAACAGCAGAGGGAAGAAGAGGATCACTAGAGCAATCTGCACAGAGAGGAATTACACCAGATTTGCTTCAGAAAATGTTTGAGGAATTAGGCAATAAGTTGTCTGAATCATTTGATACTAAATTGACAGATTTTGAAAAAAGAGTGGATGAAAGACTTGTAAAGATGAAAGAGGAGATAAACAAAAAACAAAAACACCCCCTCAATTTTGTTAAGGCAAAGTCAATGAGATTAAAAAGCAAAAAAAGTACAATCTATAACAACTAGTTAGCTAAAATGTGATCAAGATAAACATATTGATCAGTTGTAACACAATGAAAAAGCAATCAAAGAGCTTGTAGCCCCTTAAGCCTATAAGACACTTTTCTTCCTAGTGATTTATAGTAGAGCACTTCTCATTGTCATCCAACCATCGCTATGCCAATATAACAGCAACTAAGACAGACGTTTGAATCGCCATATTGATGGTTGCGTGAGGATAGCTGCAAAGCATTAGGCGAGGATGTGTGAACTTACTCATTGTGCCACCTACAGCCCAGGAAGCCATGACCAAAGCGACAAGCGTTAGGTCCTCTTAGAGCTGCTCCGCCGGTTTAAACTCCTGAGGCGGGAACGATTGCCCGTAATAGCCAATCGGCATACAGTCAGATCTTGAAGGGCACTTTCTTCGCCCAGTTACATTGCAGCCGGTTACACACGTTCGTTCCCGCTGGTTGAGACCTTGTGGCGCGCTTTTCCGAAGTCTCCCGTCCGTCCGGCCTCCTGAGGTCAGCGAGGCCTTTTCCGGGCCGCTGGAGGGGAGGGCATTCAGTCTCCCAGTTTCGGTTCTCGGACTCCTGCCGGCTTCCAGGCGCGCAAAACAGGCGAGGCCGACTCCTTCCCTACGTAGGCGGGCAGTTTGCCCTCCAGGGTCGCTGTCCCGTTGCTCCGACCGGAGAGCCTTGACTGAGCGGGCTTGTGGCGGAGGGAGGTCGGAAGGAAAATAATCCTAGTTGGGTGTGTGTGTGCTAAGATTCTTCATGTGCTTTTTAAACTACTGCTCCCCCTTCGCTTGACAGAAGGCACCTTCCTCTCGGTGGGGAGTAATCTTGCTCTTTTCCTCTTGCTTACGAGGCCCGGGCGGCTCCTGGGGGCAACAGTTAAGCTCTCCTGTTCCCTCGTTTCCGTGAGCGCACACGCTGCGGAGGGAGAGGGAAAATGGAGGGCGCCAGCCCCGACCATGAATGCTTGAGCTATTAAAGGACTTCGCTAACATGATGCTGTTCATAAATGTAGGATTACAAGTTCCATCGTTCCCAAACTTCAAGACACAGAGTGTGTCAGTTCAATCAAGCTACAGAAACTTCAATCTCTTCAGTTGCTCCACTTGTTTTACCGTTTCAGTTTTACCCAACTGAAGAGACTGGGCAGGAGTAAAGGTGCCACCGGTTCACATCTGAAACATCCATTTTTCTGTGTCCTATTCAAGGCCAGTTAAGTTGCTTTTCTGCATATTAGCTGTTAAAGTCATAAACAGTAAATGGCCTACTGTTTAAGTAGTTTCTGTCTAAAATCAGGGGACTTAATTTATTGTATTGAGCCATGAAAAATACATGCTCTTGCATTAAAATACCAGAAATCAGACATTCACCTTATTTCACTGAACCTGAAAAAGACATCCTAATGTTTTTATAAAAGATACTATTGGTCTAATATGCTATGGCTTTGAAATACTGTACTGTGTTTTGTTCTACTTCAGTATTTAGTGATTTCTACACAGACATATAGAATTTATAAAAGTTTAGCCATAATTACATCTATTTAAACATTTATTGCTCTAAAATATAGTTACTGTGAATCAGTAGAAATTCTTTTGACAACTTATCCATGGGTATAATTATTGTGAAGTCTGGATTAGCATTTTCAAATTTAAAAAATCCTTTATTTTAACTGATCTGTACATCCTGTGTCATCCCTTAAAGAACCTATTTATACTGTGCTGTAATTATTAAGGATTACTGCAAGATTTGTGAAATCATAGGAGAGGAGCTGGGTTAGTCCACAGTAGCCAAAAATCAGAAAGAGTCTGATAGTACCTTCTAAGACTAACACATTTTATTATAGGGCATAAGCTTTTGTGAACTGCAACAGCTGATTAAGTGAGCTGCTGCTCATGAAAGTTTATGCCTTATGCTAAAATTTCTGATTTTGGGAAGATTTATGGGTACTGAAAAGAGAACTAAATGATGTGGGTTTTTTTCTTACACCATTGCAGTGCAATGCAAAGGGCTTCACGGCTGAAGAGAGAGCTGCAGTTACTGACCACAGAGCCACCACCGGGTATTACCTGCTGGCAGAATGGAAATCACATAAATGAACTTCGAGCCCGTATGTATATAAATATATACACACAAAATATTAGATTTTATTTATTTTTAGGTTGCAGTTGCAATTACCTTTTTAATGTGGGTTGCTTACAAGCCATATTTTTTAAAGGTCTAGCATCATTGTGTGAACGTACATTTCCCTTCATGCTTCTTAGACTCATACAGCATAGAATGCAAAGATTGGAAGGGACCTTGGAGATAATCTGGTCAAACTCCCTGCCCAGTACAGAAGCTACTACAATGGGCATCCCCAATGAATGATCATTAGCCTCCAGCAAGAAAGAGCCCATCACCTTTTAAGGCAGACTGTTCCATTGTTGAATAGCTTTTACCATTAGAAATTTGTTTTATGTCCAAGTGAAATCTACTTCTGCGTAATTTAAACTTACTGTTTCATGTCCTGTCTTCTGGAACAACTCTGGACAATTCTGTCCTACCTTCTAAATGATAGCCCTTCAGATATTTGAAGACAGATCTTACATCTCTCCATAGTCTTCTCTAGGCTAAACATGCCCAACATCTGTAAGTTTTCCCCATATGTGTTTTCTTCATGAACCCTTATCATCTTGATGGCTGTCCTCTGTACTCTGACCCAATGATCTGCCTAATATCCAGTGCCATAAATGAATGCAGTATTCTAGGTGTGGAACCATGACTTCTCTTGATCTTACATTTATGTTGCTGTGGTCTATAATTGCTTTTTTTGCAGTGCATCATTGTTGACTCAGGTTCAGCTTGTGATACACCCAGATCCTTTTTCATGTAATGCTGCCCAGTATAACCCCCTTTCTTATATTTATGCCTTTGATTTTTTTTTGTTATCTAAATATAGGACTTTGCATTTGTCCCTGCTGAAATTCCTCTTGATAGTTTCTATCTGTTGTTTAGGATTTTATGTCTTAACAATTGTAATGATTGACATAGGTTGTATGGGGCCTTATTTTAGCTTGTCAAAATCCTCCTGACCTGTAATACTGTCCTATAAGATGCTTGCTATCCCTTTATCTTTCTGTCATCTGAATTTGATAAGCATATTTTCTAACCCCTCATCCAAGTCATTTATATATTCTTGTTTTCCTTTTGGTACCACATGAGGTAATTGAAGTTTTCAGTATATGTCCCTTGAACAAATGTGCAAATTATTGTAGCAAATTACTTTGCAAGAAAATAAGGCCCCATACAACCTATGTCAATCATTACCATTGTTAAGACATAAAATCTCTATGCTTTGTGTTATTAAGTTAAAAATCAAGAACAAACCTCTGGTTTTCAGTGTCCTTATATGCAAGGATTATTTATTTAAAATTAAACCTAAATTTCTTTGAGAGTATTTCAGATTGTAGGATGGAGAGGTAAGCATCCAGTGATCTCCAGGAGCAAGTGAGAATGATACTGGGCAAAACAACTTTTTGCCTGAAATAAAAGAATTTGCATTTTGGTAAAATCATATATGTTTGTAATTTGAGAGTAACACATTACAGAGTTCTAATAGATGAGGGTAAAAAGCTGATATTCTGTGTTCTGATGGTTGAGTTTGTTTTGAATGATGATAGTTACCAATTGCAGGGCTAAAAAACAGCTATGGCATGTGGAAGAGATTGACACTGACTATTGCTTGGTGCCAGTCATCTGTAGATTTATAAATGGGGCTGTATGAATTTCTCATTTTATTGTATGATCTTGAATTATGCGGTTAATTGGTGTTTTTAAATATGTGCTTATTTTGCATAGTTTATTCTTTTCTTCCCTTGAATAACTCTTTCATGCCCTGCCTTACTGGAAAGCTTCTTAGGGTTATATAGGTCTTTGATGTGATTCCAAAGGGGTGCTTCAGAGCACATGGTGGTAGGAATACAGAGCCTGATTGCTTTTTAAAGCCATCACATCTTTTCCTGTGTATGCTGCTGTGTACTATGAAGCACTTTTTTGCAACTGAATCTAAGGCACAGCACAGTCTTAAAGCTTATATTTATGTATCTTTGAACTTTATATTCCCAGATTTCTCTATTTAGTAATAGCTAATAATACACTATAAACAATAAACTTAAAATATATTCAAGAACAATCCCAATAATCTTAAAACATAAAAAGAAACCAGTAGCTGTCAGAATTTACTTCTCATTTCAGAAAGTAATTAAAGTTTTAATAATTAAAACAGACACACGTCTCTGTTTTCTGAGATTTCCTAGTGCATTTCCCATAAGTTTCAATCCTTTTTACATACAAACATTTGTTCTTATGAATCTGTTTATCATGGTTCTATTTATACTTAAGGGATTTGAGCACATATGATTTTCTCCTATTCTGCCCTTCCCTCCCTCCCCCCTATTTATCCTCACAATAAAGGAACCTGCATTGCTAATGTAGGAGAAAGATGTGTGTCTGTGTATTTCTGTGTGTATGTATAATGTAAAAGATAAAAAACCCTTGATCATTTTATAATAGGAAATAGAAGAGTTACTCATTTTTCAAATAGTTTGTTGTAGTTCATATAGTTCAAGGAAGTGCTATTCATTTTCTGTTTTGGTGCTGTTTTTCTTTTCTTTTTTTTACTTAGAAACCTTTATTTGCGATTGTGGAAATCCTCTCTTGGAAGAACTGAATGTGTCCTTATCTAAGTTGTAATTTCCATTCAAAAATTAGTTTTCAATTTTGAATAATAATTAGTTTCCAACTTTGAATAATAGCTAATTATCAGACTCTTTGGAACTCTTCTTTGTTCCTAGTCTGCTGAATTTCTTGAATAGAATGGATTTCAAAGAGATTATTATTGTGACTTCTTAGATCTAACTCTGATTGTTTTTACAGTGGGTGCAACAGTTACTTAAAGAGGTCAGTATTGACACAGTTAATATCTCTCTCTTTTAGAAATACTAGGATGTGCAAACACCCCATATGATAAAGGAATTTTTGACTTGGAAGTAGTTGTGCCTGAAAGGTAAATGGTGAATCCTTATCTTTAATGCAGCAATATATTTAGAAAATATGTTCCTGAAATGTAAAACAAATCATGGCCATATAAAGGGGCCAATTTGGTCTAGTGGTTAAGGCACCAGGCTAGAAACTGGAAGGCTGTGAGTTCTAGTCCCGCCTTAGGCATGAAAGCTGGCTGGGTGACTTTGGGCCAGTTACTCTCTCTCAGCCCAACTCACCTCACAGGGTTGTTGTTGTGGGGAAAATAGGAGGAGGAAGGAGTTATAGGTATGTTCATGCCTTGAGTTATTTATAAAAATAATAAAGGCGGGATAAAAAAAATTAAAATATAAATCTACAATAGGCATATTAACTATGGATCTTCAAAAGATTAGAATAGGAACTAGAGAGTTGTCAATGAACTGCTGTGTAGTAAATTTAGTAACAAGTTATTGGGATTTATAAGTTGAAAAATGGCTTGGGAATAAAGAACTATAGATTGTAATCTGTTAAAAAGTCTTACTTTTCTAACATGAGAACTATTTCTGAAATAGGTATCCATTTGAACCTCCAAAAATGCGCTTTCTTACTCCCATTTACCATCCCAACATTGACTCGGCTGGAAGAATTTGCTTGGATGTTCTTAGATTACCACCCAAGGTAATGCACTGCATCACCTCTCTTATAAATTGCAGTCCTATTATCCTTAAGAGAATGGCTCAGAAACACTTTTTTAAAACCAAGAATGGAAAGAGACGTTCATAATTGAGGGAGAGGTCCAACCTCAGATATTATCTCCCAGTGTCCAAAGAATTCTTTGTAATTTCACTTTCAAACATCTCTGAAACTGATAATGAATCAAAGCTTGCATCAATATTTCCTGCTGGTTTTACTGGGAGAAAATTTTATAACTTTTTTAAGACTCTGGAATAATGAATAGCAGGGATCGCACTCTTTCTTCTCAGCTTGTGGCAACAGGGCTTTGGTTTTATCTGTCTCTCTGCTATCGGTAATGGGAAGAAGGAATAACCTTGAGGAACAAGGGGAAGAGCCTGAACCAGACAATGGTCAGATAAAAGAGATCTGAATCAGAATTATATCAGAAATATAATTTGAGAAAGCATCTCAGTTATGAGCCTCCATAGTTCTCATGAAGATAAAGGGAGGGAGGGGGGAAGCACATTCAGACTTGCAAGATTCTGTTACTGTAACCTTATAATAAAAGTAGTATTAGCTTGTGTGTTTTTGGTTTGCAAGCTTGGTCTACCTTGGAGGGCTGACATTATTTCTACTATTTTAGATAAAATTATACTACCATGTAGTGTATACTATGACAGCTGCAGTGGTTACCTGATATAAATGTCTTTATCTGTGCAGGACGCAGTTCCTGGCATGCATACTAATACAAAGAGATCACTTGCTGGGATTGCCCTGCTGAAGCAATTTTGTTGTAAAACTTTTTATGAGCCTTTAAAAAATGCTATTTTATGTGTGTGATGGTATTTTTGCAATATGTTTATTTGACTATGCACATGGATAATAGCAAAGCTATGGACTATAGCCAAAACCAGAAACCTAAAAACTAGAAAGTTACCAATTCTGTGTTTTTTTTTTAAAAGCACATCAAGATGGGCAAAACTTGCTCACTTCCATCCTCCAGCAGCTCAATGTATATTAAGCATATTCAGTGATTTCTAGGAGCCACTGAATATTGGAAAAGAAAACTGGTGTGTACATCAACTTACCTGAACACCTTAGGGCTGCCTTAGAGGAAGTGTATGTTTGACTGGTTAGAAGGTGAAGAAGTGCATGTCTGTTAAGAGGTGAGATTACTCTGCAACCTTTTTTGCTGCAGATTACACTTCTATAACTTGGGAGCCAGTAGTTAGAACATTCAGTCTGCAATGATACCTGAAAAATCTTGGAGAGTAGCTTACTTAATATCTTTCTCCAATATCTTCTCTTTTTTCTTCTATTCTTGCTTGGAAGGGTGCTTGGAGGCCATCCCTGAACATTGCTACTTTGCTAACTTCCATCCAGATCCTTATGAATGAACCCAATCCTGATGACCCTCTCATGGCTGATATAGTAGGTTTCATTCTTTTAGTTAATTGGGATGTATTGGACTTTAGGAGTTAAACTGCCTGCTTTACAAGGAGATACATTGCATGTTGTGATTTCTTGGTATTTATTTGCATGATATTCTTCACATACTAAGTCAATGCATACAATTTATGGTATGGTAAAACATGCTAATAGAATTTTTCAATGTTCATGCTTCAAAATGCACATATACGTTACATGCAATATATAAACCATTAGGGCCTCTTTCAAAGTTTAGTCTTTATGTATCTATAAGGTTAAGTCTTCCATGCTGTCTGATAAATCTATCATCAAACATAACCATGGTCTTATGATTGAGAGGCCATAATTATCCTTTTCGTGTCCTTTTTTATTATGTCTAGTCTTCGGAGTATAAATACAACAAGCAAGCATTTCTCAAAAATGCCAGACAATGGACAGAAAAATATGCAAGCCAGACAACAATGGTAAGATATATACATCATTTCTGTTACAAAGGAATGGGGTGTTGGTTAATCTTCACATGTGCAGTCTTGCTGTGCTCAATGAAATCTGCACCTCATAATTGTCTGTCTTCCTGTAATTGAGTTTGTGTAGTGTCATGAATGTGCCATGGTGTACAAGTGCCTGGATTATATCTTTGCCAGGAAAAAAAAGTGTTTTCTAGGATGGCAATATAAGAGAAGTTTGGTTTCCTGGCCAGGTTAGCATAACTCAAAACTTCAAGGAAAAATACAGAGATTTTCTAACTGACAACTTATTGTATTATATCATAATCATTATATTAGCGCCTGATCTTGTAAAACATGCCTTGCGTAAAAAAGGGTTTGGAATTTATCCTATTACAACCATATTTTATTTGGAATTCTGTCAGGCATGTGACTCAGCAACACATATGCTTAATGTATGAGGAAAATAAAAGTAGTCCTCAAGTTACTACCATTTGTTCAGCAACCATTCAAAGTTACAACAATGCTGAATGAATGATGGTTACAACCAGTCCTCGGAATTCCAGCTGTCCCCGCTCCCCCATGGTCATGTGATCACGATCTGGGCGCTTGGCAGCCAGCTCACACTTACGACTTGTTGTAGCACCCACAATCACGTGATCGCCATTTGTGACCATCCGTGCTGGCTTCCCCAGAAAGTCAGGAGGGAAGCTGGCAGGGAAGGTCACAAGTTGCTGGGTTAAGTCTCCCACACCCATGTGCTCTCTCTTAGCCCCTCTGCACTCATGCTGCGATGACCACTCACCCCTCTGCATCTTCCCTGAGCCTCACCATGCCTCCCTTGCACCCCCATGCACCCTCCCTGAGCCTTGCCGCACCTCCCTCACGCCCTCATGAACCCTTCCTGATCCTCACCATGCCTCCCATATACCCTCGCGCACCCTCACCATCCTCCCTTGCACCCTCGTGCATCCTTGCTGACCTTGTTGCGCCTCCATCACCACATCTCCCACACACCCTCTCTGAACCACGCTGTGCCTCCCTTGCACCCTTTCACGCCCGCTCATATCCTCCCCAAGCCTTGCCACACCTCCCTCGCAGTCTCGCACACCCCCTTGCACTCTGCCCCACCCAGCAGCAGCTCTTGCCTGCCTGCCGGCCTGCTTGCTAACCACCTGGGACTTGTAACTTCCTGCCAGCTTCCCCACTGACTTGGTTGTGGGAAGCTGGCAGGAAGTTACGTCACCTAAGGATCCTGGGATTCAGTTAACAATGGCAACCGGGACTGCAGGGATTGCTGTCACTAAGTGATATGTTTGTACTTCACGACGACATTGCTTAGTGATGGAAATTCCGGTCGTAATTGCCATTGTAAGTTGAGGGCTACCTGTAGCATAATGCAGATTCTTGATGTTTCTTTCTCTATTTTTAAAACTATGGTTCAATCCAGCCTTCCTCAATATATATTCAGCATATACTGTAGGTTGAATAAATAAGGAATAGGTATACAGCCTTGTTGCACTCCTTTGCTGACTTGGAACTAGTGTGTTTTGCCACATTCTGCCCAAACTGACTTTCTGACCTGTGTATAGATTGCTCATGAGGACAGTGAAATATTCTGGGACTCTCATTTTCCTAAGGTCATTCCACAGCTTGACTTGGTTGACACAATTTCTATAATCAATGAAGCATATATTAATTTTGGGGGGGTATTTTTTGGCTTTATCCAGTGTGCATCTGCAATAATGTCTCTTATTCCTCAACCTTTTCTAAAACCAGGTTGAATATCTGGTATTTCCCTTTCCATGTAGGGCTCTGATCTGCATTGGATGATCCTAAGAATTATTTTGTTAGTATGTAAAATTAAGGATATTGAGTGATACAGGTAGTCCACACTTAACAACAGTAATTGGGACCGGAAACTCCATCGGCAAGCAATGTGGTTGTAAAGCACAACATCAAGTGATCACACCGACTTACAACAGCAGTTGCGGCAGTTCCAGTTGCTGTCATTAAGCAAATCCTGCGGGGTTGCAACGTCCTGTGGTTGACATTTGCGACCACCTGTTGGATTCCCCATTGACTTTACCTGTTGGAAACCAGCAGTGAAGGTCACAAATGGCAAACACGTGACTGTGGGACGCTGTGACCATCATAATTGCGAGCTAGTTGCCAAGCACCTGAATCATGAACACGTGACCGCAAGGGATGTTGCAACAGCCGCAACTACGAGGAACAGTCATAAGTCCCCTCATTCAGCACTGTTGTAACTTTGAACGGTCACTGAACAAGGATGGCCTGTTTGCACATTGTTTTAAGCCTCCTTTCTTTATAATGATACGTATGCTGACTTGCAATCTTTTGGCCACTTTGTCATTCTCCATATTTGGTGACATGCTTTGGTTAGAACTTTTACTGATTCTTCTGTTGCCATATTTCTAGCCTTCTGGTAATTATCAGAGCACTCATCTAATTACTTCTTTTAGTGCTACAGGTTTGTGTGAATAGAGAATATTTTGAAAGGCATCTTGGATGTCGACATTGCTACTGCACAAAATTTCAGTACTGTATACTTCTTCCATCTTTGTTTGACCTTCTCTGAATCAATTCCTGTCTGTCCATTGGTGTCCTTGAATATACCAATTTGAGGTTGGAACCTCCTTCTGTGTTTAGTGATCTTTTGGAAGACTTTTCCTGTTTGTCTGTGTCTGTTTCCCAGCTTTGATGTCTTTATATATGTCATTGTAATATCGCTTCTTGTCTCTCCTAACAGCTCTCTGAAATTCTTTATTTAAGTTCTTTCCTGAGATCTTTGTCTTGTCTTCTTTTTTTTGGCAATTTCCAAAGAACGAAATAATGCCTTGCCATTTTCACTGACATGATCATCCAATTCCAGCATCTTCCTGTAATGCTGCTTCTGGTATAGCTGCCTGCTTTTTGCAGCTGGAATGACCTTCATGTCTTGGCATACGCTTTTGGTGTTCTTCGCTCAGTCCTTCCCAGGAACATTCCCCACATCATGTTGAGGCAGCATAGCAGGACTTGGATAGCAGGAAATTTTTGAATCATAGTTTAGAGAAAACGAGCTGAATTATTATTGTTGTTATTAAAACTTTTAACCATACCGATAATGGGCACAAACCAAGAACAGTTGTAGCAAAAAACTTTTTTATGTTCCAGTAAAGCAAGGGTGTGCAACCTCCCAGCTACATGTTGGTTCTCCCTGATCCAAGATAGATTCCAGGTTGGTGGATAGCAGGGAACCAGTTTTAGTAACTTCAGTTTTCTTCCAAGGAAGGAGTAGCAAACTGCTGCATTTTGACTCTTGTTGGCTTTCCCAAGCAAAGGAAAAATTCAGGATGGTTTGGAGGGTTGATAGACTAGGCTTTCTAATCTTCTTCCAGCAATCATAGTGGGAGAAATGTGTGTGTGTGTTTGAGAGAGAGAAAAGTGAATTATAGTATGTGAAACTGAGTAAAACAATATAGTGTAGGAATAATATACTGGCACATGTATATATGTTTGAATATCCAAATACTTATATACACGTGCACATCCTAATGTGGTAGCCAGTGTGGTCTTTGAATTTAAGAAGAATGCAAAAGAGCATGAAGTAGCTTTCAGTAATTAACAGTTCTATGTTTTATTTGTGATCAAACTTCTATTGCTGGGGTAAAGAAAGTATTGTAATTACACAGTTGAAACACCAGAGGGCACCTGGTCCTTAAATAATATTATTACTGCAATAGTGCTTTTTTTCTTCTAAATAAAGAAAATGCTGGGATGAAAATGATTTTTTTTTTTGTATCTCAAACTGACATAAATAAAATATTGATTTGTAATTTGTAGAAGGAACTCTTTGTTTCTATTAGTTTTGAAGTGGTATTTCTGTCCAGAATTTACCCCCTAAATAATAATGGCCTTTCATTGTAATAAAGATGTGATCTACAGAAAATGTATAAAAACTCTTATGACTTGCAAAACATTGTGGATTTAATACCTCAGGAGTTTCGGAAAATAATTTATTCATTCCCCACAGAAATATTATTCTGTAATAGAGAACGACGAAGGAAAGAACTTTTTTTCTCCTGCAGTTTGATGATTGTACTACTGAATCTGATAAACTATAAAATAGGATACCTAAGTAACCTGTAGTGAATTGCAAGAATATGTGTGTATTTAAGGAACAGAGAACTGACTCTGAAGTTCTAAGCTGGGAAGCTTACATTCTTGCAATATATGAATAAAGCTATTCATTCTTTGAGCAACTATGAACAGGTAATGAAACAGTCTTTTCCCATCTCATTGTTTTTCTTTGATACTGTTTCAGCCTTTAGAAATCAACGAAGAAAATCACAAAGGCGGGGCTGACCTCCCAAAAGATTCCAGTATTTCCCAGAAAAGGAAAGGAAGCAACATCAGTGGATTGTCCAAAAAATCTTGCTTAGAAACATAAGGATTTCCTGCTATAGTACTTCAGTGGCTGTCTCTGTTTGTTCTTAGTGTAATTTTCCATCCTTTAAATAGGCTTGATGCAATTAATATACTGTTTACTCATTATGTAATGCTAGTCTTATTGTGTCAGTGACATGATGTCCAGTGTGGCATATTATTTAAAAATCTTCTTACACTATTTCTGTAGCATACTTTAATCTTTCTGTGAAGAGTATCTTCCACTGTACTTTGTGTATATTTAGAATGAAAGCATGAATAAATAGTAATTTGAATTTGTTATGACGGATGTCATGAATGGATTGTAAACAGTTGCTTTTGATAGTTAAAAATGCTGTGTGGTTTCTTCATCTTCACTTGCTACACTATGAATGAATATAAAGATGTATATACTTGCTGTTTTTCAGCTTCTTTGGAAGTCATACTATACTTTTGGCAAACTGCATATTGGTCTGAACAACTCAGACTTTCGAGGATGAATCCATACATACATACATTTAAACGTATTTTCATTAGTAGGAAAAAACTAAGGCTTTACCCTGTTGTAGAATAGTTGGTTAGAGGGAGAAAGAAACTGTAAGAACCATATGAATGCTATAAGCCTGACCTCATTTGAACATGTCGATTTTTTCCCACCTGGCTTTTGGTTTTCTTTCTAGCAGACCTACAGTATATTAACTGTGATATGTGATATGAAACTACACTGCAGCAAACCTGCTGTTATACAGAGTGAATTAGGGGAACCCCTATCATTTCTCATTTTACAGTTTGGGAATGTAAATGTTTAGTTTACAGCCATGTGCCAATTTTAGAATCTCCAGATGTTTAGATATACTTTATTGGGCACTAGAAGAAGAAGAGCTTCACCTTAAATTTCTTTGCAGCTACTTGATTTTAAGGGATGTTTCTTCCCATTATATGCTTTCTCTAAATTTAGGGTTAACAGTGGATACAAAACCATCAAAAGAAATTGATTTTTTTTTCATTTCAAAGAGGTAGATGAGGGAGTTTTGTACATATGTGTGAATACAGATCCTTAGTCCTATGTACATGTTCAGTTTGTAGCAATACACACAATCTATTCGAAATACTTCTGCAAGATTCCATCCCTCATGCTTTTGTATTTGCTCTCTAGCTTTTTTTTTTTTCCTTTTAATAGTCAGTATGCTCTGGCTGGTAAGCATGCTCATTTTCATTAGGTTCTTTATATAAGTGGTAGTGGGAATTGCCTACAGACCTATTACTCCCCAGTGGACCTGCTTCAGCCAAAATTCTGGTTGCATATGTCATCTGTGTGCATGCAGTTAGAAGAAAATATTCAGCGAATTCTTTAGAACACATTGCACATTTCCTGCAAAACACATAGTAAACTATACAATTATAGACATTTACCAAAAAGCAGGGTTTGGATTTTATTGTATCATATAATCTCTATATCCTTAAAATTCAGTGATCTCTTAAAATCTTAATTTTATTTTCATTTATACCAGGTCTGTCCTAACACTGACATGTAAAAATACTTAGTTACCATATTATATTATTACCATATTATCAGTCTGTATTTTTGTTAAAAATATGTTCTGAACTACTATTTGAAGGTAATAAATAAACTTAGATTTACAGTATTTTCAGAATTGGAAAACCTGAATTTAAGTCATAACACATTTTCAATACCTGTTCACAACCCATTTTGAATAAACTGCAGTTTTCTATGAGTTTGTTTGCTTTCTGTTCCACCAGGCACACTTGCATAATAGTTTTTTGGGTTTTTACAATACAGATTCCACTGATCCATTCTGAATTCAATTTGTGTAAGCAGATAAAATGTGTGTGTTTGCATGCACAAGTTCAGTAGTTTAAAAATGCTTGATGCAGATTTACAGCTACCTGTGGATGAAAATATTTTCATAACATAGTTATATCTAATAGATGAATTTTAAAAGATCATTATTTTCTTCTTGATTATTTAAATAATTAAAGGCACTGATTTAAAGTCAGCCAACCTTGAAGAGTTAGACCAATAGTCACACCTAAATGTTTCAAAGCATTCAAGATATTTGCTCTGGAGCACCACTTGAAGACCATCAGCATTGACAAAATCACCATCAGTCAATTGCAAAAGGCAGCTTTACTTGGAACAGCTTACATCCTGCAACAATACCTTTAATATTATTAAACGACAACATCTGCCTATCCCAGGTCCTTGGGAAGGACTTGATAGGTGGACAAAAATGCCAAATCCAGTCTAAATACCTGGCTGGCTGTGAGATCAACCATATTAAATTTATGTGCCGCACGACTCCCAAAGACTTTGGACAGCTTATAATCATTAAAACAATTAAGAACAAAGAACAATAGAAAAACACACATGCACACAAAACAGTCCAAGACAGAAGAACAACATTGGCAAAGAAGATAAACCCGGAAGGGAACAGAAAGAAAGAAAAGGGCATCACTCATCCTCTCCAAAGGCCTGGGTGAAGAGTCAGGTCTGTAAGGCCCTTCGAAACACTAGCAGGGTGGGAGCCATTTGAATCTTGGGGGGAACTTCATTCCAGAGAGCAGAGGCTGCTACAGAGAAGGGGCACTTCTGGGGCCCCAATAGGTGGCATTATTTAATCCATGGAACCCAGAGTGTGCCAATCCTGCCAGATCGAACTGGTCAGGCAGATACTATGGAAGACAGGTGGTCCTTCAAGCCCTATGCCTTTTATATACTGCGTTTTGCACTCTTAAGATTATGTTGTGCACTCTTAAGATTATGTTGTGCACCAGTTACGCCCTTTCCTGGATCGGGATGCCCTGCGTACAGTCACTCATGCCCTTGTTATCTCCCAGATAGACTACTGCAATGCGCTCTACATGGGGCTACCCTTGAAGAGTATCCGGAAGCTTCAGCTGGTCCAGAATGCGGCCGCGCAAGCAATTTTTGGGGCCCGAAGAAGGACCCATATAATACCTTTGCTCCATGAGCTGCATTGGGTACCGGTTTCTTCCGGGTCCAATTCAAGGTGTTGGTTATTACCTTTAAAGCCCTACATGGCATGGGGCCAGGTTACCTGAAGGACCGCCTCGCCCCCACGATTTCAACCCGTCCCACCCGATCTCACAGAGAGGGCATGCTCCGGATCCCCGCGGTAAAAGAACTTCGACTAGTGGGGTCCAGAAGGCGGGCTTTCTCTGCTGTAGCCCCCGCCCTTTGGAACATCTTGCCCCCGGGGTGAGACAGGCCCCCTCACTCCAGGCCTTTCGGAGGGATTTGAAGACCTGGCTCTGCCATCTGGCCTGGGGCGGGGAGGGAGGATACCAGAAATGGGGTTGGCTGGCCCCTTAGCGGCCCTATTGGCCTCTTGGAGTTTTTAGCTTTTTATCTCTATCCTATTTTTGTAAATTTCTAGTTTTTATAACTTTTATAATTTTTAAACCTTTTATAATTTAATTATGTATTTTGATTTTAGTGGTTGTAAGCTGCCCAGAGTCCCCCGTTGTAGGGGAGATGGGCAGGGACAAATCAAATAAATAAATAAATAAATACATAAATACATAAATAAATATGTTGTCCATTCCCATCATTAACCAACAAGAGCTGAGTTGAGCAACCTGCATCGGATGGGCTGCATGTGTATCACCTGCCTCCTTTTTTACAGCCTGCAGGGCATCTGAATGTATCAATGAAATTTGGAATGAAATTATGGAAATTTAGTGGTTTGTTTAATGGAGGGAATTGCAAATATAACAAGTGAAGAAAGTATGTTAAGCCCCTGCTTGGCTTAACTCCCAAATCCCAATTAGGGGATAGAAACTCTTGATACTGGTTACCATGCTCTGTAATTGATCTTCCTCCAGAACTTCATTAGATTCCAAGCTAGGCTTTTATCTGCTAGCATATCAAAGCCTTCTTATTTTAAGATATATAAATTTCAAGTCAGACCTGGCAGTTTTTAGTTTTACAAAGGAGTAATCACGTGGAATGGATAGCTTTGAAGAAAGGAGTTAAATCATGTAATTCCCTGCAGCTATACATTTCATAGAGGGGAAAAATAAGCCACCATCGGCTTTATGGCTAGCAGCGCATAGGTCAGTGTTGTCCAAACTTGGCCACTTTAAGATGAGTGGACTTCAACTCCCAGAATTCCCCATGGCTGGCTGGGGAATTCTGGGAGTTGAAGTCCACTCATCTTAAAGTGGCCAAGTTTGGACAACACTGGCATAGGTATTGGAATGGAATCTGACTTTCAAGTGCCATAGAGAGTGTACCTGGACCTCAGAAAAGCCTTCAAAACAATGTTAAAATAAAGGTAGATGATATCACTGCTAGATAGATTCACAGTTGGCTGATTGACCACATCCAAGGCGTGCTTATTAATGGCCCCACTTCAGCTTGGAGGAAATATGAAGTGGAAGGCAACAGGGCTCTGTCCTGGGCTCTGGGCTCTTTATCATTGTTACAGTATCAGTGACTTTGTTCAGAGGACACCTATCAAGTCTGCAGATGACACAAAGCAAGGAAAGACAGCTATAAATTTTAGAGAGGAGAGAACAGATTCAAAAAGATCTAGATAGGCTTGAGGGTACTGGGCTAAAACAAGTAACATAGAATTTTTGAAAGAGAAATGTAAAGGTCTATATCTGGGTAGGAAAAATGAAATGCACAACTACTGGGTAGACCTGGCTTGGCAGTAGTATATGTGAAAGAGATCAGGGTGATCTTGTTGGCCACAGGATAAACATGACTCAGCAGAAAAAGAAAGAAAGAAAGAAAGAAAGAAAGAAAGAAAGAAAGAAAGAAAGAAAGAAAGAAAGAAAGAAAGAAAGAAAGAAAGAGCAATTAGAGAAGCAAATGTTATATTAGTGTGAATTAATGGAAACACAGAGTCCAGGTCTTGAGAAATAATTGTTCTACTCTAGTGAGTCCTGCTCAGACTTCCTTTGCAGAACTGTGTCTGAGTATGCTTAGTTTAGAAAAGAGAGAACTGAGGGGAGATAGGAGAGCTATGAAGGGAGATATAAAGGATTGTCACATAGAAGAGGAAGTGGTCATATTTTTCTATTGCTCAGAGAGCAGGATAAGAACCATTGGCTTAAAACTACAAGTCAGTAGTTCAGGCTAGTCATCAGGAGAAACTTTTTACTATACAAGCTATCAGCCAATGGAATAGGCTATCCCATGACATGGTGACTAATCCTTCAGTAGACATCCTCATACAGAGCTTCAATTACCATCTGCCAAGATGGTCTAGTGGTTTCTCACTGAACAGGAGATTGGACAAATGATCTCTGAGGTCCCTTCCAACCACATGATTCTGTGATTATAGATAGGACTAATAGTAATCACATCTACCCATCCATCAAGTTCAGGAGAAAATGCTGTGCCCTCTGGAACATCATACTCCTGAGATCAGATTGGTCCCAACCTTACTGGCCCCCTGGAAGGATCTGGTAGTGGTGGGGTGCAGCCTGCAAAATGGCTGTACTGTTAGTGAGATTGATTGCTCTCTCCTGCAGATTATGTTTTTTTTAATGGTTTTAATAGTTTCTTAAATTGTTTTAATGTTCTTCTGTTGTTAAGATTTTGGTTATTTTTGTGTTGTTGTGTTTTTAACTGTGTAAGGCGCTCAGAGTCACATACGTGACTATATAAATTTATATGGCTATATAAATTGAATAAATAAATAGCTTTACAGCTCTGAGGATTTTTCTTCCCTTTTCCCCATGATTTTGTGTGAAAAAATATTCCAGTTTCTGGTGAAGTCCCAGTGTTGTGCATGTGTCTGTATCTTTTCCCTTGCAGAGAACAAAGACACCTCTTTAGCAAACATTACTCTTTGTCTCTCCCCAATTTCTTTGTCTACTTGTTAACCCATTTTTCATCTTGTGTGGTTAGCCCTGCGAGCTAGTCCAGACAAGAACCCAATATCATGAGTTCCAACACTACCTTTGTTGTAAGGTTACAGTAATAGAATCTTGCAAGTCTGAAAGCATATCTCTCCCTCCTTGCCTTTACTTTCCAGGGAACTAGGGAGGGTCCCTTCTTCCTTTTTTTTTTATTATAAATTTTATTAAATTTCCAAAAAGTTAAAATACAAGTAGGTCAAAAAAAAAAAAAAAAGGAAAGAAAAGAAAAGAAAAGATAGTAAAGAAAAGGCATAGAAAAAGAAAAGTGGCTTCCAACTTTCCTTGGTACAGGTATAAATGTAAAGTATATTCACCTCTTACTCCAGTATTTAAAAATTTAAATAGTAGAAAATAATGTTTAGTCTAACATACAAAAAAATTCATAGAATCAGTCTATTTCAACAATACATATGATTTGTACAAGATATGTCTATAGGTATAGGGAGGGTCCCTTCTGAGATGCTCTCCATACTCTCATTGCTTCTGTGGGCTGAAATGTCTCTTATCTCACCACTGCCCTGGCTGGGGCTCTTTCTCCTCCGGTCTCTTACTCCTCCTGTCTCATTATACGTGCCTTCAGTTTCTTACTCTGATTTTTAAAAATTACATTGACAAAGTCCATGCAATCATATATCCAATCTGTGGATTTATTATCCCCTACCATATTCTAAATATTTTTATACTTTCAGTTATAGATTTGTGGTTTTAATATCACACACCATATTCTAAATACTTACTTTGATATTTCCAATTATATTATTGTATGTAAATTTGTAGTTCTCTATATTTCATATTATAGGGTTTTTTATTGGCTGTAGTATTCTTTAGATTTTTAAAAATTGAAGTATTGAAAAAAATTGATGAGTTTAATTAACATTCCAGTTCATTATAGATTTAGTCATCTTGATTAAAAGCAACACTCTTTGATCTACATGTTTGTTTCTTCAGTAATCTGAAGTCACAGACTATTAATATTGCACTTAAGCCTTCTTTAAACCCAACTGACATTAAAGGAGGAGTGCTCATTTATTCATCTTCATTGAACAACATACATGAATGGTAAAACCTGAGATAATTTTTGGGGTGGTGGGTGGGGGAGAGCAGTTTTGTTTTCTGAAAGGATTTGTGTGATGCCTTAACAGGTAGTTTATCTGGCTGCTGCCAAGATAGAGTTCCTTCTTATTAAATTAAAACCTTTGTTATTTCTGTCTGAGGTATACTCTATTTTTTAATCCTTCTCTTCTATATCACAAACATTTTACTTGAGGAAATTTCATTCTTTCCTTGTCTGGCACACACTTCAAATATCTTTGGCTATCAGTAGTATTTCTTAGCATATGCACACATGTGACACATAGAGATGACCAGTTCATAAATGCATGTACATCCTTGGTAGCTGGCAGCTGAACATGCGAATGGATTCAACAGAGAAGTATAATGTGGAACTTCTACCTTATGGGGTACATATGCAATGTTAGTTCATATATTAACACTGTATACTTGGTAAGTCTACAGTCTTGTGGTCTTCTAATCCAAGCCATAGGAAATCATATAAAAAATTGGTTTATTTATTTATTTTATTTTTCTACATGGTCTTCAATAAAGAATGCTTTACAAATTAATATACAAAAAAAGGGAGTTTATAGAAGGGTCATAAGAGAGGGAAGGTGGCTATATATCTCTCTATATAAATATACACATAATATACAAACACACATATGTTGGATATTGCATTTATGGCACCTTGTATATACAGATAAAAACATACATATGGCATATAAAAGCATTTCATCTGATACTTTTCTCAGATGTAATGTGGGATCTTGCCATGATTTTGAACTTTGTCAGAGTTGTAGAAATTCTGTCTTTGAGGTGCTTGATCTTGACTTAAGTAGCAACTATAAGAATAATTATTTTTTTCTAAATATTGTCTGATATTAAATTTATTTGAGAGAAGATGAATAGCAATGCTCCATCATGTGATACAAAATCAAAATAATTCAAAGGTTATCCAAACACAAAGAACCTGGGATTGTTGGACTACAGATATTATATTCTTTAATAGGATCACCTACAGTTGTATGTGTCAGGAAGTCTGCATGGATCAAGACTATTGAACCATTAACAAAAGATTCAAGAAATAGACAAAGGGAAAATACATTTCTTTTGCACTTGCAATGCATCCATCGTTTAATTAACTGCTCTTTCCTTTTTATTGGATAATAAAAATGTGCTCCTTAATAGACAGCTCTGCTAGAAAAAAGGCAGGGAGAAAAGGAGTAGAATGAGTGTGTGTGTGTGTGTGTGTATTCAGCCATAGTCATTAAAAATGCAGCTGATAGTTCTGCTATCTTTAGAATGTCCAGTCTATTCTTGTTTTATGTTGATCTTCATGGACTGATTGAATGGTGTAAATGGTTGCTTTTTCTAGATGTTTGAATCAAGAATTGTTGGATCTGAACTATTACAATGTCTCTAAGAATTGAGCAAAATAGGTAGCTTGCACGTTGATACCTACATGAAGCAGAATGTGCTTCAGGAATTCAAGCTTTTGGAGAAAGACTCTCCACAAAACTGGCAGCAAAATGAAATAAGGATGGCATTTCAGACTTTATTTCATTCCCCTAAATATATTTTGCAGTAAATTTCCAAAATGATCAGGATGTGTTATCTGCCTACACAGAAATACATTTGATTAAGATACGGTTGTATGATTGCAGCCTAAATGTGCTTTACTAAATATAACCTTTTTCTGTTGTTGTTTTAATCCAGCTGAACTTCAAAATTTTGAACTGGATTTAGTGTGTTATGAATGCTTAGAAATCATTTATAAAAAGATGAAGTTCTTACTATTTTTGTAGAACGGTATTCTCAACAGTTGATGATAATTCTTTACCAGAGAGGAGATCTCACTGAACTCAATGGGACATTCTTCTAAATAATCATATTTGGGATTGTGCTATATCATTCCCAGAAAAACAGCCTGTTTTTATTTTTATCCTTTCATAAAGGATTAATGAGCCTTTAAGTGAAACATTGAAGAAGGTATATTTAATTTGTTTGCAAACAGCTTCTACTGAATGGAATGTTTGAATCAATAATTTAGTGATCTTCGTCATCTTCATGGTTGAAGATTCTCTATGTAGCTAATTACAACTGGGAAACCTGGCTGCCAATGCATGAATAGCGTACATGAAAAACCAATGTAGGTTGAAGTGAGATCTTCCAGGATTTAAACATTTTCCTTTATATCAGCTGCATCTCCTCCCCTGCCATTTCCCTGAATTAAAGCTATTATTTACAAAATATATCTAAGCCTAGTAACTGGGATTTTCCACAAATCATCACAACTGCAGTAACCAGGATTATTTTGATAAGATCACTTTTGAAGAGATAGAAGGAAAAAGCACCAGGGCTATTTGGAACATTCCCCACTTTACCTTCTGTATTTTCAGTTTTCTCTCCTACCTCTATATATTCTGTAAAACCCTTCAGAGTTATAAAATGTTAATAAGAATTCTGTGACAAAAATTCAAGTCCTACAGCCCTGCATGCATTATTAATTGGTGTTGATAGCTATGCTTTCTTAGCAAAAAGAGTGGGTGGAGATTAACCTGAGGGTATACCATCAACCTGTAGCTTTTAAATGGCTGAGAACATTTAACCTGTTCCTTCTAAGAATGAATTTAGCCACACTCCTATCCAAAATTACGTGTATATAAACTCACTAGGGGCTTCAATTGAATATAGTGGAATCTAGCTCTAGATTATCCTATGTTGCTGTTTCCATCTCTCAGTATAATTAATGGCTTGTAGAGAGAACATTGTTTTGTTTTGGGAAGGCAAGTGGTGTGACTTATATTTTCTATCCTTAACTAAAAAAAAAACCACTATTAAACACTAAATTCTCTAAACCAAAATGTTCATAGCATTATGTTAAACCTCAAGCTAGTTGAGTTTTTATGAATGGTCACTGCATTATTTGTTGAATCATTATTTATTTAATTTTATCAGTGCAGTTTGATTCCTATTGGTTCTGAATAAACACTTTGAAATACATGCTTAGTAACATGAAGGAGCATGTATGAAGCATTTTTTTCAACTGATTAAAGCAGCCATGTCTTCTTCTATGATTGTGTGGTTCCTCTGCTTCTGCATGAGTGTACATGCACAGCCACTTCATTTTGGTGAGACAGGATTTTCCAGGATTTGCTCAGCCATAGTTTCTAATATGTTTAAATGTTTGGCTTGGGGTGGCATTGTACTAGATGAACATGAATGGGTAATAATATCTGTTTATGACTCATGAGTATATCTCTGCTTTTTTGACAGCAGTTCTAAAAATGAAAAGATTGCTATGAGACAGAGATATTGCTATGAAAAGATTGCTTTTTAGTTAAAAACCATGGGAACAGAGCTGGAAACACATTGTTTTCTTGATGTTTCTACTCAGTTTCGTCACCTTTCAGCAGGTTGCAATAGCGGCAGATGTACGTCCCAACGATGATGAGGAAGCAAAGAGTATTCTGTCTGACATTTATGGACTAAAGTGACCCACCTATCATAAAAGCTAAAAACTATACAACGTTGTAGCTCCTAAAGCGGCAGAATTGCCTGAGTTCTTCTTATCCTGTGTTTGCCATTTTTCCTGGACTTGCAGGTAGACACACAATAATTATGAACTTTTATTTGGGGTGCCTTAATTTCTTGGGCAGATAGGTATATTCTTATAAGGTTTCACACTGCTGTGGCAGGACAGGAGGAGGCAGTGCCTCAGAAGGCTGGGGGACAAAGGAATTGCTGCTATTCTGCTGGCCATCAAGCCTTGTTTTGAGAAGAAATACAATGAGTCACCTTTCCTCCCAGAAAAGCTGCTCGCCCAAGCTGTTGGTGGCTCCAGGACGGGATCTTGTATGATTTCTTTTTTCACTGAGAGAATGTGGATTGGATCTGGGAAGCTGAAAACCTCTTTATAAATGAGATGTGAAGGCTGGTGCAGGTGGTTTGGGGAAGAAGGCAATTTGAAGGTTGCTCTTTGCCTGTTCTCTGTTTTCTGATGCAATTAGCAGCTCATCATCAGCAAGATAGGAAGGTTGGGTGGAGAAGCCACTGTCATGTCTTCTGGTACCTGCTTTTTGCTGGCAAGGGATAAGAGTCACTGAGGGGAAGCTGTAGGCATCTAGAACTGAGGAACACCTGTGAGGCACTCTAAAGAGATCTGATGCTTCAAATATATGATCCATATCAGAAAAAGAAACAAGAGCCTGGGTAGAGTCACATGAGCTCTTCTCTGTATCCTCAGAAATATAGGACTGGGCACAGCTCTCCTGGACCCGAGTCTTCTGCTTCAAGAGCCGTAAATCATCTCTAAAATGGGGATTAAAGAGTAAATAAAGCAAGGGATTCAGGCAGGCTGGCAGAGGCAGCACCACCAAGAGCACAGACTTGATGACTTCAGGGGTGATGAGAACGAGGCTGAGCATGGAAGAGAAGGTAAGAAAGGCCACCGGGCAGTAAAGAAGGCAATTGGTGAAAATGAGCCAAGCAACATGTTTGATCATAGCACAGTCCCAGACAGAGTCAAACTCACCTTTCAGCAGGTTGCAATAGAGGCGGATGTACGTCCCAGTGATGATGAGGAAGCAAAGAGTATTCAATAGCACCAAAGCTACCATGAAACCCAACGTTGAAGGTTTCCCATCAGGAAGCAGGTGGGGCAGACAGAGAGGGGATGCCCCATACTCCCCAATGGAGAAGAGGGGCAACATTGCAGCCACTGAAGAGAGGATCAGACAACTCAGGGCACCTGCCTTGACAGTGCCAAAGGATGGGACCTTTCCATATGTCCGCATGCATGACACTGAAAGGCTGCATTGCACCGCAGCAAGGGTCAAGAGAAGAATGGAAGCCTCTGAAGCAAACACTGACAGGAACCCAGTCACTTGGCACCCTGCACCCATCTCCCACCTGGCTCCGTATTTTGCAAAATGACCAAAGGTGACTGCATCCACAAATGCCAGAATGGCACAGTATATCCCTGTCAACATATTGGCTCCAGCAATGGACCCAATGACAAACTTGATTGGAGACAGATAGCCTGGTGAGGCAAAGACAACCCCCACAACCAGTCCATTGCACAGCACGGAAACCAGCACGATCAACCAGACACCCAGGCGGATGACCCAGCTTTCAAACAGGTGATCGCAGGGCTTGAAAGGTCCTGGAAAGAAGGAAGGAGCCAAATTACTAAAAGGAAGGAAAATTCACTGCAACCAAGCAACTGGCACAAAGACAGCTGAGCATCCATTCAAAAAATGTCTAATAGTTGTCCATATTGCCTCACTTGCATTTACAGAGGATGATGCCACAGAAGGTTACCAACGTTTGGTCTAGTGGTTGAGGCAACAGGCTAGAAAGCAGGAGACTGTGAGTTCCAGTCCAGCCTTAGGCATGAAAGTCGGCTGGGTGACTTTGGGACAGTCACTCTCTCTCAGCCCAACTCACCTCACAGGTTGTTCTTGTGGGGAAAATAGGAGGAGGAACGAGTATTAGGTCTGTTCACCACCTTGAGTTAATTATAAAAATAATAAAGGCACGATAAAAAAATCTAAAAAAAATTGTAGAAATTCTGGGGCCAGAAGTGCAAAGCAAAACTGGTGCAACTGTCTTACTTCACCAGTTTTAAGGTCATTTGCTGCAATCAAAATTTTGCAGCTGACCTTTCAGAGGAAAATGGTTCATTTGGGATATTTTATTTGGCTTCCACTAATTATAGGAAGAAACAAATAAATACAGCATAAAAAACTGCTCTGAACTACTGGAAAACCTGCTTATTTTCATCTGTGATTTCAACAAATGCTGTGTTTACACTTTGTGCTAAGCCAAAGTGTGGTTTTGTGGATTAGCGTATTGAGTGTGATTTCTAAACTATGTTTTAGGGCTTATTGTGAGATTTTTTTTCACAGCACTAGAAGTTAAAAATGCTTTTTTAAAAAGAGGTAATCAAATTGTTGCATTCATCACCACTGCAGATTTGCTGCTTGTGTGAATTTACTTCTGAATGCAGTGACAAATGCAGTTCTCATCAGTAACTATCACAGTAGCACTTTCTCACACCACTCTTATTTCCAGGTCTTTGTGGGTTTATGTGTCTAGATACATAGAACATCCATCATTTTTAACAGCACTGAGATTGTGGTAAATTATGTTGTCTGTAGTTTGGTAATATTTCTCACCAGGGCTGGGTATACACTGGATGTTGGGATGTAGCTTTGAATCTTCAAGGTCCGGCTGGAAATCATCCATGTCTAGGTCATCTAAACAGTAATAAAAAAGGAAGAATCACAAGCATGTTAATTCTTAACTTGCTTTTATACTGAGAGTGAAACATTTCTCTTATTTTCTTAGAAGCATGGCTGTGGAAGCAACATGAATGTCAACTCTGTTGTATTATACTACATTACTGGATCTCATGATTGACGTAGCTCATTTTGAAAATATTATTGTTGTGACTTAACATGTTGGGAAACTCAAGATAAACTAAATATATATAACAAAGTTTTAAAACAAATGGACAAACACACTTCCAGACTAAACTAGGAAATTGTCTTTGGAAAGTTAGTTCTACCGAGTTACATCTATAAAATAATTACTCTGCAGAGCATTAAGAGGTTGCAGTCTCAAAGGAGACACAGCTACAATATGTCCCTTGCCACCAAATTAGTAGGAATCAAAGGATGTTTCTGTGGTTCTTCTTCTTTTTTTTGTTTTTGCTGGCACTTTGTTACTTATTTCTAAAGGGGCATGGTTAGAAGAATTCTAGGTAAGGGCAGAAGAGAAAGTACTTTCAAACTTCAAATAAATCCCAGGAAATCTAGAACTATATTTTGCTCTTTAGTAAAAAAAAAAAAAAAAAGTATGATTATATTTTGGGCATGCCATATTTGGTTTTCTAGCTTACATTATGTACATTTTCTAATCCTTAATTTTAGGTTTTATGATATGGGCATTGAGCAGCTCTATCATAGTAGTACATCACTGCTGGAAAGTTTTCCTAATGTAGGGTTTAACCATTAGTCCTGAATCATCAACTGTTAGTGAAAAGGTCCAATTCAAGAGGTGACTCCTGTGACATAGACTAGCAGATGAACCGTGTATTTCACAGGTACAGACTTTCAGCAGATGCAACTTTCTTTCCTTATCCTGGAATGAATGAAAAGCTGCCTCTGTAGATTTTCTACTTTTGTCAATAAAGTGATGTAAATCCTACCATTAAGTATTTCTCTCTCCAGTGAAGTTAGTTTTCTGTCTTCAAGAGAAAACTCACACAGCACAGAATATGATGCATATTTCCAAGGATGTTTGACACACACAAAAAAAGACTGAATTTCAGGTCACTGCTGCTTCCTTATAATGGTAAGCCCAGATTCACCTCAGCTGAGCTAGGAAGATGCTGGCACCTGGAGAAGGACCTGTTGCCCAGTAGTCTAGACTTTGCTGTTTATTTTCTTGGAGGTGTTGAGAACATGATTTGGGGCAGTTTTAGAAAAAGTGCATATTCTTTTCCCACAAACATCCTGCCATCAAAACAGCCTAATTGTACAAAGGGAGCCATACAGAGCTTCCATTGAACTTGCAAGCAAAAAATGACTTTGTATGCTGTTGGGTGCATAGCAAGGCTCAATGGTCTGGTGTACACTATATGTAAGGCCCCTCCCTTTGCTGGCCTGAATTCACTCTGTTTTCTAGCTCTGACTGGCTGAAATAAAGATTTTCCAGGAAGAGAAGAAAGCAAACCCTTCTTCCCAGTCATTGGCAAGCAGATGCAGAACCACAAGACTCCATTGTAGGTGATGAACTAATGTGCTCCTTGATACAACAGAGTTACTGGTGGTACTGGAGGGTGACAAAAGAAAAGGTGATCGTACCTCATGTTGGAATAGTCAAAGTGGGCATACTGCTTCCCAAAGAATGGAAATTGATTCCTATGCCAGGACGCTCATAACTACACAGATCACCAGGTAACTGTCTGCAAGTGCTACGTTCTTTGTACCTGAAAGCAGGAGGTGAGCACAGGAATTGAGTGATGTATGGGTATAAGTCATTCCTGCATAGTAAATCAACGTTCAGTAGGGGAAAAAAAATGGTAATGGGAGCAAAATTAATCAGATATCCCATTTTAAAAAAGTATTCCTTAAAGTATAAAAATGTAGAATGAGGGGGTGGATGGGGGAAGTTCATGATAACACATGAATGGGCAGAAAACCAAGTAAATATGAAGTCTAATCAAACCCAGAAACCATTTCCCAGATTGCAAGCAAAGGCCTGTCCCTTCCATTTGGAACCACATCTGACCAAATGTGAGGAACTGTTTCATCAGCTAGAATATAATATAGTATAATAAGACTGTTATACTTAGGCCAGGATCTAAAACCAGGATCTAAAAAGATCAAGAGTTAGCAAGTCCTCTCTCCCCACTAGTCTGCATCAAATAAGCTTCTCATTTCAAGTCCAATCTCGGTCTTGTTACTGTGTGTGTGTGGGCTGCGTGTTTATGCAATCATGTCATGCAGCAAACGAACAATCAATGTAGTGGTTTGGGAATTCATATACATCTATCAATGTTTTTTGCATGTGACTTGCAACTTCACAGAAATCCCCCTGCCACAGAAAGATTTGAGTAATAGGCCTCTTCCATTTAGTAGCCACACGGGGTCTAGCAGTACAGAATTTTTCTAAAGAGAAATCTAAGTCTTTCATTTGAAGTACTTGTACAGATACTGTGATAAAAGGTTGAGACTAGTCATAAATATTAGGGTAGCAATGAAAGTGTATAGATGGAGTGATCGCTGCTGATATTGTTTTCCAGTAGTTCTGGTCCTTTTTGTCAGGGATGTGCCTAGAAGGTGATGCTGAAAGCACATCTCGACAAGATGGAGGCACTGTTGTTAAAGAGAAAGCTTATTTTGGATGGGGTTGCAGTCCTCCACAAAGAACAGATTTGCAGTTAGAGAGAGCACTTTGACCCCTGCTGCCTCTGGATTTGCAGGCAATAGCTGTAGTGAGAAGTGCATTTGTACCTGTATGGCTGTAGTGCCAACTACAACCCTTCCTGAACTGATCCAGCTTAGCAGCAATCATCATCACCTTGGGTTCAACTCATCTTGACTAATGCAATGGGGCGATCATTAAAAAGCATCTAAGGAGCACAATTGGTCTAAAATGTGGCAGCCAGGTTTCTAACAGGAACCAGATATAGGGACCAGATAATAGTGCACTGGCTACCAATTGCCCACCAATCACCATCTAAGATGCTGAGGTTGACTTCTGAAGCCCTAAGCACCTTAGGGCCTGACTATCTGAAGGACTGCCTCTTCCCCTAAGAACCTGCCCATTTAATTCCTCTGTGTGTGCGCATGCGCATGTGTGAGATTCTTCAAGTAGATCTTGACTCGTGGTGACTACCTGGACAAGTCCCTGCAGTTTTCTTGGCAAGATTTTTGGAAGCAGTTTGCCACTGCATTCTTCTTAATACTGAGAGAGAGAGAGAGACTGGCCCAAAGTCACCCAGCTGGCTTCCTGCCTAATGTGGGACTAGAACTCATGGTCTCCTGGTTTCTAGCTTGGTGCTTTAACCACTACACCAATTTGGCTTTCTAATCATAAATAAATACCCCAAATAAAGAGAGCTTGGGCATACTTTCCTTCTTAGTAGCATTCCTGCACTTGTTATTATAAGCTTTACCTCAGATTTAGCAAACTTGAGTTACAACTAAAAGCAGAAGCAGCCTAAACAAAACTTGATCTTACAGTGATCAAGTTCCAGGGTCCTCTTGTAGCCATCCTCCTCCTCAGGACTCATGTCCTCCAAGTCCCACTGACTGGAGGTTTTGAAGAAGTTGCCACATGCTCCATAGGCACAGCACTGGTATGCATAGGGCACCTCCAAGACCCTATGGAGAAGAACACAAGGTGATCAGTTATGGGATTCTGCCATTCTGCACGCATATGGGCAAAGAAACAGATGTTGCAACTCAGCTGGCTTTTTTGGTTTGTTTCTTTTTCTGCAAATTGAACATAGGGAGGGATGAAGTTAAACCTGAAGACTGGAGAATGCCCAGGAGATCAGAGATCCTGTCCTTTTAATACCGGCACAGAAGAAGGAGTTTTTGCATGTGGCATTTTTCAAGCAGACTTGTAAACAATCATTAATCCACCTTTCACACAACAATTAAATGGGCATAAATAAGTATATACTTGTATCATATGTTCATGGCCTCCTAGTATTCTCTGTGTTTACAGGAATATAAAGTAAGGAAATTCTGCATCCTATTTGTATAGTTTCTTACTTTATATTCCTGCAAACACAGAGAACATTCAATCTCTGTATAAAACCAAAACTAATTCGTGTGTTAGCTGCTTGTATCATAACCAAATGGGTGCTTTCTTTACATCAGACTGATTGGTTACCATACTGAGCGGATGATGATCTCGTAACTATTAAGCATATGAGGTAATCTGTGTACACTCATGCAGTGGCAGTGAAAGGGAGTGAGTGCTTGGGCTCTCCCATTAACACCAATGTAAAATGTTGCTGGCACCGCCGCCCCTTGTGGTGAGCCTTATGGTGCACTGCCTTGTTTGTGCTAACCCCTTCAGGCAGTTCATTAATCCACAGCAGACAAGACATGGCCACACAAATAGCATTTACTGTAGCAAAGCTGGATATCATTAGCTGAGGTTGGCTTTTGCAAAGGTTTTCCACTCTGCTGAGCCCCAGGTGGGAGCCCCCCATTTCCCAGGCCACTGCTTTGTGTGTGTGAGTTTGGATTATGCCCATGACAAGCCATTCAATGGCTCATCAATTTTTCAAGTGAATGATGAATGCAGAGTGCACGCAGGAAATTATACTTGCTCAAACCTCTAGCTCTACTGAATTATATGGAAGCACCTAGTAAACATAGACCACAGAAGACAGATCAAAGTAATTTAATTTTTGGCCTTGGGAAGCCAGAAATTAGGAATGAAGCTCACCGTATCTTGGGGAAGCTTTCTTTAGTGAACGCTTCTGACAGTGCAGGATTGCCTTTGAGCTTCAGATGAGTCAGTCCGCCCAAGCCAGCTAATGGCAGCGTCACCAGTTGATTGTCAGTCAAATCCCTATGACAGACAATGCACAGGGCATATTGGAGTAGACAAGAAAGAGGTGTGTGGGACCCATTGCAGCAGCATCCCACAATGCATTTATTCTAGATGATTTAGCATTTGTATAGTTACTGCTTAAACTAAGATTTGAATAAGATTCTTGTTTGTTTATTTTAAAGCTAATAAGAATCTTTGGGATGAGGCGATGAGATATTGCTATGAATAAACCAAGAAATAAAGTATAAAGCATATGCCTCTATTAGGGCTAAGAGCAAACTGATACTTATGCTTTTCTATGTGTTTTTAGAATGAGGGCCACACCAGGTAATATATTTTTAAAGAATTAATAGCAGTGATGAGTTGGGACTAAGGTGTGCTAGTATGGGGGTGGGCAGGAAGAGTCTGAGCTGCTGTTTGGCCCAGGAAGGAAGCAGTTATTAGTGCTATCTTGTAAGGAAAATTAAAACCACCCCTCTCAGGTGACAGTCTTGATATCTCAGAAACGCAATAGGAATGCTTGGCCCTATAAACAGATGTCATGTGTTCCTTCCAGTCTCATACATGGTTACAGCACACTAACATTGCAGAACATGGTAAACATCAGTATAATGATCCAGTTATACTATGCAGACTATTTTACAGTTATACTATGCAGACTACAGCTTTAATAGGACTAGTGACAGTATAACACCTTTGGCTTATATTAGTATCTTTATATCTCAATTTTCTACAAAAGGCAATACCCAAGGTGGCTAACAATAAAAATACTTAAAGCATGATAAATGAGACACATAAATTAAAACACAATTAAGACACAACAGTTAACTCCCAGGAACTGACATAGACATAATCTGTAGAAAAGCATGCACTCCTATATTTGTGACTATATACCAATATGCCAGAATATGACGCTAGGAAAATACAGTGTTATGCTTAGCCCATCATTTTGGCAGTTCTGTCTTGCTTCTTTCCTATTAGAGACTGTAATATTTCTCCTTATGGTCACAATGGAACCAATCTTGAATATCTATTGCAATCATTTAAAATGTACCCAAATATCCCCACCTTGAGACAATGAAGCTCAATAGTTTGCTATTTCCATGCAGGCTACTTAAATTTACTTTTGACGTATTGCCATGAAGCTAGGGAACTCAGTCTGTGCACCCTGTCCTCTATCTTCAGCCACCATCTTTAAAGAAACCAACTAGCAATGCTTTTTTCTTTTTCTCTCTTTCTTTTCATTCATTTTATATCTTTCCCCATAAATCAGCCACTTCTGTTTAAGAAAAAAAAAAAGGGAAAGTCACCTTTAAGTCAAGTTAATCACCAGATCACTAGTTGATACATTCATATTGTTTACTCGGCAATAATACCAAAGTGGTTTGCCATGGCCTTCTTATGGGATATTTCCCAACCACCCCCAGGCTTCAATTTCCATGGAGGGCATATATCTGTTCTATACCGTTAGTGTAACTTACAGCTTGGTGAGAGAATGGAGTGTCAGAAAAGCTTCAGAGTGGATAAACTGAATGTAATTCCAACTCAGGTCTCTGCAAAGCAAAATACATTCTGTGATGGACAAAAATATGCTCTACACTAGTTTTTCTCAACTTACTGCCCTCCAGGTAGCAATTTTATTTAATTGATTTCTATATATTTAATCAATGTTGCTGGCTGGGAATTACAAGAACTGTAATCTAACATATTTAGGGGGCATTAGGGTGCTCAAATGTAAGGCTATAGATGCTGATCCTATTGCTTTGCACAGCTATCCATTATAACCAAAACCCACATGTTCAGTTTAAATGGGGATGCTACCTCCTTGTAAGCCAAAGGGAATTCCTTGGTATTCCTGAATGGTATTCAGAGGAATTCATGTTTGCATGAAGATTTCTGGATAACTTCTCTTTTGCAGAAGATGTTTTTATTCATCACTGATGTCTTTATTCTAACTGCTGTTGGAAACCCATTTTCAGCAGCCATATTTTTGTACAGGGCTTTGTCTAGGTTCCACTTTTTAGATGTCAACACTGGTGCTATACAGTTTATACAGCTGGTATATGTAAAAGTTGCACTCTGTTGTGAAGGACACTGATTAGAAAAAGGCAACACTACCTCTAGACTTTAGATGACAATCCCATCAACTCGTGCTGACATGAACGGTGGCAAGATTGCCTGTCACTGGGTTTTAGATGTAGTAGCAAGATGTTGATTTAAAAATAATAGGCCTTTGAAATACAAACTATCTGGTAACATAACAAGCTATCTGAGGTGGCCAGATTTCCAGAATAAAAATGGGGATACATCAATTTCTCAAGAATCCCAAGGAAAAATTATAAAACAAGAACAGACTGGAAATTAATTTCTGGGGGAAAAAACCCAAACCTCTCTGCAAGGAAGCAGCTTTCAGAAATTCCAAATACTTCATATTCCTAATTGTACCCCTTGCATGTAAAATGATTTCCAGGTCAGACCAAATTAATGGATAATTAATAACAATAAACCCCTCTATCAGTGAGGAAATGGAACAGATTTTCTTTTCCATCCCCATCTCCCATTTTACCTGGGTGTGCCTCAAATTTAATGAATGAAAGAAAACTCAGGAACTGTCAAGGTGGCATGATTATCTGATGCCATCTCTATGACTATTGCTTCCCATGCTGCCATTGCCTTTCCTACTGCACGTATAGTACTTAAATCAGGACTATCACAAATAGGCTTCGAAAATCTGGGTGACTGATAGATTGTTTGGTGTCATCTAGTGGGCATCCAGATTTTCTCAGCGCAAATACAGCAATCCTACTCATGGAAGCATAAGGAGCAGTGAACATGGAAGTAGTTCTCCATGCAGTGGCTCACACAAGCTTTCTGCTGTCTGCACTGCTGTTACTGCTGTTGTCCATCTGGGGAAAACTCTTAGAAACTGGAACATTTTCCTGGTTTGGGATGTGATGTGGATTATCCCAGCAAACTTGGGACTTCTAGGGGATATGTGGATATGTGTGTCTCTCTCTGTGCACACTTTAATAAGTCATGTAGTGGTAGGAGAATGTTATGAAGATACCGTCTAACCTATAGTCCTGCGCCTTCAGCCAGGAGACTGGTATAAGGAAGAGGATGGAAACCAATGCTGGGAACTTTGAGGTTAAAAGAACTGACATATAACTATTTTTTGTAGAGCAGTTAGAATTGTTGACAAGCTAGCAAGGCAAATTAATGGTGAAGCTTTGTTTGTTTATTAAATATTTATGTTTGTAGATAAAAACTTGGAAATATTTTGCAATGCAGATTAGTTTCTGCTCCTGTCTGTGATTTTGTGATTTTAAAATATTTGTGCTTTTGAGGAAAGTAACGTATGTTAAGTTTTCAGTGTATGAGAGAGAAGTGACACAAAAAAGGCAACCTTCCCCAATAGGATATCCTCCAGAGGAGTGGGATTTTCACTCCCCAGATCCCTACCCAGCACAATCATTAGTCATACTGGCTAGTGATTGTAGAGTTGGGGGACATACACTATAATCCAACATTTCTGGAGGGTACGAGGTGGGAAAGACTGTTATTATGTGTTTATATTTTAAATTCATTTCTGCAGAGTGCTTTTGCAGGCCTGGGTCTGTGCTCAATAGATTGTATTGGGGTCGAATGTTGGGTGACCATGGACTAGTAAGGCCACTTACTCTGAAGAATTCTTTATACAGCTGAGCTTGTAATCTTGCCAAGAGCACAATGCCTTACTCTGTTCACAATCTCCTGACTCTTTTCTTCTACAACAAAACCCCCTGAGAGCTCCCTGCTGACTGTACTTACATGGAGCGCAAGACTGTGAGCTGCCCAAAGGTGTCTGCTCCAATTTCGTGGATACAGTTGTGCTGAAGGCCACTGCAAGGACAGAAAGGCTGCAGTGAGGGAGAAAAACTTGCTTCACTGGCAACAGAAGAAAGCACTTCTGTCAAGAAGGTTACTTCTATTAAGGATTGCACAGGGATTCAAATTTCAAGGGAAAGTGGGTCAAGGAATACATCCACCCAATCCTCTCCCACCCTTTCCCCCTTGAATAGCCTCGGGCTTGGGGCAGTGCACCATTCAAATCAAAAGCGTGCAAGTAACAAAGTTTCTTTTTACCAAGAGTTCCCAGGCCTCTTCAACATCTGCTCCTGCTATGGAGCTTGGAGAGCTCCATGACACCAGATGATATTCTCAGCCACAAGAATACCATATCTAAAGGGAACAGGCAGGAAACACTGGGAACTCTGTGCTTTCATGTCTTGCTTTCACTCTAACCTTTGTAACTCAGACTCCGTTATAAAATATTTCTGATGCTCCCTTTATTTTCAGCACCAGGACAATACAAAGATTAATTCAAGCTTTCATGTTATCTACTGGGCACAATCAGAGAGGAAGGTGGGAGGATGGAGAGAGAGAGAATGAGAGAAAGAAAGCTTTCCCCCCTAACATCAGATATAAAACCTCTGGAGGAGTCCAGACTAGGTCGTTGGTGTACCAGGTTTAATCTCTCAGTTGTTCACACATACCCACCAGATGCTCAGCAAGTTACTAAGACCTGGTAATTTTACAGCAAAGCAACAGTTACTCACATTTCTTCCAGCTTCTGGCACTGGTGAAAACTGGGCAGTTTCTCAATGTGATTGTGTGAGAGCTCACTGTGTGGAAAATAACAAAGGTTAGAACAAAGTCAGCCTTCTTAAAGGCCCTCTTGGCATGTATGTGGTACAGAGGAAGGGAGTGGATGACCTCAGGCTATGCAGCTGGGGAAGCAGGAAACCCCACAGACAGGTAAGTCTGCCTTATGCCCAACTGATGCTTGGCACTGCTCCTTTTATTCATTTCTTTATCCGGTTTCTGGTATTATTCCTTGATTACCCCAATCCACTTCTTCTTAACTTGTCTTTTTATTACACCCAGTTTAATAAAAAGCCAGAGCTATAAGCAACTCTTATTTGGTGTTTCTCTAAGACAGTAGAGGGCTTTGCAGCCCTTCAGTTATTGCTTCCCAATAGTTCCTAATAGCCCAAATATTAAGGGTTGGGTTATAGTTCAGCAACAAGTGGAAAGCTACAAGTTTTCCACCACTGCTTTAGAAGCTGACAAACACATGTTGTCCCCCACATGTAAGAGTAGCATAAAATATGCTTTCACACTGCTTTTATTTATGTATGGCATTTCTGAGTGATGTTCAAAAGAACATAGCTTAAAAACAATAGAACAAATAAAAAACCCTTCAGCAGGGGCAAATCCCAAATACTAATAAGTGTGATGCCATTATATCACTTTAAATGGATTTGTTTGTGAGCTGGGAATGTTCAAGTGCTAGAGTCTTATTCTACAGCCCATATTTCTCAATTGCAGCAGCATCTCCTTCAACTTGCATCAAAGCATATTTTATTTCAATCATGGATTTTTTCTCTCTACCCCCCCCCCCCCCCCAGTTTTTTTGCATTCAGGATCCTCAATTTATGCAAGCAACCTGAAAAAGGACACAGATGTAATCACACAGTTCCCTTGTTATCAGTTCCTGGAATGGAGAAAGGAGCAAAATGAAACAGTTGCCATGACTGTGCAAAAGCACTTTCATGTCTGACTTGCTCAACAAGAGGATCTATGGATGGTGTATTGGTAATAAAGACAACTCCCCAAAGCCTGAAGAAAGTAAAATGTGCTTATAACTCACAGAACTCGCAGGCTGGCCAACTGCTGACACATCCCTCCAGGAAGCAAACGGATTCCAGCCTGGGTCAAAGTCCTGCAGGAGAGAAAAAGAGTGCATCACCCTTTGCAGTGAGGCTTCAGCAGTGGGAAGACTGCTGAATGAATGATTGGAGTTACATTAAAAGAGATTTACCACGTAGCCTGTGAATATCTCCTTGACATAATTGCACAATTTCCAAGACTATAATGCATTCATTTATTTGAAGGAAATTAAGGAAACAACACAGAGATGAGTTGGAAAGTTTTCCTTAGATTTTCCCCCGTTTCTAAACTCACATAATCCTCTGTTATCCCAGTAGAAAAATGAAACAGAGAAATTGATATATAATTGGTTCAACAGCTGTTCTTATGTAAAACAATGCAGAATAATGGTATTTTTCCAGCTATAGGAAGATATAAAGATTTATGTGATGGCATTGCTAAAGGAGCTGTGCAAACATGCTTTATTAGTTTTCCACTTTCCTGAATGATTATGTTTTTTGGAACAGGAATGGGGAAACTATGGTTCTCCAGATGTTGCTGAACTAAAATTCCCGGCTGTCCCAACCAGCATTGCAGGGGTAAGGAATGCTGGGAGATGTAATTCAGCAACATCAGCAGGCAGTATTATTTTAGAGTGCTGTTATAGTAGTGTGTGATGAGTTAGCATCCGATATCAAATGGGAGCTATACACAGTTAGGTTGCTTCTTTAGCAGAATAGAAATCTAATTAGGCAAAGTATGTATTTTTGGTCAGAAATGAGGACATTGCCAGTATCTTTATGCCTTAGAAAACAGTGACATAGCACAGTCACCCACATGCACACACAGCATCCACAGCAAAGCACAATGATACCAAAATGACAATATGAGTGCGGTGACATCATTATGCAAATGCTGTGATTAAGTCCTCGCATCCTGATGTCTGATGCAAATCTCATAACTGGCAGCATTTTCATGAGGATGTTCTCACACACGTTTTATCGTTTCCCCTTCCTCCCCCCGCTCTGGGACTCTCGTGCACAGAGGCATCCATAGGAGGGGAAGGCACAGATGAAGGCACTGCAATGTCATGACACAAACTCTGCCCCTTATGCACACTATCTCAGTATGAAAGAACAGAGCTTGGGTTGTGACATCACAATGCATATTTCACCATTTTGTCATCATCAAGATTAGTACAGATGCCTATGATACTACTGTAAGCATAACTGGGAGAGATTGGGGATCAGTGAGAAGCCCTGAATTTTATGGCTCTATTTCTTACATAATCTGGAGTACAGGATTCCCAGCAAATGCTTTCTCTGGAATAGCCTGGATGTTGTTGTTATGGAAGCCCCTGTTAAACACACACACAAACAAAAATGCTAGGATGGTTAAAAGAAACAGAATAGGAGTATTCTTTTATCTTTTGTGTCACTAGAAGCTGACACAGATCATGTTTCCCACCTGCATGAACATGCAACCATATTAATAATTTTATTTTATTTGTCAAACTATTATTTCATATATCCTGCATGAAAACAAAAGTTGTGTTTTAATCCTCCAGCTACTCCATGATATATGTGTGTCTGTGTCTATAGTTTATGGGATGGAAACATGGAATGAAAACTGCAAACCAATTACCAAATTCAGCTTTTTACTAAATCTGAATTAGAGCAATTGTCTAATATCATATGGCAATCAGAAGTTATAACATTAGAATATGCATTGTCAAGCACAAGAGACATCCTCTGTGCTCAAAGAAGCCAACAATGTAAAGTTGAGAGTCTGTATCTGTATTCTGGGAGGAGTGTAATTTCATGTCACCAAGGCAACCAAAGTATTCCAGTTGTGTGGAATGCAGAAACTGGAAGCGTCATCCACCAAATTAGGAGCATGTGGATACACCTTAATGACTGGGAAATCTACTCATAATGCACGCATCTTGCTTGGGATGTCACAAATCGTCCACGTCATAAAAGAATGAATGGACTTCAGTGAGGTGGAAAACAGGAGAATTCCACTGAAAGTAATAATTAGAAGCCCAAAACTTTCACTGGGGGCAGAAAAACAGCAGGAGCAGTAAAAATTAGCCAAGCAAAAAGGAAAAAGAAAAGTATACCCCTGTTAGTGCTGTGTGTTTTTAACAGCTGTATCCAGACTTATAAGTGTGCACCTATGTCATCACTGGGGTCAAAGCCATTGTTAATAAAGCCCACAGCAGTTTCCCTGCTGGTAATTACCAGTATGGAAATTTTATAATACACTAATGATGTCTGTGAAACATTTACTGCCATGCTGGAGAGGATCAGGCAGAATTATGGAGAAATGGTGAAAGAATGCACATTAGGGCTTGGTATGGTAGTTCTGCCCACATTAGAGCTGAGCCCAAATGATCCGTTTGAACATTATTCCTACAGAAAGCACAAAAAATGTCTTACAGCTCTTGAAGTCGACTGAGTGACTTAATCGCCATTGGGAATTCCACCAACTCATTATAATTTAGGTCCCTGGGAGGAAAAAAGGCAAATCAACATTAAGAATCTTTAAAAAGTTCACCAAAGTTTATGATATTGCAAAGGGTTAGGAACAGATGAGCTTTTCAGAATCATTCTGTCACATGACTAGAAAACATGACGTATCAAAGAAATGATGTGAGGTTCATCTGATCTGGGTCCAAGCAGCCTCCAATCTCCTGGGGAGATTGCTTTTTTGGCTCCATAACAATTGTACCTGGTGTCTTCTCTCAGATGTGTGCAGGCTGCCATTTTAGCTTAATCTAACATTTTAGTGTCCTGCCCTACCCTCATTATTGTCCTAAAATATCTGTAAAGCTGAAGGAAAATACTTTTTTCCCCCCAGTCTGGCAGCCTCCAAGTTTGTTGAAAACACACCTGGCTGAAGATTTTTGGAACAGTAGTTCAACACATTTGGGGGACACCAGGTCAGCGAAGGCTGCTTTAGTGCATGTATAAATATTATACTTTCTTCACAGCTTGCTCTGCTTTGCCTGGTTTCCGACAGCAGCAAGAGCAGCCCTGAAGCTAGTACAGCAGCCTCTACTCAAAGTATTTGCTGCCAGGATAAGTGATGTATGACAACTTTAAATACATGTAAAGAGTGCAGCTGCCATTCTAATAACCCTTAATTTACTTACCCTGGTTGACAGACAGGAATTTGACACATTTTCCAAAAGAGATGAAAGTCTAAAAATATGTTGCTTCCTCATTAGAAGTGTCATGTGTGAACTAGTTCCTGGATCTTAGAAAAAGGGCAGAATACCCAAACTGTGATAAATACCTTTTCATACATTCCTACCTTTAATTGCTACTACATGAGCATATAAAATCGCCCAAAGGATGTTCTAAGGATGGTGATGCTGGAGCCATGACACATTTATCATATATTATCATATGAATTAGTGTCACTAAATATTTAAGGTGAAAATGAGATTTAATATCATGGTCTGTTTGTAATAAGATTCTCAATATTAATACTTTTTTTTTGTGGTCAGAGTGTGCACCCATACCATCATTTGTGGATTAGAATTAATCCAGATTTCAGTAGAGAGGGTTCCCCACTATTCTATTGTTAAGATAGTGGGCTAATGCAAATTAAAATATTGTTTTCAGTAGTATAAAAGCGTATCAAAGTCATAATAATAGTTTTATCTTTGGGCTTAGGAATGTATGCAACAAAATTACTTAATTACAATTTCCTTGGCATGTACCACTTCAGTTCCAGGTACTTCTTCCCTATGCCATAAGTGTTCTTTACATGGGAGTAAAAAGCTGGTACAAAGTTAGCAAATTCCAAAGGTGCTTGACATTGCTAGGTTAGCACCATTTCAGATAAAGTTTTTATAATAACTTGTAAGGAATCACAGCATGATGAAAATTGTTTTGTTACAGGACAATATACCTGATGGCATGTTAATAGATCCCAAGATAGATAGATAGATAGATAGATAGATAGATAGATAGATAGATAGATAGGAATTAAATGGAGTTTGCCATCTAATGCATAGCAATGGCCACTTGTAGATACTTCCAGCTCCACTCAAGTAGTGCCTTGTAATTATCCTGTATCTCTTCTGTGCTCTTCTATCCAATGCAATAGTATCTATTTAAAATCCAGAGACCCCAGTTAAACACCGCAGTAAGTATACCTAAGATGACTGATTTCATTGAGAGTAAATGAAGCAAATATTAATTTTTTGTTAGACTGAGGCCAGAAAAATTTTCTAGAACAGCTTTCCTCTGTGGCCACAGTTGAAATACTTGGACTTGCAGTCCCATCATACTTGAGAGTCAGAAGATTGGGGAAAACTGCCATTGATCTCTTAGTATCAGTCTTCTGTGATACACTTTTGATTACAAACTTCTGTACTGCACAGCATTTCTACAAGAGGCACAAGGATCACCTCAGTTCTTGGATCAACATGGATCGAAGGCAATAAAAGAGACTGACAAAAACAAAATAGCTAGATCCTATCACTGATGACATAAGCAGAAGCTTACAAGAACTCAGAGAAAGAGTTACTGACAGATAATCCTGACAAAATAATGTCCATCAGGTCACAAAGAGTCAGAAGTAATTGAACAATGCTTGCCTATCTTTACAATTAAGTTTCAGACATGGAAACCCTCCGTTTTAAACCCTGTTTATGAGATCAGCCTAAGCAATGCATATTGTTAGAAAGATATGATGATAAATCTTCCATTGTTATGCTCCCAAATGGTTAGGCATTGGTGATAACAGTAAATCCTCCATCAGTTTGATTGAAGTATTCCAATTATAAAGAAATGTTTCTATTGCTGTTTGAACTTTCCTCATGTCCCATCATAACTCCACAAATGGTGGTGGGCGAGAGTTAAGCCTGAGGGAAAATGGGAGATGAGGAATGAGTGCAAAGCAGCTAGAGAAGACATTTTTTTTTAATCCATTCGATTGTGCCCAATTCTTGGAGACTGCCTGGACAAATCCCTGCAGTTTTCTTGGCAAGGTTTTTCAGAAGTGGTTTGCCATTGCCTCTTTCCTAGGGCTGAGAGAAAGTGACTGGCCCAAGGTCACCCAGCTGGCTTTGTGCCTAGGCAGGACTAGAACTCACAGTCTCCTGGTTTCTAGCCTGATGCCTTAACCATTACACCAGACTGGCTCTCAGAGAAGACAAAAGGAACATTAAAAAAAAAAAAAAGACTGTGATGACTCAAAGGCAGCCCTAAATGAGAGGAAGATGCAGTGGTCCACCAGAATGAAGGGATTTGGGATCAGAGAGAAGAGTCTAACAACTCAGGAGTGAGGATTAGAAAAGGCAATGGCCCTAGAAAATGAGTAGTAAAAGAAAGTATATGAGAAGGGGAGGGGAACCCAGAAATATAAAACAAAAAAACTGCATTAGGTTGCAATTGCTGGTAGCTTGCTAAATTGAAGTTTTCAGAATCAGTACAATTTCAAACAATGAATATGTGGAGCTATAAAATATAAGATATCCATATATCTAGTTCTATAATGAGAGTAATGTTAAGCAGGGTCTTCCATGAATCCAAGGAAACTGGCGGCCCTTGCTATGATCTATTGTAGAAATGGTAGAGAACACAACACATTACTTGACAATGAATATAATTAGCACAACTCCTCTTTTTTTGTTTTTGTACTTCCTCTTTAAAGTGCTCTGATCCAACACCATTTTTTTTTTAATGATGATTGTAATTTTGGCTTGCCTATCTAGTAGAATACATGTACCTACAAGAATAGTTCTTCCTCCATAAATACTGGCATTCTTTACAATGTTGAGAGCAAATCTGAATAAAGCCTGTGCTTGGCTGAGATAGAATATATTGTATTTTAAACAGATCTGTCTGGAAAAAGGAGCCATCACTGAATTTAGTCTGCAAATGCATTTCCTGGCAAAGTTAAGTTATACCAGATACAAACAATCTGTTTGTACAACAAAAGAACTTTCTCACAGATTACTCTTACAAATACTAATGTTGGGCAGGGCAAAATATCAATGCTATTTATGAAGCCTTTGAGGTTTAAGCACGTGCACTCAAAGAAAGTTGAATGAATACAACTGCAGAATGGAAAGAAATAAGTGTTAATACTGGAGGAATATTGACACAGAGAAGACCAGCATATGCCACTGTAAAAGTTGAGAGAAGAATGGCATAGGTACAACAGAAAGCAAGAGAGAGAATACATTTAGGCAAGAAAAAAACCTTACTTTAAGAACTTGCTAAGGCTTAAAACTTACATTCATGCAGAATGTATTTTAAAGTATGTGAAACAGAATTTGAAAAGTAACTACCCTAGGGAGAGTGTGTTTCCTTTGCTAATGAGGATTCAAAGCCTGCATTTCCCCCATATTTACTTTCTGGTGGTGATTATGTTATTTCTTTTGTTATAATGGCTTGCTACATTTAAGATTTTTTGCAATAATGTTTTACTTTTGTCAAGATAATTTCTAGGGAAAAAGGATATTATAGCACAAATCTGATTGAAACTATTTCCCCAGATTTACAATACTTTTACTATACTCAATTCAGTAGGATTCCCCCTATGTCAGCCTTCCCTAAATTTGTGTCCTCCACATGTATTGGATTACAAATCTGAGAATGCTCAAGAAACATCTGGAGAAGATAATTTTATGGGAGGCTGCTCACAGTAAAACCTTGCCATTGAAAACTGAGCCAGGGACATTTCTCTATAGCTACTACTGTGGAACTGATGACTTCACAAGGTCATTGTGTACAATAACAATAGCAACAATATTGAGTTATTTATGGGCTGAAGTAAAGATACTTTGGGCTATTAAATAAATGTTTAAACTGAAATATATTACCTATGGCAGCAGTGTAATATCATGCAACATGCAGGATGTTAGCTTTGGCAGGTTATTCCCCATATTTCATAATATTTCTGAAAGAGACACTGTTCTAGGTTTGCTAATTCCTTCAGGCTGTGCAAGTAGACTTTTTCTAGCTGTGAGATCTCCTCTGCTTTTTTATTACAATCCCCACGTCCACTCAAGAGCAGCAAATTAAAAATGATGGTTCACAGGTAAGGACATATATAATTCAGACAAAAGAAGAGGGTACCTCTAAGCCAGTGTTGTCCAAACTTGGCCACTTTAAGATGAGTGGACTTCAACTCCCAGAATTCCCCAGCCAGCCATGGGGAATTCTGGGAGCTGAAGTCCACTCATCTTAAAGTGGCCAAGTTTGGACAACACTGCTCTAAGCTCAAACCCAGCCAAGGAATCACAACTATGCTTATAATTCTTTCTCACAAAAATCAAGCCTTGTTTCTCTGATGACATTTTCTTTGTTTCAATAGTTTAATTGTGGAGGTAGAGGTAGAGAAAATCTAGGCTTGCTGTTGGCATTATTGGACAATTGGGAATAATAAAAAATCTCATTTTCCACAACAAACCACCAAGAGATTTTTCACTAATCCCTGAATTGATTAGCCTTTTGCTGATCCATGAACATCCAAAGCTGATATGTGAATGAACAATTAAGAAATCTACTGTGGGAGTTTTCTAGATAGATTTGGGAACTTAGCCAGATCACCATTTCAAGTTTTCATTTAAATCAATATAGGCTCAGTTCCTTTTTTTTTTTTTTTTAACGTTAACAGTTCTCTACATTTCAAACTATCATTCCTACTGTGCAGATACTGTTTCTTCAGACCCTATATTATGCTGTTACTAGGAAAATACAGTTCTCTCTCTGGCCAGTGCTGACCTCAGTTTGGAAGGTGACTGAAAGATTATCACAGGTGTCAACTGGATGGTACCTGTGATACTATTTAAGTGAGCTAGCTGGGAATTATGGGAGTTAAAATCCAATATATGCAAGGAGGATACCAAATTATCAAAATCTGAATTTGGTTCAATAATTTGATCCTCTGGCACCTCTTACTAACATTATACTTTTTTATTTTACCTTTTAAAAATATTATGTGTTGAATACACAGACCTTCTTTCAACATCAGAATCAAGAAAATATTCATGGAATAAAATAAATCAAGAAGAGGAAAATGAGGAACACTGGCACCCTCCCCCCAGCCCAAAAAAGAAGACTTTGTTCTCCCCTTAGCCAGACAACTTAAACTAGAAGTAAAAAAGCATATGAAAAGAGGCTACTACTACCCATACCAACAGCCTTCTGGAGCTCAGTCATACTGCCAAAAATAATGGGGAATGGGTGTGAGAGGCACGACCATAAACTTCTATGCAAATGTACAGCCGTCCAGTCAGGTTTTGCACCTAGTATAGCTTTTAAAATTGAAACCTTTTAACATTTCTCCCTTTCTCCTGGAAAAGCAACATGCCAACTGAAGTTATTATTGCTCTGGAAAACTTCCATGGACTCATATTTAGAACACCAATCTGTGTTTACTTAGGAGTAAAAGTAAATTGGCAGTAGCAAAATGATGATTGCTGGTTTAGGCTGCTAGAGTGATTAGCCTGAACCAACAACACAGCTAGAATCTATTAATAACTTGTGAGGGGGCAGAAAAAGGGAAAATAAGAATAAGAAATAAGAAAGGGAGCAAGAGACGATGAAAGGGGAACAGATAGTTTCAGCTTAGTTTTTGGCCTATTAGAAGTTCGTGGTTCTGCATAGGAAGCCAAGGCGAAACTGCATGGAATGGAAACATCATTTCTTCCATAGAACACCACACATTTGCAGCTAATAAACCTACAGATGCCATGAGATCAGACATTAGGGCTGGAACCTTTCTGGTTATTTTTATCCTGTTCCAAGTTCCTTCCAGGAATTTAAGCTGTCATTGTCACTCTGTGACTGTCCCAGACGAAGAAAGGGCTCCTTAGTACTTCCATACTCTTTCAGAGAGCATTATTTTTGTGATGTTGGCTATTTTTTCTCCTAAAGCTACTAAATATTTTGACTGGTTTTCTGAGTCTTCCTGGAAATATTAAGTGGACACTTTTGGGGAGTGATAGAAATGATCAACATTCAAATACTGCAAAACAATAAGAGAGTACAATACTATATACATAAACACAAACAATAGAATTGAAAATGAAATGTCAGCTTTATAGAGGGAAATACTATAGAAATTTGCCCAAATCAAAGTCAATTTTGTAAGAAGATTCACTGGCTGAATTATGGTAGGGATGGCCAATCTGCACATCACAATAAGTCAGAATTTTGTCTTATTGAGACTGTTGTTGTTGTTCAGTCGTTAAGTCGTGTCCGACTCTTCGTGACCCCATGAACCATATTGCGCCAGGCCTTCCTGTCCTTCACTGCCTCCCTGAGTTTGCTCAGTTTCATGCTCATTGCTTCAGTGATGCTATCTAACCATCTCATCCTCTGCCGTCCTCTTCTCCTTTTGCCTTCAATCTTTCCCAGCATCAGGGTCTTTTCCAAAGAGTCCTCTCTTCGCATTAGGTGACCAAAGTATCTGAGCTTGAGCTTCATTATCAATCCTTCCAATGAGCAATCAGGGTTGATTTCCTTTAAGATTGACTGGTTTGACCTCCTAGCAGTCCAGGGGACTCTTAAGAGTCTTCTCCAGCACCACAGTTCAAAGGCATCAATTCTTCGGCGTTCAGCCTTCTTTATGGTCCAGCTCTCACAGCCATACATTACTACTGGAAAAACCATAGCTTTGACTATGCGGATCTTTGTCGGCAAGGTGACGTCTCTGCTTTTTAATATGCTATCTAGGTTTGCCATAGCTTTCCTCCCAAGGAGCAAGCGTCTCTTAATTTCATGGCTGCAGTCTCCATCTGCGGTGATCTTCGAGCCCAAATAAATGAAGTCTGTTACTGCTTCCATTTCTACCCCTTCTATTTGCCAGGAATTGATGGGCCCAGATGCCATGATCTTAGTTTTTTTAATGTTGAGTTTCAAGCCAGCTTTTGCACTCTCCTCTTTCACCCTCATCAAGAGGCTCTTTAGTTCTTCTTCACTTTCTGCCATTAGGGTGGTATCATCTGCATATCTGAGGTTGTTGATATTTCTCCCTGCAATCTTTATTCCGGCTTGTGATTCTTCCAGCCTGGCATTTCTCATGATGTACTCTGCATATAGGTTAAATAAGCAGGGTGACAGTATACAGCCTTGTCGTACTCCTTTCCCTATTTTGAACCAATCGGTTGTTCCATGACCGGTTCTAACTGTTGCTTCTTGGCCCGCGTACAGATTTCTCAGGAGACAGGTAAGGTGGTCTGGTACCCCCATCTCTTTAAGAATTTGCCACAGTTTGTTGTGATCCACACAATCAAAGGCTTTTGCATAGTCAATGAAGCAGAAGTAGATGTTTTTCTGGAACTCTCGTGCTTTCTCCATGATCCAGCGAATGTTGGCAATTTGATCTCTTGTTCCTCTGCCTCTTCGAAACCCAGCTTGTACATCCGGTAGTTCTTGGTTCACGTACTGCTGAAGCCTAGCTTGTAGGATTTTGAGCATAACCTTGCTAGCATGTGAAATGAGTGCAATTGTGCGATAGTTTGAGCATTCTTTGGCATTGCCCTTCTTTGGAATTGGAACATAAACTGACCTTTTCCAATCCTGTGGCCACTGTTGCGTTTTCCAAACTTGCTGGCATATTGAGTGCAGCACTTTAACAGCATCGTCTTTTAGTATTTTAAATAACTCAGCTGGAATACTGTCATCTCCACTAGCTTTGTTGTTAGCAATGCTTCCTAAGGCCCACTTGACTTCACTCTCTAGGATGTCCGGCTCAAGGTCAGTGACCACACCAGTATGGACATCAGGGACATTAAGATCTTTCTTGTATAGTTCTTCTGTGTATTCTTGCCACCTCTTTTTAATCTCTTCTGCTTCTGTTAGGTCCCTGCCTTTTTTGTCCTTTATCATGCCCATCTTTGCACTAAACGTTCCTTTGATATCTCCAATTTTCTTGAAGAGATCTCTAGTCTTTCCCATTCTATTGTTTTCTTCAATTTCTTTGCATTGTTCATTTAAGAAGGCCTTCTTATCTCTCCTTGCTGTTCTCTGGAAATCTGCATTCAGTTGCTTATATCTTTCCCTTTCACCCTTGCTTTTCGCATTCCTTCTTTCCACAGCTATTTGTAAAGCCTCATCAGATAGCCATTTTGCTTTCTTGCATTTCTTTTTCTTTGGGATGGTTTTAGTTGCTGCCTCCTGTACAATGTTACGGACCTCCGTCCATAGTTCTTCAGGCACTCTGTCTACCAAATCTAATCCTCTAAATCTATTCATCACCTTCACTGTATACTCATAAGGAACATGATCTAAGTCATACCTGAGTGGTCTAGTGGTTTTCCCTACGTTCTTCAATTTAAGCCTAAATTTTGCAGTATGAAGCTCATGATCTGAGCCACAGTCAGCTCCTGGTCTTGTTTTTGCTGTCTGTATAGAGCTTCTCCATCTTTGACTGCAAAGTATATAATCAATCTGGTTTCGGTATTGACCGTCTGGTGATGTCCATGTGTAGAGTCGTCTCTTGTGTTGTTGGAAAAGAGTGTTTGCTATGACTAGTTTGTTCTCTTGACAGAACTCTATTAGCCTTTGCCCTGCTTCATTTTGTACTCCAAGGCCAAACTTGCCTGTTATTCCGATTACTCCTTGACTTCCTACTTTAGCATTCCAATCCCCTATGATGAAAAGGACATCTTTTTTTGGTGCTAGTTCTAGAAGGTGTTGTAGGTCTTCATAGAACTGGTCAACTTCAGCTTCTTTGGCATCAGTGGTTGGGGCATAGACTTGGATTACTGTGATGTTGAATGGTTTGCCCTGGATACGCACTGAGATCATTCTGTCGTTTTTGAGGTTGTAACCCATTACTGCCTTTCCCACTCTCTTATTGACTATGAGTGCAACTCCATTTCTTCTAAGGGTTTCTTGCCCACAGTAGTAGATATAATGGTCACCTGAATTAAATTCACCCATTCCCGTCCATTTCAATTCGCTGATTCCCAAGATGTCGATGTTTAATCTTGTCATCTCATGTTTGACCACATCCAGCTTGCCTTGGTTCATAGATCTTACATTCCAGGTACCTATACAATATTGTTCTTTACAGCATCGGACCTTCTTTTCGCTTCCAGATACATCCACAGCTGAACGTCCTTTCGGCTTTGGCCCAGCCGCTTCACTCTTTCTGGAGCTACTTGGAATTGCCCTCCTCTCTTCCCCAGTAGCATATTGGACACCTTCCGACCTGAGGGGCTCATCTTCCGGCGTCATATCTTTTAGCCTTTTAACATTGTCCATGGGGTTTTCTTGGCAAGAATACTGGAGTGGGTTGCCATTTCCTTCTCCAGTGGACCACATTTTGTCAGAACTCTCTGTCATGACCTGTCCGTCTTGGGTGGCCCTGCACGGTATAGCTCATGGCTTCACTGAGTTACGCAAGCCCCTTCGCCACGACAAGGCAGTGATCCATGAAGGGGTATTGAGACTGAGCAAGTGGCTACTTCTACTCTTGCCAGGAATATTAACGAAGACAGCTCTCAATACTGCCACTGTTTCCATTCACCGGTCCCTCAAAAGAAGTGTAAAGATGATCCATTACTATCTTCCCTCCCATTAAGATTGCAATGCTGAGAACAAGGAAGAAAGAATCTCTGCTCTACCATACCTCCATTCCACCAAAAATAAAAATAAAATGAATAGCTTGTACCCCTCCATCACTTTCTTATGACATGTTGTGCACATTTGTCAAGCTGTATGCAAGTAAATGAAATGAAATGAAATGAAATGCATCAAGCAGTTGCTGTGAAAGAGAAAGGCAAAGCTTTCAAATCACTTTTCCTTGAAAGAACTGCTAAGTGGCTGAAGCCTCAGAGAGGCCAGAGTTCTTATAAATAGGATACAAGCTATGCACAAGCTCCACAGAGCCACAGAGTTTCAAAGCAAGGGTTGGTTTTACAGCTCCAGAACACAATCAATGTTACAGGAATACAAAAGTCTAGAACTAGTTTCAAAATGGCACAGAGTTATTGGGTGGAAACATGCTCTATTCATGTTTTAATTTAGTGATATATCTTCTGCTGATAAGTCATAACTCTAATCCTAGCACAACTTCTAGCTTATCATACTGGCCTCTTAGGAGAGGATCACTCCAGGGAACCCTGTCTCAATCTGTTATGTTCAACAAATCATGGCAAAGCCTCTTGTTTTGCTTAGTGCTGTCTGCTGGTCAGAGAAGCCAAGTAAGAAGATGAGAAGAGTGTACATCACTGACCACAATTCAGAAGGATTTGAGTTGTGAAATAGGCCATAAGAATTAAATTATTTGAGAGGCATAAATATTATTTTGGCTGTTGCATTGGAACAAGAGATATAGGTTTTCTGTCATAGTAATATGGAGAAAATTTATATCCAAAAAGATTGTGATGGCATTCTGTCCTGTAGATGTCAACCATTTCTGTACAAGGCTGCAGCCTAGACTAATTAAGACTTCTTCCATCTCCTCACATTTGATTCAGATCTGGAACAAACCTACACTGTTCCCAAAAAGGTGTTAGTATCATTTCACAGGATCAAAGCTGTCTCCTCTGTCTGTTTCTCCAGGCATTCCCTCACACTAAGCTCTGTTCTCCAATGCTTCCTTGGAGTGTTTGTTCTCAGCTGAGGAAGCTTCTGAATTCCACGTGTTTTCAATTTTGGTTGAATTTATTTAACAAGTTGAAAGTAAATGTCAGGGAGCCAGACTCTCTTGAGGGTCCTTCACTATACAGATGCAAAACTCTAAAAGAAAGGTCTGAATGCAAGAAAAAACAAGCAGAGTTATAATTATTCAGAAAACAACTATGAAATTAATCATATGGGATGAAGTGGCACTCAGAACTATATATGTGGAGTGGATTTCCATGGAATATAGCACTCGGTTCATTTTATGTTATTTTCTGTTCTCTCTTTTTTGTAGTGTCCAAGAGAGTCATTGTTGGTCAAATCCTTACTGATACCATGCTATCAAGCTGACTCCTTGTTGTTCTTCAATGATGCATTAGATGATTTTTGGTAGGGCCAGAAAAAGCTAGAATGATTGTATGAAATCCTGAATATTTCTATATGAATAGTGAAGGCAATTTTATTTACTGCTGGTGAGAGTTCATTAATAGATAATAGTTTGTTTGTTTGTTTATTTATTTACCAAATAAATAGCTGCCCATCTCACAGAAAAGCAACTCTGGGCAGCTTACAACAATCCGAATCTACATTAATATAGCATTACAAATAGATGTCCTTCCCATTTACTGTAGAATGAAGGAATTAGGACACCAAAGGTAACATAAACTGATAGTTCAGGTTTTGAATCACTGCAAAACAAATGCTTTATTCCTAAATACTACTCTGGCTTCCTCTCAAAAGCATCAAAGTCATCCTGTCTCTGGGACTGGGAAGCAAGAGATCCTTGTTTGGAAAGATGTATTGAAGAACAGCATAAGTACCATAGAGCTGAATATGAAGCAAGCAAGAGGGAAAGTATAATTCCCATGTGCTTGAGTTATCTTAGTCAATGCCTCTCAGAAATCCAAGGCAATGAAAAGAACACAAGATGAAGAAGACAGAACATGTGCTTGAAACTTCTACTGCTTCTTGAACATGTGACAATTGCTAGAATATAACAGTGATGAAAATTCCTCAAGTATAACCCAAACTCCAAAGTACCTTCAGGAAAAGAGCACCTGCTTCTTCTCATGACCAACTTCACACAATAATCAATGAAATTATAATTCACTTCAGCTATGGATTGCAGCCTATCAGTAAGAAAAGACCAGAAATAAGATTTTTGTGAAGAAGAGGTTGTAAAGTGAAAGGAGCCACCTTACATGTGGATGGGACTGGGTTTTGTAGTGGAATTATGGCTTTTTAAAAATGCATCTATTTTAGAGCTTAGAATGGCAGGAAACTATAACTGTTGAGCAAAACTTTTCAGACTCAGGGACCAATTATATTTCATGTAAGTTAATTACATTAGTAAGTGAAAGAAGCAGCTAGCAGTTGGTCCAAATTCATCAGATATCACTCTTGTGTCCCACAAATGTGTTAGAAATCAATTTATGCAATCCCCAGCCAATATGCTGACCGGAGATTGTGGGAGCTGAGATCCAAAATATCTGGGGAGCACCAGGTTGGGGAAGAATAGCTCAATGAGGATGACAGAATAGTTCATTTAAGATGATACCTCAAAACCAACTTCAGCAACAGGTTTCTATTAATAACTATAAAATGTGTATGAAACAATATTAATAACATAACTGATCCTACAATAAATGTGATCCTGTGAACGATACAGCAGTCATGTTCCTCACACATAAACTCTTCCTTTGGGACACGGACATTCATTACCCATCAAGAAAGTTGAAACAGAAGTTAATTCTTTTAGACTTTAAACTGAAAGCACCCTGTCATTTTCCATCGGTTATTCGGAAACAAACACATTCCTTCACAATTTATATCCAAGGTCACAAACTACTAAAAAACAGAACTGGATTCACATTCAACAGCTGGCACTTCAGTCCTTGAAGCTATGTCCTGTGGAAAGCCTATTCAGAGCTTGGGATATAACTTCAGTGGATGGCTTAATCCAAACATCCAGTGCTTTGAAAAACTGGAGAACTGGCACAGGCTGGGAAATTTCAGAGCTGAATCAACCTTTAATCATTTCTGTATATGTTTTATAATAGGGCTTTTGCTTTTGAAAATTCTACCCCTGTACAGTCTTCCTTGATTTGCCCACGTTGCCATTTTTCCTTTGGCAGATTTACATTTCTGTTTTTATCTCAAATGTCTGCACTTCCAGTATTTTTCCTTAATGTTAGAATACCGTCTCAGCAGCATACCTGCATCCAATATCTCATTAAGAAACAAGCAGACAGGATCTTTAAGATACAAGTGGACAAGAACCCACTCTTCATTTGTAGACAAACAAAATGTATGAATACAGGCATGGCCACATATTTTCTGCTCCAGTTAAAGGTAAGCAGATATCAGGATAACAATAACTATATTGTCAATAGTGCTGGACAACCAGGCCAGGCCAGGGCTTTAAAATCCAGAGAACTCCCAAATCCATATCCCCACGATTATTTTCTTTCTTAACAAAACCAACAAAGGTATCGTTCTTCCCCCTTCCTTTCGTCTCCTCTTCCTAAAATACATTAAAATGCTTTTGAAAGTTATAGGAAAGAAAAAATAAAGGTGCCATGTTGCTATAAATGTGGAATGGATGAAAGGAAGAAGAGGCAAACATAAAGATGCTCAAAATGGGAAGAGAAAAATAATTGGGAGGAGGAGAATCGAGACGTCTATATGGCTCCTCCCAGAAAGCATCTTGCTTGAGGCTTTCTGGCAACAACAATGCATATATGATACTTCTGGCTCCAACCAAAAGTCAATTCTTAAGCAATAAAAAGCCTGATCAAGGAATCAGTAGGGAATCCTGCCATACCACCCACTTTTATATTACATTATTTGCTTTAGGACTGCTTACATAAATAGGTCTTCAAACTGCACACATGAAGATTGCCAGGGCTCCAGGCATGAAATACCTCAAGTATGCAACTTTTTAGAAATAGATTAATTGTTCAAAAACAAAATGTTCTCTTTGTCTTCACAGCCAGCTCTCCCCACAGCTTATTTGTGTAATAGTGCCAAATCACATAGTGCTAACACCATAATTGTAACAGAAGCCATAACCAACCCATGAAAAACCTATTATGTAATTTATTCTCAGGTAAGTTGGTATGCGTCTCATTTGAAGAGCAATCCTAGGTGGGGTGGGGTGGAAGCGGCAGAAGGCCTGCCATTTCTCAAGCCTGATTTTGTGTACTGCATGGGACAGAGGCATCTTTTCTTCATTTTGCTAGTATTTTTAAATGCTATTTTCATTTCATTTCATAGGCAAGAGCTTTGGTCCTATGAACTCAGAGGGAAATAGGTCTTGAAAGCAGTGAATCCAAAGTGCCTTATCCTGATGTCCAAGTTGTGCCCTACAATGGCTGATGATGGTTAAGATTTATGAATTTTATAGGAGAATCTCATTGGCCTCTGTAGAAACTTGCTGGCATAGGGTCATTTCTACATCATTCCCACTTAGGCATGACATTTGGCCTGTCCCCATCGCCAGTACTGATCCTGCTTCTATTAATTGTGTCTGTTTCAGATCAGTGCAGTCACCCAACTTCTTTCCAAAATAATGTCTGAGAAAGCCTAACAGATTTTATATGGATTGAAGCTATGTTTGGACAGCGTCAATATAAGGAGGAAAATACTACTTTAACACCAGCACACTTAAAGGATGATTAAGGCTAGGGATGAGATAAAGACAAAGTTGCTGTCTTTCAGGAAAACCTTTTAAAAATGGATTTGATATTAGATAATTTAATTGTTCTTGTATTTATGGTGTTTCCTGACAAAGTGTTTAATGTTGTTTTGCTGTTATTACTAGTTTACTGGCTTTTCTTTCTTTTTCTTTTTAAAATGTGTTTATTAATCTATTGTACTTCACATAGAGTGGCTTCAGTGATATAAGTGGCTTATAAATTGATCAAATAAACAAACTAATAAATAAAACCATAGGGATACCGCAGGAAAAACATGTTGCCTGAGCATATTTGTGCTGTGGTTGGATTCAAGTGGGGAAAGCACCTGTAGCAACTACTTCAGGATGTTTTGCTTACACTTAGTAGCATGTTTTTATTACAAGAACTAGCAAATAAGATCCAGGATGCAAAGAACACAAAATTCAGGATACAGTGCAAATAATCTTACAATGTAAGATTACTCAAAATAGACATATACAACTAGATGTTGGAAAAGTATACTTGCATTTTGAAGGTGACAAACAGTCCCAATATTTAGTGCTACTCCTTCTCACTTGGCTCATTTTTCTATCATCTTCATCACATTAAAAAAAAAAGTTTGAAACTATGCACCCAGAAACAAGAAAAAAATTAAGATTATGAGGAACAAGCCCCAAAGCTTAAAGTAGAAGGTCAGAATAACAATTACAGATTCTGCAAATATGTACTGTAGAATGAGGCTCCCGAGTGAGGACCTATGGCAGCTTAGACATCCGTGTGAGCTGTCAGTAAGCGGGGACAGCATCATGGTGAAATCGGCGGCCAGTCAGGTTCTGGCTGACAAAAATCTCTCCAGAAAGAAGAAGAGATCAGGGGAACCTATTTGTGCTCTGGAGAGCTGCTCCTTGTGAGGAAACCACAGGAACTGTGTTCTTGTGATCAATCACGAGGTGAGCAGCTTGGGAGCTGAGGGATTATCAACACGCCCTTAACTGCTGTGCAGTCTTTATGGACAAATGACCGGCAAAAGCCTCACTTTCTTAAACACCTTTGGAATCAATTAATCTACAACCTAAGAGAGATATTCTGAATGGCAGGGAAGATCAAAGACTCTCAGTGAGTTGCCTTCTTTTTGGAATTAAGAAGAGGAAAAAAATGCTATCTTAAAGGACTTTAATTTAAAAGCAAAAAGCTTAACAAAATTGTGATTCAAGAAAGTTTTAAATGGTTAAAGAGGACAGTAATTTTAGAAAACAGAATAATATATATTTTTTCTGATGAAAGTGCTTTTGAAAATAGCAACATTAATTAGACAAACAGACCAGACCTTTGTGGGAATGCTGATTGTTTATTATTAAGGACATTAGATAAGTGGTGGATTTAACAAAATAAGAAGATAAAGGTAATATGAGCTAAACTATGTGATTGTAATTACAGAGAACTAATTAGGACTAAAGTGTTAAAGACAGAGAAAAGCAAAACAAAAAAAAAAGGAGAAGCCTGCCTTTTACTTTCATGATAGAAATTGACATACTTTCACTTTCTCATAATGACAATCACAAGAAAAGCTGCCAAATTAGGAGAACAATGGAGAGATTCAGTAGAACAACTTACAGATAAGGGCATTTCACCAGATTTGCAGAAAATGTTTGAAGAATTTGGCAAAAAAATGACTATGATAGTTGCCAATAGTTTGGATGCTTTTAAAAAGGAAATGGAAGAAGGATTTGTAGGCATAAAAAAGGATATGAAAAAAGAGAACCCCTGCTGTAGGGCAATTGGCTGGAGACCTAAAACAAATTACTGATGAAGTGGAAATTTTGTAAAGTAAGACAGAATTTATAAATAGAGAGATGGAGAAGGATTTGGACAATTTGGCTTACTGGAGTTGAGAGAAAATGAATTTTGTTTAAGATTTGGAGTGATTCCAGAAGGACATAGAGAAGATTTTGGACAAAAGATTGTTAAGTCTTTGTCCAATTTCTTGAATTGGGAGGAAGATGACACTGAGGCAGAGATTGATAAAGTTTATAGGATTAATATACATTTTGCAAAATTAAGAAATGTTCCAAGGGATGTTCTTGTGTACTTTATCAGGAAGAAGACTAGAGATCAACTTTTGCAGCAGCATTTTAATACTAGATTGAGGATTGATAATACAGATGTAATTGTACTTAAGGAAATCCCACTTAGAATATTACATAAGAGAAAAGAGTGTTTTTTTCCGACAAACTTAAACAGAATAAAATTCCATTTAGATGGGATAAGTTGGAAGGGGTGATTTTTACTTTTAAACAGCAGATATTCAGACTGAACTCTGTGCAGAAAGCAGGAGATTTTTGGAAAGTTTTAAAGAAGATTTGGAGGAAATACTAATGGAACTGACAATGACAGATGTGACCAAACAAATGCAACAACAGACACAATGAGACACTGAAGGGGATTCCACATTGGGTGCTACGGGTATTGACTTTTCTAAAATCTTTTTTTCTCTTTGGAGGAGAATTTGCTCCACTTGTATTCCATTATAAATACTTAACATGGAATATAAATGGAGCAAATGCTCCTCAAAAGAGAAAAAAAAAAAATTATTTGAAAAAGTTAAAACAAGATGTGATTTGCTTACAAGAAAAACATATTAGGAAAAAATATATAAAATATTTGAGTCACAAAAATCTGGGTGACGAATTTATTTCAGTAGGAATGAAAAAAAGGAGTTGTTTTGTATATAAATCATCAGCTATACCCAAGACTCATATTGGCTAATGATCATGGCAGATATGTTGGGGTGGAAGTTAATCTACAGGGCGCTAAGACTTTGAAACTGGAACTTTATGCCCCAAATGAAGATAAAACAGCATTTTATAAAGAACTTAAGGACAAATTATTGGATTTTTTGTATGAAAATTGGTGTCTCCTGTGAGATTAGAATGGAGTGGTTTCCCCACAAGAAGATGGAACTTCTGAGAAAAATATAACAAATATACAAGGTAAACTATCAAAAAACAATTTTTTTTTAATTTAATGGATAATTTGGAGCTTGATGCATGGAGATATAAAAATGGAGACTCAAAAGAATATACTTATTTTTCTGAAAGACATAGATCTTTTTCAAGAATAGAAATGATTTGGATTTCTAAGACTTTGGCTATTAATGCTCACAAAGTAAAGACATTACCAAATACTTTTTCAGATCACAATCCAGTGACTTTAACTTTCAAAAGGAAAAATGCATTTTTAGGTGGAGGTTGAATGAGATTTTGTTACAGAAGGAAACAGTAGTGGAGGATTGCAAAAAGAAGTTAAAAGATTTTTTTGAGAATAATCTTAATAAAGGTACAGAAGTAAGGATGGTTCAGGATGCAAGTAAAGCCTTTATAAGAGGATATTTTATGCATATCCTCTTAAGTTCATAATAGTGAACTTAAAAAGAAAGGGCAAGAGAAAATACAAGTGAATTTGGATGAGATTAAAAAAAAAGGAAGAAGAATTTTAAAAATCCCCAGGATTGACAACTATTACTCACCAGATTAAGCTTTTACAGAGGCAACTATCTAGGTTAACAGTGAGAGAGATGGAAATAAATATGAACTATGCAAAACAAAGAAATTTTGAATTTGCAAAAAACCGAGGAAATGGCTGGCATATAAATTGCAGAAAGAAAAAGAAAAGAAAGTAATATTAAAGTTACAAGAAGGAAATTGTAATAACAGATAAATGCAAATATGCAAAAAGTGTTTCACCAGTATTATTCTATATATAAAGGTCAAGAAATTTCCTTGGAAAAAGTGGATGAATATTTACATAAACAGAATTTACTGAAGATTACAGAGAATCCGAGACAAATTTTGAATGGACCTATAACAATAAGGGAAGTTTGTGAAGCTATTAAAAAGACTAAAACAGGAAAGGCACCTGGTCCAGATGGGCTGTTGGCCTCTTGCTTTGAGGATGAGCTTTTATAACCTTTTACAACAAACGATGAATATTATTCTACAGAATGAAAAGATTCCTGATAGCTGGAAAGAAGCTAATATAGCATTAATACCTAAAGAGTTGCAAGACTTGACTTTAACAAGAAATTATCAATCAATATCTTTCTTGAATAATGATGATAAATTGTTTAACATGATTTTGGCTGAAAGGTTGAAGATAATTTTACAGGACTTTATTCATGAAGATCAATGTGGATTTTTATCTAAAAGACAACTATGAGATTATATTAGAAATGTTTTGGATGTTCTGGAATATTTGGAGCAACACAATGAAAAACAAGCTGCATTGATATTCTTAGATGCAGAAAAGGCCTTTGACAATTTAAATTGGATTTTCTTGTGTAGAGTTCTGGAACATATGAACCTTGGAGATAATTTTATTTAATGGGTAATATCGATTTATACTTCACCAAAAGCACAAATAATTGTTAATGGAGAACTAACAAAACCTTGTGAGATCCAAAAAGAAATAGGTCAAGGATGTCGACTGTCTCCACTTGTGTTCATTTTAGTTCTTAAGCTACTGAATAGAGATATAAGACAAGATGAGAGAATTATGGGAGTTAAGATTAAGAAAGAAACTTTAAGTTAAGGCCATTTGCAGATGGTTTGGTGTTAGTTTTGGAAGATACACTAAAGGGAGCAGAAACATTAATTGGAAACTTAAAGGACTTTGGTATGTTAGCAGGTTTTAAAATTAATAATCAGAAGATGTTAACAAAAAATATGAAATCAGAAGGTCAAATAGAACTGATGGAGAAAACTGGTTTTAAGATTGAGAAAAAAGTAAAATACTTGGGTATTTTTTTTCCCATTCAACCATGTCCAGTTCTCAGAGACTGCTCGGACAAGTCCCTGTAGTTTTCTTGGCAAGGTTTTTCAGAAGTGGTTTGCCATTGCCTCCTTCCTAAGACTGAGAGAAAGTGACTGGCCCAAGTTCACCCAGCTGGCTTTCTGCCTAGATGGGACTAGAACTCATGGTCTCCTGGTTTCTAGCCTGATGCCTTAATCACTACATCAAACTGGTGCTCATATGAATTGTATGCTATTTCAAAATAATTAAGAAGGATATATTAAGAAGGGAGAAGTTATAATGGTCATTATTGGGGAGAATCTCTGTGATAAAAATGAATGCTTTGCCTAGAATGATGCTTTTATTTCATAACTGTTTTGACAACTGATGTACATTCAAATGATGGCAAAAAGTTATATCAAAATTTGTATGGCAAGGGGAAAAAAATGAGTTAAATATAAAGTGTTACAAGATGCAACGGAAAGAGGAGGACTGGGTTTATCAGATTTGAAATTGTATTTTGCAGCTTGTTGTTTGGTCTGCATGAAAGATGGATGTTGCTGAGAAACAAGAGACTCCTAGAGTTAATAGGTCTTGACCTGAGATTTGGATGGCATTGGATACTTATGGTACGATAAAGTTAAAATTAATGTGGATTTTAAAAATAATTTCATTAGACATGCCATATTGAGAATAGATACAAACCTAGGTTGTGCCCAGAAGCACCTTTGTGGATCTCAGCTTAAGAAGCATTCCACAGAAGAGAAATAGCAGGCAAAGAAAAATGGTTGACGTACCGAGAATTATTGGAAAGCCATCAAGAGGAATATAAGATTAAATCAAGAGAGCAACTAACATCAGAAGGATATAGTTGTCAATGATTTTCTCATTACAGTTATCAAAAAGATTTAAAATGGACAAAAAGTCGTATGGTATGGAGCAAAGTAAGTCAGAATTTAAAGTACAATTGCGCACCGATGATGAACATGTAATTGCTAAAATGTATAAACTTTTGCTGAAAATTGAAATTGAAGAAGAACAGGTTAAAGAATGTATGATAAAGTGAGCTAAGAATTTTGGTTATAATATACAGATGGATCAATGGGAAAATATGTGGTTAAAAGGGTTGACATTTACATTATGTTATGATTTTAAAGAGAATTTTTATAAAGGTGTATCGCTGGTATATGACACCAAAGAAATTATCTAGAATGTATAAAGGCACTTCAAATGTATGTTGGAAATGTGAACAACATGAAGGGATATTCTATCATGCTTGATGGAAATGTAAAATAACTAGAAAATTTTGGACTTAAATACATACATTGATACAGAGGATTTTAAAGATCAATATTCAGTTGAAGCCAGAACTTTTCCTTTTAGGATTGATGGACTCACAGTTAGAAAAGAGTTATGGAAAATTATTTCAATACATGATTACTGCAGCAAGAGTATTATATGCACAAAGATGTAAAGATTCAGCACTATCCACTATGGAGGAATGGTTGGTGAAATTCACAGATCTTGCTGAGATGAATAAACTGACTACTTTGATTAGAGAAAAGACAATATCTACATTTATTAGTGACTGGAAACCCCTTATGGATTTTTTGCATAAAAAGGAAAAAAATAAACTTGTGATTTGTGGTGTTGATGGTGATACAGGATAGATTATAGAAAGAAGAGAGTCATGAGGTAACTTTAGAGAGAGAAGTTAAAATATAATTGTACTTATAATTGCTGTGAAGAATATCAGAAGCTACTTCTTTATGTCTATATTTTTCCTTATATCTTGCTTCTTTTTTTTCTAATGTCTTTTCTTCTTGCATTTTCAGATTTTTCTGTTGTTTCTTTCTTTTTCACCTTTTCTGTTCTAATTTAGTTTGTTGTAGTTCTTATTATTGTTCTTAAAACTTGTAATACAAATTACATTAAAAAAACCCAAATATGTACTGTAGAATGTGCTGCTGGTTTTATCTATAAAGCCCTCCATGGCTTTTCACCCGGATACCTGCAGGATCACTTATTCTAGCCAGTATCAGCCTGTCTGGTTAAATCTACTTGGGAGAAACTGCTACAAATCCTTCACCTCTGGGATGTTTGGGGGGCTGAAGCAAGGAGGATTCCTTCTCTGTGGCAGAGAGGACATTGCCGAATAGGCTCCCTCTAGAGATTAGGCTGGTTCTTTCTTTGTTGATTCTTTGAAAACTTCTGAAAACCAAGATTTTTGGAGAGCCTTCCCCGATTTGGTGTTGCCATCTTTATTTTCTGTTTTCTACTTTTATGGTATTTCTGTGGCTTTTGCTTAATGTTGCTTATTGTTGTTGTTCTTGTTTATGATTGTCAGGTTTTTAGATTGCACCACGGATGTTTTAACTGTATTATTTATTCTATGTAAGCTGCTGACCGTCTTTTTTGATTGTGGCAAGATAGAAACATAAAGGAAAAAAAAATATGTATGCTGGTTAGAGAAACAATTTTCTAAGTTGTATTACTGCCTGGGACAGAGGGGGATATGAATTGATGCTTGGAATCAGCCTGTCCTTTTGCCATCCATTGCTACTTCTTAATTACTTACAAGGATGTTTATCTTTTGATTTTTTTCTCCTAACACATTTCTCAGAAATCTTGAAATCACCATTGTTTTTAAATTGAGTAAAACTTACTACATCTTGTTCATCACTTATTTCTGATCCTCACAATCCAATATCTCCAATTTACATTTATATCTTATTCTCTTAATGTTATTACATATTCTTCAGCAATTCACGTAATGTTGTATGCTAACCACATAGCTCTATACATTTTTAGTAAGAAATAAATTGTACTATTTTCAGTGAGACTTATTCCCAAATAAATATATCTAGGAATGTAGTTGAATTGAGATACACATATATACACATATTTAATTTATTCCAGTTACCCAAGAAAGGCCCTTGTTCTTCCCTAGGAAGAAAATATATAAAATAATTTAAAAGTTGCTTTTATGAGACCAAATGCCCCCAAATCAGTCATTTATGGGAAGTACACAAGAGGACATGAAGGTAATACAGCCTTTCATTCTTATTCTTCAGCATTTAGCATTTGGAGGCATTTTGCTTCTGATCCTGGGGTAAATATAGCCAGTATGACTATTGCCCACTGATTGACATGAGCTTTTTTAGGCTTTTTAAAAAGCCATTCACATTGGTGAACATAACATTATGTGGTGGTAGCAAATATCATAGTTTAATTATGTGTAGTATGAAGAAATATTTCCTTTTGGTCTTCCCTGACTTTCAATTGTTCACTTAATTGGATTGATCTCAGGTTCTAGTATAACAAAAGAGAGAGGGAAACTTTCCTCTATTGCCTGTGGCATGCAATAAAATTAACATCAAATTATCAGTTTAATGGGACTGTCAGAACACATGAGGGTTTTGCTTTGTCCTATCATTCTGGAATTTTATTATCTCAGCTTTGAGACAGAAAGGCAGTCCTTCTTCCTCTTCCTCTTCTATCTGACTTAGTGGAGAGTGCAACATGTTATCACACACTTGATTTTAGAAGAATCGATTAAGATAGGCTTTCCTATTTTCCCTTTTTTCAGGTGTATTAGACTTCTAGTCTTATAATCCACTAGCTAGCTGGCATGTCACCAGGTTGGAACAAGCTGGAGTAGAACTTCCTTAAGTTAGGAACTGGTGGCCTGTTTGTTCTGTCTTATTTCTCTGACTCACTGAGAACTTGGAATCTAGTCAGGAGAAGAAGATAATAGACTATCTGTGTATAGGAATGGCAGTTTAAAACAGTGGATCAGAGTTAATACATGCATAGATATAAAGTGCAAGCAGGCAAAATAAAAAAAAGTACACTATGTTTTTCAGCATTTATAAGCCAGTTTCTTTAGGGTTTTCATGTGCAAAAAATAGTAAATGTTATTGTGAGGGACTATAGCTCTTTGATATAGAACACATGCCTGATATGCAGAAGATTCCAGATTCAGTCTCTGCAGTCCCCATATAGAATTGGTAAACCTCAGAGATTTACCAACTGCTATCAGCAACTCTTGTCTAATGGACTAATGTTCTGACTCAGTAGAAGGGAGCAACTTCCTATGTTCCTAACTTTCCAGTGAGAATTGTGTGTTTAGAAGTGCAGATGTATCAATATATTTGTGCACCAATTTATAATCAGTTTAAGGGCAGTCTCTACATCTGTTGTTTCTTATTTGCTATTTTAATTTTCAATGCTTTTTTTTCTTTTGTTCCAATTTTCTCTTCTTGACATTCTTTTACCGTTCTCTCTTCCATGTCTTTTAACAGATGCTCTTCTGTTCCTGGAACACCTACTTCTCATTTTCTGCATGCCACACGATCATCACTACTACACCCATAGACTTGGTTTTCTCCCTTCCTCTGACTCTTCCTTTGTTGTTTCCGCACCATTTCACCTGATAGCTTCAACTCTGTGATTTAATGTCAATTTTGGTAGAAATCTTGGCAGGTAATTTCAAAAACATGTTTAAATCAATCAACTTCCCAGAATAAAGCTTAGCTCTGTGACCATTATGCCCTTGGGCAATGCACTTTTTTCTTTGCATGTATTGTCTTCTTTCCCTAGGTGAACTGGCTAGGCTCCCTAATGACTTCCAGAGAAAAGATGCCAAACCACATGAAAGAGAAAAAGCATGGAGGTTCCCTTCTTATTTCCTGTTGTCTCACATGAAAGGAGATGATTTGGTGGCAAGGATTGCAACAGGGGAAATACCTTGCCATTTAGTTGCACAAGAGCAATACCTGGTGAGAGAGGGACCTCACTGCAATCTGACACCACTGCTGTTACCTTCCAGCATCTGCTTCCTTCCGTGACTTACTAGGACGCAACCCAGTTAAAAAAGAAAAACAAAGCTAAACTATATACTAACTTTCAGGTTGGAGGTAACAAGCGTGCTCAAAAACTAGTGTCTCTACTGCAGGGATTAGTACAATACAGAACAATCCCAGCAAAAAGAACCCCAGGGCTAGAGCCTCTAATGGATTGAAATCCTGGCAGCACAAGTCTAGCAGGGAGGAAGAATGGAAAGGGTGGCATTTCCACATCCTCCCTCTCCACTCCTTGAGACTTTGTTTTGATGCATTCCCCCTCTTTGAAATGTTTAAAGCAATTCTAGGTCTGGAGTGGATCAGGAGCAAATTCCAGATCTTTTCTGAAGTCCAGGGTGGCTGGGGATCCTCTAGGTTCATGGGCTTTCCCAACATCCCTAGGGAAAGCCACAATCTATTCCACTGTTACCTGTCCTCAAGTTGTTCTGATATTGAGGGAGGCAGGATGGTAGGATGCAGGCTGAGAAGATATCCAAGATGGGATATATCTCCTGCTTCAGATGAAGTCTTCCTTTTCCATCCTTGATGGGGGAAATAAAAAGATTCTATGGCTCCTGAGATGCCCCTCAAAGTTTTATATGATTGCAGCCTAATTTGATCCACAGGGATTCATAAGAAGATTATGTAAAGAATTTGGAGAGATGTTTCTGGAAATGTTCAAAATGAGTGTTTCATTATATGAATTTTAATAAAAGCAAGCAGCTTTATTAACCTCCTGAGGATAGAATTGTTAGGTAGCAATATTAAAAAAGATATAGAAAGCCTGCAGAACATTTCTGGAATTCTTTCCAACCCCTTAATTGCAGCTCCAACCTGGGTCATGTGACAGGAAGAGGGAGGGGGCTTAGAATGGAACAGCTGGCAACATTCTGGGTGGGTGCCTAACTGCCTATTCCATAGGGATATATGGGGGAATTTTTTTCTGGATGGTTTTTCTCTGCAGCCCCCAACTAGATTTGGCTCATTTTTAAAACTCCATCTTTTTTTTTTTTTGGTCAGCTTCTCCTGTCACACCAGATTTATCCAATTCTGTTCTGTTTTTGAAGTGTTATCATGCTGACAGACAGATGACAGACATAAGAGTCCCAAGCCCCTTTACATAATTTTTTTCCAATATTCTGTTAGGTTGGCAGTTGTTTTAAAACCATGCTCATCTTCTTTCAGTGCAGCCTCCCTCAATCTATATTCAACATATAGATTGAATAAAATAAGGAGAGAGCATGCAACCATGTCTCACTCATTTGCCAACTTAGAATCATTCTGTTTTGCCATGTTTCCTCCAAACTGTGGCTTCTGTCCTGGGTATAGATTTTGCATGAGTAAAACAAGAAATATGCTGCAGACTAACACTTGATAGAGCAGCCATGAAGGCCTTGAAAAAGATATTCAGATGCTATGATGTGTTTATTCCTACAAGAGTCAGAATCATGCAAGCAATGACTTTCCCTGTGATACTCTCTGAAAATTGGACTTTGAAGAAACAGGACAGGAAGAGTATTGACACTTTTGTGCTTTGATGTTAGAGAAGATTTCTAAGAATACCAAGAAACAAACAAAAAAATGGTAGCATAGAACAAATTAATTTACGATTCTCACCCAAGGCACAAATGATCAAGGTTTAGACATATTATCTTTCCTGAGAACTCTATAAAGCTGGGAAAGGTGGAAGGAAGAACAAAGAGGAGGACAACCAGCTAGATCAATGGACTTAGTTACAGTAGTGATGGGTATTCTTATGGAAGATCTGAAGGACCAGGCTGGAGACAGATTGTCCTGGAGAAAATGTATGTGGGCTCTATGAATCAACACTAACTTGATGGCACATACTCAATCAGTCAATCAATCAATCAATCAAAAATAAATATATAGCATAGGAAAGACAACATCCTATATAAAAATAGTGCAAGCACAAAGGAAAACCAAACAACTCACAGAGTTTCCAGATTATGGAGTCCTTCAAAACCATGTATTTCCAAGTGCTGGATCTGATTATTATGCAGGTGCCTGCAGAGAGAAAGAAGAGGCTTAAATTCTGAACATCAAATGGGTTTTTTCCCCCTTTTTGCCTCAAGAGGTACTGTAAGCTGAACATTGAAGGCCAAGAATACTCATATATTTTTTAGTGAATTTCTAAAATAATAATGAACATGAAAGAAAAGGAATATATATCTAAAATTCTGAGAAATTTGGGTATGGGTATGAGAGGGATCCAAGCATTGTTTATATATAATGGGCTGCCATAAATACAGACAGGTTATCAGAATTAGCTAATTTTTGAGCTCATTCTATTTAAAACTCCAGGATTTGTTGTGTTCCTGCTGATATCATCAAAAATACTACTAACACTGAAAACCTTTACTGTGGCCTAAAGCAATGAAAGATACCAGTTTGGGGCTCCTGGGTACATATAACATTTTGAACACACCATAAATTGTCAAACAAAAATAGCTGCAAATGTCACAAAAGTCCTATTTACTAGTTAAACTATTCTTTTACTATCCTAGCACAGAACGTGTCTTTGCCAAGGAAATGAAGTCACAGACACCACTTGCTTTTCTCTGTGCCTGCTTTATCAGATCTACATTATGGTTTTTTTTTTTGTCTTCAGAATCCAAAGTCAATGGCAGGGAGGGGAGAAAACGTAGCACAATGACATCATGCAGACATCACCAACAAGAGGGAGAAACAGCTGGATCAATGTGTTCTTTAATATGTCTCATTATGTCTTCTGATCACATTTCTTATGCCTGACTGACTTTACAGTATTAGCGCTAAGCTGGAATGATGAGGTATACGCTTTGCAGTCATTTCTCATTATTCAACAAAATTTGCTTCTTTGTTTAGCCATGGCTGGATCCCTTTTTGAACGAAGGTAGGAGACCCTACTGGACGAATGAACATTGAGAGAAAAAGGGAAGCATTCCTATTGCTGAGGCAACCACGCTGATGCTCACTTGCTCTGACTGAGGCTTACATAACTGGCTTGATGGGCTAGAAAAGTGTTTTTCACATGTGAGAACTTTAAGATGTGTGGACTTCAACTCTCAGAATTTCCCAGCCAATGTGCTGGCTAGGGAATTCTGGGAGTTGAAGTCTACACATCTTAAAGTTGCCAAGTTTGAAATCACTGGGTTAGAACAAGGAAAGGATTATACAAGAAAATAATTCTCCCTTTGGGAGTATTATGGTTATATCAAAAATCTGATAAAAAATAAACCTTCTAAAATGAACATATAATATATAAACAAACAATGAAGCTTGTCCTCCAAGTGGTATGTAGCCTTGGGGAGAATTCTGGCACCATTCTGGGGGAGAGAAAGCAAGTCATTCCAACCTTTTGTCACTTCTAGACAATGCCCCTGGTGACCATGATATTGCCACTGCCTCTGTCATGCAAAGTCCAGAAGACAGAAAAGCAAATCACAGAGCAGCTCATAGTCAGTATAGTCTTTGTAATAGAATGGAGGCACAGTTTCCTCGTGTAATAGGGTCTGACATGCCTCGGGGGAGATTCCAACCACCAGCAGGTGAGTTAATGGCATCATAATTATTTGTGTTTAGTCTGAATTGGCATTATGAGAAAAAAAAATAAATCCCATTCCACTTGGTCTGAAGTACCAGAGGTCTGGCTGAGGATGAATTTCAGGCAGCCTCAATTTATGAGGATGAGAGTAAACATGTGGTTGAGAAATAGAAGCCTGTGACATCCATGAATATTCCTGGTAAGCAGTTCTTTTTGCCCTTTAAATCTAGCAGGGGACAGAAAAAGCATTTGCCAAGAGACAAAACTTGGATCACTCCAACTTGCAGTATAGGAGACTGATTCCATTCAAAAGCTAAATCAGAATATTTGAATATAAAATAATGATTCATCAGTGACAATAGAAAAGCAGCACACTCCAAACCCAGATGTTTTCCTCTATCAAATTTTATGGGGCACAGCTAGATCAGACTGCCCTGACATTACTTTGGACCTTTACATAAAGATCATATCTGCATTTAAATTTCCTGGAATGTTGGATCCGTTGTTGAAAATCCAGAGTTTGGATATATAATAACTAGTAACACATGGTATGTGGACATATGAGAAGAATATCATAGAATTGCATGCAGGCAACTCACGTAGCTTTGATCCACAGGTATAAGATAATTCTAAGTTCAACAGAGGCAACAATACATATGGCAGATGTACACTGAATGGAATAGTTTTAATCTCTGTAACGCATCTATTCTGTAGTTATTGTTTAAACTCCAGACACTGCTCTGTGCCATTATACAAGAGATCTTTTACTAGTATTTGCTATTCACTTTATTTTAAGGCTGGGAGAAAGTATTTAGTGGTCATACTGGACTGCTTCATCTCAATACCAGAATTCATTAATTTGTGTTTGTAACTGCTAGTCCACAAATAAACAAGCAAGCAATGACCAGCATACTTTCATTGCAGCTACATTTTTAAAGCCCTGTGCTGCACAGTACCCAGCACTGCTATAAATGCAAAACAACAAAAATACTAACATACATATAAACCAATAATATTTAAATTTGCTTTGTATAATACATAGAAATATTAATTCAAATAAAGAGAATCCACATCCACATGAAATTGAAACTGCCTAGCTGTTTTGGATAAATGTTACATTGTCCTGAATTTTAGATGAAGGAAGACTTGCAGGACCAAGTGAATATACTATGATAAGTGAAAGGTTTCAAACTGGGAAACATTTAGATAGGAAATGTCAGCATTGCTCCATCACACAAACATAATCATGACTGTATAAGAGAAACAGAAAGATACAAAGGTTGAGCTGTTTCTGGCTTAAATTTGGCTTGGAATGTTTTGTTCTGTTTTGAAATGAAGCAAACCATGAACATTCCAGTCCCCCAAGAAACATTTTTATAATCTTACAAGATCTGAAAGGCTGGAACTTTCATGGAAAATGGAACACCCAATCTTTGCCACCAGCTCTGTAACAACACAAACAAAAGGAGTTTGACTCATAATCCAAGTTGGGACAGTAAATATTTGAGAAGAGGAACTTTTCTTCCATTCTTCCATCTTCTCCATACTAAATAAATTACCTTAACAAATAAAATCACAGTTGTGGTAGTCCTTGCCAAGTTTGTTGGTTAAGTTACAGATGGTTAGACCATTTCAGAAGTGGTCCTTGGATGCATTTCTATCATCCTTCACATCATTTAGGTTACTGCAGAAATTAATGACCATATTTCCTACATTAAATCAGTGGCAAACAGGATGGAGTATATAACAAGTATAACATATTAGAATCCCAGAAAAGAAAAACATTTGGGATTATTCTAAAAGGGAAACCATTTTCAGAGCAACAATGTCTTATTTGTTTAGTAGAACATAAAATCCTACATATCTTGCAAATATCCTTGCTTCATCTATCTCAGCCAATAGAAATCAGAAAGGAAAACTGCATAATGTGCTGACACCATGCCATGTTTTGAATGTACATAAATATTCTAGGGAAAGGAAAAATGTGATACAGCATTGTAATCTACTGTTATACAAACATATCTCTGTAGTGAATGCCAGCTTCCTTGCCAGCCTGCAAACTGCAGAGTTATTCACAATAGAAATTTAACAATTCCCAATACACATTTTTCACAAGAGATGGTTCTCTGTCATGTACACAGAGATGCCCCAACGTTTCCCTCTAGAATAGAAAATTTGAGTCCCTTTAATACCAAAACAGAAGTTGCTACTGAGGCCAAGGAAAGCAGAAATTAACAGGATTTCCCAGAGGCTCAGATTAAATTTTAGAATTTCCATGAAAAAAGGAAATCCAAGAAAATTGAAGCAGAGTAACAAATGCTTCAGGTCCTAATTCTGAAGGAACAGTTTATAAGTCTAGTAAGGAATTTACATTAGAAAGTTAATGTTCTTTTCTCAGTGCTCCCACCTTTTAATTCTGTGTGGGAACTCAGTAGTTGTCTGTACAGAATTTCAGCTTTTATACATATATTTTGCTCATGAGTAAATAATTTCTCATTAATTTTTTTATGGTTTGGAATAAGAATTTGAAATCCCATTCAATCTATTTATAGGAAGTTCTTTTTTATTTGCAGCAGGCCAACACTATCTTATGGTCTGCTTGAAGCACTGAATTTACCAACTTTAGCAGGGAATGTTGGCATTTAAGATGCAAAGTTTAAATGAGTTATTACAGCTTTTCTTTTCTTTTTTCTTTTCTGTTTGATTGTATTTATTTCTTGTGAGATCGGTCTCTCTCCCCAAAAAGGGCTGAAATATCTAGTCACATTTTTAAATGCTAGATGAAAAGGAGGTGGTGCTATAGGAATTATTTCTTTTCATTTTTACCTTTTAATCACCAGAAAGGCAGTATAGGGTGTGAGAACTATATCTTTCTCACACACCTGGGTTAAGGGAGTAGTTGCCAGGTCAGATGCCCCATGGAAGATATGTAACAGCACGTGTGGGGATAGGGTGTGAAGATTCAAAGGACTTCTGGAAGAGGAGGTTTGAGACTTCCAATCTTCCCCCTTACTGGTTTGCTGGTATTTCCACTACAATTTCTCTTTCAAGTTATAAGAAAATTTAGGGATGCCAGCACTTACCTAGGGCTCAGTTTCCTTGGGAGGATGACACTGGAGACTGAAGGCATTTCTATGATATAAGGTTTATGCACAAACATACATACAGATAATAAAATGAGAGGTTCATATTATTCACAATCCAACAGGTTCCTATTCTTCATTGGGTTTCTCAGGGGACCTGGAATCATGCAGTTTCCTAAACAGCAAACCACCTGTTTCTGATTCGGCTTGCTGCTTCTGATTCAGTCCCAGCTTCATACAAACCTAACTCACCAGGCTATTGTACTGGGTGTTCCTAGGGACAAAGCATCTGGCTGTGGGCATCAGTGTGCAGTTTGGGAAAGTACCACTTGCTCCTTTCCTCATTTAGAGTAAGGAAACCATTGAATTGGAACTGCTTGCACCAGAAAGCTCCCAGCTGCAATATCATTTCAACACTAGGGGTCTTATCTCATACCAAAATCTGAACAGCAACTTCTTCTGAAAGTGCCTGTCATCTGCTGCAGCAAAAGCAACAAATGCTCCAGTAGCATCTTAAAAACTATCCATGGTTTTCATGGATCAGAGCCCAGTTACAGACAGAAAGAGCAAAACTTCTTATTTTAGATTCTATTTCATTTAGAATGAAAACAGCCAGCCTTTCTGTTATAATAGTGTCTACCACTCCAAAACCTAAATGGTAAACAGGGGAAACAGAGTATTATCTGTTCAAAATTACCTGTCCCATTACTTGCTCATGGGGCCAGTCACTGTCTCATTTTTTATTTTTAAGTTACTTCTGTTGGTACATTAAATATTTTGCTCTTTTCAAAAATTTCTCAGGACCCATAGAGAAGGATTTCTATGAATCTTCAGAAATATTTTCTGTCCTTTCCATCTTCACACAGATTCTAAATGCTTTAAAGGGTCTCAATACATCTTTCAAACAATAAGATTAAAGATAATTCTCCCTTAATGCAAGGATGTACAAAATCTCATGATGCAGAAAGCTGCAAGTGCCATACATGGCAGAATGAAAGTTGATTCCTCTACCTCCTCTTAAGAGCAGGTCTATATGAGATTTTCTGGTTTAGAAAATATCCTGTGTTGCTGTTACAAACCTACGGAAGGAACAGATGGGAACTGGTATACATTCCCTTAATGGGAATGTAATTTATTAGCAGCAGCTTATGCCCCTAACTTGTTCCAGATTGGAGAATGTATATTTTGATGTTGGCTCTTTCTAGTATCAGAGGATGAACAGGCATGTAGCTCCCTCTGGTCCAAGGTGTGCAGAGCAGGAAAGCATATTGCTGCACCTGGAAAGGTCATATCCTTAGCAATGAAATGCAGATGAGGGACATCCAGAAGGATTAATCAAGCTGTAAGTGACATATTTCCTAGAACATCTCTGCAGCTGTTTTTTGGTCTCTTTTAAAAAATGGCTGTTTCAGTAACTTTCTTTTTGTTTATCATTTATCAAAATTTTAAAGAAGAAGATAAAAATGAATACAAACTAATATAATATAAGAAAGAAAAATGAAAAAGGAAATCAAAGAAAAAGCAAAAAGTGCAAGAAAAGAAAAGAAAAAAAGTTGAAGTAAAATAAAAAAGAAAGAAAAAAGATACAAAGCAGTGGCTTCTGATATTCTTCACAGCAGTTAGGAGTACAAATAGATTTTAACCTCTGTCTCTAAAGTCACATCACATTGCTTTTCTTTCTATAATCTATTCTATCTAATAATTAAAACCATAAATCACAAGTCCATTTTTTTTCATTTTTATGCAAAAAGTCCATAAGAGGCTTCCAGTCACCAATAAATGTAGATAGAGACTTTTCTCTAATCAAATCAATTTATCAATTTCAGCAAAATCTGTCAACTTCACCAACCATTCCTCCATAGCGGGCACTGTCAAATCTTTCCATTTCAGTGCATATAATAATCTCGCCACAGTAATCATGTACTGAAATAACCTTCCATGGCTTTTTTCTAACTGTTTATCCATTAATCCTAAAAGGAAAACTTCTGGCTTCAATTGAATATTGATATTTAAAAACCTCTGTATCAAAGTATGTATTTGAATCCATTTTTTTTTTAGCCTTTTTACATATTCACCAAGCATGATAAAATGTCTGTTCATGCTTTTCACATTTCCAACATACATTTGAAATGCCTTTATACATTCTAGATAATTTTCCTGGCGTCATGTACCAATGATAGATCATTTTATAAAAATTCTCTTTGAGATCACAACACAATGTAAATTTCAATCCTTTTAACCACATATTTTCCCATTGATCCATCTGTATATTATAATTCTTAGCCCACTTTATCATACATCCTTTAACCTGTTCTTCTTCTGTTTCAAATTTCAACAAAAGTTTGTACAATTACATGCTCACCATCAGTACACAGTTATACTTCAAATTCTGACTTACTTTGCTGTACACCATAAGTATTTTTATCCATTTTAAATCTTTCAGATAACTGTAAATGGGAAAACCATTGACAACTATATTCTTCTGCTATTAATTGCTCTCTTGATTTGATTTTAAATTCACCTTGATAGTTTTCCAATAAGTCCCAGTATGTCAACCATTTATCTTTGTCTACCAGTTCTCTTCTATAATATGCTTCTTGAACAGAGATCCATAAAGATATTTTTCAGGCACAACCTGACTTTATATCTATTCCATATTCTCAATATGGCACATCTAATAAAAGGATTTTTAAAGTCCACATTCTTTCTGTCTTTGACTTTAGCCCCAGTTGGCTTTCCATAGTCTCATTCACAGTCACACAGTCTAGCACATATTATTCTTATCTTTTTGTTTTGTAAAATCCACCAATTATCTGCTGTCCTTAAAAACAAATAATCCACATTACCACGAAGGTCCGTTCTATTAGTCTAATTAATTTTACTATTTTCAAAGGTATTTTCATCATAAAAAAAAAATTCTTCTATTTTTTAAAATCACTTTCCCCTTTTTCCATTTGAAACTTTCTTAGATCACAATCTTGTTAAGCTTTTTGCTTTTAAATTAAAATCCTTTAAAATAGCAGGTTTCCCCCCCTCTTCTTAATTTTAAAAAGAAGGCACTCACTGAGACTTCAGAATATCTTTTAGATTGTAAAGCAATTAAATTGTAAAGTGATTAAGAAGGTGAAGTTTTTGCCAATCGAATGTCCATAAAGGCTGCACAGCAATAAGGCTGCACAGCAATTTAGGGCACGTTGTAAATCCCTCGATTCCCAAGCCATTCAACCCACAATCTTAACCCATGATTGATCACAAGAAACTAAATTCCTGTGGTTTCCTTGTGAATAGCAGCTCTTCTGGAGCACAGGTGGGTGATCCCTTGATTTCTCCTTCCTCCTTAGAAATTTCTGTCAGCCAGAACCATCTCCTGGCTGGTAATTCCACTGCTGTGCTGTCCCTGCTTGCAAAGCCACTTGCAAAGATGTCTAACTGGCCATAACACCTCACCCGGAAATGCTTTTCAGTAACTTTCTGATTGGAATGGTGCTTAAGTTTATGGTGATAACAAGGTCACCACGATATTTTTTCCTTAGCTCATTCTATCTGTACATACATGCAAGTGTGGGAGAAGCTAGATGTTACTTCTACTGGGGTGTCAGATTTCCACTGGGATCACAGAAGGTGTTTCTGCAAAGTGTATGCATTATTCTTCGATCAACTCTGTATGCCTGTGATCCCATGGTATCATCCTTCTTTAGTAGTTGTATCAATTTACTTCTAACTCACTTACCATGCAAGAAAACCTACCCTGAAACTGTTTTTCACCTGGAAATGCCAGCACTCTGCAAAGTTTGGGACTGGAGGGAATTCTTTCCTCACTTTTCCTCCCACCTTCTGCGCTTCAGCACCCAGGAGTGCCTATAAGGGGAATGCTGACTTGACAGTGTTGCCTCTCCCTTTCAGCTGAAGCAACTTATAGTATTCTGTCACATGCTGTCTTCTTTTTGGTAGAGGATGAGCCTCATTCAAAATGTCTGGTTGCTTGAGTTTATTTATTGATTTTTTTCTCTTTTGCCTGGCTTGAGGTTGAGGGGTTTTGACTGCTGCAGGATCTACAGAAGCCTGAGGTGGGCAGCATGGTTTTGCTTCTTCTGAGCACTGTGAATCAGCAGGTTTCAAAACAAACACAGGTGGGTAATTTTCCCACCTGCAACTTATAGAGAGCTCTAGAATCATCTGACCATTATTTTGCCAGGAAAATAGTAACGAGGACAGGCTTTATATTTCGGCAATGGATTGGTTGATGCTATGAAGAATGAAAACAACTGCAGTGTGGAAGTTCTTAGAATGCAGGAAGAGACAGTTCAACAACTTTCTCTTCAACCTTTCTGGGGACAATTATCTGCTCCCTGCACACTTCTATGTGAGTATATGGATGGTATTTGGGGGACTGTGGATTTTCATCAGGGTTATAACTGGGTGGGGAAGTTTGTCTTGGAAGTTATAGAAGTTTATCTAAGGAAATTCTACACCCGATTCCACTTTTACATTTTTTAAAAAAACAGAATGTTAACTTTGAATAAAGTTTAAAAAGAAGTTGGCATGTTGTATGCAAAATAATTGTTCTTTCCAAGAATACCCTTAAATTCTACATTGGCTATATAGTTGCTATTAGATTTTTTTTTTTTTTAAAGTTGGTGACTGCAGTGAGTACTTACATTGCATTTATTTCTTTGTATTTTATACAAAGTAAGTTGAGAGTGACAGGGCATATTTTGATGGAAAGTGTTTTCTGAACGGCTGCTTGGAGTCTTTGGAAATGGAGCAGCAGATAAGCCAAAGCAATACATGCATACATTCATACATAAAATGTGCACTGTAGCAAACATTTTATGAATGGGCAACCTCTCCTCACATAGCAGTCATTTTTCCTGAGTGCCCACAACACACTGCTAGAAAGTCAGGTCTCTCCTCTGGCCCAAAAAGATTGTGGACCCCTGCAATATTTAGCTAAATGAACTATACTAGCACTAGTAATATTTTGATTTATCATATTTGTATCTAACTTTCCCACCAATCCACTTAAACCAGCATATGTGAGGTTATCTCATTTTATCCTTATAACTCTATTATAAGCAGAGAGATAGTCTCTTCATCACTATCTTGCTGAAGGAATGAATAAGGAGAGCTAACATGAATTTAACAGAAGAGTTAGGGAGAAAGAGACAAGGAAGACAGGACAGTGGTCAGGAAAGATGCATGTTTTGAGGCATTTGGTGCTCAGCTGTGAGGATTGAGGGGTGAAAGGTCACCTCATCAAAGGTTTCTCATTTCTGGGTGCACGTCTTGAAAGCTGTTGATTGCCCATTGTGGGTAACTGCTTTCTGCTGAATAAAGCAGGGACTGTAGGAAGAATAAAAGGCAACCAGTTTCCAGAGAGTGAATTAATTAAGTAAGCAAGCAGTTTTGTGGGGATGAGTTAAGGTGAAATTTCTGGACAAGCTTCCCCCTAAGCTGATAGTGTGACTGAGAAGAGAATAAGAAGAAATGAATTTATACTTAAGTGAAAATGAATCAGCAGATTCTACTGTCACGATCTAGAATGCATATGACATGAAAACAAACTGGCATGCCAGAAAAACTGAAAACCACTTTCAACATAGCATACATTTGTATTGCAGCTACTGGAAACTTGAAGCAATGCTTGAAACAAGCAAAAATACAAGGGTTGGAGCAGTGGGTGGTTATACTTCAGCCCACAAGAGAGGAGGGTGATTTAACCACCAAACAAAAGAAGCACTACAACACGAGATAACAAAGAAATAACTTTCCATATACAACAGATTGAAAGAAAAGAGCAAACCCAGTGGATGACAGCCCCCATGAACAAGAGACATAGAAATATTCTACCAGCTAGAAGTCATAAACAGCTTTGAAGATTCAGTGCTGAACCAAAAAATTACGGTGGATTCCTGAAGAGCAGAGGGGACACAGCTGCACTCTGCAAGAAAACAAAGTTGTGGTACTTGATGTCTCACTAGTAATAGAAACTGAAATAAATGTACCAATAGAAGAGAATAATAAATATATGCTGACGAAACCATGCAATCATGACAAGTGCTGCTTGTCAGAACTTTCAAGACTTATCTAGTTCATTGACTGTTACCCCTTCTTGCCAATGCATATGGAGACAAATGAGACTTCAAAAGCAGCTAAAACTGTATTGCCATGGACTTTGAAGATTCAGGAAAAAAGCTGAATATCTAGGTAGTGTTGTCATCCATCCTTCTATACTACAGGGGGAAAAAAAAGGTATACTAGCTTCTCAGTGAAGGCAGCAATATGCTAATAGGTAACAAGGGAAAAACTCAGCTCTTATTTTGGCTTAGTCTTGTCCCAAAGACAGTATGTGGTAATTATGAAGAACAGGGTGAAAGAGCAGGAGTGAAATTTGAGATCGATAGAGACATGTCAAGGAATACCTATTTACTCTTGAATGAATTTAAATTCATGGTCACTTAGATTCTAGGGCACTAAAGGAACTTTTTGATATCTGGTCAAACCCTTAGATATCATGTTTGAGAAATCCTGAAGATCTGGTTACATGCTAGATAACTGGAAGGGAATAAAAGTTGTCCCCATTTTCAACATGGGAAAAAGGGATTATAAACCCATCAGGGCAATTCCTCAGCAATGCAGCCTAATTGTTTCCTGTGCTGCTCCTGACTATTCTTGAAGCTGACTTAACAATTCCAGCCTGGATTGCAGGGATTTGTATGGGAGTAGGCTGGTGCTCAGTCCAATTACAGGCAATGTGGGACCTGGTTGTTTCCCTGCTTTTTGCTCTTCCCAGCCACATAGGGAAAGCAAGCGTCACTGGCTGGCCTTTGTGTGTCCTGATCTAGCAGTTCCTGCCTTTCCTTTTTCATTCTATCTGTTTCCCTAGATGTTTGCACATCACCCTCCCTTGTTTTTTCCTTTGACACCAACACAGACCCTTTCTTTTTTCTCCATATACTTACCATCATTATTCTGTTTCTACAGTGATGAAAACAAAGAGAACATATTGTTCTTCATTCTAGTGTTTCACTGTATATCCCTACAGACTTTGTAGGAAATAATGATTTTTCAAATCCATAGAAACAAAGTAGTAGCATTTACTGAAATTCTGTTCCAATATGTTTTGCAAATTCATTATTTTTTAAAAGGGAAAGGGATCCATTGCAGTACTGTGCTTACAGGGTGGGAAGACAAGGACAGTACGCTTCGCCCAACATGGGTAGAAAGCAAAAGAGCCCACTGGGAGATGTAAGGATGGAATGGAGAGGTGCTGGCAGAAAATGTGGGAAAACATGGTGGCCAGGAGAGTTTACTAGTTTCTGTGGTCTTTATGGGCCAAAGTTAGATCAACAGTCTAGAATTACTTCGGTAACTGAGATGGCATACCAACTGACTGATGAACAAACAATCTGGAAGAGGAAAAAAGGAAATGCTGCCTAGCTGAGAACATAGCAGCGCAACATGAGCAGTGATCAGCCACAGGAGAGTTGAGGATATGCTTGGTGTTGTAGCCAATCAGAGCAGGGAATGTCAAAGCACAGTAGACCAACCACTTGAGAGAGTTAAGATGGCTCCAGACAGAAAATAATACTTTTGAAGCAGAGCTTCAAACATGGGTGAGGGGTACATTTATGATAGGCTGGGAGTGGATGGAAGACCACATCTACCATTCCCGTACTCAAGAAATATTGGGTGGCCCATATTGGTGATGGGGTAATAAGATTTGGCCTCAGTCTGACATTCACATCTAGGAAGATTCTAAAACAGATTATATAACTATTAATTTGTAAGTACCTCAAAAGCAATATCATTAATTATTAGAAGATAACTTACTTAACAGAGTGTGGCTGTACTGTCAGATAAAATGCATCTTGATTTCAGCAGTACATTTGACAAAAGTAGTTCTTGACATTCTGATTAGGAAGACATTCAGTATGGGCTGGATGGCATGACAATTAAATAGATACACAGCTGGCTCAAAGTTGTATTTAAAGACTGTCCATTAATGATCCTCATCAAACTGGAGCAAAGTATCAAGTGGAGTACCACAGGATTCAGTCCTGGGCCCTGCACTCTTCAATATTTTTTACTGATGACTTGAATGAGAAGATCCAAGTCAAATATACTTCTCAAATATGTATACGACATAAAACTAGATGGGATAGCTGATATCCTAGAAAAGAAAAGTAAGTACTGTGTCATACATCCAGTTCTAGGCAACACTCTTTAAGAAAGATACAGATAAGATTGAATGGATTTAAATAAGGGCAGTCAGGATGATTAGGGGACTGGAATTTAAGTCATATGAAGAGATGTGGAAAAATCTGGAAAATGTTTAATCTTGGAGGAAAAAAAGATTGTGAGTGGATATAATAGCAATCTTTGAATATCTCAAAGGATGTCACACAGAAGAAGGTCAAGACTAGTTCTCTGTTACCTCAAAGTGTAGGATATGAGATACATAATGGATTAGGTTACAAGACAGATTATGACTGAATGTCTGAAAAGCTTTCTAACAGTAAGAGCAGTTTAACAGTGGAATCAATTGCTCAGAGAAGAAATTGGCTGCACTTCACAGAATGTGTTACAGCAGAGGCTGGACAGCCATCAGTCAGTGATGCTTTAATTTAAATTCCTACTCTGAGCAACAGGCTGGATTCTATGCTTAAAATGGATTGGCTTCCAACTATATGAACATCCAGTGTGCTTAAAGGCTGAATGGGGATTAAGCCATGCTACAACCCAAAACATCTCAGCATACCCAAATGGCTTTAGCGTTCCTTCAAAAAAATTGTTATATTTAGCCTTTTATATGCACCCTTGGGAAACGTGTTTCTCTCAACCCCACATTTGTGGTATTTGTAATACGAGAGAAGAATAGTAGGACTGAGATGCAGTCTTTACTGTTAATTTACTTTTGTTTCTGATATTAATTTTCTTATTAATAATAGCTACAGTGACTGTTGCTGAGCCAAAGAATCCTGAAATTGTGAAAACAAGAACAAGAACTTGTGAAAATAAGTCATTTATATGAATTTCCCCTCTTCCACCCCTCCACATATACTTCCTTTGCTCAGCGTTTCAAATCACGTGCAGGTCTTTATCCAGGCAGGTTGAGCCAAAGCACATGAGATTTAGGACACCTTTCCCAACCTAGTGTTTTCCAAATGGGATGAACTACAATATCCATCATCCATAGCTACCCCAGACTTTATAGGGGGTTCAGCTGGAGGGGAAAACTTTCCCCCATTAGTCTTTCATAAGTGTTTACTCTTAAACACTTGCTACACTTTTGCATATGATCAGTTTTCCCTTGATGTTTTCACAGAGTTGCCACAAAGAATTTATATTTCCAGAGTGGGAGCAACTGCTTTAACCCTGATTTTCATAAGAATGACAATAATTCTAGGGCGCTTAGTAATTGCATGCAAACTTACTAATTGACACCAAACAATAGACTGCTAACTAATTTACAGACATAAACTTCTCTTTTAGGTGATAAATAAGCCAATAAATCACTGGTCAATGCTACAAATGCTACTTACTAAATTGTTGCAAAGGTACCAGTTAGCCATACAATTACTGACTGGAGGATGTTTATCTTTCCGTACTTGCCTGTGAAATGAAAGTATCCCATTTGGAAATAGATAGCTATTGGAAGCAATATCATTTGCTTAATTTGTTCATTTACGTGGAAGCAGTTTTAACTAAGCAAATAAAAGGAAGCGAAGAATGCCAATTATATTCAGAAGGTACTTGCAGTACGGCCTTCTCCAGCCAGAGTTAACTTAATCAATATGTTCATACTTGGGAAAATTCTTGGCATTTTTCCACTTTTATGAAGTAAGCCTTTTGATGGCGTGGTAGGGGGAGGTTGGGTTGAGGGAGTCTGGGGTGGCTGCAGGGAAGAAAGTGCAGGTGAGGCTGTTAGGGTAGTGATGGGCAGAGGGAGATATGGCAGGAGTTATGGGGTAGGCAGCTCTTGGGGAAGGTGACTTTGATGTTCAGTAGACCTCGTAATCCAGGTTCCAGAGACCCTGTCTTCTGGATGCTGCTGCTTAATTCATGGTCACCTGTAATAAGGTTTGCCTCATCCACAATTTGGGAAGGGGGAGCAAAGCCACGTCTCTGTCAGGTTTAGCCCAACGAACTCCAAGAGACAGTGCAAATTCAGTTCTGCTGTGTTTATTAGCTACAACCTCTAGAAAGAATCTCCCCAGACTGAACCCTAGCTCCCAAGCCAGCCAGTCACAACACCGTGAATTCCTCAGGGAGGTGCCAGCCTCATCCTCTTGCACTTCCCACGCTCTTGCAGTGAACTAAGAACGCGCTTATCTCCCTGAGCCTGGCCTTCATAATTCCATTCCATCACAGTCTCCCTGTTATGACCTTAGCATTATGAAACAGTCTCCCCACAGAAATTAGACTTGCCCCATCATTGACTGCTTTCCATATGCTCGTAAAGACTCTCCTGGAAGGCATTGGGTGGTTGTTTAACATGCTGGCTGAGGGATTTTGGGAGTTGAACTCCACATATCTTAAAGTTGCTAAGGTTGAGAAACACTACATCAGATGACCCTGTCTGTTTGTGACAGTGCTCTGGTTATTTTATGAATCATTTTAATGATTCTTAAGTGGTATTACTGTAAATAGTTTAATTTAATCTAATCTAAATAAGTTTTAAGGTTTGGTTTATCATGGATGTTTTATTTCATTTATTGTCACGGTGTTAGCTGCCAGGAATCTTTCTAAATACGGTGGTATATGAGATAGTCTTAAACTTCATTTATGAATCAGTAACAGTGTTAGGGCTAACTGAATATTACAAAATACTGCTCCTGCATTTGAAAGTTGAGACCTTTACATCAAGCAAGATGTATAAAACAAAAGGGACAGTGGGGAAAACAATTTAGTTCATTCATTCATTCATTTTCATTCACTCATTCATTCATTCTATTTCTGTAGCCACCCACTCACGTGCAACTTTGGGCATCTTACAAGTATTGAAAACAACCAAGCAAAGAATAAAAATGGCTGTACTGGGGGAGGGAAGGGGGGGAAACACAGCAAATTAACAGCAGTCACTTAACATAATATTCAATATACAACCATTTTTTTATCCTTATTTTTTGTGTTTTATTTATTTTATTGCTTTGTTTGATTGCTGTGAGCCACCCAGAGTCATTAAGAGTTGGATGTCATACAAGTTTAATAAATAAATAAATATTAATATAACATCTTGGTCCTTCAAGGACTTCAAGGCTCTTGTGAAGGACAGTAGTTTCAGGGCTGGAGAGATCACAAGGGGAATATTGTTCCAGAGGGTGGGTGGGGTGACAGAGAAGTACTAAGTCATGTCTATGGTTTGCAATCATCATACCTGTTATCCATGCAAAATATAGTTTAATATGCCATATGTCTACTTAGAAATAAGCTCCAATACATTTAATGGAATTTATAAGGAATATATTGATCCTATTTATTTTCTCTTCTGGATCACCACGAAGTTTTCAGAAGAACAAAACAAAGAAAAATGGAAGAAAAAGGAAATACTTACAGTACCACAAGGCTAGTGAGGTTCTGGAAGGCATAGTCAGGAATGTGCCAGATTTGGTTGAGCGCCAATGTCATTGCTTGTAGAGAGGGCAGATTATTGAGTGCTTTGACAGGGATCTCAGTCAGGGCATTATCATCCAGCCAGAGGTGACGTAAAGCGGGCAACCCTTCAAAGCTCTTTTCAGGTACAACAGAGATCAGATTGGCATCCAGGCGTCTGTAAGATAGCAAATCAGATACAAGGCCAGATACGTTTTTATGTTCTGTTAGTTAAAACTTGAACAAGCCACCTCAGAAGGAATGTTTTGTACATTTTTTGAGGCTTCAAAAGGCTATGTTGATATGTACCAAACATTAGATAGTTCTAATTTCTCCTGCATCTTTTGCTTTGCTCTGATAGGAAATGGGACTGTGAAGTTAGGCCTCAGAAATAGGATGGCATATAATTTCCTTTGATTATTTTTGTTAACATTCCAAGTAAGGATGGTGATAACTATGATGATATGATCTATTATGTACATTCTACTACAATAAATAAAGCTAAACTGGACATTTCCTTGTAAGAAAAATAGAACAAAAAAGTAAAAAAGATTCTGAGCCACTCAGAAAACAGATATTTTTATCAGACCTACTCAGGAATCCAAAAAATCCCTAGAAATTCCCTCTGTGCTTGAATTCTTCATCAGGGTAAATAATAAATGGAGATTAAAATAAGTTGTCTGATGTGAAAGTCACGGCTGTAATCTTTCATGAAATAAACTCAGTGGTCAAACGATAATTCTTCTTAATTTATTTTGTCTTAAAGCTCTCAACAGCAGCTAAGACAAAAATGCCAACAATAACTTGACAACATTCCTTGTAGATGCTTGTTTTGTTGTTTTTACGTTCTTATATTATTTCTTCAATTGCAATTGATATTCTGTAAGGCCAGCATACTCTACCTCTATTAAAGCAAAGACAAGGTAGAACATGTTACTTTAGAAAAATTATCCATGAAGAATATAGATATCTCCTGAAACCCAGAGCATCCAGGAGAGAGAGAGAGATTCTTCATGGTTAATTCTGAAAAGAGTTAACTCTTTGAAGGAATTAAGTGGAAGAGTCCATGGAAAGCCATTGATCTTGATTGTGCCAATTTTTGCAAACTACCTTACATAGCTTTGCTTTCTCTGTCTTTATGTACATCTCAGTCCTGGATGTCTTAACACAAAAATGTTTTCTTGATGTAACAATATTTAATACAACCACCATTAAAGGTCTTGCCAATAGTCCACTCAGACCAGTATTTTACTTGTAACACTGGCCACAATTAAAATGAAGATCTAACATAACAGTTTTCTTCCTCCCAACTATATTCTTGGAGGTAAAACTCATCTTCACTCTGTGCAAAAGGGGAAGATAGGAAAAATCCCAGCAATGTAGTATTTCATACATCAGCCAGTTCCCTTTTGAAAAGAGGGAAACCTGACAAAAATCTTACCAATTTCACCCTACTTTGCTTTCTCTGGGCTTTGGACAGGGAGCTGCAAGCCCTCAAGCCAGCACTCCCTTTATAGGACCCATACTTCATGAATGGCAAGGAGCACTGAAGCAAGAATTTCCTATAAGGGGGAAATAGCACCACAGGATCACCAGAAGGGAACCTATGTCTGCAGCAGTTTTAACTACATCTCAGCTCTGCCTTCCAACATTGCTGAAATTGTGAGGGAGAGTTCCAGAGCAGCTTCCTTATGTGGAAGTGCCTTAAATATATTTGCAGAGAACAATACTATTGAAGATCTCAATATATTTCAAAACAAGCTGCATTAGACAATGTGTCTGTGTGTGTGTGTGTATGAATGATTTTGAAGAAGCAGGATAGGAAGAGTACAGTATTGATGCTTTTGGACTGTGGTACTGGAGAAGACTCCTGAGAATACTGTGGACAGCCAAGAACACAAACCAATGGATCATCAAACCCAGATGGTAATCAAACCAGAGTTCTCACTCAAGGCACAAATGGCTAGGTTCAAATTATCCTAATTTGGATACATTATGTGAAGACCTAGTTCTCTTGAGAAGGCTCTAAGGTGAAAGGAGGACCAACAGCAAGGTGGATGGAGTCAGTTACAGTGGCAATGAATACACCATTGGAAGACCTGAAAGACCAGCTTAGGGACAGGGAGAAGATCTATCTATGTGGTCGCTAAGAGTCGACACCAACTTGACGGCACATAATCTATACTATGCGCCATCAAGTCAAATTCTGATTTCAGATAGATGATATATTTAGGAGCCAAGAATAATATATGTCATGCTGCCTTTTATTCTTCAAAATATCTTTTGTTTTGGTATGACTTGGCAACTAACAACAACTGGACAAACCAAGGCAGCAGATCATTAAAATGTCTGGATGTCAACCTGAAGAGGAAAAGGATATAAAATTACTTTGCTTTATCTGAGACCAGGTTCATAGTCACACTAAATCAGCCTTCCCACCCTAGGCACCCTCCTGATATGTAGACTTCACCTCCCAAAATTCCACTCAGCATGCTGTTTATGAGATTTCTGGAAGTTGGTCCACATATCTGGGAAGTAAGACAATTGGAGAAGTCTGCACTAAGCAATAATGTGGCTTGTCTGATTTTGGTTTAGTTTGTGTGATCTCAGCCAATTGTGATGTATTCATTAAGCAAACCATGGATTGCTATGATGTATGAACCCATAAGGTGAATGAAAAAACAGTTTGCCAGCTAGAAAAAGTAATTCAATGTTTTGGTGATTGGATGGAAAATTAACCCTGGAGTTTAAAAATACATTTAAAATGATACTTTTTTGAAACAAGCTTTGCCTGAATGTTTCTATTATCTTACTACTTATTTGGTCTTTGTATTTGTAAATAAATAGTTATTACAGGACTCAGCACAATTCTTCAGCATTCTGTTTTTCCAGGAAACTGATTCTGAAAAGCTGCCCTGAAGCCTTTACCACAAAGGAAATAAAGTGTGTAAACAATAATACCATCAGACTTAAATAACCTGCAACCTTGCTTTCAGAACCAAAAACAGCTTGGTGTCCTTGCTGCTTGCCCACCGTCCTAAAAATATGTAGGAGAGTTCAAACTCCCAAATTGCAATGTCTTGCAAATGCAACTCCTCTTGTGGAATATAAAACTCTACTTCCTTGGCACCAAGAAGCTACTAATTATATCAATTAAGCAAAACAAAAAAGCAACTATAGGACTCTCTTTCTGCACTGTGTGATTATGGCTTCTTAAACACTTTCTATTATGGTTTCTACCTAGGATAATTGGGCAGATTAGGAGACAGAGTAGGCCAGTGCCAGCTTGCTCCATTTCCACATAGAAGTTTAAATTTTTGCTGCTACTGAGTTCCTCAGATCATGCCACAATTAATAGGTTGGTTTGTATGACAAGTATTAACTCTGTGGTGAGATGTTAAGGCCACATAAAGGAATTGAGATAAGACTCTGGGATTTATGAGCAGGAGTCACAGCAAGTCTTGAGCTCATTGTGGCTATGCAGCGCACTTAGGAATCAACAGCAACTTGTCATAGTAGCTAAAGCTGGGCAAGCTGCTTACTGTGGTTAGTTGAAACAAGCCAACTTAAAATGAAAATGTATGAACCTGACCTGTTTAACTATCACTGACATTCATTGCAGTTTAAAGCTGTAGCCCCATTTAAGAGTTTACATTTTTAGGCATTAACACTACTGGATATAAATTTGGTTCTTTAAAATGTTATGATTTTCTGCTTCTAATAAGTAGTGTATGTCTGGTCCCTCGCAAGGTATATGTACTTTTTAGTTAGAAAAGCAAGATAAAACGACTGTAAATAAGGAAAAAAAATAAATTTCCATACCACAAAATTTAAACAACGCTTTCCTCATATGAAACCAGCAGAACTCAACTACATTTAACTTTTTCTCAGTCTACAGACCTTCCAAGTTGTTTCTCTTAAATTATCATCAATTTCACCTTGTGACTTACTCAGTAGGGCCATACTAGTTGGTGGATTTCAGGAGCTGAGGTTCAATATCTGACAGACACCAGATTATGGAAGGAAGACCTGTAGGTCCTTGAGTACATAACAGTAACAATATGTACCCAGGGGTATATGCAGATAAATATGAACAGCATGATAGTCCCAAATGTGCTTCTTATTGACCTCAATTAGGGAGATCTATGACCCTGAAACCCCTCACTTAAGTACATGACTTGTTAAATTTCCCTTAATAAGAAGCCAAAGAACAGTGAAGATGGGTGATTGGTACCAGATGTTCCATACAGTAGATGTGCCTTTGCAGCAGACTGATAGGTCCCAGATGTTAAGTACAGTAGATGTATCAGTGCAGCAGGGGACTGACAATTGTTGCCATAGGATGATTGCAACAGAGAAATATGCTTAGAATTATAATAGACCACAATGTGGAGTTCAGTCAAATACATTAATGGGGAGTATTCTTTTGTCTTATCATCTGATTACTTTGAACCAGTTTATGCATTCAATGAAATTGGAAGATTCAATATTTAAAGGATCCACATTGTTTTTTCCTGGGCATTCTAGCTGCCAGTTTTTGTGATAGTCTGTATTTTATATTCATGAAATATTCTAGACAAAACATTGTTCCAACAAATTCTAAGGAAAAATGGTAGCTGCCAATAGGAGTTGTCATTTGTCCTCCATCTGGGGCATTTGAGGAAGTAGTGGCTCCTGTGTCCTGCTTGTTGAAAAAATTATTCTGCTAAAGTGGGCAGAAGAAAAAATGTGGGCCAAATCCCTGATGATCCAAATTGCCAATATAGTTCTAAAAGCTGCATAGATTAGTCATTATTTCCAACATTATAGTATTATGTACCAGTGCTGAGCGCTTCATATTTGAATCTGCTGCATAGTCCCATTAAATATATTTTGCAAAAGGGGAAAAAAAGTTAATTTTACCTCTAAAGCCCAAATACTCAAGCTTTCTAGCTGCAGCTAACTTAAGCAAACCAGTTATTTCTCCAGGTACAATCTCCGCCCCCCCCCCCCCCCCAAACACTGTGAAGTTATTTCCCCTAAGAGAGAAAATGTGCTGATTCTATTGCAAATATACCACCTCGGGTGAGGTTTTAACAGTAAATAAAAAGAGGGAGGGGTATTTGGCATGGTAGTCCACACATCTGATTTGTCCTTCACCTTACAGTGGTACTATTTTTCTTAAAAATTCGTACAACCTCAGCTTATGCTCTATTTTAACAGTGGTGTGATTTTTAGAAGATTATCCAATGATTTATTTGTGCTTGATTATTAGAGTGGCTTTTTTCAGTTTTAAGCAACCATTATTATACTTGCTAAATGTCATTAGATAACACTGGGTATCATATAATGGGATAAAGGTGGTACATGCTGTATTATGGATCTTTAATTACCTAAAGATTTAAATGCATTTTAGAGCTAAGTGCTTAGTCATTGTTACTGCAATTTTTTGGAGCAACTAATAATGGTGTTATATGCAACATAATAACAGAAAAATGCCATATCACCTGTTGAAGACAGGTTATATTTATTTATTTATTAAATGTATATGCTGCCTGACTCCCAGTGACGCTGGGCAGTGGTAAAATATTCAGCACCTAAAATATTAGGCTAAGTTTGTCCAACATGCTAGGCTCAATGTAGTTGGCTAGTTTGTGCCTCAGTGTGTTGTACAAACCTAGCCACTGTAGCTAGTTAATGGATTGGAGAGTTTTGTTTATGTAGTCAAACATGGATCAGTTGGGGCCTGATCAAGATAGAAGGCTGCTCTCTGCTATGCATGTTCAGATTACATATATATTACATGTCTCCATAAGGTCAAAGGCCAACCACTAGAAGAAATGGAGAGGATGTAGTAATGTTTTCTCTTCAAAAAAGGAAGACATAATGGTCCCACACAAAACATTTGAAATTACAGTGTGGGTCCGCTTTTTCCAAAATCTTCCAGTCAAGTCCAGTTCCCTTACTCATCCTTTGTACTCATGGCTGTTTTATTTTTGTTTTTTTGTTTTTTTTGCAACTCACAATTCTTTTTAATGAACCAGAAAACATACTTTTCTTGTGCTCCAGGAAAGGCTTATACCTCATAAAGTACATTAACAAAATTTAAGATAACTTTGCACAAAATCAGGTCCATGCAATAAATTATAGGTTCATCTTAAATTACCCTATCTTCTTCTGTTTCTTTTTTATGCTCAGTGGAAGGGTTTTTTTAAGGGCAAAATCACATTCTATCAAAAATGATTTATATGAAGCAATATTGCCCTTACAATGAGCTGTCACATTTCATACAGATCAAAGATGATCTATGAAAGCAGCAACATGCTTTCAGGCGATGTTAATTCCAAAGTGATTCTTTTCCTTCCTTCCATCACTCATCAAAATATATATGTTTACAACAGCCCTGTCTGGTGGGGAAGGTTTCTCTTTTGTTAACATCAAAGCCTTTGTCCTGCAACTTCCAAGGAGTCACTTCTTGCATTTTAATCTTCAGAAATAATAATGATGATAATGATAATTATACCATTCATGGATTTAAAAACTTCTTAAGAGTCCATTACTCTATTTCCATCTGTTTCCAAAATATTTCTCCTAAAGACAAGGAGATGCATAGTGCAGAGAAACTGAGATGTGTCAATGCCTTTTTACATACTGTATGATGGAGAAACAGAGGTCAAGATGTTGAAGGACAACATTTACCTGAACCATTCATTGGTCTTTCATATTTTTTTTAAGTCAGCATTTTGCAATATAAGGATACAAGAAAAAGCAAATAACTACATCTGCATCTCCTTGCTTGCTTTGAGCACATGTACAGAATTTCATAGCTGTCAATTTCTATCTGGCATAATACTGATCAGCTTGTTAGGACTAGAACTCTGTGCTGTGTTATAGCAGAGGCAGGAATAGAACAAGACATTTACAGCATGTCCTCTATGAATAAGTCTACCTACTTGTCATTGCGGTCTATCCTGCCCATCTTGCACATTGCAAAGTGTGGACTAAATGAACTTGGATGAACTTTTCCAGCTCCACAATTTGATGGTTCTATTATTCTGTGCTTTCTTTCTCTGGATCTATGATTTTCTTCCACCATATTTGGTTCAGCTGATCTTCTTCCCAGCAATTCCCCTGTCATCTTTCTCATGATCTCTTCCAAGTACATACACACCTGCTACTTAAGTGCTTGCTAGAAAGCATTTGAGCAGTGGGAAAAAGGAGAGAAGCAATCTTTTATTCTTACTTTGTTATATTCTGTAGCTCTTAAACATCTTCTACTTTTCAGTTCAACAATACAAAACATCTCAGAAAACCTGAGATTACTACTATACTATGGTTCTAAGTTGAAAGGAATATTTCACAGAAAACTTACATTCAGCAATGTTTCCATATCTGTGTGAGAGAGAGACTTGTTCTCACATTGTCCTACGTAGTAATATGGCTTGTTCAGTTTTGGCTTAGTATTTTGGGTGACCCAGTCATTTTAATCTGTAAGTCATGTTCTATTGCTTAGCAGGATGTGTTAACCAAATAAATTGTGGCTTATTCAACAAACTATGGTTAAACAAACTAGCTTTCTCCAAAACTGGTGCCTTCAAATGTGTTGGGACTACTATTTTCAGCAATGCCAACCAAATTGGCTGACAGATATAAATGCAGAGTCAAGAAACAGCAGTTCACTAAAGAGGTTGGGAAACAGAGGAGCTTGACTTATATAGAAGGGATGAAAAAGGAAAGTGTGCCTGGAAAAAAACACAGAACCATGTCCAGACAAAAGAAATAGAGCTCCTGGAATCTAAATCTACATTGCAAACATCACAAGTAGTTCCATAATCATTCAGCCTTAGCAGCAAGCAGGCATCAAATACATTATGAGGCTTTCCCTCCTCCCCAACCCATCCCAAGAGCAGGAAAAGCTCTAGGCAGGAGGAATAACTTATGTTTTACATTTTGGAAGTCCCTGGTTTGAATTAATCTGAGAAACTGTTTCTTTATACGTGCATGAAGGTAAGTGGTGTATACCGTTGTGGTGGTTGTGCTGTGATTGGGTGCTGACATCAGTGATTGGAAAGTTCTTACATCAGATATGGAGTGGGGTAAAGATGCAGCATCAAAGTGGGCATGGCTGTGGCTTGGCAGAAAACAGGGTAAGACTTATCTCTGCCACATTCCACTTAGGACTTCACCCTGTTTCAGTTGCTCCACCAGTGTATACGTCTGGTAAAGAAATGACTGCAGTAGTCAAGTGTTCTGCCACTCTATCTGTGACAATTATGGTGTACTGTATCTCATATTCCATCAGAATAGACAAATTTCTGTGAAAGCCTATGGTCTGTTAAAACTGCGTTTTAAAAAGGACTATGCCATAGTTAATTTTGTCTTTACAGTGCTATAAGACTCCCAGTTATAGATACCAAAGACATGGAATAGCATGACCTAAGTATTAAAAGAGCATTAGAAAGAACAGTAGGATCAGCTATGCAAGGTCATTAATCACAGTAATTAATAAATAAATCCTGTTAAAAGGTAAAGATATAATGGGCCATCTCTGCCCCACAAGGCAAAACAAAAAAGCTACATTTAATTACATGATCAAATTGAATTTATTTATTTATTTACTATATTTATAGCCTGTCTTTCATTCAGGAGTTCAAAATAGGATACACAGCACTGAGCAACAAGAACACTGGACGCTAAGTTGATCTGAAAGAGACTGATAGGCCCAAAATCACCCAGTGAGCTTCTATGGCTGAGGGTAGACTAGAACTGGCTGAGGGTAGACTAGTACTGAAGATGTTACCTAGCCAGGTAACAAAATATTTGCAAGAAAACAACCAAGCTCAGAGAACCCCAAGGACTCCACAGGTAGACTAGAAGCTGGATCTTTCCAATCCTAGTCTAACACTTTTACCTCTACACCATGCTGGGTCTTTTATAAGTTATAAAAATATAATTTTTTATTATGAACTTCTAAAATATTAAAGATGCTCCTTTGGCCAGAAATCATGATAATGTGAGGTTAACAAAGTTTTAATAGATTATCACAGAAAATTATTTAGAAACATTGCAATAAAAAAAAAGAATTTATAACCTTCTTAAGACAGTACCTGCATGCAAAGAGAGGGAGAAAAGCCTCAGGCTAATAGACTGTAAAAATATTATGCATTTACTATATAGAAAACTGCTAGTGACTGAAACTGACTATAAACCATTGTTTTCAACAGCAAAGACAATCTTTCAAATACACCAACCAGATAAAGCTTCTTTACAGTAGCTAAACACTACATTTATTGCAAATGTATAATCCAAAAGTTCAACCAAGAAGAAGAACAAGTTATATGTCAGTCTATTTAAAATGTTTCTGTCAGTAAAATGTGGAGCATTGTTGCAGAAAGCATGCACACACACTGCAAATATATTTTATATCAAATCATAGTATGCTAGCTGGCATGTTTTAGAAAAAGCCCTGTGTGTAACATCTCACCATAATTAATCTTCAGGATGGTTGCTATGCTCACATTTGGATAAAACAATATAATCTTTCCAGCTACTGAAAAGAATTCTTAACCATCATTATAAGGCGAAACAATTTAGGCAAGTTGCATTTCAGAGCACCTTCTTCAGCTCTGAATTTAGGTGATCATATAATGTTCAGACCATGGAGTAATAAAAGCCTTCAAATTAAGACTGCATCCCCACTTGCATTTCACCATGACACAGTTGTCCCTTGACATCAGTTTCCTTCCTTGTCCCTACAATGTTGCCCTTATTTCATTCCCAGCCCATGAATGGGAGAAGATTAAGCCATCCTTGTGATCCTGCTGTCAGTCGTTCTTTCCCCCTTCTTCTGCACTGTTCAGAGAGAGGAAACTCCAAAGGTGTGTGGAATCTTTACCAGTCATGCACTGCAAACACCAAATCAGGATGCCATTTTGCAGCAACACAGAAAAGGCGCAACAGAAGCAGGATAGGGAGCAACAATGGGAGCAGCAGATTTCATGCTGAGTTTTCTCCCAGTTCAGGACAGGTAGCTAACACTTGACTCAGGACTGGGAAAATCCCTAATAAGTTGCTGCTAAGGAATCTTCCTCTACAAGCAGGGATGTAAAATAACTTTGCCACAGATTCCCCTAGGAAAGGATTTGGGCATTCTGCTTGGCTCCCATTGAGTTTTTCCAATAGAAACACACTAACATCAAAATCCAACAAGCCCTTCTCTACTCAAAATTCTATGAAAAAAGAGCATCTGAAAATAGGTGTGCCATTAAAAGTTATGATGAAATAGTAGTACTTCTGTTTGTTTTTTTAAAAAGAGCTTACATTAGGGACATTTATAATAAAGAAGCTTACATCAATGTATCTTAGAGACAGTATGTTCAAATTACGTATTTTAAATACGCATTTTTGTGCAGTGTTTCAGGAACCTAAATTTTCCATTCTAGGGGATGCTTCAGAAAATTCAAGCTGTTTTCTTCATCTTTTATTTTCATTTGAAAGATAACCCCCAGGAGTTTGTCTGATCTTTTAATCCAATCAGCTCTCTTATTTTTCTCACTGTTACTGAAAATGCAGTAATTATAACTTATAGCACCTGTTTGCTTTGAAAATCTTTGGCTTGATGTTAAGCTGGCAGAAAAACAGGCAGTGTATACATCTGCTTTAGGTAAGAACTTGTAACCACAAAGTTGTTAATTAGCCTGACACACGACTCTCGCAGGGTATTCATAGTGTGTTGTTACCACACCTATAAAACTGCTGATAGACAGATGCTCTGCCAGGGAATCACAAGTCGATCCCTGCATTAAATAAAGGATCTCATCCAACCTGCAACTTAGAAACTGCCATTAGGTGTAGATGTGCCTCTTCAGCTCCTTCCATTTAGTACAAGTGAAGCTTAGAGAAATATACAAGAAACCATTATTTTTCAGCGGAAAGTAAAAATTAGTATATTGTCCTCCATCCCACATTCTACTCCATTTTAATGATTTTGAGCTAATCCATTCTAAGATTTTTTATTTGTCTCAAAATAGATGACACTGCAATAGCAGGAGGCTGTTGCCAATTTTGTCACGGATGCCTTCATGTTATTGCATCTAAATTTGTTTTCCAAACCTGGTGTCCTTCTGATACGTTGGACTTCAACTTTGAATCTAATGGTGCATAGCCATTAGATTCTGGATACTAAGATCCAGCACAAAACTTTTAGCTGAAAGATGGCTATTATTCTCTCAGCTGTTATTGACAGTGGAGATAAGTGTAGCATTAGTGATAGAACTGCTTGAAGCAAAATAATATCAGGTACCCTATAGGAATTTTTTATTTTGTTTTTAATAAGCCACAACTCCCAGCATTTTTTTTTTTTTTGCATATTTGATGAAGACATGTCCATGACCACCAGTGCTTACAAACAGTTAAAACAGGCCCATATGAGGACATGTTTGCAACAATGGAGCAAGAGATGACTGTCTTAAATCATGTGTGAGTCCTAATGCTGGTGAGCTTTCCTGACATAAAGCCAGAGAAAAATTAAGAGAATCTATATGATATCTATCAAGTGGTAATTTTTCAAAGATATGGCCTCCTTAGTCTCTTGCAGTGAAAGAGATTTGTGGTACCTCACTGGTCCTTTCCTCACTGACTTACAGTGTCTACTGTCATCAGCTGCTACTGAAGCAATATAGAACCTGTCCAAATTATTTTTATATTGACACAATGACAGTTGAATGATTCCAGTTGATTCTGTGAGTCACTAGCAGTGATCTTGTCACTAGTAAATGTATTAAGGTATAAACATTCTGGAAAGTGGTTGCAGGGGGCAAAAACTTCTATCATAATATATTTAACATGCTACAGGATGCTTTGTAATTTTGGCCAAACATTAAAATGCTATTATTACTTCTAAAAACTATGTCTTCAACACATGTTACGGTAATGACTGTAACGCTTTTAAATACTCTTGCATTTTATTGTGCTTTAATATGCACCAAGTGCTTCATACGCATTATATTCATAATTACAAACCCAGCAAATTAGCCCTATTTTGAACCTAGACAATCTAATTTGTTGTACATTGTACATCCAAGCCAAAATGCATGCCGAGTATTACACAGGAACCTTGGATTGTGGCCGAGCTGTGCGCAATCATCATGCCTCAAATGTGTAGCAGATTTTATTGCTTTCTCGCTGGTCTTCTGAATGTTAGAGTAGATCCTCACCCTGATAAGGAGGCCAGTAGCAGGTGTGTAAACAACACCCAGGTGCAGGCCAGGCCAACCGGCCATCTCTGAAAAGACAAGCTCTTCTCTCAAAAGGGTGGAAGAAAGAAAGCAAAAAACGAGCAGTTTTGAATTGCCTATATATAAAAGGCTCATACTCGAAAGCATAATACGTATGCCCGTTGACATTCTTGTGCAATCACCTTAACCTTTGTCTTAATAAATCTTATTAATCTGGACCCAGAAAGACTTGTTCCTTGCATGTTTGTTTTCAGTCCTAATTCCTGTCTGAGAATTCTGACCCTGAACATAATATGTAATGGCATCATAACATGCTTTTGAGAGGGTGTTTTCTCCCTTCCAAATTATAAACATACAAGTATCATGGAAACATGCTATGAGGACAACGTGTTCAACCTGCCCTGCACTCAATTTGCAAACCTTCCATTCCAACATCTAGTGTGGAATGCTTTCTGGAGTATTTCCTGATTTCTGCATAGTGTTCTATGAAATTACATGTCAGGCTCATAACTGTGGGAAAGTGGAAAAGCCACAACCCTGGCAAATGGATCAGATCCCCATTGGACTTGTAATATTTGAAAGCCACTCTGCAGTGATATATGAAAGTTCCATTTTGGAGATATATATAGATAGATGTCTGTGTGTGTGTGTGTGTAGCTTGTGGAAAATTACTCATAAATACTAAAAAAAGAAAACCTTTCATTCAGATTTTTTTTTTCCAATGGATGACCATCCTCAAGAAGAGATAGAAATAACAGAAAGATATTTGGCATAAGACCAGTTTTGAATAAAAAGCTATTTGGCAGCCCCAATGAAATCTGAGGAAATCAGCTTAGCTTTAGATATGCCTTAATTCACAAAGCAGTCTGCTAAGGGGAAACCAATTTACTCAACAACTTTTCATCTCTTTCACATCAGACCTAATTTATCCTAATAAGCACTGGTCTAATGGGACTTAATGAGGGCAGGGAATGCTCCAAAGAGGGTTTTTTTTTTCCTCCTATTAAACCTGGATTTAGGAAGAAAATTGTCACTGTTGAGGGAAGCTCAAAAAGGCAGTAGTTTTTCCTTTATGTCAGGGTACAACAAAGAAAGAGGAGTATTTGGTTCATTTTTATCAAGTGAAATAGATCTGAGGCTGGTTGGTATTAAAATTGCCCCTACTTTGCCTCCAGGTGACTACTGGAGATGAAAGTAGAAGGGAGGGCTGCAGTATGTAACATACCCCATCAATAGCTACAGCCACTGTAATTTGGCAGTGGTACTCCTTAGCATGGTGACTTGAATCATTTGAGTGATGGTGGAGAGAACTGTGGTTGTCCAGAGATACCTCAAACTAGGTCTCCATGAGATCACAGATCAGGGAGGCAAGGCACACTATACTATCTGATGCTAATTGTGACCCTAGGTATTAAGTGTTGCGGTCTCCAGATCAGTGTTTTTCAAATTCACAACTCTAAGATGTGTGGACTTCAACAGTTGAAGTCCACACATCTTAGAGTTCCTAAGGTTGAGAAACACTGCTCCAGGTGTTACAAAGAAGGATGATAAAAATGATGTTTATTGATATTTTTTATTCCCCACTTCTGACATAATATACAACAGAAAATTCAAAGTAAAAGCTATTTTTTGAGGTTATTCAAAGAGTGCACAGATCTCACAGAATGAGGTACGGAGTTCCGGTGTCATCTGTAAAATTACAAAGTGGACTGACTTTAGCCAAACTTGGTATTTGATGCCTGATTCTTCTACTGAAGAAACCAGGAAAGAGGCTCATCAAGAGATTCTCAGTCTAGATCAGGGTGCATTGTTCTTACTTAAAGGGACAATATTGCTGCTTTATAGTTCAGTACAACAGACAATCTGGAAAATCCAATAATTTGCAGCCCCTCTTTTTCTCCCACTGCAAGATGTGTTTGTATATACTGCATTTATACAATGTATATACTTTATCTTTATTTTTATCTTCCCAAAGCTAAGTATATCTGTGCTGGCACTTTCATATGAGTTTTAAACCCACTGCACAGCCACTGCGGCTGACTACACCAAAGGACGCCTACCATAATGGCAGATGAACTGGAAGCCCAGATGAGAGAACACCACCCGGGGGCAACTGCCGTTGCCATCATAGTTTGTTAAGGTCTGAAAGATGCTGGCTCTGAATTATTCCTCTCCACATATAGATTCAGATTGGCAGATGAAATGAAGTCATCTTCCCTCACTACAAATGTTAAAGATTCAAATTTAGCCAACACATTATAGCTCATTGTTGAGAGAGGAAGTAAATGCTTCATATACTTGGATGCTATCCAGAACACATGTTTGTGGAAGTAAGCTCAGAATCATCTCTTTTGTATGAAAACATCGTTGTTTTGAAAGTGATTGTGTATAAATCTGAATGGGATTTCATCTGTAGGGATATCCCACTATTTGCTTTGAGAAGACAGTGCCTGCAATGCATCTGTTTCCCTTTCAGAGATCCAAGTGCCTGAGAAAGTAATCCTATCTGTTTCCTCATGGCCCAGCCTTCCTTAGGAGCAGTTAAAGATCCAAAGGTTACACAGCTGGATTGGTGGTTTTAACCATGCCAGGTCTGCAAAAGAAAACTATGAAATGGTCTGTTTTGAAATAGGTATCGTGGAGGGATTGTACAATGAGTGGCACTGTATAATGACCTGACCTAACCATGCAAGGCATCTGCCATGAGGAAAATTATTTTCAAATCTCTAAAGATTGCTTATTCACCCCAAAGATGAATGTCTGTATGCATGCTTAATTAATCTCTAGTGGAGACAAAAACCACATAATGGATTAAAGTGGACTATTTAAAGAATTTTTTATGCATGCTTGTTACAGGTATTTCCAGGCAGTGAGTCAAGTCATAAAGGGATTAAGCAGTACTATCAGCTTGATCTGAAATGGTCAGAGTTAGTATCTAATAAGTATCTCAACGTGTTTTGAGAAGTTTTGATCTCTATTTCATTGGCAAAGAGGCCTCTGAACTTAAAGCTGTCGATATTAAATAAAAGCCTGTGATGGAATATAGGAAGTATGTTTTAACCATGCTTACAGAAAAACTTCAAAGAAACTTTCTTAGTTCAGGAGGCTTTTCACCTCATAGCTAGATTATTGCAATGTGCTTTATGTGGGGTTGCCTGACCTTGAAGATCATCCATAAACATCAAGTGGTCCAGAATGCAGCAGCCTGGGTAGTTATGGGTGTACCAAAATTTGCCAGTGTAACACCACTACTATGGGAGTTCCATTGGCATCCATTTAGTTTCTGGGTACAATTCCAGGTAGTGGTTATTGCCTGTAAAATTCTACATGGCTCTGTGCCTGGATAGTTCCATGATCTGCTTCACTGAGCTCATCCCATAACATCTGGAAGACTGGGTTTATTGAGGGCCCCGCAGTCAAGGGAATGTCATCTTCAGTGACCCCAAGCTTGAGCCTTCTCAAAGATAGTCCCCCTCCTTTGGAACTGCTTACCCCTGAATTTAGGGATCACCCCTCCATACATTTTCAGGGAGTAAAACCATAACTATTTAGAAAGGCATTTGGGGACAAGTAAGAGCATTTATTTGTTTACTTTTTGTTATACAATTTTGATGTCACCTGACTCCAACTGACTCTGAGCAGCTCACAGAATAAAGAACAACATAAAAACAATGTAATGCAATACATTACAGCAGAACAAATAGCAAAATAACTATTATTTTATATATTTATTAATCCAATGTATATAGACTAGAAGCTCTGGGTGGCAAACGAACAAAAAGAATTACATAAAAACAGAAGCCAACTAAAACCACATCAAGACTCAGTAGAAATATAAACCAGTAGACACCTGCACCTGTGCTGGAGCTCCCAACTAACATCCCGCTGCCAATGCCTGGGGAAAGAGTCAGGTCTTCACAGCCACGTGAAAGGCTGATAGAGATGGGCCTGTCTGTATTTCAGGGGGGAGGGTGTTCCACAGGGCAGGTGCCATAACAGAGAGGGCACGCTTCCAGGGACCCGCTAGATGATTGTTTTATCAATGGTACTCAGAGCATGCCCTCTCTGCCAGATCTGGTGGTGCAGGGCAGAAGCCACCAGGGAAAAGTAGTCCCACAACTACAAAATTGTGCTACCCAAATGGTGGCACATCAAACTGATCATAATTGCATTAGTTGATTTTTGTTTTTAATCTTCTGATATTAATAGTGTCAGCCATTCAGAGACTCCAGAAATAGAGGGGCATTTAAGTTGTAGAACTCATTAGCAAGCTTATTTCTAGACCTATTAACAAGGCATCTGAGCATGGTTTAGATCAGGTGATAGAAAAAACATTTGGTCATTCTGAGGCAGTGCTTCTCAACCTTGACAACTTTAAGATGTGTGGACTTCAACTCCCAGAATTCCCTAGCCAGCATGCTGGCTAGGGAATTCTGGGAGTTGAAGTCCACACATCTTAAAGTTGCCAAGGTTGAGAAACACTGCTCTGGGGCATCCTTAACAAATGGGGGCAAGAAGGAAAAGCAGATAGTGCTGGTATTTTTTGCTAACTGGGATGACGGTCTTGCCCAAGTCTGCCTGGGTATCAGGAAGAAACATGCTATGAGGCTTCAGACAGCTGAATGTTAAAAAGAAATGCCTTCCTCACAGCAAGAGCAGCTGGACAGTGCTAATTATTCTGCTGCCATTATTACTATTTATTATTTATTTTACAATATTTATAGCCAGCCCCAATCCAAACAGACACTGGGTGGAGTACAGTAAAGTCAAAACAGGAACAGGACATTAAAGAATTAATTAGGATATTTAAAAATTATGCCAAGGAGTTTATTAAAATATAATTGCCACATGGGGAAAGGATCCAACAAAATATATCATAACTGCTATGAATGGGCTCATATTTTCTTATTTCTAGGCGTAGAAATGTGAGAGGAGTTTTGCTAATTAATGCCATTTGGCCTACATGGTATCAACATTTTTTCTTTCTTTGCAAAGTGTGGGTAACAATTCATGCTCCTGCTAAACTGGACTCCAGATCATGAATAATCATAATCAGGCCTGGATAATAATCCTACCTAAAGACAGCCCCCTGCCCCTGCCCCTGCCCCTGCCCCTGCCCCTGCCTCATTTTCAGTTCCTTTCAGCAAAAAATCAGCGGTTGACTGTTGTCTTCAAGTGAAGAAATGCAGTGGAACCATGGAGAGAGAGAGTTAAGACATAATCAGGCATCAAAAGTGACAAATTGCGGGAAGATGCTGAAGCACAAGATGGAAGAGCATGGCCTAAGAGTAGCATGGAATATAGCAGCATCCGATGCACATCTGCAGAGCTTCCCAGCCTGTGCTGAGCCAAAAGTATTGGACCTTGTTTGCATGTTTTCACTTAATCTTGGCTCCACCCATTTTGGGAGTGTAATATCCTGACATGCTGCACAAAGACCAGCGTGGACCTCAGGCTGGCAGAATTTGTGCAAAAAGCAACCTTAAAAAAACTTTTAAAATTGTTTGTATCAAAATCAACTTCAAACTTTTCTGATGGATCATGTAATATTGCTTCCCTGTTTATATCCCGCTCAAGTATCAATGAAAACACTGTTGGATTTCTTCTGCTTTCTACCCAACATCTGAAAAATCCCTTGCTTAAGAGATTCCACTGGCCAGAATGACAATCCATAAGGACTTACAGTGACTGAAGATTAGGAAGATCCCACAGAGCCTCTGCTGGAATTCGACTGAGCTGATTATTCTGTAACATCCTATAATTACAGAAAAAGAAAGACAAATTTTAAAAACCAACCTCCCGTATACTGAAATATACATATTTCTTTTCTATGCAAGATTTCAGACAACAGACACCATCTGAAAAACAAACCTCCCACTAACAAGCAGAGGACTGCAGAATACGTGCAACAAAAGGCCAGGTTACTGGCTTTACACAAACTGATGGGCTAAGTATGTTCAGAGCTAACGCTTTTACAGTTTTACAGTCCAGCACCATTTAATGCATGTATTTACTTTGGTTATCTACAAGTTACCAAATGATGTTTTTATTGTTGTTATTTATTCATACGTTCCATCATCGAGCATGGATTGTAAATAGATTTACAATCTAAAATTTAGCATGAAGGAAGTGAAAAACAAGAAAGGAAAGTTAAGACAGGGCTGAATTGGCTATCTCCAATTGACACTGGTTAGGGATATTTACAGACTATGTAACAAATTATAAAGGGGATTAGGGGATTGAAACAGTAGCTCCAAGTGAAAGGTGGGCCTTGAGGAAAGATTTCAAGGAAGCAAAAGTGATAAAGACAAGTTGGTGTTGGGGGAGAAGCTGTGTATTTCTTTTGGGGGTAGTGGGTAATACGGATGCTAGAAAATTGTATTTTGATATCATATTTTGGGTGCTTTTTGTGTGTACCTTTGAGTCAGTATTTTTTTAATTGCATAAACTTTGACAGATTATTTAAACAGAAGTTGCACAAGAATAAAGATGCAAAAAGCAAAGTAGAAGATAAACAATTACTAATAAAACATAAGTAAAAACATTGTGCAAAAGAACAAAAACAAAAAACCTCTTGGTAGTGCATTCTTCCCTTCCATTTAGTTTCCCAACTGCTAACCACTACCTAAGTATTTGTACTGTACTTTGAACATTAAACATTGGAGGTCATTGCTAGTATCTGTTTAAGTAATGTAATGTTATTATTTTTTATTGGTCTCTTGGCTCTTTTCCTAAAAATCATATTCCAAATGCCTGAATTTGCCTTGCTACGTAATATGTTGTGTATAAGGGAGTCAATCCTACTTGGATTTAGTTATGATTTTGTTATGAATATATACAGTCAGTTTTGCCATTGCTGCATATTCTCCAATTTTGGTCTCCCAATCTTGTATTGTTGGCTAAGTTTCACTTTTCCAATGTTGTGCCAAAATTGTTCTTGCAGCCAACAACATATTTATTAGTAAATTGTGATACTTTTCATATTTGTTTTCTGAAATTATTCCTAATAAAAATATCTGTGGTTTCAATTTAAATTTTATGTTTAAAAATTTCTGAATGTTTGGATATATTTCTTTCCAATACTTTTGAATTTTTTTGCATGACCACTACATATGGTAAAGTGTTCCTTCTTTGTTGTAGTATTTCCAACATTTGTTGTTATATGATTTGTCTACCTTGGTGTTTGACAGTGTCATATACCATCTGCAAAACATTTTATACCAATTTCCCCTCAAATTATAGCTTGGAGTACATTTTATTGATTTTTTCCATAGTTTTTCCCATTGTTCTATTGTGATTGCTTCTTTGAAGTTTTGCATTCACTTTATCATGCAATGCTTAATTTGACTCTTGGCAATTGCCTGGACAAGTCCTTGTAGTTTTTTTGGCAACATTTTGGGAAGTGGTTTACCACTGCCTTCTTCCTAGGGCTGAGAGAGAGCGACTGGCCCAAATTTACCCATATGGCTTCATGCCTAAGGCAGAACTAGAACTCTTGGTCTCCCAGTTTCTAGCCTGGTGCCTTAACCACTGCATGAAATTGGCTCTCACTGTAGGGTTGCATCACCCACTATTCTGGGTTCAAAGATGCATGCAACTTTGGCACCTGCAAATTAGTCACCGTAAAATCAACAATAAAATTGTGTTGAAATTAACTGACTATATTGCATTTATTTTCTATCAAAAAATATAACTCTAAGACATTTAGAGCTGGTATGTAAGATAAGGTGATGAAAATCATCCTTACATTTCTGATAGAGTCCTTTTTGAGGCTTTTTCACATTACCTGCAAATAAGCCATCACGCTTCCTGATATCATATAGGCTTTCCCAGTCATCTACTCGATAGGTGGATGGGGAAAATGTGAGAAATGGACAAAGAAAAGGAATAGAATACCACATATTCTGTTATCACTTAAGCCAAGATGTTTTGAAAGCTTACAGAACTTGGGCTACTGTAGTCAAGGCTTAGTTAGTAACTGGAGAACAAAAGAAGTTACAATCTCCCACTTTCTCCTCTCTTTTCCTTGTTGCACCATTAGAATACGATGGCTGAGCATCTGATGAGCCACCAGAGGTAAATGGCAAATGTTGCAGACAAAGGGGAAACAAGCTACACTGTGTGGGGCCATGTAGCTCATTTCTTCGTATGGAACAATGACTTTAATCACAGGGTTTCACGGACACTGTGCCGTTTCCACTGGGAGCGGCCTACCAGCTGCACTGTTTTTAGTAAACATCTCCAGCTAATGATAGACATTTGCATTTACTCAAGTAAACAACAGAAGCACAACGTGGACCATGCTCATCTCTTGGCTGCAGCATTTTATTTCTTTGGTACAAAAAATCAAAAGGGGGCAAAATGGTGTCTCGGAACAAAACACTAACCCTCTTGGTTAAAGACCAAATTGTGTGTGTGTGGGGGGGGGGACCATACAAATACACATGGGAAGCATAAGATCCTGCCTGCTCAATCATCTTGCAATAAACACTTCTCATAATATAGTGCAGTTAACTAGCTGATCTATTTTAATTGTGAGTGAGCTAAGAAAAATGGAAGTGGGGTAAATTCCCCCATTCAGAATTTCTCCAAACCTGGAAAAACGCTCAGTTTAACCCAATCAGAGTTCCATGAGGTTCACACCTAATTGGGACAAGGACTGGTTGATGTCATTGTGAAGGCAACAGGGTTTGATTTCTCCCCATTCCCATTATAAATGTCCACCCCCTCCCCTTACTTGGTTTGCAGATCTGGCTGCAGCAGTAGAAATGAAAAATGAAAGGCAGCTTTTTTCCCCTCATCTCCTTTTTGACACCAGACATACTGCTATGGCAGTATGCCAGTCCACAAAAAGTTTGAGAAATTTAGCTTTGCAGAGGCAACATGTGAGGAATAGAAGCTGGGATGGAGAAGGAAGGCTTCACTCCCCCTCCATTCTAACTCTGTTACTGGAGATGGGTGGGGCAGGTTATGGTAATGTGAGTGGGAAGAAGTAGATAGCAACTTTTGGATTCATCATGCCTACATCATGTTTGCAGTAATTATTGCAAGCTACTAAATTTGCATTTCCCTGCTAGGAAATAGACTTTTCAGCAGCAACTCCATGGACAATAACAAGAAGCCCACATCCTGGTGGGATGAAAAAATTACCATGTGGTATAGTAACCCAAGTGGACCCCATTAACTTCACATCAGGAGATCATTGCTTCCAGAAAGAACTACTATGAGCTACAGGTGATGAGCATTATAAATGCCACTAATTATTATAGCAAAACCACAGCCAATTATAGAGAAACCACAGTCTTCACTTGATCTGCCCTATTATCATAGCAGATTTTTGAAAGCCGAAGCAGGATGGTCTTTTTAGCTGTCATTGGTTTAATTGCTCTGATGTCACAGAGAGGCAGAACAGCTTTTATATCAGGCAACTGAATACTGGAGAATTTATAAATGGAATTCTGAGGTCAACCGAAGTATCTTTTGCTAAGTCAAGCTATAATAACCTGAAAATGAAAGTATAGAAATTGAACCTATTGTGGAAAGACACTTAAGAAGATTAAACCTGCTACTTGTAAAGGCAGAATATTGCTTGAGAAGATGGGAGAGGAGCAAATCTTCCAACTGCTGATTCCAAGGCAACACCAGATTTATTATCTACGGGGAGAGTTTATAATCTTCTTTCCTTTGATTCCAAGCCATTCCATGATAGGTGGCCAAAGTGCTCTTGTTGGACTTCTATTAGCTTTTTTGAAAATTGTGCTTCTTAGAATTGAAGTGCTGTGGTGTGCAAACAATTATTATATTTTCTGGGTCACAGCAGATTTTTGTTTTATCAGGACTGTAGTGGGGCAGACTGGCAATTGTTCTTAGCATTGGGAGATCAGCAGAAGAGATGATGGTCATGGATCACCCTTGAACTGCTTTTGAGGGATTGGGAAATGGAAGTGTTGGCACTATGGAAGCACCATCCAAAACCTTGTTTCAGATTAGGAGACTCCATAATACAGAAATCAATTTTTTACTCTTCCTCATCCAAAAGAACCTGAAGATATGTTAGATGTAGTGGTTACGTCTAACAATCTAAAACTCACCCCAGACAAAGGCAAAATATGACTCCTATTCAAGTTTGCAATTTGGATATACTGTTAGCTCCAGTGCTATTATGAAAAGATTGACTGATTTCGGTGGCAAGGAGTATGTTTTGCCATCAGAAGCTACTATTCCAATATACATTCTATCTGGTTGTGGAAAACTTGGTTTCAGTGAGACATGGATCAATAACCTCCCATTTGGATGAGTGTAACACATACATGGGGCTGCCTCTGAAAACACTGTAGAATTTTCAGCTAGTAACCGGGATCAGGAATTATGAATTCTCCCTCAGTCAGAGATTCAGAGGGTGGCTAAATGAGACAGGGCCTTACTACTCAGCCTTCACTCCTTCTCTCTTTGAGAATGTTCTCCCTTGTGAGGCACACCCGGTACTAGCTCACAGCTTTTCAGTTCTCCTGGGCTAATATTACTGATATATAATAATTACAGACTCTAATTATATCACTGTTTTAGCAAGGTGTTTTTACTTATTAATTAATAGAACTGTTTGTGCTACATTTACTTTACAGTGCTAACGTTGAGGCACTTCCACACAGCCACCACCCTTACCAGTCTACTCTCTCTGCAGCAGCTCGACAACATCGAGTGAATTTCCCCACTCCTGAATTCCATTCTCCCCTGTTGGTGGCCCATGTTTACCTCAGTCAATGGGAGGGCATAAAAACTAGTACCCACAGGCATGACCCTTGTTCTTCCTTCCCTATGTTTTTTGGGGGTGAAGATTTTTTTTAAAAAGTTATCCATTAGTCATGCTCCCTTTCTCCATGTTGCTGTATATAATGAAAAGACTACATCACTATTCTTATGTTATACTCAAACAGGAGAAACAATGAATAAAATCTTTTACACAATCTATTTCAGATGACACAGCATGTAAAATGAACCTTGGGGAATGTAGGAGACCTGCTGCTCTTGCTTGTAATCCTCCTGCATGGATCAAGGTATTGTTCACAAGTTCTCTGTTCTGAAGGCCTGATAAACATTCAGAAGTCAGAGACTGCCAGTGCAAACCAAGCCTTGCATTCGTGCTATTTGCTCTCCCATTAGAATAGGGTTATAGGATCTGAATCAATCAGAATGAATGGGCTGCTTGCATCTACCCTTCTTGGATTATTAGCACTGATCATTGTGTTTAGATAAGTTTCATATTTTTACTTATGGCAACAAGGGCTCCAGTGGGACTCTGAGTGCTGCTCTGTATATATGTGAGCTTATATGCACATTTGCATGTGTAACAAATGCAGCGCAGAACTCTGAGGCTGTTCCCCTTCTTCCTCTGAATGCCTCTGTGTGTTTATTCACTCTCTTTAGTTTTAATGATTGGAGAAGATGAAAGGGAAAGAAGTACAGATCAAGGGCTGCTCATCTGCCACTCCAGGGAAGGATTTCAAGAGACAACACCGATTCATGTGCTTCCCCATGCCTTCTGGGGAAAGCTATTCATTTAGTCATAGGAATGCTTTCCCACACCATCAGCCCTCACATCTGAAGCGGCCTCTAGTCTCCTGCCTAATTGACTGACACTCTGTGAATCCAATCTTGATGGCTCCATGCATGCGTTCTGCAATAAAAACATTCTCTCAGCATGACAAGAACTGCTGTGCTTCTCTAATTTGCCGTACTGAAATCAAGCCTACTGCTGCTAGACCTGCTCCTTTGCCCTGCTCTTCTGAAGCTACAGGGAGGCAACTACCGTCTCCCACCCCATTACAATAACACTTCTTGTGAAATAGACTTTATATGTAATTGCTGAACACTTAAGGAGGTGAGCTCACAGTTTTTGTTATTTTCCTTTGGTTGAAATCATACTCGCATTGTAGGTTCTTTAAACTGGCATGTTCACTGGTCAATTTGCTACAGAAGTAAGCTCCACTGAACATCTGGATTTCTTCACCAAATTGGCCTATAGACTAGATCTATGTAGTGTGCTGCTGACATGATACCATGTAAACAGAATTTATTTATTTTTAAAAATTCTATGCTGCCCACACCCATGTTGTGGTTCTAAGTGACATAATATCTAGAAGGCAACTTAAAATTTAAAATTGAAATAATTAAAGCAGGCAGTATGAAAAATTCTAAAGTAAATCAAGACTCTGGAAACAGAGATACATTTTGAATTTTAAGAAGGAGGGGGCCAGCCTCAATTTCAACCACAAGCCATATCTTAATGCAGCGATTGGCATGAAAAAAGCAGAGCTATGTGGTGCAATCAGCAAAGGTGCTCCCTGAAAATCTAGGCATACAGGGCAGACTACCCATAAGTAGACCAAGGGATGGATTATAAGTAGGTGATAAAGCAAACATATTCGCATATTTCCCATGAATTAAACTTTGCATTGACCTGTTTATCCCAAATTCTCAATCTGATCAAATGAATTGGAGCTAATATTATGGCCTATTAGCACTCTTATAATTACTGAGAAAAAGAAATATTGACCATCGCTGGGTGTGATAAATTAGATATTGGGACATTCAAATAATTGGATCATTTGAAATTGGTGCTAAAAATTCTGAAATAGTTGGATGGGAATTTAATGCCACACACATTTATTATAGCCCTAAGGCCAGATACGATCAAAGTATACAATACAACCATCTTACATTTATATATATCTATAAAACAGAACAATTAATATTATTTAATCTAATAATTAAAATAATAGTGCTAAAATATATCAAAGTAAGATACTATGTTGTGGAATTTTAACTCCAAATAATGGTGGAGCGTATTGTACAGATGGTAGCACAAAACTGGGCAACTTAGGAGGATATTTATGGATCTTTGTCCGAAAGGAGTAGCATTAGATGGAAGTCACACTCCCTGCCAGGAAATCTCTTCAATATTGGGTGTGTGTGTGTGTGTGTGTGTGTGTGTGTGTGTATCTATCTATCTGTCTGTCTGTCTGTCTGTCTGTCTGTCTGTCTAGAATCCTTATATAGGGAGCAATATAATAGCATATGGCTTTTCTCCACATAGGCATAATCGAAGGTGCATGGGAATGCCCTTAAAATGTCCCAAAAGGACTGCCTTTAATGCCACAAAGACTTGAAGCTATTTCAGCACCCAAATCTTCTATCCGGATTTTTTTTTTTAAATTTCAAGGGAGCCTGTTCTATCTGATATAAGATGTTAATGGTTATAGCTGATGAGATCTCCTGAGCTTCAAAACAAAGAACAACAAACCCAGATGAACATGTCTCATTTGAAACCAAGTTGGGACTTGTAGCCAGTTTTTCTGCAAAATATATCCAGCAGGATGCATTTTCCATCAATAAATGTAAACCTCTTAAAGTCTAGTGATAGGAGCAGGAGATAACTCTCAACATAAAGAAAATAAATAACAAATAAATATCGGAATCTGTTTCAAATCCTAGGATAAATTGGCTAACTAAAAGTTCCATGAAGTTATCAGGAGTCAAGCTTAACCTGAAGGACATTTTATGTTTTAAAAAAGATATGATTTATGGCTCTAAATACAGTACAGCTCTCAGATTTGTTACAGTAATAGAATGAATTAGGCAAGGTAAGCACCTTTAAGCATGTGCAAAGTGTCTTTCCTTCAACATTAAATAAAGAGATCAGAAAATAAGGGAGTGGGCTTTCGGAAGAGCTGACTCTTAGGCAAGACTGCATCCTGACTTAAAAGAAAACCTGCTTTTCAGAGCTGAGCTCTAGCATTATAAAAGGTTTTCTGTATTTGAGCCCTTATGATCCTTCCTTGTTCAAGTTTAAGCTCTGCACTGCTGATGGTTGGTGTGGCAGGTGAGTTCTTCCCTACAAAAAGAATTCTCTTAGAAATTATGGCATGCTGGAGCTGGGTGCTTAATCTGCATTCCTTGCCTGGAGCATCTTGGTTCTGATGAAAGCGAGAGTTTTTCCACAAGCCTTAATTGGTGGTTTTTTTCAAGCCCCGTTCCAACAAGTCCCCTGAGAGCTTTGCCTCTGTGCCCTACAGCCTTCTCTACTTGCTATCCTGCCACTCCAGGACAGGGTGAATTGAGCAAAGGTGGAATCGTGGGTCCTTGTAGAAACGGAGAGAGGCTATACAATCTAGAAATTGTACAACACCCACTTGCCTGGTAACAAGCTGACTCACAGAGCACCACTGGGCCATTACAGGAAAGCCTCTCGCCAGATTCGCAGCAGGAGTCAGAGACACTAAATTAGCATGCATGGCTGCAAGCATAACATACGCCTTCAACAGGGCCAGTCTTACTATGAAGTACTTTGCTTCAGGCAGCTCATTCAAAAGGGGCACTGATTTCTCAGTTTCCATTTCATTGCAGAAACATGTTCCAGTCTTCTAGAACACTGCATCATTTTTTATTTTTATTTTGTGCTTCAAGTGGAAAAAAATGTCCAAGATTCCTACCATGGCAAACAGCAAACGTTCATTTAAAAAAAAGTGAAAGAAATCCCATTAAGGACTGACTTTCATTTGGGCATTTATTGTTTTAAAACATAGCTTAACTATTTATTATAGATTTAATTCACTTAGTGACAAATTTTTCCAGGTGGATTACACAAGAGAATAAAACAAATAGTAAAATCCAGAATTGAAATAATATCTAAGAACAAAAAAGCACAAAAAATGCAATCAAAATAGATAAAAGTAAAATAGCTAACCTAATATAGGACACTGGCTTTTTTTCAGTGTTCAGTGTTTCAGGGCTTTTACTTTTGAGATAATTTATGTTGCTCTAGGACACTTTGGACTGAGTAATTTCAAATATAATCATAAAAATAAGAAAACTAAAAAGGCTAAACAACCTTAATCTGAAGATAATTTATGCTTTACTTATTGCCATTATAATAGCTGTTCTCAACTTTTATCAGGTCTGCTTTGCTGTTCTCTGTATTAGTTTGATATTCTTTTCAGAGTGGGGTGTTTTTATTTTTTATCCTTTTATTTTGATAGAGTTCTACTTACAGAAGAGAATATGTGTAGCTCAGGGTTGAACTGTGGAGTCCTTGGGGTTCTCTGAGCTTGGTTGTTTTCTTGCAAATGTTTCGTTACCTGGCTATGTAGCATCTTCAGTGCTCACGTTAGCCCAGTAACGAAACGTTTGCAAGAAAACAAGCAAGCTCAGAGAACCCCAAGGACTCCATAGTTCTACTTGTTTAGAATATATATTAATTGACTGTACACCAGCAAAGAATATACATTATTGGGCAGTATAAAAGTATAATAAAGAAACAGTAAGGCAGCTGCAGTGGAGTGCTTCTTCATATTCTGTGGATCTTGAGCAGTGGCTGTATGCAAAGCTTATTCTGATCAGCTACGTGGATTAGTAGAAGACTAAAGCAAGATGAAGCACATTTGGTCTGAGAACCATTGTCTTAACCTACCCTAATCTCAGTATGAGGGCCATCTGGACATATTACTGGAGATATTTTTCCACATATTTCTTCAGATGATAAGTCCCTCACTTTGAAATGAAAGCTACAATGATAATCCTTTTGTTAAAATGGATGCCCAATTTGTCTCCTGTCAAGGAAGGATGAAGCTAAGAGGTTATTTATGACTTCATCACAAGATTGTTTTCGATGCACTCCAAGATGTTCCGGCAAGCATTGCCATTTGTCTCAGACCGCCAATGCTCCTTGACTAATACACTTTCAGCCTCAGGAGAATCACACAAAAATTTTTTTTGTTTGTTTGTCTTGAAGCCCATGGGCAGCTTTGCTAAAATTACCTGGAGGAGGTGCTATTTTAGTTTCAGAGAGACTTACATGTTTTACCATTTCACTGGGAAGTGCTCCAATGTACCCTGATGAAAAGCAACTTTCCTGAGTGTAGAGTTGCCCTTGTTGAGACAGGGTGGGTTTTCTGTGGTTTTCTTGGCTTCTTTGATTCAGTGCCTAATGCAGGCTGTGGATAAAGAATCAACTCATCTCTAAACCCAGGGATTTAGAGCAGGATTCTTTAGAAGCCCTCATGAACAGCCCTGCCATCTCTAATCTGGGGAGCAGGTTGCTACCTGTGTGCTTCATATAAACATTGTCAGCTACAGTGATTTTGCATTGTGGTTGGGTTCCAAGCATGCCCACGGGACTAAAATCTTTATTGCAGAAGAGAAGAGATTGTAAAATATCTCTTTGGAAAAAGAGAAGTTGAACCACTGAGCCCATAAATCATTCACTAGAACCAGACTGTTGGGGTACTACCATGAATAAAGAAAAATAGCAGTCCATCTTACCATTTGATAATACATTGGCTACAAAAGAGTCTAAAAGTGATCAGAGGAAAAGACCTCCAATTCCAATAAGGAGATTGGGACAATTGCTGCTTAAGCCCCAATACAATGTAAGTACCAGGGAAGGAGCTAAATGAGAGAATGAGAGAGTGGCAGCCACATAATTATAAGCTAGTGCTGCTGTTTTGATTCTGGAGTAAGATAAATTTTAAGGGGCTACTGGCAATTGTTTACTTTCCACATAAGGTATATTAACCCCATCCAGTCAAAGAAAAGTAACTTGAAATATATTGTTATAAGTGCAGGCAGACGATAAAGCTTGTCGTAGTGGAAATCGTACAGTTCCAGGTCTGTTTAAGAATTTTTATGCAGGCAGAGGCACACTTACAAGTTCTGAACACCCTGTTCACATGGGATTCTCCTGTGAGTACCACCTGAAAAAGTTTGATGAAAGTTCAAACCCCACTCCTCATATCAAGAATATTAAATAAGTAACATTATTGTGCTGAAGTGTCTGGATGTCTCAGGAGTTCAGACATACATGTATAGTGAGAGAAAATTCCATCACATGACTCACATGTACATAAAGAGCTTTCAGGAAGAAAAACTATGGGCCCAAATGCAAGACTAGAGAACAGTAAAGCAGTTGCAGTTAGAAGAAATTATGACTTACAAAATTTTTAAATTGTAGAGTCCAGAAAATGCTTCTTCTGGAATCTTAGAGAGTTGGTTTCCAGATAGGCGCCTGTAATAAACAGAACAAACAAGATCAAGATAATACAACAATGTTTACAGTGCCTTTTGTTAGGAAATATAATGATGGCTTGGATTGAAGTGTCTTCCTCTACTTTTCAGCAAGATAGAACCATTATGAGGGGAACCAGAGGTCATTATAGGAGGAAGAATTTTCTGTACGATAAAAGCTATCTTCCTTCCTTCCTTCCTTCCTTCCTTCCTTCCTTCCTTCCTTCCTTCCTTCCTTCCTCATACTAGTAGCTGCAAGAAGAGAATACTCTTGGCTTTATAGTCCAGATCTTACTAGGACAAATGGGAAATCTCTAATATACCATTCTTAAGATTAGGAAAATTTTCATAGATCACAAATGGTTTTATTTTCAAAGCTAAAGAAAAGACATTCTCATAGATGGTTTGTTAAAAAGATCCTCCATCTTCAGAGACATTGTTCAGGATCAATTTTAGGAGAGGGTTGTCCCTTTTCTTCTCTTCTGATAAGATATCCCTTAGAAATTAATCTTGGATCAAATGAGCCTTTTGCTCTCTTGCATTCATTGATACTTGCACATTTTCTGGATTCCCCCAAAGATAATTAGAAATGTGTTATACTGGTCAACGTCTTCCTGCACACAAAGATACAAAACTTATATCTTATATAGAATTCTATTCTTCTCTGGAGTTTAGAGAAATTATTTGTATAATTGGTTCTATCATTGTATAAAGAGCATAACATTGTCTCTTTATGTCTGTTCTGCAAAAAAGCAGACTTCAACCCGTGCTTTATTGCAGATCATGATCAACTGCCTGAAGAATTTGTTGAAGTGTTATTTTTGAGAGGGTGACTCCTTAAAATTGCTACGTTTTATTCAATTTCCCTGTCCTGGAAGAGGCAATGTTTCTGATAAAAAATATTGGAAACAGAACCTGTGTGCAAATTGGTGCTTATTGCACTACATTTTTTGTGGATTACCTATATTTGTATTTATTCTTGTATGTGTATACGCACACATGCATACGTATGTATGCCGCTTCTTCCCAAAATTGGGGATTAGATTTTTTTAATGATAAGGCTTTTTTATGTGTCTAATAAATTTGATTCAGTGGACACATAAGAAGCTTAATGGAGGAGAGAACGCTTAAAATGGATTATGGTGAATTTAACTTTTAGGATTATGAGATACTTTACGTTTAGCTTCTTCAACAGGCATTGAAAATAAATGAGCTATGTGGATACAATGCATGGATGCCATGGTAGAAATTCTGCATTTTAAACAAACAAGTGAGAGCTTCTATGGGGAAGAACTAGGATCATGGCTGAGAAAAAGCATTTGAAACCCACCCTCCCCCATGGGAAGCTAACAGTATTGCAGGAAATTCTATCATTGTCTGGTATGGATATTGGAAGAATGGAAAAACTGCTACCCTGTAAAGGAAATTACCAATTAGGAAAGGAAACGTGACACCTGTAAATAGCATTCATAGCCATGCATAGGAGTATGCTTGCCTCTATGTATGAAGATACTTGGAAAACAAGATAGATAGTTTTTCACAAAAATGCATGTTATTTACAAGAGCAACTACAAGCAGAAACTTCCCAGGAAACTATATTTAAACATATATTCTGAACATTAAGAGAAAACAGGCAAGAAATGAAGTTTCCAAGGGGCTCTCCCCTTAAAAGGAAGGGAACAGCACTTGAATCAGGAGAGAATAATTTCATATATAATGAATTATACAAGGAATGGTTGTTGTTCTTTTACTCTCCAGTGCAGCTTTTCTCAACCTTAGCAAATTTAAGACATGTGGACTTCAACTCCCAGAATTCTCCAGCTAGCCATTTAGTGGGATGGAGCTTAAGGTGTGTGGCTTATGTATATGCTTGCAACACAAGCCAACAGAATGGAGCAGGTATGCCAATGAAGCTGTCAACACTGGTTTCCGTTCCCTATCATGAATCACTGATTGTTTAGCCTTGTGTATTTTGGCATAATAGCATTCTTTGCTCCTGCTGATACCCTTATATTGCATTCCCAGTCCTTCTTGTCAATCAGCAAAATCTACATCTGCCTAATTCTTAGTCTCTCTGCTACCTACAATATTCTAACGAACTTCTTTTTGGCTGTTGTTTCTAATTAGAGGAGAAAAACCAAAATCATACCGGATAAAATCATATCTCTTTTGACATAAGAAACAAGTGGATTCCTACTCTCAACTGTCAGGGCTCCAGCTTTTCCTTCATGCATTTGCCTCATTAGGCATTAAGTCCCATAGAACTCAATGAGGCTCAGTCATGAGTAGACATGTCTTGGATATTGTGCTGTCTTTTCTATGATAGGCTTTCCAAAGGATCTGCATAGAGTATCTGTCCCACAGAGCTTCATAAAATCACCTAAGAACAATGAACAGAATATGGGTTTTTTTCCACGTGAAAAAATTAAGAAAAAACTATCCTACCATGTGCAATTTCAGCCAGCAGGATGGCTAAGAGTGTAATTAGCATTAACTGTCATTTGTTGAATTGGCCATATTGACAAATCATAATGGGTAGGCTCACGCATCACACCAAGCCAAAAACAAAGAACTTTTTGGTTTAAGAGTTAAATGTGAGTCCGATCAGTATCAGAGTAGTAGCTGGACAGACTTCTTCCTCCAAACTGGTCCCCTGCAATGCAGCACTGGGGTACTAGTGTTCCCATCATTTGGTGTCCCGCCTTGCCCTGTGCAAGCTGTTGGCATCCCCAAAGCAGTGCTTTAAGTCATAACCGTGGGATCAGTTTTTATTTCCTTGTGCCTTTTAGGCTGAGGAGGTAATTCTATCTTCATTACATAATCATTCAAGTAATTTATGTATCTTTGTTATGAGCTATAAACACAGTAGCTTTCTTCATTCATCATGAATCATCATGATCATTTCTTGGTATCCCAATTTAGAGCTTAGAAAAGCAATTTTTACTGTGTACACTACCTTCTCTTACTGCTGTTGAAGACAACTTGTATAGCTGAAGAGTAGACTTACCACATGTAAGCTGCAAAAAGCCAGGCACCCACTAGATCAGTGTTCCTCAACCTTGGCAACTTTAAGACAGGTGGACTTCAACTCCCAGAATTCCCCAGCCAGCAAGGGAGTTCCTCTCCAAAGGAAGACTCAGTGCTCCTTCAGGCATACCAGTGAATTACTTCTGAAAGTGCAATATCTCTCAAGCTGCAGAAATTGAGTTACTAGATGAGCCACTCCTGGAATGGAAATGGCAGGGGATATACTAGGCAAAGAAGTGCTCACTTGAGATACACAGTATCTCATCAGTAAAAATCTTCTCAGGAGTAAGATCCCATTCATAAATAGAAATGTTCAAAGATTGACTTTCAGTTTCAGATTGCTGGTTGCTAGAATCAACTGGGTTTGTATAATATGCTAGGCTAAACTCTAACTGGCTACTTGTAGCTATGTTTACATAACATAGTATACATTAATTCACTGAATCATGGTTTACTGAATGAACTGATTTGAAATACCAATCTATAAAGTAATCAATGGGCTGGATTTGTACAACACAATGAACTAAAAAGTTGTTGAATAGTTTGTGTGACAGCATGTTTATGGTTCAGTGTGTTATATGCATTCTAATTCAGTTAATCATGATCTACTACTATGAAAGGAAGAAAAAAAACCTATTTGTTCATGTCGAGCAAAATTCTATAAAGGATTGTCTGCTTTCCTATGAGATTCTAAGTCATAGCTTATTTAACTGTGGTTTACAAAATAAACCACATTTGGTTGTATCCATGGCTTATAACCCATATTGATAGATTACAATGGCTGCCTCAGCCAAAGAGCAAACTGCATTTAGTTGTGCTTCACAAATTCAAACTATATATTCCCCTTTGCTCACATTTTCTAAATAAAACCCAAATATTTAATCTTTCTCCCTCTCCCTCTCCCTCTCCCGCTCCCTCTCCCTCCCTCTCTCTCTCTCTCTTTTTGTATTTCCCCTGTTTTGCAAGATCATATATGAGATGTGGCAACCAGAATGTACACACAATATTCCTAAGGTGGCTGGGGAATTCTGGAAGTTGAAGTCCACACATCTTTCAATTGCTGAGTTTGAGAAAAACTGCCTTAAATAAAAACATTGCCCTGTAGAAGGCTACTCCTATTCACAATATTGGAAGCATTATAGCAATATTGATTTGGATCAGAGAAGAAATATGAGAACTGTCCAGAGGGACTTGGAAAACTTGAATTAATCAAATATTTGGAAGTTAGAGTGAGCAAATTATTATGTGTAACACATTCAATATACTATAGATAGTGCAGGAAAAGTTCTATCCTTAAGCAGATAAGTAACTAAGGAAACAAGCGCTGAGTGTCATGAAGGGCAACAGTTATTTGCCTACCTAAATAATAATTAAGTAATTTATTTAGTTGCTATTGTTTTGTTTTGTTTTTTACTGTCATGGACAGTACAAGACACTCTTGAGATTTTTCTGCCTCTCATTCAAATATAACTTGTCCAGTCTTGAGTATTATTTAGAGAACCTTTTAAAAATGTCAAGACAATAATGTTTAGTAATACTTACAATTCTTCCAGAAAATGAAGGTGATGGAAATCTCCAGGCAGCAGTTCACTGATGTTGTTCATGCTTAGATCACTGAGAAATACAAAATAAAAAAAGAGCTTGGAACAGTTGTAATAAAAGCCACAATCTAGTTAAACTTGGAGAGCTGGTTTGGTGTAGTGGTTAAGGCACCAGGCCAGAAACCAGGAGACTGTGAGTTCTAGTCCTGCCTTAGGCACAAAGCCAGCTGGGTGATCTTGGGCCAGCTACTCTCTCTCAGCCCTAGGAAGCAGGCAATGGCAAACCACTTCTGTAAAACCTTGCCAAGAAAACTGCAAGGATTAGTTCAGGCAGTCACCAGGAGTCAACACTGACCTGAAGGCACTAAATAAAGAAAGAAAAGAAAAAGATAAAAAAAGTTAAACTTTTAGACCTTGTATAGGATCTTCACAGTCTTACAAAAATCATCCCTAGTTTAGGCTCTACCCTTTAGTCTGAATACAGGCTGGATTCACTCACCACATGAAGCCAGAATTTTGTAATCCAGAGCTTGTTGAATAAGACAAATCTTCCTGACTTGAATACAATGTAAAACAAAAAGTGCAGCTACAGTGGCCTGGTTCATGCCTAACCCTACACCATAAAGAGCCTGTTCACAAGGATTGGGCAATTGCTAGAGCCATCGTGCATTGCTATTGTTGGCTCTTTCCATGCTGTTCTTCTTTGGTCTTTACAGGGTCTCACAGATTGAAGACATTTAAAAATCTTATTATAAAATCAACCTGAAGGTTTTGAGCAGTAAGATAGGATATTAATGCCACAAATAAATAAAACTAAAATCTTCTGTCATCTTCAGGAGATCTCCATTAATTTTTTACCTTGAAATAATTTCCCTACATTTCCCATACAGAGAAGCAGCCCCTCCAGGAACTACACATTCTAAACTGGGCTTCTGAATAAGCACCACATCAAATGTTTAATTTGTTTCACAAAACATCTGACTGTTGTGAAACAGTCTGTATTGTACCGTTCATAAAACGTTTGACTTAGTATGAAGCAAAAAAGGCGGGAAACTTTAACCATCCATGAAGTGGCTTCAAGATGAGATTACATGAGAAGTATATTAAACAATGAGGCATAAAAATTGATCTCTCAAGTTTTGTTTCTTTCATGTATAAAAATTATGAATACTGAAACTGGACAGACAAAATGTATTATTTGTTTAATATATTCATATAGTATCCTTCAGCCAAACTGCTCCCAGGCAGTTCACAGCTAAATATATCAATGTAAAACAAAAAGTGCTGCAAGGCAAATCCATCAATCCTGCAATAAAATAATCCTGCATCAATCCTGCAATAAAATAATACTGTACTTAAAATAGGTAGAGAACAGCCTGGGGTCAAGATGTACAACTGGGTATCATCAGCATACTGGTGACATCTGACGCCAAACCAACAGATGATCTCACCCAGCAGTTTTATGTAGACATTAAACAGAAGAGGAGAGAAGGCAGAACTCTGCAGTCCCCACAAACAAGGGGCCGTGGGCTCGATTTCTCCCGTCCTGCTAACACTGATTGAAACTGGCCACAGAGAAAGGAAGAGAACCACCACAAAATGGTGCCTCCCACCCCCAATCCTTGGAGCTGGGCCAAAAGAAAACTACGCTTGGCAATATTAAAAGCTGATGAGAGATGAAGGAGCACAAAATGGGCACACCATCCTCAACCTAGCTACACCACAGGTCATTGAAAAGCATGACCAGTGCAGATCCCATACTAAACCCCAGCCTGAAACCCAGTTGAAATGGGTCCGGAAAATTGACTTCCTCTAGGGACACTATGAAAATGGTCAGACTGCAATCCAGTTTTTCCACATCATTTAAGACAGCCTGAGCACTATCTTTCTGAGCAGATAGATCACCTACTCACAAGGCCTCTACCTTGTCACAACACTACCTGTTTCAGAACTTCCACCAACTCACCTATCTTAAATGACAATAAGTGATAGAGTTGGGGTCATTCATATACTGATGACATCAATCTCAAACCTATAAGACCTCCCCCAGCTGTTTTGTTTAGACCATAAAGAGTATCAGAGACAAAAGAGAGCCTGCAAGACCTAATTGCATAGTAGTCATAGGGTCTGGGACTTCTATAACCAGCCTGTTAAATAGAGGTGGTATGACTAAAACACCATGCCTATTATTTTTAACTCATACTCCATCCAGAAAGATATGAATGAATGCCACTGATAATAAAATCATGCTCCCCATCTTTCTCCTGGTGTTGCTCACCCATCAGAACCCAGGGCAGTTTCTATGCCAAATCCTGGTCTGAAAATTCATTGAAATCTCTGGCTAATTAATCTACTCTAAGAATGCCTAGAATTGCTTGGTTACTTCAGCACTTTGCTTAAACAAGAGATATTTTAATCAGTGGATTACAATCCAGGGAGTACTTCTTTTTGTATTCATTCTGTTTCAAGATGACTAGGGCCACTTCCTCTTGTAGAAAGCATTAACTATCCTCTAGACTAACTGGTCAATACCCTTCCTTCTGTGGTATTTATCAGCCTTTGTAGACAGGTGTACATATGATAGAATATACTCCTCCAAATACATCACTGCATACTGAAGTGTAAAAATCCTCCCACAAGATGATGTCCTAGATTGTATATACAAAACATGAACCATAGAATCTATGGCATCCAAGTTGCAGGAAATGCAACTGCTTTTGTCAAAAGGTCTTCCAAATATAGCAATGAGCCTCCAAAGGCTCTTAAATGTATTCTGTTGGGCTAAATTAGGGTGAATGCAATGATGGTGCTGAGTTTCTGTCATTATCCCCAGCTTAGGGGTACCCAATCTATATACATGCAGAAAGAAGAAAGTGATAAAATGTTCTGTCTATATCCTTTCTATCATAGATATAATCCAGGATGATGAACAACAGTGCTAAAACAACCAATAACACATAAACCCTAAAATCAGTGAAACCAATTACAGAGCAAATAACGCCACCTGGGTTTGACGATATTCAGATGGAATGTTATGCTCCATCACTGTAGCTCTATCACTCCATTGATTTCACCATCACAGCAATCTACAGTAATAAAAACAGTGAATTTATGGAGTGAAGGATCCAGTGTGACTGTATTAACTGCTTGAACTATTTCCACATGGGTTCAACAGCTAGTGATATTATATTATCTGGAAATTCTCCCCAAACCCTTCAGTCAGTCTAGGACAAATACGGGAAATCTTTGACCCATGGTTTAAATTTGGCCCACAAATGCTCCTAATCAGTCCACTACAAACTTGGAATCCTAGAAAGAAAAATGGAATCTCTCCTTCTCTGACTTTCCGGCCATTGCTGGTGCATCAATAAGAAGGCAAGAGGACACATCTAAAAAAGATCAATACTTCTAAGGTCATCCATCTAGACCCTCATTTCTACCTGCTGTACGGATTAATTTATTTAATCAGTTTGTTAGCCATTCCAGGGACCAAGTAACTCGAGGATTAAAATGTGGATTAAAGCAGAAATACAATAACATAAAAAACAGATATGTCAGACTGCATTGGGGAACAATTCCATAAAAAACAAAAAACAAAACAAAACCAGTTACTGAGGGAAGTTACAAATCCCTCTGCCCTGTGGCCGGCTGGAAAAGCCAGGTCTTCATGGCTGTTCAGGAGGGCAGCGGGGTCAGGGCTGTATGGATGTCCAGGAGGGCCTGGGTGGCCACAGAGAATGCACAAATTCCCAACTTGTATACGCTGGGAAGTAAGACAAAGATCTTGGAAATTTGAATCATGTGTGATTCAGAGTTAGACCTCATAATCCACTTGTCCCTCAAGGGGCTCCTTAATTCAAGGGCTTTGAAGTCACCCGCCTCATAAACACACTCTTTTCCTTTTGCTTTTAGTTATAATTGCTTTTTTTCTTCTTTGCCAAAAGTACATTCTCTCACTGGTTTATGAAGTCCACTGATAGTTTCTGCTTCAACTATATTTTTCTTAGGATACAGGAGCTATGCTACAGTTACCTCTCGATGTTCACTTCCTGCATCAGATACCATGCTTTTTGTAGACACTCATAAACAAATATAACATGCTAAATAACACACTAAGGCCATTTTCTCTCATAGCACTTCAACACACACATGCATGCACACACAGCTTTGAGCCTCTCTTAACCCACATGTTCAGTGCAGTGTGCTAATATTAATATGACAATGAAACAGAACAAAAATTCCAGCCAATGTAAATGTTAGTCAAATTGTTTGCATTTCTGACTGATTTAGAGTTGCACATGTGATAATGCCTTAAGGCATCACTAAAAAGGCCTCTCTTCTTAGGGGATAAATCAAAACCTCTGTTTTCCCCATCACAAAGAGGGATCTAAAATAAGAGGCCTTGTAACAAATGATGGTGCTTTTATCTAAAATTTCCTAAGCCAAGAATGGGAATTCTGTGTCCTCTAATAATGAGCTATAGCTTCCAGTTTCCTTCGAAACTAGCTATCCTGGCTGGAACTGATAAAAGTTAGGTTTGAGTAATGTCTGGAAATCAACAGGTTTCCTACTCCCACTGTAACTGAAGCAAAAAGAGAGAGAGAGAGAGAGAGAGAGAGATGCTCTATGACTCCTGTGGTGCCAGAACTCTCACTTTTCTGACCTTTCTCTTGGAATGCTGAGAACAGGTTGGAAGCATGGTGTGGTTAAAAAAAAAATTCTTCTGAAACAAAAGAAACAAATCAGAAGAACTATGTGTGATTTGGCCCTGAAATTGAGAGAAAGGATGCAGAATTAATGAAATTAGCCAAATGTATTAATTTAATGTATAACTACATTTATGTCCTGCCTTTCTCAAAAGAGCTGAAAGCAGTGCATGCTGTCTACTCTCACTTTAATCTTCAAACAACTCTCTGAAATAGGTTTAGTGAGAAATAATGACTATCCCAAAATCACCCAGTGAGTGGCATGACTCTACTTGTGGAGTATATATTACAATTATTTATTTCAAATTATTTTTTTAGAAAAATAATCCTCATGAAGTGGTTTACAAGCAATATAAACCACTGCAAGCAAAAATACTACAAATATTATTTTAGAACACATGAAGTAAATTATATGATTCTTACTACAGCTGCTCCTGTTCCTCCTAATGGTCCTGTGGGAGTGGGGGATGTCTAGCTGATCCCAGATTTCTGGAAGGTTTCTCACCTTCCTTCTTTCCTCTCTATTCAGGCATCCTTCCTTATAATGGAGTTTAGCAATCCAAGGGACAAACATCTAAACTCCCATTTTTAGTAAGGTTGGGGAGAAGGAGTCTCTTGCAGGACATGCAAGTACCACAAACAGACCTCACAAATTAGGCTGAGAAAAAAATGACAGTGTAAAACTTTCTGCAATATAAACAGGCCAATATTGTCTGCATTTCCTGGAAAAGTGAATGAATGAAGAATGCTGGTTTTGGAGAAATGACTGCTAGGTGCTTCCAGATGAAACGTTTCAAGCACCATCACTTAAAAGGCATGGGCAATTATTTCATCTTTTTCTCCCTAATGGGTTTTCTTTGAAAACACAAATGATAAGAAAGTGAAAAGAAGGAGGTATACAGATGGAGGATGCTATCATCTGAACCCAAGATAAATTCCATGAATTAGGCAGGGCAATTATGTAATAAAAACTTTATCTGGTTCAGGGGCATAATTGGAGTGCTCTGGGGCCCAAGGCAAACTTCTCAGACGGGGGTTCCCCATCTTAACATCAGTCATCAGTTGAAGAGCTAGTGGCTAGCTTTATGGGAGCAGACATGTTTTGGTGCATTCAGGGAAGGACAGCAGCAGTGGTGGCTCACAGGGTACCGAGATAGCACTGGCAGGTTGTGTCAGAAGTAGTGCCACCCAACCTGGGCTGCAGATTAGGTATGCAAACATAAACTACCATTAGATGGCAGCAAAGAGTAAACATTTTCTGTATCGCATTCCTGCCATCTAATGGTCACCTACTCAGTAGGCACTGAAGTGCCTACCATTGCCACCTGCTTCTCTGCCTCCACTTACCAGGCAAATGCCCTAGGCAATATAGGTTCCTTAATGGGTACACACCAGTCCTGCATCAGATGACAACTTGGGTTTTTACCCCCCTAAGACTTCAAAAAACCTGTGCCCGCAAGGTGGCTCTTACTCTTGCCTTGACTTTATTTATACCACTGCAAATCCTACCTCAAAATCTGTCATATCGTTAAATAAATTTAAAAATTAAATAACACATTTCCAAAATATGGACCATCACAAATTTAGCATTTATATTTGTAATATGTATAAAGCAAAGAACCAGTGAGTACAAAATGCTACATTGTGCACAAACTGGGGATTAAGAGATGATGACAACTTTCCATTATGTTTATGAGTAATATGCCCTGAATCCTCTATCTAATCTGCTCCCAAATAATCCATGATGATATAGTAGATTTCACAAAATTATAACTGGCCTTAGGTAACAGTTTTTAAAATTATTTTTTTAAAAAAGAAGTTCTAAGCATCGGGCTAAATTTCCTGTGTAGATATAATCAACTGAATCTGGTTATATTGACTGTTTCTGGAATGCATAAATGTGTTGTAAATCTACAATAAACCTTTATTTAGTCCAAATTATTTCACAAACTTAAAATTCCACAACCAGGCCTCTGGATTGATTTCGGATGATACAAAATTCAGGGTTTTTCCATATTAAGATCTGAACATGAGTATGGTCTGAAATGAAGATTTCAGCAGTCATTCAACTTTTTACAACAGTTGTAGAGATAATAAACAGTTGGATGGTTTCAATCTAGTGCAGTGTTTCTCAACCTTGGCAACTTTAAGATGTGTGGACAACTCCGAGAGTTCCCCAGCCAGCAACTTTGATTCTGGGAGTTGAAGTCCACACATCTTAAAGTTGCTATTGTTGAGAAACACTGAAGTGATTCAAATGTTGCCATCAATATGACTTTTAGCCTTTTATAATAATATTAATGTTTTGTACTTTAGAATGTTTTAAAAACTGTTTTTATGGTTATTTTGTACACTGCCCAGAGTCACATTGTGTGAGATGGGCGGCCATATAAATATGTTTAATAAATAAATGATTAATAAATAAATGAAGCTCAGGTAAGCTTCTTAATTGAAACTGAGTCCATCTCAGATGAGACATGAATACTAGGGCTTCCCACTGCATCACAATAACGTCTTAAATGTGGCAATTAGAGTTGTGTTCATCTAGAGAAATGTGTAGCTTTATGTCCTATTTTTGACTTGCTATAAAACTTTCTTAAAAACCAGCAAGTGTCCACTTTATTGTTTTTGATAAAATGGATCTGACAGTCCTCTTCAAAAATTTTTTTAAAAGCCTCATTCTGAATATATTCATCTTGTCAGTGACCAGAATTCCCTCTGTTACAAATAAAAGAATAAATTTTCCTTCAAGTTCAGTTCATCTGAAGACTTCATGGTCACACTGATGTTGTTTTCTTGGCACCAATATATAAGTGGTTTACCACTACCTTATTTCAGGAATTTAAACTTCTTGGTCTAGACTACGGTTCTAGAATTTCTTAGGGGTCTCATCTCCGTGTACTAATCTGAGCCATCCCTGTTTAGTTCTTCAAGATCAGTCAAGGTCTGCTACGTGCTGCCACCTAGCAGGGTGTGCTAGTGAAATGGTCTGTGAGAATGACCTTGAGAGACAGAAAGAGGAAGGGGTAGAGGAAGAGGATGAACCGCAGACTAGGCAATTGCCTGATAAGAGGCATCTTAGCCCACAGAAGCAATGGGGAGTGGCAAACATCTCAGAAGGGACACTCCCTAGTTTCTTGGACTGCAAAGGCAAGGGGGGAAGAGATTTATAACTTGCAAGATTTTGTTACTGTAACCTTACAATAAAGGTAGCGTTAGTACTCATGGTTGGTGCTTCTTGTCTAGGTTACCTCGAAGGGCTGACAGCTAGCCATATTGAAAATTATAGGACAGAATCATTTATCTGGAATGCATTGCCACCACCTCAAGGATGTTAATTGGCCCAAAGCCCTCTCTCTGCTCATCTGCCTCATGCCAGGATGATATAGCAGCATTCATTGGATGTTCCATCCGACGATCCTGTTTGCATACTTATTGCATACATCTGGCAATTCAGTTCTGCCAGCCCCACTGTGCCTGCTGCAGCCTCCAATTCTACTGCCTCTCCCAAACCGCTGCTCTTTTGTGCAGATTTCTCAGCTCTGAAATTTATACAATCTACTGTTCTTTTAGTGCGATAATTCTCACCATTGGTGTAATGCTTCCTATTACACAGCCTACTGTCTCAATGCTGACAAATACCTACAATGAACAAGGATGTTTCTCAGCTTCCTCATCCACTGTCCATCACTGTCCTCTGGCCACTAAGCGCAGTGGTTCTTTTGGACTGCTGCCTGCCTGCACTAATATAGTCAGAAAGAAGGGTGGCAACAATATTCACATGGGAGAGGGGAGTACAAATCAGTGTTTGGGTTCGGTGGGTGCTCACTGTAGCCTGCCAGTCCAAGCTGATTTCAATATATCAGAGTAAGTACAGTTGACTCAGTTTGGGATTATTACGAAAAATGACAGGTTGATATGGTCATGCAGACATGCAGAACTCAGCAGATCTTGGAATACCAGCTTTTCCATGAAGCTCCAACTGCAAAATGACTAAGAAAGGCTAAGAAAAATTATTAAGGGTATTTTAATAACTGCAGCGAAAGTAGGTTTTGCCTGGCTCTTGCAGAGAAGGGGACAGCTTTCTGCAACAATCCCTCACTGCGTTTCTAAAAACTTGAGATATGAGACTCCCAACATGGCTTCTGGAACTTCACAGAAGTGTACAGAAGTAAATTGTCCATTCCCCAGAGTTTTGGCAGGGCCATACCTCTAATCTCTTGCCAACCCTTGAGGTAGATTGGCAAACAGCAATCTGGTGAAAACAGCAATAACCCCAGCACTCATTGGCAGAGCCCACAGTGTTGGGGAGGGTAGCATTCAAACAGTTGCAACTGCCTTCATGTTTCATGCCTTCAATACACTACCAAAATAGGGAGTAAGGAGGCTACAGGGAAGATTTGCGCATGTTTACAACTCTGCATGCTTAACAGGTGATGACAAGACTTCTCATGGTACATTGCAATGGCAGCTGTGGATTAGTCAGTGTGGAAGATGAGTCAATATGGAATGCAATCTCAAAAAGCACATGATTGAGAACTAGAGGTATACAACATAAAACTTACACATTTTCTCCTGCAGTGGCAATTATGAACAATGCCCTTCAGCTTGGATATGATTATGAAGACTGCATGACAGGGTATCATCATGTATGGGCTGGAGCTACTACATTTATTTTCTAAGGGGCATGAATCAGTTACTCTGTTTGATACTTCTAACCCCAACTATGTGGTCTTACTTATCCCAATTGATGTGGCTGCTAGGAGTCAAAAACAACCTGATGGCACATAATCAATCAATCACTCAATCAATCAAATAATCAGTCACCCCAACTAATTGTTTCACTGCTTTCCTTCATGACACCATAGAGAACTCTGCCTTAGTTAGGAGTGGGCAATTTTCTTTTTTTCTTTTTTTGTAGGGCAGTGACATAATATCATCAGAGGTGGTAGAAGTTGGGATTTCCAACTCATTCCATGGTGTGCTGTATGCCCTCTATATCCATTTCAAAATCTGCAGTTATGGTTGTATAATGGATAAGTTTCTTTCTAAAATTTGATCTGGCTTTGGAGTACTAGAAGATAATAGGAAAAGTTCTGGAAACACTACAGTATTTGATATTCATGTGGTTCAGAAAGTAGAAGTACACGCAGGTGGTATTTTACTTGCATGTCCAATTTGTGAGCTAAGGTTTCCCAAGACCATCTAGTAGGTTTTATAGTTGAATAGGTTCCAGATGGAGGAATTCAGACATTTAACAATGGCAGAATTTATTAGTAAAAGCTTTGCACATTCACCTCTATACCACAAAAAAAATCTTAGGCTAAATTTTTGCAAGTTATGCACATGACAAAACTATAGGAAACCCAGCAGAAAAATATATTCAAAGCTAGTTGGCAAGCTGTTTAAATAAGAGTTTCTACCAACAGTATGCAGAACTCCAACAGTTTACAGTAGTTACCATACTGCCATTGACTTTGTTTATATTTACCTGTATTTATATTGCTTGTACTTCAGATATATCACAATGATCTTTGCTTTTTTTAGATAAAAATCTAGATACTTCTTTTTAAAAAGCTGTAAAAAAAATCCAATAGCATTCTCAGTTCATCTCAGCTCTCAAATGTGCATCATTAAATAACTTCATTTTTTTCCCCTCATAATACTATTTCAACTGTAAACTTTCCTGTAGGAAGGATTCCTAGGGAGATATGGGGACAATTGGGTAGGATGATTTGTGGGAAGAATTACAGTGCATTATCTTTTAATATAGTTTATTATGATGTCTGGGGAATTCTGGGAGTTAAAGTCCACATATCTTAAAATTGCTGAGGTTGAGAAATACTACTCCAGTGATAGAAAATTGGTTGCATTCAAATGACTTTTTTTCCTCCTTAATTTTTCACAGAACCCCATCATGTTCTCACAAAGCCTTATGGTTATGCACAGCACAGTTTGCAAAAGCCTTTTGTAGGCCATCATGAAGTAGCACTTGACATCTTGAAAGGAGCAACTGCCCACAGTCATTGCCTGCTGGAAGTCAGGCTCTGTGATGAATCTCAAAGTGGAAAAGGGGCACCAAGTATGTATGAAAACTGAGGCAGATGGGAAGTAGCTCTCAAGAACAAGGCTGGCTGTAGCCTGAAATGTTCATGAAAATGGTTTCCAGACCATTCACTCTTGTAACAAATAATGAGGCATCAGCAGAGCAATTGACATGAAAAGGGAAAACCATGTCACCATAGACACTTGCTTCAAAAGTGAGTCAGGGTCTGAGCCTGGCTCTTTAAACATCACCCTTCCCCTAGATGCTGTAATCTCTGCCAAAATAAGTAAGAGGAGTCCTTTCCTTGCTCAAGCGCTAAAAACCTGCATATCTTATTTAAGTATGAGTAGAAAAAAGGCAATAATTCACCCACAGGTGTGAAACAGCCCAAATCTTAACACTCCAGAATGATTTATATTGAGAAAAGGTCTGGCAGCTATCTCAGTAAAATGGGATTTTGGTATTTTGCTTCATAAAATATCGCAGCATAGCCTAAAATACATTTGCTTTAAAATATAGTTGACCTAACAGGAAGAGCACACTGACCACTAAAGAGTTCTTTAATTTCACAACAGAACAATTCCAATCAGTATTGGGATGGCCAGTGCAAAAACTGTGGAGCTCCTTCAACTGTAAAAGTGAAAAAGGACTCTTGTCCATCATATAAGTTCCCTTTTCAGTTTTGTATCTGGCTACCCTCATTATGGAGATGCACACCCAGATGGTGTCCGGAAGTCTCACAGAGCCAGCTAACATGTCAAGTGTCATGGCTCTGTCAGACAAGAATGTTATGTAAGAACCATGACCTATCTCAACAGGGAACCGAACTAGAACATTTCCAGATTTTTTTTTTTTTAAACCAAGATGTTGTGGTAAAATTAAAAATTATCACATCATGCACTTGTTCCTTAACTTACACTTTTAAAATGCAGCACTTTGGTTGAAAGGTTGCCACATTTGTAAAGCATATAGGTCACCAAAGTTTAGCCTAGTGGTAATAAAACACTTGATTCAGACTTTCTCACTCCTTAGAAGCTGCCACAGAACTGAAGGACTTTGGGCAGCATAAACCATCAAGCGTGTGAGTGTACAAGAATCAAGAATCAAGGGCGTAAAATAACGGAACTGTGGGAGCATTCATGTAGCCAGTAAAAATATACATGTTAATAGCAATGTTCTGTTCCATCCAGGTATACCCTAACATTTTGTGAACATGAAATAAGATTATTCACTTCTTTGAGCAAAAAAGAGTAACCCTTCCACTTCTATTATGTGAAGGACAGCTTTGCAGTTGCCTTAAAGAAATGTGCAGTCAGCCTAAAATGCTGTTTGAGGGTCACTTTCTTTGATCATGCAGATTGTCAGCAGAACTACCCAAAAATGCACCAATTATGTCAAAGCAATCATGGGGTTTCAGACCCAAATAAGGTTCTTAGGTTAGTGAGCACTACTTGAGCAAGATCTAGGGAAATCTTAGTGACAGAATAGCACTGAGGATCTGCACATCTTTGTTTTGTTCCCTTCCTCCAGCCCACAAAAAAGACCTCTGTTATCCGTAATAGATAAGGACAATTCCCCCTCCCCCACCCCGACCACCACGTTGCCCATACTTGTCTTCACGGCTGTTGAAAAGTCATGACAACGAAGGCAGCTTCTAAAGCAATGAACACATGCCCCTTGGCCAACCCACCCACAGCAATAAATCTTTCCCCTTTCTTTTTTCAGTCACCGGCAAGCCTGCCCATTGTTTGGTAACTCGGCTTCCTGCCCCGGCACAAATGGGAAAACAAACAGCAGGTCTGGGTGGCATCTGATGAACTAGAAGACAGAAAGCATCAAAGAAGGCAGGGAGGGTGGAGACAGATACCAAGAGTCAGTTGCTTTGTAGTTCTGCATCAACATCCGCTCCCCTTCAATCGGTATTTATTCAGCACAGGTAGCAGACAGGTTAGCTGGCCCTGTTTACATCTCTCCTCCTCCCCACCCCCCATAGTTCATTAAAAAGTAAAAAAGCTACATACTTAAATAGTTACTCAAATCATTATTCTAGTTGGTCTTTTTTGCAATATATTAACCATGCAGGCTGGTCAGCAAGTCAAAAGCTGTCTCAATTTTTTTTTTTTTTTTGGAAGTTGCTGCTTCCTACCATGTTTCCAATGAATTCACCACTATTTATTATAGTTTTTAACCACTATGTGCATAGTTACCTTGTAAGTGCATACTCTAAATGTGCATTTATTTATTTTAAATATTTATTGGACATTGTTAGGTGGCTTATATAGAGAAAAGGGGAAAATGTTAATAAAAAGTCCATTACAACCTACAGGCAATAAAAGTTGAAGCATTGGCTGTGCTATGACATTTTCAGTTCTTTTTTTTAAAAAATGGCAAAAATGAGGCAAGACAAACCATAGACCGTAGGCATCCTTAAATAACAGGCTGTTACCAAAAGCCGTCTCTTGTGCTTTGACTCGCCAAGTGCCTTTCAAAGGAAGTCAAGAAAGAAAGACTTCTATGCCTGATCTTAAAGTCTTGACAGTCCGATGTGGCTGAAGTAGATAGAAAAGGTTAAATTTCCTTTTCCAGTGCTGAAATTTCCTTAATTTCAGTTTGTCTCCTAGAAAAGGTATCTGCAAGGTGTGGTCAGAAAAGTCAAGATCGCGGTTGTGATGGTGCGATCAAAGGCATACATACAAACCAGGCAGAGCTTTGATTGCACTATCAAATCTCCCATCTTGACTTTTTTGACCATACCCTGAGATTCCCTTGTCTTCTAGTGAACTCATGAACATCTCCATGTACTTCTTTGTGGCTATGAGAAATGGAAGCACTTTCCTAGTAGTCTCCCATTCAAGTACTAACTATTTCTGAACTTGCTACCTTCTCAAAATCATCCTAAGTGCTACCACTGAACTGTGCGTGGGTGAAATAGCCAGCATGTTAAATATGGGTAAAAAATATAGCAGTGGCCAGTGCAGCTGAGATGCTATAGGACTCATGTGTTCCAAATATCTCTCCCCTGACACTAGGACAGCTACGGTATATTCTGCGCCAGTAAAGTTTCTAGACCATCTTCAAAGGCAACTCTGCAGAAGGCATTATAGTGCTGAAGCCTGGATATAAATAGGAATAAATAAACCTATTTTTGTTGTTGTTTTTTCTCCAGTTTGCATTTCCAGAACCAGTAAGTAAATGAAAGCTCACTTTATTTTCAGTTTGGAGGGGGAAAAATGGAGTGAAACCAAGAGAGATTCATCTATTGCTATTTCAGTATTTTTCTTTATCCATACAGACTTGCAAGTAGACAGAATGGTATACTCTCAAAGGCACTTTGCATAGGCCTGTCTGTTTCAGCATATTGAAATAGCATAATAATTCCCTTTATTGTTTTTTTTTAAGTTATCAAGCAGCTTAGATGCCATTTTTCCATCATGTGGTTTGGCTAGTTAATCTTGCTGGCACACTCCTGCCCTCCAGAACTGCCTCATTTTTGGAGAACCAGCACCAGGCAATCTATAGCTGAAAATAGATTGGAAAATATAAGGTCGCCATTTCATTTCTCACTAGCGTTTGCCTCTGTGACATGTCTATCACCCGAAACCACAAATATCCAGGGGCTTCAAGGCCAGTGGGTCTCTAATCAACAAGATAATGTCAGAAATAAAAGTAATCCCACAAATTAACTGACAGAATGAACTGATTGGAAAAATGATTTTTGAACTACGAGTTTAATGATATTATATAGACTTTAATATTCCTGCTCCCTAATTATACAATATTATCTTTTTTTTTTTTTTGCTACAATGTAAACTCTATACATGTCCCCCTCTTTTGTTAATTTAGCAGGCATTTTCATAATGTGTATTATTTATCATTTTCAGAAAATCTTAAAGTTAGAACACTGAAGTGAAGCCAATTTGCCTTCACAGTACTCCAGGTGGCAAGCTGACAGCTCAAATATTTGAATCAACTTCTTCTTTCAGTATCAACCAGAAGCAAAGAGATTTGGGCAAACATGCAACAAGTAGATCCTCCAAATTTCTCCCCTTCCGTAGAGAAGTTTTTTTCTCTTTTTAAAAAATTAGGCAGACAAGAGGCTGGAAATAGTCAGATTTCAAACCTCCCCTCAGCCTCAGCCTGATTTAAGATGAAATTTGCAAGATTTTCCAGGTAACTAAATTGGCCCAGGGGCAACATCTGTTCCAAGGCTTGTCTGTACTCTAGAGCAGTGTTTCTCAGCCTCAGCAACTTTAAGATGTGTGGACTTCAATTCCCAGAATTCCAGGTGGCGGGGAATTCTGGGAATTCTAGGAGTTGAAGTCCACACACCTTAAAGTTGGAGGAAAAAGTTAGCAAAGAATTGTGCTAAGTTTAGTTTCTTTTTCTCTCTGCTTTTATTTATAGTCGCTAGAGTATTGTCACTATATTATTGCCACGATATAACCTCAATCCTTGTATCTGATGATCTGACCAGAACCTTTCATCTTTTTATTTATATTGGATAAAACACTGAATGGTTTCATATTTCTGTCTCCTTTGTCACTGATTGTTTTGCATGTGAATATTGAAAGCTAAAAAGGAATTTTTACATTTTACATTTCTTCTTTTCTTTCTTTCAATACATTTGGTTTTCTAATTATACCTCAGGTGATTGATCTGTTTCCCAAAGGAGTGAGTGATTTCTCTAATCACACACCTTGAAATGAGAATGCCAGGAGGTGGCGCTATAGAATGAATTTAATTATTTTCATCTTTTTCTTCTTTTACTTGCCCCTAAGTTACCCAGCTGAGGGAGTCCGATGTATTTCACATGGGAGAGGTAACAGGGAGGACACCAGGTAAAGTCATCCCTAGGAAGATAGGTGGTAGCAGCAGTAGCTACCAGCTACCCCAAGGCGGGTTGACAGGGCCAGGGTGTGTTGACCCAAGAGATTCTGGGAAAGGAGGTTAGAGACCTCTGACCTTTTACTCTACAAGCTCAGCTGTGCTGCTGCAAACCTGCTTTGCTATTAAACTTGACAAATGTCTTTCTGGATTTACCACGGAGTCATATCCAGGAAAGTTAACAAAGTACAACAGAACAGACATCCATGTACGCAAATTGCCGGAGAGTGTCAATCTCAGATAGACTGTGGTCTCATTAATGGCATACATAGTTTAGTTTGAACTATTTCTGTAGGCTACTGTATCAATGCGCTGATCCAACATACTCAGATGCATGAAAATTGAACAGAAGCATATTTTATTCTTCATCAGATTGTTGGGTGCTCTTCTCCAACTGGAAGGTGTTTATTTATCACAATATTAGAACTAGGGTCAGTGATAGAACTAAACACAGGAAGATTCAGGATTAATAAAAGGAAGTACATACATTTTCCCTTATGTTTTAATTAAAATACCACATTAATAATAAGAATATAAAATTAATGGGAAAGGAAAAGGGGAACAAAAATAAAACTGATAAAGTATGTATTTTAAGGAGAAAAGGATGTTGAGCCTCCATATTCAATAGATCAACCTCAAAAGTTTTTTTTAGGTTAAGGAAATATGTCAAGAAATCCTATGTTAATAAAGATTTTTAAAAAACCCAATTTGAATAAAACTGTTCTTAATTGAAGAATTATTCAAGATGCTCTTTCAGCTACACCTTAATTTTTTAAAAACAATTATTGCCAAAAGATGTGGCAAAAGCCCTTGGTAGCTACTGGTATAATACTTTTGAATCAAAAAATAAAATCTATTAAATACAAACTGATGGGGGTGACAGTAGAAGAGGGATATCCAGATGACTAGTAGATGGCAACAAAAGGATATCAAAAGCTCACTCTTTGCTACTATCCAGTGATTATCTAGATTTTAGCAGCCCAGATCTGGTAATCCTAGTTGATTACTACAAGGCATCTACATGGTAACTGATGTATACCATCAGATTTCTTCAATCTGGAAATGTCAGAAGCTGCACCTGGGTCCTTGGTATGCAAATTCAACTGAGTGGTGGTTTCTCCCATAAAGGATTGGATGGAGTACCAGGATAAAGGGAAAGGGAAAAATTCTCCAGTCATGGTTTCAGTGTCTCCATAAAAGGAGCCTCCTGTACTTTGGATCTCTAGATAGGGGGTTTATGGTCCCAGTTCCAGTGAACGAATTAAACTAATTTTTATCTTTTAGACTTAAATGTTATGGTGGCCAAAGACCAGCATCAAACAATACAATATAAAGAGCATTGCAAAATCCTAAGATGCAGCTTCTTAACAGAGAAAAGTTGAAGATTCTGCAGCAAAGAGTTCCCTCTGGGCTTGCTAGATAGTTTCTGTGCAGTTCAATTTGCCTTGTCAATGTGACTTTAAACACACGTATATGCACACACACACACAAGCAAAATATATCAGTATCACAACAGGCTGTAAATCATCTGCAAGGAATGGCAGACTAGGGTGAAAACAGCAGATTCTTCATCTATAGGGAAAAAAAAATCAATGAATCATATATACAAGAAAGAATGAAAGAACCTGACAGTATTTCAGAAAGCTGGGTTCATAGTTGTCTCTCTCTTACCTGGTGTGATGGTTGTCATCACACCTTAAATCTTATTCCCTATCTCAGTATTAGCTTTGTGAGACAACCTCTTTCCCAAAGCTCTAGGTTATGAAATGGCTCTCTTCTCTGTAAGAAACTCAAAGTAACATCTGCATCAGTCTGACTAGAAACATCTGACTGGAAATAATTCACACTGAAGCCGTGGGATAGTGATGGAGTAATACAACCTTTCTTGTTCATGTTCACTATCATCTTCCAGCACCAAACATTTAGCAGGAGTATAAACAGGCTTTCTGCTCAAGAGAACAGTAGCAGCTCCTGACTCCATGTCTCATTCGTGAGCTTCCTGGAGGCATCTGGTCAAACCAATTAATATGGTCCTTATTTTCAAAGGTCCATGGTTTTGCCCTGTATTCTTCATTTGTTTATTTACAAATATTTCCATACAGCCCAACTCCCAAGATGCTATGAGTCAACAGGCTCCCTCAATCCTATTTGGTAATCCATCATAACTTCTTATCATCTACCTCATAAGTGTTCACCTTGCACATACTGTCTACCAGGGGTTCAGCATCTGTGCAGCTTCAGCAACCAAATTTGAATGACACTAACTTCCTCTTTCACTGCTGCCTCTCATTTTCCTTCATCATTTGTTGCAAAGCAGCCTGTTCAAAGGCAAAAGTAACTAAACTATAATAATGCAATGGGGGGGGGGGGAAGTAATGTGATATAAAATTAATACATACATGCGTTAAAAATAATAACAGAATTCATTGAAAGTAGCAATAAAACTAACTGCTAAAGGAACTGGAGACTAAAAAGGGATTCATTAAATGGGTGCCAGCACTGAAAAGTTCCTTTCTCTAGCCAGTAGGTTAGGTAGCTGAAAAATGACCTGGTACTTAAATTATGGGTAGTTTCATCTGGAGAAAGCGTTCCTTGAAGCATACCAGTCCCAAGACATCTAGGACTTTCAAAGTCAAAGCTAGCATTTCATATTGTATCTGGAATAAAACATTGTGGTTGCCAGTATACAAATCCTTAAGAATGAGGAAATATATTCAGATTAGAGGACTGCATTTTGTTTGCTGTATTCTTACACTGAAGCCACAAGCAACATGGATCCAGAATTATAACTGCATAAACTAATGAAATAAACCTCCTAGAACCCCCTAGTGCAGTGTTTCTCAACCTTGGCAACTCTAAGATGTGTGAACTTCAACTCCCAGACTTCTCCAGCCACCCATGGCCGGCTAGGGAATTCTGGGAGTTGAAGTCCACGCATCTTAGAGTTGTCAAGGTTGAGAAACACTGCCCTAGTGAGTGCATCTGTGGACTGGCATCTGAATGACGCAGTGGAGAATTGCTCAGTCACCCATCAAAGAAGCAAAGACATTCCACAAGATACATTGTATGCTACCTATAGGGGAGAGACAGCATTTTCTTAGCGGCTATAATAGTAAAAAGAAGTTGCTTCTCTGCAACAGACGTTCTAGCCATAGAAAAGCATTTGAATCTTCTACCTTTCTTGTTTATAAAAAGTTTTCTGTTTTTTGAATGGCAGAGATGCACTTTCTTGGATGATATTTCCTGCACAAACATTATATTTTTGAAAGTTGGCTGAGCACATCTAGTGCACAGCAAAGATGGCAAAGATTGTAATCTTCATATGGCTTAAAAGCACTGCAGAAAAATAAAGATAGTGGGTGCAGGCCTGCACTTCAGAGCACAATGGACCTAAATAGGAGCAGATTCCTACAACTGCCTGATAAGTTTATGTGAAAGGGAGGAGACCGGAACAAGCAAAAGAGTACGGAAGGCATACAATGAAACATCCATGGCAGCCAGGGGTTGAAGAAGTTATTGAAGTGATGGAGGAAGAAGACAGGGAGGAGAAGCAATTAAAAGTACATCACATGGAGGAAAGCACAATGGAGAGAGACCAGGCCTAGAGGTTGTGGTCTACTGATCAGATCTCAGCCAGGATTTCATCAGTTGGAACATGATCTGTTACAAAAGTTCATTCCTGCATTGCACTTCTACAATGTGTTGGTGCCCTCTTGTTGGTTAGTTTGAATCAAAAGCAAATGATTGGTTTTAAAACTCAGATTGCATTTTTCAATCAAATAATCACTAAGGAGGTTTACAGCAAATTAAAAGCAATCAAAAATAAAATGCAAGCCATTAACAGAAGATACTGTCCTTGTTTTGTGCCAAAAGTGATGTTCCCCTGAACCCTAATCTGGGTGCAACTGGTCTCCGATGGATAATTTCTCAAGAACAAAAGCCTCCCTGTTAGTGGCAACTTAACATAGCTACTGAAAACCCCAGTGCAAGGAATTCCTTCATGAAGCTTTTCCTTGGGATCTGACTGAAAAATGGAAAGCAGAGAAGCCTGTGTCCACTGGAAAAATGATTACATGTTGAAAAACACTCACACATATCCTGGGATTACCTCTTAACTAAACAAGTGCAGGAGCTCCACACTCTGTCCATGAACATTTCTCCAAAATATATCTTCTCCAGGAAACAATTTTTAAGCAAATTACCTTTCATCAGATTGAATGGGATGTGGTGAAGCCCAGCACTCCTTAAAAATGGGGCATTATCCTTTGGTGTAATTCTTTAGTTTACAGCTCTAAGAAAAACTACACAGAAGAGCCTCTCCAAATCTTTGGAAATAACATGTAACAAGACCCATCTTTTCAAGCACTAGAGCAACGTTTCTCAACCTTGGCAGCTTTAAGATGTGGAGACTTCAGCTCCCAGAATTCCCCAGCTACACATCTTAAAGTTGCCAAGGTTGAAAAACACTGTACTAGAGCTATCAATCCTAACAAAGAAACTGCTACCCAGACTCGTATACATTAGAGTGATCTCTCCATTTCATAAACAAACAAAACATATGGCTGCAAATTCCATTTCAGTAAAACTAATGAGGCCTTTAGTTGATATACTTTCAAGAGGGAGTTGGTGAACGGGAGGGGTGCTTAATCCTTTCTGACCCACAGATTTCTTCCTGCCAATGTCCCTTCCTGCAGCTTTTAAAATACTTCCTTTGCCCATGATTTTGAAAGGTTCTGTTTGGAAGCTGAGGCTCACAGGAGAAATCAAACACAACAAGCAAGGAACAGCAGGGTCTTCACATGAAAAGGGCACTAAGCACAGTAGCAAAAAGCAACACGGAGGTCCTTTGGCAAAGGGGCAACAGAAGATAGGACCATGGGCTGCTCCAAATCGTCTGTGGAGTAAGGTTGTTAACTATTAGGAGAACATTGCCTCTTCTCCTTCATCAATTTTATGACAAAACAAGGCCAGCACTGAGCCTGTTATCCCTATCATTCTGGAATAGTCTAAAGCCCATTAAAGCCTGATAAAAGTTGCCAGAATCTACACTACATTGTGGTCAGTTTCAGATAATCTATCTGGACTTTCCAATTGCTCTCACATGATTTGATAGTCTTAGCCTTCTGTATACCTGAAGGTTCATTCTTTGAGGATGATGGTAAGGCATACTCTCTCATTGAGAAGGCTCTGCATAAAGAACCTATTGATCTGAGGGAATCCAACTGATATATTTCTAACCTGTTGTTTTAGACAATCATAATTAAGCTAAAATTAATTTGGTTAAATTAAAGGGAAGTCACAGGAAGGCTTGTGGATTCTATCTCATTATTCAAATAAGTGGAGAGGTATGTGAAAACGCTGTGGAATATTAACAAGTGGGAATTGGTAGATTAATAATTCTTCCTCACAGTTCTTCTCCTCCCTTCATACAACTTTAGCAGTTGCAATGTTGCAACCTTGTGTTTGTTGAGAAAATGGCTGTATTCAAACATTGAGCTAAACTAGTACGTATGTGGTTTGTCTGATACTTACTGCAATGTGTGAATCCATCAATTGTGAATTTAAACTATTGGTGAACCCAGCTGTTATGCCTACGTGAGCAAACTAGGATTTTAAAATGTCTGGCTTTGTGTAATGTAAACAGCTAATTAGTAGTTTTGCCTTGAGTATTACAGTGCTCATCTGCTGCACATTGTGGTTTGGTTAGCAATCCTGGAGCTGTAAATGATGGTAATGTCATGATGTGCTATTCACTGCATTGTTGCTTTTTGTCAGTTTCGGTTATTTTTATCACTGCTGACTTTGGGTCATATAGTACAGAGCATTTGCATCAGTGGACCCACAGCTGATCAATGGGAAACAGCACCCATGAAGTTCTCCATTCCCCACCAACATTTTATATGTGGTTTTCTGCCTAGGAAAAAGTCTGAATATTTGTAATGGGGAGGAGCAGCAAAGCTGCCAAGGTCTATTCCTCTGATCAGCTTAAAAACAGATGTGAGAAGCTAACGTGAAGGTCCCATGGCTCAGCCTTGACTGGGGGTATAGGGCCAGGAGGCAGCATGATGCATGCATTCTCAAAAGCAGTGAAACAGCCACCCTACTGCCCAAGCTCCCCAGAGCTCCATTGCTTCTGGTCCATGGTGTTTTTAACCCTAGATAATTGGTTATGGGTGTTCATCTTAAGGTGGAGGTAGTCAGCTTTATGATCTTGCTTTTACATTGCATTATCATACACCACTCTGAATCTTCAGATTGCAGGGGGTTACAAAAATTGTAAAATAAATAATGCTGGAAAATGGACTCCAGGACAATTCCTGATATACCACTCCTGAGCCAGAAATGCATCAGCTTAGCTGCCTAATGGAGAAAAAGATGTGGTATCACATGAGCAAAGTGCCAAGCCAGGAACAGAACTGAATTCTAGTCTTTTGTGTAACAAAATTCCTTGTTTACATCCTTCTCCACCTTTATAATTTTATAAAACTCTACCTGTTGCCCTACTTTCCATCATAATTTTTCTAAACTTGAAGGTTTCCAGTTCTCATCATTCTTGCAATATGGAAGGGATAATTCTGCTTGCACATTATCAGAGTCGGATATCACAAGCCTGGCATGCTCAAAAAAAGATTTTCTTGTAGAGCTCCAAATTTTTTTCTTGCAGACATTTTGACGAATAGAGAAGATATATTATTCCTTAATGACATCTGTTATGTTGCTGTCATTGAGCTTCTGGAACCCTGAACATATTAACAATCACTAATGTCAAATAGTTCTATTATGAGTGATAATGGAAAAGTTGTGTTAATTGTATTGTTTTCATCATGGAGAAATCTGAACACATGACACCCAGACTCCAGAAAGACTTTCCAAAAAGGGAATTTGCAGACAGAGCTTATACACTTCTCTTCAGTTTGTTCTGTTCCTAATTACCAGAACACAACAATATCATTACTGGGTCAAACCAACAATATATCTAGCCAAATGTCCTGTCTCTAATTAAGTATTCTGGACCAAATATAATGTAGCACATACCAAAACAGGCTCACTCAGCAAGTTTTGGTACTTGTTTCTCCTATCCCATGAAATGCTTGTCAAGAATGTCTTTCAGTATAGAACATTCTGGACTTCCCAGGCTGGTATCTACAACTAACTAGGAATTAATGATAATAGGGTTTGTATGGCATTCACATGGGTTCATATCACACTAAGCCATAATGTGGTTTTTTTGGGTTTAGTTCAATGTATGGTATGAATTCAGTGAATATAGCTTGAAATCATGGTTATTATTTAGTATTTTATGCAAACCCAATCAGTTGTGGTTTATTGTTTATTTAAACAAACCAAGGTTTGCCATGAGGTCTTCCCCAATCTCATGTCCTTTAGACATGTTGTAATTGCAGTCCCAACATCCTTGGAGAACACCAGGTTTTTAACATCTCAATTAAAATGGTCAAGCCATTCCCAAGGACTGTAGCTTACATATCTTAAAACTCTAGGCGTGGAAATCTAATTAGGCCTACAACCTTTCTGGATGGGGTCACTAGAACAGATGGTATCTACCTTAGCTATCATGTTTTATAGTTCTCTTAGGAATCCCAAGATCATTATTATATAAAGATCAAACTAGGCCCTGGAGTAAAGCCAGCATACCTTTCTCTGGTAGGGTACCAGTGAAAAGCCAATAAATTTGTTTCTGCTAGGTTCACTCAAAATCCACCAGATAATGAACTGTCAAATTTTATTCATAATTCATCTAGCTCCACTTTAATCACTGAGGTGCATACAGGCAATGCATCAGATTTCCAAGGCACCATCCCTTATTCACTAAATCCTGCCCTGGTTCTGCTCAGCCTGATGTTAACACTTGGAAACATGCAAAGGCTTATCACTGTTCAATGCAAAATTTCGTGACCCTATCCAGCATTACTCAGAAGCAATGGCCAGCTATGGATAGCATTCTTGGCCTTTTAAGGCCATTTTAAAATGGTTAGTGCCTCATTTTTTTCTCCATGGTATGTTGCTAATCTTCTCTTCAAATAAGAAAGGGAATATGTGTATGAGTGTGTGTGTGTTAATGGCAGACAGCCCTCTCCCCTCAATTTAGGTCAGCAATCGTGGCACTGGGAGAAGAAGACTCTGTGTGCAATTCTCCCCGGCAGCCTCAGTTGTTTGCCTCTCATGTGGCTCCTGTCTGTTTCTCAAGCCAACTTCAGAAATTCCAATCCAGATTGCAGCAGGTTGGCAACTGGGACAGGCTGGCGCTCCGTCTGGACTGCAGCCACTTCAGGACCTGACTGGTCGATCCCCTGCTTCTTGCTCTTCCTGTCCATGCAGGGAAGGGAAGTCTCCCTAGCTGGCTGCTGTGCGGATCGGCCTACCAGGGCCTGCCTTTCCTTTGGGCAATTATTCCCTCCTCACCAGTCCCTGCGGCTTGCCTTGGCTTTCTAGATATTGGCACACAGGAACGCCTCCACGGACGCCATTGTCACAAGATCCTTCCCACAGTATCTCTTGTGACACTGAAGCAGACCCTTCTCTTCCTCTCTTCCCCTTACTGAGCATGGATGCTCTGATGCCACAGCAATCAAAGCAACAGGGGAAACGGCTGTTCTTTTGTTCTGCAGATCCAGGGAATCCTTGTTGCAAGGAAGAACTGACAGCTCCGCTTCCTAGCAACAAAATAGCAGTGTTCCTACTTTGCAACACAAAGATGTTAAAAAATTGAAATAAAGGGCAGGGGAGTTTGCCATAAGGTGGGCGGGGTGGCGAAGCAGAGTGTGTGTGTGTGTGGGGGGGGGGGGGGGGAACAGGCTTCATCCAGCCTGGGCAGAAACCAAGAGGATGTCTGCTGGGAGATGTAAGGGTTGAGTGGAGCAGCAGCTTCCAGGGTTGAGCATAGTGCGCTGAGTTAACGGCCCATTGTTGGATCAACCACAAGATTATTAAAAACAAACAAGCAAACAGTGGCTGCCATCTAGCAGAGAACAGAGCCCCCAAGCAGCCCAGGCCAAAATGGCTGCCCAGGACAGCGACCAGCCGCTGGAGGGGACGGGAGGGGAGGGGCCGTGCCAGCAGCAGCAGCCAATCGAAGCCGGGGCTGCTAGAAGGAACGAAGCCCAGGAGACCATCCACTCCGAAGGGCTTAAGACGGCTCCGCTCAGAAAACAGCAGCTTTGAACTGAAGCTGGAAAACACGCGTGCATTTGCAATGGGCTGGGAGTCAGAGGAGGATGACGTCATCCATTCTTGCCCTCCGGAAGCAGCGAATGACCTGTACTGGCCATGGGCCAAGCAGAAAATGCAGCTCTGCCCTTTCTCACCAAATGACTCCTAGTTAAAAATGCATCCCTGAAGTTTTGGTTTGCCAAGCTACTATTGTTAATTCAGTATGTATATTAACTATGTGTTCAGGCCATATTAACAATGCTTTTTTAAAAATAAAGGTTGTATTAATGAATTTCCCACATTGCACTAAGTTTGGCCCTTATTCATGATTGCATCTGGGGCAACTTTTGAGTTATTCCTGTATTAAACCAACAAAATCAAATCTCTAGATATAAAAATGAGCTTATTGGAAAAAGAAAATATAAGAAAAACAAGGGAAGATGACTAGAATTCCAAATAAAATCAATACAACTCACCTTAGTTAAATTGATTACTTATCTGCTTAAATGAGTTCCCAGATTTCAGTATATATTTAAAGTTCAATCCTCAGAGGATGGTTGAAGGGAGATCATCTGGGTCTCATGGTGGATGCTGATTAGCAGCTTCTCATCCTGCTCTCTCCCTCCCTCCCATCCTTCAGTGAGCATTATCCACAGCTTTACAGAAGGCAAAGTATAACTGAAAATATAGAAGAGGCTAACTAAAATGAACCCAGGAGTCAACTTGAAGACCATGAGTTCTAGTCCTGCCCTAAGCACGAAGCCAGCTGGGTGACCATGGGCCAGTCACTCTCTCTCAGCCCTAGAAAGGAGGCGGTGGCAAACCACTTCCGAAAATCTTGCCAAGAAAACTACAGAAACTAGGTCAGGTAATCACCAGGAGTCAAGACTGACTTGAAGGAATGGGACTAAAAAAAAAAAGTTTAGAAAAAACGACTATTGAGGGGGAGATATGATCAAGGCCTATAAAATCATGCATAATATGGGAAAAGTCTCAAAACTCTAGAACCGGTCATTCAGTGAAGCTCATTGGAAGGAGACTTAGAACAAACAAAAGGAAGCACTTCACACATAATTCACACATATATATTGAGGGAGCTGGATTGGAAGAAGATAAGTATGGTTTAAAAACTGAAGAAAGAAACATCAATAACCTGCACTATATTGATGACACTACTGTACTAGCTGAAAATGCAAATGATATGCAAGCTCTAGTAATGAAAGTTAAGGAGCACAGTGAAAAAAATGGGACTAAAATTAAATATAAAAAAAACCAAACTAACAAGAACAAGTATAGCAACCAGCCTTAAAATGACAAAGTGGATATTGAAGTAGTGGGTAGCTTCTGTCTTTTAGGATTGACCATCAAAGTAAAGGAACCAGCAGTCAAGAAATACACTGCAGACTACATGGGAGGGTAGCAATGAAAGTCTTAGGAAAGATATTCAGATGTCATTATTTGTCTATACCTACAAAGATTAGAATCCTTTAGGCAACCATTTTCTCTGTGACACTCTGTGGACGTCTTGAACTTTGAAGAAGCAGGATACAAAGAGTATTGATGCATTTGAATGTTGATGTTGGAGAAGACTCCTGAGAATACCATGGATTGCCAAGAAAATAAACAAATGGATCATAGAATAAATGACTTCAGAATTTTCACTCACGGCACAAATTACCATCCTCAAATTATCAAATTTGGACACATTATGTGAAGATCCAGATCCCTTGAGAAGTCCATAATGCTAGAAAGATGGAAGGAAAGAGGATGCCAGCAGAAGTTGGGTAGACTTGATTACAGCCATGATAGGTGCACTGTTGGGAGACCTGAAGGGCCAGGTTGGGGACAGGTCATTCAGGACAATGCCTGTCTATGTGGTTGCTAAGAGTCAACACTTACATGATGAAACATAATCAATGTATTACCACAAATGGGATGATAACCACTAACTTGGATGGCTTTAAAAGAAGATTCATGGAGGACAAGTCTGTCAAGGGCTATTAACTTGAGAATCCATGTTACCTCCAAGTTGGAAGCACCTCAGGGATATATAGGTGGCTATTTTGAGAAACAAATTTTAGATAAAAATGGGCCTCAGTTTGATTCAGCAGGGTTGTTCATATGGTCTTATGTTTTTATGGAAATCAGCTTCTTTGCAGACACTATTGCTTTGCCCAATCAAGAAAAATGCCCCCTTACTGATGTCCTGGCTCCAGCTAGCAAATCGAAAATTACCTAGTGATTAGACCCATGTTTCTAACAACCCTTGGTGAAATTTATTATAAATACATTAATTAATACCAATGCCCAGTTAGAATGATAAAGGAATAGTCCAGTTTTAACAGTTGTGGTCTTGCATGAAAAGGATTACTGGAGAAACTTTTAGGGGAAGAAACAAAACCTCCCTCCCTGTAGACCAGTGTTGTCCAAACTTGGCCAAACTAAGATGAGTGGACTTCAACTCCCATGCTGGCTGGGGAATTCTGGGAGTTGAAGTCCACTCATCTTAAAGTGGCCAAGTTTGGACAACACTGCTGTAGACAGCCAAAATATCAGATGCTTTTAGGGACATATCAAAACAAGGGGTTCTGTCACAACACGTTACTCAAAGTCTGTAATTAAAAAGGATAGCCCTAACTAATTTATTCCACAGATAAGGAATTGGTCATAAGTATCTTCAGCAGTGTATCTGCTGTTCTTCCCCTTTGTTTTCCTGGGGCCTAAACAGAAAGAGGCCAAGTCTTTTCTCTTTTATGTCTATTCATTTACTACAGTAACAAGTAAGAGCTGCCTTGTGGTTCTGTTTGTCTAAGGTGGGGAAAGGATCAAAAAGAGCTGGGTCACTTGGGGTGGTGCTTGTAATAGTCTATGACAGTGTTGTCCAAACTTGGCCACTTTAAGATGAGTGGACTTCAACTCCCAGAATTCCCCAGCCAGCCATGGGAGTTGAAGTCCACTCATCTTAAAGTGGCCAAGTTTGGACAACACTGGTGTATGAGATGCCTATAGGATGCACCAGGCAGTACTCAGCATAATAAGTAACTGAGAATCATCAACTCAAAAAACTGAAGTTCAGAGAAACAGAAAAAACAGCTCATTTAGTCACTGCCATGCTGAATTTGTCTCCATTACTCAATGCTGTGAATGGATTGAATTTCCAGTTAACGTTCACAGAGAGTGTGGTGCCACTTTATAGGCCGAGACAGTTGCACGTAGCAGTCTTTTCCCCAGACCCACTGCATGTGTGATCTTTGCATACTACATAAGCCCTTTTTTTGCTCTGTCTACATTATCAAAAGTCATAAGAGGGGCACTGCAACCCACAAAACACATCAGCATCCTGATATTGATAGATAGCAAGATGCAGTTTCAACAGCCCAACAATTTTCAGGAGGGGCCATATACTAGCTCAAGAATGACAAATGCTTGTCAACTAACTTTTCAAGTTAAGCTGTTTAAAAAAAGAGACAAGATTGTAGGTTTCTCCAACATCTGTTATTTCTAAAAGGATGCCCTCTTTCCCCAGGATTTGGCAAACCTATATAATAGAATAGACCAAAGAGTCTAATGGCATTGTAGACAAACAGATTTATTATTATATCAGCTATGGCAGATCACTCTGTTAGAAATATCAATAAGACTGTTACTATCTATTCTGTCTCTCGCCTCCTTTTTCATCATTTCCCCTTCTCTTCCCTCCCCTTGACCACAGTAATATGTAAAGCTCCTTTTCTCAAGCGTAGGATTATCAGATCAGGGCTACAAGAAGCTGGATGACCACTAGTTGGCAATAAAGAAGCATGTGAAGCACAGCTCTTTGCTGCCATCTAGAGGGCATCCAGAATTTTGTAGCCCAGATCTGGTCGCCCTAGTCAAAAGTATACACTTAATGAAGTGGACTGTCACTTGCAAAAGCTTATATACCACAACTTTCAGGAATATAATCAAATGGCTTAATTGTTCAACTTTTACCATGCCTCATATACTATTTCCTCCTTCACACAGGCATACTCAAAACAAAGAATTTGTGTGCAACCATATTTTAAAGGTGATGCTTCCCTGTACATTTATCTCTACCTGCTTTGCTGAAATTTAGTATCTGTTTATTTTACTAGATGCTCCACAAGATAAAGAAGCAAAAAAAAAAAAAAAAGCACACGAAGCCTTCTCTATAATCTGTAATTTATGGGAGCACTGGTGCTCAGTATCAAAGATGTTTAAAACTTTATTGAATGCTGAACATGTAAGTTACTAGAGGCTGACCTTTTCACAAGTCCTTATTATACTGATTGTAGTAATTTCCACAGCCATGTGTGGAGCTAAACACAGCTTAAATGCCATATATACTCTATGCCTTTAGCCTTACTAGGAGTAAGCCCCATTGAACACAGTGTACTATGTTCTGATTCCTGGGGAAGTGTGCTTACCTTTGTAGAAACAATATTTGGAGTTGAGAGTGGTTTCAATCAACATTCCCTCCCTCTCCCTTTCTTGTTTTTTAAATCTTAGAAAGGAAGGAAGATGAATTTAATCTACTATTGCACACACTTCATTCTTCAGCAGTATAACAAAATGTAGTAGATGTTATCAGAAGAAATAGTGTTTTATTGAGGTTGGTTTGTTACACACAAAGCTTTAAATCAGAGCAACTTTCTTTTCAGGGGATGTTTGGAAGACAAAATTCCCCAAAAGATTCTGAAATGGAACCTTTCAAGCTTTCAGTTTCCATTCTAGGTCAGGGATGCCTCTGGAGGCATTAAGAACAGTAACAGACAGATGGCAATGTTCTTGGCAGCACATTAGTATAAGTAAACAAACTGATTGCATTTAGTCTACAAGTAAACAGCATGGAGACTTACCTTTAGGCCAGAAGTTACAGGAGAATGCCTGTAGTGTAAAATATTGGGACCCTGACAAGGATGATTCAGGTTCAGATGTTTACTTGGCCATGAAGTGTGCTGAGAACCTTTACTACCTCACAAACTCACCTCAAAGTGGGCAGATGGCCTGCACTGTCTCGAGGAAGGATGGCATAAAACTATCTGTCCATTTCAGGCATTTGTTCCGTCCCCGGTTCTAGATTAACCAATGCGCTCAAGAAAATGAGCTGCAAGTGTCTAATCTCTGCAAAACTTTATGTGATACAATTGCAAGTATTATTCTGTCCAACTGGTTGTGAGAAAAGAGCTGACTACAATATTTCAGTGTGTTCAACCAGTGAAGCCCAATCATAATTGATGACTTATGGTCAATACTAGCTACAGAAAGCAGAGTGAAATATGCCAAATTTGAACCCCATTTTTGTTCAAAAAAATCTATAAATGTATTATTTTAAAAAGTTCTCCTGGATTACACTCGCCTTTTACTTCAGAAAAATAAAAGACTAGTGTAATCCAGGAGAACTTTTTAAAATAATACGTTTATAGATTTTTTTGAACAAAAACTGGGTAAAAGGTAAAATATCCTTTCTGTTAAAATATAAGAGAAAAAGATTTTGTGCTATTTCCATATAATAGCTGTATTTGAACATGCATATATGTGCTCATGCTCCAATAGGGTGATTACTGTTGAAAGAGACAGAGTGTCTAAAGCAGTGTTTCTCAACCTTGGCAAGTTTGAGATGTGTGGGCTTCAAATCCCAGAATTCCCTAGCTAGCATGTTAGGTTGACAAACACTGGTCTAAAGCCTACTATTTCTAGGACCTATCATGGGCTTGATTTGTCCATCTGATTAAAAATCATGCCCAAAGAGTGGCAGGTTAGGAAGTCTCAATCCCGTCTCTTGCATCCCTTTTCTTGCACTTGTAGGTATCCATAAAATTGGGGTGGGCACCTTTGAAGTGGGGAGCCTCTTCTACTTGTGGAAGCTGTGGTATAACATTTTGCCTATAGCTAATAATAAATAATAAAGTAATAAATAAATACTAATAATTTTCAACCTTGCCTAATGAAGATTCATACAAGGAGTCTTCATGAATAGAGGACGCTCTGCTTCAGAAGTTTCCAATTTACAAAAAGAACAAGGTGGTCTATTGTGTCACTCTGAACCATTCTGCTGGATTCAAAATCCCAAGAGGACCTTCATAAATACAGCAGCTCTCTGCTAATGTTTGTCCTCCTGCATACAAATCATGGAAAGAGGACATACAGAGGAACAGCATGTCATTGCACTTTCTCACAATTTTAATCATGTAAAATTAATAATAAAAGAAAAGAAATAAAAAGAAAAGAAAAAATGCCTAAAGGAGGTTAATAGGTAGGAATAATCTAAAATACAATTGCAATAATATCAGATACGGAAGATTTATGATACCAGTTTGTCCCAATTCTTTTAGGCCAGTTGTCAGCTTATCATAGCACTTCCCTACTTCACTATTTGATTTGCTCTTGAAAAAAGAATTTTCACTGTGGAATGGGTAATCTGAGTATTTTTCTATATTCAACAGTAATCCAGCAAACTGAGTAAGCACCTGTTTGTTTGGAATAAACTATGACTATCAGTCATAGAAAATGAAATCTGGTAAGGATGCTCTGATTTGTGTTACTTGAGATTTTTAGTGCATAGTGTATAGTTTCCTGGATTCTCTGGGTTGAAGCAATGAATATTAAATCAGTTGAATTGATTTGATTGATTCTGTATCCATACTGTATTTACATAGGAAAATTATATGGAAAGATTCTCTACTTACAGTTAGAGAACCATCTCTACAGCTGGAGTATGAAAACTTCAACAGTGTATAGCAAAATTATTTAAGAACAAAAGGAGCAGAACTACTATTTGTCTGTTTGCCAGCACGATCAGCTCTAGGCAAACTGACTTTTCTATAGTTTCACACCCAGATCTGCTGGTAAGGCACTGATCTGGAACCCCAAATTCCATGAGGTCACTACCAAAAGCCATGTAGCTTTTGTCAGGACTTGGAAGCTCATTGTAAAGAGGCATAAAAAATGCCATCGAAGTTTCACACACTGTGCCACAGAAAATTTTAAGAAAAACTCCAAATCATTACAGGAAGGACAGTCCAATGTGGGTGTTGGGGTGAAACCTGAGCTTGGTTCCTCCAAGGCTTTGCAATGCTTATGGAGTCTGACTCAATCAACACTGATGCTGTCATAACTGGGTGAGAGCCATGCCCGGTGCCTGTTTTAACTTAAGTCTTCCAGGACTAATAGGATATGAATGCAGAACAAGATGAAGGGAAATTCATTTAGACTGAGTGGCAAGGTCTTTGTAGTGCCACATGCCCTGTTGATTATCAGGAAAGAAAGCCAACATTAATTACCATCTTCTCAGTTCTCAGGATGCCCGGCTTCTGGATTGAGAGAAGGATATGATCAGTGACACAAATTGGGATGTCAGCTGCAATATCCTGAATCTACCTAAGGTTGGAAAATGAGAACTGGCAAATAGAAACTGGGAAGTTACAGAAACCTTTGTAGAGAATAGTCTGCTACATTTCGTCTGTTATATTTCCTTTGAGAACTAAGTAAGTCTATTCTTTTAGCCCTGCTCCACTGCACTTGATCTACAGCATTCCGTTCCCAACTATCAATTCCTAATATATTGAAACTACTGTTTGAAGAGAACTCAGTCATTTACATCAGAATTGCACGGTCCCAGACCCCAGGGCCACATTGGACCATTAAAAGCCTTGGCTATTGCCCCCAAGATCTCCAAAGTTTTGCCAAATTGGATTTTTAACATGACAGAAAAGGAAATTACAAAATACAAGTTTAGAAAATAGCCACATTAGCTATCCTTAATTAAATCAAATGGAAAGCCAATTTAGGTTTTGCCCATTGCTTTTGAAATGCAGCCCACCACATGGTATTCAAAAACCAAGTGTGACCCAGGAAGTTTAGCAGCCCTGATCTACACAAAAGTAGATAAATATTGATTTACCTGTAATACTCTTTTTTTTTTTTTTGGTCTTTGTTATTCTTAGACAACTGAAAGTGTTTTGGTTTAGGAATGCTCACATTGGCTGCTAAGGTTAGCTAACTTAATATACCACCTGTTCTATATTTTCACACCATTTTTGTGTTAGCATTCTTTTTATAAAACCAAGAGCTGATGCTCAATGTTAATCTTCAGCATTTTACAGCTGAACCATCACTTAATAGATGGGAAAAATACATCCCAACCTTGAATCCTCTCTCCTTTCCTGTGACTTAAGTTATTACACCTAATCCATTCATTCATTTACAATACTATTAATATTTCTTTTGTTTTTGTTGTTGTTCATATGATATCTCCCTATTTTACCATTTAAAGCAAACAGCAATTTTGGAGACAGATGTCCAAGAAGTTTTGTTTAAAAAAACCCTCTTCATTTAGCATTGGAGACCCAATTGAAATTGGCATTCTTTTTGGCTGCGTTTTAGGATGTTTAGTGCTTCAGAACCAACCCTCCAAAATTGCTTTGGATGAGCTTGGATGTACACGCCACACCTGTCAGTGCCTCCTTTAATAATTGGTGTCTTTTCCTGAGCTTGCACAATAACTGCATGATTCTAGGAAAATCTGTGTTTGAGTTCCAGCATGGTGCAACAAGGTGTTTTGGAGCAGGCATTAGCAGTGTCAGCATCTCCTTAATTCAAAAGTCTGTTTTTCTGGGATTGCACAACTGCTATGGAGCCTAGAAAAAGGCATAGCTACTTTAAGGAGGTACCGACAGTTGTGGAGTGCGCAGTGCACGTCACATCCACTCCAAATCAGCTTTTTGCTTTAGATCTGAACTACTCAACATCCCTATAAACAGTGGGGGTCATTTGATTTAATATATCTTCCAACAACAGATATATGGTGGCAGCATGTTGAGCTTTTTTGCACCAGGAATTTTTCACAATAACTTTAGTCATGGTTTGTTGTTGTAGCATCTGAAGCTGGGAAACAAAGCTGGGATGGAGCTAAACTCTTCTGACTATTCGCCAGTCCTTGAAACTCTTCCTGGTTGCACAAAAACCCAGACAGAGTGAGAAGGGGTGGAAGCTGACAAGAATTTATTAGCCCTTTCTCTTCTGTGAGGAAGATCCAGCCAGTTGTGTGAGTTGTTGCCGTCTAACAACCTTGAAAAGGAAGGTCTCCCAACATATGTTCTAAACTGACCATCTCTAGGGAGAAGTGGATAGAAACAGTAATGGCTGCCTTAAGTTCAGGAGCCAGGAAGTGAGGTGAGACAAGTGTTCCCGCCAATGGGGAACTCAGGCCATAAGCTCAAAATTTCAAACACTAAAAAAACCAATACAGAAGAGCTGGAAATAAATCAGTTCAGTTCTAGAATACTGACAATGTTATGGGATCACAGGGGTCCAGAGCTGCTCTCACAGAATCCTCAGCTCATTTTCAGTAAATCACTTTGGGACAAGCCATAAGATCCATTTGGAAAGACAATGAGAGTTCTAAAGACAGGCAGGCAGAGTAGTACCTGAGCCATCAGTTTCATTCATAGAAAAAGCTCTTATATGATTTTTCTCACACATTTTTACTGTCAGCATTGTTTACTTATTGGAAATGATATTCAAATGCTGCGATGTGTCTGTACCTACAAAGATCAGATTGTGCAAGTCATGGTATTCCCTGTGTCACTCTATAGAAGTGAAAGTTGGACTTTGAAGAAGCAGGATACGAAGAGTATTGATGCTTCTGAATTTTGGTGTTGGAAAAGACTCCTGAGAATACTATGGACAACCAAGAAAACAAACCAATGGATCATCAAACAAATCAACTCAGAGTTCTTACTCAAGGCATGAATGATCAAGCCCAAATTATCCTATTTATGTGAAGACTCTGCAGAAGGTTCTAGTGCTGGGAAAGGTGGAAGAAAAAAGAAGAGGACGACCAACAGCAAAGTGGAGGGACTCAGTTATAGGGATGATGAGTGCACCATTGGAAGACCGGAAAGACCAGGTTAGGGACAGATTGTCATGGAGAAAATCTATTTATGTGGTTGTTAGGAGTTGAAATGAAACAAAGAAAATAAGGAAGAATAATGAATAAGAAAGAAAGTAGAAAGTAGAAAGTAGAAAGTAGAAAGTAGAAAGTAGAAAATAAAAAATAGAAAAGACGAGAAGGGAAGGGAAGGGAAGGGAAGGGAAGGGAAGGGAAGGGAAGAGAAGAGAAGAGAAGAGAAGAGAAGAGAAGAGAAGAGAAGAGAAGAGAAGAGAAGAGAAGAGAAGAGAAGAGAAGAGAAGAGGATAGCTTTCGATCTTTTTGACAGTGGTTATAAATGCATTTATATTTTATCCTCTTTCTCTAAGGTTACATCATATTTTCCTTCTTTCCATAAGCTACCCTTTCTAATCTTCAAACCCATAAATCACAAGTCTCTTTTTTTGGCAAAAAGTCCATAAGAAGTTTCCAGTCACAACTATAGGAACATCCTATAGGAAGAAAATAATTGCAAACCACTTCTACAGGGACACATCCACAGAGCATCCAGGGGTTGAATTCAACTCAAAGGAGACTTTAGAATTAAAGTAATTGTATGGAGCTTGCTTCTAACAATTGACTATAATTAGATATATAAGCCCTGAACACCTTTTGGTTCTGGGCCTGGCATTATATCCATCCATCTCTATAACATGAAACCTAGTGGACCCTAGGCTCACAGAATTTACAGCATAAAACAGTACAAATCAATATTAAAATCAATTAAATAACAAAATCCTTAACCTAATTTGCAATTTGAATACTAAGAAAATGGCTAAAATTAAATTAGCAATTGATATGGCACTGCTAGTTATAACTTCTGCTGGAAGAACCATGTTATCACCTGCTCCTGGAAGGCCAGCAGGGTGGGGGTCGTCCTTGTCTTTCCAAGAGAAGAAGGAGAGGTACTACAGAGAACATCCGCAGCCTAGACCCTTCTGCCACACTTCCTGGTTAGAGGCAGTCCTTAGCAGGAACTCCCTAGCTGATTGGATACAGCAGGAAGGAGCTTTTGAGGAAAGGCAGGCTCTAAAAAGTGAAGGCTCTGAACCCTGTGGGTTTTCCATTTAAATTTAATGTTACTAAATTCAGAGAAAAACAATCGCCACCAGACAACCCAAAAGGGTCCCATCACCCCTCTAGGCCAAGGCCTGGGAAAAGAACCAGGTCTGAAAGGCTGGTCTGAATAAATTCAGGGTGGGGGGCATATAAATCTTGGGAGAGCAGGAATGCCTTGATATGATGGGAAAGGGGCCAAACTGTGACTCACATCTTTGAGTGTACACTTATGCAAATAGGTTACTGTGGCAATTGGGTGAGGTCGCTGCCTGTGTGGCATCACTTTGGTGTCATTACAGCTTGTTATAGATATTGCTGCCTGATCAGCCAAATACAAAGGAAAGGAATGTATGGGAGGAAACAAGGGTGAGAAAACTGGATTTTAGCTTGGTCAAAGATCAGCCACGATGGCCAGACCTTCAGGAGGTTAGCCCAGGCCCATCTACATTTTCTACGCTGGTTACAGACGTGAAACATTTCTTGAAAGACGCATCCATTAAAAGAGGGTGGCACGATTACAGTTATTTTTAACTTAATGAACAAAAAATAAATAAGCACCACTAGATACGACTGAACAGAGTAACGAACATATTAACCAAAGACTTGTTTCCCAGATAGTGGGTTTGCAGATTGTGTTATTACGGATTTTTCTTCTCCACTGACTTAAAGTGCTATCCCCCGCATCCTAAGTCAGCAGAAAACTGTCCTGGCCCGCAACTGGCTGATCCCTACCCTGCCTCTGTTGTTCTGAGTGACCCCCGAATTGTGCTGTCTTGTTTAGCCCTTGATTGATTGCTGTAGCTTTTCTTTCCTCCCTCTATAGAAGTGTTTCTCAACCTTGACAACTTTAAGATGTGTGGACTTCCACTCCCAGAATTCCCCAGCCAGCATGGCTGGCTAGGGAATTCTGGGAGTGGAAGTCCACACATCTTAAAGTTGTCAAGGTTGAGAAACACTGCTCTATAGCATGTCACCAACTATCTGCCATTCATCCTGCAGAAGGGGGCTGGTTTGATTGCAGGCTTCTTTCTATCATTTCTGGGGCTGCCCTCCTATATCCTCTTCTGTCATAAGAATCAGTGTTGTTTCATTTTCAGAATGGGAATGGCCGACAAAAACAGCAGGATATTCGGTAGTTCATAAATCATCTTAATCCCACCCAATGCAAAGTAAGCCTCTTTGAATTTAGCAAGAGATTATTTCCTTGTCACCCTGCATAGAACTGGGTGCAACACTTCATTATTTTTCTTAAAGGCATAGTTGTTACTACTTTTAATGCTCTTCCTAAGGCCCCTTCACAAATGCAAGGCTTTGAAATGGAAGGGTTGATTCTTTGGCCAGACACTAAATTTTCCCTTCACAACAAAAAAATGGAGAGACAGAGGACCAAAAATCACAAGGAAGCTTTGAATAGAACCAAAACTCGCCCCAAGGTTTTATGTTACAGAAAAAATAAATATTGCCCCCCTGCCCACACACATAGTCATAGGGGAAAGAAACTTGTCAAGAAGCTCCAGTTGGTAATAAGTAGTACTTAATTGGGAGAGATGATGAACACTTACACTGCACTCTTATGAAGCCTGAAGTAAATTCCACTGGGTTCAGTGCAGTTTATTTGGGAACTGTATATGGGATGGCAGCCTTAATTAGTCTTAATAAGCCTGCAAAATTAAGGATTTTACAAAGGATATCCTGGCCCCTTCTTTTTCTCTCCCCACCCTTCCTTCTTCTTCAACTCCTAGCCTGAAGAAGAGCTCTGATCAACCTAAATCTGTGCACTCCTAATGTGCGATTGCTGGTTGATCCCCAAAATAAATCTATGGCTTTATTGTCTTTGTATGGACATTTTATAAAGAAAGGACCAGTGAGGTCATATATATGTCCCAAGGCCACCCACCAGAGCTTTCCTCTTTAGCATGGGCAGAGGTGCCCCAATTGAAGCCATCCATAACCCCCTCAGGCAGGTGACCCTGCAGTGCTCCAGAGGCAGAAATTGTGGGGCATTCTCCGCAGCTTCCATCTCCCAGACCCAGCCCATCCTCGTCAAGAGGAGGTATTTCCTCTCAGTTGCAATTCTCTTGTTTGCAGCAGGCTGGGTCCCAACAAGATGCTGCTGTGCCTGGGCCTCGCCTTCCCTTTGAACACGGGGAATGTTATTAATTGCCGCCCTGGGGGGACGTTTTTGGTTGGAAACTATTTTGTCTCCCTGGGGTGCCTTTGTAGTGGGACCTCCGGCTGCCAGGAGCCAAGAGGTTCCAGGAATGGCTCCCACACATACAGGTGTGGCTGACTCACTCCCCCCCCCCACCAAGGGGGTCCTTTTTTGGGGGGAAGCTTCTCCCTTCAAACCTGTGTTAGGCTGCAACCCTCTATAAGGTACTTGGAAGAAAATGGGAGGAAAGGCAAGCAAGACAGTTTTGTGTGTAGCTTTAAATCTTTCTTGGAATGCTCTGCAGAAAAAGCTTTTAATGCCATTCTAAAATGGCTTCTGCTCCATGGCAACAGGGTAATATTTCGTAGTTTGCAGTTTGCAGTACATCTAGAACTATGATGATGACTTTAAGAGCCTTATGAGTCTGTGAGTTTCACTTCATTTGTGATAGTTAATTTCATAAATTGACCCCAGATTACTAAGGCACTCTTCAGGATGGTTGTTTAGGAATTATGCAAGTGAGTGCTTTGAAAAAAGGCTATGCCAACTGTGAGGAGTCTTTTCCAAATTTAAATAAATATATTTTCATTTTCCTCAAAGTGGGGGGGGGGGGGTAGTCTGAAAAAAGAAACTGGGCTTTCTGTTCTTGGGTACACCATTTCTGAAAATGTAGCATCTTTTGTCTTGATTGTTACCTTCACCCCCGCCAAAAAACTAATAGTTTTTCTAGCGAACAACGGTGTGTCTCCTTATTGAACACACGGACATGCACACATCCTTTCCAAAGATATTTTTGTTTGCTTTTATTTTAGAGCTTTGTTTAATTTCCTTTTTTTAAAAAAAAATCTGTGGACATTCTTGCCTTTAAGTTTTGTTTGTTCAATTAAAGAAAAATTAAAAAGAAAAACCCTGACTGATGACATCCCATTCCATCCCAACTTATTTTTCTAAACTTCTGTTGATTCTTCTTCTGCCATTGAATCAAAAGCATGCCATGCAAAGTATTCTTGGAATATCTGCAATCTAGAGCACTGTTTCAGTGCTGGCTGGGGAATTCTGGGAGTTGAAGTCCATGAATCTTATAGTTGTTGAGGCTGAGAAACACTGATCTAGAGGATATTGCAACCAGGATGTCAAGGATGGCAGCATCGCTTTACAAGCTTCCCTACTTTATGCATACACTTCTACTTCAGTTGTCATCACCCCAAAACAGGGGCAAGTATTTGGTGTATTGGCACCATATGATAGCAGGTAGTTTCTAGGACTGTTCTTGCTTCCTCTATGTGCCCTTGTTGCATTTATCTTCAGCCTGTCCATGTTAGTCACCAGCTGTTTTTAAGCTGCATGGCATATGAAGCTAAGACTATTTTGGTATGTACCACCCAACCCTTGGCCAGACTCCAAGATTGGAAGTAAATCATATTGGAAGAAAAACAAATGTGAAGAGGCATTTCAGGAGGGAAACTAAAGGCAAAGAAGAATTTGACACTCCCTTCCCACCCATTGTTTCTGAATTGCTCCATTGTCCCTTCCTTTTGTTTGGTGCCATCTGTGTTCTACATGGATCATGCAGCCATCACATCTAAGTCTTTACTGTCAGCTACAATGTGCAGATAGTACCTAATCACTGGTTCCTACCATTTGCATCTTTCCCTAAAAGAACATCCTTTCGACAAGGTTGGACTAGGGAGTTGGACTATGAACCTCTGTACTTCCTAGCCAACATAGGTCATGCTGTCTGGGGATGTTGGCAATGATAATCCAACACAGTTTGGAGATGAGGAGGTGTTTTCAAAGCACATTTCCAAGTTGGGAAGGGCGTGTGGGGAAGCTGCTCAGTACTGTCCTTGCCTGACACTGGATATCTACTTATAAACTACTATCCACCCCAATAAAATAGAATTTATTTTTGGTTGAGTTTTCATTATTGCTTGCCAGTAATCTGAAAAGGAATAAAGTGAGCTGAAAGAGCAGCCACAAAGAATGTTTCTAATCTCAAACAAGTTTGGAAATATGAAGCTCTCACCATTCTCTTTAGCGGGTTCCTGAACCCCAGCAGGTGCAGCAACAGAGAAAATGAAGCACGATAGACAGCCTCATGTTCCCCTCGTTCACCCTCTGGCAATCCCAGCCCTGCCATTTTTTTTTTTTAAAAGAAGGCTGTTCAAAGCAAGTCTTAAATTCCCATAATCATTAGTTAGATCTCCTCACATACAGATTTAAGGGTATGAGCTCATTTTTTTGCACTACCCTGGCAGATTTGTAAGTTGCTTCTCCAGGAGGAGGAGAGACAATGAGACAGAAGGGATCAGGGAGGCATGGCTTATTTCTCCTTTGGTATGCCATCATTCTTTCTTGAATTCCCTGGAATTATTGCTTTGGTGCAATCTCAACAGACTCTGAGCTACTGAGAAGAGTAGCAGAGTCTTTTTGTGTCACTCAGTGTCTGGGTAATCTTGTCCATCTTAGTATGTTTTCAGACAACACCATTATAAGGTGCAGACCTTGTATACCTCATCAGCTTTCCAGATGTTGCAAGACTACAGCTCCCAGAATGCCCACCATTGATCATGCCAACAAGGACTGCTGGAAGCTGGTATTCAGTGACAGCTGGAGGGATAGAACTTCCTCATTTCTGTATCACAAGGGACAGTCCAGTGCTTCATTTACAGGGATTAGATGCATTTCCCTAAATTGGAGGAGCACCTTTTTTCTGCTGAGCAAAAATTAAAAACTATTCCATCTTGCTTACATTATGTCTTTATCGATAGCATCATATGTGGTTAAGATCCCTGAAAAGGCTTGCCTCTGCAGTAATTTTAGCTGCTTAATTAATTTTGATTTATAACATTATTTAGCATTTCAATAGCAGTTCTAAATGTTTTAATTGCTTTGCTTATCTTATTATAATCCCCACAAAGATTCTGTTGAAATAGAAGCAACACCATAAGTATTAATTATATGATTCTATAATGATGACATATAATTAATAATATTAGCAGTATATTATTACTTCTAGTTTCTGATGTTTAGGCAGGAGAGAAAGTCCTTATTTAGCCCAGATGGCATCAGCTTTCCAAAAGTAGGAGGCTGAGAGAGCCCTGAAATCTGTAGGAGTACAGATAATCTTTAGGGAGAAAAACACAAAAATGTGGTTAGAGTATGTTCAGAGATTATAGAATGGTGCCTGACAATTGAGAAGGGGTGGGAAAGTAAAGCTGAAAATTAAATAGGAATGAAAATGGAATAGTGTATTTTGGGGGGGGGGGAGTGGCTGGCAGTGACTTTTTATGCAGGCATGGTGCTATGCTTTTTTTCACATAGACCTGAGACGCATACTGTGCTTAAGCCGTGAGTTATTTAACTATGATTTGTTGACTAAACAATTGGCTGGATTGTTGGCTGTATTCATGGAACATGTTAAGTCATAACAAGCCATCCCCAATATGGTTTAGCATGATGTGTGAACCCAGCTAATTAAGTCTATGCTATGGAAATAAAAAAGAATACAGAAACAAAGTGCATTCAGACTACATGGTCTTATGCTCATCATTCGATTCTGCTGCTTCTGATTATGTACAGTTCTTTCCCCTTTGCAGCTGTTCGTTGGCAAACATTCAGTTTTCTCTCTAAATTGGGCTCTGCAGTTGAGATTAAAACTACCAGATTTCTCAAATACCATAGCAAACACTGGAGACCCAACACAATTCCCCTATTAGGTAGAGGAAGGCTGCTCAAGTTCATTGAGGCTTTCTCACTTACAAATGTCAAAGCATGGCTAGTAGAGAAATTGTGGATCTTCATGGCTTCCTGGCCTTTAGTAAGAGATTTATGGGCCTAGGATTAGGATATATACCATTCTTCCCTAACCTGGGCATGTTAACTCCCAGACTTCTCTGGCCAGCATGGCCACAGTTAAGAATTGTGGGAACTGAAATCATACTCTAGGAGGGCACCAAAGTTGAGGAAGACTGGGTGCGTGCATGCACACAGGCAACCATAATGATATTCCCATGTCCTTACCAACATGTGCGTATAGCATTACTCTGCTATGTAGCTACTGCAATATTCTGCTGTGAACAAAAACCAATCAGTTGGCCTTTCAACTTCCAAGGGATCATTGTCTCAGCTGCCAGAGGCAAAATGCAGTATGGCATCTGGAATGACATATCTCATGTTCTACTTTACTTTTTCCATATTTCCATAAGACACTTAATTGCCAACTTTAACATTATTAGGCTTAATTCCAATGTATCATCATGGTACATGTGATTTTCCTTTGGTTCACATGATGGCTTGGAGCTCTAGTGTTGTCTTAGATCTTTCTAAATAATAATCATGCTGTTGTAAGGCCAGATGAATTCATTCATGTAATCCTGCCTATACAAGTATTACACTTAAAACCCCAATCACTTTAAATGGAACTGTTCTACTTGATCTTCATTCTTCAAGGCATGGATATAGAATGGAATTTCTTCATTCTTTGATTGGGAGTCCTAGGACTCTTAACAATAAAGCATCTAGAAAGATACATATCTCACTTATTTCTCCAACACAAGATTCATGAATGAGATGCTCCAAGGGTTTTCTTTTTTTAATACTGGTAAGTCTTTGGTATGAATAGATAAACTTGGTTGGCTCATTATGGTTTTGGGAACCCTACATATATGCTATTAAAGCATCCTGTCCAGATTTCCCATGTTCATTGTAGACAGATGTTTGTGGATCCATATGGTAGTCTGAAAGAATTTTCAATGAGGAATGCATGGAACCTTGTAGCATAACATTTTATGAAATCCCCTTTACAAATATTAAATGATTTGTAAAACTGAGAAGGCCAAGAAGATGAAAACTTTTTGATAAGATGCAGAGGCTGTTGGCAAGTTTGGAGACATGATGTGAAGCCTGTCAGGGATGGGGTTGCAATCCTCCTTAAGCATCAGGTCTGTTGTTTGAGGGCAATATCACATCTGGCCATATCTTTAGAGGATAAAGTGCCTTTGGTAACTTGGACCATTGATGCAACAACTTGGATCTTTCTATTTCGGCCCTAATTATTCCTATTGTAACATCTTGTTTGAACTATTGCAATGCATTCTACCTGGGTTGCTTTTGAAGAGAATCCAAAAGCTACAGACTATATAGGAAATGCATATCTATGAGAATTGGTGTATGGAACACATACCAATAGCTTTACAGCAGCTTCACAAGTTCTGATCCATTTGTGGATTCATGGTTTTAATAAATGGTTTAGGACCAGGATGCCACAGTAGAATGAGACTGAGAATAGAGCCTTTGTTATTGTGACATTTTTGAAATGGGAATTTGGATCTCCCTTGCTAGAGAAGCTCTTCTTAATCTCTCTGTTCTAAATCTGAATTTAAGTAAGCTGAACAAGAAAGATTAATTTGGATTTCAGATTTTAAAATCCATCATGATTAATATAGAAGTAATGTAGATATTACTTGTTCTCTCTACAGATCAGATTCTCTTTTGGAGCATTCGCTTTCTGGCCAATAAAAATACCTCAGAACAACCTGTTTCAGCAGATGGCATAATTACATCTACTGTCTACCCACCATGCAAATGAAAGCAAGTGCATGAACCACTATGCTCCAAAATTAATAGCTTGAAGACACAAGAACTTTGAAAGACAAAGAAGTTGAAAAGACAAAAATCATAAAATTGAAGTTCCTTAGGGCTTAGTGTAATGTGTAGTGTAATTTTGCCATCAACTGTTAGTAGCCTAAATGCCCAACCTGAGAAATCAGTCTCACTGAGTGAAATGACACCAACTTCCTCCTGTGAAAGTGCCTACAACTATATCTCAATATTATACATTCTGTGATTTCCATGACATAGGGAGTTGGTTCCCTCATAAGCACATGCAGAACTTCAAGTTGTGGTAGAAAGAAGTATTTTGCTAAAGAGATACTCAGTCTTGTTACAAGAAAAATCTGTGAGTGGACTGAATTAGGCAAAACAGTTGAAATTCAGAGAAAGTTTCACAATAGATGTAGCTGTCCTAAACCCTAATATAATTTGGACCCTGTTCAAGAGTGGGGAACCCCTGATCATTGGCCATGCCTGTTGGGAGTTGTAGTTCGGCAAATATATACAATGCCATAGGTTTTCCACTTCTGCCTCAATTGATAGGCTAAAGCCAACCAGTAAACAATTGCTTGGATGTAACAATAACATTTCTGCATCTCCTTTTGAATGAATGAAGCAACTATCCAGTGCCTAGCCTACAATCTGATGCTAGCACTGAAGATAACAGCTTTCTGGTAATTTCAAATACCAAATTCCAACACCTTTTCCTCAGTACCCAGGAGAGATTGGATGAAAAAGTAGACTAAGCTCAAGGTAATTGGGGACAGCCTTTTGCCTGGGAGAAAGTCCAGATTGTGTAACTTTTCACTAGCTATCCTGTTTGGAAGCAGTAAGAGATTGAGAAGAGAGAGAAGAAAGGTGGCACTTGAATTTCAAATTCATACACAGGGTGTGAAATTCCAGAGATGGATGAAGAATGTTGAAGGGAATGGGAAACTCAGTCAGCATCTACTGACCTGAATTTCTGTTTGCACAAGTTCAGCAGCAGAGAGGAGAGAACAAAGATGAGATAACTAGAGAGAGTGCTATTTCTTGTTACAATCAATATTACAACACCACATACTGAGTACTGGACGGGGAAGGGAAAAGAGCAACATGGAGTCACCAGGGCAGGCTTGCTCTTCAGGAGTAGTTTGCTATTGCCTCCTTCTAGGATATTTTTTTCACTTTCCAAGTCAAAGCTACAATCCTAGGATATCCTGAATCTAATAGCCTCCCATTCAAGTAGTAACCAGGTCCAACCCAATGTACTATAGGTTAAAGATTACAAGAAGAGAATATATGTAGCTCAGGGTTGAACTATGGAGTCTTTGGTGCTCTCTGAGCTTGGTTGTTTGATTGCAGACATTTCATTACCTGATTAGGCAATCTCATCAGTGCTACTGAGTGTGGGGTTTGCTCCCTGTTTATATACAGTAGCTTGCCCTGCCAGTATTGGTGGGGAAGTGGTTTTCTCCTTGGTAGTTCTTTGATTAGGGTATTGCTTTCTGCTTGTTTGTCTGGTGTTAAACCCTGCTTATCTGGGTGTAGGCTGCTGGAGAGGGTGTATTTTAGTCTTTTTGTTTCCTTCTTAGCTTTCTTATTGTCTCTTTTGAATGGTGTGTAAATGCAATTTATCTCTATGTGTCTATTGATGGCTGATGTGTCTGAGTACCAAGCCTCCAGGAATTCCCTAACATTTTTGGATTTAGCTTGGTATAGGATGCTCACAGTTTCCCAATTAAAATTATGGTTGAGTCTGTCCATGTGTTGTGAGATTAAGGAGTTTTCATTGTGTCTACTAACTGCTAGTTGGTGTTCATGGATGCACTGTGCTAGTCTTCTACCTGTCTGTCCTACTTAGTAGCTGTTACAGTCCTTATACTGTATGTTGTAGATGACTCCTGTTTTTTCTTCTTGGGCTAACTAGGTTTTTTGGTTTACTTAAGATGTTTAGGAGGGCTTTAGTTGGCTTGTGTGCTATGGTGATGCCATATGGTTGTAATAGTCTGTTGTTTCTGAGATGTTTCTGATGTATGGCGGTGTTATCTATCCTTTTCATAACTTATGTTGGTTGTACTGTAGTGGGTTGAGTGGTCAGGCACTTTTTGATAAAGTTGTATGGATATCCATTTTGTTGGGAGATGTATAGGTGGTCTGCTTCCTCGTTCTGGGTTGCTGCAGTGTGTTTATACTCATCTGAATAACATTAATTAAATTAATTAATTAAAGATGAATACTATACAAAAAGAAAACTGGAGGCATGTTTGATGCTGTGAACCTGGTGTTGTTGTTACTTCTGTTCTTAGATGAATATGTTGATTTAACCTTATATTACCACCTTTGTCCTTATGGTCATACAACTACTGAAAAAGAACACAGTCAACTTCTAATGTGGGCGGATAGCTAGATACTGGAAATCAGCAGTGGCAGAATAAAATACCCAGTGACTGTAGATAAATCTATTTTAAAAGCAACTATTTATCCAAGTTCTAAAGAATTCCTCTTCTTCATGAATGGTTCAGTATGTTTTGCAAGCCAGAAAACTGAGCTGAATAAACCCTGGTTAAATTAAATATGAGTTAGTGTGAATGCAACCATGTTCAAAAGATTTCTAAGCTGTGATGTGGGAGACCTAGTTATTCTTACTATTCTATATTAAATATTACCTCTGAGTATAATTCATTTGCAGGAGAGACTCCACTTGCCTTTTGGAGAATTTGCAGGAATCCTGATACTTTTGTGAAGTGCAAAGGAAAAGTTTTACAGGAATAGTTACTCAGAAACTGAAAATAGGAGGTGGGGGGAAGTCTCTATTTAAAGATGCATTTTGGAGACTACATTTTCCAATGTAAGGCTGATTCCCATAAAGAACTGTCAATGGCGCCACCACATGCTGAAACTGAATTATTTTCTCCTGGAGGGATGCTTCCTAGAAAAGTTACAATGTGATTAAAGACTCCTTTGAGTTTAGCTAGACTGCTAGTAGCTTCATAGAGAAGTCAATTTTGCTAAAACCTATGGTTGCAAATAAATGTATATACCACCACAACCATGTAGAGAAGTCCATGTCATTTTCTTGGCAACCATTTGGAAGTGGTTTGTCCAGATTTTTTAAACTTCCCAATCTAGCCTACAATTCTTGTACGTGATTTTAGCAGACTTTTAGATCTACACTAAGCTTGCTCATAAAAAAGTGATAGATCAATTGAGAGCAACTAATATTTGCTCATGCCCTAAATTCAGAGCTTTCCCAGTTGGAGCAAAGAACACCTCCAGACCAAGACACTGTAATTTTAACATCCAGACATGATCCTTGGGCTTCCATAGCTAGCATATGTTTTTTGGTAGACTCTTTGAATCTGGTGCTTGTGTTGGAGTAGGGCTTCATTTTCAGTCAGCATAACCAAGGATGGGAGTTGTAGTCCAAAATGCCTACATGGGAAGGAAGGCTCCTGATTGGAGAAGTTTATTTTATATGTTCTGGCAATCTTAATAGAACTATGACTACTAAGGATCAAATTATCCAGTAGATATTAATATGTGCAAGAATGCACATGTTAACAAACCACAAAAGCAAAGATGTGTCAAGACAGAATTTAAAAGAAAGGGAGGTACTTAAGCCTTTTCTTCACTATTTCTCTACTCCAAAGTTTTCTCAAAGACCTTTTCCCCACAAGATATTAAATACACATTCACCTTTCTTCCTAACATAGCATAATTCTAAATTCATAGCTAGAATGGAAAAGGACACTTGATGTGCCTTTTAGATTCCTGTTCTCATGCCTGAAAGATGAAGACTCTTCCTCACGGAGTTTATATGTACAGAATGTATTCCAGCTTTGAGATGAGGGACTGGCTGTGTTGACCTTGTAGCTAAGATTGCTGTGTCAAACCCAGGGCTAGTTCAGCACCAGACAAACAGAGCATTTGTCGCTGGCCTTAAAAGGGGTGCTGATCTGCAGCACAGCGTTCAGTCCTGCTAGCACTTTCAGCCATAGGAAGTCAAATCTGGCTGTACAATGAAAGGGGAAGCACCAGCCACAGTTGCTGCTGCTCCGTAGCTCAAAGACCTGTAAAGTGACTACATGGAGGTGTAAGCAGGGACTTCTGGAGCCTGATCATGGGGCCTCTCTCTCTATGGCTGGTCTTGGGTAAACTGAAGGGAAAGATTTTCTCCAGGGTTTTGAAGACAGTCCAGATTTGGATGAATTAAGGGGTGGACTGGGTCCCCTAAGAGCATTTTTAACAGTAGAAACATGTAATGCTGCTATGATGAATTCCAAATTACAGTCGTTTGTTGGATTCCTAAGTGTGGTCTGAAGACATCACTTGTTCGCATGCATTGTGCAAAAACAATGCCATGGACTAGAGAAGATGCATTTTAAAGGGGACACTCTCCCAGCCATGGGGGGTATTATATGAGAGGGCATGTTTTGGAGAGCAGGGCTGACTTCAGTTATTTAATCAGGTTGCTTATGGAGCGCTGGGTTGACTAATAAGCAAACCTACTTTGACTTTATCAGTGCTATTCCTTCAGTCTCCCTCTAAGGCTTCATTGCTTGAGCAAAAGATTTTCACCAATTCAAGATTTTTGCAGAAGGCCTCTGGATGTGGAACATTGGGCACTGGAGCCAATATCTTGGATATGTATAGTTTACCCTGTTAGGTATCTTGTAGATCAAATCCTCAATTAGATAGAAAACTTTCCCTCTGAAATGATATCTTTCTTTTCCAACTTGGTGCAAAGGAGACAACACATTAAAATAACAATGAGGAAGCCAAAGACCTGGGAGATAGGAGAAAGGACAAGCATATAACTTCATGGGCCTTAACAGAATCCAGTTTCTCTCCTTGAAATGGCAGTATATGCCTCTTAAAGGAGAAAAACTGGCTTGGCGGGAGGGCCCGAGAGTGAGTGGTTTCCCACAAAGAAATCAGAAATTCAGTAAGATCCAAGGCAAGTCCCCCACCAGCTTTTTGCCCTGACCTCCAGACAGTGCTGCTTACAGTACAGATTACTTAGTGCAGCGTTTTTCAACCTTGGCAACTTTAAGATGTGTGGACTTCAACTCCCAGAATGCTGGCTGGGGAATTCTGGGAGTTGAAGTCCACGCATCTTAAAGTTGCCAAGGTTGAAAAACGCTGACTTAGCGTGAAGCAGCAGACATGAACTCTTTTTGTCAGGTGTCCCACAAAACCTTTTCCACAGAATTTCGGACAGCCTTTCCCAAACTTGCTGCATAGTCTCCCTGTATGATTTGTTAAAGCAAAACCAAGTTTTTTCCTCGCTACTTCAGCGCAGGACAATTTAGCTAAGCCTTCTCTGCCTAAACAGGCAAAGTCTCTTTCATAAGCGGGTGACTGTCTGATTTCAAAGCGGAAGCGCCGCCACGAAACACGCAGGGAGGGAAGGTCGCCCAGCCTGTCGAAATGCTCCTCCAGCCACAGATAGACGAGCAAACAACCTTCCAAATAGCAAAATAGACACGGCCAGGACCAGTGCAAGTTAAACATCAAATGGCCCTTCTTTACAGTCGTTCGGGTTCACCGGACCACAAGAGCCTCCCCCCGCCCCGCCCCGCCCCGCCGATCCCGTCACTTTCCGAGCCGCGGGGGACAAGCTGGATGCTGGCTCTCCCCGAGCCTGCGAATCCCGAAATGACCACCGCCTCTTGTCTTGAGAGCTTTGGAAGAGAGATGGGATCCCCATCGCAGTTTGCCGTAATTACTCAAGATAAATACTCCATTACACTCTCAAACAACCAGAATCTGCCCTGCAAACAAGCTCTGTTTCCGCTGATCCGTAGCAATCAAGAAGTAACGCAAGCAGAACATCACAGTATAAACAGGCTTTGCTGAGGACCACAAGGGGAGCGCGGGACGGCGGGGCGGGAGAATGAGAGAGAGAGAGAGAGAGAGAGAGAGAGAGACTCTCCCGGTCAGAAGGGCTGCCGCCTCCTCGGTTTCTTTTGGGTTATCGGCTTGGGTCGCTGTTGGTTTTCGCGTCAGGCAGGCAGGCAGGCAGGCAGGCAGGCAGCTCTGTCCCTCCACCCCGCCTCCCCTCCGCCACCCCGGCAGAAGCAAAGCAAAGCAAAGCAAAGCAAAGCAAAGCAAAGCAAAGCAAAGCAAAGCAAAGCAAAGCAAAGCAAAGCGCCTGACAGGTCTGTGCTTACAGGTAGGCAGTTAAGGGGTTCAGGCCACCGGGCACGGAGGAGAGCGCTAGTTCGGAGCAGTCGGCGGAGAGCGCGATGCCGTCTTCCTCGCAGTGGCAGAGCGGCGGGCAGAGGACCGCGACCCCCGGCGGCTGCGCCGATGCCAGAGTGCCGGAGAGCGACAGGACGAGCCAACAAGGCAAGAGGCTGTCCAGCCGGGCGGCGAGCGGTCCTCCCGCAGCCAGCATGCTGGGCGCCGCTTGGCCGCCTCCCTCTGCCCGAGCGGTGCGCAGGAAGACTCCAGCTGCTACAGCCGGCTGCACCTTCCGAAGCTCCCGTGCTCGTCTTCCTCGGCGTCGCCGGGAAGAGGAGGCATGGCTGGATGGTCGCGGTTATTGGGTTTCACACGGGCTGGGCTGGGCTGGGCTGGGCTGGGCTGGGAGGTAAAGACTCGGGGGAGGAGTTAGAGACCGGGCGCCTCGATCCCTCTGCCTCCCGCGCGCAGGCATTTCATTCAAGGGGAGAAGAGACCTGCCAGGAGCGCAGCAACTGGCTTTCGCTGAGACTCATGAAAAGACGGGAAGAGAGAAAGAGAGACTGACTGACTCTTTCTGAGGAAAATATGGAATCCGTCCTAGGCAACTCAAGGCGTTTTGGAGTTCAGTTCTTGCCAGCCCCAGCTCCATGGCCGACTAAAAGGAATTGTGAGAGTTGCAGTTGCCTGCCCCTGTCTAGCACTGTCCTAGGCCTATTCTGCCACAAGGACCTTTGTCCCATTGCCCCGTTCCTCCTGCCCACTACTCTACGGGGGTGTGCTTGTCACCTCAAGAAGAACGCTAGTTTGTAAAAGCCTCTGTTATCCCAGAGGTAGCATTCTTCTGTGCATTTAGGACCTTCTGTCAGCCTTCAAGTAAATGTAGACCATTGCAGTGCTGGACACAGAATTCTCTTACGGTACTCTTCCCCCCCCCCCCATCAATTCTCATTCAATTCGATGAAAAAGGAACCCCTTTAGAAACTGGTTCCTGTGGGGAACAGAATGCTTATTTCATGGCTAAGATGGGATGTTCGTGCATTTCTTTAATGAGGAGGTGGTTATGGGTGAATGTCCTATTTTTTATGTGCAATCTTCTCCCAATGGTTTGCAGCCTTCCTGGCTCCCTATACATCCATTAAAACCTCAGGGACCCCCCTCCCCTCCGGAACTCTTTCCATTGGACTTTTGCAATAACTATGTTTTTGTTAGCATTAAGAGTGAGGTTTTTTTCTTAAGTGATTGTTAGAGAATTTTTCTACCCAGACTTTTGGTAGAAATTTTCAAAAGGTCACTTATGCCCAGTCTTAGTCTGTTATATTGGCCCATTGAATCAACCCTAATTTTACTGGTGCAATTTAATGTAAAGATTCCTAGAGAGTTAATTTGGACCATTTAACTGTTCCTCCAGGGAAGAGACAATCCAGTGACAGGTGGAAATTTTGATTTAAAAGCATACTGAGATTTAAAGAGACATGATATTTTGCAGAGATTCAGATTAGGTGACAAATAATAATACAGTCTCTCTAAACAGTAAAAAAAACCCATAAACACATAATGGTTAGAATAGTTCAGTCAGTAAAGTAACAAAGGCACCCAGCCAAGAGATTTATTTGTATGCAGTTCACATAACCTACTTCTAGTGCTTCAACTTTTTATTCTTGATACTCTTTTTTCTCCACCACACCAAGTTGTTGCTTACGTGAGTACCTGCAACTTTACTTACCCAGTCTTAAGCCTATCTAGTACTATTAAATTATTAATCATTGAACTGGAAGGAGCATTTGAGCCACCAAGACCAACATCTTAGAATGCTCTCTTTTCTATCCAGTCTCAGTATCCTGGGATACATTTCCACTGATCCTGCTCTTATTCTTCATCCCCAAATGTTGCTTTCTCACCTAGCAGTCCCTGTTCTCACCAGTGCCACATGTTTCTGACAGCAAATGAAGCATGAAAACAGGTTTAGTCCAATGTGCATGGTCTTCCCTGCCACAAATGTGCAGTGGTCTATATAGGCACCCAGAGATGTTGGAACTATTTTTGCCTATGTGTCTTCACATGTGCAGGCTACTAGGACTTGTGTAGGGCTATTGTAATAGCCAGATTTTGTAAGACTGTAGGATTTGCTGGAGTAAATCAGAAGCAGCTCGCTCTTGCTTTTGCATGTTGTTTTCTAGACAGGTAGCTTTAGTCTACTCAGGTAAGACCAACAAAACGTCTTGTCCTTAAACTCATTGATCTGTTTACAGGCAATGTGGTTTTGTGTACAGGTTAGTGGGAAATCACATTTGCAGTGTTGCTGCAAAACTGCAGTCATAATTTTTGGCATGAGTAATATCTGATCCATTGTATGTCTACTATCATGAGCACCTACTGGTTAGTGCTAGATTATGAAGATTATGTGCCATCAAGTCATTGTCAACTCTTAGCAACCCCATAGACTGACTTTTTCCAGGATGAATGTCCGATTAAGGAAAGGTGATATAATGGAATGTGGCTAGGAAACTACCTGAAGTTTTGGACAAATTCTTCAAAGGAGATTCCAATGGACTAAAACTCATTGACTTAACCAGCTATTATTTAAACAGAGTTCTCATAGTTTTAGATATAGAATCAATTAGAGACAACCAGATTCCTCACTTAGTTTGGTTTTTTTCTCATGCATGAGCATAAGGATAATGACAGCAGACAAAGCAGTGCTGCAGAAAGCCTGGGGTGTCATTGATTTCTTGGATTTATTTATTCATTTGTTCTACTTGCCAAATCCTGTAGTTCTTAGACCCTACTTTTAACCTTCTGACAATAGCCATAGCCAAGCATACTTAGTAACTTTTATAATAATTTTGCTATTTGGACTTTCATGACTATATGAAGATACAATATCTAACTGTACTTTGAGATGTGTATATGGTGAGGCTATGACCAGTGATTTAAAGGGAGACATAATAGAAAATGTGGAAGACTTATCTGTGACTGCATTCACCCCTTGTGTTAAGGCATAATGTGGCATTTTTGTGAGCCCTGCCATTGCAGTGTGTAAATAATAGTTGATAGGTCAACATGATTTTGAACCCAAGCAGTTGTGGTTGGTACAAGAAACCATTGTTAAGCAAATTATGACTTAGTGCAATGTATCAAGCCAGTCTGTATGTGTCTTGATACTTTCTGGACTGCACAGTCCAAGGAATTTGTTTCAGATGGTGGTAGACCTTCTCCACAATACATTATATCAGTCTGATACCAAACTAATTCTCCTGACTTCCCACAAAGAATTTTGTAACTGTGAAGGAAAAAAGGATAAAGTATAGAGAACATGCCATAGCTACATTGTTGGGCAGTCATTAAAAAAAGGGTGATATTTATTCAGCTGTCTGGAGGTTGAGTCAAAAGGAAAGAAGTCCAGTTGCCATGACTCAACCTCCAGACAATTTCACCTCGATGACTGAGAATCTTCATAAACATACTTATTCAGCTCTGGAAGACTGGCTAATGGTCTGTAGAAGAATTAGCTATTCATACAATGTACCTAGGCACCTGCGTTTCCAGCCAATATGTTTCTCATAATGGCTTTCAGAAAGAATATACCAAATCACAATAGGCAATAAAGCATGCACAGACATGCATGCATGCTAAAACAAACAGAACTAGGAAGTAGCATTTCAAATCTCATAAGTTTGCCATATATATAATTATTGAAAGCAAGTAATATTCCTTATATTACATTACATGACAGAATATGATGGGGCTAAATCCTTTCTTAATTTAATGGGATGGAAAAAGAAAATCTAAGTACCATGAAAACTTTAGTAATGCACTGATTAACTCTGCATGGTCTCTAAAGTAGAAAAATTTGCAACTTGCTTAAATAAAGAAAAATAGAGATGGAGAAGTTAACAAAGCTATTTGGGAAGGATGGATTACTGGGCAATTATGATTAGAGTGAACATGACTGAAAGTGGACTGTTGGAATATCAGCAGTGACTATGTAAGGCCTGACAGAAAAGTATTTAAAGGCTATAAATTTCCCTTTGAAAACCTTCCTGTTTTATGAAAGTGAAGACGGTAAGATTTCATGTGCCTGCTATGAAACTGGCAAGAAATGTTCCATATTCTTGGGCTAAGCAGTTGAACCATTACATTTTGAGCTGCACTTTCCAAGCGGCCTTTAAGGGAAGCCCCCTAGAGAATGTATTAGGGTGTTACCTGAGTGCTGGGTACAGTGCAGTACCCAGGAGGGCCACAACTAGCATACGGGATTCAGTTGGTGCCTTGTACCACAAAAGCCCATTGGTGAAGCTGCATCCAATAGCACCCCTCGCTCGTCAACCCAATTCACAAGAAAGGACACGTGTGGGTGACTTGCAACTCTAGAACTGAGTACAGCTCAATTTCAGAAGCTGCATACAATCATTCTTCTCTGGCTAAAAGCTCTCTGCCCTTCTTCCCAGCTTGAGAGGAAGAGAAGAGAAGTGGGGAATGGATATTCCTGTCCCCTCAGGCTCCATCCAGTGCTTACTTTGGACTTGCCACTGTGCAGCTCTCAACTGATTCTGCCCATCCCATCTTCCTTGTCACAACTCACCAACAGCACATTCGTAGTGCTATACCCAGCTGCAGTTCACTGACCATAGTCTGGCCTTTTACTGATTTCAGAGGATTGACCCCTTTGCTGCCAGAACGTTTAATCTTCTGAGCACCTCCATGGGCTTTTCTCCTGAGACTTCGATTGACTAACTACAGTGAGGTTTTACAGGCACAACGTGTTTTCCTCTTCCCTCGTGCAGCTTAGAGCACTTCGGGAGTATTGCCCCTTCTCTTCACCCCATTGTTTTGGTTCCGTGCTGAGGTAAAGAATGGCTGCCAATCAGTCAGTCGTGTGAGGGGTGGTGTCCAGAGAGTATAGTCAAACAAGTCAAGAGGGTGGCCGTGACAGTGCGATCAAAGCTCCATCTGGCTTTTACATGTGCAATTCTCTCAGGCTGAGAGAGAGAAATACCTCGATAGATTGTACAAACACTTGCCAATATGTTTGAGTTGTGACCCCACTCAGATGGTGTGAGGGTTGGTAATGTTCTTTTAAAGACCTGCTGTCCTCAGTTACTTTCTTTGATTATGCCCAAGCCATGAACATTTTGGATGTTCCTCCTAAGCACAGGCTCTGCCACCACCTCCTCCTCTGGGTATTTCTGGCTCCTGCTTTTTTTTCTGTGGGCACTTGCTGTAAATGCTTTAACATTCTTGTGGCTTGGCTGGATGCTCTGAGTTCTCTGTGTCTCAAACACCACAGGGGAAAAGCACCAGCCTCTTTTTCCTTCCTATTTTATAGGTCCTGCCCTCAGGTTCCATGGCAAAGCTTAGATAAGCAGCAGAGAGAGAGGGATGGGAGCCAAAGGTTTTGATCTTCGTGTGCTTGCGCTGTTGGTGGCTTGGAGGAAACTGCCGGGGAGCTGTTCGCAGGACCAAAGAAGGATGGAAAGCATCACTGGCCCACTGCTCCCAGCAGGGCCATCCAGGGCTTGAAATGCCACAGGCAGCCCCAGCCCATGATTCTTGGAGGTGTTCCAAGATGCAAACACAAGCCCATGACAATGTGCGAACACAGCAGGCACATACTTAGTCCAAGATGGTCTGAAAGATCATGGGCAAGTGGTGGCCTAGACCACACATTTTCCTCTCCCACCCTCAGTTGTACTTCTCCCTGAACTTAAAGAAACGTTTCAGTCTCTTTTATGATATCCCTTCCTGAAGTAGGGGAAGTGCAACAAACTCAGTATTTGTATTTTTCTGGGGAAAGAGGCTAAAAGAGGAGTAAGCGGGAAGAGGAAAGGAGGGAATAAATCTTTAGCTAATCTGCTGATAAGTAGAAACAGATAAGAAAGCTGTGCAAGAAATCCTGTTTCTCAACAAGTCTAGAATACTGGGCAGACAGAGAGTATGCTTATCCCATATTTATTGAATAAATCACAGTTGGCTGGATTCATGAAGGTTCACGGTTTACCAACCACAGTGGCTGGGTTCACAGGACATACAAATAAATCACATCATGGCTTAGCATAATGTGTGAATCCTTCCATACTTTTTCTGGTCATGAGATCCTCCTGAAGATTTGTGTCTTACTTATTTAGAGAGACAGGGATTTTTAATGACTAGGAGAGAATTTGATCCTGGGCTTCCCAGTCCTTAACCAGCACCCACTGATTCTTATATTTTGTCACTACTGCTCATCAAAGGACATGGATATGTATTGTAAATGTATACTTACTTCACATGCTGTGCAGCAGAAATGAGCTGCAATGGTACTGTAGGCCCAGCAAGCCTGTCTTCCTTCATAGCAGATGATGCAATGAGGCAATTACCAATGTGTATTTAATGAACCAACAGCTGGATGTGTAAGCATTGGGGCATGATAGTATGTATCTCTGTACTGTGAAGCATTTCATTTGCTGATTTCTGCAAGATGCTTTTAAAGACACTATTTTTCCCCCTCATAAATGGTTGTGTAGTTTTCCCTGATATTATGAACTGATGAGCATTCTGAGAACATATTGTGGATGCTTTCACAAAATGACTGTCATAGAGGTTGTAAATAGTTCAAAGACTACCAGCCACCCTTCTGCTTCTCTGCCATTGCAGGCTGTTTCCTATCAGATCTTACTTTTACTCTATGTTGGGGTGGGGGGAAGGAATACAGCCACACCTCATTTTTATTTTCTAAGAAAGTTTATGGGGATCCATGTGAGTCCAAAGGCACTATCAGAAATAAAGATGATCTTTACTCATGAGAGTCTTTACCATGTATGAGTGTACATATCCAGTCTAACCTGCAGCCCTGGACCTTCATGGTGGTCTATCATCCCTCTCTCACTCTCTCTCACTTATATACTGCCAGAATCTAAGGACTCCTGGCAGTTTACAACCATAAAAACAGAAAACAGTAGAAATAAGAATAAGATAAAAACATAATACCAAATCAGTTCAAGTTATAACAAAGTCTGACCCCATTTAGCTTTCCAAGGTCAGCCTACTTCAACTAGGCTAGACTGTGAAGAAGAAACAACATCCCAGAAGGAGGCAATGACAATCACTTCTGTATTATTGCCAAAAAAGCTACATGGACATGGACATGAAATCACCTAGAGTCAAGACTTGGGGCAGAGAACACAACAACTGCCAAGTTCTTTGCAGGCAGAATGGCACATTTGAGTGCCCTATTGGAGACCTGGGGCTTAGAAGGCCCATGAGGTATTATAACTGCCTTACAGTCCTTATTCATGCATTCTTAAAAGGAAATTCTGGCTATTAAATCAGGTAGTTGCTGGTCCTGTGATCTAACTCTAGACTACACCCAACCCACTGTTCTTGTACTTCGGCTTTTTAAATTGTGGAAGCAACCTATAATTAGTCTGGCTGTGTCCTCTTCTCTACTATCTTTTTCTGAAGATGGCCACCTTAGAACAGAACCATAAATCATCCTATTTATGTGTATACATGTATGTTTGCAGAATACAAATGTATCAAAACATGTCAGAATGAGAGACTTCATGATTCTAATGTTTGTGTGTAAGGCAGAATCTAAGTATGTGATAAGGATCATGCATTTTGCTAAGTTATAGTTTGCTATGCTAAGCTAAAGTTGCCTAACATTTGCACAATATGCTAAGCCCTAAACCATGGTTTAAAACCACAATGGCTGAGTTCACTCACAGCAGTAAGACATCATGAGACTAGTTTTGGTCTTAGTACTTTCTATGAACAAGCAAATATACCTTTGCCCATTTCTTTGCCTAATTCCAACTCTTCATTTTCAGATGTAAAGATCATTTCTTTCCTCTAGCTTTTCTGACTTTATTTTCTCTCATTTCAGTTGATAGATGTTTAAATGTGTACACTGTAAGGTTAATAGCAAGCTTTAAAATATTTTAAATAATTAAAAATACATTTGGATAGGTACTAAAGCTAGTAGCAAGACTTTGTGCCACAGTGTAGCTTAGACTCAATGTGGTGTAGTGGTACAAGTGTTGAATTAGGACTGGGGAGACCCAGATTAAAGTCCACCTTCAGGCATGAGCCAGGTACTCTGTCATTTTAAGATTGTATCTGTGGGAAAAAACTGAAGAGAAATCCCTGTGTAATCTGCCTTGAGTTCCTACAGAACAGGTAGGGTAAAACAACTAACAAATAATAATTCCAGCATGAGAATGATGGATTTGGGACAGGTCCCAGAATGTCTACATCCAATAATGGTTGCCAAATGTAATACAAATCATATACCTGTGTGTCTCTCGCTTAAGAAATAAACAGGCCAGAGTTTTTCCATTTCTTTACCTCCATCCAGTGTGCCAAGCTCTTGGCATAGAGCAGAAGAATTGAGCCACAGAGAAAGCTAGCAGCATTCCCAGTTGCCATGCAAGGCCAGGACTGAAGCTGCAAATGTAGGCTGGAGAGAGAGGAAAAGGCTGAGCATTGCCCAACGCCTTTAGGAGCAATTCTATCTCCCATTTCCTGGCCACACCCCCCAGCTCAGGTTGCTTGTGCCTTTCCCATTATAGACTTCAATTGCCTCTTGTCTTTTCTTCCCTTCTCTTTAATTGTGATGCTCCTGGGAGCCAGACACTATCTGGGGCCTTTGTTACTTGCTTAGAGCAAACTCCCTAGCTTTGATCTCCATTTCAGGGCCTCCTTTTCTTAAGGCCATTCTCCAGGAATGAAACCCAGCAAAGCCAGAAATCTAAGACTCACTCTGAGCAGTGAGCCTTCCGCCCACCTGCTCTGTCTGCAAAGCTTCCCCAGAAGCTAAGGGGTGTGTCTGGTGGCAGTGGAAGGGAAGCATGGCATACATTCTTGAGAGATGTGCCCCCATGGTTGAGCATTCTTGATCATAGACTGCAAAGTGCCTTCCCCAAAATTTGTTTAAAATTTGCATAAAGGTGTTGCTAACACAAATTGGGCTTTTCATAGGAACCTTCCAAAGAATTGGTTCACTGGCTGGGTTTTCACACACTGCATGAAAGCCTTAATGTAGTTTGCTTGGTTTGGGCTTACTTGTGATCATTGGGCTTAATTGTGATTTAATTAACAGAAACAAATTGTCAATCTTAAAAAAACCATGGCGTGGCTCAATACATACACCCCAGCATTCTCTCATAAACATACTCAAATGGAACACTAAGATTTGAGATATTGGGAGCTTGACAGTAAAAGACTACTTATGTAAAATACTTAAGGTTTAAAAACAAAGAAAGAAAAGAAAACCACATAAATAAATGCTAGATTGTTAATTTTTCCTATCACCTGGCTCGGCTGTCTTGCATTTCAATTGTTCAGGTTTTATAATATTCTCTATTCATTCTGATGACTACGTTGTACCATGTTTTGAAAATATGCTAGCCAGACAATAAATGAATAAATGTGATGTGTAATCAGACTGCAGATTGCACACTGACTCATTTAGAAGATGCAAAAGAAATTTACAGAAGATTTCTGTTATTTCAGTTTCATTGCCCAAAATCAATTCATGTTAGATTAGCATATTGAGAATTACTCAGAATTATATGAGAAAAGAGGCTCAATTTTTAAAACTCTCATTTTCCTACACTTTTCCTGCTTCCCACCTGCTTCTACTGGTTGTTCACCCTTAGTCTCTTATGCTTCTCAAAATGCTAATCTGACCTTCCTCCAAATTTGTTTCAAAACTAATTTTTTCCAGGCAGTCAATAGAAATTTCCCCTCTAGTCAAAAAACTACCTTGCACCCTTCTGTAACTTCTTACCTCAGTCTTTGCTGATTATGACTCCTTTATCTGAGATATTTTCTTGATTTCCTATTCTAGCTTATAGTCCTGGAATGTTCCATCCAAGTGATATATAGGCCCAACTCAGCTTAGCTTCTGAGCCCAGAAAGGTCAGCCATGTGCTGCTACCTCTTAAGGCAATGAGTTATAGTCCAGCATATCTCAAGGGCTCATCCTGGAGAAGGTTTATCTGTGTGGTTACTAAGAGTCAACACTGACTTGATGGCACATAATCAATCAATTAATCAGATAAATCAATATCTCAAGGACACTAGGTTTGGGAAGACTGCCTTATTTGATCTAAGCTGAATTATATATAACTGAAAGAATTCTTCTGTTGTTCACCCCTACCTCCATCTGCCTTCCCTCTTATTGTTTTCCTGTGTCTATTTTTAAGATTGTAAACTCCAAGCATTCTTTTCCAAATTGGCACCCCCAGAAGTGTTTGAGTACTCCAGAATCTACAGCTTGCATTGGAGAAAGTTGCTCTAGAGAGGATGGCTTGCCAAATCTGCTAAACCATTCAAGCCACACACTTAGTATTATTGTTGGTGTTAGCCTACATCTCCTGGATATATGAATTAATTGTTTCTAAAACTCCCTGGCTCTCATTTCTATGCCCTCTGGAAGAAGACTCGCTATCCTACTAGTGATAAATTCGACCACAACCTTGTCTTCTAGTGAAATACCATTCACATTGCAAAGTATGACTAAGATTTTCTCTTAGCATAAACATCAATGGATGAAGCAGACAAAACTGAATAATGCTAAATATTTCATTTTTCATAGAATAATTTATTATTATAAAACCACTTTCCCCAGGAAATTGGGGTAACTCATACCTATTTGTAAAAATGCATTTTTTCCAATGGATAGTTCAACCCCATTTTAAAACTAAAGTGACCGCTTTAAGAAACGGAATTAGGAGTGAGTCAAAGAAAAGCAGAACCGGATTTGATGGAACTCAAAATAAATTTCTCAAACAATGCTTAGAATAAGAAAGCCCTATGATGGAATTATATGCATATTAACTAGAATTAAGTCCAGTTTAGTACAGTGAGTTACTTCCATGTAAATAAGCATAGGATCGCAGATCAGAACTTGCAAGAGGAAAAGCACAAGTTTCAGCTCTGTCCCTGAAACTTACTGCTGCAGTTGTTTTTACTATGTCTTTGCTACACGCTTGGAGGTGGAACCTAGTGAGACTCAGGAATCCAGAATCCAGGTGAAGAATGGAACTCAAGAGAAACAGAGGAAGCTATGAACTTGCAATATGGGCCTCACAGCAGTTTTTTAGAGACTGGATAGTTTCTGCCTGGTTCTGCATATGGAATATGGATCAAGGGACTTAGGAAAAGTTGCCTTATCTGCAACAACAAGCACATGTTTTGAGAAAATTCAGAACAAGGCAACATGATGATTGTAGCTGGTAACATCTTTTCCAGACCATGCTATAATTTCTCTCTCAAAGAACCCACTCTGCATTAAATAAGCACTTATGCAAATACTGATGCAAATCCCCTTCACACCAAATTCCATAAGTTATCCATACTCTTTATAAGGATATCCTTTTTGAGAACTTCTTTACCAAAATTCATCTGGTAAATTTTTTGTTCATTCTTTTATCTACCTTTTATTTTACATTCCCAGAGTGGATCTAATAAAACCTTTCTAAATCTGTCTCTTTAAAATATTTTTTCTCTCTTTCTTTTTGTAAGAAAGCTAGGTTTAGGCTGTTTTTTTTTAAGATATGAATAATCTTATATATGGAAAATTGTCTTTCTGCTTAATTTGGTTGTGAATGTGGAAAGAAGACACACCACTGATTTGGTAACATCCTAGTGTTAACATGCCAGTTAGATAACTGTAAGGTATTTACTCAGCCTGTTTGTATAGGAAAATGTCAACAAAAGAAAACCAAAATGCCAGCACCCAGGCCGTGCCATTGTGTATGATAGTTCCATGGACTTAAATGTCATAATTGGGATCTCTGTTGCTACAAAGGTCCAAATACACAACATCAGAAATGTAGCAGAGAGGGAGTACGAGGACCACTGGATCTTTTTGTCCATCATCCTTTCTTGCAACTTCTCCAGCTATATTTCTTTTTGTCACAAAGCCAAATTAACTGAAATGTACTATGTACTGTAGATTTATATAATGACATCATGAGCATTTTGAACCCATCAACTACATCCATATCCAACAACACGGTTCATTGTGTTTTAAGGACATTGAACAAAAACTGGGAAGGCTCAGGAGGTGGTTTTTGTATTTTTTCCTCAGTAAATGGTGCATCCAGAATGAAGGATGAGTTGTTATGGCATGCACAACCCTGCCTTGAGGAACAGAAGTCTGCTGTCAGCAGAAATGAGCTTCCTGCAACTGGAAGAGTGGAACATCACAGCCAGCATTTTTACAGACTCATTGTTTCACCTTCTGCACAGATTAAGGTCAGATCCCTGGGGTAGCTGCTCATCTCAGCAGAGGAAAACATCAGTTCAGTCTATGTCCACACTTTTGCTGCACAATGAAATCCTATCCACCATCTAACAAGGAGCAGAGACCAGAGCCTAAACGTGTTTCTGGGTGATGACATCACGAATGCATTCATACAGATAAATATACTTATCCTAGAGGAATGGGGGAGGGGAAGAGAAAGAGAGATGAAATAGATGAGATGCCACAGATAAGCAGATTAAAAAAAAATTTGTACTGATACTGAAAAAAATGAGAAACATACTGTACATTGAAGGCCATCACACTACACTAGGAATTAGGTCCAGGAAATTACAGGTTCAGGCTAGAACTATTAATGCAGCATGAAGAACTTCATATACTAACAGCATGAGCGCTAACATCTGCCACTGCTTTAGTTACAGGAAACAAACAAACAAACCACAGCCTGATCCCTTTGCTACATATGTGAAAGTTTCCAAGGCTAAACAGCATGGTCATTAGTGACCTGTATTCCTCCCCCCAGTTGGACTCTGCAAGTGCCAGGGAGTTCTTTGATTACATAAACTTGGAACATGCATAAGCATCACAGAGCTAAGTGTAAAATCTGTACAATACAAATTGTACACTCGTGTTTCAGTTTCCAGTCTGAGAACAGGTTGTATGCAATGCCCTCTGGTGGCCCAATATTATATATTGTCTTTCAACTCCCTGAAAAATTTACCGATATAGAAGTAAGCTCGCGATGCAGTCTTATGTGTATTTCAGCATAAATCTAGATGAACTGAATTATTTTAAATATATATGATTGAAAATGTTTACATCACTTCATTTAATGCAGTAAATATGCACTTGTCTTTTATTCTTTTATTCACAGTAAAAAGCCTATGTTTTATTCATAGTATGGTCCATATATTTGTTGTGCAGAGTGCAGCAATACTCCCAGAAAATGTGCGCAGGAAAAATACACAAAACACTGTTTTGCAGATAACGAGATGAATTTCTTCCCATGTGAAAATCCTAACAATATTTTCCTAGTACTAACTCTGCAATATTGATCTGAGAAGCTGCAATTCTTCTCCAGATTGCATATTTCCTTTTATGCTGCATATGGAATGGACATGTACCACCAATGGCTGGACATGATGGAGAGTGTAGTCTAATATATCGGGAAGGCATCAGGTTGGGTAAGGCTGACTTAGAGCAATTATCTGTCTCTTGCCATGATGATGATGAATGAGCCAAAAATGCATCTCAAATGTTCCTGATAAGAACTTTCTGAAGCATTATATCTAATATATTTTTTCTTCTTCTGACTTACAGTTAGAGACAACCAGTTAAGGGAACAAGCTCCCTATGACCTGTAGAGAGGCAGGCTTTACGGGCACAGTGACCATGGTAAGTCTGTAGGCTAGCACCTTCCATTGGTGGTCCAGCTCTCTGCTTTACTTACCAATGATGGAGTCATGAGACAACAGCTTCTCACCAGCCTCAAAACAACGCCATATACATCCACATTTTTCTCCCCTTTCAGCTGCTGCAGCAGAGTATCCAGGGCAATGAGTATCCCCATCTGGCCCACACCTCCCGAACTGGGAAAGAAGTAAGAATCAGTAAGGGCTGCCATAGTGTTGCTATATACTGACATCCAATCCAGACAACAGGGAGTATCTAGTACTCACCGATCCAAGATTGATACCCAAAAAAGATACCCTTGACTCGGGATGGGATTTGGGCTCTTACCTGCAATGCAGGACTAAAGGGTTGGTCCTCTTCCGGTATGGCACTAGTTGTCTGATAACAGTGAGAAAGCCCACCAGGATCTCAGGATCTGGCAACTCTTCTCCTTCCCCCAAAGGAAATCGGAACTGTTGTAGCAGTCTTTCCTTGGCCTTTTTCTCCTGACAAAAACAATGAAGACATCAGCAGTGCAAGACAGTACATGAATTAAGAATTCAGTGTAACTCAGAAGCTTATACACACTGAGAAGGAATAGTCCATAAGCACACATTGTCAGTTCAAAAAGAGAAAGAGGGAGAGAGAAACGGTGCATTTTCATTCTCTTCCATAAGGAGAATCAGGAACAGCAAATAGGAGTGTGACTAACAATATAAGATTCCATTTACTTTCAATGTAGAGCTTTCGCTTCACACGGAAACAAATGCTACTGGGGTTTCTACTTCCCTATCTCCAACCAGCAGCAAAGATAATCAGAACTTGTAGTTCCATCTGTTGTGAAACTATGAATGGAATGGGTACACGTACATCCAGATTACATACTATAAAACCAAGTTTCAACAGTATATGCATGAAACAACAATAAAAATAACCCGAAATCCAGAATGCTATCAGATCTGGGGAACAAAATTCTTCTTTACTTAAAACACAGTCATTAGTTTCTAAGTATGAGCAGTTCCATTGAGTTCCTCCAAGAAAAAAATAACTGCTCCATTGAGTTTCTTCTCCCCAAGGTGTAACATCTCCCCACATCATCTCCCCAGCTTTGCCTGGTATTGGCAATTCCAGATGCAATAAAGTGATGTCTGAAGAATAAAAAAGATCCATCTAACACCACGAGCCACAAACTGGAAAGAGGGAAGCTGACATCTTCCTAAACATAAACTTCTGAAGTTTAATTAGTTCTCAAGCATCTGTTGTCAGGCTCTTGTTTAAACATCCACGTGCTGTGCTAGCAAGCCATCTCTGCCATTATTGTTCATGTTCCTGTGACTGTTCACCTTTCCCCTCCTCTCCGACTCACGTACATATTTTAGTCTGAGCTGAACACAAGGCCATCCTGAAATAATCTTTTCAGGCCCTTGCTGTATGGTCAGCATTTCTGTGCAGACGGGTTCACCCTCTGATGGCCAGCAGGACTTATCGGGAGCCTATGCAAAAAAAAAAAAAAAAATTGCACTGTAGTTACAAATCCATGTTTCCAGTAGGACTAATAGCATAGCTATTGCTGGTCATTCAAAGTCCTTGAGCCAAGAGTAGATCCATATGACCAGCTTCCTATAACTCAAATAAAATTCACAGCACCAGAATACACAGCCAAATGATTGTAGGTGGCTGTTAGTGATCTAATGCTTCCCATGTGAATATTTTGGCAGAGCTCATTCAGAACCCATTCCCATGTACTGAAAAAGAAGCAGGTGTCCTTTTTTTATCACAATGATGCTGCTAAACAAGGCAGTCTTCAACATATTGGAGTCCTACAGAAGGACTCATAAATATGGGGGCAGGGATAGTTATTTATTTAATTACACAATTTGTAGGCTGCTCATTTGGGGCAGCTAATAATTAAAAAATAAAAAAAGCAAAAAAAAAATGTCCCTTAACCTTTAAGAATAATAAATGAACCCAACCATAAAATAAATACAACATCAACATTATACAAAAGGAAAAATATAATCAACATCACGCATCCACCAAATTCAAGTCATGAATCACAATATGCCCTCCTCCTGTACTTGATGGAACAGCCAGGTCTTTACGCTCTCCTGAAACCCAGAAGGGAAAGAACAGACCAGATCTCTGTAGGGAGGGAATTCCAGCGTGGGAGTGCACTTGAACATTTCTGAGGTTGCATCAGGTGATATTCTCATATAGAAAAGACCTCAACTGGAGCAGATGGGCAGATAAATACGAGAGATGCTTGCACAAATAACCTGGTCCAGAACCATACATGGCGTTAAATGTGACAACTAGTAACATGAATTGCATCCGAGGCTGTCTGAGAGCCACTGCAACTCTCAGAGCAATGAAATACACCATCGCAGCCCAAGCCACTGCATTCTGAACCAGCTGTAGCTTCCAAGTGCTTTTCAAGAGTAACCTGATGTAGATCCTGTTACTTAGGCAGGAGGTGACTAAGGCATGAGTGACTGTGAGCAGGAAATCTTCCCATGAGTCAGCACCTTCCTGGGAAGGACAGTGCTACTTATGTACGAATGTCTCAAACTTTTGGCCCTGTTCATGAAGTAACATCCCAGCTCCCACTTTCATAGAACAACTCTTGTGCAGCTAGGACAGTATCTTAGTGGCATTTCTGCCAATCCTAAATATCCAAATTGAACTCCTCATATTATTATGTATTGCTGAATCATTTAATGTCATTATCCCAGAATGGCCTCTCTTTAGGATTCTGCGAATTTATATAATGACTCTCTTACCGGACTATTCGTCTGCCCAGGTAGTAAAGTGATGATAGTGTGGACACCACGTTCCCAGACTAGTCCCCAGAACTCTTCCAGGGCCAGCTTGTCAGGTCCTTCTATAGCAATATAGTCCTTGGCTGAATTGCAGCCCTACCAAATTAAAAATAAATAAATTAACTAATTAACTAACAACACTAGTGTTTCATTTATATAATCTGCTAGCAGAAGAAAAAGTGCAGGAAATTAAGGAAGCAGATGGCATTAGGTAAGACTGGTCTAATATTGAGATAACAAGGTAAACCTAGTCTAAGTTTGATCTAAGTTTTAGTGTGCCATTAGAAAACCGCAGCTGAGTTACACAAGTAAGTTGCAAATATGCAATATCTGCACCTGTCCTCTTCTCCCGTGCAGCATGAGAGGTGCTTAGGGACGGGGTACCAGGAGTTGCTGGAACTAGAACTAGAACTTGAACCAGAATCCTCTGGCTCCAGTATGAGTAGCCCTACGGTTGGACAGGACATGTCAGCAACTGGCAGTACTGAAGGATAAAGCTTTATGAGTGTAGCATTCCGTCTTCCCCACAGTCCATAAATTAGTGTACTGCTCTGCAGAAGAATGAAGGATGCTATGCCAGTGCTGAAATAAGGTTTAGTTTCCACACTGAAATAGAAGGTGGAGAGGGGCATCCTCTTATCCTTTGTAGCAAAAAGTATGGGAAAATGAGGAGAAAAAAATTATTAGCTTTTTCCACACCAAGCATAATTTTATAAACTTTTATCATATCCCCTTTGCTTCCCTTTTCCCAAGCTATACATTTCCAAACATAATAACTTTCCACATAGAGAAATTGACCTAATTCTGGATTATTTTGATAGTCCTTCTGGCATGCTGAAAATTCCTTTGGTTTGAATACATTTCTACAAATGCAACTAAAGTAGCGCTTAACAATTTTGCAAAAATAATATCCTGTGGGATGTAAGATATTCTTACCTTTTACTGTTTTTGTATTAATGTATTTTTACATATGTTTTGGCTCAGGTCTCTAGATTATCAAGATACTTTGGATTTCTAAATATGTCCTCAAAAGCATTTGGAAATGGTCCCTGATTTAGGGGCTTTGATACTGAATTTTTTTCAATACCTATGCTATTAATGAAAATATTGAGCTAAGAGTTTCTGCACAACCCAATTATTATCTCTTCCCATCCTGACAAGAACTACATTGTGTCATAACAATAATAATGTTGTGCTTTCAAGTCAGTCTTGACTCCTGGAGACTGCCTGGACAAGCCCATGCAGTTTTCTGGCAATATTGCTCTTGCCTACTTGCTAGGGCTAAGAGAGAGTGACTGGCCCTAGGTCACCCAGCTGACTTAGTGCCCAAGGCGGGAATAGAACTCCCAGTCTCCCAATTTCTAGCCTGGTTCCTTTAACCAATGGATCAAAAGTCTTAACTATATACTTTAATATGTGCCTTTTATGGATATATAAAATATATATTTTAATATGTGCCTTACATTCATAGAAGAATAAACAAAGAAAATGTCTACATGCATAAAAGATTCCTTTTTTTAAAATAAGTCAAGCAGCAAAGCAATAGTTTGGTAACAATAGAAAGCAGAAAGAAGGAAACATAAAGTATGGTGGACTCACAGGGATAAACCAGACATGTGCAAGATCTGAGAATGGATCTCGATCCAGTGGTAAAAATTTCACTTTAGCGCGATCATCTGCAAAACAGCCTTAGTGTGAAGGACAATGGTTGGAAGACACAGTGTATCAGGTCAGCTGAGCCCACCCAGCAGGATTTCACACTTACCACCCCATCTCTTTTATCTCAGCCTAGTTAATTCAGCTATATTCTGTTACTGTTACTGTTCTTGCTACCCTACAAGTCTCAGAGCAATTAGCCTTTTTATATCAAGGCTTTTACTTTGCCCAGCTTAAACTGTAACTTTTTTCTGAGGAAGTCTGACCTAACCACAGGGAGAGCCACAACTAGAGACCCATTCTTGGCAAGGCAATGATTTCCTACATATTCCTAGCTGAACAGGACTATCATACCATTTACCGTGGTATCCTTCTGAGATGGCTCTATGGGTTGGGGATCAGGGGTTTTATGGTGGTTCTCTTCCTTTCTCTGGGGTTGGTTCCAGTCAGTGTTGGTTGGGGGAAAATATTGCTCCCCAGGCCTCTCCTTTGTGGGGTGTCACAGAGTTCTACTCTTTTTCCCCTCCTTTTCAACATCTACCTGAAACCACTGGGTGAGATCATCAGCCAGTTTGGGGTTTGGTATCATTAATATGCTGATGATACCCAATTCTATTTTTTGACCTTGGGATGGCCAAGTGAGGCTATCAAGGTTCCATCCCAGTACCTGGAGGGCGTGCAGGTCTGGATGGGGAGAAAACACCTCTGGCTCAATCCTACCAAGCCTGAGTGGCTTGGGTGTTTGGGCTGCCCAAATCTGGGGATATTTCGAATGAGTGCTATAATTTGACACAGGGATCAATAAAGCAATTTCTCAAACTCTTACTCTCCAACCAGTCTTATCAAACAGCCAACCTCAGCTGCACAAATCTAGATGATCATTAGATGGCAGCAAAGAGAGGGGGAAAAAAACCTCTAACTCTTTGGTGTCACCTAGTGATCAATATGTAGATAAATCAGTCAGTACACATTTTGGAAAAAAATTGTGGATGTCACTGAGAGTACTCCACAGCTGAATGGGTCTTTCATAAACACCCAAATCCCTTTCTTGAACTCCAGCTCCCAGAATAATTATACAGCAGCTGTATCTGGGCTGCACAAAGATTGAGTGGATTGGTCCAGACCTTATATGCACCCCATCAGACATGCTTATGAAATTAGTGGCAAATTTCAGTCAGGGAAAACTTCCAATTACTGCCCTTACAGTATCATGTAGAGAGGTTGTAGGGATAGTAGCTCAGCATGATCCTAATTCAGATGCACATTAAAGGCATGCTGTTGGGACAGTACAATTTATACTGATACGATTTACCTCCTGACTCTGCCTCCAAGAGGAAATCACAGCCAAGCGGCTATGTGGATGAGCCCTTTTTGCTCCTTAAGTACAATTCCAAGACATATATTTTCTGGCTACAAAACTGTATCACTCACATGGAATCTTGCTGGAGCTGAGGTTGATTTGCTGGTTGACAGAGGGTGGTATGGCAGAATTTATTTCCTCTTTTGCAACCTCCAAGAGCATCTGCTAAAGACAAATAGAATAGAAAAGGGAAACTAAGACTGGGACATTGTTAGCTTCTGGGTTACTGACATACTTTTCATCCACAAAGAGCTTGGCAGAATTCTGTACCTGTGGGTGTGGGAAGTATCAAACCAGGTCCTCTGACAATTGATAGAGTCACTATGCTCTACAGTCTTTCTAAACATTCAGCCAAATGGATAAGGTCTGTAAGTCATTCGGAGCCGGGCAGCATATAATTTTAATAAATAACAACAACAATAAAGGCCACATTGATGCAGCTTACATGCATTCAGCACTTTAAAAAAAAAAAATGAAAACAGTCTCAAACTGTGAGTTTTAATAGAGGAATGTTGAGGGAGAAAAACTGAACTCTACTTGAATAAATACATAGAACATAGGAAGGTACATATAGAAAGCTGCATTATACACTGAGACAGGCTTTATTTAACCCAGCGCTTTGGACACTGATGAACTGGGGTTCTGAAGGATTTCAGAAAGGATACTTTTCAGCATTACCTAGTGATGCTGTTACTTAATTTGGGCTTCTGCTATGGAGTTAGTCTTTCCCAACTGACACGTATGTGTGTTGTAGGAAGAATCTTCTTAAACTCAGTATCTTCTATGCCAAAATCTTACCTCATATTCTTTTAGGAAGCCAGCATTGGACTGAGAACAGTTGTTTGCATGGTGCTGGACAAAACTCTTGAGAGAGACTGGATGGGAGCTTGAAAAGAGAATAAACAAGTTTACTCACCTACTGATTACACTAATTTAACATCAGCTGACAACTGTACAAAGAAAAATCAACAGTTATAAAGACCTGGTATTGTTGGTTGGTACTACTGTATTGGTAAGAAGAAGAGCAGACATCAGTATGCTGGGCAAACTACTAATAAATATTAAGATGAAAAAACTGGAGAATTCTATAAATTGCACTGAAAAGATGCTTATGTTATTGTAATGCAGGGCAGGCCAAACATGCTTGCCATGAGCATGTTGCATGGACTGCTGATTTCCAAAGGTCCTTCTCGATGTGAAATAAAAATCCCTAGATTTGTACTTACACGAACTCTGATCTGACACAAATAGTGTGATGATCTGCTTGAAGATAAGGGATAGGAAAGTTTCCATGGTTGATTACTTTTGTAGGGCAAGCACTAGTTATGCTAAGAAGGATAGATATGATGGGAAACTTAACAAGGATTTAATGGGGAAAAGAAACTTACATCTCTGAGAGGCCAACAATTGGATCTTCTGAGATCTTCTCTAGGATGCAGCTATGCAGGAAAATGTACTGTCCCTGGAAAGCAGAACATATAGTTTATCTACACAGCACATTTTGGAGTAGAAGTGCTACAGTATCTAATGCTAGTGCACAACTGAGAGTTTCTATCCACTGTGGGGATTGTCAAAACTACAGAAAAATCCAACCGTGGGGATTGAATTAGGAAGCAAGGATAAGCAGGACAAGTCTGAAAGTCTGAAATCCAGTCAGTGATACTGTGACTGGTCTCTAGACTTGACAGGGTCTCCCATGCCATGTCTTCTTGGTTCTTCTATGTAGCACAATTTCCTATCAAGCCTTCCATTTGTAATGTCTGCTTCTTATAACATCTGAAACATGTCTCTGATCTCTTACATTATTTCCCTTTGTTTCCTACTGAAAATTGGCAGAACATAGTTCCACCAATTTCCAGAGTTTTGCCACCGATTTTCAGCACCATCTTGGGGGCCTCAGAACCACACAAAAAGGACATGGAATTGTATGTGGGTCATAGGCTACACACTCCAGTGTAATAGTACTTTCATCTATTTTAGCTTGGTAATCATCAGTTCTCATTACTAAGGCTTTTAGTTCTTAATAAAGGATTTCTTTCCACTATGATTTCAACACCTCCATGGCCACAAATACTCCATGAGAAAGGTAAAACTTTCTTGTATCCTTAAATGATTGGAGAGTTGCAGATCTAAGAGAGAGGTCCAAGTTGTCTCACCAGGGTCTCTATCATACGATGGCGGTTCATCCGAAGACTATAAATGGTACCGAAGATATCCACCAGATTCTCATGCTTTAGCTGCTGCAGGAGCCGATCAAGGGCAATGAAGGTGCCTGTGCGGCCCACCCCTGCACTGCAATAAGAGTGAAACCAGGGATTCTCTCAGCAAAAAAATTCATGTTTTGTTCATTTTACCCATTTTCAGCCCCATTCTCTCCAAATCCAACATATAAAGGATTTGGACAAGAAGTAGTTCCTATTCCTTCAGAAGATGTGGAAGATGTAATATAATCCCTGCCTTAGACTTTCTCATCACCATAGTTAAGAAATCATTTCTTCTTTTAACACAAGGATGGCCAGTATTATGGTAGCCAAGGGTTATACTTAACATTTCTGGGGGATGAGGATTGATGCATAAAGAGGCACATCCCCCTATTGGACAGGAATGACTTTGGGGGAGACTGTGGAAGTCTAGTTGTTGTTTTTAACTGAACTATGCCTATTTTGAGCTTATCTTACAGTTTTCTTGTTTCCCACCTCAAAATGGAAGGAAACTATGCCTTCAGTTTTCAGCAATCAGTGTTATTAGAACAAGCCTTCTTGTTGTAACAACTATTAATGGTAGAGCAACACTCCTCATCTACATCTTCTGAAGTTAGGTTAGACTAGTGCAAAATGTATATAATTCTGGTTCTAGTTAAAGGCCTTTTTATTTACTCGGCTTTCTCTTTTATATATAAACAATCTAGAATAATTAATCCACTCAACCAATTCTCTTGGTAGCTATCTTCTACATTTCTCTAGTAATGCTAATGAATTGTTCATGAAAATATACTATACAACTTATATAAGAATATACTACTTTTAAAACACAAGCAGAGATTGCTTCTTTGAAAGCTCTCCAAACTGAAACTCTGCATGTCAGCAATATCAGAAAAGATGGCAAATTAGAACTCTGAGTTCCTAGCCTTCATACATGAGGTTTGATGCCTCCCCTTACCTCCATTTTGAAGTTGTATTGTTTCAGGAAGACCATGCCACATGTCATTCCTGAATGTAACACTATTTTTATCACAAGAATGAATCTATGTAAACATTTCTTTTCTACCTTTGCAGATTCTAATAAAATGAGTATTCATGTGGGTTGATTGCAACTTACCTACCATGTACCAGGATAGGTCCACATTCATTTACACTCTGCATGTGTGCTCGTACCAGCTCTATGAAAGCAATCATGGAGATGGTAGACTCAGGAACACCATGATTAGGCCATGCTGTGTAGTGTAGGTGACTCACTCTTCGTTCCATATTTAGTCCTTTCTGTGATAGGAAAGGACTATGTTAATGTCCATGATAGGAGGTCAGGTACCAGAGATGATCTGGGCCAACAAAGACAGGAACAGACTGGTAGACTCAAATAACTGAGCTATCATATGTTATACCACAGACTAGGTCCTAATCTTGAAATTGCAGGTGACAGAGCCTTACCCTGGTGCTTTGTTAGATAGCTTCTGTGGCTTTTAGCTATTGCAAACAAGAAAGCTGATCCAGGAAGAGTCCCTATTAGCTAAGAATCAATTACAGCCCAATGTTTAACAGAACCTATTTGCAGTTTTGATTTGGGAAGATTTTTGAGATCTGTAATGGGAGTACTTTGCAGGGCTTCTACTTACATGCTGCAGTTTGAATTCCCGTGTTGTCCACTCATCAGCAAAATTCTGAGCAAGTAGATGAATGCTAATTTCTCCAGAAGAGACAGGAAAGGTGTCTGTTGGCCAGTAGTATTCACATAATACCTATAAAAATAGGAGGACTCAATGAACATTTTCAAAGGATGTAGAAGAAAAAGTAGTCTAAACAATGTTAGCACAAAACAGTCATGCCAACATTAAAGAGTATTATTCCTGGTTGTTCTTGCTCAACATGCTTTGTGCAGCACAATATACTAGATAGTAAGGATAGGCTGATTATTTCACCAATCATAAACAGATGGAAAACAGCGTACTGGAGATCAGAGTTAGCTACCCATTGCACCTCAAGAACCATACACTGAAATTAACACGAATCTACATCTGAGTCATAATAGATCGATTATATTCATATTTTAGAGATCAGCATTACAGAGACTGAAAATGAAGCAAACAATGTAAGACCAGAAAGGATAACTAAATAACTGGGCAATGAAAACTCTTGCTCATCTACTGCATATTCCCCAGAGATCTACCTGTCGATCTCAATCTACTTTGTGACCAAACATGATTCAAACAAATGCTTTCTCTGCAACAAATGTCTGTTGAAATAACTCCTACCACATTTGAAATCTTGGTCAGTATTCATTTTGTTTGTCCTTTAGTATATCCTTTATACTAGTGTTTTTGGTAAGGTAATCATATACGATATGAATAAGTTAAGGTAGCAAATTGTTTCAGAAATATCTGATACCTATCACCTACGCAAAGTAGTTAGTACATAGGTTACTTATCAAAATCTCTTTAGAAAGAAATATATTTAGAAATTTGCAAATACTTTGTTCTTGGGTTATATTAATAAGTTTACAATTATTGTCACACAGTTCCATAACTGAAAGGGAATGTTGAGTGAGAAAACAGCTGACAGGAACAGACTAAAGCTCACCCTGCTGATACTTCTAACTCAAGATCACAGTTTCCCAAAGCTACAATCCATTATTTTAAATAAAAATCTTAGGACTATATTAAGTATCTGCATACTTAATATATAAGTTATATATATTAAGTATCTGTGACCTTCTGCTAGATCTCAAAAAACAGGCCTCTGAGAATATCGATGAAAACAAATCTCTCTCCCTCATATCCATTCAGGACCCACTCACTGTTTAGGAAGCACTGATGTGTTGCCGTGAGAAATAATCACTGTCCTCTGTAGACCAAAAGTGATGTCCATCAGACCTACCCGTCCATTCTCCATGCCCACTGTCAACATCACAATAGTGCAGATGTTCTGCTCCCAGACCAGTCTCCAGAAATCATCCAGAGTTTTTTTCAAAGGCCCTTGGGTAGCAATGAACTCCTGTGGGGAGTTGTAACCCTGTAACAACAGAAAGTGTTTTCAATAATAATTGAACATTTTTACTGGAGACAGAAACATAGAAAAGCAATCCTCCTCCTCATCATCTTGAAAAAAATCTCTCTCTCCTCTACATTGTTAATTTAAATCTTAAAATAAATATGGACACGATCCAGCAAATATTTGATATGTCTCGTCTCTATTAATTCTTTCTGCATTATGCTTAAGAAGTCTTGTAATTTCTTAAGTAGAATGTTGATGTAATCAGCCCTCTTCAAATTATCTTCAAACTGGGGTTTTATATAATTGACTTTCTAATTCTATAAAACCCCAGTTCTACAGAATCAGCTTTCCAATTCATCAGGAATATTGCTGAACATCCTTTTAACATATTTAATAATCAAGGAGAAATATACTATAGCTAAAAAGCTCAAAATCCATAATTCTTTCACATCCCATATTCTACAGAAATGATTTAATGTACAGTACAGTAAGTAGATAGATACTGAAGAAAGGGGAAATGATCCTTTCTAATAATTAGTATCCAGGATGAAGGAGAGATTGCCTGGCAAGATAAAATGAATGGAATCAGTATAGTGCTATTTGGAGAAGAGGATGCTACACATTTATTTATTGATCAATTTGTTTGTCACCTATATCACTGGAATAACTCTACTAATTTCCCAGAACTACATAATCTTTTAGTTGAAGGAACTCTGAAAATTCCAGAACCTCTCTACTCAAATTCTGCTAAAGAAAATTATTTTCTGTCCAAACTAGATAGGACTCTATATGTGCCACTAGTTATATATGCATAAGTATATGGAGCTGGGTCATCCTAGGGTGGGAGGCAGATTAGATTAGATTTCACATTTCTCCTGTGAGAGGGGCCAGTGCAGTCCTTCTTCTACAACATGTCAGCTTCACAACAGACTCTCTTAATCTAGATATTTCCCTTTTTCCCTTCTTATTTTGCTGCCACACTTCCCTGAAGATCAAGATCAGACACAAGACGGCCAACAGTTTCATGGACTGTTCACTGTGGATATATTGGAGGACTTCTCAAATGACTGGGGTTGAGCTGGGGGCCCCTTCATGGATCACTGCCTTGTCGTGGCAAAGGGGCTTGTGTAACTCAGTGAAGCCATGAGCTATACCGTGCAGGGCCACCCAAGACGGACAGGTCATGACAGAGAGTTCTGACAAAATGTGGTCCACTGGAGAAGGAAATGGCAACCCACTCCAGTATCCTTGCCAAGAAAACCCCATGGACAATGTTAAAAGGCTAAAAGATATGATGCCGGAAGATGAGCCCCTCAGGTCGGAAGGTGTCCAATATGCTACTGGGGAAGAGCAGAGGGCAATTCCAAGTAGCTCCAGAAAGAGTGAAGCGGCTGGGCCAAAGCCGAAAGGACATTCAGCTGTGGATGTATCTGGAAGCAAAAAGAAGGTCCGATGCTGTAAAGAACAATATTGTATAGGTACGTGGAATGTAAGATCCATGAACCAAGGCAAGCTGGATGTGGTCAAACATGAGATGACAAGATTGAACGTCGACATCTTGGGAATCAGCGAACTGAAATGGACGGGAATGGGTGAATTTAATTCAGGTGACCATTATATCTACTACTGTGGGCAAGAAACCGTTAGAAGAAATGGAGTTGCACTCATAGTCAATAAGAGAGTGGGAAAGGCAGTAATGGGGTACAACCTCAAAAACGACAGAATGATCTCAGTGCGTATCCAAGGAAAACCATTCAACATCACGGTAATCCAAGTCTATGCCCCAACCACTGATGCCGAAGAAGCTGAAGTTGACCGGTTCTATGAAGACCTACAACACCTTCTAGAACTAGCACCAAAAAAAGATGTCCTTTTCATCATAGGGGATTGGAATGCTAAAGTAGGAAGTCAAGGAGTAATCGGAATAGCAGGCAAGTTTGGCCTTGGAGTACAAAATGAAGCAGGGCAAAGGCTAACAGAGTTCTGTCAAGAGAACAAACTAGTCATAGCAAACACTCTTTTCCAACAACACAAGAGACGACTCTACACATGGACATCACCAGATGGTCAATACTGAAACCAGATTGATTACATACTTTGCAGCCAAAGATGGAGAAGCTCTATACAGATGGCAAAAACAAGACCAGGAGCTGACTGTGGCTCAGATCATGAGCTTCTTACTGCAAAATTTAGGCTTAAATTGAAGAATGTAGGGAAAACCACTAGACCACTCAGGTATGACTTAGATCATATTCCATGTGAGTACACAGTGAAGGTGATGAATAGATTTAGAGGATTAGATTTGGTAGACAGAGTGCCTGAAGAACTATGGACGGAGGTCTGTAACATTGTACAAGAGGCGGCAACTAAAACCATCCCAAAGAAAAAGAAATGCAAGAAAGCAAAATGGCTGTCTGATGAGGCTTTACAAATAGCTGTGGAAAGAAGGAATGCGAAAAGCAAGGGTGAAAGGGAAAGATATAAGCAACTGAATGCAGATTTCCAGAGAATAGCAAAGAGAGATAAGAAGGCCTTCTTAAATGAACAATGCAAAGAAATTGAAGAAAACAATAGAATGGGGAAGACTAGAGATCTCTTCAAGAAAATTGGAGATATCAAAGGAACGTTTAGTGCAAAGATGGGCATGATAAAGGACAAGAAAGGCAGGGACCTAACAGAAGCAGAAGAGATTAAGAAGAGGTGGCAAGAATACACAGAAGAACTATACAAGAAAGATCTTAATGTCCCTGATGTCCATGCTGGTGTGGTCACTGACCCTGAGCCAGACATCCTAGAGAGTGAAGTCAAGTGGGCCTTAGGAAGCATTGCTAACAACAAAGCTAGTGGAGATGACAGTATTCCAGCTGAGTTATTTAAAATACTAAAAGACGATGCTGTTAAAGTGCTGCACTCAATATGCCAGCAAGTTTGGAAAACGCAACAGTGGCCACGGGATTGGAAAAGGTCAGTTTACGTTCCAGTTCCAAAGAAGGGCAATGCCAAAGAATGCTCAAACTATCGCACAATTGCACTCATTTCACATGCTAGCAAGGTTATGCTCAAAATCCTACAAGCTAGGCTTCAGCAGTACGTGAACCGAGAACTACCGGATGTACAAGCTAGGTTTCGAAGAGGCAGAGGAAGGAGAGATCAAATTGCCAACATTCGCTGGATCATGGAGAAAGCATGAGAGTTCCAGAAAAGCATCTACTTCTGCTTCATTGACTATGCAAAAGCCTTTGATTGTGTGGATCACAACAAACTGTGGCAAATTCTGAAAGAGATGGGGATACCAGACCACCTTACCTGTCTCCTGAGAAATCTGTATGCGGGCCAAGAAGCAACAGTTAGAACCGGTCATGGAACAACCGATTGGTTCAAAATAGGGAAAGGAGTATGACAAGGCTGTATACTGTCACCCTGCTTATTTAACCTATATGCAGAGTACATCATGAGAAATGCCAGGCTGGAAGAATCACAAGCCGGAATTAAGATTGCAGGGAGAAACATCAATAACCTCAGATATGCAGACGATACCACCCTAATGGCAGAAAGTGAAGAAGAACTAAAGAGCCTCTTGATGAGGGTGAAAGAGGAGAGTGCGAAAGCTGGCTTGAAACTCAACATTAAAAAAACTAAGATCATGGCATCTGGACCCATCAATCCCTGGCAAATAGAAGGGGTAGAAATGGAAGCAGTAACAGACTTCATTTATTTGGGCTCCAAGATCACCGCAGATGAGACTGCAGCCATGAAATTAAAAGACGCTTGCTCCTTGGGAGGAAAGCTATGGCAAACCTAGATAGCATATTAAAAAGCAGAGACGTCACCTTGCCGACAAAGATCCGCATAGTCAAAGCTATGGTTTTTCCAGTAGTAATGTATGGCTGTGAGAGCTGGACCATAAAGAAGGCTGAACGCCGAAGAATTGATGCCTTTGAACTGTGGTGCTGGAGAAGACTCTTAAGAGTCCCCTGGACTGCTAGGAGGTCAAACCAGTCAATCTTAAAGGAAATCAACTCTGGTTGCTCATTGGAAGGATTGATAATGAAGCTCAAGCTCAGATACTTTGGTCAGCTAATGCGAAGAGAGGACTCTTTGGAAAAGACCCTGATGCTGGGAAAGATGGAAGGCAAAAGGAGAAGAGGACGGCAGAGGATGAGATGGCTAGATAGCATCACTGAAGCAATGAGCATGAAATTGAGCAAACTCAGGGAGGCAGTGAAAGACAGGAAGGCCTGGCGCAATATGGTTCATGGGGTTACGAAGTGTAGGACACGACTTAACGATTGAACAACAACAACAAGAGCTGGGGGCAGACCTCCAATGACATCTCTCTACCGTGGCCTCCCAGGAGACTCCACCCAAAACCATAGCTGTCAAGTTGCTGGCCACAAGCATATAACATTCATACAAGCCAGAGGGTCAATGACTATTCTGTAGGGAATAGGATGGCCCAGGCACTGGAGGGATGAAAGCCAGCAGTGCCAGGCCCCTGATCTCTCCCCTATTCTGTAATGGGGAAACATCAGCTTTTGATCTCTCGAACTGCGCTTGTCAGTTAGTATCTTCTTCTGAAGCCTGCCCCCAGCTTTTTATATCTGGAGTCCCCCAAGGAAGGCTAGGCAATAATTAATCGGCCTATGATCTTGATGAATCAGGCCCACACCAAAACCATCTACCCCATGAGGAATACAAAGAACAGGAAGCACCATCTTAAGGATTTTCAACCAGAGTAATCTGTAGGAGGAGCAAGGACAGGAGGCAACTGACCACTGTCTTTTCCCCTTTCTATACCCCCTCTTTCTTGAAAGCTTCATCCGAAGACCTCAGCCTCAAGGGTTGGAGCCCAGGCCATCAGAATAAAGGAGGAACACTCTGTTATTACCTTATATTGCATGTGAATCAGTCACCTCCCTTCAGGACATTGGATAAGGAGGAAGGGAGTTGTCCCTGGGTGGGAAGGGAGACCAACAGCCATTTGCTAAATACATCAGGCTTTTTCAAAAAGCAAACCCCCAGTACCGCAATACTCCCCTCCCCAACCTCATGGATTCCCTAACAGAACTGCCAGAGACAAAGCTGAAAATCTCAACTCTCCAGATATTAGTTATACAGGAACTAGCTTACTTGGCAGAAAGCTCAGACACCATTAGTTTCTTTATGAATGAAGACATATATGCCAGTACACAGGGGTTAACCCACATATATTGGACTATGCTTCAAGTTTAAATTCCCACTTTTCCAAATCAACGGATTGGCTGTTCTCTTGCTGGCTTTGGAAGGCACTTGATCTGTCTTGACATAACGGTTCTCTCTAACAACGGAACTGATACCTGCTTTGGCAGTTTCACTCCTTACTCTGGGAGAGGTATTCTCAGTAGCTAACATCACATGTTTTCTATTTCCCAAGACCTTTAATAAACCCTTAAGACAGAGTAGGGGCTCTAGGGTGGCACTATCCACAGGCACTCTAGACCTTCTCAAGACCCCCAGTTGTTGTTCCTATGATAGTTCTAGTTTTGGGAGAGATAGTAAAGATATGGAGAGCATCTCCAAACATCTGGAGAACAGCAGGAGGGAGATTTTTTTTCAGTGAGAATGCACAAGACTGCAATCCTAGCTGTAAGGGCCTCCCTGGTCACATTCATCTTTGCTGGAGGCCAAACAGCTGTCCCAACTCACCCCCCACAGCACAGATAGCTCAGGCACGGCCCAAATAATCTAGCCAAGTCTGTCAATTCATGGTAGATGTTAGTCTGAATAATGTCCCATTCTCAGCCAGAGTGATTGTGGCTAACATGGCTTCTAAGAGACAACTATGGCCAAAGTCCAAAAATCCCAGAGATGCATGGAGATCTCAGTGAAAAGCTGTCAAGTGGTGGCTCCTGGAAGCTCTATCAAAGGGAATGGACAAATAACCTTCTCGCCAAGTTCATCAGAAATGCCAGCATCAGAGTATGGGGATTGCTGTGCCTTTGTCAAGTTGCCCAAGGCAGTATAAACTTGCTGGAGACACATAGCATGCCTAGCTCTGATAAAATTCTCAACTCTCCTAAAAGGCCAGCAAATTCTCCTCCTAGCAGATATTAAGACACCAAGAGAGAGGGAAGCAGCAGATCAAGGTGAGGGAAGCAACAAAATCTCCACGTTGTACCAAAGAAAATGTATAATCTGTCATGCCACATCCAAGGAATTCAGAAGATAGTGATGAAATTCCTCAGCATAAAGTTCTGAACACTGTGCCACCTAGGAGGCATCTGCAGACTGACCACATGCAGGAAGGTTCTGTGGAAAATAGTTTCTAGCAAGAAGTAGGTATATAGCTATCCTCTAGATGTATGATCCCACCTGCAGGGACAACCCTAGTATGTCCTACTGCAGTGTTGTCCAAACTTGGCCACTTTAAGATGAGTGGACTTCAACTCCCATGGCTGGCTGGGGAATTCTGGGAGTTGAAGTCCACTCATCTTATAGTGGCCAAGTTAGGACAACACTGTCCTACTGGCATGTTCTGGCACTGCTGTAGGAAAATGGTACATTAGACTTACCATGAAGGTTCATCTTCTGTAGCAGAGACTGGACATCCAGCCCACCCGTTTTCAGCTAACGGTACATAGTTTTCATCTCTCTTTCATATTCCTACTTTCTCAAGGGATAGGGAATCAAGCCATCCCCTCCTACAGAATCAGCATCAGATCTAATCTAAGTCCTGCCTTTGGAGCAAAGGGAAGTAAGATACCCATTACCGGAAGCTCTGTATCCACTGCAGAAAATGGTTAAGTCAAATGCATTGTTCCTCCTCCACTCCCAACAACACTCCCCACTGGCCCATGGCTGTTTTCACGGGAGGAAAAACCACCATGCCATTAACTCATCCCTGTGCAGTCCTAGGCCTCATTAATCCGCTTGCTATGTGCCTTACATTAAACCTCATTAATCCACTTGCTATGTGCCTTACATTAAACCTAAGATAATTCATTCATAAACCATTCAAATAGAAATGCAATTGCATACAACTGATTCGTTAGTCTTTCATTCCTCTCCATCTAATCTTATCTCTGGTAATGATGCATAATTATTTGTCTAAAGTGTGGTGGCCAGGAATGGGAAATTGCATGGACAATAATAGGGCAAAACAAAACCCAAAACCCAAAACCCATTATTTCTACCATGCCTTCCAACTGCCTGGAATGGTGAGGCATATGAATTGCCTGGGTGGACAGATAAGACCAAGGATCATTCTCATCTTGTAGTTTCTTTCCAGCAATGTCTAGCCAGGTGCTTTAAGCCAGTGCAGAATGTAAAGGAGATACATCTTTACTTCTGCTAAGGAAATCTGATCCTACATGGAAAAGGTAATGTGCAAGTTAAGCACAGTATTCTTACACAGGCATGCAAACATGACTGCTGTGCAAATAAATACACTGTCCATGTACAACTAGACAGGCATGTACATGCAAATATAAATTACTGCATGCACACACATAAATGTGGGGGGGGGGAGGGGGTAGCCTTTACCTGGATAGATCACCAGAGAGGCATGAGGATACATCCAAGCTTTTTAATATACAGCTGTAATTAGCAAGAAAAAGAAAAGAGAGAAGTAACATGTTTAGAGCAACAGGGCTGCTCCAGGAGCGCCCTTGCTGCATTAAATCCAAACACACCTATTCTTCTCCAGGATTAATTTCTAGGGGAAAAAATCCAATTTCTGCATGTTTGAAGCAAAAACTGGTTTTGCATGATTCTTATTGCCTGGGTGCTGTGATGTCATCCCCCCCTCCCCATCCCTCTCACCAGAGAAGCTTTACACTTTTAAGTTAAAAAAAAAAAGACAAGAAAAACGTAAGCATTCATTTGCTACTTTAAAGCTGCAGACAATCTCAAACATGAGAGAGTCTTTTCTGTTACAAAGCCAATAGATGACATATCTGAGATCTTATTTAATCTTCAAACTGCTTTTACTTGGAGACAAATTAAAGAGAAAAACATCTATTCCGGTAAGAATGTTTACATCTGGACCTGCCTTCTCAGCAAGTTATGAACAGATTATCTGGCACACAAAACGTTATCTTCCCTTTCTATCCTCCCTTTCTTTAATTTTGCCTTGTTGGGCTTGGTATTATCTTTCTACTTATTTCTCTGAAAAGAAACACTGGATCTTCCATAATTACATAAAGAATAAAGATATTTAACAACTGGGATGTAATTAGAAATTAGAAAAAAGAACTTGGTAATTTTGAACCACATAATAAGCATGCCCTCTAATTTTAGTTACAATCCCTTCTTTTAGTTATGCTTTATTTATTGCTATTTTTATAAATTACTGTCATTATACTGACATATGCACCGCAGTTGTCTTAACGTACTGTATATGATTTTGCCACCCAATATTGAGCATTTTTCAGCAATCCTACTGCTTGTCAGCCTCATCTCTCTCAATTTTCTTCTGTAAATATAATCTGCTCGGTTCTAATGCAACTACCAGTCTTATATCCAACTCTGTGGGATGTTCCATCAGATGGCCAGCTCTGATAAATGGTTTCATTCATTTGTAAAATCTCACATGAAGTTCTCATTGCAGGAACACTAACATAATGCTCTTAATATCAAGTGTGGAGCCAAAATGTGCAGGAACTCACTGGCACAAAGTTGGCATTAATATAATCGGAATGAGGTTGTCCATCCAGCAGGGTCAGCTTCACTCGAGAATAATCATCTGTAATAAAAACGGAGTTAGGAATTGTTTTAGAAGAGCTATGCAGTATATAACATAGATAGCTGCAGTAATAGCAGGTAACATAGTTCCTTTCAGGTTTATATGCATGATTGTAAATCTACTGTATAAGAACCAACATAGTAAAGTTGTTAAAACACTGGACTAAAATCAGGAGTACCTGGGTTAAAAACCTGGAAGTGCACAAACATACATACATACATACATACATACATACATACATACATACATACGAGTTATATTCCTCCAGGAGCTTAAAGCAATATACAAAACACTCTTTTCCAATATTTCCACAGCAACAACCCTGTGAGGTGGGTTGGCTAAGAGACACTGACTGGCTCAAAGTCATCCAGGAAGCCTCCATGGCTGAAGATGGACTTGAACCTGGGTGTCTTCAGTCCTAGCACCTTAACCATTGACTAATCTATTGTCTACTGTATGATTATGTGCCTCTTTAAAAAAAAATCAGGTTTTCATTGAACAGCAGCATCAAAATACTACATGAAACCAGATCATGTTTAGCCTTAGTTAAAGTAAGACACCTTAAAGAAAAACCAAAATAAAGATGGGCTCTTGTGTCACAAGAGAAGTTGTGGTAACCCAAAATATATATGCCTACTTATCTGGAAGTGCATTGGAGATTTCTCTGAAACAGGTATGTATATAATTGCAAGACAAAAAGTAAAGAAAATCTAGTAATGCAGGAAAAGACTTGAAAGTATGAGAAATTGTCTACAGAATAAGAACACAAAAACATAAGCAGTGCCCTGCTGGATTGGAGCCTTGGCCTATCTGGTCCAGCAGTCTGTTCTCAGAGTGGCCAACCAACTGCACGAGGAAACCCGCTAGTCTCCCGGCAGATGGCCATCAAGGCTAACAGCCACTGATCCCTATGACTTCCAAGAACTGGTCCAACCCTTTTTTGAAGCCAGTCAAGTTGGGAGCCAGCACCACATCTCATTATAGTGAATTCCGAAGTCCAATAATAATTTTAAGAGGTATTCCAAAGTCAATTCCAAATAGGTATTGTCTTCAAATAGACAAATTATTGAGGAAATTTATATGGGAAAATAGGCCACCAAGGATTTCACTGGGTAAATCAAGATTAAAATCACCATCATCAAAAGATAATCTTGATTTACCAGATTTTCAGAAATATCACTGGGCTTTCATTTTATTGGCCATATTTATGTGGAATAAAAATTTAGTAGACCATCAACCTTTGTGAAGTTTATTGGGAAATTATTACTTATTTTACCTAAGATCTTGGTAATTACTTGGCTTGATACATATTAAAAAGCACCTCTTACTTCCACAATTGAGAGCAGCTAGACATGTATGGGCCCTTTGGGGTTGAGGTTTGGATTTTGACGTGGATACTCATAAATATTTAACTTTATGGAAGATTTCAACCTTAAAAATAGGTGGCAATATAGAAAGTATGGGTGGATCTGGAATAGATTAGATAGATGGGTGGATTTTGAATCGATTACTCTGTAATGATTATTTTAAGGATTTTTCTCAACTTCAGATAGAATTTCATTTTCCTAATTCACAGCAGTGGCAACACGTTTGTCTTGATAGCCCAATATCAACTAATGCTTTAGCTATTTCAAAGATGTTTTCTCTTCTGATGGACTTTATTTCTGAAACCAAACCTACATATATTTGTATCAAAAATTAAATACTATTTTCAAACTTGAAACAACTGACATTTATCATATCATGGAATAAAGAATTAGAATGTCCAATAATGGAACACTAATGGTTGCAAGTTTTAAAAAATGTTAAATTGCTTTCGTTGGATTTAAGATGGAAATTGATTAATCAAAAGATTAATGTTTCAACTTTAGTGGACAGCTCAAAGAATATTTGAAAGGATGGGTGTCAAATTTTCTCTGTTGGAGATGTAAAACATTTCAGGGGTTATATGAGTTAGTGTCTTTTTTTTTTTTTTGGAACAATATTTTAATATATATAAGTAAATGTATGGGGAGAGGATGTTAATATTATGTTAAATGTTCCAAAAATCTGGAATTTGTTTTTGAAAAACTTTGGTTATATCAAGTATGGGAAATTGCTAAGAAAATTATTCTGAGAAAGTGGAAATGCACTATTATTATAGATATTAAAGATTGGATTCACATGTGAATCCATTTTAAAAAAAGGCAATTTTTCTACTAATCAAAAATGGATGCAATATATTTCCTTTTGGCAAAGAATTTATGATATTGTACAATAGAGGTTTTTTCTTTTTAATATGAAATTTTCTTATATTATTTAACATTTAATATGTAGGTGATATGCTCAGATTTTTCATAATCTTTTTTAAAATATTCCTTGTTTTGTGTGTTATGATGTTCTTTTGTTACCTTTGTTTAGAGTCTGTTTAGGTTTTTTATAGTTGGCTGGGTTTCTTTTTTATTTTTGTGCATTTTTAAAAACTTGTAATAAAATAAAAACAAATCTTAAAAGTATGATTCTGTCAATATCTTACATGGCAGAACATGAGGGTATCGATTCTTGATGGTATTGGCTGGAACTTCAGCTTCTGTCTTGGGCTGTTCCTTTCCAACTTCCTTCAGCTCCTGTAGGATGCAAAAATAAAATCCTTCTCAGTATAGTCACTGATTCTCAGGATCCTTCCCCCAAGGATTGTTGTTTTGGGCCAAACTTCTTCCCCCAAAGAAGGTTGTTTTGAGCCAAACTTCAATCTGAAAAGAGCATCCTTCAGATATCTTCAATTACAACTCCCATAAGCTAGCACAGCCAATATCCATGCTTCTTGGAGATAATGGGAACTGTATTCCAAGAGATCTAAAGATGTGGAATGAGTTGGGAAAGGCAGTTATTAAGATATATTTGAAACAAATATTTCCAACAGTAGTGAAGCTGATCAACTGTAAAGCTAAAGGATCAAATGCAAGAAGAAGCTGCATTCAAATTTTTCCACAACCTCTGCTAAATGTTTAAAAATGTATGTTCTAGAGCAGGAAAAGGAGTTTAAATTTAAGGACTCTCTGCTATTTGATATTGTATCATAGAACATTTTCCTCACAATTTTTACCATCTACAGAGAAGTAATTTACTCATTTAGGACAAAACATGCTTGTTTTTTTTCTACTTGTTCATGAAAGAATATTCTTGGTGAGCTGGTCTGTAAGAATTTAAGATTCCAGCAGAGACCAGCAAGCGTCCACCCTCCATAGCTCATATCTTGTAAACTTCAAACTGTCTGCTAAAATTATTTAAATAAGTTACTCTTCTGAAGTCAACAATACAATAACTGTATTACAGTCATTCTACCCTGTATACTGATTATAACAGAGAATATATTAATGGTTACGGGCTCCATGAAATACAGCTTCTTTTTGTGCTGCACTTAATAGATTGTGGCAGAGTCAGCAGTTACTGTACTGTCAAAGAAAGAACATTCCTTCTAGATTAAATTACCAGTTACGAGTAGCAAGAAGAAAGGAGACAGTGTACATAGATCAGTATGTGCAGTGGTGGAGAGTGCCATAATTTTTCCTTATCTGGCTTGGCTGTGATGGATCAGCTTTCTCCAACCTACTATTTTTAGATATGTTGGAACTTCAATTCCTAGAATTCCTTGCTTGTAAGGCCAACAGGCCAACTGGAGAGGTATCATTCTAGCCCATGGTCTGATGTAATAACCATCTTTTAGTGGACTTTCTAAAAGCCAATAGGGAAGGGTATTTGCATAAAAGCTAGTCCAGAGGGCATCATATTGAAAAAGATGCAGTGGATAATGCAACTTGGTTTTTAATCTCTCCCCACCCTTCCTCCATTCTAACCTTATACAGTATAGAAAGAATAATGCTATTGTCTGATTGTGGCCATAGTTAGCCAGGATGGAATTTTAACTAGAATCATTACCTCAAAATCCTGAAAGAACCCATTATTTGAGTTTGCTGTCCTTGTCTCATAATATTGTCTAAAACTTTGCAGAGGGATTGGACGATGGGTATTCCTGCAAGGAATTAAAAAACGCTCAGAGAGCAATGAAACAGGAGAAGTGTTAAGCAGACATCTTAGATGTCACAATATTGACATAACCAACATAAACAACATGTTTCTTTTAGTTAAGTCCTAAGCTAGCAATATACACTATGTGTTTTGCAATACAAGCAAAATCAATTGGATTAACCTGAGTTCCCCCATTGGGGGGAGATGGGCAGTTGAAAAATTTAATAAATAAATAAATAAATAAATTTTGTTGCAATGCCAGAGGAATTTAGATCTCTGGATGCTCACAGGTTGTTTTTACTGGGAATTTACTACAGCTACAGATTCCAATATCCAGCTGTACTTTTTATGATATTATGTCTGCCATTATCTCAAAGCTTTGGCCATGCTAGAAAAAGAGTGGATAGGTATTTATCAATATTGATTGCTTATCTCTGTTTTAAGGATATGGCTTAAGAATCCTCTTGCAGGATAAGATCCTGAAAGAAAAGCAAATGTTGTTTCTAACTTCCTGAGACTACGGAGATAACTTTCCATAGCAAATCAAACCTATGAGATGAGCTCTGAGAATGTCACAATTGTTCTTTCACAAAAACATTGGAGTATCCAGGTCATTATCTATCCTACCACATGTAATATCCAGTTTGAGTGAGTAGAGAGATGAATATTGCTTCACCTACCTCAGGCTATAGATGGCCATTTCTTGAGGAATATTACCCTTTTCTATCCTGAAATCAAAACATGGACATTGCTATTTTTTTGGTGAGGAGGTATTTCTTTCCAAGTGTGTATTTCCTTTCCTTTCCTTTCCTTTCCTTTCCTTTCCTTTCCTTTCCTTTCCTTTCCTTTCCTTTCCTCTCCTTTCCTCTCCTTTCCTCTCCTCTCCTCTCCTCTCCTCTCCTCTCCTCTCCTCTCCTCTCCTCTCCTCTCCTCTCCTCTCCTCTCCTCTCCTCTCCTCTCCTCTCCTCTCCTCTCCTCTCCTCTCCTCCGTGGGTTAGTCTCAAACTGTTAACTTTAAAGTATTTTAAATAAATAAATGTACAGTACTAAATATTCCTGGTTCATTGTGTAGTTTTTTCTCTATTTTTCCAGTGATTGCCATATGCAACAATTCATGACTACATTTTGATAGGCTCTCATTAAGCTATTTTCCTTATCTTGTGATGCCATTCAACTCACATATCTTGGACATAAATATGCACACTTAGATAGATATCAGATATCTACAGAACCTAAGCTAGGACCACTTTTATACTAATTCCACTCACTTCCCATGCCCAGCTCCAAAGCAGACAATCCTGTATTTTATTTTATTTTTTTACCTTCTTGTTCTTAGATGCTTCCAATAAACCCATCCAGAAATTGCTGTGGCTGTCACAAGGAATCCCATAATGATTCCAGCCACAACTGGGGCAGACAGAGTTGCAGAATCTGCTGAAGCAGCTGCTGCTAGACACCAAAACAAGGAAAAATTCCATTTGTATAAGGTACTTTTCTCTCCAGCCCAGAAAAAAAATACTGTCAAAGTAATTTGTAGCCCCTGCATGATTAGAAAGCATTAACAATTCAATACCCCAAGTCAAATGACTGGACATAAAAACAATTCCATACCCCATAGTAGAACAGAACAGAGTATTCTGATATATTTTGATTTGGTGGGAAGACAGGATGCTGGAGAAAGCGCGGGAACTGGAGAGTGCGTATTGGGTACAGGATGGGTACAGAAAATAAGTGGTGGATTGTATGTGCACATGCACAGGTGTAGTCTGGAAATGCCATTGAGTGAACTGTATGGCCCACAGAGCCAAAAGATTTCCCAGCCATATCATATCCCCAGGGCCCATTCAGAAGAGATACGTACAACACCACTGAAGGAAGACAACCTGCCCAAGCCCAAGTAAGAGCCCATGTTTGGGATTACATCAGGGCAACAAAACATAGTTATTTCTCCACTCTTATCACATCTACAGATAGCCACCTAGCAGCCCTCCAGCAAGGAGTAAGTGAATTCCTTGCTGGAAGGATGACCCACAAGATCATCTGGACAGCTGCTATGAGGAATATTCTACGCATCTGGCAGACAGTCACTTGGATTCACTTGGACTCTGGGCATGTCCTAATGAGATGATGGAAGCAAGCCTTGTTTGGTTAATGGCAGCTCCAATGTACATCCCTACTATATGGCTTACATGGTGATAAGATGGGAGCTTATATCTGGATAGACATGCACAGGATTGTGCAATTGGTAATTTAATGAGATCACTTAATATATTCCTTTGAACATCTGGAACAGGCAGGAGAAACCCTAATGAAATTAGATAGAAACTAGACATCTATTTAATCCAGAATATAAACAAACATAGAAACACACCTTACCTGAGAACGCCGTGAAGGACACTTTTGGAGTCTGTTGGCTGTATCTGGTGAATGCAGCAACACTGAACCTATAGGAACATTGAAATAAAACTTTTTCTTTTGCAATAATTTGATTAAAATTTACAAGTACAAAGATAAAAGACTAATATAAACTAATAAAAATATAAAATGTAAAGAGAAGAGAAAGAAAAGTGCATTGAGAGAGAAATAAGAAAAGAGAAAAGGAAAAAGAAAAGAAAAAGAGATATATAAAAGAATGACTCCCCCTTCCCTCCAGACAAGTATAAACAACTTCAGTAACTTAACACCTTCTTTAATGTTCCAATAAAAAAAATAACTTCTCATATATCATCTCTTATCAATAAACAAATTGTAAAAACTCATCATTCAGTTCTATTCAACAAAAGTCCATTAAGAGCTACCAGAAATTATATTTTAACCTTAATCAAATAAATCCATTTTGTATTCCAACTTATCACTTTCTCTGAGGAATAAAGCAAAGGAATCTCTCCTCATTTATAAACAAATATTTAAAGCCTTGTCATTCAGTCCTGATCAAACAGAAATTCCATTAATAGCTACAGGAAACCACACCATCTATATTTTAACCCTGGTCAAATAAATTCACTTTGTAGTTCTTCCATTTACTTTTGAAAAGCTTGATCTTTAATCCCTTCAAATAATATCCCACAAATTGATTTCTTATCATTTTCTCTTTGTCTCCTTTCAGGAACAGATTCAGTAGTTTAACACGTCCCTTTTGTAAATCCAAGATAAAAAGGCTAATTGTAATCCTTAGTTCTCTCTGGTTCCCTCTAGTCAACCTTCAAAGTCCCCTCTTATCATATGTTTATTTTCCAATCAGCAAAACTTTCCCACAGGAGGATTTCTTACAGTTAATTTCAAAATCTTCATATATACTTTACAGAATTTTAAACAACCTAGAGGAAATATTCTTTCGAGTCTCTCTGGCCCCTTAACTTTCCAAAATCAACATTCTAGTCCCTCTTTTGCTGTTTTCCAAAAATTAATTTTTTTATTTTTAATCCTTAAACTGACATGAAACTTCTTTTATCCAGGATAGAAGGAAGTTCTTCTGGTGTAATGAAACCTGCCCTTCAGAAGGTTCTTAACATCCAAAAGATCAATAACAAGCAATTTCTTAAGGTAATTAAGAGAGGAAGTGGGCGAAGCCAGTGTTCTTCTGAAGGGGCCAAACTGCAGTTTAGGCAAGATGATTTTCCCTCAGCTCCCAGAGCTCTCAAACCCACTGGAGATCACTATTCTATAATCTCTTCCCAGGAAGCCTCTGCATGAAGCAAACTTATAAGTGATCTTAGTCCTCTCCTTAACCCGGAGAGGGGTTCCAAGGAGTTGTTCTATTCACCAGCTCCTCTTTGTGCCGCGGCCATCAGCTCCACTCTTGTGGAACCATCTTCAGTCTGCCATTGCTTCCCCAGAAGAGGAACACTGAAATAAAACTTCTGATGATTCTATTTACTGAACTACAAATTCAATAATTTGTTGAATTTATATCCCCCCCACTCCAAAGAGTTCATCACTGAACATGCTTCTCTTGTACCCATTCTTTTACTCTCACAAAAATCCTAGGAGATGGATGGGACTAGTATGATAATTAAATACTTTCAGTAAGGAAATGCTAGGGGCCAGTTGCAAACTCTCTCAAGGTTTCTAGGTGGTGACCAATGAAGCTCATATGGACCTCTAGTGTTTTACAGCACAGCTTTTCTTATATTCTTACCTGTACTGTGTATTTGTTTTCAGCTTTCCATTGCAAGTTGCTCGGGAGTGGCTGCATTCTTCTGCACCCACAGACACTGGCCAAGCCTTGGGGCTGATGCTCTCATTAAGATGAAATGGGTTTGGCAGCAGCACAGCCAAGTATGAGTCTTCCTGCCCATAATAGTGGTCATACCATGTGTGGGAAATGATCTCTTGGGTAGGCCTCAGTACTGGAGAGATAGAAACAAACACTGCTGCATTAAGCACATAGGTACATTAGAAAATCTCTCTGACCAAGAAAAGCACATAGAGAGCTAGACACTTACAAGACTCATTGGTGGTGACAACAATTCCATAATACTCTATGAGACCATTTTCTTCACTGAACATATCAGGAGAAATGATGACTCTGGAACTGGCATCAAACTGTGGGAGGTCAACTCTCACAGGAGGTGGAAGAACTGCAATGGAAAGTAAAAGATGTTGCATGGAACTGGTAGATGGCACTGCATTAAAATGCAGCACAATGTGTAATGCTACAGATCTAGCCTTAGATTGTCAAATATATTAATAAAAGCTGAATGAGCACATTTCAAATGTTCAAACTATACAAGGTATACTATCTTAGCATAGTATTTCTTACAATGGCTTTGTAACCTCCTTAATTGTAGAGAGAAACCCTGAAGAGGGAGAAAAGTGACTTATAGAAAGTCAACTAGCAAATTGATGGTTGCAGTGAAAACTGAATTTCTCTTGTATTCCCAGTGTAGCATTTCTTACTTGTTAGAGTTTAAGTTTTCAATCAATTGGATTGATAAACCACTGTCCAGAGGACACCTTTGGTACAATCAATGGAGAGATCAGAAACAATACCTTCCACAGATGTGTTGCATACTATTATCACAGCTGGGCCCTTTATGCCATTCATGCCAACAGCATTAACTTGGATTTGATAGGAGGTATTTGTAGTTAGCTCTACCAGAGTAACATTAGTTTGGGAGACAACCAAAGGAAGTAGAGATTGTTGGAGGACTCTCTTTGGAAATGTATTCACTGTCAGTTCATAGGATTTAATGTCATTCTCAATGATGGTCCAATTTAGAAACATACTAGTGGTGTCAGGTAGACACTGCAGGTCCTTCACATGACTGGGTTCTGGAGAGACAAGACACAACCAACTGAGAAAGTCCAAATTTATCTGTCTCTGTGACAGTTAATAAATATTTGCAATACAGGAAAAATGCTGCCTAATTCAGACTATTTTGTTCACAACAAAAGCTTTAGTGGAAACAGAAAAGGCACTTTTGATGCCTGATTTTGATACTTGGAATTTTGAACATATATAGGCTTGCTTCTTAAAACTCTTACACTGATCCATCTGGGCAAGAATCAGCTGTAAGAGATTCTGCAGTACTTGGACAATTTGGTGGGAGCTTCCTATATCTGGAAACAAAGCACAGAATGAGGAAAAGTGTCTCTGGCATTCATGTGGATTTGAATTTTGTTGCTTAGCATACTGGACTTGACAATTTGACCTAACTTTTTCTTCTGCTTCCTGAGCCTCAACAAATTTTATGATATCCTAGCAGCGATCAGGATAATCCAACTGAAAGGATAAGCCTGAGGATGAGGATGGAAACATGCATGTCCAGTAAAGATGAGCACATACCTACCTATAGGCACTACTATCATTTCAGAACTGTTCTTATACGGCCCAGCAACACAGGTGAGGGATACAGAATAATTTCTCCCTGGAACTAGTCCCTGAAAAATGTGCCGGACTTGCCACTGAGTCAAGGTGTGATGCTGTAGCACGGTGCTGTTTTCTGAATGCCACAGCTGCAGCTGGCAGCGCTCTGGTTTGCTGACTGGCTTTGCCCAGGTCACAGACAGTGCAGGATTTCCCTTCTCGGCCTTTACAGAGAGTTTCCTGGGAACCAGTGGGTCTGGTGTGTAAAAATAAAGGAGGACAGAGTGAACAAGTTGCTAAAATGTTAGCCCTGATTTAACATTCTACAATGAAGTCCTGAACAACTAAAAATCTCTTTCTTGTCTCCAGCATAGATTGCTCTGGTTGTCTTGGTGAACAATCACCGTTCTCTAATAAGGCCTAAAGCTCAGTTGGATCTAAATTATTTGCATCATCCCCAAGTTCCATATCTAGAACACTGCCCAAGAATACTTTGTCCATGAAAGACGGTTCAAAAATTATCCAGTCCAATGGGGTTTAAAGAAGAGATTTCTCTTTTAAAACAAAGGCTTCACCACCACCTTTATTAAGATATCAGACTCCTTTGCAAAAAGACATGCACAACCATCCTTAAAAACTCAGCCCTTGGCTTAACTGAATGAGAATTTCATGAAAACTTGTGGGACTTGCTACTGTTTTACACAAGATTACATTCAGCAAAAATCTAGTGCAGCTTTGATTAAATCTGCTTTTACAAATCTAAGGGTAGTTATACTTTAAGAACGTTGTTCCTTTTAAATCTGTTTTTGTACAAATGATTAGGGCTGTTCTTTCAAAAAGCTTTTTTCCCCAGCTTGTGCAGAAGGCAAAAAAAAAAAAAAAGGACTGCTCTCTTAATGACCAGCAGAGGCTCAGTGCTTGCACAAATTCTTCCAAATGATTTTTGATTCATTGATTGAAATCAATGCTATGAACTACTAGGGCTGAATTTAACTTCAGCCACTAATCAACTACCATTACAGCATTGATGGCCAACTATTTTGGCCTTGAAGATCATACAGGTTGGCATGTTGAGAGTTAGGGGCTCATACATACATCTATCATTCATACATTCGCGTGTCTCTCTTTCATCTTACTCCTTCACCCTCATCTCTCCCAGCAGTTCTGAACAGAATTGCTAATTAAAAAAAAAGGGGGGGGGAGGAAGTAACAAATTTTCCTCCTTTGTCCTAATCACTCACTACCAATTGCCAGTTTTCTGTGGGCCAGCTGATGAGCTTGTCAAAGAGGACATTTAAAATCAGTGAAAATCTCCAAGAAGAGTTATGAAAAATAGGAGAAAGAGAAGGCGAAGGCAGGGAGGGAGGGAGGGAGGGAGGGAGGAAAAGACTTAAGAAAAATAGGAGGAAGGAGTATTAGGTGTTTGCTGCCTTGACTTATTTATACAAATAATAAAGACAGGATAAAAAATCTTTTAAAAAAAGGGTTAGGACGCTTCGATCTTATTAGGGTTTCCACTCCCCCATTCTTCAAAAGCACATTAAAGCTGATTGTCTTCATTCTTCCACCTTCAAAATGGAGCACAGCAGACAGTGAGGAAGAAGAAGTTGCAGAGGACGAGGACAAAAGAATCTGAAAGGCAGGATGAAGCACCTGCCATTGTGGGCCTGGATTGCTTGCAAACTCTATAGAGCCACAGTGCTTGGAGAGGTAAAACAGCCCTGCTTGGCTAAAATTTAACATATTCCACAGCAAAGCCAGTAATAAATTGACTGAGCTTCAGATACAACGGACATTGGGAGGTTCAGGAGCTTTGAAGCTGATTTTGAATTGGCTTAAAGTCCCTATCTGGAAATGTCCATATGTGGACAATGAAGAAACTCAGACTCACATGTCCAGTCACTGATGTTCCCTGTTGATATCCGATACGGCCCTGCTATGGAAGCAACTTCCAGCAAGTATTTACTTCCTGGGATGAGGCTTCCAAAGGTGAAATTAGTAATGTCCTTTTCTACAGATACCTTGGCTACTACAGTACCCAATGCAGCATTATAGAGTGTTAGTACATAGCCACTTTGATCCCCTGCAGGAGGTTCCCAGGTAGCACTCAGCTTGTCAGTGTGCCCTTTGTTTGACAGAAGCACCATGCGAGGAGGTAGAGGACCTAAGCAGAAGACGACAGCAAAAGAGAAAATGGAAGTTATGTGTATCAGTAGGACATATTAATTTAACAAACAAATCTGTATGAATTTATCTCTTTTGCATAATGGATATTGCCAGCAAAGAATTATGAAGGTCACTTAAGCGTCACATCTTTCTCATATTGTCAGCAGCAGTTCAGGTCTCAGATGTAGATTCAGACACAGTATTTTCTGGACAAGTCAAATGCATTTGCTAGTGAACTAATAGGAAAATGGATTCTAAACACCTGGTCAATTCCTAGAGACAGTGATTAATTATTGACTCTACTGTAAAGTTCTATGATATATTGTAATCGATTTAAATATTCAAATATTTGCCTTTTTAAATATTCAAATATTTGCCTTTTTTATTTAAAAAAGCTTTTTTTAAAATAGATTTGAGTACGCTTTGGCAACATTGCAGGTCAGCCATTATCTGAAGTAGTTGTGTCTCCCCCCGGCCTTATTTCAGGATGTAGCAATAGCTGATCATATGCCTTATTACCAGAAGAACAGGATCAGATGGCTGCTAGTTGAAGCTAAGCAATATTTTGAAGCTTGATTTCTAAATTGACCAAGAATTTGGGGAGCAATTTTCTGTGTTAAAATTGCCAGTGGGGTTATTAATTCTTGGATATATTTGGCCTCCTTGATTCTAATATTTACTGATACAAACAGTTTCCTATGAAACTATGCAGGCTATGGAGTTCAATATTATTCCTCATTTGATGTCAGTGAGGGAAGTGTGATCCATTTCAAGTGAGGTTCAGGACCGCTATTCCTCCTAGCTTCAGACTGACAGCATGCTGGCTCAGAATAAGTTGCTTAGAATGAAACTGCAGATAAAACTTCTTTATTAAATTAACAGGTTCTTGTCCATATGGACAAGTTTTGGTCCATATTTAAATCAGTTTCTGGGTCTTGTGTTCATTCTGGATCTTAGGACCAAGAGTAGTAATGGGCTTTATCATTTCTCAAATTACAAGAGCAGGAGCTCAATGGTGTTAGTTTCTTTTACTCATGACAATAGTACTCTGTTTGGAATATCTGCCCAGGATGTTGTGTGATGAATCTAGTTTAACTGTTTCTTTTCTGAAGCAGGAATTTTCTTACAAGATTTATCTAATAACCCATTATGGTGGAGAAAGAGATGTGTCTTCAGGAGGGCATCTATTGTAGTGAAAGCTTAGACTAGGGATTCTGAAAAGACCAGCTTTAGAAGAAAAATATATGGTTGAGTATTTCTAAAGAGTATAGAGATTATTAATGCTCAGGAATGAACAAAGAGAAAACAAGTTATCCTAATGAGGACAATGGTAACCCAGGTTGTGGCTATTTGTCTAACTAACTTATCTATTTTATCTTGTAAGTTCATTTTATTTTCACTTAAGAGTATAAATCATTTTGGGCAAACCCTATCCCCACTGTCTAAATCATTACAATACTCAACAGAAGTCACACATATGTCCAAGAGAAAAAGCCAGTCATTATAGCTAGTAGCGGTATTTTAGAACTATATGTGGCAGTAATAGATGGGCAGGATCTCATCATCATTTACTCACTTGTCCAAGCACTGAAATTCCCTGCTGAAATCCTGTAGGGTCCAGCCTTTGAGAGAATCTCAAGTAAGTAATTGATTCCAGGTGTCAGACCTGAGAAGGTAAAATTAGTGGCATCGCTCCCTAGATATGCTTGTGTTGCTAATGCGCTAGATCCTGTGTGGTATAGGTTCAGTTCATAGCCATCCAGTCTACCAGAGGCTGGTGCCCAAGCCACATGCAGCCTGTTTGGGTGTCCTTCATTCCAGATTTGCACAGAGGCAGCTGGCAGGGGAGCTGTGAAATAATTAAGAATTTATTTGATAAAGTGAGTAACAATAATTGATATAAATGGCAGTATATGATAGCTGCAGGGTATGGGAAGAGGGTAACTATACAATGGGTTCTATATGCTATATAGTAGTAATATTATATATATATATTTATTAAATAAAATAAAAATATTTATTAAATGTATAAGTCATGCTTCATATAAAACAGAGCAGCTTACAAAATGAAATAAAAAGCACAAAATTATAAAGATTTAAACCAGCAGTCTAGAGCAATACCTAGCAATGAATAGCAAACGTCATTAGCAATTCTATCCTGAACAACTGGTAGAACTGCAGTGTCGAAAAAGATTGTCATATATTCTGCACATGATACTAAATTATCAGTAACAGAACAAATTAATAGAAGATATAATAAAGTCTGGTCAAAGTCAATGTCAGAAAGCTGATTTACACTGAATCAGACCATTGATCCTACCTACTCATTATTTTACTCTTAACAGCTCTCTAGCCTAACCTGAATCAGGTAGAATTAACCTTGAAGCCATTTCAATACACATTTATTAAGCTATAGCCATTCTCCTTATTGGTTCCTTTCCCTTTATCCCAAAGGGAATTAACCCTGCTTTTCTCAAACTGGTATCTTCCAGATTTGCTAAACTTCAATACTTATATTTACCAGCCATGCTGGCTGAACGTTATGGGAGCTGAAGTCTGATACAACTGAAAGGCATCAAACTGAGAAGGTGAAATTAACCTAATGACTGAAAATGATAAGAACCTCATGTAGTTACCATTCTACATGGAATAGATCACCATCATACTTTCATCATTTCTGCACCCATTTTGAAACTTTTGGTCAAATTCACTGCAAACAGCTGAAAATGTGCTGGATACATCAATATGCTAATATGTAAGCTTGCCTATCTTGGTCTCTGAGATAATGCATGTGAGAATTTGATATATACCAATGTTCATAGATTTTTGCATCTATGGGAGCGAACATATCTACAGATTATTACTTCCTGTTGCTGAGACCTACGTTTCCTTTCCTCTAATTGGATAAAAAGAATGATCTTAAGAATAGGACTGTTCAAAGAAATTACATATCTAGGGGTAACAATACAGCCACAAGTCTAGGATCTAGACCAGTGCTTCCCAAACCTGGGAAAATTACCCAAAATTGTGTAAAAGTGGTTTTTCTTTGGGTAATGACACACAAACCCATTCACAACAGGGACATTTAAATTGACTTAAAGACTGCCACATGTACTAAAATATATTCCAAAATCTCCCAAGTATTCCTATTAAAAAAAAAATTGATGAAATTACCAATGGCAATTTGTTGAAATGACATAAAGATCATTTAATGATATTGTTTTTATAATACTGGTAGTCCTTGAATTATGACCATTCATTCAGCGACCATTTGAAATTATGATGGTGCTGAAGGGAGGGACTTATGACCGGTCCTTGAAGTTCCGGCTGTTGCAGCACCCTTGTGGTCATGTAAACAAAATTTGGGCACTTGGCAACCAGCTCGCACATATGACTGGTTGCAGTGTCCTATGGCCATATGATCGCCATTTGAAACCATCCCTGCCAGCTTCCCACAAGCAAAGTCAATGGGCCCTACTTCCCCCCTTCACTTGCTCACACACACCATCCCGCCTTCCCCCAGGTTTTGGGTAATGAAGGAAAAAGTTTGGGAAGCACTGATTTAGACTGTCAGACTCACATGTCCATTCAGCAGCAATGGTGGAAGAGGCCTCAGAATGGCCTTTCACTGAAATAACCTGCACAGCAAAATGGCTTCCAGCTGGCAAACCTGTCCAGAGGAAATTCTGGACACCTGGGCCAATGACATGAACTCTCTTCATGCCTGGAGGATCCAGGCTATACAGGATCATCCGATAGTGGTCCCGTCCTCCTGGGGGCTCAGCCCAAGCTGCGTATAGCACAGATGAATTGTCCATATTTTTCAGAGTCAGGTTCATAGGAGCAGCAGGTGCTGGTGTCAGAAAGAAGGTTCAGTCAGAAACCCTTTTCATGCTACAGTAACACACATGGTGAAACTTTAAAAATTAATCTTTATCTTCTACTGCTAACAAGACTAAGCTGAAGAACAGCCCAGTCTATGCAACCTAGGGTCCATCAACATGAGAAACATAGTCTAAACAAATCTTTTTGCATCAAAATCATTCACTGTACCATATAACATATTCATAGATCTATTATCCAAGATATGCCATTCTTGTTCTCACTTAGTAATCCACCCCAGTGTGACACTTACCTGTACAAGCTGAGCTGTTCCGAGAAGCAGAGCTGTAGGGTCCAGCCAGTGACCACACTGCAATCAGGTAGCAGGTACCAGGAGTTAGCCCTACAATTGTGATATTGGTGCTGGTTTTCTCCACAAACATGTGACTTCTAGAATCTGTAGATCCCTCTTTAGATACGGAAACCATATAACCATCTCTCTGCCCAGCTGGGGCCTTCCATTGCACAGATAACACTGAAGAACTGTGACTGATCACTTTCAGAGACAGTGGCAACAAGGGTACTAGAAGAAGTAGCACAGGTGGTGTTGGAAAATGTTTGCTGTACAATGATACTGTTATTTAGACAAGTGCAAAAATTCATTGGTTTTTACTGTCCCCTTAGGATAGATAAGTAATTAAGATATATTTATAGTGTAAGATAAGAGGAAGTCAGTATTAAAGATAATAATGAATACAATATGGAATGTGAACATTAACACCAGAATAGGTAAGAGTCTCATTTATTGACTTAGTTACTGGAACTTATTGGAACTAAAGACCAATTCCTCTTCCAGTATTGTCTCTTGCAGTGGCTCTGGGTCATTATGTAATGTTATTATACAATACAATTTCACAAGTAATGCTAAAATATTGGGGGAGGGGAGAGTAAGTCATAGCCCATAAACCACAGATAGCAATAACCAGAGGTAGCACAGTTTCAACTCCTAGATCATAAGGACACAGAGTATATAGGGCAATGAATACCAACAACTGCTTGCTCAACGTTTACTCTTCCTGGCTGATTAAACTGGTTGGGTGGGGCTTGCTCCATGAGTATGGGATATATTTCTGTCTGCTTAAAGGAGAAGGTTATAGGACCTGCACTGAAGAAATCCTCCCATGATCCAGAAGACCTTTCTAATTATAAACCAGCCTCAAATATTTCATTGTTGAGTAAGGTGATCAAGAAAGTGGTGGCCCTGAAGTTCCAGATGTACTGCATGAGACATTATCTGGACACATTTCAATCAGGTTTTCATTCATTCTATGCTTGAGTAGATGCTTTGGTTGTCTCAGTAGTTGACCTACACAGGAAACTAGATGGAGGAATGTGACTTAGTTCTGCCAAACCTCACAGTGGCTTTCAGTACCATCAATCAGGGTTGCTTTCTTGAATGCCCAGTGGATTGGGCTTTGGGAACACTGCTGGGATGTGTCCAGAAGATGGTAGTCAGGAACTGTGATGGAATGCTCTGATGAAGGCCACGCTTGGGACGATAAGCATTGCCTTAGCCCCCAGCAGGAGCGTGGGAAGGTTAAGATGAGACTGGCACCACCCTAAGGAATTCGTGGGGTTTTGCTTGCTGGCTTGAGGAGTTTAGATTCAGTCTGGCAGGATTCTGTCTGTGGTTGGAAGCTAATAAAAGCTATCGAACTAGACCTGTACTGTCTCTTGGAGTTCTTTGGGCTGAACCTGACAGGAACCATTGTTTAACACCTAGGTTATTGACCAGTAATGTTGAAAGTGGTTCTATCTTGCTCCCGACGCTGTTGAACATCTACATGACACCACTGAGAGAAGCTGTTTGTGGAATGGGTGTCATTAGAATGCTGATGATATCCGGCTCTATTGCTCCCTACCATGTAACACTAGGAAGAAATCAGTATCCTTGAATGTTGCCTCATCTTGATAATGAGCTTGATGAAGAACAAGGTGAAAAAGGAGATGTTACTGATAAGGAGACAATTGGGTTTGGGAATTGAGGTGAAGACTGTTTTGGATGGGGGTGCACTCTCCCTAGACAGAACAGATTTACACTTTGGGAGAGCCCCAAGTGTCACTGGTTTTGTAAGTGGCAGCATGTTTGTATAACTACAAACTAGTGATGTTTTTTGAGCCAGTCAAATTTGACAGTGGTTATCTATGCCTTGATTACTTCAATGCATGTCTACATGGGGCTATTCTTGGAAAATATATATATATATATATATATATATATATATATATATATATATATATATATTTAATTATTGGGCTAGACTCCTCGAACTAACTGATTCCCAACTTGTTAAGCAGCGCCTCCTGTAACAAATGAATTTCTCCACTCCTTCTTACACCAGTTGGTTTACATTTTTATCCATTTATACCTTTGTTTTTTCCACAGAATTCTTTCTGAATAGTCTATTATTTAAAAACAGGGTTCTGGGTGTTTTTGCCCAAAGAAATTTGTTTAAATTATCACAAAATAAAATTGCCCCTTAGCATGCACTTAATAAAACCAAAATCAAATGCAAACATTATCTGAGCTGTGTTACAGTGCCATCCCTCCAAGAGGCACTTATGGTTCCAGCAAATGGCATCAGCAACTAGAGACGGCCAATTTCACAATATCTCATATAATATGCGATTCTGCCCTTGTTCCAAGGAAAGTACTGTATAGATACCCATTATTTATTGTACTGCCCTATTTCTGCTTCAGCATGTGGAAAATTTCTGGAGCCCTTTTTGATAAGAAAAACATTTTGGCCTGATTTATTTAAATTTGAATATCTGATGAACGTAGACAAGGAGACACTGCTATGGAAATTGGCAAGCTTTGCACAGGCTGCTGCTAAGCAGAGGGAATATTTTATCAAATGTTCCTAGTGTGTTCTAATATTTTATTGGTTGTAATAATACCATTTTAATGTTTTTACTGATTTTTGTATATTTTAATATATTTTATTAATGTATGGCCACTTTTGTACAGGTTTTACCATATTTGTTATGACCCATGGTCAAAACAATAAATAAATAAATAGACTGATTGATTTTCTTGAAAAATATCAGGAAATTGCAATTGGTGCAAAATGTGTCAGTGCAAGGTAATAAGTGCAAAGTACAGAGATCACACGATGCCTGTGCTGAAAAATCTGTACTGACTGCCAGTTGCTTATTGATTATAATTGAAGAAATTGGTTTTGACCTTTAAATGCCTAAAAGGCTCAGGGCCTATCTATTATGAATCTGCCAGGTTAATTAGATCAGCAAGGCCGTCTGAAGATACTGCCAGAAGTCTGAGTATCTGGTACACGGGAAAAAAAAGCCTTCTACTGTGAGGTTCCCACGCTATAGAATGGTCTTCCCAAGAGAGGTGCACCCACTATTTAGGAAAATAGCAAAAATGTGTATTGTCAAGCTTTGAATTGTTAATTATTTTAATGATATTGTTTAAAATTTTTATCTTAATTGTTCCGATTTTATTGTCTTTGCTTTATATTTTGTTGTACACTGCTCTGAGTGCTTATATAAGCAGGAAGGCAGGGTGTAAATTTAATAATAAACAAATAACATGGCATTATAATATAGCATTCTAAAAAATCCTACAAAAAGTAAATAGTGGGTTGACCACAGTGCAAAGAACAGAAATCTCCAAAGGTTTAAGGATAAGTATCAAAAAGTGATATTGGTGCCCATCTAGTTTAATCCCCTACTTAATGCAGGATCTGTAAATTAGGGAGTAATTATTGAACATCCCTAACAGATGGCCATCCAACCTTCTCTAAAATAGTTCATGACATGGTATAGTACGGGTGCAAGTTCAAAAGGCAAGGGAGAGAAAGCATGGAACCAATGATCATGTAGTTCTTAATATCTCACTCATAACTCACCAATATGTGGTACTGACAAGAAACATTAGCCACTGTGGCTCCTTCTGTAGAAACCAGCAATGGGAGGTAGATCCCTCTGGAAAATTTGCAGTCCCAAGCTATCTCAGGCAGAATAAACAGAATGGAGAAAAGGTAGAAAGAGCCCTACATTGTACCTGTATAGCCAATGGCTGTTTGTGAAGAAACGTAGTGAGGTCCAGCTCTGGAGACAATCTCAACACGATACCGAGTTCCTGGCACCAGGTTATCCAAAGTCACTTGTGTAGTTCCATGTGGTACAGACACATTCTGAATAATGGACAAGGATTCTTCTGAATAGAGCTGTACCCAATATCCTCGTCCTCTTCCTGATTCCATCCAGCTCACAATCAGTTGCTGGGGGTTCTGGCTGCATTTCACACTCACATTTGCCAGAGATAGAGGATCTATAGTGGTAAAAAAGGTTGGCACATCCCAGTGAGACATTAGAAAAAGGCAGGCATGATGAATTAACCTCACAACAGCTGATTTACAGAAGAATTTAGCATCAGTAGAACCTTGGTATTCACCAGCACTGTGACATCTTGGATTCATTCCTCTTTTCAAGGTTTTGCAAAGCTGGATATACTCCAGCAGAATTGCAAAATATTAAATATTATCTTAATGATAGCACATATGAACATGAAAAAATACCTGTCATAAGTTAGTGAGACAGAAGACAGTAGAGCAGAGGTGAGCTAACTAGATTACAATTCCTAGTACTCTTTATTATTACTTTGCTTCTATGGTTACCATGAGTTCTGCAAGGACAACTGGAAGGCCACAGACTTCCCAGTTCTACAGCACTTCAATCCAATTTTAATTACACTTCCAAAATCAACATGAAACATGCAGTTGGCAACCTGGTAGCAAATACATATATGGCCCTTATAAAGATTCCAGGGATATTACAAAATTAATGTTAGATTAGTTGTCCACCATCCCCAGCAACCAACATATTGGCTGGGTCTCATAGGGGGCTGTAGCTCCAAACACCAGTATGGGAAATGAAGTCCAAAATATCACAAGCATAAAGCATGATGATGGTCAGAATAGCAGGATATAAAGCCTGTGTATAATTTTAAAAAATCTAGAAAAAATCAAGTATCATATATTTCATTTATTTATTAGCCTTACATTGTACTCTCAGATAAAAAGGCCTTCAGAGATTTATTACAAAGACAAAAAAATTAAAATGACCAACCAATCAATCATTGCAATTGATTCATTATGTGCCATCAACTTGGTGTCAACTCTTAGTGACCAGACAGCTAGACCTCCAATATGATCTATGTCCAACCTGGACCTTCAGGTCTCCCAGCAGTGGACCCATAACCACTGTAACTGAGTCCATCCACCTTGCTGTTGTTCATCCTTTTCTTCTCTTTCCTTTTACATTTCCTAGCATTATAAACATCTGAAGGGAGTTGGGTCTTTGGATAATGTATCCAAAATATGATAATTTGAGCCTGGTCATTTGTGCCTCAAGTGAGAACACTGGATTGACTTGTTTTAGGACCCTTTTTTTCCAGTGGCTATCCATGGTATTCTCAAGAGTATTCTCCAATATCAAAGTTCAAAAGAAGCAATACTCTTTTTATTTTGCTTCTTCAAACTCCATGTTTCACCAGAAAAACCATTGCCTGTACAGTTCTAATTCTTGTATGTATAGATGTATCACAGCATATGCATATATTTTCTTAGGCCTTCATTGCTGTCCTACCAAGTACTCGTTTGCAACAAACCTAAAAGGCATCAACCACTGCAGTGTCTTTATTGTTAATTCTAAGGCTGGTTGCTATAGCTGTTGTCATGAGTCTGGTCTTCTTTATATTTAATTTTTTTTTTTTTAATATCTGCTTAACAGTCATTACTGACCCTGCAGTGACCGCCCCCTAGCGGCTTTCAAGGCAATTGCATCTTTCTAGTTTCGGAATTAGACTTTGCCAGAGCCTAATTCCTAGAGCGTCAGCCCAGCTGGCAGCACAGGAGGCGGGATTTCCGTTGCTTCGCGCCCCTTTTTCGGACGAGCGCGGTTTCGCGCTTTTACCGGCAACTTGTCCCGTCTCTCTGTTGAGCCGCTGCCAGCATTTTTCCTCCCACCGGGGTGAGAGTGCTCATTTATCTACTCACGTACGTTTTCGATCTGCTGAGTCCCTTTTTTTCACTCCACTACCTTGATTTTCATTACTAGTGCTTACAGATTATTTGCATTTTCAGCTATCAGAGAACTGTCAGCATAGCTCAGGCTATTGGTATTTCATCTTCTAATTTTAAAACCATATCATATTATTCCAATCAAGCCTCCCTCAATATATAGCCTTTCTTTGTTTAGTGACCACATTCTGTTCCACAACTTGGTTGTTAAATAAAATGGTTGCTAAGTGAATACAAGACAGAGAGAGAGAGAGGGAGAGACGCTGTGAAGATCACTGGTTGCTGCCTTCTCATTCAACTGAAGTTCTCTCATACAGTGTCCTGTGCCTGACCTGTTTTTTTTCTTCCTTTTTTTGCCCCTTACAGGGTGGAGAGATTGCTTAAACAAGCTATCTTAATTACTTTATGGGGGGGGGGGGGGAGAGCTGCTGCCTGAAACTGACCAGACCTTAATCAGTTTCACACTGAAGGCTTTTCTTGTCAGAGGCACAAAATTTGGTTGTAAATGCCTGCATTGGTTGGAAAATGAATTTTTAATTTTTTTTTTATTATCTTCATCATACTTGCAAATAGTCACTAAATGAGGTAGCTGCTAAATGAGGAGTGGCTGTTTATTAAGCATATAGGTTGAATAAATAAACAGAGTATTTGTCTTACGCTTTTGTCTTATGCCATTGCTGATCTGGAGCATTCTGTTTTGCCATGTTCAGTTTGGACTGTAGCTTCCTGTCCTGCGTGTTACACATGAAGGCAATGAGATGTTCTGGGATTCCCATTTTCCTAAGGACGTTCCATTGACATCATCAACGAATCAAAGGCTTTTCCATAATCATTGAAACATATAGTGACTTCTTTTTAGTTTTTTTGTTTGTTTTGGCTTTCTCAGTTATCCAGCATCAGCAATACTATCTCTTGTTCCTTGGCCTTTTCTAAACTGTGTTAATCATAATAAAAATCAGTTTGAACTTTTGCAATCTCCTTTTCCATGTAGCGCTCTAATCTGTGTTGGATAATCCTAAACATTATTTTGTAGTATGTGAAATTAAGGATATCGTGTGATGGTTTGCACACTCACTCCTTTCTTTGGTACTGATATGCAGACTAGCATTGGTCTTGCTCCTTTATTTGGTATTGGCATGCAGATTGACCTTTTCCAATGTGGTGGCCACTGTCTCGTTCTACAGATTTGTTGGCACAGTTTGGTTCTTTACTGAGTCTTCTGTTGCTTGCTGTACATATGTAGACATTCTATCTATTTTTGTAGCCTTCTGAATTGATAATTATCGGAGTGTTGGTCTAACTTTACCTTCCAGTACTAGAGGTCTTGTAAATAGGGAATATCTTCTAAGGTAGCTTGGAAGTTGACATCTTTACCGTATAGAATTTCAATATACTCCTTTCATCTTTATTTAATCTTCTTTGAATCAGTTACTGTCTGTCCATTAATGACTTTTAATATACCAATTCAAGATCGGATAACCTTCGTATTAAAGGATTGTCCACAAAGTCTAATTGACATTATTAAATCATTGACTGCATTATACCCAAGCATTATTCTTCCTATATCCTTCTGACTATGAAAGCAACCCTATTCCTTCTCTGTATTCACATATTGAGTAGTAAACATTATGATATTCTGAGTATCCAATTCCATTTCAATTTGCTGATGTCTAAGATCTCAATAAGTAATTGATTCATTTTTCATGGTGTTGAGCTTTCCCATATTCCTGCTTCTTACATTCCATGTTCCCACTGTAATTCTGTCTTTGCAGCTTTTTTTCCTGCATGGCAGCATGATCCTGACATCCCAAAAGTTTTAATTTAGCCACGTTATAAACACCATTAGTACTCCGAAAGTCCCTCAGCAATTCTTCAGTAGCATGTTGCATGCCATCTGACCTGAGGGACCCATCATTTCATCATCCCAATACCTGGGAACACTATATCATCAATCACTTTTGGTAAAATGCAGGACTAATTTACAATTTCCTTCTCCCATGCAGTATGAAATGATTCCTATGCTGTTGTCACTGAAGTGAACTTCCAGTATTTCCCTATATTACTGCTGCCCAGTATAAGCGCCTGCTTGCTTTAGCTGGGCAGCTGGGATGACCTTCACACCTTGGGTGACCCTGCTGGGAATATATACTCCTGGTATGCACTCCTGGCATTCTTCATTTATCCCTCCCAGGAACACCCCATACCACTATGAGGCAGCACAGAAGAACTTGGGGGTGACACTGCAATAGCTATAGCATCAAAAACATTTTTAGTTAAATACATTCTTTAGGTTCATCTCATTGGCTGTTAAAAAGTTCCTACTCCATAAGCGTAAGACCACCAATACTGCTTCCTCCAGTAACAAGATAAATGCTAAATTCCTTTTGCAGCTCAATGGGAATGGAAGATTACTATAATTTGTCAAGCAAGAGCAAGGATATTGCCATAGCATCTGCATGAGTAATTTATACATCACTCTATTTATTCTTAGCCTTACTGAGATGTTAGTCTGCAATAAAAGCTGTCAGTTCAGGAAAGTCACAGCTACTGGGGTCTCATTATTTGCAGAAACACATTTGAATACTCACATGTCCATGCAGAAACCACCTGAGATGAAGCTCGGTATGGTCCTGCCGTTGCTGTAACCTCCAATAAGTACTGACTGCCAGGTTGAAGACCCTCAAAGGTAAAATTTAGCATGCTTGGCCCAATTGTGATGTTCCTCTGCAAAGGTTGCTCCAGACTGTAGAATCGCAGGAAGTACTGGTCTCTGTCACCTAGAGGTCGGTCCCAAGAAGCAACAAGACTGCTGGACCACCTGCTACTGGCCAGCATCACTCCTGATGGAACCAAAGGGTCTGAAAGTTAACAGGTTTATCTATTACTAACTAGTACCATTCCAGGATGGAGAGTTCAGACACAAGAACAGATGTTATTTGGAAGGAAAGATGTTCCAAGTAAAAAAAGTGGCTTATCTTGGAACAATTAATAAAAGTAGTAAAGAGCACATCTACGAGAGTCATTGATCGAATTTATTAGGGGTACTATATCTGGGTTGCAAACATCCAGACATCACTAGATGACAGCAAACTATTAATGCAAATTAAAATACAATTAACCCATTAATGTGAATTAAAATGATATAATTAATGTTTGAACAAGTTACAAAATCAAAAGTCCAATACAAAATCTGAAATCTTGGGGAATCTTGAACTTGGATGAAATGCAGTTACCATCTTAAATCAGATCAAGCTTCAGCAAAAATCAGGCCAGGTTCTCACAAAAGTCAAACTCACAAATTTCCTGCCATTTCTACCTCTGCTTTTCTTCTTCCTCTATTTTCAATGAGACATGTATGTTTGCTAATACATTTTCTACTTGTATTGTATTGACTCACTTAAGGTGAAACAAAGACAGGATTTATTGGGGAAATCCTGTACTGCAACCCTTCATCAACCCAATACTTTAATGAGTTGGATTATATCTCCCAGTATCCCCAACCAGTACAGTAAATAGGGAGTTGGGATGATGGATCTGTAGTTGATCAAAACTGAAAAGTGCCACATTGGAGAAGGCTGCTTGCTCTACTACTTTTTCTGAGAATGGTGGCATACTCACAGGTCCAGTCACTAACAATCTGAACATGAGACCGAAATGGTCCAGCCACTCTTGCCAACTTCAGAGTGTACTGACGTCCTGGGATTAGCATTTCAAAGGTGATATTAGCCTCTGCCAGGGTCACATTTTTTATCACTAACTGGGATTTGGTTTCCAGGAGAGATCCCACATAGAAGCCTCCACTTTTGGAAGGATTCTGCCAAGAAGCATAGAGTGACCTCATTCTGTGACCATCATTGCTGAGTTTCAGGTGGTCTGGAGGCAAAGGATCTGAAAGGAGATAAGAACCAATTTCAAACAGATTTTACACTATAAGCAAATACTTACAATTGACTAAAGTTATTTCCTAGACAGTTACCTAGAAATTAAAACTAGTTATGTGTCCTGAAGGAAACACGGAAACCTAAACCAAGACTAGTTGGTTCTTTGACAGGCCTGGATCCTATTTGTCAGTGGAACAGACTGTGCATCAGAGCCTTCATCAAAAATAACCTGCTAATGGTTGCATGTTCTCCCTATAGCTGCTTTAAAAAAATCTAATCTATGCATAAAGTCTACCAGGCATAATAATTATGGCACTATCTGTGTTTTCTTCACCCTCTGTAATATTAAATTATGGACTGCCAAACCCAGATCTTATGTGGGCTCCTGTGCTTTTAAGAATTACATTAGAAGTTTAAAAAATCAAATCAGCTTTTGTGTTGCCATATTAGAAGAGGCCATACTTACTAGAACAAAAGTGCACAATTCTGTCAGCAAAAGGGAGATCAAGGGGCACATTTCAAGACTGGAAAGGGGTGGGGGTGGAAGTATTTAAAGGGATGAAGAAGGTGAAGAACTCTCTGCAAGAGCTGAGACATTCTTTTTGCCTCACCTGAGATCCTTACTTTAAAAAAACTAAAAGCCAAATGTTTTGGCCTCCCTCACTTGTTAGAAAGCTCCCACATATTTTGTAAATGATAGCCTGCAGTTAAAAGGAGAGGCTCCAGTCTGGCAAAGGGACAGGAGAAGCCTCTCTTGATCAGCAGGACAGATGTGCATGAGCTGTGGCAAGTACCTTTGGTGGGTTCTATTGCTTTCTTTTAATATTTCCACCCTTCCTCATTAATGCTAGTATGGCTGTAAGCTCTTGCATAAGGGTTAAGGTAGAGAAGTTGTCCCCAAGACCCAAACCAAATCATCTATACTGATTTTAACCTTCCTATTCAAGCCACGAGGATAGGTTTCTTAGTTTTATTGTGTAGATGCATATACACAGACACAACGTCTATACTTATTTTTCTGATGTTGAGTTTGGAAGAAAGACTATAAATCCTGAGACTCTGGAATCATGTGTAATTTTGGGGTTCAACCTGTTACTTCCTGCTGATGTGCCAAATCAGTGTCACTCACTGATCAAAATGGATTATGCTAAAAAATTGCCTAATTCTTGCCCCTCACCACAATTCAGGAAAGAGAAAGAAAAACAACTTTCAATTTTTCTTCTTTTTGGAAGTGAGTATTTGACTTTGCTTCCTTTTCATTTACTAAATTCTGGGTGGTGGGGTATATGTGTGTGCTTGGGTAAAAGAATTTCAAGGATTTGGAGGGGAAGAATTTCTGCCACCCAGGCAGCATCCTCATACTTGCCACTCAACTGAGCAACCCCCCCCCCCCCCATTTTTTCTTTCTTTCAGTCCCCTTTCTTCAGCTAAGCCAGTTACCACTGCACCCAAACCAGCAGACAAGAGTAGATACACTTTTGTATTAAATCCTGTTTCTCCTCACTGGTCCATACAATTAATTTCTTTCAATAGAAGAGAATATCTGTAGCTCAGGGTTGAACTGTGGAGTCCTTGGTGCTCTGAGCTTGGTTGTTTGCTTGCAGATGTTTCATTACCCAACCAGGTGACACCATCAGTGTTGTTACTTAGTTGGGCAATGAAATATCTGCAAGCTCAGAAAACACCAAGAATTCCACAATTAATTTCTTCTCTGCCCTTTTTGTAAGTTTTCCCTGTGAACCCTCATGGATGTTGCAGCCATTCTTTTTCCTCAACTCCTTCCCTAGAAAGGAACTATTTCTCAGCTCTGCTTTTAGGTCACTCTTTGCCTTCCTTTTCTCCATCTCATCTCAAATGCTGGTCTATCCTTGGCTTTCCTATTCTCTTTTTTATAACTTTCACCTATAAAAATATTTAAATACACACCTTTGCTAGAAATATTACAGATAGTTTTCTAGACAAATTTTCTCTCAGATGCAAACACTGTTTTCCCTTGATTTTGCTGAATTATTGCCTTTTTCATATTTAATGTATTTGTGCATGATCCTAATTTTCCTGATCTAGTAACATGGTCAGTTTAATAGGGATTCTAATTCCCCTGAGGTGTGCCATGAACCTGCTTTAGTTCTTCTGTAATAACTACTACTGTTCTGAGCTGTGTCTGTAAACATTTGAGGGTATCAGGTTTTTTAAAGCTTTCACACTGTACTTCAGTATTGAAATATTTTGCATATGTGTGTTCAATTTATATATATGTAATGAACATGTATGTATGTAAATAGAACAGAAAAAGGATGCTGGTGAGCTGCATTTTTTGCACCCCTGATGCAGAATTTTTCCATTTTTTGCACTGTCAGTGCCCTGCCCTGGTAACTCTGTGCATGACAGAACAGTTCTCCTGACACTCACATGTCCAGTTGCTGAGATGGAGGGGTAGAGAAATGTGGGGGCCAGCAACAGTGCAGATCTCCAAGGCATATCGAGTGCCTGGTCTTAATCCTTCATAAAGTTGGCTGGAAGACTCCTTAGGCAACGAACTGTTTTGCAACACAATGAGGGGCTCCATGGTATATAATGTTGTCACATAACCAGTCCCAGCTGCCTCTTGCCAATGAGCCTGAAGCATGTAGGCGCTGCCCTGATTCAATAGATTCCCACTAGATGGGGCTATGGGATCTGAAAGGGAGAAAAAAGAACCAGAATGCTGAGCAGTTTTCTTACAGAAGATCTGGAACAATCCAAGATGGGAATCTGTGGTCTGAGGAATGGCAGAATGAAACAAAAAAGACCTCCTCACAAAGCCAGTAATGGTTGTCTGTTCTGTCATTTCGCTATTCAGATCACATTTCCATTCTCCTTCTCCTTACTAGAGTTCAGGGGAGATTATTTGGTCCCACACCTAATTGTAATTTCAAACTAGACAGATATTATCTGGCCATCTCTGTCCACCATCATCATAGCAATTGATTGGAATACAGCGGGGGCTGACAACTTATAGCCCCTTGGCTGCAATCCCTTGAGCTCCCTCCTCCTGTAACTGCCAAAAATCAAGACCACATTTTCCCATTTTGATTTTGAAAACACAAGAAAACTTAGAATATACTCTAAAATAGTTCAACATCATTTGGGGGGGGGCTTGCCTCCCATTCCACAGTACAGGTAGTCCTCAGGTTTATTTATTTATTTAATTCAATTTCTATAGCCATCCATTTCAGACAAGTGACTCTGGGCAGTGAACAATCATAAAAACAGTTAAAACCAATACTAACATAACATTAAAATTAATATGTGTGGATGGATGGATGGATGGATGGATGGATGGATGCCTGCCGAGAAAATTATAACCTTAGGTATCAATATAGTCAGGAAACAGGGCCCTGAATACACTCAGGGCCCCCAAGTGAGCAAAGGGGGAAGGAGGGCACTGGGGGGTGCAGGCAGGCGAAGGGAGGGCGTTGGTGCGTGTGAGTGAGCGAAGGGGAAGGAAGGTGCAGCGCGTGCAAAGAAAGGCCAGGGTGGGTGGGGGAGACTTACCCAAATGACTTGTGATCGCCCCTGCCGGCTTCCCCATTGACTTTGCTCGTGGGAAGCCAGCAGGGAAAGTTGCAAATGGCAATCATGTGATTGCGGGGTGCTTGGCAACCAGTCATATGTACAAATGGGTTGCCAAGCGCCCAGATTGCGATCACATGACCATGGGGGCACTGCAATGGCTGTAACTTCAGGGACCAGTCGTAAAACCATTTTTTCAGCACCATCGTAACTTCGAACAGTTGTTGAATAAATGGTCATAACTCAAAGACTATCTGTATAGCCCCACCATCCTGGAGGCCAATTTCAGAGTGGAAGACAATGTATATTCACCTCTCTCAACCAGCATCCCCCTCAAATCAAACATTCCCAGGCAGGTATTTAAGAGGTTACATTGCAATCACTTCCCTCTTTTCTTCCTGTAAGATCTAAACTTCAGCAATTACTTACAAGTCCAGGCAGAGAAGCTTTTTGCAGTTGCTTTATGGGGCCCAGCAACAGCTGTAACCCAGGCAGTATAGTGGCTTCCAGGGGCCAGATCATGAAAGATGACATATGTGCTGTTCCCCCCCGCTGATATGTTTCTGACTATAATGCTGCTGTCTCCTTTCTGCAGAATCACCAAATAGTATTCTCTTTCACCAGCTGCTGAGTTCCATGAAGCTTTCAAAGTGCTACTTCTGTCATAGTTGATCAAATTTACATTGGCTGGTTTTAGGGGGTCTATGAAAAGATGAAAGGAAGGATCAACATTAATAATAAACTACTCAGAAATAATTCTTATTAACCATGCCCAACCAGGTACCCTCCATATGTGTTGGGTCATAACTTTCATAATTCCACCAAACAATCAGTGATTGCTACTGATGATAAAAGATACACTTCAATAAACAGGGCAAGTCTTGTGTAGAATGTGAACATACATCTCCCTTATTTCACACACAGAGAGAATCCATTGTTATATAAACATTCTAAAGATCTATCAGTTGATCAATTAATCAATCAACCATAGCTCTTCAAATCCTCAACTGCTCACATACTTCCAGGTTCTCTCTCATCCCTGAAGATAAAGTAGAAGATCTACTTAGCACAGTGGAGTCCTATGATAGAAGACCACTATCAGTACCAAACAGAGGACTTGCATATTTTTCTAGACCATATCCAGCTGAATACTCAATCAGGATGGATCTTTTCTGCTCTGGATTGCTCAAACAGATAAGGATATATTTAGAACATGAATCTAATCCAATATGCAGAAAAAATGTGAAATAGTTTTAATAAAAAACATAATGGATGTAGGGGAAATACAGACTTCAAAGAAGGAAATAAACATAGTCCCTTTGCATATAAAGATTAGAAGGGGATAAAAGACTCAATTTGCAATATATTGATTTCCAGCAAAGGAAGTAAAATAACAACAACAATTCCCCTTTGAAGGTCATTCTCTCTGCTTCAGTGAGGCTGAGAGCTGTGATGGGAATAGTCTTGCTACCAGAAGCTTCAAACAAGCCACACAGATGTCACCTGAGAAGGCAGACATCTCCAATGTCCATTAATAATAATGCAAACAAAAAAACTGACTACTGAGATTACACACCTGAAAAAGTTTTAGAAAATGAGGAAGCTGAGATCCTGTGGGATTTTAAAATACAGACTAACAGATACCTGAAACACAACACATCAGACATTATCATTATTGAAAAGAAAAAAGTGTGGTTCATAGATGTAGCGATACCAGGAGATAGTCACACTGATGAGAAACAAATGGAAAAAGTAACAAAATATCAGGATTTGCAAATTCTGCAAGAAAAATATTTGAACACAGAGACAGCTTCTTAACACTAGGCAAAAAGATCTGAAGGGACCATCCGCTTTAAAAATTAAACCATCAACTGCAGAAGATAATCTGAATGAAAGTACATCCAGTTAGCTTTCTGAAATTCTAAAGTTGTGACTACATAAACAAAATGTATATAATTTACCTATACAAAAAGACAAATCTGGAGGTTCTCCTATACTAGGGAAACACGAGTATAGAACAAGCACCATAGGTCTGTTTCTATGACCAGCCTAAACATTCCACCTGTTCATACAGAGAGTATTTGCTATCCTTATGAAACAATGGTAGATAAAGCTTTTGGCCTCTTAGAATAAAAACTCTTTATTCTCACGCAGGTGAACTTCGTTCTTAATCCATCTGACTCCATAGGGCCTACCCACCTTCCAAGTATTGTAAGCACTGCTGCATACTTACATGTATAAGCAGTTATATTGGGACCCTTAACCAGGTAAGGCCCAGACACAGCCTTAACATCCAGGTGATAGGGTGTTCCTGGCTCTAAGTGCTGGAAGGTGTAGTTAGTTAGGCCTCTCCGAAGTGACACTGTCCTGCTGTCAGCAGGGGTATGCAGGTTCTGGAGAGTGAAATACAGCCATTCTGCTCCCTCTGAGTTAGTCCACGAGGCAATCAAACTGGAGCTGGAATTGTTGTTCTGCAACGTCAATGTCTTGGGAGCAGTGGGGGCTGTTGGGACAAAAGAGAGCCAGAGAGAGACATCACTCCTTAAAGGAATTCATCTTTCTTACAAACCAATGGAAACAACCAGCCTGTTCTGATGAATTCGTCTTGGGAATATGGAACTGTACTACCCTATAAAGAAATGTATAAACTAGCTGAGCCAGAGAGGTTGTTTTTAGTTCTGTCTACTCACATACTGTATAGCTTCTCTAGACCAAGATGTCCTGTGAGTGGTATGTTTCGGGTTGGTTTGTTTGGCTCGGACAAAAATGGAAGTTGGTTTAATTCTGTTGATGTTTAAACTGAACTAAGTTAAAATTAATGAAATGAAATATATTTCACTTACTTATATCTCATTAGACTCAACTGTTTCCTTCTTGTGTCATTTAACACTACGATTTGAAACAGCTCTGCATCCAAAGCTTTCAGATGTACCTCAAACTGTGTTCTTTTGCTTCAAAAGAAGTGAAAAAGATCCTGTCTTGTTTGTTGCCCAAAGAAGATGAAATAGGTATTTAGATGTCTATTTCATGAGCTTCTGATGGGTTTACCAAGTCTGGCTCAATAATGCCTACTTACTTTCTATACTCCTACCCCCAAATTATTTATGAAACATATATGAACAGTCAGGTAACAGGGGCCTGTTGGCAGAGCTGGATGGATTCTGCTGACACTTTCACCTCCATAGAACTGATTTTATTCTCTAGCCCACGGGTCAATCTACCAATTTCCCAGTACCTGTCCAGTCTCGTGCACTGGTGCTTGCTTTATAATATCCAGCCCATGTGGTGATACGGAGGGCATATTCGCTGCCTGGCAAAAGCTTTTCAAAGCGGAAAGTGGTGGTGCCTCCAGCAATGGTTGCATTCTTGACAGGAGCCTGTGAATCTATGTGGTAGAGGACCAACTGGTACCCATCTTTCCCACCTAGGGGTTCACTCCAGGAGGCCAATAACACTGAGGGGCTTTCGTGACTCAAGGTAACATCCCGCACAGGTAATGGTACTTAAAAAAAAGACATAAATTCAAACAATAACTTTGCCAATGAGAGAAGGCATCCATACTAACATGTTATACTGTTCACTGATCCTCAAGTCTATACCTGAAGCCCTCATGTTATATACACCCAAATTTTATGTGAGCGTTGAGTTTGCAGTTTGACAAAAAAGAAGAAAGCTGGACAACGAGAACCTAAGGATAATTATTGAGAAAGAAGGTACTTTCAATGCATCTAGGACTGGACAATGAAATTCTCAACCTATATGCAAATAGTCTCATGTATGGCAATCTATATGCAAATAGGCATCTTATTTTCCATTTTGTTGCCAGACATTTCAAATACTTTCTCAAAATTATCTGCAGTGTTACTCTATCTGTGTTCTCCTGCAATTTGACAATGAAAGCTCTGAATCACACTAAAAATAGGATTTGTCAGGAAAAAAAAAAATCACTGAGCAAGTTTCTGCTAATGAGCACATGCACCTTTCTGAGATTATTATAAGCCTGAAGAGCACTTGCCTATGCAACAAAATGTTCTATATAGTTTGTCTGTAACAATCACCCACATCAGATGGTCCAACAGAAAATTATAAACTACCTTTGCAATGAGTGGCTTCTACGGTTCCAATGTCTACAAAGACATTGTCAGAACGTTGCAGTGCTTATGGCACTGCCGTATGAGGAACAGTCTATTGCAAAACAATGCTGAGCTGACATTGCTGCCAACATACTGCAGATTCTGGCACTATCGCCACACAATTACATCTGTCTTCTGTGTAAGTCACATGGATGGGCTACATATCAGTGTGCCTTTGTTTATTTCCATATGCACTTGAAAATACAAATTACAGGCTAGAAAGAAAAAATAACTAGCATTTTGTTGTGTAAGATGCAAGTCTATCCAGATTTGGAGGAATAAGTTTATATTGCCTACATGAAAAATCATGAAACAGGCAGTAAAACAAACAAATTAACTTGTATGTGAGCTTTATTCTAATGTATATAATTGTTTTGAAGTACAGTATTTAAAAATTGAATGAGGTTTTAATGAAAACAGTGTTACAGCACAAAAACAACCTATCATTTTTGTCTTCCAAATTCAGATGTTTCGCTAATGAAAGGCAACAACTGAGAATGGATTATGGAATAATGACCTTTCCTCTACACATATACCTTGAAGTTTTGAACTAAGTAGCTGTGATAAATTTTCTAGGCCGCTTGTGGTAAAGTTTCTTGTATTCACATTGACTTAGACACTACTATTCATACAATTCCAAGGGATGCGCCCAGAACTTATATGATTTGATTTTGTGTGATTAGTTTTGGTTATTGTGGCTTGATGACATGACAAAACATTGAAAGTCTGAATGAAAATGCAAGAAGGCAATTCCCATATAGCCAAGTACAAATTGCTGAAAATGATCCCAAGCTATAAACTTCTTTCTTACCTGTCTGCCCAGTGATTCTCCTACTGGAATTCTGTGCACATGCGAGCAATGCAGTGATTTCAATAATATATTGTGTCCCAGGAAGCAAACCCTGAAAGCTGAAGCTGGTGGTATTGAATGCAGTTGATCCATTCTGTAGCAGAGTATTTGTGTCCAAGTCATAAAGAGCTAATGAGAAGCCCTGGGCACCTCCCAAGAAATACTCCCAGGTTAGGAAGAGGGCATTTGAATAACCCCAGTTGTTGACAGTCACATTCAATGGGTGTCCTGCAGAAGACAGAACATATGGTGCTCAGCAACTGTATTGCTTTCTATCATTAGGTGCCTTTAAATTTATTCCCAATGTTTCTTCTCAACCTGACATATACCAGTGGCACTTAATCAGTGGAACTGAGGAATCTGAGAAATTTCACCAAGACACATAGTTCATATACCAGGGTCATTGTTTCCTCACGTAATTGACATGCAACACCTTATATAAGAAATTGACTGATCACTATATCTATTTGCAACAACACAAACACAGTACTTGATTAAGTGGCTAAAGATGAATACCATAAAAGAGCCACATTTATTCCAGCTCTTTATGCTTCACATACATTTAAATTCACATTCCTAAACTATGAAATGTAAAACAGATTGACAAAGCCACATTGGTTTCCTGGTGTGGCTACATATAGATTTAGAAAAGTGAAGAAATAACTTTCTGTCATCTACAGCTCTCAGATAAAACTTGTGCATTTAAGGACAGAATCACAAAAATAAAACTGTTCAACAAAACTGGATGCCTGCTTTATCTTCATGTCCATTCACTTGCTGCAATATAATAGGATATATATATATATATATATATATATATATATAGAGAGAGAGAGAGAGAGAGAGAGAGAGAGAGAGAGAGAGAGAGATCACTCATACTGTTACTGTTTACCATTTTCTACTTTTAAACCTACATATATCTCCTAACTGAAATTAATATTTCATGCTTCTGAATAAGTGAATTCTAGTTAATGACACTCAGTTTATGCTATAGTAAATCTGCAGAAGGAAAGGTCTATAGGTATCTTGGATGATTAAATCCAGTTTAAGGAGTGATTTTATTAGAGGTTCAAGGAAGAACTTTGTTACTAATCCATGATGAAGAAGTATTTTAAGATTTTATAATTATAGGATTTGTGCTTATTTTATAGTAGAAATAAATACTGTATTTAGTTCCTTACATGCAAAAAGAAAAAGAAAAAACACTACCAAATCTCCTCTTTGCTTGCAAAGCCTGTTTTACAATCTATGCTAGTCTTATCCTTGACAGTTTCCTCTGGTAATTGCTATGTATGTGGCATGTGCTGAACTGACCTATTTGAGATTCCTGCATGCTACAATTAATGGTTGAGCAAGCATGCAGCCTGATTTAATTAATACTGACAAAAACTCAAGAAAATGTCAGCTCTGCAATCTGTGTTTTAACAGAATTTGATTTCATTTGATATTGGAAAAGAAAGAATTAACTCAAGTTTTTAAATGAGGGGCCTGCTATTGCTCCTCTCCAACACACACGCAATATGGGATGTATCCAACGGCATCTTAGTGCTAGCAAAATATATTTTTGTTTGTTCGGAGTGGAGCACCCAGTGTTTGCCGAACTACTCGGTCCACTGGAGCACAGCATGCTTCTAGAAAAGCTGATCCTGAGGGCTAGAAGACTCTCTGAAACTGGCTACAGTCACAGATTGCCCTAAATCCTATTATGGTATATTTGATTTTGGCTTAATATAGTCTGCAAAACCAGACATTGTGATCTGTAACCTGTAATTAGTGACCCAATGTGCGTATCTACAATGTGGTACCAGTGTGCACAGCCCATGAACACCTTCTTTTGTGCCTCACCTAACTTTTTTTTTAAAAAACTTAATTAAAATGAAGTAGGAAGCTTATGTACTACAAAGGAAAACACAAACTTTAAGCATAACCTATATTTCCAGTAAAGCCTTTGGGCCCCCCGTAGACCCCAGAGGCATTTCTAGAAAATAATTGTGAGTGACTGAGGCCCAGTGCTTTGTTTTGAAACTTACCACCTGCCTAGGAAAAAAAAAACAACCTAAAATGGTAGAGAACATCCTGAAAGGCTACAGGACTAGTGGGAAGCAATCTCAACTATAGTTTTGTGACTGGACATACCCATAGTGGCAACCATTTATTGGGATTATTTATAACATGCTGTCAAAATTCTAAAGTGTCCATTAAAAAAAGGAAGACGTAACATGTGTGAATCAAAGCAATGTGTGATATTGCACAGAAAACTACTGTCGGTATGGGGAACTGGAGGAAATCCCATGGTTTGCTTTAGGCCAACAGGCATATGCACAAAGTTGCCATTTGATGTAATCCAATGCCAGGATCATTTTGACTATATCTGCATGACACAATGTATCTCAAACTAGACAGCTATGGTTTATATATGTTGTGTGAATCCAGCCTCTGTATTTAATTTAGGCTTCAGTCTGTTGGGTAAACCCAGGCAATTAGATTAATTCAGCAAACCACAGTTCAGTTAATCATAGGCTAGCATATTTTGCAGCTACACTGTTTGCAAATCTTTGGTTTAAGAGAATTTTTTCAAACTTAGGTTCCCATACAGTTTGGTTCCATAGAAAGCCAGGTGAACTTGAACACTGAACGGGATGGAAGGAGAGGAAATCTTATATTCCCCAAGTCAAGCCCATTCCTCCCCTCCTCTCTTGGAAATTAAGGCAAGAAAGACGGGAAAAACCTTTCCACCTTTTGCTGACATCCTTCAATCTCTCTCTCATTCTTCCTTGGAGCTGTCTTCAGGGAAATGATTGTAGCTTTAAAAATGTGTGGACACATTATAATTTTGATGGCCCACAGTACAAGTGATTATTCCTGAAATGTTCGATCTGGGAATTCCCAGGGATGATGCATAAAAAGGCCTTACCTTTCTCATCTGATACTCCTTCTCCACCTGAAGGTTTTTGCCATTCTGTTTGATTACATCTCTCATCCTGTGTGATTAGAATACATATGATTATTTCCTATCTTTCTACTCAATTTCATCATTTAGGGTGGCTAAAAGTAAATAAAATACAAACGATGAGAAATCCTCAAAGGCCTCTTGATGAAGGAAACCTCACACCGTCAAAACTGCATCTGTACTGCGGTGAGAGATTTCTAACTTAATGAGACCCTTTCCCCATTACGACTTTCTCCATATCTAATGTAAAATATTGCCAATTCCTGGCTGGACTCTGAACGTCTTATAATGGAGAGTTCTATGGCATTCTGATGTCTCATCTGCATTACAGAGTTCTTCAGGAAATGGATAACACTAGCATGTAACAAAGAGGGGAAAATGTGTGATACCAAACCGCACAAGGTTTATGCAAGAGAGCTGCACATTTTTCTCTTTTGTCTCTACTTGCCTATGAAACTTGGTGTGCTGTTTCAGACAGAATAGATTCCTGTATGGTCAGTACCTACAGTACAGCCTGCAGCTATCAGTTAAAATTATGCCTGCCTCACACTTTGGGTTGAACAGAAAACCACACAGGCTAGTATCACCCTTTGCTGATCAGGAAGTATTCTGTTGAGCATCTCCTTAGTCACAGAGCTATTTAAAGGAGAGAAGCTGCTTCCTTCTTAGTAGAAAGCCATTTTCATTCTTTTGACTCTAGCTAAGCTGATCACACAGTACCAAGATCTGGTCACCAGCATCCAAGTTGTGCTTTCCTGGAAACCAAACTTATCAGCATGTCCAGCTAGATCCTGTTTCTTGTTCAATGGAACCACATTTGCTTCGTTCTACAGTGTGCTGCAGGTTTGTTCGGTGGTGCTCCTTTGGATCAGAGGTCAAGTTATTATACCACAGCTGCAGGGGTCCCTCTGCATACGGTTTGTTTGGTGCCCAGGAAAGGGTTGGGCCTGAGAGGCGAACATAGGGACAAGCCAGGATTAAATGCAATGCCTGCAATATCTGCAGCCTTCTGAACTTGCTTTTGCTTTTAAACAATGACAAGGAAACTCACATACTGTACATATGTATAACTGATTTCTATATTCAACCATGGCTCCAACAATATCGTTCCACCTACTGGCCAAATTGTGCCAAATATGCCCTTACCATTATTAACAAGGAATGCTGCATGATGCAGAGGCATGATTTAAGCTGGTAATCTAGTTTATACTATCTTACTAAAAATTATTATGCTAAAGGATTGATTGACCAAAAACATGATTGGGGCAGACGTCAATATCTATGGGTTGTATAGTTATGACCAGTGCACATGGAAGATTGCCCCTTGGAATGTGAGAGAAATAAATGATAAAAAGTATGGAAAATGAAATGAAGGAAGGTTGTATGTCTGTGAAACTAAGAGAAAGGAGAAGGATATAACAGATCCTAATAAAGGTGGCTTGATCTTATAGATTAGATATGATGAATAGATGCAGGGAAGTGAAAGTGCAGACTTAAATATGAATGAAAGGGCTAAAATGTATGCTAGAAAGAATGAACTTGTGTCAGGCTGTGAGTACATAAGAAAGTAGGAATCCATAGGTTGACTATAGAAGTATGTTGGCTAAGGATGTAAATATGCACACAAACATGTATAGATTTTTTATCCCACCTTTATTATTTTTTATAAATAACTTAAAGCAGCAAACATATCCAATACTCCTTACTCCTATTTTCCTCACAAGAACAACCCTGTGTGGTGAGTTGGGCTGAGAGAAAGTGACTGGCCCAAAGTCACCCAGCCAGCTTTCATGCCTAAGGCAGGACTAGAGCTCACAGTCTCCTGCTTTCTAGCCTGGTGCCTCAACCACTAGACCAAACTGGCTCTCTCATGCCATGCTGTTGGCTGAGAATCTAAATAATTTGCAGAGAGTGTTCATATGCACTGAATGATACAATAAGGATTATGGGTCTGAAAAGTAGTGCATCAAAGACTAAGGTAGTTATATTTCACAAGGAAAATGGAGTGAATGATTGCAAGTTATACATTAATTGTATAAACTAGACCAAGCAGATGAATTTGTGTACCTTGGTAGAACATTTAACTAACAAAAGAAAATGGATGGAGACATTTTAACATGTCCAAATAATGGTAGAAAGGAAATCAGTAGTATGTGGTCTGTTATGAGGAATTTGTTGAAGAAGTGAAAATTGTGTTTAAGAGTGTGCTTTTGCCTATTTTGATATACGGAAGTGAGAACTGGATATGTTAGAAGCTACATAAAAATAAGTTAAATGCAGCAGGAATGGGGGACTAGTGTATGTGGTAAAACAAGAAGAAATAGTATCAGGAATGAATGCTAAATGGCTATGGATTGAATACAAAAGTAAGTGGCCAGTGTGAAAGAAGTATTGAAATGGTTTGGTCATATAGAGAGAGGAAAAGATGACCGAACTGCAAAACAAATATATGAAGGAAAAATGAGTGGGTTGAGAGAAAGAAGAAAACCAAGAAAGTCACATTTAGATGAAGCTGATGAGATCCTCAAAAACAGAGAGGCGAGAAGCTTAAAGAAAAACAACACTGTATAAAATATTGTACTGATGGGACAGAAGCAAGGATGATTTCTAAAAATAGAAAAATGTAGAGAGGTAGGAAATAGTATTGGTATAAAATACTTTGTTACGCTTTCTTTGCTTTTGCAATCTCATTCCAATAATGTATTTGTCTTACTCTTTTCTTGCACTCTGCATAAGGGTGTTTACCCCAAAAGGAAACTGCATGAGAGGTCCTCCCTGGAACCAAGTTACAGAGCTGTACCTCTGTTTGTTTGGAATTCATCAGCTTCAGGCAGAAACATTAATAAATCCACACAGGGAGGCAAGACAATTCTCAGACGAGATAAGAATGCTAGGTTGTGAAGTGTAATAATGTAACTCCTTGCAGTATTTTCCCAAAATTCAGCAAGCAGCTCACCATAGTTTTGACCAAAATGTGCTCACACATTACAGCATGTTAAACTATAAACCGCAGTTTTCAATTCAGACCATACACATCACTTTATGATATGGCAGTTCCGTGAACCTTTGAATCAGAAAAGCTAAGTTTTATGAAGAAAATTGTGAGCAAAGGTAAGGCAGAACATTATACCAGCTCCCTTCAGTCTGGTGCTTTCTAGAGGTTTTTTTAAAATTAATTTTTAATTATTATTTTTTAATTACAAAAAAAAAAAAAAGGAAAAAATACATAAAAATGCTTTAACATAAAAGTGAAACAAATACAACCTCTGGTGTTTTCTAGAGGTTGGTGGACTGTAGCTCTCACTCCCCCCATCCAGAATGGTCAGCAACTGGGCCAGCTGGACTAATGGGTATGGCTACCCAATCCTTTGGAGGGCACCATGTTGGGGAAGGTTTGATTAGGAACTTGAGTCCAAACTGCCTCCCGTCTCTTTTTGCAGCCTTGCGTTAGCCGCAGCGGTTATATTTACACACGCATTTAACCGGGTTCACAACGTCTTAGTGCTGCACGTGTCCATTTGCCTCGTTTGTTTGGCCACACATTAATTCCCTGCCGCTGCTTACCCCGCCCCACCCGGAGAAGCCCACCCGCTCCGCCAGGAAGGACTCCAGATGAGGGATGCGCTTACCTCCCAGAGACGGGCCAGCGCGGGGGCCCAAACGAAGGGCAGGAGCGGAAGCAGCAGCAGCATCGGGTGCCCGGACAAGCTACGCAGAGGAAGAGGCGCAGCGGGAAAGTGGCCGTCCCTCGGGTCCCTTCTCCCAGAGGCTCTCCAGCTGTAGCTGCCTCTGCGGCAACAGGCTTCCCGCATTCGAGGGTGACCTCAAAGCATTGGCATGCAGGATGCCAGCGACGCCAGCACAGTCGTTGCCTGCGGCCGGCGGGTTAGGGCAAGGCTCCTCGCGAGAGACTGGGGGGGGGGGGGGGGGGGTCTGCCTGCGCCTACACGGAAACGCTCCTCTCTCTGGGTGGGGGAAGGATCTGTTGCTCCGTGTGTGTGTGCGTGTGCGTGCGCGCGATGAGAGAGAAAGAACGGCGGCGACCGCGTCCGCGAGCCTCGCCTGCAGCGGCGTTCCCCGTGTGGGCGTGCCTGCGTCTTTGGGTGTGCGTCTCTCCGAGAGGCTGCCTACGGCCGCGGGGATCTGGAGCCGGTGTGAAAGAACGAGTCTGTGGAAGCGGACCAGAATTCCTGGGGAGGGATCGCGGGAGGCTTGGCTCTTCTTGCGCCAGAGCAGTCTAGAGGGCCGAGCAGCGCAATGCAACTTCTCGAGCGAGCGGTCCGTGAGGCGCCCGGATGCCTCCTCTCCTTTTCTCTTTCTCTCGTTCCCTCTGCAGGAACGAAGCCTGGCCCTGACCCGCCGCCAGGCGTTCTGCTCTTCTCCCGGAAACGCCGAAGCAGAAGTAATGAAAGCTCGGTTGAGCTGAATCTCAAGGACGGCGAAACCTAAGCTGGGACCTATAATAGAAAAAGCTGTTAGTACCTCAAAACTTAAGTGAAAAGTAAATTGCAGTTTTTCACCCCACCCAATGAAGAATTCATAGGACTCCTTGGAGCCACGGGTAATTTTCTGGAATCTTTGGAGGACCTGAGTTATCAGGTCAGGGAAGGCTTTCGAGCCTGCTTTCACTGTTAGGTCAACCTGCTGGCAAGCTTTGCCCCTCAAATGGATTGTGCCTGTTTAGTTTGAATTAATGTTTGTTATGCTGGGGGAAAAAATTAAAAAAGGAAAAGAAAATGTTGTTACACCTTAAAGATGAACAAATGGATTACAGTAGACAGTTTGGGAAAGTGCAAACACTTCTGAGACGTGAAATGCATTGCATGAATGAACATTGCATGCAGCTGTAGATATGTTCTAAATTTTGAATCATGCACAGTAATAATCAGCTTTCACAACTTGTTTGCTTGAGAGAATGCCTTAAAGCACACACATGTACACCACAAACTCTTACTGTATATATACAAGGAGATTTTTAGGTTGACACATCCTGGGTTTCAACACCCCGGTCAGGCAGCCTACTAATCTTTCCCACTATGGTTATAAACCACACACATTAAATTCTTTCATTTTCAAACATACATTAGGAAATATCCTTGATATATGAGTATATTAGATAATCAGTGGAGTAAGTATTCTTCTGTAGGGTGTGGAGATAATTTATTTGGATTTTTTCCTTTGCTTTTAAATCTTGAATTGCAAGTATTGCTAATTTACACCCATATATTCTGAATTTAATTTGTCCACATACACTCACACAAATGTACATATCAAGAGGGGAAGTTCACCCCTGCTCTGTCAACCCCTGGAGAAGCCACTGGGGAACACAAGAATCAGGTGAGCAAGCTGCTATTATGGGAAAGAGTGTCAACTCATTGATACCACCTACCCACCTCCACCTTGCCATCCCCCAGCAGAGGAAAGGGAAGGGGACCAGCTACAGCCTGGAGAAGCTAATCTACCTCACAGGGAAAGACCTCAGGTAAAGGATGCTCACCTCAAGTAGATGTGCCATCTTGGGAGGCCAAACAAAGGGTCGGAACAGGAACAACAGTATCTAGTACCCACACAAGTTGAAGAGAGGAAGAAGTAGAGCAGGAAAAGAAGCAGCCCATTATTTTCTCCCAGAAGCTAGAAGCTATTCAAGAAAAAGGAATATTGAACCTTTCCAGTCGAAGGGACTGATTCTAGGACTTCTCAGACATTTTCTGTTGATTTCCTCTTTGCAAGATATTTGTAAGGGTATTGCAAGCCTCTCTGTTGTACCTTCTGATACTGAGGAAGGGAAGGTCTGCTTGCCAGAGGTGGAGAACATGCCTGCAAGGAAACTCTGTGTTCATTCATGCCTGACTGAAATCTAATTCCTGTTTATAGTTTTCTGGGACAATGAGAGATTACTGGGCATGCATTATGCATTAGATTTTGTGGGAATTACTCAGGAGGAATGAAAGCTTGTGTGACAGGAAAGGATCTGAGATGAAGAAACACTTTCTTAATATTCCCCAACATGAAAAGAAAGGAGGACAAGCTTTCCTCAGTACACATGTTCTTATATAATTTAGGAGGTGATGTTACCTCAGAGGTAAACAACCTATTTTGCAAGTGACGGTCCTACTTTGAAGCCTAAGTAGGGCTGATAAAAATATTTGGAAAATTGTTGCCAATAATTTTCAACTTTTTTTTAGATAAGGGATCTGCCTTATATACTTTGGAATCAATTTCTTAAATTTTATTACATCTTGGTAGGCTGTGTCAGCTCATTGTAGGTAAGACTGTGTAATAAGCTAGGGAAAGGAAACCTTCAATGTGCAAAAATGTTGATTGCATAGAACGTGCTCTAACTGACTCCCTTGCTCTCTGCTGTGTGCTTAACAAGGAAGAGAGAATTTAAAATGTATTACCCAGTTTGAGCCACTCTAAGACTATAGTCACAAACAAGATAAAATGGTGGTAGTATTGATGAGATCTTATTCTTTGATCTGCAAGGGAGGACCTTGGGTTTACCTTGCAAAAGGAACTGCTCAGACCTGGCATACGACAAATGTGGTTATGGGTGACTCCCAATGTCCATACATTGGAGCAGGGCTTTATAGGTTGATCATACTAAGATTATATGACCTAAAACCATACTTCTCTCTTACAGTCACTATTTGCAAGACACAATTACGTATCTAACATATGCAGATTCTGAAATGGTCATTCAATGTTTGTACTCAAGTTATTAATAGTTTGTTCCAAATCACCATGGAATCCACCATTCCCCCTCCCAGTGTTGGAATTTAGGTTAACTTCCAGGTGAGCTTTTAATTCTACTTGACACAACAAAGATCATTAGCTGATTTTTGTGTGACAAAAACTTCTGGAAATTTCCTCATACTACAGACTGCAATCCACTAGTTACAGTCCTTATCAGTCATTTGAAGTCTAATATCTAAATAATAATATGCTAGACAGACCAATGGTTGGACTCATTACAAAGCAGCTTCATATTCTTCCAGCTGCCAATGTGACTTTCTTGGTTAAAAAAGAAGATTCTTGCTTTTGCACATAGTCGCTCTTCTGATGTTATGCTAGTTCTGTGGGCTGACAACTTGCTTGAGCAATAATTACAGGTTTAGTGAGTTATTTTAAATCAGTAATGGCTTTTAGAAACATTCCACAGTGACTAGGAAGCAGCAGCAGTCCCTTTGTGAATAACTGATCCACTTTCCATTATTTTGATTATTTAATAAAGGAAGGACTGAAGTGTCTTCCTTGTTTAGAAATGCAAATGTTCCTGATGGAGTTGTAGAAATTTCCATAAAATCACAGAGAGCTCTGTTGGATGAGGCCAACGTTCCACTGAAAGCAACATTCTGTTTCTAACTGGCCTGTCAGATTCTTCTGGAGACCTACAAGAACATGAGAGTGATAATATCTACCAGCTGACAGTAGAAATTTCAAGTCTAATAAAAATAAGCAGTTTTTCCACATGGTATATTGTTAAATTATGGAATTCACATGCACAAGGTATAATTACAGTTATTAATCAGGATGGCTTTAAAAGAAGATTAGAGGAGAAAGCAGCTACTAGAAGTGATGGCGGTAACTCACTTCCAGGATGAGAGGAAGTTTGCTTCTGAATGTTAGTTGCTGTAGAATGGGAATGGAATGGTGCTATTGCAGTTTTGGCTTGTTTGTGGGCTTCTCATAGGCATATTTTTGGCCACTGAATGATAGACAATGTAGAACTTTGGTCTGATCTAGAAGAATTGATCATATATGCTATATTTTAACACAATATATGGTTAACTCTGCTAGACTGGAGTTTTTCAAACTTCATTTATTTGATGATATGGTTGAATATCAAACTTTTTTTAAAGCCAGCAAACTAATGTAAAGCCAGCAGTAAAGGCATAATAGCTATTTACTTTTTTTTTTTTTTTACCCACTGCAATAGAGGAACAATTGCAGGACAGTTCTACTCTTTCACACTAATTACCACAAAAATAAAAGCATTATACAACCTCATCTGCTTTCCCAATATTCCCACATTTTCACTTGACTGGATATAACTTAATAATCATATCAATAAAGCTTCCCCAGGAAATGCAGCCCATAGCAGTGCACTACAACTACAGTGGGAGGGAGGAGGATCCTGAAGCAGAATTTCAGAAGTTATTCTAAATGAATGGGAAGAGACTTAATGGTTAAATGTATAAGCCACCAGAGCCAAAAGGCAGTAGGTAGCATATAAATCTTTTAAATACACAAATAAAGCTATCAAAGCCTGAATATCTCCTAATCTGTGACCGTAAATTCCACAAGTTAAGTATGTGTTAGATGCAAAACAGATGCCTAGGGCTGGGAAAGACCTTTCTAGCCCTAGAGAACTATTTGGTTAGATGGACTGATGGCCTGTCTGAAAGTAAAGCAGCTTCATATGTTTGTTCCTGTGTATTTACTTTTGTCTGGGTATAAGCCTACAGCAAAACAACTTCACTGGATGACAAAAGGATTAGCATCACAAGAGAAGGGGGATGGTTTATAACGACTATAAGACCTGAATTAATTTTCCCTAAAATTGTTGCCTACAATGTGTTGGACATCTCCCATAATTCTCAGTCAGCTGTGCTTGAAGACCACTTGGAAGCTGCAGCTGGTCCAGAATTCAGCAACACAAGCAGTGGTGGGCAACCCGCATTATGCCCATATACTGTAGCACACCTGATCAATATGCTTTACTGATTACCAGTTGCCTTCCAGGTGCAATTCCATGTGTTGGTTGTCACTTTTAAAGGATGGGTTTATTCCATGGATGTTGTTATTTTTATGGAATTGTGGTTCTTTTAACTTTGTGAAGGTAGCCAGAGTAATTTGGAGTTTGTTAGCCTATAAATTAAATATTTAAACACATAATTTAATTAATATTATGGGTCTTTCACTTCAACCAATATGAGGGGTTCCATGTTGAGGACAGCTGCTGAGCAGCATAGAAAAAAACCTGTATGAATCATGCTAATATATTCTGTTGTGTCTTAATAATAAAAAAACGACCCTACCTAAATCCACATCTGAGTATGTATTGAAAATACTGTCTTAATTTTTTTTTTCCAGATTTTTTCATCCTGCCTTTATTATTTTTATAAATAACTTAAGGCGGCGAACAAACCTAATGCTCCTCCCTCCTCCTATTTTCCCCACAAGACCAACCCTGTGAGGTGAGTTGGACTAAGAGAGAGTGACTGGCCCAAAGTCACCCAGGCAGCTTTCATGCCTAAGGTGGGACTAGAACTCACCGTCTCCTGCTTTCTAGCCTGGTGCCTTAACCGCTAGACCAAACCAGCTCTCCCATATATTTTTAATGTTTTGATATATATTTTGATAGATATATGCATCAGTAGTACATACACATTTCATATTTATTAAGCTTCCCCTCCCCTTTTATTCCCCCGATGGCTATTTAGCTGCATCTCAAAAGGACTCTCTTTGTGGGGAGAAGCTCAATGGCCATCAACAAAGGAACTGGGTGGCTGGCTTTGCACTGGGTTTTTTTTCCTTCCAGGTGGCTTTTTCTGCTGGATAATGGGAAACAGGGAGGGAGGGGGAGGGAGGGGAGCTTCTTGCCATTACCCAAAGCAGAAGAGGGGGCCAGCTGGCTTCCGGATGGGAAGCTGTTTGGAAAGGCTGATTTCCAGGAGTCTGTGGTTGCAAAGAACCCAGCTCAGGCTTTGCATTTCTCTTGGAACTGGAATTCCTGCCAACTTTAATCTCTCCGCTAGGCAGAACTCAGTCAAAGTAGTATATAATAAAATTTCTTCCGCATAGCTAAGGCAGAGCCAAGTAGCAGGATCCAAAGTTGTTGTTTTTTTTAACAAACCATCATTGGGAAAAGTACGGATAGAAGAAAATGGAGGAAGTATTAACTGATGCATAGTTAGAATAAGAATCATTCTTCTCAGGGTTTCATGTGGGCTGTGAAAAAGGAGAGAGGAGAGGAGAGTCTGTTGGGCTGCAAGCAACTCCAGCCCAGTTCCACCAACACAAAGCCAAATTGGAATCTCTGCAGATGATGTCAGTCTTCCTGGATTTTAACTAGGGCTATGGTGTGTTGGAATTTCAACTTCCACAACTCTCAGGAGGATAGGAACACATCAGGAGGACACTGCACTGGAAAAGGCTTAGCTACACAGTACAAGATCCTTGGAGTAATAAGATTGCTCAAAGCTTTGATTATGCTGCAACTTATTTATGAAAAGTCAGTTCAGTTATATATAAGCATCTCAAAGAAATACTTGTATTATGTCAAATTAAACAAACTACAAAGCATTTTTAAAACAATGAACCAAATCATCTTACAGAGTATGACAGTATGAATGAAAAAGAAATGACACCTTGGCATGCCAGCTAGGCACTAACATGTGGACTTCTTCCATTTTAATACTCATTACCTAAAGTAGCTTACCCAGATATGATGGGATTTGATGAAATGGCCTCAGTTTAGCAAAAAGCTAAAAATTAAAGAGTGAGGCTTCTGAGGCTTCTCAGATAGAAGAAGAATTTTAAATTATAGAGAACTGGCCAAGCTCTCTAACTGAGGAAAGGCAGGTCTTGAGGGAAATAATGTCACAGTGACTTGCAATGTGAGCAAAGACTGACCTCATATGACAGAAATATTAATTGCCACAATCTGGAGCCACATAAAAAAGAAAAAAAAACACCATGCAGAAGCACACATAATATATCTGGAATGCAGCAAACGAGAGCACATGTGACTACCTATGAAGCATACATATATATTTATATCAGTGTTGTCCAAACTTGGCCACTTTAAGATGAGTGGACTTCAACTCCCAGAATTCCCTAGCCAGCCATGAATTCTGGGAGTTGAAGTCCACTCATCTTAAAGTGGCCAAGTTTGGACAACACTGATTTATATAGTATTTCAATATACTCCAGGGAGAAACAGTTAAAGCACATCCATGTAATGGCCATACGAAAAATGCTAAAATCCGTACTTTTATTATGTACAAGTGTTTAAAATCTGCAGATTTCTCCATCAGTCTTCTCCCGCTTTCCATCTTAAAACTCTGACCATTTAAACGTCAATATCATGTCAGACTTCTTTCCTCTCTTCTTCCAACAAATGTTTTTGGTATTATTTTGCCTATCTCCTCTCATTTTATCTTGTTTTACCCACATACATTGCCATCTTTGTGCCTGGAAGCAGGCACCGTCCAAATGCTCACTCTATGCCTGCTCTAAATATCCCTCTCGCCCTTTGTTGATCTGCTGTTTGTCACACTGCACACCTGCTAACTCAGGCTAATAACATGTTAAGCTCAGAACACATCCAAATCCTTTCCCTTTAGCCATTTATTAGAAAATATGAGAATACTGTATCACCCCTATCTTGCAAGAAGGCAAGATAAAGAATGTCTCTGGAGTACCTCCTGTGCAAATTAATCCACTATGCAAGCATGTCTCCTCAATCCCTCTCATATGAGGAGAGCTCAGCCAACCTGGAGCAGCAGTTCCTTAGCTGGTTAAGTGCTTCTTGTACAGTGCTTCTGCTTTAATCCCTGGAGAAAGGATGACAGACCAATGGAGCGACAATTACAGGTAGTCCCTGACTTACAACCATTCATTTAGTGACTGTTCAAAATTACAGCAGCACTGAAAAAAGTGACTTATGACCACTCCTCACACTTATGGGCACTTGGCAACCTGCATATATTTATGACAGTTGCAGCATCCTGGGATTAAGTGATTGCCATTTGCAACCTTCCCGGGGGGCTTTCAACGAGCAAAGTCAATGGGGGAAGCCAGATTCACTTCACAACTGCATGATTTGCTTAATGACCACGGCAAAAAAGGTCATAAAATCAGGCGCAACTCACTTAACAACTGCATTGCTTAGTGATGGAAGTTCCGGTCCCAATTGTGGCGGTAAGTCAAAGACTACTTGTAAAGAGCTGGAGAAGCCAACTCTTTCCCTTCTGCTCTCTGCCTTTGACTTCAGATAGAGCTGGACTCAGAATAAAGCAAGAGATTCCTCCACCCAGTGGCTGGAACATCGCCTGGAAATGGGCTGTTGAGTCATCACATTTTCCATCAAGCAGTGGAAGCCACTGCTGGGATTAGGGTATGTGCACAGAGGTGGATTGGGAATGGGAGGTGAAGATGTAGCATTAAGATATACTGTAATTAAAAACAGAATAGTCAGCAGGCAGAGATTGGTGGAGAAACGGGAACTCTGCAATCTTCTTAGGGACCTGCAAATTTTCATTGCGGGAACTGTTGTGAGTTCTTTGATGGGGAGGAGTTTGGGGAAGAGCTCTGTGCATATTTACTAGAGTTGGAGAGCATATGGAGCCTCTTGTTCATCATATGTTCCCAAACTTTGTCACCTCTAGATGTGCTGAATTCATAGTTCCTGGCTAGAATTATCAAAAGAGGATAAGGGAAGAGCAGCATGTAGTGGGGAAAAAGGAAGATAGGCTCTACATTTTGAAATTCTCCAGAATGACTGGTGACCAAATACCAAGAAAGAGTGGTTCTGTTCTTTAACAATGAGGCAGAAAAGAAAATCTGTATTTGTTGGGATTCTTTCTTTTAATATCAGCGATGCAGTGACCCTGTCCATTTTTGCACTGGTCACCACTTTCAAAAATTATTTATCAGATTGACTGCTCCTGATTCCTGTCCCAAGGCAACATTCAGCATTATACCAGTACAGAAAAGTTAGTAGGTCTATTTAGGTTTTCTGAATCTTTTTGATTCTCAGTGCCAGCCCTGATGTATACACATGGAACGGGTTAAACCAGTTTTCAGGAAGTTAGAGAACACCAGATCAATCTGTTTATAGGCCGTGTCCTGCTTCTCAGCCCCATTGGAATCAAGTTTCTCTCCAAGCCAAATAGCAGGTAGCATGCAAAACCACATGCCCAAGTTCAGCCATTACAATCAGGGTTTGGATCCTGTTAGCCTATAAAGTCTTTAGTCTTTCCCATTTCCTGCCGAAGTCCACAGGATTGTAAAACCCGCCAATGGTGAAATGTTATAAAAACAGCAAGTCAGTCCTTTCACAATCTCCCCCCCTCTCACACCCCATAATGCTTGTGCTGGCTTGGAATGATGGAGGTTGTAATCTAACATATCAGGAAGGTGCCATGCTGAAGAAGTATAGACATTTTTTCCTTCTGTGTTTTCCATCCCAAGAATATTAAATTATCTCCACAGGAAGCTGTACTTGGTTGCTCTACAAAAGAGGAATGTGTAGTCTTCCTTCATATTTGTTTCCAGTTTTGAAAGCTGGACCCTGAGAAATAGGCTACCATTTTTAAAATCACTTTCCTGGACAAGTATCTCCCCATCTGAAGTTCTGCATGGTGAGCAAACTTACACTATGCCAATCCTCACTGACCACAGCTTTTCAGAGATTGGGTTCACGTGTGTCATCCCTTTAAGGTAGACCAGACAAAGAAACAGACACTGTGTGGGCCTAAAGCTACTTTTATTAGAATGGTATAGTTGCACGTCTGAAAGAGCTTCCCCTCCTCCTTCTGTTATCTTCATGAGAACTGGGGTGGGGGAGCTGTCTGAGGCATTTTTGTAAACCACTTTATTGGCCTGGGCTCAAGCCATGTTTATCTGAAGTTGCCTTGGTAATGGATCTTTCCTCTGTTCTTCAAGGCCCTCATCTATACACTACATGTCACACTAGACCATTATTGCTGAACTGTGGTTTATTCAGACATATTGAGCCATAAATTTAGAAACCACAATGGCTAGATTTATTCAAAAAACCCCACATGCGTATCATACATGGCAAACCAGACAACCATCAAAAGCATTCCGAATGCCAAGTGTTTTTCCAGCAGCACTGCTAGCTAACTTCTAAATGGGTCACACATCCTAGAAGGGAAAGTAATTTTCCAATACAGTAGGGAGAAGTGCTCTCTAAGCCCACATGACTTACAGCAAAAGCAGAATGCACTCTTGTGAAGCAATTGTTTTGTTTACTTTTAAAATAAACTGACTTAATTTTCTGATTTGAAGTTTATATATCTGATAAAATGAAATCTCAGCCAGGTTGGACATCCCATCGAAGCAAAAATTTTGTTGTTGTTGTTCAGTTGTTAAGTCGTGTCCGACTCTTCGTGACCCCATGAACCATATTGCGCCAGGCCTTCCTATCTTTCACTGCCTCCCTGAGTTTGCTCAATTTCATGCTCATTGCTTCAGTGATGCTATCTAGCCATCTCATCCTCTGCCGTCCTCTTCTCCTTTTGCCTTCCATCTTTCCCAGCATCAGGGTCTTTTCCAAAGAGTCCTCTCTTCGCATTAGGTGACCAAGGTATCTGAGCTTGAGCTTCATTATCAATCCTTCCAATGAGCAATCAGAGTTGATTTCCTTTAAGATTGACTGGTTTGACCTCCTAGCAGTCCAGGGGACTCTTAAGAGTCTTCTCCAGCACCACAGTTCAAAGGCATCAATTCTTCGGCGTTCAGCCTTCTTTATGGTCCAGCTCTCACAGCCATACATTACTACTGGAAAAACCATAGCTTTCACTATGCGGATCTTTGTCGGCAAGGTGACGTCTCTGCTTTTTAATATGCTATCTAGGTTTGCCATAGCTTTCCTCCCAAGGAGCAAGCGTCTTTTAATTTCATGGCTGCAGTCTCCGTCTGCGGTGATCTTGGAGCCCAAATAAATGAAGTCTGTTACTGCTTCCATTTCTACCCCTTCTATTTGCCAGGGATTGATGGGTCCAGATGCCATGATCTTAGTTTTTTTAATGTTGAGTTTCAAGCCAGCTTTCACACTCTCCTCTTTCACCCTCATCAAGAGGCTCTTTAGTTCTTCTTCACTTTCTGCCATTAGGGTGGTATCGTCTGCATATCTGAGGTTATTGATGTTTCTCCCTGCAATCTTAATTCCGGCTTGTGATTCTTCCAGCCTGGCATTTCTCATGATGTACTCTGCATATAGGTTAAATAAGCAGGGTGACAGTATACAGCCTTGTCATACTCCTTTCCCTATTTTGAACCAATCGGTTGTTCCATGACCGGTTCTAACTGTTGCTTCTTGGCCCGCATACAGATTTCTCAGGAGACAGGTAAGGTGGTCTGGTATCCCCATCTCTTTAAGAATTTGCCACAGTTTGTTGTGATCCACACAATCAAAGGCTTTTGCATAGTCAATGAAGCAGAAGTAGATGCTTTTCTGGAACTCTCGTGCTTTCTCCATGATCCAGCGAATGTTGGCAATTTGATCTCTACTTCCTCTGCCTCTTCGAAACCCAGCTTGTACATCCGGTAGTTCTCGGTTCAAGTACTGCTGAAGCCTAGCTTGTAGGATTTTCAGCATAACCTTGCTAGCATGTGAAATGAGTGCAATTGTGCGATAGTTTGAGCATTCTTTGGCATTGCCCTTCTTTGGAATTGGAATGTAAACTGACCTTTTCCAATCCCGTGGCCACTGTTGCGTTTTCCAAACTTACTGGCATATTGAGTGCAGCACTTTAACAGCATCGTCTTTTAGTATTTTAAATAACTCAGCTGGAATACTGTCATCTCCACTAGCTTTGTTGTTAGCAATGCTTCCTAAGGCCCACTTGACTTCACTCTCTAGGATGTCTGGCTCAGGGTCAGTGACCACACCAGCATGGACATCAGGGACATTAAGATCTTTCTTGTATAGTTCTTCTGTGTATTCTTGCCACCTCTTCTTAATCTCTTCTGCTTCTGTTAGGTCCCTGCCTTTTTTGTCCTTTATCATGCCCATCTTTGCACTAAACGTTCCTTTGATATCTCCAATTTTCTTGAAGAGATCTCTAGTCTTCCCCATTCTATTGTTTTCTTCAATTTCTTTGCATTGTTCATTTAAGAAGGCCTTCTTATCTCTCTTTGCTATTCTCTGGAAATCTGCATTCAGTTGCTTATATCTTTCCCTTTCACCCTTGCTTTTTGCATTCCTTCTTTCCACAGCTCTTTGTAAAGCCTCATCAGACAGCCATTTTGCTTTCTTGCATTTCTTTTTCTTTGGGATGGTTTTAGTTGCTGCCTCTTGTACAATGTTACAGACCTCCGTCCATAGTTCTTCAGGCACTCTGTCTACCAAATCTAATCCTCTAAATCTATTCATCACCTTCACTGTGTACTCACATGGAATATGATCTAAGTCATACCTGAGTGGTCTAGTGGTTTTCCCTACATTCTTCAATTTAAGCCTAAATTTTGCAGTAAGAAGCTCATGATCTGAGCCACAGTCAGCTCCTGGTCTTGTTTTTGCCGTCTGTATAGAGCTTCTCCATCTTTGGCTGCAAAGTATGTAATCAATCTGGTTTCGGTATTGACCATCTGGTGATGTCCATGTGTAGAGTCGTCTCTTGTGTTGTTGGAAAAGAGTGTTTGCTATGACTAGCTTGTTCTCTTGACAGAACTCTATTAGCCTTTGCCCTGCTTCATTTTGTACTCCAAGGCCAAACTTGCCTGTTATTCCGATTACTCCTTGACTTCCTACTTTAGCATTCCAATCCCCTATGATGAAAAGGACATCTTTTTTTGGTGCTAGTTCTAGAAGGTCTTGTAGGTCTTCATAGAACCGGTCAACTTCAGCTTCTTCAGCATCAGTGGTTGGGGCATAGACTTGGATTACCGTGATGTTGAATGGTTTTCCTTGGATACGCACTGAGATCATTCTGTCGTTTTTGAGGTTGTACCCCATTACTGCCTTTCCCTCTCTCTAATTGACTATGAGTGCAACTCCATTTCTTCTAAGGGTTTCTTGCCCACAGTAGTAGATATAATGGTCACCTGAATTAAATTCACCCATTCCCATCCATTTCAATTCACTGATTCCCAAGATGTCAACGTTCAATCTTGTCATCTCATGTTTGACCACATCCAGCTTGCCTTGGTTCATGAAACTTACATTCCACGTACCTATACAATATTGTTCTTTACAGCATCGGACCTTCTTTTCGCTTCCAGATACATCCACAGCTGAACATCCTTTCGGCTTTGGCCCAGCCGCTTCACTCTTTCTGGAGCTACTTGGAATTGCCCTCCGCTCTTCCCCAGTAGCATATTGGACACCTTCCGACCTGAGGGGCTCATCTTCCGGCGTCATATCTTTTAGCCTTTTAACATTGTCCATGGGGTTTTCTTGGCAAGGATACTGGAGTGGGTTGCCATTTCCTTCTCCAGTGGACCACATTTTGTCAGAACTCTCTGTCATGACCTGTCCGTCTTGGGTGGCCCTGCACGGTATAGCTCATGGCTTCACTGAGTTACACAAGCCCCTTCGCCACGACAAGGCAGTGATCCATGAAGGGGTTAAGCAAAAATGGATACCATGATATCCTTGTTTCCAAACTACAGCACAGGAATGGTAGTAATCCCAGGGTGTAATCAATGAATGAATCTACCATTAGTCTGTATCTAATCTATTTCACGGAGCCTGTCCTGAATGTTCCTGGAATTCACCATTTATCCTTTTCCCTTTCCTCACCGCCCCCCCCCCCCCCCACACACACACACACACAAACTGAAGCAAATTTCCTCCTGGAAATTTCTGTTTTGGGAGTGCCTACCTTTTTTGCTCTTTATTCCAAGATCCACTCTGCAAGATCTTTCTCGGCTTGAACAAACAGTATTGTTAGCCTCCCATCTCTATTCTACAGTTGCACAACATAGCTAACAAGTCCCAGCTGGCCATTTGGATAGCTTGCTTAGGCTCGTCCCAATCCTCTCTCCAACAGAAAGGAAGCACTGGGGGAATTTAAAGCCTGTTCTGAAGTGATCTGCCCTATGCTATCTCCTGCTGACATATGCTTCTGCTTTGCTTCCCAGTCACCTGCCTCTGGAGTGGAAAGCATCTTCTTCCACTTTCTGGCTTCATTCTGCCTTTGTCCCTGACATCTCACTCCCCATTCCAGCCCTGCTTTCTATTCCTGCCAATCTTGTCACTTGCCAGCCCTCTGACGTAGGCCAGACTAGGAAACCAAAGTCATGCAGACTAACACTACTTTTATTATATGGTTATAGTAACAGACTCTTGCATGTCTGGATGTGCTTCCCCCCTCCCTCCCTTTATCTTTGTGAAAACTAGGGAGGATCTTATCTGAAGCACTTACTCAGATTACAGTTCTGCCCCAAACTCAGATTTCTTTTATCTGACTGTTGTCTTGGAAGTGGCTGCTCCTCCTGTTCCACAAGGTTATTCAGTCTTCTCATTATATCACTTGGCTTTGGATTTGACACAAAACTGACCCAGATTTCATGCATTGTAAAACTTTTTAATGGTAATTTTATTAAAGACTGCAATTTACAACAACAAAAACTAATACAAATTAAACAGAAAGAATAAAAAGAAAAAATAGAAGGTGCAGAAAAGAAAAAAGAAAGAAAAATAGAAAAGAAAGAAAAAAAAAGAATATAGTAAAGAAAAAGAAAAATATATAAAGAAGTGATTCCCCCCTTCATCACAAGTATAAACAATTTTAGTAACTTATCACCTTCTCTTAAAATATAACAAATGATCTCCTCTTCCCACATTCCCTCTCTTATCTGTAAACCTTATTTGCTTCATTCTGTACTAGTAAGTCAAGTCTGAGTGTTCTCCTTTAATTGTAATCTTTAGTTCCTTCCAGTTGCCCCTGTCCAGTTTTTAAAGTCTTATCTTATTATTTTTTTTAAAGAATTCACAACAAAAGCAGTTTTCTCAGGAAGTATTCTTTATAATTAATTTCAAAATCTTATTTCAAATTTATCTGGAAACTTTCTAAAAATCAAAATTTTAATCACCCTTTTGCTGTTTATTCCAGAAATTTTTTTTTAAAGTCCTTAAACTTGTATTTAAAATTTCTTCCACTAAGGATTGAAGGAAACTCACCTGGTGCTGCAAAACTTGTCAATCCAAAGGTTTCTAATAGCAGAAAATCAGTTAAGAAGCAATTTCCAAAAGTGATTAGAAAAGGAAGTATGCAAACCCAGTGTCCTTTTAAAGATGCTGACTGCAGTTTGAGCAAGATGGCTATTCCCTCATCTCCCAGAGCTCTAAACCTGCTGGACACTGCTATGTTGTGGTCTCTTTGTAAGGAGCAACTGTCTTTGCAAGGAGCAACTGTTTGGAGCACTTGTGGGCAATCTCAAGACCTCTCCTTGTCCAGAGAGGAATTATGAAGAGCCAATCTACTCATTTAGCTTTGCTTTTTGCAGACCCATCTTCAGTTTGCCATTTCTTCCCCAGAAGTCTGCATGATAAAACTTTGATAAATTCATTGAGAACTTCTTTCTTGTCTTCCTTTTCTGTCATTCTGCGATGACTCCTCCTTATCTCTCCTGCTTCTCTTTGTTGTCCTTCAGAGCAGATATGTTTTGCAAATATAGATGGATCTTAGTCCAGCCTTCTTCAGCCTGATGACTTTCAATTCAATTCTTACAACTCCCATAATTCCAAGCCTTACACCCAATAGCCATGTCTACTGATGGATACTGTTGGAACGGAGAGTGAAGGACTGTTGTCGAATTTTGATGAAGGCCACCAGGTTGGGGAAGGGTGGAATATTCCTCAAGATTTTATTTACTTAAGTATACTTTAACATCTTTTTCTCTTTTCTTTTCATGTCATGGCTGATCTGGTTCAATCTGAATTTCTGTAATGGCCAGAACTAAGTTTTTGTTTTTAGGCTGAATGAATGGTGCACTCTCCCCTTATGGACATTGGCCAATCTAATCGAGCATTTGGTGTCACACGGTGGCCAACAGCAATAACCCACTGTTGTTTCTCAGCAGCAATGAGTGAATGAGGCATATTACTTATGATTCAGGAGATAGTACAGCCTGATGCTCAAGGACTTCTTCCAGTCTTTCAGGAAAACCATCCAAACTGTCTGCCTTTACTTCAACTTTTGTCAAGAAATTCCAGAGTTTCTTCTTCTTCTCAGCAGAATTACAACCGAAACTATGGGCATAGTGCTCAGATCAACATTACCTGAGGCCAAAGCATTACCAGCTCATTCAGTACAGAAATAGCTAGAGTTCATGTCTGGCAGGTACTCGGTGAATTTCCACTGATAATTCAAGACCAAAAAAGGTTTTCTGAATTTCCATTCACAGTTTCAGCTTTTGCTAAAACACTACTTAGTAGCAATGATTGAGGCAGGATGTCCTTCCCCTTTTCTCTCTATCTCCCTTGCATCTCTTCAGCATCAGTACTTTCCTGAGCTGGGTATGTGAAGATTAATCTTCTTAACGAAACTATGCATTTTGAAAAGATTTTCCACAAGATCACTGGCTGATTTTGATTTTATTTCTTTGTCTTTTCCCTGACTATAAGAAAAGGAAGCTTTTGATACTAAATGGCACAGAAAATAAGCATGTGGAATTAAAGCTAGTGATTAGCCATTGTATCTGTATGTTTCCAGAAAGAAGTCTTTCTAATAGAAGAGAATATATGTAGCTCAGGGTTGAACTGCAGAGTTTTTGGTGGTGTCTGAGCTTGGGTGCTTACAGACATTTCATTACCCAGCTAGGTAACATCATCAGTGCAGATGAGGGTGGGGTTTGCTGCCTATTTATATATAGTAGCTTGCCCTGCCAGTTTTGGGGGTGTGGCTTCCACCTTGGTGGTTCCTTCATTGCAGTATTGTTTTCTGCCTGATTGTTTGTCTTGTGTTACTCCCTGCTTATCTGAATGTTTGCTGCTGGAGGGATGTGTTCTAGGGATGTTTATCTCGGATGAAAATTTACACAGCATTCAAAAGAGACAATAAAAAACTTAGGAAGGAAACAAAAAGAGTAGAACACATGCCATGTCATGAAAAGAGAAGAGAAATAGAAGTTAAAGTATACTTAGGTAAATATAATGTTGAGGAATACTCTGGTCTTCTCCAACCTGGTGACTTTTAGCAAAATTGGATAACAGCCCTTCACTCCCCATTCCAGAGGTGATTGTTCCATGTGTATTTGCAAAACATATCTGTAACTGCATAGGTAGACTTTCTCCAAGAATCTTTTCAATGAAGATAATCTAAAAGCAATTAACAGAAGCAGGGCAGGGACCTGCCTGGCTCCAAGGAAAATATTAGTACTTATAGGTTTACATTGCCCATGCCTATTCTAAGGTTTAAAAGGCATCTACCTATAAATTAGAATTCTGCAAATTAGAATTGTTTAAAACTGTAGGACATAAAAATAACACACTTGGAGCACTTGCTTTCATTGTATCCTCTGGAGCATCAGACAACACACAAATCTATACTGTGCATTTAACTGGACAAGGAAAGCAGTTTGGACAGCAGGGTCCCCAGAATTTGAGGCTGTGTTGTCGCAGCTGGCAACCCAGACCATGTATGTAAGAAAGGCCCTCTAAGTAGAAGGGGACCCACCACAGGCACTTAGTGAATCATTTCTCTAAGTTCTGCCAATAGCTGTCAGAACAAAATGTTTTGCAGCTAGAAGGTCCCAAGTTCAGCTTCTGGCTTTTCCAGATAGAGCTGGGAATAGTTGGAATCACAGAAAGCTGCTGCCTGTTGGTGTAGACTAGTTTTATTTCTCAATCTTGGCAATTTTAAGATGTGTGGACTTCAGCTTCCAGAATTCCCCAGCCAGCATGTTGGGAGTTGAAGTCCACACTTATTAAAGTTGCCGAGGTTGAGAAATGCTGGTGTAAATGACACTGAGTCTGCCGAATTAATGGTCAGACTTGAAACAGGACATCATGCATGCATACCTATCACACTATTCCTTTGGGGATAAGCAACATTATGCAATGTGTACAAAAGGAGTAATGCAGATCCATTTTCCATCTTAGCAAAAAAGATTAATATTTACGTGGAACAAGATATCTTCATATATTAAGATGTACAATGTACACAGCTTTTTAGTCAAGATTAAAAGGTGACTGAGGTCTTTGCTGTATATATATAAAAAGTTTTTCTCTCATATAATACTAGAAGTAGGGGCCATCCAAAGAAATTGAATAGTGGAACACTGAGGACAGTCATGAGAAGCACACACTTAACTATAGCATTCACAAAGATGTATGGATGCCCACCAACTAAAAAAGATCAGTATCCCATTCAAACCTCTCCTATCCTGAGGATTTTAGGATGCAAACCATCTGGTTACAAGAGGCAGCAAAAAGCAAGATCAGCCAAGGTAAAATAAATCTATATAGAATATAACATTGAACGCAGGGTTTAAGAGTCAGTAGGGATCAAGTCAGCAATCTTCGAATATTTGTGGCTAGCAGTCCTTGGATGTCAGAAGTTACGAGCTGGTACAGAAATATGCTTGGGATTCAGCTCAGAACTGAAATTTAAAAACGAGTTTGACAGATAAAATAGGTATCAGGAATTTATGTTGTATCTGCAAGACAAGCTGAAGAAATGGTCTGGAACATGAAAGCCAAGACAGATTGCCAAGAGATCAGTCGGAGCTGCCATTGAGATAAGCCAGATTTGATGAGGAACTGGAGAGACATCTCACTTATGGCTCAACATGTGGTGGAAGAATACCAGGAAGTAGAACTTAATAGATACAGGCAGATTATAGAAAGGTTTTGTCTTTTTCCTGCAATGCATAGGAAAAAAAAAATGCAGCCTGAGCCCTCAAGAAAGGGAAATAGATCTGTTAGATCTGGGGAAATGATGCCCTCTAGTGACAAACAAGGTTTATTACAATCATTCAAAACCAAAGGTGTACAGTCTGCACATTTCTAAGCAATTATTTTCTTTGTTCAGGATATTATTCTCAAAGTTGGGTACTTCCAAATAGAGGAATCCTGATGCTATTGTTCAAACGAGATTGCAGTTATTCCATTTTGTGTGTGTGTGTATGTGTGTGTGTATGTGTGTGTCTGTGTATGAAATGAAGAAAAGCTGGAAGAAGTACTGTACTGGAAAACCCCAGATACCGTAGTTGCAAGTGAAATATGCTCACAACGTATGAAATAAAATGGTGTTTAAGAATGCATGAATGGCTGGAGAACAATAGCATGGAAGACACTGTGTGTGTGCTGTGGACACGCGGACATCCTGAGATGATGATGCAGTTGTGCCTCTGAACATATGCATAAAATCATAGATGGAATTTAAAAAGTTGGTATAAAAATAGGCTTTGTTTTATAGACAGATTTAGCTTTGTAAAGGTTTTGTAGAGAAGTTTCAGAAGACTTGGAAGTATCATTTAGTCCCCACCCCATCCCGCACCATTACTGATTGCTGAAATGTAACCACAACATTCACAATGAGCTTCTGGTTTGACAGCACACTTCTGAGCTCTTTTGGTGTTGAACAGCTCTACCCTTTAGGGCATTTCTCCTAAAGTTTAGCCAAGATCTGCTTTTCTGCAATTTCCACCCCTTATTTTAATCCTGCCTTCTGCAGCAACAGCCAATGGGTTTCTTCTACTTTCTAAGGGTCTGCTCATCATACGTTAGAATGTGTAAATATAGAATATAGTAGAATATAAATAGTGTAGTATATAACTGATCTGAATATTCAAAAAAAGCATTACAGATACCCTGCTAAAATAGGAGGAAAAAGCACATTGAGGCTGCTTCAGGCTCGGTGTGAAATTCTTAGGGAGGAGGACAATATTTGCTCCAGGGTGCAAACTGCTTATCTCTTAGACAGGATCCCTTGTGGTAATATAGCATCTTCCAGAGTCTTCCATCATTGTACTAATATAACAGCAATGAGTTCAAGCTTTATATTGCCTATCCAGGGGATGTTAGAAGACACGATGGGCTCCTCTTCACATGACATTAACAGTTGCACAAAGATACTTCACTAACCATTTTTAAAAGACATATCCTCATGATATTACTTTCCTCTCATCCCAGCCTGCAGGGGAGGCAGCTTCAATTTGTATTAAGCTCTTTCGGTTTTTTAAAACTAGTGCTTCTCCTTGTCTTCTGACAAAAATTTGGCCATAGACACGATCTGCAATGCCTCCTTGACAATGTGGCTGATGATGGATTTTGGTTTGGACCACAGGAGGGCCTGGAGTCTGGCTTCCATGGAGGCATCTGCCCCGGTAGTGCCTGACTGGCAAACAGAAAGTGCCAATTACATTTAACATGAGCTCCTTATAAGCACAGATTTAGCACTCTTTTGAAAGAGAGATGGAATGATTTTAAATACAGGTTTAATCCAGGGTTGCACAGCAACAGGCACAAAAAAGAGCAGGCACAAAAAAAGACACACACACACACACACACACCAGTAGATTCGTCCCTACTTGGTGCTAAACATGTTGTTCAGATGCCTTTCTCTCTTCTTTCCATGGCCCTTGGTGAAGTGTTATGCACACACTCTCCTTGCTCTGCTGTGTGCACATGTGTGAAAGCAGGAGTGGACGAAGACACTACCTTTTTCACTTTGCTCACTAGACCCACGCTAAGTCTGAGAAGCTCAGACTGAGGGGAGCTTTTCTTGTGCCATTTGAATGATGGGTGACCAGGTACATTTCCATGGAGTGCAGTGTAATTGTGCCCTAATCTGAGCAGCAGTCTGGTTCTTGCTGTGCATTGAGAGGGAGGAGGCTGAAAATTGAAGGCAGACATCTTTTGGCCATCTGTATTCTTTAGCTTACAAAATATTAACACTTTTCCAGTTCACTCCCAGCAGTATAGAAATTCAAACTAATCTTACAGCTGGAAATTAAAAGAATATCCAAAATATAGCGTGCATCTAATTTTGTCATTAAAAGCTGCAAGCAGGTTGGTCTTTCTGAAATCTTGTGATCAGCTCCAGGAGAGAGCCCCCTAGTATACTTCAATTATTATCATATCTGTAGGGAAGAAAATATTGTCTGATATTATTATCAATATCTGCCACCTCTTTTTTGGAACTATCCTGGCTATTTGGGGAGTGAGTGGAGAGGTGCAAATTTAGGTCAATGCCTCCTTGCAGGAGGGGGAGTTATTAGTTAGGAAAAGCAGGATCATGTGGACCCTTTTCAATCATGGTTTAGGCTTGGGATAGAGATGGCATTGTTTGCTCTCTTGGGACCTCTGTCAGGACTTGGATAAGGGTAGTGTGCCCTTTCTCATCTTTTTGGACCTCTTGGTGATTTTCAATATCACCAACCATGGTATCTTACAGGACCATCTACAGGGGCTGGGGATTGGAGGCACTGTTTGGCAGTGGTTCCACTCCATCAGTGGAACCACTGTGATGGTGGAGAATGAAAGGTTGACTCAATGGCCTCTGTTATGTTGGGTGCTGTAGGGGCTTGTCCTCTCTCCCCTTGTCTTTAACATCTGTATGAAATTGTTGGGAGGCTTCATCTGATACTTTGGGGAAAAGTATAATCAGTATGCTGATGATACCCAACTTTATGTCATCACTCCAGGCTGAAGGAGAGATGCTGTCAACATCCTATTCTGATGTCTGGAAGTTATAACGGTCTGGATGGGAGAGAGAAAGCTGAAGCTGAGTAAGGTGGAGTTGTTATTTGTATGTTGGGGGTCTGCTAATACTAGTGTTATCTCTGGATGGGCAAACACTACCCATGAAGCAGGAGGTAAATGATTTGGGAATCCTTCTAGAATCATAGCTCCTACTTGAACAGCAGGTGGAGGCCATGACTAGAAGGCCTTTGTCTAGCTCCAGCTGGTGTTCCAATTACAACCTTGTCTGGTGCAGAAGGATATAGCTATAGTAATTCACACCCTTATTACCTTCCGGTTGGTCTACTGCAATACACCTTATATGGGGTTGTCCTTAAAGACTGCTTGGAAACTATAACACATATTAACTGGCTTTTGGTGTTGGGAGCATGTAATACATAACAGATTCTGTGGGCTCTGCATTGGTTGCCAGTTGGTTTCTGGGTACAGTTTAAAGTGCTGGCATTGACTTATAAAGCTCTTCATGGCTTGCCATCTGGGTACTTGCCTGTTCAGTCAGAATTTACCCGTCTGATTAGATCTTGTAGGGAGAAGCGGCTAATAGTCACATACTTCTGAGAGGTGAGCAGGGACGAGCTAGAAGGTACCATTTTTCCTTGGTGGTGCCAATGCTTTGGAATGTCCTTCCAAGGGAGATCAAGCTAGCCCCATTCCTGCTAATCTAGGAAAATACTGAGGTATAAGTTATAACTATCACTTTGATTGTTTGTCAGACTTCTTGTACATTGGTCTCCCCACCCCACCCCCAAATCTCTATTTTCTGGTCCAGATACAGTAGGTAGGTAGGTAGGTAGGTAGGTAGGTAGGTAGGTAGGTAGGTAGATAGATAGATAGATAGATAGATAGATAGATAGATAGATAGATAGATAGATTTTCTCTTCTGTACAATTGGCTTCTGTGTGAGTGAGCACAAGTGATTCACTATCCCACTTGACTTCAGTCTTTGGTTTGATTCTATATACTCACACCAACCAATCCACATTTGTGAAGTTCCAAGTACATTCAAGTCCATTCCCTTGATTTTTCTTTTTAAAGCAAGCTGGAATAAGGAGCTTCCATTCTGACTGATCAAACTCGGAAATGATCCCAGGAACAATAAAGGTCCCAGGACAGGCCTTGCAAAGGTACTCTTTCTCAAAGGGCTTGCAAAGACTAGCAGCAGACAACGCAGGCATGTTTTAGCCACTTCCTTTTCCAACTCCTCTGCTCTTTCTGTCATTTTCAACCGTAGTACGAATTTCACTTCCTGTTACTGGTAATTATAATCCAAATTCAAAGGAAGGTCAGGTTTCTCTCACCCCCACCCACCCCCCGCCTAGAATCTGAGTCTATAAATGTTAGCAAATTTATTCTGTGACCACATTGTATTTGATTATTGTGCCGTTGGTCAATGCTATGCAAATACTGTGAACTAATAAATTTCTATATTGCACCATTTGAATTTGTAGAAGAAAGCTGTTTTCCAATCCAGTATGAAGGCAATTTAAATGTGACTCATTTGTTTAATGCTAAGATATTTAGGAAGTCCAAGTTTCATGCATTAAGTAATATTAGAAATGCTCAGCTAATTCTTTAGAGTAAAAATTCTAAGATTAGAGAGAACATTCCCAGAAAGTAAAAGTGCTGGCTTAGGCTCCATGCAGCATTCCCAAAAGAAATAAGAGGTTCTTCACAGCTTATTTTTAGTTTTCATAAATCATCACTTTGGTGAAAAATATGCCCCTTATTCTTCTCACACTTTAATCCACACAATACCATTTCATTTGTAGAAGAAAGCTATTTTTAAATCAATTTGTGCGTGCAGCTCAGGCTGCAGTGCGGAATTGCCCTCAGTTGAGTGCATGATGGCTTATCACAGCTTCCCTAGCTATATCCTGATAGGGGATAATGGGAGCTGCAGTGCAATGTGCTTGGAGAATGCCAGGTTAGGAGAAGCTACAGTACAGTGGTTCTGCATAGAAAATATCTTAGGATCAATTTATTTGTTTGTTTACAATATTTATAGACCACCCCAATTATTCAGACTCTGGACAGTATACAAATAAGAACAATCACGCCAGGGTTATTGTGAGAGATTTCTGCATGGGGTGTCAAAAAAGTCAAGATGGCAACTATGTAATCAAAGCCCTACCCATTTTAATGTGTGTCACGTGTGACGCATATAAAAAAAGGGGATGGAGCTTTAGTGATGTGGTCACACCTGCCATCTTGGGTTTTTTGACTCCCCATGGCCATCCCAGTCATTGTTTCCCAGAGAGTTCAGTTTTGATTTTTCAAAAATACTCACTTTGGGATGTTGATTTCTTAAAAACTTCACAAGCAAGCTGCAGACAAGAAGGTAAATAATTTATATTTAAGAGCCCCAAGCATAAATTTATTCTATATGGCAGTAAATTAAGTTGAGCTATGTGGGATTTGTTTGTTGATAAATGAATTGTAGCCATAGTCTGAGAGCTGCAACCTATTTACAATGCAAGAATAACCAGTATCCAGCCAATATTATGAGTAGCAATGTAAAAATACATTTGTATACCCTTTTTCAAAGTAGGAAGTTATTAAACTCTTTCAAAGAGTTGAGTTTTCAGCATATATCAGGTGAATTTTAGAACGGCAAGCACATCAGCACTTCCAAATACATGATATATTATAGTAGTTGACTCAGCAGAATATAATCAATTAAAATGCAGGGAAAAAATGAGAGAAATAGCAGCAGCAGTGGTAGAAAGCCCTCCTTTTCCATCCTCCTCATTGTTCAGAATGGAAAAAAAAATCTTACTTCATTTCTGGCTTACAGTCACTACTAGCAGTGGCATCCTCATCAAACAAAAGTACTAATTATGGATGCGTGAGTACTAATTTCTCTTAATAGACTCTCTTCTTTTTAAAAACCATTCACTGTATTTATAACAAAATCCCAAAGTTTGGACAAACACTTTTTTTCCAGTTAGAGCTTTTAATTGTTAGGTAAAACAAAAGGTTTTATTTTACCAAGTAGCATTTTGATAATTACTAGCTATGAGTTAGAAATTTCCAGTCTCTGTTCAGAAATGTAAGGGGAGATCGTCAAAGAACAGTCTCGGCATCAGCAAACAGCTAAATGATTCCTGCCAAAAGTCCCAATATATGATTATCAAAGAGGAACATGCCTATTTCAATCTCCATTACAACTCACAGCTAATTTTAACTATACAGTGGTACCTCAAGATACGAATGCCCCACCTTACGAAAATTTCGAGATACGACCAGCTCCGGCCGCAAAAATTTACCTCGACATGCGAACTCCGCCTCAAGCTATGAACCGGATCTGCGGCCATTTGCCCTGCTGCCACGTGGTCGCGGCTTCCTGTGGGTGAGATCGCAGTAGCAAGGAGGCTTGCTCCACGAGGCAAATTTCCCCATAAGGTTTAATGTGTCAGCCGGCGTTGCACGGCTAGGAAATTCCCCAGGCGCACTTTAGTCAGTTTCACCGCTCGAGCGCTAGCGCAGAAAGAGGAAGTGCTAATGAAAGGGCCACCTGGCGCCTGCTCCCGCGGGGGAAAGCTCCTGCTCCCGGCTGTGCGCGTGACAAAAGCCTTTCCCCCGCGTGCTGATTGCTTTCACTGGGCTTTTGTCAGTGCACCAAGGGGGAAAGGCTTTTGTGGCATGCACAGCCGGGAGCAGGAGCTTCCCCCCCCGCACTGATTCCTCTTCCTCAACTCCGCACTCTTTCCTTTGTCCATAGCCCTTGGCGTGGTGCGCGCGACAAAAGCCTTTCCCCCGCGCACTCAGATTAGTGAAGAGGCGCCAGGTGGCCCTTTCATTAGCACTTCCTCTTTCTGCGCTAGGGCTCGAGTGGTGAAACTGACTAAAGCACGCCTGGGGAATTTCCTAGCCGTGCAACACATTGAACCTTATGGGGAAATTTGCTTCAGGATGCGACCAAATTCGGAGGGCGGATTAGCCGTATTTACATTGAACCTTATGGGGAAATTTGCTTCAGGATGCGACCAATTCGACTTGCGATCAGAGTCATGGAACGGACTAAATTCGTATCTTGAGGTACCACTGAATATTTAATCTGAAGAGTAGCATATTATAGTATGTGATTTGTTAATCTGCCTACAAACTGATACTTTGGAATTAATATTCTTTATCTCTGTAAAAAGTATTTATGCAGATTCAAACCCACTTCATTATGTCATTTAGCTATATATAAAAGAGTTTCATCCAGGGAATACAATACAATTTTTCATAGACGTAAGAGCTCTGGAGCCAAAGATTCATGACTTGACTTAAAAAAAAAAAAATCTTTGCTTAGCCATTGCTTTTTAAATTCAAATTTTAAGAGGCCAGAGAGAATTCTCCCATAATTTAAATATGTTACAGTCCATGAAGCATCCCCAGAATAAAATAAAATAAAAAACAGGGTAGTCTTTTCACAGCTGTTTTTTAAATTTGCAAGACAGAAAGTTTTCCTCTTTTTCTCATGCCACAATTCAGGAAGGGCTTTCCAATATTCACTTCTGTGTCCTTCTGAGACTTTCTGTAATGTTAAAGCCCAGTCAGGGTGGCTGTGAATTCCTTTTTACTGAAGGTAAATTTCTATTTGAAAATCAGTTGGAATATAGTCCTCTGTTTGAAGCTCACATTCACATTCTGGGTGAATGATAAAAATCCATGACAGAAAGCAGAAGTCATGAAATTACCCATCAACAGAGAATTTAGCAGGCAGAGAGCCATCTGCTGATAAAGTTGCCACAGATGATCATATCATACAATAATGTCATCCAAGACAGAAAGTGAAAGGTCACCATATTCTTCTTACAAGCAAATGAATCCCACAAATGAACTGATGTTTTAAGATAGTCTTTGGATGGTATGATTTGATTACTACCTCGTCCAAACCACTGCCTTCTGATCCATACTGCCTAACTCTCTGAATCCTCATCTGTCACTTGTCAGTCCTTGAATTCTAGAACCATGTTAGTAATTCAGCTTCAGCTTCATAAGTGTCCAGTATAAAACTCTGCTTTCAATTAATGCTCTTTGTCTTCAGTCCCTGTTTGTTCCTAGCCACTTGCATAGGAGGGTTTCCCAGGATCTTTAATTACTTAAATTCTTTGAACATTTTTCACTTTCATTATATATTCAGACTGAGTTGCAAACATTAATACCAAGTTTGGAAGAAAAGGTTCCCTAAAACTTCATATAATCCTCGTTAAAAATTATTTGTATGCGAATTTATTGTTTGATACATTTTCCAGCACATTTATCCGATGAATATTTTTTGCCCACATCCTTTTCTAGTTAAGCTATAACTTGTTGAAATGCCCATGCTTCATTGCTTACAGTAGAAAGAGTCCTCCTAATAATCATCTGCATTAGATGTGCATTGTGGTATGTTTCAACTGAAATTGTATTGCCCAATCGTGTTACTGTGTAATACTTGTACATGGACTTCCTGTGCTTAAATAATTCTGTGTAGAGGTGGTTTGTATTTTTCTTTTGTTTCTGGTCAATTTATTCTGCATTTTTTATGTTATCTAGATCAGCCTTTTCCAATATGGTATCTTGTAGATCTGTTCAATAACCACTTGAAGTCTTCCCAAGTATTTTACACTCAAAAATGCCGTGATTTGAAAACTGCTCCAATGAATATAAACTTTTAGGGAATTAAGCCTATCACAAAGAGTAGGGGGGATTTCAGAGGAGAGCTATTACTGCAGATTTCACAAGAATCATATAATTATGTAATCATACACATTGAAAACTGCTGCTCTGACTGCAGCAAGTAAATATACTGTGGTGGAATCCTTGGTGTTCTCTGAGCTTGGTTGTTTTCATCACCCAACTGGGTAACAGCCTCAGTGCTAGAAGGGAGTGGGGTTTGCTCTCTATATACAGTAGCTTGCCCTGTCAGTGTTGGTGGGGGTGTTGTTTTTCTTCTGGTACAGTAGTTCTTTGATTAGGCTGTTGTTTACTGCTTGATTGTTTGTCTAGTGTTAATCCTGGTGTTAATCCCTGTTTATCTGGGTGTTGATTGATGGTGAGGAGGCGTTCTGGTTTTTTTGTTTCCTTTTTTTAGCTTTTTATTGTCTCTTTTGAATGATGTGCAAATGTTGTTTATCTCTATATGCCTGATGATGGCTGACTTGTCTGAATACCAAGCTTCCAGGAATTCCCTCAAGTTTTTGGATTTAGCTTGGTCTAAGATGCTGACAGTTTCGCAGTCTGTTCATGTGTTGTGAGATTAAGGAGTTTTCATCATATCTTCTGTTAGTTGGTGTTCATGAATGCGCTCTGCTAGTCTTCTGCCTGTCTGTCCTACTTAGTGGCTGTTGTAGTCCTTACACTGTATGTTGTAATTAACTGTTTTTTTCTTTTTGGGCTATTGGGTCTTTTGGTTTACTTAAGATGTTTTGGAGGACTTTAGTTGGTTTGTGTGCTATGATGATGCCATGTGGTTATAAGAATCTGTTGGTTGTTTCTGAGATGTTTCTGATGTATGGAAGTGTTATCCTTTTTGTAGCTTATGTTGGTTGTGCTGTAGTAGGTTGAGTGGTTAGGCACTTTTTGATAAAGTTGCATGGGTATCCATTTTGTTGGAAGATGTTATATAGGTGGTCTTTTTTTTTTTCTGCTGTTCTGGGTTGCTGCAATGTGTTTGTGTTTGCCTGAATAATGTTCTTACGCAGCTACTCTTGTGGGAGGTTGGGTTGTTACTTTGGTAATGGAGCCCTTGGTTAGTGTGGGTGGTTTTCGATAGACTTGTGTTTCCAATTTGCTGTCATTTCCTCTGCTGATGTGGATATCCAGGAAGGGTAGTGTGTTGTTGTTTTCTTCTTCCCTTGTGAATTTTATTCCTTTGAAGATGTTGATTGTTTCATGTGTCTTCTCTAGTTGTTCCTTTTTTATTATGACGGTGTCATCTACATACCAGATCCATAGTTTTGGTTGTATGTGTAGAGTAGTTTCTAGATCTTGCATTACAATCTCTGCTATGAGTCCTGAGAGTGGTGATCCCATGGGTGTTCCTCTGATTTGTTGATATATTTGTCCATCAAACTGAAAATAGGTAGTCAGGCAGAGGTTGATGTGGTCCATGATTCTGGGTGTTTCAGTCTTGGTGCATTTGGTTAGGTTGGGTGTGTTGTGTAGTACTGCTGCCATGGATTTTTTTTGCTATTTCTGGGTCTATGGATCAAAAGAGTGCTGTGATATTGAATGAAACCATAATTTCATATTTATTTTTAGGTCTTTGATTTTCCAGAGGTACTGTAGTGGGGAATTGATAGAATATTTTGGAGATGTCCGAGCTTTTTTGTGAATTCTTTTGCTATGTTATATGTTGGGGTTCCTGGTAACGATACAATTGTATGGAGAGGTATGTCAGCCTCGTATATTTTTAGGCGTCCATAGAAGCGTGGGAGGATGGGTCCACTGCTTTTCATCTGCCACTGTTCTTCATTTGTGATTTGACCTTTTTTGGTTAGGTTGTTAAGGGTTCTCTTGATGAGGTTGTCTAGTTTCTGTATTGAGTTGGTGTTTAAGGTTAAATATACTACCTTTAAAGTAATTCATATTAGGCTTAAATAAGCATGAATTTAATCATGGCATCTTAGGCCAATTATTTTTCTGACATGCAGATATATAGATTAATTAGTTCTTTCTCTTGACTAGCAGCACATCCTGTGGTTATTACAGAGCCAGTTTGCAAGGGTGCACTTTCTTCCTTGCTTGTCAAAGTACCTGAAGAACTACTTCGTTAGCGTCTAGTTTCCATCACAAAGTCTCCAGACTTCCTCTGACATATATATGATTGACCTTAAGTATGTCAAATTCATTTTTGCATATTAGGTGTATTTCTGTAATATAAAGGCAATGCCTAAACAGGTAGAATGTATGAACAAGTGTCTAGCATTCTATTCCACACTAACAATATTAACATGTAACACAAATAACTATAATTTATTTGTTATTACAAATGGCAATTCTACACTTTTTAAAAAAAAAGTTAAAAAAAAAGATTATGGCTCACTCCAGCACTAAAATACTTTGCTGGGAGAAATTAAACTCGTGGACTATCAAAATACTTTGTTCACTTCTCGTAGCAATAAGATTTAAATGTTTTGTTCCAATTATTAGCCCCAAAGAATAATATATCCAATTATTAGCCCCAAAGAATAATATGGGGGGAGTCAATAGCTGACAAGTACTTCAATTTTATCTTCTGCATCACAAGTCCCTGTTATATCATAAACCTCAATAACTCTTAGTTAGAGGTTAGTATTTTTGTCAGTAGAGTGACATTGTGTTCTAGACTGCCAGAAGTACCCAAAATGAACCACTATATTCTGTATGGTTGTAAAAATAAAAGAAATATCTGATAATCCTAAAGCAAGAAGAACAGGTAGGATCTAATCCTCCAGGCAGCCTTGCAAAAGCTTGCCAAGAAGCTGAAGGTATCTGTGGAAGGAACTGTGAAGCTGTGGCCAGTATGTGTGTGGGTGGCTGTAAGGGTGGAGCAAGAGGAGGAAGTGTCAAAGAGCAGCCACCAACCTCCGAGATAAGGAATTTCCTGTATTCACTTTTCTTTTCACTCTGTACGTACATCTCCTAGAGCCACAGAGCCTGGTTGAAACTGTGGAGATGATGAAGTTGCTGGCAGCGTGAGGTGAGAGAGGATCTTATGGAAAAGGAAAGGTAGGGGAGAAAGTCTCAGTTCATGGGAAAAATTTCTTGGGAATATGAAGATGGAGGAATAAAACTGCAAAATATGGGGCAAAGAACAAACAGCACAGTATTCAAATATTCTCCCAGCCTTCATATATCTGGACCAAAGAACTACAGCAGTGTAGGGTCTCTTCTGTTCAGGGAATCTGCAAATGGCCTGAAACAAGGAGTGCCCATTTTATTCAGTGGGTTTTTGATTTTCCCCAAACAGGGCACCTCTTCAATTTGTCGGACTGAGTTGCGTACTACTCTTTTTTGTCCCTGTCCATCATTTCTAAACTGAGCCGCTATAGGGGAAACATGCCCCCTTTCCCTAATTCTGAAGGGCCCCCTGCCAAGGCTACTGTCTCACTAACTATGGATCGTGGGAATGAAAATCCAAAACTTCGGGAGAAAATGGGGGAAGGCTATTCTAAATGATGCTGGAAGTGGCTTGTTCTTGCAGATGCAGAATTCCCTTTGGCCTCTTTGGCATGTTTCAAGAACACCGAACTAACTGGCATCTTCTGAATAAGACTCTGCTGTGTCTGATTTAAATGGGGCTTGCTGTACCTCTGGGCTTGGATGATAGAAAGACAGTGAAACTCTTAGTGATGAACAATTTGCTTGAATGTTTTCTAGGTGCTTTTCTGGGGCCATGGGTTCACTGATTTGCATACCTTCTCTGCTTACTGGCCTCTCTTACCTAAGTTCAACAAATCCTTTGCTGGCACAGCCCAGTCCTGGCCAGTTCAGCATGTCAGAGAGATCATAGTTTCAGCATGCTGCATGAGCAAGCGAGGGTGAGAATGGACAAGACTACCCACAACAATCAGGAAGTTAAGAAACATGTGCGTCTGCAAGATCGGTAAGTCGGTAGGGCTCCAAATTCCATGCATAGATTCTGTGATTCTAGAAGTAAGTTAAGCACCACACTTGTTCTATTAGACAAAATTATGTTCTCCAACTCTCTGCATAGCTTTGCTTAATCTGGCCACAATAGCTGGGAATCATAGGAGTTGTAATTGAGGGCCTAAAGCTGGGGAAGGCTGACTGAATAGATTAAAATGGATGCATTTAGGGAAGAAGGCTGTCATAGATCTAACTCAAAATGCACAAAGCTATATTTGCTTCACTATGGTTTGTGGAATAGGTCTCAATTAGCTGGTTTCACACATACTACTAAGCATGGAAACCATAGTAGCTAGCTTTACACATGAACATAAATTAATCATATTGAAACATTCACTGTGTCTTATTAAAGGCCACAGTTTAATCAAGACTGAGTGGCATTCAACAGCAGGCAATTATATTTGTGGATAGGTAGAGGGGTTTTTGTTTGTTTGTTTGTTTGAATTATCACTGTATTGGCATAAACTGGCTTGACATGGGCTCTTCAGAGCTGTGGTCCTAATACCTCTGTAGCCAAAGTCCTGTGGACCTGCTGCATATTGAAGCATAGTTTCAGTGTCGTGATTGATTTGGCTTCTCTTCTTCCCAGTGAAGTTGGTGACAATCTTTCACTAAATATTAGATGAAATATTGTTGATCATTAATTAACACAGTAGTTGAAACTTCATTCCTGGCAACCCATCTAATCAGTTGGGTTACCTAATCATTCTGAAGGAGATAATGCAGCAAAGGCACAAATAGCTGGGTACTAACTCTACTTGGGAGCAGTAGAGTTGGTGCAGCCAACTCTACTGCCCCCAACCAATTGCAAGGAAGCAACCATTATCCTTGAACATTGTCTAATGTTGATATAAGGCTGAATGAATGAGAAGAAGCTGAAATTAAATCCAGATATGCTAGAGATAAAAAGCTATTGGTAAGGAGAAAACTATCTGGTGGACTGAAATGAAGCCTATTCTGGATAAGATTGCATTCCCCAGAAAGAGCAGGTTCACAGTTTGAGAGTCTTCCTTGACTACCCAGCTATTACTGGATTTGCAGTTCAGAAGTATGTTTGCACAACTTTGGCTGATGTGCTAACTTCCTGAGTGGACCTGTTGACAGTTATCCATGCCTTGGCTACTTAACTACACTGATACTTTCTACAGGGGGCTCCCTGGAAAATTGTCCAGAAATTGCAGCTGGTGCAATTGTTAACTGTGGGAATTATATGATGCCTGTACTGAAAAATCTGCACTAGCTGCCAATTCCCTACTGGATATAATTTAAGTTGTTGGTGTTGATTCTTAAAATGCTAATCAGCTTAGGGCCTGCCATGATGAAAAGGGCCAGTTATTTCAATCAGCAGGACAGGTATTTTCAAAATGCTCCTGCTGCCACAAGATCAGCTGTCTGATAGGTGGAAGAGGACCTTTTCTTGAATGCCTCATAGTTTATGAAATGCCCTCCCCAGGGTGGTGCATTTAGCCCCCACTCTTCCAGTGTTTGGAAAATATCAAAACTGCATCTTTTTCATCAGGTTTCAACTGTTAATTTCAACTGGGCTGATTTCGTTTCATATTTTGCATTATTGATGTAAGCTACCTTGTGTACTTGCATAAGCAGAAAGTGGGATATACAGTACATGAGGATGACACATGCATACCTGCGGCCACAATTCTACTTCAGCCCCTGCAGGAGGGATAAGATACTGAGGTACCTCGTGAATAAGGCTTCTGCCATCTGATAACCTTTAGGTATGTTGGACTACAGCTTTCAGAATTCCCAGCCAGTGTGGCCAGTCCCCATGCTAGCTTGCAATTATGGGAACTGTAGTCTGACAGGTCTGGAGGTTAATCAGAACACCAGATTTAAGGATGGCTATAGTAAATTACTATCCAGGCCCAAGTCTATTCTGATTCACATAAGTGCAAGAAACTCTTATGAGTGTGATTGCAACTAAAGTATTCTCTTGGGATTCATCTATATTTTGGATTGCTGCAACACAAAAACATCCCATTAACCCTTTGATGAGGACAGGTTTTAACAACCCAGGGATCATCTTCTGGTCAGCCTGCTGCTAAGGCAGAATGAAGTTGTGCTAATGCGGTTTGATAAAACTAATCTTCTCCATCCTATGCTGGTATAAGACATCCCACGCAGACATTCTAGGTTTTGGGCAGAAAGAAGCCCTTGGAGGTTATTGATTTACTGGACTACACTTGGCTCTTGCAAGTCTCCCTGCTCCTGTCCAGCTGGTGAGCTCTGAGTCTCCCTGGCCATTCTTGCTGTAGTTTCCAGAGACACCAGATACTTTACTGGCACAGACGAAGGTTGTTCAGACATACTGTAGAATATTGACCTTCTGGAAGATTGATTGCAGGTCTGCCAGAAGGTTGGTCTTCTTATTGGGGCACAAAACCAACAATCAAAGGATTATGACTTTAAGGGAGTTGTTAGTCAGCAGCTCAAGACATCTCATAATAAGTGAATTCTCACTGGCCTCACTTCTGACACCCAGTGTCCTGGTAATAGCAGGAAATGCTGCAGAGAATTTGCACAAATGACTTCAGGCATTACAGTATAGATAAATCCAATTGCTAGCAGGTCTGAAGAACAACTTCAGTGTTGTTGCATATTTGCTGGCAAAGAGGGACAGAAGATTTACATCATGTTTCAATTTACACACTGGAGGCAAATAAACAAAAACTTCAAATAATAATAGAAATGTTTGCTGCATATTTTGCCTCTATGAGGAACATTACTTTGGAGAGACATTTTTTTTCCACAACTCAAAGAGTATAGGAGAGTGTTGATTTGTTTGCTCATTTAATCAGTGTTATGGAGTTAAAAAGACTCAAGCATGTGGATTTGTAGAATTCTCTGAGTCGCTTATAAAGGAGAGGAATGAGTGTGGCATATGTTCAGCCACCCTGGAAGAGAGACTGTTGAGAGAATGTGACATGACCCTGGATCAAGCAGTAGATATAGCCAGACCCGAAGAAGACTTGATGTCTCACGTGCAACTATTGGATGTCTCTAGGAGTGAGATAGATACCTGCAAGTTAGCATAGCTTTGAAGCAGACACCGTATGGGGAGTTTCTAGGCTGCAGAAATCTGCAGATGTTCTAGCTAAATCAACAGCCAGTAGATTTCCAGTAGAGTGACAGACAGTAAGTTTACATGCAAATATTGGGAAAAAGTTCATGCCCCAAGAGATTGCTTAACATTTGGTGCTGCGTGTTAGAAATGTTCTGGCAAAAATAATTTTGCAAAAGTGTGTGCAGCAAAGCAAGTCCCAGTCAGCAGACAAAAAGATATAAATATGTTGTTTGTGGGGTCATTATATTCAGAATATCAGACATGCCAAGTAAATGGAAACAGTTGTGGCATGTCAGTATAGCTGTAGCTAGAGTACCGGTGCTGTTTAAGTTAGATATGAAGGTAATGTTTTTCCTCAACAGGTAGCAAAATCACTGCCAAGGTTGGTACCAAGGAAGCATCCCTTGGTGACCCTGGTAGTGCTTGGTGGATCATATATTAAATCAGAACTACCTGCCATTTCTCTACCTGGCGCATCAAAGTATTCAGTGGTCAAAGGCACATGCTAAATCTGTTATCTACTTGCCAGGCATGAACAAGCAGACTGAGCAATTCATAGCAGTCCACAGTCAGCTCCCCCAGCACAGCAATGCAAGAGAATCTATGCTTCCTCGTGAAATTCCTGAATTACCTTGGGTTGAAGTTGTTAAAGATCTTTGTGATAAGAAGTTTTTCTTATCTAAGTATAGATAAGTACCCTTCTAAGTACCCAGAAATACCAGACTTGGAGGATACGTTCTGTGCTAGAACTATTGCCAAGTTAAAATCTTTACAGTGGAACCTCGGTTCACGAATTTAATTCGTTCTGCGACTCTGGTCGCGACCCGAAATGGTCGCAACCGGAATCAAATTTTCCCATAAGGTTCAATGTAAATACAGTTAATCCGTTCCGACCCCAAATTTGGTCGCCAACCGATTTCTGGTCACGACCCGAGTCAAATTTCCCCATAAGGTTCAATGTAAATACGGTTAATCCGTTCTGAACCATGTTTTTTTTTAAAAAAACTGCAAAAATATGACACAAAGTACAGTACGAAGAGAGAGAAAGTTAACCTTGCTCGGGAGGGAAAATGGCCGTGCTTCCTGCTTGGAGGGAGAGTCCCCTCCCTACAGGAAGCTGCGACCACGTGACACGGGAGGGAAAATGGCCACGGTTCCTGCTTGGAGGGAGAGTCCCCTCCCCACAGGAAGCTGCGACCACATGACACGGGAGGGAAAATGGCCGCGGATCCTGTTCGTCACCCGATCTGGCATTCGCGACCGGAGGTAAATTTTTGCGGCCGGAGCTGGTCGTGACCCGAATTGTTCGTGAACAGATGTGTTCATGAACCGAGGTTCCACTGTATTTGCATGACATGGGATTGACCTTGTTTGTGACCATGTCTCTTCTGCAACTCAAGCAAGGAATTTACACACAAATGGGGCATACAGACCATCATTCTAGTCCTATTTATCCCCAGTCCAATTAGCCAGTGGAGAAAATGATTCAGATAGTGAAAATGATGCTGAAAAAAGCTCTTCTAGATGACACTGATCCACACATTGCATTTCTTCACTTGAGGAAAACAGCAGTGTTAGAGGTTCCTTTTGCTCCCTCACAGCTGTTAATGGGAAGGTTGTTGAGAACTACTGTCCCCCCTCCTGAGATTCCAAAGGGAGGACCTTCTAGTTTAGTCTCATTGCAACATTGCCAAAAGCAGCACTATGATAAAGGTGCAATTTCTCTCTCATCACTGAGGGTGGGTGAATGAATTAAACTCCAGCTTCTGTTGTTCAAAAGAGAGAGTCTTATGTAGTGGAGATTCAACAAGATAACAGATATCAGAGGAATCAAAGACATCTTAAACAAGGCCTCAGGTGAGGCCCCATAGAGGTGGTTGCATCTCCCAAAATTGGCACAGAAGGGCCAGAGGATTTGGTCCAAGATACACCACCTGGAAATAATTTATCTCAAGCTCAGACAGCTAATTTAGTTCCTGCACAGACACAAAGTGGGCAATAGTGAAGCTACCCTAAGGTTTCAGAATTATGAAACGGGTAGTGTAGTAATAAAGAATTCCACTATAGTAAAATGAATGTAATACTTAACATAAAGTTTAAAACTTAATTAAAAATGGTAGATTAGTTCCATTGAGGTATTTCCCAAAATGGGAGGATGCAGCATAAAGGATTATGCTTTTATGGAGAGCCATTGGTCAGCGGATCCTGTTAAGGCAACTGCCCCTAATAAGACTAATTTATGTCATATATATTGATGGTATCCCTTTTGGAGGTACTGACTGTTGTCTTATGTGTGGTGGTTGCCACATGTGCTCGGCTGCCTTTTTGTGAATAAAAGGATTTGTTTGCCACCCAGAGTGACTCAGCTGTGGACACTGGACCTAAGAAGGGGTCATGGGGTGGTGCTTGGCTGGCAAATGCTACATTCACAGGACTCGAGTGGTACCTCCCCTCCCCCATCATGCACAAGGCCTGATATTCGTAAAGCCATTCTCTCCTTCCAGAGGTTGGGAATCACATTCTGGTTTTTAAAAGTTCTATGCGTACAACTATCAAGAGATCAACAGTCCTAGGGCTAGAACTTTTAAAAACCACTGCATGATTTTCAACAATCAGATCAGGATTAAGCCACTGCAGTTTGGGATGCCAAGCATCCAGCACGATGCAAAACCTGAAGCTTGCTGCAAAGGGCTTCCAGAAAGACTTTGAGTGGCTTCTCTGGCAAAGCACTAAAGCTCAGAAGTCCGGTGGTGGCAATTGGCAGTTTGCTTTCCAATTGGTAGATGATGCTGGATGGGAGGGAGAAGGATGGCAGGGTTTCTGCCAATTGCTGCTCTGAAGCTAGCCTACATTACCTGTGTGCAGGCAGTAACACTAGTCTGCCCTATTGCTGAATCATGGTGAGGGAGGCTGCAGGGGCAGCACTTCTCATACTGACATGCTTTCCTCCTGACTTAGGGACAGGAGGAAAGCCTATTACCGTGGACTTGAGGAAGAGCTATTGGTGTTCCATAGTATAAAATGTGATAAATGGATGTGGTCAATAGAGATAGGGCTAAATACTGATCCAAGGCAGATAAATTATTCTGCCAAAAACAATTCTTCTTACTTATTAGTAAAAGTACATCTCCACTCATTCAGAAAACAACTACTTGCCATATTTGTGTGATACTCATCACAACAACCTCATTCTGCCAGCATAGGCACTCTGCTGCTATAGCATAGGCTGTTTTCTCTAGTTTGATGGTTTGTAACTTCAGGCTTCTTTATCTTTCAGAAGGGGCTCCAATGTGTCACTGGTATTGGACATGAGTTCCCTGAGCAACACTGAACCCATTTTGCAAGTCTCTACCCCTAGAGATGTCACAGTGCAGTTTTTGAACACTGCCAGTCATGTCCTAACACAGAAGATGCTCCAGGAATGGAGCTGCAGTCTGGAAGAGCTTCAAGAGGAGTTTGCGGTGAGATTCTCAAAACTGCCTACCAAGTGCCTGATTCCAGACTAAGCTCCTCCAGTAGCTCAAATCCTTGCTGCTCCCTCTATGTCATTCCCTGTATGAGTGGCAGGAGCAGGAGCAAGTGGCAGGAGCAAACAGCTGTTTTCCTGGGGCTAGAGAGGGCTGGTAGAGAGGTATGAGAACTGTGGCTCTCCCTTGGGCATCTGCAGAAGCTTCCTGCTTTTGTCAAAATGATGAGAGAACTATTACATTGTTGTGCTGCAAGGACCACTCTTTTAGGGCATGTGTGCAACGTCCTGATGCACATACAAAAGGGCCAGGGCTTGCAGCATGATGGAGCAATGCTGCTTTTGCCATTCCAACCCCCCTTTACCAACCCCCATGGATGCTGCTGGGCCCTCCAAATGTATCATGTATAGGTGACACTGGGAGCTAGGAATGCTGATTATGTCAGAAACCAACTACCACTTAGTACCTAGCTCGAGTAGTGTAAAGCAATGTCTTTAAGCCATGGGAAATGTAGGAAAAGGAAATACTGGATTGAACTGCAGTACATACAAAAAGGAATTGCATTCTTATATTCACAGAGGACAATCAACTGCTTAATGTGGCTTCATCCTAGTACACAGTAAAGATTACTGTCTAGCTGCATTGAGCTGAGAATCTGAGTAGGTTGTTGTTGTTTTGTCCCTGCCTCCTTTTTTCAGTGGAATACTGGCATGGCACTCAGAGGCCAAGTTTGACTTTAATATTATTGTCCTGATTTATACTGAGGCTGAATCAGGCTGAATCAGACTGAATAAGATGCTGAATCAAGCTGAATTGGGCTGAATCAGATGCTGCTATCTAAGATCCATGGCCATGGACCTTAGATAGCAGCATCTGAGCAGAGCAGTAACCCTGAGTTATAAATTCTTCCCCGTCTCCTTTATACAGAGCTGTACTTACTGGGAAGGTGGGACTGGGAAATGAATTTAGTAATTACCTTTGTCTACTTGAGAAGATAAAAGGCACTGATGGTCTTGTTTCCAACTACCTGGGTACCCTTCAGAAAGGAAAGTAATTCAGCAATTCCTCCTCTTCTCCTTAACAGAAAATCCCCTCAAACTTCATCAGTCCAGAAGAATTCAACATTCCTGGACGGGCAGCAAAGGATAGATACAGATCCATCCTACCAAGTATGTTTAATTTGCAATCATCTTTGAACAGGAAGAGACTGGGATTGGGAAAGGAAAACAACGTCTGTACACTACATTCCCACTTGAGTTTTGGCTCCAGATTTATATTGCACAATATACTGTAGGGCATGCCTTCTGCAATATTGGCAGTCCTGTGTTTTCTGTAGGATCTTATGTCAAGTCTTTTGAGGATGCCTGGCTCAAATTCTGATGCTGTCATTGACTGAGAGTCAGTGTTTTTATGACCAGATGATATAATTCCTATTTTAGAATATATATTTCAGAAAATATATGACAAAAAGCATATACTCAGTGGGATAGGCATTTTGAGACCCTTGGCGGGGGTCTATATATCATACAGGGTGGGAAGTCTGGGGTGTTAGTCCAAACACTTCTGGAGAGTGCTCAGTTGGACAAGCTGAATGTAGAGTAATGAACTGAAGAAACCTACCACACATGGAACATCACTGTAGAACATGGCATAGTTACAATGATTACTTCTGGATGGAGAACCTCTAACACTACCAGTAAAAATAAATTAGGTAGCTATTAGCCGGAGTCACCCACTGGGGGAGATGGGCGGCATACAAATTTAATCAATGAATGAATCAATCATCTTCCATCCCTTGGGTATGAAACATAGAAGAAATGGTGGGAAAACATGGGAAGGTTCTAAGTAATAGAAGACAGTATATTCAAGCACCCCAGTAAAATTCCATGAATGAGGTGGAGTGATTGCACAGTAAAATTTTCATCTGGAATCACACTTTCTCTCTAATGAAATGTCTCATAGAACTGGAAAAAAAGAAAGAAAGAAAAGGTTAATCCCATCTAGAATGCCTTGAAGTAGAATGGTGAAAATTGAAATATAAATATAATAAAGCAATAGTTTTCATACTCAAATATATTTGAGCCTTGTGTTTTATTTTTGACCCATGTTGTAGCTTCTTCCCTTTCAGTTCCAGGGTTTCAACAATTATTTATTGCCCTGAGAAGCACTGAATGCTTAAAACCATTATAAGTTATAGAAAACCTGTCCCTACCACAATCCTCTCAAGATAATTTGAACTTCAGCTCCCATTATCCCCAGGCTTGGCTGGGTGGAAGTTATGTGAGATAAAGTCCAAGATACCTAGAGGAGCGAAGGCTGGGGAAGGCTGCTTTTGAAGCTGTGATATGGTAAAATGCAAAAAATCCTACAGATGTATAAGATTTTCTTGTGGATGCTGCCTTTCTTGCACAAGGCTGTGAAGGAGAAAGTAATTCAGTGCTAATGGAGTGAATAAAATTTCCAGTGGGGCCACTTTGTTGTGGGATGAGGTTTAGGGGAAATAAGATAACAATTCTAAATTCTTACTTCTGAGTGGAACTATAAAAGCTCTAGGTATCAGGAAAAAAACCTGGCCAGGTTCAGCCAGGCATTTAACTACACTTGTGTTCCTGGGCTTATGGTTTTTGTTGTTGTTGTCATCCTTGTTTTAAAATATAGGGTTTTAAAATCCTTTTTTATACTCCTGTTTTGAGATTATTATATTTATAATGAAAAGTGGGTGATACATTTCATAAATAAATAAATGCACACATCAAGGCTGGCATAACTGATCAGAAGGGACACAAGGGCACAAAAACAAGATGAGTTTCAAAGCCATCTTTCTGTGGAATAGTTTGACCTACCTGTGACTTGATAGAAGATGCTATATTAAGCCCTTAGCTGCCTCATCTAACTAAAATATTCCTCTAGATCCCCAGAGTCGTGTCTGTCTCAAGAGTGTCAACATTCAAGAAGAGTCGTCTTACATAAATGCAAATTACATTCGGGTGAGCCAGGGTTATCTGGAGGTGAGTGTACCAAAGATGGTGGCTGTGGTGTGTCTTGTTCATAGTTGTTATTTCCCTCCCATTGTCTAGGGTTATGCTGGGCAGAAGAAGGCCTATATTGCCACACAGGGACCCATGCTAAATACAGTCAATGACTTCTGGACAATGGTGTGGCAAGAAGAAACTCCACTCATAGTTATGCTCACCAAACTCAAAGAAAGGAAAGAGGTATTGTTACACATACATATATCAATTCTGATTAATGAGAAGTTTCAAAGTTTCCAGTGTTTATCCAGGGTTCTGTGTCCTTTGGAAGAAATTGCTGGAGATCAGTGCCATTGCTATGGTACAACATCTGTACGCAGACATATGCAAGTTAAGCAAAATATGCAGAAACCTAATAAAGGATAAGCATCTATAGCCACAGTAATGTCATGGTGTACTGTGGCTATAGATCCCACCTCCCACCCTTCATTAGATTTCTAGAGTGCTATGGGATTTTCTGCAGGATTTCAGTTTCAAGATCTGCAGAACACTTTGTGACATTCTGGATTATTTTTTCTCATGGAGCAACAAGGCTATCTTTACTTTTTAAAATGTAGCAGGAATTGGATGAATTGCTTACACACTGTCCTTTAACTCAGAGATTCTGAAACTCCACTCCCAGGCCAGATCTGCCTCACTAAATATCCCCTTCTGGCCTGTGGGCTTATACAAAGCAGCCTTTCTGCCCCTCTAAAGCTCTACACTTTGCATCTCCTCACTGATCAGCTGCCATTTCAAAGTCCTGGTCATACTTTGAAGTTGCTTTCCTAATTCTTCTTCTTCCTTTTCCCAGTCCCTAGTGCTTTGCTTTTCCCTTAGTTTTCAACTAATGACTCCTAGGGCACAGCTGCTACAAAGCACTCTGGGCATTTTATAGTGGCTTCTCCTTGGTAGATAGATGATACTTCTGGATGGAACTTTGAAAGGTGATGGATGGAGGCTTCAGGAAGGAGCTTTGGCATCACCTACTGATGTTATTCAGCTGCAGGAAGAGTTTGGGAAACAATCAGACTTATTGCTAAACAAGGGCCCTTGTTTAGCAGATGTGCTAACAACCAAGGAGCTTATCACCTGGCAAATATACAGAGGCTTGTGGTCTTATTATTTCTGGAGGCTTTGTTGGCTGGCATAAATCTTTGCAGACCTTGCGGTGGCAAGAGAGTATAAATAGCTACATCTCAAGTGTATTTTTTTTTAACTCCAAGATTTTCCTAAGCCTCTTCTTTCCATAAGGAAGCTTTAGAAAATGCACTGAAAACTCACACACAGGATTTCTGCACCTTATCTAGCTTGCCGCTGTTTGCTTTGTAGAACCACTCCTGCAGCCCATCTACTATGCCTCTTAAATTATTAAGAGAACTTTGGGGAGTAGGTCTGTGAATGTTGGTTCTACTTTTCCCTTTGCTTTTGGGATTTAGAGTCAAACACTTGGTTGACACTTTTATGGATGAGGATCCTTACCTTTATAATTTCAGAAATGTATCTGTTATTGGCCTGAAACAGAAGCATCCTACGGACCATTTACAATTCAAGTCCAAGACATCTGTGAATGTGATGACTACACCATTCGTAGTTTTTCCCTGCAGGTATTAATTTCTTGTTGATGAAGCTGGAGAGCTCTGGCAAGATGATTTTTCTGCACAGTTCCCTTCCCCCCCTCCAAATTCTCTATGCAAATACCTCTCAAAACCTGACCCTTAAATTAAACTGCTTTGCATTTTCTCTCCCTTTTGCTTATGAAGTTTATTTTGAATTATTTTTCATGATTGTTGCTTTGAGATTTATTTTTATTATATTTTTCTATTTTAAAAATTATTATTCATTTGGGATTTTTATTATTGTTGTCAGAAGGTAGATTTAAAAAAATAAAAATAAAACCTATAAAGTCTGTATCAAAATAAAGCAGTACAGTTTACTTGTTCACTGTTTCAGCCGATCAGCCACACATTTTCAAGAAAATCCATCCCAGGCCCACTGAAAATGACCAGGTCTCATTTGATGATTCTTGGAGGGCTTTTTTTTTGCCCCCCTAAATGTTTTTAAATACTTTTTTTCCCCCTAATTTTCTCCATGCCTTGATTTTTCCCCCAGGTTCCCTTTGTCTCCTTCCTGTATGTGGATGGTGCCATTCTGGCTGTATAAGGAATTCCTTTCAGATACCTGTTAGTGTATATGAATAGACTGTGCCACAAAATGTTGCAGTCTGGAATATTTCTGTTTAATTCTCTACTTGTAGACAGAATATTCCCTTTCATTTTTCATCCCACTTACTTTTCATTCCATCTATAATCATCAATGACCATTTCATTGGGCATTTCCCCATCTCACTTAGTTGTCATTAGGCTACCATGAAGAAGGGAGGTGTTTTCCCCTCAGGATTTTTGTCTCCTTAAAGATGTTGGTATAGCTATAAGTTTGGGAGTCCCAATAAGCACCCTGATAATTTCTCTGTTGGGTAGATGCAGCCACTCATAGGTGAATGGTAGAAACAGTAGAAGTAATGCTATCTTCTATTTCATCATGATTCCCAGTTCAAAGATGAATGTCGCACTGTGAAACATATTGTCTTCTCATCCTGGCCAGACCAGAGGACACCAGAATCAGCCAAGATGCTCTTGCATTTGATTTTTGAGGTGGAGAAAATTCTGCAGGCTGCACAAAACACGGGACCAATTGTTGTGCACTGTAGGTGAGAAATTCTTCTTATAGCTCCATAGTGTTGGAGGATGCTCAAGGGTCCTCGTTTTGAACATAGACCTGAAATCTCCATTCTGAATGGATGCAGCTACAGATGTGGTAAACGCTTCTCTCGCTAAAATACTTGCAGACAGTGGTGAAACTGGCAAAGTGTATTTTCCAGAAGTCACTAGGTTTCAGTGTATAAGAAATGGAATTCAGAAAAATGACTTGATTGGAGGGGGATGGACAGATTTCTGCACCCTTCTCCCAAAATCTAGAGAAGAACTCCTTCATAACCCCAAAGCGGCAACCTGACATAAATTTGTTGTTCTATTTAGTGCAGGCATTGGGCGGACAGGCTGCTTTATTGCTACCCAGATCGGATGCCAGCAACTAAAGGACAAAGGAGAAGTAGATATTTTGGGAATTGTCTGCCAGCTACGCATAGACAGGTATGGATGAAGTGCAGTATATAGACCAAGTTCCGAGAGTATTTTATGAAAAACTGAAGCAGTTGTGGTTTCTGGTGGCCCTCTGTTGTGGCTATCTAGCTTAACTTTTTGTTTTGTTCATAGTATCCACTTAACAATATTCTCTAAGCAAGTTGAATATATCAAAACTTCTACAACATGCCATAGTACATACTTTGAAGCTATCTGGTGGCATCTTGATAAATGTAGAGTTTCTTAAGCTGAAAATTTGATAATACGAAAGTAATTAAATTAGTTGGTACAGTATTCAAACAAAATCACAACAGCCATTAATGCTTTGATAACAAGACAGTTTATGGTTGGATGTGTGTCCCAGGCATGTTTGTAAGAAGCAGAATAATGTCCACAGTTTGGTACAGTGCCAAGAGAAATGCCTGCAAATCTTTACATATCAAATACTAGAAGACATTAAAGAATGCACTCTTTCATTCTACATTGGGCGATGGTGTGTTAAAGGTCCAGCCAGACATCCAGGTTAATTTATTATCCTTTATTCTGTGACCCAAAAGAAAAGTATGCCAGCATAAATTGCACTGTCTCTATTTTCCCTCAGTAATAAGGCTGGTGAGCGATGCTGTCCTTACGGTTTGAATGCAGGACAAGTAAGGAGAGCACCTGGTACTATGCATCGCCATGCATCCATACCCACCATACATCACCTGTCATCAGGAAAAACCACCATCACTCTCCTTAACATGAGATAGAGTACGGATGGGCAAATGTAGATAGGTGCTTAGAATGGCTGGTTTAACCACCTTTCAACTTGCCTGGCTAACCTCTGTACCTGTCAACCTATTTCTAAACATGGTTCTTATGCTCTTCTGAAAGAGTACTAAACTCATGTCCCCAGATAGTCTTCCTGTTAGGTCACTGGTGCAAAGGGACATGATGAAGCATGAGGGAGTAACTGGTAGCAATCAAGCTTGGTCCTTGACTAGGACTGCAAGGGAATGGCATTAAGTGGCTATTGTGAGCAGCACCCAGAAGTAGCTAATGGAATAGCAAAACAGCAAAGGAGAAGGTAAATACTGCCATCTCATCCCAAAGTAATAAAAATAGTAAAAAAAATACAGCCATGCAATCCCACTTCTCAGCGGAAGCCGCGGAAAACCTGTATTGCATAGATGGCAGAAGATGGCTTTCTCTCCTGGTGTAAATGGACCTTCTGAGCACCACAGGAATAGCTGACTCTTGAGAGGGTAGTCCTTTTTTTAAAACACAGGTCTAGCACTCTTTTGTAAGAGTATTAAAACTGCTTTGGAATGTACAGTCAGATATTATGTAGGCAGATGCCTCTATGGATGCCAGGTGATTGGTTGGGTTGTAGTCCAAACTAAAAGGGTCGTTGAGGGCAGAGCTCAGTAAAGACTAAAGTGGCCAAAAGGAGCTGGATAAATGTCATCAGCAACATGATCGATGAAGCATGCTAGATAATGCACACAGCAAAAATTGAGTCAAGGGAAGATGGAAAGCCCTAATATTGAAACAGTTAAAGACTACTGTATTTCAATCTGCCTCAGCTATGGATTGGAAATGAAACAAGGCAAAGACATGGGGGCAACTTTTCTTCAAGACCCCATTGCTGTTGCTTCCTAGCACTGTCTCAAGCAGACTTTGCAGTGACACTGCTCCCTCTTTCCCATAACATGGGCCACAAGTACTGAATACTGTACTTACTATTTGCAATCAAACTAGAAATAACACACTTACCACTGCCACCTTTGTGCACATCAAAGGATTTACTCACCTTGCAATAAGTTCTGATTAGCTTTGGTTAATATTCCATTTTTCTTTTCTTAGGAAGTTTGAATTATCACCAGCAATAAGCTATTCTTTAGGGAATTTCTATACCTCCTTAGAAAACTTTTAGTTACCAATTAAGTTTAATTTAACAACTTTTCTGGTAGGAGGTCCCAACACTGGAAAATATAAGCATTTAGCTAAAAGGCTTGTGTAATTAGATATCTTCAGTATCTAAGTAAGTGTTGTTCTATGGTATGACTAAAATACATGCAAGAAACAATAGAAAATAAACTATAACACCTATAAACAGTATTACAAATAGCCAAGCAATATGACTTTACAAGGAATACAGAGAATATTGCCTATCCAGTAAGATTTTTTAAGATAGTTCCTGATGTCTTATATATAAAATAAACAGATCATGTCAACTCTTCACTTTGCTCTTCCAGGGATTATTAAAGGCTTTATCTAAGTTACACTCAATAGTCATATTAATAAGCCTTGAATGAAGGATGATTTTGACCTGATAAAAATTCTCAGCAATTCTAACTTTAATGATGCTTCCTGGTCTTTACTAGTGCCATTTTAGTTTGATTCAATAAGTTTTAAACGTCTTCATCATGGTTTTCAGTCCTCATTATTTAACACATAGATGTTCTATTTTACTGTACAAGATTTGTTGCAATTTCTTGAACAGGCACTTGCATCTGAATTGTTTTGCAAAGTGCATGTAATTCTCAGTCTGCTTTGTAAGGTGCTCTGCTGTAGTCTACATAGACTGTAAATGATCTAAGATTCCCACTGTTTGCAAAACAAATTTATTGTTCTTCCCAGTGCCTGTACATTTAAATAGATTTTCTTTGCATTACAGAGGTGGAATGATACAAACCAGTGAACAATACCAGTTTATCCATCATACACTTGCCATGTATGCCTCACAGCTTCCTGAGTTCACAGACAACTAATCCATCATCATTATCCAGTAGCAAGAGGAACTGTTTATAACTTGATACTTTGCTTGGAAGAGTCTTTTTCTGATAGCAAGATAGTGAAATATTTATATTTCAACCACTTGAAATATATAGCTCATACAAGAACTATTTGGTTGTTGGTTTCATATAAAGGGAATTTACTTTAGCTGGATGTAGACTTTTAATTTCATTTCTTTAATGTTTTGAACTTCCTGTGTAACTTTTGTAAAAATAATTTTCATTTCAAGTCTATTAAAATACTGTTCTGTTAACCATCTAGAATATATATCTGATATTTAAAATTACTGATCCCAAAGCAACTAAAATTTAGACCCAATGGATTAATCTTATTGCAAAAAGTAAAGAGGTTGCATTTTGAAGCAACGGAAAGCTGGCTTCAGCTGTCAAGATTATTCTGTCTCAATATTTCTAATTTGAAAAAGCCTTTGCTGGACCTAACCGTACTAGACAATTTTCGTTCAGTCTAAAACTTCAGCTTTTTGAAAAGGTGGTTGGGCTATGGCTACAGAAGCCCTGGAAGAAACTGATTATCTAGACCTCCTTCAGTCAGGTTTCAGTGTGGGACAGAGTGCTAAAAGAATATTGGTCATGTTTGTTGATGCCTGGGGTAGCCAGGATGGGGATACTGCAGCCAAACTGGTTCTTGGTGGGTTTTGATGCTGTCACCCATAGTTTCCTTCAGGCTTACTTGCAGGGATGAAGAGTAGGGGCATTGTGTTACAATAATTCTCCTCCTTTTTCTGTGGTCAGGTCCAGTTGGTGTTGATGGAAGGGGGGAGGGATCAAGTCTGTGGCCCCAAATGTGTGTGGGGGCTCAAGACTATCACTTCTTTAACATCTAAATAAGGCTGTTGGGTGAGGTCAAGCATCAGTTTGGAGTCAGCTATCCAGCTATACATCTCAATCTCAGGTTGACCAGGTGATGCCATCAAGGTCTTTTCCTAGTGTCTGGAGGCTGTGGATGTTCTGGATGGGGAGCAAAAAGTTCAAGCTTGATCCTGACAAGAATGAGCGGTTATGGGCTTTGGATCCCCTGGGACCAGGGACATTCCATCTTTAGTCCTGAATAAGGTTGTAGTTCAGAACTGGTGCATAATATGGGGGTTTTCTTGGAGTCACAGCTCCTGCCTGAGGAGCAGGTAGCAGCTATGGCTAAGAGGGCCTTTGCACAAATCTGTCTTGTGTGCCAATTGCACCCCTACCTGGACCAGATAGTCCTTCAGTCACTTTATCATCTCATATATGGACTCTTGTAATGCAGTCTACATAGGGCTGTCCTTGAGAAATACTCAGCACCTGGTCCAGAATGCATCACTATGGGCAATTATGGGTATGTCACATCATGCCCGTGTAACACCTTTGCTTTGTGAGCTAGGTTACCATAGGCCTCCAGATACAATACATGGTGCTGGTTATCCTGTATGTTCCAGGTCCATTAAGTGGTATCATGTAGTGAAATTAAGAAATATGCCTTTCTGTCACAGCACCTGCCCTCCGGAACAGCATTTCTCCTGAGACTTGTCTGTTCCTCACCCTGTCTGTGTTTAAAGAAGCCCTTAAAATTTGGCTCTTCCCCCAGGTCTTGGGTTAGACTGGGTTGCAGGTCCTGTGGGTTGTATTATTTTCAAATGAATAGTCTTCCTTTCTCCAGATGCCTGCGATTTTATTTTTATTTTTTATAATTATTTCATTATTATATGCTGCCCAGAGTTGCTATAGAGTTAGGTGGCCTTATACATTTAATTAATTAATTAATTGATTAATTGGTTTGTATTCAGTCATAACATACCGACTGATTTAAGTAAGATGCTTTACATGAGAAAGTGAATCCTCCATGGAAATACATGCAATGACATTTAAATGTAGTTAACTTGTAAAATATTCAGTCTGTAAGCATTAACACACAATAGGTTTGTTGAATGTACTACTGGCCTGCTAATGTTATATTCAAATGGATGAGTACACAAAGTAAGCATATTGTATATGCCTAGGTGAAGATGGAAAACTTATAAGATATTTCTCTCCATTCCGTTTTATATAAATTAGATGCTCTGTAACTAATCAGCTAGGCCTAAGATACATAGGAAGTTGCCTTAAAATAAGGGAAAATGCTAATCCCATTTGCTCAGCATTGGTAATATTACCTGAAATGTAGACTCCAACTTTCCCAGCCATATTTTCATAAGTATCCAGTAAAAACCACAGTAACATTTTACAAGTCATGTCATCATGCAAATGTTGCAGATTATGTACAGTAGTTTATATCATTTGCACAGTGATATTATGGTGTGAATGATATCACTTGCATTCATTGCACACACCTAGCCATATCTGGAGGGCTTATGCATGCAGAATAAATGTTCTACCTCTGAATTGTGTTTTTTATTATGTTTTCTATCATAGTGGAAAAAGTAAACCATGTTTGCTAAAAGAACTAAAGTTGTGCTGTATCCTTTCTAATCTTTCCCACCAAGGCCAGCGACCTAAGTATAATAAATATTTTGCATGCGTGAATCTTAAACATTCCAGTTTAAAGCATAAAAATGTAGTCACTCACTTCTCTTTATCTGAAGAATGTACTAAGGAAATTATCCTTCAACCTCATCAAACTGAAGAGCCATCAGAAAAGAGAACTAAGTTAATTGTGACTGAAATATTTTCTTACCACTTTTGCATGTGGTATTTTCCTGAATGTGCATTTTCCTGAAATTTATCCTAAAACGAAGCTATGTGTTGTCAGCTGCAAGAATTCATATGGCTTTGGAAATGTATTTTTAATGCTTATTTTTCTTTGAATTTAGGAGCAGTTACCAGTAACAGTGGTTATCTTATGCTGATCATGCATAAAAGCAGCACATTTCAATATACATACTGCTTAGAGAAGATATTATTAATTTACCATAAACTTGTGAGGGTTTATACATAAATGCTTTGTGAAAGTGCTCAGAGAAGCTGGAACAAGGAGAAAAGAAAGGAGGAGGAACAGCGGGAGCAGGAGCAGGAGCAGGAGGAAGAAGACAGTGGGACAAGCATTTCACAAAAAACCAAAATTTCCTCATTCAGAATAAATTCTGCCACAGCAATGGATTCAGTTTATTGGTGTGAACATGTACTAATTTGAAACATGTGCATTCTTCTGTGTAGAGAGGAGAAATTACATTAGCAATCTCAGAGCCATCATAGGTGCACCATACTTTACAACATGATTTATCATTTGTATAATCCATCTATTTTATTACAGATTACAAGGAGATAGGTCCCAAGAGTTTGCCATTTAAAAATGGATTGAGGGGAGGCAACAAGTGAAACAATGATGAAAGGAATAAGTGTAAACAAGAAAAAAAAATCATAGGTTTCTTGCAAATATATATCCCTAGGTCCAGTTACAGGACAGGGTTCATTGTGCTAAACCACAACTGGCTAGATCTGTACAATCCTTAAGATAAGCTCTAAGCCTTGATTTATGAACCACAATGAATGGTTACACACATTGCACTAAACCAAAACCACCGGTTTAGCACAATGTAAGTTACAGTTATCCCAGCTTTAAATTAGTATAATGTTTGTACAGTAATTTAAATCCCTTCAGTTAGCAGCTGCAGCTGAGATTAGAACTGATAGAAACTTTAAAAAGTGCATAAAATGGTTTTACAAATATTAAGTATAATATTCCTTGCTTGATTTTAGCATAGTATGAATTTAAGCATTGTGGTTTGTAAACCATGGCTTATAACTTAGCATTATGTGTGTGAACCCATCCATGGTGACCTCTTCACACACTATAATTAAAACAACCATAACTTAGAGGGAAGTGTGAATGCAACCTATGTCTGGCCCACCCTTGCTGTTGTTGCAGGCTGCTCGCTATCCAAGAATAGTCCACTTTGTCATGGAAAAAAGAGGCCCACTAAGAAATGAACCAAAGCAATGGAGATCTGAAACCAAGTTTCTTTATTAAAATACCCTATAACAGTAAACACTGCACTCCCAGCCAAACTGACCAGGAGCCCTGACAATAGATTACAGTGGTACCTCGGTTCACGAACTTAATTCGTTCCACGATTCTGGTCGTGAACCGAATTGGTCACGAACCGAATAAAATTTCCCCATAAGGTTCAATGTAAATACAGTTAATCTGTTCTGACCCCTACGAATGTGGTCGCCAACCGATTTTGGTCGCCAACTGAATCAAATTTTCCCATAAGGTTCAATGTAAATACGGTTAATCCATTCTGAACCATATGTATTTTTTTTTTAAACCACAAAAATATGAAACAAAGTACAGTACAGTATGAAGACAGAGAACACTACCCTTGCTTGAGGCGACTTCTGGCATGGAGGACAGGAAGGCGGGTGGGGAGGCGGTTATTGTTTGGAGGGAGAATCCCCCTCCATAAGGACAGCAGGGAGATCTCCTTCAGGGGTTTCCTCTCTTCTTTGTCTCTTAGCTGCAGGCTCAGTTTTGACAAAAAATCTGTCTAATGTCACTTGTTTTTTCCTGCGCTGCATAACCCTCTGGAAATGAGAGACCACGTTACTGTTAATCAGATTCAACACTCTGTTCATTACAGTTATGTTGGGGTGGTGCTTCTCAAAGAAATCCTGGCACTCATTCTATTTTTCCATAATAGATTTTATCACATCACTGCTAACCTCCTCCCTGTCTTCCTCTTCCTCAGTGGAATGCTCCTCAACAAGCGCTTTCTGCTGCTCACTCTGGAGTTCAGCAAGTTCTTCCGTGGTCAGCTCCTCATGGTCCTCAACAAGCTCCTCCATGTCTGCACCATTGACATCCAGACCCATACTCTTGCACATGGACACAATCTCCTCCACTACCTCTGCATCAGACCCTTCAAAGTCACGTTCAGTGACACATTCTGGCCAGAGTTTCCTCCATGCTGAGTTTAAGGTCCAGTATGTGACATCTTCCCAGGCTTTGTCAATGAGGTTGATACAGTGGAGGACATTGAAATATTTCTTCCAGAATTCTTTCAGAGTCAAGGACATCTCTTCAGTGACATTAAAACACCTGGTGAAGAGCGCCTTTGTGTACAGCTTCTTGAAGTTGCAGACCGCTTGCTGGTCGTGGGCTGCAGAAGAGGTGTTGTGTTGCGGGGGAGGAACTTGAACTTTATGAAGTCATACTCAGCGTCCATATCATCCACCAAGGCTGGAGGGTGTGCCAGGGCATTGTCCATCAGAAGAAGGCACCTTTCAGGCAGTTGGTTGTCAGAAAGATATTTTTTAACGGTGGATGCGAACACCTCATGCAGCCATTCCATGAACAATTGCCTTGTGACCCAAGCTTTCGCATTGGCCCTCCACATGACAGGCAGTCTGGCCTTGTTCACATTGTGTTCCTTGAATGCACGAGGGGTCTGGGAATGGTACACCAGTAGTGGCTTAATCTTCAGCTCGCCGCTTGCGTTCGCACACAGCAAAAGGGTCAATCTGTCCTTCATGGGCTTGTGCCCTGGCAGTGCCTTTTCCTCCTGCGTGATATAGGTTCTGTTTGGCTCTTCTTCCAGAAGAGCCCTGTTTCATCGCAGTTGAACAGTTGCTGAGTGACGTATCCTTCCGCCTTCATGAATTCCGCGAATTCTTTCTTGTAGGCTTCTGCAGCAGCCTTGTCAGAACTGGAAGCCTCACCATGTCTTGTCACACTGTGGATGCCACTTCTCTTGCGGAATTTATCAAACCAGCCTCTGCTGGCTTTAAATTCTTCACTTGTTGTGCTTGTAGAGGGTTTTTTTTGCAGTAAATCACTGTGCAATTTCCTGGCTTTTTCACAGATCATAGCTTCACTAACGCTATCACCTGCCAGCTGTTTCTCATTCAACCACACTAACAAAAGTTTTTCCACCTCTTCCAGCACTTGTGTCCTCTGCTTGGTTAACATCGTTACTCCTTTTGCCACATCAGCTCCTTTGATGGCATCTTTATTCTTCAAAATAGTTGAGATTGTTGACTTCGCCATCTTGTACTCCGAGGCCAGATCAGTCACACGAATACCATGCTAATGCTTTTCTACAATTTTCTTCTTCAATTCAATGGTTATTTTCTTCAAAACCTTATTCTTACCATTCTTGCTCTGTACTTCTTTTTATCACCATGCTTGCTCTGCACTTTCTTTGGAGCCATGCTAAAAAGCACACCAAAAAGCTTCACAGCCAGTGTCTGTCTGCGACTGCGATCTCACCTACAGGAAGCCACGACCACGTGTCAGAGCAGGGAAGATGGCCGCGGGTCGTGTTCATCACCCAATGCAGAGTCGTGAATGGAAGCAAAATTTTGCAAACACTGCTGTTCATGAACCAAATTGTTCGTGAACAGAAGCGTTTGTGAACTGAGGTATTACTGTATATAGTAGTATTATATTATACTAGTATTATACAGGAGTTAAAAAGGTGCATCAACATCCATGAATAATTAATTACATTATATAGACGAGAAAAGCCCCCAAGTCTATATCTGCAATAAGGCAGTCAACCAGCCTCAGTCTTGAGGCTGGCACCTTGATTTTGTCATCAGTCCTGATCTACACTCCTTTTTAATTTATGATGTCTTACTCAGGATCATTTTAAACTGAATTATAGTATCAAAGGGAATTTGAAATCCAAACAACTTTGATTCTATGCAATTTCCTACTGACCCAGGAAACATGATTTAAAAATAAAAGTCAAAGTCTTAAATAAGAAAATCTATTTTAACTTTTTTTAATTTTAACTTTCAACTCTACAACGTATTGTGGATACAAACCAGCGTGCTCCTCTTTTTGGTTTTGGAGAGCAGATAAATGTTCTTGGTTTTGGGTAGTGAAACAACTGATACAAGGCTAACAAGAGAAACTTAGAAATCAAGGGAAGTTTGACAAGGAGAACAGTACAATTATTTCTGACCCTACAGATTAGTGGATTTTCCAGATCAACTAGCCTGAAGCTCCTTAGAAGTATTTCAAAGAATGGACAAGGTCTCCTGGAACCCAATCACATGCAGCGCTCTTTGTGTGTATGTGTACAAGGATACATAAAAATCCAAACGGGATCAAGGTGTTTCAAATACAATATGTAGGAATGTAGCAACTTTCTTGAGCCTGGCCTTAAGTTAAATATTTCTAGATCATGTTTAAGGTCAAAAGGCTTTCTATGGTGAGAGAGTGTGAATCAATACTGAAACAAACATTCCACAAAAGTTAAAACCCCAGTTCTAATTAGTAAAATCAACCTGTTCTAAGAGGGATTCAAGGCAGAATAACAGAACGTCATAAGAAAGCTTGGCTAAATAAATAGCCTTTTAGGACTTAAAGGGATTTAAACTCTAAGTACTGAACTGAGGCTTATTTATGATTTGAGAAGTAAAATCAGCAGAGCTTCAGTGACATAGCAGAATGTTAGAGAAGTAAAAATAGCATTATAGAAATCATCATGTTTCATTCAATCTTGTTATTCATTTTTAGCTACCCTCATATATATCAGCTAAAATTCTTGCTGGTGCAGTTGATGCTGAGAATAGAAACTTAGCACAAGTTTTGCTTCTCCATTATTAATTTTTCTGCTAGAAGATAAGGAAGCTGATCAGTTCACCCACCTATCTGTGTTAGAAAGAAAAGCACAGGGTGGTACTGTGCTATTAAAATAATTGCAGAGAAATCTCTCAAAATAATAGTAAAATAACCCTTTCATGTGCTTGTTTAGGCTAATCTGATACGGTTTTTACCATGAATTCCTATGATTTGATTATGAAAAAATGGAGCATGGCTCTAAGGAGGAACATCACACATTTTACTGAAGCAACAACCATTGGGTTCCAATGTACAGAAAGGAAGAACAAAGAGCAGTAAAAGGTTAAAACCTTATGGCAAAGTCCCTTGTAGACAGAGAGGACTCAAAAGTAAAAGCAAACAAACACTGGACCTGCTGCAGTTTGTTCTTCCCGGACTATTAAGCATTCAGGGTCAGGGGTTGACAGCAAAACAGACTTTTTGGAGTGTCAGCAGTCCAAACTAAAAATACAAAAGAAGATTTAAAAGTGACAAGCTAGAAGAATGACATGGAAAAAGCTGTTACACTGGATAAACCAAAGAAATTGGCTGATGTCTTAATAATTAAAAGAGATATATAAATAACAAACCAAGAGAGTGACCTGGATAATTTTTCTATATTGGATTTACAAAAGAAGCTTGTTAAAGCTTTGAAGAATTTTGTGAGAATGGACAAAATAGAAGAAAGAAAGAAAGAAATCAAGTTCTAGGACATTATTTGAAGTGACTAAATATCAAGATTGTTAGAAGTAAAAGGAAGGAAAGAATATGAAATTGGTGTATTTGATCAAGGTTAAGATAGATATGTTATCTCTGGTAACACTTAATGGATTAATGGATATCAGGACTGAAATGACAAGGCTTTAAGGATTTTATAGATAAGAGATGGGATGGGGAAGAAGAGATCATTTGTTGTATTTTAAGAGAAGTTGATAAGTTACTAAAATTGTTTATAGTTGTTACGATGAAGAGGGAAGTCATTTCTTTATATATTTCTTTACTTTTTCTTTACTATATTCTTACTTTTACTTTCTTTTCTATTTTTTTCTTTCCTGTGCCTTCTATTTTTTCTTTTTCTTTTAGTTTATATTCATTTTTATTGTTTCACTGTAATTTTTAATAAAATTAATTACATGACTGCAACTGTGCTTATGATTTTACTTCACCTCTCCTTTGCTTTATGGCATCAGAAGGATACAACCCCAAACAGCCAGGTAAGCCCAAACAGGGAAGGTTTCCAGAATTCAATTCATGAGGAAACCGGGTAAAAGGGCAAATCGTACAGCTCTTTTCCCCATACCCCCACCTTTTGGAAAGCTCACCCCATGAGGGGATAATTAGCAAGAAGAGAATTGATGTTTGCATTTACATTCATTGGAGAGGAAGGGATTACAAGAGAGCAGGGAGGCACACAATGGGGAATACACATCAAAAGGAATGCGCTAGTGCTGGCTGTTTGAGAGCACACTCACAGCTGCAAGATGTGTGCCCCTTAGGAGGCCAAAAAAAAAAAGCCTTCAATGTGAAACCGATTAGAGTCTTGTCAATTTCAGGCATCAGCTGCTAGCAGGCCAGGCTTCTAATCAACTAATTAAGGTCACAGAGCTGAGCTTGTTAACTTGTGGTTAGCACTTTTTAGGGATATACCAGCTGTGGAGAAATCAGCTCAGGAAGAGATGTTTATTTAGGCAATCTCTCCCCTCTGCAAGGGGCGGGCAGAGTGGCGGAGAAAAACGGGTCCTGCACTGGACAGGCATACTGACTGTATTGGCAAACAAGTGACTTAAGAGATGCTGCAAAGGTCCTAAATGCAGGCATTTGTCACAAAGTTACTTCTTCATCACCATTGTTACTGCAGTCGCTATCCGAGGCAGCTGCTAAACAGGACTACCTGTATTTCTTTCTTTTGGGCAAGAAAAGGATTAGGGACTTTGTTCGGGGAAGGGAGTGGTTTCCTTAGATATGACAGGATTATGCAAATAGAGAAGCTGGACCTGGTTTTTTTCACATCCACAGGAGATGTCCTAAAAATAAAATCTTTTTTATTTAAGCCATAACACTACACTATTTGGAGGTACCATAGCTTAGTGGTCCATAAACTTAATATAGTAAAAAAACAAGTTTACTCTTCAGTAGCTGTACTGAAAAGGTTACCTGAAAAGGTATTTTTCCGACTATAAGACGATACTTTTTTCTAAAATCCTTACGCTAAAAATTGAAGGGCGTCTTATTCAAGGAAGTCAGCCGAGGAGAGAACCACGCAGTGGCAAAACTGCCCATACTTTGTCTCTGCAGGCAGGCTTCCTCCTATTGCTAGCCTCCAATCACGAGTGAAATAGCTTGTCTCCCAAACAGACTTCCTCCAATCACAAGCCTTATGTAACTGACGTCAGCTGATGCTGAACAAACCAATTAGAGGAAGGCTGTTTGCAGAGACAAGCTATCGGCAGTTTCACTCATGCTTGAATGTAATCAGTTATGCAAAAGAGCATGGAAATAGAGCTGCAGAGAGACGGTTTGGACCTCCTCCCACCGAGTGTATCAGGTAAATGTTAACTAATTACTAAATAAAAATGTGTTCTGCACTATCTTTAAAATATTGATTTCTTAATTTTGGTTTGCAAAAGTGGGGGTCGTCTTGTACATGGGGGTGTCTTATTGACAGAAAAATACGGTACTTTGTCCCAGTAAAAATAACCAGCATTATTACTGCACAAATATTTGTGGATGGATAATAATCCCTTATTCTTAAGATTTTAAATGTCACAGAGAACTGAAAAGGACTTTTATTCATAGTTGTATGGATAGTGTCATTATATAATAAAATCACTAGAGGGCATTGGTCTTACATCTGGACACAGTCTTTTGATTTTTAAAGCCCTACATGGAATGGGACCAAGTTATTTGATGGACTGCCTCTCCCTGGTTACATCTAGCTGTCCCATCAGGTCTGGCAGGAGGGGCAGGTTATGGGTCCTGTCTGTTAAAGATTTCCTGACAGGACCCAGGAGACAAGCCTTTTCTGCCATGGCAGCCACCCTCTGAACATAGTTCCCCCTGAGACGAAGTTAGTTCCGACCATATTAGCCTTCCAGAAATCTCTTAAAACATGTTTTTTCCAGCAGCCTTGGGGATCACACAGAAACAGGGAGCCTGCAAGATGGTTATGTTGTATACAGGTAGTCCTCGCTTACTCACTGCTCATTCAGTGACCATTCAAAGTTACGATGGTGCTGAAAAAGATTTACAATTGGTTCTTGAAGTTGCAGCCATCGCCGCATCCCTGTGGTCATGTGATCACAATTTGGGTGCTTGGCAACCAGTGTGCATTTACAATGGTCGTATCATCCTGCAGTTACATGATTGCCATTTGCAACCTTCACAGCTGGGCTTCTGATAAGCAAAAAGTCAATGGGGAAGCTGGCAGGAAGTTGCAAGTCACAGTTACATGATGTTGCACTTAGTGACCGCGGGTGACTCGCTTAATGACCATAGCCAGAACTGATGTAAGTCAGTGCAGTCACATGACATTTCACTTTATGACTGTGTCACTTAGCTATGGAGTTGACAGTCCCAATAGTGGTCAGTAAGTGAGGACTACCTGTATAGGAAGTTGGTCCATTCTCCCAGTCTTATTTATTTTAATTGTTTTTAAAGGTTGTTTATTATTTGTTTTTAACTGTTTTATTGTATGCTGCCCAGAGTCACATTTGTGAGATGTGTGGCCATATAAATTTGATAAATAAATAATAGAGTCAAGAACTTGCAGTTATAATTAAAGAGAGACAATGCTGTTTTTGTATAACTTCCTAAGCTAAGGGTGGGTCGAAAGTAAATTAGGGTCTTCTGATAGATCTCTGAAGGATTTGGAAGAGCTCAGACAAGGCATTGATCTCAATTATTTGTCAGTGGGAACAAAACAGCTGTTTGCTGCTCCAGTAATCAAGGCATAACATTCCTCATTTGCAGTACCTCACATAAAGATTTGTATTTTTATATGCAGATTATTCAGGATTTAGTTTATGGAGTGCAGAAGCCAACTAGCTTTATCTGTTAAACCACTACTTTTTACTTTATCTGGCTAAGAGACCTTGGTTTCTTAAAAACAAAAAATAAAGGAGATCCTATAAAACTGAATTCTGCCCATGAGTGTTCTAAGATTTCCATGGCGATAGTTCAAAAGATAAATTGTACCTTGTATTTTTCCATGGTTTGGAATTCAACAGAAGTGTGTTTTGATCCTGATTGGCAAGGCTGAAGGGAACAAGAGTTATAGCTGGAAGCAGAAATTAAAGTCTTTTTGGAAAAAAAAAAGTAATTTGAAGGAAGAGATGCAATTACACTTCTGGATTGGAGAATGAAACCTGATTAAAGCAATCTTTCAGATGGCAAATGAACCACAGAATTGAAACTGATTGACTCCACTTCATTTAGTAGCTTCTGCTATTTATCTTTCTTCTCTGCCATTTCTCTGAGACAGCAGGCTAGAATCATCAAGCAAATTGTCACACCTGCACAAACAAGATCACACATATTTTTCAAAAAATGCTTGTGAAGTTCATGAGTTAATGCTAGCCGTATTTGAATTTTAGACCACTTGTTCAGATAATGTATTAATATTTGTTTGTCATATCTAAATCCTACTTTCTCCCAGTAAAACCAGCCTACTATAGTTAACCATGTAAGACATCAGCAATAAAATCTGACAATTATAAAAATACAGTTCTCCATAAAATGTAAAATCCATAAGCAACAACAATAACTAATAATACAACATCAAGAAACTACAAACAGACAAAATCCAAGCACCAATAATAAAATTAGAATCCTAACAGGAAATGGCTGAGGTATAAAAATAAGTGCTTAGTCTTGTCTTGAAGCAGAGATGAGAAGAAGTGGTCTGCATTTCAAGGCAGAGGAAATTCCACCAAGAAGTACCCTTACCCTTGTATATTCTAGCAGACCCTCCTTTGGGGTCAGACTCCATAATAATTCCTTTGAGGAAGACTGGAGCTCCTGATTTGTAACATAGAGAAAGTAGCTTCAAATAGACAGGACTCAAGCAATTTACAGATTTATATGTTTCAAAAAGCACTTTCAATTGAATCTGGAAATCCATAGGCAATTAGTGTAGTTGCCCCAGAACATATGCTTCCGCTCGGAAATCCAGCATAAACCTGGCTACCACATTCTTATCCCACTGTAATTTCCCAGTTACCTTCAAGGACAACCTTACATAGAGCACATTATAATACTGTGATCATTATGATAGTAGTCAGATCTTTCCAGGAAGGGATGTAGGTTGTAAATCAATCATAGTAGGTAATAGGTGTTCCTCATTAAAGTACTGAGTTGAGTACTCAAGGACAGCAAAAGATCAAAGAGCACCCAAAACCTGCGAACCTGCTCTTCAAAGAAAAAAGCCCTTGATCAAGTGCAAGTAAAGGCCCAACCATTTAAAACAGAGAATAAAGGTAAAACATGGAATACAGTTTGGAACAGATTAGTATCCCAGATTTAAAATCTTTATTTTATTGATATGACAACTTAAACACTTGTCCAGTTATGGACGGATAACCTAAACTTTGTCATATCTCCAAGAAAGGGACATTCTTCAGTGCTCTCTTTCAGTTCAGAGTAAATCAACTCGCCTGTACACATCAATAGAACATCAGTAGAGCTTAATAAGAATTCAGTGCAAAGTGCGTATCTTGCTGAAGGCTAGGGAAGAAACCAATAACTTACCAAACAACACTGAATATTATCTCCACTGTACTTAATTCCTCAATTAAGAAGTAGTATGATGAATGATGATGATATTCTCTTCCAATAAGGTTCCCTTCACTAGAACCTCACTCTATCCCATTTGTCACAGGCACAACAAAATAAATACACTATCAGCCTGTTATGGTGTGTAAGAACCAAAGAAGCCAAAAGGATCCATGGATCCCTGCACACAAGATTTTCATTATTATACTTATTATACATCATTAGTATTCACAAACAAAACCTCTTCCCAATCATAGCAGCAAATGAGTTGGAGATTTGTCTTTCACCACCCAACCAATCTACAGTTAAGAGAAAGTTTTAAAGTAGGCAAAAGGACATTTGGAATTGAACAACATAAGACAGAATTTGAAACTGAGTTATATGCAAATGATTAACATGTAATTGCTAAAATGTATAAGCTTTTACTGAAATTTGAAATGGAAGAAGAACAAGTTAAAGAATGTATGATAAAATGGGCTAAGAACTTTGGTTATAATATACCAATGGATCAATGGGAAAATATTGGGGGAGATGGGTGGCGTGTATGTGTGTGTGTGTGTGTGTGTGTGTATATGAATGGTTGAAAGGGCTGAAGTTCACATTATGTTATAATTTAAAAGAATTTTTTTAATAAAATGATGTGCCGTTGGAATATGACACCAGAAAAACTTTCTAGAATATATAAAGGTACTTCAAACTTATGCTGGAAATGTGGAAAACATGAAGGGTCATTTTATCATGCCTGGTGGACTTGTAAAAAAGCTAGGAAATTTTGGGTTAAAATGTATACAGTGATACAAAGAGTTTTAAAGATTAACATCCAACTGAAACCAGAACTTTTTTTGTTGGGACTAATGGATAGACAACTAGAAAAAACCTACAGAAGATTGTTTTTGTACTTGGTAACTGCAGCGAGAGTATTATATGCACAAAGATGGAAAGACTCTGAAACGCTCACAACAGAGGAATGGTTGGTGAAGATGACAGAATATGCAGAGATGGCAAAACTGACTTGCTTGCTTAAGAAAAAGACACTAACTACATTTGTTAGTGACTGGAAACCCTTTATGGACTTTTTGCTGAAAATGGGAAAAAATAAACTTATGATTTATGGGTTTAACAATTAGAAAGGGTAGAATATGGAAAGAAGGGAGCCACGATATAACTAGATATATAGAGAGAAGATAGAACATAAATGCATTTATAACTGCTATAAAGATTGGAAGCCGCTTCTTTATATCTTTTTCTTTTCCTTTTCTTTGTTTTCTTTTATTTCTTACTTATTTACTTATCACTTTTCTTTACTTTTATTTTTTTTCTTTAAATTTGTATTGTTTTTACTTTGTGTGTGTGTGTGTGTGTGTAGAGAGAGAGAGTAAAGGCCAGTGTAAGGGACTAAATTAGCCATCTGTATATGGCTTTCTTATTAGCTCTTTTGTTACCCAGTCTCTGCCTTCCCATCTACCACCATTGTCCACCACTTCTGATTTACTAGTTTATTTTTCCCTTCTGATTATTACCAGATCAGATTGTCTATGCATCTGATGAAGTGGATTGTGATTCATGAAGGCTTATGTTATATAATAAGTTTCTAAGTCTTTAAGGTACAAGGACTCTGATGTTTATGCACACTGACATTAATCATTACATCAATAATAACCAAAAACTCATAAGCTATTACTCTTGCTCTAACTATAGTTGCCAGCATGTGGAAAAACTGCAGATTCTGAATACTCATTTAGAATGCTACCTTGATGTCTCATGTGATAAAAGCCAGGGGGAGTGGTAAAGGAGGAGAAGGTCTCTAAGGTGCTGACTCTCAGCATTAAAAATCCTGCTTATATCAGAGGTCTGGCAACCTAGAATTCATATGTGGCTTCCAAACTCCTTTTTTGCAGATCCTGGAGCTCCTATAAAGATATGTTGAAGATTTTTATTACATTTACAGTTAGGAGTAACTTGGATTGCCTAGTTTAGGGTAAATAGCCTTTCAGTCTGTTGGGCTTAGCTGAAACCTCATTTCAGCCAGCCTTTAAGGGTGTATGTTCATTCAGCACACCTCAGCAAGTCTGGTATGGATCACGGTAAGATGATCAAGGGAACCAAGGCCTTCCTCAATTATACTGAGAGCAGCTATCTTTCTGTCAGGGGGCTTGAACACCTTCCTTAAGGAAAAAAAAGGTTAGAACATCTGGGACTCTAGCATAGAAAAGAAGTGATGAAAGGGGACATTATTAAGGTGTATAAAATCATGCACAGCATGGAGAAAGTAGACTTGGAGAAATATTGTCCCTCTCTCAAAATATTAGGAATAGGGATCATCCAATGAAATTGTGAAATTAACTACTAAAAGAAAACATGGTGATGTCCATGATGTTGCAGTTTTAAAAAAGGATTGGATAAATTAATGGAGGAATGGTATATCAAAGACTATTGATTATAAAGTTACCTCTGGGTTGGAGAAAGTATGCCTCCAAAACCAGATGCAGGGGAACAATGGCAGATGAGGGATAAACCTCCCGTTGTTCTCTGTTGGCTCAGAGGATTGGAGGTGGGCGGCACTGTGTTGTGCTGGTTCACCTCCTTCCACCAGGGCCGATTCCAGTGAGTGGCAGTTGGGGAGGAGAGATCCCACCCTCGGCCCCTGTTATGTGGGGTGCCACAGGGTTCAGTGCTCTCCCCCCTCCTATTTAACATCTACATGAGGCCACTGGGTGCCCCTGGCAAATTAAGTGATGCTGTGAATGTCTTATCCCGGTGCCTGGAGGCTGTGAGGGTGTGGGTGGGGAACAACAGGCTTCAACTGAACCCTGGCAAGACTGAGTGGCTCTGGGTTTTGGGGCCTTCGTGCTAGAGCTATGCCATCTTTGGTACTGAATGGGATTGCACTGCCCCAGACAGACCCTGTGTGCAATGTGGGGGTCCTTCTGGACTCACGACTCCGGCTTGAAGAGCAAGTGGCAGTCATGGCTAGGAGGGCCTTTGCACAGCTTTGGGTTGGGTGCCAGTTGCACCCATTCCTAGATTAGAGGGACCTAATCACTGTCACTCATGACCTGGTCACCTCCTGTTTGGATTTCTGTAATGTGCTCTACATGGGGCTGCCCTTGAAGAGTATCTGGAAGCTTCAGCTGGTGCAAAATGCAGTGGCACGGGCAGTTATGTGTGCCCCTAGGGGTACCTCTGCTTCACGAGCTGCACTGGTTGACAGTTTGCTTCTGGGTCCAATTCAAGGTGCTGGTTTTGACCTTTAAAGCCCTTCATGGCATGGGGCCGGGTTACCTGAGGGACCTCCTCTCCCTGATTACATCTGCCCGTCCCATCAGATCTGGCATGCTGCGGATCCCGTCTGCTGGAGAATTCCATTTGGTGGTTCCCAGGAGGCGGGCCTTGTCTGCGGTGGCACCCACTTTGTGCAATCTTCTCCCCCAGAAGTGAGATTAGTTCCATCCCTCTTAACATTCCATAAGTCCCTCAAGACCTGGCTATGCGATCAGGCCTGTGGCTCCCAGGGGATCGGGGAGATTTTATGATGGCTCCCTTATTAATTTTATCCCCTCCTATTTTGTGTGTTTTTACAGTTTTTTATGTGCAATTGTTTTTATGTATTTATTTTTTAATTGTTGTACGCTGCCCAGAGTCACCTTGAATGAGATGGGCAGCTATATAAATATGATAAACAAACAAACAAACAAATAAATAAATCTTCATCTCCTGTTTGTGAGGATTCCAGAGCAACTAATTGCTCATGGTGAAAAACAAAATTTGTGGATTAAGATTGGTCTTGGCCTGATTCAGCAAGGCTATTCCTTTTTCATCTCTGACAGTATCCCAACCATCTTTACAGTTGCTGTCACCCCCTGCTTTGGGGTTTTTGGTTTCAAAATCCAATTGGGATTAAACCCCAGAGGGAAGCCTTAGCCTCCCCAAATCTCTGTCCTTTTTTTAACCTTCTCTCTGTATACATCAGATATAGAATGACTTGAGCAGTCCCATTTTTGTGACTGCTCTAGCCTCCATTTTCTGAGCCGAAGGTGGAAGATACTGCTAATCTTAACTTGAACCTTTTTTTCAGGTCTGGACAATATAAGGGAGAAAGGACATGATAAAGTAATCAAATAACTAACTTTGGATGCCAAGTATAGTGAAGATACTCCACCTTAATTATATTGTGTCGTAAGATTCTAGGTTTATACAATACACTAGGTGCTGTTTATTGTTCCATAAAGGGAGTCAGGTAACCCACCCTGCTGAATCCCAAGAAATTATCACCAGGCATATGTGGTTGTGGCATAATGCCAATGTAGTATTAACCAGCTTTTGAGGAAACTCTCTGTTTACAGCAGCAAATATCACTGCAGCTTTGGAATCATTGTACTATCTTGCATGCATGGGGAAGTTTTGGAGGGAAGGTTTAGTTGTCCTCCAAATTTCTGCAACCTATATGTGATAGCATCAGTCATATGGTCAATCTTCCTTAAGGTCTAGTGTCTTCAAAGAGATTAATATTGGTATGCAGGAAAAAAAAGCCTCTCAAATTTAGGAATTGTGATCTGACACAACAGATGCTTCACCTGTACTATACCTGTTGCCGTAATTGACAATAGATGGGAAATGTTGACTTGTATGCATTATGTGGCAATTGGGGTGGTAGGTTTGAATTACCCAGTGAGATTTCCAGTCTTGTTCAGATAATTGAAAAATGGAGAGAGAACATGGCAGCAAAGAAGGGAAGGGACTAAGAGGGCATTGTTTTTATTCCCATTATATTTTGCCCTCTTTCAGGGTTACCAGACCTAAGCTGCAAAACCTGAAGGATATCTATCTCTCTTTTCTTCTATCTAGTGGTCATCTGGATTTTATCATTTGGTTCCCTCAGTCATGCACCAAAGGAAGGAGAAGAGGATAGGAAATACTGCATAAATCCAACCAGTTTTCTTCCCTAGAAGAAGTTTCTGCTCTTTTAGCAGAATCTGTGAGTCTAGAAAAACTCCTAATTTATTTATTTTTATACTTGATTTATATCCTGCCTTTAATTCAGGAGCTCAGTGACATAATTGCATACCTTTCTCCTATTTTCCCCCACAACAATCCTTTTAGGTAGGCTAAGCTAAGAAAGAGACTTAGCCCAAGTGTCCCAGTGGGTTTTCCATGGCTGAAGATGTAGTAGAATCTGAGTCTCCCTACTTTGAGCCCAATGTCTTAACCGTACTGCACTGCAGTCTGTTCTTTAAGGGATAGTGCAACCCCATCTAGAGTCAAAAATGGTGCAACATACTTCTGAAATGAACAGCCACTGTGTCTTGCTTGGGTTGAGCTTCTCCCCATCCGGTCCCTGACAGTCACCAGATTAGGATCTCCACTTCATCACCCCTGAGGGGTTTAGGGTAGAGTTATGTAACTGGGTATCCTCTGGACACTGATAATATCTCACCCTGACAAGATGATCTCACATAGTAACTTCGTGAAGATGTTAAATAAAATGATGAGCAAAAGGACCAAGCCCAGGAACACCCCATATTGGAGTGCCCAAAGGATCAATCTCTGCTCAAAACAACTGACTGGAATTGCTCACTTAGGAAGGAACAGAACTACCACAAAATAATGCCTCCACTGTTAACTGCTGTAGGTGATTCGTAAGGATATGGTACTAAAGACTTTTGAGAGATCCAGCAGGACAGGGGTGGTCATACTTCCCATGTCTAAGTCCCGCCACAGATCATTCATAAGAGCAACCAATGCAATATTTGTGCTGTATCCAGATCCAGACCTGAATCCTGACTGGGGGGGGGATTAATCTGCTTTTTCCAGGGTTCTTTGTAGTTACCACCCACTAGCTTCTCTACCAGCTTCCTGCAAAAGAGAAGGCTGAAGACAGGGCAACAGGAATCCCAAAGTGCTGAGTAGAGTCCTTGCGGGGGAGGGGATGAGCCAGCACCTCCTCCAAGGCACCTGGGATCGCCCCTTGCTGCAATAAAGCTTTGATTATTGCAAGGCCCTAGTTCTTTGCCCTCCTCCTCAGCAGCCTGGACTTACCAAGTGGGGCAAAGATCAAGCTCCAAGTGGCAAACTGGCATGTCCAAGGGTTTTTAACCCCCATGGGTACAACAGGAGCATTTCACTGCTGAATTAGAAATGGAATTTTGTGCAACAATTCCGAGCCTTAGCGAATGCTGTAGTTCTGAGTGGCTGTGTTTTTGCACAACACAGTTACCCTTGATTAATTTAACCACGATTTACTCAATTAACCCAATTTCCGAGGGTCCTCGTACGCCCAGTGAACCGTAAATTAATCATACGGTTGGCTTCACACAACCCTCCGAAACGTGACTCGCTGGCGTGTGTCAGACGAACGCGGGGCTTCCTCCGCCATTGGCTCGGGCGGATCTTGAGCTTCCACAGCAAAGCAAGATAGGTCTGACGTCCGACTGCGTCCTAGGCCTCGGCAGAGCGAATTGAGATCCTCGCCTCGGCGCAGAGTCCTCCGCTTCTCTAGAGGCCACTGCCGGGTTGGGCGTCAGAGACCGTCGACATTAGCGGCTCCACCCCGGCCGGGGAGCTGCTGACTGACCCCACCCATCAGCCGCTGCTGAGCGACTGGAGCGAGGCGAGCGAGACCCCGGCGGCAGTAGCGGCAAGGCCGGATCGTTCCGGGGGACAATAGAGGCGCTGGGCCTGGCTGCGCTGAACGATCGGGGCCGGGAGTCGAAGGCAGGATGCTGGCGCTCTTCACGAAGCTGCTGGACTGGTTCCGGGCGCTCTTCTGGAAGGAGGAGATGGAGCTGACCCTGGTGGGGCTGCAGTACTCGGGCAAGACCACCTTCGTCAACGTGATCGCGGTAAGATGCCGGGTCACGAGCATCACGGCGGGCCCCGGGCGGGCAGGCAGGCGCTGCGCATTCTTCCTCAGGCCGGTGCCCTACAGATGTGTGTAGGTGTAATGGGACTACAACTCCCAAGATTGCCAGCCGGGCCTTCGGGTACGTTGGCTGAGTGCTGGTGCCGTAGTCTCGGGGCGTATTGGGAGGGCACCACGTTGGGGAACGTCGGCCCCGATGAAGGCACCGCCACCTTCTCATTCCTGGCATCTCTCTGCCTCGGCAGGACGGAGGCCTTCCTCCGCCGAGGGGAAGAGATGCCCCCCCATCAGATCATGTTTACGCAAGGAAAGCGACCTACCCTTTTGTCTAGGAAGGGGACATTACAGTACTGCTTTCTTTTCCTGTCCCCAGTGATGAATCCTCCTTTTCCTCTTTCTGGGAAATGGGTGGTTGCTCTCCTTTCACGCTATTCTGCCCCTCCATGATATCAATGGAAGCGGCATATTCAGTGTGAGCAAAGTCTTTCAGGTCGCATTATTCACCACCCCACCCGCCCTTCATATTGGTGATGGTCCTGGCACCTAGGATGTGGAAGAGACAGCTTTTGTTGTATTTTGCTTTTAAAAGACCCTTGTGTTCTAAAACCTCAGTTCTGTATGTTCTCTCTGCATTTGATCTGTCAGAAAAGCCTTCTGCTTTTGTGGTGTGTGAAATGTGTGTTGGGTGGATTGAGTGGGTCCCGGGGGGAGGGGAGCAGAAGGATGCTGTTTCATCTTCTGTGGTGGATGGTAATTTTATCTCCATCTTTTCAAATCAATATGTCAGTTAACAGCGTGTGTGTGCATGCATCTGTGTGTGAGTGATCTTTTATTTTAAACAAATTTAACATTACATTATAGTAGGATTTTCTGTTGAAATATCTTGGAGGGATACATTTTAAGAAGCTGCCTTGAGGAAAGATAAGTTTACAGCTGCAGAAAATATTCCAGATGCGAAGCTGTGACTTACTCTGCCTTGCATTTTCTTCTCCCACCTCCCTTCTATGCATCTGCAGTAATGGCTTCAAAGAATGCATTTATGGAAAGGGCCAAGGAAGGCATTAGAGAGCATATGGGATGGAGAATATTGGCCATTGGGAATACTGATAGCAATCCAAAGCTTTCTGTCCCCAGGGCCTCACATGTAGCTGGCCCTGCATATTTACTTGTACTCTGTCAATTGTGAAACTGGACTTCTTTGATCTTATCCTCTTCCTGAGAAGAAGACTGAAGCATGGATCTGGCCAGATTCACATGGCAGCTTCTCTGAATACTGAGCATTTTTGTTGGTAGAAGGCAGAAGATGGTAGACATGAAGATTACACTGCCCTATTATCTTTCCCCATTAGTTTTGATACATATGGAGCCATTTTGTCACTTCATTACAGCTTTAAGATGCAGTAGTAGGGACAGGCTCTCCTCATAGTGTTTCCTTTATCAAAAGAAACCATGTGATTGGCATTTTTGTGCTTTTGGGCAGAATATTTTTAATTTACATTGTAAATAATTTCTTGTAGGTAATGCTGGAAATTCTTGTAGGTAATGCTGGAAATTCAAATTTAACATGTTTCTAAATTAAAAGTTATATTTTCAGATATTTGATTTTGAATAAGAAATGTGCTCTAGAGTTTATGCTAATTGGGAGTTTCTCTTTTGTTACTACTGTATTTGGTTATGGGCCTTTTGCAGGAGAATCTATAGCTCTTGATACATAGTCCCCCATTAATGTTCTATCTTGTTTTCTGAATAGTGAAGACCTGAATGTGTAAACTGATAATATGCCAAAAAAGAAATTCTGTCAAACACGTTACTTCCAAATGAGGTGCTCTGTCACTGTTCACTGATTCAGCACTGGCTGCCGGAGAAACCATGGATAAGGCAAATAATTTGTGAAGGTCCCTGCCACTCCTTGCTTTGAAGATAGAAACTTATGCTTGCATTTTCTAATGTGTTTGTCATTAATTTTTCTTCCTACATTACCCAGGGCCTTATACGTCACATTTTCTTTGAACTTACCTGTGATTCTTGATGACTTCATGAATATGTCAGTGTAGTTAGTTTTCTTGACAATCATATGGCAGCAGCTTGCCATTGCTTCCTTGAGGAAGTTTTTTCATTATCCAGTCTAGCCTGCAGCCCTGGGATTTTCTGATGGTGTGCCATCTAAGTATTTTTGACATCAAGTTGGATAAGTAATGTCACCTTGCTGAACCTAAGGATAGGTAAAATATCCATCCTCTTTTATCTCTAAGATAATGATGAGAAAGGTAGTGATTACTCTCAGTGTCACCAAGTGAGTTTCTCTATCCAGCAGCAGCTTGAATTAAATATAGTGAAGCATATCTCCAGGCCTGGTTTGAAATAGATTTGAGCAGAGTCTTTTATTTTCAAGACAAATCCCTTCTAACCTATTCCTGCAACTTGTAAATTCTTAACATTTTCCCCAGTTATATCAAAGTTGTTGTTATGATGATGATGATGATGGTTGGTCGTCCGATCAGCTAGATGTTTAGACTGGATTTGGCATTTTTGTCTATCATTATTATTATTTTGTCCCTTTTTTAAAATATATAATTCAAGGCAGTGAACTTACTTAATACTCCTGCCTTCTATTTCCCCACAACAGCAACCCTTTGGGGTGGGGTGGGCTGAGAGTGACAGTTTTTAAGCTTACCAGACAAGATCTCTTTAATATATCTAATAGGACAACTGGTACACACCATTTTAGCATTTGTTAAATGCATGGCTAGCTGTAATATGGTTGGAATGCATATCCAGTTGCCTTTAAAAATCTGATGTGGAATGAGCATTATAAGATACAGTTGTTCTGTTGCTTGTACTGTGAAATTTCATGTCCTTGGAAGAGGGAATTCGCTAATGCCATGTGTGAAAGTGTGGATTGAGAAATCCTTGATTCAAGGCACTCATCCATTAATGTATTTGGTAAGTGGCATTAGACACATTAGTCTGTCTATGTCTCCACCCACATCCCACCACTATTGTGATACTGATCTACCTTACAGATTTATTATAGAAAGAATGCACACAAAGTATTTAAAATATTAAATATTTGTTGTTCAGAATTTTTCTCCTTACATAGCAAGTAAGAAAAATAACAGCTTTTTGCATTGCATGTCATAGAAATAGTGGTGTTAATTTCTGTTAGAATTATTACTGTTACTCATGGCTTATCAAGCAAGCTAGGACACATTTGTGTCTTATAGAAGCATGATTTTTGTAAACATCTCTCACCAGTAGAACTGCCATCTTGCAAATCAGGCTGAGTGTCCTTGGATGCATGTTCTCTTAAAGTCTTTATCACAATGGTAACCCACACCTGAGAGCTGCAGTCTCTTCAGCGATGCTGTACAGAAATTTCCTCTCAATATATACAGTTGCTCTATATGTACTTGTGTAAAGGGGTGGGGGGGGAAAGCTATGTCAGATAATCTAAACAAGTACTTTTGAAAAAAAGGAAGTTGTTTCTGAGAATGTTTTATATTCCATGGAAATGTAACTGAAAGCATATTATTTGTTGAACATAATGATTTTTTTGTGGCTAGAAAGCAGTCTTTATGCTGGGTATTGTAGAATTTTTAAAAAATGTTATGAGTAGGACATGGAGAATTTTGAATAGAATTTTAAAGTGTTAATTATGATATAATTAGTAATGCATTTATAAGGGTATTTTAAGCAGACATGCTGTGTCTTTTAAAAAGAAGCAAATAAACGATTTCTACAAATAAAAAACTTCCATTCTCAGCTAGTCACGTTTTGCTCTTTGAGCATCTGATGTCATTGTGTTTGTTCTCTGTTTGTCCGAAGTCTTCCAGGAAAACAGACTAGACAAGTCTTGAATGTCTAATGAACAGAGCGGTTCTTCTGGTAGAGGGAAAAAATTACAACTTTTAGGCTGATCTTAGAAACAGTCACAGCACAGAGACATATCTGGATGCATAAATGTAAAAAAATGTTCTTTTTTCCCCCTTTTTTGAAGCAATGCATCCCTCTTGACCTAGGACAGGGCAGGAGCCTGACAAATATTCAGGTAAGGCAGCATCAAATAGGCCTTGTCATAGTTACATCCACAATAATGTACAGTGGCTGGAAGCTGCTGGTGAAAAGTGGGTGGTGAAGCTTTTCATATTATAACCCCTCTCACTTTGGCTATTTCTGGGGAATAGATATAATAATGTATTTTATTTATTACATATATATCCTACCTTCCCTCCAAAAGGTAACTGGAGCACCTATACCATCCAGGATCTTGGGATAGGGTAATATGCCCATTCTTATAATAAATAATTAAAAAAGTAAATAAATGTGTTTTTGATTCTTATTTTTATCCTCATAATCCACTGAGATAAGTTAGACTGAAGGACAGTGATTGGCCTGGTATGCTATAGCTTAGCTCTGGCTTTTCAGAATTTTCACTATATTCCATGCAAGCTCCAAAACTGTGGCTTTTGGAGGAAGTCAAATCCTCTGCACTAATTTTAATGGTCTTTTGTAGTGACTAGGTCTGAGAACCAAGGAGTAATTTTAAGTTCCCAAACTTGTGAGATGCCTTTATGAGAGGCATCTGTTCTATACACTTAAAAAAACAAACAACAACCCTCAAGTGCAATTTAATTTCACATGAACAGATTTCTGCTTGTGAATGATTACTTTGTCTTCTTATCAACTTCCTGTGGTTTAGCTGAAATCTGGAAGACCCTCCAACCAATTGGAGCAATTTGTTTGCTTATTTATTTCAGCTTATTTATTTCAGCTTTTATGCTCCTCCATTTCTGAAGACTGAGCTGCAGATTGAGGATATAAGGGGCCATAGGGGGGCTTCTGGGAATAAGGGAAATCTTTTCTGGTCATTATTGCTATTTCACTGGCAGGTAAAAATCACTGGATACACCCACTTTGGTTTTTTATTTTAGTTCCTCTCCTGTTTTGAAGACATGGAGAAGGGTATTGTGGCATGGAGAGCTAGAAGTACCATCCCAGGAGAAGCAGAAGCTCGCAAATTTATTTTTGTTTGAATTAGAGCTGATTTGGGGTAGGAGGGGCTGTGTAGATTTTACCTCATATGAAAGATGTATGTGGGAATGGAAAACTGAAAAATGAGCTTTGCACAAGAGTTTGGTCTAGAGCTGGTGAAACGAATTTGAAATAGGGGATGGATTCAGCTTGGAAAAATGGGACAAATGATTAGGAGATAGAGGGGAAAATGGAGATAAGAGACAAAGAGGAATGAATATTGCTGAGGAAGGAGGGACTGGGAAGAAACAGATTGTGGTAGGAATATAGGGATGAGGGGAATTGTGTGAAGCCCAGTTTGACTGAAAAGCACTGTTTTGAATCATGTAATTTCCTGTCTGTATGATGGTGTCAGTATTGCTGTGACTCATTTTAGATCAGATCATGATCCACTAGTGATATTGTATCTTGTGAATTGGAATGAAATTTGAAGGAAATTGAAAGGTGGTTTAAATTGCTACACAGCCTTGAAGTCATAATTACCTTCAAGGGTGATTGTTGTGAAGTTAAAGTGGGATTGTTCCATCCTTCTCTTCTTTATGTTGCTATGGTTCACTGGATGAAGAGTTGAGATGCAAATGAGATGGCATAATGGTGCTGAAATCACCATTATGCCTCTGAAAAAAGATTTGCTGTAGCAGTGGTCTCATACCCTTCCACTTTTCAGGGCCTGAAGCATTTTAGACAACTGTTAGGAACTGAGTGCATACTTGCTTCCTTGCGTTCTCTTATCCTCCCTTTGCTGTGGTGCTGGGTTATTTAATATGCCTATTTTGAATAGTATAGGCATGGGATTGGTAGTAGGCATAGCGCAAAGCTGCATATAGAAACATAGTACAGTCCTGTAACAGAAGTAGCTTTTTGAAGGAACAGTCAATTACTTGGAGCATAGTTACACTTCAGGTGACTTGCATTTGACAGAATATGGATTTGTGGAATCTAAGATCCAAGAGAGTTTGGTGCAGAAGATACAGCCTCTGACAAAAAGTTTTAAGCATCAGATAGAAGGTTTCATTCCTGAAAGCATTTGAGGAAACTGGCTCTTTTATCTCTGGTTATTGCTAGAAAAATATTTTATCAGTTGCTGAAAGCAAAAAATCAATTAAATAGTTTTAATTTAATTCATTTCTGTTTTAGAACATATGCTACAGTTGTAATATGTATCTTGGGATTGGATGTAAATGGCAAAAACATGCTCTCTTCACAGTGTCACACTGGGACATAATGTTGCCTTGCAGTTAATGTAAAAGTAAGAGTCTGAAAAGGGGGGCGGAAGTAATATTGCTAATGTGCTCGTGGAAGAACACATGGTCTAGATTTTAAATAAATATATTTGAGTGGAATAGGAAATTACTCTATTTTACATATAGATGACCAGTTGGCACATGAAAAGCAATAGCAAAGGGAACTCAACAGGAAATCCAGATCTGTGCAAGGGAAAAATATCAGCAACAGCAATTCTTGTCTGTAGATTTTGAAATATTAAGGACTACATACAGTACTTGCTTTTTAAAAATGAAATTGAACTTTTAGAATTACATTCCAAGATAGTGTGAAATTTTGTATGTGTAGTTTAGGCAGCAGTGCCTTAAAAAAAAAGAAATGTAAAAAGAAAAAAATGTATATCAGTATTGCTTTGATATAATAACAGTTGATTTTCTTGTTTTCTTTCAAGTTTTCATTATTTTGTAGAATTTTCTGGCCCCTGTATTATCACTACAGCAATTCATGTAGGAGCTTGTGTCAGGATGTTCCATACTATGAAGTGGGAAATTATTTCAACATTATTATGCAAGATGTGACAGTTTATTTGCTTTAACTTGCACGCAACAGATTCTTACAGCTTTCTCCAGTATCTAAACTGACTCTTTGGAATGGAAGCAAATGCAATTTTTCTTCATCCAAACTGATCACATTTTAAAATCTAAATATACAACATAGCATCAGGAAGAAATAAAAAGTTTGATGTTTTTAAAAATCTAATTTATGGTCACACATTTTATTGTAGAGGAGTCTCTTGCTTGCCTGGTCATTTGAATGAGTTGCACCGAGACCGATAACCACAAACCTGACACCTCTTTCCCGCATTACAGGTAGTCCTCGTTTAGCAATCACAGTTGGGACTGACAACTCGGTTGTTAAGTAAAGTGGTTGCTAAATGAAACCACAACTGTGCTTATGATCTTATTTCAGCTTTCCTTTGTTTTACAGACCTGAAAAGGTTGTAAATGTGAGGATTGGTCATAAAGTTACTTTTTTATAACTGTTGTAACTACAAATAGTCGCTTAAATGAGGCAGTCACTAAACGAGGACTACCTGTATTGTCATCCCTGCCATTCTCTTTTTCCCCAGGTGGAGGGCAGTATTGGCAGAACAGTAGCACCTCTGGCCCTTTAAGATAAGGAGAAGTAGTATTTTTATCCTATAAGACCCTTTTTTACATAGGGACAAGGCCATGTGGGACTATCCCAAGTCCTACTAGGATAGCTAGCTATGGATTGAGGTATTTGCAACCTAGGGAGACCTGCATGCTGAAAAGTGTGTCAGAGTGCTTTCTATGCTCACTCAATCTAAAGCTGTTGATCTTTTTGCAGAAGGGAAAACCAAGAAGCAAAGATAAAGATAGCAAATGTCAGCAGGTGGGGGAGGAGAAGTAGGGGCAGGAAAAGAGTGGTTATGCTCAGTCAACTTAGTCAGCAAAGCTGTTGTAATGCTCGATAGGAAACTGCACACAGGGCTACACAAAGCAACAATTTGAAAGCCTGCCATGGCTTTACAGTAATTTCAATTAAAGCTCAGCACATGTATGATCTCCTGAGTAATTTATTAGTGAACTACTATTTGTGTAGGGTTACAGGCTCCTCCCCTAAACCCTGTCAGTGCTTTGGCTACCAAAGGAAAGAGGATTCTTTTCTCAGTGGGGAAATCAAAGTGGAAGAAAATTCTAGAAAAATGTCACATGATTCCACACAGTGTTTGTAAAATCCCTCCATATAAAATGCAGTGTGGAAAGATGGCAACCAAGATAGTTGCTTCTAGTAATGTCTTAGAAAATAGACAGGGCTGTTCTTTAGCCAAATTAGCGGGGTCCAGAAGGCGGGCCTTCTCTGCTGTAGCCCCCACCCTTTGGAACATCTTGCCCCCGGGGGTGAGACAGGCCTCCTCACTCCAGGCCTTTCGGAGGGATTTGAAGACCTGGCTCTGCCATCTGGCCTGGGGCGGGGAGGGAGGATACCAGAAATGGGGTTGGCTGGCCCCTTAGCGGCCTGGTGTGGTCTCTATCGGCCTCTTGGATCTTTTAGCCTTTTATCTTTATCTTTATTTTTGTAAATTCTGGTTTTTATAACTTTTATAACTTTTAAACTTTTTATAATTTTAATTATGTATTTTCGATTTTAGTTGTTGTAAGCCGCCCAGAGTCCCCTGTTGTGGGGAGATGGGCGGGGACAAGTGAAATAAAAAAAAAATTAAATAAATGCAGTCATTTGTTGGCTTTGCCCGTTGAAACTAGAAAGTTGCTTCTGAAACCATAATTTTAGCAGGCAGGACCAATTAATATGTTACTAAGGTTATGGAAAATACCATTTTAACATATAGGCAGCCCCAGCTGTTGGTGGAGGATGAGAAAGCTATATCATTTTTTTAATTAATATTTTTCTTAAAGTTTATATGTATAAAACTACTACAAAACTAAAAAACCTACAAACAAAAAGAAAAGAAAGAAAAAGAAAAGAGAAAGAAATATAAAAGATGACTTACCCCTCCCTCCAAACAAGTATATGTATTAACAGTAATTAACACCTTCTCTAATATTACTAAAAAAAAAGCCCTCTTCATCCCCTTTCTTATCCCTAAACAATAGCCAAATTATAAAAAAAATTCAACTATCAATCTAATCGGCAAAAACATTAAGAGCGCCAGTAATAATAAACTATATATTTTAAGCTTAAACAAATAGGTCTATTTTGCATTTTAGCTTCTAAGTTTTTTTCTGAGAAATAAAACCTAAAAAATCTCTCCCCTTAAGCATACAAAAGACCAATGATAATCACATGTGTGTTTCAAACTAAACCAAATAAATCACTTTTATAGATATAAATCATTGTCATACAGTCCTGGTCAGAGAAAGAAAATTCAATATTAACAATCCAAGATCAAAACATGGACAATTTAATCTTGATTCAAAATCCACTTTGAATTCCTTTCTCTTCTGTTTTAAAAGCTCAGTCTTCAGTCTCTTCTCCAAATAAAGCCACAAATAACAACCTCTTATCATTCTCTTCCTATCTATTTTCAGAAAAGGTTTCAAAGATTTGGTATTTCCCTTCTGTATATCCAGAATACAGTAGTTCTCAAAGTCACTCTTCCAGTCTATTACAGCTTCTTTCTCCATATCCTTCTCATAATCAAGCAACTTTGAGTCCATCTTCAGATCCACAGCATCTTTTTCCATATCTTCCATGTCCCTCTTATAATCTGACATTTCTTTAAAGTCCATTTTAGAATCCTTATTCAAGTCATCCTCCACTGCTACTTTATCCAGTAAAATCTTTTCTTTTCTAACCTCTGTTAGTCCCAATTTTAAAAACAGTTCCTGGACATGCTGAGTCTAAACAGCTAAAAATTCTTTGTTGAAAGAAGGATACTCCTCCATTATGTTAAAAGAGATATATTCCTCTAGTCTCTGTTCCCTCTGACCTTGAAAGCTCAGTCTTATCTTGTGTTTATTTTCAGAAGCAAAACTTTCCCAGGGCAGATTTTCTTGCAATTAAATCCAAATTCACTTTCTGTATTTTCTTAAACATTTAAAAGAATTCTTTAAAAAGCTGTTTCAAATCCATTTAGCCTCTTAACTGTCCCCAATCAACATTCTTAATTCCCTTTGACTGTTTCCAAACATTAAAATATTTCTTTTTGATCTTTAAACTTACTTTAGTCTTCTTTCTCCCAGGATAGTAGGAGATTCTCCCAGCGTACAGCAGCTTTTCTTTCAGGAGGTTTTCAATTAACAAATAAATCACAGATAGGCAATTTACGATATTATTTAAAAGAGGAAATAAAGCAATAAAGTGTCCTTTTTTTGACTCTGCACTATGGCTTGGGCTCGACGTTTTTTCCTCGACTCCCAGAGTGCTCCACCTGCTAGAGATTGCTAGATTGCAGTCTCTTCACAGGGAATCTCTGTAAGGAATACCTGCGGGTGATCCTGTTAATCTCCTTTATCTGGAGATGATTCCAAAGAGCTGGACTGAGACCAGCTCCTCTAACTGCCCTGGGCATCGGCTCCACAAAGAATGGAGCCATGTTCAGTTGGCCATTTCTTCCCCGGAAGCCCTGTGAAGGCTACTTCATGAGGACATGTTCTTAAAGAATGGTTAGCGAGGCACCTTCAAACCATATTTATAGGAAAGTTACTTATAGGTTACTTATGGGATTATCTCTCCCCAGTGATGTCTACTTGTCTGTTAGATCTGGCAGGAAAGCATGCTCAAGGTCCCATCTGCAAGGAAGTGTCATCTGTCAGGACCCAGGAGGAGAGCTTTTTCTGCTGTGGCACCTGCCATCTGGAACATCATCCCCCTAGAAATAAGACTTGCCCTCACCCTGCTGGCCTTTCACAAGGCACTGAAAACCTGATTTTGTCATTGAGCCTGGGGCCCTGATAGCATGGATGAACCCATGTCATGGCTTCTTTGAGTGGTTGTGAGTTTTCTTGGCTGCTATTTTTATGTAATTTTTGCTATATTAACTTTGGTTGTTTTTATTGTTTTTATTCTGTTTTAATTGTGAATCACCCAGAGTTGTATAGATGAAATGGAGAGCCTGTAAATTTACTAATTACCTAAATAAATTAATAAAGTGTGGATGTGCCCTGTAGCTGCTTCTTACTTGCAACTTTGATTTTCCCATATAATCTATGGCAATGAAAAAACTGGAGTAATATTCCATGCTCAGGACTTTGGGAAAATTTATGGAATCCACAATGACAACATAAGGAAATATTTAATATTTTAATCCTGACACTGTGCCAAATCATATTTATTGCTAGGGTTTTTTTATATGTCATATTCCCCCCTCCCCCAACCCTTGGAACTGGATACAGGAGTTTATTCAGACATCAACTTAGGTGGCAGAAATCTTGCTTTGTCAAGAGTTAATTCATGATTTGGATTATGGTTTACAATCACTGTAGTACAAATGACAGAATATCATTTTGAATATTGTACCAAGCAATAGTTAAGCTTTTTTCCTTTTTGTGATATGATGAATTTAGGAAGCTTTTAATATGGCAGAAATAAAATAATTGTTGACTGATTGGTTCTTGTAAACAAAGCTGATTTTCCATCATATGATTATGTTCTCTCCACATTGTTAATTTAATCTGAGCATATATATCTCAGCACTGAAATATTTTCTGACAATGCTCCCACATTTGTAGGTGCTCCTCCAACTATTTTGATGCTTTTATAATATTTATAGTTATTCGATTAACACCTATAAAGTTTTAAGACATGGTAATTGTTCTCTGTATTAACACCAGAAGTTTATACTCGTATATGTTACAGGATTAACACAAATTGATGTTGTATTCTTTTTTATATAGATGCCAAGAAAACCTAAGGAGAGCTTTTTGGATAATGTAAATTTCATTTGGATTGTTCCACCTGTGGTGATATTTGCTGCTATGTCCTTTAAAAATATTTTGTATGATCATAACAGCTTTGCAGATAAATAAAAATAAATCATTAGTTTCCATATTCTATTGTGTCCTGTGTATTAAACTGTAAGTCAGGTGGATGGCTTCATATGTACATGTTTTAAAATAAGTCCATCTCTTCCTTTAAAGATCAGTTGGAAGAGTGACTTGCTTCTATTTCCATAAATTTGATCAACCGCAGAATTATATCTGAACTGTTTTGCAATTTGAGTTGATCTGAAAAACAATTCATTTCCCTGCAGTCTTTCCCCTGCCTTCAATAGCCTGAGAGAGTGACAGAGCAGCCCTTTCTGTATACGTTCCTCTCTCTCAAGCTTGTCCTCAGCCCACTGCTGTGCAGGATCAAAACAGTAGAATTACCATAGCTGTGCTGTAAATTAAGCATTAAGTAGATATTTATTGTTCAGTGACATTTCAGTGCCATTCTATTTTAATTGCACAGATAAATTATACTTGTTCCCTGTAATTTAGGCTAGTAGATATCCTAAACATATATCGCTAACCTATCTTAAGCACATATGTTGCATCTTTAAGTTTACTAAAGATAAGATTACAGTACGTCTATCATCTAGTCGTGATCTAAGTAGCTAGGTTTTCTAGCTACCAGCATTTATAAGATGCTATCACTTTGGGAACATGTATAGAAAAGGCCAAATATTTACAATCAAATATATTTTTTCATTTGAACCAGAAGCTTTGTGATAGTACACTAGATAAAGTAGTATAGGTATTGTATGTTCATATTTGCAGACAACCCTTTCACATGCATATTTGTAAGATATCCTTATAACTATCTTAATATCCAGGGCTTGAAAATCTTAACTGCTAAACAGTTTGAAATAGGGATTCAGTCCTGGGCAGAGATGACATGAGAAATCTGATATTGTCAGTGTATTCTTTAAAAAATGGAAACTTCCAGGTCATCATTATTATCAAACACTATAAACATTCTACCCAGGTTTGCAAACATCCTACCAACAGTGACAAAAACTCCTAGTAACTGAGTGTTTGTGAATCCAGGAATCAATAGCTGTTGATTTACTGCAGTCCTACAAAATCTCAATTTGAGAATTTCATTAAGGGAAAACTATGTCAGAGCATGTATGGATTATATAAAGCAGGTTTGGGGAATCCATTGCTGACCATGTTTGTTACATTCAATTTCTGTAAATTCAAGCTAACATTTTCAATGGTAAGGAATAATAGGAGTTGTAGTCCAGTAGTATCCAAAGAACTGTAGGCTCCTTAACTCCTGAAATAATGTCTAAACAAGCATTAAAAAGTTATTTTCAAAAATAGGTTTGCAGCCCTAGGCATGTTCTTGGATTATTCAACATTTATTATATAGCAGTGTCTGCTGTCACTGATCCTGTACTAGGATAGTCCTTGTTTACCCTCATGCATAATTACCTTCTTTTTTATTGTAAGATGGTGTGAGAATCATTAAGAGATTGCACACCTTGGGACACACTTCCACTGCTGTATAAGAAAAGGTTTTGTGCACTTATCAATGTATGAGCTTCTCCGCAAGGAAGAGATTCTGACCGGGCCTTTTCCATACCAGCCAAGCAAATAAATGGCAGTGAAATCTTTCCATGGCAGGAGCATAGTTGATTTCTTCTACTCCTTCAGAGAGAACAAATCTGCACAACCCTCTTCATGTGTTCTGTTGACATGTAGCAAAAGTTCATGTGAATTAATGGCATAAAATTGTAATTTGAGCATGCTTGTAGAAGGCAGTCACATTACAAAGCAAAATCTAGAGAATATGTGGAATAGATTTTATAGAAAATAGTCCATCGCTCTTAGATAAAGATCTGATTCTTCATTAGACAGTACATATTTGGTGTCTATCACTATCACATTTATCTTGCTGCACTTGCTGGAGTTTTCAGTTATACACTTGTACTCCAGAGTCTGGACTGCATTCCCTAGGAAAATTCTGAATTGTGTTGGCCTGCCTGCCAGAAGTGAAAACTTCCTTGGAGTGATGCATATCGTGTGGCAAGGGGTACTATTGATGGTGCTTCCAGATTAGGATATTATCAGATTTTCCAGATGTCTTCCCTCTTTACATATCACAGCTGTAAAGTGATTTTTTTTTTTTTATTACACATACTGGTTCTGATTGGATCTTGCTGCATTAGACTGTACCTCAGCTCAGTGACATTTTATTGGTTAAATAAGTGATCCAGAATTCTACAAATAATTTTCTGTGACCAGGATTTACATCCTAAAAAAACTTTCAAACACCAGACTGATAAGCACATTGATTTATGAATTATTATCTTATTTTGATGATTAATTCACATGCATAGCATTCCCAAGTCATGCCATGGACATGGATCTTACAAAAGTGGTTTATTTTCAGAGTGCACAGCACACTGAAGGACTGGTATGTGTAAATACACACACATATACATCCATATCCACACACACACACTCATTCATTCATTCTATACTACCTTCTAATTGAAGCATATTGGACATTCTTCACTTAATAAAATCATTGCTTTCAAGTATCAATCAAGATTGCAAGGTGCTGTTCAAGACAATGGAGACTAGTTAACTAATTAACTAGTTAATTGGTTAACCTAGATATACAGATCTTCAAAGTTGTGGGTTTTTTTCTCAGCACAGTTCTGTTCCTCCCACTTCAGTTAATTGTGTACAATATGAAGATTTTTCACATCTTTTACTCTTTTTTCCATTTTTGTTGAAAACATCACTTCCACCATTACAGGATGCCAAATTCTTAGTATTGTATTTACCTGAAAAGAAAACAGCTCTGTATTTAACATGCTTGCCCCCCACCTCCCGAAAAGCACATAGAAAAAGAATTAAAAGCACGGGCATAAATTCTGTGGAATGCCCAGCTTTCCCACTTTGTAGCCTTGGGTTGCCAACTCATGCTGAAACTGATAAGGAGATTTCACTCTTCCCAATAAATGTATGCACTTGTCACACTTGTGTATACAGGTAGTCCCCAGTTTAAGAACGAGTTCCATTTCCAAGGTCTGTCCTTAAGTCGAATTTGTATGTAAACCAAAACAGTATTATTGTATAATACCGTATAAGTAGTATTGTGTAATGAACTCAAACCATTGTGTATTTAACTTGAATTTTGCTACAGTAGGCTCTGTTCTTAATTATGGGTCGTCTGTAACCCGGTGTTCTTAACCCGGGGACTACCTGTATATCTATGTATGTTTGTATATTTACCCACCAAAAACCATAACCAAAAAGGGGCAGGGCTAGGACAAAAAACCCATTAAATTAACAACTATTGATTAAAGATAATTAATTATAAACCTTAGGCAGAATTCCTGGTGACTGCAGGGATAAATGCTTACCATTTCAGCTTTTTTTCCAATAAAAACTTGTAGGACTTCCAAGGACAGTTCTGAAATTTCTTTGATCCTGTCCATCTAATCTGTTGTCTTCAAGCATAGTCTTTTTTTTTTTTTTTTTGGTATGTCATCCAGTTGCAACACATTTTCTGAGAATTGAGTTTCTGCTAGTTAGTCATCTGAAGTGAATTGGCCTTTATTTAATCCAGGATTCGTTGATCAGTGTTTCTTGCAGTCCATTACTCTCTTAGTAATGGTCTCCCAGTTGCTCTTTCTGAATGTCCAGCTTTCACAGCTATATGTTATTACTGGAAAGACCATTTCTTTATCTTTTTTATTTGTAATTGTCATATAAATATTCTTCATGGTCTTCTCTAAATTTATCATTGCCTTCTTCCCTAATTAATCCTCTAATTAATATTTCTCCAGCACACTATCCATCTTTATCTATTTTGGAGTCCAAGAAAACAAAATTGTCTTATCATCTTTACTTCTTCACCATTAGATAAGCGTCTACTAAGCATACCAGATGATATTGTGTTTGTCTTTTTAATATTTAACATTAACCTAGATTTTTCTTTTTTTTTTCATTTTTACTTTCATAATAAACTCTACTAAGTATTCTTTGCTTTCAGCTAACAAAGTGATATCATCTGCATATTTCAAATTGTTACTATTTTAGCTTTCTATTTTGATTCCAGTTGTCATCTCTTCCAGTCCTGCCATTCTTGTAATATAGTCATTGAATACATTAAACATATTTGGGGAAAATATGTCTCTTTGCCTCACTCCTTTCCCTGTTCAGAATCCCTGTTTCTTTAGATTCAGTTCTTACAGTAGTTTCCTCTTCATTGTAAAGTTTCATCAGAGAAATGAGGTGTTTTGGCAACATCACAGTCTTAATACATTCCACATTCTTGGAGCATGGAATGATTTAGATGCCTAATATATGTGAAATGAATGCAGAGGCCTTGTATAGTCAAAGTAAAGGTCATCTTCCTCCTTATATCTTACATTAACTCTCTGATCAAGTGTCCCTCTGCCTTTTTCATTTGGGCTTTGTCCATATATGGTTCTATCCTTTGCATAAGAAATTAGTGCAGTAGCTGATAATTTGCATTCTTTTGCACTGCCCTTTCTTTTGATTTTCCAGGCCACACAGTCTTATTTCATATTGTTTGTCTAGCTGTTAACATTTTAACCGCCTCTTCTCTTGCAGCCTTACACTGTTCAACAGGTGTATCATCTGCATCTGTTCTCCCATTTAGCAGCTGTTCTATTGCCAGTCATACTACAATTTTTAGTAGAGTTACTTCCTGAACATATTCTCCATCTGGAAATATTTCTGTCATACCATAATCCCATTTGTAAATAATTTCAATATAGTATTTCCTTCTTCTTTTAATCTCATTTCCATAATTAGATCTCTCCCACAGTTATTCTTTGTACACTTTAACTATAGATTTTTGTGTGGTATCTCCAGGAATTTTTAAAAAAATCTCTAATGACCTTTTATAATTTTCCTCTATTAGTTGACATCCTTGATTGAGGTATCATTCCTTGCTCTTTCTTCACTGATGTGGGAAGTCTGCATTCAGCAGTTGTACATAATTCCTGTTACCCAACAAATATCTTCTTCCATCTCTTTTTGGCTATCATGATAGCTTGCTCTGCAAGCTACTTGAGTGTTTTTTTTTTTAAATGCTTAAAATATTTTTCCCATTTTGATTCTCATTATGTCTCCTATCTTTTCCTGTAGCTGTTCAGTTCTCTTTTGTATAAATTGATATTATTGAATCTATTCCTTACATTGCTTATTATCTGAATTTATGTGTTTGTGTTCAAATCCTGTGAACATATCTTCTCTCTATGATTTTCTAAGTTTAGCCCATGTATTTGGCACTAATAATTCATGGTCTATTCTACATTTTGCACCCGGAAGTAACCAGACTGACTGGATTGAGTTCTCCATTTCCTATTTCCTTTTATGTGATTTATTTGATTTCCACATTCTCCACCCAGGGATTTCATGTGTAGAATCTGCTTTTATCTTGCTTGAAACAGGAATTGGCACTGAAAAACAATTCTTATCACAAAGTTCTATTAACCTATTTCCTGGATTATTGCTTTTACCCATTCCAAATCTTATTGTAATTCCAGATTTTTGTATTTCTTCATTTTTTCACTTTGTTCTTCTATTATGTACTATAGCTTTTCTTGATGTTGCATTTAGTACCTCTTGCAATTTGCTGAATTCTCAGTGTTTCCCCATCATTGCATTTGTAGAAGTGCATGCGTTTGGATATCCAACAATTCTAAAAGACAGAATTGTGTCATTTATTGTGTTATGATTAACACATACTTAGCAATGTCATTGTTGAGTATCGTTGCCATTTTCTTCCTTCATATAGCCATATGCCCCAAAGAGCATATTATACAGTGTAATCATGTGATTTGAAGCAGGTCTTCCAGTCATCTCCAAGTTCATTCTTCCAGTTTAGTATACTTTGTTTCTTCTATCACAATTTCAAGTTTTTCTTAGTTCATGTTTCTTACATTCCCTTTTCCAGTTGTATGTATCCAGGTAGAACAAGGAACTCCTCTTTCAAGACTTGCACAGTCAGTGATCGAACTTTTCTGCAGTTTCAGTCTGGTCACATCATCATCTCTGTATCTACCTGTGAAAGTCTGATGTTCTTCCTCAGTAACTAGAGGAGTGTCTTCCATCCAGAAGATCTCATCATCTGGCATACAGACTTGTTTATATGTTTCAGGCATGTCCATACAACTTTCTTAGCTGCTGTTAGCTGCTACTCTATAGAAGTAGCTTGATTTTGGACTTCTTTGATTTTGGTTCGCTTTCCTCATGCTTACAGAGCCCCTTCAGCCCCAATTTCATTGTGGATTATCTTTTACATTACTTCTTCCTTTGACCTTACTGACAAGGCAGTAATTATGAAATTAATTCATCTTCCACTTGGAGACACCAGAGAAAGCAGGGAGCCAAACCGGATGGAGATGTGGCATGTGGAAGAGGTAATTGGACAGGGGAGAGGGAAAGAGAGAGAGAACTCTGTTCAGACATTCTGAAAAGGGTTAAAATTCACTAGGCAAAGAGTCCCTCCCAAACAAGAGCTAATTTAACCTCATCTTTCAGCATTAAGTCAGTATCCTTTGTGCTACTTCATTTCCTTTCCAATAGCCTTTTCTGTTATCAGCAAATACAATATGACCCCCTCAATTAAAAGATAATTAAGGTTAGCTAGATGATGAGGCATAATGAATTTGTATTATTTTGAATGACACCTGGATTCTGAACGCTTGGTTGATAATCAAGAATTATTTCTAAAATGACAGAAGTGTTGATAGGCTTTATTTATTTATTTATTACTTTTATATATACTAAATAATTCTAAATAATTTATATTACACTAAATAATTCTTCTACACACTTTGCAACTGTATTTTGCAGCTTAGATTAATTTCTAAAACTTTATTTAAGGTACAGGTGAAGCTGAGAAAAAACATATAAAACCTAAACAGAAAAATCATACAAGGCCTATCAGTGTAGCCGTCACACATTTGATCAAGTGCACTGTAGATTAGTGTGTTATGGCATAATAATACTTTTGACATAATGAGTTCCTAAGTCTTAAGGGTGCCGGAAGTTTCCATGCATATTTCCAGAATAAAGTGTAAGGCAGTTTGCCAAAAGTGAGTGAGAGTGTGTTGTTGTAACATTTTTTGTTTTGGCCTGCAAAACTGGACCAGGGTGATGCAGTTCATACACAGGATGGCCAGTGTCACTGTGCTGTATTCAGGGATCCCCAAAATTTCAGGGCTAGTAGGCGCATCTAGAATTTCAAGAATGTGTAATAAGTGCTGTCACAAAGCTGCTGCCATGGAGGGCATGGCTGGTTATAAAGCAACTATTTCAAGGAAAGTAAACTATTGAGGTTGCTCTCTTTTGTTCCCTCTAGTCCCCCAAGGGTGCTTATCTTTTTCTAAGAAAGTGGGCAGAGTTCCAGACAAACTACTAGATGGTGGGCTCTCACCATTTGATGAGCATGGAACACATGTGAGTCCCACTGTTATATTTGGAAAAAAGATGATGGTGGAAGCTGGTTCATTGTTTTATAATATGGCAGGCTTCTTTTTTTTTTTTTAATGTAAAAGTATTTTTTTCAAAAGTCAGGGGAATGTGCAGGGAACACAGTGGATGCCAAGAAATGTCTGCAGGCACCTTTGTGACCGTAGATAACAAGGATATCATGTTGGAAGTGTCAGCTGTAATACATGAAAACAAAAACATGTTGCCCTTCTGTAGCATGGTTGCATCCCTGTTACAGCTAGCTGCAGTTTTACTGAGCTTGCCAGTACTTCTCTGCAAGTCCAGATATATTTTAATCCCTTACAATTTGCTGAGCATGCTTCTGTTTAGGTATCACCTGCGTGCAAAGAATAAATCATCAAGGTATATGAATAGATTGTGATAGCTCTTTATTTATGGAAGTTGTCTCGCATGGTTAAATTTGGGGTATAATATATTTTCTGTCTACTACTCAGTAACTCATGCAAGAACCAGCAGACTAGTACTGTCTAGTCCTTTTGGTTTCCAGTTCTGATCAGCCTTCACAATCTTGGTGAATGAAAAAGGATTGTGAGAGTTGTAGTCCAAAAGACAGGGCACCAGGTGCCCTGTCTCTTTCTAGTGCTGAGAGATGGTACATAATGTTTTCATTTTCTGTTGTATCCTGATTTAACTGCTGTGGCATTTTAACATTTGGTTTTATATTTCTACCTTTTATTTCCTATGTGTCTTGAATCATTGGATTGGGCTGTAAAAATTAAACAACATATATTCATCATGCGTTTTTTAAATTTCTTTAATATGGTCTTTGACTACTATTACGAATAAGAGGGGAAAAATGAATTGCTACAGCAAACCCATTAGCAAGAAATTATCATAAAACAATGGAACAACACATCTAAGTCAAACTTTTGTGCAGTTGTATGGCTTGGTAATGGTAAGTGGCAACCAGGAATGTGAGTGAAGAGTTAACATCCTTAAAAAAATGATTAACATAAAATTTATCTGTATGACCCTCAAATTGGGAAATATTTGTGGAGAGCAAAGTGCATCTTGGGATGTCACATAAGGGACACTGAAACAAGATGTGGGCAAAAGTTCTACCTCCCTAGAGCCACAAAGGCAAAATATCTGAGGAAAAGGAGTCTCATGAAATCTACCCACCAATAGGGCGGAAAGAAGAACATTAAAATGGGCTCTAGAAAAGGCCCATGTATATTTACTCAGGATTAGATTGTGTAAATACCCCACAATAGAGGGTTTGCAGTAGTCCTAACATTTGATGATAAAATTCAAGAACAGCGGTAAGATTATTCTGAAAATCAGTGTCCTAATATGTTGCTTTACCATTGGTTTGGCCTACATAAGGTTAATTGGACTGTTCAGGAGAAAAGCTAAAACCATATAATTCCACCATTCAAGTTTGATACCACTGAGATTGGTAGCTGTTGGTCACCAGCAGAAGTAACAGACTTGTAGGATTAAACATGATTCTGAGCCATGAAATTAAAATCTTGGTCCAAGCCTGGACATTAATGCTTAGAACATTAGTTTTAAGCCCAAAAACTGCAGCAGGGACACATTTTGGAGAACCAGGGTCCTAAGGAAGCTCGAATGAATGGTTTTATGTCCTTAGGTTTGTAAACGGGCTAAGCTATATAACATATAGGCAGCTGTTTTAGTCATAAACAGTTTAATTGCCACTTGAATGTAATTTGCCCCTTGCTGGTATAAAATTTGGTTATAGCTAATGCACTCCTTTGGGCAATAGAAATGACAGACTTCACCTGAGCTGTTAATTTCCAAGAAGCCTGAAAGACTGTGCCCAAATATTTAAAACATTTAACTTTTTCTAGTTCATGAGATTATCCACGTGTGCCTTTGTCTTTTATTGGAGAAAACTAAAAGTTTAGATTTATCATAATTAATGATCAATTGTTCCTCTTTACAATAGGATGCCAAGGTTCTTAAATCCCTAGTCTCAAGTGTATGGTAGGCAAAGTTACATGAACCATGACATACCCCCACACATTGAAATAACGCATAGTCTAAAATATATAAAATGCCTTGGTTCAGGACGGGCGTTCCACAACTTGGTTCTCTGGTGCTAATTGTGTGTGCGCCTGTGTCTGCATATGTGTATATAGACCTGAAGGTTGAAGGGCCTTGCAAGGCTCTTCTTTGAGACTGGCTGAAGTTTTGAACAATAGGACACTTAGGTGATGGAGATAACACATGTCTGTAAGTTCAGGTCCCAGTTATTATCTGTCTAATCACATTGTTAATCTCTCTCTTTGTTTTCTTTTGCTGTCAGGTAAATCCTCAATATTTAAATGATTATTTAGTAACAGGAAAAATTGTTAGGTACTTTTTCCAATGCAGTGAAATGTTCCTGAGCTATTTCGAACAAATGTTAGAGTCGTTTGTTTTGTTCCTCTGATTTATGGAAGCCCCATGAATTCTGGCTTGAGGCCTCTTGCATTATAATCAGCCTAGGAAACAAACTATCATAAATATATGCCAGTGGATGCATGGATGTCAGCGGTGACTTGCTTGCTTGGTTCAACCAGTTCTTGAACTCTGAACTGTGAAGGTGCCCTATGTGTTACAGTAAATTCAGTCACTGAATTCTTAAGCTGGCCGGGTTCAGGTATCACTAAAATTATTTTCAACCATAATTATATAGTTCACATATAATACTAAACAATGAATCATAGCTTATAAACCACAGAGTCTGAGTTCACACTTTATGCTAAACCAAAGAAAATACACACTACTTTATAGCTTAGTGAATGTGTGAATCTGTCCATCATATTATATATAGGAACAGTGTCCTGAAAGGCTGCTTTTTGGATTTATCAAAAGGTAGGAACACGATGATGATAGTGCTGCCTTAGTGCCTAATAGTAGTTAGCTACTTAGTCTAATTGTGTGCATATTGCTGATGCTAAAGAAGGTCAGGTTATGTTGAGGCAATATATAAGTGTTCTGATGAGACCTTGGACCTTCTTATTTTTATGATTAAGTCTTGGATTTTAAAAAGCCATTCTTTGTTTACCACATCTGTCTCTATGGTTCCTTCAAGAAATTCAAGATGATAGTCCCTGTTGTAAATATGTAGTAGCTTCTCTTAAAATAGTCTTCCCAGTGTCCTGCTGCCCCCTCAACATCTTGAGATTTGCTCCGAGCTCTGCAGCCCAATGTATTAGATTGATATCTCTGCTTTCATTCTGGAGCTCAAAGCAGTATACATAGTGATCCTTCCTCCAGTTTTTCCGCAAAGCAATAAACCTATGAGGTGGGGTAGGCTGAGAGAGAGTGACTGGCTCAAAGTCACCCAGTGACCTTCTCTAGCTGAGGGTAAACTAGAATCTGGGTCTTCCGCCCTCCTAGTCTAGCATCTTAACTATTGTAGCACACTGGATTGGGGAAGGTAGCCTTGAAGTTTCACCTTAGTGTCTTCTAATCACGTGACATATCTTTTAAAAGACTTGTTTATCTCCTCTGTTAGGAATCTCATCATGTAGAAATTCTCCAGCGTGCAATATTGATGGTCTGTTTCAGAAAAAGGTGTTGCACAGAAAAACAGAGAATATTGGAGCCTATTGCTTAAGTAAAATCTTACCATTGTTGGAAAAGCAAAGACTAGAATAGCATGTTGCATTAAATCCCAGTGCAGTGTGTGCTGGTTGGCCTATTGAAGTATGTTGCTTTTGAGCAGTCTATTATTATCTCTCTGGCAAGTATCAGGATATGCCTTTTAAAATGAATAGCTGAGGGAGAAAGCACAGGGACTGAGAATCATGGAAGATTTGCTGTCGCGCCAGATCTTTAAAAGCTGGAGACTAAAAGCTCTCCATTTTTAAAAATCAGAGTTAGATAAATTCATCGCTGACAGTTAGATACACTCTGGAGATTCTTAAAACTCTGCCACCAAATTTAAAATTATAAATGTTTAAAAGCAGGTAATTTTAAAATTGTAAATTACTGAAAGAAAAAAGCAGTGGCAAATAAAACTAATTTCTAAGATCGTTCTGAGACAAATGTTGCAACATATGTGCAATATAGATCTGGGATAACTCAAGTAACAATAAGCAAAGAAAAGTACCTTTCATCTGAAATTGTTCAGTTTTATACTTTGGGTGTTCCAGTGTACATAGTACACATATATGCATTTTCTTTTCCTTTTGTCTAGATAAGGTGATAATAATAAATAAACAGATAAATAATACCATAGCAGAGAATATGTGTAGCTCAGGGTTGAACAGTGGAGTCCTTGGGGTTCTCTGAGCTTGGTTGTTTTCTTGCAAATGTTTCGTGTGAAGATGTTACCTAGCTGGGTAGCGAAACATCTGCAAGAAAACAACCAAGCTCAGAGAACCCCAAGGACTCCACAGATAAATAATAAGGAGATTTTAATAAATTCTATTCTAATTAACAGATAAAAATTTGCTCATGAGACTTATAACCAAAATACTTTATCCTGTACTGCTCTACAGATTAACAAACTGGACAAGAAGATAAAATATATTCCTTTGATTTAGCTACTCACCGAGAATTCCTTGGGGTTAAGGGGTTATAAGATTTACTCCAAATACCCCTGATTCCTGCAGCAATCTTGTGTCTGGAAAAGAGTACCAGTGATTAAAGGAAATGCCAGTCAATGTAACTGATTGCAGAATGGGTGAAAACATCCTGGCTTGAAGTCTCTGCCCTGTATACATACCAAAACTTTCAGATGAGAGTTGCTTTCTTTGTGTTATTTGCTGCCCTCTGCTGTGTCCCTAGCAAGGCATAACAATAATTTTCTTACCAGTTGCATTTGAGAGATAAATGACCTGGCTGGGAATTTTCAATGTTATAGTCCTAAATATATTGGGAGAGCCCCTGTGTGAAAAGGCTAGGTCATGGGAATCAAATTATTTGGCCTACGGATTCCCTTAAGGCTAAACTGAAAAGCTTTCATTACTATTACTATTACTTTTCATAAAGCACAGTTCTTGTTAAGTGACTTTTTAAACTTTTGTTCTTCATTTTTTAAACAGCTAGTTCTGGGCAAACAACAACATTCATGGTCCTTTATCCTGAAATATGCTGTATGAATCCAAGAGATGAAAAAAATACAGATGCTATGCTTTGTGCTATATTTTATCTGTAGATTTGTTCAGTTGATTCCTATCGCATAAACAGTTGAGATCCATAAAACACTTCCAGTTGTCATTTTTCATCAGACTCTGGTCTGATACTGATTGTATTTTGCACACTTTCTGATACCCAGCATGGAAATGACAAAATATTTTACATCTGTAAATCTTATGAGTGTTAGTCAGTTTTAACTACAGTTGCATGTTAAAATAGACCTTATTAGCAGCAGTAGCATAATAGTTATTTATTTAATTACAGAGATCAAATGCTGTATATCTAGATATTACAGTGAACACCTCCTGGTACAATGGGTACCAATGGAATTCAGTGGAACTACTTGAGAATCATCCACGGTCTATCCATAACCAGACAGGATAGCTTTTACTTTGGGGCTTTGAGACTGCTTTTCCTCCTCTTCCTCCTCCCCATTACTGTCTTTCCTTCATGGGATTGTTGTTTAATATGTTATTCAAGGTGCTTGACTTTCTGAAGAGAAGTAGCAGTCATTCGTATGCCATCTAGGAATTAAGATCACCTTTCAGTTCTCTGATTAGTCTTTCCCTGTTATAAGGATGGGGCTGCTGAAGCTACATGGAAGCTGCTAGGCCTTTCTAATGAATGACTAATCGGTTTTTTTTTTTGGTTTAGTCTGGACAGTTCAATGAAGATATGATCCCAACAGTGGGCTTCAATATGAGAAAAATCACCAAGGGAAATGTAACTATAAAGGTAAGATACAAAATATCTTGACTAGATTTCAAACATAGTGTTAGGGATACTGTAGATGAGATTTCTGGACATCCAGGCAAATTAACAAATTGAATTAACAAGAATTAAAAACCTATCTGCTTCTTTCACATGCAAAGTCATACTGGCTGTTAGATGCTGAAATAAGCTGACCCTCTTGTCTTTGGATGCTCTGATAGATGTTGATGAAAACTGATTCAGAGGAGGTTGGGAGGTATGCAGTGAAGACTTAGCTATGGTTTTTAGAAGGCTTTGGCAGCAGGAACCTTTCTGTAGATGAAAGCAGTGTGTCTTCTTGTTAAAGTAGCACAGGACCACAGGAGGTTATAGCCAAGATCTGTCGTGTCACCTAAGTGGGTATTACTGAAATGTTGGGCTCTTTTCAGTGGGGTTCAGCTGGAGGAAGCAGGTTTTCAGGGCACAATGGATTTAGTAATTTTTGCAGATCATTAATGGGTCCATTTTGTCCTCAGAGACTGCAACATGAGTGCCTTATGCTGTTTTTGAGCTGTGGGTTTCCTTCCCTGGACTACAGGGAGGCATAACTCAGCTAAAACAAGGGCAGACTGAAATTTGTTTATTAAGGCCTTTCTACAATCTCCATTCTTACAATACAGGTAGTCCTTGACTTACAACCACAATAGGGACCAAAAAATTCATCGTTAAGTGGTGCGGTGTTAAGCGAGGCATTACATGACCGCACCCGATTTTACAACGTTTTTTGCAGTGGTTGTTAAGCGAATCACCACAGCCGTTAAGTGAATCATGTGGTTATTAAGTGAATCCCGTGGTTTCCCATTGATTTTGCTTGTTGGAAGCCATCTGGGAAGGTCACAGATGGTGATCACGTGATCGCAGGATGTGGCAACCATCGTAAATACATGCCAGTTGCCAAGCACCTGAATTTTGATCATGTGACTGCAGGGACGCTGTGATGGTCATAAATTTGAGGATCAGCCATAAGTCACTTTTTTCAGCACCGTTATAACTTCAAATGGTCGCTAAATGAATGGTTGTAAATTGAGGACTACCTTTAAGAGCATTACATTGATTGTTGCTAGTTACAGTATTTTGTTAATTCAGGGCGTGCTTGTGATCTTAGAACTTTTTGGAAGCCACACTGGAGACTTTAAATTGAAAGACCAGTTATAATTAAGAAAGAAAAAGATATTCTGAGGTGTGCTACTCTAAAAAAAGTTTTCTGTAGATTATCTAGATTATTTATTATCCAGCTTTTTAGAAAAAGATAGGACTTTAGTGGGAATTTGAAAAGGAGCGGCAGCAACATACGAATAGTTGGTGTGGACATATTACATTGATGAAAAGAAAATCTATGGATATGTTAATTTAGTGCATGTATCTCCTATCATTTCAATCTTTTGGGGTAGATATTTTAATGCATATTAATAGTTTGAAGTCTGAAGTGTTTTGCAAATTTTGTGAATGTGAGAATGTTTCTCTGTAGTGCAGGATCTAGAACTGCAGCTGAGAAATCCATTTTCTGGGATCTCTTGGTAACCCTTCAGATTTCTTTTTCTTTTCTGAGAAAAGTAGAGAGGAGAGAGTAGAGCATATGTAAGTCTTAGAGAAATCTATTTGTAAGTTCTCACATCCTCATCTTTACTGATCCTTTCTGCTTCTCCTCTCCCTATAGCTCTGGGACATTGGAGGTCAGCCTCGTTTTCGTAGCATGTGGGAGAGGTATTGCCGTGGTGTCAGTGCAATAGTGTAAGTAATTCTTGCCTGCATTCTGAGGGTAAATTCTAATAAGTAAGATGTGCCTGATGCTTCCTCTGTAGAGGGGCAGGAATAATACACAAAGAGGGGTGGAAACCTGCACTTTATTCTAACTCTTTAGCTACAATCGCTGGGTGCAAGCTGGGCATCATAACAAACTTCTACCTCCCCTCATGGGAGCTGTGGACAGGGGGCCTTTACCCAGATTTGTCTGGTATGCCAGTTGCGGGCTTTCCTGGGCCATGAATCTCTTCTGATGGTCACTCAAGTTCTAGTCAGTTCACATATAGACTATTACAGTGCGCTTGACATGGGGCTGCCCTTGAAGATGGTTTGGAAGCTGCAGCTGGTCCAGAATATGGCAGTGCAGATAGTAATGGAGACATTTTTGTACATCCATGTAATACCTTTGCTGCACAAACTGCACTAATCACCAGTGAGCTTCTGGGTACAATTCAAGGTGCTAGTTGTGACCTATAAAGCTCTTCATGGCATAGGGCCTGGATGAGAGACCACCTTTCTCCCATTGTTTCAGCCTGTCCAGGAAGATCTGACAAAATAGGCATGCTGCAAGTCCCATAGTTAAAACAATGTCATCAGATGGACTTAGGCAATGTGCCTTCTCTGTTGTGGCATCTGCCCTATGGAAAAGTACGCCCTTCAGGTTTGAATCACCCCGACCATGCTATCACCTACTTCTGTTTGCATTGTATTAATTGTTTTATTTTGTGTGCTGTGCAGAGTTGCTATGAGTTGAATGGCCTATAAATCTGGTTAATAAATGAATAGATACATAAATCTTTCAGAAACTCTGATCAGAAGCAAGGTGTGTCAGGTTGTCATTTAACTTCTGCTGTGTTTCAGAGTTGTATCATGAGATCAGGAACAAAACATTGTTCCTTGGTGCAAGGCATTTTCTAATGTTACAGATGCTTGATTAGCCAACAAAAGTTATCCAAGGAGGCAGTGGGATGGAACTGGCAGAGGACCCCCATCTTCTGCTGCTGGTGTGAGGAGCAATAGACTGCAGAACATGGAGAGTGCAGCAGAATGGGACAGTGAGGGGTGGTGTGCTCTGTCACTGGGCAAGACAGGAGAGGCAGCAATGGCTCCCCAGGCGAAGGTGGCAGCTGTGCAGAAGGTGCTTTTCTGGGTGGTGGTGGAACTGGAAGAAGCAGAGGGATGAAGGCTTCCAGTGTGTGCTCTGCAGTTTGTGTTGGAAGCACTTCTGGACAACCAGCCTGTGGGCTTCAGCGAGGGGTGGAGGCAAACCCAGTGCTAACAAAGCCTACCCGCAGGCCCTCTGCTCACTCTTGGCCCAGTCTTCCTCCTGCAAAGCCTTGCAAAGGGCAAACAGCTTCCAACACACTGAAGCTCACAGACTGGTTCTCCAGGAGTGCTTCTAGCACACACTCTGCAACTCGCATTGGAAGCGCTCCTGGAGATCTAGTCTGCAGGCTTTAGTGAGGGGTGGAGGTGAGCCCAGCACCAACAGAGCCTACCTGCAGGCCCTCTGCTCATTCGGCCCAGCCTTCCTCCTACAGAGTCTCACGAAGGGGCAGCAGCTTCCAGCGCGAGCTGCAAAGCACACACTGGAAACATTCCTGGAGAACTGGTCTGGGGGGCCGTGCAGAGGCCTCACAATGCTTTGGGGAGGCTGTGTGACAGCCTCACAAAGAGTCAGCAGCTGCCTCGGCCGGTTGTGCCTTGTCAGCAGCGGGAGGAAGAAGACGGCAAAAGTCAGCGGGGGGCAGCAGGGGTAGGCGCGGAGTGCAGGGTGGCCAAAAGGGCAGAGATGGGGGGAAGATAGGTGGGTGGGGGGACTTGAAGCGCATGCTGTAGTCATAAATGTGGGTGGGCTGCCAAGTGCCTGAATTTTGATCACGTGACAGTGGGGGCACTGCAACGGCCATAACTTCAAGGACCGGCATTAACTACCATTTGTCCAGTGCAGTCGTAACTTTGAACGGTAGCTGAACGAATGATGGTTGAGTGAGGACTACCTGCATTCTTCCTCTCATATCAACTATTTTTAATGTCTTTCTGCAAGCAAATTCTGTTTCTTAATCTCAAGATATTTTGAGTGTTTATTGATGATACATCTAATTTTGAAAATGTCCCACTGTCCTTTGCAGTAGGTGTACTCTTAATAATAATGGGCCTTGGAATAATGCAAGAGTCTGTTCTCAAGTCTTTCAAGTCTCTTTCTGATATAACTGCTTGCTGGATTTTTCTCATATTCATTCATAGTGACATCTATTGACATCCTAACATAGGCCTCCAGTAGAAGTATAATAAGTCATGAACTTCATAATAACATTGTGCATGTTATGATGACATAAATCACATATAGTACATAATGCACATCATTTGCACAATAACGTGTGACATCACTTCCCTACTCCATGGATACCATGACACACCAATAGAAAGAGGTGATTTGTATTCTTTATAGGACACTATTTTTATGGGATCCTAATGTTTGCTCTACGATTGAACCATAAGCACTCCTAATTCAGAATATTCTTATAACCATTGGATGTACTTTCTTATCTGTACTGTTCTTATATGTTATGCATAAAGAAACCACTTTTGTATCAGGATAGTTTGACACAAAGAGTTGCTTATAGACTCTACTAAGCATGAAGGGTGCAGGAGAGAAGCTTCTTCAGGCTCCCATAATTCAAGCTCTGATGGTAGGCTATAGGTTATAGTTCTTACTGGCAGCTGCAGATTTTGCTATTGCTGACAAGATCTCTCGTTTTGTTCCTTTTAGTGCTGCTTTTCGTAAAACCCCACTGGTTCCTATGGTATGTGGACGGAATAACTTTCATCCATTCTGCTTTTTTGGAGAAAGTAGCTAATGTTGTTCTCCTTTCTGAGACTCAGAATAGTCAAAGCTTCCACGCATTTCTCAAATTCTCCACTTCAGACCTCTCAAACATTTCTGGAGGTCTAGCAGTCTACTTCAAAACTTTTCTCTTCAGCACTATAGAATCATCATCAAAACCAGCACTGTATTATACAAATCAAAGACTCTAGAGTAAACCTGATAGGGGAAAATTAATAGATCTTTCCTATGACCTGTTATCTGATTCTTTTAACTAGAAACACTGTGCCATGGAGTTATGATACTTCCCCAAGTTATACCCCTTTTGAAAGATATACCATGCTCTGGTTTCTATATCATATTTTTAGAAAAGGGGAATTGTCAGCACGGCTGTGTACACAGCTGTATCATATAAGTAGCTTAAAAAAAATAGAACGTGTGCTTGGGAGGCAGATGCTATTAGAAACTGCGTTCTTCAGAAACTTATTCTCATGTTCAGCAACCTCCAGTCCAAAGACATATAATTTGGATGCTTAGTTCTTATTTCTTGGGATAACTCATGGGGTTTTCATTAAAGAGTTCATTAGGAAAGTAGAATTGGCAAATAAATGGGCTACAGTTGTTTCATGCTAAGAGGGAATTAAAGAGTCCAACTCTAGGCCCCAAAATTCTGAGGAATTTTTTTTTTAATCTTACATTTTTATACCTATGCCTCTCATTTTAGAAAAAAGGAAATGCTTTCTGATTTTTTACAGAACCTGAAATTTAAGAAAAGCTGGATTTTGTTTGTTGAATCTCAATCCAGATAAAGCAGAAATATGATTACTGTACTTTATGTGTGGATATTTATAGTCAGGCTGTGCAGTCTTCCAAATTCAAAGGCAAGTATGTCTTTTCCAAGATTGCACTCCATTTGTGGAGGGCAGCCATGTAATCCCAGGAAAGATACAACTGTTCCAGATAGGTGATATGTGAGTCTCTCCACGCATTCCAAAGCACTTTTTCCCCTTCAAATCCAAAATGCCACACACACACACACACTTAAGATGGGATCAGTGTCTTCAGAATAATAATGTAGAACTGGTCAACTTGTTACTGACCAGCTATAACTCAGATTTATGTCTCTCTTCTGATAGCCTGCTAGCTGGGAAGGAGGGAGAGAGATGGTTGAAAATGCTATAGCCCCATAAACAATTGGCATTTATTTCCTCCCTGCACTCCCATGGATTTCCTTTAATTATCTCTGAAGGACTCCCTTGTCAGAAAAAATCATCTCTGTTCATTCATTGTGATGTTTTATAGCAACATTCCCCAATCAGGGCATCCTTCATTTGTGTCAACTTCAGTTCCCAGAATTTTCAGCTATAGCTATGCTGATGGGGAATTCTAGGAATTGAAATCCACGTAACTGAACAACATCCAGGTTGTGGAAGGCTGATTTAGAAAGTTCAGGACTGCTCTTTCGTGAAGCTGCACCCTTACCCATTGTCCCTCTACTTCACCCATGGCTTGTCTTTCCCCCTCAGAAGTGAGTGCAACCCCCCGTAGTGGCTGATCCTTCTATTGTTTCTGCAGATGTACCTGCAGGATTAGCTCTGCTTTGCCTGTGCCCCCCTTTCCACATAGGCAAGCCAGTAGGTAGTTCTCTGTGCCCTCGCCCACATATATTGGCTAATGTTACAAATTCACCATCCCCACCCCATCAAGTAAATGGGCTGAATCTGGTTCCTGGGCCAAATTGAGTTTTGATCCCTGATGCAAAAGATATCAGTATATGTGGCATTGTATAAAATAATATAGCCAAAAAGATAGGTTCTGCATGTTAAGAATTATAAGGCTAAGCCTAAACATCACATACCTTTTGCATCTAGTCTATTTTTTTGATATTAATAGGCTGACAGTTTATATTTATCTCTGAAGATGCCTGGGTTTCTGCTTGCTCTGGACCAGATTTTGGGCTTCTTCTCAAATGGGTTTGTGATGACCAAACCCAGTTGAGTTCATCCTTGTTGAAAATTTTGTGTTGTATACTATGCTTCAGTTGGAGTTATATTTATTGAATATTCGTTGAACACTCTGGATCTTCTATAACATAAGATGTGAATCTAGGAAATCTGCACTCATTAACCTATATTTGCTGCCTGCTGGTTTTTTTAAATGGAACTAGCCTAGCATATTTTGTCTAGTGAATAATTGAACATAGATGTAAATTTGCCCGGGGTGAGTGAAATTGCTGTTGTGCAACCAACAGTTAGATTAACTGACTATTGAATTACCCAAGACCTTATCTGTTTCCTTTGGGATCGTTGTTGGTGGCTGCAGTTCTGAAAAGAGTCATGAATAAAGATTGTCCAATGAAGGTAGAGAGATGAGCAAATTCAGGAAACTGTTAATATGTAGTAAGAATTATAGCCTAGATAATGGCAAAGGTTCTGTTTTCTTGGCAGCTTAAGAAGCTGATAATAAATGAATCTTAGAATCCAAAATTTCAATTATATTGAATGTATCTGTAAACAGAATCAATAGCTTAAATAAAATCTTGCCTTCATTCTCTGCTGTTGTCTTTTTTTCTAGTCCTTAAAAACTTTAACATCTTTAGTAACAACTTACTGAGATGTAATTAAGAATCTCTGACAAACGTTCTGTCTATACTGTACAGCTCTTCTGTGCGATTTGCACTTTTAATGAGTAATAAACAAACAAATATGAATATAGTTTGTACAAACCTATCCAACAGTAGGGTTGTGCACACTTCAGAAAAGATTGAGAAGTAGTGCTTTTGGATCTTGCATGAGTACAACACTTCCCTGTTATTCATTCAACCAGCCTAATTTTTTTCAGGCTTCTGTGATGCTGCTTTAAGAACGGGCTTCTTAAAGCAGTGATGGAAGACTAGCTGCTTTGATAAATAGCAGGGAGATGTTGTGTGGGGTCTGAAGCATGTCTAATACATTCTTTTCAAAGTATGTACAGCCCTGCCTAACCACTTCTATACACAAAGTGCATACATTGAAGCACGTAGTACAAATTTGTAGCACTAGGATCCCAGTGTTGCTAGGAGAGTAGGTAGTCCCAGAACCTCCTAAGGTATGGGACAGAAAAAAGTGAATAGAGATGCTGCCCAAACCCAAGATAATGTGTAGGGTTCTGTAACCAGTCAGTTAATGAGACTGTTAAAGTTTCCAAATAAGCCATCTTGTTTGCTGGGGACTGGTTAGCTGATGTAGTATTAACCTGCTTTGTAACAGCTTAGGCTGCTACCTGCAACTGCTTCTGTCACCTTTCTAGCTCAGTAGTAATGTCTTGTTTCATTCCAGATACATGGTAGATGCTGCAGATCAGGAGAAGATTGAAGCTTCAAAGAATGAACTGCACAACCTCCTTGATAAACCACAACTCCAAGGCATTCCTGTAAGTTGATCCAATTCTGGAAAGGCCAAAATATATACAAATTAATCCATGTGATGGAGTGAGCAAAAAAATCCATCTGAATCTAATTTATTCTCAAAAACTACAGACTAGATTCTGGAACCAACTGTTTTTCATTTTCATGATTATCCCATTGTGGAGCTGAGATGTTTCTTTCTAGGATGTGTAAGTTTTGATGGAAGAAATGTATTTAAAAGGTAATGGGCAGAATCTGCTTTTGCATTGGAAGCAATGGGTGTGGTCCACTTGTTTGGAATGCAAAAAGAATAATATTTATTTAGCTCCTGGGAAGTAAGGCTGAAGTTATATAATGTCAGTAGTGCTTAGTTTTTAGCACATCCACAAATAAATATTCTCTTGAGTCCAGCTCCGCTCCTGGTGACTATATGGATACATTCATGTAGTTTTCTTGGCAACAGTAAGGAAGTAGTTTGCCATTCTCTTCTCCCAAAATGGTTTTATTTTTTCCACTTTAGCCTACAACTCTGGAACTTTCTGATGGTCTCCCATCCAAGTACTAACTGAGCCTGACACTTCTCAGTCTTTTAGAAAATAGCCAGAGTTAGGCAGATGCTGCCACTGGCTAGTGTTCAGTTGTCCAAACTTGGCCACTTTAAGATGAGTGGACTTCAACTCTCAGAATTCCCCAGCCTGGCTGGGGAATTCTGGGAGTTGAAGTCCACTCATCTTAAAGTGGCCAAGTTTGGACAACACTGAGTTAGAGGATACAAATAGCACATCGTATTATTGCACACACATTGTAAAAATACATAGAAATGTAAGTGCAGCACGGAGTGTCTCTGCACTCCCATGAATTAGAATCCTTCCCTCAAGGCTTTTATTTTTTTAGTCAGACAGTGAAATAGCCTGGCTGAGGCAAAAAAATTATGTAAATAATAAATATTTGCAGTTAAGTTAAATATATGGAGAAGGTCATGTCATTCCCTTCTTAAATCCAACTGCTACACAGAAATGCACTGTGCTGCCTTTTTAAAGATCTGTAGTTTCCATTGCTTGCCAGATCCTTCAGCTTCTACACCAATAGAATTATGGTCTCTAGCAAAATAAATGAGAGCTAAATGTTTGTGCTAGAGCGCTTCGTGGTCCACATCTTAATGAGAATAGCTCCTGAAAATTAGGAAGTCAAGAATTGTGTAGGGTCCAGTTAATATTTTAAAAGAAAAACCATGGTTATCAATCAGCATGCTGCCACATGAACTGGCAAATAGTGAGGATTGCCAGTGGTGAAGTAATTGCAAAGAAAAGAAGCAGATACTCATTTTGGTAGCTAGGTTTTAATAGCATATCTGGACACCAGACAACTTTCTGTTTATTGGTTAGAAGGCATGTATTGGCTGCCCCCAGGGAATACGTTTAAAGGTTAATCAAATGCCCTCCATGAGCATTTGATTTTTCCCATGAATGCCTAAGTGAACCACTTAAATTATTTTACATGGCTAATATTGCTGCTCATATCTGCATTCAGGCTGAAAGCAATGCAGTGTTTTGCTTTTTTTATATATGGCTTTATGAAGCCCATGTGGCATTTTAGAAATCTGGAATTTTTAATATTTCTAGAGGCATCTGTCTTATTATCTTGCATCAGTAAATCTCTTTCAGCCCAAGTTGTGTTTTTTCCAACTTCATGCTTGGCAGACTTTCCCTGGATTATAAGGGAAATTCTTGAATTCAGAAAGTGTATTGAAAACATTGTGCATAAGATTTATCTTTTTTAAACAATGGAGTTACTTCAGACTGTTCCAGCTGCTTGTTGCAGCTTGCATGTATCAGACTAAGAGCACTGCCCTATTCTCTTTTGCAGGTCTTAGTTCTTGGGAACAAGCGAGATCTGGCTGGTGCCTTGGATGAGAAAGAACTCATTGAAAAGATGTAAGTGTTTATTGTTGTCTTCAGTATCTCCACTGGGCTGGAGCCCCTCCATTGCAGCAATTACTTGATTTTAGTTTCTTGGAAATCATATCTGGATATATTCAGCATGATTATATAACAACAACAACAACAACAACATATTATTACTACTACTACTACTACTACTATATAAAAAGATGGGATAAAAATCTAACATTAATAATAATAAATAATGATTATGATATTGTAAAATTATGCTGCTTAAAAGCCACCCATTCTCACCAGCCTAAAAGATATAAACAATGTAAACATAAAATACTCCAGGAAACTCCATATATGTATAAGCTGCACTGATTGTCAATTGCATTGGTTGCTAATTAGCTTTCAAGTACAATTCAAGGTTCTGGTTACCCCCTATAAAGCCCTTCATGGCATAGGGCCAGGTTATTTGAAAGACCACCTATCTCCGATTGTTTCTGCCCATTGGGTAAGATCCAGCAGAGTGGGTGTGCTTTGGGTCCCCTTGATTAAACAATGTCATTTGTTGGGGTCTTGAAAGGCTGCCTTCTGTGTTGTGGTGCCTGTGCTCTAGAATAGTAGTTGCCAGAGATCTGTATGGCTCCTACTCTGATGATGTTCTATAAGGCATGGAAAACTTGACTGTTTTTGCAGGTCTTGGGGCAGGGTGGTGAGTAAGCCCTTGTAAGTTTTTGTTTGGCATGTTATATGCTCTTTCTGGGTGTGTATCATTTGTTTCTTTTCATTGTTCTTTTTTTTTATGTATCTGGAGTCAGATGTATTTTAAATTTAAATAAATAAATAAAGTTAAATAAAATTTAAAAAGCACCCACATACACAAATGCCACATGCCAGCAACCCCACCTTCCAATCAAAAAGCACTCTCCTGCAAGAAGTGGGACTTTAAAGCTTTCCTGAAACCTAGGATAGATGAGACTGATCAGATTCGCACTAAGAGGGAGTTCCAAAGAGTGGGGGTAGCTACTGAGAACATCTGCCTCTAAGGCCCCATTATGTGACAATCCCATAGAGATAGGATTTGGAGGAAGTTGGCCCTATTTGATCTGATTGGACAGGAAGATGAATACAGGGGAAGGTGGTCCCTCAGATAACCATTGGGGCCTTAAAGGTGACAAGGTCAGCACTTTGAATCACACCTGGAAGCCACCTGGCAACTAGTAAAGTTTCTGAAGCAGTGGGGTCACCCAAGTATATCAAGATAGTCCATCACTGCCTGAACTGTTGTTTTCTATGCTAATGTAGCTTCTGGATGTTTAAGGACAGCCTCATGTAGAACATGTTACACTAGTCCAAACAGGGCATGAGTGACTGTGAGCAGGACATCCCAATCCAGGAAAAGTTGCAATTAGCACACAAGATGTAATTTGCAAAGCCCCTCCTAGTCATAGCTGTCACTTGCTCTTTAAGCAGGAGCTAGGAATCTAGGAGAACTCCCAGAATGCAAGCTATCTCTGAGCAGAGGACTACAACCATGTTCATGATCAAAGATAGAACTTCCCTGGAATCATTTAGGACACAAATCCAAAGTCAGCCCATCTTTGAGGGATTCAGTGGAAGTCTATTCCTCCCCATTCAGACCCTGACCACCTCCAGGTACTAGGTCAGTACTTCCATCGCATCACCCATTTGACCCAGCAACATAATCTATATCTAGGTATCTTCAGCACAATGGTGATACCAAACCCCATGACAGCAATGACCTTCTTCAGCAGCTTCATATAGGTGTTAAAAAGAAGTGGAAATCCCTGAGGCATTCCACAAAGAGGTCTCTGGATAGATCTCTCCTCTTCCTCCAGTTGGAACTGACCCTTCAGGAAGGAGGAGAACCACTGCAGAACAGAGATGGTTCAGAAGGATATCATGTCAATGGTATCAAAAAGTGCTGAGAGTTCAAGGAGGATTGGACTACCCAGATCTGGGTCTGTCCAAAAGTCATCCACAAGCACAAACAATGCAGCTTCCATGCTGCATTCTGGCCTGAACCTTGACAAACAAGAGTCCATATCCACTGCCTTTAGGATCCTTTGCAGCTGTAGGATCACTACTTTCTCCACAATCTTTCAGGAAAAAAAAGAGTGGAAACAGGTCTATAATTGTCCAATGTTGGATTGAGCAAAGCTTTCTGATTAGGGGCTCACTACTGCCTCCTTCAGATATGACAGAAACATCTTCTCACTCAGACAAGCATTGATCCAATCCACCACCTCATGGGAAGCTATAACTAACCATAAGGGGCAGGGATCCAACCGAGAGTAGTAAAGCTAACATCGCAAAGGGCCCAGCCCACTTCCTCGAGACACACAATCTCAAAGTGATTCCAGAAAACTTCACAAGATGAGACCACAATCAACTCCATTTGCACTGTCAATGCTGTGAACATCCTTGACTGACAAATGCCGTGAAAATGCTGTGAAAATTCTTCACAGAGGCCTTTCAGATGGTCTTTGTGAACATTCTTCCCTAAAAAAGGGAACAGGTCACCTTAAAAAGGGCCATGGAGTAATATTTGGTGGATGCAATCCTTTTTTTTTTCACTGCTTGAATGACCACTGTGTAAGCATTAGCTTGAGCTTGTACTAGTATCCTGTCAGACCCAAGATAGGTCTTCCTCCAGCTATGTTCCAGGCATCTTCTTTGTCACTCATCTCCTTGAACTCTTCAGTAAAGCAAGGGGTTGCAGTGGATATGCAAAGAGGGACAGGCTACTCTGAAGCAACTGGGTCCATTGCCTTGGACATCCTTTTATTTCATTGGGCAACCAAAGTTTTGGCTGAGTTGTCTGCCAGATTCTCTGGAAACTTCCCAAGAGCCCTCTGAAAACTGACAGACCAATCTAATATAGTAAGTCCTTTCCCACTGCAGTGGGGGTTGTATTGCAGAGCTCCATGGCAATCTGAGAGTGATCTGCCCATGAAAAAGGGTGAAGATCAATGCCTCCCACTTTTCAAGGCATGTCACATCTGCCCTGAGACAAAAAACAGATCTAGTGTGTGACCACTCAGGTGTCACACCCTTGCTAAGTTGGGTCAGGTCCATGGTAGTCATGGTGGCTATGAACTCCTGGGCCACTTCATATTCCATGTTGAGGGAAGTTAAGATGAAGTCCCCCAACACTACTAATTGGGGGAATTCTATTGCTATCTTAATGATCAGATCAAGCAGCCCTGCAGGGATGCTGCTGTATAGCAAGGGGAGCAGCAGACAAGTAGCAAGCTTTAGCTCAGATGCATAAACAAAGTTTCACATTTGGTTATCTGCAGAGTAATGCCTCTTGATGCCACCAGAGCCTCATAAGTTACAATAGTTACTTCCTTCTCCTGCCCAAGTACTGTGGCTGATGTCAAACCTGAAACCTGAGTAGGCAGATATTTGAGAGAAGAATTCCCCTACCCAGGTTTCAGTAATACAAGCTAGGTCTGCCCTCTCATTCATAATCAAATTATGGATGAGGAAGGTCATTATAGATGGATGTCATTAAATTGCAGCAGTCGGAGCCCTTGGGTGCCAAGGATCTGGAACTCTAGCTCCAGGTATGAGAACTGAAAGCTGGAAGGGAGGAATCACACAAAAATACCAGATGTCAAACATACCTTTCCTGAATGTGGTCCACTCAGTCTCCCCCCATATGTCCCTTTGCCCATCAAAACTGAGATCCCATTCCCCCATGATGCTCCCTCACCCTCCCAGCCAGCACCTTCCATTGCTCAGTAAGAACCTGAACCATCTAATGCAAGGACTTTTCAACAAAGGTGTTTGGGCTTAAACGGCTCTCGGGCATCTCACTCAACAAACTACTGCCCACACAACATACTGTATACTACCCTGGTTCTCATCCATAGAACAGCCCAGGTTCCCCCCACAGTCAAAGCCCAAGCCCAGCAGCATCTTAATTCTCTCTGGCAGAAAGCAGCTTCTAGGGGGTTGATGCTGAGGAAGTTCAGCAACCACATTGCCCCAAGCTGCATTCTCAATCCAGTTTATGGTGAAGGGACTAAGTCAGTGGGGAGCAGACTCCTCCAAACTGACCTTTGGAGCATCCAGGTATACAATATCTGGACAACAAAGTCCAGCTGGAGAGCCCATGAACTGGAGCCAGCTCTATATCTATAGGTGCAGACTCAGCCCTCCTAGCACATGCCCAACACCTTCCTTCGAGGTCCTGTCTACGTCTGTTGCAGGTGAGTTCAGGTTTCCACAAAATAGGCTGCCAAAATGGCAATTGCCAGCCCAGAGCAACCCCAAACACTTGTGTCTGAAATCAACTGGCAATCAAGACAAGATCCCCAGGTATCATCAGGATCCATGCTTTAGCCTGCAGCATTGCATTCCTTTCTAATGATCAGCCAGCAGGGACCTCTGCAGACTGGTGCTCCACTCTGCAGTCTGGTGTTACCACTCTGCTGGCACTGCCATCTCTCAACTTACTAAGAAAATTAGATGTGCCTGTCAGGTTACCAGAAGTAAAGATCAACTTAAGAGGCTACCTTTGTTATAAATTTTAATTGTATATTTATTTATTGTTTTTAATATGTTGTGAGCCGCCCAGAGTCCCCCATTGGGGGGAGATGGTCGGGGACAAGTTTAATTAATTAATTAATTAATTAATATACAAAAAGTAGAAGAAATTAACAACTTTATTTCCACAAAATACAAAGTAATAAAAAAATAGGAAAGAAAAAAGGAACGCATATATAACAACAAACTGCATGGGCACACACTCAGATTTTAAACAACAAATAAAACCTTGTCCTTACAGAATCATATTGATCACTCGGTGTTTCCATTGTGTGAATAACGAGCCAGTTCAAAGGCTGAGAGTGAGCCATGTCTTCAGTCCAGATTTTAAGTCTCAACAAACCAAAATCATGTTCTTGGCTCTCCAAGCTTGATAAATCCAAAGTTCTTCATAAACCAATAAATTCCAAGTTTTCAGTATATCACAGTACCTTTAAATCTTTTTTATCTTCACCAAATCATTTTAACAATGGTGTGAGTATCAGCCCCAAAACAGGACAGCTACACTAAGCCCAGAGTATCCTCAAGCACGTTAGATATTTACCTTTACCTTTATTGGTGGTAGTTTTGAAGAAATATGTAGCATACCACAAATTGCTGCAGTCCTGTGTATTTTACTGTTGCATGTTTCTTTCATCTTTCTCACATCAGAGAATTTATTAAGCAGCATTTCCTTTGAGTTCCAGATTAATCAGTGCACATGCTTTTTTTCTCCACTATTGCAGTATCTTCTTTTTTATCTAGTTTAATTCTCCCAATTTTCTCCTTTCCATCTATTTTCACCTACCATCCAAGAAAGGAATTATTTTCACTGCCAGAGGGGTCCTGAGCAGTGCGTCTGGTGACTTCTGAAAGAGGGAAATCTGCTTCTTAGGATATTCAGGCCTAACGTCCAATGGCCAGGCAGGATTCCTATAGACTTGTACCTGGTTGAACATCTGACGGGAGACTGTATGATACTAAAGCTGGCCAAGGCATTTATTCCTGAACTTGTACAAGTCTAAGTAACTTGATTTATGAGCTATATTCTTTTCAGGTGTACATTTGCTGTTTCGATGGCTTGCTTTCCCAGAGGTGCTATGAATTCATGGCTTCATTGTTGATAATCTTGGTTATAAAATAAAACTTAATTCATTGCACAATTACATCTCACTAATGTGATTCCAAAGGGAAGTCGTTTTAGTTTGCTGTAGAAAAAGCAGCATAGAATTGAGTGGCATTTTAAACCCTGCCCAATGTATTTGGTATAAGTAGAGATAATATTGTCAGATGTATGATTTGGGGGAGTGGGGGTGGTAATGATTAAATTGTGTAATAATGTTGTTTTAGTGAAGTTATTATATAGGTTTGCAAATCACCTAAGGCCTTGGAGAATGCTATGTTCAAGAATAGTGTAGTTTATTGATAATACATTGGAGTCCCTTTAGTCAGAAAAGTAGGTAGCAATAAATAGGATTAAATCAATTTCTCTTCTGGGATACTATCCCATGAGTCCATATGAAAAAGGTGGTGTTGATGAATATCAGGAAGAGCAAAAGGCTTTGGGGATAAGAGCACAGGAAGCATTGCTCTGTATCAGTCATGCATGTATTGTCCATTGCACCATCATGAAGATTCAAGTTGCCTCAGAATTGGAAAAGAACACAGTGACAAAACGTGCTGGATACCACATGGTTTGGAGGATTGAGAAAGCACATTGTTTGAACACTGATAATAGGGTTTCTGGCCATGTAGCTCCTTCCTTAGATTCTGTGCTCCATTGTTACCTACAGAAAAACCACTTATTGAGAAAATTACAGTCCCTGGGTAGTCCTGGAAATCAAAACACTATGAACCCACACTGGGTCATAGAAATGCAAATTGCTGAAAGAAACCAACATAGTAGGTGGCAGAATGTGTTTGCTCTTTACGTTTTTCACTGCCTGTGCCACATGGTGGCACCATAAGCAGGCAAGTATTTTTCATTTCTCCTTTTTCCGGGATTGGCTGAACAATATTATTGGCAGAGTTCATGTACATCAGGAATTGTTTTGGCAGTCATCTTTTCTGCTAAAATAAGGACAAGACTCAGGAAAGCAAGGATTCATTCAAAGTAGGCAGCTTAAAAAAGTAGAAGGGAATGAGAAGAGGGGAAGAAATATCTTCTCGCCCAGTTCTGTCTATGAAGCTAAAGAAGGACCCTGCTACCCTTATCAGGTTCCACTTTCCTTGTAGGATTATGATTTTGAGAACTATTCCTCATCATTTTTCAGCATGCTGCAATAACAAACTAATATTTTGCCATAGAGGTGGTGTAAGCTAGAATGATTGTATCTGCAGGAGCCCATAATCTTATGCAGTCCTTGCTAGGCAAATGAAACATTGGAATCACTAAATCTTCCCTTTTTTTTCTTTTTTTCTGTTGGCAAGAGAGGTTGGGCAGGGAATGATGGGCACCATTTTGTGCCAGTGCCATTAGTGTTTTCAGGCAGCAGTAGTATCCAACATTTCTCCTTGAGCTCTCCAGAAGAGGCTGAGGTGAGTGGGAGAGAGGGGGCAACATGTACTATTTTATTCCACTATTGGTGTGCTTTCCGTGAATGATGCCCGTCTGCTCATCCAATAAGGTTGCCCATCTGGGTTTGAATGGTCTTGGTTTGGGGGGCACCTTGATCTCACAGCTGCCAGCAGATCCCAGCCTTTCTCAAGCTTTGGATATAGGCAACAATTGTTCGACTGCCAGCTTTCACCCAATTTTGCAGCTTCAGAGTTAGGAGAAGGTTGACCGCTCACCAGAAAGCAGTGTCATACTTATTATGCTGTTCAAATTTATGGATGCTTATTTATTTACTCATGGAAAGAAGAATTTGTCATGTTGATTGCATGCTCAGGGGCATAGGCTTTTCTGGGATAGCACATAGCAAAGTTCACATTAGTCCTATCTAATTGTTAGATGGATCTTTCTACAGTATATTTTAATCAGTTATGGCTGTTTAGGGCTAGTTCAGGCAGTCTGCTCCATATGTATACAGTAATGAGATCATGTCTTCCAACCATACCAACAGTGTGCAAATATGACATCTTTCTCACTTGTCTGCCTCTGGAACATATTATCAGTTGAAATTCATCAGTCATCAACATTTAAGAGCTTTCCCATTATTATTGTTACTCATTTATTGGATTTTAGTAATGGAATGCTATTATGCCTGTTTCTATTATTTATTTTTCCTTGTATTTTATTCTGGCAGTCAAATTAAAATGGCTTTTATTTTTAAAGGTGCCAAAATTTGTAAACACTTGTGTGAAGCCTATGTGCATAATACCTGACTCTTATAGACCTAAATCACGTTGGCTGTGGGATATCATTCCTGAAGTTTTAGTAGACCCAGAGTAGACAGACATGGTAAGTGAGGAAGGCACAATCTCATTGAATGGTGAGGTCATCATTTAAAAGGAAAAGTTCTGAACTCATCCTCTTGTCATTATTTATGAAACTGCAGGTTGCTGGGACACATTTTATTACTCTTCTCAGTCTGGCAATGATCCTTTTGCGTGAATTGTCCTTTTTGTGCAGTGTTTTTTCTAAGACTTCTGATCTTTCTTGCTGTTATTTCTCTTTCAGGAACTTGTCTGCCATCCAGGACCGAGAGATCTGTTGCTATTCAATCTCTTGCAAAGAAAAAGACAACATTGGTAAGTTGGAAAGGAAAAGGCTGGGAAAGATTAAAAGGTCAGGATATGTGACAACTTGAATGGTCCTGATGAGGGTTGAATATGCAGCAAAACCCAAAAGTTCCTTTGAGGAGACCCAGTTACTGGTTTTGGCCATAATGTAGACATGTTCAGCCAAATCAGCTGAGCTCGATAGTCAATTTTATGAGGGCTCTGTATACCTTTGGGGTTTCCATTCATTTCATAGTGGAAGAGTTCAGTTACATGACTCCCCTTTTACCCTCACTTGATTCTGGTGGGTTGCAAGACTGAATTAGCCAGGGTTAATTAGCAAAGCTCTGTCTTTTAGCTGGGCTAAAAACATCTGCACATTTGATTTTACCTCCAGGTAAGCAGCAGAAAGTTTAGCATATCTTCCTTTCTTCTTGATGGTCATAAATTGTTACCTTCTCTTTGACAGACATCACCCTACAGTGGCTTATTCAGCATTCAAAGTCCCGGCGAAGCTGAGAGCTCTTTGGCCAGGTTTTGGATCAGGAAGATGCGATTGTAAAAGCCAGGCGCACCTCCTCCTTTCTCTTCCCCCATCTCCTGCTCTTTCCATCCCTCTTGCCCACCTCTTTTTCCCTAGATGGGTATTTTTAGGGGACACCAGAATCCTCTTCTGCTGAGATTGAACTCCTGTTTTTATTATAAAGAAACTGTCTGCCCCTCCTCTCTTTTGCTCCTTACTCTGATTTTGGCACTGTTCTGTTGTTGTCAGTGTGTGTACAGTATATATATATATATATATATATAAATATATGTATATATATTTTAATTTTTTAATTTAAGCAATTATACTGTTACTAAATGGGGCCTGTCAGCTGTCAAGGGGGCAGCAGCTAATGGATGGGGTGGGAAAGTACCAAATGCAGTATTGGGGATGTCACGAGCAGCCACAGAACAAGTGGGATCTTGCTGGGTATAGAGCATGGCTTTGGGTGATATTCTCCCTGCAAGATAACTCTCTCCTTCCATCTTTTCTCCTTTTGTGTCTGGCATGATTGTGGGGGGAGGCATCCCAGGGAGAGCCTCCTAGAGCAGTATTCACATTAATCATCTGGTCCAAGAATTTAGGGAAGAGCCAATGCAGGGTTTTTTGTTTTTTTTCCCCTCTGCCACTGAATCCTTGGAAGCAATGGCCAGTTTGGTTGTTTCCCAGCAGGCAGGAGATGCAGCCCTTCAGTCTGAGCTTTAACTCTCATTCAATTTGCACTTGAAGATACAGAGCACCATCTCTCGCTGCTGCTGTGTTTCAGAACCATACCTGGATGTGCTCCCTCTCTTTGAAAACCTGTAAGGCAGCTTTCTTTGCAAGGATCAGGAGATTTCCCTGAATGGAAGCAGGCAGTGCATGATGTACATCCCGTGACTATGCAGATGGTCTAGAATTCTGGCGTACTGCCAAAGTGACTAGGTCTGGATCGCCAACATTCACGGAGTCCATGTTTTTAGGCCATCCCCTCCCACAGACCTTTGTGGATTGTTGAAGAACAGAGTGACTTATGTAAAGGTTCCCTTTAAAGCCCTTTAGGCAAGACAGAGTTCATAGGATGGTTCACTCAAAACATATTTCTCATTGTGAATTCCAGAGCAGAGAAGGTATGCAAAAGAAGCTGTCTTCTACCCAGAGCTCAGGATGAAGCACTAGGAGCCAGGATACTTTCTCAGCTTTCTTTAGGCTTAAGTCCCTCCTCCTCCTCTCACCGGTGCACCTAGACCTATGGAAACTTAGGGGTGAAGTTTTTGGATAATTGAGTAGAACAGGGAATTTCACTCTGTGGCACCCAGGGTTTTGTGTGGGAAAAAAACAACAACCCTGGATTATAGCATGCTTGGGTTTCTGGCAAAAGCCATGATGAAAAGATGGGGAATTCCTGACTAAGGGAGGTCAGACTAGGCTACTGCTCCTGCATTTCCTCTCAGCTTACTCTGGGACTTAAAGCAACTGCAGAGAGGTCCAGGAAGTGAAGTTATGGAAAATATTTAAAGATGCGATAGGCATCTCTTCCTTGTAAAGATAGTTGGCTGCTGGCCATTATGGGGGGTGGCTTACATGGCCCTGTCCCATGTAAGCAATGGAGGGGTGTACAACTGCAGGGCCCATCCTGCCCTGAGCTGCTTCCCTCAAGAGGGGAGGGTGCTTTCTAACTGCATCTTTTCTTTACTCCTCATTTTCACAGAACTGCACAAGGAAATATTTTACTTTTTTTTAATTTAATCAGTTGTTATAGTGTCATTTATTCCTTTTTAAAAATACATTTTTGGCTCATACTTTGACCTTCTCTGGGAAACAAATCTTGTAACAGTACTTTTTTTGGCTCAAATAACAATAAATTAACAATTTTATGTTGGTGGTGGTTGCACTGTTACCTTTTTTTTTCCCTCAGGTGGTTTGTCTATACTTTCTTTTCCATGCTGCATCTGAAAATTTGATTCTTCTGAGGGGGTTTTATTGTGGAAGAGCAAAAAACCCTCCCTTGCCTTGAAAACAGAGACTACAGTAATAAATGAAAGAGTTTCTTCTTGAGGGGCTGCAAATGTCATTCTAAAAGGGTTAGGAATGAATGAACCTAAACTTCTCCCAGTATCATTCTTCTGGTAAAGATCTGAGGCTTTTTTTTCTGGATAGCTTCAGTGAGACTTTCCCAACAACATACTCTCCATGTATATCACACTACAACTCCCATTATTCTCAGCCAACATTCTCAATGGCCATTATGGAAGTAGTGGGCCAATGAGGAGAATAAGTAGAATAATCTGGTGTTAAGAAACAGATGTTTAGCAGAGACAGCAAAATAATATTTGAGCCAATTAATAAATGTCCTCTTGCTTGGAGATGAGACGTTGATATTGTCTTAAGTGTATTGCACTTTGCCAGAAGTTAGTTTGTGTTCCATTAGACAACAGAGTACCGTAGTATAGCTCCATTTCTGGAATGTGACTTAATTTCTCTCTTATACCAAACAGACTTGAATAATAAAACTCAGTATTTTGACCTTAATTTAAAGATACTTTCTTATTTTCTTCCAGTTTCTGATCCATAAAATAACATCAGCATTATTTTAGAATCTGGCTCAGGATCAAGCCAAAGAGCTATACTCTATAACTAATTGGATGTCTCTGGAATACAAACAGGAATGGACTGAGAGAGAGTTAAAACTCTTAGCCCAGCTGGTGTGGCCAGGGCACTGGGTTGCCCATATCCTAGCCCATTTTTTTTTTCCTAGCCTGATGCTTTCCAGTTTTGTTGGACTTCTGTAGATGCTCTAGTAACATGATTGGCATGTTTGGTCTTGGGCCGTAAATAAATTTTGATTTGATTTGAGCATGATTGGCTGCTTTGAATTTGGATTAGTCCCCAAATTTAGAAAGCTAATAGCCACTGAAAATCCCAATGCATGGTCTGTTTGCATTTTTAAATTTAAACTTCCAAGGAATCTCCAAATTAGCTTGTGTTGTTGAGGAACCTCCTACAACTTGTCATGGAATCCCTGCTTGCTGAAATGGACAGTGGGATCCATTTGACCATAAACTCTGTCTACATAGTAGTCAGAACTCACTGCCTCCGCACATCACCTATGAATATTCTAGCTCCTGTCCTTCCTTGCAGCTCCATTCTTGCACAATTGTGTATTGCAAAATAAAATCCTGGAGAAACCTATCAAATGAATTATAGTAGTACCAATAGAAACAGTTCCCTTTCAGTCATGGTGCCTTGGTTGTGGAATCCTGTCCCCAGTCTGGTTCTTGTTACAATCTTTTCACCGCACAGTGACTGCTCATGTCTTCCATACAAGTTCATTGTTAAACTACACCGCTGCTCTCTTCTTACCTTTATGTCCAATATAGGCTGGGGCAAAATGACAATACCTCAAATATTTCCCACATCCTGTGAACTATTGGCGTATGATTGCTTTTTTAGTCTGATGTCAGCAACTATGCAAATCATGAAATTGATTCTGCCATCTCACCCTTGTATACTAGGATCACTCCAAGTACTTTTTATTCCAACAGTAGCAAGTCTGAGCAATTCTGTTGGAAATAGCTGCCCTGGGCACTTGCATGCTTTTTTTATTTTTTTTGGTAGATTTGAATGAAGGTTACCCTTCCTGGCCCCACTGTCTTTGAAATGTTCGACCCTTTCCTTTCTTGCCCTCCCCCAATTCTGCAATATCCCAGGCAGGCTTGGTTGGTCTCTTTTTTTCCGCTCTCCATTCCCCACCCCCAGTGTTCTGACCAACCAGGAGCTGTCACAACAAGCCCAGCATTGTTCTTGCTTGGCTCTTGCTCAGGGGAAGCCAGCAAAGAAAGCATAGTATGAATAGCAGCTCCCATCCATTCCCCTGTTGTACTGTTAGATATTCAGGTCACACTAGTGCTTTGGCTGCACACCCTTCAACCATCCTGGTAGGGCTTGGATCAAGAGTCATGAATCAAGACAGCAGCCTCCTCTCACTCTGCATCTGTGTCATAATTGTTCAGTCTTGCTTCAATTACTTGGAATATTTTCAGTCCGTTAGCAGCTTCTATTTGGTAACAAGTATGTTAACTTGCATGTACATAGCTGCCTGGGTTTTTTCTTATATTGGAGGGGCTATCATTCCCATCATCCTTACTAGCCTTGTTGGGGAGATGGGAGTTACAGTCCACATCATCACCACTGATCTGCAAAGTGATCCAAATAAAAACAATTGAGTCAAAAAGTTTTTTCTGATACACTTTTATGTGAAGGGTAAGTGGAGACAAGAAAGGATGTGTCTATGGTTGTATTGCTGTAGTCGCCAAAATTTGGACAAGTGCAGATCTATCAAACCATTGCTGTTTCACTCTTTTCTATGATTCATGTACAGCTGCTGCTGCTGCTGCTGCTTCATCAACTCTAGCCACACACAATTTGTTAAAGTGGGTGGAGTATAAGTGATGTACATAAATAAGTTAAATAAACAGCAAATCTATGTGAACCATTTCTTCCTTCCCTCCCATTCCTTGTATTTTGAGTATAAGCCAAAGAAGACTGTGCTATAAATGAATATATTGTGGTAAAAGGATCTAGCAACTTTTTGAGAATGCAGGAGGCTCACAAGAGGAATGTTGGGAAAATCAAGCTGAGATCAGAGAGTTAGCTGGGTTGAGGGAGAACTGAGAGGTGTTTGTTTTTTGTTAATATTGCTTATGTGTGGCATCTGTCGTTTTGTATTCTCAACATTTTTGAAACTTCTAGGCTTTCTTGAAACACGTGTTTACTGTGGCTCAGCCAAAAAATATTCATGGTCCAGAGCAAAGGGGCTGCCCTGGTTTCTCAGGAGAGGGAGAATATCGTAGCCTGGTTGGCTGACGAGAGATGATTCCTCAAGAGACAGAAAGCATGGCTGCCCCAGGCGTTCTCCTGTTTGCTAATGGGGGCAGCAATCCAAACATCACTTTCTTTGTACATATACAGAGGCTTTGTCTCCATGGCAGCGGGCCCATGAAGGGACTGTGGGTGTCATTCCCTATACAAAGCCCTTACTGATCCCCCTGCGGCAGTTGCAGCCCATCCCTTAGCAACTGCCTCCCTCTCTCTGGGGCGTTTCTCACTTCTGAGGGTGCAATCCAAAGAAAGCAGAGAACAGGTCCCTTCAACTCTCAGCACAAACTGAGCTGGGACTCTCTCTCCATAGAGAAATTAGGAGAGGGGCACCCCTGAAAGCGAAGAGAGCTGCAAGCCGAGCAAGCACTGCTGGGAAGTTGCTGGTTTTATTCTGCAGCTATCCCTGTTCAGAGACAGACCTCCACACCAAGCGATAGTATTGAGGACTTAATAAAATCTGGGCCTCTTCCTGCTTGTTTGAAGAAGTTTAGCCATTCTGCAAAAGACTAGCACGGGGTAGTAGAGGGCAGCTGCTGTCCTTGGCATGGAATTTGGGCAATGATGCCATTATGTTGGCCCCATTCAAACATCAGACTAAACCATACTGTGTTGATGGTGTGGGGCAGATGTTCGGCAGTTTTTCTGCTGTGTAAACCATGGTTTGTGGCTTAGCTGTCATTGTGGTTTTATTAACTATGTTAAGCAAATTATGGCTTAGTGTAAAGTAGGAACCCTGTCAAAAAGTCAGGCCATAAGCCCATGACTTCCTCTGACTGGCTTCTTAAGCGGCTTTCCCAACTGAGTCTCCTTTCACACTATGGAAGGAACTGCTAGTGGTTGTAACTCAGAATACATGGTGAATATCAGATTTGTTTTCCCCTCCCCATTTTCCTTATGTTGTTGGGTAGAGGTATTTCCCATCATTAAGTAGTTGACATCTATGAGTAAGAACCATATACAAAGAAAACATGTACTTCTGAACTGTAACTCGCTCATCCCAACTGCATAACTAATTTCTGGTATTTGTACCCACTGCTTAGTTCTAAGAATGAACTAAAATTTATCTTAAGGGAGAGGTATCATGCTTATGTACTAGCTGTACACATTAGTATTATGTATTAGATTTATCTGCCTTCATTCCTCTTAAAACGTAAGATGGAGTACCTCCTTGTCTATCCTCCCTTTTATCTTCACAACAACTCTGAGCTAGGCTGGGTTGAGAGATAGTGATGGACCCTAAGACACCCAATATGCCCATGGTTGAATTGAAGCTTGAACACCATTTCCCCAATACTAGTCCACTATATCCATTTCAACAAGTGTAGCTTTTGCCTGGATGAAAATGCAGTTTGGGGAAAATCACCTTGTGGCCTGTTTTGGTATTACAGAAATACACATGATGGCAGACAGTAATTCCAATCTACTTTGGAACAATCAGACAAAACTAGCCAACCATGTTTTACCTTAGTGAGTTGAAAACAACCCAAGCTATGTGGATAGTTTACGATTCAGCATTGTACAGTCTCAAACAATTGTGTTGATTGGTTAAGTTAATCATAGGGAAGCTTGTCTTGCAAAGACAACTGCTGACAGTAAGAACATCACTAAAATGGATCCTGGGGCAGATAAAATCTTCCTCACTATAGATCTTCAAGCAAAGGCTGGATAATCATTTCTTGGGGATACTTTCCTGCATCAAACAGAGCACTGGGTATTATACTGTATATCCCTGCATATCCCCTTCCAACTCATATTCTGTGTGGAATTCTGACTTTATGCTGAATGCTGTGTGGAATACATAGAAGCTACTAGCAACTACCAAGAATTCTGACATGAAAGCTTTGCTTTCAGATACTGGATGGGAAGAAACTGATTTTGTTTTCTCTTTGATGCATTATTGTACCTTTAAGACAGGGTGAAATACATATGGTTTTCCAAATATTAGACTCTTAATTTCCATCAGCCCCAGTAATAATGATTGGAGTGATTGAGTATTGTAGTTCAGTTATCCTCTACCTTTAAGGGCTGCATAATACTCAAGGCAGTTGGCAAGTTAAGCTTTTCCAATTTCTTCATGGCAAGAACAATTTCACCTGCTATTGCTCTCAGTGTTAAAGGCACAAGGTAGTCCAGAGCTAAAATTCAGCTTAGCTTAGCTTAGCTGAAATTTAGCTTAGATTGAACTGCTCAACTGTATAGCCCTATTATTTTTTCTTTTAGATTTTTTAACCCGCCTTTATTATTTTTATAAATAACTCAAGGCATGAACATACATCATACTCCTTCCTCCTCCTATTTTCCCCACAACAACAACCCTGTGAGGTGAGTTGGGCTGAGAGAGAGTGACTGGCCCAAAGTCACCCAGGCAGCTTTCATGCCCAAGGGAGGCCTAGAACTCACAGTCTCCTGATTTCTAGCCTTGGAGCCTTAACTACTAGACTAAACTGGCTCTCATTATTTTACCCTTATTTTGCCTAATTATTATTTGATTGTATACATGGAGTTAGATTCCCTTCCTTTTGGACATCAGTCATACCAATCTGAGGTAACAATACTGAATCTCAGGATATCAATACAGATGAGTAAATTTCAAACAGCAGCAAATATATGGGAAATATTTGTTCCTAGGAGGGGCAGGATTGTATATGCCACATAGATCAGTACACTGCTATCCAGTGGGTGGATTCACTAAGGCAGGGATGACCAACCCTTGGTCTAATTTAAAATCTTTCTGCTAAAGAACAGTTTAACAGCTATTTGTCCTGTCCTCACAACCTAATGCTTAGGGGGAGAGAAGAGGGCAGAACCAAAAAAAAGAAAATGTCAGAGAATAGATGTCCCACTCACTGCTTCCTTCAGACCTGCTCACAAAGTGATCTGAAACTGATTATCCCAGGGGGAAGAAAAATTTGCCTTCCCTGGGGCCAAGCCATGGCTTATTTTAACTATGATTTGTTGAACAAGCCATGGTAGCTTGGTTCAGATGTATCATTGTCATAAAGCATGGTTTAAAAACCACTATGCTGTGGTTCACATACTATATTCAGCCCAAATTAAACAAATTGCTTTTATGCTTTAATGTAAATTTCTCCATGGGGGAGAGAGTGCACCTGCTTTTTTGGGCCCTGTAGAATTTAGCAGAGAAAGGAGAGTAATGCACGGGCCCCTGTACACAGTTGGATTCCAAAATTGTGCTGGCTAGTGCTGATAGGAGATGGAGCTCAAAACTCTGGAAGGCCGTATGTTGCCTACTACCCCTATAGTTTAAAACACAGAAATGGGTTCTTCCTTTAACGTGCTGTATGAAACGCTGTGTACACTGCTGGAGAGCTGGCCAAGAGAAGGGCAAAATAGTAAGAGACTGCACAGTGGCTCATTCTTTAGGTGTTCCTTACTTATTTGTGGGACTGCATTTATTGCATTCTTGCAGAGGAATGATGGTTTAGAACAGCCTTTGCCAACCTATCAGGGGATGATAGTAGTTGTAGTCCGACACATCAGGAGAGGACCAGATTTGGAAAGCCTCGTTTAACAGCACCAAGAAATAGAGAAGATTAGAAAATAGCTTGACAGAGGCATCTCATGTTGTTTAAATCAAACCTGCTGCTTCTTGCACTCCTTATTCTTCACCTCTTGTCTATATCCTGTTAACACGGTTTCTTTTGTATAGAATTTGTCAATAGGGCATTGATGAATGAGCTTAACATAAATAAGCTTTGCACCACCAAAACTGCTAAGCGTAAACTTCCATGGAGGCCAGGTTGAAAAGCAAACAGTTGCTGCTTTTTCTCTTGTGTTTGCATTTAGGTTACTCACCCCTCATATTCCCAGTTATTTCCTGCAAGTGCAAAAAATTACAATGAGATTCTCAGTGTCGAAATTCTTTTCATGTGGCACTGGGGCAATGAGGGAAAAGGTATCAAGAGATGTCACTATTGGACTGGTATCTCTGATTGAATGTCAGTTGCCCACAAAAAGCTGTGCAATACTATGTGGTGACAAAGATTCGTTATTCTGGTAAACATTTCACATATAGAGGACAAGTGAATGCTTCAGCCAGCCCTGCTTCCCAGGAGGGTAAATTCTACATTTTTAATGGCCACCTGGACACCCCAGTGTACATCGGAAGTGGAAACCATATATCTACTACCATTGACCAAGGAGCTTCTATTTTGGGTATCATGGCTGCTGATATGATTTATTCATGAAGTTACCTAATGTTCTAAAAGAAGATACATTAAAATCTGAGGGAAAAAAGTAAAAAATAAAAATATTTTTTAATTTAAAACAGTAAATAAAAAAAAAAGTAAATAAAAAGTAAAAAATGAAAATAATTCCTGTAGAAGTACATACAAAGGTTAGGGAGGGGGGTGTAAAAACCTTTATGTACAAAATGCCCCAAATATCATATAATTCTGAAAGTATGTCTTAGGCCCCTCTTGAGCAACTACTAGTCTAAAGAGAAACTTTAAACTGGAAGAGGAACTTTGCAGTGCTTTTGAAGTTGGCTCAGTATGGACAGGACACTTGTAATTGCTGGCATGAAGGTGGAAACTTTCCCATCCAGGTCTTGAATGATACCTTAACTCCTAGGTAACAGTTGAGGTTCTCCAGCTTGAGGTCTGAAGGGATGTCCCTCTTTCCATTATGGTAGGATATACTTGGCTTGGATTTGCTTTTTGAAGGCTCTGCTTCCCTCTCTTCAAACAACTTTGTTTTCCTCATTGAGACTGTTGCCAGGAAAGCACTTCTCTCTAAGAGATGCAGGAACCTGAGCCTGTCTCTGTGCCTGTCACAACAGGAAACTTGCTGTCTACTGGGCAGGGGTTGGTAGCGGGCATTGTAAAACCCATGGTAGCTTAATACTTTCCATATCAGATAGATAGATAATCCAGCATTTCTACAGCTTTTACAGGTGGGATGAGGGGTGGGGGTGGGAATGAGTACAATCAGCATCCTTATGCTAAGGTAAAGAACTTACAGTAGTTGAAATGAATCAGGGTCCTAAGTCATTAGAATAGCTGTGACACCTTTTATTTTATTTGCTCATTCCATTGTAAGGCTGAGAACTCACTGCATTAAGTTTAGCTCAAGAATAAGGGATAAGAAAGCCACCTATGTTTGGTTCAGGAATAGGAAACATGCTAAACTACAAAGATGTTAAATGAAACTCATGTGCATGTATGTATGTGTGTATATGTGAACATATACAGTGGTACCTCGGGTTACAAACGCTTCTGTTCACGACCAATTCGGGTCACGAACAGCACTGTCCGCAAAATTTTGCTTCCGTTCACGAACTCCGCATCGGGTGACGAACAGGATCCGCGGCCATTTTCCCTGCTGTGACACGTGGTCGGGGCTTCCTGTAGGGAGGGGGACTCTCCCTCCAAACAATAACCGCCTCCCCACCCGCCTTCCTGTCCTCCATGCCAGAAGTCACCTTGAGCAAGGTTAGCGTTCTCTCTCTTCATACTGTACTTTGTGTCATATTTTTGTGGTTTAAAAAAAAATATACATATGGTTCAGAACGGATTAACCGTATTTACATTGAACCTTATGGGAAAATTTGATTCAGGTCGCGACCAAAATTGGTTGGCGACCAAATTCGTAGGGGTCAGAACGGATTAACCGTATTTACATTGAACCTTATGGGAAAATTTGATTCGGGTTGTGACCAATTTGGGTCGCGACCAGAGTCGCGGAACGAATTAAGTTCATGAACAGAGGTACCACTGTATATACATATACATATACATATATACATACCCACACATACACGTCTTCAAATGGGGAGTGAGGGGGGCATGTTCCTGAGAAGGATAAGTGAAGAACACCAGGGTCACCCAAGGTGTGAATGTCATTCCAGCTGCCAGCTAAGATAAGGCACCTATATTGGACAGCAGTGATATAGGAAGATGCCAGAGGCAGATGATAACTTGGTGAGGTGATCGTAAAGGCATAATCGATCACCTCACGATCTCCCCATTGTAGGGGAGATGGGCGGGGACAAATCAAATAAATAATAATAATAATATTGTGTGGGAGAAGGCAATGGTAAACTACTGTATTTTACCAAGAAAACCACGTGGATAGATAAGATAAAGTGATTGACAATGATGGGCCCCTCAGGTTGGATGGCATTCAACATGCTACTGAGGAAGAGCTGAGGATCTTTTGGAGTATTAATGGTATTTATGATATGGCTAGATGAAAGTTTTGGGGACATCTAGTTGTGGATGTTGCTAGGCAAGTCGAAGCTGCAAAAATAGTTACAATGGCAACATGGAATGTAAGAAGCATAAACATAGGAAAGCTCAACACAGTGAAAGATGAAATGAATTGATTACACATTGACATCTTGGGCATCAGCAAATTCAGATGGACTGGGATTGGACACTTTCAGTCAGAAAATCACACTATTTACTACTCAGGACCTGAAAAACAAAGAAGAAATAGTATTGCTTTCATAGTCAGAAAGTATACAGCAAAGACAATACTTGGGTACAGTGCAGTCATTGATTCCATGATATCAGACAGACTTCCTAGACAACCCTTTAATATGACAATTATTCACGTTTATGTTCCAACCATTGATGCAGAAGAAGAGGAGCTTGACAAGTGTTATGGTCAAGTTCAACCTGAAATTGACAGAACATACAAGGAAGATCTGCTGTTTGTGGATGAAGACTGGAATGCCAAAGTAGTAATGGAATGGAAGTAGTAAGAAAGAAAACATAGTTGTGCTATATAGCCTAGGAAACAGAAATGAAGCAGAATGACTTACAGGTGATCCTCATTTAACAATCACTCCTTCAGCAGCTGTTCAAACTTACAACTGTACTGAACGAGAGGTAGTTACAAGTGGACCTCATACTTATGGCTGTCGCAGCATCCCCATGGTCATGTGATCACAATTTGTGACCTTCCCTGCCAGCTTCCCACAAAGTCAGTGAGGAAGCCAGCAGGAAGTCAGAAGTCATGGTCATGTGAGGTTGTCACTTAATGACCTGTGTGGCCCTCACTTAATGGCAGCGACCGGACTGCCAGAACTGCCATCGCTAAGCAGTGCAGTCACATGTTTTTTTGACTTACAACTGCATCGCTTAACAATGGCGTTTCCAGTCCCAATTAACATAGTTAAATGAGGACTACCTGTATCAGTTTCTGCCAATCTAATGATTTCTTCATTGCTAATACAGTCTTCATACAACCAAAACAATACCTATCTATGTAGACATCACCAGATGGAGTACACAAAATTCAAATTGACTATACTATTGGCACAAGGAGACAGGAAAGTTCAATTATAACAGCAAAGATGTGGCTGGGAGCTGACTGTGGAACAGATTGTGAACTGCTCATGTGCATGTTCTAGGTCAAGCTAAAGAGGAAGAACAAAGTCAACCAATTCCTGATACAATCTTGAGCATATACCCACCATTTTGAAGAAAAATGTCAGCCATCACTTTGAAATCCTGAACCTCATTAATAGGAACCAGGGGAATTGTAGAATGAAATCAAAGACGTTGTTAAAAATGAATGGGAAAAGAGACTGCCAAAGACTAAGAAACTGAAGAAAACAAACTGGATGTCAGGACAGTGGAAATTGCCAAGAAAGCTACCACTGATGCCACAATAAGTTAAATGATTTACACTAAAGTTCAGCATGTGGTGGCAGATACCTGAAAGCATGGAACGATCAAAATACCCAAATCTCCTTAGGGGTCTTTTGTGTAAATAAAAAACACATACACACACACGTAATATAACAGACAGGCAAACCTGGTTGAAAAATCCTGATTCCTTGGTTGGAGAAGAAATCTAGTTCATACAGTACTGTGGACTATATTCACTTTCTTGAGAGATATTGACAGAATGATTAACTGTTCTACCACACATTTTGAATAAAGTGACTGAAACTTTTTTTCTACTTAGTCTACTGGTTTATTGAGGCTAGGATAGTGCTGACTTTGTACACAAGGCTGTCTCTGGGCAGAAGTGAAAAAGAGGACAGTAAGGTCCTGCATCGGTACAGAGTAGGTTAGTGTGTACTATGAACTCTTTAAAACAGGTGATTTCTCTGTTCTTGTGAGGGTTTCAAGTGGGTCTTTCCACAGCATCTTCCCCATTCAGGACAGCAGCCTCTCTGGTCATGCTTGGGGTCAGGGAGTCAGTGGCACCCTTGGTAACTGTTCAGCAGAGAAGAGATAGCTATCTGTGATGCCTCGTCCATAAGTTCTTAGAAGACAATGCTGGACCAAGCAGATGGTAGACCTCCAGTGCCCAGCTATTTCACCAATCAATACTAAAAGAAAACCACAACTTTTGGTCTTGGGAAAAGGTAGTGGAAGAACTGCTCTTGGTCTACCACTAGACTGATTGAGCTTAGCATGGAGTACCAATGGCCCCCACAGGGGGAGGTGACTCTCCGGGCTTGTCAAAGAAAATATTTGAGGACATCTCGGTTTTGATTTTGCTTTCAGAACCACCATCACTGGAAGTAGTTTCTTGACCACATTCATCACAGCAGCAGCAGCAGCAGTCCATGAAGGCCTGCCCCAGGGGTTTGCAAAGACACAGCAGAAGCACAGGAGTAACTGAACATTTGAAGAACAAGAAGAACTGGTTGACCAAGCTTAATAGGTCCAGGGTCTGTTTTGCCATATCAGGAGACAGGTAGGCCACAACAATATTACTAACATTCTCAGGAATGATGCAGAGACCATAGATTACTGTTAGGCCAATCACTGTGCAATTGAGCTGGCTCTCACACTGCCCATGCTTGCTGCCACGGCACTCAGTCTTCTCTGAGCTGCTGATCCTTCTGGTGACCAGCTGGCAGCTGACAGTGAAGAGGATAGGCAGGCAGAAGTAGCATCCAAAGTACCACCACATCCTGGCATTCTGATAAGTGAGAACCAGAGAGTAAATTGACTCGGGCAGCTCCTGAAAAGGTTTCATGGTGCAGTAATCAGACACTACACCAGAGACTGGTGAGGTGTCCTGTGCTAGCTGCCAGAGAAGGAGCTCTGGGATTGAAAGCATCATGGAACCCACCCAAATGACAGCCAGCTTGGCAATAATGGAGTGGCAGTGTTCAATTGGGCGGAGTTTGGCTTGGGGACTGGTAGCCGCATGGAATCTGTCAATGCCCAAGGCACAGAGGCTGAAGGTAGTGATTCCCAAAGAAGACACCTAGGAACACAACAAAGAGAGATTGTTGAACTGAGATGGCCAAAGAGAGAAATGAAAATTAAGGAGAGGAGAATGTTTTAAGCTAATGGGGCAATACAAACATTTTCAATTTTGTGCAAAAGGATTTCAAAGAAAAAACAAACTCTGTTTCTAGCATAAGAAATTCATCCACCATATGCAGACTGATGCCACAATAAAACATGATGTACAAAGCAGGGAAAGTCATTCCAGTCCCCAACATTTTTTTTTAATGCTCCAAGAGCCACAGTACAAGTTTGTGAAACAATTCTTCAGAATAGAGATAGCAGCATGGAAGATGGCAAGTAATTAAAAGGAGTAATATATGTCATATCCACTTCTGTGTGTATGTGTGCGTGCCTCTCTCTCTCCAAGGATTACGCATATTATGGAATATAGTTGAATACACTGTAGAAGGAGGAATCCCAATTGCAAATGTTTTTTTTTTTAAATGGGCATCCCTGCAAACACTGTAAAAAAACTAATATGGAAGTGCAAGAATAGTTTAGACTACTTTTCCCTTATGCATTACATGATATTCTCTATCATCAAAAAAAAAAAAAAAAAATCACTCTACCAAAATGGATGTGTTCTCTAAAAGCTTTTTCCCTCCCATCCCTTTATTCTATTCTTTGCATATCATGCTTCCCTGATTCACATTTTCCTATTTATGGAATGCAGTTAATAAGGAAAAACAGATGGGAGAGCCACCTGAGTAGTTCAGGAGAAGTTTTTAGGTCATTAGATAGTACTCCTTAAGCAACCTTTGGTCCTCTCCAAACAATTCACTGAGTCAAAATGCATCTACTTTCTGAGCATCAGATGAGTTAAATAAGTTTGTTGATGTCCCAAACCAGCTTTTGTTAATTTCCGCTGCATTCAAAATCCCAGGAAAACATCCTTGTCTGCCAAAAGGGAAGATGGCAAAGCGTGGAGGAGAAAATGCCAAACACTGGGTGGGTTGGACAGACAATGTAGAACATGAATAAATATCAGCTGGCGGGTGGGGTGGGGGGTGGAGGGAGCTCGCCTCCTCACACAACACTCTCCATTACAAATGCTGTGCTTTCCTTTGGTTCTACGCCTCATTTGGATGGCTGTTTATAGACTGCTGAAGTGCTCTGGGCCCTAATTGCAGGCACCCGCTCACTTCTGAGAGGAAAAAGGGGCATTCATTTAGTACAGGAAGCTTCGGAAATTAAGCAAAGAGGCTTATTTTCTTTATTCCTCCCTCTCCCTCCCTCCCTGCCCCATTTCCTTTGAACTGCAGCCAAACCAGTACAAAACAGCAATTCCAGGGTACAACTGTTATCTCTCATGGTGTTTATTAAAGTATGTGCTTTCAATGGTTGCTTAAAAAGTTGATGCAAGGTCATATTCATATTTGTGGCCATCATACTGATGAATGCTAAAGAAAGATGGGGTTTATGGAGAGCTTCCTTGAAAGGCCAACCCAAATAAAGAATTTGGTGTTCCAAGCAGTTGCACTATATGATCCCAAGGACTTCTTGGATTATTACAGAGGTTGCTTGGCTGCTTCTGCTGGACAATACAAGGATGTCTGACTGAAGCCACAGTTAAGCTGGTTGTACCGTCAACTGGTCCTAAAATGTAAGTGAGGAGATTTCTACGTGAGTAATCATGTTAGCATGTTGCAGCAAACAGGAGGATCTCTTCAAAATGAACAAATTTATTAAGGTGTGAGTTGTCATTTTAAAACTTGAATTCTGCTGTTTACCATAATACTATGATATACTATAATACTGTGTGTGTGTCTTTGAGTCAGTGTTGACTCCTGGCGACTGCCTGGACAAGCCCCTGCAGTTTTCTTGACAAGGTTTTTCAGAAGTGGTTTGCCACTGCCTCCTTCCTAGGGCTGAGAGAGAAAGACTGGCCCAAGGTTACCCTGTTGGCTTCTTGCCTAAGGGAGGACTAAAACTCATGGTCTCCCAGTTTCTAGCCTGATGCATTAACCACTACACAAAACTGGCTGTAAATAAAATAAGTAATTAATATTGCTTATTCAACTGTAAATTAATAATAATAAGACACATTTATATCCTGTCTTTCCTCAGAGAGTTTAAAGTAGCTTACCTGGAAGATTTCCTTAATTTTCCCTCCATAACAACAACTCTGGGAGGTAGGATAGGCTGAGAGGGAGTAGCCCTGTCACCCAGAAAGCTCTGGGTCAAATGGAAACTTGAATCTGAGCTTTTTTCCTCCAAAGCTGGCACTTTAGTCACTATACTACACTGGCTTAAAGTATTAATACTTCTGCTTTTATAATGCACATATTTATTTAAATTTATTCAATTAATTAAGAGGCCAATGGTTAACTATGTTGAAATTCTTTAATTAGCTGACAAGCTTATTTATGTTTGTCATAAGATCCAATTAGAACCTGTCAGTGGGAGTCATATTTGTTTACGTATCTGCCCACTTCATTTCTAAAGTGGTGTGGAAGTGGTTGTACATCAAAAGGAGCACACAAGCAAAATGCACCATACCTCTTCCATTGTTTTTTCCCACCCCTTTTCCTCACTTCTGCACCCACTTTAATTCATTTTCTCTCAGTGGGTGCAGAAGTGAGGAAAAGAAATGGGCAGAAGAGATGTAGAGTATGAGAAAGGGAAAAGATCAAGTTTGTTTTCCCTCAGCTTTGTGCCCATTTTGAAACATGCAAGATAAAGGCGTGATAAACAACTGAACAAACAAAGAGTTGCCACCATCAGTGAGCATCAAAAATTCTGTGATTAAAAAAGTGAAAAAAGGCACACTTAAAAAAAAGCAGACCAAGCCCATGTTTGGTTGAAATTAAGAGTCATCTGGAGTAACATGTGGATATGAAAACCTGTGTGGAGTAGATACAAAGCTTTGTAAAATTCAGAGAATGGATCCATAATGGCATTGCAAATTTGCAGCAGGATTCCTGACATGGCAGACAGTGGAGGGGGCTGGCATTAGCAGAAGCAGCTGCAACAAAATCTAGTTCCATTTAAAATAACTTTCCTTAAATAGATGCTGTCCAGATCCTTTACAGCAGATCTCTACATTTTACCACATTTCACGGAATAGCCCTCTATCGGACATGGGGTTTCTTTTATGAAGAATAATCCAAACCTACAATCTTTCATCTGCAACCCGAAGTCATACAGTGCCTGAGGAAAAAAATGCAGCATGTGGTAATTGCTGCTTTGGTAGGGAGCTTTTATATAAGGATGCTTAGAATCACAGCCATAGAGTCATTGGCAGAAAAGGAAAATATTAAAGAGTCTTTATTGCAGTTCTTGAATTAACAACTCAATCATCCATATTGTAGGAGCAGCAGTGCAAATGTAGGCATCTGGGCTGATGACATCAGGAGAAGCTGGGTGATGCAAGTTTGCAGGCTTGTACATCTAACTGACCAAACATAGAAAGTCAGTGAAAAGTTGTTCTTATATGACCTAAATGTTTACTGTAACTCCAAAGATATGGAGGGAATTGTCTAGTGTTAATTTCAGACAGTATTTTGTTATGAAACTATGAACTTTTAAGACATACAGTAATCCACTAGTTATCCTGAAACAAATAAGAAGTGTGCAAGAATAAAGACAAATATTTAATGTAAAGACAAATATTTAATGAGATGAGGGGAACTCAGTAGTGTTTATTTAAAGCAATTTTCATGTGGAGACAGAGAGTCCTAACGCAGCTCATAGTGTGAAAGGGAGCATGGCATCTCTGATTTTGCCATTTCTCCACTGTAAATCACCCTTTTCCATATGGATAGCTGCATGTCTGCTTTTGATGCAGAGAGAGACTCAATGACACAGAGCAGTTTTTGCAAAAGAGAAGCTATTAGTTCATATGTAGAATTCCTTGTAGATGTTCTTTTTCCCTGGAAGATAAAAACTTGGCAAAAACAAAAAACCCCCAATAAATCAATAAATATCAGAATACAGATTAAAGAAAAAAACACTCTTCAACTTTTTAGAGAAACAAGATCAAACATCCTAATGTCCTCTCTAATAGGAAAATCATCTGAATGAATACAAATATAAAGATGGCCAGTGGCTTGATTTTAGTAGGACTACTAGATCTGGACTGCAAAAATCCTTAAGATCACTAGATGGCAGCAAAGCATTAGATTATTTTGTATCTCTTTGCTGTCATCTAGTGTCATCTGGATTTTTGCAGCCTAGATCTTGTAGCTCCAATTTTAGGTGCTGTACTTTCAATTTTAGGTGTTGGTAGAATGACAGAAAACAGAGTAAACTAAATCTGTCTCTAGCATTTTCTAATGTTGGTAGATTTTTCACAGCTAGCATGGCTTCTGGCTGTGATAGGATGTGTCCATTGCAAAATAAGTACTCAACCCATGATTGCATTTTCTTATTTGTCTGCAACAAGTCTTTGACTTGCCCAACTGCTAGTACCCTTGCCATATTACACCAAGGGCCCATTGTCTTCCCTGCCTCCTTCATGTACTGTGCTGTTCCCATAGCCAAGCTCTGAATCATTCACAGATGTCCATCCTCTGCTTTGCTTTCAAATTCTCCTGCACTGAGCAGGGAAGCTACAGAAATTATATAGGTATGTGGCAGTTTCTAAGGAAGGACAATCTATTCATTATGATTGATAGAAAATAACTTGCATGGAAAGGGTCCCATCTGAACATTCATTGCAGATATGTACCACTAACCTCCATTTTCAGCCCAAACAAACCATACTTTCAGTATATCTAATCCCACCTCATTCCAGCTGCTTTCTTCCATACTTTCTTGTCAACAGAAGGAACCTGGCCTTTTGAAATTATATCTTAGGTACTATAGAAACACACACGTACACCCCATTGTTTCTTGCTTTGTACATGTTCCAGTTCTCCATATTAATAGCATGGCACTACCTTATAATATCTTTTAAAGAACTCACAGTCCAAAATTCACCAGAAAAGGAGTAGAAGGAAGCAAAGACATAAATAATGATGAAAGCAGTAGGTAATTGTCTCAATTGCATTTGTTTTATTTTATTATATTCGCATGCTGCTCTTTGATTTTCCCAAGATAGCTTGCATAATATTTAATATTTAAAAAACATTTTAAAGTAGCCATTAAACATCAACAATTTCTGTTTTCATATAGCACACTTAGCCAGGTTAGTTAAAGGCCTAGCGTACAACATTCTAAGCTTGGTTTGTGTTAGTTAACCTTGATTTGGAGTTTTTTGGCTTAGCATTCTGTGCAAACCCAACCTATTGGTTGGCTGATAATTCAATATATATTGTAAAGTAAGAAAATGTATTAATTCAATAATCCGGTTAAGGACATTGTGTGAATGCAATGCATGTCCTTAAACTTAATTGCACTCTAAATTACAGTATGGCATAGGAGCTAGTGGTAATTCTGAAAAGTTTCGCTGTGTTCACAGAAAATTAACTTAACCATAGTTTACTCAATCCAAGTTTCTGAGTTTCTATAACCCATCAGACCATACACTAACCACAAGGGCTGAATTCACACATCATGCTAAGCTAAACTGTGATTGGATCATTTGAGGTTCTGTGTGCCATGAGAACACAGCCTATATGGAAAAGGCAAGATTCAAGGAAGAATCTGAAATAAGTGGTATCACACGGATGTCGCAGGAAGCCACAGTATAACAGCCCATGGCCCAGATTAGGGCACAGAACGTGATACATTCATGGCCTTCAAGATCCAGGATTAGCACCTGAATAGTTGATTATGTGCCATCAAGTCATTGTCAACTCTTAATGACCACATGAATCTGTGGAATCTGTTAGATGGACCGGTTAGATACTACGAACTAAACAGTCCACCTCTATCTTCAGTTGTCCCACATCCACCACACAATATTTTCCTTCCTGGTTAACAGAGAATAAGGGGTTGGACTTATTCTCTATTTCCTAGAGGACAGGACCAGAATCAATCCGTTAAAATTACAAGGATGTAGATTTGGGCTAGATATCAGGAGGAACTTTCTGACTCTGTACACTATAAGCCAGTGGAATAGGCTTCCACTGATGAGTTCTCCTTTGTCTGAAGTCCCGACAGAGACTGGAGTGATGCTGCAGTGGATCTATGACATTGAGCTCAGTGATGCTCCAGTGGATCTATGACATTGAGCTAGATGGTTTCTAAGATCCCTTCCAATTCTATAATTCTGTATGTCAGGTCCAAGAGTTCATCCCATATAGCCCAAACTAAATAGATATTTCCAAGTAAAGGTCACAACCTGATCAGACTTGAGGATAAGTGTAATGATAGCACACTGTCCCTGTAAATGTATGGCTGTCTGAATTTTGAAAAAAATGGGATGAATTCACGAGCAACTTGGGGCAGAGAACAGAAAAATGGTGTACCTTCTGTGCCAACTCCAGATTTGCAGAGGGGGAAACCTGTTGCAGATGCCTGGGGCAGCTGCAGAGGGAGGGGTCAAGAGTGTCAAAATGGCAGATGCAATCAGGGCAATCGAATCCCCCTCCCTTTTCCTGTGCGTATAATGCATGTTCAAAAGCTTTGATTGCCCGGTCTTGCCTGGCACTTTGGTGTGGAGACCACCCTCCTCTGGAGGTGCCCCTGCCAAGTGCCTCTAGCTGATTCCCCTTTTGTTGAATCAGCCTCTTTCTTGCTCATGACAGCCTGCCCCTTTGGTTCATTCTTTCTCTTAGCTCACTTTGTATCCCTGTCTAGGCAGAAAAAGCAAGGCAAGGAGAAGGCAAGATAAGTAGAGGCACTTGCTTGGTTGCATGTTTAAGGCAAGTTGCTGGGCAGGCAGCAACACCAGAGAAGAGGTAGAGAAAGACACCGAGGGGGCTCTGGGGTTCAGCTGTAGGCCCAAGTGCCCCAGGAGGCTTCCATTAGTGCTGTTCTCTGCCTAGGTTTTATTCCAGTTGTGCTCACTTTTGGTGTGGCAGCCAGCTGATAGAAATGCAAGTCAGTTGGAGGGTGGCTAATAAATTTAAATAAATAAATAACAATAAAATAACATCAAATGACAAGATTGTGGAAAGCTGAATTCAATGTCACCATCCTTGCAATCCTTTTTAAGTGATATGGGGAGATGTGGATGTAAGTAAGGTTGTTGCTATCACATCTAGTTAATCATGTCTTTGTAAATCCCCTAGTGCAGAGAAGTGAGGAAGAACTGGGAGAAGAGCCAGTCAGCCTGATAACTTTTAATTAAAAAAACAAACAAACTGGTTTTAAAGTATGTATCCTGGTTGCAGAATCATCTAGCCCTGCAGTAAGATGCTCCTTTATTTCAGAATAATGAAGCTATTCTGAGACTGTTTCTGACAATATTATCCAACAATCCTATGGCATTGTTGAAAGAAAATTAAAATGGCCTTTATCCTGTCCTTATTAACAAAGACTCCATGGTAATACATTTCATCGAAATGAGATTTTCCATGGAAACTTCACATCAGTCAAAACACAGCTCCTCCTCTCCTCTCCATCCTAGGAGAAGCCCAGCTAGAAATTCATGAAGGAGGACATGTCATCTTCAAGAGCAGCTAAGCTGAAGTTTTCCACCACAGCAGGTTTTGTACAGATTTATGACCAGTTGTAAAGCTCACTTCATTCAATGACTCCTTATTTCATTCAACCATACTTTGTGAGATTAACCATTATTTGAGAGGCGACTATGACATTTACCCCAAACTCCCTCTCACTGGATATTGCTGAACTGCAACTCCCAGCAGTCCTAGCCACCATGACCAGGGATACTGGGAGCTGTAGTTCAGCAATATTCCAGAGCCGCAAGTTCTTCACCCTGGTTATATACAGTATCTTCCAAATATTTCTCATTTATAACTACTTTGATTAAGGTAGTTAATAACTCTTGATTAATTCAAACAGCCTCTGAGATTTAAAGAATTAGAATAGTAACTATTTGTTGTGTCCGCAGAAGAAATCCAGCATTTTCAGCACATGATTCAGTGATAGCAAAATCTTTACTTGCTGTCTTTTTGCCTTATTAAAGGTAAAATTATCCGGTGGGGGGCAGGGGGAGAATAATTTAAGCAGGATCATCCTTTCATAATTAAATGGTCTTCAATCATTTACAAGTGATAATCTTTTACTTCTTGCTAGAAAAGCTTGACTTGTTCCCTTCTTTACCCTGTGTTCCTGTCCACCTCCTGTGCCTGTAGCTGGAAGGTATAACGTGAAATGTATTGTACCCATTGGGCAAGAATTTCTCTTAGTCTGGCACTTCATTTCAGAATTCACAGTCCTTGAATTATAGAAGAACCTTTGCTCAGTGCAATTAAATGTGCATGATCTCTAAAGAATGATGGCTTGAATCTAGCTCTTGAAATGTCAGATTACAGGAGGCCCACACCTGCTAGTTATAGATTCAACCCAAGCATTAGATGTACTTACTCTTTTTAATTAAGGTATTCTCTTCTTGAAATGAATCTAAAGTACCGCTTTTATAATCTCAGTGTGAGAAGTAACTAGTTTTCATCATTAATGCAGCATCTCCTAACCTGGTGTTCTCTGTATGTTAGTCCTACATATATGGAAGATACCAAGCTGCTGAACACTCTATTAATGAGTAGATTCTTCTTTCTATTAATGATTGGATTATTAATATTAATATTAATGGCTGAATTATTAATATTAATATTAATTATTATTAATCTATTAATGGCTGGATCAAAGTTTGCACATGATTGTTTCCTGGAAATAAAAGGCATAACTTCAACTTTGTATCTCTGGGGTCAACACAGAAACATTATTCTCATCAAATACTTGACAGAGAAATAAGCACAAATTAGGTGCATAACTGCGCTTGCTTCCATTTTTCCCAGAGGCATTTCTGTTATCTTCTTTGGAACAGAGATGGTGCTTCTTGCAGCTCTTCAGTCAGTCACTCCTCAAGCTTGATGTTAGGAAAGCTCTGCTTATTGGGTATCAGTAAGGCCAAATGACATGGGATCAAGTCAAACTCAAAACATAAAGCCAGGCAAGCACAAATAATATTATCCCTTCATTCCCCAAATGGAGACACAGTGTTGCCGATAAGACATACTAGAGGTTAGCAGAGGAAACTCTTACCTCCATGAAGGGCACAATGCGACAGGAGATGTTTCCCAGCAGTCTCTTCTTGGTGATCTCATTGAAGATGACCACAGGTAGGCAGAAGAAGAGGATAAGGAAATCCCAGAAAGCAAGGCTGGCCAAAATGGAATTCCAGGCACTTTTCATGTAGTAGTTATGCCAGACAATGCACATAACTGAGAGGTTCCCAATGATGCCCACAGCAAAGACAATGAGGGACAGGAACATGACAGCATAAGCACTATAAGAGCTTTCTGTCACTGGATAGAGAGGGTTTTGGATCTGAAGACGCTTTCCTAATGCCACAGTTCTATTAACCTGGGGCTCTCTATCACCATAGACCGCTGGGCTCCTTTGGTAGGGTTCGGAGGGATCTATGCTGGATGGCACTGGAGGCTTGGTTGGCTGTAAACTGGCTGCGTTGGCAGGCCGAGGAAACTCCACTTTGACTCCTGGAACATACTGCTGAACTGACTTGGCATCATCATCCTTTGTTCCTCTACGTGTCCTTCTCCACCTCAGCTGTTCTTCTAAGAACTGTTGCTCCTCATGGCTGCCAGTTGGTCCTGACCCTCTCACCCTGCCCAATTCTCCGAGTAACTCCATCAGGACACCTTTGGAGTTGACGTGTCTTGTTAAGTGACCTTCTCCGGCCTTTTGCTCCATTCTGGAGGGTGCATAGTTTTCCTCAATAAATGGGACAGCACCTTCCTTCATCAGGGTTTCCAGTGGCTGCAGAAAACTAAGCAAAAGCATACCCGTCCAAGGCAAAGACATCCTTCTTTCTGCAAAAACGAAGGGAGACAGAAGAGACGCAGAGAAGGCAATTCACCAAATGAACAGAGATGTCACTGCCTTCAGTGAGAAAAGGAAAAAGTTCCTTCACTTTGACTTGTGGTCTTAAAAGAGGGCCGGGGGCATGGAAGAGGGTGAGCAAAGAGACTGGAGTTTCAGTGCAGCTTCAGTGCAGCTTGAAGACAGAGAGAGACTTTAGTCAGTCCTGCCAGCTCGCCGCTGCTGTTTATTCCCTCAGATCTCTGGGCAGAATTAAAAAAAGAGAAAAAATCCCCAGTAATTCATTCCAGTCCTCTTTTGTTGGACCACAGGCCCCCTGGTGGCCAAGCTACAATGCCTACCAGCTACTGTGAAAAGATCAAAAACCTCACAGGCCTTGAGCCAGGGAAAGAACAGTAGAAAGAAACCACCTGCTTCAGCCACAGACCTTTGTGCAGGCGATTCTGTTTGTTTTTTGTTTTGTATGTTTGTTTTTGTGGTAAAGAGGGTTTATTTCAGAAAGAAGCAGCAGCAGCCTCTCACTGAAACATTCCTCTTTGGCCAAACTCTAGTGAAATCAACATGGTAACTTCTAAAGCCAACTTATGGGTTTTTATGAAGATCGTAGAAAGGTGCTTTGAATAAAGACAAAACAGAAGAGACACCCACATGACAGTGCAATAGGTTCCACAGCTGACTTTTGAGGGGACAGTTCAGACAACCAAACGGACATGTTGGGACTGTTGGCTGAGTGGACCAAAGAAACTTTAGAAAAGTTGTCCTTAAGCCACATGTCCCAAGGATACTTACTTTGTTTACATGTTACAGCATTTTACCCTGTCACTTTTTCACAATGCTGGACTTTTGGTTTTCCTTAATGCTGCATTCTACCCTTTCAAAGTAGTGTAATGATTACAGTTGGACTACGACTGGGAATGACCCTGGTTCATATCCTGATTCAGCCATGAAGCTCATTGGGTGACTTAGGGTCAATCACTATCTGATAGCCTAACCCAATTCCACAGAGTTGCTATGTGGATAACATTGGAGAAGGAGAGTATTATGTGCTCCACATGGAGCTGATGGGAGAAAGGTGAGATATAAATAAATACAACATAAATATCAGCCTCCATTGCTTGGTATTATATGGATTTTTCTCTCTCAGCTTTACAAATGGTAGCATAGCTAAACCATAAAAGTACAACTGAAATGCCCTGATCTACTTGGGCTGAGGAAAGACTGAGATGTGGCAGAGACAGTGAGCTTCCACTCTGTCTCAATAAGGCTTACATTAACTTTCTAGATGGAGAAACAAATGTTAATGATGTGTTTAAGAATGTTATCTTGTGTGCATTAGTAACATGTTTACTACATTACATATATATTTCCTGTCAACGAAGAGGGCAGCCAAAAATTGTTAAGAAACTTTGGTCTTAACATCAGTATGACTTTTCCTCCTTTCCTTTTAACATTTTGTTTCAAGAAATGTTGTCTATGTTCTGTGTTCAGGCAATATGCTCTATTTTAAAACTGAATTGTATGCTAAACACTTTCCTCTTCTGCTTAAATTGCTGGCTTGTTAAAGGGCACTTTCACACACTGTGTTTGACCACTGCAAGATCAGTTCTGTTCTTCTGTAATCCCCCAGTATTGTCCTACCTGGCAGCTGAGCCAATATATTTTCAGCCCAGCTGTGATGCAACCAAAAATAATGTAAGTGTGATTTTCCAGTTGAATCACTGGAACTCTACACAGCTTGAGGGTCAATTTTTCCATTAAATTATAGTTCTTGTCATTCCAGCTAATATTGCTATTGTCTGATGTGAGTTGTAATGTGACACATCTGAAATGTAACAGGTTGGGGAAGACTGCTGTAAATAGAACAGGCAGACATGGAATTTTCAAATGGAACTAAATATTCTGTTCCTTCTTGCTAAATAGTTTATAGAGCAGCCCATGGAACTGATTTTTTTTCTCTCTCACTTGAATGCTTTCTTTCAGGAGCCAAAAGACTGTATGTACTGGTTTCAGACTTCTGTGATTCCCATAATACAGCATGGGAATTGGCATAATAATAATAATTTTAAAAAGCCTCTCACATGTAATCCTTTAATTCCATCAAGGGTTGCTGGGAAGATGGGTTTAGTCCCTAGATAATTTCTGATTTGCTGGCTGAGCCCAGAACATCATAGATGCAATATTGTCCTTGACTGGACGAAGCTAGTAAAATGTAGTCCCATCTAGATTCTGTAAAGTTGGGGATAATTGGTCAGAAGAAAATGACAAGGCAAGAAGAACAAAGATCAAGAACAGCTTGCGTATAGACATTCAAGCAAATACCCAACATAAACTCTTGTCATCTTTGCAATGAACACATCTGCAACCCAAAACCTTATTTAAGGAGGTGATAAGTAATTAGTTTAGCTAGAATGACTGAATTGATTTTATTTAGAATTCTCTGTGTGTGATTGTTACCTTTTCTCATTTTCCTACAACAAAGTCAGGGTATCAAATAGTGCCCCCCCCCCAAGTGTTCCAGAGGTAGCATTTAAATTTCATTGAATCCAACTTCTTGTGGAGGGAAACAGCCCCTTCTGCAATTCTGACCCTCTTTTAGTCCAGGGAGCGTGCATGATTGAAAGCTCTGGCAGCCATCCATGTGGCCAGCTCATTACATTACTTTTATTCCTTTTTCCTTTTTCTTAGTAGACTTTAGTAGACACTCTGACCAGTATGCTCACAGACAGCAACTCACTGTCCATGGACATATCAGAGGGTTTCTCTGATGGCTGGGGATGAACAAGGCAACTGGGCTCCAGTGGCTTGGCAACATGGTCCCACATCTCGCTACCATGTTTTCTTCAGGGATACATGACCATGGCTGCCAGGCTGCTAGCCACAAGCCACATGTTGCTGATCCAGCTATTCCTCCAGGGATCCAGATTCCCCAGGCATTGAACAGGATGGAAGCCAGCAGCACTGGATGCCCAATCTCCCTTCCTCATCACCTTTTACTGGGGCAACCTCTGTGGTGGACCTGCTTCAGTGGCTCTGCCAAGTACCACCTCCCCCAATGCCCTATTCCATCCTGCATACCGTCCACAATTCTCCTAGCAGACACCCTTTTGGCAACTCTGCTTCTGGAAGCCAAAGGAGGATATTCTCAAGCATCCAGAGAACAGGAAGTTAAAGTTACTATAGCACAGAGCTCACAAGACTACAGCCCTAGCCATAAGAGTTTCTCTTGTTACATCTGTCTTCATCCACACCTCTGTTCTATGGCTCAAATACCTAGCCAAACTCATTCTTCCTGAGTAGAGAATTCACCTATGACATAAGTAAACTAGCCTAGATAGAGTGCCATTTTCAACCAGAGGCACAGCAGCCAAAATGACCACTAAGAGACAACTATGACTGCACTGGAACATAGACTGCAAGTACAAATCAAGGGTGGATAACTTTTTGAAGAGGTTTTAGATGATGTCCTAATAGGACTAAAGGGGGAAAAGATTCTATCCTTAACCAACAAAAAATAAGAGAAGGGCACCACTCCTTTGAAGCTTTGACAACTTCACTCATTCCTTTCATCCCCCAAAGAGACTCTTGGAACACAACAAACATTTAACATCTTGTAAGGGGCAGAAACCTTAAAACTACCTATTAAGAAGATTGTATTTGAGATACATATCAAAACCTTTTGTACCAATCTAAGGCTGAGGTCAGCAGCAGTAAGATATGTTGCCATGATTATTTTGAGGTTCTGTTCTCACCTATCCCTTCCTTATGCTCACGTCATCAACATATCCATGCAATCTTACTGGTTTCCTCCAATTTGTTGATTGAAACTATGAAAGGCATCATAATAAACATATCAAGATGGTATTTTGGACTAACTATCAAGCAGTCATTCCCTGAGCAATAAAATTCTGCATGTTATTTAACCATTAACAAAAACCTTAGGAGATATCAGTCCTCATAAACAACAAGAGTTGATCATCTGATCCATCCAGGCTGTTTATGGAAGTGACATGTACAGTTTTATTTTTCAAATAATATACCCTCCCGCATGGAAGAACCCTGGCATAATGGTTGCATTACGACAGACATACAGTGACTTTTGCAGTTGCTCAACATTCGGATAATTAAAGCCTTGGTATTATCTCAACTAAAGCCTCAGGCACTCCCTGTCCTAGCAAGCAGTAGAGATGGAAGTCAAAATCTTAAATGCAGATGAATTATAGAAAGGTTATATCATGAAGATTAACTAAGCTGTTAAAAGGGCACTGACTTGGAGTTTAAGTGTTACTTTGTCCCTGCATGCCACCTGAGTGAGGCAGAAGCAGATCTCAGCTTTTTCTCTTCTCTGTAAACCAAACAAGAACTAGAGGTTCATCTCATTTCAGAAAAATTCACTTCATTTATTCCTGCAATGATGGGGAGACGGGTGAAATATGAAGCCATTTCCTCATCTCCATTCTCATCTGGAATACAGTTGGGAATAACATAACCTCTAAATTGATTAGGCATACACACACACACACACACACATACATGCATGCATGCATGTTCATTGTCAAGCTATATTCAATGCATTTTTCAGTGTGCAAGATGCACAATGGGTTATGCGAATGAAACTCATTCCAGCTTAGTGCTCTACCCTTAATGCAAAGCTTCTCTCCTAATGAGGAAAGTAGCCTCTACATGTTTCTTCCTAATGAAGCAGTCACACAAACTTCAGCCAGTCCAGAATGTAATAGCACATGTAACACCACTGCTGCATGAATTACAGGGGCTCCCAGGAGGCTTCTGGGTGCAATTCAAAGTGTGGTTGTCACTTTTAAAGCCATATGTGGCATGGGGCCAGATTACTTGCAGGACTGCCTGTCTTTAGTGGTCTTTGTCTGTCCCACCAGATCTGGAAAAGCAGTAGACGTGCTTCAGGTCCCTTCAGTGAAGCAGGGTCACCTGTTAGGACCTACAAAGCATGCCTTCTCTGTCATGGTGCCTGCCTTATGGAAGAACGTTCCCTGGAGATTCAGGAGGCCCCCACCCTGGCTTCCCCTCCAGGTAGCAAAGGATATTAGTGGAAGCCCAGTATGTGTGTTTGAGTATGGAGATTCTTACAGGGGCCTCAACTTGGTTCATGTAATTGATTTTGATTGTGTATTATGTTTTTATCTTCTGTTTCTCATCCAGAGTAGATGGGCAGCCATATAAATAATTCACATATATAGTATGTGTGTATAAACACACACACAGAAACACACACATACTTTTTGAGTGGGCAGGACCATGTTATGCAGGTGGACAGAGCTCAAATTTGTCAAGATTTTCCCCTTAGATTTATTGGGAGGGGGATTTTGTTTTACATTGTTTTACACTGAAGGCTGGAGGAATGATTGTACCCGTGGTCAAATGCAATCAGGATTGTAGGAGAAGGGTTTGAGACTGTGCACTGATCAGCGTTGCCTCCTGGTTTCTTTATATAACCGTCTTCCAGGAAGAACTGTTTAAACAGAATCAGTGGACAAGCCTCTGTTCCTTGTGGGGAAACACCTGCAGTATGAGGATATTGCTACCTCAGCTTTTTGTATCTTTTCACTTCTGCTTTGAGCATCCCAGGTTTACCCACAGACAAGCAAGACTTGGAGATAATAAACAAGAAAGCCAGAGGGCAGGGCTAGTATAGCTGGACAGGGAGCACTCCCTAAAAACCCTGCAAATGACACACAGGGGTTTTCAAACAGGTGCAGAAGCTGTTGGTTTTTAAATGAATGAATGAATGTTCCTAGAACCTCTAATCAAGAAGCAAAGCTCTAGTGATAGGAAATGGGCTGCTTTCATGTGAACTTGGGTTTTTGTTTTTTGGGGGGGTTTTGTCCTTAGTCTCTCATGGAACCCCAGTGACTTCTACAGAAAAACCTGTGCTAGGTCATCCTTCCCCATCTAACTCAGGATTGCCTACTGTGACTGGCAAAGTCTCTCAGGCAGCTTTGCAGAAGCCTTTGGCTATTTGATCCTTTTCAAACACCTTGTAAAGCAAGTTCAATAATTCTGCATGTTGAATTCTTCAGGAATTGCAAGGATCATTTGCATTTTCTCTTATTGATGTTTGTCTTCTTTATAGTGTGACCTAGAAATTGAGCAATTTCACTAGGGCAATTTCCAGTAATAATAAAGAGAATAATAAAGAGAACTATTTTTAGTTCACGGAGAGGTTATACAACAAGGCTGATGTGTCATGGAATTTCTGCAGTGACAACAGCCACCTATTGTTTAAAGGAAAGCTCCCAAAACTGACACTCCCAAATGTATCCACAGAAGGTAGGGAGATGGACAGCTAGAACATTGTCTTAGCTAGACCAAGTCTTCAGTCCAAATTGCATTTATATTTATTTGAGTATTAGGTTTAGATCCTGGCCCTAACCTCATAATTTTCTAATCAGAGCTTAGTGTTCTGAATTAATTTCACAGTTTAAAATTCATTTCCTGTGGGTTTGAAGCCTTTTTTAAAGAATTCTCAGCAACCAGAGATCATGTATTCACTATGGCTCAACATAAGTTTTGTACTCCAGAGCATTTTGCTTGAGAACTAGCATGACCCACTTGAGTGATTCTATGCTTCTGATATTCCAGGTGAGAGGCTGTATGTTAAAATGTAGAAGTTGTATCCTGGTATACTACCACTACTCCAGATGCATTGGTACAGCTGTTACGTTGGTACAATAGCCAAGCAGGAGATATTTAGAGGCTTTATTATAGGGTTGCGAAAGACACTGACACAGGGAGGGACATTTGAACTGCACACCTTCCATTCCAGCTTTGAACACCCCTGGAATGTCATTTTATTTTCTTCTACAACGTTAAAGCCATTGTGTGTGTGTGTGTGTGTGTGTGCACCTTTGAGTCTAGTCCCTGAAGTTTTCTTGGCAAGATTTCTGAAGTGGTTTGCCATTGCCTCCTCCCCAGGGCTGAGAGAGGACAACTAGCTCAAGGTGACCCATCTGGCTTTGTGCCTAAAGCAGGACTAGAACTCACTGTCTCCTAGCTTGATGCATTAACCACTATACCAATCTGGCTCTCTAACATATATTAATTACTGCAAAGTTTGTATCGCTACAAATTTTTGGAAGAACCAACTAAGCAGAAGGGGGGAGAGGATCATGTGTGAGTCAAGTTTAACATAGACCAACCAAAGCAATGGGGAGCCCAACCAGTTTAGTGAGATAATGAGGCCAATGATTCTACACACTGGTTTATTGGTCAAAAGATAATGCTTCAGCTCAGGAGTGCACAATTTCTTTTGGTTTGAGGGCCACAGGAGGCTTGCATGGCATGTTGAAGAATATACTCCAAACATGGACAGGGTCAGGACAGATTTTGTTAGGAGGAACAGGAGTTTTAAGGGTACAATAGGTGGTTTGATCATCTTTAGGATCTAAGGCACCAATTATGCTCCCTTAGAGCATTTATGCAGGAAAACCCATTTATGCAGAAAGAAATGTTAAATCTTGCTAGTCATTGCCACCATAGTCACTGTCTTCACCCTCATTTTGTAAGCTATCAGATCTGTCCATGCAGCAGTGCAAGTTCTTTTTAAAAGGAAAGGAAAAAGAATGTAAAGCTCAGTCCTGAGATTAGGATTGGGGTGTTTCCATTATGACAAATATTGAAGAAATTCTCCAACTAGTATCAGATAGTTAAACACACTCACAGGCATATACTACATAACTGTGAGAGCTAAATATTACTCTTCCTCAAATAAGTTGAGGAATAATAACTTTCCCCCAGTGATTATATTTAGCTGTCTGTACATGTGATGCCCTTTCAGTAAGTACGTTGGTAAATTGGGAGGCTTTATTTGGATTCAGGATTGTGTACAATAATTTAGTCACCATAGCACTTCCCCCCTGAGAAAAGAACCCAGAGATATTCAGACCCAGTAGTAGCTTGCATCAGCCAGAGAGAACTTGCATGCAAATGGGGGCTATGCACACAGGGAAGCCATGCATGTAGCCACAAAATGAGTTCAAAGTGTTTATCATCTGTTGGGCTGGAGAAGGCCTGAATCTAGCTCCTGGATTTCTCAGATGTTCCTGAAAGAGAATGACTGATCCCCTTACAGACAATTGGACTGGTTGTGCATTGTTGATTCCTTGATCAAGCATTTCTACTGAAATTGGCCCCTACCCTTCTGGCCTGTAAGACAGTTGTATGCTGTTGTGTTTGTTTATTTTTTCCTCTTTCTGTTGTTGTTTTAATTGTTGTGAGCCACCCAGAGTCACATCTGTGAGATGGGTGGCTATACAAATTTAATAAATAAATAAAATTGAGTGTTCATTTACTTTCATTAGATCCAAGCATCTCTAGTTAGAATTTCTGATATCCATAATGGGATGCTGATTGCAAATATTTCACCACTGAAATGTTTCACTATTAAAATATTCTTAAAATAACTCTTGTATCTCATGGTTTGTTTGTTTATTTCCCAACATTTATATGCTGCCTATTTATATTATTCTAGATGTTTTACCTGTAATATGTCTTTTGGAAATCTCTGCATGCCCAGTAATACAACAGTTTGAAGAGATGACATCATGAAGCTTAGTCAGGCTCTAGAAGAAAGACTGGTTCTGGGAAAGAACCCAGAGATATTCAGACTCAGTGGTAGCTTGAATTCCTTGGTACTTTATGATTAAGCGATATTCTTCCTTCCCTCTAATCTCAGCAATTTGGATTCAAATCAAGTTAGTTGAACTCAGACACGACTGATGACTTTGAAACAACTTAGTTATGATGTAAATCCTTTAAATTAAAGTAACAATTTGGATTTAATCCAATGTGTTAATGACTCTGTTGTCTCAACAATATGTCTACACGTGTGCTGAAGACAGATTAGCCTATTTGTAAAAAGGCAACACTCCCTGTATTACAGGCATGAATGCTCTACTGGATCACTTCCAAATGAATGTCTTTATAAGTGCACACTGTTAAACAGCATTGCCTAACAATCTCTTTGCTTTATCCAAAGTGGCCCCCTATGCTAAACATTTTATCTTCTCACTGCATGTTGAGCATGATAAGATACCAGATGCATTAAAGTCCTGTTTAGGTATTCCACCTAAAAGGTACCTATATAGCTGGCAAGCTATGCCCTATTTAACACTATTGCACTGAGCTGCATGAACTGAAGCAGAGTTGGGATTTTGGGGATGTCATCAGCATCTTCGTATGCATGTAAACAAAACACCCTGTTCAGATGAACATATGAACACTTGAATAGGCTTCTCTGTTTTTTCCTTATACTGGCGTCAGATAGAATTAAATTTTCCAAAATACACATGCTTTGTCCCACTATTTGCTTTGACCCTCTAGGTTTATCTTTTCATAGTGCTTTTACAGGCACACAGCAGTTTGCTGCAGTGTTCATTTGTTCCCATCCTACCTTTGTCAGGGAGCAACAATGAACTGTGTGTACATCAACATTGCAAGAACTCTTGCCAAGGGAAGTTGACAGGGGAGAAATGCACTGGGTTAGGTTATAGTAAAGGCCTGGCTCCATGTCATTACAGTGCAACCATCTGAGTTAGAAGAAAGTTTTGTAGCTTCTTCAACTCACAGGGAGTTTTTGCCTACAAGAAATGGGAACTGCTCCTAATCTGAAGTCTGTCTGTATGAAGAACATGATATCGTATCATGTTCCTTTAATAAAGTTCTTGTCTACTTTCTCCTTAAGCAGAGATTCAGGAGTCGTTCATATTTTTGGACCTGTGCTTCACATGGGCATTCCCAGGATATCACAAATAAGCCAGTTCAGAAGCTATTCCCAGAATACCCATATAGTGTATGTGGCTTCTTGTTATAGCCTATTGGCATAGGATGCAAGCACAGAATGAAGAAATTGAATCAACTCCTGAATCTTTATAACATCATTTCTTTAAACAACTTTTAAATACTGCTTCCCATTGCAAGAACATCTTGAAACAGTATACAAAACAGTAAAAGCAACATTAAAAATATCAACATAATAATGTAAACATTGCAGGAATTAAAACAGTGCAAAAACATTAAAAAGGGGAATGTAGGGAATTCACAAGCCCAAACAGAAAAACACTCAGCATTCACTGAGATGATCCAAATGAAGAGATAAACTCTTATAGTTGGTAGAGTCCAAATATTTTTTTTTCATGTATACATTAGATTTATATCCCAACTTCCAGGGAAGAATGATGGACTAAAGACAGCTCCACAAAAAGCAGAGCCAATGGTTGCGGCTAAGAACAAGGAGCCAAGGAGTAGATCAGCTCCTTTGACCTTCTCTGGATAAAGAAAGGAGACAAGATCATCCAAGTTGCACTCTCTACAGTTACTTCTCATGAGGAGACAGCAAGGCAATGGTCTACAGAGGGTGGGAGAACCAGAAGAGGGAATTTGCCATACTTGCTCCAGCCGCAGTTGGAGCCTTCCAAAGGACACTAAATTTGCACTTCTTTTGCTAATCAACTTCAGAAATTGCTATTCACTCCTTTAAAGAAGTTAGACACCTTCAAAATGAGAAGGCTGCAAGCACCAGGTGAGTGCCTTCAATCCTTAATATACTGTAAGAAAATGAAACTACATCTTTATAAGTTTTAATAATTCAAAATACACAGCAAAAAGCAAGACAAGGTTTTGGCTATAGAAAGTTTTAAATGGATTAAGGGCTCAGAAAACATTGGAATATTTGATTTGGAATATTATGACTTTGACATTAATTTTAAAGAATAAATGTATTTTCATGGGAAAGAAAAATTATTTTTGATATTGGAGACATAACAAGATAAGCAACTTATAATGGTGTTCAGAGATATTGTTGAGGAATGGCAACAGGACTTTGAATCAATAGTGTCAGATATGTTGTGTGTTTTTATGAACATCCTGTTCTCAGAAGAAGCTGTTATACCAGAAGACGCTCTTACAGAAAAAAAAAATTGGAACTAAAATTATCTGAAGTGATTGTGGAGAACAACATGAACAAGAATTTATCATTGGATATACCAAAAAAAAAAAAAAAAAGAGGAGGTTCTAAAAATTAAGAAGGAAATAAAAATGCCAATTCAAGAGAGTAATTGGAATAATTTCTTCCCGCTGGACTTACAAAAAGGTGTGTTAAAGTTTTGAAGAAATTCAAAATATGGGATAATCATTGTCTGAATGGATTAAAGAGCAAGATAGTTTTATGTAAAAGGAAGAAACATAAAGTTGGCTTATTTGATCAGGGTTAAAATGGGATATTTTGTTACTCTGGGGAGTTCTTTCTGAACTTGTTGACGTGTGGACTGGAAAACATGTTGTGCATTGGATTTGCCTACAGTTTAGAGTTGAGATATGGAATGATGAGTTTTATATTTGTTAACTAATGTGATTATTTTAGGGCTCTGTTGGGACTTTTTGCTGACACCTGGATTGGAAAAGACATTGTTTATTGGATTTGCCTATAGTTAAGAGTTGAGTTATGGGATGAAGAGTTTTATACCTGTTAATTTTAACTAAGAGGAGGTGAAGAGATAGTGAAATTGTTTATACTTGTGATGAGGGTGGGAAGTCGCTTTCTTCGGTTTTTTTTCTTTTTTCTTTCTATTTTTTCTTTCTTTTTTTCTTTCTTGCACTTTTTATTTTCTCTATTTTTCTTCTTCTTTTTAGTTTTTATTATATTTTATTACTGTAGTTAAAACTTTTAATAAAAATATTACTAAAAAATTAGATTTATATCCCATTGTTCCTCAGTGAACTCAAGGTAGTATAAATAATACTCCATCCTTTAGTTTTTCCCACAACTGCTTTGTCAGGTGAATGTATTAAAAATGACTGGCCCCAAATCAGTTGATAGGATATTACACAGGCATCTATGGACTATTTTCTACTATCCCAGAATACAGAACGTGAAATAATGATCTTCAAGAAGTCAGATTCTGCCTTCTTTAGCAGAAGAAGGAACCATTAGGAAGTTAGCTAAAAAAACAACCATCTGCCAAGGATGCTTAGACTTGGATTCCTGCACTGAGGAAGGTGTTGAACACAGTGGCCTAAGCAGACCCTCTTAAGACTATGACTTTGTATCGGGAAAGGCAAACCACAAAGTGACTTGGTTCCCAAGTTGTTCAGGTTGTTCTCTTGAATCATGTTTTCTTCTATACAGCTGTGTTAGACTTACTATTGCTTTCCTTACTTCATCACTAGCATTCTTGGATATCTTAATCCTTCCCTGCCCCAGCACAGTGGTTGCATCCTGTGTGTCTCACTCTTTTCCTATTTTTACGTGACTTTTTGTGTCGCTCCAGGGAAGGATCATTGCCGTGAATGTGAGTATGAGTGTTCTTAGTATAGTACCATGAAACCAATAAAACTCAGGCACCACTTCACAGCAGGATTTATTCTGTTAGTTATAGATTGATACCATCTTGAGATCTGCTGAGAGCCTTATACAGCCCTGTATGTTTTTTCTACTGGAGGCAGCATTTTTAGACTGTATAAAACTAAAGGATCAGGAGGGGGCATATAGAATTAATTCCATTTTTGTCTTCAGTTAAGGAAATTAGAAACCTAATTCCACTTAAAAAGAATGGTGCTGGAATTCCAGAGAGAGGAAAAATGGCAAAAAAAAAATAGAAATGGAGCCAGTGGAAAACCTACAGCAATTAGTGTAGTGTGCTTATCATCTGGAAAGAGATTTGCTCACAATGTGAAAAGGGCATATACTATCTGGTGGCAATATATGGAGCCAAGATGACCAAGGAAATCATTGTACTGATGCAGTTTGTACAGTTTACGGCCCAACTGCCAAAGCAAAACTATGATCAAGTCTTCCTAAAGGAAACCAAGACCACAGAGACAGTGGAAGAGACATCCCAGAAGCTAGCAGAATGTAGACTTCCAGAGGCAGTGGAAACATGCCAATGTTACCCTCCCAAGGTATTTGTGAGGTGAGAGGACTTATCTAAATTCAGTCTGGATACTATTTCACCCATGAGCAAGTGGCTGTGATTGTGGATGGACATCCAGCAGACTCACTTGTCAAGGACCAATGCTTGGCCTAAGCACCACAAGCAGAAATGCTGTGTGCCAAAGGCCATGCAAAAACTGCCCTAGTTAAACTTCCTTTTCAGTGGAAAGGATGGAAAGGAGAGTTGGGCTTTGCTGTGATGGAGAATTGTCCCTGTGCCATGCTGTTTGAGGAAGGTTTAGCAGAATGCACATGGGAGACCTGCCCGCAAGGAGAGAAGGATCGATGGTCAGCTAAGACAGACTCCTGATCCTACAGCAAGGAACTGTGCAGATTCTCCTTTACAAATCAGGGACACACTTGTAGGAGCCTCAACTGGAATGAAAGAGCCAAGTTCAGGTATGGGCTTCAGGTGAAGCACTGAAGTGGAATACCAGATATCTGGTGAAACAGAAGGAAAGTGCCCAGAGTCTCTGCAGCAGCCAGAACTTCTGGAAGGAAAAAAGCCTACAGAGGTGCCAGGGACAGTCTTCAGGAATGACACAGAATCAAAGCTGGTTTTGTCACTACAGGGTGCATTACAGGTTTTCCACTGATTTTGCCAATAAGTGTGTGTGATTGTTTTTCTGCTAGCAGGTGATGTTTGGTCAAGTGAGGAATGAAGCTGGGAGCCCATCAACTGCCTTCTTATATTCGTCCTTCTTTAAAACAGTAGTTGCTGGCCTTGTCATCCTAGCAACTGGGGCAGCAAAATTTGTGCTGGTATATTATTTCTGTGGATTGTAGGGTTGGTAGTAGCACTTTAATGAAGGTCCCTCTCTCTCTCATAAAAGGATATTGCTGGAAAAAAGAGAAACAGAAGGAAGAGATATCTTTAAGGGGTATTGTAATTAGAAGGAGAGTTATGAGACAGTTGGGGAAAGCTTGCATGAAGAGAATGCATAAAAGATTGAGGGGAATGAGTACAAGTGTTGCAAGCAAGGTGTGAACAGCACAGGCATGTATTAAAGAAGGATGCAGAATTCTTCATCATCAGGATTTAGAATAATTTTAGATCAACCTTTCCTACCAGGATTTCAGTACCTTGCTGAGAAAAGAAGTCCTTGAATTGCACAGTGAAGAATGGGGAGCTTAAGGAAATCCATAACTCTCAACCCATGACTCAAAAGATAAAGAGATGCCCCTCTCTCTGATACTTTGTAATCCAAGCACTAAAGACTTCCAGAATGAACAACTCAGTGCAGAACTCAGCGGGAGACTGGGTTGCCCAGTGGGGCAGAAAGGAACTGAGGAAGAGTGCTAGGTAGCTCCCCCCAAAAGAGGGATTAAATAAAAGGCCAAAGGCATGCTTCCACTGTAACCCTTTAAAAGAAAAAGTAGGAAAAGTGGATTTCTGCTGCCATAAAATCAGTTGTATGTTTAGATCACGCTCCTTAGGTGCCAGAGCTTCAAAAAGGAATACTTAATGTAACAATAGACATGTGCATCCTTTCTTAGAGCTGCCTTGGGTTTGCTGCACAGTGTCATAGAGAGGATCTGTGTGGAAGCCTTTCACTTTTGCTTAGCAACAACTTCCACTAGGTGGGAGCAGAGGGATGAACAGAAGTAAGGGAAGGGGATCATCCATACAGCTGTTTTTGCCATTCATTTCTCCCATCCCAAAGGGAACTGCTGTGGCCCTAAATCTTGCTGCCCCCACAGCATACCCTTACTGTGCATCTGAAGGATCATGCTGTCCTGCTGTCTGCCCTGCTGTCCTGTGCAATGCTGTAAGGGAAGTAATTGGTGGTTTCCTCTGGCTGAAATCCAAACATCACCAACCACAGGAGAACTGGCACCAATTATTGTACATAACGTGTGCCAAGGTAATGCTTGCACTGTCTGGGTGCCCCATCCAGGATTTTTTCCCATTTTTTTCTTTCAAACGACTGCCAACTTATCAACCAATCACAAGATGGCAGCAAAGAGTTCATCTCTCTTGACTGCAATGTAGTGGTCACCCTGATTTGTGCTGTTGAGATATGGCTACTGAAAGTGTGTTCTTGGGGTTTTGGTGTGGGAGAAAGACATGTGTAAACTGTGGGGTGCTCTCAGGTATATGTGCATTATTTTTCCAAAACAATTATTGACCTGTTGAGCAGTCAGCTAATTGACTACTAGGTGGCAACAGTTTTTAAAAATTGTGTCCTTGGCTGCCATCTAGTGGTTATCAGGATTTGTGCAGCTAGGTGGATAAGCGGATGCTGAAGAGCTGGATCTCAGAAAGAGGCAGAAATCATTTTTTGATTGATTGATTGATTGATTTTTTTTAATTTTAGATTTTTAAAATCCTGCTGTTATTATTTTTACTCAAGGCAGCGAACATACCTAATACTCCCTCCTCCTATTTTCCCCACAACAACAACCCTGTGAGGCAAGTTGGGCTGAGAGAGAGTGATTGACTCAAAGTCACCCAGCCGGCTTTCATGCCTAAGGCGGGACTAGAACTCACAGCCTCCTGCTTTCTAGCCTGGAGCCTCAACCACTAGACCAAACTGGCTCTCAGTTGACCTACCCACAAGGGAAAAGAAAGGAAATCACAACACAAGTGCCTGTAGAACCTGTGGTTCCCATCTCCTTCCCAGCCAAAACAGCACTGCAAGACAGGCACAAACCCCAGGGAAGGTCCCACAGCAGGCTTGGTAGACTAACTGGAGCCAAGCAGATTGCTGACTTTGAGTGTATCATCTCAAGATGCCTCCTCCATGTACCCTGGATTGTCAAACAGGCAATGTCTTGTGCCAATGTAACATGGAAAATAGCATTTGTGTGCCAGACATACAAAACCATCGTTGAACTTTTTTGGGCAGAGCTGCACTTTCTGCTTGGCCCATGGCCAGTACAGGCCATTTGCTGCTTCCAGAGGGCAAGAATGGATGACGTCATCCTCCTCTGACTCCCAGCCCATTGCAAATGCACCTGTGCTTTCCAGCTTCAGTTCAAAGCTGCTGTTTTCTGAGCGGAGCCATCTTAAGCCCTTCGGAGTGGATGGTCTCCTGGGCTTCGTTCCTTCTAGCAGCCCCGGCTTCGATTGGCTGCTGCTGCTGGCACGGCCCCTCCCCTCCCCTCCCCTCCAGCGGCTGGTCACTGTCCTGGGCAGCCATTTTGGCCTGGGCTGCTTGGGGGGTCTGTTCTCTGCTAGTTGGCAGCCACTGTTTGCTTGTTTGTTTTTAATAATCTTGTGGTTGATCCAACAATGGACCGTTAACTCAGCGCACTATGCTCAACCCTGGAAGCTGCTGCTCCACTCAACCCTTACATCTCCCAGCAGACATCCTCTTGGTTTCTGCCCAGGCTGGATGAAGCCTGTTCCCCCCCGCCCCCCCACTCTGCTTCGCCACCCCGCCCACCTTATGGCAAACTCCCCTGCCCTTTATTTCAATTTTTTAACATCTTTGTGTTGTAAAGTAGGAACACTGCTATTTTGTTGCTAGGAAGCGGAGCTGTCAGTTCTTCATTGCAACAACGATTCCCTGGATCTGCAGAACAAAAGAACAGCCGCTTCCCCTGTTGCTTTGATTGCTGTGGCATCAGAGCATCCATGCTCAGTAAGGGGAAGAGAGGAAGAGAAGGGTCTGCCTCAGTGTCACAAGAGATACTGTGGGAAGGATCTTGTGACAATGGCGTCCGTGGAGGCGTTCCTGTGTGCCAATATCTAGAAAGCCAAGGCAAGCCGCAGGGACTGGTGAGGAGGGAATAATTGCCCAAAGGAAAGGCAGGCCCTGGTAGGCCAGTCCGCATAGCAGCCAGCCAGGGAGACTTGCCTTCCCTGCATGGACGGGAAGAGCAAGAAGCAGGGGATCGACCAGTCAGGTCCTGAAGTGGCTGCAGTCCGGACAGAGCGCCAGTTGCCAACCTGCTGCAATCTGAATTGGAATTTCTGAAGTTGGCTTGAGAACTTGAGCCACATGAGAGGCAAACAGCTGAGGCTGCTGGGCAGAATTCCCCTTAGTAGCTGGCTGACAATGGCATAAACACTACAACATGAGGATATGTCCTTGGCAAAGGGTAAATGGGGTCCCTTTATGTTGGGACAAGGAGGCCATGTACATGGGTTCAAGATGGTGCCTATGGATGGCAGTTGGTCCCCAGACTCTTCTCTTGTGTCCATCAAGTTCCCTGCCCCCCCGATTTTTAAATTAAAAAACAAAATGGAAAATACTACACCTCTAGCATGAAATTTATTTGCAGGAATGCTTTTGAGCTCAAAAAAGAACCCACTGGAATGGTCAAAAATATCCCATGAGACTAGTTTGTTTTCTGATAAGCGCTTTTTTTTCCTGACATGCTCACCATGGCAATCATTTTATTAATAGGCCAGTCTCCCACTGCAGTTCTGTATGCAATGTAATTCAGGGATGGCCATGATGAGATTAGAAGCTTCTTAGGTTTCCTTCTCAAGAAAGTAGATTCATAAGGTTCACCACCTTAGCCAGATACAATTCAGAAGAGGTACATCTGGAATGAAGAAAACAGAAGGCCTAAAGTAGGTTAGCTGTAAGAATGGATAAAACTACAATGGAACAAAAAGTAGAAGTCTTTATTACAAACAAGAAAGGTGCGTGTGTGTGTGTAGAATAATTTAAAACTTCCTGGCAGGTCACTTCTTCCAAGGCTTCAGTAAAAGATTCTTCAGTTGGCTGCCGTGAGTCAGTCCGAACCTCCTGCTGATCTTGTCTGTCCAGCTGGAGAGTTCTTAGCCCTTCTCCCCAGGTGTTGTCCCTTCAGCCAAGCCCTAGCAAAATAGGAAGATGCTTTGAATCTTCCTGCCCAAATAAAGAATTGAACTAACCTTGTGCCAATCCTGGAACAAAAGTTTTGCACACAGGGACAGTTTTGATTAGATATTCTCTTCTAATCGGTGAAGCCAAATCTCTAGAAAGAAGAATGACTTGATTGGGGAAAGGGAGCTATAGAGCAAGCAAGGAAAGGAAACAACCACACACAGAGAGAATTCCAAATAAAATCAGTAGACAGCTTGTCTAAACTAGTTACTTATTACCTCCTTGAATAAAGTCTTTGGTTTCAGCATTCAACACCTGTGTTTTTTGCAGAGATGAGAGAGAGAGAGAGATCTTTTGGGCCACATGCTTGGATGTTCAGAGTCTGGGCCTTTTTGTCCTTCTGAGCACTTATTCCCAGTTTTATAGAATGTGGGAGATACATGAAAACCAATTTCTTTGGCAATATGGATTGTTCCTTCAGAAATGATATGGGAGCTAAACCTATCTTTCTAATGAACTTTAATAGAATGACTGTGTAAAGGTGCAGTCAGGTTTTCAGTGGTTCTCCATTTCACTCTCTTCCATCTATTCAAGTCTCACGAAGAAGCAGTTTTATCAGATGCTCTAGAGGGCACTGCGGTGCCATATCAAACCCTGGAGTTTGTTCAAGTGCTCAGAGACTATTCTTGGTCTTTCTACAGTCAGATAGTTGTTATTTTATAGACAGCAATTAAACTCTATAAAAAGGATTTTTTTATCTTTTACGTTCTTAGATTATTCTTGGAAAACCTATGCTCTCTGTTCCAAATCATTTTTAAAAGTCTGATTTGTAGCATAACCAGGAGAGACAGAGAGAGAAAGAGAGAGAGAGAGAGCAACCCACAGGAGATTATCTTAAAGTCATGGTTCCTTGCCTGCTCTTTCTGCTTACAGTACTTGTTTGTTCTAAAGGGAGAGGTTCCCTTTTCTGCAATGTCTGATTGAGATAAAAAGAATTTACAGTCTTCAGAAACCTGGCAATCTCCAGAGGTGCTTGGACTACAGCTCCAGAACGGCCAGTCAGTTGACAGGGAACAGCCTCTAGCCAGCCTACAGGTGAAACTTGAAAAATTAGAATATCGTGCAAATGTTCATTTATGTCAGTGTGGCAACTCAAAAGGTGAAACCAATATATGAGACAGACGCATTACATGCAAAGTGAGATATGTCAAGCCTTACTTTGGTATAATTGTGATGATTATGGTGTACAGCTTATGAAAACCCCAAATTCACAATCTCAGAAAATTAGAATATTACATGACATCACTAACACAAGGATTGGAAATAGAACAATATCGGACCTCTGCAAAGTATAAGCATGCATATGTACTCAGTACTTGGTTTGGGCCCCTTTTGCAGCAATGACTGCCGCAATGTGGCATGGCATGGATGCTATCAGCCTGTGGCACTGCTGAGGTGTTATGGAAGACCAGGGTGCTTCAATAGCGGCCTTCAGCTCCGCTGCATCGTTCGGTCTCATGTCCCTCATCTTTCTCTTGGCAATGCCCCATAGATTCTCTATGGGGTTCAGGTCAGGCGAGTTTGCTGGCCAATCAAGCACAGTAATCCCATGGTCATTGAACCAAGTTTTGGTACTTTTGGCAGTGTGGGCAGGTGCCAGGTCCTGCTGGAAAATGAAGTCAGCATCCCCATAAAGCTCGTCTGCGGAAGGAAGCATGAAGTGCTCCAAAATCTCCTGGTAGACGGCTGCGTTGACCCTGGACTTAATGAAGCACAGTGGACCAACACCAGCAGATGACATGGCTCCCCAAATCAACACAGACTGTGGAAACTTCACACTGGACTTCAAGCATCGTGCATTGTGTGCCTCTCCATTCTTCCTCCAGACTCTGGGTCCTTGGTTCCCAAATGAGATGCAAAAGTTGCTCTCATCAGAAAAGAGGACTTTGGACCACTGGGCAACAGACCAGTTCTTTTTTTCTGTAGCCCAGGTAAGACGCTTCTGACGTTGTTTGTTGTTCAGGAGCGGCTTGACAAGAGGAATACGACATTTGAAGCCCATGTCCAGGATCCGTCTGTGTGTGGTGGCTCTTGATGCACTAACTCCAGCCTCAGTCCACTCCTTGTGAAAGTCCCCAACACTTTTGAATGGCCTTTTCCTGACAATCCTCTCCAGGCTGCGGTCATCCCTGCTGCTTGTGCACCTTTTTCTACCACACTTTTCCCTTCCACATAACCTTCTATTGATGTGCTTTGATACAGCACTTTGGGAACATCCAACTTCTTTTGTAATTACCTTTTGGGGCTTTCTCTCCTTATGGAGGGTGTCAATGATGGTTTTCTGCACAACTGTCAGGTCAGCAGTCTTTCCCATGCTTGTGATTCCTACTGAACCAGCCTGAGAGACCATTGAAAGGCTTAGGAACCCTTTGCTGGTGTTATGGATTCATTAGCTGATTAGAGGGGGACACTTTGAGCCTAGAATATTGAACCTTTTCACACTATTCTAATTTTCTGAGCTTGTGAATTTGGGGTTTTCATAAACTGTACGCCATAATCATCACAATTATACCAAAGTAAGGCTTGACATATCTCGCTTTGCATGTAATGCGTCTATCTCATATATTGGTTTCACCTTTTGAGTTGCTATACTGACATAAATGAACATTTGCACGATACAGATTCAAGAGGAGGGGCAAAAAAAGAAGGGGGCACATCTAGTCTTTTTAAGACACATTGCAGATGCCAGCTACGGCGATTGACCTGGCTGGCACTTCTGGAATTATAGTCACAAAATATTTGGACAACCTCAGGCGGAAGAAGGCAAACATTGAATTGCTGTTCTGTATGAATAGATGGTTAAGAAAACTGTATCATACTATTGCAAATCTTTATTAAAATAGTATGTGGCCAGAATCCCCAGTGTTTCTGGGCTGTTGAGCATATTTGAAATGTTGAGTTATATTATTTCAGTAGCAACATTAAATGGCTGCCACTTTGGGGGAGCCAAGAAATGCCACTTATTTACCACAATGTAAATTGGCAAGATAACTCCATTTTAACTCTAGCCACCCAGAATGCTGTCTGTAATTTCCATTTATGTGACTTTTTGTCTAGACAAAGGAACCTATTTACTAAACACTGGGATGTACCACCCCCCTCCATGATATACATTTTCTGAATGGGACCCAGAGGCATTTTTGAAAAAAAAAAATTGCTTTGCATCATAGTGCCTATTTTTTTTCTTCTATTATTTATTAAAAGGATTTCCCTTGATGGGCGCCAAGGAAGAGGTCTGTAAGCATACAGGTACCACATATGGAATTTAGGTCCTGGTAACAAACTAGATTACAGAGTAGCTAAATAAAAATGTTTATCAAATCTAACATCAAAAGCTTCAGGCTCTTTTCTTTGTATTTGTATTTCATATTTCATATTAATTTAAAATTTAATGTTCCAGGCAGTTTTATTTGCTATTGCACATATACTTTATAGTTCAGATGCATGCATTCAACATTAGTGAAAGCCTTTTCATCTTTAGGACTTTGGACAAATATTAACCAGCCTTTAGGCATTGATTGTTCTTAGGTAACAAGAAACCCTTGTCCTCTAGATTCCAACCAAGTTAAAAATATGAGTGACTCACCCTCAAATAAACCCTCTGCTTCTCGTCTGCATAAAAAAAGGGAAGAAAAGAAGAAAGATCAAAACAGTGGTCTTATTTACAAGGCCCAAAGAGCAGAAGGTAGTTAGTCTGTAATTAATAGCATGGCTGGTTGCATAAAGATAACTACTACAAGACCTATTTACCTGAAGTCATTAGTGTAGTAAATGTAGTGTGGAAGAGCATGGTATAATGTCTGTGCCCTTGTTGTAACCAACTGTAACAGATGCAAACTGATCTGCCAATAGTCTGTGTTTGTAAAATGGTAAAAATCAGTAGATGAATCTTTTAATAGTTTGGAGATCACTTCTTAATGTCTGCACAGCAATACATAGAAGATTACTGATAACTGAGTGACTGCTTGGCTGTGGTAGAGCACTGCTGCTTTTTATGCTGCAGAAACATTCATTGCTGCAAAAACATGACCAGGTTACCTCCTGCAGGGCTCTTAGAAAATATTAATCCATAGATAATGGATTAGTGGACATTCCTATGGGCACTTCTACACCACAACTTTTTCTTCCCCCAAACTGGCAATAGTTTAGAACAAATCCACATGTTTTTAACTGCAGCCCTTGAAATGGTAAGCCCCAAAAGTTCCAAGGTGCCCCACCACATCTTCCATTAACTTCCATGTAAACCATTTGGCAATTATAATAAACATCAACGCTTTATTCAGAATTGCTGTCAAGGCACCAAGGTGCTCTCCCAACTGTTCAAGTAAAACAACCAGCCAAACTATAAAGTGCTAATGGTAAGAATAAATAGGAGGGATCGCTGGGCATGGCACCAGTCCAGGAGAACCAAAGTCCCAGGTAGAAGTATTCAGGGATCTACCACAGCCTTCTTGCCATGGCACGAAGATGCCCCACTTATTATTTCCTGAGGATAAGTCTCCACAACGGAGCCTCCATCTCACTGCCAGCCTGCTGCTGAGAGAAGCTGAAGCTGACCCAGCAGGAAAGTTATGTTTTCCCAGCTATTGTGGCAGAAATCCAACCCTCTTCTGGACAATCCACAGTGCATGGAGGAGGAGCCTCTGGAGGAAGGTGATCTGTTGGCTCCAAATGGCCCAGCAGGTCTACTATTGGACCACCCCTCCCATCTGACCACTGGGCTCTGAGCTTTGTGGCCCTTTGTTCTGTGGTTACCAGACAGAAAGATCTCAATGGCTGCCTCTTTTGGTAGCAAAGGACTCCTTCTTTAGTATTATGTTTTAAAAGTCAACTTGAAATGATCAACTGATAATATTCAGAATTCTCAGAACAGGTTTATTTTCAAAAGAATGGGTTTCATTCGCACATGGGGGGATGGGGAGGTTTGCCCCAACTTAAAATCTAGCCTAAATTCTTTCATGTGAATCCCTGTTGTGCTAGGGCACATCAGTGAGGGATTTAGTTCTCCAGCTTGGCAGGGTAGAGTTGTTTATTCCACACTACATTCTAACCAAGGCAAGACATGCCATCTTCAGTAGCCTGCTGGGGTTGGGGGGGGGGAGGGCAATTGTGGCCACTATGCTCAGGGAAACCCAGGTTCCTCTCTTCCTCTCCTCTTGCTACCTAGAGCCCAGTCCTCCTTTGGAGCCATTGCACCTCACTGGTGTCCACCAGACAAGTAAACACCCCCAGCTGCCCCCTCCCCTCAGAAGATATAGAATAGCTGGCCACCGGTCATATGAGAGACAGAGAGCTCTCCATCAGCCATCTCCACCAACCAAGCCTTAAAGCGCCTGCCCACCCCATAGGAATCCTTCCCTGGGGCTGGTCTTCTTGCTTAGCCAGACATTGCAGAATTGCTTTTCTCAACTTCCTGCCACCGGCACCCTCCCTGCTCACCATGCTTTCTTTGGAGAAAGTGAGTGAGGTCAATATTCTCTTTGAACCTCCCCAACAAATTGCCCAGTCAAACCGCAACTGGAAGCAGGGCAGTATGTTGGGGTTTAAGAAGGACTGCGTGGGAAAGTGGACCTGCAGGGACAGAGGACTTGTGTGGCAGGACTTGAAATCATGGATTTTTTTTTCAAGCTCTAGTCATGAACTTTCCTATGGGTAGAACTTTTTTTAAAAGCAGCCTGTGATTATCACCCCTGACTTGCAGGACAGGGATATCCAGCTGACCCTCTTTTCAAGTTTTGGGGAGCAACTGGTGGTGACACAGAGTTCATGTGGGTGCAGGGAATTCACCGATCACAATCTCAGACTACCATACATTGAACTGCATGGGGGCAGTTGCCAAGGCACAGTAAGGACAGCATTTTTTAATACCAACATACTTTTTTCCAATCTCAAGGACAGAAGGAAAGCTGTGTAGTCAAGCCCTTGGACTTCAGGAACATAAAACAAAAGAAGAATGAAGCAAAGCACCAGCAACAGAACGAAGCATCTTCCTGTCAGGTTCTGCATGGGGGTAGGTGTGGGGAGATCAAGGAAGCAAAAATTACACAGCATTTAGTAAAGAACGTACAGAATCTTGGAAACTGCCAGAGGAATTTCCAACCATCATTTATAGTGAGTTCATTCAGGCAGAGTCTTCCTGAACGATCTGAAATGCTTGTTCACAGGTTTCTTGCCACCTGAGCTGAGTTGTTGTTTATCAGATAAGCTATCAATGGAGCCCCTTTCTATCTCTTGTGTTTATGTCTAACGTCCCTTCCATTACTTTCCCAGCCTCCCAACAATATTTCAGTTTTTTTTTCTTTTGGAAGAGGCCAAAATGATTTTGGTTGTATGTTAACAAAAGAAAAGTTTGATCTTGTTAGTTCTTCTACTTCCGTTATGTTACTTACCCATAATCCTACTTGCTTCTATCCAAACCACGTTGGTGATAAATGTAAGCATTTGTTTGCACAACAAACAGTGCAATACTAGACGGAACCTGTGCAAGTGATCCCAAGGCCTTTGCCTCCCATTTAGTAAATGGGGAGAGAACAGAGAAACACATACAGTATATGGAGCAAAAATATTACCACTATTTATGTGGATGTTACTTGCTTTATATGTGGGCTGTTAATGTTTTATAAAGCTTAAAGATAGAGATTCTCCTTCTGGGCTGGATATGGCTAAATCTGGCACATACAACAGAAATAACCTTTACAAACTGGTTATATAACACGGCCTGATTTAATTGCTAGTCCAGTGAATTTAAACTTTCTGTTGTTTTAAGGATTTGCACACAATACCAGCTTATCTCCATTTTTTAGAAGTGGAACTGTGCCTCCTCCCTTTGGACTAAAACTGGCAATAAATATATTTAATAACAATAAAAAGATCAACTTTGTTTTAAAGTATTAGGTCATTCATAGCCCAGCATATTTTAGTAATGCAATGTTTCTTAAACTTTTTATGGGCATGGTATATTAAACTATTTTTTATGAGGGACATGGACTGCCACTCTAATAAAAAGGGGGAGGAGATTTAGGGACTATTGAAAGAGAACAAGTTTTAATAATATCCTTGATTTTCTATAATGTTTCTTAACAGAATGTATGAGCCTTGCATATGATGGCATGTTTCAATAAGGTCTACAGTGAAATTTGTTAAAGAGTGGTATCATATTCAGACTATTTTGAAAGTTGCTGAAAATTCTCTTTCACAAAGATATGTTGGATGAAAAAATAGTAGGATCTACAAAGCCTTTTCACTTAAATGCATATATATTCTTGTGCCCTTTCATCAAAAACTCTTCTAATGTTATTATTTCAATTCTTTCAATATAACATAGGTAGGATATTTGGTTGACTAGTGATAGTGAATGGGTTCAAAACCCCTTCTCTTTAACATTAGGAACAATTTCAGGGAATGCTGGTATTCCATAGAATATAATTTAAAAATACTGATGTTAGCTATATTTTTCTCAGATCTAGAGTTACTGGAAACTGAGCATTTGAGCATTTGCAAGATAGAAGTATGCCATGGTGTGGGTGCTCTGATAATCCAAACATAGCAATGCCTTAAATCAATGTTCCTCAACCCCAGCAACTTTAAGATGTGCGGACTTCAACTCCCAGAATTCCCTAGCATGGCTGGCTAGGGAATTCTGGGAGTTGAAGTCCACACATCTTAAAGTCGCTGAGGTTGAGGAACACTGCCCTAAATCATTATTGCTCAGACCTTCTTTCCTTAGAGGAGGAATAGCAACAATGGATATCCAGCCAGAGTTTGTCAAGTAGTGAGCCTTAACGTTTCTGATACCAGATTTTCTACCCATGCTGGGAGATGTCAGGAGCTGAACCTGGATCCTTCTGCTCACAAAGCATCCATGTTTAATCGCTGTGTTACAGAAGCTCTGCTACTTCTGCATCACTTTGTAGCTGGCTCACTGATCACAGCTCAGTACAATAAACCAGTTCTGCAGAAGTCTCTGATTGTCAAGTGCAGCTGAAGTGTTATCAAGAAATAAGAGCTTGCAAGTGAATTTCGGAGTAACTGCTTTTGCAGCCTGAACTCAGAAATGGCCGTATTATCTTAAGAAGGCTTTTAAAAAGTCAGCAAATATTAACCAGCTGAAAAACACTGTAATTACCGCAGCATTTGGTTTGTTGTGTCTGGAAGTTATGTGGCAAAACTTCTTCATAGCATGTTTTTCACTCAAGTGGGACATGGCATTACATAAACATGATTTTAGCATAGGATGAATACCATTGTGAAAGGGTTTACCAAATGGCATTTTAAAAAAGTATATGAGCTATTGTTGAAGCAAACACAAATAGCCATATTTTCTCTCTCTTTCAGTTAAAAGAGCCAAGAAATGTCTTGCACTTAGACCAAACCTAGCATACTCCTCAATTCTATATGCTCCAATTCAGAAATAATCTGAGACTTAATCCATACTGTGAGTAGAGCTGACCCTTTATTCTGATTAAATTACTACATAGACCAGAGTAGATGCAACCACATTCATTCATATTTATATCCAGAACATTAAAAATATGTAATTCATGAAGAACATTAATTTTGATAAAATTAACAATGGTTGATACTGTTTTATGAAAAGAAGTAAAAAAAAACCAACAACTTATTTTCAGTGTTGATATCAGGGGGAAAATCTTAAATATAGTGTTGTGAATTTGCCATGTATAGTCCTATTAAAGATCTGCAAAATGACTTTTCTCAGTGCTGAGTGAGTAGGGTGACAAGTGAGTGAGTAGGGTGTGTGTGTGTGTGAAAGAACTGTTAGCTGTCTTGAGCATTCAACAGAGTAGAAAGGTAGGGTATAAAACAAATAAATGAGCACAAATCATTTTGCATAATGAAATGGATGATTTTTCTTAGTGCTGAGTGAGTAGGGGCCAAAAGAGAGGAAGTGCAAGCAGTAGAATAATCCCTCCCACACTACACAAGGGGTCTCTCTGACAGCAGAAGCATCTTTGAGGGACCTCTCCTACAGATCTGAACAACTGGATTGGTTCCACATGGACAAGGTGATTCCTTAGATAGTCAAGCCCTAATCTTTTTAGAGCTTTTTAGAGTTTTAACAGTTAATACCAATTGTGCCCAATAAGCAATTGGCAGTCTGTGTAGATCTTCCAGTGGTGGCTTCATATGATCCTTGAATCTTGCACCAGTTATCAGCCTAGCTGCAGATTACACCAACTGCAACTTCTGAACACTTTTCAAAGATAGCTCCACACTGGCTGAGCTGAAGCTATCAAAATAAGATATAAGTAAGGCGTGTTTTAAATGATACCTAATGACTGGTTAATCAGGTCTTATCACATTATCAAGAACTTAGAGAAAATGCTACTTGTGGGAAAGCAGGAAATCTTGCTGTGGTGTAAGGAGGAGCAGTATAAACAAATCTGATAGGTTTAAAAAATTAAATTATATTCTCTTGCCTTTTTATCACATGCACTGTTACCTTTTTAATGAAGTTGTATGACACAATGGCAGACTTCATCCCACACATTTAGCCAGTCTTAACTTCTTACTTTTGGATCTGGCAGCACATAAATACAGTAACTCAGCCAGAGTTGCCGTCTTAGGAAATACAGAATCCATGCCCAACTTTTTCACTCCTGATTGGTACCCCATGAGCCCTTGCTCCGGGAAAATAGTGAGAAGGTTTCATTGAATGACTGGTCCCATCAACACTGGCCAGGCCATGGATCAGCTGCTAATGCAGCCAGTAAGTACTCGGGAGACACTGAACATATCCCCTGAACCCTGCCAACTTCTGTGTCCCCATGTCATTTACATGCCACTTTTTTGCCTCAAGTGGTCTGTTTATTCTATTAAGAGAATGAGTGCCTTGTCATTCTGCTGCAGTAGCCACAAGCAACGCATTTAACACAAAACAATGAAATAAATTCATGACATTACCCATGGTACAAAATACACAACCACCCAAGCTTTACTTCTTTTCAAATCTCTTTACTTCTTTTCAAATTTTTCACAGGGGTGTCCACTGCGAAAAATAAGATGCTGTGCTAAATGCTTTTAGTTTCATCCAGCAGTGTCAGACCGTGGACTTTTCCCCATGCCACAAACACACCCTGGTGTCTTTGTTTTGCAGTATCCCAATGAAGTTGCCCTCATCTTGTCCCTAACTGAGGCATGAGACAGGCGTAAGTCATACTTATTCTCATACCCTCCAAGGGCAGAATCTCTGGGTGTAAAGTCTGCTCAGATTTGCTACTCATTACCTTAGGTGACTGTGACTAGGAACAGAAGGCATGTCTGCTGTTGTTGCTCTGCAGTTGTTGCCCCATGGGCCAGATTTCTATTTTAAGATTGAGTAAGAATTTGAGGCTGTCAGAATGTCCTAAGGGGGATCAGCCACAATGTCCTTCTGTGAAACCTGGTTTATTTCAGGAATGCTGAGAGTGATTGCCTTGGATCGCTCCAGGTATTGCTTTGTAACTCATGCCATGAAACACTCCCTATCAGTTGGGAGGGAGGAGCCCCCTCGGGGAAGGACTGGCTTTTAACATGGAAATATTGCACCCTTGCCAGCAATGGTTGTTTGAAATCCCTTGCTGCCGTACAAAGTTTCTGCGCTGGGATACGGATCCTTCTTCAACCTCTGATGTAACTTGTTTTAGATGTGTCTTTGAAGCCTCGCTGTAATATTTTAAACATATGCACTGGCCTTGTTCTCAGGACACACATAACCAAATCAAAATAGGATTTTAGTGTATTATGTAAACCATAAACCAAGAGAGCATAGTCGTTTGAGGTCATTAGCTTTAAACCAAAACATCAGGTCTCTGTGATCTTTCTTTAACCCTACTTCCAGATATTATTTTAGCTAGAAATGATCAGAGATAGAAACTGGAACCATAATCATGCAAACCATATGTGGTTAACATTGTCTTTCCCCAGATAAAGGTGCAGTTTTTTAGGTTCTCACCTTCCTATCAAAATCTGGTTATAAAAGAACATGTTCTAGGTTATATATATATATTCTTGGAGACAAAGGGATCATCCTTATATTCTGCTTATCATGGCACAGAAACACCTTGATAAGTGTTTTAAGGGACATGTCCTCATGATGATACCTCCTTTTCATCCCCAGCCCACTGCAGAGGAAGTTTAAAGTTATCTTTAGGGGTTCTACTGTTAAAGAAGAGTTCTTCCTCTTCTTGGACACAAACCTTGACATCTAGACACACTATAACACCTCACTGACAATATGGTTGATGACCTGGTCAGAGTCTAAGGTTTTCTGGCAAACCCCCTCCCCATCCAAGTCCTGCATATTGCGATCTCCATTCATTCGGGCTTGGACGACAAGAGAGACCATACAACTGGTTTGTGCAGAGTAAACCCGACAGTCAAGAATTTTTGTTTTGACCCAGAACTATCAATCTTCCAGCTTGTCAAAAAACAAAACAAAAAGCTGTCTTGGCTGAGAAGCCAGAGGCTATAATGCTTTCCCACTGCAAACCTGTATAGCATAGAAATAGAATGGAAAGGTGGGAAAGAGAGAGAGAAAGTTTAACCTTTCCCTTAAAAGAAGAGGATTTACTCAGTGCCAAGGTAGCAATCGTCAAAGTCATTCATTAGGAGGTCTATTAGCCCCATGTGACTTGTATTTGAAGAAACCTTGTTGAAATTGGGCTCTGTCTCTTTAGGAGGTTGTGTTGCAATGCATGCAGGAAAGAAAGAAGTAGAAGTAATTTTGAATATGAAGAAAGAGGAGGAGGAGGGGAGGAGATAAGGGGGTTGATAATATCTCCTAGGATGCACTGTTACTTGTGAGTAAGTTTCATTGTATTAATGATGAGACTTCTAAGAAAATGTGCCTAGGATCAGGGTAGTCATGGATTAAAAAGTGTCAAGACTGTTTAATTCACTGTGAATATATATACAGATTCAATCATTTTTAATATTTCAGAAACTCAGCAAAATTTCCCCATACTGTTGTTTTCCCACACATAGGAAGAAGCAGAAGAAATTCTGAATATTAAGAAAGAGGAGGAGTCAAGAAGACTTTTTTTTTGTTGCTTGATTTTTAAAAAATCTGAGAGATTGATAGTCCTATGTAGGAAAAAAGAGACAAAGGAAAAGATGAATGAATTTTGACTGATTCTAGGGGAAAGGGGGGTGTAAGTGAGCCATGGATCGAGTGGGTAGGGTTGTAGTGATCTGGATCAGAGGGACGTTAACATCAGTTAACATCAGTCTCTTGCCATGGTCAGATTATGCCCTCTTGGCTCTGGAGTTTTCTGTGCCAACCCCTCATTGCAGGGGGGGCTATTCAATCAACCCTCCCCAGGTAACTGATGATCCCAACTGGATTCCAGAAGGAACTTGGGTTTTTCCCTGAAGCTCTGGTGCATGGTTCAGCTGAGGCCTTGGTCATGGCTTGTAATGAGCATGCAACAAGGGACCTGGATCAGATTGTGCCTGTGCAGACTCTGTGACTGCAGATCCCATAGAGCTCTTTGGTTTACTGAGGAGCTGTAGAGCTGAAATAACACAAGAGATGCTTAGAACACCTCTGGCAAAACCAACTGAGCACAGGTAAGGGCTTTTATTAGACTTACCTTTTGGTGATAAGAGTGGCAAAGCATGGTTATTTCTCTGCTCTTATTATGTCTGCAGATAGCTGGCTGGTGCCCCTGTTCAGGGTAACCAGGTCCCTTCTGAGTAAGAAGGGACTGGGAGAGCCTTTGGTGGGCTGTTCCACCTTTTTAACATCTGCACAAGACCATTTGAAGAAGTCATCTGATGGTACAGGCTATCATTATAGCCCATATCATTATGCATCTCCAACCTTGGTCGACAAAGTGATGTTGTTCTGGTGCTAGCCCAGTGCCAGGAGACGGTAAGAGTTTCGATGGGGAAGAATCAGCATTGACTCAACCCTAGCTAGATGGAGTAGCTCTGGGGTTTTGGTTTGTAATGGACAGTAGGAATAACCTTGAGAAACTGGAGGAAGAGCCTCAACCAAGGCAATAGTTAGATGAAAGAAATCTGAGCCTGGGGCAGAAATGGATGTGTGGCAGTTGTGGGTACCAGGAGTTCTCTGTGTTGGTTTTATGTTTTTATTATTTTTATTATTTTTATTATTTTTATTACTTTTATTATTCTTATTGTTGTTTGAGAGCTGTCTCCATTGATATAGCCGCCCATCTTATGTTGCATAAGATGGGCGGCTATATAAATCTAATGTATGTATGTATGTATGTATGTATGGAGCCTCCTAACCATGTCCTGCCACAATTTTGGGGAACTTTTGGTAGTTTTTTTCCCCACTTGGGGGTGGGATGAGGAAACCAAGGAATCCACCAGCTGATACCAGAAACTGTCCTACATTAAATCTGTAAGGACAGCATCACTCCCAGGCCTCACTGCAACTGGGGGCACTGCAGCTTATGACAACATAATTTTCTGCTGACTCAAAGATAGGAGGAATGTACATTAATGCAGCCACGAGAAAGTGCCCAAAGAACAGACAAGCAATATCACAATACTTTTTCCAAGCCGTAAATAAATTAACTAACTTTATCAAAATGGAGCTATTTTACTGAACACTCCTGGAATCATTCCAGACACTGTTCCTGATTCACTCCACTGAGTTGGATTTTAATTTCTATAATTCCCATCCAGCTGTCTGGATGCTACAAGGCCTGAGCTACAACATCTCTGCAGCCCCACCTCCCCCGGCTTTAGAATAAGGGAATAGCAACACAAGAGTTGGTACTGTGTAATAGAAGCTTGGTTGGTATTGCATTAAAGTTCTTAGAAGGTGATTCAGATAAGTCTTTGCAAACTAATTAGGTTAATTTGTACCTATTGCAAAAGATCACCAGTTACGTCAAAGTTTACTAGAACAGAGAAGCAGTGCTCTTCTTTCTTAGCCTGTACTTTCTTTGAGCAGGGTGTAAGTTTTATTATTAGTTGGGCAATCTTTTCATAAGGAACAATCAACATTTCACAAGATAGTGAGCAAGTTCCAGAATTCTTTGTCACTCTTCCCTCCAATGACATTAAAAATGGATTTGATTTGGCAACCTCAAAATCTTAAAATGAAATTGTAGTTTAGATTAGATTAATCTCTGCTTGTTTTGAAATTGTAAGTTACACATAAGATTTGAGTCAGAGCAGTAAAAGATGATCCTTAGACCATTAGTATTTGAAAAACTCAGAAGTCTAACTTCTGCTCCAGTCCTTCCCTTTAATCTTTCTCTTTATTATTTTCCCATTTCCCAAACACAGGTGTGTAAGAATTCTTACTGTTGAGTAATGCAGTGAAGTTGGACTTGAAATTCCTAGTCTTTGAGGTGTCACTAGGAATTTTTCTATTTAGGCTACAATAATTTCACTGAAAAGGTACACATTTTGGCTGCTTCTAGTGCCCAACTATTTATTTCAAGTTTTTTTTTTCCCCTGATGGACCATAACAGCTTCTTTTGCTTTTTATAGCTTATTTCTCCATATGGAGGATATTCTCTTGACAGAGGTCTCATTCTTCTTAGGCATGTGGGTACTCAACCTAGTTCCTAGTTACAGCCTTTTCAAGGGCATTTGCTCCAGGCAGGGGATATGTTCACTCTTTCATTGCAGAGAGAGCAAATTAGGTCCCATTGCCTGGGCAAAGGTTTAGATATTCCAACAAAGCCCAGGACAATGTTTTCCTACCCAGGCTCTTTGACACTTCATTAAACTCTTGGCAGGATTCCTCCAGCTCCTGGCAGCTTCCTCAGTCTCCTTTTTGGTGCCTCATTAACAACCAACTACTCCTAGAAGTGCTCAGTAAATAACCTCTCAGAAAGAATTGCATTTATCATGACTTAGCTAGCAGATACTTCACAGAAACAGTGGTTTCCCAGGACCAGCTGATCCCTGTGAACAATAAGACAAAAATATGCACACTAGTTGTTTTTCTATTGTAAAGGGCAATAGTACTGGCCAAAAATCCTAGAGCTTGTAGAATCTTTCTCCTGTGGTGCCAATAGAGCAGATATAGCTGGGGGGTAGAAATGGAAGGGTGAGAGGTGAAAGAATTTCTGGGAACTTTTCTGTGGGGTTGAAAGTGATGTTTTAAACCAACTGTGGAACATAGATTCAACGTTTCCCAACCTTCAAATCAGCTTTCCTCATCTGGATTCTGTCTTTGACTCTGACAGTCCTACAATTTAGGGCAACTGAAATCTAATCCATTTTCATGACCTCTGTTTGAGGAAGGTAGATCCAAATGAAATGAATTACAACTCTATCAGATAGAAGCTGTAGTCCAGAATATTTGAGAGCATTGCATAATGAAAGAATTGTTGTATTACTGATGCTGGCCTACATTGTGCTATATTTTTATTGCTTTGCTTGTATTATGCTTAGGTGTAAAAGCATACCAAATAAAAATACTAAATGGATTGGTTTATTATGTGCCATCAAGTCACCGTTCACTCTTAAAGAACACGTAGATAGATTTTCTCCATGATGATCTGTCCCTAATCTGATCTTTCAGGTCTTCCAACAGTGCACTTGCCGCCACTGTGACTGAGTTCAGTTGCTGCTATTTGTCCTCTTTTTTTCTTTCCTCCCACCATTAGAGCCTTCTCTAAGGAGCTTGATCTTTGCATAATGTGTCCAAAGTAAGATCATTTGAGTCCAGTCATTTGAAAAATACTAAATACTAGTAATAAAAATAATGTAATATTACCCACAGAATAATCATGGATGGATTCGGACACTGAAAACTATGCTACAGAATCACTTTCTAATAAACTTACTAATAAGCACTGAATGTCCTCTTACATGTACAGGTTTCCCATGCTCTACAAACAAAGTTGGACATATTTCTCTCATCAAAGCTAGTAAAGGATTCTCAGCCCTAAGATGAACTTTTAACCTGGGGGAATCTACTTTACGTAATGTAACAAAGAATGCCAATAAAATTCGTACAGGTAGTCCTCACTTACCAACTGCAATTGGGTCTGGCAACTCTGTTGCTAAGCAACAGTATTTTAACCTGCTCATTTTCAATTACTTTTTCAACTATATATTCCCACCAATTTTTCATTATTGGCACTTGATAATTTTTACAGATGTTTCAGTGAATCATCTGTATTATGTCATTGTTTATAATCAGTTTGTGTGATTATAAACACAACATAACTTCTTGCATGAGCTGAATATATGATCTACCATTTCTTCTGCTTCTTTGCACAATCTGCACTTTGAATCATTTGATGCTTTTTCAATTCTGGCTTATTATTATTGTTGGTCACATAGTCAGCCAGATGTTTAGACTAGATTTGGCATTTTTATCCACCTATCGAGTCCTTCCCAAGGACCTGGGATAGGCAAATGTTGTTTGATGGTGTTAAAGGTATCGTTGCAGGATGTAGGCTGTTCCAAGTAAAGCTGCCTTTTGCAATTGACTGATTTTGTCAGTGCTGATGGTCTTCAAGTGGTGCTCCAGATATTTTGGGATTGCACCCAAGGCACCTATAACTATTGGGACTATCTTTGCTTTCTTTTGCCTTAGTCGTTCTACTTCTATTTTCAGGTCTTTATATCTTGTGATTTTCTCCACTTCTTTCTCTTCTATTCTGCTGTCTCCAGGTATTGCAATGTCCACTATCCAGACTTCTGTGTCGTCGTCGTCGTCATCATCATCATCATCATCATCATCTGGGTAATCTACAATTAGATTCACAGTCAAAGACTGGTAGAAACTTAATTCAAGTCCTAAGCAAGGACCTAAGAATCATTAAAGTAGTGACTGAGGATATAGGCAGTTCCAAGCAGGGTGGTTGTTGTTTTTTTGTAAAATTAGGGTGTTCAAGTCTGATAAATTCAAAATTTCCAAATATCAAGGGAGCCCTTTAGATATTGCTTCAGGGTTTCCAGTCATGATTGGTATAACAACAGAATTCTTTTTCCATAAGGTTCAACTTCAATCTGCAAGTCCCGATATTTGTAATTTTTTCCAAATGCTTTTCCTCAATCCTAGCATCACCCAGTATAGCAACATCAATGAGCCAGACTTTCTTCTTTTCAATGACTGTTATTCCAGGCACATTATTAACAAGGTGCCTGTCTGTTTGGATTTTTAAGTCCCGTAAGATCTTAATCCACTCATTTTCCAAAACCTTCTCAACTTGATGGTCCCGGTGGTTCTTGCGACATTCAAATCCAAACCTCTGGCAAAGTTTCCAATGAATTTAAATTTATATGCCACCCAACTTCCAGCAACTGCTTTATCATTTATACCACTTTACAGCCAAGTATGACTTGGGAATGGGAGGAATTTAAATGTCAGGAAAAAATCTCTGCCAGATTTCATCTGATTTGTGTCTTAATGTGAATGACAGAAAAAGAAAGGGCAAGAAAGGAAGGAAAGGATGAGTCCCTGCTGTTGTATATGTTTAAGCTTAATACGTGTGTGGGGGGGATAAAGAATGTGTGTAAAATTGCAATTACACTTCATTACCAACTAATAATTATAATAATAATATATTAAATGTGTATGCCACCTGACTCCCAGTGATTCTGGGCAGTTCACAACAGTCTAAACAAAGAAATTACAATACAATCAATAAAAGATAAAATTAATTAATTAAAAAAGAATGAAAGACAAATAAGCAAAATGATTGTGTCTTTGTCATGGATACCTAACAATACAGATTTATTTATCTGTTTAAAATAATCAATATGTAGTACTAGTGAACTAGATAATGAGTTCAAAACAATAATCATAATGAATATGAAATTTACACTCTCCAAATACAGAATCTCTCCCTGAACATTTTGTCTGGGGGATGTTGAAGTTTTATGATATCAAGATGAAGATGGTTGCTTCTTACTTGATTGATTCAGAGCATGGAAACATGCATGTAATCAGTTTTCCTTATTTACAGTGCCAGATTTCAATATTTACCACTTAGTTTGTAAAGACTAGAAAATAAATCAAACCTGAGTAAAGAGTGGGGAAAGCACAACAGCTAGGGGGCAGTCACAGAATAGCTATATTAAACAGAGAACACTAAACATTATAAAAGAGGAAATAAGGAAACTACCTCTGTTCTTATACAAAGCTATGGTAACTATGGATGTTATGTTCCAATTTATATCTCCAATTGGAGCAAATATGTTTTCAATGTTAGATCAAAGATGGCAATTTCCTACATGATGTAATGTCATTGAATTCCCACTGGCATTATCCTAACTGCACATCTTACTGTGGGGGTGGAAAAACTGTGGCCTTCCAGGTAGTGCTGAACTACAACTCCCTGTAGCCTCCAAGAATATGGTCAATGGCAGTACTGTTGAGAGTTGTAGAGCCTCAAGGTGTTCTTTCCTACTCAGAAAATGCTGTTATGTTATGCTTCCATGCAATAGATCTTTCAGTTTATGCTGTGTACTCCTCATTGGCTGGGCTCAAACATTGCTCTAAATTATAATGTAGTTTATTTGGCTTTGTTTTAATCAGTTGTTTGAGCTCAGCTATGGAAATCATGATATGTGATTTAGCACTATGTGAGAACCCAGCAAATGACAGTCTTAATAATACTACAGCCAGAAGAGGCTATACTATTACTACCTGCACCTTCTAGTTCAATATTGCCAACATCTTAGTGACTTCATGACCAGACCAGACTCTAGCGTTAGAACATAAGAAAGGAAAAATCTGGGTTTGTAATTTAACCCCTCTGGAGGTCCCAGACTTTTTTTTTGATTGATTGATTGATTGTTTATGTGCCATCAAGTTGTTTTTGACTCTGAGACTGAATAGATAGATTATCTCCATGATAATCTAACCCTAACCTGGTCTTTCAGGTCTTCCAATGTTGTACTCATTGCCAGTGTAACTGAGTCCATCCACTTTGCTGCTGGTCATCCTCTTCTTGTCTTTCCTTCCACCTTTCCAGCATTAGAGCCTTCTCCGGAGAGCTAGGTCTTTGCATAATGTGTCCGAAGTAGGATAAATTGAGCATGATCATTTGTGCCTCGAGTGAGAACTCTGGGTTGGTTTGTTTGATGATCCATTTGTTTGTTTTATTGGCTGTCCATGGTATTCTCAGGATTCTTCTCCAACGCCAAATTTCAAAAGTGTCAGTATTCTTCCTATCCTGTTTCTTCAAAGTCCAACTTTTGTGAAGGCTAAAACTAAGCTGCGATAGTTATGTGTTCTATAGTGTTCCTTGCAATAGTTTTTAGAAATAGTTTTCAGAAATAGAGATTACATTTGATTAAATATTTCTATTACTTGACTGACTGATTTCATTTGGAACCTGCTCAATAGTTGCAGTTCTTTGGGTGGTGTTCAGATAACCCAAAAATATAAAATACAAAAGAATAAAAACAATGAAAATTGTACATAATATACCCAAGAGAAAACAAGCAGCAAGAATCCAATTAATGAAGAATATGAAACCAGGGTAAAACTAACAGCAAAAGGAAGATGTAAGATGTTGTAGATGTAAAATCCCTAACATTGGTTCTTAAAATAACAAGATCTTTTCCTGACCCCCAACAGAACACAGTAGGCGATCAGTACGGTTTTTATCTGGGTTTATCTTTTATCTCCAGTTTAGACATTTGTAGGGGTGATAGGAATTGTAGTTCAACATATTTGGAGGGTGTCAAGTGGGGATAATCTGATTTATATGGCATTTTAGTATTCAAGGTATTATTTTGATAAATTACAGCAAACCTGTACATTACAAAAAATATAGCTGGGGGTTGGGGGGATGGGGAAAGGTCAAATTATGTGTTAAATGAAGAATTTCACATTGTGCTTTTTTTTTTTTTTATTGAATATAGCTGAATTGAGAAACCAAATCAGAGTCAGGACTATTGTGCATGTGGGTAGGTGGATTCAACCATCAGCAGTTTTAGGAGATCTCAGCATGGGAAAAAATATATATATCCCCACCTCCAGTTGCATTAATCCCAGTTCTAATCAAATGCCCCTGCAGTTGGTTTTTGCAAGTTTTTTAAAAAATCACAGAATGCCAAATGACAGCATTGATCTGATGTGTAGCCTGGTGTTGAATATATGACCAACGTGTGATGTGTTCTCAACCTCATTAACTGCATTAACTCTACCGCAAATTCAGCTCAACATTCACCAGGTAACAGTAGAAACAGACAGTCCTCTGTTTCAGACTAATTATGAGTTTCACAACCTTTGACACTTGGCTTGTTTCTTTGGTAACTGTCAGCATTTTTCCTACGTAGAGTATTGTTTCTATGTTGATCTCGGGAAAGGAAAGCAGCAAAAGAGGTAATGAGACACTTTTTGTTGCACCAATTCTGTTGGCAAGAATGCTTAAGCTTTTGAGTTGCACGTAGCCACTGCAGTTAAATCAGGGACGTGCGGAATAAACCCCTATATGGACATAAAGGCATCTTTGTTTTTTCATACACCTGTTCACTTTTTTTTGGGGGGGGGGGGAACGCCATCTTTCCAGACTGAAGGCAATGGACAAAATGCAAAATACCAAAAAGTAACATGCAATGATAAAATGCCATAATAGAACTTACACTTCAAACAAAATCCATGAATATATTCATCATCCTCATAGCAATCCGCATAGCAATAAAACTTCAGTACAACAATAATGTCTAAATCATCACATCAGTTAAAAGCCCTTTGAAGCTGGGTGGTTTCAAAAGATCTTTAGAATTTCAAATTAGGAGCTCACCTACACATTCCTTGGGAGAGAGTTCCATACCAAAGGGAATCCTAGAGAGAAGGCCTTGTATCTTGTACCCATCAAATAGTTGATTTGAAAGGCTATCTGCTAAGTAGGGCTTCCTAAAACTGACTGTATGTGTGGGTACACACTGCCCCCCCATCATCTGTTTTTCTCTGGATGCCTGTATGATTCTTTCCCCTCTGCCTTCAGAATGAAGTTTACCAACTCTTGAGCTTTATCATATCCAAAGAGCTATTTTTTTTTATCAGTTACCCTTAGTGACATCCTGTTTCCCTTTGCTTATCAAATCCAGTCTATTTATAGCTCAGCCATAGCCACTTTCATTGAAGGAGGCTAGGATTGTTACAGAAAAACCTGTGTTTCATCAGTTGCATTTCAGATTACAGATGGGGTTCAATGGGGTGAATGCTCCAAGCCGGATCCTCTTATAGGTACAGTACTGTAGGTAACATGACATTGGGTAACCTCCCGCTCCCCCCAGCATTCTGAAATGTTACAGTCCCAGGCAGGTTTACTACCACAGTAAGGATTAGATCCTTAGAGCTATTCAAATGACTCTTTCTTTCTGACCATAATAAATGAAGGGTACTGGGAACACACCCATTGGTCTTCCTCAGAAGCTGCTTTTAATTGCATTAGTAAAAATAAGCCCTACAGCTTATTTATAAGCCCTGTCAGCAATGCTTTTATAGTGATGTACATAAAGTATATTTCCAGTTCCTACAAAAAATAATGAATATACACAAGGCCTGACATTAGAATTGGCAACGTATAAAAACCAGTGGGGAACATTTCAACTTGCCTTGACATTTCTCAGGTGCCCACTCAGAGAAAAGCCTTATTTCCTTGTGAAACAGCTGAAGTAGAATATAAGAGGTTTAACTCTGTTTCTTAAAAATTAAATAGACAGTGCCAAGATTTCTTACTACAGTACACTAAATGTGTTGACTAGCTCATCAATGAAAGAATACCTGTCATACCCAGTAATTGTCTTGTGAACTGGCAATATTTTGGAGTGCCTGTTGCTGCTCTGCACCATCCACGTGTGTTTCTTCTTTCACTCTTCCCCTTCCTGGATACACCCAACCAGAAGCGTATAGATCCTGCTCTCAAAATAATGTTTTATGCATCTGATGAAATGGACTGTGGTTTATAAAATGTAAGCCTTCAAGGTAACTCATACTCTGGTCATGGTTCCAATCCATACTCTCTCCCTGCACATGGAGAGTTTCTTTCCCACCAATGGGAACGCACAGCTGTCTGGGAGGGGAGCTCTGTGAGGAGGGCAGCAGATGGTCCCCTCACATTTTAGATCACATTTTAATAGGACATAAGGCAGAGCTCATGTAAAAACACCTTTTTATAGTCCTGCTTTTAAAAATGCTGTAGGGTTAGAGAACAGAGTTCAAAACATCTGCTGGCAAGTTGTTGGTTGCCCCTGGATGGGTCTGTAGTTGTTTTAAGCTCTCTCCCAATGAACAGCTCTGCCATGCGCCCATTGAATCTTTCCCCTGAACCTGGGCAGCATGCTACCGTGGATTAGTCCTTTCTTCCTTGGCTGTTTATGAATGCTTGCCTACTTCTATAAACTATTGCTCAAGTGCTTTAGTTCTGCCTGAGGGCTGATAAAGGACACCTTTCCTCTCCCCTCTATCCCCACTCCGCCCCTGCCCTCAACAAGCACTGACCTAGAATATCCCTGCCAACAGGTCTGTTTGGGTCTAAGCAAACAGAGTGAAAAGGATGTCTTTGATTGGCAGTTTGGAGTGGCAACTAGGCAAGCATTGTTGAGGATGGGGGAGATCCCTCCAGGGACTGCACACTGCGCTCTCTCCCTCAGTGACCTCCCAAAGACCTGTGTGTGTATGTGTCCACATTTGGAATGGATGGCGTAATGATTCCCTCCCAAGCAATGTTTACAGCACGTTGGGTGGAGAAGTATCAATACCCCTCTTTTCCCTTCTGTTCTGTTTGGCAAGGGCTGGATCACAAACAGAGCAGAAGGGATTTTCACAGGAATTGCATCAAAGCTCTTCAGAAAGGTAATGTCAGGCCAATGACTCTCCCAGGCAACATCCTACATCCAGGTGCCCACTAGATACCTTGGACTTCACATTCCAAAATTCTTAGATATTTGGACCCAGAAAAGTTAGGGGGATCTGTATTCTTTTACTTTCCAGCTACCTTTCCCACTGGCCATGTTGGCCAAGGCTGCTGTAGTGCAACAGTATCTAGAGCAGTGTTTCTCAACCCTGACAACTTTAAGAAGTGTGGACTTCAACTCCCAGAATTTCCCAGCCAGCCAACTTCTTAAAGTTCCCAAGGTTGAGAAACACTCATCTATTTACCCACCTCTTATGTTTGGTTTCTGCATACCCACAGAAGACCAGAAGAGAGAGGAAAGAAGGTATCATATCAACATAAAAATCAGAAATCTTTTCAAAAGATTCTAAGGAGACAGAATAAACCACAGGCTCACTGCCTGCCCATATTAATAATGATAGCAGCCTCTCTGCATATTGGAAATTAATACATTACAGAGTCAGGATCTACCTTACCAACTCCTAGTTTACTAGTAGTTTTGTATCTAAAGGAAGCTTTCTCTGTAGGGAAAACTTTCAGAAAAGCAGTTTCTTTCCTTTCCCAAAACACAGTCAGGCCCCAAATGTTATTTGCTGAAGGATTACTTCCTCCTCTGTGCTATAATCTTATTATGATACACTGTCAATATCTGATCCAGGGCTTAAAGAAATTAGTATTTGCAGCATTATAGGATGTGTCACTGATTATCATCCTTTGTGTGGACAAATTGATGGGGTTTTTATGTTTCCTTCTTTGAGTGCTATCTGAACTTCAAAACGGTATGGAAATTAATAAGATTTATACATACAGTACCTCTGTTCACCCCAACATTGTAGTTAGACCCTTGCTGTCGTAGGCTGGCAAATAACGAATCTTCCTTTGAGAGAAAGGTACAATACCAGTGGCCTCTAAGCATCAGACCCACCTTAAATCTCTGATGTCCATCCTTTAGTGGTTTCTAAAGAATTGTCAATCATTTGACTAAGGTTGCACATCCTGGCTGAAGCTTTAATTGTAAGCCTAACACAAAAAGAGAAAGGGATGGGGTGGGAAAAGGGAAAATGTACACTGAAGTTCTATAGTACGAGAAGAAATCTTGTGTTCCTAATACTCGGTGTATTGTGTAACAGAACTATGTATGTAAATCATATACCAGGCCCTGTTCTCTGCCAGATAATGGTATGTTCTCTCTCCCTGCCTCCCTTTGTATACTTACTGCATTTTCTCTTTGTGTTGTATTTAAAAAAGGAACATGTCCTTTGAGTCATGCTCCACTCATGATTACTTCACATCCATGTACTTTTCTTGGCAGCAGCATGGAAGTGAATTGCCATAATATTCTTCCCCGATGTTTTTCAGCTTCCCAGTCTAGCCTACACTCCTTGTATTCCCTAGAACAGTGTTTCTCAACCTTGGCAACTCTAAGATGTGCGGACTTCAGTTGAAATCCACACATCTTAGAGTTGCTAAGACTGAGAAACACTGCCCTAGAGGAATCCCAACCAAATACTAACCAAACCTAAGCCTGCTTAACTTCTAAGCTGGGCCAAGGTTATCCATGTGGTGGCCCATTGCTGAGAGATAGTGATCCACAAAATACAGTTCTTAAGTGCTCCCGTCAGATGCTTTTTCATGCCTAGCAAACTCTGTTCCTTGAGTGCTTTGCATGAATATTCCTTTCGCAACAATGATTGCTGCCTGCCTGACACAATATGAAATTCTGCCAAGCCTCTGTGCTGATTAGCTCATAAGCAAAATTACCATAGTGATGCTGCCACCCACTCTAAGACCTTGGCACTGACACTCCCCCAAAGGTTGCAAAGGTCACCAGATCAAGTACCTGGGAAAACCGGGGAAATTCCCTGCTTTCCGAGTATGTAAATGACTGACAAAATGGAGTCTGCATAGCCCTACCTGTGCCTGAAGCCTCTTGTCCTTTTAATTAAATGCCTTCCTGTCTGTACTCTCCAGGCCTTGCCACCAGCTATGCAATCAGCATATTGCAAAAAAAACAAAGCCAGTCTTAATTCAGCCATCTTTTCATTGCAATGCATTTTGAAGGATGAAAACCGCTTTTCAAGGATCACCAGGAAGGATTACAGATTATATACCAGTTATAACATTGATGTATGAATACCAACCAGCCTTCTCCAACCCTTGGGGTGGGGCGGGGGGGCGGGGGGAGGGGACTACAATTTCCAGAATTCCTGGTCTGCATGTTCATAACTCTTTTAAAGGCCCTGGGGTACAATTTCATTTGAATCCTCCTTTCTTATCATTGGATCCTCTATCAATGTAGTTTTTCTCTCCCTGGTTCTCTTTGTCTATTGAAATCAAGGGCTCAGTTAATAGAAGCAAGTAGGGAAATCCAAACCACTGAAGTGGCACCACCGTGAATATTTTCAGTGATTAGTTTTACTGTCTTGAATGACTGATGCCAATCCATCTGAACAGTTCAAACACTACATCATTTTTTAGATAGTTCTCCCTTTTAATGTGTATTTTTTTTAAAAAAATACAGTACTTTCCATGCAAAACATCTCAAAGAAGTTGTGGAACCTGCTTTTAAAAAGTCCTGGCTATGTGGGCTAGCAGTTCTGGGAGTTTCAATCCCTGCCCCTCTGGATGGCAACATTGGGAGAAAGATGATATAAACATAGAAGTTTGGCAGACAGTGTATGAAAATATTACCTGAATGTAGCAAGACATAGTTCCAACTTCATGAACAAACAGCTATGCAAACCTACCCGATGGGCTGTGGTCCTGCAAATAATTGCAGCACCCTACTCATCCATGGCTGAAAGGGAGGGCTGCTGGGAGTTATAGTTCAGAAAGGTCCGGAGGATTATAGATGTTCCACTTCTGTCTTAGACAGTATGTTTACAGCAACTAATATGGGACTATCAGATGTGGGCTGCAAAAAATTTAGATGATCACTGGATCAGCATTGCTGCTTTTTCACAGTCTGGATTTTTGCAGTCCAGATCTGGTAGTCCTAACATAGTGAGAGGCAATTGTTTTCAAAGCTGGAGGGAGGCATGGAGGAGAATGAGCAAACTGTTCACAAAAACTGGGTGTGGCTCATGTACTGACTTTACTGCTAAGCTAACCCAAAGGTACACAACTGTAAAGCCAGGATTCAATAAGTTGTTATATGGGGCGAAGGAGATTGCTCTTTCCATCTTGATGTAGTAGCTTCCTTTTATCCTTTCTTACAATACATTTCATACTCAGTAAGATCCAGGAAAATATCTTGGATGTAGCTTCCTTGATTTATCTGACAGTCTTTCTCTTTTTCAAAATGAGGGATCATGTCATACTGTACAGAGACCATTCCAGGTTCAGCTGCTGGCATCTCCCATTTAAAAAAGAACTGCTGTAATATGAGGTGGGTGGCTGAGAAAGAATTTTCCTAATCCTCAAAGAGCTGCTATCAGTCAGAATACACCGTCTTGATAGTTTTGAGGCTGATTAATATGCTGACCTAAGATAAAATGTCTTCCTCTCCTCCCACCTGCACTAGTGGGAATGTAGCATATGAGGGATGTTTTGAGGACAGATACAGGAAAGTTTTACAAGAGCATGTTGCATACTTAACAATGATAATCTGTTCCACCATGATGAAGAGGGTCTCCTGGCCTGTTTGTTGTGAGGGGCAGGAAGCAGGTGCGATTCCCCTCCAGAGCAACTTGGCCAGGAAGGATGAAATCTTCCAGGCCGAAGATGTTGGAAGGCGTCCTTCTAGTATAAGAGCAACATCTCTGGAGAATCACCTTTTTACTCGAGAAGGGATACTTGTGATTTCAGAAATCAGGTACTGAAGAATGTTCTTAGTCTCAGCGGTGTAATTTCCCAAGAATTTGGTTGGAGAGGCACTCCGGCCTCCTAGGCTAGAATGGAGATATGTTTTTAATTAATGATGGGTGGAGAACTGAAAGGAACTATTGACTTCAGCAGGGCTATTTCTCAAGCAAGAACACTAAATGCAAGACTCTCTGGGTCAATAGAAGCAGCTAAGGATTATTGTTTGAGGCAATCAATATAGCAGCATTTGGATTTTTATTCCATGTATTAAAACAAAGTTGGCTTGTATAGTAAGCATAGTTCAGTCTGTTGGCAGCAATAGGTATACATTCTGTGTTTTCTGAAAAACGAAACATCTCTTTAGTGACCAAATATAAATCAGATAAAATATAATCTGATGGATTAAAAGGGGTGTTGGTGTGTGCTTCAATTCACAAAATAGCTAAATTGGGGGACATATTATAGGCTGATTTTCCAGAGTGCTATCTGACACATTTTTTAGGTTCCCCACTTCCATCCCAACAGGATGGTCCCTATTATCCCTACTTCCTTTTGTTCTTTTTGAAGACATATAATCATTCTTCAAAACACAGCACTGAACTTCATCATCCATCATTTTTATTTTTCCATTTGGGCCCCAGAAGCATTGTAATGCCACAGGCTAACCCTTAACTTTGGGACTAGGAACCTGCAGGGCATATCTGTGGACATGTAGGACCTTCCAGAAGCTACACTGGGGACCCCAAAACTACACATTGTTTTTTCCAAAATGAAGGATTGTCATCTATTCTGCAGAAGATTCTTACCATGAATATACTTGAGGGGGACCTATAGAGTGACTGTAATGAAATCCTGCTTTTCTCTACAAACAGGTAGCCAGAACCCTTAAGAGAAAAAGTTCCTTCTGTCATTCACTGAGAATGTTTTAATTAAGCATCCTAGTTGCTTGTGGAGTGGAAGTAACATTGATTCAGATTGTGCTGAAGAGATAAACCTTCCCATATCTGTAATGAATTTTTTAAAAAGAAAGCCATAGGTACTTTGATATTTAGCTGAGCTTTACCACTTTTGTGTAGATTTATTCCAAAGCTTCTTACATCTACTAGCTTTCTGTTGGGCTTTAACAACACACAGGGCAGACAGTTGGCCAGAAGCTACTGGAGAGCAGATCTGCAGATATTCAGCAAAACTCTTCCCCTTCTCATCTTGAATGCTAACTTCAGAATAAGATCCACATGCACTTGCTGTGACTCAGGACACTACCATTGTATTTAATCATATCAGGACATCATCCTTGTACCGCACAATAATTTCTGTAGGATGGGGAGAGGTGGAGTACACATTCTTTTCCCAGCAGCCAAACTAGGAAAATAATCCCTCAGGCCTCCTGAGCCAAGGTCTTCATCTTGCAACAGTCAATTTCTGTGACTCAGCAGATGATGGGAATTCACTAAACCTGGGCACTTCCATATCTCCCTGGTTGCTGAAGCAAGCTAGGAAGCTTTATGGCAAAATGACTAATTATCCAAGAAGGCAACCAGCACTGTGGATGAACTGCAGCCAGGAAACCTGTTAGCAAATGGTAGGAAAGATTAAGAGCCACATGGAGAATAACTGGTTCTTGTGTTATGAGCACCTTCAGGGCAAGAATACATTGTCCCACCAGCTGGCTTTCAAATGGCTAAGTAACTTCTTCCCCAATAGGGTGTGAATAAAGAAAGAAAAACCAACAAATAAATGAATTTGAAAAACGTGAATAGATTAGCTCCATCTAGTTTATGACATCAGTGCAACATTGCCCTATCCACTGTGGTTCTCGGCTATCTTTTTGCAAGTGCAACAGTCTGGCTGCCCCAAAGTTACCCCCCTCTGTAAAATGGTTCTAGCACCCAGCCAATGTATTAGAAAGAATCTGAAAAACAAAATAGAGAACAATCCTTCATTCTTTTAAAATGGATTGTCATATATTGGCTTCTGTCAGAAAATGCCTTGGGGGGTCTGTGCTTTTTGATGCGATCAGATGCATATGTTGCCCTGCCAAAGCTTGTTGCTGTGGGTTAAATTCAAGCAATCTCCTTTGTAGGGGAGGAAAATAAACATTCAACTGAACTCCTTTTGTATTGCAGAAGAGCTGTACAAAAGGAAAGGTGATGCCCAGACTTACAGTCTCCATCTCCAGGGATAATTACATCGAAGTCCAAGTATAGAGAAAGCCAATTAGAGTGCAACCAATTTAGGCCTTTGGTAGTCTGGAGGTGTCAAAACCTTTCTAATACCAAATCTGAGAGAAAATAGCTAGAAGACAAGCCATGCCCCCTCCCCCACATCTAAGGCTGACCTTGGTAATAGGGCTACTTCTATTTCTACATCAACAAAATTCTTCATGTGTTTAATCAATTAAGAGGAATGATCTAAGAGGCATTAAAGAGTCACCTTAGCCAGCTATCTAAAGATAAGCCTTGCCTTCAGGCTTCGTCCTGGCCCTATTCTCAGTCTGTCCAATCAAGTCATCTGGTTGGCCTCAAGCAAAGAGCCAATACAAAGTTTTAATAAACATTGCCAGGAACGCCTGCCTGCCCATGTGCTGTGGTTGCTCAAGAAGGATCATTTGGAGCGCACCCAAAAGAAAAAGTTGATAGCTAATTACAACACTGGTATCTAGATGGAAAGTCATTAAGGAAGAATTATGAGGCCAATGGTCAAGCCTCACTAAATGAATTGACTTAAGTCAGTCAACCCCAACCCCAACCCTGGTTCTCTCCAGATGTATTGGGCCAAACAGAATGCCTGGCTGGCATTGCTCATGGCCAAGGAATAAGGTAATGAAAGGAGTTGTAGAGCCCCAAAACATCTAAAGGGTATTTGGGGAATTGGTGTAAGATTTTGGGTTGTTAGAAAGCTGCTCTGCTGCTTAGTTTTCAAGGAAAGGATTATAGTGTCCATGACAGGAACCTAGTGATATAAAATTGCCTCTGAAGTAGATTCTCTCAGCTTAGTGCTCTTTCCTTATGTTAGATTACAACTCTCATAATTTCATATGATTTACAGCCGTGCTGACTGGTATGACGTGAGCTGTAAACCAATACACGTGCAAACCCCCAGTTTGTTGATGCTGCAGTTGATACAGAATTTGTGGGGGGAAAAATGAAAGAACATTCTTGGAACTGTCATTCTTTATACCAAAATAGAGTCAAACAAGCTAAAAGCCTCAACAGAGGTTGACTTCTTCACAGAATCATGAAGGTATCAACACTAAATTTAGTCCCAAAGGAATTTGGTAGTGGGGCATACCACCTCACCCCCATTTCATAATAAAAATGATCAAATTGATCATTAGAAAAAGGTTACTGTCAGGGAGACTTCTAAAATGTAGTAATAGATTACTTCATTTTAAAAATAATTTTTAAAAAATTTTTTAAGAAGGAAGATTAAAAGCTAACACAAACTATTATAAAGTAAGAAAAAGAAAAGAAAAAGAAAGAAATCAAAGAAAAAGCTAAAAGTGCAAGAAAGGAAAAAAAAGTAAAAGAAAAATAGAAAAGAAAGAAAAAAGATACAAAGAAGTAGCTTCCAATCTCCTTTACAGCAGTTATAAGTACAATTATAAATTTACCTTGTACTCTTTGGTTACAACATGACTCTCTTCTTTCTATAATCTATCCTATCTAATCATCAAAACCATAAATCGTACACTCATTTTTTTCTGTTTTACGCAAAAAGTCCATAAGGGGTTTCCAGTCAGCAATAAACATAGATATTGTCTTTTCTCTGATCAAAGAAGTCAATTTGGCCATCTCAGCAAGTTCTTCAGCATCTTCACCAACCATTCCTCCACTGTATGCACTGTGGGTTATGTTGAATCTTTGTGCATACAATAATCTTGCTGCAGTTATCATATACAAAAACAAAGTTCCATGACTTTTTCCCCAGCTGTTGATCCATCCATCCCAAAAGAAAAACCTCTAGTCTCAGTTGTACATTAATCTTTAAAATCCTCTGAATCAGTGTGAGTATTGGAATCCAAACTTTTCTAGCTTTTTTACACATCCACCAAGCATGATAAAACGTCTCTTCTTGTTGTTCACACTTCTAACATAAATTTGAAGTGCCTTTATACATTCTGGACAATTTCTCTGGTGACATATACCAACAGTACATCATTTTATAAAAATTCTCTTTAAGATTATAATATAGTGTAAATTTCAGTCCTTTTAACCACATATTTTCCCATTGTTTCATCTGTATAACCAAAATCTTTAGCCCACTTTATCACATATTCTTTCACTTCTTCTTCTGTTTAAAATTACAATAAAAGTTTATACATTTTAGCAATTACATGTTACACAATTCTATTTCAAATGCAGTCTTACAATGTTCAAAACCATAAACTCTTTTATCTACTTTAAATCTTTCCAATAACTGTATATAAGAAAACCATTGACAGCTACGGTATATACCTCTGCCACCAGTTCTACTCTTGATTTTATTTTACATCCCCTTGACAAAATTCTAATATCTCACAATAAGTTAGCCATTTGTGTTTGCCTATTATTTCTCATCTATAAAATACTAGACACTTAGAAAGAGGCCAATATAGCACTAATATCTAGAGAGGGACAAGATTTGACTTTAATAAGAAACTATGGGCCAATATCATTATTGAATAATGACTACAAGTTGTTTACAATGAGTCTAGCCGATAGACTGAAAATAAATTTGCAAGAATTTATTTATGACGATCAATGTGCGTTTTTTACCTAAAAGACAGTTAAGGACAATGTTAGAAATGCATTGGACATTTTGGAATATTTGGAGCAACATAATGAAAAACAAGCCGCAGTGATTTTCTTAGATGCAGAGAAAGCCTTTGACCATTTGAACTGGGCTTTCTTGTTCAAGGTTTTGGAAGATGTGAATTTTGGAGAGAATTTTATAAAATGGGTAAGATCAATCTACATTTCACAGAAAGCACAAATAATTGTTAATGGAGATCTACCAAACCTTGTGAGATACAAAAAGGACAAGACAGAGATGCCCACTGTCCCCTCTGTTGCTTATGTTGGTTCTTGAAATACTGAATAGAGATATAAGACAAGATGAGATGATTGTGGGAGTAAAGATTTAAAAACTTACTTACAGTTTTTTTGTAATAGTTTTATTAAAGTTTACAGGAACAAATATAAAAGACTAATGCAAACTAAGAAAAATATAAAACGTAAAGAGAAGAGAAAGAAAAGTGCAATGAGAGAGAAATAAGAAAGGAAAAAAGGAAAAAAAATAAGAAAAATAGATATATAAAAGAATCAGTCTCCCCTCCCTCTAGACATGTACAAACAACTTCAGTAACTTAACACCTTCTCTAGTGTTTCAATAAAAAAAAAAAAATCTTCTCATATCTCACCTCTTATCAATAAACAAATTGTAAAAACATCATTCAGTCCTATTCAGGAAAAGTCCACTAAGAGCTACCAGAAATAATAACATACATAATTTAACCTTAATCAAATAAATCCATTTTGTATTCCAACTTATCACTTTCTCTGAGGAATAAAGCAAAAGAAATCTCTCCCCATTTATAAACAAACCTTTAAAGCCTCATCATTCAGTCCTGGTCAAAAAGAAATTCCATAGCTACCAGAAACCACAACATCTATATTTTAACCCTGATCAAATAAATTCACTTTGTATTCCTTCTATGCACTTTTAAAAGGCTTGATCTTTAATCCCTTCAAATTATATCCCTCAAATTGATTTCTTATCATTTTCTCTTTGTCTCCTCTCAGGAACAGTTTCAGTATTTTAAATTCAAGATAAGAAAGCTATCCAAGTCACTGTTCTGATTTATTATGTTGCCTTTAGTTATTAAAACATCATTCAGTTTCATTTGTAAATCTTTTTCCAAATCACACTTATAGTATGTCATTTTTAAATCCATTTTCAAATCCACATCATCTTTTTTCATATCACTCTTGTCATCTGGCATTTTTTAAAAATCCATTTTCAAATCCACATTCAAGTCAACCTTGGTCTCTATTTCATCCAGTAGAATTTGTTCCTCTTCTGTAGCCTCTGTTAGATCCATTTTTATAGTGGCAGACCATCCTGAAAGCAGTTTCTGAGTACGTTGTTTCCAGACAGCCTTAGTTTCTTCTATAGTCATATAACATTGCTCCATTGAATTAATTGGTCTCTTCTCCTTTAATTGTAATTCTTGGTTCTCTCTAGTTCCCTCTAGTCAACCTTCAAAATCCCTTCTTATAATATGTTTATTTTCCAATTAGCAAAACTTTCCCATGGGAGGATTTCTTACAGTTAATTTCAAAATCTTCATATATACTTTAATAAAACTTTAAACAACCCACAGGAAATATTCTCTCAAGTCTGTCTGGCCCCATAACTTTCCAAAATCAACATCTAGTCTCTCTTTTGCTGTTTTCCAAAAATTAAAATTTTTCTGTTAGTCCTTAAACTTACATGAAACTTCTTTCATCCTGGATAGAAGGAAGCTCTCCCAGCATAATGAAACTTGCCCTACAGACAGTTCTTAACATCCAAAAGATCAATAACAAGCAATTTCTTAAGGTAATTAAGACAGGAAGTGGGTGAACCCAATGTTCTTTTGAAGGCACTGAACTGAGGCTTAGGCAGGATGATTTTCCCCCAGCTAGCAGAGCTCTCACCCGGCAGAGATTGCTATTCTATGATCTTTTTGCGCGGAGCCTCTGTATGAAGCAAACTTGTAGGTGATCCTAGTCCTCTCCTTAATCCGGAGAGGGGTTCTGAGGAGCCAATCCATTCACTGGCTTCTCTTTCCACCATAGCCGTCAGTTCCACGAGAGTCCACCACGGCTTCCCCAGAAGTCCCAAAAGAAACTTGTACGTTAAGGGCTTTTGCAGATGACTTGGTGCTGGTTTTCAAAGATCCTTTAAAGGGAATTGAAACATTAATGGGTAAAATTAAAAGAATTTGGTACATTAGCAGGTTTCAGGATTAATAAACAGAAGACAAAGATGTTAACAAAAAATATGAAAATAGAAGATCAAATAGAATTGATGAATAAAATGGGTTTTAAGATTGAGAAGAAGGTAAAATATCTGGTATCACTATGACAAGTATGACCTGCATGTTATTTCAAAATAACTATGTTAAGACATGGAATGAAGTTAAAGAAGACATGTTAAGATGGTAGAAACTACAGTTGTCATTGCTGGGGTGAATTTCTGTGATAAAAATGAATGTCTTACCTAGAATGATGTTTTTATTTCAGACAATGCCTGTTTTGACAACTGATGCACCATTTAAACAGTGGCAGAAGGATATATCTAAATTTGTGTGGCAGGGGAAAAAAACCATGAACATAAAGTATTACAAGATGCAAAGGAAAGAGAAGGATTGGGTCTACCTGATTTGAAATTATATTTTGCAGCCTGCTGTTTGGTTTGGTGAAAAAGTGGGTGTTGCTGAGAAATTGCTCTTGCACTTAGAAAGACACAACCTGAGATTTGGGTGGCATGGATATTGTAGTACAATAAAGTCAAGGTTAATGTGGATTTTAAAAATAAGTATGTTAGATGTGCCATATTGAGAATATGGAACAGATACAAACCCAGGTTGTGCCTGAAAATACTTTTTGTGGCTCTCAGCACAAGAAGCATTTTATAAAATATAGTAATAGATTACTTCGAGAACCAGTCTGGTGTAATGGTTAAGGCATCATGCTAGAAACTCGGAGATTGTGAGTTTTAGTCCCGCCTTAGGTACAAAGCCATCTGGGTGACCTTGGGCCAGTCACTTTCTCTCAGCCCTAGGAAGGAGGCAATGGCAAACCACTTCTGAAAACCTTGTGAACAAAACTGCAGGGACTTTCTAGTTAGTTTCCAAGAATCAGACACGATTGAACAGATTAAAAAAAAAAAAAGATTACTTCAGATGCTGCAACTAACTGGAAAAAATGCATGTCCTGCTTAGGACAGAGGGGCAATATATTTTTGCTGCTGGTGTTTACCTAATTTAGTGATACTTTTTCATGCAATTATTGAATTTGCTTGTACACATATTTCCAGTTGTACAATGTTTGTTTGAGCTAGGCAAGAGATATTCAGTTACCCAAATGATAATTAGGATTCTTATCTCAAAAGTCACCAAGAATCTTAAAAATAGATTATTTGAAAGGATATTGAAACTTCAACATTTAGAAGAACCCCAAATTCTGAAAAGTGACCAAATGTTAAATTTATAGGAAAACTGTTTTCCTATAACTAGACAATTGCTGTCTTTGGAGCTTGATCCTTGTTAGTTGCTTGATCTAAATAAAGCAAATAAAAATATCCAAATAATTGCTTAGCTACGAGATTGAATTTAACTGGGTGTGAATTTAGGGAAAATAGAAGATTGGTATAAACCCAGAGAAGTGGCTTGTAGGTTTCTGCACCTGTGATCCTGGCACAGGGATATGAAACTCTTTTGAATGTTCATGTTAATATGATAGCATGCTGGGGGAGAAAGGAGGCAATCTCAGAGTGTCAATGCTGCCTATTGAAGATTGTTTCTGTGGAAATGATCCACACCCTCTTAGCTAATGCCAAGCTATTCTAAGTACACTCTGCTAGGGAAGAGTGACCAGCTGACAGGTTTAAAACTGGCTTAGCAGGGTTTTTGGCCACCTCATCTTTCTTTCTTTCTTTCTTTCTTTCTTTCTTTCTTTCTTTCTTTCTTTCTTTCTTTCTTTCTTTCTTTCTTCCTTCCTTCCTTCCTTCCTTCCTTCCTTCCTTCCTTCCTTCCTTCCTTCCTTCCTTCCTTCCTTCCTTCCTTCTCCCTCCCTCCCTCCCTCCCTCCCTCCCTCCCTCCCTCCCTCCCTCCCTCCCCTTCTCCCCCCACCCCACTGCCCCATAATATCCACAGCTCCTCATGGCAGTATACAGTTTTCCAATTTTTCTTCCTCATGGATAGCATGATGTGTAGCTGTCAGTCATATAGGATTTTGTGGTTGTTGCTCAGAATAACTTGGCAGAAGTCTACCAACCACACAAGTGGTGACTGAAGGTTGATGACTGAATGTTCCTTTGCCTAAAGTGGTGAGCTCAATCTTCCAAGGAAATGCCCCCAATTTACTCTGATTCCAAAGCAAGTTAATGAATGTAGGAGATAATAAAAGGAGGTGGGAGAACAGTTTCTTTGAACTTTTTCCTTTCTGGGAGGAGGAAGAGCCAGGAAAAAGAAGGACAATGTGTAAAGCTCTGCTGTGGTGGAAGGGGCTTGAAGCAAAGCTAGATTCAGACAGTAGGCTAAGCCATAATGTGGCCCGTTTGGCTTCAGTTCAATACATTGTGTGAACCCAACCATTGTGGTATGCACCTACATTGCTTAATGTGGTATTGTTGCTTAGTGTGATAAGTGTGCTGAAGTCAGTCATGCCTTAATCAGGAGACTATAAAATGGGCAAGGAATGTTGATGCAGTTAGACCTGACTTTCATTTGATTCATACTCTTTATCACAGGTTCAAGAATAAATATTACTGTAAAATGCACGTCATAAACCGAAATACACACACAAACACACATTCACATGTGGCTGAACATTATGACGTTGAAGTGAGTCATGTGACAGGCATCATAAATAGCTCAGTGGAAAATATATGAAATGGCCTCTTCTAGCTGTGCTAAATCTGCTGCAGTGTGTCATCAGGTATACTAATTCTATATAATAGTAAGGGGTCTTACTGTAGCCAAAATGCAGCCATTCTGGCTGCACCCAAGAAAAGTATTAGTGCAGTAATAGGAACCGAGACCTATATAGGGTGGAAAAGAATTTTGGAGGCAGGAAATGGCAACTTCTTATCTATACTGAAATATAAATGACTCTTATAGGAAAAAAATGAAATATTGTTGCCATGGGTTCGTTGGCTTGCACCCAGAACTAGAACATCCCATGCTGCAACATTTTATTCCGTATTCCTCTAGTTAATTTTTCTACTTTTAAAGTAGTTATTGTCAATTTGAAAGCAAAACATTGTTTTATTCATATTCAGTTGATCTAAATATTACCAGTGTAAGACAACATTTCATTCAATGAATTAAACATCATATTATAATATGCTGTTTTGACCATATAAAAAATAGCTCAAGCGGTTATAAGAGAAGATGGATGTATCTCTCTAATATTCCTCATTGTTGTTTTTTGTCTGTTTGTTTGTTAAAGCTCCAATAGCTTTAGAAGGCATGCAAGAAGAGGAGATGTTTCATCAGTTGGCTTTTCATAATACCTGTTATGAAGGATGCCAGAACATCTTTGAAAAATGAAAAACATATAGGAGATGTCATAACTCAGCAGGAAGACTCACTGTATTCTGTGTAGAAACAATGCTGTCACCAATGGAAAAAAATTGAAACTTTCAACATAGAGAATGTCATGTCCCGAAGACTCCAGCTTTTGCCCAGTTATGGAACAAAGGGGCTTAATCAAATGCACTAAGAAGCTGACAGGCATGTATATGCTACAAGATTAAAGAGAAATAAAATGCAAAATAAAAATAAAATAAAATGTTTGTGAAAATAATGCCCAAGCTTAGGTGCTTAAAAGTAATCGCCATAATGATTCAGGGTTCACAGGTCACTGTTAATGGTAATACGAACATCCTACCATGGATAAGCTGATTAATATTGGTAGTGGGATAAAAAAACATTGTTTTTATACAGAAACTAAGGGATTGTCTCTACTCTGTCACTTTTGAAATTGGGAAGATTAATATCCAGATCAAAAGGGTCAATCAAGTAATAACAGAAAGAGAAGGAAGGCAACCTTATTCCAATGGCTCTACTAAAAGATCAATACTTTTCGTACTTTCTCTCCATAAAAACGTTTCCTGGCAAATCGTTATTAGAACTCAATGACTGGCCTCACACTAGTACTAAACAAATATTTGTTAAACTATGGTTTGTTGAATAAACCACAATTGGATGGGATCAGGTATATCATTAACTATAAGGAATCCATTATAGATTGCTTATATCCAATGGCTACAGTGCCACATAACACTAAGTCATAGTGTAGTATGGTTTGTTTTGGTTTAAGTCAGCATGACATGTGAATCCAGCTGATATATACATATTCCTGTAACATTATAAAAGCCCCTCCCCAAGGAATAATAAGTAGAAACCCCAATAAACTAAAGACATCAGATAAAAACAAGCAAAGGAAACATAACTTAGATAAATTTGATTTAGACTAACACCACTCAGTATATCTCTCCATATCTTTCTGCCCAAACTGTCATCGCTTCCATCGCATCCATATACCATTTCTGGAGTGTCATATGTTGCCTTTCATACGATGAAACTTCTTGAATTGAAACAATTCAAACTTCTCATTTCTCTCTTTTTGAGAATCTCACCATTCAGTATTAACTACAAGTTTCTTGATCTTCTCTTCTCTTCCTCTCAATCTATTCACTCTTCTTCTATATTTCTATTTGGTGACTAAGTCCTCATTACATCTCTCCATATTGTCATACCACTTCCATGTGTTTCTTTTGTATCGGTAATTGCTTTTGTATTTAATTCAGTCAGCCCCCATTCATTCTAGGCCTTTATCTTCCTATTTCACCACGTATGCTTCTTAGATGTGGTTTTGGACTCAGAAGTGATCTGGTTCTAGAGAAATACCATCTTTAGTTCTGCATGGGATTATGCTCCCTTGGATAAAACTGACTTGTAACTTGGGGACCTTTCTGATCATAGCCCCTAGAAGGGTCTTTATGCAGCTCTATCTGGTGTGTCAGTTATGGTCCCTTCTGGAAGAGGAGGCTCTACTTACAGTCATTCATCTCTTAGTCATCTCTTGATTAGGCTATTTCAATGTGCTTTATGTAGGGCTGTCTTTGAAGGGCATTTGGAAGCTACAGTTGGTTCAGAATGTGGCAGTAACTATGTGTGCTCTCTAATTTACCCATGTAACAGCAAGACTTTAAGAGTACATGGGTTGCCAGTTAACTTCTGGGTCAATTCAAAGTGTTAGTTGTCACTTTTAAAGCCCTTCATGGCTCAGAAACTGGAATGCTGTGATTTTGTTCCCACTGATAGTGGGAGATCTTTTGATTTTTGGTTATATAGATTATTATTCCCAGCACTATATTGTTGCTTTGTTTTTGCTATATGCATTCAACTTGCTTTTATGTTTCTTCTGACCACTCTAATTTCGTAAAGCACAATGGGCAGAAACATAGATTGCTTTCCGGTAATCAGGCACAGTCACAGGCACACACCCACTAAACAAATAGTGCAGCAACTCAATAACAAAACCACTCTAACATTTCTCCAGGTAACACCACATACCATTGCAGCCTTAGAATATTTCAACATTTTCACTGTATTTATGACTTCCTTTTGATCAATTTTTTCTTGATATTAACGTTTATAGCATTTATTTCAACTCTATTTTTTGACATTTTGCTCTCATTCACTACAAATCTTTAAAATACTTCTTCCAGAATTTTCTCATTTCAGTTTCATCCCAAATCATTTCATCGTATTTATTTATAATTTCTGTAACTCTACTGGAGGTTCTTTGTTTAGTTCTCTTCACCCAATTCCAAAACAATGTTTTATTTCCACAAAAACCATTCTGCATTTTGTCTGATGCTTTTAATGTTAATGGTTCCATGTTTACTTTGACTGCATTTTTGCGACTTTTTCTCTGCATAGACATCACACATTATCTTTTGCTCACCTTCATTTATTTTAGCAAACATTCTCTAATATTCATCTTTTTCTCTTCCAGAGAAGTATGGATGAGAAGCAACCAAGCTTCCTTTTCCACATTTCCCATTAGCATAACTCCAGACCCTTCTACGGCGTGTTGTAACATATTTTTTTTCACTCTGTTCCAAGCAGAGTGGGAAGCAACATCCTCTTTCCTTACATCCACTTTCCATCCATTCTTTTGAGAGATTAATCTGTCTTCTAATATTTTTTCATACAAGACTCATACATTCTCTTCCTACATGTTTATTTTCTTGTTTCTTTAATTTCTTTCCCCTTCTTCCATGTCCCTTTTTATCACTTTATGCTACCAAAGAATGGTTAGTTCCACATTCGGAACCTCTCTTCATTCTTGTATTCTTCAATTATTCTCTATATCTTTTATTATAAGCGACCAAACCAATCACATTTTTCAATTCATTGTCTGTGTATATGCATGAATAGCTTATGTTTAAACCACATGTTCAAAACTGATTGCTTTTCTCAGCAGATACACACCAAATGATATTGTCATTTATTTTGGGATCTCCAAATGACCCAATCACCTTTCCTGTAAGTGTTCATCTTATTCCCATCCATTGATTCATGTCACTTAGCAGAATCCCCTCCTTGATTCCAATTGTTCACAGTGTTGCCCAATTTCCTCCAAAACATATCCATGCTTCTTCTATTATCATCACTCACTGAGGCGTCTATCATTAATCTATGATTTCCTACTCTCATATGCACTTATGACAACCTAGATTATACCACTTCATATTTCTGGCATTATATTTTAGCCTTTTCATTCATAATTAAACCTACCTCTTCACTTCCTTAAATGTATTCATCAATTTCACTGTACAAGATCAGGCACCTTCATTCAGATCTATCACATCCTTCCCCTTTTGTTTAGTTTCATGGGCATAAAACTTCTCTGTTCTCTGTTCTCTTCTCTCTCCTTTCCTTTCCTTTCCTTTCCTTTCCTTTCCTTTCCTTTCCTTTCCTTTCCTTTCCTTTCCTTTCCTTTCCTTTCCTTTCCTTTCCTTTCCTTTCCTTTCCTTTCCTTTCCTTTCCTTTCCTTCTCTTTAAGAACTGATGCCTGAGCTTGCTAAGAGATGCCTAAGAGCAGGAATCATCATGATTAGTTAGAAAGGGCCTTTCAAATATTTTTACCAGGTTTGTGTGCAAAGGAACCAAGTGGATTATTTCTATGGATTTTTCAATCAGAAAAAAAAAAATCTCCAATAATTTCTCAAGCATAGGACTCTGTCCTCATGGTGACAACTGTCCTCTAGAAGTCTTCTCTTGATATTCAATTGAAGCATAGGAAAATAGACCTCTCAAGACCCATGGAAAGAAGATCATACGATAAAAGGCCAAACATTCACTCACATATCAAAGCCACTTGGTAGCTAAAGAAGTGCAACCACCACATTCTATCTGTGAGAATTTCTCACAAATTCCCATTTGAAATAAATTTTGATTCAAACTATCTTTCATCAAAATAAATGAAAACTTGTTGAAAAAATATTCAGAATTTCTCTGGCTGGCTATTTTTGTTGTTATTAATAATAATACAGTGGTACCTCGGTTCACAAACGCTTCTGTTCACGAACAATTCGGTTCAAGAACAGCTCCGGTAGCAAAATTTTGCCTCCGTTTGCGAACTCCGCATCGGGTTACGAACAGGATCCGCGGCCATTTTCCCTCCCGTGACATGTGGTCGCGGCTTCCTGTAGGGAGGGGGACTCTCCCTCAAAGCAGTAACCGCCTCCCCACCCACCTTCCTGTCCTCCACGCCAGAAGTCGCGTCGAGCAAGGTTAGCTTTCTCTCTCTTCGTACTGTACTTTGTGTCATATTTTTGTGGTTTAAAAAAAAAACAACATATGGTTCAGAACGGATTAACTGTAATTACATTGAACCTTATAGGGAAATTTGATTCAGGACGCGATCAAAAATCAGTTGGCGACCAAATTCGTAGGGGTCAGAACGGATTAACCGTATTTACATTGAACCTTATGGGAAAATTTGATTCAGTTCACGACCAATTCGGTTCGCGACCAGAGTCGCGGAACGAATTAGGTTCGTGAACCGAGGTACCACTATATTGATCTGCAATCTAGGCTGGAAGTTTCTGTGGTTAGCAACATGTAAAATAAATAGAAAACAGAACTGGAATAACCTGATGGTTTCGAATACCAAAGGAGAACCCCAGAAATCCTTCCAGCCTATCATGACCATAGAATTCTGCCTGCCTTAAAAGAAGAGATTAAAACAATGGAAGGTGTTTCCTTCCACCTGCTTCTAGAATATCTGGGCTGAACTTCTCACCCTTCCTCTATTTGGTGTTATTGTTCTTAGATTAATATTTAAATAATTTGCCTTTCCTTTTTTCCTCCTGAGTTGTTTCTCTGGAATGTTTATCTGCTGTACTTTGAACTTTTATGTTTCACTTACAGTTTCTGTAATCCATCTTGAATCCTTAGGATAAACATGATATCAATCAAAATAAACAAATAAATGAAATCATAGTGGGCCACACAATTTACAGTATTTGCACAAGAGGTCACTATAACTGCTTTATTGATGTATGTGTTTTTGGAATCTTCTTTTTTTCTTACTATGTGGTCTCATATTTTTATCTCATCATTTCTCCAAGAGTGGCTTATGTAGAACTTTATCATTTTGTCTTCAGAATAACCCTGTAAGATAGATTGTTCTGAGACCAAGCTATTCTTATCACTAGGAACAATCAAAAAGCCTCTTTGGGTGGTAGACTGGATATGTGGCAAACTGGTCCAAGCCTGTACTTTTTGACACACTGCCTAGAGCTGGTGTCTTCATTGAGCCCAAGATTCTTAGAGCAATGCGTTATGAAGAAGCTGTGGGATCAACTGTATGTGTGGCCATAGCTATTTTACAGTGGATTACTCTAAGGAAACCCTTATACTGGTGTCTATGGAGTGAATGGCAGTACTACTGTGATCAGGAAAGGGATGCATGGAAGGGTGTATGTAAGGAGAGTAGACAATCCTTCCTCATCTCTTGGAGTGATGCTTCTTGCTTGCCTGTGCTAGCCCAAGAAAGGGACTTGGGCAAACTAGCTAATTGGTTTTTGGACTGAGGAGGGACTTCATCTGAGTCCAGTGTTCTAGCTAGTCTTCCCTTGGGTGGCATCCTCCACATACATTGGACTACATCATCTACACCCACAGAAATTCAGGTCAGTTATCATGCTGGCTGAAGATCTGAGAAGTTACAATCCCACATTTGGAGAACAATAACTGCAGAAAGCCGGGCTAGCCATTACATCATACTGGCTCTCTTTCAGTTATTGAATTTCATCTTCATCCCAAATGCTATTGATCATAGCTGTTCAGAGATGTGGGTACTTTTAGAAGAAGCTTTTAATTGCAACCACACAACCTCATTTCTGGAATCTGAAACAGCCCAAATATCATTGTCTTCCATTTGTAATCCCCTGTATTTTCTTTTCAGTTATATGGTTATTTTCCTGGTCAAAGAAAATCAATTGAGGAAGAAAAGAGAATCATTGCATGCTGTATTTTAACTGATAGCATGAGAAATCATCCATTTGAAAGCATCCACTGTTTCCCAATCATCAGTACCCCTACTTAAGGTAATCTTCAGCTGCCTAGACAAAGCTCAAGTGTACCCAATATAAAGTTTCAAGATAGGAATGTACCTACTGTCAGGGAGTGTAATTTGCCTAATAACTTTCTTGGTTTGTATTTATATAGCTCTTTGTTCAGCAATATGGTAGGGATACGCCTTCCTGAGAGCTGGCACTAAGAACAGTTTTGCTGCACAAACCTTTCCCATACAGTTATTGAGAAATCAAAGATATTGTCTAAGAATCTCTGGTTTGCAGCCAGATGTAATTTTCCACCTGTTTTGCTTTGTTCTCAAAAGAGCTGGAGGTGCCTCAGAAACAGGAGATTAAATCAAGAGATCTTAGGCACACATTGCTTAAAAAAAATACTAGTACTGTCAATGCTCTCCAAATGATGGATGGGTTGGCCTGTTCATTCAATATCTGCAATAGGCTTTGTCTATTAATACCCAGGTCTGCATCTAAAGGATCTTTCCCTTATACACAAGTAAATGAGGATGAATGAAGTTTCCAAAAATGCCAAAAGGACTCAAATAAGCTAGTTCTCTTTTCATGTTTCACATGTTCATCCCCACATAAATGAATAGTCTTATGAACAAGCATCACAAATGTTATGAGTAGTAAGGGATTTGTGGCATGCATGACCTACCTGTGGTATGAGATCAGGAGGCTGATCTCAAGCAGCATCCTTCTGTGTAGAATAAGCACTAAAATATGCCATGGGACAAGGGCAGGTAATAATGATTATTCCAACAAGTTGCATTCACTAAGCCCTCCCAAACAAAGGTTAACATTAACCAAGCTCTGTATGTCATATGAATGTATCTGTTGTGTAAAAAAAGGTGATTGATTGACTGATTGATTATGTACCATCAAGTCATTGTTGATTCTTAGCAACCACATAGACAGATTTTCTCACGGTACATCCCAACAACCCAATCTGCAGCCTTGCCCTCAAGGTAACTCAACACATAGGTCACCGTCTCAGCTTCGTTATGGAACAAGGCACCATAGCCCTCCATGTAAACCCATACCAGTGTGATGAAACAGGCCGGTTGCTCAGCATCTCCTGCGAATTTCATGGAAATGCCCTGTTGCTGCATCAGACTTCTTCTCAGCCACCTGAGCAGGTAATCCTCATCTCCCTCACTGGACATTCTGCCATTACCCAACTCTTCACCTTCCTCCGATGACCCGGGAGGTGCTGCTGACCCTGCTGGAGGTAGCTGGCCAGCACCCAACACTCGGTCAAGTGCAGCTCTCTCAGCCCGCATGTTGTTTGCAAACAAAGCCATTTGGGTCTCCATTCTTCCCATGCGTTCTTCCCACATGGGTCCCCCTCTTTTCACTCCTCATCCCTTCACCACAGCCTTGTTCGGTTTTGATGACTCAGCCTGCACCTCTGGCTGGGCACCTTTAGCCTCACCTGAGGGACCAGGAAGTCCCGAGGGACTGGGAGCTTCTTCCATCTCTTCAATCACATCATCCGCCATCCCGTTGCTTGGTTTAACACAGGTCAACTTGGTTCTCTGCACTTTCCTCAGGGAACTTTCCCCCTGGTAAAAGCCTTCATGGGAGTATTAGCAAAATGTAACAATCTGCCACTTGTAACTCCCAATGCCAGTAACCCTCTCTGCAACTGATAAGGATTCAAAGAAAAGTTCCTTTATTGAGAAATAGTGTACAGATCCAAAGCATTGCTAAGACTAAGCCCGCGCACGCCAAAAAACTATTTTTACCCCCTTTAGTTCCCATACTCCCCCCTTGCCTTCCAGACATTCTCACATTTGCCCATTGGTACAACCTTGAGCGTTCCTGCACTCTGATAACAACCCACCTGCTTCTAACGTCTTCCCAACTGCCCCCTCCCCAACTTCTTCTAATGGCAGAACTAAGGCAAGCAAGCTGGCTAATTGATTGCGAGGATTCTGACAGATGATCTGCCCCTAACCTGGACTTTTGGATCTTCCAACAGTGCACTCATTGCCAGTATAACTGAGTCCATCCACCTTGCTGCTGCTCATCCTCTTCTTCTCTTTCCTTCCACCTTTCCCAGTATTAGCGCCTTCTCCAGAGAGCTAGGCCTTTGCATAATGTGCCCAAAGAAAACAGCCAAAATGTGGGGTATTTCTAAAAATATTTGGGTCAACACAGGGTGACTATTTGGATCAGCACAATGTGACTTGTATCAGTGTAATCACTCACTGAGCCAATTATATCAAGTACATCCTATTGAGAGTAAAGAGGATGACCTTGAGGGAGAGAGGGAAGATCAGTTACCAAAGCAACAAAGAGGGAAACATTGCTTGAGTCCAAACTATGAGGGAAGGATACAAAAACATCTCAGACGCACATCCCCTAATTCACATGAATATAAATGAGGGAGGAGAGGAAGCACAATCAGACTTGAAAGATTGTGTTACTATATCCAGTCTACATAAAAGTAGTTTTTAGTTTATTTCTTCGTCTGATCTGTCTTGTAGGGCTGATATATCCTGCTATGCTGTATATTGAGTTCTGAACTATTACAAAGTACTACCACATATTAGATATGTGGGTTTGAGTCAATATCAGCTTTCTCCAATCTGATGCCTCCCCCGGGTATTCTCGGAATTGTAATCCAAATAGCTCTGGGAAATAAGTTGAAGAAGTTGATGGTACATGGTCCCATGATGGTTGATGGTTTTTTGATAACATAAATTTGTTTCATTTTGCTGCTCATTTCTTGCACCAATGATTTTTTCTAGTTAAGACATAATCTGTCCCAGAGGAAGAAGGATTAGAAATTCAGTGCCAATCCCTACTTCTGATTTCTACAATCTTTATTCATGAGCCAAGTACCTGGATTACTGGGCTCCTTGGGCTCAGACTGATGTTTTTGAACATCAGATATGTACTATAGAATTATATATAGTTTAAGGTGACTTGTTCCCTTCTTGAGAGAGATGGTCCAGAAGATCCAGTCAGTGCAAACTGTGATTGTTTGGCTGTGGATAAAATTGCTTGTATGATGGTGCAGATGATCCAGAAGATAGTCCAGGAGATGGTCGAGAAGATCCAGTCAATGCAAATTGTGATTATTTGGCTTTGGATAAAAGTGCTTATATCCAGTCTGAGTTGGAAGCCAACTAGGCAGGATCTGATGAGGTGACAGAGGCAGCACCTTGCAATACTATTAGATAAGGTTCTAGTAGATAGTAAGGAAGACAGCCTTGCTGAAAATATACAAGAACTAGGCTAGGTACAGCACAGTCAGACTTGCAAGATTCTGTTATTAGAGCCCCTGTCAGTAAAGGTAGTTCTGATCTTTCTGTGGAGTTGATTTATTTTCCTGTTCTGGTCTACCTAGTGGGGCTGACATCAATCTTGCAAGTCTCTCTTTTTTTTTAATATATATATAATTTTTATTAGAGTTTTTAACATGGGTAAAAGATAAAACATGAAAATATATAAAGAAAAATTAAGAAAAAGATAAGAGATAAAAGAACAAGTGAAGGAAACAGTACAGATAGATAAAAGAAAAAGATAAAGAAGCGACTTCCGATCTTTAGCAGTTACAAACTTCTCTCCTCCCTCTTTAAGATTATATTACCCAATTCCCTTATTCCCATATTCAACCCTTTTTAATCAGCAAATCCATAAATCACCAATTCATTTTTTCCCATTTTCAGCAAAAAGTCCATAAGAGGTTTCCAATGTTTTATAAAAGTACATATTGCTTTATCCCTGATCAAACAGGTCAATGTTGCCATTTCTGTGAATTCTGCCAATTTCATAATCCATTCCTCCATTGTGAGTTTTTCAATATTTTTCCATCTTTGTGCATATAGTAGTCTCACTGCAGTTACCATATTCAAAACCTATCTTCCATAAGTCTTTTCTAATTGGCTATCTATATGTCCCAATAAAAAAAAGTTCTGGTTTCATCTGAATATTAATCTTTAAAATTCTTTACATCATCATGTGTATGTGTATCTAATATTTTTTTGCTTTTTTGCAAGTCCACCATGCATGGTAAAATGTCTCTTCATGTTTTTCACATATCCAATATTGATTAGAAGTACCTTTATACCTCCTAGATAAGGGGCTTAACCTCAGCCCCTTTCAGTGAATTAAAGCAGCCAAGGAGGGGGCTGGGAGATGGATCCAGGCAACAGTGAACACCTCCTTGTGGGAGGGGGGAAATGCCAGCAACCTTCAAAGGAGCATTGATTTAATCCTCTCTTCAAGAAGCCTGTCCTGGATCCAGTAACATTATATAACAATTGCCCGATATCCAGCTCCATTTTGTGGCAAAGTTTATGGAGAAAGTGGTAGAGTGACAATTACAGATACCCGGAACAGCAGAAAAAGGAAATAGACCACCTATACAACATCTTCCAACAAAATGGATATCCATGCAACTTTATCAAAAAGTGCCTGACCACTCAACCTACTATAACACAACCAACACAAGCTATGAAAAGGATCACCCTGCCATACATCAGAAACATTTCAGAAACTACCAACAGACTATTGCAACCACATGGCATCTCCGTAGCACACAAACCAACTAAAGCTCTCCAAAACATCTTAAGAAAACCAAAAGACCCAGTAGCACAAGAAGAAAAAACAGGAGTCATCTACAACATATAGTGTAAGGACTGTAACAACCACTATGAGGACAGACAGGCAGAAGGCTTGCAGAGCGCATCCATGAACACCAACTAGCACTCAGAAGACATGATGAAAACTCCTTAATCTCACAACACATGGACAGACTTAACCATAGTTTTAACTGGGAAACTGTCAGCATCTTAGACCAAGCTAAATCCAAAAATGCAAGGGAATTCTTGGAAGCTTGGTATTCAGACAAGGCAGCCATCAACAGGCACATAGAGATAAACAACATCTACATGCTATTCAAAAGAGACAATAGAAAGGAAAACAAAAGACCAGAACATCTCCTCACCAGCAATCATCACCCAGATAAGCAGAGATTAACACCAAGATTACCACCAGACATACAATCAAGCAGTAAACAATACCCTAATCAAGGAACTACCAGGGAAAGAATAAAACAAAACCCCCACCGCCACCAACACTGGCAGGGCATGCCACAGTATATAAACAGAGAACAAGCCCCACTCTATTCTAGCGCTGAAGATGTTACCTAGCTGGGTGACGAAATGTTTGCAAGAAAACAACCAAGCTCAGAGAAACCCAAGGACTCCACAGTTCAGTCCTGAGCTACACATATTCGCTTCTATTAATTACAGATAACCCTGGAAAAAAACATGCTGGACCTCTGGTGGTCAGAATTCAGCCTGGGTATTGAAATGAAATTGCATTGGTCACCTTCGTGGATGATTTGTGGTGGAACCTAGATGGAGGGAGGGAGTCCTTATTCTGCTGGACCACTTGACAGCTTTTGATGGCACTGACAACATGAGGGCTGGGAGTTGAAAGAGCTATTTTATGGTGGTTCCATTCATTTCTAAGTGGGTGGGTCCAGTTGTTGGTGGGAAGACCTGACCCTCAGATGCTCTATTTTGGTCTGTTGCAGGGCTGAATTCTCTACCAGTCCTGCTTAACATATATATGAGGCTGCTAGGAGAGGATATCTAGTATTCAGAATAAGATATAATCAGACTGAGGCTAAAGCCTAGTGGCATATCTCTACCCCAAATGGATCAAATGGGTGAGGTGGTAAAAATCTTGACATAGTGTTTGGAAACTGCTGGAGTCTGAATGGGGAGAAACAGGCTTAGACTCAAATGAAGCAAGATGGCTATTCATTCAGAAGTGTTTTGATTCTGGGATTATACTACACTATTGTTGACTCTCAGTAGAGTTGCACTCCCCTGTAGATAGCAGGCTTGCAATTTGGCATTCTTCCTGGACTCACAACTCCTGCTGGAAAGGCAAGGGGAGCTCATGAGCAGGAGGGCCTTTGCTCAGCTTTTGCAGTTGTCTTAAGACAGGGACCACCGAAAATGGTCACTCATGCCCTTGCTTGGTTCTATATAGATTACTGTAATTCACTTACAGTACTTTGATCTGCCCTTGAAAACTCAGAAATGTCATCTCGTCATCTGGTGCAAAATGTAGTGGTTTGTATGCTCAAGGGACAATTTCATTACAGCCATGCAAAACCATTGCTGCAGGAGCAAAATGGGCAATTGGTTTGTTTCAAGTGCTGATTATTGAGCTTTATAGGCAACAGTTAGTACTTGAAAACAAACCAATAACCCATAACACTGATTATTGCTTATAAAGCTCTATATAGCTCAGGACCTGGCTGCCTATGATACCACCTATCCCAGATAGATTCTGCCTGTCCAATCTGAGTGAACAGAGAATGACTCCTAGTGAATGGAAATTGTCAGCTGAGAAGTACAATGGAAGGAGACCTGAAAGACAGCATTCTCTGTGGGGCTCCCCTTTGCTGGAATAGTTTACTGCCCCCCCCCACCCCTGTGGCAAGGATGGCTCCCACTCTATAGTCTTCTAGAAGTTGGTAAGAATTTGGCTGTTAGATCTTCTGGAAGGCCTTTGGGACCTGACTGGTAAAAAAATGTATAATTGTTAACTGTAATACTTAATGTAATTTTGGATTTATGGTATATCTAAGCAAGTTTAGGGCCACCAGACCTGGACTGCAAAAATCTAGATGGCAGCAGAGGAAATATAAAAAACATGCTTGTCTGTTGGTCATCTGGAACTTTACAGCCCAGATCTGATAGCCCTAATAAAGTCAGTGCCTGAACTGTGAAGGGCCTCCCACTCCACATGCTTACAGAGGCATGAAATGTCACAATGTTGAAAATCTGAAAGTGCATCATAGTTGTGCAACACAAAAGTTGCCCTCTTGAACTGCATGAACTTTCCCAGAAGTTCCCAAAAAAGCAGGCTTGAATATCTTATTGTACATTCCTTAGCCTGAAGATTGCTACTAATATAGTCCATTTCTCTTCCACTCACATATCTTTTTTTAATACATTTTTATTGCTTTTTAATTAATAACAAAAAGGAAAAAACACAAAATAATAACACACGAGAAGAAGAAAGAAAACATTAAAAGGTGGTATTACAAAAAAGTGACAAAAATACAAGAACAAAAAAAAAAATAAAAACGTAGTATTCTATACCATTATACAGTAAATAGTTACATATCTATATATATTTATCTAATGCAAATATTATTCAAATGCATATATATTTCCAATACATTTATATAATTGTCATTTTTTTAACCTACTGTATTTTGTATAAATGAGTCCCATATTTCATTATACTTGTCCATACAAAGTCTACATCTATAGGCAATCTGCCAGTAAGTAGCAAGTACAATCAGGTCTTCAATCCATTGAGTAAATGGGGCCATACATTTATCTTTTCCATGCTGCAATATCAGTCTTTTGGCCATAATAAGGGCATGGAGAATCCATTTAAGTTCTACAGATGTCAAAGTCCATATATTAAGTATATAGTTCAAAAGAATATTTTCCTCTAAAAATTTTAGCTTTTATCGCACAATAGTATTTATATAGTCTACTACTTTCTCCCAAAACTTAGCAAGTATTTCCACTCACATATCTTTGCTATTAGCACTCGTAACTTATTAATTAACAATGAATGGCCATTATCTATAGTATTCTTTATAATTGCTGTTATTTAACAATAACAATAATAGTAGTAATGATATTGAAGTGCTTGGTGCCTTACTAAAAGATCTGGAAAAGCACTTGTCACAATAGGAATGGATAGAATCTATACTCAATTGCAAAAAGTCCAATTACTTGGAACAACACATATATCGTGATAGTATCTTTAGCTATCTTAAATCCTTGGAAAGGATCCAATAGTCAAAAGTACCAAATCCAGTCAACTATCTGATAGACTGTGTGTAAACAACAAAAACACACATTTACATATTACTTTTCCACTAATTAATGGACCTCAAAGTAATCCATTTATTTTACTGAGAAAACCTTATCGTTCCGTTGCAGCAGCAATATTCAAGGCAAGTAATAAAGTACAAACATAGAAAGAAATTAATAAAATTGCCTAATGTCCAAACTACAACAGCCACACAACCTTTATTTCTTTTCAAATCTCCAAGGCACACTTGAGATGTCCACTGTAAAAAATAAGATGCTACACTAGATGCTTTTAGATTAATCCAGCAGTGTCAGACTACAAACCTTTGTCCGGTTGTATATAACAATGACTGAGTTCTCACAACAGTACTTCATCCTCAGCTCATAAGAGAGACAGGCTTAAACAGTCTTTAGCTGTAATAGGGCTAAAGTAGTATTTTTCCCCTTATTCCAATATAAATCCATAGGCAGCCATGAGGTTTTAAAACCTATTAGGCTTGGTTACCTTAAAATAGAGTATATTATATACTTATATTTATATTTTGTTTGCCCTACTGGATGGGTGTGATACATATAATGGTAATAATTCTAAAGATAAATGTTCCAGGTTACCCAGTACATGTTCTCAGTTATGTATATGTTGTCTTGGAAGAATGGGGCACAACATATTGAGAAGGCTATCTCACCATAATGTACAAAAAGGCCTTTACTGAAATGGAATGTCTTTTGACAAATATGTTACAGGAATGTACTTGCTGTTGGAGGAGGCAAAGGAGTCTTCCAGCAAATGTTTGCATGATGAAGATTAACAAGTTTAGACAGATTTGGGCTGGCCTGGTGATGACATATGTGGGAATTTACAGTATGACAAGTGAGAGGCACAACTAACAGCACAAGGTGTGTGTGTGTGTATGTGTGTGTGATTGCCATATTTTCCACTTGAGAAAGAAGGGAAAAGGTAGGTAATGGTTATGACCTTGCAGTTTCTCTCTATCAGTGCAGTTTCTGTCTGGCAACTAAATGTCCAGTGTAGATTTACTGAGAAATAAAGCACGGAAAAGAACTTGTTGCTACTCATAGGGTACGATCTACCACAGTCACTTGCAACATCTCATCATTTTCAATGGAAGATTGAAGCATTTGACTTTGGCCCCTAACCCTAACTTTAGTTTCATTGTGCCATGTGAAGTTTTAATGAAAATTAGTCAGGCTATGGAATGCAAGATAGGTAGGGTTTTATTTGCTTTTTAAAAATTGTGTTTGCATATTTGTTCTTTGCTTCCAAGATGTCTGCAGTGTAGTAAAGGACAGTATAAACCAATCAGCACCTCCATTATCTCATAACTGTACTTAGTAAATATGTTATAGATCAACTGCTTATTTTTTATTATGCATGTAGGTTACTATTAATATGTCCTTAATGTAGAGACTTTCCTCCTAATTGTACCTTTTTAGTCATACCATTTTTGGCTTAGTTTAGTTTTCCAATAGGTTTCACAACTTGCCTAGCTCACCTAAGTTATGAGCAATCTCATTTTTGAAAGCATATTTATTAGAGAAATGAAGCTTGGAGAAGAACAATAGTAAGAGTGGCCAGTTGGTTTCTTCTAATTAAGCAACCTTTTTCAGGCTGAAGACCATATTTTGCCTTTCAGTGGGTTGTTGGGGGTAGAATTCCCGAAAGTTTAGTTCAGGAAAACTAAAAATTGACTTGATTTAAAGGTAATTAGAGTAACAGCTAATATGAAGGTGCCCCACATGTTTAATATTTTTTTATTTTCTGTCACATTCAGAATTCCAATTCAGCAATACATCTGGAGGCTGCACCACCCTTTCTCTACCTGAGCAGAGTAGGATTGCTAGATTTTATCTGCAGAAATCCAGATAACCACTAGATTGCATCAAGGAGTAAGAAAAACTCTGCCTGTATTGATGGTTGCAGAATCTTTGCACCCCACATCTGTAACTGACCACAGAGGTCCAGAAAGTCGCTCTGGGAACAAACCTACTTGCCTTACTGTGAACAAATAACATGAGTTGGAAGACAAGTTGATAGGACCTTTCAAATGTGCAGGTCAAACAAATGGATAATGGTGCCAGATGTTGGTTAAGCAATTGTCAACTTAGTAGGCTGGAAAACAAACTTGAGTTTCGTGATAAAGAAAGCAGCAGTAAAAGTTGAAAGGACAGTAAAATTTCGCTGTGTTTCTTCCAGAAGCAGAACAAGATAGTTTACACCCAGAAATGTACACATAGGCATTTTATTACTGAAAAAAATCAGTAATACAACACTGTTAATGGGCAGGACTGAGCAAGAGCAGATTAGCATTTTTGGATGAGGAGAATCAGAAAATTCCCTGTGACCCCCTTCCCACTTGCCAAAGCCCCATCTACTTTCTTTTCCTACATAGGAAGAATATGAACCCCCTTAAAAAAGTGTTAAATAATGGAGATGGAATTCTATTATATTCACTTCTATAACAAGAATAGGGACTGTTGCAAATGAACAGTCTATAGTATACAATAGTAGAGGTAACACTGAGACCAGTCCTACTTTAGCAGTTCCAAAACATATCTGGGGGGCACCAGGTTGGAGAAGGCTGTCATAAACATTACCTGGTTCTCTTCCAAAAAAATCCTGAAAATTAAAGTTCTACAAAAGATTTCTGAGAACTCTCAGGACCCATGAAGCTACAAAATATAATTCCTCAATTTGGGGAGGAGGAGAGGGCCATGGTAATTAAAGTGATGTTACACGTAAGCTTGTAGTGTAGACATGCCCCTAATGTTTGCCTACAACTAATTCTCATGCTACTTTTTGTTGATGGTGCAAGCAGCACAAAGTAGGTAGTCAGTAATGGAAAACTTGTTCCATTTTCTTTTGGAAGGAAAAAAGAACATAGAACCGGTGATGTGATCACATCCCATGTTCTAGGAAAACCTATACACGCAGGCCCCTTGAATCTGCTCTGCCATTCAGACCAAACCAGCTTACTACCTAGTAGAGTGCAACTCTGTTCAGCAGTATGCTAAATCAAAAGTACAGTTAACATCCATGTGCATGTAACATCTACTTTCCACTTAAGTGCTGTTTAGTTAAATGCTGTTTAGTTAAAGCCAGGCTTACTGTGACATTTGAACTCGAAGCAACCATCATAATGGGTTTCTGAAAAGAGGAATTGTCCTAGAGTAGAAATTCCAGTTTCCATATAGCCACCATAGAGCTCACATTATTTTGGGAGGTTACAGTGAGATGAAGACTTGGCTAAAGAGATAAGCACTGCACAGGATGAGATGGCAGTGGATGGACAGACCTTTTGGCTTAGCATATTATGCCAGCTTTGCCTTTCAGCTAGCAGCTATGGTTAAATTCTTCTAGAAATAAATGTTAGAGTTGTAGCCAGGGCGGTGTGTTACAGTGAAGACCAACAAAAGTCTACATTTTAAAATGTGAAAATTAGTACATTATGGCCCAGAGCCTAAGAAAGCTAAGCCATAATATACAGCTTAGGACTTTTCTGCATTGCAGCTTTTAGCTGTTTGACTCCCATGCATAAACTGGCTGGAAATGAAGTTGGTTTCAGAAATCCCTTTCCAGATTTCTTCTGCTTTGGCCATGGTGATGGCCTGGTGTCCTGTCAGACACATATTTACCATGACTCCTGAATGGTGGATCTTCCTACCTCTCTCTCCCATGTTGGGAAAGGAAGAACCAATCACTTTTCTTTCCATGGGTTTTCCACTGCCAGACCTTTTATATCACGGTTCCTTAACCTTGGCGACTTGAAGATGTGTGGACTTCAACTCCCAGAATTCCCCAGCCAGCCATGCTATTTGGGGAATTCTGGGAGTTGAAGTCCACACATCTTCAAGTCACCAAGGTTGAGGAACCCTATTTTATATGATTCCTTTTGCGTGATCTGTGATGACTCCCCCTTGTACTTGACAGCAATGGAATAGTAAAAAAAGAAAAACAAAAGAGAATACCACATTTTTACCAGTCACTTTGGTTAGAAGAAGTTGGTAGAACTCTTGTCAGTTTCACCTTTTTTAAAAAAGATCTGTTTCAAATTCCATCAGCGAGCTTCTTAAAAAAACAAAAATCCACCTGCCTTTCACTAGTCCGCTGGTGAATTTTTATTTTAAAAAAAGCTGTAAAGAGCAAACACTCATGACCGAAGGGGAGAGGCACAGTAGCCAACTGGAACAGAGGTGATTTGCCTACAATAACATGAAGTGAATAGCACTGCTTGAGTTGTCACAAGCTGGGAAAAAGTACTTTTAATGCACTGCATGGAAAGATGGGCAAAGGTTGCATCCCCAATGGGCTGGGGGAGGAGAGGGGATGACATTGTGCATTCCTACCCCAAGAAATGGTTATTAGTCCATACTCATGCTCAGGTACCCTGGTTGTGGGGATCAGCCAGTAGATGGGAATCCAAACACACCACCAGAAAATAAGTGCTTGCTTTCAAGTAAACCAGGCACAGGATTTTATTTTTAATACTCATGGTGTTCATACTATTTTTTTTTGAGGGGGGGTATTCTGCTGAAGAATCTTCTCTCTTTAGAGGAGTGAGACAAAATTAAATGTTTGCATTCTCTTCTCTGATAAAGTTGCCTTTCTGAGACTGTGGAAGTACAAGGTAGTTTCCCTTTTGCACTTACCATACAATTCATTGTTAAGTAGAAATGCAATTTTTGAGTCTTCCTTTTTCATCAGATTGTACGTCAATCCTGAAAATTAACCCTAGCTGAAGTCCTCTAGCCTGGAGTTTAGTGACTAGAAACTTGGAAAGAGAGGTTAGTGGGTCAATTCCATTTGCAGTTGTGTGGGACTGAGCTCCTTGAATAGCACAGCTGCTGGGACAATGCAAAGTGACTATAGAACAATCAGCTTATGTAGTCTGAGACTGATGTGGCCTGAAACTGGCGTGACAACAGGCTGAGTAAATCACTACACTGCAACTACAGAAGGTTTCACCTTCCTCCCACTTGGCAACTTAGTCAGTTGCTTCATTTATCCTCTAGCTATCTCTTAAGAATTTCCCAAAAGTTGTTTCACTCATTATGCTAAACCATAATATAGTCTGCTTAGTTTTGGATCAGCATGACTTATGAACCCAGCCACTATGGTTTGTAAACCATGGTTTATGGTTAATGTGTTATGTGAACAGGGGCGCTGTGGCATCTTTTTAAGCACAAAGTCTTTCAGGTGATAATTACTCACAATGAAGGCTGAAATTCTCAAAATACTGAGCGTGGATGGTGGACCCAAGTCATGTTGTTTCCTCTGATAAAATACAAAATGCCCCATAACCATCAATCTGATATCAGCACTGATGATAGGACAGTTTCTTCTACTCTATAGGATGGGGGAGCAGAGTAGAGTGTGTGGATTTCATAATGAAGTTTACCTTCAGTATCTCTAAGGCTACCAGATCTGGGATATAAAATTTCAGATAACCACTAGATAGCAGGAAAGCATTACATTTTCTGTATCTCTTTGCTGCCATCTAGTGGTGGTCTGGATTTTTGGATCTGGCAGCCCAAACACCTTCCTACTTCTCAGTCACCATTGAGCATTTCTCAAAGTCTGGAACACATAATATCATTCTCTACCTGCCCACAGCCCACTCTGTGGGAAATCTCTGCCTGTCTTTTCCTGAAACACATCAAAAGTAATGTTTTCTGACTTTACCAGCGCAAACAGTTTGCCTGCTGCACCAATTCATTGTAGACAAATACCCCAATTGAATACTGTGGGCTATAGCAGGAATGCCTCTCCCTTCCAGTTACTGGTGGCTGCTGATGTAATAGTGAAAGGGTGGATTTCTCCTCCCCTATTTCCCGTCTCTTTTTAAAAGTTCACTGAGAAAGCTTTTAGGGTGAACCTTTCTTCTTTTTCAGCCAGGTGAAATTGGTAGAAGTTCTGCCATTTTCCTCTTTTGGGTCAAGTTTGTTTGTTTTTAGTCCACTGGTGAATGCATCAGAGGGGAAGGTGTCAAGTACAAGGAGGAATTAATGGAGGTGGGGAACTCAGGCAAAGATCTATCAATGAAAAGAAGGTATCTTCAAGACCCACCCATGAAAAGAAAGCAACTATGGCTTGCTTTGCAAGCACGGGTGCGATATCCACCATCAGGTTGTGTTAACTGATGCTGAACTGAACAGCAGGTCATTGCTGTGACCAAAATGGAGCAAGGAGTTGAAATCCAGAAAGGGATTTTTTAAGATGACTTCATTTCCAGCTGGTTTATACATGGGAATCAAACATCTTAAGCCCTACCTGAGACTTGCTTACTGCCCTCACAGATAAATGCTAAAATGCAGCTTTTGTAGACCCAGTCTGTGTCATGTGAGCACAGAAACTGGGATAAAAATATGCAATGCCTGCTGGAGCAGGTGGCCCAGATTGGTTGGCTCTTTGTCAGCAGCTCAGATACTGTTTTTTTAAAGCTCCTATCAGAAAAGACTTACAGTGAAGCTGGGTTCACACACTGCTGTAACATGCTTTATTGGGGTTTTGGGGGTTTAGTGTGATGTTTAAAGCCATCCATTTTGGCTTAGTGGTATGTGTAAACCTAAGCTCTTATGGTGTCTTCAGCAAACCAGTTTTGAAAACTTGGCTTAGCATGAAATGTGAACTGAGCATCAGAGATCTAGAACACCCAACAACTAGTAACTGATTTAGAATTATAGGAACAAGTTGGAGGAATAGCCTGGCCTCAGGCCAACAGGGTTCACACATTATACTAGCTATGCTTCACCATACTATAGTTTGTTGAGTAAGGCAAGATTGGACAACACATTAAACTATAAAACATCATTTATAAACCATAAATATTGAGTTAACAAGAGACTAATACAAACAAATTGGAGCAGGCAGCTATATTAAAACTAACAACAACAACAACAAATTACATTATACTTTAGGATAATGAGTGAGGCCAGCAATACAGACATAACAGGATCTTTATCTTTTCCTAAGCATGGTAAATACCAATATCGACAAAAGCAATAAGGAGAGCTAAAAGTTTAATCTTTTGCTCCATTTTTGAATCATGTTTAAAAAAAAAAACATGAAGAGGAGATCCTATTATGGGTTTTTCTGTCATATCTGTTTTGATCCTCAGAACACTTGATTTTCAGGATTTAACCTGAACCACAATGTTTTCTCTCAACATTCTCCTTTCTCAGCCAAAAGAGGCTGAAAGGTAGGTAGTTAGTGGTTTGAGCTGGTGAATAGTGGCATTCTAATGACTCTGTTACGTGACCTCAGGCAGGTCACAAAACTTTGCGTGCCTAAGTTATTGAGTCACCAATCTTGTGTATCTGGTGGTGAGAAATGGAGCTAATCCATTATTATTGCTACACCAACAGGAACAAAGAGATCAGCTGACGTAAAAGAGGCAAATTTGGGACAGTGGAATGACAAGTCAGAAAGACAGGTTGCTTTAAATGTGCCTCAGCCCAGTGGTTTGCAGATCGGCACACCCAGAATATGAATGCTTGATCATAAACCATGCATACTAATTTTGCTGGCAAACCTACCACTCTAAAAACAGACATAACACTTCTTATATTGCCTACTTTCTTGTTCTCACACAGGACATTCTACATGGCTTTCCTTATGTTTATCTATGCCTCTCATTTGTATGAATTTGTTGTTCATAAGCATGATATACTTCTCCACTCCCACACATGTATCTCCCCAGTGCCTGTAACTGTTTGGAGTGTCCCTGACCTGAACTTAATTTTTTGAACCTGATCCTCAGCCTTTAGTTGCCTGCACAAAATGTCCCTTCTTTTTCTAGCACACGACCTGATTCTTCTGCATCTTCTTGAAATCGAAAGCATCTCTACACTTCAGAATTAAACTACTTTGAAACAGGAATTGCTTTTCCCCGGGAGCAAAGAACAGTGCTGCAATGGGTTGAAAGTGGTAGTCTAATTAAACTACAATTCAAAGCATTTTGGCAGATGGATAGTTAAATTCTATGACAATAAAATTATTATGCAGATATACCTCAAGTGTAATGAAAGTGCTCACCAACTCAGGTGCTCACCTCTCCAAAAATAAAACATCTTCAGGACATCACAAATTTGCCAGCCTTTTCTAACCTAGCTGTCTCCAGATCTATTCAAGTGCAAATCCCAGTATCTTTTTCAATCATGGGGAAGGATGCCTCTATGTGATCATTTCTACAGACCTATGAGGTTGTTGTGGAATATTCCATATCCAAAAAATATCGGTCCTGAAATTGAAAGGCTTCCAACCTTTGCATTTGAGAATGACCTCTGCAGCACAATCACTTAAACTAGCAGTGGATTGGAAGGCCTTTCCCCCACTCACTTCTAATAAATATGCTCTGGCAGCACTGTTTTTCTGCTTTTGCCCAGATTGTAGCCTCCATCTCATCCTTGGTCCCAGTCAAGTTGTCTTTGGTTATACCAGTGTTTTTCCTTTTTTCTGACATCATCAAAGTGCAAAACATTGAACCACTTCACGGTAGGAATCCACAACAATTGTAGTTTATGGTAAATCCCAATGTTGGCTTAATGTAACTTTTTGCCTGTGCACGATTGCGCTATGGGGCTGACCACCTTGCATTATTGCCCATACAATGCAGGCCTCATCTTCCCCCAAATTAAATACTCCTGACACTAAATAGTTGCCTACCCATTAAACTAATATATAAACCTTTCCACAATTACATTTTTCACATAATTTCTCTACTGTTGTTCTAAGAAGCCACTCACAAACACTTCAGTTGATCAGTCTGCTTTATTAAATATATAAGTTTTAATACTTCTGAAATGCAGAACAGAATCCCATAATCAGGGGCCCAGATACTAAAATGCATGCAAAGAAGATAGAGCAACATGCAAAAAAGAAATGGAAAGAAGCCCCTGACCTGTTGATTGGGTTGTTTGCAAGATCATACTAAGACAGGAGTTGGGACAGATAGTAGGGAATGGCTAACTACAAGGTTTTATTGATATCTCATTTCCAGTTGGTGATAATCCATTGTCAAAATAGTACTGTAAGGCACTCTAGAAAGTCCCTCCCATCATGGAATAGTCTCTCCAAGGACAATTGTACAGGGTAGGTCAAGTCAGGTAAGAGAAAATGCTCCTGTAAGTACCTAAGTGCTAGGCCATTTAGAGCCTTATAGGCCAAAATCAGCATTTTGACCTGTAGACTTACTAATATCTAAATGCAACATCCACAACACCAGAGTTATATGTTCCTGGCAATTAGTACCTGCCAGCAAGCTGACTGCCACATTTTGCCCCAATTGTAGTTTCCAAGTAGTCTTCATAGACAACCTGAGGTAGAACATACTGCTGTAATCTAGGAATATAGTGATGAGAACATGAGTTACTGTTGATCTTATGCTTCAGAGCATGGGAAAGTCTCTCCTGCCCATGGGCTCCACCTATCCATAGAAGAATAGCTATGAATCCAGCAGGACTCCAATGTTTCCTCCCTGGAAATAGTGCTGCTTGCTTGGAGACAGTGCCTTCTCCTTAAAAGACAACTCTAACATCAACCAGTAATTATTATGGACAAAGACCAACTCCATTTTGCTTGGGTTCAATCTCAGTCTGTTTCATCCCATCCAGACCCTCACAGCCTCCAGACCAGGATAAGACATCCACAATATCACTTGTCCAGGTGATGATGTACAGCATCAGCATACTGATGATACGATGATACCACACCTTGAACCAAAGGATGACCTCTTCATGTAGATGCTAAGCAACAGGGGAGAAAGAACTGAACTCTATGGCACCCACAATGAATGGTTACTAGGTTGACCTCTTGTTCCCTCTAACATTTGACTGGAACTATCCCCTAAGGAAAGATGAAACCACATCCGTAAATCACCAGGCATAAACTGTCCTTTCACTGCAGAGGACCCAAGTGGCAGTTAATCTCATCTGGACAGGAAATGATCTGGATTAAGAAATGATCTGGATTAAGAAAAATTATCTCCATTTCCAGATCATCAAACAACCACTTTAAGGCAAATACAAGGACTAACACATGACTGCCACATGTGTCAGACCTAAGATTACCTGAGACAAGGTCATGTTGCCACAGGAGCCATGAAATCCTAAGTCCTGCCAGACCCCACTCCCAGGGTATGGAAATTGAAGTCCCCCAACACCAGAAGTTGGAGGGACTCTGACAGCAGCCCTGAGATCAGTTTGAGAGCTCAGGTAGAGACTGTATTGGATCATATATTGTCCCTATGACCCAATTTAGTATGCAAGCACTCACACCATGCCACTTTTAGAACAACACCCTTTCACACTGGCAAGATGGCCCAATAGATCAACACACACACACCCATCCCTCCTCTGATGTCCAGATTGAAATACTCGGACACCCCACCCGGGAGGGCAGATCTTGGGACCTCACTGCCCTTACCCAACCAAGTTTTGGTAGTACATGTCAGATCTACCTGTTCATCCACCACCATATCATGGATCAACAACATCTCATTACAGTTGACCTCATTTTTATCAACAGCAACTTGTGACCAATTCACTAAGAGTATCTCTTGAATTTGCAGTGCCATAGTCACTGATGCTATTTTTCTTTATAATGTGATGATGTAGGGATCTGCAGAATGGTCACTGCCTCAGGCAAACCATCAAGGTGATATTTACATGCTATAAAGGTAAAGGTCTTCAGTTCTTGCTGTGTCTTTAGCCTATTCATGGGATCTGAATGGACCATATTTGCATATGTAAGTGCACTTTTCTTACTATAGTTATCTCCAGTATAAAAAGCATTTAAAGGGGAGACTAGCCATGAAATTGTAGGTCATTATTTTTTCTTGTAAGATTCCATACCTTTATCAAGCTTTGTCTTATAATATGTCCTTTTAAACTTTTGCCCTATTTTGTGTCCCTATACCTATATACCTTCAGAGACATTCCATTAGTTTCTAATATTGATGCCCTATTGTTCAGGGATTTTATCCATTCTATTAGGCATGACAGACAACTTGCTCTGTAATATAATTTTAAGTTTGGAAGAGCAAAACCATCTCTGTCTTGTAAAATTTTGGATGTTACTCTAGGATTTTTTTCCACTCTATTTAAATTTATTAGCAGCTTTTTGCCATCCATGTAAAGTTTTTTCTAGGATCAGAATTGGCACTATTTGAAACAATTAGTTTATCCTGGATAATACATTCATCTTAATAGTCGCAATTGATTCTAAGAAAGCTGCATAAATGTGCATTAGAGACAGTAATTAATACACCTATAGATAAATGTTCAATGCCATAATTGTGAAATAGATACAACTGGAGTTGGTTGCTCTGTGTGTGTATGTGTGTGTGTGTGTAATTTTAAGATGATGCTACTGAAGAAAAAACAGTGAGAATATAGCACGGAACTCATCTGATCTCTTTTCCTCTTCCCCAGTTTTGGAACTGCAATATAAATGGTAATTCCAAGAGCAATGAATGGTTAATGAGGGAGACACAGGAACAAAAGGCATGCATTAGAAGCTTGCCAATATTTGTCTGTGCCAAATATTATGTAGGTTTCTTCATCCAGATTAGCAACTTCAGGGCATGGATCTAAAATTCCCCAGCTGCTAGCTACAGCTAGGCTTGCTTCCTAGGAAATTTCACTGGCAAATTATGTGAAGGTCTGCTCCCCAGCCTGAGGGTTCTCTTTCTTTTTCCTGGTCTGGCAGTCAAACCCAAGTTTATTTGGCTTGCAAAAGACTGCATCCTACTGTATATTGAAAGTCAGTCTCATGGTCAAAATAAAAACTGCAGTGAAATTAATCATGGATCCAATCTGACAAGAGGATGAACAGGGCTATAGATTGTTCTCATCTTAATAATTTCTGAAGTCTTTCCAGAAACTACAAAAATATAGCCTTTACAGGCAGATGCTCTAATGTTCCCATTCTAGCATTGTCTTCACTGCATATGCCTTGTCTAGTCCTGGAGTGGGCAATCCCAGGGAACTGTATGGGTCTAGGTTTGGTCCAGCCCTTAGGCAGAGTGAAGCAGGCAGCTCAAGCAACTGATCTGGGTATAATGAAATTCAATTGTTTAATTAATTAATATTGTATTTTGAGATACAGGTTGCACAAATCCATGCTTGTTGGATTTTTTGCAATCAAGTACCAAAATACCCTTGGATACTATATACTTCATTTGGGGAAAGAAATCATATTTTTCAACTTGGGCTGGTCTTAAATATGCACCTTCTATATAGAAAATCTATCTACGTGGTTGCTAGGAGTTGAAAATGACTTGATGGAACATAATCAATCAATCAATCAATCATATAGCATGATTATAGCACGTAAGCATGAAGTTCCTGGATCTCCAGAGGCCTTCAAAAGTTGCCAAAGAACTGTGATTTGTAACATGACTGAGAGGAATTTATTAAACACATGAGGAGTTAAGTGTGGTTAATTCAGTGTTGATTTTTATTTAATTATAAACGAAAGTAAATAAATATCTTTTTACCTGTTTGCTTTTGGAGTGTGGCCTATGGCACCTCATTTGAAGGCTAAGTCAAAAACAAATGGCATATCCCTGGCCCACAGGATAGCAAAACCATACTTGACTATGAGAAGGACTAGGTTTTGTTATAGGATGCTCTAGAATTGTTATCTGCTGCTGTTCCTCTGTGATTCAGACACATTGTCCTATCCATCTTTATGTCAGGACTCAGGAGAATCATCTGAGGCTGGTGCCTCTTCTAGGCCTTGATTGGGTTTTTGGCTTAAGTCCAACCTTGCCAGCTGAATGTAGGCTGAGTCTATCTCATATTTCACAGGAAGAGCATTGTTTATAGTTGGATGGCCATCTACATGAAGTCTGTCTCCCTCAGATATATATGTTGCTGGGATACCTCCAGTCACAAAGAGACTCCTTGTTCAGTCTAGGAAATTATTATCTTTGCCTTGTGACTAGAGACTAGAGGATGTGGACCACTAATTTGGAGTTTCAAGGCTTGACATCAAAGTCTTTCCAAAGGCCCACTACTAATCTGCCTCTCTGTAGCCTTTAATAAATGAAAATAATCCTATAACCCTATAATCATTTCACTTATGGAGACCTCAGGGACTTTTCTAGTTCAATAAATTATAGGCTCACTGGGAATGATTGTGTAAACTAGGAAAGTGATCAGTCTTGAAGTGGCACAAAGTGTTTTCTTTGGGAATGATCAAATCACCACTGCCGTAACCAGTTCTTGTAATTAGAAGGATTTAATAATTATTTTCAAAAGCACAACCAAAATGGAAATCTGATTTTAATTTTAAGTGAATTGGCTTGAAATTTTTTATTGTCAGTATTAATGTCAATTTTTATTTTTTGATATTTATTGCTTATCAATGGCGAACTTCATGTTTTAATGGATTGTATTATTTATGTGATGTGGGATACCCAGAGTATCTGAATGGGTGTGGGGTATAAATTTGGCAAAAAAAGAGATAAAAGCAGCCTATCTATATATAAATATCTATTGCATTTAGTAATTGCTGGTTTTTTCCTACTAGAAATAACAAACAACTGTTAAACAAATAAATACATTCAAATAAATAAATATGCATTACTCTTCTAAATCATTGTAATACAGATAGAGGTTCAAGGATGGATCTGGACTTGAAGGGGGGGAAAGGCGTTTAATATCATCAAAATATTTATGACACCCCACTGCAGAATTCCAAAGGCTCTCTTATCTTGCTTAGTTGAAATATGCAAATGAAGATACGGTGTGTGTGTGTCTGTCTGTTTTTCTAGCAATGAGAATCATGTAGCCTTTTAAAAATAACGACACTTGACAACAGCATCCAAAGCCTGCCCAAGCAGATTTCCATCCTGATGCAGATAAGACATATTTAGTTTCAACAAGGTTGCTCATGTATTTTGGGGAAGCCAATGTGTGATTAGGCAACAATTCCTAACCCCTCAATAAGTCTTATGCCCTATGTATGGCTTGTGTGGCTAGTATTATATTTACTGCAAATATAATTGCATCAGAATTTTCTAAATCTCAAAGCAGATACTTCAGTCCTTATCATATTTAACAAAACGATTAATTCAAGCCTAACTTTCCACTGGTATTGTGCAGCTTATCATGAATACACATTTAATATTACATTGTCTTATCAATATTTTTTTCTTACGGGCTGTGTCTTGTTAGTAGTTTTACTATCAGTAGGCAGTAAGCAGTGATATAATCTATTGATTCAGTATGTTGGCAACATATCTCCGTTTTTACTGTTTTTGTATTGCATTTGCTATACAACTTAAATTATTTTGAGGCATAACATTTCTGCTCCGGTTGGGGACTTCTGTAGAAGAGATATTCATGAAGATTTATTCTTCTCTTTCACATGCATTGAAAAGTCATATGGATTCATCCTGACCCTTTCCACTAAAAAGTGAGACAACCTCTGCATTCTTCAGTGCTAAACTAGAAAATTATGCTCATAAGGCAATAGGAAATACAACTCTGTTTTCAGTTATGATGGAAGTTCAGGGTTGTTTTGAAAGGCAACCATACTGCGATTGTTCTTGTCTTGCATTCTTGCATCTCACTTTCCACAAGTGACATTTTTATTTTCTTACTATTCACAACTGGTGGCCAAACAATATACTTTAGCCTCTATGTCTCACCTGATTGCCTAGAGAAGCCACAATGTTTGCAGAAAGGGAGATATCACCACTGTTGACATCATGAACTGTAAAATCCTTGACTATTACTAGCTTGCTAGAGAATGCTAGTGCCAAAAGTTGACAAGGAACAGAAGAGAGGTGCTTCAACTGTCATAGGTACCAATATGTATGTACAGACTTGTTATTTCTAATTCCAGTCATTGTGTTACCAACATACATGTTGGTGTTTCTATAAAATAAAATGTTAATTAAAATGGTTATATAGGTGGAACTTTTAACAGAGTATTCTCAACAGAGGAAAGATTTGTGGTCTAAGTTGGAGAAATGCAACTTAGTTGGAGAAATGCAACTAAGTTGGAGAAAAGAAATGCAGTATGATTACTGGCCTTATTCTATGCTGTTCCTATATAGGCATTGTATCCTATCAAAAGGAAAAAATGCTTAATTTGCATGGCTCATGACACATGCACTGACCTTCCCTCCTGACTTTGTTTTCCTTCACAAATCCATTACCGTCATGCTTTTGTGATAGATCTTTAGGGCAATTCTGGTTTCCTTATACAAGCACAAGTATACTGTCTTTCAAAATTGCAGTAGTATCAGTTTTACTTGTGGGATGCTACTAGGGGTGTAGTCTGCCATACAATCCACCTAGCATTGAGAAATCGAGTATTGCCTTATGTTAAATGGATGTGGACCAACCTGTTTTTTTTCCTCCCAATGACTAATTGCTTGGCATTAGTCTTAGATGGTTATGGAAGCCAAATGAGCTCATCAGGGCAATGGGATAGTAGACAGCAGTCAATAACATTGAGTCACTGGAAGAAACAATGATGGAAAGAAAAAGGTTCCTCCGTTCAGAGAAGCAGCCATCTGCCCACAGAGCATGAACACCACCCTTATCTCTTCTCCTTTGTTGCCTGGAGATGGATCTCATTTTCCTTGAAGACTGAAGTTCAGAATTATTACATTCTTCATATTTTTCAATTCTCATCTGTACTGGGAGCAGTCCTGAAACACAAGGAAAGAAGAACATTATTTCTCAGCAGCATGGACTCCATTTGGAGAGTAGGTTCTCAGACAAGATTCGCATAATGGCTTTGTTTGCTGAGGCAGCCTCCTTCTTTGTCACTGCCCTAATAGCTCACCCACTTATTACCATCTCAGCAATATATTATATTGATAAAACAAAATGACGCATTTTCCATTCTAATCACAAAATCTGACCAAAGTAGTAACTGAATCTTACTTAATTCTGGTGATAAGAATAGAATGCTGGTGTTCTTCACTGTGTCTTAGTTTAGAACAGGATAGGGCATATGTCAGCTATACCCTTCAACCAGAAGGATCAAGCATGGGTTGCCACTGCACCTGTCACCTAAAGCAGCCAACTCCCTCTGTCCAATGACTTAGTTAGCCCATCTTTTACTCTGTGTTTAATCCATAGCATTTACAGAAGGAGAGATAAAGGCAGGTAAAACTGCTGTTTCCTCTGGTCTTTGCTACTATCTTGGAGAGCAAACCTAAATAGGAAGCAACAGTGCCTATTTTGGCATATTTTGGCCAGTCTGCCAGAAGTGCACAAAAATTCAGTTTTACCCCAAGCTTGCTCATACTATTCTATGCAAGCTAGGATCTCAAATCTAGAGATTACTATAGAGAAACGTCAGAAACAACATACTTTGATGATTGCTCATTCATCTTGCATTGGTGATGTGGGCCTTGGTAGGCACCTCTTACTTACTTTTGAGAGTAGCCTTGAAGCAAATATTGTTGGCTCCAGTTTAGAAGGACTTTGAACTTTTTGGATTATCTGTCCAGGTATTTGCTAGAAATCTGTTTTATCATTTCAGGGTTTCATTTGTTCTGATAGACTTGGTGTTCATATCAGTCCTAGCCAGCATGATGAATACCAAAGGATTGTGAGAACTGTAATGCAAAATATTTACATGTATACATATACATAATATTATTCCTTTTCAGAGTAAGCAATAGTATGAGAAACACAGAAAATGAGTAAGAAATAGTAAACCAAAGATATTAAAAGTGTGATTTCTTGTCTTGTTCACATCCATCTGTTAATGTCACTTAACAAAATACCTTTTTCCTCTGATAGCATTTATTCAGAATCTTGCACAATTAGTCCCCAAATTCATCCATGCTTCTTCCATTATCATCATTCACTGAAATGTAACATGCAACTTTCACCAGCCTATGGATTCCTACTTTCATATGTACAGTACCAGCAATGACCTAGATGACACCAATTCAAACTTTTTGATACACATTTTAGCTCTTTTGTTCATGATGAAAGCTATACCTTCACTGTACTGCATATATTCACCAATTCAGTTCCACAAGATCAGGCCACCTTCATTCAGATCTACAGTATTACATCCTCGCCCTTTGTCTTGGTTTCACAAATACATAATATACCTTCTTCTCTTCTCTTCTCTTCTCTTCTCTTCTCTTCTCTTCTCTTCTCTTCTCTTCTCTTCTCTTCTCTTCTCTTCCCTTCTCTTCCCTTCCCTTCCCTTCCCTTCCCTTCCCTTCCCTTCCCTTCCCTTCCCTGTTAACTCATGCTTTTAAAATCATTTATACTTCCTCTTACATTCCAAGGTGCAGTCTTCCATATGCAATGGTTATAACCACAAAGCCCATAGATGTTGAGCTCTGCCCCCATCAGGTCTTTGGTCAATCATGGATTTAACATACCTTTTAGTAAGATAAAATAAACTAGAATACCAGTTTTAATTATGCCCTTGACACATGCAATATGCCATGCTAATGGTAAGAATAGTACCAGTTGGTTTTATTTTGGCCAGTATGCCAGAAGTGCAATAAAAATTCAGTTTTACCCTAGGCTTGCTAATACTATTCTATGCAAGCTAGGATCTCAAATCTAGAGATTATTTGCAAACCAACATACTGTTTCTTGTATTTCCCCAATAAGGAGGTACATGCAGTGTACTAACACACACTCATGATGCTCCAAAACATTTGAAGGGCACTGTAATCTTCCTCTACATCTTATTTGTGCCTTTTATGTACACTGATGGGCTAGAAATACAGTATCATAAGTTAAATAAACAATATTAAATAAATTACAATGGAGTGATCCTGGCATCCCTAAATTGGTGCCCACAGGCACATCCCCATATGCCTATCAAATTCCTTAATCCTTAACATTTTAACATTTAAAAAAATTAAAGCAATAATGGAAACTGACATGATAAAAAGCAAACCACCAGATTCCAGAATGGCACTTGTTTCCAATAATGTTTCTGGATACCGAATAGATCACATAGGAAGTAAATAAAAATGGTGGGTGGAGTTTTCCTTTCTAAATATGCTTATCTGTCAAAAGAGAAAGGGACAGAAAATAGATCTGGTTCAAGGCTAAGTGTAGCAGGAAGCAGCTTTGCCATTTTGCCTTCTAGGAACCTGAGACTGGAGAGAGATGATCCTTCCTCTCTCTTCCTTTCCTTCTGTATAAAATGTTCTAACACAATTTCTGATTGTCTCCAGCAAAACAAAAGATCTGGACAATAGATTCAATACAGGGAAATCAATTTCCATTAATAACCTGTCATTTAACCACAATTACTTTCCCCTCATTCAAACAGTCCTGGATCTGAATCCCAGTAAAGTGTCCCATTTCCACAGCTGTTACCTTGGATCTTGGCTGCTGCAAAAAAATCCTGTTGTTAGGATTAAAGGGCCCAAGTAAGAGCAGGTGGGATACATGCAGTACTTGAACTCGGGTTTTGTCTCTCTTTCATTTTTCAACTCAAAGGATCCACAGAAGAACTTTGTGGCCACATTGATGTTGCTTTCTGGGGCAAGAATGGATGGGGATGGAGGTTTACCTGTGTTCTTCCAGAGTCTCTTAGGTTACCTTCTCTGTCTTCCTTTTGTTTTACAACTTTTTTTGATTAATCTTGAAAAGTTGTGTATTATCTATGTGGCTCTAACAATTCATTGTTGGTTTGAGTGCTCTTGTATTTCAAGCCTAAAATGGCAGCAGCTGAATCTTAAATGGGAAAGATTCTTACTCTGCAAAGCATATACTTCTCAAACATGCACCTGTCTTGGTAGAACTTGTGACACAAAGCTACACAAAATTCCAGTCTTGCACTAAGGGCAAAGGTGATGCTTTGCAAACTTCTGGTGCCCAGTTTCTGTTTCTGTTTGCTGGTTCCAGGAGATTTAGCCTGTACCTGCTCTATTTATCTAAGCTCAGTAGGCACTGGTCTGTTTACAAATTCAGTTGCGTGAGGAGTTGGCAGTGAGTGACTGGTCAGGAAAATTATCCATAGACCTTTATTGAGTTTTAGACTACATGTAATTGTGAAAGCCAAGAACAACAAGGATGAGAAAGAAATCAATCAGGCAGGTTTTTCAACTAGCTCATTTACTGGAAGGAGGATTAGATTTGTAAATACCCAGCAGGGACTAAGCTTATGCCAAATTACTGGGTAGACTTGCCAGTTCACTGCACCCACCCAAATTCCACACTTGAGCAAAGTAGCAAGGATCAAGCACTTCTGGCTGAGGCAGGCTATTTGGCCTATGACCAAGCCAAGGGGGTTTTGGCATCTGGCTTCTAAAGGAGAGGACATCAACTGGAAAACAGAGAGTGCAAGTGAAAGTCAGCTTCTATCCCATACTGTGGCACAGGAATAGAAGGAAAAATTATGTTTTTCTTCTTCAGAGATGCTTTTAGAAACTAGAGCAAGTGAAATCTAATTTTGGAAATTAGACCAACATACAGGAAATTAGACTGGGGTGGTAGTGGTTTGTCCTGATGCTTAAATCTCTAAAGTTGCTGTATTCAAGTTTTAACATTCTTTAGTTTCTGTGATGGAATGGAATTATGAAGGCCAGGCTCAGGGAGATAAGCGTTTTCTTAGCTCACCGAAAGAGCGTGGGAACTACAAGAGGATGAGGCTGGCACCTCCCTGAGGAATTCACGGTGTTGTGGCTGGCTGGCTTGGGAGCTGGGGTTTGAGTCTGGGAAGTTTGATGTCAGCTTTAGCCCAAAGAACTCCAAGAGACAGTGCAAAATCAGTTCAGCTATGTTTATTAGCTACAACCTCTAGCAAGAATCTTCCCAGACTGAAACCCTAGCTCCCAAGCCAGCCAGCCACAACACCGTGAATTCCTCAGGGAGGTGCCAGCCTCATCTTCTTGTAGTTCCCACGCTCTTTCAGTGAACTAAGAAAACACTTATCTCCCTGAGCCTGGCCTTCATAATTCTATTCCATCACAGTTTCTTAGGAATAACTGTATTCCATAGAGACCAATGAGCATGAAATTGAGCAAACTCAGGGAGGCAGTGAAAGATAGGAAGGCCTGGCACAATATGGTTCATGGGGTCATGAAGAGTCAGACACGACTTAACGACTGAACAACAACAACAAAAATAGAGACCAAACACAAATCAAGTGTATTTTCTTAATCCAGAGTTGGACTTCTAATAATCAGGATGTACAATACTCTAGATTGGAACTGAGATGCTGAACTCCCCATGTTAAAGAGAACTCCAATTTCAGGAGATTGATGCATATAAGAAATCTACTTTAATGAGGGTCAGAAGATTAAAAGAATTGGCCATTTCTGGTGAGTTCCCTAAAACCACTTGTATTTGTTTACTGTTTTCAAAGAATGCTCAAGTTGGTATAATTTAGAAGGATACCACTTAAGTTGTTACCCACAAATTCATGACTGAGGTCATGTGGGCCTGATTTTGCCCTAATTCCTAGACGAGCATGAGTATATACTTGAATCACTGTTAACATTAGTAGCATTTTAAGCTGCTTTTAAAAGCATAATCCTCACGTGCAGCATAAACAAAAAATGAATTGTGTTAAAATGTGTTAAACCTAATATAATCAAGCCATACTGTACAATTTAAATGAACATAACATAGACATAAAGAAAAGCAAAATCGATTAAGATCATAAACCCACATCAATTTAATTAGGGATAAGACCTAGTGAACTGAATAGGACTTCCTTCTGAATACCAGTGCTATGGACTATGTAGTGAGATGGCTGATTGCAAGATTACAATTTACAAACTGCAAAAAATTGTTTTGTGCAAATCCACAAATGCTGGATTTGCACACATCACAATTCACCCATTTTCTGCTGAATTATAAGCTAACCAAACCAGCAGGGTTCACATTTTGAGGTAAGCCACAAAAACCTAACCAAATCCAAAACTAACCAAGCTCAGCATGTTGTGCAAATGCAGCCAACTAGATCTTTAATTGATCCTATTAAGCTTGTAAGAACATAGTGATGAGAAATGGAGTCCAGGGAAAAATGAGAGGACAGAATTGTCCTTCATGTCTAGAAGAAATGGGCTCACTATAAACTGGCATTTCTATCCCATTCAGGCTAAGCTGCTCTTCCTTTGCTGGTTTCCCTGCTTGATTTTATTTATTTATTCAGTCATTCATCCAATTAATGTCTCACATTTCCTTCAGGAGCTCAAGGTCGCTTAGCTAGCATTTCCTCCTCCAATTTTTCCCCATAACAACACCCTTGACATAGTGGCTATAACAGACTGAAAGTCACCCAATGATCTTCCATAGCTGAAGGTGGACCTGAAACAGAGTCTTCCCAGTCCTATTCCAGCACCTTAACCATTATACCACACAGGTCCAAAGGGGATGAGGCCACTGTGATTTTTCAGTCCTCTGTTCCCAGGCAATGTCTATAGGAGCTGAGTCTTCTATCTGGCAGGAGGGACAAAGCATTCCCTCTAGCCTTTCTTTTTCTGGCCATGGTAAAAGGCTAGGATGGGTCTCCCTTGGCCAAACTTCCTACAAGGCAAGGGTACAACTCTTTTTTTTATTCCCAACAACTGGCAGAACACACATAATGGATGTTCTTGAGCTGACTAATGATATAATCTTTCAGCTGCTAATACTGCTTACCTGGGAGACCTTCATTAGGTTTTTGGTGAAAAGAAGAGGCTGTTGAGCAGTAGCCAATCAGCCACTTTGTAAAGCATTCACTATAGTTCTTAATTTAAATGGGAAAAATATAAATCAAATCAAAGACATGTATATAGGTTGTGGTGAGGTATAGGGGACTATATTGTACAGTGAAAAGAATTTCAGAGCTTTGGTGAATCACAAGCTGAACATGAGCCAACAATATGATACAGAGGTAAAAAGAAAAGCAATTGAATGCTAGGTTGCATCAACAGAATTATAGTGACAGGATCAAGAGAAGGCATTCCTCTCTGTTCTGTGTTGATCAGACCTTACTTAGAGGTACAGACCTCTATACACCTAGAATATTGCAGCTAGTTCTGGGCACCACATTTTAGAAGGGGCATTGAAAAACTGGAACACATCTAAAGGACAACAACCAAGGTGATAAAAAATGTGGAATGAAAACTTCTGAAGATCGATGCATGTTTAGCCTGGAGAAGAGAAGAGAATGTGGAGATATGATACCTGTCCAATTATCTTAAAAGGCTGTACAAGATGGGGCAGAATTGTTTAGAGTTGTTCCAGAAGATAACCCAAGAAACAGTAGGCTTAAATTACAAGAAAGTAAATTTCAGATGACATCACAAAAACTTCTTAATGTTAGGAGCTGGTTAACAATGGTACTGTTAAACTGCCTCAGAAGGAAATGGACTCTACGTCATTGGAGGTGTTTAAACAGAGGTAGGATGGCCATCTGTCGGGGATGCTGTAGCAGTGGATTCCTGCACTGGACAGGAGATTGGTGTTGATTGTCTCCAAAGTCCTTTCTTCCCCTTATATTCTATTATTCTTTTGTTGATGCAGTCAGGTGATTCCTAGCCATTAGGATCAGCACAGTTTGTACTGATCATTTTAGGTTGGTATGGGCACACCGCCTTCCCTCCCATCACTAAGCATTGTTCTCCAGGGCCACTTCTGATTTGTGCAGCAGGAAAACTCTGAACCCATGTCCAAAAGGAGCCCAAGTATAGTTGAGAAAAAAAGAAAGAGAGAGAGAGCAAAACTAGAGCAAATTTTGACCGATTCGCTAAATCTACTATTCTAGCCATTTGTTAAAACGTGCCTCCTCACCATCCCCATCCTCATGCCCATACTACTTTACAGAGAGTGACCAGTGAATGTTTCCTACTGGGTGGTGACATTTGGTAGGAGAAGAGGGAAACAGAGATTTTGGAACTGACCAATCCATCCTGTTAACATGTCCTGTGCACCATAAATAAAGACAGTACCATTTGCCAGCATCATGTGTGTAGCAGGATAGGAATCAACAGTGAGGATAGCAAATTTTATATCAATATAGTTTTTTTGCTGAATCAAGGACTGGTGGATAGCACTTTAACAGCCTTTAGGAAGAGCTTTTGGTCTTTTCATCTTACACCAAGATATAAGACAGGCGAGAAAAGTTGCTCATGTGCCCTCCAAAGATATTGAACTACAATTACCATCACTCCTAGCCAGTTTGTGCTCTCAAGACCTCCATTGCAATCTCCAAGTTGCAGCACAGCTCCCTAAAGAGTTGGTCAATTTCTTTTTCTTTTCCCCAGCATCACTCTACCTGTTAAACAAGTATATCTGGCTACCTGCCAGCTCTATCCAAATCATTTACAAGAAGAAAGGATGTAAACAGAGTAGAAAGTTCAGGCTTAATGCCAGGAAAGAGGGTTGGGGAAAAAAAAGGCTGAAGTGCTTATGTTCAGTAGGGTGTCTGTGTCTGAAAGGGAAACTCAGACCCAAATCTTATTGCTCCACTGTCTTTTTGCTTAAAAAAAAAAAATCAAGAAATAGGATGTATGACTACCTATGTTCATGTCTTATCTTTTCAGTATATCTGTTACTGTTTGCTGGGGATGAGCTGATGAGATTAAGATGGTGGTGAATTACAAAACCTATTCACTGAAAGCTTAATAAATAGTAGTGCATTTTGAAACAGGGTTGCTGAAACAGTTATAGGAGCTAAAGGTCTTGATGCTTTAAGATATGAATTTCAGAGAGGGATCATGATTTTGTTTTGTGTATAGCAAAGAATGAAAATGTATCAATTGCAAGGCTAATAAATTGAGGCTGCAATACAGAGCACATTAACCTAGCACTAGTTATCCCACTGAACACAGTAAAAGTGGGTTTGAACTAAATATACATAGGAAGGATTGCACTACTGCTGTAGTATGAATCTTTTATAAATAATAGCTTGTTTCATCAGGTGTTGATCACAGAATTACAAATGGTCACATACTGCTTTCTATTTCAGTTGCAGCTGATAGCACATTCCAACTGAGATTATTCCAATTTCAGATAATCGGATTTTCTGTCTGAGGCGTTGGGGGTGGCTACAATTAGAAGCAGGATTTTCAGCAGCATGACTCAGGAAAGACTCCTCAGTAAGTTTTTGTTCATGCCCTGAGCATGACTGCTAAATTTAGGAGCAGGAAGGAATTTCCCTTGCCTCAGGCTGGCTCCTGGCCCATTCTGGTGGGCCTTCCCCTTTGCTTGTGGCATGTGGGTTAGCTCAACTGCTTTAGTAATTTGTAATTATTTTCCAGAGTGATTCGATATATTCCATCGGGTCTCAGGTGGCAGTATGCCATGCTTTGGATTCTATTGGTTTCTTTGATGGATAATAATTTTGTGATTAGATTATAGTAAAACTCCTCTTAGTCCTTTCCATACTGTGATTCTGCTCCCCTATCCCTGTATTTGTAATTTAGAAACTTCTACTAATCATATATTGCTTGAAACACTACATGTAGGTGACTGTTGGCAAATGGGCATTTTTAAAATGTTTGCAAGTCAGGTATTAATGGTGCAATATGCCATATTCTTAGACAAGTCATGTAATGTTAATGATATAACATCAATACTTCTAGGTATTGGATACCTTGGAAGTTAATAAAGGAACATGTAAGATCAAAATATATATAATCCTGTTGTCTTTTTAACTCTAGAAAGCATGCCACTTACCATAGCGAGAACAATTTCAGTCATTCTCTGAGTGAGATGGGCGGTGACTAAATTTGAAATATAAAATAAATAAATAAATAAATACAATTTATTACCTGTTCTGCTGGGTTTTAGAATTTCTGTGGAGTCCTTGGGATTCTCTGAGCTTGGTTCTTTTCTTGCAAACGTTTCATTACCCGGCTAGGTAACATCTTCAGTGCTAGAATGGAGTGGGGCTTGCTCTCTGTTTATATACTGTGGCATGCCCTGCCAGCGTTGGTGGGGTGTCGGTTTCATTTTGTTCTATTTTTTCCCGCTGGTAGTTCCTTGATTAAGGCATTGTTTACTGCTTGTATGTCTGGTGGTAATCTTGGTGTTAATCTCTGCTTATCTGGGTGATGAGATGTTCTGACATTTTTTTTCCTTTCTTTTTTCTCTTTTGAATAGTGTGTAGATGTTGAATAGTTTAGCATTTCTGCATGATTGCTGTGCTGTAGATACAAAAGATCTTTCAGCTCATTGTTTACCTTTTACAATAAAAATCCCCCATGCAAATGACAGATTAAAAACATCAGAATAGATTTTGAATACATTTAGCAAACTACAGATAAGCCCAGCTCCATGTAACTGCCTTAACCAACCCACCAACCCAGCTGAAAATTCTGGGAATTATAACCCCAAAACTTTTTGAAGATGCCGAGATGGAGGAAAATAATGTATACCACCAAAACCCACTTAAGAATGACATGTGTGCTGCATTGCTGTGGAAAGAACCTTAGTAATATTTATTGATTTAATAGATGAAATCAAAATCTGATCTATCTGTTCCACACGATAATCCTTTACCCAAATATTCTCAGTGTAGGTGGAGAACCATAAATGCACTGTACTATGAATGAATGCATTAATTATCTCTAAGTGTACCTGCTATTATAGCTGATAAACTATACTGAAGGTGATATAGAAATTACAGCTGCAAGGCAATAGGGATACAGTACTGTACTCCTTTTGCGTCATGACTATGCTTATTATATCAGAATGCAGAGAGAGATGCCCTATTGTGTCCTCTCTCTCTATTGACAATATAGAATAACTTTCCACTGACCACATCCAAAAAAGCTATTTTTCCTGTATTAAGAAGGAATAGAGGTATGCAGAACTGGAGAAGTGATGTATGTACAAATTCTCTTTCTGGTGTGAGATAATGGGAGAGGTGGGGAACTGGTCTTGGAAATATATGTCAGTCTCCATTGTACTCTCATATCATTTCCCCATTGATTTTGGACTCATTTCATGAATAGCCCTGGCTCCAATTCCTACTCTGAAGGAGGATTAGAATGCTAAAGTTGCCCCACCACACTACATCATAAATTAGCCAGCCACATTTTAGCCTTGTGTGCTATATGAACCCAGTCTGTGCAATTATTAATGGTTTAACAGGGCGGGAAAACTAAATAACAATGGCCTGCTGCTTCTGAGCAAATGTGCCGAGCACAACCTGAGCATCATTAACACGATGTTCAGGCTTGCAAACAAGTACAAAACTACCTGGATGCATCCCAGGTCCAAACACTGGCACCTACTTGACTAAGTCATAGTACATCAGTGCAACCTTAAAGACATCACCATCACCCAAGCCACGTGAGGCGCTGAGTGCTGGACAAATCACAGGCTGGTCCAGTCAGTTCTCAACTTGCACATAGCCCCTTTATATTGTAAGCAACCAAGGACTGTGAGAAAGTCATTCAACATTGGCAGACTGCAAGACCCAGGCCAAGTCCAATGTTTCCAAGATGTACTTAATGAAAAACTCTCTGGCAATTTACTGCTTGTAAGAACCTGTTCCAAAAAATGGACACAATTTAAAGATGTCATCACTCAGACTGCAACACCTGTACTCAGACTGAAAACCTGGGTGCATCAAGACTGGTTTGATGAAAACCACAAGACCATTTCAGCAGCCCTCCAGGCCAAGAACAAGGCCTATGCAGACTGGCAGAATGATCCATCATCTGTCTCAAAGAAAGACAAATTTAAACACCTACAGTCCAAAGTACAGATGGAACTGCAAGAAATGCAGGATGAGTGGTGGCAGAGAAAGGCTGAGCAGGTCAAACACTATACAGACATACATGCCATCAGAGAGTTCTTCAGTGCCATAAAGTCAGTTTATGGTCCTTCTAAATCAGGATCCTCCCCCTGCTGTCATCTGATGGGTTGAGCCTGATCAAAGATCAGGAAGGACTGAAAAACCACTGGGCTGAACACTTTTCCAACGTACTCAATAGGCTGTCCACAGTTGATCATGATGCCTTACAGCAGATTCCTCATCTGCCAATCTTGGATGCCCTACACCTGCCTCCTTCTATTGATGAAATCAAGAAAGCGATCTTGCAGATGAACTCAAATAAAGCAACAGGACAGGAGGGTGTTCCTGCTGAGATCTACAAAGCACTTGACCCAAATGCCTTACGGGCATTCCAAGATATCTTGGAAGACATTTGGTTCACAGAGGAGATGCCTGATGACTTCCGCGATGCCCTCATTGTGACTCTCTACAAAAATAAAGGAAACAAATCAGACTGCGGAAACTACAGGGGCATCTTACTGTTGTCCATTGTAGGCAAGATCTATGCCCACATTCTCCTGAACAGACTTGTCACTGTCTCAAAAAGGAACCTCCCAGAGGCACAGTGTGGCTTTTGGCCAGAACTGAGTACAGCAGACATGATATTTGCCATGAGGGAAGTCCAGGAGAAGTGCATCGAGCAGAACAAGGCCCTTTACTCTGTCTTCATTGACCTGGCAATGGCATTCGACACTGTAAACAGGAAGGCTCTCTGGATCATTCTGAGACATTATGGATGTCCAAGGAAATTCGCAAAACTGATTCAGCTACTCCATGATGGAATGACAGGACAGGTTCTTTACAACAGTGATAATCAGCTGCATTTGCCATTTCCAATGAGGTAAAACAGGGTTGTGTGCTAGCCCCAGTCCTGTTCAATTTGTTCTTCGCTTGAATGTTGTCACGTGCTGTCCAGAGTCTGAAGGAGGGAGTGTACATCAGGTGCCGATTAGATGGCTCTCTCTTTGACCTTTGCTGCTTGAATGCATGGGCGAAGTGCCTCCATACACACATCCAAAAAACCCTTTTAGCTGATGACTGTGTGCTCCTGGCACACAAAGACAGTGATCTACAGTTGCTGCTAAACAAATTTCAGATGCTGCCTGCTCTTTGGTCTGTCTATCAGCCTGAACAAGAATGAAGTACTTTACCAGCCCATGCCAAATACCAACCCCATAGAACCAAAAATCATTGTTGACAACACCTAGCTGGCAAATGTAAACAGCTTCAAATACTTGGGAAGCATCATCTGGAGCAATGGATCTCTGTACAAAGAAATTGACTCCAGGATCAGCAAGGCCAACCAGGCACTGGAGCGGCTGTGTACTGGAGTGCTCAATCAACACAACATCCATCCACAAAGCTGAAAATTTACAGAGCTGTGGTTATCCCTTCTCTCCTATATGAATGTCATCCCTGAACACAAAGGCACATCAAACAACTGGAGAAATTTCACATGCGCACTCTTTGCTCCAACCCTGGCATTCATTGGCAAGCTGTGTTTCCAACCTGGAGGTCTTGGATCATGTAGAGTCGCCCAGCATTGAGTCCCTGATTATCAGAGCTCAGATGTGGGGGGTGGGACATGTCATCAGAATGGATGACCACCTTATGCCTTGCCAGTTGCTCAATAGTATACTGGAGTCTGGGAAGAGACCTCAAGGTCAACCACGCAAGCACTACAAAGACACTGTGAAAGAAACCCTGTACCACTGTGACATCCAGCCAAGGGAACCGGAAGCTGCAGCTGCTAACAGAACCCACTGGCAAGCCCTGTGCTATGAAGCCTCCACCGGCTTTGAAGACAGGCACCACCAAAACTGATAGAAAACCATGAGCAGCATCATAGAATAACACCCACAGTTACTACAACAATGGACTTCCAGTGCCCCCTTTATGCTAGACTCTGTGCTTCCAGACTGGGACTGCAGAGCCACCTCTCTGACCACATAAGAACTGCACAACAGCGTGTCTTCTTCAAACCCAAAGGGCTACCATATATAATGTGTCATGCAAATACAAAATATTAACTGAATAAGCCATTTAGTCCGTCACAAGCAAGCATGTTATGTAAACAGAGTCTTTGTGCCTAAAAGGCCATTAGCAAGTGGCAGTGATGATAAAGACTACAAAGCAAGGAATGATCTAGCAATCAAAATGCATTCTTATCAGCAGGGAAAGGAGAAGGTGATGGGTGTCCAGCACCTGCCAAATGTTATTTTCTTTGCAGATCATGCATTGCCATTCCCCGGTAACAGAAACAACAACACAAGATCTGTTGTAGCACTATAGCGTAATTTTCCTTCCTGCTTGAAAGCCTGTATATGTAACCACCTCACTCATCCACCAACCTCATGGCTCCAATCTCTCTCTCTCTCTCTCTCTCTCTCTCTCTTTCTCCAAATAATGTGGTCATATAATCCATATAATTGAACAAATCTAACTCCACCTTTCATACTTAAGAGATCTAGTGACTCATTTGAAAAAGCTGTTGTGGAGGGTCAGAGATGAAATTTATCCAACAGAAACCAACACTAAGTATCAGAATTTGCTTTTATCTTCCATCTTATGCTCTTTCACAAAAACAAGCCTAAAGTTGTGCAAGTAGAAGAAAAGCTACACAATGAATGGAGAAACTCTGAACTTCATTGTTACACATCAAGTAGGGCCCTTGAGAAAGTCAGTCAATGCCGTCTTATGTTGTGGTGAAAAGTGACTGTAATCAATGAATAGAAACAGAAGGTAATACCTTTTGAGCAGGGAGGAATCCAAAAGAATAGAAGCAGAAGCTAACAGCCGAATATTATCATAGGAAAAGCAGACTAAAGATTGCAAGCAGTTTGTGTATTACTGTTATTCTAATAAATAAGTAACTGTTGTATAATTGAAAAACTTAGGCCATTTTATAAAGGACAAACACTCTGTATGTAAGTAAACAGTAAGAATGGGGATATAGTTCAGCATATCTGGAAGGTGAAAGATTGGAGAATAAATAGCGGTATTCTTCTGTGGTTATTTTTGCCATTCAAATGCAGCTTTCTTTGGCATTTATGATTCATTGCACATACAGCTAACAAGATGCCATAATCTGTAGGAGAACAACCCATATTGGGTAGTATTTTATACTGTGATACAGTGTTTGTTTTATTATACAAGTATTTATAGGTTGCCTTTTAGAACACTGTCCTTACAGGACAGTTGACACAGAAATATATTATGTGATGTGTGTTCAGCGCCATTTGGAATAATGTGGTGTGCAGTAATTATACATGGGTAAGTATTTCAGCTAATAGTACTTGAATCATGGGGGTGGGTGAGTAGGGATTCATGTATTGCACAAGGAGCACTCCATAACCCTCACCAGTTTTATTCAAACCATAACTTCCATAGTCTAAACTCAGTGAAAGCATAGGACCATAAAATAGGGGGCTGGGATACCTCTATGCCCTGTATCCTGCATATCCTGCATGAATCAGAATTTGCTATCTGCTGCTGTTCCTGGAAAAGTGTTTTTTGTACTGTTTCCACTTGTTGATGCGTTTCTTACGTAACTGCAGCAGTTAAGGTGGTTTTTTCAGATATGTTTACTCATTCATTTGAGAGAGAGATGGAGCAATGCAAAATCCTTTTATTGGACACACCCTTCCTAGGGTCAGGTGGGGAACAGAGTACAGACTTGTCTGCCTTTGGCCTCCGCTAGATAAGACTGTTCAGAGATCTGTAAAATTCCATTTAGGTGCCCCAGAGTCATTCATTACGAAGTGGAATTCAAAAGCCAATAGTCTGGTCTTGGAAGAGCTAATCGCACATCTAAACTTTCTCTGAAACTAATAAAATATTCCCCTATTTCAGAGGTGCTATCAGCACTAGTGGGCCACTTATTAGACAGGTTCTCTGGGTTTTAAACAATAGAAACTTTCCTATAATACTTACTGTGTTATTAAATTGATATTTAGTAGCAGTAAATACATTTTTTTTGCAAATGATCAAGGTTTCATTGTCTGGTGAGACTTGTATTTCCAAAGTATCCAATATAGGATTTTGTACCATGGAAACCAGGCTTCTTCTCCTAGAGATCATATCTGGAAACATTATTTCTCTGGCACACTAGTTTTTTTAGGAAGCATTCAAACATTCAGTCCATGGAACCTATCTCCAGCAAGAATTAATACAATGCAATTGCAATTCTTACTGGCACTTCTAATCTAAAACAGAGGATAGAGAGGAAAACAAAGTTCTTCCCTATCTTCCAAAGGAAAATATATTGAATATTATCATAGATATTCCAAGAATAGATGCATCCATAGAGAAACACTGAGCAGGAGCATTTGTTAGTTTTAATTTTTACCAAAAGCTCATGCTTTCTTCTCTTACCTTACATTTATTTTGATTCTATGGCTGATTGATGTGGATATAGAAGAAGCATGCTGTTACTATTGAAAAAACAATATCTCAGTGTCAGATCCTCCATTTTTTTCCTCCAGTCTGGTAATGTAGCTTTCTCTAATATCATGCCTTTTAGATGGGTGGGGACTACAACTCCTTGAATTCACAACCAGCATAGCTATTAACCATATGAGTTGTGGAATTTGGGAGTTGTCCTAATACATCTACAAGGTGTCAAGTTGAGAAAGGCTGTTTAAGTTCACTTTCTTCTATTTCCTGACAAAATTACTCTGAGAATTCAAATACAGGCACACACATATGTACACACATCAGTTGCAGCCTATGATGTGAACAAGGGCATAAAGGCATAAAGTTTCAAATAAAGCAAATTGTTCTATATATTGGGAGACTAAAAATCAATACGTTGCTCTTTTTATTATTATATGTTGGAAAGCAAATATAGAGATTGCAGCCTGCCTCAGCTTTCCTGCTCAGCAACTAAATCCCAGATGCCAAGAGTCAGTCAAAACAAAATTAAAAGTATTTTGTAAAAGCTCTTGGGATTAAGGACTTCTGCACTTGTGGGAATGTGTTTTTATATCCATTTGAGATATATCTATATTGGAATACAAAACACCTAACTCAGAGCAAATTACATATATTAAATAAATATCTTGCATAACTGCTTCTATATTGAATGTTATTTAACCTAGTTTGGGGGCATGATCTGGATTGGGACCACTATTCATACATGAAATATAGCTTAGTCACATGGTGGACATGGCCAGTATAAAATATTCATTTACAACCACTATCTGAAACACCCAAGATATCCTTTACCTTGCAGATTTTTTTTTTCTAGGTAGGTAATCAGACTCGCAAACAAGATTGCAGTCAAGTGTGGTTATTTTTGAACAATGACTATGGGTTCTACATTGACCCCAAGACATTCCTGGAGATAATGATGCTAGAAACTGAGTCTTTGGCAGCATGCCAACTTGCAGCTTCTCTGTTGTAAAGTAGTATTTTAAAAGAATCTCAGGACATGAGGCCAGAAAGCTTGGAGGGCACTAAGGGAATGATCCATAGTGGTACCCATGGGTGGGCATCATGCGTGCCTCACATTGTTCTTACTAGCAGTGGATCTCCAGCAGAAGTCTTTCACACTGCCCACTTCCTTTTAAACTTGAGATACCAGGGAATGGATCTGCTACCCTCTGCTTATAAAGTACTTGCTCTACTGTAGTGCTGTGATCCCTCCCTTTATGATGAAATTTTTGGAAATGAGGCAGCCTCTGTTTTGATTCCAAAGCTATTATGCTAATAAGAAACATCATTATGTTAATAAATCTTTGATATATCAGAGTCCTGAACTTTCACAGAGTAATTGGTAGGTTATAGCTGCATTAATGGATATCTAGATAACTTAACTGTTTAGTTGTGCACTGATCGTTGTTCACAACAGAATTGATTGTATAGACCAAAGAAAGCAGGGTCCTATGACTCTAGATTCAAATGTAATTTGGGCTCAAATAATTATGAGAGGAATAGATCCAAGCAACCATAATTTGGTATATTCCATAATGAAATCATCCTTCCTGAATGTTCACCCAAGTATGGAATTGTACAAAAATATCAGGTCCAAAGGATACAGTTGTCAGCTTTCCAGGAAATGCTATTGCATTGATCATTTGAGGATTGCAAGTGTATGGAAGGTACTATCATCCTCTTCCCCTCAGATTCTCCAACAGTTACAGCAGCTGATAAGCAGTTATCCATTATTGCACTGTAACAGGCTTCCTTTCCTAGCATAAGAGCAACATCTAACAGTTCACTGGCACCATGAAGTGGGTGCAGTTAGTTCATGAAAGTGGTGAAAAAAGGGCTGTGTGTCCCAAATGCACAGGGTAGCCTAAATAAAGCACACTGAAAACATTTTATGTTTTTCTTTTGAGAACTAAGGCCTCCTTCATCCAAGATAAATAAGTTGAGAGAGGTGGGGGAAGGAAGGAAGGAAGGAAGGAAGGAAGGAAGGAAGGAAGGAAGGAAGGAAGGAAGGAAGGAAGGAAGGAAGGAAGGAAGGAAGGAAGGAAGTTCTACTTTGTTCAGCTATTTCCTCATTTCCACTTAACCACAACACAATCAATTCTTGAAACTAGCAAATTCATCCCACTTTTCCCTATCTTGTTGCCTTCAACTTGCCCCTATTCTATCAGTGAGGCAGGCTTAGGTCAGCCTTAGGAGTACCAGTGTGAAAGTAGTGTTTTAACTACTTTATTCCAAAATTGTCCAGCAACAGTCCATAAAATCTGTTACTTTTCACTGTTCCTGATGTTGGAAGCAAAGTCAGGGAACCAGCAATCAGAGTGAATAGAAGAGGTTTATTGGTTGTTTCAGGCTATTGCAGGAACCCCCTCCCCCAGTCCCAGATCTGCCTCGTCTGCCACCATTCAGCTATTTCCTCCCTAAACAGCCTCACTCAGCCTTGCATGAAATGGGAAGAAGTATAATTTATAATATAATATTGCCAGGGGCTGAAATTGCATAATTGCAATGCAACAGGGAAACAGTGTAAGAGAGAAATTCTCAAGTGCCCCCCTCCCTGCTTTTGCCTCTGGAACACAGCACAAAGGAATCTAGATGCTGCCAGCTCATTACAACACAGAAAAGGGGAGAGAAGAGGGGAGAAATGTTAAGGTGCTCTCCCCAAGAACCAGTGCCAGCATGTCAGTTCTATGATGGCACACTGTAAAGAAGGGGTAACAAAGCCAGAGGACTCAACCAATCCCTTTGGCTAATAATCAGGACAACACCATTCAGTCATGAGTTGGAACAGATGCTATAGAGGCATGATAGGGATCAGCTGAGGAGCACTCACATCTTGTCTTATTACAATCAGAAGAACCTTACTTTTCTTTATAAGTGAACTGGCACTACAATACTGAATTTATTCCTCCTGATTTCAAAGGAAGGTAGGTGAACTGTATGTGGAATGAGAAGGCATTACCTGCCTCATGAATTGTTGGTAGAGCTGAGAACACCCAGACAGTATCGAACAATGTCCATAGGCTTGCCAGTGATTTCATGCAGATTAAGATACTAACCACAGTTCAGAATATACATATCCTTGAGTAATTTGCTCATCCTGATAGGGCTGGTACATGTGCAGGCATTGGTTTATACTGGGCCCTTGATATCCTCTCAAGAGACGTGCCTCAGCAAAAGATTGGTTGGGGATTGATAGAATAGTTTGCATGCATCAAGAAATTCCATTGTACAAGATAAAGTGGGGTAGTTCCTTCTGTCTTTCCAAAACATGAACACATATAAAAAACCTCCAGAAAAGCCTGCCTTAATGAATGGAAAGATTAAATGACCCAGAAACTGTCCTTTACTGTGGGGACTCCTGAGAGGTAGACAAGGCTGCATGTATAGGCATGTCCCACAGCACTGAATGGCAACAAGCATTTGTGAAACAGCTGGCTTGATAGTTTCCATTCAGGCTTGCATGCCGTGTTCTTCAGCTTGCCTTTTGCCTTCAGCTTGACAGTCACTGTGGGCAGAGAAAATGGCTCCACATTTGTTTATCGATGAAACAATGCGCTAGAGAAATCCTGGCAGTAACACCTCCTACTGAATAGAAACATACAGATACCTCTTGCGGTCTATTAGGTTACCCCTGTAATTATCAAGGGTGTTGTTGCTGCGTGTGGGTAGAATCTGGGCCCCGCTCAATTAATAATACAGTCAACGACAATGCTAGACTCAGTGACAGCCTTTGAAGACAGCACAGTCAAGCTCAGGGTAGTTAAAGTGTGATAAAATAGTGAACTGTTTGCTTTCTTTTAATGTGTTTGTACATGGGTGAATCATAGAGCTGGGAGCTAATAACTACTTGTACATAATTCTTACATTCTTCATTTATTGAACAACTTGACAACTTGGGTACACAGCATAAATTAGGAGAAAAAGGGCAAGGCTGATTCTATAGAATTTAAACTGAAAAAGCCTCACTATCAGAAATGAATGATTCAGTGCTGATGTTCAAAGAAGGAATGTTATAGAAAGCTTTCCCCAAAGTGGTGACCCCCAGATGTGTTGGACACCATTTACCATAATCCAAATTGGGGAATTCTGCAATAGGAAAACTGAGCATCTGAAATGATTTTGAAATGAGAGTTTCCAAACAGTAGCCTGTGTTATCTGCCATGTATCTCCCTGTCAATTTTTATTCTTCATATTCTTTCTTTTTCCAGTATCTGATATGTGTAGCACATCTCATAACATTAATAAATAACTATTAACAGACAAGTAGCCTGCATTGCCAAGGCAGTTTTAAAAAATCTCCACCTGCCTTTTGCTTGAAGAGACCCCCTAAGATGTACTGAAACCCAAATCCCAATCTTTCCATTGAAGTACTGCAAAACCAAGTTAAGGAACAGTAACAAAATTCACCGACAGGTCATCTCAAGTCCATGTAGCCCATTCCCAGTGCTAAAGCAGTGCTATAGGTACCCCCAGAAAATTCACCTCCAGCATTGTCCAAATTATATTATGCCTTGCAAGCACACAGCAAGAAAGTTAAGGTGCCTGTAAGGCAAGAAAATCCAGAACTAAGTCCAGTTGGTTTGTGTAAGCTATAATCTTATTTCCTGCAGCAATTTGAGAGTTCAGAGCAACCACCCAATTCTTCTTAGGAGAAACTTGAAATATGGCAATCAGATTTTACATGTAAAAACAAAACCTGTTCTCTGAGTGGGATTTAGTTTAGTTTTGTTCTTGCATAACAACTGACTCCATAGGTGAGGCTTTTTTCCAAATTTTTGGTACCTGGGGCATGAATCTTTCCTTTTCTTTTTTGTACTTGCCTCACCGTGGCATTCAAAGAGACTACACTGCAGAGTTTCCCTTGCAAAGCAAAATGACTTATTTCAGGAAATGCAGAATCTATCCTTCACCTGTTGCTAAACCATTCATGGGAGTATATAGTTCCACAACATCTGGGCAGCTGACATCAGTCTTGGTTTATTTAATTCAGGTAGTCCTTGGTTAATGACCACTTGTTCAATGACCATTCGAAGTTAGAACAGTGCTGAATGAGCAGTGGTTATGACTGGTCTTCAAAGTTCCAGCCATCCCAGCACCCCTGCAGTCACATGATTGCAATCTGGGGACTTGGCAACTAGCTCACACTTACGTGGTCACGTGATCACAATTTGCGGCCTTCCCTGCCAGCTTCCCACAAGCAAAGTCAATGGGGAAGCTGGCAGGGAAGGTCACAAGTTACTTGGGTAAGTCTCTCCCACCCACCCACGCACCCTCCCTGAGCCTCACTGCACTCATGCCGCACCTTCCCTGTCACTCACGCACCTTTGCACACCATCTCCAGCAGCAACTGCCTCAAGCCCCGCTGCACTTGCTCCATGCCTCCCCAGCCACCCGCACACCTCCTTGCTCCCTCTCCCACCTGGCAGTAGTCACTTACCTGCCTGCCGGCCTGCTTGCAAGCTGCCTGGGACTTGCAACTTCCTGCCAGCTTCCCTACTGACTTTGCTTGTGGGAAGCTGGCAGGAAGTTGCAAGGAGGGGCTCGCTTAATGACCCATGATCCTCACTTAACGATGGCAATGGGGACTGCAGGGATTGCTGTCACTAAGCAATGTGGTCACATGATGTTACACTTTGCAACCACATCACTTAGTGACAGAAATTCCGGCCCCAACTGCCATCATAACTCAAGGACTACCTGCACTGTCTTCCAAATCCAGGAGCCATCTCCACACATAGGGCTGGGTGTTTTGAGGTGACCATTGTACTTCAAAGGCCCATTTACACCAGTCATCTGTAGTGCAAGGCAGGGCCCCTCATGGAAACCCAGTTTGTCCTTACTTCCTCCCATGGGTGGATTTCACTTTCCTGGCAATGATGTTTTGTGGGACTTCCTCTCTCCAGTGGATGTACCATGCTGTATGCACTTGCTGTGGCGACTTTCTTTTTCCAAGGTACTCAGGCGTCTTTGGGGGCAGGTAGGTAGGATGCTGCACTGCATCTAGCTTAGAAATCATGGCTTCGGGCCAAGGGTGACCCATCCATATAGGCAAGCTAAGCAGTTTCCTAAGGCACTGAATGTTGAAGGGTGCCAGGTTTTGAGAGAAAAAAATCAAATATTTTTGGTGGGGATGGGGTGCTGATTGCATGGTTTGCCTGTTTGCTTCAGGAATGGAAGAACCAGTTAACAAACTGGAAGAGGAAAGGCCATAGAAGTACCAGTAGATCTTATTCCTCAGCCAAGGCGCAATGTTTTTTTGGCAAAAAAAAGCGCCATACCCTCCCTGTGCAAGCCCTCATCTTCAGGCTCCCTCAGGAACTTCTTTCTAGGATGCTTTTAGGAACACCTACTCTCCAGATAGAGCTCATAGGAAAAGAGCTCTGAACCAACCTGGCTCAGTACCTTGAACTGGAGAAAAGCAGCCTATTTCCTCCTACATGTCTTGATTCTGTTTTGACTCTCCTTGCAATCGATCTGCCACCCCATTCCTGCCCCCCCCCCTCAAATTTGCAAAGGTTGTACCAGAGCTCATGCTCATTCCCTCGTTCTGATCCCTGCCTCCTGCTCTGCAGAAAGCCAGGGGATCTGAGATAATGACTGGGACAACTGCAGCCAGCCTGCGTTGGTTAAACATTCTCCTGGCAGTATTAGGTAACAAGATCCACCACAGGATAGCCTCGGCAAACAGGAGAAGCTTGCCAAGATGCAGGATGCGTGAGAAGCTGCTATTGCCTCCTTGCCAATCTCCTGCATTAGCTATTGACTGAAAATAAAACTTCACCCACCCCAGCCCCAGTCGCCTCCCCCATCTGTTCTTGGCTGAGTTTCATTATCTCATGCTAAAACTATGCCTCGTTCTCCCTGGCGTCCAGTCAGCCACAGTCTCGTTGCCTTGAGGGCAAGCTTGTTGCTGGTGCCAAAGAGGCCCATGACTATATTTTATCTTATACGTTTACAGCTATAGCACCTCCCATGTATATGCATGCATATGTGTCGTGTGTATGTGTGTGTGTGTGTATGAATATTTCTCTTTTTTAATTATGCTTTTTTGTAATTTGCTGATTATTGATCAAAACAAAATATAACTATGTATGTCTAGGCATAGATGTGGATACCTATGTACGGATGTGGGTAAGAGGGAGCATGAACATGTGGCAGGATCTACAGTTGACTGGGCTCTGAAGCAAAGCAGGTTGAGCCAGTTTCTACTACTTAGATGGGAGACCACAATAATAACAATAACAATAATAATAATAATAATGTCCTTGCGAAGGGCTTGATAGGTGGATAAAAATGCCAAATCCAGTCTAAACAGCTGGCTGATTATGCAACCAACAACAATATATTATTATTATTATTATTATTATTATTATTATTATTATTATTATTATTATATTAATAACATATTATGTTAAACGCACACACACACACACACACTAAAAATAAAGCATCCTGGGGGAAAAAATAGAAGCAAGCCATTCTGTCAAAAAAATTATATGGATATGGCCATAAAGTCACCAGGAATCAAGATCAGCTTGAAGGAGAGTAATTTTAGCTTTACAGTCAGTAGAATACTTTATTGTTTTCTGACTCAGCAAGTTTCCCATACAGAAGTATTACTTTTGGTGCTCCTAAACAATGCTAATGTTTGACACCTGGCTGTAGGACATCAGGGGTGTCCGCGGGGTATGGGTGATGCACATAAAGAACAGGCAGAGCTTTGGTTGCACTATCACAGCTGCCATCTTGTGTTTTTTGTCCATGCTCTGCGGTCACCTTGTAGGACATCCCGTTATTGTACCCTCTTTTTGTTCTTTTGCTGTCCAAGCGCGATTGTAGATGGCCTAATGCTAGTTAGTGCACCATGTCCAATATGAGCATTTTAGGAACAAGTCTGCAGGGAAATTAGAAACAGTCAAGAAAGAGGGTAATCTTTATGTGTTTGCAAGATGGATGTCAATACCCTCAAAAAACCCAAGAGTAAGTTATTTATCTAGAATGGATTACCACACCGGCTTGTTTAGAAACAAATGTTTGGACAGGATTTTCTGGCAATTCCTGCAGAGGGATTATAAGCCCAACTGCCTGCTTACAAAACCTCATTTACTGCAGGGCAAACATTTAAATTTGCTACAGGGGCAGGGTGAGTCTGCTGTGGAACAGCAATCACCTCATTTGGGGCAGATTAAAATAACTGCCCGGAGCAGCCCTGCCCAACCCAGTGCCTGGCTCCCAGAATTCCTAGCCAACGGGCTGATCACTCCGAAGGCACCTGAAGGGGATCTGGTTGCGCCAAATGCCAATTGGCTGGTTGCTGTGGCCACTATAAAGCCACAGACCTCTTGCTTTCTTTTCAAAAAGTCTGCCAGTGCCCACATTTTTAGTGTGTTGGAGAATAAGCACTGAAAGGGGGAGAAAGGGCCCAATACTCCTGCTCCTTGAAGCCAGCAAAAACAGAATAAGCAAATGGATAAAAAGCAAAGACATGCTGGGATGGGAGGGGCACATTCCCTCTGCCAGGAAAGGGGAAAACAGGACCAAGATGTTTGAATAAAATTTGCATATGCTAATCTGTATGTATAGTACCTTACCTTTAGAAATACCTACTACAACTAAAGCAGAAATATTATACATTTCACGAAAGCAGGGAGCACTGTGCTTTTTGCTTACCCTTTCTGTTGCCCAAATGCTAATCCGGATGACTGCTGGCATCTAGTGAACGTCCAGATTTCTGCAGTTCATATCTGGAAGCCCTACTTAAAGGATTTCCTCCCTCCCTCCTTCCCTCCCTCCTTCTCTTCCTTCCTTCCCTCCCTCCCTCCTTTTTAGATATTTTTGAGAAAGAATATTAAAGAAACATAAGTAAAAGACAAGTAAAAAAGAATAAGAGAGTAAACAAGGGATCTAAAAATGTCATCGAATTTATAGTTTCCAATATATCTTTAATGACTATAAATGTATATTATATTGCTTTAAAAAATTAAAAATTGCTGATAAGCTTTAAACTGAGAATAAATATCAGAACCACACTCAACACAGTATAAATCGCTGACTGAAATTATAAACTATAAGAAATTGAATTGACACTGAGAATCTCTTCTGATTAAATATCCCATGAAGTTCAGATATAGACTCTTTACATAGAGAAACCCAAATTGATGTATTAAGTTATAGTCCAGGTATGGTTTCCAGTTTGAACTGAATCCTATGAGAGATTTACTTTAGGGTACAAAGTTTTTCTGGAAATTGAAGCATTGCCCCCCCCCCCCCCCCCAACTTGGTTAACTGTTCTTCCAAGGAGGAAAACAAACAACTTTTCCAGGAAGAAGGATGTAACATCCTCGTGGCAGTTAGCATACACAAAGCTAACTCTGTATTTTGAAGAGTTGCATGGTTTAGTATAGTTTAATAAAAAACAGTGTAGGTAGAAATGGGAATTCATCTTTTAAAATTGGTTTCGTTCTAGTATTGTTGAGCTTTACAACATTGCCACCAAATATTTTAAAAAATTATCCAACTTGCTCATTACATTTCCAGTAATTTTTAGAGAATGAATTGTCCATTTTAGCAGCCAAGATGGATTAATAAACCAGTGATAAAAAACATCTTGCATAATGCTCTCCTTTCCTGCAGCATTTGATGCTTAACTACACTTAGAAGGGACACCCAGCTGAACAGAGGTCCACCTTCAAAGAAAGGACTGTCCTTTTGCACCCCTTCAAAAAGGCTAATGCCCCTGTAAAGTAAGAGGACACATTCTCCCCTGCCTCTGAGCAAATTCAGAGTAAGGGCCATTGATTGAGATTGTATAATACTTTTTCCCCCTTCAAGGGTTTCTGGTTATTCTGGCAAGATCCTCTCACTGCATAATGCCATGGGTTCCCTTCCACAGTATTACAGGGTTTTTCTTATACTGGACTGGACTGAACAAACTTAGATTGCATTTTGCTAGCCTACATAGCAGTTGAACATAAATTGCACAGAGCCAGTGTGAGTTGCTTAACTGAGTACTGAACCAAGAGCAAGGCTGGCCTGATTAAAAACCCTGTCCTAAAGATAAGACTTTCTGGATATGACTTTGGACCAGTTACCTCTGAATCTGGCCTAGCTTTCATTGTTGTGAAGAGGAAAGGGTGTGCCTACAGATTCAAAGCACAAATCAATTTATAGTGACATAAATTAAATGTCAACAACAGGGCTGCCCTTTGCCAAATCCAATCCCTGGAAGCTCAGAAAGAATGGAAGTCACAGTCTAGGTGGAGAAGTGGAGGCTTAATCCACACAGCTCTGAAATTATCCTGCAAAAAAGGCTACTTGCTCACCTGGCTCACAAATCCTGCTCAGCCAGTATGAACTGTGCATGGAGACATTTTTACAATTTCATCTGTATCTGTTTTTAGCGGCTAAATTAATCAAGCCCTATAGAAGTGGTTTGCCGATCCTTCCTCGGGAGTGATTTTCTGACTTCGAAGTGTAGTCTACAGCCCTGGGAGGAGCATCCCATACAAACAGTGGCCCCTCCCCTGGGGTTCTGGAGGGTCCCGAAGACGTGGCTCTGTTCCCGGGCCTGGGGTTAATGTATTTGTTATGCATTGGGGGACCCCCACCATATTTGTAGTTTATTGCTCTGCTTGTTTTAGTCCAGGCTGCCTGTATGTTTTAGGTTCATTAATTATTTTTTGAATTTTGTAAGCCACTCAGAGTCTAACAGAGGGCTGGCCATAGCAATTGAATATATTAAGTGTAATTAATTAAATTAAATTAAATTTGTACCTACTTCCTTCTGACAGCCCTTCAAATATTGGAAGACTGCTACCATGTGTCCCCTTAGTCTTCCCTTCTTCAGGCTAAACATACTCAGTTCTTTCAACTGTTTTTCATAGTATTTAGCCTTTAAGCCCCTCAACATCATTGTGATTCTTCTCTGTACTCTTTCCAGTGCCTCAGCATTCTTCTTGTATTGAGACAACCACAGCTGGATACAGTATTCCAGATCCAATCTGACTAGTGCAGCATAGAGCAGGACTCTTGCTTCCTGTGATCTCAACGTTGTTCCTCTGTTGATACAGTCTAAGATTTCATTGGCTCTTTTGGTGGATACGTGCTCAATCTGTGGTCTACCAGGACACCCAGATCCTGCTCACGAGTACTACTGCTAAACTAGGCATTGCCTATTTTGTACCTGTATATCTAGTTTTTCCTACCTAAGTGCAGAACCGACATTTCTCACCATTATACAGCATTTGGTTGAATAGGGCCCAATATTCAAGTCTATCAAGATCCTTTTGAAACCTGAGCCTATCTTCTGAAGCGTTACCAGTCCCCCTCACTTTGTATCATCTGCAAATCTGTTGAGCATCCCTTCTATTCCCTCATCTCAATTTTTTAAAATGTTGAAAAGCACTGGGCTTATTCCCCCCACCTTTTTTAAAAAAAGAGTGAAACAATGTTAGCTCTTCTTCAACCTTCTGGCACTTTCCCTGTACTTCAGGACTTCTCAAAGATTATAGTGAGAGATTATAGTCAGATTATGAAGAGAGACAGAATCAGACAGATGCTTTAGCCCTTAGCCAGAAACTGTTTGGGTTGATCGCTTTATACTCTGCCACAGAGGAATATTATTTTAATCCGAAATGGATTTATGAAAGTAAGCACAGCTTCGCCCCTATCCCAGTCTTAGGGAATCTACATTTTTTATTCTAATGAAGAGCATATAAAGCTTCTTTATAACGGAGCCAAACTTTCTCTGTTTCAACGGACAACATATCTTCAGAAAGGGTCTTTTCAGGTTTGTTTGCCCTTTTAACTAGAAAGAATGACAACTGCACCTGGAAGCTCCTGTGTGCCAAGTAAGTGCTATATAGCTGACTTGCATCATTGTATATCCAAATGTCTCTTTGGATATAATTTTACAAGAGGGCCAAAGATTTCTCCCATACACAAGGCTCTTTTTGTATTATTTATGAAAAGACTATCAATACTGCTTGTTTTAACACTGGGGAAAAGAATTTGTTCAGTGGAAAACGAGGCTGGAATTAATGGAACCTGATTATTTACCTGTATCATATACCTTTATTCAGAAAGCAAAATTTAATTATTATAATGTGAATGTGCCCCTCTACAGTAACTTTTCTCAAAGTGATGCCTTCCAGCTATGTTGGACTATAATGCTCATAGTTCCCAAGTGGGTTGTTCATTGTTTATGTCTGATGGAACTTCCCCAGGTCAGGGAAGTCTAATCTAGGATATCCAAATAGATAAAGAATCCTTAAATGGGCATCTTTCTTAGATATCAACATTAAAAATACATTTCCCTTTCCTTTCTATTCTATCCCAATGAAAATCCAACCTCTGTTCTTCACTGCTCCCCCTGGTGATGCACATTTATCATTTATCACGCAGCTACTCAAGAATTAAAAACCAACAAAACAATGATTTATTGGTTAATTATTATTAAAAAGCAGGAGGCCTGTACATCACACAGGGCTCTCCTGGAGACATCTTACAAACACTTTCTGATTTCAAAATAAAGATTTCCTTTTTTATTTGTTCAGCCCAGCTGAATATTAGCAACAACAATCATTAGTTTTTGAAAATGCCCAGTGCTTCCTGATGCAATCACATGAACTTAGTTATGAAAAAAATAGATATCTATGTACATTATATAAACATATATATATATATATATATATAACATATAAATTAAAAGCAAGAAGAGGCTATTCATAGAGAAAGCTGCAGCACTTTCTAGGGAAAAGTGTTCTTCCTTTCTAGACACATATGTACTCAATCAGCTGGAGAAGAGTAAAATCTGTGGCTATTGAGCCTTGCTCTCTGGAATGATGTGAAATCCATAATGATCTCAGCTTTACTATTGCCAATTTTCTGCCTGTTAAACAGGAACATTTACTGGTACAGTCAGTGGCTGGATGGGAAGCTACACGTCCACCTGGCTTTGCAAAGTGGCTCTCAGGCTTATCAGCATTCCTATGTTGTGGTAGAACAGTGTCAGAACAGCGTCCCAGTTTCCCGCACATAGTTGACCACAGTGTTCACCTTCAATCAGCAAATTATTTGATGTCTTGGGAATGGCCTTCCAGGAATAGCCAAGAACAGTCTGTTCCTTATGCCTCAATGAACTTTGTGCACGGTCTTAGACAGCCAAAGGCATTGTAATCCTAATTCAGAGTTGGCAGCTGCCGAAGTCCAATTGCAACAAAATAATAATGGTTCACAATAACCTACTTGAGCCAAAATATCAGCTGTAATTTCTTGAACTCCCAGCTGGGGGCCAGCATATACACTTGCCCCATGGAGAGCTAGAGTTTAACACACTGCTTGAGATAGCAGTTTAATGGTTCTGGGCCCGTGACAATCCATTGTCCTCAGAGGTGGGCCTCCAGGTAAGAGTGGGCCATGTTCAAGTCCACATGAGGCTCTTGTAGCTCTTTAGGTCTGGTCTTGCACCTCTTCCTCCTTCCAACCACTGGAGTTTTTCCCAAACTTGTACACAAGTCTCCGGCCATCCACACGTTCCAAAATTTCCCGTTTGTAGTAATACCTGAGGAAAGAGATAGTAAGGGCTTTATGAAAAAGAGCCCCAAGGATACCCCCTCCCCACAAAAAAAATCAAGGCCAGAATCTTTAAAATATTTAATGGTAGATGTACATTTGAGTCAGGTTTCCCTAATCCAAATACTTGGACTTTATTATTACAGGAACTGTAATTTTTGGTGACCAGAAGCCATACTTTTTTTTCCTTACTTTTGGGGTGGGGAGGGGAGTGACTGAGGCACTGCTATAATTACACCACCAGAGAACATGGGGCCTGGATTTCTGTCCCTTTTCCCTCTTCTCAGAAAGTATGGATTATTTTAAAAAATGGTAATAGATGTGCTCAGCCCATCTAAGGCTTAACAGATGTAGCTTTCCACCCCATTTTGAGGGCATAAACAGCTGTAGCCCTAAAAAAGGAAGTCTCACTGCAACAGCATCTGCTCAGATGTTTACCCCTGTTGTCTCTTTATTCTATCCCCTTACTAAGAATTGCAGTCACTTGTCAATTTTGTTAATGTTTTTTCTCAAGCAGACCATATTATTTTTGTAGGCCTTAAAGTTAATGTGCTATTTATCATTGAGTTTTAAGAATTTGCTGCCTTTTAATTTCTTGTGACTCTGTTTTAATTGTATTTTAATATAATTAATATGTCCTTTGCAGAGGGCCATGACATTTTTTTAAATTATGAAGATTATTAGTCAGTATAAAAAAATAACGATAGATACCTCATGGCACGGCTGAGTTTCTCATAGGTCATGCTACTATTTTTTTTCTTTTGTCCCCAGAGCTGGGCTACAGCCTCTGATCTCAGGAACTTGAAAATGCCTTCTCGACGGTCTTCCCACTTCAGCAAACCCTCATTCAGCTCAGGATGAATTAGGATGTCCCGGATGAATTCCCACAGGTGGATCCCTCTTGGTGCTGGTTATGAAAAAGAGAACAAGACAGGCAAATCATTTATCTGTCCAAATGGCACCACAAGCAGGAAAGGTTTCCAAACTGGGCATAAAATATTTTCCATTGCAGGGGTATGGCATCATCATATAAGGAAATGAACTGTGTGTCTGAGCAACTTCTATATCTCCAAGGAGACAGAAAATAATCAGATAACTGAGATGCCTTCAATAAGTTTGGAAGACAAACGCAAAGTGACATAATTCAAGCATTATGCAGTTGGTCAATGTTTAAATTCCCTGTTCCATTGTGGCATACCTGGCAGGGATACAGTCACCAGTAGAATTACTATGCCTCTGCATCTATCCCAATGGATCAAATGTGCGAGCTGCCTAATGACTTGAAGTTAACAGGCCAGCATATGCAAGTCAAGCAGTTGTATAGGATAGCAAGATCTGTAAACGTCATCCCCTTATGGCACCAAACAGCATGTAATCTGAACAGCGCTGCAGGAAATGCTTGGGCAAATTTGGATTGTATTCACTAGCCAGATATCATGGACATCCTGCCCATATACTGTATGATATCCACTTACAGTGTTTGTTCTTTTTGGACTCCAGGCAGTCTCTGCTGTCCTTACTGATCTTCCTTGGTCGTCCCCTTTTCCTTTTCTTGAGATCTTCTTTCTTATATTCTGGACAGTGCCATATAGGAAAAAAAATAAGATGCACTTGAACTTTTTGCTCCAATACTCTACATTCCTACAACTATCATACAACTATTCACCTCTGTTGGTATCATATGTGAACTTGAAAGTTCAAGCACGTTCCCTAGAAGAGAGTATGGCAATTCAGAGCCAGAATCTGACAGATCAGGTCCTGATCCCTTACTCCATATGCCAGGAACTATAACATCCTGGCCAACTGGTTTGTTTATCCTTGGGTAAACAGAATGTGTACATTTATGCACAGCCAAAATTTCAGCTACAATGTAAACAGAGCTTATCTCTAGACAGGAGCATGGGGGGAAGTGTCTAAAAAGTCAAGATGATGGCCACACATTAAAAAGGGACAGGGCTTTGATCATACAGTCACAGCCACCATCTGTTTCTAGAGCAACATTCTCCATCCTGATATTCTAAGAATGTGGGAGAAGTCTCACTAGCAAGCAGGGTTCCCATTATTCTATATTTTTAACTGCCAGGAAACAGTTTGGTTAAGTTTTGTGCTGTTTTTTAAAATTCTACTTTACATTTCTTTAAAATGAAGTTGCAGTGGAATTCTTCAAAATCAGAAAACACTACATCAGCTTCTAGATCAGTTGCTCTCCTACTCTGGCTATGCTATGAGAACAACTAGATAGCAATTATATGTAACTTTCTCTTAAAATAGAAATCTTCCATAAAAAGCTGCAGTCTTGGCTGTTTCACTGGTTAAAAATGAACAAACTATTTGTTTTTTCTTTTTAGGCCAGTTTCCCATTTAAAATTAAACCACCATTCTCCATCCAAATGGGGCAAGATATGGGCCTCCATATTGTTTTTCTCCAAAGAAAGAAAGTCACCTGTGCCTCATTCTGAGTATGAAAACAAAACTAAACAAGTAGTCAGCCCTTATTCACATCCTTAGAACTGCAGCCTCCTATGACCACTTTTTATTTTAAAAGAAAGGGAGTGAGGGTAGGAGAAAAATACAGAGAAGTTATATATAGTTGCACTAATTTGAAGTGCAGAACAATCAGTGTGCCTTGGTTTGGGTTTTCTAAGTCAATTCTATCTATGTATGTGACAACTTATTACATTGCTTCTGACCCTTCCTACCTTTAGCAGTGTTATTGGCATTTGACTTGGTCTCCTCGTTGTACCCTAGTAGTCATTTCCCCAGACTATCTTGACAAAACTGCTATAGACTAGGTGAGAGGAGTTTGTATTTGCAGAGAACAAAACTGGAATATTCAGAATTTGATTTTGATTTTAAATGCTGGTGCTCATGCTTGTAGGAATTCCAATTTATTTGGAAACCTTTTTTTCATATCTAAATATAGCAACTAACTAGCAGGGCATGCCACAGTATATAAACAGAGAGCAAACCCCATTCCATTCTAGCACTGAAGATGTTACCTAGCCAGGTAACGAAACATTTGCAAGAAAACAACCAAGCTCAGAGAAACCCAAGGACTCCACAGTTCAACCCTGTTCAACACATATTCACTTCTATTGGTAAATATAGAAAAGTTATGTTATTTCTGTTTACACAGTGATGAAGGAATAGACTCTGCATATGCATAGATTGCTCTGTTACTTTGCTCTGGGACTCAGCTCTAACATTAACATATTCTAGAATTAAGCTGTTGGAAATGTATGATTCTATTCTAATTTTTTTCCCTTCAGGTTTTCTTGTTTTTATTCGTTTTTATGCCTTCTTCTAATTTCTACTCTTCCTGTTCATAGATTTAGGAATGTTTTGTCTTCCTCCTCGTTAGTTTGTCTTTGAAGATGCAAGTCATTCCACTGGCAAAACAACTAGCAGCAAAAGCATTTAAGCAAGCATATCCAAAATCCTACTGATCAGCCTGAGTCATAACTCACCGTCAGAAAAGTTGCAGTGCTTTATGTCTATGGGATCAAGATCTAGGTCGCTTCCACCGGAGTCCTGAGACTGAGGGCTCTGAGACATTGTCCCTGAGGAGAAAGGAAAGGAAATTAAAATCTCTGCTCTGGATACTGCTCTGGATCAAGCATGATTTATCAGATGTCCTCTCTTAAGAGAAGGTGGGCACTGCCCTGGAACCTGAAGATTGATTGATTGATTGATTGATTGATTGATTGATTGATTGATTTATTTATTTATATTGTGCTCTCATTCTACTTCTAGGACTTAGATGTTTTTGACATGGTCAAATATTTCCTCCCAAAATAAAGAAAACTTTTAACAGATTGTAATCTGTTCATGTGAGTGAATTCGATGGGAAGTTGAATCTATTAGGGCCAATGGACTTCTTGTGGTAGCTAAGCTAGAATGTGCATGAGGCAAAAGACATCAGCAATTAAGGGAACATACAGTACCTGCTAGAGACGCAGAGCTGTCTGGTGACATGGCTCCAGAGATGTAGCCAAGATCGGGCTGTGAAAAAAGGCTTGCTAACTTCATCTCATCCAGATAGTCCTGACTGCATGAGTTCCCCAATTCTAGAAAAAAACAAAAAAAGAGAAATTGAGGATTAAGCACACTCACAAAAGCAAATGTAAACAACAGGGAACCATCACAAGACAGAGCAGCCATTCTTCATTGTCTCACCTAAAGGACTGGATTCCAGAAGGGCCTCCTGTGATGCATCTTCAGTCCTCAGCACTGACATGATCCAGCCAAGTTCATCTGGGACAGATGCTACAGGGGTGAGGGAAAGAAAAATATGTTATTTCTGCATTATAAGACCAAGTGCTTCTCCCTTGTTCATTCAGAGATAAACTAAAAGCTGCAGTGTCTTTCTTATAGGGAAATTTAATAAAATAGGGACAGTGTTTTTCTGAAAATTTAGATATGCCTCTGATTAATCAGGGATAGGAACCAGGCATTTTTAAATTGCTCTCATAAATAGAGATGACTAGTCTCTATGATGCTTTCCAGACTGTTTCCCTTTTCATTGTCTGTGATCTGTTGCCTTTGCAGTAATACAACATGCTGTCACTTCATTTAGCAGCTGAAGTGTCCCCCTCTCCTGTGATGAAGATGAAGATGATGAAAAAGGTTTCATTGTATAAACTTGGAGATGGGAGTGAGGGCAAGCGAATGTTAGAAGACACCAGGGTGAAGCCAATAAGAAAAGGTAGCAATTGCTACTGGTCTAGAGTAAATTCCCAGTCCCTTCTCTCCCTAAAGAGCACCTTGCTTCAGTGAAATAGGCTGGGTTCATACAGGATACTAATCCATAGTGAGATCTGCTATGGTTTGTAAATAATGGTTTATGGCTTAGCGAGATGTTCAGTTGGCTGTTATTCAAGAAGCTATCATTCAGCAAACCTTAGTTTAGTGTGAGGTGTGGACCTTGTCATTTTCTCAAGTTTTGCATTTCTGCCTCAAAGGGTGGGGTGTACAGGGGAGGAATCCCAATGAATTTCTGCCTTGAGAGGAGAGGGGGGTGCCAACACGTACCAATCTCATGCAAGCGGTCATACAGCTCATCACCAAGGGGCCCAAAGATAAGTCCCAGCTGATCCCGTGTGTACTGGCAAAGGGTGTAGCCATCCATGTTGCAGCAGGAGAAATCTATGGCACTGGCATCATACTTGTTCTTCTCCACATGATAACTGATCCACTCCAGCACCTGAGACCTGCTCCAGCAATGAGGCATCTCGCCATACCATGTTGGTTTGCCTGCAGAATGGTAGAAGAAAGAGGCAAGAGGAGGGGGGGGGGAGAAGAGTGGGCTTAGTTGAGCAGGTGATTGCTTTGCTAGTGCCCGCCCAGCCCCTGGAACACTGCTGCCTGAGCTGCACAGGGTGCGGCCAGTTCATTTACGCACAGGATTTATCTTGCTTAGTCACTGTGGTTAACACGTACACCTGTCACCTGTTCCCTTATCTTTGCACATGCCCCTCCCAGCCAGGATGAGGTCATTTAGGGCAGCAGCTTCTCAGCTCCCTGTGCAGCCAGCCATGCCTCCATTAGAATACTGTATGTGATCAACTGCCACAATATCGGTGGCGCTGTTCAGGGCTCCAATAGCCCTTGGTCCATAGAAGGCCATGTACATAGCTTTTCACTGGAAGGGAAGACAGACTAGAAAAATTACAACTGGCCTTTTGGCTCTGCAAGGTTTTACGCCAGCCTTCCCCAACCTGTTGCCCTTCAGTTCATCATCATAATTTGTACAGAACATGACAAATGTTCAAAGCATTTCAGAGGCATTAACCTAGCATTGGTTAGGGAGCTTATTCAAGTTCCCCAAGTAAAGGGTAGAGAGAACTGCTTTGTATTGAAATCCATCTGCTGTGGGAATTTAGACCTCCAAGGCCAGTAAACCAGAGTTCCAAAATCCATTCTGGGTATGAGATGTCCTGTTTTCTCTTTTATTCAATTGCCCAGTCTCCTTGCACCATCAGATTGTGGACAGCTACCTGTTGTCTCAGTTGCCGTGCTTGTATTGCTCAGAACAAGAGACAGGCTGTCGTCTTCAACAAGGTGGGTTAGCAGATCAGGGTCTGGTGGGGCCTCTTCTGGCTGGTACATGGCACTGATATAATTGGAGATGAGGTTGCTGATTTCACAGGATCCTGCCATGGAATTTTCTGTCGGAAGATAGAAACTGTTAGGTTTGGACGGAAATTGACAGCAGAATGAGCAAGCTGCTTTGATTGTGTTTTTGCCACTGTGGGGTGGGGGTGGGGGTGGGGGTGGGAGTTGATGGGTTTTTTATATTGAGGATTTTTACTCTGTAAGCCACATGGAGTCACTGTATGTGAGTTGGGCGGCTATATACATTTGGAAAGAAAGAAAGAGAGAGAGAGAGAAAGAAAAGAAGAGAAGAGAAGAGAAGAGAAGAGAAGAGAAGAGAAGAGAAGAGAAGAGAAGAGAAAAGAAAAAAGAAAAGAAAAGAAAAGAAAAGAAAAGAAAAGAAAAGAAAAGAAAAGAAAAGAAAAGAAAAGGGCCATTGATCACATGCAGTTTTTTTCTTCTTTAACATTTTGCATATATTTGTTTTGCAATAGTAACTCCTGATTCCTAGTTGCTCTTCATATTTTCTGCAGTATTTCAAGTCCTTGCACAGTCTCATCCGAACTAGTACCCTCTAGGTAAGATTGACCACAATGCCCATCATATTCCATTCCAACTGAGTAGAACTGTAATCAGGCAATTTTAGAAATCACCAAGTAGGGAACGGCTACTGTAATGGGTGGGATCTTCCCATGAATATCCAAGGGGAAGCCTTCCCACAGAAGGACAATGTTCTAGACAAAGAGGTCTGTCAACAAATCCAAATATATCCCAACTCTCATTTTACCAGTGTTTTAACTTTTTTGCTTGGAGAAGCCACAGAAATAACTTTATACTTCCATTTCCCATCCCACCTCCATCCCTGCTCACTAGATTTGGCTAATACAGCAACAGTGTAAAAGAGAGATGGGAAAATAATATTACTTCATTAAAAGTAATGAAGTTCTTTACTAATATGAACCTTCAGAGCCTGCATTTTTTGTGACGGAGGTGCCTCTACCTTCATTTATATGTATATGAAGGTTTAGCTCACATTCCGTTAAAAATAACCTCTAAGCTAGGTACAGGCTACAGCATGGTGCCTCTTTTGTTATCAGGCAGCGTGCATTCAACAATCCTCTTACAAAATTCAAATCATTCTCTATCTCTCTGAGAAAAGATTCTGCTTTCTCTGAAAAGAATTATTTCTTGAATTTTGGTCACCTAACTTGAAACTTTTCAGGCATTATCATTCATCACTGGCTGACCTCTCTCCCACCCTTCATCTTGCTTATAGACTTTAAGTGCTCCAGGTGAGATGGGAGCCCATCCCTATAGATCTGTAGAGAAAAACTGATATAGAAGAAAAATATAGAAGAAAATTGCCAGAGAAAACCAGCCATAACCTATCCTTCCTTTGCCAGAAAGTTGCAAATTGCTTGACAACATTACAATAAACCCCTTGATGTTTAGCTTTTCTAGATACCTCTGAACCTAACCATCAAAATATATTATGCAGCTATTCCATCATTTTTGTCACCCACCCACCCCAAAAAAGAAAAAGAAAAACCAGTGGGAAAACATAGGAGGGTTACAAGGAAAAGGTGTCAGTCTCTACCTCCTCAATACATTTCCATGAATCAGAGAGACTGATGGTAGTGTGGAAAAAAAATCCTGTCTGGAAGCATCATCTGAGTCCATAGAAACAGAAAAACTGACTGGCCAGAGCAGGGCAAAGGATCCTCTGAGCCGGCATTTAGGTTCCAACACCAGGCTGTCAGATACACCAGTAAGCTCATGAGCTGATCGTGCACTTAGTATCTTCTCTGAAGCTTGTGGGATAGGGCAGGGCTGTCTCTATATTGGCATCAAATAAAGAGCTAAATAAAATGCACTTTGGCTCTGCAACAACATCCTGAACAAAAACCGAGCTGAATACCAAGCAGACGTAGCTATTCCACATCCATCCTTCCCCTCATCCATGAAACCAAGCTACCATCTTCCTTTTGTACCTACCAGGCAGGTGCTGCAGCAGCGGTTAATCCACACAGTAGTAGGTGAAAAAGAAGCAGAGAGTGTTCAGTAGCTCCTGCTCACCTGTGCCCTGGTATTTGTGATCCCCTCCCGAGTGTAACTCAGCCCCTCCCCATAGCTGGGCCTTTATAGGGCGCCTCTCCCGTAACATGATCTCCGCCTCTAGGGAAATTCCAGGCACAGGTACTCAACTCCTGCCTAGGGAATTTGCATATGTGCCACCTGGGTCAATGCCAACCTACCTTGCCGGGAAATCTGGGCAGATAGTTTAATCATTACCAGAGGAGCCCTGGCAGGGCCTATGCCAGTTTCACCCAGGACGATGTTTTTCTACCTTTCCTATCACTTGTGTGTGTTTGCTCATCAAAGCAGTAAACCGCCCTGCTTCTCCCTCCCCTGCCAAGAATAGAACTATATAAATGGTTTCACGGGGGCAGCTGCCCCAGGTATGGTTTGAAGGTGACAGACACACCATTTATAGATCAGGAATGGCCATAGTCATAGATGAAGGTGGCTTGCAGAGCCTCATGTCTCCTGGAGTCCTTTCAGTCAAATGCTGAAGCTACAGTTTTCCCAGTGTACTAAGCAACAGTTAAGTCCTCTGGTGAGCCACTTTCTACAAGTCTGAATTCTCAGTTAGGGACACAACAACAGTTAGTGTTAAGGATGCAATTACAGATGCATTTATCTGAAGTAATTCCAATGGCTATTGATAAAACTGACTTTACGTTAGCTATATATAGGATGGGGTGTGCTTTTTACTGGAAATCATGGGATTTCAGTAAATTGTAACTAAGTCCCATTCCTTTGCTTTCAGTGGCATATGGACCCTTATCTTATTATTTAATGAGATTGCAAGTACCAATGACCCCAAGAGGACTTACTTCCTCACAACTGTTGTCAGAAGTCTCTACTGGGTTCATGCTGGCTTTCTAACCCCTGTATTACTCCCAGTATTGTTCAAGAAGAAAAAATGGGGGTAATTTCATATGGAAGAAATTTGTGCCACTGTAGGAGATAAATCAAATATCTGTGTTAAGAGGCAAAATCCAGAGATACAGGCTTGTGTCGCCAGTTATAACAGATATAAGAAGCAAACGTTAGGGCATCATCATGTACTGCAGCGTAGAGTATCCAACTAGCTGATTTTGGCTGTTCTCAAATAACTAAGCAGGGCTGGATCTCATTAGTATTTGAAGGGAAGACTGTGGAGGTAAACAAAAATGTCAGAAGAAGGCAGTCTCAAACCACTTCTACGTTATTGTCAACAAAATGATTGGACGTGTCCACCAGATATCAGGGTCAACTTGAGGGAGATTTTATTGGATTAAGCCAGCTACGCCACCGAAAATCAAATACAGGTGATGTTTGTGGGCTTCCCAGAGAGATCAGCTGATCCCCACATGGTTGGAAACAGGAAGTAGGGTTAAATGTAGGGGTATTTTTCCTGATTCAGCACAGCTCACCCCATATTATTGGTAGAGACGTAGGAGGCTGGAGAGTAGTGTGGAGTTTATTCTTTGCTCTACCACTGCCCCCTTCTGTCACCACAGGCAAGACTGCAGAATGTTTTTTTCCAAGTGACATTAGAAAGCTTTTAGCCTGCACCGCCTTATACATTCAGGCTAGGAAATGGGGGAGAGGCTTTTTGAAATTGACAAAAACACTTTCTAATCAATGTAGATTTTAAATTGACCCAACAAGTTAGAGACAGGCAAAAAACAATTAAGCATTCCTTGTGAAACAGCCACAGTTTCACTGAATTTCAGGGGATTAATTCCCTATGTACATGGGCCTGCCTCACAGCCGTATCTGATTGTGACGAGCTAGATAAATGCCTTAAGCTGGTAAGGCTTATTACTGGGCAAACTCTGCATTCACAGCAGCTACAGAACAGCTTGGTGGAAACTGAGACAGCCCACCAACTTGCCTAGCTGGCTGAGCCACTGGCAATGCACACGCCACACCCTATTGACGTCAAGTGGAGAATGTTGCTTGGCAAGAGGGTGGCCCCAATACGCCGGTGCCACTGCGCAGGCAATAGGTCAGACAGGGCAGCTCTTCCATCTGATTCCTGCATTCTTCTTAACAAAAGCGATCAGTGAAGTAGGTTCATCTCTGCTGATCCCTAGGCAGTCCCTTTGGATTAGCAAGAAGACTGCTCTACGAGGTTAAACCTCACAACTGGATCACCAGCTGGTGGTAGTTTACCTGGTGGGATCTGGAGCTTTGGCAGCTCCATAGTAAACAAACATATATCACCCAGATATTTTAATGCTATGAGAGGAAAACCTTAATCTCTTGAATTTGCACAGGTCACGATTATCAAGTCAAAGGAATCACGTGGGTGAGTGGGAGGGGTTAATGTCTTTTATACTGAATGTTAAGGGTTTCATTTTAGTTTGATTTGGGGGGAGGGAATTGGAATAATACATTGCTTATTTTACAGATGCCTGGTACCCATGTACAAATGTACTTGATAGGAGAGAGAAAGAAAAAGAAAGTAACCGAACATGTCTGGATTGTAGCCCTATCACTCTGCTCTCACTAAACACAACTTTTGGGGCTTCTGGGTCTTGTGAAATAGTTGGGGCCACTCATACATGAGGCAAGAGAAAATAGATGTAGTCAAAGCATAAACAGGACAAATCAAAACCATAATTCTTCTTAAAATCCATCCATTTTTTTCATAAATTGATTCCATCCCCACATTAATCCTCTTCCTTTTTTATCCAGAGTAAACAATTAAATTTTAATGTTAATAGCTCTACTAAGAATGCAGGCTGAATGCCATACAAAAAGCTGTGAGGCTATGCATGGTTCCTGGGTTACAAGTTATACACTAGAGCTGTCTGCTTGGGGGGTGGGGGGGAGTCAACATGGCGACCTTGATTATGGGTTGCAGCTGCAATCTTGACTTTTTTAAAAAAAAACTCCCCACTGTGGACACCCTTTTTGTGCATTGTGCTATATATATTTACTGAATTCACTGAACGTTAGGCTTATTTTAGAGTGGTTATATAAAATATTGCTTTGTTACTTGGAAAAATGGGCTAAAGATACCAGTTCTAAGTAAATATGCTGTAGACCTATATAGGGTGTATACATATAATTTTTTTATTGCAGAGGTTTTAACATGGAGTAATTATTCATAAACAACTGTGTTAATTAAGTAAACTCAGAAAGGAATGATTTAGATAGGGCAAGGGAAATGTAGAATAAGAATCTGAGTGTATGGCTCTAATGCCGTGTTTGATTTTTCAACAATCAATCCATTATACCCCACATTAGTTCAAGACCCTAAGAGTGGTGTAGCAGATAAGGTGTTGAACTGGGACCAGGTAAATTAAACACTGTCCTTAAACATGGAGGCTCTCTGGATGACCTTGAGCCAGTTACTGCTTCTGAGTACAACCTAACCCAGTGTTGCTGTTGTGGGAAATTTGAAGGGAGTGCCATGTTTGCTAGTTTGAGTTCCTAGATAAAAGTCAGGTTAGAGGAAGCAGCAGCAGCTTTGGGCATCATGCACCTTGAGTTGAGCAGGTAGGTGGAGATGCTACTTGATATTTTGCTCGAAGCTGGAAGCAGTCATAAATACATGATTTTAAAAATGGGGTAGAAAAGTAGCCTTTGTAGTTAATCACACTACAATTATTATTTTAACAGAAGTTAACAGACTCTAAAATTGGTACATCCATGAGTTTTCTTGGAATAATAATTATCATCATCGTCATCATCATCATCATTTTTATCCCACCTTTTCACATATTTTGGTCAACTCAAGGTGGCAAACATACCTAATACTCCTGCTTCCTATTTTCCCCACAACAACAACCCTGTGAGGTGGGTTGAGCTGAGAGAGAGTGACAATAGAGAAATGGTTTGCCCTTGCTTCCTTTGGGGTGAATATTTTTCCAACTTCCCAGGCCCAGGATTTCCTATTAATCTCCTATACCAGCACTAATGAGTCTTTCCTTGCTCAGCTTGTTGGAGTTCAGCCAAGGTCAGCTAAGTTTGTCACCTGTGGTGACACTTGTACAATGTCGTATTTATACATGGAGTGTATTTTTTGAGCCCTATGTTACCATATTCTGTCATAATTCAGTGGCGTGCAAGTATCTCAGGCATCTGTTCATGTTGTTAAGAAAGATCCCTGAGTTATGGGAACGGTGCTGGCAGTGAACAGCGCCATTCCAATATGGCAGTTCCCATATTTCCCAGTTACTTCTTGCTAATTATGAGAGTTGCAGTTGAAGTTAATCTGGAGATTGGAAAGGGTGGTTTGGAGACAAAGGCTGTGCATGTTTTAAGCATGATTAGGATAAAATGCTTCAGACCTCACACAAGTGCAGGACCTCACTGTTACCTAGTTCATTAGGAGGACTGGTTGATTATGTACCATCAAGTTGGTATTGACTCTTAGTGACCACATAGATAGACCTTTTTAAAGGTTATCTGTCCCAGCCTGGCTTCAGGTTTTCCCATAGTGCGTCCGCCACAGCTATAATCAAGTACATCCACCTTGCTATTAGTTGTTCTCTTCTTCTCTTTCCTTTCCATCTTTCCCAGCATTATGGCCATCTCAAGAGAGCTGGGTCTCTGCATAAAGTGTTCAAAATAGATTAATTTGAGGCTGGTCATTTGTGCCTTGAGTGAGAATTCCTTCTCAGTGAGAACACCTTTTCCTTATTTTTCCATATCTGTTTCCATCTTTGATGTCTTTACAGATTCCAATGTAATGCTGCTTCTTGTCTTTTCTAACAGCTCCCTGAAAATCTCTATTGAGTTCCTTCATGAGATATTTGTCTTTCTTGCTTTGGCTTCTCTTCTGTTCTTGGTAATTTCCACTACCTATTCTGACATCAGGATTGCTTTCTTCTGTTCCTTGGTTGTTGACAGTCTCTTTTCACATTCATCCTTAACAACTTATTTGATTTCATTCCACAGGTCCTCTGGTTCCCCATCAATGAAGTTCAGGATTTCAAAATGATTCCTGATGTGCTCCTTGAAAATGGTGGATATATGCTCAAGATCATATTGTGGAAACTGATTGGCTATGTTCTTCTGCTTTAGCTTGACTTGGAACCTTCTCATGAGCAATTTGACAGGAGCCAGAGGGCAGGCCGTTCCAGGAGAAGACGCCCCCAATGTGTTATATTGGTGGCATGTTCCAACCCTCTGGGCTCAAGCCCAGACCCTAGTCAGCAGGCCTGCAGAGGCCCAGGCTTTCGGCTGATGATGACAAATGCCAGGTCAGTCAATAATAAGGCCCCCCTTATTCACGACCTTATTGGGGAGGAGCAGGCTGACCTGGCATGCATTACTGAGACCTGGCTGACACCAGAAGGGGGCGTTGACCTTTCAGAATTGTATCCAGCAGGGTTTAAGGTTTGGCACCAGCCGAGACCCCAGGGCAGGGGTTGTGGCAGTGGTCATCTGGGAATCTCTGCTGGCCTTCAGGGGCTCTGTTCCACAAGTTGCTGGATGTGAGACCCTGTTCCTGAGGTTGGGCACATGGGATAGTTGGGAGTGTTGCTTCTGTACCAGCCTCCCTGCTGCGTAGCAACCTCCCTCCCTGAGCTGCTGGAGGCCATCCTGGGGTTGGCAGTGGAGTTCCCCAGGCTTACAGTCTTGGGGGACTTTAATCTGCCATCCCTGGGGCTGGCCTCAGAGGCAGCTCAGGAGTTCATGGCTACCATGGCAGCCATGGGCCTATCCCAGGTCATCTATGGCCCGATTCGGGACAGTGGTCACACTCCAGACATGGTTTTCTTGTCAGAGCAGTGGTAGTGTGATCTGGTGGGGGATTTGATATTATCCCCTCTGTCATGGTGAGACCACTCCCTGGTGGCCTTGAGTTTCTCCTATGCTGCCCCCCTCCACAGGGAGGTGGGACCTATTTGAACAGTCCGCTCCTGGCAACTGATGGATCCGCAAGGGTTCCAAAGGGAGCTGGGGGTTGTTCCCGAGGCCTTGCTGCATGGTCCAGTGGAGGCCCTGGCCACAGCCTGGAATAAGGAGGCAGCTGGGGCCTTGGACAGGATCGTGCCTATGCAGCCCCTCTTGGCCCATTGCCCCCGGCACTCCCTGTGGTTTGCGGAGCAGTTAAGGATGCTGAAAAGGGCCAAGAGACATCTTGAGTGCCGCTGGCAGAAAACAAAAGACAAGTCCAACTGAACACAGGATAGAGCCGCTGTTAAGGCCTACCTCATGGCAGTAAGGGTAGTGAAATGTCATTATTTCTCCGCTCTTATTGCATCCTCAGAGTGTTGCCTGGCAGCTCTGTTCAGAGTCATTTGGTTCCTCCTGGGTAGGGAGGGCTCGGAGGACTGTCTACAGGGCTGTGCAGAGGAATTTGCTGAACACCTGACAGATAAAATCATTCAGATCCATTCTCACTTGGAGGCCAAGCATGAGGCGGATCCAGTGGAGATGTCTGGGGAGCAGTCTTACCCAGTTATCTGGGAATGGTTTGATCCTTTGGCCCTGAGGAAGTGGACAGGGGCCTCGGGGCTGTTAGCGTGGCTACCTGTATTTTAGATCCCTGTCCCTCCTGGTTGGTCAAAGCCACCAAGGAGGTGACTTCAGGATGGGTACTGGTGGTGGTCAATTCATCCTTGCAGGAGGGGGTGTTCCCGAAGTCTTTTAAGGAGGATTTGGTCCACCCCCTCCTCAAGAAACCATCGCTAGATCCCACCCTTGTGGACAATTTTCGACCAGTTTCCCACCTTCCCTTTTTAGGAAAGGTAGTGGAAAAGATAGTTGTGCAGCAGCTTCAGAGGATCCTGGAGGAAACAGATTATCTGGACCCCTATCAGTCAGATTTCAGGCCCGGTTATGGGACAGAAACAGCATTGGTTGCACTCATGGATGGTCTCTGGTGGGAGCAGGATGGGGGTAGTGCATCCACCCTTGCTCTTCTTGACCTCTTGGCAGCTTTCGATACCATCGACCATGGTATCCTTTTGGGTCAGCTGCAGGAGCTGGGGCTGGGTGGCACAGTTCTGTGCTGGTCCAGCTCCTTTATCCAAGGCCGAATCGGGGTTGATAGGGAGGGAGAGGTCCAACCCATGGCCCCTACTTTGTGGGGTGCTTCAGGGTTCAAATCGCCACTCCTATTTAACATCTACATGAAACCGTTGGGTGAGATCATCCAGCACCATGGGATGAGGTATTATCAGTATGCTGATGATGCGCAATTATACATCTCCATCCCAGGCGACCTAAGTGATGCTGTGGCTACCCTTTCGTGGTGCCTGGAGGCTGTAGGGGCCTGGATCGGGGACAACAGGCTTCAACTGAACCTTGGTAAGATGGAGTGGGTATGGGGAGCCTCAAGATCTAGGAGTTTATCATCTTTGGTTCTTGATGGGGTTGCACTACCCCAGACAGACCTGGTGCGTAATCTGGGGGTCCTTCTGGACTCACGACTCCTGTTCAAAGAGCAGATGGCAGCTGTGGCTAGGAGGGCCTTTGCACAACTTCGTGTTGTGCATCAGTTACTCCCCTTCCTTGATCGGGAGGCCCTCCACATGGTCACTCATGCCCTGATCACCTCCCAGTTGGATTACTGCAATGCGCTGTACATGGGGCTACCCTTGAAGAGTATCTGGAAGCTACAGCTGGTGCAGAATGCAGCAGCGCAGACAGTTTTGAATGCCCCTGGGGGGCCCATATAACACCACTGTTACGCGAGCTGCATTGGTTGCTTCCAGGTCCAATTCAAGGTGTTGGTTATCACCTTTAAAGCCCTTCATGGCACAGGACCAGGTTATCTGAGGAGCTGTCTCTCCCCTGTTATATTGACCCACCCCACTCAGTCCAGCAGAAGGTGCATGTTGTAGACTCCACCAGTCAAGGAATTTTGACTGGTGGGATCTAGGTAGAGGGCCTTTTCTGCCATGGCCCCTGCTCTGTGGAACAACCTACCACCTAAAGTGCGGTGTGCCTCCACTCTTATGGCCTTCAGGAAGAGTGTGAAATCTTGGCTATGCCAGATGGCCTGGGGGCTGGATGGGGGCTCACACCTGTGGGAGTAGCTTGTGGGATAATTGATTTTACTTCCCCGTCATGTTGAATGTTTTTAGTTTTTACATATAGGGCTTGTTTTTGTAGTTTGACTTTTTAATTAATTAATTAATTAATTTTAATTAATTTTAATTAATTAATTGGGTATTTATTTTTTAACTGTTTGTGGGTTTTGCTTTCATTGTGAGCCACCCAGAGTCACCTGCATACAAATTTTATAAATAAATAAATAAATTTGTGATCTGGTGATGTCCATTCATATAAGCATAATTTTAGTTGTTTGAATATTGTGTTAGTAATGAAGAAACCTTTGGATTTGCAGAAACTGTTCTGTCTCCTGCTTCATTTCTACTTTCTACGCCATGCAATCCAACGATGCTTTCTTCCATACTATTTATGAATTTGGCATTCCAGTCTCTATCCACAAGCAACACATCTTGCTTGTGTGTTCTGTCAATTTCAGACTGAACTTGACCATAACACTTGTCAACTTCCTCTTCCTCTGCATAAGTGATTAGAGCATAAATTTGGATAACCATATTAAAGGGTTGACTGCAAAGTCTAATTTATATTATTTGGTCATTGACTGCATTGTACCAAAAGTACCGCCTTTACTATATTGTTCCTGAGTATGAAAGCATGCTGTTCCTTCTTTGTTTTCATGTCCTGAGTAGGAAACAGTGTGATCTTCTGACTAAAAGTGTCCAGTTGCAGCCCATCTCAATTTGCTGTTGCCTAAGATGTCAATGTGTAGTCAATTCATTTCACCTTTCACTGTGCTGAGTTTTCCCACATTGATGCTTCTTATGTTCTATGTTCCCACTGTAATTGTCTTTGCAGCTTTGCATTTTCTTTTCCCGCATGGCAAAATCAGCAACTAGATGTCCCGAAGGCTTTAATCAAGCCACATCATAAACATGATTAGTACTTTAAAAGATCCTCAGCTCTTCCTTAGTAGCATGTTGAATGCCATCCAACCTGAGGGGCCCATCACCTAGCAATACATCGTCAATCACGTTATACTGCCTATCCATGTAGTTTTCTTGGTAAAATATAGTTTACCATTGCCTTTTCCTGAGCTGTATGAAATGATGCCTTTGCCATTGTCAATAAAGTGACCATCCACCTCCAGCTCATCCCCAAAAGAGGTGCCTGCTTGCTCTAACTGGGCAGCTGGGATGACCTTCACACCTTTGGTGACCCTGCTGGAGCATTTACTCTTGGTATGCACTCCAGACATTCTTCACTCCTCCCTCCCAGGAACACCCTCCTCCTGCCATGATGAGGCAGTATAGCAGAACCTGGCGGCAGGGGGTCATTAAAGTGCCTGACTTCTTTTTTCAGGCCTATTGTTCTGTTTTAAGTTCTACAGTAACTTTAATTAGTGATTTCCTTAAAGCGATGACATCTTTTTTCAGGCTTGCTTGAAAAATGCCTGAACATGTAGGCTATTTTAAAGAGAAATGCTATGCTTCTGTTCATGCAAGGTTGAAAGTGCTTCTGAATCATTTCTGGTGTCCATAGTCCTATTACAGACAATCAGTAATCATAAAGAATTGAGATCCACAAGGCACATTTGATTTAGAGATGGCTCTGAAAACACTCTTAATATAAGTAGACAACAGAGTGATAGGTTGCTCAGTGATATGACTCAGTATAATCCAACTCTTTATGTAGAGCATCTCTCTTCATGTGGATATTTTTATTAATCCCCTAATGATTTCTATGCCAAATTAATTAAATGCATTTCATAATAAATTGTTTCCCTCTGTTCTGGACAATCATTTTAAATCACCATGAGGCTGCCCACATCCTGATCTTTGATGGTTGCTGTTTCAGAAAATAATTCTTAGTCCTGAACATGGATTGTGCTGGGAAACAGGGGCACCAGCGCAAGCACACCTGGCTTGACTACCCTTTGGTGGTTGGTCTACTTTCCAGGGACTATAACCCTTTCCACACTGGTAAACCTTGGAAGAGCCGAGTCTTTGCTGTAGTGAAAAAAGGAATAGCTGGCATCAGGGTGAGCTGTCCTGAGTCTCTTAGCTTCCCTCTGTTTTGAGTTTGGCTGGTGTTGGGGTAAAGAGAATGGCAGGGTAAGCTGCATAAATCATAACCTAGGGATAAGGCAAGGCCAGTGTTATAGGGAGAGGGTTTAAAATTGGGTTTGCCAGGCAATTCTGAAATTGTTGTAAATAACTAGCATAGAAAGATTCTGTGTTTCTCTTAAGATCAACCAGCTATGGGAGTATATGGAGAATACGGTATATAAAAACCCAGTTCTTTCCTATTTCTTATGGAGGAGAGTATATGATCTATTGCAGAAATGTATTTATCAAATTTCTATCCTGCATGCTCCCAGTCAAACTAACCAATGGCAGTTAAGAAGTTGGATTGCAAGGAAAGACAAAAGTAAAATACTATGAACCATGCTAACCAGACATGGAATAATGTATTATCTTCCATTCATTTTTAAGTATAAGGTTCTCCTTTATCAGCTGTGGCTCTAGAATCAGTTTTTGGAGTTCTATGAACTTCTGCAGAAATCCACTGCGACCTTGTCCTTTTTCAAAACAGGAACTGATTTCCTGTTGCAATTACTGTGGTTGCACTTTTTCAGATGCATAGGTGGCCCTACAAAGACATCTTTCTGCACAAATATTACATTTCTCTCTTTTAGGCTGTGAATAACAATATGAGTAATGGCACACACATCTGATTGTCCTCTCATTGCACCTTGTCAAATTTACACTCTTATGTACACTCATTGTTCAACATGGATGACCAAATTACTCTATTATATAGAACCTCTGGTCCTTCTGATGTTGCTTTACTACAGATCCTGGTATCCCTCACCTTAGTCCAAGTTGTTGGGTCTGTCAGCAGCTATACTTCAGAAACATATGGAATTTGAAATTTTGCACTTACACAACAGAACTAATTAAAACCCATGACATTAAAACCAAATAGCAATTTTTATCATGGTCGTAAATCAATAGAACCTATTTCAGAGAAAATGTTTTGTAAGCTGGGAGAATTATAATGAAATATACTTTTTTTTTCAGAAATCAAAAGTATAATATCTGCATACACACACAGCAAATTTACTTCATTTTTTTTGCTGAGGCTGCCACTGATGCTCTCAGCCTCTATGGAATTATATTGTTTTCTTGGGAAACATTTTTGCCTAGCAATCATTTCAAGTTCTGCTGTTGTTGTTCAGTTGTTAAGTCATGTCCGACTCTTCGTGACCCCATGAACCATATCACGCCAGGCCTTCCTGTCCTTCACTGCCTCCCTGAGTTTGCTCAGTTTCATGCTCATTGCTTCAGTGTAAGTTCTGCTATTGCTTCCAAATTCTCAAGTATCATCTGTTATGGGAGAATCTGCAAAGCAACATTCTAGACTCATAACACGTACCAAATATCTTATCAATCCTTGTTGATGGAGGCTTGGATGTTTTACAGGTTGGCACCAAAGTGCAATTGCAAAATCTAGCAATATATTTATTCTGTACACTTAATAGTTCCACAGAACACAGAACTGATTCTCAACATTTTTTATTTACTTACATCAGTCAGATCAGAGTCAAAACAAATCATACCTGCAGACAGAACCTGAATTACCACATCAGAAGACAAGTTGCCTTTCAGCTGTGATGTGACAAGGCAGATTTGGGTCACTTGTGCCAGAATTATCCCAATCAAATGAGAGTGCACAGGTCAAAACCAGGACGATGGACCGGGCATCCTATGTGCTCCCCTACTTCAGGTTCTTGCTTTGATTAATCATTTTTTGGGTGTGAGTATCTAGAGTTAGCATGCTTTCTGGCTTATTATCACCTAATTTAAATATCCGGATTCTTATTTTTGTCTGACATATCACAGAATCTGCTGCTCTGGATGCATTTCTGTATTACCAGAAATCAGCCCTACATCACTCTCTCATTGCTGCTTACATAAACATATTAAAAGAGCTAGTAATTAATTGGTGAAGCCCTATACTGGCTTTTTGCCATGTATTTTATACGATTGCCTCTACTATTATATATGGTAAATCATCATCCTTTCATCACAATCGTCATGCTAGAATGATCTTTACTATTTCATAATGCCCTTGGTGAGTCTTGCAAGAAACATAGTTGTGAAATACACTGAAATGCACCCAGTTTTGTTCCAATAGCCCCATTTGTATCGCTTTTGTTTTTTATTTTTTAGAGGTCTAGGTTTTCTGTCCTCAAAATTTACTTATAGGCAATATTTAAGGACCTGAGGACTTGAGGATTTAAGAAGGCAGATATTTTCACTGGGGCCAGTAAATTTCAAATGTCTACATGTCAAAAGTCGATTTCTGAGGGACATGATGAACTCTGTCGTGCATGTCATTGACTACTGTACGGGCAGATTAAAGAACAAAGGGGTAGATGATCCTTGTCCCTAAAGTCTGAAATCTTTAGCATTTAAATTTCGATGATGTGGAACTGACCAAAAATACTACTCCCACTTCAATTTTCTATATTAGTCTTCAGTCTGACCAAAAAAAACAGTCTCCCTCTGAAAGCATCTACTGCCACCTTCTGTACAATACGGAAAAAAACAGGAAATATCCATTTTGTATGCCCACACATTGAACAGAACGCTGGGTACATCAATGCCCATTTTTAACCATTTTCAGCATGACTGGAAGTCCTCAGGTCCTGGAAACACAGACACACACAGAGGTTGCATTCACGCATTACACTAAGGTATAATGGGTTTTGGTACTGTGAACCAAGCCACTACAATTTATGAAAAATGTTCTGTAGTTTAGCCCAATGGGAGAACCCAGCCAATACAGCCTTCTCAATAAGCTATAATTAAAGCAAAATACAATGTGTGCACCTAGCCAAGGTTTTTTTTCCTATCCACATGTGTGCATGCACATGCACGCGCGTGCACGCACACATACACACACACAAACACACTGAGCAAACAACCTTTCAAAAACCTCGAAGATTTTGCTGCCTGAGAAAGCACATATCATAGTAGCCAAGCCAGCCAAGTATTTCTGGTACATGGATGTTGGGGCGGGCGGGGGGAACCTATCCCCAAATAAGTTTTTCCCTGTTTGGCAGTAAAAATACAATATTGACAAATCAAATAACAATTTGCTGCCCTTTAATGATACCTCCAGTCTGCTGCCAAGGCAGCCTCGAGTAGTAGGGATGCCCTGAGAGATAACAGTCATGTGAAGGGGTAGCATACTAATCATAAACAAATATTGAACCAATGCATAGATGGCTCCGCTCCCTGGCAGCTTAATGTCAGGATAATGATTGTTCACAGCTGCCTTGAAACAGAGGTTTCAGCATTCATGGTTAAGGAATGAGGTTTGGATGTGACTGTTTCTTCTTACCCGGGAATCTGTCTGCTTCTCCCCCAGGAGTTCTCGCTGCTTCCATTTTGTCTGCCAACGGCTGCAGCTGGCAGATGGCGTCTGACCCTTTTCAAGAAAAACCTCTTAATAAGCTTCAAGGAACTAAAATGAACAGAAACCACGGCTGCTCCTAGGGAATTAGTTCAGGCCTTGCTCAGTCGCACAAGGGAGGTAATTTCCTGCCTCACCCCACAGGTAGTTGTGGTTGCAGCTACGAAAGAGCGGCAGAAACGAGAGGAAAACCGCAAGAGGCAAATGGCCTGCCCACCATGTGGTCACCAGCTCATGGCAGAGCTGGGGTGGAGCAAGTGGTAGTGAGGAAGGAAGCAGGCTGTGCTTGAGAGCCTAGCCCTCTAGCAGAATGTATAGTTCCTCAAGTTAAAATGGGAAATACTTGGTCCAACACGTGCAGGGCAATGAAGCAATTGGCATCAAAGCAAATGCTGAATACGCCCCTGCAAAAATATTTATTTGTTATGGGTGATGGGAAATAATTTAATTCTTCTATTTGCAGCCTTTTACACTCATTTTTTGTTTTTTGTTTTTTTTCCTTTGCCCGACTCAGACACCTTCCAGATGAGTTGGGCTGAAACTCCCACTATTCGTAGCCAGCAGGTCTGTGGTGACAGGGGTTGTGTTCCAGCCTTTTGGAGGACATGAGTTTGCTCTTTGGTAGTTGATGTATTCTTTTTAAAGCATGCTAATTGATATTAGATAAAAACATCAATATCTACATATCATAAAGGAAGGCAATAATAGTTAAAAATTATGGATTGAATTCCTTAGTTAAATGCAGACTGAAAACAATTACGATCCACATAGGCCCTGACTCCACTTGGACTGAACTGCAGCACAATCATGTGCTGACAGCATGTATTATGCCCTTGGCCCCACATCTTCACAAATATTAAAGCATTATTTTCCCCCTTATTCCACCAGTATCCTATGGCAGCCTCAAGGTATCCTAAATCTGTTTGGCTTCCTGCCCATCACTTTGGAGAAGAGTCGGGGGACTTGCAGTGAACAGGGACTGCAATGAGAGGACTTCTGGGGAAGAAGTGGCGAACTGAAGACGGCTCCACGAAAAGTGGAGCTGATGACCGCAGCAGAATGAAGAGCCGGTGAGTAGACTGGCCCTTTGTAATTCCTCTCCAGACAAGGGGAGGACTTGAGATTGCCACAAGTGCTCCAAACAGTTGTGCCTCCAGAGGGTTGAGAGCTCTGGGAGAGGGAATAGCCATCTTTTTGCTCAAATTGCAGGTTAGGGTTAGCCTAGCCCTAACCCTTTGAAAGGACACTAAGTTCACATACTTCCTTTTCTAATCACTTTTGGAAATCGCTTGTTAACTGCTTTTCAGCTATTAGGAACCTTTGGATTGACAAGTTTTACAACACCCAGTGAGTTTCCTTCAATCCTTAGCAAAAGAAGATTTAAATACAAGTTTAAGGACTTACTTATTTTTTTCTGGAATAAACAGCAAAGGGTGATTAAAACTTTGATTTTAGAAAGTTACAGACCAAGTGTCCAGATAAATTTGAAATAAGAATTGGGAATTAATTATAAAGAATCCTTCTCCTGGGAAAATGCTTTTGTTTTGAAATCTTTTTTTAAAAAATAAGACTTTAAAAACTGGACACTAGAGGGAACTAGAAGGAACTAAAGATTACAATTAAAACAGTAGATCACTTAAATTTGACTTACTACTACAGAATGGAGCAAAATATTTTAACATAGGACCTAGTGAAGAATATTTTTGAACAATGGACCCAGAAATTAATTGTAAAAGTGACTGCCTCTATAGATAGACTGGGCTTAAAAGATTCTATACAGGTGAAACTCAAAAAAATTAGAATATCGTGCAAATGTTCATTTATGTCAGTATGGCAACTCAAAAGGTGAAACCAATATATGAGATAGACGCATTACATGCAAAGTGAGATATGTCAAGCCTTACTTTGGTATAATTGTGATGATTATGACGTACAGCTTATGAAAACCCCAAATTCACAATCTCAGAAAATTAGAATAGTGTGAAAAGGTTCAATATTCTAGGCTCAAAGTGTCCCAGTCTAATCATCTAATGAATCCATAACACCTGCAAAGGGTTCCTGAGCCTTTAAAGTTCAGTAGGAATCACAAGCATGGGAAAGACTGCTGACCTGACAGTTGTGCAGAAAACCATCATTGACACCCTCCATAAGGAGGGAAAGCCCCAAAAGGTAATTGCAAAAGAAGTTGGATGTTCCCAAAGTGCTGTATCAAAGCACATCAATAGAAGGTTATGTGGAAGGGAAAAGTGGTAGAAAAAGGTGCACAAGCAGCAGGGATGACCGCAGCCTGGAGAGGATTGTCAGGAAAAGGCCATTCAAAAGTGTTGGGGACTTTCACAAGGAGTGGACTGAGGCTGGAGTTAGTGCATCAAGAGCCACCACACACAGACGGATCCTGGACATGGGCTTCAAATGTCGTATTCCTCTTGTCAAGCCGCTCCTGAACAACAAACAACGTCAGAAGCATCTTACCTGGGCTACAGAACAAAAGAACTGGTTTGTTGCCCAGTGGTCCAAAGTCCTCTTTTCTGATGAGAGCAACTTTTGCATCTCATCTGGGAACCAAGGACCCAGAGTCTGGAGGAAGAATGGAGAGGCACACAATGCATGATGCTTGAAGTCCAGTGTGAAGTTTCCACAGTCTGTGTTGATTTGGGGAGCCATGTCATCTGCCGGTGTTGGTCCACTGTACTTCATTAAGTCCAGGGTCAACGCAGCCATCTACCAGGAGATTTTGGAGCACTTCATGCTTCCTTCCACAGACAAGCTTTATGGGGATGCTGACTTCATTTTCCAGCAGGACTGGCACCTGCCCACACTGTCAAAAGTACCAAAACCTGGTTCAATGACCATGGGATTACTGTGCTTGATTGGCCAGCAAACTCGCCTGACCTGAACCCCATAGAGAATCTATGGGGCATTGCCAAGAGAAAGATGAGGGACATGAGACCGAACAATGCAGCGGAGCTGAAGGCCGCTATTGAAGCATCCTGGTCTTCCATAACACCTCAGCAGTGCCACAGGCTGATAGCATCCATGCCACGCCGCATTGCGGCAGTCATTGCTGCAAAAGGGGCCCAAACCAAGTAGTGAGTACATATGCATGCTTATACTTTGCAGAGGTCCGATATTGTTCTATTTCCAATCCTTGTGTTATTGATGTCATGTAATATTCTAATTTTCTGAGATTGTGAATTTGGGGTTTTCATAAGCTGTACGCCATAATCATCACAATTATACCAAAGTAAGGCTTGACATATCTCGCTTTGCATGTAATGCGTCTATCTCATATATTGGTTTCACCTTTTGAGTTGCCATACTGACATAAATGAACATTTGCACGATATTCTAATTTTTCGAGTTTCACCTGTAGAAGAGGAACAAGTTTTACCTGACAAGATTGAGACTGATTTGAAAGTGGATTTAAAAATGACAGGCTACAAGAATGGCATGGAAAAAGATGTTACACTAGACATACATACACTGGACATACAAAAGAAATTGGCTGATGTCTTAAAAGGGATATACAAATAACAAACCAAGAGAGTGACCTGGATAATTTTCCTATATTGGATTTACAAAAGAGGCTTGTTAAAGCTTTGAAGAATTTTGTGAGAAAGGACAAAGAAAAAATGAAAAAAATCAAGTTCTATGACATTATTTCAAAGGGACTAAAGATCAAGAGTTAGAAGTAAAAGGAAGGAATATAAAGTTGGTTTACTTGATCAAGGTTAAAATAGATATGTTGTTATCTCTGGTAACCCTTAATGAACCTTTGCTTTTGCAGGACTGAAATGATGATGTTTTTAAGGATTTGTTTATAGATAAGAGATGGGATATGGGAAGAAGAGATCATTTGTTGCATTTTAAGAGGTGATAAGTTACTAAAATTATTTATACTTCTTGTGACGGGGGGAAGTCATTTCTTTATATATTTCTTTTCTTTTCCTTTTCTTTATTCTTATTTTTTCTTTCTTTTCCATTTTTCTGTTTTCTCTCTTTTCTATACCTTCTATTTTTTCTTTTTTTAGTTTGTATTTTTATTGTAGTAAATTGTAATCTTTAATAAAATTACTATAAAAAATAGGGACTGCAACAAGGATAGCAGATTTTACACCAGTATGATCTTCTGCCAACTCAAGGATGGGTGGTTAGCACTTGAGCTCAATAATAAGGAAAAACTCTTAAAGAAGGAATCAAATAGACATTCCCTGGCAGTTCTGGAGATTTCTTTGGTTGATCTTAGGGCTGAAAAATGCATGTGATTGCATGGAAGGTTTTTTTTTGGGGGGGGGGGGTGTTTAAAGCCAAAAAAATTGGTGGATAAGGAAAATGTTGAGGAACACACTGTGATCAGGCTTGGTAGTGTTCCTGCCTGGACAAGATGGAAAGATATCACATCAGCTTTCACTTGTCTGTACTACCTCCAATTCTCAAATCTGCTGCTTGTCTTTTTTTCATACTGTCTTTCTGCTTCTACAGGTCATTTCCTTAAAATTCCTTCTTGGCTATCTTGTGTCCATATGTACTGAACTGAAACTCCCAACACCCCATGATGCTGACTGATGGTATTCGTAGTGTGAAGTCCTTGGGGTTCTCTGAGCTTGGTTGTTTTCTTGCAAATGTTTCGTTACCCGCCTAGGTAACATCTTCAGTGCTGTTCCACAGTTCAACCCTGAACTACACATATTCTCTTCTATTGGAGTTCGTAGCACAATGCATCTGGTAAGTATCACATTAGGCTTCACTTCAATTAACTTTCTTTCAGAAGCCTATTCATTCTGCACCGCATTGTGTGGTTTACATTCCAAGCTATTTTAATGTTTGGTTCATAATCTGCTTTTCCATTCTTCCCTTTGTTTACTCCCTCACCTGTATTTTGAAAGCATGCTCTTTACCTTTCCTGCAGCAATGACCGATTTTATATTGTGAATCCACATGAAAGGATTTTCTTTCCACAAAAGATTGGAAAGAATTATATTTATTTTTAAGTTCCCCACTTATGAAAAAAGTTTTAAAAAATTATGGGGTTGGGTGAAAAAAGTAGAGAAATCATGGGGCTGGGCAAGACAAAGAACCCACTTCCACCTACTCCCAAAGCTTTGTCAACTCATGCTGACAAAATCAGAAGACAGAAGTTATCTTAATCAGTAGATCTCTGTGACTGAAGGAGGTGGGGGGAGGACAGGACTGAGGCATGAATTTAAGTCAGGGTTGGAAGGGGCCATTTAGGCTGTTCACTCCAGGACACTGTTCACATAGGAAACCAAACTAAAGCATCCATGACAGATGGTTACCCATCCTCTCTTAAACATATCCAGTGAAGGAGAGCCCACTACCTTTCTGGATACTTGCTTCTGCTGTTGAACTGTTTTTACTATTTTTTTTTCCTAGCATTCAGCTGGATTATTTCTGGTTGGCTTGAGGGTCTCAATCTTGTGTCTTTTTCAGCAAAATAGAAGGGTCTGGGTCAAATATCTCTAAAACCATACCCAGCTGGGTCTGTTTTGGGGCCTACTGTTAGCAAGAATGCCACCAGCAACTTTCCATGAGCATAAGTAAGGACTCCAGAAAAAAGGAGTCCCTGCCAACTAGAGAGTTCCTTCATATTGGTGAGAGGAGTCCCTCTGCCCAGCAGTGTAACTGATGCAAGGAGCATATATGTTATACTTGCAGCAGAAGGCAGGGAAATAAAAAACTAGGACTGATGAGGTAGTGTACAAATACTGCAAAATAAATGAATTCTTACACAACTCTAAGAAGTGAAAATCACAGATAAAAATGTATTAGAGTCCATACCAAATGGTAGCTCTTTTTAACTGAAATAAGCATGTTGCTAGCATTTTCTAATTTACTCAGAAACACACACACACACATATAGTTTTTAAATCTGTATTTTTAACATTTACAACATTTACAAAGAAAAGAAACAATGATCTTTCACCCAGCATGAGTAAACATTACCTTTGGGGAGCTTTAATCTCCTGAAATTTCCAGCATTTAATCAAAAGAAGATTGAGACTAATCCTGTATATCAGCAAAAGTTTTGAAAATAGCCTTTATTTCTTCTACCCCTTTAATCCCACAGATCACACACAGACATTCATACAAACTGGTTTGCATTTGCGGCTTTCTTCTTAGCTTTCTTCAGTCTTCAACCCTAAGATCTTTTTGACGTAGTTCCGGACGTTAACGTGGAGCTGTGAAGCAGTGGACAAAAACACCTCCGTGGCCAATACTTGAGCTGTTTCTGAGCTACTCATCATGGCCCGGTAGATGGGAAGGGTGTACTTCTGTTTTCCCTAAAATAAAACATAGAGTCACTTACTGACAAGCTAATAGCATCCTGCAATTTTAGGAAGGTAGAAATTTTTTCCAAACCCTGTTGTAAGATATACTGGTCAGCTAAATATTTCTTTTCTAGTTACAGCAGTTTTTAGTATACTGGAATAGAGCTGGACACTTAACAAAGATTTTGTATCTAGGAAACAGACAAGACTGGGACTCTGGGCTTCAAAACTTGTAACTGCGAGTGGTAAGACAACAGTCTGTTGCTGGATAGAAATAGAAAAGAGATTCTGGCAAAGCTACAGCAACTTTATCAAAAGCTGCAATCAAATGTATATCTGCTTTTGAACATATGTATAACAATAGCCCCATTTGGACATATACTGGCTAGTCCTCCAGATAAAATGGAATTCCCTATATGGTGGTGCATATCCCCAATGCAGCTGAACTAGGGCTATCTGACCTGGGCTGGAAATATCTAGACACCAGATGGCAGCACTGAGATACTGAAAATGCTAACTCCGTGAGCCAATCTACAGATAGTCCTCACTTAACAAGAGTTTGTTCAGCAACTGTTCAAAGTTACAACAGCACTGAACAAATGGTAGTTACAGCTGGTCCTTGAAGTTACGGTTGTTGCAATGCCCCCATGGGCATGTGATCAAAATTTGGGCGCTTGGCAGCCTGCTTGCATTTACAACTGCAGGGTGTGTTTCAACTCCTCCCACCTGTCATGGCCCAGGCCCAGGATTCAGACTCTGAATCTGATTCTGAAGAAGCTGCTCCAGCTGAACCTGTGGAATGTCAGCCTCAGGAGACACCAAGCAAAGAATCACATGAGGCTGATCAAAAACAGGCACCACCTGAACAGCTGGAGCAGTCAGATGAGGATGATGTAAGGCCACTCGGCCCCTGCATCTCACCAGTAGAACAGAGAGCAGAGCAGATACTTTCTATGAGGTTTCTTGCCAAGCAAGGGAGTAAATCTTTTGATTAAAGACAGCTGGCTGCAGCATGATTTAAGAGGCAGCTCTGATCCATGTTTCTCTGTTGGAATCAACTGTCTGATCTTTGGCTCTTGTGTGACATTTGGGTGTATTCTGTTCATGAAATTCTGATCTCTGGACTGGCTGACATCCCTGACCTGGTTCCCTGAACCGGATTGTGTGAGGTCCTTGACTAATGAACTCCCATCATCTTATATAGTCTTATTGCATATAGTCTTATTGCATATAGTCTTTTTATATAGAATTGTTATTAGTTAATTTTAACATGGATATTTATATTTTTATTGTTTTTACTGTTTTAGATTTTAATTGTGAGCTACCCAGTGTTGCCCTCTGGGGGAGATGGGCAGCATATAAATTTAATAAATAAATAAATAAAACAATGACTGCAACCAGGACCATCACAACTGCCATCACTAAACAGTGCGGTCACGTGATGTTTTGCCTAATGACCGTTTCACTGATTCCAGTCCCAATTAGGGTCATTAAACAAGGACTACCTGTAATAGCTGTCTGGATCTTTTCCAGCCCAGATCTGGTAGCCTTGTGAACAACATATCAAGCCTAATCCTTTTAATTTCCAACGAAGCACTGAGAAAAGCCGGCACTTCAGTGGCTGAATGCCACGTGATGAGTGTTTCTAGGAACCATCCCCATGCAGCAACATCAAGCACCAACCTGTCTGTGAAGAAAGTCTTTCACTTTATCAAACTCTGCTTCATGATTATTCTTGAGCACAATTTGGCACCAACGAAGACACAGCTCAGCATTCTGTGCTTTAGAGATCTTAGGATACAAGGTGCTCATCTTCTCAACATACCCTTAATATGAAAGGAGAATCAAGGTAAGTTTTTTCCTCAGGAGAGAAATGTCCATGGCACTCTGGACAATGACACTCTTTCAATTATTTCTTAATGGTGACAGTGCTTATCTTTTATACATATTTGGGATAGCACATGTCAGATTACCTGTTGTATATTAAGCACTCCGAGACTCCTGTTTTGTCTTATCTCAATATACTCATGCTTTCTGCATTTTCAAGTGCTCCTACTGTTTTTTCAAGCACTACAAGATTTTTGTGGTTTTAATAACTAGCACAATGACCTGTTTGAAGGCTATTTTGTTTTACTTTTACAATCACTGTCAAAGGAAAGGCAAATTCCAAGATCTTTCTGTGCCTAAAAGCCTCTCATACCCATGCAATCTCTAGTTCCTGGAACTGCCAGCTTGTATGCCACTAGATCAGCCTCCATAAAGCTTCCTTATAGAGCTGCGGTCAGTCCTTCCGTTTAGCAGAAGGTGTCTCACCATCTGGCAGAGGAGATTTCTGCAAGATATTATCTAGGAAATAGATCAGCTGATAGGTCTTCCATGCAGAGATATCTACTGCTCTAATTAGCTCCATGTCGTGGTCAGGAAATGCCCAGAGTTCTGCCAGTTTCTCAGCTGGCTTCATCAACTCCTCTCCAGGTGAAAGATCAGGAAGGTACGGGGGCCAACCAGGTGTATTCAGCCATCGGTCAAACTCAAAACCTGCCACAGGAACAAAGGGAAAGAAAAAAAAATCTGCTCATTGGAATCTGTATCAATAATTAACAAAATTGCTACTAAAGATTTCAGTAACACAGTTCAGTTTCTAAAGTACTTCACATATGTTATCCCAGTGCTTCTTCCAACTGTGCCCAAGAGGTATATTTTTTTTATTAGCACATGACAAAGAAAGTGAAAACAAATATGGTCATTCATGTTCCAGCAAGCATTCCACAATATCACCATTCGAGTTCTTCCTGTGATACTGTGTCATGAGAGAACAGCCACATTGGTTCCAACCTTCAGACAAAGCAGAACTCGATATAACTAGCACCTTCTCACCCATGAGACTGATGCAATCTCAAGTAGGAATTGAGCTGAGAGAAGTCAGAATCATCTTAGACCGAGTGGGAAAAAGAGGTTATTTAAATCCTGGCTCTGCCAGAAGGCCTGGGGGCCGGATTGGGGCTCGCATCTGTGGAGATGGCTGGTGGGGTGATGGGTTGGGGCCCCCCCCAGCATCTTGAAGGTTTTAGGGCTAAATTTTATAGGGGGGGGGGTTAGGACATTTTTAATGCATGTTTCTATTTTAATTATTTATGGATTTTAGCCATCGTTGGAGGGATTGGTGTTTTTTCCTTTTTTGTTATTGTGAGCCGCCCAGAGTCACCCATTGGGGGAGATGGGCGGCATACAAGTTTAATAATAAATAAAAAAATAAAAAAATTCAGTCAATGCCAGAAAACTCAGAACCTCAGTTAGAGAAGAAGTGGTTCCTGAGGTACTACAGAATGGTTCATCCAATGTACAATGATTCTTTCCACATAAAAAGATACCACAGGTCTGCCTTCTTCCCTGGGCTATATATGCCAGGGGCTATGCAACCTAGCAGCAGCTGGACTCCATGGACTCACATATTCACATGAATCTATGCACACCCGCTTCTGACTTACACTCGAACTGAAATTAGCAAATCCTGAAGGAGAGCCAATTGTTCCCTGAGGATTAGGCTTCTTTTAAGAATAAATGGCACATCATATTGGCCCAGACTTGCTAATGACATCTTGATGTCTTGCTGCTTTAAAATTCCAGTCTATTTTCTATGGTCTACTACAGACTAAAGATAGATTCCATAAATAAATCTGCTGATGTCTTGCCTTTGGGCAAGATACATGGTTCGTTACACAGATTCGTAATCTGTGTATTCTATTTAGGAAACATTCAAGGTAGCATTGAAAGCAAGCATGCTTAGCAGAGTGCCAACAGCTAGTTGTTTTTTAATAACAGCATCTTTGGAAAGGTGTATCTTTCCCTAGACAAGAGGCAATGGAAGTTGGTTTAACATATTCCCTACCTGCCATTTTGTTGATGCCACCTCCTTACCTGTTGCTTTATTACAAGAATAAACTTGAAGCAGAAAAAGAGAAGACCCAGCAGGCACTTAAAAGCCCCTCTTCCCTACTGCTCCCTAATTAAACATGTTCTCCCAGGCTATTTTAATTTAGAAAGAAATGGGCACTGAGGCTTTGTTTGCATGCAATGTGTACATTTCCTTAAGCGTATTCTCTTCAACCACCTTCCTCAAATGTGTAAGGTTTCAGTTCTCATAAATTCCAGCTTTGCGCAAGCACTTTTGGGAAGTTTTAAAACAAATAAACATTTGTGAGAAACAGTGAGTGGGAAAGAACAAACTTTTAAAAACAACTTGTTAACCTCTTCTTAGGGCCAAAGACATACATTACATTTATCTGATTATCTGTTCCTGCCATCAGATATCAGAAATACTTAGTATCTGGCACAATGATAATGTTCTGGACTGCAAGCCAGTTCTGGACTGCATGGCAGTAGCAGAGCACCCACAACTATACATATAATTTGCAGACATGAGGTCAGTCCTTCATGCATCATGTCTACAAATTATTCCTCTCTCCAGCCTTGGAATTGCTGCTAACAGAGCAGCAACCATCTGACCTATCACAAGAGCACTGTATATGCGTGTTCACTACATGGATCCTGCTAGTTCAGCAACATTGCCACAAAGCCTTTTTCCAGGAACCAAGGCGGGATGTTTTCCAACTGTCTTTTTATTCTAACCTGTGCTGCTGTCAGGCAGAAACTTTAAAGACAGCAGAGCCTTTGCTATTTTTAACTTATGGGAACTAGCACACAATTTCCAATAAAAATACAACCAGAGTGGGAGCAAGGGGCAAAACAGTGAAATAACTCAGTAGAATTGAGTTATTCTAGCAACTGGAGACAGGAAAACATGGAGCTAATTGATCTACAAAATGATCCAGGAGGACTCTGGGAGGAATTGCTACCTGGAGAGTGAGGAAAAACAGAAGTTTCTACTGGTCGAAGCTTTGCGGTATCGATCCTGTGATTTTTTTTTTTTTAATCTATAATGACTTTGCTGACCTGGAATGGTGTCCACCCCTTGCTTCTTCAATTCTGGGAAATATTTCAAGTAGAAGTTGAGGGCATCATCTGCTGTGATGCTCTGAAATTTGAACTCGTTCACATAAGCCTGCCACAAAGAGAAATTGGCCCGAATTATGCTAAGATCTACTGGTTCACCTCTGGCCTTTCAGTTATCAATGTCTCATAAACCTTCTTTGCATTTAAGGCTACCTTGCCTAATTCAAGTTCAGCTTACTTCGACCTCCGTGGTTTTAGCCTGAGAGCTATCAATCTCTGCTTTCAAAAAACTCCATCACCTTTTCAATTCCCTTGTAAACTTGAAAAGCCAACTTTCCATGTCATCTGGAAAACACTTACTTTATTGGCTTATCATTTCTTAAAATCAGATAACAATGAAGGCTCCCTAAGTGTTATTTATGCAGCAAACAGGAATGCCTTCCACTAGAGAAGCAGCAGAAAAATTTCCCCCCACTCCTCTAGCATCTTCAGCTTTAGTGATTTCTTGCTTCAATCTCAAGCAATGTTATTAATATTTAGAATATTCTCCCCCTAGCGGTGCAGTGGGCCCCTACCCTCCCAGTTTTCCAGAAAGCTTGCATGGGGCAATAAGAGTTTTAATCAATCCTGGGGGTGGCTAGTGCCCTGATGTCACTCCAAGTTATTCGCCAATTACATCATTCTTGGAATTTATTTATTATTTTAAAGATTATTTTTATATTGTATTTTAATTGATTTTATTTCCTCTGTAAACCACCCAGAGTTGCTTTTCAACAAGATGGGTGGTGACAAATTTGATATATGTATGTATGTGCGTATTGTAATAGCAGAATGAACTTGCTTGGAATTGTACTACCAGCAAACACTCATTTTACTGAATTGCATGATGCAACCATGCTCCAAAAGCTGTTGGTTCACTGTCAGAGGTGAATTTAGGCAGGTATGTTGGATCAGACCACAGGTCTGAGTATGCCAACATCCTCTTCACAGGTGTGTATGTTGTGTGTTTGTAAAGAGATGTTTAAGGAATTCCCACCACAGAACATAACTGCTGTAGCACTCACCTCCTATTACCCATATTCCTCAGCAGCTCATACTGAGAGGCAAACTGACCCTGGGTTTGTCGAATCTCCTTTTAAAGCCATCAAATTGGTAACCATCATTAAGACTGCAAATTTCAGTGAACGATGCCTTTTATCTCCCTTTGATAGGCCACCACTCATTGTCATAACAAAAAGAGAGAAACATTCTCCTATTCTTTTCCCCCAACATACATAATTTTCTACACTTCTTTCATGTCCCTGGCACTATAACCATGTAGCTCCAGCAAAATTTTCATCCTCTCTATTGTCCTCTCTCTTTACCTGATCTACAATATTCTAGATCAGAATCTATGGTGTGATGCAATGATCAGAACTGTACGCAGCTTTCTAAACGTGAATGCAAAGCAGCCTCCTCTAAAAATCCATAATGAGATGTGAGTAAAGCACAGACAAATTCGAGGCTAAGACACAATACCTGCAGAAAAGCATCAAATTTAGGCTGATCCCCCACAAGATGGGCAAGGTATGAGACAAAACAGTAGCCCTTTTCATAAGGAGTTTCGTTATATGTATCTTCAGGATCAACCCCTGAAAAGAATAAATATACAAACTGAAATTAGCAAAACCAATCATCTTGTTAATGTGGGAAGAGCAGCCACGCTGGAAATAATCAAATATAGAACTTCAGCATGGTAGGTGCTGAAGAATTACGTCTCATTTAACTTTCCCACAACCGATCCTCTTGGGAGTGAGATGGATAAGTGACAAAGGGCTGGCTAGCTGCTAGAAGGACCAGCCACAAAAACCTATGCTCCAGAGTTAACTGCTACGACTTCTGGGGATTCTGGGAGTTGAAGTCCACACATGTTAAAGTTGCCAAGTTTGAGAAACGCTGCTTTAGATCGATACAGACCTGGTTCGATTTGCACCCTGAGTTTGTTGAGAGGATGCTCTTCCCCAACACTGTCCATGTGCTGACGAAGCAAAGCTCTCCCTGTAGCAGCTTCCAAGGAAGTATAAGCAGCACCTGATTTTAGGGGGAATAAACAGGAGCAACTCAGGTTATGAAGTCTCTGGCAACAGCCAAGCAATAAAACGAAAACTGCCTCCTTGGTGCTCTGGAATCAACTGTCAACCACAGTCGTGAGATGGTCATCAGGAGAACAGCACCAAAGCCACAGGGACACAAGAACGCACTGCTATAAATTTGCCAGGCAAGGCAAATCCTACTGGAAATGCAATAAAAACAAAAGCACCCCACCCCCTTCTTTCAATGGCATATATTTAAGCATAAACAAATTCAGCTTGTCACTCCTCAAGGTGGAAGTCTAACAGTCCACGGGGAGCACAGTATAGTCCTTTAGGCAGCTGTATCAGATACAGTTTGATAACATTCTTCTATGTAAATGCTGGACACAGAATGTAGATATTCTGGGAGCTGCTAGCCAAACACATTTGGAGGTTGCCAGGATGAGGAAGGCTTAACTAGAGCCACCACCCTGGGCTTTGGTCATCAACCACTCACCATACAGTACTGCAGAAATCCTCCTCTGGGCATACATGGTGAAGCCCTCGTTCAGCCAGAACTCCCCCCAATGGGCATTGGTGACCAGATTTCCAAACCAGCTATGTGAGATTTCATGGATGATCACATCTGCCAGGGAACGATCGCCAGCCAACAGGCAGGGTGTCACAAAGGTGATGCAGGGGTTTTCCATCCCCCCAAATGGGAATGAGGGTGGCATAAACAGGACATCATATCTATCAAAAGTGAAAAGTGCTAGTCAGAAGACAGTCTCTTGTTAAGAGAATCGTATTCTAATACCTTATTTACAACATTGCAATGTTGAGGTTATCTCACCAATTTCAGCTAGCAGAATCCAAATTTAAAGCAAATGTATACCAGACTTCTCAGGCAATTCACCTTGCCTCAGCTCCTGCCGGTTGCACGTCATGTTCTCTTAAATGAGAAATGACTCTGCCTTTTTGAACTCCTCCTCCTTCCCCAGCCAAAGCTCCCAGTGCATTCTCTACAGATGTGCCCTGGGTTATTTGTCCAGTGTTGTTGCACTGAGCATTTTTTGCGCCAGAGCTTTACACTGAGGTAGGGCTGTGCAGAGTTTCAGATTCAGAGGCAAAATGGTGCTTTGGCATGCCTAAACTCCTTGAACGAAACACATCTTTTCCAGGAATCGTGCTGCAAATAGGTGCTATGTGAGCAATCTCTGTGCAATGCAAAGCTTCTTCCTGCCTTTGAAAAGAGGCTGACAGATGAGCCAAGAAGTCTGATTCAAGAGATGGACATACAGGGCATGCATCGTTTCCAACTTCATGTACTCTAGATGTGTGCTGGGACTACAATGCCCATGCTGGCTGAAATTCTTGCAGGTGCAGTTCCAACCCCTCTAGGGTGCACCAGGAAGAGAAGACTGCCTCACACAAAGTCAAATCACAAATCTATGTACCTCAGCATTGCCTATACTGATGATCAGGATTTCAGACTTTTTTTTTCCTAATCCTATTCGAAAATGCAGAGTTTAAACCTAACACCTCCTTCCAACAAAGCCTATATTCTATCACTCAGCTGTGGTTTCATCCTAGTGCAGATGAATTAGTTTAAAGCGGGATAGGCAGTATTTTTTCCAGCATGGACTACACAGCCCCCTCCTCCTCCTTTCAGTCTCCAAGGGTCATAGTGTCAGGCCTAGCCCAAGGAACTTCAGGAGACCATGTAGATTCAGTTCAGCAATGTTTATTAGCTACAACCTCTAGCAAGAATCTTCCCAGACTGAAACCTCAGTTCCCAAAGTCAGCCAGTCATAACAGTGTGAATTCCTCAGGGAGGTGCCAGCCTCATCCTCTTATCTCTTCCTCGCCCCTCAGGAGACGAAAGAGCATGTTTTCCTCCCTGATTTTGGCCTTCATAATTCCATTCCATCACACATAGGGAGCGTGTGAATGACATCCTAGCAGGGGGCAGGCACCACAATTCTGGGGCCCAGTGTTTTTGTTTTATTGTGCTTATTATGGGAGGGTTTTTTCCTAAAGTAAAAGAGAGATGTTAAGCCTATCTGCTACTTAATACACCTATTTTGCTAGTTACTTTGCTAGAAAAATCACTGCCATAAAATATTGGCATGTTGCTGTCAAGTTTTGGCAGGTCCAATCTCAGAATACTCTAGGACAGTGTTTCTCAACTTTGGCAACTTTAAGATGTGTGGACTTCAACTCCCAGGATTCCCTAGCCAGTATGGCTGGCTGGGGAATCCTGGGAGTTGAAGTCCACACATCTTAAAGTTGCCAGGGTTGAGAAACACTGCTCTAGGAGCTGCCCCAAAACCAGTTTGGGGGACACAGGGAGCCCCAGATTGCCTTTCTGGGTGAAAAACAGGCAAGAATATCTCTGCCTAAGTGTGTGCTTCTGTTTGGGAGGATGGATGCATTCCTGGGAATGCCTTCCTTTTTGAAACAGGTTCAGCAATGAACTGGGTACCTTTCCCATACGTATGGCCCAAAAATCTTCTCTCCGGTGGTAAGAAACTCTTCAATCACACCTTCGTATTCTTCCTTAGCAGCCTCAATCAGGCAGGGCTCAGCCCATACGTGACTCCTGGAAGAAAAGCAAAAATGACAGGGAGGTCAGCTTAAGAAGTAAGAGAATATTCCTAAGGGAGCCTAACACACGTACTGACCTTTGTGTCCACTTGGATGCCTACGGTAAGTGAAAGCATATTCTGTACTGGACAAGAAACAAGGGAGCCATTCTAGTAGGGAACAGGCCTATTTTTTAACAGTTCTCCTTTTTTACCAAAGATTTTCCACATAGAGATGCAACTAAATATAAAATGTGTCAGAAATTTCAGGGGTCAGGCAGAAAAAAGCAAAGTGCAATAGGGCTTTCTGTTTAGAAAGAGACACAGAGAACAATTATTTATTCTTCTTACATGCTGGCTGATAATATCCAGGGCCTGCTGCAAATCTCTGTTTTTACACACAGGCACTCATCACTACCCCAGTTCCCAAAGTGAGTGAAAAACAGACATGTACTGAATAAAGCTGAGGGCAAGATAGTACTGCTGTTGCCACATGGTCCTGGGGAAAGATGCGGCTGCTTTAAACAGCTGCAGTCAGGTGTTGCATTTGTGCCTCTGCAAGATTTGCAACACCTTTTCAGAATCAAATCTGAAGAACTACCCAAACCGGTTAGAGAGGTGTGGGGTAAGAAGCCATTTTGAGAGACTGGGCCAGTGGATGGAATCAGGACTTCCCTCTGTGCTCCACCACCCCTACTTGATTGCAGGAAATGCTTTCACTCAGCCATCCACCAATCCCAAGGGACGCCAGATTGCAATTCCCTTCCTAGGATTCAACGGGAGAAAACAGTGATCTTGATTATCCTTCTCCAGTGACCTTGGATTAAGACGATGGTTATCTTTGCAGCAGCCTCCTACCTTGGCCCCACTTCTGCTGAAACAATGTCCCCAACAACCAGGGCCACCAAATAGGAAGGGATAGGGTGAGGCATCTTGAAGAAGAAAGTGTTCCCCTTCTGCTTCTCCCTGGTAATTGCACTCATCACAGCAGTGAAGCCCTCAGGGACCTAGGAGAAGAACAAAGAAAAACTGGCTGAGCGGCAGAAAAGAGCATGCCCAGTCTTGCCTTGGGAAGAAGGATTAACCCCTTTCATTTTCCTCACAGTCTAGACAGAAAAAAAGGGTGAGGATTCTTTTGCTGCAAAAGGACAGAATATGCAAATACTATTCAAGACATCTATACAGTGAAATGTCATTGTGCATGTAACAAAATACATAGCAATGTGTACAATGCACAGGAGCTGACCTCCAGCAGGCCTCCATCTCTCAAAATCCAAAGTCCTCTTTTTGGAAGGGAGCTTGCAAATGAAGGTTTGAAAAGCAACAGTTATGCAAAAGGAAAGCAAAACTGTGGCACTCAGTGTTTGAATGGAGAACTGTTTGGATGCGTTCACACCTTCTTCAGGTTTTGAAGGTAAAGTTGATATCAGATTATGGTCTATATCAAGGGAGGCGCATAGTGGAGAATATCAGCACTGAAAAATAACTATCGCTCCAGTCTTGTTCGCTTGGTTTTGCCTTGTATAATCCCAGCTATTAGGACACATTCAAAGCAAAATATGGTGAAACAAACCACAGGTTAATACGATGCATGACTTCAGGCTCTGAAAGCCCTATGGATGCCACCTTGCGGGAAGAAAAGCGAGAGATGACACTTTAAAAAAATGTATAGCAATCTCTCCTGTAATTAATTCTAGGTTAAAAACATGCCTAACTGTGGAGTGTAAGCATGCTCTGCTCCTTAGGGAGCTCCTTACCTTTATAATAGCTGAATATGAACTTTTAACTGCAGGGGTGTCAAAGCAGGGGAAAACGGACCTATTCAGAACAGCCTGGCCTTGAGTGTACATGTAGGGCTTCTGTTTTCCTGCAGTCTGCTCGGGCATGAGCCAACATACCTGCCAGGAGAAAAAAACAGCCTTCCATAAGCAATGGGAAGCTCTGAACATGAGCAGAGTATGTGCTCTTAACAGCTGGAGTGTGAAATACTGGGAAGAGGAACCAGTTGAGCATAGGAAAGGCAGAGGTGTAAAGAAAGAAAGAGTCTCCCCTTTGGGGCAGTTTGATAAGAATCCAGACAGGAAATCTATAAAAGTGGGCAGACAGTCAAACTGTCAGGCTCTCTGGATGCTATTCTGGTATCTACCAACCTTTACAAAGAATAAACAGATCTTCATGAGGCCCAGCCACCCCTTTACCAAAGCAAGGATCATTTTAATATCACCCTCCACCTGATGCCAGTGGTGAGCTGAGAATTATTTGAGGAACCACTTCTTCCCAATTACTTCCACCTGTCTCATCAGGTGCAGCAGAAGAGATATGCTCCAGGTCCAATCTGCTAAGGAACTATGTTTGGTGGGTCCCAGGAGATGGGCCTTTTCTGCCGTGGTGTCTGCCCTGTGGAACATCATCCCCATCCCCCCGAGGTGAGACTGGCCCCCTCCTTGATGTCCTTTCGGAAGTCCCTTAAAACCTGGTTATGTCAACAGAGAACAGTCTCACAGAAAATGGGGAATTAATGAGGTGACTAGATTGTAGCATCTATGCTGTGCCTACACTTTTTAGTTTTTTTTTTTAATAATACTAATATTTCTGTTTTAATTTTAGAGTATTTTTGTGATTATTGTTTTTTATGGCTTTATTGTACGCCACTCAGAGTCATGTTTCTATGAGTTGGGTGGCATATAAATATGATTAATAAATAAATACATTTTCAAACATAAAGGTCAGATGAAAATTAAAATTCTTCAGACTCATCTGGGTTTAGAGGTAAGCCTTCTTCACATACCCAAATCTTTTAGCTGTGCAATCCAAATCTTCAGCTTTCCAGAGCTGATGCTGTAAATTATTTCTAATGGAATTAATCACCTGGCCTTGGGCTCACATGGTGCTCTATTTATTTCCACAAAGTATATTAATACAAATCAATATTGCAAAGGTTGGAGGTGTCAGGATTAAGAAAAACTAAGGAAAAGAGATTATTTCCCCCCTTTATTACACATGGGTTAATCTGTAATGCAACTGTAACTGATTTTTTAAAAATGAAACATTTATCAGTATGAGCTTTGCCCAAACAACAAACTTTGTTTTGTTCTTAATGTTTGCAACATTAAGGCATGTGGGTCCCAAATTACCAAATAAGTATAAATGCAGTGACTGGGGGTGGGAGGAGACATAAGAACAGAAGCAGTGCTCTACTGGATCAGACCCCTGGCCCATCTAGTCCAGCAATCTGTTCTCACAGTGGCCAACCAGCTACACAAGGAAGCCCAACAGCTTCCCAGCAGATGGCCTTCAGAAGCAGTCACACTGCCATCAAGGCTAATAGCCATTGATCCCCATGACTTCCATGAATTGGTCCAACCCTTTTTTGAAGCCAGCCAAGCTGGTAGTCAGCACATCTCATAGTAGCAAATTCCAAAGTTTAATTATGCTTTGTGTAAAGCTAGATATTTTATTTATATTTCAAATTTGTCACCGCCCATCTCACTGTGGAGTGACTCTGGGCAGTTTACAATAAAAATAGAATAAACATTAATTAAAATAAATAAATATTAATTACTTAAAATGTGCTAAAAACAAATTTCCTTTTCCAAGAGGCAGATGTTAATTAGGTGTTAATAAACTCAGGGAGCATTGTCAAGGCGCCAGCCGTTCCCATGGTCAATTGTATCTTTCCTCGCCCCACACAAGCTGGCAAAGCCAAGTCTTCATTTCCCTCTCCAAAATTGGGAGGGTAGGGGCCCACCTCACCTCTGGGGGGAGAGTATTCCATAGGGTGGGGGCAACAGCAGAGATGGCTCTCCTCCTAGGACCCGCCAGTCGACATTCTCTCACTGACAGGATCCGCAACATGCCTTCTCTGCAGGACTGGGTGGGACAGATCAATGTAATGGGGGTAAGACAGTCCCTCGGGTAACCTGGACCCATGCCATGTAGGGCTTTAAAGGTGATAACCAACACCTTGAATTGGACCCAGAAACAAACTGGAGCCCAATGCAGCTCCCGCAGCAAAGGTGTTACATGTGCCATACTTGGGGCACCCAAGATTGCCCGCGTGGCCGCATTTTGAACCAGCTGTAGCTTCCAGATACTCTTCAAGGGTAGCCCCATATAGAGTGCATTGCAATAGTCTAAACGAGAGATGACCAGGATGTGAGTGACAGACTGGAGGGACTCCTGATCCAGGAAGAGGCGTAACTGACTCACAATACGAAGTTGCACAAAGGCCCTCCTGGCCACGACTGTCACCTGCTCTTCGAACAGGAGTCATGAGTCCAGGAGGACCCCCAGATTACACACTGGGTCTGTCTGGGGCAGTGCAACCCCATTGAGAAACAAAGATGGCAAACCCCCAGATACAGAGGAGCCTCCAATCCACAGGCACTCTGTCTTACCAGGATTCAGCTGAAGCCTGTTGCTCCCTATCCAGACCCCTACAGCCTCCAGGCACCGCGAAAGGGTGGTCACAGCATCACTCAAATCACCAGGGATGGAGATGTATAATTGGGTATCATCTGCATATTGATGATACCTCATCCCATGGTGGTGGATGATCTCACCCAGTGGTTTCATATAGATGTTAAAAAGGAGCAGCAAGAGGACTGAACCCAACAGAGGGGCCGTGGGCCGGACCTCTCACTCCCAATCAACACCGATTGGTACCGACCTTAGAGGAAGGAAGTAAACCAGCACAAAACTGTGCCACCCACGCCCAACTCCCTAAGTCAGCCCAAAAGGATACCATGGTCGATGGTATTGAAAGCCGCTGAGAGGTCGAGAAGAGCAAGGATGGATGTACTACCCCCATCCCACCAGAGATCATCCCTGAGAGCGACCAATGCTGTTTCCGTCCCATATCCGGGCCTGAAACCTGACTGAAAAGGGTCCAGATAATCCGTTTCATCCAGTATCCTCTGGAGCTGCAACGCCACCACCTTCTCAACCACCTTCCCTAAAAAGGGGAGGTGGGAGACTGGATGAAAATTGTCTAGTATGGTGGGATTCAGGGATAGTTTCTTGAGGATAGATAGACAGACAGACAGAGCAAATCTCCTTTAATTCTGCGTGAATTGCATCATGTGAATGAGAGTAGAGATATGGATGCTAATTTGGTCACACATACACCACCAGGAAGTGGTCAGTTTTAGGAAACCAAATATTTTGCTTGGAGAACACAGCTTTTTATCAGCCTTTGCAAGGAAGCTTTTCTGTTGGAGGGTCCACCTCAATTCAAGCCTGCAAACCATCTTTGACCCAAACCTCTTCCAATCCCAAATCCCCAGCAGTTATTGGATTACACTACCCATCACCCCGACCCATATCCCCTGATTAATGGTATTTGGGGATTATGCCATAAACACTTATGCCATCATTTCTCATGGAGAGAAATGGCCAGCCTACACAGTCCAATCTCCTACAGCAGCCATGCACCGGGATTTTAATTTACAGAAACTTCCAAAGGCTTCGCTGGCTGGTAATTCCAGGAACTAATTCCGGGAATGTCTAAACACATCTGAAGGGCACCAGATTGGGGAAGGCATCTTTATTTTTAAAGGAACACAGTCAGTACAGATTAAGTCAGCCAACATATGGTAACTTTACACACGTCTGTGTTGTGGTCCCATTTTATTGACTGGAACTGCACTGCTCTGGGCCATCTCAATCTTTGCTTTGGAGTTTTCCCTAAATGTGATAGGAAGTACCAAGCCTGTTTTGTCCCCAGCAAAAATGGAAGCAGTGGAGGTTACAGAAGAAGAGCGCACCTGGGAAGCCTGCCTTCCACACCCACAACCTTAGCTTTTGCTGCAGCTCTAGTTCACTCCTCCTCCCCATGAGTCGGATGACATCCCCTATCATTCCCAGCCAGCTGTTGAAGGGAACTGCCAGCTGGAAAAGCATCAGGTGAGAGAGCACTGAATCAGATCAAGGGAAGGGATGGCCTCACAACAAGCTGATGATAATCCACAGAGATAAAAAGGGCAAGCAGGTTTGTGCTGCCTTGTTTGGCAAACAACCCAAATCATGCACACCATCAGGATAACGAGAAGCAAAACTTAAGGAGACGCAAAGGCATTCAGGGTCAATGGCATGACAGCACTATAGGAAGATCAAGGTATTGGTCTCCTTTGAGCTGAGCTGGACTTCTGGTGACCACCGACATCCCCGTATTATTTTTCTGGCAGCAGTACAGGAGTTGTTTGCTTTGTCTCCTCCCAAGATGACTTTGGACGCTGTTCTACTCTACAATTCTGGGATTTCTTAATGGTCCCCCATCCATGTACTAATCAGGTCTGAGCATGCTTACTTTTTTCAACACCAGCCAAAGTCAGCTAGGTGTTGCCACTTATTGTTTCATAATAGCAAGGGAGGATGGCATATTTAAGCTTAAGAATTATCCCCCAGTTTGTCTAATAAGCCGAAAACACTTATACACTAGGAATTTGAGGTGGCACTCCTGAGTGTGTGCAGAGTGCTTTCTTTCACTATGGAGCCATCATGCATCTGCTACATTGGCGACGCTATTCGATTTAAAGGGCGAAGTTGAGCCTTACTCACTGGAGAAGCGAAGGAACGGGACGAAAAGGGAGGGGCAGAACACCCACCCACTGCCAGGTCGGGCCGCCCCTCCCTCAGCCACTCACCCCGGGGCCCCCTCCGGCTTGGTAGGCGATCTCCAGCACCACCTCGTCCCCGCATGTCAGGGGTTCAGGCAGGGTGACGTGCAGCGCGGAGCCGTAACTGGCGAACGGGCGGTCTTGGAAAGAGACGGGGCGCAGCGCGCCCGGCTCTTGGCCTTTCTCCTCCCCGCGGCGGCGGCTCCCCGGCGATGCAAGCCCGGCGCTTTCCACCTCCACGCTGGGATGCGAGTCCAGGACGATCTCGCTCGCATGATCCCGCAGGCAAGTCAACTCCAGCCTCGCCGAGCCTCGCAAGCGCCCGGAACCCGCCGGGCCGAAGTCGACGCGCAGAGCCAAGTGCAAATGCCGCAGCCGGAAGGAGTCGGCGCTGCAGGCGCTCGCCGCGTCCCGGGCCGCCATGGCGAGCGGAATCCGGAGGCCCGCAGCAGCGGCGGCGGCAGTGGAGGCGTGCCTGTCGGGGGTGGCTGGGGCGCCGCAAGGCTCCGCCCACGGGGAGGAGCGAGCAGAAGCGCCCCGAGGCGTGGAGCGGAGCGATGTGGTGGATTTACGCTTGGTAGTTCTGTGCGACGCTCCGGCTTTTAAGTGGCAGCTGACTACTGTACGAGAGAGCACCTGGGGCTGCAGGCCGTCTCCTGCTTCCAACAGTTGTAATTATTAGAGTATCAGGCTAGGGGTTAGGACAGCCTACTTCACAGACTTGTTGGGAGAGTGAAACAGGACAGGACAAGAAAACCGTGTTGCGCGTCCTTTTGAGCTCTTTGAACGTGGCCAATAAACGTGATAAAATAATATCATGCTTTCTGACTCAGTATTTCTTGTTTGGAAAGATTCCTAGTTGTTTAACTTTTTATTTTACTGTTTACTTATAATTGGTTTTATCCTGCATCATCAGAAACATAGTACCGAAACTGCTGTGCAAATGTTACAAGTACTAGTTAATAAATGCTTCAAATAAAGGTCCCATATTATTTTGTCCGTATTGCAGGCATTTGCATGAGATACTCGGTATCTTGATTTATTTATATTTTATCCCTCCTTTTCCCAAGGCTACTTATGTGGGGGGTTCTCATTTTATCACTCCTCATTTTATCCCAAGTGAATAGGTAGGTTGGGCTGAGAGCGAGTGGCCCCAGGACTCCTAGGAATATCCATGCCGAGGGGGATAGATTTCACCTTGGGTTGGTCTCCCTGCTCCCTGAGATTTATTTGTTTCCATTTTGTCAAATAACCTACCTTGACACCAATATTTGACTAAGTTTCTCAAAACTCCTTTCTGGAAAATGTACATTAAGGCCCAACACTACATGAAGCATATAAAAAGATTTCATTCAGTTGTTTTGCAATCTCAGTTATTATTATTGTATGCCTCCCAACTCTCAATGACTTTGGGTTGTTCACAACAAAGAAATTACAATAAAATCAATAAAATATAAAAAAATTAAGATAAAAGATGGCAAGCATGATGAAATGAGCACTCCTCGTTTTAGTACCCCTCAGGTCAATGTTTTGATTCTGCTATATTTTTTAAAAAATGTATCATTATTAATGTAATTATCAATATGCACCTCATAATTTGTTTTTGCATCCCCTTATTATCTGCTTGTGTTACTTTTGCAAGTTTCTTCCTTTCAATTTGCTTTGCTTGAGCAAAAGATCCACTTCTTCCTTGACAAAAGTTCCACCACTTCTTCCTCTTCTCTAATAGTTTCTTCAGTGTGGCTTGTTAACTTTGCTAGTAATCTCATAGAATTGCTAGTATTTGTTTGCTCGATTTGTGAGACCGTCCACTCATCAGCAAGTCTGGGAGGCATTCAGAGGATTGAAAACAGTAAGAGTCAAAAGCACAAAATATCAATAACAAACAGTTCCGATAGGGAGGCAAACAACCTCCATACACCACAGTTACAATGCAGTTAGTGGGATCACACTCCATCCTCAACCCAATGCCTGTGTGATGCAGCTTTTGACCTACGGTAGGCATTCCACCTACTGAAGTTCTAGAAGGAAACATCCCTCTTGATGTTTTCTTTCAACTACCTTTTACAAAAAGTTTCTTTCTTTGAAGAAAAATGTGATTGTACTGAACTTTCTCAACATTTTTTTCTTAATATAAATTAAATTACAGTAAAACTTGATAGCATTGTGGTTAGTATTTTCAGCCAGTCTGGACTTCTGTCTTGCACTACGTTTTTAGGATTAAATCCAATTTTCCCCCCTCTAGTTTTCCAGGATCATGTTCTGGGAACACCATTGTTGAAAGCAAGGTCCCGATACTTTCCAGGCAGGGAACCCCACTTGACCTCCCAGAGTTAGAAGGACCCATCCACAGAGGCTGGTGGAGAGGCAGGAAGGGAAATTGTTAAAGAACTGCTGCATAACACCCCCACCCCCACCCTGCAGCTTAGTGGGAAATCACAGAGATATTTGGAAATCACCCATTCCTTCCTATAAAGTTCAAGTTGCAACTGATCTGAGGGATTTTAGCTGCCCAGGGAAGAACACTCCTGCCTGTTCTGAAAATTGTAAGGAATTATGGAGGACAAGCTGTCAAACCCCTTTGAGGCATCAGCAGCATAAACCTTACATTCCTCAGTTTAGTCATAAACCAAGGTCCTGCACATATCAAGTGTCTTGGGCTCAAGCCTCCTTATGCAGAATGTTTGCCATGTTTATATATCCTAAGCTAAAACAGATTCACTTCTAAAGAAAGGACACTCGAATCTATAAACAATTGTGTCCAGCTAATGCTATGCGTATTTTCTAAGAGAACTCAGCCTGGGTTTAAGAGGGCTTATCTCAAGGAAGCAGCACAGCTTTGCAGCCTTAGGCTGCTATCTTTGACATCAAAAATCAGAAGGCATTTGGTAGAACCTTTTCAGACTAACATATTTTATTAAAACTGGCAAATGGCCATAGCTGAGAGTTGCAGTGGTAGTGTGAGGTCACAAAGTGGGAGGGGAACATCACACAGAGCGGAAGGAAATCCAGGGTTTTAGGTGTTTGGATTGTTTGTCCCTCTGCTCCAGCTCTTTTATTTATTTATTTATTTATTCGGCTTGTATGCCGCCCATCTCCCCCAACGGGTGACTCTTGTGCTTCCATATGCACTACATTTTTACAGCGTTTCTGCCTTCAAATGATAGCACATCGTGCTACTGGATTTGGGGCATAAGAGCTGCAATAAGAGCTTAGCCGCTGCACGCAGCCCTGTAACAAGAGCTTCCCATTGCTGTTATATTCCATTACTTAGGAGTAAGCTCCATTTAACTCAATAAGTCTTATGTTTGAATAGAAATGTAAGATTGCCTTACTGGGTGGGGTCAGATCCTGTGGCCTTTTAGGTGTTCTTAAAGTAAAGTCCCAGTTAGCCCGAGCTTTAGCAATTCTGCCTGGAACTGATGAAAGATGGAGTGCAACCAGTTTTGAGGGCCACAGTGTTCCTGTTTCTGATTTATGAAGTTGCTGCCCATTGGCCTTATACAACATACACTTAACTACTAAATACTAACTCTTAGTCAGATATAATACATTCCTCCTTGGCCAGACAGGCCAGAATCATCTAGTGACACTAGGCTTTTTTGTAGTTTTAATTAAGTGTTTCTCAACCTTGGCAACTTTAAGCTGCGTGGACTTCAACTCCCAGAATTCCCCAGCTGGCATGGGGAATTCTGTGAGTTGAAGTCCACGCAGCTTAAAGTTGCCAAGGTTGAGAAACACAGCCCTAATTTATACCTCTGTCAACTCAGTTAAGCATACCCCTGGAACTCCACCTTTCCCACTTCTTTACTTCCTTCTCTTCCAAATTTGTACGTGTTGCAATGAGCATACATTGCCACTAGGTGTCAACGTAACTGAGCACTTTGCTCGGAGATGGCCAGGCAGAGAAATGTCCCACTACTTCTGGTACAATATTTCATTCTGGCAAGGACTGAACCATCATGATGAATGACAAGCATCTGGTTTAGATTTCAGGTCTCTCCTCCCTCCCACCCACCCCCATTCACACAGTGTTTGTGGACATTCCTATTCTTTCTTCTCTTTTATTATTAACCTCCTTTAGCAAAGGTAAGAAAAGATGAAGACTTTTTCCTCTCATTTTTTAATTTTCTGGTAACCTTTAAAATCAGTATTATGCCTTCTTGCCTGGAAGCCTTGGTGATGAAAATTCTAAGGACAATTAACTATCAATTCTAGATGGGAAAATGTCAATATATTAATTATTTTATTTATTCAATTATTTATATCCTGCCTTTCCATTCACAGAAGGGGCTCTCAGCATTTTGTGATGTTTTAGAAGTATAATCGTAAAGAATTCTATTCATTTAGAATCATTTACATAATAAATGTATATCTTACATCTTCAGTCAATGTACATCCCTTAAGAGTCTGGGGCAGGCTCATCTTAGAACAAAAATTCCAGTGGAGCCCAGTGAGAACAGAGTATAAGTAAATAATAAGTAAATATAATATTTATTAAATAATAAGTAAAGTTTATTATGTATGTATCTATGTGTATATTCGATTTATGTAGCCTTCCATCTCAAATACATGAATCTGGGCAGCTTACAATGACTTATGCTTGAAAATCAAGAAACTTAAAGACCAGCCTAGTAATATCCTAAGTGTCCATCTGCAGACACAGATCACAGAAAGCAGAAGGCACTCAGGACTGACCTTAGCCAGTCCCCTTGCTATAAAATTCTACTTCTGCCATATTGAGGTGGATGCCCTCTAAGACCCCTTTTTCTGGCCCTCTGAGATTCCTCTGAACGTGCTAACTGAGTTATTTGAAGATAATAACGGAATGATAGTTTTCTGCCATTTTGAGATGGGTAACGCTGGCATAAGTTTAAAATAGGCATATTGAAGGAACCATTTGCCAATTCTCCCCTAAATCCCTGCCCCATTTCCTGCCTGTGTAGTATGGTCCTGACCTGCTTTGTGATTCAGGCCTGCTCTAAAATCTGAAGTGTGGCCTCTAGGGAAGGCTGCCCACCCCCTTACCTACATGGTGCCTTCTGGATATGTTAGGACTGCAGCTCTCAGGATCCTCAGCCAGCAAGACCAATTGGCAATGCTTGCTGGGAATTCTGAATGGGGATGTATTTGCAAAACCAGGAGGGTACTAAGGGGGGAAGCTGCTGCCTATGCATTATACTGACATGCTTAAGCTGAGCGTGAGCCAAACCTCCCTGAAGTGTGAAGCAGTTGCCTGAATCTGTGTAGAATGCACATTTACTTTTCCACCAAGTATGCAGCAGCCGAGTTCCTGGATCAAAAGGCAGACGTTCAGGAAAGCTTCTGCTCTGGCGCATCTCTTGTTAGAAACTGAAAACTGAACATGGTCCATACAGGAACGGCTGCACTTAGCACTGTGGCCGAGCAGTTGCTTCTCTGTGCAGGAGATGTATGGAGGTGGACCCTCAGAACAGCTCAGTCCTAAGCAAAGCTTTTGCAATGGACTATGTTAGCCAGATCACCTACAGCAGTGTTTCTTAACCTTGGGAACTAGATGTGTGGACTTCCCCAGCCAGCATGACTCCAGAATTCCCCAGCTGGCATGACTGGCTGGGGAATTCTGGGAGCTGAAGTCCACACATCTTAAAGTTCCCAAGGTTGAGAAACACTGACCTACAGATTCCACAATGTTGGCCAAACAAGATGCTGCGCGTTTTGTTCACTGATGAAATTCTGGGAGCCCCTAACTACTAGCACCACCTGGCTTGGTTCAGATGCAGAGTTAACTTGGCATATGTTTCAGCATAGATACAGGATCCTGCAATGCAGCAGTGGGCATTTCCAGTAGATCACCGAGGCATAAGGGAAGTGTGAGCTGCTCCTCGTGTGGTGGGTAAAAGTTATTGCTGAATTCTGATGTTAATGAAGAGAACAGAGTTTCTCTGAGAGCAGTTGGAACTCTTGTAATGGGTCACTCAAGGGCAGGAAAGCATCTTAAGGAAGGATTGCACTGTTTTCTTCATCCTCAAGTCAAGGATTAAATTTATTAATACATGCCATGTAATGACTGTTACTGATGTCTTTTTTCACAGCAACACAATGAGGTAAGAAAAATAGACAACTTTCTCATGGGCCAACAGAGATGCTGGATAACAGAATAAACAGGATAACAGAATAAAGGGATTTCCAAAGATAGTTGTCCACTTTCCAGTCTTTCCTTGCAAATGTATGATTCCCAAATTTGTGAGATTCTGCTGGCTTGGAATTCTTGGAGTTGCAGTTCAGTATACTAAAAAGATGCCAGGATGAGGAAGACTTTTTGTTTTATGAAATGTATGAAAAGGAGTTTTGAAGCAGAGTAGGGATACTAAATGATCAGTGATAGTATACAAAAATGATGGGTCTTTAGATATTGTATTTTAACTCCATGATATTGCATTATAACTCCTGACTTTTGGCTATACCGGTTTGCTATAATATAGCCAGGATGGAATCGGTATGGTCTATATGTGTATTTTCCTGAGCCAGTAGAACTTTCCATAGAATTGCGTTCAAATTTATGTTATCATCATAAATGTACCATACAACAACTATAGCAAATAAAATTTCCAGATTATTTGGATGAGTTTATTAGGCATAATTTTTTAAATATTTTTTATCCCACCTTTATTATTTTTATAAATAACTCAAGGTGCTGAACATATCTAATATTCCTTCTTCCTCCTATTTTTCCCCACAACAACGACCCTGTGAGGTGAGTTGGGCTGAGAGAGAGTGACTGGCCCAAAGTCACCCAGCTGGCTTTCATGCCTAAGGCAGGCCTAGAACTCACGGTCCTGGTTTCTAGCCTGGAGTCTTAACCACTAGACCAAAGAGGCTCTATTTTTCCTCCCAGAATTTCCTCCCAGAAGGGAAGCATAAGCATAGGTCAAAGGCTGAGCTCCTCAATGAGATTCCAAGGATGGTTAACCCTTCCAGAGAAATTAAATGGCTAAATTCTCAATTCCCATTTCATTCATCCTCTGGATAAATGTCTAGTACATCCAGGAATAGACAGATGAGGACATATTAGTAGATTGTTGTAAGATTTGCCATAGGTTTGCAAGGGGTTTTGACTTTTTAATGTTGAACAGTAAGAATTTTCCTTTCCTCTTCACCCCTAAATTGATTTACAGTACTTATTTTTATACCATCTCACTCCCCAAGAACTCCTGATAGTTACAACACAAAATGCCAACATTGCCACATCATAAAACTATAAGACAACATGCCATGATAATTATGATTCAACCTCTACCTCACAATGGTCTCAGATATTAAAACATCTCTTAAATAGCTCTGTTTTCACTGGCTTCCCAAATACTAGGAAGGAGGGCATAATACAGATGTCTAGAGAGAGACTATTCCAGAGGGCTGAGGTCTTTACTGAGAAATATTGGCTTCTGACCACTCCTCCCCAAATTATCTTGCAGGGGAGAGCCTTCCCCATCCTTACTTGGAATGAATGGACCAGATGGGTGGGTTCTCCTTTGAAACCGATGCTTCTGCAGCTACTTAGGTGCCAAACCATGTAGGGTCTTATAGGGCAAAACCGGCACTTTGAATTGTATCTGGAACCCTATTGGTAATTAATGCAGAGCCCACAGCAATGGTGTTATATGAGAACAGTGACTCTCACCCACCTACAAGTGGGCTACTGCATTTTGCACCAACTGCAGCTTCCATTAGTCATTAAACAGGGTGCACTGCAAATTTATGCAAGAGGTGACAAGAGCATAAAGTTACTGTTGCCAGGGCCTCTCTTTGCTGCAACTGGCTTTCCTTCTGAATGCTCAGATGAGAAAAATTTGGGGTGAAGAAAATGAGTATTGAGTTTTGTTTGAAAGGATTGCCAGCCAAATTCTGGATTTGGCTGAAGACAGTTACCAAATGTACTGAAAACATCCTCTTAATTTTAATAAGTACAAGCCTAACTTAGCCACTACTTTCACATGAAGTTCTAATAAAAATCAGAGTGGATCCCACCCTGGTGTCCTGAAGTTCTGGACACCATTCTGGTTTTAAAAAATATGTGCTACTTTTGGTGAACTCAGTTGATCCTCCAAATCACACTGTTGTCCTCAGAACTGGACTAGTGACATGTCAATTCTGATGGTGTTGGAGCCTGTCTAGTCACCACAGCTTCAGTCCTGTACTCACTGCCTTTTGATTCCCCTCTTCCTGCCATCATTCTTTGACTATCTGATTTAGGCAGTAACTCCACCACAGTTTCTCTTTGGCCATTGAATTATGGTCATCCTTAATTCAAAAGCACACATGTTATGCACCTATAAAAGTGGCCTAAGGTATAAATCAAAAGTTGGCAATATAAGAGCTATATTACTGAGGTGTGACAGGGACAATCTAGCAAGCTCTTTTTTTAAAATTATTATTTGTTCTTTATCTCTCTTATTTACAACCAGTCTTATTAGGGACCTTTCTCTATCTGAAATCCAGCTGCTGAACAGGGGTTTAGCTGGATAATAATCTTATCCTGTTGTATGTATCACCTATTGTTTTATCTTGCTCGAGGAAACAGTCAAACTAGGATTATAACTGCGAATGATATGAAGATGTATATTGTGGGACTTAACTACAATTTGGAGTTAACCTTTAGAAATAAGTACATTGCAATTGCACCTTGTCATCTTGACTTCCAGAAATGGGTGGGATGGTCCATACTGGAATGCATATGATCTAAGCTTGTTGTCCCAGTTATACAAAACCAAGAAGCAACTAGTATACTCTGGAGGAATGAAAGCATTTCATAACATAAGCAGCTTCCTTTTTCCAGATCAGACTGTCTTTTTAATAGATCTCCTTCACCTCCTTGGTCCACTTGCTCCCAAGCCATTTGGTCCCTTCCAGATGTTTTGGGCACTTTTCCATCGGCTTAGCAGAAGCTAAACAGACAATACCTTCTAAAGGCTAGCATTCACTGAGCTTGAGTCCTTCTGCATGAAAAATGATCCTGTTATGATTGTACATAAATAAGACTGTGCTCTTATTTTCCTAAATGACTGCCTGTTCTACAAGGGCTCTTAGGAAGGGTGGGTAGCAAAAGAAGCCAGCCCCACTCCAACATATGATCACCCTGGAAGAGCAGTAGTCTGACCTTCTGCAGCTTCTGTTCATTGGAAAGAGCCTTGCCAAGCTTGTTCCTAAGCACTGGAAAGAAATAGATGCCAGTGGACCTTTTCTGCATCTTGGAATGATTTTGCTCCCTTCTTCACCAATTTCCTGAAGCCTTTTATGCAACCATTTCAGTTCAAAACAAAGGACATAATTTTTGCTCTTTTGTGGCTGAGGATCTAAACGTCTTTCTTTCAAACCTATACTTTCAGTTTACTTTGTTTGCTTTATGCATATTTAAATTCATAAACATGCATCTTTGAAACCCAAAGCAGCTTATATGGAGTTGCCAAGTGGTCTCCCATCCAGGCATTGCCCAAAAGAAAACTTGCTTTGCTTCAGCAGGTGATACTCAATGTTAGCACAATCCATTACTATTATTGTTGCAAAACAAAGAGCTGAATTGACAGGTAATGTCTGTTGCAGAGAATGTGGCTTCACAGAATGTGGAAGGTGACTGTCACATGAACTCATCCTCCCTCCAATGTAAGATTCCACATCGGAGGAGGAGGAGGAGGAGGAGGAGGAGGAGGAGGAGGAGGAGGAACCTATGACACAATGTAAGGTGAAATCCCATTATTTCTTCCAATAGGAGACTTGAGCATATGCCTAAATGAATGGAATGGAATAGAAAGGTATTAATTCCAGCTATATCCTACCCAATAGGATTTAAAGACTGCTTGCTCTTAAACTTGCATAGGGAAACCAGGATGAAATTTTATTTGATGTTGCCAGGACAGCTGGCAACTGGTTGGTAGATTGATTTTTAAGCCACACTTTGACAGAACTGGGTCTGACAGTTTCACCTGTGTATTAAATCTGCCAGTCCAGCAAGTCCACCATTCAGCAAGGCTGGGGCGTTCTCAGCCAATGGAAAACCAGAAGGCTTTTGGAGGACCTCCCCCCCCCCCCGCCCCCGACTCTCCTCTCTGAGTTTCAGCTGGCCCGCGAGTTCAGCTAAGTCCAGTTTCTGCAAACGTTTATGGAGTCTTTTTTTTTTTAATGGCTTCTGGAAACCCAAGTAAGTCTTGTCAATTCTGCAGACAGTGAAATTAAGTAACTCCTTTAAAACGAGAAACGGAAGATGAGGGAACACCGTTCCCCACGCTCGAGTTTAATAATGGGGGAGGGGGCGAGCCCAGCTCTGAAACAAAGCTGCCCTCCCCCCCTCAGAGAAGTCTCCCTCTTCTCCCTCTCTTCCACTGAAATCGATGCCATTTAGCGAGGGGCTTGTCAGTGGTAGCGTAAAGGAAATGATGTGTGGTCGTTGGGAGGAGGTGACGGCTCTCAGAGTGACCAGGCTGTCTGACCCCGTGTGCTGCGAGCTCGCGCGGGTTCCAAGACACGCGGTCCTCCGGAGAGGCTGCAAATCGCACGCAGCTTCTCGGTGCACCACGCCCGTCCCTCGCGGAAGACTGGCATTGTTGCCCCGAGCTGGAAGCAGCCAAAGCTGGAGAGGTTGCATCCGCGTGCACGCGCGCGCGCGCGCAACGCCTCGGGAAGAAGGGCGCTGGAAAGCTCTGTTCCCAGAGACTCTGGATCGCTGCTCTCTGGACCCGGCTCTCCGACACGATCGTGGGAAGGAAGGGGTTAGCTCCGGGCTTCTCTCCGCCCTTCCTCTCCCCCCTGAGAAAATCTGACACAAGGATAAACAGATTGCTTCTCTCCCTCCAGCCAGCCACGATTTGTGAGACTTTCTGAAGAAAGGGGGAGAGTTTGGGGGGGGGGGGCAGAGCGAAGGAAGAAATCTGGGAAAGAGAGGAAGGGGAGCCAAGCCCGCCAACGTGTGAGCGGCTGGGTGGGTGTCGCGTCACACTAGCCTGGCACCCTCCCACCCACAGCAGCGTCGAGCGCCGGCGTGTGCCTGCGGGGCCCAAAGGCCCACGTGACCGCCCTTCCCAGCCGGCACCCCCGGGCCCGGCACTTCGCGCAGGAGGCGGCACCTCGGTGTCCCGGGGTGAACCGCAGAGCCGTGCTCGCCAGCTTGCGGGGACCGGGAGGAGGAGGAGGGAACCCGTCTGCGTGCCTGCCCGTCGGACAAGGCAGACGCGAGGGAGCAGCCTGGCGGCGGCGGCACCACCACCAGCTCTACTACCTAGACCGGCCTTCGCGGGCAGCGCGGACTACCCCGCGAGGGGGAACTTCGGGGAAGAGGGCGGGCGCGGCGCGGGCTGGGGGACGCGCCTTCGGGACCAGCAGCGGCGGCGGCGCTTCCCTTCCCTTCCCTCCCCCGACGCGCAGGACCACGGAAGAGGGGATGGCGGCTCCCGCGCAGACCGCCTAGCCGGGTGAGTGCCCGGGGCTGCCCTGTGGGCCGGGGCGGGGGCCTTCAGTGGGGGATGGTGCTCTCCACGCCGCGGCCCGGAGGGCTGGGCGGGAGGGGCTGCCAGATGGCCCTCTCCGCCTGCTGGCTCCGCTTGCCAAGCTGCGAAGGTTTAGGAGGGGTGGCTGCCGGCGGGGCCGGGCGTCTGCTGCGAAAGGCGGTGACTCAGCCGAAGGTCGGAGCGGCGGGCGCTGGGAAGAGGCGGCCGGCAGAGCAGGCTCCCCTGCCCAGCCCGGACTGGCGGAGGCCGAGGCCGAGCTTGGCGCGGGGCAGCCGCTCAGCAAGCCGTCCTGCCCGCCCCTGCAGACGGAAAGCGCCGCTGGGGAGGACCCAACTCGCTCCTTCCGCCGCCCCCAGCGGAGGAGCCGCTGTCTCGCCTCCGCCACGCGCCCCCCGCGTGGATCCTTACCCCAAATAGGAGTGGTGCTCCCGCTCCCATCGTGCCCAGCGAGCATGGCAAGCTGGGGAATACGGGCGTCTTTATCTGTCTCCTTTATACTTCGGTAAGAACTCAAGGCTGCAGACACACCCGCAGGCATGTCTTCCTACTCCTCCCGGTCGCTTTGACTCTTGCCCTCCACAGTTTTCTCCTGGACTGCTCAGAAGGACTTTCCTGGGGGACCAAGCCCAGAGAAAGTACTCTGCTTCAGCAAGGGGCTGGTTCTATCTTCTGCATACTTTCTCCCCATCTCAGGCCACGTATAGTGTGGGGGATTCACTGGCTTTCAGAAGAACAGGCTTGATTCTCACCATTTATGCTTTTCCCTATAATGCACAAAAGGGGAGTGAGATATTCCAACCAGCCGGTCTCGAGAAGAAAGAAGGATGCTTCTCATGAGGCTGCTTAATATCTAGAACTGCAGCAGTCAGAAGTGTCATAAAGATCCAGTCATCAGGGAGCTGAGCTGTCGGGCAGGCTGGTTGGGGAGGGGGGTCAAAAGCTCATTTCAAAACCTCCCCCCATCTTCTCACTGTATCCTCTACCAGTGTAATTCCTTTCTCCATTGTTGCTGTTGCCCACTGAGGTCTCTGGCTGAGCAAAGGGGAAGAGGAGGAGGAGCATTATAACTCCTGGGATAACATTTTAACTTACTCATTTCTTTTCTTAAATGAAAAATATTGATTCAACAGTTATAAATACTAAATCATAATTTGGTGGGAACATGCAACATCTTGGGTCCTTTCCCACTAAAAGCAAAGCAGGCTCCTCTTTTCCCTAGACATGCACGTGTCTGTCTTCTGTAGCTGATTTCATTGTATGCCAAACATCTCTGGAGGCTTATTTGTCTCAGGGAGCAGCGGTCCAGCCCTCTGGTCCAAAACACAAGGCCAGGGAGAAGGACTTAGCTTACAGCCTCCTTCTTCTCCATATCCAAACTTCAGTCTTTGGCAGTGCACACTGTATGTTGCTGAGAGCTCCTGAGCATGACACAAGGGCTAAGTCATTTCTAGTCAGGGTGCCAGGAAATGTTTCAAACTGACTCGCAAGCACTAAAAGGCTGGTTGGGGAAAGGGGAAGAAGTATGTGATCATCCAAAGGCCTTCCAGCCTTTGAGGAAGCTGATAAATCCTAAGGATCAAGCTTTGTGAACTATGAGCAGAATTCATCTTTCTGTTTGGAAAATCAAATGCCCTTTTGTTCTTCTTTTGCTGCAGAGTGTGTGTCCAGGGCACTTTATTGCTAGTTTGTTCTGAGCTCTGTTGCTTTAGCAAACATGTTTGATGTCTGTTGTTGTTATGTACATAACAGACACATGCCAGGCTTATGATAAAGGCACTTTGCCAACAGACTGAACAAGAGGCAGCACAGACGCATAGCAGGCGCAGACAAAGAGAAGTAAAACAGCAGGGAGGGGGAAACAATGCGTGTCAAAGGACCACCCATAGAAATGGATAAAGTAGGAGGTTTGGGGGGAAGTTGGCATAGATTTTGATAACCCCACCTGCCGGACTGAAGACCAGATGCTTGATCTTTAACCCTTTATGATCCTTATAAATTTAGAGGATTTTGATTCAGGATGATTGAAAGGTCTCCTCTCATTTCTTCAAGACTGCTATATTTGTTCCTTAGCTTGTGGACACTCCAAGGTGAGTGCACAGACTGTTTTTTGTGGGGGGGGGGGGGTTGTGGGGGGGGGTAAGGGATCCTATAAATATGGGAGGAAGTACAGTAGTCATTGGGGAAGAGAAAAAAATCAGTGTCAGGATGAAACTATGAAAAGTACTGGAGACATAGCACACAATGGCCTTGTTTAAGGAGGGAGAGACAAAAAGTGGCAATAGTTTGGCACAGACAAATGCAGAGAGTTTCTCCTTCCTGCTGCTAAGCCTGCTCACTTTTGCCACTTTTGTTTGCTTCCAGATGGTTCCTAAGCATAGTTGCCTGCTACAGTTTCATCCCACTGATATCCAGGTTGGACATTTCTTCAGGTGCATTCACTTAAGGCAGAGAAGGAACTTGGGAAATTCTGTGAGCAGGGATGTTGGAGAAAGCTATCTCAGATTACAGGCAAAGGCAAGGAAGGCCAATGTGCTTCCATGTGATGCTCACTAATGTCACAAGATTTGAAGTCCATTCACACAGCTGTATTAGTATCTGAAGTGCTGGAGGAACTGATTTGAACAGCAGCTGGCCTTGTGTTGAAGCAGGTTTTCCACGTTCTCTGCTTATGACTTGGCTCACATCTGGCAATATTGCTGCTCCTGTGCAATTTGTGAAAGCTCTGAGATGGCAAAAGGTTTAAGTGCATCTGAAGGACACCAGACTGGGAAAGCTGAAACAGAGTTTAGAATTGCAGGGCAAGGCTTTTGGATGAGGCCGTACAATCACCGTGTCTTGTTCGTGGAAATTTTATAGATGCTCCAGATGACATCATCTCTCATTTGAAATCCTCTCTTGTTTTCCACTTGCTTCGGTCTCTCACTTCCTCCCTCTCTCCTTCTCTCTCTTTTTCCCCTTAGTGGACACAATATTTGTTAAGGAGGAAAGCCCAAAATACCTGCATTGTTTATGGTAATACTAGGAGCTGTCCCTCTGAAGGTGCCCCTTTTGATGGAATCCAAAAGATAAAGCAGGAAGTGCCTGATGGATGTTTCTGGGAAAAGGACCATTGTAATAAAGGCCCTCCCTGAATGCTGTGATCTAGAATAAAGGTTCCTATGAGTGAGGGTGATCTCTGTCAGCATTCTACCAGCATGGTTTGTGTATGTGTGCCTTTGAGTCAGTGTTGACTCCTGATGACTGCCTGGACTAGTCCCTGCAGTTTTCTTGGTAACATTTTTGGAAATAGCTTGCCATAGCCTTCTTCCTAAGGCTGAGAGAGAGTGACTGGCCCAAGGTCACCCAACTGATTTCATGCCTAAAGGCAAGACTACAACTCACAGTTTCTTGGTCTCTAGCCTGGTGCCTTAACCACTACACCACACTGGTTCTTGTTCTCTCTCTCTCTCTCTCTCTCCCTCCCTCCCTCCCTCTCTCTCTCTTTTTCTATAGCTCAGACCAAAGAAGATTAAAGAGAAATATGTGGAAATTGTCAGGTAGAAGATGGAGCACTCTTTTTATCTCTTGCTAGAGAGAGTGGGATTGGATTTAATGGCTCTTGATGGCAAGGAAGAAAATTTATCTAAATGTTATGAGACCCCTCCTTACAACTGGAGCTATTTAATACTAGTGGGCTTTCCTTCACTAAGTTCTATAAGCAAAATTTGGATGAACATCTGTCTGAGAGTCTGTGGGTGTATCCTTCATTACAAGTTTGAGCAAGGGGTAGATTATATTGGAACTGAGGAAGTTGTGTTCTAAAAGTCTCATGAAGACAATAGCATGTCTGGACCCTCCATCTCTTCAGTTCTAAGATGAAGTTCCTGATAAAAGGATACTAACAGGTAGGGTGCTGCAACTCCCAGGGTTGAGGGATAGGCAGGCAAAATACCATATTGGGGAACTGGAACTTCTGGGTGCTCTTCCTCCCAGCTGATCCTTACATTTTCCTCTTCAGTATGTTCTTTATTCTCTCTTTTGTCTTTCTCTCTCTTACCACATTACACACTGCTCTTGCATCCTCTGCCTCTTCTCTCTTACTCATTAGCAGCCATTACCAACAGTGATACTGTAGTGGGCTGTGTGAATAACCTTGGGAGACAAGAGGAAGAGCCACAGCCTAGACTGATGACAAATCTGAGCCCAAAGGAGGGATGGGGGTGGAGAAAGCATATCGGAAGAGACCCTCCCTAGTTCTCTGGAAACTAAAGGTAGGGGAGGAGGGAAGTGCTTTCAGACTTGCAAGATTCTGTTACTATAATTTTACAATAAAGGTAGCATTAATATTCATGGTTTTGGTTTCCTGTCTGGACTACCTCGAAGGGCTGACAGATACCATTTTTTCTCTCTTGGCTTCAGTTTTCAAAAGAGATTGCTTGCCTCTCTGGTGAAGTCTCTTAAGGAGGGAGGGAGGAAGAAGTAGCAGGGTAGCACCTCTGCTATATGCCTTTTCAGGAAGAAAAAAGAGATGTCTGTGGTTACAAATTCAAAAGTTCTCCAGGCTCCAGGGACTTGGAGTTCTGTCCAATGATTTGACCATAGTGGCATCACTCAAGTTAACCCCCCACCCCCCCAAGGCCCTGTCTCCACTTGCCCTTCAGCATGGCACAATCATGGCCTAACAAACCCTTGTTTTCATATCATTCATACTGCCCCCCCCTCCTGGGTTGTGTGGGTTCATTTTTTTAATCTGTTTTATTTTTGTCCTTGTTATCTTTTATTCTTCATTTTTGTCTATTACTGTATATATTTTTTAATGTTTTTATTTGTGAACTGCCCAGAATTGTTGGGAGTCAGGTGGCATATAAATTTAAATAAATAAATAAATAAATAAATAAATAAATAGATTTTCCTTATCTCATTCCCAGCCCATTCACTTTAAATTTTCATGAGCTGCACAAGTATAAAAACAGTTTCCCCCACCTCCCTACTGCCCGACAAAAGCCTCAATGGGTATAAAATCTGCTACCCTTTGCCTTGGGAATAAAATCATGGGACCAGTAGGGAGTGTGATTTGAGACAGTTTGGGGAGGTGTGAGGAGTCCCCTTCCATTCTGGTGGTAGCTAACATTCATCAAAGCCATTTCTCTCCCAGCCTTTGTCCTCTTCATTAGTGCTTTATTTCATGATTTCCTTTCATACGAATCTCCTCCCCAGTTTATGTTTTTGACACTAACTTCTCTCTCCAATTTAGAGGAGAGAACAGACCTCTGCTACTTTATTTGGGGGGAAATGCTAATCTGTTTTAGAATTGTTTTGAAATGTCAGTTCAATGTCCAATGAATAATAAGGGATGTTGAAGCTGGCTTTTGTTGCTTTTTTGCCACTTTCCTTGTATTTGTCAATTCCAATTGCTTCCCTTCTCACTCCCCTAGAAGTTGGGAGGTTGACCATCAGCTAGTCAGGTTCAGTCCTCCCATTCTAGAGGACCTAACAGACATGGTAAGGTCTGCTTCTCTCCTCTCCGGGGTTATTTCTGCCCTGGTATCTTCCCATATTTCTTTATTTGGTGTTATTTCAGCATGAGAGATGCCCAAAAGGCTGTGGGAGAATTGGCAGATGAGCCAGCCTAGAGAAGATAACCAGAATCCTAGAATGAGACTCACCTCATTCCTGCTGCAGTGCCTAGACTGGTAGATATTCTCTCTGCTGGCTGGTGATGTGCTGAAAGGGGATATAAAGCAAAGTCGGAAGATACAATCAATCACCATCTCTATAATGGACTGGCACACTCGCAAATCAAGACAACACCTTTTGGCAGTGACTCAAAACTGACATAATAGAAGCAATATAGGGACTGAGCCACTCTAAGCTGACTCAAGGATGAGTGGAGAACACTTGATTCAATAGCAGAGAAAGACCCCCATGGATTGCAGAGTGCTTGGAAAGATTCAATCAGATGTGTATTTTCAGAAAGTGTTAAAGACACCCCTTTGGGGTATATGCGAATGGGGTGTGTGAGGGATATGGGTAGATTCATATAGAAGGACATTTCATATGCCCTATACATCCATTCCCACACTCTTTACTATCCAACCCATTCATTCACACATAATGCTTGCCATCCTATAGTTATGTGAACAACAGGACAGGAAAATGGTGTGTTTGTAGTTGTGAGAAAAAGAGAGAAAGCAGGGTGGGATAATTATAATTTGAAGGCAAAAAACATTTACATGTGTGTAGGGAGCTACCCTCACCCAGGTCACTACTCACAAACAGCCCCTGGCAGTGGCCCCCAATGGAATAAAAGGTTCTACTCCTTTCTATCTATCATATCTGCAGAATCTCTGTAATATCTTCCTCCCTGGTCCTAGAGTCACATTTAGAAAGCAGTTGAGCCTTGTGTAAATCTGGCTGGGTTTATATGGTATGCTCAGATATCTTGGGAGAGGGGGATTGTAAGACCTCTGATCTTTGGCAAAATTGCTGCCCTGTTAGTTGCTTCTCCTGTGATGGATTTAATGATGGAGCTGGCTGCTATCAAGTGGGACATGCATTATGGAACCCCCAACTCCAGTAACTCAGATGAAGACGTGGCTGGCAGAGATGCTACAGGAACCTTTCCCCACTCAAAGGACAGAGATGCAGGTAGTGATACAAAATGTGCCGGTTCAGTTCGAAGAAAAGAATAGCTCCTTGCTGCACACTTGCATCCACTATTGATTATCCAGCAGGGAAAATTCACAAGGTAAGCAAGCTGATTTGGCCTGCCTAAGCATCATGGAAAAGGGTTTCTCTTTGGAGCTGGCCAGAGTCTGGAAGAGATTCCTGGAAGAGGACCCTGAAAAAGCTTAATAAGTTCCACAGATGATGGGTGTTATTGGTCTAGATCAGCACAAAAAGCCTTTTTAGCTTTCATTTTTACTTAGAGCATTGATCCTTAAATGGTGGGTCAGAGCTCATTGGAAGACTTGTAGAAGGGGTAAGGAATTGTCAGTAATGTCTGCCTTGAATGATGGAGGGAAATCAGCTAAAAGGAATGAAAAATAAATCTTGGTGGGGGAAATGTCTAACAGGTGGGTCCTCATACTGAGGCACAACCGCATAAAGTGCATTTTCTCATACAACCATCTTGTCTTATTCAGAGACTTTGTATGTGTGTGTATGTTCCAGATAATATTGCCTTCCATTTCCAGTCTTTCCCCACTTTTTAAAATATTTTGTTTCCACATAATATGCATTAAGAAACACATAACATAATATTACAGGTAGTCCCCAGTTTAAGAATGAGTTCTGTCCCCACGGTCTGTCCTTAGGTCAAATTTGTATGTAAGCCAGAACAGTATTATTGAATCATACTGTATAAGTAGCATTGTGTAATTAACTTGAACCATTGTGTATTTAACTCAAATTTTGCTACAATAGGCTCTGTTCTTAACCATGGGTCTGTAAACCAGGCATTCTTAACCTGGGGACTACCTGTATTCAGCACAACGTTTTTGATTGGCAGTAGCTGAAGCTCTTTTTCTTGAAAGACCTGAGATTAAAAATCTTAGTAGAGATGGGAACATGCAATTCCACTGAAATACCCGTTGCTGCATATCAATTGTACTATCTAAATTCTGCATCTGTTTAATCCTACAGTCTTTAACTTGTTGGACTTCTGAACCATATGACATGAGCAGCTTATACATGAGGCCCAGCAAGTGCTCTGAGTTTTGTGGTACAAGGTTTTCAAATTCAGTCAAAGCTCTTAAGTGTTCTATCTAGTTTCTCAATTCCTTTAGAGTCGGCTTTGTTTTGTTTCGAAAGTTGCCAAGTTTGAAAAATACTGCTTTCGAACAATACTGCTTACTTGAAGATACTGAAACTGCTCAGGTGGTTCTGACAGTGCCAGAGAGAGTCTCAAAGGATTTCAGTTTTGTCTTTTTGACAAGTAAATCTTGCAATCTATGCGATTGAGCCTGATAAGGCTTTAATGTCTCCGGGAGAAGCCCTTCTGTTTATCCACCCATTTGGTGGAAAGGCAAGCTGGAGTCTTCTCAGTGGTTGATTATAAACTTTGGAACTCCTGTCAAGAGAGATCAAGGAAGTTCTTTCTCTTTTGACCTTCCATCAATAGGCAAAACAACATTTTTTTAAAAATCAGATAGGCCTTTGGAAAATATCCTAGGTTACAGGGTGGGTACTGTTTGATATATTTTTAATGATGTTTTTGTTATGCTTTTAATAGTGCTTTTTTTAAATAAGTGTTTTTGATAGCTGCTTTTCACTCCATTTGTTGTTGGAAAATTAATCAACCAATAAATAGTTAAACCCCAAACTCTGAATAATCCCTTGAATTATATGGAGTGGTCCATGTCTAGTCATACCAGGTCCAGTTTGGTTGGTCCTTTTGAAATGAGTCCCATGGGCCTGGGCAGGATCTTTTTAGTCTCTGCACAGCTGTCATCAACCTTTTGGGGTTAGGAACCTCTTCAGTCAATCTCATCCAGGAAATCCTGGGGCCAGATAGTGGCAAAAACAGCACCTGGCTGCCCAAATGTTATCTGGTGAATAGTTACCAGGGCTCTTTCCCTCTGTGAGAAGAGCAGGCCCCTGATATAGGAGACAAATTTATAAATAGGCTGCTAGGACTCAGTATTTTTCCTGTTGAAAAAGCAACGGTTCCTGCTGTGGTTAACAGAACAGGAAAAAGGTGTTTCCTCTTGCTGAGGTCTGGCGTGGCAGATGGGGGTGTCCTTTGGGACAAGACAAGGGAAGCAGGGGAGATGAGGTTTCAGCAGTGAAGTTGGTCCCATCTGCTTTGGGCTCGACAGCTTGCTGCTGAATCCTGGGAGGCAGACGGAGCCTTTCATGCCCATAAGAAGTGATAATTCAGGCGGGTTCTCTTCTGTCAGCCCTTGGGCCAAACAAGACTTTCCTATCCCAGATGGCTTCAAGAAGATCCTTGATGCATCATATGTCCTATTAGCCTAGAGGCTGCAGGGAAAAAAAGAGTTGAAATTGACTCCTGGCGAGATATTGGGGAGACCCATAGATGCTTCCTGTGCCACCTCCTTGCATAGTCATCAGCTCAGAGAAGTTGGCAATCTGATTTATAGATTAAACAAGGTTGACTAATTTCCTTATCCTGGCCTTTTAGGTATGTATCTCCTATTTGGAAACATTGCAAAATTTTGGGGAGTGTTGCTCAGAAAATAGACAGAACAGACAACATGGCAGAATTGTATAACATTATGGATGGTGTAGAAAAAATAAATAGATCTCCCTCCAAATACTGGAACCCAAGTCATCCATTGAAGCTGAATAGTGAAAAGGTTCAAGAAAGAAAAAAAACAAGAGTTCCCCCACCCACCCTGCCCACCCCCACATAGTGCATATTTAATTTGTGGAATCCTTTACCCAAAGATTGGCAGCATAGATGGCTTAAAGGGGATTGGACAATTCCTGGAGGGTAAGGCTATCAATATATTTTAGTCAAAATGACCATACATTACTTCTAGGATTGGAGGAAGTAAGTTTCTCAATACCAACTGCAGGAGAACCAGCAGATCACGCTGCACCCATGCCCTGCTTTTGTGACTCCCAGCATCTGGTTGGTCCACTGTGAGCATTTCCTGTGCTATGTTCATATGTATCTCCATTTCCATCTTTGTCTATGCTATTGTCAACACAGTCCTCATAAAGTAAGTCAGAAAATTTAAAACATTATAAAAACACCAAGTGCCACTGGGTTTCTCATTGTGAATAGCAGAAACCTTCTGGTAGAAAACTGTATTTCCATAAATGTTTAAAAATAAGTCCTATTATTTGTCCAGAATGGATATGATTTCAGTTTCTTCCTTCAGCATTTTCCACCCTGCTCTGCTGGTAGCAGGCAGCTCTGTTCTACATTGACAACCTTCAAAGGGAAGTAATTTGGATCTGTCATTTCATCAATCAATTTAAAACTGGGAGGAAAGTACACAAGATACTTGTATATGGATAGAGCTGAGGGCTTCCCAGAGTAGCTGCCAATGGTAACCCTGGCTGGACAACCTGATTTTGCAGTGCCTTAACAGATACATCTGTGGTGATGAAATTGCTATCAAAGAATCCAAAGAAATGTTAGAGACAAGCACAATTTTTTGTTGCTGGGAGTTTGCTGTAGCCTCCTTTGTCAGATCAAGACGTTACCAAAAAACAAAACAAAACAAAAATCTCCTTCTCTTTCTTCTGTCAATAAGTAATGGAGTGATAATCTGAAGCGAATGGTAGATCCTATAGCACATGCTGAAAAAGAAATGTGGATCAAGGCCTTTTTAAATAGGACATTAAGTCCCCAAAAGCATATTAGCCAACAGAGAGATAATAATACTAGATAGAGAATTCTCTTATATTTTTGTCTACCAGTTCTCATTCAATTTCATGCATTCACGAGAATTTGTTTCAAAACTTCTTTTAAAAGACATAAGAATTTTGGTAAAATTCACCAATGAATTTTGGTGAAATTCTCATTGGTGGAGTGCGTATGAATGCCCTGGGTTTCATTGGCCAGTCTCATCTGTCTAGCACTTTGCTGCTTCCCTAGCTTCTTTCAGTCAATCCCAAGGAAACCATTGTGAGCAAATTCTTTGTACTGGACTTTTTCAGTACCAATGCTAAGGGAGAATTCTACCTCGAGAAACTGTTGGAGAATTTCTCATATCCCTGCAGAAATCTGGAGAAATTGTCCAATCAATTTCTCTGCTTAGAAATTTGATGAAGAATTTCATAAAGCTATTTGTGCCAGGATGTCCACAGGGGCGGGGGGAGTAAAAAAAGTCAAACTGACAGTTAAAACCACACAATCACAGCCCCACCCCTTTGTAACTGTATACGACAATGTGTGTGAAAAAAGGGCAGGGCTTCAGTCACACGGCTGAATTTTTGGACTCCCCCCTCTAGTATCACCAAAATCCAAGATCCTTATTAGGCCAATACTTAAAGCCAGCCCAAAGAGTCACAACGGCATACAAGTTTTGAGTTCTTCAGAACAAGGATAAATAAACGATCCCTTAGTCATCCCCTGCCTGGATTATTGCAACACACTGTATATGGGGCTGCCCTTGGAGACCACCTGGAAGCTTCAGCTGGCCCAGAATGCAGTGGTGTATAGTTATACGTGCAACCCATTACATCCATCTGACACTGCTACTCTGCGAGCTGCTCTGACCCCAAGAACATCTGCCTGCCCCAGATGTTCCTATAGGGAGGGCATGTTGCAGGTCCCCTTATTTAAGTACTGATATCTCATGGGACCTAGGAGTGTGCCTATTTGGTGGCTGCCCTTGTCTGGAACGGCCTTCCCCCACAACCCCCGACATACAATAGGCCCCGACCCTGCTGGCTTTTAGAAAGGTGATTAAGACTCGTCTCTTTCTTCAGGTATTTCCCGTAGATTAGTGGAGTTCTCTGTTAGCTGTTTTCATCTATTCTCTTCAGTTTGCATTTTGCACATCTGTGCTATCTTTTAATGACATATGGGTGTGTGTTTGTTTTTTAATGTTCATTTTGTCATGTTGGTTGAGTTGGGTGGTCATGTCAATGTTTGAAATAAACAAATAAATCCAGCCATGAATCTGTAGGATCTTATAAACTTGTTGGAGTACAGCAGCTACTTTTCCCCATTTCCAGAAGACTATGACTAAATGCTGATTCATGGATGTATTAGCAGCTACGTTTTTCTCCTGCCTTTTTTTCTTTTTTAAAAAATTTGTTTACCATTTTATTTGGTGAAGGAATATGGAGAGCTTGAAAGCTTGCACATTATTTTATGACTCTGAATTGGATTTTGTTCAATTTTCTCTTTTCTTTCTTGGTATGGAGAAATGGAGCATCAGGACAGCACAATGGAACAGATGATCAGTCAAGCTTAAAACCTGCTTACTCATTAGAGTTGCCTGCCTGTAGTCAGGGAAAATAGTTGCAAATGAGAAGCCGTTCTCTCTTTCTCTCCATCTTTCTCTGTTTCTAATTTATTACAGCTGTCAGAATTCCTCCAAACACATTTATTAGCTTATTTAAGCCATTATAATCCTACAGTAATGTGTTGATTAGGTTCACTATCTGGATGTTTCAGCAATCTATTCAATCTGCTGTACTAGATTTCTTTTGAGGATTAATTTTGCATTTAACAGGATTAGGCTGTAATAGTTTACTTAGCTACCTGGAAGTAAGCCCAATTAACTTAATGGGACCTCTGAGAAGACAAGTTAAGGGGGCACTGTTAGAGTGATTTTATACTCCCCACCCCAGTGGCCCCAGTGTCTGGAAACATAAACTTTAGTCATCAGCCGTTTTTCTTACCTCTTATTCGTTGGACAGTCTTTCTCAATATGACACCTCCAGATTAGCGGGAATTGTTATGTAGCCTTCCTACTATAGCAACTGGATAGCTTGTTCTTGTCCAGCACCTCATCCAGAAGGGAGCAATGAGGCTGGAAATGGGCTGTATCCATATTTAAATTAAAATGTCCCATTGGATGGAGATGGGGATCTAAATCAATCAAATGAGGGACTTGATCCAAGCTTCTGCTTCCACAACCAAGAAGAGAGATCAATGAATAAGAGAGGGGACCTGTGAGCCTTCAGATGAAACTGAATTACAACTCCCAGCAGCTTTAGTGAGCACTAGACACTAAACCATAACCCATTTGGTCATCGTTTCAGAAATATTTGCTTACCTAAATAAACAGAATGACCAAGGGCAAAAAAGCAGTGGGAGTGGGAGTGACTTATAACTTGCTGCCAGCTTCCCCATTGACCTTGCTTGTGGGAAACTGGCAGGGAGCATCAGAAATCCTTCCTTTCCTCCTTCCCTCCCATGTATAATATAGGCTTGCACCATTTGCCCTCCTCTCACCACCCCCAGGAGAGCCCCGGTGAAGCCGCCACCTCCTCCTCAACTAATCTGCAGAACTGCGTGACACTTTGCTGGTGGGAGGTGGAACAAAGGGAGCTGCAGACTATGAGGAAAACTGCATCCCTACTCCCCATTCCAGTGTGTCTGCAAGGGCCCCCTCTCTTGAGGGAGGAAGAGGGCTCACCCATCAACTGCTGGCATCCCCCCAGCCGGCCCTCCCTCACCAGCAGGCATCCAAGTCACTCCTTCATCCTTCAGCCCCTACCAACTTTAAGAGATTTCAAATTTATGCCTCGCTTCCAAAGCAGCCAATTGTCACTCACCCGCCAGGCCTTGCTATTGGCTGATTGGGTGCAAGGGACAGAAGGAGGTGGGAAAGAGGTTGGGAATATGCCCATGACGATCATGTGATCTGGGCTTAATGCAGCAGTGCTGAAGCGGTCACAAATTTCCCAAATTTCAATCCCATGGGAGTCATGGGTCCCAGATTTTGGACGCATTTTGTAAGTTAGCCCATTTGAGGTACCTTGGTTCAAAAATTGTTGCCCTATGATACACTATTTTGCCCAGTTGCCCAGACACAAGAGTTTTAGTAGTATATAGATAGCAAACAGTGAGGGGTTCTGGGAATTTTGGAGAGCCCCAAATATCAGCCTTTTTCATCATGTTGTTCTTCACATGTCCATCTCCAATTCCCATGTTGTCCCACACATCCCATCCCCAAGATGCATGGGGATTATGGGAGTTGTAATTCAACATATTTTACAGGCTGGAGAAATCCAGGTTTCAATGTTTCTTTGAAGAGAAATGCCTGAAAAGGAAAGGCAGTAACCAGTTCTTCATATTTTTCCTGGGATTCCCATGAGTTGCCAGGAGGGGGAGCAAATGTGTTACAGTACTTTAATCCAAGCATAGCTTTTCCCCTGATGAGTTAGTTACAAGTCAGCCTAAAATCCTCTTTAGCCACTTACTGTTAAATCAGTCTCTGCCCTCAGCTGTCAGTAAATTAAATGAAATCAGATCATAGCAGGGGGAGGAGGTCTTCAAGTGATGGAGAACCCCCTGAGATTTAGCAAATTAGATGGATCAATGGATGGTACTGTGGAGTTTGCATAATCATTCATATCTATTATTTAAAAAAGCAACACAGAAATTCTTTAGGTCAAACAGGCAAAGTACTCAGATAAAATACAGTAGTTACACTCCTGGATTGCTCCTTAGACACCTAGATAGGGCAACATTTTTAAGATAAATGTTCTATAATACATATATCTTAAGAAACTGCTCAAACTCAATGTTTTAAGACTTGCAGCTACTAAAGGAAATTAGCTTCTAGAGCGTATGGATGGGAGGGGTCCTTGAAGACAGAGATTCTGCCATGGACCACATTTTCATACCTCATCCTAGAGGATGAAAACTTACTGAGATCAAATTGCTTACTTCCTCTAAAATCTTAATCTAGCACTTGTTTAGTTATGGCTGGTTTAGCTTTCATGCTAAAACAAATGTGGCTTGAAAATCAGAATATTAAGCAAATCCCACCAGTGTGATTAGCTTTGTGGTCCACTGTGTTGTATATATCCTGGTCGGTGGATAATTCAGTACATCATGGTTAACATGTGCAAGTACATATTAAGCTAACAATGGAACACAAATTAAATATCCTTAAAGGTGGAGGACTGCATGAAATCAAGATAAATCAACTCTATTTTTGGATCACTTTAAACACACAAAATAAGGGATTTAAGTGAATCTGCATGGCAACTGTCACTACAGCTATACTAAACCCCCATAGTCCCAATAATTGATCAGTGGAATTGTGGTTAATAACAACAAAACAATCCCAAATTATCCCCACCTTGCTTATTGTTCTTGCAATTTTATTATGATACTGATTATTAATATTGTATATAGTGTATCATGTGACTGCAGGGGTGCTGTGACAGTTGTAACTTTGGGCACCGGTCGTAAGTCACTTTTTTAGTGCCATCATAACTTTGAATGGTCGCTAAACGAATGGCCGTTAAGCGACGACTACCTGTACATTTCTTTCCACCTAAATTCATTTTTTGATTGAAACAGCATAAAAACATTTATAATAAATCAGAAACAAAAAAATGTCTTGCCCTCTTCCCTGTGTTGGACTACATCAGCCATAACTCCAAGCTGAAATAATCTTGAGTCATTTTCTACATGTGCTTACATCAGTATATTGGAAGCAGTCACCATCTAGATCGCCTTCCCCCAAAGTGACAAAAATGATGTGGGTGGATGTTTACTTCAGAAAAGATTTTGATCATTTCAAGATGAGATAGCTGTGGCCCTCCAGTGCTGCTGAACTACAATTCCCAGCAGTCCCAGACAGGATGGCTCCTGATGAAAAACTGTGATATAAGTTCAGCAATTTCTGGAGGCTCATAGAATGTGATAATTAATCCCCCCTGCTCCAGAATTAGTGACATGTGGGTGTAAAACAAATTGAAACACATCAATATGCATATCTTTAAAAAAATAATTTGCTATCTACAGCAGCAAACTTGCCTAATAATTTATCAGGAGTCTGCCAGCACCTTTTCCAACTAACAAATTTTATTAAATGGCATAAGCTTTTGTGAGCTGCTGCTCAATTCAGCAGATGCATAGAATGGCTAGACTGATGTAAGATTTACATTGGGAAGAGGTAGGGAAAGGGAGAGGAAGGGGTTGGTTATATAGGTACAGGTTACATATGAGACAGATTGCCAGTACCTTATCAATTAGCAATTGAAATGTGTTAAAAACTCATTGTGTTTGTTGAGACCTTGTGATGTATATAAGTCTAGCAATCGTTTGCTCAGTGGTGTTGTTAAAGTCTTGTTTTTTCAAGATGGCAGCTTGGAAAAACAAGTGTCCTGGGAGGTTGAAATGCTCTGAGATTACTTCGTCCTTGTTTTGAGTGGTGTTCATTAATTCTTTTGCACAGAATTTGTCCTTTTTGTCCTGTGTAGAATCCAGAGGTACATTGCTGGGAGATTATGGTTTTGCTACCATAGACTAACAGGGCTCTCCTACAATGTCTCTAATAATTTATAATATTTCTTATGGAAATGGTGACCAGATACCAACGTATTCTGTACAGATTATACCTTCATCTCCTTTATGTGATTGTGCAAAAACCTGTATTTCTTTTTGGTCATTTCTATCTGCATACGTTTGCCGTATAAGCTTTTTGTCTTGTACCTGCTTTAAGGAATATAACCATGCTTCCTATTTGCAGTCATATTTCACTGAATAACAGTCCAACTTGCATATTTTCACGCATCAAAAGATAAGAGATAACTTGGTTCATAATTATGTTACAGGCCTGAGATAGCTGTAGAAGCTGTACAAATATAAATAGTATCTACAATATCACTTAAGCTTTTCATTGCTATACATATTTGTTAGTAGACCCCTTGGCTTTGTTTAAATTCATTTAATCTTCATTCATTATTTCATAGTTGTGAGTCTGCTATGGTTTTTGGTGCAGTGATATTTGACCTTATAAAATCATAGTGAAGGTCATTTCTGAAGATGAATTCCACCTACGGGCTTTTGTCATCTTATGTACAATCAGTTAGTTATGGGTAGCTGTTCTGAATTTGCCAAAACTGGTAACTACTTGTCTAAACCACTTTCTTGGCTGAATTAATAGTAGAAGCTTCTGCCCTGGACAGAAGGGTGGGGTGCCTTCTAAAACTGTGCTAGGTAGTATCTTTAGCTGACCTTGAATGATCTCAAAAAGCTAAGCCGGGTCAGACCTGATTAGTAATTTTATAGGAAACTGGCAGGAAACCCCAAGACAAACCACTTCCATATTGTTGCTGAGAGTACCATGTGAATATGTCCATATTAAGCCCAGGAATGGAGCTGAATGTGATGGAGTTACATCAAATATTTTTATAGATAATAGAATGCTTACTAACAGATTCACCCTTAAAGTATTTTTTAAGCAGATGCATCTGTGGTTACTGTACAGTATCAGCAAAATCAATTGCTGGTTTTCTTTGTTTGCCTTCCCCTTTGAACCATCAGTCCCCCAGTAGGTGGCAGCATCGTTTTAGAACAAAGTCTCCTCAGGACAATGGATCTCTAAATTGCCCTGAGCAAGGAGCAATTTTAAGAAGCCTTGTATACAGGCTTCTGACTGTTTAGGGTCTTCTGATTCATATAATTCCATGAGAACTCGAGAACATGTTTTTGAAATACATGGACGTTGTTTTGCTGTCAGCATTGGATGGCATTAATTAAGTTGTATGTCATGTGATCTGTTAAATAAGTAGGTGGGACAATATTTCTGGAAGCCCCTAATTGAGCTGAGTTGGAGTACAAGATGTTCTGAAGTTGTTCCAAAGGCACCTCTTCTGCTTGGTTTTTTAAAAATGTTTTTAAATTAGGAGCTGGTCTAGACAAAGCCAGATGGGTCCTGCCACGTCATAAACGTTGTCTGAATGGCTAAGTGACTGTAAGTGTCACATTAGTTAGTGGACAGTAAATTTAGGTTTTGTCTCCTTCTGATCCTTTCATATTTCACTTTTTCTTATAAAATCTGCAGCATATTTTTCTTTGGTATATGATCTACACTGGTATACATTCAGATTCTTTTCAGGCAACCTTTTAACTTGGTTCCTTCCAGATGAGTTGTACTATAACTCCCATTCTTCCAACCATGTTTGGTGGGTGGATATAGTAAGACACAATTTGGAGGGTGTCAGGTTCAATAAGGCTGACCTAGGAAATGAGTGTCACACTGCAGGGTTCCCTCTGACTGCATTTAAATCATTGAACAAATCCTGACAAATGCCACATTCATAAGGCAGGCTAAACCAGGTCATTTTGAATGTTAGGAAAAACTCTCTAGCAGTGAGAATAGGATGACCGTGTGCCAATTACCAAGGAAGATGCTGAGTTTCCCTTTGCTGGATGTGTTGGAGGCATTTTAATTAGGATTCTTACCCTTAACAGAGGCCTGGAACCAATGGCCCTAACTGGTCCTTCCAGTTCTATGATTCTATGATTGAAATACCCTTTTTTATCATATTGGTGCAAATTGTGGTTTAGGTGCAGTGCTTTAATCACACTTTGCACCATAGGTAATCGTTAGTTTTGTAGCTTGTCTGTGTTCTTTGTGTTGTCCAAACCCAGGAAAGAAACTGAAATTAATGCACCACTCTTCTGGCCTCCAAATACTGAGAGCAGAGACGACAAGAGTGCAAAAATGGAGATGCTTCAGCTCCTCTATCTCTGCTTCTGTTTTTTCCTCTTCCTGTGGTTTACAGATTATAATGCCTGGTTTCAGATATCATACTAAACCAAAAGTGAACTCCAACAGCTAATGCAGTGTATGAACCTGCTTTTGCTACTGATCTTCTCTACTACGTCTATCCCAAGATGTAGACTATACACCAATATAATCATTGACCTTGAACATCTCAAGAGACATTTCTAAATAACGAATAATACTGCTGGATAAATATAATGAGTGCCATACTGCTCTTCTGAAGTATGTATCACCTTAGATTTTCACGAATTCCTGGGTGGGTCATTTTAATGTTCTAATGAATGTTTCTGATATTAATGTCCCCCATTGTTTCTTGCTTAGAACATCCTGAAAGGTTAAAACCCAATGATGTATTGGAAAAGCTTTAGGATTATTTAAAAGCTTAATGGTCCTTAGTGGCTTCAAAATCTTGGCTTGTCCTCTGAAACCAACCTGCAAGGGTCCCACTGAATCACCGTTCAGTTTCTGATTCTGTAAAGTACTGTAAAGCAGTTTACAATAATCTCTTTGGCATTTATGATATATTGGAGTTTTCAAAACAGAAAATTGATTTTGTAGTTTTTCTCTGAAATGTTTATCATGGTGCAGCATTCCACTATATTCCAGAACTATAGTCCAGAACTAAGTAATAAACTCACCAGTAGTTGAGAAAGAAGCTGCTATCCTTCTCATTCCCACACAGTTCTTTGGCACATTATGGACAATGCCTCCTAGTTATGAACAACATTCCCTATGGGATAGAATATATTATAATAGGTTTTGTGTTGTTTTTTGACAAGAACTTCATTTCATATCAGAAGAGTGGATTAGAAAGTTATTTGGAGGGAGATGTGGACTGAGGCAAAAATAGATGGGGGAACTGATTAAGCCCACACAACTACCACTTCTTTGCTCCTAAGTTACTCTGGAGAAGTTGGGTTTCTTTAAAAATTGGGAAAACTTTAAAAATTGGGAAAAAGATGGCAATATGGAAAAATCAGATGGAAGTGGGGATATTGACTTTGGACCAACTGATAGATGATGAAAATGAATTTTTTAATGTATTCTGTCTTAAGAGCTAAATATCATCTATCAGATGTAACCCAATGGCAATATTTACAGCTCCAACATTTGTTAACAACATTGTTTGGACCAGCAGCGTTTTCAGCTTCTGAGACACCCAAGATACTAGAACAACTTGTTAAATCCTTTAGAACTAAAAACCTACTATTAGTTTGTATAGATATTTGTTATCAATAAATCAGTTTGATATGCAGATGTTAAGGGATGAGTGGAATAAAGAATTAGAGGTTTCTATATTGCCTAGACAATGGGAGAGTGTCTTCACTTAGCAGACTATAGCAAGAGTATCAGTGGACCTTAAATTATGACTTATACAATCAAAAATAAAATTTAGAATTGATTGGACTCCACTACGTTTGTATAGAAAAGAATGGTCAAAAACAGCATTTTGTTGGAGATGTAATAAGGACAATGTCTCTTTAAAACATGTTTTTACAATAGATTTATCCATATACTTACCAGGTTTGGGAGAAAGTAGTGGACTATATAAATATGATTGTGTGACAAAAGCTAAAATTTTCAGAGGATAATATTATTTTGAACTATATACCTAGTACATGGAATTTGGTATCCAGACAATGTAAATGGATTCTCCGTGCCCTTACTATGGCCAAAAGACTGCTATTGCAGCATTGGAAAGAAATGTATGGACCCATTTATTCAATGGATTGAAGACCTGATTGCATTTGCTGCCTATGAGCAGATTGCCTACAGTTGTAGACTTTGTATGGACAAGTATAATAAAATATGGGACTCATTTATACAAAATATAGTAGGTTAAAAAAATATGATAGTCATATAAATCTATTAGAAATATATATATACCTAAATAATATTTGTATTAGATAAGCATATAGAGAATTGAAATTATTTATTAAATTGACATTTTTTTTCTCTTTGTTGTATTTTTTTCACTTTTTTACTAAACCATTTTTATGTTTTTTTTTCTTCTTTTTGTAATCAATTAAAAAAAAAGTTACCCTGGAGAAAAAACTTGGCTTTCAACAAGAAAATTAATGTTGGAGTTTTAATTTGTAGTTAATTTATCTCTAAATAATAGGTTACTGCTTTTCGTACTGTGCATAAACACGTGGGTTTCAATATAAGACAAATGTATTGGATTATATATTCACGTGTTTTTGAGGAACTGGCTACTTTCCCTTTCCTTTCCTCTTTCAAGTACAGACAAAAATGAGATGGGCAGCAGGGAATAGTTGTCTCTGATATATTCATATTATCAGGGCTATGTGAATTCTGCAACTGTACTACTTTGTGTTGCAGAATTCCACATCTTTATAAGCCCCCGCCCCCCAAAAATAGAATTAAATTGAGATAATTTAAAAACAAACGTGAATTTCTCAACTTTAAAGATGCCTATTGCTTATAAAGTCTTAGAGGGTAGAGGAGAATCTGAGCAAGAAGTGTGGAAAAGGCATCTTTGTGTCCCCAATGACCAAACAGCAGTATAAGCAGAGAAATCTATTTAATTTGAAAATGTATAAAGATTTCTTCTTTTAAAGTGTAGAAAACCTGCTGTGATTATGACTGTCTCTTTGACTCTGTTAAATGCACAACACATATTACAACATGAAAACCTGAGTTGCCAAAGCATAGGCCAGTGTTATTCTACCTGCTGCAATGCCTTTTCATGCTCTTGTGTCTCTCAACTGTGTGAAGCCAAATTGTGGCCATGGCTTAATAAGATGTGTGAACCCAGCAAGGTGTGGGTTACTCAGCATGCATGTGCTTATCACATTAAGTGAGTCTAGTTGGTTAGGTATTATGCCTTAGCAAATGTGTCAAGTGATTTGACACAACATTTCATACAGTACATACAATGTGGATGAGCCCTTAGACTTTCTTCACCAAGTAAAAGCTTGGATTCTTGATGAAAAAATCCTCAGACCTGGAAACCTCTTGGTACACTGTCTGCTTGTCATTCATGAATAGCGAAAGAAAGGTGCTTTGTGTATACCTCTTGTTTCACAGAGGTTAATCCAAATTTCTTGCTCTCTGTGTATCTGCTTTGGGTTAATACACTCTTCCCCCCTCCGCCCCCAAATGTCCTTCCTTTTTCTACCCTCTTCTGTTGTATTTTCATTGCAAATGAAATAGGGCTTATCGTAGCCTATTGTTTTTCTTTTATGTAAGGCTATTTTGTCACAGAATGACTGTTCTGGTGTCTGTTTCCATATCTTCAGAAGTGGTCTGTTACCTGCATGCTGTGTCCTCATTAGGTTTCTTTTTCACTGTTCACTTCTGCTTGACAGCAAACAGCTATCATGCACTCTGTTTTATTAAAAGTTGACCTGACATTTCTCTATAGTTTGCATTCAACAATGGTTTCATAATACAAGGATCTTGAGTATATGTGGCTAAAAAGAGAGCTAATCATTTAAGACAGGCAGAGATAGTTTGAGAGTGCCTGAATTGCCTAAAAAGGACACACATTGCCTCCCCTGTTACAGGCTGTGAAAAACTGATTCTGCAGGTTTTCAGCCTTGATCCAATTAAGACTAATGAAATGCCAACAGTAATTGTGTTATAGTTAGAGTGGGAGTCTGTTTTGCTGTTTATTTATAGACTTACAGGCTTATTCAAAATAAAATCCACTGTATTCAGTCAAGCTTATGTATATAGAGCACCCTCCCCTATTCTTGGCATCCTCCAGATTGGTCAGTTCTGGGACTTTGATCAGGAGGATGTTCAGACTGGAAAAGGCTGGCATAGGGACATCTTCCTTACTTAAGTGCTGTTCTAAGACAGACTATTAAAATTAACTGATAAATATGAACATTTCCCTGTTTTGGGGGGGGGGGGCGAGGTGGGGGGAATAATGCTTTTTCAACAGACCCCAATATAAGTAATAGGCTAGCTTATCTACTATACGGATTAGTTTGGAAGCCTCTGTAGGAAGGGTACATTCTCTCTGAGCACCGAATAACTGAATGAAGATTCAAAGAATGCATTGCATTAAGCAGATCCTTGAGATTTGGAAAAACGGATAAAAAGCATTTATGGTGCAGTTCATAATATCCACTCAGCTTTGCAAAAACATATGTTTAGCATTCAGCTGCATGTTCCTGATTCATCTTTCCCTTTGTTATTCATTATCCGTTCATTTCTTTTTTTTTTTTGCAGAGGTTAGCTTTGGTTTTGTGCAAGTCATTGGTTGGCCATAACATTTGATGAAAGCAGAGGAACAATTCATTAATGCAGCCGTGGTTGGGGATAATAAGAGTTGAAGTCTCACATGTCTGGAGGGCAACATGTTGGTGAGGACTGAACTACCATAACTGAAAAGCAGAAAAGCTAAATGGCAGAGACCCCAATCCAGCAAATGAACTACGGGTCACAACTCTGAGTTCTATTCACTAGAAAATAGAATATGGATCACAAATATGAAATTCTGTTCACAAATATGTATTCCAAGTCTTCTTTCTCTGAAAAAAAAAACTTAATTCATATGACATGTTATCTGGGTGGCCTCTAAAAAAGACAATTGGTGTCCTCTTTTTATGATGTACTTTGTCATGTGATACATAGAATCATAGGATTTTGAAACAAGAAACAGTTCTGGTAGCTTAAGTCACTGGAATCACACAGGGAGCTGTCCCCACAGATTATTTGCCATATACAGAACATATTTTATGCAATTGGATTTCCAGCTATTACACTCAAAAGTAATATCTATGTGTGAGTCAGACATGTCACCTCCCCTCCTTCATTAGCTGGTATGAGAGTCTTGATATAATGATATATGTGAATACAGTATGTAATATTGTGAAAAATACAAATTGATTGAATTGTGAATGCGGTTTCTGCCTAACTGATGCTCACTGGCTGCTTTTGGGTTTTTTTTTCTTCATATATAGTACCATTAATGTGTATAAGGAAATTTGACAATTTCCTGTTATAATAAGGTGTCATCCGGATGTACTGGGACAGAACTTCCATAGTTCCTATGCCTAGTGGCCATCTTGGATAAAAACTATGAGAGCTATAATTTATCACATCTGAATGTGATTTGATTGGGGAAACCTGATTTCCAAGGGATCCTCTTAGAAAATAATATTTTAAAATTTAATGCAGGGTAAAATAGCAAAAAATGAGATGGGTGGGATAAAACAGGCCATCAATATGTGTTCGAACTTGTTTCAGTTTTGTCACCTTAGGCTTATCTACAGGATAAGAAATGACAAGACATGGGACAGAAGGGGCATGAAGGAGATAAGGAAAGTGATAATATGTTATATTCTGGGCAACAGTTCCAATTTTATATGGAACACTAAGAAAGGAAGGGCAGAATGACTTGAAGAATGATGTACATGAACCGACAATTCACTCCAAACATGCTGATAAAATCCTTCTAAGAGCTGGAACTATGCAGACATTTTTGTCACGTAACTGAGGGGTTTTAAAATATTTTAAGGTATTTTGATATTAATATGGTGTGGCCTTTAAGTGAGGTTCAGCTAGCCATCAACCCTGTTGTACAAACCTTGGAGGAAAATAAAGCTAAATAAAAAAGAAAGAGCTTAATATGTGCAGGTATGGATGGAGCATTATAACAGCTACATCACCTTGTCTATGGCATCACCTGCAAGCATACAAGCAGACACTATGAACTGATGGCTTGAACAGCCTTTTTTTTTCTTGTCAAAGGCTCTGCCAGGTCTAAATCTTGTTTGAGAGGGAGGTCTCCTTCCATTCTCTCATTGTTCAGCCTGTGAAGCCTTATCCAGCCACACTGAAAGTAGCAAGTACCTTCTTAGAGCAATGCTATGCCGTTTATATTAACTTTATAAGCTTTGAGGAGCTCTTGCAGGCCAGATGCTGTGGTTACACATTTGGGCAGCTGTGAAGAAATAAGCAAATGACTCACTAGTAGCTGCCTCAGAGCTTTCCCTTAACAAATTATTATCTATTGTTTCTCTTCACATGAATTTATCTACATGGACTTATCTCCTGCTTCTTGTGAGACTGTTAAAACAACACAGAAAAAGGGAGTTACTTTTTGAAGACTGGATTCACACAGTACACAAAGCCACAATGTGATTTATTTGATGTTGGTGCAGTTGTAGTTTATTCAATAAATCATGATTTTTTTAAAAAAATGGCTTTGCTAACATGTGAATCCAACCACTGTGTAGTATTACACAGTATAGGAAATGTCCTGTAATAAGATGGGGTGATGTCCACCAATTTAGTTAAAAAAATAGGTATGGATTAGACAAATTCATGAAAGATAAAGCTGTACAATTAATTCACACTACTACAGCTGTACACTTGTGCATCTATGCATGGTAGGGCAAGAGATGTCACATGCATCATGACACTGCAAATGATGCAAATGATGTAAATTACATAATTTGTGTAATTTGCCTTTCTGGGGAAGAAATGGCGAACTGAAGATGGCTCCACTTTTAGATGACCGTGGCAGAATGAAGAGCCAGTGAGTAGACGGGTTCTTTGTAATTCCTCTCTGGACAAAGAGAGGACTTGAGATCACCCTCAAGTGCTCCAGACAGTTGCTGCTTGTGAGAAAACCACAAGACAGCAGTCTCTGGCAGATTTAATGCTCTGGGAGATGAGGGAATAGCCATCTTGCTCAACCCATGGTCAGCGCCTTTAAGGACACTGAGTTTGCATACTTCCTTTACTAATCACTTTTGGAAATTGCTTGTTAACTGCTTTTCAGCTATTAGGAACCTTTGGATCAACATGTTTTACAGCACTGGATGAGTTTCCTTCAGTCCTTAGCAAAATAAGTTTTAAATACAAGCTTGAGGACTTAAAAATTTCTTCTGAAATAAACAGCAAAAGGGTGATTAAAACTTTGATTTTAGAAAGTTACAAATGGACTAAGGGTCCAGATAAATTTGAAATAAGATTTTAGAATTAATTATAATAATCCTTCCCATGGGAAATGCTTTTGTTTTGAATTCTTTAAGAAAATAGGATGGGACTTTTAAGGTTGGACACTGGAGGGAACTAGAAGGAAATAAAGATTACAATTAAAGGAGAAAACACTTAAATTTGACTTACCACTACAGAATGGAGCAAAATATTTTAACATAGGACATATTGAAGGATATTTTTGAACAATGGATCCAGAAATTAATTTTAAGAGTGTCTGTCTCTATAAATAGAGTGGGTTTAAAATATGCTATGGAAGAGGAACAAGTTTTACCTCACAAGATTGAGACTGATTTGAAAGTGGATTTAAAAATGACAGGCTACAAGAAGAAAGTTAGAACCAGTCATGGAACAACTGATTGGTTCAAAATAGGGAAAGGAATACAATAAGGCTGTGTACTGTCACCCTGCTTGTTTAACTTATATGCAGAGTAAATCATGAGAAATGCCAGGCTGGAAGAATCACATGCTGGAATTAAGATCACAGGGAGAAACATCAACAACCTCAGATATGCAGACAATAACACCCTAATGGCAGAAAGTGAAGAAGAACTAAAGAGCCTCTTGATGAGGGTGAAAGAGGAGAGTGCAAAAGCTGGCTTGAAACTCAGCATTAAAAAAACTAAGATCATGGCATCTGGACCCATAAATTCCTGGCAAATAGAAGGGGTAGAAATGGAAGCAGTAACAGACTTCATTTATTTGGGCTCCAAGATCACCGCAGACAGAGACTGCAGCCATGAAATTAAAAGACGCTTGCTCCTTGGGAGGAAAGCAATGGCAAACCTAGACAGCATATTAAAAAGCAGAGACATCACCTTGCCGACAAAGATCTGCATAATCAAAGCTATGGTTTTTCCGGTAGTAATGTAAGGCTGTGAGAGCTGAACCATGAAGAAGGCTGAGTGCCAAAGAATTGATGCCTCTGAACTGTGGTGCTGGAGAAGACTCTTAAGAGTCCCCTGGACTGCTAGGAGGTCAAACCAGTCAATTTTAAAGGAAATCAACCCTGATTGCTCATTGGAAGGATTGATAATGAAGCTCAAGCTCAGATACTTTGGTCACCTAATGCGAAGAGAGGACTCTTTGGAAAAGACCCTGATGCTGGGAATGATTGAAGGAAAAAGGAGAAGGGGACGGCAGAGATGAGATGGTTAGATAGCATCACTGAAGCAATGAGCATGAAACAGCAAACTCAGGGAGGCAGTGAAGGACAGGAAGGCCTGGCGCAATATGGTTCATGGGGTCACGAAGAGTCGGGCATGACTTAACAACTGAACAACAACAAGAATGGCATGGAAAAAGATGTTACACTGGACATACAAAAGAAACCGGCTGATGTCTTAATAATTAAAAGGATATACAAATAACAAACCAAGAGAGTGACCTGGATAATCTTCCCATATTGGTTTTATACAAGAGGCTTGTTAAAGCTTTGAAGAATTTTGTGAGAAGAGACAAAATAAAAATGAAAACAAATCAAGTTTTAGGACATTATTTGAAGGGACCAAAGATCAAGATTGTTAAAAGTAAAAGAAAGGAATATAAAGTTGGTTTATTTGATCAAGGTTAAAATAAATATGTTATCATTTCTGATAAGCCTTAATTGCTGATCAGGACTGAAATGACGAGGTTTTCAAGGATTTGTTTATAGATAAGAGATGAAATATGGGAAGAAGAGATCATTTGTTGTATTTTAAGAGAAGGTGATAAGTTACTAAAATTGTTGATACTTGTGATGAAGGGGGAAGTCATTTCTTTATATATTTCTTTTTCTTTAGTATATTTTTATTTTTTCTTTCTTTTCTATTTTTTCTATTTTCTTTTTCTTTTATGCACCTTCTATTTTTTCTTTTTTTTTATATGTATTCATTTTTTATTGTTGAAGTTGTAATTTTTAATAAAATTACTATTAAAAATAATTTGTGTCATTTGTGCAGTGACATCATAACATATGACATCATGACATATGTGACATTAATGACAACATGTACTGGATGCCTGTGTCTGTATAGTGCTTTCAGTATAAGAAGCAGGATGCCTTGGAATATCACTTCTCTTAACATGTTTACTAGAGGTATCTAGTCATCCACTTTGAGAACAAGCAGAGTTGTTGATTCCTTCAGGCAGTCAAGCTTTCTTCAGGTGTATAAGCCTTTAAAAAGATGGGCTACTTTAATGAATAGCTGAGGGGTGGTGTGTTTGTGCCATTTGTTTGACCACGCATGGCTGTTATTATTGCAAATTACTTTGTCACACCTTAGCTATCTTCAGTGGGCTCTAGAAACTGAAACCTGTTCCTCTACCTATTAATACATTCAACATTTTGCAATAAAAAATAGCTTAGATATTTCCTGCATAATATGAATAGCTTAAATGTTTCCTGCAAACTTAATGGACATTTAGGATCAGTGATTGTAAATGAGAATATGTATGGCATAGATCTCTAACTTTTTTCAGATCTATTGGTTTTCAAGTAGAAAGAGGTTTTGATGAGTGCTTTGATGATGTGTGGTTCAAATTCTGGAGGACTGTATCACGTGTGTGCCTGCACATTTGAATTGGTTTTGGTATTATTTGGCAGAACAGTCAAGATTGATTTAATGGTTACTGTTGAAAGATATGCCTTGCATTAATCTAACTTTGCTTTTGATAAAATGTGAGGCTAGTTCACATACTGTATTACAACACAGTGACGGATTTTGAATTGCCAGGGGTAGCATGCTGATAAGTTAGAAGCTGATTCATGCCCCCTTCCTTTTTGGAAGGTCATTGTTAAAAGACTGTGATTCTACAAATATGGATTGAAATATTCATTTATAATCACCAGTCTTTTCAATACACTAGGCATTTGTACCCAGTACAAGTTTTAGTCTGCAGGTCCCACAGTTATTTGCCATTAGGCATAAAGGCTAAGGCTGATAAGTGTTGAAATCCAAAATAATAGATAAACCCTCCATAATCGTGAGATTTAGAATTTAGTTCCTCAGTCAGAGAGATGAGGAGACTTCTGTAGTTTTTTCTAAACTTTTTTTTTTTTTTTTTTTTTTACAAAATAGGTATTTTTTACTATTGGTTGGCCATTTGTTGCATATTGCTTAAGGATCATTCGTTAAGATTGTGCTTTTGAGAATGTGAAGTTGCCTTTTTTTAGCAATGCATATGGCATTTTTTGTATTTGGAAAAAAAAATTCATCTCATTCAATACTACTAAACACACATAACAGTCCAATAAGCAACAAAACAATCTTCTCCTTCTGCATTTGTCCCATTTAAAAAACAACAACAACTTATTTCTTTTCTGACTTTTCACTGTCCCCACTATGGAAAAAGAGTCATGTTCAGCAATATCTGCTTTCAAAATAGTTCAGAAGAGCAGGAAGCCAGTCAATACTCATTTTATGTGTGTGTGTGTGTGTATGTGTGTGTACACACACACCTGTGATTTCCAATTGGAAATTAAAATATTTACAACAGACACAATATAAAAGAAAAAGGAGACAATGTATGAAGAAAAAATAAGGGCAACCAATCACCACTTCTTGTGTATCTTTAAATTAAGGCCTGGTCCATACATCATGCTAAGCCAAAATCTGGTTTCTGTGTTCTGGGGTTAGTTTGTTCCATGAAAACCAGCTACTGTGGTATAGAACATTTGGTGTATAGTTTAGAATATTATATGAAACTAGAGAATTATGATTTATTCAAGCATGATTAAATAAACGACAGTATAACATGGTATGGTATGGTATGGTATGGTATGGTATGGTATGGTATGGTATGGTATGGTATGGTATGGTATGGTATGGTAATCAACCTAGGTTTGCAGCATTCAGGCTGATGCAGTAAGATGAGCTGGTTCTGGGAGTGGGGGAACCAAATGACACTTGTCATGACATCACCAATATTATTCTGCTAGCTTTGGATCAAGACTTGTGAGAGCATGAGGGAGTACTGTATGTGCCTATTTTAATGGACTGAACTGTGAGCTCAGAAGATCTGAATCACAGCTTATTCCAGACATAAAGTGTAGTATTGGATGAGGAGCTGGGAGACCCAGGTTCAAGTCCACCCTTAGCCATGGAAACTCACAAGGCAATTTTGGGACCATCATTCAGCCCAACCTACCCATAAGATTATTGTTATGGAGAAAAGTTAGAGAAGGGGTTGGCATGTATGCTACTTTTTGCTCCTGGAAGAAAGCTGGAATATAAATCTCATGCATACATACATACTTGACCAAGTACTCAGGCACAGAAAGTTAGGCAAGTGACTTGCTTTGCTGATCAACTGCAATATGGGAAAGTAAGACTGGGAAAAACACATTAATAAATATATTGACAGTATCTAGTCTGATGAAGAGTTTGGAAGAAGTAGGAACTTGCACATACTTGGGTAGAATTTTGGTCAGATGAAAATATTGCTCAACTGTGATTTTTTTAAAAAACCTTTCAGATTTAGTATAGGAATAATCATGAGAAGGGCTATAAAAACCTTTGAACATACTAAATACTATTGAATGCTAAAAGGTGATAGCGTTGTTTCTTAAATTTGTCCATAATGTCAGTGTAAATCCTACATACCATGAGTACATATGAAATTTATCTTCTGCTGTTTATGTACTTTCATCTATGAAACACTTACTATTTGCAAAAGCCTGTGTGAAAAACATTCTTAAATGGAGCTGGGCAGGCTTTTAAAAGTTTTCCAGTGGTTCTGCAAGGCCTCTATGGCTCACTAGAGAGCTGTCCAACACCAGAGCCTCCTGAAGAGCAGGTCACCTCTCTGGGGAAGCAGATGCTGCCTTTCGGCCAGAGGTGGGTATTCTGGGGAAAATGGCATTTCTTACCCTGCAGTTTGAGCTGACTCTTATTAGTAGCTGCAAGGCTTTGTTGTGCCTTTCTGCACAGCCACTTGAGTGGGGAAAGATTTCACTGTCACTTCTGACAGTCATGGAGATGAGTCTCTGTGTTCCAGCTGAGGCTTAACTAGAATGCAAGAGAACTTCAACCACATTCCGTAATGTGATCCTTCAAACTCTTAACAGACATTTCCTATTCTAATGCCATTACTACTAGAGATCTAACATGTGATGGGCTTCTAGGACATTATCGCTATTTAAACTTCTTTCTCTACTCCTATTAGGATGAACACCACTTTGGCTTTGCTTTTAATCTGTGATTTACATGTATATAATATTGTTCATCCTTTTGCTTGTTCATCTCCTGCATTTCTATTTCAAAGAAGGAAGTAGAAGCTGCTGCTGAAGAACTCTGAACTTCAGATAAGAAACAGCCACAGCCTTCACCCAACTAGGGCACTCATATTGTTGATAATCAGCTCCCATAATGGAATGACCAGGCTGGCTAGGAATGAGGAGAGTTGTATCCTAACTAATTTGGAAAAGAGCAGGTTGAAGAAGTCAAACTACTTTAATGGGGCGCGGTCAAAAAAATGAAAACTTTAGAAAATGGGTTGTTCCTGCTGATATTACACACTTGTTATTTTCAGTGATTCTGATGCAAACTGAGTGGGTCAAAGGTCCTTCCCTCTTCAGAATATGATTATGCATATAGTGAGGCCCTTGCTTTTAAACAGGTCTTTGGACCCTTTGCTTAGAATTTCTGAACTAAGAGTGTTAACCGGGGAGGGAGGAGAAGAGGCAACTTCTGTTGGATTAAATGTCGCTCATTAAGCATTTAATGAGCGCTTAAGCCTCCCTCTGACATTCCCAATGGGCAACGTCCGTAAAGAGCCGCCGAGGCCCGTTCCGATGTTGCTGTGTGAAACCAGCGCGGCCGCCTTTCCCCGCCGCCTCGAGAGGACCAGCTTCCGGGCGCTCCCTCGGAGTCAGCCTGTCTGCTTCGGGCGGCAATCGGAGCCGCCGCGCGGGCACAGGCACCCGCCTGCTCGGACCTCCTTGCTCCAGGGATTCCTTGCGCCCGCCTCTGCCCTGAGCGAGCGAGCCTGGGCCGGAAGTGAGAGAGGGCGGGAGGCGCCACAGCCACGTGGCGCGCGAGAGACGGGGAGGGGGTCTCTGGGTTTCATCCCCGTGGCCCGAATTCAGCTGGGCGGTAGGTGACGGGGAGAGGTATTGGACGGAGCTTGCGCCCTAGCTTTCCCCACCTGAGGGCCCTCCCTCCACCAGATATAACGTTGGACTTCGACTCTCCTAATCCACAACCAGCACGTGCTGGAAACCACCACGCCGGGGTAGGCGGACCCTCTTGAAGGAGCCCCGCGCGGGGTCATTTGCCTCAGTCGGCGTGGTGTGGGGGGGGGGGAGCTTGGGGCGGTGCCTTGGCCTGGCGCGGCGGCAGGTAGCGAAGCCCGTCGGACGGAAAGAAGATGGGCAGCTCCTCTCCCGCCCGCCAAATTAGGTTGCCCAGATAATTTGTAGAGTGGCTGCGTTTGGCAGATGCGATGTTTTCTGTGCTGAAATAAGACAGCTTAAAGTGCAAGACGAGCTGGATCTGTGCTGTTCCAAAAGAAAGTTTAGGATGCCTCAGTTCAGCTTGAGCAATTCCCTGGAGTTTCATTGATATTTCTCTTCCAAAATCTTTCCTAAATGCCTTCGTCCAAGTGTGTGTGTGTGTGTGTGTGTGTGTGTATTCACAGCTCCTAGAGTTTCATCACTTTTATGTTAATACTTTTATTTCTTGATATAGGATGGAATATGCTCTTCCAGCAGGGTCTTCTATTACTTATAGCATGCCTAAACTGTTATACAGTAGCGTAAGGTATATTAAAAGTTTCTAGGCAGGTCTTTGCTATCTTCAGTTAAACAACTTTAAGAAATACATTGAGTATACATGGTGTGGAAAGTGATGGTTTGTGGAACCATGTAGACTAATTCTGGTTTTGCACAACAGGATAAGCTGTAAACAATGGTTTATAAGCCTAAATTTGCTGGTTTTACACAACATGCTCCATGCAACCCAAACAAGCCATGTTTTGCTTATATATAACTACAGAGTCTTATGTCTAGATTTAGTAATAGCTAATTTGCAGAGTGAAAATGGGAAAATGGTCCTGAAGTCAGTGTTTAGAGGTAAATAATTTCCAGGATAACTGTTCTTAATCTAGGTATCCCTGAAAGATGTTAATTCAGCCTACCCCAACCTGGTATCCTCTAGATATATTGGAGCACTCTTACTGAAGACATCTGGAGAATACCAGGGTGCAGGAGGCATTTCTGAGTGAGAAAGTGAGATAAACTATTTCTTCTGCAAATTGCACTTTGCCTCAGATACTGCCCATAGAAATTATAATAGAAAAATACAGTTGTTCTGTCTCCTAAATTTTGCTCTGACATTTTGAATCTCCTGTATGATTACTTGAGTTAACCAGGGCATAAATGTTATGTGGGCCAATTTGGCTTGTTCCTAAACTTTGCCAGACTCCACCTGCTGTTCAGTTTCTGGCCTGTTGAAAGCCTTCAGTATTTGTGACCAATACGAAGGCTTGCTTCCTGCTGCATTGTCCAAAGATCAGATGCCAGCATTTGATTCTTTCATATATTTGGTCCTTTCTGGGAGGAATCCACCCCTCATTTAAGTAGTAAAGTAACTAGATTGTAGCTTTCCTTTTGGCTTCAATTTTGGTTCTGACAAGTTGTTGCTAGTCTTTATATGTAGACTGACTGCTTCAGGAGCCTCCAGAGGATCTTCACTGCTTCCGCATTTGATCACTAGCTTCAGTTTTAAACACCAGGAGGACAATAGCACATTATTTCTTCTAATCCAGAAGGCACTTGCATAGAGTACAATGATATTTAACTTCCTGGGAATCCTGGTCCCAATGTTAAGTTCCTCCTCTGTTCAAGATAGGGTTGATTGACCTTGTAAAATTGATTCTTTTTGTGTTGCATGTCCACCTTTGTGTATCCATGCACAACCTCCAGTCTATTAAACTGACATTTCCATCATTCCTGACAACAGATATGCTAGCTAAGACTGACTGAAATTAGAAACTAACAACATCTAGGGGGCCAGTCAAGTGCTGAGTAGGTTGTTATCAGTGGAAGCTTCCAGGCTCAGATCTCTGAGTGGTAAGTTTACTGAATATATTGAAACTTTCTTCTAATAATCAAGCCTAAGACTGGGTTGAATTAGTTAGTAGTGATGATGTCTCCTGGAACTCATCAGAGATGCAATACCTTCTGACTGATTTGCAAACTTGGAACTGGCTTTTTAACATACAGTAGCAATATCTCTATTTTGCACAGTGCTTGAAAGAACTGTTTAAAAAAAGTTCATAGCAATTTGTGCTGTGAAAGGCCAAGAGGGCATCCCGGGGTTTGTGGTTTGAAACTTGAATATCAGTGTTGTTGCCTAGGCAAGGACTCAATTAGATGTTTGTTCTCCCCCAAAAGCTGCTTTCTCGATTGAACACATCTGTGTTTATGAAATAAATGTTATGCCAGTTGTACCACAATGGCTTTTTCTTGAGTAAATCGTGTTTCCTGTTGCAAACAGGCTGGTGAGACAGAAGAGAAGATGTCAAGGGACTGAAAAGCCCTTCTGAGCACATGGCTCAGAATCTGCAAATCCAGATTAAGCCAAATTCTTGTTTTGTTACAAGAGGGAAATTGCATCACTATTTGTGGCATTACTCCATCTTAATGCTTTGTCCATGTTTGGAATCAGAACTGGGTTGGATCAACTGTGCAACAAATATTAATGTGCTAAGAAGTGAAAGGGAAAGTTGAGCCTGGACACATCATTTACCTTTTATATGTGTGTAGTTTCAATGAATGCTATTTGTTTGCTCCTAATCCTTGAGTGTGTATTTTTAAAATTATTTTTTACTAGGTTGAGATTCTGGAAAAGATAGCAGGTTTTCCTGGAACTGCAGTTACTCCAAGGCTGCTCTTCCATCCTTCTCCTAAAAGAGCTGCTATCTGTAGGAATCCTGCCTTTCTACTCCCTACCATCAGAAGAACTTGAAGCAAATTATTTATTTCCAAGCCCACAAAGAGGATTGAGGTTTGGATATGAAAGAGAGCCAGGTGTAAAGGTTGGCTCATCATGAAGTTCAGTTGATGGCCTTGACCAAATCACTCCTAGCCCAACTAGATTCCCAGAGATATTATAAGTTCAGGATACAGTGTGTAACTCACATACTATACTCCCAGTATGATAAATGTTTGTGGTCACCCTAATTTGAACTTGGAACAGCCTTTCCATTGCTGGGAGCAGCCCCCTCTTGATTTTGGGCTCTTTTTTATCATCTTCCTGTCCTTGATGTCCTCCATCACTGTTTACTTCTTTCAGAAAAGACTATGCTGTTAAATTAGGAGGAGAGAAAGAACTCCACGAGTTCATCTTCACCACAAAGTAAATAGAACATATTATGTGGGTTCAGTCAGAATTGCACTGAATTGCTTGTGAGCAGGTGGGGCTATGATGAATTTTGAGGTATGTTGGTCAGAAAAATCCTTCCTATGTCCATTGTTGGTATAGGTTATATAAGTTATATAATGCTTTAAGCCACCCTTCATCAACCTGGCACCTTGGCCCAGCTTTTGTTGTATGTGTGGCAGTAATGAGAAGGTTATCCAACATGGCTGAATGCCAAAGGGCAGGGGAAAGCTGATGTAACTTCTCTCTGCTGTGGCTGAACTAAGATTGAGTATTGGTACAAATCCTGTCCATAGTTCAGCTGTAAATAACCTTAGACCTCTCCCCCTTCCAGATCTGTATTCTATGAATGTTTCTCAGGTTTGCAAAATCAGTAGTAGCCATGAAAACCATGAGAAAAAATATATCTACAATCCATAGAGACAATCCCTTTATTAGGCCAAGTGAAGTTTTACAGAAGAGACAGAGTGTTTTGAGTTTCCAAGAACTCTTATCACAGCAAGATAAGATTCTGTGCAAAAGCCAGAATTTGGGCGGAGGAGTAAAAGATGTAGCTGATTTTTTAGCCATGTTTTTGCAGTTTGCATTTTTAGCTGACGTGAGGGAGAGTTTCCAGACATGCAAACAGGCTGAAAAGCTACAAAGTGGTATTAGATTGCACTGCAGGAAAGGTAGGAACTCTTTCTGGGACCAGGGTTAACTTCTTTGGATAGCACTTGGGATTCAGTGAGTGGGACGGCAGTGCTTACTGAGTGGAACCATGAGATTTTCTGTATTTTCTTGGGTTTTGGAAGGTTGCTTGGGAAGATTTCTTTGTTTCTTTAAAAATATTTAAACCACTTTAGGGCATATATTATAGTTTTTGTGTGTCTTCTGCCTTAAAGTAATGGGAAACTAGGCTGCCAGTTTTCAATTGTTGTATTCCAAGAGGGTTCTGTGGGGGCACAGAAAATATTTCAGGGGGTGCATGAGGCTCTGGGCATTCAATATTCATCTCTGAAGTAGGGATTCTCTATGTTTAAATCTCCTGTGTTTAGAAAATGGAAATGTGTATTGTGAGGTACACAAATCCATTGGCTGAAAATTCAGCCAGTCATAAAGTTGGAAATGTTTTAAGCTGTGTGTGAAAGGCTGCCCTCTTTCCTTTGCCATATTCTCTGCAAGCACCATCCCTCTGCTCTGCTGTACTCTTTCTGGGCTTCCTCACTTGCTCTTTGTTCCACAAGCCTATGACATTCTCTGATCTATAGCAAGCTGTAAACTGATGTGGGTCCCAGCTCCATTCATAGAGCTAGTGGTTGCTGTGGTGATAGCAACGAATCCTGATTTGGGACTTGCAGTCTCCCTTGGGAAAATAGCCCAAGCTCCTTGGCACTTGCCCATCTGGCCAGGCCAGAAAGCAGACTAGTTCCTAATTGGCAGTGTAGCTAAGTGGGCCAAAGCAGCACACCCAGTGCTGCCCACACTCAGAAGGGATGGAGAAAGAAGATTGCTGATTTAGCAGCCTGCAGATTGTTCTGATCATGACATAGCCACAAAAAGCAGCAAAGAAACCACTTCCTTTTGACTTTACTGCATTCTCCAAGGATTCAGAGAACAGAAAACATCACCTCCCCCCCCAAAAAAAGGAAATGAAATTTGCCTTTGGCAAATCTCTGAAAGTAAAAAAAGAGCAGTTTTGATTATTATCTGGATGTGGACTACCTGGAAATTACAGAGATGTTGGTCAGACTAGAAAATTGGTGCGGGGGGGGGGGGGGGGCTGAAAAAAAGCAGTGGCAAACCATTTCTAGAATTGCATTAAAAATATATGGTTCAGCCTCCAGGAGAAGCTCAGTTCAACTTTCCAAATTTCATTTCCTCTTTTTGTTGGAGATGCTGCCACCAGCTGAGGTTGATTAAAGGCTGCAAATCATCTTTAATATAATAGCATCTTTTTCTTTTCTTGTCTAATAGCTACTAGGAGAGCTATTCCTACTATTCAAGCATAGTAAAGTTGTTGCAAAGGCAAATGTTTTTAGATGTTGGTCTTGGGAATAGGTAAGAAAGCAAGTTTCAGTTGGTATGACTATATTTTTACTGCAATTACTGCAATATAGCAATCCTCCCTCGTCATAAAATGTTGGTCCTTATTTTACACTGGAATTTTTTCAAAAAGTCTGGTTTCTGAAGCTTAACCATTTATCTGCTATCTAAACCAGAAATATAGATTTGCAAAATTTGAAAACTCCTTGTAATACTACTTGTATTTAATTTGTAATTACATATTACAAAGGATTGTGATTACAAATTACAATTTGTAATTACAAATTACAAAACACAAGGAGTAAAATTTATTCCTTGTAAATTTGTAATACTCCTTGAATTCTGTGACTCCCCTGTCTGAATTCAGCATTAAACCACCACATTTCCCAGTATCTTTGAAGTGCACAAAAAACTACCAGGTTTTTGTCAGGAGCTATTAATCACACTATTTGTATGATCTGATTCTGGAAAATGTCTTCTAAGGCAAGAAATTTAGTATGCTTTCTATGTGCGTATTTTTTATACTTACATTCAGGTTTCAGACAACATCTCCAAGTCAGGCTGGGGAAGACTAGTCTGTCACTTTGGAAATCATCTCCCAATCGGGGTTGATCAGTCCAATCTGGTGCTCCCATCATCCTCCAGCCAGTATCACTAATGATGAGGACATAAGGAAGGAAGAAAATGGATGCAACAATGCCCAACTTGGTGCCATATGTTTCTGTTAATGGTGTAAAGTCTGAAGGTGGCCAGGCAGCAACCAGTGGTTCTTAAGCTAAGCAAAACACTTATATATACACATTGAACAGATATATCTCATTTCAAGGCTGGGAAAAGAATGGCCACATTTCCATTGATCTGAAAAAGTAGACACAAAGGCCTAGAATTTAAATCCCAAAACATGTATGTGTTAGGCTTTATTTTCACATGTTCTGCAGTAAGCATATCTTCTGCATACAGTAGCTTCTATCTTATCTGCAGTAAAGGAACGTAGCAGGCTATATGTTATCTGTGAGCTTCTGCTGTGAGTAAGTTCCTGAATATAAGATAAGGTAGGGATAAGTCAATATTTACTGCTGTGCCAATTGTGAAATCTGATGAATGGTATTGCTGCAATCCACACCCATAGAAGCTTGTGGGGAAATCTGGTGGCTATGAGAACATTTAATTCCATTTTTCATGGACTGCTGGATTGTATGGGAAGCATCATAACACAGCTGCATCTCCCCAGGAAAGAAGAAAAGCACTACTTCTCAAGTAATTGAGCAGACTAATTGAAGAATTAAGTTGGTGCACACTATAAAGTTTGTTAAACAGATAATCATATCAAAATAAATTTAATACAAAAACTCATTAGGAAAAATAAATTCTAACTTTTAAACAAAAAGTGAGATTGCTTATTAGATTTATATCCTACCTATCTTTCAGGAGCTCAAAATGGCATGTATAGCTTTCCCTCCTCCCATTTTTCCCTGCAATACAACCTTTGAGAGTGACTAGCCCAAAATCACTTAGTGAGCCCAAAGTCTCACCAGCCCCAAGCACTATGCCACTCAGATTCTCTGATTAGGCTTTTGTTACCTTTGGGTTTTTTTTTTTAAATCATGGATATGTGTTTACAGCGAATGTTGTTACCCTGAAATTCCCTGTTGTAAATAACAGTCCCTATTGCTTTCTTGCTTGGCTGCTTTGGGGTAACATTCCTTGCCAGTGAGGTATCGCCCTAAAAAGGCAGTCACCATATGCAACATAGTTATCTCCTTTAACCCTGGAAGTGGGAGGTGACAGAAAGTGAGTATGATTCCTGATGCAGTCTTCCCTCTTCCACATCCAGGTTATTACACTGGCTGAAAATAACCCAGGGCTCATCTGTGTAAAAGTCTCTTTGTAAAAGGTTTCAGCTTGGCTTTGAATAAATCAGGAGAAGTTTGCTTCTTGATGAGTGGTGAGCAACATAAAGACTGAATCTGATAAACTTTCTTTGGCCAGTGTGTGTATGTTTAGACAAGAGGGAGGGAGGGAGGGAGGGAGGGAGGGAAGGAAGGAAGGAAGGAAGGAAGGAAGGAAGGAAGGAGTGGGCTGAGAACTGTAGATTGGAAGCATTTCTTTAAATGACAGGTTCAGCATTCCAGATACTGGTCAAACAGAACTGAAGGCTTTTCTGAATGTCAAGTGCAAGATGTACAATAAATACATAAGAGGAAATAAAATTATTTTAGTAAAAATATCTAAAGTTAGGTAATAGCTCCAGAGCAAAACTACAGGTACTAAAGTCTTAGTCAGAAAATCAAGAGTAGGTTGCAGCAAACATGGTTGCCATGTTGGAATTTCATAAATTCCATGAATGGGCAACAAATAGCTTTCATAAATGGAGCATTTCTTGGAATGTATTTGCTCTTCTTTCCCCAGTCTGGGTTGAAGTCACTGGAAACCTTTTTTTTATTTTAAATTGTTCCAATTAACCTGTTTTATAAATAACTATCAAACCATAGTCTAGATTCACAGCTATAAATGTTTATATGGACCTTCTGCAAAGTAAAATTTGAACATTGTGCTTATTAATTTAATTGTAACATCTTTCTTATGCTAAGAACAATGGTTAGGATCCATTATGTGAAGACTACCTCCTACCCCCCAGTTTTAGCAAGCAATTTAATTCAAAATATTGTTTTATGTATTTGTTGAAAACAAACCATTGTGTAATTAACATGAAAAAACTGGACTGTGGACTTGCTCTAGCTTATTCACCATGAACTGTCCACCAGCAATGTAGGCCATGCAATTAGTGAATGACATTTTTGGAAGAACAGGAAAGCAAAGACTTGCTGTGCAAGAGTCCCTACCAGTGCTGTGTCACACATTTCTAGGAGAGTGAAACCTAATTTGCTAAACCTACCCCAGTACAGGCTTGACCTAGATAATTGGCTCCATTCTTTGATCTCACTTGGTCCCCTTCCAATTAACTAAAAGAGAAAGCAATTGCAAAGTGTTAATGAAAATAAATAGATCACAGCTGTCCCACAAAGCAAGGGGTGGAGGAGATGATAGGAAGACATGGATATGTCAAGTTTAGTCCAAGATGCTGGAAACTGAGCACAGGCGACTGGCATATTATGGAGTGATCAAACTCACTGATGTCATTGGGTTATCCTACGGACTGAGCTTGATGAGAATAGGGATATTTGAGAAATATAACTCACTTTTCTTTCACCCGATGTTGAGCTACAATTTCCATAATTCCCAGCCAGATGACAGGAAATTACAGGTATTGCAGTTCATCACATCTGAAGCCACCAGGTCATGAACAGCTGCTATTGGGCTTGCCAAGATTGCACTTTCTCATTCTGAGCCTAGTAATGCAGCTACAGGGGAAAATAAATTATTTGATTGTATGAGTAAGGAGATTCTTTGCAGTTCCATTCTGCTTCCAAGTCCCTAAGCCCCAGAGAATATGAAAATGAGGAATCATCTCATCCCCATCTCATCATCTCTGCATTTTTCTTAGAATCCTAGATGCAGATGTAAAATGGTTTTTGTTCTGTAGCTCCTCACTTTCCAAACTAACCCCTTTACCAGTTTTAAGGCAGAGATGGGTAACCTGCAGCTGACAGTCAGTCCTGAAATGTTATGACCTATGGAGCTGAGTGACCATTATGCCCAGACTAGGATTTCCTGCTGTTTTAAGGGTTATTTTAGTATTTTAGGATCTACTTTAACAATTAGGTAATGATTAGTGCCTTAAAAAAAAAAAGGAACATCATCATCGAATATAGTTTTGTATATGAATTTATTCTGGTTGTGGCAGCTGCGCCACCAAAGTGTGAACCAAGGCAAGGAAAGATTTCTTGCCCACTTCGGCTTTGAGGGATGGGATAGGGCATGCTGGAGATATTTGTGGTGATGCTCTCATTGGCCCTGTTCAGTTAATATGTTTGGCCAGATCAGCCACTGACCCAGTCAAATCTCTTTATTTGTGGTTCTGGCATCACTCAATCACACTCTGTCAAATTTACCATTTGGAGAATAGAGTCCTCACCAATATTCTGTTGGAAGTATCTGGTATCCCGTGAGTCTTTGCAACAGAAAAGTACTAGAAAATCTTCATGTTATGGTAGTCACTTCCCAACTGGCCATGCAAGCAACAATAAGTGTACTTTGGCCACTGCAGTGAGTTAATTTTTGGCAATGTATTCTTAATGAAAGGGTTGGCTTTTTCAGCCAATCTTTTCTTCAGTTTTCTTTCTTTTTCTTGATGAACTGGGAATGGTCAACTGGCCAGGTTTTGGTGTTTCCAGAGCATGACTGATTGATTAGAATTCAGTGGCTCGTGGGCCAGACCCAGTCCATTATCTTATGTTGCTTAGATGCATTACTGGAATTATTATGATAAAGGAAAGCTTTTGTAGATTACATTTCAGTTTTGTCAATAATTTTAGTTCCTTTTTTCTTTTGGTCATCTAATACAGAGCAGGTTTTGAATAACACCCATTGCTCCATCAGCCATTACAGGAAACAAAAAGGTTCAAACCTATGAAATATAAGGTTGGAAAATATTAACAGGTATTTTGTGTAGCAAATTGCTTGGCTAGTTTAAAAAAACCCTGTAATGCTGTTGGAATGAAATCTTAAAAATACCCCCACTGGAGCTGTTCTTTCAGCACCACCAATGTAGATGACTGAAAGCTCAGGGCTCTTGAAAATTAAAAGCTCACCCATTTGATTTGTTGAACTTTCTAATTACTGAGTTTCTGTTAGAGATCTGCATATGCCTGCCTGCTTCCCTGTTTCTTTTTCCAGATGAGAAGAAAATAGAGTGTAGATTACTGTTGTTTGTACAATACTGATGGCAGGCAGCGTATGTATCCACAGTTCCTAGTTTGTTTGCTGCCTCTTCTTTCACTCTTTTAGCAGCTGGGTGTCGCTTTTAAATATTCAAAACATCTCCACATTTTCAGCCTACATGTTCCTCAATTTGGGTCTCATTTCACACCTTTTGTCTGTGGTCAAACCATAGTAACTCTTAACTGTTTGTGCTCCAAAGAGACCAAAATGTCTGGTTTTTTAAAAAGCAAGCATTTGTCTAGTTTGCACGGAACCCCTGTAGGTTATCTATTTACTTAAAATAATATTTATTTATTTATTTTATTTATGTATCAAATTTGTCACTGCCCATCTCGTTGAAACCACTCTAACGGCAGTGATAATGGCAGTTTGATGCATGAGATTACATTCAATGTTTGTAAACTCCAGCACAGAATGTGCAGTGATATACAGAAGTGGAGGCAACAGAGTTAACATAATCAGCAAACTAAATTAGTCATCATCTCTTTTCACAACAGTTTATATAAATAGTTGCACTATAAAAAGTACTTATGCGTGTCTGTTGCTGGTTCCTTTTCAGTAGATTGATGAAGGAAGGTGCTTAACAAGCTTAGGCCTGCCGTTGCTTTGGACAGAATGTTATCCAATGTCATTTGTTATTAGCATCAATGTTGCTCTAGAGCAGTGTTTCTCAGCCTTAGCAACTTTAAGATGAGTGGACTTCAAGAATTCCCAGAATTCAGAATCTTGCAAGTCCGAAAGTACAAATCTCCCGCCCTCCCAATTTACCACCTGAGTAGTTAGTGTGGGCCCTAAGTTTCTTTTTCTGGCTGTTACTGTGTTGTAGACGCCTTTCTCTTTTATCTGATCGTTCCCTAGGTGACATGTCTTCCCCCCATCTTTCAAGCTCACCCTCACATTCCATCACATAGTGCCAGATGATGGGCCCATCACATTGGATGGCACCCAGTATGCTACTGAGGAAGAACTCAGTATAAAGTTTGGAGTATAAAATGGTGTTCATTACACAGGTAGATTAAACAAATCAATAGAAATCTGCTATTTTGGTAGCATTATATACATCAATATAATAAATATTTCATATTGCTGAGTATTAAGTAATATATTAATGCTTTTTCTGTGGGAATCTTGATATTAACTGAGCACCTTACCTTGCTTGTTGAATGAAAAGAGAGAGGGGTGATCTAGAATTGCTAACTATTGTTTAAATGCAAACTGAAGGAAAATCTTGTACACCTTTATTGATCTCTCTAGTAAATTGTAATAATGCCAAAATGATAAGTGTACAGTGACTTCATTAAATAAATGATGTATCCTGAAGTATTTGTGTCCTGATATCTCATGCAAATACTAACTTGTTGCATTTGTATGATTATGTCATCATGCACATTTCAGCATTCGCCCCCACTTACCCCACCAGGAATCCCATATATACTTAAGTATTTTGTAGTGATAAGGATGTAAATGATGATTTATTAAGGGATATCAAGATAGATTGAACTTCAGAGGAAAGCAGTTAAATATGAGCACTTCATTGAAAAACCAGTGTTGAGTTTGATATGATGCCTTCTTTTCTTAATTTCCGAATTAAAATTCTTCCTTGTCTGCTTTTTGATTGTTCTAATACTCCTCATGGGCTGATAGCTATATACTACAAAAGCTAGAAGACAAAATTTTTGAACTGTTGCTAAGGATGATGAATGAAATATAGGTGACAAAAACAATACCAAAGACATGGGAAGAAGCATATGTAACTTTGATTTATAAGGAAGGGAACCATCTGAAGAAATCTCAATCATATACACCAATTTCTTTACTGAATGCCAATTATAAGATATTCATTACAATATTAATGTCTGAGTAAGTGCATTTCTGAAGTAATACATACAGATCAAACAGGTTATATTCCCAAGAGGAAGATGAAGGACAGCAGCAGATTTATAATAAATGCATTAGAATACATCAGCAATAAGAAAAAGAAGGTGGCAGTAATTTTCCTAGATGCAGAAAAAGCTTTTGATAATTTGGAATAGACTTTCTTAATAGGGGTTTTAAAGAAAATGGATCCTGAAGAAGAATACAAAACTTGGACGGAGAGTATATCTCAGTGACAAACAGCAAATATTTCAGCAGATGGAATATTCTCTACAAGTTTCCAAATAAGTAAAGGTACAAGGCAAAGGTGTCCACTTTCTCCTCTATGGTTTGTTATTGCTCTAGACATTTAGTGAAAAGACTAACAAATAACTGGGATCAAAATTCAAGGAGAGGAATACAAAATAAAATGCTATGCAGGTGATGTAATGATGTAGTATTAACAATTATGCAGAAGAAAGAAAAAGGGACCTTGAGAAAGATGACAATTTGAAACACTTATACAAGTCAAGATCATCTATTAGGATGAATCTGTAAATTGTTACTGAAATATGATACAGAGACAGAACAAATAAAAAAAATTGCATGATAAAATGGATGCAAATTTTCAAATAAGTAATCACAGTGGATCAATGGGAAGATTTATGGAAAAAATAAAATTTACTCCAAGGTATAATTTAAAGGAAAATTTGTATAAAATGTTTTATAGATGACATATAGCTCTGTCAGTGATTGCCAAGATGGACAAATTGTATGACAATAAATTCTGGAAATGCCATAATAAAGAAGGAATATTCTTTATTATGAAACTTTGCCAAGGATACAAGATTAGGAGATCAAAATTTGAGAATATGCAGCAATGACAAAACTAATCATATACAATATATTCGTAATAAAATCCTAACTAAATTCAAGCAGGAATGGCTCCCTTATATACAATACATTACACAGCAAGGCAAATTCAGACATTTGGAATACAGTTTTTAGGAAAACAGCTAATAGACCAATCAAAGACAACTGACAAAAAGGACTTAAACAGATACTAGCAATAACCTCCAATATTTAACATTCGAAGTATAGTACAAATATTTACGTACTGGTTAGCAGCTGGGGAAATAAATGGAAGGGAAGGGAAGAATACATTACAAAAAGTTTTCTTTTTCGTAAAGTTTTATCTATTAGGAGTTATCTTCTACTTTCCTTTTTTAATTTTTATTCTTGTATGATTTCTGTTTAAATTAACTTCCAAAGCTTTAAAAAAAATTAAAAGAGAGAAAAAGTGGCTAAGAAAAATGGAGAGCTCTCATCAGGAATTACTTTTATGTGGAGCCTAAAATATAGAAAAACAATAATCAAATAGCCCATGGTTTATACCAGAACTGATCTATTGAGAGGATTAGTGAGTGGCACAGTACTTTGATTCCATCTTCTAAACTTTCCAGTGTAGATGCTCAGGCTAAATCTTGGCCTTAGCTAAGATCCAGGTTTAAACTGCAGAATTATTGTCTGCACTGTCAGATGTTCTTGATTCAAAAGCGTAATGATATCTGTATACTGATCTTCAGCTTTCCAAACCAATGTATTCATATTACTATTGTTTCATTATTTGTATTACTTGGGTGTCTATAATGCTTGTTCCCTAAGTATAGTGCTACAATTGTGCCACAAGTTTAAAGCAGAGCAAAAATACAGTGACATCTTTTTGCCCATTTTCCCTATCAGGGAGTGGACTTCCTTAAAGAGTGTCTTTGGATGACAAGGCATTGACACAGTAAGAAATACTGATGCTTTGCCATCCTTACTGCCACAGTGTAGTTTTCTCTACTAGTGCTTCAGGTGTTGCTTCTGTTGCTTGTTCTTCAGAAGCTTCTCAATAAACCAAGGAGTATCCAGGGATTGGCAAATATCACATCAAGCTACTATGATTAGGAGGAAAACTGTTGCTCAAAGAAGAGCAAAAAAGTCATCTCATCCCCCAATCCCCTCCAAACAAAAAACTATGTGGTATCCTGCAGAAGAAACTCTTCCATGAGTCTGAAGACCCTCTGGAGATTAGATCAGCGCTGGCCCTGCTAGCTTTTCACAAGTCTTAACTATGTGGCTTTGTTACCGGGCTTGGGATCTGGATGTATGGCAGAGCCAGTTCAGTGGTTGTGTTAATTTATTGTCAGCTGCTGATTGTATTTGTCTGAGTTTTTTTTATATTGTTCTATATTTTTATATAGTTTTTAATTGGTGTTAGCCATCCTGAGTCATGAATTTGAGATGGGTGGCCATATAAATTAAAATAATAAATAAATGATGCTGAGCCATCAAGGCATAACCAGTGTTAAGACCTATCAAAATATCTATTTTACATCTAGGTTACCCACTCTAGGCAGAATTGCATTCATCCACTCTAGCTAGAAATACCTTTCTGAGCTGATGATTCTTTTCTGGGCTGGCTTCCTCCCTGTACCTCATTCATCCTATGAATTAGGTTCAGTCTTTTTTCTACTGAGGGTTGTGTTCCATTGGGACCAATATGTTCATCCTGGAGTACCTACCATTGGGTAACAAATGCTGGAGAGAGGGAATAGGAATGGCATCTTCAGCCATTTCTCTCTGTTAGGAGACAGAATTGTGTGCAGTTAACTTGTCTTTTTCTTGTTCAGTCGTTAAGTTGTGTCCGACTCTTGGTGACCACATGAACCATATTGTGCCAGGCCTTCCTGTCCTTCACTGCCTCCTGGAGTTTGCTCAATTTCATGTTCATTGCTTTGGTGATGCTATCTAACCATCTCATCCTCTGCCATCCCTTTTTCCTTTTGCCTTCAATCTTTTTAACTTGTCTTACATTACCTAAATTAATCTGTCACCTTTGGGTGCAGTGGACAATGTTGTGCTGTTTTCAGTATTAAAATAAGATTTAACTGCCCATCTATTTTTCTGTAATATTTAGAATTAGAGAAGATGCCATCTTGTTTGCATAGACAGCAAAATATCTTGGGCCAACTGGGAGGGAAATCAATATATTGTTCTCTACATTCAAGACCAATTTAAAAGATTCTGATGTTTGGTTTTGAAATGTATAAATCCTCTTTGTTTTTTGTAGTTGCAGTGACAAAAAAGGTAATACTGTGTCGCCAAGTTCTGTGAGAGATTTCATTGAATACAGATGGTTCACATGAGTTGGATCTGTATTTGGGAATAAGGCCAGATTTAAATCATGTGTAGAATGTTGACACCTAAAGTCTAAAGCTTTGTATTTCATGTCACAGTGCAACTGGGAACTGTTGTAGAAGTAAGTGACTGGGACACAGTGCGGCCAGTTGACATTTCGAAGATCTAGCTTCTGTAATATGTATCTTCTCCAGAATTGTTCTTCCAAGGTGGTGGCAGCTTCCCACGGAAATGAACTACTGAGAATAGTGTCCTTGAAGTATCATGGGAAAAAACATTAAAATAAAATCCAGAGCAAACTTCCTCTGAGGAACTAACTCTCTTTCCTGCCCTTCCAGATGGAGCCAGCTGAGAGCCAAGATAGCAGCTGGAGGAATAGTCTGAAGTAGCGATAAGGGAAAATTGAGATCAATGTAGGAACCATTTCTTTTTTCTTTATTTCTTCAGTATAGTTTGGTTATTAGGGAGCCATTGATAAATTCCTTATGCTCTGGGAAGTGTAATAGGGTGGAGAAAGCTTGATTACCAGAAATGTTTAAATGTTTAGCAACATAAATAAGCATAGTTTTGGTGAGTCTGCTTCCCAGTTTGGCAGGCAATACAGGATCTTGTGTATGAAAGAAGGATATTTCAGTCAGCAAACATCTGGTGAGAAATAGAACTTGAATTCCCAGATTTTGCATTCCTGCATGTACAGAATTGCAGCATGTGAGGAGTGATAGCTGTATAGCTTAAGGTTGAGGTGGGTTTATTCTTCCCCAGTCATTGCCTCTGTTCTGCATTCATGCTGGGTTGAAATGTGGAAAGTTTGATTAGAATGAGTGGCTGGACAGATATTCCGGTGGGCAGTCATGTTAATATTTTGCAACAAAACAAAAGAAGCCAAAACAAAAACAAATGTCTAGTGGCACCTTAAATTCTCTGACTTTTAAAGATGAGAAGATTCCATTGATTGAAGGCCTAGGATTTAAAGCCTGGGACTCACTCTCTTGCTTTCACACACAGAAGATTTCCTTACTGCAGAACAGGAATCAAGCTCTCTGTGTGTGCATGTATGATTTCTTCCTTGCCTCAGGTAAAGCAAGTTATCTAGCTGCACTGAAACTATGATGCTTCTACTGATAACTACGTACTGAACATGAGGTTGGATTTCTGGAGAGTTGAGACTTATTGCTGTGTCTAATGTAAAATTAAACACCATCCCCCATTTGAAAAACTCTAGTTAGTGGAGTCTACTGCTGTCATAGGCAGACTATTCTGCTGCTCACCTGCTTTACTCTCTGAAATTCCATTCAATATTCACCCTGAATTGTCTTTTAATGTTAACCTCTTGGTCCTTGCCCTGCCCACAGTTTCAATAGAGAACAGGATTACGCTGTCTTGTACTGTTATCTCTCCCCTCAGATTTCTCTTTTGCAGATTAAGCATGCCAGCTTCTTTAATTGTTCCACATTGGACTTTTCCTGATAACTTATTCTGGTAGCTCTTCTTTGAGCCTGCTCTTTGTCCCTTGCAAAAATGTGGTTTCCAAAACTGGGCACAATACTCCTGCTGTGAATTGGTTGGAATAGAATGGCATAGAAATGTTCATTATAAAATACTAAAATAAATAAAATAAAATATACCTATTGTCATTTGAATATGGTGCTTCATTCTCTAGTTTCTCTTCAGATCATATACAGTAAATGCCATGCTTCTGTTAATGCAGCCCAAGATTGCACGCTTCTTTGCTGCTGCACCATACTGCTTGCTTATGTTCAGGTGGTAATCCACTAAGACTCCTAGAACCTTTGTGCACATGCTGCTATAAAGCCCTGTCTCCATACTCTTATCCCTGGGTACTTGATTTTTCCTACATATGCCAGACCTCATATTTGTCACTGAGTACATCAGCCTGTTGATCTGATGTTCAAAATCATTGAATTATGATTTTTGTCCTTTGGGGAGTAAATCAATCCCCCTAGCTTAGTATCATCTGCAAATCTGATAAGCATCCCTTTTGTTCCATCCACCAGGCTATTGATAAGGATGATGAAAAACATGGACAATTGTGAAAATTGTCACAATATTATATTATTGGGAACAGTGGAGAAGTCAGTGCACTTCTATCTGTTGGGCGACAGCTTTCGGTAACTTTTTCAAACATCTAGTAGTAGAAATCTCAGAATATTTTGACTGCTGTGTCTCCTATCAATTGTGAAATGTATAAGCATTGATCGTATTGACAGCATGAGGTAGCTCTAGAGTATAAACTCCTTGATGCAACTCTGTTTCTTTATATATGATGTAAAGCACCAACATAGGGTGCTAATATTGTATAAAACAAGCCTCAAACAATCATCATTAGAATATAAGCATATGTCTGACAGAACCTTGAACAGAATCCTAAGCCTGTTGGGTCAGGGGGATGGAGATTCAAATTCATCTTCACCTTGGGAAGCTCTGAGGGATGTTGGGCCACTCACTCTCTCTCAGCCCAACCTTCCTTGTATGGTTTTTATTGAGGAGAAAAGTGGGAGAAGGAAGCATTGTGTATTTTGCCTCAAGCTCATAGAGAAAAAGTGGTATATAAAACAAACAAATAATTGTAATATATTTGTTTTCCATAAAATTCAGAACATCTCCTTGCTATTAATGCCACTCAGAAACACACTTTATTTTCTCCTCCCATTGGTATTCCCAAAACGTGTTATAAATAATCATATTTCCTTCCTTTAGTTTGAAAATAATTCCTTCCTGTATGTAAAATCTCACATTCTGGGATATGTTTGCCAAAGTCTTTTGTATCTTAACACTAAAATGTTTCTTTCATGCTCCTGTTATTTGGGGGCAATTCATTTTCTTCTCCTATTGCAAGTCTGACAGCAGTACATTTGCAGTTATATTTTTAAAATAACGGTAAGACTTTTCTGAGCCTTTGTTAATTCAGAAACAGCTGGGGAGCAAATCAAGTTACGTGCAGATTCGCTTGCAGAATCTCTGCCGACCACCCATTTAAGCTGAGCAACAGCAGCACAGCAACTCTAGTTCTTTCTTTCATGTGATGAAAAAAAAAGAAGCTGTAAAAACTTACAACTCTTATATAACAATAAAAATGTGTATTAATATTGTATTATATATTTAAATTTAAATAGTGGAATCAGTTTACAGAACAAAAATAAAAAATGGGAAATTAAACATAAGCTAGTATATGTTGTCCAAATTTATAAATGGTTCTCCAGCCTCCCAGTGGTAAAATGCTGGTTAAAAGACCTTCAAATATGGAAAGAGAGAAAAGTTTTTCAGACCATTATACAATTAATGGAGAATAGGCTTCCTTCAAATAGTGGAGAATAGGCATCCTTTGTAGTATAATCTTTTGTGTGCTATCATAAAAGCATGCAATATCCATTTCCACTGTCCAGCTCTTAATGTTTAAAACATATGTACATATGTACAGTATCTTCTGCCTAAAAGAGACCTGCCTTAGTGCATGACTACATCATATGAATCAGTCCTGCATATTGATTGTAATAATTACCTGAACCTATCCATTTTTCTTGAAAAGATATGTAAGTGCCCAATCAACATGCAATAATATTTTTGTTAATCATAATTTTAAATTTATATAAATAAATTTATAGATACCCAAATAGTCTTCAAATGGTACTCATGTGTCAGGCATTCCAATTTCTTATTCCATGCCTCCTTATAATTTTATACATCTAACTGTATGTATTCTAACAATCGTTTATAAATAAGTAGAATGGACTTGTTATATAAAGAGCATGTTAAATTCTTTGATACTAGAGAATATTCAAAAGTGTTTAGGATTGCTGGCCTGTATCTAATCTGCACTCTGGGCAAATTATGTTTACATATGTTGCAACTTGTCAAAATAATAATAATAATATAATTGAACTGCCTTGCTATTTTCAAGTATGGATCCCCTCATGTCAATTTAGCATGATCTTAAAGAAATCAGATTTAGCATGCTATTACTCACAATGGAATATTACTTCTTTACATAATGCAGTTAAGCCTATAAATCACTAGGAGAGCTTACCAGTGGTTGCAGAGAGAAGTGCTAGTCGACAGAAGAGTCGTGGTAGGTTATCTGTAATGGTCCTCTGAAGAGCTTCTGGCAGCTGCTACTGTGATTTCCTACAATGTTACAATCTGAGTAACATAACTGTGTGCTTCAGACTTGGTCTCATGCTATTATTTATCAGTATTTAGTTTTGTGGTAATTCTGTAAGACTGGGCCCATGCATTGTGCTAAGCCTCAAAGTGGTTTGTTTTTGGTTTGGCATAGTATCTGAACCACCCATTCTAGCTTATGCAAACAAGCTAGAAAGACTTGTTCAATAAGTCATGGCTTTAAAAAATCAGGTATAATGCAGGGAATGAATCCAAACATTGAGACTTATTGCTGATTTGTTCTGAGCGATTTGTACAATAAATAGTGGTAAATTCATGATAAACGCTTTTATCCTAACTTTGTGTTTCCCATTTTAAATAATGGGGCTTTTAAAACCACCATCAGTTAAGTTAGTTAATGATAAATTAGGGTAAACAAATTGTCTGTATCAGGTCAGATTTAACCAAAAAAAAAAAAAATCCCCTTATGGTGTCTTCAAAACAGTATTAAAGTTAAAGCAGCTGAATGCTATACATTAAAGTAGTTCAAAACATTTCCTTGAAATAAAAGAACACATTTCTTGTACCCTCCTTCTACCTACCATGCTAGATTACATAGTAACATTTGTAATCTATGTTTGAGCTATTTTTAGTAAACCAAATTAGGAGTAAGTCTGTAATATTAATTTGATAAACTGTATAAATGTCTGGAAAAGATTTTTTTATAAATCTCCAGAATTGTTGAACTGACAGTTTGAGGGAAATCAATAAGCCATTTGATTTAAATGACATATATTTATCCAAATTTATTCAAATTCTCAATTCAAATTCAAATATTTATTAGTAAATCATCTTTTATTGGAAAGCTTTTTTTTTAAGACATTACAGCTCAAAAGCATACATTCCCCTTAATATTGTTTAAATAATAAGTAAACGCACTAAAATTTAAACATATTAAATTTAGCACACCCAAGAAACTATTTTTATTGTCTAAGATGGTGAACTTGATTTCAGTATTATATAGGCAGAAAATAGCAATTTCAGTGTTATTACAGCTAGCAATCTTTTTTCTTATTCGTAAATCATATGAAAAAGTAAAATTAAAACTAAATGAAAAAAAGGGGGAAAGATTTTTACTTGCAGATGTACATGTCTTTGTGCTGGACAGGTTTGGCTGCTGAAGCTCCAGACTTAATATCCTCTGATTTCTGTTTTCTCAGATTGATCCTCCTCCATCCACGTTTTGCTGATGATGAATGGAACAGCCAATGTGAATGCAGCTGGACGCAGCCATTATGCCTCCTCTATACCTATTCCCAGAGCTGCATCTCATAGCAAGATACATACCTTGACAGCATCTCCTAAATTGCCCCCTAAACAGAACAGTGTGGGAACATTTTCCTCACCAAGGATATCATCTCCGAGGACAGGGAAGGCACTGGTAAGCTCAAGCAGTGGAGCTCCTAAAGGATCGAAGCAGAAGCTCATGGTTAAGGCTGCAGCTGCTGCAAGCCCTAAGCCAGAGAAAGCAGAGGTACCTGGGAGCCATGGTGAGACAGATGAGATGGACTCCAGCCTTAGCTCAGGTTTGGTGTCTGGCTGCAGTACTCCCTGGGGCTTACAAAAGGCCAGTTCCAGATCCACTAGGATAGTGAAGAAAGCTGCTATTCAGACAACTGAGAAAGTAAAGAACACCTCAAAACAAGGTGAAAGTAATAGCAGCCTTGGTGCTGTGAGGGTCCTTGGAAAGCCCAGCACAGCTGCAGAACCTGCAAAGACCACTCACCTGCCAGGGAAGAGCCCTTCATATCTCAACCTGTATAATGAGACATTAATGTCCAAGACTTCAGAGGGATCTACCACAAAGAGGCCTCAGAGCTGTCCAATAAAAGGTCAATCAGCCTCAGAAGCCAATTGGAAGGAAAATGGAACATCCAAGCGAGAAGATAATCCTCAGACAATCTCATTGGATACAAGCAACCTTAATAAGGGACCCGTGTTGCACACGGCACCCATCAGTTTTTCTTCTGTGCCACAGCACAACCATCCCATTATGGCCACTGTAGCCCCTTTCCATTATCGGTAAGTGTCACTGAGTATCTATACCTAGATGTATCTTTCTTAGACACCTAGGTTAAAGATGAGAAGAAAAAGAGCTGTAGGTCTACTTCCCATTATCCAAATGTTATCAGATAAGATGTATCATAGGAAAGTTTAGCATTTGACTGATGCAAAGAATTTATGAGCCAAGGTGGGAGAAGAACAAGTCCATTTTTAGACTCTAGCACTAAAAACAAGCTATCACTTAGGACCAAATTCATTAACACAGTGAGACTTGTTAAGAATTTGATTTGAATAGATCTATTCAGAGAGTTGCTTGTAGCAAAATTATTTGCATTATTGCTTCCCCAGGTTCTCAGATAGCATTATTGCCTGACCAGATTGTAGAGAGTTTGCTGTGGCACCCTAATGGTACAGTGAACTATATGCTCATGGAGATATTGTATATGTATCGTAACAATTGCGGGATTGCTCTGACATATGCCAAGCAGCTGTCATATGCCAGTCCAAGTTCATTTAGCTAAAATATTCACTGCACTCATTATATGGGATATGTGAGTTTGGGTCATGTGACTTGCCACCTTAGGTCAAAGAAATCAGTTCTTCCTAGAAGGATCTGGCCTCTGACTTATGCAGAGGCCAGGCAAGAGACAGAACTATGGTTTAATAATTATAACCATTCTGTGCATTATGTTAAGATATGTGATGGAATGGAATTATGAAGGCCAGACTCAGGGAGGGAAGCATCCTCTTTCGTCCCCTGAAGGGCGAGGAAGAGATAAGAGGATGAGGCTTCCTCCCTGAGGAATTCACTCTGTTTTCATGGCTGCTGTGGGAACAGAGTTTCAGTCTGGGAAGATTCTTGATAGAGGTTGTAGCTAATAAACACTGCTGAACAGAATTTGCATGGTCTCCTGGAGTTCCTCGGGCTAGGCCTGACATATGGCTGGAGATATATAATAGGCCTATGCAAATTGGGTCCAATCCAATCTGAACTGTTAATTTGGGTTGACAAGTTGATCTGACTGAAATTAACAATTTGATCTGGAAAATTAGTCTAATTCAATTTGGATGTCCAAATCAAATAATCAGAATCATGATAATTTGATTTGAACCCATGTGTGCATATACAAAAAGGGCCTGAATTGGTCTGAATTGAATTGATTCAGCAGTGTCTGTTTCGATTTGAACTAAAGCATCACTTCAGTTCGAAAATTCGATAAAGACTCAGTGAATTGCCTTCAGACTATTTCCAAATTAAATATTTGTAATATATTATGGGTACGAAGAGAAATTGATTGGTTGTGCCTTTTCTGCCTACCAGATGGCAGGGTGAGAAAGAGAAGAGCAGCCTTCCTCAGAAGGAAGAGGCATGTGATGTGCAGCAGCCCAACCTTCCCGAAGGGCCTGAACTCGCCCTGAGAGGCATGAGTAAGTAGAAATTATGGCAGGATCACTCTCTTTAGTGGTGCCAGTGGCTCAGAATCCATGGCACGTGGATGTAAAGGAAAGTGGATCTGCTTTGGTGTGCTGCATGTAGGATGCAACTACCCCTCTTCAAGCAGTAGCCACATCCACGATTCTTCCTGGACACTGAAATTTGTGAATTGACTAATGGGGGGAAATTTCTAATGGTCATTTTCCATTGTCCAATACTGTTCTTCCTTTAGCTTTGAATTGGGGCTGTGGATGCAAAGCAAGAGATCTCAGATCTGCCGAGTACTGGTTATATATTCTGAAGTCCAGTATAATAATGGTCCATTATAACCACCAAGGTAGCTTGATTATTGGTCTTGACTAGGTTAGGAGAATGACTCTGAAAGCTTCCCGAACTGAACTTAAAATACCCAGCTAAGCCAGAATAGGTCCCACAGAGTGAAAGAAGAGAGATCAGTGTTTTCAGAAATAGAATTCACAATTTGTGATTCTGTGCACAGTAGTGCCTGGATACATATACAGGTAATTCTTGCTTAGCAACCACAACTGGGATCAGCAACTCTGTTGCTAAGTGCAGCAGTTGCTAAGTGGAAAATCATGACTATGACAGGCTTATGACCTCACTTCCCATTTGGTCATTAAGTGAGCCACTGCGGTTGTTAAGTGAAACATCACTTATTTAACTGCAACTTATGATTTTACATCTGCCTTCTCTATTTAACTCTCTTGTTGCAAGCTGGTTGCGAAGGACACAGATGGCAATCATGTGACCACGGGACACTGCAGTGGTCATAAATGTGAGGATTGGTTGCAAAGCTAATTTTTTTTAAACCATCGTAATTTTGAACGGTCACTAAATGAGGCAGTCAGTAAGCGAGGACTATCTGCACATATTTTATCCATTGCAGTTTTTCAGTTTTAAATAAGACTAATATTCAGACAAATGTATCAAACATGTATCTCATAATGGAACAACTGCTATAGATTCTACTGTATTATAATTTCTCTTTGAAAATGTTTACAGTAATGAAAAGGTACAGGATGATTATCACCAATTGTTTTTAGTATTTGCCTGCTCTTTATTTTTGTAATTAATAATAAAGAGCAAGTCATGTGTTTTGAAAGAAGTTAAATGAAGTGGAATTGGAGTGAGGTTTCAGAAGGTTAGATGAAAGAAAATAACTTGATATTAAGAATCTGAGGCTGCAAATCTACATTTATTTGGGGGAAAAACTTAAACTCAGTGGGGGGTTACTTCTGCATACTTGGAAATATGATAACATGTTTGACAAATACCCTTTCTATGACTTTGCTTGGCACTCTTACAAAAAAGCATTATATCTGGTGTTTAAGATCAGATTCTGAAAATATGATCAGAATTGTAAGAAAACATTTTAATAATCAACAAATGAAGGCTTAGCTACACTTGATATGCTGGAACGTACATTCTCTCCTTCCAGTCTTTTATTTTTAAAGCTTAAAGCAGCTATGAGCTTGCATTCTTGCAAAGAACTGAAGGGAAGAAAGGTTCCTTAACTCTTTCACCTCACTGCTCAAAATGTTCCTTCCTCCACCCCACAAATGCTTTTTTCAATCTTACTGCTAAATTGAGAAATATATTTTAAAGAGACAATGTTCTGATCACATTGCAAGTTAGGTTCCAGTTTTTTTTAAGAATGTGGAATGAACTGTGGACTTTCAACCTCTAGGCTATTCAGCAGAAAAAAGTGTGGCTGATTTAATATATGGAACTGAAATATGGTTTCTTTCTCATAGTAATTCTGGTTACAGTCCTGAAATAATCCTAAAAGAACTGATTCTATATAACTTCTGAGGAGCACATTTCTCAGTGGAGCAGTAACTCTTGAATGTTAAATCCAAGCTCACTCTAGCAACTTAATATTAGTCTAAGATTCACCTGTTGACTGCCATTTCAAAAGTCAAGTATGTTGGAGAAAGCTATTGCCTATGATAGGAGAATACAAAGTGTTTTCAGGAATAGATTTTTTGAGTTCCACTATTGCTAGCTAAGCTTTTGAAGCAGAGTAACAATGCATTCAGTTGGAGACAAAGATATGGATTATTAAAAATTGAAATGATTTTCAGAAATTCATTTTGTTCTGAACATAGTGCTCAGTAATCACTACGTGTTTCTCTTTCAAATTCATAGTTCAAGTGCTTCTATGAGGAAGCCATTTTGAACACTATACTTTCTTGACAGACATGCTGATTGACAGCTCTTCCTCCTATGTATGTTATTCATTAAGTGCTAGATCCACACACTAAGATAAGCCATTGTGTTGTAAAAACAAAGCATGGCTTTGTGTGATGCATAGTTCCAGTTCAGTGGCTCGATTTATGTAATTCTTTAACAGTGGTTTCTTTCATGTTGGTTTATTGACTCAGAGACAAACACTGGATTCATCCAGCATGCTAGACCAGAACTAACCTGTCCTTATTATAGTTCAGTGCAATATATGAACAGTCCTGAGTACCTTACAACAATGGAAAGATTCCTTTTTTATTCCTTTTACCCCAGAAGAATATTGAAAAGAAATTATATAAAGGTACCGTATTTTTCCGTCAATAAGACACCCCCATGTACAAGACAACCCCCACTTTTCCAACCCAAAATTAAGAAATCAATATTTTAAAGATAGTGCAGAACACATTTTTATTTAGTAATTAGTTAACATTTACCTGATACACTCGGTGGGAGGAGGTCCAAACCGTCTCTCTGCAGCTCTATTTCCATGCTTTTTTGCATAACTGATTACATTCAATCATGAGTGAAACTGCCGATAGCTTGTCTCTGCAAACAGCCTTCCTCTAATTGGTTTGTTCAGCATCAGCTGATGTCAGTTATATAAGGCTCGTGATTGGAGGAAGTCTGTTTGGGAGACAAGCTATTTCACTCGTGATTGGAGGCTAGCAATAGGAGGAAGCCTCTTTGCAGAAACAAAGTATGGGCAGTTTTGCAACCGCGCGGTTCTCTCCTCGGCTGACTTCCTTGAATAAGACATCCTTCAATTTTTAGGGTAAGGATTTTAGGAAAAAGGTATCGTCTTATAGTTGGAAAAATACGGTACTTGGAACTGTTTTGGTCTTACTGTCTGACAGCAGGGTAACTGTCCTAAAATAATAACACAGGACCAAATTTGGTGTGGGGGAGAAATCAGGGAAAGAAACACTCAAAATGGGCTGGAGCTAGTAGGAATTGCAAAGAAAAACATTCCAGAAAATACATCTCTGGTGCATTCCTCCAGGCTAAGCCATTCCCTCCTCTTTCCTGTCAAGAGACCCTGAGTAGAGGATCTGCAGCCTGCCTTGTGCTTTCCCAATGCACACATACATAAAATACACACAGATGCAACATGAGAGGAGTGAAGAACAACACACCCAAACAATGTGTATGCACACACCCTGATAATTCCCTTGGGAGAAAGTGTGCTTACACGCACACATGTGCTCCCTTAGTTCATTACACAGAAAAAAATGTCTCCTGTGGCCACTATTGGTAAAGATGTTGGGAAGAATTGCATAAGCCAAGCTCTGCATGCCTGTCTTTACTGGTTTATCTTTCCAAACAAGTAGAATATTGTCAAGAAACTATGTCAAGGGGGTAAGGACTTTGTCTGTCAGCACAATCCTGTCAGAAAACTGATCAGAACAATGCAAAATTGGGTGTGTGGGGAGAAGCCAGCAAAATAAAGATGAGTTTAAAATGGGCTCCACCTGACAAGGGACGAGAGAGAGAAACAAACAAACAAACATCCGTATTGGAGAGGCGGTTGAGAAGCAGCTCACAGTGTCGCTGATGGTTCCCTCGTAAGCCTCCCACCTTCTCCTTCCAGTCCCACTCCCATGACCCAGATTAGAGCTACTGTTAAGGGGCTGGAAAGAATCTAGAAATCATGCTCTTCCTGTTTTCCCCTACCTGGTTGTGAACAAGATTTATATTCACAGGTTTTACATAGGGTATTTAAATCACTAATACTGACTGGTAATGGAAAGTGCTATATTTTGTCTCAAGAGATCAGAAAAAATGCACAGTGTGGTCATTGGTACACCAGTTTCCTGATGTCTCCCTCTTCCTTCTGTCACTTCTACAGTCCATACAGCTGTACTTTTCAACAAATGTATCTAACTATATGCTGATACATTTGAATCCAAATTATGTTGAAAACGTGATCCGTGGGTAAAATAAATTATGGCCTGTGGAAGCTGTTAAATTAAAGATGCCCTGAGCCATAATGGGTGTTAGAAATAATCCTTAATCTGTCAGTCACATCAATACTGTGCATTAAAACTGAATAAGATGGCAGGTTGCTTCAAAATCCCCTTTTATGTTGACAAATAATGCTTTGAATTTCAAGGTCTCTTAGCAGGATATAGGAAAAAAGAGCTTATGTATAACATTTTGGAACACTTGAATTTAAAATGAAAAAGGCTAGTCAATATTTTGTTTGCTTTTTTAACTCAAATTATGGATTTGGGGAGTTATATGCCACTCAAAGTGAGTTTGATTAGAGTGGCACACAAGCCTTATAAATAAAAATAAAATTTCCTTGTTTGTTTCCCAAATGCTCTGCAGAACTGATAAGTGATGTGAGTTTCTCTCTTTCACCCATCCATTTTTAGCTTTTGTTTCAGATGTTGATAGGCAACTGTGCAGTCTCCCTTTTATGTTTTACAATACAAATTCCAATCCTGTTCAATTGCAACTGAAGATTTTTATGTTCCTGACATCTTAGCCCCAATCAATGGTTAAGTTCATTGAGTTTTAAGCCATAATATGGATTATCCAGATGAAGACATGTTTGTCATTGTGGTTTATAAATCATGGCTTATGGCTTAATGCTATGTGTATATAACTATCTCTGAGTTCACATAAGCCATAATCTGGTCTGTTTGGTTTTGGCTTAGCATGTTGTATAAACTCAGCCACCAAGGCACATAAAACTTGGTTTATGAGTTAGCATACCTTGTGAACCCAGTTAATTTTGGTTGGTTTAATAACACAGGATTAAATAAACCATGCTTTTCTGTAATGAATCTAATCAGTCTCACGTCTAATTCATCTGAAACTGATCAGCTAGTGGAGCTACTCATGAGTAGACCTTTCAGACCTGATGAAATTTCTCTGGAAATTACTGAGAGGTTGGTTCAGATAGATCACTGCTTAAAACATTGGGTACAATGAAGTAGTATGGACCCATCCTGACTTCTTTATGGACATCCCACCAAACAGTGCCTTTCATTGGCCTGTTATAAGAGTAACCAAAGATATAATCTGAAAAGATAAGACTATAGATTCCTGGTATTTTGAGCACAGGATGAATCATCTTCCATTCAAATAAAACTGCATTTCCAGTCTTTTCTCTAACTTTTCCTCTAGCAGAACCCCAGCCCATTCCATGAAAGGAAGATGCCCTTGTATTCATGGAATCACCAGACTGAATCCAATCCACTTTGTGATCTTTCTTGTAGTCTCCAGCACCCCTTGTATTGCAATTAATAAAAATCACTTCCATACTTACCTTACCATTCCGAGGCAGGAAACACATGACGTTTCTACCTTAAAATGTCTCAGAGGATGAGAGCACCAGGTAGTGCTGGGCCTGATTAGTACTAAAATCCCCAGGGAATATCAGGACTGTAGGCTAGATTGAGAAGCTGAAAAATATTCCAAAAGAAGGGAATGGCAGATCACCTCCATATTGCTGTAAATTGCATGGAGGCATCCAGAAAGTCACAAGAAGTCAAGCTCACCTTGAAGGAGAGCTTACTTTTTATACCTTCAAACAGCATCACAGAATTGGAAGTGGATATTTTAAGTCACCAAATCCAACCCAATTTATATTAAGACAATTTATATCTAGCCTCCGCTTCAATACATCTGATGAAAGAGAGCCTATCTCACCTTTGGGTAATCAGTCCCACTGACAAGGTGTTCTAAGGGCTTAACATAATTTAAAAATGAATAAACCTTCAATGCCCCAAACCCTAGGATAAAAATTAAAATCCCGTCCAAGTTTATGTTTAAGATTTCACTATGCCCACTTTGCAGCCACTAGATCTAAATCAAAGATGCTGGAACTGAATTTCAGCAAAATTTTGAAGTGCCCAATCAAAGTAATAGAACTTTCTTGTAAGATTTAGCCAAATCACATTGCTTGGAATAAACAGGGAATGGTTTTCCATTACATTTTGGACTGCTTTATAGACAAAGTCATTGGGCTGGAAGGTCATTCAGATCACCCTAATCCACAATAATCTAAACTTGGTAAGAGATTGTTGTCCTAACAGCCTTTTTCAACAAGACTGAAAATAGCTAAAATAAAGATGTAGGAATATAAGTAGTATGATTAAATTTAAATAAAATAAACTTTTCACCTCTACTTACTTTTAGTTGGCATGTTTCCATAGGTGTAATTTTTGTGGTGTAATGTAATATGTGAAATCAGGCTATTTGGTTGGAATATAATTCAATCTATTGTGTAAATCTTTAAAATGGGTTAATTTAGCAACAGTAATTAGTGTGTTATATGAACAGGGCCAGTTAACCCCCATAGTGAAATAAGTGAGAAAACAAGATAAAGTGAGCGCCAGCCTGGTTCAAACATCACACTAAACGTAATATAATTTATTTTATTTTGGCTAAGCATGTTATGTGAACCCAGCCATTGAACTTTATAAGCTATAGTTTACTACAGGGATAAGCAATGTGTAGCTCTCCAATTATTGCTGAGTTATGATCTAATTTCTTCACTATTGACCATGTTTTCTAAAGTTGCTAGGAGTTGTATTTCAGTAACATATGAAGTGGCCCATTTTCCTATGCCTAGTTTATGGCTTAGTGTGTTGTGTGAATGCAGCCAATGCTGTTCTGAAATCTGTTTGGCATTTTCTCAAGTTTTCCTCATCTGTGAAAGAGACTTCTATTTTTCTGAGGGTGCTTCCAATTTTTTTTTCATTTTTTCCTCTATTTTTTTTTAATTGAAAATGATAGAGGGTGCTACAACTGATGCTGTTGTTTTCTGCTACACATCTTTTCCTGTCCCTGCTAGTTGTGCAGACTTCTCGATCTGAAAATTCTCACTGAGGGGAACCCTGTCATGATGTCTGCCTTAGAGTTAAACTGAAATAAGAGAAAAACCTTGGAGGTTACAGACTGCTGGAGAGATGACTGTACAGTGAAAAACAGGACATGACTTTCAATGAGATAATTGTATAATGAAAGATGACCCCTTGGTCATTCATTACTAATTACGTGCAAGAACACTACATTCCATCCATGAGTGTTTCACCAAAATTCTCTTCTCCTTTGACAGCATTTTATTCCCATCAAATTGAATAAGAACTGCTAAAAATGTAGAAGAAACTTTCTGCACAGAAAATGCTTCCTCTGTTGGTAACTTACAGTATTTGAAAAGTTTCTTCCTTACTCATGATAGCTGCATTGATGTAAATGGGGGAGAAGGACAAAGTGGAAAAGGAAACAATCTTCTCTACCAGACTGGATGCATCAAAAGGTTAAGAAAGAAACTGGATCAGCATATGCAACTGCCTCTATTTCAATGGACTTGGTGATTTATTGGGATTGTATTCATTACCAGATAAGCCCTTTGTGGCTCCATAGCAGTGGTGTGCAAGCTTCATGCCGTGGGGCGCATTTTAAATTTTTTAAAAATGCTTTTGACCCCTATAGGTCACCGGGGGTATGGCCAGTGAAGCAGTTCTGTTCTGAAAAAGTCCCAGCTGTTCTTTTGCAGGAAATATTGTTTGGGTTGAGGAGTTAAGGCACAAAATAGATGTGTTAAATCTTAACACATATTTTGCAACATGAACAAATCATGCAGTCAAAAATTGGCAATTTGAGTGGTATGGTTTGGGAATGCTCTGGATACCTCCAAAATGAGATGTGGAAGGACAGTTTGTTTGCTTATTTATTTATTTATCTATCAAATTTGTAAGGCCATCCATCTCACAAAAAAGTGACTCTGGGCAGCATACAACACTATAGTTGTCCATAGGCTGCGGGAACCTGGATAGTACAGAGAGGAAATGTAGCACACATGTGTTTCCAGGACCAAGTGGTCTTTTTTCAGCTATTGTTGGCTCAGTGAAGAAGGATGGCTTGTGTTCAAATGCACAGAGGCAGATGGATTGTCAGACGTTTATCTAGTGTTACTTGTAACCTAGACTTGTAATCTGACTTCTTTGACAGATGGGAGGTCCATAGTCAGTCCTGAGATGATGGGTCATGTCACTGGGGTGGGGGTAGAGAGAAAGATAACACAATCATTATTGAGGAGGATGGGGGAAAGACTGCAATATCCCTAACAGCATGAGATGATCTAGAGGTGAACAACAGGGCAGATGATGGCTTCCACAAGTGATGGTTTATATGCACTGTACAAAAAATCACAGCTCAAAATTTCTAGACCTTTTGGGATCTCCAAATGGGGGAGGTAAGCAGCAGCCACAGAATTTTGTGTAGCCTGTCATTAGCAATTGCAGAAGAATGTTTCATCCTCTGTTGTCCATTGTTCTCTACTGTTTTTGACACAGGCCTCCAGGGCGGGAAAAGGCAAGTGACCAGCAATGTTAACAATTTTGTTGGCTTTCTTGATTTCCTGTGTTTCTTTTGGTATATGGATTTATTTCTAGTTGCAAGATGCCTTGAATATTTTATAGAAAAGCAAGGTATAAATGACAGAGAAACAGATAACTCTGATGCTAAACCTATTCACCTGGGAATAAAAACTGTTTTCTCTCTCTTCTCGATAGCAGAGGATCATATATTGTAAAAGTAAGAATAAGTGCAATATAATGAGAATCTATGAATGTGTATATGCTTCACCAACTCTTCCTTGAGAATAAAATGCGCTTTAAAAATAAGCAGAAAGAAAAGATGCTGCATGAGCAGAATCAGCTCCAGCGGACCTTGGCAGGCTGATACTGCCTGTTGCCATGACACCTACCACTTGCACAGGAGGCTCACTGGTCTTCAGCTTCAAATACAGTCTTACATTAACTGCTGGGGATTATCACTGGGTATTTCTCATCACTAAATAAATCTCATTGTTGTCTAAACCATCCTCAATCCTACCAAATTTATACTGCTACTTATACGCATCCTCGCAGAAGATAGTTACTAGATATTGTCATTATCACTGATGATTACATGCCCTGCTGGCTGCTTCTATGTGACTGGAGTCACACAACCTTTTAGACCAGGCTAAACTGAGGATGCATAGTTTGTGGTTCAATGCTTAGCTGGTTTTGTGCCTTCAAGACAGTTCTGACTCCTGGTGACTGCCTGGACAAGTCCCTGCAGTTTTGTTGGCAATGTTTTCAGAAGTGTTTTGCCACTGCCTCCTTCCTAGGGCTGAGAGTGATTGGCCCAAAGTCACCCAGTTGGCTTCGTGCCAAAGGAAGGACTAGAACTCATGGTCTCCTGGTTCCTAGCCTGGTGCCTTAATCACTACACTAAACTGGCTCTCTGAGGTTCAATATTTAGCTTTTATCTTAGCATCAGAAAACAGAGGTTTAGGGTCAAGCATATTGTGGACGGTCAGTTATGGGTTCATCATGTGGATGCCCCTGGACTTCGGTATGCATATCCATTCCACTGAGGATTATCCCTTCTCTCTTCATTGTGATCAGAACTAAAAATCATCATATACCACCATTAGAATGTTTTGACAAAAACTTCCCATTAGTGCCCATGGGGACTTTTTTCCAGAAACATTCTTTGTACAGTATATGCTGTTTGAAACTGGTAATTTTGATCATTCTGGTAACAAAAGAAAAAAACTTACCTTCCCCAAAGCTTCCCAAGAAGGATTGTTCTATTGTATGCCTGAGTGAGGTGTAACTTGCAGTCCGTCCCTGAGAAGTCCAGCATCCAATAAACCGATGAAAAGATGTGTGAAAAAATGGTACATGAGTAACGAAAAGCCACAGATGTAGAAACTTAGTAGAGAATAGATCATGAAAACAAGGAAAGTAGTGAAGCTGCTTACAGAACCAAATGGACCAAGAGAGGCTGTGGATGATTGTACAGAAGGACATGAATGGACGAATAACTTTTCTGATACATATTCTCCAGTCCACACTAAGCCTTTTTATTGTTCCACATATAACTGAGACTAAATCCTAGAATATAAATATATTCTAGACAATTTTGTCAGCTGGTACTGATGAAAAATCACTGTTCTGTGAAAAATGCAGAGGTGGGTGATTGGATTGATGACTGTATTCTGCAGATACTATGCATTGTGAAGCAGATACGGTCAGCAGTGTCCTGAAAATGTGTGCTAGCAGACATGCATGTAGCATTCAGGTACTATTGTGTCTTATTCCTGGTACAATTGTTAATTTCTATTTTGGAAAAAGTAAAACATTAAATGGCAGTTATTCCTGGGGAGACAGAAAGTTAAACATACATAAGCCTCATAAGCCAATGTTTGGGATTTCTGGGAACTATAAGTCACAATATTTCTGGAAGGTGAGAAACGCTGACAGATGATGGAAAGGAGCAATCCAAGGAATTTAAAGGTGTCATTTTGTCATTAACTCCATTGAGTACAACCAATGCAGAAAAATATTAGAGAAATACAGCAGCTGAGAAAATATTTCCCAGTATTTTCCGATATTTCCCAAGTGTGGCTCCGTCTAGATGTGTGACTTCATCTTTTATTTTTGGGCCATGGTGATTGAGGAATTCTGAGAACTGAAACTGAAACTTAGCTGGAAGGCACCAAAGTTGAAAAAGGCAGGAAGAGGAATCTTCCATACACTTGCCACCTCTCCATTATGCCTCTGCCACTAGCTTCCATACGTTGGAGGGGAGTAACTTTTGAGGAAGGAACCTGTGCATAGATTCTCCATGTGATTTAGAATCCTGTACATCATGTCTATCTAGGCTATCACTTAAAAGCAGTGATGGGAATGCAGCAGAGAGGGTGTGACCAGTGCACATGTTCCAAGTATTCCTATTGACATGATTATAATTGAGGTAGAAAGTACAGCTGAATAGGGCTTATACCTATTCAGAAATAGGATGTTCAGTTGTTTTAGTCTCAAGATTTTGCTGTTACTTATTGTTAATCTGTTCTGGAAACTGCTGATTGTCTTTCCATCTACTTCCTGAATTCCTGCCAGGCTTTGGCAACAAAGCAATCTCTCATTGGCTGCAGTTGAAGTCACGTAGATAAATTTGACTTGGAAGGGAGGGCAGGATGAGGTTTCCTAGGGCAGCAATATTGATAGTTCAGGACAGAGTGTCATCTGATAACAGGATGGAAAATCAACTCCCCCTTTAATAGAGTATGTATAACCCCAGTAGCACAGCTGCCCCTGCTGCCACATGCACAATAGGCCATTCCTAACATATTGAGAAAAGTGACCTATGCAGACATCAACTCTACAGTTTTCTTGTATTTGCTGTTTGAGGAATAAGTTGACTGTGCTCTTAAAAATGAGAGACTGTTCTGGAAGGGAAAGAATCTGAATCTCCCCAGCTGCAGGACAATCCGATCAATGTGGGAGAAGAACTGTGTTGGGTTTGTGTTTGCTTTCCCACTCTCAGGAGGACATATGATCCCTGTGAGCCTAGGCCCAGCTGGAACCAGCTGTCCTGGACTGCGACCTTCCTGGGAGAACAGAAATCTGGGGTTCAGTGCCACATCTCTACTGCAGCCTTTCCACAAGTTCCTGCTATTTAATTTACTATGGCTGGAAATTATAGCACTTGGTTAAGCAATAGTCTCTGCTTGGCCCTGTGGGTGAAATATTATCTAGCGTGACCAAGCTAGAAGGATGGGTGAGTACTGATTTGGTATGGGAACTAGTTCCCAGTCATCATTGCTTCAGCTGCTGGAGGGAGATGTATGAGATATGTGCCTCTCCCTTCCCATTTATGACGGTGGAAGGAACTTGGCAAGGACTGGGACAGCTGATTCCTTGTCCACTGGTGGTAATGTACTTGCCTTCCCAAGCATTTAAAACTGACTGCGTTGTTTGCAAATGATATGGAATTGCTGCATGGCCCTTTCTTTTCCATCTAGGCTCTATAACCCAAACATACATAATAACTGTGTTCAGCTAGGGGATACTTTTAGAGACAGCTTTTAGATTCTCAGAAGTACTTAGCCATTTGCTTTTCTCCAAAATAACTTCATCTCATCTCAAGGAGGAGGGGGAGGAACTCAGAAATTGATAGAAAAATAAGATTGCCATAATTCCTAGCCCTTTCCCCATATAAAAGGTATATATGTATATATCTGGAATTTCAGAGTTATAGCTGAATTACTGTGGGCTTCAAAGACCTTGGCACCTTAGAGACTTAAGGCTACATCAAATACAGTGTATTTGTTGTGTTGTCATCAGTTGGAATGTTTTGTGTATATAGAATCATATGAGCAATAAGAACATCTGTTGTCATATATTGGAATCCCTCAGGAGAAAGCAACTTGGGAGAATGTGACGTATGGAAAGAACCAGCAACTGCTCCAGCTATTTTGCTGTTTAAAATCAGTACTGCAGTACAATGAGGTGCCTGTGTGTGTCCCGAACCCATCTATATGTAATAATTCTGGATGTGTCTCTGAGTAGGTTCTAGATATTAACATGCGTTAGTTATTTTATTTAAATAATACGTAAATTACATGAAAAGGAATCTCCTGAGTAAATCGTATAGTAACTATTTTCCCTTAAAGTAGTTTTTGTGAAAACGATTCATCTTTGTACAGAAATAAAATCATAAGCGGGAGCCAATTCTGTGTGCTGCTTAGACCTATGAACTGTAGGAGACTTGGGGAGTGATGTTTTAAATTTTTTTGTATGGTTGCATCTCAGAGCTATGCAGAACTGTTCAGGCATTTTAATAGGACTTGTTTTCTGTTGAAGGATGTTACAGGATTTTTGTAGTAAGATAGGATTGAGCAACTGTTTGAGTCTAAGCAACAGTTGGTGTTGTGTGGTATGCCAAATGTTACACTTGGGAGGTAGGCACCGTGGGTGGAGGGAGAAAGGATGGTATCAGCCAAGCTCATAGGGTTGCTGGGGGAGGCAATGAAAGGAAAGCCCATGTGTGCGGCCTCTTGCTCCTTAGAATAAAGGCAGGAAATAACTGTAAGAAAATAAATAAAGGGGAAGTGATTGAGGTCAGAGCAGAGCAAAAGGTGGGGTTTCTTCCTCAAAGTATTGTTAGAATATAAAGAATTAATTAAATAAATGAACAATCTGCATCTGACAGGGGCTACCCAGAAGTTTCCAAGAGATCCAGAACAGCATGAAAGCTTCACCAGTCAGAAGATATTATTATATAGATGCTCCTCAAACCTGAAGATGAGCTGTTCCAAACTAGAAGATGTCTTTTTAAAAACCAGAAACAGTTTTGTCCTTTAGTGGAACATTTGAAAAGATGCAGTTTAAAATACACCTAGGTCACTTCCAAAGCACCTTTAAAGTTTAATTTAATATAAAGTTCACCCTCATGTCTTCAGTTCATACTGACCTGGATATAATTTTCATTGGTCACTTTGTTCTTTTCCTTGCAGAGATTTAACTCTAAAGTAGTATACCAAGGGAGAAAGGTTTGAAGTGGTTTGCCACCAACATTTAACAGAAAATCATATCACTGCCAACACTTGGAACTATTGCTGAAATTTGGTGGCAAATGAGGAGGAAGTTCTGAGGCATAGCAAAATCTCATAGGAATTGTGTGTGACCCACAGCTTACCCATTGCTTTCCCTTGTGGTAAAGGAAAGGATGTGACCGTTGTTTTACCTAACAAGGCCAGACATATTTGCTGGTTTAATTGATTAAGCAGTCCTTCTGCTAGTTACAGCACAGTCTACAGTTGTGTGATAAGGCTGTGCATGGAAAAGATGCTTAATCATGTCGGTTAAAAAACCAATGGCTGCATACACTCAACATGTAAAACTTGGACTGTTTAACCTTGGGTTGTTGTTGTTGTTGTTTTGGTGGCATAGCCCACATCAGTCCATGTGGGTAGTTTATGATTCAGTGCATTGTGTAAATGGGTTTACTCAGTAACCAAGTTAAGCACATTGCACAAACACTGTCACTGATTTTAAAGGGGCCTTGAGGTCATCCTGTTTAAACCACTCATCCACTCCCATTGTTACAGTATTTGACAGGAGTTCAGAGTAATTTCATACAACATGGCAGGCCGTTTCCTTCAGACCTTCATTTTTTAATGCTTACACATAACTTTTTCCCCCCTGGAAACATAAATGCTCATTTTGTAAGAATATTTCTCATGAAATGTTGTCCAAGTGTAATAGGGGAAACTGATTTCACTGCTTTCTTGAGAGAGAGCCAGGCCCTTTCCCCAAGTTATGTCTCACCAGGAAATTGGGACTGAAGCTAAGTCCCAGCTCCAAATCGCAAGCATATAGCACTGTGGTTCGTTCCATCTAATTCTTTAACTGTTCAATTATCTTTGCTCATAGACCGTACAACTGTGCTTTCTTTTGCCCCCACCTCTTCTGAAGTCCATTTTAAAGGATTAAAAAAGAGAGAGAGAGAGAGAGAGAGAGACTGGAATTTATATAATAAAACCTTATTATATTTATATAATAAAACCTAGCAGAATGTACTAGTTGAGCTCACTGGCAGATACACCATGACACAGAGATGTTCTATCTACAGGGAGGTGATTTAGCAAAGAGAATTAAGAAATAAAGCCCTGTCCTTCCTACAAGCTACTACATAGTGTTTCCCATCTACACAAATATTTTACCTGCACCTTCACCAGCCTAGTAGTTGAATCCACATTTATACTGTAAAGCCATTTGTTTCAATAAACCATTCACAAGGATGTCTTCCATCTCAGATGTGTTTGTAGGTTACACGTCACTTATTTCATCTATTGATATGGGGATGGGTGTTAAGGGGCAAAGGCAGGAAAGGAGAAAATTGAGTTACCTTATTCTTTATAAGAATAATTAGGTAAGAAAAAGAAATTTCCCTGTGCAATCTGATTTTGTAAATTCATTAGACTTCTGTTTTTCTTACTGTTGCTTTCTGTTTTCAATTGAATGATGCTGGGATGACTGTTGCCAAGGTAGCAAAGGAGCTGGCTCTGAAGAAAAGAAAGGGGGCTGCTCTAGGGATGTGCAAAGAATATAAAACCAGTGAGCATGTATGACAGAGAATAAAAAGAGACTATTATGGATAATTTTCGACTTTATAGCATCCATTAGCTGTTGTTGAGTGCTATTTTCATTGTATGATGAGATGCATTGTTTATTGAATTTTGTTAGGTTACCACGTATAAACACACAAACACCTATAGCAAGCCCCAAGCTTCTTTTCAGTTGGTATGTATTTCTGGGGCATTTCTATTCTGTTGTATACTGTCATGTGCTTCACAGTATACAGGTGAAACTCGAAAAATTAGAATATCGTGCAAATGTTCATTTATGTCAGTATGGCAACTCAAAAGGTGAAACCAATATATGAGATAGACGCATTACATGCAAAGCGAGATATGTCAAGCCTTACTTTGGTATAATTGTGATGATTATGGCGTACAGCTTATGAAAACCCCAAATTCACAATCTCAGAAAATTAGAATAGTGTAAAAGGTTCAATATTCTAGGCTCAAAGTGTCCCACTCTAATCAGCTAACGAATCCATAACACCTGCAAAGGGTTCCTGAGCCTTTAAATGGTCTCTCAGGCTGGTTCAGTAGGAATCACAAGCATGGGAAAGACTGCTGACCTGACAGTTGCGCAGAAAACCATCATTGACACCCTCCATAAGGAGGGAAAGCCCCAAAAGGTAATTGCAAAAGAAGTTGGATGTTCCCAAAGTGCTGTATCAAAGCACATCAATAGAAAGTTATGTGGAAGGGAAAAGTGTGGTAGAAAAAGGTGCACAAGCAGCAGGGATGACCGCAGCCTGGAGAGGATTGTCAGGAAAAGGCCATTCAAAAGTGTTGGGGACTTTCACAAGGAGTGGACTGAGGCTGGAGTTAGCGCATCAAGAGCCACCATGCACAGACAGATCCTGGACATGGGCTTCAAATGTCGTATTCCTCTTGTCAAGCCGCTCCTGAACAACAAACAATGTCAGAAGCGTCTTACCTGGGCTACAGAAAAAAAGAACTGGTCTGTTGCCCAGTGGTCCAAAGTCCTCTTTTCTGATGAGAGCAACGTTTGCATCTCATTTGGGAACCAAGGACCCAGAGTCTGGAGGAAGAATGGAGAGGCACACAGTTCACGATGCTTGAAGTCCAGTGTGAAGTTTCCACAGTCTGTGTTGATTTGGGGAGCCAGGTCATCTGCTGGTGTTGGTCCACTGTGCTTCATTAAGTCCAGGGTCAATGCAGCCGTCTACCAGGAGATTTTGGAGCACTTCATGCTTCCTTCCGCAGACGAGCTTTATGGGGATGCTGACTTCATTTTCCAGCAGGACCTGGCACCTGCCCACACTGCCAAAAGTACCAAAACCTGGTTCAATGACCATGGGATTACTGTGCTTGGTTGGCCAGCAAACTCGCCTGACCTGAACCCCATAGAGAATCTATGGGGCATTGCCAAGAGAAAGATGAGGGACATGAGACCGAACAATGCAGCGGAGCTGAAGGCCGCTATTAAAGCATCCTGGTCTTCCATAACACCTCAGCAGTGCCACAGGCTGATAGCATCCATGCCACGCCGCATTGCGGCAGTCATTGCTGCAAAAGGGGCCCAAACCAAGTACTGAGTACATTTGCATGCATATACTTTGCAGAGGTCCGATATTGTTCTATTTCCAATCCTTGTGTTATTGATGTTGTGTAATATTCTAATTTTCTGAGATTGTGAATTTGGGGTTTTCATAAGCTGTATGCCATAATCATCACAATTGTACCAAAGTAAGGCTTGACATATCTTGCTTTGCACGTAATGCATCTATCTCATATATTGGTTTCGTCTTTTGAGTTGCCATACTGACATAAATGAACATTTGCATGATATTCTAATTTTTTGAGTTTCACCTGTATATTCAGCATAGAGGTTAAATTAATAAGGAAAGAGTAAATAGCTTTGTTTCATTCCTTTGCTAAGCTGGAACCAGTCTGTTTCACCATGTTCCATCCAGACTGTGGGTTCTGTCCTGTGTATGAGTTTCTCAAGAGTGCAATGAAATGTTCTGGGATTCCCATTTTCCTAAGGACATTCCACACTTAGACATGGTTGATACAATCAAAGCCCTTTGTATTATGCATGAAGCACATATTGACTTCTTTTTGGCATTCTTTGGCTTTCTCAATTATCCATCATGCATTAGAATAATGTTTCTTGTTCCTTGACCTTTTCTAAAACCAGCCTGGATATCTGGCATCGCCCTTTCCATCTAGGTCTCTAATCTTTGCTTGGATGATACTAGGAATTATTTTGCTAGTATGTGAAAGTAAGGATATTGTACAATAGTTTGTACACTTTGTTAAGTCTTCTTTCTTTGGTATGTAGACTGACCTTTTCCAACTTGTTGGCCACTGTTGGCCACTGTGTCATTCATCAAATTTTCTGGCATAGTTTTGTTAGCACCTTTACAGATTCTTCTACTGCCTTCCATATTTCTGTAGATATTCCATCAATTCCTGTAGCCTTTCAACTTAGTAATGACCAGAGTGTTGAATTTACCTTCTAGTACTAGAGGGTCTTGTAAATATGGAATAAGGTGTTTTGGATGTTGACAATTCTACTGTACAGAAATTCAGAATATTCCTCCTATCTTTGTTTGACCTTCTTTGAATCAGTTACTATCCATTGGCATCCTTTCGCTTCCAATTTGAGATTGGAGCCTCTTTCTGAGTTCAGAGATCTTTTGGAAGACTTTCCATGTTCTTCCATGTCTATTAATGTCCAAATATGTCTCATAACAACTATAATTAGCATTAGTATGCAAATTAGGAATCAGGAAATGCAAAGCAGGAATCTCTTTTTTGAACAAAGGCTGATATTCATAGGTGTCCACAACTAGCCATGAATATGCCAAAATGATGAAACACAATACAAGTTCTACCCTTCCATACCTTTTTGCAGTGTCACGCATACATATGTAAGGAGGGATATTTGCATAACAATATTGCAATGCATGTTTCATCACTGCCCTACCCCAGAAGCTGAAATGGTATATGATCTATTTTTGCCAATATACTTCTGTTCAACCTAAGTTATTTGCATTTGCAATTGATTTTGATGCCAGTTAACTTGTTCTGAAAAGTTTCTCACTCCATGTTGCTTAATTTGGCAATTTAGTTATGTAACATACTTGCAAAACCTGAGGCCTTTGATGAGGCCAACAACTAATCAAGAACTTCCACTTGCAGATTTAAGTCAATTAAAAATTAAAATATATTTCAGTGTTTAAATTACATGTAATTAAAATACCTAATCTAAATTCATTGTCTTTACTCTCACCACTGGTTGGCAGGTTGGTGATTTTAGACTGACCAAGAATAGAGTTTCAACCGGTCTTGTCAACCACATGTTCTTTAGATCTGCTGGACTTGTAATTCCCATAATCTCCAGCTGCATGGCCGATTCACATTATGTGTATTTGGAAGTTATGTGTAATGCATTATAAAATATTGGCATAAGATTTAAGCACTAGGAGACCTGATTTATTTACTCTTTCCCAAATCCCTTGTAGTGTTATATAAGTTTTATCATATTCTCCAGATGTGTTGGACTGTAATTCTTGTTACCCCCAATCAAGTGTCCAGCTGGGAATTATGATAGTTGTAGTCTAAAACATCTGGGGTACATTTAGTTGTGGAATACTGTCCTGTTGGTTCTGCTGTGATTCAAAAAAGCTGATGCTTAAATTCTCTGCCTGAAGCAATTTTCTGCCTGCTCATTTCCATCACCCCCCCTCTTTTTTTCCTCTACTCTACATGGTAATGTTCTCTAATGTGATATATCCTGTCCGTTGCCATGGCATCCTTTGTGAGGTCACCAGATAAAGCTAATTGCCCCCTCCCACAGGAAGAATAATTAGTGAAGAGAGAGAGAGAGGACTGTAATCAAAGCCCACTTCCCTTATTTTGTTTTGGATAAAGGAAAAGGATACAGATAGGCTCCCCTCCTTTCACTGGGAATAGGGCAGGGAAGAGGGGTTCAGGCAGTTAACCTCAGGTGGGTGGTGTGCCATTTATCGCTGCTTATGGGCTTCGATCCAGAGGTGGCTATGACCAGATTTTTTAAAGTGTGTCATAAATGAACAATACGTTTACTGAATTCAATTCTGATTACTCTCAAATGTGCTGAGAGTCTGCATGTAAAGGCATGTTTTTGGAAAAGTGGAAGGTGACAGGGAAAAATAATCAGCTTCCAAACAACAGCTTATATCTGTAGCCCATGGACAGTATGTGGCCCCATCCCCTTTTTAAGCAGCTGCAGGAGCTTCCCAAGGGCGTACTGTCAATTGGCCGCACTTTACTGCTGAAAATCAATGGCATGATTTACTCCCAAAGTTTAGCTGGGAAATAAATGCTTTAAAAATATTTATTAACAACATTTATATACCAGTCAAATGTCTCTGTGCTAAACATTCTATCAGTGCACCATCTAGTGGTGTCATTTTGTGATCATCCCAACTCCTGCAGTCCTTGCTTTAGGAAGTCCCTTGAGTTCCATCTGTGGCAGGCTCCCCAGACTTGTCCCCAGGGATTAGAAGGGCTGTCCTAAGCAGCAGCAGCAGCAGCAGCAGCAGCAGCAGCAGCCAAGGACCCTAACTTAGATCTTTCGTTGCCTACCTGGTTTCTCCATATGGATTAAACTACAGTTCCCATTATCTCCAGCAAGCACCCACAGCCAACACAAACATTGCTGGCTGAGGATGGCGGGATGTATAGTCTAAAGCATCTGGAGGATATCAGGTTGAAAGAAGCTGACAGACTCTATCAGGTCAATTAAAAACAAAAACACTGTCCTATGTTGTAGGAAATTCTCAGTGATAAAGGATCACTGCATCACTGACAGCAGGATGATTGACAGTGAACTTTCAGTTCCTGCAGGTTACTGACCGTAAGACCTCAGTGTCACCCCAGTGACTCAAGAATGCATTCATCACTCTCAGTGCACCTAGACAAAAAGTTGAGCAGTAATTTTGAGGCTGATTGAGAAAAACATATTTGCCTGAGTCTTCTTGTTTGTTTTGTGACTCATTGAATCTGAATTTGTGTCTGCCTAATCCATTGATTACGTTAGACCAGGTGTGATAGCCAAAACAGCTAATGCCAGCAGGATAAGCTTTTTGCAGCCATGCTGTTTGACCAATTTTGTTGGCATTTGGTCAAAGTCACTAATCAATATTAGACCTGATATTGCTTGTGAAGTTTTAAGAAGTCTTAAGTAGGAAAGTTACAAAATAGCAGGTCATTAAGATACTTTTTGTGCAGGTGAATTTCTGTTCAAAATATAGCAAGAGATTCTGCCATGCTACTGAATACATAAACAGCAACTTCATCCTGCAGCCATTGCCTGCCTGCCTGCCTATCTGCTTGCTTGCTTGCTGGGCAAAGTCAGTCTTGTTTCCAAAGAGCACTGAAGCAGTGTTCCTGTTCTGCATTTCTAAATAAGTAGTACATATGATTTATCCTTTCATGACATTGCATTACGTGTTTCCCTGCCTCCAACTTTGTATAATTGGATGCTACTGGTGAAGGTATGGAAGGGTTTAATGTACTGACATCTCAATACAATTTAAGATTGAATCCACGTTTCAGAGGGAGCAGGAGAACCCAAGATGGGACTACCATTAGTTCCCATGATGTGTAGCATCATCCTTAATGGACAAGCAGGCAAAGTGTAGAAAAGAGTATTTTTATAGTATATAGCTCTGTTCTGAATGCTATTCCCTGCTATCTAATGAATGATAGTCCTCCCTTCTCTCTTCTAAATCTTCAGCATTTGCCAAGAAAATTGCAGCATCTGAAAAGAGAGAGAGCAATTGCAACATATGTATGTATGTATGTATATTTTTTTAAAGATTTTTAAAAAGGAAGATAAAAACTAATATAAAGAAAGAAAAGAAAAGAAAAGGAGAAAAGAAAAGAAAGAGAAAGAAAGAAAGAAAGAAAGAAAGAAAAAGAAATCAGAGAAAGCTAAAAATGGAAGAAAGGAAAAAAAAAGAAAAAAAGAAAGAAAAAAGATACAAAGAAGTAGCTTCCAATCTTCTTTACAGCAGTTATAATTATAAATTTGCCTCTTACTCTGAAGTTATAACATGTCTCTCTTCTTTCTATAATCTATCCTGCTGATCATCAAAACCAAAAATCCTAAATTCATTTTTTTTTCTGTTTTACGCAAAAAGTCCAGAAGGGGTTTCCAGTCAGCAATAAACATAGATATTGTCTTTTCTCTGATCAAAGAAGTCAATTTGGCCATCTCAGCAAGTTCCATCATCTTCCCCAACCATTTCTCCATTGTGGGTAATGCTGAATCTTTCCATCTTTGTGCATATAATAACCACTGACAACGATATCTCTCTCCACCAGTTCTATTCTTGATTTTACTTTACATTCTCCTTGACAAAATTCTAGCATCTCGCATTATGTTAGCCGTTTGTGTCTGCATATTATTTCTTGTCTATAAAATGCTTCTTGTGCTGAGAGCCACAAAGGTGTTTTGGGGCACAATCTGGGTTTGCATCTATTCCATATTCTCAATATGGCACAACTAACATAATGATTTTAAAAATCCATATTAACCTTGACTTTGTTGTACCACAAATATCCAGGCCACCCAAATCTCAGGTCATGTCCTAACTCCAGACACCTTCTATTTCTCAGCAACACCCACTCTTTCATCCAAACCAAACAGCAAACTGCAATTTCAAATCAGGTAAACTCAATCCTCCTCTTTCCCTTGCATCTTGTAACACCTTATATTTAACTCATGATTTTTTCCCCTGCCACACAAATTTAGATATATCCTTCTGCCACTGTTTAAATGGTGCATCAGTTGTCAGAACAGGCATTGTCTGAAACAAAAACAGCATTCTAGGCAAGACATTAATTTTTATTACAGAAATTCTTCCCAGCAATGACAGTTGTAGTTTGTCCCATCTTAACATGTTTATTTAAAGTTCATTCCCTGTCTTAATGTAATTATTTTGAAATAACATATAGTTCATATTTGTCATAGTGATACCCAGATATTTTACCTTTCTTTCAATCTTAAAACCCGTTTTATTCATCAATTCTGTTTGATCTTTTATTTTCATATTCTTTGTTTACATCTTTGCCTTTTGTTTATTAATCTTGAAACCTGCTAATGTACCAAATTCTTTTAATTTTTCCATTAATGTTTCAATTCCCTTTAAAGATTCTTCTAAAACCCACACCAAATCATCTGCAAAAGCCCTTAACTTAAAAGTTTATTTTAATCTTTACTCCCACAATCATCTCATCTTATCTTATATCTCTATTCAATACCTCAAGAACTAAAATGAACAAAAGTGGAGACAGAGGACATCCTTGTCTTGTCCCTTTTTGAATCTTGCAAGGTTTTATTAAGTCTCCATTAACAATTATTTGTGTTTTCTGTGAAGTGTAAATCAATCTTACCCATTTTATAAATTTCTCTCCAAAGGTCATATCTTGCAAAACCTTGAACAAGAAAGCCCAGTTCAAATTGTCAGAGGCCTTCTCTGTATCTAAGAAAATCGATGTGGCTTGTTTTTCATTACGCTGCTCCAAATATTCCAAAATGTCCAACAATTGCAGTCTTCGTTAGTCATGCAAATTTATGAAGTATTTTCCTTTGCATTGTGTATATAAGAGTGCTTATATGGATTTATTGGCATAACATTATTCTCACTCCTAGATAAAGCATGTTCTCCATTTCCATTATTGGGGTGTGTATTTGTGTGTTAATGGAGCCAAAGCCGCACACTTCGCTGTGTGAACTTTTGGAGGAAGAAACGATCCACAAACTGTTTCTTACATTGTGGTTTGCATGAAATCTATTGCTTTTAAACAAATCTGAGGAACAGGGAAGCACACTTTGGGGGATTTAAAAACAAAATCTTCTGTCTCCCCCCAGCCTTTGTTCTTTCTTTTGAACTCTTGAAATTTTGTCCTGGGGCTTTATTGTCCATTGGAGTGACTTCCAAAAGGAAACTGAAAACCTTGTAATCTATAGGGCAGACATAGCATTCAGTACTGAATTGCCAAGTGAAAAAGCATCTGCCTTTCTCTCTGCATTAAGTGCTTCTGAAGGACTCTCAACAAGAAATGCCAAATTGCACAAACATTCCATTACTGTATACACATATCACAGCCATATCATCTCACAATCGGCACTCAGGCTGCCAAGAAAGATAACTGATTCACAGTTTAGAAAAAGCTGGCATCAAGTACTGCACGTGTGCACGCACACACATGTATTAATCTAGCACAAGCATTTCATGTTCTGCCTTCAGAGTTAGTATCTGAGGCTAAGATAAGACATTGCACCCAGAGTCACTGGGAGTCGGGCAGCATATCAATTTAATAAATTAAATTGCTTCAGGCATGCAAAAATGTCAATAAAAATAGATAGCAATAGACAAATTCATACTGTACTTCATTATGCCTTCTAATTCCTAAATAAATCCCACAAACATCAGTGAGACTAATTTTTAAATAATGTAAGAATGATACCAAAAAGTAATCCTGTGTTGAAACCTGTGTTCCACTTCTGTGATAGAGTTAGTGTTGATACTATAGTATTCCTATGACAGAAAATTCTGTTGGAATGTCTCATTCTCAGTCTTGTAGAATTGATTTAAAATTGATTTAAAATTGATTTGGTAATGTCTTTGAGGTTTTTTTTTTTTTAATCAATGGTAGATGACAGAGTGCTGGTGCTTACGTTTCCCACATACAGTATCTTTCCATCCATTCCAGCTATTTCCTGATCTAAAAAAGTATCTCACAAATGGAATTCCCTCATGGCATCTTCCAATCAGATATAATTGAAGTTTAGGAAGCCAGGGAGGCTGCAGACAGTTAAAAAGATAATTGCATAACAAAGAATATTCATGCATATCACTTGGCCACTTCTTGTAACAGGAATGTTGGTCTTTCTTCTCTATTGAGTTAAAATATATATCCTACAGCTGGCACAAAACAATGCTGCCATAAAATTTGCTGTCCCCATTGCAGGTCCCTATTCTCCCTCTTTTGTGCCTGTTCTGAAGGTCTCACAACTAATTGTGTCACAAACATGCCCTCATAACGTACTTTTTTCTTCCATGGCCTCATTATGTTGTCATCTTGTCCCAAACCCATGAGTGAGACAGGTTGAAGTTAACAAGTTGTAACTGGTGTTGAAGTATTAATTTCCCCCTTGTTTCAAAACCACCCAAAGACATCAGCAAGGTGTATAAAATTTGCTTTTCACCCCTTACCTTGGAGGGAAGTCAGGTGACTGGCAGTGACTGGAAACAAAGGTATCAGAGGCAGATAGGAATGACAAATTTCATGCTGATGTAGTTTTCTGCTGACTCAAAGATAGTGGTGAAACTCCATAATGGTGAAAGAACCTGAATCACTAACTAACTAATATGAGGAGAATCATACTTCTAGGCTAGTTACCTCTCTGCCAGTCCTCCCACATCCCATTTGGACATCTCCATTCCAAGTTAAAATAATGCTAAATAAAGAGGGATGTGGGAATACTCCAGGGTAGAAACAGCCTCAGAGAACAGGGAAGTCGACTCTGCCACAATTGTGCAACTAGCTAGGTCCTGTAGAGCAGGAGAACTGAAACTGATTAGCTGCTGGGTAACCATATTCTTACCATAAGGGAAAGGAAGTGATGGAAATGGACAAATACAGAAAAAAATAGTAAATAAGCAATAAAAACTCAGTGGTAAATAAGCAGTAGAAGCTCAGCTCAACACTTCTCTTGTGAGTTTACTGGGGGTGCTGTATTTAAAGACAAAGTTATCTACCCACTGATATAATTTCAAAATACTTCTAAAGCAGAATCAGAAACAAGCTATTTTTATTTGTAATGTTACTCCTACTGGGGTGCAGTCCAACCACAATAAAAAATAAAAATAAATAAAAACTATACCTCAGTTAGAATTACACAAAAGCAATAAATTAACTGTACACTATGATTTATTTACATTCACAATAAAGACTTCTATAATTATAAAGTCCTAAACCTACTTACCATCCTAACTTTGCTAATAAAATTTACAGCATAATAGCCCTGCCACTATTTGCACAACCACTTCCACCAACCCGTCTGCTTTATTAAATAAATATGTTTATTGTTTATTGAAATACTGCTAATATATTCCCTCTTTTCCACCCTGAATAAAATAATGGAAGACTAATCATTTCAGAATACTGTTGAAGCAAAATTGGCTAATTCACCATCTTATCCCATCCCAAATAAAATTATAAAGATTTCCTCTCCATATGCTCTTTTGCTTTATTGGAGCCTAGAGAGAAGTGGATAGCAAAAGTACAGAAAGTGAAGGAGGTGACTGGAATGAAAGGAACTAATGAAATGAAGAAGAAGAAAGAAAGAGAGAAATGGCTGTGGTGGAGGCTGGCTAATGACCAGGGAACAGGAAATGCTTCTAAATACTTCAGAAACTCACCTCTGAATACACCCACAATACCTGACCTCATCTTGAAGATTAGGGGAAACTACAGATTTTACATCCTTTTCTAAATCAAAGAAAACTCAAGATGGCTCATATTGACGTATACAATATCTGAACTGAAAATATATGAACATCTGCTGAGATAGTGTTAGTTTATTATACTGTTTCACTCATAGGCTGGGGACAAGATGTGGACAGTGTTGTACACCCAAAGGGGAAGATTGGGACTTGGACTCCATGACTGTGCTGTGGTAACTTGTACTGTAAGTGTGGTTGGGACACCTATGTTTTTATAAGTTGAATTAATACATTAAACAGACATTTGTATCATGATACAGTGGCAGATAGACTGCTTTGAATCTGTTTAGACCATCAAAACTTGGGCTTCAATAACTCATTGGTCTTTCAAGTTCCATAATTTTTGAACTTTTCTGTTAGTCCAGGTTCTTGTGGAACTCACTGTTTCCAAAGCTAGAGTGAGTAAACCTTTATTTCTCTTGGATGTGAGACTAGAGTCCCCTTCAATACTGAGTTGCAAGCAGACTCTTGTTGTACAATGTCTGAACAACAGTAGCAGCAGCAACAACAAATCTTTAAGAAGAATTTAAAAAAAAGAATGTCCCTCTTCTATAGAACTAGTACCTCTAAAGCAGCCTTCTCCTGTCAGGTGTCTCTATCATCTTCCTGTGTGGTCAACATTTAATCGGGAAGGCTCTAAACCAACCAGTTGCCCCCATATTATAGCTATATCCTTGATATCCCCAAAAGGTAGAGATATGCAGAACATGACTTTAGTCTGGATTTTTTTCCCCTCTGCAGCTCCTGATTAAATCTGACCCATTGTTGTATTCAAACTTTCTCTTTCCAGCTTTCCTGCCCCCTGACCTCCAAATTTGGTCTCATTCTGTTCAATTTTGGAAGAGTTATGTTTTGGACAGAATTTTGGTTCCCTTTACACAATTTCCTTCCAACATTCTATTGGGTTGTTAGGGTTATGATACCCTGTATGTGTAAGGGTTATGATAATGGTAATATGAACCCAAGGTTCAGTAAGAAAACATCAGAAATCTTCATCGTTTAGCCTTAACTTGTAGTCTTAGTTTAAGGAGCACAATCAATCCATTGAAATGTAGATGTACCCAGTATTTATTTACTTTTAATTTGATTATTTTTATCCTATTTTCTCACGTTTAAGAGAACTCAAGATGGCTCATATTAACATGTAAAATATTAATGTATAAAATATCCAAATGTAAAATATGTGAATAATATCTAGCTTAATCTAAGTTGTATTTTTTATCCCAGAAATCCATAATTATTCCTTCTGATTTGCTATATCTGTACCCCCTTCTATTCTCTAGACATATCTCTTTGAAATGTGGATTTTTGTTTATCTCTCAAGTTAGTTCAGATCAGCTCTCAGTTCATCAGTTCATATTCAGAGGCCCATCTGTAATGACTCTGCACTTTTTTTTTTCATGTATAGCAGACCACATAACAGATTTGTCTTGAAGATAATTTCATCAGATAAGGAGATGGCTGGTTAAACCACCCATTAGGGAGTTGGGATGAATTAGGTGAATTGGGTGAAAACAGGGATATCAGGAGATAAGATGTATCTGTTCCCATGCAAGTAAAATTAGCTTCATACTATAGTTCCTAACAATTTCAGGCAGATTTCACAAAGTGGTTCTTCAGGTTCCTACTCAGATTGATAACAAATCCCCTACTTCTGCTGTGCATGTCCAAAATGCAAAGTATTCTGAACAGCAGGAGCAGAAACGAAACCCAGAGCAGCCTATGAGTAACATAGATGAGACATTAAAGGCCCCAAGTCACTGTCTATCCATGTAGAGATAAGAGGCCTGCCTTACATTATGTTAGCTGTTTTTGGGATTTGAGGGCTGGCTTTGGTTGACCAGTAATACAGCAGTGACTCAGGGCCTGCGTGAGCATTTCCTTTCCTAGTAGTTTGCTTGATAGACATCTTTGAGCTGATCTGTTGGGTCTTGTCTGGGTTTATGTCATCAGACTGACCTGTTTACTTAACAGCAGGATTCCTGAGGGTATTCCTTTCTTAAAATGGATAGTTGTCTTTGAGTATTTCTTTTTCTGCCAATCCAAGAGAGTTAATGGTTGAAAGTACAGGAATTATCTTGAAAACCAAGAGAATTATGTGTTGTTGTAATTCTGCAGCTTTTGCAATTGTTCTTTCCTCAGGTCACTACTGCTACAATTGTTGTGTACAGTATATTGAAGTTGCAATCTTACGAATATTGACTTAGAAAGATGCTTCATTGAAATCAATGGGAGATGTTTCCGAGTAAATATTTTTAAAGCAGCATTTTGCTAGAAACACTTAGAAATAAGACAAACTTTCTGCTCTACCTTATTTATTAATTTTTATTGTTAGTACTACTACTACTACCACCATTTTTAAAATACCTCACATTAACTACTTTTAATACTTAGCATTTATTTTGTGCTTTGGAGTAGTCAAAATACTTCACATAGATCATCTCACAAGAAATCTAAAAGGTAGGCCAATATCATTATCCATCATTGGAGAAGGTTCTTTCCCCAAGTCCAAGTTCCATGTCTGTGACAGAACAAGATTTGAACTGGAGACTTCATATTTCAGTCTCTTTGTCACAAGGACACCTCCAGTTCTTACTGTATGTGGAAGATTTGCAGGCTCTAATAGTCAAGAATCCTTGATTTTGAGAATTAGTGACTCCTCTTTTTATTATCAGTAACCACTGGCCTATTTTCAGTTGAAAGTTCTGTTTGTTATTGTTTAAACATCTAGCAATATGGGACCAAGATGTTTCATGGATTTACTCCTTCCACAGGAATCTGCTTAACTTCTGAATAACTTTCTATAGTCCTTTGTTGATACTCTATTTCTCTAAACATTGCTGTTTTTAAATAATCTTATTTAACAAAATGTTTAATGGTAACTGCTCTGGGCTCGTTTTAGGCAGTGGAAAGCAAAAATATAAATTATTGAATGAATGAATGAATGAATGAATGAATGAGCAAACTGATTCAGCACACGATTCCCACAAACTACCTTTCATAGGCTATACTGATATTTTCCATCTAGCTGATGGGAGGGAAAACTGCAGACTAGTGCAGATTGTACATTTTCCATAGATGGATTGTATTCCAAATTGTTTGCAGTGTGCAACCTTTTTCCGTACATGCTGTAGTTCATGCTTCACACTGAACTGGAATGAGGAACCCAACATACATGGACAGCTGCTGTCCAGTGCCAAAGATATTCATTAGCAAAAATAATATTTTACACAGGTCTCTTGCAGAAGTGGGTTTAATTTGAATCACTGTACTAATATAGCAGCAGTCTGAAGCCATATAGAGAAAGATTATGTAACTACATGGGAAAGACAATTCTTCTGCCAGGCAAGGCACTGACAGCTTGCATCTGTGCATTCTTTTTCTCAGTTTGTCAGTTTGATCCTTTCTGATGACCATCGAGCCTTTTCATACATAGCTCGTAAGGACCACTTCAGTGTTACTGAATTCTGACATGGTATCTCCATCAGTAGAAGGATAATAAGAGTTCCATATGTAAAACAGTATGTAAGTGTGCAGATATATGTGTATTGGGATTAGAAGGAAGGCTGGGCTCCAACTGATGTATAAGAAGGAACCATGGAAATTGCATGCAAAGGCGTTGGTTTCCAGTAAGTCCAATGGAAGGTGGCCTAAGTTACCTTAAACAGAGCTTTCTATTTTAAGTGCTAGGATTTCTCCTTGGAAAGGGCCATTTGTGACTGTCCTCTGTCTTGGGAGACTTGGAGGATAAGACAGAGGAAGTCCTAAATGGCCTCAGGATATCATTCTGGTTTGCACGGATGCCTTTCCGATGTCCCGTTCATCTGCTGAAAATTCGCTGACCTCCCCCCCCCCCAGCTTTCTGAGAGTCCTTTCTACCGCAGACAGGCGGCAGGCAGCTAGTTGTCGTTAGTGCGCGCGCACGCGTACTTATTCCTATGTAGATACATTACACACACACACACACACACACACAGCCACCCACCCACATCCCTCACGCACAATTACCCACGCCTCCTTTTCGCAGAACCAAAAATAGCCTCGCGCGCGTATTGCGCCCCCCGCTCCATTCTCTTTCTCTTCCGAGCCAGCCAGGAGCATCTTGCGGGGGGGGGGGGGCAGGAAAGGCCTTTTTTTGTGCGCGCCTTAGTCCCCTTCACTCTCCTCAGCGGCGCTGGAAGAGAGAGAGAGAGAGGAGGGGCCGTGCGCTCTTGCGCTTCTGTGAGCGCGCCGGGGCGGGGAAGGTGGCACCGGCTGCTTTGATAGCGTGTCTCTTTTTCTGTTTTATCCTACCACTATCACCACCACCACCTCCTCCTCCTCCTCCTCCTTCTTCTCCTCCTCTTCCACCTCCCGTCTTTCCTTTCTTTCGCCTTCCTCCCCACCCGCCTTCTTCCTCCTTCCCGTTCCTCCCTTCTTTCATTCTTTCTTCTCCCTCCGTGCTTCAGAAGCTGGGCTTTTAAATGGTTTCCTCGCGGCGGGCGGGAAGAAGATGCTTGGTAGCAGCGGCGGCGGAGGCAGCAACCACGTCAAGAGTCTGCAGCAGGACGCGGAGCTGAACGGCGAGGAAGGGCCAGAGGAGCTGAAGGGCTTCAAGAAGGCGGCGTCCGAGGGCAGCAAGGCCATGATGCAGAAGCGCGCCAACCCCAAAGGCCCTGCCGGGGTGGCGCCCAAGGCGGCTGAGCTGAAGGTCTTCAAGTCGGACAGCGTGGAGGCTCGCGTGCCGGTGGCTTCGAATCTGCGCAAGCAGAAGTCCCTCACCAACCTGTCCTTCCTGACCGACAGCGAGAAGAAGATGCAGCTCTACGAGCCCAAATGGAGCGACGATATGGCCAAGGCGGCCAAAGGCTTCGGGGGCCGCAGCCTCAAAGGCGGCAAGCAGGCGCCCTCGCTCATGTCCAAGAACCTCTCCAGGTCCGAGCACTCGCTCTTTCAGGCTAAGTTGGCCCCGGCCGCCGGCAACAAACCGCCGCTGGCGCCGCTGCCCTCCAACCTCGGCAAGCCCAGCCGCATCCCGCGCGGGCCTTACGCCGAAGTCAAACCGCTCAGCAAAGCGCCTGAGGCTGGCAGTGGCGACGACCCCAAATCGGACGACGAGATCCTCTCTAATAAGGGCAAGGCAGCGCAGCAGAAGCAGCAGCAGCAGCCGCCGCAGCCGCCGCAGCAAACGGCGACGCAGCCGGCCGGGAAGGGGGCACCGCCGGAGGAGAAGGCTTTTCTGAAGGTGGATCCCGAACTGGTAGTCACCGTGCTGGGCGACCTGGAGCAGCTGCTCTTCAGCCAGATGCTCGGTGAGTCAGCCTGTCCCCTTCCTCCCCGTGGATGGATAGCTGCCTTGCTGATGAAGGTTATTGGGGCTTTTGAGCGGGAGTCAACGCTCCTTCGGAGAACAGACTGTTTGGGAGTCTGCATGGCTTAGAATGTGACTCTCCATTGTTTTTGTCCCCTCTGTACAGACCGAAGCTGTTTGGTTGGTGCCTGATGGCGTTGAGTCTTTCAGAGCAGGGGACTTGAAGGCTTAGAAAGAGCAAGCAGCACTCCAAAGAAAGGGATATCCTGGGTATGCCATTTCAATTTGGTCATTTTCCAGCTGTCAGCGCTCTGGGAGGGTTTCCTGCCATCTTCATTATGCATTCCTATTTTGTTCCTGGAGAGTAGAGGCTTGCTTCTTTTTTCTAGGGAAAAGTAGAGTCATTTCTAACCTGACCAAATTGACACATATGGGCTAGATGTCTTCTGTTTTCAGGCAAAATATGAAATGAATAGCTGAAATGGGCCATACAGAAGAGAAATTATTCTGATTTTTTTTCATGCTTCAGACATACCGAGTCAAGGGAAAGATAAGGGACAGAAACCTTGTTTCCTATTTCAGCCAATTAAGCAGAGCAGGGTGAACAGGCAAAGAAAAATGGTAAAAATGGGACAAATCTGGATCCAGAGTTTTTGACTGGAGAGGGATTACACTGCAGGGGGATGTGAGAACCCATGTTAAAATGGATGGCTCCCCATTTGTTCGGCTGGGGAATGACAGTAGAAGGGGCCCTTTTCTGTGTTTGCTGTTATGTCACGGTAGCATTCTAATTATTCTGCAGGCAGCTTATGGGTAAGTATAGAGTATGTCTGGGAGAGAGGTACCACTACTGTGACTGCTGTATGGGCAGCCATGCACAAAGCTGGGAGAGCACAAATTGTGAGATGCTGTAGGCTGTTTCTGCATTTTCCTATAGACGACTGTGCGCCCATGATGTGCTTGGACACACCATAACCCATTATTGCCTTCTTGCTGAGGTTGGTAGAAGAGGGGAGTGGTCACTAACATCTCTACACCAGCTGCAACTGAAAAGTGGGGATACAAGGCTGTAGTGAGGGAAGGATGGGCTGATGCATCCTTGAACAGACCGAGAAGAATGGACTCTTGTTTGGTTACTAGGGAGATCTGCAGAGGAACAGTGCTGCTGCTGCTGCTGCTGCCACTGCTACTTTCTCCACCTGGAATTTCTCTGTTTGAGACATCCGCCCAGGAATGGCTGCTTTGCAAATGTTGTACGCTTAGCATAGAGAGAATAAATAGCAGCACTGCCTAAGTACCAACAATTTGGTTTCTATGCAACGGCTTGGCTCATAATGATCCATCACTAAGGAATACAACCCCCCCCCCCCCCCCAGTAAATACTGTGATCTAACTGATATGTATGCAGGAAGGAGGGAATTCAAAAGGGGTATCTACATTTAGGAGCAGGAGGTTTGGGTGGGTGCCTAAAATACTAGGATTGATGCTCTTGAACAGCAATCCTACATACACTTGATAGGGCTTAGTTTTCAATAAGCATATGGAATCCTGCTGTAAAAAAATTAGGATTATCTGTCTGCATTCTCCTGGGTCATGTGCTGTCTGTATCTTAGAAAACTACCACACCCTTTGGACTGACTAGCAACTGTTGCTACTACTTGAACTATTCAAAGAACATGGTTTGTGGTATCAATAGCACTAGAATTTTGGGTAATAGACTAGGACTAGAACTGGGAGGAAATAAGATTGCAGGAGCCCAGCTAGAAATATCTACATGGGAAAGGAGCTTGGGAATTAGGAGCAAGCTATGAAAGTTGAGAACTATATTGCTGGAATAACAGAGAAGCCATAGATTTACTTACGGTACAAGACTTACGGTATATTAGGATGTGAAAAAGATATGCTATATTGCTGGAATAACAGAAAAGCCATAGATTTAGGATCGAAAGACTTACGGTATATTAGAATGTGAAAAAGATATGTCTGGGACCCTTGCATTTTGGAAGAGACTGTTTCTGAAAACAGAATAATAGAGGGTGAAATAAAATAAGTGTTATTAAGGAAGCACTGCATAAAATAATAGAGAAAAAGTCCTAATTCGGTGATATAGCACATACGTTGCATGGAAAAAGTCCTGGGGTCAGTCCTTCAAATCCATTAAGATTAGGACAAATCTACTGGAAACTCTGGAGAGCTGCTGCCTCAGTATAGGTAATTCAGGGCCAGATAGGTCGGTAATCAAGATCTATTCTCTATCATTCCAGAGTTCAGGTCATGGAATAATGGATTTAAGTTACTGGAAGGCAACTTCTAACTGAATGTTAGAAAAAACTTTCTATCAGCCAGAGTACTTTGATGAGGGAAGCAATTATGTAGAATGATGGTATATTGCCCTTTACCAGATGTGTTAAGCAGATAGTACACAGCCTTCTATCAGGGATGCTTTAAGATAAATTACTAGACTGAGAAGGGAATTGGATGATGGCATAAATGGCACCTTTCAGCCCTGCATTTCTGTGAGTAAGGAAGGGGTGGCTGATTTTTAATTTGCTACCATGACATGTGGCTACCAGTTTGGCTGGCTTCAAAATAGGGTTGGATCAATTCATGGAAGTCATGGAATCAATGGCTATTAGCTTTGATGGCGGTGTGATTGTCTCTGAAGGCCATCTGCTGGGAGACTAGTGGGCTTCCTTGTGCAGCTTGTGGCCACCGTGAGAACATGCTGCTGGACTAGGTGGGCCAGGGGTCTGATCCAGCAGGGCACAGCTTACGTTTTTCTAAACAAAGATCTCTGTGTAGAAAAACAATCAGTTCATTGGGTGTATTCTGTTATGTTTGAAGATGGTGTGAACTCAATAATGGCAATCCAAGTACTTCTGAATCATTGTATTTATGTAGAGAAAACAGCATGCATAAAACAACATTGAATATCCATGTACATTAGGTAGAGCTGGGTAACACGACAGAGCTATCACAGAGCAGAAGGATTTTGACTGAAGTTATTGGGCATTGGCAGAACTGAGAGAAAATACAGCATATCAGGCTGTAAGAGGAAAAATAAGATGTGTGTTGGAAGAGGAAGTCATTGGCAGAGCCATTGGAACAAACAAGAGAAAGAACTGTCATTTGGAAATTGTAAGACTACAGAATCTAGACAATACAGGTAGATTACACTTTTGCATAGCCCCCCTTTCTGTTGGCTGTAGGAATGTCTAGGTCCTCTGGTTTGCAGATCGATATATGAGGGAAAAAAAGCACTAAAAATGTGAAACAAAAAGTGGAGGGTTTATCATAGTTCTTAGCCTGTATTAGAGGATGGATAAAGCAAATTGCTCAGGGGTTGATTTTGTATTTTGAGATTAAATGCTTGGTCTCCACTTTCCTCAAGCTCTCCCCTCCTAGGGCAGTTCCCTCTGCCTCTTTAGTATTCCTTCTTCCATGCCAAAGAATAAATACATCCTGAAGGTAGGTAGGTAGGCAGGCAGGCAGGCAGGCAGGCAGGCAGGCAGGCAGGCAGGCAGGCAGGCAGGCAGGCAGGCAGACATATATATCATATATCATATATGTAGAATGAACCACAAGGAAGGGAAAGCAAAGCCAAAAACCTGATTACTGGTTCTCCTGAATCTGAACTATATTCTCCTTATTCCTTGCAATTTTTCAAATATCCTAACCTAGAATAATAGATGCTTATCATAGAATCACAGAGGTGGGAGATGCCATTTAGATCATTGAGTTCAATACTGTGCTCAGTGGAGGAATCCAAATGAAAGTATCCAAAATAGATTATTGTTCAGCCTCTACTTAAATACGTCCAGGGTAGGAGAATTCACTATCTCCTTAAATGACTTGTTAGGAATGTCAATTTAAATCTGTCTTAAGGCCATTATTCCATGTCTTGTAGTCCAGGATGATAGACTACAGGTCATAGTTTTCTTCAGTCTGACACCATTTCAAGTATATGGAGAGATTCTTATTGTATCACCATTCAGTCTTTTCTTCTGAAGGCTAAATATGCTGTTTACCCAAACTCTTGTGGACACTTTTCTAGTCCTCGGTTCATCTTTGTAGCCCTTCTTTATATCAATTCTGAGTTCTCCAACTTAACATGTGGTATCTTGAGCTGGGGTGTGACCATGCAGAAGAGTGGAAACATTACTTTCTATGATTTGAAAATTATACTTCTACTGAAATTGCTTTTGTCTTTTTGGCAAGCACATCACAGCTTGTGATTAAATATAATTCCAAGATTCCTTTCATACATATTATTGCCTAGCCGTGTATCTATAAGTGTATAGTTGCAGAAGTGTACATTCTATAAGTGTATATTTACATTATTTTCTCTAGATAAAGAACTTTACATTTGATTGTGTTAAACTTCATTCTGTCACTTTGAGCCTACTTCTCTAATTTATCAAGATAAATTGAATTCATTTTGAATTTTCATTTGATTTTCTTCATTCTGCTCACTTTTTTTTAAATGCTTCACAGATAGCCTTAGCACATGTATGTGTGCATGCACACTCACACATATATGGTATTTTCTGTTATTTTGTGTATACATCTGAACCAATAGGTTATTGTGTATGTTCTTCAGAGGATATTTTCAGGAATGGTTTAATTAATGTATGATAGTATATGAAGTAATAATGATTAATTATGATAAGGGAGTAATCAGTTTCTTCCAGTTGCCTTTGGTTTGCAGCCTTCAAACCTTGACATAAGAGACACACTTAATTTGAACTCTCCAATCTTTCTTCAATCTCTTTGTCTCTTGGATTAAATTATAATATTGTTCATTGCAGAAACTTTACTGTAGAAGATGGGCAAATATCTCAAGCTTGATTTTGCCCAGCTTCTCATGTTTTTAATATTATCAATCTATCTTGTTTCCACAGCAGGTATAATTTAAAAACATCAGCCCAAAATATATATGTATATGCTTTCTGTAGTGTGTATTTTTGTGCATATTTCTTCTCGGGTACTTTTGGTAATGATTCCCAAATATACATAGTTCTGAATGCAATTTCACCTGTTATACATGTTTTTATGTTCATGCTTTATAAACTGCAGAGCAAAGTGTATTAAAATGTAGTTTTAGATGTATAACTGCATTTCAGTTTGCATATAGGATAGAACATGTATACTGTAAAAATTTATAAGCCAAACAAATTTCTTCCCTATCTCTGTTTTCATTTTGAACAGAATCTGTATCTGAGCTGTTTATTGGAACAGAATATTCCTATCTCTATTTCAATTCACTTGCATTGCATATTTTAATGATTCCTTCTTAGGAATCTCTTCTCTGCGCTTGAGGTATGATCTGAGTTTTTCTTTAAATAAAAACACTAAGTTTCTGTTCACTTCTGTTCCTCTTTCTGCCTTTCCCAATGTTTACATATATTTATGACAACCACCAGATAGTGTTGTACTCGTTTAAAAACATTCATTTTATTCTTTTTGGTAACCATAGCTTATCAGTGCTTCTGTTTTGTGATAGCTATCCTTGGTGGTTTGAAGAGCAATTAAAGATGTAGCAAAAGATAATGTTGTGCCCAACAGTGTTGGGATATTTATACTAATTTGTGTCACTTGGCATATAGCTAAGAAGTTCATTTATTCATTTACCATTTCATTGTTCATCCCTGTAAAGCCCCAAGAGTTTTGGAAGACTTTACAGTATGCTTCTCATTCAAATGCTTTACATTATTTGACATCATCTGCAAATCTGTTCACACTTTTTCTCAGGTTGTTAATTATTATATTAACAAGAACAAGTTTCAATACACATCATAAGAGGCAACTTATTGTGCACCTATTTTAATGATACAACAACTCATAAATTCCCTTTCATTCTTTTATCATTAATATAGTTGTAATTTATTCCAGCCCTTTACTGCTTATTTTTTGGGGGAAGTTTTTGTGAAGGTCATCATTAAATACTTTCTGGAAATACAAGAACACAACAAGGAGTACCCTAATATATTTTAAAATATGACCTCAATTTATAGTTGATTTATGCCAGAAGCTATACATGAAGTTTCTCCTGGATATGCCCAAGGATGTGTATATGAAAATAAGCCATTCGTTACATGATATAGAAATTTAAATTTACAGAAGTAAAGATGTATATGGAAGTGTAGTGTTAATCTTTCAATGCATCCCATATTTTTGTACTTCTTTCTCTCAGTATTGTGAGGAGCTCACAAACTATAACCAGCACTTTCCTTTTAGATAAAAATCTGCTAGCCATAACATCCTAATTTGGATAGGTTGTGGTTAATCTTTGGTAGAAGCAAGCCAACTTCAAAAAATAGTGTATGAAGCTGGTTAATTAGTCATATAGTAAGACTTCAGTTTAGTTTTAGGCAATACCCTAAACATGGTTACTCTAAAATCAAAGTGGAAATTTTTGACCTACTTACAGTCATACAAGAGAGAAGAGGAAAGGGGGGATGTAAAACCCTTGGGACTTATCCTTGTAACATTAAACTATGGTTTAGGTTTTGACTGAATATAGATATATCCCTTTGGGATATGTCAGCAGCTCAAATTATGAAAATAACCAACTTTTTTTTTTTTTTTGTAAAAGAAAAGGAATTGCAGATTTCTTGTAGGTTATTCCATAAATTATATACAATGTCAAGATAGTAGAGGAAGTTGGATTAGAGATGTCCTGGGATATTTACTCAAACTAAAACAGGAGTCATCTACAAAGTAAATATTCAATAAGGTTAAAAGATCTATGCTAAGAAACCTGGAAATGGCTTACAAATCAGTGAGAGGACTGAAGACAAAGTGCAGATTGCATCATCTGAACTGAGGCATGTCCTGGACTAAATATAGATGGTGCAGATGTATCCTTGGCATTAATTAGCCAGTATCTTAAGTTAGCAAGAATGAAGCTGTTGTATGTTATGTATATTTGTCTTGGAAAGTGTAAGAATATACCATTGGTTATATGGCAATGTGAATAGTACCAGGGACTGCTTAATTATATCATTGGTTTGCTTCAACTCTTGATCTCACTTTTCACTGGTTCCTCAGCATCTGAATTACATCACTAGAGTACTGTATATGCTAAGCATACCATCCCAGTAGGCTTCAAATATGTTAACAAGAAGCGGCCAGAAGTAAAATACATTTCTTAATTCACTGGGATCGCAAAATCTACATGGGAAGATTCTAAAGCAGAACATAAAACTATCAGTCTGTAGACATCTTGAAACCAGTAACCCCCTATGCAAAGCCATATAGTGATTAAGATATTCAACTATTGGCTGAAGATCTTATCTATGGACCCAGATAGATTACCCAAGCTTTGTTTTGAAGAGCACTTGGGCTGCCCAACTTTCAAATGCCATCTAATAATATGGATTCTCCATCTAATACTCAGTCCAATCAGAACTGAAGGCAATGAAAAGTTTCAAACAAAGGGTCACGGATGTGGCTGCTCAAGATAATATTGCATCTCTTAAACATGCTAAGTCCTTGAAGTGGCTGGCTCAGCACAAATTAGTCTCTCAGTTAGAAAATAATAACAACTTATATGCCTCAACATCTTAGAAGAGCTTTTTCTAGAGCTTGTTTTGAACAAGTAGATTCCATGGGAGGTTTCATGGAGTTCCATCTGAAGAAAGACTGTATCTGTGGTGCACCAGCTGTTGAAGACATTGCACATATCCTCTTTGATTGCAAACTATGTTCTACAAAAAGGACTGTTTACTTAGATTCTTAATTAAAAACTAAAAAATACTGGTGCACCCAGGAGAAATATACTTTTGATATGGTCAGATGACTAAATCAATAAAGTTGCTATGCTATTCTTGAAGCCAGTACAGTTGTTACTTGAAGCTAGCAGTTTTGTCAAGAATAAGTGTGTTACTTTTCTCCCGTTTCAATTTTAGTGAGGAAGTGAATATAATGTATCTGGATCTCAGCAAAATATTTGATAAAGTACACCATACAGTTTGATTCTGGGCCCAGAATTCTTTAATGTTTTTATTAATGACTTGGATAATAAGATGGAAGGAATGCTTATTAAATTTGCATGTGACACAGAATTGAATGAAAGAGCTAAAATTATCATATGAGTTTGGAAATAAGAGTTGAAAACCATAGTTTTTCTGATTTGGATGTAATAAGAAACTTTATTCAGTTCATACAGGATCTTCAGTGTCATAGCAATAAGAATGGAGAATGGAAACATTGCTAGGAAAATGAGTAGAAGGCTTATGAAAATCTCAGATAAATAAGCTGTATGTAAGGCTTATGAAAATCTCAGATAAATAATATGTATATATGTGAGAACTAGGCGATACAGTGGATGGTAAGATGAATTTGATTTGAGACATCAGTTATTACATATCATCCTTAATGAATTTTATGAAGGCAAAAATAAGATAATCCTTCTTTAATCTTGTTCTGAGGATTTTGTGCTGAAGAAGTAAATATATACCCAGATATGACAGATGAAATTTGATTCATGTTTCTAGCTTGACCTTAACATTATACTTCTCTTTTTTATGGTGAGAAATCTGTAGTGGTAGAATTCCACTGTTTTGGAAAATCCTATAGTCACCTGTGATTAATATCCCCTTGACACTTGGCAAGTTGAATGATATACACAGTCCAAAGAGGGAATAAGCATGAACCCGAAGCAACATCATACTAGCTTATTTTGCAACTTGTTATGTGTTTTGACCAATATGCCCCAAGAGGAAAAGCAAGGAGGGAAGCAAACTAGAAATTCTGGTTAGTAAGTCAGAAGAATGGAGTTCACAATTAAAGGTTTGAACATATCTTTCCCTGGTAGCTGATATCCCATACTGTAGATCACTCGCTAAAGCTGCTTGAACACTGCTGACGCGCCAGTTCCCCTTTCCAGGGTCTGTTTCTGCTTTGGTATAAGTTCATTAGTTCATTTCTCAGGCTGAGTCATATGACAGAGGAATTGTTTAAATTTATGTGTATAAACATTAGGCTTGGCATTTGTATATATTGGAACGTGTATTATTTCAAACATGACCTACATCTAAAAATGAATTTTTAGTCTATGTCTTGATTGTCTCAGGGCGATTATGTTTCTTCATCTTCTTTGCCTTTGCTTCTTCTAGCCACAAACAGAGTAGTCCCTAAATTCTGGAGAACTGCCAATTTCTTTAGTTTGTGTGATGATGTAAAAAATAGGTATCAGTGTAGCAGTTCTGCATCAAATTGCATGAGTGTACAGAGATGGGCGGGGGCAAGAGGGAGACCTTAGTTACAGATAAACAACTGACTAATTTATAGTGGATCATATAGAAACTGAAAATTGCTAGATTTCTTGCAAAATGCCTGGGTAGATGGATCACAGTTAGGGGCTAATACAATTAACTTTGTGGTTAAATGTGCATACAAGGGATTTCTTTAAGAGATTAACATATTTGCTGGAGAGGAATGGCTTTGAATTTAACCATGCTCACATTTGAAAAGCATACAGGAAAATAAATAAATAAACAAGTAAATAAATAAGATAAACCTTCAATGTAACCAACTATTTGGGCATAGGGAGACTCCATTAAATCTGAATGTCTGTTAAATCTGAATATAGGTCATTTATGTCATCTGCATCAATTTATGTCATTTGCATTTTTATTTATTGATGCCAGCCAGAAACTCTTCAGTTATAATGCAGTCTAGGTGGTTTACAGATATTAAAAGAACAATAGGAAATAGTACATTATAATAATGTATTATAGGTAAAGATGAATATGAATATGTAACAAATAAATAACTATATATGTTATGGCTCTACAGTCAGACCCAAAAGGGCTTCTGGAAAAGTGAGTCTTTTACCAGCCTCCAGGAGGCCATGATGGTGGGGGCCATTCTTACCTTAGGGAGCAGGCTGTTCCATAGGAGAGGAGCTGCCTTTGAGAATACTCACCATCCCCTCTCGCAATCCCTGTTAGGCGTTCCCTGAGTATCTGGATCACATAGGCAGAATCTGTGTGGGAAAGGCAGCCTCCTAGACACTGAGGCCCTGAGCCATATAGAACTTTATAAGTAGTGACTAGCATTGTGAACTCACTGTAGCTCTCACAGCAGCAGTGTAACATGGCAGTACAGTAACATGACTGGCCAGTAAGCACATGGACCACACATTCTGAACCAACTGAAGTCTCTTGGTGTCTTCAAGGGCAGTCCCATGTAGACCAAATTAGAATAATCTAATTGGGAGATGACAAAGGCATGAGTGACCATCTTCAGTGCATTCTGTTCCAGGTAAGGTTGCAGTTGGCATACTAGTCCAAGGTGGCACAGGCCCTCCTGGCCCCAGCTTCTACCAGGAGTTTTGATCCTCAGACTGTAAACCTGCTCTCTCTCTGGAGGAGCACAACCCCATCAAGAATCAAAGATGGTACAATCCTGGAATCAGAAGACTTCTGAATTAACAATTGTTCTGTTTTCCCTTTTCCCTGTACAGACCCTGGCAGCCTCAGGCACCGGGTCAGACTTCTTCCGTTTCTCCCATTGGCCTGGGAAGGGGATGTACAACTTGGTATTGTGAGCATACTGGGTATCCTATTTCAATTACATAATAGAAGTAAATTACATCACTGCAGGAAAACTTGATTTAATGGACAAACATTAAATGGGACTGAAGTCTGAATAAAAAATGTATGCATGATATCCTAAGTCCACTAAACTGAGCATGTTAAATGTGCAGACAAAAGTCTTGCACAATATCCAGCTTCCCCACCATGTGGAAATATGAATATAAGATGATTGCCTTCAGTTCACAGGTCATTATTTGGGACACTTCATATGGTTGTTAATGACTTAACTGTTAACTACTATTAACTTATAAGTATAGATTTTTGCTTTGTAGAAGTAATATGACCAGTGGTCAATCATAGACTGGGTTCACATAGTATGATAAACTAGACCAAACTGGAGGTAATGTGGTTTAACATGTTGCAAAAATCCAGCCAGTGTGCTGTGTAAATGAAGCCATAATACAGTTTATTAATTTGGGAATAGAAAATTATGTGGATACAGCAACAGTCTTTTGTACAATCAGATTTAGGGCTTAGCATGTTGTATGAATTCAGCCATAATGATTGAATTAAACAAACAAGATTTCTAGTATTGAAGAAATCTTTTCTTTGGTAATTCTCGCAGGAGTTCTGAGAATTAATCCAAAAACATCTGGAGGTCATCCGGTTAGGGAAGGCTGTTTTATTCCACAAGTATTCTTTGTTATCTACTTAAGTGTGTAGGTACTGAAAGCACCCAGGACAGTGTCAGACACGTGTATACCACGTAAGATATGGGTGTTTTTGAACTCTGTATATGGTTTATATGCCCAATACTATTCATGGTCTTGCTATATCGGAGAGAGAAAGCAGCCAGCTGTAAACAAGAGTAGGAAGAGACTGGGGATTTGATTTATTTGCTTTTTTGACTTTGGTGCTAAACATGCTAATGCCCTTTTTTCCTCAGAATTATCTACTCTAATGCTCCACTTGAATGGAGTCAGTGCTATAGAAGTTCATATTCTTCCTGTTCATACCCTTCCTGTTCCTAAACTGCATTGCGATGCTCTGAGGCACTGCAGTAAACTCACAGGGGTGCCACAGGATATTTTAAATTGTTGTATTTTAAATTGTTGCAATGTCCATTTGTGAAGCTGGGTTTTGCGATATCCAGTGGCAGCATCATACCTTTGTGAACCTGTATTTTTCAGTGTTCTTTTGGCCTAGGGTCACCATGAAAAATTACTGATACGCTAAGGGTGTTGTGAACTGAGAAAGTTTGGGACCCTTTAAATTATTCTATTGCATGATCTTCCCATTAAGAATTGCCTTTCTCCACTCATGCCAGTTGCTTTAGCCAATATTAAATCCAGACCACACTGTCCACCTTTGATATTATCTGCTGGATTTTTTCTTTTTTTGAAACATTTTTCATTGTTTATATACCACCTTGATAATTGTATACTTGTTAATTAAATTCTCAAAATGTATTGTCCCAGTTTTTTTGTTTTTTTTTTTGCTTTTCTGGGCCTCAGTGGTTGTGATCTTTGTCAGTCTTTCTTATAACATGACAATACCCTATTGATATTCTCATAACTAGATTCTCAGCTTATTTAATAAGAAGTCACTTTAATTGAGTTTGCAACTTTATAAACTATATTCACCAACAGTAACTTGTTTGTGGCTGTACAAAGCATAGAGGTTTTGCACATTTATCTTAATATAATCTGAAAGGCATTTCCTAGATATTTGAAAAGAATTTACACCTATGTAATGGGTCCATGGTTGTGGTGTTAACAATGCTGTGGTGTTGTCAAAGCACACCCTTCCATGCTGAGATGTGGTGAATAGCTACTTGGGACCAAGCCTTTTCATTGGTACCAGGAGTATCCACAGTGTGTGTGTATGTGTGTCAAAAAAGTCAAGATGGCAATTGCAACTGCAGGATAGAAGCCCTACTCTGTTGGGATGTATGTCAATGTCATGTGACTGTACAAAGGGGCAGGGCTTTAATTGGGTAGTCATGAACAATCATCTTGACTTTTTTGACCTCAACCCCATGGATGCTTCAGGCAGTATCCCCCTGACTCTGGAATGCCCTTCCCAGGGACGTATGTCTGGCACTTACTTCCTTATCAGCATCAGGCAAAGACATTTTTATTTACCCAGACATTTTAATCAACACAGGGTCTGATTTTAAACATAATTTGCTGTTCAGAATCTTTTTAATTATTCAAGGCTGATGGTTTTATTGTTTAGAATTTTATTTGTGGCTTTAGAGTATTGCAAGGAACTCTGAGAAAACCTGGTTTTTGAAAGATGGCATACAATTTTATTAGATTTAAAAAATGACTATATATGCATATATAGTCACTTTGACCTAATTGCCTAATGGAGGTATCAATATTCTTATAGTGCTTTCATTTCAGAAAGCTGAAATCAGTTACATATAGTCAAGATCCAAACATCTGCTGTATACAATTTAAAATGAAACTCGATGCCTCTTTATTAAAAACCGAGACATTAATTCAGTAATGTTGAAATACTGTATAAAGTGAACTTGTTACTTTAACAGCAAAGAAATTCCAACAAGAGGTAAAGACCAAATTAAGACAACTGGGAATTGTAACTGTGCATATTATTGTGGTTTGGTTGGAGAAGTTTTGCATTGCCTCTTCCAAATACTTTAATCATCTTGAGACTGGAAGAAGGGGGTATTTCATCCAATAAAGTATCTATGTTAAAGAATTATTAATATTTACCAACCATATTGAAGAGTTTGCAAATAATATGCACAGATTTTGAAGCAGGAAAGTATCGTGCATTGGGAGGGAACTCTACAGAATATTGCAGCAGAAACGTCTACTTTTATAATGGCTATTTTCATTGTACAAATGATACATTTTTTGTAAATTAAAGGCTAAAGTTATAAAAGCTTGTGGGTTGTGGCTTTGGTTGTTATATGGTCAACAGGCTGGTTAAGAAAGGCCAATAATACAAGGGAACTAAACATAAAAGTAAAAACCCAATTCATGTAACTTTCAGCAGGTCCACAAGTACATGTTCATATATAGGGGCAAAACAGATTGAAAAGTGTGAGAGCCAATGTAATGTAGTTTTGTTAATCTTTGCAATCACCCATTGGCAGAAAATACTAGGTGACCATGGGCTAGTCACCAGCCTTATTTGTACATAATGGTAAGCCATGATTGATTTAACTATGATTTTCTTGAAACCGTAGTTAATAATAAATAATATTAATAATAAATCATTGCATAGGTTCACATATACTAACACTAGAAGCCACAAACCAGCAACCACATTATGGTTTGGTATTTTGTTTATGGTTAAAACAAGCCATGGATTAAAGTAAAAACTGAACTTGGCCTATCTTTCTCAGAACTGTTTTGAAGATAATATGGCAATGGAAGTAATTTTTTTAAAAAAATCAGTCTGAACTAATTATATCCAATCCTGTATTCTTAAATAAGTTTACTTATGTGTTGCTCCTAGAATAAAGGAATTTACATTAAATATTTTTTTCAGTTGCTGGATCAGTTTATTGAGTACTTTTATCTGTTGTAGCAATTTGTCAAGATAATTCCATCAACTGTAATTCACTATTAGAACTAACCGTTACCTCTATGTTTAGAAAAGGAGTGAACCTCTGAATAACAGATGTACATATAAGAGGGCTATTGATTGGCCATACATTAAACTAACTTTTTGTTTTTTTACTTGTAGACTTCTGGAAGTATGGAATCACTAATAGAATAATTAATGACTCACAGGTGCCTGGAGGGCAAAGGGACAAATAATAACATGCACATACTTGCATTATACATGATGACACAAGTACATGTACATCATGACCAACAAGTCATCACTGAGATGTCATCATAGCTTGTTATAGATGCTGCTGTAATGCCTGGTTTTTTGACATAGTTTCTCTGGCATTCTAATATTGGGCATTGACCTTAATAAAAACTCAAGTGGTTTCTTAGTTTCAACCATACAATTGCTGTTCATAAATTGAATCAATGTGGCGGGATACTCAGTGTTCACTTTTTAAAGGTATTCACGTAACCCTCATCTTTTTAGACAGCAATTCAAAACCCAGACTTCAGAGCAGCCTTCCCGTCCAAAATCATACCTGCCAGATGTGTTCGTTTTAAATACTCCAACCAGGGATGGGTCATGCTGATGAGTGTGTGTTTAACACATCTGGAGGGCAGCAAGTTAGAGGAGGGAGCTCTAAAGTTTCACCAACTCATTTGATACTGTTCTTTTTTTCATTTGTTATGATGCAAAACCCAAAGTGAAACAAAATGATTAGAGATTTAGGGCAGACAAAAGGAAATATTTATTTGTACAAATCTGTGTAACTTTAAAAGGGGCTTTGTAAATTTGTGGAGGATGATACTGCTGCTAGTCATAATGCTGGACTAGATCTTTGGAACTTGCAATAGGCTACTTTTTGTGTTCTTTGGAATTTATTTCATGCTCTGGGTCTTCACATTGATAGAGGCTGCTTATTCTGATATTTGTTTCATGTGAATATTATATTCTTACAGCTCTCTTTTCTTGTAACTTTTTCCTGTTCTTTTCTCATAATGTGATTTGCTCCATTTTTAACTCCATAGTCATGCAAAATTGGTTAATCTGAGAGATCAGGATTGGCCAAGAGACACCTAATGAGCTTAATGACTAGGTGGGGTCTTTAAACGGTTCCTTTTGTGTCTCAGTCAGCTTTCTATTCATTACACCGCCCTGATTCTTTCCTCCTCCATCATGTCTAGGACAAGGGGTTTATTCAATTATTTTCTTCCCTGCCATTTTCATGTGAAGTGATTTGAAATGAATATTCATCTCAGATTTCATTATCAACACCTACAGAAGCATCCAAGTGGAGCTGAGAGTCCTATTACTTTGACGGATTTATTCCAGGTCAATGCAAGGCTGAAAGCTTCCTCTTTTGACATGCCAGTTGTTTGTCTGATCTTAGTTTGATTAGAGATGTCATTTTACCCTTAAAGATGTTTAACCTCCTCCCATGCTTGCTGCTAAATTTTTCAGTTTCATCCCCCCTGATTTTTTGTGATGCTTCCAGCTTCTTGTCCTCTACATCATTTCCAAATGTTTGTGTTTCTTTCCCTTTTTTTTAAAGGTCAAATTACATGTTATAGTATAAGCTCTTTGATAGCTTTATTTTAATTTAAATCTGCTATGGGCATCTACATATGTGTGGGGGTATGAATTGGCTACACAGCAATTTCTTCTTTATTTTATGTATTTATTTTATGCATCCTATGTTTTAAAACCCATCTCACAGGGTTATTGGGAAAAATAGGAGGAGGGAGCATTATGTACATTGTCTTGAGTTAAAATAACTTCTCTGATCAATAAATGCAGGAGATAAACAAACATAAATAAATAAATAATGTATATTAGATTTTATCATAGCTAATTGCTTCTAAGCATTTGTGTTTGTTTCTAAAACAATGTAAACCTATTAAGTAAGTTAAAGATAGTAAATAACTCTGATAAACTAATAATAATAGGAGCAAGTGACAGTAAAAGGCAACTTTAGAAAGGACTGTATCTGGTTTGTACTATGGCAGCTTCAGTCCTACTAGCATCAAAGCCTTCTCAGTCACATTGTTATTGCAATATACTTTGGAAATTTCCATGTTGAGTGATGACATTTGCTTGTAATCCTGATATATGCATAAGCATTTGCAGCAAACCATGTTAATGGAAAAATTATGATATGCATGGTGATATCATGATGAAACTCTGCCTTTATGTTCTTGCATCCTGATGCTGTATGCAAGTATGGAAATCATCAGGTTTGTATCATGACGCACATCTCCCTGCAGATGCCTAAACTTTCCAAGTCTACTTGGTATGAATTGTAGATATTTCTACAATTTCTATTTCTGCTTGGTATAAATGATAGAATAAAACCATTATCAATTATCCTAGGCAAAAGCTCAGGATATAAGCATCATTTTCCTGGCAAGCTTGGATATATTTGGGTGGATGAGCTAGGGGAATGCCCCTAAGATACATCCATCTGGGGTTTGGCCACCCAAAAAGTGCAGCTGGTGCAGAATGTGGCCACCCATGTACTAACAGGAATGTCTTGATACTAACACATAATGCCTGTACTGTGGGTGCTGCTTTGGTTACCAGTTTGCTCTCAAATGCAATTCAGGGTGCTGGTAATAAGCCATAAAGACCTGTATAGTTTAGGATTAGGGTTAAGGAGAAAGGTGGAAGTAGCCAAGGAGAAGGGATGAGTTTGGCTGCCTTTCATGAGGATCTCATTGCTGGGAAAAGAGTGAGAAAGCCAGCAAGCCAGCAAAATCTTTCTGCTAGGCAAAGGAAGGAAGGAAGGACTCTGCCAAACAAGGAGAGAGGAGAGAATGGAAACTGAATGAAAAAAAGACCAAAAGAAAGACCTCTTTGCTCAGCAAGATAGAAGAAAAAGAAAAGGAGGATTTGGGCAGCTCTTGGAAAAGAGTTTCCTATATGATATTTTCCTACACATGATCTTGAAAACATCCACCCAGTATGTTTGGTATTCTGGTTAATGAAAAACATTGCCAGTTAAGGAGCACAGCAATTTTTTAAAGAAACCAAAAATAAGTAAATGTTCAATAGCATATTGTGATACTCTTCGTTTTCAACCCACTGTCAATGTATGAAAAGATATCAGTGTTGCAATCCTTGGACTAATGCATTAGGTTAGGGTTAGATTTATTACCAAACCTGTGTGAAGTCTGACAAGCCTGTGGAAGCATCCAGTATTCATATATCCCAAAACCACAGCTTCACCTTTCTGGGTGCACTTTACAGAAAGCCAGCTGATAAATATTTGCATGTGCAAGTATGGGTTGAAAAATTTAGTTTGTGTAGGTTGAATTTTACAGTGGATGGGGGGGACACATGGAGGGAAATAAACGAGAAAAGGTTGGAGGACATTCAGTGGGAAGATAGGATGGCAAGGAGCTGGGTCAAGAGGGAGAGAGAACAAGATAAATGGGAGGATAAGCTTATAAGTTGCACTGAGGAGCAACAGTCAGAATGGGTGTTGTGATGACTGAGAGAAGCAGAAGAGCAAATTATTTCTTCTTTCCACTAATTAAGATGCCTGCTTCCTCATAGATCCCGATTGCAGCTGACCAATTATTTATAATGCACAGCAAATCTGTTCAGGACAAAATATAACTGCTTCACCCTCAGCTGAGAATGAAGCATGCTTGTTTAAATGGTTTCTTTTTTTGGTGAAATGCTTAGAAGTGACATCCAGATCCCTTCATAGCTGATTTCTTTATATTTTACCAAGGAAGGCAGAGGAATCTGGAAGATTTTTGCTTGACATGAGCCAGGAACATTGTACTCTTGTGTATGTATCAAAATAAAATTGTTACATGAAGTGCAGAAGTTTTGTCTTCCATATTTATTTATTTACTTATTTACAAACATTGGTATGTCATCAACTCTGTATGGCTGAACTCCAGTATTTTTCACCTTTGGCCATTCTGACTGAGACTGCTAGGAACTGCAGTTCAGCAATATCTGAAGGGCCATTGGTTCCTCATCTTTGCCTCGGGCTGTTATTTCAATAATCCTTCATTTTAAAATACAATGCTGAAACATGGTGGAAGGGTTAACAATATTATTGACTCCACAATAGGAAAAGAAATTAGTGGGCAAGAGACCGAGAAGGCACCAAGTTTGAATCAGGCTATCTTAGTGTATATTTGTGGGTTTTGGTTTCTATCCTTTCATATGTTTCCAAGGCAAATCATTACTGTTGGCAGCTTCGTTTGGGGATTCAAGAGATGGAAGTGCCTGTGTTTTGCAGCTGGATAATGCCTCCCAAATGATATTTTTAGAAAATAGATAGCTTTGTCAGGGATCTGTGGTGACTAAAGAAGTCAGGAAGCATTGGATAATAGTTACACACATCATTTACATTTATTGAATCCAATCATATATCTTTGGCAAACAGGTTGTGTGATAATTTTCATAATTAGATTTGCTAATATGAATTATCAATGCATACATATATTATTTGCAAAGCAATAAAATCAAGAAAACATTTCAGCTCCAAAGTAAATTCAGCTGTAAAAAGTGAGGTAAATTAATTCTACCACTGTAAACTTGGATTGTGTAATTTCACATGATGGCTTAGGAACAACAACAATAACAACAAATGTGCAGATATCAGCAAGATCCTGTGGGAGATAACCTGAATCTTGTGAGTTTTTGGCAGAATGTCATGGGATCTTGGCAGTCTAGCACAAGATCTTGTAAGACATCTGTATTCTTACATGAGATATTATGCAAGATGTTCTGGATTGTGAGCTGTCCAGAATAATTTGTTAAGATGGGCAGCCATATACATTTCTTGAATTAAATAAATATCATTAGGATCTCACCAGAATTCACCATTTCATAGGATGTCAGGTGTTTTTCTGCATCTGGCAAGTGCCCTTGAGCCAACAGACACAAAACGGTTGACCCCCTTTTTGGTTAGGCAAATGAAATGACGAATGAAAAATAAAGTTTTTAACAAGCAAAGTGCAATATTGCTGGCAGAGCTGTTTGCCATCTTGATCAGGTTACACTTATGTGATAGGAACAATGATGTAAAAAATCTTGGGTGTGTGCTCTGCAGGACTTCAGAAGATTTTATGAATGTTAAACCAAGGGTGGAGCAATGAGGATTCCAACTGGAGGTTTCTGAGATTCTCAGGTATTGGTACTTGGCTCGTTCAGTTTTCTACATACTTAAATTCTCTTAAAATTCCCTGAGTCTTGGAGAGGCAATGCTCTCATAGGGTAGTGCCTCTCTTTAGGAATGAAGGGAGGGACAGTCTTCTGTTATAAAATCTTTTGCACATGGCAGATAGTTATACAGTTTAACTTTAGAGTGCTTCAGGAGTCATCTGATCTTCCCTTCCCCCAGTTAATGAGCCCTGGGGCTGTGCAACCACTGGCCTACTCAATGCTTCAGCACAACAGCTCTTTGAAAACACTCTGAATACATGTATGATTGGCCATAAGGGGCTCATGTGGTTGAAAATAGTTTGCTAATTTTCTACAAAGCTCTATTCTAGTAAGATTTGTGTGGCCTAGTTGGAATGTTTGTGAGCTGCTCCGTGGCTGAAAACGTTCTATAGCTATAAATAATAGCAAGAATGGCTGCTATCCATTCAGTGTATGCAGTCTGAATTAAGAACAGAATTCATCAACTTGATGGCAGTCTTCAGTGAACTTCGCTCTTAAGTCTATCCAGCAGAGGAAACCTAATGTATGTGCACAGCTCCAGCTAGCAATTTCCTTTCCGTTGAAATAAGTATTGTAATTATGGAAGATTCGAGACTTCGTGGTTTCAGTTCAACTTTTAAATTCATTTTTACATAATTTCTGATCCAGTTTCAATTGAAAACTACAGAATATTCACAAAGAATTTCCTATTTATTGATTGGCTCAATTCCATACTCAGAAACTAGTCTCAGAAGCTGGTTCATGTTCCCAGATCTGCTCTGTTTGACCTTGGGCTGAGTCATTTCCCCTCTTTGTGTTTGCATTTCCACTTCTGTATCATGAAGGAGATAATGTACTCTGCTCAACTGTAGAGATTTCACAATGGAAACACTAGGCCACTCTTAAGTAGATTGATCAGCATCCCATTTTTTATAATACTTTCATTAAGCAAATGAAGAGTATGATGAAGTCTATATAGTGTGGAGTCCTTGGGTTTCTCTGAGCTTGGTTCTTTTCTTGCAAACGTTTCATTACCGGGCTAGGTAACATCTTCAGTGCTAAAATGGGATGAGGTTTGCTCTCTATTTATCTGCTGTGGCCTGCCTTGCCAGTGCTGGTGGGGTGGGGGTTTTGTTTTGTTCCTCTGGTAGTTCCTTGATTAGCATATGTTGACTGCTTGGTTGTGTGCCTGGTGGTAACCTTTGCTTATCTGGGTGATGATTGCTGGTGAGGCGATCTTCTGGTCTTTTGTCTCTTTTGAATAGTATGTAGATGCTGTTTATCTCTATGTGTCTGTTAATTGCTGCTTTGTCTGAATACCAGGCTTCCAAGAATTCTCTTTCATATTTGGATTTGGCTTGGTCTCTCTCTCTCTCTCTCATCTCTGTAGCACACAAACCAACAAAATCACTCCAAAATATCCTAAGTAAACCAAAAGACCCAGTTACCCAAGAAGAAAAAACAGGAGTCATTTACAACATACAGTGTAAGGACTGTAACAAACACTACGTAGGACAAACAGGCAGAAGACTAGCAGAACGCATCCATGAGCACCAACTAGGAGTCAGAAGACATGATGAAAATTTCTTAATTGCACAACACTTGGACAGACTCAATCACAGTTTTAACTGGGAAACTGTCAGCATTTTAGACCAAGCCAAATCCAAATATGCAAGAGAATTCTTGGAAGCCTGGTATTCAGACAAAGCAGCAGTTAACAGACACATAGAGATAAACAAGGGGACACGGTGGCGCAGCGGCTTAATGACGCTGAAAGTGCCGGCCAGAAATGGCTGAAAGCTTCAGCGGTTCGAGTCCAGCCTCGCGTTAACAAGGTGAGCTCTTGTTTCTATACCCGCAGCTTCTGCCAACTCAGCAGATCGAAAACGTACGTGAGTAGATAAATGAGCACTCTCACTCCGGTGGGAGGAAAATGCTGGCAGCGGCTCAACAGAGAGAAGGGACAAGTTGCCAGTAAAAAGCGCGAAACCGCGCTCGTCCGAAAAAGGGGCGCGAAGCAACGGAAATCCCGCCTCCTCTGCTGCCAGCTGGGCTGACGCTCTAGGAATTAGGCTCTAGCAAAGTCTAATTCCGAAACTAGAAAGATGCAATTGCCTTGAAAACCGCTAGGGGGCGGTCACTGCAGGGTCAGTAATGACTGTTAAGCAGATAAAAAAAAAAAAAAGAGAGAGATAAACAGCATCTACATACTATTCAAAAGAGACAAAAGACCAGAAGATCATCTCACCAGCAATCAATCATCAGCAATCATCACCCAGATAAGCAAAGGTTACCACCAGGCATACAACCAAGCAGTCAACATATGCTAATCAAGGAACTACCAGAAGAGCAAAACAGAACCCCCACCCCCACCAGCACTGGCAAAGCAGGCCACAGCAGATAAATAGAGAGCAAACCGCATCCCATTTTAGCACTGAAGATGTTACCTAGCCGGGTAATGAAACATTTGCAAGAAAGGAACCAAGCTCGGAGTACCCCAAGGACTCCACAGTTCAACCCTGAGCTACACATATTTGCCTCCATCTATATAGTATAGATACACTAAGAGATTCACAGAACTGTTTACTGCATTAAGCCTACATCTTTGATAGTATTGTTGGATTAGACCAAGGTTTTGTATAGTTCAGTTTCCTATAATAATCACCCTGATTCTTTGAAGCAACCTGCAGTTGAAACATAGATGTGGTAGATTTTCTATACTGAGCATCCAGGTTATTGGTATTCAGTGGCCCACTGTCTCTTAATATTGAAGTTTCACTTAGCTATCATGCCTAATTACCGTTACTAGTTCTAACTTTATCTCGTTCAACCTGATACCTTTCACTAATGCTATTCATTTCTCTATATCATACTTATGTACATCTTGGTTGCATTTGCTTTTTGCTTGGGGTAAGCCTTTTTTTAATGGCACAAGGACCAAAGAAGGCCAGTGTGATGATGGTTGGAGATTGGAGAAGGTCGGACCAACTTTGTTGGCCTTTCTGAGAAGGTTTGTGGGCTTTAAAAATATTTAGTATTTGATGTATTTAGTCTTTTTTGCCATTTACTCTGGCTAATAAATGAAAAAAAGTGCCACCAAAATTCTGAGCTTTTCTATGACTGTCATAACACAGGCTACATGCAGTCTACTGCTACTTTTCTCCAAGGATGGGGAACCACAGGTATGTGGGTGAAATATGGCTTACATTTTCCTTCTCCCTCATAATTGGTAGGAGCAATGCTAGCGGAAGAGGATCCCAAAGAACCTACAAACTCTGTTCTTGACTTTGTTCAACAGCTCTGTGTACAAATCCAGGCATTGCTGCTCTATTTTTTGCTTTCCTTCCAAATCCTTATGGATGTATCACATTAACAAAACCAAAGACAACTGGCAAAGGTAATTTGTAAAAATAAATTGCAAGAATAATTTTGTGCCCTGAGAATAATGGTTGATAGTATCAGACTTTGGAAGTGCAAACCTTTTACCAGCTCAATCAAGGAATATTAATGATTTGTTTAATAATGGTCTATAAGCCATTACTCTTGCAGAGGATTTCTGGAGTCTGGTAATCTTGCAATCTAGGGAGCCAAGAACTTTCAGAAAATAAATACAGATTATTCACTGAGGATCAGTTCAGTAATACTATAGTAATTTATAGGCCAAACTGTGGGCATTTATGTATATCTTCCTTTGTAAATATTGCACAATTAACTATTTTCAATTAGGATATATTCAGGAGCTGCATCTTAATGACAGAGCACATATATTGTATATTATCTCCATGTTCAGCTGGAAAAATAGCCATGAAATAATGGACAAGTGCTGCTTGTTGATGTAATCTAGATGGACCAATAGTCTGAATCATATAAGGCAAATTTCTATTATTCTGGTCCTGCTTCCAGTTATGATAAAATGTGCAGTTTTCACTTTTGCTTGCATGCATATTTTCTCACATTGTTTTTTTGAGGAAATGACAGAGATGTATCATTTTGTAATTTCTCTTCCTTGGGAATCCAGTCATACATTCCAGTAGCTCATATTTACTGGGGACACTAGGTGTAATTATATTACTATAATATGCTCTACATGGAGCTGCCTTTAAGATGATTCATAAGTTTCCATTGGTTCAAAATGCTGTAGCTCTTCTATTATCTATGAGTAGCAGATTTAGCAGCACTATACCTATGCTGTGGTCACAGCATTGGTTACTGGTTTGCTTCTGGCCCAAATTCAAAGTGCTGGTTATCACCTTTAAAGCTGTGAATGGCTTGGCACCCAGATACCTACAGAACCACCTTTCCCATCCAGATTTGGCCCACTCATGTGATCCTTAAGGGAAGGAATGCTGAGGTAATGAACAGGGTATGAAGTGTCTTCTCAGTGGCTATCCCTAGCCTTTGGAATACCTTGTCTTCTAAAATGAGGACTGCCTTCAACCTCTTGGCCTTCAAGATATTCTTGAAACCATTTTATTCCACAGAGCATACAGATGGTGATATTATTAGAGCTGCCTTACTTAGTTTAGATGGTGTGAGTGATTGTTATTATTTAATTGTAAACCATCGTGAGTCCTTTTTGGAAGTGGGCAGCCTATACATTTTTGTAGAAATAAGTACATTTTAAATTGAGACTGTCCTGCCTGATTTATCTCATAGTATTATCTTCCTAATTAAAAAGGATAAAATGGTTATAAATAGAAACTAAGATTTTTGTTCAGAGAACTAAAGCTTAAAATTACACAGTTGAGGAATTGGATTTGGCTCAGGAGCTACATAACAGTACTGCAGATGGTTGTGATGGGAACACAGGATGTGTTTGGTGGAAGAACGCTTTTCGTATGATAAAACAAAATATTCACACATGAATATAGCCATGTTTTGTGATTTACGGGGTGAAAGTGTGAAGTTCTATCACATTTATATGCTGCTTTTCCTACAAGAAGCTCAAGCTGCTATATTTAAGATTTTCACTTTGTAGCAACAGATATGTGCAAGAGTAGGCTGAGAAGTAGCATTGATGAAATGCTTAAAGTTATCAGTGAACTTCAGGTGGAGTGAAGGTTTGTGGAAATTGGGACAACCAAATTCTCACAAGAACTAGAGATGGTATCAAAGGAATTAGATAAATATGTGGAATACTTGGCTAAATCAGTTATCCTCTGTGATGGTGATGTCTGATAGTAGGTCTTTTTTTTTCTTTCAGTGTAAAGATGTAGAAAATCAGACTATTTGTAGGTTAGGGCTAGAATCCAGACCAATATACTACATCCATATCTGGGAATTAAAAGACATTTATACTTTTTGCAAAAGTGGGATTTTTTGATGTAAATTTTGAGCTGTAAATTCTGAAAATATAGAATTAAGGGAAAGAGATATTGGTTGTTTAACTATCTAGAAAGGTTATGGTTCTTTGATATGACAGTGATATCAGTGGCATCAGAGATACAAAGGATAAGAATGAAACCTGCTCAATATCTGAGGTCTTTTTTCCCACTCTTTACCTATTTCTCATGCTCTGCTTAACAGAGCAGAATACACATTAAATGGTTTATTATATAGTTTTCTGCAGTGGCTCATTGTGATTTGGCTGTCAGTACATAAGATTGTAGCACTGTGCTTGTGTGTTAATTTGCTGTCTGCCCCTTGAGCACTTTGTGTACAATAGTTGCCTCTGCTTTAGCTCACCAGCCTGTGCATTTTTCTCACTAGCATTTGTATCTCTCTCATATTTTCTAGCTCTGAATTTCTCAGAGTGTCCTTTAACTGAAATTGTTATTTTTATTTAAGACAAGGAAAGGAAAAGGTGAATGCCTGCTAGTGCATTCAGCATCCTGAAATAAGAATTTGTTTTATTCTTTTTATCTGCTTTAAAAATATGTATTGATAAAGAGATTTATGAAATGAATTGTTAATGAACAGTGCTTGTTCCACAGAGGTCATTCCTTTTGTTTTTTTGCCACCTGCTTCCAGAACCTGAATCACAATAATTTCCATTAACCTGATATTCTTAGAATGTCAGCTACACACAGATTTTGCTATATGTGTCAAAACACATTCCCTCAGTCCTCAGTATCCCTAGATTAGGCAGAATCATCAATGCAATAACAAGCCTGTCATCACTTAACCAATCTGCACCAAGAACTAGCAGGGTTCATGCTGTTTTGATAAAGGGAATTTCCCAGATATGAAAAATGCCATTTCTTTTATTACTTTCTTGTTTTTAAGATAACAATGGCAATATACAGGTGAAACTCGAAAAATTAGAATATCGTGCAAATGTTCATTTATGTCAGTATGGCAACTCAAAAGGTGAAACCAATATATGAGATAGACGCATTACATGCAAAGCGAGATATGTCAAGCCTTACTTTGGTATAATTGTGATGATTATGGTGTACAGCTTATGAAAACCCCAAATTCACAATCTCAGAAAATTAGAATAGTGTGAAAAGGTTCAATATTCTAGGCTCAAAGTGTCCCACTCTAATCACCTAATGAATCCATAACACCTGCAAAGGGTTCCTGAGCCTTTCAATGGTCTCTCAGGCTGGTTCAGTAGGAATCACAAGCATGGGAAAGACTGCTGACCTGACAGTTGTGCAGAAAACCATCATTGACACCCTCCATAAGGAGGGAAAGCCCCAAAAGGGAATTGCAAAAGAAGTTGGATGTTCCCAAAGTGCTGTATCAAAGCACATCAATAGAAGGTTATGTGGAAGGGAAAAGTGTGGTAGAAAAAGGTGCACAAGCAGCAGGGATGACCGCAGCCTGGAGAGGATTGTCAGGAAAAGGCCATTCAAAAGTGTTGGGGACTTTCACAAGGAGTGGACTGAGGCTGGAGTTAGTGCATCAAGAGCCACCACACACAGATGGATCCTGGACATGGGCTTCAAATTCCTCTTGTCAAGCCGCTCCTGAACAACAAACAACATCAGAAGCGTCTTACCTGGGCTACAGAAAAAAAGAACTGGTCTGTTGCCCAGTGGTCCAAAGTCCTCTTTTCTGATGAGAGCAACTTTTGCCTCTCATTTGGGAACCAAGGACCCAGAGTCTGGAGGAAGAATGGAGAGGCACACAATGCACGATGCTTGAAGTCCAGTGTGAAGTTTCCACAGTCTGTGTTCATTTGGGGAGCCATGTCATCTGCTGGTGTTGGTCCACTGTGCTTCATTAAGTCCAGGGTCAACGCAGCCATCTACCAGGAGATTTTGGAGCACTTCATGCTTCCTTCCGCAGATGAGCTTTATGGGGATGCTGACTTCATTTTCCAGTAGGACATGGCACCTGCCCACATTACCAAAAGTACCAAAACCTGGTTCAGTGACCATGGGATTACTGTGCTTGATTGGCCAGCAAACTCGCCTGACCTGAACCCCATAGAGAATCTATGGGGCATTGCCAAGAGAAAGATGAGGGACATGAGACCGAACAATGCAGCGGAGCTGAAGGCCGCTATTGAAGCATCCTGGTCTTCCATAACACCTCAGCAGTGCCACAGGCTGATAGCATCCATGCCACGCTGCATTGCGGCAGTCATTGCTGCAAAAGGGGCCCAAACCAAGTACTGAGTACATATGCATGCTTATACTTTGCAGAGGTCCGATATTGTTCTATTTCCAATCCTTGTGTTATTGTTGTCATGTAATATTCTAATTTTCTGAGATTGTGAATTCGGGGTTTTCATAAGCTGTACGCCATAATCATCACAATTATACCAAAGTAAGGCTTGACATATCTCGCTTTGCATGTAATGCATCTGTCTCATATATTGGTTTCACCTTTTGAGTTGCCATACTGACATAAATGAACATTTGCATGATATTCTAATTTTTCGAGTTTCACCTGTAAATACATTACACTGATGTTCCTAATAATACAGCTGTCCATTAAATTAGAAATATAATTTCTTCTTTTGGTGGTAATTTCCCAGTGTTTGACTTATCAGGAACACCTTTCTGAATTACACCTAAAAGTATGCTGTATTCATAAATACAAGAAGAATTTATAATAATAACAAGAATATATCTAAGATAATTCTCTTTACATCTTGACATGAATCTCTAGACTGAGAGTGCTTCTTCACTGAAAAGATACAAACTTTGCAGAAACACGAATGAGTAGCCTTCTCTGAGGACAGGTAATTTGGTGCAATACTGAGAACAGAATTATCCATCGTCAAAGTAGGCTAATTGGAAAGAAGAGAAGTAAGGTTACTAAGTAAGGAAGAACACCTCTGTAAATGGGGACTCATAAGAACTCATAAGTCAGTGTTATTTATTTTAGCATGTAAAAGTTCCCTTGGAAAATATACTCTGTTTTGACTCAGAATTTGGGAATTACTACTTTAGAATGACAATGCAGGACTCTGAAAAACTCTATCCAGTTCTCAGTTCTGTACTTTTGGTGCTGTGTGAGTAACTGAATCTCTGATCCACAATTCCCCACTCGAGGAGAGGAGAGGAGAGGAGAGGAGAGGAGAGGAGAGGAGAGGAGAGGAGATTATTCTGTTCCCGATACTGTGCTTTGAAGGATTAAGGTCATTAAAGGCTAGAATGCATTCCAGTTGGAAACAGACCATTATTTCCATTTAAGATATCTGATGAGAGCAAACTTACCATTTTGGTGTGGAGAAGTAATTTGGTGGCATGCATTGCTCGCTAATCCTGAAAAAGAAATGGTACCAAGTCAGGGGCTGCCTGTCTTTTTAGCCCAGCAGAGATGCAAGCATTGTGCTAAAAGTTATGAGTTTGTGAGATCTGAAGCCAGATCTCAATTGCAATTCTAAAAAAAAAAAACAAAACTTTTTAATATAATTTTGTGGGTTCTGAGAGCTCTTTCTGGACTCTTGTCCTCTTTTGTTATATTGTTAAGCCTAGAACTCACGGTTGTATCCAAAGCTGCTCTAAAAATGAAAGAATTGTGTCCATTTTCTGGCTAAAATCTAACATTCATTTATTTCTGACTTTGCTTTGATTGATTGATTGATTGATTGATGGATTATGTGCCATCAAGTCATTGTTAACTTAGCAACCACCTAGATAGATTTTTTCCATGATGATCTATCCCTAATTTGGTCTTTCAGGTCTTCCAATGTGCACTCATCACCACAGTAACTGAGTCCATCCACCTTGCTGCTGGTTGTCCTCTTCTTCTCTTTCCTTCTACCTTTGCCGGCATTAGAGCCTTCTCCAGAGACCTAGGTCTTCCCATAATTTGTCTGAAATAGGATAATTTGAGCCTGGTCATTTGTGCCTCAAGTGAGAACTTTGGGTTGATTTGTTCAGTGATCCATGGGTTTGTTTTCTTGGCTGTCCAGCATATTCTCATGAGTCTTCTCCAACACCAAAGCTCAAAAAAGTGTCAATACTCTTCCTATCCTGCTTCTTCAAAGTCCAACTTTTGCTTCCATAGAGCATCACAGGGAATACCATGTCTTGCACAATTCTAATCTTTGTAGATATAGACACGTCACAGCATTTGAATATCTTATCCAAGGCTTTCATGGCTACTCTAACAGGTGCTAGTCTGCGATGTGTTTCTTGACCTCTTATTCCTTTACTGTTGATGATTGATCCTAAAAGGCAGAAATTGTCCACCACTTTAATATCTTCATTGTCAACTGTAAGGCTGGTTATTCTACTTGTCATTAGTTTGGTCTTCTTTATATTTAATTTTAGTTCCATTTTTTCACTGTGCTCCTTGAGCTTGCAGATCTTTTGCATTTGGGCTATCAGGGTAGTGTCATCAGTGTAGCGCAGGTTATTGATGTTTCTTCCTCTAATTTTAAAAATGTGCTAATTGTCAGATTCAGCCGGCATGGAACGGCAGGGCGAACGCGCCACTCAGCTTCGCCTAGTCAATTTCACTGCCCAGGCGCTAGCCGAGAAAAATGGGAAGTGAAACTGTGAACTGATTGCTGACAGGTGGCTCAAACCGCAAGCGGATACTTTGTATCAGCGCGGCTTCCCTCGAGCGCTGCAAACAAAGGAAAGCGCAGAGGCTCAGAAGCGAAGCAATCAACTCCCGGCTTTGCGCGCAAACAGGCAAACCTAACAAAGGCAACAACAGCACAACCCATAGACTGCAATCAGAAAGACAAAAGTACCAGACTGAATCTGCCATTTGGGTGAGGGGGGATTACTGCGAGTAATCTGTAACTAAGGAATGGGTAAAGCGTGGAAACAGGGAAGCTATAAAATACCATGTAAGCTATGCCAAGCCAACCCTGGCTTTGTCTGTACTTTCTTACCTTACGCTTGAGTAAACTGCCTCTGCTGAACACACGTGTCACGAGAGTTTCTCTGAGACGAATGGGGTAAACCTTACACTAATCTTCCAATCCAGCTTTCCTTAATATATGTTCAACATATAGGTTGAATAAATAATGGGAGAGTATACAGCCTTGTCGCATTACTTTGCCAACCTGGAGCCAGTCTGTTTCACCATGTCCTTTCCAGACTGTGGCTTCCTGAGCAGTTTCTCTATAGGTTTCTCATGAGGACAATTACATCTTCCAGCACTACATCATCTATCATTTTATAATTTCTACTGAAGTGGTTTTCTTGATAAAAATACAGGAATGGTTTACCATTGCCTTCTCCAATGCAGTATTAATAGATGCCTTTGCCATTGTCACTAAAGTGATCATCAGCATCTTATATCACTGCTGCCCAGTATAGGTGCCTGCCTGCTTTAGCTGGGCAGCTGGGATGACCTTCATGCACTGGGTGAACCTGCTGGGAATATATACTCTTGGCATACACTTCTGACATTCTTTACTCATCCCTCCCAAGATAAGCACCCCCTACCATGATGAGGCAGCACAACAGGACTTGGGGGGGGGGCTTTCTTTATCCTCTTTAATGAGGATATTAAACTGTGCATAAATTGCTCAGTGATGTTGGTAGTGGTTATTTAGCAGGTGTCATATTTTGCCTGAGAGATAGTTTTATATTAGGGATTCCCTTCACATCATGTTTTAACATTATGATGTTACCATATGATGAAAGGTTTTCTGTGAACAGGAAAGGATGGTGACTAGAACTAGTTGTTAGTCATGGGAAAGGCTGCTTCTTGGTTCTTGTGATGGAGTGTACCTTTTTTCCAGGGAGTTCTACTCAAATGTAGGGAATTGTGTTGTACCAAAAAGGTACAAGAAGTCTTTTATTCATTTAGTCCCACAAGATATTTAATTCCAACAGTCAGAAAGGACATCTGAGTTGCTTGTCACCCTGAATAAAATGTTTTTCTGGTTGTCTTAATTCTGCTCTGTGGAACAGAGCTTGGCTCTAGTAGTGACAGAACATCCATGGCCTTGAGCTGCTGAAACCTCCTTTTAACAATCAAAACGTGAATGCCAAAGCTGCCGGATGGCTGGGTCTATGCTCTCTGGATGCTCAAAGGGAGATCCTGAACAATTACATCCAGAACAGATAAGCTTGCAAGTACATAGATCAGCTTTTTAAAAATGTTCCTCCAATCTTTTTTCAGTAGCTTTGCCTCACAAGAGCGTAACAAGTTTTGATGATTATGCAGATCCATTTTTAAATTTCTTTCTTACTGAAGATCAGTAGGATGTTTAAAAAAAATGTGGTAAACTGAGGAAACTACTGTGTGAGTACTCTGTGAATACTCCTTTGAGACAAATTTACTTTACTTGACACTTATTTTTGTATTTGAGTTCCCAAAGCTCCTGTAATGTCTGTTATTCCTTGCAGACATAGTCCTGTGTGGGTCCAGTGGATAAATTGTGGGAATGTTACCAACATAATTGATCTTGATTTTAGGAAAACATCTGACAAAGTACCCCATTACATTCTGATTAACAAGTTAGTTAAATGTGAGCGAAATATTATGACTATTAAGTAGCTTCAGAGTAGATAACTAAACCAAAAGTCTTTCTTTCCTGGCACAATTCTCTCAGCAAGACTTATTGAGAGAAAAAGGGATGAAGTTGCAAAAATTCTAACAACTGAACCAGTTCCTATTTAGAATCAGTATCCACATAAGGCCAAGATTTTCTAGCAGCCTTCCTCTAGTCTGGCAAGAAGACAGGTCTCTTCACTGATAACAGAGAAGCTTGCAGTTGGCTGTTTACATATCAATCTCTTGAGTGTTTATGAATTTGGGAGCTAGCCATTATACCTGTCTGGAAAACACTATTTAAAGAGTGTTTATTAATTGTTCCTCAACAAACTGGAATGAAGTAGCAGTATCATAATCAATTAAAAAAACCTCTTCAACATTCTTATTAAAAATGTGGGTAAGAAGATGGAGGTAATGCTTATGTATTGTGTCTGGTTCTTTAAGAAGCATTCAGAGAAATTAGAGCTGGTTCAGAAAAGGGCAGTGAGATGATCAGGGCACTCAAACCTAAATCCCACAAAGATAATATGAAGGAACTGATTATGTATAGCCTTGAGAAGAGGGGACTGAAGGGGGTAATGATAGTGCTCTTTAAAATAACTTGTCACATAGGAAAAAAACAAAATCTAGTCTCTATCATCACAGAGGGCAGGTCATGGTATAATAGATTTAAGTTATAGAAAGACCAATTCTAGTTGTACATTAGAGCAGTTTGACAATGAAACCAATTATCTAGAATGGTAGTGGATTCCCCTTCACGTAATAAGCCTAAGCAGAGGCTATACAGCTGTTGGGAATGTTTAATTTAATTTAATTTAATTTAATTTGGACTGCATAAGCATGGAGTGCTTGACCCATTGTAGCTCTATAATTCTGTGATTCTAAACTATATTCACTGACCCTGTCTAGAAACTTCTAACAGTGTAAACTTACATGGTGCTTTGGGAGGGGACATAGCCACTTCCAAAGGCCTGATATCTTGTGCATCTCAAGATGAGAGATATATGGACATTCCAACCTGTTTCTGTCTATGGCAACTCTCTGTTGTATCAACTTCAGTCTTCAGTCTATGTAAAGAAGGTCAGTTTTAATTAGGAAATGTGGGAGAACACTGGATCCAGCAGATTTGAGGCAACCTCTGGTTGTATACCTGGAATGTTGTAGGCAAAATTGAACCTGTCAGGATAGATTTCCAATCACTGCTGCATTTGATCTCCCCCCCCCCCCGCAAAAAAAAAATCCCTGGAAATTTAAATCAAAAGAATTGCCCTGCTGGTTAGACTTACTTCTTAGTCTGAGTATCTAGAAAACCCCTATCATAGGCATGGGGATGGGATAAATTACCACTTCCTGATAATCCACAATCCATAGATTCCCAGTGCCAACTTTACAATATAAACTATTGTTCTTATAATGAATTGTAGGCAGGTATGGTGGTACTGTAGTATAGAATGAGTCTAATATTGTTCACCAGGTTCCAGATGAATTGGGATTTTTTCTGGGTGGGAGGTATATAGTGGGATGGAATGAGCTGAAATTAGGAGCAGTGTTAAGGAATGGAGGTGTGTGCAGTGAATATATGTAAAGTGCTAAGCAAAGTTGCAAGTTTCACTTTCTTTTGCTCAGTATGGGTCTTCTCCCCCTCTGACAGTTCAGAGCTTGGAACAGAGGTACTATAGCAGTGGCTGCTCAGAAATTAGTCTTTCATATTTTGCAGAAGTCAAGAATTCTGATACAATGGTACATGAGTCTCTAGAAAATTGACTATAGAGCAGAGTCTAGGGATGCTGTACAAGCTGAACCCAGTTGCCAGCTTTTTTAAGGAGGCACTGACAGTGTAGCATATGTGCCCACAGTTAATTTGAAGCATCTTTTCAGCTTAGATCTGAAGTTCTGCATGTGTCTAGAATCCACTGTTGTTCCCTAAAGCCCATCATTGTTCTAGGCACACTGTTCCATATTTAATAGCTATCAACATCAGGAAATTCCTCTTAATATCCAGCCTGAACCTATTTCTTTTAATTTTAAGCTGCTGGTCCTTTCCTGGCCTTGGTTTCAGCAGAGAATAGATTTGTCCTCTTTTGCATCATCACATCTCCCCTCACTCTTCTCTTTTGAAAGCTAAACTCCTTTAATCATTCTTCATAGGGCTTGATTTCTAAACCTTTTATAATTGTGGTAGTTCTCTTCTGAACCCACTCCAGCTTGATTCTCCATGTCCTTTCTAAATACCCCAAATGTAGATTAATCAGTACAATTAAACTATTACTTTCTATGATTTGGATACAATGTACCTCCAGATTCCTGTGGCTTTTTTAGCTATTGCATCACACTGCATATTGATGTTCAAATGTAAGTCCGCTGTATCCTTCTCACATAAACTGTTGCCAGAGCAGTCTCTCTAATCCTGCACCTTTGCTTTTGATTTTTCCAACCCATATATAGGACTTAACACTTGTTACCACTGAACATCACCCCGCTGGATTTGGCCTAGTGTTTAAATGTATTAAGATGATTTTGAATCATGATTTTTCCTCTCAAGTATTAGCCAATTCCCCTTTGCTTGGTGTCATCTGCAAATCTGATAAGCATTCTATCCTCTAGATAATTTATAAAGATATTGAATAGCACTGGACAAAGGAAGAAATCACATGGGACCCTATCCAGTATTTTTATCTAGGTTGATGCAGAACTGTTTAGAAGCATCCTTTGAGTGTGGTTGTTGAATGAGAGATCATATGGGACAGCTGCTATGACAGTGAAATGCTGCCTTGAATTGATGTTGGATTTTGTTAAGCAGGAGCCACATTGGTGACTCCTTCTCATGCAGTATTGGAAATCTTACTGTAGTAAAATATTGTGGGCAGAACTCACATTGCAGCTACTTTCATTCTGTGGAGGTAGCATTAAAAATGGCTCTTTATCTTGGAAGATAATACATTGCAACAGAGAAGTGAAAAATGGAAAAACACAGATTAAAATAACAAGTTTTATATAAAGGAAACAGTAAATTGAGGGTTAGATACAAAGATAGAAATGCCAGAAATGGGTCTCCTAGGATAGCTGGGTCTGATAATTGTTATGAGGGACATGCAAGACACTGCATCTGAGAAACATTTTAATTCCTTTTCTCCAGTCCTAGACATAAAACAATGTCATATCATGGAATAAAAATGAGTCTCTCTCTCTCTCTCCCCCCCCACTCTCCCCCTTCACCTCTTTACAAGTGTAACACAGCAAATTGTTGCCACAGCAGAATTCTGGTGCTGGTGTCTAAATAGGATCATCCACTTGTAGTGCTCCTTTGTGCCCTTTTGGTTTTTAGTTTGCAAACATTTGCTCTCGACATCACTGTCCATGCCTGGATTAGCCTTAGGGACTGAATAGTACATGCCAGTGCCAGATAACTTATGGAGAAAGCCATTTGGGGCATGTCATTTCTTTGGAACTTTCATTGCTCTGACTTGGTGAATCTCACACAAAGCTGTCATTGTATGTGCAATTCTGTTTCCTTCTCACATGGCATGCAATCGGGATTTCAGTAAAAAGAGATTCCACCCTGCCTGGGAATAAAACTCTGCTGAAGATCAGCTATAAACAGCCTGTGTGGCAAGAAATAGCCAGTGACAAGGAATTCATTAAACTGAGGCAGCTAAAGGAGCCAGAAGTGTAAGTACACCAAGTAGAAGGCAACAGAAAGCTAGAGTCAGCATTGTTAGCTATTGGCAGTGTAGAGACAAAAAACCCCAACAACCCTTGATTAGTGCAAATGAAAGCATTCATTTTGGTTCATAATGATTCCTTGTATCATGTTAATCATTATTGCTTGTGCGTACTTGGGCAGCTGACTGAAGGAAACATTTGTAGATTCTGACAACTCTGGAACTTTTGGCATCAGCAATTAGTTCCTAATAGAAAAATCCAGATTCAAAAGCATCTGGTGCAGTATATAACTATAATTGTGTTGGCATGTGTAAACCGTTGCACTGATCTCCTATTTGGATTTGTTCTGTCTGTTCCATAATTGTGGGGTATTTCTATCTCTAATGACTCTTAGTCTATTAATTGAACCCTGTTATATCACAATTGTATTTAAATGGGAAATCTAGAAGTAAAACAACTCATATAAATCTAGTAAATATTACATTTACCAAAGGTATTTTTATCAAAACAATATAATGATGTTTAGCAATGAAACAGTGTTGTGTGTATGTGTGCTTTAGTATTCAAACAGCTTTACATATATAATTTCACTTTTCTTCTTTCTTCATATCTCTTAGCTGGCATTAAGAACTTTTTGTTTTAAAGGTTGAGTATTATATATTTTAGGAACAGGATCCACTGAGATAAAAAAAAATCTGACATTATTATATGCCACTTAAGACCAAAGGCAAATGAACTGGATAAATATTTGTCTTTTGGAAGCTGTAATTAAATTAGTTGGCAGGTTGGGGAATACTTCATTAGGTTTATAGCTACCTAAGGTCATGATTTTGACTACAACAAGCTAACCAAACTGGTCTTTTAGAATTCATAGAAAGCATCTGATTGAGCAAGCCAGAGAATGAAGGCCCTGGAGAGTCTTGCTGGCTCCTTGTGAATTATTCACTTCCCGCTTGGCAGCTGCTAATCAGTTCCCTTCGCCTACTTCGCCTTTCACAGTTGGATATTCAGTTTTTATGCTTCTTTACTCAGTTGTGCTTTGTTTTAGGACCACAGAACTCTGTGTAAGAACAGGGGCCATCAGGAGAGCTTGGCTAGTTTAACGCTACATGAATCTGTCTGTCTGTCTCTGCCTCTGTGCATACGTGTGTATCATAGCTTAGACCACAGTTGGAGAAATTAAGCTCAAATGGACCTTTGAGTATATTTTGCATTGATTTTTAATTTTCTGTTTCCTGCTGTGGAGAAACTCTTCAATCAGGCTGCATATCTCAAAGTGTTCCACTTTAGCTTGATTATGAATATAAACAAGACAAAAGTAAATTAAGGTATGCTTACCGTGTAAATTGCTCATTCAAGGAGCTTGTTAAACTGAAAAGCAGTAGCTTGGATAAATGGCTTTGTAATCAGCTAATGTATTTATATAAGATCTACATTCATCTATGCATTTCCCTATTTGGTTTATTTCATTTGGTGCTTCTATGCCATGATATTAAGGTACAGATATACACATGGAGGAATGGCAATTTTAAATGCACTATTATAAATAAAGAGAGCCAGTCTGATGTAGTGGTTAAGGCATCAGACTAGAAACTGGGAGACTGTGAGTTCTAGTCCTGCCTTAGGCACGAAGCCAGTTGGGTTATCTTGGGCCAGTCACTCTCTCTCAGCCCTAGGAAGGAGGCAGTGGCAAACCACTTCCAAAAACAATTGCCAAGAAAACTGTGGGGACAAATCCAGGCAGTTGCCAGGTGTCAACACTGACTTGAAGGCACCCCCCCCCCCAAATAAATAAACAACAATAGAAAACTGTTTTGGAGATAAATCACCAATGGCTTATTTATCACATAATTTTAACAAAGACTTCCGAAAGAGTTTTAAAACCTAAAGAGTACTGATCAAAGAAATTTCTCAGTGACAGCAAAGCACCTGCCAATCTTTTCTCTGTACAGTCAACTGTTCATACATGCATGGCATGTAGTTGGACAAATGCACCTTTGATCTCCCTGAATTGAATGGGATACCATATTTCATTAAATGGAATTCAGATAGGTCTGGTCAAAGTACAATCTGTTTTGTCTTGAGAAATTCCCTGTATCACCCTGTATAAGTCATCCAACTCACCCAAAATGGTGTTCCTTTAGGTGGGATTCCAACACTACTTAGACAGGCATTCATTCTCAACCCAACCTCCATCTACCTGCTCCTTTGTTGTATAGACAGACACTTGTACCTTGGAAGGATTTTTTAAACAATGCACTCCAGGGTTTAAGAACTGCTTCTTCTCACATGCATTCCTTTCTTGCATCTCCTTCCAAATGAAAGACCTGTGATGTTGTAACAAGAAGCTTGGGGCCACTAAAGAAGCTTTTCACTGGACTTCTGGGGGAGGCATGGCAAACTAAAGACATCTCCACCAAAGTGGAGCCAACGACTGTGGCAAGACCACAGAACTGGGGAGTAGACTGGTTCTTTGGAACCTCTCCAAATAAGGAGACAATGGGATATCGCCCACATGCACTCCAGATGGCTGCTTCGTGTGAGGAGACCGCAGGACAGCAGTCTTCCATGAGTTTGAGTGCTGGGAGATGAAGGGATTAGCTATCTTGCTTGCAACCATGGCAGAGCCTTTTAAAGGATACTAAGCTCGCAAGCCTCACTTTCTAATCACTTTTGGAAATTGCCTATTAACCATCTTAAAGCTGTTATAGGCATTCTGAATGCCAAGTTTGAAAAGTCGCTGGGTGAGTTTAGCTTCAACTCTGAAGAAAAACAAAAATTAATTACAAGCTTAAGAACTTAACAATTTAAGAATTTAATTTAAGAAATTAAAAATTAACTTAAGAATTTGAAATAAACAGCAAAGAGCTAAACAAGATTTTGATCTAAGAAAGTTACAAAGAAATTAAGGATCCAGTTAAATTTGAAATATTGACTTTGGCTATCTTGGTTCATAAGAAAGATAAGTGACTTTCTGATTTTAGAAACTGGACACTAGAAGGGACTAAAGATTCTAAGTAGAAGGAGAAAAAAAGATAAGCCAGCTTTTGGTGTTGTTTAACTGGGACTTACAAAATGACACAAAACATCATAACATTGGAAATATTAAAGGAGATCTTCGAAGAATAGAGCCAGAAATTAGTAGCTACAATATCAACAGTGTCAGTAATGATGTCTGATTCTATAGATAGAGTATGTCCAAAATATGTCAATGAGGGAATGACAGATGTGGAACAAATTTTGTCTCACAAAACAAAGTACTGAAAGTGGAACTACACATGACAGACCAAGAGAATGATTTGGAAAAGGATGCTTTATTGGATATACAATAGAAACTGGCTGAAGTTTTAAAAATTAAAGGGGAAATACAAATGACAAACCAAGAGAATGACCTGGAAAATGTTTTCTTATTGGATCTACAAAAGAGGCTGATTGAACCCTTGAAGAAGTCTATGCGATGGGATAAAGAAGAGAAATCAAATCCTATGACAATATTTGAATGAACTAAAGATTAAGACTTAGAAGTAAAAGGAAGGAATATAAAGTTGGTTTATTTGATCAAGGTTAAAATAAGACATTGATTTGCAAAGTTCTGGCAACCCTTTATGGACTTTTTGCTGACACCAGGATTGAAAAGTTGATGTTTTATGGATTTGCTTATAGATAAGGGATGGGATATGTAATGACAAGAGTTTGTAACCTTATAGGGGGTGAAGAGTTACTAAATTTGTCTATACTTGTTGTAATGAAGGTTGGAAGTCACTTCTTTACATATTTCTTTTCTTTTTCTTTATCATATTCTTTCTTTTCTCTTTTTCTTTTTTCTTGCACTTTTTATTCTTTCTTACTATTCTTTTTTCTTTAAGTTTAGTTTGTATTAGTTCTTACTATTGGAATCAAAATTCCTAATAAAAAATTATATACAAGAAGCTTTTCACCATTGGCACTCTGTTTTCAGAAGGGTGAAACGCCTTATTGAGATATGAACTGACCACAAAGAAAATTTACACATGTCTTGCAAGTTTATGTAGCATCAGGTCAAATTCTTGTCTCATTTTAATGATTAAGAAAAAATATTTTTTTATGTCTTTCTTCAATTCTCAGCTTGCAGAACTAGCAGGCTGATGCTTTATCATGTGAGCCAGAATATTTTTTACCTTGCAACCTTCTTCCCACCTTAATTTTTGATTCCCAATTTCCCCCCAGTGAGCTGCATGGCTTGCACACTTACTTACTTATCTCACCCCACCCTTATTTATTATTAGATTTATATCCCATCTTTATTTCATACAATTCAACATGGTGCACATAATGCTCCTCACTTCTATTTTCCTTACACATCCCTGTGAGGCACGTTGGGCTGAGAGATAGTGACTGACCCAAAGTCACCCAGCTGGCTGATGATGTCCAGAAAGTCACTGAAAATTTGAATATTCCCCCAGGACTTGAGGTAGACTAGGTGTCAAGCCCATTGGGATTTGTCATTGATTATGAATGGTTTTGTCTGGCTGTCTGTGACTTTTGATATTTAATTATCATGCTTGCTTTTAAAGTTGTAAGCTGCCCAGAATCTTGTGGAATTGGGTGGTCTCTAAATTGTAAAATTAATTAAATTAAATTAAATTAAATTAAATTAAATTAAATTAAATTCTGGACTTAGAAAACTTTGGCCCTCCTCTGATAACGTCTCTGCTTGTTTGAATCCATATTTAACAAGAGCAGGACCCATACAGTATATGTGAGGTCAGATAGATGAATTTCAGAGATCCCCATAGCTTCTCTCTCTCCCTTCTTGGGAATTAGGGGACCTGTGTCATAAGGATTGGCTATACATTCCTCCTTCCACTTTAAATTTGTGTTACTAAGTTTTAAAAATGTTCTAATTAACATTTCTTTTAAAATGTGATAGTATATAAACTATATAGCTGTAGTTTAAATATAAACTAAATAACCATATTATGGTTGTATAAAATTACACACACACAGGTCTGTTTTGTGATAAATTATATCCTGTTATACTAAACTACCTAAGGATGGAGAGGGGGGACAGGAAAGGAGACAAGTCATCTTCAGGAGAAGGCCCTTTCCAATATGCTTTATTGTCAGATTACTGGTAATTTGGCATTCATTTTGGGACAAAAGTGGACAGATTACATCCTTGTAATCATGGCCCCTAAACATGTTTCTAGTAATTGCCAGAGTGCTTGATTGCACTGCAAAATTTTGTTGGTATTATTGCTGTAAAATCTCATTCAAGTTGAGCTCAAATTCTCATGACTTTATAGATTCATCCATTCAGAAGCATCTAGCCATCCTTGGCTAATTTTTGATAAGCTTAGCAGGCTTGCAAGTTGGATGACAAACCACCAGAAAATCCTATAGACACTAGACTGTTCAGTTGAAGGCACCTCTGAGAAGAACAAAATATTCAAGAAAGCCAGCTACAGGGAGTCTTTAGTTTTACCTTTATTGTGTAAATCAGAAACTTTATTTCCTACCATTTTTAGGTGGCATGTGTTTAAATCACTTACAAAATAATGAGAGCCCAAAAGAAAGAAAGAGTCAGAGAAAGAATACAAAGGAAATCATATACAATTTTACCTGCTGAGCATCATCATCATCCTACTATTGTTAGTCTCCCATTCACGCAACATTTGCCTCTTGAATTAGATGCAGCTACCCAAAGCTTGCCCTCTCCTACTTGGGTGCCTGAGAAGACCATCCCCTCATGTTATGTATCTGAATGAAACTGAAATAGTTAAGTGAGAAATCGTATTGGTAGCTGAGTCCTTTCTGTTCAATCCTCTGAATCAGTTGCATTTCTCATGTCCCCTAGGATTTTAATGCATAAGGCCAGGAACTCTATGACAGCAAAGGGAGCTGTCTTGCTTTATCTCCCAATATGCTGCTCTACCAGAAATCAGGTGAAATTGCTATGGCAACTAGCAGATGACATTGAGTCTTGTTGCCTTGGAAACAAGGACAAAAGTCCAAGAAAAGGCCCATCTGTAATTGTACATTTCCATATGCCTGTTTAAACTACTTTATTTTATTTTTACAAGAGAGAGGAGAAGTGATACTTAAATTGTTGTTTTAGAATATGGCCCCATCTGTGTGAAAAAACTGTGACTGAAATTTTAGTAGAGCTTAGTACTCGACTTCTCCTCTTTGGTTTGTTCCCTTTTTAAAATAAATACAGTATTGTTTAGAATAGTTAGATATGTGTGGGGGTCTATGTGAATTTAGATTTCCATCTTATATTTGTAAATACTAGGTAATTTGTTTAATAATTTGGTCTTCTGACAGATTCTTTCCCTGGGCTATTTTATTGGGGTTCTGCCTGGCTCAGCATGTGACTTAGCTATTATGTGTTATTCTGCAATTGGCTCCAAAGGGAATCTTGGTAGCATTCACCTGAGAAAAGTAACTTAGCATAGTGATAAAGCAGAAGAGATGCCCACACTGAAAACTAAGTCTAGAATCATTGCGGTCCACAGCTCTTAAGAACAGAATACCTACATTAGAGGATTTATTGCATAAGTTAAATCATGTATTTGTGATTGTGTATGACAATAGAGCATTTTATGCAACGTGAAGATTGCATATTTTGGGATTAGGGCTGTGCCCAATACCCCCGGTGCTCCTTTGCTCTACTGCTTTGAGTCTTGTATTACTTTTGGGTCCTACTCAGCCCACTCCCTCCCCTTTTCATTGTAGGCTGGTTCTTCCCTGTTCCCTTTTTTCAGGTTCTGACTTTTTACAATACAGACAATCTACTGGTTGCTGGGAGCATGGAGTAAATGTCCCATTTATCTACTAAATGCTGTTAGGGGAGGGCTGTTTCTGCATTTGTAGTCCATGCAAGAGCTTGATATGCCTAAGGAGGTTCTCACTGTGGAGAGAAGAGCTGACAGGCTGTATCCCAGTAGAGTCTGGTAAATGGAGAACTCACTTGGGATTCTGTAGGTGTGTGAAAAACCTAATTAGATTTATAGACTTTCTTCCCTGAGAAACTTTGAATCCCTTTTAAAAGTCTGGCTTGCTTAAGCCTGGTGATGTTCAAGTTTCAGGTTTCTTAACTCCTTTCCATTTATTAAGAGAGATTCACATGGATTAACCAAAGCTAGCCTGGAAATGCTGATCTGGCTGAAATGAAAACTCTTCTCTCTGCTGGTAATTGGTGAAGATACTCTTCTGTGCTGTCTTGCAGTCTCTCAAGTGATGAGTTAAAGCTTCCATGTCAGCACAATGTTCTGAATAAGTATGAAAAAGTAATTTGAACTGGGACACCACTTGGTAGCCATTGGATTCTGTTTTGTATTTTAGAGTGGGAACGGTGATTTCATTTTCACAGGCTCCATGTTTATAGCTTTCATATGGACTTTTTTCTTTTTTTCTTTTTTTAAGCAGAGGAAGGATCATCCATCCCAGCAACATGAATTGGAGCCAGGGTTAGAGATTTAAAAGAACAAAGTCAATACAACTTTTAAAGGGCCAAGTCTTCCATTTGTCTTTCAGCTTTTAGAGGGATTAAAAGGAAATCTACAATACTGTATTTTCACAATTGATTTGCAAACAGTCACTCACATATGGTGAGCAAGGAATATGTCTAGGTGACCAAGAAAAGGAAACTGAGTTGTACATTGGGAAACCACTGAGTTTACCTTTTTAGGTGGAGTAGGTGGCAGACAAAGACATTAAAAACCATTGCGGATTATTAATGGGTGGATTTGTTTCCAGAACTGCTTTAGTTCTCCATTATCTTAGCTTCTCAAAAGTGAGGCTTGACCTCTCGCTTCTAAGTGTATACCCATGGGAAATGCTATCTCCCTCATTTAACAGTTCCAATTCTATGCACCCCTTAACTGGAAAGGCTGTTAGATCCTTCTCAAGTTACCAGCTCTAAGGAAATTATACAATATAGGAAGAGCTTTAATGTAAAAAGAGTCTGAAAAAACCTCTGTGAACATCTAATAGTGTTATATTTCTTCTCTTCTAAAAACATTATTAGAGTTACTATTGCTGAATTATAACAGCTGAAGGCCTGTGTGATTGCTCCAAATGAACAAAACATGTTTTACGTTAATTCTATAAAATTCAGATAGCAAGCAGTTGTTCTATGCCTTATATTTTTCCTGAACATACTTAAAACAAGATAAATTAAGCTCAGTCACAGCAGTTTGCTTTTGGAGTCTGTGTAAAGTTTGACCTAAACAAACATTCAGACTGGAGAATCCCATAATCAAATCTTTCCTCTGTTCAGTACAATATTCTGGCCTTTTCCTAATATTGATTGGAACCTTTGATTTTCTCCAGCCAGCCCTAGAAAAAATAGCACAAGAGAAAGTTTTGTAATGGGTCTAATTAATTCATGGTACCTAGCCATTCATTCAATTACATGATAATCTGAAATATAAAGGCTGCCTGCTATAAACTGTCTGCTAAGGCACACGTACCCCATAATCTGCACATCCCACCAGTGCAGTAATTTAGCCTTAGGTTGTATATTTCAGTTAAAAAGTTGGAGGTTGTTGCTGATTTGCTTTTAACTTGTAAGCCTTCTATTCCCAGCTTTGTCAAGTATATACAAATGCTTTTGAGTAGAGTATTATATTTATTTTTGGATAATTGTTCTGAGGTGCATTCTGTCAATATGGTACCTGGCTTAATTATTTATCTAAAACAGATGGTGCCTTTTATGCACAGCCAACCCAATTATAATTTTAAAGATTCCCATTGGGCTAACAGTCTTTCTTTTCCTGATCTCCATCCATCTGGAGAAAAAACAGCTTCTTACTACAGGCAGAGATTGGGGAAAGAACATCTATTGAAGTAAAGGAAGATGGAGCTGCCAAATCATAGCAGTTTTGATCTGGAGACTTGATGGGTTGGGATAAAACAAGGGTTATGCATGCATTCAAAAATTAATCCTTTGAGAAAATCAGGTTACTATCAGAACAGCTAGGATAGATACTTTTCCATCATCAAAAGAAGACATAGATATATTAGGGACAAGCAGGTCTTTGGATCTGAAGCCAAAAAACGGTGCTTCAGTGTTGGTGTGAGCTGCAGCCACACCTCCTTAAAGAAACTGCATATTTTCCTGGTGAGGCTGTGGCTATGAACCACCAGCTGAAAGCCATCCTTGCAGGAAAAGCCTTCTTGAAGAAGAAGCTGTTTAGAGAAGTAGTTCAGTTGGTTCTGGTGGAAAGCAAAGAATAAGAAGTTAGTGCCTGTAGCCCTGAACAAGAAGGAAAACAGATAGGGGAAATTCTGCATACTCTAGTGAAATCCAATGTCCTTTTGGGCAGGAAGTAAACAAGGAAGCACACACTGGAAGATAGTCTGCAGGAAAATGCTTTAGAATTCACTAAAATTTGTTCTAGAATTCATAAGGAAGTTGAAAAACACATTTCTGCTATCCCTGTCTCCAGGAACAAACAGAAACATTTCAGATTGAAATAGGCAATTAAATACTTGTTGGATAGAGGCCTGAAAGGAATGGAGAATAAAAAGTCATCCTGAATGTCAAGCCTTGGAGTCATTTCATCAGGCATTGAATCTGCCATTTGCCCAACATGAACCCTCTCATCAGAGGCTCCTCAGGGTTTCATACAGACATAATCAGTTTCACCTAAGCGCACTCTTTTTCAGTTTAGCATTCAACATTCCAAGGTGAGGGCAAGTCTTGTGGGCATTGAGAACGTAGGGATCTACATTTATATTAGTGCCAGCAGTAAACAACATCTACCTAATATTTCACTGTCTCCAGTAATATGGCTTTGTGTGAACATGATAAGTTGGTACCATCCAAGGAGGATCTACATCTGGGTCAACAACCACATAGAGATAAGGATGCTATTCCTATACCAGCAGTGCACTCTCAAGCCCTGAAGTAGATTGTAGCATTTAGAAGGCTGACCCTTATGAAGCTGGCAAAGTTAAGGGCATAGTTATAGCAGTCCTGAAGTTGGTTTCATGGGCCCATTTCCCCTGCAAGCTACTACAGTGGTTTTCTGCCCCATTTCAGAATCAGATCATCAACAGTACCCACTTATGTATAATGGTACTATGCAAGGAAATCCAGTTCCTGCATTGGTGGCTGCATGGTTCCATTACGAGTTAGCATTATTGATCAACAACTGCAATAGAGGACAGTATGGCTGACTAGATGAGTAGATTCCATTGACTGGTATGAATTGACAAGATTCTGATAGAAACCTAATGAAATAACTGAGGTGGACCTAGATCAAAGGGCTTTCAGAGGAAATCCACACGTCCAATGATATGGGTGAAGAAACTCATCCTATCAATCAAATACACAAAGGGGAATGCTAACTGCTATGGCAGGCTGCTTAAGGAACTACATCCAGAGATTTTTCATGAGATCTCAATAAGTCATGGATGCATCTCTGTCAGCCTGTCCACAAAAATAAAACAACAGGTAGCTGAAATGCTTCTCCTGATTCTAAGATAACAGGACAAATTGATAGTCAGTTGGGACCTTGGCTGAAATAATGGCTTTATGTGTTCCTGTCCTTTACAACTCTATCCAAGATGGTGTGCAAGATAACCTACTTAAAGCATGGGTAATTCTGTTCATCCCATTCTGGCCCAGGAGGCCATGTTTTTTGCCCTAATTGTCAGGTTCAGCCTAAGAAACTTAGCAGAACAATTCAGGAACAGTTCAGTTACTTTATTAGCTTACACCTACTAGACAGAATCTTGCCAGATTAACCCCCAATGACCACAACTAAACACTCTGAATTCCTTAGGGTGGTGCCAGTCTTATCCTCTTAGTTTTCACATGCTCAGGCTGTGGGCTGAGGAGATGCTTGAGATTCCTTTCCAACTCCCAGTGACCTTGGACCTCCTCACTCAAGTCTTCCATCACATAATGGAGTTGAGACGGGAACCATGCAGCACCTTCTGAAATGTATGGATATCCTGCCTTAAGGTTCAGTTCGAAACCTAGGCTCAGGGCAATTACAAATATGTACCTGGATACTTAATAGAGTAATCCTTCAACATGAATCTTTCGGGTTTGGCAGTAGAGACCACTTTGGGCCCTGGGCAAACAGATCTATCAGTTGACTTGATATATTTTAAAGGGTGGCACAAAAGACTTGTGGCATAGGAATTATTGGACCTCCTGAAGATGTGGCTGGAGAGGCAGCGACAGTTAACATACTGCATAAACCAGGCAGCCACTTTAGGCCGTTTCTCCTAGATAAGTAAGGGGCACTGCTTTTAGGGGGACGCGGTGGCGCAGCGGCTTAATGACGCTGAAAGTGCCGGCCAGAAATGGCTGAAAGCTTCAGCGGTTTGAGTCCAGCCTCGCGTTAACAAGGTGAGCTCTTGTTTCTATACCCGCAGCTTCTGCCAACTCAGCAGATCGAAAACATACGTGAGTAGATAAATGAGCACTCTCACTCCGGTGGGAGGAAAAATGCTGGCAGCGGCTCAACAGAGAGATGGGACAAGTTGCCGGTAAAAAGCGCGAAACCGCACTCGTCCGAAAAAGGGGGCGCGAAGCAACGGAAATCCCGCCTCCTGTGCTGCCAGCTGGGCTGACGCTCTAGGAATTAGGCTCTGGCAAAGTCTAATTCCGAAACTAGAAAGATGCAATTGCCTTGAAAACCGCTAGGGGGCGGTCACTGCAGGGTCAGTAATGACTGTTAAGCAGATAAAAAAAAAAAAAACTGCTTTTAGAGTCCGCCTTAGGGTACATTTCTTTTCTTACCCCCAGTGATTCACTATTTTCCCTATGGGTCTTTTAGTACTCAGGGTTTTAGTAACCATCCTGATTCCCACTAACATTCCTACCTAAAAGACAGCTTTCTTAATAGTTCTAACCATGGCTTGGAAGGTTAGGCAGATAGAAGCACTTTTTATTAGGGAATCTCCAAAGTCTACTTCCAAGTTTCATATGGCACAAGATCTTGTGCTTGCCAGCTTTGACTAGATCCAACATGCTGCAGAGAATGCACCTGGCTCAAGCTAGATGTGTGCAGGACTCAGAGACACAAACATACATTAAAGAGGTAAAGGGCCAATGTTTTGTTTTTCTCCTGCAAACAGGAAATCAGGAGAGATGAGTTTCCCCCTCTACAATTAGTGGATGAGCTGTAGAATGCATTGACCTCGTGTACCTGTCAGCTCCACCAGGTTGACCAGACCAGGAATCAATTCCACAGGAAGGCTGAGACTACTTTTATTGAGGGTGGCTATGATAACAATCTTGCAAATCTGATTGTGCTGTACCTCTTCCCCTTCTTATACCCATATGAATTAGGGAAGTATCTGTCTCAGCTGCTTCTGCATACTTTCTGTTTGTTTTGGTCTTAAGATATGCTTTGGTAATGGATCTTGTCTATCTCTGCCAAGGTCATCTTCCTTACTCTCTACCCTAACCAGCAAGATATTCCTCCCCTTCATGCATCGCAGTACACTGTGTAAGGGGGAGAGGGAAGGCTACATCACCAACATTTGTATAGTGGCTCCAGGTGGACCCCTCTATTTTTATGAAAAGTCATAAAATAGACAAATTGCCTCCTCAGACTCTGGGACACAAAGTGTAAGCCTAATTACCATTCATTGTGATGCAACTTTCACCAGAGTTATTTGTGTATTTGAATCCTTTAGAACTACACCAAGGAGATGTAAATGCTGACAGTTCTAGAACATTTCTCAAATAATCAGAGAAAAGAAATGTATGATTAAGAACAAGTGAAGTAGGATTCCTTTCAAGTGAGATGTTAATGAACCTCCCATTAACTTATAAAATCATGTATGTTCACAAAACATTAATAGATTATCAAGAATTTTCAAGAACTATTGTCTATTATCATTTGTTGCATATATATATTATTGTTCAAAGGTATAAAGGACACACTTGTACATGTGTTCCCAGGGATGTGGTGATTGGGCTCCTCTTGCTCCCTTAAGCCCTTTTCAAATAAACTCTACCTGTGCAGCCTCCTACAATTGAGGGGGGAGTAGAGGTCTGTCTGATTACCACTTTTTCACCTTTCTCTCAGGAGTAGGCAAGTGGGACCTTCTCTCTCCCCTTCTTACCCTTCTGCAGCTAGGTGGAGTGGTTGCGTTGCATGATAGGTTAAATTCCCAGCAGAATGAGACTATGGATATTAGAAGATGATACAAATTGTTTATTATGCAGATTGCTGGAATGGGAGAAATGGAAAAGGAAAATCTCATGAATTCTGCAAGCTTTAACATGCAGCTAATCTTCCAGACATGAATACACATTCAGTGACATAAATACAAGCACAAAAAAATAAGTCTAAGGACAGAAAGAAACAAATGGTAGAGCTCAATCCACATTAGAATTTTTTTTTTTAAAGTTCCTTATTGTAATCTCATTCCACATTTCTTTAGATGGCTAATTCTTTCAATTCACTCAATCTCATTCCAAGTTTGGGCTGATGGGTCCTTACCTGGCAGTAACTGAGAGATTCCCTCCTCCTCTGATGGAAGAAAAAGCACAAATGCAAAACAGGGCTGGCCTTTTAAAAGTTCACCTGAGAGAATGAAGAACTTTCTGCTCCTGACTGATTGTCAGAGCTTGAGTTTCCTGGGCTTTGCTGATTCTGCCCATTTTTGGATGGATGGATGGATGGATCAACTCTTTATATCATAATCCCTGGAGTTACGTCTCACTTCACTGCATAAAAATTTGGCTAGAAGTTTTACTAAATTTTTCAGTAATTGATGAAGAACCAAAAATAGCTCAATTGTCATTCTTAGTTGATAATTTATTCCTTTTTAATAGCTGTTGAGGTTGGAGAGTGGAGGAGAATTAATTTAACAGTGAAGGAGATATCAGCAAGTTGTTTTTTGCCTCTAGGACCAGTTGTGTAGAAAAGTAGTTCAGATACAGATTTTGTGTTATTGATTCCAAGACCATTTAATTCAATTTGTGAAGGCATTGTAAAAGTTAAGTTTCTAGAAATCAAGCGTATGGAAGATGACAATCCACCATGTATGAAATATAAAATCAGGAAAGCTTTTTTCTTCTTCTCTGTCACTTACACTGTAGTAGCTGATACAGGAATTTTATACTTTCACCATTAAAGTAGGATATGATAGCTCTTCTCCTTCCCTTAAAGTATAATATTGAACCAACATGTTTGGTCCATTACTATAACATTTGGCAAATTGCCTTTCAACAGCTCTGCTACAAATAATAATGGATAACATGTTCAACTGGGTATGAGGTAGGCACTGCTGCTTTTGCTTTTGTAGGTGTGTATTTAACTATTCCAGTGTCCTTCCAGATTGATTGATTGGTTATGAGCCACCAAGTCATTTTTGACTCCTAGCGACTACATAGCTCCTTCAAGATACAGCTCCAGAATTGCAGAGCTTATGATCTACAGTCACCTACAGAAATCTGAATTCTGTAAACTAAGCTTCCCTAACTTAGTGACTTTCAGATATGTTGGATCAGAACTCCCATAACTCCAAATCAGCCAGATTATTTGGGAATTGTGGAAGTTGTAGTCCAACACATTTGAGAGGATACAAGGTAAGGGAAGTCTGCTATAGGCAGAAGAGATTTCTAAATGTGGAGTCCTTGGGGTTCTCTGAGCTTGGTTCTTTTCTTGGAAACATTTCATTATTGGGCGCTTTTAGAGGAGGAAGGGATTGGGGAAATAGGAGTAATGAGCTGTCATTGAGTTAGCATCTGGAGCTACACTATATAAACACCACTGAGCCCTTCACATTTATTTCTTGAGCCACTGAACATCTTTTGGATAAAAGTAACTCTCAACATAGGTAAAACTAACATCTTTGCTTTGTTGTAGGGATTTGGTACAGATGTCCTAGTTTTATCACAGTATCTCTTCAGCTCTATTTAAAGGACTACCCATATTAGGACTATTTGTTTCTAGTGTCAATATTAGAAGTCATTTTTGTCTCTAAAAAGACTAAGTAACCAGGAATCTAGATGTACCAGATCTAGGGCAGAAAAATCTGGATGGCCACCAACACTTTCCTGCCATCTAGTGATCATCTAGATTTTTGTTTCCCTACTGGAATCTCTCATGTCCCTTGCGAAGACTTTATTATATGAATACAAGGTATTGCCATAACTGATATTGAGAGCTGAATGTCTTCTCAGTTTGAAACTGTGTGCAAAATGTATTGATTTCTATGGCTACCATAATTGGATAGCAAAGAGATATAGAAAACTATTTTTCTGCCTTCTAATGGTCATCCAGAGTTTTGCAGCTCAGATATAATATGCTACTGTCACAGATTTGCTTGAGTAAGATTTTAAGTTCCATAGGGCTGTTAAGTACAATACAGTAACTAAGAGAGTGAGCTAGGAATCTGGAAGACACTTGATAAAAAACTGCCCTGTTATGAATTTACTAGATTGCCTTAGGTCCCCCATCCCCCATCTCAATTTGAGTCTCTTTTTCTGCAGTTTGGGGAGTAATAATAGTTACTTACAGTTTTTATAAGGATTACAGTATTGTTTCAATGTTATATGATGTTGTTATCTTCTAAAATAATGCTACTTATGGCTTTGGTAAGCTATCTGTCAAGCTGTATTTTTTTAAACCTCAGCTCCCTGTATTCATACAATTCTTATGAAGCTGGTCAGCTTCCACTTAATAAAAAACCCTGAATGTTGACATTTTGAGGTTGCAGAAAAGAAATGTGGAAAGAAATATGAAGCAAATTGCTCTAAAAAGCAAACAAGGGCTTTTGAGTCTCATGATTCTGTTGGCATTTTTCATAATGTGAATGCCTGAGGTCAGCAATTAAGCTGTGGCAAAGGATACACTTTGCAATAAGTGCTATAAGAAGGAGTAATCCCATCTATGAGGACAGAATTCCATAAAGTGCACCTGTTCCATGTTTCAGTAAGGTAACAATACCTTCTACTGGGATATTGGATTGCATTCCTGCCCCAGCACCACAAGTTTCCATTCTTGCTAGCATAGTATGTATGTGGCCTCTGAGTGTGCTCATTCCTTTGGCGGGCTATTTTTATTTTAACAAAAGGGGGAATACTTCCTTGGAGTCCCCATTTTTTGTATTTCTGCATGAGGATATTACCCTTTTGTTTCTCAATACCTCAATAGGGACTGAAGTGTTGTCAGTATTGATGCTAATGTTTGAGAGAAAATGTGCATAAATGCAATACTGGAAGAGATAATAAAAAAATAGGTTTTCCTGGGAAGACTGTGTTAGTATTGTGTAGAAATATCCAGACAACTGTTCTTGCATTTCTACAGTGTATAGGCAGTCCTTGACTTATGACCATTTGTTTAACAACCATTCAAAGTTACGATAGTGCTGAAAAAATGACTTACAACCAGTCCTCACACTTATGACCATTGCAGCATTCCCACGATCACGTGATCAAAATTCGGGCACTTGGCAGCCAGCATGTATCTACCCTGGGGTCACATGATTGCCATTTGCGACCTTCCCAGGGAGCTTTTGACAAGCAAAGTCAATGGAGGAAGCTGGATTCACTTAATGACCACATTATTTGCTCAATGACTATGATGATTTGCTTAACAACAGTGGCAAAAAAGTTTGTAAAATTGAGGGTGACTCAACAACTGTATTACTTAGTGATGGAAGTTCTGGTCCCAATTGTATTCATAAGTCGAGGCCTACCTGTATGCAGCCATTTTCTCTATGGCTAACAAACGTGCACTAAGAAAAGTTTGCTTGAATACAGAGTTATTTCTGCTGCTGCTTCGGCAACCTAGAGGCTAGTTGTATCTCTAGCTTCCCTGAGCTGAACAGCATATTCAGATGGATACTCCAGTTTCTGTGACAAGCAAGTAAATAAGCATGGAAAAATTGCTCTTGTATTTTTGTTGGTATAGAGGCCCAGGGAGGAAGAGACAAGGAACATCTGCCCAAGGTGGTTAATGATAGTATAATAGCCTTTCTCTCTTCCTTGTTAGACCAAAGGTCTAAACAAAGAACATGTCAGATGTAATCATACTAGATGGTCTGCAGCTAGCCATGATGACACCAAAATGATGAAACATGTTGTGACATTATGACACAAGCTCCATTCTTTTGTACTTGTGGCCATTGCATATAAGTACTTAAAAGGCAGACTTTTCCATTGTGATACATGTTTTGTCACATTTGCCCCTTCTCCTGTGTGGGTGGCCATGGGTTATACCAAAACCTAGGTGAATCTCTTCCTGTAGGATTCAGCTATGTGCAAAACAGGTGCTGAAGGAAACACTTGGAAAGACACTTGATCTACTCATCCAAGGTATAGATTGATCAGTTTGAATTGCTTTTTTTATATAATGGTCCCTGTCTTCTACATATCCCTCTGTTTGGTGAAACTTGTTTTAATGTTTTTTTAAAAATAGTTTTATTAAAATATTTTACATATATAATAAGAAATACATTCAAAAAATATAGTAAATGTGAAAAAGAAAAAAAGGAAAGGAAAAGAAAAGAAAAGAGACAAAGAAAAAAGGAGATAGGAAAAAAAAATAAAAGAACAGAAAACATAAAAAATTTATAGAAAGAAGTGGCTTCCAATCTTCCTCTTGGCAGTTACACATATAATTCTAATCAAACCTGTCTCTCTAAGATTACATCAGAATTCCCTTTCTATAATCTATTCTTTCTAATCATCAAAGCCATAAGTCAAAAAATCATTTTCTTTTTTATGCAAAAAGTCCATAAGGGGTTTCCAGTCATTGATGAATATCAATAATGACCTTTCTTTAATCAAAGAAGTCAGTTTGGTCAACTCAGCAAGTTCTGTCAGTTTCACCAACCATTCCTCTATAGTGGGTAATGCTGAATCTTTCCATCTTTGTGCATATAATAATCTCACCACAGTAATCATATATTGAAATAATCTTCCATGACTTGTCTCTAACTGTATCTAGCAGTCCTAAAAGGAAAAGTTCTGGCTTCAATTGAATATTAATCTTTAAAATCTTCTGTATCAATGTGTGTATTTGAATCCATTTTTTTTTGCTTTTTTTGCATGCAAGCATGATAAAATGTCCCTTCATGTTCACATTTCCAACATACATTTGGAATGCCTTTATACATTCTAGATAATTTCTCTGGTGGCATATTCCAACAATACATCACCTTATAAAAATTCTCTTTAAGATCATAGCTTAATGTAAACTTCAACCCTTTTGACCACATATTTTCCCATTGATCCATCTGTATAGTATAACCAAAATTCTTAGCCCTCTTTATCATACATGCTTTAACCTGTTCTTCTTCCATTTCAAATTCCAACAAAATTTTATATATTTTAGCAATTACATGTTCATCGATACACAATTGCACTTCAAATTCTGGCTTACTTTGCTCCTTACCATAAATCTTTTTATCCATTTTAAAACTTTCTGATAACAGTAAATGGGAAAACCATTGACAACTATATCCTTCTGCCATTAGTTGCTCTCTTGATTTAATTTTATATTCCCCTTGGTGATTCTCCAGTAATTCCTGGTACATTAACCATTTGTCTTTGTCTGATGTTTCTCTTCTATAAAGTACTTCTTGTGCTGAGATCCATAGAGGTGTTTTTGGGCACAGCGTTTGTTTATGTGTATTCCATATTCTCAATATGGAACATCTATATCCACAGTAACTTTATTATACCATAAATATCCATCCAAACTTCTAACTCTAAAAGTCTTTTGTTTCTCAGCAACACCCATTCTTTCATCCAAACCAAACAACAAGCTGCAAAATACAATTTCAAATCTGATAAACCCAATCCTCCTCTTTCCTTTGCATCTTGTAACACTTTGTATTTAACTTGTGTTTTTTTTTCCTTGCCATACAAATGTACATAGAAACTTGTTTTAATCTTTAAGTGGCTGGAGAATAGAAAGAATTTGACTATGCTGTAAAATCCTAGGGAAACCCCAAGCCCCATCCAGTAAACTAATCTGATAAAGTATTCTGAAAGATTCATATTCCTGATAAGTCTAGTTGGTAGGCAAATAACATTATAACTTTATTGTTAGATTTTTAATATTTGGTCAACTCAAGGTGGCAAACATACTTAATACTCCTGCCTCCTATTTTCCCCAGAACAACAAGCCTGTGAGGTGGGTTGGGCTGAGAGAGAGTGACTTGCTTGAAGTCCCCCAGCTGGCTTTCAACTCACAATTTCCTGGTATTTAGGCCAACACCTTAACCGCTACACCAAACTGGCTCTATAAGTTGCTGTATTTTCAGAAGTATTTCTTGCCAAACCTGGGTAGTGGTCCTAGCCTCTTGCCAGAATGATAGGGCATACATACTTGTATGAATATTAGACAGATTTGAATAGAACTTGGCAAAAGGGGGTGGGGGCATCTTTAGCTAGAAGTGAAACAACTGGATTGTTCCTTTGAGCATTCAGATTTTCTATTTTTAATAATTTTGTGTGGCAGCTGCTATCTAACAAATGCAAAATACCAGCAGCATAATGTACTCATGTTAAAAGACCCACCAGGTGTTTTTTTTGGACACAGTTTAAGGTGTTAATTTTAACTTTTAAAGCCCTACGTGGCATAAGACCTTGCCGACCGATCCATTTATTTTGCTGTGAAATGGTCCTGACATCCAGGTCAGCAAGAGAACCCCTTTTAAAAATGCCCTCACTCTCTAAGATCCATTTTTTGACACATTATGTCTTGTTCTGTGTTGTTCTATATTTTCAGTGTTTATGTTTAATTTTGTATTGTTGTTAGCTATTGAGTGCTTATGGACAGATAGTTTAGATATAAATCAAAACAATACCAATTACCCATTTGCCACAGACAGGAATGTACTAATACAGTTCAAAAGTATGTGCTACAAACAGATATAAGGCACAAAAGCATGTAAAATTAAAAACACAGAGAACAGTCAACTATAGCAAAAATGCAACAGTAGAAAAATAATCTCAGGTCATTAAAAAAGAAGAGGTCAGCAAGAAAGTCCTAACAATAGGGATGGAAAAGAAATGTGTTTGGGATTAATTTTACACACCAGTAAGCAGTCCTGAAATTTACATGCAAATCAGAACACCCATGCATGCTAAATGCTGAAATGTGAGTTTTTCAGAATTTGGCAATGCAATTTGCAATTCTCAAAATGTATGCAAAAAAATCTGAATATTGAGGACGTATAGACAAAACAGCAAATATTAGGGTAGCAAAGCATTTTATATTAAGGGAAAAACATAAAGCACTTTATATTAGGAGAAAACTATTTTCATATGAATTTCAATTTTTTTTCTTGTCCAGTTTGCTAACTGATGCAAAAACAGGGGAGAAAACTGGATTGGCCAATTCAGCCATCTGGGCTGAACACAGACAGTGTCGCAACAGAGAAAGCCCTGTACAGGCCATTGAATAAAGCTGACACAGATGCCTTTAATAAGTATTAAGATGTATCATGTGCCATTCTGGCCTATTGGTGCTGCTTGGCTAATACAACTGGTCTCTCTGTAGTTCCCTCTGTTGATGTGAGCCTGATAGTAGAAGAGAAGCTGAATCCCTCTCTCTCTTCCCTCCCTTTGTTGCAAACTGGTCCCAGCTTAGCTTCTATACTGATTAGAGTGTTCCTTCTCTGCTCAAGGTTCACACATCTTTTTCTGCTGTACAGTGGCATCTCTCTAAAACTTTCACGATGTCTGTTTAGTACATGCATTGCTGCTATCTCCATGGCAATACAGGGTGTTCAGGAGATATGGGCATCAGCTGGCCATATTGTTGTAATCATGGGAAGCACCTAAGGGTTTTCATAAGGCAAAGAATTATTTTCTAAGGGGTGAAAACATGTGAGACTGGATGAAACTAATTAATTTGTTTGGTAGGACGTAAAGCTGAAAGAAATGGAATTTTAGAGACTTTGTGTAAGATGTTAATACCAAACGTATTTGCTGTTAGTGGGATTTCATTTTTATAATGCAAAGAGTGAATGCCCTCAAGTTTGTACTGTGTAGCCTAAAGCTACCCATTTACTAGAAAATAAATATTTTTATATTTTTCTCCTAAAGCAGGAGACTTGGTATGCTGCTTCAAATACATACATGTAGTCAGATACCACATGATGAGTTCAAACATCAGATTGGTTTGTGCTCCAGGGAATTCTGTAACCTTGTGGGATCTGGAAAGTTAGAGTTGTACATACATCTCAAGGCACACTGATGTTTCTTAATAAAGAGGCCTTCCTGTCACAAGTCTTTACCATACATATTTAAATGGAATCAGAACATTTTCAAGTTGTCTTCACCTTTTTCAGATCTGTGCTGACATTCATTGTGCTATTATCATCTTCATGTCTATAATTTTGTGTGTATCTAATGTTAGTAGGGAATGCCAATTAGTCAGAATTTGCTTTTGCTGCATCCAGGCCATTCAGTAGCTAAGCGTCCTTTGTACCTACCTGCCTATTTCACCACCCCTTGCATGTCAGTAGCAAGCATATTTTCACTCCTCCTCGAAGTGGGAGAATTGTGGTGAGAAAGCTCTCTCATGAAACAAATTGCCCTCTTTGGCTGCAAAAGTGTGAGTGAGGTTCCTAGTGTTAGAATAGTGCTATTAATTTTCAGATTTCAGTGGGGTGGGTGGGTGAGATTCTCTTTTTTAGGGAAAGTGATGAGAGGAAAAATGAGGCACTGTGTTGTTAGATACATTAGATATGAAAGGCTTGTATGCTGTAAAACCTTTCAATGGATGGTGCACTGTGTCTGTAAACTAAAAAAGTATCTAAAGTAAGAGAACTGTAGGGTTTGTTGGGTGAATTATTTTATATCTAATAGAGATTTGACTATGAAGGGCACCATTCTGTATAATTCTATTGTTCTTCAATAGGCTCAGTCTCTAGAAGCAGCAGGAAGGAGAAAGGAAATAGTAGAATGGGTTGGATCACTTTATTCTGCCTGCGTAAAGTACTATTCCTGAATGATTTAAACAGAGGATGGGTTTAAACATTAAACAAAGCCATAATGTGGCTTGTTCAGCTTCATTTACTTATTTGATTTATTTGTTTGATGTATATGCACCTTTCTTTTCAAAAGGTTTTGGCTTAATATGTTCTGTGAACCAAGCCAATAGAGTTTGTAAATTATAGCTTATAGCTCAGTGCAACATGTCAATCTGGTCATAAAGTATGCCCGTGAAAATAGGAAATTAAGATCTGAGGGACAAAGATTCCTTCTCTACCTTTTGCTGTGCTGATTTTCTTTTGCCAGATAGCTAAAAAAAATGCAGGGATCACTTACATCTAAAAATCAGAAATTATATAGCCTAATGTGATGATCTCCATTTATTGAATTAGAGAAGAAGCTACCCATAATAACTGAGTCTTCCAATGTTGGATACCTGTCAAATTGCACACCTTAGCAAATGGTCCCCAGACCCTCTTAGCCTTATTCTTTTTCCTTCTTTTGCTATTGTTTCCAGGTGCTATTGTTATCAGCATTATCACTTGGACACACTGGGAGAATCTTGTCCAACCTGGATCCAGAAATATCTATCACAATTTAGATATTCTAGCCCTCTTAACAAATAAAACAATCAGGGTGAAATCTGAGAAAGCTACTTCCCTTTTGAAAGTTAATTAAGACCTCTGAAGTCTCTCAGATGAAAAGAAAAAAGTTCATGGATCAGTCCAACAATAATAGACTATTCACCCTCTCTCATTAGTTTAGGAGGAAGGAGATGAAACTCGTGCTTTTCATGAGCAATGATGAATAAATAATGTCAACAGGAAATGCTGGTAATTTATTGGCACCACAACCAGGAGATCATAGGGCTTTGGACTAGATTGGAAAATAAATGAGTAAAAATCCTGAAAGAAGACAGCAAACCACTACCATATTATTGCCAAGAGGGCAGCATGGACCTGTCCTTGTAGTCACTTGGAGTCAACTCAAAGTACATTTTATTTTTCTGACTGGTACTGTAAAATCTGGTCATTTCCCATATGGGTATCTGATTTGGAAGGTTTAAGACAAATATAAGCTGTGTTGGACTGCATTGTTACAGTATCTATTGGTTGTCCTTAGATGGCTCAAGGTGACCTTGATGAGGCCCATCAAATATTAGTGATACATGATTCTTTTAAGAAGTATCTGTTTTGGCTCTAAACAACACATGATGTCCAATCTTGGGATCCTCCTGGACTCACGGCTCCTGCTCATGGAACAGGTGGCAACTGTGGCTAGGAGGGCCTTGCACAGCTTCGTGTTGCATGTCAGTTGTGCCCATTCCTGGACCAGGAGGCCCTGCTCATGGTCACTCATGCCCTAGTGATCTCCCAACTAGAATACTGGAATACACTCTACATGGGGCTACCCTTGAAGAGCATTCAGAAGCTTCAGCTGTTGCACAAAGCAGTGGTACATGTAGTTAATGTTGCCTGTTCTTTGGCACATGCGACACCACTGGTCCATGACCTGCACTGGCTACCAATATGCTTCTGGGTGAAATTCAAGGTGCTTGTAGTTACCTGTAAAACCCTTCATGGCTTGGGGCTGGGTTACTTAGGGGACTGTCTCTCCCCAGTTTTCTCTATCTGTTCCATCTGGTCCAGCAGGAGGGACATGCTCTGGGTCTTGTCTGTTAGGGAGTGTCAGCTGGTGGGGCCCAGAAGGAAAGCCTTTCCTATCATGGCACCTGCCCTCTGGAATATCATCCCTCCAGAGATCAGACTGGCCCCGACTCTGCTGGCCTTTCATAAGACCTTGAAGACTTGGTTCTGTGCTCGAGCCTGGGGCCCTTGGTGTGTGATGGAGCCCGTTTCCTAGTTGTGTTGATTGATGTTTTTATAATTTTTCTCAGCTGCTGTGTGCATTTGTATATGTTTTTATTATTTTTAATATGGTTGGAATATTGTTAGAATATTTAATATCATTAGAGACATGTATTTGAGATGGGTGGCCATATAAATCTAATAAATAAATAAATAAATATTTTAAAATTTATCTGTGCCCATAATGATATTTGCTTTACCTATTCAATACCCAGGATTTGTGCTTCTCCATAATTTTTTTATATTAATATTGCTACCAAATTCAGCATTTTACTACTGATATATCTACCTCAATCCTTTATACTAAGGGGAACTAGAACTGACACTCACTGCATCATCCCTTTACCATAAGAATCTGACCGAAGTTAGATTTTGGTATAGTACTAAACTGTAATGTGCTATATATGAGGCCTATAAACCTGGTTTGATACCCGGGGCAATGTGTGAATCCAACAGATATTGCATAACTAAACTTAGACTGAAGAATCTTTTCCTTAGGCTTTTCTTGCTATATGTATTTGCATGTTGACAAGTATATAGCAAAGTGTATCCTGTATTTGACATTTGTATTAAAATGAATAAGATTACAGGAAAAGAGAGAGAAGAACAAACAGGCTGGTACCTGGGTGAAGCCTGCAGATGTGGTGATTGCAGGGACGCATGTGAATATGGCATGTTTACAAACATGTCTATATATGAAGTTGTAGAGGAGGGAGCACAGCTCTGGTAGGAAATAAGCATCATAATTTTTTCCTGAAGACAGTAACATGGAATGAAAGAAACATGTACAGGCTTCACTTTGTTCCTGACAGCTATTGTCTGGGTCTAGAAGAGTGAGCTCTCAGGAAAAAAAACTATGTAAATGAGAGAAGGTATAACAGAATAAATAGCCTCAGGCAGCTGCCAGAATTGATATTTTGGAGATTTTCATATCTCTAGACAAATGAAAATTTAGAATGAGCCAAAAATAAACAGGTATAAAACTGAATCTCCTAAAGGAAATAGTCATTATAACTTTTGGAATAAACAGAATCAGTGATAGTTAAGGAACAGGGAGGAGGAATGCTGTATTAGTCTCTGGTGACTCAAAATCTACCTTTTTGAACTAACAAATTTTATTAAAAGACATAAGCTTTTGGCTTCCTGAAGACATCTCTGCGAATGAGCAGAGATGATGACTGCTGTGAAGAATGAAAAACCAACAAATAGACCAGTCCTTCAAATCTCTCCAGAGAAGAAGAGATTGGGAGATCACCCATGAGTGCTCTGAATGGCAGCTCCTCGCAGAGAGACCATAAAACAGCAGTCTCCCATGGGTTTGAGTGCTAGGAGCCAAGGAAGATGACATCTTTCCTCTTAGCAGCAGTGGGGCCTTTCATAAGGACTCTAAACTAGCTGAACTCACTTTCTAATCACATTAAAATGTGTAAGCCAGCTATAACTTCTTCTTAAAGTGTTTTTTGAAACATGGGCTTAAATATTAATAACTAATATCTCAGAAAGGATACAAATTTCAATGGATAAACTTTTAGAAGATGATCAGAAAAACTTTTTAAAACTTTTACCTGACATAGATATTATAGAGTTTGAAGCCATGGAAGACAACAAAATTTAGATTAACAAAATGAGAATACAAAAGACAGATCAAGACAAGGATCTGGACATGGAACAAGAAATTCTGGATAACACCTCTTTATGGGAAGAAAAGGATCTGGACCTGGAGCACTGCAACAAGGAATCTTGGATGATGCCTCTTTATGGGATTTACAAAGTAGGCTAGTGAAAGCTTTGAAGACTCCTTTTAAATGCCAAAGAGTGATGAAAGACCAAATCTTGAGATGCCACAGGAATGACTTAAAGGTCAAGATAGTGCAGAGCAAAAAGAAGGAATATAAAGTTGGACTATTTGACTTGGGATAAACTATTTGTTTGATATTTCTGGTAACCATTTAAAATTTTTAAATTTAACTTATTACAAAGACTGGCTAAACAGGAACCAGCATAGTTGATGTTCTGATGTTTAGGTTGTCATACAATCCACTTGCCCAAGATAGATATGTGGTTTAAACCAGTGACTCAAAAGATTAGTCAGATTGGCATTGATCCTGATTTTTTATTTTCCAGAGGTATGTCATCAGAATTTCATTGTATCAAACAAAGACTATGGGATAATTCAGTACAGAAATTAATGGCTAAAGCCAAAGTTTTGCGTTCACCTGTAGCCTTTGGAATTAACTACAGATATACTTTGCAACTCCCTAAATATCTGAATAGCTTATATTTAAGTAAATACAAAATAGCCTTTTCAAAAGCCAGATTAAATATGCTGCCATCAAATACGCTATATGGTAGATTTCAAAAAATTCCCATCTCTCAAAGATTCTGTCCCTGTAAAGGTACTGATCTTGAAATGGTGGATCACATTTTACTGTATTGTGAATTTTATGAGAGTCTTCAGCAGGAAATTATCTGGCCTATTTTAAAAGCCAAAACAGGAAGAGAGACTTCTGAGTATGTAAAACTTTTACTCACAGATGAAAATCCTAAAATTACAGTGACAACAGCCAGATTTTTAACTATGCCTATAAAAATAAGGTTTTTAGTAACAAATCAATGAGTTCGGATTTTAAGTGTTCTATGTAATATTTATTAAATATTTTATTTGTTAAACTATTTTGTCTAATGCTAAGTTCAGATTATATTTGTAACTTTGTTTTGGGCCTTTTGGCCGTAAATAAAATTGATTGACTGACTGATTGATTGATTGATGAATGGTAACTCCTAATGGACTTTTTGCTGAAATAGGATTGAAAAGATGATCTTTTATGGATTGCATATAGATAAAAGTTTGGTTATGGGGAGAAGAGTTTTTTTATTTGTCAATTTAAAAGTGGGTGAAAAGTTAGTATAATAGCTTATGCTCCGTGTGATGAAGGTTGGAAGCCACTTTATTATTGTCTTTGTTGCCTTTTTCTTTTTCTTTTTCTTATCTTCTTTTTTCTTTTTCTTTTTTCTGCACCCTCTGAACTTTTCTTTTTCTTTTTTTTCTAGTTTAGTTTGTATTAGTTTCTACTATGTTTATTAAGAACTTCAATAAAATTATTAGCAAGAGGCGTAAGCTTTTCTGAATTGCATCGCATTTTATCAGACACAGAGTGCTAGACTGATGTAGGATTTAAACTGAGGTGAGGCACTGGTGAGATGGGAGAAGAAGACAGGTTGGTTATGTAGATGCAGATTACATGTTACACAGATTACAAGTACCTTGTCTTTCTCTCTCTCTCTCTCTCTCTCTCTCTCTCTCTCTCTCCTTCCTTCCTTCCTTTTATTTATTTATATATATATATTTATATATATATATATATATATATATATATACATACACACACACACACACACACACACACATACATACATACACACACACACATATATATATATATGTAGAGAGAGAGAGAGAGAGAGAGAGTTTTCATATAATAAGAGACAAATAAAATAAAGAAAAAAAGAAAGAAAAACAAAAGTATAAGAAATGAAAAAGAAAACTAAAGTTAGGAAATATATAAATGACATCTGACCTTCTTTTCAACAGATAATTACAATCTTATTGTCCTTCCTCCCTCTTAAATATTTTGCAAGTCCTCTCACCCCCTCACTTAATCCACATCTTTCTTAATCTTCAAATCCATAAATCATCAATTCATTGTTTCTTCTTTCAGCAAAAAGTCCATATAAGGCTTCCAGTCTTTCAATACAAGTACCTTATCAATAAACAATTGTAATATGTTAAAACCCATTGTGATTGTTAAGACTGTCTGAGGTTGCCTGCAACCTATTGATGTATATAAATTCAGCAATTTCTTGCTCAATGTTGCTGTTAAAGTCCTGTTTTTCTAAAACATTCACCCTGAGGTCTGCCATAAAATGTCCTGGGAGGTTAAAATGGTCTAATAGCACTTTGCCTTTGTTTTTAGTCCTGATGTTGAAGTTGTGTCTGTTAATTCTTTTGCACAAAGATTGTTCTGTTTGTCTCTAATAGAACCCATAGAAAGCAAAGCAGTCCAATCATGCAAGAGTTCCAACATGGGCACAGGGGTGGACTAAGGCTACCTTCTTCTCTCATGAGCACAGGAGGGGCATAATGGTATATTTGTAACTTATGTATCAATGTGTGCAGTGTTGGCTTTTAGGAGATTAGTTTTTAGCAGGGACATATCCAGACTAAAAGTTTCAGTTAAAGGCAATTTAGCTAAAAGCAGCCTATTTTGACTTTGACCAAATCAGTGGCTTCATGTTTTATGCTCCAGACTAATGGAAAATCCATGTCTTCCACTGATCAGTGTAGGTGAAAAAGAGAATCAATGGTAACTTTTTTGTATGTATTTCAGCTGAATGGGATGAGATTGGTTGGAAAAAAGAATTCTGAGAGGTGGCATCTGCTCTTTCTCTTGGGATAAACTCTACAAAATTTCAGACAGATTTAAGGATCTTTTCCCCTCTATAAAATAGGCTCTCTTTCCCAGTGAGCTTGTTTGAGCAGAGCCCTGTAACTGGAAGATTCTGATGAACCCTGTGATGAAAATGCATCAGTTACTTGGCACATATTCCTCTTTCTCCTCCTTCTTACCATCATGGTGCTTTACAGATAATTGGAATATAAAGATCTGTGGCTTTTTGCCAATTCAAGACCTAATTTCGGAAGTGCACAAGAATACTGAATAATTCATGAATCTTAAATTCAGGTTGGATTGCTTGGTAGAGATCCTACTTAACTTTGTATGTTCAGTCTGAAGCTGCTCTTTTCAAGCTGTTATTCCAGATTCTGCCAAATCTGATCTACATCTTTAATTTTTAGCCAAGAATTCTCCCTAATGTGTTAAATTTCAGTGTGCAAGGATATTTTTTATGTGGAAATACTGATATACGTCTTAATACATATGTTTTGAGATGTGAGTTTCCCTCAGTGTTAGAATAGGCTTGAATGTGAACTCAAGCATAGCCTTAAAAAATGTTCTATGTGATCAACTTCTGTCTCCTTGGCTTTAGCTTTATAAACATTGCTTGGCATGTGACAGGTTTCCAGATTTCCTAGTAATAGGAAAAGACATTTCACTTTTATCAACCATTCGCCCCTGTAGTTCCTTGAGCATTGGGAATAGATCCAAATATTATTGAATAATGGGTTCCAGAAGGTATTCCCAGATCATGGATTGCTGCCTACAGAGCAGACAAATTAGAAGACTGTTCTGGATACTCTCTCATGTGCTAAATTTTGCTAGACTAGTTCCAAACTATTTTCTTATATCCTAGGCCTGTTACTGCCATCTTGTGGTTATATGTAGGATATACTAGTTTGGTTGGCAATAGACAATCCAGAAAAGGGTTGAAAAAGGAGACTGGAATTGGCAAGTTTGTGTATAAAGTACACATTCAGCTCTGTCAGATCCCTTATTAATTGCTTTCCCATCTACCGATTTGTCAAAGAAAGAATGACTGTGAGGGGCCTCTTAACCCCTTTCTCTATAAATGCTTTCCATATGAGTCTCTGCAGTGGAAACATCATATTACTATACCATTTTTGTATTGTATTGCAACCCTTTTACTGTAAGAAGGATATGTAAGCCATTCAGAGTGCTGCTGGATTGGACTGGGATGCAAGCTGCAGTCAGCAAGCAAATAAATAAATAACCATTGCAAATGTTCCTCAAGTCTCTGAAATTTTAGTGACATTGATGAATGTTGAATCACAACTGACTTAGTGGTTTCTTTGAATCTTCTACACCATTATTAATTTGTCAGAGTGGTTTTCTTCCCAAAATATTTTATGCATTCTCAAAGTTGCCAAGTAGGTATCTTGAAATATATTTATTCCATTCCATTTATTTTTATCTCATTTTCCTCCAGGGAGCCCAGAACATAGATTCCAAGCTGCATCCCTTACACCAGCCTAGCAAGTGACAAATATTATAAAAATGGTTGATTTCTGCTATATTGACACATATCATGCTGGCTTTTTCCTCTCCATCTATTATTTTGTTCTCATACAGAGTCTTTCAACCTGCCTATAATTCTATATCTCTCACAGTAAGCATTATGCTAGATGATTTTAGATGAATATTCTCTTCCAATCTCATTAGAAGTTCTCTCAGAAGTCTTTGGTTAGAGTTGGAGGCTGGTCTACCCAGAGGAAAATATGGGAGTTTATAAATTCAGCTCTCATTTATTCTTAAAATTAGATATGGTTCACCTCTAGACCAGTCCAGCCTATGGTAAATGGAGTCTTCTTGATGGGGATGGAAACTAATCACAGAATGCTCTGTTATGTCACTTTTTTGTACAATTACAATTTATAAAAATCTATAAATGTAAATAATACCAGTTTTAATGGACTTTAACCACACATTCCCATAAATGGTGAAGTATCTGTAGAGACATCTAACCTAACAGTTACAAATTATTATGTTATGTTGTAAACTACAAATAAAAGTGTAATTGAACATCCCTGTCAGGAAGTCTCATAATTTTCTGATTTATCTGATATCTCTGTGGGTCTCAGGGGTTTTATTGGTGATACAAATTTTGTTTGGTACTGAGGCTTTCCTTTGCAGCATACTAACTTCCCATTCATTATTTAATTTTAAAAAATGAATTAGGTTAGGCAGGAACCTTGGGAAGTGCCAAGGAATGTTTCAGTACACGCACTGTTGCCCATTGATACCAGGATGTTCAACCAGAATATAATCTATCCAGTGCACATTTTCAAAGCTGTACAGTTCAGTTATTCTTGATTTGTCTTCTAAGCAACATACATCATTAATAAATCTGCCCGCTACTGGAAATATCTGTTTAGCTATTTACAGACTACTGAGTGCTGCCCTTTAAGCCATAGATAATAAGAGATTGCATACATAGGTCCTTCCCCTATGAAGCAGCCTTTGCAGCCTTGAGTCATCTAAGTAGGGCCTTTCTGAATCCTAGCTAATGGCATATAAACACAGCAACACATAGATATATACACAAACACTGATAAATACACCCACTCACCCTCCTAATAAGCCAGTACAGGACAAGTAAACAGAGACTTTGTTTAATTCTGATTTCCTCAAACAGTGAGCTATTTTGTATTGACTATCCACAGGAATCTTTGCAGGGAAACTACTGTTTTGGGTGCTGCCTACCTTCTGTTCATTTTCTGCAGCCCCACACACAGACAAGCACTGTCTACCAACAAACCATGCCACAGTCTCAACAGTTCTGAAGCATGCAGCTCTTCCTCATGAGAACCAAAGGCCTCCTTAACACCAGTAGATCCACATTCAAAATACATATACAGAGTGAGGGAATTTTTGGTTTGGAGGGAATTACATGGGACCCCTGTAATTTTTGGTTTGGAGGGAATTACATCTCTACATTTTAAATCCAACTTCAAGCCATTTATTGGTAATGAGTCCTAGTGTGAGGATAAAACAGTTGTTTAAAACTATGGTTCTCTAGCTGTTTGTTAAAAGTTGCTATGTAAGATGTGTGATCCTTCCTGAGTTCCACACTTCACTTTTTGGTTGAAGCAGCTCCTATTTTTAATTAGGACTTTTTAGTTTTGCTGGCCTATCCTGATGATTCTTGGGAAGATCAGATTGTTTCTTACTTTGAGACACTGACTTCATTTTCCTGTAGATCTCATTTTGCAATCAGATCTCAGTTATGCACACCAGATCAGCTGTCTCATTCACAATCAAGTTGTGAGGAAGTCTTAATTACAAACCAGCCTGGCATTCACTAACAGCAGCTGGAACTCAGGGCCACAAAGAATTCGATAACCTAGTATTGGGGCAAATCTTGAGGGTGGATATTCCTAGAGTAGCTACGTACAAAACTATAAGCAGTCCATAAGGATCTTCAATATCCTTTCCATATTCCATTTTCATGCAAATCAATATCCCTAGAAGAAATGAAGCAGCACTTATATTAAACTACTCATTCTTACATCTATGTCAGCTTAAGAAAAGAGGGAAATAAAATAAATGTGCAGGTATTAAGTGAGGCTTTAGATAAACCAAATTCCCTTTTCCTGTTACTGATTTGCTTTTACAAAACTAGAACAGACTGCTCAGCCTTCTCTGATGGTATTAACTGTTCTTTAAAGATGAAAGTAAAGCCTAGTTTTGCTTTATCATGAACTGGTTATTATCTTGGACTCACTGGTTTCTCTTGGAGTATGATCTGACTCTTTTTAGGACAAAATCAGATATCAGATTGTCAAAGATTATGCAACATAAATGATCTGTTTGGTTTCCCTTGCAACTGTCCTCAATAAAGAGAATATGGATAATCTGTCCACTACCAAAGAACTGGCATTGGAACATTGCTAGATTGTGGATTTTTGAACAATAGCCAATTAATGCCCATAAGTGCTGAACTGTTTTTTACTTTAAAAAAAGAAGTTGCATGTTGATTTCATTTACACAGCTGAATGAGGCCCAACATAGGACTTTTCTTCATGGCTGAGTAAAGATGCATTCCTCCAGTACTTGTGTTGGCAGGAAAATATGCCAGTATAATTTGCTCTGCCCTGACCACCAAGGTCTCATCTACCTCAGTAATGATGCTTGTGAGTTACTTGGTCCTTTCAGCTTTATTGTGGGAAGATTTAAGGGCAGCAATTGCAGTAGTCTCTTGCCTTTGTCTCCCTCCCACTCACTGCCACCAGCTGTTGGGAAAAAAGCCACCAATTGCTTTCATTAATGCAAGGCAGAGCAGGCTTGGGTGAATGTAGGCAAGTGCATCAAACAGAGGCTTCGTCCACCTTGCAAGTTGTCTTGTCACTGGTGTGGAGATGCTCTGTGCTGGTATCTTGTCACCTGGGATGTTTCTGAATATGTGTCTAAAAACCAGAAAACCTCTGTCCAAAAAATAGCCAAGCTGGCAAGTTGGAAGTGTGGGTGGAGGATGGACCAGGATGAAATGAGAGGTACCTTATTGGGCTGGAAGGGGAAGCTAAAATTATTGTAAATATAAGTCCAATATGAAATTTCACTCCAGCTCCCAAATATCTAAAATCATTAAGTGCTGCCAAAGGATGCCAGTGTTGGCAGTTCATGGCTATAGTCCACAGCACCTGGAAGTATCTTGTGGAGTATGCAAAATGGAACTGCCTCCATCCAAAATAATAAAAAGAGTAGTAAGCATGGCCAGGCAAAAGTCCTGTTGGCAGCAGCAAGAGAAAACCTTGAACTCATTCATTTGAGACAGAATCAGCAGTACATCTCTTTCCCAGTAGAAATGTCTGGCAATCTTTTTTAAAAAGACATAACTACTGGTCTTTTGAACATTTGTTTAATAACTAGTCTAATGGTCTTCCAGAATACTAGTAAATCAGTATATATAGAGTCTGTGTAATACTTGAACAATGTTTTGTGAAGTGTGGGCCAGGCATTATGAAGGCACCAGGTGTTCAGTTTCTCCTGCAGCCCAAGGCGAAAAGGCCATGGAGGGTAGAGTCCAGTAACCGGGGGAGAGGGACATGCCCTCAGCACCCCAGTGGAGCCTAGCAGTTGCCAGATTGTGAATGAGGAATTATACAATGTTTGTATGCCAAGACCTGGGTTGGAAAAAGATGTAAAATACTACTTTAAACTTGAAATAACTAAAGACAAATATAGGCTGCCTCCATCCATAATGGGCTGGGGATGAGAGAAAGGTTACATCATGAGGACATGTCCTCTAATTAGTGAAAGGGGCATCTTTGTGCCATAATTAGTGTGAGGTGAGGTTAAGCCTATAGTCAAAACCCACTTGTAATAGGAAAGTTATGAATATGCATTATTTATAAAAAGAGTTGCTTACAAGAAGCAGAATTTCTCAATATATGCATGCTATACATGCAGAATTTATTCATTTATTATATTTCTATATAGTACCACTGAAAAGGAATAGAAGTGTTGGGAAGCTTAAAATAGATTAAAATAACATGAAGATTGCCACTTGATGCTAGAGGCCTTTCTGTTCCTGCCTTGATTAGTTGACTTCCATGTGAATGAATAAACAATGGATTTGGTGGTTGAACAAGAAGCAAGTGAAGAATAGCAGGGGGTCCTTTTCATAAAGCTGAAGGAAATGTATGTTTACAAGTTTGTTCATATGGTGATGACAACCATGATGTACTTGTAACACTACAATTCTTACAGGAGTAATTACTCTTCTGTGCTCTTTAATTTACATATAACTAAATGCTATCCTTTAGTTATTACTTCCTTCAACTGTGTGCTTTTCACCAGTTTGAATATTAAGAGGATCTTTGTTGTTTGGGATATTTTAGGGAAATACAGTTGCCCTGCAGTAGTTCAAATAACTCAGCATCTGCAATCTGTAAAATACCAATTTCTGTATCACACACTTTAGAGGGTACTCAATTTGGGGATTTGGTATTCATAAAATATGGAACTTACCTGAGATCTCATTCCCATACCACCTATTGCATATGGTGTATATGTAATTTTATCAGTATGTTCTCTGCAGTTCAGATGCACATATCAGGAGCTAAAATGAAGGCAAGAAGTCTACATCTTTCAATGGGCATAACTTCAGCTTCCCTATTTATGGTCCCGATATACTGTCATTTCTTCCTGCTAAGCCACTGTGTCTATTTTTGCTTTCAGGGTGCTATGTTAAACATTAGAAAGTTTTAAGAGGTAGTGGAACCTCAAATTACGAACGCCCCTCCTTACGAAAATTTCGCGATACGACCAGCTCCAGCCGCAAAAATTTGCCTCGCCGTGCGACCTCCACCTCGCGATATGAACCGGATCCGCGGCCATTTGCCCTGCTGCCACGTGGTCGCGGCTTCCTGTGGGTGAGATCGCGGCAGCAAGGAAGCTTGCTTCATGAGGCAAATTTCCCCATAAGGTTCAATGTGTCAGCCGGCTTGCATGGCTAGGAAATTCCCCAGGCGTGCTTTAGTCAATTTCACCGCTCGAGCCCTAGCGCAGAAAGAGGAAGTGCTAATGAAATCTGAGCACGGGGGGGGGGGGAGGCTTTTGTCACGCGCGCACAGCCGGGAGCGGGAGCTTCCCCCCCCTTCCTCAAATCTTTCCTTTGTCCATAGCTCTTGGTGTGGTGCGCGCGGCAAAAGCCCAGTGAAATCAATCAGCGTGTGGGGGGGGGGGAGGCTTTTGTAGCGCGCACAGCCGGGAGCGGGAACTTCCCCCCCCACTGATTCCTCTTAATTCCACTCTTTCCTTTGACAAAAGCGCAGTGAAAGCAATCAAATCAGCGCGAGGTGGGGGTGGGGGAAAGGCCTTTGTCGCGCGCACACAGCCGGGAGCGGGAGCTTTCTCCCCCCCACTGATTCCTCTTAATTCCACTCTTTCCTTTGACAAAAGCGCAGTGAAAGCAATCAAATCAGCCCTAGCGCAGAAAGAGGAAGTGCTAATGAAATCTGAGCGTGAGGACAAAAGCCCAAGGAAAGCAATGACTACGCCAAGGGCTATGGACAAAGAAAAGAGCTGGGAATTGAAGAGCAATCCGTGCATGCGCGCGCGGGAAAGCTCCCACTCCCAGCTGTGTGCAGGACAAAAGCCCAAGGAAAGCAATGACTACGCCAAGGGCTATGGACAAAGGAAAGAGCGGAATTAAGAGGAATCAGTGGGGGGGGGAAAAAGCTCCTGCTCCCGGCTGTGCACGCGCGACAAAGGCCTTTCCCCCACCCCCCACCCCCCGTGCTGATTTGATTGCTTTCACTGCGCTTTTGTCAAAGGAAAGAGCGGAATTAAGAGGAATCAGTGGGGGGGGGGGAAGCTCCCGCTCCCGGCTGTGCACGCGCGACAAAGGCCTTTCCCCCACCCCCCCACCCCCACGCTGATTTGATTGCTTTCACTGCGCTTTTGTCAAAGGAAAGAGCGGAATTAAGAGTAATCAGTAAGGGGGGGGTGCGCGCTGATTGATTTCACTGGGCTTTTGCCGCGCGCACCACGCCAAGGGCTATGGACAAAGGAAAGATTTGAGGAAGGGGGGGGAAGCTCATGTTGCCGGCTGTGCGCGCGCACGACAAAAGCCTCCCCCCCCCCCGCGTGCTCAGATTTCATTAGCACTTCCTCTTTCTGTGCTAGGGCTCGAGCGGTGAAACTGACTAAAGCACGCCTGGGGAATTTCCTAGCCGTGCAAGCCGGCTGACACATTGAACCTTATGGGGAAATGTGCCTCGCGGAGCGACCAAATTCAGAGGGTGGATTAGCCGTATTTACATTGAACCTTATGGGGAAATTTGCCTTGCGGTGCGACCAAATTTGGAGGGCGGAACGGATTAACCGTATTTACATTGAACCCTATGGGAAAACGTGCTTCACGTTGCGACCAATTTGAGTTGCGATCAGAGTCACGGAATGGATTAAATTCGTAACTCGAGGTTCCACTGTATTATTCTTAAAGATTGTGAAAGCATCATCTCATGATTTCTAAGGCACATTGTCCATGTCTAAATTAAAGCCATGATTTTATATTGATTATATCAATTCTACTTTCATAGGTTCCAGTGCTGACAATGCTAACTGGGACTTCTGGAGGCATAGGGTATCACTTTGGAGAAAGCTTCCTTACAGGAAGTTCCTCTTACTGTGCTAGTGGTAATGATATTAGATACATGTTGCTACCTTACTGGACATGAGGAAATTTGGCTATATTTAATTATCTGTGCATTACAATTTTCTATGAATACATTTCCTTGGCTAGTCTGATGGAAATATGCTGGGAATATCATATGGATTTGTACATGGTGCTAGAAGTTGATTCTGCTGCCCTAATTTCTCCATTTCAGGCTGTGAAAAAATAGATTTTTTAAAATTACAGTTTTCATATTGCTAATTTGATACATTATCCCAACAAAACAAAACATTTCAGGCTGCAATTCTCAGAAGGCCAGAAGATATATTAGATCTCCTTCCATAAGAGTAAATGGAAAAGTCCACCCATAAAAGGTTCCTGTTTTGGTTTACATTCCTACCCACAGCAGAAACATCCCCATCAGTTTTATTTTAGTGTTGGAGTTTTAATGTCAACTTTCTGAGACCAGAAAAGAAGAACAGGAGGTATTCCAATACTACTCACTACTCAAAAGGATAAAAACTAAAACAGCTTCTCTCACCCCACCCCACTGGGAAACAGCAGGATATAGAAAGAGATGCTTGATGGCAGAGGATAGCAGAGTAGCTTTTGCCCCACAAAGCATTTATAGTGGTACCTCGGGTTACGAATGCCCCTCCTTACGAATTTTTCGAGATACAACCAGCTCTGGCCCCAAAAATTTACCTCGACATGCGAACTCCGCCTCGAGCTATGAACTGGATCCACGGCCATTTGCCCTGCTGCCACGTGGTTGCGGCTTCCTGTGGGCGAGATCGCGGTAGCAAGGAGACATTCGGTGAGGCTTGTGGTGTGTTTTGTGGCGTTTGGAAGGTTTTTGGTGTGCTTGTCAGCATGGCTCCAAAGAAAATGCAGAGCAGGCTTGGCAAGAATAAGGCTTTGAAGAAAACCATATGTATTTACATTGAACCTTATGGGGAAATTTGCTTAGTGGTGCGACGAAATTCGGAGGGTGGATTAGCCGTATTTACATTGAACCTTATGGGGAAATTTGCCTCGGGGCACGACCAAATTCGGAGGGCGGAACGGATTAACCGTATTTACATTGAACCTTATGGGAAAATTTACCTCGAGTTGCGACCAACTCGAGTTGCGATCAAAGTCACGGAACGGATTAAGTTCGTAACTCGAGGTACCACTGTATTTAAAAATCAAGGGGAAAGTAGAAAGCAGCCTGTCTTATCCTTCTTAAAAGTGGAAACAGCTCTTCCCAACAGCTTTCTCTTGGACCCACCACATAGCCATGGTGCTCACAGATCTCTACACTCTCTCTTTCCTTCTACACTTGTACATGCCAAGATGCAATCACTGTGTTTGTTGATATTTCCATGTACTTTGCTATAATCTACTCACAAACACAGCTGTCCTATCCTAATGACATAATCCATCTGGGCAGAAGAATATTTATTTCTATTACAATACATACATACAATGTACACACAAACATATTGTTCACCAGCAGCATGTCAATGCATCCTGCAAAGCCAAATTCTAGCCTCTGTCAAATTATTTGAAGTTTTATTCATTCATACTCATTGCCTACTTTTGTACCGCCCCACACATGCTAATACTCTCCCATCCTGTTTAATGTGTTACAAGAATTGCCCATCCATTCCTACCCTGAAGGATATTTGTTGACATGCAGTTGCCACTTTCATTTAAATCCCAAGATATCTATCTTGGGATTTAAATGAAAGTGGCAACTGCATGTTGAAGAAACACCCACCCTAATGGCCATGAATAAACCAAGAGAGAAAGAAAAACTGGTGATAAGTTGCCACAGAATCCCTCTTAGCCCAACTCACTTCACAGGGTGGTGGTTGTGGGGAAAATAGGAGGAGGAGGAAGGAGTATTAGGCATGTTTGCTGCCTTGAGTTATTTATAAAAATAATAAAGGCAGGATAAAAAAATCTAAAAAAAAAAAAAGGAAGAGGCTAATTTTAGGTTAACATCTCCCCTTGTTGCTCTCCCTGCATAAATTACTTTAAATATTCATTTGGGGTAAACTTTATAATAGTTTGGTTCTGGGGATGAATTCAAACAAACTCCCAACAGAGCTCCAGATATGTTAGTGTTCTTGAATGTGATTGTGCAAGGGTTCCGTGTTCTCACAGGAGACTTCAGAGATCTCATGACGTTAGTGATCTCATTCTAGGCTTGCTATTTAAAATAAATAAAGATTTGAAATTGATTTTGTGGGACTGCAGGCATGGTTTAAGGAAGGGATGGATATTTTGACATCTCAAAGCTGCAGTCTATTAAGTGAATGAACAGTAACAGGAAAAGAAACACAATTCCAATTCATGAGCCATTGTGTGCATGAAGACTGAAAGCAAAATAAAAACCTGTAATTTCACAGCCAGAAATCCAGTTTTGTCCTGTCCCCTAAAATGTAAAATTTATTGCTAATATATGGAAATGCTAAACTAAGCTGATTAAAGATTCTCTGGTAACATTGCCAAAAATATTTCTGGAACAGCTTTGATTTCCTCCTGATTCCCAGCTACAGGGCTTTTCCCCCCTTGAGCAAGGAAGCAATTGACTCTAGCCTTACACTCCCCCAGATCTTACAACCTGCAGCAGCAAGGAAGTTGATTTAAGTCAACAGTCAACAGTAAAACTACTGTTTTAGTAGTAGCAGTGTAGCAACCTGAGGTGAGAACTTGGTTGACACACATAGTACCTAGAAACCAAAAGGATTAGAGTCTACTTCCAACTGGATCTGCATACTTAAGATAATAAATCCCAGCTGTATATAAAAACACTACACTAAGCAAATAATCTACCTTCAGTAAGTTTTTACAGTAAAACAAAGAGATTGCTAATAGGTAGTAGCGATAACCATCTAGATTGGAGTGTGTTCAAGCAGACCATTTCTACTTCTAGCATGTTCTCAATCATATTCTTGGTATACCTTCTTTGACCGATGCTCTGGTGATAAGGCATCACTACCCAAGAGGCTTAAATACATTTTCGGTCGAAAGATGCCTATCCGTATTCTAGGTTCTGTGTAGGCTTCGTTATGGAGCAGAACAGCCATTTTTGCTGTCTTCCAGCAACTATCATCTAAGCCTTCTTTACCCCAATCCAACATTTATTTAAATATTTTTCATATTTATCCATTTGGATTGTACCATTGGCTCTAAATAACGAGGATGTTAATCCTTCATCAGGGCATTGAGAAATTCCTCTTTCTTCCTAGACCCTTTGGTCCCATAACTATATAGATGGGGAACGGTGCTCTGCTTCTCTTGACAGCCGGGCAGCTGAACTTCACATTCCTGCATGCCAAGTCAGACTGAAATTCCTTAGAGCAACAGCAGTTCATATCCCAAAGGAGTTTACCTGATGCTGAGAGAATCAGCTGCTGCCATTCATTCCATCTGAAGTCAGCTGGCTGCTTTCCAGGAGTTCCCGCTATGACTCCTGGTTTTTGCTTTTGTTTTTTTTAAATATTCTCTCCCTCCTTTATCACTTCTTTTCTTCCACAACTACTACCCCAGATTTTCTGACTAGGCCAACCACTGCTTTTAAAAGCCTTTCAAGTGTGGCATATGATTCTACCCCCATCCACACAGTTTGCAAGTAGGTATCTGTAGGCTGAGTGTTGGGTTTCAAATTTGATTGCCAGGAGGGTTGTCTCAGGCCAATTGAAGATAATGCAGAGCTAAACTGGGGTGGGGGATTAGCTAAGTAATAGTTAAATCCATTCTATAGATGCCTTTCTATGGATCAGGCTATTCTGTAACCTAATATAGTTACCACATAGCACTGGGCAGAAGTGTGGTACTGCTACCAGAATCATACTTGGACAGGAAAGACCATCAGGACTACAGCTGGCAAACGCTTGGACTGTATCCTGCAGTCTCCCTGTCTGCCTAGCTCTGAATGTGTGTGGTCTGTATGTCAAGCAGCAACATTGGTGCATACTGGAATGGGAACTAATTCATGGGTGATTCATAGAATATTTTATGAGTTGGTTACATAGCCTGCTGTGATGTGCAATCCACTTGAAATTTTTTCATGTATGTTCATAGGTACATCTGTGTATCAAATCCTGAATCTATTGCAAGAACATATAACTCAGGAGGTATTGTCTAATTTAAGGAACAAGGGGAAAATCTCTATTGCAAGGGGCCCATTACATCACTGAGTCCAAATACTGCTGTGTGGATATCCAGATCAGTGCATCTCAGACAGATGTCCATCTAGCTTCCACTTAAACATAACCAAGCTCATCATCTATTTGGGTAATTGGTTCCATTTTCAAACTGCTAGTTTTGTTAGGTAGGTTTTTCTAATATTAAGTCAGAATTTGTCCCTGTGCAGCTTAAATCTGGCATGAGAGAGACCAGGCCTTAAGCTTTTCTGTGTGACATCCCTTCAGATATTTGAAAAGTGTTGTCATATCTCCTCTCAGACATCTTCTCTCAGTGCCAAACATATTACTCCACAGTAGCTGAATTTATACCACACACTTCAGTGTGTTTTTGAATTAATCCATTTTCTGAAATTGCACAATGCTTCAAGGTATGAAACAACTAATTTGATCCAAGTTTACATAAAACATTAAAGTACCAACAATGTTCAAGTTAATCAAGCTTAGCACGTTGTACAAATTCAAGCATGGTTTTTAATTGCCCTAGTTAAGCATGTTGTACAAACCTAGCCCCTCAGTCCTCTGACAACTGCCTTCCCTCAGTTCTCTTCCATTACTGGAAAGGAGTTCAGCTGGGAGAAAACACTTCTGGAGTGAATGACAAAATGGAAACAATGATAGAAAATAAGGAAATTCCTGTACTTTCTTGTCATGTGCCCCTTTTGCTAAGAGACTTGAGTATCTGATTTCTATGTGATTGTGACATGTCTGCATTTGAACCACTTCCTCTGTATCTAATTTGGCTCTTGCAGAAGAGTTTTGAGCATGTTCCTGATTTTCTTAATTATATTTTCTCAAGGAATTCCATTTTGGGAGGTATGTCGACATCAATGTAACAATAGAGGATAACAAGCTATGGTAGTTTCTATGGAATGTGGTTCTAGCTCCATCAGTTGGATCTCAGGGCAGACTATTCAGAGTCTACAAGAGATCTGCTTCTGCTGCCTCAGTAGGAGGCCAGTAGTGGTGTGTAAGTTTGTTGTTTAAGAATTGAATTTGTTTGCAATGTAATTCAAAGGCAGATGCTTCAAGCCCCATATACTATAGAAGAGAATATAATGCAGTCACAGCATTAATGAATGCTTGATCTAGATTAAGCCTGTGGAACAGAAAGATTTTAAAAAGTGTAATAAACTGAGAGTGAGAAGAGATCTCTGTCTGTCTGTCTGTCTGTCTCTCTCTATATATATATCTTGAAAAACAGGGAAAACTATTTTTAGTAAGCAAGAGATGATTGGTTGGATGGACTTTCTATGGACAGTTAGACTTGGATTTGCAAACATCAGGATCAAATCCTTGTCTGTCCATAGACTCAGAACATGAATTTAAGTTATGTCCTATAGTTGACTCCCTGTCTTGTGTGGAATAATGATAGAGACTGTAGGACACATTGCATCAAAGTGTTTCAAAAATCATTATGCATAATGCTTCTATGCCATTAATTATGTTGTGGCCCAAACATGCATGCATGCATACATTTATTTGTAAGATTTGTATGGATGCCCATCTTAGAGCACAACAACAAAGCCACAGAACCATAAAAAACAAAACAAAATGCAAAACCACAGTGCCTCCATCATCCCTCTGGGATGCCCCAACAACCAGCCATCACTCTATCCCACGTTCTGGCATTTGGGTCACATAACACCAATTCTGTGGGCCTGCATTGGTTGCTGATTGGTTTGGGGGTTTAATTTAAGGTGCTGTTGTCAACCTATAAAGTCCTTCATGGCTTGGTGCCTGGATACTTGCAGGACTGCCTGCTCTGAGGGAATCTGCCTGACACCCTAGATCTTGTAGGGAGCAACAAGAGCCAAGAGGGGTCAAGGACAGAAGGCACTGCTTTTCTGTGGCAGTGCTGATACTCTGGAATGGCCTCCCTACAGAGATCAGACTCACTCCTCCTTGCTGGCTTTCAGGGTTTAAAATTCCCATTCCATTACTCTCACATTGTGGTCCTTTGTCCATTTTAATTTTTCACTACGGCCAACTTGGCTTGGTCAAAGGGTACGTGCACATACACGCCATTAGCTGAAGGGCAATATGAACAAGTGAGATAGGTAAATACTGTATTTGTGCAAAGCTGGGTATGAGTATGGAAGTAGTGGTGATAAGTCATAGATGAATGGAGAGATGAAAGCCATGTAAAGACTTATGGGATATGTGGAAAAACTACAGTTGCCATCCACCTGCTGAGTGATATAATGTACCTTCAACATAATGTCAACCTTGAACACAGTATCCATTTTCCCAACAGATCCTGAATCCCAGAGAAAGAGGACAGTACAGAATGTGCTTGATCTGCGGCAGAACCTTGAAGAGACCATGTCCAGTTTACGGGGCTCTCAAGTAACTCACAGGTGAGATCTCTGCTCTTGGTTCCTTCTGCTCTTGGCTACAGGACTGAAGTGACATTTTGGTGCATTATAACAGATCAGTTGGCCAGTTTCTGTTGGACCTTTTATTAAATCAAAGGGCAAAAGAGCCAGCACAGCTCATCTAGTAAAAAGCAAAAAGCACCTCTATCCTGAAGGATCAGAATTTTGAAAATCTGGCTTTAGAAAGGTGGCTGTCCTATTTTCCAGGTACACTGTTCTTTTCTGCAGACTTTGCTAAAATGAGATGCTGATTTTATCAGAAATTAGTCAGTTCTGTTCTTTAATCTTGGGCATCCTCTTTGCTGCATGCTGTGATCTGTGTTAATGGCATTAGGATGTATCTTGATTTTGACAGCAGTGAGATTAGCCTGTGTTTTGATTCAGAAAGTCAAGCCATATTTACTCAAAAACACTGAATACTGTTCAATGTTTCTAAGTATAGAAAACCTGTTTCACACCTAACTGTAACCCTAATGTGTTTGGCTTGCTTTTTTTTTTAATAATAATTTTATTGAACATTACAGTTAAAAAGATAAGAACTAAATAAACTAAAAAAAAATTAAAGAATAAAAAGAACAAATAGAAAATGCAAAAGGGAAGGAAGGGAGGGAGGGAGGGAGTGTGTATGTGTGTGTTCCCCCTTCATCACAACCAGTGTAAACAATTTTAGTAACTAATCACCTTCTCTTAAAACACAACAAATTATGTCTTCTTACGCAGATGTTAAGAAATGTGTGGAATAAAGAATTAGAGGTTCCTATATTGTCTAGACAATGGGAGAGTGTTTAACTTCTATAGCAAGACTGTCAATGGACCCCAAATTACAACTTATACAACAAAAATAGTTATTTAGAATTTATTGTACTCTATTACGTTTGTATAGAAAAGGATTGTCAAAAACAGCATTTTGTTGGAGATGTAATAAGGATAATACTTCTTTAAAACATATGTTTCTACAATGTCCTATACTTACCAAGTTTGTGGAGAAAGTAGTGGACTATATAAATACGATTGTGTGACAAAAGCTAAAATTTTCAGAGGATAATATTCTTTTGAACTTTATACCAGGACATGGAACTTGACAACCAGACAACATAAATGGATTCTCTGTGCCCTTACTATGGCCAAAAGACTGTTACTGCAGCAATGGAAAGATAAATATATGGCCCCATTTATTCAATGGATTGATGACCTGATTGCACTTGCTACTTACAAGTGGATTGCCTATAGACATAGACTTTGTATGGACAAGTACAATGAAATATGGGACTCATTTATACAAGATGCAATAGGTTAAAAAAAAACAAAACATGATAGCCATATAAATGTATTAAAGATATATACATACTAGAATATTTGCATTAAATAAATATATAAAGAATTGTAATTGTTTAGTGTTATAATGACATATTAACTTTTTTTGTTGTATTTCATTTTTTTGATAAAGCACTTTCTATATTTTTTTCCTGTTCAATAATAAAAAAATAACAGAAAAAACAAAAAATAAAATATATAAAAAATTTTAAAAAACAAATTATCTCTTCTTCCCATGCCTCATCTGTTATCTATATACAAAACTTTAAAGCCTCGTTGTTCAGTCCTGGTCAGCAAAGGCCCATTAAGGATTACCAGACATAATGACATATCTATTTTAACTTTGATCAAATAAACCAACTTTATATTCCTTCCTTTTACTTTTAACAATCTTGATCCTTAATACCCTCAAATAAAGTCCTAGAACTCGTTTTTTTCTCATTTTTTCTTTGTCCCTTCTCACAAAATTCTTCACAACACTTTAACAAGTCTTTTTTGTAAATCCAGTAGAAGAAAACTATCCAGGTTTGGTAAGACATCATTTGTATATCCAGTGTAGCATCTCCTTCCACATCATTCCCATAGCCCATCGTTTTTAGATCTACTTTCAAATCAGCCTCAGTCCTATCCAGTAAAGCTTTCTCCTCTTCCATATCATCTTCCAAACACATTCTGTCTATAATGGCTGACATTTTTAAAATTAACTTCTGGGTCCATTGTTCACAAATATCCTTTAATACGTCCAGTGTTATTTTGTATTTTGCTCCATTCTGTCAAATTTAAGTCAAATTTAAGTGCTTTTTTCCTTTAATTATAATCTTTAATTCTTTCTGGTTCCTGCTAGTATCCAACCTCCAAAATCCCATCTTATCATATACACACCCATATATACTCTGTGTGTGTGTGTGTGTGTGTGTGTGTGTGTTCAAAATAACAGCATTTTTCCATGGGAAGGATTCTTATCATTAGTTTCAAAATCTTACTTCAAATCCATCTGGACTGTTAGTCCATTTATAACTTTCCAAAATCAACACTTTAATCACCATTTTGCTTTTTATTCCTCCTCTGAAAAAAAGAATTTTTTAAGTTCTTAAACTTGTATAAAACATCTTTCACTAAAGAGTGAAGGAAACTCACTCAGTGTAATAAAACCTGCCATTATGAAGGTTCCTAAATATCCAAAAAGCAGTTAACAAGCAATTTCCAAAAGTGATTAAAAAAGGAAGTATGCGAACCCTGTGTCCTTTCTAAAGGCACCAAACTGCGATTTGGGCTACGATGGCTTCCCTCATCTCCCAGTGCTCTAAACCCACTGGAGACCTCTATTTCGCAGTCTCCTTGCAAGGAGCAGCTGTCAGGGGCACTTGTGGGTGATCCCAGTCCAATCCTTGTCCAGAGAGGAATCACAAAGAGTTGGTCCATTCACCGGCTCTTCATTCTGCCGTGGTCGTTGGCTCATCTTCAGTTTGCCATTTCTTCCCCAGAAGTTGTGTTTGGCTTGTTTTGATTTAGCATGATGTGTGAATCCATGGATTACAACTTAGCATTACATGTGAACCAAACTGTTACAGCTTAGTCAACAAACCATGGTTAAAATGTCTGGTGTCATCATGTGTGAATCATCCTAATATCTTAGTTCTTAAATCATCCCTGTGTCTTAAGGGAGACAGTAATTGTGAAATTAGCTCAGCAGAGCTGGAATCCTAGCACTCCCATTCCTCAGACCTGAGCTTTGGCAGCAGCCTCCCTGTAGTAAAACTTTCCCTTGGCTTCCTACTGTCCAAATGAGCTAATGCAGTGACAGCAGCTTTTTGGACCTCCAGTGAGCAAACCACAGCTATGTGTCAATGTAATTTGGTGAGACGTGGGGAAGGGGTTGGCTGGCAAGGTGAACTCATGGAAGTTGTGATCAGATTATTTCTCACCATCTTAGGGAATAGTCACCCTCTGCCCACTTTTGCTTTCAGCCCTATCATTTAACTCTCTGGTATCCTAAATTACATTCTGAGCCTTGCATCAGGGTGTGGATAGGAACTTTAATAATAACATAAGCACAGAAAGAGATGCTTAGCCATAAAGCTTTAGTTTCTGACAGTGCAAATTTAGCTTCTTTCTCAAGGAGTCACCCTATTTGTATCTTGTTAGCACCAGTTTGAGTTTGAAATTACTAAAACCCTCCTGGAGTCATTTGGAAATATTTTGCACACAATTCCAGAGATTAATGCAGATCATGGATTGTTTATATATACTGAGTGAACTTCAAGTAATGACTGATTGCTTCTCTAACTGCAGTGCTCCCTCAGTGTTGCTTAGTTGGTTTCTTAGCTTCTGTCCTGCTTTTCTACCCCACACCACAAAAAGGGATTCTGGCTCATGATGCAGAACGAAAGTCTCACACTGACTGCCTCACTCCATGTAGGGTGGGAGCTGCCAGATGAACCCCACCCAGATGAGTCATTGCAGCATGGGATCCAGCAAGGCAGGACTGCTGAGCTGCTTCCAGCTGATTTGTTTAGTTAAATGTGACGAGGTTGGATCAAGGGAGGTTGCTTCATGGAAGAAATCCAAGGCATTTTTTCTACAGAAGGCTAGTTTTGAGAGAGCTGGGCTAGCCAAGAGGAAAAGCAAGGTGAGAAGCATATGGATCTTGAGAGATGGGAGGATGCCAACTCATCATACAACAGAATGTCTGTGCGCCTCACTGGCTATATGTGCTCTTACTGCCAGATAGACTCAAAGCAATCAGTTTCTTTAAGGATGTTGAACAGCTGCACTCACGCTTGTGCCCGTCAGGAAGCCAATCATTCATCCATTCATTGCTTGTGATGTATGCAAGAACTTGGAGAAGCAGGTTCTAAAGAGTAACTATTTTAATCTGTTGAAGTTGAATCAAGAAGAGTCTTGTGACACTTTTTAGCTTAAAAACATTGGCACTCATAAACTGCAATCCCTTTTTCAGATGCAAGGCAAGGATGGACACTGTCTGTGAAAAAAAGAACATTTTTAAAGACATATTGTATATATTCATCATAGAATAAAAAGATATGTATAGCCAGCACTATGTGCGCATAAGCCTGTGACTTGAGAAGCATGTGATACCTTTGATGAAATGACTTGCAGTCCACAAAACTGCATGTCATCACAAATGAGTTTGTCTTTAAAGTCCACAATGCTTTTCTTTTTGTTGTTTCTGAAGGAAACATTAAAATAATCATAGACGATCTAAGTCCAATGTTATAGCCAGGAAATCCAATAATTAAAGGACATACAGTGGAACATAGAGTGGTCAAATACATTGCCTCAGATTCAAATTATAACTTACATTCCTTTCACCATGGTCTTCATTGTTCTAAACTCATTTGGCTATAATCATGTAGCAGACTCTATGTATTTGTTCTCTGTGTCAACTAGTCTTCAGATGATAAGTCAATCAATAGTGGTGCCTATTGCTTTCTTTTCTCCTCTCATTTTAGGTATCAGAGTTGTTAGATCTAAAATCAGCGTGCTACACCCATAAACAATCATGTAAGAGTTTCAGTTGAATCTTCTCTCTTTGGACATATTAGGAAATAGCACTTTGAAATTCAATTAGTCATAAAAAATAAAATAAATGGAATTGAGTACAGTGAACCTTTCTCCAAGGATAATGTATAAATCAGTCAAAACTATTCATTTCGAAATGTTCATATACTGAATAATAAAAGAAATGTCAGCTAGTTAGCACTAGACCTCATGCATGTTGAAGTTCCTTTGCTAGTTTTCCTCCTCTTGCACTGGAATTCTCAAAGCTTTTCCTGAATAAGAGAGGTATAGAAGATGGTTGGTTTCAGTGAATGTATTGTTGGGTTATTGTTGGTTATAGCTTTTAGATATTGTGGTTTTTGTTTTATTGTATATTGCCATATGTACATTTTGAAACAAACAAACAAATGAATGGCACTGAGCCATAAGGCTGCAGATATGGGGATTTGTATAGGCTTTCTGGTGACTATCTGTAAGTTGGGGATGGAGCATCTCTCCTATGCCCAAGTTCTTTCTATACCTGTCAAAGAAGAATGAAATGGCACTCGTCCCAACACTCTTGGCTTGTTGTCATTGCATCACTGTATAGCTGTCTTGACCAATCAATGATCCAGCAGTTTTCCAAGAAGAAAAATCTCACACTCTTGAAAAATTGGCCCAAGGCTGAGAGAGATGATAAATGCTGGAAGTATTCCCAGCTATATAAAGGAGGCAATTATAAGATCTTTACTGGAAAAGCCCTTGACTTGGAAGATCTCTGCAAATATATGCCAGTTTCTTGGATAATTTATAAAGACAATTGTGGCCTTTCAGCTCTGAATGCATCGTGATAAAATGATTATGTGGACCTATTCCAGTTGAGGTTTTATCTAAGATAAGGCTGCTTTGGGAGGATGACTTGGTCCATAAAAGAGATGTTATAGAACGCAACTGTGTTTGCTCTCCTGTATCTATTGGCAGATTTCAATAACATGCACTATGACATACTGTATATCTGGGTGGTCGGTATGTAGGTGGACTACTGTTCAACACCTGGGTTGTTGACATATAGTATCTCATTGCGGTCTTTCTTGTCTGCTATGCCAGGAGTTCTCTAAATGTGGATCAACCCAACAGTTTGTAGAAGAGTTACATTTTCTTAAAAAAAAAATCCTGACTAATCTTGCACAGACACAACAGCAGTATGGTCAAAACTCTCTTCGAACTTTGTTTCTCCTCTGCCTGCACCAGTATGCGTCCATGAAAAAAAGCTGAGTATCAGAGGGGAATATCCTAAAGCCTTCTCCTTCATAAACTCATTTTCTTTGTATAGGGATTTTGTTTATTCAAAGAGTGTTTCAATCATATCCACATTGCCCTGAAGTACACCAATATACCGTCTTCCCAAAAAATAGGTTTAATAAGTAGGGAAGAGACGCAGTAGCCTTTGCTGTCTGGAAGGGTGGACAAACTATTAGGTTGGAGATGCTGTTTGAGTGAACAGTAGTTACCTTGCTCATTTACATTACTTACTTGAGATGCCAAAAGTGGGCAAAGATCAGTGGGACCTAAAGAACAGGGATTATATTTAGTAAGATAACACCCACATTATTCAAATTTTGACCTGCCCTTTATTTCAAGTTTTGATGTGCTTGCAAAATTAAGTCATTAAAGAAAAATAATTGAATCTTGAATGAAACCTAGACATTCATCCACATTAGACGATAAGTTGCTCCCTGATTGTACACACTTCAGACTGCATGGAAGTGAATCACATTTTGAATGCGCCCGTATGTAGAATATATATTCCCTGCAGGTAAAAGGTTTGCTAGCACTCCCATCTAAAATCATATAACAGATGTGGTTTGCTTGTGGTTCTCAGAGCTGCTCTTCAATGTCTTTAGTGCAGTGTTGTCCAAACTTGGTCACTTTAAGATGAGTGGACTTCAACTCCCAGAATTCCCCAGCCAGCATGGCTGGCTGGGGAATTCTGGGAGTTGAAGTCCACTCATCTTAAAGTGGCCAAATTTGGACAACACTGCTTTAGTGCCTTCTGCTCAGTGCTGCTGAAAGTTGGAATCTACACCCTAAATACGTTTAACAGGGATTTATAAATCAGGAAAACATCCCAAGCCCCCTTTAACACCTAGGAAAAAGTAAAATTCCAGGCCTTGTCAACGTGGTAGAATCCTCCCTGCTTTGCATTAATGCTCACTAACTGTGATTCTTCACTCCCCAGACAATATTAAGTCTTGTCCACTCCTGTCAGAAAGCTTCAGGACAGCTGCTTGTGTCCCAAATAACACTGGTATGAAATAGCCTAATTATTCCCCTCCACCCCTCATATAATAATTATTAGTTTGTGCTAAGGTAACTTTCAGTCATTGAAGGAACACATGAATAGACTTTGAGAACGGTGATGAACGTTCTATCTTCCCCCCTTTTTTTAAAGGGTTACACTTTGCTGCTTAAAACACGTTATGTATGAAATCTAGATATGTTAGTTTTATTTTCATGCTATTAAAAATTGTTCCACAAAGCTTCTGCCATTTGAAGGCAAGTAGGTAACCAGATACAAGAGCCAATTTAATACACAGTTTAATGCTGCGAAGCTTATGATGTCCTTTAGGTGCTGCCCTACTAAAGTCAGTCACTCTATCTAAACATATGGAAAATAAAGGGATCTTCCTAATGAGAATCTGGAGTGTGTTGACTTTGCTCCGTGGCCATGAGACTGAGCTAAAGGAAGTGTTTCAGAATGGAAATCATTGACATGGAATATGCAATGGATATTCTAAGTGGTGTGAATTTTTGCCAGCAGGAGGCTCTCCTTAAAGCTGGAAGTGTTTAAAAACTTCCGGCTACAATGATACTCAGATTTCATAAAGTGGCAAGGAAGCTTCTGAGTTCTCCAGAACTCTAGATTGGATATTAAGAACACGAGGGAAGTAAAAACAGACTTATGAAAAAGCCCCAAACTGCAATTTATAATCCCTCTAAGATGTGATTTTAGGTTGCTGTAGGGACTATTAAGAGCTGTTCCTATTGCTGGGAAAACATAATTTTGGGGAAAAATATAAAAACAATTATTCAGATATGTCTTCAACTTTAATAAGGGTACATGTATCACCTGAAAAACATGGAATACAAGTTTATTTTTAAATGTGATATACAGTGGTATCTCAAGATACGAATGCCCCACCTTACGAAAATTTCGAGATACGACCAGCTCCGGCCGCAAAAATTTACCTCAACATGCGAACTCCGCCTCAAGCTACAAACCGGATCCGCGGCCATTTGCCCTGCTGCCACGTGGTCGCGGCTTCCTGTGGGCGAGATCGCGGTAGCAAGGAGGCTTGCTCCATGAGGCAAATTTCCCCATAAGGTTTAATGTGTCAGCCGGTGTTGCACGGCTAGGAAATTCCCCAGGCGCGCTTTAGTCAGTTTCACCTCTCGAGCGCTAGCGCAGAAAGAGGAAGTGCTAATGAAAGGGCCACCTGGCGCCTCTTCACTAATCTGAGCGCGCGGGGGAAAGGCTTTCCTCACGCGCACCACGCCAAGGGCTATGGACAAAGGAAAGAGTGCGGAGTTGAGGAAGAGGAATCAGTGCGGGGGGGGGGAAGCTCCCTGTGCGCGCCACAAAAGCCTTTCCCCCGCGCGCTGATTGCTTTCACTGGGCTTTTGTCGGTGCACCATGCCAAGGGCTATGGACAAAGGAAAGAGCGCGGAGTTGAGGAAGAGGAATCAGTGCGGGGGGGGAAAGCTCCCTGTGCGTGCCACAAAAGCCTTTCCCCCACACGCTGATTGCTTTCACTGGGCTTTTGTCAGTGCACCAAGGGGGAAAGGCTTTTGTGGCGCGCACAGCCGGGAGCGGGAGCTCCCCCCCCCGCACTGATTCCTCTTCCTCAACTCTGCGCTCTTTCCTTTGTCCATAGCCCTTGGCGTGGTGCACCGACAAAAGCCCAGTGAAAGCAATCAGCGCGCGGGGGAAAGGTTTTTGTGGTGCGCACAGGGAGCTTCCCCCCCCCCGCACTGATTCCTCTTCCTCAACTCCGCACTCTTTCCTTTGTCCATAGCCCTTGGCGTGGTGCACCGACAAAAGCCCAGTGAAAGCAATCAGTGCGTGGGGGAAAGGCTTTTTTCACGTGCACAACCGGGAGCAGGAGCTTTCCCCCGCGCTGATTCCTCTTCCTCAACTCCGCGCTCTTTCCTTTGTCCATAGCCCTTGGCGTGGTGCACCGACAAAAGCCCAGTGAAAGCAATCAGCGCGCGGGGGAAAGGCTTTTGTGGCGCGCACAGGGAGCTTCCCCCCCCCCGCACTGATTCCTCTTCCTCAACTCCGCACTCTTTCCTTTGTCCATAGCCCTTGGCGTGGTGCACACGACAAAAGCCTTTCCCCTGCGCGCTCAGATTAGTGAAGAGGCGCCAGGTGGCCCTTTCATTAGCACTTCCTCTTTCTGCGCTAGGGCTCGAGTGGTGAAACTGACTAAAGCGCACCTGGGGAATTTCCTAGCCGTGCAACACATTGAACGTTATGGGGAAATTTGCTTCAGGATGTGACCAAATTCGGAGGGCGGATTAGCCGTATTTACATTGAACCTTATGGGGAAATTTGCCTCGTGGTGCGACCAAATTCGGAGGGCGGAACTGATTAACCGTATTTACATTAAACCCTGTGGGAAAATTTGCTTCAGGATGCGACCAATTCGACTTACGATCAGAGTCACGGAACGGATTAAATTCGTATCTTGAGGTACCACTGTATTTTTATTAGCATTTAATTGCAGTTCAATCAGATAAGCTTTGTTATTAATATGATTATTGAAACTGTACATGTAGGCTTTGCAGGCTGCCTCCATCTCTCCCTGTGTTATGAATCCATTCCAGAGATGGTTTTAATTATCAGTTTGTATTTGATGTCCAGTGATATGTTTATTGAATCTAAATGAAATGTATGCCTACAGGCTAGAGTATCAGCAGGGGCCATTAACTCTGATGCTTGCCTTTATTTGTAAAGGAAACATAATGTTATCAGCTGAGTTGATCATGCTTTTGTACTTCTTACACACCAGTTTCAGGGCCTATATTACTGTCCATGGTAAGCCATGAATTAAGAGGAATGCTTTAATTGAAACTTGTTACTCATGTGCATTAGTGCCACAGCTATGTTAAGCCTTTGCTTAATAGTTACACAAGTCCTCGCTAAGAGATAATGATCTGCACTGGTTCTGTTCACAAGGCATAATGGTTTTACAGAAGGTGTGGGTGAAAGGATAGCTTAGCTTCTGTTTATCCCCTTTTAAAAGAAAAAAAGTGTTAGTGTGAAAATGCATTTCAGTACTAGAGAAAAGGAACACTCACACTTCATTCCAATTAAATAAAAGCAAAAGGTTCAAGAAAGGCGAAAGAACTATGGCGAATGTGTGCTTATCATTCTTTCCAAGGTTCATAGGCCCAGAGGTAGAGGTATTGTAGAGAATTCTTCAGTGGAACATTATGATAAATGAAAGGTGGGCCTGCAACACAAGATTCTGTGATTCTAGTTAGTGATATTAGAGCTTTGTTTGGTACCAGAACTGGCAATCTACAAAAAGATAGAGAGCAATAGCAAATAAGAGTATTCTCTTTGAACCCCAAGAAGTTTAGTGCAAAAACAGTGCTACCGTCTGACTAGGGCTGCTAAATTGGGACTGCAGAAATTCAGGAAATCGTAAAGAGTTGGCCTGCTTCAATCTAGTGGCCTGGATTTTTGGAGTCCAAATCTGGTATCCTTCAGCCTGTGTATACAGTCTTGTGATTTTGTGTACTCTTAGCTCTTGATCAGTGGTGTAAATACAATCAAGGCACTAACCTGGAAGCCTTTAGACACAGGTGGCCCCAACCAGACTTTTAATAATAAAAAGAAACCAAACCTGGTTGTGGTCTGCTGCCGGGCTAATACCACCTATACGACGTTTGCCAAAGGGGGCAGGTAAAATGAAGTGGCAGGCAGAAGCAGGCTGTGGGTTAGTGCAGGAGACAGCCTCAGTGCTTACTGATGTGGGTGAACAATATATGGTAGCAGAGAGATAACAAACAATGCTAACTATCTGTACTACTTCAATCCCTAGAGAGTGCCTTGAGTTGCTACTGCTGTCCTTCTCCTGGACAGTGACTTTGAATGTCTCGGGCATGAGAACAGGTCTACTCCCTTCAGTGTAGCCACTAACTCTTTAACCAATCACTAAAGTTGGGAAAGGTGTCCTGTCTGAGAGGTTTGCCTTGCAACTCAGGCAGCTGTACTCTGGGTGTTGAGAAGTGCCTTGCTGAATCTCAGCCCTCGCTGGTCTAATTCTAAACCTTTCTTTCTGCTCTCTTCCTGCAGCTCATTGGAGATGACATGCTATGATAGTGATGAAGCCAATCCACGCAGTGTATCCAGCCTGTCCAACCGTTCTTCTCCTCTCTCATGGCGATATGGTCAGTCCAGCCCACGCCTACAAGCTGGAGATGCTCCTTCAGTCGGTGGGGGATGTCGCTCGGAAGGCACTCCTAGCTGGTACATGCACGGGGAGCGAGCTCATTATTCCCACACTATGCCCATGCGCAGTCCCAGCAAGCTCAGCCACATTTCCCGGCTGGAGCTGGTGGAGTCCCTTGATGCTGATGATGTTGATCTTAAATCTGGGTACATGAGTGACAGTGACTTAATGGGCAAGACAATGACTGAAGATGATGATATCACCACAGGGTGAGTACCTTTACCCAGTAGAAACATGCAAGTTAACTGACTATTTAAAATTATGCTTGATGTTCTGTATATAGTAATATCCAAGGCAGATCATAACCGTGGTAAATAGGTAAATAGAAATATTTATGCATTTTTCTTTTCTTTGCTATGCAACTATTTCACTGGCTGGTTAGTGATAAATACCTAAGACACACAATAGTGCTGGATACATTTATTGAAAGCATTTTTTGTAAACAGAGATTTAGATAAGGACATTTATTTGATTATTACTTCACAAGAAAAAAGGGCTTGCCCAATGTAATACTGTTAGTGCTGATTCATCCAGATGGATAAAATCCAGTGATCATACAGAACACATGTTTCTAGTCAAATGTTTCACTGGCAATGATATTCTCAAGCCTAAACATTTTACTTGAAGTGACAGAAATGTCTATGCAATATTTTAGGACAAGTTATTCAGCAGCTAACCATTTTGGTAAAGATAGTTTTAGCAAGAGAGCATTTTTAAATACATGAAACTGATGTAGCACAACACATGATCTGTCTTGCACCATGTGCTATCAAACCATGGTTTATTGAATTGTGGTTGGGTTAACACAACATACTGATCCATAAACAATAAGGAGCTAAGCTAAAAACAAAGACATAATTCTATGGCTTAGTCTGATGTATGAACCAAACTGTGTATAATTCTTATAAAGTTTGAAATTCTACCTTGTCTGTCAGAAATTTAGTTCCATTCTTTTATCAATTCTTTTCTCCAAGCCCCCTACTTCTTACCTTTTAAAAGTGATAATGGATGAAGGAATTTGTGGAAAATGGGAAAAAAGACTCAATATTTACATCTTTTACTGTTTTTAACTTTTAAAGTTACAGCAGGATCTCTACAGTTGTCATCTAATAGCCCTACCAATGGGTATGTGTCATAAAAAATACTCTATATAAATACTGTGTATAAACTTTATGGAGTCTGACATAAAGATCTCACTGATGGTGCATTAATTTTCATATCGCTTTTAGCAGTCTGTATCTGGAAAAATTTATCCTAAATCATAATCTGGAATAAGCAAACTTTAAAGGGGTATAAACACTATTTTGTATTTTGCTCTGTTAAGTAATTTCATCCCTTGATTTCTGCAAATTTGGTAACATTTGGTAATGTGGTGTTGAATGCAATAAAAACTATGTCTTCGTTAATTTTAACATTATGCTTCAATGTTGGGTTGCTTGGAAATTAAGGGTCTTGTTTTTCTTTGGCAGATACCTCCTGCTGTTTGAGAGAGATGGATAGTAACATAGTGAGATATTATGTCATGCATTTTCCATTTATCATTGGAAGGAATTTAAAAGTCCCAGAGCTCCATCAAGGGAAGGGATGTAGACATGGGCCTAAAAATATTCATATATTATGGAAAATTGTGCTGAAGAATCTTTGTTGATCACACAACTCTGGTCTACAGATGTATGATTGTGACAAGTTCTGAGTACAGCTATGAAGCCCCTTAACATTGTTATTATTAGAATATTAGAATAAGAATAAACAAGGTAATCACTAATGCAGATCTGACAGAAATAGGCACTGTGTGGCTAAAGTGTAGTTTCCCTATGGAAACATCAAAGTCAAGCAATGAGTAGCTTTGAGTTGCCAACAGATCTTGCTCTTGTTCTTCACTTGTAAGTTTTTCTTCTGTATGGAAAGAAAACAAATGCCACCTCTTAATTTCTGGGAAAAATGATAAGACAACATACTTTTAATCTAAAAATTCTTGCTAGCAAAAAAGGTAATCAGTATTTTTTGGAAACAGAGTATGATATCAGCAGTTCAGAAACGGACTATGATATCAGCAGTTTATCACATTAAAAGCCTGGAATGGATGGGGCCTGTTTATTTGCGGGACTGCCTCTCCTTGAGGATATCTGTCCATCCCACCAGGTTGGACAAGATGGGTGTGCATCAGGTCCCTTCCTTAAATGCTGTCATCTGGTGGGACCTTGGAGGTGTGCCTTCTCTGTAGATGCCCCAGCCCTTTGGAACAGCCTCCCTCCTGAGATCTGGAAGGCCCCACCATATTAGCCTTTCTGAAGGCTGTGAAGCCCTGGCTGCTCCCCCAAGCACGGGGCCAGGATGGGGAGGAGCCAGTAGTTGTGGAACTGATGGATGTTATGGCACTGTGATGGGGAGTCTGCTGCTTCCATGTATGAGTGACATGATTTTTTTATTGTTGTTTTTATTGGTTTTGTTATGAGCCAACTAGGATTATTGTATATAAGATAAGCAGCCATATAAGTTTTAGAAAGAAATACATTACTCTTTTATGATAGAAAGGCAGTACCATCCCAGAGTTACAGTCTTATGTGGATTATATTGGTTTTCTTTCTGCTGAAAATACATAATGGAACTGACTGATAATGGAAAGACTGATTAATATTACTCTATGTGGTCAAGGTTTAATGCTGGGTTTAAAAACTGAACTGTTTTTATAAGTATTGGTCTTGTCTGTTTCCTTTTTTCTTCTCTTTCCCCCCTTTTTTGTATTTGGTTTTTTTAAATAAAAATATTTTTAATAAATATAAATATTTTATATTTATAAAATATTTTATAAATAAATAGATATTTTTAATAAAAATAAGAGCAATTTTTCCAAAAAAATTCATTGTTTTCTTTTTTGAACAACTGCAACTTTTTAAATTAACAATCATAGAAATGCAGAGCTTGAAGTAAGGACTTTGCTGCTGTATTCTATGTTCTGAATTAAGGGACATTCCCTTCAAATAAAAGACAGCTGCCCACATGTCTGTTGCAACCCAATTGTTTTATTACTTGCAGAGGAGCTGTCTCATTGAACATGGGATAGTAGGATGGCACAGAAAACTCCTGTGGTTTTACCATTTGTATGAAACAGGAGTTTGTAATCATCAGTATGCAGATGGTATGCAATTGTACATTTCGAGACTGGTGCACAACTTGGGGGCTGTCCTGGACTTACAGCTATTGCTCAATGAGCAGGTGGCAGCTGTGGCCAGGAAAGCCTTTGCAGAGGTTCATTACTATCTGGAGGCTGTTTGGGTTTGGGGTGGGGTAGAACAGACATCAGCTCAATACTAACAAGATTGAGTGGCTGTGGCTGTTTAGACCCCCAGGGTCAGGGATGTTACCATTTTTGGTCTTGAATGGGGCTGTACCTCCCCATTTAAGACTGGTGCACAACTTGAAGGTCCTTCTGGAGTTGCAGCTGTGGCCAGGGAGGTCTTTGCACAGGTTCATCTTGTGTGCCAGTTGCACCCTTTCCTCAGTCAGGAGGCCCTTCAGACAGTTACCCATGCCCTGGTCACCGTATGATAGGATTATTGCAATGTGCTGTACATGGGGCTGCCCTTGAAGACCACCTGGAAGGTGCAGCTGGTTCAAATGCACAGCACGAGCAGTAATGGGTGCCTCTCAGTGTGTCCATGTGTTGTCACTACTACATGAGCTGCATTGGCTGCCAGTTGGCTTCAGAGTGCAATTCAAGGTGCTGGTTGATACCTATAAAGCTCTGTATGGCATAGAGCCTCGATATCCAAGAGACCGCTTTCTCCAACCATTTCTGCCTGCCCAGTATGTTCCAGCAGCATGGGTGTGCTCCAGGTCCTCTCCATTAAACACTATCATCTTGTGGGACCAAGGAAGTGTGCCTTCTCTGTTTTGGCCCCCACCTTCTGGAACAGCATCTCCCTAGAGGCAAGGCTGGTGCCCTCTCTCCTAGGATTCCAGAAAGATTGGAAAACCTGGCTTTGGTCCCAGGCCTGGGGTTTGTTGTTTATTATTTGCCTAAGGCCCCTGTTTTGTTTTGTGGATTTTGTTGTTTATTAGATCATTTTACTCTGGACTATCTGTCTGATTTAAGGGTTTTAGCTGTTTTTATGTTTTTTTTCTAATTTTGTTTGCTGCCTAGACTTCATTGGAGTTGGGCAGCCAACATATATACATAAATAAATAAAGTAAGCGTGCCCTTTCCTCAACCCGGAGGCCCTTCAGACATCATTCATGCCCTGGTCACTTGCCTTTTACAGTATAGGGCCTAGTTATCCAGTAGTTTCTGCCCACCCAGTATATTTGGGCAGAGTAGATGTGCTCCCAGTCCCTCAGTTGAGCATTGTCATCTTGTGGGACCACGGAACCATGCCCTCTCTGTCACTGCCCCCACCTTCTAGAACAGTATTCCCCCAGAGATGCCCACTCTCCTGGGATTTCAGAAAGCCCTTTAGCAGAAAACCAGTTCCTGGGTCTGTCTTTAAGGTGTTTGTGGGATCCTTGTTGTTGTTATTTTTAGTCTGTTTTTCAGTCTGGGCTGTTATGTTTAGTTGTTATGTTTTAAACTGTTTTAATTGTATACCCTGATGTTATAAAGAAACTTTTGGTGTGGGAGGCCATAATAAATCTCAAGGAAGAAGTGGAGGGGACAGCTGTGGTGCACGATAATCCTGCATGGCCTTTTCTGCGTTTCATTATGGCATGCAGGATTATCCTGCCCCACAACCTTCTCTCCTGGGAAAGTCAGCTTGGATTCTAGGACAGCCCAGACACACATCATTAGTACTCTCCTGCTTTGGGGATTCAGTCACTAAAAAACGTTCTTCTTCCTTACGAACCTGTTGGTATATTAAGATCTGCATTAGAGACCTATTCTTTCAATATGCCTAAGACCAAAGAGGAAGCAGCCAGTGACCAGAAAAAAGGCCTTTTCAGTGGAAGCCCCCGACTGAGAAATATTCTCTGTATGTAAGTTGACCCTGTGTTCTGATTAGTTTGGGATACTAGGGTAAGATCTCTTTATTTATTAGGTCTTTGTGTAGTATCTCCTATTGCAGAGGTCTCAAACTTGTGCCCTGTGGGTTGCAATACTTCTAAGTCATTTTCTGCAGTCCACAACAGTATTTTGCTGGCACTGAGGATGCCACACTCATGATTTGAGACGAGACCTCTGTCTTACTGGCTCCTTTAACATTTGCTGCTGTTTTTATTTATTGTATTTTTTGTTTGCAACCAGCATAGGAAATCTGAATATAAATATTTTATTTATTTATTACATTTATATCCCATCATGGTCCAATGACTCTCAGCAGCTTACATGATATAAAATATGGAAAAATATTAAAACATCCATGGTATGATTTAAAATACTAATAAAATAACACTCATAAAACACCAAATGAAAGACACAATATAAGCAAACTAAAACAACAGAAAAGTAAAGGAAAATATAAGGAATAGGAGATGGTGCTATGTGTGAACTCAAAACACTCTTTGAATGTCTGAATATCAAATTACCGTAATAGTCTATAAATAGTTAACAACTACATAGAAAGAGACATTCTTCTAGGACCGCAGTTATTTATTACAGTACTGCATGAACAGAAGAAGCTGAATCTGATGGATTATTCTATCTGTGCAGTTGCAGAGAAGGTATAGAAATGAGGGCCAAATTTCACTCTGTACAAACCTGATTGCTCTCAAAGCTTTTTAATGCCAAATGTTCCATGACCCAACTGCCATGTAGTGAAAGCAGTTTGCTACATGGATAGTTGCCATTATAACACCTTCCCATCCCAGCTTAGTCCACACAGTTTGACATATGTTGCGGTTGTATTGCATGTTAACAATGCTTGAAGGCCCCAGAAGCTCAGCCAACCTGCAAACATCCAATCTCCAATATTCCATTTTTAGGGAAGGTATTCAGCTTCAGAGTACCTGGAAGAAGTGGATTATGTAGACCATTTAAAGTCAAGATTCATACATAGACATGGAATCTTTACCAGGACCTGGATACTCTTGTTTTGGTCATATTAGACCTTTTAGTGGTCTTTAATACTCTCAGCCATGGTATTCTTCTGGATTATCTGCAGGAGATGGGAACTTGATGCACCATTTTGCTGTGGTTTTGCTCCATCCCAAATGGGCATTTCCATTTGATGGTTATGGGGGAGAAGGAGTCAGTCCAGTGGTTGCCCCATTGTGAGGTGCTTGAGGGTTGTTTTCTCTCCTCTTTTAAACAGCCAATTAAGCCTCTGGGAGAAGCTATCCATTGATTTGGGGTGAAATATCATCAGTATGCTGATAGTTAATAATTTATTGCCAGACCAAGCCCAGCTAGAGATGGTGGAGGTCTTGTCCCAGTTTATGGAGGCTACTTAGTCTGGATGAGAGAATACAGGTTAAAGTTGAACCCAAACAAGGCTCAGTTGCTGTTTGTCTAACATGGTTTTCTATCAGCTCCAGTGGTGTCTCTTGAGGGGGTTATGCTGTGTTTGAGGGAATAGGTGTGTGACTTAAAAGTGCTTCTGGATTCATAGCTCCTGCTGGAAGGGCAGGTAGAGGCTGTAGCATGAAGGCCCTTTGCCTAGCTCCAGTTGGTGAGCCAGCTGTGTCCATACCTGGAGGAAGATCACCAGAATAAATATTCCATTGCCATCTGGGGAGCATAGTGAATCCTTTTCCCAATCTTGGAACTCCAAGTTGTTGAACAGAATTGTGGATCACTAACCCCAGCTGTTCCTGTAATCCCCATATTAAACCATTTGAAAAATTACAGATATGGAACATGGTTACTGGTCATATCTTCACAGCTTCTTTAACACATGCACCAGCTCTCACTGAATGCTGAATGAGATCAGTTATCAGTTACCCCAAATCCATGGGCAAAGACTTTTTGCTATTAGTTATTTGCAGTCTTAAGAATCAAGTTGGCAAGATTTCAGAAATGGTTTGCCATTGCCTTCTCCCTAGGGCTGAGAGAGAATGACTGGCCTAAGGTCACCCAGCTGGCTTTGTGCCTAAGGCAGGACCAGAACTCACAGTCTCCAGGTTTCTAGCCTGGTGCGTTAACCACTACACCAAACTTCCTCTCAGTCCCTGCAGTTTCCTTGGCAAGTGATTTGCCAAGTGATAAGACTGCAAATAACTAACAACAAACAATCTTTGCCCATGGATTTGGGGGAACTGATAACTGATCTCATACAGCTTTCAGTGAGGGCTGGTGCACATGTTAAAGAAACTATGAAGATACGACCAGTAACCATCTTCCATTCCATCTCTGTAATTTTGGAAGTGGTTTGCCATTGCCTTCTTCCTAGGACTGAGGATTCATATTTTAGAATGTACTTAAAGATTTGTGATGACGGACACATGGCCACACCCTAACAGCAGTTCCCGGTTCACTTTGGTTTTGCATTTCAAGGTACAGATAGGAGCAGAAAAGAATTTCTGGGGAAAGCAGGTGCCTCCTCTCCCTCCCAGAAATATCCATATCCCAATGCTAGGGAACTAATTCTGCACACTGACTAGGATCCAGAGAAGGAGTATGTCTCCATACAGTAGAAAACTGCATGCAGCATCAGGACATTATGTGTCAGTTTAGTCACACAAAATAGGAACTCAGATAACAATTGGCCCAGTATTATCAAATGAGTTTCACAACAAAGCAAAAATTTGGTTGGTGAAGGAATTCTGGGAGCTAAAGTCCACATATCTTAAAGTTCCCAAGTTTGAGAAACACTGATCTAGAGGACAGTTCTCAACCCATTTTATGTTTAGAACATTTGGAAGGAGGCATTTTTTTTCCCCTGTTAAAATCCACTGCAGCTGCCTCTAAGGGCACCTGCAGCACCAGATATCTCTCTCAGTCAGAGACTTGGGCCATTTTTAAATAACTAAAACATAAGTTTAGACAATCACCCAACTCTTCTCGTTTCACAGTTAAAAGGCAACCAAGATTGAGTGGACTGTTCAGGCTAAATCAGTATACTAAAACACAACTCAGATGGGCCAATTTATTTGTTTGCGAGTCCACAGGGCTTGCAGAAAACTGGCAGGCATTCAGGACTTCTTGTTCCTGGCCAGTAGATGAGCACACAAATGTTTCAGTCAAAGCTTGTCTGCAGGCCAAGAAGAAGTGCTTTATCCTGCCCCCTCAGTTTTATGCCAAAAAGAAATTCTCCTCTCCTGTGAAAAATGAAAAAAACCAAAAAAAAAAAAACACCACACATTTTATGTGCTCACATTAGTGGCAGGGCACTGAGCCACACATATAACTATATTTGAGCCCACTTGCCCAGACCTGATATCCAGCCATTACATCCATATAACAGGAACAGAGAGTCAGGGTAAGTCAGGTATCTTGTGCAGTGGCCACGCAGATCGCCTCATCCAGCACAATGTTCTGAAACCTGCTACTTCTACAGGAACATTGACTGTTTGCAAATGCAGCTTCCCCATTTGTTGAAAACTGAAGACTGCAGCATGAGGAAGCCAGGATCTAAGCACCCGCAGTTGAGTCACAAGGTCCCTGGGGGAAGTCAGTTAACTCAATGATTGGGTTATGCACCCTGTCTGGAAGTATCCTCAGGTCTTTAGCAAATAGGGTGGGTGATAGTTTTACCTGCCCCCATCTACCAACAGCACCAAAAGGCAATGTTCCACTAGAACTGATTTCTAGAGCCACTATTTAGTTCTGTTCAGTACTGTATGGAGTTCTACTGGCAGATGTTTTTGCCCAGTTCCTAGAACACCTGTGCCCTAGTTTCACTGGAAGAAGTGAAGCTGCTAAATTAAGACACAAGTTTTATAAATCTGTTTCCTCTTTATTTGTATAGGTGCCTTTTAAAAATCTCACGTGTTATTATAAATGGGATATCAAAAAAGGTAGCCTTGCTCAGATGCACGGAATGCGTGAGCAAAGTTGAAAATGATAATCTTCTAGATGTTCCTTCAGTTCAGACCAGCTCTAAAGGCACAGATGAATGTCAAATAATTACTAATGTCTTATTAACAAACTCCATAAAATGAACTTTAGTTTACTATTAACATATTGTTTTTTTTTCCTGTGCAAAATTAAACATTGGAGAGTCCTTGGGGTTCTCTGAGCTTGGCTGTTTTCTTGCAAACGTTTCATTACCTGGCTAGGTGACATCTTCAGTGCTAGAATGGAGTGGGGCTTGCTCTCTGTTTATATACAGTGGCATGCCCTGCCAGTGTTGTGTGTGTGTGTGTGTGTGTGTGTGTGTGTGTGTTTTAAACATTAAACATTGGCCTGGGATATAAAAACACAGTTTTGAACTTCTCCCCCAAGATGACCCTGTTCCCTTGATTTATTTTTTATTCTTGATATAATAAACAAAGAAAAAAAGTTACACTTAACCAGAACAAAAGTTATGATGTCTATAAAGTTTTTTTAAACAATTCACTTGAAGAAATAGAAGTCAAGATATAAGCCCAGTGAAAAAGCTAAAAACCTGGCAAGCTAAAAGCCCCTTCTTCATAAGAAAGTTGTGGTTTAAAAAGGGAAAACCTGAGAATGTGTCCATCCAGAACTCAAGGCACCAGCTGAGAAATATTTCTTTAAAGATTAAGATTACACTGTTGGCAGTAACATTGTTTTAGCAATTATTAGTGTACTGTAGTTAAATTCATCTTCCATTTCTCCCCAAGTATTAGGGATGACTAACCACAGTTATACATAAAACAAAACTGCATATGTATCATCACTATAAAGTGGTGAATGAGAGATCATTGAATGGTTTTCCATTTTGTTTTTATTTTCTTTTTACTACACTTGTAGTTTGCTTTTTTTTAAAAAAATAGATCCTCTCACAAATTTTATTCATACAGCTTGGTGAAGAAGGTGAAGTTGCAAAACTTAGTGAGATTCATGGTCAATGAATCTAGGTCTTATTGTCTCTCCTGTTTAATATTAACTATAGAGTTTTTTTTATTTTATTTGTTCTCTGTCGTTTTATTTTTCCTATTAGTGATCCTCTTAATGCTTTTATCTCACTCATATGCTTAAGTTGTATTTGAAAACCAGTTAGTATTTTCCTAGTTGCTACAGATGATGCTTACAGTGGTCCAGATACCATTATAGTTTTAAGCCAATACATAGGTTTTTATTTGCATTTGCATTTGGCATAAGGTCAGTGTATATGGACACATGCACAGATCTTGATAATTGAATAATGTGATATCTATCTATCTATCTATCTATCTATTCATTCATTCATTCTTTGGACAGATTGTGATTCTTTGGCAAGGAACAGAATAAGGTAGCTGAAGGAAGCAAGATGGTGAATGGCAGATTTAATGGGCCTGCCCTGCCATTAATAGGTGAGCTTGACACACTGTTTTTTCAGGACAATTAACAGGCAGGAATTTCCAGTGACTTCGTAACTGAATAAGCTTCAAGGCAGGCTGGCCACTGGGACTGTTAAAAATATTTTGCATTTACTATAGAGAGGGCAGGTGAGTTATTTGCTAACTGCAACCATATCTTTGCTGCAAATCATGAAAGAAAATACTCCCAAATGTGTGCCAGGCAGGAACATGTTGCCGGTATGGTGCTTCCCTATATATGCTTTGCTGATAACCAAAGGAGAACCTCAGAGGACAGGAAGAACTTCTGAGGAACTGTCTGTTTTGGTGTGAACCTGCTCAGCCACTTGGCAGAATGAGGTCCTCTTAAAGGTTCCTCTAATACTTGTCTGTTGGGAATGTAGGAGTGAGGCTTAATGTATATAGTTCCCAAAGTTAACAGTATATTTTCTTCCGATGTTTAACTATATTGTTTCTTTTTCTACTACTATAAGTATTACAATCATCTTTATTATTAGTAATATGACAGGGTTTGTCTTCCTGCTCTAACCCATAGCTTTGAAAGAGGTAGTCTTTGATCTAGCTGAGATATGATCAATACATTCAAACCACCTACCTTAGATTTTTGTTTGTGACATTGTCAGTCTTCTGCAATATGGTATCAGCTAGTCTAGAAAAGCTGACTGGCAAGTTGCCCTGTTTGATTACTCTATTTGCACAAGTAGCAAAAAAAGAAGCTGTGATTGCTTTGCAGATGCTCAGTGGAGGGAGGAGCAGAAGCATGTTTCCATGGTAGCAGAGCATGGTTACTCTTTAGCAAGTGTTCTAAAGATGCTGTAGACATCTGCGTTCTGTAGACAATTCTCCATTTGCTCTGGGCTTGTTACATTATTAGAACTCTTGATTTTTTTTTCCATGATCAGATTCCTTTATCTTTAGGACTAAGCTGTGTAGAATTCAGAAGCAAATCTATTTTTCCAGCTTCCATGCATTCATTTTCCCCCCCTGATAATCTTTCCTCTTCATTGGTTTTCCTTTTCTTCAGTTCTAAATTGCATTAATACAGGCTTAGGGAATTACAAGAGTTTGAGTATAAATTCATGGAACAGCTTTTGTGGAATCTAGCAGACTGAGGCTCTTTGCTAAAGATTTTTTTTTCTTTTCATTGTTCACATGATTTCTGGCTTGTCTGCAACATAGTACTTAATTTGGGAGTGCCTAAAACATGTCAAGCAACAGGGCAAGTTAAAAGAATTGCCTAGTGGCTTTCTTTCCCAACCTTTTGAAAAGAGTCCAGCTATCCTGTATTTTTTTTAAAAAGCAACAGGAATGCAATCACAGCTACACCCAATGTTTAATTTGAGGATGGTTCATAGTAACAGAAATAATTATATTATACATAAGGTTTTCAATGCATTATATACTGAGACCATATTTATATCTATGAGAGCTGTGACTGAATTTGATTAAGGTAAAATGCTTCAAATCTTTGCAAGTATGGTTAAATATGTATTTATGTTTTAAAAAAAAAACCCAACACATTATTTTTTTCAGATTTCCCTGTAAGTTATTTCAGTAAATGCAACTCTTAAAACAGGTGGTGGTAGTGTGAGGTTTATTAGAACTGTAAAAAAAGTCAGGCTGCTTTAATGAAGTGCAGTGATGTGCTGCATTCGCCTGAGGTCCAACTGAAGATATAGTTATTGTTTACTTCTTTCTGTCTACATCTGAAGACCCTGATATCATTTGTCTGGCTTACTGTAATTCTGGCCTAGCCTTTGCTGTACTGTGCTATATCTTTTGTGGGTTTTGGCGAGGGATAGTGAAGACCTTTTGCTTTTTCCTTATTTAGTCTGTCCTCACCATCTCTTATTTATTTTTAATGCTGTTGCTGTTATTATTATCATTAATTAGTCGCTGTATTTTTCTTGTTTTTTGTTCTTCAGTCGTTAAGTCGTGTCCGACTCTTCGTGACCCCATGAACCATATTGCGCCAGGCCTTCCTGTCCTTCACTGCCTCCCTGAGTTTGCTCAGTTTCATGCTCATTGCTTCAGTGATGCTATCTAACCATCTCATCCTCTGCCGTCCTCTTCTCCTTTTGCCTTCAATCTTTCCCAGCATCAGGGTCTTTTCCAAAGAGTCCTCTCTTCGCATTAGGTGACCAAAGTATCTGAGCTTGAGCTTCAGTATCAATCCTTCCAATGAGCAATCAGGGTTGATTTCCTTTAAGATTGACTGGTTTGACCTCCTAGCAGTCCAGGGGACTCTTAAGAGTCTTCTCCAGCACCACAGTTCAAAGGCATCAATTCTTCGGCGCTCAGCCTTCTTTATGGTCCAGCTCTCACAGCCATACATTACTACTGGAAAAACCATAGCTTTGACTATGCGGATCTTTGTCAGCAAGGTGACATCTCTGCTTTTTAATATGCTATCTAGGTTTGCCATAGCTTTCCTCCCAAGGAGCAAGCGTCTCTTAATTTCATGGCTGCAGTCTCCATCTGCGGTGATCTTCGAGCCCAAATAAATGAAGTCTGTTACTGCTTCCATTTCTACCCCTTCTATTTGCCAGGAATTGATGGGCCCAGATGCCATGATCTTAGTTTTTTTAATGTTGAGTTTCAAGCCAGCTTTTGCACTCTCCTCTTTCACCCTCATCAAGAGGCTCTTTAGTTCTTCTTCACTTTCTGCCATTAGGGTGGTATCATCTGCATATCTGAGGTTGTTGATATTTCTCCCTGCAATCTTTATTCCGGCTTTTGATTCTTCCAGCCTGGCATTTCTCATGATGTACTCTGCATATAGGTTAAATAAGCAGGGTGACAGTATACAGCCTTGTCGTACTCCTTTCCCTATTTTGAACCAATCGGTTGTTCCATGACCAGTTCTAACTGTTGCTTCTTGGCCCGCATACAGATTTCTCAGGAGACAGGTAAGGTGGTCTGGTACCCCCATCTCTTTAAGAATTTGCCACAGTTTGTTGTGATCCACACAATCAAAGGCTTTTGCATAGTCAATGAAGCAGAAGTAGATGTTTTTCTGGAACTCTCGTGCTTTCTCCATGATCCAGCGAATGTTGGCAATTTGATCTCTAGTTCCTCTGCCTCTTCGAAACCTAGCTTGTACATCCGGTAGTTCTCGGTTCACGTACTGCTGAAGCCTAGCTTGTAGGATTTTGAGCATAACCTTGCTAGCATGTGAAATGAGTGCAATTGTGCGATAGCTTGAGCATTCTTTGGCATTGCCCTTCTTTGGAATTGGAACATAAACTGACCTTTTCCAATCCTGTGGCCACTGTTGCGTTTTCCAAACTTGCTGGCATATTGAGTGCAGCACTTTAACAGCATCGTCTTTTAGTATTTTAAATAACTCACCTGGAATACTGTCATCTCCACTAGCTTTGTTGTTAGCAATGCTTCCTAAGGCCCACTTGACTTCACTCTCTAGGATGTCCGGCTCAAGGTCAGTGACCACACCAGTATGGACATCAGGGACATTAAGATCTTTCTTGTATAGTTCTTCTGTGTATTCTTGCCACCTCTTTTTAATCTCTTCTGCTTCTGTTAGGTCCCTGCCTTTTTTGTCCTTTATCATGCCCATCTTTGCACTAAACGTTCCTTTGATATCTCCAATTTTCTTGAAGAGATCTCTAGTCTTTCCCATTCTATTGTTTTCCTCGATTTCTTTGCATTGTTCATTTAAGAAGGCCTTTTTATCTCTTCTTGCTGTTCTCTGGAAATCTGCATTCAGTTGCTTATATCTTTCCCTTTCACCCTTGCTTTTCGCATTCCTTCTTTCCACAGCTATTTGTAAAGCCTCATCAGATAGCCATTTTGCTTTCTTGCATTTCTTTTTCTTTGGGATGGTTTTAGTTGCTGCCTCCTGTACAATGTTATGGACCTCCATCCATAGTTCTTCAGGCACTCTGTCTACCAAATCTAATCCTCTAAATCTATTCATCACCTTCACTGTATACTCATAAGGAACATGATCTAAGTCATACCTGAGTGGTCTAGTGGTTTTCCCTACGTTCTTCAATTTAAGCCTAAATTTTGCAGTAAGAAGCTCATGATCTGAGCCACAGTCAGCTCCTGGTCTTGTTTTTGCTGTCTGTATAGAGCTTCTCCATCTTTGACTGCAAAGTATATAATCAATCTGGTTTCGGTATTGACCGTCTGGTGATGTCCATGTGTAGAGTCGTCTCTTGTGTTGTTGGAAAAGAGTGTTTGCTATGACTAGCTTGTTCTCTTGACAGAACTCTATTAGCCTTTGCCCTGCTTCATTTTGTACTCCAAGGCCAAACTTGCCTGTTATTCCGATTACTCCTTGACTTCCTACTTTAGCATTCCAATCCCCTATGATGAAAAGGACATCTTTTTTTGGTGCTAGTTCTAGAAGGTGTTGTAGGTCTTCATAGAACTGGTCAACTTCAGCTTCTTCGGCATCAGTGGTTGGGGCATAGACTTGGATTACTGTGATGTTGAATTGTTTGCCCTGGATACGCACTGAGATCATTCTGTCGTTTTTGAGGTTGTACCCCATTACTGCCTTTCCCACTCTCTTATTGACTATGAGTGCAACTCCATTTCTTCTAAGGGTTTCTTGCCCACAGTAGTAGATATAATGGTCACCTGAATTAAATTCACCCATTCCTGTCCATTTCAATTCGCTGATTCCCAAGATGTCGATGTTTAATCTTGTCATCTCATGTTTGACCACATCCAGCTTGCCTTGGTTCATAGATCTTACATTCCAGGTACCTATAGAATATTGTTCTTTACAGCATCGGACCTTCTTTTCGCTTCCAGATACATCCACAGCTGAACGTCCTTTCGGCTTTGGCCCAGCCGCTTCACTCTTTCTGGAGCTACTTGGAATTGCCCTCCGCTCTTCCCCAGTAGCATATTGGACACCTTCCGACCTCAGGGGCTCATCTTCCGGCGTCATATCTTTTAGCCTTTTAACATTGTCCATGGGGTTTTCTTGGCAAGGATACTGGAGTGGGTTGCCATTTCCTTCTCCAGTGGACCACATTTTGTCAGAACTCTCTGTCATGACCTGTCCGTCTTGGGTGGCCCTGCACAGTATAGCTCATGGCTTCACTGAGTTACGCAAGCCCCTTCGCCACGACAAGGCAGTGATCCATGAAGGGGTTTCTTGTTTTAGTTGTTGTCAACTGCCCAGAGTCATTGGGAGCTAAGCAGCATACAAATGTGAACCAATATAATTAATTAATTAATTTTTAAAAAATGTTTCCTGGCTTTTTCTTGGTATACTGCATATGCCACCTAGCTGGTGAGATGCAGGCAAGAGTATGTTGGCTTGCCATCAGTCTCTAAATCCTAGGCTGCATGGAATAATATGAGCATGCTTGACATAAAACTGGGCCTTAGTCTAGATTATTTCAAACATTTTTATACTACTACAATCAGCGGTTCTCAATAATAACACAAAACTACAGTAACATCATAATATTATTTAAATATCCAAAGAATAAATTTAAACAAAAACAGTCAACAGCACTGTCCTTATCATTAGCAGGGAATGCATGTAGCGTGGGTGCGACTAACGCTAGTAACATAGTTTACAACTTCTCTATCATATTAAAAAGGAAAAAGAAAAAGCCTTGATTGATCAAAACCATGATGATGGGCTGTGGAAGCCAATATCTGTGGGACCATCTGGTGATAACCATGATATACAGAACTTTGGAACTTGGAATATAAGAGGAGTAAATAGTAAAGAGCATAAATTTAAAAAATACAGTAAAATAAATAAAAATAGATTGTATTACTATGAAGAGAATGGGAAGGATGGAATAAATCTTAATGAATGGGAAGTGTGAAAAAGAATTCTTAGTGCAATGATGAAATGAAAGAAACTGTGGATTAGAAAAAGCAATAAAATTGCTGCCGAGAGAGAGAGAGATGAAAATTATGGTATAAAATATTGTATAATATGTATATTCAGAAAAAGATAGTTGCCAAGTAGGTAGTCAAAGAGAGCAAGGAACAGAGAAAATATAGAGTGATTTTGATGGAAATAAAGCATTGTTTTTGGAGCAAGTGAAACCTGGTAAAGCCTTCACCAGAGTGATTAGAATTAAACACAAAAGCGATGAAATGAAATTTGGGGTGAAACTGAAAGGAAGGAATTCATATTTTAAAGATTTGTATTATTGCTTTCCTATACAAAAGGAAATTTAGCAAGAGTGAATGTAAAATGAAAGAGGTATCACTTGTTTCATGTTCCTGAGAAAGCATTTGGCAGAATGTAGATTGAAAGGGTACAGGCTGGAACAATAAGTAAAATTTGGGAATTTCAATTTGCAGGATGTATGCAGACCAGATTTTTGCACTTCAACGGGTCATGGAGAAATACGTGAATGTGAAAAAGAAATACATTTGTTGATTTAAAGAACGTGTATGATAAAATTGAATAGACCAGAATTAAACAATATTATTTTTGTGAATATAGAGTTGAAGGTTGTTTGCTGAATGCAATAAAAATGTCTTTCATTTCTTTGACTTACTATTTCTTACTCCTTTTTCTGCACTCTGCATAATGTTATTTGCCCCAAAAAGGAATGGCATGAAGGACATGTATGTATGCTTGTATGTAGCAATGATACTATGGATTAAGTCAATCGTTCTGTACTGGCTCTTTTACTATATTAGTGGGGATTCTCAGTGAGTCCCAAACTTATTCTCATTAGAGGAAGGTTTGGGGGTGCACAGATGTTTGCCTCCCTTGGTCGGTCGGTCTGTCTGTCTGTCTGTCTCTTTCTTTCTTTCGTTAGGGGGCTCTTGTTATATAACTGTTTCTTACTGGTGAAAAACTACCAAGCATTGTATTTCTCTGTCTCGCTCTCCAAAGAGCTGAAAGTCTTCAGTGTCTAAGCCAGGATTCCCTAAAATTTATAGGAATGAAAGTCCAACATATTTAGAGGGCTGCAGTTTGAGTTAAGCTCTTTAAATAGCCACCTGCACTCATTCAAATGCTTCTGCCTTTAATTTGTCCTTCCTGCATTACATGTTGTGGTTTTAAATGCTGACCCAGCAACAAACTGAAGACTTTTCTGGTTTTGATTGGCTGATTTTGGGGATGCTAAGGGAGTGATAATACAGAAATGGATTATGAGTTTACATTCAGATTTAAGATGTGATCTATGAATGTATTTCTGTGGGACAGAATATGTTGCTTCAATTGCAGTGACTCACAAAACTGAATGTTCTTCCCTGAATCTAAGGGGAATTGATCCTTTTGTGCTCAGCAGCTGTTGCTTTTGGAGTTCCTGTTGAATACAGTGCTTTTTTCTTCTTGAAAAATAAAAACAATTTACAAACAACTCAGTTAAGCAAGATAAGGGGGAGGGTCTATGTCTAATAGCCTCAACTGCCAAAATGAAAACATTATTGTGCCCTGAGTCCAACATTATGGTCACTTCTGTACTAAATAACTTGAAGATAGTGGTGCACATTGTAATTTCACAGTGCTTCTGTAGCTTGGCTGAAAAAAAAAAGTTCTGTATATCAGAAACAGAAAATTGGCATTGTGCTTGGGTCTGCCTCTGTCTGCTGGTATCATGAATCAGCATTTTGATCTGCAGAGGGAACAGAAGATCTGGGTGGAAGTGTGGACCGGTTCTTAATCAGGAAGAAGCTGTGGATGGGAGAAGTGTGAAATGTTGAGTTCTTGGTGCTTTATGAGTTTGGTTGTTAGGAGTATATGTGTAATATGGGGGAAGGTTATAAAGATCAAACTGATGGGTGACCTCACTTTTTGCAGGGAAAAGACTTGGGCAAGTATCCTCAGTCTGGTTTATTTTTCTTTGTTGGCTCTGATCCTGTAGTAGGTCCACTTCTTCCCTAATGTCATATGTGGATTTACTAGATAAAAAAACCTTGCTTCTCTTCTTCACTGTCATTCATTTGCTCATCTCTTTGTGGCTAGAAACAGAGGACAAGTAAGCAGGTAGTGGGAGCATTCACTCCTATTTAGGATGTAGGCTTTATCAGGTGCCCAAACATGCCAACCAATGACACTCGTCTGATAATGCTGAGATTATTCAACTAGAGGAAATGTTATTCTGGAGTATCTGATAACTGTTGGCATCCAATTTAAAAAAGGATCCTAAATTAATGCTTCATTGCCATACATACTGTAAATATTAGTCAACCTGAAAAAGGAAGCTCCTAGTTTGATCCTAAGTCAACCTCAGGATCAGTAGACTTAGTGCCACTTTTTTTATATGTTTAACCAAAATCTAGAGCTGTTCATCCTTTCTGTTCTGAGATAGGAAAGCCAGATTAGCAGCAAAAAATAGAGGAGTGATGTTCATGCTAAGGAATGACTAACTCAAAGCAATGTCTACCTTTAAAATGTGTATGTATGTACAGTATACATATACACACACACAAGATTTAAAAAATTGCTACTAGTGTTATATATCTTACTTTGGATGGTATCTGATCATGCATGTGGATTCTAGAGCTGCATTTCATTTCTCCTTTGAAAAAGAAAAAGGAAACAGTTAATTTTATTCATTCTCACTAATGATGTTACCTAGTTGGGTAATGAAACATCTGCAAGCAAACAACCAAGCTCAGAGAGCACCAAGGACTCCACAGTTCAACCCTGAATTGTATATATTCTATTCTATTAGTTATTTTACTTTTAAGATGCACATCATAGGTTACTGGCCCCAAAATCAATTTATGGAAGTTTACTCTCCTTTTTGTCCACTAAGTAGTCTAAAACCCTAATACATACTGAGGAAGACACGCAAAGGCTGAATTCCTGATTGGTTGTAAAATTGTCCAACCTTCTGCTATTCTACCATCTCCCCTGGCTTTAATGGAGCTGAGTACCTGTTAGATGGTAGGGAACTATCTTGGTAGTGAATGTAGGCACTTGGATTTTTATTTTTTACTCCTCCATAGCCTCCTTTTATATTCCTCACCTATAAGCCAGGAAGAAATGTCCACATCTTTATTGCAGGTTTTCCGTGCTTCATATGTACATGTTGCTGCCTGGATTTAGACAGTCACAGCAAATGTGCATGTCCTCTTGTGGTGACAAGTCTGGTATTTACCAACTCCTACACTGATGTCAAAGTAGAGAGTAATTTGTGATTGCAAATCCATTTGGAGAGAACCAAGACATAAAATAATTGTGTGGTTTCTGATATGCTCATATTAAATAATAATTTCCAGGCAGTTTAGCATCAGATCTTCCTATGACATTTTTTTCATTAACATTCCTCCAGAATTAAATAGCTCCCCATGCTGCCTGTCTCTGTGGTTGTTGTGAGTAAAATATCTGAAAGGACTGTAGGAAAAATAGTAAGAGTGTTAACAGCTGTAAACAATGATGTTAAGTCAATAAAATAAAATCAGCATAGGTTCTGAAACACTTTGAAAAATACTTTCTTATTTTTAATCACTGGTGTTGCAGGGATGACTATCTTGCTGTCAATGGATGGGTGGATTGGAGAGCATGTCAGTGCTACATAGTGAAAGAAACCTCAGAGCGCTGTAAGCATTTTGGCGTGTTCTGTGACTGTCTCCCTCTGTACTTGAACACCGGTCTAAAGGGTGTGCAATCCAAACAGTACGGCTGTTATTTGGTTGCTAGATCAACCATTTCTACTTCCTGAGTTCTCAAATTCTATGCTATGGCTTTTAAGGGACTTATTTCTCACAAATAAATCCTGAATTTACTTGTCTGAGGAGCCTAATTTGGCTTCTTTCAACAAAGCGTATGGTGCACCAGATTTCAAAGGATTTGAGAAGGCCAGAATGATTCTACCATGGCAAGTTTACTGAAATGTTGGTATGATATTACCATTATTAAAGGATCCCTATTACAGATATTAGTGATAGGAAAAGGGAAAGTATTTCATGGCATCCAGTGCTTTTCTTCCTTTTAAACAGACAGCACATACAAACTACATGCAAGCATAAATTTAACTTTTCAGTACTTAACTCTTATTTTAACATTAAAATAGGGCCTGACAATCTTCCCTCTAGATTCTGCCTCCCTTTCAGGTAAATGTCACTGGAGAGAGATCTTTGAAATGTCGCTGGACATGACACACTGGCTCTGTGAATTAGGAACTCTCATGGTTTATTTTAAAATGTATAGTTGCCACAGAGACAGGAATAGATGCAGTTCTGGACTGTGGTGTTGGAAAACAGAAGGGTTAACTCTTCTCCACACCATTTTCCCAACTGAAATTGTTTCCCTTCTGAAGTTATTTGCCTTACAAAGATATATATGAAACCATAACTTTTTCAAGCAGAGGAAATAACAGATTCAGGAGGGGATTTTACTTTGGATAACAACAGGGTAGAGAAATGTTAATTTCTGTCCTTGCCTAGTCCAGACTCTGACACACACATGCACATACTTAAGTCTCCTGCATACAAACACACAGACATCAGAATCCTGATCATGGAGTTAGTGCCTCTTTCTCCAGCTTGTCCTTAAAATAGTGCTATATTGTAGTTCTGTATTGTCTTTAATGTTCACTTTATTTGAATGAAAATTCCAGACCATTTCATGCATTTTGGCTCTCAAGTTGTGGTGATAGAATAGTCAGGGAGGATCCTGATAGGCCCTTGTCTTATGTATCTTCTTGCATGGGTATTACAGTATATTACCTTTACATTTAAAAAAAAAAAATTTGGTAAGTTTGCTACTTGGTGTAATTGTTTCTAAATTCTGTTTGAGGCTTAGCATATTACACTGTTGCCATTTGATGAACTAGATCTCTTATCTAAAGATTTTACTTCCTCTCTTCTTTCCTGTAGGACAAATGTTCAGTGGGAAAATTATTTGCCAGCAAACTAGACCAGGTAGCCCTTGGTGAAAAATCTTTCATATCCTGCTCCTTTTATCTCTTGTTATATTCTGAAGCTGTTCCTTCAAAATATTGTATGTGGGTGGGTTTTTCTTTACCTTGCCCTGCACTCTCTTTTTTACAATTTTTGTTTACTTAATATTGCTCACAGAAATAACAGAAATTTGCTACTTGGTGTCCAAGGCAGTGAGTGCAGATACTAAAAGACAGGGAAATGGTCAGTTCTGCCCAGATATGAGAGACCAGTTCCAGCATTAACATTCACACACATTTTATCCAACGTGCATTTTTAGATATATAAAGTTAAACTATTCAGCTTAACACATCTTAGTCTCTGAGTAAAGTTGACTCAGTAGACACACTGATTACTGTGGGTGCTGAGTTATATATTATATTTATATTAAATAACTGTTAATATAATCCTTGCAGGCAGACTTGTAAATGAGTTTGCCTTGCCCAAAATATCACCCTGAACTGCTCCAAATTTGGAGTTCTCTTTCTCTCTTGGATGAAAAGCAGCTTGTCCTGCCCCCGTAGCGATCCTTCCTTTACTGTGCCTGGGTCATGTTTGCTTAAAGAGTGAATCATTCTGGCATGCATTGATCCTGTGTTTACACAGACTTCTCTGACTTCCCCATCTTGGGTTTGTCTTTGACGATACAGAGCCAAAATGACAGAACTTTTCCTGCCCTCTGCAGCCATATTGCCTCAAGTGGTGTGTCCTTTGCCTTGGTGTTGTCTGAGGAGTAGTTAAGCTCTTATGCAAACTGCAACATAAGATAGGAATTACATTTTTAAGCCAGAACTTTGTCTGGCCTTGCTGAATTATAGGGTCAGAGCAAGGAAAAGAGACCATTACTTTCAAGACATGAACATGACCTGATCTATGTACAATTACTGCTCTTATCTTTCTTATTCTTTGTTCATCTGTTGTTTCACAGCATTTTACTAGGATCCCAATCTAAAACTCTGGGTGGTGTCTACAAATATGCAACAACAACACCAAGTACTACTTTTCTTTTAACCCATTCAAAAACACAACCAAAGCATAAAACTAAATGGTCCTCCTTAGGGGCTGAAGGCCTGCTGAAACAAAACATGGAGCCAAGTGTACTTGGGGAGCAGCATGTTTCACAAAGTGGGGGCCACCACATATAAACTCAGGATCTGCTCTACAATTGGAATTCATATTTGTTGCAGATAAAAACTACATTGTCGTTCTGTGAATCTCCCATATGTGGTAACAAAAACAACTGATTGAATTTGATATGTGAATTTGAAAAGCCACATAATTACTAGCAGTAGTTGAGATAAAGGACAGTGTGAGCTGAGCATACAATTTTTTTATCTCTAAAAAAGGACACTGGAGGCAAGCTTAAGGGTGAATATGAACCCAGTTGAAGGAGGGCATAAATCTAGGCTCCAAGTGACAGAAAAAAGTCAGATAGCTGTGGTAACATGATGTTCTTGGGCCTTTCAGGAGCATTTTATTAAATTATTTCTTAGCTTAAGGGAAGCACATCTGACAGTGGGACCTCATGTATTTGTTGAAAAATATGCATGCACCCTTCTCTTGTGCCTCTTCAAGATGCCTTACAAACATAAATAAAAACAAAGCATTAAAAATCAAACACTAGCCAGTTTAAAAAATCTCAACAAGCAATCAAGATATGATTTCATGGTAGTGACAGCATTTCCTCCTGCTCTCTGTGACACTACAGATTTGAAACAGTATACTGTTATTGCTGCCAGATTTACCTACCCCTGTTTGAAATATATAGTAATTAGGATAAAGTATAGTTAATGTTAGATAAAATTATATTTATCTTGAAATTGGTGGCGGGGGGGGGGGGTTGGTCTGGGATAGGCAATCTATGCCCTTCATGTGTTTTGATTTTCAGCTCCCATCATTTTCAATCAGCATGTGTAATGGTATGTGGGAATGACCTTGGGAGAGAGGAGGAAGAGCCAGAGCCAGGGGAACGGTTGGACAAGAGGCAGTTTAGCCTGCAAAAGGAAAGTGGGTGTGGCAAATGTCTCAGAAGGGACCCTCCCTAGTTTCTTGGGCTGTAAAGGCAATGGGGGACAAATGTACTTTCAGACTTGCAAGATTCTGTTAATGTTACCTCACAATAAAGTAGAATTAGTCCACCTGGTCATGCTTCCTGTCTGGACTACCTCACTAGGCTGACATTATGGCTGCTGGCAAGGAGTTATGGGAGCTACAGTCCAAAACATCTTTAGGGCAGTACCAGAGTGTCCAATGTTTGGCTTTTATTAAAGCAAAAAATGTATAATCATAAGTCAGTGCTTTGCTGGTGAACTTAATCAGTGCGACCTGGGGGTGCAATAAATATGGGATTGTTATGGCCACATGCACCCAATTGACTGTCTGCCCATTTTAAGATGAGCTCTAGTCTAGCAAATACATTTTATCCTAGATAGCAGATAAAGTCATCTAGAATGCTGTCAGGTTATGGTTTGGTCAATCTCAGATACTATGCTCATCAAATATTATACTGAGGACTCACCTACATAAGAAACAATGAACTGATAACATTCCATCAAATGTATACCACTTGATGAGAAAAGGAATGCTTTATAAGAATACAACAAAGTTAGCTGTTTCTTTCACTCAATAAGAAATAGCTCCAAGTAGACGGGCTATAATGGAGAAAAAGGAACAAGATATTTGTGCTAAGAAATTCCGCTACAGGAAACGGAACTAACAATTACTGGCATTAAAACCTGGCAACCATCATGGAAGAAGATACTGTTTTCCTGCTAAAGAATATGTTGGTGGGTAGGAGGAAACATGAACCCCTACTGCAACCCCCCCCAGGAGTTGAACAAGAGATCATCCATTGGATTAGACAATTCCTCCCTCCATTGTTGGAAGTATGGGAGGAATACCTTGCATAACCATCATAAATCCCTGGAATAGTGCACAGATTAGCATAATCTGTAATCCCAGCCAAGCGTCCTTGTTACCTGAATTTGGTTGAAGGGATCCCAGACGACTTCAAACTTAAACATCCAGAAGGCTTTTAGCACAAGTTCTTGAACTGACCCTGTGTTCGTGGAATCAGAGCTGATGGGGAACATCAGGAATTGAACACTTGTTTCCAAAACTCAGGAGTTTTCTTGAACCTATGTCTGCAGGGTTGGGTGTGTCAGAGCCGGCATGGTTCCATGGAGCTTTAAAAATTGTTCTTTTGTGGAAGGGATTTCTTAACGCTCAAAATAAACAAAACATAAAGACTAGCTACTTCCTTTGAATAATCCATGTGTGTGCGTATGTATATGTGTATATACAGTTTGTGTGTGTGTGTGTAATGATCACTTAATACAGTTCCACTGAGAGTAGGAAGTTCACATTCAAGAAATAACTACCAACTATCTATAAAATAAAACAGTCATTGGCCATATGTCTACAGGATCTTCTTTTATGTTCCAGGGCAGAGAATAAAACAGATTGTCCTGGATTAGAGTTGGGTTAAATTATAAGTGGTAGCATTAAGACAGCCTTGTTTGAAAGTTATAACAAGCCCTAATTTCACAGCATTCCTACATTAAATATTGTGTGAAGCAACTTATACCACCCCAGTCAAAGCTAGTTTCTGTCTGCTTTTGTGCAGAACATTACAGTCATGTGAAAAAGTAAGTGTGCTCATTGAAATTTTGGACTTTTTCAACATATTTCAACATACAGATATTTGATCTCCATTTCAACAATAGTGATAAAGGGGATATAATATAATAAATATCATGCACCATTTACATTCTGTAGTCCATTACATAATTTCAATAAACATAAATGCAAATTTCACATGTTTGTTTGTTAACCAAACTTGGGATTTTTCCTAGCATGTATCTTGCCCATTAAATAGATGGAGCAAAAGAATTGCTTTCTTAAGAGGATCATTATACTGGGCTCTGAATGAGCCAGAATGGGTAATGATTTATACATGCTCTTTCTCTCCTTCCTCTCCTCTCTCTCTCTCTTTCTCCCCCCCCCCCCCCCCCCAGAGTTTGGGAATGATGGAGGGAGGGAGCTTTGCCATATATAGTCATTGCAGAAACTTCAAAGAATTATCTTCCATATCTCTTCTAAGTCAGGATTAATGTACATGGTGGGGGATTGGGGAGACAGTTGTAAGTGTCTCTTTAGCCAGATGCTCCAGAACATCTTATGGCTCTGGCCAGTAAAACCCTTGAGATAAAAACATACTAAGCCTTCAGCACGTTGGCAGTCACTGACAGTCAGTGAGATGCAGCTGCATTTTTCTGGACACAAACATAACCTCTGGGATCATGTTCTGGGCTGTGGCTTATGAGGCAATTCTTGCTTAGTCTCAGTGATTAACCTCATCTGACTGTTTTATTCTACAGTCTGGAAGGGGTTATGACTGGATGTGCACAAGCATGCAACAAGGCAAAAGATTGATACCTGGGCTGTGTTAAACTGCTTTGGGCCGTCTTGGACCAGAACTTCATATTAAACCTGCAGTGGGCAAGTAGAAATTAGCTTATATGTAAGCACACACTCACCTGTAAATGAGCAATGCACTGGTTTCTATTCTTTTTGGGAGAGGACCACAGTTTTAGGTGTGAGATCTGGGGAAGTTAAGCATAATGTACTGTATGTGAGTAGTTTTCCAGATAGAAGGAAAGAATTTTGCAGTTTGAGTTTAAAAAGAGAAAGGGAAAGAAGCTTGAGGTTTGTCACTGGCTGTGGAAATGCATCCTTGGGGATTTGGAAATTGTAGGCTGGAGAGACAGGACTGTTATATTAGCAATCTGTCAGCATGCCTGCCTGCTCCTCCTTTATGCCCTACTTTACGTTAATTTGCAAATAACTAGATGTTGCAAAAATATCTCCAGTGTTTTCAGAGCTTTGGCTACCATGAAGTTTGGTATTGCCTGAGAAGTCAGGAGTATGCAACACAAGGCTTATAGTTCTTACAAATATAATATGTGCTATTTTATGTAAAATAGGTGGTACTCTAGATCACAAATTGATTTGTTTATCAGTAAAGTGTTTGTTGAACATTTTCAGCTATTTTGAGGAGGTCTATTTTTAAGAGAGAGGAAATGTGAGTTTGTGTGTATGCACACTTTCTCTTTTGGGGATAAATAAGCAATAGCAAAACATCATGGAGGACATGCAGCAAAGAAAGCAATCCTTCAGCTCTTGAGCCAAATCTTTTTAGTTGCCATATGTAACCCATCAATCTTTTCTGCTTTCAACTGGCTTGCTATTCCCAATAGTCTTTCTTTTGCCTAATATTGACTGGAGACAAAAGCAGCTGTTTGGCTAAGTTCTGTAGTTTGAAGGGGTTTAGGGAGCACCTTCTTTGCCATTTCCCAGCATCACACGTGATTAACCAGAAATCTTGCAGCATCACCTGCATTGTTGGCGTAACGTTTTATTCCTAGAACCGGACATGAAACTCTAAAATGGTTTGTGTCTCTGCAATAGAAAAGAGTTCAAGAAAGTTGATGAATAATCAGGAGAATACTGTAAGACACATTCATGAGGTCATTATCACTTCAGAACTATCCACGTTTGTGCTGTGAACCAATCATGTACAAGCTCCTGAGATTTGGTTCATCTACTTCAATATGCTTGGCTGTTCTTTAATCATTTGCTGAAGTTTAATATGCAGCTGGAATCATCCACCTCTCTATAAATCTTAGTTTCTTATTCAATCATCACACATAGGTAATGACTCCATGGGAAATATAGGAAGCAGTGCTATGAAAGATCAGCAAGCAGAGAGTGGAATAACTTAGCTCTTTGTATGGCAGAGTACTAGAATGTCATAATGGATGTGCTTTGCAGATGTAAAGGTTTTATGTTAAGATACATAGCGTGTTGTGCTGTTTTTCATCATGAAGAGGATGGTAAAATGATACCTTTTTTAAAAGTTGGAATAGAAGCTGAATACACCAAGTTTACGGGACACAGGCAACATTGGACTAATAATCTAAATCTGCCAAGCAGATAAATAACTTCCTGACTATGGGTTAGTACACTGCATGTACCTCCTAGGTGGTGGGTTGTGGGCATTGGTATGTTGGTTTATAAGGCACTTTCAAGATTGAAGATTCTAACATGTCATGACCTGGATGCAGGAAGTACATCTCTGATGATGATGAAGATAATTAGGCTTATATCCCAACTTTATTTTGTACAACTCAAGGTGGTGTACTTTCTTTTCTTCTCACAACAACCACCTTATGTGGTGGGTTGGGCTGAGAGAGAATGACTGGCCTAAAGTCACCCAGCTGACTTTCATGCCTAAGGAAGAACTAGAATTCATGGTCTCCCAGTTTCTACTCCAGCACCTTAACCACTACACCAAACTGATCTTATTAGGCTTCTCTGTGTTTGATGCCACTATTTATGGCATCCTTCTGAACTACTGTATCTCTGAGAGTTAGAAGCACTGTGTTATACCATTTCCACTCCTTTCTGAGTGGACAGGAAAGAATATTTTCCAAATCTATATGAAACTGCTGAAAGAAATTTTAGTGGAACCAGCATCCATTGGCTTGAACTGATGATAGCCAGCTTTAAGACTCTACTGCAGGCCAAGTCAGAGATGCTATGGAAGTTTTGACTTAGTGTCATTAAGATTGTTAGGTCTGAATGGGACAAAGCAGGCTGAGGTTGAACCTTAGCAAGATAGAGTTGCTGCTTCTTCAGACTGTCAGTTCCAGTTGTAACTCTGGATGGAGTAGCACTATCCTGATCTCATGGTTACTGTTTGATAGCTGATAAAGACTGTGGTCAGGGAGCCTTTGCCATACATTGACTGGCTGTGGCCTAATCTAGGCTTGGAGGTCTTGGCAACAGTGACTCATATTCTTATCACCACTCAACTGGACTATTGCAGTATATTCTAGGTGGGGGTGCCTTCAAAGACCACTCAAAAACTGCAACTCCTTCAAAATGCAGTGTCCCTTGTATTGGCCAATGAGAATCATCACAGCCATATTGCACTTGTGCTGCAGGCACTGCTTTGGTTATCAGTATGCTTCCTGGCACAAGTGCTGGCTTTGACCTATAAAACCCTATATGGCTTGGCTCTGACATAGCTTCAGGAATGCCTTCTCCATAGAGATTCATTCTGTCCAGTGCATGCTCTTTTTTTATATATAATAATTTTTATTGATACAAAGATAAAAAACTAATACAAATTAAGAAAAATATAAAAAATAAAAATAAAAAATAAAAAGTGCAGAGAGAAAAAGAAAAAAAGGGGAAAGGTAAAAAATGTAAAGAAAAAAAGAAATGATTTCCCCCTTCATCAAGACAAGTACAAACAATTTCAGTAACTTATCACCCTCTCTAACATTTCAACCAAAAATCTCTTTATTCCATATCTCATATTTTATCTATTAGCAAATAATAAAGCCTCATCATTCAGTCTTAATCAGCAAAAGTCCATTAAGAGTTACCAGAAATAACAGTATGTATATTTTAACTTTAAACAAGTACATCAATTTCATATTCTTTACTTTACACAGTAACTCACAGAATCTCTTCTTCCCATATCTTATATCTACAAACAAATCTTCAAAGCCTCATCATTTAAACTTAAGAAAAATTCCATTAAGAGCTACCAGAAACACCAATATATTGAAAAGCTTGATCTTTAATCCCTTCAAATAATGTCCCACAAATTAATTTCTTCTCATTTTCTCTTCATCTCCTCTCAGAAATTCCTTCGCAAGTTTAACACTTTCCTTCAATTTTAACACCATAGCTTATCACTTTCTCTAAAAGTACAACAAAAATATATCTTCTTCCCATATCTTATCTATAGACAAATCTTTAAAGCCTTGTCATTCAGTCCTGGTCAAGAAAAACCCATTAAAAGCCACTAGAAAAAAACATCATATGTATTTTTATCTTGATCAAAAAAGCCAACTTTATAATCCTTCTTTTTGCTTTTAAAAGTCTTGATGTTTATTCCTTTTAAGTAGTGTTCCAAAAACTGATTTCTTTTCATTCTCTCTTTAGGAACTCCTTCATAAGTATAACACATCTCTTTTGTAGGTCCAAAATAAGAAGGTTGTCCAAGTCACTCTTCTGAGTTGAAATCCACACATCTGGGTCCCTCTTCTGATGTATTATTTGTGCGTCCCTTTTAGCTATTAAAACATCAACCAGTTCCATTTGTAAGTCCTGTGTAACATCTTTGTCAATATCATTCTTGTAGCCTGTCCTTTTTAAATCCATATCCAAAACAGCCTGATTCTCAGATGTATCCTCTTCTATCTCCTCTTTTAAACCCATTATTATAGTAGCAGACAAACTTAAGAGAAAGCTCTGAGTACATTGTTGCCAGATATCCTTCAATTCTTCCAGAGTTAAAATACTTTTCTCCAATAGAGGTGAATATGTGTAGCATTTTGCTGCTTATTTCTGAATAATTTTTTTTTCTTTAAGTTCTTAAACTTATATGAAATTTCTTTCATTGAGGATTGAAGGAGAATTACCCAGAGTAATGAAACTTGTCCTTCTGAAGGTTCTTAATATCCAAAAAGCAATTTACAAGCCATTTCCAGAAGTGATTAAGAGAGGAGGTGGGTGAACCCAGTGTCCCTTTGAAGGCTTAGAACCACGGCTTGTGCAAAGCTGACTCTCCCAGCTCCCAGAGCTCTAAAACTGGTGGAGACCATTGTTTTATGGTTTCATCGTGGGGAGCATCTGTGGCGATCCCAAGTCCTCTCCTTTATCTGGAGAGGAATGTTGAGGCACTGATCCATTCGTTGGCTCCTCATTCTGCTGTGGTCGTTGGCTCTGCTGAAAGCGAAGCTGTCTTCAGCCTGCCATTGCTTCCCCAGAAGTCCTCCAATGCATGTTCTCCAACAAAATTTACTGGTAGTTCCCCAGTCTCAAGAGGCAAAGACAGCTGCAGCTCTCAGACAATGTTTTTCTGTTATGCTCCATACTGTGATGGAATAGCCTCTCTCTCAAGGCAAGGTTAGTGCCACCTTGATTGCCTTCCACAAATTAGTTAAAACAGAATGGTTTTAGAATGTTTGGTGGTGGAATGGACACCATTATGCAGTATATTGTTATCATGGTATGGTTACTGGTTTTAAAGTTGTTTTAATTGTGGTAAACCTTCATATGTTTATGGAGGTTACAGAGGTGTCTACATTTAATAAATAAATAAATAAAGCAAAGGAATGAATACAGATTTAAAAGCATTACTGATTTGACTGTTTATGGTGAAAGACTGAGAGAATTACTGAAGGTTATTTATTTATTTATTCAATTTCTCAGTCTAAGTGACTCTGGGTGGTGAACAATTTCACAATCATTAAGACCATTACAAATTATACATATAGGCAGTCAATTACATAAAAAATAACAGTGCAACCAGGTAAAGGGGCCCCCTGACACTTTAGAGACCCCAGGCTCAGGCACATAGCCAGGTTTTTAAAGCCTTACGAAAAGCTAGCAGGGCCAAGGCCCTCCTGAGCTCCAAAGGAAGAATGTTCCAAAGGGCAGGGGCTCTTGCTGAGAAGGCGCACCTTCTGGTGCCCGCCAGCCAACATTCCTTGGCTGATGGGATCCACAGCATAGTTCTCTGGGTGACGAGGGTTTCAGAATATGGTGGTGAACATAGCCATGCCAAGAGTGGATCTTGGGAAAAAATGGACATGTAAGAAAGGAAAAGAGTGAAAGAAACTGGAGAGAAAGTTGAATGACTGTGGGATGAGAAAGTACATATTCTATACAAAAAAGTATTAGATGATTCCTCAGCAGAATGAATGGAAGAAAGTGAAGAAAAGTGAAGGAGTGAAAACAAATGAATTACATGGCTGTAACAGAAGTGTATGTAGCTATATGAATGGGTATTAGGTAAAAGAGAGCCAGTTTGGTCTAGTGGTTAAGGCACCAGGCTAGAAACCAGGAGACTGTGAGTTCTGGCCCTGCTTTAGGCATGAAAGCCAGCTGGGTGACTTTGGGCCAATCACTCTCTCTCAGCCCAACTCACCTCACAAGGTTGTTGTTGTGGGGAAAATAGGAGGAGAAAGGAGTATTGGGTATGTTTGCCACCTTGAATTATTTATAAAAATAATAAAGGAGAGAGGGAGAGAGAGAGAGATGCTTTGTGGGATGATGAAATGAAAAAGGCTTTGGATGAGAAAAATGCATGCAACAGAATGATTGTTGCAAATGCTGATCATGCATGCTGAATACAGTTCAAGCATTTCTATTGGAAATCAGTGTATATGTTGAATATATGGTGTCATTTAAATCTATTACAAGAGTATAACACTGGCTCACTTGAAAGCCATCACGGATCCCCTGTTAGATCCATTGCAGTTTGCTTATCGAGGAAATAGGTCAGTAGATGATGCTGTTAATATGGCCTTACACGATATTCTGCAACACCTTGAATCTCCGGAGTCTTACGCACGAGTGCTTTTTGTAGACTTCAGCTCAGCATTTAACACTATTATTCCAGAAATCCTCTACAACAAACTGATCCAGCTTACTGTGCCTGACCATACCTGTAGGTGGATAATTAGCTTTCTAACAGATAGGAAACAACATGTGCGGTTAGGCAAAACTATATCCAGTACCTGGTCAATTAGTACAGGTGTCCCTCAGGGATGTGTGCTCTCCCCATTGCTTTTCTCCCTTTACACCAATGACTGCACCTCAAAAGACTCTTCTGTTAAAGTTCTGAAATTTGCAGATGATACAACTGTCATTGGTCTCATTCGAAATGGTGATGAGTCAGCATACAGACAAGAGGTTCAACAATTGGTTTTGTGGTGCGGTCATAACAACCTGAAACTGAATACACTCAAAACTGTGGAGATGATTGTGGATTTTAGGAAGAACCCTTCTAATTCCCCTCTCCTTACTATACTTGACAGCCTAGTATCAGTAGTAGAGTCCTTCACGTTCTTGGGTTCTATAATCTCCCAAGACCTGAAATGGACGCTTAACATCACAACCACCATCAAAAAGGCACAACAAAGGATGTTCTTCCTGCATCAACTCGGGAAGTTTAAATTACCTCAGGAGCTTTTGGTACAATTTTACAGAGGAACCACTGAAGCTGTTATCTGTTCCTCTATAACTGTTTGGTTTGATTCCATAACCAAACAGGATAGATACAGAATCTAATGGATAGTTAAGTCTGCAGAAAGAATAATTGCAATCTGCCTGCCTTCTATAGAAGATCTGTATACTGTGAGGATCAAAAGGAGGGTGGAGAAGACACCTGCAGATCCTTCTCATCCTGGACATAAATTGTTTCAACTTCTTCCCTCAGGACGGCGCTACAGAGCACCGTATGTTAAAACATCTAGACACTGGAACAGTTTTTTCCCTCGTGCCATTGCTGTGTTCAACACCTAATTAATGCAGCATAACATATTGCTTGATATTGCATGATAAGTTATGGCTGCTAAGATGTGACTGATAATGCTCTGTTAAATGTGAATATTTATTTATTTATTTATTTATTTATTCGGCTTGTATGCTGCCCATCTCCCCCAACGGGTGACTCTGGGCGGCTCACAATAAAAAGAAAAAACACAGTTCTCTCCAAAGATCGCTAAAATCTATAAATAGTTAAAAAACATATTAAAAATGCCCAAAAAAACCTCCTCTGATTTTGGCCCTAAAAAAAACCCTGTAAGATGCTTGGGGGGGGGACAACCCATCATACCACCAGCCATCTCCACAGGTGCGGGCCCCCCTCTGGCCCTCAGGCCTTCTGGCAGAGCCAGGATTTGATACCTTTCCTGAAGGCCATGAGGGAGGGGGCACACCGGACCTCAGAAGGCAGGATGTTCCATAGGGCGGGCACTACAGCAGAAAAGGCTCTCTGCCTAGACCCCACCAATTGAAATTCCCTGACTGGTGGGGTCTGCAACCTGCCCCTTCTGCTGGACCGAGTGGGACGGGCTGAAGTGACCAGGGCAAGGCGGTTCCTCAGATAACCTGGTCCCGTGCCATGAAGGGCTTTAAAGGTAATGACCAACACCTTGAATTGGACCCAGAAACAAACCGGTAACCAATGCAGCTCATGCAACAGTGGTGTTATATGTGCCCTCCTAGGGGCATTAAGAACTGTCCGCGCCGCCGCATTCTGCACCAGCTGTAGCTTCCGGATACTCTTCAAGGGTAGCCCCATGTAGAGCGCATTACAGTAGTCCAACCCAGAGGTGACCAGGGCATGAGTGACCGTGCGGAGGTCCCCCTGATCCAGGAAGGGGCGTAACTGCCGCACCACACGAAGTCGTGCAAAGGCCCTCCTAGCCATGACTGCCACCTGCTCTTTGAGCAGGAGTCGTGAGTCCAGGAGAACCCCCAGATTACGCACCGGGTCTGTCTGGGGTAGTGCAACCCCATCAAGAACCAAAGATGACAAAGTCCTAGATCTTGAGGCTCCCCGTATCCACAGCCACTCCGTCTTACCAGGGTTCAGCTGAAGCCTGTTGTCTCCCATCCAGGCCCCCACAGCCTCCAGGCACCGCGAAAGGGTAGTCACAGCGTCACTTAGGGCACCTGGGATGGAGATGTATAGTTGGGTATCATCAGCATACTGATGATACCTCACCCCATGGTGCCGGATGATCTCACCCAGCGGTTTCATGTAGATATTAAATAGGAGCGGTGAAAGCACTGACCCCTGTGGCACCCCACAAAGTAGGGGCCGGGGGCTGGACCTCTCGCTCCCTATCAACACCGATTGGGTTCGGCCTTGGAGAAAGGAGCTGAACCAGCACAACATTGTGCCACCCAACCCCCAACTCCTGCAGCCGACCCAAAAGGATACCATGGTCGATGGTATCAAAAGCTGCCGAGAGGTCAAGAAGAGCAAGGATGGATGCACTCCCTCCATCCCGCTCTCACCAGAGATCATCTAAAAGTGCGACCAATGCTGTTTCTGTCCCATAACCGGGCCTGAATCCTGACTGTATGCTAGACAATAGCTTCTCCTTTTATATGTTAGTCAATAGCCGCAGTATTATTCTTCCTCCAATTCTCCTCTACTGACTGCATAGTTTTAGTATTCAACGTTATTACTTTTATTACTCCTTATTTCCTGATGTTATGCAAATACACTGAGAGCTCTTTGTACTGAAGTCAAATTCCTTGTATGTCTAATCATACTTGGCCAATAAAGTAGTCTAGTCTAGTCTAGTCTAGTCTAGTCTAGAGTATACTTTTTTCCAACTCTTGATTTGACAATTTTAAATCTCTTAACCCTTAGTACAGTAGATAAATGCAATATAGGTTGTATACTATATCTGACTGTAGCATTGTTTCTATGAAAATTTGTTTTACTGGATGTTTAAATATTATATTATTGAAAGATTTACAGTTCATTGAACAGTTAAAGCAAGATGGAGATACTATATGATAAAAGGCAATTAGCAAATTTAATTACTGTTTGGGATGTTTTAAGGCTTACATTTAGGGCCAGATTATCTCATGGCAATAATTAAAAAATGAAAGTATATATGTATGTATGTATGTATGTAGCTAATTTATATGGCTGCCTGTCTTAACCAAATAACTCTGGGAGGCTAACAAAACACATGGATAAAATAACACATTTATAAAAGTTATAAAGGAATACAAAATTTAAAAAATAACCAAGGCTCCTTGCAAAAATTTCTCAGAACACAGAACAGAACATACATAAGAGTTCCACTACTATCCTGGCCCCAGCCCTGAAGAAGACGGTAATTTTTCAAAGTCTTCTGGAAGGCCAACAGAGTCAGGGGAGAGTCTGTTCCGTAGGGCAGGCACTGCAACTGAGAGAACACTTCCAGGGTCCCACTAGATGATGATGTTTTACAAAAGGACCCAGAGCTGCCACCCTGTCAAGAGGGACTCCTGTGTTAAATTTCCTAGATAAAAAATTGATAAGTTTCTCCCAGGTTTTCATATGGAATATAGTGAGTGGTGTTGATGTAAATTAGTTTTATCTATGTCTCTATTTCCAATATGCAGGATGGGAATGCATCTAGCTATAGATAAATAATGAGCCTGCCATATTCTTCATTCCTTTTGCCTGAGCACAGCAGTTGCCAATACTTCATCAGCTAAAGTCCAAAGCAGAACAGTGCTATAGGATTACATCAAGGGTGCAGCAACTAGCTTGTCATTGGGAAAAGCGAATCAGATGCTTTTGGGAAGCCCACAACAGCACATGTGGGCACCAGGTCTCTTTTGTTTCTAGAGAATATAGAGGTTCCACTTGGCTATCTCCATGAAGTATTATTGTGAATTAGAATAATCCTTTTTTTAGTCATCTAAATCAATGGCAGTGAATTCTATCAGTTAATTAGGCTTTATATGAACATATTTTTTCCTGAATATATTGCCTGTCACTTACCCATCACTGACCTCTCTTGATTCAGCAGAGTTAGCACAGTGGTATTTAATCAACAGTACATACAGAAGGTCCTGAACTGTTCAGTGGCAGCTTCATATTTTTCTCTGCCCAATAATGCTCAAGGCACTGATGACCCAGACTCTTCTCTAAGAGAAATATAATATTTTTTCAGTGGAGAATAGAAAGTTGTGGCCATGTTGTTGCTGAATTAATTATTTAAATGAATAATTAACTGTTGCAGCCAAGCCAGCTGTCATACTCTGAACAATCTGGAGAAATTGGTCTGGGTCAGATGGACAGGATGAAGGATGTTCAGTCAAGTCCTTGGCATTACCCACCACCCAGATTGGGATGCCTTAATTTGGTGATGTGACAATAGGCTTCTCCCAAATAGCTTGTAATTGTGTTTCCTATGCTTCTGCAGATGTAGATGAAATGAAATGTATGATTTTTATTATTGCAGGTTCCTCCACTCTGCACAGCTCAACCTAAATGAAAGAAATTATATAGGAGCAGTGTTCCATAACTACAGTTTATGTAAAAGGAAAAAGAATGTGTCTGTTCTTCTGGAATGGTGTAATATCTAATGCAGAGTTACAGGGATTGTTCAGCAGGGTAGGGAGATCTATGAATATGAGGCAGAAAATTTATTTCCACATATATTATAGTTGGGGAGGTCTGATAACTACCAATCTACATATGTAGTGTCTGTTATTGATACAAATTGTGTCAATATGGAAAAGAAATGTGCTTGCAGTTTATTTATTCTACTTGTATACCACCATATCAATTACAGATTCATATAGTAGTTGAGAAATCATCAGGAATGAAAACATCTATAATATAAGTTAAAACATCCATGGTAAGTAAATAAAAACAGAAATAACCAATCGCTAATCAAAATTTAAAAATGCAATAATAATAGTAGTAAATAGAATAAAACTATGACAAAAAAGAAAAAAGAAACAAAACAAATTAAAAGGGAGAACCACCAATACTTTGCAGAAAAATTCTGTTGTAGGTTCTGTTTCTGGCATGTTAGAAGAGATGGAACAAACCTCAGTTCTGAGGGAGGCCCAGAGCAGTGACTGAAAAACAATTACTCCAAGCCGCCATTCTTTTTACTTCGCAAAAGTGAAGAGTAATCAAGAGCTCCTTCTGGGAAGATCATACTGGATGGGCCAGTTCAGATAAGAGAAGGCAGACCTGCAGGTTCCTAGGCACCAAGCCATATAAAGCTTTATAGATCAGGACCAGAACTTTGAGTTGCAGCCAGAAACTGGTAACTAATATAGGCCCCAAAATGCAGGTGTTATGTGCTGATAGCATAGTATAGTTACTATGCTATGGTGTAGAAGCATGGTGCTCTAGAAGGATGTGTGTATTGGATTTTTAGTGCTTGGGAAAGAGATAGCTTTAAACAGAATGTGTATGCATCTGCAAAATGCCATAGGTCATTTCATTCCTTTTATTTGTTATATTTCAGTGCAATTTCGTTCTGAACTTCCAGTTTTTTCACTGAAATGAGATCACTAACTCAGCCATTTGGCTGGCAAGCGCTTTATATATCAGTCTCTCTTTTCCTGCTACACAGGCCAAATTTGCTGGAGAGAAATCAAGATTGAATGGCAAACTGGGTGTTGCAGGCTGGCTATGGTTGGCACTTATTATGCTTGGAAAGGATAAGGAATGTTCTTGTTTACTCTCTGCCTTTTTGATAGGCCTGGATCAGCCAGAAATAGTATTAAGCTTAAATGAAAGGCAATTAAAGTTATTGAGTGCTCACCTGGAAATTCTATAAAGACAGAACATGGTCATTGAATTTTCCACTCTTTTCCTTTACAGGTAGGCCCCTTCCCCACATTCAGTGCAGGAAAAATGTATTCAGGAGTTTTAGTGGATGTACTTTAAGCTAGCCCTTTGTCTTGCGATGCTTTCAAATGAACTGGTTTTCCCACCAGTTATTCTGTCTTTTGTCCTTTTCCATCCCTACTAATCAAATGGGAGGAAAAGATAAAATGCTTGCAGAATGCTTTTGATTGAAAGAACTAAGAGCTGTCCATCTAGAACCACTTTCACTGCCATAGACCATATTCAAATATAGACGTACAATACAAACAGCGTCAGCTGAAAATAACAATAACAGTAAGCTCCCTAAAAATCAGTGTTTTCGTAGGACACACACACAAGACACAAAGCAAGGGATGTTGTTCTGTCAAGTGAATTTATGAGGAGGCTTAGTCTAATACAAATATTAAAAAGTGTGTGTGCATCTGTTTGTATTAAGAGTGAGGAGAGTCTCATATTTCAGCCTTGTTGTTGTTGTTGTTGTTGTTTTAATGTTTAATGGAAACTTATTTGGAGAATCTGATCTGAGAAAGCTGATTGGCTTTGACACTCAGAACCTTAGCAGGTCAGGAATGACTGAACCATAGCCAGAGGTCTTTAAAGCTCCTATGAATTATACCAGCCTAAAGACTCTACTGGGAGCCATCCATCTAATACAGATCTGCCCAGAGTCGTAGGAACTGGTCCCAGATATACACCCATGCTTTAGGCTCTGACCCAGCTGGAAAGGCCTGCAATAAGCAAGAAATAATTTTAAAAAAATGAATAGAAGTGTGCTAGTATGTTTCAAAGGATTATAAGTTCATGCCCAGGTCCATAGGATAGTCAGTACGATGGCATGTCTCCATGTTCTGATCTTATATAAGTCACTCTCCTTTTTGGTTCTGTGCCCTGAATAAACTGAAGAAATAGCTCTGTGTTACTGTGATTAACAGTGTATTAGTTATGGGTTCTTTCATCTCTGAATGCATTAAGCCTCCTTACCATCCACCAAGGTATTGCTCTGTGAACAGTGAATGTGAGTGGACCTCTGAGATTTAATTTAGATGCATTCAGAGCCACAGCACATGGTTGTGATTTGATAGTGATGTCATTTGTGCAATTGAGTAAATTGTTCGCAAAAACCATTATTTATTTATTTATTATTTATTTATTTAATATGCCGCCCATCTCCCCCAGAAGGTGACTGGGATTGCTTGCACCTCCCCTTGGTTGCTTGAGGGCTGTGCCAGGAAATGATCCCAGACTCCTTGGCAAAGTAATGGAATAGAGAACTTTGCTGAGTATCCTGGGCATTGCATGTTTGTGACCACAGATGAGCTCTAGGTGCTCAGCACAAAAAGAAAAAAAAAAAGGTAATGTCAAACTTAGACACTGCAATCAGGAAAGTTCGGGTGACTAACAGCACCTCCTGGATTAGGAAGGCTTTTTGGAAAGCTGTCTATCGGAGAGCTGAATTGCTGCAAGTTGTGAGAGATGAGAGGTCAGTATAATTCTGGTAGTTATTATGGTTATGATTATTATTCTCATTTAAATACTTCCAACTTCATTCTGTCCCACATAATAACTGGTGACGTAGCTATTCCAATTATACAGTTAGAGCATTTGCTTTTTATATATTTAGAATGCACCATTAATTGAAACGGTTGTAGTAAAGTTTAAACGGAGAAGACTCAATTTCAGATCTCCACTGAGAGATTAAGATCTCTGGACCCAACTGCTATCTCTCAGTTTCATCAATGTCATAGGGTGATTTTGTAAATAAAAAAAGGCAGGGGCACCCTATACAGGGTCCTAAACATCTTGGAATGATAACAGAAGAGGACCTTTTTTATTTATCCTAATATCTTCATTGGTGCTATAATAGCACCACAAAGAAAGCTTATGGTTTGACTTCTAAAATCAATTTTGTCAAAGCTGATTGTAGGCCACAACCAAACAGAGATAGAGATAGAGACAGAGATAATATTGGTTGGGTTAATGCAGCAGATTAAGGCATAATTTGATTTCTTTGATTTTGGCTTAGTGTGTTGTCTGAACTTATTCATTGTGTTTCTAAATAATATTAGCATCATGTGAACCCAGCCAACTGGTGATTATTCAACAAGCTATGGTCTATTTAAATAGGTGACTGTTTAAATCAATCATTGGTTCATCTTGCCTAGTGCTGAGAGGTTGTAGCAATCCCAGCCTATAAGCAAGAGGTTTTCCGATTACATACTACAAGACAGTTCCACAGGAGATGCCAAGACAGAGCTGTGGTCCTTATAGTGTCCTACTGGCAGCAGGCTGGAGCAAGAGTGGCCTTTTGCTTCAAGGCCAAGAATGTAGCAGTGTGCTATGTCACCTGCTTGACGTTGGTAAGGGTGTAATTTTTAATCAGTTAAATGCCGACAGATTCCCAATGACTCTTGTTGGCTGCCTGAGCTCCGACAGGGAATTCCTGGCCCCTGCTTAGACGTGGGTACTTTTCCTACAGCCAAAGTACGGTAGCTCCTTGAGGAGGAAAACAAATGCAGAGCTTTAGCATAACAGGTCCTCACAGTGACTTCTAAATGGGATTAAGAACTTGACTGAATTATGATAGTAGTAGCCGGCATCTCTTTTTCTGACATTTGCCATTCTGACAGATGGAAATATTGGCTTATGGAGATAATTACTTTTTATCTAATTAGACAGAAGTGAAATCATGAGGAAAGTTGTCTAGATTGATTATGAATGCCTAAAGAGAAAAAAAAAACCTTTCCAATTTTGCTTCTTTCTAGCCTAATTTTTTAAGAAAGACTTCCATCTCTGCATGTACTTCATTAGCAATTAGTTTATTTCTTGCCATGCTTCACATGATTAAAGCATTAACAAATTCAATTCCCCGCCATTGAGAAGGTCCCTTTGTTAATGTCAAGGATTAAGATATATGGAGTGGCATTAAAGTTAATCTACTATACTGTGGCTTGCTCATAGTCCAACATAATATTTATAATGTGCTTAGATTTGGCCATAAGAAGGACAGATATTTGAGTGTATGATGGGGGGAGAGGAATGTGCATCAAATGATGTACCGTATATTCTCAAGAGAGAAAGAGGATTTACTTGATCCTTACTTCTCAAAGTCAGTTGCAGTGATTTGGGTGTTAAATGCATGATTCATAGCCCTGCTTTATTCTGTTCTCTAGCAGCTGCAATGCTGACCTGCAGATTTCATGGTTTGGTATAGAGTCCAAGAAATTTAGCAAGTTTCTCAACATAAAACTAAGGAGCATTGCATCCACAGTTTGCTAGTTGTTTATCCTGCTGCCAGAATTTAAGATCATTTGCAGCAGAGAGCTTAGAGGAAAGAATGAGACAGCTGTAAGTGCAGTCACGTTTATTTTTAATCAAAACTTGTACCACCTCTAACCTACATGTACCAGTTGACTGAATCAGCCCCTTATACGTGTTTTTAAAAATGCTGTTCTTCTTCTACCGGATAACTGTAGGACCATAATTCCATTTGCTTCCGCCGCACTTCTCCTAATTCAGAGGCAGATGCCCAGCAAGAAACTCCCATCTTCTCTTAGCCCCTCCCTTTGTTTCTTTCTCCTCCCACAACAATTTTTGAATGAAAATAAATGAACCCTTTTGTTTCCCTGAGTTCTATCCCTTTTGTTTTTAATTAAGACCCTATGTATATTTAATTTGATAGATATATAAGACTTTAATATGGTCATATTTTTACTTCTCACTTACATGTTATGGGAAGCATGCCACTGCATGAACTAAAGTATGTAAAAAAAAAATAAAAGGCTTAAGAAAGGATCTGTAATCATTTTCAACCAAGGGCCACAATTAACCTATAACTAATATCGTAGGAGCTAGCTTTAAAAAGTGGGCCAGGTCAGGACAACATAATAAATGTAACTAAATTAAAATGTTTGAATCTAATTGAATTAATATTATTATTCTTTGTATATTTAATACAGGTAGTGACAGTATATGTAAGCATCTTTCCACCACTGCTTTTATGGAAGATGTATGGAATAAAAAGAATCCTATCCAGTTAGTTTCTGAGGAGATGGGTGAAGCATGATAACATGACTTGGAAGTGTTGCACACGTGACTTTTCATGCAGTGAATTTAGACAAGTTTTAGTGCAATGTAGATAATATTCCAACTGATGTATGAACATAAAACAGCATAGTTTGTTTTTGCATTCTAGTTTTAATCATACTCTCAAAGAGGTGGAATGTCTTTTCATCAAGGCTACATTCTACAGGCCTCAGTTTTGTCAAGGCTGTGGATAGTGATGGTGTGTGGGAACCCCAAAGGGAGCAGGTGTTTGCTTTAAGCATGCCACATTCTCCTAGCAGCTGTTGCCTCACTTCCCTGGCAGCATCAGAACTGCATAAGTCAGCCCTGCCTTCCTCCTGCATATCCACAGACGTTATCTTCTTCATGCCAATTTTTTGGGGAGAAAAGTGGCTTTCCAAGGCTTTCTTCATTCTGCTAAAATTGATCCTGTCTTTCAGCCTTTCAGATATAATAATTTAATTGGGAGATCTTCACAATCAGTCAATCTACTAGGTAATTGTTTGGTTTATCCTTAAGCAGCATATTAGCATTGATAATTTACTCCTTGATATCACTTGGCTATCTTGTTTATAAATGAAAATGGCCAAAGAATGATAAAAGGGTTTCTCCTCCCTCATTGAAACACACAAAGTTGGTATCAGATAAGTAGAGGCTGGTTGAAACAGTGTTTGGGTATGACAAGTGCCAAGCCGTGTAGACTTCTGATTCATAATATTTGCTAGTGATAACATGATTTGTGTGATGCAAATATATTCACCTGCAACCACCACATATTTATGCCAGCCTTCATCATTTGCTGGGCATAATGAGGAGAATAGTACCTAGTACATACTTATTGGTAGCCCAGCAAATCTAATCTCCTGTAGTGATTGTGGGAAAGTCTGTTTAACTGGGTGGTAGTAGCTATTCTGGTTAATGATGCTGAAATGGGACGAAGAGGAAAATTAGAATAATATATGGGTATAGTTCCAACTGAAAAAAAACTGTTCAAGTTTTGTCTCAGTACTTAATTGTTAGTAGTAATAAGTGATAATTTCTTCCTCTTCCTCCTCTACTTCTTCAACTATTTTAAATAACAGAAAAGAATATTATGAACTGTCTCTTTTAGAGTTCATTTAATTTAGAAAAGAGTTGGGCAAACGTTTGTGATTTGGAGGCTGCATGCTCACATGCATATACTGACAGTGCTGGTTCAAGGATATATGGCACCCATAGGCCACACTGACCCATGAGAAGATTTTCATTTTCCGAATGATTCAGAAGGAGGGTCGGTATTGGCGCCCCCTAAGCTTTGGCACCTTAGGCCAGTGCCTGCCTACTCAGACTTACTTTAAAGCCACCCTTGCACACTGATTTAGTCCCAAAGATGACATGGGTGGGGTTTGGAGGAAGATGATTTAGAGGGTAAAAGTGGATGCATTAAACCTTATCAATGCAACTTTACCACAATCTCTGGGTACTCTGTGGGCTTCAAATTGGAGCAGAGTGTGGGTTGCATACGCCAATGCTATACCAGTGATGGGTAATCTTTCACTGATCTTTTGAATTTTGAGAGTATGTCATGGCATTCTCATAAAATGGCTATCATGGTGATATATCCGATCACAAGCACATTTCCCAAAAGATTATTGAGATTGCATCCAACCATTCCTTGTAACCCCACCCCCGTGCACTCTGCTACCCCAAGTAGGTGAGCACACTTCAAACAAGGCACTGGGCTGCAGCCACCTAGCATTTTTATTTTCTAAGAATAGCGCTGGGTCTATCTAGATTCAAGGCTCATTCTTAGAAATAAGGATCATAATGGAATTAATTACTGTTTTCATTCTTTTTTAAAATGAAAATCATGGGACAAAAAATTAAAATCAGGTGGGGTAGAGTCCCTGGCAATCCCTGAGGAGCGCATACCCCTGTACCAGAGTAGTATTTTCCCTTTTATGTATAAATAACATTTTCAGTGAAAAATTACAGACACTTCAGGCTATACAGTTTTCTACCACAATACCTTCAGCTGCAGTCTTGCCTTGAAATGAATATTGTTACTTTAGCTATATACACATAGGATTTCCCTGTTTAGATTTCAGAAATCAGGTACCTTGGGGTCAGCTAAGACACAGCGAGGGAGCTGACATTCTGTTAGAAACTGCAGTCATGTTCTGTCCTTGCAAAAGGAGGAAAAAGTCCGGGTACAGTGGAATGGCAGTTCCAGAAGTCTGGAGAAGGTCAGTCCTCTGTCTATAGGATTTAAGAGCCTCTTTTTATAACTCTCCCAAATATTGGTTAGAGAGCTGAAGAACAGGATGAAAGTATGAGACTTAAACTGGCTGACTTAAACAAAAGCCAGTCAGAGGAGTAAGGGAGGGGTGGGGAAGATGGGCTTCTTCTAGCTTACTGATTTATAAGGCAGGCAGTTGACTCAGGGGAGTAGTAGAACTGAGCAGCACACAAGGAGGCTAAATAATAGATAGCGCTTTTAATCACTATATGCACAGTGAGAGATGGCCTGCATTTCTGTGGTACCTTATTTGTGGTTCCTCTGATCAGCTTTCATTTCTTCCTTAATTGCATTGCTTAATATGATCCTTGTTAGTATTAGCTTCTTAGCCATTTTTCATGGAAAGAACTGGTTGTGCTCCAAGGTACAGAATCATAGTAGAAGTGATCCTTTTCAGTGATCATTCCCATATTGAGGAATTCTGTGCTCCCCAAAGCCTATCTGCATTAAAGGTACTTTCTATCCTTAAGGTGAAAAACTGACTTTTCTCCATTGTTCTTGGTGGTTTGATCTGGTGATTTTCTTACAGTGGTCTAATTCTTTAAATTGGTGTTTTATAGTCTGACTTTGTATTTTCTGGGTTTGTTTTTTTTTTTTTTAGTAATTTTTGTTAGTTCCTTTGATTTCTTTTTGGTACAAAAGTGGGATAGAAAAATTTTACATAATGAAATTAAATTAATACTTAATTAGCTATAGCATAGGTAATCAGCACAACTTGGCAACAATAGCCAAAGCACACATGTATTTATATGCTTACACATATAAGCACTGTACTAACATTTCCATGTATGCTTATATATGTAGTACTGCGTCTAGAAAAAGGAATAGAATCTATTCTTCCCAGTTTTATAGTTTTCCTAGATAGAGGAATAAACAAGATATAAACTGAAGGTTCCTTGACAAGATAAAAAGATCACACCAAGGTAAAGGAAAGCTTAAGGAAGCAATTCCAAATCCATGGGGACTATGCTCTTTCAGCTTTGCTCATGTTGTGTTTTTTCTACAAAGTCGATAATACATAACTGTTGGGAGAAGTCAAAGCAGGAAAGATTTGCACAGGAGCTAGAAATCTTTCTACTTTATTAAATTACTAAAGACATAGATCCTTCAGTGGGGGTGGAGTTAGTTCTTTTTGTAATTGGTGAGAGCTGAACATATATGGGAAGATGCAAAGCAAGGAGAAAGCTAATGTATTAAAATAACTTCCACTGCTATAGATATGTCATGGTATATGCATAGCCATGTAATATAAATGATTTAACTTGCCTGATATATTTAAGCACATAAATTATGATCAAGTAATACTGCACATTTAATGAAATGGAGCTATCCCCCAGATTATATATAGCAGATTAATGCAAACTTATGCATATATACTCTGTTAACTTAGCCAGTAACTGGATAATAGTTTTTTTTTAAAAAAAAACACTTCAGTATCAGCCATGGAGCTAAGCTCTTTGGAATTTTTCATACCACTCAGAATCCATTGGAGTTGGGCGGCCAATAAATTTAAACAAATAAAATAAATAAATAAATAAATAATAATACACATCCATAAGACAAAGACAGTACATATTTTGCACTGATATGCAGGTAGTCCCTGGGTTAAGAACGCCCGGGTTACAGACGACCCATAGTTAAGAACAGAGTCTATTGCAGCAAAATTTGATTTAAAAATGCAATGATTCAAGTTAAATACACAATGGTTCGAGTTCATTACGCAATACTACTTATACAGTATTACACAACAATACTGTTCCAGCTTACATACAAATTCGACTTAAGGACAGACTTTGGGAATGGAACTCGTTCTTAAACTGGGGACTACCTGTACATAAGTGAAATAATGTTTTTAAACTATGGTGAGTGTTGATGCTGATCCCGCTGGTCCTTTGAGTTAGAACTTCTTGATCTGGGCTGCAACTATCTTGACAACTATTAGATGAAAGCAGAAAGTTGCAGAACAATCTAACTCTCTTGTGCTCTGGTAGATATCTGGACTTTTGTAGCCCTACTTTGAACAAGTTCAGCTCTAAAATGACTTTGTAAATATTTTCATGTCGTTTTCTTGGGAACAATATGGAAGTGTATGGAACAATATGGAAGAATAGGCATGAAAGCCAGCTGGGTGACTTTGGGCCAGTCATTCTCTCTCAGCCCAACTCACCTCATGGGGAAAATAGGAGGAGGAAGGCATATGAGGTATGTTTGCCGCCTTATAAAAATAATAAAGGCAGGATAAAAAAATCTAAAAAAAAGTGGGGGTTTCCCCCCCCTGGGATTTGTACTGAATTGGCAGGTTACCCTGCAGCTCTGTATTTCCTGATGGTCTTCCATCAAAATACTGACTAGCTCCCATGTTCCTCAGTTTTTCTGAGATCAGTCAACGTTGGTTAGGTACAGCCAATGACCTGTACTAAAAATATTTTTAAAAATAATAAAAATCACTGCTCTGGATTACTGCAATGAGCTGCAGTCTTAAACATATGCTGGAAACAATCCATTGCTTTTATTGGATTAAATTATTTTAAGGACTCCACACAATATATTAGTAGTTTTATTTTTGATGATGCCAATATTCTGCATTTAAAAGGAAGCCCAATTCTGCTTGCATTAAAATTGACAAGGTATTCGTATGACTTGAACAGCGATAGGGCTGATTGTTAATTGCTTTTACTGTCATAATTATGCACCAGTTGTCAGGGCTATTAGAGAAGAAGTTTGGAAATCAAACTCCTTGAGCAAAAGCTGCCTTTAGAAGCATTTCTGTCTTTCCTGTTGCGCATCTTGAGATTAGAGTAAAAAAATCTTCCAGTTTTGATCCAAGACTGTATGCTGTCCTTTATAAAGGTGACATTTGAAAAATCACCATAACTGTCTTCATCAACATTTAAGACATTGATTAGCCTTAGAGAAGAATTATGACCTTGAAGTGCAGTGAATATGGCCTAATGATCTCAGATACCCTTAGTACCAAGCATGGCAGCAGCTTCTGTGTGTCTTCTTCTTCTTGCCAGGATTCTGCCTTGATTGTTCCTAAGCATGTCTTAGCTTGAAATTGCCTCCCTATCACCTGAAGTGTTACTGAGTTAGAAGGACTTGATGATGTAATGCAGGTGTGACTGACTTTACCATGGCCTTCTGATTCAGCAGTTGAAGCCCCAAACAGGGCACTAGATTAGACGATAAAGCAATGTCAGCAAGAAATCATCAGGCTGTTGCCATTCTCGGAGAGACCTTGGCAGTGCTGCAGATACCTGCATGTTAGGGGCTTTGCAGGTTTATGTCTGAGGGCTATAGAGTGCTGAGGGTGTGAGTTTGCAGGCAATCCTCCTTATCTGCACCTTGCCTTCTGCATTTCTAACAGAACAACAAGCAGAGGGAAATCCACACAGGGAAAGGAGTGTATCTTGTGCAAAATTAAAACAAAGGCAAACTTCAATTCAGTATCACAAATATAGAAGATGATGATGTTGGACTGCTTTAAATTTGGATAGTCTTTTTTCCTTTTTAAATATTGCATTTTATATCACCTCCTCCTCTCAGCAAATTGAGATGCAAAGCACAGTTTTCCTCAGTGCATTTTTAAAAAGTGACAAAAACTGACAAATCTGCCCCAGCACTTCATATAAATAACTCTTCCCCATCATCCCTAGTGTCATAGCTATTGACTTGATAGGAATCATAGGCCAACACACTTCCATGATGCCAGGTTGACATCTCATGGATTCTGGCCCATGGAAGCTTATGCTCTAATAAATGTATTATTCTCTAATGTGTCACAAAGCTTTCTGTTGCCTGGCTGCAACAAACCAGCAAGGTATCCCAAATTAAAGCTGAACAAGTTAAGGCTCTAAAAATAATGGCTTGCTTTAGGGTTACCAACTCAAGATTTTTTTCTAGGTTTGCACATTATGTTAAATTTAATGTTGCTTGATTTTGGCTTTGCTTGTCGTTTGAACCCAATCATGATAGTTTATTTCTACCATTGTGGTTTATTAAACAAAATGTAAACCATGGATTATTTCAGTGTGTAAACCCAACTGGAACACTTTGCCTTTCTAGTTGACAATCCAGTGCCAGTGTTTATATGTGACATTTATTATTCTCTTATCCAAAGTAACCCCCTAAAATCCAGGGCTTTTGTGACAGATACCACTAACTATCGAGTTGAATCCATGCAAACTTGTTCTTTAGGATTTAATACTAAATAGATAGATATCCTCAGTATCTATCTGTTTCTATTTCTCTATTTCTCACTATCAGAAATGGTTGTCTGGGCAAATCAGAACGTTTCCTTACCAAGCTACATCAGTCTGGTCCGTTAATAGCTGTTATCTGAAATTAAAACTGATTTGCTGAATTGGCATCAACTTAGGTCACAATGGAAGAGGCTGATGTATTTCAAAGTAGGGAAGAATTTGCTAAATTTAAATGCAGAAAGTCTCTTTATCTTTTCCTCCCAAACTGTGCTCATTTTGGGTAGCAAAGTGTAAAACTGACTGCATGCTTACAGTTAACTGAAGAAAGACCCAGTGCAGCATTAGGCAGCCAGGGAAGAACGAGTGTGCTGTAGAACAAAGACATCCTGCCTGTTGCCAGCATGAAGGTTTTGCTGGGAGCTTAGTGTGCAGGGGTACAAAAGGGTTATCGGTGCCCCAAGGGGTTAATGGAATTAAGGTACTGCATGTACTACCCACCACTGCTAGGGGACTGGTTTTATTTCCTCAGAGAGGCTTGCAATTTTGTGCTGCAGCTTGTGCCAAAAGGAGAAACCCAAACAGCCCTTTGTCTGTTATACCTGCAGTGGATGTTAAAGAGGCAGCACTGCAAAGCAGAGGGGACAAGAGTCAGTAATGTAGGGAAATAGTGCACTACAGCTTTAAGCGTAGCTGTCAGGAACCATCAGAGGGAAAGCAAGGGAGCGAGGGGATGGCGAAGGAGGTACCAAAGGAAGGGTCTAATTTCTTCTCCGCCTTCCTTGCTTCATGTGGCTGCTTTCTGGGAGGTTGTGCCAGTAGCAGGGAGCTTGTGTGGAAGACTTCCTCTGAGTGTATAGAGAGAACTTGAGAAAATGCTCCATGCTCCGTTGCAAAGATCAGGGAGGACACTCCGGACGGTACACTTTGCCAGACCCAGCAGGTAAGGAAGGGATGCAGGTGGGTCTTGGTGGATTGGAGTTGCTTTGGTGTGGGAAGGTCCAGAAGCCTTGTAAAAGAAACAGACTGGTGATGCGTCCGCTGGTATCTTGGTGTCTCCGCCAGCTGTGCCCTGCTCTGACAGTGAAGTATAATGTGCTAAAAATCCTCATCCATCCCATCGGCTGGTGTGATCTGGAATGAGGGGGGCTTTGCCTGAGTCGTGTTCAAGAAGGAACAATGACAGGATTTGGTGGCTGGGGTGGGGGCTCCTGGCTCACTCAAATGCAATGCAAACCATTTCGAAGCCTTAGCTTGTTGGGCGTGTATACTGCAAACTTAAATTTCAAGAAGATATTCTCCAACCCTTTCCATCTCTCTCAAAGTTGGGTGCAAAAAGCTACAAAGGGAGTGATTTCCTTCTTATTGCTGATTCAAGAAAACCTATTTGCCCCTTACTAATTCAAGAAAGCCTAAAGGAAAATAATTTAAACATTATCTGAAATGTTCAGCCAAAAAGAGAAAACGTAGAGAAAGAAAATGGTACTGCTCAGAATGACTGTGATTTCTTTTTCTCTGCTTTTTACAAAATGTACTCAGCTGCAGCATGCCATGTGCTGAGACTGACTGTGGTCTGAGAAATGACACCAGCACACACAGAGATGGGGAAGGGGCAGCTGGGGAGGCTTAGGGCATTTGATCGGCAGAGAGCCATGCAAGAGAGAGCTGCAGCCGATTCACACAGCCCCGTTTTCCTCCGTTGTATTCTCTTCTGTTCCTTGCAGTGTTAGTGGACCGTTGGGGAGCCTGCAGTCTCTCTCTCTCTCTCTCTCTCTCTCCCCTTTAGGCCACCTGGCTGTACTTCCTCCCTTTCTTTTTGTGTGTGTTTTGATTTGAAATGTGCCTGCCTGGTGTCTCCCTGCAGCCCATCCTCTGTGAAATGTGATCTTTCAGAAAGGGGAGTGAAGGAAGGGGCGGAGGCCTTGAGGAAGGAATAGGTGGGACTTGGACAGTTTGAATTTGTGGGGAGCAGCCTCTGGAGCACGTGCTCGGGTGAGACGGTCTTGGCTTGCAAGGAGCCAAAGCCAGCACTTAGGAGTAGCAGAGCAGATGTGAGCCAAGCAACATTCATAGATGGATGGCCTGGGAGCCTTGTAGTGAGAGGAAAGGCAATATCCTGTCTGAAATAGGTTACAGATGGAATTGCAGCTTGGTTCAAAGGTGGCTTTCCAGAGGTGTTGCTGTCTGGTGCATGTGAGCGTTCTCTCCAGTGAAATGGAAAGGAAGCAGTAAGCTTGGCAAGAAGGGACATTACAGAGCATCCTTGCTTTAAGGGAAATTCACTCCTTAAAGATTCTGCTGCAGGTCTGAAGAGTCATTTGTGTCTCTTGCTTACTTACCACTGATTCACTGAAAACAAAAGGACCTTACGCCTCAGTTGAATCTTTAAATGTTCTATTTAGTCTCGTAGCTTGGATCCCAAAAGCGCATCATAATATTGCCCAGAAACTGGAGAACCATCTATAAGGGGAGGGAGGTTGCATATTGGGCTCCAATTTTTAAACAATTGTTTTCCTCTGTCACAATATGACTTTTTTTTTTTAAATAATAAGCATAACGTAACTTTGTTTTGGACAATGGCTGTGTAAGTAACACATTTCTGTCTTGAAATACTTACTGGTCTCTAAGAGAATCTTACAGCCAGATGTCCATGTTTTTTTCAGATTGAATGTGTAGTTGCATTCCATTCTGAAAGGCAGTGAAACTACAGTACTCTGTTCTGATTATAGCCATTCTTGGTCTGCTAAATAGTTACAATCTTTTTCTTTCCACAAGGAAATGAGAACTTATAGGAAGGAGTGGGAAATGGATACAAACTGGAAATCTTTGACATAGGTTTCCTTTTAAGACAGAGAACTGATGGTCTTCTGGAACAACCTCATGAATTTTTGTTTTAATTTTAATTTTTTTTTTACTCACAGAAATTGAACTCTTTTGAGTAACTAGCACTGAGCTGAATTGTTCTCTTCTTATATTTTCCCTCATCTCTCTCTCTCTTGCCCTCGTCTGTTAAGGAAAAAGAGGATGGAATAATTACATCATGCTTTTTTGGTTGATAATTCTGAGTCTTCTTTCTGAAAGTAGTCTTAGAGGGCCTTTTAGCCACCTAACATCTCTGAAATAGATTTGGTTGAGAGAGAGTAATCTCCATAGCTAGGCTAAGGTGTGTTTATTAACACCCAATTCTTCATGACACTGGAGAGGCTGTCCTTGAATACCAAGTGCATATGCTCTGCGTGCAGATATGTAGTTTGGTCTCTAGCTGTCTCAGTGACAATGTTTGGTAGTGGGGCTGGGAAAAAGACCTATGGACTGTGTTTAAAAGAATGATTCTTGGACTGATGCTTTGTGGCTTAAATTTTGTCTTAAACAGCATTATGCTTTATACCCAATTATCTTTAAGCATGGCCATTGCCAAGAGATTTGCTGAACCAGCCAAAATTGTGCCTTCAGTACTTCTGAGTGAATAAGAACATAAGCATTTCCATATTGAATCAATCTACCTCAAGAATGGTATACAAGAATCCTCAACACAGCATGGCTAACCTCCTCTTGTTTGTTTTTTGTATCTGACAATCACAGATGTACTGGTTTTACATATTGCATTTTTGCTCTTGAAGATAATAGCTGTTGAAGAATCTGTGTTCATTGGCATGTAATCCTATAGTTAGAGATGCAGAGAAGCACCTTATTTCTGGGCAAAAAGATAAAGTAGTTTTCTCCCTGAAAGTTCTCTCCTTTTTTTTTATCTCCATCATGAACAGGAATTGAACAGCTGTGTGAGACTGGAATGGGAGCAAAGGAGTTACCGATTGATTTACTCTTGCTTATGAAAATAATATTTGCTGTATTAGAAAAAAAAGTAGCAATTCTATAAAATGATAGCTGTATGATCCCTGGTTTAGGGTTGTGAATGTGTGCATCCCTAATTCCTGTCAAGGGCTTTATCTCCAGCTTCAGTTTAAATGTTTTAATTCCAGAGACCCTGGTATCCTGAGGGATGAGGTGGGGCAGGACGGAGGCTATTGACTTTTGAAAAAGCAGTTGGAAAGACTGAGGGACATAAAGAAGTCATTTCCTCTGCAGTGTGTGAGAATTTCGGCCATAATACATACCACCTGCTGGTATTTGAGTGCCCTCTGGAGTGAATTGCTTTGAATTGGTCCACAGCGCAGATATTGTGGCCTAAGCATTCAGAAAATTATGTCCAAGCACCAAAGATTCCAGGTGTTTCCCTATATTTCTTTGGTCACTGATAAATAATTGTAGAGTGTTTCCAACAGAGTTTGGAAATTAGTAGCTAAGCATACGTACCCTGAGCCACACTGAAATCAGAAGAGATTATTTCAGATTGATGTGTGGAAGTTCATCACAGGAAAAGATAAAATAAATGGATTGCTGAGTATCAGAAAGTCAGCAGCTGGTATTGGAAGTACCAGCAGCTGGTATTTTGTAGACAGAACTGAGAAAAAATGAAAGACTACAAATAATGCTTGATGGGCTTCAGAAGTACAGGGAGTCCTCATTTAGTGACTGTCTCATTTAGCAACCATTCATAGTTACGACAGTGATGAAAAAGTAACTTTACGACCAATCCTTGCATTTATAACCTTTGCAGGTTTGTAAAGCAAAGGAAAGCTGAAGTAAGATCATAACACAGTCGCGGTTTCACATAGCAACCCCTTCACTTAACGACTGAGTTGCCGATCCCAATTGTGGTTGCTAAATGAGGACTACCTATATTATGCATGTGAAAAGACAGGAATGATCATCATGTAGCCCAAAGACCATGGTTATATACACTCTTCTTGAGCCCAGGTTATTCTATTGTCCTGGCTATATAGCTTTCCTCCCTGGAAAATTTGCTTTCTTTTTCACTCACATTCACTTCAGGCTTTATTGGTTAGGCTCCATGTAAGCCTGGCTTGCCTATTGATTAATAATGTTCATTATTGTTGAATTAAAAGCCCCTTGTCCTTTACAAAGCCTTTAGCAAGCTTATTCCAGCTATTTCAGTTGAAAGGCCTTCTAGCCATAAATAGTGTCACTAAATTCACTTATCTCACAATAGCACTTCCTTTTTCTGGCCTTGTTGAACAGATTTTCTCTGTGAAAGAGAGGAGGGGTTGTATCAAAGATCATCTAGTTTGGCCTTTGCATGGAGCTTCCATTAATGCCAAAAAAAAAAAAAGAAAATGCAGAAGTCACTTTGGAAGTACAGTGGTACCTCGGGTTACGAACGCCCCTCCTTATGAATTTTTCGAGATACGACCAGCTCCAGCCCCAAAAATTTACCTCGACATGCGAACTCCGCCTCGAGCTACGAACTGGATCCCCGGCCATTTGCCCTGCTGCTACGCAGTCGCGGCTTCCTGTGGGCGAGATCACGGTAGCAAGGAGACGTTCAGTGAGGCTTGTGGTGTGTTTTGTGGCGTTTGGAAGGTTTTTGGTGTGCTTGTCAGCATGGCTCCAAAGAAAATGTTTCAGAACTGTTTAACCGTATGTATTTACATTGAACCTTATGGGGAAATTTGCCTCGTGGTGCAACCAAATTCAGAGGGTGGAACGGATTAACCATATTTACATTGAACCTTATGGGGAAATTTACCTCGCATTGCGACCAACTCGAGTTGCGATCAGAGTCACGGAATGGATTAAGTTCGTAACCCGAGGTACCACTGTATTGAAAATGCTATGGAAATGGAGAGCCTATCTAAATAACAAGATTTCTGTTGTGTAGCTTTCTTCTGTCCTTTCTGAGAAGAATAGGAAGGTGATGGTAAAAATGATGAGAAGAATAGGCAGGGTACGGTGGAAAGTGGAAATTCCTTCTGGCTCATGCTTCATTGCAAACTGGAGGACAATTGTTGGAAAAATTTCCAGCTTTCTTTGAGAACTCTTGGAAATATCAAGCATGTCCAAGGACTTTGCCCAACACTAATTTTCAATTCTGTTCTAAACAATTGCCATCTTAATGCCAAGACAAGCTGGAGCCAGTAGTTAATCATTCCTGTTATTCTAGCCCAGTGTTTCTCAACCTCAGCAGCTTTAAGATGTGTGGACTTCAACTCCCAGAATTCCCCAGCAAGCATGCTGGGAGTTGAAGTCCACACATCCTAAATTTGCTGAGGTTGAGAAACTACTGTTCTAGCCCAAATAGTAACCTAGCCAGGCAGGGGTATACAACTTTTTCCAGGGCTGCATTTGGTCTTTGAGCATTATGGTACAGCTAGTGTCCAAAAAATAGTGGGAGAGAGTTGAAGAACTCAATTTGATATGATTATACTTACATTTAATTAAAATTAAATATCATTAATCTGGTTACTCTCCACTCGTGTATTTAATATTATTCTCTTTTGGGCCCAGAAAGCACTTCTGGACTATTAACAATCATGCCATTGAACAAGTGCAATGTTTTCAACACCTGGGGGTAATTTTTCAAGCTAATGGAAATAAAAGGGACCATGCTAACTCTGCTTCACAAAATGCTCATAGGATTGCAGCAGCTATTTTTAGATTTCATCATTCCAGAGGAGGTCAACCTGCAGCCACTAAGCTCTTTTAGGCCATGCCCCTAGCTCAATTACTATATGGTGCACAACTTGGACCACCTCCCAACCTTGCACCACTGGAACTTGTTTGATCTAAATTTTTAACAGCAATTTTAAAAGTTCCTCACTGTGTCCCCAATGCTTTACTGTGCATTGGCTGGAATGGTAAGAGTGGAGCCTAGAATATGGCAAGCTGTGTTACACTACTGGCTGAAGTGGACACTTTTCCCTATAGGCTTAGTTTCACTGATATTAGAAGACAGATTTCAAAGTGGGTAGAAACAAGCAGTTTACAACAAGCTGTCTCTCCTAGAACTTTCCCCCTCTTACTTATTATTTTTGAGCTGTGAGCAAGCAAGGGCCACACTTAAGCAACATTTGTTCAACATAGACCTTCAAACGGATGCTGGTAATACCACTCGGCTTCCTGTGACAGATAGCCTGAGATACACTCTGGCACCAGCTATGTATCTCACATAGCTTAACATCCTGAGTCAGAGAAGACCTTCACCTTAGCCTGATGAAATGCTCTCCCATGAGCACTTGTGGCTGGAAGACAGAAAAAGATACCATATCCATTATGAGTATGTCCCTGTGACTCAAGACAGGGACATACTCATAATGGATAATGGTATCTTTTTCTATTGAACTATCGAACATCTTCTTCTGTATGGCCAGTTTTATACAGAACCTCAAAAAGTTCTAATTACCCCACTCCACGGCAAAACAGGATTCACCAATCAACAGCATAAGCAATTTCTACTTTCTGACATCAACCCTGAAATAACACACAAGGTTGCCAGGTTTTGTGTGGCGGCATGCAAAGCAAGGAATAATTAAGAGCAACTGAACCTGCCTGAGTATGGATAGACAGAAATGGCCCAGTCTCAGCATTAACCATTGGTTATGTTCTAACTGCTTGAGGGTGTTTATGTTTGGTGTGTACATGCTATGTCAGCTATTATACTATATTCTCAAATTTGACAGGGGTCTGTAAGAGAAGTTTATAATCCTCAGATCCATTTTGGATAATTTTATTGTTTTATCTACTTTTTTTTTTGCATTTGTATTTTATGTTGCTATTTTAAAGTTTATAGTACCCAGATTGCTAATTTTAATCTGTTTTCTCTTTTGTCACACATGTATAGCCTGAGTAAGTATCTTAGCATTTTTTTATTTAATATTGTCTTTCAGCCAAAATTCTTTCTTTGTATGTACCTTTCCTAATTACCATGATATTGTCAATTTAGTTTTAGATATTTGAATATCAATTCCCTTGTGCTGGTTAATGACCACAATAAAGTTATTTTGTTATTTTGCAATTTCTCTTCTGTAATATGAAAATTACAACAAAAACCTGTGGCAATCTTAGGGGGGGCCACTTATGAACCTTGAAGTTTCAGGTTGTACCTGAAAGTAATTCTACATTACATGCCACAATCTAGCATTTCAGTAATTTTGAGTTGTTTTCTTGGTGACATAGAATTCTCCTTTCCACAGTATGCATTAGAAATGATCACCTAGAAAAACAAGCTTCAAAAAATTAAATAAAATTAATTGTGTTTAAATACTTTGACATAAACAGAATAAACCATTTTTAAAATGACTTCAAGCCAGTTTGGTATAGTGGTTAAGGCACAAGGCTAGAAGCCACAAGTTCTAGTCCTGCTGTAGACACAAAGTCACCTGGGTGATCCTGAACTGCTCTGAAGAAGGCAACGACAAACGCTTCTAAAAGTCTGCCAAGAACACTTGCAGGGACTAGTCCACACAGTTGCCAGGAGTCAAATAAATCCTAATCAATTGAACCAAAAATTATTACAGCTCTGAAAAACATTGTGTTAACACCTATTCCATATGTAAAACTTTGAAAAGGTTATTTGAAGTGATGCACAAAATATGATATATATAATTATCATGCTTATGATACAGACTTAGTCAAACATTTTTATTTTCTATGCCATTAAATATCATGTGTCTTATCCATTCTTTTTTTCAGCAAGGATTTGGGCACCAATTTTAAGAAGGTGATTTTGCTTTGTGTCCTTGGGCTGTATGAAGAAAACCTAACAAAATTCTTAATTGCATGATCAACTGTTTAAGCAAATATGCATTCTATTATGTAGAAGGCATATAAGTTATATGACCAGAGATCATTTTTCTATGTAACATTAAAGTGTGTTTAATTGCAAATAAATCATCATTGTTATAACAATGAACCAGTATACATGCTTGTTAAGGAAATACCTTAATTAGAAAATTGGAAACTTGATTTAAATCAATTGTCAGTTCCTTTTATTAACAAATTGAAATTCATTGATCTAAATCAATCTGTCTTGCTTTTTCCCCCTTGAGAAATCGAGAACATTGCTATCTGTGACCTAGCAAAACACACTGTATATCTTATCTCAAAAGTAGATTGAATATGATAGATCATACATGTAAGCATAATTTTTGCCTCCATTGGAGTGTTCACTTGTGCATATGAAGTGCATTGTAGTGCATGAAAGCTCCTGACTGACTAACAATGGTTATATAAAGCCAGAGCAAATGATGTTTTATTTTCCTTCATTGTTTCATGTTATGCAAGCAGCTGTATTCATATTATCTTCAAACTTTTGTGAAATCACCCAAGATGTACAATGATTGTCTTAGTCGATGACTATTCTTTTGTATTTCTTCTTGTAAATCCATGTTTACGTGCGTATATAATACACACAAACATATATACATTCATTCATCAGTTGCCAATTACTCCGTGCATCTGAAATGGGCATTTTTCCCACTCAGAAAAGTTACAAGAAATCTGTTAACTTTCAAGTGCTACAAAACAGTTGTTTCGATTCTGCTAGAAACTTCAAAGGTGAGAGGTTTTAACCCAACAGCGATACCTAAAAATCACACACTTCTACCTGTACTGAAAGGTAACCATCCCCAGATCACCCCGGATCAGTAGGAGAAAATCGCATTCCAGGAAACACCAGAACATTTTGTGATTGGAAGATGTTTTGCACCGACTTAACAATGAATGACCCATCATCTCAAGATCTGTCAGACAATATGTACTGATTCCTTTGTGTGTGATGGAATTGGTAGATGTATTGCATCCAAGGATTAGCCATGTCACATTTTGCGCAGATCATATAGTATATAACCTATACCAGGTACCTTAAATGGTACGGACTAGTTCAAGTCAAGTGACAGATACTTTTTCCCCCTTCCATTTAAAGTTGATCTTGAAAGAGTTCAAAGGACAGTCTGCTTTATCAGCATGATTTTTTTTTTGTCTGCGCTCAGTCATTACTGACCCTGCAGTGCCTGCCTGGACGAGTCCTTGCCTGGAATCCTGTGCCTCTGTAAAGCTTTCCTAGGTCTGTGTTTTAACTGATTTGGTTATGTGAAGCCGTATCTTTTGCCCTGAGCTACATGGAAACCAAAAAACAAGCAAAAATCAAAGAGGTATCATTTGTTTTGATTTGGGATGGAGCCTTGTTGCCAAAGTTTGTACATGTACAGCCTCTTTATTTAATATAATGTATGTATGTTTTGTTCTTACTCTGATATTGTAATACCGGTATTTTATTGATACATAATGATATCAATAAATGAAATATTTTTCTATTACTTAAGTAAAAGGATTTTGAAAAGGGCCTATATGTAACTGAAACAACACCAGCTTTGCCTGTTCATATGATTTCCCCCCCCAGAATGATTGGTAGCATTGATTCCCTCCTTCCAAATCTTTGCATGACCAAGACCCCTACCATATATTACATTTCTGGAAGAATTTCTTCTTCGGCAGACAATTATAAAGTACAGAAACCCTGTTTGCCATTTGGTTATTATAATGACAGGCTATTTGAAGAACAGTTGCAGCTCATATTGACTTTCCTAGAAAGAAACTATCCAGTGTAGTTATTTAAAAGAAAAAAAGATTTTTTTTAACCACAGAATTTGTTCTCTGTTCATTCAAAATGTGCCCCCAGGACACCAAAATGCTTGGGAAAATAGTATGTTCTTATTTCCTTGCAACAAGTGAAGGCTAAAACTCCTCTTGAACATATGGCCAGAGTGTTACTTTGTTTGTCTTGAATATATGTGTGTGTGTTATGAAAAAAGAATTGGAGGAAAGAAACAGGAGTGGCTTCTTGCAGTTCCTTAGTTTCCTCTATCATACATGTAACCAGAATTGGCTCCAAGATTGGTTCTCTTTTATGGTCTGTCTGGATGGGGACCATGAGAGAGGTGGTTGTTACCATTAGCTATAGTGGTCAAGAAATTGAGTCAACCCTTTCCCCCAGTTGGTCCTTGTTAAGGAACAGTGTGTTTGAAGCCAGGCAGCACTGTAGATTCTCTCCTTTTGTTTTGAAATGAAAAAGAAAAAGGGGAGAAAAAGTATCTGGAGCTTTGTAACAATAGTTGTAAATGAATTTCTTATCTTACGTGGGTCTGCAGAACTAATGCAAATTACAAATTTGTGTCATTTGTGAATGATGTCATGAAAATTTTTTTGTCGTCATAGATTCTAACAGATGCTCCTGGATGGACATAATTTGGCCTGTTACACATCTTTTGGTAACTTTCAGATCTAACTACTGTTGCACAGCACAGTTCAGTTCTGCATTCATACTTTATGCTAATCCATAATGTTTCTTGGTTTGGGTTTATTGTAATACGTTAATCCAACCATTGTATTTTGTAAATCATGATGTTGGCTTAAATTGTGAATCTTTTATAAACCATGGTTAAAAATAGCTTCACACAGTATATGAACTCAATCTTTAAATCCTCACACAGCTTGGTCTCTAAAGGTCACATGCAGTCCTGTCTATTAGGTGAACTGATCAAAGTAGGAGTACTCCATGTAACAATTTGTGGAAGCAGATTTCAGGTCCGGCAAATTTTTGTGCCATGCTTATTTAAGAAGTGTGAAAGAAAAGGCCTCTGCTCTTTGACATAACCAATGCCGCTGTAAGGATGCTGCGCTTTTGTAAAGTTAAAGAAAGATAGAAGATCCTTTGGCTACCTTGCAAATCTTGAATAAGTGCAATCCCCACCATGAAATTTTTGCAAGGAAAATATATGTTAACTTTTCACTTGAGACATTTCATCCTTTGTATTGTACTCAGCAAATCTTCTCTGGAGCTTGCTCTTTTGTCTTCGTTATATTTGATGCTAGGATTTTATTTTTTCTGGCCATTTAAAATAGATGTTTAATTTATTTTCTGTTCTGTTTTTACTCTCCATTATCTGCTTTTAAAATATGTTTTATGTTGGCGTTCTTTTTTCAGTTTATTATTATTACTTGTTAGCTGTCCATGGACTAGAAATATTGAGGGGTAGGGTATATTTTTAAGATAAATTAAATTAAATTAAAAACAGATTTGATTTGACTTACACGGACTGTAATATTGTCCTTTTTGGGGAGGTGGGGTTAAGCTGCCATGAGAACTGTATTTAGGATTAACATAAGGAAAGATACAGGGCCACATATAAAGTCTTGCTTTTTCTAATTCCTGAGCCATCTGGATTCACTCAGAACAGGAAAAAGAAATCCTTCTGGTCATATTAAATAAAATGTGATGCCCCTGAGTCTGCATTTCCCATCCACATGACCTGATAGCTAAGAAGAGGAGAATAATACACAAGTACAATAGATGGTCATATTGATAAAATGTCCCAAGCCACCTATAAAGTCTTACTTCTGTGTGTATATGCAATTTTTACTATTTTCACCTTTCTGTGAAAGAAGCTTCGGGATTTTGTTGTTTTACTTTGCTTTGCTTTGTTTTTTTGTTAACTGAAAACTGTATCAAATCCTGCATGTTTATGCAAATTGTAGAAAGCTTTAGGGAGTTAAGAGCTGGAGAGGTTTTGCCAAAGACCTAACAATTCACCATGTCTAAACATAGACTCCTTGCAGCAACAGGAGGTTAATCTTTGGAGCTCTTGCCACTCAGGAAATTAGTTCTCACATTTTGAGAAGTGCAGTACCTCTTCGCTTGCTCTCACCCACAATTTTTTTTTTCCCCCCATAAGGTTCCTCTCCCCTTGCCGCCATGGGATTTGCTGGCTAGATTAGCTTGGCTTATTCAGAACTGCTTCAAACCACAGACATGTAATGAGCAGACGGCTGACTCCCCCTCATTGGAGTGATTGTGAGGTCAAGGAAAGGGTGCAAGCAAGAAAGAAAAGGAGGAGTTTTGTATTCCATGATGAGTTGCCAAAATAACTTGGGTGCTTGTTAAGAGCCATATCTCTCTTTAGAATCCTAGTTAGTACCTCTTACTTTCAACCTGCCAAACCTTTTGTTGCTTCTCAATTCAGTACCTTGTATGCAACCCTTCAGAATTTGATGTGGTGCTTAAAACAAAATTTCTCAATATTGTTATGTTCAGGAGCATCAATGAGTCAATTTAGATAGAGTTTAAGCACAAACCACAGCTATTTATGGCTTAAGGCCAGGCATAACTACTGCAAGCTCTAATGAATTTCAGCCCCTTACAGAGATGAGATGTCATCTTAGTCTGAATGTTTTCAGCTGCTGGAGATGATACATAGATTTCCTTTAGTGCAGACCACAGCAGAGTAAAAAGAGGAGCCTTCATTCTTTGAAGGTATTTGTAAAGAACAGAAATTAGAGATCCATTAGCCATCCCTCTAAATAAATGACTGCCAATCCTTTGTCTTACCCACCCCATGGTTGGCCTAATCTTTTATCTCCCCACCCATTTTTCCTTTCTGCTCTTAGTTGGGTCTCTGAGAGAAAAGGACTTGCATTACACTCCTTGGATCAGTTTTGGAGACCTAGAGATGCCAAATTATATGTCCTCTTTCTTAATCTTCATTAAATTTCTGAACAGAATCAATCCCTGAAAACAAGAGATTATTTTCAGTTGAGTCTAGTTTTTGATCTTGCTTAGGCTAATATTCCCAAAGTAATTCCACGTCCAACAAGAATGTCTACAGTATATCCTCAATTTTTCCCATGTTATTTCACAGTTCTTGCATAAGTAAGAATCATATATCTCTTTTTCATCCAAAAGAAAATGTTCTTTAAAAAAAAGCATATGTAGTAGAGGGGAACTACCGTATTTTTCCGACTATAAGACGATACTTTTTTCTAAAATCCTTACCGTAAAAATCGAAGGGCGTCTTATTTAAGGAAGTCAGCGAGGAGAGAACCGCGCAGTGGCAAAACTGCCTGTACTTTGTCTCTGCGAACGGGCTTCCTCCAATCACAAGCCTTCAATCACGAGTGAAATAGCTTGTCTCCCAAACAGACATCCTCCAATCATGAGCCTTATGTAACTGGTGTCAGCTGATGCTGAACAAACCAATTAGAGAAGGCTGTTTGCAGAGAGAAGCTATCGGCAGTTTCCCTCGTGCTTGAATGTAATCAGTTATGCAAAAGAGCATGGAAACAGAGCTGCAGAGAGACAGTTTGGACCTCCTCCCACCGACTGTATCAGGTAAATGTTAACTAATTACTAAATAAAAATGTGTTCTGCACTATCTTTAAAATATTGATTTCTTAATTTGGGGTTGGAAAAATGGGGGTCGTCTTGTATATGGGGGCGTCTTATTGTCGGAAAAATATGGTATTTTGCATCTGTTGTGATAGTATTGACAATGATGTACAATGGCCAGAGTATATGTGTGAAAGCAGCACACTGAGCAGACAACTGAACCTGCCTTACCTGTTGGTAAAAAAATAATAAGAGTATCATCATCAATTTTGAATGAAATACTATGGGAATATGTGGCATGAGAGAGAGAGAGAAAGTCACAACTTAAAATGTGTCCACCCTTGGTTTGGTCAAGATTAGCTATTTACGAATCTCCTGTGTCAAGTGTTACCACTAGGGATTATAACTTTCATTAGCCATCCATTTTATGGTTAAGTATATCATTCATAGTCTAGAATATCTGGAGGACACCACATTTCTTAGCCCAGTCCTATTCTGCAAAGGAGGGTTGTTTAAGTTGATTTGGTTTGCTCTGGTTTAACAAATTTCTAGGAAATACCTTTCCATCTTTCTGACAAAAGGGCCACTATGTTTCTCACAGCACCAATGTCAAATTTATATCTCTTTAACGTCTGCAGTTTATTCTTTTTTGTGACTCTCCCCCATTCCGTGCCCACAATGTCAATTCAGGTAAAATGTTAAATCCCAAACTCTGGCCCTGGAGAAGCTCAATCTAGTCAAGGAAATAAACAGCTTTCAGAGTCCTCAGAAGAAGAAATAGCAAAGGAAATAGAAATGATTCCTTTTCCCATCCCTTTGTGGGAGTGAGTTGCACTACTGAGAAGCTGATGCAGCCCCATTGCTCTGACTGGTTTTTAAATCTCACAACTCTCATGTTGTAGAGGGCATTATATGCCATTAATAGTGACTCTACTAATACCAGTTAATATAGTCTATAGCAGTATTTCTCAACCGTGGCAACTTTAAGATATGTGGACTTCAACTCCCAGAATTCCCCAGCCAGCATGCTGGCTAGGGAATTCTGGAAGTTGAAGTCCATACATCTTAAAGTTGCTTAGTTTGAAAAACACTGATATATAAGAACTGTAATTCTCAAAATGAGTGTAAATTATATGTTAGAATTAGTTGTAAACATGGCTTACGAAGTCTACATTGACTAATCTCCACTTCTGCATACTTCGCTGGAAATCTAACACCTGACAAATCTGGTCCCCAAATTTGCAAAGCTGATTCCTGTTTTAAGCAACAGCTAGCTAAACCACGAAAGCATACTTTTTGTTCTGTCCTTTTCACCCCATTTTGTAACTTCTACTGCCACTGTCTTTCTGTGCTCCAAACAGGCTGAGTTTGCAAACAAGGACCTTCACAAACTGGAAGACTTGTTAGTGTTGGTGTTTTTCCCAATGGAAAGAGGGCCATCCCCTCCATATGTTCTTGCAGTTGTTGGTTCAGATACAGACAGTATACTGTTCAGCGGACTGTCCGAGCTGGCTGCCTGACAGCCCTGCTTTTCATCTGGCCATGGTGGGGGAGGGAGCGTTAGAACATAGATGATCAAAGAAGGTGAACCAGCATGTACTGCATCACAGCCAAATGAAGGATAGAATGATCTTGATATATTTTTGGCCATTTTATTTGTTGTTTTAAAGGGATGGAATTGATTTAATCAGACTTGCTTCTCTTGATATCTGCTTTATCAAAAGAATGTATTTTTCTCGGCTCTCTTAATATAAAATGAAGCGTTCTATATGCCTATTAGTTACCAAACAATCCAAAAAGAGATTTAAGTATTTGGAAATATGAAGTTACGTAGTACAGTAATAATATTTAGCACCTTTCTGTTTATTCTAGGAGAACATTACTCTGATTATAGTGAATGAATGCTGTGTATGTGTATAAAATCAATTATTCAAAGGGCTACCCAGAGTAAATTCTAGCCATATCAGAGATTTAAGGGAATACATTGTCCTGTAAATGAAAAATACTGTTAGTTTACTAATTTGGTTTCTTTGCTGAAGCCACAGATATAACTGACTGGTTTAAAGACTGCCTTGGATAAAACTGGGTGAAGCATTCAATTTGTTTTAGATTAACAGACAGTGGCTCTTGTGTGTCTATTCTAGATTTGTAGATATTTAAAGCAAGAATAAATTGTAGACATGATAGTCGCTGGCACTGCATGGTGTTTGGAGAAAAATTGCATGGGTCAAATTCTGGAGTGAAATGGGCAACTCCATTACATTATTTTAAGAAAGGATATAATTAAAAATCTGCTGATCAGGGCTAAATGCTGCAGTGTGTTGTAAAGGAAAGGCTGTACATTTCAAGGAAAAGAAAATTCCTTCTGCATGAAGTTGTTCTGTACAGTATTAGTGGTGGCCATGCTTAATATTTTTGGGGAGCGGGAGGGTTCAGTGGACAAGGTAATTAGAAAAAATGGATGGAACCATGCTTTTCTCCCCTGAGTTTAGTGTCTCGGACTTAAAAAAAAAAAGACAAGCCTACTTTAAGGAATTTCCCTAGTTTAAGGGGAATGCTTCTGTTTCAAACGGGTGAGAAACAATGCTACTGCTAAGTTGTGAATTGTGGCTGAAAGAGGTTGTGAAGCTACAAAAAATGTCTGCAGCCTTTATGGGGTCCTGGGGCCTTAGACTGGCTACCCCTGTTGTAAATTATTAGAATAGTCTGTAAATTATTAGAATAGGACTAATATAATCTGATTTTTTTCAGAACTAACATTTACTCATTGTTGAGCATTAACCCTGGAGCTTCATTTTTTTTCCAGTTAAGAGATAAAGTTTCTTTGAGTTGAGCTTGACTTCTGGTGACTTCATAGACAGAAACACAGGATGACCTGCCCTCGTCTTCTTCTGAGGGATGGGTTTTTGTTTGTTTTTTTGACCTCACACTCTAGCTTGGTCTTTTTTAATAGTCTCACATCCAAGTACTAGTCAGCTCCAACCTTGCTTAACTTTTTCAATCAAGGTTGCTAGGTGTGTCATCTATTGTTACTTTGGTGACTACTTGACATATCTCTATACCATTTTTGGCAATGTGATGTGATGTGATTTGGCATTCCCTTCTTTCTTTGACATCCTAAATTGGCCTGCAACCATGGGATTTCTCAGTTCATATGTTTTAACTGGCAGCCCTTCTCCACATCTCACAGTTATTGTACTGTAGATGAACAATTGGTAGGCCTAGGCTAGTGATTTTCTTCATGCCACCCATACATTTATAATATTTACAGCAGCTCACTTGTTTCTTAGTTTTTCCTCATTCAGATTTGGTGATCTAATTGTACATTTGCTTTGCTTAAAAGCATACATATATCATTAAGACACTGGCCTCTAACAAAGGAGCAATGCCACCTATTTTTTTCTAATAAAATAAGGAAGTTGTAGTTGCAGCAGTGGTAATATTGTGTTTGTGGAAAAAATATGAATAATTAATGGATCTCAAAAACAAAATGGAAATCAGCAATTCATCATTTCATATGGAATGTGACAGTGCAACTTGGATAATTTAAAAAAAAGTGTTAGAGAAGATTTCAGGTTATTCAGTAAATTGTTGTGGTTATTTTATAATCAAAGAATAACTGTTTTGGGGAAACAGACTCCATATCTACTGCAGTTTATAGCTGTGAACACTACATACTTCTGGTCTTTATGTTCATGGAATTTCATAGAAGATTAAGATAAAGTTGTAATCAAACTGTAAAACTCTAATAGTTCTTCACCCTCTTCTCCCATCTTTTTAATTACCATAGGAAGTCCATTCAGGAGGGAAATATCAGAATGGCACTATAATCCTTTGCAGGTATAGATTGTAAAAGAAGTAATGAAGCACCTCTGGTATAAGGAGCTGGAGAAACTCTTCATTTGTCTATTGCTTGAATACAATTTTCAGTGGTAGAATATTCTTAGCTTTCCCACTTCCTGTGTATTGCTTTTATTTGCCTTCTAAATTCTTTCTTTTCAAAACATGAATGTGTTTGATATCTGCCTTCTTAATGAATTGTTCCCTGAACTTTCTCTCCAGGAATGAATGAATTACAATAATTACTCTTACAGCAATTACTTAATTTAATACAGTACTCTTTTCCTTTTCTGTCTTAGACCAGAACAACTTTGATCTAAATTTATTTGTTTATTTTATTTAGAAGACTTAATGGCCACCTATCTTATACATGATAATCCTAGGTGACATTCAATCCTAGGTGACATTGAATAAAAACAGAATAAATAAATCCAACACAACTCCACAACAGTGCTTATATATCCCAACTACAGTACCGCAACATTGCACTAACTCTTAATCTATATTTGCTGAGCTAATGAACTGCAGGTTTAAGGGAAAATTAAAAAGGCAGGCTATTTTGTATTCTGAGCCAAGTATAAGGTTCTGAGATTCTTAGAATTTCAGAGCCAGGTATATTGCAGGGAAAACCAAGCTGGCAGTCTTTTCAATCAACATTATGAAATTGATCAGATGATATTAAAAAGAGTTAGGATAGTTTTTCAGTATTTAGCAAACGAAGGCCTTGTATTATGCTTATCATGCCAAACCTACACACACACATGCATACATTTATTGATCTTTAACATTCTTATATGACAATGAAATGCTTTCTTTCTAAGAATGAGATGATGAAGTTGGAGGAATTGCCTTATGTTTCATGCTAAGTTAAACTGTGTTGCAGTTAACAAGCTTCCTCATGTTGAAAGATGATACTATCATATATTGAGGAATTCTGCCTGTATGAAAAAATGGCCTTTAATAGGCCAAAGAGATACATGAAGCAATTGCCAAAGTACTAGCTGATAATGCTCTCTAAGGATAGTTTATCTGCATGTTAATCTGCTGTAGCAACATTTATCCTGTTGTTAAAAGTCTAATTATAAAGCTGTTGTTAAAAGTTTAATTACGATAAATTATAAAGCACAGAAATCCAATATTATAATAGGAAGACTTTGCAAAGTTTGTTGAATATTTGGAATATTTTAAAATTTGTGACTGATTTTTTAAAGTTGTGTATAGCTGTACAAATAAAACAATATAGATGCACACAGCAGCTACTGTGGTTGTGGAACTGAACAAGGGAAGAGTGAATGGCAAAACATGTTGAAGCAAGTAGGACAAGTAAAAAAATTGGAGGACATTGGTTATAATATACTCACTGGTGAGGACAGCATATGGCACCTTAACAGGAACAAATTAGGTGGAAACGTTGGTAGTAATTTAAAAGACAATTTATACATAGAAATGGCTTGATTTTAAAAAATACTGGAAACTGTTCAATGAGTTGGTATCAGCAAGTTTTTTGACAATCATATAAGCAATACCAATTGTTAAATTTAAGAAAAAGTGTTCATTGATCTTGGAATTCTAATGTGAAACTCTTCTTTAGCTCTAAACTGCCTAGCCCAATTTTTTTTTCTTATAATTCTGTCATTAAAGCAAGTGAGCGAATTGATTAATTGATTATGTGCCCTCAAGTCGTTTTCGACTCCTAGTGACCACATAGATAGATTTTGACAATCTGTCCCTAACCTGTTCTTTCATGTCTCCCAGTGGTGCACTCATTGCCTCTGTAACTGAATCCATGCACCTTGCTGCGGTCATCCTCTTCTTCTCGTTCCTTCTACCTTTCCTAGCATTACAGCCTTTTCCAGAGAGCTGGATCTCCATATAATGTGTCCGAAGTAGGATAATTTGAGCCTGATCATTTGTGCATTGAGTGAGAACTCTGGTTTGCTTTGTTCAGTGATCCATTGGTTTCTTTTCTTGTCTGTCCACGATATTCTCAGGAGCCTTCTCCAAAACCAAAGTTCAAAAGCATCAATATTCTTCTTATCCTGCTTCTTTACAGTCCAACTTTTGCTTCCATAGAATATCACAGGGAATAACATCACTTGCACAATTCTGATCTTTGTAGGTATAGACACATCATGGCATTTGAATATCTTTTCCAAGGCCTTCATGGCTACTCTACCAAGTGCTAGTCTGCGGCGTATTTCTTGATTGCTTCTTCTTTTACTGTTGATGGTTGATTCTAAAAGGCAGAAGCTATCTACCACTTCAATATCTTCATTGTCAATTCTAAGGCTGGTTGTTCTACCTGTTGCCATTAATTTGGTCTTCTTTATATTTAATTTTAGTCCCATTTTTTCACTGTACTCTTTGACTTTTAGTACTAGGGCTTGAAAATCTTCTGCATTTTCGGCTATCGGTAGTGTCATCAGCATAATGCAGGGTATTGATGTTTCTTTCACCAATATTAAAACCACCCTCATCTTCTTCCAATCCAGCTTCCCTTAATATATATTCAACATATAAGTTGAATAAATAAGGGAAGAGTATATAGCCTTGTCACCCTCCTTTGCCAACCTGGAGCCAGTCTGTTTCACCATGTTCTGTTTGGACTGTAGTTTCCTGACCTGTTCATAAGTTTCTCATGAGATCAATGAGATGTTTTAGAATTCCCATTTTTCCGAGCACATTCCACAGCTTGACATGATCAACACAATCAAAGATTATTGTATAATCAATGAAGCACATACTGATTTCTTTTTGGTATTCTTTGGTTTTTTCAATTATGCAGCATGTATTGGCAATAATGTCTCATGTTCCTCAACCTTTTCTAAAACCAACCTGAACATCTGGCATCTCTTTTTCCATGTAGGGCTCTAATCTGTGTTGGATGATCCCAAACATTATTTTGCTAGCATGTGAAATTAAGGATATTATATGATAGTTTGCACACACTGTTAAGTCTCCTTTTTTTGGCATTGGGAATATAGGTTGACCTCTTCCAATCAGTTGGCCACTGTGTCGTTCTCCAGATTTGCTGGCATAGCTTGGTTAGAACCTTTACTGATTTTTCTTCTGTTGCTTGCCATATTTCAATGGGTATTCCATCAGCTCCTGCAGCTTTCCAACTTTGTAATCGCTGGAGCGCTGATCTAACTTCATCTTCTAGTACCAGAGGTTCTTGTAAGTAAGGAATATCTTTTAAGGTATCTTGGTTGTTGACATCTCTACTGTATAGTGTTTCAGTATACTCTTTCCATCTTCCTTTGATCTCCTTTAAATTAGTTACTAACTGTCCATTGGCATCCTTTAGCATACCAATTAGAGATTGGAACCTCCTTCTCAGTTCAGAGATCTTTTGAAAGACTTCCCTTGTTTGTTTCCATCTTCAATATCTTTACAGATGTTGTTGTCATACTGCTTCTTGTCTCTTCTAACAGCTCTCTGAAACTCTTTGTTAAGTTCCTTTCTGAGATTTTTGTCTTTCTTGGCTTTGGCTTCTCTTCTTTTCTTGGCAATTTCCATGGTTTGTTCTGACATTCAGTTTGCTTTCTTCTCTTTCTTCATTTTTGGCAGTCTCTTTTCACATTCATCCTTAAAGACTTCTTTAAGTTAATTCCATAATTGCTCTGGTTCTCTATCAATGAGGTTCAGGACTTCAAAGTGATTCCTGATGTTCTCCTTGAAAAGGTGTGATGGAATGGACTTATGAAGGCCAGGCTCAGGGAGATAAGTGTGTTCTTAGCCCCCAACAGGAGCGTGGGAAGTTCAAGAAGATGAGGCTGGCACCTCCCTAAGGAATTCATGGTGTTGTGGCTGGCTGGCTTGGGAACTAGGGTTCAGTCTGGGGAGATTTCTGTATGGAGGTTGAAGCTAATAAACACAACAGAACTGTATTTGCATTGTCTCTTGGAGTTCTTTGGGCTGAACCTGACAAAAGGGTGGGTATATGTTCAAGATCATATTGTGGAAACTGACTGGCTTTCTTCTTCTTCTTTAGCTTAACTTGGAGCTTGCACATGAGCAGTTTGTGAACTGTTCCACAGTCAGCACCTGGCCATGTCTTTGATGCTATAATTGAGCCCCTCCACTTCCTTTTAGCAATAGTATAGTCAATTTGATTTCTATATACTCCACCTGGTGATGTCCATGTATAGAGGCATTGTTTTGGTAGTTTGAAGACAGTGTTAAGCTACGAAGAAATCATTGGAGTGGCAGAAATTGATAAGTCAGTCTCCTGCTCCATTTCAGTTTCCTAAGCCATACAATCCAATGACATTTTCCTCTTTCATGTTTCCAATTTTTGCATTCCAGTCACCAATCACAAGCAGCACATCTTGCTTGCATGTTCTGTTGATTTTGAATTGAAGTTGATCATAGAAGTAATCAACCACCTCTTCTTCTGCATCAGTGGTTGGAGCATAAACTTGAATGATCATCATATTAAAGGATTGTCCATAAAGTCTAATCAATATTATTCAGTCATTGATTCCAATGTAGCCAAGTACTGTTCTTGCTATACCCTTCCTAACTATAAAAGCAACACCATTTCTTCTTTATTTTTCATGTCCTGAGTAATAAACAGTGTAATCTTCTGACTGAAAATAATGGAGCTGATAGCAAGTAGAAAATTTATCCTCTTAGCCTGCTGATATTAGCCGATTATATCCTAATAACCTTATATAAAAATTCTCAACTTGTGGGGAGCACATAGTATCTGATATCTTTCTGAGTAATAGAGACATAGCCTTCAGAATTGGTATTCTTTGTTTGTAACATAGCATTTCCATCTCAGCTTTCACATCTGGGTAGCAATTTCAGAAGCCTTTCCTAGCTTTCTGTACCTCTCCATGGTTTGCTCAACTTTATTAAGCAACTGTAGTAAGCAATCCCTGGTTCCTCTATGCAAAGTAACTCTATGTAGATATAATCAAAATATTGAATATTGAATATTAATCACACTAGATCTGACATCCTGAGATGTTTCATCAGCTGCTATCTTAAAGATTGTCACCAGTTCTTGAACATTATACTTCTCTCAGTTTTGCACATTATTTCACCAAAGATTTTGCATGTTCCAAGGCTTCAGTTTTCTTCTCTTTCAAAGACTATTCTACTTGAAAGATCATTACATATGAAGAGAGCATATAGATTCCTTCAATCCATGTGTCCGAAATGGGCAACCGATACATTGTTCCCACTCATTAAAGTGCTAAAAAGGAGTGAATAAACTGTAGTTTACGATTTGGTTTCCCTTATCCTTTACCAGGCTGGAAACCTATGTTCAATCCTTCTGTTATTACTCTGCTCCATACCTCTTCTAGACTTGTTAAAATGTTGTGGGGGCTGTTATTGACCTAGTGAAGCAGTGACCTGAAAACAGGCGCTGCTTATTCTATTGGAAGGAGTTTATTCCATGGATTGCTGTGAAGATGGACTTTGGGCATAAGTGGTAGCTGCCATTCTAGCCTAGAGCTTCAGATCAATGCAGTGACTGAGCAGCATTCTTTACTTGAGGTGACTTGATTGACAGCTAAAAAGATGGGCTTTTACACATGGTCTGCTGGAGTATGAGAAAACCACAGAGCCAATTTGACAAAAGATCCTAGGATCAACTTTTGTTGGAAGTCATTCGTGCTTCTATATATTAAGTATTAGAGTTTCTTCATAATCATTTATTCATCTGTTTTAGGACTAACACCTGGCTTTGTCAAGAGATTAGGGGACTGGCTGTGCAATGCAGGATGACACAAAACAGAATATATAACAAATGTGTGAGGAAGGGTTCAAATCTATTATTTATTAAGAATATATATCTATATCTCTCTGTCTAAATCCCCTCTCACCCCTATGGGTGGTATGTGTCTTCCTTAATCTCGGGTCCTCTACCAGAGGCCTGGGAGTTTGAGGGTTCTGCACAGTATCTTAGCTGTTCCTAGCACTGCACTCTTCTGGACAGAGAGCTCCGATGTTGTTTCTGGGATCTGTTGGAGCCACTCTTACAGCTTAGGAGTCACAATAATATTTTGGTCCCTAGTTGTAAGCCACTCAGAGTCATTCAGGAGTTTGATAGCCTATAATTTGTGTGTGTGTGTGTAACCATCCTGTCCCACCCAATCCCACAGAGGGGGCATGCTCCGGACCCCCTCAGCAAAAGAACTCCGACTAGCGGGGTCCAGAAGGTGGGCCTTCTCTGCTGTAGCGCCCGCCCTTTGGAATATCTTGCCCCCAGAGGTGAGACTGGCCCCCTCAATCCCGGCCTTTCTGAGGGATTTGAAGACCTGGCTCTGCCATCTGTCCTGGGGTGGGGAGGGAGGTCATCAAATGTGGGGTTGGCTAGCCCCCTAGAGGCCTGGTGTTGCTGCCTTGAACCACCGGCCTCCTGGATTTTTTTTTTCCTTTTATTTTTGTAAACGTGTACTGTTATAGATTTTAATTATATATCTATTTATTGTTTTAATATGTTGTGAGCTGCCCAGAGTCCCCCACTGGAGGGAGATGGGCGGGGACAAGTTTAATAAATAAATAAAAAACTGGTTTATAATCATACATGGAGGGGGAGAGATTGAGAGAGAGAGAGAGAGAGAGAGAATACAAAAGTGTAAAGTATTCAAAAGAAGACTAAAACAAAACAAAACAAATAAAAGGACAGAAGGGGGCTCTACAATGACCCTGCCCTAAGTCCTGAGAAAACAACCAGGTGTTCAGTAATTTCCTGAATGATATAAGGGTAGGAGCCACACAAATTTCTGAGGGAAGATCATTTCAGAGGACAGGAATTGCAAGAGAGTAAGAGTGGTTCCTGGGTTCTGCAAGATGACATTGCTTAATTGATGGGAGCATGCACCCCAGAGCACGTGCACCCGCCCAGCTGGACCAAATTGGATGGGCAAAGAATTATTTCAAAAAGTCATTTTTTTTCTTATAGATAAGTTGCTTCATAAATTATAAATGTGAAAAAAGTTAAAAGCCTTGATATACAACATTAAATCATTTGTATGCTAGGGCCTATAACTCCATGTGAGGATAAAGCTTTAAAAATTGGGATAGTGTCGATTTGCTCAGGTATCTAATTTAGCAATGATGCCTGTTACAGGGCTACAGAATAGTATGCCTCAGGGTTTTGTTTTGGTTGGGGAGAATATTCCTAGGATTTCTTTCCTTGAGACAGTTGAGTATTCATAGAGCTTTTGAATGAAAGAAGGCCTACAGATGGTTTAACTTCTCAGAATCTGCCCCTGATTTTCTGTGTTGAGTACTTATTAAAACACTGACTTCATTTGGCTATAAAACATGAAAGAACCTAAAGAGCAAGTAAATGAAATCTCTTGCTGCGTCTACCTCTTCAGTCCTAGTCCCCACTGCTCAGCTCTTTTAACTCACTGCATTATATTCATTAACAAGGCTTATTTGTTCCCCGAGGAAGAGGGGCAAAGTAGCATCTGGGGATGAGTGGAATAGTCCTTGCAAGTAAGCATGAATATCTTGAACTACAGTTGGATAATTTAGTCAAAGATGAAAAGTGAAGCTTTGTTCAGATCTTGGTTTTCATCTCCTCCAGTATGAATAAGCATTTATTTCATAGATGTTGACAACAATCTGTGATTTTAAAAAATCTACACCAATTTATATTTAAATACTACCTAAACAGCTAGTGTTGTACTCTCTCTCCATCTTTTCTAAGCATAATTTATGCACACAGTTTTATTCACAATTTGATACATTTTTGCACAGTAAGGTTTGGGGAAGTGTGAAATCTGAAACAATAATCTGCATGTTAATCCAGGTGTGCAGTTTGCATCAGATGCCAAAAGACTGGGTTGTGCCAACTTCCCTACCTGAAAATTCATTCAGGAACAAGGTCAGGCAAAGCGCAGCAAACAGAAGCGGGGATGGTCTGACAACTAATAAAAGAATGACAGAAAGGTCTCTGGAAGGATAATATTTTTATTATAAGATTGTTGTTCTGTATAAAGCAAAAGTGCCATGTTAAGGGAATTGCTAGGAGATGGCTGTTGTTATTCCAGCTAGTCCTCTCACCATCACATGTTATGTTTGTGCAAGACAGATTCTGTAGCAAAATCTTTAGTCAATTCCCCAGTTGCTGTTGGACTAATTTTCTTGTTATCCTTCGAAATAATTGTAGAAGATTCGCTAGGATCTGTGAGTGAAGAAAAAGGTTGAATTCTTAGCCAGACAAGTTTGTTTGATATTTTGTTCTGAACTATCCATGAATTGTTAAAAGACATTTCTACCCCCTCCCCTCGCTTTATGTCAGCCATGGTTGTATATGTCTGTTTAAATTTTGAAACACAATATTTACAATAACAGCTAAGTGAACTACAGATTACTGCTATAGCTTTCCCCAGGGCATAGATGCAGTCAGTTATGGGCAATCCTTTATCTACTGAATTTCTGCCTGACCTAGAGCTCTTAAGTAGTGTTTGTGTGATATAGCTGAACCAGTTGGCTGCTATCTCAGAGAAAATAGCCCTGTGCACTTTCAGTACACAAATGCCCTAGTCAATCAGGAAATGACCATCTTTGATGGCTTCCCAGCTGCCATATGTTTTCCTGTCCCTTTTTTAATTGTTGAAACAAAACAATATTTTACCAATTTTGCACTTACCTGATCAGTGTTGGCAACTCCATCAACAGAACTAGGAGAGGCTTACTCACTCCTCACCCTCTTTCTCCCCTCTTCTACCCACTATGTGGCTGGAGAAGAGGAAGTAAAATTAATCTAGAATGACTCCAGTTTTGCAGGGTTATTCTAGGACTTCATTTTTATGCCAGCAGTTGGACAAGAGAGTTAAACCCCTGTTAATCACTCTTTGAGTGAGATGGGCCGTGACTAAATTTGAAATATAAATAAATAAATACAGTTCAACAGAAGAATCCTCCTCTCCCAAACACACCAAAAACATCTTGTGTGATGATTCTGTATAATTCAAATTTGATTCACTAATAATAATCAATATAGATAGAGCAATGTATCTTAACTCTGAACACATTTAAGATTGAATCTTGAGAAGAAACTAGTAGTTATCAAAGTAGTTTCCAAGAGTGGGATATGCACCAAGTTGAGATTCTACCACTCAGACTATTTTCAAGCAGTTCCGAAATCAAAAGTTGAGTTCACGTATTATATTTAAGCATGATCTGTTTTAACCATGTTTTGTTGAATAAGCTTTAATGGCTGTTTCCTACATAATACCTAGCCATAAACCATAATTTATAAAAAACAGCTTTATTAACAAATTGCATTAAGCTATGGTTTTACTTTATCCATAGCTTGTTAAACAAGCTAAAGTACACTATTTCATACATTGGAAGGAGCTAAAACTAAACAAAACAAACTACAGCTTAGATCAGTATGTAAATGTGGCCAGTTTGTCTGTCTGTCTGTCTGTCTGTCTGATCAATTTAGATGAGTGGTTATTTAATTTGGTACTCTTTTATATTTATATTATTTGGAATAAACTCAACATTTAAACTTGTACTTTGAATTAAGGAATTCTGAATCCCAGGATCTGCTTTAAGAATCAGAACCTGGATGTAGTTCATAGTCTTTTAATGTAAAAATCTACTTATGAGAACCAGTTTCTACGTTCCAGCAGTTTCAGAGCACTAGGAGTCATTTTGCTGCTGCTGCTGCTGCTGCTGCTGCTTAAAGACAGGAGACCCCATCCTTTCTAGTCTAATTGGCGTATCTTGAATTTTCAACAGGTCACAGGTATTTGAAATGGGTGCCATGAGCTCTACGTCAGAACATGTTTCCATACCAGAAAGCAAACTAGTGAGATTGTTCCTCACCATCCTCTCTAACCTCTCCCCATGTTCTCAAGTAACCCAGCTTTATCTTTTTTTATGGCCAAGTGGGTATATTGGGTATGAAAACACCTTTTCCAGGAAAGCATTGGGCAGTAGTCGCCAAAAGACATTCTTGTAAATAAAGATAATGCAAGAGATTGCCCCTTTGCTTTGCCACAGGGCTATGTTCTCATTTAATATTATTTTAATTAGAATAATCTAAATAAATCAGATAAGGTATGGAATCTGATGGGGGCCAGTGGAGGTGTTGTTGGAACCATTGGAGTGCCTCATTGGGGACCCAAAACTACTTTGTATTTTCTGCTTATTATCAGAAATTTACCACTAAATCTGTCCAACTTCTGTTTATCATACCAAAGGGCAATATTGGCTGAGGTTTCTCTTCTTCTAGAAGAGGAAAATCAAAGCTTCAGAATGATACATTGAACAAAAATTCCAGAGTTGATAAGACTTACTTCAGGTTGTAAATAATATGTGTTTGTTTGTTTTATAGCCTGAAGTAAGACTATACGTACAAAGACACACATACCCCTCTGTTTTTTTATATTTACATGTTGTAAGCTAGTTGGTGCAGCAACATAGCAAAGTGTGTGAGAAATGGGAAGGATGTAATAGATTTGAATGAAAGGGACTTATTCTTGTGGAGTAGACTGGATGAATATTTAGGTTTAATTATGAATGAAAGGGCTAAAATATATGTAAGAAACTATGAATTTGTGTCATCTAGGTCATTGTGGATGCACTTGAAAGTAGATATCCACAAGTTCATTATAGTTGCATATGTCCAGTGAATGGTGATAATGGATGAAACACAGGTGAGTTTTTGGAAAAAATTGTGCCAGATTCTGAATAAGTGACGTCCAGTGGAAAACATTCTATTAGGTGACATGACTAGCTGAATGGGACTGAGCAAAAGAGTAGAGAAAAACTTTGGGACATTTTGGACCCAACAGTAAATGTGAAAGATGGCTATTTAGTGACTATTTGGTTATTAAAAATGTCTGTTTTGAAATATGGTTTAAGCAAACATATGTTCATGTATTCATGTGGCAAAAGAGTGAATAGAAATCTGAAATCATAATTGATTTGATTGTTTATAATGAAAGACTGAAAGAATTAGTGAAGGATACAGGGGTGGTGAGAGATCTGAATATGGGACAGGCAATTTTTGGTAGTGTCAAGAACTGATCTTGAGGAAAAATATATGGAAGAAAAGGAAACAAGTGAAACAAATGAGAGTGAAAGTAGAACAACTTCAGGAAAATAAGCTACAAGTTTTGTATGAAAAAGTATTAGAAAATAAATTATTGTTCCAACAAAATGAGTGCAAAGCAAATATAAGGAAAGAGGATGTAGAAACTGGAACAGAGTGAAAAGAATTACGTTTTAGAGTGCCACAGAAATATATAGAGATATGTTATTGGGAAGTATGAACAAGGATACTTGATGGAATGATGAAGTAAAAGAGACTCTGGATGAGAAAAAAACAAATATAAGAAAATTATCTGAAAAATGAGTTTGAAAACAAGATACTATACAGCTATGCTGCACAAGGAAAAAGATTCAAAGAGCAAGGAATGGTTAAGATTAAGTTGTGGTTAGTTAGTAGACATGAATGTGTGTGCACTTTTATATGCAGAATATTGCTACAAACCCAAATGATTTGGAGTGAATGTTAGATGGATTATATGGTGCAATGTGGAACATAGATCTGAAAATTAATGTATTGAAGACCAACACATTTGTGTTTGACTGGAAGTTGGAGTAAATAGCATGGACTAGAAAAAGTAAGTGAAGTTGTATACCTTTGTAAAACATTTACTAAAGAAAAGGAAAAGGAATGACATTGTTAAGATACATTATGCAAATGCTGGCAGAAGGGTAGTGGGCAGTACATGGTCTGTTGCAAGGAATGAAGTATTTGTTGTATAACAGTATGCTTCTGCCCACTTTGTTACAGAAAATGAGAATTGAGTATGTTAGAAGAAACATAAAAATAAATAGGTTGCAGTGAGAATGGGGTACTTAAAAAGTGTGTGTGGCAAAACAGGAAGAGATAGGATCAAGAAAAATGAGTGACCAGAATAAAACGAGGTACTTTGAAGTGGTGTGATCATATAGGAAGAACGAATGAGAATCAAATGAAATCAGAGGAAGGACTGGACAGGGAAAGTCATGGCTGGATGGAGTTGGTCAGATTTTTAAAAAGATGGGAAGTTTAAAGATCAAAAGGGAATGTATGAAGTGGTGTATGGACATGGTGGAAACCAGAATGGTTTGCAAGAATAGAAAGCTATGCAGTGGTATACTGGATGGTTTCATGTTAAGTAGATTTAGCTATATTTCTTTCTCTTTTTCTTATCTAATGCCTTTAATTCTTTTGGCTTACTATTTCTTTCTTTCTTTTCTTCTGTGTTTTGCATAATTGTTTACTCCAAAAGGAAATAGTATTTTTTTTTATTTATTAGTCACACTTACAGTATATAGCCACCCATCTCACACAAAGCAACTCTGGGTGGTGTATAGTATGATAGTATGATAGGTATAGTAGGTAAGTAGGTAGATAGTATAGTGAAGCTTCAATTTAATAGAACAGTTGTGGGGAAGGTGTCTATATTGGGGGGCGTGCTGCTTGCATCAATGTCATCATGCAAATGACACAAGCTACATCATTTGCATCAGTATGTATTATTTGCATTGTAATGGAAATACACACACGACAGAAAATGATGTAAATACAATGGGAATTTCATCTATTCCATTCAAAGTCCGTTGCATTAAGATCTGCTAAGTCAAGGTTTCACTGTAAAATAAAATTGAATCAGTAAATTTTCTTTCCCATAAAGAAAGTAATTAGCTGAATTTATTGGGCTTGTTATATGACAGTACATTTGAAAAACATCTGGAACATCAATTTAAGATCCTT